>OZ007587.1:441475578-447312251 GCA_963931845.1 Maratus michaelseni
AATTCTAAAATTCATTTTTTTCCTGCAGAGACTGGACCCTTTGCTCGGCGACCTCGTGCTTGGCGCGCCATGCGACCGTTTCCAGTTGCAAAGCCTCGCCCTCTTTTTGCAAGGCCGCGACTTTGGATTCGAGTTGCGTGTTTCTTTCGACGAGGGGCTTAAATTCGTTGAGGAGTTTCTGATGGAAAGGCCTCGGGGTCCACGCGTCTTTGCCTACCGTTTCATAAAAAGTCATGTCGGCTTGCTCCCTGAGTCGGGTGTCTGGATTCGAGCGACCGGAGCGACGAAGGTCTTTGAAATAGAGTTTTCGACCGTTCAGGAGATGGAGGAATCGATCCGTGGGCTGGAGGGAGGGTACCGTATCGGGAGCGACGGGTAGAACGAGTCCGAACCGGATGCCTGGAATGTTTTGGACGAGGAGACGCCACTTTCCTCGGACGAACGTGAGGTCGGCGTGCATCAAGTCACCCCATTTCAGGTTTCGGAATTCGAGATTCAAGTGTTCTTGGAGCCCGCCTTCCCATTGCAGGACGAGAGGAAGCCGGTAGTCTCTCGGCAGGCTTTCGAAACAATAAAAATGATTCGGGGTTTCTTGGGTCTCGTCTCCGGAAAAATCGCAGACAGACTCGCGTTGGCTGAGGTAGCCTAGAGTGTTGACCAGATGAAATGCGGATTTAATGGGTTGCTTATGGATGATGCGGAAACGCGGACCGGGCCTGTCTTCTCGGTCGATTTTAATCTTTTTCCAGACGTTTCTTTCGAAATGGGGAGAGGGCGGGGAGACTGTGATCAAATGGCGGTGCTGGCGATGCCGGGCCTCTTCGTACTTGCCCCCGTCGCACCAGCAGGAGAATGAGAGCGTACGGGTTCGCCCTTCGTCCGAATCCATGGCTTCGAGGAAACTCTGGAAGGCTATGGATCGCACGATCACGTGATGCCATTCGGCGTCCTTCCCGAGATCCAGGTACGTGCGAACGCAGGATGTGGCCCGGTTGAGTGAGTCGGTATCGAACCGGATGGGGTTGGGAGACAGAGGCATAGGCCAGATGGGTTCGTAAGCACGGGGTTGCGGATCAGGAGTGCGACCAAACAAATCTTTGGCGGGACAGAGAGGCCTCCTGTCGAAAGCAGAGGAGACGAAGGTTTGTATGGGAGGAAGAGTATGCAGAGTCAAAAAATGTCGAGCGCATTGTAGGAGGTGATCGGAATGTTGGCATTTGCAGTTTGCCGGCCAAGTTTTGTTTCCGAAACACCAAGCGCAACAGAGTAATGTATCCAATGCATGCCGTTCTTTGCAGTGCTTCTCGTAATCTCTGGGTAAGACGGGACGAGGGCAGTGAGGGCAGGGGAAAGCGGTGGTTTTTTTGTACAAGAAATTTTTGTAACATCTAAAATCCGAGCGGCTTTTGGGCGGCATGAGTCACAAAGAGTTTTTGAAAACAGTATTCAAAAATGAATCGAAAGTGGAGCCGTTTCAAAACGTTTTGACAGAGCGTAAAGTTGAAACCGAGTCGAACCTCTCAAAAAAAAAAAAAAAAAAAAAAAAAAAAAAAAAAAAAAATGTGTAGGGTTATGGGCTTAGACTGTCAACTCAGATTTCAGTTTCTAAAATATTTTGAAAGCTCCAAGTCTAGCTTGTCAAAAAAAAAAAAAAAAAAAAAAAAAAAAAAAAAAAAACTTGTTCGTCTTTCATAAAAACATTCATTCGATTCCATTCTTTAGTTCGAAAAAACACTGCTTTGGAATGGTTATATTTTCCCAAGACTGTTTGTATACTCGTAAACCATAATGGCACCCTCAAAAACTGGCAAAATGTAAGTAACAGGTTCACATTTATAATTGTTTTCATCTTTATCACTTTTATGAATGATTCTACTTTGGCACACAGCGGTCAGTAAAATCTTTGGAAATCGATTTTCCTGGACATTTTCTTTCCATTCGAAGGGACAAATGTTTCTTTCTGAGCTAATTTTTTTCACAGAAAGAAACATTTGTCCCTTCGAATGGAAAGAAAATGTCCAGGAAAATCGATTTCCAAAGATTTTACTGACCGCTGTGTGCCAAAGTAGAATCATTCATAAAAGTGATAAAGATGAAAACAATTATAAATGTGAACCTGTTACTTACATTTTGCCAGTTTTTGAGGGTGCCATTATGGTTTACGAGTATACAAACAGTCTTGGGAAAATATAACCATTCCAAAGCAGTGTTTTTTCGAACTAAAGAATGGAATCGAATGAATGTTTTTATGAAAGACGAACAAGTTTTTTTTTTTTTTTTTTTTTTTTTTTTTTTTTTTTTTTTTTTTTTTTTTGACAAGCTAGACTTGGAGCTTTCAAAATATTTTAGAAACTGAAATCTGAGTTGACAGTCTAAGCCCAAAAAAAAAAAAAAAAAAAAAAAAAAAAAAAAAAAAAAAAAAAATTGTAACTGAATTTTTTTTTTTTTTTTTTTTTTTTTTTTTTTTTTTTTTTTTTTTTTTTTGACGAGTTGGACTTGGAGCTTTCAAAATATTTTAGAAACTGAAATCTGAGTTGACAGTCTAAGCTCATAACCCTACATTTTTTTTTTTTTTTTTTTTTTTTTTTTTTTTTTTTGTAGGGTTATGAGCTTAGACTGTCAAATCAGATTTTAGTTTCTAAAATATTTTGAAAGCTCCAAGTCTAACTCGTCAAAAAAAAAAAAAAAAAAAAAAAAAAAAAAAAAAAAAAAAAAAAATTCAGTTACATTTTTTTTTTTTTTTTTTTTTTTTTTTTTTTTTTTTTTTTCTATATATTTCGACAGGGGACTCAGATTTCAGTTTGAAAAATATTTTGACGTTTCGTGACATTCTAAACAGTTTTCAAATTTTCCCACAACTTTTTAGTTGAGTGATTCTGATGTGTTTACAAGTTACACTGTTTAATGATTCAATCTACATTTTCTTCCAGTTTACGTGCTTTGTGTTTCCATTCATCTCGCTAGGCCGTGGTTGACGTGCCTTGCGTTCCCATGTCACTGGTTGACGTGCTTTGCGTTCCCATGTCACTGGTTGACGTGCTTTGCGTTCCCATGTCACTCGTTGACGGGGGGCGGGCGCGGGCGATTCCACGGTTCGTTTCTCACGGGTAGCCATATTCGAGAGTCCCTGGGGTACTGACGGGAGGAGTGCTTGAAACGGGTGGAGGGTGATTGCACGGCACCCAGGCTTGCGAGAACGGGTAGAATGAGACGGATGACTTGGAAATGTCCTTTCAGGCGGGCTCGTACCCTGTTGCCCTCCATTCCTGAATGGGGGCAACGGGGTAATCTGAACTCTTTAGGTAGACTCTCGAAACGATAAAAATGATTCGAGGTTTCCGGGAAATTTGCAGACTGACGCAGGCTGACTCGTATAGCCGAGAGTGTGGACATGCGGATGAGTGGAACCGGATGGATGAATGTAAGCGGATGGACGAGAAGATGGTATTTGGCATCCAGAAAATACACAGAGGTTATCAAAAGAGCACTGAAATCTTTTCGGATCACTTTTGAATAATGTTCTCATTTAGACTTTAAACAATTTGACGTAAAAGATGGTATTCGGTATCCAGAAAATACACAGAGGTTATCAGAAGAGCACTGAAATCTTTTCGGATCACTGTTGAATAATGTTCTCATTTAGACTTTAAACAATTTGACGTAAAAGATGGTATTCGGTATCCAGAAAATACACAGAGGTTATCAGAAGAGCACTGAAATCTTTTCGGATCACTGTTGAATAATGTTCTCATTTAGACTTTTATAAACAATTTGACGTAAAAGATGGTATTCGGTATCCAGAAAATACACAGAGGTTATCAGAAGAGCACTGAAATCTTTTCGGATCACTGTTGAATAATGTTCTCATTTAGACTTTTATAAACAATTTGACGTAAAAGATGGTATTCGGTATCCAGAAAATACACAGAGGTTATCAAAAGAGCACTGAAATCTTTTCGGATCACTTTGCATTTAATCTAGCTTACTTGCATCGCTACCCTGTTAATCTTTAGAGGCCTTAAAAGAATCAACAGAAAAATATGCAACTAGAATAACAACTTTAAAACCCCACTGAATGCCTTGCAATATCCATTTTGACACTAAAGGGAAGCTTGACAATTTTCATCTTGAAGGACTCAGATGTGTATATGCTTAATAACATCAGTTAAGGGTTCCTCAATGAAAGAGCTTTTTCTGGATAAGGATGGATTAAGAGTTAATAGAGCGGCAGTCCACAAGAGCGCATCTCATTGCAAAAATTTTCCTTGTTGAAAGCACCAACGAAGCGTTTGCTTTAAAATTTAAAACAGTAGTTGACAAATATATAATCCCGCATGAAATCGCAATCGAGCTCTCGCTTTAGAGTTCAAAATTGGAGTGGACACATCTACAATCCCGCATTAAACCAATCACATATAGAAACAGATGGAATAGCGCATCTCTGAGCTCAGAGTTTAATCAAAGTTCCAAAAAAAGTCGGCTTTTACATCAACCCCCTAGACCTAAATAGGAACCCGAAAAAGAAGCACCACTCAGATAAAATAAAAAAAAAATAAAAAAAAATGAAATGGATTGAGAGCCGACTGATAAAGACAAATTTTACTTTTTGACCCGCGAGGCGGGAGCGCAGCGACCGCCGAGTGGGTTAAAAAGTAAAATTTGTCTTTATCCAGTCGGCTCTCAATTCCCCCCCTCCCCACCCCACCCCACTTCCCAGTTTCTTTCTATTCACATAAACTTAAGCGTTCCAATGTTGGAGAGCCATCGTCTGCAAAAAAAATGCGATACAAGTAAATTTGGAAATTTCCAAATTTACTTGTATCGCATTTTTTTTGCTCCCCCTGATGCCGACGGCACCAGTCTATACGGGGAAAAAAGAAAAAACAGTTTAGCATAGTTTTTGACGTTTATAAAATGGATTACCTTCATCTAAAAGTCTTTTCAGTTCCGGGTTGCGTTTCATGGGTTTGGTCAAGGCGACTGTATTGTTCAGGTCGCGGTTGACGTGGTAAATAATGATGCAGGTGACATGTTTCTCGTCCTTTTCCAGCTTCAGTTTTTGATAGGCGACAAAGGGAATGGATTCGCCTCCGGCCCGAGTGAGAAAGCGATGGCCTTCCGAGACTCCAAACGTAAAGGGAGTCAGTTCTTGAAGGCGGGATTGGCAGCGGCAGTGAACATTGGGCGGCAGGATGCATTCGACGAGGAGGCGCCGATCACTTTGGATCCTGACAGAAAAGTGACTAAAGGGATGATTTCGAGGTCTCAGGATCGTCGCCACGTTGGTCTCAATGTCGTGTAGACCGCGGTCGAAAAAGCGCATTGCTTGCACTTTGAGGTAGGGAGAGAAATTGATCATGATGTAGCCGTAGCCGGGGAGGTGATAGGTCAACAGGTGCATATCTTCCATCCATTGGTAAGAGTTTAAATACTGATCCATGACTTCTCGCATGCGTTCAAAAGTGCCTTTGTAGAAGGCGCCGCGTGCATTGGGGGCGTACCGGCCCCGAAAGCCATCGATGAGGAAATGACGCAGGGTAAATTGCAGGGTGTTTTCGTTTCGGAGCAGACAGAGGCGATGGCCCCAATTATTTCGGTCCACGTACCATCCGGTCCGGAGCAGGTTGAAATAGCGCAGGTAGTCAAAGGAGAAGGGGAGTCGGCAGTCTAGGTACGAAGCACGGTGCTCGAGGAAAGGCTTGAATTCGGGCATCTTGTAGAGGATGCACATTTTATCCTCGAGCGGGATGTATCGGAGAATATGCTGGAGAATGTACGGATGCAAGTCGAGCAGGTTCCGCGGAGACACGGCGGAACGAGAAGAGGCAGGAGCGGCCATCTCAAGAGTCGGCGTTTGAATGAAGACCCGTCCTTTGCATCCCTTTTTCCTCCTTCCTCCTCCTCCCTCCCGCCTCCCTTTCTCTCCACTCATCCAACTGGTTTTTGAAGGACGCGGGCTGAAGGACGCGGGCAGAGACTCTTTGACTGTTCTATTCGTGCGTCAATAATAATAATAATAATAATAATAATAAAAAGACGATTCACTTTACAAAAATCTGTTTTTTTTTAGAGTGAAAGAATCAAACAAAAAACGGTTCCAAGGTTGGTCACAAGACAGCGGCAAAAAAAAGGGCGGTATTTGTAAAGATGTTTAGCCATCTTTACAAATACCGCCCTTTTTTCTGCTCCCCCGCTTCACTGAAATCCTCATCAGCTTAAAGGGGAATGTTTCTTTCCAGGACGACTCTTTTGAGTCGTTTCAGTCCAATTTCGTGCTGCATGGAAATTTTAAAGGGGTAATGAACGTACGAGGTCGTCTCCCCTTCCACGTCCCCGTCCTCGTTGAGCTGAAATTCTTGATGCGCGGCCAGGCGGATGGGATCGCCTCCGGGCCAGGTGAGCGTGCGACAGTCTAGACTCGGTTGAAACGAAAACGGGGTCAGGTGCTGGATGCGACTTGGGCACGGGCATTCGAGCAGCGTGCATTCGACGACGAGGGTCCGATCCGGGGTGAGCGTGACTCGAAAGTGACTGCTCACCTCGAAGCGGTTCAGCATGTCTCTCGGGACGTTGGTTTCGAGGGTGCATCGGGTCCAGTCGTAGAAGCGGAGGTTTTGCACGGGGCCTGCAAACGAGTGGTCGAGCAGGAGGAACCCGTACCCTCTCAGGTGATAGGCGAGCAGCGTCAGGTCGTCCAGGCAGACGTAGTCGGTCATGAAAAAGGTCAAGTTGCGAGCCATGCGGTCGATGGGTTCGCGGAAAGGACAGTCCCGTTTGGGTTGGGGCCTATAGAGGCTCGGATGACAGTCTAGTAAAAAGTGGTAAAGGTGAAAGTGCAGGGTGCTCGGGTCGATGCTCAACAGGAAACGGTGCGACCAGTTTTGCCGTGCCATGTACATACCGGGCCGCAAGAGTCGCAGCACGCGGAGGTAGGGAGGAGAGAAGGGAAGAGGCGAGTCGAGGTAGGAGCCTCGGTCGTGCAGGTAAGGAAGAAATTGCGGAATCTGGGAGAGAGAGTGCAGTTTATCGTGCAGAGGCACGAGTTTGAAAATGGAAAGCAAGAGTTCGGGAAGCAAGTCGAGTAAATGCATGGGAGCAGAATTAGCCGCCATGCTGAACGCGGCAGAGAATGAAAATGGGCCTCAGAGAGCGAGAGCCCACCCACCCCCGAATCGGCGCTGAGGACCCTCGTGACGTTCTTTTCCCTCCCCCCGCATCTCCACTTCAGGCCCTCCCATTTACTTGAAACCACTGAAGCGCGACGGCCGGATGCCCTTGAAAAGCCTCCGCAGGCGATGCGCTTCGGAAAGCGGGTGACCTTCGGGAAGCGGGTGACCTTCGGGATGCTTTGAGTGGAAAGAGTTTATTTCTCGACGCGCGCTCTGGCAAGATGGCGTATTTCACACTCGTTGCAATTTACGATCAAAAAGAGTATAGAATGGAAGCCGTGTTGGCCGAAGACGATGGAGAGGTTTATTTTTCCACCGCGGATGTGGATAAAATGCTGAGAGGGGACGTGGAAGGGCCGCTCCGGAATAGTCAATGGCCTCGGAGTCGCCACATCCGGCAGCTCGAGTTTTTGACGCGGGAAAATGTCAACATGTTTATGATTAGAAAGGATCATTTGCTGGAAGAGTTGGAAACGTGGGGGACGCCGCGAGCCATCGCGCTACGGGATTTGCTGAAGCACGGGTCGGTGAGAGACTTGCCTCACTACCCCTCATGGCCTCCGCAAGTGATCCAGATTCACGATGTGTACGGCATCACGTTCCCGTCCTGGTTGAGAACGTTCAAGAGAAATTACGGGCCCCTCTAAAAAAAGGTAAGGTGGAATAAAGTTATCTTTTTCTTCTTTGCATGCTGATGAACAATCAGTTTAAAGAAGGGCAAAAAAAATGAGCCAAAGGAAAATTTTTCCTTTGGCTCATTTTTTTTGTAAAGCGAGAGACACCAATGTTGGAAAGGAAGTGAGCCGAAGGAAAAATTTTCCTTTGGCTCATTTTTTTTGTAAAGCGAGAGACACCAATGTTGGAAAGGAAGCGAGCCGAAGGAAAAAAAAATAAATTTTTTCCTTCGGCTCGCATTTTTTTTGTAAAGGGAGAGACGCCAATGTTGGAAAGGAAACGAGCTGAAAAAGGTGAAAGGCTTTTTCGGCTCGCATGGAGACGTTTCGGGATAAACCAACCAAATTTTAAGACTGGATTAAAAAATAGTTTCAGGGGCAAATAGGGGGGTCCCGGGACGTTCAAAATAGGATGGAGATAATAGTTTACAGTTGCCTGAAAAAAAAAAAAAAAAAAAAAAAAAAAAAAAAAAAAAAAAAAAAAAAAAAAAACTTTGAACCGATCGTTCCCCCCACCGCGTTCCCGCCACTTCCGAGACCTTGAACCGAGCCGAGTCAATGCTCCGTTCATTTCCCTTCTTCTTCCTGCATCGCATTCTTCCGCGTTCCAGTCTCTGACCTCCTCCGCCCCCCTCTCCCTAGTCATACGTATAAATAGAGCTTTCGATTCCATCGTCACTCAGACACGATGGCTACCGACCGGAGCACAAAGACAGATGTCTTTCCTACCCGGATAGATGACCCGAGAAATGTGAAAAAGCTGCCGCGGGTCCCCAACTTTCAGGGAGTCGTCAGCAATTTCAAAATCTATGGCTTCATCGTCTACATGGATGAGCGGGAGCTCATCTACTACAATCTGGTCGAGTGGAATGGCCGGTACCAGAAACATTTTCTCGACACGGCGAGCAGCGTCAAGCCGTTGCGACAGTACGAAGAGAAACCCTGGAGCTGGGCGGCCCGCAAGCTCAAAAAGGATGTGGCGGACAACTTGAGGAAAAACATTGATACGAGGACCTGCTTCAAATACGAGGTCAATTTCTTCCTGGTCAAGAGTTGTTTTACGTTTGGCCAGAGGAAAGTGGAGGACGAAAGAGTGCACGTCTACCAGATAGGGGCCGTGCAAATGCTCTTCTACTACGTGGAGCGCCATAATGTGCATAAAGTGAAGCAGAAAAGTAAATTTCTGCCTGTCGACGACCAGTACAAGTACAAAAAAAAGACGCTGCGACCGTACGAGAGCTACTGCATTCCGGAAGGCACCATTTACCTCATCTACTGCACCAACAAGTCCTTCTTTTCGCTACACATTTTGCGGGCCGATCAACTGCGCCATTTGCCCTTTGAGTGCATCAACCGGATCCGGGAAGTGCCGAGGCCCAATCCTGTCGACCATGTTTACCGACGACCCGTGAGAACCCCGCTGATCGAGGAAGCCGTGATTGGGGATGAAGAAGAGGAAAAAGAAGAGCTTCCGCCGCCCCCGCCGATCCGGACCTCGCCCTACTTTGCGACGACAGCGACTGCTAGTACTGCGACTGCTACTGCTACGACTGCTACGAGTACCTGGAACAACGATCCTGTGCTTTTGGATCTAGATTCTGGGGCACGGGTGACGGAGGGTAGGTTGATGCCCCCGCCCCCGCCACCTCCGCCAGTTTTGCATAAAGTGCCTCCGACGACGACGACGACTTTGCATAAAGTGATTACTCTCATGACTTTTCCTCTGGAAAAAACGGTCCAGGTGGTCAGACCGGACGTTTTGAATTGGTATCGACGCATGTTTAAATACAAACTCTACGAAAACCCAAAAGAAGAGGTTTCGGACTGGGGACTGAGTGACCAGTCCGAACCGATGGATTTGAGTAAGACCGGGACAATGACTGAGACTGCTGCGGCAGTTGCCGCGATACAGATGGATAACGAGGCTGCCAGGAACCCTTCGATGTCGTCCGTGAACGCCTCTTTGAATGAATTTGTGTATGACTCTCCAAATTCAATGCCGCTAGTGAACCCTTCTCCGAATGAATATGTGTATGGAAATGCCGAGACTCCTTCTCCAAATTCAATGCCGACAGTAAACCCTTCTCCGAATGAATCTGTGTATGGAAATGCCGAGACTCCTTCTCCAAATTCAATGCCGACAGTCAACCCTTCTTCGAATGAATATGTGTATGGAAATGCCGAGACTCCATCTCCAAATTCAATGCCGACAGTGAACCCCTCTTCGAATGAATCTGTGTACGTGAATGCCGAGACTCCTTCTCCAAATTCAATGCCGCCAGTGAACCCCTCTCCGAATGACTTTGTGTATGTGAATGACAATGATTCTTTGACACCTGCTACGAATGATGTAAACATACCTGCTGCTGCGCCCAATTACTTCACTTTTGAAGAACTTTTCAATACTTATAATGAGGAAGCGATGAATCTGTTACAAGCTTTTGATGTATAAAATAAATTCTTCTTTGTAAATAAAGAAGGCAAAAAAATGGGATCGAAGATTGAACCGTATGGTTTCAATCTTCGATCCCATTTTTTTGCGCCGATTGTATAACCAACGTTGGATAAATAAATGAATGCTTTTTTTTCAAAGTAAATGATTCGTTTGTTAATGGAGGAAGGGAGGGGAATCTGATTTTGAAATTTTCTGATGGGGTTCCGGTGCTCAACTCTTTTTGCTGTCGACTGTATATATCAATGAAAATCGGAATTTGCAAAAGTGAATTTTGCGCGCGAATTTCTTTCGAAGGGTTCATATTCGTATTTTTCAAAAACGATTGCATATGACGAAAAGAAAACGAATGTAAACATTTTCCGGTATTTTTAATTTTTCGTTACTCGCTCGAGACCGCTTATGCAAATTTTAAAAAATCGGCGAAATCGCAAATATTTCGTAACAGCGTACAGAAAATGTACTTTTTCGAAGGGTTAACTTTCACATTTTTAAAAACCAAAGATGGCTTTGTAAAGAACAAAGTCAGATATTTCATTTGAGGTACTCTGTTTTTCCGTATCTCTCGTAGCTGGTGAACGCAAGGCATGGAAAACGGGTGAAAAAAAATCAATTCAACGCTTCTTGGTTATTTTTTTGAAAGGATGAAATGTAATTTTTTTTTCGAACCAACCGGATAGTTCGAGACGTAAAAGTACTTTCTTCGAGAATATGTAGACGGTTTTTTTTTTGTATTTCTGGCTGTTCGCGAATTTAGAAAAACGAAAAAAAAAAAAAAAACGACTCGCACTTTTGTTCTTTTCTTCACGGAAGGTGCAAAAAAAGGGCTTCTAAGCATCGCGAGTGGATTTCACAAAAGTGCTTTTTTTGTTTGCGATCTTTGATCAATGTTTATTTAATAACTACTCTAATTTTCAAAATATTAAAATTCTGAGACTCAGGTGCACCAGAAAAGGTGACTATCCTCACCTAAATTTTCAGACTTCCAGATTTCGCTAACCATCACACATACAGAGACACGCACACCGAGCAAAACTTTCTCTTTTAAAAGAATTAGATAACTGCTGGTTTTAAAAAACACTTACTTTAAACTTCCTGTTTCCAGATTTATCGAAGTATTTTTCGTTTTTTTAAATAGTTTTTAATTTTTAGCCTCTAAATAAAGCAAATAAATACAATTTTAATGTTTATTATTGTTATTATTATTATTGTTATTTTGTTACACCACATACCACATATAGCATACCGAATTCTGCATTAGATACTGGAGCATTAATTCCTTAAAAAGTGTTATATGAAAATCTTCCAAACCAGGCGTTGCAACGATGAATTTTGAAAAAAAGACACGTGAAACCATTTTAAAATCATGGTAAACATAAAACTTAGGTAATGGCAAATACTCGCGAGTTGAAAAGGCACGAAAAAGTTTACCTACTCATAAAATGTGTCTGGGTATGACAGTAAAGTGTTGACAACTTCAATCAATCCACAAGAAGCCAATAGATATGACTGAACTTTCGTGTAGCGATTTTTTCAAGAATTACAGAGTAAAATTGAGCGCACCTTGGTGAGGAGGAGTGCATGGAGAACTGAAACAGTTCATGGAGAACAGTTAATCAACGAATCAGGCGATGAGTTTATAATTCGTAAATATTCATAAATAGTAAATACGCAAGTTTTCTTCTAAATACGTCAATTTTCGCCTGACGGAATTATTCCGTTTTTTCTTCGTCTTTCTTCAACTTATGATGCATCCAATATTTTGGTGACCAGAATATGTACCTTTCTTTCAGAAGATTGTGTTAATATTTAAAGCCATATCTATACTAGCGGAATACCTGATAAAAATAAACTGATCAAATGATCATCTTATCCTAATTTCACTTTTTGAATTAAGTGAAATGCCTTTAAAAATAAGCTTTGTCCTCTATAACTAGGAAATCTTGTCGCCATACTCTATATAACTGTATAATTTCATCTAACGTTTTGGACGCAATTTAAATTTATTTCCTACGAATGAACTTCGCACAAATTTTTGGGATAAGCTTCCGCCACGATCAATGTCATGTTTTGGTAAAAATCGTAAAATATGTTTTTATTTTTTTTAATCAAAGTGAAGCAATACAAGAAAAATATGTTTTGTTTTTATAGATTAGATAAATGTCCAAGTTTCCTAAACCCCATACCATTAAAACATTAAAGCCCCAAAAAACGTTAATTGTACCATTAAACCACCAGGTTTTGGATTATGAGTTAAATATGAAAAATTAATTATATTAGTATACGTATATATAGTTATTTCATATATAATTATTTTTATTTATATTACTGACACTCGCATTATATCGTTCAGATCAAACATTGTATTTTTAACTTCTTATTTCTTACAAAATTTTGTCTTTTATGACAGTTAGGATATATAAAAACATGTATAGACAAGCCTTAATCTTATTTTATTTTGTCTATGAATTTAGAGTTTATACAATATCTAGTCAAAGAGTACCTTTCCGTAAGAGGCGTCAGCCACGGTGAGGGCCCAGGGTTCGAATTCCGGGTGAGGCATGGATGTCATTGTGTGTGTATCTTCAGTGCTGTCAACTTCCCTGTGTCTATCCCGTCCCCAAGAAGAAGATTTATGTAATGTGACAATGCCCTGTATGTTATTTTTGTGAATAAAAAAATATGGATCATTCGAGACAACAGCCTCGTAGTTTATAGGTCTCAAAGCAACCTCTGTCAAATGTACAAATGTAAATGTACCTTTGCGCAACATTTTATGTTCTGTTGATGTAAAAATAAATAATATCTATCTTGTTGCAATGTCTCATCTGACTGAAACAGACAACGTTTTTTAACAGAATTCGCAAACAAAACCTGTAGAAACTATCTTTTTTTTATATTGACAATTGAACAAAACGGCATTAAAAACGAAAGAAAAACAAGTTATTTTGCAGTCGAAAATTTGTTTAAAGATTTTGCACAGGCTTCCTCCCCCCCCCCTCTCCTTTAACACTCTGAGCGTTTTGAAAAAGGGTAAAATTGAAATGTTGTTTTCTTTGCATTTTGTTTTAGATGCTAAAAAAATATATAATTCTTTCAGCATTGTAAATAAAACTTAATTAAAAATATGAATATAACCCTTGAGAGTATTAATCATTCTTCAATGTTTTGAAAATTCATTAAATCTATAGAATTATATTATCTTAAACATTGCATGTATTGCAGTGAAACCTGGAGCTTAGTGAACGGAATATTACGTTCCACACGCTAAGAGGCTTAATGTATATTTATGTTAAAATTTAAATATATAGATGATACTACCTATAGAAAAACATTTCATTTTACTCGCTGATTGGGGAAAAAAATCTACTTTTTAGTGGATTTTAGTCGAATAAAAGTTAGAGATTTTAGATTATAATTTCTCGTTTAAAAGTTCTAAAGTAGAATGTAATCATATTCATAAGTTACATAATTTTTAAGGGCTTATTTTTGAGAACAATAATTTTAAATCTATTTCATGAGGTAAAGCATAAGTTTACAATTAAAAAAGACATCTGTAGTTCCAATTTTTACCTTTTGCTTGAATTGATTAAGAAACGTTTAAAACATCCCCATGCTCTCACCAAGCCTATTATACGAGTATATATATATGCACGTTGTGGTGACTATGGCCATTGTACCTCAGTTTTCTAATTTTCATTATGGTACTAAAATTAAATTTGACATTATTGTAGAAAAGATATGTTTATTATTATACCAAATATTAGTATCTTGAGAAATCGTATATCTCAAAATTACTTAAAAGATCAATGCAGACCAATAAGTTAAGTTACAGTTTTCAAACAATTTCTTTCAGATAATTTCTTAATTGGAAAGTGTAATTTTTGTTGTTTCTATTCGGTGGAGAGAACTTGAAATATTTAGAAGCAAAGTTATATAATGTAAGTCATTTATGATGTTTTAATATTATGATATCTTTTCATTTTGAATTACAACAATTCATTTTGAACTATTTTCTTATGCATTATAGTATATTATATATATATTTTAAATATATAAACATGGTAGTTAAATGTTTTTGCAATCTTTTAAATATTTAGTTATGTATATATATATATATATATAACCATAAATAAAACGGAAAGAAACCATACCTATGATATACAGATAAAACTTGAAATAGAGTCATAAAGTACATAATCCATTTGGATTAAAAAAGATACCTGTGCACCACATGAACCACACATGAACACAACCAAACAGAGGGAATGAATTGCAAAAAATCATTATATATATATATATATATATATATATTGTATCCATGTGACAGCGAATGTCAAGGCAGCTAGTTTCACTTTTGTATTCATCTTCAATTATGGACACGTTTGTGATTTATAATATTAATTGCATATTCATCAGAACGGACGCTTCATCTAAAAGGGCTGGAGTAAGGAGCTTACCAACTATATAATCATACTCTAGATATATGTAATTAGATGCATCTGGACTGTGCTTCTGTACGGAGAGAGATTCTAACAAGTGTGGAAGTAGTGGGGAATCTCTTACAGGTGTCGGATACGACTTTTCCTCTTCCAAACTCCAACCAGAACCTGACGAGAAACATACATAGCATAAGTCAGTGCAGAGGTACAGTATTTCGGTCAATGATTATAGTTGTTTCAGAAGAAATACAGTTTGTACTAAAATAATACAAACTATAGTATAAAAACTAATATGCATACAGGTTGTCCAACTTAAAATATAATCATGTAAAATGTTGGTCTTATAAAAAATAGAAGACGAAATTATAAAAAAAAATACATGTAATACCTGTACGTTTAAGAAATGTGGTTGTCACAGGACCATGCTGGAAATGTCACAGCTGAGATTCCAAATAGAGCTAAAATACCTATGCATATACTATTTCCGAAACCCAACATTTTCTAAGGCTACTCTTTAAGTAGGGCAACCTTTATATAATAAAATTTAGCTGCTGAACTACCAAAGAAACTCCTTAAAAATATTTTAAAACACTAATTATTTGGCCAATTTATGTTAAAATATCCGTTAGTAAGATAAGTGAATCTATCCGTTAGTAAGATTAGTGACCATGTATTCATTAGATGGCAAATGACAATAGAGACTAGGAAAACTCTTTCTAATTTTTAATATTTCTTTTTAATTAATTTCTATAGCGATTGAACACCTGTTTTTTTCGTTAACCTTTTGTTATCTTCCTTATCTTTATACTTTGCCTTGTATATTTCTCAAACAAACTGGCTTTTATACCGTAAGATATTGTGACGTTACAGTGACTTCACAATGACGTAACACTGCGACTTTGTGACCTTTGACGTGACGTCACATGACGTAGATGTGAAGTCACTGTAACCTGAATGTTAAATCGTTTTAGTCGTTTTCAAGTCTTTCTGTGACCTCACAATATTTACTACTTTGTGAAGTCACCATGCGACTTCAATGTGAAAAGTGTGAAGAATCTGCATCGGATAGGGTGCCCAGATTTTACCCGAATCCGATCCTTATTGTTCGGATCGACATTTTGTTTCGTTACAGGTTTGTGACATTTGTGACTACACTGCACCGTGTCGGGTCACCAGATTTTAACCTTATACAATCTAGAATGTTCAGGTCGATCTTTTTGGATTTTTTTTTGGTTTAAGATTAGATTTGGATTAGTGGTCGGGTGACCTGAATTTCCTGAACCCGATCTGACCGAGATAAGGTATAAGGTTTTTACTGTAAGTCTTGTTCGGAATAGAATCGCGCATACGACCGAGTAACCAAATTTTATTAGAAATTGTGTCACGACACGTGTCGTCTCGGATCTAAAGTAATGCACTAATCCTGTTATACACTTCTAGAACATGATTGAATGTCTATTTGAACATGAATGATGGTTGACTGAAATTATATTTCAATTCTTACCCTAATCCGACAAACAAATTTGTATGCCCACTACCCGGCCGAGCTTGATAAATGAATTAATCGGCACTCATCCGGCTCCGAAACCCGAAATGAAAAAAAATAGATCTACAACTTGATACAAATACTACACCAGAAAAATTATGTATAATCATATCTTTCATATTAATTTTATCGTTCATATAGAAAAAGTAACACATATAAAGACTCATTTGTAAAAAAATATAGTTTTTCGTCTGAAACAATACTCTTGTCTTAAAAAAACAAACCATGTTAAAAAGAACCCAAGCTGCAAGAATAAATTTTCATCCAAAAAAATATTATAGTCAACCAGATTCAAACCCTGCGACAACAAAAACAACTATCACCAATCAGACGCGACACAAATTGTATCTTGTCGGGTGCGGGTTAAATAAAGTTTATCCGATCTGATGTAGGACTCTTGTCGGGTCGACATTATTATTCTTTCTTTGTTCACTCCATATTCCGGGTAACCAGATTTTACCATAACCCGACACTACCGGGATGGCTATAAAATTTCTATTACTGTCAGATACAGATTAGAATTTCTCATACAGTCGGATAACAAGATTTCATCAAATCTGAATATTTTCCGTGTCCGATCGACTATATTCACCTAAGAAAAATTTTCAAAATTGTTTTATTAACGATTTTAAAGGATTTCAGGATGTAAGATAATACTCACACTCGCACAACAATAAGAATTATAACAAGAATAACGGTGTTTCAAACAAGAAAACAATGGAATATACATGTTTTACAGATGAACACGCATTGCAGTCAAATGAATTCAATAGAAATGAGTGTAAAGATTCTGAAAATAATAAAAAGAAATAACTCGGATGTTATATTCAGCATGCACTTCGCATATAACGCATAAGGAAGATATTGTTATAGAAAGAAAACCTGAAGATATAGAAATTGAAACTGCTGACAGCGAGCGATCAATACAAGCGAAATAACGTGGAAATGTTCATGTTACGGCTTATGATCAGAAATTTGGCGAAACAAAAATAAAACTTACAGAGGTTCTTTGTGTACCTAATTTATGAGAAAATATAATGCCAGTCCTAAATTTAGTCAGAAAAGGAAAATATGTGATATTTGATAATGAAGGGGCAGCCATTTACGAAAGGAATACAGGCGAATGAATCTCTCAAGGAACATTTGAAGATAATACATTTAAAATAAACTTAGCTGTACAAGAGACAGATGAAGACAGAAACGAATCTTGTTTACCGACAAATGAATCAAAGAAACAACTATGGCATAGAAGACTTGGGCATATTAATTACGTATACTTACAAATAATGTCGAGAAAAAATCTTGTAAGGGAATTAGAACAGATGAATGGTGAAGAAATAAATGTGAAATATGTATTCAAGGAAAATTAACAAAAACGCCATTTAATCATGTGATAGAAGGAAGAACACGTATTTTAGAAAAAATACATCTTGATTTATGCGGTCCAATGAAAGTACACTGATTGGGATGAAGTAAATACATGCTAATGGTAGTAGGTGAATATAGTAGAAAATATTTTATAGATATTTTGAGAAGTAAAGGTGAAGCAAGTACGAGTCGGGCACAGCAAGTATAGCAAGTACGGGTCGGGGAAACCACCTTAAAGCCCAAGGCTTGGTTCCCTTCTGGGAGTCCGGTACCCGAAGCTGTGGGGTGAAGCCATATTGTCCCCAAGTGTAAAAGTTGTAGTTTTCCAAGAGGGTGGAATCCACCGCAAGTCGCACCGACATATGTTGTCAATCTCTTGGGAGAATAGAGGTAGTCAGCAGGTGGCGGCACCGCCACCGGCAGTAGAGCACACCGAACTCTCCTGGTCGTGCTCGTTGAAAGATATTTAGATTTTCGGATCGGCGGTTGACGTGCCTGACGCAGCTCAGATTTTATCATTCAGTTGTACCAAAAGGCGATAGAGCGTTGACGTTGACGCGTGGGATTGGGGCTTCGTCCCCATCCCACGGGCAGGCAAGCTTGTGTGAGCATCCCTTGCGATCCCTCTGCAGGTTGAGCAGTTGTGAGTCGACCTCTAGGTACCTGTTCGAGCAGGGAGTAGCACCGCTTGACCAAGGCGCGGACGTCCATGGGGCTATGAAAGCATAATTGTACCCGGAATGTAAGGTCTGTGTGTGAGTTCAGAGTTCGAGGGTCAGGACACCGGCTCTGCGACTTTGACAGGCTTGTGTGTGTGATCACCTGGAGATCTCGAGATCTGCGAGGAACCCACTTGGGCCACAGCCGTTGCGAGCCATAGGCCGTGGCTTAGGCTGGTCCCGTCTGACTCTTGGAGCAACTGGGTTATTCAGAACCTATACTGGATGGACGATTAGACTTTACGGTTGGATAGTTTTCTCATTCAGCGATTAAATATAAAAAGGAAAATTTCCTTTTATTCCAGGATAATGTACATTTTCTACTCAAAACAAAAAGTTTCCGTTAAAAAACAAAAACATCTCATAAAATCACCCATATATATATATATATATATATATATATATATATATATATATATATATATATATATATATATATACGGCATTTTTTTCCATGTATATTAAACAGCATAGCATGTTAAGACGTCGTATAGCGCCATTTCTCTGATTATGAAATGAGATGATAGCGGTATACATAATAAGTAAAGAAAACAAAGGTTACTAAAGATTACTAACTATAACACATCCGTTTCATTAGAAAGTGGCATACCATCAAAAAAGACACATTGGAAGTCTATGTAAGTTAGGTGTGTCTGAAAACAGCCGCACAATATCGAAGCCAATTGTCGTATTTTAGAGAACGTGGTTTACAACAAAATTAAGTATTTTTGTAACGAGATTTATTTTTGCGTTTGGCAAACAATTAATAATAACGTCAATGATCTTTTCCTGGCTCATAATTAAAGCGAATCCGTTTACGAAATATCAGAACACAAATCGTATGAAAATTACTGAAATATACACTTAAACTGTAGGAACAGGAAATACTTTATAAAATGAAATTATTTAGAAAGACAATGAATAAAACTAACGGAAAATTATGTAGAAAAAAATACAACGCAACCAAGAAGAATGTTGAAAGGGGGAAGCAAGACAACACAAATTATAATGGAAAACACAAATTAATATTCCAAGAAAAAAATTTATATTCACCTATGGAAAGTTAAGATGGAATTACATAGAAAGAGAATGAATAAATCTAACTGAAAATAATGTAGAAAACTAATACAACGCAATCAAGAAGAATTTTAAAAGGAGGAAGCAAGAAAATACCAATTGGAATGGAAAACACAAATTAATATTACAAAAAAAATTATACACCTATGAAAAAAAAGATAGAATTGCATAGAAAGACAATGAATAAAACTAACTGAAAAAAATGCAGAAAAAAATACAACGCAACCAAGAGCAATGTTGAAAGGGGGAAGCAGGACAACACAAATTATAATGGAAAACACAAATTAATATTCCAAGAAAAAAATTTATATTCACCTATGGAAAGTTAAGATGGAATTACATAGAAAGACAATGAATAAATCTAACTGAAAATAATGTAGAAAACTAATACAACGCAATCAAGAAGAATTTTAAAAGGAGGAAGCAAGAAAATACCAATTGGAATGGAAAACACAAATTAATATTACAAAAAAAATTATACACCTATGAAAAAAAAGATAGAATTGCATAGAAAGACAATGAATAAAACTAACTGAAAAAAATGCAGAAAAAAATACAACGCAACCAAGAAGAATGTTAAAAGTGAAAAGCAAGCAAATACAAATTAGAAGGAAAAATACAAATTTATATTCCAAGAAAAAAAAATTATATTCACCTATGGAAAGTTATCATTGAATATCCAACTTCCAGCATCAAACAGCTATTATCTGACGTCATTTTTTGCTGGCGTATATTAAAGAGAACCAGAATTGAAACTAAAAGAACCGAAAGTGTGAAAGACATTTTCGGCTTGTCATAATGATGTTAATTAACAACTATGCATAAAATATGAAAATCCATGAACTAAATTTCATTGTAACACACGCTTAACTGTAGTAATATTTACAAATTAGCTAATTGAGCGTCACAGGCGAGTAGGCGGCTAGTGTATTTATGACATTCCGGTAAAGAAATTTGTGCTACTAAATACAACTAATTGATTTATTAATAATAAAGTAATATTGTATATTGGTTTTACATTTATTTTTATTTGATAATTTCAGGGATGTTTTCATTGAAACAAAAAGATCTACACGCTAAAAATACATAGAAGTAGAAAAGAACTTACCTACAATGACATCTTTCAATAAAAATGTAAGTAGAAATATTAAAATAGCACTACGCGAAGACATATTCAATAATTACTGTTCAACTAACTTCTACGCAGACTGTAACGATAAAAGCTCTCAAAATAATTTTCATGTATGTAAAAAAAAAAAAGAACAGGTGCAACAAATCTTTTTCAATATGGCATAGGAGAAATCCTTAAAATATTTTATTTCACAATTCAGATAGATACTCTTATAAATATTTATTTCATAGTAAATAAGGACCTTTCAGAGTTTAGGATTTATTGTGTGCTCAGCCATGTTGCGTAATTTAACAGTTATATTCAAATAAGTTCACTTATATTAAATCCTGCGAAAATGAAGAACGTTTCAAAGTAAATGCTTAATTTTATTATTATTATTTTTTAAATTTGGAGCAAGTTATTGTCTGTAATTTTACATCGGTTAAGTGTGGTAAGGAAAAACTAACGTCATAATGAATAAACGTAATAACAATGTAAAAGTATCATTACCTTTACACTGAATCAAATTTGAAATTTTCTCTTTATACCAATTTTTTTCTAATGACATTTAAGTTGAAACTTTGAAAAAATATATAAATATTTTAGAAATTTTGACAGAAATAATTTTTTTTTTAAGTGAAAAATAGTCAAAATTAGGTGCAAAATTGATATTTGCTGCGAAGCTGCTGGCGTGCTAATGACAAACGTAGCTAATGACTTGCCTGCAGTCACGGCGTATGGTCAGACCGATTGGCGAATCCTTCAATGTACCTCCTTCTCCTCCCAATAAGCTAGTCTAATGCTACTCTTAAAATAGAACCGAAAGCTGAGAGAAAAAGACACCGTCTGGATTCGAAATCAACTCCGCTGATAAAAATTTCGTCATAGGATAAACTTAGCAGATAAATTGTAAATAATACAATTAGGAAGATTTCGGCTTTAAATATTACACTAAAATCAACAGGTGAAAAAATCTAATATATAAAAATGAAAATTTGTCTGTCTGTCTGTCTGTCTATCTGTACATCTATACAAATCAAAAGTTTAGAATCCAGAATTTAAATATGTTACGTCTAGATGTATTAAAAAACGGCCGAGGCAACTAAAGGAATCCGAAATCGAAATAATGTATAGTTAATTTTTAATTAGTAAAAAACCAAAAATATTAACAGCCTTTTCCTATCAAATTTAAACATTTTTCGTTATAGTAGTTACCAACAATTAAAAGTTCACAATAAAAATTCTTGCTGCAATAAATAATTTTCTATTGAAATATTTCCAAGTGAAAAGTGAAAATGTAATAAATAGTTACAAAAATTGAAAAGAAGATTAATATGACGTGATATTGGTAATATAACGGAAATTTTCAAACATTTATCAGTAATACAAGGAGTGTGCGTATGTGTAAGTACAGAAAGCAAGTTAATATGCGTCATTGGAGAATTAAAAAGAAAATTAATATTAAAATCGATATTAAAGTCGTATTAAAAGTTTAGCAGACTTTTTCAAATGTTCGAGAATAATACAAAGAGAGTATCAGTATGAGTAATGTAGTAAGCAAGTAGATAATGCGTCAGCAGTTGAATATAACGTCATAAGGGTTTGAGGAACCTATTGAATCATGGTAAAAACCCGATTATTGAAATATTGACAGATATTAACATTTTGAAGTTCTTTGTACAACATGTTTAATTTTGAAATTGATTTTTCTGCACAAAGATTCTTAAAATCCCGGACAACGCCGGGTACTTCAGCTAGTATTATATATAAGAGAAACGGCAGTTTATGATAATTTCATGTTAGAAAGTGTCGGGTTCCCTCTAAGTCCACACAACTTTGAAGAATAATCCTGGACTTTTAGTATGCTGCCACCACCGATATGACTACGTGATATCGGTCGCGTTATGAGAGGTATATTGAGAAAAAGACGAACTCTTTCAATTAAACTTAAACGAACAATTTATTTACACAATCTTTACAAATAACAAGACAATATTTTCACTTAAAAACTCGGATATAGCTGTTCCGGTTCAACATTAAATAAAATACAGAAAATACGTTCTGTGTACTGTTAAGCTACTCGATACCTCTCTTATGCTACGTTAATTAACTCAGAGTTACCAGAGATTACTATTAATCTCACAAACACATTATCTCTCCACTCCAAGAGACCTACCTTAACGCACGTTTACCAGAGCTACCTCTGGAACCATCTACACGTCACACAGCATTAAAACTCAACTCTCTCTGCTGTCACCACGAGACAACCATCCGTAAACGGGGTTGGTTCCTCTGGCCGCATGGATTCGTCCCCTCAAAAACGTCATCCCTTCATTATGCACCTTTCTCTTTAGATAATGGGTGAAGCTCTTTGTCTTATCTATGCACTTTGAATGAGAAGAGAAAAACTCCTTCCACTGTACTAAACATTCTTTCAACTCATATCATGGCACTCACCTACTCGGACTTAGATTCCAGATAAGAAAGGAATGTTAGTTTAAAGCTTACAGTACACGGAATACATAACCACACAAAAAGATAGTATCACATAACAATAGTTCTGAACAGCAGCTGTCCATCAAAGCCTGACAGAAAGTATGGTATCTCTTTCGCCGGGACTATGAAGTGTTTCCTTTTAATGCAGAGTTTCGTTATAGACAGGTTCCTTTTCCCCAGATTTTGCAGTGTAGCTAGTTTTAGGTTTGCATTGTCAGGAACAGTGATGCTAAAAATTTTCAAAATTGCTCTATATCGATTCTCAATAAGTCGTCTAAATATCGATACACGAAAATACTCGATGTGGCGCTTTTCGATTTGTAGGAATATTCTCATTGTTACATAATGTTTTATTTTGTCGGTGAAAAAGATTTATTTCGTGTTTTTGTTCAGTAATGTTTTATTTAAAAATGAATTTTAAACTTTTACCAAACATTTTTTACATTAAAATATCTCCTTAGTAGAGCTATATTCTATAAATTTATTTGTTCAATAGTAATGAATTAATATCATTACACAAACAAAACTACCGCATAAAAATTCATTTATCAGATAATATTCCAAAATAATTAAAAAAACAACACAAAGCACGCTGAGGTAACTTTTTTTACCTTGACAAGCAGAGACGTCATTGAAGAAAATATGGTGGATTATTGGAGGGTTCTTTTCCGTAGTTTCTGATTTCGATAATGATGTTAATAGCCAAAAACTATGTAAAAGACGATGGCTCTTTTCTGGATGTATGAAGGATAATTTCACATTTCTATTCTTAGTCATATTAAACAACTAAACGCAATAAAAAGTTTCTTAAATAAAGTTTTTTTTTTTCAATAAAATTAATATTTAGAAATGTACGCGAAAAATGATTAAAGTTGATTTTCATGTGAATAGTTTCAATTTCTAAGAAGTGTGATACATCGGGGCATAATTTCACTGTCCACCTCGGATAGACGATTGCGGGACCACGCTTTCTGATTGGTTGACAAACCGAACTCTCCTTAAGTAATTACCTGTTCAACTTGGTTTCTTAAAAAATGTCTATTAACTTCTGTATAATCTAAATAATTTATAAATATAATATAATAAATTGTTTAATATATTATAATATATAAAATAATAAATAATATATAATAATATGTAATATTAACATATAATATTATATATATCATATACCATATTAATATATAATATTATATATATCATATATAATATTAATATATATAATACTAGGGGGCTCTGCCCCCTGCTCGCTACGCTCACCAACCCCCGTTCTGATTTCACAGCCTCTTAAAACCTGGTAATGTATCCTGTTTTAAAAAGATGATGATGATGATATCACGAACGGCGACTTTCTTCTGTAATGAGGTTATAATGCTTTTTCATTTAACTGGTTATAATGCTTTTTCATTTAATTCACCTTTTTTATTTTTAATATTCCTGTGTAAACCCAATTTTTGTGACGTAATTTTCTTTATTTCCTGCTTTCAACACGTGATCATTTAATTATTATTTTAAACTTTCATTATTGTTTTTAATAGTCTCGCGCAAATACATTTTTTTATTTGAGATAAAACATAATCCTTTGCGCTTATTTAGAAATTGGCAACAATATAAAAAAATGACTTTTTCAATAAAAGATTTTTTACTCGATTTTTAAGGATTTTTTGAGTTTTTATTGTCCGACCATGATAATTTTTTTAATTTCTGAAAGCTTGTTATATTTCGCGTCTGGTGGTATGATTTTCGAATCCGTAGGATGGCTAGAAAAAAAAGTAATAGCTCCTTAAAAAAGTCCCTAGTAAAAAACGATGAGAATAACCCGGAATATCTACGCAAAATTTGATTGGTCCATTTCGTTTTTGGCTCAGTTCCAGATTACTTTTTTTTAATATAGAAGGATATATATAATTAATATAATATATAATATAATATATAAAATAATATAATATTAATATATATAATATATATAATTAATATAATATATAATATAATATATAAAATAATATAATATTAATATATATAATATATATGTATAATTAATATAATATATAAAATAATATAATATTAATATATATAACATATATATATATAATTAATATAATATATAATATAATATATAAAATAATATAATATTAATATACATAATATATATATAATTAATATAATATATAATATAATATATAAAATAATATATATTAATATATATATAATATATATAATTAATATAATATATAATATAATATATAAAATAATATAATATATAAAATAATATAATATAATATGATAAATTATATAATCTAATTAGTTTCTGTATAATCTAATTTTCTATATAATCTAATATTTCTATAGAATCTAATAATATCTATTAATTTCTTATATAAAATCTTCTTATATCTTTATAATAATCTCAAATACCGGAAATGCCTTAAGAAGCGTTCGCTTTTACAACCAATCAAAAAGCGTAATAATCCCAATCGTCGATCGGCGGAGCAGACGGAAATTATGCTACATCGGATGTAAAAAACGATATATCGATAGTGTAACATCATCTATGTTAAAAAATTATATTTTTTGACCAGATACAACGATATTGTCGATATATGGATATTTTGCTGTCATAACTAGTCTGGAGTGTTTTTCTCTGCCGATGCAATGTATGAATTTCGTCTCTCGGCGTTAGATATGTTGCATAATACCGTGTGGTAAGTTTTTCCGGAAACCACATAGCCAGTATCATATTAATTTATTCTAGCTCAATCATACGTTTCACACGAGCTGTCATTTTTTCAACTGAGTGAAAAGTAGTCCGGCCACGAAATGAACTCAGGACCTTGTCTTAAGCTGCCAACGATTTTCCAACTAACCTGTCCTGGACTGTTGGAAAAATTACATCTCATATGATATTGAAATAGTGATTACCTTTTCTAGACACAGATGTCATGCATTTATTTCGCAGAATAATATCTCATTGAAATTCAAGAAATGACATTTTTCTTTCTTGAAAGCCTACTTGTTTCTTTCTTGTGAGTGTGATTTACAAGCGTAACCACAACAGTAAAAAGTTTTAAGCATAGATCAAATACTTTGTGCGAATTTTAATTCATAAACCAAAACCAGTAACAACAATGTAACGCAAAAAAAAAAAGGAAAAATTGGCACAAAAAACTGCATACGGCCGTTTCAAGGATTCCTCGATCCCCTTCCTCAGTGCGAAAAAAAGTGGTAAAAAATGGGTTCAAAGAACCCCTCGGTTATAGCCCCGCGTACTGGCTTGAATGAAAATGCTAAAGCAAGCGTTTATATATCCCAAAGAAATATCCCAAGAAGAAGAATCCCAATGAAACCGTTTTGTTAACCAAACAAAATCAAGACATAAAAATTATCTTACAATAGCTTAAATGGTGAACACAAAAAAACTCGCAACTTACAAACAAGCAAGTGAAACAAAAGTTTTAGCAAATGAGGAAAAAGGATATGGAAAACTGATTTTAGTACCAAGTTCACAGTGAAAATTCTGCGAAATAAACTATTTTTTAAAATATTTATTGTAATTGAGTTCAGAAAATGATTTTTAGAATCATGTCAATATTACAGTTTTTTCCTATGAAACTTTGTACAAACTATGTCCAATACTATGATAGGGCGTAACTACTGGAAAACTACGTTGTTTCCAACTACGTGTGCAACGGTCAAATAATTCTTAGCGACTGATAGGGAAGATTATATGTAAGTTGACCTTGGTTTTAGCCACTGTTGCAAATCTCATATGTTCAAAACTATAGTTTTGCTGTCTTATTCCACTAATGTTTGTATCATAAGGTGATAATGTGCTAAACGAAAGAACAACGATAAGATTTTGTTAATGATCATATTTCATTTATTAATAACTGTTACATTTTCCTTCAAATTATTGTTGATTACATTTTATTAATTTTCTATTATTTTATAAAACAAAATAAAAATTATTTTAGAAAGTATAGTCCAGGTATTATAGCAATTATTAACTTCATGATCTTTTACTGTGAGCTGGTGACAATGAATTTTTGTTTCGTTCAATCTATATTGCTTCAAAATTTCTGATGATCCCATAGACAGATGATCATCTGCTTATTCAACAGATTTTGTTTCAAGAATCTATTTTCTTCTACCAGGTTTGTTTCCAGCAAATGTCTGACTCTCAGCAAAAGATTTACCTCCACCAAATGACATACTTTCAGTAAAAGATTTACTTTCGGTAAATGTTCCTCACTCACCATTTTATTTTCTTTCAGCTGCATTATTGTGGTTATGAAAATTATTATATCAGCAATGAATCGTTTCCTTGATCATATCCGCGGCTTTTTCACCGATCATGATTGTAGGAACACCTGTGTTGCCATGTGTAATTTTGGGCATTACTGAAGCATCAACAACTCTGAACCCTTTGATGTACTTCACCCTAAAATGGTAAAAAAACATTTATTAATTTAAAATAAAATCATAAAAAGTATATTTAAAAAATATAATTAAACTTATCTGTTAGATGATACACTAATGTTTCACTCTGTAAGTAAGATTGGAATCATGACGTTACGTCACCGCACGATGATGTCATGATGTGAAAACTGACAAAACATTGAAATACAACATTGTGGTATGCAATTAATTACAGTAATGCTTGCGTCTATGTAGATATATAATTATATATATACACATATACACATCCAAACATGCAGGTATGTAGATACGTAAATTGTATAATAAACCAGACGATATTTGATTAAATTTTGTCTTTAAAAACTAGGCTAACATCACTCTTACTTACCAATTGCACGATATTAACTCTAGAAACTCGTCGTTACAGTAAGCCATTATTTTTTAATCAACAACTTTCAGTAATTGAAAATGCCAACATTGAGAGAATAATCATTCAATCCTTTATTGATATATAAATTAAATATATTTACATATAAAGTAAAACATCTATAGGACATTTTTCCAAATCAGCCGCTTAAGGCGTATTTGGCGCCAAAGTTGACATTATTTTGCTACGCATGTCGAAGCTTGGCATCTATTTGGCACATGTGCATGTAAGTGTGTTACACGGCTTCACATGTAAATACTACTTTAGCAAAGTATACACCGCAATCCAGTTTTACATTATCTTTTTTTGCTTTTTCTATTTAATAACATAACGTCAGTGTTCTTTCTGATATTTTGCAACAAAATATATCTCTAATTATGTTAAAATTTACAGGAAGAATTGCCTGCAATTTCAGCGATAGAAATTGTTTAATTTTAATCACCTGCTGGTAACATGACTATGGCACCTTATTTAGGTAACTGAGGCTGGGGTAACACTCCACCCATGTTTCCATCGGAAGGTGAAGTCTAAACTGAAAAAATACCAAGAAACTGTCATCAGATAATAGATGCATAAATACACTGTAATATTTTTATCCAGGTATTAACAAAATGTTTTAATCCTGTGGCTACTAATTTATTTTTCATAAGAAATTGAAACAAGTGACTAAGCATTTCTATTATCTTGGCATATGTACTTTGCATCGATCGTAAACTCTTAGTCAGTTTTCCCCAACCTTTTTTTGACCACGCCCCACAAATTCATCGGTAAAATGACGATTTCCTCCTCAGTGTTGCCAGTCGTCTACTTTATTCTAATTCAGATTATTTGATTCCCACCACTTTTTTTAAATAGAAATATTCGGCTTATTTAATGACGGAATAAATAATGCGAGAATAAGGCCAAATGCACTGTCTTAAAAAAGTGGTGGGAATCAAACAATCTGAATTATAAAAAAGTAGCCTACTGGCATCTCTGATCCCCCCCCCCCCCCCACACACACTGTACCCCATATTTTATTATTTAAAAAGTGATATCTACTCACACGGACGATGCCTAACAGAGTTTGAACAATAAATATTCACTTCACTCTTATAACTTATCAAAGAGGTAAAATTTATCTTGCAAATGTGTTTTTAGCGCATCACTCTATAAATGCAAGGAGGCTAGACAACTTTACCTTTATGCCAAAAAAGTACTATGTTGTTCCTTTCCAACTTATCTCAGTGCTAAGCAAAAGTGTTATATGGCCCGCAATTTTATCTTCAAAAATCGTCTTGACGCGACTAAAATTTAGCATTAAAATTTATAACATGTACGCATTTTATAATTCATTTTAGTAAATTATTAAGTGTGAAAGGGGGTAAATTATTAAGTGGTAAAACTTCGAACACTCAATTTGCAATCTAAGTATAATAATACAAAAGAGGTATTTCAAGATTCTCTTGTTTATCAACTTGAAGTAGCTATTATTCCCCACCAAAAATTAAAATTCTCTGTTTTCCCTGTTCCATTTTTGTTAATTGACTACCATGTTTTATACTTTTTAACACATTCCAACCTAGTTGAAAAGTGGTTATGACTTCGGTTTGTCTGCAGTATGGCCGTCTGGCCGTCTGTTCGTGCTCTAACTACCGTAAATATGCTCGGATTGACCTGAAATTTTGATATGTTATTGTCGTTATCTGTAGCATGTTCCCTATTTCAACTGAAGTGTGTAGCACTTATAGTTTTTTTACAGGGACACTCACAAGAATTCCGTTACATTACGGTCTATGGGTAAAAATAATTTGTGGTTTATTTTAATGATGTTACACAATTTCAAACACATTGTAATTGATATGTATCACTCAGGTGAATTACAAGAAGCTTAATATGGAATATGCTGTGCATAACACTTATAGTTACTTTACAGGGACAGTCAAAAGAAATCCGTTACATTACGTCTATTGAGAAAAATCGTTTGCGATTTAATTAAATAATGTTTCATTATTTTAAACGCATTGAAATTTATATATATCACTAAGATGCATTACAAGAGGTTTACTACAGAATATTGTGTGTCTAGCAGTCATCCTGCAATTACAGGGACACACAAAAAAATTCTCTACTGTCTGTTAACAATAATTCCTGGATGCGCGTTTTCAGTTGCTGAACGCGATTTTAAATTTAACTCACTTTTTGACTATTACTTGGTGTGTATAAATTCTGTAGATCCTACACAAGGCAACACAAAAGTTCGCAAATACATTTCCGTTTATTGACAGAAACTCCAGAAGGAGAATTTTAAACTGTGCTACGCGTTTCCTAACTAAACTAAAATTTAGCATCCTATGTAGTATATATACAAATCTATAGATCATATACAGGCTAAATAAAAATCTTCGGATATTTTTCCGAATGTTGTATATGTTGGAAATTTCTGAAATTACGTTTTTAACTATGATATGCGTTTTCCAAATTGTTTACTTAGTTGTTATTTTTCAGCTTATTAAACGGTTCTGATTTATAAAATTATTTTGGAAGTATTGGAAAGTGTTACATAATCTATGCTTGACGCATGATTTTTCGTTCTTATTTAAAATTTGAAATATGTTAAGCACTATGTATATTTATTTGCTGTGTTAGAGGCCCGCACTATAGCCATAGATATTTACTATTTATCAATTTATTTTTCTAATGTTATTTAAGATTTATAAATTTTATAAAGTTGGTAGTACCTCGTCTACATATGTCAAATAATTTTTGGTTAAATATATTCGGGACAGTCAGATTTAGATATAACGTTAAATAGTTTCATATGTAAAAGTATCTTCAAGTGACATATTGCAGAGCGAATAGAAATACAACGTTCATTCAATAATTAATCGAAAGAGTTGTGGAACATTGTCAAATATGAAATTAACTAGAACTATTCGGATGTGTCAATCCCATAACTTTCTTCTATCTCACACAGGTTTCGCATACACTAAAAAGAATCAGCACCCATTTATATCAAGGTCTAACTGAAACTCAAGTTTTATTAAATGCCGTGCATTATTTCTGGAGATATGACTATCGCTAAAATCGTGTAAATCCTGCAAAATGCTGCATAGCAGCGCCACCTACTGGGCGATTTTTAACAAAAACTAATCAGCACCAATTTATATCAGAGACTAACTGAATATAAAGTTTTATTAAATTCCGAGCATTAGTTCTTGAGATAGAGCTATTGCGGAAATCGCGAAAAATGCTGCGTAGCAGCGCTACCTGCCGGGCGATTTTTACCAAAAACTAATCAGCACCAATTTATATCAGGGACTAACTGAATCTAAAGTTTTTTTTAAATTTCGAGCATTAGTTCTTGAGATAGAGCGCCCACAAAAGTTTTGTCACATACAGACAGACAGAGTCACAGACTCACAGACAGACATTTTCTAAAAATAGTCAAATCGTGTTCAGGATATCCTAAAACGTATAAATGCGTCGAAAACCGGAAGTCGAAAATTTTCATGAATCCAATACTTTCTTCTTGTAAAGATAGAAGAAAGTAAAAACGATAGCGAGTAGGTGAATAACAAATTTGGAATTGCACCCCTAGAAATACAAATTGCCCTCCAATGGGGCGTACTGACCCACGTTTTGAACCACTGCTCTAGGTGATCTCAATCTGCTTTGTATTTCATCAGATTTCTATAATTATTTTCTTCTATCTCTACAAGAAGAAAGTATTGGATTCATGAAAATTTTCGACTTCCAGTTTTCGACGGATTTATACGTTTTAGAGGGCCTGAACACGATTTGACTGTTCTTAGAAAATGTCTGTCTGTCTGTCTGTATGTGAAAAAATTTTTGTGGGCGCTCTATCTCAAGAACTAATGCTCGGAATTTAGAAAAACTTTATATTCAGTTAGTCCCTGATATAAATTAGTGCTGATTAGTTTTTGGTAAAAATCGACCAGCAGGTGGCGCTGCAATGCAGCATTTTTCGCGATTTCCGCAATAGCTCTATCTCAAGAACTAATGCTCGGAATTTAATAAAACTTTATATTAGTTAGTGTCTGATATAAATTGGTGCTGATAATATTCTCGTCTGGTAATAATCGCCCAGCAGGTGGCGCTGCTACGCAGAATTTTGAAGGTTTTACACGATTTTAGCAATAGTCATATATCAAGAAATAATGTACGGAATTTAATAAAACTTGAATTTCAGTTAGACCTTGATATAAATTAGTGCTGATTCTTTTTAGTGTATGCGAAATCTGTGTGAGATAGAAGAAAGTTTTGGGATTGACGCATCCGACTAGTAGTTTCTTTTCTATTTTATAAGCTCAAATTTAGGACGGAATTAAATCATGATTTTTCTTTCATTTCAAAATTGCTCTCGGTAAAAGGAACATATACACAGGGGGATTCATTACCAGCGCGACAAATTTTATGAGGTGATAAAGACCATTGCATTACATATTTTTTGTATATTAAATCTGGGTCGCAATCTACTTATTCAGTCATAAATATAGGGTGTTTCACTCCAAGAGGAACATGGATTTTGTTTATAACTTTAACAATAAACAAAATATTTCAACGATAGCCTCAACGTTGATTTATATGAAATGTAATAACTTCCCGAGAGTATCTGGAAATGACTACGGTCTGCGTACAAACAACACTGATCAAGACGCTCCGTAATTTGTAATGTAGCTGACATTAGTTATGGGTCATTGAACTAAATACAGTGCACTTCCCGTGATATCTAACCATTTCACACAAAATAAAGTAAGTCTTTTGAAAAAAAAAATTATTATTAATGCTACAAACGAAAATACGGGTTCGACTGAGAATGAGTGACCCTGTATTTATGACTTAAGAGCCTATAACGCGAAGAAACACTCAAGCTAATGTTAAGTCTATGGGAATGTTCGTGCGCGATTGCTCACTCGCATTTTAATATTTTTAATTATTTTTTTTTTTTGCATAGGATAACTGAGGCCGATCCCTAACGTTGTTAGTTTTTACTTTTTCGATTTCAGTTACAGTTTTTTTATAAGTGAACATTTCTAATTTCCGAACCGGTTTGAACCGGTTCTGAAAGAGAAAGTACCCTTATATAAAAAAACTGGAACCCAAATTGAAAAGTAAAAACTAACAACGTTAGAGATAGACCTCAGCTATCCTATGCAAAAAAAAAAAAAAAAAAAAAAAAAAAAAAATCATTTAAAAATATTAAAATGCGAGCTAGAAATCGCGCAAGAACCTTCCCATAGACTTAACATTTAGCTCGCGCGTTTTTTCGCGTGACTGATGTAGGCTCTTAATAAGTGGGTTGCGACGCAGCTTTCCAATAGAAAAAATTTCTTAATTTAATGTTCTCCATCACCTCTTGAAGTCTGTCGTACTGGTAGTGAATCATCTTGTATGCCCCTGTAGTAGTCAAGGGATTAAACTTGCACTTTCATTTTCGGATGTCTGTTAACAACAATATACGTACCGCAACTGCGGATCAACCACTGTGGTATTATCTTGAACATCGCCCATTTTTGCTGAGCAGCAGAAATGCCAGGATGTAAACAACACAGTACGAAGTACACATCGAAAGTAATTGTCTTCATCGTTCGCATATTCCTCACAACCCGGATATAAAGTCCGGAATTGTTCGACAATGACTTGCTTCATTTCCGGTCTGTCAAATATTCTTTTGCAGTTTTTCAGACCTGTTAAAACAAAATCGTAAATTATCGTAATGCGATGAAATATATTTTATGCATGATGAAATATATTTTATGATGAAAACTCGTACGCGAATTTATTAAAGTAATACTCTTTTTAAAAAGATATTTGTTATGCTAAGACCTATAACAATTCTACGTCTTATTGTTTGACGAATACTATGTTTTAAGATTTATTATGCTTAAGTTGCAATTTTAAAATTTCAAATAAACATAGAGTATAACTTTATGATTCTTTCGTTGGGTTTGAACAGTACAGTCATTTTTAAGGTTTCGTTCATCTTATGAAACCCTATTGTCTCACTCCTATGTCTATCTGTCTATCTGTCTGCCGTCCAACCGTCACAGAGTTCGTACTCGGAAACTGTATAAATTACAGACTTGAAATTTTATGTACTTACAGTTGAATACTTCCTGTCACACGACAAATCATAAAATTTTGAATTCATCGGTAATTAGCCGATATATCAATTAAAAACTCATAAACTCATTAAAAATCTAAGAAAAACAGTTCTTTCAAAAAAGAAACTCAGATATCAGTTTTGCTTCGTCGAGGGTAGCAGGAAGTGAAACAATGGAATCTCGATTCAAGAGTAGTTGGAAGGATTAAAAACCACAAAATTATATGTCGAACTAGGGAAGTTTCGGGCTCTCTAAAATTATTAAAACTATTGCATTTGCCGATTTGAAAAGTATACATCTCTGCATACCATTCCATGCTAAATCCAAATATCTAATTTTCGTAAACATCGGATGATAATTAACAGAGATAATAATTAAAAAAATATTAATTTCCCATTGGAAAATATTTTTTTTTAATTCAAAAAACATCTGTTTTAACTCAGCTCGAAAAAGGAAACTTGCCAAAAACAAACGCTGCCTGAATTACAATGTACTCAGCAATTTTAAGGTATATATGCAAATTTTTAAAAAATAGTGTAAGATAAAGATTTGAAAATTGGTATTGAAAATTGGTACGTAAAATCATACACTGATTAAGAAATTCGAAAAATCGCAACAATCGGATGGTAAGTTTTTATTTTATCAATTACAATTTGTATTACATTTGCCTTTGGATAAAATACATTAAAAAAAATAATGCTTATAATAAAACGGGTTTGGCTCATTCAACTTTGTTTTCGATCGCCTTACAGTTTTTAGTTTTCCCCCTGGCGGGAGAAAGTTTATTAAACGAAACCCTTTGTGCGATCTTCGATCATACTTATCCTTTTATGTATATTGCTGAGTTATAAAAGCACGAAAATTGAAACCCATTAAGGATGTTTGACGTAAAAAAAAAGAAAAAAAAATCGCGAACATTACGTTGATGGAATTCTTTTGGAATTTTTTCAGGAATTCGTTCACACACAAGTACAGAATAATATATTAAAGAACAATATACGAGGGGTGATCCAAAAAAAAGTTTACAAGGCAAAGGAAAAAGTATTTATTAACAATAGAAACAAGATACAAATGGCAATCAAGAGACACATCTGGCCTTTACTTTTCCACATAGTCGCCAAACTTGTTTAGGCATTTGTCAGAACGTTCGACCAACTTATTTATCCCGTCTTGGTAGTAATCAGGGCCCTGCTCATTGAGCCATTTCTCAGCAGCTGTTTTCACTGCATCGTCTGAGGTGAACCGTGTTCCGGATAAGTTTCGCTTCAACGCCGGAAAAAGGAAATAGTCACTTGGAGCCAAATCGGGGCTGAATGGGGGGGGGGAATTCCAGGCCTCCCACTTGAACCTTTGCAGCAATTCCTGAGTCTGGCGAGCTGTATGGGGCCTGGCATTGTCATGCAGAAGAATGACGCCTTTGAATTTCGGATGCGGCCACATTCTTGGCCCATAAGAATCGAATTACGGCTCGCACCTCTATGCGAGACCACTTTTTTAGACGTCGTGCCATTACTGTCGCTCTTAAGTGTCCGCGTACTGACGCTACTTACTCGTAGAACCGCTGTAGGACAACTAGCGCCATCTGTCAACCACCCTGGGTGAAAATATTCGCTCCACAATTATTACGTTTCAAATGCTTCTGGTTGTAAACTTTTTTTTGGATCAACCTACGTAGTACGAATGTTCTGACAGTGTAGCGGTATGACACTTTCAACTTTTGAGCATTTCTGAAAATTTTCTTTTAAATCTTTTCCGAAATTAAGAAAAACTTCATCGTCTTTTTTATATTTATTTACTTAAGCAATGAATCATTTTTCTGTACATTTTCTGTTTTGTGATTAAAACGTAAATTATTTCTCAAAAATTCAATTCAATAAATTAAATGTTAATAAAGAAAAATAAATAAACACGCTTTCATTAAAATTCACAAAAAAATCAACTTACATTATAAAGCACAAATGTGTGCTTAACTCAATGCAGACGTCATGATGATGCGGAGAACAACGTGATTAAAATGGCTGAATGTTGCAACAATAGAGCTATTTATTTTCAATTAATATTAAACAATCGCAACGTTATTTTTGTGGGGTAAATGGAAGTTTTGGGCCGACGTTGCCCCGCCTTAGGGATCGAATTTTAAAAAATCAATCTCCAATTCATGTATGCCTTCAGAAATACATATATATTCCAAATTTCTTTGCGTCAACAGGAAGTGGGTGAAAAATGAGTAACAAGATTTAACTGTCATATACATACAGAAATGTAAGTTAAAAGAAAGCATGTAAAAATCGCTGTTTTCTGTTTTTACTGTATAGTCAATATAACTGAAATTAACTCATTAAAGCCGGAATTATTTTGTTCTTAAAAATGCGAAAATTGCATTTCATACCAATTTTTCAAAGTAGCAACTTTAGTCTCTTTTTATTATGGAGGTTCTGTCATAAAATATAGAGATTATTTCTCTTAAATTATACTGGTATACAAACAACAAAATGGATCGCAACTATTCCGTTACTATATGGTAACAGTAGGCTTTAATGGGTTAAGCTTTTAAATGATTTTGATATTCGATGGACACACTGCTGTTGACTTGTAAAAGTACAGCTCTTAATTTTTATGGTATTTAGTTGCAACTTTTTATCTTTATATATATATAACGCTAAGGTACGTGGCGGCCAAAAAAGCGGTTATTTCTCTTTTGTCAATGGCAACGAGTGGTTTATTTTCACTAATTTGGGAATATTAAGAAAAGTATTGGAGGTATAGATTTAAAACTCGCAACACATATCTAGAAAAATTTTCTGCATTCTAAACTCTAATTTTTGTAAAAATCGGCCGGTAATTTTTTTAATTATTGAAAAAAGGCGAGGACAAACCAAAAAACGCGCCATTTTATTTCTGTTTGAAAAGTTACCGATATTTCTTAATGTTAAAGCTCCATTGTTGTAAGTTACGCACTTTAACCTCATACTTGTCCGAATCATCGTTATGACGTCAACGTTAGTGACGCACACATTTGTGATTTACGATATAGATCGACTTTTAGAAGCTTTAATTTTTACGTACGTAACAACCAATATTTTAAATTAATTAATTAATTTTTATTTTTTTGAGAAAGTGCGAATTGGTAGGTAAACAAATTACACTGTACATTCTTTGTTAAAGGTCATTCGTTAAATGTTGAGGGGAGAGGAGTACCATAATAATTGAAATATCCCGTTATTGTTAAAGGTATATAGATCTGGCAACCCTGGCGGTGAAAGGTTGAACTACTTTATTCTCGCAGCGCGTGAGCAGCACGACTGCTTAACGGTACCATAGGTAGCCGGGGACCCGTTCCGGACGTTCGTTCGGAAGCAGGTTTGATTAGAAAAGAATGATTTCCTTGTCAGTGGAAGGTGGAACTAAAAGATATTTTATTCATTCGAGGTTCATCTGGAAAAATCGAAGCGGGCGTATCCTGCTATTAATAGCTATATTTAACTTTTTTAATCGTAGAAATTCTGTGATTATGTAAGGCATATTTTACTACAGAAAAAAGTGATAGAAAAAACACGTAACAATTGGCAGCTATGGAAAACAGTTAATGGAAAATAACATACTTTCATATACAGGTGATAAATTAAATGCCAAATATAGTTCCCATCTACATATGGGTGACAAAATAATACGAACACCAATGAAATAAGAGAAAAGCTTTATTAATAGGAGATTGGACCACCCTTTGACTTAATTACAGACTGTATGTGACGTGGGATGGATTCATAGAGGTCGTGAACAACATTTAAAGGAATATGAAGTCCTTCTTCTTGGAAGAACAGTCTCTAATTCCAAAAGCGTAGATGGTTGAAGAAATCAAGCACGGAGTTTTGACTCCAAATATCCCTACAAACGTTCAATAATGTTCAAGTCAGGAGACTGAGGGGGCCAAGCAAGATGTTCTACTTCCTCCTCATGCGCTTCAAAGCAATTTTGGAGGATTTTAGCAGTGTGGTAGGAGCCATGTTGTCTTTATAAAGTGGTCATTCTCCTGGGAATACCGTCTGGACAAAAGGATGCACCTTATCTCCCAGAATATCGACATAGTGAGCAGATGTAACATTCTCATGCATAGTAACAAGCGGCCCAAGGCCACGCCAAGGAATCGCACCCTATACCATAAGGGACTCACCACCATGCTTGACAATCAACAAGAGGCAGTCAGGAGATAATGTTTCTGCGGTCTTTCTTCACACATACACACGTCCACTTGCCTGAAATATGGTGAAGATTGATTCATCAGACCAAATGACTTGTTGCCACTGTTGAGGAGTCTAGTTTTGTTTTACATCAATGGCGTCGCTGAAAAGCATAACGGGATGTCACCATTATGCTTTTCGAATTGCAACTCTTCCATAAATGTTCGAATCATGAAGTTCCCTTTGGACAGTTCTTTCTGAAATGGGATTCTGGAGATGACTATTTATCTCTGATGTGGGATAAAGATTGCCTGCGCTTTCGGACTGCTATGCGGGTCAACTCTATTATATCCCTCTCAGAAAGCTTTCTTTTCCGTTCACTGTTGTACTTCGCGGACGACACTTTACCGCATTTCGTTTACGCTGTCATAACGGCTGACACAGTACTCCTTGCACACCCCCAAATAATTGGCTGTTTCTGTCACGGAGCAACCAGTGCACCACCCACCCTCCCATATTTATATAAGTTATATAAATTATAAATATTAAATTATATATCGATAATATATAGCCGATGGTCCAAACCCTCTCTTAATTTAGTAAATTATGCATATAATGTCCCCCCTGTAGGAATAAGCAACTCTAGAATATTTAGTTTCAGTTAAATTATCGTAGGGTAGAACTATAGGTAAATTAAGACAAACAATCAAGTAAAGTAATAGTACTTAAAGTCTAACAGTAGCACTTAGTTTGTAGTTTTAAAAGTGCTATAAAATGTCTAACCCTATTTCTTTTCAGATGCGGTGATCATGTACGCTAATGGCCCCAGTGCATGTAAAATCCGTCGTGGGTGTAAAGTCCTCCAAGTTACCTGTGAATTATACCTCTGGGGGTGCCTAGTCTGGTGAAGGTCTCGTCAACAGATCAAAGTTCTAAATTACGAGACCAACTCGAGTAGCGATGGCCTGATGTATGGATAAGCGATGCAGCGAGGAAATAGTAAATATCCCAGCATCTCACATCCGTCCGGCATGACTTCGCTACACAGCGCAGTGCTGAACCGCCCCATCAAAAATCAATTAGCAACCGGCCAACTAAGAAAAACTAATTAAAGCAACAAGACGCACTGAAGCCACGTCGTTTCGGCCTACAGATTTAGCAAACACATCTTCGCCAAGCGAAGAACAGGCGAATTCTCGCCCCGTTGCCAGGTATCAACTCGTTAAGCTAGGCAAACGCCTGGCAGGTAGGGGCCTGGTCAGCGGTATATGAAAAAAAAGTGCACCACATTCCAACAATAATTCTTTTTTCGAACTCTGACAGGTCAGTCATTATTGAGTTTTCCAGAGAGTATGGTAAACGCAAGTAACACATACGACTGATGTTGAGCGATTGATACCATACCTTTCATAACCGCTAGGTGGCAGAATTGAGTGCAAAGTGACATGCGCGTTCTGCTTCTTTGAAATGGACCATGCCTTTTTTACGGGTGTTCGTATTCTTTTGTCACCCATCTGTATATGAATTGTATTTATTGCATGCATTTTTTTTTTCATTAAAACATATAAACCTTTCATTCATTCGATGTAAAATACATAACTTTAATTTAAAATATATATCTTACACACATTTGAAACACGTGTCTTTTACTCATTTCATTTAAAATGCATGTATTACAAATATTTAAAAAACATGTATTTCACTCATTTCATTTAAAATACTAAAATAAGTAAATAAATAAATAATACCATAAACCACGAAAATTTCTTTCAAAATCAAAACCAAGACCCCCTTATTATATTAAGTATGATAAGGAATCTTGATAAAAAGAATGTTTCTCAATTACACACGCGAAAAATATAAGCTGCTATTGGCGGGGGGGGGGGGGGGGGGGAAAGGTTATTGGAGAGATTTGCGCCTGGTTAACATAAAGTACCGAAATTAGTGTTATAGGCAAATTTCTCTGTTTATCCCAATGTATTTCTTTTGAATATAAAACTTTAATTAGCCCAAGTTTTCGAATACATTTTCCTTAGGAAAGTAAAACTAACTCACCTGCCACAATGTCGTCAACATCCCTCTCATCTGCCAAGTAGTTTGGATCAATAATTGGGTGATCATACGGATCTGTGGATCGCAGCTGAATTGTACCTCGACTCCTAGGTTGAAGAATCTGAGAAGTGCATGCTATGATGGGATCATTTTGATACGGTCCATATACTTTTGCGAAAACCTGGAAAAAAGCAATATTTTGCAGACGCATCTCTCAGAAACTATTATGAATATTAATTATTAGTACAATTTTTACCGAGATTAACTTTTGATAAATGCAAACAAGAACGAAAAATCATGCGTCAAGCATAGATTATGAAACAATTTCCAACAAGTCCAGAGTACTTTAACAAAACTTCACCGTTTAATAAGGCTAAAGATGATGTCTAAAGTAACAAGGGATGACAAGGTATGACCGCCCCGGGAATCCAGCTTCGCTTTAGACTATAAGTGGAATCCCGGGGCGAAAACACAAACCCACTGTTTACTTTAACATACATACAATGTGTTGAAAGTTACACAGTTTTTACAATGTTTAAAGTGCACAATTATTTAACTGAACGTGTATCTTATTAAACAAGTTCAAGGTAAAACCGGGTGGGGAGGCCTACCTTTCGGCTTAAGCCTAACTAGCCCAACCCAGCCTGTTTGTTTACTTAATTATACTGAGCATTAAAAAATTATACTTTGTGATATTCAGCAATAATTATACTATGTAATGCTGAAATACAATTTACCATTCCTACTGAGCAGTACTAAATACTACTATGTGATACTGAGCATTAATACTGCCATATAATAATACTGTAAGAGCCTTAAATAATAATAATAATGGATAGAAGTAAGTATTAAATGAATAATAATACTACAGTAAACAATGGTAAATTATGCTAAAAATACTACAGTAAACAATGGTAAATTATGCTAAAAATACTAAATAACACTGTATGATGCCATTAAGAATAACTAAATTGTTATGGTTAGAGTTTATGTAGTGTGTAAAGATCCTTATGCATATTAGAAGTCCACTTCATCCTGAACCTCCACTAAGTCCAATGGAGGCAGCATGAATACGTATTGATTTCGTTCTAGCAGAACCATACAATCTGTTATTTTTTGAAGAAGTGTTGGCTGCTTCAGCACGTAGGCAAACTAGGCCAACAGATTCATTTTAGAAAACGCATAACACATTTGAAAATCCAATGTCAGGAATCACCATCAATAGTCGGGGAAAATATCCGAATTCTTTTGTGTAGCCCTGTATATGATCTATAGATTTGTGTGTATACTACATGATATGCTAAATTTTAGTTCAGTTAGAAAATGCATAGCATAGTTGTAAATTCTGCAGTGATATATATCATTTTAAATATGTTTGAAATAGTATAACATCATTAAAATTCACCGCAAACGATTTCCTCTCATAGACCGTAATGTAACCGAATTCTTTTGGATGTCCCTGTAAATGAACGGTGAATGCTATGCACACCCTATTCAATAGTAAGCCTCTTGTAGTGCACCGCAGTGATATATATCATTTTAAATATGTTGGAAATAGTATAACATCATTAAAATTGACCGCAAACGATTTCCTCTCATAGACCGTAATGTAACCGAATTCTTTTGGGTGTCCCTGTAAATGAACAGTGAATGCTATGCACAACCTGTTCTATAGTAAGCCTCTTGTAGTGCACCGCAGTGATATATATCATTTTAAATATGTTTGAAATAGTATACCATCATTAAAATTCACCTCAAACGATTTCCTCTCATAGACCGTAATGTAACCGAATTCTTTTGGGTGTTCCTGTAAATGAACGGTGAATGCTATGCACACTCTATTCTATAGTAAGCCTCTTGTAGTGCACCGCAGTGATATATATCATTTTAAATATGTTTGAAATAGTATAACATCATTAAAATTCACCGCAAACGATTTCCTCCCATAAACCGTAATGTAACCGAATTCTTTTGGGTGTCCCTGTAAATGAACAGTGAATTCTATGCACACCCTATTCTATAGTAAGCCTCTTGTAGTGCACCGCAGTGATATATATCATTTTAAATATGTTTGAAATAGTATAATATCATTAAAATTTACCGCAAACGATTTCCTCCCATAGACCGTAATGTAACCGAATTCTTTTGGGTGTCCCTGTAAATGAGCAGTGAATTCTATGCACATCCTATTCTATAATAAGTCTCTTGTAGTGCACCGCAGTGATATATATCATTTTAAATATGTTTGAAATAGTGTATTATCATTAAAATTCACCGCAAACGATTTCCTCAAATAGACACCATAATGTAACCGAATTCTTTTGGGTGTCCCTGTAATTGAACGCTACGTATTTCATTTTCTATTCCAAACATGCCATAGTAAACCTCATTAACATATATCAATTGCATGGCAATCCGAGTACATCAACGTGAGTTAGAGACGGACAGACAGAAGGCAGACAGAGAAACCGAATTCATAAACACTTTTCAACTATGTTAGAAAGTGTTAAAAACTCCACCAAAAATCGCGCCCAAAGCAACTGAGACATTAAATATCATTATTGTAACTCGGTGGATCTTATTACGGTATTTTATCTGTTTTCTCTGAGCGGGTTGACATATGAAAATTATTTCGTTTCCAGCTCCGAAGCTGTTAAGGGACCCCAGCTCTTCCTCAAGTGCTTTCGTAGTGGTGTCCTCTGATATTGGGATTCACCGCGTATCGCAATGACCTATGTCGTCACCTCACGTGTTCAATAGGAGTGATGCGCAGGTGGCGGTGCTCCTGGCGGTCGCAGCGCATACGGGAGGCCTGTACTGTTCGTGCGCGTTATAAGTCCCTCAGGACTTGGGTGCGACGTTTGACGTGCTTGACGGTACCTCTCTGGCTCCTGACGGTGCAGCTCAGTTTTTGTACACATTATTTTTGCAGTATTTTTATATTTCGTTTCATTTTTTGAAAGTACTTCAATACTTTTTATGCTTTTTGTAATGATTGCTATTAATCCATTATTTTACATAATATGTGCGAAGAACGGATATTGCATAAAAATAATTTTCCCACCAATAGCGAGCTCTGCTTTAGAGGAAGCATTAACAATAGTTTATTTCTAGTTTTGTTCAGAAAACTTAAATTTTAAATATATAGAAACTATCATTTTATTAGGTACTATGTTATACAGCCAAGACTATCATGTTTATATTCTTAATATCGGCATTTCGAATACATTTTTTTTTGCACACTACTAGATGACCAAATACTTTTGATCCGGTAGTGAACAAATTAATTAAACTGAATTTGTTTTACTAGACTTAGATTTTTTTTTCATTTTACGTGCGAGATTTTTCTCGGGTAGAGCAAAACAATTTACAGTGAGGGCGAGACGTTCGTGAAGTATTGCATAAAAACTATTTTTCCCACTAACAGCGACCTCTACTTTAGAGGAAGAATTAACAATAGTTTATTGCAGAGGGCTGTTTGCACATTTTTCGACGATGTTCATATAGTAGTTTTACAGAACTGTTTTAGATAAAATATTTGTCTTTTATATGTTTAATTTGGCGACTTTTATCCTGATCTACTTTTCTACACACACCGTAATTTCCACGACATTAATGATTCTTCTATTTTGGGAAGAGGTATTTTTGCCTATTCCTCTTGAAAAATTAAAAAATCGGAAAAATCCGTGGGTCATCCATCAGGAGATTTAGCAGGTACAACAATGAAGGAGGTAGCCCTGATACCCGTTTCTCGTTTCAAATTTTCCAGGAAATGAATAGTGGATTGTGATGTATGACGGATTGCTTTACCTTGATGCTGTTCAATAGACTGATGGCACTTTGATTGGGAGTAAAATATATTTCTCATTGTATGTGGAGTTGATCGTAACATTATTCTCAACTATCTCTATTACTTTCTTCTATATTTACAAGAAAAAGTATTGAATTCATGAAAATTTTCGACTTCCTGTTTTCGACGGATTTATACATTTCAGAAGGTCCTGAACACGATCTGACTGCTTTTAGAAAATGTCTGTCTGTGAGTCTGTGACTCTGTCTGTCTGTCTGTCTGTATGTGATAAAAGTTTTGGGGGCGCTCTATCTCAAGAACTAATGCACGAAATTTAATAAAACTTTATATTCCGTTAGTCCCTGATAAAAATGGGTGCTGATTAGTTTTTGGTGAAAATCGCCTGACAGGTGCCACTGCTATGCTGCATTTTTCGCGATTTCCGCAATAGTTCTATCTCAAGAACTAATGAACTTATTTTCATCAAATTTCAGATTCAGTTAGACCTTGACATAAATAGACAATATTCGTCTTAATTATCTCTCTCGGCTGGTGAATAAATGTTTGTGACGTCAGTTGAAACCAACCTCTGGTACGTAACCGTGCATCGCAACGTTTTTTCAATGCTTTATCTCTTTTAATATCATGGCGCCGCCGTTTAAAGGCACAATAGTTATTTTAATTAACGAAATAACTAAAAAATCAGAAAAACATAATGAAAAATACATGTGAATGTCGAATTAAAAACCACTTGATGACAGAAAAAACACGTTGAACTTCTGACGTCAAGTGAATGGGACTGCATTTTTTGGCGTTAAATCCTATAGTTTGGCGATAGTATTTTGTTATGAAAAGTAATCGACGGGATAATAGAGAAATACCTTTTTAACACAAAACACAAACTCGTTTAAAATAATGTGCGAACAGCACTATAAATATTGTATTATTTACATTTTCTTGCTTCATAATGACGCATTATATACTAACTTCTGGTCTATAATTCTGATACGGCACAGGGGCTTTTGCAGAGCTTTCTATAATATACATTTGATAATTTGGATCATCCGTTGCTGGATTAATTTCGTCGTTATGAAGAAATGACACATATGATTCGCCGACAACAGAAGCCAGTGGACCTGGAAAAATAACAAAATGTCAATTTAAAAAAAATATATATATACGTATTTTAAACGTAATTTAATAAACGATTTTATATAAATCTAATAAACCCATTTTCTGAAAAAAATATTTTGTCTTTTATTTTTAATGAAAAAAATAATACTGTAATGTAAAACAAGTTGGAAATTGTACGTCAAACTTGACAAATGAGGTGCGTTCGTACTATAACTGGTTTTATAAATATTCTGATCTTGGTGCAATAGCTATTGCACTCTTATGCAAGAATGCATGAATACAAAATTTATTTTCTCTGCAGATTTTTATACAATATATATTAATTTTATTTTATGAAATTAAGTTTCAATACACTTTACAAACAATTAATTACAGTTCTGTTGCATTAAAATTATACTATGCGCAAATATCCAATACAAGACAATGTAAAAAAAAAAATCACCGTTGTTGATTCAGTGAAAAAATGAATTTTACCGTCTGTTATTATGATAAAATTAATTTTCGTAATAAAAAAAGTTCATTTTAAGTTGGCAACATTTTATTTTTTGTTGACATTGACTGAAAATTCCAACGGAAACTTAAGTCTAGCTTTGAAAATTTCAGAACTTGAAATCTATATTTAGACTCTTTTTCAATTTAATATTTATTTCACCGGAAACATCTATCCAAAAAACTGTCGGTAGATTATAGGACTGCTATAATTAAACAATTTTAGTATACAAATTGAGTTTTTAAATTCAGTAATACGGAAATAATAGGACTCCATCTGAAATAGAACGTAATCACCATGGCAACCTAGAATCATTACCTATCATGCCATATCATTGCGATAATTACGGATCTATAATTAATAATGGAATATTAATCTATAGGATTTAATAGAATGAAGAAAACTGTTTTTATTCAAGTTTTTATTCATTTTAAGTTTTGATTCAATTTTCATAAAATTTGAAATGACACGACAACATTCTACAACGATTATATATATTAAATTTCAAACCATTCGGTTAGGTAGTTTTTGCGCTTTTATATGCGGACAGACGGACGGATTAGACGACGACTATAGGTGCTACGCATTTATATAATTACGAACGCACCTAAAAAAGTAATTTATGCAAATACCAAAATTTAAAGGAAAATATACCGGGTATCCTAAAATGGAATTACAGACTTCAAAATTTAATAACTTGACAGATATTTAAAAAAATTCTCACATGCGAGTAAAATATTATGTATGGATATTTTTAATGCGATTATCGATTTTACTTCCAAATAGCAGTGATAAATGGCGCTGAAAGCAATAGACGCTCAATCGAGGCCAAAAATGAAGTCATCCAGTATTGATGCCGCAGGAAGGAGGTTAAATATACGGAGTGGGTCTCATTCGCCTATACAATCTTGGAATGTAACAAGTTTGAAAAAGGACGGTATTTTGAATGCTGTAGTTACACATTTCAATTTCGAAGAAGTCGTTTCCACGGAAACAACAATTTTCTCTACTTATGCTCTGATTCCTACGATATCGAAATCATACCGACTGAGTTCAGAATCGGGTCCTAAGAACAAGGTTGTATTGGTGAATGAGAGTCACTCCATATATTTAACCTGTTTCCTTAGCATCATTGCTGTATGATTTCTGTTTCAGCCTGAATTAGACGTCTATTGCTCGCAGCGCCATTTATTGCCGGTAATTCGAACTAAAATAGGAATCACAGTACAAAAACTCTTGACATCCTACATAACCGTCCTGAAAGAATTCTTTTAATATCTGTCACCATTTGCAAGTTATTGAATTTAAAAATCATTCAGTCAATTTTAGGACATCCGGTATATATATATATATATATATATATATGGAGCACACAATCCATGTGATGCACGATGTGAGGTTTTTGACACTTCAAAGGTACACAACGACGTTTACACTGACTGGACCATCTGTTGGCGTTTATTTCAACTATTTTTTTATTGTTCCATTCTTTTTCCCTCTTCTCAAATAGTAAGTGTACCTATTTTTGGTTTCATTTGTGTTATTCATTCAAGCTACAGACAGCTCCAATTAGAGATATTTATATTATACCCATCCTGTATATTTAAATTTCTAGAAATACCTCTATATATGAAATATATAAAATGAAGAAAAAGAATATTTTTTACCAGATCTGTTTGATATATACTCTGTTATGGAATCTTCATCACTAAGCTTTTCAGAGAATTCTTTAATATGAGGTTTTAAAACAGCTTGTATAGCCATTTGTGGGTGATCCTGAAAATTCATACCCACCGGAAGGTTTGCAAGTACAGGAATCTGAAATCAGATACAGAAATTTTCAGTGTGCTAAATATTTTAAGTAACGTTATAAAGACAATGATTCATGCGTTTAAACAAATGTTAGATAATTAAATAATAGATTAACATAAAATGAACTAATCGGACGTTCCAACCCCAAAACTTTCTGCTATCTCATACATGTTAATACTTCAAAGTTAGCTACCACAGCGACAGTAAAATCAATATTTTTCGTCATTGTGTTGTACGTCAACTGCAATGAACTGTGCGCGATGAATTGTGCGAGGCGACTTGACGCGAAAACCAAACAAATAATCGATATTGGAAACAACAAGATTAAAAATAAATATTGACATGGTGTATTTATTAACTTATAGTTAATGTACGCCATCATTAATTTGATAACACCAAACGGTTACAAAACCCTTTTTGACAGACAAAAGTGTTACCTCAGGAAGGGTTTCGGTTCGAAGGGAAGCGATTTTTAGAGAGTTTTTATGTTTCGTACTATTCTTTGACGGGATTGAGGCACGCCAGATGGATCAGCTAGTATTATGAAAATTAGTTAATATTAAAAACGCATATTACAGCTGAAAATGTATTTCTTGCAATTATCATTCCAGATAGTGTTGTCATCACATTACTTTCGTTTACCTCTGTTAACAAAGTATGTATACTATGCAATACCTATGAAGTTCGTGTACAATAAAATCATGTTAATTTCACTTTGTTTAAAGTACTGTAACATCATTAAAATACTCTGCACACAATTTTTCTTTGTGTAACGTATCGGAATTATTTTGTGTGTAAACAAACTTTAAATGCTGCACATTCAATTTTCAATAAGAAACGTCCTATAATAGATATTAATATAAATCACTAGGAAAGTTAGTGCTCTGAAAGGAGGAAAAGTACCGTATCCTGTGCCGAAAAATTTGGCGAGTTTTTTTTTTTCGATAAATGTTTTGATGTGGGTGTTGAGATCTTATATGACGTTTGGTAAGATGATTTGGCAAATTTATAAATAAAATAAAATAAAAATAAGGTACTTTTAAGTTAGCCGGTCGCAAATCTCGCCAACTGCATTTTTCGTCTCGCCAACAGCAGCAACTTTTATTTTTCGAGTGCATATAGAATTTGATGTTGAAATTGAATATTATGGTTTTTGTTATATATATATATATATATATATATATATATATATATATATTTGTATTTTAAATTAAATGAGTGAAAGATGTGTATTTAAATGTATGTATTTTAAATTAAATTAATGCAACACGATTGATTTCGGCCGGAAAATAATTCGCGATTCATCTTTTGCACCTTATTGACATAAAAGTACCATAAAAAATATAAATATAATATAAATAATAATATAAATAACAATAAATATATCAGTAATATATAATAATTATATATACTGCAATATAATATAATATAAAAAAATATTATGTATTATTATATATTATATAAATTATATTAAATATATAATAACATATAAATGATATAGATATTATATATATATATATATATATATATATATACACATATATTTATGTAATAATAAAAAAATGCCACCCTTTTTCCTTAATTAATTTATTCCAAATTCTTACAATTCTAAATTTTTTCCCTGTCTTTTAATAATATCTTAAATATCATTTATATTTTAATTCCCTATCTTTAGTCAACATAATCTTTTAATACTATTCTAAAAACCTTATTCTATCAAATGCAACACTTCTTCTAAAAAGCACCTGTTTAATTTCTTCTTATTTTGAGACATTGAATTTTTATTCTTTTGGAACATTTTGTAATACCATTTTATATTTTATATTTAATTTTATCATTCGATATCCCGTGATTCTTCGCGGCTCTCTCGCTTAAACTTTTTCACCTTTTTAATATACCGCTTTAAAGGAAATAGTTATGACATTACGTCAGTGACCTCCCCCTCTTGGCCTAATTTTTCAACTATTAGCGAGCAAGTCCCGCCTTTTCTTCCCCCTTTCTTCTCACCTTACACAGCTGTCGTTGGTCTGGCAGTGCGCGCTTCTGTAACATTGAGCGAAATCTTGTAATATTTATACCGTTGCACTGGCGTTGGAGACAGACATTTACGCTATTATTTATTGTCAACTAGACCCGGTCACTGGGTTAGTCCACTTTTATTCGTCAATAGTTTTTCTTCAATCATCTCTAATAGATCTAAACGGGTTTCAAGTTTTAATGAAGTGAATCTACGTGGAGTTGAGCTTTAATACATGTTGTTGAAATAAACACTTAATTCTTAAATCCTGTCTTTCTCACTGCTTTGGAAAAACCTTTTTGGAACTGATTGCCTCTACTCAGCTCGATTACGACTGCACATACACTAAATATTTCAACTGTGATTTGTCTGCACAATTTAATTAAATCTGTATGACACCGTCAGCGATTGTCATGGAGTGGTTTTCGTTGTCTCCTATTGTGTCAACATCTGTGTTCTCATCCGGTATATTTCATGGGGTTCGGGGCTTGAGATGTCGTCAAGTGTGACTAATATAACGTTCGTTTCATATATATATATATATAAATATATATACATAGATATACAGGGTGTTTCAAAATTCGACAAACAAATTAAGAGGGATGATAGAAGGCATCAAGAAGATGAAAACTTTCCATAGAACATGGGGTCGCAAACCACATCTAGTAGGAAAAAATCGCGAAAATAGTTACGAAGGGAGTGACGTTGAGTGGAACAAAAAGGGCCAATAATAAGTAGAAAAAACATTTATATGATGGCAAGAATGATTACAATGCATTGCAGTTCAACATTAGAAAAGAGACGGCGGCACATTTTAAAAATTGTGCAAAGTTGCGGCCACGAAAGTCATTGAACAGCCGACACCGACGGACGAAGGATTGCCGAACGTGTTAAAACATATTCCTATAATAATGTCTCGTCGTCTCCTTACTGACGTGCAACTGTAATGCATTGTAATCATGCTTTACGTCAAATAAATGTTTTTTCCATTTTTTATTGGCCCTTTTTGTTCCGCTCGACGTCACACCCTTCATAAATATTTTTAGGATTTTCTTCCACTAAACGTGGTTTGAGACTCCATGTTCTATGGAAGCCTTTTATCCCCCTCTTAATTTATCGGTAAAATTTTGGAACACCCTGTATAATTAAATAAAAAATTGGTAAGATGCTAAAACGGCCTTTTGGCGCCATTTTGGATTTTTTCGCCAACTGAGCCAAAAGGCACAGGATGCGGTAGTCTTTCGCAGAAAGAGAGGCAAACAAAATAATGGAAATCATAAACACATTTAAACTATATTGCAAAGTGTTATAAACGCACAGTGAAAGCACAAACAAAAGTAGAAATTCCTCTAGTTTACATACATTGAATTGCTGCAGGTGCTCTTTTGGACCGATGCCCGAAAGCATAAGTATCTGAGGAGTTTTGATGGCTCCTGCAGACAGGATAACTTCTCGTCTTGCTTTTACCTTGAAGGTCTGAGCATTATAATCAAATTCCACTGCAACAGCACGACTGTTTTCGATAACGACCTGTGGAATTATCATTGAATAATTTGTTAAAAGAAATCATTTAATTAATTACAAGAAAATATAAAACAAAGAAAGAGAATAAAGGATAGTCGGTACGTTTGCAGTATAGTGTGTTTTGGTGAGATTGAGCAAATGGCCTTAACGAGCAGCAAATTTTCAGGCAACCATTAAACGGTTTCGTATTCTTCCCAAACATTTTTTTTACAATTTGTTTAATATAAGGAAACCATTTATCTATTTTTATATACAAACATAAGTAAATTGTATATACGAAAACAATGTTAATATATATGTTATACAAAAAATTTACTTCGCAATACTCCTTTAAATTATTCTAAATTTCGACATATTCATTATTTCCCTATTTCTTAATAATATATATTCCTATTTAATTTCTTTTTAAAATTCAAAATGTGTATATTAATAATTATCTTATTCAAAATCTTAATCAAAAACTTTAAGTCAATCCGTAAGTTTTATCAACTATCCAATCTATAATATTCTGAGAGAAGTTAGTTTTTCATTTTGAATGTTTTTAAAAGCCATTTTGTAAGTTTTATTCCACGGAGCTTTTTTCGAGCACAAGATTTTTTCTCTTCGAAAACACTGCGCCACTAGATCTGGGATTTTTTCTCCTTAAAACCTATCCCTCTCGCGCCATTCGCTTAGCCGCTCAGATATCAATATTCGCCTCTCACTGATTGTTTTGTGTTCATATAGTGCGTCGATTGTGTAGTTATCCGTGCATCTAACAAAAAGCGTATGCAGGACTTCGGAACAGAGAATTTTGTGTTGTTTTGAATTTCTGATTAAACGGCTATCTGGTGTTTTATAATTCGTAGATTTCTAAACTATTTCAGCTAAATTAAATGATGTAATGAATTATAGTCAAGCCTGAGGGCTTTAGAAACATCTTCGTCCAGTGGGAATTGGTTCTTCATGTTGCCTGTGCTTAAATAAACGCCTTATTTGGAATACTGGCAATGTTTATACAATGTTTATATAGATATATAAACAAGCGTAAAAGTTAATTAGATTTGTTTTCATAGCTATTTACATCATTTGACAAGAAATCTCACTTTCTAAAGCCTGAATTGTGCCAAAATTTAGAAAAAAAAAAAAAGAAAAAAAAACACGCCAAGGCCTCTATACTTGAAAAGTACCGGAATATAAGTATTACTCACTCACATAACGCAAAGTTAAAGTTCAAAATTTAAAACATTTATATTTTATATTTCACGTCATATTAAATTGTAAGTATGTGCTTTAATAGCACGGTCACTCGACTTTCCGTTGTAGTAACATCGTAAAGTTTCACAAGTGTCAAAGTCAGAGTGTGACTAAAATATGTTAAAATAAATTATCAACGCACACATAGCACAAATAAAACTATATAAAATGGCAAACAGCTGTTTCGGAGCCCCTAAAATTCCATCATCAGTGCCAAATTAAAAAGATTCAAAACTGATTCAAAAGTTTAAGTCGTGTAAGTATGCTTGTGTCTCCGCACGCGCCCAGGATAGTATGGCGGTGAGTGTTTTAAAAACAACCGCGGAGTCAGGAAACAAATGTGACGTAAAAAAAGACCAATAGAAGCGCTTGGTCAGACTGGACGAGCTTAAGTACGGAGGAGAAAAAAAAAGGTGGGGGGGAGTGGGAATCGAAGAGAATGAATTAAATGAAAGGTAGCCAGACATTTTAAAAATTTGGTGTACTGGACATATCATTAACTAAGTTGTTTTAAAAAGTCACCGCTATTCTATCTTGGGCACGTGCGGAGAAACAAGAATACATCCAATTGACATCATTCGGTGACTTTAGTGTGTAGTTGACATGAACCTTTTTTCGTCGTGAGTAATCAAGTTATATCACATTGAAGACACACATACTGGCAGATCAACTTTTGGAAAACGGATAAAATAGATAAATAATGCTATAACTTTCATTAGGTTCATTTTTCACTCCACGTGATGACCACTGGGGAGATGACACATTTCGTTTACGGTGTTATAATGTACATGCTTCGTACTTTTGTCCCTTTTGGAGCTATCTAACGTCAATAATATTTCTGACAAATGCCATGTTGCCATACTCTAGGTCGAGACATGAAATTTTATAAAACATTCATAAATTAAAATTTTTTTTCATGAAAGCCCTGATAAAGCCCTGATAATTCGTGTTTGCCATGTCAAACTAACGAATATGACAAAATGCATTTTTCATTACTTTAGAAAATGGGACGATTGTTACCACTAAATTTGATTAGAATTCTTCGCCAAGTATCCCTCGCTAATAAAATTTCTGTGAAGAACAGGGTTGCCAGTTGGGCCTTCTTATTGATTAAGAGATGCCGAATTCACACGGAAATGTTGGGTGAATTTTTTTTTGTTTTATTTAATCACTATATGTCTGTCATTAACCCGTCAGCACACGCGCTAGGATAAAATCTACCTCAGCTCATAACTATTACTTAAAAATGTGCGAAAACCGTTCGTGATCATTCTGAGCTTTATAGTACCTTTCAAGCTGAAATATATCAAGATGTGGCCAAAAAGAATTCACCTCCGGCTGTGGATTTTAAATTTTTTTGTTATAAAAATGTCACGTGGGAGGAAATTTAACCCACGCGTGTTATAACGTAACCCATAATGATAGGAAAATGTTACGTTTTAAACGTTACCAACTCTTGCACATACAGTTTCGATATTTCAGTTTTATATTTTTTTGTATTTTCATGGCTATGCTATGCAGAAAAAAAATCTTAGAGCTAGATTTTTTTTTTTTTTTTTTTTTTTTTTTTTAAACTATAAAAGAATTTCTTATTTTAAGTTAAATTATGTTCTTTATTGATTTACAGTTTATTTCAAAATGTAAATATTTGTTTATAATCAAACCGGTGGGAAATCGACACAAGAAACCCATTGGGGTAAAATTTATCCCGCGCGTGTAGTAACGTATGGGAAAAAGGCGCGTGTGCTGACGGGTTAAGTAAAGCAAAAAATTCTGCTTGAAATTTCTGGTATCGATGCCGAATTTCTGAATTAAAAAAGAGGCCAAATTGGTAACCCTGCTGAAGAATATTATAAAACTTTAGGGGTGGCAATCGGCCGTTTTTTAAAACTAATGCGAAATGCATATTTGCACGTTCGATAGTTTTACATGGTAGCGACGATATATACAGAATCCGAATATGTTTTTCATTCTTATTTTTACTTTCCACCAACACTTAAAACAGTGTTCTTTAATCTATGTTCCACAGCGCTTTAAATTTGCATCATGTATTTTTACGATCCCGCAAATGAATCGTTTTAAAAACAGTACTTTAAATACCATTTTAATCATATACTATTTTGTTCCGTTTCTCTCACTTTTTACTTTCTTCTATCTTTACAAGAAGAAAGTATTGGATTCATGAAAATTTTCAACTTCCGGTTTTCAACGGACTTATACGTTACAGAAGGTCCTGAACACGATTTGACAGTTTTTAGAAAATCTTTATCTGTGAGTCTGTCTGTCTGTCTGTATGTAACAAAAATTTTGTGGGCGCTCTATCTTAAGAACTAATGCTCGGAATTTAATAAAACTTTATATTCAGTTAGTCCCTGATATAAATGGGTGCTGATTAGTTTTCGGTAAAAATTACCCAGCAGGTAGTGCTGCTACGCAGCATTTTTCGCGATTTCCGCAATAGCTCTATCTCAAGAACTAATGCTAGGAATTTAATAAAACTTTATATTCAGTTAGTCTCTGATATAAATTGGTGCTGATTAGTTTTAGGTAAAAATCGCCCAGCAGGTGGCACTTTTATGAAGCATTTTGCAGGATTTACACGATTTTAGCGATAGTCATATGTGAAGAAATAATGCATGGAATTTAATAAAACTTGAGTTTCAGTTAGACCTTGATATAAATTGGTGCTGATTCTTTTTAGTGTATGCAAAACCTGTGTGAGATAGAAGAAAGTTTCGGGATTGACACATCTGACTAGTTATATTTTATTTACATGTACATATAATCTCATTGCATCGTTTCTTAGTACGTGAATACATATAAAACAAGTTGGAAATTACATGTTAAACGTGACATAGGATGCGCGTTCGTTTTTAACTAGTTTCACAATGTAAAAAAAAAATCATCCTTATTATTTCAGTGAAAGGAATTATATCGTCTACTATGTGCGAAATGAGCATGCCCTTTTTTTATTTATTACGTATGCTATGCTTACAAATGCTATTTTTTTTCTACACCAGGCAGCACAGTATAATTCACCATGGAGATCTTGCTTTGCGAATGATTACGTCCATGGTTAAATATTTTTATGACTCATACTGAGCGAATCTTCTGTGTTTTTTGACTCTAATGGATTGATATATTCGGCTGTTAACGTAATTTCTACTGAAGTTATCTCAGAATCTATACATTTTTTAATGTAATTCATCACTCAAACAAGCAATTTTGTTGAACGATCTTTCTAAAAATGTAACTTTTATGCAATTTTATTCGAAAAATAATTTTTAATAAAAATAGCCCACTGGCACATGAAAAAAGAAGTGGTTTGCGCGTATTTGTTTTCCTCAGTCACCTGACTTGCGCTTTTATTATATAGATTATTTACGATAGGATTTAATAGAATAAAAAATACTTTTATTAATATCTTTTTAAGTTTTGATTCGATTTTCATAAAATTTGAAATGACTCGACAAATTTCTACAACGATAATATATATTACATTTCAAAGCATTCGGTTGGGTAGTTTTTGCGCTGTTATATACGCACAGACGGACGGACGGACAGACAGACAGACGGACGGACGAAGAGACAGACAGATGGACGGACCAGACGACGACTATAGGTGCTACGTATTTTTATAATTACGGGCGCACCTAATGATTGTTTTTTAATATATTTTGCACGAGAATTTTACACCACCTGTTTATCTCATATAACTCGTATGTCTTCCAATTTTTTTCTACATTTATTCATATTTAAGTTACGTTTTCAATTTGAATTATATGTGTATTTTCATTTGATATTTTTCTTTCTTCTTTTAAAATTTTGATGTGAACTTACCTTTCTCACAAAAGCGTTGGGTAAAATATCTAAATTGGTTCTGTTTTCAGCTGGAACTAAATACGCCTTTGCTGTGCTGCACCTCTGACCCTGCCTCAAATTTGCTTGTAAATCCCAAAACCCTGAAAAACGAAATTCAACAAAATAAATAACAGCACATTTTACACATGTTGTGAGTAAATCATATACCGAGTATCCGAAAGAGGTTCGACTGATTTGAAAGAATCATAACTCTAAAAATAATAGAGTAAAAGCAATTATTTTCTTTACAAAGTACTCGTCAAAAATCCAACATTTGTTAGATGTAGCTGGTTGAAAGTTGCAACATTCAGACAATGCGCAAAATCGATGATATGTAAATGCAAATCGCACCACACATTCGTAATTTCTTCGATGATTCCGGAGTGGAAGGCGTATAATTCTAAAACTATTGGAGTTATGGGAAAAATGTCAATTAGAAAGTTCTTCAGCATCTTCCATTTAGTAGGAAAGGATCCACTATGTACACAAATAACCTAAGCAAAAAGGTAAAATTGCGAATGTGTGCTGCGATTTGCATTTTCCGATCATCAATTCTGCGCATTGTTTGAATGTCACGATTTTCAAAAGCTGCATCTAACAAATCTTGGTTATTTGACGAGTACTTTGATAAAAAAATAATTGCATTTACTCAATTATTTTTAGAGCTATGATTCTTTCAAATCAGTCCAACCTTTTTCGGACACCCGGTATATTATTTCTGTTGTCAGCATGCCTTTTTCTATCAATTTACGAAACGCACAACAACAAATGAGGCATCATTCGAAAGCTTTGTGAAGCGGCCTCTGACATAGTACACTCACATTTCATTAAAATATGTTTTTTGATTAAAAATTGCAGTTAATTAAAAATTAATTCAGCATTGATTTCACAAATGAAATGAAAGGTTTTCCTCAAATTTGTGTTGCCACAAAAATAAAATACCGCATTATAGGATGCTCAACAATGATTATATATAAAAAATAGTACAAAAAAGATAAAGTATGATTTCTCCGCACGGGTTTATTTTATATTTATGGTTTAAAAAAACTGAAATTAAAATGTTTAGAAGAAAAAGACACCATCGATCGATCGAAGCAATGGTATTCAAGTGTAGAATAAAAGATATGCTTTATTTATTAGATTAAATTGTATTTTAAATGCAGTCAATATATTATTCTTTGTTTCTTTTTTTTTTCAAGAAGTGGATGACGTCTTCCTCTATTTAAAATAGGATTGTTATTTTTTTTCTTGCGCGTGACTTTTGCTGTCTTCAATCAGTTTTTACTGAAAGTTTGATGAAATAAATGACATGTCATTCTGGCTTGTATATGTTTTCAGATATTTGTATGCTTAATTTTTCTTCAGAAGAAGTTTAAACTTGCATCTAAAATTATGTTAAATATTGCTAAAAATTATTATACTGCAGTGCGAAATCCTCAACGTGTTCCCTGGTAATTAAATAATGTCCTTCGTAAAGTGATAATATTACGATATTTACACGCGCATTTTTCTAAAGTTTTGAGTCTAAAATGTTTGGTAAGGAGACTAAATTCGATAGATAATCGAAATAATGAATGTTTTCTATAAATCCACAGCAATACAACTATACGGATTATTTACAATTATACGACAATAACAATTATACGGCGTAGCAATACGATTATACGATACGGTAGAAGAGAAAAATATTTCTTTTAAAGGGGTTTCGGTACTCTTCATTTTGTGAAAAATAACGAAAAAATCAGATTCCCAACTTTTTGCTTAAAACAAATTTAAACAAATCTGTAGCATATTTTCCCGAAATTCGCTAATGTTCCCTTAATTAAAATTACGGGAAAAAAGCGTTTTACTGCATCCATCTCCCTTTAAATGAATCAGAATTGTAATTTTTAAATTTATTCTTCTTAGTTTATGATTTTTTAATGTTTCAGTATATGTTTAAAATGCTGAAAAATTTTATGGACGATTCTTACAGTAAATTGCATAGAATTGAGAATTGGATGTTTAGTAATATAAATAGTTTATTTTTTTTAAAATAGAAATGTCTTTATAATTAGTCATTTTTACTGTATTTGTACACATGTCGTGACATTTTAGTTTATATATATATATATATATAAATTTAATAACTTTGGAAAAAAAATTATTCAAAAAGCTCAAAATTCTAGTGTGTTTTTAAAATTTTCTTAAATTCTTACAAAATAGAGAAATAAAAAAAAAATAGAGATTTTTATTCTCAAAAATTAAGATTCGCAGATGTATACTTTTTTGATTAAGTTTTGTATATTCTGAAAGACGATTCTCGCATTGCAAAATTTATCTACAATGCGTATCTACAATGCCTTATCTACAATGCGTACATTCTTGATGGGTCACATTGTATTCTCTCTCTGTGTGTAGGGAGAGAGCCTAGATATTGTTTTATATCCATTTTCATCATACTTGAAAATGTTTGACTGTCCCTCTGTCTGTTTTTTTGTGCGATAAATCGCATAAATACAATCGTATTGTCATGTAATTTACATACGTTATTGAAGTTTATCATGGTATGTTCCGTATTGAAAATGAAATGCTTAGCGCTTTTATCATTCTTTTACGGGGGCACTCAAAAAAATTCCGTTAAATTACGGTCTATGGGAAAAATCGTTTTACTGTATTATAATGATGTCATACTATTTCCAACATACTGAAATGCGTTACAAGATGCCTCTTATAGTAAATGGTGTACATTGCATCAATCGTTGTTCATTTACAGGGACACATAAAATATTTAGTTACACACTCTCAGAAATAAAACACTCAATTTTGACTATTCGGCAATATATGAATTTATTTCGATATTTTTGACAGTCATTTCGCCACAAAGTCACGTGGTTTTTAACGAAACACGAAACCTCGAATATCTCACGAAACTACTTCATCACTGTCAAAAATAAAACTCTCACTTTTGACGATTCAGCAATTCTTGAGCTATATTTCATCATTTTTGACAATCATTTCGTCTCAAAATCATGCGATTTTTAATGAAATGGAAACTCACAAATATTTGATCAAACTGTTTTCCCATTCACGGCCAGAATCAATGCATATTAAGGAAAGGCATTTTAAGTTGTTTACAGAGGGACTCGCTGTACCTCCTCAAATTCCGAAATTTTAGTAAGCAGATATACGTTTATGTTATTCCTGTCACAATTTATTTTTAGAAAAGCACTTTCAAATAATACTGAGTGTATGTTGTTATTGTTTCTCCATTATATATATATTTTTTTAGCTGTTAAAATTTTCAGGAATGTTTATTGATTTTTTTGTTGTTTCAAAAATCGTAAAAAAAAAAAAAAAAAAAAATAATAATAAAAAATTTCAAAATTTAAGGAGCTTTTTTTCATTTAAGAAATATATTCATATAACAATCAAATTTAAAATATGGATATCTGGTCCCTTTCCCCTTTATAAACAGTAACGTGTTAAAATCTTAACCATCATCTAAAATTGATAAACCCGTCTCCAATATGCACTTCAAAATTTATTATTTCTGACCTACAAATTAACTAGACTATATTCAAATCATTCATTGAACAAAGGAAATTTCTCTAATAAATTATATTAATCAAGCCATATACTAATTATTTATTAACCATAGAAAAACCATAATAATAATCTAGCATTATTAATTAAAACATGCAGAAATTATAACAGCACCGATAAAAATATAATCTAACTTCAAAAAATATAAACACACAGCAAAATCCTGTAGATACATTTAAAATCACATATAAGCAAGGTCCCGTTGGCGAGGTAGGAAACGCATTCACCTCCCACATCCAAGGTCACGCGTTCGAATAACCTTGAAGACTTGAGATAAGCAACGTAATTTTTTCCACTGTCAGTAAGTACAGATGCTTCTAAAATTGTCAATAGATGGCACCACCCGCCTTTTTTATACTTTCGAACAAGCAATTTGACGAAATTTGTATCCTCGAATAAGTGAAGAACTTAATTTACTCAATTTGACGATATTCGCTCGGAGCATTTTCCAGGACAGGGTTTCGTCAAAAACGAAGAAAATTTCGTGTAATTTGAGTATCCATTTCTGACAGTGTAGATCGGATTATGGGATAAAATCGTTTTACTGTATTTTAATGATGTTATATTATTACAGACATATTGAAATTGGTGTACAACAATGAAGTGCATTACAAGATGCCTAATATATAGAATAAAGTGTGCATAGCATTTATCTTTCATTGACAGGGACATGCAAAATGATTCGGTTACAGTGATGTATATGAGCAATAATTGCTGAAAGTACGTTTTCAATTGCAGTAAGCGTTTTTACATTTCGCAAAACTTTTGAATATTACTTTTTGTGTATAAATTCTCTAGATTATATACAGGGCTGCACAAATGAAATCCATTACATTACGGCCTATGGAGAAAATTCGTTTCCAGAGTATTTTAATGATGTTATAATGTTTCACTCATATTGATATTGTTATACATCGCTGAAGTGCAATAAACCAGGCTTACTACACTGTAAAACATTTTGCAGCAAAGTAAAGAGTCATTCGACCGTTTTCTATAAAAACGGTCGAGTGACCGTACTTAACCGTACATAACCGTAATTTAACGCTGTTATTATGGTTATGTAACCGTTTTTTATAAAAACTGTCAAATGACCGATTACTCTGCTGCAAATTTTTTACAGTGTATAGAACATGGTGTACGCAGCATTTTTAAAATTTTTATTTAGATAACTCATTTTCCTCTATAAAAAAATGGAATTTCATGACAATATTTTGTTAGAGTTGAAAAGTGTTTCATAATCTATGCCGAATGCATGATTTTCCGTTCTTGTAAACTTTCAATTTTTATTTTAAAGACTGAAAAAAATCAAACATGCTTACCAGTTTGTCGTCTAGAGTTAGGATCTACCAGTGGATAACCCAGTGCTGTAATAGCTTCGAATAACGGTTGTTTTATTTCAGCAGTATACCTCGGTTTTTCAACAGTAATAGGGCCGCCAACGCCATGGTTGTCTATCATAAAAGATGTGAAGAGCAATCTTAAATCTGCATAATCAGCAATATTTCTTATATGTTTCTTTCCTAAATTAGATATTACACTATACACGTACAAACAGGCACAATTATGTGTTAGACCGGGAGGTGGCAGCACAGACAACCACCTCATCGAGTTCACGACTGAAATTCCAGAATTAGTTAAAAGTTGATTCGCACATTAAAACGCAATCGGTCTGCCAAGTCATATATTGGTGGAAAACACCTTAAAACCCGATTTTATCGATTGACTCGTAGGTTTACACGTAGGTGTTTTCCTGTACCCAAAGGTATGAAAATATGGAGGACTGGGAGCAGGAATACACAATGGCAAACCTACGAGCCAACCGCTAAAATCGGGTTTTCGGGTGTTTCCCACCAAGATATGACTTGGCAGACCGATCTCGTTTTAATATGCGAATCAAGTTTTAAATAATTCTGGAATTTCAGTCGTGAACTCGATGAGGTGATTGTGCGTGCTGTCGCCTCCCGGTCTATGTGTTTTAGATATTTACAATGTGGCCCAGAAGGTAATATTTGAAAGAATTCCCATAGACGGTGCTATATGTGAGAGGTATAAGTCGTGCACGCCATCTTCATAGTAGACAATTAAAAATTTTGTGCTGTGCTGAACCAATTTTGATGCTACCGTAGTGGCAGCATATGGTGGCAGAATTTCGTTCCAACAATTGCAGCTTTGGATCAGTTAGAGTTACAAACGCTGGTACGAGATTTCCTAATTTCCATCTTCATAGTAGGCAATTAAAAATTTTGTGCTGGCCTGAACCAATTTTTGGTGCTACAGTAGCTGCAGCCATATGATGGCAAAATTTCATTCCAACACTTGGAGCTTTAGATCAATTGGAGTTCCAAACGCTGGTACAAGATTTCCTAATTTTATGGATGCAGCTACTACAGCATCAAAAGTTGTTTTAAACCAGCAGATAATTTTGAACAGTGTAATCCTACGCATTGCTTTTAGTGGTGGTTTTACATTTCTTGATTGTATCTCATGGTGGTATTTGATTTGTGTTTATTGTTTTCGCTACATGTTCCTATACAATCACTTATGTCTTTCCCTAATATTCTTAGTACTAGTTCATTGCTGTACTTAAATTGCGTTAACTGTTTACTGTAAATACCCCTATCTAATTCTGCAAGTTTTTGCGAAAATAAGTCTTTTATAAACTCGATGCTACTATTCAAACTATGATTATTTTCTTTGACATAGGGTAAATGTGCCAGTAATGGACCCCCTTCCAGTAATGGGCCACTTTCAAAGTTTTTGATTTATAAAAAAATAACCAATAAAAATTTAGCCTTTTATATATTTTTTCATAATTCCTCCTTGCTTGTTTTATAATCTGGGTTATTGTTGACACTCTTAATCAAACCAATCAGGAAGCAGAAAATAATGTTTCACAGTTCCACAGATTTTCTGTGAAAATCTTAATGAACATGCTAAGAGCTGGCTTCACTTAAACAACTGATATCTTTTTTATTTTCTTGAAAAAATTGCATGTTTTTGTTTAGACAATAATAGAAAACTTTGAATTTTACATACTAATGGCAATTTACAAAATTTCATTTATTTTTCAGGTTTTAGGACCATGGCCCATTACTGGAATGCTTAATTAGTCAATTTCCAGTAATGGACACCCCATGTGGACATTACTGAAAAAGCAATTTCAGTAATGTTCATAGTGCATATATTTTTGTTATTTAACTGAAAAGCTAAGCACTCAAATTTTAATTTTTTAATTTTACTTACCAGACTGTAATAATACATTTTTTTTTTTTTATTAATTTCATGTAATTAATAATTTTTTTAGATTGCTATCAAATTATTTTTTTGTAAACCGTACCTTGCATATTTTATAATGTGGCAATTAACACCCATCAGCAACAACACCCATGTGGCAACTAACACCCACAGGAAGCAGACAATAATCTTTAAGGGCATGGGAAAATGAGGGGCTCATGGGGTACACACTTTCCCCATTTAAAAAAAAGACGAATTTTTAAGTCATAACGAGTGCTTAAAAATTTATTTTCTGTCTTAAATGTTTCATTATTCAGCTCTGACAAAAGAACTACATACATAAAAAATCCCTATAATATTAAATTTATAGTAGCAATGAAAGTAGTAAATCTGCAGATCAGGGGGCTCAAATGTCAGTTCTGATATTTTATTTTGAAATAATTTTATTTAGTATTTAAAAAACATTCAACCTACACTTTCATTTATTTGATATATTTTATACAAATTGCTAAAAGTAATATATAAAGCAGTTTTAGGAAGTTTAACTGTTAAGAATAAAAAGAAATATGATTCCATGCACTGGTACTTCAAGACACTTAAAAAAAAATATTTTTCTTTTGTTAAACTAACCCTTCTAAACCCCCTCCCCCCCTCTCAATGACTTAATAATTTGATAGATATAATTCTTTGAAAGTTAGTATTTTAAACCTTCTATCTAAAATAATTAAAATATTGATCTTGTGATAGTGACAATAATTAATTTAAACAGTGAATTATTCTCATAAATATTTTATTAATTATTGATATCCTAATTGTTAAATTTATTTTAAAATGACTATTTTATTTCATTAATATGCTTTCATGAAATTCTGGCTTTAAATACAATCATAAAATCAATTACCTATTATTTTTTGTGGGGTGTCCATTACTGGGTGGCCCATTACTGGAAGAGAGGTGGCCCATTACTGGAATTTAGGGTGTTTTGATTTATTTCTGTTATTTACAATTAAATTTTGATCCACATTGGGAAATGTGACTATGAGCATGATTAAATATTGTTGATAGATTAATATAATATTAAAAAAAGTGGACTATAATAATTATAACTATTAATTAAAAAATAATTTTTAAAGAAATTCCTTAAGGGTGTCCATTACTGGCACATCTACCCTATATGGTATTTATTAATTGTTTATCATTCAATAAAAGAGCTATTAGTATTGTTTTGTATTTATTGTTTTCTCTCAACTTTAATAATTATCTTGTAAGGCTTTGCCACATACTAAACAATCCTACTGGGCTGGGCTAGTTGACCTAAAGCCGAAATGTAGGCCTCCCCGCCTGGTCAGATTTTGACTTTGAACATACAGTCACCTTTGCAGAGGCGAATAGAAAATAGCATTGTTATTGTAATTTAAAGATCATTTGCGGAAAGTTTTCATATGGCAAACAATATCATGCAATATCATCGCATGGTGTTTTCAGCTCGCTTTTTATAGACTATGCTATGATATTACATGCCAAATAAGAAAATTCCTCAAGAAGAGATTTGAAATTACATTGATTGTAGGCCCTTCTCTGACCCAGAAACGGTACTATTTTTTGTTTAAAGTGTGAATCGTTACAGAGATTTTTTACCCATTTCATTTATGAGCTATAAGCTTTCATAAATATGCAAAATGGTTAAGATTGTCTTACTTTCAAATTCTTCAGAAGCTCTATCTAAAACATTATTTGAATTACAGAGCCGTAATTTATATCATTTCCTTCTAATTTCAATAATTTAAAATTTGATATGCTTCAGGGTAATGTTAAAAGTGTGTGTGTGGTTTTTTTTTCAAGTCATCTCCCTCATTAAAATGTTATTTAAAAAATTACAAAAATCAATTTTATTTGGAAAAATTACATATGTTTTATGCTCGGTTTGAAGATGTGTGTGTAAGATTCCACGATGGTGTTATTTTGAGATCATGTTTAAAAAGAGTATAATATTATGGTGCAAATAATTTTACACGTTAACATAATAAACACTTTTTGAAACTAATAATTGTGATTATTTGAAATTAAGCAAGTTAGTTACTCTTTAGTTGTGCATCTCTTTTTGCATCCTAAAGATTAATATTCAAGTTTTCTATAAAGTTAGAAGAAATTCATAGCATTTTGTGTAATTATTTGCATTTTTCTTAAACTTGCCGCTCACTAATAAAACGCACGCATCAACAATTGGCCAATATGAAGATCCTGTGCACAACGTTTGACTTATCACTCTAACTGGCACCATATGCAGGGTGTTCCAGGATTATTGAGACAAACTTTAAGGGGAGGTAGGGGACATCACATGGATTAAGATTTGCATAGCAACCCATGGTCGGAAACGTCATGGGAAAGTAGTATTACAGGTACAAGAAACGAAGAGACACACTCCTGAGATCATCTGAAATAATTTATTGGTGAAAGATATCACATGTGCTGTGGTAGATGATATGTGAAAATGTCACAAAAGATGTTAAAAGTTTCCACCATTGCTAGTGATGCTTGCATTACACCGTCGGACCATGGATTTGTGGACTCGCTCAAATAATTGTTGGATATCCGCAGCAGCACAGATGAGTCTTGCAACCAGATCCATATCAAAATCCACAGGCGTTGCGTACACAGCACTTTTCAGTGCACCCCAGAGATAGAAAAAATGGACCAAATACCTGATTCAAATGTTCACGAACACATCTGCCATAATGGGGAGGTTTCCCATCATGTTGAAACCACATATGGAGTCTGACATGTTTGGCATAGTGTCAAGTATGCTTGGTAGCACCTCTTGCAAAAAAATGAGATAATCTGCAGATTTTAGAGAGGCTGGTAAGAAGTAAGGTTTCCTCCAGTGTTCTTGTGAACAACACCACCTAACGGCGAACGAAGCCATTTCCGACCTTGGGTTGCTATGCAAATCTGAATCTTTGTGATGTCACCTACCTCCCCTTAAAGTTTGTCCAAATAATCCTGAGACACCCTGTATAAGGCTTTGTTTTAAATATTAACCTCTGGGACAGTATCACCCGTGCACCGCTTGATCACTTGAAAAGAAAACTTACCTAATATACCCGAACACCAGATTGCACAGTTCTCCATCCATCCACTGATTTTCCTGTATATTTGAATGTTTTTAATTTTAATGTTCAGGTAGTTTATCAGATGGTATTGCTCATTAAAATATGATAGTAGAAAGCAGGTATGAAAAGAAACCAGATATCGACCAAATATTTTCATGTGGATTGTTACATAGAAAGTTTATCATAGTATAGAAGCTGATTTTTGTAAGTTTACTAAATGTATATATTTTTTCAAAAGTTAGGCTATTTTACTAATAGCCAGATAGAAAAGTATACACAACCAACAAAGGGTACAGGTTGTGGCATTTCATCAATTTATGCGTTTTTTGTAACCAATTTTAATTACATGGCCGTTCCACAAATCTTGAAAATCAGCCGATGTTCATCACGTGACAGGCAAACCAAGAAAGTGACAGTAATGCAGCCCATCTCATTCGTTGACTGCGCAAAGTGTTATGGAATCTTATAGTCTAGTTAGTTTTTCGAAAAAAAAATTCCTTTAAAAATGATATTTCTATCTGTAACCAAAAATTACCATAATGAGATAAATTTAATACTTAGAGGAATTTGGATTGCTTATTCGAATTTCTAGTAGTACAGATTTTAATGCAAAATATCTTAACTTTATAAAAAAGTGCTTATTTTTTAAAACAACATGCGAAAAAAAATTGTTAAATTCTCAAGCTCACCATCTCTGATATTTTTGTTATCTTCCAACTTTTTAAAATAAGGAAGGACTTCTTCGTAACTCCATCCTTTGGCACCCATCTCTGCCCAGCCATCGTAATCCTTCTTGTTACCTCGAACATGGAGACCAGCATTATGAACAGTTGATCCTCCGAGACATCTAGCATTAGGTAATTTGAGTACCTACAATGTGGTTTAGACAAAAAGTATGGAGTCAGTTAGAAAATATACATTGGCCCCAAAAAGGTCACCTTGTTATTCAAATTAGTCAAAAATTTCCTAATCGGCTACAAAATATTTGGTGGCCTAGAAAAGTAAGTAGTTCAAATTCAGTAACAAAATACTGGGTCAACCCCAAAATATGAATATAAATGCTGGACGATTACACTATGAAACATTACAACATTAAGGACGTGAGTATAAAACATCATAAATTTACTGAATGGTGTATACAAATGTCAAATTTAGAATTTTATACATACATTAAAATTAAAAATATCGACGTTTCGATCATCTTCTGTGATCATCCTCAGGAAAAATTTGTTATATTTGTTATATATATAAATACAAAAATATTTCCTGAGGAGGACCATTGAAGGTGGTCGAAACGTCGATATGTTTAATTTTAATGTATGTATAAAATTTTGAATTTGACATTTGTATACACCATTCAGTAAATTTGTGATGTTTTATACTCACGTCTTTAATGTTCCAAAATGTTACTTTGTAATTTAAATTATAGAACATGTGAGACCCAATTTCAAAATGCCGGTTGAACCCTAAAATGTTACTTTGTTATTGAAATTAGAATACAGTTAAGAATCAATTATAAAATAATGTGTGGCCGCAGAAAAGTTACTTTCTAATTCAAATTATACAAACAGTTCAGAATGAGTTACATAATGCAGGTTTTGAAAAGACTAATAATGCTTAAATGTTAACATTGGTTTGAAAAGGAATTTTAAATCATTTTTTATTAATAAATCCCTGGAATTCACATCTATATGGGGGCTTTTTTTTAAATTATGTAATTTTTTATTTCCTGATATCCATCAGAATATTTGGCTTTTTAGATGTATGGAGTTTGATAAATAGGAGTTTAACTGTAGATTGCAAGTTACTGTAAAAATGTAGGTACAATGGAAATTTTTTTAAAAATGATATACGTTTTATATAAATAATATTATGGCCTTCTAGTTTTTTGTTATAATTATTCCCTTCATTTATTTACAGGCATTTTTTTTAAATATTTTATATGTGCATTCGTTTTACGAATGTAAGTGTATTTAAATATATTTTTACAGCATCTTAAAATTTTTAATGAATCCAAATGGAAACCATTTCTAATTTCTTAGTATATAGGTCATTTCATGTGAAATCAACCATTAAAAAAATTGGAGATTGGTGTTTTAAAATTTTTTGATTTTTGTCCTTTTTTAAAGATATTGAAAATATGAAGGTACACTTTTTTAAATCATTTTATTTACGAGTTATAAGCTTTCATAAATATGCAAAATGCATCAGATTGTCTTACCATCAAATACTGCAGAAGCTCTATTTAAAATTTTGAAATACAGAGCTGTAATTTATGTAATTTCCTTCTGTTTTCAATATTTTTACATTTACTATATTTCATGGTTATGTTATTAAAGGTGTTAAGTTATTAAAAGTTATTTCCCGTTCAATCTTCCTCAATAAAATGTTATTTAAAAATTTCAAAAATCGAACTTTTTGATTTTTTTTTTTTGAAAAAAAAGTATGTTTTATACGCTATTTCAGGATGTGTGTGCAACATTTCATGTTGGTGTTACTTTGCGATGATGTTTAAATGTTCAAAATATTGCGGTGTAAAGCATTTTGCAAGACGAAATTATAAACACCATCTGAAACACTACTCATTACGATAGTTAGAAACTAATTTTAACCATATATTGTTACACTGACGTTTTTAAATTCAATGAAATTATTTCCAGTATTTTTGTGGCAACCCATTTGAAAATAGTAACTTTGATAATACATGCAACTATCAAAGCTAATCATTACACTGAGACGATTTCTTTGTATTCAATTGTATTTTCGACCTTTAATACAGACTCAATTAGCTGAAACAGAAGTCACAACATCATGCCTCGTGTACTTTCTTTCCAAAGTAGAAATTTTTTAGTAAATATGGTTTACAGTTTTCCAAATTTCCAAATTATTCTTTTACGATTTCTAGTTACAGGTATTGGCAAATATAAAGGTTCCATTTAATCCATATTTGTAGGAGAGGTCTGAAACACAAAAAAATAAAATTATCATATCTATTTTATTGTCTTATCCTCCTGATCTTGAGGGCTGAATAGTTTCTTGTGATATATAATTTCTTGTCATATTTTTTAATATTGGTATCTTTCGACTTAAAATCCTCTTTAAGACTAGTTTCATTAATTTTGTTAAAGTATATCCAAACATGACTTTTAAGAGCCCTGTTACTTTTATAAACGTACTTGTTGGGAGAAGTCCCATATCCTGTGCCAGAAAATTTGGCGAGTTTTTTTTTTCTTTCTTGGCGATAAATGTTCCGATGTGGTTCTTGCGATCTTTCGGCGTAAATTCGGTAAATTTATAAATAAAATTAAAAATAATACTAATAATATAAATAATATAAACACAATATAAATAATAAATACATAAATAATAACATAAATAATAAATATATAATTAATATATAATATTTATATATAATTATAATATAATATGATATTATAATATATGTATATATAATATTATACATATATCATAAATTAGAATATTAAATTAGAAAAAAACATATTATATATCATATTATAATATAATATAAATAATATATAATATAATTAAAATAAAAATTGGGTACAATGCTAAAACGGTCTTTTGGCGCCGTTTTCGGATTTTTCGCCAACCGCGCTCAGCGGCACAGGATACGGAAATATCCCTACTTGCTCAACAGTAATAAAAAAAAATTCTTCACTCTCTAAATCCGCCCTTGTCGTCCACTTTCATACCTATACATGACGTGCGTATTTTAGTTTGAATTAGATTTATACCATTTTACAAAAATTAATTAATTAAAAGTTGGTAAATTATTGAGGCATTCCAATTAGTGTAAAACTTAAACTAAAATAGTAAGTTGTCCTTATACCACTGGTTATCGGTCTTTCGTAAAGGATGAAATGTTGCTTTTGTTTACATTCAGTACACATATAGCGTAAGGAAAGTATTGCAATTATTATAAAAACCCGATAATGAAAATATTGGTATATGTTTACTTTCAATGAATCCATAATCACTCTTGTTAAAACTACTCCGTAAGAATATATAAATGAATGTGTATGTATATATTGGAATTTTTGTATGTTTTTAGGTCCTCTGAACTAGATTTTGGTGTATTTATGATGATGTTGCTATGCATGCGTGTGTGTAGTGAACACGGTAGCACCGAACATATGCTTTCGATTGATCCCACATTTGGTGAGATCAGTCGCATTACATTAGCCACAATCTCACATTTGATGAGATCAGTCACATTTGATCAGCCACAATCTTACATTTGGTGAGATCAGGCACATTTGATCAGCCACAATCTGACATTTGGAGAGATAAGTCTCATTTAATCAGAGACAATCTCACATTTATTGAGATCAGTCACATTTGATCAGCCACAATCTCACATGTGGTGAGATCAGTCTCATTTGATCAGCCACAATCTCACATTAGGTGAGATCAGTCACATTTGATCAGCCAAAATCTGACATTTAGTGATGGTTCTTACCTTGTGTGTTACAGGCCACTGTTGTAAGAACTGTATTTATTTGCGTAGAACTCGGTCAATGGATATTTGTTAATTTATTTAGTGCTATTTAGTTAACTATTTAGTGACAAAAAAATTATAAGTATTTTTTCTACTAACGCAATTCTTCAATTAAATATTTTTATTGTTTACTCCAAGACCTCCTTGTTGTAATAACTGATATTATTATTAGATATATTTATTACTAGCTGTTACCCGTGACTTCATTCACGTATCATTAAACGAAGAATAAATGCATTAATTAAGCAAAATGTTTCATTCCCGATAATTAGAAACGTAAATAATTAAGTAACCCTTTATCACATTCCATCGGAGACAATACAGTATTTCTATGTTAGAGGCCTTGACAGAACTAAGTTTTAAAAAAGTGAAATTTTATGACAAAAAATCACAAAAAGGAAACTGCAGCCAATGAAAAAAGGCGGGCCAAATAAAATCATGGAAATCGGCGAATTATATAAAAACTTATGTCAAGTTTACCTGGTAAACCATTTTACTTTTAACGCCTTTGTGAAACGTTTTAATAGCAATCCTTCAAAGATAATGGAAATAGTATATTATTTTTCATTAAATTCAATTCTTGTGAATAGGGAGCAATCATTGTAGACCTAAATGCCAGGAGCTTAAATTTGCGTCCTTGATTTAATCTATAACTGAAAAAAAAATCTTTATTTCTAAATGAAAATAGGTTGACAGACGATTTTTGTTCTCCAGAATAAATTGATTCATGAAGTTTGAAAATGTGAAAATACGCTTTTATTTTTCAAACATTTTACTGTAATCACGATATTTTTTTCTTTCACCATCTATTCAAATTGAAAATAAATTATTTTTTTAAGTTTTAATGAGAAAAAATATATTAATCCGTTTTCTTTCTTCTTTTTTATCCACAAATTTGGAATAATTTAGTTGCCATTTTTAGAGAAACTTCGTTAAAATTTACAAAAACCTTGGAATTTAAATCATTTTTAGGTTTTCGTTCATCTCAAACCCTATTACTCCTGCTCCGTTGTCTGTCCGTCACAGAACCGTTCTCAGAAACTATATAACTTACAGGCGTAAAAAATTGTGTACTTATAGCTAAATACGTACTATGAAGATCAAAAATTTGAAAAAATCGTATTATTTTAATATAGAGAGATAAAAACCAAAATTCTAACCGCCTTTTCCTATTAAATTTAAACATTTTTCGTTATAGCAGTTGCCAACCATTAAAAATTCGCACTAAAATTCTTTCTACGATAATTAGTTTTCTATTGAAAGATTTACACGTGAAAAATGAAAATGAAATAAAAAGCTTCACCCATTGAAAAAAAGATTAATAGGACGTCCTTACTGGTAATAAAATGGAAATTTTCAAACATTTCTCAATAGTACAAGGAGTATGAGTATGAGCATGTACAGAAAGCAGATTAATATCTCGTCATTCGAGAATTAAAAAAAAAAATTAATCTGATGTCCTACTGGAAGTTTAACGGATTTTTGAAATGTTTGAGAATAATACAAAGCGAGTAACAATACGAATAATAGAGAATAGTAAATATATGAGTTTGAGGAATGTATTGAATCATGATAAAAACCCGATTATGGAAATATTCGTATATTTTAACATTTTGAAGGTGTACAACATGTTTAATTTTGAATGTATTATTTTTTTTTAATATCGCATTTAGTAAACATGACAGATATTACTATGACACTATATAATAGTGGGCTTCGTCCGCTATCGGGCCTGTTCAGATATTCGTAAAAACGGAGTTTGTTATAAAGAGAGTTACATAATGTTTTTAACTATCGGGGGTGAAACGTTTTCCTTAATTAATGCATTTTATTTTATTTTAATGTTACGTGAACGACGTCACGGGTAACAGCTAGTAAAATATAAAATAACTAATCATCCGTAATCTGTGGGCAAGGTTAGCTTTAAACATGGGCGTTTGCTAGCAACAATTGAGTTTAAAATCAATATAGATAGTTTTGAAGAGCTGTCACAAAAAGTCTCACTTTTTAAAATACGCAATTTGGCAGTAGGACCTAGATTGCAACGGATTACGCAATAGGTTTAAATATCTATTTTATATAAGCTATTTTAATATCGCATTTAGTCCACATGACAAATATTATCACTAACTGGTAATAATAACGGATAATAATGAATAAGTAATATTATACATAAAGTAATATTATACTGACTGAGTATAATAGCGGGCTTCGCCCGCTATCGTGCCGGTTTAGATATTAGAAAAAACGAAAAAATAGATCGGTAAATTTTTACTTTATATAAAACATGACCTTTTTTTTTTGTTGCTAAATGAAATTTATTTGAATTTATTAAAGAAGGGACACAGTGTTTTGAAAGGAATATTAAACGAAACCCTTTGTGCGATCTGAGATCACACTTACCCACTTATTTTAAATTCTGAGAGTTTATGACATCCTCGGATCAATGATAACCAGTGTTAAGTAAATCGCGTTGCGTTCAACAATCTGAAAGGAGTAGTTGCGAAATACAAACAGGTGGTCAGATTTTAATATAATACATTCGTATTTATTTTTCTTTTCCTAATAATCATGGTATGGATTTTAGCAAAAAACTCTCATCTGTATGTAACTGATATTCATGCTTAATAATCGGTATAGATAAAAAAATATTTACATTTTTCATTTTAAATATGGCGTGAAACTCATCTACTTTCTAAACTTACCGATCCTTGTATTATTAATGTAAAGGAATTGATTTAAGCACCTTGTAAAACATTTGAAAATTTCCGTTTTATTTCAAATATGACGTCACCTTTTCCTCCGAGAAATCTCTTTTTAATGGCATAATTCTTGTTAATTTTCTTTTTCTGGCAATCACGACGAAAATTTTAGCGGAAAACTCACATTTGTATGTAACTATGGTATTCAAGCTAATTATTAATCAGTATCGATAAAAAACATTTCAGTTTTTCATTTTAAATATTATGTCCATTATCTATCTACTTTCATTCTACATTGATATTCATGCTCCTTGTATTATTACGAATATTTGAAAATACATGTTTTATTTATGACGTTATATTTGTCCAAGCCGAGGAGGATCCTTTTCATAGTTCCATGGTCTAAGCGAAATCTATTTTTAATAATATAGTTATTGTTCATTTTTCCTTCTAATTATAACGCAGTTTTTGACAGAAAAAGATTTTTTTAATGTAACCGATATTCATACTTCATGTATAATAACAAATACTTTTGTTTCAAATATCACGGAAATTCACGGAAATTCTTCTTTTGAATTCTTTTTAATTTTCAGTTTTCTCGTGAAAATCGTTCAATTGAAAATTAATTGTTGAGGAAAAATTTTACGGAAATATTTTTCCGTGTTTTTATTTATTTACAACGATCGAAGCCCTAGCAACGATAAAGTAAAATAGTTAAATTGTATGGAAAAATGTCCATTTATTCTCTGTGGAAATAATGACATTTTTAATTATTAAGGAAAATATTTGAATAAAATAAATAAAATCTAGCCTATGTCCATTTGAGTGTTATAATCAACCTATATGCAAAGATACAGGAACATTAAATGCTCTATTTTGACGCTGGCTTCAGCCTAACATTTGCACACAATCGGATTTATAATATTATTAGGATTACGGATGCTTGGTTTACGTTCATCTTACATTGATACAACAGCCGCATTCTACTAAAATATGTGATTTAATTTAGTAAAACATTTTTCTCGCTTAAAAAGCAAAAAATATATATATTAGTGTGGGTTTCATTAATCTAATGAAAGCATATGGAAATTTAAATATTGTGTTTTGTTGAGGAAAAATGGCAAAATATCTATATTAAAAACAAATTAAAAGTCCAAGTATGAGTATATAAATACAATTTTAATATTTATTTTAATTTACAGGACCTAATTTCAGCGTTGGCAAAATGAAAACTCATTAAAAATTATTATTGAACTTTATGAATTATGTATTTTGTTTGAGATTTATGAATGAAAGTGACGTTTTCTGTTGAATATGAGGTCATTTTCACAAGTTAAAACATTTCAGCTTTATAAAATCGGGATCTAAGTTTTCATTTATTTGTATCTATATCTTTACTTGGACGCATAGTATTTTGTAAAGCGTTCAGAAGGTTGAGGGGAGTCGTGTGAAATGAAAATTCATTGAAAATTATTATTTAACTTTATGAGTTATGTATTTTGTTTGAGGTGTATGAATAAAATGACGTTTTCTGTAGAATATATATGGCCATTTTCACAAGTAAAAACATTTCAGCTTTATAAAATCAGGATCTAGGTTTTCATTTATTTGTATCTATATATTTACTTGGACGCATAGTTTTTGTGTAAAGTGTTCAGGAGGTTGAGAGTTGTTATTTCTGTGTTTTTACCTCTAAAACATCGGTCAAATCCTTGTTACCAGAAAATATCGGCTACTGATTGTCAAATTCCAAGATAAGACTCTGACTCGATGGGGCCTTGAGCAGAGCAGGTAGTGGTGGAAGAACAAATATAGATTCAACTATACTTCGTAGTACGTGTTCATATACTGTTTAAGGGGACTCTCTACCGAATAAATCAGTCCATAAATAACGCTTCTATTAAAGTTTTTGGAACATGTTTCAATGAAGCATTACAGATAATAAAAGGTCTTAAATTGTTAATAAATTAATATATATATAATTTTAATTTAACAATCTTAAATTGTATCTTCTTCTTTTCCAATTCTGGTATTTCAAGCTAGGTTTTTTTTTTATTTTACCCAATGTGTACCAAAATTTCCCGTATTGATCCTACAAACAAAAAATTAAAAACTGAAATGAAAGTTTTGACCTATGTTTATTCGAAATAATCCGCACTGGACGCAACACACTTTTTACAACGATTGTAATAACCATCCAAATATTTCTGGAAGTCCGCCTTTGCAATGTGCGTCAAATATTCGATCTCAGTCGCTTGAAGTGGTCCCCTTTAGGTACAATTTCAACTTGGAGAATAGGAAATAGTCACAGGGATATAAATCTGGGGAGTAAGGAGGATGGTTGAGCACGACGAACTCTTTAGAACCCAGAAACTCCAGCACAGTGATCGAAGTGTGTGCTGGTGCGTTGTCGTGCAAAAACGACCAATTGCCTAACTGTCGATACCGAGAACGAACTCTACATAGTCGGGCCATAAAATTCTTCAACACTTTCAAATAGCAACACCAGTAACAGTAGTACTTTCAAATTTATATTCGTTCATTGTTTGACCTTCGCGAGCTCCAACATGATGACGTTACACTGTTACAATAAACTGGATGCAATTAGCATCACACAGCAGATACAACGTTAAATTGTACCGCTTTATAAGACGAAGTGTAGCCGTGATTTCTACATCACCTGCGGACATGCAGCGCTAGCTATTTGCCGGTAATTTAATCTAATTTTGGGAAGAACTTTATGTACTCAGGGTACATTATTCTAAAAACCTAAGTACAGGATTTTTTATACAAAGATTAGATCAGAAGAAATAAACCTATAATTGGATGCATATAGAATAAACGTGTACAAATTGCATATATTTAAGTTCAGATTTTTTTTTTTTTAATTTCAAAGATATGGAAAAATTGACACTTAGTTATCTCTCATAGAATCTACAGATACAATAAAAAAATCAGATAATTTGCTCAATTGTTGTGGGTTTTGGTACTGCGCGGACTAAGTAAAAAGGATTTAAATATTTTATTTAAAATAAGAGACACATAAAACCGAATCTCATTCTAACTGAACTCAATTTATCAGATCGCCAAGAAATTTAGGCACAACGTTCTAGAAATGTTAATAAGGTTCATTTTCGGATAAAAATATGAAATGCGATATTTTTGTTGAAATGTACTGACTGTCCTTAAAAATATATTAATAGATAGTACGTTTAACAATACGTTTAATTTGATAACAGAGTTAATGAAAGATACATTAATAAATGTAAAAATGTCAGTATATTTTTTAAACGCAAAGAGAAGAAAAAGAGTAGAACCAGTATTAAAGAGATTGTAACAACAATGCATGCAGATGAATTATATACTCTAGAGTATATATTATTCTTTTTCGCACTATTATGTTTGCAAAATCATAGATTACGTCATGCAAAATTATTTCTTATCTTTTGGAGCTTTGGATAGATCATAACCCTCTAGTGTTTTAATATTAAAAGTATATTAACCAATCGGAAAAAAAAAACTATTAAATTTAAAGAGTGGAGCAAAAAATAATAACCATTTTATTTGTAGCAATAAAAGATGTATGTATCAGGAGTGGACATGTACGAAAAAACATGTCAGTTTTAATGAAAAATGTTTATTTAAGAAATATTAACAAAGTAAATTACTAATAAATTTGTAATGCCTGGAAAAATATCCCACATCAGCAATACTAGGTCACGCCCTCATTTTATGTTAGATTTATTAAATTTTTACTTTTAGTTACTCACATTGTTTATTTGGCCTCTTCCCGTATTCTTTTGTGGGACAGTTTCAAATTGCCAGTCTAATTTCGTCGTCAAAAAACTTCCTAAAATAGCCATTATCTCAGTCAATTTTGGAGGAGGTGGGCCAGCTTCCAATAGTAAAACTCTGATGCATGGTACTTCTGACAAGCGAGCAGCGACCACTGAACCAGCTGCACCAGCCCCAACTTTCAAGATAAAAAATAACTGTAAGTATAATATAATGCATTGTTTTGAATAACAAGCCTATGCACATAATGCTATAATAAAACACAGCAAAAGCAAACGAACAAAAGAATATTTATTATTATATATTTTCTTCTGCATTTATTTTACTATCACTAAAAAATGCAATATTTGGCATGTACGAAAAAAACGTTTAAATGCAAAGGTGGCCAATGGAACAATATTTGTTGATTTATACTTTTAGCTTGGGTAAGTTTTAAAAGGTAGATTAAAAAAATACCTGAAATTCAGATTAGATAAAATTTCGATCATTTTAAAGCAATTTCGGCTGACGCAAAACACTAGCAGCTAAACTTAGTGACAAATTAATGATTTTTTAAAAATTATTATAGGGTTTATTTAGGCAACAGACTGAAGAGAGACTAATGTAATCTTGAAAATAAAAGAAATAGCAAGCCAATTTATTTCGCTGTGTTAATATGCTCATTAGAGAAACTCAAAAAAACCTATTAAAGTTTTTCTTTTAATAGATTTTGAGAAAATTACCTTAACCCTTCTGTTCCCTCATTTACAGGAGAAATTTTAATTTTCCAAATGTTTTACCATTATTTACCCTCCAAATAAGATAAATGAAAATTTAATGGTTTCTTTTATTATTCGGTTGTAATTTTGTTATGTCTTTCACTGTCGGTACTGCATACAGACATTTAAAACTGGACATACTTCCTTGACAGTGTTCTAATGAAAAATCTCTAAAACCAGTCAGAAAACCAGTCAGCCCTTTAATTTAGATAAATGGGTTTTTCATGCAGAATTATCCGATCTGCTTCAAAATTTTGTATATAGGTTCATTGTGTTAAGGCACTGCCCTGATTAGTTTTGGAGGTTCATTGTTTAAGTATAAAGGGGGAACGGGGGATTAATCCCCCCCTTAATTTAGATAAATGGATTTTTCATGCAGAATTAACCGATTTGCTTCGAATTTTGTATATAAGTTCATTGTGATAAGGCATTTCCTTGATTAGTTTTGGAGGTTAATTGATTAAGTATAAAGAGGGGTAACGGAGGCTAATAACTTCTTAATTTACTGTAGATTTATTTATTTTTAGAGGGCCTTATTCTTTGAAATAAGTGTATAATATACAATTACCGTGAATAGCCTGTGAGCTAAATGCCATCAGTTTAACTGGACATTTTTCTTTTTACTTATTATTCGGTTGTAATTTTGTTATGTTTTTCACTGTCGGTACCGGATACAGACCTTTAGCACTTAGAAAATATTTCCTTAACAATTGTCTAACAAAAAATCTCTAAAACCATTGTTGCCAGTTCGCTACTTCTTTCATTCAGATATCTTGATTTTCATTATTTCTTTAAGTAGAAATATTCGCCTTATTTAACGACAGATTGAATAATGCGAGAATAAGGCCAATTGCAATATTTTATAAAAGTGGTGGGAATCAAGCAATCTGAATTTTTTTTAAAGTAACCTGCTGGCAACACTGTCTAAAACTGCTGTTCTAACAATAACTTTTAATAATGTGACCTTTTAATAAAACACATTAAACAAAAAAACTTAATAATTAAAAAAGTTGTCAAAACAACATGCAAAAATTTGGATTTTTATGAAAAACATCGGGATAAAACATCAAGTGTTGATATAATTACCTTCATTAATTCCAAAAAAATGTTAATAGATGAGCCTGTATTTGCCTATGGCACTTTTTTTGAGAATTACAAAGCAAAGAAGAAGCTTGAAGGATGAACTTTGCACTAAAAGGTTAAATTTTAACCAATCAGGTGATTAGTTATTATGCGTGAAAATATGCGTTCTCTATTAAATAAGGTAAATTTCCTCTGGCGTAAATATTAAAAATTGTTCCGGCTTTCTTCTCTTTATGATGCATCCCACATCTCTATGTGTTGGTGACCAGAAGATGTTCCCTTTTTTTAGAGGATAATGTTAACTTTTAAAGCTTAGACGGGATAACTGATAAGGGTATACTAATCAGATAATCAGCTTATCGTAAGTTTTTTTTTTAATTTAGTAAAATACCGTGAAAATAAGAGCAGTGCTTAAAAAAGGGACAGTGTTTAAAGGGTGCGCAAAAATGTCACCTTACTCTATATAACTATAATTTCATTTAACTTTTTGACACAAATTAAAGTCATTTCCCGCGATTGAAATTCGTTGAAATTTTCAGGATAAGCTCCTGGCACGATAAATTTCCCGTATTAGTAAAAATCGTAGATTTATTTTTTTTAATCGAAGCACCTAAAACTAGCAAAATATGTTTTTCTTAAAACTTAGATAAACTTTCAGATTTCCCTAAATAATACCCTTATTAAACTGAATTTGCATTATATTTTTTTAAAAATAGGTATGAATGAAAACATTAGTAACTCATGGTGTATGAGTTAACTTCTGCAGATTTTATTATATTATTATACGTATACTACATAATTTATATATATATATATATATAAGCAGTAACCATCACAACACAAACAAAACAGCTAAATATTCGTGTGAACAGCGCCAGAAGCTGCATATTATCTGGATCTAAAAATTTTGATTAAAAATGGTTTACATATTTCAGTTTTTGATAAGCGTACCAGTTTTCCGTTTACTGTGAATCAATTAATTCATTGGTCTTCAAATATTCACAAACGTATATATATAAATATTATAATTGGTCAAATTTATCGTTTTTACAGAATTTGTTCAAATAAAAACCTGTTTAATAAGGAACTATTTTATTTTATCAGTCATTTATATTATAAAAACAATATCCCTCTTAATTTTATCAAAAAATATTCAGATTTTGCAGACTGCCTCCATTATTGATAGATTGCTTACATTCAACAGTAAATGACTCGTAATTCCTAAAGCCTGAAAAGGACGATTTTATGATGATGGCTGTGTTTGTTGGCATCCGACGTGGAACGAATCTGGTTTGTGTACTGAATAACGGATTTGGTTTGGTTTGTCGTGTTTTACCTTTTTAATTGTGGCAACGTGGCTAATTTGGTTGTGTGTATTTTCGAAGAGACATTTGTTTCAACCATGGTGATTCAGTATTGTGATTTTGGTACATTCGCTTATACTGTGGCGTAGGGTACGGTGGGGGGAGCGTCTGTTAAGTAGTATTCAAATATGTTTCTGTACATTTTGAATTTTTGCTACGCAGCGCTCTGGCCGAAACCCACTGCCACTAATTGTTAATCTTTTTTGTTCGGATGCTTGGCTGCCTTTGAATTTACCCACTGCTGATGAGGCCGCAGCTTGTTTCTGTTTATATTTACATATATTTTCTAATTGTGTTTTCTTGTGTTGTCTTGTTTCTGATGAGGGGGGTGGTGCTAGTTCAGGCCAAAATCATGTTTTTGCTGGATTATATATATATATATATATATATATATATATATATAGTTATTTTATTTATATTGCTGTCACTGACCTATTGTTCAAATAAAAACATTGTATTTTTCACTTATTTATTTTTGCTATATTTATTTTTCGAGAAGTGAAATTACAGCATTCAAATAACTTTCTTTCAAATAACTTCTTCCTTTGAAATCGTGGAGAGAATTTGGAATAACGCGATATTGAGAAGCGAAGATATATACGATTAAAGTGATCGTTTATGTCGTGTTATGTCATTTTACTTTTGTGCTTATCGGCTTTGGCGAACACGTTTGTGGTTTATAATATTCATTGCAGTTTTATAGGAATGGACAACTGATTAGAAAAGAGTAGAGTAAGGAACTTACCAACAATGTAATCATACTCCGCATATATATCATCAGCTGTATCTGGACTGTGCTTCTGTACGGACAGAGATTCTAACAGGCGTGGGAGTTGTGGGGATTTACTTACTGGTGTCGGATACAATAATAGTTCCTCTACCAATTTCAAATCAGCAACTGATAAGAAACATGCATATCATAAGTCAATATTTGATGCAGTAAAGAAGTACAGTATTTCAGTGAGTAATCATGGTTGTTTCAAATAAAAAACAGTTTACTCACAACAACAGTGTACAAGTTATTTACAGTGTACAAATCTGATGTGTACAGGGTGTCCCACTTAACAGGTAATCCCGTAAAATGTTGGTATTTTTTAAAAAAGCTCAGAACGAAATAAAACCAAACCATTACATGTAATACCTGTATATTTAAGAAATAAGGATGTTAAAAGAAGTGTTGAACATGTCCTCACTGATCTAATAAACAAAGCTGAAACACATATTCCTATTATTTTTTCTAGCACAAACATGCTTCGGGGATCCTTTCTAAGTGAGACACTCTGTGTAAAGTAAAAATTAGCTGCTGAACAACCATAGTTACTCCGTAAAAATATTTTTAAAAACTAAATAATTGACTAATTTATATTACAGTAAACGTAAATGAATCTATTTAATCATATATTCATTCTATGAAAATAACAAGAGGAGAGACTTTTGACAAACTCTTTCCAGGGCCCGCTTAAGACTTAGAAGTAGAAGAAGCCTGACGTCACACAGGGGACCACCCTCTACCAATCATGTTTCAACAATTTGAAATTTTACCATCAAAATTTCGAGTGAACAAAACTTTTAATATTAAATTAAAACTATCTATCTATATACATATAAAAAAATATTTATTATATATATATATATATAATTATACATAATAAATGAATTTTGTAAATGAATTTACAAATATGGAACAGGTGCGAATATTTGAACTTCAAAATAAATTTTATGTTTTACAAATTGCAAGATTTGCCAGTGCTAAGAACAGTGCAGGGACAATAAGTATTTTACATAAATTTATGCTTAGCTGCAACACAATTTTGCTTCTATTTATAAACTGAAATTTGATATCACCAGAATTCTAATTACTTTCCCCTTTATTTAAATAACCTATTCTCCATATTTTATATCATTTCTCCACTCTTTATGAATTTAAACAAAATATAATTATACAGATTAAATTTTCTGTTCTTTTTAGCCCATTACATCCTTAAACATTCGAAATTAAAATGTAAAACATAAGAAAAATGAAAATAAGTTGCATTTAATCACAGATTTTATATCATTTATTATATCAACAGAAAAAAATAGAGTATAAATGTGTCAGTAATAGTGCGAGGGAAAATTTAGTAAATATAATTAAAAAATAATAATACATTTTTTACACTGGCTGAAATTTATTCCCCTAAAAATTAATTCTGAAAAGTAAATTTGGGGCCCCTTTGTATTTCAGTGGGTAAGCTCGGGTTTCATGGGCCTATTCGGTAAACAGACTCTGACACTCTCTACATATTATTCTCTTTTTGATGGTGTTTCTTTTTGCGATTTTATACCTCAATTTTCTGTTATATAACCGCTTAATATTATACTCTTTCTTGTATTTTTTCATATAAATTGGTTTTTATGCGTTAAAAAAATATATTTCTCAGTTATAGATAAAATATTACCTTGAAACCGATTAACGAGAAAATTTTCAATCTCAACTGACTTGACTTAGTCATATTATTTTGTGTTAACACACCATTTAATATTTCAATACCATGCATATATAACGTGATAAAAGTATCCCCGAGGATATAGAATTTGTACTGTGATAAAACTATTCTCATACATATAATTATTTAAAAATAATATATTATCTTACATCCAATAATCTTATTAAGAGAATATATGAAAAAAAGTAATACTTTCTGGAATAGCCAACACCATTGATTTTGTCAAGCGACAAGACAGATTTATTTAAATTATTCAAAATGTCTGAATTGGTTTTAAACTTTTTAAATAGGGGATTATAACCGAAAAAAGAACTTATTTTGTTTTTATGCCATTTATACATATGTAGAAAACTCCATATTAAATAGGATGTGATCACCATGGTAAACTAGAATCATCTTCATCATGGATATCATCGGAAATCATTGAATTAATTACGCATGATAGGATTTAATACGAGGGAAAGTCATTAAGTAAGACACAAAAGATAATTAAATAATAACTTACAATGATAATCACTTCAAAACTATTTTTATTTCTCAACATATTCTCCATTAATATTTATGCACTTATATCCACGTTTTATCAGTGCTTCAACACCAGCTGCATAATATTCTTTGGGTTGCTGTCTCAGCCACATTTGGACTGCAATTTGAATCTTTTCATCATCTGTGAACATCATCTTGCTTCCAAGATGGTTTTTTAGTGGACTAAACAGATGAAAATCGCTTGAGGCTCAGTCGAAGCTGTATGGTGGATGTTGAAGAAGTTGCAAGATGATGTTCACATATGAGGAAAAAGCTTCAAATTGAAGTCCTAATGTGGCTGAGACAGCAACCCAAAGAACATTATGCAGCTGGTGTTGAGGCACTGATAAAACGGTGATACAGGTGCATAAATATTGATTGAGAATATGTTGAAAAATAAAATATTTTTGAAGTGAATATCATTGTAAGTTATCATTTAATTATCTTTTGAGACTTACATAACGACATTCCCTCGTAGAATGAAGAAAACTTTTATTAAAATTTTTATATATAGGTATATTCGGTCTTCTCTGTCTGTCTGTATGTGACAAAAATTTTGTGGGCGCTCTATCTAAAGAACTAATGCTCGGAATTTAATAAAACTTTATATTCAGTTAGTCCCTGATATAAATGGGTGCTGATTAGTTTTCGGTAAAAATTGCCCGGCAGGTGGCTCTGCTATGCAGATTTTTCCGCGATAGCTCTAAATATCGCAATAGCTCTATACCAAGCAATAGCTCCGCAATAGCTCTATCTCAAGAATAATGCTCGGAATTTAATAAAACTTTATATTCAGTTAGTCTCTGATATAAATTGGTGCTGAGTAGTGTTTGGTAAAAATCGCCCAGCAGGTGGCGCTGCTATGCAGCATTTTTCGCGATCTCTGCAATAGCTCTATCTCAAGAACTAATGCTCGGAATATAATAAAACTTTATATTTAGTTAGTCTCTGATATAAATTGGCGCTGATTAGTTTTTGGTAAAAATCGCTCAGCAGGTGGCGCTGCTATGAAGCATTTTGTAGGATGTATACGATTTTAGCGATAGTCATATCTCAAGAAATAATGCACGGAATTTAATAAAACTTGAGTTTCACTTAGACCTTGGTATAAATTGGTGCTGATTCTTTTTAGTGTACGGGAAACTTGTGTGAGATAGAAGAAAGTTTTGGTATTGACACATCCGACTAAAGCTATTAAGGGTTACCAATAAGTAAAACCGCATTATTGCAAATAGTTGAACAGATCAGTTTTATCTATATGCTAGAACACATCCAACGGCATGTGAAAGCAAAATATATGAAGTGACAAGTATATGTCTGTCCATTTGGATTTCTTAAAACCACTAGAACTGCCCTTTTCTTTTACACTGGCATCAACACAGTGTGGAGAGGATTGGCGCCATTTTTCCTTTACGTTCATCTTTTGCATAGAAAAATTTCTCAGAAAATACGGAGGAAACGGAATGTGTCTTGAATGTGTCAGAAAGTTTCGCATTGTTGAGTATGGAATAAAAATTACACCTACTTTAAAAAGGGACTGGTCAAAACATGGGCCAAATGGCCGTTGACATTCGGGGATCCAAAATTTTGTATATAATGTTTCTAAAGCAGATATTTTAAATCTATTGTGAAACCTTGCACTGATTATAATTATATTGTACACTTTTAGAGTAAAATGAAATTTGAAACAAAATTGTCTACTTATTTTAATTGCTAAAAGGTGTAAAATAATAACTTTGTAAACAGTGGAATAAGTTTTATTAGACTGTTGCTGACATGTTTCGGCTTCACATTCATAAACGCATAAAATGTTCATCTACTCTCATTCAAATACCAATAAATAGGATAGTTTTTCCCAATTTTCTATAAATGTAAGGGAATGTTTAGATATGTAGTCCAAATCTATTGTAAAATCTTGCACTGATTATAATCAATATTTTGTACTTTTAGAGTAAAATAAAATTTAAAACAAAATTACCTATTATGTATTCGTATCTCTATTTTAAGGTATAGAAGATGTTTATTATTTAGTTGTATAAAAAAATTGAATCGGGCTTCAAGATGGCGATGCTCGAGAAACGGAATTACGGGAGGGTAACAGTCTTCATGGACTTCACAAATTTGCTGCAAAAATGTCTTGACATTTTTAAAAAAATGAGAAATGTAAACGTTTTTACATCAGAAAATTTAGAGCTTATATTAAAATCCTTCGTTGTGGAACGTATATAACCTCTAACGTAATAAATAGTTTTACGGTCTACGTTTAAAGCATTTTCATTCATAAACGCATTAAATTTGTACCTATTTTGATTCAAATACCACTAAATAGAAATAGATTTCCCGTCTTTCTTTAAATGCAAATGATAGATTATATATGTTATCCAGATTACAGTTTTAAGACTATTTTAGAGGCACACCAGTCATCAGGGAGCAATCGAATATAACAATTAAAGTTGTGTCACATTTATAGGAAAAAAAATTACGATTCTTAAGTGGTTATACTTATAAGTTTTATGCATTTATGAAAAAAAAAATGGCTTCCTGAATGTGTTAGAAAATTTTAGGTTTTTGAGCGACGAAAATAAATATTTTTGAGAACACCGTTAAATTGAAATCCTTTAATTATTTTTAGAAAAAGGCTGAGATTTCAGATAACCGAATTTCATTGACGGCCGACAGAAATAAATCCAAGTTAAATTGCACAAGATTTGTTTTTAATTTTGTTATGTGATAAACTGATGACTTATTAACCCATTAACGCCCAGTGGCATATTTTTAGATCACTAGACTTAGTGGCAAGAAAGTGTCTTTCACACTAGTAAATATGAAGATAAATATATACTCTCAATCACGAGACAAATCCCTTGATAAAATAATATAAAAAATACCCTCATTTAAAAGTGGTGGGAAATCTGAAATTTAAATTTTAACGAAGAAAATAATTTGGGCGTTAATGGGTTAAAACACTTTTATCCACCTAATGTTTGATTACTTGAAGTCATCTGAAAATAAAGAAACAATTTACAACATTTAAAAGTTCAGGGAATGTCCATGCCTTACTTTTGCTGTAAGCCATAGAAGTTGATGGATTGACTGCTGGGACACCACCTGAAAATGATTGAATAATTAAAAGTAAATAAATAAATAAATAAATAAACAACATACTTTCATTAAAATTCACAAAAAAGTTAACTTATATTATGAAGCCCAATGTGTGCTTCGCTCAAGGCTGACGTCATAATGATGCAGACAGCAATGTGTTGAAAATGGATTGCAACAATTGAGCTATTTTTTTCAATTAAACAATCGTAACGTTATTTCTATGGGGAAAGTGCAAATTTTGGGCCGACATTGAAATCGAATAAAAAAAAATAATGTCCAGTTCATGTATTGCCCTCAGGAATACATATAAAGGGTGCTTCAAAAATGACCGGTATATTTGAAAAATCAATAAATACTAACCGGGCAGCGATAGAAATACACCGTTTGTTGCAATATGCTTGGGACAACAGTAAATTTTCAGGCAGACAAACTTTCGAAATTAGTTACAATTTTCAACAACAGATGGCGCTGCAGTCTGGAATATTCTAAACCACGATATTTTCCACATGTCCATCATGCGCAGCAATAATATGGCGAGTCTCTGAACGAAATTACCAGAAACCTTTGTAAACCTGCGACTTTTTTCTGTGGGGACACTTGAAAGACCAGGTGTACCGCCACAATCCAGAAACAATTGAACAACTGAAGCAGTACATCTCTTCTGCATGTGAAACCATCGCGCCTGACACGTTTACAAAGGTTTCTGGCAATTTCGTTCAGAGACTACGCCATATTATTGCTGCGCATGGTGGATATGTGGAAAATATCGTGGTTTCGATTTTTCTAGACTGCAGCGCTACCTGTTGTTGAAAATTATAACTAATTTTGAAACTTTGTCTGCCTGAAAATTTACTGTTGTCCCAAGCATATTGCAACAAACGGTGTATTTATATAGCTGCCCGTTTAGTTTTTATTGATTTTTCAAATATAATGGTCATTTTTGAAACACCCTGTATATTCCAAATTTCAAAGCTCTACGTCAGCAGGAAGTGGGTGAAAAATGAGTAACAAGATTCCATACACATACAAAAGTGTAAGTTAAAAGAAAGTATGTAAAAAAATAATGGTGCATCATTATAAAGAAATAGCAAAAAATGAAGTTTCCTTTAATAAAAAAGATTTATATGGTAAAAAATAAATAAATTTAAATTTAAAAATAAAAGTACCTTCAATAAAATCTTTTAATAAATATGTAAGTAAAAATATTAAAATACCATTACACGAAGACATATTCAGTGATTTCTTTATCTTCAACTGCTTTTTAACAAACTTATGCAACTTGCTCTTCAATTATCTTCTACTTAGACCGTAAAGAATAATATATAACTTTGTAAACTTTGACAACTCAAAATCATGTTCACGTATATATAATGAAAAAAAAAACAGATGAACATTTTTATCTTCTTAATGTTTAATTAATTTATGTCATGGGGAAATATAGAAAATAATGACAAACATTTAAAAATTCAGGGAAGGTCCATAACTTACTTTAGCTGTCAGCCACAGAATTTGAAGTTATTTTTATTGATTAGAAAAAAAAGTGACAGTTGATGGGTTATCTAAAAATATCTGAATAAAAATGTTTAATGGTTGTTTCAAAGATATTCATGTTCAACATCACAAATAAATAGCAAAATATGAAGTTTCATTCAAACAAAAATATTTACATGGTAAAAAATAAATAAATAAAAGTAAAACAAATGTACCTGCAATACAATCTTTTAATAAAAATGTAAGTAAAAATATTAAAATAGCACTACGCGAAGACATATTGATCTTCAATTGCTTTTCAACTAACTTCTACTTAGATGGTATAGCTAACTTCGAAAGCTTTTACAACTCAAAATCGTTTCCACGTATATATAAAGAAAGAAGAAACAGGTGAAAAATCACTTTCTTATATAAGACATACAAGTGAAAACCTTAAAGTCTTTTATGACACGAATAAGATACGTATATAGATTTTCTTTATATAATAAACAAGATGATTTCAGAATTTATGACTTAACATTTGTTCAGCTTTGTAATGCAATTAATACCACAACTACATTGAAATAACTTCTGGTATACAATGATATGGGAAAGTGAAGCACGTTTCATAGTGAATACTTAGCATCTTTAAAATCTGGAACTGGGGTTATTTTGTGTAAGTTTACATTAATCAAATGTGGTACTGAAAAACTAGTGCTTTAACGAGTGAACGTAATAACGTTTTGATGTTTACCCACAGAGAAAAATTATTTTTACACTGAAACTGAACTGAAAAATCTGTAAATGAAAGTGTTTATTAAAGAGAGTCTCCTTAAAGAGCATTCTAGAAAAAATATTAAAAAAAAAACATATTAAAGAATCTACACTATATTTCCAATGATGACCGGTCACTTGCGATTTTAGACGTTTTGTTAAATATCTGAAAAGATACATGAGGAATTATCCTGAAACTTCAGGAGTGTAAACAACATGATAGACGTCATATATTTCCGCGAAGGTTTTTCCCCGAAACCCCATAAGGGGCCGTCAATAAGTTAAAGAAAAACGAATATATTTTGGATAACCCTGTAAAAACTAATATTGCGAAAGCATTCAAATTGTATATTGTGATTAAGGGGATTATTGTAATAATTTGGGTTCATTTTTATGAAGATAGCATGTATACTTGAAGAGAAATTCAGGTTTTTATAAAAACAGTCCCAAATTTTATCAAGTTTTTTGCTTATAATTTGCAGAGTTTTTAATATAAAAACAAGTTATTTGCAGAAAATATGACAAACAAAATTGTACACAACACCCTGTAATCAGAATTAAAAAATAATAAAAATTGTATGAAAAATGAGCAGGTTTACTAAATATTATTTCACTGCGCATGCGCGAATTCAATCAAAATATACTGTGCATAATATATTAGCTAAATGTATAGACCAACTTTTATGAAAGTCTCAGAAACATAGCTTGAAAATTCTGATATTAATCGTGGATAGAATAAGCTCGAAATTCGCTGTTCCCAAAAGGAAGCAAAAAGATGAGGGGTTGTATCAAATATAGAATGAGAGACACTTCTTTCTTATTATGTCAACTTTCATAAGCTAGTATATTTGGATACAACCCCTAATCTTTTTGCTTCCTTTTGGGAACAGCGAAATTCGAGCTTATTCTATCGACGATTACTATCAGAATTTTCAAGCTATGTTTTTGAAACTTTCATAAAAGTTGTTCTGTACATTTAGCTAATATGTTATGCACAGTACATTTTGATTGAATTCGCGCATGCGCAGTGAAACAATATTTAGTAAACCTGCTCATTTTTCATACAATTTTTATTATTTTTTAATTCTGATTGCAGGGTGTTATGTACAATGTTGTTTGTCATATTTTCTGAAAACAACTTGTTTTTATATTAAAAACTCTGCAAATTATAAGCAAAAAACTTGGTAAAATTTGGGACAGTTTTTATAAAAACCCGAATTTCTCTTCGAGTATACATGCTATCTTCATAAAAATGAACCCAAATTATTACAATAATCCCCTTAATCATAATATACAGTTTGAATGCTTTTGCAATATTCGTTTTTACAGGGTTATCCAAAAGATATTCGTTTTTCTTCAATTTGTTGACGGCCCCTTATGGGGTTTCGGGAAAAAAATCTTCGCGGAAATATATGACGTCTATCATGTTGTTTACACCCTTGAAGTTTCAGGATAATTCCTCATGTACCTTTCCAGATATTTAACAAAACGTCTAAAATCGCAAGTGACCGGTCATCATTGGAAATATAGTGTATCTATGCATACTATAGCGATGTTAACTCTCGTAACAACAACTTCAATGAACATATATGATGAGTCACTGTCACGGAACAAACGAGCTAGCCATTTGCTCCGTGTTACGGCTCTCGGCTTCTGTATTGTAGGTTCCTGGTTCAAATTCAGCCAGCACCAATTCCTCGACCCCTACAATACAATGAAATTTCAATTCAATCTAGCATTAGAATCTTGCTATATTTCCTAGAATAAAAATAAACCCTTCTAGTTTTATTGTCAAAGCCAATCGCCTCTGCACAACTTGACGAAAATTTAGTTGGCGGGGTTTACGAGCAAAAAGTGGTGCAACTCTTGTGAATGGTAATGATTTTGACACTGCTTTTTAAACAGCTGTTATTGTAATTTTTGTTTAAATTAAAATGCAACTAATAAGGCGGCTTATGTAAGTTTAAATAATAAAAAAAGTTACGCATATTTATTATTTAATTTTATCGCATAATTTTCTTTTTTAATTCCTTTGGAGTTACAAGAAGAATTTATTTTACTTTGCAGTTAAAATGATTTTAAAACCTTTAAACTTAAAATTTAAAATAATTAAGATGTTACTTGGTTTTTCTTCTCACGCGATGTCACGACTGTTCATATCGAAATTAATATATACAATTACCGTAAGCAAATTAATAAAAGAATTTATAGAAAATGAACTGGGATTGTTGAATTTAAAGTAGAGCAAATTAAATTAATTCTATATTTTTAAATCGAATTTTCATAAGTGTATCTAATTAAAATAATACTAGCTGACCCGCCCGGCGTTTCTCGGGCAGACTGTGACAATTGATTCCGATAACATGTTTTTACAAAATGTATGTTTGTCTGTCCATACGTCTGTCAGTCTGTCCTCATTGTATCATCGAAAAGTGTATGAAGTTACGCTTCAATTTTAACCAATTTTTTTCTATGTTTTTGGCTATGGCCAGCAGGTCCCACTTGAATTTGGAGATATTTCGTCGAAAGGAGGCGCTGTAATCGCGATTTTTGTTCCATTTTCACTAATGTCTCATCGAAAAGTGTATGAAGTTAGGCAGATAATTGAACCAAATTTTTTCGATATGTTTTTTACTATAGCCTTGAATTTGGGAATATTGAGCCAGGAGGGGACGCTGTGCCATTTTAAAGATTTCAATTTCAAAAAGATGTACAAAAAATTGGAAATCCTAAAGAAATTTTGCATTAATTTTTCGGCCTTGATCCAAGGATTCCGGAGCATTTTTTGTTTCGCCTCTATCTTAAATCGTTATTATTATCTCGTTATTATTATCGCAAAAGGCTACATTTTGCAACAAAAATTGTTTGCTGAAGTAAATTTTCGATGCTCTTCTTGATTCGTCATTTCTTTTTAGTTTTTTCTGCATATCTTCCCTTCTTTCAGAAAGGTTTTTAAAAGACATTAGACTAATTGTCCGTATTCCGGTCACCTGCCAGTTGGCATTTTTAGTATATTGTTGGATGTTTCGTTTATGTTTGAAGGTTACTCTGGACGACGTTTTAGATTACAGAAGATTAGACAACTTTTGAAATTAGCGGTTGCTAAATTTTTGGGTTTTTTTCATTATGAAGCAAAGTTTTACCAAAAAAAAACAATGCTTCCAATGTACGGTTGGTTGATTTTATGACGGCCGATTATCTACACGAGGGTTATAAACCCTGAAGGGAGTGCCTCCGTGGATGTCTTTCTAAGGAATCCTAACCCGTATTTACGGCAAGGTTCGAAGGAAACCACCGAAAACTCCGAACGGTTAGGTCAACGGGCGCGAGAGGGGTTTGCACCCTGCACTTCCCGTATGCCAGCTTTGAGAGAAGAACATCTCAGCCACTGTTTTGGCGCTTTCAATGTACGGAAAAACTTTGTAATGTTATATGGTGGCGAATAGAATAAATAATATTTGTCGATTTATCATTTCAGGCTGGATAAGAAAAAACGAGTACCTGAAATTCGGATTAGATAATTTTTCTATCATTATAAAGCCTTTTCGACCTACACACAACCCTAGCAGCTAAACATAGGGAGAAATGAATTTATTTCTGCGTGTTATTATGTTCTTTAGAGAAATGAAAAAAAATCTTCGGTTTAAGTATTCACCAAAAATAATATTACTAAACATTTTGCATAACTAACTTTATCATTGTCAGTTTTATTTAAGGTATGGAATTTTATTAATTAAAGATCTATAATTGAATTAACAGTAATTTGACATTATTTAATGGAACACAGCTTGGCGCCTAAATATCTTCGTTTTGTAACTAACTCTGGTACATTACTAACCATATCGTTTCAAGCACTTCTAAAGTTTGATGTCAAACTTGGATATCGGCAATATTATGGAAGATTAGGAAGATTTTATTGGATACAAACTAGAGGTTTATTCTTCGACCAAAGTTAATCATTGGTTTTTTTTTCAGATTAACAATTACACGAATGCTACTGGTCTAAAAAATGGAAAGACAGTGAAAATGGCGTCATTTTAATTTTATTCATATTCAGCTTTAAAAATTCACTTTTTTATGTTTCACCATTTTTTTAAATATGAAAGTTATATACTGTTCTTTATGTGCAAACAATTTATTACAATTCTCACTGTATTTACTCTGCTGGAATCGAAAAATGAAAAACCGTAGTTGAATTGCCACAAGAGGACGTATATTGCGAAATATAACGTAACATAGAGTGAGATTGTACTTACGTTACCAGAATATCACATGGAGACAAGAAAGAGGGTCGGAGTTCAAGAACTTACAGACGAAAAAAATCACCCGAACATTATTTAAGTTCAATGGTCAATCTATGCAATCATTGTAATGCTTTCTCGTTTAGTAGTATGTTGACTAGAGAACATGTTAGTTCCTGTTGTCATAATCTCATAATGGCCTCATGTACCTACCAAACTCTACGATAAATGATAAACTAAATGATTTGCTTCTTTTAGTCCAAATTTTGTCCAATATATGATATAATATAACGCAATGTCGTTCACATCGTTTACAGCAATATTGAAGGAAAATCCAGGTGAAGGTTCCTATTGCTTTAAAATACATGCTCAAATCCATTGATATAATTCGCTTGAAAATATTTACTAAGGTAGCATCTGTAGGTGAATATCCACATTCCTTTAAAATACAAAGCCATTTCGTTTGATTTAAGGTACATCCATATACTTAAAGCTAACCTGCTTTTTAGTTTTTCGTGCAAAAATGCTATTTATACGCATGCGCGAGCATTCAGCTAATCAGCTAGAGGCTTTTACTATCTTCAGACGCGATGTTTCAGCCAATGAGGTGAAGGCTTTTTCCTCTCTCTAGAACCGTATGTGTATTACAATTCCATTTGGTTGTTCGGTTGTTGAAACTTTATGGATTTCTTTTATTAAGGTATTTTTTCATTTTACCGTATTTATTTTCTTTTTAAGTCGTATGTATTTTACTACTTTGATTTTTTTTATAACTAACCCTTTTTTTTTTGAGAGAGAGAGAGATTTCGTGGCACGAAATTCCGCGAAACGTTTCCGATGTAAACAAACTATTAAGATTCAAGTGTAAAATTTCAGTTTTTTAAACATTTAATATGTAATTCTGTGTGATATGATTAAATTCAGGTTTTCTCAGCGACGATCACAGTATTTTTACCAAATAATTTTTGTATTAATCAAGCTTTTTTGGTTATTAAGCATAGCTAAACACGAAAGAAAACTTTGTTATTTTAAGATTTTGATGTGAATTATTTGCGAACATTTATAAGGCGAGTTTCACTGAATAATTCAAGAAAAAAAAATCTCATCATTATACATATTTAGTTATGCATTATTAATTATTTACTTGGCCTTTACTTTTAATATTTCAAACTTACAGCTGAATGTAACTATTAAAGCATTTGAAATACTGTATTCGTAAAATGACATTTCAGCTTAAACACTCGACAATTACTTTTAGTTATGCATTATTAATTATTTACTTGGCCTTTACTTTTAATATTTCAAACTTACAGCTGAATGTAACTATTAAAACATTTGAAATACTGTATTCGTAAAATGAAATTAGCTTAAACACTCGACAATTACTTTTAGTTATGCATTATTAATTATTTACTTGGCCTTTACTTTTAATATTTCAAACTTGCAGTTGAATGTAACTATTAAAACATTTGAAATACTGTATTCGTAAAATGATATTTCAGCTTAAACACTCGACAATTACTTTTAGTTATGCATTATTAATTATTTACTTGGCCTTTACTTTTAATATTTCAAACTTACAGTTGAATGTAACTATTAAAACATTTGAAATACTGTATTCGTAAAATGAAATTTCAGCTTAAACACTCGACAATTACTTTTACTTATGCATTATTAATTATTTACTTGGCCTTTAATTTTAATATTTCAAATTTACAGCTGAATGTAACTATTAAAACATTTGAAATACTGTATTCGTAAAATGAAATTAGCTTAAACACTCGACAATTACTTTTAGTTATGCATTATTAATTATTTACTTGGCCTTTACTTTTAATATTTCAAACTTACAGTTGAATGTAACTATTAAAACATTTGAAATACTGTATTCGTAAAATGAAATTTCAGCTTAAACACTCGACAATTACTTTTAGTTATGCATTATTAATTATTTACTTGGCCTTTACTTTTAATATTTCAAACTTACAGTTGAATGTAATTATTAAAACATTTGAAATACTGTATTCGTAAAATGAAATTTCAGCTTAAACACTCGACAATTACTTTTAGGTTAAATTCAGGTTTTCTCAGTGACGATCACAGTATTTTTACCAAATAATTAAAAGAACTACATGCATGCATCTATCTATCTATCTATGTATATTAGAAATTGTGCAGGTTTCTGGTCACTGTTTTGTTTACATATTTTAAACAAAAATTTCAATTTAATAATGCACTGAAAATTATAATGAATGCTTACAATTAAACACAACAACACAAAACAAAAAATTTCACAAAAACACATTATATCCCCGATATTTTCCCACAACTAATCAATAAATTTCATGATATTTTATTGCGATTTTAAACCATGAACTTTAGTACTTTTCTGTTATATGGACACTATGCCAAAATGTATGTATGTATGTTTGGCGACAATGGTGTACGTATAACGGAAAAGTGCCTGAATTATTATTTATATATATATATATAAAATATAAACATAATTGGCGACACAGCAAGTTTTCTGGATTTCTCCCTGGCTCTCTAACCACATTGTTAACAAAACAAAAAATTCACGAAAAACACATTATTTCCCCGATATTTTCCCACAACTAATCAATAAATTTCATGATATTTTATTGTGATTTTAAACCATGAACTTTAGTATTTTTCTGTTATACGGACACTATGCCAAAATGTATGTATGTATGTATGTTTGGCGACAATGGTGTCCGTATAACGGAAAAGTGCCTGAATTATTATTTTTTTATATATATATAAAATATAAACATAATTGGCGACACAGCAAGATTTCTGGATGTGAAAGGTGGAGATGAATTTCATTCATTCAATGACCTTTTTAAAAGTTTCAAGTTTGGATTGAGTGCACATGAACATAGAAACCGATACCTATTTCTATGTTCATGATTGAGTTATTTGGATATCTTTTCGTATAGCACAGAAAATCATTTCTCCCGCTTTCGTAATACAGATAAATTCTGGTGTATTTTTTTTCTTCTTTTTATATCATAAGTACTTTTCTACTTTAAATTTTTTTAACCTAATAGTAATTGTCGCGTTTCTAAGCTGAAATTTCATTTTTCGAATGCAGTATTTCAAATGTTTTAATAGTTACATTCAGCTGTAAGTTTGAAATATTTAAAATATTAAAAGTAAAGGTCAAGTAAATAATTAATAATGCATAACTAAATATGTATAATGATCAGACTGACATATTAAAATGTGTACAGAATGACATGAAAATTTTAAAACTGAAATTTTGCACTTGCAACTTAATTGTAAATTTCATTGTTTACATTGGAAACGATTTGTGGATTTTAAGAATTTGCGGAACTTCGTGTCACCAAATTAATAAATCTCTCTCTCTCACTCTCCAAAAAAAAAGGGTTAGTTTAAAAAAATTCAAAGTAGCAAAATACATACAACACAAAAAGAAAATAAATACGGTAAAATGAAAAAATTACTTTAATAATAGAAATCCATAAATTTTCAACAACGACATCAAACGAACGTATCTCATCTTTCGTTTGTGATAAGGAACGCTCCTTTGGCCCGCTCCACTCATTGGCTGAATTGTAAAGGGCAAAATTGGGGGACAAAATGACTACAGCATTTCTGAGAAAAGAAAAAAATCAGAAAATTCGCAGAAAATTTTCTGAAAAGTTTCAGCACAGGGAGAGAGGGTAAATGCTCTCTCAGCAATAATTATATTTGTTGCAAGTTGGATTAACTGTCTTTATGGTTCGAGTCGATTTCAGACTGAGTGTCGAAATCTGCAAGTTGGATTTGGGTTAACCCGATTTTTCAAAAGTAAGTTCAAGTTCAGTATATTATTTCAGATTAAAACTATATCTATCAGGGCTTGAATTTCAGGGCGGGATTCGCGCCGAAAATTTTGAAATCCCGCCCAAAAAAAGGCAATGAGTGGGAGCCTCCCGCCCAAAAAATTTCAGCATTTTTGGAGAAATTTGCATTATTTAATTTACCTGCAACCGAGCGATAAATTTCGTGATTTTTTTTCCCCGCAACCGATTGACGGACTTTGTGTTTTTTCCGCGACTGATCGACGAACTTTGTGGTTTTTTCCGTGACAGATCAACGAACTTTGAGTTTTTCTGCGACAGATCGACGAACATTGCGTTTTTTAAGCGACTGATCGACGAACATTGCGTTTTTTGGGGACATATCGACGAACTTTGCGTTTATTCCTCAATCGATCGACGACATTTTTTTTCCCTGACTGATCGACGAACTTTGCATTTATTCCGCAATCGGTCGACGAAATTTGCGTTTTTTCCGCAACTGATCGACGAACTTTGCGTTTTTTCCGCGACAGATCAACGAACGTTGCATTTTTTTCTGCGACTGATCAACGAACTTTGTGTTTTTTCTGCGACAGATAGACGAACATTGCGTTTTTTAAGCGACTGATCGACGAACCTTGCATTTTTGGGGACAGATCGACAAACTTTGTGTTTATTCTGCAATCGATCAACGAACTTTGCGTTTTTTCTGCGACAGATAGACGAACATTGCGTTTTTTAAGCGACTGATCGGCGAACCTTGCGTTTTTTGGGGACAGATCGACGAACTTAGCGTTTTTTCCGCGACAGATTGATGAACTTTGCGTCTTTTCCACGATCGATCGGTGAATCTCAATCAAGTAAAATCTAAAGTCAGAAATTTATTTAACAACCTAATTGTTAAGGGTCCCTAACACATTTAATGGAACTTGAAAAAAACACTGCATATATAAAACTTAACTTTCTTCCCTTTTTTATAATAAAAATAAACATTTTACATAATCATTCTCAGTTGACTTAATTTTTTCAATGGTATTTTGTCATGTCTGCATTAATGTAATTCTTTAAATAGCACGTAAAATAATAGTGGGGTTTAAAGATTTTTTTTCTCCCTCCCAAACATTACAACTCCCCTCCATTTAAAAATGTTGGTAAGGAGACTCCCGTCCTTGGAAAAATTGAATTTCAAGCCCTGCCTATAATATGTTTGTGTGTATTGAGGTTTGTATAGATGTTTGTGTGTGTGCTGTTTTTAATAAAGACAGTTTCATTTTTCACACGAACCTTTCAAAAGATTCACATTCTTTGCGCAATCCTTTAACAAAATTCGCATTTTTTTCGTGATTCTTTAATGAAATTCGCATTTTTTTCTGTATCTTTTTTTTGTCGAGATTCACAATTTTTTCAGCTATCCTATGACATAATTTGTGTTTTTTACAGCGATAATTTGATGAAATTTGTGTTTTTTTCTGCGATTTTTTTTTCACGAAATTTGCGTTATTTTCCATGATTCTTTTATGAAATTTGCGTTTTTCTGTGATCCTTAGACGAAATTTTCTTTTTTCGCAATGGTTTGATAATAATCACATTTTCTCTGCTGCCTTTTGATAAGATTCATGAATTTTCAGCAATCCTTCGATGAAATTCGCGTTTTTTCAGCAATCTTTGAAGAAATTCGCATTTTTCTCTCGATACTTTAACGAAATGTGCGTTTTCCAGCGATTTTTTGATAAAATACATTTTATTCCGCAATTTTTAGACGAAATTTGGCAAGAAAGCGCTATCTTTTGGTGAAATTTCCTGTTTTGCGATTCTTTGACAAAATTTGCTCATCTTTTGCGTAAATCGCGTTTTTCTGTGGCCTTTTAACAAAATTCACGTTTTACATGATCCTTTGATGAAATTAGTGTTTTTCCCGTGATCATTTGACGAAATCTAGGATTTTTTTCCCGCGAAGATTGATTATTTGTTTTTAGTCTGCAGGTGCCCTAAAAAGTTTGTGATGCCTGTCGCTGCATTGCACGCATTCTGCAACGGTGTATCAAACAAACAAAATTCATCCTAAAGAATCATTGTTTCGTTTCTGGAAATGAACAACCGTCAACTCATTGGCTGAATTATAAAGGGTGAAATGTGTACTGCGTATCATCTATACTATTAATGTCGGTAAATGTCTGTCTGTGTGTGTGTTGTTGTGTCTGGCGTCTGTAAGCACAAAACTCTGCATGCAGACAACGGACATAAGTGCTTTTGGTATAAAAAAATTCGGAAGGGGAGTTTTTAAAAATTCACAACATTTTGCGGGAGAAGAGGGGTGCGAACGAATTTAAAAAATGAGTCCGCATCAATAATTATGGCGGCGGGGGTAGTATGTTTTGCCCACACGGGGTGGAGACTTTTCTTTGCTGACACCACTCATATGATATATCGTTCGAAAGGCCTGCGACTGCCTTTTCATGTTATGCATCTGTGTGGTCCGTCCCCCCCCCCGCCAATTGGGGCGCTTTTCTAAATTTTGCACATACCACTCATGTTATATATCGTTAAAAAGGTCTGTGACCGCTTAATCATATTATGCATCCCCCCCACTTTGCCCCCCAAGGGGGTACTTTTGTAAATTTTGCACAAACCCTTCATGTTACGTATTGTTGGAAAGGTTTTTGACTGCTTATTCATGTTATGCATCTCCGGGGTCCATCCTGCCACTCCCTCCCTTAAGGGGGCACTTTTCTAAATCTTGTTGACACCCCTCATGTCATATATTGTTGGAAAGATCTGTGACCGCTTAATCATATGCATCTCCAATGTCCATCTCCCCAATTTGCCCCCCTCCCCGCCCAAGGAGGCAATTTTCTAAATTTTGTTGACACTCCTCATGTCATATATTGTTGGAAAGGTCTGTGACCGCTTAATGATATTATGCATCTCCAATGTCCATCTTCTCCCCACTTTGCCCCCGCCTTCCCCCAAGGGGGTACTTTTCTAAATTTTGCAGACAACCCTCATGTCATATATTGTTGGAAAAGTCTGTGACTGCTTAATCATATGCATATCTCCAATGTCCATCTCCCCACTTTGCCCCTCCCCCAAGGGGGTACTTTTCTAAATTTTGCAAACAACCCTCATGTCATATATTGTTGGAAAGGTCTGTGACCGGCGACCGCTTAATCATATTATGCATCTTTAATGTCCATCTCCCCAATTGTCCCCCCCCAAGGGGTAAATTTTCTAAATTTTGTTGACACCCCTCATGTCATATATTGTTGGAAAGGTCTGTGACTGCTTAATCATATTATGCATCTCCAATGTCCATCTCCCCACTTTGCCCCCCCCCCTCCCCCAAGGGGGTACTTTTCTAAATTTTGCAGACAACCCTCATGTCATATATCGTTGGAAAGATCTGTGACCACTTAATCATATTATGCATGTTCCGTGTCCATCCCCTACTTTACCCCTCCCCAAGGGGGTACTTTTTTAAATTTTGCACACACCCCTCATGTTACATATCGTTTGAACGGTCTTTGACTGCTTATTCATGTTATGCATCTCCTTGGTCCATCCCGCCATTTCCCCCTCCCCAAGGGGGCACTTACCATTTACTTGCACAACAGCGCTAAATGTGTCAGATGAAAGAAATTCCGCGAGTGCATGTGCCAGTGAAACTTAGCCAATTGCTGTTCTCCAACCTAGCTTTAATTCAAAGTGGGTTTTTTATTTATTTGAATTATTCTGCAAAAGTTTCAAACATTTTAAAGCAGCTATGAATTTTATTTTTATGGTACTATCAAGTTTTTTGCCGTCAAATTTTGACGGGTTCCATCTAGTTTAGAAAAATGGCCCAGCGCAGCGGGCGTAGCATGCTAGTTATATAATAAAATATATATATTTATCATAAAAGTGATATATTTTAACTTATATCAGTTTCATTTTTTATTAGTCAGTACTTTTTGTATTTAAAAAAGGAGGGAAGAAATTATGGTCATCAGTTTCGCTAGTTCTCTATACTCTTTCTATACCCCCGAGATTTCGTCAAGAAATCTTTGGCGAATAGATAAATCTTTATATAATAAAAATATATATTTATCATAAAAGTGATATATGTTAACTTAAATCAGTTTCATTTTATATTAGTCAGTTCTTTTTGTATTTAAAAAAAAATCAGTTATAGAGAAATATTTTATTAAATTAGGCAGCGCACTTCTTCTAGTCGAAGCGGTATAGTTGTCCAAGTATATTCTGTAGAGGAAATGTCCCCAAAACGAGCCAGGATCTAAATACGGGTTGCTTACTGAAAGTGGATGAAAAGGAGTGTGCACGGTCGTGGGAATGCCTCCGAACAGAACAGAAAGAAATGGGGGGAACAATGTTGTGCAGATCCCATTGGTCCTCGAACCCACGTGGGTTGGAACGATTTCTTTTTATGCGAAAACATACTTTTGAGGACCCCAAAGTTTTTCAAAGTATGTGACATTTAATTTCTCCCTTCCTTAGTTCTTCAGTAAAGCGTAGACGGCCTGTTTTCATCGATTTGTTTGTTTTGTAATGGTTTCTGAGACCATCACGTTGAAGTATAGGATAGTCTAAAAACGGGCTACCTTACCGACGATAGTAAGGATGAAAGGTTGGCGGTTCCACTAGGGGATAAACCTGGTGTAGACAATGCAGCATGCGTTTACGGCGATGGACTCATCTGAGATGATGTGAGAGGTGGTGTTTGGATTCAGTACTACAATTGTGGAGGGTGGAATCATTCCGAGTGCGCTTGGATGGAAAAAATATGTACACATATGTGACTCCTTCAAGTAAAAAATTAAGAACCTGCTCTTTTATTTGCATAAAGCAGCATTTACTGCATTGCACTCTTCTCAGGTGATATGAGAGAGGAAGATTGGATTAAGTGCTACAAGTGTGGAAGGTGGACACTTCCGAATGGGCTGGATTGAAAAAAAAAATGTACACGTATGTGACTTTTGCAAGTACAAAATTAAGAAAATGCTCTTTTATTTATATAAAGTAGCATTTACAAAATGCAGCATGTATTTACTGCGATGGACACTTTTCAGATGATGTTAGAAATGAAGATTGGATTAAGTGCTACAAGGCTGGAAATTGTGCACATTCCGAATGTGCTGGAATGGAAAAAAGAAGTATACATATGTGATTTCTACAAGTAAAATATGAAAAAAAATGATATTTTTTACATAAAATTTAAAAGCAGTAATTTAATAGGATTTTGAAAAAAAAATCATTTTTTGATTCAATGCGAGATAAATTTCTAAGTAGCCCGTATTTGGACAATCCCTTGAAAAACAGTTATTTTCACTGTTTTCGGAATAAAATGATTTTGAGAAACTAAGACTGGTTATTAGCATTTTAAACCCTCATATCACCTTCTCGACAGATTTTTAGAAGTACGTGATACCAAAATTATTCATTTTGACTAAGCAGATAAATCGATAGTTACCAAAATGAAGGTGGTAGCCTATTTTTGGACCATTCCTTTACTTTCAACATTATCTTTTCCAATTATAGAAAAGTGAGTGTGTCCAATCTAGCTTCATTTTTAGAACCGGGGGAACAAAAATTCGTTAAAACTTTAAAAATTCATAAAAAAGGGAAGACATTATGATAAAGAAATGCGGTTTGCAAGAAAGGGCTCACAAAGTAGTCGAATTGTTTTAGCAGCAAAAACATTTTTAGTTAAAAATGTTACTCATAGAGGGCGCTGACGACACGAAACACAATGAACAGGACAACAGTACGTTCCATCCATTTATTCTTGCAATGACAATTGTTCAACAGGACCTCCAGATCATATTCTTCGTCTTCAGTCCTTTCGCCGTGCGAAATTTTCGCAACGCAACAGTTGCTAACTCTCCGTTCAAATAGAACAACTTCACCAATAACGCTCGATCGGGTAATGATAACATTCTGAAAGCGAATCAGAAGTCCTCGTGTAACCCGGTCTTTTATTTCAGGATTAATTTGCATAATTCTGCTGAATCTCTCGCATGTTAGCGCCATCTATAGGTGACTTTTTTAACTAAATTCTTTGTTTATGCTTCTAAAAAAAATCCGACTACCTTGTGAATCCTTCATTGCAAACCACATTTTTTTTATCATAATTTCTTTCCTTTTTATGAATTTTTAAAGTTTTAACAAATTTTTGATTCACCCGTTTCCTATAAAACTGCTTGTAGTTTATTGCCCATTACTATAAAATTTTTCTAGAGCATTGGGATCTAAATTAAAACTATTTCTGAAAATAATTCTTCCACATAAAATCAGCATGAAGCTGCATTCAAATACCCATAAAAAATCACAAGTATCTGCATCTGTGCAGGCTCATATTTAATTGGCACAAAATAACAGCCTCAAAAGCAATCTCCCAAGATGCGTAGGATATGATAAGGAAAACTTTAAAAGAAATTGCGTGTCAAATATTGCGTCAGTCGTATTGTTGACAAAGAGTTTTATAGCACTGTAATGAACATTGGGAAACATTCCCAAAATAATTCTTGCACATAAAATCAGCAGAAAGTTGCATTCAGCTACCCATAAAAAACCTCACAAGTATTTGCTTCTATGTGGGCTCATTTTCAATTGGATAAAATAACAGCTGCCAAAACTGACTTACAGAACGCGTAGGATATGTTAAGCAAAAATGGGAAAATTAATGTGTGTTATTTAGCGAAAAGTAGGACCTTGAGTTCTCTGAATTTTTAAAATATATAAAAAATAAATAGCAGACAATAATTTAAAGGAAATTAAACGTAATATAAGTTATTGGTTACAAATAAAAATCGAAGTTAATTAAAAGTGAACTAAGAAATAAGGTATTTTTTTAAGTAATGATAGGTTTGCCGAAAAACTAGAAATAGTTGTAACTAGCAGTACTAACCGGCGTTGCTGTGTGTTTTTTTTTTTTATAATATATAGAGAAAAAAATTATTATTTCCCCCATAGGTTAATCTGAGATTTCACGGTCTGGGAAGGGACAATTTGTTCTGCTGAAGCGTATTAAACAGAGGTTGCAAGAAGGTAAAGAAAGAATGAAAAATGAAAACATTATTTCTTTGATAGAAGAAAATTAATCAAAATTTACAGGTTCGTGTAATACGCTGCTAATAAAAATGAAAGATTAAGAATTAGGAAAAGGTTAGAATAATAATTAAGATTTCTATATTAATAAATAGTGTGTCGTCGGTATAAAAAAATGACACCTCTTATATAATTTAATCTTCAAATTATGCAGAAATAATGAAAAGAGCCATTCTATTAGAAATTATATCTTTTGTAAATTTATGTGGAAAAATAAGCTTAGGCGGTGATTTTCAATCTGAAATTGTCCGAAATTCTCTAACTCAAATTCTAAAATTTTCATTACAATCGCCCAATTGTAACACCATATTTGGATTTTTTGGTACATTATTTCTTTGCATATTAACGGGAAATCATTCGGTCAGACACTTTATGAATTACGAAGATTTACAATTTTGAACTCGTAATGTTATTACTTACTCATCATACGTAGTTTAGGGTAAGTCTTGTAATCGTTTTAAAAATCGAAATTAAAAAAAATGACGGATTTACACGTTTCAGAGACTGGAGATTCCGAAAAACATATTTTTAGAAAAAAAAAATATTACCGCCCGTCTGTATGTGTGTATGTAAACTCTCTATCTCCCGAACTAATTGAGATAGAGACGTTAAATTTGGTATATACTTAGTATGAAATAATGGAAAGAAGCTTATTGAATTTCCTTATCCTCGATTATCCGGCACAATTTTTTTCGGACTCTCGAAATAGTCGTTCTGATAAAAGAGATATAAAAATGTTCGATTTTGTGTCTTTTAAGGAGTGACTATAAAAGGCAATAAAAAAACATAAATTTTGCATAAATAATAAACTCGATCGGATAATGAGTTGCCGAGATATTTGTAATCCAATTTCCACACTCTTTGATGTTTCATGACTCTTGATCATGATCATTGGTATTTCATTCAAATTTCAATTCAAAAATATATTTTAACTGGAAGTGAGACGTTTAATCCGACGCAGTAAACCGTTAGTTAATATGACTATAAGTTTTGAGTTATAAGGATATTTCTCTTACGCAATTCAGTAATAGAGCATTTAAAGTTTATGACGTCATCAAGCCACGATTTTATTCGAATGGCAATGCATTTTATAAATAGTTTACACATGTTTTATTTTAACATTTTAATATTATGTATAACCATGATGGGTAAGTATTACGGTGGCCTCCAACGAATAGTCTTCATTTGTGGTCTTTCCGAAAAGGATTGAGATGCGTATAGCTTTTAAAGCACAATAAAAAAAACACTTGTCGGAATGAGCTGTAATTTTGAATTCCTATATTTCAAGCTTCTATAAATCTATTCCTGTTGAAACATTCATATATTACAATTCATAATTTTCTAAAAATATAATTTTTAGAAAATTTAATTTTTACAATACTAGGGGGGCTCGCCCCCCCTGCTCGTTACGCTCACCAACCCCCCGCGTAACGCGCCCTAGCCAACCACAGACGTAATCGTTTCGCGTTTCCATTCTGGATTGCCACGCGATCCCTTATTAGGTAGTTTTCAATACAAAAATGTATAAAGCTACCTATTGCAGCCGTTCGGAGGAAAGATGTTCCGGAAAATTTCGATATATTTTCACCGATCATGACCCCCAGACCCTAAAACCACCCTCCGTTCAAATGTTGATTTATATATATATATATATATATATATATATATATCCATATATATATCTGAGCTATGTCATACGATAACGCTCGTATTTATAAATCAATTTTGATGAAACTAATTGTGTGTATTAAGCTTACCAATGTCTCAACCGAGTTCGTTGGCCAGCTTGGTCCGCCATTTTGTTTCAAGATGGCGGCCACTTAAAAATGTAAAACTAAAATAAATATACAAAAAGTTAAAAATTCTTTAATTAAGTGTTATGCCTTGATTCCAGAGCATTTTTTGGTTTACCTCTATCTTAAAAAATGGCTGAGATAGAGCAGTTTGAAATTCTAGGGTGGCTGACATTTTGAAACAAAACAGCACATTAACGCGATTACTCGCAAATTATTTTCTTTCATTGTTGTAATAATTTTCCCAATCATACGCTTAAAACTATATTTATTCATATCCGTTAGCACCAAATTCTCGCCAAACTTGGCGACATTTGGCGAAATATCGCCAAATTTGACGACCAAAATAAGTCTTCATAAATGAAGCCAATTTGGCTATTGCTCAATAATTTGGCGAATTTCTTATTCAAATTCAGTATTAACGAATCTTTTGTAAACGTTTCTTTGCATTTTAACTTGCTGTTTTCGTGTAACATTAGCTAAAATTTTCAAACGAAGATACAGGAAAGCTACCTTTTCCTCCCGGTACAGGCCGGAAGTACTTTTTTCTATGCATTCAATTTTTAGATTCCACTTCGTAATTCCTGGCGACAGTAATTTTGTCGACAGGATAACTAACAATTACCAATTGTATATATAGTGTTACGAATATTGTAAATAGTTAGTGTTTGTGCTTAAAAATAATGTAAATAGTTCAATTAAGCTCTATTCATAAGCTAATATTAATTTTGGTTGCATTGCAATATCTCAATTTGTTGTTTTTTTGCAAGCGAGTAAACGCTATTGGATTCCAATGGGAGTCTATGGAAATTTGGCGAAATACTGGAAATAGCGCCAAGTTGGCGCCAACTTTGGCAGCTTATTTTGGCCGCCAATTTTGGCGATATATCGCCAAGTTGACGCTATACTTGGCGACAGACCCGGGTCCCTTCCCCTTGGTAACCCACCTAATAGCGCCCATCCTTTCTAAATTCTCTACTTTCATGTTAATTCCCCCTAAGAAAAGTCAGAAAGCGCTGACCAATCAGATACATTTCGCGGTATCTACGCTGATTTTCATTAGTCCATTTCCAAACCATTACTTTTATTTTATATATAGAAGGATTCTTTATAACACATGGTCTGATAAGTTCCCGGTCTGGCACACAGATGGCGTTGCAATCGCCGAACTGATGCTTTTTTTAGTAAATACTAACATTTACAAGGTAGCAGAAAAAATTTCATGACGATTCGCCGTTTGAATAAAACATTTAGAGTGGTTTTAGTTGAACGACTTTATTGATAAACAAAAAAATGGATAAACAAGAATTTCAAGAATTGTTATTTGATGGGAAAAAAACACCGTTCAAACAAAAGCTTGGTTTGATAAGCGTTATCCGGACACTGTACCAGTTAAATAAACCATTATTGACTGGTTTGCTGAATTTAAACGTGGTCGTGCGGACACCAGTGATGCACCACGCAAAAGAGGTGGTTACTCCGGAAAACATAAAAAAGTCCACAAAATCGCTTTGAGGAACCGTAAAGTGAAGTTACAGGAGATAGCTCAGATTCTGAAGATATCCAAGCAACGTGTAGGTTTTATTTTGAAGGAACATTTGTCTATGAAAAAGCTGTTGTCAAAGTGGCTGCCGCGCGGGTTGACTTTGGACCAAAAGCAACAACGAATCAATGATTCTGAGCACCGTTTGGAGCTTTTTCGTTATAAAATTATGTTATTTATTATTAAATTATTATTATTAGTATTATTATTAAATTATTATTATTATTAAATTATTTTTTATTATTATTAAATTATTATTATTATTATTATTAAATTATTATTTATTATTAAATTATGTTATTTATTAAAGTTATAAAGTCATAAAGTTATAAAGTTTTGTTAAAAAGTTGTGTTTTCTTTATTAGACCAGGAACTTATCAGCCCATGTGTTATATTTGTCTACTTTTCTACACAGTTTCTATGTCTGTCGAAACATTTGTCGTAACGGCGTACGAGTTCTTGTAACCCTTCTCGAAAAATGCCACAGCCCGTGAGAAAATCCACACATTAACCGCCGCGCCGCACAGTGGATCGATCATAAGAAATTGCGAACATACGGCCAAAAATAAATCATTAAAAAATTAATATTTTGTAATTAAATATTTTAAAACAATGTTTACAAAATACGAATACATGTTTATTTTTATAATTATGCAACATTATATGATATATATACAGGGTGGGCCAAAAGTCCCGCATCATAGGAGTTTTTTATTTTTTAATTAAATTTTTTTTTTAATTTGTAGGTGAAGATGCTGACTACTGAAGAGCGTGTGTTTGATGTATGGGGTTACTTTAAATCGAAAGTTTACAGTGAGAAGATCAGGTATAAAAACCATTTGCGTGAGCGAATTGCTACTGAGTGCTATGCCATAACGCCAATCTTAGTGGCCAACATTCTGAGGAACATGAACGATCGCCTGCAGTTGTGTTTTGACAAAGGAGCAATCATATTGAGAACATATTGTAACAATACACATGTTTCCTTTGATGCGGGGCTTTTTATCCACCATGTATATAACTTTTAAAATATATCTTTCCACAATGTAATTTTTTGCGAATTTGATTGACTTTTAAATGTGCTTGGAACTGGCACATAGATAAACTATACTAATAGTCAATTTGAAATATCATTCATAATATCCTAAAACACAGATTAAATCATTACTTATTACATTTTGTTTGACGTTTAGGTTTGATTATACATTATGAATCACACCTATAGAATTAACGGCATCATACAATTCAAAATTGTATAACATAAATTGTTTAAAGTTGTTTCACATTTCAAACACATGTTAGAGCTTTTAAAAACCTGTACTTTAGTTGAGTGCAACGGATTTTAAACCTCTAAAACACCATCTTGGAAGCACGATGATGTTCACAGATGATGAAAAGGTTCAACTTGAAGTCCTAATGAGGCTGAGACAGCAACTCAAAGAATCTTATGCAGCTGGTGTTGTGGTCCTGATAAAACGGTGAAATAAGTGCATAAATATTGGTGGAGGATATATTGAAAAATAAAAAAAGTTTTGAAGTGAATATCATTGTAAGTTATTATTTAATTATCTTTTGTGACTTACTTAATGCCTTTCCCTCGTATGAGATAAAATTAAAAAAATATATATACATAACTTCCTTTTATTATTTAATCGTAGATAAACTGTATTATTGGTTGCATTTTAATAGAAAGAAATTACAATACCCCCTCCTTTTAAAATCAGTGTCAAAATGATTACGTTCAAAACAGTTTTACAACTTTTTGCTCGTAAATCAAGCCGCCGTAAATTTCGCCAAGTTGTGCGGAGCCGATTAGCTTTGTCGCTAAAACTAGAAGATTTAAATTTTTATTCTAGGAAATATAGCAAGATTGTACCGCTAAATTGGATTGAATTTTCATTATATTGTAGGTGCCTCGGAATTTTCGCTGGCTGGGATCGAACCAGGGACCTACTATATAAAAGACGAGCGAAGTAGTACAGAGCAAAAGGCTAGTTCGGTTGTTTCGTGCCAGTGACTCCTCATGATTTGTTCGTTGAAGTTGTTGCGATAGATGACATCGCTACACTGTAAAAAATTACCAATGTTTCTTATTTTATGAAAATACACTATTACCACGAACGAAAATATAATATAATCTTCTGAGTTATCCGAAATTCCGAATAGTGTGTTCCGTTAACTTTTGAATCCCCAGTAACCAATACATTTCCAAAAATTCAAGAATTATTTATAAAAACAAAGTATTTTTCGTTGCCCGTATTTTTCAGAAACGTTTCCGAAGAATTTTTATAGTGTATTAATTAGTGGCTCAGCCTGGAATATCTGTGTTTCGAATGTCATCCATTCTCAAGTAAACGTTTTCAGCCGCATAAGTTAATTTATACATGAAAGATAACAGAAATAATCTTAATTTTAATGTTATTGTTAACGCTGTTAATTTTGAATGTTTGTCTGTTAAACATATTTTTTGAGCATGAAAATGTTTACTCGAGACTTGATAGCATTCGAAAAACAGGTATTCCAGGCTGAGGACACTAATTAATACACCCTAAAAACCCTTCGGAAACGTTTCTGAAAAATACGGGCAGCGAAAAATACTTTGTTTTTATAAATAATTCTTGAAGTTTTGGAAATGTATTGGTTTCTAGGGATTCAAAAGACAATGGAACACTCTATTCGGAATTTCGGATAACTCAGAAGATTATATTATATTTTCGTTCGTGGTAATAGTGTATTTTCATAAAATAAGAAACATTGGTCATTTTTTACAGTGTACAGTATGCATACATTGATTGTTTAATATGTTTCACATAGTTTTTCTAGAATGCACTTTAAGGAGATTTATCCTTATTAGACATCTTCATTTAGAGATTTTTCAGTTGAGTTTCAGTGTAAAAATAAATTCAGTGTAAAATGATTTTCATATGAATAGTTTCAACCAGAAGCACCCGTGCGAAGCTTTCGCACTGAATCTTTGAGATCATTTCCTGGTACGTTTTAGCATGAATTTTTAATTACTATTTTTTTTTAATCCAACAACGCGTTTTAACCAAATGTGAGTGTACTATGTCAGAAGCCTGTTCAAAAACTTTTCGATTGATACCTCATTCATCGTTATATGTTTTGTATGTGCATTGAAAAAGGGATGTTGACAACAGAAATAAGATATGTAATCTGGATTGTTTTTCATAAATGAAATGAAAGCTTTTTTTCAAATGAATGTTGCCACAAAAATAAAATACCGCATTATATGATGCTCAACAGTGAATATAAAAAATAATAAATTATACAAAACAGGTAAAATGTGACTTTTCTCACGGCTTATTTTATATTTATGATTAAAAACCAAAATTAAAATTATAACGTTTAAAATAAATTAAATATTATTGATTGATCGAAGCAGTGGTATTTTACACGTGTAGCATAAAAGGTATAATTTGTTATATTAGATTGAATTGAAATTTAAGTATATTTCAATTTATTTTTCTTCGTCCCGTATTTTTCCCGAAGAAGATGCCGTCATCCTCTAATGCAGTTAAAATACAATTGTTAACTTGTTTTTTCCTCGTACATGCCTTTTTCTATCTTAAATGGGATTTTATTGTTAGGAATAAATGAGATGATATTCTCGCTGGACTAATGTTGTTTGAAGATATTTTTATCCTTAATTATTCTATAGAAGTTTAAACCTGCATCTAAAAAAATTAGATATTTCTAAGAAGTATTGGACTGCAGAACAAAATCCTCGCACATGTCCCCTGATTAAATAATAACATTGTTAAAAATGGTAAATAATATAAAATAAATAAATAAAATATATTAAAGTATTGAACAAACTGGTGTGATATTATAAAAGCATAAAAAACTATATATGTTTCACTGGCACCCGGCTAACCGAAAAGTACCATAAATAAACTACATACTTATAAAAAAAATAAGGGTTACTATAATTAGTTAATTGGCGCCATGCTTGGGGCAATTGTATTTGATCTTCCCGTATAATACGTAAGTACCCATTTTCTTTTTATTACCATAGAACACATTGAATGATTATTTTAGCATAAAACACCACAATGATCAATTTATTTTAAAACATACAATATTTAATGTAATATAAAACACACGCAATCTTCTCTACCGGTTGCCATATGAAGCAAAATCTCGCCAAAATCGTCGTGTTGCCTAGGCATAAAATCGTCCTTTTAGCACCAAAAATATATCTCGATGCGTCTGCGGCATCTGTACAAATATTATTTATGTACAATTTACTTCTACTTGTATATTTCAATAAGGTACAGATGTCGCAGACGCACCGGGGTATCTTTCTGGCGCCAAAAGTGCGATGTTATGCCGCCTAGGGAATACGACGATTTTGGCGAGATTTTGCTTTGTATGGCAACCCCGATAAAGCAGATTGCGTGCGTTTTATATTAAATTAAACATTGTATGTTTTATAATATATTGATCGTTGTGTGTTTTTTACGATAAAATAATTTTTGTGAATAAGCTGCCAAAAAAATATATTGGCAAATTTTTTCTCTCGTCATTTTCTTTACTTGCCAAGATAACCATTAAATAAGTTAGTGTACTATTACTCTGTTACAGTACGCATGTACACAAAAATGATAAATATAACAATAGATGACGCACGTATAAAAATTATAAAAACCCGATTAAAGGCTCGATATTTTCAAAAAGCACGCGAAAAAAAAAAAATAACAATCGTATTTTAACTGCATTAGAAGATGACGTCATCCGCTAATTCTTGGAAAACATTAAATAAATTGAATGCATTTCTAATATAATTAAGCATATCTTTTATTTTATTTAAATTTTGCTTTTTAAAAATAAATATTTAAATTAACTCGTGCGGAGAAATCATACTTTATTTGTTTTGTACTGTTTATTTATTTTTATAATTTCTGTTGAACATGATATAATGCGGTATTTTATATTTGTGGCAACACAAATTTCAGAAAAACCTTTCATTTCATTTATGAAAGCAATGCCGAAATAATTTTTAAATAACTACAATTTTTTATCAAAAACATGTTTTAACGAAATTTTAAGTGTGCTATGTGAGAAGCCTATTCAAAATCCTTTCATATGCTATCTCAATCGTCGTTCTGCGTTTCGTATTTTCTGAGAAAAAGGGATGTTGACAGGAGAAATAATATACATGATTTCTAAGAAGTGTGATACACCGGGGCATAATTTCCCTGTACACCGCGGATAGACGATTGTGAGACCACGCTTTCTGATTGGTCGACAAACCGAACTTTCCTTAAGTAATTACCGGTTGAACTTGGTTTCTTATAAAATGACTATTAATTTCTGTATAATCTAAATAATTTATAAATATAATATAATAAATTGTTTTATATATTATAATATATAAAATAATATATAATATATAATAATATGTAATATTAACATGTAATTAACATATATCATATATCATATTAATACATAATATTATATATAATATTAATATCATATATAATATTATATATAATATTAATAATATTAATATCATATATAATATTAATATATATAATATGTATATAATTAATATAATTTATAATATAATATATAATATAATATAATTAATTTCTATATAATCTAATAATATCTATTAATTTCTTATATAATATCTACTTATATATTTATAATCCTCTCAAATACCGGAAATGACTTAAGAAGCGTTCGTTTTTACAACCAATCAGAAAGCATAATGATCCCAATCGTCGATCGGCGGTGGAGACGGAAATTATGCTACATCGGATGTAAACAACGATATATCGACAGTGTAACATCTATGTTAAAAAATTATATTTTTTGACCAGATACAACGATGTTTTCGATATATGGATATTTTACTGCCATAACTAGTCTTGAATGTTGTTCTCTGCCGATGCAATGTATGAATTTCGTTTCTCGGCGTTAGATGTGGATGTGTTGCATAATACCGTGTGGTACGTTTTTCCGGAAACCACATAACCAGAATCATATTAATTTATTCTAGCTCAATCATACGTTTCACACGAGCTGTAATTTTTTCAGTATGGCCACGAAATGAACCCAGGACCTTGTCTTAAGCTGCCAACAATTTTCCAACTAAGCTGTCCTGGACAGTTGGAAAAATTACATCTCGTATGATATTGAAATAGTGATTACCTTTCCTAGATACAGATGTCATGCATTTATTTCGCAGAGTAATATCTCATTGAAATTCAAGAAATGACATTTTTCTTTCTTGAAAGCCTACTTGTTTCTTTCTTGTGAGTGTGATTTACAAGCGTAACTACGACAGTAAACCATTTTGTTAACCAAACAAAATCAAGACATAAAAATTACCTTACAATAGTTTAAACGGTGAAAACGTAAAACCTGATCTCAGACAAGCAAGTGAAACAAAAGTTTTAGCAAATGAGGAAGAGGGATATGGAAAACTTATTTCAGTACCAAGTTCACAGTGAAAATTCTGTGAAATAAATTATTATTTTTTTTAAATCATTGTAATCGAGCTCCGAAAATGATTTTTAGAATCATGTCAATATTGCAGTTTTTTCCTATGAAACTTTGTACAAACTATGTCCAGTACTATGATAGGGCGTGACTACTGGAAAACTACGTTGTTTCTGTTAATGTGTCAGCAAAACGTAAAATCGAAAGGAGAAACAAAATAAATATCTGGCGCTCTGTGTTGATCATAATTTCATAATAATAGTCCTTGCCTTTTGTTCTCTTTATTTAACAACAAACTTAAACACAACAGTAAATTAATAATGATAATTAGACTGAAAAAAATTATAAATTTCATGAGAGCATCCAAGATATTGCTCCATATTCAAGATACAAAATTATTCCAACTAAAAAAAAACAACAGTTTTCTAATCAGTTCGGGGTTAGTATTACGTCACGTTACGTAATGCCGTGAGCTGAACTCCGCCCACAGACCTGTAAACAAATAAATTCTCAATAGTTTCCAACTACGTGTGCAACGGTCAAATAATTCTTAGCGACTGATAGGGACGATTATATGCAAGTTGAACTTGGTTTTAACCACTGTTGTAAATCTTATATGTTCAAAATTATATTTTTGCTGTCTTTTAACAAGCGTAATTTGTCGCAAAATTAATCTCAATGTTGTAACCATTGTGTTGACTTTATTTTGTGATTCTATTATTGCTCATATCGTTTCCAATATCACTATTTTTGTACTAGTTTCTGCAATATTTTCCGTTGTGAGAAGGGTTTTGGCCTTGTAAACTTTCTATCATTAAATAACATGCATAAGTCTTTTTTATCTACAAAAAGTATGCATCTACAATAATTTTTACAAAAAAGAATTAGTGTTATCTAAAACAAGTTATTGATTTTTACACAAATAAGAAATATTCAAAATTTTGATTGCGAGGCAACGTGTAGTATAAGTATAAATGTTAGAGAAATACCAAACAATGTTGTATGATAAGTCAAAATTGATTTGCTGTAAAAAAAAAAAAAAAAAAAAAAAAAAAAAGATAAACTATTTTATTTCCTATTTTGCAGTTTTTTATGGAAGTTATTTTATAATATATAATCCATATATTATAGGAGTTTTCAAAATTCCACTAATGTTTGTATCATAAGGTGATAATGTGTTAAACGAAAGAACAACGATAAGATTTTGTAAATGATCATATTCCATTCATTAATAACTGTTACATTTTCCTTCAAATTATTGTTGATTACATTTTATTAATTTTTTTATTATTTTATAAAACAAAATAAAAATTATTTTAGAAAGTATAGTCCAGGTATTATAGCAATTATTAACGTCATGACCTTTTACTGTGTTCTGGTGACAATGAATTTTTTGTTTCGTTCAATCTATATTGCTTCAAAATTCCTGATGATCCCATAGACAGCTGATCATCTGCTTTTTCAACAGATTTTGTTTCAAGAGTCTATTTTCTTCTACCAGGTTTGTTTCAAGAAAATGTCTGACTTCCAGAAAATTATTTACCCCCAGCAAATGACGTACTTTCAGCAAAAGATTTACTTTCTGTAAATGTTCCTCCCTCACCATTTGATTTTCGTTCAGCTGCATTATTCTGGTTATGAAAATTATTATATCCGCAATGAATCGTTTCCTTGATCATATCCGCGGCTTTTTCACCGATCATGATTGCAGGAACACCTGTGTTGCCATGTGTAATTTTGGGCATTACTGAAGCATCAACAACTCTGAATCCTTTTATGTACTTCACCCTAAAATGGCAAAAAACATTTATTAATTTAAAATAAAATCACAAAAAGTATATTTTAAAAATATAATTAAGCTTATCTTTTAGATGATACACTAATGTTTCACTCTGTAAGTAAGATTGGAATCGTGACGTTACGTCACCGCACGATGATGTCATGGTGTGAAAACGGACAAATCAGTGAAATACAACATTGCGGTATGAAATTAATTACTGTAATGCTTGCGTCTATGAAGATATATAATTATATACACATATACACATTCAAACATGCACGTATGTAGATACATAAATTGTATAATAAACCAGACGATATTTGATTAAATTTCGTCTTTAAAAACCAGGCTAACATCGCTCTTACTTACCAATTAGACGAAATTAACTCTTGAAACTCGTTGTTACAGTAAGCCATGATTTTTTAATTCACAATTTTCAGTAATTGAAAATGCCAACCTTGAGTGAAAAATCATTCAATTCTTTATTGACATATAAAGTAAATATATTTCCATATAAAGGAAAACATCTATAGGGCATTTTTCCAAATCAGCCGGTTAAACGCGTAATTTGCCGTATATTTGGCGCCAAAGTTGACATTATTTTGCTACGCATATCGAAGCTTGACATCTATTTGGCACATGTGCATGTAAGTGTGTTACATGGCTTCACATGTAAATATTACTTTAACAAAGTATATACCGCAAACGAGTTTTACATTTTTTTTTTCTATTTAATAACATATCGTCAGTGCTCTTTCTTATATTTTGCGACAAAAATATCTCTAATTATGTTAAAATTTACGGGAAGAATTGCCAACAATTTCAGCGATAGAAATTGTTTCATTTTAATCACCAGCTGGTAACATGACTATGGCACCTTATTTATGTAACAGGGGCTGGGGTAACACACCACCCATGTTTCTATGGGAAGGTGAAGTCTAAACTGAAAAAAATACCAAGACACCGCCGTCAGATAATAGATGTATGTACACAGCGATGCACACAGCAAAATATTACAATGTAGCCACAATGTAATAAGTTTTATCCAGGTATTAACAAAGTGTTTTAACCCTGTGGCTACTAATTTATTTTTCATAAGAAATTGACACAAGTGACTGAGCATTTCTATCATCTTGACATATGTACTTTGCATCGATCGTAAAATCTTAGTCAGTTGTCCCCTACCTTTTTTTGACCACGCCCCTCAAAATCATCGGTAAAATGACGATTTCCGCCTCAATGTTGCCAGTCGTCTACTTTATTCTAATTCAGATTCTAATTCCCTCTTGGCATATGTCCTTTGCATTGTTCGTATACTCTAGGTCAGTGGTTCCCAAACTTTTTTTGACCACGCTCCACAAAATCATTGGTAAAATGACGATCCTCCTCCCCCTTATGTTGCCAGTAATCTACTTTATTCTAATTCAGATTGTTTGATTCCCACCACTTAAAAAATATATACATATTCCTCTTATTTAATGACAGATTAAATAATGCGAGAATAAGGCCATTAACACTGTCTTAAAAAGAGTGGTGGGTATCAAACAATCTGAATTATAAAAAAGTTGTCTACTGGCAACACTGATATACACACTGGAAACACTGGTTGTCTACTGACAACCACTCACATATACACATACACTCTGTATCCTATATTTTATTATTTAAAAAATGATAACTACTCACACGGAGGATGCCAAACAGAGATTTAACAATAAATATTCATTTCAGTCTTTTAACTTATCAAAGAGGTAGAATTTCTCTCTCAAATGTGTTTTTAGCATCACTCTATAAATGCAAGGAGACTAGTCAACTTTATCTTTATGCCAAAAAAGTACTATGTTGTTCCTTTCCAACTTATGTGCTATATGGCCCGCAATTTTATCTTCAAAAATTGTCTTGACGTTACTAAAATTTAGCATTGAAATTTATAACATATACGCATTTTATAATTCATTTTAGTAAATTATTAAGTGTGAAAGTGGGTAAATTATTAAGTGGTAAAATTTCGAACACTAAATTTGCATTCTAAGTGTAATAATACAAATGAGGTATTTCAAGATTCTCATATATATCAACTTGAAATAGCTATTATTCCCCACCAAAAATTAAAATTCTCTGTTTTCCCTGTTTCATTATTGTTAATTGACTACCATGTTTTATAGTTTTTTTAAAATTTGAAATGTGTTAAGCACTATGTATATTTATTTGCTGTGTTAGAGGCCCGCACTATAGCCATAAATATTTACTATTTACCAATTTATTTTTCCATTGTTATTTAAGATTTATAAATTTTATAAAGTTGTTAGTACCTCGTCTAGATATGTCAAATATTTTTTGGTTAAATATAATCAGGACAGTCAGATTTAGCTATAACTTTAAATAGTTTCATATGTAAAAATATCTTCAAGTGACATATTGCAGAGCGAATAGAAATACAAAGCTCATTCAATAACTAATCGAAAGAGTTGCGAAACATTGTCAAATATGAAACTAACTAGAACTAGTCAGATGTGTCAATCCCAAAACTTTCATCTATCTCACACAGGTTTCGCATACACTAAAAATAATCAGCACCAATTTATATCAAGGCCTAACTGAAACTGAAGTTTTATTAAATTCCGAACATTAGTTCTGGAGATAAGACTATTGCTAAAATCGTGTAAATCCTGCAAAATGCTGCATAGCAGCGTCACCTGCTGGGCGATTTTTACCAAAAACTAATCAGCACCAATTTAAATGAGAGACTAACTGAATATAAAGTTTTATTATATTCCGAGCATTAGTTCTTGAGATAGAGTTATTGCGGAAATCGCGAAAACTGCTGCATAGCTGCGCCACCTGCTGGGCGATTTTTACCAAAAACTAATCAGCACCAATTTATATCAGAGACTAACTGAATGCAAAGTTTTATTAAATTCCGTGCATTAGATCTTGAGATATGACTATTAGTAAAATCGTGTAAATCCTGCAAAATGCAGCATGGCAGCGCCATCTGTTGGGAGATATACACCAAAACCTAATCAACAACAACTTATGTCAACGTCTAACTGAATCTGAAGTTTGATGAAAATCAGTGCATTAGTTATTGAGATATAGTTATCATGATAATAATGAAAAAAGTAGCATAGCAGCGCCACCTGTTGGTTTATTTACACAAAAACGTAAGCAGCATCTATTTAAGTCAAGGTCTAACAGAATCTGAAGTTTGACGAAATTCCATGCTTTAGTTCTTGAGATATAGCTATCGTAAATATCATGAAAAAAGTAGTATAGCAGCGCAACCTGTTGTGATATCTACACCAAAACTTTATCAGCGCCTATTTATGTCAAGGTTCAACTGAATCTCAAGTTTGATGAACATAAGTGCATTAGTTCTTGAGATAGAGGAATCGCTAAAAAGGCAGCTTAGCAGCGCCACCTGCCGGGAGATTTTCACCAAAAACTAATCACCACCCATTTATATCAGGGACTAACTGAATATAAAGTTTTATGAAATTTCGTGAATTAGTTCTTGAGATAGAGCGCCCAAAAAATTTTTGTCACATACAGACAGACAGAGTCACAGAGTCACAGACTCACAGACAGACATTTTCTAAAACACAGTCACATCGTGTTCTAGACCTTCTAAAACGTATAAATCCGTCGAAAACCGGAAGTTGAAAATTTTCATGAATCCAATACTTTCTGCATGTAAAGATAGAAGAAAATAAAATAAGGAGAAGTGTTTGGCGGGAGGCTATCAAATAACTTCAAAGATTGTTCTTATAGTCCAGTAGAAATAGCGCAAAAAAGGGCCTTGCCTTACAAAAATTCGGGTAGTTCCGATTTTTGGGTATGTTGTAAAGGTTGACCCTCTAATAAAAAAACCAAGTTTTCGACCTTCTAGACCTTGTGCGTTTTTCACAATATTGAAAAAACCAATATTTTTCGGCACTTTTTTCAATTTTTCTTTAATAACTCAATTTTAGTGCATTTTACAGACAAAAGCACGTTAGTTTTTGCTTAATAACCTACTTTTAGTGCGTTTTAGAGACAAAAGCACTTTCACCATTTTGTAGAGCATAACATTCTCTACAACATGCAGTATTCATGTTTGTAAATTGTCTAAATAGGGGGTAAGATACGGAGCCGGGAAAAGGGTTAAATTTGGAAAAAATGTAAAAATCCACAAATGACGTTAGTTTTTGCTTATTAACTCACTTTTAGTGCATTTTAGAATTGTCATAATCAACTTTTTAGAGCTTTTAAGTAGGTTATTAAGAAAAAACTAACGTCATTTGGGGATTTTTACATTTTTTCCAAATTTAACCCTATTTTCCCGGCTCCGTATCTTACCCCCTATTTGGACAATTTACAAATATAAATACTGCATGTTGTAGAGAATTTTATGCTGTATAAAATGTTGAAAGTGCTTTTGTCTCTAAAACGCACTAAAAGTAGGTTATTAAGCAAAAAGTAACGTCATTTGTAGATTTTTACATTTTTTCCAAATTTCACCCTATATTCCCGGCTCCGTATCTTACCTCCTATTTGAACAATTTACAAACATGAATGCTGCATGTTGTAGAAAATTTTATGATCTAGAAAATGGTGAAAGTGCTTTTGTCTCTAAAACGCACTAAAAGTAGGTTATTAAGCAAAAACTAACGTTTTCTGTGGATTTTTGCATTTTTTGCAAATTTTACCCTATTTTCCCGGCCCCGTATCTTACCCCCTATTTGGACAATTTACAAACCTGAATACTGTATGTTGTAGAGAATTTTATGCTCTACAAAATGGTAACGGTGCTTTTTTCTGTAAAATGCATTAAAATTGAGTTATTTAAGAAAAATCGAAAAAAGTGCCGAAAAATATTGGTTTTTCAATATTGTGAAAAACGCACAAGGTCTAGAAGGTCGAAAACTTGGTTTTTTTATTAGAGGGTCAACCTTTACAACATACCCAAAAACCAGAACTACCCGAATTTTTGTAAGGTAAAATGCTATTTCTACTGGACTATTATAATTATTCTGAGTTTTATTCTATTTTGAACTTTGCAAAGGGAACTTTTTTAAAAAATTCAATACATAAACTTATTTATTTTATTTTATTTTTTAAATTTTGCATGTATCGTTTTTATTTTTTGTCTAAAACATTACTCTTTCAAGAAAAAAAAAACGATAGCGAGTAGGTGAATAACAGATTTGGAATTGCACCCCTAGAAATACAAATTGCCCTCCAATGGGGCGTACTGACCCTTTTCGCGATTTCCGCAATAGCTCTATCTCAAGAACTAATGCTCGGAATTTAATAAAACTTTATATTCAGTTAGTCCCTGATATAAATTGGTACTGATTAGTTTTTGGTAAAAATCGCCCAGCAGGTGACGCTGCTATGCAGCATTTTGCAGGATTTACACGATTTTAGCGATAGTTATATCTCAAGAACTAATGCACGGAATTTAATAAAACTTGAGTTTCAGTTAGTCTATGATATAAATTGGTGCTGATTAGTTTTTGGTAAAAATCGCCCAGCAGGTGGCGCTGCTATGCAGCATTTTTCGCGATTTCCAGAATAGCTCTATCTCAAGAACTAAATCTCGGAATTTAATAAAACTTTATATTCAGTTAGTCTCTGATATAAATTGGTGCTCGTTAGTTTTTGGTAAAAATCGCCCAACAGGTGGCGCTGCTACGTAGAATTTTGAAGGATTTACACGATTTTAGAAATAGTCATATATCAAAAATAATGCACGGAATTTAATAAAACTTGAGTTTCAGTTAGACCTTGATATAAATTGGTGCTGATTCTTTTTAGTGTATGCGAAACCTGTGTGAGATAGAAGAAATTTTTGGGATTGACACATCCGACTTGTATTTTCTTTTCTATTTTATAAGCTCAAATTTAGGACGGAATTAAATCATGATTTTTCTTTCATTTCAAAATCGCTCTCGGTAAAAGGAACATATACACAGGGTGATTCACTACCAGCGCGACAAATTTTATGAGGTGATAAAGACCATTGCATTACATATTTTTTGTATATTAAAACTGGGTCGCAATCTACTTATTCAGTCATAAATATAGGGTGTTTCACTCAAAGAGGAACATGGATTTTGTTTATGACTAACAATAATCAAAATATTTCAACGATAGCCTCAACGTTGATTTATATGAAATGTAATAACTTCCCGAGAGTATCTGGAAATGACTACGGTCTGCGTACAAACAACACTGATCAGGACGCTCCGTAATTTGTAATGTAACTCACATTAGTTATGGGTCATTGATCTGGATACAGTGCACTTCCCGTGATATCTAACCATTTCACCCAAAATAAAGTAAGTCTTTTGAAAAAAAAAAATTTTTGTTAAAGCTATAAACGAATATACGGGTTTGACTGGACGGGTTCAACAGTTCTTTCAGAAAAGAAGCTCAGATATCAGTTTTGCTTAGTCGAGGGTAGCAGGAAGTGAAACAATGGAATATCGATTCAAGAGTAGTTGGAAGGATTAAAAACCACAAAATTAAATGACGACTCTAAGGTGGTTTCGGGCTCTCTAAAATTATTAAGACTATTGCATTTGTCGATTTGAAAAGTATACGTATCTGTATTCCATGCTGAATCCAAATATCTAATTTTCGTAAACATCGGATGATAATTAGCAGAGATAATAATTAAAAAATTATTAATTTCCCATTGAATTTTTTTTAATTCAAAAAACACCTGTTTTAACTCAACTCGAAAAAGGAAACTTGGAAATGAGAGACCCTGCATTGATGATTTAATAAGTGGGTTGCGACGCAGCTTTCCAATACAAAAAATTTCTTAATTTAATGTTCTCTATCACCTCTTGAAGTCTGTCGTACTGGTAGTGAATCATCTTGTATGCCCCTGTAGTAGTCAAGGGATTAAACTTGCACTTTTATTTTCGGATGTCTGTTAACAACAATATACGTACCGCAACTGCGGATCAACCACTGTGGTATTATCTTGAACATCGCCCATTTTTGCTGAGCAGCAGAAATGCCAGGATGTAAACAACACAGTACGAAGTACACATCGAAAGTAACTGTCTTCATCGTCCGCATATTCCTCACAACCTGGATATAAAGTCCGGAATTGTTCGACAATGACTTGCTTCATTTCCGGTCTGTCAAATATTCTTTTGCAGTTTTTCAGACCTGTTAAAACAAAATCGTAAATTATCGTAATGTGATGAAATATATTTTATGCATGATGAATGATTTCAATATATTTTATGATGAAAACTCGTCCGCGAATTTATTAAAGTAATACTCTTTTTAAAAAGATATTTGTTATTCTAAGACCTATAACAATTCTACTTCTTATTGTTTGACGAATACTATGTTGTAAGATCTATTATGCTTAAGTTGCAATTTTAAACTTTCAAATAAATATATTCTATAACTTTATGATTCTTTCGTTGGGTTTGAACGCTACAGTCATTTTTACAGGCTTCGTTCTTCTTACAAAACCCTATTCGTCTCACTCCTATGTCTCTCTGTCTATCTGTCGCCCAACCATCACAGAGTTCGTACTCGGAAACTGTATAAATTACAGACTTGAAATTTTGTATACTTACAGCTGAATACCTCCTGTCACACGTCAAATCATAAAATTTTGAATTCATCGGTAATTAGCCGTAATTAGCCGATACATCAATTAAAAACTCATAAACACATTAAAAATCTCATAAAAAAGCAGTTCTTTCAAAAAAGAAGTTCAGATATTAGTTTTGCTTAGATTGGGACACTTTGTCGAGGGTAGCAGGAAGGGAAAGAATGGAATCTCCATTCAAGAGTAGTTGAAGGATTAAAAACCACAAAATAAAAGGGCGAACTAGGGAGGTTTCGTGCTCTATAAAATTATTAAAACTATTGCATTTGTCGATTTGAAAAGTATGCATCTCTGCATACCATTCCATGCTGAATCCAAATATCTAATTTCCGTAAAAATTGGATAATAATTAACAGATATAATAATCAAAAATTTGTTAATTTCCCATTGGAAAATATTTTTTTTCGAATTCAAAATAACAACTGTTTTAACTCAGCGCGAAAAAGGGAAATTGCCAGAAACAACCGCTGCCAGATTTGTAATGTACTCAGCAATTTTAAGGTATATACAAATTTTTAAAACTATATAATATTTTATTTTATCAAAAACAATTTTTATTTCAGTTACTTTCGGATAAAATAGATAAAAAAAAATAAACAATGCTTATAATAAAACGGGGTTTGGCTCATTCAACTTGGTTTTCGATCCCTTTGCAGATTTTAGTTCCACTTTCCCTCGCCAGGGGGCGTATGATATTAAACGAAACCCTTTGTGCGATCTTTGATCACACTTACGCTCTTATTCATATTGCTGATTTATAAAAGCATGAAAATTAAAACCCATTAAGGATGCTTGACGTAAAAAAATATAAAAAAAATAAAAAAAATTGCGGACATTACGTTGATGATATTTTTTTCAGGAATTCGTTCACACATATGTATGTATAGAATAATATATTAAAGAACAATATAGTACTAATGTTTTAACAGTGTACTGGTATGACATTTTCAAACTTTTGAGCATTTTTGAATTTTTTTTTTTAAATTCTTTTCCGAAATTAAGAAAAACTTCATCGTCTTCCACATTCACTTTTTTATATTTATTTACCTAAACAGTGAATCATTTTTCTGTACATTTCCTGTTTTGTGGTTCAAACGTAAATTATTTCTCAAAACATCAATTCAATAAATTAAATGTAAAAATAAATAAATAAATAAATAAACATTCTTTCATTAAAATTCACAAAAATGTCCACTTATATTATAAAGTACAAATGTGTGCATCGCTCAATGGTGACGACATGATGATGCGGGCAACAACGTGATTAAAATGGATGAATGTTGAAACAATAGAGCTCTTTTATTCAATTGACTAGGGGGCTTGGCCCCCTGCTCGCTACGCTCACCAATCCCCGTTCTGATTTCACAGCCTCTTAAAACCTGGTAATGTATCCTGTTTTAAAAAGATGATGATGATGTTATCACGAACGGCGACTATCTTCTGTAATCAGGTTATAATGCTTTTTCATTTAACTGGTTATAATGCTTTTTCATTTAATTCATCTTTTTTTAGGTAGATTTCGTAAGAAATACTACCTATTACATTCTCACCTAAGTTGGAAATTTTGAAAAATTTTTGCAGATCTACGCCGATCATGACTCCCAGGACCCAAAACCACCCCCAGTTCAAAACTTTATCTATCTATCTATCTATCTATCTATCTATCTATCTATCTATCTATCTATCTATGTCACTTTTTTCTGACCACGATAACTGGAAAAATTCTGCATTAATCTTTTACAAACTGATACATAAAATCAAGGGGCATAAAATCTCGGTCAAGTTCGTTAATGGGCAAAATCGAACCAAGGGGGGGAGGGTGGGGGGGCTTTTTGTGAAAACAGAAAAAAACACCATAATTTCTTAATTATGATACGTATCGAATCCGTTTAAAGTTATTATTACTTCTAGGAGAAGGGTCGAAAATGTATGTGTGACAGATTTTTGATATAATTAAAAATGGCCCCAAGGGGGGGAAAAAAGGGGGGTTTTAAGAGAAAAAAAATCATAGCTTCGTCAATTCCCAAGATATCAAATTCGCGTAAATTTATTATTAATCCTCTTAATATTATCTAAAACTTTTATATTGACAAGTTTTTTATAAGACCAACCGTTATAGCAAAAAAAAAATTAAAAACAAAAAAATCCCTGCCGGCTCCGCCTGCAAACAAGTTATTTTTCGAAGTAGGCGTTTCCAACTCCCGTATCTTTTCGAAACTGATACATAAAATCAAGGGGCATAAAATCTCGGTCAAGTTCGTTAATGGACAAAATCGAACCAAGGGGGGGGATGGGGGGGGGGCTTTTTGTGAAAACAGAAAAAAAACCCATAATTTCTTACTTATGATACGTATCGAATCCGTTTGAAGTTATTATTACTTCTAGGAGAAGAGCCGAAAATTTATGTATGACAGATTTTTGATATAATTAAAAATTGCCTTAAGGGGGGTGAGGGGGGTTTAGAAGAAAAAAATTCATAACTTCGCCAATTCTCAAGATTTGAAATCCGCTTAAATTTATTATTAATCCTCTTAATATTATTTAAAACTTTTATATTTACAAGTTTTTTATAGGACCAACCGTTATAGCAAAAAAAAAAAAAAAAATCCCTGCCGATTCCGCCTGCAAACAAGTTAGGTTTCGAAGTAGGCGGTTCCAACTGCCGCATCATCGTAAAAAAGGTCATTATTTCCGCAATTCCCAACAAACAGGCGCCCCACGGTCTGCGTCTTCGAAATCTACCTGTGCCTGTAGGCCGAGCCGTCAGGGATTTTTATTTTTAATATTCTTGTGTAAACACGATTTTTATGACGTAATTTTCTTTATTTCCTGCTTTCAACACGTGATCATTTTATTATTATTTTAAACTTTCATTATTGTTTTTAATAGTCTCGCGCAAATACATTTTTTATTTGAGATAAAACATAATCCTTTGCGCTTATTTAGAAATTGGCAACAAGATAAAAAAATGACTTTTTCAATAGAAGATTTTATACTCTATTTTTAAGGATTTTTTAAGTTTTTATTGTCCGACCGTGATAATTTTTTTAATTTCTGAAAGCTTGTTATATTTTGCGTCTGGTGGTATGATTTTCGAATCCGTCGTATGGCTAGAAAAAAAGTAATAGCTCCTTAAAAAAGTCCCTAGTAAAAAAGCGATGAGAATAACCCGGAATATCTAAGCAGATTTTGATTGGTCCATTTCGTTTTTGACTCAGTTCCAGATTACTTTTTTTTAATATAGAAGGATTAAACAATCGACAAGTTATTTCTGGGGGGGGGGGGGAAATATAAGTTTTGAAACGACGCACAGTGGAGTATTTGATGCAAAATCTTGTCCAAAGAGGCACAAATTAAAATTTACTCAAAAATTGTAAAAAACATATTTTATAAGACTAACTGGTGCATTTCAGGAATATGAGTCATAACGGCGGCTTCTAGCCTCAGTTGAAGTGAAAGTTTCTTTGTGTGAAGATGTGCTTTTTTGTCATGTTTCAGATTTGTTATTGTGTTTAAATGTATACTTTGACATGTGCATTTAAATTATTTTTCTTTTCATATAATAAAAATAATAAAAATTGATAATGGGTTAATATTAAATTTTTTTTAGATCTAATTTATTGAAATATATTATCTAATATATTCAAAGCTTTTTAAAGCTGTGTAGGGGTTTGTCGCACCATTTTTGAATTACAATTGTATTGGATATAGTTTCGAAGGCAAATTTAAAAAAAAAATGTTCCGCATATTGTTGCCATTTTTAGATATCAGTGTTTTTTGGGAGGACTGCAAATCTATTAAAAAAACCCGTCAAAATTTGACGGCAAAAAACTTGATAGTACCATAAAAATAAAATTCATAGCTGCTTTAAAATGTTTGAAACTTTTGCAGAATAATTCAAATAAATAAAAAACCCACTTTGAATTAAAGCTAGGTTGAAGAACAGCAATTGGCTAAGTTTCACTGGCACATGCACTCGCGGAATTTCTTTCATTTGACACATTTAGCGCTGTTGTGCAAGTAAATGGTAAGTGCCCCCTTGGGGAGGGGGAAATGGCAGGATGGACCAAGGAGATGCATAACATGAATAAGCAGTCAAAGACCTTTCAAACGATATGTAACATGAGGGGGGTGTGCAAAATTTAAAAAAGTACCCCCTTGGGGGGGGGTAAAGTAGGGGATGGACACGGTACATGCATAATTTGATTAAGTGGTCACAGACCTTTCCAACGATATATAACATGAGGGTTGTGTGCAAAATTTTGAAAAGTACCTCTTTGGGGGGGGGGGGCAAAGTGGGGAGATGGACATCAGAGATATGCATATGATTAAGCAGTCACAGACCTTTCCAACGATATATGACATGAGGGTTGTCTGCAAAATTTAGAAAAGTACCCCCTTGGGGGAGGGGGGGCAAAGTGGGGAAATGGACATTGGAGATATGCATATGATTAAGCAGTCACAGACCTTTCCAACGATATATGACATGAGGGTTGTCTGCAAAATTTAGAAAAGTACCCCCTTGGGGGAGGGGGAGGGCAAAGTGGGGAGATGGACATTGGAGATGCATAATATGATTAAGCGGTCACAGACCTTTCCAACAATATATGACATGAGGGGTGTCAACAAAATTTAGAAAATTGACACTTGGGGGGGGGGCAATTGGGGAGATGGACATTAAAGATGCATAATATGATTAAGCGGTCACAGACCTTTTCAACAATATATGACATGAGGGTTGTTTGCAAAATTTAGAAAAGTACCCCCTTGGGGGAGGGGCAAAGTGGGGAGATGGACATTGGAGATATGCATATGATTAAGCAGTCACAGACCTTTCCAACGATATATGACATGAGGGTTGTCTGCAAAATTTAGAAAAGTACCCCCTTGGGGGAGGGGGGGGACAAATTGGGGAGATGGACATTGGAGATGCATAATATCATTAAGCGGTCACAGACCTTTCCAACAATATATGACATGAGGGGTGTGAACAAAATTTAGAAAATTGCCCCCTTGGGGGGGGCAAATTGGGGAGATGGACATTGGAGATGCATATGATTAAGCAGTCACAGAACTTTCCAACAATATATGACATGAGGGGTGTCAACAAAATTTAGAAAAGTGCCCCCCTTAAAAGGGGGGAAATGGCGGGATGGACCCCGGAGATGCATAACATGAATAAGCAGTCAAAGACCTTTCCAACAATACGTAACATGAAGGGTTTGTGCAAAATTTACAAAAGTACCCCCTTGGGGGGCAAAGTGGGGGATGGACACCGGAGATGCATAATATGATTAAGCGGTCACAGACCTTTTTAACGATATATGACATGAGTGGTATGTGCAAAATTTAGAAAAGTGCCCCAATTGGCGGGGGGGGGGGGGATGGACCACACAGATGCATAACATGAAAAGGCAGTCGCAGGCCTTTCGAACGATATATCATATGAGTGGTGTCAGCAAAGAAAAGTCTCCGCCCCATGTGGGCAAAACATACTCCCCCCCGCCGCCATAATTATTGATGCGGACTCATTTTTTTAATTCGTTCGCACCCCTCTTCTCCCGCAAAATGTTGTGAATTTTAAAAACTCCCCTTCCAAATTTTTTTATACCAAAAGCACTTATGTCCATCGTCTGCATGCAGAGTTTTGTGCTTACAGATGCCTGACACAACAACACACACACAGACAGACGTTTACCGACATTAATAGCAGTGTTTCCCCCAGACAGTTTCAGAAGGGTGCTGCACCCTGCCTGCCCTTTGGTTTGCAAAATAGCACCCTTCTTGCCCCTCATAAAAATAATTAGCACCCTTCTTGCCCCCTCCAGCAAAATAATTAGCACCCTTCTTGCCCCCTCCAGCAAAATAATTAGCACCCTTCTTGCTCTCAGTAAAAAAAGTGCCCTTTCTCCTTTTTGCATTAAAAAATTTGGTTTCATAATAAAAACTGACTCAATGTTGTCTTAAAAAGAGTGTTTTGACTTTGAAATATCAAAAGTGGCTTTAAAAACCAAAAGAATACCTTTAAGCTTTAACAATTAAAAAAGTGCCCTTAAGAATCTGAAAAGTGCCCTCAATCATCCAAAAAGTGCCCTTAAGAATAAAAAAAGTGCCCTTTTTCTCACCAGCAGCACCTTGCCCCTTTTTAAACCTGGGGGAAACTCTGTTAATAGTATAGATGATACTCAGTGCCTACACATTTCACCCTTTATAATTCAGCCAATGAGTTGACAGTCATTCATTTCCAGAAACGAAACAATAATTCTTTAGGATGAATTTTGTTTGTTTGGCGTCACAAACTTTTTAGGGCACCTGCAGACTAAAAACATATAATCAATCTTCGCGGGAAAAAAATCCTAGATTTCGTCAAATGATCACGGGAAAAACACTAATTTCATCAAAGGATCATGTAAAACGTGAATTTTGTTAAAAGGCCACAGAAAAACGCGATTTACGCAAAAGATGAGCAAATTTTGTCAAAGAATCGCAAAACAGGAAATTCCACCAAAAGATAGCGCTTTCTTGCCAAATTTCGTCTAAAAATTGCGGAATAAAATGTATTTTATCAAAAAATCGCTGGAAAAAGCACATTTCGTTAAAGTATCGCGAGAAAAATGCGAATTTCTTCAAAGATTGCTGAAAAAACGCGAATTTCATCGAAGGATTGCTGAAAATTCATGAATCTTATCAAAAGGCAGCAGAGAAAATGTTATTATTATCAAAGCATTGCGAAAAAAGAAAATTTCGTCTAAGGATCACAGAAAAACGCAAATTTCATAAAAGAATCGTGGAAAATAATGCAAATTTCGTGAAAAAAAAAATCGCAGAAAAAACACAAATTTTGTCAAATTATCGCTGAAAAAAAACACGAATTACGTCACAGGATAGCTGAAAAAATTGTGAATCTCGACAAAAAAAACAGAAAAAAATGCGAATTTCATTAAAGAATCACGAAAAAAAATGCGAATTTTGTTAAAGGATTGCGCAAAGAATGTGAATTTTTTGAAAGGTTCGTGTGAAAAATGAAACTGTCTTTATTAAAAACAGCACACACACAAACATCTATACAAACCTCAATACACACAAACATATTATAGGCAGAGCTTGAAATTCAATTTTTCCAAGGACGGGAGTCTCCTTACCAACATTTTTAAATGGAGGGGAGTTGTAATGTTTGGGAGGGAGAAAAAAAATCTTTAAGCCCCACTATTATTTTACGTGCTATTTAAAGAATTACATTAATGCAGACATGACAAAATACCATTGAAAAAATTAAGTCAACTGAGAATGATTATGTAAAATGTTTATTTTTATTATAAAAAAGGGAAGAAATTTAAGTTTTATATATGCAGTGTATTTTTCAAGTTCCATTAAATGTGTTAGGGACCCTTAACAATTAGGTTGTTAAATAAATTTCTGACTTTAGATTTTACTTGATTGAGATTCACCGATCGATCGTGGAAAAGACGCAAAGTTCATCGATCTGTCGCGGAAAAAACGCTAAGTTTGTCGATCTATCCCCAAAAAACGCGAAGTTCGTCGATCAGTCGGGGGAAAAAAGCAAATTTCGTCGATCGATTGCAGAATAAACACAAAGTTCGTCGATCTGTCCCCAAAAAACGCAAGGTTCGTCGATCAGTCGCTTAAAAAACACAATGTTCGTCTATCTGTCACAGAAAAAACGCAAAGTTCGTTGATCTGTCGCGGAAAAAACGCAAAGTTCGTCGATCAGTTGCGGAAAAAAGCAAATTTCGTCGATCGATTGCGGAATAAATGCAAAGTTCGTCGATCAGTCAGGGAAAAAAGAAAAATTTCGTCGATCGATTGTGGAATAAACGCAAACTTCGTCGATATATGTCCCCAAAAAACGCAAGGTTCGTCGATCAGTCGCTTAAAAAACGCAATGTTCGTCGATCTGTCGCATTCGTTTGATGTCGTTGTTGAAAATTTATGGATTTCTATTATTAAAGTAATTTTTTCATTTTACCGTATTTATTTTATTTTTGTGTTGTATGTATTTTGCTACTTTGAATTTTTTTAAACTAACCCTTTTTTTTTGGAGAGTGAGAGAGAGAGATTTATTAATTTGGTGACACGAAGTTCCGCAAATTCTTAAAATCCACAAATCGTTTCCAATGTAAACAATGAAATTTACAATTAAGTTGCAAGTGCAAAATTTCAGTTTTTTAAAATTTTCATGTCATTCTGTACACATTTTAATATGTCATTCTGATCATTATACATATTTAGTTATGCATTATTAATTATTTACTTGACCTTTACTTTTAATATTTTAAATATTTCAAACTTACAGCTGAATGTAATTATTAAAACATTTGAAATACTGCATTCGGAAAATGAAATTTCAGCTTAGAAACGCGACAATTACTATTAGGTTAAAAAAATTTAAAGTAGAAAAGTACTTATGATATAAAAAGAAGAAAAAAAAATACACCAGAATTTATCTGTATTACGAAAGCGGGAGAAATGATTTTCTGTGCTATACGAAAAGATATCCAAATAACTCAATCATAAACATAGAAATAGGTATCGGTTTCTAAGTTCATGTGCACTCAATCCAAACTTAAAATTTTAAAAAGGTCATTGAATGAATGAAATTCATCTCCGCCTTTCACATCCAGAAAACTTGCTGTGTCGCCAATTATGTTTATATTTTATATATATATATAAAAATAATAATTCAGGCACTTTTCCGTTATACGGACACCATTGTCGCCAAACATACATACATACATACATTTTGGCATAGTGTCCGTATAACAGAAAAGTACTAAAGTTCATGGTTTAAAATCACAATAAAATATCATGAAATTTATTGATTGGTTGTAGGAAAATATCGGGGAAATAATGTGTTTTTCGTGAATTTTTTGTTTTGTTAATAATGTGGTTAGAGAGCCAGGGAGAAATCCAGAAAACTTGCTGTGTCGGCAATTATGTTTATATTTTATATATATATATAAAAATAATAATTCAGGCACTTTTCCGTTATACGTACACCATTGTCGCCAAACATACATACATACATTTACATACATACATACATTTTGGCATAGTGTCCGTATAACAGAAAAGTACTAAAGTTCATGGTTTAAAATCGCAATAAAATATTATGAAATTTATTGATTAGTTGTGGGAAAATAATGTGTTTTTGTGAAATTTTTTGTTTTGTGTTGTTGTGTTTAATTGTAAGCATTCATTATAATTTTCAGTGCATTATTAAATTGAAATTTTTGTTTAAAATATGTAAACAAAACAGTGACCAGAAACCTGCACAATTTCTAATATAGATAGATAGATAGATAGATGCATGCATGTAGTACTTTTAATTTTTTGGTAAAAATACTGTGATCGTCACTGAGAAAACCTGAATTTAACCTAAAAGTAATTGTCGAGTGTTTAAGCTGAAATTTCATTTTACGAATACAGTATTTCAAATGTTTTAATAATTACATTCAACTGTAAGTTTGAAATATTAAAAGTAAAGGCCAAGTAAATAATTAATAATGCATAACTAAAAGTAATTGTCGAGTGTTTAAGCTGAAATTTCATTTTACGAATACAGTATTTCAAATGTTTTAATAGTTACATTCAACTGTAAGTTTGAAATATTAAAAGTAAAGGCCAAGTAAATAATTAATAATGCATAACTAAAAGTAATTGTCGAGTGTTTAAGCTAATTTCATTTTACGAATACAGTATTTCAAATGTTTTAATAGTTACATTCAGCTGTAAATTTGAAATATTAAAATTAAAGGCCAAGTAAATAATTAATAATGCATAAGTAAAAGTAATTGTCGAGTGTTTAAGCTGAAATTTCATTTTACGAATACAGTATTTCAAATGTTTTAATAGTTACATTCAACTGTAAGTTTGAAATATTAAAAGTAAAGGCCAAGTAAATAATTAATAATGCATAACTAAAAGTAATTGTCGAGTGTTTAAGCTAATTTCATTTTACGAATACAGTATTTCAAATGTTTTAATAGTTACATTCAGCTGTAAGTTTGAAATATTAAAATTAAAGGCCAAGTAAATAATTAATAATGCATAAGTAAAAGTAATTGTCGAGTGTTTAAGCTGAAATTTCATTTTACGAATACAGTATTTCAAATGTTTTAATAGTTACATTCAGCTGTAAGTTTGAAATATTAAAAGTAAAGGCCAAGTAAATAATTAATAATGCATAACTAAATATGTATAATGATGAGATTTTTTTTTCTTGAATTATTCAGTGAAACTCGCCTTATAAATGTACGCAAATAATTCACATCAAAATCTTTAAATAACAAAGTTTTCTTTCGTGTTTAGCTATGCTTAATAACCAAAAAAGCTTGATTAATACAAAAATTATTTGGTAAAAATACTGTGATCGTCGCTGAGAAAACCTGAATTTAATCATATCACACAGAATTACATATTAAAAGTTTAAAAAACTGAAATTTTACACTTGTTTACATCGGAAACGATTCGCGGAATTTCGTGCCACGAAATCTCTCTCTCTCTCAAAAAAAAAGGGTTAGTTATAAAAAATTCAAAGTAGTAAAATAAATACGACTTAAAAAGAAAATAAATACGGTAAAATGAAAAAATACCTCAATAAAAGAAATCCATAAAGTTTCAACAACCGAACAACCAAATGGAGTAGTAGTAATCCACATACGCTTCTAGAGAGAGGAAAAAGCCTTCACCTCATTGGCTGAAATATCGCGTCTGAAGATAGTAAAAGCCACTAGCTGATTAGCTGAATGCTCGCGCATGCCTATAAAAGGCATTTTTGCACGAAAAACTAAAAAGCAGGTTAGCTTTAAGTATATGGATGTTTTTCAAATTTGTGTGCTTGTAGAATATATTAATTTTTACTTAAATACAAACCTTTATATATCAAATTGAAGGTAATTTAATGTAGAATTTTATAATAAAAACAGTATTACAATATCTGTATTACAAAAAAAATATGCTCGTTTTAGTAGAACAAACAAACACAAATCGTACTGAATAAGGACGTGTTTTGTAATAAAAGCGTACTAGCCAATCACAAACACTGTTCTGAGGACCAATCAAATGTCTGTAACTATAGTTTAGGTTATTTGGATAGTAAAAGAGTTATTGATGTGGAAATATTTGGCGGAATGATGCATACTACAATGAATGTAATTCTGTTTTTGAATATTTAAAGTCCTTTTTTTAAATTAAACTATTTTAAACAATGTCATCAACAAGAAGAACTAATTGGACATCTACAAAAAGCAGCCAAATTGTCATATTGAGAGAAAATGCTGAAATTGCAAGACAAGTTGGTGGTTCAGTGACTTGTTCTGGTGTACGAAAGTTCTGTTTACGTTATGAAAAAACGAAATCAGTGAAAAATAAGGCCAAATCAGGCCGAAAAAATTACACAAGTGCACTGCCGATAGAAAAATTAAACGGCTATGCCTTCAAGATAGAAAAATTTCATCAGATGCCCTTAGATGTGAAATGAATGCAGCGGGTATTGCAGTAAGTTCAAGAACAATAAGAAGAAGGTTATCAGGATTTGGTCTAGAAGCTAGAATTCCAATGGAAAAAACATTTAAATCAAAAGCAACGCAAAAAACGAGTTAAGTGGGCAAAAGAACACATTAAATGGTCAGAAAATCAATGGAAGCAAGTAACCTGGAGCGATGAGAGTAAAATATCGCTCTTTGGTAGTGATGGTAGAAAATACGTGAGACATAGAGTAGAGGAAGCACTTCATCTTGATTGCATTGGAGCAACTACAAAAAACCCAACAAATGTCAGGATTTGGGCATGTATGTCTGCAGACGGTGTGCGCCGAATTCAAGTGATTGATGGCATCCTGAATGCCAAAAAATACATCGAAACTGTCCTGGAACCAACATTGATACCTTCCATCAAGGATCTCTTCCCCAACAATGCACCATTTATTTTTCAGCAGGATTCAGCTCCATGCCACACAGCAAAAGTATGCAAAGCATGGTTTCAAAATAAAGGCATAGATATATTACCATGGCCAGGAAACAGCCCTGATGTCAATCCAATTGAAAATTTGTGGCGACGTTTGAAAATTCTTGTACGAAAAAAACGTCCATCCAATAAAAGACAACTTATTGAAGCTAAAATTGATTATTAGCACCATGTGATTACGAAAGATGAACTTCAAACACTCGTTCACTCGATGAAAAGACGCTGTGAAGCTGTCTTAAAAAATAAGGGTTATCCTACTAAGTACTGATTGTGTAAGTATCACTTTAAAAAAATGCAAATCTAAGATAGATCTTACTATTAGTTGCATACCACTTTTTGTAATACAGATATTGTAATACTGTTTTCATTATTTAATTTTACATTAAATTACCTTCAATTTGATATATAAACGTTTGTATTTAAGTGAAAATTAATATATTCTACAAGCACACAAATTTGAAAAACATGAAACTTTCAAAAAATGTCCACACTTTTGGCCACCACTGTACATACAGAAATGTAAGTTAAAAAGCATGTAAAAATCTCTTTTCTCTGTTTTTACTGCTACAGTCAATATGACTGAAATTAAACATTTAAACGATTTTGATATTCGATGGACACGCTGCTGTTGACTTGTTAAAAAATACTTCTTAATTTTTATGATGCACTATATTTCCAATGATAACCGGTCACTTTCGATTTTAGATGTTTTGTTAAATATCTGGAAAGATACATGAGGAATTATCCTGAACCTTCAGGAGTGTAAACAACATGATACACGTCATATATTTCCGTGAAGATTTTTTCCCGAAACCCCTTAAGGGGCCGTCCACAAATTGAAGAAAAACGAATATCTTTTGGATAACCCTGTAAAAACTAATATTGCAAAAGCATTCAAACAGTAGATTAGGATTAAGGGGCTTATTGTAATAATTTGGGTTCATTAAGATGAAGATAGCATGTATACTTGAAGAGAAATTTAGGTTTTTATAAAAACAGTCCCAAATTTTACCAAGTTTTTTGCTTATAATTTGCAGAGTTTTTAATATAAAAACAAGTTATTTTCAGAAAATATGACAAACAAAATTATACACAATATCCTGCAATCGGAATTAAAAAATAGAAAAAATTGTATGAGAAATGAGCAGGTTTACTAAATAATGTTTCATTGCGCATGCGCGAATTCAATCAAAATATACTGTTCATAATATATTAGCTAACTGACCAACTTTTATGAAAGTCTCAAAAACATAGCTTGAAAATTCTGATAGTAATCGTCGATAGAATAAGCTCGAAATTCGCTGTTCCCAAAAGGAAGCAAAAAGATGAGGGGTTGTATCCAAATATACTAGCTTATGAAATTTGACATAATAAGAATGAAGCGTCTCTCATTCTATATTTGATACAACACTATCTACCCCAATTCTATCGACGATTACTATTAGAATTTTCAAGCTATGTTTTTGAGACTTTCATAAAAGTTGGTCTATACAGTTAGCTAATATATTATGCACAGTATATTTTGATTGAATTCGCGCATGCGCAATGAAACAATATTTAGTAAACCTGCTCATTTCTCATACAATTTTTATTATTTTTTAATTCCGATTGCTGCGTATTGTGTATAATTTTGTTTGTCATATGTTCTGAAAATAACTTGTTTTATATTAAAAACTCTGCAAATTATAAGCAAAAAACTTGGTAAAATTTGGGACTGTTTTTATAAAAACCTGAATTTCTCTGCGAGTATACATGCTATCTTCATCTAAATGAACCCAAATTATTACAATAAGCCACTTAATCATAATCTACAGTTGGAATGCTTTTGTAATATTAGTTTTTACAGAGTTATCCAAAAGATATTCGTTTTTCTTCAATTTGTTGACGGCTCCTTATGGGGTTTCGGGAAAAAATATTCACGGAAAAATATGACGTTCATCATGTTGTTTACATTCCTGAAGGTTCAGGATAATTCCTTATGTATCTTTCCAGATATTTAACAAAACGTCTATAAACGCAAGTGACCGGTCATCATTGGAAATATAGTGTATTTAGTTGCGACTTTTTATCTATACGTCTATAAAACGCTAATATATGCCGTAATATTCGTGGCGGCAAAAAAAAAAAAAAAAAAAAAAAAAAAATCGGTTATTTTTATTTTGCCGATAGCAACGAGTGGTTTAAAGGTATACAATTATTATACACACAAACATACATTAAATACAATAATCCAACATGGAGTGAAAAATTAGTCAGAGACAGGAATCGAACCTGGGTCCACAGCGTTCCGGGCTGTTGCAGCAACAGCCCGGAACGTTGTGGACCCAGGTTCGATTCCTGGCTCTGGCTCTGGCTAATTTTTCACTCCATGTTGGATTATTGTATTTAATGTATGAATGTTTGTACAATAATTGTATACCTTTAAATGCTAAATGCAGGCGTTATTTATGTGGTTTGTTTTCAGTAATTTGCGAATATTTAGAAAAGTATTTGAGGTATCGATTTAATACATATTTATAACAATTACAAATTAGTAACAAATCCATAATATATCGATTACATATATGTAGAAAAATTTTCTGTATTCTAAAATCTAATTTTGGTAAAAATCGGCCGGTAATTTTTCTTAATTTTTGCAAAAAACTAGCTATTGTCGGAAGAGAAAAAAAAAATTGCGAAGTCAAACCAAAAAACGCACCATTTTGTTTCTGTTTGAAAAGTTACCGATATTTGTTAATATTAAAGCTCCATTGTTGTATGCATTTGTGATTTACGATATAGATTGACTTTTAGAAGCTTTACTGACGTACGTAACAACCACTTTTTTTTCAAATGCGAATTGATAGGTAACCAACTTACACAGTACATTCTTTGTTAAAAGTCATTCGTTAAATTTTGAGGGGGGAGGGGGGGGGGGGGTTGATAATAATTTAAAGATCGCGTTAATGTTAAAGGTGTATAGATCTGGCGACTCTGGTGGTGGAAGGTGGAAGTACTTAATTTTCAGCACGATTGCTATACGGTACCGTAGGCAGCGAGGACCCATTCCGGAGGTTCGTTCGGAAACAGGTCTGTTTAGAACAAATTGAGTCCCCTGTCGGTGGAAGGTAGAACTAAAAGATATTTTAATCATTTGAGGTTCGATTGGAAAAATCGACCCACGAAGCGGATGTAACTTGGGGGAACTTGGAAAGCTGGTAAAGGGCGCAGTAACAAGTAATTTTTGCATAGGAAACCAGCGTCAGAAATCCATTTATACAGTCAAAAATACAGGGCATGTCCCTCCAATCCGAAGTGACGTTTCCGTACATAACTTTAACAGTAGAGAAGATATTTTAACAAAATTCGCAACAGACTCATCTTTGTATGATTTGTAAGCATATTGTAATGATTTCGTTAAAGTTTCTTCACTACTGTTAAAGTTATGTATGAAAACGCGACTTCAGATTGAAGGGAGACGTCCTGTATTTTTGACTGTATAAATGGATTTCTGAACCTGGTTATCCTATACAAAAATTGTTTGTTATAGCGTCCTGTACCACCCTCGAAGTTTATCCATGATCGTAGAAATACCCTGTATATGGCATATTTTACTATAGAACACATGTAGTAACAAAAACACGTAAAAACTGGCAGCTATAAAAAATAACTAATAGAAAATAAGGTACTTTCATATCACGGGCGCTGGTGATAAATTAAATGTCAAATATTGTTCCCATCTCCATCACTCGAATTGCATGAATTTCATTAAAACATATAAACCTTTCACACACTCCACGTGAAATACAAAACTTTAATTTAAAATACATATCTTACATACATTTAAAACACGTGTCTTTCACTCATTTCATTTAAAATACAAAAATAAATGAATAAATAATATCATAAACAATAACATTTTCTTTGAAAATATAACCAAGACCCACTTATCATATTAAGTATCATAAGGGGGTCTTTATAAAAACAATGTTTCTAATTTATACACGCGAAAAATGTAAGCTGCTATTAGCGTGAGAAAAAAAGCTTATTGGCGAGATTTTCGCCTGGCTAACATAAAAGTACGAAATTAGTGTTATAGGCAATTTTCTCTGTTTATTCCAAAGTATTTCTATTGAACATAAAAATTTAATTATCGATACATTTTCCGTAAGAACATAAAACTAACTCACCTGCCACTATATCGTCAACATCCCCCTCATCTGCCAAGTAGTTTGGATCAATAATTGGTTGATCATACGGATCTGTGGATCGCAGCTGAATTGTACCTCGACTCCTAGGGTGAAGAATTTGAGAAGTGCATGCTATGATGGGATCAAGTTGATACGGTCCAAAAACTTTTTCGAAAACCTGCAAAAAAGCAATATTTTGCAGATACATCTCTCAGAAGCTATTATGAACATTAATTATTAGTACCATTTTCACCAAGATTAATTTCTGGCAAATGAAAACAATAACGAAAAGTCATGCGTCAAGCATAGATTATGAAACATTTTCCAACAGGTCCAGAATATTTTAACAAAACTTAACCGTTTAATAAAGTGAAGGAACAAGGGAAACAATACAAAAACTAAATAATCAAGGGATGACAAGGGATGACTTTTCCGGGAGCCCAGCTTCCGCTTTAAAGTATAAGTGCAATCCTGTGGCGAAGACACACACCCACTGTTTACTTTAACAAACATACAATGTGTTGACAATTAGACTGTTTTACAATGTTTACAGTGCACAATCATTTAACTGAACGCGTGTCTAAGTAAACAAGATCAAGGTCAAACCGGGCAGGGAGTCCTATTTTTCGGCTTAAGCTGAATTAGCCCCGCCCAGCAGGTTTGTTTACCTAATTATACTGAGTATTTTTAAATTATACTTTGTAATATTGAGCAATAATTATACTATGTAATGCTGAAATACAAATTCTGAAAATACAAAATTCAAAAAATACAAATTCTGAAAATACAAAATTCAAAAAATACAAATTCTGAAAATACAAAATTCAAAAAATACAAATTCTGAAAATACAAAATTCAAAAAATACAAATTCTGAAAATACAATTTACCAATCCTATTGAGTAATACTAAATACTACTATATGATACTGAGCAATAATTATACTATGTAATAATATTGTAAGATGCTGAATTAGATAATAATAATGGATAGAAGTTGTACTAAATGAACAAATGTGAATGATTAATAATACCAGAGTAAACAATGATAAATTATGCTAAAAATACCAAACGCTGTATGATGCCATTAAGAATAATTAAATTGTTATGGTTAGAGTTTATGTAGTGTGTAAAGGTCCTTATGCCTATTAGAAGTCCACCTCATCCTCAACCTCCATGTCCAATGGAGGCAGCATGAATATATAAGTATGGATTGCGTTCTAGAAAACGTATAACATATTAGAAAATCCAATCTCAGGAATTCCCATCAATAGTCTGAAAAATATCCGAATTATTTTGTGCATCTCTGTATATATTCTATAGATTTGTATATATACTACATGATATGCTAAAATTTAGTTCAGTTAGGAATTGCACTGCACAGCACAGTTGTAAATCCCCCTTTAACATTTTCCGTCAATAAACGGAAATGTACTCGAGATCTTTTGTACTATAGTATAGTATAGTATTTGTATATATATATATATATATAATCTATAGAATTTATGTACACCAATTGTCAAAAAATTAGTTTAATATAAAAACGTACCACAACTTAAATCGTACTTCCAACAATTATATTGTTCTTAGACAGTTCTCTAACGGAAATCTTTTGTGTATCGCTGTAAATGAACGATTTAAGCTATGCACACTCTGTTCTAGAGTAAGCCAATTGTAGTGCACCGCAGTGATATATATCAATTTAAATTTGTTTGAAATGGTGCAACATTATTACAATTCAACGCAAACGATCCCCCCCCCCCGTAGACCGTAATGTAACCGAATTCTTTTGGGTGTCCCTGTAAATGAACTTTAAACGCCACGCATTTCGTTTTCTAACCCGAACATGCCATAGCAAACTTCATTAACATACATCAATTGCATGGCAATCCGAATATATCTACACGAGTTAGATCACGGACAGTCAGACAGACAAACCGAACTCATAAACACTTTTCAACTATGTTGTAAAGTGTTAAAAACTCCTCCAAAAATCGTTCTTCTCGCAAAAATGTACATAATCGCTCCCAAAGCAACCGACACATTAAATATCATTATTGTAACATGATGGATCTTATTGCGGATTATTATATGTTTTCTCTGCGCTGGTTGACTTACGAAAATTGGTACTTCTCCAATATCCCGTCCACCACTTTTCATAGCATAAATCTATCGTCATACTATAACATTTAACGCCAAATATGCAGTCCCATTCACTTGCCGTCAGAAGCATTACACGTGTTTGCAATGTCATCAAGTGGTTTTTAATTCGACATTTACCTGTATTTTTCATTATGTTTTATTGATTTATTAGTTATTTCGTTAATTAAAATAGCAATTGCGTCCTTAAACGGATGTGCCATGATATTAAAAGAAAAAAAAAACATTGAAAAAATGTTGCGATGCATAGTTAGTCCAATAGAACAGTTTCAACTGACGTCAAAAAAATTTATTCACCAGCCGAGAGAGATAATTAAGAAAAATAATGTAAATTAATAAATATCCAAGATTATTTTTTTTCTGCATTCATATTGTAATATTTTATTTTATTTTATTTTATTTTATTTTATTTTAAAACTTGCTAATAGTTGACACTTTGGTAAGTGGGGCTTTTCCGAATTTCTTGTATTTATTTGGTTATTTATTTATTTATTTTGATATCCCAATGGCAACATTCTTCTGTTTCTTTATTTGGCGTTACAGTTTGGCGATAGTTTTTCTTTAATGAAAAGTGGTCGACGGGATAATGGAGAAGTACCGAAAAGTGTTTCGTTTCATATGCCACATTACTTTTGAAATATTTTTATATTTCATTTCAATTTTTGAAAGTTCTTCTATACTTTTTATGCTTTCTGCAATGTTTGCCATTAATCCATTTTTTTCATAATTTGTGCGAAGAATGGGTATTACATAAAAACTATTTTTCCGACTAACAGCGACCTGTGCTTTAGAGGAAGCAATAACAACAGTTTATTTCTAGTTTTGTTTAGAAAACTTAAATTTTAAATATCTAGAATCTATCATTTTATTAGGTACTGTGTTTTACAGTCAAGACTATCATGTTTATAACACTCATAATATCGGCATTTCGAATACATTTTTCTCACACTACTAGATGGCGAAATGCTTTTGATCAGGTAAGTGAACAAACTAATTAAATTGAATTTTTAAAGCTACAGACTTAGATTACTACACTTAGATTTTTCTTTCATTTTACGTAAAGATTTTTCTCGTGGATAGAAAAAAAAAAAATTACATTTGAGTGCGATACATTCGTGATTTAGACAACAGTGACATATACAGTGGGTGTTTGCACATTTTTTCGATGATGTTTATACAGTAATTTTACAGAACTGTTTTAGATAAAATATTTGTATTTTATATATTCTATTTGGAAACCTTTATCCTGAACTGCTTTTCTACACGCACCATAATTTCCACGACAATAATACTTTTTGTAGTTTTGGTCTATTCCTCTTGAAAAAGTAAACAAGTTGGAAATTGCGCGTTAAACGTGACATATGAGGTGCATTCGTTTTATAACTAGATTTACAATGCACAAAAATCATCGTTATTACTTCAGTGAAACGAATTATATGGTCTGCTATGAGCGAAAGGAGAATGCCTTTTTCTTTTCTTATTATGTATACCACGTTTACAAATGCGATTTTTTTTTCTACATCAAACAGCGCTACAAAATTCACCCTGGAGATCTTAATTTGCGAATGATTACCTCCATGGTTTAAGATTTTTAGGACTCATCATGAACGAATCTCTTGTGTTTATTGACTCTAATGGATTGAGATATTTGGCTGATAAGCAAATTTCCACTGAAATTATCTCAGAATCTATACATTTTTAAATGTAAATCATCTCTCAAACAAATAATTTTTTTGAACGATCTTCCTAAACATGTAACTTTTATGCAATTTTATTAGAAAAAGTAACTTTGAATAACAATGGCCGCCTGGCATATGAAAAAAGTACGGGGTTGTCCGTGTTTCTTTTCCTCAGTCACATGACTTGCGTTTTTATTATATAGATTACGTACGATAGGATTTAACAGAATCACGAAAACTTTTATTAATATATTTTTAAGTTTTGATTCGATTTTCATAAAATTTCAAATGACTCGACAACATTCTACAACATTTCTATATATTTAATTTCAAACCATTCGCTTGGGTCGTTTGTGCCCTGTTGTATGCGGACGGACGGACCAGACGACGATTATAGGTGCTACGTATTTATATAATTACGAACGCACCTAAAAGCGCAAAAATTCGTGGGTTATAACATCAGGAGATTTATTAGGTACATCAGGGAAAGGTTATATCCCTGATACACGTTTCTCTTTCCATTTTTTCCAGGAATTTAATAGTGGATTGTGATGTGTGACTGATTGCTTTACCTTGATGCAGTTTTATAGACTGATGGCACTGGGGTAAAGAAATGGTATTTCATGTTTGAAGATTGGGAGTAAAATGTATTTCGCATAGTATGTAGAGTTGATCTCAACTATTTTTATTTTTTATTTGCTGTTATATGCAAAGCCAGAAATAATCATAAATACTTTGCTAAAATTTTCTTTAGATACATTGAACCATGTATTATTTACTTTTTTATTTTAATATATAATCGAAAACCCTTTTTTTAGTGTTTTTTAGCATACTTTTAACATACTTCACTATTTTAACACAATTCTCGTTCGTCATTTTTTCTTCATTATTTACGGATGATCGATTTTTAATAACCGAATACGAATGATTCTCTTTGGAAAGTGTAAGAAAAATAGCGTTTCATCTATCTGTTCTTTAAAAGTGACATTTTGCATGTAAATGAAAATTTCAGGTGCCGGACGAGAATTTATAATTTAAAATACATACTAGCTGACCCGTCCAGCGTTGTCCGGGTCCGTGATAATAAATTTTTAAAAAATCAAGTTTTTATTATTTTATACCTTTAACCCGATTTTGTACGCGAAAAAAATATTGATGTTTAACATTTTAGAATATAAAAGCGTTCATTATAAAACATGAATTATTTTTAATAATGGACTGTAATAATTATTCAACAATATAAAATCGTTCATTTTCTTGTTCTTTTTGTCCGAACTCTTTGAAATCTTTATTGGTTATAAATAAAACGGTTTTACAGCCCGTGTAAAAATTTCGTGAAAAAATAGTGTTATCTAATCACAAAATAAGATCACTAAATATAATTAAAATCTAGGTGCTTGCAGTTACAAGCACCTGCTTTTCTCTTTCTTTACATATTTGATCTCGTGATTCGTGTTTTCAAGGTTATTTTCCAAAATTTGCAAAAATACTTTGTTTATCATTATATATTTCTTGAAAATGGCGCCGTAGGAGCGTTGAAAAGTATGTTGATCATTAAAAATGTTTTTATAAACATTTTGCTGTTTCTTTTAGTATCACTTAAGCATTTCTCTAGTGTTATCTAGTTGTAAAGTAAATGTTTTCTTCTCTCTTTTTTGTTTATGTGTTTGTTTTCACGTTGGCTCCTTTAACATAGCAATAAAAAAGATAGTTCTCATCTTTTGAACTATTTGAAATTCCAATCGGTTATAAATATAACTGCGTCCAAGCTCTCTTTAAAATTTTACGAAAAAAATATGCATATTTAGTTGTGAAAATATGAGTTCTTTTTTTTTAAAAAAAAAAAAAGCTTTCTACGCATTGACTATCATTGAAGCATGCGCGATTAGAGACGATTTCCGTGTGAAAAGAGAATGTGAATTTCAGAGAATGCGCTTTTGACTATATATAGATTAGCTGTGAAAAATAATTTCTGTATGCAGACGATTTATTTTTAATTATTTATTTATTTTTATTTTTTTACACAAAAAACAAACTCATCTAAAAAAAATATGCGAACAGCCTCTGTACACTATAAATATTGTATTAACTACATTTTCTTGCTCCAGAATGACATATTGAGCAAAACGCGGGTTACTCTTATTATTGAAGAATGACGTCATCTGAGTTTCTCACGCTAAAGTTGGGTTAAAACGGTTTTGAACGCTTTTGGGTAAAGTTATGGGCATGCTTGCAATCAAGAAATTCCGTCAACCAATCTACCATTACATTTTGATTGTAAGAACATTGTAGGAACCCTCCTAGCCGACGTTGGCCAATTATATCATAGTCCTGTTAAAAGTAGGAAAATCAAATGGTTAGAACTCAAGTGTACAGCAGGAGTCATAAAGAACAACAGTCAACAGTTGCATTTAACTATAAAGCAAACAAACAAATCAGATTGCTCAACCATGTGATCACTTTACCCAACAAAATTCTCCAGGTAATGTGGGTTACCCAAGTTCGGGTTACCCATGTGTTACCCTATGTAATTCGTGGTTCAATCTGTGAATGCAACCATTATATTATATACTAACTTCTGGTCTATAATTCTGATACGGCATAGGAGCTTTTGCAGAGCTTTCTGCAATGTACATTTGATAGTTTGGATCATCCATTGCTGGATTAGTTTCGTTGTTCTGAAGAAATGCAACATATGCTTCGCCGACAATAGAAGCCAGTGGACCTAGTAAAATAACAAAATGTTAATTATAAAGCTATACATGTGTATTTTAAACGAAACTTGATAAATAATTTTATATAAATGTAATAAACCCATTTCCTGCAAAAAATATTTTGACTTTTTTTTAGGAAAAAAAAATAATACTGTAATACTGTAAACAAGTTGGAAATTGTACGTCAAACGTAACAAATGAGGTGCGTTTGTACTATAACTAGTTTTATAAATGTTCAGACCTTGGTGCAATGGCTGTTGCACTCTTATGCAAAAATGCATGAATACAAAATTTATTTTATCTGCAGATTTTAATATTATAGATATCAATTTTCTTTTATGAAATTAAGTTTCAATACACTTTTACAAACAATTAATTACAATTCTGTTACAATAAAATTAAACTATGCGCAAATATGCAAGACTAGATAATGTAAAAAATCATTGTTATTATTTCATTAAAAAAATTAATTATATCGTCTGTTATGATGATAGGATTCATTTTCGTAATAAAATAAGTACATTTTAAGTTGGCAACATATTATCTTTTATTGACATTGACTAAAAATTCCAAAGGGAAACTGAAGCCTAGCTTTGAAAATTTCAGAACTTGAAATCCATATTTAGACTCTTTTTCCATTTAATATCTATTTCTCCAGAAACATCTATCCAAAAAACTGTTCGGTAGATTATAGGATTGCTATAATTAAACAATTTTAGTTTACAAATTAGGTTTTTATATTCAGTAATATGGAAATAATAGGACTCCATCTTAAATAGGACGTAATCACCATGGCAACCTAGAATCATTACCCATCATGGGATATCAATGAATTAATTACGGATCTATTATTTATAATGGGATATTAATATAGAGTATTTAATAGAATGAATAAAACTTTTACTAACATATTTTTAAGTTTGATTCGATTTTCATAAAATTTGAAATGACGTCAAAATTCTGCAACGATTATATATATATTAAATTTCAAACTATTCGATTGGGTAGTTTTTGCGCTATTATATACGAACAGACGGACGGACTAGACGAAGACTATAGGTGCTACGTATTTATATAATTACGAACGCACCTAAAAAAGTAATTTATGCAAATACCAACATTTAAAGGAAAATATACCGGGTGTCATAAAATGGCATTGCTGATTTCAAAATTCAATAACTTGTAAATGGTGACACATAATAAAAAAAATTCTTGCTGGAGAGTAAAGTACTGGAGATCTTTACTGCGATTATCGATTTTAGTTCCAAATAGCAGCGATAGATTGCACTGAAAGCAATAAACGCTCATTCAGGACAAAATGGAAGTCATCCAGCATTGATGCTGCAGGAAGGAGATTAAATAAATGGAGTGAGTCTCATTCGCCTATACAATCTTGGAATGTAACAAGTTTTAAAAAGGACGGTATTTGGAACGTTGTCGTTACACATTTCGATTTCAAAAAAGTCGTTTCCACGGAAACAACAATTTTCTCTATTGTTGCTGTGACTCCTACGATATCAAAATCATACCGACTGAATTCAGAATTAGGTCCTAAGAACAATGTTGTATTGGTGAATGAGACCCACTCCATATTTTTAACCTACTTCCTTCGCATCAATGCTGGATGAGTTCTGCTTCAGCCTCAATTAGACGTCAATTACTCCTCAGCACCATCTATTGCCGGTAATTCGAACTAAAATCAGGGATCACCATACAAAAACTCTTGGCATCCTACATAACCGTCCCGCAAGAATTCTTTTAATATCTGTCACAATTTGCAAGTTATTGAATTTAAAAATCATTCAGTCTATTTTAGGATATCCGGTGTATATATATATATATATATATATATATATTATATATATTTAAATTTCTAAAAATACATCTATATATGAAATATATAACCTCAAAAAAAGAATATTTTTTACCAGATCTGTTTGATATATACTCTGTTATGGAACCTTCATCACTAAGCTTGTCAGAGAATTCTTTAATATGAGGTTTCAAAACAGCTTGTATAGCCATTTCCACGTGATCCTGAAAATTCATACCGACAGGAAGGTTTGCAAGTACAGGAATCTAAAATCAGATGCAAATATTTTTAGTCTGTTAAATAATGACGTTTTAAAGACAATTAATCATGCGTTTAAATAAAAGTTTGAGAATCAAGTAATAGATTAACATAAAATGAACTACTAAGACATGCCAAACCCCAAAACTTTCTGCTACCTCATAGATGTTAATACTTCAACATTCACCCTCACAGCAACAGTAAAATCAATATTTTTCGTCATTTTGTTGTACGTCAACTGCTCGCGAATCACCGAGGTTACATCGATGTGAAGGACCTTTCGCTGCATGAGCAGCCGATGTACAACACGACTATAAAAAATCCTGAAAATCACACAAATATTGCTATCACGGTGCCCTCTTCTGTCGGAATAACCCCAATTCAACTTCGAACTGCAGGCAATATTCAAAAACATACAAATGAATTTTTTTTCAATTCTATGCACAACTTCATACACTTTTCAATGATACAATAAGGTAAATGATACAAAAATCGTTATTACAGAGTCCTCTTCCGGTGGAATATCACCAAATTAAAGTGGGATTTGCTGACCATAGTCAAAAACCTATAATTGGAATTTGGTTCAATTCTATGCATGACTTCATACACATTTGAAGATACAGTAAGGAAAATGGCACATAATGTCCCTTCCGGCGGAATATCCCCCAAATTCAAGTGGGACCTGCTGGCCATAGTCAAAAACCTATAATTGGAATTTGGTTCAATTCTATGCATGACTTCATACACATTTGAAGATACAGTAAGGAAAATGGCACATAATGTCCCTTCCGGCGGAATATCCCCAAATTCAAGTGGGACCTGCTGGCCCTAGTCAAAAACCTATAAATGAAATTTTGTTCAATTCTATGCATATCTTCATTCACATGAGGACAGACACACTGACAGACGAATAGACAGACATTTTGTATAAATATGGTCTTCGGGATTTCTGACCTTAAAACGTATAAATCCGTCGAAAACAACCGGAAGTCGAAAAAAATTTTGATTACAATACTTTCTTCTATTATAAATAGAATAATGTAAAAACAGTTCGTTGGCAGGTTTTAGTTTAGCGCCAAAGTGCGGTATATTAATGTTAAGCTTCCGTAATAATGTCCATATCCAAATGGCTAATTATCATTTGTGATAACTCTTCCACTTTCCTCTCAGAAATTTTACATTACTATAGCAAAAAAAATTATCGTTGTTCAGATAGATTTGACGAATCATGCTTGGAAATTATTTCAAAAGTCATAAAAAGTTAGTAAATTGAGCTAAAGTTGGCAAAACAAACTGCATTTGAAGTGCTTTTTTTTTTTGTATAATGAAAGACGTAATTTTCTATGCTGACTGCGAAGACAGTTTAGGCTTCTTTACAGACAGTGCAGATGATTGTGACTTCAGGATCTATGAAGCACTCACAATATTCAGATGAAAAATAACGAAAATATAAATGAGGGGAATTTTTACAATCAATATTAGATGGATGACTTTGTGACAGTGATGTATATTGCTTAGCAATATCCTGAAAGAAAACCTAGATCCATAGAAAAAGAATTCCGTATTTCTACATGTGTAAAGCAACGTAAGTTTTCAAGAGGGTCGCACATCACAGATACAATCTGGAATAAAGGGGACAAACTTTGTCGTAAATTTCAGCCATCAGTTAAACTTTATGATCGCTCTACTTTCTGTGTGAGCATGAAATATTAGCGAATTCTTTATTCTTCGTTTATTTTTCTACTTTTCCTAAACCATTAGAAATACCTACATATTATGAAGTTAGCTTTCTACTTAAAAACATTAGGTAATATCTACATGTATTTATTTATTTTTTTAATTTTATAATCAGCAGCGCTTGTGATTTTTATTGGAAGAATTAGTGAAACAAAAATATCAAAAAACAAAATCTAAGCCAAATAGACTGGGTCTACCCTAACGTTTCGCGGACACCATGTATATTATGATCCAGTAATATAGATGGCATAAAGCAAGTTTTCCGCGCATGAAATGTCGAATATGTGTTCTTAATTCTACAAGAAGAACTAATTAGTAAATAAAAATTAAGCGTCACGCATAGTTTATGAAACACTTTCCAACAATTCCAGACTATTGTAACGGAATTTCCTCATTTAATAAAGTGAAAGAGGGTATCTATTTAATCAATTTACAAAAAGCATAAGACAGTTGAAAACCCAATTTTAGCAATTACCATCAGTCGACCGTTATATAGGGTGGTCATAAGAAAACTTTATCAATATATGGATCGCTAGCTGCCGGTCCGTTCAACCGATCGAGATGATATTTCAGACATAGATATTCAGATGTATGAGCTGGGAATTCTGTGAACGACAACAAAGTGGAACTCACGGTTACGGTTACAGATACAGAAACTCGACATTTTCCAATGGCAACGCCCATTTTTTTCCCGTCGTAAAATGCTCAGCGTATGCGAAAACCCTAAAAAACGTGTGAACGATACGTGTATCACAAGTAACGTATGCGTTATGCAAGCACAAAATACAGCTCTGCGAACGGCCAAAAAAAAGACACGAATGCGGCGCATGGCGGAAATTTGCATATGACAGACGCAGCCCACCAATCACTGATTACAACACAGATCGGAGAAAAGAAAACTTTTATTTGGATTACACACTTTCCACATGGCTGCCATCACAGGCAAATACGCATTGAGACTGCGGACAGCCGTACGTAACATAGCATGAGGGATGTTTTCAATCTCACGTTTGATAAAGTCTTTCAAATCTAGCAAAGTTTGCGGATTGCTCTTTGAGATATTCCCAGAATCAAAAATCCATAGGAGTGATGTCGGGGGATATCGGAGGCCACGGGAACGTAAAATGGCGTGAGTTCAGTGGTCGAAAAAATGCTGATCTAGGAACCCTGCGAACAGACTTCGCTATATGTGAAGGTTGCAGGTGTGAGGTTGCATGGTTGTGGTGATCTTCCATCCAAATTTTGTCATTCAGTGCATTTTGCTGCAGCAATTCTGGTATGATGAAACTTTTCAGCATGGCTGTATAGCGAGAGCCTGTCACAGATTACTTTACAAACCCCGTTGGTGTCTCCTCCTCAAAAAAGTACGGGTCGAGAACAAATATGCCTGCAATACCACACCACACAGTAACTTTGATGTCGTATAAAGGTACTGGGGCATGTGGATTCGTGTCTGCTCAGTGCACACAATTTCTGGTGTTGACTTTGCCAATTAAGATGAAACGTGCTTCTTCCGTCCATAATATGCGAAGGGGCCCATCATATCGAATCATATCGCCATCATATCGAATAAGAAATTCATTTTCAAATTCCCTACGTTGTTGATAGTCCCCCGCGTTCAACATCTGGACGCGTTGGTATTGGTATGGAAACTTTCGGATTACAGAGTGCAATAGCTGTAGGACAGTTGTTTTTGATATATCTAATACACGAGCTGCTCCTTCTGCAATTTGCATGTTTCCTAAAGTCACAATGTTATGCAATTCCATAAAAGTGTCCTCAGGAACAATTGGTCATCCGCATCGCGGTCTACCACAGGTGCAGCCAGTTTCTCAGAATTTCTTTACTAAATCACGCAGAGCTTGCGACACGTATTTGATGATGGCTTTGACGGTAAACACGCAAGAATGCGGCATTCGTCCCATTATAACAATAGATTTTTATCAATCCACCACGAACTTTCGCTGGCAGAGTCATTTTGATTTCATTCGTGGGCTCCCGACTGAAGAACCGACACTCCCACCCCACTTTTTATCCGTTTTCTACGCTGAATATCTAGCGAACGGCGTTCTGTGATTGGCGTCTTGCCTCTGTGGTATGCAAATTTCCTCTGTGCGCCCTGATCTTTTCTTTTTTGCCGCTCACAGAGCTGATTTTTGTGCATGCATAACGCGTCCGTTTTTGTGATACACGTAGCGTTCCAATGTTCTGTAGGGTTTTCGCATGCGCTGAGCAATTTGCGACGGGAAAAGTGGGCGTTGCCATTCTAAAAATTCGAGTTTTTGTACCTACAACCGTAAACGTGAGCGCCACTTTGTTTATGTTCACAGAATGCTGAACTCATACCTCTGAATAACTATATCTGAAATTTCATCTCGATCGATGGAACGAACTGGCTGCTAGAGGTCCATATATCAGCAAAGTTTTTTTTTATGACCACCCTGTATATTCGAATTCTTTTGTGCAGCAGTTTTTATGATTCATAGATTTTATTACATACCACGTAATATAATAAACAAATGGTTAAACTTAAAAACGGATATCAAAATTGAAAAAAGGCACTTCGATTACACATTCTATTTTCAATAAGGAACGGCCTATTGTAAACCTCAATATAATAAATCACTCTCGTGGCAAACAAAAGATATAGCATAGACAGACAGACAGACAAAAGAACAGGAGTCATAAGCACATTTAAACTATGTTGGAAAGTGTTATAAACGCACGGTGAAAGCACAAACAAAAATAGAAATGTTATTTAACCAACATACATTGAATTGTTTCAGGTGCTTTTCTGGTCCGATACCTGAAAGCATGAGTATCTGAGGTGTTTTGATGGCTCCTGCTGACAGGATAACTTCTCGTCTTGCTTTTACCTTGTAGGTCTGAGCATTATAATCAAATTCTACTCCAACAGCGCGACTGTTTTCAATAACGACCTGTGGAATTAACATTGATAAGTTAATTAAACGATATCTTTTAATTAATGACAAGAAAATACACAAAAAAGAAACAGATTAAAGGAAATTCGGTATGTCTCATTCACATAACGCAAAATTAAATTTACAAATTTAAAAACATTTATATTTAATATTACAAATATGTTATATTAAACATGTAAGTATGTGATTTAATAGCACAGACATTCGATTTTAAGTTTTAGTAAGATCAAAAAGGTTCATAAGTATCAAAGTCAGAGTGTGACTAAAATATGTCAATCCAAATAACTTAATTAGATGACTTTAATGTGAAGTTGACATGAACCGTTTTTTCGACGTGAGTTATCAATTGATGTCACATGGGAAGTACACATTGGAAAGATCAACTTTTGGAAAACGGCTAAACTTTCATTAGGTTCATATTTCACGCCGCAATCACAACTGGATTGATGACACTAGGTCAGCACATGAAATTTTATAAAAATCATTCATACATGTAAATTTTCTGTCATGAATTTTTTATAGTATATGCAGAATCATGATTTTCTTTTTACTTTTACTTTTACGTTGCATTTACACTTACCACAATGATTTTTACGCTTTGCTCCACAGACCTTTAAATTTGCCTCATTCTTAAAAATCATTCAAAAATTTCAATTTATTTCATGAAATGTTCATTGTTTTTACAGCCCTGTTCACGATTTCTCCTAAAAAGATCTTTTTTACTTTGCTCTAAGTTAAGGCTGTTCGTCACTCAACTCGTCAATTTCCCTCGCTAAATGTTAAATCAATGGGCTTGGAATGCTTTCGTATATTTAAAATATCTCATAATGATATTAATATATATAACTTCTCAAATAATGTCTCTTTTTAAATTCCTACTATTAGCTCACACTCTCTCTATATATATATCTTGTTGGAATTTTCAATCGTTAATAAAATATTTTCTATTCATCCTATCAAGTTCAAATAAATTTTTTTAGACTTGTCCTGGATGACAATTGATGATAATACAGTTTTTTTAAATATTAATTCATTAATTAAATTAAATTAATTAATTTTAATTTTATGTTTCATTTCTGTTCAAAAGTATTGACTCACTCCATATTTATAGTCTCACCTTCACACGTAAAAAGATAATGGGGCTGGCTGTTCACGGACGAAGATCAGGCGGCTCGCGGGCGAAGGAGACTATAAATGTGGAGTGAGTCTATACTTTTGAACAGAAATGAAGTATGAAACTAAAATTAAATAATAAAATTTAATTAATGAATTAATATTTGAAAAAAAAAACTGTATTATCGTTAACTGTAACATCGCTATGTCACTTTATTGTGAAGTTTGGTAATTTTCGAAATTCAATATTAGAAAAACGGCATAATTATTAGATTTTAAATTTATAACAAGAAAAATACAATTTTTTTAACTTTCTAACGCAGTTTGTCTAACAATTTTGTGAGAAATACTTTTCGAGCTATTAATTTTTCGTATTTTATCTATTTATTTTTTATTTAATTTTTAATACATTTCAAAAATTTCTCTTATGTAAGATATTTAGCAGGATATAAATTTAGAAATAAATACCGTCAATGGTGAAGCGTGTAGATCGCTGGAAAAAAATTTCTATTTGACCTAAGTAGGAATTGACTTAAAAAAAAGTTTTTATACTACTTGTTTATTCGTAGTTCTCATAATATTTCTAAACTATATGCTTAATTTAATATTTTATGTGTTAACAGAGGTCGATCCAGGTAAAATTTGGGACCCATTTGAGACCCCTTGACAAAATTACTTTTAATAAAATAGGTTCCCTTCACAAAATTACTTTTAATAAAGTAGGATTCTTCACAAAATTCCATTAAGCACCATTGTTCCCATTTTGGGAACATTGCTTTAGGATTTTTTTTTCTAAAGTGAGCATTTTATATATTGTTAAAAGGTTCATATCATTTGCATTTTGAATATATTAGACAACTTGTGAAAATTTTTCTTTAAGTTTCATTAGAATTTTCTATTTTTTAAAATGTGTTAAAAAAGACGAAAAATAGCTTTTTGGCCGTACTCAAAAGAAAATTATTTTAAAAAATAACTCTATAATAAAAATTATATTTTTCAGTTAAAATATGTTTATAACGGTGTATTATATTAACATCAACCCGGAATTAATATGTATAATAGATCAATCACAATTACCGAAAGTATACGTTTTTCCCGAATGTATAAGTTAGGTAATGTTTTTGAAAACTTATACATATGACTCAGTGCATTTATGGTATTTATTTTTCAGTTTATTAGCTATAAAAGGGATAATATCATTCCGAAGCTAATATTTTAAGAAGATTTCATATAAATTAGTCCAACTTTTACATTTATAATAAAAAGCAAAATTAAATTACCAGTTCTATAAGCATTTTCATTATCCATCTCTTTATTTTTCATTATTACATTATTTTATTTTTTATTTCTTCACATGGAAGATGATTGAACAATTTTTTAGATTTGGATGATTTTTCTGCTGTTCCTTTAAATAGTTTTTTTTTTGCCGCCTGATTGCAGTATTTTAACATACGAGGAAGATATCTTGCTCATATGTATGTCGTTTAAATTATTTTCTATTACATATGTAATAGAAAATAATTTATGCGACGATTTATCCCATGTTATATTTGGTGGAGTAGAACTTTTCGTAAATTTTAAATCAACAGACAATCAAGAAATATCTAATTTAGAGTTTAAAAAATACAAAGTATTAAATGCAGGCTTGATATTTCAGATGAAAATTCAGATGAATCTTCAAATCGGAATATGGAAAAACTAAGCAAAATGCAAAATTAAAAAAAAAAAAAGTTAAAAAATCAATTTCAGAAAACGCAAAAAATTAATATAATGCTGCATAAAAAAGTTCAATCATTTTCATGTAAAATAGTAGAACAAAAATGATGTAATTGGAAAAAATAAAGAGATGGATAATGAAAATGCTTATGGAATCGGTAATTTTATGTTTTATTTTTATTATAAATTTAGATGTTGGGTTAATTTATATGAATTATTCGTCAAATATCAGTTTCAGAATGATATTACCTCTTTTATAGCTAAAGAAAAGTGCAATAACAACCATAAATGCACGGAGGCATAAGTAAAAATTTTGAAAAAATTTACCCCCATTAGGCACCATTGCTCCCATTTCGGGAACATGCTATTTTTCCTAAATATTTGAATTTCTTTTTCTTCAGAAATACTTTAAGGACTTCCTATTAATAAACAAAAAACAACTGTTACAGATAAAAAAAAAAGTTTAATATATATAGCGGCGCCTAATGGGTTAATAAAATACAACCCTTCACAAAATTCAATTCCATACTCTTCATTAATTCGTTTTATTTTGTTAGGTTTTAAGATGTGTAATTTACAACCGAAACAAGTTCACCAGAAAGGAAAATTAGCAGAAGGATTTAAAGAAATTATTGTTAATAAATGCTTGGTTCGAATTTGAGTGACTGGATTTCATTTTTCATTACAAAATGTTATATTTTGAAAAAATATCATACATTTTACCAAAATAACTTTTACTTTTCATAAAACGGGCCCCAAGGAAAGAACAATGCATCGACCTCTGGTTAAAACCTGACGAGATGTGAGTAAGTTTTAAGACTTCGCGTAAAACTAAGTATACAGTTTAGAAATTTTTTGAAAACTATCAAAAACGGGAAAGAAAAATCATGCACCAAGCATAGATTAGGAAACACTTTCCAACACTCACAGAATACTTTAACAAACCATTGGTATTTAATAAGGTAAATAAGGTTTCTAAGTAAACATTTCAGAATAACACAAAACACATTTGAAAACGAGTTTTCAGCATTTTACCGTCCACAGCTGGAAAAGTACTCACAAGCTACACACTTCATATTTAATACCCATAGTAATCCTCAATAACATGTATCAATCGCATGACAAACCGTATATATTTAGACGAGCTAGAGAACGGACAGACAGACAGACAAACCGAATTCATAAACACTTTTCAACTATGTTGGAAAGTGTTAAAATTATGTCATAAAGAAGCCAGTTTGGATATAGAACAGCCTTATGCGGATACAAATAAAATTATTGTTTTTAGGTGCGTTCGTAATTATATAAATACGCAGCACCTATAGCCGTCGTCTGGTCCGACTGTCCGTCTGTCCACATATAACAGCGCTAAAACTACCCAAACAAATGGTTTGAAATTTAATATATAGAATCGTTGCAGCAGATTTTCAAGTCACTTCAAATTTTATGAAAATCGAATTCAAACTTAAAAATATATTAATAAAAGTTTTTTCATTCTATTAAATCCTACCATAGGTAATTAATTCAATGTTATGCCATGATAGGTAATGATATTCTAAGTTGTCAGGGTGAATACGTCCTATTTAAGATTGAGTCATATTTAAATGTCGTTAAACAAAATATATTTTTTTAGTACTATAACTTATCATTATCATTAAATGTGTAAAAAGGGAATTTTGTTTTTAGAAAAAGAATTAAGTTGTATTAATACGCGACCAAAAAAATTATTTTTCACCAAATAATAACATTTTTATCGTTTTATAACTAACATAGAATATGCACAATTTTTCTTTATAATTACCGTATATTATATTATTCGGACCATAAACCTGCGAATATTAAATCTTGGAACTCTTAATGATAATTTCCTTTTCAGGTGCGTTCGTAATGATATAAATAGGTAGCACATATAGTCGTGGTCTTGTCCGTCTGTCTGTCCGCATAATAACAGCACAAAACAGGGTTGGCAGTAATCGATTACTTCTTTAATTGATTGATTAGTCGACTAAACGTTCAATCATACGAAATTTGATCATGATGAATGTAATCATGATTAAAATTGAAAAAAGTAATTATGTTTACATTTTTTTAATGATTAATTCAATCTGAACTAATTCAATCGTCATTAATTTAATCATTAATCTAATTACACAGACGGAAATTAAATATGGCCGCCATTTAACTTTCTGAAATTGGCTTTCATTGCTATCAAACTGTTATTAAGGGTCACTATATGACTTACCTTATTAAAACTTATACAGGGTCACCTAAAATTATCCAGATACACGCAGGTCAAAATGTGTAAATCATTTAGATTAGAAGAGACAGTTGAGTCCCTTTTTATAAAACTGGTATAATTTTGTTTTGTAATTATTATAGGCAAAGGCGAACAAAGTTATCAAATAATTAAATTTTCAATAAACTAAATAACTGAAATAAAATTGAATTATGTTTATATCACAAAAAATGTTGCGACAAACTGGAGCAGAAAGAATATATGTTATAAACAAAATATAACAGTTCAATGTTGGCTGTCCATCATAAATTTATAAGAATAAATCATTAGCGTTGCTCATTATTTTTTTGACTTTCTCCAAAATGAATCTTTCAGACTTGCACACAAACCAATTGATATCGTTAATGTACTCATGAAATATTTGTAGGCAATTTTTAAACATTTCAAAGAATTATAAATGAAAGATTCTGAATCATATAACTAATTTCTTGCTGCAAATGACATTCAAATAAACATACTATGTTGTGTTTTTATCATAAAGAAGTTGCATCAAACTGAAAAAGAAAGAATGTTGTATAAACAAAATGTAACAGTTCGATGATGGCTTTACAACATACTATAGGAATATATCATCAGGGTAACTCTCCATTTTTACCCCCTCTCACCAAAGCGAATCCTTAAAATATACTCAAAAACCAATTAATTTCAGATGTTTAAATTTTTTTTAAGTAAATAAACGTTTGATTTACGTTCTTTTACATTTTAGTAATTAATGGACATCCTTTATCTGCTTCTATACTTTGGAAATAATACGTACTTTGATACATTTTCTTAAAAAAGGATCTTTGTTTTATAGGAAAATGAATAATTTTATTCCACTATTTTGTATTTAACCCTTAACTCCTGTTAGCGATCTTACAGACCACTGCTTTTTTATGTTTAAGCCGTGTTAATGTATTTTTCAATCTGCCTCCTGAGATCTTGGTACGATATTAGTAGAATGGAGCGCCAATTCGTTATTTTAACTGTACTATCACGTTTTCATGTTATGGCATGAAATAGCAAAAATAGTTTTATTAAAATCGGCCTGTTCGTTTTTATTTCATTGTTACTCTTCCTAAAATATGGAACGATGAGCAATATCAAACACAGAAATTTTAAGAAGTTTTTGTTATTTATTATTTTTTTCATTATCAATCAACATTTAGTATTTAATTAATCATCCAGTATTTAAATAATGTTTTCTAAGTGTTGTAATAACCAACTGTGGCAGAGCGGGTCAAGGCGACAAAAATGACTACGTCTTCGACTTACGAGATGAAATTGTGATATAAGACAAAGTTATTATTAATAGATGAAAAAATGACTTGCCTGCCTCGGTATTTTGGTACGATATGAGCAGAACGGAATGATTTTGTACCAATAGGCGATTTTGATGGAACTATTAGGTTACCGATTTACGACAAAATTCATAAACGACAAAACATATCATATATCTTGACTTGTACAATACAAATTTTTCAATCTGTCTCCTGATATCTTGGTACGATATTAGTAGAATGGAGCGCCGATTCGTTATTTTAACTGTACTATCATGTTTTCGAGTTACGGCATGAAACTTTAAGCGTGCGATCTCTCTTAACTAGTACATTGCAAATATTTCAATCTGTTTCGTGATATCTTGATATGATATGAGAAGAACGCGGCGCAAATTCGTCATTTGGACAGTACTTTCACGCCATCAAGTTTTGAGATGAAATTGTTGCCAAATTAAAGCTTAAACAGTGATTTTTTAAAACCCTTTGAAGGGCAGTGGGATATAATATATCCCACTTAATTTTAAATCCCAAACGTCCAACACCGGAATTTTGGAATCAAACTTTACTTATTTCGAAATAAATTTGTTATTAAATCCCGGTGTGATTCAATGCTTTCAAAATTTTAGAAACATAAGTACTTTGCCCCTAAAAGTTCTTAACGTATTTATTACAGTCTAAGTGTAAGAAAATGCCCAGTTCCCACGCTTTTTTTCTTCAAACTGTGGGAATTACCATAGAAGATTCCATCGAAAATTTTAAAAGTAATTTCAATTAAGTTAAGTACACCAATCAGCGGACTCGATCAGGATTAAGGATTTTAATTCATCAGATAACCCCAGTGGTTTCGTGCTCATTCATTACTCACACACTTGTTCCATTGTGCCCATATCGTATCACTGTTGCCAGCGGGCTGCTTTTTTTAATTCAGTTTTCTTGATTGCCACCAGTTTTTAGAGAAAGTCAAATTCGTCTTATTTAATTACAGATTAAATAGGTCGAACACAGAGCGAATTATACCATTTTAAAAAAGTGGTACCAATCAAGCAATCTCATTTCTAAAAACGTACCCAAACCCGAAATTTCTGCTTAAAGTCAACCTGAAACGGAACCTGAACACGAAGTATCACATCCGAACACAACCTAAACTCGAAGTGAAAGAATATCAATCTATATTTAAAATATATTATTGAAAAGTAGCCTGCAAATAAACCTCTAATATCAATTTTATCATTATATTAAAATATATAGTTTGTTTTATTGGATAAATATTCAGGACTTTCTTTTGAAAAATCGGTCAAACCAAGACCGACCTCAAATAGTAACAACCAAACACAAAATATTAAAATCAACCCTTCCCAAGCCAATCCACGTGTTGGGTCACACTGTAAAAAAAAATCAGAAGCATTTCGGCCCAAGGCGGAAAGGTTTCCGAAATTTATAGTAAACTTTGTGTTCTCCACAGTTACTTGTTATTTCGGAATCGTTACACGTATTTTCGGAAAAATATTCAAAGCGGTGAATACTCTGAAGAAGTCAGAAACGTTACATTCCATAGCGGAAATGTTTTCGAATAGGTAGTGTAAAATGTTGGTTACTGAAAAATTCGGAAATGTTACACTCATTCCGTGTAAAGTTTAAAAATGGAATTTAAAATGAAGTAATATTTGCGCATGCTAATCTACTCCGACCTACTGCACATGTCATTATCACGTGATTTGTATTGTTCTTGAGAGGAAAGACAGCTTAAAACAGATGCAGATGCAACGTATTTATATGAGCTGTAAGTATTCTGTTTTATAATTTCTTTTATTTGAGAGAACAATATGCTTTAAAAAAATTAATATTATCAGATTCTATGTTATTGCATATTAATATTACATTTTCAGTTAATCTTTTGTTGTATACACAAAGTTAAATAACTCGTTCTATAGTTTCTTTATAATCTTCTTCTATGAATCTATAATAAATATTAGATATTTGATTGATGAATAATAATGTAGTACTAGTATTAATGAAGCACAGATAGCACCGTATATACGTCTTTAACATCTTTTCGTTTGGAGATCGGTTACGTTTCATAACTTTTCTAATGATGAAATGTATCGTTTATCCCCTTGGAGGGCAAGCACGTGGTCTAAAAATGCTAAATTTTGCGATGTTTCAACACCAGTAATTTTTAATAATGAATTTTTAAATTCTCAATCTGCAAAAAACAATACTAAATATTTTTATTTAATAATACTGGTGGCAAAGTTATATATTAAAAAGTGGTATATATTATATACCGGTGCCCCTCAAGATGTTAAATGACAGAACAAATTTCTAATTTCACTTATACTATACGTTTTTACTTCATTTTTTATGAATCAGATATTTATAAACAAATATAATTGAAAATTTGATTTATAAATCTATAAATAATTCTTCTTTAAAATCCGGTCTCGTGAATTCCATGCTGTAAACAGATACATATGCATTATGAAAATGCTTTATTTCCCAAAATAGATGTATTACTTTTAATACCTTTAAATAAATATATTTTTTAATCTTGTAAGTATAGATATTATGTCAAAAGATTTCGTATCTGTAAATAATTATTTTATTTTATGAACTGTATACTTATAAAAATATATTTATTTTCTCAGGTTGTTTCAGCACTTCTCAAGTTATACGAATAAAATAATATATTTAAATGAATATATTTAGAAGCATCATAGTTGTAAAACACTATATTAAAAATATTTACAAACAGACAAAACATTTTTATCAATATATCTATTTATAAGTATACAATTCGTGAAAATAAAACAATTACCACAGATATAAAATATTTTCGAATAGTATAACTATTTACAAGATTTAAAAAAATGTTGAAAGGTATTACTAAAATCTATCTATTTATAAGTATAGGGAAGTTAAATATTTTCATTAAGTATCTATTTAGAGGATGGAACTCATGAGGCTGCATTTAAAAAAAGAATTATTTATAGATCCATAAATCAAATTTTCAACGTTATTTATTTACAAATATCTTATTCATAAAAACTGAGTGAAAAACGTATAGTATAAGTGAATTTAGGAATTTGTTCTGTCATATACACGATACATTTCATCATTAGAAAAGTTATGAAACGGAACCGATCTCAAAAAGAAAGATGTTAAAGACGTATATACGGGGCTATCTGTACTTCATTAATACTAGTACTACATTATTATTCATCAATCAAATATCTAATATTTATTATAGCTTCATGGAACAAGAGTATAAAGAAACTATCGAACGAGTTATTTAACTGTGTATACAACAACTTCTAAACTTGTTGTAATTGTAAACTCGTAGTAGGTAAACTAAAGAAGTTTCCAGACGACTCAACTCTGTTCCTACAAAGGAAAATTTGGAAGCCTCTCTTCAGTAGAAGGACATACTCTCAAATTTGGAGTTATTTTAAAATGACAGAAGTATTTGTCATAGAATTAAGTGTTTTCAAAGTTTATTTCACCTGCATAAATAACTTTAAAGTGATATCTTGAGTAGCAGTCTAATAATAAAAGGTAAATAATAAAACGAGTTCAGAAAAATATATGTGTCACACCAGAAATTACAGAAAGTTTATAATATTTCTAATTCTAGAGTATGATTCATCTACAAGATCATACTTCATAGGATCATTTCTATAGTAAGATTAGCGAGTTTGCTCATCAAACTTCGCAGAAAACCTAACCACGATGATGTGGAGTGGGGTTTCGCCTCGAGCGAATGTAATATTAATTTTTTTAAAGCATATTGTTCTCTCAAATAAAAGAAATTATAAAACAGAAATACACAGAAACATTTCCAAAACACACAGAAACATTTCCGATGTATACAAAAACATTTCTGATGCATGCAGAAACATTTCCCATGTATACAAAAACCTTTCCGATATATGCAGAAACCTTTCCGATGTATACAAAAACATTTTCGATATATGCAGAAACCTTTCCGATGTATATAAAACATTTTCGATATATGCAGAATTGTTACTGAACATCTGACTGAAATATAAAGAAACGTTTCCGAAATGCACGTAAATGTTTCCGAAATATGCGAAAACTTTTATGAACATCTGACCGAAATATGCGGAAACTTTTATGAACATCTGACTGAAATATGCGGAAACATAACTAGAAACGATGGGCCACATTGCTGCCCCACCAGAATGAGTAACGTTTCCGAGTTTTTTTTTACAGTGCAGGTAAAATTGTACTCCACCAGATGGAGGATTCTAGCTGCGAACCCAGGGGGATAAAACCGGAAGAAACATGAGAAAATAAAAGAAAATAAAAGGGAAAAGCCGGAGCAAAACATGACGGTTTTAATCATTAATCGTTAATTAGAATAATCAATTAGATTGAGAATTGATTTTATCGTTAATCGGAGAGAGGGACTGAAATTAAATTAATTATTAATCATTAATCTATAAGTAGGATTAAAACGAAATTCATTCGTCAATCTAGATTAACGATTAAACATTTAATCGTTAATTTTCAATCGTTAATCAAATTAAAATTTTGCACCACCCTGAAAAAAACTACTCAACCGAATGTTTTAAAATTTAATAGTTGCAGAATTTTGTCGAGTCATTTCAAATTTTATGAAAATCCAATCAAAACTTAAAAAGATATTAATAAAAGATTTTTTCATCCTATTAAATCCTATCATACGTAATTAATTCAGTGATATCCCATGATTGGTAATAATTCTAGGTTGCCATATGGTTATTACGTCCTATTTAAGATGTCGTCATATTAGTTTCGTATTACTGAATTTAAATACCGAATTTGAATACTAAAATTTTTTAATAATAGCAGTCCTATAATCTACCGGCAGTTTTTTAGATATATGTTTCTGAAGAGGTAGATATTAAATGGAAAAAGAGTCTAACTATGGGTTTCAAGTTTTGAAATTCTCAAAGCTCGGCTTAAGTTTCCATCGGAATTTTTCTGTAAATGTCAACAAAAGACAAAATGTTGCCAACGTAAAACGTACTTATTTTATCACGGAAATTAATCCTATCATAATAGCAGACGATATAATTCATTTCACTGAAATAATAACGATGTTTTTCTTTTGTTTTGTTTTTTTACATTCTTTTGTATTGGGTATTTGTGCAGAGTATAATTTTAATGTAACAGAATTGTGATTAATTGTTTGTTAAAGTGTATTGAAACTTAATTTCATAAAATAAAATTAATATCTATAACATGAAAATCTGCACCTAAAATAAATTTTGTATTCATGCATTTTTGCATAAGAGTGCAACAGCTATTGCATCAAGACCTGAATATGTATAAAACTAGTTATAGTACGTAGAATTTTCAACTTGTTACTATTTCGCATGAGAATCTAACACCACCTGTTTAACTAGTGTAGAAAAAAATTTCGCCCAATTTTTCACGACTTTTCCTTATATTTAAGTTACATTTTCAATTTGATTTAGCTGTGTATTTCCATTTGATATTTTTATTTCCTCTTTTAAAATTTTCAAGTAAAATTACCTTTCTCACAAATGCGTTGGGTAAAATATCTAGATTAGTTCTGTTTTCTGCTGATACTAAATACGCCTTTGCCGTGCTGCACTGCTGAAGTTTTAGGCATAAAACTTTGGGCAAGAATATTAAATAAGGTAAAGCTATGAAAGTCTGCGCACAATTCAACAAAATAATAATCTTTAAGAACAATGAATCTAACACCACCTGTTTAACTAGTGTAGAAAAAAATTTCGCCCAATTTTTCACGACTTTTCTTTATATTTAAGTTACATTTTCAATTTGATTTAGCTGTGTATTTCCATTTGATATTTTTATTTCTTCTTTTAAAATTTTCATGCGAAATTACCTTTCTCACAAATGCGTTGGGTAAAATATCTAGATTAGTTCTGTTTTCTGCTGGAACTAAATACGCCTTTGCCGTGCTGCACTGCTGAAGTTTTAGGCATAAAACTTTGGGCAAGAATATTAAATAAGGTAAAGCTATGAAAGTCTGCGCACAATTCAACAAAATAATAATCTTTAAGAACAATGAATCTAACACCACCTGTTTAACTAGTGTAGAAAAAAATTTCACCCAATTTCTCATGACTTTTCTTTATATTTAAGTTACATTTTCAATTTGATTTAGCTGTGTATTTCCATTTGATATTTTTATTTCTTCTTTTAAAATTTTCCTGTAAAATTACCTTTCTCAGAAATGCGTTGGGTAAAATATCTAGATTAGTTCTGTTTTCTGCTGGAACTAAATACGTCTTTGCCGTGCTGCACTGCTGAAGTTTTAGGCATTAAACTTTGGGCAAGAATATTAAATAAGGTAAAGCTATGAAAGTCTGCGCACAATTCAACAAAATAATAATCTTTAAGAACAATGAATCTAACACCACCTGTTTAACTAGTGTAGAAAAAAATTCACCCAATTTTTCACGACTTTTCTTTATATTTAAGTTACATTTTCAATTTGATTTAGCTGTGTATTTCCATTTGATATTTTTATTTCTTCTTTTAAAATTTTCCTGTGAAATTACCTTTCTCACAAATGCGTTGGGTAAAATATCTAGATTAGTTCTGTTTTCTGCTGGAACTAAATACGCCTTTGCCGTGCTGCACCTCTGACTGTTCCTCAGGTTTGCCTGAAAATCCCAAAACCCTGAAAAACGAAATATAATAAAATTAATAAATTTGCATTCGTCACTGAGTAAATAATTAATTAATGTCCTTCGTAACGAGATATTATTACATTATGTGCAATTTTCTAAAGTTTTTGGCATAAAATTTTGGGTAAGAATATTAAATAAGGTAAAGCTATGAAAGTCTGCGCACAATTCAACAAAATAATAAAAATATATGTAAATATTAATTTTTTGCTAAACTACCAGGGATGCTTTTGACTTCATTTGTTTTTTTTATGAAATTCCATTGTTATTTTGTTGTTATTTTGTAATTTGATAAAACAGTTGTAATAAAACCAAGAAAACTATTTTGCGCAATCTGTCCTTACAGGATTGGTGTAATTGCGCACATGGGTAGGAGAGATTGTTATTAATAATAACTACAATTAAATTGTTAACAATAATAATAATACTTAAATAATATTGTTGTAATGTTTTTGTGAATAAATGTTTTTGTATTAGGAAGGAATATTTCAACTTAATGATTGAAAAATCAGGAAAAGGAAAGAATTTTAAGAACAATTAAAAAATTTTAATTAAAGAAAAAAATAAAAGAATCGGTAAAAAACAAGCCCAGATAAGATTACAAAATAAAATTAAGTTACTTGATAACACATTTATCTTAAAATTAGTCCATTTTCATTTCCACAGTTTCACACCGAAGTTAATGTCGTCCACAATCCATGTAATTATTGTTGTAAATACTGCACCTTTTGTACAAGCACTTGCCACAAGTAATCCAGTCACATTGAATCCAGTCACTGGTCGATGTTGTTTCCTGGTACAGTTCCTGACATTCAGTGCACTCATCCTCATTGCCCAGTATTTCTTAGCAAATTAATTTATTGCCTTTAGTTCCGGTAATTATGTGTTTTTATAAAATTATTTCAAAATTGATTCATTCATATGTTTTACATGTAAATTTGTATTTATACAAATTTACCAATAAGCTGCGTAATCTCTCCTAGCATGAAACTAATGGGAACGATGCGCCATCTCTCCTAAGTAGCAGATGCGCAAACTCTCCAATTTCGACAGTAGATATTGTGCGGCCTTTTATTTAAACATGGGCGCTTCTAAAACGAACCGGCAGTGTTCGCACCTTTAGTCTAGGTTAGTAGCTTATGATAAATCGTTTAAGTTAAAAATATTTTGTAATACTGACATTATATAAAAATTCTGACGAATAGTTACGAAAATTCATGCACATACTTCGGGAAAACAAAACAAAATAGCAATGCTTTATCCTGAACGCTCGAAAATATCAACTTGCACATTCAAGTAGACACTCCACTACTTGCTGTTGTACAACTACTTTGAGTCTCTGCGCGCGTACTCAACTCCTTCTCCCTGATCCTCTGTGTGCGCAATCTCTCTGCCCGTGCCATCTCTCCTGGCTTTACCTTATATTACATAATTAAATTCGCCAGACACACGGAACCATGAATGTTTTCTATAAATTATGGCATAAAATCTCTGTGCAGATATACAATTTTACGAATATGGAAGAAGAGTGCAAAAAATTTTTAAAGGGGTTTCGGTGCCCTTTATTTTGAGAAAAATGACGAATTGAAATATCAGATTTCCATCTTTTTGCTCAAAATAAATTTAGTCATCATATTTAGGTAGCATTTTTGGTACTTTCAGATTATACCGGCCCCCATAATTATGATTATGCCGAGATTGCATTTAAGATTTCGCCAAGATCATAGCAAAGCTTATATAAGCCTCATATACACGCATATATATAATTCTAATGCTTATTTATGTGCCCTACACTTCATTATATATATTATTTACGCCTTATATGCCATACAAACAAGATGTAAATCATATACACATATCATATATTTCATACTTAAACTAAACTATTTAATATTTAAACTTTGTAAACGCCATATATGACTATAATACAATGTGCGTCACGAAATGTTATATACATCATATTATTATAATGTCATATGTGCATTATAATTTGGCGATAAAGCTTGGACGCTTGGCGATACATCCCTGAGAGCCGCTATAACATGAAAGTACCGCATATTTTCCCGAAGCTCGTTGATGTTCTCTTAGTTAAAAATATGCAACAAAGGCTTTTTACTGCATCTATTTCCCTTTAAATGATTCAGAGTTGTAATTTTTAAATTCATTCTTCTTAGTTTATGGTTTTTCAGTATTTCAGTATGTTCAAAACGCACAATATAGTTTATGGATCTTTGCAGTGAATTTCATAGAATAAAGAATCGGATTTTTAGTAATGTAAATAGTTTTCTTTTTAAAATAAAAATGGTAAGTAAATAGTCATATTTTACTGTAATTCTAATAATATTATAAATCCGTTTGCGAGAAAATGTTAGGCTGAAGCCAGCGTCAAAATGGAGCATTTATTGATTCTGTATCTTTGCATATAGGTTGATTATAACCCTCAAATGAACATAGGCTGGTTTTTGTTTATTTTATTCAAATATTTTTCTTAATAATTCAAAATTTCGTTATTTTCATAGAGAATAAATGGACATTTTTTCCTATAAAATTTTAAAAGGGTTAAATTTACTTTACAGTTGCTAATGCTTTATCGTTGCCAATACTAAATCAAATCCCGTAATAATTATTACTCAAAAGTTTAGTTTCAATTGAAAAAAATTCACGTGAAAAATGAAAATGAAAAAAAAAAATTAAGAATTAAAAAGACGATTAAATATTATTAGAAATAAAACGTACTTTTTTTAGTTTTTGATAATAATACAAGGTTTCAATATGCGTAACCATAGGAAACAGGCGAATATGACGTCATACATCGAAAATAAAGCGGTAAGGTGCTTTGAAGGTAAAATAAAATGATCTTGGTTTTTTTTTCTTTACATTTTTTTTCTTTTTTTTTGTTTTGTATGGTAACAATACTTGGCGTTTTATCGTCTGCACATGGCTAATATAACTATACCGTATTTATTTAAATTTAAAGAAAAGTAAAAAGAAGTTTGAATAGAAAATGGTTAGCAAATGTCAATAATATGCTCCGCAAAATTATCCATGTCGAAAACGTCATGGATAGCGAGAAATAGTTATTTTTATTGTTAAAACTAAAAGAAATAACTCGATTACCTGAAAAAAAATGACGAATGTTAGTAGTTCCATTTTTGCTGATAAAACCTAAAGATTTAATATTATTTCGTTAAAGTAACATAATTTCCCCTATGCCAGTATTGAAATTAATTGCCTGGAAAATAAAATTAACAACAATTATGTCATTAAAAAGAGATTTCTCTGGGGAAAAAGAGTTGTCATATTTGAAATAAAACGAGAATTTTCCAATATGTTTTAAAATGAGTGAATCAATTCCTTACATTAATAATACAAGGATCAGTAAGTATAGAGAGTAGATGAGTTTCACGCCATATTTATAACGAATTTTTTTTTTATCTATACTGATTATTAAGCATGAGTATCCGTTATATACAAATGAATTTTCTGCTAAAAATCACATAATTTTAAGAAAGGGAAAATGAACACGAATCTAGTATATTAAAATCTGACCGTGTGTTTGTATTTCACAACTACTCCTAGACTATCGAATGCAACGCGATTTACTTAATACCGGTTATCATTGATCCGAGGATGTCACACAAACTCACAGAATTAAAAAAATAAATTAGATGACAATTTTTTTTTGTAAACTTTAACGAAGTTTCTCTAAAACCGGAAAGTAAATTACTCCATATTTGTGTATAAAAAAGGAGAAATAAAACAGATCAGTACATTTTTTACACCATTTTATCATTAAAACTGAAAAACAGAATTTCTTTTCACTTTGAATAGATCGTGAAAACAAAATCTTGATTTCAGTAAATTATCTGAAAAATAAAAACATATTTTCGCATATTCAAAGTTCATGAATAAATTTATTCTGGAGAACAAAAATTTCTTGTCAACATACTGTCATTTAGAAAACAAGATTTATTTCAGCTATACATTAAACCAAGGAGGCAGAATTAAATTTAAAGAAAAGGCATATACTATTTCCAATTAATTATATTTGAAGGATGGCCATTAAAACGTTTCACAAAGGTGTTAAAAGTAAAATTATTTATCAGGTAAAATTGACGTTTGTTTTTACCCAATTCGTCTATTTTCACGATTTTATTTCGCCCTCCTTTTTACATTGGTTGCAATTTCATTTTCGCGATTATATGACACAAAATTTCACTTTTTTAAGACTGATTTATGTCAAGATCCCTATAACAAAAAATACCGTATTGTCTCCTATGAAATGTGATAAATAGTTAGTTAATTATGAACGTTTTTAATTATCGGGAGTGAAATATTTTGCTTAATGAATGTATTTCTTCTTCTTTTAATGTTGCGTGAACGAAGTCACGGGTAACAGCTAGTTTTACATATTCCATGACATTTTACTCATTGTTTTTCATAAATTTAGCAACTTTGAAAAAAAAATATATCCAAAAAGCTCAAAGTGTGTTTTTAAAAATTTCTTAAATAATTTTTGAAAATTAAACTTTTTAAAATTTTCTATAATAATTACATTTTTTTTCTTCATTAATCCATTTTGCTTAAAAAACCATTCAATAATATGACAAAATAGTATTATAAAATACTTAAATGAAGTAAATAGTAAAATGGATCCTGAGTCAAACAAATTTCTTGGTATGGTATTTCGTGAATAAACGTATGTCGCGAAAAAGACAGATTTTTTTCTCAAAAACTAAGATTTGTAGATTACTTTCATTACTTTTCGTACATTCCGAAAGCCGATTCTCGCATTGTAGAATTTATGTGGTCTTGCTGGTACACAGCGTATTGTGTGTGGGTAGGGGGAGAGCCTAGATATTGTTTTATATCAATTTCCAAAATGAAAAATGTTTGTGAATGTTTGAAAATGTTTATGAATTCGGTTCGACTGTCCGTCTGTTTGGCTTTCGGTGCTATAAAACGAATAAATACAATCGTATTTTCACGTAATTTATGTACGTTACTGAAGTTTATCTTGGCATATTCCGTATTGAAAATGAAATGTTTAGTGCTTTTAGCATTCGTTTACAGGGGCACTCAAAATAATTCCGTTAAATTACGGTCTATGGGGAAAATTGTTTTACTGTATACTAATGATGTTATACTATTTCAAACATACTTAAATGTATATACAACACTGAAATGCATTACAAGATGCCTCTTACAGTAAATGGTGCGCACACTAAAAATGACAATTTCAAAACTGAGCAAAAAATACTCAAACCTGAGTATGTCACCGAGTCAAAATGGCTCCAAATCTAAATTACTCAAGTTTGAATCATGTATATACTCATTTCTGAAAACATGCACACTCAAGAATAAGACATCATGCGCTCATATTTGAATATGTCCACATTTCAAAAATGAGTATGAACTGATTTCTATGTGCTTATTTTTGAGTATTTCCATGCTTCAAAAATGAGTTTGAACTGATTCTAATCATTTTTTAGTATGTCCTGTTCATGTTTCCAAAATGAGTATGAACTGACCTCAATGTGCTCATTTTTGAGTATGTCCATATTTCATTATTCTGAGTATTACTGGTATTTCAGAATTGAAAGCATTGGGGCGTCCTATTTGAAACAAAAATTTCATAAGAAAATGAAAACATCGATTTACTCGGATTTGAAAGTGTCATTTTTCTCAGTATGCATTGCATCTATCGTTCATTTACAGGGTCTCGCAAAATATTCAGTTACAGATTGGTTTATGGGGTAAAAATAGGCTACACCGCCAGACGCCTGAGGGGCGCCCGGCGCGGCTTCAATCCCCGAACCCAAGTCCTGAAGGACTTATATCGCGCAGGCCCGTATCCCCTTCAGCCGGTCGGTTGAACGCCACCTACGGACCTCCCAATCCTTAAACCCATGAGTGGACGACATAGGTCGCTACGATACGCGGTGGGTCCCATTATCAGAGGAAACCACCAAGAAACACTTGGGGACGGGCCGGTGTCCCTCAACAGCTTCGGGGCTGGACACCTATGAGAGCGCCAGGCCCTACGCCCTTAAGTCGGGTTTTTCCGACCCGAACTTGCTTTAATCGTTTTACTCTATTTTAATGATGTTATCTTATTTCAGGCATACGGAAATTAATATACAAAAATGAAGTGCATTACAAGATGCTTACTATAGAATAGGGTGTGCATAGCATTTATCGTTCATCGACAGGGACACGCAAAATGATTCGGTTACAGTGCCGTATATGAGCAATATTGCTGAAAGTACGCTTTCAATTTAGTAAGCGTTTTTCAATTTAGCAAAACCTTTTTAACATTACTTTGTGTGTATAAATTTTCTAGATTATATACAGGGCTGCACAAAAGAGAACCATTACATTATGTGCCTATGGGGCAAATACGCTTCCAGAGTATTTTACTGATGTTATACTGTTTCAATCATATTGATATTGATACACATCACTGAAGTGCAATACAAGATGCTTACTATAGACCATGGTGACAGCATTTTTAAAAATGTTTATTTGGGAAACTCATTTCACAGTCTGAAAAAATGAATTTTCATAACAATATTTTGTTAGTGTTGTAAACCTTTCATAATCTACGCATAATGCATGATTTTCCGTTCTTGTAAACATTAAATTTTTATTTTTAAAGACTGAAAAAAAAATCAAACATGCTTACCTGTTTGTCGTCTAGAGTTAGGATCTACCAATGGATAACCCATTGCTGTGATAGTTTCGAATGTTGGTTGTTTTATTTCAGCTGTATATCTCGGTTTTTCAACAGTAATCGGGCCGCCAACGCCATGGTTGTCTATCATAAAAGATGTGAAGAACAATCTTAAAACTGCATAATCAGTAATGTTTCTTATATATTTCTTTCCTAAATTAGATATTACATTATACACGGACAAGCAGAGACAATTATGTGCGTTTTAACTATTTACAATGTGGCCCAGACTGTAATATTTGAAAAAAGTCCTATAGACGGTACTATGTGTGAGCGGAATAACACGTCATCGTCATAGTACACTGTTAATAATTGTGTGCTGTTCTGAACCAATTTTTGGTGCTACAGTAGCTGCAACCACACGATGGCAAAATTTCGTTCAAACACTTGGAGCTTTGGATCAATTGGAGCTGCAAATGCTTGTTCGATGTTTCACAATTTTATGGTTGCAGCTACTGCTGCACCAAAAGTTGGTTTAACACAGCAGATAATTTTGAACAGGGTGAGCTTACGCATTACTTTTAGTGGCGGTTTTACATTTCTTGATTGAAGATACAAAGAAACTGTAACCTTAACAATTTATTTATTCTTAATGACATCATACAGTGTTATTTAGTGTTATATTTAGCATAATTTATCATTGTTTACACTAATATTATTATTCATTCATTATTGTTCATTTAGTACTTACTTCTATCCATTATTAATATCTACTTCAGCATCTTACAGTATTATTGCATAGTATAGTTATTGCTCAGTATCACATAGTCGAATTTAGTACTGCTCAGTGGGATTGGTAAATTGTATTTTTAGTATTTTTAATTTTGTAATTTTGCATTTTTAGAATTTGTATTTCAGCATTACATAATATAATTATTGCTCAATATCACTAAAACAGAATTCGTACTTTCTTAAATCGTACAAGACCATAAAAAGTTAATAAATGGTTTGGTCTCACCTAATTTACTGGTTCGTGTTCTATAAGTTTCTTTAAAGGTAGAAACAGCTTTTACTAATGAATATTATTTATTCAAGAGACGAGATACACACTTAATGACGATACAGAACGAATACACAGAACAAGCTATTTACAAACGTAAAAGTAAACAACAATCAGTCAGTCAAAATTGTTCTACGCGCTTAGCGCCATCTGGTGGTTCCTTTTCATTTTGCAACAATCACAAAGTATAATTTACTAATGCTCAGTATAATTAGGTAAACAAACCTGCTGAGCGGGGCTAGTTGAGTTTAAGCCGAAAGGTACTCCTCCCCGCCAGGTTTGACCTTGACCTTGAACATACAAAGTCACCTTTGTTGGGGCGAATGTACAGTTATATTAATTTAAAGATCATCCGTGGAAAGTTTTTATATGGCAAACAATGTCATGCAATATCATCGCATGGCTCTCTTTTTATAGACCATGCTATGATATTACATGCCATATGAGAAGATTTCTGAAGCGGAGGCTGGAAATTACGTTGATTGTAGGGCGTTCTCTGAGACCCAGAACAGGTACTATTAAGGCCGGTACTACTATAAGAATGAATCGTATCAGAGATTTTTTACCCATTTCATTTACGAGTTATAAGCTTTCATAAATATGCAAAATGCATGAGATTGTCTTATCTTCAAATGCTTCAGAAGCTCTATCTAAAAAATTATTTGAATTACAGAGCCGTAATTTATGTTATTTCCTTCTGATTGCAATAATTTTAAATTTGATATGCTTTAGGGTAATGCTATTAAAAGTATGTGTTTTTTTCAGGCCCACCTACCTCATTAAAATGTTATTTTAAAAATTAAAAAAATCAATTTTTTTTGGAAAAATTACATATGTCTTATGTGCTGTTTGTGGATATTGTGTGCAAGATTCCATGTTGGTGTTATTTTGGGATCCTGTTTAAAAATAATATAATATTGTGGTGCAAATAATTTTACAAGTTAAGATAAATAAACACTTTTTGAAACTTCTAATTGTGATTATGAGAAATTAAGCAAGTTAGTTATTCTTTAGTTGTATATCTCTTTTTACATCCTAAAGATTAAAATTCAAGTTTTCTATAAAGTTAGAAGAAATTTGTAGCATTTTGAGTAATTATTAGCATTATTCTTAAAGTTGCCGTTCACTAACAAAATGCACGTGTCAACAATTGACCAGTATAATGAAGATGTGCAGAATGTCTTACTTATCTCTTTTATAACTTGTACCGTCTATAAGGGTTTGTTTTAAATATTAGCCTCTGGGACACCTTGTAACAGCATCGCTCGCGCCCAGATCGAACACTTTGAAAGAGTACTTATCTGATATGCCCGAACACAGATTGAATAGTGTTTTTTTCCTTCACGAATCCACGGATTTGCATGTATATCTAAATGTTTTTAGTTTTAATGTTCTTATATTGAATCAGATGGTATTGCTTATAAAAGTATGATAGTGGAAAGCGGGTGTAAAATGAAACCAGATGTCGGCCATATATTTTCATGTGGATTGTTACATAGAAAGTTTATCATAGTATAGAAGCTGATTTTTGAAAGTTTATTAAATGTAGTTAAAAACAAATCAGGCTATTTTCTAATACAACAACGTGTACGCAACCAACAAACTAGACAGGCTGTGTGATGTCATCAATTTAGGCAGTTTGTTAATCTAATTTGACAACACAGCCGTTCCACAATCATTAGAAATAGGCCTATGTTCATCACGTGACAAACAAACTGATAAAGTTTCAATATTGCAGCCTGTCTCGTTCGTTGACAGCGCCAAGCGTGGTGAAATCTTTCAATCCAGTTAGTTCTTAAAAAAAATGTTTTTCTTTAAAAATGTTAATTCTTCTTGTAAACAAAAATGACCCTAATGAGTGAAATTTAACACTCAGAAGAATTTGAATTGGTTATTCGTAATACCTATTTTAATGCAAAATTGTTTAATAAAAAGGTGCTTACTTTTGAAAACAACATGGGAAAAAATAAAATTCTCAAATTCTTAAGCTCACCATCTCTGATATTTTTGTTATCTTCCAACTTTTTAAAATAAGGAAGGACTTCTTCGTAACTCCATCCTTTGGCACCTATCTCTGCCCATCCATCGTAATCCTTCTTGTTACCGCGAACATGGAGACCAGCATTGTGAACCGTTGATCCTCCGATACATCTAGCATTAGGTAATTTGAGTACCTACAATGTGGTTTAGACATAAAGTATGGAGTTAGTTAGAAAATATATATCGGACCCCCAAAATGTTATTTTGTTATTCATATTAGACAAAAATTTCCTAATCAGCTATAAAATATTTGGTGGCCTAGAAAAGTTACTTTTTTATTGAACATGGAGACCAGCATTCTGAACAGTTGATCCTCCGATACATCTAGCATTAGGTAATTTGAGTACCTACAATGTGGTTTAGACATAAAGTATGGAGTTAGAAAATATATATTGAGCCCAAAAAATGTCATTTTGTTATTCAAATTAGACAAAAATTTACTAATCAGCTACAAAATATTTCGTGGCCTAGAAAAGTTACTTTTATATCGAACATGGAGACCAGCATTGGGAACAGTTGATCCTCCGATACATCTATTAGGTAATTTGAGTACCTACAATGTGGTTTAGACATAAAGTATGGAGTTAGTTAGAAAATATATTTTGAGCCCAAAAAATGTCATTTTGTTATTCGAATTAGACAAAAATTTCCTAATCAGCGACAAAATATTTGGTGGCCTAGAAAAGTTTCTTTTTTATTGAACATGGAGACCAGCATTGTGAACAGTTGATCCTCCGATACATCTAGCATTAGGTAATTTGAGTACCTACAATGTGGTTTAGACATAAAGTATGGAGTTATTTAGAAAATATATATTGGACCCAAAAAATGTCGTTTTGTTATTCAAATTAGACAAAAATTTCCTAATCAGCTACAAAATATTTGGTGGCCTAGAAAAGTTACTTTTTTATTCAAATTTGAAAAGCAGTTAGTAACAAAATACTGGGTCTACCCCAAAACATTACTTTATAATTTAAATTATAGAACAGGTTGGACCCAATTACAAAATAATACCGGTTCAACCCTAAAATATTACTTTGTTATTGAAATTAGAATATAGTTAAGAATCAATTATAAAGTAATGTGTGGCCGCAGAAAATATACGTTGTAATTCAAATTAGACAGACAGTTCAGAATGAGTTACAAAATAAAGGTTTTGAAAATACTAATACTGTTTAAATGTTAACATTGGTTTAAAAAGGAATTTAAAATCATTTTTTTTATTAATAAATCCCTAGAATTCACATCTATATAGGGGCTTTTCTTTATATAATGAAAATTTTTATTTCCTGATATCTAACAGAATATTTGGCTTTTCAGATGAATGGAGTTTCGTAAATAGGAGCTGTACTGTATATCGTAAGTTACTGTAAAAATATTGCTACAATGGATATTTAAAAAAATGATTTACGTTAAGTAATATTTATGACCTTCTAATTTTGGATTGGGTTGATTATTGACGGCCAATTATCTACACTAGGGATATAGGCCCGGGGGGAGTGCCCTTCGTGGGGGTCTTTCTAAGGGAACCTAATCCGTATTTACGCATGGATAAATCCACGGCTCGAAGAAAACCACGAAAACTCCGAACGATTAGGCCGACTGGCGCGATTGGGATCGAACCCAGCACCACCCGTCTACCAGCTTCGAGAGCACAACCTCTCAGCCACTGGTGGGGCCCTTCTAATTTGGAGTTATAATTATTCCCTACTTTTATGTACACGCATTTTTTTTTTAAATATTTTATAAGAGCTTTCTTTTTACGAATGTGAGTGTATTTAAATATATTTTTTACAGCATATTATGATCTTCAAAACTGTAATGAACCCAAATGGAAGCCATTTCTAATTTCTTAGTATATAGGTCATTTCATGTGAAATCAACCATTAAAAAAATTGGAGACTGATGTTTTTAAATTTTCTGATATTTGTCTTTTTTTTTTTAAATATTGAAAATATGAAGGTATACAATTTTTAGACATTTTATTTACGAGTTATAAGATTTCATAAATATGCAAAATGCACGAGATTGCCTTACCATCAAACGCTTCAGAGGCTTCATTTAAAATTTTGAACTCCAGAGCTGTAATTTATGTCATTTCCTTCTGTTTTCAATATTTTTACATTTGATATATTTCTGTGTTATGTTATTAAAAGTGTACAGGTTTAATTTCCAGTTCAATCTTCCTCAATAAAATGTTATTTTTAAAATTTAAAAAAATTAACTTTTTGATTTTCTTTTTGGAAAAAATGCATGCTTTATACGCTAATTCAGGATGTGTGTGCAACATTTCATTTTGGTGTTATTTTGCCATCTTGTTTAAATTATCAAAATATTGTGGTGCAAAGCATTTTGCAAGACGAAATTATAAACACCATGTGAAACTACTCATTACGAGAGATAGAAACAAAGTTTAACCATATATTTTTACACTGACGTTTATAAATTCAATGAAATTATTTCCAGCATTTTTGTGGCCATCCATTTAAAAATAGTAACTTTGATAATAGTTAATATTATCAAAGCTTATCATTACACTGACACGATTTCTTTGTATTTAATTGTATTTTTGACCTTCGATACAGACCCTATAAGCTGAGACAGATGTCACAAGAGCACATAAGAACTTTCTTTCTAAAATAGAAAATTTTACAAACTTTCCAAATTATTCCTTTATGATTTCTAATTACAGTTATTGTTAAATACACTGGTGTCCAGAAATTAAGGGGCAGTGACCAATTTCAGACGTTTCGTCGAATATCTACTGAAACTCGTGAGGAAATGCCCGAAATGCCCTTGAATTTTGAAGATGTAAAAACATGCTCGACTTCATGTTTTCCAGTGAAGATTTTGTCGCGAAGACAATTAGGCAGGGGGAGGGGGCAATAATAATTTTAATATTAAAATAATATTTTCGATCACCCAAGTAAAAGAAAATGCTAACAAGTGGGTAAGTGTGATCGAAGATCGCTCAAAGGGTTTCGTTTAATATGCCTTTCAAAACACTTTATCCTTTCTTTAATAAATTCAGACAAATTTCATTTAGAAACAACAATAAAAAAAAGTCATGTTTTTTATAAAGTAAAAATGTACTGGCTTTTTTTGTCGTTTTTTCGAATATCTAAACCAGCCGGATAGCGGGCCAAGCCCGCTATTATATTCTGTCATAATAATATCCGTCATACAGACTAAATGAAATATTTAAAAAAAATAATTTAAAAATTAAACAAATTGTACACCTTTAAAATGTTAAAATATGCGAATATTTCCATAATCGGATTTTTATCACGATTCAATATGTTTCTCAAACTCATATATTTACTATTCGCTGTTATTTATATTGATATTCGCTTTGTATTATTCTCAAACATTTGAAAAATTCGTTAAACTTCCCATATGACGTCAGATTTCCTTTTTAATTCTCTAATGTAGTGATATTAATCTGCTTTGTGTGCTTACACATACTCATACTCCTTGTATTATTGAGAAATCTTAGACATTTTCCGTTTTATTACGACTATGACGTCAATCAATTTTATTTCATATTTATCTTTTTTTCAATTGGTGAAACTTTTTATTTCATTTTCATTTTTTCACGTGGAAATCGTCTGATAGAAAATTAATTATTGTAGAAAGAATTTCATTGTGGATTTTAAATCTTTGGCATCTGCTATAATGAAACATGTCTAAATTTAGTAGAAAAGGCTGTTAGAATTTTGGTTTTTTTATCTCTATTTATTAAAATAATACGAATTTTTCAAATTTTAATATTTTGAGCTCTTTACAACTGGTATTCTTCTATATACACGAAGTTTAAACTCTGTAAGTTATATAGTTTTCGAAAATGGCTCTGTGACGGACAGACAAAGGAGCGGGAGTAATAGGGTTTCGTGAGATGAACGAAACCCTAAAAATGGTCTGTCACTGTTACAAATGACTATGTAGGTCCTGCTCAACTTTTGTGTGCATTTGTGTAAGCAAAGCACTAATATTCGTGAAAATGTTAACGTTTCTGTGAAAACTGCAGAAGTCTTTTTTTTTTTAATAGCATGCAGAGTTTTTAGCCGAATTTATCACCGCTTTCCAAAAACTTGTCAAAAAATCGTAGAATTAGTATACTGTAGTTAAAATATTAATATATTAAATATTTGATGAGATATGGGCATTTGTATGAAATAAATTTTAACTGCGCATGCGCGAACTACATCATTTTTTTTTGTCATGATTTGATAGTCAATACTATAGGGCAACTCATATAAAAAGACCAGTGAAATATCGTGAAAATTCAAAAAAGTTAGAGCAATAATTGATAAAATGAGGCGGAAATCCCATAAAATGCTATGGGAATATATGGGATCAGTGTATAAAGGTTCCACAAAATCCATATTTGTAGGAGAAGTCTGAAAAACACAGCAATATAAAATTATCATATCTCTTTTATTGCCTTATCCTCTTGATCTTGAGGGTTGGATAGTTTCTTGTGATATATAGTTTCTTGTCATATTTTTTAATATTGGTATTTTTCGACTTAAAATCCTCAGACTAGTTTATTAATTTTGTTAAACTTACATCCAAACATGAATTTTAAGAGCCTTGTTAGTTTTATAAACTTACTTGTTGGGAGTCCGATATCCTGTGCCAGAAATTTGGCGAGATTTTTTTTTTCTTTTTTGGCGATAAATGTTTCGATGTGGTTCTTGCGATCTTTCGGCGTTTGGTAAGATCATTTGAGAAAATTTATAAATAAAATTTAAAATAGTATTAATAATATAAATAATACAAACACAATATAAATAATAATAAATACATAAATAATAACATAAATAATAAATATATAAATAATATATAACATTTACATATAATTATAATATAATATAATATAATAGTATAGTATAATATATTCTAAATTGCAATATTAAATTAAGAAAAATATATTATATATTATATTATAATATATAATAACATATAAATAATATAATATAAATATTTATAAATTTAATTAAAATAAAAATTTAACAAAATGCTAAAACGGCCTTTTTTCTCCATTTTTGGATTTTTCGCCAATCGCGCCAAGCGGCACAGGATACGGAAATCTCCCTACTTGTTCAACAGTAATAAAAAAATTCTTTACACAAACAAAAGTATCTCAAAAACACAACAAATTACTTATGAGGTAAAATTCACAAACAAATAAAGCCAAAACACAATGCATTCAAACACTTTCAAGCATTTATTTATAGAAAAGCTGGAAAGATTTGTTATATTGGGATGTTTGGTTTAATTGATCATTGTGATGGATGTAAAAACAATACAGCGTAGTTATACACACACACATATATATATATATATATATATGACTCTTTCGTTATATGTAGTTATAATAAGAAAGCCTTTGAATGATTGCTGTGTATTTGCTACTCTGTAAATAAAGGAGTCTTAAAATAAGACAAAAAAAAAAAAAAAAAAAAAAAAAAAAGACTGTAAAAGCATTTAAGACACGTAAATATCTTAATATAGAGCTTAGACATAATAGATACCTTAATTTAAGACACTTGTGTGTCTTATTGGACTGGTGGTAGAAATGAACTAATATAAAGTGTCTTAATATGGTAAAATGTCTTAAATTAAGCGTTGATTATCACATCTCAAATGAGAAGGGAGAGAGGGCAGGCAGGTGCAGTGATGATGCAGAGATATGGACGCAGCCATTACATGACGGCATTCACAAATATAATAAATACAACAGCTCGTTGGATTATAAAAGAAAATATTTTAAAGAATAAAAGTAAGTTTTACCTCTATGTTTTCTTATATCTTTGTTTTAATAACGTCACATAATTTCTAGTATATATTTGTAAGATACGAATTTATTTTGTAAGCCACGTATACATCTCGCTTTCAAGTCACTTGCCTTGAATAAGTATTTTATCTTAAATTATTAAAAAAATAGATGATCTTGCTTGGGTTATGTGGTTGTATTGTAGTTTACTTTAACTATCATGTGTATTTTATCACAGGACTTTTTATTATTTACGTATGATATGTGTCTAAGTATAAAAGGTAAACTTTATCCATGCATTTTTTTAAAAGAAGATTCTTGTCCTTTATTTCGATATTATTATATATTTTTCAAAATTCCATGTTGTGCGTTGGTATTAAAATATAGTTTCTAAATCATATACATTTTGTGCCGGCCAACAATTTTCAGTTCACTTTCGGCGTTAATTTTAATATTTATTTATTTAATATACCTAAATTTTAAAGTCTCATTACCACACTACGTTGAGTTTCGGCCAGTGATTTATTTTCAATTTTCTTATATGTAACTTTCAAATAATTTATTATGATTAATCCGATTGCACCATTTTATCAATTCCTAACACATTCAAATAACTATTTTACTAGTATTGCGGTATCAATTAGCAGCGACTTTTGTTCATAATATTTCTCTCTCCTTCTTTAAGGTTTTTATGAGAACAGATTTTTTTTTAAATCTTAATATTTAATTTCCTTAATTATGATTAGAAATTTGTAAAAATTACTTAATGTCGTGTGTTTTTTTTTTCTCTCTTGTGTTCATGTCTTAATATAATCTGACGATATTTGTAGAATTAAGTGTTGATTTATAAAATTTTCTTAGCAAAAAAAAAAAAGTTTCTTATAAATAAAGTTTCCGTATCAGAAAGTTGCGTACAATAAGGTATTGTTATTAATTATTTATGTTTGATAGTCTAAATACCAGGAGAGTTTTCTAAATCTGTAGGATGGGGGGGGGGGGGGGGCATAATGATTACATTCAATAAACAAAAATCTTTAAATAGATGCAGAAAATATAGCGAAATTTTTTGTAAAACAATATATATATATATATGTATATATATTCATGATTTAAATTAGTAGGTATTTTCAAATACAAATAAATGGATATACAAAGTCCCGTAAGGACTGATCGGAATAATAAATTAAATTGATTAAAGGTTAGATAAACAAATAAAATGTACCTTTGTTATAATTTTTTTTAAAGTATTTTTTCTCTAGGCAAATAACTAAAATTTTTGTCCGTGATATACATGACCAAAAAATGAAATTTGTACCTTACATATGTATGTCAGAATTGGTTGTATAATAATGATATTAAAACAGTGACATAGGTCAACAAAAAGATAATACTTAGTACCCAAAGTCTTTAACATTTGTCCAAGGTTAAAATAATAATAAAAAAAAAAGATAAAAAATACATGGAGAAGAGGGGGGGAGGGGTAGGAACAACCATATTGCCAACATTTTTAGCTGTAAAAATACTGTTTTTTTTCTTTTACAGTGTAAAAATGCTCATAAATATGTTAGTTTTGGATATTGACCAGGGAAAAAGATTTTTTGAAAGTACTTAAAGAAGATTGTAACTTTTATAAAATAAATTTAATTCCTAGAAGGGCAGGATATAAATATCCTGGCAGATTGGGTCCTTTCAAAAGAATAATGTGCTGCTACGGATATGTAAAAATCAAAAGAAATTCATTTAAAATTGTAATTTTCAAAAAAATTCTATGCTTAATTGGCAATGTTTTCATCATTAAAAATTAATATAAAAGGTTAACAGTATTTTAAAAATATACTTGGCAACATTGCACATGACTTGCTGCAATACAAAATAAATTATGATAGAACACTGCAGACTATTGTAGTAGTCTTCCATAATTGGCAACTACTTATTTTGCGTTGCAGCTTGACTGTAAGTCTAAATTTTAGCCTGCTGTCAATCAGCCAGTGTAAATAAGAGAGAAAAATCATGTAAGAGGTTTCGAGTGTCTTAAAAATGGAAGCATTTTAGATGTTTCAAATGTCTGAAAAATGGCGGCTTTTTAAGACTTTTGAAGTGTTTTAAAAATGGCGTCTTTTTAAGACATTTCAAGTGTTTTAAGAATGGCAGTATTGTAAGACGTTTCCAATGTCTTAACTTCAGATGCAAAAAGGTGTCTTAGAAAGTAAGACAATTTTTTCTATCCATTTAAGGCACCTTTTTAGAATTTCTGACTGAATTTCAAACGTTTGCATTTACAGTGTATGGAGTTGTTCTCTGTCTAGGGATATAAAACCTTCTTTACGTAAAAATCCCAAGTTTGAAATATTGCGGCGCGCTTGAACACTCTCTAAATTCGCGTTTGCCGTACGCTTTCATACCTATACATGAAGTGCGTATTTTAGTTTGGAATAGATTTAGACCATTATACAAAAATGAATTAATTAAAATTTGGTATATTATTGAGTCATTCCAATTAGTGTTACACTTAAAAACTATAAATAGTAAGTTGTCGTTATATCACAGATGATAGGTCTTTCTTAAAGGATAAAGTGTTGCTTTTGTTTACATTCCTTACATATATAGCATAAGGAAAGTATTGCAATTATGATAAAAACCCGATTATGGAAATATTGGTATATATTTACTTTCAATGAATCCATTATAACTCCTTTTAAAACTACTCCATAAGAATGTATGGATGAAATTGTATGTATATATTGGTATTTGTGTATGTTTTCAGGTCCACTGGGCTAGTTTTCGGTGTATTTATGAAGATGTTGCTATGCATGCGTCTGTGTAGTGAACACGGTAGCGCCGAACATATGCTTTCGATTGATCCCACATTTGGTGAGATCAGTCACAATTGATCAGCAACACTTTGAAAATAATGACACGAGTAAATCGATGTTTTCATTTTGTTATGAAACTTTTTGTTTCAAATAGGACCATTCAATGCTTTAAGTTCTGAAATACCAGAAATACTCAGAATATTGAAACATGGACTCACTCAAAACTGAGCACATAGAGGTCAGTTCATCCTCATTTTTTAAACATGAGAATCAGTTCGAACTCATTTTTGAAACTTGAACATACTCAAAAATGAGCAGATAGAAGTCAGTTCATACTCATTTGAATGAAATGCAATAATTCCATTTTTCAAGAGAAAAATAATTGTGGCGTTAATGGGTTAAAATGTGTCAAAAAGAAAATTTAGTCAGTTAAATTGCAATATCCAGGGAGAGCTTTTTCATTTAAGAAATATACTGATAACAATCGAATTGAAAATTTGTATAGTTCATATCTCTCCTTCCCCACATAAACAATAAAGTTGTACCTTCTTAACCACTATTTCAAATTGACCAAATCTATCCGAAATTTAAAATTTCCAATTTTCTCAGCAACAAATTAATGAATCCTATAAATATATCATGATGCGTCCGAATCATTCGATGACTTGCATTTAAAATAACCCTCTTATGTGGTATGGATGGCGAAGTGGATAAGGCAATGGACTTGTAACTAGTGGGACTCGGGTTCGATGCTGGCTATGGCTAAAAGCGTAAATTTAGTTTATCCTCTCATAATCGTAAATAGAACTAAAGATGTCAGCACTAGCGCTTTTTTTCTAGCTGTTCTTTGAAATATGGACATACTCAAATATGAGCACATGATGTTTCTTGAGTGTGTGCATGTTTTCAGAAATGAGTTTATACGTGTTTCAAACTTGAGTCATTTTAATTCGGAGTCATTTTGACTAAGCGACATACTCAGATTTGAGTATTTTTTTGCTCAGTTTTTAAAATGTCGTTTTGAGAGTGCAATCTCACATTTGGTGATGTATGATATAGAATCATTTATACATATCTTTATTCTAAATTATTATCTTCCTAACTTAATTTTTAATATATTAATTAATATTCTCTTCGCTAAAATATCTCTTATTCTAAAACCTCAAATGTTACTTCCTTTTCTCATATGAAAGACTATCTTTACTAAATGCAGCATGTACGTTAGAGATCTATTTTAATTCCAATGCGGTTATAACAGATGTAATTATATGTGTTCCGGACATTCATTGACAGCTGCTTGGGCGCCTAACCTTTTTCTGTTCATAAACAAATTGTGCAAGTAATGTAATTTCCCAGATACAAAGTAACTCTTTCCTTTGACTAAAATTCCTTTCCCACCGGGTTGCCCGCATCTGCCTCTAAAATTCACAAAAGTTACGGTTTCGCCAAATGTGGTAGTCTTTTTATTACATCCTCCCAAAACAATTATATTAATTATCCTTAACGTACATAAATTCTTTTGCGCGTCGGCGGTTTCTTGGCTCAATGTATTATCGAATCGTGGCGAGACAATCTACTGCCCAAACGGCAGATCACTCCTAGCTCTTGCTCTGTCAACAACTGTTTTCTAAGCCTCTAATATCCGAGACCACCCCGTTCTTACATCTTATGCTTGCTATATATCAATAAATAACTTCAGCTGATATGTTTTCGTCTTCATTGGATATTCCCGTTTTTGCCTTCCTATGGATTCGAACTATGGGGTATTTTTTACAACGCAAAATTATACGTACGAACGGCCCAAAAACTATCTCAATTCATGCGTTATGCATTCAAATATTTCAGCCCAACAATAATTATCATCATACACAGTTGGTGTGACTTCGGAAGGCAATAATTGATTATAGTACAGTCGGGGTGGTCTCCCGTCTCCTGTCTCCTCCTGTATCATGTATCCTGTGATCTCCGTTTCTGCTCTCCTCCTGTATCCTGCATCCTGTGAGCTCCGGTTGCTGGCCTCGTGTCTACGGTTTCCGATATCCTGTCTCCTAATTCGTATCTCCAGTTCGTCTAAAATCATTTTCCGGACATCTCCATTGATCTCCAATCATCTCCCGTGCAACATCATGTTATATCCAATAGTCTCAGATGGTCTCTGGATTATATAAAAGATTTTTTTCAAGCGGTACTGTTCTGGATTTCTCAGGATTATGTGAATTTTTCTTCCGGATTTCCGGATCGCATATTTCAAGCTATACAAGTTTTCCTGATTCTCCCTTTCTGTTCCGCATTATCATTATTCGGTTCTACAAAAAAAATTTAAAAAAAAATGCAACCTCTTCGCGAATTTACTGAATATTACTGTTTCCTCTAAACAAGTGAAATCTTCAAGATGTGTAATTACTTATAACAGACTATCGTCAAATGTTATCGCCTGAACCTTCAACTCTTGAAACCTGACTCATCATTATTGTTCCGATTATCTTTACACGGTAACTTTTTATTTACTTAAAAAAAAAGAGAAAGAAAGAAATCCCCGACATTATTTCTACGAAGATGCATTTATGTGTTTGGATTATTAATCACAGGCAGTGATGCAATTTCATCGTGCAATGATAATCGTTTTGCTAAACTGACAAATAAACTGGTTCATTCCAATAATTAATGTGAAATATGCATTTTCTTCGAGCATAGAAATATCTCTCCTGATACAAAAAATTTTGCTTTCACTTGCAAGGCCAGCTGAAATAATTTTTTTTTCTTCTTCCTCGATCTTACAGCTGTTGCGGACTCAGCTATTTACATTCAATTCTACGATTTATTTCTACCATTAAAAAAAATAATAATAATAAAGAACTTCAGCGAAAAACCTTAAGACTGACTTTGTACTTTATCACGAATGCGCTGTAATTTTAGCAAGAGAGAGGAAAATAAATCAGAACTAATTATCGGGAAGACATTTTAAGTGTTAAAGCAATATTTTCTATTACTTTATAATTTAAACTGATTATTTTAATTTTGGATATCAATATTCTTCAAAGAAGTAAGTAACTATTTTAAAAATTATTTAATAGATGTATGTTTTAATTATTTCCTTCAGCCTACAGTATTTTCCTCTCAAAATTCTTTTACATGATGTTTTTTTTTATCAAAAAAAAAACAAGAAAAAGGTTTTTTTCCTTTTCTAAGGTAATTTTTTTATATCTATAATTGCACGGGCTGAATACGTTAACTTAAATTATACTCATGCATATATTATAAACTGTATAAATAAATTCTACTGTTTTTGTTGTTAATTGTATAAAACGATGAAGATCATAAATAACTTCATCAGTATATTATTTAAATTTTAGATGGTGCATGACATATCGTTTACTTTGGTTGGAATAAAAGTAGATAAATAGTTTGAAATTTAATTTGTTAAAATATAGGTGCATGTTTCCTTGAAAACTTATCTCGTTAAATTAATGTCTTTTGAAATTTTCATTAATCAGTATGTCAATTAGTCATGCAAACATTCACAATTTTTTCTATATGTATGTTACATTTTATATGATATTATATATGTTTTTATTTAGTGTACAACCAGAGTATGATTTTTTCCTCAAATGAAAAAAATTAGTCATACATTTTTCGTCTGCATTTTTATATTTTAAATATTATATTCTAGATTTTTATGCATATTAAAAGCTGTTTTCCTATTTCATAACATTCTATAAATATAAATATATATATATATATATATATATATATATAAAGATAAAAATTCAACATGTTTATCAGATTTTTTTTTTTCAAATTAATAGAGATGGGGAGAATTGTCACATATAATGTATATGTGATTGTTGCATATATTTTTTTTTTCATGTACATACTGTTTTTGAAAGCTAATATTGTTAGATTGATTAAGTATCAACTAATCAACTAATTGGTTAATAACATAGCAAAAAGAATTCTTCGGTTTAAAAGCTCTATATCATAAAAATTTATAGTTTTACTCTTTTGAGCATTTTTAATTAACTGTAATGAATATTTGTTTGCTTTAACACCATCCATTTTATACCATTAAAGAATTTTAATAACCTGGAATTCCTTAAAAGGTAAACTGCATTACATTATATGTTGTTTGTTTTTGTGTAGGTCATTTTTATGTTATGTGTGATGCTATAAGCTCTGCTTCGTGTATATATATTTACATTTTGCCATATATGATGGGCTGGTCCCAAAATTTTGTCGGAATGTAAATATCCGGATATATCCACGGAACATACCCTTATGCATGCAACATTTTCATTTTTGGTGTATGTAATGTTTTTGATCTATACTAGTGCACTACAGGTAAATTTTTATGTGTTTCATTTTTAAAAAAAACTTTAATTATTTTAATTTTTATGTTCATATTTTTGGCCCATTATTTCTATAAAATCTGTGATGGGATAAATATTTATATAATTTCTTTCATAGTGATTTGCTAGGCTTTGTATCTCTTCTTGTAGGTACTCTTCAGATTTGTCAATATCGCGATTCTCCCCAGTTAATTTTTTCTTCACTATCGAGATATCTATGATGGAAAAGAAAAGGTAAATTGGTATTTCAAAAGTATTTTAATTTTATGATATTTTTCTCAAGCTAGTAACTGAGAAATTATAATACTTCTTCATATTTTAAAGAGTTCAGATATATGTGTAAAAGAATACTGGCATGGTTAAAATAATAATAATGATAATAATAATAATAATTAAAAAGAATTACATCAGTGTTGCCATGATATTTTTGTTTTTAAATATTTTGGTAACTTTTGGGAATGTATTTATCTGCACACACGATTATTTCTCATCCCACAGATATTAACTACAATTTTTGATATATTTGCTGGTCATGTCATAGACCTATCTATTTTATAGCTACTGCCTACTACCATAGCTATCTACTTAACTTTTAAAATATTATGTACTTTATAATATTTACATCAGTTTTCTAAGCATTCTTCTTATTTATGCTCATCTTCGTACAGTTCTGAAATTATAATTCATTTGACTGAAAGACATTCATGTTTTAATCATTTCCACAGGCAATTTAAACTTTTAGGTAGAGTATGTCATTCGGCATACTTACATACTTGGAATATGATTTTTTTCAACGTCTTGTTACATTTTTGCACAAATTTTGTTTTTAAAAAAAGTAGGTTCAAGATTTATAATTTTTCTTTACATTTTATGCAGTTGTATAATTCTCGATTCAAGGAGCTCATATATATCTTTCATGGAATAATTTAAAATTACACTTTTAATTTTAACAGTCACTTTAAGTGTAAGTACATCTTTTCGTTGATTGATTTCTGCAGGGTTAGTGAACGATAATTTGTTTATTTCACATTCAATCATGGTGACCGGCCAATCACTGGGGTTATGTGTGAAATATTTCTTGCACTTTTCAAAGTTTTGATGTCATATTTTGTCATTTTAATTTCTGGCGTAAAATTTTTGTTCTATTTTTTTGCAATTCTGAAAAGGTTCTCCATTTTACATTGTATTACTCACTTCGTACAATATATTTTTATGCTGTTAAAATTTTTGCACACGCCTTAATTTTATTTTGGTCGTGATATTTTGTACTTTTCAAGTACTCAGATTGCACGCCTTCTTTTTAATTCTCTCTCATCGATTTATATTATGTTCTGTTCAATGTGTTCTGAAAATTCATCGTATTCAAGTAATTTACATATTTCACGTTGTTCATCGAAACTAGTATAGTAACTAGTATTTTCTTTCATCATACATTCTACATTCTTAAGTACTCGTCATCCTAGGCACAAATAGTTTGTCGGGTATACACACACACACACACACTATTTTATTGCTGTTTCATATTTAAAATTTTTGCATTTTATTGTATTTAAAAAAAAAATGGCTCTATTACCCTATTGTACACTGAAATCTTGACATTCCCTACATGTTTTCGATGTGTAACAAGACGGATTTTTTTATTATTATTTTGTCAGGACACATATTCAGGTAATGTTTAAAATTTCAATATTTATGCCCATCTTTAGTGTTTAACAGTTTTCTTGGCAGGTCATACAAATATTGTTTATCTTCTCTTGTCAACGTTTATATTTTACAGGTAACCTACTTGATACAAGGTTCAAAAATTAAAAAAAATTCTGCTGTTTCCTCAAGTTCTATTTGTTTACGATTGCATTTTCCCAGAATATTCTCATTTTTCTGGTATCTCCATATTACACGCAGTGTCTTCCATGAAAGTCATTTATTAGCGCCCAACGTACAATGTTTTATTTTCTTACAAAGTTCTTTCTTTTGAGTGCTGATGGACTTTTCGTTGATGATACTCTTTTTTTTTTCAGAGCATTTTTGCAGTACAAAGGGGTACATAGCATATTTTTCTACAAAGTTTTACAATGTTTTTTCGCAGAATGCTTTGAATATAAAATTGTGGTCTTTCATTCACTGTTACACATGCAATTGTTTACATTGGTTCTCTATATTGTTTGGAATATTCATTTTCTCTTTATTTTACAAAATACTCTTCCTTTTTAAACTATTTTTAGACACATTCATTTTCATTTTATGCAAAAAATTCCAATGGTACTCTCTCTCGTCGGTTCATTTAAATTTTATAGTTTATATCATTTTTGAACTGTGACTCTTCACAAACTGGTTCAATTTCAATCATTTTAATAGATAGTTGACATGACATTTATTCAAAAAATTTATTTTCTCTATCACAATGTTTATTGTTTTTTCACACTTTTCATCGTATCTCTTTCCATGATTATGATATACTTCATGTATTTTTAAAAAAAACTCTGCTTACATAACAATTTAACTTCACATCATGGAATTCATCAGTTCAATATTTTTGAATTGAAATTTTAATAATGGTATAGGTAAGTTTTGATACATTTTTCACGCATTTACTTCATGTTCTCTTATCAACGTTCAATGTGTACACATTTACAAAACATTTTTCTTTCATTTATAGGATTTAATTTTTATAAACATGTCTTGTAAATGTTTTTTTCAGAAGTACTCTACACTACACACATACAAAATATAGATATACTAGATAGGTAAAATTTTCTTTTTGCATTCCTGTCATATGACATGTCTATGAATCATATGGTAGACGTTAGGACTGCTTTCTCAACATTTTACACACGTACTTTCTGATAGCGCATAATACCTACGGTGTTTACTTTTCAGTTTATATAATTATTTTTCCTATATATTTTTATTATTTATAAATCCCACACCTTTTACAATTAATAAAAAAAAAATCATATTTGTGGACACTACAATTTAATGAATAAAAATGTTATAAAAAAATTTTAATCCAATTTTTGCTCATATGCACCAGTTTTTTTGCCATGTTGTTTACAATTTTTATAATACTTTTATGCAATAGATTCATAATTTTGCACGTAATTTTATTTCCCATTGTCAGTATTCATACTTTGCACAGTATCACTCTATTTTTTAACATAATTTTGTCTAATAGATTTTTATTTTCACTTGAATAAAGGAAAACACTTGCTTATATTCAACTTTTATCTATATATGCATAATTATTGTTTATATATATACATTTGTATTTGTTTATATTTACTTTCCAATTTAAACTAGTTTTTGTTGTCATATTATATTTCTATATTAATGTTTATTATGATAAACATTTTTGAAGTAAAGCTAGCTAAAATCAATCAAAGGAATCTGCAGATATGTATGTTACCATCATTATGAGAATTGCTAGCATTGAAGATTTTGATAATTGTGCACACATACATGTATATACATATGTATGAAAAATATATAGGCCTCCGTCAATTATGACGAGTATTATTGAAATGATAATTATGATATTGTTCTGTATTTTTAAATGCTACAGCTGTTTGGATAAAAAAAAATGAAACAGAACATTTGTATGATTTAAAAAAAATCATTTTAGGTACCTTTGCACGCATACTGAAGGTGCAAGATTTTGAAAACAAGTGCTTGTATATATTTTTATTTCTATATGTTTGTTTGTATTTTTGTTTTATTGTGTACTTTTGGGTGGTCTCCAAGTGTAATTGAGTACTGAACTTTTGCAGGTATGTATAACAGTTTGTACCGATGTACATTGAGCCAGCGTCATTTTTTTTTCATTTTGTCGAAGGGGAGAGTATGTATATGATATAGAATCATTTATACATATCTTTATTCTAAATTATTATCTTCCTAACTTAATTTTTAATATATTAATTAATATTCTCTTCGCTAAAATATCTCTTATTCTAAAACCTCAAATGTTACTTCCTTTTCTCATATGAAAGACTATCTTTACTAAATGCAGCATGTACGTTAGAGATCTATTTTAATTCCAATGCGGTTATAACAGATGTAATTATATGTGTTCCGGACATTCATTGACAGCTGCTTGGGCGCCCAACCTTTTTCTGTTCATAAACAAATTGTGCAAGTAATGTAATTTCCCAGATACAAAGTAACTCTTTCCTTTGACTAAAATTCCTTTCCCACCGGGTTGCCCGCATGTGCCTCTAAAATTCACAAAAGTTACGGTTTCGCCAAATGTGGTAGCCTTTTCATTACATCCTCCCAAAACAATTATATTAATTATCCTTAACGTACATAAATTCTTTTGCGCGTCGGCGGTTTCTTGGCTCAATGTATTATCGAATCGTGGCGAGACAATCTACTGCCCAAACGGCAGATCACTCCTAGCTCTTGCTCTGTCAACAACTGTTTTCTAAGCCTCTAATATCCGAGACCACCCCGTTCTTACATCTTATGCTTGCTATATATCAATAAATAACTTCAGCTGATATGTTTTCGTCTTCATTGGATATTCCCGTTTTTGCCTTCCTATGTATTCGAACTATGGGGTATTTGTTACAACGCAAAATTATACGTACGAACGGCCCAAAAACTATCTCAATTCATGCGTTATGCATTCAAATATTTCAGCCCAACAATAATCATCATCATAGTGATGGTTCTTACCTTATGTGCTACAGGCCATTGTTGCAAGAACTATATTTATTTGCGTAGAACTCGGTCAATGGATTTGTTAATTTAAGCTATTCTCAACGATTTTGTGACAAAAAATAATAATAAAAAGAAAAGAAAACAAGTGGGTAAGTGTGATCGAAGATCGCTCAAAAGGTTACGTTTAATATTCCTTTCAAAACACTTTATCCTTTCTTTAATAAATTCAAACTAAATTCATTTAGCAAAAAAAAAAGGTCATGTTTTTTATAAAGTAAAAATTTAGCGGTCTATTTTTTAGGGTTTTCGAATATCTAAACCAGACGGATAGCGGGCCAAGCCCGCTGTTATATTCTGTCATAATAATATCTGTAATACGGACTAAATGCAATATTTAAAAAAATAATTTCAAAATTAAACAGATTGTACACTTTCTAAATGTTAATATATGCGAATATTTCCATAATCGGATTTTTATCACGATTCAGTATGTTTCTCAAACCTCAAACTCATATATTTACTATTCTCTATTATTTACATTGATACTCGCTTTTTATTATTCTCAAACACTTGAAAAATTAGTTAAACTTCCCATATGACGTCAGATTTTCGTTATAATTCTCTAATGATGTGATATTAATCTGCTTTGTGTACTTACCATAGGTGCCAATCTCTCATTAATATTCCGTAATATGCGGGTTAATTTGGCCCAGGTTTAACACGTTTTGCACCAGAAAATTTTTTAAGAAATGAAATTAAATAAATTCCACGTAGAAATCAGAAATGGAATAAATAAGGATTCATCCAATAATTTTTCTTGTTTGAAGCGTTTTTAAACTGGGTCAAATTAACCCGCATATTACGGGATATTAATGAGAAGTTGGCACCTATGACTTACACATACTCCTTGTATTATTGAGAAATCTTAGACATTTTCCGTTTTATTACGACAATGACGTCAATCAATTTTATTTCATATTAATCTTTTTTTTTTCATTTGGTGAAACTTTTTATTTCATTTTTCACGTGGAAATCGTCTGATAGAAAATTAATTATTGTAGAAAGAATTTCTTCGTGGATTTTTAATTTTTGGCAATCGGCTATACCGAAAAATGTTTAAATTTAATAGGAAAAGGCTGTTAGAATTTTGGTTTTTTATCTCTATTTATTAAAATAATACGAATTTTTTAAATTTTAATATTTTCAGCTCTTCACAGCTGGTATTCTGATTTATACACAAAGTTTCAACTCTGTAAGTTATATAGTGTGACAGACAGACAACGGAGCGGGAGCAATAGGATTTCGTGAGATGAACGAAACCCTAAAAATTATAATTTAACAAATTACAATAACTATTGGAAAATTTTCCGAAATCTTAAAAAAAAAAAAAAAAAAAAAAAAAAAAAAAAAAAAAAACTGTACTTTTGTGTTATAGCGGCCCCCACAATTATGATTATACCAAACTTGCAGTTATGATTCGCCAACATCATCACTAAGCTTATATATGCATCCAATATACGCATATATTTATTCCAAACACTCCTATATGTGCCATATACGTCATTATACACATATTTTACGTCTTATATGTCGTATAAACATCATACGCATGTCATATAAATACATCATATATGACTATAACTTGGCCACATACGTCAAGAAATGTTATATATATATCATATATTATTATAATGTCATGCATGCTTTATAATTGGGCGATAAATCTTGCTCGCTTCGCTATTCATCCCTGTGGGCCGCTAAAACACGAAAGTACCAAATTTAGAATATATTAATAAAAACAGAAATAAAAATATTTTATCGGGTCCTTCCTACAATAACTTGAACTCTTGTGTAAATTGATGTCTGAGTTAAAGGTATTTTGAGGAAATTAAAGTTGAAGTCCACGTTTTTTGCTTTATAAGACGATTTCTCATCCGACGTCCATTTTTGAATTCGGCTTTTTTCATATCTGATAATTTGCATCTATCCTTTTTGTAACTTTAACATTTTTGTAACAATTTTATGCATTTCTATTGCCTATTCAAATAAAAATTCTTCTAAAGTTACAGAATTTCGTTAAAAACGCTTAAAAAATTCGTCTAAAGTTACAGAATTTCGTTAAAAATGCTTAACGCTTAAAATAATAAATTGCAAGCATCACGATGTCCATTCTCGATCGAAAACAACAACCATTTTCCCAATGGTTAACAAGTTGTAAATTGTACGTCAAACGTGACAAATGAGGTGCGTTCGTACGATAGCAAGTTATATAAATATTCAGATCTTGATGATTTTTTATTCTGGGAAATGAATTATATTGTCTGCAGATTAATTTCTGTCATAAAATAAGTATCTCGGTCGCTTGACGATTAAACCTCGGAAGCTCCTATAACAAGAAAGCACCGATTTTTAAGAAACATTCAAATTTCTTAATAAATATTTATAATATTATTTATAATATTAATATCTCCTAAAGTTTTGATTCATTTTTTATAAAATTTGAAATGACTCGACAAAATTCTGCAAAGATAAGATATCTTAAATTTCAAACAATTCGGTTGGGTAGTTTTTCCGTTGTTATGTACGGACGGACGGACAGACAGACGGACGGACTAAGCGACGACAATAGATGCTACGTATTTATATAATTACGAACGCACCTAAAAAAGTATATTTTCTATTAACTCAATTGTTCAATTAAGTATTTTTGTTGTTTACGCCAAGACCTCCTTGCTGTAATAACTGAATTTATTATTAGATATGTTTATTATTACGGAGGCTTGGTTTACGATCATCTTTTATTGATACAACAGCCACATTTTACTAGAATATGTGACTTAATTTAGTAAAACATTTTTCTTTCTTAAAAAGCAAAGAACAATATTAGAGTGAATTTCATAAATCTAATAAAAACATAGGGTTGGGTTGGGTTGATTTATGACGGCCAATTATCAACACGAGGGATATAGGCCCTAAGGGGGAGTAGTATAATCTTACATAAAAAAATAATAAACTATTTAATCGTTTGAAGTTTAAATTAATAAATTACTACGCATTTAAACACTTATTTACCGAGGAAATTTCAAATGCATTAAAATCTCTTGCATTTGGTGAGGAAAAATTGTTTCTCGCCAAATCGAGTACTTTTGTACCAATTACTCGAAAATATTTTATTATTTTTCAGATTTTCTACTGGGATTCCGCAGCTAGATTTGACTGATACTTTATTACATACTTCAGTAGCTCCATTAGTATTTCTTCCATTAGTAGACCTTCTTGTTAGTATCTCTCATAGAATCTACAAATACAATAAAAAATCAGACAATTCGCTCAATTTTTGTGGGTTTTGGTATTGTACGGACTGAGAAAAAAAGGTTTAAATAATTCTTTTAAAAGAAGACATATACATAAAACTGACCCTATCCTTTTTACTATTTATCAGATCGTCAAGAAATTTGGGCACAATGTTCTGGAGATGTTAAAGTATCCGCACACCCTTGAAATGTCATTTTCGATGAAAATATCGATTTTTCATTTTTGCAAAAATATTAAAATCCGATATTTTATCTATCGAATTCTACTTTAATTGTGTCTGTATCTGAATTAGAACCCGAGTTACAGACGTTTAAAGTTACATCTATTATAGCTTGCCGAAGAATTTTACAACCGGAAATATCTTTCTGCAAACCGAAACTAAGCTGAAATGTATGTTTACATTCTTCTTTTTCGAGATTTAGCATTTAAATTGGATTACAAGTTCAAGAAAATACATGGAGTATATAATTAAACCTTTAAAGAATAATAATTATTTTTATAGCAAGAACCGCCTTTAAAAGTTATTTTTAGCTTTTTCTCAAAATGAAGTTTTTCAGATTTTTACTGTACGCAAAACATCCTATAGCAAAAAATTACGCATGAAATGCATTGAATTTTTTTTTACTTATTTTTAAAATGTTCATTTTGGGAATAGACTACAATCATGATGATATATCAATTAGTTTTATATTTATACTGGTATAAGTTAAAAAGTTGCAAGAAATTTTATGAATTTTTCATTACATTAGTACTTCAAGTGCCATAGCTTCTGCGATAGAGATGCTATTATAATACGGCTAGTCTATATCCTAGAGAAAGTTATTCTCTTTATTATGCAATTTAGAAAATGTGAATGCAAACTGTAAACTGAAATATCAGACACTTAAGTGTCTGAAACGAATGGTTAAATAAACAGACACTTTAAAGTGTCTTAAAATTTCAAGACACTTATTTGTGTCTGAATTTCAGACATTATAAATGTCTGAATCGTGGCCATTTTTGTACTCTGATTTGTCGACAATAGACAGCCATTTCTAACCACACTTTTTTTAAAACATTAAAGGCGGCCATATTTGATCACATTGAATCCTTAATAAATGGAAAATTTTTTTAATATAAAGCAGGGCTGAGGATTGTTCCAGAAGCAGAACCTGATTAAAGCGTGGGCAAATTAGGCCATGGTATTGCCTGTGCTCCCCCCCCCGATTTTAGGGGCCCCAAATTTGATATGCAATTTTCGTAAAACTGATATTTTAAATCTATTTAGATACTGTACTGATTATATTGACTGTTTTCAAATTTTACTTTTTGTTATAAGTTTGAAAACTTTTTTTTTGAATCTAGAAACAGTAAAATCTTTCAATAGTGAACACTTCTGCGCCATGGCATTTGTCCGCTATTCGGAGGTGCCTGCTTTTCAGAAGTAAAAGTATGTAAATATGTATGTGTCGTGAATTGAAAAAGTAGTTTGCAAGATAGAGGTGTCTGATATGGAGGTTTCACTCCGCTGTGAAGGTAAAATCTCATAACAAACATTCCCGAATAGCGGACACCTCTATTTATCGAACACCCATATTTTTTTATCCCAGCACACATATATTTACATACTTTTACCTCTAAAAAGCAGACAACTCCGAATAGCGGACGAATTCTTCGGTCAAGAGGTGCCCGCTATTGGGAGGTTTTAATTTTTAGATAGCCATTTCTTTTAATCTTATCTTGCTGTAAAAGGTCAAAATATTGATTATAGTCAGTGCAATGTCAAAAAAGATTTAAAATAGTAGCGTTACTAAAATTACACACCAAATTAGGGACCCCCTAAAATCAGGTCAACGGGGGGGGGGGGTAGACAGGCAGTGCCATAAGCCCATGCTCCGATAGCCGAAGGTGTTCGGATACATTTAACGTTCATTTTGGGATAAAAATATGAATAATATTTGTTCAAATGTACCGACTCTCCTTAAAAATATATTAATTAATAGTACAATTATCAATATGTTTAACATGATAACAGAGCTAATGAAAGATACATTAATAAATGTGAAAATGTCAGTATATATTTTTTAATGTATAGAGAAGAAAAGAGTAGAACCACTATCATAGAGATTGTAGCAACAATGCATGCGGATGAATTATATACTCTATACTCTAGAGTTCATATTATTCTTTTTCTCACTATCATGTTTGCAAAATCATAGATTAGATCACTAAAAATATTTTTTTTTAGTTTTTTCAGCTTCTGATAGATAAGATCTGCGAGCTTTAATATTAAAGGTATATTAATCAATCATAGAGCGCTATTGAAGTTTAACCCTTTCGCTACGAAAGCGCTCAAAACGCCCTGCCAAGCAAATTACTACGAGACCGCCTGAGTGCCTCAGAAAGAGGTATGTCATTTTCTCCCCTCGGAAAAATTCAACTTTTATTGCAGAATAGGGGATTATCCAAATCAATCTGTGTTTCATTCAGACTTTTGTACTTGTGACTTTAGGGATGTTTCACTTTCAAAGATAGGTGCTTTCTTATTGTGTTGCTGAGAAAAGGCAGACAGAAGAAAGAGGAAAAAATCTCTCTGCGTATTTCAGCATTCGGGCGTCTGCCGTATTTTGAATGATCTCTGGCTTTTAGATTCCAGTATTCAAAGGGTTAAAAGGTGTCGCAAAAATAACAACCATTTGATTTTGCAGCAATAAAATTTGGATGTATTAGGAGTGGACATTTGTGAAAAAACATGTCAGTTTTAATGAAAAAAAGTTTATTTCAGAAATATTTTATTCTCAAATTTATGAAAATATGAGTAACAAAATAAATTGATAATAAATTTATAAGACCTGGGAAAATATACCACATCATCAGTACCAGGTCGTGCCCTCATTTTATGTTAGATTTATTAAATTTTACTTTTAGTTACTCACATTGTTTATTTGGCCTCTTCCCGTATTCTTTTGTGGGACAGTTTCAAACTGCCAGTCTAATTTCGTCGACAAAAAACTTCCAAAAATAGCCGTTATCTCAGTCAGTTTTGGTGGAGGTGGGCCAGCTTCCAATAGTAAAACTCTGACGCATGGTACTTCTGACAAGCGAGCAGCGACCACTGAACCGGCTGCACCAGCCCCAACTTTCAAGATAAAAAAATAATTGTAAGTATAATATAATGTATTGTTTTGAATAACAACCCTATGCACTAATGCTATAATAAAACACAGAAAAAGCAGACGGACAAAATAAAATTTATTATTATATTTTTTTCATCTGCATTTATTTTACTATCGCTAAAAAAAGCAATACTTGCATTGTACGAAAAAAAGGCTTAGATGCAGAGGTGGCCAATGGAACAATATTTGTTGATTTATCATTTTAGCCTAGATAAGGTTAAAAAGGCAGATAAAAAAATTACCTGAAATTCAGGATCATTATAAAACAATTGTGGCTGACGCACACTCTAGCAGCTGAACTTAGCGACAAACTAACGCTTTATTAGTATTATTATTATTATAGGGTTTATTAATGCAACAGACTGAAGACAGAATAATGTTATCTTGAAAATAAAAGAAATAGCAAGCCAATTTATTTCTCCGTGTTAATATGCTCATTAGAGAAATAATAATAATAAAAAAAACCTTCGGTTCACCATATTCCAAATATTCAACCATATTTAAAAACCTATTAATTTTTTTTCTTTTAATAGCTTTAGAGAAAATTACCTTAACACTTCTTTTCCCCCATTTACAGGAGAATTTTATTTTTCCAATTGTTTTTCAATTATTTAGCCTCTAAATAAGATTAATATATGAAATTTTAATGTTTTTTTTATTTGGTTGTATTTTTTTTTATGTTTTTCACTGTCAGTACCGGATAGAGACATTTAGCACTGGGACACTACTTCCTTGACAGTTTTCTAATAAAAAAATCTCTAAAACCAGTCAGTCCCATAATTTAGATAAATGGGTTTTTCAGGCAGAATTATCTGATCGGCTTCACATTTTATATATAAATTCATTGTGATAAGTCGCTTTTCTGATTAGTTTTGGGGGTTCATTGGTTAAGTATAAAGGGGTAGAACGGGGTCATATCCCCCCCCCCCTTAATTTAGATAAATGAATTTTCATGCAGAATTAACCGATTTGTTTCAAATTTTGTATATAAGTTCATTGTGATATGTCGCTTTCTTGATGGGCTAATTGTTTAAGTATAAAAAGGAGTAACGGGGGGCTATTCGTCCTTTAATTTATCGCCGATTTCTTTATTCTTCGAAATAAGAGTATAATATACAATTAGTGTGAATAGCCTGTTATCTCAATGCCATCAGTTTAACTGGGCACTTTTCTTTTTATTTATTATTCGGTTGTAATTTTGTTATATCTTTCACTGTCGGTAGCGCATACAGACATTTAGCACTGGGATAATACTTCCTTGACAGTTTTCTAATGAAAAATCTTCAAAACCAATGTTGCCAGTTCGTTACTTTTTTCATTCAGATATCTTGATTTCCATTAATTTTTTTAAGTAGAAATATTCGCCTTATTTAATGACAGATTGAATAATGTGAGAATAAGGATAATTGCACTATAAAAAAGTGGTGGAAATCAAACAATCTGAATTTTTAAAAAAGTATCCTACTAGCAACACTGTCTAAAACTGCTGTTCTAACGATGAATTTTAATAATGTGACATTTTAATAAATTACGTTAAACAAAAAACTTAGAATTTAAAAAGTTCAAAATGGCATGCGAAAAAAATGGATTTTTATAAAAAAAAACGTCTGGGGGGGAAACAGCAAGTGTTGATATAAAAACTTTCATTAATTCCAAAAGAAGTTAATAGATGGGCCTGTACTTGCCTGTGGTACTTTTTTTAAGAATTACAGAGCAAAGAAGAAGCTTGAAGGATGAAGTTTGCACTGAAAAGTGTAATTTCAACTAATCGGGTTATTAATTATATGCGTAAAAATGCGCGTTCTCTTTTAAATATGGTAAATTTCCTCTGGCATAAACATTAAGCATTTTTCTGGCTTTCTTCACTTTATGATGCATCTTATATCTCTATATTTTGGTGACTAAAAGATATTCCCTTTTTTTTCAAAGGATAACAACAGAACATAATATAGTGTATTAAGAATTTGGAAAAAAACAACTTAGTATTCAAAACGTGGCAGTTGCAGACCAATTATAAGATAACACTGTTAAAAACTTCCAGCAAACTGTCCAGTCATTCAACCGTTTTTATATATAGTTTTCATAACCATAATTAAAGTCTATTCTTACAATATTATTGCCCTTATTATGGTCAGAATAGAATTACATTACGGTTATGCAAACGTTTTCTATAAAAACGTTTGCTGCAAATTTTTAACAGTGAACTTTGGATTGCTGAAGAATAGGATGTTTTGGTGTAATTATGTAAAGGTGTAATGGTCTCATTTGTTATTTTTTTATATATAAAGCTGCCAAGCACGCCTTGTTGATTTTAAGCCATATGGTTGGTCTCCATGCTTGGTTGAATTTGAATTTGAATTTTTTTATTTCAGAGGATAATGTTAACTTTTAAATCTTATACGAGATAACTGATAAGGGTAAACTGATCAGATAATCAGCTTATTAATAAGTTGTTTTTTTCAATTTAGTAAAATATCTTAAAAATAAGTACAGTGCTTAAAGGTTGCGTAAAAAAGCCCATCTTATTCTATATAACTATAATTTTATCTAAACTTTTTCTACACAAATTAAAGTCATTTCCCACGACTGAGATTCGTTGACATTTTCAGGATAAGCTTCTGGCACGATAAATTTCCCGTTTTAGTAAATTTGCAGAATTTGTTTTGTTTTTAATTGCAGCACATCAATATACTAAAATAAGTTTTTTTTTTTTAAAGCTTAGATAAATTTTCAGATTTTTCTAAAAAATACCCTTAATAAACTGAATTTACACTATATTAAAAAAAAAAAAAAAATAGGTATGAGTAAAAACATTAGTAGCTCATGGTATTTGAGTTAATTTACTCAGATTTCATTATATTATTAAACATATACTACATAATTAATATATATATATATATATATATATATATATATATATATATATATATATAGTTATTTTATTTATATTACTGTCACTGACATATTGTTCCGATACAAACATTGTGTTTTTTACTTATTATATTTTAATTTTTACTTAATATTTTTTCTATATAATTTTTTATAAAAGTGAAATGACAGCTTTCAAATAACTTTCTTTCAAATAGCTTCTTTCTTTGAAATCGCGGAGAGAATTTGGAATAACGTGATATTGAGAAGCGAAGATATATACGATCAAAGTGTATGTCGAGGTATTTAATTTTTTTTGTGCTTATCGGCTTTGACGAACACGTTTGTGGTTTATGATATTAATTGCATTTTTATTGGAATGGGCACCTTATACGAAAAGAGTAGAATAAGGAACTTACCAACAATGTAATCATACTCCGCATATATATCATCAGATGTATTTGGACTGTACTTCTGTTCGGACAGAGATTCCAACAGGCGTGGGAGTTGTGGGGATTTACTTACTGGTGTCGGATACAATAATAGTTCCTCTACCAAATTCAAATCAGCAACTGATAAGAAACATACATATCATATGTCAGAAATTGATGCAGTGCAGAAGTACAGTATTTCAGTGAGTAATCATTGTTGTTTCAGATAAAAAACAGTTTACACTACAACAATAGTTATTTACAGTGTACAAATCTGATGCGTACATCGTGTCCCACTTAATCAGTAATTCCGTAAAATGTTGGTATTTTAAAAAAAGTTCAGAATGACATAAAACAAAACCATTACATTTAATACCTGTATGTTTAAGAAATAAGGGTGTTAAAAGAAATGTTGGATATGTCCTCACTGAACTACCAAACACAGCTGAAAAACATATATTCCTATACGTTTTTATAAAACTAACTAACATTTTCCGAGCCAACTTTTTAAGTGGGACTTTTTTTGGCTATGATGTCTTACACTCACCGTTTTTTTTTCTTTTTTTTTTTTCTTTTTTTTAAAATCTGTTATAAAAAGGAAAAAAGTCGCCAAATTTTAGGGATTTTTCCCTTTAGTAGTAACCTGGCTATCGTATTAACTTATTGGTTTGGCGCAGACTTGAAAATCGCGCCAATCGAAAAGACGCCAAACATCGATGCGTGAGTGTAACATCTGTTCCTTTTTTAGGTGCGTTCGTAATTATATAAATACGTAGCACCTATAGTCGTCGTTTGGTCCGTCCGTCTGTCCGTCCGTCTGTCTGTCCGTCTGTCTGTCTGTCCGCATATAACAACGCAAAAACTACCCAACCAAATGGTTTGCAATTTAAAATATATTATCTTTGCAGAATTTTGTCGAGACATTTCAAATTTTATTAAAATCGAATCAAAACTTTAGGAGATATTAATAAAAATATTTATTAAGAAATTTGAATTTTTTTTTTTAAATCGGTGCTTTCTTGTTAGAGGAGCTTCCGATGGATGTTAAATCGTCAAGCGACCGAGATACTTATTTTATGACAGAAATTAATCTGCAGACGATATAATTCATTTCACAGAATTAAAAATCATCAAGATCTGAATATTTATATAACTAGCTGATACATATATATCTGAATATTTATATAACTAGTTAAGATATTTGTATGAACAGTGTCATAAAATATATACTTAACTAGCTGTTTAATCCGTTCTACGCACGGGATATCATGAATTTAATTCTAAAACGTGCGTACGAACGCACCTCGTTTGTAACGTTTGACGTACAATTTCCAACTTGTTAAATTTAAAAATTAGATGCTGAACCACAATAGTCACTTCGTAAAAATATTTTTAAATCCAAAATACTCGGCTAATTTATATTACGGTAACCGTTAGTGAGATACCTGAATCTATTTAATCATATATGCATTCGATAAAAATAACAACACATACTTTTGAAAATCTTTCCCTACATTTGTTGAAATCTGCTGTTCTGCTTTTTCCATGAAGGGTTACCAATCAGTAAAACCGCATTATTGCAAATAATTGAACAGATAAGTTTTAACTATATGCCAGAAAACATCAAAAGGCATGAGGAAGCTAAATGCATGAAGTGACAGGTATATGTCTTCCCATTTGGACTTCTTAATGTCTTTTGGACTGTCCCTTTCCTTTACACTGGCATCGAGCCAGTGTGCGGAGGATATAGGTGCACTTTTCCTTTACGTTCAACCTTTTCATAGAAAAATTTATCATAATAAGCCAGAGGAAACGGAATTTGTCCGGAATGTATCAGAAAGTAGCGGTTTGTTGAGCATGGAATAAAAGTTATATCACATTTAAACAGGGACTGTTAAAACATGGGCCAAATGGGCGGTGAACCTAGGGCTGGTGAAATTGAAGGTGGGGGGGGGGGGGTCCCAAATTTTGTATATAATGTTTCTAAAGCAGATATTTTAAATCTATTGTAAAACTTTTCACTGATTATAATCAATATTTTGTACTTTTAGAGAAAAATACATTTAAATAAAATTACCTATCTATGCAAATATGTATTATATATTCATATTTGTATTTTAAGGCATAGAAGATGGTTATCTTTTCAGTTATACAGAAAGTTGAATCGGGCTTTTAAGATGGCGACGCACAGAAACGGAATTATCGGAGGGCAACATGAGGCCTTCAGGGACTTCACAAATTTTACTAATCTTGACAATTTTTTTTTATGAGAATTGTAAACGTTTGTATATCAGAAAATATAGAGCTTATATTAAAATCCTTGGTTTTGAAAAGTATATATCATCTAACGTAATAAATAAGTTTACCCTCGATGTTTAAAGCATTTTCATTCATAAACGCATAAAAATTTGCATCTATTCTCATTCAAATACCAATAAATAGAATAGCTTTTCCCATTTTTCTTTAAATGCAAAGGATGCTTTAGATATGTTATTTTAGTTATGTTATTATGTCTAATTTAGAGACACGCCAGTCATCAGGGAGCAATCGAATGTAACAATTAAAGTTCTGTCACATTTATAGGGAAATTAAACCTTTAAGATTGTTAAGTGATTATACTTGAAAATTTTATGCATTTAAGAAAAAAATGAATTCTTGAATGTATCAGAAAATTTTAGGTTGTTGAGTGACGAAAATAATTATTTTTGAAAACACCGTTAAATTGAAATCCTCGAATTTTGATTTGAAAAAGGCTGAGATTTTAGATAACTGATTTTCATCGGCAGACGACAGAACAAAATCCAAGGTAAATTGTAGAAGATTTGTTTTTAATTTATTATGTGATAAGCGTATGCCTTATTAAAATGAACAAAAACACTTTTGTCCACCTAATGTTTAATTGCTTGAAGTCATCTGAAAATAAAGAAACAATTTACAACATTTAAAAGTTCAGGGAAGGTCCATGACTTACTTGTGCTGTCAGCCACAGAAGTTGAAGGATTGACTGCTGGTAGACTACCTTAAAATGATTGAATAAAAATAATGGTGGTTTCGAAGACATTAATGTACAACATTATATAAAAGTAGCAAAAGATGAAGTTTTCATTCAAACAAAAATATTTGTATGGTAAAAAATGAATTAATTGAATTAAAAAAATAAACGTACCTTCAATGCAATCTTTCAATAAAAATGTAAGTAAAAATATTAAAATACCACTACGCGAAGACATATTGATCTTCAACTACTTTTCAACAAACTTCTGCAGCTTGCCGTTAAACGAACTTCTACTTAGACCATAAAGAATAACTGGTAACTTTAAAAGATTTAACAACTCAAAATCATATTCATGTATATATGAAGAAAAGGAAAAACAAGATAAACATTTTTACTCTCTGAATGTTTAATTACTTTAAGTCTTGGGGGAATAAAGAAAAAATTGACAAACATTTAAAAATTCATGGAAGGTCCATCGCTTATTTTAACTGTTATCCATAGAAGTTAAAGTCATTTTTATTGGTAAAAAAATGGCAATTGATGACTTATGTTCAAATGGTTCAATAAAAATATTTAACTGTTGTTTCGGGGATTGTTCATGTTCAACATTATAAAAAAATAGCAAAAGAGGAAGTTTTCATCCAAACAAAATGATTCACAAGGTAAACAATAAATAAATAAAGTTTTTAAAAAACTCCCCTGCAATACAATCTTTCAATAAAAATGTAAGGGAAATATTAAAATATCACTACACAAGGACATATTCAATAATTTCTTTATCTTCAACTGTTTTTCAACAAACTTCTGCAACTTCCTTTTCAACTAACTTCTACTTACACCGTAAAAATAATAGGTAACTTTGTACAATTTGACAACTCAAAATCATTTTCACGTATATATAAAGAAAAAGAAACAGATGAATATTTTTATCTTCTTAATGTTTAATTACTTTAAGTCACGGAAGAATAAAGAAAAAATTGACAAACATTTAAAAATTCAGCATAGGTCCATCGCTTATTTTAACTGTTTCCATAGAAGTTAAAGTCATTTTTATTGATTAAAAAAATTGACAATTGATGAGTTATCTTCAAATGGTTGAATAAAAATATTTAACGGTTTTTTAGGGGAGTTGTTCATGTTCAACATTATAAAGAAATAGTAAAAGATGAAGTTTTCATCCAAACAAAATGATGTACAAGGTAAACAATAAATAAATGAAAGTTTAAAAAAAACGCACCTGCAATACAACCTTTCAATAAAAAAGTAAGGAAATTATTAAAATAACACTACACATGGACATATTCAATGATTTCTTTATTTTTAACTGTTTTTCAGCAAACTTCTGCACCTTCCTCTTCAACTAACGTCTACTTAGACAGTAAAGAATAATAGGTAACGTCTAAACTTTGACAACTCAAAATCATTTTCACGTATGTATAAAGAAAAAACAAAACAAGATGAACATTTTTATTTTCTTAATGTTTAATTACTTTAAGTCATGGGGAAATAAAGGAATTGATGACAAACATTTAAAAATTCAGCGAAGGTCCATCACTTTCTTTAGCTGTCATCCATAGAATTTGAAATTATTTTTATTGATTAAAAAAAAGTGACAATTGATGGGTGATCTAAAAATGGCTGAATAAAAATATTTAACGGTTGTTCGAGTACATTCATGTTCAACATCATAAAGAAATAACAAAACATGAAGTTTCATTCAAACAAAAATATTTACATGGCAAAAAATAAATAAACAAAAGTAAAAAAAAGTACCTGCATTACAGTCTTTTAATAAAAATGTAAGTAAAAATATTAAAATAGCACTACGCGAAGACATAGTGATATTCAACAGCTTTTCAACAAATTTCTTCAACTTGCTCTTCAACAAAACTTTACTTAGACGGTATAGCTAACTTCGAAAGCTTTGACAACTCAAAAAGATTTTCACGTATATATAAAGAAAGAAGAAACAGGTGAAAAATCTCTTTTTTATATATGACATGCAAGTAAAAACCTTAATGTCTTTTACGTCACGAGTAAGATACGCTTATAGATTTTCTTTGTTATATAACGAACAAGATGATTTCAGAATTTATGACTTAACATTTGCTCAGCTTTGTAATGCAATTAATTCCACAGCTACATTGAAATAACTTCTGCAATACAATGATATGCGAAAATGAAGCACGTTTCAGAGTGATTATTTAGCATCTTTAAAATCTGGAACTGAAGTTATTTTGTGTAACTTTACATCAATCAAATGTGGTACTAAAAAAGTAGCGCGAAAACGAGTGAACGCAATAACGTTTTAAGTTTAGCTAAAAAAAAAACTGAAATAAAAAATCTCTAAATGAAAGTGATTAATAAGGAGATTCTCCTATAAGAGTATTCTCGAAAAATTATAAAAAACATATTAAAGAATCTATGTATGCATTTTATAGCGATGTCATCTCTCGCAACAACAACTTCAACGAACAATATAGGATGAGTCACTTGTCATGGAACAATCGAAATAGCCCTTTGCTCCATGTTGCAATGGTATGTACCATTCCAATCCATGTACTAAAAAAGTAGCGCGAAAACGAGTGAACGTAATAACGTTTTAAGTTTAGCTAAAAAAAAAACTGAAATAAAAAATCTCTAAATGAAAGTGATTAATAAGGAGATTCTCCTATAAGAGTATTCTCGAAAAATTATAAAAAACATATTAAAGAATCTATGTATGCATTTTATAGCGATGTCATCTCTCGCAACAACAACTTCAACGAACAATATAGGATGAGTCACTTGTCATGGAACAATCGAAATAGCCCTTTGCTCCATGTTACGGCTCTCGTCTTCTAAATTGTAGGTCCCTGGTTCAAATCCAGCAAGCACCAATTCATCGACGCCTACAATACAATTAAAATTCAATCCTATTAAGCGGTAGAATGTTTCATTTCCTAGAATAAAAATCAAACATTCTAGTTTTATTGTCATAGACAATCGCCACTTCACAACTTGACGAAAATTAAGTTCGTGAGGTGTACGAGCAAAAAGTGGTGATACTCTTGTAAATGTAATGATATTTTAATGTAATGATAATTTAAACGAGTGGGCATTGTAATTTTTTTTTAATTAAAATGCAAATAATAAGACGGTTTACGTAAGTTTAAATAATAGAAAAAAGTTATTGCATATTTATTATTTAATTTTATCGCCGAATTCTTTTTTAGGTAGCTTTCATTACAGAAAGCAATTGCAGCCGTTCGAAGGAAAAGCAATTCAAAACTATTTTGGTATATTTTCACCGATCATGAACCCCAGACTCCAAAACAACCCTTCGTTCAAATGTTGACTTACATATAATTTATTTGTTGATTTACATATGATTTATATATATATATATATATATATATATATACTAAAACACAATTATACATTTACATTAACCACGCTATGTAGCCAAAACAAATAACAATATATCAACTGAACTCTAAACTATAACCAATTAAAACTATAAAACAAAAATAACCAAACTCAAAATACTAACGAAAAATCAATACCAGGAAAATTAAACCTGAAGGCAGGAGGGCATGGCTAACAACATGCGCTGCAGGGTTAAAACCGGCTTTTACGTTAACAACGTCCCCCTTCTCCTGCCGAGACCAAATTAATTCAAGCTATCAACTAAAATACCAAGCTACACACAGCAGCAACCAACTCTATCTGAATCCATCCAACAACTGATCAAGACCACCCTTAGCATTCAAAAATGAATTCATTTCATTTCTATATTTACTTCTACCTATAAAATTGATCGTGTTTCTCCTTACAAAGTTCACAGGGTAACCTTGCATCAATGCCATGTTAATCCACTCCATGAACCCGCCAACCGCATCGCCAAATCTTGAACATAACCTTTCAATACGAACTAAACCGTTTGTAAATACATTTCTAAATACTGAATATATATATATATATATATATATATATATATATATACCTGACATTTGTCATGCTGTAACTCTCTTATTTATGAACCGATTTGGATGTCACCGAGTCTGTGTATAGGACATACCAAGGTCTCGACCGAGTTCGTTGGCCAGCTTTATACACCATCTTATTTCAAAATGGCGACCAGTTAAAAAATTTTAATTTTTTTAATTCAAAAAGATGCATCGATATTTATAAATTAGAAAAGTTGTTTCCTTTAAGTGTTAGATCGTTATTAAAGGATTCTGGAACATTTTTTGTTTTGGCTTTATCTTAAAAAATGACTGAGCTATAGTAGTTTGAATTTCTAGAGTAGCTGACATTTTGAAACTATCTGATTTTTGTTATCCTGTAATTCTCATGCTGACATTCGCATTAAAATTCAGTATTCACAAAAACCGGGATTGAATTTTCTATAATCGAATTCTAAGCATTTTAGCTTCAGGTGTTTGAGTAAAATGCGTTGAATTTTTAAAAACATAGACTATGAAAGCTACATTTTCCTCCCTGTGAAGGCCCGAAGGATTTTTTTAATTCTTTTGGAATCGCAAGAACAATTTATTTTACTTTGCAGATAACCTGATTTTCAAACCTTTAAACTTCAATCTAAAATAATTAAGAGGTTACTTTGCTTTTCTTCTCATACGTTGTCAAAACTGTTCATATCGAAATTAATGTAATGCAACTATCGTCTGCAACTTAATAAAAGAATTTATAGAAAATGAACTGGAATTGTTGCATTTAAACTAGAGCAAATTAAATTAATTCTATATTTTTAAATGTAATTTTTATAAATGTATCTAACAAAAATAATATGAATATCCAAAACACATTTCCAAAACATATCCAGTACATATTTTTATGCGTATGAAAAATATGAGCAAGTTACTGAACAATTGGCTGTGGGAAAATGTCTGAATATTTTTATCGATTTTTTATGGATCTTAATCTGTATTATAAACTTACTCATTCGTATACTATCTATCATTCTTATCTGTATATATTTTAGTATACATATAATTTTTAAGTAATGAAATTTAAATTGTTATTTTCACGCCAAAAGCGAGTTAAATCGCCAAAATAGTGTGGTACGAATCCAAACCACTACTCACTCACACACATCAGACCATTAGGACATTCTGCCAGGGATTCTATGGCAACGAATAAAACCAACTTTGTGCCGCCAAAAATGCAGTTAACATGTTGTACTTTTTCAAAATGAAATTCATAGGTTTTAGAAGGAATTTTTTTTTTATTATTATTTTATGCTTATTATAAACTAACTTGTAGTTTAAAGTACATAAAAAATAAACTTCTATGTTAATAGTCTGATACAGGGGATTTGAAATATGTATTTTCAGAACGTTATGCTGTTCTAAAATCACATCGTTAGCTTTGGTCTACAGTGCTGTACACTTCTTAATGATAGGTATATATGTGCTTCACCAAAATTGGTTTTCTTGTAAGATTTTAATTAAAATATTTGTAAAACAAATAGACATTGTTGCAGAAATAGTAATTTTTTTTATATTTCTCATTTTTCTTTTTATGATTTGAAATTTTCGTCTTCTTGCGTTTTTACATTAAAATGAAATATTCTTTAAATATGGTCAAACAAAATATATATATATTTTTTGTACTATAATTTATCATTATCATTAAATGTGCAAAAAGGGAATTTTGTTTTTAGAAAATTAATTAAGTTGTATTAATACGCGCCCAAAAAAATTATTTTTCACCAAATAATGACACATTTATCATTTTATAACTAACATAGAATATGCACAAAACAATTTTTTTTCTTTGTAATTACCGTATATTGTATTATTCGGACCATAAACCTGCGACTATTATATCTTGGATCTCTCAATGCTTATTTTCTTTGTTCGTAATTATATAAATACGTAGCACCTATAGTCGTCGTCTGGTCCGTCCGTCTGTCCGATTATAACAGCACAAAAACTATCCAACCGTATGTTTTGAAATTTAATCGTTGCAGAATTTTGCCGAGTCATTTCAAATTTTATGAAAATAGAATCAAAACTTAAAAAGTTATTAAAACAAATGTTCTTCATTCTATTAAATCCTATCATACGTAATTAATTCAATGACATCTTATGATAGGTAATGATTCTAGGTTGCCGTATGGTGATTATGTCCTATTTAAGATGGCATCATATTATTTCCGTATTACTGAATTTAAAAACCGAATTTGTATACTAAAATTGTTTAATTGTACGAAACCTATAATCTACCGACAGTTTTTTTGTATACATGTTTCCGGAAAAATAGATATTAAATGGAAAAAGAGTCTAAATATGGATTTCAAATTCTGAAATTTTCAAAGTTAGGCTTACGTTTGCCATTGGAATTTTGAGTAATGTCAACAAGAGATAAAATGTTGCCAACTTAATTTGTTCTTATTTATTACGGAAATTAACACCATCATAATTCATTTTTTCAGTGAAATAACAGCGATGATTTTCTTTACATTGTCTTGTATTGGATATTTGCGCTTAATATAATTTTAATATGATGTAATGCATTGTTTGTAAAGTGTATTGAAAATTAATTTCATAAAATAGAATTAATGTCTATAATATGAATGTCTGCACATGATATAAATTTTGTATTCATGCATTTTTGCTAAGAGTGCAACAAAAATTGCACCATGATCTGAATATTTATAAAACTAGTTATAGTACGAACCACCTCATTTGTCATTGTTTGACGTACAATTTCCAACTTGTTGTTGCTGTAAAACAGATTCTTTGAGGAGACGAGGGGCAAAAGTCCGGTTTATCTTTGGTATAGTGTCTAGAAAACATAGTGTGACAACCGGCTATTCCAGTAATGCTTTAAAAAATGCTAAAAATTTGAATCTCGTAAATGTTGAACGATGCTGAATGACAAATGTCGACATCAGCTAGCTCTTCACTGGCTGAAACGCTTTCTTAATTGAATCTTTATAGTACAATCTTTACGTTTGAACTTCCAGATGTCGCTGCGATCGACATTTATCTTTCAGCATCGTTCAACATTTATGGGATACAATAATACTAAAATATAACTACATTTTACCACTGAGTCCATATATAACATTAGATCTGTCTTCCTAATGCCCAACATGCTTTCCAGCGGTCAGCGCTGAAGGATACAGTGACGATAATTTTAGCTCGCATTCATGGCAAAACATGCTATCTATCGCAATCCCTTACATGAATAGTGAATTATTTATGAATTAGATAAGCATATATTAAATATAAAAGCATAATTTTGGATAATAGTAAATGAGAATACTAATATCTGACATTGACAACACGGACTATTTTTTACTTTTGCCTTGCAAGCTTCATTTGCCTTTCATGCTTCTGACTGCTGATTCTGAACTCCTGTTATATATAGAGCTCAATGCATTTTACAGATTTAGTGAAATATAACGAAGCAATTAATATATATATACATATATATACAATCAAATTGCAATCATGCAATACTCAATTTAATCATAAACAACATTTTATATTTAAATTGTCTTAGTGCATTTAAAAAAATTCTTACTTTTTTTTAATATTTAAAGGGGGACGCTGTGTTTACGTAAGAAAGTTTCGCGTGTTTGCATAGAATTCTTTTTTCTTTTCTGTTTTTATTACGACAGCAGTATTAAATAAACACCAGTCCATTTATTTAATTTTTCGAAAGTTTTTTTTTTTTGTCTTTTTTGTTATTTTGAACATTTTATAGCCGGATTGGTATGCGTTTCGGGTAAAATTTCCCGAAAAGTTCAAATATACAAATTGTTTTACTATATTTTAAATAGTTAACATAAAAATTATACATTAATAACTGCAACTTTAAAGTTATAATCTTCAACTGGTCGAAAGGGAGGGAAGAAATTATTGTCAACAGTTTCGCAACTTTTCTACAATATATTTCTGTTTACTACCGAGATTTGATCAAGAACACTTTGGCAAATAGATAAATCTTTATATAATAAACATATATATTTATCATAAAAGTGATATATTTTAACTTAAACCAGTTTCATTTTTTCTTAAACAGTTTTAATTCAGTTCTTTTTGTATTTAAAATTTAAAAACAAACTCAGAAATAGAGAAATATTTTATTAAATTAAGCAGCGCACTTCCCTTAATCGCACATATAATCGTCCCACTATATTCTGAAGAGGAAATGTCCCCAAAACGGCCAGGATCTAAATACGGGTTGGTTACTGAAAGTGGGTAAAAGGAAGGCAACACTAGATACCGGCAAGGCAACACTAGATACCAGGCTTGCTCATTCATTCTCATGACGTTACAAATAGTGGCTGGTCGCGACCAGCGATTGGTACAAAGCGACGCGCCCATCGTTTTGTACCAATCGCTGTATGTCTTTCGTCGCGGCCAACCACCATTTGTGACGTCATGATAATCAATGAGCAAGCCCGGTATTTAGTGTAGCCCTGATACCGGGCTTGCTCATTCACAGTCATAACGTCACAAATAGTGGCTGACAGCGACAAGCGATTGGTAGAATACGCGTGCCCATCGTTTTGTGCCAATCGCTGTATGCCTTTCATCGCGGCCAGCCACCTTTTGTGACGTCATGATAATAAATGCGAGGCTAACGAAAAAGGAAGGCTACCGCGGGGCTTTATGCAACTCTTTTTTTACAGACCGCGGGAGTCACGTGATTCTCGAATGCACCAATACAGGTGTACGAAAAGAGCAATACGTCACTCTAGCGGTCTGTAGAAAAAGATAAGTGGAATGCACCGCGGTAGCCTGTCTTTTTCGTTAGCCTCGAATAAATGAGCAAGCCCGGTATCTAGTGTAGTCCTGGTGAAATCGCTTGTGCACGGTCGTGGGAATGGCACCGAACAGAACAGGAAGAAATGGGGGAACAATGATGTGCAGGTGGCATTGGTCCTTGAACCCACGTGGATTGGTGCGATTTCTTTTCATGAGAAAACCTACTTTTGAGAACCCCAAAAATTTTCAAAGGATGTCAAATTTAATTTCTCCCTTCCTTAGTTCTTCAGTAAAGCAAGTAGCTTACAAGTCATCTCAAAGTAGATTTCCTGAGCTTCACGTTGAGGGCCTGTTTTCATCGATTTGTTTGTTTTGTAATGGTTGCTGAGACCATCACGTTGAAGTATTGGATGGTCTAAAAACGGGCTACCTTAAAGCCGATAGTGACGATGAAGGGTTAGCGGCTCCACTGGGAGGGGGGGGATAAACCTGGTGTAGACAATGCAGCATACATTGACTGCGATGGACTCTTTTCAGATTCTGTTAGAGGGGAAGCTTGGAATCAGTGCTAGAAGTGTGGAAGAAAAACACATTCCGAATGTGCTGTAATGGAAAAAAGATGTACACATATGTGACTTCTGCAGGAAAAAATTAAGAAAATGCTCTTTTATTTACACAAAGCAGCATTTACAAAATGCAGCATGCATTTACTGCGATAGACTCTTTTCAGTTGATGTTAGAGAGAAAGTTTGGATTCAGTGCAACAAGTCTGGTAATTGCGCACATTCCTAATGTGCTGGAATGAAAAAAAATAAGTATACATATATGACTTCTACAAGTAAACAAGAACGAAAAATCATGCGTCAAGCATAGATTATGTAACACTTTCCAACGCTTCCAAAATAATTTTACGAATCATACTCTTCAATAAGCTAAAAGATAACATCTAAGTAATCCAAATACTTTTATTCAGCCCTGTATAGGATCTATAGATTTGTATATATACTACATAGGATGCTAAATTTTAGTTCAGTTAGGAAACACGTAGCACAGTTTAAAATTCTCCGTCTGGAGTTAAATAATACGGAAATGTTTTCCCGAACTTTTGTACTTCCCTGTATAGGATCTACAGAATTTATACACACCACGTAATAGACAAAAAGCGATTTAAAATTAAAATAGCGTTTAGTAACTTAAAACGCACTTCCAGGAATTATTGTTAACATACAGTAGAGAATTCTTTTGTGTGTCCCTGTAAATGAACGATGACTGCTATACACACAATATTCTGTAGTAAGTCTCTTGTAATGAACCTTATATAAATTTCAATGCGTTTAAAATAGGGAAACATTGTTTAAATAAAGCGCAGACGATTTTTCTCCATAGACGTAATGTAACGGAATTCTTTTGGCTGTCCCTGTAAAGTAAGTATAAGTGCTATGCACACCCTATTCCATATTAAGCTTCTTCTAATGCACCTTAGTGATATATATAAATTTCAATGCGTTTAAAATAGTGAAACATTATTTAAATAAACCGCAAATGATTTTTCCCCATAGACCGCAATGTAACGGAATTATTTTGAGTGTCCCTGTAAAAAAACTATAAGTGCTACATACTTCCGTTGAAATAGGGAACATGCTATAGATAATGATTATAACATATAAAAATTGCAGGGCAATCCGAGCATATTTACGGGAGTTAGAGCACGGACAGACGGCAGACGGCAGACGGCCAGACGGCAGACGGCCAGACAAACCGAAGTCATAAACACTTTTCAACTAGGTTGGAAAGTGTTAAAAATGAAGAAAATGCTTTTCTTTACCTAAACTTTAAAGGTAGTAATTTAAAAGGATTTTGAAAAAAAAAAATTGTTTTTTTATTCAATACGAGATAAATTACTAAGTAGCAATTATTTGGACCATCCCTTGAAAAACAGTAATTTTCACTATTTTCGGAATAAAATGATTTTGCGAAACTAAGACTGGTTATTAGCGTTTTAAACCCTCATATCACCTTTTGGACAATTTTTAAGAAATAAGTGACAACAAAATTATCCATTTTGACTAAAAGGTGGTAGCCTATTTTTGGACCATTCCTTTACTATCAACATTATCTCTTCCCAATTATAGAAAAGTGAGTGTGTCCAATCTCGCTTCAGTTTCAGTACCGGGGGAACCAAAAATTCGTTAAAACTTTAAAAATTCATAAAAAAGGAAGACATTATGATAAAGAAATGCGGTTTGCAAGAAAGGGCTTACAAAGTAGTCGAATGCTTTTAGCAGCAAAAACACTTTTAGTTAAAAATGTCACTCATAGAGGGCGCTGACGACCCGAAACACAATGAACAGGACAACAGTACATTCCATCCATTTTTTCTTGCAATAACAATTGTTCAACAGGAACTGCAGACCACATTATTCGTCTTCAGTCCTTCGCCGTGCGAAATTTTCGCAACGCAAAAGTTGCTGACTCTCCGTTCAAATAGAACAACTTCATCAATAACGCTTGATCGGGTAATGATAACATTCTGAAAGCGAATGAGAAGTCCTCGTGTGTCCCGGTCTTTTATTTCAGGATTAATTTGCATAATTCTGCTGAATCTCTCGCATGTTAGCGCCATCTATAGGTGACTTTTTAAACTAAATTCTTTTTTTTATGCTTCTAAAAAAACCAGACTACCTTGTGAGTCTTTCATTGCAAACCGCATTTTTTTATCATAATTTCTTTCATTTTTATGAATTTTTAAAGTTTTAACGAATTTTTGATTCACCCGGTTCCTATAAAACTGCCTATAGTTTATTGCCCATTACTATAAATTTTTTCTAGAGCATTGGGATGTAAATTAAAAATATTTCTGAAAATAATTCTTCCACATAAAATCAGCAAGAAGCTGCATTCAAACACCCATAAAAAATCACAAGTATCTGTATCTGTGCGGGCTCATATTTAATTGGCACAAAACAACAGCTGTAAAAATAATCTTACAAGATGCGTAGGATATAATAAGGGAAACTATAAAAAAAAAAAAATGCGGGTCAAATATTGCGTCAGTCGTATTGTTGACAAAGAGTTTTATATTACTGGAATGAACATTGGGAAACATTCCCAAAATAATTCTTGCACATAAAATCAGCAGAAGGTTGCATTCAGCTACCCGTAAAAAACCTCACAAGTATTTGCTTCTATGTGGGCTCATTTTCAATTGGATAAAATAACAGCTGCAAAAACTGACTTACAGAATGCGTAGGATATGTTAAGCAAAAATGGAAATTAATGTGTTTTATATAGCAAAAACTAGGACTTTGAGTTCTCTGAATTTTTAAAATATATAAAAAATAAATAGCAGACAATAATTTAAAGTAAATTAAAGGTAATATAAGTAATTGGTTACAAATAAAAATCGAAGTTAATTAAAAGTGAACTAAGGAATAAGGTATTTTTTTAAGTAATGAAAGGTTTGCCGAAAACTAAAAATAGTTGTAACTAGCAGTACTAACCGGCGTTGCTGTTTTTTTTTTTTTTTTTTTTTTCTAGATAATATACACTGTAAAAAATGATCACTGTTTCTTATTATATGAAAATATACTATAACCACGAACGAAAATATAATATAATCTTCTGAGCTATCCGTAATTCCGAATAGCGTGTTCCATTGTCTTTTGAATCCACAGAAACCAATACATCTCAAAAATTTAAAGAATTACTTATAAAAACAAAGTATTTTTCGCTGCCCGTATTTGTTAGAAACGTTTCCGAAGGTTTTTATAGTGTATAAATTAGTGTCCTGAGCCTGGAATACCTGTTTTTTGAATGCTATCAATTCTCAAGCAAACATTTACATGTTCAAAAAATATGTTTAACAGACAAACATGCACAATTAACAGCGTTAACAATAGCATTAAAATTAAGATTATTTCCGTATAAATTATCTCTTTCATGTATAAATTAACTTTTGCGGCTGAAAACGATTACTTGAGAATTGATGACAATCAAAAAACAGGTATTCCAGACTGAGAACACTAATTAATACACTATAAAAACCCTTCGGGAACGTTTCTGGAAAAAACGGGCAGCGAAAAATACATTTTTTTTTATAAATAATTCTTTAAATTTTGGAAATGTATTGGTTTCTGGGGATTCAAAAGACAACGGAACACGCTATTCGGAATTTCGGATAACTCAGAAGATTATATTATATTTTCGTTAATATTTTCGTAGTTATAGTATATTTTCATAAAATAAGAAACATTGGTCATTTTTTACAGTGTAGAGAGAAAAAAAAAAGACTACTTATTTTCCCCCATAGGTTAATCTGAGATTTCACGGTCTGGGAAGGGACAATTTGTTCTGCTGATGCGTTCCTCAATGCGTATTAAACAGAGGTTGTAAGAAGGTAAAGAAAGAATGAAACTAGTCGTTGGGGGCCACCGTAATACTTACCCATCATGGATATGCATAATGTAAAATATTAAAATAAAAATGTGTAAACTACTTATAAAATGCATTGCAATTCAAATAAAATCGTGGCTTGATGACGTCATAAACTTTAAAGGGACAATTTGTTCTGCTGATGCGTTCCTCAATGCGTATTAAACAGAGGTTGTAAGAAGGTAAAGAAAGAATGAAACTAGTCGTTGGGGGCCACCGTAATACTTACCCATCATGGATATGCATAATGTAAAATATTAAAATTAAAATGTGTAAACTACTTATAAAATGCATTGCAATTCAAATAAAATCGTGGCTTGATGACGTCATAAACTTTAAAGGGACAATTTGTTCTGCTGATGCGTTCCTCAATGCGTATTAAACAGAGGTTGTAAGAAGGTGAAGAAAGAATGAAACTAGTCGTTGGGGGCCACCGTAATACTTACCCATCATGTATATGTATAATGTAAAATATTAAAATAGAAATGTGTAAACTACTTATAAAATGCATTGCAATTCAAATAAAATCGTGGCTTGATGACGTCATAAACTTTAAAGGGACAATTTGTTCTGCTGATGCGTTCCTCAATGCGTATTAAACAGAGGTTGTAAGAAGGTAAAGAAAGAATGAAACTAGTCGTTGGGGGCCACCGTAATACTTACCCATCATGGATATGCATAATGTAAAATATTAAAATAAAAATGTGTAAACTACTTATAAAATGCATTGCAATTCAAATAAAATCGTGGCTTGATGACGTCATAAACTTTAAAGGGACAATTTGTTCTGCTGATGCGTTCCTCAATGCGTATTAAACAGAGGTTGTAAGAAGGTAAAGAAAGAATGAAACTAGTCGTTGGGGGCCACCGTAATACTTACCCATCATGGATATGCATAATGTAAAATATTAAAATTAAAATGTGTAAACTACTTATAAAATGCATTGCAATTCAAATAAAATCGTGGCTTGATGACGTCATAAACTTTAAAGGGACAATTTGTTCTGCTGATGCGTTCCTCAATGCGTATTATACAGAGGTTGTAAGAAGGTGAAGAAAGAATGAAACTAGTCGTTGGGGGCCACCGTAATACTTACCCATCATGTATATGTATAATGTAAAATATTAAAATAGAAATGTGTAAACTACTTATAAAATGCATTGCAATTCAAATAAAATCGTGGCTTGATGACGTCATAAACTTTAAAGGGACAATTTGTTCTGCTGATGCGTTCCTCAATGCGTATTAAACAGAGGTTGTAAGAAGGTAAAGAAAGAATGAAACTAGTCGTTGGGGGCCACCGTAATACTTACCCATCATGGATATGCATAATGTAAAATATTAAAATAAAAATGTGTAAACTACTTATAAAATGCATTGCAATTCAAATAAAATCGTGGCTTGATGACGTCATAAACTTTAAAGGGACAATTTGTTCTGCTGATGCGTTCCTCAATGCGTATTAAACAGAGGTTGTAAGAAGGTAAAGAAAGAATGAAACTAGTCGTTGGGGGCCACCGTAATACTTACCCATCATGGATATGCATAATGTAAAATATTAAAATTAAAATGTGTAAACTACTTATAAAATGCATTGCAATTCAAATAAAATCGTGGCTTGATGACGTCATAAACTTTAAAGGGACAATTTGTTCTGCTGATGCGTTCCTCAATGCGTATTAAACAGAGGTTGTAAGAAGGTGAAGAAAGAATGAGACTAGTCGTTGGGGGCCACCGTAATACTTACCCATCATTGATATGCATAATGTAAAATATTAAAATAAAAAATGTGTAAACTACTTATAAAATGCATTGCAATTCAAATAAAATCGTGGCTTGATGACGTCATAAACTTTAAAGGCTCGATTACTGAATTGCTTGAAAGAGGTTTTTCCTTATAACCCGAAAAATAATAATCCTATTAACTAGCGGTTTATTGCATCTGATTAAGCGTCAAATTTCCAATTAAAATATATCTTTAAAGTCAAATTTGGATAAAATACAGGGTCATGAAAAATCGAAGAGTGTGGAAAAATAGGATTCAAAATATCTCGGCAACTCTTTATCCGATCGACTTCATGCTTTATGCAAAATTTATGTTTTTTTATTGTCTTTTATATTCTTTTCTTAAAATAAACAATTTCGAAAATTTTAATATACCTTTTATCAGAACGAATATTTCGAGAGTCCGAAAAAAATAGTTCCGGTTAATCGAGGTTATTGAAATGAAATAGGCTTCTTCCCATTATTACGTACTAAGTACATACCAAAATGCAAGTCTCTATCTCAATTTTTTCTGGAGATAGAGCGTTTACAGACTTCTAAAAATATGATTTTCGGAATCTCCAGTGTCTGAAACGTGTCAATCCGTCAAAAAAAAATTTTCGATTTTCAAAACGATTACAAGACTTACCCTATACTACGTATGATGGGTAAGAAAAATGAAACCATTATTTCTTTGATAGAAGAAAATTAATCAAAATTTACAAGTTCGTGTAATACGCTGCTGATAAAAATGATAGATTAACAATTAGGAAAAGATTAGCATAATAATTAAGATTTCTATATTAATAATTATTGTGTCGTCGGTATAAAAAAATGACACCTCTTATAAAATTTAACCTTCAAATTGTGCACAAATAATGAAAAGAGCCATTCTATTAGAAATTATATCTTCTGTTAATTTATGTGGAAAAATAAGCTTAGGCGGCCACCTTCCATCTTGAAATATCCGAAACTTTGAAACTCAAATTCTGAAAATTTCATCATTACAATCGCCCATTGTGACACCATATTTGGATTTTTTGGTACATTATTCCTTTGCATGTTAACGGGAAATTATTCGGTCAAACACTTTATGAATTACGAAGATTTACAATTTTGAACTCGTAATGTTATTACTTACTCATCATAGGTAGTTTAGGGTAAGTCTTGTAATCGTTTTAAAAATCGAAAAAAAAAATGACGGATTTACACGTTTCAGATACTGGAGATTACGAAAAATATATTTTTAGAAAAAAAAATTGCCGTTCGCCTGTCTGTGTGTGTGTCTGTGTATCTGTAAACGCTCTATCTCACGAACAAAATGAGATAGAGACTTTAAATCTGGAGATTCCGAAAAACATATTTTTTGAATAAAAATATTGCCGTCCATTTGTCTGTGTGTGCGTCTGTAAACGCTCTATCTGCCGAACAAATTGAGATAGAGATTTTAAATGTGGTATATGCATAGTATGAAATAATGGAAAGAAGCTTATTGAATTTCCTTATCCTCGATTATCCGGCAGAATTTTTTTCGGACTCTCGAAATAGTCGTTCTGATAAAAGGTATATAAAAATGTTCGAATTTGTTTCTTTTAAGGAGTGACAATAAAAGACAATAAAAAACATAATTTTTGCATAAAGAGTAAATTCGATCGGATAATGCGTTGCCAAGATATTTGTAATCCTATTTCCACACTCTTCGATTTTTCATGACCCCGTATTTCATTCAAATTTCAATTTAAAGATATATTTTAATTGGAAATGAGACGTTTCATCCGACGCAGTAAACCGTTAGTTAATATGATTATCAGTTTTGGAGTTATAAGGATATTTCTCTTACCCAATTCAGTAATAGAGCATTTAAAGTTTATGACGTCATCAAGCCACGATTTTATTCGAATAGCAATGCATTTTATAAATAGTTTACACATGTTTCATTTTCACATTTTAATATTACGTATAACCATGATGGGTAATTATTACGGTGGCCCCCAACGACTAGTCTTCATTTGTGGTCTTTCCGAAACGGAATGAGATGCGTATAGCTTTTAAAGCACAAGCAAAAAATCACTTGTCGGAATGAGCTGTAATTTTGAATTCCTATATTTGAAGCTTCTAGAAATCTATTCCTGTTGAAACATTCATATATTACAATTCTTATTTTTTAAAAAATAATTTAAATATATATACGAAGGTTATTTTTTTTAAGTAAGGTCAGTTTTGAAATTAAATAAAATACTAACTAAATTTTTTAAATTTAATTTTTACAATATTCTTTATAACACATGGGCTGATAAGTTCCCGGTCTGGCACACAGATGGCGTTGCAATCGCCGAACCGATGCTTTTTTTTAGTGAATACTAACATTTAAAAGGTAGCAGAAAATATGTCATGACGATTCGCCGTGTGGATAAAACATTAGAGTGGTTTTAGTTGAGCGACTTTATTGATAAACAAAAAAATGGATAAACAAGATTTTCAAGAATTGTTATTTGATGAGAAAAAACACCGTTCAAACAAAAGCTTGGTTTGATAAGCGTTATCCGGACTCTGTACCAGGTAAATAAACCTTATTGACTGGTTTGCTGTATTGAAAAGTGGTCGTGCGGACACCAGTGATGCACCACGCAAAAGAGGTGGTTACTCCGGAAAACATCAAAAAAGTCCACAAAATCGTTTTGAGGAACCGTAAAAAGAAGTTGCAGGAGATAGCTCAGATTCTGAAGATATCCAAGCAACGTGTAGGTTTTATTTTGAATGAACATTTGTCTATGACTAGTAAATCTACAGATCAGGAGCCTCAACGTCAGCTCTGAAAGTCAATGTTTTTTAAACTCACTTTTCATAATATTTAATATCTTACAATCCGCAAATTAAATTATTTAAATTACTACATATATATTTATATGCATATAAAATAATTCGAAGGTTTCAGAACTTAGAAATGTTAAATTAAACACGGTTTATGAAATAATATTCTGACATTCTTATGAATTTCTTATTCTATTTTTTAGATTAAAAAAATACATTTCTTCAGGGGGTGGGGGGGGGGGTTCTGACCCGCTGAACCCTCCGTAATCTTATTAAATTTACATTCGTGATTTCCTCCTATTATTTGTATGAATGTATTGTATATCTTCCACTTACACTGATCTAATTCAACGAAATAGTATATCTTCCATTTCGTTCTGCACAGTGGTTTTATTACGATAAGCAAAAATTTTAAAAATAATTTCATGATATCCTAATACCTAAATAGCAATATTTACTTACCTGCCAATCTCGAAACACTCGTATCTGATTGATAAGTTGAATAATATCTCGTGTACAAAAGTAACTTATGGAAATGTAAACTGAATCTACTACATATTTCACTTATCTATTTCAGAAATCTAGTATTATTACAATTTTTGCTTCGGTAAAACAGTTTTGATGGTCATTGTACAATATTTATTTGATCTAAGTACATCCTGATCTAATTCGGTGGCAATAGCATACTAAAATCTCCCCAAAATAGGCTTATCTGGAAACTTTTAAACCTATTGTGTAATCATTCATAATCGTGCCCACTGTTTCACTAAATAGCAACCTTGATTTGGCGCTATAAAGTATTTTTTGTGATAACTTTTTATGATTTCCGTTTCCAGTAAATCTGTTATTTCAGGCTGTATGGATGCGTTTTACTACGCTAATTTCTTTAGGTTAACTATCTCGTTGTACGAGATATTACATTCTATTTTTAAAATAATACTGATTTTCAACCACGAAAAATCCACATCTCTTCCAGAAAATTAATAATATCTACCCTATATATATAAAATCCTAATGAAACGAATTTGTGAAACGATTTTATGAAACGAATTTATGAAACGATTTTATGAAACGACTGATTAAACGACTGATTTTGTTTCAAGGCGTTTAATAAAATATTGAACGCTTGATGGTGAAATGAATACCAATTGTTCATAAAAATCCGCGGATGTCAAAACTGGTAATAGAATTTTGAAATTGGAAATAGTTTTCGAGATATTAATTTTTTTCTAATTTTAATGACATTTCAGTAATGATGGCAACTAATTACACAGTTTTTTTGTGACAGAAAAGGGAAAAAAATTGAAAAGGATCCCGATAGGGATTATTGATTTCTTTTTATTCGTCATTTTCAAATTGAAATTGAATTTATCTTTTATTTCAATCGATAATGAAGACAAGATTGTGATTAAATTATGTTTTTCAGGAAAATTTGAAAAAAAAATCGCATTTCTATCGTCAGGATTCAATCGTCTGTCAGCATTTAATTTAATTTATAAACTGAAAATATTTTGAATAAATTCGTCCAAATGACGTCATTTAGGTAAACGCAAAAGAAAGGGAGGAAAAGGAATTAATAGTAATTATTATTTATTGATATCATTTTGTTTTTTTTTTGTAAAATTTAACTAAACGAATCTATAAAATCATTAATTCGGATATTTGAAACTAATATATAAAATAATATTTGCCCAACTGAACGGAAGAATAAAATATCCTGCTTGGTTTTTTCCGCCAAGCTTTTTAAAAAAGCGTCAAGACCCCTATAATAGAAAAGCACCAAAAGTTCACTGGGTTTATTTTCATAACTTTTGGCAACAAATCTATGTATATTAACGAATCTATCCCTTTTTGAAGCTCGAATTACGCCAAACCTAAAAGCAAAGGATCCTATAATGGAAAAGTACCCGATTTTCTTATGGACAATATTCAAGTGACAGAACATGGTGTAAAATTACCGCGGATAGCAAATTTGTTTAAATATCTCATCAATTGATGCCGAATAAATGCAGGCACATGCATGCACAAAATATTTAATTAATTTTGTATGATAAATAATTATTATAAAATTCGTATATACATGTTAATTAAAAAAATAATTTACATATTTAAAATAACATGAAAATATGCATGATGGTGCACTAAAATAGAGAGAAAATTAAAACCTGTTACTGAAAATGTCTATAACATAGTACTTTTCAATACCGTGGTTCTTAATGCTATTCACAAGTAGATGGAATTTTTCTCATCCTTAAACGCAAAGGAAGAATAGAATAGAGATTGTTGTTATAAAAGTCCGAGAGGTAGTCACAATTTAAACCTAACCATTTTATACAAGCTGGTTTTCAAGTAGTAATTGATTTTACTTATCAATCCCGAAAACAGTCGTCAGTTGTCGCAACAGCTGTGTATGAGGCCATGATAATCGAAAAATGTCCCATTAAAATGTTAAAAGCATGGCAACCCAATTATAGATTTACCAATATTTTTAAAATAAAGCACGCTGTCATGTTTTTAGAGGCCTCGAAGTCTGAGCGGGGGTTGGCGAGCTTAGCTCGCAGGGGGTAGGCCCCCTAGTCTCATATAAAAATGTTTCGGCTATCATTCTATAGTAGTTAAAAGGTAACTTGTACCAAAATAAATTGTCATTTATTTCAATAAAATATTGAAATCACCCAACAATATTTTATTTTGCGAATAAAATATTGTAGCAAAATCGTCTAAGTTACTGGAATTTTATCATTTTGATAGTCTTTGAAATATGGTTGCTATGTTACTGTTAAATTGAAAAGGAAAATAAAAAGGAATGCATTTTAATATTTGCAAAAAATGATAAATAAAATGTATTATATTATTAGAACAGATGTATAAAATTGCACCAAAAATTATACACCTAATTTAAAAAATCTGACGAATGTATCAACAAAATTTCAAATTAATTTGAATAATTTAACACCTGACTTTATAAATTTTAGCTTTCATAACTTACCGTTTAAATACATGAATCAAATGCGACATTTTATTTTCAACGACTGAAAAATTTCAAAATCGTCTGAATTACCATAGGAAAGCATTATGATCAAAAAAGAAATGTTCTATATTTTCCGAACGAATGAACCAAATGTAACTAAAAACTATACAGCTAATTCCGGGTATCTCAACAATATACATACCAAAAATCAAACAAATCGGATCATTTTTACGGCAGTTATCGCGGAACAGACGGACAGACAGACAGACAGACAGAAATCAAAAACTTTTCGGGTCTCCACAGTAAGCCTCAACTGACGTTTCGGCAAAAAAGCTGCTGTCAAAATGGCTGCTGCGCGTATTGACTTTTGACCAAAAACAACAACGAATCCATGATTCTGAGCACTGTTTGGAGCTTTTTCGTTATAAAATTATGTTATTTATTATTAAATTATTATTATTAAATTATTAGTATTAAATTATTATTAAAGTTATGTTATTTATTAAAGTTATAAAGTTATAAAGTTTTGTTAAAAAGTTGTGCTTTCTTTATTAGACCGGGAACTTATCAGCCCATGTGTTATATTTGTCTACTTTTCTACACAGTTTCCATGTCTGTCGAAACATTTGTCGTAACGGCGTACGAATTTTCGTAACCCTTTTCGAAAAATGCCACAGCCCGTGAGAAAATCCACACATTAACCGCTGATCGATCATAAGAAATTGCGAACATAGGAACAAAAATAAATCATTAAATAATTAATATTTTGCAATTAAATATTTTAAAACAATGTTTACAAAATACGAATACATGTTTATTTTTATAATTATGCAACATTATATGATATATATACAGGGTGGGCCAAAAGTCCCGCATCATAGGAGTTTTTTAATTTTTTAATTTGGTTTTTAATTTTTAAAAATTTGCAGGTGAAATTGCTGACTACTGAAGAGCATGTAGAGTTTGATGTATAAGAATACCTTAAATCGAAAGTTTACAGTGAGAAGATCAGGGATAAAAACCATTTGCGTTAGCGAATTGCTACTGACAAGGGAGGTCTCCATAAGCGCATACTCAGAAAATTTTGAAAAAATTACAGAATGTTCTTCTCATGAGGATATAAACGACTATAAAAATTTTCTGCGGAACGTCGATATAACGTCCGTAAAAGAAATTATGAAAATTTCGTTTATTTGGCGATTTATCACTGGTTGGCGACGGAATAAAATTTTAAAAAATACGGTTTTATGACAAATGCTCTTTAAGGGGAAACCTTTTCATACTGAACTTGTTTATGTAAGATTAACTTACATTATAAGTCAGTTTTTATAAGTACAATTTTATGTACAGATTTATATGTTTAAATAATGAAATTTAACTATCGTAATTTACGATTTAAAACAAAATTTAAATTGAAAGAAGTTGTGTCAAGCTCAAAAAGAAGCCGGTTTTGAATATTGTCAATTCAATGAAAAATTATTGTTGCTATAGAAACAACAATTTCTTCGATATGGAAATGTACAACGAATACGTTTGTCATCGGGCATTTCATTTTAAAATCCATTTAAATTGCTTATATAACCGAAGAAGTAGTTTAAATTAGAAAAAAAATCGTGGAATGGGGTATAAAACAATAGCAAAATTTTATTCATTCTGTAATAAATAGAGAAAAAAAAAGTGAATGATTTATAAATGTTTAACGCAAAATGCAAATGATTCTGAACAAGAGAGTATGGTATCATGAGTACTAAAATTAACACATCAGTATAATTTTTTTAAGGTAATGATAACACTGGTTTACACGGTTTATATACTTTCACCGAAATGTGTATTTTTTTAATAGATTCTAGTGCACCGAGTACGGGAAAATTATTGAAAAAAATCTGTCACGTCTAGTTAAAAAAATATTTATTAAATACTTAAAAAAAATAATAACATGAAATATTAAAAGAAAAAATTAGAAACGATTAATTTTACTCTTCTTTTTATAATTTTCTTGATCTGTTTCTCTTAAAATAGACCAGCAGTAGTCCCCTAACATACTTTCGTCCCAAAAACCTTTGTGTCTGTCTTCAAAAAGTTAAAGGTTTTGGTGAAAACGCTCGTCCTGCTCGTCACTCACGGCGCCCAAGTTTTAAGGAAAAAAATCCGTGTGTAAATGGAGAAAATGTACCTTCAGAGGCATTTTCACACCCATTGCATGATATTTTTTAATAAAACAGCAATATTTTTTCATAATTTTTATCTTTATGATTTCTTAAGAATCTATGGATGACCTTTTTTTTTTTTTTTTTGGTGAAATAACTGCTGAAAATTTGACCTCGATTTCGGTAATATTCGGAAATTTTCGTTAATTTGACATTTGGTGTCAATAAGTTCCACTGTTTTATATAGTTGCAAATCTCGCACAAGGTTGTTCAATTCATTTTGGTTTATTAAATGTGGCGTTTTATCATCTTCGATTACGAATTCGTCATAATTTTCATCCTCCATAAACAGATCGTCACTATCTTGGCAACTCGCACATGACATACCTGCACATACAAGATGTGACAGAGTTTCCGAATATGATATCGGTTTTGAGACTGATGGAATGTCAGAATATTGAATTTTATGTTTATTTTTTTAATTAAAGCCTGCAGTTTTTGGTCAAACAAAAATAACAGTCATTTTCGTGATTTTAAGGTTCTCTTTAAAGCTTTGGTGATACAAATTGAAGACACTTTTTTTCTTCCGAAGCCCAGTATATAAGAGTAAGCCTACAGCTTTCACAAAAAACATGTGGGACCCACTTTTTATCTTGATTAATCACTGTGAATCCAAAATAATGCACATATGCTGTTTTAGAAGATTCCGATATCGGTCTTTCTTTTTTTGCGAATATAAATTGTCCACTAACGTAACAAAAACGACCAGAATTTAATTTACACACTCTATAAGACATTTTATCAAAAACAAAACCACTTTAGTTCACAAAAACACAAGAAAATAGAATATAGAATCCAAGTTGACAATGCCGGTAAGTTGAATGTGACGTGACAGATATATTATAGAATTAAAAATATGAATGTTGAAAAATGTAAAAATTTTAAAAATGTGACGTGATAGATTTTTTTCAAATAGCGCCTTTTATTAGTAAGAGGTAGTATAATAAGAAAATAGGTGTTTTATCAAAAGTATATGAAAAATGTTTAAATTTGTAAACCAGTGTAATTTTACGCTTTCAAATTTTACAAAAATCTCATAGACATATTTGGAAATTTAAAAAAACATTGTTAAAAATACAAAAATTATACAAAAAATAATAATCTTTCATTGTTTAAGTTTAAATTCCTTAAGTATTGCGCATTCGAATAATCATTTAACAGCACTTTCAAAATGCATTAAAATTATTTGCGTTTGGCGAGGAAAAATTTTGCTAGCCAAATTGCGTCATTTTGCTCTAAATACTCAAAAGTATTTTATTTCTTTGCAGTTTTTCTACTAGGATTCCGCAGCTAAATTTCACTGTTGCTTTATTACATACATGAGTAGCTTCATTAACATTAAAAAAAAAAAAATCTGAGTATGCGTTTTAAGGAGACCTTCTTTGTGAGTGCTATGCCATAACGCCAATCTTAGTGGCCAACATTCTGAGGAATATGAACGATCTCCTGCAGTTGTGTTTTGACAACGGAGCAATCATATTGAGAACATATTGTTGTCGTTAAGAAATCGTTATACACGTGTTTCCTACGATGCGGGGCTTTTGATCCACCCAGTATATAACTTGGAAAATACATCTTTCCAAAATGTAATTTTTTTGCGAATTTGGTTGACTTTTAAATGTGCTTGGAACTGGCAAATAGGTAAACTATACTAATAGTCAATTTGAAATATCATTCATAATGTCCTAAAACACAGATTAAATCATTACTGATTACATTTTGTTTGACTTTTATGTTTGATTACACATTATGAATCACACCTATAGAATTAACGGCATCATACAATTCAAAATTGTATAACTTAAATTATTTAAAGTTGTTTCACATTTCAAACACATGTTAGTGCTCCTAAAAACCTGTACTTTAATGGCGTGTAACGGATTTTTTGCGCAAACCTGAGCCTTTTTGACACAAATGGACTTTACACCCTCTAAGCAGCTGTCGATTATTTCTTTGTTACCAGAAAATTACTAAAATTGGCAGTAATCAAAAATAGTTTTAAAGAAGATTTTAAGATGTATATAGTATGAAGAGATATGAAAAGATAATTTATCATGAAATTGCGGAATGAAATTTTATATATCTTCGGTGTTAGAATCGTTTATGTGAAAATTCAGGAATATCCGCAGACTTCCAGAGGGTTAAATGTACATTTAACAAATGGATGTTCCGATATGCTAGTCATAAAGTGTTACACTTTAACCCCTTCGCGACGAGCGTCCTTTACAGAATTTTTAATCTTTTATCACCGGTTTTTCAAAACAGAAATTGTAGCCTAAATGAATCGCAGAAATTCTATCATTAAATAAGGTAAATGTTACAATAAGAACTAACTGGTGGGAATAACCATCTTATCCGTCACGTATACGTGTCGCCCGTCCCCAAGGGGTTAAAGTAAAAGTTCCAATGCTTCTGGAAACTTACTCTATCTTTACACATTTGTAATTTTCTGCTTAGAAATGGAAATTAAGGGGGTCAGGTGTTATTATCAAATGATGCATTAAGCCTTCGTTGGATGCTCTTCGATTTATTTTTCTCGTATGAGACTCACAGATATTTTGAAACTCTTTATGTATAGTTTCTCTAGCTTATTCGGACAACTGGAACAGCAAAATTTGTAATTAAAACTTTTCCACGAATCAGTAATGTATGTACAGAAGCTGGCATATATAATATAACCCATATTTTGAGACACATTGTTTAGCTATTTACAGGGCGAAATTGTCAATTATTTCTGTCGTAATGCTTCTTCTCAGCATATTACTTGCATTATAATTGTAAAATGTTTAACAAGTTCTTTGTTGAATCCAGTGATCTCAGCTGTCTTTTTAAACTCAGCAAAAAATGTCTTCGCAATGTTTCCATCTTGTGTTAAACTACTTCTCTGTTTGATGACATCAATTTGCAAACCTAATTTTACTGAATTCTCTTTGTATTTTTCTCCTTGATTCTTCTTTTTCCTTCTTTTGGTTCTATGATGGATTGTAAGAAATACGAAGTAAATACTTCATAGACCGTATTTTTACATGGAGACTGGAGAAACCAACGATGTATAAGGACGCGTTTACATTTCATTTAACAATATTATCAACGTTATTCACGTTAGAAGGTTTTACATCACAAATAGAATATGTTTCAATGATGATGTATTTGAAATTGTAATAATAAAATTTCCATTGATCATGGTTAAATATATCTTGGGATCAACGGCCATATGCTGTAGGATTAAATTTTTTTTATAATTTTCCATCCAGTGATATTCTTTTTTTAATATCTCAGTATTCTCGCCTACAAATTCGAATCTAACAAGCCGACAATATCTAATCAAGAATAGAATTTGGTTTTGACAAATAACTTCAGTGCCATATAATAGCCTAATAGGGACAAAACTAGATATAAAAATTGAACTATCTGATTGTAATGAGCATTGCTCATCAATTTTTTTTATACATGCTTTGGCTTAAAGTGCCATCAAAACCCCTTTATATATTAATTTTAAGTGTGTTTTGGATTTTAATTGTGCTTTACATGCACAAAAGTCTATTTACAATTTTGACTTCAAACGGATTTGTACCAAAGTATCTGGAATAGATATTTCTTATTTCCCACTATAACATTTCAGTTTAGCTTTAGTTTAGTTAACCAACATTTCTATAAATTTATCCTTGCAGCAGAAAAGTATAAAATGTTTCATAAACTTATTTTCAGTGTTATTGTTATACTTATTTAAACCTAAATGTAACCAAAAACATCATATATTTGTGCTTATAATGTCGTGCTATTCCTATGTTCATCACCGCGTATACTTCGATCTACTGTTGCGTCGTTTCAACTTCTTGGTCAGTGTTGAATCTCTAACCACCGAGAAACGATTTCAGGTATCGGAAGAGGTGATAGACACTCGGTGCAAAGCCAAGACATTATGGACGGTGTCAAATTACCCCAACCCAAAAGATTCAATGAGAGGTTGTGTTTGAGCAGCAGTGTGTGAAAACTCATTGAATTGTTGCAGATCTGGTGATAAATATCCAGTGCTGTCACGTTTCTTGCTCTGAAAAACCGGATTACTGGCCGTATTTTCCAGTCGGCGCGATGATCAATCGACTTGAATAAGCTTATTGCTCACTCTAAATCAACATACTGATACCGTACCGTACGGACACAACTGGCGTCTTCTATAGCACAAGGGATGCCCAGTCTGTGCGCTTGCAATTTACTTCAATCGCGCGAGATTTAACTACATATCTGGTAATGCACCTTACGTTAAAAACAAACCTCGTATATACAGGGTGATTATAAAAAAAACTATCCCGATATATGAGTCCTTAACTGTCACACCGTTCACAGAAACTGACTGAAATTTTGGTTTTAAGTATTTTGAGGTATGCGCTCAAGAATCGTATTAAAAACAACAGTTAAACTCTAACAGTTACGGTTGCAATGACAAAATTTTCAAATTTTCAAATGGCAATACCTATTTTTACTTTCTTCTATCTATAATAGAAGAAAGTATTGTAATCGAAATTTTTTTCGACTCCCGGTTTTCGACGGATTTACACGTTTTAGGGGTCAGAGATTCCGAAAAACATGTTTTTACAAAATGTTTGTCTGTCCGTCTGTCCGTCCGTCCGTCTGTCCGTCAGTCCGTCTGTGTGTGTTTTTTTTGTACCATCGAAAAGTGTATGAAGTTATGCTTCAAATTGAACCACATTTTTTTTCTATGTTTTTGGCTATGGCAAGCAGATTCTATCAGAATGTGGGGATATTTTGACAAAAGGGGGCGCTGCGATTGATATTTTTGTTGCATTTTCACTATTGTACCATCTAAAAGTGAATGAAGTTATGCTTCAAATTGAACCAGATTTTTTTTCTATGTTTTTGGCTATGGCAAGCAGATTCTATCAGAATTTGGGGATATTTCGACGAAAGGGGGCGCTGCGATCGATATTTTTGTTCCATTTTCACTATTGTACCATCTAACAGTGTATGAAGTTATACTTCAAATTGAACCAGATTTTTTTTCTATGTTTTTGGCTATGGCAAGCAGGTTCTATCAGAATTTGGGGATATTTCGACGAAAGGGGACGCTGCGATCGATAGTTTTGTTCCATTTTCACTATTGTACCATCTAAAAGTGTATGAAGTTATGCTTCAAATTGAACCAGATTTTTTTTTAATGTTTTTGGCTATGGCAAGCAGGTTCTATCAGAATTTGGGGATATTTCGACGAAAGGGGGCGCTGTGATAGCCAAATTCAAAAGGTCAAAATAGCCAAATTCAATTTCAAATTCAAAAAGATGTGCAAAAAAATTAGAAATCCTAAAAGTTTTTTTCGTTAAATGTTCGGCCTTGATCCGGAGAATCCGGAACAATTTTTGTTTTGCCTCTATCTTAAAAAATGCCTGAGATATAGCGGTTTGAAATTTTAGGGTGGCTGACATTTTCAAACAAGACAGCAGAATTCATCCATAAACAGGTTTAACTTATGAGTTTTAGTTAACATGGTTTCGGCAAATTTTCTTTCATTGTTGTAACAATTAACCCTATTATATGCTTATCACCATATATTTATATTCGCCAACGTCAAATTCTCGCCAAACTTGGCGACAGTTGGCGAAGTATCGCCGAATTTGGCGACCAAAATAGGTTGTCATAAATGAAGCCAACTTGGTTGTAGAGGACTAATTTGGCGATATTCTCATTCAAATTCAATGTTGACGAGAACTGGGATTGAATCTTCTTTAATTAGGTTCCACGCATTTTACCTTCATGTTTTCCAGTAAAATTAGCTAAAATCGAAAAACCAAAAAATAGGGAGGCTATCAGTTCTTGTCGGTTCAGAACTGAAGGACTTTTCGTAATTTAGTATTATACATCAGTTGATCGCATCCCGGTAACCCGACGATTCGAAAGCAGCTGACGTACAACAGATTATCGAAAAATATTGATTTTATTGGCGATGTGATAACGAATTTTGAAGTATTAACATGACTGAGATAGAAGAAAGTTTTGGGATTGGCACATCCGACTAGTTTTTTATTGGACTGTGATCTTCATAGTGAAAAACCATAAAAAGCGTTGGAACGGTACCTGTAGCACGAAAATTGCTGGCGCTAGACAGACTAAGAAGAAAAGTGAAAACAACGAATAAGGACAGAGAATCAACAGAAAGCAAAACATTTTATTGTGTTTCACAAATTTTCCACGTCACACACGAAGACGTGTTGCATGCGGCAGATGGTGGATAGCACTGAACAATAAAATGTTTTACTTTTTGTTGCTCCTTTGTCCTTTATTGGTTGTTTTCACTTTTCTTCTTAGTCTCTCTAGCGCCGGCAATTTTCGCGTTACAGGTACCGTTTCAACGCTTTTATGGTTTTTAACTATGAAGATCACATTCCAATAAAAAAAATAGGTGATGCCATTTGAAATTTTCCAACTTTTGTCACTGTAACCGTAACTGTTAGAGTTTAACTTTTGTTTTTCATACGATTCTTGAGCCCATACCTCAAAATACTTAAAACCGAAATTTCAGTCAGTTTCTGTGAATGGTGTGACAGTTAAGGACTTATATATCGGGATAGTTTTTTTTTATAGCTGTAACGTATGAACGTTTAAATAGAAATCGATTTGCAGGATCTTGAAATACGTGAAATCAAAATTACACCTCTTTGCGACAAGCAGCTTTTGAGTTATGCTGTTAAAACTACCAGCATTGCAATATGTTTTGCAACAATAAAGTAATACATCACAACACTTTCTTTTATATAAATGAAATCAATTAAATAATTTAGATAGAACAAGAAATTACGTCAATTTAACAAATATGTGTTTTTACACAATGTATTCTCATATTCAGGAAGCTGAGCGTGTAGTTTTATTAAATCCTAAGAATTTAAATTGGTGACATGAGTTTAGCATATTCAGGGGTCAGACGTAGCGCGCTACAAGTAGCGAAACAACAGTAGTCGATACTTTTTACAGTAGTTTGTAGTGTAGCGCGCTGCACTTTGAACAATGTAGTGTAGCGAACAACGCGATACAAAAAATCAGTAGTTTGTAGTGAAAACCGACGCTACTTTTAACACTACTTCAGGGAGAATAATATGCGATACTGCAAATCACGTCGCTTTACTTGCTTCTTTTGAGCGAAATTTGTTTTAGTCAACAATCTGCGATTCTCAGCTGCAGTGTATAGCAATGCATCCTATGAAGTCATAGATTTTTCCCATTTACATTTGCTACTAAAATCAAGTACTAACCCACCAAAGAAATTAATTTTCTTGCTGGCGACACTTGTCTACTAACTCGTTATTAGATGTTTATGTTTTAACGCAGGGTTTCTTATTATTTGGAACAGTTTTATTTACATATGTATTTAATGTTTGCATTTAGAGTTGTTTTTCTGTAGTTTTCTAGATTATAATATCTCCCTGAATTCTGCTATGAAATTCGTACTGCGTGCATAAACCAACATTTTGGAGACAAACACAAAACATCTTCTATGTTATCTTACTTAATTTTTGAATGTCCTCGGTTATGTCACATTTATTTAATTGTATCCCAGAGGGTCGTTTTATTATTTGATCCGTGTTTTCAATTTCGAGTGTAAATTGAACCCTTTGACAAAATCTCAAAGTAGCAAACTAGTGACTACGAGGGGCAGTCGGAAAATAAGTTTCCCCTGGCGATTGTGGACAGAGGTGTGTATGAAAGACAAAAAATATAATGAGACATTAAAGATAAAATATAACTTTATTTTTCCACATAAGTACCAAGTACATTGAAACATTTGTCATACCTCTTTATAAGGTTCAAAAAGCCCTCCAGGAAAAAAATCAGTGCTTTGCATATGGACGAAGCGTTGAACGGCTATGGGCGAAAGACGACACAGCAGGTGAACGTGAACGTGCAGGACACCGATACACCATTGGGTAGAGGTCGACCGCGATCCAGCAGATGGCGCTGTTGCAACGCTTCGTCCGTATGCAATGCCCTGATTTTTTTCTGGAACGCTTTTTGAAGCTTATAAAGCGCTATGACAAATATCTCAATGTACTTGGTACTTATATGGAAAAATAAAGTTATATTTTATCTTTAATGTCTCTTTACATTTTTTGTCTTTCATACACACCTCTGATCACAGTCGCCAGCAAACCTACAATCATGACCTGGCCTCCGAGTTATCCAAGAAAAAACGATGTTCTTCTGACACGTTTGAGAATTGGACATTCAAGGATCACTCATAAACATCTTTTACTTCAGGAGGAAACACCCCTGTGTCCACACTGCCATTTTTATTGCTTGACCATTTATCATGTTTTAACTGACTGTCCGGGCCTCCGGCACAAGTACCGAATTTATTTTAATTCATCATCACCAATCTTGACAAACCTAATTGGGGAAACACCTCATGGGGCACTCTTTCATTTTTTGAAACATACTGGCTTTTATTTTGAGATATAGTTTTTATATACCCTTCATGTTTTATATATAGCAGTGTTAGTTTATACTTGTTTAACTTGACATCTGGATCGGCTAACCCCATCCAGATAATATTTCTTAATGTAGTATTTGTATATCTTACTTTTTTAAGAATTCTTTATATTTGTTTTACACACTGTATGACTATATCTGGATGGGTAACCCCATCCAGATAATTTTCTTATTAAACTTTGCTTCTTTTTTAGCTTTTGTTAGCATTACTTTTGTGGATTTTTTAATACATATTTTCTTTGGCGCAGCTTGTCTCCAAAGAGACCTTGCGCCATAAAACACTATACAACCAACCAACCAACCACAGTCGCCCGGGAAAATTTATTTTTTGACTGCCCCTCGTACTTTTAAAAAGTAGTTTGTAGTCGCTACTTTTTAAAACAAGTAGTTGTATTTGTAGTTAACTACATTTTTGATAAAGTAGTTGCAGTTCGCTATAATAAAAAACATATTTTTTGCGACTCCTGAGCATATTTCATATAAATCATCGAATTTCGCTTTCTTCCCACTTAGATGTCAGTGAACAAAATTTAATGACAATCATTCTTATCATGAGGATTTTAGATTGGATGTTTCATTGAATAATACGTAGATAAACTGGATATATAAGCATTACATAGATCTAACAAATCCTCTATTTGCGGCAACCCCTCTTGGGGGGATTTGACCCAAAACTAATCAACACCAGTTCACATAAAGCTAGAACATTGTATGAAATTTCATTCAATTTTACGCTGTAGTTCGTCAATTAGAGTGTCCACAAAATTTGGATCGCATACACTGAGAAAAATTACACTTTCAAATCTGAGTAAATCACTGTCTTCATTTTGTGATGAAACTTTTTATTTCAAATAAGACGACCCAATATTTTCAATTCTGAAATACCAGAAATACTCAGAATATTAAAACATGGACACACTCAAAATTGAGCATATAGAGGTCAGTTCATACTCATTTTTGAAACATGGACATACTCAAAAATGATTAGAATCAGTTCGAACTGACTTTTTGAAACATGGAAATACTCAAAAATGAGCACATAAAATAGAAGTCACTTCGTACTATTTTTAAAACATGGACATACTCAAATATGACTACATAAAATAGAAGTCACTTCATACTCATTTTTAAAACATGGACATACTCAAATATGACTGCATGATGTTTTATTCTCAAATGTGTGTGCATGTTTTCAGAAATGAGTATATACATGTTTCAAACTTGAGTAATTTTGATTCGGAGGCATTTTGACTCTGCGACATGCGCAGATTTGAGAATTTTTTGCTCAGTTTTGAAAATGTCGTTTTTAGAGTGTACAGACAGACACAAAAAATTACATACACACATTTTCTATAAACAGCCGAATCTTGTTCAGAACATTCTAAAATGTATAAATCCGGCTAAATCCAGAAAACGAAATTCTCCATGAAACCAATGTTTTTTTCTTGTATAGGTAGAAGAAAGTAAAAAAGAATTTATCATTTGCAGTTTCAAGATTTAAACCTCCAAAATTCCTAAACTATTTAACCGAATGTCTTCCCGTGTGGCAACCAAAGGTAAAATTTAACGAAATACCTAAATATGTTGTCAAAATTGGGTGTTTCTAGTGAAAATTTCAGTGTTTGGTACAACTTCAGTATGAGGACAGCCCCTAAGATTTTTTTACTAACATAATTTTAAAAAAGACTTAGTTTCCAATCAAATATGTTCGTTTTTCTTCTGAGACAATTTCTTGATTAACTTGTATGGGGTATACATTTTTTATTATTATACTGACTGTAGATCTCGCACGTTTTCGCTTCGCACTTTTCTGCACGGTATTATTCGTTTAAATGTTTGTTTTGACATATTTTTAAGCTATATATGTCGTGAAGGTTTTTTTTTTTTTTTTTGTAAAGAACAGTTGCGCGTAAAATTTCGATATAAATAAATATAAAAAAATATATTCTCAAATGTACGGTCCGAATAATATGCTGGGATATGCTGTAATTATAAAAAAAAAAGAATTGTGCGGAAATCCCCATATTACATGTCACGTATAACATAATAAAATTTTCATTATTTGGTGAAACATATATTTAAGGATGACGTATTAATACAACAAATGCATTTTCTAAAAAAACAACTCCTGTTTGATGCATTTAATGTATAGCAGTGAAAAAAGTATTTTGTTTAACAATAGTTAAATGATATTTCATTTTAATGTAAAAGCACAGGAAAACGAAAATTTCAAAACTTAAAAAGAAAAATGAGAAATATTGAAATAATACTATTTTTGAAACCATGTCTATTTTGTTACTAACACTTTCATTCAAGTCTTATTATGACTAATGCTTAAATTTATAACGCAGATTAGGGTTAATAATAAATCGATCAAAATATTCGGACATTTTACCTGCGTCATACTTTTCATACACGCGAAAATGTGTATTGGATGTATTTTGGATATTCATGTTGTTTTAATTAGATGGGATTATAGAAATTATATTTCAAAATATGGAATTAATTTAATTTGCTCTTCTTTAAATTCAATAGTCTCAGCTCATTTAATATAAATTCTTTGATATTATATATTAATATTTTATTTTAGATATGAACAGTCGTGGCATCGTATAAGAAGAAAAACAAAGTAACATCTTAATTATTTTAGATTGAAATGATTGGTTCGAAAATCATTTTAGCTGCAAAATAAAATGAATAGCTCTTCTAACATCAAAATAATTTAAAAAGAAAATTATGAGGGTAAGTCATTAAGTAAATCACAAAATATAATTAAATAATAACTTACAATGATATTCACTTCAAAACTGTCTTTATTTCGCAACATATTCTCCACCAATATTTATGCACTTATATCACCGTTTTATCAGTGCCCTAACGCCAGCTGCATACAATTCTTTTGGTTGCTGTCTCAGCCACATTAGGACCTCAAGTTGAACCTTTTCATCATCTATGAACATCATTTTGCTCTTTTCATACACGCGAAAATGTGTATTGGATGTATTTTGGATATTCATGTTGTTTTAATTAGATGAGATTATAGAAATTATATTTCAAAATATGGAATTAATTTTATTTGCTCTCCTTTAAATTCAATAGTCCCAGTTCATTTGTTCCCAATTCTTTGATATTATATATTTTAATTTTAATTTAGATGTGAACAATCGCTACATTATGCATACATTGATTCTTTATTATGTTTCACATAATTTTTCTAGAATGCGCTTTAAGGAGATTCATCTTTATTAGACATCTTCATTTAGAGATTTTTCAGTTGAGTTTCAGTGTAAAAATAACTATCCCTTCGGCTAAACTTCAAAATGTTATTTACGTTCGCTTGTTTTCGCACTAGTTTTTTTCATTACGATACTAGCTGACATGCCCGGCATTGCCTAGGCCCGTGATAATAACCTTAAAAATATCTAAAATCAATGTTGAATGATTTTATATTTTTAAATGGACATATATCCAAACGAACAACTGAAGGGCAGTCGTAATAATTATTGCCGATTTAATGTCGATTTAATTTCTGACGTTTTGATATATTAAACTTTCAATTCAGACCAAAACTTCCTGAGGAAACCTAAATAATATAAAGCGCTCCCCCACCTTTCCTCTTTTTAACTCAGAATAATATACAGTTTTGGCCAATTTATTAATCCCATTCTAAAACAAATTCCAAAACTTTGTTTCTAAGATTATTATATTAAAATTAAATAAAAATCACGCACTCGTGGCATCATAATGCACTTTTATATTTTAACAGAATAGTAAGTCTACAATAATTTGTGACTCGTGCGCCAGTATACGTCAGTACACATGGCTGTTATCATTATCTTTTTACGAATGAAGATTTCGCTATGGTACTCCATTGTGAAATTTGGCAATTTTTGAAATTCAATATTTGTAAAACGGCATAATTATTAGATTTGAAATTTATATCAAGAGAACTATAATTTTTTACCTTTCTAATGAAGTTTGTCTAACAATTTTCTGACAAATACTTTTCGAGCTATTATTTTTTCAGCAACTTCAAATGTTTCATTTTCCGAGATTAATCTGTGGCAACGATTATCGAAAATCCAAATCCCAGTCGTCAGCAACGCATAGCTTTTTATTAAAGAGGATTTAACCGATGTAAAATTACAGAAAATGACTTTTGTTCCAGATTTTAAAGATGCTATTAAAAGATTTGTATTCGCTTTGAAACGTGTTTCATTTTCACATATTATTGTACAACAGAAGATTTTTCAATGTAGTTGTGGAATTAATTACATTACGAAGCTGAGCAAACGTTAAGTCGTAAATTTTGAAATGATCTCGTTTATAATGCAAAGAAAACGTATAAGCGTATTATTCTCGTGATATAAAATATTTTAAGGATTTTTCTTGTGTCATACATAAAGAAAAAGCTTTTGCACCTGCTTTTTTTTCTTTATATATACGTTAAAATGATTTTGAGTTACCGAAGCATTCGAAATTAGATATCATTCTTTATGGTCTAAGTAGAAGTTAGTTGAAGAACAAGTTGCCGAAGTTTGTTGAAAAGCATTTGAAGATCGAATAATTACCAAATATGGCTTTGCGTAGTGTTATTTTAATATATTTACTTACATTTTTAATGAAAGTTTATATTGCAGGTACGTATTTTATTTACTCTTATTTATTTATTCAACCGTTTGCATGTAACTCATAAATTATCAATTTTTTATCAATAAAAATAACTTCAACTTCTTTGGCTGACAGCAAAAGTAAGCGATGGACCTATCATGAATTTTTAAATGTTTGTCAATTTTTTCTTTGTTTCCCCATGACATAAAGTAATAAAACATTAAGAAGGTAAAAATACTCACCTGTTTTTCTATTTCTTTATATATGTGTAAAAATGATTTTGAATTGCCAAACCTTTTAAAGTTCCCTATTATTCTTTACGATCCAGGTAGAAATTAGTTGAAGAGAAGTTGCAGATGTTTGTTGTAAATTAGTTGAAGATCAATATGTCTTCGCGCAGTGCTATTTTAATATTTTTACTTACATTTTTATTGAAAGATTGTATTGCAAGTACGTTTTACAAAAAAAAAAAAAAAAAAAAAACTTTGTTTATTTATTTTTAACTATGCAAATATTTTTGTTTGAAGGAAAGCAAATGCGATTATAATGTTGAACATGAGTTGCCCCGAAACAGCTGTTAAAGTTTTTTTTCAGCCAATTTGCAAATTTTTCATCAATTGTTGCCTTTATAATCAATAAAAATAACTTTAACTTCTATGGCTGACAGCAAAAGTAGGCGATCGACCTTCCCTGAATTTTTGAATGTTAGTCAATTTTTGCTTTATTTCAGCATGACTTAAAGTAATTAAACATTCAGAGGGTAAAAATGTTCATCTGGATTTCTTTTTCTTTAATACAGGGTGTCCACGTATAACCTGACCGACCTTTATTTTCGCAACCGTTGGTCCTAGATGCATACTTCCAATTACAAAAATGGTTTAAATAGGTAAAGAATTATTTTTAAAGTGATTTGGGTCAAGAAAAACATTTATTAAAAAAATACGAAAGTTAAATTTTTATACGGTCCCCCGGTCCTATAAGTGATATTTAGTAAAAATTTACTGTGACACTAACAAGTCAGATAAAAAAAAAGTCCCATACATCTACGATTAAAACTGACCGAGTAATAGCTGTTTAAAGTTGGAGTATATTTTTTGTTGCGAAATAGAGGTCATTCACAAATGCAGTAGAAATATAAATAATCGTCAGATATATCTAAAAAATAGTTGAGAGCAAAATTAACATTGCAGTCTAATATAAATGTGAAATCTATAATCATTCTGACATATTAATGCAAAATATACAATTTGTATTGAACATATAAGAGGATAAAAATAAGTTTTTGTTAAATAAAAGGATGAAAAACAACAGCCTCAATTAAGATTTTAAAATGCTGTTAGACTTACACTGTCTTTCAAATTTTGGGTTGTGCCATGTTTTTTAGCTTTCGAAAATTGACTCTAAAGTATTTTTTAGCGCTGAATCCGAAAATGACCTTCATTTTAAATCATCACGTCAGAATTTTTCTCAAATCGAAAATTTCAAAGTTAAAAAGCTCAAAGTTAAAATTAATCCCCCCCTCCCCTCCCAACCTCATCGAACCCCTGAGCTATTTAGTTGTAAAAACCTAGTATAAGCCAAAAAATTGAATTAATTATTGAATTAAATAAAATTAAACTGAATAAAAATGTCTTACATCTATTTTATAGTATCAGATTTTTCGCTATTTTTTAACCTTGAAATTTACCATTTGCGAAAAATCTTGACATGAGGGTTAAAAGTGAAGGTAATTTTTTTTCTTCAGCGTTAAAAAATACATAAAACGTAATTATAAAAGGTAAAAATCACAATCATCGCAAGTTTATGTTATCAAATCTAAAACTTTTTCTTAAAATTGTTGACGGTAATCTATCCGAATTATTTCTGTTATCCTCTAATATGAGTATTATTAAGAAGGTAAGCGATGAAAATCATAATAATATTACATTATCATCGGATTTAAGTCAGTCTGTAAAATTTAACTTCAATCGGACATTTGAAAGTGAGCTAAAATTCAAGTACAAATTTTAAACTGGAAAGATGATCGTTGCAAGTTAAATAAAACCTTATGAAAATAATATAATTTTTGTTAAAGTAAATCATAACCTGAAATCCTTACAAAATAAAACATATGTTAAAATACAATTATTTTAACTAATCTGAAACTTGACTAATAAAATTTAAGTCAATCATAATAGTTGTACGATTTCTTTAAAAGTGCAGATACCTTGAAATATGTTTACGTACTTTATATACGACCCCTGATAGCACGGCCGATATCATCTGATTTGAGATGCAAAAAAGTGGTATAAGTCATGCATTTCAAAGTTTCATAATTCGGTCAAGTTTAATGTTAGATGAGTGGAAGTTTTTTTTATCTTACTTGTTAATGTGACAGTAAATATTTACTAAATATCACTTATAGGACCGGGGCACTGTATAGAAATTTAAATTCGTAATTTTTTAATAAATGTTTTTCTTGACCCAAATCGCTTTTAAATAATTCTTTGCTTTATTTAAACCGTTTCTGTAATTGGAAGTATGCATATTGGACCAACGGTTGCGAAAATAAAGGTCGGTCAGGTTATACGTGGACACCCTGTATATATATACCTGAAAATGATTTTGAATTGTTAAACCTTTCGAAGTTACATATTATTCTTTACTGTCTAAGTAGAATTTAGTTGAAGAGCAAGTTGCAGAAATTTGTTAAAAAGCAGTTGAAGATCAAGTAATCACCGAATATGTCTTCGCGTAGTACTATTTTAATATTGTTTCTTACATTTTTATTGAAAGATTTTATTGAAAGGAAGAACTTTTATTTTTTTAACTTTTATTTATTTATTTTTTTAATCATGTAAAAATTTTTGTTTGAATTAAAATTTCATCTTTTGCTATTTTTTTTTAATAATGTTGTACATGAATGTCTCCGAAACAACTGTTAAGTATTGTTATTATTTTCAGATAGCCTAGCACAAGTCAATCCCTCTATGGATGACGACGACAGTAAGCCTTTTATCTTTATAATGTTGTACATGAGTGTCTCCGAAAAAACTGTTAAGTATTCTTATTATTTTCAGATAGTGCAGTTCCAGAAAATATACCAACAGATGATCTACCTGATAATTCTATGGTTGGCGTCGGAAATAAGTCCTTCCCTGAACTTTTAAATGTTGTAAATTGTTTCTTTATTTTCCCATGACTTAAAGTAATCAAACATTAAGGAGGATAAAAGTGTTTTTAATTATTACTTACCCATCATACGTAGTATAGGGTAAGTCTTGTAATCGTTTTGAAAGTCGAATTTTTTTTTTTTTGACGGATTTACACGTTTCAGACACTGGAGATTCCGAAAATCATATTTTTAGAAAAAATTTTTTGCCGTCCGTCTGTATGTCTGTGTGGCTGTGTGTCTGTGAGTCTGTGTGTCTGTAAACGCTCTATCTCCCGAAAAAATTGAGATAGACTTAAAATTTGGTACGTATTTAGTATGTAATGATGGTAAGAAGCTAATTGAATTTCAATAACCTCCATTATCCAGAACTATTTCTTTTGGACTCTCGAAATATTCGTTCTGATAACAGGTATATAAAAATTTTCGAACTTGTTTATTTTAAGGAGTGAATATAAAAAACAATAAAAAAACATAAATTTTGATAACGTTAATTTGTGCAACCATATCTAAACATTTCTTTGCATTTATATAAAATTGGGCAAAACTATTCTATTTATTGGTATTTGAATGAGAGTAGATGAAAATTTTATGTTTTCAGGAATGTGAAGCCAAAACATGGCAACAGTCTTATAAAACTTATTTTACTGTTTATAAAGTTTTTATTTTTCGCCTTTTAGCTATTAAAAGAACAAATTTCATTTTACTCTAAATGTATAAAATATTGATTATATTCAGTGCAAGGTTTACAACAGATTTAAAATATCTACTTTCCAAACATTATATATGTAACGACCAAAGCCCGAAATCGGCCAGTTCGCGAAGTGGCTAGAAGCAGTTAGTCACAGGTCGTCGGTCAATTCGCGAAATGGCCAAGAGCAATCAGCCAATTAGCGAAATGGACAGGGGTGGCCGGCCTAGTCTGCGAAATGGCATGGGGCGACTGAGCAATTTGCGAATAGGGTAGTGCGAGTGGGCAAAGTCGAAAGGAAAAGTCATGAGGTGATTTTGAGGGTCCGTATAGTTTCTACTTAATTACTTTTTAAGATATTTTTTTTTCAATGTAATATTCATTTGCAAATGAGCCCGAACAAGACATATTTTAATAATATATATATTTTTTTATTTTAAATGTCTGTAATGAAATTTCTTCTAAATAATGGCTTCTATTTTTCAAAAAAGAAAAAAAAATGTGGGGGGGGGGAATAATTGAGATTATTATATTTTATTTGTGTAATCTTTTTATTAGAATAAACTAGTCGTTGCGGGCCACCGTAATACTAACCCATCATGGATATGCATAATATAAAATATTAAAGTAAAACATGCGTAAACTACTTATAAAATGCATTGCAATTCGAATAAAATAGTGGTTTGATGACGTCATAAACTTTAAATGCTCTACCACTGAATTGCGTAAAAGAAACACTCTTATAAGTCAAAAAATGATAATCATATTCACTAACGGTTTATTGCGACGTATTAAGCGTCTCATTTCCAATTAAAATATATCTTTGAATTGAAATTTGGATGAAATACAGGGCCATGAAAAATCGAAGAGTGTGGTAAATAGGATTACAAATATCTCGGCAGCTAATTATCCGATCGACTTCATGCTTTATGCAAAATTTATGTTTTGTGTATTGTCTTTTATATTCACTCCTTAAAATAAACAATTTCGAAAATTTTTATATACCTTTTATCAGAACTAATATTTTGAGAGTCCGAAAAAAATAGTTCAGGATAATCGAGGTTACTGAATGTCAATAAGCTTCTTTCCATTATTACATACTAAGTACATACCAAATTGCAAGTCTCTATCTTAATTTGTTCGGGAGATACAGCGTTAACAGACCCACATGCACACAGACATACAAACAGACACACAGACACACAGACATACAAACAGACACACAGACACACAGACGGACGACAATTTTTTTTCTAAAAATATGTTTTTTGGAATCTCTAGTGTCTAAAACGTGTAAATCCGTCAATTTTTTTTTCGATTTTTAAAACGATTACAAGACTTAACCTGTACTACTTATGACGGGTAAGTAATAATTAAAAAAAAGGAACTTGCAAAGCAAATTAAAAAAATAAATTTATTTCTATATTGTTAAGCCCGAGAAGGGACAGATATTAAAATTATTTTATTTAGTCAATGCTACAATAATGTTTCATTTTTATATTAAATCTTGCTCAGTCTATTTAATCTTAAAAAAGTAAATTTATATTTGAAACATGATATTAAAGCAACTTTAAAACATTTCATTTAGTAGAAATGAAATCTAAATAAATCTTCAACTTTTTAAATTATTCGAACTTCTCATGTTTCTTGTCTGTTAGAATTTGCTACAATACAAAATTTGCATAATGTATGTAAAACTGAAAAAAAAAGTTGAAGATTTATTTATACAAATCCGTAAAAAATAAAGTTTTAAAAAAATTAGTTATCCTATTTCTCGCCAGGAGACTATAAACACAAAAGAAAATTGTGTTGAATCTGTGCCAACTACTTTTAATTTCAATATAGCTATTATACAATGAAACATTAAAACAATCAATTTTATTTAAATTTGGTTACCTTATTTCCTCCCAGGTGGCGCTATAAACAAAAAAGTAAATTGTGTTGAACCAGTACAATCTATTTCATAATAACCATCTACGCCATTAATATATAATAAGACGTCAACTTTCTCCGTAGCGAAATCTCCTATAAACTATTTGGCAGAAAATTTTCTCTTGTATGTAACTAATATTCATACTTATTAATCACTATCGGTGAAAATTGTTTCAATTGTTTGTTATACGAGGCTAGCGAAAAAGAAAGGCTACCGCGGTGCTTTACGCGTATCTTTTTTTACAGACCGCGAAAGTCACGTGATACTTGAATCCACCAATGCAGGTGCACGAAAAGAGCATAACGTCACACTAGCGGTCTGTAAAAAAAGATAAGTGGAATGCACCGCGGTAGCCTGTCTTTTTCGTTAGCCTCGTTTGTTATAAATATGACGTCATATATACAATTGCTTCCTATATTTATTCATATTGATGCTCCTTGTATTATGAGCAAATGTATACTGAACTAAAAAATGCTTTTTTTGTTACAAATGTGGCGACATACTCATCTGCTTTTTGCTTGAATTATAACCAAATATTTGAAAATGTCCGTTTATTTAGAGTATGACGTCGTGTTGTTAAATTTTTTTAAACTTAAAAAATCTAATTCATTTTCATTTTGAACGTGGAAATCTTTCAATTGAAAATTTATTGCTGTGGTCAAATTATTATTACAATTTTCGAATTGTTGGCTACAATAAAGAAAACATAGTTAAATTTTATAGGAAAAACGTCCATTGATTCCCAATGAAAATTATGAAATTTTGAACTATTAAGAAAAATATTTGAATAACGTAAATACAACATAGCTTATGTTAATTCCTGGATTATAATCCACCTATATTCAATGACATTTAATCATCCGTTTTGATCCTGACGTCAGCCAAACAATTTCACAATTTCAAATTTCAAATTTTATTAGAATTAGTACACAATTAAAATTTTGTGGCAACGAGTACAAAAAGTGGAAAAAACTCTAGTAAATTAACTCGTTCAATGGGATTTGCTGTGTTAAATTAACATTAAGATGTCACACCGGAAATAAATAAGTATTGCGCTGCCGCGCAATACTTAATATGTGTTTTGCACGTGAAAAAAAAATGTGTTTAAGATCTCCAAGGGTAAATTTTGCCTTAAAAGTAAGTTAACATCATTTAACAAAGAAAACAAGATTGTTTTATTAACGATATATGGGCGTAAAGGACATAGAATCTCTATATAATAAATGCAAAAACTGATGCACTAGGATGATTATTTGACGCTAAAAAACTAACGTAAATAACAGAATAAACAAAATAAATGTACATTTGAGATACTCCAAGGCTTCATAAGGAAATTTTCTTTAGTTTAAAGAAAAAGGAAAGGAAAATGTAGAAAGGATGACGAAAATGGTCTAAATTTAATCTAAATATGCTTTTTTTAAATTTTGGCATTACATGTTTGTCATAAAACTAATTCTACATATATAAAACACTGGATATATTTGTCAACAGGGGCGGCTGCAGAACAATATTCAAGAAAGGTGTAGACATCCGAACATAAACAATTGCAATCCAATTTTTTTCTTCTTTAGAATCGAGAATAAAATCATAAAATAAATTAAACTGGGATTTCTTAATTAGAATCTCATTTTAGAATCTCATTCTTGAACCTCATTCTTGAACCTCATTTTAGAATCTCATTAGAACCGCAATTTTTTAATTTACGTAAAAAGAAATACATAAATATAACAACAAATATTGCAAATCCAACAACACATATTAAAAACGACGAGTTGAAAGAGTTTATTATTTTTGTTCATCAGGGTGAAAGGGGGTACGTTTTCCTATGAAACCCGAATAAAATCGAGAATAAAAACATAAAATAAATTAAACTGGGATTTCTTTAATTAGAATCTCATTTTAGAATCTCATTCTTGAACCTCATTCTAGAACCTCATTTTAGAATCTCATTAGAACCGCAATTTTTCAATTTACGTAAAAAGAAATACATAAATATAATAACAAATATTGCAAATCCAACAACACATATTAAAAACGACGAGTTGAAAGAGTTTATTATTTTTGTTCATCAGGGTGAAAGGGGGTACGTTGTCCTATGAAACCCGAATAAAATCGAGAATAAAAACATAAAATAAATTAAACTGGGATTTCTTTAATTAGAATCTCATTTTAGAATCTCATTCTTGAACCTCATTCTAGAACCTCATTTTAGAATCTCATTAGAACCGCAATTTTTTTATTTACGTAAAAAGAAATACATAAATATAATAACAAATATTGCAAATCCAACAACACATATTAAAAACGACGAGTTGAAAGAGTTTATTATTTTTGTTCATCAGGGTGAAAGGGGGTACGTTTTCCTATGAAACCCGAATAAAATCGAGAATAAAAACATAAAATAAATTAAACTGGGATTTCTTTAATTAGAATCTCATTTTAGAATCTCATTCTTGAACCTCATTCTAGAACCTCATTTTAGAATCTCATTAGAACCGCAATTTTTTTATTTACGTAGAAAGAAATACATAAATATAACTAGTCGGATGTGTCAATCCCAAAACTTTCTTCTATCTCACACAGGTTTCGCATATACTAAAAATGAATCAGCACCAATTTATATCAATATCTAACTGAAGCTCAAGTTTTATTAAATTCCGTGCATTATTTCTTGAGATATGAATATCGCTAAAATCGTGTAAATCCTTCAAAATGCTGCATAGCAGCGCCAACTGCTGGGTGATTTTTACTAAAAACTAATCAGCACCAATTTATATCAGAGACTAACTGAATCTAAAGTTTTATTTAATTCCGAGCAATAGTTCTTGAGATAGAGCTATTGCGGAAATCGCGAAAAATGCTGCATAGCAGCGCCACCTGCCGGGCGATTTTTACCAAAAACTAATCAGCACCCATTTATATCAGGGACTAACTGAATCTAAAGTTTTATTAAATTCCGAGCATTAGTTCTTGAGATAGAGCTATTGCGGAAATCGTGAAAAATGCTGCATAGCAGCGCCACCTGCCGGGAGAATTTTACCTAAATCTAATCAGCATCAATTTATATTAGGGACTAACTGAATCTAAAGTTTTATTAAATTCCGAGCATTAGTTCTTGAGATATAGCGCCCACAAAATTTTTGTCACATACAGACAGACAGACAGACAGAGTCACAGACAGACATTTTCTAAAAATAGTCAAATCGTGTTCAGGACCTTCTAAAACGTATAAATCCGTCGAAAACCGGACGTCGAAAATTTTCATGAATCCAATACTTTCTTCTTGTAAAGATAGAAGAAAGTAATAACAAATATTGCAAATCCAACAACACATATTAAAAACGGCGAGTTGAAAGAGTTTATTATTTTTGTTCATCAGGGTGAAAAGGGGTACGTTGTCCTATGAAACCCGAATATCTGACCCAGTAACTAAAATTATCAATTCCTACTCTTTTTAATGTTTAATTATCTTAAATATTTTGAGAATAATAAATTTTACTACAGTTTTCAAAATCACAAGCGAATAAAATTAATGAAATTCGAAACTTCAGGGAAAGCATATTTCTTGAATTTTTAAGTGAATAATAATTTTGACAAAACTCCTTGCTTCACCCCAGATTAATAAAAAAAAAATATATTTATAAACTAGTCCTTCATAACAAATATTGATTCCTTATATGAATCGAAAAAAAAAGTATATTTTTTAACTAGGCGGCTCTCCACCCTACGAGCTATGTCGCCAAACCCCCCGTACACACCCTCAGATTCTAAAAACACGCTAAATTTCTCTGATTAAAAAAAGATTACCCTATTACGTAAGATTGAATGATATTATCATGACCAATGGCGATCTTCTGTAATCGGGTTGTCATTTATTTCTCTTTGACTGGGGAATTTTTTGGTTCACGAGACCGCATCACTATCGCAGTGACAGCTAACGATTGATATCGGGATTAAGTAAGATCTATTACATATTTAAAAATGAGCTTGGATAAAATGGTTAAGTAAAAAATATTGCTGCTTCTCGGACTTTATTATCCGCCCACAGGGTGGCTTATTCTTTCACGCAACAGTAAAATTCATGTTTATGAAAACTCACAGCCATTCATCGTTGCCACAGGTTAATCTCGGAAAATGAAACATTTGAAGTTACTGCAAAAATTAATAGCTCGAAAAGTATTTGTCACAAAATTGTTAGACAAACTGCGTTAGAAAGGTAAAAAATTGTATTTTTCTTGATATAAATTTAAAATCGAATGTTTATGCAGTTTTTCAAATATTGAATTTCAAACATTACTAATTTTCACAATGAAGTACCATAACGAAACCTTCACGCGTAAAAAGATAATGATAACGGTTGTTGCTTTCGGTCGAGAATGGACCAAACGATGTTCGCATTTTACTATTTTAACCGTTTTTAACGAAATTCGGTAACTTTAAAAGATTTTTTTAAGCGTTTTTTACGAAATTCTGTAACTTTAGAAGAATTTTTTAAGCGTTTTTAACGAAATTCTGTAACTTTAGAAGAATTTTTCTTTGAATAAGCAATAATCTCGGCTAATAAAAATGCATAAAATCGTTACAAAAATGTTAAAATTACAAAAAAGGATAGATGCAAATTATCAGATATGAAAAATAAAGAAGAAATTTGGTACTTTCGTGTTATAGCAACCAACAAGCATGAAATATTTTTGTTTCTGTTTTTATTAATACTAGGGAATCGAACCCAGGCTTCCCGGGTTACTGAACATAGGCGAAAACCATTTTTTTCTAATTCTAATAGACTTTTCGTTTTTAATATATGTTTTAAACTGATTCATTAACAACGCCATAAATAAATTTTATAAGAAAAATATCAATAATATATTCAAATAAAATTTTGAAATTTAATAAAACAATACTTTTGTATTAACCTCATGCCAGGAGTTGACGGGCAAAGGAATCGTCCAAGATTTCGCTGCTTACTGCAGGTTTTTTTATTATGAAAATCTCATGTGTTTAAGCGCGTATAGTTCAGGAATATGTCTGTTAAATTTGCATTTTATTTGTATATATTATTATTTATACTTACATTTTGATGAACCAAGTGGCGAAGCAATGTTTTTTATGTCTCTAAGCGTACGATTTACACATTCAAGTACTAATTTACTCATCATGGGTGCTTCTTCCCAGACCAAGACGATTAACTTCTTTCTCTTATTAATTCAGCAGGGTCAGATTGCTTACTAATGGCAGATGTCTCGTTCAAATTCAGCGGAATCTTGAATCTGCTGTTCTACCTTAATCTAATAACAAATCTGCGATTCCAGAAGATACAACAGTTAACGTAACCATATTATATGATCTCACCTTTGTTAAAACTGCATTAAGTAAAAATGTTTTGCCAGTACCTCCTCAATAAACATTAGAATTTTCATTTTAAACAGCAAGCGAAACTTTATCTTAAATTGATTTTTGATCGTGATTATCTTGGCGCAAACGATAAATAGAAATATATTGTCTGACTCAAAATTTTTACATTGAAACATTTTTTAAGTATCACAAACATTCATTTCGCATTAAAATTAAATAATTTCGATTTATAAAATTATCGCTCATCAAAACGTTTATTATTATTGGGTTTATTGTTATTTTTGTAGTTTATATAAAATCAGTAAGTTTTTTTTTTTTCTTTTTGAGGTGTCTATATTATTTTCTAATTAATAATAGCCATTTCAGTTCTTTAACCAACGATAATATGCTATCGCCAAGAGGAAAAAAATTACCAATGGCAACCATTAAGCCCGAAAAAAGTGAAACAAAAAATAATTTTTTTATTTTAAAAAGCCATAATAAATTAGTGAGTTAAGATACAGTTTTGAACCAAATTGCATTTCAAAGTAGATTTTTTCCCTATATAACGGTGTAAAAACTAAAAATATGCGACGTTTAGAAATTAAAAAAAATTGTAGTCGCGAAAATCGCAAAACTGAAATTTCATCATTAAGTGTTGCCATTTGCAAAATGACGTCAGCGTTACGCACGGACACGTTTGTCCTTTATAATATAGATAGATATTGTAAATTTGGTACTTTCGTGTTATAGCGGCTTCCAAGGATGAACTGCCAAGCGGCCAAGATTTATCGCCAAATTAAGCATGTAAGACATTATAATAATATATGATATATATATAACATTTCTGTACGTATGTGGCCAAGTTATAGTCATATAGGATGCATATATGATGTATATATATGACATGTGTATATGATAAATATACGAAATATAAGACATAAATAATATGTCTATAATGACGTATATTGCACATATAGGAGTGTTTGGAATATATATATATGCGTTTATAGGATGCATATATAAGCTTTGCGATGATCTTGGCGAAATCATAACTGCAAACTTGGCATAATCTTAACTGTGGGAACCGCTATAACACAAAAATATGGTATTTTTTTTTCTTTTTAGCCACACACGGGTTAAATCTTTCAGTCTACAGTAAAATTCATGTTTATGAAAAGTCACAGCCACTCCATATATAAAGGAGGACACCCTTTATACATAGCTATACAAATGGTTGTTACTGATGATATTAAAAATCAAATTGTCTCTCTTTATTATGCCGATACTTCTGCTTGTCCTTTCTCAGTACCTAATTGCCTTACAGCGGGCGCAGACCCCACTTAAACGATCCAACGAAGTTAAACTCGTCGTGGCGGACATTTCTAAGGGGGTCCCATGGCTCTATCTCTAATAGGAATGATGTTACCCCCCGGGGGGTAAGTTCTTGTAAGTTCCGGGGGGAGAAATGTTCAGTAAGACCTTTTTGGTGTTCCCCCTCATGTAAACCCCTTCATGTAACATATCAATAGATAGATATCGTCAAGCACTATGGTCTGGTCCTACTCTCCACCTCGCACCCCCACCTCCCTTAAGAAGCATATTTAACTGTTTCAACTCTTTTTAAATCTTAGTTTTTCCCATCTTTCTCAGCCCCTTTCAGTCCCTCAGAGGGCTTAGGCCTCTTCTAAAGGATCCAACAAAGTTAAAATCGTCGAGGCCGACATTTCTAAGAGGGTCCCGAGGCCCTATCTCTTATAACACCGGCGTTAGCCCCGGGGGAGACATTCAAGGTGTTCAACATATCAAAAGTTTGATCTCATCAAGCACTTTTGTCTGGTTCTACTCTCACCCTCCTTCTCTCCCGTCTCCTGTCAGGAGCACTTTTCTTATTTATTTTTTTCAATTTCTCATTTTTATTTTAGTTTTTCCCATTTTTATCTGTTTCTATGGGACGGACAGCTCCAAAATTTCACCAAAATTAGCTGTAAATCGCCTAAAGGTATTTCCCCCCCCCCCGCTTCTTTTGGCGCCCTCAGTTTTCACTTATCTGTCGAGGGGGGCCCGTCAGAGTGGCGAAAAGGGGGATCCCTTTTAAAGTCTCATCTCTCAATTGCAAGTAAGGATTCATTTTAAAGGTCTCGTAGAGCACTTGTGTTTTGTATAGCTCCCCCCTCCCTACCTCCCACCGTTCTCCAAGATGCCGTCAATTAATGCTAACTCCTCATTTGTTAAACAACTTCTCTTACCTGTATCCATCATAAAAGCTGCTATCATAGAACTTTTCATTACCTTTTTCAGGTTATCTATTAAGTGCAAAATGCCTTGAACCATTAAAAATAGTTTAAACGGTGTCATTAAGCCAGCACATTTGCAAACAACAACTACCTCGCCACGTCTCAGCCCGTTTGAGCCACATCTTTTTACTATTATATTTATTAAAAATACTTCTAGTCACCGAATCTTTTTAAAACTTGGTGTGTTCGTGCCTAATATATTCCGCCAGCCTCACAAAAAATCTTAGAGTGCTAATTAATTTCTAAAGTGGAGAAGCTGGCTTATGCTAACAAACACTCTTTTTTTATGAGTTAGACTTGGCTGAAAAAATATCAACGATAAAATCCGTGGGTGGCCAATCTATATTCTGCGTAAGGTAGAATTTTTCCCGCTTGTTAACGTTTATTTATTTTTTTCTTTTAGATGTTAGAAGCAAAAAGCAACCCGTTTTAATTATATTATTTGAAAGATGATGTAATTATCACCCTTAAATGCTTTTCACACTTATAATTTAATCATTTTAAAGTTTTATTTCTTTTTTAATTCGAAGTGTAAATATATTCTTCAATTGACAAGAGTTTGGCTATATTTTTTGGGCTGTGTTATAAATCTGGCAACGTGAGATAAAAATGGCTATTTAAAAATTAAATCTATATTCAGATAATGAAATTTCCAAAAAGAAAATGGATACAATCCCTAAAGAATTGGCAAATTTAAGAAAAAATTGAACACTGCCTATCACAATCTAATCCAGTATAATATGATTGCAAAAGGTAGTTAAATTGCAATGAATAGTTTTTAGTCTATAAAACTTATTTAACTGAACTGTCTTAACCTATTCCGAGATTAAATATTGCTTTTTAAAGTTCTTCGATTTAAAAACTGTCTGATTCATCGTGTATATCATGTTTTTAACTGTAATATTGCCAGTTCTCATGTTTGTATGTGCAATAGTTTTTGCAGGAAAACGCGTAAAAAGGTCACAATAAATTCAATTACGGCAGCAGCAGCTTTAGTTATTATTATTTTTTTAGAGTACAGAAAAATTATAGAGGAAAATTATAATTTAACAAATTACAATAACCATTGGGAAAATGTTCCGAAAGCTTTAAAAAAATTAAAAATACCGCACTTTCGTGTTATAGCGGTTCTCCCAAATAGGATTATGCCAAGGTTGCAGTTATGATTTCGCCAAGATCATCGCAAAGCTTATATATAGGTCGCTTGACGTTTCATCCTTAAGAGCCGCTATATCACGAAAGTACCAAATTTAGAATATGTTAATGGAAACAGAAACAAAAATGTTATGCATATCATATATTATTATAATGTCATACATGCTTTATAATTTGGCGATAAATATGGGTCGCTTGGCGATTCATCCTTGGGGGCCACTATAACACGAAAGTACCAAATTTACAATATATTAGTGAAAACAAAAACAAAAAAATTATAAGACGATTTCTCATCCGACGTCAATTTTTGAATTCGGCTTTTTTTCATATCTGATAATTTGCATCTATCTTTTTTGTAACTTTAACATTTTTGTAACGATTTTATGCATTTCTATTGCCTATTCAATGAAAAATTCTTCTAAAGTTACAGAATTGAATTTTGTTAAAAATTCTTATAAAGTTACAGAAAAACGTTTAAATGGTTAAAAACGTTTAAAAAAATAAAGTGACGACGTCAAGAGGTCCATTCTCGACAGAAAACAACAACCATTTTCCCAATGGTTAATAACCGCATTCTTATTAAATACTATAAATTACGAAGAATACAATACTCTCAATAAACCCGCTTTATCAGAATAAGTCACCGAGGTAAGAAATTCTCCAGACAAACCAAATATTATCACCAAAGCATGGAATTCTCAGCGTACTTCATGCACGTTAGTGCTACTTATCGGTCAGTTTGGATAATCACTTCGAATATTGGCCAGATCCGAAATACTCTGTTCATCAGGCTTTGGCCAGGATTCTCAGCCAATCCGCGAAATGGCCGAACTTCGGCTTTGGCCGTAACATATACAAAATTTGGAATCCCCAATGTCAACGGCTCTATGTTTACCGGCCATTTGGCCCATGTTTTAACCAGTCCTTGTTTATAGTTGATCTAATTTTTATTCCCAACTCAACAATGCGAAATCTTCTGACACATTCAGAACACATTCTACTTCCGCTGGACTTGTCCGAAATTTTTTTCTATGAAAAGGATGAACGTGAATGAAACGTACGCAATCCCCCGTACACTGGCTCGATGCCAGTGTAAAGGAAAAGGGTAGTCCAAATGATCTTAAGAAGTCCAAATGGGCAGATATATACTTGTCACTTCATGTATTGTGCTTCCTCATGCCGTTTCCTGTTTTCTAGCATATAGTAAAAACTGATCGGTTTAATTATTTGCAATAATGAGGATTTACTGATTTTTAACCTTTGATAAAAGAAAAACAGATAGTGTTGTTATAATGTTGTTATAATAATGTTGTACATTAATGTCTCCAAATAACAGTTAATGTTTTTTATCCAAGGATTTTTAACTGATCCACCAACAGTCAATCCTCCACCTTCTATGGCTGACATGAAGAGTAAGGCATGGACCTTCCCTGAATTTTTAAATGTTGTAAAATGTTTCTTTATTATATAATGACTTAAGGTACAAGTTGCAAAAGTTTGTTGAAAAGCAGTTGAAGATCAAGTAATCACAGAATATGTCCTTGTGTAGTGTTATTTTAATATTTTTATTTACATTTTTATGGAAAGATTGTATTGCAGGTGCGTTTTTTAAAAACTTTCATTTGTTTATTTTTTACCTTGTAAAACTTTTTCTTTGAATCAAAACTTCATCTTTTGCTATTTCTTTATAATGTTGAACATGAACAACTCCCGAAATAACCGTTAAATATTTTTACTCAACCATTTGCAGATAACGCATCAGTTGTCATTTTTTTCTATCAATAAAAATAACTTTGACTTCTATCGCTAATAGCAAAATTAAGGGATTGACCTTCCCTAAATTTTTAAAAGATAGTCAATTTTTTCGTTATTTCCCCATGAATTAAAGTAATTAAACATTCAGAGGTTAAAAATGCTCATCTGTTTTTTTTCTTTATCTGTACGTGAAAATGATTTTGAGTTGTCAAAACTTTGAAATTTACCTGTTATTCTTTGTTGTCTATAAGTAGAATTTAGTTGAAGAGCAAGTTACAGAAGTTTGTTGAAACGCATTTGAAGTCCAAGCAATTACTGAATCTATCTTTACGTAGTGCTATTTTAATACTTTTACTTACATTTTTATTGAAAGATTTTATTGAAAGGAAGAATCTTTATTTTTTAAACTTTTAGTTACATATATTTTAATCATGTAAATATTTTTTTTTAATGTAAATATCAGCTTTTGCTATTTCTTTAGAAGGTTGTTCTTGAATGTCTCCGAAACAACCGTTAAGCATTCTTATTATTTTCAGGTAATCCATTTTCAGATAATCTGTCAACAGTCAATTCTTTGACTTCTATAGCTGGCATCGAAAGTAAACCATGGACATTAGGGTGGATCGAAAAAACCGAAATTTATATAATCGAAACGTAATAGCGCGGGAAAGTTGTCATTGATAATAAGGAATAAATTCGCAAAATATTACACCAAATGGTTAATATCTTTTACCGCCGCAGGGGGCTCAAAGTTTCGAAGAATTGCAAAAAAAAAAATGTTTAAAAAAAAATTAAATTATCCAACCATACCAATACAATTTCTAATAGAATGCAACAGCTACACCAAGATGTTAGTAATGTTCCAGTAACATTTCATTATGGTGAAATCATTTCTATTACCGCCACAGGGGCGGTCAAAATTTTGATAAAAACGGCAAAAATTTTAATTTTCCGTTTTTTCTAAATTTTTCATTTTTTTATTATATGTCTACAATTAAATAAATTTACATTATAGCTAACTATAACTTATAAATGTATAGTAATTTTGATCATGGGCATTGCTAACCAAGGGCGAGAGGCCCCCCCCCCCTAAAATTGGGAGAAAGGGGCTTTTTGAAGGGCTTTTGGGGATTTTCCGGAAATTTTTAGGGTTTTTTTGTAGGGGAGGGGAAAGTGAAAAATGAGGGGGGATTTATGTAAGAGCCCCCCCCCCCACCACCTACCAAAAAAATCACCAAAATTTACCGAAAAATCCACGAAATTTCTTCAAAAATCCCCTTTTTATCAAATTTAGGAGGGGCGGGCCCCTCTCGCCCTTAGTTGGCAATCCCCATGATCAAAATTACTAGACATTTATAAGTTATTACTAGCTATAATGTAAATTTATTTAATTGTAAACATATAATAAAAAATTAAAAAATTAAAAAAAAAACGGAAAATTGCAATTTTTGCCGTTTTTATCAAACTTTTGACCGCCCCTGCGGCGGTAATAGAAATAATTTCACCATAATGAAATTTTATTGGAACATTACTAACATCTTGATGTAGCTGTTGCATTCTACTTTCTAGCATGGCAACTAGCATGGCAACTTTCCCGCACAATATATAAATATTTAAATATATATATAAATATCGATTATATAAATATCGATTATATAAATTTCGATTTTTTCGACCCACACTAATGGACATTCCCTGAATTTTTAAATGTTGCAAATTCTTTCTTTATTTTCCCATGACGTAAAGTAATCAATATTAAGAAGGATAAAAGTATTTTTATTTATTTTAATAAAGCATCAGTGTATCACTTAACAAAATTAAAAACATACAATGGTGGCCAAAAGTGTGGACATTTTTGGAAAGTTTCATGTTTTTCAAATTTGTGTGCTTGTAGAATATATTAATTTTCCCTTAAATACAAACGTTTATATATCAAATTGAAGGAAATTTAATGTAAAATTTAATAATAAAAACAGTATTACAATATCTGTATTACAAAAAAAGTTATGCAACTAATAGTAAGATCTATCTTAGATTTGCATTTTTTTAAAGTGATACTTACACAATCAATACTTAGTAGGATAACCCTTATTTTTTAAGACAGCTTCACAGCGTCTTTTCATCGAGTGAACGAGTGTTGGGAGTTCATCTTTCGTAATCACATGGTGCCAAGAATCAATTATAGCTTTAATAAGTTGTCTTTTATTGGATGGACGTTTTTTTCGTACAATAATTTTCAAACGCGCCACAAATTTTCAATTGGATTGAGATCAGGGCTGTTTCCTGGCCATGGTAATATATCCATGCCTTTATTTTGAAACCATGCTTTGCATACTTTTGCTGTGTGGAACGGAGCTGAATCCTGCTGAAAAATAAATGGTGCGTTGTTGGGGAAGAGATCCCTGAATGAAGGTATCAATTTTGGTTCCAGGACAGTTACGATGTATTGTTTGGCATTCAGGATGCCATCAATCACTTGAATTCGGCCCACACCATCTGCAGACATACATGCCCAAATCATGACATTTGTTGTGTTTTTTGTAGTTGCTTCAATGCAATCGGGATGAAGTGCTTCTCCTACTTTACGTCTCACGTATTTTCTACCATCACTACCAAAGAGCGATATTTAACTCTCATCGCTCGAGATTACTTGCTTCCATTGATTTTCTGACCATTTAATGTGTTCTTTTGCCCACTTAACTCGTTTTTCGCTTTTCTTTTGATTTAAATATGGTTTTTTCCTTGGAATTCTAGCTTGTAGTCCAAATCCTGATAACCTGCTTCTTATTGTTCTTGAACTTACTGCAATACCCGCTGCATTCATTTCATATCTAATGGCATCTGATGAAATTTTTCTATCTTGAAGGCATAGCCGTTTAATTTTTCTATCGGCAGTAGCACTTGTACATTTTTTACGGCCTGATTTGGCCTTATTTTCCACTGATTTCGTTTTTTGATAACGTAAACAGAACTTTCCTCCACCAGAACAAGTCACTGAACTACCAACTTGTATTGCAATTTCAGCATAAGAGAGGCCATTTTATTTTCTCTCAATATGACAATTCGGCTTCTTTTTGTAGATGTCCAATTAGTTCATCTTGTTGATACATTGTTTAAAATTAGTTTAATTAAAAAAAGTACTTTAAATATTCAAAAACAGCAATACTCTATTTAATTGTACTAGTATGCATCATTCCGCAAAATATTTCCACAACAATAATTTTTTTACCATCCAAATAACCTAAACTATAGTAACAGACATTTGATTGGTCCTCAGAACAGTGTTTGTGATTGGCTAGTACGCTTTTATTACAAAACACGTCCTTATTCAAAACGATTTGCGTTTGTTTGTTCTACGAAAATGAGCATAACTTTTTTTGTAATACAGATATTGTAATACTGTTTTTAGTATTAAATTCTACATTAAATTACCTTCAGTTTGATATATAAACGTTTGTATTTAAGTGAAAATTAATATATTCTACAAGCACACAAATTTGAAAAACATGAAACTTTCAAAAAATGTCCAAACTTTTGGCCACCACTGTATCTTTTACTGTTCTTTATCTATGATCGTTCTTAATGTCATTTTTAAATAATAATTCTTTGTACTACCCTTTTAGTCCAAGTGCTACACGACAAAAATAATTTGAAAACTGCACATCGTGATACAAGTATACCGTTTGGTCAGTATCTACTCTATATTAATATAAAGCATATAAGAAGGGGAGGCATCGCGTAAAGTAGGGGGGATGACGGCTGTTATTCAAAATGGCGTCATTTGCTTGAGTTAGTGCAATTTCATTTCTATTCATCGTATAAAAGCATGTTTGATGGAAATTTAGATGTTTTTAGATAAAAAATATTATTTGTAACACTTTACAGCACACTCGAAAAGGATTTATGAATTCAGTTTGCCTGTTTGTCTGTCTGTCTGGTCGTCTGTCTAGTCGCGCACTAACTCGAAAAAAATATATGTTTTTTGCAAGTGTTGCATATCCAGCGTTGCGTGCAGCTACGTTACGATTATTTGCAGGGCAGATAAGTTTTTCATCACTTCGGTTTTGGCAAAGTATACAAATTGTCCAATCAAAACTATTTGAATTAACATCACACAAATTACTCTCAGAAACTAATCTTGATCGTTTTGCCATATTTAGTGTTTCACCTTCACCCTTTCATACCTGAGATATAACAGAAACAGAGAAAATTAGACAAAATGTAACATATAAAACTAGTCGTTGGGGGCCACCGTAATACTTACCCATCATGTATATGTATAATGTAAAATATTAAAATAAAAATGTGTAAACTACTTATAAAATGCATTGCAATTCAAATAAAATCGTGGCTTGATGACGTCATAAAAAGGCTCGATTACTGAATTGCTTGAAAGAGGTTTTTCCTTATAACTCCAAAAATAATACTCCTATTAACTAGCGGTTTATTGCATCTGATTAAGCGTCGAATTTCCAATTAAAATATATCTTTGAAGTGAAATTTGGTTGAAATACAGGGTCATGAAAAATCGAAGAGTGTGGAAAATAGGATTACAAATATCTCGGCAACTCATTATCCGATAGACTTCATGTTTTATGCAAAATTTATGTTTTTTTATTGTTTTTTATATTTACTACTTAAAATAAACAATTTCGAAAATTTTTATATACCTTTCATCAGAACGAATATTTCGAGAGTCCGAAAAAAATGTTCCGGTTAATCGAGGTTATTGAAATGAAATAGGCTTCTTCCCATTATTACATACTAAGTACATACCAAATTGCAAGTCTCTATCTCAATTTATTCGGGAGATAGAGCGTTTACAGACACACAAACACACACATAGACACACACACACACAGAGACGGACGGAAATTTTTTTTTTCTAAAAATACGTTTTTTGGAATCTCCAGTGTCTGAAACGTGTAAATCCGTCAAAAAAATTTTTTCGATTTTCAAAACGATTACAAGACTTACCCTATACTACGTATGATGGGCAAGTAAAAAGCATAAGTACGCTTAAAACAGAACGAGTAAAAATCGAGTTAAATGGGATGGACGGAGATGTATTTTAAAAACCTTAATTTAATTTTTTAATATTAAATAGGGAAATTACCAAAGTAAAATGCTGTTTATTTTTCTTGCATAACTGTAATAGATTTGTTCTCTGTATTATAATTGAGTCCACACGATTACATCTGTGTCCACTCTGTTACAGCTGTATCCACTCTGTTAAAAAAAGGGCTTTTTCACCGATTTCAAAAATAAAAAGCAAAAAATTTTCAATTGAAAATTTAACTATTAGTTTAGAACTGTGAAATGTGTACTCGGAATATTCTGATTTTAAATATTTTTATTTGATGTGAAAATCTACTTTTTGCACACAATACTTTTAAATTTTGTTTTAAGAATTAGCAATGTAAAGTAAATTTACATTTTACCATAAACTTTTACTTTTAATGTATTTCTATGAAAAAAATATTCATTTGTCTATGTTGCACAAAGAGTTTGAAAAATAAAAGTTATTTTACATAATTTAATGCAATATTTAGTTATGTAACAGAGTGGACAAAATCTCCCATTACCAAGCAAAAAGCCATAAAAATATTTAATTGAAAAAATGTATTTCTAGAACATAGATAAATTCAATCCATTTACTGACATTTCACATCAAGTTTATTTGGATTATATGATTTTGAAAAAAAAAATTTTAAAACATCAAATGCACACAAAAACCATAAAAATTTCCTTACCTCAATTCGTGCTATATTTAAATGGATGACTTCGATGACAACTATTTATTTAAAGGAAACTGCATTCTTAGAAAAACGAAAACATTAATTGACATGAAAACGTAAATGGTACAGATTCTGACTCTGAATATTTACAAAATTCATCTTTTTCACGCGTTTTAGTATATAATCGTGCATCGCGCTATAAAACTATGTATAGAACAAATCTTTCATAAACAAAAATCTTTTCATTTCAATTGTCAGATTGATCGTCTGCGCACCAAAGAGTCTGAGAGTTGCGTACGAAATCGCAACATTAAAATGAAATATGTGATGGAATTTTGGATCAAAACCCCATATTGAATACATATCATTTTGAGTGGTGCCTTGTCATCAGAATTACATTGTAATAAATATATAAATACACGCTACATTGTATATTTATGTAAAAGAAAATGTTCTTATGACAATTTGCAATTCTTTCATATCTAGCAAAGTTCAAAAACACATTTTATAATTAAAAACGCGCATAGACAGCATTGTGCTTATTGAAAGTCTTGTGACCGTATTATTTTGTGAGCCCCTGTAAATGAACGAAAACTGCTATGCACTGCATATTCTACAGTAAGTATCTTGTACTGCACTGCACTGATGTATATTAAATTGAATATGTTACAAAGAGTATAACATCATTAAAACACATTGCAAGCGATTTTCGTCTACAGGCCATAATGTAACGGAATACTTTTGATTTCCCCTGTAAATGAACTATGAATGATGCACACTTGAAAATGAATACCAAACTTGCTACGGTATACTGCAAAACCATATTTTAATTATCTGGATATCCGGTTACTTTTTTTTGGGGGGGGGGCGGGGTTAGTGCGCGACTAGGCAAACCACCAAACAGATAGATTAAGAGGCAAACTAAATTCATAAATACTTTTCGACTGTGCTGTAAAGTGTTACAAAAAATATTTTTTATCTAAAAACATCGAAATTTCCATCAAACATGCTTTTATACTATGAATCGAAACGAAATTGCACTAATTCCCGAAAATGACGCCATTTTGAATAACAACCGCCATTTTGAATTCCTCCAACTTTACGCGATGTCTCTCCTTCTTATATGATTTGTATTAATATAGAGTAGATACTGACCAAACGGTACAACTGTGTCACGATTTGTAGTTTTTTCACTCCTAGCACCTGGACTATATTTCACAGACATTATTTTATTTTCCAACATATAAACAAGTAGTGTATATGTCTAAAAGTTTTATAAAATACTTTTAAAACTACACAAAACAAGTCAATCTGTTAACAATTGTAAAAAAGTGAAAAATATTTTCACCTGTCACTTTCAGGCATCTTCAGTCACTGATGTTATGTTTTCTGCTTCGTCAATCAATCTGTTGAAAACCCCTCTTTTGCTTTTTTCTTAATAGCATATGGCGTCATCTGTTATCTGTTTTTGCGTGGGCCATATCGTTGTATGTATCTGAATTTGATGTACATATTTCTATGGCTTTCCTCTGTAATGTGTTGATGTATCAAATGCAATAGATTTATTTTCAATAGATTTATTATGCAAATCTTTTTGTTTGCAGGAAAGCAAATGTGATTATAATGTTGAACATGAATTGCCCCGAAAGAACCATTAATTTTTTTCAGCCAATTTGCCGATAAGCCATCAATTGTAGCCTTTTATATCAATAAAAATAACTTTAAATTCTATGGCTGACAGCAAAAGTAAGCGACTGACCTTCCCTGAATTTTGAATGTTTGGCAATTTTTTCTTTATTTCCCAATGACTTAAAGTATTTAAACATTCGGAGAGTAAATATGTTCACCAATTTCTATTTTTCTTTATATATACGTGAAAATGGATTTTGAGTTGTCAAACCTTTCAAAGTTACCTATTATTCTTTACTGTCTAACAAGGAGAGTGCCAAGCTTGGTAATCACAGATTTTGATTATTTTTATATATGTTGTAGGGTAGAAGCCCCTTAGTGTCAGGTTCAATGGATTTTATACAACGCTCCTTAGTTCTTGAGAAATGGGGGGGTCTAATATTATAACACAACTTAAATACTTATTTTGTAACGAAATAACTGTGGTGGCCGTAGCTCAGTTGGTATGGCGTCTGCTCGTTGTTCCGAGCGCCCGGGTTCGATGCCGGAACGCGCTACGTTTGTTTTTCTCATTTTTGTTTTAGGTAGCTTTCAATACAAAAAAGTATAAAGCTACCTATTGCAGCCGTTCGGAGGAAAGCAGTTCCAGAAAATTTCGATACATTTTCACCGATCATGACCCCCAGACCCCAAAACCACCCTCCGTTCAAATGTTGATTTATATATATATATATATATATATATCTCCATATATATATATATATATATATATCTGACCTATGTCATACGATAACGCTCGTATTTATAAATCAATTTTGATGAAACTAATTGTGTGTATTAAGCTCACCAATGTCTCGACCGAGTTCGTTGGTCAGCTTGGTCCGCCATTTTGTTTCAAGATGGCGGCCATTTAAAAATTTAAAACTAAAATAAATATACAAAAAAGTTGAAAATCCAAATTTATTTTTTAATTCAGTGTTAGGCCTTGAAACGAGGATTCCAGAGCATTTTTTGTTTTACCTCTATCTTAAAAAACGGCTGAGATAGAGCAGTTTGAAATTCTAGGGTGGCTGACATTTTGAAACAAGACAGCACATTACAAAAATTTTCATTGTTGTAATAATTTTCCCAATCAAACGCATAAAACTATATATTCATATCCGTTAGCGCCAAATTATCGCCAAACTTGGCGACATTTGGCGAAATATCGCCAAATTTGGCGACCAAAATAAGTTTTCATAAATGAAGCCAATTTGGCTATTGCTCAATAATTTGGCGAATTTCTTATTCAAATTCAGTATTAACGAATCTTTTGTAAACGTTTTATTTGCATTTTAAGTTGCTGTTTTCGTGTAACATTAGCTAAAATTTTAAAACTAAGATATAGGAAAGCTACCTTTTCCTCCCGGTACAGGCCGGAAGGACTTTTTATAAATATACTTGTAATTATAATTTAATAATTTCAAAAAAAAAATTGTTAGCATAATTAAATTTTAATTTAGCATTTTTTATTTTTTTTTTTAAATCATTTTTAAAATGCATTCCATACATGCTTTATCAATGCAACAATATTGAACAATTGTGTCAATTTGTGATTGTAAAGAAACATCATTTATAAATTGCCATAACGAAACGCCTTAAAGTCAATGCGATGATAATACTACTCTGTTTTTAAAGTAAGAAGCATAATTATACTAAAATTTGGCATAAGAATTAAATTACAACATATTTATGTTTTATTTTATTGTAACTAGAGGGCGCCACAACAGACTTTGGTTATTTCTTTTTTTTTAGTTTGGTGCAGTTAAGTGGTGTTTTTGTTTTCAATCTTTATCGCACAAGTGCGTATCATTCTATAAAAGCTTATAATCGTATAAAAATGGAAGAAGCAAGCATAGTTCACAAGAAGATCAATCTGAAGTGTTAACAAATATTCCAGCATCTGAAATATCTTCGTTTTCTATTGCGATGAGAGAAGAATTCTATAATTCGATAGTAAATATGCTGATTTTGGAACGATTTTTGAATTTTTACTAGTCAATAATAGATCCAATTTTTGTAATGCTCCTTAAATGATGAGAAATGTTTAATAATGGTTTAAAAATTAAAAATGCTAAATTAAAATTTAATTATGTTAACAAATTTTTGTATTGAGATTACTAAATTATTATTACAAGTGTATTTATAAAAAGCAAATGAGAAAAACAAACATTGCGCGTCCGGCATCGAACCCTGGACCTTGGAACAACGAGCAGACGCCATACCAACTGAGCTACGGCCACCGCAGTTACTTCGTTACAAAGTAAAGTAATTAAGTTGTGTTATAATATTAGACCCCCCATTTCTCGAGAACTAAGGAGCGTTGTATAAAATCCATTGAACGTGAGACTAAAGAGCTTCTACCCTACAACGTATATAAAAATAATCAAAATCTGTGATTACCAAGCTTGGCACTCTCCTTGTAAGTAGAAGGTAGGTTAAGAGCAAGTTGCAGAAGTTTGTTGAAAAGCAGTTGAAGGTAAAGAAATCATTGAATATGTCTTCGCGTTGTGCTATTTTAATATTTTTTTTTACATTTTTATTGAAAGATTTTATTGAAGGTACCTTAATTTTTTTAATTTTAATTAATTCATTTTTTACCTTATAAACCTTTTTGTTTCAATGAAAACTTCATCTTTTGATATCTCTTTATAATATTGTACATGAATGTCTGTGAAACCACCATTATTTTTATTCAATCATTTTCAGGTAGTCTACCAGCAGTCAATTCTTCAGCAGTTATGGATGACAATGAAAGTAAGCCTTTTATCTTTATAATGTTGTACATGAATGTCTGCGAAACCACCATTATTTTTATTCAATCATTTTCAGGTAGTCTACCAGCAGTCAATTCTTCAGCAGTTATGGATGACAATGAAAGTAAGCCTTTTATCTTTATAATGTTGTACATGAATGTCTGCGAAACCACCATTATTTTTATTCAATCATTTTCAGGTAGTCTACCAGCAGTCAATTCTTCAGCTGCTATGGATGACTATGGAAGTAAGCCTTTTATCTTTATAATGTTGTACATGAATGTCTCTGAAACAACTCTTACGTATTCTTATTATTTTCAGATAGTTCAAATTCAGACTATATATCAATAGACTATCCTTCAAGTGATTTGGATGACTATGAAAGTAAGCCTTCGATCTTTATAATGTTGTACATGAATGTCTCTGAAATAACTCTTACGTATTCTTATTATTTTCAGGTATTTCATTTTCAGACGATCTATCAGCAGTCAATCCTTCAAGTTCTATGGCTGACATCAGAAGTAAGGCATTCAATGAACTTTTAAATGATGCAAATTGTTTCTTTATTTTCCCACGACTTAAAGTAATCAGAGGAGGATATTAATTAAGGAGGATAAAAGTGTTTTTATTTATTTATTAAGGCATCAACTTATCACATAACAAAATTTAAAACAAATCTTTTACTATTTAACTTCTAATTTGTTCTGTTGGGTGCCGATGAAAATCAGTTATCTGAAATCTCAGCTCTTTTCAAATCAAAACTCGAGGATTGCAATTTAACGGTGTTCTCAAAAATATTTATTTTTGACGCCGAACAACCTGATATTTTCTGAGACATTCAAGAATTTTTCTTTTCGTAAATGCTTAAGATTTACAAGTATAACGGACCAAGAATTTTAAGACTTTTTTTTTATTTTCCTAGAAAAGGGACACAAATTTAATTCCTATATTCGATTGCTGCCTGATACACTGAAATGGACATAAAACGTTAATTTGGGCAACATATCTAAACATTCCTTTGCATTTATAGAAATATGGGGAAAACTATTCTATTTATTGGTATTTGAATGAGAGTAGATGAAAATTTTATGTTTTTTGTGAATGTGGAGCCGAAACATGTCAACAGTCTTATAAAAATTATTTTAATGTTTATAAAGTTTTTATTTTTCGCATTTTAGCTATTAAAAGAAGTAGATAATTCTGTTTTAAATTTCATTTTACTCTAAAAGTATAAAATATTGATTATATTCAGTGCAAGGTTTACAACAGATTTAAAATATCTGCTTTCCAAACATTATAATATGTTACAACCGAAGTCCGAAATTGGCCAGTTCGCGAATTGGCCAATCTCGTTTTAAATTTATTGGCCAATTCGGGAACTGGCCGACCAGTTCGCGAAATGGCTTGAAGCAGTTGGCTAACTCGCAAAGTAGCCAGAGGTCGTCGGCCAATTCGCGAAATGGCCAAGGGCAATCAGCCAGTTTTCAAAATGGATAGGGGTGGCCGGCCTAGTCTGCGAAATGGCATGGGGCGACCAAGCAGTTTGCGAATAGGGTAGTGCGAATGGGCAAAGTCGAAAGGAAAACTCATGAGGTAATTTTGAGATGAAATTTCTTCTAAATCATGAATGACTTTCATTTTTCAAAAAAGAAAAAAATGTGGGGGGGGGGAATAATTGAGATTATTATATTTTATTGGTGTAACCTTTTTATTAGAATAAACTAGTCGTTGGGGTCCACCATAATACTTACTCATCATGGATATGCATAATATAAAATATTAAAATAAAACATGTGTAAACTACTTATAAAAGGCATTGCAATTCGAATAAAATCGTGGCTTGATGACGTCTTAAACTTTAAATGCTCTATTACTGAATTGCGTAAAAGAAATACCCTTATAACTCCAAAAATGATAAACATATTAACTAACGGTTTATTGCAACTGATTAAGGGTCCTATTTCCAATTGAAATATATCTTTGAACGAAATTTGGATGAAATACTGGGCCATGAAAAATTGAAAAGTGTGGAAAATAGGATTACAAATATATCGGCAACTAATTATCCAAAAGACCTCATGCTTTATGCAAAATTTATGTTTTTATAATGTCTTTTATATTCACTCCTTAAAATAAAAAATTTCTAAAAATTTTTATATACCTTTTATGAGAACGAATATTTCGAGAGTCCGAAAAATATAGTTCCGGATAATCGAGGTTACTGAAAGTCAATAAGTTTCTTTCCATTATTGCATACTAAGTACATACCAAATTTCAAGTCTCTGTCTCATTTTGTTATGAATTTTGTCATGAATTTTAAAGCTTTTTTATTTTCCTATAAAGTAACCACAACTTTAATAGTTATATTCGACTGCTACATGAAGACCGGCTTGGCTCTAAAATTGACTTAAAACGCTAATTTGGACAACATGTCTAAACATTTCCTTGCATTTATAGAAAAATGAGAAAAGCTATTCTATTTATTGGTATTTGAATGAGAGTAGATGAAAATTTTATGCGTTTATGAATGTGCAGCCGAAACATGTCAACAGTCTAATAAAACTTATTTCACTGTTTAGAAAGTTATTATTTTACACCTTTTAGCAATTAAAATAAGTAGACAATTTCTTTTCAAATTTTATTTTACATTGTAAAATATAATTATAATCAGTGCAAGGTTTCACAATAGATTTAAAATATCTGCTTTACAAACATTATGTACAAATTTTAGGAGCCCACAATGCTAACGCCCTATGTTCAACGGCCATTTGGCCCATGTTTTAACCAGTCCTTGTTTAAAGTTGATCTAACTTTTATTCCCAGCTCAACAATGCGAAACTTTCTAACACATTTAGGAGAAATTCTGTTTTCCTCTGGCTTATTCTGAGAAATTTTTCTATGAAAAGGATGAAGGTGAAGGAAAAGTACGCGAATCCTCCGCACACTTGCTCGATGCCAGTGTAAATTAAAAAGGGCAGTCCAAATGGGCAGATATATACTTGTCATTTCATGTATTTTGCTTTCTTTTCTCCTGCCGTTTGATGTTTTCTAGCATATAGTTAAATCTGATTTGTTTAATTATTTGCAATAATGCGTTTTTACTGATTGGAATCTGCATAAAAAAGCATGTTGTTATGATGATTCTTTTTAATATTGTGCATTAATGTCTCCGAAACAGCCGCTATTATTTTTTATTCAACCATTTCCAGATATTCCGCCAGCAGTGAATCCTTCAGCTTCTATGGCTGACATCAAAAGTAAAGCATGGACCTTCCCTCAATTTTTAAATATTTTAAATTGTTTCTTTATTTTCCCACACTGTTACAAATTTGCAGCAAACTGTCCAGCCCTTTGACCGTTTTTATAAAAAACTGTTATATAACCGTAATTTAATTCTATTCTGACCATATTCTTGCTCATATTATGGTCAAAATAGAATTAAATTACGGTAATGTAACCCTTTTCTGCAAAAACGGTCAAATGACTGGACAGTTTGCTGCAAATTTTTAACAGTGCAGGACACAATTTAATCAAAATTAAGCAGGATAAAAGTGTTTTTATATTTTTTAATAAGGCATTAGCCTATCCACACAACAAAATTAAAAACAAATCTTTTACCCGTTACTTTAGATTTTTTATTTTGTCGAGTGTTTATGAAAATCGGTTATCTGAAGCTTCAGCACTTTTCAAATCAAAACTCGAAAATTTCAATGTTACGGTGTTCTCAAAAATATTTATTTTTGCCGTTCAACAACCAGAATCTTTCTGTATCATTCAAGAATTATTTTTTTGAATAACTTTAATGGATAAAATTTGCATGTATAACTGCCTAAGAATCGTAAAGATATATTTATTTTCCCATAATTGGGACACACTTTAAATGTTATAACTGGATTGTTCGTTGATGACGGGCGTGACTCTAAAATAGACTTAAAACGCTAATCTTGACAACATATCTAAATTATCTTTTACATTTATAGAAAATTAAAAAATCTATTTTATTTATTAGTATTTCAGTGAGCATATTGTATGCGTTTATGAATGAAAATGCATTAAACGTAGACTGTGAATTTATTTATTACGTCAGAGCATATATAGTTTTTAAAACCAAGAATTTTATTATAAGCTCTAAATTTTCTTTTACGAACACTTTTGCATTTCTCATTATAGAAAAAAACTGTCAAACTGTGAAAATTTATGAAGGCACCGGAGCTTCAGCTCCTGTCGCCTTCCCGTAAATCCATCTATATGCATCACCGTCTTGAAATCCGATCCGCTTTTCTATGCAATTGAAAAAACAGTAAATACTCTCTATATCGTAAAATACATATACGAATACATAATACATATTCAGACAAATATATACAGGGTGTCCACGTATAACCTGACAGACCTTTATTTTCGCAAACGTTGGTCCTAGATGCATACTTCCAATTACAAAAATGGTTTAAATAAGGTAAAGAATTATTTTTTAAGCGATTTGGATCAAGAAAAACATTTATTAAAAAATTATGAAATTTAAATTTTTATACAGTCCCCCGGTTCTATAAGTGTTATTTAGTAAAAATTTACTGTGACACTAACAAATAAGATAAAAAAAAGTCCCACTCGTCTAACATTAAAATTGACCGAATTATGAAACTTTGAAATGCATGACTTATACCACTTTTTTGCATCTCAAAACAGATGATTTCGGCCATGCTTTCAGGGGTCGTATATAAAGTACCTAAACTTATTTCAAGGTATCTGCGCCTTGAAAGAAATCGTATAACTGTTACGATTGACTTAAATTTTATTAGTTAAGTTTCAGATTAGTTAAAAAAATTGTATTTTATCATATGTTTTATTTTGTAAGAATTTGAGGCTATGAAATATTTTAACAAAAATTATATTATTTTCATAAGGTTTTATTTAACTTGCAACGGTCGTCTTTCCAGTTTAAAATTTGTACTCGAACTTTAACTCATTTTCAAATGTCCGATCGAAGTTAAATTTTACATACTGACTTAAATCCGATGAAAATGTAATATTATTATGATTTTCGACGCTTACCATCTTAATAATACTCATATTAGAGGATAACACAAAAAAATTCGGATAGAGTACGGTCAACAAGTTTAAGAAAAAGTTTTAGAATAGATAACATAAACCTGCGATGGTTGTGTTTTTTAACTTTTATAATTACGTTTTATGTATTTTTAACGCTGAATAAAAAAATTACCTTCACTTTTAACCATCATGTCAAGATTTTTCGCAAATCGTAAATTTCAAGGTTAAAAAATAGCGAAAAATCTGATACTGTAAAATAGATGTAAGACTTTTTTATTCAGTTTACTTTTATTTTATTCAATAATTTATTAATTTTTTTAACTTATACTCAGTTTTTTACAGCTAAACAGCTCAGGGGTACGATGAGTTTGGGTGGGGAGGGGGGATGAATTTTAACTTTGAGCTTTTTAACTTAGAAATTTGCGATTTGGGAAAAATCCTGACGTGATGGTATAAAATGAAGGTCATTTTTGGATTCAACGCTGAAAAATACATAAGAATCAATTTTCAAAAACTAAAAAACATGGCACAACCCAAAATTTGAAAGACATTGTAATCTAACAGCATTTTAAAATCTTAATTGAGGCTGTTGTTTTTCATCCTTTTATTTAACAAAAACTTATTTTTATCCTCTTATATGTTCAGTACAAATTGTATATTTTGCATCAATATGTCAGAATGATTATAGATCTCACATTTATATTAGATTGCAATGTTAATTTTGCTCTCAACTATTTTTTTGATATATCTGACGATTATTTATATTTCTACTACATTTGTGAATGACCCCTATTTTGCTAGGAAAAATATACTCCGACTTCAAACAGCTATTACTCGGTCAGTTTTAATCGTAGATGTATGGGACTTTTTTTTTTGTCTTACTTGTTAGTGTCACAGTAAAGTTTTACTAAATATCACTTATAGGACCGGGGAACCGTATAAAAATTTTAATTTCCTAATTTTTTAATAACCGTTTTTCTTGACCCAAATCGCTTTTAGAATAATTCTTTACCTTATTTAAATCATTTTTGTAATTGGAAGTATGCATCTAGAACCAACGGTTGCGAAAATAAAGGTCGGTCAGGTTATACGTTGACACCCTGTATATTGAAATACGAGCAGGGAAGACCGAGCTATGCTCGGTCAAAATTAAATTTGAGTTCAAATATCATGACCCATGACCAAAATGACCCACTAATTGAATTTTCTCGAACATGTGACCTAGCCCAACAGTCTTCTCGTGCCCGAAAACCATAGGATGCAAAATTTAGTGTAAATGGTCTGAGCCGTTTTTAATATAAAATTGCTTGACCCATAATGACCCATGACCAAAATGACCCTCTAATTGAATTTGCTCGAACATGTAACCTAGCCCAACAGTCTGCTCGTGCCCGAAAACCATATGATGCAAAATTTAGTGTAAACAGTCTGAGTCGCTTTTTAGATAAATTAGCTTGATCCACAATGACCCAGAAATGACCCACTAATCGAATTTTCTTGGACATGTGGCCTAGCCCAATGATTTTCTCGTGCCCGAAACTCGTAAGATACAAAATTTAATTAAAATAGTTAGAGCCGCTTTTTAGATAAAATTAATTTGACCCGCGTTGACCCAAAAATGATCCACTAATCGAAAGTTCTCGAACATGTGACCCAGCCCAATAGTCTTCTCCTGCCCGAAAACGGTCGGATACAAAATTTCATCAAAATCGTTTGAACCGTTTTTTAGATACAATTAGCTTGGCCATGACCCAAAATGACCCAAAATAACCCACTAACCGAATTTTCTCGAACATGTGACTTAGTCCAATGGTTTTCTGGGGCCCAAAAACGGTAGGACACAAAATTTCGTCAAAATCGTTAGAGCCGTTTATAAGATAAAATTTGCATATATATATATATATATATATATAACCACACACAAAATTTGCTCGTATTAGAATATATGACCAGCTGGGAAGACGGTTAAGTTCGGTTAAAATTAGCCAAACTTTAATCATTTCGTAGACTTCTAAGTCTTTTGCAGATCGCAAGATAGCCAAATATCGTCAAATTTAGCGACATTCTTTAATTTGCGAGCATGCGATTTGGCATTAGTAAAATTAAAAGTAGATTTTCCTGCCAAATTCGCCAACGTTTCGCCAAATTTGGAAAAATGTTGCCAACTTTACGACTTCGCTTACTGCCAACTGTTCAACAACTTAATAACTGTTTCAACCTTCATACTCATTGAAATACATTGACCTGTAATGGCCCCAAAATGGTCCACTAATCGAATTTTCTGGAACATGTTACTTATCCCAATGGTTTTCTGGTGCCCCAAAACTGTAGGATACAAAATTTCGTCAAAATCGTTTGAACCGTTTTTTAGATAGAATTAGCTTGACCCTGACCCTTGATGTCCCAAAATGAACCACTAATCGAATTTTCTCGAACACGTGACCTAGCCCAATCGTTTTCTGATGCCAAAAAACGGTAGGATACAAAATTTCGTCAAAATCGTTAGAGTCGTTTTAAAAATAAAATTTGCATAACCACACACAAGATTTTCTCGTATTATAATATAAGATATATATATATATTTATTTATATTACACTATAAAGTACAAAATATTGATTTAAAAAAGTGCAAAGTTTTGTAATAGATTAAAAATATCAGGTTTACAAACGTTTTATACAAAATTTGGTAGAAGTTAACGGTTCTATGTTCCCCGCCCAGTTGGCCAATGCTTTATGCAGTCCCTCCTTAAACTAACTTTGGAACAACTGATTACGCACTGGAGTTGGCGATTTTTGTTTAGCGCCATTCTGGTGCGAAAACGCCATTTTCGGGTACCTGTTGGGCCTAGTTTGATTAACAGCATGTTAGTTTCATTTTTTTTAAATTAAAAACGCACAATTTTATTATAAATCACACAAAATTTTTATTATAAACAAACGCAAATTATTTTATTATAAAACACACACAATGTTTAATTTATTATAAAGTGGACAGTGTTTAATTTAATGTAAAATACACTCAAACTGCTCTATCGGGTTGCCATAGGAAGCAAAATCTCGCCAATTTCGATGAGTTTCTCAGGCATAAAATCGCCATTTTGGCACCAAAAAGATACCCCGGTGCGTCTGCGATAGCTGCACCAGCGCTCAATAATGGAAAACATTCTGACACATTCAGGACACATTCCGTTGCGAGAAATTTTACTATGAAAAGAATGAGCGTAAAAAAAAAACGGGCCGCAATTTTTCGCACCCAGGCTCGATGCCAGTGTAAAGAAAAAGTGCAGTTAAGAGATAAATAATATCCTATTTGCTTAAAATTTTGTATATACCTTCATTGTGATCAGGCGCTTATTGGTTAAGTACACTCTAAAAAAATCCGTGAAAATACAAGAGATTTTCCGTAAAATTTCACGGAAAAGTTTCATTTTTCCAAAACAACAGTATAATTTCCGTAAATGACATTAGTTCCGTAAAAGATATTTCAAATCCTTACATGTGCAGAAAGTTTTCCGTTAATTTAATATATTTTGTCCGTATTTCTTTCAAAACAGTACAATGTCCGTATTTCTTCCAAAACAGAGCAATTTTCGTAAATAACTTTTAGAGGTTTGCGTACAGAAATCGCCTTTTTTGAAATGGGAACTAAGATTGTTGTATTTACTAGAGTTCTTCAAAGATCCAGGCTTGACCCGGCTCGACATGCTGGCCCATTCTAACCGGGGCCGTGTCTGGACAGTAATTTTTTGTGAAAATAATAGTAATATTTATATATTTTTAATGAAATACTTACAAATTGATTTTGTTTTTATAAGTTACAGAATTTTTTTTTATCTGTTTTTTTATTTTTATTGATAGTGTTTCAAAATTAGAACTTTTTTTTCACTGATTTTTTTAAATTTTTATTTTAACTTTTCTAACGTGAGACAATATTGGGTTATTTAAAGGTTTCATAACACAATATCTCTGCAAGTTATCGCTCTATGTAAATTGTATTAAACTAAACTGATTTGGCTTATAAATTTATGAATTAAACTAAAATTTATTATTTTATAAATTGTAATTTTGCAGCGTTTATAATTTTTTCCTTAAATTTATAAAAACAGTTAATATTTTTTCTTTACTTTTATAAAAATAAAGTTTATAATTTTATTAACTTTATAATTTATTTCTTTAGCTTATAATTTTATAAATTAAACTAAATTAATTTAAACTAAATCAAAAACAAGTCCAAATTTAAATCTTACCTATCACAAGATCATTAATTTCGAAATTGTCTTTAAGAATCAATTTTTTGTTTTAATATTATTAAAACTATTCAGTTTGACAGAACCGTACACAAAAGTTCTCAGCATAGCTCAAATATAATAATTTAAATTATTATAAAATTGTTTATCTACGTAAGTTTTTTAAAATAAGAGATAACGAAAGGTTATTTTAATAGCATGTAATAAATACGTCTCCTTCAGCTAATTATTATTTTTATTGGAATTGATAAATAGATCATCAGACAAATAATTTTAAAAAGTAGATGTTCAAAAAAAGAAAATGTAGTACCATTACAAAAGGATGAAATCATACAATGACTCCTAATACAATGTCTCTTAATACAATGTTTTACGCATATGATACTTAATAAGTTAAAATTTATCTGTTATAAAGCATCAAATAATAAACAAAGTACTGAAAAATATTAAAAGAAAATATTGAAAAATATGAAAAGAAAATATTAAAAACATTGGAACTGAAAAAAAAAAATCCAGGGCACCTTCCAGTTTTTGCATCATAAAAAGCGGCTGCAATAAGTAGCAACGCTTGAAAGAGTCGAACATCTAATCATGGCGTAGGGGTTGGGACCACCGGTTCAGTAAGCGAAAGTTTGCGGGTTTGAATCTCACCGAGGGAAGGGTTGGTTATTTACACAAAACTCACTCAGAAATGACAAGGGAAAAAAAGCAGTATATCTGGCCTTTATACAAGGTTGTTCTTGAGAAGATTTTTTTTTTTGGGGGGTCCTATAATGTTTATTTTAACATTATAAAAATTTCTAAAAAATACGGAAGGTATCTGTTATAAAACGGAAATTTAAAAACGGATATTTCAGAAATCACGGAAAATTTCCTGGAATTTACGGATTTTTTTTCCGTTAAAAAACGGAAATAGTACTGGCGTCTCGATTGCCAGTACAATTTCCGTTTTTTTTTCAGGAATTTTTTTTACAGTGTATAAAGACTTGGGGGACAGTGGCGAATCCCCCCCCCCCTCCTTTAATTTTTTCATGCAGAATTATAATCCGATAAGTTAAAGCTGATTTAAATATGTCAGTCTTTTTTTTATTTGCAAATTCACGTAATAGAATATTTTAGGATATTAAATGAAAGTCGTCTGCCCAACAAATTAACTATTTTTAAAATGCTTTTTTTTTTTCGTTTTTGTTGAATTTCTGAAAAAGTACTGAACCAATTTTAATAAAATTGAGATGGGACCAATTCGAGAGTATTCTCTTTCGAATAAAAAAAATCACATAAATAAGACGCATAGTTCCGGAGTAATCGGTGAATATACATTAAAAAAAAAAAAATACATACACGTCGAATTGATAACCTATTCCTTTTTGAGTCGGTTAAAAAACATAGAAAAGACAAATGAGATCTTAAGAAGTGGCTAACATTTATTTATCAATTCAAGCATTTTGCTTTCGTAAACGTTTGATGTTTTCGAGCATATCATATATTCTAATACGAGAAAATCTTGTGTGTGTGTGTGTGCGTGTGTCTCATTATATATATATATATGCAAATTTTATCTTGAAAACGGCTTTAACGATTTTGACGAAATTTTGTATCCTACCGTTTCGGGGCAGCAGAAAACCATTGGGCTAGGTCAGATGTTCTAGAAAATTTGATTAGTGGGTCATATTGGGTCACCATGGGTCAGGGTCACGCTAATTGTATCTAAAAAACGGTTCAAATGCTTTTAACTAAATTTTGTATCTTACCATTTTCGAGCACGAGAAGACTATTCGGCTGGGTCACATGTTCGGGAACTTTTGATTAGTCGGTCATTTTTGGGTCAACGTTGGTCAAGTTAAATTTATCTAAAAAACGGATGTAACGATTTGGATTAAATGTTGTATCCTACAAGTTTCGGGCACGAGAAAATCATTAGGCTTGGTCACATGTCCCAGAAAATTTGATTAGTGGGTCATTTTTGGGTCACTGTAGGTAAAGATAATTTAATCTAAAAAACGGCTCAAAATATTTAGACTAAATTTTGCATCCTATGGTTTTCGGGCACGAGAAGACTGTTGGGCTAGGTCACATGTTCGAGAAAATTCGATTAATGGGTCATTTTGGACATGGGGTATTATGGGTCAAGCTAATTTATCTTAAAAGCAGCTCAGACGATAACTAAATTTAGTATCCTACAGTTTTAGGCAACGCGAAGACAATTGGGTTAGGACATATGTTCGAGAAATTTCGATTAGTGGGCCATTTTGGGTCACGGTGGGTCAAGCAAATTTTATATAAAAAACGACTCAGACTATTTTAACTTCAATTTGCATCCTATGGTTTTCGGGCACGAGAAGACTGTTGGTCTAGGTCACATGTTCGACAAATTTTGATTAGTGGGTCATTTTTGTCATGGGTCATTATGGGTCAAGCTATTTTTATCTTAAAAACGGCTCAGACGATTTGAACTAAATTTTGCATCCTACGGCAACCTATAGCAACTATAGCATCCTATAGCAACTTTTGAATACTAATCGGGTAAGAGAAGACAATTGGGCTTGGTCACATGTCCGAGAAAATTTGATTAGTGGGTCATTTTGGTCAAGGGTCATGATATTTGAACTAAAAGCTAATTTTAACGCTCTCTTCCCTGCTCGTAGTTAAAGCTAATCTTTCAATTATTTGAAATAATGCAGTTCTGCTGATTGGTAACTCTTCATTAAACAAGAAAAAAAACAGAATAGCAGAATTAAACACTCACTATTTACAATTGGAACATGTGGAATTCGCAATTATCCAACGATTGATGTCGGGTGTGTGTGTGTGTGGGGGGGGGTAACTAAAAGAGGAATTACATGGCAGTAAACATACCCCCCTTAACGCAATATATCTTTAGTGCCCTGTTTGCTTTTGAGAATTCTGCAAAGTATTTCCCATGGACGGTTGTCTAAAAGTAATAACACTTTAAACAACCATAAGAATACTTTTAGACAACAACAACAACAAAAAGAATGTTGTAGTTTAAACTTGAATCACAGAAGTAAAATGGAATTTGTACGTTTAGCACTCAGTATTTCAGAATAAAGACAGATTCGTGAATCTCGAGTAAATAATTTTACTCAGTTAAAAAAACTTATTGTTAGTAATAATATATTTTTATTATTCGGCCCACTGTCTGTGGCAGCAGGATATTAAAGAAAATGCATTTGATAATAAAGAAGTCAATTATTCTTCATTGAAATGCTGAGACTTTAAAAAATATTGACAGTCTCTATGCTTAAATGACATAAAAACAACCTAAGTACTTTTCTCTGTTATATATCCCACTAATATCAAAGTTTAAAGGAATCCTTTCATTTGACGAATTTAAATAAATCTGCATTAGGGCTATGACGTCATTTTAGAAAATCATTCGTATTGTCTTACCAGAAAATATTAATTTTTTTCCATTTATGTTTTTTATAAGATTATTTGGTGTAAAATAATATATTATTTTGTAATATATATATATATATATAATATATATGTATGAGAATAGTTTTATCACAGTACAAATTGTATGCCCTCTGAGATACTTTTACCGCGTTATATATGTATGATATTGGAATATTAAATTAAATGCTGTAATACAAAATAATATGACAAGTCAGTTGAGAATGAAAAATTTCTCGTTAATTAGTTTAAAGGTAATATTTTATTTATAACTAAGAACGTGCTATACTAACGTATAAAAGCCAATTTCTATGAAAAATATGCAAGAAAGAGTGCAATAAGCGGCTTTATAACCTAAAATTCAGGCATATAATCCTAATAGGAACTCCCCAAATAGATAGAGAGAGTTATTAAAGCGCCTTTATTGTCATTTACCATCAAATGAAATGAATATGATTAAATAGATTCAGCTATCTCATTAACGGTTGCCATAATGTAAATTAGCCGAGTATTTAGATTTTATAAATATTTTTATAGAGTTGCGATAGTGGTTCAGCAGCTAATTTTTATTTTATACAGAACGTCTCACCTAGAAAGTAGACCCGGAAAATGTTAGTTTTAGAAAAAATATCATAATGTTATGTTTCAGCTATGTTTGGTATCTCAGTGAAAGTAATATTTTATCTATAACTTAGAAGGGAAGATTTTAAAGTATAAAAACCAATTTATATGAAAAATATACTAGAAAGAGTGCAATAAGCGGTTTTATAACCTAAAATTCAGATATCCAATCGTAATAGGAACTCTCCCAAAAAAGATATTTAAGTGTAGAGAGTCTTTATTGTCATTTGCCATCGAATGAATATGTGATTCAGTTATCTCATTAACGGTTGCCGTAATATAAATTAGCCGAGTATTTAGATTTTAGAAATATTTTTATAGAGTTGCTATAGTATTTCAGCAGCTAATTTTTAATTTATACAGAACGTCTCACCTAGAAAGTAGGCCCGGAAAATGTTAGTTTTAGAAAAAATATCATAACGTTATGTTTCAGCTATGTTTGGTATCTCAGTGAAGGTAATATTTTATCTATAACATAGAAAAGAGGATTTTAAAGTATAAAAACCAATTTATATGAAAAATATACAAGAAAGAGTGCAATAAGTGGTTTTATAACCTAAAATTCAGATATCCAATCGTAATAGGAACTCCCCAAAAATATATTAAAGTGTAGGGAGTCTTTATTGTTATTTGTCATCGAATGAATATGTGATTCAGTTATCTCATTAAAGGTTGCCATAATATAAATTAGCCGAGAATTTAGATTTTATAAACATTTTTATAGATTTGCTATAGTGGTTCAGTAGCTAATGTTTATTTTATACAGAGTGTGTCATACCTAGAAAGTAGGTTAAGAAAATATTAGAAAATGTTAGATTTAGAAAAAATATCAGAATATTATGTTTTAGCTATGTTTGGTATCTCAGTGAAGACATGTCCAACATCCAGGGATGTGAATTCTCCGTCTTTTTGCATACAAGTATAATTTTAGAGAAAATGTTTTTTATTTATTTAATTGGAACATCCTGCGATTTAACAGAACAACATTTTCTCTAAGATTATACTGGTATGCTAAAAGACGGAGAATTCTCTTCCCTGAACATCTCCTTCGACACCCATATTTTTTAAACATACAAGTATTACATGTAATGGTTTGTTTTATTTTGATTTGGGCTTTTTTATATGTATATATAAAACTAACATGTTACGGGATTACCAATTAAGTGGGACACCCTGTACTCAAAGGTTTTGCACACTGTAAAGAACCTTACTGATCTTTACTGCCCGAAATAGACTGCTCAGACTAGGACCCAAGTCTGCCGAGTTTAGATGTCCTTCCCCGGTCACCTTTATTGAGGTTAAAAAAAAGAAGAAGCAACTGCTACACTGTTCTTGTAAACTGTATTATTTTAGTGTAAGTTGGTTTTAATCTGAAACAATCATGGTTACTCACTTAAATATTATACTTCTGCACTGACTTATGATTTGCATATTTCTTATCAGTTGTTGATATAAATTTTGCAGACGATTTATTATTGTATCCGACACCAGCGGTTATGCAACGGAAAATTCAGGTATAAAATTGGGGGTAAGAGGAAATACCGCTAAAAAGATAATAAAATGTAGAGAGAGTTTTTCAAAAGTCTCTATTCTTATTTTCATAGAATGAATAGGCATAATCCTATTTCAACCCACCATTTAGCGCTTTTTAAAAATGATGCCACACTGGCAATTTCTAAATTGTTTACTTACATTTATCATATTGTAACCCACACTGAGCAAGTGGTAAAATGTTGCCATTCTTAATTTTTAAATAGTTACACATAGGAAAAGTAATGAATTTAGCGATAAAAACGTCACTGATAAATAGATAGCATTTATACGAGAGTAACAACGTAACGAATGTAAAATTTGATTCGTTCAAAACAAATTGGACAAAATAATGATAATTTAAATACAGAATTATTAAATTAAACCATATACACTTGATTTTTTTAGATACTGCATTTATGTGTGAAATAAAATATTTTATTTGACAAATGTAATAAGATAGATATAAAAAATAATAATATGAGCAGTAAAAAACAACGTTTTTATACACATTTCATTGATATTACTTAAAAGTTAACGATTAATATAAAGTTGAAAATTGAAAATACACGAAATTCGTTAATGCCGCGATCACTGTACCGCACGTATAATCGCTTAGCGAACATGAAACCAAAAACACATCACTGGATACAGGAACATCGTCGTATCGGAATCCCCAAAAATACACGAATTTCGTTAATGCCGCGATCACTGTACCATACGCATGATCTCTTCGCGAACGTGAAACCGAAAAAAAACATTACTGGATACAGCAACCTCGTCGTATCGGAGTCCCCAAAAGTACACGAAATTCGTTAATGCCGCGATCACTGTACCGCACGTATGATCGCTTCGCGAACATGAAACCGAAAAAAAAAACTTTACAAGTTACAGCAACCTCGTCGTATCGAAATCCGCCCCCCCCCCCCAAAAAAAAAAAAATAATAAATCAAATACGCGAAATTTATTAATGTTAAATCATACGACTTAAATCATTTATATCAGCTACATTAATGTTCAAACCAGCCATTTCAAAGAAACTCAAATAAGAAAACTGAAAAGTAAACTAAATTCTACTAACCAACTAAATATCAAAGATCTTTGACAGAAATATCAACAAATTAGACTTCCATTAAAACTGAAGATAATTGAATTATACTTTTCTAATATAATAAGACTAGCCACTAAAAGAAGAAAAAAAACTTTAAATAGCTTTAAATAAACAAGCAGACGATGAAATTTTTTCAATGCTTTTTTGTTTTAATATCATGACGCCTTTTAACGACGTAAGTGTTTAATTGTAAATATTTAATTATATAAAATAAGAAAAAACATATTTTAAATAACTAATAAATCATTAAACATCATTAAAATGCAAATAAACGTCGAATAAAGAATCACTTGATGACGTAAAAAATACGTCATACGTAACAAACGCGCCATCACAAAAAATGTTATTGCTCAGCATTTGCAATAATAAAACAGCTACATATGGCTGACTACCGACGATTTGGCAAGATTCCGCCAAATGGTGGTGTCAAATAGGAACCAACCGAATGAATATATCATTAAAAAGATTCAGTTATCTCACTGTTTACGGAGTAACTATTCTTATTCAGCAGCTAATTTTTACTTTTTACAGAGTGTCCCATTTAGAAATTATCCCTGGAGTATGTTGGTGCTAGATAAAATGTAGGAATATGTATTTCAGCTTTGTTTGATAGCTCAGTGAGGGCATGTCCAACATTTCATTTAATAACCTTATTTCTGAAACATACAGGTATTACATGTGATGGTTTTGTTTTATTTCGTTCTGAGCTTTTTTAAAATTTCCAACATTTTTCGGGATTACCTGTTAAGTGGGACACCCTGTACACATCAGATTTGTACACTGTAAATAACTTGTACACTGTTATTGTAGTGCAAACTGGTTTTCATCTGAAACAACTATGATTACTCACTGAAATACATTTACTTCTTCACTGCATCAATTATTGACTTATGATATGTATGTTTCTTATCAGTTGCTGATTTGAAATTGGTAGAAGAACTAATATTGTATCCGACACCATTAAGTAAATCTCCTCAACTACCACGCCTGTTGGAATCTCTGTCCGAACAGAAGCACAGTCCAGATACATCTGATGATATATATGAGGAGTATGATTACATTGTTGGTAAGCTCATTACTCTACTCTTTTCGAATAAGATGCCCATTCCATTAAAAATGCAATGGATCTTACAAACCACAAGCATGTTCGTCAAAGCCGATAAGCACAAAAGTAAATTGGCATAACACGACATGCGCTACCACTTTGATCGTATATATCTTCTAAATATTGCGTTATTACAATTTCTCTCCCCAGAATAGAAAGAAAGCAAAGAACGCGATTTCAGAGGAACAAATTATTTGGAAGAAAGTTATTTGAAAACTGTAATTTCACATTTAGAAAAATAATTATAGAAAAAATAAGTAAAAACTTAAAGAAGAGTTTGTAAAAAAAATATATAAGTAAAAAAATACAATGTATGGATTTGAACACTACAGTGTCAGTGACAGTAATATAAATAAAAATAACTATACGTATATACGTAAATTATGTTGTATATGTATAATCTACTTCTACTATATTATTAATGTTCGAAAACGACGCCTCTCTGTCTGCCTATTGTTTCTGTCTGTAACTCTAAAAACTTTTCTCACAGATGGAGTAGAAAGGCACTAAAGTTATCAAAATACGCAGGAAAACTCTAGAATTCCATTATTTCAGGTTTCGAAAAAATCCGCCGGTAATTAGAAAATATATTAATTAAAACATTAAAAACTCATTAAAAATTGCGCAAAAAGAACAATTTTTATCCAATCTGCAGCTGCGTTTGATAAAAATTATTTCCAAGCAAGAAAGAGACAAAGTGTCTGCGGCAAAAAATACGGAAGTAGGGTTTTAAAATGGGCATGCAAATTATAAGATCTAATTCACCTACAGTTTTGAAAATAACACCACGTGAATCATCTCTCTCTCCACATTAAAAGATTGTAAAAATTAAGGAAGTCCATCCATTATAACCAAAGATATTAATTATTATTTCTTTAATTTGATTGCATAAAAATTATTCCTTTTAACTTGCTTCTTTCAGAGCCAGACATTGGGACGTCTAGCTGTCTAGAAGGATGAAACATATGAAACCAGTTTAAGTGGGGTTATTATAGGTTATATAAAATTATTAAAAATATTGAATTTAAGGACTTGAAAATTATGTATCCCTTCGTAATATGAAATGCCGAGTCCAAAAAATTAATTTTCGTAAACATCGGATAATAATTCCTGAAGATATCAATTTAAAAAGTTTTAATTTTGTGTGGAAAAAAGACGAGTTTTAATTTCGATACTGCGGCGGATGTTTTTCTCGGTGACAGATCGTCTGGCAAATACTTTATTTCCGAAAGACAGGATAAACGCACTAGTGCTTTTAGGCGTCGTTAATTTTTTTTTAATTATTGCATTTATCGATTTTAAATTTATGCATCCACGTGTATTTTTGAACAAGGATTCTAAATATGTAATTTGGTACCCGGGTCGGAGGTTCGTTCGGTTAGAGATTTATACTATCGATGTGCAAATTAAGGGGCTATCCGGTGCGTGCGTAGCACGACCGGTATACGGTGCCGAAGGCAGCGGACACCCGGGTCGGAGGTTCTGATCAGTATATTTATAACAAATATCCCGTCTAAGCTTTAAATGTTAGCATTGCCATTGTTACTAAGCTTTAAATGTTAGCAACATCTTCTGTATCTAAAATATAGAGATATAAGATGCAGCATAATTTGAAAAAAAGTTTAATATTTACGCCAGAAGAAATTTACTGTATTTAAAAGTGAACGCGCATTTTTATGCATATAACTAATGACCTGATTATTAGAAATTTAATTTTTCAGTGCCCACTTCATCCTTAAGAGTTCTGTTTCGTTGCTCTATAATTCTTTAAAAAGCTATCACGGGCGAATTCAGGTCCATTTGTAAAGCTTCTTTTGGAAATTATGAAGATGTTTATATGAACACTTGGCTGTTTGCTCCAGATGCTTTTTATTAAAATCCAATTTTTCGCATGCTGTTTTGACAAGCGAAAATTGAACAAGTACTATTTTCTTTTCTTTCACGGAATTTTTAGAAGATCACAGTATTAAAATTCATCGTTCGAACAGCAGTTTTAGACAGTGTTGCCAGTAGGCTACTTTTAAAAAAATTCAGATTGTGGCTTTCATTACAAAACGTAAAAAGCTACCTATTGCAGCCGTTCGGAGGAAAGCTATTCCAGAAAATTTTGGTAAACCGATCATCACTGGGACCATTGCGAAAACAACTTCCTTCTCTTACGTGCCTGCTTCAAAATAAGGATGCCGTTACACAAGAGATCTAAGCAGCAAACAAACAAGATTGAATACTTGTACGTGTGCATCAAAAACCGTGCTATAAAATTCAGTCTTGTAATATTTTCTTGGGTAATTTCTGGCTTATTTTATATATGTTTGAATTATACATACAATAAAGGAACAACAAAAGTTCAGGAAGGCCTAATTTTATAAGTGTTAATAAAAAAAATTGATATTACATAAACATACCCATAAATAAAAATTCTAACTTTTTCTAAACAATTGAAACAAAAATTCTATTTAAATTTTATAATGTATGAATAATTTAAAATATACATTATGTTAATAGGTATTACAACTAAGAAAACACTATCTTTCAAGTACTCTCATCTGGCAAAACATAGTTTTGTAATTAGTAATTATAATGTGCATTTTATATTTTTATGTATGTTTTTTTTTTTTTTTTAGGTAAGAAAAAATGTCACCATTTCCAAATTCCACACACATTTCATTTCGAATATAAATTTATTATTTACCTAAAAGGGAAAATTCATTTAAATAGAAAAATCTACACCAATCTAGTATATACATATATTCACAAGTTTGTATAAATAAATTAAAATAAACATTATATAAAAAAAAGTAATTCCATTCAAGAACATCCAGCAGAGTATATGTATTTTCAAATAACTTCATTCCACTGCAAAGCTAAGTAATAAAATTTAATTTTTAAATTGCACTTGCCAGAATGTACACCAGTGTGCAAAACTTAAGCAACAAACACAAAATACTAATTTCTGAATATGTGAGTACTCAAAAGGAAATTCTATAAACAGAAAGTGTAAAAAAATAAGTACTACCCTAACAGCACAGACAGTCGATGTGAAGTCTTCTTGACATCACAAAGGGTCACAATTGTCACAGTCACTACAATGAATATATATGTGATATCTTTCATTCGTCTAATTTTTACTCTCATTTAGTCACTCCCCTGAGCTGTCACCATGACTGCTGATTTCTGACGAGTCACCAGATGACTTTACAATGAAGTCAGCTTGTGACTCTCATGTGACTGCCATTTTGGCACTTCATTGTAAAGTCATCATAGTAGCTGTTCTGTGACGAGTTCCCAAGTGACAGAAAATGAAATCATCCGGTGATTTTTCACAAAGGAGTGCAATGATGACTTCACATTAGAGAGTCAGTCATCTGAAAGTCACCATGCGACGTCATTGCGACATTATTTGGCGACTCATCACAATGTAATGCTCACAATGACTTCAAAGTTCAGTCTTCAAATGACAGTGACTTGAGATTCACAAGGTGACTGTACTGCATTGTAATGTCCCCTGGTGACCCATCACAAATCAACAGTCACAGTGACTTTTCAGTGATAACAATCATATGTGAGTAATAATGAGACGAGTGAAAGATCCCATATTTTGATTCACCGTAGCGATTGTGACACTTGTAACCATGTGTGAAGTCGGGGGGACTTCACATCGACTGGCCGTGCTGTTAGGGTAGTACCTCTTTTTTACACTTGCTCTTCATAGAATTTCCTTTTGAGTACTCACGTGTTCAGAAATTAGTATTTTGTGTTTGTTGCTTAAGTTTTGCACACTAGTGTAATAAGAATATACTTTTTTATAAATAAGAGTTTTTATTAATTTCAAGTAAGTAATAAAATTTTTAAGATTGTAATTAAGTTATTATTATTTTTTTAAACCATGCCTTACATATTTTGTAATGTGTTTATACTCATTCAGGAAGCAAAAAAGAATGTTTAAGCGCATAGAAAAATGAGGGGTTCATGGCGTTCAAGCTCTCCCCATTTAAATAAAGACAATTTTTTAAGTCACACAAGTTGTTAAAAATGCATATTTTTCTGTTCTAAATGTTTGATTATTTATCTCTGACAAAACAACTCTGTAGGGGAGAATGGGAAGAAATGGGACGCTTTTTACAAAAATCAGAACGTTCATTTTATTTGACACAAAAACAAAGATTTTAAATTATATAATACAAGATAAATGACTTTGTAATGTTCACAAACAACTAAAAAGTCATAATCTGCAAAAAACAGTTTTAAAATTAAAGAAATTATAAGTTTCAAAATATGCCCTATACCTCATGGGGCAGGTGTAAAAACTATTATAAGACGCTTACAATCTAGTGTAGACTACATACAGGGTGATTATAAAAAAATTATCCCGATATATGAGCCCATAACTGCCATACCGTTCACAGAAACTGAATGAAATTCTGGCCTAAAGTCTTTTGAGGTATGCGCTCAAGAATCACGTGAAAATAACCGTTAAATTCTAACAATTACGGTTACAGTGACAAAATTTTGAAATTTTCAAATGGCAATACCTACTTTTTTTATTGGAATGTGATCTTCGTAGTGAAAAACCATAAAAAGCGTTGGAACGGTACCTGTAGCATGACAATCGCCGGCGCAAGACAGACTAAGAAGAAAAGTGAAAACAACCCATAAAGGACAGAGAAGCAACAGAAAGTAAAACATTTTATTGTTCAGTGCTATCCACCATCTGCCGCATGTAAAGTGTTGTCGTGTGTAAAATGGAAAATGTATGAAACACAATAAAATGTTTTGTTTTATCTTGCTTCTCTGTCCTTATTTGTTGTTTTCACTATTCTTCTTAGTCTGTCTAGCGGCGGCGATTTTCGTGCTACAGGTACCGTTCCAACGCTTTTTATGGTTTTTCACTACGAAGATCACATTTCAATAAAAAAAAGTAGGTGTTGTCTTTTGAAATTTTCGAAAATTTGTCACTGTAACCGTAACTGTTAGAATTTAACTGTTGTCTTTCATATGATTCTTGAGCGCATACCTCAAAATACTTTAAATCACAGTTTCATTCAGTTTCTGTGAACGGTATAATAGTTAGAGGCTCATATATCGGGATAGTTTTTTTATAATCACCCTGTATATAATCTAAAAATAATTGTAGATTGATAAATCCATTTAATGGACCACAGAAAGACAGTTATGGGATGATTCACGATGGTCAGTAACAGATGACATCAAAAAATTATTTTTCACTATTAAAGTGGGAAATTCCATTTCCATCTCTATTTACATGTGAAATTGCATATTAGCAGCAATTGACATTCATCTTATTAAATAGAAGGAATGAGAAAAGTCCCATTCCTTCCCCTACCTTCTTTTATGTTAAACTACTTGTTTAAAGAACTATAACGCTTTTAGGATTAGTTTAAATCATGTATAATATACAGTATAATTTTACATAAATAGGGAAACTATTACATCTGCACATCAACGAAAGTATAATAAACCAGTGGACCCGTGATGGAATTGAAGGGTTAAGGTCCCATGCTGGTCAAGCGAAAAGACTCGGAAGCTAATATTAATCATATGGGGGCGTTATTTTCAAATTTTTCGCTTGGATTTTAATATTTTTGAATGATTTTGTTTTGTTTGCACAGGATAGCTGACGACGATCTCCAACGCGGCTAGTTTTTAATTTATCGATTTTGGTTTCAGATTTTTCTTAAACCTTCTCACAGTCGTGAACTGATATATCCGTTCACTATGCTGCAGGTTTCGCTGCAATAGAAGCATTGTATAAATTAATATAATTCTACAAATATGATGCAGTTTTAAAATATCGAGTAATGATTAATACTGTCAATGAATATGCTCATATACGTAATTAAGTTTTTTATACCAAGTTTGAAAATTCATCTTTTTTTGACAATAAAAAAAAATAACAGAAAAAACATTAAAAATTTGCCCATTTGCTCGGCGGTCAGAGGATTAAAGTTACTTTAACTTCCGAAACAGGTCGGAACCGGCTCTTAAAGTAAATCTATCCTCATATAAAAAAAATTGTAACCAAAATCGAAAAAGTAAAATCTAGCCGTGTTAAAGGTTGCCCTCACCTATCCTATGAAAAAAAAAGAAAATCAGAAAATATAAAAATCCAAACGAGAAATTTGAAAATATTGCTCCATAGGATTAACATTATCTTCCGAGTCTTTTCCCATGACTAGTGTAGGGTCTTAAGATATTTGTTTTTTAAAGAGTTAAAAGAAAAAATATATATATAGGTTTTTAGAAGATAATATGGTTACATATTTTCCTGTATATATTACTGTATTTGGAATATGCACTCTAAAAACGACACTTTCAAAACTGAGCAAAAAATACTCAAATCTGAGTATGTCGCATAGTCAAAATGGCTCCGAATCAAAATTACTCAAATGGGACCCATGTATAGACTCATTTCTAAAAACAGGCACACACTCAAGAATAAAACATCATGTGCTCCTATTCGAGTATGTCCATGTTTCAAAAATGAGTATTAACTGACTTCTATGTGCTAATTTTTTAGTATTGCCATGTTTCAAAAATGAGTTTGAACTGATTATAATCATTTTTGAGTATGTCCATGTTTCAAAAATGAGTATGAACTGACCTCTATGTGCTCAATTTTCAGTATGTCCATGTTTCAATATTCTGAGTATTTCTGGTATTTCAGAATTGAAAGCCTATTTGAAACAAAAAGTTTCATAACAAAATGAAAACATCGATTTACTCAGATGTGAAAGTGTTATTTTTCTCAGTGTGGTGGTGTTTTTTATTTACTGTGTTTTATTATAGCATTATGTGCATTGACTTGTTATTCAAAACATTGCATTATACTGTATTTGTAATTATTGTCTATCATGACAGTTGGGGCTGGTGCAGCAGGTTCAGTGGTCGCGGCTCGTTTGTCAGAAGTACCATGCGTCAGGGTTTTACTATTGGAAGCTGGTCCACCTCCACCAAAACTGACTGAGATAGTGTCTATTTTAGGAAGTTTTTTGTCGACAAAATTAGACTGGCATCATGAAACTGTCCCACAAAAAAATACAGGAAGAGGCCAAATAAATAGGGTGAGTAACTAAATGTAAGAATTTAACAAATCTAACTTAAAATGATGACGTGACATTGTACTGATGAGGATAGATATATATCCCAGGCCTCCCAAATTCATTAGCAATTTATTTTGTTAAAAATATTTTCAAATATTTTAGAATATAATATTTTTAAAATAAAATATTTTTACATAATCATATTATCAACAATTATCATTAAAATACAGATAAAAATGCTTAATTGATAAAAGGATGATCCATCAAGACATTATTTATCATCTATTATCCATGAATCGATAGAAATCGATATGCGTAACGAGAACATATGCAATGAATCAGCTTCTTTTGAATTACCTAAAATTAGTGACAATGTGTTTTTCAATTTTAAAAAATCCAAAAGGGAATATTAATTTTCACGTTTACAGTTGACTATTTTTAAGCACCTGCTTTTATTACACATATGATGTCATGGTTTATGTTTTTAAAGTTTATTTTCAAAAATGTTTGCTAGAATAGTGTGTTTATCGTGTAGATCTTGATAATAGTGTCGTTTGTGCTCTCGAAACATGTCGATCTTTTTATTAAAAGGTTTTTAGAAGCCTTTTTGTGTTCTTTTTTTATCAGTCAAGCATTTATATCTCTATTTTAATGAAATATTTTAAATTAAAACTAACATTTTCTTCGCAAATGTCCACTCCTATTATATTCAACTTATATTTCTACAAATCAAATGGTTTTTATTTTTTGATCCACCCTTCAACTTTAATAGTTCTTTCTAATTGGTTAATATACTTTTAATATTAAATTACAAGAGGGTCATGATCTGTCTGAAGCTGAAAAAACTAAAATAATAATTTTTGATGATTTATTCTATGATTTGGCAAACATGATAGTGCGAAATAGAAAAATGCACTTTATATAATTCACTCGCATCCTAGTTTTACAAAAAAGTTCTCGTTCTCCGAACTTTTTGAAATTTTTATCGGTTATAAATATAACGGTTTTACAGCTCGTTTAAAAATTTCGTCAAAAAATATTCTAGCTGTGAAAGAAATGTGTTTTTTTCTCGCCTTTATTTTATTTGCTTATTTGTTTTCGCGTCAGCTCCTTTAGCATAACAATAAAAAAAAATAGTTCTCATCTTCCGAACTCTCTGAAATTTTAATAGGTTATAAATATAAATGCATTCAAGCTCTGTAAAATTTCGTGAAAAATATGCATTTTAGTGAAAACATGAGTCAAGCATAGCAATGCCAGATCGAAATACCCCACATTTTCGCGTTTTTTTTTTTCAAAAATATCTCAGATTTTATATATTTTTAAATATTTTTACACTTCTGAATGTTCCGAAACTTTTGTAGGTAATGTACTGTACATCTGGTCTACCAAAATGCCAAAAAAAGTTGTATTGAAATATGGACGTTTAGTTACTTTTAGCGTTGATAAAAGATCGTCTCCGTGAGACGCGAAGTGACCTGCGTTTGCCTGTGTTTCTGAAAGAATTAAATTTTCGTATGTTTTAAAACAAATTACACCTTCAAATACAAGAATGTGTCATCTTTAAGAGCATATTTTTGGTTTGTCATTACCTTTAATTGCGCTCTGGAGGGACGTTCTCATAAGGGGGAAAACGTCTTTCTGTAAAACAACTCTTTTTGAAAAAAGTTTTTCAAAGGGTTAATAAGAATATATTTTCAAACTGATTGCAGCATTTGAGACGCAAGAGTACGCTTGTTTGGAATATGTCTGCTAATTTTAACTGTACCGAATCGTTTAGTTCATTTAGGCTGATTTAAAACTACGAAATAACACAAAAAACTCGCTTTTTGTTCCTCATTTCCCCCCGATGCGTAAATCGGGTTCTGGGCATTTGCCGGCTCGCAAAGAAAGATATGAATTTTTGATGAGTTTTTAATTAATATCTCTGCAAATTATCAAAATATTAAAATTATGAGACTCAGATGCATCATGACATGCCTTGGACTATCCTTATTGAAATTTTCAAACTTCTAGGTGCGCTAGATTTCGCTAACCATCGCCGACACACACACACACACACACACGGACACACACAAAGCGAAACTTTCCTTTATTAGTATAGATTATAGGCAACTGTGGATTAATTATTTCTGCATCCACAATTTACAAAATGAAAAAAAAAATCTATATGTTTTACCCGTACCATGAAGCCATTGCGAACAAAACCCCCACTATAATATATTCTTTCATTAAACACTACATTGAAAATTTTTTGCGTTATATTATACAAGAGCTGCATATATTCTCCGATGGCTGTGCAGGGCATAACAAAAATAACACAATGGTTATATTTCTGATGGCTTTAACATAAACCCCAAAATTTACAAAAACAAATCATTACTTTTCAATCCGTGATCACTTCTTTTTGCCATGTGACAGAGATATTGGTTTAGTCAAAAGCAAAATGAAGCTTTATGACAGAATATATCTATCATCAGAAGGTACAGTAGTCAGTTGCACCAACATTCCAAAAATTTCCATTTAAAAAGTTGCTACAGCAAACATTATTGACTTCAAAGGTTGGTGGTGCAGGTATTATAAAAGAACTGCCTTGCTATTCAGTGCTATTCAGTGCTTAGTAAATTAATATTTTAGCTTCTTTTTTCTTTGTGCTCTTCTTAAATGATGTCTCTTTTTTTCTTAGTTGTCAAAATAATTATAAAATGTATATTTATTATTATGCGAAGTGTTAAAATTTTACTTACACTTAGTCAGCTTTTAAGATATAAAATATTAAACTAAGCTATGGATTTGTATGTATACTACATAGTATGCTAAAAGTTAGTTCAGTGAAACGCATAACAAAGTTAAACATCCAGCCATTCCAGGGAATAAACGGAAATGTGCTTGAGAACTTTTGTGGAAACCTGTATATGATATATAAAATGTATCCACACCAAGTAACATTTAAACAAATGGGTACGTGTGATCGAAGATCCCACAAAGGGTTTCGTTTAATATTCCTTTCAAAACACTTCATTATTTCTCTAATTAATCCAAATAAATTTCGTTTTCCAAAAAAAAAGTAAATAAAAGTCGTGTTTTATTATAAAGTAAAAATTTACCGGTCTATTTTTCTCGTTTTTTTTAATATCTGAACAGACCCGATAGCGGGCGAAACCCGCTATTATACTCTGTCATAATAATATCTGTCATGTGGACTAAATGCGATATTAAACAAAGATATTTCAAAATTAAACATGTTGTATAGAGACCTACAAAATGTTAAAATATGCCAATATTTCCAAAATCGGTTTTTTATCATGATTCAATACGTTCCTCAAACTTATATATTTACTATTCTCTATTACTTATATTGATACTCTCTTTGTATTATTCTCAAACATTTGAAAAATCCGTTATGACGTCAGATTAATTTTCTTTTTAATTCTCTAATGACGTCCTATTAAGCTGCTTTCTGTATTTACACATACTCCTTGTATTATTGAGAAATGTTTGAAAATTTCCGTTTTATTACCAATATGACGTCCTATTAATCTTTTTTTTCAATTGGTGAAACTTTTTATTTCATTTTCATTTTTCACGTGGAAATCTTTCAATAGAAAATTAATTATTTTAGAAAGAATTTTATTGTGGATTTTTAATTGTTGGCAGCTGCTATAACGAAAAATGTTTAAATTTAATATAAAAAGGCTGTTAGATTTTTGGTTTTTTATCTCTATATATTAAAATAACACGATTTTTTCAAATTTTGTGATTTTGAGTTTCATAGCAGGTATTCAGCTATAAGTACACAAAATTTCATGCCTGTAAGTTAAATAGTTTCTGAGAACCGGCTCTCCGACAGACAGACAACGAAGCGGGAGTAATAGGGTTTCGTGAGATGAACCAAATCCTAAAAATGAAATGCAATACATCTTTATTTTATACATTTCAAAATATGAGTCTAACTATCCAGGGTTTGTAAAAACATCTGAATTTATAAATGGAGCTATAAAATATGATTTCGAAGTGTCTCGTGACTGTGAAATCGTCACTTTACCAAAAGAAAAAGCATATGGTACAGATGTTCATAAAAAAAAATATGACATAACGAAGGTGCAAAAACACATTCCTAGTAATTACTTCGATTTTTATAATTTAATAATAAATTGTGTTACTAAAACTTCTGACGACATTGAAGAATATGTTCAATAAATAAGATTATAGCTTAATTGTAAAAAACTTGGTATTTTTCAAAATTAAGATTCAGTAAACCATATAGATAAATTAAATTCAAAATTAATTAATTAATTAATTAATTAATTAATTAATTAATTAATTTAATTTTAGTAAATTTAAAATTAACTTCATTTATTTTGAAAAGGATTTGTCCACAACTTAAAAATACATATATTTTTTCTATGTTCCTAATTATCAGTGTTCACAAACTCTATATATTCAGTAAGGTTTATTAACATATAAAAAAATGAAACAACACCACTCCTTGAATTTTATACATTGCATCGTTTTTTTCTCTCCTGTAAAATTTTATTTAGTAGATTTCCTCCCTTTTCAAAATAACCGATTAAATTTTACATTGGAAAATACTTTGCACAACAATATTTTATTCTTTTTAAATACGATCCCAGAATAAAAGCATTTTGATTTTTCGAATTTTTAAAATAACATTTTAATAAGGGAGATTCGGCTAAAAAAAATCCATACTTTAAATACTATATCCTTGAAGCATATCAAATTTTAAAATATTGAAAACAGAAGTAAATGGCTTAAATTATGGCTCTGTAATTCAAATATGTTTTCAATAGAGCCGCTAAACCATTTGAATGTAAGAAAATTTCGCGCGTTTTCCATATTTATGAAATCTTATAACACGTAAATAAAATGGCGTCTTAAATTTCGATACATATGTGTCTAAAAAAGCAATACAGGCATTTAAGTGCCTGAATGTGAAATTTCACGCATCATAGATATCGGAATTTAAGACACATAAGTGTTTTACTAAGATCAGGGTATAAAAGAACTGAGAAAAACTTCTGAATAATAACGATACGTCTGAAATTAAGATATTTAGAAATTCCGACACTTAAGCGTCTGAATTTGATACAATTGTATCATATGTGAAATGACTGTAATACATTCGTGCCAGTATATATGCCAGCACTATCAGAGAATGTTTCCAAACAAATTAATGTTGTTTAAAATACTTTTCCCTCCAATAAAACTTAATTAGATTATAGATCGAACTTCAAAATTTTACACTAGATCATTGAACTAATTAAAACAAATTCATGCAAAATTTTATATCAGATGGCGCCACATATTATTAGGAATGAAAGATCTTCAACAAGAGACAAGGCAATGAAACGGATAGTACAATTGTTATTATAAACTAATTTATTTTCCTTGTATTAAGTAAGAAAACGATTGCTTTTCAGAAAATTATAAAGTCCTTCAAAAATTACTTGCACTCATAGGCGTACGCAGGGAAATGTACATAATTTATATTTCACTGATTTGGGAAATGTAAATCAATTTTATATCCCCGCGGGCCACCGACGCACGCCTGAATTCAAAACTGTCTTGAAACACCCGTTTGACATAAATATTTAACACATAAACATAAAAAAACAGAACTGAAAAAAAATAATTTCATGATGGATTTACGGATTGAAAGCTCCCCCACTCCACGGAAAATTTTTAGCTGTGCTTTCTCTTAGTGTTCAATTATTAAGTTATTCGAAATGAATAATTTTAGTGCGTTTTCTTTTAATCAGTCAAAAAGAAAATTTAAAAACTAAAATTCATTAAGATACAACCAAATGTAAATATATTGCTTAAAGGTGCGTAAAAACATACATAAAAACATTTAAAAGCACATTAAAGTTCTTTTAAAAATTCCAAAACGTTTTCAACCGAAACCCGGTCACCATCAGTGGAAAAACTAAATTGTTGAGTTGAGTTCTTATCTCTATGCGTTTTCTTGCTTGCCCGGAATAAACTATTTTACTTCAAGGGTTTGGAAATAAGGTGGGATGGGAAAGGTAATCAATGATGCATTAATTCATTCCAGACTGCGTGGATATCATATAATAATACATCGTTACAGACTATTTCTTTTTTAGACATTATTTCTGGAGACGCTCTTATGATTGCTTCCAATTGATTATTTGTGCGGAATATAATTTTGGATCTATTGAAATCAACTTTTATAGGTTCAGTTTGCGCTAATCTTGCTAACGCAGTGTGGGGTCTATTTAATCATTGAGGTTTCTTTAATCATTGATTACCTTTCCCATCCCACCTTATTTCCAAACCCTTGAATCATTGATTACCTTTCCCATCCCACCTTATTTCCAAACCCTTGAATCATTGATTACCTTTCCCATCCCACCTTATTTCCAAACCCTTGAATCATGGATTACCTTTCCCATCCCACCTTATTTCCAAACCCTTGAAGTAAAATAGTTTATTCCGAGCAAGCAAGTAAACGCAAAGAGATAACAACTCAACTGAACAATTTAATTTTTCCACTGATGATGACCGGGTTTCGGTTGAAAACGTTTTGGAATTTTTAAAAGGACTTTATTGTGCTTTTAAATGTTTTATGTATGTTTTTACGCACCTTCAAGCAACATAATTACATTTAGTTGTATCTTAGTGAATTTTAGTTATTAAACAAGGTGAATTTGTACTGAAATTTTAACTTTTATTAAAGAAAATTTAGTCAATTAAATTTCATTAGCGAGGGAGCGCTTTTTCATTTAAGAAATGAGTTGATAACAATCGAATTGGAAAATATGTATAATTCATATCTCCTCCACACAGGGCCGGCGCAATGTCGTGCGGGGCCCTGTCATATAACTTAACTCGGCCCATCGACTCTGACTGCAATATTCGACTAATAAAAATCATTTTTATAATTTGTATATATCATAGAGAATTTATAATATATAGTGTAAAATGTATGAAAAATAACTTGCAAATTCTTTCACATGTAAAGTGTATAATTATTTTAATGTTTAAAAATCTTCTATCCTTTAGAATATTTTAAATGTCTATTTTTTTTGCGTTTACGGTTGTTTTCAGGATCCTCAGATCTATACATTCCCCGACAATTATATAAACTTTTGCTGTAAGAAATAAAGTTAATACTAACTTCCTTCCACGAAATAAAACATTTTAAGTCAAATTTAGAGTATTAATATAATTATTTTACGCAGGAAAACGTTATTTTGAATTGTACAGAAAAGCGTGGGGCCCCTGCCAAGATTCTAACTGGCGCCTGGCCCTGGGCAGCCGCCTCGTTTTCTCGATGGTTGTGCCGGCCTTGCCTCTACCCAAATAAATAATAAAGTTTTACAATTTTAACCACCATCTCAAATTGACCATATCTCCCCAAAATCCTCTTCCAAATTTCCAATTTCTCAGCAACAAATGATCTAAACCGTATTCTAACCTTTTGTTAAGCAAAGAAAATTTCTCTAATAAGTTATATTAATAAAATGACATCTAAATATTCATTAACCATAGAAAAACTCTACTAATAAATTAGCCTCAATAATTAAAGGTAGTAAGTATTATGACCCGATAAATTACAATCTTACCTATAAGAATATCAACACGCAGCCCAATCATTATTTGCATTTCATTACTTGCTCCAAATTATTAAAATTAATTTAAAATGAAACCTTCATGTGGTACCGTTGGCACAAAAGAAAAAGGCATTAGTTTTCCAATCCTCAGGTCTCGGGTTCGATACCGCATTAGCGGAAAAGGTTGTTCTTCTGTATGATAAAATCAAAATGCTTCCATAGATGGCAGCAGTGGCGCTAAACTTTTTTTTGCAGCTTTTACTAGCTGTGTCCCCGGGTAAAAAAAAAATGACGATATTTCAGACTTTCATGTGTCTGAAATTAAAACACAGACAAGTGTCTTAAAATTAGGACACTTAAAATGTCTCTTTTTTTTAAACCATTCGTTTCAGACACTTATGTGTCTCAATTTTAAACATTTCAGTTTACAGTGAATTCATATTTTCAATATTTCTTTTAAAAAAGACAAAAATTAGAAAATTTAAAAACAGAAAGATCCAAAAAAAATTATTGATTGATTTCACATCGAATGACCCAAATACAAAGTAATTAGAAATGGTTTTTATTTGGATTCACATAAAAATTTTAAAACTTTAAATATGCAGCAAAACAATATACATTTTAATACACTTACATTAGTAAAAAGAATGCCCGTATAAAATATTTTTTACAAATGCATGTACATAAAAATTGGGAATAATTATATCTCATAATTCGAAGGTCATAAATGTTATTTATAAGAACGTAAATATATATATGTGTTTAAATAGCTATTGTAGCAATTTTTTATAGTAACTTTTAATCTACAGTAAAACTATTTATTTACTAAATTGAATAGCCAAATATCGTGATCGATATCAGGAAATAAAAATTTGCATTTAAGGAAAATCCCTGTACAAATGTGAATTCTAATGAATTAAAAAAAATGATTTTAAATTCCTTTTTAAATCAATGTTAACATTCAAACAGAATTAGCATTTTCGAAATCTATATTTTGAAACTCATTCTGAACTGTTTGTCTAATCTGAATTAAAAAGTAACTTTTCTCCGGAGACACATTATTTTATAATTGATTCGTAACTGTTTTCCAATTTCGATAACAAAGTAATATTTTATGGTTTAATTAATATTGTATAATTAACTGAACTGTTTTAATTAAAACTGCAATGTAACGTTTTTGTGTTCACCCAGCATTTTGTTACTGAAGTTTAACTGTCTTTCTTATTTGAATAACAAAGTAACTTTTCTAGGCCATCTAATATTTTGTAGCTGATTCTGAACACTTGACTAATTTGAATTACAAAGTAACTTTTATGGCCAATCTATATTTTCTAACTGACTCTATACTTTTTGTCTAAATTACATTGTAGGTACTGAAATTACCTAATGCAAAATGTCTCGGAGGATCAACTGTTCACAATGCTGGTCTCCATGTTCGAGGTAACAAGAAGGATTACGATGGCTGGGCAGAGATGGGTGCCAAAGGATGGAGTTACGAAGAAGTACTTCCATATTTTAAAAAGTTGGAAGATAACAAAGATTTCAGAGATGGTGAGCTTAAGAAATTAACAATTTTATTTCTTTACCATGTCGCTCCAAAAAGTATGCCTTTTATTGTTAAATAATTTTGCCTTCAAATCGGTATCATATATTATTATTTCTGTTGTCACCATCCCTTCTTCTGTGCATTTACAAAACGCAGAACAAAGAATGAGTTATCATTCGAAAGGTTTTTTGAACCGACCAATCTATCGAAACAGTGGTATTTCACTTGTAACCTGAAAGGTATGCTTTGTTATATTAGATTAAATTGTATTTTATGTGTATTTATCTTTCTTTGTCCCATGTTTATGTACAAAGGTATGCTTTGTTATATTAGATTAAATTGTATTTTATGTGTACTTATTTTTCTTTGTCCCATGTTTATGTACAAAGTCATGCTTTGTTATATTAGATTAAATTTTATTTTATGTGTATTTACTTTTCTTTGTTCCATGTTTTTTCCAAGGCAGATAACATCATCCTCAAATCCAGTTAAGATACGATTGTTATCATTATTTTTTAGTGCGTGCCTTTTGCTATTTTCAATCAGTTTTTACTGTCACTCTGATGGAATAAATGAGATGATATTTTGGCTTTACTATGTTGTGCGCCCACCTTTACTTTTAATGACCACAAATATTCTATCTTTCTTGGGCATTATTAATTTTTGACACAGCGGAAGTGGTTTTGCACCATTCATCTTGATTCGTATAGTTTTGAAACTGGGGAAAAGTGCCTTTCATTTTTGTAAACTTGTCCTCCCACAAGTTCTTGATAGAGTTTAGATTAAGACTTCTGGATGCCATTGCAAAACTACTCCAATATTTTTCTTTTATAGTTTTGTCCTCTACAGTTTGTGTGGATAGGCGCAATATCTTGCTTTTCAATCCATTTTTCCGCTGCAAAAAGTATTGCAACAGGTGAAAGATGACCAGAAAGAGGTTTTAGATAATCAACACACATGCTTATTTTATGCTACGAAGTGATAAATAAAAAATGCAGGAAGCAATTGGTTGAATACATTAAGCAATTTTCTTATAATCATGCACATATCATGATAGATTAAATTTTCAGATTTAAAGAACTATAAATTTGTCCAATTCTAATATTAAGAGAAATAATAAATTTATAAATAATTTAACTCGTACAATGAGTTTAAGAGTATTAGAAAATATATGTATTACAAAAAGTCTATAACTTATAGCGTTATGCTGTATGTGGCAGATCTGTTTCAGTTGCCCTATAGCTGTTTCATACTTTTGTAAGAGTTTGGCTGTCTCTTTTCCTGATACTGTTGGATTGACAAGTACTGTTATTTAAGAAGAAAAACTCAGAAGATCTTATACTGATAGTCATGATTCTTGGCCTCAGAAATAACATTTAATGAAAGAAATGCAAGTGACCCCACACCGTTAAATGAAAAGATGCTCCATGTCATAATGGATCCATACGTTATACCAAAAACGTATTTTACTTTTCTCAAATCATACCAAAAATACTTCCAGCCATCAGGACAATCTAAGTTCGATTTTGTTTCATTGGAGAAAATAACCTGCAACCACTTGTCATCCCTAGTCATCACTCGTCTTGAAAACTATAAACGCTGGATTTTGTGTCTAGTCAGTAAAGAGTGGTTACACAAATTTTGCTGTGTATTGGGAATTCCCAGATCGAGTAATTGCATTGTATATTGTTTTGTTGCAAACACTGAACCCTGTCGTTTGTAAAATTTCTTCACATGAGTTTTTTCCTGTTAATGCAAATTTTAAAACTCTCCTTTCATCTCTGGGTGGCAAGGCTTTTGATATGCCTCCAGCGTTTTCTTTTTTGCCATACTCATCTTTTAAACTTACAAAATTGTTGATAACGGCTTTAGATCTTCTTACTTGTTTTTCAATAGACTGACACCCCATTCCTGATAATACAAAAGATTCAACAGCATCTTTTTCATATTCCATCAGTTTTCTTGCTTTTGGCATTATTGTAAATTTAACAAAACTCTTAATAGAAAACGTTTCAAAAATCCCTATACACAAGAGTTTTCAACATGCAAATAAATAATAGTTATACATAAAATTTATGCAAAAAATTGTAGTGTCCTTAAAGTTTTTACGCAAGCGAAAATAGCGTTTGTTTCCATAATTATTATCTTTTTGCAATAAAAAGCTCAAATATACATATTGGTGATCTTTATATTAGTATTTAAACCTTATGATCAACATTAAAATTTCGATTTCAATTATCTCATTTTAAATTTATCAAAATTTTCAGAATTTTTTGTTGTTCTTACTGTTTTTACACTCACTATAGTGCAAAATACATATGTATATTTTCAAAGAAAATCAAAAATTTTGATTTTTGGAATTTTTAAAATAAAATTTTAATGAGGGAGATGGGACTGAAAAAAACCCCATATTTAATAACATAACCTTGAAGCCTATTATATTTTAAAATATCGAAAACAGAAGGAAATGACTTAAATTACAGCTCTGTAATTGAAATAAAGTTTGAGATAGAGCTTCTGAAACATTTGAAGGTAAGACAATCTCGTACATTTTGCATACATATGAAATTTTATAATCCTTAAATAAAATGGGGAAAAAATCTGTAAGTATGTTTCCCTTTTTAAATATGATCCCATAAATAAAAAATGGTACCATTATTGGGTCAGACTATGGCCTAAAATCAATGTAATTTAAAACTTCCGCTTCAAGAAACTTCTCATCTGGTATGTAATATCATAGCATGGACCATAAAAAGTGGGCTCTAAACAACATGCGATGATACTGCATGATATTGCAAAGCATATGACAACTTTCCACTTTAAATTACAGCGACTGTAGGCTATTTTCTGCTCGCCCAATGAAAGATGACTTTGTATGTTCAATCAATAAATGTAAATCCACCAGTACAAAGCATGCGTAAGCAATTGCTTACACAGTTAAAAATATCTGCTGGGTTGAACCAACTTTTCGTGCTGCAGTAGCTGCAACCATAATCCATAATCCATGCCATAGCATAGCAAGGACCATAACAAGTGGGCTCTAAACAACATGCGATGATACTGCATGATAATGCATACCATATGACAACTTTCCACTTTAAATTACAGAGAATGTAGGAATTCTCTGCTCGCTCAATGAAAGGTGACTTTGTAAGTTCAATCAATAAAGGTAAATCCGCCAGTAAAAGGCATGCGTAAGGAATTGCTTATACTGTTAAAATATCTGCTGGGTTGGACTAACTTTTGGTGCTGCAGTAGCTGGCACCATAAAATGGTGAAATCTCGTATCAACATTTGATCTCCAACTGATCCAAAGTTCAAATGTTATGACGAGATTTATGGTTGCAGCTATTATACCACCAAAACTTGGTTCAGCCCAACACAAAATTTTTAACAGTGTACTATGACGTGCACCATCTTTCCTGCTCACACATAGCACCGTCTATAGGTTTTTTTTTCTCAAACAATACCCTCTGAGCCACTTTATAAGTGGTTATAACGCGGACAATTGTATTTGTGCGTGTACAGTGTAATATCTAATTAAGGATAGGAATATATAAGTGATCATGCAGTATTAATGTTGTTCTTCACATGTATTACTGTAGACAACCATGGCATTGGCGGCCCTGTTACAGTTGAAAAACCAAACTATACTTCTGAAATAAAACGACCAATATTCGAAGCTATCACAGCAATGGGTTATCAAATAGTAGATTCTAACTCTAGACGGCAAACAGGTAAGCACGTTTGATTTTTTTTCAGTTTTTAAAACAGCAATTTAATGTATAATTACTGCTTAAAGTCATAAAAACATAGCACAAAAGGCTTAAAAATACCTTTTAATATATAGATTACATATGTTTCGTGCGCTCTAAAGGCGACTTCTTCAGATCAAAATGATAAATAAAATATTCTTTCAAATTTTTTGAAAGTGATAAACATAAATCACGAGATCACAATGTAAGCAACTGCTTAAATTTGCCAAACTGGAAAACGTGAAAATTGTTATTTTTATTGCTCTTTTAATTTGTAAACCATCGCGTTCCCAAATTTCAGGTAATTCAAAAGAAGCTGATTTGTTGCAAATATTCTCGTTACGCAAATATATTTCTATTGATTCACGGATAATAAAAGAACCTCCCGCAGATATCATATATGACAGAAGAACTACAGCCTTAGCTAGACTACATAGAATAAAGCCTCTGCAGTATAATTTCAAGAATAGTAAAATAGTTTTTCCATCAAAAGTTTATTTCCCATCCATTATCCATGAATCAATAAAAACATATTTGCAAAACGAGAACATCTGCTACGAATCAGCTTCTTTTGAATTACCTAAAATTTGGCACGCAATGGTTTGATGGTTTACAAATTAAAAAAGCAATAAAAATAAATAAAAATAATAATTTTCACTTTTTCCATTTTGACCAATTTAAGCACCTGCTGACATTCGAAATATCATCTCGTGATTTATGTTTATCATTTTCTAAAACTTTGTGAGAATTTTTATTTATCATTTTGATCTGAAGAAGTCGCCGTTTGAGCGCATGAAACATATGCAATCTATATATTAAAAGATATTTTTAAACCTTTTGTGTTACGTTTATTTCACTTTAAGCAGTAACTAGACTTTAATTTAAAGTTAACAAGTGATTTTAATATGTTATTTGTAACAATTTAATGTTTGCAAGAACGAAACATCATGCATTAGTCATAGATTATGAAATACTTTCAAACACTAATAGAATATTGTTAGACGATTTCTTTTTTTCACACAATGAGTTGTCTAAATAAATAATTTAAATTATGCTATGCGCACCATATTGTATAGTAAGCCTCGTGTATCGCACTTCAGTGATATATATCAATTTCAATATTACTGAAACAGTATAACATCATTAAAATAACCTAATTTTCTTCATAGCAGCATAACGTAACGGACCTTTTTTGTGCGGCCCTGTATATATCTAGATCTAGAGAATTCATACACATAAATAATTATTAAAAATTTTTGTTAAATTTAAAAACGTATACAGGAATTGAAAACGTGCTTTCATCAATTTTTGCTCATAGACAATACTGTAACCGAATTCGTTTGCGTGTCCCTGTAAATAAGCGATAAATGCTATGCACACCCAATTCTATAGTAGGCACCTTGTAATTCAATTCAGTTTTGTATATCAATTTCGGTAACATTTTTTAAAAAAATTTAAATAGTATAACATCAGTATAACATTTCAATTTGAAATAGTATAACATCATTAAAATACACTTCGAACGATTTTTCCCCATAGTCAATAATGTAACAGAATTCTTTTGAATCCCCCTGTAAACGAACTGAAGGCGGAATTCGTGGCAGCGCGAATAAATTTTCTCAAAAAAATGTCTTAAAGTTGATTTTCAATTCAGCATAACTTTCGGTCAGTTCAGTAAAGATAAGAAAATTATCTTACCTTTTCTGAAGGTGTTCGTACCGAGTAACCCATTCTATATCCATTTATTATGAGCTGTAACAATCAATTTATTTAAAATGGTAGTATCTAGTGATGATGTCGTTCACAGTGCACAAATTACTTTTTGCTGAAAACTAATTGATATATTAGTAGGAGTAAATAAATTTACACATCTTTCTTAATCTTCATTATATATATTCTGGATTATGAAGCATTAGGATGTTGCAATGATTAACATTTACAATAAAGTTTAGATTTAAAGTATAATGCATAATAACATATTTTATCTGTGGCCTGAAGCTCACGTGTGTATCGGTTACATCTTTATTCGGGACTGAAGTATAAAGTCATTAGTTCAATATTGAGGAGTTTTTTACTTTCGTCACTCTTACGTCATTGAAATTACACATTGCAAGTTTTTTCCGTAAGGATGAAATCAGTTAATTAAGTTCCTTTTAGTTCACTAAATTTATTGTTCTAATCTTCAGCATATTCACAAACTCTTTATCAATGAAGCATGTTTTTCCCATCACTAGTTGCCTATAAATCTCTACAATAGGTTCTAGCTGCGCAATGAAGAAATGAGTTGGTGATTTCATGGTTTCCCTGCTTGATTAAGTTCTTTTATTTTCTTTATTTCACGAGGAAATGAAATTGTACTTTTTTGTTGTTATTTCGCGGATGAAATTAATATTTCCATCACGAACTATAAATTCTACACATTTAATGTTCAATGCCGAACATGTCATGGTAATCCTCAATAACATATATCAATTACATGGCAATCCGATTGTATTTGCCTGAGGGAGAACACGGTTATAGTCAGAAATCACCCACTCGTGGACAGTAAACTGTGGGGTATCTTAACAAATAAGTCCATTAGAGGAAAGACGGACATAGGCAGACAGTCAAACTGAATTCATGAACTTTTTCAAGTACGTTGGTTAAAAACAATATTTAGATTATACGTACAATACAGTGCGTCCCATTAAAACCATATAGATTCTACAATGAGATAATCGTATTTCGGAGTATATAAAAAGTGATCAAAGAAGTATACATCTACGAACTTTAGTTATTGAGAAATATTTCGGTCTATTTTTTTCCGCGACAAAACTTCAATCCTACTCATAAAATACAAACCATATATTATTCTTTAGATGACTCGGTACCTATTGTACTATTCCCTTTATTTGAGAATTTTATAATAGAGGAAAAGGTGTAAATATGGGCACCCTTTTTAACACTTTCCAACCTAGTTGAAAAGTGTTTATGACTTCGGTTTGTCTGGCCGTATGGACGTCTGTCCGTGCTCTAAATCCCGTAATTATGCTCCGATTGCTCTGCAATTTTTATATGTTATTGTCGTTATCTATAGCATGTTCCCTATTTCAACGGAAGTGTGTAGCACTTATAGTTTTTTTACAGGGACACACAAAAGAATTCCGTTACATTGCGGTCTATGGGGAAAAATCATTTGCGGTTTATTTAAGTAATGTTTCACTATTTTAAACGCATTGAAATTTATATATATCACTAAGGTGCATTACAAGAATCTTAATATGGAATAGGGTGTGCATAGCACATATAGTTACTTTACAGGGACAGTCAAAAGAATTCCGTTACATTATGTCTATGGAGAAAAATCGTTTGCGGTTTATTTAAATAATGTTTCACCATTTTAAACGCATTGAAATTTATATATATTACTAAGGTGCATTACAAGAGGCTTACTACAGAATATTGTGTGTATAGCAGTCATCGTTCATTTACAGGGGCACACAAAAGAATTCTCTACTGTCTGTTAACAATAATTCCTGGAAGTGCGTTTTAAATTTCAAAACGCGATTTTAAATTTAACTCCCTTTTTGTCTATTACTTGGTGTGTATAAATTCTGTAGATCATGTACAGGGAAGCACAAAAGTTCGCGAACACATTTCCGTTTATTGACAGAAACTCCAGAAGGAGAATTTTAAACTGTGCTACGCGTTTCCTAAGTGAACTAAAATTTAGCATCCTATGTAGTATATATACAAATCAGTAGATCATATACAGGGCTGAATAAAAGTATTCAGATATTTTTCCGAATATTGTATATGTTGGACGTTCCTGAAATTACGTTTTTAAATATGTTATGCGTTTTCCAAATTCTTTGCTTAGAAGTTATCTTTCAGCTTATTAAACGGTAATGATTTGTAAAATTATTTTGGAAGCGTTGGAAAGTGTTACATAATCTATGCTTGACGCATGATTTTTTGTTCTTGTTTGTTTTTGTCTTAAAGTGACTTTTCTTTTGAAAAATTCTAGTTTTTTTACCTTCATTCACAACTATACCAAGTTTACTAAATGATGGGAGGCAAATAAATGTTTATTAGCAATTATTTCAATTCGAAAACGTAGGTTTTCAAAAAGCTTTTAAAAAAGCACCAGATAAAATGGGGTGCAAATACACAAAAAATTGTTTAAAATGTTTTAAAACAGTCTAAAACAACGCAAAATTGTAGAGAATTTATTTATTACAGAAAAAAATTGTTTACAGAAATCGCAAACGTAACCGGCTCTTTCAGCCTCGGCACAATCTAAGTGCACCCACAATTGGCAAATAGCACATTTAACCCGCACTTCTCAGCGAGTTTCTTCAGAGAAATTTCCATCACAAAAGATGCAATTTGCATCGCTCGAGTCTTTATCCCCATCGTTGATATACAGATTGATATCATCATCGCTGTCCACAAGGGGAGGGTCACAGTAATCTGATGAGTCCGTTTGGTCCTCCCACTTCCTTACCAGATATATTATAAAATAAAACTAACGAATGCTTTCAGGATTTATAGATAATAAAATGTCCTTATAATTACCTATAAATTTATTATTATCTACATCTAAGGTACTTTTAAAGTTCTCTTACCTCAAAGCATTTGTTAGGTTTGTTTTATAGTATATTTGGTAATGTGTATAATGTAGGTAATCGCTGTTTTCACGTAAAACACATATTGAAATAATTTATGTTGTTTAATAGAAAAGGTGGTGTAATTAGGGGCCGCTTTTAAACGATGGTCCATATTTACACCAGCCCTACCTAAGAAAGATGGTCATTTTCACGTGTAAACTAAAGGCGTGCTTCTAAACGTAGGATCTCCGCTTTCCGAATATCACCCTGGAATTAATTTAAATGAACCATAATGACATGAAAAGAAAACGATTTCAGATAGCTGAAGTTTGCAGTCCAGAAAATACACAATTTCCCACAATAACTCACGCTGCATCCACACTACTTGAATGAATGTTTTTTATCTCTATTTATTAAAATAATACGAATTTTTCAAATTTTAATATTTTGAGCTCTTCACAGCTGCTATTCAGATTTATACACTAAGTTTCAACTCTGTAAGTTACATACTTTTTTAGAATGGCTCTGTGACGGACAGACAACGGAGCGGGGATAATAGGGTTTCGTGAGATGAACGAAACCCTAAAAAACCATAAACTAAGAAGAATAAAATTAAAACATCTTTGAATCATTTAAAGGCAGATGGATGCAGCAAATAGCCTTTACCGCATAATTTTTATTAAGGGGAGTATAGCCCACTTCGTGAATAAATACTACGGATGTCTTAATTTTTTTTGTACAAAAAGTTGGATAATTGATATTTTCGTTATTTTTTGGAAAATGAAGGGTACCGAAACCCTTAAAAGAAATATTTTACACTCTTTTTCTATATTTGTGTAACTGTATTGATACGCTGAGATTTTATGCTGTGATTTATAAAATACATTCATGGTTTCATGTATCTGTTGAATTTATTCTTCTTACCCAAAATTTTAGACTCAAAACTTTAGAAAAGTGCGCATTATGCACTTGTAAATATTGTAATATTATCACTTTACTAAAGGACATTTTTTAATTATTTACTCATAACACAACACATGTAAAATATACTGTTACCCAACATTTTAGACCCAAAACTTAAAAGTGCGCATTATACAGTTGTAAATATTGTAATATTATTACTTTAACGAAGGACATTGTTTAATTATTCACTCATAACACGTGCAAAATATACTGTTACCCAACATTTTAGACTCAAGACTTAAATGTGCGCATTATGCACTTGTAAACATGATAATATTATCACTTTAACGAAGAATAGTATTTAATTATTCATTCATGACACGAGTAAAGTTATATTGTTACCCAACATTTTAGACTCAAAACTTAAAAGTGCTCATTATGCACTTGTAAAGATTGTAATATTATTACTTTAACTAAGCACATTGTTTAATTATTCACTCATAACAAGTTTAAAGTATACTGTTACCCAACATTTTAGACTTAAAACTTAAAAATGCGCATTATACACTTGTAAATATTATAATATTATCACTTTAACGAAGCACGTTGTTTAATTATTCACTCATAACACGTGTAAAGTATACTGTTACCCAACATTTCAGACTTAAAACTTAAAAATGCGCATTATGCACTTGTAAATATTGTAATACTAGCAAGCTTCGCCCACTACGCTGGTCGGTTTCTCCAAACGAATTTTGAAGCAAACTAAATGTACCGGTGAATTGCATTCATCCAACAATGTACGCTTTTGATCAGACAGCTACAGGAAAATATGAAAAGAAATCGCATATTAAATTATTGCCTTGGACTACTAAGTATTTGTCTGGCTTTAATTATGATCCTCATATTGATTATTTCAGGAATAAGGCTGTTGATATCGGATCTCAGTTACCCTGTACCTCGTGCCGTGCCTTGAAGTGGCAGGATGAGACTCCCTGGATATGTTGCAGTGGCGGTAGTAAAGAAGATATAGTAATGGATGCATTTTTAGAAATTATAACTTGTAATGTTAGAAATATTGATGAGTTGGCGCTAAAAGTATCACCAAATTATAGAAAATGTGCAATATCGAAACCGTACAGAACCTCGAACTTTACTTCAGCAAGCATATTTTATTTAAAAATCCCAATTACATAAATATCCGTAAGAATAATAGGTACTTTTATATTGCTGGGCGCCAGTAAAAATTCACCAAATCTTGTTTCATTTGGTATCACTTGAATTGGAACATTTTGCGTAAAATTTTATTTGTATTGATATGTTTGTGTTTATGTATTTTATTATGATTATATTTTAGTTATTTAAAATAAGTTTTTTAAGGTATTATATCGCAATGTTAAAATAATGGCTAGTTGTTATTAGCTAACGTTAAAAGATTAGCAAAAAGAAAAAAAAAGGATTGGCGAGATTAAAAAATTTTTGGCGATCACTGGCACGCAGCTAACATAAAAATACCGAATAATACTCAATTCGAAATTCCCGAAGCTAACAATAAAGTTAAAACAAAACAAAGAGGCCGAAAACTGGCATTATTGAGATTTCATCTAATCAAAATATCAGGTGATGTTTTTCTTATCCAGTATCTTATAAATCGCCAAGTATTGTTTGATCTTTAACAATGTCGAATGTATTTTAGAAAATATCACTTGGCGATCACTGCAATAAATTTTAAAGTTTTGTCGCCAAAGGCAACGCCAAATTCGAAAATGTGCAATATCTCACGAATTGTTGGAGTTAGAATATTTTTATTTGGTACCATTCGATTCAGCATGCAAAAATACATTGAAATATGTTATCATTTGACAAATAAATATAAAACCCGATTTTTAAGAAATTTTGTTATTGTTTGTTCCCATTTTAACCCCTTTAGGGATGGAATTTTAGGAAAACTTTCTTATTGCACCTCTACATCCTAAGAAGTATTTTCCCCTCAATTTTCGTGTTTGTAGCTTCAGTACACTGTAAAAAATTGCCAATGTTTCTTATTTTATGAAAATATACTATAAACCAGGAACGAAAATATAATATAATCTTCTGAGTTATCCGAAATTTCGAAAAGCGTGTTCCATTGTCTTTTGAATCCCCAGAAACCAATACATTTCCAAAATTTAAAGAATTATTTATAAAAACAAAGTATTTTTAGCTGCACGTATTTTTCAGAAATGTTTCCGAAGGGTTTTTATAGTGTATTAATTAGTGTCCTCAGCCTGGTATACCTGTTTTTCGAAGGCTATCAATTCTCAAGTAAACATTTTCATGCTCAAAAAATATGTTTAACAGACAAACATGCAAAATTAACAGCGTTAACAATAACATTAAAATTAAGATTATTTCTTTACTCTTTCATGTATAAATTAACTTATGCGGCAGAAAACGTTTACTTGAGAATGTATGACATTCGAAAAACAGTTATTCCAGGCTGAGGACACTAATTAATACACGATAAAAACCCTTCGGAAACGTTTCTGAAAAATACGGGCAGCTAAAAATACTTTGTTTTTATAAATAATTCTTTACATTTTGGAAATGTATTGGTTTCTGGGGATTCAAAAGACAATGGAACACGCTATTCGGAATTTCGGATAACTCAGAAGATTTATATTATTTTTTCGTTTGTGGTTATAGTATATTTTCATAAAATAAGAAACATTGGTCATTTTTTACAGTGTAGGTTGGACTGTGCGTTGATGATCTCTCAAGTCAGGACTTTCTTTTACATAATATAGAATTTTATATGCAGATAAAATTAACCATTATTATTACCTAGCAGGCTTTGCTCACTACGCTGGTCAGTTTCTCCAAAAAAAAAAACTTGAATCAAACGAAATATATCGGTGAATTTGATTGTGTGTTTTAAAGAAACATGAACTTTTACCTTCATGTCCTTCCGCATTGGTGTACAACAATACGAAAGCCATTACGCTGTTTTTTTTCTAATGTATTACACGGAATTTAGGCTGTTAAAGACCAACTCATTTATTCAATCATTTATAGTATGATTTTCTAAAGAACGATATAACGATATGCAATATACTAAAACTATCCCTGGAAAATTAACAATGCAAGTTCCATAGAAATCCATTCAGCAGAATCTTTAAAAAAGTCTAATGTTTCATAATTGGATTCAACTGATTATAGAAATGCCCCCCACCCCCTAATTCTTTAACTAAGCAACATAGAACGATATGTTATGCACTAAAACTTCCCCTCAAAATTTAGCTAACTAACAGTGCAAGTTCCAGCCAAATCCATTCAGCAGAATTCAAGGTATAAGCGGCAGGATCGAAATTCCCTTTGCATTATACATATACAGTAGACAGATAAATGTATCTTTCATAATCATCTTCACCTGTTGATAGAACTCTCAGGGATTTTGTAGAAAGTATATGCTGGTATACGCCGTCAACCTTCTGGAATTTTTAAGACGAAATTCTGCACACCGTCCGTAGCTATAATATATACTCTCTAGTATATATCCTCTGTCTATAGAGTATATGCACTGTTTTTTTTACGACTACACCACTGACAACTTTCTCCCATAGCTCCATAACTAAACAATGTAGAAAATAATTTCCTGAAATATTATCACACTGCGAAACTCCCATCAAAATCCGTTCAGTAGAACTTTAAAAAAGGTAATCTTTCATAATCGGGTGCACCTAATTTTATCTATAACTTCCTCCCTTGGCTCTATAAATAAGCAATGTAGAACAATGTACTTTTTTTTAAAACCTTTCTAAAACAAATTACCTAACTAACAGTAACATCATATAAAAATCTGTTCGGTAGAACCTGAGTTTTAACCGATCGGAATGGAATAAGAATTTGCGTTTTATAAATATTATAGATGATTATAATATGTTTTTTGTAATCGGATTCATTGTCAAGCTTTCGCTTCAGAAAACACAACGCCAAGTTTGCTCCATAGACGAAAACTTTTCTCCAGAGAAGTACCAACCATCCCCACAAAATGCCTAACTAACAGTGTAAATCCCACCAAAGTCCGTACAGCAGAACTCAAATTATGATCTGTCGGAATGAAATACGAATTTGTATTTTAAATACATAGTAGATATATCTTTCATAATTGCATTCACCTTTCCCAATCACTTTCCCTGTAGATCTATCACTAAGCAACATAGAATGATATGTTATATGGTCATTAACCATACCTGAAAAATCACTTCCATTAAAATTTGTTCAGTAGAATTTTTTATAAGTAATCTTTAATAATCGGGTTCACATAATTTTAGAGCTTTCCTCTTTAGCTCTATAACAAAGCAACGTAGAATAGCTATACGCTAAAACCTTTCAAAAAACATTACTTGATTAAAAATGTGAATATGCGGTTTATACTCATAGTAGATGATGATATGATTTTCTGTAACAGGATTCATCATGAAGATTTCGCTTCAAACATAAACGATGCTTTCAACATTGTGGCTAATACGCCAATTGGCGAGGTATCCGATTGCGGAAAATTAGCCCGAAATCGTATGAATAACTACCCAAAGAAATAGAGAAACATAGCTGAAGACTGACAACAAATAAAGAAGTAATACATAATACTAATCAGATCTTCGACACTTTATTTGGTACTTCTCCATTATCCGATCGACCACTTTTCATAACAAAAAACTATCGCCAAACTCTAACGCCAAATAAACGGAACGTTGCCATTGGAATATCAAAATAAATAAATAAATAAAATATAAGAATGTAAGGATACAATTGTTATTTTAATTAATGAATAAATCAGTAAAACATAATGAAAAATACACGCAAATGTCGAATTAGAAACCGCTTAATGACATAACAAACACGTATAATACTTCTGACATCAAGTAAATGGGACTGCATTTTTGGCGTTTAATCTTACAGTTTGGCGATAGTTTTTTGTTATGAAAAGTGGTCGACGGGATAATAGAGAAGTACCAATAATAATAATACAAATACAGAATTACATAAAATATCCGTAAGAATAATATTCAATTCCTAATTGAACAGCTAATGTTTCTATCTGTAAAAATAAACAAAAGAATTAAATAACAAAAAGATTTAATTTGAATTTCTTCCATTGCTATAGTAACGGACGTATTTTTAGAAATTATCACTTGTATTGTTAGAAATTTTGAGATTTTGACGTCAAAGACTTCGCCAAATTAGAAAGATGTGCAATATCTCACGAACTGTTTGACTTATGAGTATTTAATTGATACCATTCGATTGAGCATACAAAAATACATTAAAATATGTTATCATTTGTCACGTAACTATAATACCCGATTTTTAAGGAATTTTTTAAAAGTTTGTTCCCCTTTTTACCCCCCTTAATGGTGGAGTTTTTGAAAATCCCGTCTTAGTGCACCTCTACATACTAAGAAGTATTTTTCCTGCAAGTTTCTTCTTTGTAGGTTCAGTAGTTTTGGCTGTGCGTTGATCATCTAGCCAGAAAGGACTTTCTTTTATATATATAGATTATCAATTTAACGAAGCACATTGTTTAATTATTCACTCATAATACGTGTAAAGTTACACTGTTACCCAACATTTTAGACTCAAAACTTAAAAGTGCTCATTATGCACTTTTAAATATGATAATATTATCACTTTAACGAAGAATATTATTTAATTATTCACTCATAACACGTGTAAAGTTATACTGTTACCCAACATTTTAGACTCAAAACTTAAAAGTGCTCATTATGCACTTGTAAAAATTGTAATATTATTACTTTAACTAAGCACATTGTTTAATTATTCACTCATAACAAGTTTAAAGTATACTGTTACCCAACATTTTAGACATACAACTTAAAAATGCTCATTATACACTTGTAAATATTATAATATTATCACTTTAACGAAGCACGTTGTTTAATTATTCACTCATAACAAGTGTAAAGTATACTGTTACCCAACATTTCAGACTTAAAACTTAAAAATGCGCATTATGCACTTGTAAATTTTGTAATATTATCACTTTAACGAAGCACATTGTTTAATTATTCACTCATAACACGTGTAAAGTTGCACTGTTACCAAATATTTTAGACTCAAAACATAAAAGTGCTCATTATGCACTTGTAAATATTGTAATATTATGACTTTAACGAAGAATATTATTTAAATATTCACTCATAACACGTGTAAAGTTATACTGTTACCCAACATTTTAGACTTAAAACTTAAAAGTGCTCATTATGCACTTGTAAAGATCGTAATATTATTACTTTAACGAAGCACATTGTTTAATTATTCACTCATAACACATGTAAAGTATACTGTTACCCAACATTTTAGACTTAAAACTTAAAAATGCGCATTATGCATTTGTAAATATTGTAATATTATCACTTTAACGAAGAATATTATTTAATTATTAACTCATAACATGAATAAAGTATACTGTTATGCAACATTTTAGATTAAAATCTTTAGAAAATTGCGCATTATGCACTTGTAAATATTGTAATATTATCATTTTACGAAGGACATTATTTAATTAATATACTCACTAACAACTGTAAAGTATACTGTTATTTATTTTGTTGTTGTTTTTTTTCAGGGTTTTGGGATCTTCAATCAAATATGAGGCACGGTCAAAGGTGCAGCACAGCAAAAGCGTATTTAGTTCCAGCAGAAAACAGAACCAATTTAGATATTTTGCCTAACGCTTTTGTGAGAAAGGTAAGTTCACATCAAACATATAAAACAATAAACAAAAATATTAAACCAAAATACGCAGCTAAATCAATCTAAATACGTAAGTTAAATACAAATAAAAGTTGCGAGAAGTTGAAAGACATGTTTTGTTTACGCGAGTTAAACTGGTTGTGTTAGATTCTGATGCGAAATATGAAAAAAACAATTATTTTATTCGTATCCACATAATAAGAAACGGTGTAATGAGATTTTATGTACATGCAAATAAAATATAAAAAATGAAATAAAAATAAAGAAAATAGTAAATCACTAAAATGGCATTTTAAGTATTATTTTTAAAAGGGTTCTTCTGCGGGACCGTAAACATATTGGGGCAAATTGCTGCGTTTTTTCAAAAAGCGAAGCGCGGTTTCGTCTAGTTATTTTGCTTCTGCTGATAAGGAAGGACTTTGAATGACCCAGATATGTAAATTCGGTCTTTTCTGCTTGCGTTCTTTAATTCGTGTTTTGGGTTGTGGCATAATTTTTGTTTCATTACAGCGCTAAGAATGGAGAACTGAAAAATTCATTTTCGTCAATTATGCTCTTTTATTTCAAGAAAGGTAAAAATGCTAGAGAAACTGTTCGTAAAATTTGTGCTGTATATGACCGAAACGCTATTTCAGATGACACAGTTCGAAGGTGGTTTGAAAAGGTTAAGCTTGGAATTTCAGCCTCGAAGAGTATGCCCGCTCTAAACGACCCTCATCATCTGTAAAGGAGGATCTCCTGGCATTAGCAAGCGGGTGTTTTCACCTGAGTGAAGTAGCCTCTAAAATCCTATGGGAAAAATATTTTACGATATCTCGTTCACATTACAATATTTTTAATTGATTTTTTTGCATTGGATAGCTAAGGTCGATTTCTATGCAGGCTGTTTTTTATTTTTTCGATTTTGGTTTCAGTTTTTTTTCTTTTTAATTGAAGATACTTTTACTTTCGAAACCGGTTCCGAAAGTGAAAGTATATTAATAAAAACATTGTAATCGAAATCGAAAAATTCTAAAAGGACCTGCATAGAGATCGACTTCATCTATCTAATGCAAAAAAAAAAAAGCCATTTAAAAATACTGAAATGCGAACGAGATATCGTAAAATATTTCCCCCATAGGATTAACATAAGCGAGCCGGTGTTTTTGTCTGAGTGAAATAGCCTCTTAAAAGAAGCTATGAAATGATCCTACACTGTACTTTTTGGAATATTCCATCTATGTGATAGCTCCTGAACTGTGTAACGTGTATTTTCAGCGATAGTTCCTTTTAAATGTACTCTGTTAGAGAGGATGGTGGTCCAAAGCGGCATCATCTTCAAAATTAAAATTTCCGCGCTTAAGCTTCTCAAACGACCTTCGAACTGTGACATCTTAAATACTACTTTGTCCATATACAGCACAAATTTTACGGCAGTCTGACTAGCATTTTTACCTTTCTTGAAATAAAAGAGCTTAATATGACAAAAATGAAGTTTTTGGTTCTCCAATCTTAGTACTGCACTGAAACAAAACTTATGCCAGAAAACAAGGGAGAATTATGCAGCGCAAGCAGAAAAGACCGAATGTACATATCTGGGTCATTCAAGGTCACTTCTTATCAACGGTAGCAAAATAACTAGACGAAAAGCTTCGTTTTGAAAACCTCTGAACTTTCATGACACAATACATGATGCAAATTCAAAGATCTGCGGACCATACGTTGAAGATCACTGTTGTAAGTGTACCTGCAAAGTTAAAGTAAGAGTGAAAAGAGAATTGTGATTGTGCACATACTATCAGGACTATAAAATTTTATGAACGGAAATAAATATTTACTAGCTGGCCCGCCCGGCCCCTAATAATAAATAAATAATAAAAAAAAGAAACATTGTTTTTATTATTTTATATGTTTAACACGATTTTGTATGAAATTATATTTTAAAATGAAAAATTCTCGAAAAAATATTGATGTTTAGTGAGAAAGGCGCTCATTTTCTTGTTTTTCTCACGTAGGGTCGTTTCATAGTTTTCAAATAAAAAGTTCTTTTTGTCCGAACACGTTGAAATCTTTATTGGTTATAAATAAAACAGTTTTATAGTCTGTTTAAAAATTTCGTGAAAAAATATTATTATCGAGTTGTAACAGAAATGATTTCTTTTCGCTTTTTTGTTTGTTTGTTTGTTTTCGCGCCGGCTCCTTTAACATACCTATAAAAAATAATTCTCATCTTCCGAACTCTCTGAAAATTCAATCGGTTATAAATATAACTGTATCCAAGCTCTCTTTAAAATTTTGCGAAAAAATATGCATATTTAGTAGTGAAAACATGAGTTGTTAAAAAAAAAATAAAGCTTTCAACACAATGTCCATATTACGCAATCCGTTTTCAATCAACCCTTTACAATTCCCCTAGGCTAAATAGGTGAGGGCTAAACACGTTTCCCGTTTCTGAGGGGAGAAGCTTTCAAAAAAGCGATAAAGCATGCGCAATGAGACGATTTTCACCTGGAAAAGAGAATGTGAATTTGACAGAATGTGCTTTTCACTTTAAATATATAGATGAATTATTTCTATAAACTTTCATGTCTTGACCTAGAACATGGAAAAATTATTGAAGAAAGATGGTACAGAAATATTATTGACGTCAGTTACCTCTAACGGACACAAAAGTAAAAGACATGCCTTTTATAACGCCGTAAACGAAATGTGTCGTCATTGCAGTTATTCATCACTTGGCATGAAAAAATAATCTTATGGAAGTTATAGCATTATTTAAATATTTTCAGCCGTTTTCTAATAGTTGCCCTTCCAATGTTTGGGTTAAATGTGACATCATTTGATGACTCATGACGAAAAGAATGTGCACGTCAACATCACATTAAAGTCACCGAATAAAGTCAGTTGGAGGGAAATACACACTCATACGTTGACACTTGTGCTATGCAAGTTTTTGATGTCACTACAACTTAAAATCGATTGACTGTGCTATTTAGGCATGTGCTTACAAGTTTACTATAACGTGAAATATAAAATACTAGCAAAACCTGCGTTTTTGCACGCGCAGTTGGTTGATATATGTCAAGTGGTATTTGGTTTTATTTTAAATGTATGTGGAATTTATTAATTAACAAATATTATGTAAAATTCCACAGAAATTGTAATTTAGAATGTTTTTATAAAGTTTTTCACTCATTTCTTTTTCTTAAATTTAGAATTTTTTTAGAAACCATTCTTAACGAGCATTTGTATCTTAAAAGTATCCGCCATGCTAAATTTCAAGTTCTTAGTACTTTCAGTATAAAAAAATATAGTTTAGAACTTTTATTTAGCCTGCATTCTCTTAAATTTAGAAAAATCACTTTGTGCGTGTATTTGCGTCTTAAAGATAGCAGCCATGTAAAATTTCAAGATCCTATCATTAACAGTTCATAAAAATTATAATTTAGAACGCTTTTCGCACATCTCACCATTTTAATTTTTTTAAAAAATTATTTTGTGAGAGCATTTACGACTTAAAAGTAACAGTTACCAAATTTCGAGTTTCTATCCCCTCCTCTCTATTACATATAAATGATAATTTAGAACGTTTTTAGAACACTTTTCGCGCGTTTTGTCTTTTTAAATTACGAATATTATAGTAACCGTTCTTAGAGATCATTTACATCTTATAAGTAAATACCATGCCAAATTTCAAGTTTCTAGATCTTGCTGTACCACAAAAATCGCAACATTAGAACATTTTTCGCTCCTGCACCACCTTGGAGATAATGGAACTGACATGAAATATAACCCATGTTTGGAGCAGTGCGTTTCACCATCAATTTGCCACTATTAGTTCTGAATTCGATTCAGTAGTTCCATAGATTACCCCCTACAAACAAACAAAGGTTAACTTCTTTATAATATTAGTATAAGTAAAATTTTCAAATTTGTAAATTTAACTTTGCGTTATGTGAGTGAAATACACTGAATTTACTTTATTCATTTCTTTTTTTGTGTAATTTCTTGTAATTAATTAAAGAATTTCATTTAATTAACTAAAGTATTATAATTCCACAGGTCGTTATCGAAAACCGTCGCGCTGTTGGAGTAGAATTTGATTATAATGCTCAGACCTACAAGGTAAAAGCAAGACGAGAAGTTATCCTGTCAGCAGGAGCCATTAAAACTCCTCAGATACTCATGCTTTCGGGTATTGGACCAAAGGAGCACCTGCAGAAATTCAATGTATGTAAACTAGATTCATGTATACTTTTGTTTTTGCTTTCACTGTGCGTTTATAACACATTTCAACACAGCTGAAATATTTATATGATGTGCGTTCTTTTGTTTGTCTGTCTGTCTGTCTGTCTGTGCTCTAACTTTCGTAAATGCACATTGATTGTCTTGAGAGTGATTTATATAATTGAGGTGTTCAAAAGGACGTGTTTTTATAGAAAATAGAATGTGTAGAATTTATAGTTGGTTTTTACAAGAGCATACAAAAAAAGTTCCAATACATCATGGTAATATGTGAAAGAAAATTGTTTGCAGTATGTTTTAATGTTGTTATTGTACTTTAAACAACGTGAAATTTATATACATTATTGACGTAATTTATGAAATCATTTTATTGTACACAAAGTGCATAAGATTTATACTTCATTAACAGAGGCATACAGAAAAATTTAATTTCAACAATGTCTGGAATAATTGCTAGAAATGGGTTTTCAGTTGTGATATCCGTCTTTAAGCTTGACTAATTTTTATTATATTAAATGGTATGTAATAAATCTATAGATCAGAAACAGTGCTCCACAAAAAATATTCCAGTATTTTAATGTTCATTGACGATATTTAATAAAATCATTATTTATTTATTTACATCACAAAAAAAATTGAATGGAAAAAAAAATTATTTGGCGAAAAACCTCCCAAAATCAATACGTTATAGCAATAAATCTTGATAAATATATGTTTTATGATAGAATTACTTTCTTTCCTGTTTTTCTTTATCAAGAAAATAAAATTAGTATCATTCAAATAATAGATTAATAAAGCGATTTTAAATGGGTTTATGGAATTTAAGACAGGGAATTATATAAAAATTTGACATACGGGGGGAAAGACAAATATAGATAAGCTTTTGAAATCCAAAAGGGCGGAAATTTAAATTAATTAAAAGGAAATATTATAATTTATAACATGAACGCTATTATATCATAGTCTTTATAACGTCATTTAAAATATTTAAGAGACTGATAATGTTTATATCTGATTTTAGATTCCTGTACTTGCAAACCTTCCTGTGGGTATGAATTTTCAGGATCATGCAGAAATGACTATACAAGCTGTATTAAAACCTCATATTCAAGAAATTTCTTTAAAGCTGAGTGATGAAGCTTACATAAAGGAGTATATATCAAACAGATCAGGTAAAAATATTATTTTTTGAGGTTACATATATATTTCATGTAGAAATATTTTTTAGAAATTTAACAATATATATATATATATATATATATATATATATATTTCAATTAATTTGTAGAATTTGCATACATTACTTTTTTGTATATTACAATATTAGTTTTCCAGAAAAAAATTGTCAGGAAATGGGTTTATTAAATTTATGTTAAATCATTGATTATGTTGTGTTTAAAATACATATATGTGGGAACAATGAGAAGTAACAACAACAATAATATAAACTTAATGAATTAATAATATCAATGAAATACAATAAAGGCAAAAACAAAGATGAGTTCACGCAATACCAGAAGAAAAGCAGGAGCAAGTGTTCTATAGATTTTAGCCTCAACTGCTGGTTGAATTTTGATGCAATGCGCATGGAAACTTGTTAATTATGTTTATATGGAAATACGAAAGTTTGTATCGTTCATAAATATTAATCCAGTTATATTTGTATTTGAATCTTCAGTGACATATGTTGTTATTTTATTAAACCTTTTTGTTTATATATATATATATATATATATATATATAATAGTTAACATTTTACTATTTTACTAGGTCCATTGGCATCTGTTTTAGGGGAAGCATATGTGGCATTTCTTCATAACGATGAAATTAATCCAACAACGGATAATCCAAATTATCAAATGTATCTTGCAGAAAGCTCCGCAAAAGCTCCTATGCCGTACCAGAATTATAGACCAGAAGTTAGTATATAATATCTCATTTTGAAACAAGAAAATGTAGTTAATCAATATTTACAGGGGTGTCCGCACATACTTTAGACGATTTTCGTGCTACTTACAGAACTGTTTTAGATACAATATTTGTGTTTTAAATGTTGAATTTGGTAACCCTTATTATGAAACCCTTTTCTACACCGTAATTTAGAGGATAATAATGCATTTTGCAGTTTTGGAAGCGGGGTTTTGGCACATTCTTCTTGAACAGATTTTCAAAGTCCATGAAGGGTAGTAGGTCGACTTTTGGATAATGCCTTTTTAAATGTCCAAAAGCGAAAAAATCCGTTAGTGATACATCAGGAGATTTAGGAGGTACAGTCGGCTATCGTTAATTCGAACTCGTCGGGACCACAAAAAATGTTCGAACTATCAGGAGTTCGAATTATGGAAAGTATGAGAGGAAAACATATCTAAAGGGGTCTTATTACAAAGGCATTAAAGTTATAGTATTTTTTAAATTTATTTCGGCTGTGATCATTAGAATCGGCTTGTGATCGTGTATATTAATGACTTAACATTAAATTAAAATATATAAATACATAAACTGATTAATAATATTAAAATTATATAAATAAAACATAAAAATTAACAATGCAGTATAAAACAACTGCATTTTAATTTTTTTATTAATTGTACTATAATTTTCTTACCTGAACTTAGATGAACATTTAAGAAATTTATTTACACTTATTATCATCGCTATGAAAAAAATTATCAATTGTTGTTTGCTTAGTCCTATTCATTTTTGACTTTATAGCCAGTTCTTGTATTTGTAACAAACAGTTAAGTTCTTTGTCCGAGGACGGTTGCATCAGGATAAATGTACGCAAACACTCAATTGATTGTGCAATTGACTTTTCTGTGGGTACGGAAAGCATTTGGGACACACACTGGTGTCCAGAAATTACGAGGCAGCGAACAATTTCAGACGTTTCGTCGGATATCTTTTGAAACTCGTGCGTAAATGCCCGAAATGCACTTGAACTTTGAGGAAGTGAAGTGTTTGATTTCATGTTTTTCAGTGAAGATTTTGTCGCGAGGAAAATTAGCGGGGGGGGGGGGTAATAAAAATTTAAATAATAAAATAATATTTTCGATCACCCAAGTAACAGAAAATGCTAAACATGGCCTGTTACAGTAGCAACTGTCTATGTAGGTCCTGTTCAACATTTGTGTGCATTTGTGTAAGTCTAGTATATTCGTGAAGATGTTAATGCGTATGTGAAAAATTCAAAAGGTTTTTTTAACAGCTTGAAGAGTTTTTCGTCGAATTTAACACTACTTTCTAAAAAATTGTAGAAATAGTATACTGTAATTTAAATGTCAATATATTGAATATATTTGATAAGATCCCATATAATCCTATGGGATTTCCTTCTCAATTTATCAGTTATTGCTGTAACTTTTTGAGTTTTCACGATATTTCACTAGTCTTTTTATATGAGCTGCACTATAGTATTGACTCTTATATCATGACAGAAAAGCCTTTGCTATAGTTTGCGCATGCACAGTTAAAATTTATTTCTTACAAATACCAATATCTCATTAAATATTCAACATATTAATATTTTAATTGCAGTATATGATTTCTGTAATTTTTTTGTCACGTTTTTGGAAAGCGGTGTTAGTTTTGGTTGAAAACTCTGCGTGCTATTAAAAGAAAAAAAAACCTTTGAATTTTTCACAGAAACTTTAACATCTTCACGAATATGCCGGCTATGCGTGCACAAAGGCACACAAATGTTGAACAGGACCTACATAGTCATTTGTTATAGTGACAGACCCTTTTTAGCATTTTTGCTACTTGGGTGATTGAAAATATTATTTTATTATTATAATTATTTCTGCCCCCTCCTCCTAATTGTCCTCGCGAGAAAATCTTCACTGAAAAACATGAAGTTAAACATGGTCTTTACATCCTGAAAGTTCAAGGGCATTTCGGGCATTTCCTCACGAGTTTCAGTAGATATTCGACGAACATCTGAAACTGGTTACTGTCCCTTAATTTCTAGGCATCGGTGAAGTAGCAGAATCGTCAGAATCTGATTCCATATACTCATTGCCTTTTTCGTGAATTGTTTCAACAATTTCTTCCGCAGTTAAGGGTCCAGATACTTCTAAACTATTGTCAGCTGCTACATACTCTGCGAACGTAATACCACACTGGAACTTTCAGAGTAGTTTGGAAATTCTATTTCTTCGAAAGTTCTGTCCTTTTCGTCGCATTTTTCTATTGTTTCAGGTTATACGGCGTCCCACACCGTATATAAATCACTGATGGCCGTGAGTAATGTTATGTCGTAGCTTTCTTTAGGTTCCATCGAAAATAAAATTTGTTCTAGAACCCTTTTACGAACTTGAATTTTTAAATTTTGGTTTATACCTTGGTACATTGGTTGCAATTGTTCCGTAGTATTATGGGGTGAATATTCAATCTTTATAGAGCTCAGTCTTGGTAGTTTACAATGACTCTGCACATTATCTACCAGCAATAAAATCTTTCTGTTTTGACGTGAAAATTTTTTATCCAGTTCTTTTAATCAACTGATGCAAATTTCACGCGTCATCCATGCTTTGGCATTTGCCACATAATCAAAGGTACTGTTTTAAATCATTTGAAGCAACGTGTCTTAGTTGATTTTCCAATAACTAACAATTTTAACTTCTCACTTCCATCCATATTGGCAGCTATCATCACAGTTATCCTGTCTTTTTTATGTTTGTCACTTGTGCAGGTTTCACCTTTAAATTTTAAAGTCTTAATAGAAAAAAGTTTATAAAACAATCCTGTTTCATAGGCATTAAACATATATTCCATTGCACAAATCAGTTCGGGTAGCTTTCCGCAGAATTCATTGCAAACAGCGAGGTCTACAGCACCACTTTCACCACGCACAGTTTTGTGTGCGATATTATTTCGGTGCTTAAAACGTGTCAACCATCCTTCGCTGCAATTGAAATTTTTAATATCCATGAGTAGTGAAAGTTCTTTCGCTTTAGTTGTCAATATAGGTCCACTCAAAGGTACATTTCTTTCATGCCAATACATCCTTTGTCCATAACAGTAAAGCTTCCTCTAAATCCTTATGGGCTGCTGTTCTCATACGTTTTCGTCCTTTAGCAAATCTGTCCTTTTTCCATGATTTCAGGATGAACTCCTTATTTTTCAAGTAAGTAGAGAGCGTATTCTTTTTTATTCCATATTCTGCAGCAATTTCTGTCTTAGACCGGCCACATCATACATTTTTAACCCTCTGAGCGTTTTGAAAAAGGGTAAAATTGTAATGTTGTTTTCTCCTCATTTTGTTTTAAATGCTCAAAAAATATGATTCTTTCAGCATTATAAATAAAACTTAATTACAAATATGAATGTAACCCTTGAGAGTATTAATCATTCTTCAATGTTTTGAAAATTCATTAAATCTGTAGAATTATGTTATCTTAAACATTGCATACATTGCAATGAAATCTGGAGCTTAGTGAACGGAATATTACGTTCCACACGCTTAGAGGGTTAATAATTTCCACTTTAGTTTCTAGAGTTAAAGATTTATAACTTGCACGTGGAGCCATATTTTAAAGAAGCAAAATCTTTTATTTTCTCAAAACCTACTGTGGCTTTAAATATAGAAAAACTTTCCTTTCACAGCTATTTTTAATAATCGAATTAGAATAATTCTCTTCAGAAAGTGCAGAAATGGAACCTTCCATCCAGCGATTCTTCATAAGCGAATATCTACTGAAACTCATGAGGAAATACCCGAAATGCCCTTGAACTTTGAGGATATAAAGAACATGTTTGACTTCATGTTTTTCAGTGAAGATTTTATCACGAGGACAATTAGCAGGGGGTAATAATAATTTTTATAATAAAATAATATTTTCGATCACCCAAATAACAGAAAATGCTAAAAATGGTCTGTCACTGTAGCAAATGACTATGTTTGTCCTGTTTGACATTTGTGTGCATTTGTGTAAGCATAGCACTCATATTTGTAAAAATATTAACTTTTTGTGAAAAATTCAAAAGTTTTTTTTTTTTTTTTTTAGAATGAGAGTTTTCAGCTGAATTTAACATCACTTTCCAAAAACTTGTCAATAAATCGTAGAAATAGTATACTGCAATTAAAATATGAATATATTGAATATTTGATGAGATATGGGTATTTGTATGAAATAAATTTTAACTGCGCATGCGCGAATTACAGCAAAGAATTTTTGCCATGATTTGATAGTCAATACTATATGGCAACTCATATAAAAAGACCAGTGAAATATCGAGAAAATTCAAAAAGTTACAGCAATAATTGATAAATTGAGGAGGAAATCCCATATAATCCTATGGGAAGTTTTAGTGTTCCAGACCATGTGAACAGAGTGAGACAAAGTTAGACTGGATAGCTCCAAATGGTAGAGCATTGGTGCGTAATACCATTGATTCCGGTTTCGATTCTCAGTCTGGAAAATTTATCACTCTGTTGGTGGTATGCTGAGTAGTAATGTGATAATTCACATCATTTGCATTCATTGAAACTTAATTATTTAGAAGAAAAAAGGCACCGGTATTTCAAGTGTAGCTCAAATGTAAGTTTTGTTATATTAGATTAAATTGTATTTTATATGTATTCAATTTATTTTTTTTATCCCATGTTCTTCCCGAAGTGGTTGACGGCCTCTTCTAATGTAGTTAAAATAAGATTATTTTTTTATTTCACTCGCCTGCCTTTTGCTATCTTCGATCAGTTTTTACTGTGACTTTGATGTAATAAATGAGATGATATTCTGACTTGACTAATGTTGTTTGCACATATTTTTATCTTTAACTTTTTTTTAGAAGTTTAAACCCATTTCTAAAAAGTAATAGATATTGCTAAAAAATATATATATTAGACTACAGTGAAAAATCGTCGCACGAGGCCGCTGGTGATATTTAGTCCACCAATTGCTATGGGCGCAATTATGGAATTTTTCCCCAAAAAACGATTTTGGAGGAAGTTTTTTTCCATTTGTCAAAAGTGAATCTTGGCGAACCTGGTACTAATAATTATTAAATTCCTACTATTAGCTCACAGTCTCTCTATATATATCTTGTTGGAATTTTCAATCGTTAATAAAATATTTTCTATTCATCCATTCAAGTTCAAATATTTTTTTTTTAACTTGTACTGGATGACAATTGATGTTAATACAGTTTTTTCAAATATTAATTCATTAATTAAATTTAATTAATTAATTTTAATATTTATATGGGAGAAAAAAATCTCCCATTGTTTTCATAAATGAAATGAAAGATTTATCTCAAATTAGTGATGCCAACAAAAAATAAAATACCGCAACGATGATTATAAAATAATATTCAATAAAGATAACGTGGGACATTAATGCTGCAAGGGTTTATTTTATATATTTATGATTAAAAAGTAGGAATTGACTTTTAAGAAAAAAATTATGTTACTTGTATTCATAATAGTTTCTGAGAGATGCATCTGCAAACTATTGCTTTTTTGCAGGTTTTCGAAAAAGTTTTTGGACCGTATCGACTTGATCCCATCATAACTTGCGGCTCTCAAATTCTTCACCCTAGGAGTCGAGGTACAATTCAGCTACGATCCGCAGATCCGTATGATCAACCAATTATTGATCCAAACTACTTGGCAGATGTGAGGGATGTGGACGACATAGTGGCAGGTGAGTTACTTTTACTCTTTTTATAGAAAATATATACGAAAACTTGGGATAATTAAAGTTTTACGTTCAATAGAAATATATTTTAATAAACAGAAAGAAAAATGTCTATAACACTATTTTATATTAATCTCGATAATACCTTTTTTTTAAGCATACATCAAATACTTTGTGCGAATTTTAATTCATAAACTAAAATCAATAACAACGTTGTAACGCACAAATATGAACAATTGGCACAAAAAACCGCATAGGGTCGTTTCAAGGATTCCTCGATCCCCTTCCTCAGTGCGGAAAAAAAAGATAGAGAGAAGGATAAAAATGGGTTCAAGGAACCCTTCGGTTATAGCACGTAAAAAAACTATACCATAAAAAATATATAACAAAAAAAAAAAAAAAAAAAAAAAAAAACAGTACTCGGGGCTATAACCTAGGGGTTCTTTAAACCCATTTTTATCTTTTTTTTTTTTTTTTTTTTTTTTTTTTTATTTTTTTTCACTCAGGAAGGGGGTTGGGGAATCCTTGAAACGGCCGTATGCGGTTTTTTGTGCCAATTTTTCATATTTGTGCGTTACAATGTTGTTATTGAATTGTTTATGAATAGCTTTTTTCCCCCGCTAATAGCAGTTTTTATTTTTTGCGTGTGTAAATTAGAAACATTGTTTTTATCATGACCCCCTGATCATACTTAATATGGTAAGGGGGTCTTCGTTTTAATTTTGAAAGAAAATGTTAGGGTTTTAGGTATTATTTATTATTTATTTGTATTTGTACTTTTATATTTTAACTGAAACGAATGAAATACGTGTGTTTTAAATGTATGTAAGACATGTATTTTAAATTAAAGTTATGTATTTTACACATGCAATGATTGAAAGTTATATATTACTCACCCATCATACGTAGTACAGGGTAAATCTTATAATCGTTTTTGAAATAGAAAAAAAAAATGACGGATTTATACACTTCAGACACTGTAGATTCCGAAAGACATATTTTTAGAAAATTGCCGTCCGTCTGTTTGTGTTTACGTGACTGTGTGTCTGTGAACGCTCTATCTCCCGAACAAATTGAGATAGCGACTTGAAATTTGGTATGTACTTAGTATGTAATAATGAGAAGAAGCATATTGAATTTTAGTAAACCTCGATTATTAGGAACTATTTTTTCGGACTCTCGAAACATTCGTTCTGATAAAAGGTATATAAAAAAATTCGAAATTGGTTATTTTAAGGAGTGAATATAAAAGCAATGAAAAACACATATTTTGCATAAAGAATGAAGTTGATTGGGTAATTAGTTGCCGAGATATTTGTAATCCTATTTTCCACACTCTTCGATTTTTCATGACCCTGTATTTCATCCAAATTTCAATTAAAAAACATGTTTTAATTGGAAATGAGACGCTCAATCCGACGCAATAAACCGTTAGTTAATATGATTATCATTTTTGAAGTTATAAGGATGTTTCTTTTACGCAATTGAGTAATAGAGCATTTAAAGTTTATGATGTCATCAAGTCCCGATTTTATTTGAATTGCAACGCATTTTATAAGTAGTTTATACATGTTTTTTTTCATAATTTATATTATGCTCATCCATGATGGGTAAGTATCACGGTTGCCCCCAACAACTAGTTTTTTATTGAAATGCGTGTAATACGAATGATGGAGATGGGAAAAATATTTGGCAATTAATTTATCACCTTCGCCCATGTATATAAAAGTAGCTTAATTTGTATTAACTATTATCCACATAGCTGCCTTTTTTTACGTGTTTTTGTTACCACTATTTTTCTATCGTAAAATATGCCTTATATAATCGCAGAAATTCTACGATTAAATAAGTTAAATATTACTGTTACAAAAATGTTGACGATATAGTGGTGGGTGAGTTAGTTTTACATTTTTAAAGAAAATATGTACGAAATATAATAATAACTTGGATAATTACATTTTTATGCTCAATATAAATATATTTCAATAAACAGAAAAATTTATCTATTACACTATTATCGGTACTTTAATGTTAGCTCGGTGCAAATCTCGCTTATAGCCTCTCCCCCCCCCCCCCTCCGTTGCTAGTGTAGCAGTTTTTATTTTTTGCATATGTAAATTAGAAACTTTATTTTGATTTTGAAAAAAAATATTATGGTTTATGGTATTATTTATTTACTGATTTATTTTGTATTTTAAATGAAATAAGTGAAATACATGTGTTTTAAATGTATGTAATACATGCATTTTAAATTAAACGAGTGAAGGACATGTGTTTTAAATGTATGTAATACATGCATTTTAAATGGAACGGGTGAAAATCTTAAATTTTTGATGAAATGCATGCAATACGAATGATGGAGATTGAAATAATATTTGACAATTTATCAACTGCGCCCGGCAAACATAAAAGTACCTTATGTTCTGGTAACTATTTTCCATAATTGTCAATTTTTAAAAGTTTTTGTTACCACTTTTTTCCAATATGCCGTTTTTAATATATGCATTAAGGAATTATATACGTTCTCAACTTTTAAAAAATCGATTTTTTGACGGAAATTAAATCCTTATAATGGCTAGAATTATCGGAAAAAAGATTCAAAGTGCTATCTTAATTATTAAGAAAGATATGAGCAAAAATGTGCGAAGTCGCACGACCGATAAAACCGACCTCGCCGAAAAGATTTTACTAAAGATTAAGGCACAAGCGAGTGCATAGTATGACGCAGGAATAACAAATTAAGTTTAACTGGAAATATAAAAAAATCCTCAGTATATTTTATTCTTCTAAAAATTTAAACACGATTTTCTGTAAACTACATTTTTCATCTTGGGCAGCATGGTAACTTAAATCATTTTTAACATTTTTGGATAAAATTTGCGCTTGTTTAAGTGTAATAAATTGTCTAAGGGCCATTAAGAAATTTATAAAAATAATTTTCAATAAGTTTAAAGGTAAAACATTTAGCCGAAAAATCAATTATTTTTTTTAAATAGAAAATTTTCTTATTTTTCAAAAATTAAAAATTTGCGCCCATGGCCCTTATTTACGAGTTTTTATCATAAAATATATATCTTCATGCATCTACCATACCATTATTTACGATTTTGTTTTAACAGGTCTGAAAAACTGCAAAAGAATATTAGAGAGACCGGAAATGAAGCAAGTCATTGTCGAACCTTTCCGGACTCTATATCCGGGTTGTGAAAAATATGCGAACGATGAAGACAATTACTTTCGATGTGTACTTCGTACTGTGTTGTTTACATCCTGGCATTTCTGCGGCTCAGCAAAAATGGGCGATGTTCGAGATACTAGCACCGTGGTTGATCCACAGTTGAGGTACGTATATTGTTGTTAATAAACATTCTAAAAATGTAAGTGGAAGCTTAACCTTTAAAGTACCAAAGAGACATACCGTGATAGCCAAAAATTCGCTAAAATATTAAAGATTCATTAAAAAAAAAGATACAAATGATGTTTAAAAATTGCGATTTGTAGGAATAAGATTAGAGGTAGATCGGATATTTTAATAACAAAAAGTTGTAGTTAAAAAAATTACCGATAGATGCCGCTGACAGGCATAATATGAAGCAGATGTATGCAAATTAAGATTGTAGTAAAAGTCCCATTTCTGCGAAGGGTCTGACAAGCTTGAGTATTCCAGCACATGAAACAGGCTCTTTTCTCGTCTTCAGTCATTTTGCCGTGCGGAATTTTTACAATGCGCCAGTTGCCGATTCATCGTTCTTGTAAAAGTGTTTAACCAACAGCGCTTGATTTGGTAACGATAGCATAAAGCTGGCATCGGATGAAAAACCTGTGTTGCATTGAGGGGTTTTATTGACAGCAAGCATAAATCCGTTTCATATTATGCATACCGCGACATCTATCGGTAGTTTTTGAACCAAAGTTTTTTCGTTATAAAACAAAAACGATCTCCCCCTAATCCCATTCCTGAAAACCTCAATTTTTTAGCATTATTTGTATCTTTTTGATGATTTTTTTAAACATATTAACGAACTTTGAAATTAAAAAAAAATCATGATTTAACTCCGGACATAAGTGAGAACTTATAGAAAATATACAAATAAATCTGCAGGAAGAACAGTGTTTCCCAACCTGGGGCGTGCGCCTCACCGGAGGGCGGTTTGTCTTTCTAGCCTTTCTGGGGAAGCCATTCGAAATTTATCCCTCACCCGTTCGCCATCACTATTTTTCTAAAAAAAGGTAATGTATATAAAAAAAGTAATAAATGGTAAATTAAAAAATAATAATAATTAAGTTTAGGTGTTGAATTTTGAAAAAATTCAAATTAGAATTAAAAAAACAAACATAATAAATGGACAATATTTAAAATTATTTAACAGCATCCTCCCCCCCCCTTTATCTATCTATCTATCTATCTATCTATCTATCTATCTATCTATCTATCTATAATACAATTTTAATTTGTAAATTGACAGGGCTCTTTGGTATCGGGATTTCAGTGTATGTGGTCAGTTTCTTATGTTTCAATGGTTAAATTTTACTTAAAGTTTTATATATATATATATATATATATATATATATATATATATATATATATATATACATGGTGTCCATAAAATAACTCCGGGGTTTTAAAAAATCATATCGAGTTAACGGTATGATATTAACTGCCTGTCTTTAGCATATTTACCCTAAAATTTTTTTGAAATACCTAAACGAGATACCACCAACTTTAAGAAAATTTATAAATCTTAAATAACACTAGAAAAGAAAATGGGTAAATAGTAAATATCTATGGCTCTAGGTGGGCCTCCAACACAGTAAAAAATATACATAGTGACATACATATTTTAAATTTTAAAATAGTATAAAACATAGTACTCAATTAATGATAATAGAAATGGGAACACAGAGAAATTCGATTTGATGGGGAATAATGGCCACTTAAAATTCATAAAGATGACAATCTGAAAATGCTTCTATTGTATTGTGTTATCAATAAAATGAAAATTTAGTGTCCAAAGATTTAACAGCAAATCTTAATAATTTACTAAACTGAATTATAAAATGCATACATGTTATAAATTTCAATGCTAAAAGTGTGAGCCGCGTTAAGAAATTTTATGAGGTTAAAAATTCGGGCCATATAACACTTTAGTTTAATACTGAGATAAATTGGAAAAAACAACATGACACTTTTTTGGAATAAAGGCAAAGACTAATAGCCTCATTGCATTTAAAGAGGGATGCTAAAAACACTTTCGCGACAGAAATGTCACCTCCTTGATAATTTAAAAGAGTGAAACGAATAAATTGTGTGAAAATTCTGTTGCGCATCCATCGTGTGAGTAGATATCACTTTTTAAATAATAAAATACGAATGCAGTTTGATAAGTTCTTTGCCTAACACAGAAATGGAACAAGTATGACCAAATGATAATGTTGTTTGTAAAGTATGATCATGTAGATGACATGCCGCCGAGTTTCAGACGCGTGAGTTTATAGGTTATTGCTGGGCGATAAAGTAAAATAAACAAGTTTTGATATTTTCGAAAAATGAAAAAAATTGAAGTTCGAGATGTCATAAAATACTTTGTTAAAAAATATTGATCCCCCACGAACATACAAAAAAAGTTACAGTCTATCTTAAAGGATTCTTGTCCTTCATATTCGACGATAAAAAAGTGGGCTGCATGTGTGGTAAGTATTTTAAATGCATAAGTGAATTTAAACATGGTAGGAAATCAATTCCTGAGGATGAACGCTCAGGACGTCCCAAACCAGCTACGACCGACGAAGTCGTCTCAAAAATTCACAATGCCGTATTGAATGATCGCCGATTGAAAATACGCGAACTTGCTGACATTGCAAACATCGCGATACACCGTGTCCACCCCATTTTACACAATGTTTTGGGTATGAAAAAACTTTCCGCTCGATATGTGCCGCGCTTGTTGAACGTCGACCAAAACACGCCAAAGAATGAACATTTCTCAAGAGTCTTCTGAAATGTATTGTGTTGCAAGTTGCAAAATAAAATATAATATTGTCAACAATCTTGTATTTTCTTTTTCAGGCCGGGAACTTTTCGAAGAACCTTCGTACAGGGCTGCACTAAAGAATGCGCACCCAAGAGTGTATCCTAAATGTATTGAGTTTCAAAGGAACTACATTGGAAAATATTATGAAATTATGTCAAAAATCTCCTGTTTGCACTGTCAGGCCAAGAACTTATCAAACCACCCTCGTATATGGTACAGAGTGCATGCGCATATCTTGTGGGGGGAGATCTTTACTTTACAGATGCGTTTCTGGGGAGTGGTTAATAAAAGATTGGGGACCACTGACCTAGAGTACGCGAACAATTCAAAGGCCATATGCCAAGAGGATAGAAATACTCAGTCATTTGTGTGAATTTCTTAAGAAAAATACATTAGTAGCTACATGGTTAAAACACTTTGTTAGTACGAGGATAAAAATATTACAATGTATTTATTATCCGCCGACAGTTTTTTCGTATATTTTCAGTTTATACTTAACCGTCCGATGGTAACATGGGTGATGTGTTACCCCAGTCCTATTTACCTAACTAAGGTGACATAACCATGTTACCAGAGGCTGATTAAAATGAAACAATTTCTATTCCTGAAATTGCCGGCAATCCTTCCTGAAAATTTTAACTTGGTTAGAGATATTTTTGTTGTAAAATATCAGAAACAACTCTGACGTCACGTTATTAAATAGAAAAAGCAAAACAAAATATGTAAAACTCCATTGCGGTGTATACTTTGTTAAAGTAATTATTACATGTGAAGCCGTGTAACACTCAGACACGCACATGTACCAAATGGCTGCCAAGCTTCGATATGCTTAACAAAATAATGTAAACTTTGGTGCCAAATACATGGCAAACTACGCGTTAACTGGCCGATTTGGAGAAATGCCCTATAGACGTTTTCCTTTATATGTAAATATATTTTCTTTATATGCAAAGAAAAACTTGCATGATTTAACATTCAATCTTGGAGTTTTCAGTTACTGTAAATTGTTGATTAAAAAAACATGGCTTATTCTAATAACGAGTTTCAAGAGTAGTTTTGTATAATCGGGAATTTAGAGAGAAGTTAGCCCTTTTTTTGTAATGACATGTATGTGTCGAAATTTAATCAAGTTTCGCCTGGTTTATTATACAATTTATGTATACATACGTGCATGATTGAATGTGTGTACGTGTCTTTAAGTATAAATCTACATATTTTTACAATACACTTTTAATTATTTTATTTGAAATCAATAAATATTTTTTTGCCATTTTAGAGTAAAATACATCAAAGGTTTCAGAGTTGTTGATGCTTCAGTGATGCCCAAAATTATACATGGCAACACAGGTGTTCCTACAATCATGATCGGTGAAAAAGCTGCAGATATGATCAAGGAAACGATTCAGTGCGGAAATAATAATTATCATAATCAGAAAAATGCAGCTGAAAGTAAATCAAGTGATGGAGGAGGAACATTTGCCGAAAGTAAATCTTTTGCTGAAAGTACGTCATTTGCTGGGGGTAAATCATTTTCTGGAAGTCAGCCATTTGCTGGAAGTCAGCCATTTGCTGGAAGTCAGCCATTTGCTGGAAGTCAGACATTTGCTGGAAGTCAGACATTTGCTGGAAGTCATCCATTTGCTGGAAGTCAGCCATTTGCTGGAAGCCAGACATTTGCTGGAAGCCAGCCATTTGCTGGAAGTCAGCCATTTGCTGGAAGTCAGCCATTTGCTGGAAGTCAGCCATTTGCTGGAAGTCAGACATTTGCTGGAAGTCAGCCATTTGCTGGAAGTCAGCCATTTGCTGGAAGTCAGACATTTGCTGGAAGTCAGCAATTTGCTGGAAGTCAGCCATTAGCTGGAAGTCAGCCATTTGCTGGAAGTCAGCCATTTGCTGGAAGTCAGGCATTTGCTGGAAGTCGGACATTTGCTGGAAGCAAATTTGGTAGAAGAAAATAAACTGTTGAAACTAAATCTGTTGAAACTAAATCTGTTGAAGAACTAGATGATCACCATTCTACGCTATCATGAAGAATTTTGAAGACATATACCTATAGAGATACAAAAAGTTATTGTTATATTTTCTAAAAAATTATTTATAATGTTTTTTATAATGTATTATAAAATAATAGAAAAGGAATAAAACATAATTAACAACTTGACGTAAAATGTAACAGTTATTAATGACTGGAATGTGATCATTTACAAAACATTATTGTTGTTGTTTCACTTAAAACATTATCACTTTATGATACAAACATGAATTGAATTTTTTAAAATGCTATAATATATGGATTATAAATTATAAAATAATTTCCACAAAAAAAAAATTGCAAAATAGGAATTAAAATAATTTATCAATGTTTTTTCTACAGAAAATCCATTTTGACTTATCATACGATAATATTAGGTTTTTCTCTAACATTAATACTTATTTATGCTACACATTGTCTCGCAATCAAGATTTTTAATATTGCATACTTGTGTAAAAATGAATAACTAAATATCACAGAAAAAACTGCGACATTTATCAAAGAGATAATTGTGTTTAACGCTGTAGACACACTTTAATTGTAAAAATAAATGTATATTTTGAAAAATGTAATGTTAATTTTTTATACGGATCATTTTCATCAAAATATAATGCAGTGGATGTATTCCTTTGTTACCAACCATTTTCTTATGTCAAAAAAAGAAAGCTATTTCGGATTAACAATAACAACAAAAGTTTCTGAAGATCAAGGAAACGCACGTTAAAAGTGACAGGGAAAAATATGTAATTTGTCCTTCAAAACTTTTGTTATGCTTTCATTGATGCTGAACATTTCAAATGACTAGCCGCGAATTAATTCTTAATACACAAATCACAGTCTCAAGATGGCTAGAACACCAATTCTAAAATTTTCATTGAAGTATAGTAAACAACATATAAACTTCACTTTTAAATCCATTTAACTACATCGGATATCTTATTCTAAAACAAACATTATTCCAACTATAGGATTTAATACTTACCACTTGCGATATACATTTCAGTTAGACTAGAATTTAAAGTGATGATCGCTACTAGCACCTAACCATATCAACTGCAACCTCGCGTTATATTGTGTCCAAACAACGCGAACTAAATCGGATTACGTAAACAATTATGTTGTGTAAGACAAGAGACTGCTAAGCCACATTTTTGAACTTCTGAGATATTTGAATTTGAAAATTTGATCAAACACTCAAATCAAGATGTATAACATAAAGTTTTTTCGCCAATATCTTAGTAACATTTGAGATATTCCGAGTAACAATAAGGTATAACACACAACTTTAATGATATTATTATTACGTTAATTGTAAATTAGTAATAACACACAACTTTAATGATATTACTTTTACGGTTATTGTAAATTAGATATGTTGATTGGGGGTATAAACGTCTGGGGCAAAAACGAAACCTGGGACATATGCTGCCACCAAGCCACATTATAAACAAATAATATGTAGAATATTGTAATTCACAATATTAAGCAACATATTACAGTGTTAGACTTGTTTCACCAAAAATGTGGCTTGGCACTTTCTTGCTCCAACCCCCTATTTCTTTTAAGTGGTTAAATGTTTTTAAAACATACTAAAAGTTCAGCAGTTAGCCTTTGGACTGTTGTACATCCTTTAGTTTTAACTCACTTTAAATTTCTGATTATCGAGGAAAAAATCTCTTATGACAATCTATATCTCTAAGACTTATTTCCACAGCAATTTTTCAGGAAGCAACTTTCAACTGTTCATTCACTAATCGTCCTTGTGGCTACATACGAGACTGAAAGCGCATGCCGTTTCGTCTAATTTTCATACCTTTTCGCCGAACATACTCTTTTTCCACGTAAATAAACCTATACAATGACTAAAAATAAAACTATAATGCTAAAATTAGACTGAAAAAATAACACAAAACAACGTAATATTCCCTCGAAAATTTATTTAAAAAATTATGGCGGAATTTTGGTAACAGAAAATACCATTATCTTTTGAACAACTTAATATCAATATTCATACTGTATCAAGAGAACCCCAATTCTGTACTTACTCACAACATCATAAATTTAGGATATCGATGATAAAAGATCGCTTATACATTTGGCACAAATTTAGACGTCCGCATTCGACGAAAAAAAACAAGGATTAGAGACATTTTATGACAGAGAATAACAAACGTCACCATCACAGAGTATTGGCATATCAAATTAAGCAAACGATTTTCCATCAATTTGAGAAACTTATAGTTCGAATGGCCAGACATTATTTACAGAAAAAATGTAAAAGTCCATTACATATGCATAGGGTATATGCTCAGATTGGACCTTTTCGCCTGAAATATGGCAGCTAATATTATACAACTGAACGAAACTCGAAAGTCGGTTCTACTGGCTTAGTTCTTGAATTTTTCCAATTAAATTTTACTCAGTTTCGCTTCAGTTTGGTGCGAAGTATGTTGTTTTGCATAATCATGAAGCAAAATGACCAAACGGCGACGATAACTGAGTGCACGACTTGAAAGTGCCAATAGATCAAGAGCCCAGAGCTGCCCAATATACGTTATAGTATCAAAACTAAAATTTTTTTATATCAATGCATACTATAGTAGGTAAAAACGGAATGGTATTAGCAAACATAAATCAGCGATCTCTTGGCCGGTAAAACGTACTTAAATTACAAAAAAATGTTTGTATATGATCGTGAGTACTGTGTGTGTCTTTATGATTGACTAGCGGCCCGTCCCGGCTTTGCACGGGTAGACAATACAATTTTTTTAGTACATTTGTTTTCCTGAATTTCGCGCTCCTACCAAAAACTGTTGCTGGGATATGGCGAAGTGACCTAAAACTTTCGAATCCCCTTTAACCACCTTCGGGGAAGGGGGGGGGGGGTGATTTCTGAATTCACTGAAATACGTGTTTAATCAATTGTTTAGTAGATTTGTTTTCCTGAATTTCGCGCACCTACATAAAACAGCTCCTGAGATATGGAGAAATGTCCTAAAATTTTCGAAACCACTCCCTTTAAAACCCTTCGGGGGGAATTTCTAAAATCACTGAAATGAGTGTTTATCCATTTTTTAGTAGATGTGTTTTCCTGAATTTCATGCTCCTACCAAAATCTGCTGTTGAGATATGACGAAATGACCCAAAACTTTTGAATACCCCTTTAACCACCTTCTGGGGTAAATTTCCAAAATCGCCGAAATACGTGTTTAACCAATTTTTTAGTAGATTTCTTTTAATTAATTTCGCGCTACTACATAAAACTGCTGCTGAGATATGGCGAAATGACCTAAAACATTTGACTACCCCCTTTAAACACCTTCAGGGGAGAATTTCTAAAATCGTTGAAATACGCTTTTAATCACTTTTTTAGTAGATTTGTTTTTTTCCTGATTTTCTTGCTCCTACCTATAACTGCTGCTGAGATATGGCGAAATGGCCTAAAAAATTCGACCTCCACCCTTTAACGACCTCCGGGATGGGAATTTCTAAAATCGCAGAAATACATGTTTAATCATGTTTTTAGTAGATTTATTTTCCTGATTTTTGTGCTAATAACTAAAATTGCTGCTGAGATATGCCGAAATGACCTAAAACATTCGACCACCCCCCTTTAACCCCTCGGGTGGGGAATTTCTAAAATCTTTGAAATAGATGTTTAATCATTTTTTTAGTACATTTATTTTCCTGATTTACGCGCTTCTACCTATAACTGCAACTGAGATATGGCGAAATGACCTAAAACATTCGACCACCACCCTTTAACCCCCTTCTGGTGAGAATTTCTAAAATCGCTGAAATACGTGTTTAATAATTTTTTAGTAGATTTGTTTTCCGGATTTTCGCGCTCCTACCTATAACTGCTGCTGAGATAACGCGAAATGACCTATAACATTCGACCACCCCCCCTTTAACCCCCTTCTGGGGGGAATTTCTAAAATCGCTGAAATAGGTGTTTAATCATTTTTTTAGTAGATTTGTTTTCTGGAATTTCAAGCTCCTACCTATAACTGCTGCTGAGATATGGCAAAATGACCTAAAACATTCGAACCGCCCTTTAGCCCCCTTCGAGGAGGAATTTTCAAAGGTCCCTTCTTATTGCTTGCCTAGGCCATAACAGCAATCTACAATCCAAATTGCGTGACCCTGACTTTATTAGTTTCAGCTGGGCGTTGATGAGTCAGTCAGTCACCGTTTCCTCTTTATATAATAGTATAGATTACGAATCATTGTTGTCTTTTCGTCTGGCAGAAAATCACCAAATTCAACTGGGACCTGCAGGCCACAGTCAAAAACATACAAATAAAACTTGGTTCAATTCTATGCATAACTTCATACACTTTTCGATGATACAATAGGGAAAATGTCAAAAAATCGTCATCTCCGCTACACCTTCTGGCGGAATATCACCAAATTCAAGGAAGTCCTTCTGCCATAGTCACAAAGTTATCAATCAAATTTGGTTCAATTCTATGTATAACTTCCTACACTTTTTGATGATACAATGCGGACAGACAGACGGACAGTTTGTAAAAATATTTTTTTAATATCTGACCCCTAAAACGCGTAAATCCGTCGAAAATCAGAAATACAAAGAATCTCCGATTACAATACTTTCTTCTATTATAGATCGAAGAAAGTAAAAATGTATTACTTTTAAATTTGATTGCATACTATATGTAGTCGAATGTGCACATTCTAAAACTTTCTTCTATCTCATACATGTAAATACTTCAAAATTTGCTATTTCACCGTAAAAAAAAATCAATATTTTTCGTCATTCTGTTGCACGTCAGCTGCTTGCGAATCGTCGGGTTACTTGGATGCGAGCAGCAGACAAGTTGTCTTTATTTATGGAAAGGTATTTTTGTCGCCAACTCTGGCGATATTTCGCCAAGTATCGTTAAGCTTGGCTAGAATTTGACGTGCGTTGAAAATTACAATAATTAAAATTCGAAATCGATATCTCCAGTTAAATCTACATACACAGAGAAATATATATATATATATATATATATATATATGAAACATCTTAATAAATAAAACCTACCCGCTATTTTCTCACTATCTCTTTCTATGTATATATAGTCCCACATTCTCATTTTAAAACTATTAGCATAATTATGCAATTTCTTCCAATATTTCTTTCTTTCTTTCTTCTTCTCCTCCCCCCCTCCCCACTTAAAAAAAAAACAAATACGCTGGCTGAGTCAGATTTAACTTGTAAAGTAATATATCATTTAACATATTACACTGGGTTATAAAAAATATTTGTTTCAAAATTGTTTAAGGTTTTGAACCAGATTCAGAACATTTTTGCACCCCGAATACGAAAATGACATCCGTTTTTCTTTATCAGGTTACGTTTTTGTACTATGTCGGTTTAAAAAAACTGAGATCTTTGAGCTAAATTTATTGAATTTTTGTGACATGACCTGTGGATTAGGCCTGGGCGATATCTCAATTTCAATATCGTGATATATCGTCAGCTAAATATCGCGATATGACGATATATCGTGATATTAAAACTAAATATACAGAATAAATAAAAGAATATTTTGAGAAAAAGAAAGAAAGAATAAAAAATCAGTTTTACTCGTATTTCCACAATATGGCTCGCTTTAGACGAAAGCGAATGGGACCAGGGTTAGTAAAACCGCATATGGCACCAAAAATGGAAATTTTAAATACCACCCTATTTCATTATGAGAACAATTTCTATATATAACATCTTTTAGAGAGCATTACTTGCATGAAAAAATTCTATAAATAATATAAAATAAGTTTTACTAAATAATTCGCCAATTTCCGCTTTATGAAATTTTCGCTTCTTGCGAAATCTGTAACAAAGTAATGAGACTGATTATTACAACAATTCAAACAACTATTTTCGGTTTGCTCGTTGTAATTATTGATTCGCTTCACACCCTCCTCCGTTCAATTTATAATATAATAAATTTAACAGTATAATATTACATTAAAACAATCAGTACCTGTACTGATATATTAAAAATCCATCCCAAATAACTGAAATAAACACTTCAGAGAAACATTACCTATCACGTAAAATATTTCAACAGAATTTATTTCACTTTAGAATTACATTCAGTGATGAATTCAGGGGTGACACTGAGCCCCCAGAGTTTCCACATTTTCGGTTATTTAATGTCCCGAAAGTGCAACCCCCCCCCCCCGTATACACACTTAAAAAAAAAACATTTTTTTACCTTTCAAACGCAGTTTGTCTAACAATTTTCTGACAAATACTTTTCGAACTATTTTTTTTTTCAGTAACTTCAAATGTTTCCTTTTCCGAGATTAATCTGTGGCAACAATTACCGAAAAACCCAGTCGTCAGCAACGCATAGCTTTTTATTAAAGAGGCTGTTGGAGCAGCGATTGTCACCATCAATTTGCCACCATCACTTTTGAAATCGGTTCTGTAGTTCCAGAGATTCCATAGAAATTGTAGTTTAGAATGATTTTAGGACGCTTTTTGCTCATTTCACACTTCTCAATTTCGATTTTTTTTATTATTCTTAGAGAGCATTTACATCTTATAAGTAACTACAATGCCAAATTTCAAATTTCTAGCTCCTTCAGTATAAAAAAGTCGCACTTTTCGAACATTTTTCGCTCCTGCACCCTATTGGGGTTAGTGGCACCGATATAAAATATAGCCTATGTTGGAGTAGGGATTGTCACCATCAATTTGCCACCATTACTTTTGAAATCGGTTCTGTAGTTCCAGAGATTCCATAGAAATTGTAATTTAGAATGTTTTTAGAACGCTTTTCGCTTATTTCACCCTTTTAAATTTCTATTTTTTTTAAATTGTTCTTAGAGAGCATTTACATCTTATAAGTAACTACAATGCCAAATTTCAAATTTCTAGCTCTTTCGGTATACAAAAAAATTGCAATTTTAGAACGTTTTTTGCTCCTTCACCCCCCTGGGGTTAGTTGCACTGACATAAAATATAGCCTATGTTGGAACAGGGGTTGTCACCATCAATTTGCCACCATCACTTTTGAAATCGGTTCGGTAGTTCCAGAGATTACCCCCTACAAACAAACAAACAAACCATCTTTACTCCTTTATAATATTAATATATATATATATATATATATATATATATATATTACATTTCTTTTTCGTCAGAGGAGATAATTTTTCAACACATAAACTCAAAATTAAAAAAATAAAAACTTTGTTCCATGGGAGTTTCAGTGGGGCAGATCTCCCGCGACCAAATTTTCATAGTTCTTTCTTCCGGTAGTGCATAATTAATCATGCTACTTGGGCATGAGTAAATTATATTTTTTCTTCAACATAAAAATATATAGATTTAAAGATTTAAATTTCAGAACAGATTTAAATTTCAAAATTCAGGGAGGGGCAATTGTCCCCCCTCACCGGCGCCCATGATATTGCCCCCCCCCCACACCTTCCATCCCGAACCTCCGAAATACCTCCCAGAGAAAAATATTTGAATTCAAGAGACTGATTAGAGTATTAAATAGTCATCAAGCATATGTTTCAAGATAATGGAAAAAAGCACGAAGAAAATCTTAAAAATGGATGGAAGTATGAAAAATAATTAAAAAATGAATAATCAGCATGTTCGATTATTTTTTACCCGACAGAACATTAATATTTTACAACCTATAATTATGAAAAAATAAATATATCTTTTTTTTTGCCGCGTAAATTGTTTTTTAATATCTCATTTGTGAAGAAGAGGGGAGGGGGGATTGTAAATCGGATAAAAATGGGGAAAAAACATTTCAATATATTTATTTTATTAACATTAAAGACTTCCTTTAAGGCATAATCTTCCTTTCCACCGTTTTAAAATAAAACATAATAATGCTTAATGGTTTTTAAAAATTTAAATGCAAAATTTCCATCAAAGAATTTTTGGATAGTGACCAATGGTCATATATACAGAGACAGTCAAATACCAAATATTCACATATATCACACGGACGCGATTTAAAAAATAAATTCTGGAAACAAAAAACTCGCGGAATAAAAGTAAAAATATCTGCATTTTAAAAAATCCTTCTTTGCCCTAGAATATACATTAATGAATACTACTAAGGAATTAATAATTTCATAAAATAATAATTATAAAGAACAAATAAAAACATGTCTGAATTATTCTTTATTCATATGTCCCATTAAATCCATTGTTGCAAATAAAATAACTCCTTTCTTTATCGCCCTAATTCACATATTACTCAACAACATATAGCAAATATTCATCCACACCACCGAAATCTAAATATCATAATGTCTGGCGAAACCGTAAACAAGAATATACGATATTTATTGCCTGTCTCATAAACACCGAATAAATCACCCTTTCCATTTTTCAAAAACTTTTTCTGCTGCGAGAACTCACACCGTTAGTATTCATGAATACGGTATTCCAACCGTCTCATACACACCAAACTAATCACCCTTTCTCCTTTTCAAAAATCTTTTCGGCTGCGAGAACTCACACCGTTAGTATTCATGAATTCGGTATCCTAGGGACCGCTGTTTGATATCGTGGTTTAGGCTGGGAGAATTCACCCCGTGAATTCATGAATACTCGATGTGGAGGAAGCGCTTTTAATATCGTGGTTTTCACGGTTTTCGTCAGATTTATGATATTTCCGATATACCGTTGCGTCGAATTTTTTTATAACGGTATCACGATATGCATTTTATATCGGTTTTATCGATTTTATCGATATATCGCCCAGCCCTACTGTGGATTTTGTTAATATGTTTTCTCCAAATTATATTTTTTATAGGAAAATATCTTTTTCTAACAAAATGCAATTTATTAATTAAATTTTACACAAACTTTAACAGTGCACATTGTATAGCATAGATCAGCCATACTCAACCTGCGGCTCGCGGGCCGCAAGTGGCCCGGCGATATTTAGTGTATAGGTTATGGCCAATACGATTAATCCGGTCATTATTAATAATAATTGGTTATCATTAATAATGACCGAGATTTTATTAATAATGGCCGGATTAAATATATTGACCGTAACATATACATTTCTTAATACTGAACACCAAACAAACATTATTCCAAATTAATTTAATTCTCATTATATATTTCTACATTTAAAAAAAAATGTTTTTGCATTGAGGGAAAAAAACTGATTGATGATAAAAAAAAAAAAATCCCTTTTTTTTGAGAATTTGGAATCATGGCATTGTTATATTGTTTACGTTTTATACTTATCATATAGCTAATAAAGCTTATCCGGGTTATAAATATGTCACAGAAAAAATTGGCAGCAAAAAGTTTTATACCACTATTTCAAAACAACAATCTTCGCGGTAGTTACAATAAAAATCTATATTTTTTACATTACTATACAAAGGTGTTGCGGCCAGCCTAACGTCGCAAATATATGTTTGCGGCCCGCGAGAAAAAAAGGTTGAGTACGGCTGGCATGCACTATATTTCCAATTATGACCGGTCACTTGCGATTTTATACGTTTTGTTAAATATCTGGAAAGATACATGAGGAATTATACAGAAACTGTAGGAGTGTAACAACATGATAGACGTCATATATTTCCGCGAAGGTTATTTCCCGAAACCCCATAAGGGGCCGTCAACAAATTGAAGAAAAACGAATATATTTTGGATAACCCTGTAAAAACTAATATTGCAAAAGCATTCAAACTATAGATTATGATTAAGTGGCTTATTGTAATAATTTGGGTTCAATTTTATGAAGATGGCGTGTATACTTGAAGAGAAATTCAGGTTTTTATAAAAACAGTCCCAAATTTTACAAAGTTTTTTATTTTTTAATTCCGATTGCTGGGTATTGTGTATAATTTTATTTGTCATATTTTCTGAAAATAACTTGTTTTTATATTAAAAACTCTGCAAATTATAAGCAAAAAACTTGATAAAATTTGGGACTGTTTTTATAAAAACGTGAATTTCTCTTTGATTATACATGTTATCTTCATAAAAATGAACCCACATTATTACAATAAGCCACTTAATCATAATCTACAGTTTCAATCAAAATATACTGTGCATAATATATTAGCTAAATATATAGACCAACTTTTATGAAAGTCTCAAAAACATAGCTTGAAAATTCTGATAGTAATCATCGAGAGAATAAGCTCGAAATTCGCTGTTCCCAAAAGGAAGCAAAAAGGTGAGGGGTTGTATCAAATATAGAATGAGAGACACTTCATTCTTATTATGTCAACTTTCATAAGCTAGTATATTTGGATACAACCCCTCATCTTTTTGCTTCCTTTTGGGAACAGCGAAATCCGAGCTTATTCTATCGACGATTACTATCAGAATTTTCAAGCTATGTTTTTGAGACTTTCATAAAAGTTGGTCAATACATTTAGCTAATATATTATGCACAGTATATTTTGATTGAATTCGCGCATGCGCAGTGAAACAATATTTAGTAAACCTGCTCATTTTTCATACAATTTTTATTATTTTTTAATTCTGATTACAGGGTATTGTGTACAATTTTGTTTGTCATATTTTGTGAAAATAACTTGTTTTTATATTAAAAACTCTGCAAATTATAAGCAAAAAACCTGGTAAAAATTGGGACTGTTTTTATAAAAACCTGAATTTCTCTTCGAGTATACATGCTATCTTCATAAAAATGAACCCAAATTATTACAATAAGCCACTTAATCATAATCTACAGTTTGAATGCTTTTGCAATATTAGTTTTTACAGAGTTATCCAAAATATATTCGTTTTTCTTCAATTTGTTGACGGCCCCTTATGGGGTTTCAGGAAAAAATCTTCGCGGAAATATATGACGTTTATCATGTTGTTTACACTCCTGAAGTTTCAGGGTAATTCCTCATGTATCTTTCCAGATATTTAACAAAACGTCTAAAATCGTAAGTGACCGGTCATCATTGGAAATATAGTGTAGATTGTTAATTAGTTACTAACAAGGGAACCACTTTTGGTGCAGCTCACACATAGCATTGGGACCTGGGGCATTTTAAATCCCTATATTACGATACTTTTGAATTGATAAAAATTTTCTGCTAAAATCATATTTTTTTATTTTTACAGCAGCATAACTTTCTGTAAATGTAATTTTCGAGACCATGTATCGCACTATTAACATAGAATTTTTTTTCAAAAAGCAATTAATAATACAAATTAGTCAATAATAAGTATACAATATTGAAAAAAGTTTAGAAATTACTTCACGAACCTACAAATTTGATTTTGAAAAAATATAACAATTGCATTTTTGTCGGCGCAAAATTGGCTTTATTTGATACTGTAGAATTGTTCTCGCCAACTCTGGAGAAATGTCATAGTCATCTGCTGTGTGTGAGAAGTAGTTTGTATTGGTAGCACACTATGTGTCTAATTAACTCGCTTTTGGAGTAAAATTATCAATTACAAATACAATAATAAAAAATTGAAAAGTATATAAATGTATATAAAATATGATTTTAGTAGAGAAATTTTACCGGTTCTCTAACTTTTATGCATAGGGCTACAAAATGCACCAGGTTTCGATGCTAGGTGCGATCTGCACCAAAAGTGGTTCCCTTTTAAGTATATGTCTATTGCATGTTAATCCAGCATTTATCAAAATTCAGAGCTTGATTATACGTTTCCTGGAACGCCTATAATGTCCAATCTCTATGTGAAAATAAATAATGCATCTTTATACGTATGTTGGGTCCAATGTTTATGAAAGCAGTCAGCATAGTGGTAACAACTTATACGTAGTTCGTCCCCTTATTTTTATCCAGAAAGTTCTTCAACACCAGACAAAAGCCTTCCACGCTTCCAGTTCCATTTTTTCATAGAGTTTTTGAACTGTAGATGTTGGATGAGCTTACGGATCTGAGCACCATCAAAGGTACCAGATTTCAACTTCTCAATGGTCAATCAATCAAAAACCTGACACAAATAAGTTAAGCATTCACCAGCCCTGCCCAGAGCTTTGGTGAACTGTTGCATTACAACCAGCTTGATGTGCAGCGGTGGGAAGAGTATCCTGGCTAGGTTCACCAGAGGATTGTTGTAGACATTCATAGATCTGCCATGCACCAATTCCTCCCAGACAGGCCTGTAGTTATTTCGGTAATGTTGAGATCTATTCCTTCTGTCCCGCATGCACAGAAAGCATGGGTACTTGGCCTACCCTGACTGCTGTCCCAACAAAAAGTTCACCATCTTCAGGTCTACACAAGTCAACCACAAATGCTGATCATAACGAATTTTCACCAACACGTACTTCACCGCTACATACTTCTCCTTCAGTGTAGTCGGGTGAGCCAGAGTTACAGAGGCATACTGGCTGCCGTTGTGCAGCAATACACATTTCAGTGATCGCTTGCTGTTGTCATTGAACAGTCTCCAATCTTTGGGTTTGTACCTAGGCACTCCAAGCTTGTGCATAAGCTCACCAATATTTATACAGTTCACCAAGGCCTTCTCATCTGAGAAAAAATAAAGGAACTCTTGATGTCTGTTGTGATTGAAGGTAATGAGAACACTGTCAGATAGGATAATTTTTTTCTTTCAATTTTGATGCCAATACTTCGGCAGAGGATTTTGACAAGCTGAGATCGCGAACTACATCATTGAGCTCCTGTTGGGAAAAAAGGAATTGGAGCACAATCTTTAACATATAAATATTCTTCTTCTCTTTCTTCAACACTGGAGAAATCTTCGTTAATAATGTCAGGAAGTTCTGCAAAGACCGGTACTGGAATTTCATCACAATAAGCAACAGGATGACGTGCTGATTCAAGATAAGGATACGTGAGGTTGCTCAGGTTTTTTCTGTTGATTCCAGTGACATCAATAGCGCAAAAGTACAGCGCCTAGAATACATAGTGCGGAAATCTGCTACAAAATAGTACTAAAAAATTGAATTCAATAAATGTACAACGTTGCTGAAAAGATAACAACGGGATCGCAGCGCCATCTGCTAGCTCTTCTCAACGTAAACATTGTATGTGAACGGAAACATTGTGAATGTTTCGGCTGGAATGATCGCCTTATTATCGTAGGAGCACCGTTGCGCATTTATAGGCTACAACTTTTTAGCACTTTTTAAAGCATTATAAGGATAGCCGGTTTCCACAATATGTATTATAGGCGCTGTAGCAGAAGTAGCAGCCTGTGCAATGGTTTGTCAAGTTTTAATGTAAAGAAATATAAGATATGAAATAATAAATTTGCTCAGGTTTCTGCTGTACCTGTCATACTCCACCAATAATTCGAAAATAATCATAAAAGTTAACGAAAACTCAATAACTCAAAAAGTTGACCTGATTGACCAAAACCAATGTAATTTTTGAATTCTTTACATCGTAATTATACAAATCAATAAAAAATACTTGGACAATTTTTTCATTGTTACCTAGTGTTACATTTAAAAATACTGTAATTCAATATATATATATTTAAAAAATATTAATTTTATCAAGTCTATATGCATAACGGGGGTGACGGAGAACAAGCTCTCACCGTCCGTAATAGGTAGAAAAGGATCTATTCGAATAATTTAATTTGAAAAAAATATATTGTAGCTGGGCCTCCCTCCCCCCCACTCACACACACCGACAAAAAAAAATTGGCTATGGGTTTGAGTTGTTTTAGGCTACTTTTAAATCCAGAGGAGTTACTTTCAGATACATTTTTGGATTCACTTTTGTTCGAAAAAACACAAAATTTACAGGTGTTCTTATTCAGAAACTTTGAAATCGAATAGTGTTTTAATTTTTTTAGTTTAAATTTCCGGAGTAACAGTGCGAGAAAGGTGAAAAACCTGTCGTCATGATGACAATTATCGCTTATAACTCGATAAATAATTTATTTACGAGAAAAAAAAAGAAACATAATATCGATCCTAAATCGCTTCGATAGTCAGATCTGCCAAGTTTATGCATTTACGTTTAAAAGTTAATCAGAAATTGTGTTGGTAAATTTCACTTTGTTGAGCCGAGATTTCGAGAACCGCCTCAACTATTTTACCGTTTAATATCATTAGTTTAGAAAACCGAAAGGCAGTAGACAACTTAAAACGTTCATTGATTATGGTAAGTGGTGTCAGAGAGCGAAACGTTTTAAGCTAAAATAAAACTTCGATTTACAGTTTTAATGAAAAGGAACACACTTCAAAACAAAAGTTTCATAGAAAGAAATTACAATCATGCAATACTCAACTCCATCACAAACAGAGTTTTATATTTATATTTTCTTAGGGATTTTTTAAAAATCTTACTTTTTTTCAAAGATTTAGAGGGGGCTGCTTCTCTTGCAGCCCCTTCCCCCTTGCATATGCCTATGTTTCTATATAATGAAAGATTTCTGTTGTTGTTCTTTGTTTGTTGTTAATATATCCACAGCATTTAATAAACACATTTCCATTAATTACATTTTACAAAAGGTTGTTTTTTTGTTTTGTTTTTTTAAAGTTGTTCGAAAATGACCTGCTCAACAACGCGAAACTCTGAAACATTTTCCGACTTATTATTCAACGCAAAGGTATAAAATTGTCAAGCCTGACTATTGAAGCGATTTGGAATTGAAATGAGTTTTTTCTTTTGGATAAATAAATTATTTATCGAGTTATAACCGATTCATGTCACGTGACGCACATTTTCTCTCTTTCTCGTGCTGCGGTATGTGGAATTCTGTTCAAAACGACGGCTTTGATAGTATTTTGTGAAAGATTTGTCTTTACCAAAAAATCGAAAACGTCTTTCGATTACAAAGATTCTGAATAAGACCACCTGACAATTTCAACGCTTCCGATCAAAATGAATCAAAAAATTATGTCATAAAGTAGCAAGTTTGGATTTAAGAACAGCCTTAAATATTTTATTGGCACACCACGCCTTTCCTGCAAATGCCTATGTTTCTATATAATGAAAGAATCGTGTAGTTGGGAGTGATTTTTGCTGTTGCTTAATTACAATCACAGCAGTTAATAGACATACTTTCATTCATTTAATTCTTGTTTAAGGTAAACAAAAGTTTTTTGTTTTGTTAATTTAAATATATTATTGGCATCCTTGGTATGTATTTCAGATAAAATTTCTCGAAAAGTGCAAATCCATAAACATTTTTGCTCTACCTTTAATAGTTTAAATTATAAAAAACATATATTGTGCATTTAAAACCTCAATCTTAATGTAATTATCTGTAACTTGACGGAAATACGGGGGGAAATTATCATCAGTAGGTTTGCAGTTTTTCTTCAACATGTCCCCGTCTGTCGCTAAAAAATTACGCCAAGCGAATAGATACATCTTTATAAAATTTTAATATATATATATACCATAACAGTGGCACATTTCAACTTAAATCAGTTTCATTTAAGGGGTCAATCGTTTCTGTATTTAAATATTTAAAAAAACAGATATAGAGAGATATTTTACTTAGTTAGGCTGCGACTACTACTTGTCGCGGAAGTACGATGTTCTCAGTATATTCTGTAGTGTCAACTTGCTCGTTCCCAAAGTATCTGTATAAATATTTCTCTTACGTGGCGTGAAAATAGGGCTGGATTTTTAGCTTGCCATTTGGCAACAACTGTAGCTTCGCAGCGACGAATTCATTGGTTCATTTTACGGTGACCTGATACATTCAGCGAATCCGCTTTCTGTTCAAGACTTTCTTTTATACACTTCAGAAAACAGCGACGATTCGCATTGGATCGTTTTACGGTGACGTGATACATTCAGCGAATCCGCTTACTGATCAAGACTTTCTTTTAGACACTTCAGAAAACGTTTTGTCTATATATTTTTAGCGTCATACATGGCACCTACGTACTGTTTTTCAGTTTTAAAGGAATTTAAGCCTTGCTGTCTTGGAGGTGTGAGATCGTAACGCAAAATCATAGAGTATTAAAATTCTCAAGATTAATATCAACTGCTTTCTATTGTTCATCAAAATAAACAGAGAAAAAGGAAATCGCTTACCTTTTCTATGATCGATCGATTTGTAGGTAAATATCCATCGAATAGTTGATTCAATTAGGTATCCTTCATATATGTGAATGTATATACAACACTATTGGGAAAATTCTATTGAAAATGTATAGCTGAAAGAAACTTGTTAATAATATTAGTTTAAATTAAATAAGTGAGTAGACTTCTGGAACTTAAATTTAAAACTTATAAATTATCTGGACTAATTTACAATTATTTAAAAAGTTAACAATTTTAGAAACATTTTAGTAATTTTGTCAGGAGACATGCTCCTGCGTCTATATAGCATGGATTTTTGAAATACACTGAATCATAATCAGGAAATCTCGAAAGTTTAAAATGTTGTTGCAAATGCTCGTTGAAACGGTCAATGTCAGTATTACATATTTCACAAGTGATTGGGATTTCCAAATTAGTTCATAAGTAGTCATTAAAGAAGTTGATTAGTTCATATATCATATTTAATGTTTAATAACTGTCTTAGAAAGTGTCTTTAAGTTCGATAATGAGTTTATAATAATGTGATATCAAACAGTAAAACATATTTCACTTTTATTAGATGAGAGATGAAAATAATAAGATTATAATTGCCTATTGCATCACGTCTTGAAAGTTGAGAGGGTAAAAATAGGTAACGAGCTTTTACAGATGTAACGATGAAAGAAATTTATAGCTGTTTTTTTCTCTGTACCTTCACTTTCTCTTTTTTATCTATCTTGAGTGGAAAATCATTAAGTTAATTCGAATGAATGGATTAGTATTTAACATGCTGCGTAATGTTCTAGGCGAAATTCAGATAGGATCTCCTTTTAAACGCAGATCATTTGATCGATGTATGACTAGCAATGCCACTGATTTGTTTTACGATGACGTGATACATTCAATGAATCAGCTATCTGATCGCTTTCTGATCAATACTTTCTTTTAGACTGCAAAAAATTTTTTGTTTACATTTTGTTAGAGTCATACACAGCGTCTGCGTAACGTCTTCCGTGGTCGAGTGGTTAAGGCACCACTCCGCTATTCACTTGCGAGCGTAGGAGTCAGGGCGACGAGTTCGACTCCTGTCACCTCCATTGCACACTCTTTGTCCGGGCTGTAACACTTCGGTGATGATATTTCCTTGTGTCTATCCAGTTTTCTTCTGGACTATGACTTATAAGCTGATATTTGTATCAAACACACATGTCAAAAGCATGTTCTCAATAAAACAAACAAACGTCTGCGTACAGTTTTTTCAAAGACTTTTAAAGGAATTTAAACCGTGCAGTGCAATATTATAGGCAAAATGAACGCTGTGCTTAATTAATTGATTGTATTTAATTAATTGTATTTCAAAGATATTTTGTCATAATGTTAAAATGATTTATAGCCATTGGTAGCACCAACTAAATGCATTTTTAATTGTGTTTTCAATGAACTTTTCAATTACTTTTTTTAATCAAATTCTTAAATTTCATATGTTAAAATGGTTTATGGTAGTACTTATTCTCGCTAGATTTGCTGAAAAAGTGACGAACGAGTGAGGCGAGCTGGTCCCACTTAGTGGTCCCGATGTGAATTCCCTTACAATTCACGAGGGTTAGCGATTGTCAGCGAGCAAGAGGCTGAAACCCGTAGTAGATTTTTATTGCCCGTCAATGGTCAGCACGAAGACAAAAGTGGACGGTAAATATGATTGGACGACGGGCCTATGATGCACTAAGTACTCAGGACATAGGCCCTTCTTCTTTAACATAAGCTCTTATTCTTTAACATAGGCCTGTATTCTTTGACATAGGCCCTTCTTCTTTAACACAGGCCCTTCTCCCAGACACCCATTCAATTATTTTCTTAAACCGATCTGGAAAACGTTATTACGTTAACTCAAGCTTATTTCTACCATATTTGACCTAGGTAAAAAAAAAAAAAAGAAAAGAACTTTATTTCCAGATTTTAAAGATATGAAGTATTCACTTTGAAACATGCTTCATTTTCGCATATCATTGTACAACAGAAGTATTTCAATGTAGCTGTGGAATTACAATTCGAGGCTGAACAAACGCTAAGTCGTAAATTCTGAAACGATCTTGTTTATTATGTAAAGAAAATGTATAAGCGTATCTTACTCGTGGTATAAAATACTTTAAGGACTTCACTTACGTCATGTATATAAAAAAAGAGCTTTTTCACCTGTTCTTTTTTTTCTTTATATATACCTGAAAATAGTTTTGAGTTACCAACTTTTTTGCAATTAGATATCATTCTTTACGGCCTAAGTAGAAGTTAGTTGAAGAACAAGTTGCAGAAGATTGATGAAAAGCATTAGGAGATCAAATAATCTCCAAACATGGCTATGCATAGTGTTATTTTAATATTCTTACTTACATTTTTAATGAAAGGTTGTATTGCAGGTACGTATTTTATTTACTTTTTTTTTTCATGTGAATATTTTTGTTTTAATGAAAACTTCATCTTTTGCTACTTCTTTATAATGTTGAACCTGAATTGACCCGAAACAACCGTTAAATATTTTTATTTAATCATTTGCAGGTAACACATAAATTGTCGGTTTTTACATCAATAAAAATAACTTCAACATCTATGGCTGCCAGCAAAAGTAAGCGGTGGACCGTCCAGAAATTTTAAATGTTTGTCATTTTTTATATACTCCCATGACTTAAAGTAATTACACATTAAGAAAGTAAAAATCTTCTTTAGTTTTTTTCTTTATATATACGATAAAATTATTTTGAATTGTCAAAACTTTCAAAGTTACTACCTATAAACACGGTCTTTACGGTCTAAGTAAAAATTAGCTAAATAGTAAGTTGCAGAAGTTTGTTGAAAAGCAGCTCAAGATCAATTAATTCAAGTAATATGTCTTTGTGTAGTGCTCTTTTAATAAATTTACTTAATTTTTAATAAAAGGTTGTATTGGAGGTACTTATTTTATTTACTTTTATTTATTTATTTTTTACCATGTAAATATTTTTGTTTGAATGAAAACTTCATATTTTGCTATTTCTTTTGTAATGTTGAACAGGAATCGTCCCGAAACAATCGTTAAATATCTGTATTGAATCATTTGTAGATAACCCATAATTTGTCACTATTTTTATCAATAAAAATAACTTCTATGGCCGACATCAAAAGTGTAAACGATGGACCTTCCATAAATTTTTAAATGTTTGACAATTTTTTCCTTTATTTCCCATGACTTAAAGTATTTAGACATTAGACACAAATTAAATTGTTCATATGTTTCTTTTCCTTTATATATACGTGAAAGTGATTTTGAGTTATCAAAGCTTTCAAAGTTGCATATTATTCTTTACGATCTAAGTAGAAGTTAGTTGAAGAGCAAGTTGTAGAAATTTGTTGAAAAGCAATTGAAGATCAAGTAATCACCGAATATGTGTTCCCGTAGTGCTAGTTTAATATTTTTACTTACAGTTTTACTCAAAGATTGTATTGCAGGTACGTTTATTTTTTATTTATTTATTTACTGTTTTACTATGTAAATCATTTTGTTTGAATAAAAAAGTCATCTTTTGCTATTCGTTTATAATGTTTTACATGAATGTCTCCGAAAACACCGTTATTTTTATTCAAATATTTTTAGGTGGTATAGGAGCAGTCGATCCTCCAACTTCTATGCCTGACAGCACAAGTAAGTCATGGACATTTCCTGAACTTTTAAATGTTGCAAACTGCTTTTTTTTTTTTTTTTTTTTTTTTTTTTTTAAAGCACTTGAACTAATCAAACATTAGGAGGTTAAAACTGTTTTTGTTCATTTTAATAAAGCATCAGCTTTTTCAACAAGATTAAAAACAAATCTTGTACCTTTGACCTTTGATTTTGTTTTTCGTAGAGTGCCTAGGAAAATTAGTTATCTGAAATCTCAGCCCTTTTCAAATCAAAACACAAGGATTCCAATTTAGCGGTGTACGAAAAAAGAAAATTCCGTCGCTGAACAACCTGAAATTTTCTGACTCAGTCAGGAATTTTATTTTTTCCATAAAGGCATAAAATTTGCAACTATAACCACCAAGGAAAGATAAAGATTTTTTTTCTCTAAATGTGACACAACTTTAATTATTATATTCAATTGCTCCTTGATGATTTGTTTGCTTCTAAAATAGACTTAAAACGCTAATCTTGACAACATATCTAAACGATTCTTTGCATTTATAGAAAAATGGGAAAAGCTACTCTATTTATTGGTATTTGAATGAGAATAGATGCGAATTTTATGCGTTTATAGATGAAATAAACGTCGACTGTAAACTTATTTATTACGTTAGAAGGTATATCTATATTAAAAAAAGAAAGTTTCGCTCAGTGTGTCTGTGTGTGCGTGTGTGTCTGTCTGTTCGTCTGCGATGGCTAGCAAAATCTAGTGTACCTAGAAGCCTGAAAATGTAGTTAGATTTAGGCGGTACAAGGCCTGATCTGATGCACCTGGGACTCAGAATTTTAATATTTTGATAATTACCTAAGATATTAATTAGAATCTCATCAAACATCGCATCAAAAATGCCCTCTTTTTTATCGAAATGGTTTAAGAAAAGAACTCTTGTTCAAGATTTACAAGCGGAAATGAACGAATTCGAAATTTATTTACTAATTATCGAATTTTAAGAAAATAAATTACGATATCGATTTGAAAATTTCTGAGCATATGTAAAAAAAATTCTGCATAATGCAATTTTTGAAAAATATGGCTGGTATTTTTTCTTATTTTGTGCAAAAAACTGCCAAAAATCTGACGGCGACAGAAAGAAAATTCCGAGAAAGCGTAAGACATAGGGCTTGGCTTTCATAAAAAACTGAACTACAAAGAGATCTGTTTGTCTGGCCGATCCCTCCATTTAGTTTGTGAAAATGAAAGGAAATAATTGCCAATCTTTACTAATGAACAAAAATGAAGATAATTAATTAAGATATAGATTTGAGCTTCAGGATGGGAAGTGGAGCCATCTGGCGGCTATTTTAGCGTAGTGTCTTCTTTATGTTCTAGTTATCAGAAAAAATATAATTATTTTTTAATGATCGCGTTAATGTAGGTCAAGGTAGTTTTCTTGAACAAATTATTCGATATATTTGCTGGTATAGGGAAGGAGGGGTGTTAACGTCTTGCTCTTATTTACACAAAATAAATTCCATTGAAGAAATTTACATTTTTATCTTCTCCAGTAGAGTTTTATAAATGTTATATATAGAGAATAACGGAAATTTCAAATGACTATTTTCGTAAAAATTAAATTTATGTTCCTAATAAAAGTACACAACCTATATTTACTTGATGCATACGAACAATCAGAGTTATTGTTGAGCACTTGGTAGAGCACCTCCTGGCGGACAATCCTGCAAGTTTTTTTCTCTAACTGTGCAGTCTTACCTCGGGTTCTATGGGCCCGATCACAACGGGGTTTGTATGATTCGACTTGGTTTCCGTTCACGTTACAGATTTTAGTTCCTCCTTCCACAGCTAGGGGGCATATAATTTTCTCGAATTCCATGCGCCCGATTTCGATGGGCAATGGTTCATTCAACTCCCTTGATAAAACGGGTACCAGTGTTCGTATAGAACAAATTGCGCCCTCCGGCGGTGGAAAGTGGAACTAAATGATTTTGCAGCGCGTGTGTATCACGCTAGAACACTTGCTATACGGTGACGGAGTTAGCGGGGACATCTGTTGTAGTTTCGTTCGAAAGGTGGTTTGTTTGTAACAGGGTGCGCCCCTGGTGGCGGATGGTGGGACTAAAAGATTTTGAGCTCTTGCGCAGCACGTCTACTATACGGTACCGCAGGCAGCCGGAACACGTGTTGGAACTTCGTTTGTATCAGAATGCGCCCCCTATCGGCGAAAAATGGAAATAAAAGATTTTCAGTCGCGTACGCAGCACTTTTAAATATATAATTTCATACAAAATCGGGTGAAAAATATAAAATCTTACAAACTTTAGGTTGGACTAATTTTATTATCACGGGTTTGGGAAACGCCGGGCGGGTCAGCTGGTACTTTATGAAACCAAGGATTTTATTACAAGCTCTAAACTTTTGAATATGAAAACGTATGAGTTTCTCATTACAGGAAAAATTGGCAAGATACGACTTTCTATACAACTAAAACAATAAACATATTCTATACTTTAAAATATAGATATGAATACATAATACATATTTACAGAATTTTGTTTCAAATTTTATTTTAATTTAAAAGTACAAAATATTGATTGTAATCAATGCAAGGTTTTACAATAATTTTAAAATATCTGCTTTACGAACGGTATGTACAAAATTTGGAGGCCACAAAGTCAACGGTTCTAGGTTCACCTTCAATTTGGCCCATGTTTTAACCTGTCCCTGTTTAAAATTTATCTGTTTTTTATTTCCTGCTCAACAAAGCGAAACATTCTGATATTTAAGAACAAATTCCGTTTCCCATGGACTATTTTCCTATGAAAAAAGAAGAAAGTAAAGAAAAACGCGCGCCAATTCTCCGCACACTGGCTCGATTCCAGTGTAAAGGAAAAGGGTAGTCCAAATGGTCTTAACATGTCAAAATGGGCAACATATACTTGTCACTTCATGTATTTTGCTTTTTCATGCCGTTTGATGTTTTCTAGCATGTAGTTAAAACTGATCTGTTCAATTATTTGCAATAAAGCGGTTTTACTGATTGGTAACCGTTCATAAAAAAGGCAGAACATCAAAATTCAGCGTTCACCAATTCTCATCAGAACACGTGAAATTTGCCATTTTCCGACCATCTACTAAAGCTCTTGCAAAAGTGCACCAGTTAAAAAATTGTTTTGATTTCTTGCCTCCTTTATCCTCCAAAAGAGAGAAATTTAAATTTCTTAATTCTTTCCGATACGCATTTGTTTTCTTAGTGGTACATACTGACTTACACCTTAAGCTGCTTCAATCTTTTCACGATTCTTTTAAATCTTAAAGAGGTTGTGTATTGGGTATTGCATATTTTGACACAATTTCTGATTTTTTTCAGCACTTAATCGCTGAGATAGTTTAGAATTGTTTGTTTCGTTACTAGATATACAGCTTTCTCTTTTCGACACGTCTTTCATAAAATTATGCAGAGCAACTGCGAAGAGAGTTTCATTTATGTTAGTCAGTTAGTGAAGAAGGAATTGTCACTTCTTTCAGTTGATGATAGGGAATTTTGGAGAACCGGTTTATAGTTTACGTCATTGTCAATACTCTCAAGCGAGTAATGGAACGATCACTTTCAAAAAAGAAACTCCGTCACTGAATTCCGTCATATAGAAATTCCGCACATACGGTCAGTGGTGGAAAACGTTGCCGTATTAGAGTAAAAAAAAAAAAAAAAACAGGGATTAGTCAGAAATTCAGTATTTCATCATTTTTTGAAACCCTTTTCCACATTAGTTCAATTCCAAACCGTTTTCTTTATAATGTTGAAAAATGAATTGCCGTAAACAACCGTTAAATAGTTTAATTGAACCATTTGCTGAATACGCATCAATTGTCATTTTCTTTTATCAACTTGGAATTCTATGGATGACAGTAAAAGTAGGCGATGGACCTTCACTGAATTTGTAAATGTTTGACATTTTTTACTTTCTTCTATCTATAATAGAAGAAAGTATTGTAATCGAAATTTTTTTCGACTTCCGGTTTTTGACGGATTGACACGTTTTAGTGGTCAGAGATTCCGAGAAACATGTTTTTACAAAATGTCTGTCTGTCCGTCTGTCCGTCTGTCCATCTTCATTGTACCATCTAAAAGTGTATGAAGTTATGCTTCAAATTGAACCACATTTTTTTTCTAGGTTTTTGGCTATGGCAAGCAGGTTCTATCAGAATTTGGGGATATTTCGACGAAAGGGGGCGCTGTGATCGATATTTTTGTTCCATTTTCACTATTGTACCATCTAAAAGTGTATGAAGTTATGCTTCAAATTAAACCACATTTTTTTTCTAGGTGTTTGGCTATGGCAAGCAGGTTCTATCAGAATTTGGGGATATTTCGACGAAAGGGGGCGCTGTGATCGATATTTTTGTTCCATTTTCACTATTGTACCATCTAAAAGTGTATGAAGTTATGTTTCAAATTGAACCACATTTTTTTTCTAGGTTTTTGGCTATGGCAAGCAAGTTCTATCAGAATTTGGGGTATTTCGACGACAGGGAGCGCTGTGATCGATATTTTTGCTCCATTTTCACTATTGTCCCATCTAAAAGGGTCTGAAGTTATGCTTCAAATTGAACCACATTTTTTTTCTAGGTTTTTGGCTATGGCAAGCAGGTTCTATCAGAATTTGGGGATATTTCGACAAAAGGGGGCGCTGTGATCGATATTTTTGTTCCATTTTCACTATTGTATCATCGAAAACTGTATAAAGTTATACTTCAAATTGAACCACATTTTTTTCTATGTTTTTGGCTATGGCAAACAGGTTCTATTAGAATTTGGGGATATTTCGACGAAAGAGGGCGCTGTGTTAGCCATTTAAAGATTTCAAATTCAAAAAATGTGCAAATTCAAAAAAATTAGAAATCCTAGAACTTTTTTATGTTAAATGTTCGGCCTTGATCCGGAGAATCCGGAGCAATTTTTGTTTTGCCTCTATCTTGAAAAATAGCTAAGATATAGCTGTTTGAAATTTTAGGGTGGCTGACATTTTCAAACAAGACAGCGGAATTTCATCCATAAACGGGTTTAATTTATGAGTTTTAGTTAACATGATTTCGGCAAATTTTCTTTCATTGTTGTAACCATTCATCCTATTACATGCTTATCACTATATATTTATATTCGCCAACGTCGAATTCTCGCCAAACTTGGCGACAGTTGGCGGAATTTCACCAAATTTGGCCACCAACATAAGTTACCATAAATGAAGCCAACTTGGCTGTAGAGGACTAATTTGGCGATATCCTCATTCAAATTCAATGTTGACGAAAACTGGGATTGAATCTTCTTTATTTATGTTCCATTCATTTGAGCTTCATGTTTTCCAGTAAAATTAGCTAAAATCGTAAAACCAAGGAGTAGGGAGGCTATCTGTTCATGTCGGTTCAGGCCAGAAGGACTTTTCGTAGTTTAGTATACATCGGTTGTTCGCATCCCTGTAACCCGACGATTCGCAAGCAGCTGACGTACAACAGAATGACGAAAAATATTGATTTTATTGGCGATGTGATAGCGAATTTTGAAGTATTAACATGACTGAGATAGAAGAAAGTTTTGGGATTGGCACATCCGACTAGTTTTCTTTATTTCCCCATTACTTTCAATAATTAAACATTAAGAAAGCAATAATGTTTTTTCTCCTTTATGCGTGAAAACAATTTTGAGTTGTCAAAGCTTTCAAACTTACCCATTAGTCTTTATGACCTAAATGGCGGTTAGTTGAAGATGAAGTTGTAGAAATTTGTTAAAATCAGGTGAAGGTCAAGTAGTCATTTGAATATGTAGTATTTGCGAAGCGCTATTTTAATAGTTTTACTTACATTTTTATTGAAAGACTGTATATTATATTTATTTTTTAAATTATTATTTATTTATATTTTATCATGTAAATCTTTTTTTTTAAATGAAACCTTCCTCTTTAGCTATTTTTTATAATGTTGTAGATGAATGTCTCTGAAACAACCGTTATTTCAATTCAACTATTTTCAGGTGATCCACCAGCAGTCAATCCTTCAACTTCTGTGGCTGATCTCAACAGTAAGGCCTGGACCCTCCCTGAAATTTTAGATATTGTTATTTGTTTTATTTTCATACGACTTAAAATATAATCAAACATTAGGAGGATAAAAGTGTTTTTAATAATTTTAATAAGGCATCGGCTTAATTTAACATAACAAAATTGAAAACAAATCTTGTACCTTGGATTTTGTTCTGTCGGGTGCCGATTTAAATTAGTTATCTGAAATCTCCGACATTTACGAATCAAAATTCGAGGAATTCAATTTAACAGTGTTCTCAAAAATATTTATTTATTTCCATCAGCAACCTGAAATTTCTGGAATGTTCTTTTTTTAAAAAGATTTTTGTAAAATCTTACAGGATGAAAAAAAAAAGACAAATTTTAAGGAATTTTTTAAGTAAATTTACAATATTTTTAAAAATTTTTAAAACAGAACAATGTTATGGAAACGAAAATCAAATTGATCGAGAAATTCGCATAATTAAAGAGCAAAGAAGAAATAAAAAAGTAATGGAAATCTCCCTCAAGCCAAACTGCGTAGACTTAAAAAAGCCAATCGTGCCAATTCTAAATATCATAAATGTAAAAGCGTCTTGTATACAGTAGACACTTTTTATATATATGTAAATAATAGCCGAGAGTAGGAATTTTGGCTCTATACACGAATCCATAGTCAACTTGCTTTTTTAAACGAGCAAAATTTGGCGCAAAAGTAAATACATTTTTGTAACCAGGTTTGTTTTTTGCATGGTAAACACTTTTTGGTTTTCGCGATGATCATTACCGCGCTTACCTTTGATTCCTTTGTTCATTGGTTGTAGTTTCATTTTCGCAATTGTTTATATATTATTTGGCACAAAATTTCACTTCTGAAAAACCGAGTTATGTCAAGGCCCTTATAATAAGAAATACCGTATTGTCTCCTATAAAATGTGATAAAGGGTTCTTTAATTATATATGTGTTTAATTATCGTGGAGTGAAATGTTTTCCTTAATTACTGCATTTATTTTTCTTTTAATGTTACTTGAACAACGTCACGGGTACCAGCTAATTTCATAATAAAGATGTAAACTATTCTACATTGAAATACTGATACTTTGAAAAATATTGAAATCTATATGCTTAAATGATATAAAAACAACTTAAGTCCTTTTCTCTATCATAATCTCCTCTTTAGAAAGTTCAAAACCAATTCAGGCATTTTAAAGAATTTAAGTACATCGGCCATAGACTATGACGTCATTTGAGAAAAAAGATCCTATTTGCTATAACAGAAACTATTATATTTTCACCTCATATAGTTTTTTAATAATATTATTGGGCAAAAGTTAATACATTAGTTTTATAAATTTATACGTATGAGAATAGTTCTATCAAAATACATATTCTACACCATAGAGGAAACTTGGATATGTATGATATTGGAGTATTAAATGCGGTGTGAACACAAAATAATATGACTAAATTGAGAATGAAAACTTTCTTGTTACTCAGTTTCAAGGTGATATTGTAAAGGTGATATGTAGAATAATTTCATAATAAAGATGTAAACTATTCTACATTGAAACACTGATACTTTGAAAAATATTGAAATCTATATGCTTAAATGATATAAAAACAACTTAGGTCCTTTTCTCTATCATAATCTCCTCTTTAGAAAGTTCAAAACCAATTCAGGCATTTTAAAGAATTTAAGTACATCGGCCATAGACTATGACGTCATTTGAGAAAAAAGATCCTATTTGCTATAACAGAAACTATTATATTTTCTCCTCATATAGTTTTTTAATAATATTATTGGGCATAAGTTAATATATTAATTTTATAAATTTATACGTATGAGAATAGTTCTATCAAAATACATATTCTACACCATAGAAGAAACTTGGATATGTATGATATTGGAGTATTAAATGCGGCGTGAACACAAAATAATATGACTAAATTGAGAATGAAAACTTTCTTGTTACTCAGTTTCAAGGTGATATTTTACATATAATTAAAAAAGGAGGTTTTTTAACGTATAAAAGCCAATTTATATGAGAAATATACTAGAAAAAGTACAGTATTAAGTAGAATAATAAGCGGCTACATAATGTAAAATTCAGGTATACAGTCGTAAACGAAAACCCTCCCCCCCGCACACAAAAAAAGATAATAATATGTCGATTTTCAAGAGTCTCTATTGTTATTTGCCCTCTAATGAATATATGAATAAAAAGATTATCATAAATCTATTTTTTAATACTTGGAAATTTTTCCATCGAAAATTTCTAACGCCTTGCATTTATAATATTTCAAATTTTAATTGCTTAAAAGAATTCATTATTGCTTAGATTTATTCAATCATCGATGCTGGATTCTCTTTAGTTTCGTGTTTGCCTCAAGGTTGGTGGCTCACGGAAATATATTCCATCTTGTGCTGCGATTGTAGCCTTACCAACATGTGATAGTGAGAAATGCCGGGCTGGTTATCGTTCCAAGTGGTTCAGTTGGTAGAACGTCAGTGCACTGTACTGATGACCCGGGTTCGAGTCTCGGCTTGGATACTTTTTCACTATGTTGGCTACACGCCTTTTAAACAATTAAAATTTGAAACAAGATTCACATATCTCACTAACGGTTATATAAATTGGCCGAGTATTTAATGGCTAAAAATATTTTTATGGAGTGGCTATTGTGGTTCCACAGCTAGTTTTCGGTAGATTTCGTAAGAAATACCACCTATTACAGTCTCAATTTTTAAAAAAAATTTGCAGATCTACGCCGATCATGACTCCCAGAACTTTATATATCTATAGTTCAAAACTTTATATATCTATCTATCTATCTAAGTCACTTTTTTATGGACACGATAATTCCCATAATTCTGCACAATATCTTCCAAACTGATACATAAAATCAAGGGGCATAAAATATCGGTCAAGTTCGTTAATGAACCAAATCGAACCTGGGGGGGGGGGGGAATGCTTTTTGTGAAAACAGAAAAAAACCATAATTTCTTAATTATGATACGTATCGAATCCGTTTAAAGTTATTATTACTTCTAGGAAAAGGACCTAAAATGTATGTATAACCGATTTTTGATATCATTAAAAATGACCTCAATGGGGGGGGGGAGGTTTTAGAAGAAAAAAAATCATAACTTTGCCCATTCAGAAGATATCAAATCCGCTTTAATTTATTATAAATCCTCTTAATATTATTTAAAACTTTTATATTGACAAGTTTTTTTATAGGACCCACCCTTATAGCAAAAAAAAAAAAATTAAAAACCAAAAAATCTCTGCCGGCGCCGCTTGGAAACAAGTTAGGTTTCGAAGTGGGCGTTTCCAAATGCCGCTTCATGGCAAATAGGTCATTTCTTCCGCAATTCCCAACAAACAGTCGCCCCACGGTCTGCGTCTTCGAAATCAACCTGTGCCTGTAGGCCCAGCCGTCAGAGATTTTTCACTTTATATAGAGTGTTGAACTTAAAAAGTAGCGCCGAAACATGTTCGTTTTAGAAAAAAAGCATAGGAATATATACCTCAGTAAGTACATGTCGAACATGTCTTTTGACGCCAATTTTTCTAAGCAGGGCTTTACAATTTTGATAAAATCTGATAGCCAGGAAAACATTCTAGTAGCCAATAAAAAATTCTTACCCCTTCCCCCACCTTCCTCTCCCTTTATTGATTTTTGAAAAGAACAAAGCTTCTTTTACAATTCCTACTATTAGCTGACACCCTCTCTATATTTATATATCTTGTTCAAATTTTCAATCGTTAATAAAGTACTTTTTACTCATCCACTCAAGTTCAAATATATTTATTTTAACTTGTAGTGGATGAAACTTTATGTTAATACAGTTTTTTTCAAATATTAATTCATTAATTAAATTAAATAACCGAACTACTAGCATTCAAAACTCGAAGATAAATGAGCAGAAACACTCCATTAAGTTCCTCTCTTCGAAAGAGCCGCCACTACATGAAACTGTTGGCATGGTAAATGTTGACTCGTGATTATGTTTTAATGTTATTTTCTATACAGTTTCATATTATTTTTGGTACTTACGTATTATTCGGGCCATTCTTAAATTATTTATTAAAATGGAAATTTGCAAGGAAATTTCGCTTTCTGTTTTGCCACTTAATATTGTGATTCCGTCATATGTATATACATATTTATAGTAATTGCAATTATTTAATAAAAAGTAACTAAAATAAAATTTTTCTTTATTGACCTAAGTAAGAATTGACTTTCATTTTTTTTATATTACTTGTTATGAATTAATTGAGAATAAAAAATAATAATAAGCATAGTTTAGAATTATTAGTTACATAGTTTAGAATAGTATATAATTTACAAAGCTAATATAAATCAAGTTTTCTAAACATACTTATCTTTTATACAAAATTACATATCTATGAAGAAAATAAAAAAAGGAAACTGTAAAGGCGGAATTAAACGGAATGGTCAGGAAATACGGATTCCCCATGCTTCAAATGTCCTGATAGTTGAGTGCTTCAAAACTTATATCTAACTAGCTGACATGCCCGGCGTTGCCCGGGCCCGTGATAATAACCTTAAAAATACCTAAAATCAATATTGAATGATTTTATATTTTTAAATGAAAATTTATCCAAACGAACTGAAGGACTGTCGTTATAGTTATTGCCAATTTAATTTCTGACATTTTGATATATTAAACATTCAATTCTGGCCAAAAGTTCCTGAGGAAATCTAAATAATATAAAGTGCTCAACCACCTTTCCTCCTTTAAACTCAAAATAATATACAGTAATGTATAAATTATGGTTAATGTATAACTTGTATAGTATGGTCAATTTATTAGTCCCATTCGAAAAAAAATTCCAAAACTTTGTTTCTAAGATGATTATTTTAAAATTAAATAAAAATCATGCACTCGTGGCATCATAATTCACTTTTATATTTTAACAGAATAGTAAGGCTATTATAATTTGTGACTCGTGCCTATACGTCAGGACACATGACCGCTATCATTATCTATCATGACCGTTTCGCTATGGTACTCCATTGTGAAATTTGGTAATTTTTGAAGTTCAATATTTGAAAAACGGCATAATCATTAGATTTGAAATTTATATCAAGAAAAATACAATTTTTTACCTTTCTAACCAAGTTTGTCTAACAATTTTTTGACGAATACTTTTCGAGCTATTCATTTTTTTCAGCAACTTCAAAGGTTTCATTTTCCGAGATTAATCTGTGGCAACGATTATCGAAAATCCCAGTCGTGAGCAACGCAATGCTTTTTATTAAAGAGGATGAGGAGATAATCGATGAAATAGTGAAGAAAGAAACCATTTTCTTGCCTATTTTCCTCTCGAAGTCAATCAAATAATTTTAATTTTATTATATATTCAGATTTGTATTTGATGAACTTATTTTTGCCAAATTAAAAATGATGAAAAGGACAAAAAATGCAGTTTGTGGTCATTTAATCGGTGAATTTGTGTACAAAAACGAAAAAGTATACCTGCCAGATTAAATTACTTGGTCGCCAGTGGTGACCAATTTATTTTTAGTCTTAATTCTTAGTTTTTCTTAGTATTAAATAGTAGTACTATTGGCTTAATATAAATGCAGGACGATTACACCATGAAACATAACTACATTAAAGACGTGAGTATAAAACATCACAAATTTACTGAATGGTGTATACAAAAGTCAAATTTAAAATTTATACATACATTAAAATTAAAAATATCGACGTTTCGACCAACTTCTAATGTCATCCTCGGGAAATATTTGTTATATTGATTCTAAAATTTCAAAGGCGAAAACAATCCGTCCGTAACCCCAATATTATTGCCGTCCACAAATAAGGCAACGGACGGATTGTTTTTCGCCTTTGAAACTTTAGAAGCAATATAACAAATATTTCCTGAGGATGACATTAGAAGTTGGTCGAAACGTCGATATTTTTAATTTTAATGTATGTATAAATTTTAAATTTGACTTTTGTACACACCATTCAGTAAATTTGTGATGTTTTATACTCACCTCTTTAATGTAATTATTGGTTTAATTGTAAGTTTTCTTAGTTTTAATTATTAGTTTTTATTATTTTTAAAACCATCATTTTTCGGGATTACCTATTAAGTGGCACTAACTGTACGCATAACTTTTATACACTGTAAAGAACACGAAGGTGTGTAAGTTACACACCGTTTTTGTAAAGTTTTTTTATTTATTTATTTTAGCGTACACAGTTTTTTTTTATCTGAAACAACCATGATTACTCACTGAAATACTATTCTTCTACACTGATTTTTTATAATATGTATGTTTCTTATCAGTTGCTGATTTGAATTTGGCAGAGGAACTGTTATTGTATCCGACACCAGTAAGTAAATCTCCACAACTCCCACGTCTGTTAGAATCTCTGTCCGAACAGAAGTACAGCCCAGATACAGCTGATGATATATATGCGGAGTATGACTACATTGTTGGTAAGCTCTTTAATACTGTTTTCGAATCAGGTGCTCATTCTAATAAACATATGCAATTAATATGATAAACCACAAGCGTGTTCGTAATGAACGATAAGCACAAAACTAAAATTACATGCCACGACATGCCCTATCACTTTGATCGTATATATCTTCGCGTCTAAATATCGTTATTCTAAATTCTTTCCACCGAATTAAAAAAAAAAGTCCGCGAATCCAAAGGAAGAAATTATTTGAAAGGAACGTATTTGAAAACTGTTATTTCAATTTTCAATTTTCGTTGGTTTTATTTTAAAAGTAATTTTCACGTATACTATTCAGTACTTTTAAGCTATTAACCCATGTCATAATAATAAACATCTGCTTTATACAATAATGGAAAATATAAATTTAGTACCCTAAAATAAATATGAAAACTAAATAAAAACTAGTCGTTGGGGGCCACCGTAATACTTACCCATCATGTATATGCATTATATAAAATAGGAAAATAAAACATGTGTAAACTGCATATAAATTGCATTGGAATTACAAAATAAAATCGGGGCTTGATGACGTCTTAAACTTTAAATGCTCTATTACTGAATTGCGTAAAAGAAACATCCTTATAACTCAAAAATGATAATCCTATTAACTAACAGTTTACTGCGTCGGATTAAGCGTCTCATTTCCAATTAAAATATACCTTTGAGTTGAAATTTGAATGAAATAAAGTGTCACGGAAAATCGAAGAGTGTGGAAATAGGATTACAACTATCTCGGCAACTCATTATCCGATCGACTTCATTCTTTATGCAAAATTTGTTTTTTATCGTCTTTTATATTCACTCCTTAAAATAAACATTTTCGAAAATTTTTTACATACCTTTTATCAAAACGAATATTTTTAGAGTCCAAAAAAATAGTTACAGATAATCGAGGTTATTGAAATTCAATAGGCTTCTTCTCATTATTACATACTAAGTACATACCAAATTTCAAGTCTCTATCTCAATTTGTTCGGGAGATAGAGCGTTTCCAGACGCACACAACAGACAGATGAACGGCAATATTTTTATTCAAAAAATATGTTTTTCGGAATCTCCAGTGTCTGAAACGTATAAATCCTTCAAATTTTTTTTTTCGAATTTTAAAACGATTACAAGATTTATTCTATACTACGTATGATGGGAAGTAATAACCCTCGTTATCACAAAATACGTATTTGTAGCCCGAAGTTTGTGAGAGAAGTTTCACGTAGTACAGGGTAAATCTTGTAATCGTTTTGAAAATCGAAAAAAAAAAACATTTTTGAAAATTTATACGTTTCAGACACTGGAGATTCCAAAAAACATATTTTTCGAAAAAAAAAAAAATTCGTCCAGTGTGTCTGTAAACGATCTATCTCCTTAACAAATTGAGATAGAGGCTTGAAATTTCGTATGTACTTAGTATGTAATAATGAGAAGAAACCTATTGAATTTCAGTAACCTCGATTATCCGGAACTATTTTTTTCGGACTCTCGAAATATTCGTTCTGATAAAAGGTATATAAAAATTTTCGAAATTGTTTCTTTTAAGGAATGAATATAAAAGAAAATAAAAAGACATAAATTTTGCAGAAAGCATGCAGTCGATCGGTTAATTAGTTGCCGAGGTATTTGTAATTATATTTTCCACACTCTTCGATGTTTCATGACCCTGTGTTTCATTCAGATATCAATTTAAACATATATTTTAATTGGAAATGAAACGCTTAATCCGACGCAGTAAACTGTTAGTCAATAGGGTTGTCATTTATGGAATTATAAAGATGTTTCTTTTATGCAATTCAGTAATAGAGCATTTAAAGCGAGGCTAACGAAAAAGACAGGCTACCGCGGTACATTCCACTTATCTTTTTTTTACAGACCACTAGAGTGACGTGATGCTCTTTTCGTACACCTGTATTGGTGCACTCGAGTATCACGTGACTCTCGTGGTTTGTAAAAAAAGATACGTGTAAAGAACCGCGGTAGCCTTTCTTTTTCGTTATCCTCGATTTAAAGTTTACGACGTCATCAAGCCAGGATTTCATTCGAATTGCCATGCATTTTATAAATAGTTTACACATGTTTTATTTTCATATTTTATATTATGCATATGCATGAGGGGTAAGTATTACGGTGGCCCCCAACAACTAGTTTTTTTCTGCGTTTTTCACTGTTTCTTAGTCAGATCAAGCAAGCACTGATAATTTTAAAAAATGAAACTACTGACGCACTTTCTTCCTTTAAGTTATTGTTCTTGAAAATAAGGAATTCAAAATTATATAGGAATGATTAGTATGATTACTTTATGGGTAGACTTTTCAGTTTGTCACTTTTAGACGAGGACAAAAAACTTTTAAACTTTTAAACTTTTGGACTTTAAACAAACAATAGGCATTAAATAATACGTATTAAAAAAATCTCTAAGTTTTGTTCAACTTAACCCTCATAAAAAAAAAAGATTTTTTTTTCCAATCAGTGATTAATATTAAAATTTTACTGTATCAATACTAACTTCCATATATTTATATTTTAACCCGTCAGCACACGCGCTGGGATAAAATCTACCCCAGCTCACAACTATTACTTAAAAATGTCTGAAAATCGTTCGTGATCATTCTGAGCTTTATAGTACCTTTCAAGCTGAGATATATCAAGATGTGGCCAAAAATAATTTACCTCCGGTTGTGAGATTTTCCATTCTTTTGTTATAAAAATGTCACATGGGAGGAAATTTACCCCACGCGTGTTATAACGTAACCCATAATGATAGGAAAATGTTAATGCAAATGTTTATGTAAAAAATATAGTGTGCAAATAATAATATAATTTTTCTTTTGAACGTTAACAACTCTTGCACTTACAGTTTCTATATATCAGTTTTATATTTTTTTGTATTTTTATGATTGAATTTTGATTGTAAAAGCTTTGTATGTAATGATATGCAGAAAAAAATCTTAGTGCTAGATTTTGTTTTTTTATTGCTTTAAATATAAAAGAACCGCTTATTTTAAGTTAAACTATATTCTTTATTAATTTACAGTTTATTTCAAAATATAAATTTTTGTTTATAATCAAACCGGGGGGAAATTGACACAAGAAAACCCATTGGGGTAAAATTTATCCCGCGCGTGTAGTAACGTAATGGAAAGGGGCGCGTGTGCTGACGGGTTAACAATCGATAGATTAAGATAGAAAGATGCCGGTCTAAAATCTTTAAAAAGTTAGTTATTCAGGCTAAAATATTTCTTCCGTTTTCGATGCCGCACAGTGGAATATTTGACGCAAAATCCTGGCCAAAATTAATTTGCATGTGTTTTAAAGTTTAAACCATTGTTGTTGGCTTACTATTAGTAAATACACTTAATTGATGTTATATATGCATAAATGTATGTATTTATTTAAATAAATAAATTTATAATACAATGTTTACTTAATTATTTATTGTTTATAAGAGGAAATTAATTGTTGATAGGTTTTTTTTATTTACAAGCAATGTTTAATTAAATATGGTTAATTTTACTACACATAAATGTTTAATTATTTATAAAAATCAATGCATATAATATATATATATTATTTGCATTTATAGTATTTACCAAAGTTGAGTCTCAATGGATTTTGAGTCTTTTTAATATGTTCGCAGTTCTACCAAAAAACATTAATATCTATTGATGGCAACAATATGCGGAACATTTTTAAAAAATTGCCTTCAAAACCATAACCAATATGATTATAATTAAAAAATGGTCCGACAAACCCCGACACAGTTTTAAAAAGCTTTGAATATATTTGATAATATATTTCAATAAATATGCTTCAATAAATTAGATCTAAAAAGGCTTAATATTAACTCTTTTTCAATTTAAATAATTTTACTTTTTATATAATAAAAAATATGCCGTACATATGCCATATGTAACGGAATTCTTTTGAGTGCCCCTGTAAAAAAAGTATAATTGCTACACACTTCATTTTCAATACCGAATATGCTATAGTAAACCTCAATAACATATATCAATTTCATGACTATCCGGATATATTTACACGAATTAGAGCAAGGACAGACAGACAGACAAACCGAATTCCTTAACACTTTTCAACTATGTTGGAAAGTGCTAAAAAACGAATTCATAAATACCTTTGAAATATGTTGGAAAGTGTTAAAAAACGAATTCTTCAACACTTTTGAACTATGTTGGAAAGTGTTAAAAAACGAATTCTTCAACACTTTTGAACTATGTTGGAAAGTGTTAAAAAACGAATTCTTCAACACTTTTGAACTATGTTGGAAAGTGTTAAAAAACGAATTCTTCAACACTTTTGAACTATGTTGGAAAGTGTTAAAAACTAATGAGAATATTCTATAATTACACGGTCTTTGAAGTTATTACTTAAAATGCTATAATTTAATTTTCATTCAGTTTTTTAAAATTAAGTTCGTTATTTTTTATTTTTACTTGGTTGTTTATTTCCATATTTGTAACCTTGGAGTTACTCGACCCACAATTTTGGTAAGTAAAATGATGCTGCATTGTTACATATTGTATTTTTGCGTGTTAGTATCTCGAAGGTTTCTTTTATTATGGATAGATAGTATAGACTGGATTTATAATACATATTTTTTAATTACTTGAATTTATATTTTCCCTTTTCACACATTATTTAATTGTTAAATCATGCTTATCAAGATAATTTAGAGTTCCTGTATGAATATTTTCCCTTCTTTTTGTTTTCTCTCCTTTTATTTTTGCTTTTTTGCGAAAAATAATCCCATACTTATCTTATTATATATATGACATCTTTCTAATGGTCATACCAAATGTAATAAAAATTGTAGACCGCTTCAATTTATTTAATCGATAATTAGATGCACGATCCTTTAATTTAAATATTTTAAATATAAATTTAACAAATAAAACAAAAAATCTTGGGTGTTAAATTTTAATTATACAGTATTCGAATTAAAAAAAAAAATAAAAATTATCTAACTTTTCCTCCTGAATTAAATAGGACATTATTAAAATGAATTATTGCCAATAAAATCATTCAGCCCATAGCGGGGATCGAACCGACACGATGATAGGAACAGGGAAGAAACACGCGCCTTATACCACTGGGTCACCCTTTTCTCATTCGAGTGTGTTATAAAACTCTTTAGGTTCTAGATTTAAGTTTACGCATGCGCAAAAGGGGCAAATTCGTGTGAAAAATTTATTTGACGAAAATCCCCTTTTCTTTTAATATATAAGATAGAGAAAGGTGACCAGATGTTCTTTTTTAAATCGAAAACAGTGCTTATTTTGAAAACATTTTACATGGCTAAAAAAAAATCACTTAGGATAAGTTGACCATCTGATTCGTTTATCCTTATCAGTTATCCCGTCTAAGCTTTAAAAGTTAACATTATCTTCTGAAGAAAAGGGAACAACTTCTGTTCACCAAAATATAGAGATATAACATGCATATCATAACTTGAAGAAATCCAAAAAAATGTTTAATATTTAATCCAGAATCCCGTATTTTTTTTTTTTTTTTTTTTTTTTTTTACGGTTTGTACAATTTATCGTTAGAACAACGGTTTTAGAGGTTGTTGATATGAAAATGGTCAAGGAAATATTGGCCCAGTGCTGATGGATGCGATATCCGATACCGACAGTGAAAAACGTCACAAAATCGCAACCGAATAATAAAAGAACATTAAAATTCAATTTATTAGTCTTGTTTAGAGCATAAATACCTAAAACACAATTGGGAATAAAATAAAAATTGCTACTGTAGATGCGCGGGCTGAAGTGTTAAAGTTATTGTTTTTAAAGCTATTAAAAGAATTCTTTTATAGGTTTTTAGATATGGTTGGATATTTGGATTGGGATTGTTTGTTTTACTGTGCAGTTCTTTTACTATAGCATTATGTGCATAGGTTTGTTATTCAAAACAATGCATTATACTGTATTTGTAAACATTTTCTATCTTGATAGTTGGGGCTGGTGCAGCAGGTTCCGTCGTCGCTGCTCGATTGTCAGAAGTACCGTGCGTCAGGGTTTTACTGTTGGAAGCAGGCCCACCTCCACCAAGACTGACTGAGATAACGGCTCTATTAGGAAGTTTTTTGACAACGAAATTAGACTGGCAGCATGAAACTGTCCCACAAAAAAATACAGGAAGAGGCCAAATAAACAGGGTAAGTAACTAAATATAAGAATTTAATAAATCTAATATAAAATGATGACGTGTAAGTTTTGATTATAACTTTTCCTTTTTGGAATTTTTAAAATCACGTTTTAATGAAGGAGATTGAAAAAAATACACTTTTAAGGAGCTGAAAAAAAAACACGTTTAATAAAATAATCCTGAGCCACATAAAAATTTAAATTATTGAAAACAAAAGGAAATGACTTAAATTACAGCTCTGTAATTCAAAGATTTTTTTTAGATAGTCTCTGAATCATTTGAAGGTAAGAAAATTTCTTGCAGTTTGCATAATTATAAAATCCTATAACTAGTAAATGAAGTGGCTGAAAAATATGTACCTTCATATTTTCGATATATTAAAAAAAAAAAAAAAAAAAAAAAAAAAAAAAAACCATCAAGCTCTATTTTATTTTTATTTTTATTTATTTTTATTTTTTACTTTCATTAATCTTTACAATAAAAAGAGTATTGGATTCGTGAAAATTTTTTACTTCTGATTGTCTACGGATTTATACGTTTTAGGAAGTACTGAATACGATTTAACAGTTTTTAGAAAATGCCTGCCCATGAGTATGTCCATGTGTCTGTCTGTCTGTCTGTCTGTATCCGCATGTGACACAAACTTTGTGGGTGCTCTTTCTCAAGAACTAATGCACGGAATTTAATAAAATCGCATATTCTGTGAGACTTTGACATAAATAAGCAATTTTTAGATTTTGTTGCCAATCGCCCAACAGGTGGCGCTGCTATGCTGCATTTTTTACCATTTTCGCGATAGCGATATCTCAAGAACGAATTCACGTAATCAAACTATATATTCTGTTAGACCTTGGCATAAATAGATCCTCATTACGTTTGTTTTTTATACCACCCAACAGGTGTCAGTGCTGTGTCTGTGTTTCACAATTTCTGCAATAGCTACAAGTCAATAACGAAGAGATTAAAAATAGCAAATAAAACATTTGTGCAAGAATATTAGAAGGCAGAAAACGAACGTTAAAAATACACAAATAATACACAAAAAAGCAACAAACAGCTGTTTCGAATCCACAAGAGATATTCTTCTTCATTTCGTCAAAGAGTAAAGCACAGTGTGCTAGAAAAAGCAAGACTCCCCAGTCTTGCTGTATTATTTGTGCATAATTTTTGTATTATTTGTGTATTATTTGTGCATTTTTAACGTTGGTTTTCTGCCTTTTACCGAAGAGATTGCCAGTTAATTTTGATTGCAAATGATTTGACTCATATAGAAGAAAGTTTTGAGAGATGACCATAACATAATAGTTTTATTAGTTGATTTCACATGAAATGACCTACATAGAAGCAAATTAGAAATGGATTGATTTGAACACAGTTATACTAATTGGTAAATAAATCATATACGATGTAATTTTCCAAGTCGGTGAAAAAATGTCCTGGCCAGGATTTCAACAAGGGAGCTCTTGGAGTTCCATCACATGCGATTTATTCTGTTGAGCTTATTCAGATATCATACCAGATGCTACGGTCAATAAGGTTAGCGGGGTGAATTTGGTCATCCAGATTCGTCCAGGATAGCTCAGTTAGCAAATCATTGGCAGCTAAATCCAAGAGGTACCTGGTTCGAATTGTCGCCCGGACATTTTTTCGCCCAGTTGGAAATTTACATCTCAATTAATAAATGGTTTCCGTTTGGATTCGTCAAAGATTTGAAACTTCTAATATGCAGCAAAAAATATATCTAAATACATTTACATTCGTAAAAAAAGCATGTATAAAATATTTATGAAAAATGCTTGTACATAAAAATTGGGAATAATTATAATCCAAAATTAGAAGCTCATAAATATTATTTATCTGAAACGTAAATCCTTTTTTAAAATATCCAGTGTAGAATTGTTTTTTTTGCTGTAACTTATAATTTACAGTAAATTTCCAATTAACCGAACTCCGTTCACCTCAATAGCCAAATATCCTGATGGATATCAAGAAATAAAAATTTGAATATAAGGAAAAATCAAATACAAATGTGAAATTTAGGGATTTATTGCTAAAAATCATTTAAAATTCCTATTTAAATCTATGTTAACATTTCAACAGAATTAGTATTCTCGCATTTTGTAACTCATTCTGAGCTGTGTATCTAGTATGAATTGCAAAGCAACATTTTTATGGTTACGTTTTATTTTGTAATTTATTCTTAACTGTTTTGTAATTTCAATAGCGAAATAATGTTTTAGGTTTCAACCAGTATTTTGTAATTGAGTCGAAACTGTTTCTTTAATATAAATTGCAAAATAACATTTATGGGGTTCAGCCAGTATTTTGTAACTGAAATTGAACTGTTTTGTTATTTGAATAACAAAGTAACTTTTTTAGTCCACCCAATATTTTGTAACTGTTTCTGAACATTTCGACTAATTTTAATTACAAAGTAACTTTTGGAGCGAAGGGATATTTTTTAACTGACTATATTATTCGTCCAAATTACATTATAGGTACTTAAGCTACCTAATGCTAGATGTATCGGAGGATCAACTGTTCACAATGCTGGCGTCCATGTTCGCGGTAACACGAAGGATTACGATGGCTGGGCAGAGATGGGTGCCAAAGGATGGAGTTACGAAGAAGTCCTTCCGTACTTTAAAAAGTTGGAAGATAACAAAAATATCAGAGATGGTGAGCTTAAGAATTTGAGAATTTTTTTTTCATGTTGTTTTCCAAAGTAAGCACTTTTTTATTAAAGAATTTTGCTTTAAAATAGGTAATACGAATAAGCAATCAAAATTCTTCTGAATATTAAATTTATCTAATTATGGTAATTTTTATTTACAGGGAAAAATAGCATTTTTAAAGAAAGATTTTTTTAATAACTTACTGGAATGAATGTTGCTGCTATATTTTGCACAGTCAACGAATGTGACAGGCTGTCATATTCTTGCTTTGTCTGCCACGTGAGGAACATAGGCTGATTACCAACAATTTTGGAACGGTCATACGATTAAAGTAGGTAAAAGGAAACGCCTAAATTGATGAAATAACGTAGACTGTCTCCTTTGTTGTCTGCGTACGCTTTGCCGTCATGCTATTACTAAAGTAGCTTGAATTTTTAAAAATATTTACATTTAGTAAACTTTGAAAAGTTAGCTTCTACATGATAAAGTTTCTACGTAATAATAAACATGAAAATATCTGGTCGGTATCTGGTTTCTTTTCACACACGCTTTCCACTATCATACTTTTATGAGAAATACCATCTGATCCAATATCGTAAAATTAAAATTAAAAACGTTCAAATGCACAGAAAAATCAGTGGATTAATGGCGAAAAATAAACTGCGCAATCTGCGTTTGGATATTTCAGGAAATCTCTCTTTCCAAGTCATCGATTGGTCTACTGGCGATGCTGTTATAATGTGTCACAGAGGTTAATATTTAAAACAACGTTTTTATACGGCGCAACTTATGAGAGAGATAAGACAAACGCTGTACACGTGATCTTCATACTCGTCAAATGTTGATTCGTGCATTTTGTTAGCGAGCGGCATCTTAATAATAAAAGTAATGCTAATAATTAACCAAAAATGCTGTGAATTTATTCTAACTTTATAGAAAACTTCCTTATTAAACTTTAGGATGCACAAAGAGATGTAGAACTAAAGAATAACTAACTTGCTATATTTCTGATAATCACAATTAGTAGTTTCAGAAAGTGTTTATTATTTTAACTTGTAAAATTATTTGCACCACAATACTATATTAATTTTAAAAACGATCCCAAAATAACACCATCATGAAATCTTGTTCACATATTCTCAAATATTGCATAAAACATGTGTATTTTTCAATGAAAATAAAAAAAAATTGATTTTTAGAATTTTAAAATAACATTTTAATAGGGTCTCTCTTTTACCCAAATGTTCGATGATTTCATATAGTTTACAGAATTTGTGGTTTTTCTGCGTTTTGTAGCGTATTTATGCAAATTTTGGCTTCTCTTATCAGTAAGCAACCGTATATAAGCAGATGTGATTGTGTATTTCTTCGGATTTTGTCGGATCTCGCCTCAGAGGAAGTGTAGACCTTCTTCAGCAACAATCCAGTGGTAACATTCTGAATTGAAGTTTGATTAGAGTAAAGATCGTCATTGGTAAGATAGTTTGATTATTTTACTTTCAATAAAGTTGTTTCAGCAGTCATGGGTTGCTGCCATTTTGGAAGTATAGCTGAGATTTAACCAAGTTGCTGGTGAATTTATATTTCAGCGAAAGGCAATCCAGCGTTTGATTGAATTAATATTGAAGTATTTCGTCAGTCATTTCTGCGTAATTAAACCTTTGAGTAGTTAATCTTTTCTCAAGTAATTCTGATAGTTATAGTGAAGTGCATATTTGATAGCTGACTTATTTGGGAGAAACTGTTCAGTGTAGGCCAATTTAATAGACTCTTCCACTAACCCAGTCCGTTTAGTTAAAAAAAAAAATATTTTAAATCTTACATCTGCGTTTTGACTGAGATAGACCGGTACGGTATGAACCCGCCTGCTACAATATGAAATAGTTATGGATTATAAACGGCCACGAAGTATGTTTATATTTCACATGAATAAGTTTATATTTGATTTATTAAAAGATATAATATGGCGACATGAAATATACCGTATATTTCGGAAATTTTTATCGTTAATTTAAATATTCCATAAAGAGTTTCCCGAAGAGATCCGATGATATTTTTTAGTTGGATTGAGAGTCCAAGATATGTATTTAATTTTGGGAGATTTTTCTTTCTGACGTAAATGTATGTCTTATTCTCTAAAATATAAATTCTTCATTTTCTTTTCTTTCAACATTGACTTTACAATAGCTAAATTGTAAATTTTACCACAAACTGTCATCTGCGGGCATTGAAGAATTCAAATTTGCATATATGATTAATAAATTTATATTTCCAATGAAACTTATATCAAAAGAAATCCTGTTCGACCTTATGGATAATCAGCATTTGAAAAATTTCGATAAGAAATCTGAATTTTTCAAGGATTACCTTGTCAACAAAGATAATTACTAAGAAAAGCAAAAGGGTAGATAAAGTATAATTTAAGCATTTTTCCTTTAAATGAAATATAATGTAATTTAAGATCGATTTCAGAACTTATAAAGGCGCATGAAAAAAAAAGTATTAATCTGATAATCTATGTATAAAATATATATCTCCAAAGGTTTTAAACAAATTATAATATGACTTCAAAAATTTTAATTTTTGAGTTAATTTATATAAAAAGATAGGTTTATATAGTTGGATGAAATACAATCACAACCAGATAATAATTCACTAATATTTTAATGTATTTAAGTTAGTGTTACATGTTACAATGATTTTCCCCATACCCTGTATATACAATCTTGGTTGCAGTGAATATTCCAACTGCCTCAAGTACTCCAGGTTGGCATCATCAAATTTTCGGTGATTGTAGTCAAAGGAGCAAATGAAAAAAAAAAACGAAAAATTTCACACCAAAGCAAATCTTCAAACCATTTCTCATGCTATGTTAGTGGACACAGGAATGTTGTTACAGTAGTCAAAGAAATTACGTGGGGCGTATATCGTGCAGCTAAAAGTAAACTGGTGTTATGAATTTGCAAATATTAGGCTTTAGCAAATCTCTTTAAAATGCAATATAAAACAGTCAGACATTCACATAAGAAAACATATCCGTCTTATTATTCGCTACAAATGGAAATAACTTTTACCTAAATAAGAACTCCTACAAAGTTACAGAGACTTCTTAAAATGTTGGGTTGCAACTTTTCTTAGACTACACCCTTATAGGCTTGTTGAATATTTGTTGAAGCAAATCTCTTTAAAATGCAGTATAAAACAGTCACATATTCACATAAGAAAACGTATCTGTCCTTTAATTCACTACAAATGGAAATAACTATTACCCAAATAAGAACTCCTACAAAGTTATAGAGACTTCTGGAGAAGTTTGGTTGCAAGGTTTATTAGACTACTCCATTACACGCTTGTTGCACTACCTGAAAGAAGTTCTAGAGAAAATGAACGATGATGAAAGTTGCGCACTTTTGCTAAATTGAAAGTGAAGATCTGAGTTCTCTGAAAAAAAGAGAATATAAACAAAACTAAAAATGATGCCAATTTTGATGGAAACATTTTTCGGAATTCATTTGAACTTTTTCAAATTGTTGTCCAGTCAAACAAAAAAAAAACTGTTTGGCAAAATCCATCACCTTGATTCTGCCGACCCATAAGAATTACGAATAAAAGGACATTTAAACAGTCGAAGCTTAAGAGAAATCGTGTAACGTTGATATTCTAAATCGGTAACTTCTCAGTTAAGACCCACTCCTATCATGTATGAAACGTATAGCAAAAAAAAAAAAAAAAAAAACTGAACAATTTTAAAGACTTTAGCGTTATTTATTACTGCTGAACGTTTCAGTGCTACAACCCATGAAATTCAAATAGAATCGGATAGTGAAGAAAACTATTCCGATGATAATTTTGCATTTTCTGATGAATAACGTTAGATTTCTTTATAAAATATGTATATATATAAATACATATATTATTTTATGTATATCCAATATGATGTTTGTAATTATTTAGTTTTCATTAAATTAAAAAAATCCTATATGTGATTAATGAATGCTTGTTTCAATATATTATTATTGATTTACTCTGTAAAAAACATAAATAATAAATTTCCATTTAAGAAAAAGATTAAGGTGTAAAAATACTTAAAAAGATAGATTCCTAAAGTTGGAAAAGATTTTTTAAAATGAAACCTAATTTAATTTAAGATCGATTTCAGAACTTTCAAAGACGTATGAAAAGAAAAATTATAAATCTGATAATCTATATCTATTTATAAAATATATATCTCCAAAATTTTTAAAGAAATCATATGACTTTAAAAATTTTAATTTTTTAGTTAATCTATATAAAATTATAGGTTTATACTGATGGGTGAAATGCAATTACAACCAGAGAATTAATCACTAATATTTTAATGTATTTAAAGTTAGTGTTACATATGTTACAATGATTTTCCCATACCCTGTATATACAAAAAATAACATATTTTCCAACGAAAAATTACTATAAATGTATAAAAAGTATAATAAACTAATAAAATATAAACGTTCCGTCATTTTTTTTTCAGGAAGATATATTTTTGGCCGGATAAATACGCCAAACTCCGCAATCGTCGTTAATGAGTGTTTTTTGAAACATTACCCTCTGGGCCATATTGTAGAGGGTTATAACGCACCTAAGAGTATTTGTTCGTGCTCAATGTAATATGTAATTTAGGAAAGAAATATACAGGGTGAGTTTTAATTAACCTACAACTTTAAACTCAAACAACTTCTCAGAACCTCATTAGATGGCGGCACGAATGTGTGCAGTGAGAGATGGCATAAAATGAATTTGTTTAGTGTCAGATTAAAGTAATTTTGAAAATGTCTCCCAAAGCGTCATATTCAACTGAAGATCGTATTTTTATTGTTAAAAATTGGTATTTATATGGTGAAAATGCAACACTATTTCTACGGAAGTGGTCTTCAACATTCAGAATCCGACCTAATCCTTCTAGAGCAATGGTAACAGATCTGATAAGAAAATTGGCCACCTTATTAACCAGATATGAATCCATATGATTTCTATCTTTTAGGTCATATGAAAAATTCGGTTTACAAGAAGAAGCCGACAGACCTTATTAGCCTCAAAAGTTCCATAACTGACTCATTTTCAAGCATAAAAAAAGAAACGCTCGATTTCGTTACTGACAACTTTGTGACTAAATTGCACTATAGTATCACCTCTGAAGATCCTCGCGTTGAAAACCTTGTGCATTAATTACCTTTTCGACGTTCTTTTCAACTAAAAATTTTTTTTGCTGTGCTATCTGCAACGATTATTGTATTACTTCAAAAGTTGTAGGTTAATTAAAAGACACCTTGTATAAGAAACATAACGGATTATGCAGTTTTAAGATTTTTTTTTCACTTCTTTTATGATAGACAACCATGGCGTTGGCGGTCCTGTTACTGTTGAAAAACCGAGGTATATTTCTGAAATAAAACAACCGACATTCGACGCTATCACAGCAATTGGTTATCCAATAGTGGATTCTAACTCTAGACGGCAAACAGGTAAGCATATTTGATTTTTATAAGCCTGTAAAATAACAATTTTACCCAATTAATTTTGAGAATTATCCTGAATTATATGAAATACCATTTATTGAATAGCTGATATTAATTGCAATAGAAAAACTAAACCCCTGATAATATTATATCAAGAAGAAACATCTATATAAATTTCAATGAAAGTAAGATAATTTTTCCTTCCCATCTGTGCTATCCATCCGTTAGAAGAGAAACCACAGAGATAACAACACGTAAAAATACAGTATATTGCGATGCTACGTCAAAATCAGACTTAAAAAAGTTACTTTTACAAGAACGAAAAATCATGCATTAGGCATAGACTATGAAACACTTTCCAACACTAAAAGAATATTGCTATGAAATTTCATTTTATTAATACAGTTAAGTGAGTTATCTAAATAAACATTTTAAAAAATCCTGATTATACCATAATCTATAGTAAGCATCTTGTAGTGTACTTCAGTAATGAATATCAATCTCGATAGGATTGAAATAGTCTAACATCATTAAAATACTCTGAAAACGAATTATTACCATAGGTCGTAGTGTAAGGGATAACTTTTGTACAGCCCTGTATATAATCTAGAAAATTTATACACAAAAAGCAATATTCAAAAGTTTTGCGAAATTTAAAAACGGTTACTGCAATTGAAAACGTACTTTCAGCAATTATTGCTCATATACGGCACTGTAACCTAATATGTTTGCGTGTCCCTGTCAATGAACGATAAATGCTATGCACACCCTATTCTATAGTAGGCTTTTTGTAATGCACTTCACTGTTGTATATAAATGTTGGAAATATTATGACAAAATATCATATGTATGTTTGAAATCTTATAACATCATTAAACTAGTCGTTGGTGGCCACCGTAATACTTACCCATCATGGATATGCATAATATAAATTATGAAAATAAAACATGTGTAAACTATTTATAAAATGCATTGCAATTCGAATAAAATCCTGGCTTGATGACGTCATAAACTTTGAAGGTTCTATTACTGAATGGCGTAAAAGAAACATCCTTATAACTCCAAAATTGATAATCATATTAACTAACGGTTTACTGCGTCGGATAATGAGTCTCATTTCCAATTAAAATAGGTCTTTGAATTGAAATTTAAATGGAATACAGGGTTATGAAAGGTCAAAGAGTGTGGAAATAGGAATACCAATATCTCGGCAACTCATTATCCGATCGACTTTATGCAAAATTTATGTTTTTTATTATCTTTTATATTCACTTCTTAAAATAAACGATTTCGAAAATTTTTATGTACCTTTTATCAGAACAAATATTTCGAGAGTCCGAAAAAAAAAATAGTTCCGAATAATCAAGGTTACTGAAATTCAATAAGCTTCTTCCCATTATTACATACTAAGTACATACCAAGTTTCAAGTCTCAATCTCAATTTGTTCGGGAGATAGAGCGTTTATAGACACACAGACAGACGGACGGCAAAATCGTTTTTTCTAAAAATATGTTTTTCGGAATCTCCAGTGTCTGTAAATCCGTCAACTTTTTTTTTCCATTTTTAAAACGATTACAAGACTTACCCTATATTAGGTATTATGGGTAAGTAAATCAGTAAAACAATTTTAGAAGAACTAAATCGCTGTAACTTCGTCTACTACGTTTTTTTATAACAATTGAGAGTAGAATAACGTCAGTAACTCTGCCACACAACCAATAGCAGAAATAATGTAACAAGAAAAAGTAACCCGATGGGGCATCTAATCCAGATTTACTCTAAGTGTGTATTACGCAAATACAGTAATATTATCACATTACGAAGGACATTATTTTACCATTTACTCCCTAACCTGTGTAAAGTGTAACTGTTATTGATTGTGTTTAATTTCGTTTTTCAGGATTTTGGGATCTTCAATCAAATCTGAGGAACGGTCAGAGATGTAGCACAGCAAAAGCTTATTTAGTTCCAGCAGAAAACAGAACCAATTTAGATATTTTTCCCAACGCTTTTGTGAGAAAGGTAAGTTCACATAATAAACTTTAAAGCTTTTTAACAAAAATATCAAATGAAACTACACAGCTAAAACAAACTAAAAACGTTGTTGTTCTTGTGGCTTATCCTCCAACTGTCTGACGAAGTCAGACAAAATTCAATATTCCGTTAATCCTAAGAAAGTCCAGAACCAGAAGGGGGGAAGCATATAAGTCTTCTCTGGAAAGACCTAAGCAGTCCAGGATGTGTTCAGCAGAGGCCTGTTGAGCTTGATATTTAGTGCAGATTTTGAATATATTTCTGCCCTCAAAGAACGAGAGGCTTTTTGTGTGTCTACTTGCCAATCTTGAAATTGCCGTTCGAGAGGCTCTGTCACAGTTGATAGCGAACGAAGAGCCCGGCTCTTTGCCCGCGTACCAGTGGTGGCTGGAAGAGACCTTCCACTCCTTTGAAATTTCAGATATAACTCCAGATTGATGCTCTGAGTATGTAAGGGCTGAAGAGGAAAGTATAGATTGACAACAACCCTCCTTGGCCAAGCGATCAGCTTGCTCATTGCCATAAATATCAACATGGGATGGAATCCACTGAAAATGAACTAAAAACGTAAATAAATTGATCAACGAAAGCAACAAATGTACACCAAGAAAAAAGTTTTGTTGAATCAACAAAAATTTAGTTGACCCAACAAAACTTTTTGTTTAAATATAGGTCAATGGACATTTTGTTTGAAATAACAATTTTTTTTTTTTTTTTTTTTTTTTTTCAATTCCAAAAAAAAAAAAAAAAAAATTGTATCGTCAGCAAAAAATGTTTTGTTAATTCAAGAAAAATGGTTCAATTTTACTTGGATTTTGCTAAAACAACCAAAATGTACTCAACAAAACATGTTTTGTAGTTTTAATCAATTCCTTTTTCTGGGTGTAAACAAATAAAAGTTAAAACAATTTGGAAGATTTTTTTTTCTCTATGAGTTAAATAGGTGGTGTTAGATTATCCTGCGAAATATTAAACAAGTTGGAAATTGTACGACAGACATGAAAAATGAGATGCGTTCGTATTGTTATTATTTCCGTGAAATGCATTATATCTTCTGTTATTATTATATGATTAATTTCCATACAAAAATAAGTACATTTTAAGTTGGTTACATTTTATCTTTTATTGACATTGACTGAAAGATTCAACGAGAAACTTAAACCTAGCTTTGAAAATTTCAGAACTTGGAATCCATATTCATCTTATTTGTTTGACTCTTTTTCCATTTAATATCTATTTCACTGGAAGCATGTATTCAAAAGAACTGTCGGTAGATTATAGGATTGCTATAATTAAAGAATTTTAGTATACAAATTCGGTTTTTAAGTTCAGTAATACGAAATAATATGACTCCATCTTAAATAGGACGAAATCTCCATGACAATCTAGAATCATTACCTATTATGGGATATATTGAAATAATTACGTATGATAGGAATTAATAGAATCAAGAATGTGACTATAACTTGGTCATAGAGGTTATAAAATGTCATATACGATACATCTCGGTCGCTTGACGATTAATCCTCGGAAGCTGCTAAGAAGGAAGTGCCGATTTAAAAAAAAATCAAATTACTAAATAAATATCTTTACTAATATCTTTTTAAAGTTTTGATTCGATTATCATAAAATTTGAAATGACTCGACAAAATTCTGCAACGATTATATATATATTAAATTTCAAACCATTCGGTTGGGTAGTTTTTGCGCTGTTATATGTGTGCAGACGGACGGACGGACCAGACGACAACTATAGGTGCTAACCTATTTATGCAATTACGAACGCACCTAAAAACAATCATTTTATTTGTATCTACATATTAATAAACGACGTAATGAGACTATATCGTCGCTACCATGTCAAACTATCGAATGTTCAAAAAATGAATACATCATTACTTTTAAAAATGGACCTATTGCCACCACTAAATTTTAATAATATTCTTCTAAAGGGTTACCAGTTTGGCCTTTTCTTATTCTGAAATTTCGCATTGATACCAGAAACTTCAAGCAGAAATATTTGATTTATTTAATGACAGACATTTCGTGATTACTTAAAGTAAAATTTTTTCTCCCAAAATTTCCGGTATGAATTCGGCATCTCTCAATCTATAAGAAGGCCAAACTGCTAACCCTGTTCTCCACAAAAATTTTATTAGCATTTTTACTTGGCGAAGATTTCTAATAAAATTTAGTGGCGTCAATCGTCCCATTTAAAAGTAATGGAAAATTCCTTTTTTTTTCAGATTCGATAGTTTGACATGGTAGTGACGATATGTACACGCAAATAAAGTATAAAAATTAAGAGAAAATTAACACAACAGTAAATCATTAAAAGTTTTTTTTTAATGTGTTATTTTTAAAACGATTCTTCTGCAGGACAGTAAACATACAGGATGCAAATTCAAAGTTCTGTGGAACATAGGTTGACGATCACTGTTGTAAGTGCAACAGCAATGTAAAAGTAAGAGTGAAAAGATAATTGTGATTCTGCATATACTATCAGGGTTATAAAATGTTGTGAAAGAAAATTAATATTTATGAATGATTTGTATGCATCAAGTTAAATTAAGTTAAAGCCAAGTTTTTAAGTTAAATACTAATACATTTCGAAACAAAATAAACTTGATCTATGAAAAAACAATATTCATTTGAATCAATATTCATTTTTGTACTATAATTATTATTTAAAACAACACAAATGTCACAAAATTCATCAAGCAATAATAAATGAATCCATAGAAATTTTAACCAGAAGTGATAAGACATGTGCAATGATGTGGTATCTCACAACATCCTTAAATTGTGGTATAAACTTTTACAGATTGTTCAAGACTGAATAAGATTATCACATCCCTCCTAATGCTTTCCACCCCTAGTGAAATGTTTGTAATGGTTTGACCATTTTTCAGCAGAAATGTTGTTCTAGTAGTTTTAGACTATTTGTTTTGTTTAAGCCTGCGTGTTAGTTTTATAACCCTGATGATGATCTAAGGTTACTCGAAAGCGCTAGGTTTTTATCATTGTGAAATACAGTTATGTATGTTTGAAAAACACCTTAAGTAAAGTTTTATTAAATGATGCATACGTGTTGCATAAGTGACATTTGTGTTGTTTTAAATAATAATTTCGAAACAAGTTAAGAATTTCTTTATGTACGAGTTAAAAGCAGGTGGTGTTAGATGCTCATGCGAAATATTAAACACAATCATTTTTTATATCCACATATTAAAGAAGAATTTGCTATTTTTCGGATGAAAAAAATCTTTTTTTTTAATTTTTTTTTCTATTTTTAGGTGCGTTTGTAATTACGTATCACCTATAGTCGTCGTCTGATTTTTCTGCATATAACAACGCAAAAAAAAAACACCCAACCGAATTATTTGAAATGTAATATATATAATCGTTGCAGAATTTTGTCGAGTCATTTCAAATTTTATGAAAATCGAATCAAAACTTAAAAAGATATTAATAAAGATTTTCTTTATTCTGTTAAATCCTATCATACGTAACCTATATAATAAAAGCGCAAGTCATGTGACTGGGGATAACAAGTACGGGCTAACCACATCTTTTTTCATATGCCAAGTGGCCATTTTTATTCAAAATTATTTTTTTTTTATAAAATTGTATAAAAGTTACATTTTTAGATAGATCGTTCAAAAAACTTGTTTGCTTGAGAGAGGAGTTACATTCAACAATGTATAGATTCTGAGATAAGGGGAAATCAGGTTAACTGAATATCTCAATCCTTTAGAATAAATAAACACAGGAGATTCGTTCATTGTGAGTCATATAAATATTAAACAATGGAAGTAATCATTCGCAAAACAAGATCTCCATGGTGTTGTAAACGTGGCATACATAATAAGAAAAAAGGCATGCTCATTCCGCTCCTAGCATTTGACATAATTCATTTCACTGAAATAATGAGGAGAATTTTTTTACATTGTGAAATTAGTTATAAAACGAACGCACCTCATATGTACGCGTAACGTAAAAATTTCAACTTGTTTATAGTTTGTAGATTATCTCTCTAACGTAATTTCTATATTACATTAATTCGGCAACAACAAGCAGCTTGTATATATTATACAAAAAATAATAAATATTTCAACGTTTAAGTTTAAATTCATTAAATATTGCGCATTCGAATAATCATTTTACAAGCAATTTAAAATGCATTAAAATCGTTTGCGTTTGGCGAAGGAAAAATGTTGCTAGCCAAAGCGTGTGTTTTTGCGCCAAATACTCGAAAGTATTTCATTTTTTTGCAGATTTTCTACTGGGATTCCGAAGCTAAATTTTACTGCTCCTTTATTACATAAATGTAGAGTTGCAAAGGCTAGAAAAAACCCGGTTTAAACCTGGGAATAAACCGGGTGTTTTGGCAATAAACATGTTTTTTTGGGAATAAACCAGGTCTTTTGGCAATAAACCTGGGAAGAAACAGGGTCTATTGGAAATAAACATGGGAATAAACCGGTTTTTTGCAACTCTACATACATGTGTACCTTCATTAGCATTTTTTTTCAAAATTTTCTGAGAATGCGCTTTAAGGAGACCTTCCTTGTTTGAGAGACCGGCTCTTTTGCACCACGACACAGAGCAAGTAGACGACGGGCAAGGTGTAATTTTCGAGTGACAACGGAGGAAGTGCTGGCGTTAACCCTTTTAAATTTACAACTGAGCACGGCGTAAATAAGCGAGGCATGTGGATACACGCGTCAGCATCTCTGGCATTTGTTACATGCACATGGCGCGCACTCCTACCATCTCACTAACACACTGGTGCAAACATTGATGCTGAGTGACCACGCACGATGATTTGATTATTGTAGTTTCATGCTCAACACCTTAGAGGAAAATCTGTCGTTCCTTTGTGACATTCTGTGAACAAATGCGTCAACGTTTACACGGGGTGGCATTGTGAACGTGCACAATGTGCAATACTGGTCTCTGGAAAAACCCACATCGCTGGCACAGTACGACACCATGTAGTCAACGAACGTTTGGTGCGGTATATGGGGAACCCAGATTATTGGACCCATTTTCTACGATGGGACCTTAACGGGTGATAGTTACCTGCACCTGCTACAAAACACGGTACGTGACTGGTATGGAAAGCTGCCTCTCCGACATGCATGCATGGTGTGGTTTCAACATAATGAGGCCTCTCCGCATAAAGCATTAAACGTCCGTGCGTATCTGGCCACCGAATTCGGTCAACATAATTCGGTCAGTGGATATGGTGGTCCGGTAGAGCGGACACCGCATTCGCCGGACTTGATACCATGGACTTTTATCTCTGGGGTTACATCAAGGCACAGGTCTGTATGACTGAGCCTACTTCTCTAGTTGATCTAAAGCAGCGCATCATACTTGCTTGTCTCACAGTTACAACTACTATGCTCCAACGTGTGCAGGACTCAATTCTGCCACGCATTCGATTGTGCATTGCCACCAATAGAGAACACTTTGAGCAGTATCTCTAGTAGATTCCGGCGTTTGATGTATTCATTTTTTATAGTAGACCGTTTTCTGATATAATAATCTGTTTAATTTCAATATTTCATTCTTTGCTTTGTATACGACCCCTGAAAGCCAGCTCAAATTTTTAGATGAAATAACCCTGTTTGGTTAAACCCCAAATTGGCGATACCGGCTAAGGTGGTTTCGCCGTAAAAAGAACATTATACCCTGATTTCGATCTCGAATTACTTTAATTCGATTTTTAACTAATCCCTCAAAAAAAGACAAAATCATGTGCAAAAATCTCAAATTTTGGAATTTAATAACTGTGTCAATTTTTATAACACAGAAGTGAAACTTTTTGTGTTATATCTGTTATGATATGTGTAAACTTTTACTAAATATAACTATAGGTATTGGGGGACCGTATAAAAAGTCAGATTTCGTAATTTTTATAGAATTGATTTTTTACTTTAAACAATGCCACAACATGGATATTTACTTCATTTGAAACGTTTTTGTACTTGGAACTATATGTCTACGACCAACGGTTGGGAAATTAAAAGTCGGCTAAAGATAACATATTGCACCCTGTATATTTAGCTTAATTTATTAAGAAATTTCAGGTGCGAATCGACAATTCATTATTTGGTACGGGTCAAAATGACCCGTCATCGCGGTTCTAAAGTTAAACTTTCCGTTTTGGAGCACCTGGGGTGATTTTAACTTTTTACTTCGACCGATGCAAAATTTTATCCTATCGCTATACAGCGGGTACTACAGTTAGTACGTACACAGTTCGTACTACAGTTAGTACGATGTGAGTTTGTTTCAAAAACGCGTTTAAACATTTGTAAAACTATAAATGCATTTTATACAAAAAGACTTTTTTCAAACTAGGCGGGATCAGAACGCAAACCTCCTTTGCTTCTTCTGCACCCTTTTAAATTTCGAATTTTATTAGAAACCATTCTTAGCGAGCATTTGAATCTCAGAGTAAGCGCCATGCCAAATTTCATGTTTCTAGTCTCTTCAGTGTCACAAAAATATTAAGTTGAAAACTTTGTTTCTCCTGCACTGTTTTAAATTTCGAATTTTTTTAAAAACTGTTCTATGCGTGTATTTGTGTCTTAAAGATAGCACCCATGTCATATTTCAAATTTCTATCCTAAACAGTTTCATAGAAATCGTAATTTAGAACCTTTTTTAAAACGCTTTTCGCGCGTTTCGATCTTTTTAAATTTCTAATTTTCTTTAAAACTGTTCTATGGGAGCATTTACGTCTTAAAAGTAACTCCTATATTAAATTTTGAGTTTCTGTCCCCCCCCCCCCTCTATTCCATAGAAATCGTAATTTAGAACATTTTTAGAACGCTTTATGCGCATTTCACTCTTTTAATTTTCAAATATTTTAGAAACCGTTCTTAGAGAGCATTTACATCTTATATGTAACTGACATACCAAATTTCAAGTTTCTAGATCCTTCAGTTTTACAGAAATTGGAATTTTAGAAAGTTTTTCGCTCCTGCACCGTTTTGGGAGTAAAGGAACCGAAATAAAATATAGCCTATGTTGGAGCAGGGCGAGTCACCATCAGTTTGCCAATATAACGTTTGAAATCGGTTAGGTAGTTCCAGAAACTACACCCTAAAACAAACAAAAAAACAGAGGTTATCTTCTTTATAATAATAGTATAGGTAAAAGTTTTAAATTTATAACTTTAACTATAAGTTATGATAGTGAGACATACTAAATTTCCTTTATTCATTTTCTTTTTTGTGTCTTGTAATTAATTAAAGGATATCTTTTAATAAACTAATCAATGTTAATTCCACAGGTCGTTATTGAAAACAGTCGTGCTGTTGGAGTAGAATTTGATTATAATGCTCAGACCTACAAAGTAAAAGCAAGACGTGAAGTTATCCTGTCTGCAGGAGCCATCAAAACTCCTCAGATACTCATGCTTTCGGGTATCGGACCAAAGAAGCACCTGCAGCAATTCAATGTATGTGAATTAGATACATTTCTACTTTTGTTTGTGCTTTCACCATGCATTTATAACACTTTCCAACATAGTTGAAATATGTTTATGATTTCCGTTCCTTTGTTTCTCCGTCTTTCTGGGCTCTACCTATTGTAAATATACATCGATTTCCTTGTGAATGATTTATATTACTGTACTTCCTTTCTGAACGTTTCTTACTGAAAATAGAATGTATAGTGTATATTCTGTACATTCTTGTTTACAAAGACACACAAAATAATTCTAATACCTTATGGTATATAAAGAAAAATTGTTTTCAGTGTATTTTAATCATGTTAACAATCACTGAAGCAAAAAACAAAATTTATATGCAATACCGAAAGAGGATATATGAAATGTCTGTATTATTCACGAAGTGCATAGGATTTACACTTTATTAACAGTGGCCATACAAAAGAATTTGATTGCAATACTGTCTGGAGTGATAATTGCTGGAAATGTATTTTCAGTAGTGATATCTGTTTTTAAGCTTAACTATTTTTTATTAGCTCACAGGCTATCAAATCCTGAGAGCTAATGTGCCCGCGCGCCGGTTCTGTATGTACATATGTATGTATGTACATAACGCGATAACTCTTGTCAGAAATATCCGTTTTGCTTGAAATTGTATTTATAGATTCATTGTGATAAGGCGCTTCCCTGATTAGTTTTGTAGGTTCATTGGTTCATTAGTTAGGAGGTTCATAAAGGGGGAGAACGGGGATTAATCCCTCCCCCCTTAATTGGGAGAAAAGTTTTTTTTTCATGCAGATTAATCCAATTTGTTTCAAATTTTGTATATACGTTCATTCTGATAAGGAGCTTCCTTTGTTAGTTTTGGGGGTTCAATGATAAAGTATAAAAGGGGGGAACGGGGGGTTAATTTGCCCCCCTTAATTTATATAAATGGGTTCGTTCATGCAGAATTATCCGATTTACTTAAAGTTTCGTATATAGGTTCATTCTGATAAGGCGCTTCTCTGATTAGTTTTGTGGGTTCATTGGTTAAGTATACAGGGGGGAACGGGGGTAATCCCCTTTAATTTAGATAATGGATTTTTCTTGCAGAATTATCCGATTTGTTTCAAATTTTGTACAGAGGTGATAAGGCGCTTGCCTGATTAGTTTTGGGGGCTAATTGGTTAAGTATAAAGAGGGGAACGGGGGCTAATCTCCCCCTTAATTTAGATAATTATATAACTTGTTATGTAATAAAATCTATAGATACTAATCAGTGTTCCACAAAATAATTTGAGTATTTTACTGTCTACTGACGGTAACCGCTGAAATTGGGTTTTCAATTGTGTTATGGCTTTGCTATATCGATTATATAGATATCCTCTTATACTCTATCAAAACATGAACTTTCGTTTCAATATTCTGAAATTGTTGGAAAGTGTTTCATAATCCATGCATGAAGCACGATATTTATTTCACGACTTATTCCTCTTGTAGAATTAAGAACACATATTTGACATTTAAAGAGTGGAAAATTTGTTTCATTCCATCTATTTTACAGGGTCTAAGTCATAATATATATGCGAAACATTAAAGCTTGTCTAGTTGGCTTAAATTTTGTTTTTTAACACTTTCCAACCTAGTTGAAAAGTGTTTATGACTTCGGTTTGTCTGGCCGTCTGCCGTCTGGCCGTCTGTCCGTGCTCTAACTCCCGTAAATATGCTCGGATTGCCCTGCAATTTTCATATGTTATAATCGTTATCTATAGCATGTTCCCTATTTCAACGGAAGTGTGTATCACTTATAGTTTTTTTACAGGGACACTCAAAAGAATTCCGTTACATTGCGGTCTATGGGGAAAAATCATTTGCGGTTTACTTAAATAATGTTTCACTATTTTAAACGCATTGAAATTTATATATATCACTAAGGTGCATTAGAAGAAGCTTAATATGGAATAGGGTGTGCATAGCACTTATACTTACTTTACAGGGACAGTCAAAAGAATTCCGTTACATTACGTCTATGGAGAAAAATCGTCTGCGGTTTATTTAAATAATGTTTCACTATTTTAAACGCATTGAAATTTATATAAGGTTCATTACAAGAGACTTACTACAGAATATTGTGTGTATAGCAGTCATCGTTCATTTACAGGGACACACAAAAGAATTCTCTACTGTATGTTAACAATAATTCCTGCAAGTACGTTTTAAGTTACTGAATGCGATTTTAATTTTAAATCGCTTTTTGTATATTACGTGGTGTGTATAAATTCTGTAGATCCTATACAGGGAAGCACAAAAGTTCGGGAACACATTTCCGTATTATTTAACTCCAGACGGAGAATTTTAAACTGTGCTACGTGTTTCCTAACTGAACTAAAATTTAGCATCCTATGTAGTATATATACAAATCTATAGATCCTATACAGGGCTGAATAAAAGTATTCGGATTACTTAGATGTTATCTTTTAGCTTATTAAAGAGTATGATTCGTAAAATTATTTTGGAAGCGTTGGAAAGTGTTACATAATCTATGCTTGACGCATGATTTTTCGTTCTTGTTTTATATTTCTTTTCTTTTCACTCATCCTTCCAGTAAAAAATAGCAGTGCTGCTGATGACAAAATTAACAAGTTGAAAATTGTACGTCAAACGTGACAAATGTACTATAGCTAGTTATATAAATATTGATATCTTGATGGTTTTTAATATTTTGAAATGAATTATATCGTCTGCAGATTAATTTCTAAAATAAAATAAGTATCTCGGTCGCTTGGCGATTAAACCTCGGAAGCTCGTATAACAAGAAAACACCGATTTTTTTTTTAATTCAAATTTCTTAATAAATATTTTTATTAATATTTTCTAAATTTTTGATTTGATTTTCATAAAATTTGAAATGTCTCGACAAAATTCTGCAAAAATATTATATCTTAAACCTCAAACCATTCGGTTGGGTAGTTTTTGCGTTGTTATATGCGTACAGACAGACGGATGGACGGACACACAGACAGACAGACAGACGGACGGACCAGACGACGACAATAGGTGCTACGCATTTCTATAATTACGAACGCACATAAAAACACCATCTATTCAAATCGAAAAAAAAATATTTGCTTTTTAATCGTAATGAGAAAAATGGCATCTGCAAGGATATAATAATCCCTAATATTTCTTTTTCTCTGCTACAAAGGAAGTAACCCGATAGCCACCTTTTTGAAGAAATGACATTAAAAACTTTTTTTAATTAAAAATAAAGTATAAAAATATATGTATATTAGAAAATAGATACTTTTGTCTCATCTGCAAATGAATAGCTTTCAGTTAAAAAAAGTAATGTTAAAAATTTTCTAGTAGGCAGTAAAGCCCAGATGACGAAAGAAACAAGTTGGAAATTGTACGTCATACCTGACAAATGAGGTGCGTTCGAACTATAGCTAGTTATATAAATACTCAGACCTGGATTATTTTTAATTCTGCGAAATGAGTTCTATCGTCTGCAGATTAATTTCTGTAGTAAAATATGTATCTCGGTCGCTTGGCGATTCAACCTCGGAAGCTCCTATAACAAGAAAGCACCTATTTTTTTTTAAATTCAAATTTCTTAATAAATATTTTTATTAATATCTTCTAATGTTTTGATTCGAATTTCATAAAATTTGAAATGTCTCGACAAAATATATCTTAAATTTTAAACCATTCGGTTGGGTAGTTTTTGCGTTGTTATATGCGGACGGACGGACAGACAGACCAGTCGACGACAATAGGTCCTACGTATTTATATAATTCCGAACGCATCTAAAAATAAATAAATATAAGTAGATATTATCTAATGTTTTAAGTAGAATGCTAACTTGATAATAGGTAGGAACTTCTAATGATGTAGAAACAGTAGAAGAATAAACGAAGAATAACTTACGAATTCGCTAACTTTGCATGTCCGCAAAGAAAGTAAGGCGATCATCCAGTTGCACTGGTGACTGTAATTTACGCAAAAGATTGTCGCGTTTATTTCAGATTGTGTTTTCGATGTTTGCCCATCTTCAAAATTTGCGTGGTTTTACTCTTGTAGATACACAGAATTCTTCGCTGTCGAAGTAATGTATCCTTCAGAATATTGCCTGGCACCATTCTTCACTACCACAAAGTCCTTCACCAGACTGATACTAATCAAAATTCTTCCCCTGATTTATTTTCATGTTATTTTTTATCTGGAGGTTGGGAGTGCTCTGTAAATCCCGAAGGCCACATTCACATTCAGCGTCTATAAGGAAGCCTAACATGTCCTCGCTGCCAATACAGCTGCTTACGGCTGACATGGCATCTTCAGATGATGTATTTTCAACAAAAGTTATCTTCAAACGTCCAGTCTTCTTATTGTGGTGAATTTCAGTCTCTTGCAGGTCATATAATCTATGCGATAATGCCACACCAACTGAATGCTGACTTGCTCCATTCCACTTGTTGAGAGAAAATGGCTGACACATTCTTCCACACAGGTTTTATAAACTATTTCAGTGCATAAATACTATTGTTATTGTACCCCGTGTATATTTAAATGGGTTTACTTCCAAATACTACCACCACAGCAACAATATACTTTAAAATAATTGCATATACGATTAAACTTTTCAATAAACACTTTTACGCCAAATCCCATTTGTTCAGATACGCTATTTGTCTTTAGACATAGACATAGTTACGGAAGCTTAATTTTAATATATATCAATTTGGTGCTAAAATAAAAAATGTCAACGAACAGTTGTGCCTTTCTACTATTTATAATAGAAGAATGTATTGTAATCGAAGTTTTTTTCGAATTTCTGTTGTCGACGGATTTACACGTTCCCCAAAAAACATTTTTATACAAAATGTCTCTGTCCGTGTGTCTTTCCTCATTGCATCATAGAAAAGTGTATGAAGATATGCATACAATTGAACCAAATTTCATTTATAGTTTTTTTTACGATATTTCATAGGAAGAGAGATTTTTGTGGCATTTTCCTTATTGTATAATCGAAAAGAGTATGAAGTTATGCACACAATTGAACCAAATTTCATTTATATGTTTTGTGACTATGAACAGCAGGTTGCATTTGAATTTGGGACTATTTCGTTGGAAGTCAGGGATGTGATAGCGAGTTTTGTTTCACTTTATTTATTGTATGATCCAAAAGTGTATAAATTTATGGATATAATTGAACCAAACTTTATGTATATGTTTTTGACTACTGCCTACAGGTCCCAGTTGAATTTGAAACTATTCTGCCCGAAAGGGGAGCTGTGATAGCGATTTTTTTTGTGATTTTCTAGATTTTTCGTTCGTGGATGTGTTGTACATCGGCTGCTCCTGCAGCGAAGGATCCTACGCATCCATGTAACCTTGCGATTCAAAAGCACTTGACGTACCACAGAATGACAAAAAATATTGATTTTTTTGCCGCTCTGAAAGCGAATTTGAAATATTAACATGTACACTATATTGCCAAAGGTGATTGGTCACTTGCGATTACAGACGTTTTGTTAACTATCTAGAAAAATACATGAGGAATTAACCTGTAACTGCAGGGGTGTAAACAGTATAGTATAGGTTATATATTTCCGCGAAGGTTTTTTCACGAAACCCCATAGGGGACTGTCAACAAATGGAAAAAGAACGAATATCTTTTGGATAACCCTGTCAAAACGAATGTAGCAAATGCGTTCAAACTCGAGATTATTAATAAGTGGCTTATTGTAGTATACTATGTTCATTTGTATGGGGATAGCATGTATACTCGTAGAGAAATTAAGGTTTTTATAAAAACAGTCCCAAATTTCGCCTAGTTTTTTGCTTATAATTTGCAGAGTTCTTAACATAAAAAAAGTTATTTTCAGAAAATATGACAAATAACATTGTACATATAACTCTGCAATCAGAATTTAAAAATAATAAAAATTAGATGAAAAATGAGCAGGTTTACTAAAAAAATGTTTCACTACGCATGCGCGAATGCAATCAAAATATAATATGCATAATGTATTAGCTAAGTATATAGAGCAACTTTTGCGAAGTCTCAAAATCATAGCTTGAAAATTCTGAAAATTATCATCGATAGAATAAGCACGAAATCCGTTGTTCCCAAAAGGAAGCAAAAAGATGAGGGGTTGTATCAAATATCTGTTGATTAGTGCCAAGATAGCGTACACAATATTTCACGTACTACTATATTTGGATACAACCCCTCATATTTTTGCTTCCTTTTGGGAACAACGGATTTCGTGCTTATTCTATCGACGATAATTTTCAGAATTTTCAAGCTATGATTTTGAGACTTTTACAAACGTTGCTCTATATACTTAGCTAATACATTATGCATATTATATTTTGATTGCATTCGTGCATGCGCAGTGAAACATTTTTTAGTAAACCTGCTCAGTTTTTATCCAATTTTTATTATTTTTTAATTTTGATTGCAGAGTATTATGTACAATGTTGTTTGTCATATTTTCTGAAAAGAACTTTTTTTTTATATAAAGATCTCTGCAAATTATGAGCAAAAAACTATGCGAAATTTGGGACTGTTTTTATAAAAACCTTAATTTCTCTATGAGTTTCCATGCTATCCTAATAAAAATGAACACAGTATATTACAATAAGCCACTTATTAATAATCTCGAGTTTCAACGCCTTTGCCACATTAGTTTTCACAGGGTTATCCAAAAGATATTCGTTCTTTTTCAATTGTTGACAGTCCCCTATGGGGTTTCGTGAAAAATCTTCGCGGAAATATATGACCTATACTATACTGTTTATGCACCCCTGCAGTTTCAGGTTAATTCCTCATGTATTTATTTAGATAGTTAACAAAACGTCTAAAATCGCAAGTGACCAATCACCTTTGGCAATATAGTGTATGAGGTAGACGAAAATTTTGAGATTGTCACATTTGACTAGTTCATTTTATGTCAGTCTATTATTAAATTTTCAAACTTTTGCTTAACCGCATGAATGCTATTCTTTGTAACGTCATTTAAAATATTTAACAGACTGAAAATTTCTGTATCTGATTTTAGATTCCTGTACTTGCAGACCTTCCTGTGGGTATGAATTTTCAGGATCACGGAGAAATGTCTATAAATGCTGTATTAAAACCTACTATTCAAGAATTCTCTGACAAGCTTAGTGATGAAGGTTCCATAAAACAGTATATATCAGACAGATCAGGTTAAATTATTATTATTTTTTTAAGGTTACATATTTCATATAGGGTAAGCTGGGGTAATTAACATAAAACAGTATATGTCAGACAGATCAGGTTAAAAATATTCTTTTTTTTTAAAAGTTACATATTTCATATAGGGTAAGCTGGGGCAATTTTTTGCCTCATTTTCAATTATTATTATCATGGTCTTACTGTATGTTATGAATCTTTTAAAAAAATTTACAATTACTTACACATGTGTACTGTGCATTAAATACAGGGTGGTTATAATAAAAGTATCTCTATTTGGAGCTATCTGTAGCTTGAAGGAATATCCCAAATTAAACCAAAATCGGTACACTTACTATTCGAGAAGGGGGAAGAAGAATGGAACAATAAAAATAGTTGCATTAATCACCAACAGATGGCGCTACGGGACCTGTCGGTGCAAACGCCGTTGTGTACGAGGTGTCGAAAACCTCATTGACTTAAAAAATCGCATATTACAACATATGGGAAACATCACTCCTGGTGAGTTACATTCCGCAGTTGAGCACGTCGAGCACAGCCTGGACTGTGTTCTCCAGCACAATGGCCATGCGGAACCTGAACTTGATCGACACCGCCATGCGAAAGCGTAACCACATTCACTGTGACACTTTCCAATAAATTTGGTTTGTCACCCCGTTTTACGGCCTAATTCTTTGTTCTTGTATTACACATTATATTTCACATTTAAAAGCGCCATCTGTCGGCGATTATTGCAATTTTTTTATTGTTCCATTCTTCTTCCCCCTTCTCTAATAGTAAGTTTACCGATTTTGGTTTCATCCAAGTTATTCCTTCAAGCTACAGACAGCTGCAAACAGAGATACTTATATTAAAACCACCCTGTATATCCCTATTAGGGGCCGTCCATAAATGATGTCACGCTTGGAGGGGGGAGGAGGATTCATGAAATTGTGACAATTTGTGACAAAGGGGTTGGAAGGGGTAAGAAGAAGTGTGATATCACACATTTTGGTTAAAATAAAATCATTAAAATCAGCAGATTAAATTTTGAAGTTATTTTGAAATTAGTTATTTGAATAATTGTATTACTTTATTGTATGTTAACTATGTTTTTGTCGTAAACCTTAATCTTATTTTATACAAAATAAATACACGAATAATTTTTATTGTTATGCTCACAAATGTCATTAAAACTTACAGTTAAAGTTGAAAAATAAAATTTGAAACATGATCTATAACGTAGTGCTTTGTTTCTGAACTCCAAGTATATGTTTATTGTAATATAGCGTGACATGTGACAAGAGGGGGGGGGGTGGGGGTATGGTGAACTGTGACACTTTGTGACTAAGGGGGGAGGGGTATCAAAAATATTGAAAAAAAGTGTGACATCATTTATGGACAGCCCCTTATGTAAGTAGCACGTTTTCAGGAAGAAAGAAAAATATTTCCTGGAATCTATCAGAAACTGTGCAAAATGACCACCTTCCAAAGTTTCAACATCTCTTTACGTACATGAACCCACAGAGAAAGCGAGATGATGTACTATGTATGAATGAAAATTTGTAGCGGGATGTTGAAAGTACACTCTAATAAATATTGACTTTCTTCCTTCTACGTCTTTGAAACTGATCCTTAAAAAAATAATATTGATGCAAGCACTAAATTAACCCGTGAAAAAGGAAAGGGGAGGGGGTAATTTGGTGTCGCTGTATTTTACTAATAAATTGATGATTTATTTTTACTGTAGTTTCATTATGTTTCCTGATTGCTACTGACATTTCCTTTATTAATTATTTCTCAGAAGTATACAGCTGATTTCTTTATTCCAGAATTTTTCAGATAGGAATTACTGAAATGTGTAAGACATGAAACTTAAATAGTGTTTTAAAAATGTTTCGCTATGCCATAGATTCTTTAATAAATCACTGTTGGAAAATGTTATTTTTTTTTATTTAGGCCTATTATTTCTAAGACTGTGTAATGTCTAAAATATCAGTATTTGCATTTTAAAATGTTTCACGCTAGCCTATATCATTGAGTAGGGTTCATTTTGTAGCCTTTGTGTAGTACAACAATGTTAATAGTCATTTTTTAAGGAATTGTTTGAAAAAGTTTTGATAATTATTCAGAAAGTATCTTATCTAAAATATTAAAATATCATTTCTAAAATGTTTCCTTCTATAATATTCAGCTGTTTTAAAACCTACTAATTATCATTTATGCTTTCACTGATGTATGAAAAACGTGTGTATTAAGTGTTTTATTACAGTTAACCATGTTGTATTAATTTTTTAGGTTTTCGTTCTGCTCACGAAACCCTGTTACTCCCGCTTCGTTGTCTGTACGTCACAGAGCCGGTTCTCAGAGACTATTTAACTTACAGAGTTGAAACTTTGTGTACTTATAGCTGAATATCTGCTATGAAGCTCAAAATCATAAAATTTGAAAAGAAATCGTAATATTTTAATATATAGAACTAACAAAATCAAAAATCTAACAGACTTTTCCTATTAAATTTAAACATTTTTTGTTATAGCAGTTGCCAACAATTAAAAATCCACAATAAAATTCTTTCTACAATAATTAATTTTCTATTGAAAGATTTCCACTTAAAAAATGAAAATAAGATAAAAAGTTTCACCAATTGAAAAAAAAAAAAAAAGATTAATATGACGTGATATTTGTAATAAAACGGAAATTTTCAAACATTTCTCAATAATACAAGGAGTATGAGTATGTGTAAATACAGAAAGCAGATTAATATGACGTCATTACAGAATTAAAAAGAAAATTATTCTGACGTCATAACGGATATTTTAAATGTTTGAGAATAATACAAAGAGAGTATCAATATGAATAATAGAGAATTGAAAATATATAAGTTTGAGGAACGTATTGAATCATGATAAAAACCCGATTATTGAAATATTGGCATCATTTAACATTTTGAAAGTTTCTAAACAACATGTTTAATTTTGAAAGTGATTTTTTTTTAATATCACACTTAGTCCACAGGACAGATTTTATTATGACAGAGTATAATAGCGGGCTTCGTCCGCTATAGGGCCGGTTCAGATATTCGAAAAAAACGAGAAAAATAGACAGGTAAATTTTTAATTTATAAAAAAACACATTTTTTTAAAATAAAATTTATTTGGATTTATTAAAGAAAGGATAAAGTGTTTTGAAAGGAATGTTAAACGAAACACTTTGTACGATCACACTTACCCACTTGCTTATAGTTAATTTAGTTTGAAGGGGAATCTTATAAAGAGCATACAACATTGTGAATTTCATCAGAGCCTTTAAAATGTTTCATGAAAATTTCATTTCAAACTGTCTCTTTAGAAAACATATGTTCTAAAAGAAAAATTCACAGTGATCTCAAATGTTATGTGATTACAAAAATTAACAGTGTTCTGAATAGAACATTCTTAAATGTACAAAATGTCATGAACTTTATTACCTCAAAATATACGATTGGTGGTGTGGCAGTGGTTAAAAATGTGACACTAAAATTATCAGTTGAGGGGTAATTTGGTGTTTCTTGATTTTTGTTTAAAAAACTCACTGCGTACTGACTAAAATTCCTTTTGTCTTTTATGAATTCCTTCTTTCTTTTATTTATTGCCTCTGAAAAAGGTATGTTTTGCTTGCCCATTTCCATCATTCTAAAGACCTATAGTTTTTTTTTTAATTTAGTTTAAAAAAATTAAGCATCAAATTACCCCGCATTACCCTATAGGTATATTTAGAAATTTGCAAAAACTTGCAAACGGTGACTGATATACATATAAAAAAATCTTGCAGGAGGATTTTCTAAGATGTCAAGAGTTTTTTTTTTTTTTTACTGTGATTCATGATTTTAGTTCGAATTACCAGCAATAGATGGTGCTGGGAACTATAGATGTCCAATTGAGGCAGAAGCAGAAATCACCCAGCATTGCTGGGAAAGAAGGAGGTTAAATATATGGCGTGGGTCTCCTTCGCCAATACAATCTTGTTCATAAGGAATGATTAGGAACTCTATCGGTATGATTTCGCTATCGTAAGAGTCAGAGAAACAATAGAGAAAAGTATTGTTTCCATGGAAACGATTTCGTTGATTTGGAAATGTGTAACGAAAACGTTCAAAATACCGTCTTTTTTAGAACTTGCTACATTCCAAGATTGTATCGGCGAATGAAACCCACTCCATATATTTAGCTTTCTTTCTTCACATATATTCTGGGTGTCTTCAGGTTTGGCTCCATTGAGTATCTATAATTTAAACAAGAGCTTTTATTTGATATAAAATGAAATTTAGAATTTTAAACTATGGTGAGGACTCTATATAAATTTCTATTCAAGGATCTTTATAAGTTTAATATTCTAGTTATAACCTAGTTAGTGTCTCATTACTAAAAGTAGTATTCTCCAAAATATCAACAATTTATGTTAGTAACAAGGTGTATTGGAGAATATGTAAATTATGTTTTCATTCAAATAAATATGAAATTATTCTTAAATTTGGCATCTAAAAAGCAATATTTTGGATTGATTCATGACCAATGTTGATTCAAGATGGTTCATGAAATTTGTATTCATGATCAATAATATTAGTACCCACATAACAATGTTTCTATATTCTTTGTGCCATTTGAACTCATGAAGTTATAGTGTATATGTATTCTAAATATTTTTATTATTTACGTAGTTAAAAATCGTAGTTTATATAAAGATGCAAAAAAGAAAATAATATTAGTGTTAGCATTCAAATAACAATAATTTTATTCTTTCGATATTGTTTGCAATCAGGATCAATACTGTTAGCGCCCAAATACTAATGTTTTTTACTTACTATGTAATTTTCAATCGCACTTAAGTAGTTATATATAGTGCATAAATTTACTTTTTACTGTAAAATGTTTGCATTCAAATAGTACAATTTTTATATAGTTGCAAATTTGTGATTATATAGCAAACAATATATATCCTCATTATCTTTAGCAAAATGTTCGCACCCAAAAAGTAACATATCTATTTTCTCAGTGTTATAATGCTGTATTCAGATAATTATATCTATATATGTTGAATCTTATTTGCACTCAAAGAGTAAAATCTCATATTTATATAATTTCATTGCATTCAAATAGCTAAGTTTATATATTGTACTAAATATCTGGATATAAAGTTAACTATGTATATATTTATTTTTTTCTTTGTATGTTAAAGTCTTGTATAGTGTATTAGTATTTTTATAATTTAAACAGTAATTTGTAATTTTGGAATGTTTGCATTTAGTAACACAGTAAATAATATCTGGAAATATAAAATTATCTATAATATTATAATCTATATAGCAATTTTTTTTTCTGTATTATATAAAAATCATGAGTATAATGATAACACTAGAAAAAAAAGTGTTTCTATTTTCTGTGTTAATTGTACTTATGACGTTTAATATTATGTATTATCTTAATTGTATTGTGAATTGTGGTGTAAATTTTGTAAATAATTCTAACGTTTAATAGCACTTATGAAAAAAATTACTTGTAATTAACATTATGTAATTGTATTTATAAACCCTACTATGTTCAATTATTGCATTGTATTGGAATGCATTTAAATGTAACAAAATGTATGACATTATGCCGACGGCAGGGAGACCGAAGAGTTGAGCTCTTCAGTTATCTCGGGAGCATTGCGGGGATCCGAACGTCTTCTTTTCAATCTGCTACTTTCTGGTCCTGGGCTTTTGGATTGGGACTTGCCTTGATAGCGGATGCGTATTTTCCCCTTTGCGTCCTATTTGATCCTTAAGCTTAAGAGCTTACGCTAGTCACGCGAAGAAACGCTCAAGCTAATGTTAAGTCTATGGGAAGATTCTTGAGCGATTTCTCGCTCGCATTTATATATTTATTAATGATTTTTTTGCACAGGATAGCTGAGGTCGATCTCTAACGTTGTTATTTTTTACTTTTTTGATTTTGGTTACAGTTTTTTTTTTTATAAGCGGACATTTTAAATTTTGGAACCGGTTGGAACCGGTTCTGAAAGTGAAAGTACCATTATATAAAAAAACTGGAACCAAAATCGAAAAAATAAAAACTAACAACGTTAGAGACCGAAGTCAGCTATCCTATGCAAAAAAATCATTTAATTATATTAAAATGCGAGCGAGAAATAGCGCAAGAACCTTACCATAGAATTAACATTAGCGTTTTTTTTTTTGCATGACTGATGTGGGCTCTTAACGGCGGGCGGGTCGTAAGTAGGATGATGACTGCTTTCAGTGCCATCTATCGCTGCTATTTGAAATTAAAACCAGGAATCGCAGTAAAAATCTCCTGACATCATACATTGATCTCCTGCAAAATTTATTTTAAATATCTGTCACCGTTTGAAAGTTATTGAATTATAAAATCAATTTAGGACACGAGGTGTATTTTCCTTTAATTTTTGGAATTTACAGAGATTACTTTTTTTATATTACAATGTTATCTTTTCAAGAACAAAAAAAAATACAAAACATTTTTGACAGAAAATGGGTTTATTAGATTTTATATAAAATAATTGATTAAGTTGTGTTTAAAATAAATATATATATATTTAATTAACATTTTATTATTTTACTAGGTCCACTCGCTTCTGTTGTCTCTTCGTATTTGGCATTTCTTCTTAACAACGAAACTAATCCAGCAACGGATGATCCAAATTATCAAATGTATATCGCAGAAACCTCTGCAAAACTTCCTACGCCCTATCATAATTATAGACCAGAAGTTAGTATACAATACATCATTATGAAACAAAGACTGTCGTTAGTACAATATATATACATAAAACAGAGGCTGTTCGCACATTTTTTTAGACGAGTTTGTTTTGGTGTAAAAAAAATCGTATGCATATAGAAATTATTTTTCACTGCTAAATGCATTTTTTAAATTATAAATTTTCGTCTGGCACCTAAAATTTTTAATTACATGCAAAAAACGGCTTTAAAGAATTGGTGGAAGGAAAACTATTTTTCTGCGCTTTCCAAAGAGAATTGTTCGTATTTGGTTATTAAAAAGCGATGACTTATAAATAATGAAAAAAAAATGATGAACAAAACGTATGTGCAAGCTTTAACTTCAACAACAGTAGGCTGGTCTTGATGTACTAATAAGGTAGATCCGCCGACATGATCTTTTGATCTTGCTTTTATACTAAGCATATTGACCAGCGTAGCCTAATTTAACAGCGAAAACTTCTAAACGCAGACTCCCAGAGCCACAAAAAAACTTCGGAAAATTAAATTAAAATAAAGCACAGATTTCGCTGTTCCGCAGACAGGTTAATATAGTGAGAACGTTTACATTATTAAAACCAGACTCCCTTTATAAGAGAGTTTCTAGTCCACTACAATGTGGCAACAATTGTTCAACAGAATGTATATTACTCATAAAAACTTTTGGTAGTCATTAATCACCGAAAGGAGATTTCAGACATGTCAGCATGTGAATGGCTGAATCATTTGCCGAAAATTTTGGTGGTGGTGGATGTTACAGATTAAGCATCAACCAGTTTCCGACATATTACTATAGGTGAAATGCCGTCACAGAGGGCTTTTGAACAGAAAGTTACCCAAATTATCTTTATTGTTCAAGAAAAATCTTACACAGTTACCCAACCCAAACCGCTCTTTCATTGAATTCGCTTACGTCCGTCGGTCCAACCTCCTAAATTTATGAAATGCATGTTAACCACTGGACAGAAAATATTGAAGATAGTAATTTAAACATGAACTAAAAAGTATTCATTTAGCAACAATCCTAAATTACAGTCATCAATACCAAAACCCGTGGAAGAGAGAATTATTTTGAAAGGTTCAAGACGTCTTCTTAAAGACGTCTTCTCTGACCATGGGTGCTTTCATTTAGTCGTAGTCCACGATGGGTTGCTGGTAACGTAATCCGTCCTGTTGGAAAAGTTATGTGTAAGATCAAGAACACTTGGACGCACACGTCACCTTGATCAGTTGCGATACCAGCATGAAGGCGTGACTAGTGAAGATACTCGCGCACTTGACGCATCAGTTCCTCTTGCTGAAGAAACGGAATCCACGCTGGATTTAAATACTGAAGAGCCGACAAACATTCGAATACCCCACCCCCCTTATCTCCCGTGTTTTTCCCACCGGTAATATTCGAGGCATGGAGAACACTTATCCTGCAAGCCCCACTGTACTATCATTACAAGTGATTATGCAGGGCCCACGTTAGTTAGACGCTCAAAACGAAAAAAACCGGCACGTCTGCAGTCATAGACTGACTGATATTTGATTATTTTGAACTGTTTCTGCCTCAAGAATTGCAATTATTTATTTTTTCTTTTGAAATGTGCCTACATAAAATACTTTTTGTACATATTTTTAAACTTTCTTTAAGAAGGGTGATACTGTTATAAATTATATAATTTGTATTAATATAATTCACGAGATAAGGTGGAATCAGCTCATGGAAATTCTCGATAGCATTCCACTAGACGCGATGTAGTCTATTAGTCTCAATAAATCAATATTGTTTTCTATCTCAATCCAAATTAACGGCGCTCACATTTAACTAAATAAGTGCTCTACAAATCCAAATATACATATATACTTATTTATTTCAATATATATATATATTTTAACAGTTCTCCAACAATTTTCTGAAAACGACGGATTAGGGATGTTTCGGTTCCAAAAATCTATCTGTCGTTTGAAATCTTTGGAAAAAAATTGTTTTCCTGCAATACCCGCTCTTCGCAAAAGTAGAAAACATTGTAGAAAGCATAAAAAGTGTACAAGAACAATCAAACATGAAAAATATTTCTAATGGTATGTGGTGTGAGAAATGAAACAATTTATTATGTTATATCTACAATTCTCATGAGTAAAATGGTTTAATTTTCCGTGATCGGATCCGTTCCCAAGAATTTCGTCAAACAACACAGGAATATACAGTTTTAATTGTATGGTACTTACAAAAATGGTTACAAAAAATCGCCAAGCCTATGACAATTGGTTTCTTTTGCGTAACTTTCTCCAAGAAAAAAAATAAGCAGGTGTAAAACGCATACAAGAATTGCCCAAAACTAAACGAGCAGTTCTTACATCTTTTTGCATTTCGATTTTGGAAAACGGTTGTAACGATTTTAATTAAAGAGACAGATTACACACATTTTGGATCTAGAAACCAATCTCTCAATTTGTCATTAGTAGGAAAATAGTTTTCGTGTAATACCCGTTCTTCACACAGAATATGAAAAAAAAAAAAAGATTGATGAAAATATTTGCAGAAAGCATAAAAAGTGCAGACGAACTGCCAAAAACTGAAATAAAATATAAAAATATTACAAACATAATGTGGTATACGAAATTAAACAATTTTTTGTGTTAATCCGCTCAGAGAGAATAACAAATATTCCGTAATAAGATCCATCGAGTTACAATAATCATCATCATATATACAGTGTGTCCCAAAAATTAAATCAGCATTGTTTTCATAAATGAATGGAAAGGTTTTTCACAAATTAATGTTGCTCAATGTTCATTATAAAAAAGTAGTACAAAATAGATAAAGCGTGATTTCTCCACCCTGACTTATTTCACATTTATGATTAAAAGGAAAAATTGAAACTGAAATGCGTAGAAGAGAAAAACAGCGGTATTTCAAGTGTAGTCTAAAAGGTATGCTTTGTTACATTAAATTAAATTGCCTTTTGTATGTATTCAATTTATTTTTCTTTGTCCCATGTTTTTTCCCGATGTGGATGACGTCATCTTCTAATGCAGTTAAAATACGATTGTTAATTATTTTCACACGCGTGCCTTTTGCTATATTCAATCAGTTTTAACCGTTGTTTTGATAGAATCAATGAGACAATATTTTGGCTTGACTAATGTTTTTTGCAGATATTTTTATGCTTAATTTTTCTTTAGAAATTTATACCTGCTTCTAAAACAAATATTGGATATTGCTTAAAAATATTAGATTGCAGTGCGAAATCCTTGTATGAACCCACTGGTGATATTTAATGGGTCAATTGCTTAAGAGCGACTATGGAAATTTTTGCCAGAAAAACGATTTTGGAGGAAGTTTTTGCCATTTGTCAAAAGTGAATCTTGGCGAACCTGGTACTAATACTTACTAATAATTACATTCATGATAGTTTCTGAGAGGTGTATTTACAAAATATTGCTTTTTTTCAGGTTTTCGAAAAAGTTTTTGGACCGTATCGACTTGATCCCATCATAACATGCGGCTCTCAGATTCTTCACCCTAGGAGTCGAGGTACAATTCAGCTGCGATCCGCAGATCCGTATGATCAACCAATTATTGATCCGAACTACTTGGCAGATGAGGGAGATGTTGACGACATAGTGGCAGGTGAGTTAGTTTTATTTTTTTACAGAAAATGTGTACGAAAATTTGGGATAATTAATGTTTACTGCTCAATATATATATATATTCCATACATACTCATTAAAACTTTCTTTTACTTTTATTGTACGGTGTCACAAAATACATATATAAACAAGTAATCCACTGACGTGTTTCGGTTTCATTAGAGATAAAAACCATTATCATAAAAATACAACTAAATGCAATCGGACAACGAAATGTATAGAACATACAAAACACATAAACGCCCTCTATTTTATCAATCATGAAAATGTACCAAACACATCGATTTAAGATTGTTTACTCCTGTGGCTCCCTCTATTCAAATTTTATTTAAAATATTTATTTAATTATTCCAACCATAAATTTGGAATAGTGAGTAAACAATCTTAAGTCAATGTCTTTATTTCGTTTTGTGATCGATAATACTGTATTGTGATTGATAATAAAAGTTTATGTGTTTTGTATGTTACATATATTTCTTTGTCCAATGTCATTCGTCTTGATCGATTGTATTGAGTTGTATTTTTATGATAATGATTTTTATCTCTAATGAAACAGAAACACGTCAGTGGTTTATTTGTTTAGATATGTAATTTGTGACGCCTTACTTAAATAAAAGAAAGTTTTTATAAGTTTATATGTTTATGAAAACTGAAGTTTTCTCTTTTAAATTTTAGGATTTAAAAAAACATTTTTAGTAAATATATTAAAAAACAAAATAAAATAAATATAACACTAGTTTTGGTAAAGCCGAGTGCAAATCTCCGCAATAGTCTTTTTCCCCTGCCAATAGCAGTTTTTATTTTTCGCGTGCGTAAGTTAGAAACTTTGATTTGATTTTAAGGGGTCTCAGTAGATTTACTTTTCCTTCGAAGATGCAAGTTTACATTATGTCACATTTTATTTTATTTCTGATTTCGTATAAAACATAATAAAATGACATTTTTACCTCTAATAGGTCAATATCTGCTTGATTTAACATAATTATTTCAATGTTGTGCAATTCATATTTAATTATTTTTAAAAAGTTTAAATTTTTTTAAAAAAGGAAAAGAAATTTTTCGCCTGGTATCCACTTTGCGCAAGGTTGTAGAAAATATATTTTTTCAAAAATAACAAACAAAATTGACAATTATGTAAAATTGATGTATCTTGAACTTATACTTCAATTTAAAGCAATTAAATTTTTTTTTTAAATCGGCATTTTTTTCAACAAAATAAAATGAATTTTTTAAACATTTCACATTTACAATTTAAATTTAAATTTAAAAAAATTAATTTTTAAGCGCTTGAAATTGAAGTATAAGTTCAAGATACGTCAATTTTACGTCATTATAAATTTTGTTTGTTATTTTTGAAGCAATATTTTAGAAATTGAAACAAAATTTTAAATTGTAAGTTTAAAATAATTTTTTTTTGCAAGAATAAGCACTACACTTGTACATTTAAATTTATTTATTTTTAACGCAAGTTCCTATATATTTTGCAGCATTTTACAAACTATTTTATATTTATCAATTTAAACTAGCAACTGATTTTATTTTTAATACTGGATAAAGTATAAAATTAGTAGTTTTGTTTCTGTTATTATGAATTTTATATTTGAAAAATACAAATAAAACTTTAAACGGCTTTTTCTCAAAATGACTTTTTTACCCTTGCGCGCATGATATATCCAAAACCGTTTGAATTATAGCTTCAAACTTTTTACCCTACCTAAATATTGATATAATCAAGAAAATGAACAAGAATGGTGAAGCTGTGTTTAGTATGAAAAAATATATAACGTTAAATGTATGTAAAAATTAGTGGTTTTTCGATTTTTTTAATTAAAAGTTAATTACTTTTTATCTAATTAACCGTTTATAAAAGTTTTAGTTCAAATTATAGTCCAGTGTATTATGTTTAATTTAAGATAACGTTTATGCAAATTCCATGAAATTTGCATGAGTTATCGTGCGCGCAATGAAATGTTATGCAAATTAAAGATTTTAATTATCACTGTGAAACCCACCCATGAATTTGTTTCTATGATATTATATCCAAATATTTTTTTTTTTAAGTTCAACATTACTTACATATACTCTGAAATTTTTGTACTTTTAGAGTTGCTACCTTTTTCTTAAAAAAATGTCAAACTCGTGACAAATTTCGCATTTTCTGCGACAGTTAAAAGCGCACTGTCCCCTTAATGTACGTAATATATGTATTTTACATGGAATGAGTGAAAAGTTTATATTTTTGAATGAAATGCGTGTAATACGAATGACGAAGATGGGAACAATATTAGGCAATTTATCACCTGCGCCCGGTTAATATAAAAGTACATTATGTTCTATTAACTATTTTCCATATCTGCCAATTTTTACGTGTTTTTGCTACCACTTATTTCTAATAAACCTTCTTTTTAATTTATGCATTAATGGGTTACATACTTTCAGAACTTTTAAAAAATCGATTTTTTGGACAGAAATTAAATCGTTATAAAGTGCAAAATTATGGCAAAAATGATTTAAAGTGATATCTCAATAATTAGGAAAAATATGAGCAAAAATGTAAGCGCGCGAATTATTAATAAAACCGACCTCGCTGAAAAGATTCTACTAAAGGTTCTACTAAAAATTAAGACATAGGAGGGTCCACAGTATGGTGCAGGAATAACAAATTAATTTTAAGTTGAAAAAAAAAATATATCTATCAGTATACTTTTTCTTCTAAAACTTTAAACGCGAATATCTGTAAACTCCATTTTTAACATGGGCAGCATGATATCATGAACAATTTTTAACATTTTTGGGTAAAATTTGCGCGTGTTTAAGCATAATAAATTATCTAAGGGCCATCGAGCCATTTTTTGAACTTTTTAATTTTATATATATTTTTCAGTAAGTTTAAAAATCAAACATTTAGAAGAAAAATATTATTTTTTTTTTCACAATAGAACAATTTTCTTATTTTTACAAAAATTCAAAATTTGCACCCATGGCCCTTATCTACGAGTTGTTATCATAAAATATATATCTTCATGCATCTACCATACGATTATGTACGATTTTGTTTTAACAGGTCTGAAAAATTGCAAAAGAATATTTGAGAGACCAGAAATGAAGCAAGTCATTGTCGAACAATTCCGGACTTTATATCCGGGTTGTGAGGAATATGCTGACAATGAAGACGCTTACTTTCGATGTGTACTTCGTACTGCGCTGTTCACATCCTGGCATTTCTGCTGCTCAGCAAAAATGGGCGATGTTCAAGATAATACTACAGTGGTTGATCCTCAGTTAAGGTACATATACAGGGTGTTTTATAAAAGATGGGCTTAACTTTAAGAGGTGATATTACACATTCAAACAAACAACTTTCCTCAAAGAATGCATGGTCGAATGCAAAACACAAAGTTTAAAATTATTTGGCAGCAGTCCTCCTCATTATATATATAGGGGGTGTCAGAAAAGTATATACATACACTGTTTAACAGGTCGAGTTCAACGGTCAATATAGTTTTTCTTTTTTTTTTTCGAAGTATAATTAATTGGAAATAATGAGTGGACCAAGAGTAACTATTGAAAAAAAGAAATTTTATTTTAAAATACTAATTGTAAGTATAAAAATGTAGCACAAGTACAAAAACAACATCGCAAGGACTTTCAAGCAGATCCACCCATTCGACGTACAATTCATCCGATAAAAAAAGCTACCTAAAAGCGTGAAATGAATATTTATTGTTAACACTCTGTTAGCATCCTCCGTGTCAGTACACTGTTAAAAAAATTGCAGTAAAATTACGGGCAGAAGCCGGAAGCTGAGATTCCAGTCATACCCCGTAAAAAAAAAAAAAAAAAAAAAAAAAAAAATCCATGGCCATCATTTTGTGCAGCCCGTAATTTTAAGGGCACTATAATGCACAGGATATAATGCACTTTAAAACACAATAACACTTTACTTACTGTTCCGTAGCACGTAGCACGTTAGATAATCATCACAGAATCGCTGTTTTGGCGGTTAAAATTTTCGAAACACGAGTAAAATGAACGGTTACAGCCTAGCGGAGGACAATGTATGGGGTCGTACCGTATTTTTGCTAACATATGAGCTAGAACTGTAAGAATATGTGGATTGCTCTTAATTTTCTAAGTATCTAAAGGGATAAGGCCGCTTATTTAGTGGATCAGACCGTTTTTCATCAAATAAGGCTGTTGCCCGTGAAAATTGAAGGGCAAACGCTCATAAATTTACAGTTTTTTTCTGAGATTGTACATATCACTTTTTAAATAATAAAATATATGATACAGAGTGTATGTGTACATGTCGGGGAGGAGGGATTATCATTTTACGATGATTTTGTGGAGCGTAGGAAATAAAAGGTTGGAGACCACTGACCTAGACTATACGAACAATGCAAAAGACATATGCCAAGAGGATGGAAATGCTCAATCACTTGTGTGAATTTCTTATGAAAAATAAATTAGTACCCACAGTGTTAAAACACTTCGTTAACACCAGGATAAAAATATTACAGTGTACTTCTATTATCTGACGGCAGTTTCTTCGTATCTTTTCAGTTTATACTTTAACCTTCTGATTTTAACATGGGTGATGTGTTTCTAGATCCAGTTACCTATCTAAGGTGGCATAGTCGTGTTACCAGCGACTGATTAAAATGAGACAATTTCTATTGCTGAAATTGTCGGTAATTCTTTCTTTAAATTTTAACGCGATTAGAGATATTTTTGCTGTAAAATATCAGACACAGATGTCTCCCTCATGGAGAAAGGTACTGCGTCAGCTTTTACAGTAAACTAACAGCATACATATATTTACGATAACGTAATCGGACTACATAACCAGAACTCAGTTTATCAAGCAGAATAGAATGCCATTTTTTACTCCACACTAACTCCATGTTATTAAATAGAAAAGGCAAGAAAAATGTAAAACTTCATTGCGGTGTATACTTTGCTAAAGTAAAATTTACATGTGAAGCCAGACACGTACATGTGCCAATCAGCTGCCAGGCTTCGATATACAGTCCCTGGCCAAGTTATTAGACACACTTATGTTTTTTGTGTAAAATCATATTACTAATTCATAGAGATGATATTATTGTATAAACAATTAAAATTCAGAATAAACATTGATTGTAGGGTAAGAATGAATAAAAAGCATGCCAATGACGTTAAAATTATTTATTTTTGTAAGTCAAATTAAAATGATTAGACTTGAAAAACTTTTTACTTAAAATTCGAAAATATCAATATTTCGTGGAGCCTTTGGCGGCAATCAATGCCTCTATTCGTCGTCTCATACTGTTAATGTAACATTGAATAGTTTCTTGCATGTGTGGGTGATGATTCCAGACATGGATAAGTTTTTCTATCAATTGGGTTTTGTTTATTATGATCTCTTTGGACAACTCCCTCTTCATCAGCTCCCAAACATTTTCAATGGGATTCATATCTGGTGAATTACCTGGCCAGTCCAAAACAGGGATTTTTTATTGTTGTAAATAAGCCTTTACTGATCGTGATGTGTGGCATGGAATTCCATCTTGTATAAATGTAAAAGGTTCTCCATTTGGAAACCATTCTTTTAGTTGTAGAATCAACCGACTTTACAACACCTCTTTGTATTGCTCTTGTTTCATAGTCCCTTTGACTATGTAAAGACGTCCAGTGCCTTTGTCACTTATGACAGACCAAACCATGAGCTTTGTTGGGTGCTTGACAGTTGGCACGACACAATCTTGATGAAACTTTTCGCTGGGACGACGACGCACAAACTGGGATTTGTTTGCTAAAATTTCAAAAGTGCTTTCGTCAATAAAGCAAACCTGAAATAAAAACTTTTTAAAATGAAGAATTTATCTAATGTTTAAAGACAGACATTTTCAAATGTTTTAAGTATTAATAAAATAAGAATAACTTTATAATTACCGATTTCCAGAACTTCAATGTCTTGTGTTTGTGCTCTCTAGCCCACTTCAGTCGCTTAGCTTTCATTGCTTCGGTTAATTTTGGTTTTCTTAGCTGGTCTACAGGCCTTGAAATTAATAGCTGTTAGTTTTCTGCGTACAGATCGTTCTGACGCAACATCAAACTCTTCGAGCTTCGATATGATCTGTTTTGTAGTAGCAAATCAATTTTCCACGCAGATCTTCTTTAAGCGTCGTTCTATCCTTGGTGTAAATACAGATTTTCTTCCACATTTATTCTTTATTTTTGGGCTCAATGTTTGTCCAAGCCCAAGGTTCGTCTTTACCCGCCTTACACTTGCTTTTGAAACATTAAATTTTCTTGAAATCTCTCTATTCGAATATTTTTTTATATTTACAAGCGCTTTTATTTTGCCTTTCCTTTCTGTTGACAAATCTGTTTTTCTACCCATATTTTAATTACTTAAAAATAGTATATTGACTATTAAAAATAATATATTCACAATTAAAAATAATATATTCCCAATAGAAATACAAATAAACATCTAACAACTGATTTTACAATGCCACAAACACCTCCATGATCGTCGCACATAGCCACGTGATTGTGGCCTGTTATGACATGTTTTAGTTCAGTTGATCTTGAGACATTGTTATAATTCGACATGTCAACAAAAGCACTTTCTCAAATTAAGAAAACATGTAGCGTACATTATTTTAATGAATAAAAACTGTATTACCACGCTGAATTAGTTTTTAGGGTCATTACATACCATATCTAAACTAATAAAAGAAAGTTTCACTCTGTGTGTCTGTGTGTGTGTCTGTTGGCGATGGCTAGGAAAATCTGAGCCACGTAGAAGGCTGGAAATTTAGATTTAGGTAGTCCAAACCCTCTCCTGTTGCACCATTACTTCAGAATTTTAATATTTTAATTACTTTCTGATATATTAATCAAAATGCACAAAGAACTCTCATTAAAAATACGCTTTTATTCTCATGGGTTGGTTGGTTCACTGGTTGGTTGCATCGATTCTTCACAGAAGTAATTAAATAAACCAGAGTAGCGATGCATAAATAAGGATTTCTAACTAAATAGTGTCAACATGGATTGAAATTATCAGCGTAGAGGAGCCATGCGAATGTCACGCCACCTGTACATGACAAATTACACATACGTCCCACTGATTGAAATATTTTGCAGGCATATTTTTCTTCATGACAATTAGTCGGGTTTAAGTTTTTTTTTTTACATTACATTTATTATTATGATGGAGATTGTTAATACAGAAAACTTTATTTAACAGATTCTTTTTTCTATTTGCGGGAATTAAGAGGGACAAGGGTCTAATTACATTTAAGCTTCAAGGTGTATTTCTAGAAAGCAGTTACCATAATTTCCGAATAGTAGTGTAAAAGTAGTAAGCCAAATTTCAAATTAAGTTCCTAGCTTAACCAAATGAATCAATCATTAAAGATGTATTGTGATCCTCCTAATTAGTTATTTGCTGAAGGCCACTTGAACAACCCCCCCCCCACCCCTCCCGGACCGTCCTTCCAGGTTTTTTCTCTAACTCTGCTCCGTTTCCATATCTCAGCAACTATCTTTCCGATTTCAACGCAAGTGATTTCAAACATTATAATTAATTTAATAGTCGCCCTTTATAACATTAAACATAATTTATGAGTAGTGCTTACCACTAATTACGAATAACAGTTTAAGCCAAATTTGTAATTAAATTCAAAGCTTAAGGAAACGAACGAATTTTGAAAGATGCATAGTGGTCATCCTAATTAGTTATTTGCTTAAGGCCACTTGAACACCCCTCCCGGCCCGTCTTTCAAGGTTTTTTTTCTAACTATGCTCCGTTTCCATATCTCAGCAACTATTTTTCCGATTTCAACGCAAGTGGTTCCAAACATTATAATTAACTTAATAGTCACTCTTTATAACATTAAACTAAATTTATGAGTAGCGGTTACCACTATTTCCGAATAATAGTTTAAGCCAAATTTGTAATTACGTTCCTAGCTTAAGCAAACGAACGAATTTTGAAAGATGCATAGTGGTCCTTCTAATTAGTCATTTGCCGAAGGACACTTGAACAACCCCTCCCCCCCGGCCCGTCCTTCAAGGTTTTTTCTCTAACTCTGCTCCGTTTCCATATCTCAGCAACTATCTTTCCGATTTCAACACAAGTGATTCCAAACATTATAATTAACTTAATTGTCACTCTTTATAACATTAAACTAAAATTGTGAGTAGCGGTTACCACTATTTACGAATTATAGTTTAAGCCAAATTTGCAATTAAGTTCAAAGCTTAAGCAAACGAACGATTTTTGAAAGATGCATAGTGGTCCTCCTAATTAGTCATTTGCTGAAGGACACTCGAACATCTCCTTCCTTCGGCACCTCACTCAAGGTTATTTTCTCTAACTGTGCCTTATTGCAATAACTGGGCTAATAATGTTCCAATCTTCTCGAAACCAGCTCAATTTTGTAGTGCGCTTACTATACAATAACGTAAGCAGCCGGGACCTGTCTCAGAAGTTCGTTCGGAAAGAGGTTTGTTTAGAACAGAATGCTCCGCTGGTGGTGGTAGGGGGAAATAAAAGATTTTCTAGAGCGTACGAGCATGCCTGGTATACGGTTCCGAAGCCATCGTAGACCGTGGCCAGAGTTCCGTTTTTTAAGAGATTTAAGTTTATTACAAGGGCTCGGGCAACGCCGGGCGGGTCAGCTAGTATTCTAATAAAACAACTGGGTCTAATAATTTGGCCAGGGACTGTACATAGCAAAATAATATCAACTTTTGCGCAAAATACGCCGCAAATTACGCGTTAACAAGCTGATTTGCAGAAATGCCGTATAGATGTTTTCTTTTATGAAAATATATTTCCTTTATATCTAAAGAAAAACTTGCATGATTTATCATACAATCTTGGCGTTTTCAATTACTGCATGTTGTTGATTAAAAAACATAGGTTACTGTAATAACGAGTTTCAAGAGTATTTTTGCCTAGTTGGTAAGCTAGAGAGAAGTTAGTCTTGTTTTTAATGACTTATATTTGTCGAAATTTAATCAATCATGGCCTGCTTTATTATACAATCTATGTATACATACGTGCGTGTTTGAATGTGTGTATGTATATACAAGTATATATCTAAATAAACGCAAGTATCAATGTAAGTAATTGTTCACCAGAAATTTAACATTTCTCTGATTCATATGTTGTCACATCATGACATAATTTTACACAGATGCATCATGATGCTAATCTTACTTACAGAGTGAATCATCAACAGAGTGTTTCATCTAACAGAAAAGTTGAATTATATTTTAAAAATACACTTTTAGTGATTTTATTTTAAATTAACAATTTTCTTTTACCATTTTAGGGTGAAATACATCAAAGGTTTCAGAGTTGTGGATGCTTCAGTAATGCCCAAAATTACACATGGTAACACGGGTGTTCCTGTGATCATGATCGGTGAAAAAGCTGCGGATATAATCAAGGAAACGATTCACTGCGGAGATAATAATTATAATAAACAGAAAAATGCAGCTGAAAGCAAATCAGCTGCTGAAAGTAAATCAAGTGGTGGGGGAGGAACATTTGCCGAAAGTAAATCTTTTGCTGAAAGTTCGTCATTTGCTGGAAGTCAGACATTTGCTGGAAACAAATCTGGTAGAAGAAAATAAACTGTTGAAACTAAGTCTGTTGAAGAAGCATATGGTCACCAATCTATGGGATCATCAGGAATATTTGAAGAAATATAGTTATAGGGATACAAATTTTTTTTGTCAGAAACTCGTAGCAATGAGTCATGATGATAATTATTATAACACATGGATTATACTTCATAAAATAATTTATATAATGTATTATTAAGTAATAGAACATGAATAAAACGTATTCAACAACTTGACGGGGAATGTAACAGATATTAATGAATGGAATGTGATCATTTACAAAACATTATTGTTGTTGTTTCATTTAAAACATTATCACTTTATAATACAAATATAAATGGAATTTTGAAAAGTGCTATAACATATGGATTATAAATTATAAAATAACATCTATAAACAAGTGAGCAAGTGTAGGGTTTCGTTTATTATTCCTTTCAAAACTCTTTATCCTTTCTATAATAAATCCAACTAAAATTTCATTTTCCAAAAAAAAAAAAGAGTCATGTTTTTTATAATGTAAAAATTTACCGGGCTATTATACTCTGTCTTTCTAAATTAAACATATTGTACACCTTCAAAATATTAAAATATGCGAATATTTCCCTAATCGGGTTTATATCATTATTCAATAAGTTCCTCAAACTCATATATATACTATTCTCTGTTACTCATATTGATACTCGCTTTGTATTATTCTCAAACATTTGAAAAGTCTGTTAAACTTCCAATATGACGTCAGATTAATTTTCTTTTTAATTCTCTAATGACGTGATATTAATCTGCTTTCTGTACATACACATTCTCATACTCCTTGTATTACTGAGAAATGTTTGAAAATTTCCGTTTTATTAACAATATGACGTCCTATTAATCTTTTTTTTCTATTGGTGAAACTTTTTATTTCATTTTCATTTTTCACGTGGAAATATTTCAATAGAAAATTATTTATTGTAGAAAGAATTTTATTGTGGAGTTAGTTTTAATTTTTGGCAACTGCTATAGTGAAAAATGTTTAATTTATTAGGAAAAGGCTGTTATATTTTTGGATTTTTTCTCTCTATATTAAAATAATACGATTTTTAAAAATTTTAATATTTTGAGCTTCATAGTAGGTATTTAGCTATAAGTGTACAAATTTTCATGCCTGTAAGTTATATAGTTTCTGAGAATGGCTCTGTGACGGACAGACAACGGAGCGGGAGTAATAGGGTTTCGTGAGATGAACGAAACCCTAAAAACTGCAAAATAGTAAATAATATAATTTATCTATGTTTTTTTTCTACAGTAAATCAATTTTGTCTTATCATACAAGAGTGTTTGTTTTTATTTTAACATTAATATTTGTACAACACGTTGTCTCGCAATCAAGATTGTGAACATTAGATAGTGGTGTAAAAATCAATAATTTTGTACCACAGAAAAAACTTTTATCAAAGTTTTTATCAAAGAAACAATTGAGTTTAAAGATATTTGGTTACTGTAAATACACTGGTGTTTAGAAATTAAGGGCAGTGACCAATTTCAGCTGTTTTCGTCGAATATTTACTGAAACTCGTGAGGAAATGACAGAAATGCCTTTGAACTTTGAGGAGGTAAAGAATATGTTTGACTTCATGTTTTTCAGTGAAGATTTTGTCGCAAGGAAAATTAGGGGGGGGGGGATAATAATTTTAATTATAAAATAATACTTTCAATCAACTAACAGAAAATGCTATAAATGGTCTGTCACTGTAGCAAATGACTATGTAGGTCCTGTTCAACATTTGTGTGCATTTGTGTAAGCATAGCACGTATATTCGTGAAGATGTTAACTTTCCTGTGAAAAATTCAAAAGGTTTTTTTTTTTTTTATAGCATGCAGAGTTTTCAGCCAAATTTAACACCGCTTTCCAAAAACTTGAAAAAAATCGTAGAAATAGTATACTGTAATTAAAATATTAATATGTTAAATATTTCATGAGATATGGGTATTTGCGTGAAATATATTTTAACTACGCATGTGCGAAGTACATCAAAAAATTTTTGTCATGATATAAAATGACCAGTGAAATATCGTGAAAACTCAAAAAGTTACAGCAATAATTGATAAATTGAAGAGAAAATCCCATATAATCCTATGGGATTTCATCTCAATGTATCAATTATTGCTATAATTTTTGAGTTTTCACGATATTTCACTGGTCATTTTTTATGAGTTGCCCTGTAGTATTGATTATCAAACCATGACAAAAAATCTTTGCTATAGTTTGCGCATGCGCAGTTAAAAATTATTTCATACAAATACCCATATCTGTTCAAATATTTAATATAATAATATTTAATTTCAGTAAACTATTTCTATAATTGTTTGTCAAGATTTTGGAAAGCGGTGTTAAATTCGGTTGAAAACTCTGCATGCTAAAAAAAAAATCTTTTGAAATTTTCACAGAAACGTTAACATCTTCACGAATATACGTGCTATGGTTACCCAAATGCACACAAATGTTGAACAGGACCTACATAGTCATTTGCTACAGTGACAGACCATTTTTAGCATTTTCTGTTACTTGGGTGATCGAAAATATTATTTTATTATTAAAATTATTATTATCCCCTCCCCCCCCCTAATTGTCCTCGCGACAAAATCTTCACTGAAAAACATGAAGTCAAACATGTTCTTTACATCTTCAAAGTTCAAGGGCATTTTGGGAATTTCCTTGCGAGTTTCAGTAGATATTAGACGAAACGACTGAAATTGGTCACTGCCCTTTATTTGTAGACCTCAGTGTATAACTGTAAATTTCAAAAACATTACGTTGAATTTCCTTATCCTGATCATTTTCATCAAATTATAATTGTGTGGTGTATTGTGTCGATAACATTCACGTTCTTAAGTTTAAAAAAGAACCCAATTTCAGATTAACAATAACAACAAAAGTTTCCGAAGATCAACAAAGGAACGCGTTCATCTAATGTCCCGATCCGATAGTGGGCGAAGCCCGCTTTTTCCTATCATAATACCTGACCGGCACTCTAATAGAAAAACTTTAATTACCCATAATGCAGTTTAAACATCTTAGCTCAGATTCTTCGGTTTTCAATAGGCTTTTAATTTATTATTTTAATCTGGGGATAGAGACGCCTTTATGTCTTGAATTGAAATTACATGTTTAAAAGAATGTACGAAAGCGATAGGATTAATTAAAAATTTTGGGATTTTCCATTCAGACAGGGGAAAATATATTTTTTTTCTTTCAAAACGTTTCTGAAACTTTCAAGAAAGCTGAACAGATGACTAGTCGTAAATTCTTTACACACAAATCACAGTCTCAAGATGGTTAAAACACCCATTCAAAAACTTTCACTAAACAGCATATAATCTTCACTTTAAAATTTTTTTAACTACATTGGATCTCTCATTCTAAAACAATCCTATAATTCCAAGTATTTAGGATTTAAACTTTATCACTTGAGAGAGATATTTCAGCAGACCTAGAATTTAGATTATAATCCCCTAACCATATCAACTGAAACCTGATACTTTATTATGTCCTTAAAAACCACGTTAAATCGCATTACTTAAATTATTAGGTTATGTAAAAAAAATAAGACCCATTTTCGTTATGTGATTTTCATACAATTGAATCGGTCATTTCAAAAACCACATAATTAATTTTTTTTCCAAATGTATCGCAAATGCTTCGTTAAAGGTAGGGTCCTGATAGTAAATAATAACAAAATAAGTTAGTGTATTCCTTCCTCTTCAAACAACACCTTCTAATTTTCGTTCATTACTTAAACGACATAAAGTCAGCGACTTAAGTGGTTTTTGCATGCAATAACAGATTACATGAGGACGCCACATTACATTACCATATTATCATTTGCATGCAATACCATACTAAAACATGAAACTGTTCCTGTAAAAAAGGCCATTTTCATTAATTTTGAATAAAAAATATGTTTAACATGACTGTTTTGTTCTAATTAAATACCACCTAAACTTGTTTCTTGCTGAAACAACATACAACAGAAACAGTTTTCCTTTTATTCTCCTTTTTATTATTCATATATTATAAAAACTATTCGATATTTACAAACTTTGAAGTACAAAATCTAAAATCAGCCCAAAAATACCAATAAAAATTCGTTTGCTTGTGAATAAATAATACAGTTTTGTTTTTAATTTAAAAAAAGTTCTTATTCTGTGGTTTGTCATGTGGTTTTTGAAATGACCGATTCAATTTCTTTTAGGTGGTTGGAGACAGTTTTAAAAAATTTTGAAAGTTCAGCAGTTAGCTATTGGACTGTCATACATATGGTAGCTTTGACTCAGCTTAAACTCATGTTTATCAATCAGAGAATTCCGTCTATGACAGTCTGCACCTTCAAGAAATCTCATTTCCTCAGAGAACTTTCTGGAACCAACATTCAACTCTTTGTTAATTTCCTCCAATTCTTCCCAAGCCGTTTATTCTGCTTTTCAGCCCATTATTAAATTTGTACAAAAACTCGTCCTCTTTTCACGTAATTATGTCTTTACAATGACTAAAAATAAAACAATAATGCTATAAAATACACCAACAAATTAACTCACAACAACGTAATATTCCATTGAAAATTTGTTGAAAAAATTAGGTTTTAAAAGTTCAGTATCAGAAACTACCTTTATTTTACACACAGATTAATATAATAAAATCCCAATTCTTCCGGTTCACCACAACAACAGAAACAGAGAAAATAGACGGCAAAGCATCGCTCATTCACATGCAGAGATTTAGCCATCCGCATTGCTCGAAAAAAAAAAATCGTAGAGAACCTTTATGACTGAGTGTAACGAACGCAAACGGACCACGTAAATAATTTTCATCGATATGAACAACTTATAATTTGAATGACTATGCCTTTTTAAGAGAAAAATATTAATTTCCGTTGCATATGCACAATACACATGTTCTAAACTACTGCAACTCGAATTACACAACAGAACGAAACTCAAAGGTTGGTTCTGGAACATTCCAGTTCCATTTTCCCCAGTTTTGCTTGAGTTCGGTGCATGGCTTTGCATTGTCATAAAGAAAAATGAGCGAAAAGCCAAGATGACTAAATGCACGATGCAAAAGTTCAAACTGTTCGCAGCGAAATTTTGATATTCATGCAGTAGCATAAAAGTTGCCGTATATAGCTGACTACTAAATTATGTTACAAACTATTCGGATGTACCAATCCCAAAATTTTCTTCTATCTCACACAAGTTTCGCATACACTAAAAACGAATCAGCACCAATGTATATCAAGGTCTAACTGAATCTGAAGTTTTATTGAATTCCGTGCATTATATCTTGAGATATGACTATGGCTAAAATCGTGTAAATCCTGAAAAATGCAGCATAGCAGCGCCACTTGTTGGGAGATTTACACCAAAGCCTAATCAACAATAACTTATGTCAACGTCTAACTGAATCTGAAGTTTGATGAAAATCCGTGCATTAGTTCTTGAGATAGAGTTATCGTGAGAATCATTAAAAAACTAGTATAGCAGCGCCACATGTTGGGCTATTTACACCAAAATGTAATCAGCGTCTATTTCTGTCAAGATCTAACTCAATCTGAAGTTTGATGAAAAACAGTGCATTAGTACTTGAGATAGAGGTATTGCGGGAATCATGAAAAGTGAAGCATAACAGTGATTTACACCTGTTGCGCGAATTACACCAAAAACTAATCAGCACCAATTTATATCAGGGACTATCTAAACATATTTTTTTATTAAATTCCGTGCATTAGTTCTTGAGATAGAGCGTCCGCAAAAGTTTTGTCACATACAGACAGACAGAAAGTGTCACAGACTCACAGACAGACATTTTCTACAAACAGTCAAATCGTGTTCAGGGCCTTCTAAAACGTATAAATCCGTCGAAAACTGGAAGTCCAAAATTTTCATGAATCCAATACTTTTTCTTTTAAAGATAAAAAAAGTAAAAATGAGCTATTTTTCTCTCATGCGCAGTAAACCATTTCATATATACAGCGTGTCCACGTATAACCTGACCGACCTTTATTTTCGCAACCGTTGGTCCTAGAGGCATACTTCCAATTACAAAAATGGTTTAAATAAGGTAAAGAATTACTTTCATAGCGATTTGGGTCAAGAAAAGCAGTTATTAAAAAATTACGAAATTTAAATTTTTATACGGTCCCCCGGTCCTATTAGTGATATTTAGTAAAAATTTACTGTGGCACTAACAAGTAAGACAAAAAAAGTCCCATTCATCTAACATTAAAATTGACTGAGTTATGAAACTTTGAAATGCATGACTTATACCACTTTTTTGCATCTGAAAACAAATCATTTCGGCCTTGCTTTCAGGGGTCGTATATCGAGTACTTAAAGTTATTTCAAGGTATCTGCGCTTTGAAAGAAATCATACAACTATTACGATTGAGTTAACTTTTATTAATTAAGTTTCAGATTAGTTAAAATACTTGTATTTTAACATATGTTTTATTTTGAAAGGATTTGAGGCTATGATTTCTTTTAACAAAAATTATGTTATTTTCATAAGGTTTTATTTAACTTGCAACGATCGTCTTTCCAGTTTAAAATTTGTACTCGATCTTTAAGTTACTTTCAAGTGTCCGATCAAAGTTAAATTTTACATACTGACTTAAATCCGATGACAATGTAATATTATTATAATTTTCGACGCTTACCTTCTTATACATACTTATATCAGAGGATAACACAAAAGAAATCGGATAGATCACCCTCAACAAGTTTAAGAAAGAATTTTTGATTAAATAACATAAACCTGAGATGGTTGTGTTTTTTAGCTTTTATAATTACGTTTTATGTATTTTTTAACGCTGAATAAAAAAATTACCTTTACTTTTAACTATCATGTTAGGATTTTTCGAAAATCGTAAATTTCAAGGTTAAAAAATAGCGAAAAATCTGATACTATAAATTAGATGTAAGACTTTTTATTCAGTTTAACTTTATTTAATTCAATAATTTATTCAAATTTTTGGCTTATACTGGGTTTCTTACTGCTAAACAGCTCAGGGGTCTGATGAGGTTGGGAGGGAGGGGGGATCAATTTGAACTTTGAGCTTTATATCTTTGAAATTTGCGATTTGAGAAAAATCCTGACGTGATGGTTTAAAATGAAGGTCATTTTCGGATTCTGCACTAAAAAATATATAAGAATCAATTTTCAACAATTTAAAAAACATGGCACAATCCAAAATTTGAAAGACAGTGTAATCTAACAGAATTTTAAAATCTGTATCATTTTGTAAAGCATTGAGGCTGTAGTTTTCATCCTTTTATTTAACAGAAATTCTGTTGTTTTTATCCTTTTATATGTTCAGTACAAATGGTATATTTTGCATTAATATGTCAGAATGATTATAGATTTCACATTTATATTAGATTACCATGTTAATTTTGCTCTCAACTATTTTTTTGATATATCTGACGATTATTTATATTTCTACTACATTTGTGAATGACCCCTATTTCGCAGCAAAAAATATACTCCAACTTTAAACAGCTATTACTCGGTCAATTTTAATGCTAGATGAATGGGACTTTTTTTGTCTTACTTGTTAGTGTCACAGTAAATTTTTACTAAATATCACTAATAGGACCGGGGGACCGTATAAAAATTTAAATTTCGTAATTTTTTAATAACTGTTTTTCTTGCCCCAAATTGCTTTGAAAATAATTCTTTACCTTATTTAAACCATTTTTGTAATTGGAAGTATGTCTCTAGGACCAACGGTTGCGAAAATAAAGGTCGGTCAGGTTATACGTGGACACGCTGTATACATACTTATATCTTACAAAATATTACATATAGGCATTATTAAGTATGGTCTTTAGTTTATCTTGTACTTTGTCATTTTTCCTCAATGTGTCATAAAATGCGATTAAAAACCGTGCAAGTTATAAACTAAAAGCTTGGGATTTTTTTTTCTTTAATTTTAAAAAGAAATGTTTATATCATCATGAATATTCGTACTGTTTTAATATAAATACGTACAAACATTTTACTGAGCTTATAAAACCATTTGTTACAGTTATAGATTATTTCAAGTTTTTTTTTCATGATAAAGTGTGATTGAAAACGTTGTTTTTCTTATTCAATTTGTTGTTGGTCCCCTAGGTGCCTCCATGATTAAATCATCACTGATCTTTACATCTCGAAGTACATGCGCTTTACATTCCAAACTCTCAGGAACAATTCGTCAAGTATTTCTATTGCTGTACAAAACGTCTCAAATCGAAAGTATTTGATCGTTTAAGCTTGGAATTTTTTTTTTTTTTTTTTAAAGAAACGTTTATATCTTCATGAATATCCATACTATTCTAATACAAATACATACAAACATTTTACAAGGCTTATAAAATCATTTGTTACATTTATAAGTTCGAGTTTTTTTTTTTTTTTTTATGATAAAGTGCGATTGCAAACATTGTTTTTCTTATTCAATTTGTTGTTGGTCCCCTAGGTGCCTCCATGATTAAATCATCACTGATCTTTACATCTCGAAGTACATGCGTTTTACATTCCAAACTCTCACTAACAATTCGTCAAATATTTCTGTTGCTTTACAAAGCGTCTCAAATCGAAAGTGTCCGATAGTTTAAGCTTGGAATTTTTTTTTCATTTTTAAAAGAAACGTTTATATCTTCATGAATATCCATACTATTCTAATGCAAATTCATACAAACATTTTACAAGGCTTATAAAATCATTTGTTACATTTATAGATCAGTTCGAGTTTTTTTTTTTTTTTTCATGATAAAGTGCGATTGCAAACATCGTTTTTATTATTCAATTTGTTGTTGGTCCCCTAGGTGCCTCCATGATTAAATCATCACTGATCTTTACATCTCGAAGTACATGCGCTTTACATTCCAAACTCTCAGGAACAATTCGTCAAGTATTTCTATTGCTGTACAAAACGTCTCAAATCGAAAGTGTCCGATCGTTTAAGCTTGGATTTATTTTTTTTCATTTTTAAAAGAAACGTTTCTATCTTCATGAATATCCGTACTATTCTAATAAAAATACATACAAACATTTTACAAGGCTTATAAAAATCATTTGTTACATTTATAGATCAGTTCGAGGTTTATTATTTTTTTCATGATAAAGTGCGATTGCAAACATTGTTTTTCTTATTCAATTTGTTGTTGGTCCCCTAAGTGCCCCCATGACTAAATCGTCACTAATCTTTACATCTCGAAGTACATATGCTTTACATTCCCAACTCTCAGGAACAATTCGTCAAGTATTTCTATTGCTTTTCGACAAAACGTCTCAAATCGAAAGTGTCCGATCGCTTTTTTCTGAGAAATGTTATGATATCACGAGATGTGATTAAAGTACTTAAGTGACTTACACCTTTGATGGGCGGTGGGATATAATATATCCGCTTTATTTTAATTCCCCAAACGCCACAATAACACCGGAATTTTTGTATCAAATTTTGCTTTTATAAATATACGTGAATAATATACGCTTTTACCTATTTGGAAATATATTTGTTGTTAAATCCCGGTGTGATTCAATGATTTCAACATTTTAGAAATATAAGTACTTTGCCCCTGAAAGGGTTAAACAGAATGTGCTGTTAACTAAATTTCGAAATATGGAGCAATCAGTTCAATTTTTATTTGGACGTGATTGGCTGTTTTATTACTTCTCATGATGTCACATTTTACAGAAAGCAATCTCGGTATGTTAACAATTTCTTTAACGTAACTTTATATTGTTAAAACGAAGAACGAAAAAGTGAATTTGTTTTTAAATTAAGACAATTTGATTAAGATAAAACGGGAATAGCACGCGAAATCTGCGAAAAAGGTGTAAAATTTGAAATCCGTTTAAAAGTCTTAATTAATTATAATTAACTCGTAAAAGTGCAATTTTTAATATTTTGATAAAATAAGAAAAATTTATATTTTGAATTAAAGAAAAAAATAAGAAAAAAATTTCTAATATGAACAATATCTAGTTAAAAAATATTTAATTAGAAGAATATCGAATCTAATCTAAAAATCATATTTTCACTTGAAAAATTATTATCTCAATTCAATGAAATTTCGCGTTTTGCTACAGATACTGATTTAATAATATCATATTCTACTTTTACATAACCTATTACTACTAGTTAAGAGATTTTCACTTATGGATCAAATTTTACACTATTTAATTAGGAAATTATAAAATTGCAAAAAAAGTTCCCTGATTTCCCTGACTACCCTTATCAGATTTCCATGATTTCTATTATTAACGATACATGCACGATATTTTTAAATGTATGTCACATCCTCGTATAACACACTTATCCAGCTTGCAAATACTTCATTTGGAAGAGAAAACAAGAGAAAAACATAAAAATGCACAATATGCATAAAGTACTGGTTCACAGTTTCATAAATCCAAACTTAAAATTTAGTCCAACAACTTCACAATGCGGCCAATGAAGATTTCCTCATTTTATGAAGATTGTTCAAGTTCAATTCTAAGACATATCTATATCTGACAGGATAGCTAATTGGATTATGCTGTCCACCTGGTCAGCTCATGCCAATGTATCATAAAATTTTCAAAAATGGATAAATTGCCTTCAATATAACACTATCCACAGAAAATGAGGACATCTGATCACCTTGATATGTGTTAAATACAAAACTCATATCATATGCATATTTTTAAAACATTATGCAAATTTTACTTTTCTTTATCGCGTACAGTGATTGGCTTAAATATCCCCTGTCTGTCGGGGAATCAGTCTCGTGCAAAAACATAAATATTCTCGCATATAGACAAATTTCCCTGATTTTCAAGTATTTTTACGAAATTCCATGAGTTTTCCAGATTGATAAAACTCCCTGATTTTCCCCTGATTCCCTGATTTCTAGAATTTGTAGCCACACTGTATAAGCATATTTATTGATTATTAATATTTATCACACTCGAAACCGAAAAGCAATATTTATTTTGCTCACCGGAGAATGGATGAAGGATTTAAGATGATACTTCTAATCCAAAAATAGTTTAGTAAATAGTATTCACTTGCACTAAAAATTATTTTTTATACATCTCCAAAATACTGTTATTTTGCGTTGCGAGTGTGACATACAGGGTGAGCATAAAATCCTGTTACCATTATAAAACTTTATAACCCATATACCGAGTGCACCATAAGTTCGTTAAAACTTTAAAAAATCATTAGAAAGAAACAAATGATGCTAAAAAAGTGAAGTTTGCAGGAATGGTATTAGAGAGATATCGGATATTTTTAATAACAAAAAAGTTGTAGTTAAAAATATTTCCGATAGATGGCGCTGCCATTCATAATATGAAGCATATGTAAGCAAATTAGTCTTATTGTAAAAGATCCATTTCCGCGAAGCATCTGACAAGCTTCAGTATACCAGTACATGAAACAGGATGTTTTCTCGTCTTCAGTCATTCTGCCGTGCAGAATTATTGCAATGCGCTAGTTGCTGATTCCCCATTCTTGTAAAAGTATTTAACTACCACCGCTTGATCTGGTAACGATAGCATACTGCTGGCATCGAATGAAGAATCTGTGTGTATTGAGGGGTTTTGTTGACTGCCTGATTTGCATAAATCTGCTTCATAATATACATGCTGCGCCATCTATCGTTAATTTTTGAATCAAATTTTTTTGTTAATAAAAAAAAATCCTATCTCTTTCTAATCTCATTCCTGCAAACCACAAGTTTTTAGCATTATTTGATTCTTTTAATGAATTTTTAAAGTTTTAACGAATTTATGATGCACCCGGTATTTAAAATAAATATTAGCTTTTTTTTCCAGGTGTTTCTCAGTATCTAAATTTCATTTTTCTGTTCTAGTTATTGACATTAAGATGCTAAAAGTTTCGATGCAGTGTGTCCACAACGTACTGTTACCATTAAAGAACCTTATAACTCATGAAATATTGTAGATGCTCGTTGGGTTTTTTAAAAATCTGTTAAACAGCATTTAAAATTTGGGAAGCAACACTGACAACATTTCGTGTGCGCTTTTGGTTTTCTGCAGGATATTTGGGTATTATTGCTTAATTAAATGGATAATAGAACACATTGTACAATTAGCTTCATCATCGTAATGTCAGCAACTGTGAATGCAAACAAAAATTTAGATACGCAAAAACACTTAGAAAAAACAACGCGAACACTTATCTCATATATTTCATGAGTTATAAATGTTTTGTGATAGTAACGGAACTTCGTGAAACAACCTTTTCATGAATATGAATTGTTGCGGGCGTAACATTGTTTAGAAATCAAGCACGCAACACTAAGTGATATTAATTAAAAACTTGAGTTATGATAAAACATACTCTCTGAATCTACATTCACCTTGTACTATAAATACTAATTAAAATCAACATAAATGTCCAAAAACATATACATACCATTTCATAAAGTATTTTACTGAAGGTGTTTTGACTTCATATACACAACTGTATTTTACATATACAACCGAGAACCAATTGTAACCTTGAAGATGAGAAAAGGTTTGCTCGAAAGCGCTCGGTTGTCTATGTAAAATACAGTTTTGTATATGAAGTCAAAACACCTTCAGTAAAATATTTTATAATATGGTATGTATATGTTTTTTGGACATTTATGTTGATTTTAATTACTAACAAGGGGAGAGCCAAACATGATGCGCACAGATTTTGATGGTTTTAAAGTATGTTGTAGGGGTCATACCCCTAACTATTCAGGTCAAAGGTTTCCTTCAAATGGGCTTTTTTCGAGAAATTTCGAGTTAAAGTTCAGTATGGATTTCAAATACCCATTAGTTCGCAGTCTTGAACAAGAACTCTGTGGTGGAGAGCTAGCGCTCGCGATTTGAGAGCGGGAGATAAGGGTTCTGTCATCTATAGTGACTTTTTTAAATAAATTTTATATATTTGTCGCGTTATAAGTTTTATGCAGAATTATGAATTCTGCATCTTCGAACTTTTTGATATTTTCCTAATAAATTCCATTTACACTTTTTTTTGAAGTTTTGAAATTAATATTTCTACTGACGAAATTCCAATAAAATGAATTGTGACGTGTGAGAGCTTGACAATAGTGATTAAGGTAAGAAGGAGGGAAAGAACAAAGAAATTGGATTCATGGAAATTCATCCAATTATTATACTTCAAGGTCCTTAGTGCTTTTGAAAAAAAATCACACATGAAGAAAGTCCCACATTCAAAAATGCTGTAAAAAGGGAACCACTGGTCAGAATGACTTCGAATTTGAACTGAATATACTGGAAGAAGGGGGAAACGGTATGGCTTAAGAAAAAACAAAGTTCCAAAGTGTATCAATAGATGGCACTGTAAGCGGCATACTATGCAAATTAATGGACATTCATGCGCAATTAAAAACCGAAACATTATGTACTTTATATGCTGTTTTTGGCCCAAGGACAGTTAAGAACCGATTTTCCCCATCCAATGGTGTACGACCTTGCCGTGGGGGATGGGCTTTCCAACTAACAGTACCACAACTGTTGACTGATTTGGAATATAGTTTTTCGGTCAAACAAGCGAAATAGTCATGTACATTGAACAGTACGGTTGGTTTACTGTGCAACTCATGCCAAAGTCATTGTATTTCGATTAAAAATGTCACTTGTAGCCGAATCCCCTTTCGTTATGCCGCTTACAGCGCCATGTATTGATATACTTTGAAACTTTTTCTTTCTTATGCCATACCGTGTCCCCCTTCTTCCAGTATATTCAGTTCAAATTTCAAGTCATTCTGACCGGTAGTTCCTTTTTTACAGCATTGTGAATGTGTGACATTAATTATAATCACCCTGTATATAAAAAACAGAACATAGATCATATACAAGGTTGCACAAAAGGCTGATATTTACCCGATTATAGATGGAAATTGTTAAAATTGAGTTCACACATGTGTTATACGTTTTATAAATTGTTTACTTTCACATCCTCTTTCGCCTTATTAAACGATGATGTTTTGTTAGAATTATCTGAATGTGATGAAAAATGTTTCATAGTCTATGGTTAGCGCATGATTTTTTTTCCTTGTTTACCGATTGTTACCATATTTTAAAACAGTGCAAATAATAATATTTCCAAACGTTTTACTATTAAATAATATATTTACACGTGAATATTAAAAGATTTTTTTTAAATAATTAAATTATTACGTGAGAAAAGTATATAATAGTAAAAATTACGTCATATTTAGAAATCGGAATTACTAATATTTCCAAGCACTTTACATGTGAATATTAAGAGAGAAGAAAATCTTTAAAATGATGAATTTATTACGTGCAAAAAACATTAAACGGGGAAAATTACGTAATATTTAAAACAATGTGTTCGAAACGTCATATTTAAAACAATGTGTTCGAAACGTCATATTTAAAACGATTTTGTTACAGCGTCTGAAAGAAAAAAAATTTTTTAGAGTACATTCAAAATTAAGAGATACGATAAATAAACATAATGGTTGACAATGTACGCCACGGAGTTTCAGTTGTGCGCTCTTTTCGCTTATTTGCCGATTTTAGAAATATAAATTAGTAAATAAATTTATTAAAAAATATTTTGAAACAGGGTTGGACAAATGTTTAATGTATGAAATTTAAACTACAATATATTAATTGCATTTAATTGATACCTTGATTGCCCAAATTATATATTTATTTCGATAAATTGCTTCCTTTTATATGCAAAGCAACGATCGTTGTTTTGCCATTTTCAATGTTTGGCTGGCATTGATTGTAGCCAAACAATCACAAAATACGCCAATTCGCACTTGCTTTTATTTACTTGTTTTTTCACTTTTTTTAATAGACTATAGACTTTCTTATAAAAGACCGGAAGGCTGAGACAATTTTTAATTAATCATTTTGTACAAGTTGATTTTAAAATGTGTCATAGATCTTACTTAAAAAGTCACGAAAACAGCCGTCAAATATCGCGACAGCAATGGACAGCAATGCTGCCTTCGACCCAAAAATTCGCCCCGTCAAAGGGTTTACAGCAGATCGCCACTAGTTGTAGGGAAATAAGAGTTCGTGGACAGACTTTTTTGCATGTTCAGCAATCTCTTATACCAAACACGCCCGTCCCTTACCCTCCCGTATCTCACTCCATGCCTTTAGCCACCATTAGATCAATTTGCATTACCTCTTGCCAAAAAAAAGCTGCATTTTAGCGAATTTTAGGTGCATTTTAGTGATTTTAATAAATAAAGTGTAATACGTGGGTTTTGATGTTCGATTTAAGCATCAGACGTCGCCTTTTATTATTTAATCCCGTAGACTACCAAAATACAGGGAAGTATTTCAAATTTATACATTTTAATGGGTTAGAAGTTCTATTTTCATGAAAACTTTTAAAAAGACTTTATTGAGTTTTCTTAAATGGTTACTGCAGAAAATGTTAAAATTAGATAAAATTCAATTCAATCATTAGAGTAAATTCAACTCAACATTTTTCTACCCCCGCTAGCACCGCCTGATAAAATGTTAAAGAAATAAACAAACTTGCTTCATATATGCATAGTATAGGCTTAATGAAAGTAATATATTTAACAGTCTATGGAAAAATAAAAAGTATTCTTTGGATGTGAAAATAAAATTTAGAAGGCAAACCAGAATAATTTAACTCGAATTTTTAAACACACCTATTAAAGTCACGTCAATGCGTCACTCGAATTTTGATATAATTTTTTTAAACCCATATTTTGAATTTATGGGAATTGTAAATGAAAAAGGCATCAGCGAATAATTTTTATATATGTTTTTAAGTTGAAAGTAATATTTGCACCTGTGAATATAAATATAAGAAAAAATAAAAAATATATAATATATATATATATATATATATATATATATTATTAATAGCACAGCGTCTTTTGATATAATTTCTTAAGACCTTTATTTAAAATTCTTAAATCCAAAAGCTTAAATACTGCGTCACAAACTTTTAACCCGTTAAAGATTTTTGTACTGATACCATTACTTTTGTGTGGTTAATGATGAAAAAAATTAAATTTAAAGAGCAATGCAATGACAGTCGGGATTTTCACTCACCTTCAATTTCCCACCTAATCACCCCCCCCCCCCCCTTTAAAAAAGGTTATCTTATACTTCCATTATAAAGTACTGTGTTATTTAATTTATTTTATTTTTTTAATATTTGTAGGAAATTGAAATAATGTACAAATTGCATGTTTTTTTAATTTTTTTTTCTTTCACGGATATGAAAAGCAGTGCGAAATTTTACTATGTAAAATATTACTTTCCGAGGAAGAAAAGCAAGAAATATTAAAACTTTTACAATCATTAGTTATTAATAAAAATAAATAAATAATTATCTAAATTAATCGTAACCTCCCAAATTTACTCTTTCCCTTCCTCCTCCCCATCATACAAATAAATTTAAAATATTCTGAAATATTTATTTTTATATTAAATATCTTCTGTCTTATTTAATGCTCCGTAATGACAATAAATATCAATCATATAAATTAATTCCCCATCCTACCTCCCCCTACCCCGTTTCCTAATATTTCCACTTCCCGTTTTTCTCCCAAACCCCGCTCCAGAATACCAGATTAAAATCTTTAAAACTTTATGTTTTTTAAATAATCGGCAATATTCTTTAATCACTAAGAAAAGTAAATAATCATGTAAATTATCCCCCTACAGTTCTTAATTTACGTTTCCCTAATTCCTTTGCACCTCTAGCAAACAAAAAAAAAATATTTTTTAAAATCTTTATTTTTCTATCTTAGAAAAATCTTCTGCCATATTTAGTGCTTTAGTGACATTAAATAATTAACAATATAAAGCATCCCTTTGACCCCCCCCCCCCCCAAATTTCCGCTGTCCATTTTGCCTCCTCCCTCTAGTATATAGGTCCGAATTTTTATTTATAAAAAAAAAAAAAAAATAAAATAAAATAAACAATCTGCAACACACGTTGCTTAAATATACATACATCAATCATTTAAATTAGCCTCTCTGATCTCCAAATTTACACCTTCTCTCCATACCGAGAAGTTTAAAATATTTTAAAATCTTTATATTTATATAAAAAAAATCTTCTGTCCTATTTAACGCTGTTTAGTGACAATAAATTATCAATCATATAACTTATTCACCTGCTCCCCAAAATTTCTTCTTCGCCTTTTGTCCGCCCACTCGAGCATGTTTAAAACTCTTTATTTAAAGAAAAAACGGTAACATTCGGTGCTCACTAATAAAAATAAATAAATAATCACATAAATAAACGCCATAATCTTCGAAATTTACACTTCTCCTCTCCTTTCCCCCACCTCCATTGTACAACAAATTTAAAATATTTACAATTAATAATAAAAATTACTCCTTCTACAAATTCCCACTGTACTCTCCCTCCAGGAAAGAGATTCAAATCTTAGAAAATCTTTATTTAAAAAAATAATCTGTAACATTCCTTCCTTACTGATATAAATAAATAAATACTGTGAAACCTCTCCGAAAGACCACCTCTATAAGGAGACCACCTCTCATAAAGACTGTTTATTTCTGGTCTATAATTTTTGGCTATAGGGTCAATGTTAATTTCCCCTCTATTAAAGGACCACTATTTCCTGTCTTCCTCTCTGAAAGACCAAATTTCAACTTTTGAGTCAAAGGTTGATTACTTCGCTTTGTGTGTGTGTGTGTGTGTGAGTGTGGGCATTGGGGAATCTGGAAATTTGACTTTTCTCCATGAAACACATTCAGCTAGCTGGTTTCAGAAGGGCTATTGTCTCCTTTCCTGGAATTGGCTAAGTGACAGACACACTATGAAGTGCAAGAGTTTTTTTTTCAGAGAGAAGGGATGGGTCAGATTCCAGTTTTATTTCGATGCTGTATATTTTCTTGGAGAGTTTGTCACTTCTTGCTATCTAACACAGTGGTTATTCACGTTTAAGTGCATATTGTGTTGTACCTGCTGCGGGTTTAGTAATTTGATGATGTCTAAAAGAATTGCATTAACTTTTGAAGACAAAGTTAAATTTTTAAGAGCACACGAGACAGAAACGTCAGAAAGGAAATTGGCGACACAGCTTAATTGTAGCAAAACTCAAATATACATTGAAGGACAATGGTTTTCTATTAAAAGAGTATGAGGAATTCAAATGTTGTGCAATTAAAGGAAAGAAAAAGGAAAAATTTGGCAAGCTAAATGAAATTGTTTACTTTCTATAAATATAAAAACTCCAATACCTGTTAGAGATTATACAAAAGTAAATAATTTTCTTAAACATATAAAAAATGTTTAGAAATAAAAATTGTTAATGAGAAATTCTTAAAACCAAAGCAAATTTCAGTTAATTCATTCTTTAAATCTCTACAGACATGAAATATAAAAAAACTAATTCTAAAATATTTTTTGTAGTATGTATCGCATTATAAACTTTGTTTTCCCCATTACCTCTATTCAGAGACCACCTCTCTGAAAGACCCATTTTTGGTTCAATGGGTGGTTTCCATAGAGAGGTTTCACTGTAATCATGTAAATTATCATCTCCCTTTAACTTCCCAAAATTACGTTTCCGCCAATTTTGCACAACCAGTATTGAAAAACTTAAAAATATTTCCAAATCTTTATTTTTATATAAACAAAAATTCCTTTGACCAATTTAATGTTCCTTAGTGACAATACATAATCAACCATATAAATGATCACTTTGCAACTTCCTCAAATTTCCAGTCCTGCCTTTGCCCTCCTCCAACGTACACAGATATAAATCTTTAAAAATTTTAATTTAAAAAAATCTGCAACATTTGTTGCGCACTAATAAAAACAAATAATCACATAATTTCCCCATCCCTAACCTTTCAAACTTATGCCCCCATTTTCTATGCTCTTCCTAGCATATAAAAAAGTTTATATTTTTAAATCTTTATTTTTACATAAAAAAAGTCTTATCTAAGTTACCCCCCTTTACATTAGTAGTCAGTATTTCTTATTTTTAAGCTTGCTACAATAAAAAGGTGTTAGTGTTTGATGATTTTCACTCATTGCGCATCATTCCTTTTCGTCGATTCGATGTACAAACCAACATAAGTAAAAGCAAATTTCTTAAAGAAAAAATAGTACCGACAAAATATACTTATACTTTTAGATGAAAAATGTAATAAAATATATAAATTGAACTATATTTTATTTATAATTTATTTTTCTTTCATCAAAAGATGAAATTTTGAACAAACATTATTCAAAATGCACTGTTTGCTTACATTAGCAAATAATCACTGAATTTTGATAAATATATAAAATTTCTTTTAAATGCCCTGTTATTCTGACTTTGTCTTCTGCAACTACAAATTGTTAAATGTTAATTTTAGCTTCAATGTGTTTACTAAATTTTGATGATCATTGTTAAAATATGTGTAAATTTTTATACTTTTTCATAATTATTATCACCATAACTCATTACCATTGAGTTGGTTACAATGAACTTTGTGCCCTATAACTATATTCCTCCAAATTTCCTGATGATCCCGTACATTGATGAGTATTTGCTTCTTCAAACGATGTAGTTTAAATAATTTATTTGCTTCTATAAGGTTTGCTTTGAGAGAAGGTCACCTGCAGAAAATAATTTTCCTTCTGTCAATGGCTTTCTTTCAACAAAAGATTTATTTTTGGAACATGATCGTACCGCACTTCTTGATTTACTTTCACCGATCGGCTTATCTCCACCAAATGTTTTACTTTCAGCAGATGGTTTTCTTTTAACTGCATTTTGTTCATGATTATAGCTTCCATCTTTATTATAATAATCTTCGCATTGAATTGTTTCTTTGATCATGTTCGCTGCTTTTTCACCAATCATGATTGTAGGAACACCTGTGTTGCCATGTATAATTTTGGGCATTACTGAAGCATCAGCTACTCTCAAACCTTTGATATATTTTACCCTGAAAGTTAAAAAAACATGAGTTATATTAAAATCAGTAAAAAGTGTTTTTTAAATACAGATAATCTTATCTATTACATGAAACATATATATCTTACTCTGTCAATAACACTGGCATCATGATGTTACGTACAATGAAGTCCTAATGTTGAAACATACAAATCGGAGAAATGCAATAATCTATTGCGGCATGTAGTTACTTACGGTAACACTTGCGTATATGTAAACATATGCGACAGTTATTTTTTTAAATAAGTTTCTTTTGTGAATGAGAGTGAGAATCAAGCGCAATAGCAGCAGTGCACATGCTCGTCTGCACTCAGCATGCTTTGCGCCTGTTTAGACGCCATTTACAGCCGGAACGTCTGTCTGTGTGCTAAGCTGTAGAAGTTTATAATGTTTAAGAAAATTGATTCCCCCGCCGTCTGTGAGATGTGATCTGTAATTCAATTCTTGAGTGCAAGAAACTTGGTAGCAGATGAAATTCACCGTCAGATTTGTAAAGTCTACGGTGATAATACTATGAGTGATAACCGTGATGGTGTCTCGTCAATTCGTCGCGCACAATTCATCGCGAAACAATTCATCGCGAAACAATTCATCGCGGAACAATTCATGCATAACAATTCATCGCATGACAATTCATCGCGCACAATTCATCTCAGCGTCAATTCGTCGCGGAAACAAGTCATCGCAGCGTCAATTCGTCGCAGCGTCAATTCGTCGCAGCGTCAATTCGTCGTGGTGTCAATTCGTCGCGACATCAATTCGTCGCAAAGAAAATGTTTTTGAAGGGTTTGATGATAAAATACAGATACTTTAGTAAAATAATTTATTGATAATTTGTTTTTAGATATAATCGCATGTAAATATAATTCTCTATATCTAAAAAAACTAATTATCATTAAACATTTTTTCAAAATTGTCTTTATTTTATCATCATAGCATTGAAAAACATTTTCGTTGCAACGAATTGACGTCGCGATGAATTGACACCACGACGAATTGACGCTGCGATGAGTTGTCGTCGCGACGAATTGACTCTTCGATGAATTGTGCGCGATGAATCCCAGCTAAAAATGAACTGCAGTTTTTCTACAGAAGTGAAGTATTTTTAAAGTTTTTCTACAGGCAACTGTAGATTTTCTGTAGTGCAATCTTGACTGTAAAAATACTTCAGTTATTTTGCAGTTAATGTGAAGTAATTTTGCAGTAATTTATTTCAAAAATACTATGAGCTTTTATCTGCAAAAATACTGCAGTTTACATGAATTTATGTTATAATCATAAATTAAAAAAATAATGAGACTTTACATCTGTAGTAAAACTGTAGTAAATTTGAAGTATTTTTACAGTCATTATTTCAGTATTATATTTTCTGATGTATCTGCAGTATAACTGCAGTTACTTTAAGGTAATTTTACAGAACTTAATTTTAGTAAGTTTGTGAGATATTTTCTGCAATTTATCTGCAGTTTCAAAAGCTAAGCAATATTAAAGTCTTTCAGTTTTTGACAATATTGCGTATTTACTCTGTTATTAATAAGTAACACTGTTTTCAAGACTTTTAGTTTAATGGGACTAAATTGAACAAAAATCAAAATCCTCAGGCGGGGGGGGGGGAGGCGAACACTGCTTTGAACCACCCATTTTGAGATAAATTTTTAACACATAAATATATACATAAGAAAAATAACTTTCATGGGGAATTTAAGGGGGAAAGTCCGCCCCTCCAACGGAAAATTCTTAGTTCCTCTTTTAAGTTAAGCGAGGAACAGCGAGTTAAGCAGCGGACACTGCTTTGAACCACCCCTTTTGAGATAAATTTTTAACACATAAATATAAAAAATAACAAATAAATAACCTTCATGGGGAATTTAAGGGGGGAAAGTCCGCCCTTCCCCCCAACGGGAAATTTGTACTTTCTCTTAGTGTTTAATTACTTTAAATTACTCGAAAAAAGAATAAATTTACTGTTTTACAAAATCGGTCAAAATAAAAAAATAAATAAAATTTCAAAATCCAGGGAGGGTTAATGACGCCCCCCCCCCCCCTCCAACGGAAAATTTTTAGTTCCTCTTTTAAGTACTCAAAAGAACCAATTTTATTATGCTGTTCAAAAACGGAGAAAACGCAATTTTAGTTACTTAAACTTTAAAATCCAGGAAGAAAGTAGTAATTGAACACCCCCCCCCCCCACACACACACACATACACACTACACACAACGAAAAATTCTTAGTTCTTTTATTTTAAGTTTTTTTTATTATTATTATTATTTATTTTAGTTATTTTAATTATTTAGTTATTTAAATTTCAAAATCGAGGGAGGGGGAAATTGCCTTTCCACTTATTAACTACAGGCATGATGACTTCCAGTTTTTAAGAAAATTTTACTTCAAAAAAACAAGTGAAAAATGTAAATCTCCTTTTGAACATTTGATTTTTTTTTTCGTAACTGACTATGTGAAGAAACGCTACACCTCAACTCAACTCAGATTCTGATCGTTCTGTTTACATTTTGACGGCGGCGACGGCGGTAAGCGGTAAGTGCAAGCGTTTGTATATTATTTTTCTTATTCGCTAGCTTTGTTAATATAATAATTAATGCCGTAATTTTTTAAATGTTTATATATAGCCATAAGATGGCTAAAGATATGTACCGACAGACACCTCTACAAATCTAGATAGATTAAAAAATTAGATACATTCAACGTATTTATAAAGTACCACGTTGTCTTGCCAAAAAAAATTATTTCGGAGGAGATTTGTATTGTCAATGTGTCGTCCGTATTGTCTTATTTTAGACTTTTTTTTTTTAAATACTGTAATAGCGATGGAGTTAATTTAAAGTTTGTTGCCCCTACAATTACGATTATGCCAAGGTTGCAGCTATGATTTTATCAAAATCATCGCCAAGCTTACATATGCATCGTATATATGAATATATATATATTACACACCAAACACTCATATTAATGCTATGTACGTCATTATATATATATATTATTTGCATCATATGGCTATAACTTTAGGCCACATAAATCACGAAATGTTGAACACATATAGTATTATTATAATGTCATATATGCTTTATAATTTGATAAATTTTGGTCACTAGATGTTTTTTCTTATATTAATTTTACATTATTTTGTAATAAAAAATGCAAAAAATGAATCCTGAAATGTGTTTTATGGTGTTCAATGGATAAATAAGCTAAAAAAAAATTATTTTCTTTAAATCCAAAGTTTTTATTATTACAAACAAGTAACAGCATCCAAAATTTTAAAATAAGCTATCAAGCTGGGGTGTAAAAATCTAGGAGTCAATGGGCCAATTCTCACCACTAAATTTTATTAGTATTCTTCGGCTAAATTTTATTATTATACTTCACCTAAATTTTATCAGTATTCTTAAGAATATTAAAAATTTAGTGGTAGTAATCTACCCATTGGCGACTAGATTTTTACACCCCTGCTATCAAGTATAAAAATATAGCAACAAATATTTTGTTATTAATTGAAAAATGTTAACTGACACCTGTAACATACCAATTTGGCAAACTATCTTGGAAAAAGCTTTTAATCACATTTCATGTAACATATCATCATTCAGGAGGACAATATTTAAAATAGCATTACTTTAAATTAAATGATAATTTTTATAAAGTTATTTTCCTCCTGGTATATTATTTGTAAACTTTGATTAAAAGCAATTGAAAATATATGTAAAAACCTTAAGAAATCATTAATTGTATTGACACACAGGCTATAAGTACAGTCAAGATCAACCCAAACAATATTATAAATTTCATTGTAACGATAAAAGGCTCAAATATTTAATTTAATTTTGTAATAAATATGAGTTATTTGAATTCACAATAACAAACTCTAAATTAACTCCATCACTATTAAAGAAAAGTTTAAAATAAGATAATATGAACAAAACTTTGAAAATACAAATATCCTATGAAATGTTTTTTCTAGTAAGGCTTTTATAAATACGTTGAATCTATCTAATTTTTTTAAAAGAGAAACCAGTTTTGAAGAAGTGTCTGTCGGTACATATTTTTAGCTATCTTATGGCTATGTATAAACATTTAAAAAATGAATTAAGGTGTTAATTATTATATTAACAAAGTTAGCGAATTACGGAAAATAATGGACGAACGCTGTCACTTATTGCTCAATGCCGAGAGTCGCATGTAAAATGTAAACAGGTTTAGAATTTAGCTATAGGTGAAAATTAGCAGTAGCTATTCACCACATAGCGATTAAATTTGTAAAACGGCAATTAAAACACTGTCATTGTTTACCACCTCTGCTTTCAGGTAACACATTCCATGGCAATCCTTGAGCGACTAATTTTGCAATCCCCCCCCCCCTCCTAAAGGTGAAAATAAGCAGTCGCCAGTTGTTGATTAAACTTTAAAAACTGGCGATTAAAAATGTGGAAAGCACAAGCCAAATGCAGGATTTCCCAATTACCATTTTCTCCTAAATTTCAAGATTTTTCAGCGTCCATTCGACGAAATTCATAATTTTTATGCGTCCGTTCGAAGAAATTCATGGCTTTTACGCGCCCGTTTGAAGAAATTTATGATTTTCCGTGCATAATCGAAGAAATTCATGATTTTTACGTGGCGATCCATAAAATTCATGATTTTTATGCGTTTGATCAACGAAATTCAGAATTTTTACACTGCCGAATGACGAAATTTGATTTTTACGTAGCCAATCGACAAAATTCATTATTTCTCTCCGGCCAATCGAAGAAATTCATTATTTTTATGCACACGATCGACAAAATTCAAGATTTTTACACTGCCGAATGACGAAATTTGATTTTTACGTAGCCAATCGACAAAATACATGATTTTTACACGCCGATCGATAAAATACATGATTTTTACACGCCGATCGATAAAATTCATGATTTTTATGCACTCGGTCGCTAAAAATCATAATTTTTATATGCCCGATCGACGAGATTCGTGATTTTTATGCATTTGATCGATGAAATTCAGGATTTTTACACTCCCGAATGGCGAAGTTTTTTTACGTAGCCGATCGACAAAATTCATTACTTTTTCTGAGCATGATCGACAAGCTTCATTATTTTTACGCACACGATTGAGAAAATTCATGATTGTACACGCACTATCGATGAAATTCAGGATTTTTGCACTCTTGAATGGTGAAATTTGCAATTTTTCTTCCGAAATTCAATTTGTGGGGTTTTTTTTTTTTTCGGTTAATGTGCGTGAAGTGTACATATATATATAAGTTAATAACCGCTGTTTGAATGAATTTCATGCATTCTAGAGATTGCTGCATTGTGAGTTTCGGGCACCCAGAAGTGTTTTTTTTTTTGGGGGGGGGGAGTTATTGTAGGCGAAGCATACATATATATATATGTTACTAACTGCTGTTTGAATGAATTTCATGCATTCTCAAGATTGCTGCATGGTGAGTTTCATACATCCACGTTTTTTTTTTTTTTTGTCAGTTAATGGGTTGGGTTGATTATTGACGGCCAGTTATCCACACTAGGGATATAGGCCCGGGGGGAGTGCCCTTCGTGGGGGTCTTTCTAAGGGTAACCCGTATTTACGCATGGATAAATCCACGGCTCGAAGAAAACCATGAAAACTCTGAACGATTAGGCCGACGGGCGCGATTGGGGTCGAACACAGCACCTCCCGTCTACCAGCTTCGAGAGCACAACCTCTCAGCCACTGGTGGGGCTTTGCAGTTAATGTATGCGAAGCATACATATATATGTTACTAACTGCTGTTTGAATGAATTTTATGCATTCTAGAGATTGCTGCATGGTCAGTTTCATGCATCCAGGGTTTTTTTTTTTTTTCAGTTAATGTATGCGGAGTTAATGTTCGGTTAATGTACCTGCTTAATCCGGTAACGGATAATTGCATATATTTGCATTTATATAAGTGTTTTCGCGGTCTTCTCTGGTAATGGGATCCAGGATAATGGATATTCAGGGCCATGTTGCCTGCAAGTTTGTTGTAAATGTATCACTTGTACGTGCCACTATTCGAAACAAGCTAAATTCGGCAGCAAAGGCTGTGAAATATGAGAAGAATTTGTAAATACATTTGGTATTTAAATACGATGTAAATTATAAAGCATAAACATCAAATGTTAATAAAATGGTTTTTTTTAAATTTAAACCTTATTTGCACCATAATTGTATACAAGATAAAATTGGAAGGACAAATCAGGGCGCAGGTAAGAGTAATTTTTGTAAATTTTAGCATTTTTTTAGAAAAACAGAAAAGCATATATTTGTTTTGCTTTTAATATGAATTTTATGCAGTTATTTTTTATTAGCTGTAATATATGTAATACATTTTATTTCATAGTAAATGGTATATAATTTAGAAATTTACATATATGTATGTATCCTTTCATATAATTTATTTTATATATTCAAAATTATATAAATATTCAATGCACATATAGATAATTTCTTTAAGAGATGCAAAAATATTCAAATTTGAAATTTACATTGTGGAAAAATTAGTTGCAATTAAAATTAATTTTTGCATTTAAATTTCGTGTAGGGGAGACCGGTACACACTGGACCTATGGGCACAGTGGACCACCCCCTAATATTTTATTTATTTAAACTTTTTAAAAGCTTCTCTTATATCCTAATAGACAACAGCACTGCACTGATTATTTATAGTCTTCAGAAAATATGTTTAGCTCAGATTGAACTATTTTATCCTGATTGGTTGTTTTGAGCTTCTAGAAGTAAAATTTTTCATCATATTTGAATTTTTTTAGTAATTAAAGGATGTAGATAAATAAGATAAAACAGCTTTTTTGTAAAGCTAAGATACTTGTTTTTATTTAACTTTAAAGTTAATATGTTTAAAAGGAAGCTATAAACAATATTAATACGATTATTTATTGAACTTCAACATGGGTCACAGTGGACCACCCACTCCTGGGCACAGTGGTCCACAATCCACTCTGCTCCTGTAATGCAGAATGTTCAAAATATTTAATAATTGCTTATTTACTATAAAGAAATATTGTTTAAAAGTAGTTATTTAACTGTAAAATAAAGTAAACAAAGAAAAATGACAATTTATTTAATATAGTAAGAAATATTTTGTTTTGTATTTACTGCCTTTGATAAATATAACTGTAGTCTAAATTGGTGATTATTCTATTCAAGTAAGATTCGTGAGATGCAAATTGAATGGAAATCAGTTTATTTTTCCCGAAACTGTAGATGAATCTATTGTTGATGTCAATGATTTCATAATATTGCTCTCAGACCCAAAAGTATTTCAGGAAAGTTCCAGGCTCAATCATCTCATAAGTATTTTGGAATTTCATTTGCAAATTGTAATGTGCGCTGATTGTTTTGTACTTAAGTAATAACTTCAACTAAATTGCAATTTGTTCCTGTATTAATCTGTTATTATTTTCAAAATATAATTCATTTTGTTTTTGTTTCAAAATGTTACTCGTAAATTTATATTACTATGTTATTTCGTGGGTAAAGGGAAAATAAAAAAGACTTAGATTAATGAAAAATAGACTTATATTGTATATTTCAGATAATACCTAATAGCGGTCCACTGTGGTCCACTTTACGGATGCATATAAAAAAATTTCTTTTGAAAAATATATTGAAAACTATGTTATGATAAATGTATAAAGGTTTAAGGAATATTCAAAAATATTTTTTATGCAGATCGGTTTGTCCATTAAAGAGAAAAAAAAAATTTAACTGAAAAAGTGGTCCACTGTGTACCAGTCTCCCCTACATTTAATATTTAAAATTATCATCTAAATCTGCCACAATAGATTTCATTATGAATTGCTTATGAGATTAAAAATTTCTAATCCCTTTCGCACAATATATATATTCTCACAAGCTTTGTAATATATATTCTCACAAGCTACAAAGAAAATCATTTTTTTTTTTTTTTTGGGAGGGGAGGCAGTAAGTACATATTGAATAATCAAACAGTTACAGCAATTAAAAAAACAAGGATATTTTATAAAAATGTTTAAATGCTTGGGTAACAAAATTACAATGGACAAAGAAAAAGTTATGTCCACTCTGATTTAAATTCTTGTGCATCTATTTGCTTTATCAATTTGAAATTTTTGTAGAGGATTGAAAAGATATGCCATTATATAAAGAATTATAATTTAATTTTTTAAAATTCATATACAATTATTTTTAATTGCAATTTTTATTGTTGCAATGGAATTACTAAATACACATTATCAATTTTCTTTTTCACATTGAATTTATTTATAAAATTGCACTTTTTATTACAAAATTTTAAAAGTAAGATTTTAATTTTTAGCCAATAACCATGTGTCCTTGATTTCAAAGAAATTGCCCAGTAATGAAACTATTGAAAAAATAAAAACAATTCAATACCATAAAAAAATCATTGCTTGAAGATTGAAGTACTAGGATTATTATGAATACTTCACTCATCTTTCAATATTATTATTTTGAGTAAAGTCGTTCATACAATTTCTTGAATTCTTTCATTTTTCAAAAGGTAACCATAATAATTGAATAAGTCAGCCATGATCAAAAAATATTTTTCAGTGATGATTAATCGTTGTATGCATGATATATTTGCACAGATTGCATATAAATTGAGATATGAAAAAAAATATTTAATTAGATTTTAGTGCTGATTTTTTCATACAGAAAAATTAATATTTTATATATATACATATTTTGTAATAAATTTTTAAAAGGCTGCAGTGAAACTGCAAAAAAATGCAGTTGAAAGACCACAGTGATTTGTCACAAATCATTGCAGTTTTTTTTAAGTCGACATAACTACACATTTACTGCAGTAAGTGTGTAGTTAAAATGCAGTTGGAAGTCTGCGGTGATTTGGCACAAATCCCTACAGTTTTTTTGAAGTCGACATAACTGCAAATTTACTGCAGTAAGTGTGCAGTTAAAATGCAGTTGGAAAACTGCGGTGATTTGGCACAAATCTCTGCAGTTTTTTTTAAGTCGACATAACTGCAAATTTACTGCAGTAAGTGTGCAGTTAAAATGCAGTTGGAAAACTGCGGTGAGTAAATTTGTAGTTATGTCGACTTCAAAAAAACTGCAGAGATTTGTGCCAAATCACCGCAGTTTTCCAACTGCATTTTTTTTGTAGTTTCACTGCAGTTCATTTTTAGCTGGGAATTGTTCCGCGATAAATTGTGCTCGACGAATTGACGCAGAACCATGAGTGATAGTGAATTTCTAAAGTGGGTGAGAATGTTCAAGAACGGGCGGGGTAATGTGCATGATGAGCCACGCCCAGGCCGACCTTCTCTGATTATTGAAGACTTGGTTCGTGATGTGGACAACAAAATTCGAGAGGACAGTTTTTGGTTTCACCGGTGTCGGTACTTAAAAGCTTCCTTGGTGATCAACGGTTCAACGACGATGAAGAAGTGACAACTACAGTCATGGATTGGGCTTTTTTACAGGCAGCATATTTCTTTGACTCGAATTCAAAAAATTGTTAAATGGATGACAAAGGTTTGAAAAAAAATTAGAAATTATGTAAAAAAGTTGATGAACGTATGTAGAATACGGAAATAAATACAAATTTACATAAAATACACATAAAATTTACATAAAATAAATACATTTTAATGTTATTTGAAGTATTTTTTTTCTTATTAAAAAACGGACCACATTTAAAAAATAGACATTGTACATACACACACATGCAAACATTCGCGCATGCACGTACTTATACATATGTACCAAATTGTAAACCAGATCTGGCGATATATCATTAAATTTTGATAGTTGCTAGAAACAAGTCATCTTCGCTCTTACTTACCAATTTGGCGAAAATACTCTTGAAACCCATTATTGCACTAAGCCACTTTTATTTAATCAACAACTTCAGTAATTTAAACTAGTAAATCTACAGATCAGAGGCCTGAAAGTCTGCTCTACAGATCATTGTTCATTAATTTCACTAATTTTTAACATTATCTGCATAATATTTGATATCCTAAAATTCAATTTTTTTAAAGTTATTTATACATTTATAAGAATATAAAATTTATCAAAAGTTCCGGAAATTTTAGAAGCATCGCATTAAACACAATGTTATGCAATGATAGGATAAACTATTTATTGCTGTATTTTTTCAAGATAACAATACATTAATTTAGGGAGGCTCCGCTCCCCTGAACCCCCGTTGTCGCTTTAATTTTATATTCTGAATTTCCAGTAATTGTGTTATTTCATTTCTTGAATCTATGTCTGAATGTATTTACTATTTTAATTTCATTAGAATAACTATCTCTTTGTACAAGATATTTTATCCTATCCTTAAAAGAATACATATATTTCAACCATTAAGCATCATATGTTGCTGAAATTGAATAAAATGTCGTGTATAAAATATACTTATACAAATGTAAATTCCTCTTATGTGACCTATATTCAGTTTACACGTTCAACATTTTTATTATTTTCATTTTGAAAACCGATTTGGGAGTCTTTATTTAGTAGATAAATAAATTCAAATCTATTTCATTAAAAAAAAGCATATTAAAAACTTAAATCACTCGAAAATGAGTTGTTTTGTTAATAAAATTTAGCGTCAAAATAATGCGATTCCCTTGAATTTTCCTCTGTTGATATTCTTTGAAACATAGTTGCTTAGCAACAATTTAATGAAAGAGAAAAAAAAAAGCATTGGAAATTTTTGTAAAAAATGAGAAATTAAAATGTTTTAAATCTTTCAAATTAATGTATAAAATTTCTCAATAATTTATACAATTAATTTCAAAATTCTAGTAAATATATTGCCAAATTTTCAAAACGATTGAATGAAATTAAGATCTCAATTTAGCCTCAATAATTTAGCATTTACAATTATCCCAATGCGAAATTTTCTTTTCGGTAAATGTTAAAATTAAAAAGATTGTGTGATTTCCCATTAAAAAGCATTATGATCTAAAAAGAAATGTTCTATATTTTTCGAACGAATAAACCAAATGTAACTAAAAGGTATACAGCCAATTCTGGGTATCTCGCCAACATACCTACCAAAAATCAACCTAATCGGATCATTTTTGCGGCAGTTATCGCGGAACAGACAAACAGACAGACGGAAAACAAAAACTTTTCCGTCTCCACAGTGAGCCTCAACTGACGTTTTGGCAATTATTTTATACTTAGTGAGCTTTCATATGGTTTTTATTAATGTAAGATTGGTACGCAAAGCTTGAGTGATAAATCATGCGTCTTCTTTTACATATATACTACAAAGGGCATTTCTCCAAATTGGACAGTTATGGCGTAGTTTGCCATGTATTTGGCGCCAAAGTTTGCCATATTTCGCTCAGCATATCCTAGTTTGTCAGATATTTGGCACGTGTGCATGTGCAAGTTTGTTACATGACTATATACATGTAAATATTACTGTAACAAAATAAACACCACAATGGTATTTTATTTTTATTTTATTTTTGCCTTTTCTGTTTAATAACATCCCAACGAACACAGAACTTGCGGGCCACTGATGGCTACGTTAGCTTTGGCTCAAACTGTCAGATGGAGGGCCGCTATCATTGGCCGTAATGGCAACTTAAAAAAACTGTCACGCCGGCCACAATCAGAATGCAGCAGAATTGGCCAGAAATACAATAAGATCCCCATAATTAGGCCACTAACGGTTAATCATAAATGATAGATAGCCTAAATCTGGCCACAATTATACTTTAAATGGCAATTATTAACGGAAACTTGCCATAGCTAGGCCATTAAAAATCATAATGAATAAAAGCTAGCCAAAAACTTGCCGTAGCAACGCCATTTGTGGTTTTCAGGAATTAAATCCAGCCCAAAACTGCCCACAAAAATGCCTTTTATGGGTATTATAAATGTGAGCTAGCCAAAACCCAGCCACTGTCGCCCAATAAAGATTATTTAGGCATAAATCAAAATTTATTCTATAAAAGAAAAATTTTTTTAGGAGTTTATTTAAATGATAAAGTGTTTTTGCGTGAAATAAAGTACTAATAATCATTTATGTACACTTTTCAAGAAAATTATAAATTCAATTACTACCTTGATTTTTTTTCAAAAATTTGAGAAACACAATGTTTGACATAGTGAATTAATTTGTTTATTTTTTCAATTATATATATTTAAAATTTATATCCAATGTCATTTTTAAATAATCATATTTCATATAAATTTTAAAAGTATATAATTAAAAAAAACTAATTAATTCACTATGTCAAGTATTTGTGTTTTGGAAAAAAACAAGGTAATTGGAACTTATAGTTTTCTTGAAAAGTGTACCTAAATGATTATTAATTAGCACTTATTTTCACGCAAAAACACTTTATAATTTAAATAAATTTCTAAAAAGCATTTTTTTAACAGAATAAAATTTGAATTGGTGCTTAAATAATCTTTTATGTGTATGTATGTCTAATGTTAGTTTTTTTTCTTTCTTTTGTTTCACAATGATTTTAAAATAAATTATTGCTAAGTATGTTACCAGTATAAGGTCTATTCATTAAATCATTATTGATAATCAAAAACATTTATGCATCATTTTAATTTTATGAATATTAATTTTCACCCAAGTAATAAAATAAATAAATAAATAAATAAAAGAAAATTGCAATACATTTTTATTTTATTTATATAATCCATGAATGACCAGTTTTTTATGATTATTTATCTTTTAAAGTTTAATAGCCAAATATTAAAATAATAATAATAATAATCTAACCTTTTCACATGAAAATTCAGTAATTTGAAATTGTCTTGAAATTTTTAATGTTTTTTCCTTATTTTAGTTTTTCTAAATTGTATTAAAATTTACAATTTTCTTTGAGAACAATTATTTTCCACACTCAGAAAAAGAGAGGAAAAAACTTCTTTAAGAATTATTATGCTAAAAAAATTATTTTAAATAAATTACAGTTTATTATATATTGTAGTTTATTATTATAGTTTATTTTTATAGATTATTTTTATAGTTTAATATTATAGATTATTTTTAAATCATATGCATTATCGGAAAATATTATTTAATAGATTTAAAAAGCGTTAAAGAATAAAAGTTTGATAGAAAATTAAATATCAATATTTCCTATTTTAAGGTGGTTCTCAAATTGCCGGCTCAACAACACGAAACTTTCTGACACATCTTAAAACGTAAAGGAATAAAATTGGCATGCCTGACTGTTGAAGTGATTTGAAATTGAAATGAGTTTTCCATTTTTTGATAAATAAATTGCTTATCGAGTTATAAGGTTTCTTGACGACAAGTTTATTCCCTTTCTCGAGCAGCCGCTTTGGGAATTCGGTTCAAAACGTCGACTTTGACAGTATTTTACGAAATATCTCTTGCCTTTAACAAAAAATTAAAAACGTCTTTCAATTACATAGTTTTTGAATGACAACACTTGTACGTTTTTTTGTAATTCTAAAGAAAAATTAATTCAGAAATGGGCCAGGATTTGAGAACGTCCTTAAGCAATAAAGTACAGTATCAGTGAATATCATGAAATAAGTAATTGTAAAATAAATATCATTCTACATTTTGAAAAGAAAAGTACTTTAAAAATTTAGTGCGGTTTTATAAAAAATAATTCTATCGTGAATCAAATGATGCAAAAAAGACTATCACAACATATATATTTAATGAATAGACAAACTGATAAAACCTTACCAATGTTTAAAGAAATTACTGGATCGCTGCTCTCATACAAGATATAAACAAGCAACATCTCTTGTCTTAAGCGCTCACCTCACTGTAACTAAATGAGAATGACTATCTATTCAGAAAGCCAGATTTGAGCTTCGGGCGTGTGTGTTCCGAGAATTTTCGACCTCCCCTATATTGACCTTGATGTGTCCCCTCCAATGTGTCCTTTAACCGAAACTCTTTACCAACACATGCAAGGCTTTTTCAAGAGGGCGGGGGGGAGACATATTATTTTAATGTATTTTATAAAGCGATGCCTTATAAAATAAATCACTTTGTCTTTTTGTCTTGCTTTCAATTAGATACGTAATTTTTCTTTAAAATATTTAATTTTAATCATCTGTAAAAAAAAAAAAAAAAAACTTTTTTAAACAAATTTCATACGATATTAAAAATTAGTTACAACACCGAACTGTAAATGTGAATTATATATTAGTAGTATTTTGTTTAAGTCTGAATTTGTTTAAAATTTTAAGGATATTCATTTTTATTCCAGTGTGTTCATAAGAAAATTCAGTTTATTAAGGCTGTTCTCAAATCGAAATCACCTAGTTTCTGACGCATTTCTGAATTCCGTTTTGTTCAAAAATACCTGAAATTGGCAGGTGTTCTTATTCAGAAACTGTGTAATCGAACAGAGTTTTCTATTTTTTAGTAATGACGAAAGATCTTTCAGAAAATATTGTCAAATGTGACGTTTTGAACCAAATTTCCGGCACGACAGTGCGGAAAAAGAGAAAAACCTGTTATCACGTAACAAAAATCGCTTACAACACAATAAATTATTTATCGAAAATGAAAAACGCTATTTGATTCCAAATCACTTAAACAGTGACCACTGTCAATTTTATGACTTTACTTTTAAAAATGGGCGTGAGTCAGATGAGTGTCGGGAAGTTTCGCGTTTGTTGAGTAGGGAATTTGAGAACAGCCTGAGACATACTTTACAAACAAGTTAATTTTATTTGTAATTTACAAAAATAAGTAAAGGCAAAGAGAAAGAAAAGTTTTCAAAGATATATTTTAGTGCATAAAATCGAAATTATTATTATTATTATTATTATTATTATTTTAATACTTTCATCTAATTAAACAATGTGCTTTAAACAATGAAAATTATTTTGATTTTTTTTTATCTCTTATAATCAAAATATCAGCTACTTAGCACTGGCCTTCTACTTTCTAGATTATGAAAGACTTTTATATGCTGGCTGGAAACTTAACTTACTCGCTCCATACTTAATATGCTTTCATAGAAAAACAAATTTTGAATAACGAAAATTATGTTGAAAAAGTGAAGAAAAAAGATTTCTCTATATTTTATAATCAACATTATATCAAGTAGACGACGCTGGCCTTCTGTTTTCTAGGTGATTACAGGCTTTTACTTACTCGCCAGAAATTTAACTTTAGTGGCTACTGAGCGCGGAAAATGAAGTAGTTTACTCCGCGCTCGCCAGTTATCCGTTAATCGACTGCTACCGGATGTAGCGGCGCATCAGTTAATATACAATAGTTGCTGGATACAAATTGCCGCAAAAATATTTGGCCATAATGTTTACGTCAATCGGCCACATATGACGTGTTTGTTGGGATGACGTCAGGGTTTTTTCTGGTATTTTACAGCACAAATATCTGTAATCATGTTGAAATACACAGAAAAAATTTCCAGCAATTTCAGAAGTAGAAAATTTTGTCACTTTAACCTGCCACTGGTAACATGATTATGGCACCATAATTAGGTAACCGGGTCTGAGGTTACACATTACCCTTGTTACCATCGGAAAGTTAAGTATGAACTGAAAAGATACCAAGAAACTGCCGTCACATAATAGAATGTAGTAATAATAATTTGTTATATATTCATTCTTGTTATGTATTCAAGTAAAAATAACTTGTTATATATTCATCATGATATCAACAAAGTGTTTTAAACATGTGTGTACTAATTTATTTTTCATGAGAAATTGACGAATTTCTATCCTTGTGGCATATGTCCCTTACATTGTTCGCATAATCTAGTTTTTCCTCCTGCAGTTTTTTTTCTAAAATTTATAATTTCTTACTTACGTCAAAAATTAAATCATATATATATATATTTCATTTCAAAATTGCTGTCGGTGAAAGAAACATATATATGAGGGGGGTCAGAACGGCAGTGGAGTAAGTCAAAAATTTTTGAAATCGTGATAATCATATTTTCACGGAACGTATATTAATTTCTGTTCAATGTGCCAGTCAAATAAGTCATATTTCACTTAGGCAGTCGCTAGAGTGCAAAACAAGTTGGACCACTCAATGCAAGGGCAATACAACAAGTATCACAAAACACTTCAATTCTCAAATCACAAAATTTTGACTTTCTCCACTGTCATTCTAACCCCTTCATATATCTTTAGCAGTCAAAGGGTTAAACTCTCCCTTTCTTTTTAGCATGTATATTAACAACACAATATGTACCTCAACTGAGGATCAACCACTGTGGTGTTATCTTGAATATCGCCCATTTTGGCTGTGCAACAGAAATGCCAGGATGTGAACAGCACAGTACGAAGTACGCATCGAAAGTAAGCGTCTTCATCGCCCGCGAATTCCTCACAACCCGGATATAGTGTCTGGAAAAGTTCGACAATGACTTGCTTCATTTCCGGTCTATCCAATATTCTTTTGCATGTTTTCAAACCTGTTGAAACAAAATCGCAAATTATCTCGTTGTAGTTGCATAATGAACTATATTTTAAGATAAAAACTCGTATGTGAATTTATAAAGCAATACTCGTTTTAAAAACATAGTTGTGATGCTAAGCCTTATAACAATTCTACTTGGTGTTGTGGGACGAAATCTATGTTTTCAGACCTATTATGCCTAAATTGCAATTGCAGAATTTCAAATATATATCATAATTTTATTATGATCATGCATTAAGAGGATTTTTTGACTGGATTTAAACACTACAATCATCTTTCTATCACATTGTTAAGTTTTAAAAGCAATTAATGTTGAAACTGATTATCAATATTTGACGCAAATAGAAATCTCGGACAAACGTTGATGAGATTTTTTTTTCAGGGATGACACGTGCATAGAATAATGTATTATAGAATAATACAGTACTAATGTTTTACTAGTATAGCGATGTAACATTTTCAAACTTTTGAACATTTATGATTTTTTTTTTAATCTCTTCAGAATTTAATAAACACTTAATCCGCTTTCTACATTTACTTTGTTCATATTTATTTACTTAATCAATTTTTTTTTTTTTGTGCATTCTCTCTTTTATGACTGAAACGTAATTTCTTTCTCAAAAATCATTTAAAAAAACAATTCTTCTTTGTTTTTAATACTAAGTCCATATGACTGAATTTTTTAGGTTATTTTTCTTTTCAATATCCTCAGTTTGTTACGTTGCTGTTGACGTGTAAAACCATAACTGCCGATTTTTGCGCTATTAAGTTACGACCTTTTATAATGGTAATATTTGACTTATTTGATCGTAGAAATCCTGCAAATAAATAAGGCAAATTTTATTACACAGAAACGTGGTAACAAAAACGCATAAAATTTGGCAGCTATGTCAAGTATTTAAGGGAGAATTGTGTTATAGGCAATTTTCTGCGTTTATTGTAAAATATATACCGGTTGAACCAAAAGTTCATAAAAACTTTAAAAATTCATAAAAAAAGGAAGAAATTATAATAAAGAAGTGCGGTTTAAAAGAAAGGGCTCACAAGGTATTCGGATGTTTTTTAGCAGCAAAAAAGGTTTTAGTTAAAAAAGTCACCTGTAGATGGCGGTAACATGCGAGGAACTCAGCAGAATTATGCAAATTAATCCTGAAATAAAAGCCCGGGATACACGAGGATTTATCATTTTCTTTCAGAATGCTATCATTACCCGATCGAGCGTTGTTGGTGAAGTTGTTCCATTTGAACGGAGAGTCCGACTTGTTGCATTCAGCTGTGACGGGCGTTGTGAGTCGTCTTAGTTGTGTCATACAATGTTCTGGAGGTAATGTTGAACAATTGTTATTGTAAGAATAAATGGGTGGAGCGTTCTGTTGTCCTGTTCATTGTGTTTCGGGTCGTCAGCGCTCTCTATCAGTGACATTTTTAACTAAATTATTTTTTGCTGCTAAAAAGAAACCGATTACCTTGCGAGCCCTTTTTTGCAAACCGCACTTATTTATCATAATTTCTTCCTTTTTTATGAATTTTTAAAGTTTTATCGAACTTTTGGTTTACCCAGTATATTGAACAGAAAGTATAATAGAAAACATAAGTTTTTCGAATATATTTTCTGCAGGAAAATCAAACTAACTAACCTGCCACTATGTCGTCAACATCTCCCTCATCAGCCAAGTAGTTGGGGTCAATAATCGGTTGATCATAAGGAATTGCGGATCGCAGCTGAATTGTACCTCGACTCCTAGGGTGAAGAAGCTGAGAACCACAAGCTACGATGGGATCAAGTTGATGCGGCCCATATACTTGTAGGAACACCTGAAAAAAGCAATATTTTGAAGATACATCGCTTGATAACTATTATGTCCAGGGTGGTTATAATATAAGTATCTCTATTTGGAGCTGTCTGGAGCTCGAAGGAATAACCCAAATGAAACCAAAATCAGTACACTTACTATTTGAGAATGGAAAAGAATAATAGAACAATAAAAAATAATTGCAATAATCACCGACAGATGGCGCTACTGAGTGTGAAATATAATGTGCAATAAAAGAACAAAGAATTAAGGAGTCAAACCGGATGACACACCCTAATTTATTGGAAAATGTTACAATGAATGTGGTTACGCTTTCGCATGGCGGTGCCGATCATGTTCAGATTCCACATGGTCATTGTGCTTGAGGATACAATCCAGCTGGGGCACGACATGCTCAACTGAGGAATGTAACGTAACAGGAGAAATGTTTTTTGCATGTCGTGATATGCGGTAAAGTCATTGAGGTTTGCGACACCTACACGGTACTCAATATTACACATTACATTTCACACTTAACAGCATCATCTGTCGGAGATTATTGCAATTTTTTATTGTTCCATTCTTCTTCACCCTTCTGGAATAGTAAGTGTACCGATTTTGCTTTTATTCGGGTTATTCCTTCCAGCTACAGACAGCTCCAAATAGAGATACTTATATTATAATCACCCGGTATATTATATTTATTAGTTGCAGATTCAGAGAGATTCACTTTTGTCAAATGGGAAAACTTCCCTGAGTAATCGTTTTGTGGAAAAAATTACGAGAAATTCGGCTTAAAAGCTAATTGGCAGCACATTAAGTACCCCTTTTATAGATCTGTGTCACTTTCAGTTATTACGGAATATTAGCCATTTTCTCTGGGCGGGCATAACATAAAAACCTGTTTCGTTTCGCATACCATATCCTTTTTGCAATATTTTGATATTTCATTTCACTTTTTTGCAGTTCCTTTTTATGCTTTGTTGAGAAAAATTCTATTAAATCATTCTATTCTATAATAATTGAACAACCGGGCATGGCATGAAAATGGTTTTTCTCGCAAATGACACATTGAGAGATTGATTTCTAGATCCAAAAAGTGCCTAATTCTCGTTTTCTTTAATACTGTTTGAGATGTTTTCGAGTAAACCAATTTTGCAATATTTTGATATTTCATTTCACTTTTTTCCAGTTCCCCTACACTTTTTATGCTTTGCTGAGAAAAATTCTATTAAATCATTCTATTCTATAATAATTGCACAACCGGGCATGGCATGAAAATGGTTTTTCTCACAAATGACACATTGAGAGAATGATTTCTAGATCCAAAAAGTGCCTAATCCTTGTTTTCATTAATACTGTTTGAGACGTTTTCGAGTAACCCAATTTTGCAATATTTTGATATTTCATTTCACTTTTTTGTAGTTCCTCTACATTTTTTATGCTTTGTGAGAAAAATTCTATTAAATCATTCTATTCTATAACAATTGCACAACCGGGCATGGCACGAAAATGGTTTTTATCGCAAATGACACATTGAGAGATTGATTTCTAGATCCAAAAAGTGCCTAATCCTCGTTTTCATTAATACTGTTTGAGATGTTTTCGAGTAAACCAATTTTGCAATATTTTGATATTTCATTTAACTTTTTTCCAGTTCCTCTACACTTTTTATGCTTTGTGAAAAAATTCTATTAAATCATTCTATTCTATAATAATTGCACAACCGGGCATGGCATGAAAATGGTTTTTCTCACAAATGACACATTGAGAGAATGATTTCTAGATCCAAAAAGTGCCTAATCCTCGTTTTCATTAATACTGTTTGAGACGTTTTCGAGTAACCCAATTTTGCAATATTTTGATATTTCATTTCACTTTTTTGTAGTTCCTCTACATTTTATATGCTTTGTGAGAAAAATTCTATTAAATCATTCTATTCTATAACAATTGCACAACCGGGCATAGCATGAAAATGGTTTTTATCGCAAATGACACATTGAGAGATTGATTTCTAGATCCAAAAAGTACCAAATCGTCGTTTTCATTAATATTTTGTGAGTCGTTTTCGAGTAACCCAATAAAAAAGTAGTCGGATGTGTCAATCCCAAAACTTTCTTCTATTTCACACAGGTTTCGTATACAATAAAAAGAATCAGCACCAATGTATATCAAGTTCTAATTGAATCTAAAGTTTTATTAAGTTCCGTGGATTAGTTCTTGAGATTGGACTGTTGCTAAAATCGTGTAAATCCTGCAAAATGTAGCATAGCAGCGCCACCTGGTGGGAGATTTAGATCAAAACCTAATCAACAACATCTTATGTCAACGTCTAACAGAATCTGAAGTTTAATGAAAATCCGTGTATTAGTTCTTGAGATATAGTTATCGTGATAAAAATGAAAAAAGTAGCATAGCAGCGCCACCTGTTGGACTGGGTACACCCAAAGTAAGCAGCGTCTATTTATGTCAAGGTCTAACAGAGTCTGAAGTGTGACGAAATTCTGTGCATTAGTTCTTGAAATAAAGCTATCGTAAAAATCATGAAAAAAGTTGTATAACAGCACCACCTGTTGGGATATCTACACCAAAACGTAATCAGCGTCTATTTTCGTCAAGGTCTAACTGAATCTGAAGTTTGATGAAAATATGCGCCTTAGTTCTTGAGATAGAGGTATTGCGAAAATCGCGAAAAATGCAGCATACAGCGCCACCTATTGGGCGATTTCACCAAAAAGTAATCAGCCCCAATTTAAATAGGGACTAATTGAATATAAAGTTTTATTAAATTTCGTGCATTAGTTCTTGAGATAGAGTGCCCACAAAATGTTTGTCACATACAGACAAACAGACAGAGTGACAGACTCACAGACACACATTTTCTAAAAACAGTCAAATCGTATTCAGGACCTTCTAAAACGTATAAATCCGTCGAAAACCGGAAGTCGAAAATTTTCATGAATCCAATACTTTATTCTTATAAAGATAGAAGAAAGTAAAAATTGGAAGAATTGTCTGTTTAGTTTTTTGCAATTCTTCTATATACTTGACAGCTTCTTGAATTCTTTACTTGAAGAAAATATCACAATTAAAACTAATTGTCGTAGTTCTAGTACAAAATTAATTTCTTTTTTACACTTTTTTATTTAACTGAATCTGGATTTTGTATGCAAGGAGCAAATTTTGTAATCTTTTGTTAAGGGAATTAATTTTGTATACGTAGTTCCTGATAGGCTAGAATTATACAAAATACGTAAAAAGGTGTGTTTCCAATGACAAGGCAACATTTTAATATTTTTAGAACTTAATTATAAATTAATACATTAATTTTAAGGAATTTTTTGTTAAACCCGCCGCAGGTGATAAATTGCCAAATAAACGCGTACATTTATACACTAGTTGACCAAGCGGCCATTTTAATTCAAAATAATTTTTTCGAATAAAGTTGCTAAAAGTTACATTTTTAGAAAGATCGTTCGAAAAAATTGTTTGCTTGAAAGATGAGTTACATTGAAAAATGTATAGATTCTGAGATAACTTCAGTGAAAATTAGGTTAACAGCCGAATATTTCAACCCTTGAAGGTAAATAAATAAAAGATTCATTCATCGTGAGTCATAGAAATATTAAACCATGTAGGTAATCATTCGCATAGCAAGATCTCCATGGCGAATTTTACAGCGCTGTCTGGTGTCGAAAAAAAATTCGCATCTGTAAACGGGGCATACGTAATAAGAAAGAAAAGGCATCCTCATTTTGCTTATAGCAGACGATATCATTTATTTCACTGAAATAATAACGATGGTGTTTTACATTGTAAAACTAGTTATAACACAAAAAGAACGCACTTTATTTGTCACGTTTAAAGTTCATATTCCAACTTGTTAATTTATGTACTCGTGGTACCATAGGATTTTTATTTGATATATATATATATATATGTATATATATAAGCAGTGTCTTGTTGTTGATGTTTTGAATCTGCACTCACTTGAAATATGAGCTTCCTCGAATCGGTTGCATTTCTCTGTACTAGACGTTCATAAAGATCCTATATACTATTTCTGTTGTCAACATCCCTTTTTCTGTGCATTTACAAAACTCACAACAGTGAATGAAGTATCATTCGAAACGTTTTCGAACCGCTTCTGGCATAGTACACTCCCATTTTGTTAAAAGATATTTTTTTTTATTAAAGATTGCAGTTAATTCAAAATTAAATCAGTATTGATTTCATAAATGAAATGAAAAGTTTTTCTCAAATCAATGTTGCCACAAAAATAAAATACCGCATTATATCGTGCTCAATAAGGATTAAAAAATAATGAAACTAGTACAAAAAGATAAAGTGGATAATCTCCGCAAGCGTTTATTGTATCATTATGATTAAAATGCAAAATTTAAATTTACATGTTTAGAAGAAAAAGAGACCATCGATCGATCAAAGCAGTGGCATTTCACGTGTAGCCTAAAATTTATACTTTGTTATTTTAAATTAAATCGTATTTTAATGCATTCAATTTATTTTTCATTGCCTCGTGTTTTTCTTAAAGCGGATGACGGCATATTCTCTAATGCAGTTAAAATACGATTTTTTTTTCTCATGCGTGCCTTTTGCTATCTTCGACCAGTTTTTACTGTAACTTTCATGGAATAAATGAAATTGGTTTGACTAATGTTGTTTGCAGATATTTTTATTCTTGATTTTTCTTCAGAATTTTAAACCCACATCTAAACTATATTAGACTGCAGTGCGAAATCCTTGCACGGTTCTACAGATATAAGAAGTTGCAGACTTTTCAGAATGTCAATAAAGGCTGCCAGAGAGTACTTTTGAAAGCTGTACTTTTCTTGCACAATTCAACTGTGCTGTTTCCTTTCACGCTCCAAGGCCTCGCTAAATCAAAAAAAAAAATATATCATTTATAATGTCACAAAACATATTGTTATTTAAAATTTTGAGTAAATCCCAGCAGTTGCTGAAAAATATAATCCTTTTTTTACCTCCAATTGCAATATACTTCAAAAATTTAGCAAGTTACATTAATGTAAGCTACACATTACAGAGGGAAACCATAGAGATAATTAAAGCAAAATCAGGAATTACGCAATGATATGCTGCACGCAATGATTGATAATAGATGACGCCATATGTTATTAGGAATAGGAAAAATGATGAAGTTTTCAACAGAGTGAGTAGCGAGGTAGAAACAGGACATCAGTAACTGAAGAGGCCTCGGACCAAGAGGTGAAAATATTTTTTTTTAAACTTTTAAACATATTAACTAGATTTAGTGTAGTTTGGAAGTGGTTTTTGAAGCTTTTAGACACGTGCACAGCTTTTTGATGTGTGTTTAGAATAAATTAATGTATGTTATAATAGGTTTTACAAATAATTATTATGATAATTATTACGATATAAATACATTAATACTTTCTAAATTTTATACTGATAAATATAGATTTATTTGAAGAAATATCGGCAATCATGCTCCTTAGCTTTTTTTTATGCAGAGTTATAAAAGTTAAATTAAAACCTTGGGATTTGTTTCTAATATTCTCAACATGTCTACGATAAATGCATAAACATTTTTATTCAGAAACATACGCTTATTGTATCTTCCCAATAAATATGTGAAGGTCTTTGGTGCAAAACGTAGGAATTTTTTTTTATGCATCCTGACACGCTTTTAAAAGTAAAAGATTTATTTTTCACTCCCTATTTGCCATCATAATCACAAATAATTTTTAGGTATGGATTCTAATTACGGCAACTTCTTTGCACATAGTTCAATTAAACCAAATTTTAGACAAAAAATGCTGCATATAAGTTAACTGAAAGTCCACTCTTACCCAGTCAGCTGTTTTACAGGAAGCATTCACCATAGTTTTATTTGAAGTTTTCTTTATAAAACTTGAATCTTAATAAGATAGAGACTTGCATTTTGTTATTATAAGCTAAGTGGAATTCCACTCTTAACCAATCATCTGTTTTACAGGAAGCATTCACCATAGTTTTATTTGTAGTTTTTTTTATATAAAACTTGAATCTTAACTATCTAGAAACTTGCACTTTGTTAGTTATATGTTAACTGAGAACCCACTATTAACAAATCAGCTGTTTCACATAAAACATTCACTTTAGTTTATTTATAGTTTTCATTATAAAACTTGAATCTTAACTATTTAGAAAATTGCATTTTGTTAGTTAATTAACTTAGTTGTTTTACAAAAGAGCCCTTGATATTTATATCATTCATGCAAAGTTCCAAATACATTTTTTTCATACAACTAGACAACCAAATACTTTTGAGCCGGTACTGTATAAACTGATTAAACTGAATTTCCTAATAGTACAGTTAGTTTTTCCTTTAATGCGAGATTATAATGCGATAATTTTCCCCAATGCAAGATTTTTTTCGGCTTAGAGTGATAATTTTTACACTGAGTGCGTTACATTCGTGGATCCTCTGAAAAACCAAAGTTTATGAAAGGCCGACTTAAACTGTAAAAAATGGATTAACTGCAGTGTTTTGTTCAGCTCCCCCCCCCCCACCTCAATACTAGGCCTACGCGATGATACAAAAAGGGCGGCTCTCATAAGCCGATATTTTTTCGTTTTGTATGGTACTTTCAATATAGATTCCAGTATTTTCTAAAAGTATTCTTTGCCTTTTTTCTGAGAATAAGTAAGCCGAAGAATAATTTTAGGAAGTACTGGTAGTCAACGATATGTACAATTGCTGAAAATAATCCGCCCACGACAGCACCTCCGTTTTTGTATCAGCGTGTAGATGTATTACTCAAGGGGTGGTGGTTTCAGGCCTCGGAGTGGTCACTTTAAAAAGAGAGTAAATCAAACTTTTGGCCACCCCTATTTGCTTACGAAAGTTTTCGTGTAAGGTTTATCTTGCAAAACGTCGAAGAAACTCGCTTCGTGATGAACTTTTGCTTGCAAATATTAATGTAATCTACCAATAAAATAACTTTAAAAGTCAGTGGTGGTAAAAAAAAGGTTTGTGGTTTAGTTTTAATGACGTATTATGTGCGAACTTCTAGTTTTATATTACAAACCGTCTGAGTAGTTTTTGCCGAGCTTACTCCGATAAGGATTTCATACTTTGGAAAATCCGTTCCTGGATTAATTTCGACATTTTGAAGAAATGCCACATACGAAATGCCACTACCAGGTTTTGCTTGCATTTTACATGAAAGATATTTCTCGAGTAGAGCGGAAAATTTTACATTCAGTGCGAGACATTCGTGACATATACTGTAAATATTCTGTTAACTACTGTGTTTTGTTTAGGAATGAGTTATTATATACTAACTTCTGGTTTTAAATTCCAGTACGGCATAGGTTTTGCAGAGCTTTCTCCGATATAGATTTGATAATTTGGATAATCCGTGTCTGGATTACTTTCGTTGTTAAGGAGAAATGCTACGTACGCTTCGCCTACAACTGAAGCAAGTGGACCTATTAAAATAATAAAATGTTGATGGAAAATCATATATTTATTTTAAGCTAACAATTAACTTAATCAATCATTTTATATCAATCTAATAAAGCCATTTCCTGCCAAAAAAAAAAAGTTTTGACTGGAAAAAATATTATTGTAATATTAAAAAAAAGTAATTTATGGAAATTTAAAACATTAAATAAAAAATATATATATGGTCCAAAACCTCATAAGTGTAATTTTTGGCTGCTGATTTTCTGCTGATTTTTAAAATTATCATATTGAATTTTTAAATACCACAATCAATTTGAATTTTTAAATTTCACAATCAATTTGAATTTTTAAATACCACTGATACATTGCAGAATAATAATAAGTAGATGGGCAGAAACTTTATTGAAAAATAAATATGATATAACAGTTTTTATCAGACAAAACATACAGGGACAGTAATGACATTTTTTTTTTTTCAATTTTACAACTTTACTTTAAAAAGAGAAATTTTTGGAATTTTGTATGCACTATCTTCAAAGACATATCCAACCTACGATTAAATGGCTAGATATTGGTTTATCTATAAATATAAATATTTAAATTAACAATGTGGACAATACTGAAGGTCAATAAAGGTACGCTTACCTTTTCAATACAGAAAACATTCTTTGTGAACAAACATCTTTTAATGACAACTATAATGACAACTATTTAAGAACATGTTCACCCTCACTCGTAACAATACTGACAAAGACTGCATACTGCCACCTGGTAGAAATATGAGGAAATTCCTACACCGGGACTGTAGTGACCAAAGAAGTAAAGGAAACAACTTTATTGAACCAAAATAAAACCAAAACCAAATATTACACATTTAACTCACATAAAACATACTATTATGCTCCGTGATATTCATAAATAAATGCATTGCTTTTTCAAAAATGTTTTAATAATTATTGTTTGTTAATGGTTCTAATGATCAAGTTATGGATTGAGGACAGTGGACAGTAGTTACTTTTGAAATATTTAAATTCCATTTTAAATATTAAAAAAAAAAGATTTTTGCAGTAGAAGTAAGATAATATTGTAGAACAATCACAGAGAAGCATTTTAACATTAAATGAGAATTTATATTGCAAAGAAAGGCCAAGATAAGGGGACTGAGAAATTAAACTTACGAGATTTTGGCCCACATATACTGTTAAATTTCTAAACATTCTTATATGTGAAATATGTAACATTAAAAAAAAACAAAAAAAAAACAGAATATCATTTACCTGTTCTATTTGATATATACTCTTTTATGTAAGCTTCATCACTAAGCTTTTCAGAGAATTCTTGAATATGAGGTTTTAATACTGCGTGTATATACATTTCCGCGTGATCCTGAAAATTCATACCCACAGGAAGGTTTGCATGTACAGGAATCTAAAATACATATATAGAAATTTTCAGTCTGTTAAATAGTTTAAATGACGTTACAGAGCTAATTATCCATGTGTTTAAACAAAAATTTGAGAATGTAGTAATAGATAAACATAAAAGGAAAATCTCTTCGTTGATAGATTTATTTTAGCATCAAAGTGCGGTATATTAAAGTAATAATGCCCGTGGTCACATGACGTATTTGAGCAAGTGTGACGTGGCTCAAAAGTGTACACATACAGGATGTTTAAAAAGTAATCACACGATTTGAATTGCGTGTATTATGGAAAATATTGAACATAGACACTTAAGGTTAATTTTATATTACATGACTAACCATAAAGTTTTTTTTATATAAAATATAGTTAAACTATATGTTTTAAAACGTCATGTTCACCTTGAAATTTAAATGAGATATATAATAATATTTATTTTACTAAAAAGGTGCAAATATACGAAAAGGTTTTAAAACGTAAAAACCCGTCAAAAGATTATTAACAAGATGTTTAAAACACGAGCGCGCAGTTGAAAGCATTCGAGTTTTAAACATCGTTTTAACATCTTTTGACGGGTTTTTATGTTTAAAAACCTTTTTGTATATCTGCAGTTTTTTAGTAAAATAAAAATTATTATGTATCTCATGTTCTTTTTAGAAACCATATCACAGATGCTCAATATGTTCATCTTTGGATGCACAGCATACTTCTATACTGTAGTCAAATTCGTCCCAAATTTTTGCGAGCATGTCTGAAGCCACTGCTTCAACGGCCGCTGTTATGCGTACCTTTAGTCCGGCTAATGTAGCTGGAAGGGGAGTCATATAAACGTAGTCTTTCATAAAGCTCCAAAAGAAGATATCGCACACAGAGAGGTCCGGCGATATAGGAGGCCATACAAACACTGAAGTGGCGTGCGAAAGAAGAGAGTTACCGCTAGCTGTCGACAACTGCGTGAAACTCGAGATTTCCCTCTTTCTACCTATACATTATTCGATCAAAACGCATTAAAAGCTGAATAATTATGATTTTATCGGATGAATCTTTTTGAAACAATTTGTATTTTAAAATCTTTAATGTTACACTCATTTACGTTAAATGATATTGTTGCTGTGATGGCTACACTTGGAAGTGATTCTAATAGGGGCCTCCGTGGCCGAGTGGTTAAGACACCATTCCGTTAATCGCTTGAGAGCGTAGGAGTCAGGTCGGCGGGTTTGACTCCCGCAAGATTCATTGCACACACTTTGTGGAGCTCCCGAATGTAACTCTCTGGTGTTGTAAATTTCCTTGTGACTATCTTGTCCATGTATATTGACGATGACTTATAAGCGGGCACTTGATGTCAAGCACACAAGTCAGATGTATGTTCTTAATAAACAAACAAACAAAAAAGTGAATCTAATGCAGAAATTTTAATCAAATGTAAAAAGTAAATAAAAAATATATATATTACTTTGCTCCATAGGCAATCAATTTCCATTTATAGTAACTCTCTGTTTCTGTCTCCTTAGAAATTTTATGTTACTGTAGCAGACAAATGTTCACTTCATTGTTCAAATAGATTTAAAAGAATCATGCTTGGAAATTATTTAAAAAGGTCATAAAAATTCAGTGAACTGAGCTAAAGTTTGCAAACAAACTTCATTTCGTTTTTTTTTTTTTTTTTTTAACTTCTCGATATTGTAATTAACGATATTCTTTATTATTATTAAGGTTATGAAGGAAAATCCTTTGCACTCTGTATTTTTAAATGAATAAGTGCATTACAACTTTACGTTTACGGCAAATAATAATTTTACGCTATGTACTATCACTAACTTTTTTTTTTTTTTAAGGATAGGGTAAACGGGGATTAACTGGCAAGAAGATTCTATATTCTACCACAGTTGCTGATTCTACTCAGCAACCCAGTTTAAATTAATGAAAACTCTCTGTTGCTTTCTCCTTAGTTATTTTACAATACTGCCGCAAACAAATGCACATTTCAATGGTCAAATAGATTTAAAAGAATCATGCTTGGAAATCATTTAAAAAGGTCATACAAATTCAGTGAACTGAGCTAAAGTTTGCAAACAAACTTCATTTCGTTTTTTTTTTTTTTAACTTCTCGATATTGTAATTAACGATATTATTTATTATTATTAAGGTTATGAAGGAAAATCCGTTGCACTCTGTATTTTTAAATGAATAAGTGCATTACTACTTTACGTTTACGGCAAATAATAATTTTTACGCTATGTACTATCACTAACTTTTTTTTAATGTAGGGTAAACGGGGATTAGCTGGCAAGAAAATTCTATATTCTACCACAGTTGCTGATTCTACACAGCAATCCAGTTTAAATGTGATAGAAAATCCCAGAAAGAGAAAACAAAAAAAAGCTAGGTAATGTTTGTTTTTTTTTTCTTTTTTTTTGCTAAATAAATATATTTCTTTCATTAACAATTTTTGCTGTTTTGTAAAATCCTAACGTATGAAGAGATGTTTTAAAAGATGGACTTAGAAAAGAGGGTTACTAACAATAGTATTCATGTACTGGATTAGTTTGTAAAATCTGTGTGGAAGAATAAGGCAATCATCTTTTTCAACAGGTTTGGTTCGGCAAGTTATTATTCAGTTAATGGGGCATGTTTGCATAGATTACATCACCTGTAGGGAGTTGAACTCACAAAGATAAGTAGAACGGACGTTGAGGAAAAAGGATATTCAAACTGCGACATCTGAAGACGCCATGTCAGATGTAATCAGCTGTGGCGGCAGCAAATATAGTGTAGGCGTCCTATAGATACTGAAGATAAAATTGAGCCGGGCCGTATTTACAAAGCATCCATAAACTCCAGATAAAAAATAACATGAAGGTAAATCAGACTCAAATTAGTGTCAGGTGGATCACTATATGGCGGTGAAATATGGTGCCCAGCAATATCCTGAAAGTTATCAGACACCTACAGTGAACAACACTGTGTATAAATAATGGTGAACCAACGTAAACATTTTGTAGATGGAGAGACATCGCAGACACAGACATGTGTAAATGCGACAAAATTTTCTTAAATTACAGTCACCACTTCAATTTGATGATTGCTTTCTTTTTTTGGAACAGGGATTGTTAGTGATTCCGTCATCATCGTACTTTTTTCTAATTCATTGGAATTTCTACAATTGATGCATGCTATTGAGTTTTACTATGGAATGTTCGGAATTTAAAATGACCTTTGTAGTGTTAATAGTTTGTTTACAGGGAATATCAAAATAATTATGTTAAATTACGTTCTATGGGTAAAAATGTTTTGCAGTGTACTTTAATGATATCACACTATTTCAGACATATAGAAATTGATATATATATATCTGATATACACTACAAAATGCTTACTATAGAATAGGGTGTACAATGTCTCACTTTATCTTTTTTATCTACTCCTTGTTTTTTATAATCATAGTTGAGCACGATATAATGCGGTATTTTATTTTTTGTGACAACAGTGAGTAATTAATAGATAAGGTGAGACATTGTTGTTGCACGGGTTTATTTTATATGTATGACTAAAAATCAACATTTAAATTTAAATGCATAGAAGAAAAAAACGCCCATCGATCGATCGACGCAGTTGTATTTCACGTGTAGCCTAAAATGTATGATTTGTTATATTAAATTGAATTCTATTTCATATGTTTTCAATTTGTTTTCTTTGCCCCGTGTTTTTCCCGCAGCGGAGGACGTTTTCCTCCAATGCAGTTAAATTACGATTGTTAATTTTTTTTTTCTCGCTCGTGCTTTTTGCTATCTTTGATCAGTGTTTACTGTTACTTTGGTAGAATAAACGAGATGATATTCTGGCTTTACTCATGTTGTTTGCAGACATTTTTATCCTTATTTTTTTCTTTACGAGTTAAAACCTACATCTAAAACATATTAGACAGCAACGAAATCCATGCACAGGTCCACTGGTCGAAATATATTTAAGAAAGTTAAAGCGCAGACAGACAAAAAAAAACGAAGTCATAAACAATTTTCAACTATATTGGAAATTCTTAAAAATGCCCGATTAAAGCACAACAAATAGAAATGTAGCTAGCTTACATACATTGAATTGTTTCAGATGTTCTTCTGGACCGATGCCTGATAGCATCAGCAATTGGGGAGTTTTGATGGCACCAGCAGACACGATAACTTCTCGTCTTGCGTTTACCTTGTAAGGCAGACCATTATAATCAAATTCTACTCCAATAGCACGACTGTTTTCGATGATGACCTGTGGAATTATAATATGATATATTACAAGAAATAATTTACTCAATAACAAGATAAGTGATTATTATTGTGTGATCGAAGATCACACAAAGGGTTTAATATTCCTTTCAAAACACGTTATTCTTTGTTTAATAAATCCAAATAAATTTCATCTTCCAAAAAAAAAGAAAAGTCTTGTTTTTTATAAAGTAAAAATTTACCGGTCTATTTTTCTCGTTTTTTCGAAAATCTGAACCGGTCCAATAGGGGGCGAAACCCGCTATTATACTCTGTCATAATAATATCTGTCATGTGGACTAAATGCGATATTAAAAAAAATCAATTTCAAAATTAAACATGTTGTATACAGACCTTCAAAATGTTAAAATATGCCAATATTTCCATAATCGGGTTTTAATCATGATTCAATACGTTCCTCAATCTCATAGGACGTTATAATGACTTGCTGACGTCGTATCTACTTGCTTTCTCTATTACTCATATTGATACTCTGTTTGTATTATTATCAAACATTTGAAAAAGTCCGTTAAACCTCCAATAGGACGTCAGATTAATTTTCTTTTGAATTATCTAATGGCATCATATTAACCTGCTTTCTGTACTTAGACATACTCATACTCCTTGTATTATTGAGAAATGTTTCAAAATTTCCTTTTTATTACTAATATGACGTCATATTAATATATATTTTTTAATTGTTGAAACTTTTTATTTCATTTTCATTTTTCACGTGGAAATCTTTCAACAGAAAATTAATTATTGTAACAAGAATTTTATTGTGGATATTTAATTGTTGGCAAATTCTATAACGAAAAATGTTTAAATTTAATAGGAAAAGGCTGTTAGATTTTTGGTTTTTTATCTCTCTATATTAAAATAATACGATTTTTTCAAAATTTTATGATTTTTAGCTTCATAGTAGGTATTTATCTATAAGAACACAAAATTTCATGTCTGTAAGTTATAAAGCCTCTGAGAACCGGCTCTGTGACGGATAGACAACATAGCGGGACTAATAGGATTTCGTTAGATGAACGAAACCCTAAAAAGAACATAAATAAACGAAAATAATTATGTCTCACCCACATAACGTAAAGTTGAATTTACAACTTTGATAACAAGATGTCACCTTGCAAAGTTTACATTTTCAGGTTATATTAAACACTGGCCAATTCCGCGCAGAGCATTTGCGCTCTAGTGTCTTGAAATATATGCATATTAGAATAAACGAATTTGAGCATTATATGTATAAATACTGTGCATAAAAACTTTTGCATGTAGGACTGGGTAGAAAATTTACTATATTTTTAACATAAGATATGGAAACCACTTATAATATGAAAACAGTTGTCATTGATGAACCCCAATGAACACCCAAAACATATCAAAACTCAAATTTGATACGCTGCATTTTCTATGTGTTGATATTTTTGAACTGTGACTTACGTTAAGAAAAACGTTTGTTGATGAGGGATTTTCATGTAAATCCTAAACGTCCAATTTTAATATGTTTTTAATGTTTTATGTAATTGTAATGTCTGTAATTTTAATGATGTTCATATAAAAGCGAAATTTAATTGTCAGTTGCTGCCAACGTTAAAATGACAGTAAAACTCATGAACATGTTTGTCCTGCATAATATCGACGTATATACAATCTTATTACATCGCTTCTATGTGGATAGAAATAATATGATGGCTTTTTTAATATTTCGAGTCATAAACTCGACAACCTGTTTAACTCGTATCGAAAAGAAATCTCCCAACTTCGATTGCTAGTTGTAATTGAATTTGAATTAGCTGTGTATTTTCCGTTGATATCGTTGTTTATTGTTTTAATGTTGTGATGTGAACTTACCTTTTTCACAAATGCGTTGGGCAAAATATCTAAATTGGTTCTGTTTTCTGCTGGAACTAAATATGCTTTTGCTGTGCTACATCTCTGACCGTTCCTCAGATTTGATTGAAAATCGTAAAACCCTGAAAAAAAAAACAAAATACAACAAAATAAATAACAATTGTTCTTTACACGTGTTAGTGAGTGAATAATTAAATAAAAAGAAAACTGCCCAGTTAAACTGAGGACATTGAGCTCACAGGCTAAATGTATATTATACTACTATTTCAAAGAATTTGAAATAAGCCCCTCGAAAAATAAAGAAATCGACAATATATTAAGGGGGGGTCATCCCCCTCGTTACTCCCCTCATAGTTAATTAATGAACCCCTTAAACTAATCAGGAAAGCCTCTTATTACAATGAATATATATATACAAAATTTGAAGAAAATCGGCTAATTCTGCATGAAAAACTCCTTTATCTAAATCAAGGGGAGTATTATCACCCCTTTCCCCCTTTATACTTAACCAATGAACCCCCAAAACTATTCACAGAAGCGCATTATCAAAATGAACCTATATACAAAATTTGAAGAAAATCGTATAATTCTGCATGAAAAACTCATTTATCTAAATTAAGAGGGGATTATCCCCCCTTTCCCCCTTTATACTTAACCAATGAGCCCCCAAAACTATTCACAGAAGCGCATTATCAAAATGAACCTATATACAAAATTTGAAGAAAATCGGATAATTCTGCGTGAAAAACCCATTTATCTAAATTAAGGGAGGGGATTAGCCCCCCTTTCCCCTTTTATACTTAACCAATGAACCCCCAAAACTATTCAGAGAATCGCATTATCACAATGAAACCATATACAAAATTTGAAGAAAATCGGACAATTCTGCATGAAAAACTCACTTATCTAAATTAAGGGGGGAGGGATTATCTCCCCTTTCCCCCTTTATACTTAACCAATGAGCCTCCAAAACTATTCACAGAAGCGCATTATCAAAATGAACCTATATACAAAATTTGAAGAAAATCGTATAATTCTGCATGAAAAACTCATTTATCTAAATTAAGAGGGTATTATCCCCCCTTTCCCCCTTTATACTTAACCAATGAGCCCCCAAAACTATTCACAGAAGCGCATTATCAAAATGAACCTATATACAAAATTTGAAGAAAATCGGACAATTCTGCATGAAAAACTCACTTATCTAAATTAAGGGGGGAGGGATTATCTCCCCTTTCCCCCTTTATACTTAACCAATGAACCTCCAAAACTATTCACAGAAGCGTATTATCAAAATGAATCTGTATACAAAATTTGAAGGAAATCGGATAATTCTGCATGAAAAACCAAGTTATCTAAATTAAGGGGGGATTAGCCCCCCTCCCCCCTTTATACTTAACCAATGAACACCCAAAACTATTCAGAGAATCGCATTATCACAATGAACCTATATACAAAATTTGAAGAAAATCAGATAATTCTGTATGAAAAACTCATTTATCTAAATTAAGGGGGATTATCCCCTCCTATTCCCCTTTATAATTAACCAATAAACCCCCAAAACTATTCAGTGAAGCGCATTATCAATATAAACCTATAATCAAAATTTGAAGAAAATGGGTTAATTCTGCTTGAAAAACCCATTTATCTAAATTAAGGGGGGTTAGCCCCCCGTTCCCTCCTTTTATACTTAACCAATGAACCCCCAAAGCTAATCAGGGAAGCGCCTTATCACAATGAACCTATAAACAAAGTTTGAAGCAAAACGGTTATTTTTATCAAGAGTTATCGCGTTACGTACATACGTACATACATACAGAACGGGCGGGCACATTAGCTCTCAGGTTTTGATAGCCAGTGAGCTAAAAAATGTCTTTCGTATCACATATATTATTTCTATTGTCAACATCCCTTTTCTATGAATTTCAAAAATGCACCACGATGAGTGAATATAATTCGAAAGATTTTTGAACCGGCTTCTGACATAGTACACTCACATTTCTTTAAAATATGTTTTTTGATTAAAAGTTGTAGTTAATTAAAAATTAAATGAGGATTGTTTTCATAAATGAAATGAGTTTTTTCTCAAATCAATGGTGCCACAAAAATAAAATATCGCATTACATTATGCTCAGCAATAATTATATAAAAATAAATAGTACAAAAAACATAAAATGTGATGTCACAGCACGAGTCTCTTTTATTTTATGATAAATGCAAATTTAAATGTTTAGAAGAAAAAGTCACCATCGATCGATCGAAGTAGTGGTATTTTGCGTGTAGCCTAAAATGTATGCTATGTTATGTTACATTAAATTAAATTGTATTTTATATGTATTCAATTTATTTTTCTTTGTCCCTTGTGTTTCCCGAAGCGGATGTCGTCATCCTCTAATGCAGTTAAAATACAAAAATACAACTCTTATTTTATTTCATTTTTATTTTTATTTTTATTTTTTCTCGCGCATGCCTTTTGCTGTCTTGGATGAGTTTTTATTGTAACTTTGATGGAATGAATGAGATGATTCTCTGGCTTGACTAATGTTGTTTGTAGATATTTAATCATTATTTTTTTTTTTTTTTAAGTTTAAGCCTACATATAAAAAATATTAGACATTATAAAATATATTAGACACAGTGCAAAATCTCTCACAGATCCACTGGTAGAGATAATATTACCGTACTTAAGATGGTTGCAAGGTCAAAATTCTCCAAAAAATACATTTTTTTTCAATAAAATGTTACAAATTTAAATAAATTTAAGAAATCAAACAGAACATTTCAACAGTGATTACATGAGCAGTCAATTTATCGCAGAATGATTTTTTTTCATAATAGGTCATGTTTAAAATGATATTATTATCTTGCAAGATATGTGTATGAAATTTTGTACAGAGTTTTTATGTTATGTTTTTAATAAATTGTCTTCAGGATTTTTAATTTCCTGTGGAAATTTTGAAATTATATATCTCAAAGTAAAAATCCATCTCAAAAATCCTCTTTTTTTTACTTTTAAATTTCTTATAAAAAACAGTGAATAGATTTCCAGAAAATATGTTGCCAAATTCCTTTCTCTCGCCAAGGCCCTTATACTAAAAAAGTACCTAAACGAATTTGCACATTCTTAGCATGTTCTCACGCAGCGTCCAAAAGATCGCTTAGTTAAAAAAATTCGAGGAAGCCTTTGGACTACATACATTTTCCTTTAAATGATTCAGAGTTGCAATCTTTAAATCCATTTTTCTCAGTTTACTGTTTTTCAATATATCAAAATGCTACAATTTTTACATAATTTTTTTCAAATTACTTGCTGTTTTTTATGAACAACCTTTACAGCGAATTTAATAGAATTAAAGATCGAATTATTAGTAACATAAATGGCCATTTAAAAACAAATAAGAGTGTTAAGTAAATAGTTTTTTTCTGAAATTTATCATATATCATGACATTTTAATTTAGTTTTCTTAAATTAATGAACTTTAAAAAAATGATTCAAAAGGTTAAAAAATCAAGGAGAAGTGTACTTTAAAAAACACATGCCAAAAACCAAATTTTCGGTTTTAGAAAACTTATTAATGCACTCTAAAAATTATTCGAAAACGTTTCTGAAAATCAGTGGCAACAAAATTAACTTTTTTTGGTACTTTCGTGTTACAGCGGCCCCCACATTTACGATTATGCCAAGGTTGTGTATATGATTTCGCCAAGATTACCGCAAATCATATATAGGCATATATCAAGCATGGCGGTCGCTCTGCCAAGCCAATCTATAAAAAAAACGCCAACTAAACAATGCCAATTACTGGACTACAGGCCGCTACTGCTAATTTACGCGAAGCAACTTCGCAATGTTAAATCGACCAAACATGGCACATTAAAATATCAGATATCAAATGAACCAAGCGCCACAGAAAAAAAACGAAAACTAGAAGACTCTTCAATTTCAGACCAAACTCATCTTCTTAAGTGATTTATAAAGTCGAGTTACTTAAAATGATCTTTTTTTCAAACAACCTACAGACTTAAATATTGGGCAGAAAAAAAAGGATTGCATTTTTGCACAAGTAAATTACGTAATCTATGTGCTTTTATAAAATCTAGTGTAAAAAAATAAATTTCTATCCCTAATTAGAAAAAAACTGTTAATTAACTTGGTAATTAAAAAATTTTGCCAAAATAGAGATAAAACCCGTCAACGAACGACCGTGTACCATCTGTATTATAATAGCACAAATCAGTACGGATAAACCACATCAAATTTCATCTGCAAGTCAGCCATTTTTTCTGAAGATATATATATATATATAAATAAAACTTCATAATTATAAGAACACAAATTTTATCAGACAATTAAATGTGATTGCAAACTGTGGCCGATGATTGTTTCCAACATGAATAAGTGTGAGAAATTGCCGGACGATGATATCGATCTGAGTGGCTTAGTGACAGAGCGTCAGCACGGTACGCTGAAGGTCCCACGTTCGAGTCCTGGCTCAGGTCAATTTTTCACTCATGTTGGTTTAGTGTATTTAATTGTTTGATAAAATGTGTGTTCATATAATAATGTAAAATAAAGTAATCAGACGTAGTGTTTATGCTTTAATATATATATACATACATACATACATATATATATATATATGTGTGTGTATATATATATATAACTTCATAAAATTTACATTTTTAGAAAGATCTTTAAAAATAAATTAATTTTTGAGTGAAAAAGTACTTTCTAAAATGTATACATTAAGATTTATCGGCATTTAAAATTTCTTTCCAAACGTAAACAAAATTTTTGAAAAGGAATTGAATGTGATGCATTGATTTCTATAGAACCACGTTAAAGGACAGGCATTTCGTTCGCAGGCAAATAATACTTTTGACGTCATTTACCTAAAAATTAATTGAGATCCAGTTGTTAAATGGTTTTTGTTTTAGAAGTGAAGTTTCCATTTAAATTTATTGTAAGAGTACAGTGTTTAATTGAATAAAATAATGTAAATATAAGAAATTGCTAAGATATTTTGCTACTTTTCCAAGGTAACTACGTTTAATTAAAGATTCGCCAATCAATGTGATTTAACGTTAATAATAAAAGTGATAATATCACGTTTCATTTCAAATGCAGCGCTGACACGCTATTTACGTATTTCATTTTTAAATATTTCATGAAGAAGTCAGTAGTGATATTTGCTAAATGAGGGATAACACGTATTATAACAAGCCACATTTAGTATGTTGTTTTTAAGAGTGTAATTAGTTTAATTGAAAAATCTAATGATATTTCCAGTTAACCCTTTAAACAATAACTGAAAGTAAAATGTAATTTTGCCTAACATTCTCATGTTAATTTCATAGAGTGGATTATTTAAATTATGTATAATCTATATATATATATATATATATATATAACAAAAGTTGTGGTTAAAAAATGGTGTGATATCAAATTTCCAAGCTTTTATTATGGTACTTATTTAACTTTTTTCCATTAAATAAGTTATCATATATATAAGTCGAGTGCCTACGTATATGTTAGATTCAACCAAGAAGGGAGGCCTACCATATGGCTTTAGCCTGTGGTTAGCCCCTGTTTGGCAAGTTTATAAAAAAATAAATTAATTAATAAATAAATAAAAACATATTTGACAGTGATAGAAATCGATTTCTCCTTTACTAAATACATCCTAACGTGTTTCTGAAAATTCAATTTTTTCCAAATTATGCATGGTGGGCTTGGCGGCCATCTTTCTATATTTCTAAGCCCCCAAATTTCTAATGTAAAATCGTAATATGTTTGCAACGTAATATGTTTATAACAATGTCGAACTTCAGATTTTAACTACGGACAGATAAATTGAGGAAGACTAACATTTTGAGAAATTAATTTTTAGTACCTTGAAATGATTAATTATTTAAAAAATAAATCATAAGATGGATCCTTAAGATAAGTCATCATTATCTTAAGACACAATTTTCAAAGAATACAAGTCCATAAACGAAACGCTTAAAATATTTGGTTTAGTTCTAATTTTGAACTTCGGATTTTAACTACGGATTTGGATGCTTAGAATTTTGTGTATAATATGAAAAGATGGTCGCCAAGCCCATCATGTATAATTTGAAAAAAAATTGAGTTTTCAGAAACACGTTAGGATGTATTTAGTACAGGAGCAAACGATTTCTATTAACATTTACGTAAGGCACTCGACTTATTTATATGATAACTTATTTAATGGAAAAAAGTTAAATAAGTACCATAATAAAAGCTTGGAAATTTGATATCACACCATTTTTTAGCCACAACTTTCGTTTTTTTTTTTTTTTTTTTTACTTTTGAAAAGTTGTTTGTTGTAGATATAAACAAAACCCTAATGTTTATGTACCATATACATTATAATATCCATATTATTTACTTCTTATATGTCATATATACGTTATATACATCTTATACACAGGTCATATATATATATATATATATATATATATATATATATATATATATATATATATATATATATATATGTGACATATGCGTCATATATGACTATAACTTGGCCTTTCACTTGGTTATACGTTACGAAATTTTATATACATCATATATTATTATAATGTCATTTATGCGTTATAATCTGGAAATAAAACTTGGTCGCTTGGCGATTCATCCTCGGGGGCCGCTATAACACGTAAGTACCCTTTTTATGCCCTTTTTTTAATAAATGCTTCTTCTAAATCTCAAACAAATATTGTTTTTTGAGGTTTCTAAGGATAAAAAATGCTTTTCAAAATCCTGGTTAACCTTTAAGAGGTTATTGTATATTTTCTATCGTGGTTTTATTATGTTTTTCCTGTAAAGAAACATTTGTCTTCTTTTACAATGCAGTGTGTAGTTTTAAAATTTAAAAAAAATCTTTTTAACACTTTCACTGCCGTATAAACCAAATCATATGAATCAATACCGATGACGTCATTTTGCTGTTGGCAGCACCTGACAATTCCATTTCGCTTTTTCTACAATCTTTGAAACTTCTAACTACTTTACCGCCGTTTGAATCAACCGGAATTGTAGTGTGAATCAAATTCGATTCACACTACATTTAACATTACGGCGTGTTATTTGTTTTAAATTTTACTCCAATAATTGCAATTTTCTTTTCTGATTAAACCATTTTTCTTCATCAAAACATTTCATAATATGTCAAGATGATTTTACAAAATACTTAAATGAAGAAAATTGTATAAAAGATACCGAATCACTTTAAGTACGTGTTTTGTGTAGTATGAGTAGTGTTGAAATAGTAGTGTCGCGAAAAAAAAACAGACCATTTTCCGAAAGACTATTTTCGCTTTGTAGAGTTTATGCGATCTAGATGTAAGATAGGGGCCTCCGTGGCCGAGTGGTTAAGACACCGCTAATCGCTTGAGAGCGTAGGAGTCAGGTCGGCGGGTTCGACTCCCGCCAGCTCCATTGCACACACTTTGTAGAGCTCCTGGATGTATCTTTCTAGTGTTGTAAATTTCCTTGTGGCTATCTCGTACCTGTATATTGACGATGACTTATAAGCGGGCACTTGATGTCAAGCACACAAGTCAGATGTATGTTCTCAATAAACAAACAAACAAAGATGTGAGATACGTGTTGTGTGTTTGTGTCAGGGAGGTAAGGGAACTTAAAAAGGTCTAAAGGAGGCGCTAATTGCAGCTGTCGGTACAGGAAAATTCTTCCTTTTAACTAATGCTAAACTTCCATTGAAATATTTAATTGTTATAGATGCATTTGAAAGTGTTTCATATTCAAATTAGGATAATTTTTACCTTGTCATATAAACAGAGAACACCAATATCACACGAAATCTGAAATTGGGCAAAAAAATAATAACTGTAAACAAATTAAAAATACATGTAATGCAATGGGCTCGAACGGGATTTTCCTGAAGGAAGACGTTATATCTTTTATTCACCAGATGGCGAATTCGAGAGCTTGAATTCCTAATTTAAACATTAAATTGTTATGTTAGAGACTGTAATAAAATCAAACATTATTACCTGTTTGCCATTTAGAGTTAGGATCTACTATTGGATAGCCCATTGCTTTGATAGCTTCGAATAATGGTTGTTTTATTTCAGAAGTATACTTGGGTTTTTCAACAGTAATAGGGCCTCCAACGCCATGATACTCTATAATAAAAGGAAATGAAGAATAATTATGAAATGAAATTGAAATAAATCTTTTTTTTTTCATTTCTAAGCTTCACAAGCTCAGAAATTTGTATTACAGATTAAACTTAAATATGATTATGATGGGTGTATGCAAAATGACAAGGTACATGAAAAAGAAAAACCTTTAAAAAAGTATAAGATTTATTTCAATTTCATTCGAACGGGATCAAAGTTTTATGGGTGGTTTAAATATCATATTCATTTTTATAAGTTCAATTGGTTTAACAATATTTAGTACCAAAAATTTAACATCAAATGTAAAACCAACTGCATGAAATATCTTAATATCTGCCCTTCTCGGGCCTAAGCAATGTAAGAAATAAATAATTTTACTATTTTTTCTGCAAATAATGTTTTTGTTTAATATGTCAAGTTTTTTAATAGCTACTGTATTCAAACAAACTCATTTAAAAATTAACAGAGGATACAATCACCGAGCTTTGATTTATGCTGTATCGCATCACAATTTGTGATGTAAATTTATCAATGATTAATCAAAAAGGTTTCACCAGTTCAATAATGCGGGTTGGTGTAGTTTGGACAAAAACTTCCGATCTGAGCATAAAAAGACAATAATTAAAACATAAAAATTACTTTTATTTAAATTTAATTACCCTATTTCCGGTCAGGTGACGTTATGAACATAAAGCAAATTTTGTTGAATATTGGCTGATTACTTTTAACATCAGTATAGCTGTCATAAAGTAAAACGTAAAAACAACAGTTGCACTTAAATTTGGTTACCCTATTTTCTCCCAGGGGGCGCCGTAAACGCAAAAAAAATTGTTGAATTTGTATTACCTCATTTTTACTTGTTGTATGATTAACATATGAGATAGCATTAAGAAAATAAATTTTAAATCTTTATGCAATTTCAAAAAAACCTACCATTTAACATTTTTTATCAAAACATAAAAACTGATGACGCTTATTATGAAGATTTATTAAAAATATATAAAAATAAATTTTCTTTAAATTTAGTTACCCCATTTCCGTCCAGGAGCAGCTATAAGAGCATTTTTTTGTTATTGTGGTTGAATCTGAATTATCTAATTTTAATTAGGAGAATAGTTCCCATATGAGAAAACATAAAAAAATGTCCATTTAAATTTTTAATTATGCAATTTCCCACCAGGGGTGCATACCAGCATAAAAATAATCTATGATATGAAGAGTGTTATCAAAAGATAAATTTCACTGAAGCATAACATTATTCTGAAAATTTATTTAAAAAAAATTTAAATTAAAATTAATTTCATTTACATTAAGTTATCCTATTTCCCGCCAGAAAAGCAATAAATGCAAAAGAAAATTGTGTTGAATCGTGTCATATACTTTTAACTGCATTATAGCTATCATAGAGTGAAACATAAAAAAAAATCAAGTTTACTTAAATTTGTTTACAGTATCTGCTCCCAGGGGCCGCTGTAAACGCAAAAGTAAACTGTGTTGAATCATTGCAACCTATTTCATAATAACCATATCTGCCATTAATATATAATAAAGCGTCTATTTTCTCCGCAGTAAAATCGGTTTTTAATAATATGATTCTTGTTCATTTTATTTTCCTCTGAATCAAGACATCATGTTTAACAGAAAATTCTCTTTTATATGTAACTGATATTCACGCCTAATAATCCGTATAGGTGAAATATATTTAATTTTTTTAAATATGACGTCATATTCACCTGCTTTCTCTATTTACTCATATTGATGCTACTTGTATTATGAACAAATGTTTGAAAATGTCCCTTTTATTACAAATATGAAGTCATATGAACGTGGCTTCAAAAAGAGGAAGAGTTTTCTCAATTCGACGCGTAAGAATTTTTTTTTCATGTATGTTTAACGATAATTTCTTTAATTATTTAATTTTCATTTTCTTTTAATTGAAAATTAATTGTTCTGGGCAAATTATTATTATAATGCAAGAAAAGAGAGATGGTTGATTTTTATAGGAACAATATTCATTGACCCTTAATGAAAATAATGAAAATTTGAATTATTAAGCAAAGTATTTGAATAAAGTGAATAAGACAGAGCCTATGTTAATTTCTGATTTATAATCCATCTATATGCAAAGGCATTTAATAAACCGTTTTTACACTGACGTCATTCAAACAATTTCACACTTCCATATTTATAATATTATAACAATTACCATAGAGTAAAAATTTTGTGGCGTCAGGACAAATCAGTGGGAAGAAGTCAAAAAGGTTACTCGGCTTACGGGTGTTATACTGTTAAATTAACATTAAGGAGTCACACTGGAAATAAATAAGCATTGCGCTGCCACGCAATGATTTATTACTTGTAATAATTTTGATCGCTTATTCGAATTTATATTATTATCGATTTGAATGCATAAATTGTTTAACAAAACGTTCTAATAAAAAGGCCATAGAAATAAAATTGTTAAGTTCTGTAAGCTTACCATCTCTGAATTCTTTGTTATCTTCCAACTTTTTAAAATAAGGAAGGACCTCTTCGTAACTCCATCCTTTGGCACCCATTTCTACCCAGCCGTCGTAATCCTTTTTGTTACCGCGGACATGCAATCCAGCATTGTGACTAGTTGATCCACCGAGACATTTAGCATTAGGTAATTTGAGTTTCTGCAATGTAATTTAGACAAAACGTGTAGAGTTAGACAATATAGCTGAACCAAAAAAAGTTACTTTGCATTTCAAATTAAACAAACAATTCAGATTCAGTTACAAAATATCGCCTGACCTAGAAAAATTACTTTGTTATTCAAATTACAAAAGAGCTCCATTTTAGTAACCAAATATTGGGTGAACCCCAAAATATTACTTTGTAATTTAAATGATTTACAATGTATATTAAATGAAAAACAGTTCAGACTCAATTAAAAGATATTGGGTGAAGCTTAAAATATTATTTTATTATTGAAATTAGAAAACAGTTAATAAATCAACTACTAAATAAAGCGTGGCTGAAAAAGTTTTACTCTCTAATTCAATTAAACTATACATAAAATGCTTAAGTGATACAAAGAAGAAACACAAAAGACTTTTTAAAACCTTTGAATGATCGACTTACGTTTCAGCGCTCATATACAAGATTTTCAAGATCATTTACTCATTTTCAAGATATATAATGATAAACAAAAATATTCTCGCAAATTTTTGAAAATAAACTTGAAAACATAAATTACCAGATGATATGCAGGGTGTATCTGAAATGCTTCAACAAACTTACAGGGATGATAGTACTCATGAAGACGAACTAAAAACGCAATGGAACATGAGGTCGCAAATGACGTTTAAAGGACGAAAATCGAGAAAATGCGTCTGGAAATGGACAAACTGAGACCAGAAAGAAACACTCCAGAAAATTATTTATTGCACAGAATAGGTACAACACAGCTCGTGATGTTCAGAGAAAACAAATATTTTACAACCAGAAAAGACATGGAGTTCAAAGTGTCGACCGCGGACATTATTACACAGAGTACATCTACGGGTTGAGTTGATTATTGATGGCCAATTATCTACACTTGGGATATAGGCCCAGGGGGAGTGCCCTTCGTGGGGGTCTTTCTAAGGGAACCTAACCCGTATTTACGCATGAATAAATCCACGGCTCGAAGAAAACCACGAAAACTCCGAACGATTAGGCCGACGGGTGCGATTGGGATCGAACCCAGCACCTCCCGCCTACCAGCTTCGAGAGCCGAACCTCTCAGTCACTGGTGGGGCGAGTACATCTACGGAGGAACGACTGGCGGACACGCTCGAAGATTTCGGGAGTTTCCTGAATGTCTCCTGCAGTTGTCACAATATGCGCAACTACTTCTCCTGGCGTTTCTACTGGCGTCTCATAAATGAGGGATTTCATCTGTCCCCAGAAGAAGAAATCCAAAGGGTTAAGGTCCGGAGGCCAAGCAACAGCGCCACCACGTCCAATCCATCTTGCCGGATAAACTCTATCAAGGCACTCTATCGCACGTCCACAGAAAAATGAGGCGGAGCACCATCGTAAATGTACCAAATTTGTTGCTGCACGCCGGCTTGTGTAGCAGAAAGCAAACCTGGTAGGATATTTATTGGTCTGTTTCTAAGAGGATAAAAAATTTACATACGTGGATTCCTGCTCACAGATTTGTTTGGATTTCTTCCACGTTTTTGTTATCTCTTTCTGACCTGATATGCACAAAGTGAAAGAAAAACCAGCTTCGTGCTACTAGCCAGTTCTGCAGAAAAGCAGCATGCGAGATTTCGATAGTTTTATTAGTTTTGCGATTTTCACCCTTTAAACGTCATTTGCGACCCCATGTTCCATTGCATTTTTTGTTCGTCTTGATGAGTACTATCATCCCCCTAAGTTTGTTGAAGCATTTCAGATACACCCTGTATGTAAAAAAAACAGGCTTGAAATAGTCAACTATAAACGTGCAAATTAATATTTCCTTATTGCTTTTTAAAACTGAAAAGTACCTCGGGCGAAATTCTAGGTAATTCAAATCAGGCGGATTCATTGCAAATGTTCACGTTACGCATATAGATTTCTATTGATTCACGGATAATAGATGGGAAATAAAGCCTTGATGGATAAATAATTTTACTATTTTTAAATCAATATTTAAAGTCTTGATTTTATGTAGTCTTGAAAGTAATGTAGTTCTTCTGTCATTTTTATATCTGTCATATGCTCTTTTCATCTTGATTTAAACTTTCTAGTGGTCATTCGTATATAATATTGTAATGTTCCATCTGATCTGGTCAACGGAATTTCATAAACACCTGGTAGTTGAAATGGTTCTATTGGGTTTATTTTCTTACAAATTATTCTTTTTAATTTTATGGATGGTTTTGCGATAAGGCATATATTAAATTTACTAAGTTTATATTCCAATCTTTCAAAGAATCCACGGAAATATTGTAAAGTAGATAACTTTGAATTTTGTTTATTGAATTTTTTCTTCTCTTCCTTCTCCAAACTCGTAATTACTTTATTAATAGTGCTTTCTTTATATCCATTATTTCTTGCTATTTCATGTATTTTATTTATATTACTGGTTAACTGATCTGGAATACAAACTGTAAAAGCTCTCTTAATAAAATACCTAAATGCCGAAACTTTGTACGAAAAAGGTGCTTGAGCATTATGTGGGATAATGGATTGATTGGCTACTGGTTTTCTATATACAGTACGTTCTATGCCATGGCGGGTTTTGGTTAATAGCATGTCCAAGTAAGGAAGTGTGCCATTCTGTTCCACTTCCAAAGTGAATTTAATCTTAGAATCCAGGTTATTTATTTGAGCAAGGAAATTATTAAGTAAGGTATCCGCATGTTGTCATATGATGAAAGCATCGTCTACGTATCTAAGACATGTGTGGGGGGTAAAATTTAATTTATGAAATATATCAGTTTCTAAAGGTCGTAATATAAATTGTGCTAAAAGCCCAGATATAGGTCGATCATTGGGGCCCCATTATTTTGTTTGTAAATTTTACTGTCAAATGTAAAATAGTTATTATTTAATCTAAAAAGGAAGGTCTCCATAAGCGCATACTCAGAAATTTTTGAAAAAATTACAGAATGTTCTTCTCATGAGGATATATACGTCTATAAGAAAATTTCTGCGGAACCTCGATATAACGTCCGTAAAAAAATAATAAAATTTCGTTTATTTGACGATTTATCACCGGTTGGCGATGGAATGAAATTAAAAAAATACGTTTTTATGATAAATACTCTTTAAGGAAAAACTTTTTCATACTGAACTTGTTTATGGATGTTTAACTTACATAATCAATAAATTATTATAACTCAAATTTGGTGAACACATTTATATGTATATATAATGGAATTTAACGATTGTATTTTACGGTTTAAAACAAAATTTAAATTGATTAAAATTGTTTCAAGTTCAAAAATAAGCCCGATTCTGAACATTGTCAATTCAAGAAAGCTTCTGTTGCTATGGAAACAACGACTTCTTCGATAGAGAAATGTATAACGAATCCGTTTGTCATCGGGCTTTTCCTTTTAAAATACATTTAAAAATTACTTGTACAACCGTTGAAGCCATTTAAATTAGAAAAAATCGTGGAATGGAGGATAAAACAATAGGCAAAATTTCATTCAATCGGTAATAAATAGAGAAAAAAAGTGGGGGATTTATTTAATCTGATTAAAAAAATATTTTAAATTAATATTAATGCAAACATACAGAGAGTTGAAAATGTTGAACGCAAAATGCAAACGATTCTGAACAAGAGGGTATGGTATCCATATGGTAGCCATAGAATTAACCCATTCGTATAAGTTTTTAAGCTTCTGACAATTTTAGGCTTTCAAATTTTACAAAAATCTCATAGGCCGGTCTCATAACAAGAATTTCTTCAAACTGTTCGCTTTCTTTAATATGCATTTCAAATTCATATATTTTTAAAATTTCGATTGTTATCTAAAAGTGAAAATAAACATACAGATTCAATAATTCAATAATACACATAACTTAAATTTCAGCTTCGCTATAACATAAAATAGATATTTGCAGCTTCCAAAACATAGAACATATTTTTTCAGTGGTAAAAATAAATAACTGCAACAACAAGCAGCTTGTATATATTATACAAAAAATAATAAATATTCCATCGTTTAAGTTTAAATTCATTAAATATTGCGTATTCTCATAATCATTTTACAAGCAATTTAAAATGCATTAAAATCGTTCGCGTTTGGCGAAGGAAAAATGTTGCGAGCCAAATCGTGTGTTTTTGCGCCGAATACTCGAAAGTATTTTATTTTTTTGCAGATTTTCTACTGGGATTCCGCAGCTAAATTTAACTGTTCCTTTATTATATACATGTGTAGCTTCATTAGCATTTTTTTCAAAATTTGCTGAGTATGCGCTTTAAGGAGACCTTCCTTGTAACATTACGTGCACTTTTTGATGTGGTTTTCATGTTTTAATTTGTGTTCCATATGCAGTCAATGTATTTATTTATTATCGTGGTAACATGTTGAGTGTCAATGGATGGATATAAAGAGATGACATCTAGACTAGCTAATAAATATCTCTCCTAATTAATACCTCTTCTAATTCAAATTAGACAGACAGCTGAGAATGAGCTCTGTTAATTCTATTTAGGTAGTAACATTGGTTTAACTAGCAATTTTAAGAAAATCCTTTTTTACAAATAAATCCGCAGATTTCACCTTTGTATAGGGTTTTTCCGCCTAAAAACAAATTTTTATTTCTCAGTAACGCGCATGCACAGCAGCGTATTACTGCTCATTTTACTGTTTATTACTGTTAATTTTACGGTATAATACTGGCAGCTGGGGTGTCAGTATTATATTGTAAAATCATTTTTTTTCAGTATACATTACTTTTTACATCCTAAAATTTAAGATTGAAATTTTTTTCTATAAGCTTAGAACAAATTCAAAGCATTTTTGGAGAATTACTAATTTCTGATAAAAAAATAATAATATCGCAAATACATTTTAAGCTAAATTTATAGAAAAATTTCATCGCAGAGAAAATTTAAATGTACATTAACAAAATACTTGTGGGATTAAAAAATACTTCGTGTCATTTAATTTTCTAGACCAATTCATCCTAGTAGGTTGTCAGAACGTTAGAAATTCCAACAGAGCCTTAAAATAATTGCCCATATTGCCCTGGAAAAATGCTCTCATTTTTAAACGGATATAAATAGAAATATTGACTAACAGCATTAAATCAACTTTACCTCTTTGTGGATACCAGTTTTTAACTTCTCATCTCTACTATGAAGTGAAAGGTTTTAAGGAATCGAATGAGTGAAAATAATTTGAGTAGTTACTCCTTTTCACAAGTCACATTGCTTCTTTCATTTGCAATTACCATAGACACATATAATATTAATTTAATGAATGACTAGCTTTTGATATGACTACAATACTTTGTAAATATGTGATCTTAAGCGGGAAACCAGAAAAAAATGTACAGTGCGATTATAAAAAAAATTGCTGATATATCAGCCCTTTACAGTTCAAGGAAATGTGGGATGTCGATATGGATATTTTGTGGCCTGGGTTTGAGATTAAGAGCCTACACTAGTCATGCGAAGAAACGCGCAAGCTATTGTTAAGTCTATGGGAAGGTTACATTCAAATTTCTCCCTCGCATTTTAATATTTTTAAATGTTTTTTTTTTTTTTTGCATAAGGTAGCTAAGGTATCTCTTAACGTTGATAGTTTTTAATTTTTCGATTTTGGTTCCACTTTTTTTACATAATAAAAACAATTACCATATAAGAGTACTTTCACTTCCAGAACCGGTTCCAACCGGTTTCAAAATTGAAAATGCCAGCTTATAAAATAACTGCAACAAAAATTGAAAAAGTAAAAACTAACAACGTTAGAGATCGACCTCAACTATCCTATGCAAAAAAAAAAAAAATCATTTAAAAATATTAAAAGGCGAGCAAAAAATTTGAAAAAAACCTTCTCATAGACTTAACATTAGTTTGAGTGTTTCTACCTGTGACTAGTGTAGGCTCTAAAAGTAAAGAATCCCAGTTGAGATCTCACATTTACTTTTATAGTGACAAAAGTTTAAAATTGTCATATAGCAACACGCAATTGTTTTAATCGAAAAGAAATCTCCACGGCGAAAAACATAAATAGAGTTTTATAACCCCCCTATTTTCTGCAGTTGAAATTACTACATAAAACAAATATAAATAAAGACAGTGAGGCGAATAAATGCGCTCATACAGGCGACCAAAAACAAATAATTTTATACTTGAAATATAAAATTTTCAAGCGTTTACGTAGTCTTATGTATTTAGTTTGAGTTTTATGAATGAAAGAGACGTTTTCTTCAGAATATGATGTCATTTTCCCAAGTGAAGCATTTCAATTTTATAAAATTAGGATCTAAATTTCATTTGCTTTTCTTTAACTATATATTTGAATACGTAGTATTTTGTAAACTGCCCAGAGAGTCGAGTGGTGTCACTGCAGTTTTTCTCTCTAAGACAAAGGTCAAAGAGTAGTTATAAAAAATATTGGCTATTGTATGGGCAAAAATATAGGCCCGACTTGGACTCTGTTGGGCCTTGGACAAAGCAGGTAGTATGTGCGTATGCGAAGGGGGGAGAGTACAAAAGTAGACTAAAAAATAATTCACTAGTCTGTGATCATATATACTTTAATATGATACGAATACGTAGCACAATTATAAATTTGTTTAATGTGCTTAAAACAACACTAATAAAAAAAAACATAAATAAATTGAAAACATCTTTTTTCCCCCCAAATCGCATAGAAAATAAAAAGTGTAGATTCAATATCATTGAGATTGTAGCAACAATGCATGCGTATGAGTTATATACTTTAGAGTATATATTATTCTATTTCGCACTATCATGTTTGCAAAATGATAGATTATATCATCAAAATAATGTTCTTTTAGTTTCTTTAGCTTCAGATAGATTATGACCCTCTGGTATTAAATGTATGTTATCCAGTTAGAAATAAATATTACAGTTGATAAGGCGGATCAAAACATAATAGACATTTAAATTTGTAGAAATAGAAGTTTGGTGTATAAAAATGGTATAAATTTCGAGAAAACATGGAAATTTTTAAGATAAAAAATTATGTATACAGGTTGATTATAATTAAAGTCCCACTTTCATTATGTTGTAAAAAACGAACCACTGGTCAGAATGCCTTCCAATTTGAACTGAATATACTGAAAGAAAGAGGAAACGGTATTGCATAAGAAAGAAAAAGTTCCAAAGTGTATCAATAAATGGCGCTGTAAGCGTCATAACGAAAGTGCATTCGATCAGAAGTGAGATTTTTAATCGAAATACGACGGCTTTGGAATGAGTTGCACAGTAAAACAACAGTACTGTTCAATGTGCATGAGTATTTTGGTTGTTTGACCGAAAAAATGATTTCCAAATCAGTCAACTGTTGTGGTTAGAAATTGCTGTAGCGGAAAGTCAAGTTAAGAAAGTCAAGCGGAAAGTAGTTAGCGGAAAGACAAGCCACCACGACAAGGTCGTACTACATTGGATGGGAAAGTAGGTTTATAATTGTCATTGGGCCAAAAACCGCAGAAAAAGCGCATAATGATTCTGTTTTTAATTGTCCTTGGAAAAAAAAACGCATAAAAATTACGAGTGTCTTTTAATTTGCATAGTATGTAGGGATCCTACATTAGAGAGAGATTGGACATTGCGTCGCCGGCAGATTTGACAAATCCGCCATTTTAGTTACGTCGTATGTATACGCTGGTATTGCTTTCTAAAGAAAATTTGGATTTTAAAGATTCAACATTTTAAATATTGTATCAAGACTTAGTACACTATTAATAGATAAGTTTCTTTTGTTGTTTATAGTTACTTTTTAATATTTAGTAATGTTTATTTATTTTGTAACATATTTTAAATTGTCAGAGTTCAATTGTTGAGTATGCGGTCAACTTTAAACAGTTTCATTAAATAATAACTATCGAAATGCGTAACACAAACAAAGCAATTTCGTTTCTGCGACTCTTTTTTTACATTTTAAAACTAATTTTGATTTAAATCTTTTTGTAGTGAGTGAGCAAAACGTGTAAATAATTTGGAGTTTCGAAGTTTGACACAGTTGGCAGTAATTGACAAACGTTATTGGCGATGAATTTCTGTTTACATTTTGAAACATTTATTTTAAGAACGTAATACAGAATAAAATTTTATATCGTGCACTCTTTTTAAAATGTGAAATTGTTTATAAATTATAAGGAATAATTGAATAAAGTGTTAAACTGTTCATTTTTTAATAATTTCTTTTTTACATATCCGCGGAATTTGAGAGCACAAGACGTAAGCATTTAAATTTCCCGCATAAAAAAAATATCTATGTATAAAAGCGCTGACTCTGACAATTGCAAAAATATATAAATTCACAATATATAAACCTCTATATAAATAAACATTACTAAGCATATGTGTGTAAATTTTTTTATTCAGTTTCTCGGAATGTATTTTTTTTTTTTTTTTTTTTTTTTTTTTTTTTTTTTTTTTTTGCATATTTAGATATACTTAGTATTATAAAGTGTATTATTCTAGAAAATTGAAGCTTTTTAATTTCATACAACCAATTAGTTTCTTTAAAACTATCTAAATTTATTAATGTAAATACATTAATAAAGAAGGTATATTAGGAATAAGTTTAAAAAATTTATACTTTTCTGAATATTTCAGTATTTTTTTTTTTCATTTCTTATTGCTGTTAAATGATATATTTTTAACCTTATAAAATTAAAAGAGATCCCTCTAAGAAATTTTATTTATTTACTTAAAAAAGTAACCTAACTAATCTATATCATGAGTCCTGACCATTTAAACAGAGGAAAGTAAAAAATAAATACCCACGCTACAAAAAATTACATTATGTAGCATTTCTTGTGTCATGCATAAATTAAAATGTTTATTTTAAGTGAAAAAAAAACCCCAAAAACTTGAATATTTGTTTATAATAAAATTCGAATATTTTAAGCATAATGTAAAGTCCCGAAATGTTAACCCTGCAATTCAGCCGAATAAAAGAAACAGCATTTTCTGAGAATTCTTATTCATTGAATTGTGCTTATGTTTATGTTCTGAATGACTCTGTGAAGGCATATGAATTTCTGGTGATTTTAATAGAATAAAAAGTGTTGAACGCGGATGAAAATGCATTGCGTTCTACGGCGTTCGACCTGCTTTGTAACTAATATGGCGGACTTTCCGTCAATGTCCAATCTCTCTCTAATGTAGGATCCCTAATAGTATGCCACTCACAGCGCCATCTATTGATACAATTTGGAACTTTTTTCTTATGCCATACCGTTTTCCCCTTCTTTCAGTATATTCAGTTTAAATTTGAAGTCATTCAGACAAATGGTTCTTTTTATACAGCATTTTGAAAGTGGGACTTTCTCACTAATTTATTTATAACTATATATTAAAATTAAAAAATAATAATTTTGTAATACATCAGTTTAGTATATAATTGTTCTCCATAGATTGAATATGATTATATATATATAATTTGATTCAATTCTAATACATTGTGATTAAATTGTCAATGTTATATTATATCAGTCAAACTACTGAAATAAATTATGATTCATTAATTTATTTATAATTCATTATCTTGTTGGTTAATTTTATAACCATTTATTAATTTGCTGTGAAATTTATAAAACCACCCATCTAATTTAATAAATTTTGTTCACTAATAACATTGTAATTTTTATTCAAATATTTTAATCTGAATTATAAATATTTAAACGAATTTAAACGAATTATAATCACCTTGTGTATATACATATATATATCTATTCTAAGATGTATGGAAATATCAGAAAGAAAATAAATTGCTAATGAATTTCTGTAGCCTAAGCGAACACCCCAAGTCACTATTTTAAATTACATTTATTAAAGTGTTACTTTAAGTTACTCACCTTGTTTATTTGTCCACTTCCCGTGTACTTTTGTGAGACAGTTTCAAACTTCCAATCCAACTTGGAGGTCAGAAAACTTCCAGCAAAAGTCACTATCTCAGTCAGTTTGGGTGGAGGTGGGCCAGCTTCCAAAAGTAAAATATTGACGCATGGTACTTCTGACAAGCGAGCAGCGACCACTGAACCTGCTGCACCAGCTCCAACTTTCAAGATAGACAGGAAATATAAATACATTATAATGCATTGTTTTGAATAACAAGCCTATGCATATAATGCTATAATAAAAGAACTGGGCAGTAAAACATGAAATCACATCACTTTCTATACATATATTTTTTAAATAGCTTCAAAACCTTAATCCTTTAGTTTCTAAATCTACACGTGCAAATTTTATTTTTCTAATTGTTTACAAGCTTAAATTAATTACAAGTTAACTTACAAGCATGAAATTTTCTGTACTTATAGCTGAATATCTACTATGAAGCTCAAAATCATAAAATTTGAAAAAATCGTATTATTTAATATAGAGAGATAAAAACCCAAAAATCTAACAGCATTTTCCTATTAAATTTAAACATTTTTCGTTATAGCAGTTGCCAACCATTCAAAATCCACAATAAAATTCTTTCTACAATAATTAATTTTCTATTCAAAGATTTCCACGTGAAAAATGAAAATGAAATAAAAAGTTTCACCAATTGAAAAAAAACCCATTAATATGACATCCTATTGGTAATAAAATGGAAATTTTCAAACATTTCTCAATAATACAAGGAGTATGAGTTTGTGTAAATACAGAAAGCAGCTTAATATGACGCCATTAGAGATTAGACGCCAATTAAAAAGAACATTAATCTGACGTCAGATTGGAAATTTAACACGGACTTTTTCAAATGTTTGAGAATAATACAAAGAGAGTATCAATATAAGTAATAGAGAAAGCAAGTAGATAGGACGTCAGCAATTGATTATAACGTCATATGAGTTTGAGGAACGTATTGAATCATGTTAAAAACCCAATTATGGAAATAGTGGCATATTTTAACATTTTGAAGGCCTCTATACGATTTGTTTAGTTATGAAATTGATTTTTTTTTAAATATCACATTTAGTCCACATGACAGATATTATTTGACAGAGTATAATAGTGGGTATAATATATATATATATATATATATATATATATATATATATATATATATATATATATATATATATATATATATATTAGAAATTTATTTGGATTTATTAAAGAAAGGATAAAGTTTTTTGAAAGGAATAGTAAACGAAGCACTTTGTGCGATCTTCGATCACACTTACCCACTTGTTTAGTTATTGGGCCTCTAAATAAGATCGATAAATACAATTTTAAAATTTTTAACACTTTCCAACACAGCTAAAAGTGTTTATGAATTCGGGTTGTCTGTCTATCAGTCCGTGCTCTAACTCGAGCAAATATAGTCGGAATGCCATGAAATTGTTATATGTTTATGATGGTTACTGTGGCATTTTCCGAAATGAAAATGAAGGATGTAGAGTTTATACTTCAGTTACAGGGACACTCAAAAGAGTACAGTTACATTACGGTCTATAGGTCAAAATCGTTTGTGGTGTATTTTAATGATGTTACAATATTTCAAACATATATAAAATTATATATATCACTGCTTTGCACTACAACAGGCTTACTATAGAATATGGTGTCCATAGCATTCATCGTGCATTTACAGGGACACACAAAATAATTCAGTTACAGTACTGTCTAAGGACGATAATTGCTGGAAGTGCGTTTTAAGGTATGCGTCTTTAAATTAAACGAATTCTTTGCTTATTACTTGATGTGCATAAATTCTATATACAGGGCAGCACAAAAAATCTAGAGCACATTCCCGTTTATTAGTGAAAATTTTTCTGAAGGGAAATTTACAACTGAAACAATTAGAAAGCAAAAACTAGGGGTAGATTGGAGGGTCCATTAGGAACTGAAGGGTTAAATTTGAACTAATCAGGTGATGATTCACATGCTTAAAATGTGCGTTATCTTTTAAATATAGCAATTTTCCACTGTCGAAAATAATAATTTTTTTTCTGTCTTTCTTCAACATATGATGCATCTCAGATATCTATATTTTGGTGAGCATGCAATAATTAGAAGCGAAGATACATATGATCAAAGTTATAACTCATGTTGTGGTATCTAGTTTTACATTTTTGTTCAGTTTTATGATTTATGGTATTAATTACAGTTTCATTAGAATGAACACCTTATCTCAAAGTAGTAGATTAATGAACTTACCAATGATGTAGTCGTACTCCACATTTATATCATGAGATGTATCTGGGCTGTGTTTCTGTACAGAGAGAGAGTCTAACAGATCCGGAAGTTGTGGGGAAGTGCTTACAGGTGTCGGATACAGCATTTCCTCTTGCAAATTCCAATCAGAGCCTAACAAAAGACAAATGTCGTTTCATGCAGTAAATAAGTATTGTATTTCAGTCAGTAATCATGATTGTTTCTGATAAAAAACAGTTTACTCTACAATAATAAGGAAAAGGCAGCTGACCTTCATTGTTGGTAAATTACTGTTGGATAGCAAGGAAAACTCCATAAAACACCCTTAATCTTCCCACACTGGCATTGGTGGCTGCATTTTGTTCTGATACATTGTGCTGCAGCATTTAGAATGCGCTGAAACTCGAAATTCCATGTTTCTACTGCACTTATTCTAAAAATACATATTTTTGGATTAAAAGATCGCATGAAATTTTTAAATCCTTTCTGAAAAATCGTTGAAGAAATTTGTAAGATAACTCCCCTTTCAGTCTGACGCAATTGGTGATAAAGAATCAGAATACAAAAGGAAACCGAATGACATATTGCAGTGGCTGGGACATCATTGCTTTGGGACGGACAATACCGTAAACCTGGTCTCAAAGGAGCAAAAGTTCTCAAGTGCATAAATAACCCAACGTGGTTGTTAGGGCCAAAGCGACTCAGTTTGCCATCAGAATTTTGGTCAAGATCTAAAGATAAAGAAGTGATTGATGAGAATGAAGTAGAATACAAAAGAAAACCAGATGACTTAATTGCAGTGCGAGTGTATAGACAAAGAACTTAGAATTCTTATAGCTATAACAATTTTTAGTAATTTGAGAAAATCTGGAAGCGTAATTACAACAGAGAAAAGGACTTAGGATGTTTTTACATACACTGATGTTCAGAAATTAAGGGGAAGTGACCAATTCCAGACGTTTGGTTGAATATCTACTGAAACTCGTGAGTAAATACCTAAAATTCCCTTGAACTTTGAAGATGTAAAGAACATGTTTGACTTCGTAATTTTCAGTGAAGATTTTGTCGCGAAGACAATTAGGGGGGGGGGGGGGTAATAATAAGTTTAATAATAAAATAATATTTTCGATCACCCAAGTAACAGAAAATGCTAAAAATTGACTGCCACTGTAGCAAATGACTATGTAGGTCCTGTTCAACATTTGTATGCATTTGTGTAAGCATAGCACGTACATTCGTGAAGATGTTAATGTTTCTGTGAAAAATTCAAAAGTGTTTTTTTTTTCAGCATGCAGAGTTTTTTAACCGAATTTAACACCGCTTTCCAAAAACTTGACAAAAAATTATAGAAATAGTATGCTGCAATGAAAATATTAATATGTTGAATATCTGATGAGATATGGGTATTTGTATGAAATAAATTTTAACTGCGCATGCACGAACTAGAGCAAAGATTTTTTTTCATGATTTGATAGTCAATACTCTAGGGCAGTGGTTCCCAAACTTTTGGGCTCGCGGAGCCCTTTTGCGGAGAATTTTTAAGGCGAGCCCCTTTACCCCACGATACTCTATGGTTTACAATTTTTTTTATGCCTATGGAGCAGAGAAATATCTGTTGGATAAGAGTCCGAACTTGTAATTTCCAACATGGGGTCAATGTTCTCAGTTTGGCTCTTTTCTTGATGCAGAAATTCTGAATTCATACTAGAAATTTTGAAAATCAAATTTTCTATAATTTAACATTTTAACAGTTTTATTTACCCCTTAACAACTTTATTTAACACCTTATGCACCATATTCAATTTAGTGATAATGCTGAATACTAGATATATGGTTGTTCGAAAATTTCTTGTCGTTTGAGAAAACCAACTGGCACTAGAAAATTCTACCCGTCAATTATTATATATATTAGATATCGGAATTAATGTCTAATAACTGAATGATAGAATTTTCCGGTGCGAATTGGTTTTCTCAAACGGAAGGAACTTTCCGAACAACCCAATATATATTAAATTTCATCAAAAGTAGTTTAAGTATATATTTTTAATTACATGTGAATAATTTAATTACATGTAAAGTAAGGAGATGAAATAAAGGTTTATTTATATTGTACTAACAGAATTAAGGTTTGAAGTTCCAATCTTTTTGTGTATGTTTTATTTGAAGCATTTAACTGTTAATTATATTTTTGAAAGAAATTTTCTTTCACCATTGTTTTTGCATCAAAATAGATATACTTAAAAACTACACATGTTAAAAGAACTGCAACTAATACAAAAACTTTACTAACAAAACGGGATGTATGGGTGGGTTAAATTTATATCAGGGCAGGTACTCATTGACGAAATGTTTTAGCAAGGGTTGGAACTGAGCAAAAGTTTAGATTTTTAGTGTGATGACAAATGTAAAGAAACAATATAATTTTTTTAATAGCTACAGCCTTATTTCTAATCGGAAAATGTGGCATCATAACATATAAATCCAGATCAATGCCGAGACCAATTAAAACAAAATTATAAAGAGGGATTGTTAAGTGATACAAGATGTTAAAAAAATGCGTTTTCAGCAACATACATTGCTTTAAAAATTAAGTACAATTATATAAAACAGCCTAGAAAATTTAAATAACTAAAAATTAATAAAAATAAAATGGACAGATTAAAGGAATTAAAGTTACTAAAAGAGAAAAGAAAACTATATAAACAACGCGTATACGGCAAGCAGAGATACAGCACTGGCGCGCCTTTGCTCTTTTGATTCACGTCAGTGTTGAATTCAGACACTTTTCCCCGGGGGGGGGGGGTCATCATATAGTTCCAGGGGGAAATTGAAATTTTGACTTTTTGACCATTGAAAGTATAAACCTCAAATCTTCCGCGGGAGGGGACATTTCAATGCTCCGGGGGGGGGGATGTCCCCTCCTGGCCACCCCCTGAATTCAGCTCTGATTCACGTTGTGCATTCGATTCAGAGTACTATTTCTTGTAGCTTATTTTGAATCGAATTTTTAAAACACATTAAATGTAGAAACATAAAATAAAGTAGTTCAAACCAAAAAAATTATATAGAAAATGGATACATGTATAATGCAAATTTTTATATGATTTAAAAATATATATATTATAGCATTTTTCAACCCAGTGATAGATGTATTTATTTTTGACACACACACACACGCAAAAATTTCTACATACTTTCGAAAAATTTTCCCTTGCAGTATGCTTATTTCTTTCATGTTTTGTTTATTTTCTTGGAACGCCGCGGAGCCCCTGAAAAGTTTAGGCGGAGCCCCAAGGGCTCCGCGGAGCACACTTTGGGAACCTCTGCTCTAGGGCATCTCATATAAAAAGACCAGTGAAATAGTGTCAAAACGCAAACAGTCACAGCAATAATTGATAATTTGATGAGGAAATCCCGTAGGATTATGTGGGATTTCCTCCTCAATTTATCAATTATTGCTGCAACATTTTGAGTTTTCCTCTTAATTTCTGGACACCAGTGTAAAAACACCCTACGTTCCTCCATTTCGAAGTTCCATTATTTGAATGTAGAATAATTTTCATTTTCCATATATGTTTTTTTTTTTTGTTGTTGTTGTTTTTAATATTCTGTTTTCACAGAAAGGGAGCAGTAAAAAAATATAATTGCTAACAGTCAGTGTTCTAATTGATCAAACCCTTTGCATCGAGATTCACGAATCTTATTTAATTATGAAATTCTGTCTTCAAAACGAACGAAATTCAATTTTTTCCCCGCGAATTCAGTTACGACTCAAAATCAGATTCAAATTCTGTGATCGGGAAATCATTGTTAAAAGTCTTTTTTCATTTAACATAAGCGTTCATCGGACGTACCTTCCCAGAAACAAAGGAGGAAAGCAAATCCCCGTGATACAGGCGTTAAGGAAGCGGAGGCAACAGGTACCGAAGAGCACTGACTTCTCAGTTTTTATAGTTAGTCAATTTTCTCTTAAATAAGAAATGTAAACCTTTGCATTTCACAAAATAAGGGTGTACTCAAATACAAACTGCTTATTGGGTGACTCATTTTTAAAATCATTCTTGCTCTAAAATGCATCGAATTGGCAGGTTCTCTTATTCAGAAACTTTAATGTCCGTATTGGTCGATTTTTTGATAAAAACAGAATATATTTTTAAAAAATGATTGTCAAAGTGGACATTTTGAACCGAATTTTCCGAAGCAATAGCGCTGGAAACAAAAAAAAAATTATCGTACTTGGAAAATAATTGTTTGTAACTCAATTTCTAATTAATTGAACAAAAAATTAAAACACAGGTCACTTATAAATCTCTTCATAAATCACGCCACCAAGTTTCATGTTTTTACTTTTAAAAATGAGTCTGAAAATGTGTCAGAAAATTTTGAGTTGTTAAGCGTGGAAAAAAATATATATATTTTTAATACCGCCTTCAATTCTTGTTTTTAAAAAGTATATACCTTTTGACGTAAAAGATAAGTTTATAGTATACGTTTAATTCATTTTCATTCATGAACGCACAAACTTTGAATCTATTTGAGTATCAAGAAATCGAAAAGCTGTTTCTATTTTTCTGCAAATGTAATGTATTCTTCAGAAAATTATGTCAAACTTAGTGTTTTTAGCTTATTTTCGAGACTGGATAGTCCGAGAAAGGCCGTCATCAGGCAGCAGTCGATTATAATAATTAAAGATTTGTCCCATTTATGCGAAAAAGAAACTAGTCGTTGAAGGTCACCGTAACACTTACCTATCATGGATATGCATAAAATAAAGTATGAAAATAAATCATGTGTAAAATATTTATGAAAGGCATTGCAATTCGAATAAAATCGTGGCTTGATGACGTCATAAACTTTAAATGCTCTATTACTGAATTGCGTAAGAGAAACATCCTTATAACTCTAAAAATGATAAGCCTATTAACTAACGGTTTACTACGTAAGATTAAGCGTCTTATTTCCAATTACAATATATCTTTGAATTGAAATTTGAATGAAGTACAGGATCATGAAAAATTGAAAAGTGGAGAAAGTAGGATTACAAATATCTCGGCAACTCATTATCCGAACGACTTTATTTTTTATGCAAAATTTATGGGGTTTTTTTTATTGTATTTTATATTCACTCCTTAAAATAAACAATTTCATAAAATTTTATATAACTTTTATCAGAACGAATATTTCGAGAGTCCGAAATAAATAATTCCTGATAACCGAGGTTACTGATATTCAATAAGCTTCTTCCCATTATTACGTACTAAGTATACTTACCAAATTTCAAGTCTCTATCTCAATTTGTTCGGGAGATTTGTTTGAGCGTTTACAGACACACAGACAGACGGCGGACGGCATTTTTTCCCCTAAAAATATGTTTTTCGTAATCTCCAGTGTCTGAAACGTGTAAATTCATCAAAAAAGTTTTTTTGATTTCCAAAACGATTACAAGACTTATCTTATACTATGTATGATGGGTAAGTAAAAACTCTGTTTGATTCTTAAGTGGTCAGACCTAAAAATTTTACTCTTTTACGGAGAAAATGAATTCCTGAATGTGTGAAAAATGCCTGTTGCTGAAAAAAAAAATTAGAGCAAACTTAACTTTAAACACCCTTGAATTTTCATTTGAAATGGGCTCAGATTTTTTTTTTTTTTTTTTTAAGATAACTGATTTTCACCGGTTACGCCAGAACAAAATTCACCCTTAAGGGCGCAAGATTTTTTTTTCATTTTTTTATGCGATAAGATGACGCCTTATTAAAATGAATAAAAACACTTTTATCCACCTAATGTTTGATCACTTTAAGACGTCTGAAAATAAAGAAACAATGTACGACATCTAAAAGTTCAGGGAAGGTCCATGCCTTACTTTTGCTGTCATCGATAGTCGTTGAAGGATTGACTGCTGGTAGACTACCTGAATAAAAATAACGGTTGTTTAGAAGACATTCATGTACAACATTATAAAGAAATAGCAAAAGATAAAGTTTTCCTTAAATAATAATAATAATAATAATAATAATAATAATAATAATAATAATAATTTAGCTTGTTGTTATGGCAACACGAGAAAATAATCTATGGCATTTTTAAAATAAAGATGTTGTTTGGTAAAAAAAAAAAAAAAAAAAAAAAAAAAAAATTTTAATATATAAGTTATAATATACTTCAGCTAAAAATACTTTAAATATTTTGGGATGTAAAGTAATACGAATTACTTTCGCATTTACAAACTGTTGACTCAGATGTGATATATAAAAAATGCTGCTGAAAATCAAGCATCGCTTCATGAATATTTCAAAGAGGCCAAAATGAAAGATAAAAGGAAAATTCCATGGGTGGTAAAAAAAGGAAAAAATGAATAATGTAAAGAAGATTTAGCAAATTCTGCTTTATTGAGCTATCCCAATCGTGACCTCCAATTAGTTCATATCTGCGATGCTTCCGACTTCGCCATTGGTTTTGTGTTGCAACAATTTGAAGCAGGTTGTTGGAAAACTTTAGCCTTTTTCTAAGCAAAATTAAATAATGCTCAGGAAAGTTATAGTACCCACAATGACAAAATGACAACATTTAAAAAGGGGTGTCTTAAGGAATATCCATGGCTTAAATTTCTTGTCAGCCATAGAATTTGAAGTTATTTTTATTGACAAACAAGTTGGGTAATTGTACGTAGGCGCTTTCGTACTATAACTAGTTTTATAAATATTTAGATCTATGTGCAATAGCTGTTGGACTCTTATGCAAAAATGCATGAATACAAAATTTATTTTATGTGATGCAGATTTTCATATTATGTATATTCATTTTATTTTATGAGATTAAGTTTCAATACACTTTTACAAACAATTAATTACAACTCTGTTACATTAAAATTACACTACGCTCAAATATCCAATACAAGACAATGTAAAAAAATCATCGTTATTATTACTCTGAAAAAATGAATTATGTCGTCTGTTAGTATGATAGGATTCATTTGCGTAATAAAATAAGTACTTTTTAAGTTGGCAACATTTCATCTTTTGCTGACATTTACTGAAAATTAAAATGGGAAACTTAAGCCTAGCTTTGAAAATTTCAGAACTTGAAATCCAGATTTAGACTCTTTTTCTACTTAATATCTATTTCTTAGGAAATATCTATCCAAAAAACTATCGGTACGTTATAGGATTGCTATAATTAAACAATTTTAGTATACAAATAAGGTTTTTAAAATTTGTAATACGGAAATAACAGGACTTCATCTTAAATAGGACGTCATCACCATGGCAACCTAGAATCATCACCTACCATAGGATATCATTAAAGTAATTACGTATGATAGGATTTAATAGAATGAAAAAAAAACTTTTATTAAGATCTTTTTAAGTTTTGATTCGATTTTCATAAAAGTTTAAATAACTCGACAAAATTCAGCAACGATTATACATACATAAAATTTCAAACCATTCTGTTGGGTAGTTTTCGCGCTGTTATAAGCGGACAGACGGCGAGACGAACGGACCAGACGACAGTAGAAGATTTGGCAAATACTGCTTTATTGAGCTATTACCAATCCTGACATCCCATTAGCTCTTTACTGCGATGCTTCTGACTTCGCCATTGGTTTAGTGTTGCAACAATTTGAATCAGGCTGTTGGAAACCTTTAGCCTTTTTCTCAAAAAAAATTCAATTTCTCAGAAAAGTTATAGTACCTATGAAAACAAAATGTCAACACTTAAAAAAGGTTCTGCGTCAATTCATCGCGCACAATTCATCGCGGAACAATTCATCGCGCACAATTCATCGCAGCGTCAATTCGTCTCAGCTACAATTCGTCGCGGCGACAACTCAGCGCGGCGTCAATTCGTCACAGCGTTAATTCGTCGCTACGTTAATTCGTCGCAACGAAAATGTTTTTGAATGCTATGATGATAAAATAAAGACAATTTAGTAAAAATATTTTATGATAATTAGTTTTTTTGATATAGAGAATTATAACTAACAATTTACATGCGATTATATCTAAAAAACAAATTATCATTAAATAATTTTACTACATTATCTTTATTTTATCATCATAGCCTTCAAAAACATTTTCGTTGCGACGAATTAACGCTGCGATGAGTTGTCGCCGCGACGAATTGACGCTGCGATGAGTTGTCGCTGCGACGAATTGACGCTGCGATGAATTGTGCGCGATGAATTGTTCCGCGATGAATTGTGCGCGACGAATTGACGCGACACCCTTAAAAAGGGGTGTCTTAGGGAAGGTTTATGCCTTAAATTTCTTGTTAGCCATAGAATTTGAAGTTAATTTTATTGATAACAAGGTAACTATTGATTGGTTATTTACAAATGTGAAAATAACAATATTTAAAAGAGGGAATATCAGGGAACGTCCATGGCTGATAAATAACGGACTATTTATGTATTATACAAAAGTTATTGAATAAAAATATTGAACTGCTGTTTCGAGGCAATTCATGTTCAACATTATAAAGAAATATCAAAAGATGAAGTTTTAATTCAAACAAGAATATATACACGGTAAAAAGAAATAATTAAAGTAGGAACAAATTACCTGCAACACAATCTGTCAATAAAAATGTAAGTAAAAATATTAAAATTGCACTACGCGATAACATATTCAATGATTACTTGCTCTTCAAGTAACTACTTTTCAACAAATTATCAGCAACTTCTACTGAGACCATAAAATGAAAAATTGTTAACTTCGAAAACTTTGATAAACTTATATTAACAACTTTGACAAGTCATACATATTAACTCTTTAAGTATGTGTAAAGAAAGAACAGGTGACGAAGATTTTTTTTTTAATGTGTATAAGTGTCATCCTTAAAGTCATTTACAGCACGATTAAGATTCTCTTATAGATACTCATTTCGTAGTACATCCAGGTCGTGTCGAAATTCACTACTAATTGTTTGCTCAGCCATTTTATGATATCTAATTCCACACCAATTTCCACATAATAATTCTTTGATCTGTCGGTTTTAATAAATTGAATTTCGTATAATCCGGAATAATTTTCGAAATGAGTTGGATCAATTGCAGTGTAAATTGTATCCTTGAACTTTTGAGACATCTGGTAATTAAGTCGATGTTGAAACGTTTAAGGTTGTATTTTAATTTCTCAAAAGATCTAGAAATATATCAAAGAGTATAAAGTTTTCTTTTTGTTCCTTTTTTTTTTTTTTTTTTTTTTTTTTTTTTTTGAATTAAATTTGTTTTTCGACTTCTTATATGTAACAATATCCAGGGTTAATTTATTAATATTATAATATATTGAAGATTAATTAATTAAAATAACTAAATACTTCAATGAGATGCACGTATGAGGATTGTAACTTCGGCTTTAAGGCTGCTCGTTACTCAACTTCAACTTTCCCCTCGCTAATGTTAACCCTAGGATGCATTCGTATTTTTAAAATATCTCCTCAGGAAATTAATATTTTAAACTTCTGTTTTCTTTGTACTGTTTTTAATGAATGTCTCTTTTTTCCTTAGTTGTCAAATTTCTTCTAAAGTATATACTTAATTTTATGCGACGTGTTAAAATCTTATTCAGTTACGCTAAGATTTTAACGCATAAAAATATAAATTAAGCACATGTTTTAGAAATATTTTGATAACTAAGGAAAAAAGAGACATCCTTTAAGAAGTGTACACAGAAAACAGAATTTAAAAATATTAATTTGCTGAGGAGATATTTTAAAAATACAAGTGCATCCTATGCCCATAGGATTAACATTAGCGAGGGGAATCGGGAAGTTTACTGACGAGCAGCCTTAATATGACATCACTTAAACCAAGACATCATGTTCACAGCACACATATTATATTTAGATACTTTTTAATTACATCTACAATGAAAATAATGCATATAGATGGCGTAACCGTGCAGACTTTCTTACAGATTTTAGTGCTGCCATCGAGAGACTATTAACTGAAGTACAAACAACTATAAAAATTTTGTACCTTAAAAGAAATTCTACGAATATTATTAGTTCATTATTTAAATTATTCTCAGTACAAACTAAAAAAGCTCGATTTATCAAAAATCTTTAGGTTGAAATTTAATACATAAATGGAGAATATGAATTATTTGGTATAGTAGATTGATTCCTGAAAACAGATCTCTTGATAGATTGATTTGTTCTGATTAACATTATATCAAAGAATGGGATGTTTTTATTATATTCACAGTTGGCTCAGAAATGTTGATGATTTTTTATAATTTGCCAGTATAGTCTTGAGAACTTAACATTTTTATAAATCATCTGAATTTAATGGATAATAACCTTAAATTCACTGTTGAAATCGAAAATAATAAAAAAATTCCATTCCTTGATGTAATGTTAACCAGGGAAAACAAATCTATCGACAGATCTGTTTTCAGAAAACTCATAGCAATTCAATCTACTATACCAAATAATGCGTATTCTCCATTTACGCATAAAATTGCAGTCAATAGATTTTTCATGAGATTTTTTAGTTTATACTGAAAATAACTTGAATAAAGAAAAAAATATATATACTTTGAATAGCTTTTAATAATGGTTGTAAAATACAACATATTAATATATTAATCCTGTATGTCGTCAATAAAAATAACTCTGAAAACTCAGAGTTATTAGACTACTAACCTACTAACCTACAGTATGCATGAGCATACTGTAGCCCTTCAAACTATACTATCCATCCATTATTGGAATAAAAAGAAAACTGCCCGGTTAAACTGAGGGCATTGAGCTCACAGGCTATTCACACTCATTGTATATTGTACTCTTATTTTAAAGAAGTCAGAGTCTGAAGAAGTCTGAAAAAACTGAAACTTTAGACCCTTCCACATTTTTAAGATTTTTTGAGAATTTTAAATATAGTTTTAAACATTTCAATGACTGCTTAATAACTAACTCCCATCCAAAGTTAAAAGACATCTTTTGCAATAAATTGACCCAATTCATTTTTTAAATTATTTTGAGTATTTAAAATCCCATTTATTAAAACCGACAAAAATTCTTATATTGGCATGAATAGCAGGAAATTTATTGTAGAAAAATGAAATACTTAACGGATATAAAGTAAAGAGAAACACTACAGCACTTGCAATATTATATCAAGAAGAAACCAAATAAATTGCAAAATACTCTCAAACTATACTATCCATCCATTATTGGAATAAAAAGAAAACTGCCCGGTTAAACTGAGGGCATTGAGCTCACAGGCTATTCACACTCATTGTATATTGTACTCTTATTTTAAAGAATTTGAAATATGCCCTCGAAAAATAAAGAAATCAACAATATATTAAGGGGGGGATCATCCCCCTGTTACCCCCTCATAGTTAACTAATGAACTCCTTAAACTAATCAGGGAAGTGTCTAATTACAATGAATATACATAAAACATTTGAAGAAAATCGGATAATTCTGCATGAAAAACTCATTTATCTAAATTAAGGGGGGATTAGCCCCCTTTTCCCCCCTTTATACTTAACCAATGAATCCCCAAAGCTTTTCAGAGAAGCGCATTATCACAATGAACCTATATACAAAATTTGAAGAAAATCGGATAATTCTGCATGAGAAAGCCATTTATCTAAATTAGGGAGGGTGTTATCCCCCCTTTCCCCCTTTATACTTAACCAATGAACCCCCAAAATTATTGACAGAAGCGCATTATCAAAATGAACCTATATACAAAATTTGAAGAAAATCGGATAATTCTGCATGAAAAATTTATCTAAATTAGGGGGGTTACCCCCCTTTTCCCCTTTATACTTAACAAATGAACCCCCAAAACTATTGACAGAAGCACATTATCAAAATGAACCTATATACAAAATTTGAAGAAAATCGGATAATTCTGCATGAAAAACTCATTTATCTAAATTAGTGGGGGGTATCCCCCCTTTCCCCCTTTATACTTAACTATACTATAACCAATGAACCCCCAAAACTATTGACAGAAGCACATTATCAAAATGAACCTATATACAAAATTTGAAGAAAATTGGATAATTCTGCATGAAAAACCCATTTATATAAATTAAGGGGGGATTAGCCCCCTTTCCCCCTTTATACTAAACCAATGAAGCCCCAAAACTATTGACAGAAGCACATTATCAAAATGAACCTATATACAAAATTTGAAGAAAATGGGATAATTCTGCATGAAAAACCCATTTATCTAAATTATGGGGGGTTAGCCCCCCGTTTCCCCCCTTTATGTTTAACCAATGAATCTCCAAAACTAATCAGGGAAGCGCCTTATCACAAGGAACCTATAAACAAAATTTAAAGTAAAACGGTTAATTCTATCAAGAGTTATCACGTTACGTACATACATACATACATACGTACGTACAGAACCGGCGGGCACATAAGCTCTCAGGCTTTGATAGCCTGTGAGCTAAAAACCACTGAAACTGTAAAATGTAACATTTCAATATGTAATGATACAGCATGATTTAATTTATCAAAATTATGTCTTGAGTTACTCCGTGATTACGAGAAATATACTTCATATTATTACGTGAAATATACTTCAAAGTAAAAATGAAGTAAAATAACATGATTAGTCCGAAAGTAATCGTGGAAAACAAGCGAAATATTCATATCCTGTGACTGTAGATTTGGAGAGTTTTATTTCGCGATAAATGCTTCGATGCGGTTGTTGCGATTTTCAGCCTTTGGTATTGCTTTGTTTATCTATTTCCATTACATGTTAAAATATCGAAAATGGCGATAAAATTTTATTTCAGCATTGTATTTATTTTTTTAAGATCACGCGAAAACATGATTCATTAAAAGTATATATAATAAATATTTAAAAAACGTTTTCTACCATCTTGAAAAATATAGTAAGCTGCTAAAACAGCCTTATGGCTCTATTTTGGACTTTTTGCGCCACTTGTGCCAACCAGGACAGCATACGAAACTCTTCCCGAAAAATGAGAATGCTGACATTTCATATCATTGCATTATAGATCGTGAAATTGTAGACAATTTACATTTGTCTTGAAAAATGTTTCGGTGAAGCCAAAACATATAGACAATGTATCGGTAAATAATTGACTATTTTTAGGTTTAATTTAATACTTTTTAACAATTAATGAAGTACATAATCTTTGACTTATAATCTTTTTTTGTTAAACTTGTCGTACTGCCGTTGCATTAAGTGATCCAACTTGTTTTGCCCTATAGCGACTCTTAAGTGAACTATGACGTATTTGACTTTCACACCGAACAGAAATTAATATATGTTCAGTGGAAATAGGGTTATCTATATTTTTAAAATTTTTGAATTACTCCATTGTCATTCTAACCCCATCATATTATTTGATTTTTCATTGTGTACATACATAATGTACTTGTCCTAGGTAATCATGCAGAATCACGTGATATGAGCTGGCAATCGGCCAACATTATGGTCCGGCAGGCAATCGGTTCTTGTTGCTACGTATTCATCTGCATCTGCAGAATGTTTACGAGTAAAATAGGCAACACAGTGTTATTCGTTATTTAGTGGCAGAAGAAGTTGTATATCGCGAAGTGCATTTGCAAAAGAAATAAAAGTGTAGGGATTACATGCACTGTCATTGCTTCGTTTGCAGGACGGAAACAAGCACTTCCGTGAGGGAATCTGGTAACGTTTCCATGGGCAGTGTTGGAATATCCACCGTATAGCCCAGATTTTTCGCCATATGGTTTTCTCATTCTTTGGTTCCTTGAAAAATACATTGAAGTGACTGGTATATTGAAGTCACGGACAATGTTCGAAACTTTTTCCGATTTCAGCTAAAGAACTTCTACGAACAAAGTTTTCACTACTTGGTGAAACAGTGTGACATGTATCTTTGGAGACTATGTTTGAAATAAAATAGGTCATTTCATTCTGTGGCTCCTGTTCCAGTTTCATTTGATTCACCAGAACATGTTGCGCGCATGATTACAAAAAAATTCTGGTTTCGTACCTGATTATACTTTAAATACTTGTTATTAGACTTAACCTAAAATATTTTTATTTAGACCATTTTTATGTTTTAAAAACAAAAAATATATAAAATGCTTATATAAAATGTTTAAAAGCTTCGCAATGTAACACCAATAATTTGTTTTTGAACATAAAAATATAAAAATGTAGGTTCACTTTATAAAATTTTCAAAATTTTAGCAATATAACACTAATGAGTTTTTTTTTAACATCAAAATAAGAAAATTAAGGTTCACTTAATTAAATTTTCAAAATTTGAGCAACATAACACCAATGGGTTTTTTCAACATAAAAATATGAACATTTATGTTCACTTTATAAAATTTTCAAAATTTTAGCAATTTAAAACCAATGGATTTTGTTTTTCAGCATAAAAATATAAAAATTTAGATAAACTTTATAAAATTATCAAAAATCTAGCAATATAACACCAATGCGTTTTTTTTTTTCAGCATTAAAATATGAAAATTTAGGTTCCGTTTATAGAGCTCACTATACACTATATATCCTGAAAATTTCTAGAAAAAATATCAGAAAGTGTTTTAACTACCTTGAGCGCAATGCCCCAAAATCACATTTAGAGAAATTCATATTGAACAATTGTTAAAAGGTGTCGTTTATTTTGTTTGAAAATGTTCAGAAATAATTACTTTTTAATATATATATATATTTCTGAGATCGAATTTTTTGAATGTTTAAAATCATTATGACTCCTAAGAACCTATATCAGTCATGCGAAAAAACGCGCAAGCTAATGTTAAGTCTATGGGAAGGTTCTTGGCAGATTTCTCGCTCGCATTTTAATATTTTTAAATGATGTTTTTTGCATAGGATAGTTGAGGTCGATCTCTAACGTTGTTACTTTTTACTTTTTTGATTTTGGTTCCAGTTTTTTTTTTATATAAGGGTACTTTTATTTTCAGAACAGGTTCCAACCGGTTCCAAAATTGAAAATGTCCGCCTTAACAAAAAAACTGTAACCAAAATCAAAAAAGTAAAAACTAACAACGTTAGAGATCGACCTCAACTATCCTATATGCAAAAAAAAAAATATTTAAAAATATTAAAATGTGAGCTAGAAATCTACCAAAAACCTTCCCATAGACTTAACATTACCTTGAGCGTTTCTTTGTCTAACTAGCGTAGGCTATTAAGACATTATTTCATTTATTCACATTCACACAATTTTATACCACATTTAACCGATGTAAAACAATAGAAAATAACTTTAGTTCCAAAGGGTTTCAAAGATGTTAAATATACATTTTAAAACGTGCTTCAATTTCGCTTCAATAATGAGATGTAATTATATCACATGTATGAGCGAACAATCGGATCGTGATATCTGAAACGGATTCATTTACTAGGAAATGGATAACTTTAAGAATTTCGTAATTTTCATCAAAATACTTTAGGATTTTCACTAACGCCATTTTTTTATGGTTTTTTCAGCTGTTCTTCCTTTACACATAGATGAAAAGAATTTTGAGGTGTCAAAACTTTCACAGCTAGGTATTGTTCATTGCGGTCTAGGTAGAAATTAATTAAAGAGCAATTTGCAGCAGTTTGTTGAAAAGCAGTCGAAGAACAAGTGTTTTGGCTGACACTGAATATGTTTTGGCATGGTGTTATTTTATTATTTGTACATATATTTTTATTGAAAGATTTTATTGAAGGTAAGATTTTTTTTTACGCATTTATGATTTTATTTAACATGTAAATCTTTTTGTTTAATTCATCAAAATTTCAATTTAACTTCATCTTTTGCTATAATGTTATTTCATCTTTTGCTATAATTTTGCCTCATAATATTGATCCCCGAAACATTAGTTAAATATTTTTATTCAACCATTTTTAGTGTTCCCCACTTAAAAAGGAAAAATGGAGGCATTATAAAATCACTCGTGTGTCCGCCTGTCCGTCTGTCACAGTCGTTTTTCTCGAAAACTGTGGAACATAGAAAGTTAAAACTTGGCAGAGTTATAAAGACTATTGAACCACATATTTATAAATTACTAGCCATGCAGAAATATATTTGGGATACATTTAAGTGGGCTAATTATGTAACTTGATTTTGTTTGTTTGTAACTTGATTTTTGTTTTACCATTGTGTTTTCCTGCATCCAGTTCTCCATGTTTTCCTACTTTTGGGTGCAGGAAAACACAATGGTAAACCTACGATTCAACCGCTAAAATCGGGTTTTCATGTTCTTTCCACCAAGATATGACTTAGCAGACCAATTGCGTTTTAATATGGAATCGAGTGTTAACTAATTCTGGAATTTCAGCCGTGAACTCGATGAGGTGATTGTCTGTTCTGCCGCCTGCCGGTCTAAAAGTGATGAAATAAAGATTTATTTATGTTACACAAACAGAAATAATGCTCGAAGCTATCATCACTACCGTCTATGTGATCATCAAAATTAGGAGCCTAATAACTGTGCGTGTTTGACATAATTATTCTATAAAATCAGTATCTATCAGAGTTACCCTCAAAATCAAAAGCGAAACACTACAATTTACGACAGACAACTGAACAGAATGACCATTAGAACATTTATAAATTATTAGAACATTGCAGTCTGGACTTAAAATGAAGACGTACGCACATACGGCCCTATTATTTCAAATAGAAGCATTCATGACGTACGCAGGTACATCGTGGTGCTTAAGGGGTTAAGGACAGTTTCTAAAGAATTCAAGATTTAATAGGGTGAAATGAGTAGAAAACTTTCTAAATTACGATTTTTAGAAATTATTAGTGTTAGAACCCTGAAATTTAGTATGGTGGTTAATTTTAAGATGTAAATGCTTGGTATAAACAGTTTATAAAAAATTCAAAATTTAAACATATGAAATGAGCGCAAAAAGCTATAAATTACGATTTATTTAGAATTGTTAGGGATAGAAACTTAAATTTGACATATACAGTGAAACTTCCATTTAGCGAAGTCTCATCGTTACACTTAAAAACTTCGTTATGAAGAAAATTCGTTAAATAGAAATCAACTTAAATTCATGAAAATTTTCCTTCAGATATTACAAACATGTATTGGATTCAGAAGTATTTGATTCAGTTTCAATTATGCAGCCGTCTTTTACTAAACAGTTGTGTACCGTCGATGAAATCTCGTCACATATTCCCAAGCTTTTATCAGCTCTGATACACAGGTTCTCAAACTAATGTTTTCACTACATTGTCTTTTTTCTATCTTTTTCGATCATGTACTTCAAGATATTTTATTATTCCTTAGAATAATGGCTGAAGTTTAGAAATTGTATTGGTAAGAACAAAAATAACTTTGATGTTCTCTGATTTGAATTTTGAAGCACGTTCTTGTGGATGTACAAAGCAGTTGTCTATTAGCAATGGTAGGTCAGAATGGTAATTGTCGGACTCTAATTGATATATTTGCTTCAATGTATCTGACGCAATTGCATCACTGCATCTTCTATATCATTGAATGAAAATAGTGGATTTTGACTTCCTCCAACCGTCAGCGCTGCAGTCTCGGTGTGGGAGAGTAATGATAACAAATGTTTTTCTTAGTCTAAAAAATTTGGAGGGGAAAAAAACTTATTTTGCACCGAGCAGAATGGAAGTTATTTAAATGTGTTCATTTTCATAAGAATCCACAGAAATAAATTCGCAACAGCAACCTCCTATTTTGTATTCTGCACACGTACAAAAGTGGAATAAACTTCGTTATACAGAATATATTTTTCGTAATATGGAGATTAATTTACATGATAATGGTGTTCAAATTCAAAGTTCTGCAGAAAATTTCGTTAAGTAGAAAACTTCGTTAAAGGGAAGTTTCACTGTATGTTACTTTTAAGATAAAACGCTCGCACAGAACAGTTGTTACAAAATGCTTAATTTAAAAGGGTGCAGGAGTAAAATACATTCTAAAATTCTGATTTCTGTAATACTAATAGGGCTAGAAACTTGAAAATTACTCTGGAGATTACTTTTAAAATATAAATTTGCGCTAAAAATGGCTTATAAAAAATCGTAATTTAAAGGTGTAAACTGTTCCGAAAACGTTCAAAAATGTTCTAGATTGCAATTTATTTAAAATTGTTAGAGACAGAAAGTTTAAAATTGTCTTATTTTAAAGATATAAATGCTGGCACAGAACAGCTTTTACAAAACTCGAAATTTAAAAGGGTGCAAGAACAAAAAACCTTCTAAAATGGCGATTTCTGTGTTACTACTGATGGGACTAAAACATTGAAATGTGGCATGGTGTTTATTTTGAAGATGCAAGAGCTTTCTAAAAAAGATTTCAGCAAATTCGAAATTTAAAAGTGCGAAATAAGAGGAAAATGTTCTAAAAACATTCCAAAATACAATTTATCTGAAACTGTCAGAGATAGAAACTTGAAAATTTTTGGCATGGCTATTACTTTTGAGACGTAAAAATGCACTCAAAAAAAGTTTTGAAAAAAATCGAAATTTAAATGGTTACAGGATCAAATAACTTTGTAAAATTGCGATTTATGTGATACAGTTGATATACAAGCTTGCGTAACTAGAAACTAAAAATTTTGCATGGTGTTTACTTTTTACGTGTAACTTCACTTTCTTAAAAATCGAAATTTGAACGGAAAAACGAAATGAGCGGCACATATAAAAAAAATCTGAATTACGATTTATTTGGAATTAATTTTAGTTTTTCTCATTAGTTTAAGCGTCGTGTGTGCCTAATTCTTTATAAGAATGAAGTTGACTTAAACATGGCATAATTAACAATTTATGAATTATGCGTAGCATTATAATTTCTTCTAATAGAAATAGGCATACAGATACCACCTGGTATATTTAAACATCTATACTATTGAACGTATCATACGTGTCCAAAGCGAGTTTTGCTAATATATAATACATATTTACATTAAATGTATTTTTTGTTTTTAAGTTTATTTTACTCTAAAAGTACAAAACATTGATCTAAATAAGTGCAAGGTTTTACAATATATTTAAAATATCAGTATTAGCAATGCAGCATCTAAAATTTGTGAGGCTCCAAAATCAAATCTCTTAGGTTCATGGACCAGTTAGTTCGTCCATGTTTTAATCTGATGTCATTTACCATTGAAAAAATTCATAGTTCATTATCTCAGTACCGGTTAATGTAATATAATTCACCTAATAGTTAAAGTTTTCAAATATTTTTACTGAGTTTCTGTTGTTGTGCACCAACTGATTTTTACTTTATGTAGTGTGTCTCAGTTTCAAAGTATTTCCGAAAAATGTAAGTTATCGAAATAAGTATAAGGATTTTTTAGCTATGTTTGGTAGCTGAGAATGAACATTTCCAGCAACTCCTGCGACAACGTCAACAAACTCCATACAATTGTTTTGTATTATTTCGTCCTGTACTTTTTTTTATACATAAAACCAACATTTTACGGGACTATATTTTAAGTGATATACTCTGTATGCATGCTAGTGTTTGAATACTGTAAAGAAAGTGCACACAATTCTTGTAAAATGTATTGTGATGAATACACCCATGAATACTAACTGAAATGCTATACTTCTGCACTGCATGATTCATTGGCTTATGATATGTATGTTTCTTGTCAGGTTTTGATTTCAATTTGGAAGAAGAAAGATCGTATCCGACACCAGTAAGAGATTCCCCACTGCCACCACAGCTGTTAGAATCTATCTCTGGACAGAAGCACAGCCCAGATACATCTCATGAAATATATGGGGAGTATGATTACATCGTTGGTAAGGTGCAACTAATGTTCTTTCAGATCAAATGTCTATCCTCATAAAACTGCAACTAATATCATAATTCAACAACATGACCGTTTTTAAAACTGAACACAAAAGCCTCTGGGGAGTTTGTTTAAAATTAAAGAATAAAAAGTGGTTTTAGACTTTTAATTGCAAAATGCTATTTTCTTTCATAAAGTTTAAAGGAATTGTGTAAATGAAAAATCTGCAAGATATCTACATTCAATTTAAAATCTTAAATCCATATTTTTTTGTTTGAAAACCACCATTACCAGGAGCAGAAGTGCCCATCAGTCAGAAGGGAGACTGTGAGGTAATTTCTTCTGCTGAGCATTTCTTCTCCCTCTCCCCTACATTTTGGAAAATCGATCTTAATTTAACAAGTTTATTCTCTCATACAGTACATAAACCTTAAAAGTTGTTACGAATGGTATTCTTGAATCACCAAACCAATTTTCAACACAGAGACTTACTATTCTTAACAACTTTTTACGTTGCATGTTCATATAGTATTATCATTAGTATCATATAGTTTCATATCATGGCAATTTTTGCACAGTTGTCTGTTAGACCAAAGCCCTTGCTTTTGAAAATATGATATTCCATCTATCTCAGTACTAGGTGAATCAAAGATTGTGTCCACATTCATAAAAATAAATACAGGTGATTTAAAAGAACGCAATTAAAAGATAAATTATGATACAACGAACAAATTATACATGAATGTTCTGGAATATCAACGAAAAAGCAACCTGACGATAGCATAAACACGGTCTATTTTTTAGGACTGCAAATCATTTGAAGATATTTGAAAACCTAATTTAGCGATATATCTCTATCACTGGACGATTCCTCTTTGGGGGCCACTATAACAATAAAAGTAACCTTTCCGATATTCTGCGTGCCCTTTTTACTCGTTTAACGTTGCCATTGCTTATAAATTGCCCTGACCACCGAGCTAAAGGGCAAAATTGCAATGTTGTTTTCTCTAATTTTTTTAAAATGCTAAAAAAACATGATGATATTTCAAACATTATATAAAAAACTTAACTACGTATATGAATATAATCCTTGAGAAAATTAATCATTACTTAATGTTTTAAAACTACATTTTATTTTTAGAATTATAACTTAAATAATGCTCGCTCATATTGCAGTAAAACCTACAGCTTACTGACGGGATATATCAGTTCGCGACGGTTAGAATGTTAAGTTTTGTGTTTAACATGATTTTTAAAAGGTTTTTCTCACAAATCATTGTTAGAACAACAGTTTAAAAAGTTTTTCATGTAAAAATTGCTATTTAAGTACCGGGTGATCCAAAAGTCGGGACGAACTTTAAAAATGAATAATTCGAAAACGAATCAAGATACAAAAATACGGTTTGCACCAAACGGATGAAAAAGAAACCGGGTTTTGTGTGGCAACGAAAAAAAAAAGTTATGTTGGCGACCAATAGATGGCACTATAGTGTTTTATTGCCCCATAATATGATTTTCAAATGAAAAAATTTTGACAACTTACAAGTCAGCTTAATTAAAGTTAATTAGTACTACAGTAAATGTTCAATGTGCTGTCCATCATTCAGAAGTACAGCTGTGAGAAGAGCACCACACAGCATTTACTAGCATTTCTTGCGTTATGGCAGACACATTTTGGCGGATAGCATCTTTCAGTGCTGCTAGTGATGCCGGTTGGTCGCGGTACACTTTTGACTTCAAGAATCCCCACAGCCAAAAGTCACAGGGTGTCACATCGGAAGTTCTTGGAGGCCATGCGTGATTAAAGTAGCGACTAATAATGGGATCCTCCCCAAATCTTGAGCGTAGCAGACGTTGCACAGGCAGAGTAATATGGGGTGGTGCTCCATCTTGCATAAAGATGATTGTTTGGAGTGCCTGTCGCGCTTGCAGTTCAGAAATAATGTTGTTCTGTAACAGTGGTACATATCGCTGACCAGTGACAGAAACTGTTTTGAAACCCGTCAATTGTGGGTGTTAATAGCGCCAGAGAGTGTGAAATGCGCTTTATCTGTCCAAAGCACAGTGTGAAGCCAGTCGTGCTACTCTTCCATCTTATTGAATACCAAATTCGCAAAATATCGGCAAGAGTCGAAGTCAGGAGATTTCAGTTCTTGATTATGTTGCAACTTGTAGGAATACCATTGCAAAGTTATTCGCAGTGCTCTCCAGATACTTCCGTACGACACTCTTGTCTGCCTCGAAACCTCTCGAGAACTGCACTCCCCAATGTGCAGCAACCGCCGACATGGATTGCACCGTCTGCTCCAGTGTCGTGGCAACAACAGCGACTGTTGACGGACGTCCACTTCTTTGACGTGACGCCAAAGAACCTGTAGCTTCAAATTTCTTAATCATTTTGTTCAATGCAGAATATACTCGCAATGCCGCAATGGCACTTTCCGAATTTTTATAATACAGTTTAACTAAGAGGCCTTTCTCCACTATGGACAGCATTTCGATGCATACAAGCTTCGACTACCATTACCTGCTGCAGTTGCTCCTTTTTATATCGCTTGTTGCTTTGCACAATCCTACATCAGAAATCCGACAGCGCCATCTGTTGGTCGCCAACAGAACTATTTTTTATTTCGTTGCCACACAAAACCCGGTTTCTTTTCCATCCGTTTGGTGCAAACCGTATATTTGTATCTTGATTCGTTTTAGAATTATTCATTTTTAAAGTTCGTCCGGACTTTTGGATCACCCGTTATTAGCACAGTGCTTAATACAAACTGCGGTATGCGGTAGAATTAAAACCAATTACTAAACAAAAACATTTAATTATCTCATTTAAAAGCTAAATAAGTAAAAAAAAATTGGAAAAATATAAATTGCTCCAGCAGATGTAGGAAATGAAGGATTTAAGTGCTAAAAGACAAACATAACCAGATATAAAATGTGTATATATATATAAGATTTTAGAAAGTTGTTTGCATATTTTACGGTGCTGTTCTTTTATTTAACTTGATTTGTCTGTCCGTTCGGTTCAAATATTGCAATCCAATTTTAAAACGCTTCCGGTGCTACAATTGACCTAATTTTTGGTATTGTGACGTATTTTCGGAAACAATACAATATTCTGAAAAACACATTAAGTTTGTCTCAGCCAATCCTCAGGGGGCAAGAAATATTCGTCCGAAAAGGATATATAATTGTCATTTTTTGCTTGAGAAATAAGCTGATGTTCTTCGATTGAACCGTAACGTGGTTTGTAAATGCTCCCTTTTTTAGTTCAGCGCAGTATATAAATGAATGTGGGTTCGATTTCAAGAAAGACGTTGATAGATTTTTTTTTTTTTTGCTAGGAAGCTCTGGATTTAAAATTGTAAATTCATTTAATTTTTTTCTAACAAACTAATAGTAAATAAATTAATTTCTTTTAAAAAATGGTATTTATTTCAATCAATTATCCTTGAACAATTATTTTTTTGTACATTATAACAAAAGATTGTCTTTATTATTTTTTTACTTATAACTATAGTATACAATTGAAAGGGTCGGGGCAAGAAAGTGCCAACCCACATTTTTGATGAAATAAATCTGATACTCTAATCTGTTGCTTAATATTGTATAAATTATAATATCTTATATATTAATTTTTACAAATCTCATTAGGTGGCAACTTATGTTTCAGATTGTGTTTTTGCCCTGGTTGTTTCCAGAACTTTTTTACCAGAAAGAAAGTGGATATCATTAAAATATTTCCATAATTTTATTCAGAATATCTCACATGTTACTCAGAAATTGGCAAAAAAACTTTTCTATACATTTTTATTTAAGTATTTGATCTGATTTTCATATTGATATATCTCAGAAATTCAAAAATGTAGCTCAGCACTTTTTTTGCCCCGGCCCCTTCAATTATGTTCGTAGGCTTGTTATTCAAAACAATGCTCGAAATTATATTTATAATTCTGATCTATCTTGAAAGTTGGGGCTGGTGCAGCAGGTTCAGTGGTAGCTTCTCGCTTGTCAGAAATATCATGCGTCAGTGTTTTACTATTGGAAGCTGGCCCATCTCCACCCAAACTGACTGAGATCATGGGTATGTTAGGAAGTTTTTTGTCGACGAAATTAGATTGGAAGCACGAAACTACCCCACAAAGATATACAGGAAGTGGCCAAATAAATAAGGTGAGTAACTAAATGTATGAATTTAATCAATTTAACATAAAATGATGACGTAACAAGATCTAAATTCCTGCGTGAAAAAATTAAGCTATTTGCCCAGACCTTCTACATTTATCAGCAATATATTTTGTTACTCATATTTTCATATATTTTAGAATATAATTTTTTAATAAACATTTCCTACATTAAAATAGACACGTTTATCACACTTACTTTAGTAATGAAACATTATTAAAAAATGCGTTGACATAAAAATTAGGAATAATTGTAATTTAAAACTCGAGGGACAATATTACTTGTATAAAACGTAAATCCTTTTTTAAATATCCAATGAAAAAAATACACTTAAGGGAAAAACATGCATTTAAATATACGCTGTAGACATATTTGTTAGATTTCCTAAAACTTTCTGTTTAAACCAATGTTAAAATTTAAACAGAATTATAATTTTCGAAATCTGTACTTTGTAACTCGTTCTGAACTATTTGTCTAATTTGAATTGCAAAGTAACAGTTTTAGCCACCCAGAATTTAGTAATTGACTGATTCGTAACTGTTTTTACTTTCTTCTATCTAAAATAGAAGAAAGTATTGTAATCGAAATTTTTTTCGACTTCCGGTTTTCAACGGATTTACACGTTTTAGAGGTCAGAGATTCCTAAAAACATGTTTTTACAAAATGTCTGTCTGTCCGTCTGTGTGTCTTCATTGTACCATCTAAAAGTGTATGATGTTATGCTTCAAATTGAACCAAATTTTTTTCTATGTTTTTGGCTATGGCAAGCAGGTTCTATCAGAATTTGGGGATATTTCGACGAAAGGGGGCGTTGTGATCGATATTTTTGTTCCATTTTCACTATTGTACCATCTAAAAGTGTATGATGTTATGCTTTAAATTGAACCAATTTTTTTTTCTATGTTTTTGGCTATGGCAAGCAGGTTCTATCAGAATTTGGGGATATTTCGACGAAAGGGGGCGCTGTGATCGATATTTTTGTTCCCTTTTCACTATTGTACCGTCTAAAAGTGTATGATGTTATGCTTCAAATTGAACCACATTTTTTTCTATGTTTTTGGCTATGGCAAGCAGGTTCTATCAGAATTTGGGGATATTTCGACGAAAGGGGGCGCTGTGATCGATATTTTTGTTCCATTTTCACTATTGTACCATCTAAAAGTGTATGATGTTATGCTTCAAATTGAACCACATTTTTTTATCTCTGTTTTTGGCCATGGTAAGCAGGTTCTATTACAATTTGGGGATATTTCGACGAAAGGGGGCGCTGTGATAGCCATTTAAAGATTTAAAATTCAAAAAGATCTGCAAATTAAAAAAAATTAGAAATCCTAAAACTTTTTTTCGTTAAATGTTCGGCCTTGATCCGGAGAATCCGGAGCAGTTTTTGTTTTGCTTCTATCTTAAAAAAATGGCTGAGATAGAGCGGTTTGAAATTTTAGGGTGGCTGACATTTTCAAACAAGACAGCAGAATTCAACGGGTTTAATTTATGAGTTTTAGTTAACATGGTTTCGGCAAATTTTCTTTCATTGCTGTAACCATTAATCCTATTATATGCTTATCACTATATATTTATGTTCGCCAACGTCAAATTATCGCCAAACTTGGCGACAGTTTGCGGAATATCGACAAATTTGGCGACCAAAGTAAGTTGCCGTAAATGAAGCCAACTTGGCTGTAGAGGACTGATTTGGCGATATTCTCATTCAAATTCAATGTTGACGAGAACTGTATTGAGTCTTCTTTATTTAGGTTCCACGCATTTTACCTTCGTGTTTTCCAGTAAAATTAGCTAAAATCGTAAAACAAAGGAATAGGGAGGCTATCTATTCCTGTCGTTCAAGCCAGAAGGACTTTTCGTAGTTTAGTATACATCGATTGTTCACATCCCTGTAACCCGACGATTCGCAAGCAGCTGACGTACAACAGAATGACGAAAAATATTGATTTTATTGGCGATGTGATAACGAATTTTGAAGTATTAACATGACTGAGATAGAAGAAAGTTTTGGGATTGGCACATCCGACTAGTTTTAATTTCAATTATAAATTAATATTTTGGGTTTAACTCAGTATTTGGTAATTGAGTCTGAACTATTTTTCTAATTTAAACTACAAAGTAATGCTTTAGGATTCACGCAGTATTTTGTTACTGATTTTGAACTTTTTGTCTAATTTGAAATAAAAAGTAACTTTTTTATGCAAAGCTATTTTTTCTAACTCTATACTTTTTGTCTAAATTACATTGTAGGTACTCAAATTACCTAATGCTAGATGTCTTGGAGGGTCAACTAGTCACAATGCTGGCATCCATGTTCGCGGTAACAAGAAGGATTACGATGACTGGGCAAAGATGGGTGCCGAAGGATGGGGTTACGAAGAGGTCCTTCCATATTTTATAAAGTTGGAAGATAACAGAGATTTTGAATATACTAGAAATGGTGAGATTAAGAACTTAACATTTGTTTTACAATGTGCCCCAAAAAAAGCACTTTTTTATTATTCATTCAAATCGTTAGTACTATAAATTCGAAACATCAATAAAAAATATTAAAAGTATTATATTTATAGAAATGTTTATTTATAGGGGGATATATAATTTTTAAACAAAGATTTTTTCGAAGAAATAACGGAAAAGAAAGAGAACTAACCTTTGTGTAGACAACGAATTTATGGCAAAAATTAATTTTTAGTAATAAAAAATATTTTTTTTTTTCAAAATTTTCTCAATAATAATTTTTTAATGTGTATTTACTGTACTTATAAAAACAAAGATAAGTATAAAATAGATTTAAAACTTTGTAATGGTGATTTGAAGAAGAAATAATCTTTAAAGTGTCAGTTACTGGGGGTTTCACCCTGTATACTACTAATACATTTATCGACTGCTTAAAAAAAAACAATTTGAATAATATCAATTATCAAACATAACAAACAAAAAAAAGTAAACTGATTTAATTTTAACTTGTGCAATATGCACTACACACAGTGCAGGATGAAGTGGGTGACAAATTCATAGCATCATATTTGGCGACTTAACTCACTTTTGGCGTGCAATTAACAATTAATTTTTGTTACTTTAAATTCAAATGTAAACTGATTTATTTTTAACTTGTGCAAAATGCACTTATACGTAGAGCAGGGTGAAGTGTGGGAAAAATTTGTAGTACCATATTTGGCGACTTAACATGCTTTTGGCGCGCAATTAACAATTAAAATAAATAAATAATACGATTTTTACTGGCGAATTTTATCGGTTCTCTAACTTTAGCATATAGGATTATAAAATGCACTAGGTCTCAATGCAAGGGGCGAGCTTCACCAAAAGTGATTCTCTTGTCAAAAATCTTCTTATATGGCATGCAGTATCATTGCATGGTCAATGAACAGTGGGCCCAAAACACTATGCGATGATATTGTACCATATTGCACGTCATATGTGAAAATTTCCCCAAATGTTCTTTAAATTGCAGTGATTGTAGGCTATTCTCTGCCTCACTTGAGGTACTTTGTTCAGTCAAGAAATGCACAACCTCTACTCACTAACAAAGACATGCGTAAACAATTGCTCACTATGAAGATCAAGTGTACCACGTTTCTATTATCTCGCTCAAAAGAAACACCGTATATAATACCTTTTTCAAACATCTTGTATCTTGTAAATGTTTATAAGGCATATAATTGTATCTATGTGGTGCATAGTCTATCTAAATTCGGGAAAGACATATATGAAAAGCATAAGTAATCATGCAGCTTTAAGATTGGTTCTTCATTTCTTTTTATCATAGGCTACCATGGCGTTAGAGGTCCTATTACCGTTGAAAGACCGAGGTATATTTCTGAAATCAAACTACCAGTATTCGAAGCTATCAATGCAATGGGATATCGAATAGTGGATCCTAACGCTAAGCAGCAAACAGGTAAGCATGTTTTATTTATTTCAGTCTTAAAAATAAAAATTTAATGTTCTAGAACCCCCCCCCCCCCCGTACACCGTTGAAAGACCCAGGTATATTTCTGAAAACAAACTACCAGTATTCGAAGCTATCGGTGCATCCCATCAACTCCGTTTAAATTCTACAAAGCGAGAATCGTTTTTTGAAATATACAAAACATGTTAAAAAAAACTATACATCTACGTAGCTTTGTTTTTGAGAAAATATCTGGCTTATCATTTCGCGACATACATTTAACTCTACTCATAATACACAAAAACTTTACTTTATGTGACGCCTTACTTTGTGTTCTGTCATGTATATTACTTCTCTTGTCAACATCCCTTTTTCTCAGAAAATACGAAACGCAGAACGACGAATGAGATGCCATATGAAAGGATTTTGAACAGGCTACTGACATAGCACACTTAACATTTCGTTAAAACATGTTTTTGATTAAAATTGCAGTTAATTAAAAATTAAATCGGCATTGTTTTCATAAATGAAATGAAAGGTTTTCATCAAATCAGTGTTGCTACAAAAATAAAATACTGCATTATCGGATGACATCATCCTATAATGCAATTAAAATACGATTGTTAATTTATTTTTTGCGCGTACTTTTTGAAAAAATATTGAGCTTTTAATCGGGTTTTTATTTAATTTTTACGCGTGCGTCACACCTATTGTTTATTTTGTTTAATCATGTCTGTGTATATGCGTAATGTATCGGAGCACCAGTAGATTACGTAATTTAAGGATTATCTTCCATTTAGATGTACAGTTCATTAGGATTCACAACAACTGTAAGCTTTTATTTTTTTAAAATTTCATTAAGCTGTTAATACGCCAGCGCACCGCAGGTTTGCACCAGATGGTGCCGTAGGTGGTTTCATTCTGTAGTGCATGGCTACTTTACTATACCTAGACACCACTTTTATAAATATAGCAGCAGCCGTTCCGAAGTTAAAAGGGTGGCAAGAGACATTAATGGGCATACTGTATGTACTAGTAAATACGGTAATAATACCACGTTACGAAAGACATTACTTGAATATTTACTCGGCACGATGTGCAAACAGTACTTTTATTTATTCTGTTCAATTTCTTGTTTTTTAGGGTTTTATGATTTTCAATCAAATCTAAGGCGTGGTCAAAGATGCAGCACAGCAAAGGCGTATTTAGTTCCATCAGAAAACAGAACCAATTTAGATATTTTTCCAAACGCCTTTGTGAGAAAGGTAAGTTCATATAAAAATTTAAAAAAAATAAACAAATACATTAAATGAAAATACAAGGCTAAATCAAATTAAAATCGAAAGCAAATAAAAGTCGAAACAAGGTGGAAGACTTCTGTTCTACACTAGGTCAACAGTGGTGTTATTTTCTCTCTAGAAATATTCAAAAGCCATCATATTTTTTATACCCACATATTAAGAAACGATGTAACAAGAATATTGTAAATAAAGTATAAACATTGAGATAAAATATAAGAAAAATTAAATTATTAAAATGGAATTTTAAGTATTATTTTTAAAACGACTCTCCTGCGGGACCGTAAAAATACATGATGCAAATTCAAAGCTCTGTAGAAAATAGGTTGATGATCACCGTTGCAAGTGCACCTGTTGTCTGCTATCTTGTTTCAAAATGTCCGCTACCATAGAATTTCAAACTGCTATATCTCAGCCATCTTTTCAGATAGAGGCAAAACAAAACATGATCCGGAATCCTTGTATCAAGGCCTCACACTTACGCAAAAATAAATTTGAATTTCGAATTTTTTTTTTTTTACTTTTTTTTAGTTTTAACTCTTTTAGTGGTTGAAATTTTAAAACAAAATGACGGAGAAAGCTGGCCAACGAATTCGGTCGATATATTGGTGAGTGTAATATACATTATACGTTTCCTCCAAATTGGTTTATAAATACGAATGCTATCGTATAACAATTATCATATATATATACATATATATATATATATATATATATATATATATATATATATATATACACAAATACATGTTGTATGATTTCTCTGTGTTGTTTTAATGGTTATATATATATATATATATATGCATTTGAACGGAGGGTTGTTTTGGGATCTGGGAGTTATGGTCGGTGGAAATATACCAGAACTTTCCGGAATTGCTTTCCGGACGGCTGCAATAGATAGATTTTTACTTTTTGTAATAAAAGCAACCTAAAATTATGTAATGTAGAGATTGAAGATCGTTGTGTTAGATTTAGGTACAAAGTAAAAAAAAAAATAATCGTTATTCTGCATATATTTTCAAGGGTATAAAAAATTCATGATATTTACATTTATGAAGGATTTTTTATAAAATTTCATGTTCCGATCTAGAGTTTGGCAACACGTCATTCGCCAGAAATATTTTTCACGTCAGAAATCTGCACAGACTCGGAAGTAAAGAGACATATTTTTAATAACGCTGTAAACGCATCAATCCAATTTAATCTCGTGGCGTGAAAAAATAATCTAATGAATTTATAGCATTATTTAACTATTTTCAGCCTTTAAAAGCCATTTTCCAAACATGAATTTTCCAACGTGAAATTACTTGATAACTCACGAGGAAAAAACTTTCATGGCGACTCCATATTAAAGTCACTGAATGGAGGCAGACGGTGTGACATATTTTAGTCAGACTGTACTTAAGACACTGTGAAATGTGTGCACATTTTTAAGAGTTCCGTACTTTAAAAAAAAACGCAACTATTATAAGATCACTCCAGTGTCTGTCTGTCTATGGGATGCAAAGTGTTCAAACTCGGGAACGTTATAAAGCCTTTTTACCCGCATATATTACAGATTATTAGCAAATCACAAATATGTTTAGGAAAAATTTAGAGAGGCCAATTATGTTACTTGAAAAAAGAGTTTATATATATATATGGTGTGAAAGATCTTGTAATACCGAGTTCAAATATATATATATATATATATATATATATATATATATATAATTTTAGGTATTATATTTTCAGAGATATCGTCGAAAATGCTTTCAAAAATATGCCCCCCCCCCTATTTTCGAGTCTACTGAAACTAACATTATGAAAAAATTAGGAGTACTAGAAGTTTATTTAAACCTTACAGGAAAACTATAGAGATTTTCTTAGGTAGCACAGCTTTTGAGAAAACGTTTTTTTCCATTACACCCAGAAGTTACTTTTCGAGCGGTCAACGAAGGAGTTCACGGGCATTGGAGGTATATATCTACGAAGATTAATTTAATTTTAGGTATTATATTTTCAGAGATATCGTCGAAAATGCTTTCAAAAATATGCCCCCCCCCTCTATTTTCGAGTCTACTTAAACTAACATTATGAAAAAATTAGGAGTACTGGAAGTTTATTTAAACCTTACAGGAAAACTATAGAGATTTTCTTAGGTAGCACAGCTTTTGAGAAAACGTTTTTTTCCATTACACCCAAAAGTTACTTTTCGAGCGGTCAACGAAGGAGTTCACGGGTATTCGAGGTATATATCTACGAAGAATCATGAAAGGATATTTGATAATGATTTTTAAAAAAATTGTTGGTAATTTTCCGAGATAAAACTAAGTAACTTGAGAAAAAATGCCTTTTTACGTATGATGTAGGGTATCGTTCGAAAGATCTCGTAACATCTAACTCAAAAATACATTTGTTTTAATTTTAGGTATTATATTTGAAGAGATATCGTCAAAAGTACTGGAAATATATCCCCCCTCTTCTATTTCCGAATCTACTGAAACTAACATTATGAAAAATATAGGGGTAGTAGGAGTTTATTAATTAATAAATAGTATCATAATGAACAGAGGAAAGTATATTCAACTAGGTAAATTCTATCCAATGGTTAAAGTATCATAGTTGCGATGTTTTTAACAGAGAGCGAAAACAGCAAACCAAATCTTTCCAAAATCAAATCATTTGTACAACAATTAATATTTTAGCACAGCTGATATTACACTGTAAATTTTTAATGAAATACAAAGAATGAATTATCGCTTTACTAATCAGCGTACAACCATTAAAAAATTAACCAGCCATTAACCAACCATTAACCAGCCATTAACCATTAACCAGCTGAAAATTTAATTGGTGTATAAATATTCACCGATACTGTGTTTAAATTGTCTCATGGTTGCCAACGAAGTTGTGCTCATGATTGACTTTCCATCTTGTGCTACGTGTTTGTATCCTTGCCATATAAAAGTGAGAGAATGCTAGACTGAATATCGTCTAGATAGCTTAATTGGTAAAGCACTTGGTGCGCTATACCAAGGGATCCGGTATCGAACCCCGGTCTGGGCATTTTTTCACTCTAATGGTTGTACGCTGATTAGTAAAGTGATAATTCATTCTTAGTATTTCATCAAATCATTTGGTTCAAATCGTTGGATCAAATCATTTGGTACGGAAAACCAAAGTACCCAGGTTCGGGCCCTGGTCCAGGCATATTTTCACTGTGTTGAAAATATCGCAACGGGGATAATAAATAGTAATTAATAAATTCAATGTACGGAACCTTTGAGCTCGAGTTTTATTCGCACTTGAACGATTTTTGATGGTAGTATAACTTTAAATCAAGTGACTGAACTATTGGAACACATATTTACAAGTTTAATATAACATGAAATGCAATATATAAAGTTTTAAAATTTATAATTCTAACTTTGTGTTATGTGAGTGAGACATACTGATTTTCATTTATTTGTTTTATTTGTTTTTTTGTTTATTATGTTGTAATTGAGCAAATGATTTATTTTAACTAATTACTTAACTATAATTACACAGGTCGTTATCGAAAGCAGTCATGCTGTTGGAGTACTATTTGATTACAATGGTCGGACCTACATGGTAAAAGCAAGGCGAGAAGTTATCCTATCTGCAGGAGCCATTAACACTCCGCAGATACTCATGCTTTCGGGCATCGGTCCAGAAGAACACCTGCGTCAATTCAGTGTATGTAAGCTAGATACATTTCTAATTTCTTTGGGCTTTCACTGTACGTATTTAACACTTTCAAACATAATTGAAATGTGTTTATGACGTCCTCTTGTCTGCTTGGCTGTGTACACTATAACTTATGTAAATATACTTTGATTGCAACGCGAGCTATTTATATTATTGAGGTTTACTATAGAACATTTGCTGTTAAAAATGGATTGTACGGCATTTATATTTCGTTTAAAATTACACGCAAAAAATACGATATATTACGGTATATGAAGATAAATTGTTCGCAATGTATTTTAATGGTGCTTAACTACTTCACACATAGTAAAATTCATATGCATTATTGAGATAATTTACAAAATGCTTTTTTTTTCATACGAATGCACAGGATTTATACTTCATTAACGCGGCCAGACAAAAGAATTTGATTACATCACTGTGTAGAAAGTGCGTTTTCAGTTCTATAATATCGGTTTTGAAACTTAATTCATGTTTATTATATTAGGTGGTATGTAATAAACTCTACAGATCAACATTAAAGAAGTGAATATAAAACATCACATATTTTTACTGAATGGTGTATACAAATTTAAAATTTTATACATACATTATATTAAAAATATCGACGTTTCGACCACCATCTATGGTCATCTTCAGGAAAATTTTCTTATATTGCTTTTAAAATTTTCAAATGCGAAAAACAATCCGCCCGTTGCCACAATATTATTGCCGTCCACAAATTAAAAATACAGATCATAAACAATGTTTCACAAAATAATAGGTATATTTACCTGTTCAGTGAAGGTAATTGCTAATTGGTTTTTAACTGTATTATGCATTTTCTAAATTGATTATTTAGATATTCACTTCCACAATATCAGAAGGTTAATTTTCTTTACAAAATTCTGGAATTGTGAAGAAGTTTTAAAATATAAGCGTGACGTTTGATGCTTACTTCTTCTTGTACTCTTCTTGTAGAATTAAGATCACATATTTGACATTTCATATGTGGAATATTTATGGGTTTTTTTATATACATTTTGTGCCAGAAACTTTTGGGTAGACCCAGTCCAGTTTACATTTTTTTTTCTATTTCTTTAACTAACATTTTCAGTGAAAAATATCGGCGCTGCTGATAATCGCTACTATATAATGAAAAATACATTACTTAAACTTTTTTGGTAAACTCGTCTAAACCTGTTAGTGTTCTAACTATGCAATCATACCCCAAATATAAATAAGTTGGCATACTAAACGGGGTATGTTGGCATAATATAACATTTTGTGAGAGTCAAATAAAATAATCACTTGAAATCATGTATTTTATTCGAAAATGAAAAAAATATTACTTCAAAATGTATGATATATTCGTCACAACCTGTTAGAAAAACTGTTCCAACTATGCAATATTACCCCATATGTTAATGGAAATAGTTGATTTTGCTTTTTATTAATTATTTGTTTGTGAAAAATACCAGCGCTGCTGATTTAAAAACTAAATACAAAAACGTATATATACCCAGATGTTTTTAGGTATAAATCAAATTTCATAACAGGAAAGAATTTGTAATGATTGGGAAAAGTACAAAAATAATAAAAAAAACGTAATATGTAATATTCTATGTCCACAGAAAAGATACAGCAAACATCAAATGGAACTGTTGGCTGTAATTAACACATAATTTTGTCGCGTTTATTCTTGATTTTGTCCGCGATGTCTGTCCATCTTGAAAATTTGCTTTGGTTTAACCTTCTAGATAAATTGAATTCTCCGTTGTAGTTGCATTTAACTTTCAGGACATTGCTGAGCACCATACTTCACCACCACAAATGCATTCACCTGATTTGATTGGAATAATTCTTCATCTCCAGTGTCTGTTAGGAAGCGTAAACTATCTTTGCATCCAGATTAGTTGATTACATCAGATAATGACGTCTTCAGATCTCGTACTTTCAGCATCCCTTTTCTATAAACGTTTATTAACCATTGGGAATATGGTTGTTACTTTCGGTCGAGAATGGACCAAATGATGTTCGCATTTTACTATTTTAATTTATTTTAACTTACTATTTTAACGAAATTCTGTAACTTTAGAAGAATTTTTTAAGCGATTTTAAGGAAATTCTGTAACTTGAGAAGAATTTTTCTTTGAATAGGCAATAGAAATGCATAAAATCGTTACAAATATGTTAAAGTTACAAAAAGGATAGATGCAAATTATCAGATATGAAAAATAAAGTAGAAATTTGGTACTTTCATGTTATAGCGGCCCCCAAGAATGAAATATTTTTGTTTCGCTTTTCATTAATATATTGTAAATTTGATGTGAAAAAAACCCGAATTCAAAAATTAACGTCGGATGAGAAATTGTCTTATATTTTTTTTCTATTTTCATTAATATATTGTAAATTTGGTAATTTCGTATAATGGTGGCCCCCACGGATGAATCGCCAAGCGACTAAGATTTATCGCCAAATTATTATGACATTATAATAATATATGATATATATGTAACATTTCTTGACGTATGTGGCCAAGTTATAGTCATATATGATGCATATATGATGTATATATATATGACATGTGTATATGATGTATATACGACATATAAGACGTAAATAATATGTGTATAATGACGTATATGGCACATATAGGAGTGTTTGAAATATATATATATGCGTATATAAGATGCATATATAACCTTTGCAATGATCTTGGTGATATCCTAACAGCAACTTTGGCATAATCATAATTCTAAGGGTCGCTATAACACGAAAGTACAGTATTTTTTTTAAGTTTTCGTAGCGTTTTTCGAATGGTTATTGTAATTTGTTAATTTATAATTTATTTTTGTTTTATTCTCCTTATTTTTGAGAGTTTGAGTGCCCTACAAGTCATGTAATCTATTCTAACATCCCTAACCAACTGAATATCAACTTGCCATATCAGACTTGCTGAGAGTATGATGGCGTCCGCATTCTTCCATACACGTTTTACAAACTTTTCCAGAACATGAATAATATCGTTAATGACCCTGGTATCTTACAAACCTTTGTAAATGTCTCAACATAAGTTAGGACTTTACAAAACAAGAAAATGTGTGAATGAAAAAATATACATCTTTGGCAAATAATAATAATAATCTATATATTTAAAACGAAAAGCGCATTCTGTCAAATCCCCATGAAAATCGTCTCTTTGCGCATGCATCAACTTTTTTTGAAGGCTTCTATCCTCAGAAACAGGAAAACTGATTGATTAACTCAACCCTCAACTATTTAGCCTAGGGGGATTGAAAGGGTTGATTTAAAACGGATGAAACCGTACCATTGCATTGAAAGCACAGACCTTCTAATATATTTTTGCTCTGAGGTTGAAAGCTAAAGCTTTTTTTTAAAGAACTCATGTTTTCATTACTAAATATGCATATTTTTTCGCAAAATTTTAAAGAGAGGTTGGATGCAGTTATATTTATAACCGATTGAAATGTAGGAGAGTTCGGAAGATGGGAACTATTTTTGTATTGTTATGTTAAAGGAGCCGACGCGAATGCAAACAAACAAACAAAAAAGTGAGAAGAAAACATTTTTTTTTACAACTAGATAACCCTATTTTTTCACGAACTTTTTACACGGGCTGTAAAACCGTTTTATTTATCACCAATAAAGATTTCAAAGAGTTCGGACAAAAAGAACTTTTTATTTTAAAACTATGAAACGACCCTAGGTAAAAAAAAAAACAAGAAAATGAGCTCTTTTATCACTAAATATCAATATATTTTAGCGAATTTTTCATTTTTAAATATAATTTCATACAAAATCGGGTTAAAGATATCAAATAATAGAAACTTGATGTTTTTTTTAATTTATTATCACGGGCCCGGGCAACGCCAGGCAGGAGTCAGCTAGTAATAATAATAATAATAATAATAATAATAAACGCAAAATCAGCCTTCATACCACCGTGGTGTTTCCCATCAAATAAGAATTACAATTTTAGCTAAGGAACACACAATAGTGGGTTTCTGGGTAGCGACAGCAGCTGTGGTAGGAAATAGAATTTGTATCCTTACTAGTCCCTACACAAAACAAATTATGGTAGTACGTAGCGTAAAAATTATTATTTACCGTAGAACTTGAAGTAGCAATCCACCTCTTCGAAAATTAAGTCTGTAGCGTATTTTTCTCAATAATCTTATTAATAGTGAAGAATATCGCATTATACAATATCGAATATGAAAAGAAAACACTTCAAGTGAAGTTTGTTTTGAAACTTTAGCTTAATTTACTGATTTTGTTTAAGGTAAATCCAGGAGAGATGGCGCGGTCGGAGAGATTGCGCACATAGAGGTTCGGGGGGAAGGAGTAGAGTGAGCGCGCAGTGACTCCAGGTAGTTGTATAACATCAGTAGTGGAGTGTCTACTTGAAAGTGCACGTTGATTGCTTTGAGCGTCTAAGATAAAGTATTGCTATTTTGTTTTGTTTTCCCAAAGTAAGTGCTTGAATTTTCATAGCTATTCATCAGAATTTCTATACAATGTCAGTAGTACAAAATATTTTAAACTTAAACGATTTCTCGTAAGCTATTAATCTAGACTAACAATGTGAACATCAACGGTTCGTTTTAGAAGAGCTCATGTTTAAATAAAAGGCCGCGCAATCTCTCCTACCGAAATTGGAGAGTTTGCACATCTGCTACTCAAGAGAGATGGCGCAGTGTTCCCATTAGTTTACATGCTAGGAGAGATTACGCAGCTTAGTGGTAAATTTGCATAAAAAAATGAAAAATGGAATTTTTTGGGAAAAATGGAATAATGGAATAAAAAATGGAATAATTTTAAGTTAAACGTGTTATTAAGTAAAATAATTTTATTTTACAAAAACCTTATAGCAATGTCATTTAAGTGTAATTATTATTGTTAACAATTTAATTGTAGTTATTATTAGCAACAATCTCTCCTACCCATGTGCGCAATCACACCAACCCTGTAAAGATAGATTGCGCAAAATAACTTTCTTGGCTTTATTACAACTGTTCTATTAAATTGCAACACAACAACAAAATAGCAATGAAAATGCATAAAAAACAAATGATGTAAAAATTATTCATGAATAGTTTAGCAAAAAATTAATATTTAGATTTTTTATTGCTATTCTTTTAAATTGTGCGCAGACTCTCCTAGCTTTACCTTATGACTTTTAAAAAAATTCCAAGCATGATTCTTTTAAATCTACCTAAACAGTGAATATTTATTTGCTACAGTAATGTAAAATAACTAGGAGAAAGTTGCAGAGTTATCGCAAAGGGAAATTAATTATCAATGCTTCGTTGGAACAAATTAATAAAAAAAATGCTTAAGTTTTTTTTTTTCATTAATTTTTCGTAATTATGTTCACTTCCAAGCATCATTATCACAGCTACAGTATCCTTTAAAGTGAATGTGATTACCATGAAAGGTTTTAAAAAACATTGTTGCACAAATAGGTCATTTGGTATGGACATGATTACCGTAGCTTAACTTTAATATGTCGCACTTTGGCACAAAACTGAAATATGTCAAGAAAATAGTTTCATTTTATGATTATCTATTACTACATTTTCAAACTGTTGTTTAAACGCATGGATCATTATCTCTGCAACGTAACTTAAAATATTTAGCAAACTGAAAATTTCTGTATCTGATTTTAGATCCCTGTACATGCAAACCTTCCTGTGGGTATGAATCTTCAGGATCACGTGGCAATGAATATACACGCTGTATTAAAACCTCATATTCAAGAATTCTCTGAGAAGCTTAGTGATGAAGCCTACATAAAAGAGTATATATTAAATAGATCAGGTAAAATATATTCTTTTTGAGGTTACATATTTCATATATAGGAATTTTTAGAAATTTGGCTAATTTTATTTTATTTTAATTTTTGAAATTTGTATGGATTAATTAAATTTTTACATTACACTATTAGTGTTTCCAGAATGAAAAAGCAAAACATTTTTGGCAGAAAATGTGTTTAATAGATTGGTATAAACAATTTATTAAGCTGTATATAAGATTAATATATATTTTTGAAAGAGATGTCGCAGACGCACTGGGGTTGGCGAGATATTCTTTGTGAAATTTTAGCGAGAAAAACCCGTTTTGAAATACCTGTTAAGCCTAACAAGCGAAAACAGTATGTTATCTTAATTTAAAGTTAACACACACACAATTTTATTATAAATCACACACAATTTTATAAAAATACAATCACACACAATTTTATAAAAATACAATCACATTTATTTAATTATAAAACACGCACAATTTTTATTATAAACATACATAAATTATTTTATCATAAAACCCACGGGTTTTGATTAATACAATACGCACGATCGGATATATTATAATGCCATATGAAGCAAAATTCCGCAAAAATCGTTCAGTTGTCATACAAAAAATCGCCATTTTGGCGCCAAAAATAAACTCCGGTGCGTCTGCAACATATGAACCATATTTTTTTAATTAACCTTCTATTATTTCACTAGGTCCATTAGCTTCTGTTGCTGGCCAATCATATGTGGCATTTCTTCATAACGACGAAATAAATCCAGAGACGGATTTTCCAAATTATGAACTCTATATCGGAGAAAGCTCTGCAAAAGCTCCTCTGCCATACTGGAATCTAAAACCAGAAGTCAGTATATAATATATCATTCTAGAACAAAACACTGTAATTAATCCCATATTTATAGTTTCAGTCAATGTTGTGTCTCACCAATGTCTCGCATTGAACGTAAAATTTTTCGCTGTAACCGAGAAAAATAGTGCGTGTAAAATGTAAGAGAAATCAACAAACAGGATGCAAATTTTAAAATATTCAAAATTCAAGTTTTCTAACAAAAAAAAAAAAAAAAAAAAAAAAAAAACTATGAACAGAAATATACTGCGATTGTTTCCTCTAAAACAGCTGATTTGATAAGACTGGATATTCTGTTAACTTTTATGCAACATTTTCTGTCTGAGAATTTATTTTATTGGACTTATGTGCTAAAGACTTTCGTAATTAAAATTTACATCAAGAACTTATCTATGATTGAATATAGTGAGTAAAGTGTCTACTTCATTAGCATTGTTTGCAAAAATATATTCCTGGCCATTTTATGCTTCTATATATCATTCCTACATTTGTCAACATTTTCACAACTCAGAAAAGACCATTGTTTCCAAACTAAAGAATTCTAATCCTCTACATTATACACTAAACTTCCAGAACAATTTTACATAGCAAACGGTACCGAAAACTCCAATCGCCGAACAGCTATTACTCTGACAGTTGTCGGCCAAACTACTTATGATTTACCAAGTATAATATTTTCACCTGCGTCGCAGCCTATAAAAGCTCTTGCAGAAAGACGTTTAGTGCAAGATTCGCAGATTGAACTGACACAATAGTTAATCTTGAAAAAATACGAATTTAATTATCGTGAGCGACAAGCTGACGAATCAGTGGTTAATTTCATAACTGATTTACCAGTTTACTGAAACACTGCAACTAGAGTTGGAAAGGCTAGAAAAATACCGGTTTAAAACTTGGAATAAATAGGGTTTTTTGGAAATAAACTTGATTTTTTGGGAATAAACCCGGTCTTTTGGGAATAAATCTGGGAATGAACCGGGTCTATTGGAAATAAACTTGGGAATAAACCGAAATTTTGCAACTAAGTAACATTCTTAGAAAAAAGTCTGCGTGATTGAATCGTGAGTGGCATCCAAGATGAAAGAATCAAAAGGAAATTCATAACTGAAAGTCAATAAATCCTAACAAAAGCTACGGAGATCGAAGTGACCACAGAAACGGCGGAAGAAATGGAAGTAATCTGCGCATATCATTGAATTTTGACTAATAGGATGTAAATTTATCTCTGTTTAAGGAAAGTTTCTGTAATACGCTAAAAAGACCAAATCAACGAGTTGCAAGTTTAAATACAGAGGCGTCTAATACAAAGAAATACAACCGATGTGGAGAAGCTCGCCTGTCAAGTAAGTGCAGATTCAAAAGATCAGCATGCCACTGTTGTAAAAAAGGGACCGCATTGCAAAAGTGTGATGAACAAAGAAAAACACCACATGGTACTATTGTACACAATTTGCAAGTTGAAGAATCGGACAATAAAGTACCAATGTCATATACATAATTTAACATAATAGGACTCCGAGTAGACCTACCGACAGCTAATTTAGAATGCCTCATTTAAATTAAGCCATTTGTATACGAAGAGGGATCAGGTGCTCCTTTCTTTTTGATTTCTTTAAATGTATTTAGTGGCTTTAAAAAAAGTTCCATCAGTAGAAGTAACTTTTATTATACTAAATTCATCTACAGAGCACCCCACTGAATTTATTCGCATGGCACAAGTCAGATGACGTCTATTCTTGTTTTTTACCTCTTTGATTATTGCTAGGCAAGGCAATATTAATTCCACAGGCCGCAATTGGATGTACCCAGTCGCCGATGAAGATCTGAATAGTTTCCTTTGTAGGAGTTTTATGATCGAAAGCGGCGATAAATAAGGAGTCGTTGGGGAAAAAAGGCATAAGGCTTATGATCCAGTTTCCTCTTTTATTCTCCGGCCTCGAAGCTGTCGTGGGACTCCGGCGTACTCCCCACGTGCAAGTGGTGGTGATCTAAGAGGGTAGGCACCACCGCTTGTTGCAACGAATTTTGTCCTCATTTCCTTTGGAAAAACGGGAATAGTAAGCAGGTGGCGGTGGTCCCACCGGCCGTAGAGTATACACGAACTCTCCTGTTCGTGCGCATTAAAAGTTCCACAGAACTTGGGTACGGCGCGGCGGTTGACGAGCTTTACGGACGCCTTCAGGCGCCTACCGCAGAGCTCAATTTTATACACATTACTTACAGTTATCAGATGACATTACAGTTTTTGATAACATTTAAATATCCAGGTCTTTCTCATGCTTATGAATAAAGTTCCCAACTAGTGCATTAACTGTCCAAATCTTTTTCAGAAAATATAAGGATTTATTTTGACAAGAATTGGGTTTAGTAAAACCGTAAAAGTGTACCTAGAAAAAAAATCCTCAATTCCCAAATTCTGAAAGTCATGCTTAATTTCAACTGCATGGAGGGACAAAATCGATCAATAATTAGTTCGTCACGTGGAGAAAATCATTCTTGAACATGTAAAGGCACTAGAGTTAGCAGTAACAATTGCAGAAGTCTTGAAACGTGATATTTACATTTGGATATACGAAGATTTTATTACAACTAACAAGGTTACCGAATTAAAGCAATAACCAGTGACGAATATCGAAGGTATAGTTTCTCAGTTGTCAGGTGGATGTGTATTTTTACTTTCTTCTATCTATAATAGAAGAAAGTATTGTAATCGAAATTTTTTTCGACTCGCGGTTTTCGACGGATTTACACGTTTTAGTTCAGTTGGAGAGGGCGCTGTTTTATCCATTTAAAGATTTCAATTTCAAAAAGTTGTATAAAAAAATTAGACATCCTAAAAACTTTTTCGTTAAATGTTTGGCCTTAATCCAAGGATTCCAGAGCATTTTTTGTTTTGCCTCTATCTTAAAAAATGATTGAGATATAGCAGTTTGAAATTATAGGGTGGCTGACATTTTGAAGCAACACAGCAGGATTCCTCCATAAACGGGTTTAATTTATAAATTTTAGTGAACATGGTTTCGCCAAATTTTCTTTCATTGTTTTAACCATCGTTTCAACACCTACATGCTTAACACTATTATTTACATTCGCCAACGTCAAATTCTCGCCAAATTTGGCGACAATTGGTGAAATATCGACATTTTCTCATTCAAATTCAATATTGACGAGAACTGGGAAAGACTCCTCTGTAAACGGGTTCCGAGAATTTTAGCTTTGTGTGTTACTTACCCATCATACGTAGGTATATAGGGTAAGTCTTGTAATCGTTTTGAAAATCGAAAAAAAAAAATTTGACGGATTTACACGTTTCAGACACTAGAGATTCCGAAAAACATATTTTTAGAAAAAAAATTTTGCCGTCCGTCTGTGTGTCTGTGTGTCTGTAAACGCTCTATCTCCCGAAAAAAAATAGATAGAGACTTGCAATTTGGTATGTACTTAGTATGTAATAATGGGAAGAAGCCTATTTAATTTCAATAACCTCGATTAACCGGAACTATTTTTTTCGGACTCTCGAAATAGTCGTTCTGATAAACGTTATACAAAAATTTCGAAATTGTTTATTTTAGGGAGTGAATATAAAAGACAATAAAAAAACATACATTTTGCATAAAGCATGAAGTCGATCGGATAATGAGTTGCTGAGATATTTGGAATCCTATTTTCCACACTCTTCGATTTTTCATGACCCTGTATTTCATCCAAATTTCACTTGAAAGATATATTTTAATTGGAAATTTGACGCTTAAACAGAGGCAATAAACCGCTAGTTAATAGGATTATCATTTTTGGAGTTATAAGGAGGTTGCTTTCAAGCTGTTCAGTAATCTAGCCTTTAAAGTTTGTGACGTCATCAAGCCACGATTTTATTTGAATTGCAATGCATTTTATAAGTAGTTTACACATTTTTATTTTAATATTTTACATTATGCGTATCCATGATGGGTAAGTATTACGGTGGCCCCCAACGACTAGTTTTCAGTAGAATTAGTTAAATTCTCAAAAACAAGCAATGAGGAAGCCTGACGGTACAGACCAGAAGGACTTTTCGTAGTTTAGTGTAATACATCGGCTGCTCGCATCCAGGTAACTCGACGATTCGCAAGCAGCAGACGTACAACGGAATGACGAAAAATATTGATTTTTTTTGGCGGTGTAATAGAGAATTTTGAAGCATTAACATGTATGAGATAGAAGAAAGTTTTGGAATTGGCATATCCGACTAGTTAAATCTGGATAGTCACGATGTGGGCTGCCAGTTACGTTTAACGTTTATATGAAGAATCTAAAGATTTAGTTGTAATAAATACATATAAAAGTTTTTTACGTTGTACAATAGAGCCATTTGAAGTAGCCTCAGATCATCATCTGTTTCAACGAGAAATAGATAACTAAATAATAGGACTAAAAGATCTAATAGGAATAAAAGATTCTTGTTACCATGATGATATTTCGGTTTATAAGAAAAATGAAGGTGGACATTTACAGAACAGGGTTGCTCTTCTCACACGATTACAAGGAGTTGGTATCAAGTTACACTCAGACAAATGCGAATTTTTAAAGATTTCGGTAGAATACTTAGACCAACGAATTGACATAGAAGAGTTTCATCCAATAGAATCTAAACCGGAAGTGGTTGTCAAAGCTCCAGATCCAAAAAATGTTGATATCTCATTCTTTCATAAGATCAATCACATATTATGCTAATTTTTTACCTAACATGGCGACATTCTTTAGCTTCATTATAGGGGCATTTAAAAGTAATAGCGTATAAATGGGAAGCCCATCAGAAAGAGGATTTCCCTAAAGTAAAAAAAACATTACAATATTTATACCTGTTGATACATTTTGACAACCAGGAAGAAATTGTGTTAGCTTGCGAAGTCAGCCCGTATGGACTTGAAACTGTCTTATTTCATGAAATCAAAGATGGTAACCATCTTATAGCCTTTGCTTTTCAGTCCTTAATCAAAGAAGTATAATCACATAGAATAATTAGGATTGGCTCTGGTGTTTGGTGTGACTAAATTTTGGAAATGTTTGTTGCAACGAACATGCACATTATCGACTGATCATTGCCCCCTCGGGAATCTCCTTTCATCAGGCAAACCTCTAACACAAATCAATGTTGTGTTTTGACACTTTCAGTACATAAGTTGAATTTTCCAACTGGAACTTTTTTCAAAATGTCCGGGCCAAGATTCGAACCTGGGATATCTTGGCTGAAGCTTCCATGCTCTACAACCTGAGCCATCCCGGTCAAATCTGGAGGACCTAATTCATCCAGTTAACCTTATGGATCATAGCATCTGGTCTGTTATCTTAATGAGCTCAACAGAATAAATCGCAGGTAATTTGTAACTCCAGTAAACACTGGATACGTGATTACATTAGATAAATTTTAACGCAATGATTCAAATTGGTAAACCAATTCAACTTATTCCAACTAAATTAAATTAAATTTACATGATTTCTTTATCTATTTGAATCAGTGTGTTAAAATTAATCTAATGACTTTCAGTATATTCTATTCATACAAAATCAAATAAGGTAGTTTGCATTCTAATGAAGATACATGTTGAGTAAAAATCATGATGATCTACTTGTTCCAAAAGAATGAGTATTGTTATTAGAGTAGCTGGATGACTGCCCAGATACGAGGCATTGATTTACCAGCGAAATTAAAAAATGTCTTGAATTAAGCATGCGGATGTCTTCTATTGTTAAGAGCTTTTAAAAAAATAGAAAACAACTAATGTTAGATTTATATATGCTTGTTTATTAACTTGTGAACGTCATTAAGGTGGATGGAGATAATTAAGAATAGTTATAACCCTTTTTGAGAGAAAAAGATGAATTGTCCATTGAAGAGGGCATTGGTTTGAAAGGCATTTGGTCTACCAAATTATATCAGGTGTAATGTCACTAGTCTTTTGTTTGGTGGACAGAAATAGATATCAATTTTGACGCAAGAGTAATGGGTCGATCTGTCTGTCGGGAAAAAGCTCCACACATCCAACAAATTAAGTTTCTTAGCATCTAACAGTAAAATCATGAAATAGAATTCACATTGACTATCCAAATGAAAATCACATTCGCCTAATAATTATAAACAAATGTTTAGAAGTTTCAGCAGTTTCTAACAGTTCTTTGAGTGTAATCATAACCGTATGGCAATGCTTGCTTTCTTGTTTCTGAATTTCAAATATCCCGATCACTGACAATGTACCTTGGTTCACCAGTGCTGAATTTGATAAATATTCGTATGATAATGGAACCATCCACAATACAACAGCCCCGTACAACCCTTATTCGACGGCTTTCAGAGCAAGCAGTGCGGACAGTCAAAATAGCTCCAAATAAAGTGACTGAATGGACTTTCACAGAGACGATGTCTTGGGTCCTCCTCAGTTTTCAAATACTCTATCAGCAGCCACAGGTGTGTCTCTAACAGATGCAATGTTTGGACGTCTTCTTTGAACTCGGTTGGACCTTATTCGAAGTGCTGTAAGCCAAACAAATTTATATGGTGTGTTGATGTGATAGTGCACTCCAATGTATAGTGAAAAGATATGCCCTTAGGTCACATACGCAGAGACTTGAAGGCGATTTTCCAAACTTATGCAAGTAGGATGTGAAAGGACCGTGATGTGTTGCGAATAGGTATAAATTTCTGTGATGCAGAATTGTGTCTTCTTTTATTTTGGGAAATAGTTGATACGTATACCGACCAGTCTCTGCATTATCCCATTCACTTTGCCATTTTGTGAGGATTTCTTGTTTCATTAATTTCTTTAAGTAAGAATATGGAATTTTATGTCGCTTAAATGAGTTGCTTCTTTCGCTAAACTATCGTCTAGTTTGTTGGGAAGAGCCGTGCTCAGGCAAATTTGCAGAAAGCACATCCGTTTGCGCCCGTTCATTTCATCGGGGAACTCTGGGTTGTCAGTAACGTTCTGTGTCCTCTGGGAAAATTGATGTGTAAGATTAAGGCCACTTGAGGCGAATTGACACGTCACCTTGATTAGCTGCGATACATGTATGAGGGCATGACTAGTGAAGTTTCTCACGCAATCCTGCTGCTGAACAGACGGAACATACGAGGGATTTACTTACTGTAAACGAAGAGAATTCAGCCAGTTCTATCGCCAATCGTCGATCGTGTTCTGGTATGATATTGAATGTGAAATGACCAATGCGAAATAACTTATTTTAAAATTACAATATTACCTAAATCAAATGATTTTCTCCATCATATGTGTTACATGACAACAAATTTTCTTTGAAAGAAATAATATTACGAGCTAATATCTAAACAAAAGTTAAAACTGAGTATTTTAAGAAGGTGTTCTCCAAACTTATCAATCAACTTGTGTAAACAATGTCACTGCATCGGGGAATTTTATAACTATGCTATAGAAAATTGGGTATTTCTCTATTATCCCGTCGACTACTTTCTATAAAAGAAAAGAACTATCGCAAAAATATAGGATTTTATGCCAAAAGTTTATGACCGTGGGTCGATTTCAATTTACATCAGATGCGTTACACGTGTTAGTTATGTCATCGAGTATTTTTTAATTCAACGTTTATCTGTATTTTTAATGATATTTTAACAATTTATTAGTTATTTCGTTAATTTAAACGCTATTATTAAACGTAAAAATATAGTTTTTAATTGAAATGAAATATTATTATTTACGCTGTTTTAAAATTTGCAATAATAGGTAAAAGATTTTGTCGGAATAAATTAAACTCTCGTTTAAATATATTTTTTAATTGAAACTGTTTTGAAATATTATTATTTGAGCATTTTCAATAAGACGTAAATTTCCTCATTTAATGCTTTAAACGCGTAATAATTTAATAATTTCTTTTTTTTTAATATTCACGCACAAATACATATTTTTATAACGTATTTTTCTACATTTACTACTTTTAACACGTGATCATATAATTATTATTTTAAAGTTTTATTTTTGTTTTTAATAGTCACGTGTAAATACATTTTTTAATTGAAATGGAATATTATTATGTGCACTATTTTACAAATTATCAAGAATTCAAATAATGGACTTTTTGACTTATGAAATAAATCTCCATCAAAATAATGAAAATTGGAATAAAAAAATGAAATAAAACCTCACAAAATTAGTCAAATTAAAAAATAACTGCACTCTCCACACCGCAAACTTGTCAACTATATCCTTTTAGATTATGGTTAAATTCACATGCATACTTTTCGTTCCTGTAAAAGAGAGCTTTTTTTACCGACTTTAATATTAAATATATCTTAAAATAATTCTTCGATTTAAAAACTGTCTGTTTCAGCGTGTTCATCGAACATTTCTGTATAAAACTGTCAATTTTAATATTTTTATATACAATAGTTTTCTCAATATTAGTCCTGAAAGATCTCAAGGTACAAAATCTTCATTGACAGCGGCTGCGGCGACTGCTGAGGCGGTGGTTATTTTTTTTAACATGGAGAGATGCCCCGCTTAGAGAATATAGCTAATATTCCGCAGTAAGATCCAAAGAATTATAATAATGGTATTTAATGTGCCAACTGGCTTTATGTCTGATTATGGTCTGATGTATCGCTTTATGTCTGTTTCTGAGGAAAACTTTTTTAGAGGAAGTTTCTACCATTTGTCATAATTGTATCGTGGTGTACCTGGTACTAATAACTAATATACATATTTACAAATTATTGCTTTTTTCCAGGTTTTTCAACAAGTGTATGGACCGTACCAAAATGATTCCATCATATCATGTTATTCCCAGCTTCTGCACCCTTACACTCGAGGCAGAATTCAGCTGCGATCCACAAATCCGCATGATAAACCAATTATTGATCCGAACTACTTGTCTGATCCCAGAGATATTGATGACATAGTGGCAGGTTAGTTAATTTGACTACCCTACAGAAAATGCATTTGAAAAATTGCATAATTATTTTTTCATCTGAATATACACATGTTGGAATAAGCAGTGAAAATTGCTTATAACACTATTTTCTATTAACTATTTTTAATTGCTAGCAATTTTTAAGTGTTTTTGTTAATATTGTTTTAGTATAGCGAAATTTGTCTTCTTTAATAGCAGAAATTCTGCGATTAAATAAGTTAAATATTATTATTATAAAAAGTCAACAAAATAGATGCATATATATTGTGAACGAGAATGCCCCAAAGATTCTCAATTGGATTTAAATCAGGGGTACATGCGGGCCAAATGAGTCTTGATGTGTGAATTAATGCATTATCCTGTTGATACAAATAATTCCGACCAACAAGAGTTTCAGCAACTGTCAACAAGTGACTATCGAACACCTCTATATACCCTTTAGGTGTCTGTTTACCATCCAGAAAAACAATATCTGTAACTGTATTCTAAGAGAAAGCACCCCAAACCATCAGAGAACCTTCCCCTTTCTGCCTACTGAAGAGGGTTCGAGGTTCACGTCTTAAATTGTGCCAGTAGGAATTCCAACCATTTGGGCCATCCAAGTTAAATCTCTTTTCATCTGAAAAAATGACCTGCATCAATTCGTCATTCCAATGTATATTATCTTTAGCCCAGAGCACCTCTATATACCCTTTAGATGTCTGTTTACCTTCCAGAAAAGCAATATCTGTAGCTATATTCTAAGAGAAAACACCCCAGACCATCAGAGAACCTTCCCCTTTCTGCCTGCTGAAGAGGGTTCGAGGTTCACGGCTTAAATTGTGCCAGTAGGAATTCCAACCATTTGGGCCATCCAAGTTAAACCTCTTTTCATCTGAAAAAATGACTTGCATCAATTCGTCCTTCCAATGTATATTATCTTTAGCCCAGAGCACCTCTATATACCCTTTAGATGTCTGTTTACCTTCCAGAGAAGCAATATCTGTAGCTATATTCTAAGAGAAAACACCCCAAACAATCAGAGAACCTTCCCCTTTTTAGCACTTTCCAACCTAGTTGAAAAGTGCTTATGACTTCGGTTTGTCTGGCCGTCTGGCCGGATGGCCGTCTGGCCGTATGGCCGTCTGGCCGTATGGCCGTCTGCCCGTGCTCTAACTCCCGTAAATATGCTCGGATTGCTCTGCAATTTTTATATGTTATTGTCGATATCTATGGCACGGTCCATATTTCAACTGAAGTGTGTAGCACTTATAGTTTTCTTACAGGGACACTCAAAAGAATTCCGTTACATTGCGGTCTATGGGGAAAAATCATTTGCGGTTTATTTTAAAAATGTTTCACTATTGTAAACGCATTGAAATTTATATAGATCACTAACATGCATTAGAAGAAGCTTAATATGGAATAGTAGGTGAGACTTAGAGTTACTTTACAGGGACAGTCAAAATAATTCCGTTACATTACGTCTATGGAGAAAAATCGTCTGCGGCTTATTTAAATAATGTTCCACTATTTTAAACGCATTGAAGTTTATATATATTACTAAGGTGCATTACAAGAGGCTTACTACAGAATAGTGTGTGTATAGCAGTCATCGTTCATTTACAGGGACACACAAAAGAATTCTCTACTGTCTGTTAACAATAATTCCTGGAAGTGCGTTTTAAGTTACTAAACGCGATTTTAATCTTAACTAGCTTTTTGTCTATTACGTGGTGTGTATAAATTCTGTAGATCCTATACAGGGCAGCACAAAAGTTCGCGAACACATTTCCGTTTATTGACAGAAACTCCAGAAGGAGAATTTAAACGGTGCTACGCGTTTCCTAACTAAACTAAAATTTAGCATCCTATGTATATATACAAATCTATAGATCATATACAGGGCAACATAAAAGTATTCGGATATTTTTCCGAATATTGTATATATTGAAAATTCCTGAAATTACGTTTTTAAATATGTTATGCGTTTTCCAAATTGTTTACTTAGATGTCATCTTTCAGCTTATTAAACGGTAATGATTTGTAAAATTATTTTGGAAGCGTTGGAAAGTGCTACATAATCTATGCTTGACGCATGATTTTTCGTTCTTGTTGCCTACTGAAGAGGGTTCGAGGTTCACGTCTTAAATTGTGCCAGTAGGAATTCCAACCATTTTGGCTATCCAAGTTAAATCTCTTTATATCTGAAAAAAATGACTTGCATCAATTCGTCATTCCAATGCATATTATCTTTAGCCCAGAGTAGCTTCCGTTCTTTGTGTTCTTTTTTCAGTAAAAAAAATTTGCACAGATGCCGGCACAAAATATTTTTGCTTTCTTTTTTTCGACAATGTATTATGTTCTTTCGGACCACAACATCAACTCGTTGAGAAACTTGCCGGAGTGACGTTTTTTGCAACAAAACAAGTCGCATGATCTTGCGATCGAGTCTTTCTCGGTCTGCCAGATCGTTTTCTTGAATTTAAATTATAAGTTTCTGATAAAACTTTATAAACTGCCGTTTTGCTTCCCCAATTTTTTTACATATTTGAGAAACTGTTAAGCCATTAGAAATTTCAATGTTCCGCTGCATCTTTGCTATCGAAACAAGTCAAACAACTTTGGTCGTTTAGGTAGCTTAAAGCGTATTTCTGCGGGTGCGCATTATTTCTGTACGCGCGCATCCGATAAAAATTGCATATGAAGCAGCTTCAAATTATATTCATGAGATAGCGTAATTCTTTATTTTTTTAATATTTGAGTGGAAATTATTTTATTTAAACTTAAACCTCGATAACAAATTCATTTAGTTCTTCTTACTATGATGTATTAAGTTAAATTTCTTATACTAAATTAATAAAATGTAATTTCACAAACATCTGTGTCTTTATATTTATGACGTGTACTGTAAATGTTAGTAATAAAGTTATGATATATTTTTTAATTTCTGAAATTGCAACTTACTCATAATATGGTTTGGAATCATTTTAACGCAAACAACTTTCTAAAAGAAGTATTCACGTACAGGTTTGGTTTTTATCATAAAATACAGGGTGGTTATAATTAAAGTTCCACTTTGAAATGGTCATAAAAGGAAAAACTAAACCAAACCATATGTTATCAAACTTGATAACAGTTTAAAGGATGTCATGGGAATTTATTTCCCGCCAAACAAAAGTTTAAATACTCACCACCAGAGGGGAAATGGCGCTGTATGAAATATTGTTAAACGAAACAAGGGTCGGATTCTAACTTAATCTTTTGTTACACAGGTTTAAAATTTTTGTATCCTGAAGAAACATTTACCTAAACAAAATTACCATTTAAAGCCGTTAAAGGCGACAAAAGTCGGATGCGCCAGCCGTGTAATAATATCTGTTCGTGTTCTTAAAAGTTCAAACCACAAATTAGCAATCACAAAATTCGAGATCGCAAATCACTCGCAGATGTGTGCGCATTCAGGAGATCGTTTTCTTACAGATCGTTAATTTGTGATTTTTGGAGCCTGAATTATTCGGCCTTAAGACACGAAGATATCGGATTGAAATGTTTTTAATCGTTTCTAAAACGAAACTGTTTGTGAGGTTATGCAAAACTGAAATGGCTTGTAATTAGCTTTCGGCAGAAAGAAGAAAATTAAATTTATGCAAATGCGCTTTACACGTCATTTAATTTGTCAGATAAAAGTGAGCCTGTTTGTCAGAGTTCCCCTTGTTAGAATCGACAATGTCTCTAACCATTCAAGACCGTGCTTTTCTCGTTAAATGTTATTATGAATGCAATTGCAATGAACGGCGTGCTTTGCAAAAGCATAGTTCAGTAAGAGGAATACGCCGAGGGCCAATGACACCGCAGGGTTTGAGGAAAATGATGGGAAAGTTTGAAGCCAAGGGTTTGTTATCTGCTGCACCTGGAAGGGGAAGGAAACCTGCTTCTGTGGAAACCAAGGAGGTTCTTGCTTTAGCAGTGGTGGAAGCAACAATGAAAAGCACACACGGTACGTGCTGTCGCATGTCGAATGGACGTACCATGGAGTACGGTGTACAAAATTGTTCGTAAAGTGCTGCAGTTCTACCCATACGAAATCAAACAAGTTGAGAAACTTCAATGTAACGATCCTGCTGCAAGAGAATCTTTCGCATCGGAATTCCTTGCACGGATGGAAGTCGACGAATATCAGCCGTGGAACATTTTGTGGACAGATGAGGCCCATTTTTCCCTAAATGGCGCTGTCAACACTCATAACTGCAGGATTTGAGCCACAACATGTTGTGTACCCAGTTCCATTGCATTCTCCTAAAGTCACCGTTTGGTGTAGCATGACAGCAAGTTTCATAATTGGACCATTTTTCTGGAAGAGCAGTTGATAGTTGGACCTGTTACATGCTCTGTGACTGCAGCTTGCTTAGCGTCAATGGTAAGACGATTCGTCATACCTGAACTCCAGCAACGTGGCATTTTAGCCTACACGATTTTTATGCAGGACGGGCCTCACCGCACATTGGTATATGTGTACACAGTTACTTAAGCAACATTTCACGAATGAACGGAGTATATGCTGAAACTTCCCCATTTCTTGGCCACCCTGGTTACCAGACCTCAACCTCTCTGACTTTTGGCTATGGGGTTATCTCTAAAGCAATGTTTATGGTGACAATCAAAATAATTTGGCAGAATTGAAATATGTGATACTCCGACATGTCCGTAACATTCTTCCTGATATGCTAAGAGCTACAGTTGAGAATGCAGTAATACGATTTCACTTGCTTTCGAAAAATGGTGGACGCCACATTGAACATACTTTGTAACACGTTTCAGAAACGATTAAACACATTTTAAACCGATGTCTTCATGTCTTAATTCTTTTAACAATATTGCATACAGCGCCATTTCCCTCCCCCCCCCCTGGTGATGAGTATTTGAACTTTTTTTTGCGGGAAATAAATTCCCATGATCTCCTTTAAACTATTACCAAGTTTGATAACATTTAGTCCAATAGTTTTCCATTTATGACCATTTGAAAGTGAAACTTTAATTATAACCACCATGCATATTTCATCATGTAACCAGGACAAGGTAATTTACCGTTTTGCTTCAACAGGTTTGAAAACCTGCAAAAGAATATTTGACAGACCCGAAATGAAGCAAGTCATTGTCGAACCTTTCCGGACTCTATATCCGGGTTGTGAGAAATTCTCGAACGACGAAGACGCTTACTTTCGATGTGTGCTTCGGACTGTGCTGTTCACATTCTGGCATTACTGTTGCGCAGCAAAAATGGGCACTATTGAAGATCCCGCAACAGTGCTTGATCCCCAGTTGAGGTACATGTCTTGTTGTGAAAAAACATTCTAAAAATAAATGTTGAAGTTTAACTTTTTGACGCCTAAAGGGACATACAAACTCCTTTCACTGACAATAATTTTGATATGAAAAACATTATGATTAAAATTCCGACTTAAATGAAAGCTAACAAAGTGAAGAAAACAAACTGCAGAAAGATCACATAGATAATAAGAAAAATAGACAGCGCATATGCCAAAAAATTAGTAATGATGTTTTGTTCTGTCACTTGCGTGAATATCATATAAAAAATAAATTAGTATCCAGAAGGATGAAACACTTTGTTAATGTTACGACAAAAATATTACAAGGTTTATATACTTCTAGTATGTGACGTCAGTTTCTCGGTATTTTTAGTTCATATACTGAACCTTCCGATAGTAACAAGGGTGATGTGTAATCACAGCACCATTTACATAAGAGGCTACTTCACTTACGCGGAAACACCCGCTTGCTAATGTCGCCGCTAGTTTGTCAATCCTATGGGATAGTTCTTTTAGAATATCTCATTTGCATTTCAATATTTGTAAACAATTTTGTTTCCATTGTATAGTTTCAGTCGATCTCTACGATCGCCGCTTTTTACTTTTTCGATTTTGTTTGAGGGGTTTTTTTATGGGATTACTTTCACTTTAATAAAAACGCTGCAAACAAAATCGAAAAAGCAAAAAGCAGCAATCGTAGACATCGACCACAACTGTACAATGCAAAAAAGAATAACCCATAGGATGAACATTAGAAAGTAGACGTTTTCGCGTGAGTGAAGTAGCCTCTTAACTAAAATGCCATAATGATGTTACCAGCGGCAGGTCAAAATGAAAAAAATGTCTATCTATCAAACTGCCCCATTTTTTTTTTTTTTTGTACATTTTAACAAGATTACAGATATTTTTGCTGCTGTCATAAACTATATATATTTCAGAAACCTATAATATGCAAATGCATTTGATTCTCTGTTAATTTTAGATATTATTTATTGCCTTTTCATTCTTCATGATATTTCTGCTTTTAAAGTTTGAAAATTCTTAAATTAAATTATCTGTATAATTATTCGTTAATCTTTCTGGGTATTTGAAATTTAGTTAACGTGATTGTTAAAACTTATAGTTGAAATATTGAAATATAAATACTGGATTTGTTAATTTTGATGAACATTGATATTAATGTCTGATGTAGTACAAGTGTAATTGCTTATGAATATCACTATAATTAATTTCCTTTGTCTTTAAAATATCTTACTGCTCGATGTACAAATGAATTGTTATTGATATCAACTCATACACATCTTAGCAATTTTGTAAATAACTATATGTCTTTGAATATTCATGATATTCAAATATGTTATACTTTGCAACCATTGGTAGAAACTTTAGTATAAAATTGTAATTCAATCTTTTTAAATTGATAAATACTGTGTAAATGCTTATTAAATACTGTTTTTCTAATATAATTTGTATGAAAATATCGAAGATCTATGTGCAACTTACATTTTGCTCGGCGAGCCATAGGCGAATTGGGAAGCGCATGTGATTATTATTGTATGCATCTTAATAGTGTATAATATTTTATATATATTTACATTCAATTTAATTTCTCATTGGAACGGAGTTTAACCATTTACCTCTCAGACTCTTCTGTGTCTAGGAGGTCGGATTGGTGGGGTAGGTCTTCTTTTCCCCGTTACTTCCTGGGTCCAGTCTCCTGGCTGTGGTCTGGTAAGTGGCAGAATGTTTTTTCCTCTCGTGGACATTTTGACCCTCTACCTCACCGTTGGCTGTCCACGAGTGGGTGATCCTGTAAATGTCTGCAAATTTCTGTAAATGATCAGAAAAAACGCTGACGTCATGTTATTAAAGAGAAAAAGCAAACAAAAAAGTAAAAATCCATTGCGGTTTGTGCATTAATATTTACGTGTGTACAGCAATATGACAATTCAATTCAATTCAATTCAACCAAGCAGGGAGGCCTACCATATGGCTTAAGCTCTACAAGCCCTACTCGGCAAGTTTATAAAAAAAATACAATTTACAAATGACGCTATTCGGCTTTTGCATAATTACCATAATTACATTACAATAGGTTCACATTTGGCTGAGTTTTTGTAAGTTCATAAGAGTTTATGATTTAGAGTTCTCATTGGATGGTGCTGGTTACACGATTATGGACTGTAATGTGGTAAATGTCTGGACTGTTGTTTCCCACTGGTACTCCTAGGCGTAGGACCTTGCCTAGTGTTGCTGTTTGTTCTGTTTTTAAATAGATTGGAGGAATGCCCGTTAATACGCAGAGTGCTGTTGTGGAGGTCCTTTTGTAGGCACCTGATATCATGAGGAGACATTGTGCCTGTATTGATGATAGAATTCTTAGGCCGTGGGCTTTTTGAAGCTTCTCATACCATACTGCTGCTGCGTATGTGATTTTTTTTTCAAACAGCAATATGACACAACCACCCGCACGGTTTCACATGGATGTGTACAAAATAGCTGCCAAGCTTGAATATGCTTAGGGATATATTTTCAAATTTTTGAGCCAAACACTAGATAAACTACAAGTTAACTGGCCAATTTGGAAAAATACTCTTCATTATATACGTAAAAGAAAACTTGCATGATTTATCACCCAAGCTTTGAGAACCATTCCCAGTTAACAATAACAAAATGAAAGGGCGTTAATGATGACAAGATTTCTGAACAAGATACTGTAATATTGTTTATTAAGAAAACGTGGCTTAGTTTCATAATGGGTTTTCTCAGTACTTTTGCCAAATCGGTAAGTTATAAGGACGTTGGCCTTGTTTTGGTGGACTTATTTTGCCGAATTTTAATAAAATATCGCAAAGTTTCGTTTACAATATGACATATGTTTGTACATACCTGCTTTTTTGAATATGTGTACGTTTATTTACGAATATCTCTACTTACACTCAAGTATTACTGTAAGAAATTGCATTCCACAATGTTTTATTTCTAATATCATCGTACACTGACGTAACCTCATGAAGCCAGTCTTACAGACAGATTGAAACATTTGTTTTTCATGTAATATGTAAGTTTAACCCTTAAATGTCTAGAGTATCAAATTTGAAACACTTTTATTTAACTTTTAATAAATAAATCAAGTTCTTGGAAACCACTATATATATATCGAAATATTAATTCTGTAAAAATCACATAAATATGCTACTAAATAAAGTTAAAAATGTATCTTCAAATTTCTGCTGTCTAATCCTTAATATAAGTAAAAAAAAAAAAGAACACAATTTTAAAAGAAAAATGCATGCATTGAACGGCTAAAGATTAGACACCAGGAATTTTAAGATATATTTTTAACTTTGTTTAGTAGCATATTTATGTGATTATTACATGATTAATATTTCGATATAAATATAGCGGTTGCGAAAAACTTGATTTATTTATTAAAAGTTTAATAAATAGTGTTGCAAATTTGATACTCTAGGAATTAAAGGGTTTATTCTGCTTTTAAAATAAACTTTTAATTATTTTATTTCTAATTAAAAAATATTTTTTACATTTTTAGGGTGAAATACATCAAAGGTTTGAGAGTTGCTGATACTTCAGTAATGCCCAAAATTACAAATGGCAACACAGGTGTTCCTGCAATCATGATCGGTGAAAAAGCTGCGGACCTGATCAAGGAAACAATTCGATGCGAAGATTATTATTATGCGGACGGAAACTAGTATTATTATCAGCAGCAAATTACATCTGGATCCAAATAAGCTTTTGAAAATTAAGTATTTGGTGAAGAGAAGACGCTTGGTGAAAGCAAAGAATTTGCTTAAAATAAATCAATTGGTTGGGTAGCATGAATTTCCGAAAGTAAATCTTTAGTAAAAATAAGCCATTTGATGGAGGTAAATCAAACGCTGAAAGTGAAACATCTGCTAAAAAGAAATTTGATAAAAGTAAATAAATTGTTTAAACTAAATCGTTCGAAGAAGCAGATGATCATCAATCTACAGGATTTGCACAGTTTAACATTGAACATCAATTTTTAGTAAACTGTTTAAAGCAAAAATTAACCTTTCACAATATATTAGGACGATTATTATCTATATTGTGATATGAATGCAACAGTAAAAATATTTCGAACGCCTAGATTTTAGTTTCTATATTATTTATTATAAATCACTACAAAATAAATTACTATATATTATAAATTACTATAAAGATGAATAAAACTTAATCAACTGCTTGAAGAAAATTGTAACAGTTTTTAAAGAATGGAGTATGATCAATTACCAAACATTATTGCCGTTGTTAAAATTTAAACATTATTACTGTATGATATATGCATTAATAGGATTTTGAAAATTGCTATCATGTACGGATTGTAATATAACTTCCATAAAGAAAAACAATATATATATATATATATATATATATATATATATATATATATATGTGTAATTTTTTTATTAGACATTTCTCAACAGTACATAAATTTTGACTTTTCATACAACATTGCTTGATTTTCTTCTAGCGTTACCACACTTAGTCTCGCAGTAAAGATTTTGCATATTGCATAGGGTGTAACTATTTTCAACTGTATTCCGCTTTTTCAAATTTATTGCTGCTGGCCATAGTCAAAAACCTATACAAAAAAATTGGTTCAATTCTGTGCATAACTTCATATACTTTTCGTTATCGATGGTACAATAATGAAAATGGCACAAAACTCGCTATTACAGCGCTCTCTTCCGGCGGAATATCTTCAAATTTTAGGACGATCTACTAGCCATAGTCACAAACCTATAAACAAATTGGTTCAATTCTACGTATAACTTCATATACTTTTTGTTTTCGATGGTACAGTAACGAAAACGGCACTAAAATCGCTATTACAGCGCCCTTTTCCGGCGGAATATCTTCCAATTATCAAAAGACAGTTTCTATATAGCATTTTTTTCTTTTGTTGCTTATATAAAAGTTTCACAATTTCTGCAATATAATACCAAGAATTTGTTTTTCAGCATAAAAATATAAAAATTTAGTTTCACTTTATAAAATTTTTAAATATTTAGCAATATAACCCAAAGGATTTTTTTTCAACATAAACATATGAAAATTCTGGTTCACTTTATAGAGCTTACCATACACTACATATCCTGAAGATTTCATGAAAAAATATTTGAAAATTATTTTTACTACCTTGAACGCAATGCCCCAATATCACTTTCCGAGAAAAATGACTTTAAACATATCTCCTAACGTTTCCATTGAACCATATAAATATATATATCGTTATAAAAAGAAAAAAAATACACACTTTCTAATACAGTTACACAATACACACAAATATATATACAAAAAAAATAATAAAGTTACACTAGGAATATGTTATTTCAAGGGCAGTCATCAGACTGATATTGATGGAGGCGGTACTACCTTTTCCTCCTAGTCCTTCCTAATAGGTACATCCCTTTCCGCAATACACCCGATCAGATGACTAATTTCTGCCTCTGATGCCTTAATCAAATTCGATTCTAACCAATCAGGAACTTGCCTATCCATTGCCTACTTGTACGTGAAAAGAAATTGTATAGTTTCTGTTCATTCCTAACCATCCAACGTTTCCGATCAATCGTATGTTTCTCCGTTTCTTCCGGTTGTACCGGACACATAAATATTTCTTTGTTTTTCCTCAAGAACGATTTTATATCTCCCACTTGTGCATGTGACAACCCTTTTATTTCAAACCCTTTCATGTCCTTAATTACCGGTTGTTCCCATCTCACACAAGAGTTTTTTCATGGTCTTCAACCTCCCCGCCCCTATCAAAGACAATATCAACTACTTTATTTTTAGCGATAAATTCTCTCATTTCACTTTGGCACACCTGCTTCTTACTCCCATCCACTAACTTAACTATAAATGGATGCTGATCTGTTTACTCTTTCTCTCCATCACTCACATTCATTTCCCCGTTAACTGATACTCTAAATATGACTCACAAAATGTTTTAGCTTCCTTAGCCATGCCTTCCCAATAAAATGAATATCTAATTCTTTGTAACGTTTTGATAACCGCGTAATGCTCTCCATATTAAGAAAGTATGCGCTAATTTTAGAATTTCCTCCCTTTTGATTTTAGGTATTACTAATTGAGCTACTGTTTCTCCTACTAATTTATCTTAATGATACAATAACCCATTCACGATATAATAAAACCCTCTATTCTTTTCGGCTAATTCTCAAGCTTTCTCTAAATCTTTACAATTCATTTGGGATATCTGAAATACATTTAAACTACTTTCCGTAACTCCATCAACCTTACTTTTCTCTACCTCGTTTGTTCCTTTTTCTGACTTTGTAAATTTACTGACCTCGTTTCTATGGCATAAAGGTTACTCTTATAATTTCTATCATTTCCCTCTCATTCACACTTATCATTACTATATTCCTTACATTCCCTTTCTTCCGCTTCTCTAATGATTTTTCGTGGTTTAACACTGCCAATTCATTAGCCACGTCAAGATGTAAAATTACCTGTTCCTTACTATTATCAATTATCGCGCAAAGTACACCCTGATGAATTCCTGATGATTAGTTTCACCGCGTTTTGGAATAGCTAAAGGTAATTGAAATAACGGTGATTTAACTGCCTCACCAAATATTCCTTGTAAATAAATGCTACCAGCCCCTTTTAGTTTATCTGCCGGTACTAAATATTTATGAACGACACTTATTTCACAACCTGAATCCACTAATACTTTTGCTTTTTTCCCATTATCACTGACCTCAATTTTCTCTAGTTTATTTAATTTCTCTCCAATAACTTAAGTTCTCCGATTCCCGTTTGCTACGATTCTTGCCATAATTGCTCCCTCAGTGTCATACCTCGATGATTAGTATCCATCTATAAACAGAGATGGCGCTGCTAGTCCAGGATTGAATATCTCTTGCAGGAGAATTATTGAGACGAGATGTAAGGAGTGTAAGCCTGAATGCTGTAGCGGTTTCGCTTAGCCGCAATTGTATATAATGTATAATAAATTTATATAATGAAATAGATATCTCCTTGCTGTTAACGAAATATGAATATATAAGTTGAAGCCTTATTAATGGCGACGATGCGGAAAAAAACCCAAGATTTTAAATAAATGTTGCATTTTTTTAAATAAAAAAAGAAGAAAAGAAAAGAAAATGACAGAAACAGAAGTTATCTCTCTGGGACGTCTGGAAGAATATGATTCGACCGTGCCCTGGTCAATTTATGTTGAAAAAATTGACTTTTACTTCGCTGCTAATAATATTCAAGATGCGGATAAGAAGAAAAAAATATTATTAAGCTCTGTTGGGAAAACAACTTTTTCGATATTGAGAGATATCATTGTACCGACTTCGCTGAAAAAGATAAAGTATGATGATCTCTTAAAGAGGGCGAAAGAACATTTTTCACCTTGTCCAAGTAAAATTGATGAACGGTTCAAGTTTCAAAAAAGATTACGGAAGCAAGGGAAAAGCATAGCCAACTTTGTGAGAGATTTACGTCGGTTATCCGAATACTGCAACTTTGAAACGACATTAAACGATCGCCTACGGGACCAGCTAGTGCTGCTGAATTCAAGACGAGAAAATACAGCAAAAATTGTTGGATACGAAAAACCTAACGTTCCAAACAGCTGTAGAAATCGCGGAATCATTCGAAACAGCTTAAGCTGGAATAAAATCACTACAGATTAATGGAGCAACAACTGTAAATAAAGTTCAAGATGCCCGAATGGAGAAAACGAAAGTATACCAGTATTCGTCGAAGCCGAAAGAAGGGATGTATGCACCTGGAAATCGGAACAGTTATAAAGATAAACCATGTTATCGTTGTGCTAGAAATCACAAACCTGTTGAGTGTCCATTTAAATCAGCAGAATGTCATGTTTGCCATAAAGTGGGACATTTAAAAATTTGTTGCAGGAACCGGAACTTCTCTACAGTGAATCAAAAACTGAAAAAGAACAGTAAAATTAAAACTGTTCAAGCATATTCTCTCAATGTTATGAGGGACAAGTGCAATAATGTATTGTGGGAAAAATGTGTCACAATTAATGGTATTAAAGTTAATTTTGAAATTGATTCCGGAGCAGCTCATACGATCGTAAGTAAAAATATTGCCGATAAATTATTTTCAGGTAAGCCTCCTTTGGTTAAATCTAATATTAAGCTGCAAACGTATACTAAAGATTCTTTAACTGTATTAGGTGAATTAAATGTAAATGTTTTGATTGATGATAATTGTATACCTAATTTAAAAATGCTAGTTATTAAAGAGGAAGGTCCGAGTTTAATTGGTAAAACTTGGTTGAAAGCATCAAAATTATTTTGGCCGAATGTAAGCATGATCAAAAGTATTTCGAAAGATGATTTAATAAAAAAATTTCCTAATTTTTTGCTGACGGGATCGGTACTATGAAAGGTCCTCCCGTTTCAATAGTTTTGAAAAATGATGCAAAACCAGTTTTCCTAAAATCTCGTCCTGTTCCTTTTTCTTTGAGAACAGCAACTGATTTGGAATTGGAACGATTAACAAATGAGGGTATTTTAAAACCTGTTGATTATTCTCAATGGGCTAGTCCTATAGTAATTGTTCCAAAACCAAATGGTACTGTTCGAATTTGTGGTGATTATAGAGCAACAGTAAATTCTAATACTGAAAATGATAATTATCCTCTTCCAAGAATGGAAGAATTGTTTGCTAAATTAGCAGGTGGAAAATTCTTTACTGTGTTTGATTTAAAAGATGCCTATTTACAACAACCTGTTGATGATGAAAGTAGTAAAATTTTAACTATTAATACTCATAAAGGTTTATTTAACGTTTTAAGACTGGCTTTTGGTGTAAAATGTGCACCAGGTATTTTTCAAAGAAAAATTGAAAATATATTAAAGAAACTTGATTATGTTGGTGTATTTTTAGATGATGATATTATAAGTGCTATATCTGAATCCGAACATTCTGAAAGAGTTGAATGTATTATGAAATGCTTTTCTGAGCATGGTATAAGATTAAATAAGGAAAAATTAAAATTTATGGTTTCGGAAGTTAGCTATTTAGGACATAAAATTTCGCAGGAAGGTATTAAGCCTATTTCAGAGAAAGTTTATGCTATTTTGAATGCTCCTTTTCCTACTAATGTTTCTCAATTACGTTCATTTTTGGGATTAATTTCTTATTATAGAAACTTCCTGCCTAATATTTCAGATGTGTAGAACCTTTGAATAGATTATTAGATAATAATGTAAAGTGGACATGGTCAGAGAAGCATGAAAAAGCATTTCAGAAAATTAAACAACTTTTATGCAAATCGCCTGTTTTAAAATTGTATGATATAAACAAAGATGTTTTAAACTGTGATGCATCTGAATAGGGAATTGGTTGTGTGTTAAGCCACATTGTTGAGGGTAAAGAAAAACCAGTAGCTTTTGCATCTAGAACGATGAATAAGACTGAAAGAAATTATGCCATGATTGATAAAGAAGCTTTATCTGTAATAACGAAATTTCATCAGTATTTAGCAGGTAAACAGTTTAAAATTATACCTGATCACAAACCTTTAATACGATTGTTTGATCCTGTAAAAAAAGTACCTGATACATTATCACCCAGAATGCTGAGATGGTCGTTAATTTTAGCAAGGTATGACTATACAATTGAGTATCGCGAAGGTAAAAATAATAAAAATGCGGATGCATTAAGTAGATTACCCCTTCCAGAAACTGTAAATGTAGTAAATAATCCATCGCAAATAATGTTCGTTTCTAATAGTGATAAGTGGCCTGTTACTTCTAAAACGATTTCAAAGTGGACAACTGAAAATCCAGTAACAAAACAAATTTTAGAGTGGGCGTTATATGGATGGCCAAAAACGGTTAAATCAGAGGAATATAAACCATACGTTCGTAGACGTGAGGAAATTTCGTGTTTAGAAAATTGTTTGTTATGGGGACATAGAGTAATTATACCAGATGAAGGTCGCGGAAAAATGTTAAAATTATTACATTCCGTTCATCAGGGTATATCTAGCATGAAAGCTAAAGCTCGAGGTGTGATCTGGTGGCCTAATATGGACAAAGAAATAGAACAAATGGTTAATTCTTGTAGTAGATGCCAAATGTTTGCTCGGGATAATCCTAAAATGAAACCTTTAAAATGGGAATCAGAATTTGCTTGGGAAAGAATTCACATAGATTTTGCCGGTCCTTTTGAGGTTAAAATATTTTTAATAGTGGTCGATTCTTATACTAAATGGTTAGAGGTACAGGTGGTACCCAGTGCTTATCAGTTGATTTACTAACTATTAGAGTACTACGTAGAATTTTTCTACATTTGGTTTGCCTGTTGAATTAGTCAGTGATAATGGACGTGCGTTTACAAGTGATGAATTTCAAGAATTTCTTAAATCAAATGGAATTATACATACACCTATTCCGCCATATCATCCATCGTCGAATGGACAGGCAGAAAGGTATGTTCAAACTGTTAAAAGTTGTCTTAAAAAGCTAGATAAGGGTGACATAAATTTGTTAATTGCACGATTTTTATTGGAAAATCATTCTACACCACATTCTGTCACTGGTAAGACTCCCGCAGAAATAATGTTTGGAAGGTCGGTTCGAACAGCTCTACACTTGATATTACCATCCAAACCTAAAATACAGCAACCCTTACATAAATACAATCTTCATGAATCAGTTTTTGTTAAAAACTTTGGAAAATTGGAGAAATGGATTAAGGGAAAAATTATAAAATTATTGGGGAGCAGATGGGTTTTAGTAAATAGAGATGACGGAGAAATGTGTAAACGTCATGTTAATCAGTTGACACACAACAGAGAAATAAGTGAGGAAACGTCAGAGGAAAGTAAAACTGGTCAGTTTGATAAAGAAAATAATGATTTTGATAGTTATGATAGAGTTAAAAGAAACAAGTTTTCTGGATATTATGTAAATAATAAAGCGCAAATTAATGCCGAGAATGCTGAAAAATCTAACCAATCTCAGTCTTCACATGATATTGTAACAGGTACAGTTGTGAATAATAATTGTGATGATACTATGGATAAAAATGTAAAGGACAATTCCGTTACAAAGAATGATGTGGACTTACAGAAGAGTGCACCTATAAAGACTGATAAAAAGGACAATAAACCTGTTCGAAGAAGCAACAGACAGATTAAACCAGTGGTTCGTTTGAACTACGAGGGGAGGGATGTCATATCTCGATGATTAGTATCCATCTATAAACAGAGATGGCGCTGCTAGTCCAGGATTGAATATCTCTTGCAGGAGAATTATTGAGACGAGATGTAAGGAGTGTAAGCCTGAATGTTTGAAGTAGCAGTTTCGTTTAGCCGCAATTGTATATAATGTATAATAAATTTATATAATAAAATAGATATCTCCTTGCTGTTAACGAAATATGAATATATAAGTTGAAGCCTTATTACTTAGGTAATTCATTAATTCCCCGAAATGAAACATTATTTATACTAGCCCTTGATTCTCGCCTCTTATTAACCTGTCTATTTCCTTCATTATTACCTTTCGTACAAAAACGACTTGAAACTACATATACCCCTTAAGACACATTTAAAACAAGTAGGCGTTACATCCTCATTAGATCTTTTGTATTCCAGTTTTCTACCCGAAAATGGACTGAATTCATTATTCCCATTTTGTCTCCAATTACCAATAAATCCCTCATCTTTTTCCCTTCTAGACTCTTCGTTATTTATGTACCTTTCTTTACCTTTATAAACCTTATAAGTTACCGCAGAAGGTTTGTGTTTAGCGTCGAAGAAATTGTCACATTCCTTAGCAATTTTTGAAGCTTCTAACCAATTACTTTGTTGCTTTAATCCGATATGCAAAAAAGTTTCAGCATCTAACGAATTTAGTAATTTATCGGTAATTTTACTGATCGGTATGTTTACACCAATATAGTTCTCATATAAATAATCAACTAATATTTTATTGATTAAATTAATGTGAAAAAAATGTTACAGTGCTAGCTCTTATTAGTCAATACAGCTTATTGTCACTTGCTGTATGTGACTGTCGAAGGAAATCTCCCTGATCGCATATTTTACTCAATTTCGTTATGCACTATTTGTACACACCTTTCCATCTACGCTGTAATTAATTCACTCTGGACCAAACTGTCCAATGCACATTCTCTCTGCAATTCAATACATTCCTCTGCGCTCTTGGCTCTGCATGTCTATCCTCTACGCTGCGCACTGACGATTCTGGCGTCCTACTCTTTCCGCTACACATCAACGAGTGACACATCCTACACTCTTCACGGTACACTAGTTACTCAGTTACTCTGGCATCCTACATTCTTAGCTGCACCTCCACGAGTGAAACATCTCCCACCGTTCACAACAAATCTCCAAATTAACGGGGGCTGTTCTTCTTCTTTCACGGAGTTTCCATACTTGTAGAAACATTTCTTCCCGAAAATTCCACCCTCCATTATCCTCTGAACTCCAGCTCGATAGGAATCAAGTGCTCATTGTATTTTCCTTCCAAAGCCGGATTAGTACTTTCACACTGATCTCGTGAACATTCCCCAAATATATAATCGGATTAGGGAAATTCCAGTGTCAATCACATACGGAAGATTTACAGGAAAAGAAAAAATTATATCAGAATACAGTAATATATAATAATGATTAAATATAATTAATTAAATCAATTAGAAATATACAATATACGTTCTGTTAAAGTCAGAAACCTAACAGGATCTTAACCCACATTTACGGCAAGGTTCGAAGTAAACCACGAAGATGCCTGAGAGCTACAGGTGAAAATATTTTTAATGATTTACAATTTTTAACAGATTGACTAGTTTCGTGTAGTTTCAAAAGTATTTTTAACCCCTTGGAGTGGTCTAAAAATGCTGAATTTTGTGTTGTTTCGACACCAGTAAATTTTAATAATGAATTTTTACCTTCTCAATCTGCAAAAAATAATACTAAATATTTTTATTTAATAATACTGGTGGCAAAGTTATATATTAGAAAGTGGTATATATTATATACCGGTGCCCCTCAAGGGTTAAGACTTTTAGACATGTACACTGCTTGTTTATGTGTTTGAAAATAAAATAATGTCTGTGAAAATGGGTAGTGTAAAGAATTATTATTTTAAAAATGACATTATGAAAACGATCATAGATAAAAAAAATTCTTAACTTGTTCAGAAAAAGCTTCAATACCACGTGGAATCAATTTTCCTTCATTGATTACTGGTTTATCTTTCAGAGCTGAGAAAGTATTCTTTATTTTGTCTATCAAGTTCATTTTCCCAAAATTTTTGCAAAATTAGTTTATGTAGTATCATTGTTGATCTTGAAAATGTCGCCGATTGAGCGTACGAAACATGTTGACATGCTTATTAAATCGTATTTATAAGTACGCTATGTGTACTGTTCTCACTTTAAGAATATACATTTTCACTTTGATCATAATAAGTGATTTTCGTATATAATTTTGCATTCCTTGTTTAAATTTTTACGAGAGAGTAATTATTTAGAAATCCAAACAACCAAAAATTACAGTTTTCTTCGGCTAAAATATTTATCAATTTTCCTTATGTGTTTTTTTCCCTATGCTTTCAAATAAATGTCTCTTTTCCATTTTAAAACTGTTTAAATAATTAAAAAAGAACGAAAAATCATGCGTCAAGCATAGATTATGTAGCACTTTCCAACGCTTCCAAAATAACTTTACAAATCATTACCGTTTAATAAGCTGAAAGATAACATCTAAGTAAGAAATTTGGAAAACGCATAACATATTTAAAAACGTAATTTCAGGAATTTCCAACATATATTTCCAACATATACAATATTCGTAAAAATATCCGAATACTTTTATTCAGCCCTGTATAGGATCTATAGATTTGTAAATATAATACATAGGGTGCTAAATTTTAGTTTAGTTAGGAAACGCGCAGCACAGTTAAAAATTATCCTTCTGGAGTTTCTGTCAATAAACGGAGATGTGTTCGCGAACTTTTGTGCTTCCCTGTATATGATCTGCAGAATTTATACACACCAAGTAATAGACAAAAAGTGAGTTAAATTTAAAATCGCGTTCAGCAACTTAAAACGCATTTCCAGGAATTATTGTTAAGAGACAGTAGAGACTTCTTTTGTGTGTCTTTGTAAAGGAACGATGACTGCTATACACACAATATTCTGTAGTAAGCCTCTTGTAATGCACCTTAGTGATAAATATAAATTTCAATGAGTTTAAAATAGTGAAACATTACTTAATTAAACCGCAAACGATTTTTCTCCATAGACATAATGTAACGGAAATCTTTTGACTGTCCCTGTAAAGTAACTATAAGTGCTATGCACACCATATTCTATATTAAGCTTCTTGTAATGCACCTTAGTGATATATATCAATTACAATGTGTTTGAAATTATGTAACATCATTAAAATAAACCACAAATGATTTTCCCCCATAGACCGTAATGTAAGGGAATTTTTTGAGTGTCCCTGTACAAAAACTATAAGTGCTACACACTTCAGTTGAAATAGGGAACATGCTATAGATAACGACAATAACATATAAAAATTGCGGGGCAATCCGAGCATATTTACGGGAGTTGGAGCACGGACAGACGGCAGACGGCCAGATGGCTAGACAAACTGAAGTCATAATCACTTTTCAACTAGGCTGGAAAGTGTTAAAAAGAACGAAAAATCATGCGTCATGCATAGATTATGAAACAATTCCAGAAAACTGTAACGAAAATTCACCGTTAAATAAGTTAAAAGAAGATATGTAAGTAAACAGTTCAGAAAACATATACCCCCATTGAAAATACAGTTTTCGAAATTACCTTCTAGTTTTAAAAGAGTAGTCGAATTATTTTGTGCAGCCCTGTATATGATCAATAGATTTGGATGTATTGCATGATAAAATTTAGTTCAGATAGAATATTCACATTTAGCAGTTTTCGCCAATCGATGGAAATACACTCGAAATCTTTTGTACAGTCCTGTATATTATCTAAACACTTTTGTACTAAAATTTAATTCAGGTAAAAAACACATAAGGCAACTTAAAACTCATTTCCAGCAATTACCACGTGTAAACAATAATGTATTTTGTACTTTGCGTAGCCCTGTATATGAATTTCTGTATATACTACAAAGTTATATTAGTCTACTAAATATAATTCAGCAAGAAAATGTGCAATACTATTAAAAACTACCCTTAAGCAATTCACTCCAATAGTATGTAATATTTATGATTTCCCTTGTGTAGCCCTGTATATGATAAACAGAATTTATACACACCACGTAATATGAACAAAAAATAGTGAAACTTAAAAACGCAAACCAAACTTGAAAACGCACTTATTCCACATAGACTTTAATTATCTCACTTATACTGTAACCGAATTATTTTGTGTGTCCCTGTAATGAACGATAAACACAATGCACACCATACTTTTAAGCGAACTATTTATAGTTCACCTCAGTAATGCGTATATTTTTCACTATCTTTAAATTAGCGAAACATCATTAAATTATGCTTCAAACGATTTTTCTCCGTAGAACAATGCGTAACAGAATTCTTTTATTTTATCCTGTAAATGAACGATAAACGCATAGCATAATTTTAAACGACCCCTCAGTAATGCATATAATTTTCCTCATACTTGAATTAGACAGAATTCTTTTGTTTGACCCTGTAAATGAATAATAAATGCTTTGTATCCCATATTATCGAAAAAGCATGTTTCAATGTACTACATATATCAATTTCAATATGTTTCAAATAGCGTAGCATCATTAAAATGCACTTGAAACGGCTATTCTCCATTGACTGTGATGTAACGGAATACTATTGACCGTACCTGCAAAAAAAAACTATAAGTGCTACACCCTTCATTTGACATAGGAAACATGCTGTAGTAAACGACAATAACATAAAAAAATTTAAGGGCAATCCGAGTATATGCACACAAGTTAGAACACGGACAGACGGCAGACAAACCGAAGTCAGAAACACTTTTCATCTAGGTTGGAAAGTGTTAAAAATAAAATAATTAATATTTATAGTTAAAGATTTCAAATTCTTGTGATTAAACATCTCAAAAAACATTATTTTTTTCAAAATTTACACATTAAATAGGAATTTTATCGTTATTCTCTGTATAACGAATTTTCCTATATAACGAATTTTTTGACTGGAACAATGGATTTCGTTATATAGAAACTCGACTGTATTATTAAAATAATAACAAGATATGAGCAAGGCATAAAACATTCATTCTCCATCTGACGGAGAAAAGCACAAATATCGTTAATAAATTAATAATAATATATTTTCTTATGCAACGTGGATTATTACTTACCCATCACACGTAGTATAGGGTTCCGTTAGATTCTGGAGATTCCGAAAAACATGTTTTTAGAAAAAAAAATTTGCCGTCCGTCTGTATGTCTGTGTGTCTGTAAACGCTTTATCTCCCGAGCAAATTGAGATAGAGACTTGAAATTCTGTATGTACTTAGTATGTAATAATGAGAAGAAGCTTATCAAATTTCATTAACCTCGATTATCCGGAACTATTTGTTTCGAACTCTCGAAATATTCGTTCATAAAAATTTTCGAAATTGTTTCTTTTAAGGAGTGAATATAAAAGACAGTAAAAAAACCTAAATTTTGCTTAAAGCATGACGTCGATCGGATAATGAGCTGCCGAGATATTTGTAATCCTATTTTCGCCACTCCTCGATTTTTATGACCCTGTATTTCAATAAAATTTCAATTCAAATATATATTTTGATTAGAAATGAGACGCTTAATCCGACGCAGTAAACTGTTAGTTTATAGGATTATCATTTTTAGAGTTATAAGGATGTTTCTCTTACGCAATTCAGCAATAGAGTATTCAGAGTTTATGACGTCATCAAGCCAGGATTTTATTCGAATTGCACTGCATTTTATAAATAGTTTACACATGTTTTATTTTCATATTTTATATTATACATATTCATGATGTGTAAGTATTACGGTAGCCCCCAACGACTAGTTTTAAGTTAGATGTTGAAATCGTGATAAGTTATAATTTACCAGCACGTGCTAATGAAATGAATTAAATTACTAAATAAAAATTTCATTTAGTTAACAACTGATTCCATTGTACAGGTAAATCATATTTTGATTTTTTTCTTTGTTATTTAATGCATTAAAGCTATATTAATTACCCTTCAGTATAAATGTCCTACAATCCGAACTGACTCACGCCACTATTTAATTGCCCGTAGGAGAAGAACGATTTGCCACGACACTTCTAGCCGCGTGGACAACGGTCGCTGATTAGTCCAAGTGGGCGACAAAATGCTTGATGATTCAGCTTGTATTATAGTAGCTTCAATATAAGCAGCCTATGCTGCAATATCTTTCTATGAAAACGTCCGTCGCATAAGAATTTTGATATTATTTGTGTGATATTATTTGTTTGGAATGCGTGCAAAAGGAAGTTCGTCATCTTTGTAATAGAAATAATATGATACTTAACATTCCCCACCCCAAAAAAAATTAAATATTAAAAAAAAGATTTTTTTTAAAGCCTGTACTTTGACAAACACTGGTTTCAGATTTTAAAGATGCCCCATTTTCGTATATTTTAGTATAACAGAATTAATTTATTTCAGTATAGCTGTGGAATTATCTAACATGGCTGAGCAAACAAGAAGTTGTAATCTCTGTAACCACCTGAATAACGATGAAATGAATATCCATGCTAGATTTGTAATGTTGATATAAAAGACTGGAAGGATTTCATTTTTGCCATTTAGAAGAAGTTAAAAAAAAAAAAAAAAAAAAAAAAAAAAAAAAAAAAAAAAAAAAAAATTCTTTTTTTACACATACGTGAAATTGATTTTGAGGTTCAAGCTTTTCGAAGCCAATTATTCTGATTTCCGATCTCAGTAGAAGTTAGTTGAAGAGGTAGTCAAAAATTAGTATGTCTTCACATAGTGGTATTTTAATATTTTTACTTACATTTTTATTGGCAGATTTTATTGCAGATACGTTTATTTCTAAATTTACTCATTTTTAATTGATTTTGAAATTTTTTTCCAATGAAAACATTAATAAAAATTATCAAATAAAAATAAATGTAAAATATGTATTATACAATATTACTTTATTATTAATAAAATAACTATTTGTATATGAAAACACTTTAATTAGGGTTTTGTTCATCTCACGAAACCCTATTCGTCCGGCTTCTCTGTCTGTCTGTCACAGAACCGGTTCTGAGACACTATATAACTTACAGACTTGAAATTTTGTGTACATACAGCTGAATACCTACTGTGACGCTGAAAATCATAAAATTTTGAAAAAATCGTATTATTTTAATATAGAGAGATAAAAAACCAAAAATCTAACAGCCTTTTCCTATTAAATTTAAACATTTTTCGTTATAACAGTTGCCAACAATTAAGAATCCACAATAAAATTCTTTTTACAATAATTAATTTTATATTGAAAGATTTCCACGTGAAAAATGAAAATGAAATAAAAAGTTTCACCAATTGAGAAAAAAGTTTAATATGACGTCATATTCGTAATAAAACGGAAATTTTTAAACATTTCTCAATAATACAAGGAATATGAGTATGTGTAAGTACAGAAAGCATGTTAATATGACGTCATTAGAGAAATAAAAAGAAAATTAACCTGACGTGATATTGGAAGTTTAACGGACTTTTTCAAATACAAAATGAGTACCAATATGAATAATAGAGAAAGCAAGTAGATGTGACATCAGCAAGTGATTATAACGTCATATGTGTTTGAGGAACGTATTGAATCATGATAAAAATCCGATTATTGAAATATTGGCATATTTTAACATTGTGAAGGTCTCTATACAACATTTTTAATTTTGAAGTTGATTTTTTTTAATATCGCATTTAGTCCACGTGACAGATATTAGTATGACTAAGTATGATAGCGGGATTCGCCCTCAGTCGGACCGGTTCAGATTTTCGAAAAAATGAGAAAAATAGACAGATAAATATTTACTTTATAAAAAATGTGACTTTTTTTTTTTACTTTTGGAAAATGAAATTTATTTGGATTTATTAAAGAAAGGATAAAGTGTTTTGAAGGAATATTAAACGAAACCCTTTATGCGATCTTCGATCACACTTACCCATTTGTTTTTTTTTTTCTTGTGTTTAGAAGACTAATATTAAATGTATTATAATATCCTAGCGACTAAGACATGTATTATAAATACATTAGCCGCCTTGCCATTGCTAGTTCTGCGGCATTCATCTAACTAAATTAATAAATATTCGTATATTTAATCATATGTCAGTGTGAAATTTATGTCGCTGATTTCCATTTATTTCACATACTGTCAGTATTATCTGTGAACTAGTGGACCCATGTGACGAGAGCGCCCTTCAGTCTAATATTTCTAATAATTAATATAATAATTACACATATACACTGCTTGTTTATCTGTTTTAAAATAAAATAATGTCTGTGAAAATGGGTAATGCACAGAATTATTATGTTAAATATTCACTTTGACTTCATCATGCTGGACAGAATAAATTATAAATACCAGCGATTAATTTAAAATGTTATTTTGTGTCCAACATACGTACACTCATTTTTACACAAGTTTAATAATATCATGTTTGATAGATGTAAAATTACAAAAAATACCTCTAGTTCCAGATTTCAAATATGTTAAATAGTCACTTTGAAATATGTTTCATTTCCTTTTGTTTTATTGGCTTGTTCGGAGAGTTACTTCCGTTTGGGAAAACCAATTCGTACCGGAAAATTCAGCCCGTCAATTATTGGACATTGGATATCGGAATTTATTAATTAAGTGATTAAGTTTTCCGGTACAATCCAACTTTCCCAAGCGGAAAGAACATTCCGAACAACGGAATACTATAATTCAATATAGCTGAGCAAAAAATAAGTAGCGAATTCTGAAACGTCCCGAATTACTATATAATGAATATTTATAAGCGTATTTCAGCTGTGAAATAGAAGACTTTTTTATGTCAGTTCATGTTATCTGAAAAAGAGCTATTTCAGCTGTTCTTTTTTTTTATACGTACGTGAAAATGATTTTGAGCTTTGCCATAGTTATTTATAATCTCAATAAAAGTTAGTTGAATAGCAATGTCTTCCCATACTACTATTTTGATATTTTTATTTGCATTTTTAATAAAAGAATTTATTGCAGGTAAGATCTTTTTTCTACATTTAATTATTTGTTTGAAGGTAAATATTTTTGTTTGAATGAAAACATCATCTACTTCTTTTAATTGTTAAAAAGGCGTAAAATAAAAATATTTCAAACAGTAAAAGAAGTTTTATTATACTTTTTGACATGTTTCGGCTCAATTTCAGCCATTATCAAAACAAATAAGAATATTCTATAATTGCACGGTCTATGAAATTATTCGAAACACTTTCATTTAATTTTTTCTGTAATTTTTAAAATTACGCACATTACTTTTTTTATTTTTTACTTGGATGTTTATTTCCATATTTGCAACCATGGAGTAACTCGAGTCACAATTTTGATAAGTTAAATGATGGAAATAGAAATATGGAAATAGTAAAAGATGATATACTTCTTTTAACTGCCAAAAGGCGTAAATATATATAAATATATATATAAACAGCTAAATAAATTTTATTAGACATATTTCAGCTAAATCGGAGCCATTATCAAAACAAATAAGAATATTCTATAAGTGTACAGTCTATGAAGTTATTTAAAACGTTATCATTTAATTTTTCACGTAATTTTTCTTATTTTTTACTTGCATGTTTATTTCCATATTTGTATTTCCATCATTTAACTTATCAAAATTGTGGCTCGAATTACTCCTAGGGTGTAAATATGGAAATAAACATCCAAGTAAAAAATAAAAATAATAACGTACGTAATTTTAAAAAGTAAGTGAAAAATTAAATGATAGCGTTTCAAACAACTTCATAGACGGTGCAATTATAGAATATTCTAATTTATTTCGATAATGGCCCCGATTGACCTGAAATATGTCAACAGTCTAATAAAACTTATTTTGTTGTTTATATTTTTTGCTTATACGCCTTTTAGCAAGTGAAAGAAGTATAGTGTATCATCTTTTGCTATTTTTTTTACACTGTTGAACTTGAATGACCCCGAAATATCAATTAATATAATCTATCGTGGAGTTTCCTTATTAGGCACTTAGAGATTTTTCAGTTCATGTTCAGAGTAAATATAATTAACCTGTTTGATCGAACTTTAAGGTATCCGCACACCTATAAAACGTCATTTTAGATGAAAATATCGATTTTTCCGTATTGCAATAATATAAATATCCGATTTTTTATCTATCGAATTCTACTTTAATTGTTTCTGTATCTGAATTAGAACCCGAGTTACAGCTGTTTAAAGTTACATCTATTACAGCTTGCCGAAGAATTTTACAACCAGAAATATCGTTCTGGAAACCGGAAGTAAGCTGAAATGTGTGCTTACATTCTTCTTTTTCGAGGTATAGCATTTAAATTGGATTGTATGTTCAAGAAAATGCATGGAGTATATAATTAAACCTTTAAAGAATAATAATTATTTTTATAGCAAGAACCGCCTTTAAAAGTTATTTTTAGTTTTTTCTCAATATGATGTTTTTCAGATTTTTACTGTACGCAAAATATTCTATAGCAAAAATTTATGCATGAGATGCCTTGAAATTTTTTAAAACTTATTTTACAAATGTTGATTGAGGAAATAGACCACAATCATGATGACATATTAATTAGTTTTATAGTTACACTGGTATATGTTAAAAAGTTGCAAGAAATTTTGCGAATTTTTTACTACATTAGTATTTTAAGTGCCGTATTTTCTACGATAGAAATGCTATTATAATGCGTGGCTAGTCTACGTCCTAAAGAAAGTTATTATCTTTACTATGCAGTTTACAAAATGTGAATACATTGATTTAATTTTGAGTTATCATGTTTTGCACGAATGTCAATTTTTCACATAATTTTGACTGTTTTTCAATTAAAAAAAATTGCGTAATTTCTAAAATTTGTACATATTTTTCAAAGTGTTAACTTAAATGTCATTAGAAAAAAATAGTATAAAGAGAAAATTTCAAAAATTTCAAAAAATCACCTCCGAAGGTGTGCGGATACCTTAAATGTTATTACGTTCAGGAATTTTATAGTTTATCAGAACCAATTTTGTCTGAGGTAAAATTACAAAAAATAACTTTAGTTGCAGAGAAATTCAAAGATGTTAAATATTCACTTTGAAGCACGCTTTACTTTAGTGTAACAGTACGTATTTCAATATAGATATGGAATTACATAACATGTTGAACAAATAAGAAGTCGTAAATTCTGAAATGACCTGATTTACTACGCTGTATATATATATATATATATATATATATATATATATATATATATATATATATATTATATATAATCCAGCAAAAACATGATTTTGGCCTGAACTAGCACCACCCCCCTCACCAGAAACAAGACAACACAAGAAAACACAGTAGAAAATATATGTAAAAATAATCAGAAACAGAAACAAGCTGCGGCCTCATCAGCAGTGGGTAAATTCAAAGGCAGCCAAGCATCCGAACAAAAAGATTAACAATTAGTGGCAATTGAAAAACGAAATATGTTTTTTAATCTTTTTGTTTGGATGCTTGGCTGCCTTTGAATTCACCCACTGCTGATGAGGCCGCAGCTTGTTTCTGTTTCTGTTTCTGATTATTTTTACATATATTTTCTACAGTGTTTTCTTGTGTTGTCTTGTTTCTGGTGAGGGGGGTGGTGCTAGTTCAGGCCAAAATCATGTTTTTGCTGGATTATATTGAATTTGTGTGTTCTAATATGCAGCTTTTGGCGCTGTTCCCACGAATATATAGTTGTTTTGTTTATGATGTGATGGTTACTGCTTATATATTATATATATATATATATATATATATATATATATGTATATATATATATATATATATATATATATATATATATATATATATGTATATATATATATATATATATATATATATATATATATATATATATATATATATATATATATATATATATATATATATATATATATATATATATATATATATATATATATATATATATATATATATATATATATATATATAGATAGATAGATAGATAGATAGATAGATAGATATATGTAAATATATATATATATATATATATATATATGTATATATGAGACGTTCGTTCTGTCAGACACTCGGGACGACATCTCAGTCCCCGATCCTCATGAAGTTTACCGGATAATAAGATTGATGTTGGCGCAGTCGAAGTCAATGAAATACATTCATGACATTTGGAGAGGGTATTATTCCGAGTACAAGTCACATCTGAAAACGTAGAGTAAGTGCAATCGTGATATGTCTGAGTAGAGGCAATGATTTCCAGAAGAATTTCTCTAAAGCATTAAGGAAGACGTGATAGACGAGCAATGACTTTTATTCGATAACAGATATGAAAACAACTCCACAGAATTTCACTTCATTAAAAACTTGAAACACATTAGAGCTATTGAAGAAACACTACCGATGAACCAATTTGGACTCTCCCAGCGACAGCTATTAGTTGGACAATAATAATTCGTGTAAAAGTCTGTCTCCGAAGCCAGTACAACAGTATAAATATTCCAAAAATTTGCCCAAGGGTGCAAACGTGTGAAAATGCTAGTCCACTGACAGCAAGGCTCGGAGGGAGCAAGGGGATAGGGAAGGCGGGGCCGGCTCGCTAATGGTTGAAAAAATGAGGCCAAGAGGGTGTGTACCTGACGTATTGGCAAAACTTTTTCTTCAGAAGCGGTATTTTAAAAAGGTAAAATGACTTGAGCGGGAAAAACGCGAGGGATCATGGGACGCCGAATGAAAATATTAAATAGAAATAAAAAATGGTATTACAAAATGGTCCAAAGAATAAAAATTCAATGTCTCAAAATAAGAAGAAATTAAGCAGGTGCTTTTAGAAGCAGTGTTGAATTTAAAATAATAAGGTTTTTATAAATATGTGTAGCTCTTAACAGATTAATATTTTTAGGATGATAATTTAAAGAATATTTTGATTAAGTTATGGAATAAAATATAAAATATATTTAAGAGATATTTTAAAAAGAGAGGGAAAAAATTAGAATTGTAAGAATTTGGAATAATTTAACTAAGGAAAAATGGCGAAAAATGTTAATATTACATATATAATATATGTATATTTAAAGCTAAGAAAGTTTTTAAGCTTTCTTAACTTTTTCTCAACTTTCTGTAAAACTATTTATTATAAGAAAAGAAACTATATCTTAACTTTTTAAAGTTAATGAACTGTAAAATAAGTTTTAAATTAATATTTCTTTAAAAAAAATTAACTTTCTTAACTTTTTCTTAACTTTCCTTATGACTTTCTAAACAATTTATTATAAGAAAAGAAACTTTGTTTTTATAAATAATTTTTATAAAAAGACTAATGTTTCCTAATCTATAATTAAATACAATATAACTACAAACGAAAATGCAAAATAACATCTTCCGGGTTACCCACGATTCCGAAAAGCGTTCTTTATCTTTACAAGCCTTAAAAAAAATAACATATTTTCGAGATTTAAAGAAGCATTTATAAAAACAAAGTTTCTTGTACTGCCACTGATTTTCGGAAACGTTTCTGAGTAGTTTTTAAAGTGCACTGTAAAAAATGACCAATGTTTCTTATTTTATGAAAATATGCTATAACCACGAAAGAAAATATAATATAATCTTCTGAGTTATCCGAAATTTCAAATAGCATGTTACATTGTCTTTTGAATCCCCAGAAACGAATACATTTTCAAAATTTAGAGAATAATTTATAAAAACAAATTATTTTTAGCTGCCCGAATTTTTCAGAAACGTTTCCGAAGGGTTTTGATAGTGATTAATTAGTGTCCTCAGGCTGGAATACCTGTTTTTCGAATGTTATCCATTCTCAAGTAAACATTTTCATGCTCAAAAAAAATGTTTAACAGACAAACATGCACAATTAACAGCGTTAACAATAACATTAAATTTAAGATTATTTGTTTACTCTTTCATGTATAAATTAACTTATGCGGCTGAAAACCTGTACTTGAGAATGAGTAACATTCGAAAAACAGGTATTCCAGCCTGAGGACACTCATTAATACACTCTAAAAACCCTTCGGATACGTTTCGGAAAAATTCGGGCAGCTAAAAATAATTTGTTTTTATAAATTATTCTTTAAATTTTGAAAATGTATTGGTTTCTGGGGATTCAAACGACAATGTAACATGCTATTTGAAATTTCGGATAACTCAGAAGATTATATTATATTTTCGTTCGTGGTTATAGCATATTTCCATAAAATAAGAAACATCGGTCATTTCTTACAGTGTGCATTAATCAGTTTTTGCAAACTGGAACATAGGTTTTTTTTCAGATGTTTTACATTCTCAAGTAAACATTTCCAGGTTCAACAAACATGTTCTCCAGAACAAACTTGATACATTAACAGAAATAACACTAACATTAACAATAATATCATTTTGTTGCTCCTGCATTTATAAATTCAGTTACGCAGCTGACATTTTTTTAATTGAGAATGGATTGCATCCTAAAAACCAATATTCCGGTATAAAAAAAAAACAGATTAATATACAGGGTGTTCACACATTTTTTAGAAGATTTCAGGGTTGTTTTTTTAATGTTTAAAATGTGAATATTAGTCTTTTTAAATGATCTATCTGATAATCCTGTTTCTCGATTCTAATCCTGAGTCATGTTTTCCATAATAGCAGTTTTTTTTTTTTTTTTTTTTTTTTTTTTTGCTGTTGTAAAATTTACAGGGGTATTGCTTTCCATGCCTCTTTAAAACTTTCCCTAGTCCATCATTCGTGGTGGTTTTGCGCTACATATAAATATTCTACATATTAAAACAATCTAGTATATTAATGTATATGAGAATATCACAATCACAGAGCAAACTCTACATATGTGATACATCAAATATCTACATCTTGGAGCCTACAAAGCTGATGGTAAATTTCGTAGGATTAGTTCGGATAGTTCGACCTTTGAAATTACAGGTTTTGGTAACATAAGGTTCGCAGGTTTGGAGTCGGGTTGTCCGGTCTTTTTTTTTTCAATTTGCAAGATATGCTCTAAGCAAGGACGTGTCCATGCGTTCAGGGCGGATGTTACCGCAACTTTCCGGCATTTCTAGCGTCGTCTCCGTCTCGATCCACAGCTGATGAGCTAGTGAATTTCTCTGCAGAATTTCATATCCGAAGACGTTGGTAGAGCAAAATAATCTCCAAGAAATTCTGGATTAAAGCTGATAGCCCGGTGATCTTTATAGGTATCCGGCACACCCAAATCCCCGAGCATAGCGGCTTAACTTTTTAGTTGATGGATCTTGCTGTCGTAACGGCCAGTCGCCAAGAGATATACGTAGGAGTGACGTGCATTGGACAGCGCTCCCCACGACCGGAAGCATGGACCTATGCGGAGTTCTGGGTTGAAATAGGCCTTTTTGGCGCATGCACATAAGGGTTCTGTGAACCTGAGACCGGAAGTTGGTTTGCCAGCTTTACCTTATATGGCCTGGCGCGCACTGACTCGGCCCCTTCAGTGGGCAAGTAGACAGGTAGACCGGCACTGCCAGATGTTTTTCGACATGACTGGGGCAGTAAAACAGATGAATCTCTACTTCAAACGTGGTGCGCCAGTGGTAGAGAGGCATCCGAAAAAGCCGGAGGTGCCGCAAAGATTAGATGATGTGGGCCACCGAATCTGGGCCTCCACCCCATAAGCGCAGGTTCGAAGCGGCGTGGGAATTCGGCCAATGTTGGGAGACTCCTTCCTATGTTGTGGAAGGACATCTCATAGGCTAATCCCAGTTGCCCGTCCGGGATTCCCCGTGTCGTGCTGATGACGCTGGGCAACAGACTAGCGAACGACGCGACGATAGGACCGTTTTCCAGAATTTCTCCGGGGCGATGACGGAGGCGATATCTGACTCCGATATCACCCACCGTAGAGCCTACAGTAACTCTCCTGGTCGGGCTCAATAAAAGTTCCACAGAGCTTGGGTATGGCGATTGACGTGCCTGACGGGCGCCCTCAGACGCCTGGCGGTGCAGCTCAGTTTTACCTATATCACATGATCCTCTCAGTGGAGTGGATCGGGGAACTCCCGCATTTTGTGGCGGGGCTCACCGAAAGTATTGACATTGGAGGGACAACACTAACCAAGGCGTGCCTATGTGTCGAAAGGCCTCTCCTGTAAACCGAAACCGATGAACAAGTCATTTCCTCCCTCCCTAGGACTCGATATTCGGAAGTTGCGGTACAGTAATGGGTCGTTTGGGTGGTTCACCATCAGCCAAGGATCCGGTTCCCTCTTTGGGGTTCCGGCTATGAAACCGTCGGATCATCTCAGCGTCCGGCCAAGTGTTGTGTGGTGGTGTCCTCTGATTTTGTGTTCCACCGCATGTTGCATCGACCTCTGTCTACGTTTCATTTGGGAAAGGGTCGAGAGGCACAGGAGGCTCACGTGCTCATCTTTCCCCCGGCCGAAGAGAGCCACCTGTGGAGGTGCACCGGGTAAACTGGCCCTTTCTGGTCGCGTCCTCGTATGGATTACAGAGAATCTGGATTCGGCGGTGAAGTACGTTCGCCTTCGGCGACGTAGCTTGTCATTACCTTATATCACATGTCTACATACGTATGTACATAGAAGTATAGTGCAACATAGAACTATACATGCTTCTCACTAAAGTCCTGCCATCTCACCCAATAAGTTTAGAACAGTGGCAGCTATAATCAACAACGAGGTTTTTATTTATAGTAAATTTGCTATGCAATATGTGAAAAGACTACTTACAGCGTCCTCTAGCGACAAAATGGTGAGTTAGTATTCCTATCTCGAAAATCCAAATACGAAAAAATAGTAAACTGCATAGATGTATAGTTGTAGAGAGATCTCAATTAGCTGTTAAACGATGTTTTAAATGTAAAAATAACTGTATTAGAAGTTCTGAAATGTATTTTTTATAACTTATCACCAGCCAAAATATGTTACTAATTGCATGCAGATGTGTCGAATTATAATTCAGACGCACATCAGTATTCTTAAGAAAAAAGATTCTTTGTGTGTGTGTGTCTGTGTGTAGGCGATAGCTAGGAAAAAACTAGAACCCACAGAGCTCTAAAAATTTGTATGAGGAAAGTAAAAGGCAGGTCGTGATGCACCCAATTCTGAGATTTTTAAGTTTTTCGTAATTAACCAATATATTAATTAAAAATTCCTCAAAAAGCGATTTATTTTACAAATTGACCGAGGCACGTCAGTTCGAAAAGCTATTGTTGTTAACCCTTAGAAAAAAATCAAAAAGGGTCGTTTTCGCGATTGATATTTTTTTTCCAATTGGGAACGCTCACTCCCTTAGTGTTCGATTTCAGAAGTACCACTTTACGAAATATACTTATTTAAAGCTGAAATTTTCTTATTTTCGACGGATAATCAGTTTTAAAAAATAGAATTTTAACCCTTTCAAAAAATTTTCGACAGCAAGACACCTCGTGCTTCTCAGAGAAGATCCTTTTTCTGCACTAAAAGTAAATAAACGTTCTTACTCCGACACAATCCTTTTAGTGTATCATTCCACCGACTTCGGTGGAAATAAGCAAATGAGACGGTTATAAGAACTTGCGTTCCTAATCCACAACCAGTTCACCGTTGTAAACCGTGTATGTTCACAAGGTTGCTGAGTGCGAACGATAAAGCATTGCTGGTAAAGTTGTTTTACGTGAACCAAGAATTAGCTACCATTACCTTGCGTAAATTCTGATTAAGGACTGGAAAAGGACGTTTAACAGTGACAGGCCTCATAAAGCTTCTTCGGCAGTTTGAGGAAACTGGAACGCTGAAGGATCGTGTATGATCCGAACGACCATGTTTAAGAAAGGCACGTTCGCCGCGAGTTGCAGCAGAAATGGAAGCGTTAGCGTCTGATTCAGATGCAGGGACCAGTAGTGCTCGTGAAGCTGCCACACTCTTGGGCTTACCACCATCCTCGGTACGCAATATTCATCATGGAACCCTTGATCTGTACCCATACAGATTGTAGTCGTACCAAGAACTTTTACCAACGGATACCGTACAGATGGAAGCATTTACGAGGTGGGCTTTATCCAAAATCAAAAAGAATCCCACGTGGATCTTTAACATCTTGTGCACATCAGAAGCTCAATTTTCGCTTTATGGCGACGTTAATACCCATAACTGTCACATCTGAGCGGTTTCATAAGTTCGTTAATCATAGGAACCTTCTGTGAAACTAAATGCCCAGTAAATGGGTGGAAAACGCAACGGTTAATGTGCAGCGTTATTTAACGCTTCGGCACGAGAAAGTCGTGCCATGTTTGCATGAAAGAGATGCTCTTTCTACCGTCACGTTTATGTAAGATGGAGCACCTACTCACACTGTTACTCTGATCAAGGCATTCCTGATATAGACGTTCGGGGAAGACAAAATCATTAGCAGGATTTCCAAGCACCACCCACGGCTTCCTTTCGTGTCCAAATTTGACATCGGCAGACTTCTGGTTATCGGGATATTTGAAATCTTGAGTGTATCGATCCGGTCCATCTAATCTGTCGGAACTGAAAGATGCAATCCGCCGAGAGGTGTCATGTGCACATCTGTAGCTGCTGCACAATGCTATTGCTGGATTTTTGAGACTGCAATGTGTTATCCCCTGTCGTATGTGAAACATATACAGCTATAATAAACGATTTGGGGGCATTCTGTTCGTTATATACGTATTCTTTCTTTGACTTGTGTACGTCAGCACTACCTATTGGCTCTTTTTTGACTTATTTTTTTCCTCTTTTAAAAAAATCCCCGTGACTTAACGATGCTAGCCCTGCAAACCGTTTTTTATTTCGGTTATTTTCCGGTTTTTATTAATTTTTAAAGTTATTACGGATTTTTTGAACACCCTGTATATATATATATATATATATATATATATATATAATGAAAACAGATGAGAAAAACGAAGGATGAGATATTATAAAAATCAATGGAAAGAATACTGCAAGAATTGAACTTAATACAATGAAAAATCAAGAATGAAAAATTATGAATATCTTATGGAACCTTCAGAGGAGCTTCATATCAATAAGTCATAGTAAATATATAATATTTCGTCAAATATTGTTAGCGTTATACATAAAATCGACGATATTGAGCTCCTTATAACATATATGAGAAACAAAATAAAATAAAATAAACAAAAGAGATCAGATAACTAACTAAATAAATAAATAAACCATTTAGGCAACAGCAATAGAAATTAGATCATAAAGCAATGGACAAAAATCACCAAAAAAACGAAGAGTAAGAATGACTGAGCAGGATTAGAAGTGCTTTGCAATAACTGCTACACTTCATTTCACCAAAAAACACAAAATGGCTTAAAACGCTTAGTCAGTGCAATAAAACATATGTTGAAATAAAAATAAAATGTTTGGTTCTTCCATATACCAGTAATAAATAAAAGGAAAAGCGTGTGTGTGTGTGATTTTGGAATATTAAGTGGTGTGGAAACACCAAACAGTATGACTAAATCTGTTGAGAATGAAAAACGTCTTGTTAATTGCTTTCAAGGTAATATTTTTTCTATAACTAAGAAAAGCGGTTTTTCAAAGTACAGAGTCTAATTTATATGAAAATATACAAGACAAAATACAATAATACGCAGAATAATAAGCTGTTCCCTTAAAATCAGGTGTTAAATCGCAATAGCACATGAAGAAAGGTATTATGTAATTATTAAAGAGTCTCTATTATGTATTATTATTATTATCTATGATTAAAGAGTCTCTATTACCGCGTACCTTTGAATGAATAGATAATTATTTTAATTAGGTTATCTTACTAACAGACATGGTAACAAAAACTGGCTAAATATAAAGTTTTAAAATAGTCTTATGTAGTTGCTATTGAGGTTCAGCAGCTCATTTTTACTTTATGCAGGGTTCCCTACTTAAAAGGTATCATCGGAAAATGTTATTTAAAAAAACAAACAAACATCGGAACACTTATTTTAGTTCAGTGGGAACATTTCTTGTGACAGTCTCATTTCTTAAGCATACACGTATTAAATGTAATTGTTTTGTTTTATTTTGCCATGTATATATATTTTTTTAATATAAAACAAACATTTTACGGCACTACCTTTTAAGTGGGACACCCTGTATGCCAATTACATTTTGTGCTATAGTTTGTATTATTTCTGTCTAAATTGGTTTTTATCTGAAATAACAATGATTACTGACTGAAATACTATATTTCTGCTTTACCTGCATCTTTAATTTCTGATATGTATATTTCTTGTCAGGTTCTGATTGGAATTTGGAAGAGGAAAGGTCGTATCCTACACCAGTAAAAGATTCTCCACTGCTTCCACAACTGTTAGAATCCCTCAGTAAACAGAAGAACAGCCCAGATACGTCTCATTATATAAATGTGGAGTATGATTACATCATTGGTAAGGTCATTACTGCAGTCCTTTTAGATCAGGTGTAACCTATCCTAATGAACTTAAATTAATATTAGTGCTTTCAACGAGAAAAGTATTTCAGTTATACGTTTAACCGATATACGTATATACGTATAATACGCCGGTTTGAAATATGTATTCCTAAAACGATACGTTTAAATGGATACGTATAAGTGTATACCTGTTAAACGTATAATTCAAGTGTTCGTATATTTCAAGTATACGTATTTACTTTTAATACGAATGGACCTCATTAGTCTTACGTCACTGAACAGAGAACAAGCTAGAAATCAGTGGCATTACCGCAGCAATCTGCAAAATATGTTTCATACATCGGATCTTGTTAATTTGCCGTATAAATATTTCAATTAATTTATGTTACTTCTAATTTTCATTGAATTAAGTGACAAAATGTTATATAAATTTGCTGGAACAGTTTAAATTAATTTATATTTCTTAATTTGCCATTATGGTTGTTATATGTCATTATGAATGCAGGACTCGAGCGGGTATTTATCGATGTCTCTGATGCCCTGACCAGAAGGAGTAAAGCATCTTTTTTAAACGCAATGAATGAAAACTATTTAAACGTTTATACGTTTAATCACTGGTGTAAATTCCGCATACACCCAGTACCGTATATACTGTTGTGGAGTTTTGGGGTTCTTTCTAAAACACAACTTACTTAAACTTAAAAAGCTCATTTATTACTCAATCTTCACTTGACAATTAAATATTTAGAAAAAAATAAGTATACCCTGATTAGCTCCACTGAAATCTGTTGCCATGGAAAAGGTAGCAAATTATATTGAACTAATCAAAATATCAAAACTTAAGAATCCGAGTAGGTTAATACAACAATGATAATTTTGAACTCATCATTTTAAGACAATATTAAATGTAGTAAGGGGCAACAGATTTCTAAATCAAGTAGCATACTGGATTGCATAAAGAACACCCAACTCCACTCCAACCCGATCAAGCTCAAATCTCCATACACATTAAATTAACAAAAGTGTAATCATCATATAATTTGGAAAAATGCAGGCAACCTGAAATTCCTCCAATATGAGGACCAAAAGGGGAAAGAGTTAAATCCGTTAATAGAATAGGAATATGATGATGTACTAAAATTTTAGAACAACCATAGAGATTCTGAACAAGATCCGATCGGTTACCCAAGAATCGTATAGTGGTGTATAATGACTGGATATTTTTTTTTTTTTTTTTTTTTTTACTTTTTAAAATAAAACAATTTTGGTGTATATTTTAGAAAAACAATGTTTCTGAAAGAGGAGAGTTAAAGATTAATTTAACATTTTATGAAATTAAATTTAATATTACTGTTTCACTTATTAATCTATCCATCCTTAAATCAAGATCAAAAATACGATTGTATAACATTGAGTGAACTTCAATTTATGTTCATTAAAACAGTCAGTTATGAATTTAAACTTAAGAAATTTTAAAGTCCTAATTTAATAAAGTTGAATTTTCTCTCCCTTTTTTTTTTTTTTTTTTAATTAATCACAGAAAGGTTAGGCCATTCTTATAGGTCTACTGTGAATATAAAAAATTAATTATTTAGAGATTTATACAAAGAAAAACATACCAACTTTGATAATAAACAAAAAAAAAACACAATTTATTTGAACATTTAAAATAATGAAGCAACTAAGTTATCAAAAATAATCTTAATAAAACAATATAACAGCTGATCTTTTAAGTTGAAACCACTCACTGGTTACTTTTAAATTACACATCATATTTTTAAAATTACCATCATATTACCATTTAATGGTCGTTCAAACATACAAACATTATATATTAACCTACAGACTATTTCTGTTCATAATGTTTATTCTTATTGAAATTATCCAAAGATATTCATTTCATTTTTAAACTCTGGTATAGCAAACATATTTTTTTTTTTTTTTTTTTTATTTTTTAAAGAGGTACAAATAAATAAAAAGAAAAACTATGCAAATAGTACTTACAACAGGTAGAGAGTTCTACAATTTTAGTCAATGGGCACTTAGGAGAATTTCCTCCTTTTTCAAAATCTGATGAAGCACTTAAGCTGGAGTATTCAGGCTGGGGAAAAATTCAGACGTGGTTTTAAGCTAACATTCATCAATCCTCTCATCTCACTGCATCACTTGCCATCAACTACTAGGTCCATCATCTAGTCCGGAGGGGAAAATCGTTCTACGGTCCAGAACTTCACCGTCGGAGTCAGTAATTTCACCTTCCTGAAGCATGTGTTTTATTCGAAGATAGCCATCACCGTAACTCAGAACACTACGACTTCTAACGACCGGTTTAGTTCAATATCTATGATCACTTCTGATGGTTAAGAAGTCATAATCTTGGAGCGCCACTACGCCAAAAGAAAATAGGCTACACATATCTTCTTCTTAATTTCTCGTTAACAGTTATAGATCCGCAATTCGAAAATGCCCCTATAGCCTCTTTTCATCATAACATCATGACTTAGGATGGTTAATGTAGGGCCATCAATGCCCCACTCTCAAAAAAAAAATCTTCCAGAAACCTGTCCGCCTTCAACAACTTCGCGATCCAGCCCACAGGCCAATCTTCGAGCCCCGTAATAAGTCGAATTTTTTTACGAGTCAAACGACAGGTCTCTTGGCCAAGCAACAAGTGTCGTAAACATTCATTCTCCCGCGCTGCTTGAAAAATGGGACCGATCCACTCTGCCAGGGGTACGGGAATGGAAACAAAAGGAAAAATGGACTCATCGTGAAGACTACAGCTTGCCGCTCCACTCTGCCGGCCGCTTCATGGGGGAAGGAAACCATGCATCACCCGCATGGCGTGTGCTGAAGGGGGTCCTGTTAGCCTCTGTTTACATGGGCGCCAGCTATCCGCCTGATAGCAGAGCCAATTGAAGCCTGACGTAAACTTACAAAGCCTAATTGCGTGTATAGTACACTCATAAGATAACGTAATTCTTATACAGGGCGGTCGGTCATTCTTATATCAAAGTCAGACTAGATGACTCCAAATTTTCCACCTGTGCAGTCTACTGACAAAACATCCCTCCCTTGCTGTCTGCTTTTCGTATTTGAAAAACAGGAAGCTACGTTAGACTATAAACGTTGAAATTACTTTGCAAAAAGAAAAAGAAAGAAGAAAAAATAAAAACTGATTTTATTATAATTATTACAATTACTTTTATTTATTTAAATTTTTATTAGAAACAGAAAAAAAGAGTGCTTTTAAATAAATGTTGAGAAAGTGATTTAAATAATTAATGTAGATTAAAAAAAAAAATTTGTTGAAACCAACCGTAACAAGATTGCTCCCCCCGGCTAATTAAAAAAAAAATTTTTTTTTTGAGAAAACAAATTATTTTTTTGAAAGGTAACTTGGTACCACATGGCATGCTGGGACCTCAACACTGAAAAAACTGACCCACAAACACAGATCATACATCGATCCGGGACGGGATCCAGAGAGTTCACCGCTGAAATACCACCCTGACAATATATTCCGGATATATACAACCAGAGCTCGCACATCCGTAGAAACCATTACCTAAAATATTACCTGAAACATGACCATAAAAGAGTACTACCAGAGGAGGGACCACAAGGCTGATTTTACCACTAAAATGACCAAGATATTTTCTGCACCTGTAAAAGAACACATGTTCCACCTGATTGTGAAACCTCACTTCCCTACTACTGTCATTCCTACGCATAACTGCATCCTTCCTGAGACTTCTGGCAACAGAACTGTAAATAATACATAAATTGAATTTTGAGAAAAAAAAAATTAGCCGAAAAAGAAGAGAAGTGCCCACTGATTAATTGTCACTATACTGCTTATATACATAACTTCAATAATTGGCATCACAGTATATTACAACACTATCTATTAATGTAAATAAGTACTAGTAATATCATAGTTACAACACTGTAAATGTCAATGAAATTTGTAAAACACATATTAATTCTATTATACAAAAATACACAAGAGCAACTGGTGACACACAAAAAAAAATATATACATATACATCTGTAAGACACAAATTATGGTATCACAGACCATGTTAGAGAATTACGCACACAATTGTAACAATTTTATATGAGAACACATGTTTGTTTTCGAACACAGTCTAATGATTCGGGATATTATGTAGATTTTACAAATGCACGTACAAGTAATGTGCATGGGAAAGAGTATCTCTGCCTCTGTGCTACTTATAGCAAAAAGCAGTTTCGGGCCTTTTGGGCACTACAGGGAAAACATTCCACAAAATAAAATAAAAAACAGGGGTGGTGACATATATCACCAGGAAGGAAAACATACATTCCACAAAAATAGGAAGTAGAATAAATAAAATAGTTAATTTTAGCACTTTTAGCCACACACAACAACATACAGGCATGTACATGAGACAGTATGTACTAGAAAAAGAAAAAGGGCCCACACTCCTTAAAGTTTAAGCTCAAATAAAACCACAAACTGTATAGTAAATAATAAATCTATCTAGTTAAAATGTAGAAATTAAAGTAAACACATACTTAAAAAGTTATATACAAAACACTGATGCATTAAAAAAAACTGAACTAAACAGATCTACCTCGGCAAAAGGGCATACAAAACACAACATCCTAAAAAAATTTTAAAGTAACAAAAATTACATTCGTTTCTTTTTTTTTTTTTTGCAAAAATATACCCAAAATCTACGAAAACGGGGTGCGGACGGGTATATACCACATAATCTACCATAAAACAGACAAAAACCTTAAGTATAGGCATAAAAAGGGTTAAAAATGCCTACATGAGAGTATCAACACACAACCAAAACAAACCTTTAATACGCTAGAAAAACTAAGTTCCGTTTTAAAAATGTCAAAAAAAAAAAAATTAAATATACATACACATTAACTAAACTATAAATAAATACAAATAAACAAGGTAAAATTGAATAAAAATGCTTGAATAACGAAAAAAGGTAGTTAGTATTTATAACTCGGACGGTCTCTTCTATCCCGTAGCGAATAGTCGGTTCTAGAAATCGATATTGAACGACTACTTCTATTCGATTTAGCAGCTGGACGAATCGATGAACGAGACCTGCGCGAATCGCTGTGCTCAGCAGTTGAACTGCTTTCTGCCGTGGCTGAATTTTTAAATACGCGCATTTCACTGCCTTCTGCCGTTGCTAAATTTTTATTTACGCACATCTCGTTATTCTCTGCCGCTGCAATCTCCGGAGAAATGGGAGGTGGGGGAGAGGGATTTATGATTTCAGTCGCGTCGCTGTCTGTTTCCTCCACTTCCGGCGCTACCGGAGTTTCGTTATTGTTGACGTTCACTACTGCTGGTGCGCGGTTACTATCATATGGTGCCCAGGGAATGAATCGGTTACGCTTACACCTGCGTACAGGAGGAGAATCGCGCGGTTGGTGTGGTGAATCGATGGTCACGTTTTCAGTCGATCCCAGGCCAATTGTTTGTTTTGGTTTACTGGACCAGATGGGGAGTCTGTCTTTGAAAGAAGACAACCTGTCAACATGGACAACCTGACAATTTTTGGGATTAGCAACTAGCGCTATTTTAAAATTAACCTCATTTAGCTTCTCAATTATAGTAAAAGGACCATTATTTTGCTTGCTTAATTTTTTTGTATTACCAGGGGCGACTGTGGGTGTAAATAACCACACAAGATCTCCTATTTTAAAATTTTTATCAACAGCTGTCTTTTCACGGTATTTTTCCTGCTGCTCAGAAACTTTAATTAAATTACTATGTACTTCAGTGTATACTTTTTGAAGAGCTGGGATTAAGAGTTCGCAAAAAGAGGGTGCATCATTATAATTAAAAGAAGGTGGTTGAGAAAAGAGATTATATGGTAGATTCATATTTCTGCCATACATAACTGCAGCTGGGCTAAGTTTAGTTGAAGAGTGGACAGCTGAACGCATAGCTAGTAGTGCAAATTTGAGTTTAGTGTCCCAGTCAGATTGATTTTGGTTGACTATGTGACAAAGTGCATTTTTAAGAGTACGATTCTGTCTCTCCACTTGCGAGTTGCCAGCCGGGTGATAAGATGAGGTCTTAATATGATTAATACCAAACATTTTATATACGTGCTCTATCGCATCTGAAATTAGATTCTTCGCGTTGTCCGTCGTAATAAAACAGGGCGCACTGTAGCGTGATATGAAATCAGCTAAAGTGTCCGCAATGACATCTGAAGTGGTTGAACTAACCGCATATGCTTCTGGCCACTTAGTAAATGAATCTATATATGCGACAATATACTTATTTCCCGAAAAAGTTTGCGGTAAGGGTCCAATGAGATCCAAATGAACCTTGTTCATGGGAAACTGGGGGGTCGGCATACGTTGCAGAGGGGCGAGCTGGTTCGCTCTATAAGCTCTCTTCTGCTGGCAACTAATACATGACTCCACTAGATGCTTGACATCTGACGACATTCCTGGCCAATAGAAGTGCTCACGAATGCGATCAATGGTCTTTTGAAAGGCTTGATGACAAGCCGCTAGGGACTCATGTGTTAGTGCAAAAACTTGAGTAACCAATTCTTTTGGCACGACTAACTTTACAGATTTATTCAAAATAGCTGACTCCCTTGTATCCTCACAAACTAAAATGTCATCTCTAAAAAAAAATTTCATGTATTTAGGAGCAATTTCTACACCTTGGTCTAGTTTTCTTGCAATCTCGCAGCATTTCTTGTCTGATTTTTGTAATTCACCAATTTTTTCAAGTAGATTAGAATGAGGCATAAAAGTAACTTCCTTTTCGACTTGTATACAAAAATTACAATTAACAGTATCATTGGAGTTATCATTGTTGACATACCTCGAAAGGAAATCTGCGACACTGTTACACTTACCTTTAACAAACTTGATTGTAAAATTAAAGTCTGAGAGAGTGCAGATCCATTTAGCCATGCGAGATGTAGGGTCGTGAATTTTTAACATAAATGTTAGAGGCGCATGGTCTGTATAGATGAAAAAATGGGTATTAGCAATGTAACATTTGAAGTGGGCAGTAGCCCAAACTAAAGCTAGTAATTCCCTCCCTTTCAGTGGTGGAGTAGCGGGTCTCAGCATCTTTCAATTTTCTGCTGGCAAAGGCAACAGGATGGAGCATGTTATTTTCATCTAATTGTGATAACACTGCCCCTAATGCTTCGCCACTGGCATCAGTATATAAATGGAATTCTTTCTCAAAATCAGGGAGTGCAAGACATGGTTTTGAAATAAGAGCCATTTTAAGGTCTTCAAATTCTTTCTGTGCATCTTCATTCCACGAAAATTTTCCTGTCTCTTTCGTTAAGTTGATTAGATTTTTAGCTCTCTTAGTAAAATCTGGTATAAATCTCCTATAGAAAGATAGAGTTCCAATAAATGACCTAACAGCCTTTCGGGTAGTTGGAGGTTTAAAATTTTCTATTACGGCAATATTTTTATTGATAGGTGATACTTGGCCACTACAAATCTCAAAACCTAGATATTGTATTTTATTCGAAAGGAAAGTGCATTTACTGGGCTTAAGTTTAAGTTTATGCAGTCTTAACCTTTCAAAGACCATGCTAAGCTTCTCAAAATGAGAATTAACATCACTGGAGGCAATTACAATGTCGTCGATATAAACAAGAATTCCAAGATTGCCTAAATCACCGAAAATAGCATTCATAAGTCTTTGGAAACTGTTACCTGAATTTGAGAGCCCAAAACAGTTACGGGTCCACTCAAAAAGTCCTTTGTGGGTGATTATAGCAGTTTTATGCCTATCCTCTGGGCGAATAACCTGTTGAAAAAACCCACTAGTTAAATCTAGCGTTGAAAAAAATTTAGCCCCACTTAAAGCATCAACAGAGTCGGTAATGTTAGGTATTGGGTAAGCATCTTTAACAAGATTTTTATTTAATCTTCTGTAGTCAACAGCAAGTCGATAGGAACCGTCTGATTTCCGAACCAGAATAACCGGAGAAGCAAATTCAGACATGGAAGGGGAAATTATGTCCGCCTGTAACAAAGTATTAAGTTGGTCTTCCATTTCTTGACGTAATTTGTAGGGGACTCTATAAGCTTTGCCTTTAACTGATTTATTTGAAGTTAAGTTAATTTCATGCGGGATTGTATCACAGCCGGGTAAATCTAAGACCGATGCTGCAAATACATCTTTGTTTTTGTCTAGAAAATTTTGCATTTTAAGTTTTAATGGGGGTTCTAAATGATCTAAATTAATTTCAGAGCTCCAAGTGAGATCAGCGTGATCAAAGTCACCAATTGGAGGGGCCAAATTTATATTATAGGTTAATTTATTATCAGTTACGGGTATATTTGACTGGTCTACACATTTTTGAATTTTGGCAACAAAGGTTCCTTTATTTAAATGAATACTATTGTCTGAAAAATTTGCAAATGAGATATATAGGCCATGTTCTTTAGTGCAAATGGCTCTGGAGGTAAGGAGACCTTGATTTAAATTTTTCGCCAAAGGTTCTAACATAACAATATCATTTTCCTTAATAAAATTTTCCTTATAACTTTTAACCTGGGCTAACATTTTTGACTGCGGGGGAATTGAAATTTTGCTACATAACACAGCGAAACTTATATTTTTATTTTTATTGGTTTTATCACTACTGCTATCTTCATTGCTCTCCTCCTCGACTTCAGGTACCTTATCCTCTATACTTACCAAATCTTCACTTTCATCAATATTACAAATTTCAGTAGTCTCTTCAGCTAAATTACCCTGAGTTACCTGACTCGCTGCTGAAAGAATGTTGTCGACACTTTGAATACTTGAAAAATTTTCAGTGTTATTACCCTCAGAGCTACCGCCTGATGTTGTTTGCATGCAAAAGTTCTGCGCAACACTTTCAACTTCCTTATCCGACTCAGTTTGAATGACTATCTCAACATCTTTTCCCATATTACTCAACTGCGGGTCCTGAACTACCATATTTTCACTACTATGATTCCCATTTTCAATATTAACTGAGTCATGAACTTTCTCACATGCCCATTTTTCAGGAGGGCTATTGGCATTACTACTTTTTGAATTCTCCCCTACTTTGTTGACACATTTTATATTTACAGAATTATTTTTAACACAATCATTATTTATACAATTATTATTAGAATTTACACTATATACAGAGTTAGAAATATTTACAGAATTAGTAGCAAGACAAGTATTACACCCTGAAGTATTACTTGGGGTTTCTACGCTTTGTTTACATTGGCCTGAAACTGGCACTTTAAGAGCGACAGCATTTGTATCACAATTTATACTTGCCCGGTACTCTTTCAAAAATGGCATTCCCAAAATCATATTAAATTCCTCTGCTAATTTACCTTCCACTACATAGAATTCAGCTTGACATTGAACATTATCAAAAACAAATTTTAAAAATACTTTCTTATTTAGGTGAACTTTCTCACCGGTGACAGTCATAATGGGGATATTGCAATTCTCCATTTCAAAATTCTCTAAACAGTTACAATCAGTACCACTCAGGAGATTAATTGCAGAACCCGTGTCACATAATGCATTTAGGCAAACTTTATTTATGTAAATTCTTGCAGTTGGTAATGTATATGATTGGGGCTGAAACATACTATACACAGTTGGGGGGTCCAGGGGCCTGTTGGGGATCGACTTGACCACATCTGATCCGGCCACTAATAGTTTAAAGCCTCACTTTCATTGTTAGCTACTGGGGTGTTATTTACCGCCTGCTCTTCATTTCTGTTCGCAGCTGTGCTCCTATTGTTTTGGTAATAACCACCTCTTCTTCCCCTATATCCGCCTCGCTGATTGTGGTTCCCTCTAGGATTTTCACCTCTGTTTCTATAATTTTGCCCACGGCTCCTGAAATTTTGACCACCTCCCCTTCTAAAATTATAGTCGACAAAATTTAGTGGAAATCTCTGGCATAGTGGCCTTGTACGGAGCACCTATAGCAGGTTACAGGTCTTACCTCTTGGTTTTTCTCCTGTACATCCCTAGCCCTAAGATCAACTAAACTGTCTATCTTAGCTGCTAAAACATCAATTTGAGATTTTAGTTGGTCTATCTCCTTCTTTTGTGAGCTATCTTGCTGAAAAACTGCAGCACAGGGTAGGTTTTGGGTCAAATTAGGGTTGAGAATTTCCTCGCGGTGGTTGTAGAAAGGGTTAATGCTCCTATAAGCCTTTTCCTCAAGAAGCGCAATTTTGAGGACCTCTTCTGGGGATTGTGGATTTCTCGCAATTACCCCCTTTCGCACTTCTGGTGTAAGATTGCTCAACAGCATGGAGTGTAGTAGAGCCGTTCGGCTTTTATCGACTACTTCACCCTGGATACCTTCAATTACAAGGGCTCTTAATGACATATCATATGCCTTGTCATAAAACTCCTGAACACTCATATTGGGTGGCTGTTTAAAATTTAAAAAATGACTGAGGGCAACATCTGGTGTGGCCTGTGAAGTATAACTCTCTTTTAAGATTTTTAATAGCTCATCAGATGTTTTTGCTTTGTGAATTTTTATTCGCCTAGAAGCAGCTCCTGATAATCTAGCTAACAAAACGAATTTTTTCTCCTCCTCATTCCAGTCGAATAATTTGGCAAAACTCTCAAATTTCTCAGAAAAATCTGAGAAGCAGACTGAGCTGGCCTCTCCATTGAATGGGGGAATGTTTGACAAATTATCCACTAAAGCATTTTTTCGCTGAATAGTGGCAATTGCTTCCGAGTGCTTATCAGCCATAGTTAGAGTTAGAAAATGACAAACAAACCAAAAAGAAAATGAAAAAAGGGGGGGGGGACAACTTAAAAATGAGAAAAAGAGAGGGGAAAGGAAAACCTTATAAATACATAAAACTTAAGTACAGGACTATGCTTTTTGTAAATAAGAAAAGGTTATGCTCACAAGGCATAATTTTGACTGGGAATTGTTGCTTACTAGCACAGAGAGAGAGCCTAGACCTCTTTTTACACTTGAACATATAAATAAAATTTTAATTGCAAAAACACCCAGTTGCTCTTTGATACATAAATACATACAAGTAAAAAAAAATCAATAACCCAGAGACCGAATTGTTACGGCTCCATTTGTTGTGGAGTTTTGGGGTTCTTTCTAAAACACAACTTACTTAAACTTAAAAAGCTCATTTATTACTCAATCTTCACTTGACAATTAAATATTTAGAAAAAAATAAGTATACCCTGATTAGCTCCACTGAAATCTGTTGCCATGGAAAAGGTAGCAAATTATATTGAACTAATCAAAATATCAAAACTTAAGAATCCGAGTAGGTTAATACAACAATGATAATTTTGAACTCATCATTTTAAGACAATATTAAATGTTGTAAGGGGCAACAGATTTCTAAATCAAGTAGCATACTGGATTGCATAAAGAACACCCAACTCCACTCCAACCCGATCAAGCTCAAATCTCCATACACATTAAATTAACAAAAGTGTAATCATCATATAATTTGGAAAAATGCAGGCAACCTGAAATTCCTCCAATATGAGGACCAAAAGGGGAAAGAGTTAAATCCGTTAATAGAATAGGAATATGATGATGTACTAAAATTTTAGAACAACCATAGAGATTCTGAACAAGATCCGATCGGTTACCCAAGAATCGTATAGTGGTGTATAATGACTGGATATTTTTTTTTTTTTTTTTTTTTTACTTTTTAAAATAAAACAATTTTGGTGTATATTTTAGAAAAACAATGTTTCTGAAAGAGGAGAGTTAAAGCTTAATTTAACATTTTATGAAATTAAATTTAATATTACTGTTTCACTTATTAATCTATCCATCCTTAAATCAAGATCAAAAATACGATTGTATAACATTGAGTGAACTTCAATTTATGTTCATTAAAACAGTCAGTTATGAATTTAAACTTAAGAAATTTTAAAGTCCTAATTTAATAAAGTTGAATTTTCTCTCCCTTTTTTTTTTTTTTAATTAATCACAGAAAGGTTAGGCCATTCTTATAGGTCTACTGTGAATATAAAAAATTAATTATTTAGAGATTTATACAAAGAAAAACATACCAACTTTGATAATAAACAAAAAAAAAAACACAATTTATTTGAACATTTAAAATAATGAAGCAACTAAGTTATCAAAAATAATCTTAATAAAACAATATAACAGCTGATCTTTTAAGTTGAAACCACTCACTGGTTACTTTTAAATTACACATCATATTTTTAAAATTACCATCATATTACCATTTAATGGTCGTTCAAACATACAAACATTATATATTAACCTACAGACTATTTCTGTTCATAATGTTTATTCTTATTGAAATTATCCAAAGATATTCATTTCATTTTTAAACTCTGGTATAGCAAACATATTTTTTTTTTTTTTTTTTTTTTTTAAAGAGGTACAAATAAATAAAAAGAAAAACTATGCAAATAGTACTTACAACAGGTAGAGAGTTCTACAATTTTAGTCAATGGGCACTTAGGAGCATTTCCTCCTTTTTCAAAATCTGATGAAGCACTTAAGCTGGAGTATTCAGGCTGGGGAAAAATTCAGACGTGGTTTTAAGCTAACATTCATCAATCCTCTCATCTCACTGCATCACTTGCCATCAACTACTAGGTCCATCATCTAGTCCGGAGGGGAAAATCGTTCTACGGTCCAGAACTTCACCGTCGGAGTCAGTAATTTCACCTTCCTGAAGCATGTGTTTTATTCGAAGATAGCCATCACCGTAACTCAGAACACTACGACTTCTAACGACCGGTTTAGTTCAATATCTATGATCACTTCTGATGGTTAAGAAGTCATAATCTTGTAGCGCCACTACGCCAAAAGAAAATAGTCTACACATATCTTCTTCTTAATTTCTCGTTAACAGTTATAGATCCGCAATTCGAAAATGCCCTTATAGCCTCTTTTCATCATAACATCATGACTTAGGATGGTTAATGTAGGGCCATCAATGCCCCACTCTCAAAAAAAAAAATCTTCCAGAAACCTGTCCGCCTTCAACAACTTCGCGATCCAGCCCACAGGCCAATCTTCGAGCCCCGTAATAAGTCGAATTTTTTTTACGAGTCAAACGACAGGTCTCTTGGCCAAGCAACAAGTGTCGTAAACATTCATTCTCCCGCGCTGCTTGAAAAACGGGACCGATCCACTCTGCCAGGGGTACGGGAATGGAAACAAAAGGAAAAATGGACTCATCGTGAAGACTACAGCTTGCCGCTCCACTCTGCCGGCCGCTTCATGGGGGAAGGAAACCATGCATCACCCCCATGGCGTGTGCTGAAGGGGGTCCTGTTAGCCTCTGTTTACATGGGCGCCAGCTATCCGCCTGATAGCAGAGCCAATTGAAGCCTGACGTAAACTTACAAAGCCTAATTGCGTGTATAGTACACTCATAAGATAACGTAATTCTTATACAGGGCGGTCGGTCATTCTTATATCAAAGTCAGACTAGATGACTCCAAATTTTCCACCTGTGCAGTCTACTGACAAAACATCCCTCCCTTGCTGTCTGCTTTTCGTATTTGAAAAACAGGAAGCTACGTTAGACTATAAACGTTGAAATTACTTTGCAAAAAGAAAAAGAAAGAAGAAAAAATAAAAACTGATATTATAATTATTACAATTACTTTTATTTATTTAAATTTTTATTAGAAACAGAAAAAAAGAGTGCTTTTAAATAAATGTTGAGAAAGTGATTTAAATAATTAATGTAGATTAAAAAAAAAATTTGTTGAAACCAACCGTAACAATACTGTTTTTTATAATACGCATAACCGCTTCGGCCGTATCATAAGTATCCAAAACATGTATCCCGTATAATATGTACTATACGTATACTCGTATAACCGTTTAACAAGGCAGGCAATATTATAAATCATAAGTGTGTCCGTCATTAACGCTTAACAAAAATTCAAAATTGGATACCGCGACATACGTTATCACCTTGCTAGTGTGTATCTTCACTTCTAAGCTTGGCATAATTCTTATTTTACTCCATCGAGTAGGAAACAAAAATCACTTTGAAGTGAAAGAAATCTTTCAAAAAAAGTTATTTGAAAACTGTAAGTTAACTTATTGATTTTCGTTGACTTTTTAAGCAATTTTCAGGCATGCGATTTTTCAAGCTGTCACCACCAGTCGTAATAATAAACATTTGTTTCCTTCAAAAATGTAAAATATATTTTCAGTACCATAAAATAAATTAAAAATATAAGAAAACATTGCCACAGTTAACACATCTCGTGCATTTATTGCCCAAGCTTTGTGAAGACGCATTCTTTTAGCGTTTTAACTGTTTCTCAATCAGGTGGAGCATATGTGCAGCACTAAGAAATGAACAAGAACAAAAACTCATGCATGAGGCATTGATTATTTTATGCCCCGTTATTCATGAAAAAGCCGTCACAGACAAGTTCAGGCCTATCTATTGGTTTCTTGTGGCAATAATGAAGGTGTTGAAATCAAGTAGTTGCTGTTATACAGGGTGTGTCAGAAAACTGTATAGAAACTTTGAATGATTATAATGCCAGTTTTTATTCACACATAATTAATATTTAAATTGTAAAAGAATCAACATAAAATGTAAAACGTTTCTTCCGACTGCAGAAGTTCAAAATCTTTACCGTTCTGGTCAATACGCTGCTGATAACGTTGGGCTATTGATTCACAAATTTCAACAAACATTTCATTTATTGTTGTGGCACATTCTAGCTCAATAGCGGTTCCGCAATATTGTCTATGAACATGCATTCGTTTCAAACTTATCTTTTATCCGATGAATTGTAAGTCGCGTTGGTGGATCTGGCCTGAAACTCCCTGCAATGTACTTTTTGTACTTCTGCTACATTTTCATACTTGCAATAGTATTTGAAAAAAATTTCTTTTTTCAAAATTTAATGTTGGTCCACTCATTATTTTCAATTAAGTTACACCCTGAAAAGAAAGGAAAAATAGAAAGTTATGACCCGTTAAACAGTATATGTATACATTTTTCTGATGCACCCTATTTTAAGATGCTTCTTATAACTTTCCAAATTTCCTCGTGTCTTTTTGACTCTTGACAAATTTTAGGCAGTTCCATTGCCTAATTTTAACGTTCAGCATGATTTTAAATGATTTTTCCTATTCTTTCCCACAATTCATCGTTAGAAAAACAGTGTTACAAGTTCTTCATATGAAAATTTTTGTTTTAAGAAATATTTCTACAGTGACCAATGCACAACTGCAGTTTGCGGTATAATAACAACCAAATAATACAAAAGCCCTTAAAATTGCATTTATTTGTCTTATTTAGAAGCTAAAAAAACGGAATAGCTGTAGGAGACACACCGGGGTTGGCGCGATTTTTGTTTTGCGCTCTTTTGAAGAGAAAACCAAGTTTTATGTTACCCGTTAGGACTAGCCTGCCAAAAATACATATTAGTTTTATTTTATTATGAAACAATTTATTTTAATACAAAACACACCTAATTTTTATTATAAACACGTACAAATCATTTTATTATAAAACACACACGATTACTTTATTATAAAAAACACAATATTTAATTACATGCAAATTACTGGCAATAATTAATTATTAAAGTACATGGAATCTGCTCTACCTGGTTGCCCTACTAAGTAAAATCTCGCCAAAATTGCAAGGGTTGCATAGGCATAAATGCGCCATTTTGGCGCCAAAAAGATACCCCGATGCGTCTGCGACAACAGTACAAAAAAAAATTGGAAAAAAGAAAATTCTTCCGTTAGATATGGAAACAAAAGGGTTAAACTAATTGTTTTTAAAACCAGCTATTTAGAAAAAAGCATTTATAAGTATATTTAGAAAATAATATAGTTCATACTTTACGGTGCAATTATTTTTATATATATATACCGCTAACCAGGCGGCCCCTACCTGGCCGGCATGCGTGCCCAGCTTGACCAGTTAGCACCTGAGAGCGGCCTGATCACAGCATGACTGTGATCCACCTGACTATAGTTTTGTTTGCATTGTTACAGTGCTTGCTCTCTAGCGGTTTGCTACAGTTCTCTTTGTTTACCGATTCGATGTTTCAATTTAATTTTGTTGAATTGGCAGATTTAAAAAAAACAAAAATTAAATAAGTGAAAGTAATTATTCACGTAATTTAGAACCTTGATCAGTTAACGAGACCTTCACCTGACTAGTCACCCCCAAAGGAATTCACTGGGAACTTGGAGGACTTGCACCCACGACGGATTTTACATGCACCAGGCGCCTTTAGCCTACATAGATTTACATACAGTCGAACCTCGATTTAACGAATTGATTGGGATCCGAAAATCCGTTCGTTAAATCGAAGCAATTCGTTAAATCGAATATCAATTTTTGTAAAGAGTATGGGATAAAAATATCAATGCAAAATACCCTTAGATATACAGATATGAAAAAGAATGATTATTGTTTACTACGAACTTAAAAATTATACGTTAGGAGATCAACTTTAAAATTATCTAAATTCTTTAATGTTACTTGCTTTTAAAACTTAATACATACATACGTATTGGCACTTTGGAAAGAAATATTTGACAGTGCTTTGTTTTGACTTTCCAAAGTTCTTTGTCGACTTCCAACGTTCTTATCTATCTCTTTTAATAAACACATTTTTTCATTTATTGAAAACCTTTTGCGTTTTTTGGATTATTTGGCCACCCTCGCACAGTACAGATCAGTCAAGCAAAGAACACTCAAAGCAGTGTAAGCACGCGTAATGCACAACGAATCGGCAGTTTCGAGCAGAGTCACTATCGGCTTTGTTTAGTACCAGCTGCGAACCAGTCCTGTATTGCAACACCCAAAAGTAACATTTCTCCGAAAATGTAGTTTGCACTTGAAGTGGCGGTCATCAAGATCAACTGATTCGTGAAAAGGTAAAGGTCCATTTAAACAGTCATTCTAGGACCCTCCTTATATGTGCTCTTTATCATGTTTCTAGTTGAAAAGTGGGAAAGACTGTCTTTTGAATCCACAAGAAATGATAAAAGAATTTGTAACACTTGGATTAGGGTGTGAAAGATTCAACATTTTATGAGCAAAAAATTCAAAATTTTAGTTTTATGTGCGAATGCGAATTTTTTTTCAGCGACTGTTGTTCATTAAATCAAAGCTAAAAATTCGTTAAATCAGGGCATTTTAGCACCCTTTTTGTCGGGACAGAAAACATATTCGTTAAATCGGAGAATTCGTTAAATCAAAGTACGTTAAATCGAGGTTCGACTGTATTTGTCATCTCTGTTGGCTTGTCACGCTCATGGTGGATTGTCGCTATGGTGTTTATCGCCTTTTTGGGTGGGGATGATTTCACTTTCCGTTTTTATTTGTCTGTGTCAGGGTTTTTTGCCGTTTTTATGAGCTCACCCCTGTTGTGGGTTGTTTCTGTCTATTATCATTCGCTGGGTTTTTGTCTCTTTCTTGATTGATTGATGTCTCTAGCTTGTGCTAGAGTTGGTTGTCTCATTTTCAATCTTGGTCTTCTTTCGAGAGTTTCACTGGTTATAATGCCACTATCGTGGGTTTTGTCACATTGTCACCTTTGTTACTGGTCGTTGTCATATTGTCACCTTTGTTAATGGTTGTTGTCACATTTCTGGATGTTGCGCACTCATTTTTGTTGGTTTTGTCACTTTAACTCACCCGTGCATTATAGCTGGGGGTTTTGATTAAAAAAAAAATTCTTCGTGACTACGCTTAATGCAATCAGACCATTGAATCCTAATTGCTAATCACTGCTTTTGAATTTTGTGCAACTTTTTGATTTGTTATTTGAGAAACTTGGCGCACTAATGGAGTGGGGCTTGTTCCGTGGACGTTAATCCATCATAGGCTGTATTCACTTGATGAAACACTATTTTTTTTCCTATTCACTTTCTTTGGCAGGTGTGATTTATGCATTCTATTATAGCACAAGCAGGCTTCACGCACTACGCTGGTCGATTTATCAAAAAGAACACTGAAGCAAACAAAATATATTTGTGAATTTGACCTTGAGTTTGAAAGCAATATGGACCTTTACCTGAAATGCTTTTCCGCATTGCTCAAAACGATACGAACGCCATTGTGCTATTTTATTTTCCAATGTGTCATGCAAAATTTGTTCTCTTACGGACCAAACCTTTTAGTTGATCATTTACAGTAGGATTTAGTAAAGAGCGATAGAACGATATCTAATATAAAAAAGCATCACTGAAAAATTATCTAACAATGCAAGTTTCATCAAAATCCTTCCAGTAGAAATTTTTAAAAAGGCCAATATTTCATAATTGGGTTCACTTTATCACAAAACTTTCCCCTCTAATTCTATAACTAAGCAAAATAGAACAATATGTTAGATACTGAAACATTCCCTGAAAAATTATCTAATTAATAGTGTAAGTAGAGTTGCAAAAATCCGGTTTATTCCCGGATTTATTTCCAATAGACCCGGTTTATTCCCATGTTTATTCCCAAAAGACCTGTTTTTTCCCCCAAAAAACCAAGTTTATTCCCAAAAAACCCGGTTTATTCTCAGGTTTAAACCGAGTTTTTTCTGGTCTTTGCTACTCTAAGTGTAAGTCACATTAAAATCCATTCAGCGGAAATCATGTACAATCAGCTGGAAGGAAATTCCAAATTTGCTTTTTATATACAGTGTGATTCATAAATATCGAAACAATAGGCTATCTCTTTAAATATTGCTCCTAGACACATACTTCCAATTGCAAAGTTTCATAAAAAAAAAGGTGCAAAATTTGATGAGGTAAGTTGCAACTCCATGGGGGGTATATTTCAGAAAATACAAAAATTAAATTTTTATACGGCCCCCGTAGGATAAAATTTCCAATTAGGAAATTTTTCCTTATCCATTCCTGAATTAAACAAAAAAAATCCATCTTGATATCTGCAAAACTCATGGAGATATGTCCGTTTTAATAATTCGCGAGGTTTCAAGGGATCAGACACAAATTGAAATGCGTGAAATTCAAGAAACAATGTTACTGTAAGGTGTCTGGGAAACATTTTATTTATTTATATATTTATTTATAGAGTTAGAATTTGGAATTTTTTGTGATGATTAGCCATATAATTTGTAAACAGAATCACACAAAAGATTTCTTACAATTTTTTTTTTTTTTTTAATGCTGAGTAATTTAAAATTGTTATAACTCGAAATATTATTTGTCGAATTGAATTTTTTTTCTTTAATTAAACAGAAATATATTAGTTTTAATTTTCATTCAGCATTTTGAAAAATATTAATTTAAAAAAAAATATTTTAAATAGCAATTAAAAAAAAGATGCAACTTATTTTAAACAAATCATATTTTCAAAAGTGAATAATATTTTTTTTAATTTACCGAATTAAAATTTAAGTAAAATATTTGAAAAAGATATATTACAAGTTTGAACCATTTTTAAAGGTTATTGACATATATAAATTTAAAGATGAGAAATGCTGGAAAAAACTTATGATGCCGAAAAATGCATTTAAAGTTTTAAACAAAGATTGGGACCTAATAGTACGTTTAAATGCTTTTTAAAATCTTCCAGGTGAATAAGTAACTCCTTCCTGTAGCTTCAATTTCTGATTACGATAGTTTGGCTCTCGGGTACAGATATTAAATTTGTTTAACGCATACCCTAGTCTCTCATACAAATCTGGTATACAGCGAAATTTACAAAATTTAAGTTTATTAGAGATATAAATTTCTTTTATGCACTTTATGTTTCAAGTCGGGTTTATTGATATGATGCGAAAGAAAACCATTTTCATGGGCGATGAACTTAATTTTATTTAAATCATTATCTATATAGGTGTTTGTGCATATTTTAGATTTCTGCACAAACCGAAATTTGTACAAAAAATTCCCATTTATCTTAAGATACAATTAAGATTATTTTAAAGAATACTACACACATATTTATAAGAAAATTTTACAGTATATTTTAGATTACATGTTTTCGCATTACAAAAACATAGCTTCCAAACCTCCCACTAATCCTCCGTAATATGTAGATTAATTTGAACCAGTTAACCACTTTAAAACTAGAAAATTTATTTAATGAATCTTTGACTTATTTAATTTAAATGTTTTAAGTCGAATCATTACTTCATTAAATTGAATTTCTTAAAAGAGTTTCTGGTTCGAACATATTGAACCTGGGTCAAATAAACACACTTATAGCGAAATATTAGTGGGAGCTTGGCATCTGTTAAAAAAATACGCAATAGCAACGTTAATGATTATTTATACTATTAGACTGTTACATTCGTATACAGATTGATTTTAAAAAACAATGTCGTTTGGAATAAACGAAAAATAGGTTTAAAAACATCATAACTTTTGAAGCTGTATAACAAAAAGTAGATTTTTGAAAATATTTCTGTGTAATTTATAAAATATATTTCCAACGATTCCGTTAACAGAAGTTTCATTATCGCTATTACTATTTTTATAAAACTTATTGCCTTCCTAACACGTCCTAAGAACAATAAAGACACGGGCCGGCACGGTCCGGCCAGCGGGCCGTGCCAATTACGACCCTGGGGCCAATCTCGGCCTCATGCAGACCTCTAGCATATTTCTCAAGCAAGTTTAACGTAAAAATCTATACGCGATTATTTTATATCTAAAAGTTAAGGCATTCTCTTAGATCGACTTTTAATAATGTGTAAATGTATGGTCGATCCCTAACTTGCATTGCAAATGAACTGATTTCGCGTCTCTCAGAGGTATGCTTAAGTGGTGTAAGTCACGAATTTTGGATTTTAATATCTCAGGGAATTTTGCAGATATCAAGATGGAATTTTTTTTTTTGTTTAAAGGAATAATTTCCTAATTGGAATTTTTAACCTACGGGGGCCGTATAAAAATTTAATTTTTGTATTTTCTCAAATAGACCCCCCATGGAGTTGCAACTTATCTCATAAAATTTTGCACCTTTTTTATGAAAATTTGCAATTGGAAGTATGTACCTAGGGGCAATATTTAAGGAGATAGCCTATTGTTTCGATATTTATGAATCACACTGTATATAGTAGATTATGTTCGTATGTTTTTTATTCAAAAGAATGCATTAAATTATGTTTGTAATTCTTGTCTATCTTGAAAGTTGGAGCTGGTGCAGCAGGTTCAGTAGTAGCTTCTCGTTTGTCGGAAGTTCCATGCGTCAGTGTGTGAAGCTGGCTCACCTCCACCAAAACTGACAGACATAACGACTTTTGGAGGAAGTTTTTTGTCGACAAATATGGATTGGAAGCATGAAACCGTCCCGCAAAGGTATACAGGAAGAGACCAGATAAATAGGGTGAGTAACTAAACGTATGAATTTAGTAAATCTAACTTAAGGTGGTATTCAAGAAAATATTTTCTACGCTCAACAACTCAAAATTTTGAGACACATTTTCATATATAAGGGACCCATGTTTTTATTTTTCATTCAATTAATTAGAAATTGATTTACATACAATTATTTTCACAGCTCGATATTTTTTTTGGTTTCCAGCGTTATCGCTTCGGGAAATTCGGTTCAAAATGTCCACTTTGACAGCATTTTTTTAAATAAATTCTACCTTTATCAAAAAATCGGGACAATACGGATATTTTAAAGTTTGTGAATAAAAGAACCTGCCAATTGGATGCCTTTTAGAGCAAAAATGAATTTAAAAAATGTGTCTCAAAATAAGCAGTTTGGATTTGAATACACCCTTAAGGCTTTTGGGGCCGATTAAGGCCCTGCCACGCACATAGGTTTAACATTAGCAAGCGATGACAAGAGATGACCCCCTGGGAACCCAGCTTTCTCTTATACTCTAAGCAGTGGTTCCCAACCTGGGGTACGCGTACCCCTGGGGGTACGTGGAGGGTCTGCAGGGGGTACGTAAAAATAATATCGATAATGGTGGAAATCACAAAAATGGTTTCAATGAAAACACATAAAGTTGATACTTTTTGGATTACAAAGGTAGTCTCATGTGTAATTCCAATATGTTACACTCAAAATGAAGGGAAAGGCCCGCTGTACAGAATAATTTATTGATAATTCAATGTCACTAGCTCAGCCCACCGATTATCATATTGCATGATTTCTTATATATTTACCTCCATCTTCGCAAAAACTCTCATTGATAATTATACAATATTAATTTTACACCAAATTTATCTTAATAATACTTGCAGTACGCTTTATTTACGTCAGAGTTTCCATTCTTAATGCTTTATTTTGAAAAGCGTTGAAAAGCAGGCCATTATTTTTGTTTTCGAATAGGCGGAGTTATATCACTAATTTATATTAATTAATAGGAAAACTTTTTTCTTTAAAATGAGTATTTACTAATGAATACATTACTAATAAAAAAAGCATATTTGCATTATATCAGTTTTGGGAGGGGGTGGGGGTATGTTTCTGATAAAAAGGGGTACTCCAAAATTAATAGCCCAAGCAAAGGGGTATGTGAAGGAAAAAAGGTTGGGAAGCGCTGCGTCTAATGCGAAAACTGGATTCCCTGGCCAGTCATCCCTTGTCATCCCATTCTAATGTTAAACCTGTAGGCGTGGAACGCATTCATATGTTTCATATACGGGGTGATCACAAATAAATGCCCCAATTCGAATATTCAATAATTCATTAACTATGATAAATATGAGGATGAAATAAGTGATCTTTATCTCTGATAGTGCTTATGTTATGGTTAATATGATTAATCCGGTCATTATTAATAATAATTTGTTATTATTAATATTTACCAAGGTTATTATTAATAATAACCAGTCACTACTAATAATAACCTGTTATTGTGATGTCAAGTGAATGTGATGTCAAATGTGATGTCAAGTGAATGTGATGTCAATCTACAGTAAAACTTCAATTAACCGAACCCCATTAATCTGAATAGCCGGATATCCTGATCGATATTAGGAAATAAAAATTGGCAATGTGATTTCCTTAAAATTCCTATTTAAATTTATGTTAAAATTTCAACAAAATTATAATTTTCTAAACCTGTACTTTATAACTCATTCTAAACTGTTTGTCAAATTTGAATTAAAAAGAAAATTTTGTCGGTCTCGCAATATTTTGTAATTGATTCTTAACTATTTTTTAATTTTAATTTGAAAATAGTACTTTAGCGTTCACCCTGTGTTTCTTAATAAGTCTGAACTGTTTTTCTAATTTAAATTACAATGTTATGTATTAGAATTCACCTAGTATTTTGTTACTGATTTTAAACTGCTTTTCTGATTTGAAATAAGAATGTAAAATTTCTAAACCACTCAATAGTTTGTTGCTGAAATTCAACTGTTTTTCTAATTCTCATTACAAAGTAACTTGCATAGGTCTTCTAATTGGCTCTGTTGTTATTGTCTAATTTATATTCTAGAAACTGAAATTACCTAGTGGTAAATGTCTTGGAGGATCAACAAGTCACAATGCTGGCCTACATGTTCGAGGTAACAAGAAGGATTACGATGGTTGGGCAATGATGGGTGCAAAAGGATGGAGTTACGAGGAGGTCCTTCCTTATTTTATAAAGTTGGAAGATAACGAAAATTTTTAGTATATCAGAGATGGTGAGTTTAACAATTCTATTTCTTTGTCGTCTAAAAAATAAACGCATTTTTGTTAATAAATTTTACATTCAAATAAGTAATATTATAAATTCAAAAAAAGCAATCAAAACTGTTACAAGAATTCATTTTATAAAGCATTAGAATGCATTTTAAAATAAAGATTTTTGTCATTTGACTAATTGAGCTAAAAGATAGCTACATTTTACGCTGCCAACGACCAGATGTGGCTGCGATGCTACCATCATCTTGGCTATAACGTGTTCAAGATACGCTGATTTCCACCAACAGTGATGCTACCATGTGGTCACGGTAGACTAAAAAAGTAGCCTAGATTTGATGGAGTTTATTTTTAATAGATTCGGTTTTTTACCAGGTTCATTCTCAAAATAACGCGTTCATTTCCAAAAAAACAAGTTTACTCGCAGGTTCATTCCCAAAAGACCTCGTTTATTTCCAAAAACACAAGTATATTCCCCCAAAATCTGGTTTATTCGCAGGTTTAAACCAGGTCTTTTCTAGTATTTTTAACTCTACTTTTATTATAGTACCATATGATCAGAACACTGCAAACAAAACTAGTCGGATGTGCCAATCCCAAAACTTTCTTCTATCTCATACATATTAATACTTCAAAATTTGCTATTACAGCGCCAATGAAAATGGAACAAAAATCGCTATTACAGCGCCTCCTTCCGACAGAATATCTCCAAATTCAAAAAGAACCTGCTGGCCATAGTCACAAACCTATAACAAAATGTGGTTCAATTCTACGCATAACTTCATACGCTCTTCAATGGTACAATAATGAAAATGGCACAAAAAGCGGTATTACAGCGTTCCCTTAAGGGCGGAATATATTCAAATTCAAGAAGGACCTTCTGGCCATAGTCACAAACCTAAATCAAAAATTTGGTTCAAATCTATAGATAACTTCATAACATTTTCGATAATGTAATGAGGACAAACACACGGACACACTGACAGACGGACAGACAGACATTTTGTATAAACTTGTTTTCCGGGATCTATGACCCCTAAAACATGTTTATCCGTCGAAAACAATTTCGATTCAAATATCTTCTTCTATTATACATAGAAGAAAGTAAAAATTGAAATATACGAAAAATCAGTAGGTTGTTGGAGAAAGATAAGCTCTCCGAGTAGCTTTCGGGCAAGTTATGGAAATAATTTTTCCAACTGTCCGAGCAGTGCACGGATGATGCTGATATAAAGTGGCCAAGAGGATAATTTTAAATAAAGTCCTATAGATGATGGTAGTTATGGGATTGAAATTACTAATAAATGCTAATAAAGTTGTATACATGAAAAATTCTTGTTGCTGGGCCAGCGGGCCAACAATCAACGTAACTTCAAGCTTCTGTCTGAGGACATTTCTCACATGGCATGAATGTCTTCGCATTATCTATAAAAAGTGATCCCAAAACACCATACGAAAATATTTTTGATACATTATGCCGTATGAGAACTTTCATCAGATGGGCTAAATACAGTGATTATAGTCTATTCTGTGCCCCAGTTGTGGTGACTATGTTTGTCCAATCAGGAAATTTGAAATCGCCACTCCTTAAATACATAAGTAATTCACATAGCTTACATAAGTAATTTCTCACTAGGAAGAACCAAGTTTGACTTATCCCGCTCAAATGTAGAACTTTTTTTTAAACATTACCCATTAAATGGTTTATACGCACATAACTGTATATGTACGTGTATAATGTAATATCAAAAATCAGGAAAGAAATATATGACGAGCATAAGAGATCGTGCAGTTTTAAGATCGTCCTGCATTTCCTTTTATTATAGGATACCATGGCGTTGGAGGTCCTATTACAATTGAAAAACCGAGATACATTTCTGAAATAAAACAACCAATATTCGAGGCTATCAAAGCAATGGGTTACCGAATAGTAGATCCAAACTATAGACGACAAACAGGTAAGCATGTTTGTTTGTTTTTTTCGTTTTTGAAATAACAATTTGGGTTGTAAATACAATTTCTAGACCCTATGGGACACACACAGTGTGTCTCATAAAGACCAATCACATAAAATTCTACAAAGCAAGAATAGTCACATGGAATATATAAAACGTGATCTTTACATCTACGAACGTTAGCTTCTGAGAAAATTAGGTGTACTTTTTCCCCTACATATCTTCAACCTTAGCCATATTACACAAATCACGTAATTTAGGTGACTCGGTACCTATTGTACTATTGTACATGTCATTTTGATATATTATTGAATGGTTTTATGAAACAAAATGGTTAAATCAGTAAAAAAAAAGGCAATTCTTGTGGTAAATTTCGAAAATTTAATTTTTCATAATAATAATAATAATTATTACTTTTAACCTGTTAACCGGGGAATAAACTTTCGTTCAACGGATATGCGTGATTACCAACGGGGCACACTTCCACCAATAAAAAAGGAATATCATTTTTTTCCTTATTCATGGATGTAATCTATCATGAATAGGGCGTTTTAATAATAAGAAAATTTCTATTAAAATTTTACTAAGGCATGTAATGCGTTCAAAATATTACGATAGCAGTTCGTGTATGACGAAATATTTCGTCATACTCAGTTAACAGGTTAACTACACTTCTCTTAGAATTTTGAATATTTTGTATGATTTTTTTTTCAAGTTTATCAATTTAAGAAAAAATAAATAAAATGTCAGGACTTATGTAAAAATACAGTACAAATGAATGAGTATATACCAGATCATCGAAAAGGATTAGGCAGATTTAAAAGAATCATAACTCGAAAAGTAATGGAGTAAACGCATTTATTTTCTTTCCAAAGTACTCGGCAATTATCCAAGATTTATTAGATATAGCTGGTTTAAAGTTGTGACATTCAGACGATACGCAGAATCGATGATCTGAAAATGCAAATCGTGCCACACATCCGTAATTTTCTTCGTTGATTCCGGGGTTAAAAACATATGTCTAAAATTATTGGAAGTATGATAAAAATGTCAGCTAGAAAGTTCTTCAGCATCGTCGATTTAATAGGAAAGGATCCTCTGTGTACAAGAATAGCCTCAGCAAAAAAGGAAAATTGTGAATGTGTAGTGTGATTTGCATTTTTAGATCATCGATTCTGCGCATCGTCTAAATGTGAAGCCTTTAAAACTCTTAATCTAACAAATCTTGGATAATTGCCTAGTACTTTGGAAATAGAAAAATTGTGTTTACTCAATTACTTTTAGAGTTAGGATTCTCTGTCCCGATGACCCTGTACTGCGAATGTTTAAATTCATTGTAAACAAAAAGTTGGAAAATTGATATTTTGTTCATTTTTCGCAAAATGAAAAGGCAAATATTATACTTCTATATTCCTATAACTTTATGGCTAAATCTATGCAGAGATTTTGTGCAGTGATTTAGAGAAAACATTCATTGTTGCATATATTTGACGAATGTATTACCCCTGTGACGAATGTATGCGTACCCCTCTTTTTAGACTCAAAACTTTATAAAAGTGCTCATTATATGCATGTGTACTAAATACGATTGTATTATCACTTTATGAAGGACATTATTTAATTAGTTACTCAGTAACACGAGCAGAGTGTATTGTTATTTACTTTATTGTGTTTCGTTTGTCAGGTTTTTATGATCTTCAAGCAAATATGAGGTACGGCCAGAGGTGCAGCACAGCAAAGGCGTATTTAGTTCCAGTAGAAAACAGAACCAATTTAGATATATTGCCCAACGCTTTTGTGAGAAAGGTAAAAGAAACATAAATATTTTAAAAGAATAACACAATGATATCAAATGAAAACACGCATCCAAAACAAATTAAAAACGAAACATACAAAATAAAATACAAGTCGAAGCCGAAACAAGTTAGGTTAAATTGTTCTTCGCTAATTTTAATCATCATATGGGCGTAGGATGCATTGGTATTTTTAAAATATCTCCTCAGGAAATTAATATTTTTAACTTCTATTTTCTTTGTACTGTTCTTAAAAGATGTCTCTTTTTTTTTCTTAGTTATCAAAATATTTCTAAAATATGTGCATAAATTATAATTTTATGTGTTAATATCTTAGCGAAACTGAATAAGGTTTTAACACTTCACATAAAATTAAGTATATATTTTAGAAAAAAATTGACAACTAAGAAAAAAATAGACATCTTTTAAACCCTTGGGAACGAGCGACACCTATACGTTTCGCATAAGATGCTCAGAAACCTCTATTATTCCCACCAGTTATTTTTTATTGTAAGTTTTGCCACATTAAATCATAGCATTTCTGCAATTCAATTAGGCAAAAAGTTCTGTTTTGAAAAACCGGGGGTAAAAAATTAAAAATTCTGTAAAAGACGCTTGTCGCGAAGGGGTTAAGAAAAGAACAAAGAAAACAGAAGTTTAAAATATTAATTTCCTGAGGAGATATTTAAAAAATACGAAAACATCCTACGCCCATAGGATTAACATTAGCGAAGGGAATCGGGAAGTTTACTGACGAGCAGCCTTAAACAGATGGTGTCAATTTGGCATTCGAAATATTAAAATGCCATCAAACAATATGTTTCCACATATTAGGAAACGATATAAGGAGATTGTATGTACAGAACAATAAAGTATAAAAATTTGAGAGGAAATTCAAAGAAGGAATAACAAATCATTGAAAGGGTAGAAGAAGACGACAGAACGGCCCAGTAGAACGATGGTAGGGGTCATTTTCACCCCTGAGCGCTTTTGTCCATTGATTACTTTTGTTTGGTTGGAAGAAATTTTTTGAATTTTTTTTTACTTTTATTAAATAGATAACAAGTATTAAAAAAAACAGCAATCTAGATTTGTTAGTTTTTGAAATATTGGACAATATTTCTTATATATATATATATATGTATATGTATATATATATAAGAAATATTGATGAAAAAAATATTAATTTATAAATTGTGTTTTATTTTAGTTAGCATTAGTTTTAATTTGTGAAACCAATCAAATTTTATATTAAATTAATGAGTTATTTGAGTAGTTGTAGTACGATCCAATTGATTGTCTGTAGGCATTACATTTACAATACTCAATATAATTTTTATAACATTTACAATACTCAATATAATAATATTTCCAATAAATTGTCAAGTAATATTAAATATTAATTAAATATAAATGATGAAATACACATAAATTATATATTTTTCCAATGTATGACATTTAAAATTGCTTTATCGTTGTTATTTCAGTAGTTTAATCGAGGGGTCAAAATGACCCCTTACCACCGTTCCAGTAGGTAATATTTTTTTCCGCCGTTCTAGTGTTTAAATATTATTTTCAAAACGATTCATCTGCGGGTCCCTAGAAATACATAATGAAAATTTAAAGTCCTATAGTGCAGAGGTAGGAGATCATTGTGTTAAGAGTCTACACTAGTCACGGGAAGAAACGCTCAAGCTAATGTTAAGTCTATGGGAATGTTCTAGCTGGATTTCTCGCTCGCATTTTAATATTTTTAAATGCTTTTTCTGCATAGGATAGCTGAGGTCAATCTCCAACGATGTTAGTTTTTACTTTTTCGAATTTTGTTGCAGTTTTTTTATAAGCGGGCATTTTTAATTTTGGAACCGGTTAGAACTGGTTCTGAAAGAGAAAGTACCCTTACATAAAATAACTGGAACCAAAATCGAAAAAGTAAAAACTAACAACGTTGGAGATTGACCTCAGCTATCCTATGCAAAAAAAGCATTTAAAAATATTAAAATGCAAGCGATTAATCTCGCTAGAAACTTCTCACAGACTTAACATTAGCTTGAGCGTTCTTTCGCATGACTGATGTATTCTCTTAAGAGCCTACATCAGTCATGCGAATCAGTCATGCAGTTGTCTGAACGATTAATAAAATGAGCATTCATAACATTTTTCATCGATTTCATCGAAGAAAACTACGTTATTCGGAAAGTTTGCGTCACTTTCTTTGCACGCGATGAGGGGCGAATAGTGGTAGAAATCGGCTATGATGTCTTACACTCACGCACCGTTTTTTTTTTTTTTATATCGGTTATAAAAAGGGAAAACGTCGCCAAATTTGAAGGATTTTTTCCTTTAATGGTAACCTGGCTATTGTATTCGCGCCAATCAAAAAGTCGCCAAAAATCTGTGCGTGAGTGTAACACACCTGTTCCTAGAAATCTAATGCTGAACTCAATCTTGTATTTCCTTAGCGAGAAAAGGTGTTGGTTGCCATAATAATCGTATATTTTCTGCTCTCCAAGGACTGAGACTAAACTCTTTCGTTACACATTTTGATATCAAAGACGTTGTTATTTCCATGGCAAAATGCTTTTCTCTGTTGCGCTATTCGACACTGAGATATCGAAATCGAACCGATAGCTCTTAGAATCAGCGCCATAATACACTTTTAAAACTTTTTATTAGAAAATAAGAGGAGTTTTTATTATTTTTTATCTTTACAGAAAACAAAACTGTTTTTGCATTTTTATTTTTTTTCATTCGAAAAATATAGAAGATTTTATGTTAAATCATAATTATATTCTATAGGAATTCAGACAAATTTCAAATTTTACCATTCATCGAAAAGAAAATAGCGCATTTCGATAATTAATTACAAAGTTAAATTATGGATGCTAAAATTTCCCAACGGCAGACTCTAGTTTGAAGTTTTGTCAATGCCCGACATTCCAAATTACCTAGATATTTTTTGATGGATTTTTGTGCATCTGTTCGAAAAGTATAAACGAAAAGTTAAATTTTTAACTTTTATATTTTTGTTAATTAAAAGTATGTACTTTGTTCTTTTTTACTTCACCAGATATCTCGCAATGCTATATCATAACGTGTTACTAAAATCAAATTTATTAAATTCTATCTTCTATTGTTTGTCCAATTATCGACGACGATTTATAAATGAATCCTTGATATTAACTTCAAGAGTCTCAATATGCGCATACAACCGAACCAAACCAAGTCACGAAAATGTACTGTTATTATGTAATCCGGCCCTTTTCTCGCTGAGGAAATGCAAAATTGTGTTCGGCGTCAGATTTCTACAAGCATTCCACATCATCGAGCACTTTCTGAATAACGTAGTTTTCTTCCATCAAATCCATATAAAATGATATAAACGTTGTTCTGATAAAAGTCTAGCCCCAGCTGAACGTTGGCAAAACTTATTTTCAGTAATAAGACTATTTAAATTTAATTTTAAAATATAAAATATCCCTGTATACGGCAACTTAGGTAAACCATAAGAAATATACGATATAAATGCTTCTGCTACATGTTTGGTCCCGGTTTCGACAAGTCAGACTAAGATATTATGATATAATTAGATGAAGGCGTCAATTAACATATTCGATTATTGTTCGATTTCATAATTTACTATAAGTTTCTAAAAATACACCGGAAGTGGTACTAGATTTTGGCTTATGCAACACTTCACTTTCGGCTTACCCAAATCATTATATTTCCCTACATAAAATGTATAATTTTTTCTTGTATCTGATAACTTATGGGTTTCATATGGTCGCCTCCTTAACTGTTATGATACGTCGTCATTTTGTCTCCAATCCAGTTATTACAGGTATCATTATCACATGGTATGAAAAATGAGTCTAATAGAAGTATAGCATTTTTTATTGATTTTCCAATGCGAGGTTTTCAATGTCACATCCCTTTATGACTCACATTTAGCAAACGCTCATGAGACTCACCTTAAAGTTACCGAATGAATAAGTTTACTGAAAGTCAGTTATATGTCACTTTGTGACTAACTAACTAATTAGCATTATTTAGATATACTCTGACCCTGACACTTGGGAAAATTTTGGATGTTACTAAAATTTCAAACAGAATGACCGTGTTATTAAAGAAAAGTAATATACGCGAAAATGTAAATTTTGCAAAGTGACATCATGTTATAAAAGAGGTAATTTAAATTTGGAGAAACTAATTTTATTTTCATTTATTTTACTTTTTAGGTGCGTTCGTAATTATATAAATACGTAGCACCTATAGTCGTCGCTTGGTCCGTCCGTCTGTCCGTCCGTCTGTCTGTCTGTCTGTCCGTCTGTCTGTCCGTCCGTCTGTCTGTCTGTCCGCATATAACAACGCAAAAACTACCCAACCAAATGGTTTGCAATTTAAAATATATTATCTTTGCAGAATTTTGTCGAGACATTTCAAATTTTATTAAAATCGAATCAAAACTTTAGAAGATATTAATAAAAATATTTATTAAGAAATTTGAATTTTTTTTTTTAAATCGGTGCTTTTTTGTTATAGGAGCTTCCGATGGATGTTAAATCGTCAAGCGACCGAGATACTTATTTTATGACAGAAATTATTCTGCAGACGATATAATTCATTTCACAGAATTAAAAATCATCAAGATCTGAATATTTATATAACTAGCTGATACATATATATCTGAATATTTATATAACTAGTTAAGATATTTGTATGAACAGTGTCATAAAATATATACTTAACTAGCTGTTTAACCCGTTCTACGCACGGGATATCACGAATTTAATTCTAAAACGTGCGTACGAACGCACCTCGTTTGTAACGTTTGACGTACAATTTCCAACTTGTTATTATCTTGTGATTGATTAAATGATTTCTTTTAACTATTTATTTAAATATAATTTCACAGGTCATTATCGTAAACAGTCACGCTGTTGGAGTACTACTTGATTCCAATGGTCAGACCTACCAGGTAAACGCCAGACGAGAAGTTATCCTCTCTGCAGGAGCTATCAACACTCCTCAGATACTAATGCTTTCGGGAATAGGTCCAGAAGAGCACCTGCGTCAATTCAATGTATGAAGGCTAGATACATTTATAATTTTGTTTGGGCATCAACTATGCATTTTTAACTCTTTCCAACATTGTTGTAAAGTTTTTATGGCTTCCATTTGTTTGTCTTCACTCTAACTTTTGTAAATATAACTCGATGCAAGTTTTGTTTTGTTTTGTTTTGATATTTAATATATGACTTCCATACTGAAAATGGAGTGTATAACATTTATATTTCGTTTAACAAGAACACACAAAATATTCTGATACATTATGCTCTATAAAAAAAGATAATTCATAGTGTATTTAAATGTTGATTCACTACTTTGAATATAAAAACATACCAAGTGTTTCACGAAGGACCCCTAACTTTGAAAATAAATAACACGGAAACGGTGATAGATAGAATCATGAAACCAGTGGTATGTTTTTTTTTAAACCCATAAAAATATGATACAGACACCTCAAAATTTAGCAACAAATTGCGCCGATAGAGGGTGCTACATGTGGGATAACCATAAGTAGGCTGTATCACATCAAAAGCAATGCAAAATGTGCATCTTTCACACAACACACATGACGCAAACGAAGAATGAAATTGTCAGTGATTCTTTGTAGTATGTCACCGGAAATCAACACACAGACTTGGCAAATAGCCTTCTCAAACTCGTCGAGTGTTAAGATCCTACGCTACTCAAGCAAAGAAACACGCAAGCTAATGTTAAATCTATGGGAAGGTTCTTGGCAGATTTCTCGCTCGTATTTTAATATTTTAAATGTTTGTTTTTTTTTTGCATAGGATAGCTGAGGTAGATCTCTAACGTTGGTAGTTTTTACTTTTTCTATTTTTGTTGTAGATTTTTTATAAGCGGATATTTTTAATTTTGTAACCGGTTGGAACCGGTTCTGAAAGTAAAAGTACCCTTATATAAAAAAACTGGAACAAAAATCGAAAAAGTAAAAACTAACAAAGTTAGAAATCAACCACAGATATCCTATGCAAAAAACATCATTTAAAAATATTAAAATACGAGCGAGAAATCTGCCAAGAACCTTCCCATAGACTTAACATTAGCTTGTGCGTTTTTTCGCATCACTGATGTAGGCTCTTAAAGGATTGTTGCGATAAACAATGTCCTTCAGTGTCACTTCCGGAATTTCTTTCACTAAACGCTAATAGATCACGTTTCAACGGCGAAATTTTTGACGACTGAGGGTTCTTGACGTCTGAGGTCTCTTTATAGAGAGGGATCCGTAATGCTACCTGCAACGCCATTTATCGGCGCTATTTTTAACTAAAATTTTGACGTTTCTGTATCAGATTCTTACGGGTTTTTTAATAAACATACGACTGGTTTCATGCTTCTATCTATCACCGTTTCGGAGTTATTTATTTTCAAAGCTGGGGAGTCCTTCGTGAAACACCCGGTATATGCATTACTAAAGTGTACTATAGATGAATTTTATTGTACATAAAGTGCTTAGAATTAATACTTCATTTAAAAGGGACACACAAAAAAATTCTATTACAATACTGTCTAACAACAACAATTGCTAGAAGTGCGCTTTCAGTTGCGGTATACGTTTTCAAGCTTAACTAATTTCTAGTTAAGATCCCATGCCCTCGTGTGTAATAAAATCTATCAATCATAAGCGGTGCTGTACAAAAAAAAATCGACTATTCAACTGTCTACTGTCAGTTATTTCTGAAATTGGGTTTATATGTGTATTATGCGTTTTCTAAATTTTTCATTTAGATATCCAATTTTACCTTTCAGTTTCGTTACAATATTCTGGAAATGTTTGAAAGTGTTTCAAATTCTATATGTGATGCATTAGTTATTTTCTTCTTCTTTTATTACTGTTGTAGAATTAAGAACACATATTCAACATTCCATGTGTTTCAGCTTATGTTTTATTACATGTTAGCTGATTCGCTTGGCGTTGCCCGGGCCTGTAATTATAACCTTAAATAAAACTCAAGTTTGTATGATTTTATGACGTCAGAAAATTTTCCAAATGAACTTATGTTAGGGGGCCCCACTGCCTTCGACAGCGTAGAGTGTTTCAAATGAATTTAGTTTCCGGGCGCCCAATGTCTTCAGCAGCGTCCAATGTGTTCCCAACAAACCACTTTCCGAACGAACCTGTGACCTGGTCTCTGCTGCCTACGACAGCGTATACCCTAGACAATCGAAAACCAAATTGAATAAGCCAGTAATCGAGCCCACAGAACAGGAGTTAAGAATTAGATCCCTGGCGGTGGTAGGTGGAACTAAAATCTGTCAAATAATCGAAAAACAAGTTGAAGTGTCTAACCTCGTAGTAATCGGGCGCATAAAACCAGGGATAAGAATGCGACCCCTTGAGGTGGAAGGTGGAAATAAAATCTGTAAAACAATCGCAAACTCAGTTAAAAGAACCAGTTCCAGTTGAAATCGGGCTGATAGAACCTGAGAAAAGAATGCGCCATTAATGTTCAAAAATGGTAGTAACTGAAGTCTAAGATAAACTTTCGTGATTCAGAAATAAACAAAGAAGTACAAAAATAAACAAAGGAGAAGAGAATTGTTAAAATTTCACGTCCAAAATAAATAGAGAGATCATCAAGTGGTGGCTGTAACTTTTGCAAACATTTGATGCGTATATATATATATATATATATGATTTTTTGCAATTCATTCCCTCTGTTTGGTTGTGTTCATGTGTGGTTCATGTGGTGCACAGGTATCTTTTTTAATCCAAATGTATTATGTACTTTTTGACTCTATTTCAAGTTTTATCTGTATATTATAGGTATGGTTTCTTTCCTTTTTAATATTGATTTATTTTTTATTTTTTCACTGGTTTGATTCATTGTTTATGAGTGGTAGTCCCAAAATCATATTCTTTAGCAAAATGTTATGGCTAATATGATGATGAAACCACTCATTTTATTTGTGGTATTTAGGCATTTGGGACTTGATAATTCTGTCTGAATTCCACGAACTTCATTTTATTCATTCAATTTCATTTATTCAAATTTTAATTTAATTTCTTCTTTTAAATAAGTTTTTAGTATCTATATTCAATGTGTTGGGGAATACTTTCATTGTCAACTAATTATTACATACTTAATCATTATTTCATAGTTTAAGTTGGTGTTATGGTAATGTTTCATTTATGGTTATATATATATATATATATATATATATATATATCATATTATATCTGCGATGTCTGTCCATCTTAAAAATTTGCATTGGTTCAATCTTGTGAATACACAGAATTATACGTTGTTGATGTCAGTTATCTTTCAAGGTACATTTGCAGGGCACCATACTTCACTACCACAAAGTCAGTCACCTGATATTGATTGGAATAATTATTCTATTTTATTTTCATGTTATTTTTCGTTTGGATGTTGTAAAGTGCTCTGTACACTGTAAAAAATTACCAATGTTTCTTATTTTATGAAAATATACTATAACCACGAACGAAAATATAATATAATCTTCTGAGTTATCCAAAATTCCGAATAGCGTGTTCCATTGTCTTTTGAATACCCAGAAACCAATACATTTCCAAAATTTAAAGAATTATTCATAAAAACAAAGTATTTTTCGCTGCCCGTATTATTCAGAAACGTTTCCGAAGGGTTTTTATAGTGTATTAATAAGTGTCCTCAGCCTATAATACCTGTTTTTCGAATGCTATCAATTCTATAGTAAACATTTTCATGCTCAAAAAATATGTTTAACAGACAAACATGCAAAATTAACAGCGTTAACAATAACATTAAAATTAAAATTATTTCTTTATTCTTTCATGTATAAATTAAATTATGCGGCTGAAAACGTTCACTTGAGAATGGATGACATTCGAAAAACAGGTATTGAAGGCTGAGGACACTAATTAATATTCTATAAAAACCCTTCGGAAACGTTTCTGAAAAATACGGGCAGCGAAAAATACTTTGTTTTTATAAATAATTCTGCAAATTTTGGAAATGTATTGGTTTCTGGGGATTCAAAAGACAATGGAACAAGCTATTCGGAATTTTGGATAACTCAGAAGATTATATTATATTTTCGTTCGTGGTTATAGTATATTTTTATAAAATAAGAAGCATTGGTCATTTTTTACAGTGTAGATTCTGAGTGACCGGGGTCACATTCATCTTCGGTGTCTGTTAGGGAGTTGTTAAACTATCTCCTTCTCACATAGCGTATTACATCTGACATGATACCTTTCCACTAAACGTTTTTTCTTATTATTTTTAAAAATTTCCAACATAGTTGAAAAATGTTTATAAATTCGGTTTCTCTGGTCGTCTGTCTGTCGTCTCTCCATGCTCTAACTCGAGTAAATATACTCGGATTGCCTTGAAATTGAAATACGTTCTTGAGGCTTAATGTGGTATGTTTGCATTGAAAATGAAGTGTGTATCATTTATGGCTCTTTTATAGGGACACTCAAAATAATTCCGTTACATTACGGTCTATGCGTAAAAAGAGTTTGCGGCGTATTTTAATGAACTTACACTATTTTAAATATATTCAAATCGATACATATCACTGCACGGGACACTACAGGGTGGTTACTGTAAAATATGGTGGACATAGAATGTATCGTTAATTTACAGGGACACTCAAAACAATTCGGCTACAGTACTGTCTATGAACAGTAATTGCTAGTAGCACGTTTCCTGCTGTAGTACGTGTTTTTAAATATAACTAATTTTTTGCATATTAATTGGTGCATATAAATTCTGTAGATCATATACAGGGCTGCTCAAAATATCTCACGTACATTTCTGTTTGTTGATAGAAATATTGAATTAAAAATAAAACAATTATTTGGTTTAAAAAAAAAAAAAAAAAAAAAAAAAAAAAGCATTTCTTTCTTTTTGAGATTTTTCTTCATACAGAAAGTACAGTAGCTGGTGAACACACAATAGTTGCTGGAAAGCAACATCAGCGTTCTGACGTCACTGGTAGAAATTAGAAGGGGTATGCTCCGGTATTTAAAAAACCAAAAAAGAGAGGGTGATAGTACATGGCATAAAAATAAAATTTGACGTAGAACATGACGTCGCAATCCACTTATTTATTTAAAAATACAGAGGGTCTCATATTTTTCTTTCATAACCTTAATAATAATGAAGAATATCGCACATGCATAATCGAACAAAAAAAAAGTACTTCAAATAAAATTTGCTTGGAAACTATGGCTCAATTTATTGATTTTCTATGATTTTTCAAATAGTTTTCCAGCATTATTCTTTTAAATCTATCTGAATAATGAACATTTGTCTGAAACAGTAATGTGATATAACTAAGGAGAAAGCTGCAGAGTCACTACTATTGGCGGCAATTGATTGCTCCTGTTTGGTAAGAGCAAACCTATTTAAAAAAACACGAGATTGAGAAAGTTTAAACATAATATACCACACTTTGACCGCAAACTAAAGTTCGTCAACGAAAAGATTTTTATTTTTTGATTATCTTTCACTATATTCCAAAACCGTTCTTGAAGGGCATGACCCATTGACTTCGTAACTTTTTTAAAAATATTCAACAGACTGAAAATGTTTGTATTTGATTTTAGATTCCTGTTCTTGCAAACCTTTCTGTGAGTATGAATTTTCAAGATCACGTGGAAATGAATATACAAGCTGTATTAAAACCTCATATTCAAGAATTCTCTGAAAAGCTGAGTGATGAAGCTTACATAAAAGAGTATATATTAAATAAATCAGGTAAACATACTCTTTTTCATATTACATATTCATATATAGAAATATTTAGAAATTTATTTAAAAAATATTTTTTCATTATTTTTTTTAATTTGCATAGATTATTTTATTTTTACGACTTAATATACGCTACAAAAAAACAAAAAAAAAAACTTTTTTTAAATAAATGACTTTAGTAGATGGATATAAAATCAATGACTAAGTTGTGTTTAAGATACATATTGCAGTTATTTTAAAAAGTAACTTTGTATTATTTTACCAGGTCCATTGGCTTCGGCTGTGGGCGACTTCTATCTGGCATTTCTTCATAATGACGAAATTAATCCAGACATTGACTTTCCAAATTATGAACTCTATATCGGAAAAACCTCTGTGAAAGCTCCTCTGCCGTACTGGAATCTAAAACCAGAAGTTTTATATAAAACGTCATTCCGAAACATAACAATGTACTTAATTTCATTTTCCACAGATCCCAAAGTTTCCGCAATACATCTTCAGCGGATCCCTGAATATCTCGCACTCATAAAAAATTCACTTTAAAATCTTCACTGCATACGAAAAAAATTTTCCGTGTAAATAAAAGAAAAACTATCAAGGAAACCACATTAAAAAGAGATATTCAATTACGAATGTCTGTATTTCCAATATTTATTTTTCACATTACCTATTTTACACTCAGACATTACTTAAAAACACGGTAAAAGTTCCATACGAAACAGTTCACCATGACTAAAAATGTTACAGAGTTTCACATAAAACTGTAATTATTACATAAACGTTTTCAACCCAGCTGGAGCGTCATCAATTGCAATTTTCAGGCATCCCTCCCAACGTGTATCCCTTCCTTATCTGACTAGATTAGAGGGAATTCTTTAATCCCCAGTCGTCAGATAAATAGCGCAGGAAGGAATGATTGAAAATTACAACTGTTTATGCTCCAACTGGGGTGAAAACGTTTTTGTAATGGTGACAGTTTTATGTGAAACTCTAACATTTTTAGTAATGATGGACTGCTTTTTATGGAACTTTTAAAACTTTTTTTAACTAATATCTGAGTGTAAAATTGGTAATGTGAAAAATAAATACAAGGGAGGCACTTTTGCTGAAGCTCGCACGTAGCTTTGAGACCTTGTGCATTTTACAGCCCTATATACCAAAGTTAGAGTGAAAATGCAATTTTCGAGACCATTTATCAGGCAATTAACATGGAATTTTTTTTTTTGAAAAAGCATTTAAAAATACAAATTAGTTATTAATAAGAATAAAATATTTTGAAAAAGTTTACAAATCCCATGAAGAACCTACGAATTTCATTTTGAAAAAATATAATATAATTGCATTTTTAGCGGCGCAAAATTGGCTTTATACGTTTCAGTAGATTTTTTCCCTGCAACTCTGGAGGAATGTCAGTGCGTGAGTAGTAGTTTGGATTCGCAGCACCCTATTTTGCGACTTAATTCGTTTTTAGTGTGAAATAAATAACTAAAAATTCAGTGCAATGTTAAAAAATTCAGCTTAATCAGTTTACTCACTACCCGCTCGAAAGTATTTGTGCAGCCTCTAGTGATATAAAAAGAATTATTTGAAACGTTCTATTAATATTATAAATATGAATGTCTCGAGTGTAATTCAAGGTAGCTAACATAAGGCTTCAGAGATATTCAAGATTGAAATTTTCGAAAGAGAACTAAAACAGATCTATTGTAACTATAACAGATCTATTGTAATTATTTTCTCTAAAACAGCTGATATGTTAAGTCTGGATCTTCAGTTACTTTATATGCAACATATTTTGTCTGACTTTTTTATATTTTTTTTATTGGAATTATGAGCTAAGAGTATTTATTTTAAGAATCCATACCTAAAATTTATCTTTGATTATTATGGCACATATTGAGTAAAAAATAAACTTTTTTCATTAAAATATTGCGAGGATGCAGTTAAATTATTTTACTAAGAAATATGAAAAAAAATTAACAATGTAAGTTTCTATGATTTACATCCGAGCACTTTGCATAATTATTGGAAACAAACATTACGCGTGTGATTCTGAATATACATTTTTCTGAATTTAACGTAAACTAGGGCATCCGATCCGGGCTTCCCGGGACAGAGAATATAGGTGAAAGCCCCCCTTATTTATTGAAAACTCTAATAGATTTTTTTACATTTAATATTTTTTTAGATTGCCCCTAACAACACCAAAGAGTATCTTTATATAAAATACGTCAACTATATAATTCAAATAAAATTTTGAAATTTATTAAAAGCGGTAACATCGTATTGGCTTCGTATTAAATTTTGTTATATACAGCAGTTTTTTATTTTTATTTTATTCTGATAATTTCAGAGGTTTTAAGCGCTTATTTCGATTATGTCTGTTAAATTTGTGTTTTATTTATATTATTTTATTGATCGCTTAATGAAGTTTTAGTGTCGTTATGGAATATTAGCTGGAAACAAATGCTGAACTTTTTATATTGTTTAAAGAATGCAAACGTATTAATATTTTGTAATCGTCTGCTAGAAATAGAGATAGATTTAAAAACAAATCATACTTGAAATTTAATTTAAATGCTATAATAAATTTGCCAATTAAGATACAGTTTTCAAACAAATTGCATTTGAAAATAGATTTTATTTCCCTATATAATGGTGTAAAAATTGAAAATGTGCAATGTTTACAAATTTAAAAAAATGCAGTAGCGAAAATCGCAAAACCTAAATTTCATCGTCAAGTGTTGCCATTCGCAAAATGACGTCTGCGTTACGTACGGACACGTTTGTCCTTTATAATATAGATTCATAATATTATTGAGAATAGGGGGGGGGGGGATTTTCTCAAGTTTTTACTGTAACTATCATAATTCTGCATACAAATGCGTGACAGCATGACTGCTCTTTAATCTAGAAATAAATCTATTTCTGTCTGTTTAAAATCTAGAAAGTATCCCTATATTTTATATTCTTTTGAATTTCCATATTAATTCCAATTTCTGAAATTTTCCGTACGATTTTGAATTTTTGCATTATAAAGCTTAATCTTGCCGTTTTAGAATCATACGCGTGTATTTCATTATTTCATTCCCTCAATATTTGTATTTTAAACATCCTTGCAGAATTGAAAAACTTTTTATGCGCAATGTTTTGTTATACTTCTAGGAGACCAAATATTTTTAAACGATATTGTAAATATCTATATGTATTAGTTTATATTGCATTCACAATATTGTAAACAGATATTAGTAATTTGAGTCTAAAATTTGGGGTGGGGAAGGGGGTCGAGAAGACACGAGTAATTTGAATTGTAACAATCAATTTTTGAAACAGTGGTCTAAATAGTTGTGTATTAAAGTCATTCTAAGTAGTCGTTCTAAGCAGTATTAGTCATTTGGGATCGCGTGTTAAACGTTATTTGCATAATGTTGCAGATACTTTATCTTATTTACTCATCTAATCGTTTAAAGGAACTTTAGAGCTTTCGTTTATATGTTTATGGTCGAAAATTGTGTCTTATGAAGATTAAGATTACAATTTAACTGTAGCATTATTTTTTAACTGACTCCACAAAACTCGCGGCTCAAGCAACTCATCGGCTATGAATAAATCAGGAGCAAAGAATAAAGTAATGAAGCAATAGAACTAAAAACGATAAAACGTTTCCTTTTCCTTCTCAAATGCGTTTAAAAGCACACAGTACTAAGGACGCCTTATTTCCTGCACTGTACGAGACAGACAAAATTGAAAGCATACAACGTGCAAAGAAAGAATAGGTAACAAATAGTAACGAAAATTTGCCTATCGCTCTAAACTTCAGTAAAAATCTACACGAAGCAAAATACAAAGAATGTTAGGAATCAAAGAAAAGTTGCAATGTAGCTAATTTAAAGAGATTAGATTTTATTAAAATTTCAAATAGCTACTACTATTTTCTATTACCAATATTAGCCTGCAGTAATTTGTTATTAAAAAAGGCCGCAATTACTAATCGGAAACAGTGATTTTTATCAGAAACAAATCTGCTAAATTGACAGTACTGGAGAAGAGAAAAGAATTAACATCTTAGTCTATAAATTTGCGTCTTAAGAGCCTACGCTAGTTACGCGAAGAAATGCTCAAGCTAATGTTAAATCTATGGGAAGGTTCTTGCGCGATTTCTCGCTCGCATTTTAATATTTTTAAATGATGTTTTTTTTTGCATAGGATAGCTGAGGTCGATCTCTAATGTTGTTAGTTTTTACTTTTTTGATTTTGGTTACAGTTTTTTTATAAGCGGACATTTTCAATTTTGGAACCGGTTGGAACTCGTTCTTAAAGTGAAAGTAGCCTTATATAAAAAACTGGAACCAAAATTCGATTGACTGATGTAGGCTCTTAAATAAGATTTTTTGCCTCAAAGGACCGAAGTTCTGTCGCGTATTAAGTGGGATCGCGTAATAACGATTTGCGTATTAAACGTGATATTTTACGTTAGTTTAATTGTAACGTTCAAGGGACCTCGAAATATCCACACATTAAGCGGTATCGCGTTTTAACTGTGGACGTTTTAACCGGACCCGGCTGTATATTTAATGTACCGATTGACTTTGGACCCCATAACGGAAATTTTCCACAAGAAAACAATTGTAAGATGGGTGTTTTCCCTTTAGTCCTGGGTCAAGGTCGGTCATCCAGCTTCTAATAATTATAATGTTTCCAATAGAGGTGTCTATAAAATGTTGTTTTTTCCAGGTTTACCAAAAAGTATATGGACCGTACCGAAATGTTTCCACAGCGAAATGCGCTTCTCAGCTACTTCATCCTTATAGTCGAGGTAGAATTCAGCTTCGGTCCGTAAATCCGTATGATCATCCAATTATTGATCCTAATTACTTGGCTGATTCCAGAGATGTTGATGTCTTAGTGGCAGGTTAGTTAGTTTGATTTTCCGAAAGAAGATGTATATGAATATCTGATGAATCATATATATTATTTCTGTTGTCAAGATCCCTTTTTCCATGAATTTACGAAACTCACAACAACGAATGAGGCATCATTTGAAAAGTTTTTGAAGCGGCTTCTAACATAGTTCACTCACATTTCGTTAAAACATGTTTTTTTATTAACAATTGTTGTTAAATACCAATTAAATCGACAATGTTTTCAGAAATTAAATGAAAGTTTTTTCTCAAATGAGTGTTGCCACAAAAATAAAATACCATATAATAGGATGATCAACAATTATTATAAAAAATGAATAGTACAAAAAAATAAAGTGGGATGTCTCTGCACCGTTTTTTTTTTATAATTATGATTAAAAAGCAAAATGGAAATTAGCAGGATAAAAATTACGAGTGCACTGGAATAATTGTGTTTCTCTTTCAATATATATATGGATATTTTGCAATAAACAGTGAAACTTCCCTATAACAATATTAGGTACTTCTCCACTATCCCGTAGACCACTTTTCATAAAAAAAATATCACCAAACTGCAACGCCAAATAAACAAATGGAAGAACGTTGCCATTGGGATATCAAAATAAATAAATAAATGAATAAAATAAAAAAAATCGGAAAAGCCCCACTCACCAAATTGTCAACTATCAGTAAGTTTAAACACAAAAAAATTACAATACATTAATGAAAATAGAAAAAAAAATCTTGGATATTCGTTTATTTACATTATTTTTCTTGATTATCCTTCTCGGCTGGTGAATAAATGTTTGTGACGTCAGTTGAAATTGATCTATTGCACTTAACTATGAAACACAACATTTTCTCAATGCATTTTCTCTTTTAATATCATGGCACAGCCGTTTAAGGACGCAATTGTTATTTTAATTAACGAAATCTATATATATATCTATACTATTATATAAAGAGGAAACGGTGACTGACTGACTGACACAGCAACGGTCAGACGAAACTACTAAGTCAGGTTCACGAAATTTGGACTGTAGATTGCTGTTATGGCATAGTCAAGCAGTAAGAAAGGATTTTTGAAAATCCCCCCCCCCTCCGAAGGGGGTTAAAGGGGGGTTCGAAGGTTTTAGATCATTTTGCCATATCTCAGCAGCAGTTTTAGGTAGGAGCGTGAAATTCCAGAAAATAAATTTACTGAAAAAATAATTGAACACGTGTTTTAGCGATTTTAGAAATTCCCCGCAGAACGGGGTTAAAGGGGGGTCGAATGTTTTAGGTCATTTTGCCATATCTCAGCAGCAATTTTAGTTAAGAGCACAAAAATCAGGAAAACAAATGTACTAAAAACATGATTAAACACATATTTCAGTGATTTTGGAAATTCCTCCCCCGGAGGGGTTAAAGGGGGGTGGTCGAATCTTTTAGGTCATTTCGCCATATCTCAGCAGCAGTTATAGGTAGGAGCGCGAAAACCAGAAAAACAAATCTACTAAAAAAATGATTAACCTGTTCATTCCGGCTGGATCAACAGTTGTACCCAAAATATTCATTTGACCAGAGCACGGCTGTGTTACAACGTCTGTACCATAGCTCTTTTTCCCCTTCCTGAAAACCAGTGTCATCAATCACTTGACATTTAGGCATGGATTTATATTGTTGGTCATTGAAACGCCCACCCAAATACGCGAAGTTGCAAACTTTTCACTCTTTGGCGATTTGAAGAGATAACTGTTTGCTTGCTGAATATTTATTGAGTATTTCTTTTGTGTGGCAGTGTTCGAATTTCTGTTTTTTTTCTCATTTCCTTTCAGTTTTGAGTAGTGATTGACTGCAATATTTATTTATAATGCGAGATTTTTTTTTAATCACCCACTATGCCTCTTATTCAATCGTATAATGTTTTCATTTTCCTTCTCTTTTATGATGAATTTTTCTCTTCATAAATTGGCTTAAAACGCTGTATTTGTCAAAATTCTTTGAAAGATACTTTACCTTTATATAAAAATAGAAAACGATATTTGATTTCTTGGTTTCGGAAAAAAATCCCAGCAAAATGAACGCATTTACGAAACAAAATAACTTCTCGAATATGTAAAAATGTAACAAGATAAAATTTCCGAAAAAATCGAGATTTATGATCCCCCCGCCCGCTTTCATTTTTAATTGTATAGCGTTTTCCATTTTCTTGGAAATGTCGATTGTGCTGCCTTTTGACAATGACGTACCCGGTGTCACGCCTCAGAAATCGGCTTAAATAGCTGTATTTGACAAATTGTTTGAAAGATACTTTGCTTTTATAGGAAAATAGAAATCGTTATTTGATTTCTCAGTATCTGAATAAGAATATCTGCAAACTGAATGCATTTACAAATAAAAATTACTTTTGTATATGCGGAAGCTATATAGAATGGATTTTATACCAAACTTACGAGATTCATCTAGAAATTTTCTTACTCTAATAGTTATATGACCCTTTTCTAAATGAAGGGCTAAAACTTACCATGTTTTTAGATTATTTTAAAATTTGCTAAATAGTAAATATCTTCATTCAATAAAAATATATTAAACAGTGTTATAAAAAAAATCACAACTTTCCAGGATTATTTTACTTGTATCAATCAATCATTTTAATTTCATTTTACTCACATTTTATTTCATTAAAAAGAGCACTGAAAACATTTTTTTTTCCTGTACTGTTTTGCGTATAGTTTATGTCACAAAAGTTTTTTATATAATGAAATTTGGCATTTTCATATAATAATTCATACACATATTTATCTTAAGTTGGCTTTATTTCGAATTTTACTTTTAAAGAAATATTATATGTTGGAATATCTGTAAAATCATACAAAACAAAATATCTGGAAAATATAATCCCTACTAACTAATAAAAAAATAAGGATTACAAAAGCAAACAATGGAATTTTATAAAATGAAGAAACATTCATAAAGAAATACATTTCTGTCTTAATAAATGAGAAAATAATTTTATAAAATGAGAAAATATTCATCAAGAAATACCTTTCTACTTTAGTAAATGAGAATATTTATAAGATATACGAAATTAAAAATATATGATTGATTATTTCTGTTTTCCAATAGAGCCAGAAATTGATAAAGCTCCAAATGTGGTTTTACAACAAACCTATCCCCTTTCACTTCTGATAATTTTAAGAAATCCTGTGCCTTTGAATAGGAATGGAAGTTCCAAGCAAAAATAATCTCTCCGAAAGAGGAGATCGGGAATTCTGAAAAAATGCCGTAGTTTGGGTTTAAACATGCTCAGAACATTGCCGATAGGAAAAGTTTAAACATGTATTTCAGCGATTTTAGAAATTCCCCTCCCGAAGTGATTAAAGGGAGGGGGGGGTCGAATGTTTTAGGTCATTTCGAAGATATCTCAGCAACAGTTTTTGGTAGGAGCGTGAAATTCATGAAAACAAATCTACTAAAAAATGGTTAAACATATATTACCGCGATTTTAGGAATTCCCCCCCCCCTGAAGTGGTTAATTGGGGGGGGGATCGAAAGTTTTAGGTCATTTCGCCATATCTCAGCAGCAGTTTTCGGTAGGGACGCTAAATTCAAGAAAACAAATATACTAAAAAAATGGTTAAATATATTCAGCGATTTCAGAAATTCCCCCAAAAGGAGTTAAAAAGGGTGGGGATTCAAAAGTTTTATGTCATTTCACCATATGTCAGCAGCATATTTACGTAGAAGCGTGAAATTGAGGAAAAAAATCTACTAAAAAATAAATAAACATGCATTTCTGTGACTTTAGAAATTCCCCCCGAAGGTGTTTAGAAGGGGGGGGGGTAACCAGTTTTATGTAGGAGCGCGAAATTCAGGAAAATAAATATACAAGAAAATTGGATAAACATGCAATCCTCCAAATCTGTGCAATGGGACGAGATTGCAAGTTAAAGCACTCAGAAATAATATTATTGAGAAAGTCATCCTTACAGGACCAGCAACTGGGCAAATGACGGACATTCCTCGCTTTCCCATGATCCCTACAGACTAACCATTCCCATTTAAAAGACTACAATTCCCTGTTAAACTTTCATTTTCGATCACCATCAACAAATCTCAAGGTCAAACATACAAATATGTTGGGATTGATTTGCGACAAGAATGCTTTTCTCATGGGCAACTGTATGTCGGCTTATCGAGATCTGGAAATGCAGACAATCAATATCAATATATTATGATTAAGTCAGAAATAGTACAAAAAATGTTGTATATTCAGAAATATTACAATAAATTTATTAGTTTCAATATGTACATAAACAGAAAAATGTATGTATCTAATTTTTACAAGCTTTTAATTAAAGTTCAAAATTTCTAAGTACTGCAATTTTGTCTCACTCCCACTTTTATCCAATTTAGAACAACTTGGTAAAAGTACCTACATTTCTCTACCCTACATTGTAGTCAACATATTGTCTAACCCGTGCAAATCAGAGACGGGCCCGCTAATCTATACTATTATATAAAGAGGAAACGGTGACTGACTGACTGACTAACTGGGTGACTCATCAACGCCCAGCCGAAACTACTAAAGTTAGGGTCACGCAATTTGGACTGTAGATTGCTGTTATGACCTAGGCAAGCAATAAGAAGGGATTTTTGAAAATCCCCCCCCCCCCGAAGGGTGTTAAAGGAGGGTTCGAATGTTTTATGTCATTTTGCCATATCTCAGCAGCAGTTATAGGTAGGAGCTTGAAATTCCAGAAAACAAATCGACTAAAAAAAGGATTAAACATATGTTTCAGCGATTTTAGAAATTCCCCACAGAAGGGGATTAAATGGGGGTTGTCGAATGTTTTAGGTCATTTCGCCATATCTCAGCAGCAGTTATAGGTAGGAGCTTGAAATTCCAGAAAACAAATCGACTAAAAAAAGGATTAAACACCTATTTCAGCGATTTTAGAAATTCCCCCCAGAAGGGGGTTAAAGTGGGGTGGTCGAATGTTTTAGGTCATTTCGCCATATCTCAGCAGCAGTTATAGGTAGGAGCTTGAAATTCCAGAAAACAAATCTACTAAAAAAATGATTAAACACCTATTTCAGAGATTTTAGAAATTCCCCCCAGAAGGGGGTTAAAGGGGGGTGGTCGAATGTTTTAGGTCATTTCGCCATATCTCAGCTGCAGTTATAGGTAGGAGCGCGAAAATCAGGAAAACAGATCTACTAAAAAATGATTAAACATGTATTTCAACAATTTTAGAAATTCCCCTACCGGAGTGGGTTAAAGGGGGGGGGGGTCGAAGGTTTTAGGTCATTTTGCCGTATCTCAGCAGCAATTTTAGTTAAGAGCACTAAAATCAAGGAAACAAATCTACTAAAACCATGATTAAACATGTATTTCGGGGATTTTAGAATTTCCCCTCCCGGAGGGGGTTAAAGGGTGGTGGTCGAATGTTTTACGTCATTTCGCCATATCTCAGCAGCAGTTATAGGTAGGAGTGCGAAAATCATGAAAACAAATCTACTAAAAAATATTTAAACACATATTTCAGCGATTTTAGAAATTCAGACACTATGAGGGGTTAAAGGGGGGTGGGCGAATGTTTTAGGTCATTTTGCCATATCTCAGCAGCAGTTATAGGTAGGAGCTTGAAATTCCAGAAAACAAATCTACTAAAAAAATGGATAAACACGCATTTCAATGATTTTAGAAATTCCCCCCGAAGGGTTTTAAAGGGGGTGGTTTTGAAAATTTTAGGACATTTCGCCATATCTCAGCAGCTGTTTTATGTAGGTGCGCGAAATTCAGGAAAACAAATCTACTAAACAAATGATTAAACACGTATTTCAGTGAATTTAGAAACCCCCCCCCCCCTCGAAGGTGGTTAAAGTGGGATTCGAAAGTTTTAGGTCATTTCGCCATATCTCAGCAACAGTTTTAAGTTGGAGCGCGAAATTCAGGAAAACGAATGTAATAAAAAAATTACATTGTCTACCCGTGCAAAGCCGGTACGGGCCGCTAGTAACTAATAAATCGGTAAAACATAATGAAAAATACAGGTAAATGTTGAATTAAAAACCACTTCATGACATGAGAAACATGTTTAATGCTTCTGACGTCAAGTGAATGGGACTGTATTTTTGGCGTTAAATAATATAGTTCGGCGATAGTTTTTTTATGAAAAGTGGTCGACGGGATAATGGAGAAGTACCCAATATTTTATAATAATTATTTACCATTGCTGCCAATTTTTACGCTTTTTTTGCAACCACGTTTTCGTATTATAAAATTTGCCTTGTTTAATAGCTTAAATTTTACGAATAAATAAGAGGAATATTATTATTATAAAAAAAGGTAGCAACAAAAAGTTATACGCCAACGGCAACGTTTCCAACTGAGAATATAGAAATGAAAAATCATATAAAAGTTAAATTTCAGTCATATTGACATGAAAGAATCAGTAGTAATAATAAAGTGAATTGATTTATAAGATAGAAATGCCGTTCCAGTCATATAACAGAAAATGAACAGAAAAAAAAGATATATTGCTAAAAAAGATAAATCCAGAAGTCCCGATGTGCAAAAAATGTAGACGGTTTTCCCAGAAACGCTTCGAAATATGTCGTATTTTTGTTTATAATGTTTAAATTTGTTTTATAATAGTTACATTTTTGGCCAACTGGTGGCGCTGCAGTACAATGCTATTATTTTGATTATCTAAATCATGCATTATATAAGCAGATGAGTTCAGTGCACAACATCGTTCCTAAGACAATGCTCGGATTTTGATTTAAGGGTCGTTTCTTTTCAAACATTTTAAAGAATATTAAAGATTTTATTGTCTTTAAAATTAACTTCGATGTAATTTGATCTGTAACATTTATGCAGAATTGAGAGCTTACAGATGTTCCTATAGCGACAATACTGAGGTCTACATTTCGGGAAAACCGTATCTTGAGTCGCTTTCTTGTGCAACAATGGCCTTCAAGACCTTCAGATCTTACACCATGTGACTTTTGGTTATGTGGCTACTTAAAGTCAAATATGTACAGAGATCAACCAATGTCATTGCTCCAGTTGAAAGATACTATGTGCCTTCATGTTTCAAGGATAACCGTTGTAATGCTCTTCAATTCTGTGATGGCTGTTTTTAATTGTGTGATGGCTGTACTTATAAGTGTTGCGCGTCACCTTTTAAAGTTCTAACATTTAGAGACTGATTATTTTTTTCTATATAAACTGTACTTTACCGTAGATGAACTGTATTCTGAACTGAAGCGCCACCTGTTGGTCAAAAATGCAACCATTATGACAACTTTTTTTTACATCATAAACAAAAATCTGACATGTTTCTAAGCATTTCTGTGAAAACAGCATATTTTTGTTGTACATAGTTAACTAATTCTTAACAGTTCAAAAGTCCCGGGACTTCTGGATTTCCCTTCACCCGTACATATCTATATAAACAAAGTAAAAGCGGACTACAATGTAGTGTTTTTTCAATTGGGTAAAGATTTAAAAGAAAATTTTCAGAAATTTCCCATAATTTGCAAATGTTTTATCGTTATAGTAGTAAAATTTTAGCATTCTATACTTCTATAACATGTTATTCTATACATGCGGGTAAAGGAATCCCTGAAATAAAAATCTCGTCAATGTCCATCTGCGAGTTTTACTGCGTCAAATACCGTTATTCGTTTTCAATTTGTATGTTTTTTATAAATCAATAATATGACAGAAAAATGACTGTAGCGTTCAAAACCAACCGAAAATTTTAATAATTTATCAGGCGCGAATTACACAGGGATCCGTTATAGTGATCGCCATTTAAACGATTTATGGTTGCGATGCATATACGACATTGTTATTTTGATCATCGTATTAACAATTTATGTGCTCTAAACGCCCAGGGCTCATTTACAATTGTCGCCATGTTTCTTAATTTATTCTAGTTGTGTATATTTCATGCTTAAATTTGTCAGGAGGATAATGAAACAAATTTATTACTTATGTCAGAAATCTTTATTTACATACATATTTTTATCTGTGTTAGACATTTTCATATAATATAGACTAAAGTATATTTATTTCTGTTTGCATCTAAAATGAGTTTTGGGGCCACGCAAGCGAATGTCTAGACATGTAAAGTCCGGATAGTATATTAATAGTAAAGTTGTGATACACGTATTTTTTAAATTTATATTGCAACTTAACCATTGAAAGTCCGAAAAATTTAGCTTTTATTCCACAATAACCAGGTAATGCCTGTAACAGATTAGTTATAGAGAGTAGCATCGCAAATATCTTTTTAAAAACAACTTCTAAGTACTTTTTTTAATGGTCAAAATAAAAGAGTATTATTTTATTAAATTCGCATGCTAATTTTAAATTCATGAAATATATTTCATCCTGCAACTGCAAAGAGATAATTTACAATTTTGTTTCAACAGGTTTGAAAACCTGCAAAAGACTATTTGACAGACCAGAAACGAAGCAAGTGATTGTCGAAACTTTTCGGACTGTATATCCGGGTTGTGAGGCATTCTCGAACGATGAAGACGCTTACTTTCGATGCGTGGTTAGTACTGTGATGTTCTCAAACTCTCATTTCTGTTGCACAGCAAAAATGGGAGATATTGACGATCCTGAAACAGTGCTTGATCCTCAGTTGAGGTAGGTACATATCTTGCTGTTAATAAACATGATTAAAATGAAAGTACAATTTAACCCTTTATCCTAGTACTGCGATATTCACAAACTCGTATTACTGTTGCACAGAAAAAATGGGCGATATTGAAGAACCTGAAACAGTGCTTGATCCTCAGTTGAGGTCTGGTTTTTATGCTCTGTAGTCCATTGCATTCGCATAGCTTTCATTGCTTCGGTTAATTTTGATTTTTTAGCTACTCTAAAGGCCTTGATATTCATTGCTAATAGTTTTCTGTGTACGTTCTGCCACAACACCAGACCCATCGAGCTTCGATTTTATTTGTTTTGTAGTTGCAATCTGGTTTTAAATACAGCATTGTTCTAACCTTGGTGTAAATACGGTTTATCTTCCACATTTTATCTTCTTCTTTGGGCTCAATCGTTGTGCATATTCCAGTTTCTTCTTTATCCACTTTGAACTTGCTTCAGAAACATTCAATTTTCTTTATATTTCTCTATTCGTAGAATTTTTCGTATTTAAAAGCGATTTTATTTCGCCTTTTTTTGTGGTGATAAGTCCGTCTTTCTAATCATATTTCAATTATCTAAAAATAATATATTCACAAATAAATATAATGTATTCACAATGGAAATACAAATAAACACCTTACAACTGATTTTACAATATCACAAACACGTCCGTAATCGTCTCACGTAGGCACGCTACTGAAATCTGCCATGACGTGTTTTCGTTCGGTTAATCTTGAGACAATCATCAAAAGAAGTGTCTCAAATTAGGAAAATATGGGGTAAATATTATTTGAAGGAATTAAAACTATATTACCACGCTGAATTAGTTTTTGGGCTCATTACATACCAAATATGGTAATAAAAACAACCGCGTCTAATAATTTGGCCAGGGACTGTAGTAATGTAAAATTATGCATATTTTATATTATCATTAAATGGAATTTCATGAAATAACCTGAAATTAGGCGATATCTTTTACAAAAATAAAAAAACAAGAACGAAAAATCATGCATCCAGCATAGATTATGAGACGCTTTCCAACACATCCAGAACGAAAATTTACCGTTAAATAAGGTAAAAGAAGATATGTAAGTAAACAATTTAGAAAACATATACCACATTGAAAATTACAGTTTTCGAAATTACCTTCCATTCCAAAAAAAGTAGTCGAATTATTTTGTGTAACCCTGTATATGGTATGTAGATTTGGATATATAATACATAGCATGATAAAATTTAGTTCAATTTGAAAAATCATATTTAGAAATTTTCGCCAATCGATGGAAATGCACTCGAAATCTTTTGTACAGCCCTGTATATTATCTAAACACTTTTGTTCACATCACATGTTAAGCTAAAATTTAATTCAGGTAAAACACGCATAAGGCAACTTAAAACTCACTTCCAGCAATTACCAACCACAAACGACAATGTATTTTTTTCTTTGCATAGCCCTGTATAGGAATTTATTTTTATTCCACAAACTTATATTAGTCTACGAAATATAGTTCACAAGAAAATGCGTAATACAATTAAAAACTACCCTTAAGCAAGTCACTCTCATAGTGCGTAATACTTATGAATTCCCTTGTGTAGCCCTGTATATGATCAACCAAACTTATACAACACCACGTAATATGAAAAAATTTAGTTAAACTTAAAAACGCACTTATCACACATAGACTGTAATTATCGCACGTATACTGTAACTGAATTATTTTGTGCTTCCCTGTAAATGAACGATAAACACAATGCACACAATACTTTTAACAGAGCAATTTATAGTGCACCTCAGTAATGCGTATAATTTTCATTATCTTTGAAATAGTGAAACATCGTTGCATTACACTGCAGACGATGTTTCCCCGTAGAACAAAGTGTAACAGAAGTATTTTATTTGACCCTGTAAATGAACGATAAACGCAATGCACACCATACATTTAAGGGAGCAATTTATAGTGCACCTCAGTAATTCATATAATTTTCATTATGTTTGAAATAGTGAAACATCACTAAATTACACTGCAAACGATTTTTCTAACAATGTGTAACAGAATTCCTTTGTTTGACCCTGTAAATGAATAATAAATGTTTCGTACCCATATTCTACAAAAAGCCTGTTTTAAAGCGCTTCATAAACATATATCAACTTTCATCATGTTTCAAATGGCGTAGCGTTATCAAAATGCACTTGAAACGATTATTTCCCATTAACTGTAATCAAACGGAATACTTTTGATTATCCCTGGAAAAAAACTATAAGTGCTACACATTTCATTTGAAACAGGGAACATGCTATAGTAGACGACAATAACATACATAAATTTCAGGGCAAACGAAGCATATTTACAAGAGTTCACGGATAGACGGCAGACGGCAGACGACAGACAAGTCATAAACACTTTTCAACTAGGTTGGAAAGTGTTAAAAAGTATGAAATTGTAAAATTTCTATAACCCTATTTTCTAATACTATTCAGTATCTGAAATTATTTCGAATGGCATAATAAACTTTTCACAATAATCTGATAGTTTTTTTTTCTTTTTTAAAAAGATCAAATCTGCAAATATTACAGAATAGGGGCTGTACATAGATAACTTTATCACTTTAGAGAGAGAGGGGGGGGGAGGGACTGGCACATGTTACCATAAGATATCTCTAGGGGAACGGAGGCTGTTGTCGTTGATATCGTTATCAATTTTTATTCAACTAAAATTTTCTCTCTTTTTAGGGTTTCGTTCATCTCACGAAACCCTATTACTCCCGCTCCGTTGCCTGTCCGTCACAGAGCCGTTCCCAGAAACAACATAATTTACAGGCACGAAAATTTGTCTACTTATAGCTAAATACTTACTACGGAGCTCAAAATATTAAAATTTGAACAAATCGTATTATTTTAATATAGAGATATAAAAAAAATCTAACAGCTTTTTCCTATTAAATTTAAACAGTTTTCGTTATAGCAGTTGCCAACAATTAAAAATCCACAATAAAAAATTTTCTATAATAATGAATTTTCTATTGAAAGATTTCCACGTGAAAAGTGAAAATGGAGAAGTTTCACCAATTGAAAAAAGATTAATAGGACGTCCTATTGGTACTAAAACGAAATTTTTCAAAGATTTCTCAATAATAAAAGGAGTATGAGAATGTGTATGTACAGAAAGCAGATTAATACCACGTCATTAGAGAATTAAAAAGAAAATTAATCTGTCGTCCTATTGGAAGTTTAACGGATTTTTCAAATGTTTGAGAATAATACAAAGCGAGTATCAATATGAGTAATAGAGAATAGTAAATATATGAGTTTGAGGAACGTATTGAAACATTATAAAAACCAGATTATGGAAATATTTGCATATTTTAACATTTTGAAGGTGTACAACATGTTTAATTTTGATTTTTTTTTTAAATATTGCATTTAGTCCACATGACAGATATTATTATGACAGAGTATAATAGCGGGCTTCGCCCACTATCGGGCCTGTTCACATATTCGAAAAAACGAAGTTTGTTATAAAGAGAGTTACATATGTTTTTAATTATCGGGAGTGAAACGTTTTCCTTAATTAATGTATTTATTTATTCTTTTAATGTTACGTGAACGACGTCACGGGTAATCGCTAGTAAAATATAAAATAACTAATCTTCCGTAATCTGTGGGCAAGGTTAGCTCCAAACATGGGCGTTTGCTAGCATAAATAAAATTTAAAATCAATGTAGATACTTTTAAAGAACTGTCACAAAAAGTCTCACTTTCTAAAATACGCAATTTGGCAGTAGAACCTAGATTGCAGATGATTACGCAATAGGTTTATATATCTATTTTATATAAACTATTTTTTTTAATATCGCATTTAGTCCACATGACAGATATTATTATGACAGAGTATAATAGCGGGCCGGTTCAGATATTCGAAAGAACGAGAAAAATAGACCGGTAAATTTTTACTTTATAAAAAACATGACTTTTGGTTGCTAAATGAAATTTATTTGTATTCATTAAAGAAATGATAAAGTGTTTTGAAAGGAATATTAAACGCAACCCTTTGAGCGATCTTCGATCACGCTTATCCACTTGTCTATTATTATTCTTATTCTTATTATTATTATTATTTTACATCAAAATATTCTGCTATCTTTTTTTTTGCGTGTTAAATATTTTTATGAAAATACAAAGTTATTATTAAATTTATTACATGATTATAACATTTGTTCATTAAAAATTCTGGAATACCCCAACGTCTGGCATCCCTATTCTTCTGTGATAAGTCTTAGTGTTTTTAATACGCTGTTGGAGAAACCAAGTGCAAAGTAGGCTTGAAATGATACTTCTTTTGTTTACTAGTAAAGAAAATAGAAAGAAAGTTGTCCAGCTGACATTTTAGCTTCCGGCCAGCACTCCTCTTCTCACGTACCGGTACAGGAGCTCTTTAACTGTTACTTACCCATCATACGTAGTATAGGGTAAATTTTGTAATCGTTTTGAAAATCGAAAAAAAATTACGGATTTACACGTTTCAGACACTGGAGATTCCGAAAAACATATTTTTAGAAGAAGAAATTTGCCATCCGTCTGTCTGTGTGTGTCTCTGTAAACGCTCTATCTCTCGAACAAATAGAGATAAAGACTTGAAATTTGGTATGTACTTAGTATGTAATAATGGGAAGAATCATATTGAATTCCAGTAACCTCGATTATCAGGGACTATTTTTTTCAGACTCTCAAAATATTCGTTCTGATAAAAGGTATATACAAATTTTCGGAATTTTTTATTTTAAGGAGTGAATATAAAAGACACTAACAAAACATAAATTTTGCATAAAGAATGAAGTCGATCGGATAAGGAGTTGCTGAGATATTTGTAATTATATTTTCCACACTCTTCGATTTTTCATGATCCTGTATTTCATTCAAATTTCAATTCAAATATATATTTTAATAGGAAATGAGACGCTTAATCCGACGCAGTAAACCGTTAGTTAATAGGATTATCAATTTTGGAGTTATAAGGAAGTTTCTTTTACGCAATTCAGTAATAGAGCATTTAAAGTTTATGAAGTCATCAAGCCAGGATTTTATTCGAATTGCAATGCATTTTATAAATAGTTTACACGTGTTTTATTTTCATTTTTTATATTGTCCATATCCATGATGGGTAAGTATTACGGTTGCCCCGAACGACTAGTTTCAATTTGTATTGTTTTATCAGAGATGGCAAATTCCGTCGTTTTTCCCATTGTAAATTTTGTACATATTTATCAGTTTATATTATTAGTTTGTTTTTAGTATATTCATTAATCTCTGTAAAGTAACATTTATCAACTTGCTTAGTATTATTATACCACTATATTTCTTCTTAAACATTGTATATTCTTTCCCAATCATCTTTTACCTTTGCCAGAGGACCAGGGTCCATAAGCCATGTTTTTGCCCCATGAAATAAGACTCAATTCCGATTTTGTTATACTGACTTAATTATTTCACTTTTTAATATTAGAAGGTTTATCCTGTACGATTTCAACAATAGTTTTCTAATTTTCTTCAGATTTATATAACTTACACAATCTCAAAGTTCGATTAATCGTAGTTTTTAATGAACAATGAGCAATTTCTCCTAATTTTATCTCAATTTTTAATATATTTTTTAATATTTTACTATGAGCGCAGCTTTGCAACACTTTTATTTTTACATATATTGTTCATTTTGATGTACTATTTTATAATACATGTAAAGAAGAAAATGTTGCACGATTGCACTCATGTAAATAATTGAGTTAAAATTAGGAGAAATTGCGTATTTTTCATCAAAAATTACGAATAATAGGAACTTTGAGCTTGTGTAAGTCCTATAAATCCGAACAAAATGCAAAAACTTTTGTTGAAATCGTATAGGATAAGCCTTCTAATATTAAAAACAGAAATAATTAAGTCAGTGTAACAGAATCGAATTTTAGTCTATTTCATGAGACAAAAACACGGCTTAATGACCCTGATCCTTTGTTAATTAAACTAATGTGCACCCGTAATACAGTTAGGTATGTAAAGCTACACTTAGTTAGACACGTTTAGTTAAATAATTGTGCACTTTAAACATTGTAAAAACTGTCTAACCTTCAACACATTACATGTATCTTAAAGTAAAATGTGGATTTGAGTCTTCGCCCCGAGATTGCACTTATAATACTCTCAAGCGAAAGCTAGGTTCCCGGGGTGGTCATCCCTTGTTTTGTAGATAAGAATTTCTGCTTCCCCCTCCCCGCGCAGGGTGCAAGTGCAATTATTAACAAGTGCAAACATTATTACAATTGAAAGAATTATGTAACAAATACCTATTATTAAATTCTTTTAAATAGTAACTATTCTTCTTAAGTGTTATTTGATTAAAAGTTTTTTTCATATAAAATAGTGATATTTAATTGACTTCTGCTCTGCATTTGAATCGGTAAAGTGTGCGAATAAAATAAAATCATGGCTTGATGAAGTCATAAACTTTAAATGCTCTATTACTGAATTGCGTAAAAGAAAGATCCTCATATCTCTAAAAATAATAATCGTATTAACTAAGAGTTTACTGCGTCGGATTAAGCATCTCATTTCCAAATGAAATATATATTTGAATTGAAATTTGGATGAAATACAGGGTGATGAAAAATCGAAGAGTGTGAAAAATAGGATTACAAATATCTCGGCAACTGATTATCCGATCGACTTCATTCTTTAAGCAAAATGTGTGTTTTTTAATTGTTTTTTATATTCACTTCTTAAAATGAACAATTTCGAAAATTTTTATATACCTTTTATCAGAACGAATATTTCGAGAGTCCAAAAAAATAGTTCCGGATAATCGAGGTTACTGAAATTCAATAAGCTTCTTTCCATTATTACATACTAAGTACATACCAAATTTCAAGTCTCTATCTCAATTTGTTCGGGAGATAGAGCGTTCACAGATACACAGACACACAGACGGACGGCAATTTTTTTTTCTTTAAAAATATGTTTTTCGGAATCTCCAGTTTCTGAAACGTGTAAATCTGTCAATTTTTTTTTTTTTTTTTTTTTTTTTTTAAACGATTACAAGATTTATCCTATACTATGGGCAAGTAAATATATAGTATATGATGGGTAAGTAAAATGTATATCCTTATCTGTATATAACTGCAAACGAAAGAAAAAAAAATAGATATATTGATAACGTTATCATTAGATGTGGGGAGGGTTCCAGGGATGTATGATATCGTAAGAGGAGGAGGGGCTTGTTCAAAATAATCAAAAAGTTGATAACCTTATATATGTACAGCCCCATATTTTCTATATAAAGGTTTTGTCGCGGGAAAACTAGAAAAGGTAACTCACATTTTTAAGTGTACACTGTAAAAAAATTTCGTAAAATTGCAGTAGATGTACCATAAATTAATGGTACTTGTGTCGTTTTCACTGTTTACGGTATGAGTACCGTACTTCTAAGGTATATTAAGCGTAAAAAAAACGTATATGTGCCATTTCGATTATAAACGCTATTTATACCGTAAAATGATTGTTTTTCAATAAAAAATCACTACCGTAAAATAATACCGTAAAATAATGATTTTTCAGTAAGGAAAAAGCTGGTAGCTCCACCTCGGTGTACGGCAACCCCTAAAGTGATGCTCTTCCTTTTTTTTATGTAATGCCTGCAGGCCTGAGGAGAAGTGGAAGTGCAGCCGGTACATATTCTTTAAATATTTTACGGTACATATACCGTCCAGTTAAAATACGGTATATATACTGGTCAGAAAGTTGCCAGTACACGTACCGTAATTGTTGACCAAAATTTTTTATAGTGTACTGTCCCAGTTGTATCACTAAAAGAAACTTTTAAAGAGAATTTTGTTTATTTAATAATAATAATATACGCCATAAAAAATAAATATTCATGAGAAAAAAAGAAGCATTGAGTCTGCAAAAATAGCAGTTCGCAGGGTGAATAAATTAGCCCAGTCCTGTCAAAGGCATAGCTTCCAACATTTACGCTTTTTTGTTACCACTAAAGTTTAAGGAGAAATTTCGCTTGTTTAATCACTGAAATCTGCAATTAAATAACGCAAATTTTACTATTATATTTTAGTGCTAAGAAGAAAGCGTAAAAGTTTGCAGCTATGATTCAAAGGTTTTTACAAAGGACATAAGTACAACAGCAATTGCACAAAAATGCGCATAATTTGCTTTACAATTATCGTAATGGATTTTTTTTTTTTAATCGGAAGCATCAAGCTTAAGATTTAGCTTAATATCATTAAGCTAAAAATAATAAAAATGAACGATTTATTTTTCGAATTTGAAAGTCTGCTGTATCATTAAGGGGCAGTTTATAAGACGTAGAAGGAAAGCTACCGGAAGATCATCAAGATTATACGAACAAGTCAAAGGAGATATGCAAAGACTTTAGAGGTGCTCTGTCACTCGCGTCAATTTCTCATGAAAAGTAAATTAAAGCAAAAGTGTTAAAACAGTTTATTAACCCCTTCGGGACCGGTGGCTTTTACACACATTTTATTCGATTGGCACCACTTTTTTTTAGAAAAGCTACATTTACTTAAACTATCACAAAAATGTTGTAATTAGAGAAAGCAAATATTACTTTTATTTTTTACTGGTGCCTAAAACAAATTATGTATGCTCTTTTTGAGGGTGCATATATGCACTCATGGTCCCGAATGGGTTAATACAGCCTAAAAAAATTACAAGGTCGCATATTTCTATTATGCGACGGCAGTTTCTTGATATCTTTTGAGTTCATATTTAATTTGGAGAAATTTTCTACCATTGAAATATCCCGCATTTTTTGCTGTAAATTTTAAAATGATTACAGATAATTTTGCTGTAAACTAGAAAAAAAATAAAAAACCCAAAAACCAGACAAACAAACAAACAAAAGAACTCCAACTGCTTTCTATTAAACAGAAAAGACAACAAAATAAGTAAAAATCCATTTCGTTTTATACATTTGAACAGTAATATTTACATGTATAAAAACATACTCATACATACATACTTACATACACACATGTGCCAAATAGTTGCCAAGCTTTGATATGCTTAGCGAAATATTGTCAATTTTGACTCCAAGTTCGACGCAAACTTCACGATACCTTGTCAGTTCCCTTTATATATAAAGGAAAACTTGCATTATTTATCATAACAAATTGAGTTCCTATTCCTACATTCACAATAATCAAATGAGAGTTCGCCAAGTATGGCAGAATTTCATATATTGTAAGTGACAGTATAATAACAGATTTAAATAGTATTTCGCCAAAGTCAGAGAGCAGTTGCATTTTTTTTTTATTGACAACTAATTTTTGTCGAAATTTAATCTAAAATTGCCAGGTTTTGTTTAGAGTTTGGCATCTATGTATACATACATGCATGAGTGAATGTGTGTATTAGTATGTAAGTACATGTCTACATTCCCGCATGTATTACCGTAAGTAATTTCATACCGCAATACATTGTTGCATTTCTCCGATTTGCATGTTTTAACCTCATGACTTCATCGTACATTGACGTATCATTATGCTATCATTGTTACTGGCGGAGTGAGACAGCTGTGTTTCATGTAATAGATAAGAATAACTCTATTTCTAACATACACTTTCAGTGATTTTATTTGTAATTAAGGATATTTTTGTACTTTTTTAGGGTAAAATAAATCAAAGGTTTGAGAGATGCTGATACTTCAGTAATGCCCAAAATTACAAGTGGCAATACAGGTGTTCCTGCAATCATGATCGGTGAAAAAGCTGCGGACATGATCAAGAAAACGATTCATTGCGAAGATTATTATTATGAAGATGGAAGTTATTATCGTCCCCAACAGCAAAAGGTAGATGAAAGCAAATTGACTGATGAAAGTAAAACATTTGGTGGGGATGTATCGTTCGGTAAAAGCGAAACATTTGCTGGAAGTAAATCAAGTAGTAGGGGAGGAATATTTGCCGAAAGTAATTTTTTTGCTAAAAATCAATCATTTACTGGAATGCAAAAAATGACGAATGTTTCTGAATCTGCGAAAATATAATATAATAACGAATAAATTTATAATATAAACTCATCCTTGTAAACCATGATTTTGAACAGTGTTTTTTTATCTTTAGAAACCTCAGACATCAATGGCATTTCGAGATTTAAAGAATCATTTAGAAAAACAAAATTTTTCTAGCTGCCCGTAATTTTCGGAAACGTTTACGAGTAGCTTTTAAAGTGTATTAATCAGTTTTCTAAGCCCGGAATATAGTTTTTTCCGATGCTATCCATTCTCAAGTAAACATTTCCATGTTCAACAAATATGTTTAACAGACAAACATGCAAAATTAACAGCGTTAACATTAACATTAAAATTAAGGTTATTTATTTACTCTTTCATGTATAAATTAACTTATGCAGCTGAAAACGTTTACTTGAGAAAGGATGACATTCGATAAATAGGTATTCCAGGCTGAGGAAACTGTTTAATACACTATAAAAACTATTCGGAAAGGTTTCTGAAAAATACGGGCAGCTACAGAAATTTTACAGAGAGAATTGAGCAGAGTATTAATAGCAATGGCTAAGGCCTTTGGTGTGGTTTCAAATAAAGTACATGGCAAAACAGTTCAATTCAATCTATTTATTCATTCGGCTTGAATGTTAAATAAGAAGGGAATTTAAATTTACATCCAGCGTTTGCTGGACACTTCTTTATCATCACATATTTTCAAAATATTTAACTTACAACTGCTACGAAGTTTAATCTTCTCTGTCAGTTACCCATCTCCCTAATTGAAAGGAGCTTCGTTCGTCTAGACATACTTACACAGTACATAAAATTAGAAAAAAATATGCATACAGTTACAGGTAGAAGAAGAGAGTGTCTTTACGACTACTGATTTTCGGAAACCTTTCCAAGTCGTTTTTGGTATTAATCCCATATCTCAAACCGAAATATCGGTTTTTAGGATTCATTTTCAATTAAAGATTTTCAGCTGCGTAATTGAATTTATACATGCAAGAGCAAAAAAATAATATCAATTTTACTGTTAACGATTTTTGGAAATAAAGTTTTGCATCTAATGAACGTATTCACTAACCTAGGAACTGAAATACTTTATCTGAATGCTCTACTGAAATCTTTAACAGATTCAAATGAAGTTAAGGGCAAACTACAATTTTTGGGTCAAAATGTTCGATTTCTTTTAAATTTTGCAATTTTTCCATCAGTTAACTGTGTAGATTGTTGCCTTACAGCGGTTTTGTGATATTCCAATTCCACACAATCAATTTTTGCTCGTTGAACTTAACGCCGCTCGTTGAACATAACGCTATTATAAAATTTTATACTTGTTTTTCTCGAAACCCACTTTTTCAAACTTTTACAAACCATTTATCTCGAGAACTATTCGACCGATTTCCTTCACTTTTTTATTTAAAAGAAATGTAATCTTTTTTTCGGGAGCTTATGCCACTCAAAAGTGTATTTTTGACTCATTAATGTTCTTTTTTTAGCTCTCAGAAGGTAAAATAACGGAGCACGGCGTATTCGTGCCCATAAAATGTTAAAAAGACAATTTAAAAAATATGACTTTCCTTTGGCGTAATCATAGAAAAAATTTTCAGCTTTATAAATGAGAATGCAGATTATCTTTGGCGCACGTAACAGAAAAATATACGATTTTCCTAACAATACGAAAAAAAAAATCAATTAAAAAAATCGAAAATAAGATTAAATATCACATATGCCAATTGTAACAATTATGTTCCATCCATAATATCTTGTTAATAATTTAAATAAGTACACAAGTAAAAGTAAGTATCTTTTAGGTAGCTTTCAATACAAAAAAGTCCTTCCGGCCTGTACCGGGAGGAAAAGGTAGCTTTCCTATATCTTCGTTTTAAAATTTTAGCTAATGTTACACGAAAACAGCAAGTTAAAATGCAAAGAAACGTTTACAAAAATTCGTTAATACTGAATTTGAATAAGAATTTCGCCAAATTATTGAGCAATAGCCAAATTGGCTTCATTTATGAAGACTTATTTTGGTCGCCAAATTTGGCGATATTTCGCTAAATGTCGCCAATTTTGGCGATAATTTGGCGCTAACGGATATGAATATATAGTTTTATTCGTATGATTGGGAAAATTATTACAACAATGAAATAAAATAATTTGCGAGTAATCGCGTTAATGTGCTGTTTTGTTTCAAAATGTCAGCCACCCTAGAATTTCAAACTGCTCTATCTCAGCCATTTTTAAAGATAGAGGTAAACCAAAAAATGCTCTGGAATCCTTGTATCAAGGCCTAACACGTAATTAAAAAATAAATTTGAATTTTTAACTTTTTGGTATATTTATTTTAATTTTAAATTTTTAAATGGCCGCCATCTTGAAGTAAAATGGCGGACCAAGCTGGCCAACGAACTCGGTCGAGGCATTGGTGACCTTAATACACACAATTAGTTTCATCAAAAGCGATTTATAAATACGAGCGTTATCGTATGACATAGGTCAGATATATATATACATATATATATATATATATATATATATATATATATATATATATATATATATATATATATATATATATACTAGGGGGCCTACCCCCTGCGAGCTACGCTCGCCAACCCACGCTCAGACTTCGAGGCCTCTAAAAACATGACAGCGTGCTTTATTTAAAAATATTGGTAAATCTGTAATTGGGTTGCCATGCTTTTAACGTTTTAATGGGGCATTTTTTGATTATCATGGCCTCATACACAGCTGTTGCGACAACTGACGACTGTTTTCGGGATTGATAAGTAAAATAAATTACAACTTGAAAACAAGCTTGTATAAAATGGTTAGGGTTAAATTGTGGCTACCTCTCGGGCTTTTATAACAACGATCTGTATTCTATTCTTCCTTTGCGTTTAAGGATGAGAAAAATTCTATCTGCTTGTGAATAACATTAAGAACCACGGTATTGAAAAGTACTATGTTATAGCCATTTTCAGTAACATATTTTAATTTTCTCTCTATTTTAGTGCACCATCATGCATATTTTCATGTTATTTTAAATATGTAAATTATTTAATTAATATGTATATACGAATTTTCTAATAATTATTTATCGTACAAAATTAATTAAATATTTTGTGCATGCATGCCTGCATTTATTCGGCATCAATTGATGAGATATTTAAACAAATTTGCTATCCGCGATAATTTTACACCATGTTATGTCACTTGAATATTGTCCATAAGAAAATCGGGTACTTTTCCAGTATAGGATCCTTTGCTTTTAGGTTTGGCGTAATTCCATCTACAAAAAGGGATAGATTCGTTAGTATACATAGATTTGTTGCCAAAAGTTATGAAAACAAACCCAGTGAACTTTTGGTGCTTTTCTATTATAGGAGTCTTGACGCTTTTTTAAAAAGCTTGACGGAAAAAACCAAGCAGGATATTTTATTCTCCTTCCGTTCAATTGGACAATTATTATTTTATATATTCGTTTCAAATATCCGAATTAATGATTTTATAAATTCGTTTAATTAAATTTTACAAAATGATATCAATAAATAATAATAACTATTAATTCCCCCCCCCCTTTCTTTTGCGTTTACATAAATGACGTCATTTGGACGAATTTATTCAAAATATTTTCAGTTTATAAATTAAATTAAGTGTTGAAAGACGATTGAATCCTGAAGATAGAAGTGTGATTTTTTCTAAAATTTTCCTGAAAAATAGAATTTAATCACAATCTTGTCTTCATTATCGATTGAAATAAAAGATAAATTCAATTTCAATTTGAAAATGACGAATAAAAAGAAATCAATAATCCCTATCGGGATCCTTTTAAAAATTTTTCCCTTTTTTGTCACAAAAAAACTGAGTAATTAGTTGCCATCATTACAGAAATGTCATTAAAATTAAAAAAAAATTAATATCTCGAAAATTAATTGCAATTTCAAAATTCTATTACCAGTTTTGACATCCGCGGACTTTTATGGACAATTGGTATTAATTTCACCATCAAGCGTTTAATATTTTATTAAAAATAGCCCTGAAACATAGTCAGTCGTTTAATCAGTCGTTTCATAAAATCGTTTCATAAATTCGTTTCATAAAATCGTTTCACAAATTCGTTTCATTAGGATTTTATATATATATAGGGTAGATATATATATATATATATACATATATATATACATATATGGATATATATATATATATATATATATATATATATATATATAAATCAACATTTGAACGGATGGTGGTTTTGGGGTCTGGGGGTCATGATCGGTGAAAATATATCGATATTTTCGGAACTGCTTTCCTCCGAACGGCTGCAATAGGTAGCTTTATATTTTTTGTATTGAAAGCTACCTAAAACTATAAAGCTACCTATTGCAGCCGTTCGGAGGAAAGCAGTTCCGGAAAATTTCGATATATTTTCACCGATCATGACCCCCAGACCCCAAAACCACCCTCCGTTCAAATGTTGATATATATATATATATATATATATATATATCTGACCTATGTCATACGATAACGCTCGTATTTATAAATCAATTTTGATGAAACTAATTGTGTGTATTAAGCTAACCAATGTCTCGACCGAGTTCGTTGGCCAGCTTGATCCGCCATTTTGTTTCAAGATGGCGGCCATTAAAAATTTTAAAACTAAAATAAATATACAAAAAAATTAAAAATTCAAATTTATTTTTTAAATATGTTTTAGGCCTTGATACAAGGATTCCAGAGCATTTTTTGGTTTTCCTCTATCTTAAAAAATGGCTCAGATAGAGCAGTTTGAAATTCTATGGTGGCTGACATTTTGAAACAAAACAGCACATTAACGCGATTACTCGCAAATTATTTTCTTTCATTGTTGTAATAATTTCCCAATCATACGCATAAAACTATATATTCATATCCGTTAGCGCCAAAATTGGCGACATTCGCGACAAAATTGACGACATTTGGCACCAAAATAAGTCTTCATACATGAAGCCAATTTGGCTATTGCTCAATAATTTGGCGAATTTCTTACTCAAATTCAGTATTAACGAATCTTTTGTAAACGTTTCTTTGCATTTTAACTTGCTGTTTTCGTGTAACATTAGCTAAAATTTTAAAACGAAGATATAGGAAAGCTACCTTTTCCTCCCGGTACAGGCCGGAAGGACTTTTTAATACCTTCTTTGGTACATTCGTGTTGTAGCGGTCCCCAAGGATGAATCGCCAAGCGACCAAGATTTAGCGCCAAATTATAAAGTATATAGGATATTATAATAATATATGAGGTTATATAGCATTTCGTGACATGTGACGCATATATGATGTATGTATACGACATGTCTATAAAACGTATATGATGTATATATGACATATAAAATGTAAATAATAGGTATATAATGACATATATGGCTCATATAAGAGTGTTTGAGTATATACAGGGTGTTTCACAAAGGACTCCTAACATTGAAAATAAATAACTCGGGAACGGTGATAGATGAAACCAGTTGTATGTTTATTAAATAAACCGTAAGATTCTGGCACAGAAACCTCAAAATTTTAGTTTAAAAAAGTCCTTCCGGCCTGTACCGGGAGGAAAAGGTAGCTTTCTTATATCTTCGTTTTAAAATTTTAGCTAATGTTACACGAAAACAGCAAGTTAAAATGCAAAGAAACGTTTACAAAAGATTCGTTAATACTGAATTTGAATAAGAAATTCGCCAAATTATTGAGCAATAGCGAAATTGGCTTCATTTATGAAGACGTATTTTGGTCGCCAAATTTGGCGCTAACGGATATGAATATATAGTTTGATGCGTATGATTGGGGAAATTATTACAATAATGAAAGAAAATAATTTGCGAGTAATCGCGTTAATGTGCTGTTTTGTTTCAAAATGTCAGCCAACCTAGAATTTCAAACTGCTCTATCTCAGCCATTTTTTAAGATAGAGGTAAACCAAAAAATGCTCTGGAATCCTTGTATGAAGGCCTAAAGCGTAATTAAAAAATAAATTTGAATTTTTAATTTTTTTGTACATTTATTTTAGTTTTAAATGTTTAAATGGCCGCCATCTTGAAACAAAATGGCGGACCAAGCTGGCCAACGAACTCGGTCGAGACATTGGTGAGCTTAATATACACAATTAGTTTCATCAAAATCGATTTATAAATACGAGCGTTATCGTATGACATAAGTCATATATATATATATATATATATATATATATATAGATAGATAGATAGATAGATAGATAGATATATCTATATATATAAATCAACATTTGAGTGGAGGGTGCTTTTGGGGTCTGGGGGTCATGATCGGTGAAAATATATCGAAATTTTCCGGAACTGCTTTCCTCCGAACGGCTGCAATAGGTAGCTTTATACTTTTTAGTATTGAAAGCTACCTAATAGCGCCGATAGATGGCACTGAAAGCAACATTACGGTAGAGATCCTACATTACGGATCCTTATAAAGACAGCTCAGATGCCAAGAACGACAGTCGTCGAAGATGTCGCCATTGAAATGTGATCGCTAATAGCATATAGTGAAAGAACTGAAGTGACACTGAAGGACATTGTTTACCGCAACAGTCCTCTAACAATCGAGCTAGAGAAGGCTATTTGTCAAGTTTGTGTGTTGCTTCCCGGTGACGTACTACAGAGAGTCACTGACAATTTCATTTTTCGTTTTCGGCATGTGTGCTGTATGAAAGATGCACATTTTGAATCGCTTTTGATGTGATACAATCGACTTATGGTTATACCAACTGTAGCGCCATCTATCGGCGCAATTTGTTACTAAAATTTTGAGGTTTCTGTATCAGACTTTTACGGGTTTTTTAATAAACGTACCACTGGTTTCATGTTTCTATCTATCACCGTTTCCAAGTTATTTATTTTCAAAGTTAGGGGTCCTTTCTGAAGCACCCGGTATGTATGCGTATATATTATGCATATATAAGCTTTGCGATGACCTTGGCAAAATCATACCTGCAATCTTGGCGTAATCGTAACTGTGGGGACCGCTATAACACGGAAGTACCCACTCTTTTATAAACATTCATTGTTAATTTTGAAAATCATGCCTAATTTCATGTCTGCAATTCATGATTTTTCCAAAAAAATTCCGTTACAATATATTCATTTAGCGTGCCACCGAACTTTATTATGGAAATTTCACAACTTTTATTTTACACTTTGTAGAAAGCGCGAGCTGATGAGTTTATTTTAAAAATATATAATTTTTTATCTGTTTCTTTTTAAATATAGGGCAACAGGCAGTGCCTGATTTAAGGCAGGGCATTCGGAGCACGAGCCCAGTGGCCTCGATTTTCAGGGACCTCCAAATGCTAATGAAGATTTTTCAATTATTGGCCAAAATCTGATGAAGTTTTAACAATTAAAAAACAAAATTAATGTGGAAAAATCTGTTTATTTTTTTATTTAAAAATAACTTTATGACTCACGCGAAATCCCATGCTCACTAATATTAATTCTATGGAATGTTTTTTTTCAATAGCTCATTTGCATGTCAATATTTAAAAAAAAAATTCATTGGATAGTTGAAATAAATCTCTACAAAGTCAGTTTTTTACTTTTTCGATTTTGTTTACAGGTTATTTTTTATTAGGATACTTTCAATTTTGGAACCGATTTCGCAAAATCGTCAGCGAGATAGAACACTAAAGATTGATTATGAAGATGTTATAAAAACTCTTACTGCTTAAAAATTGAGAAGAAAATTTATAAAAAAATCATTAAATTTCTCAAAATTGTTAAAGTCAGCAGTGTTTATCTTAATAATTACCGCTTTCAATGATATATATTTTTTATCTCAAGACTGCTGTAAGCATCGGTGCAAGGGAGCCTTCATAAACATCTGTGCCCATGGCCCCCAAATCTGCATTATTTAAACTATGTTTTAGGGTGTCTAATATGATTTCTAAATTGATAATCATAATGTAATTAATATTAAACTATTATTTGATAAAAGGGTGTTTTTCTTTAATATTATAATCTACTCTTTACTTTTTATTTATATTTTATTTTCTACTTTTTTATGTTTAAAATACTTCGTTGTTAAATTTTCACAACCAGTTGGCAGGTTTTACAGAGCGTGGTTTGGCGCATTAATAAATTGCGTTTCTGTTGCAGTACGTATACAATTGTAACCATACATAATATTGCGTGATTTATCTCCTGCGTCGGACTAGCGGAAAAATGCCTTAAAAATAAGTTATTAATTTATAATTAAATTCTAAAAATATTAACTTGTTGTATTGTCATCGGAAACACACCTTTGTATATAGTTTTTTATAGTTGTCACTTTCGGTTGTTTTTTATAGTTTTATATACGTCCTCTATTCATTTATTCGCATTCCACGATGATTTTTTGACATTCATATAAGAGATTCATTTTCTAGCGCACAACACACACAACATATAATAAAATGGCGGCCGTCAGTATATTTTGCGATTGCAAACTTCTGTCTGAAACGTTTCAGATATGAAAACCAGAATTTCCCCGGAAATTGCTAACTTATTGGGAAAACCTGTGAAAAAGAGAAACGTTTCTGGAATTTAAATAGAACGTTACCATTTTTTTTACAGCGTAGCATATGGGAAATTGAGTTTAAAATCGATTACAAAATTCCATATTTACATGTAAAGACCAAGTTGAGTTAAATAAAAGTGTAAAAATAAATAAACTGTCATAAATCTTCATTCCTCCTTATCTGTTTTTGTGACCTAATACTCCTGTGCCTGGAGCAGTTTCCTTCCATTGCCCCATGGTAGCTACGCCACCTGGCATAGTTTGAAAAATTCGTTTGCATTATTATGTCTAACAGGACGACTATTACGTAAAATATTGCATGATAATACTAAATTCAGTTCAGTATCTAAATGTATACGAAATACGAATCACACGTCAGCTGCATATGAAATGACGCAACTCACGTGTGACAATTTCATATACGATGTTTGACGCTATAACATTTTCCGCTTTGCTGAATCTCTACAGAAATGCGCTTCGCTAGCAATAAATATGAAAATGATTATGTATGATGGATAGAATGTCATCGTTCATTAGCGCCAAGGTTGAAAAGTTTAACCTTAATTAGCATGACTTTCGTCTATGTTTTGATTTCAAGTGAGAATTCATATCTTGATCTTAACAACTGGATTAAATATAAGCAGTAATGGATTTTTAAGTAGAATGATATGTTTCAAAACCTGTGTTAAGTGTGTGGATTTATGAAAAGTATGCTGTATTTGAAAGTTATTCTCATTTTTATCTGAGAAATAATGTAAGTGGAATGTAAGAAATTGGTGCATAAATGCACCAGCTCCATTTTTGGGCAGTTTAGAATAAACTGAATAATCATTTAGTACCTTCAAACTGGTGAAAAAACGCTAAAGTTCCAGATTTTATCAGCTTTTTTATGTTATAAAAATGCGATGGCGTAATAATCTACAAGGAATTTGTTCTACAAGAATTAATTGACATTAAAACATTACTGAATCCCGATCAGTTTTTAGCTCACAGGCTATCAAAGCCTGAGAGCTAGTTCTGTTATGTACGTACGTACGTAACGCGATAACTCTTGACAGAAATAACCGTTTTGCTTCAAATTTTGTTTATAGGTTCATTATGATATGGCGCTTCCCTGATTAGTTTTGGGGGTTCATTGGTTAAGTATAAAGGGGGGAACGGGGGGCTAACCCCACTTAATTCAGATAAATGGCTTTTTCATGCAGAATTATCCGATTTTCTTCAAATTTTGTATATAGGTTCATTGGTTCAGTATAAAGGGGATACGGGGGGGGGGGGGGGCTAACCCCCCCTTAATTTAGATAAATGGGTTTTTCGTGCAGAATTATCCGATTTTCTTCAAATTTTGTATATAGGTTCATTGTAATAAGGCACTTCTCAGATTAGCTATGGGAGTTCATTGGTTAATTATAAGCGAGGAGAACGGGGGGATGAGCCCCCCCTTAATATATTGACGATTTGTTTAATTTTGGAAGAGCTTATTTCAAGTTCTTTGAAATAAGTGTATAATATACAATTAGTGTGAATAGCCTGTGAGCTCAATGTCCTCAGTTTAAATGGGCAGTTTTCTTTTTATTATATTCCTGACCAGCGTTTCTCAACCTACCACTGGTAAAAGGGTTGTCGTGTCAACCCTGCCTTTGTTACCTATAACTAAAGGTGCGGTAATCATGTTACAAACGGAAGGTTAAACTGCGAAAATCCGCGAGCCCCAGAAGGGTCCTAAACGCGTCTTCATGCGGTCCCACATTAAATGTATAATTTTTCACTTATCTAAAATATAAGAAAAATGTTATTAAAATTTTGAAAGAAAAATGTAAGAATGCCAATGGACCCGTGCGAAGATTTCGCATTGCAGGCTAACATTTTTTACGAATATCTTATAGTTTTTAGATGCAGGTTTAAACTTCTAAACAAAAATTAAGGATTAAATATATCTGAAAGCAGCATTAGTCAAGCCAGAATATCATCTCATTTATTACATGAAAATTAAATTAAAAACTGATCGAAAATAGCAAAAGGCACGCGCGAGGAAAAAAATTAACAATCGTATTTTTACTGCATTAGAGGATGACGTCATCCATTTCCGTGAAAACACGGGACAAAGAAAAATAAATTGAGTACATATAAAATACAATTTAATTTAATATAACAAAACATACATTTTGAGGTTCTCGTGAAATATACAACTGCTTCGATGATCGATCGATGCTGTATTTTTCTTCTAAACATTTTAATTTCAACTGTGTATTTTAATCATGAGTATAAAATAAACCCGTGCTGCTACTTTATCTTTTTTCTACTATTTATTTTTTTATAATCATTGTTGAGCATCCTATAATGAGTTTTTTTCATTTTTGTGACAACACTCATTTGAGGAAAACTTTTCATTTCATTTATAAAAACAATGTCGAATTAATTTTTAATTAATCGCAATTTTAATTTTAAAAACACATATTTTAACGAAATGTGAGTGGACTATGTCAGAATTCGGTTCAAAAGCCTTTCGAATGATACCTCATTCATTGTTTTGCGGCTTATAGATGCACAGAAAAGGGGATGTTGGAAACAGAAATAATATACTATGAAGGATTAACGGTGTCATTAACGGTGTTGTTCAATATTAGTGACTAGAGTAAGCTGAAACGGCGGTTTCCACCAGTATGTAGATATTCCTCTTTCACAAGTTTTACAGTATTTTAAAAAATTCAAAAAATTTTGTTGTTAGTTGTACGCTGTTATGCAAAGCGAAAAGAAAATTCACAAATTAAAAATTAAAAATTTAATGCCTGGTTTCAGTCCTGCTGAAAATTTAATTGGAAATTTCAACTAAAAGCTACTTTAAATTTTCTTTCACTGTTTGTTTCTAAACTACACCTCATTTCCCTTTATCGTACATATATCTTAAAATACAATTATGTTAATAATACTTTTGTCTACGGCCGATTTAAGTTGTTTTTGGGAAACGTAAAATACGGGCAAATCGCTCTGAGGGTTTTAAAGATTCAAAAACATTTGATTTTTACAGAGTTTATTATTGAATTGAAATTTTCTTAATATTTCCTAAGTTCTTAAAAGTATTTATCGTCTTTTAGATGTTGTCTGTCCCAAAAATTCCCAATTCCATGGCCTTGGTGCAAGTTTTTGGTTGTTCCACCGGGCATTATCAAAATAATTGCCCCAATTTTGTGTCAATGGAGGCACATATTCTTGGAATCTGCATGTTGGCGAACCAAGACAAAGTTCGTAATTCGGTCTTGAAGGATAGAAACTACGTTTCCCCGAGTCGTCAAAATATGTTTCGGCAAATCTTTCTTCTTCTGGATATACCTTCTTCTGACGAGCATTATTGGCACTATCAGGATAATAGTTGAGGTAGTCATAATCGTAGTCAATTTCATCTTCTACTTCCGGAGAGAGTAGAATTTCATCTTTGTCAGTGTCATATTCGTAGTTAAAGGAAGACGTGTTAAATTTGGGAGTGTGGTAGGGGTATTTCCTACCACCTCCTTCTAGATATTCACATTCAATAGTGCTCTTGATAATGTTTGAGGCTTTCTCCGCAATCATGATAGCGGGAACACCTGTGTTGCCAGAGGTTATTTTAGGCATGATAGAATTATCCACAACTCGCAAACCTTTAATCTTTTTCACCCTGTAATTAGAAGATTAAAATTGAAAGTATCAGTAAAACTTATTCACAAATAACTAAACATATTATGTCTGATTCAGAATTATAATATTAAAAACACATTCAATATAACTTACAATCAACACATAACTCGAGAAATATACCTCGGATTAAAAAATGGAAAAATATGAGTTCAATATTTTAGAAAAATCTGTTTAGGGATATCAAAGTTGCTATTTTTGTGAAATATTAAACACGTATTTTACCGTTTTTCAATCCGATGTATATTTCTCGAGTTCTTCGATCGATTCCAGACTTCTCAATGGAAACGATTCTCAGTGCATTTTACTCGATTACAGTGCCATCTACGATTTTCCGAAGAAAATGTTAAATACAAAAGTTGCGTATTTTTTCTCGTAGAATCCAAATTTGCAATAAAAAGGGGGGGGGGGAGGGTTATCAGTTAAGATTTCAAAGTGAGCCCCCTTAGCTACAGGGGGAAGAGTTGGGGGTAACTTTAATATTAATAAATAGATTTTTGTAAAATATTAAACACGCATTTTTCTGTTTTAGGTAGCTTTCAATACTAAAAAGTATAAAGCTACCTATTGCAGCCGTTCGGAGGAAAGCAGTTCCGGAAAATTTCGATATATTTTCACCGATCATGACCCCCAGACCCCAAAACCACCCTCCGTTCAAATGTTGATTTATATATATAGATATATCCATATATCTATATATATATATATATATATATATATATATATATATCTGACCTATGTCATACGATAACGCTCGTATTTATAAATCGATTTTCATGAAACTAATTGTGTGTATTAAGCTCACCAATGTCTCGACCGAGTTCGTTGGCCAGCTTGGTCCGCCATTTTGTTTCAAGATGGCGGCCATTTAAAAATTTAAAACTAAAATAAATATACAAAAAATTAAAAATTCAAATTTATTTTCTAATTACGTGTTAGGACTTGATACAAGGATTCCAGAGCATTTTTTGGTTTACCTCTATCTTAAAAAATGGCTGAGTTAGAGCAGTTTGAAATTCTAGGGTGGCTGACATTTTGAAACAAAACAGCACATTAACGCGATTACTCTCAAATTATTTTCTTTCATTGTTGTAATAATTTTTCCAATCATACGAATAAAACTATATATTCATATCCGTTAGCGCCAAATTATCGCCAAAATTGGCGGCATTTAGCGAAATATCGCCAAATTTGGCGACCAAAATAAGTCTTCATAAATGAAGCCAATTTGGCTATTGCTCAATAATTTGGCGAATTTCTTATTCAAATTCAGTATTAAAGAATCTTTTGTAAACGTTTCTTTGCATTTTAACTTGCTGTTTTCGTGTAACATTAGCTAAAATTTTAAAACGAAGATATGGGAAAGCTACCTTTTCCTCCCGGTACAGGCCGGAAGGACTTTTTCAATCCGATGTATGTTTCTCGAGTTATTCGACCGGTTCCAGACTTTTCAATTGAAACGATTCTTACTGCATTTTACACGATTACAGCGCCATCTCTGATTTCCCGAAGAAAATGTTAAATGCAAAAGTTACATTTTTTTCCCGTAGAATCCAAATTTGCAATAAAAAAGGGGGGTTATCATTTAAGATTTCAAAGTTTATCCCCATTTCTCCCCCAGGGGGGAGAGTTGGGGGCAACTTTGATATACCTAAATAGATTTTTCTAAAATATAAAACACGTATGTTTTCGTTTTTCAATCCTATGTATATTTTTCGAGTTATTTGACAGTTTCCATACTTTTCTGACACCCTGTATATTATTTATGTTATCAACAATTTTTTTTCTATGAATTTACGAAACGCACAACAACGATTGAGGTATCATTGGAAAGATTTTTGAAGCGGCTTTTAAGATAGTTCACTCACATTTCGTTAAACCATGTTTTTGAATTAAAAATTGCTGTTGATTAAAAATTAAATAGACATTGTTTTCATAAATAAAATGAAAGATTTTCCTCAAATGAGTGTTGCCACAAAAATAAAATACCGCATTATATGTTGCTCAACAATAATTATAAAAATAAATATATAAATAGTACATAAAAGATTAAAGTAGGTTTGTCCGCACGGGTTTATTTTATATTTAAGGTTAAAAAGCAGAACTGAAATCGAAATCTTTAGAAAAAAATGCACCATCGATCAATCGAAGAAGTGGTATTTAACGTGTACAATAAAAGGTATGCTTTTTTTATATTAGAATAAATTTTATTTTGAATGCATTTAACTTATCTTTTTTTGTTTCACGTTTTTCAAGAATCGACTGACGTCATCTTCTAATGCAGTCAAATTACGATTGTTATTTTTTTTTCTCGCGCGTGCCTTTTGCTATTATCAATCAGTTTTTACTGAAACTTTGATGGAATCAATGAGACGGTATTCTGGTTTGACTCATGTTGTTCTTACTTTTTCTTTAGAAGTTTAAACCTGTATCTAAAAAAATATTAGATATTGCTAAAAATTGTTAGACTGCAGTGCACAATCCTTGCATAGGTCCACTGGTATCTTGTAATAAAATCAACTACAGTAGTCGCTTCAAGATCTATACAAGATCCTCGTCAGTACAAATGTCAATCGAAAACCGAGGCTGATATTTACACATGTTCACTTTCAAAATTATGCTTTTAAAATATTAAATCTCCTGTGTCATATATGTCACAGTAGGACCACACAGTCTGGTGGAATAACATGCTCCGTTTAGGGGAGGTTTCTGTACTCGTGTAAATCAACCTCCTAGAAAAATTCAACTTTAAAAATTATGCATTTAAAATATTAAATCTGCTATGACATAGTATATGTCACAGTAGGACCACACAGTCTGGTGGAGTAACATGCTTTGTTTAGCGGAGATTTCTGTAATCTTGTAAACCAACATTCTAGAAAAAATCTACTTTCAAAATTATGCATTTAAAATATTATATCTCCTATGTACCCTATCTGGTGTACATGATGTGTATCTCCTATGTATATCTCCTATGACCATATATGTCACAGTAGGACCACACAGTCTGGTGGAATAACATGCTCCGTTTAGCGGAGATTTCTGCAACCTTTTAAACCAACCTACCAGAAAAAAACTACTTTCAAAATTATGGATTTAAAATATTATAGCTCCTGTGACATATATGTCACAGTAGGACCACACAGTCTAGTGGAATAACATGCTCCGTTTAGCGGAAATTTCTATAATCTTGTAAACCCACCTTCTAGAAAAAATCTACTTTCCAAATTATGCATTTAAAATATTAAATCTCCTATGACATATATGTCACAGTAGGACCACACAGTCTGGTGGAATAACATGCTCCGTTTAGCGGAGATTTCTGTAACCTTTTAAACAAACTTTCTAGAAAAAATCTACTTTCCAAATTATGCATTTTAAATATTAAATCTCCTATGACATATATGTCACAGTAGGACCACACAGTCTGGTGGAATAACATGCTCCGTTTAGCGGAGATTTCTGTAACCTTTTAAACCAACCTCCTGGAAAAAATCTACTTTCAAAATTATGCATTTAAAATATTAAATCTTTACAATCAATGATTTACAATCAATTTTTCACTCACTTCCTGATTTGCTAGAATTATAGAAATTATTCACACAGGTGTGTTCGATGACAGTATAACATTTTAATATTTTAAGTATAAATTAACAAATTATTTTTAAGGTCTTTTATGTTATCCGGTCGCTGGTGATAAATCGCCCATTATTTTTTATGGTTACCATTATAACTGAGTTACAACAACACCAGAGTTATTTATGCACCAAACCCTGTTCGCTAAAATAGACCAACTAGCTTCAAAATTGCAACAATTAAATATTTTAAACACAAAAAATAGAAAATTAATGTATAAATAAAAAAATAATAATACTTTTTTTTAAATACGTTTTTATCAATTAATAGTTCAATATTCATTAAATTGTGATTATACGTTGAGATAATTCAGAAATCCGGAATAGAAAGTTTAAATAATACTTTTATTCTTTCCTGTTGCCTTATCTTAAAAAATAAAGTTACTATATTTTAATTCGAATATCTTAAATTTACTAATCCGAGCTTGCTACCAAACGCAAATCAAAACGGTAAATTTTCCCTAATCTAGACTCGCACCAAAATATGGATTTTTAACGGAAATATTTAGGACAAAATGAATTACAGACATGAAATTGGGTGGAAATTTTAACATAAACATTGAATCTTTATAAATGAGTGTATTTTTTTTTTACTTTACTTTTTTTTCGTTTTTACTTATTGCACTTGTACCCATAATTATACTTCAACGGTACACTGAAATTATGAAGACAGAAAATTCACAGCCGGCCGGCCTATAGCAGGTCAATCAAATAAAACGAATATACCTTTTTCAATTGATTATAATGCAAACAAAATGTGCCATCACAAACAAAAAAAACAAAATTATAATAAAAATTAACAAATAAAATCCTTTGAAACTTAATTTTGATTTTTTTTCTGAATTTAATTCGATGTCTGAGCCTAACTTTTTTCTGAATGCCTTGTTTGGAAATCGAATTTTTGGATAGATATGCTTTTAAATCTTCTTACAAGATTCTACCTAATTTTTCAATAGTAGTTGATCCACCTTGCGTTGCCCGGTCGCAAAAATAGTACGCAACACGAAGACACTCTAAAAATCGCTGCACGAAACCGTCCTTCCGGTAACCCTTTCGTCTGTTGGAAAGTCGATATAGAGATGGACCCCGAAGCAGAAGTTAATTCAATATGACCCCCTCAAATGTCTGGGTCATTTGATTCATAAAGAAAACTTACTGTCGGATTTTCACAAAATTTGCATTTTCAGAATCAGAAAAATAAACTACATATACGTATTATATGAGTTTCGGATCGATACCATCAACAGTTTTCTTAATACAACAAGTAACGAAGCAGGCTAAAGTTAGGCTTAGCATATTTCATTTTCTAAACAAATCATTCGTTATAATCGACAAGAAAGAAAAACAACCACTTTTTGCTGATACGTACTTTGGAGTTTTATATACTATAAAGATTATTTATTGCAGATTTTTTCTCCTCCCATATATAATATTCAAAAAAAAAATTTTTGTAATTATTTGTAAATTTACAACTGAGAGAAAACTAAGAGATTGTAACATCAATTAGTTGAATTTTTTTTTCATTGAATTCTTCTGGCATTTCTTATTTTGTAAATTCTTCATCTCTTGTAATGCTTAAATTTTCTGACCTATTTGCACACGTGCTTAAAATAAAAAGTCTTTTTTATTTAATTCAAATGTGTTGGTACAAGTATAAGATGGCTAATATATTATTCTAAATATCGTTGTAAAAAGTGTAAAGTTTAAATGAAAGTAAAAAGTGGTTTTTAAAAAACACCCTGTTATATAACCATTGTATCTTCAAAACCACAACTAATTTTTTGACTGCAATTTATGTAGTTCCAAAATAATATTACGTTACAATATATTAATTTGGCGTAGAGCCCAATTATTGAAAATTCACCGCTTTGATTTACTCAAGGTAGAAAGCACGGAATAGTTAATTATATATATATATATATATATATATATATATATATATATAAATATATATATATATATATATATATATATATATATACTAGCGGGTGGACAATGTGTCGTCTACAATGTAGGATAGGGATGGGTAGGCAATTTCAAAAAAACATAAATTGGATAAAAGCGGGAGTAGGAGAAAATTGGAGTACTTACAAATTTTAAACATTAAAAAAAAGTTTCTAAAAATGTGATAAATACTTTTTATGTTTATGTTCATATTGAAACTAATAAATTAATATTAATATAGCAGAACCACTCGACTTCGCCCAAGCTAATCTTGGCCTTCCGGGTGACGTAAGTGAAAAAGTAATATCCTAAAAGTACGCCAATCAGGATAACGCATTTGTGTCCATAAACAGTCAATGTCATTTTGACGCAATCATACTAAATCCCACAACTTTATAAATGATTTTTTTTCTTTTAAAAATGCCTTACGAAAAATAGATAATAAAAAATCATCAATAATCATCAGTCTTATTCGTCTAATCTTCTATAATCGGCTTCAAATCCAATGTTTAACCCCCTTATTGGGAGACTTTTTAAAACCGCTGAAATACGTGTTTAACCATTTTTTTAGAGGATTTGTTAACCTGAATTTCATGCTCCTACCTAAAACTGCTGATGAGATATGGCGAAACTATCTAAAACGTTCGACACCCCTCCCCCTTTAACCCACTTAGATAGTGAATACTTAAAAATCTATTCTTATTGCTTGTCTACGTCAAAACAACAATCTACTCTCCAAATTTAGAGATCCTGACTTTAGTCGATTCTGCTGGGCGTTGATGAGTCAGTCAGACATTCTCTCTTTATATAAAAAACATATACAGGGTGTCCCAGGATTATTTGGACAAACTTTAAGGGGAGGTAGGTGAAATCACAAGGATTCAGATTTGAATAGCAACCCATGGTCGGATACGGCTTCGTTCGCCGTTAGGTGGTGTTGTTCACATGAACACTTGAGGAAACCTTACTTGCCAGCACCTCTAACATCTGCAGATTGTCTAATTTTTTTGCAAGAGGTACTACCAAGCTTACTTAACACTATGCCAAACATGTTAGACGCCATATGTGGTTTCAACATGATGGAAAACCTCCCCATTAAGGCAAATGTGTTCGTGAACATTTGAATCAGGTGTTTGGTCCACGCTCTCTTGATTTAAGCAGCACAGATTTCTATCTTTGTGGTGCACTGAAAAGTGCTGTGTACGCAACGCCTGTGGATTTCGATATAGATCTGGTTGCAAGACTCATCTGTGCTGCTGCGGATATCCAACAAAATCCAGGTGTATTTGAACGAGACCACCAATCCATGGTCCGACGGTGTAATGCATGCATCACTAGCAATGGTGGAAACTTTTAACATCTTTTGTGACATTTTCACATATCATCTACCACAGCACATGTGATATCTTTCACCAATATATTATTTCAGATGATCTCAGCCTTGTGTCTCTTCGTTTCTTGTACCTGTCATACTACTTTCCCATGACGTTTCCGACCATGGGGTGCTATACAAATCTGAATCCTTGTGGTGCCCCCTACCTCCCCTTAAAGTTTGTCCCAATAATCCTGGGACACCCTGTATATATACAGTATGCCCACTAAAGTCCCTTGCCACCCTCTTAACTTCGGAACGGCTGCTGCTATATTCATAAAAGTGGTGTCTAGGTATACTAAAATAGGCATACGCTACTGAATGAAATTGCCTGGAAAACTGAGGAGTTAGCATTCTTATCTCGAAAACAGGAAGAGATACAAGGAAATCTATTACAAAAGTTTATCTTTACAGACAAAAACCAAATTAAGTTAAATATAAGAATAGTAAAAAAAAAAGTTACCTAATACTTGCCTCAATTCTGGATCGACGACAGTTGTGGGATCTTTAGGATCTCCCATTTTAGCAGTTCCACAAGGATGAAAATACGTATAAAGGACGGATTCAATCTGACATCGAAAATAAACATCGTCGTCGCTGGCAAATTTCTCACAACCTGGGTAAAGTGTTTGGAACATGCGAGCACCAACTTTACGCATATGACGATTGGTGCCAATTCTTTTGCATGCTTTCAAACCTGTCAAAGAAAATAAATATCTTAAAGAACTAGTGAAAAAAAAACACTATCTTGAAAATCACGCCTAATTTCATGATTTTTACAAACAATTTCCGCTGCAATACATTGATTTGGGACTAAGGGATTCACCGCTTTTTTTGACGATTGATAGAAGACGATAGGTAGTGGATAGTTAAAAAATTAAAAAAAAAAGAACTTGCAAAGCAAATTAAAAAAATTAATTTATTTCCATATTGTTAAGCCCGAGAAGGGACAGATATTAAAATTATTTTATTTAGTCAATGCTACAATAATTTTGCATTTTTATATTTAAAAAAAAAATAACTTGCAAAGCAAATTAAAAAAAAAAAAAATATTTCCAAAATTTTAAGCCCGAGAAGGGACAGATATTAAAATTATTTTATTTAGTCAATGCTACAATAATGTTGCATTTTTATATTAAATCTTGTTCCGTCTATTTAATCTTAAAATATTAAATTTAAATTTGAAACATGATATTAAAGCAACTTTAAAACATTTCATTTAGTTGAAATGAAATCTAAATAAATCTTCAACTTTTTAAATTATTTGAACTTTTCATGTTTTTTGTCTGTTAAAATTTGCTACAGTACAAATTTTGCATAATGCATGTAAAACTGAATAAAAAGTTGAAGATTTATTTAGATTTCATTTCAACTAAATGAAATGTTTTAAAGTTGCTTTAATATCATGTTTCAAATTTAAATTTAATATTTTAAGATTAAATAGACGGAACAAGATTTAATATAAAAATGCAACATTATTGTAGCATTGACTAAATAAAATAATTTTAATATCTGTCCCTTCTCGGGCTTAAAATTTTGGAAATATTTTTTTTTTTTAAATTTGCTTTGCAAGTTATTTTTTTTTTAAATATAAAAATGCAAAATTATTGTAGCATTGACTAAATAAAATAATTTTAATATCTGTCCCTTCTCGGGCTTAACAATATGGAAATAAATTAATTTTTTTAATTTGCTTTGCAAGTTCTTTTTTTTTTAATATCTCAAGTTTTTTAATAACAAATTAATATGAAGCAGATAAGATTCAAACAAGACAAGTACAGGGCTTGAATATTAGGGCGGGATTGCGGGATTCGCAGCGAAAATTTTGAAATCCCGCCCAAAAAAAGATCGTGAGCGAGAGCCTCCCGCCCAAAAAATTTCAGCATTTTCAGAGAAATTTGCGTTATTTAATTTACCTGCAACCGAATGATAAATTTCGTGATTTTTTTTTCCCGCAACTGATTGACGAACATTGCGTTTTTTCCGCGACTGATCGTCGAACTTTGTGGTTTTTTCCGCGACAGATCCATGAACTTTGCGTTTTTTCAACCACAGATCGACGAACTTTGCATTTTTTTTCAACCACAGATCGACGAACTTTGCGCTTTTTTTCACGACTGATCGACGAACTTTTCGTTTTTTAAACGACTGATCAACAAACTTTGCGTTTTTTCTGCGACAGATCGACAAACATTGCGTTTTTTAAGCGACTGGTCGACGATCCTTGCGTTTTTTGGGGACAGATCGACGAACTTTGCGTTTTTTCCGCAATCGATCGACGAAATTTGTTTTTTTTCCGCGACTGATCGACGAACTTTGCGTTTTTTGGTGACAGATCGATGAACTTTACGTTTTTTCCGTGACAAATCGACGAACTTTGTGTTTTTTCCACGACTGATCGAAGAACTTTGCGTTTTTTCCACGACTGATCGACGAACTTTGCGTTTTTTCCGCGATCGATAGACGAACTTTGCGTCTTTTCCGTGATCGATCGGTGAATCTCAATCAAATAAAATCTAAATTCAGAAATTTATTTAGCAACCTAATTGTTAAGGGTCCCTAACACATTTAATGGAACTTGAAAAATACACTACATATATAAAACTTAACTTTTTTCCCTTTTTTAAAATAAAAATAAACATTTTACATAATCATTCTCAGTTGACTTAATTTTTTCAATGGTATTTTTTCATGTCTGCATTAATGTAATTCTTTAAATAGCACGTAAAATAATAGTGGGGTTTAAAGATTTTTTTTTCTCCCTCCCAAATATTACAACTCCCCTTCATTTAAAAATGTTGGTAGGGAGACTCCACTCCTTGGAAAAATTGAATTTCAAGCCCTGAAGTATGTAAAAGACTGCACATAACAAAATCAGTATTGGTAATATGAAATATACAGTTCAAACATTGATATGTGTAGTTATGGAGCATGAAATTTTCAGCAAAATATTTCTTTTTGTAGCTGAATAAATATCTTACCTTATATTGACAATTTCTTAATCTAACATTTCTGCAGAAGCAAAATGTAAACATCTGCAAGATTATTTACAAAACGTGTACGATCTGTTATTTTCATATCGTCACAAACAGTCCATTTATTGATCTCGTTTTCATTTGAATGCACCATTGTTATATAATGACCTGAATCAATGAACTTTCCTTTATGCAAAATAGCAGATTTTGTTTTAAAGGTTATATTATTTATTAAAACCTTTTGGTTTGAAAATCCTGTTATAGGGCACGTAATTTTAAAAGTTCTATTCGGACCCATAGAGACATTTGTTGAAGAAAATCTGGCTAGTTGCACAAACAAATATTTTCCACAAGAATTTAATCGAGTTTGACACATTTTAGTTCTGTTTTTGCAATGAACACAGGGAATGTTTTCAGTCTGCCATCGTGTTAGGAGATCATTGAAATCAACTGCATCTTCCCTATTATTAAAGTCATGTGGAAATCTCACAATAAATGCATTAAATGGTTCTGTACTAATACATATATCTCGATAACTTGGGCAATTACTACATTTCTCCCAAAGATCTTGCTTCAGTTGAAAAAGATCTATGGCATTGACATTTTCTTTTGACAAATTTTCCAGTAGGTAATCAAGAAATTCTAACGGATCTTGATCAGTACCATCATGAAACTTTACATGAAGTGTTTTTCTAACTTCAAGTGTATCTACGGTTTCAATCTGTGGATTTTGCAAAGTAGTGAATATTTTTTTCAAAGCTTTTGTTGTAGGACCAGGATCAATAACTCTTTCCTGAATTTTTTTAACAAATTCTGGGATACAGAAGAGAGTTTGCAACATAGCATTTGCGTAACACGAACGATCTGTATTTGTAAAGCCTTTAAAGACAAAGTAATTTAAATCAGTAATATGGTTTTTAATATTTTTTTCACTAACAATTACTGATATGTCAGATGAAACAACCATTTTACTCTCAGAGTATTTTCTGGAACATACAGCTAATTGTGGCAAATCAGATCTGTATTCCTTTCTAAGACGATTATATTCCTTAATAGCATTTGGTGAGGCATAAACTTTACTTGCATCAAATTTAAGAAGATGTAAACCTTCTAAACTTGTGACTCTGGATAAAGCAACATAAGACATGCCACTTTCAAAAATGTTAGGACCCAAGTTAATCATTACACAATCCAGGCTCATTCCTTGACTTTTGTGAATAGTTATACCATATGACAAAACAATGGGGAATTGGGATCTTTTAACATAAACATTTTTCATAATTTCAAATTTGACATTTACTCGTTCAATGTATTTTTCGGTAGCATGGTTGTCAAATAAAATGCATATTGATATAATTTTTCCTGATGAATCTTTTTTAAAGCCTTTAACAGTACCCATTGAACCATTGACCAGACCTTTTTCTATAGAAAGATTTCTACGCAACATAATTCTACAGCCCTCACAAATTAAAATCACTGACTCTAAACCAGCTGTATCAGATGATTTTTGTTTTAGTTTTTCCAATTGTGTCTTTACTGTGCGAGGCATTTCCTGAAAACCACTAATAGTATCTTCAGCATGAATTTCTATAACATTATTTTTAGCCTTCTGTAGCATCACAGAGTTTATTTCTAGGCATAACTTGTTTGTAGGTAACAAACATACTGGATTCAAATTTTGATTCATGAGGTCAAAGTAATAATTCGCTACATTTTCAATGTTATCAGTATTAGGGATAAGTCTTGTTTCAAGTACTTTGATGTCATCAGGAGTAACTTCACCAACTCTGACTCTGTTGAGAAGTTCTGCATATACCAAGTCATTTTTTTGTCTTTTATTTAAAGTGAGCTCATCATAAAGAAAATACTCTTTCCAAATATTAATGGCACCAACTGATCCAATTAATTTCCGTGCTTCAGTATGAGTTAATTTAGAATATGGTGGATTTCCTTTTACTGGTTGTAGTTGAAGAAGATCTCCAAAAAATAAAACTGAAATGCCACCAAACAGTTCATCTTTGCCTGTAATTTCAACTAATCTTAAATGAATATAAGATAAAATTAATGATGATACCATAGATATTTCATCCACTATTAGAAGTTTTAGATGTGCTAGTGTCTTTTGCATAATAGCTAAACTATTCACCCCAAGTTTATGATATTCGGCTGTTTTACCATGCTCTACAGGTAACATTAACAGTCTATGCAAAGTCACACCACCAATATTAAGAGCAGCTAGGCCTGTAGGAGCTGCAACAGCATTAGTGAAACTATTATTGAAAAAATTTGAAATCATATTTTTGATTACATGAATTAGAAAACTTTTACCTGTTCCACCACATCCGCTAACAAACATTGTTAGTGGTTTGCTTGATTCAGATTTAGAACAAAAATGTTTTTGAACTGTATCAAATATTTTTTTCTGATCAGCATGTAATTGTGAAACTTGAGTGGCTAAATTGGTTGAGTAGGGAAATAAATTTTGTACCATAGCTGCTGTTACTTCTGCCATGGCATTACCAGCCTCCATAATCTCATGACCTTGCAAAGCATTTTGTATATCATCCTGAACAATGACATTTTCACAATCAGATTGTGTACTTTTTCTTAGAGCTTCCTCTAATTTTTTAACACTTTAAGCCTATCATGATACTCCATCATTTGTTTCAGTTTTGGAAGATGATTTTCAAAAGATTTCTGATAGTTAACATGGTCACCCAAAAGTATACTTTCATCACGCCAAGGAAGAAAAAGCATCAAAAGACTGTGATAGTAATTTTCCCGTTCAGTATCAGATTTATCAGGATCATGACGAGTATGCTGTATTAGAAAAGGCTTACATCTTTTCTTTAATAGCCCAATATTATTTTTAAGTTGTAAATTATTTGGCATTTTTTCATTTGATTTTTGTGGCACCCGATAATAAAAAGCTGAAAAATCATACAGGGATATATTTTCAAGTTCATCTGGTCTATTGGGATATACACCATCAACCATTTGAACCATAAAAATATCTTCACTGGTAGGGTCAGTTTCCTTAAGTTTGTTGAGCTCTTTAAAAGGTTTTAATAAACGTTTTCTTTTTTCTTTTTTGGTAGTGTTGATGAAAAGAATAGATTCTGATTTTCCGTAAAGATGATGTCCAAGAATTCTATCAGCAACTTCATAAGCACCACACTCTCGATGTGAAATGGCTTTTAAGCCAAAACTAAAAAGACGACTGCGTAAATCTTTGTTTGCCAATTCATTCCAGAGATCTTCCATGTCAGATTTTTCTTTTTTCGTAATATAAGATGTTATATAACGAGCCACTGCTATTTCTTTATCTGCAATAAATTGGACATCAACATTAGCTTTCCATATATATAAAAGCAATGGATTATAATCATTAATGTACATTTCAGCAGATGTTCTGGGGAGTATGTAAAGACGCTTTTTTGACTTGGAAGATAAATGATGTCTTATACTAGAATGCACATCATTTAATTTTGCAACTGTAGCTGTTGCTCTTGGAAATTTAAATCGACATCTGGTAAGAAATTTGTCTCCAGATTTGTATTTTCTTTGACAAGTTGGATTGCATCGGTGCATTTGATACTTCTGAACATATTCATGCAAAGTTGGACTTTCAATTTTATCAGGAAGTGAGCATGTGACATATTTTTGAATAAATGCTAATATTTCTTTATCGCTGGCATTACCAATTTTTGGAGCATCTTTTATCCAAAGTACCATATGAATATGAGGTGTCCCTCTTCCCTGATATTCCATTCTCCAGAAGTAATGTTCTACTTTGCCAAGAATGGCATTTTCTTTATTCATAATAAGGTGTTTCCAAAGAGCTTGAAATCGGTTGTGGTAATGCAGAGAAACAGCAACAGGATCTGAGGAACACAACTCTGCAATACTGTTAGGGACAATTTTATCAGAATATGACAATCGAAGGTGCTCATGCAATTCGAACCAGTCATATTCCGCACAACTTAGAGTAACAAACCATGTTGGACTACCAAAATTTTGCATCATTGTCTTTAATTCTCCTTGTCGTTTGTACCAATATTCCTGTGTACCTCTCATGTTTTGCATAAAAACTGATAAAGCAGTTTCAAGTTCTGAATCTTTGGCAACAAATTTATCAATCAGAGAGTTGACTGGCATTCTTTTGTTGCCAGTCATTCGAAGCATAAAGTTAATGCTATTGGTCATAGATTTTATCTCACTTTCATAAAAGCAATGAAAAAGGTATTGTTCATTGAGGGAAAACCTTCGATCTTTATTCAATATTCTAGTAGCTCTATAATCAGCTTCTGTTAAGTCACCAAAAGGCCTATCAGAATATCGGCCACCTTCACCTGTGGGGAACAAATCAGGAAAACACATAAAGTCCAAATTTTTTTCAAATAAACTAACAGCTTCTTTTTCAACTTTTTTCATTTGAAATGCTTCTAAAATACCTGTAGGATTTTTTCCGTTGACAGGATGGATTGTATACTGATCAAAGAGCATTTTTTGTTGAGTTTCAGATAATCTATACAATAAAGCATCTGGTTGCGTAGAAATTCGATTATCTATTTCACTACAATTACCACAAATATAATCAGTGTTGCACTGAGAAACATGAATATCAGCATACAAAGGATTAATTTCTTTTAACTTTCTCAGTGCTTTCATTATCTTTTCAAGCCTAACAATTGATTGCCAAACTATTTTATTTTTAGTTGGTTGGCCATTAACTAATATATGAAGTTCATGATTATCTGGTAAACCTAGAGGAATCATGTCAATATTATTTTGCAGAGGCAAATGTAAATAAATAATTTTACCTTTAATTGCCTTTGTTAAGCCAGAATGGTTTAAAGTCTTTAGCTTAGTTCCTAGTCTAACTACCACTTGAAATGCTTTACACTTCTGAATAAGTATTTTTTCAAACATATTCAAATTTTTAATTTCATCAGGTATTGGATGCACTTGTAATCCATTGAGGAAGGATCGCTCAGGAACTTTACCTGATATAATTCTCTTGTAGCAGCAATCACAAAGATTTAATTCCTCAAACAGTTCTATATCAGAGCCTGGTTTTTGCAAAAGCCAAGCTGTTCTTAATATATTGAATGCAATATTTTGTGTATTTTCTAAGGCATGCTTGGAAACCAGTTTAGACACTGGTGTAAGTTTCCTTTTTTGGTACAATTTTTCACAGGAATCGCAAGGTGTGTCATGAAATTCATGCATTTCTCGAAAACAGTGGGCCAAGGGCTTTTCAAATTGTTCTAACAATTCAGCTTCTTTCCAAATAGGTCTTATGACAGATGTATTTGAATTTGTTTCACAATTGTCTTTCTTTTTTTCTTTTTTTATGAGACTTCCCAATTCTTCGACTACCACTTTTAAATCAATAAAATCGGCATTTAGAATGGCTTTATCAATTAAATTGTATGCATCAAAAAGTTTTTTTATTCCATACACATATCTAAGAAGAGTTCTCAAGCCACTATAGTGCGGTGACAATTCAGTCATGACTCTCAAAATGCTTTTACATTTGCAATTGTCTAAGCAATGAACTGCATGACCCAACTTAACAGCACACATTTGATCTTCTTTTATGTAATACGATTTATACTCACAACAATCTATGTTTGAAAATAATTCCTTTGTAGAACTGCCCTGAGAAGAAGCAAATATATGAAGAATATGCAATAACCTTTGAACTGAATTCTCTCGAATGTTACAGAGAGGTCCACATTTCCACATTAGAGTTTTGGGATGATGACCATCAATGTTTTTCTCGAAATGTAAATCACCTAAAGGAATATGTTCTATTTTAGAATTGGAATGACTACTATAATTATGATCTAAATGTATGTGAACCAATGGGTGATATGCTATTTCCCAAAAATAGGGTTCTGCATTGGAGTTGTGAATTCTTTCACCACCAATTATTTCACATAAATTTTCTGCAGTGATATTTTGAGTTGATTTTGATAACATCTGTTGACATTTGTTTGAAAATTTTTCTGAAGCCGATAAACTCTTTGCATACAAAACATTTTTAGTATGAATAGCTTTACGCGCAAGTAATTGAGCTTTTATTTGAGTTTTTACAAATTGAATATTTGTTCTTCTGCTTTGCTGAGCTATGTTTGATTTATAACTCTTTAGCAGATTTTTCACTAAAGCAAGCTGTCGATATCTTGAAGGATTAATTTTTTTAGAGGTGAGAATCCTATTACGATTTGAGTATTTTTTTGTGTTCCAGTATTTTAGCTTATATTTATTAGCCTTTGATTTATTTTGCAAACAATATGAAGTATTACGCTTCTGTATCTGGCTTTTACATTTTTTATAGTATGCGGCTCTTTTATTTTTGAAAATTTCACGATTTCGTCGATAATATCGTGAATATTTATTTGATGTATCACTTAACGGCTCAGACAGAGATACTCTTGGTATAGGGTTAGGATACTCTTCAGTTGGGCCATTTAAATCAATGAAATGCCGAGAGCAAACATACCAGTCTCTAGTCACCGTTTCTGTATTTTTTCTACCACAAGCAGAAAGCCATTCGTTACATTTACTCAAGTTTTTCTGTGGTTTAGGAAAAGGGAAAAACAAAACTCCCAGCATATAGTCTTTGTAAAAGTATCGTGCATCACTCTTGCAACCAGAAAATTTGCATTTTTTCCCCATGTTGAATTTTAGTAATCATCGATTAAGATAGAAATTTAAAAACTCATTTCGTAACATCACAGGATCACTAGATAAGTAAATATCGAACATTCATCAAATTTTGATAAAGACTTCGGATCTTAAACATCTTCGGATATTAAAGATAAATACAATATTCTCGCATATTTTTGAAATAGTAAACATATACCACGAGATCGCATGTCCAAGTGCTTAATGACAGTAACATCATCCGAAATAAAAAGCAGTGATTGGATGAATAGTCGAAGCGCTAGCCAAAGCCTGACAGGTCTCTAAAGAAAGTAACAACACCAATATTTAGAGTTTTTTGATTGGAGGATGTATTTCTTTACAGAATTAGGTGTTTTGAAGAAAATTTGTGGAAGCGCGTACAAAAAGTGGGAAAAACTCTAGTAAAATAACTCGTTCAACGGGATTTGCTGTGTTAGAATAGCATGGGGAAGTCGCACTGGAAATAAATAAGACTTGCGCTGCCGCGCAAGTCTTAATATATAATTTTTGTACTTTTTTAAGAAAGGGCAACAGGAAAGAAAAAATAGAATCCTTTAAACTATCTATTCGAGATTTGTAAATTGTTTTCTCAATGTATAATCACAATTTAATTGAAATATTAATTGATAAAAGGGTCTTTTTTTAATTATTAAATTATTTATTTATTTTTATTTTATTTAATTTTCTAATTTTTACTGTTTAAAATATTGCATTGTTGCAGTTTTGCAGACAGTTGGTTTTTTTTCGGTGAGCATGGTTTGGTGCAACAATAAATCCATTGTTGTTATAACTCGTATACAATTGTAACCCTAAAAAATATTAGGCGATTAATCAGCATATTCCGGCGAACGGGAAAATGCCTTAAATTCAAGTTTTTAATTTATAATTAAGTTATAAAAATATTAAAGTGCTGTATTGTCATCGGTGACAAAACTTTGGACATAATTTTTACTTTCTGATTTCTATAATAGAATAAAGTATTGTAATCGAAATTTTTTTCGACTTCCGGTTTTCGACGGATTTACACGTTTTAGGAGTCAGAGATTCCGAAAACATCTTTTTACAAAATGTCTGTCTGTCCGGCTGTCTGTCCTCATGTTATCATCGAAAGTATATGGAGTTATGCTTCAAATTGAATCAATTTTTTTCTATGTTTTTGACTATGGCCAACAGGTCCCACTTGGATTTGGAGATATTTCAATGAAAGAAGGCACTGTGTTCACGATTTTTGTTCCTTTTTCACTATTGTATCATCGAAAAGTGTATGGACTTATGCATATAACTGAACCCAATTTTTTTGTATAGGTTTTTGACAATAGCCTGCAGGTCCTAGGTGAATTTGGGGATATTGCGCCTGGAGGAGGCGCTCTGATAGCCATTTAAAGATTTCAATTTCAAAAAGATGAAAAAAAAAATAGAAATCCTAAAAAAAAAATTCGTTAAATGTTCGGCCTTGATCCAAGGATTCCAGAGCATTTTTTGTTTTGCCCTCTATCTTAAAAAATGCCTGAAATATAACAGTTTGAAATTATAGGGTGGCTGGCATTTTGATACAATACAACAGGATTCCTCCATAAACGGGTTTAATTTATGAGTTTTAGTGAACATGGTTTCGCCAAAATTTCTTTCATTGTTGTAACCATCATTTCAACACTAACATGCTTATCACTATATATTTATATTTGCTACGTCAAATTCTCGCCAAACGTGGCGAGAATTGGTGAAATATCGCCAAATTTGGCGACAAAATACGTTGCAATATATGAAGCCAGCTTGGCTATGTCTGTCTAATTTGGCGATATTCTCATTCAAATTCAATATTGACGAGGGCTGGGAATCGGGTTCCACGCATTTTAGCTCCGTGTATTTTCAGTAGAATTAGCTAAAATCTCAAAACCAAGCAATAGGGAGGCTATCTTTTCCTGCCGGTACAGGCCAGATGCGCTTTTCGTAGTTTAGTTTAATAAAAAAAAATCGGTTGATTGCATCCAGGTAGCCCGACGATTCGCAAGCAGCTGACGTACAACAGAATCACGAAAAATATTGATTTTTTTTAACGGTGTGATAGCGAATTTCCAAGCATTAACATGTAAAAGATAGAAGAAATTTTTGGGATTGGCATATCCGACTAGTTATAATTATGGTTTATCAGGAAGTGAAATAAAAATACATTACATAATTCCATCTTTACATACAAAAACAAAGTTGAGTTAAACGAAAGAGGATAAAAAATGTATATACTGTCTGCGTCTGTCTGTCCCTGCTTTCACTTGCGTAAATATACTCGGATTGTCATGTAATTGATATGCCTTATTGAGGTACTGAAAATGGACTTCTTTTTTTTTTACTTTAGAATTTTCCTTCACAAGAACATACACAAGAATTCCGTTGCACTATGGTATATGAAAAAAAATTTATTCAGTGTATTTTAATGGTGTTACTCTTTTTCAAACTTAATAAAATTGATACGCATTAAGAAAATGCGCTATAATGTGTTTTCTATATAATATGGACCGTAGCATTTATTGTTCATTTAGAGGAACACACAAAAGAATTCAGTTACAGTACTGCCTATGCACTCTATAAACGACATTTTCAAAATTGAGCAAAAAACACTCAAATCTGAGTATGTCGCATAGTCAGAATGGCTCCAAATCAAAATGACTCAAATTTGAAACATGTATAGACTCATTATTTGAAAACATGCACACACTCAAGAATAAAACATCATGTGCTCATATTTGAGTATGCCCATGTTTCAAAAATGAGTCTGAACTGATTCGAATCATATTTGTGTATGTCCATATTTTATGAATGAGTATGAACTGACCTCTATGTGCTGAGTATTGAGTATGTCCATGTTTCAATATCCTGAGTATTTACGGTTTTTCAGAATTGAAAGTATTGGGTCATCCTATTTGAAACAAAACGTTTCATAAAAAATGAAAAAATCGATTTACTCAGATTTGAAAGTGTCATTTTTCTCAGTGTGAGTAAAAATTATCGGCATTGTGTTTTCAGATGTCTAATGTGTGTTTTTGAGCTTAACCCAATTTTAGTATATTACACTGTACAGAAATTATGTCCAATGCCAGTACAACTTCCGCATTTTTACGTAAATTGTTTTATTTGATGAAATCATTTCGTGAATGTGTCAGAAAGTAGCTAATATGGATTTAAAATATCTTTGACAAACAGTAGTGATAAAAGTCCAGAAAATTTGCCAATTTCGCTACGCTTTGTGATCTTTTTATATTTTTACATTTAAAAAAAATTCTTTTATGTTTGTCGTGTTTTTACATTTTATTTTCTTTTTTCTGTGTATTAAAAAAAGTAGGAACATGTAAATTTAGCATTATTTGCCAAGGACACTCTAAAGTCCCTCTTCGCAATACTATTTTTCACTCATTTACGAAATCGGAAAATTTCCGTAAAGATACGTAAATTGTAGTGGCAAACGACAGATTTTTTTATAGTGCACTTGGTGCATAAATATCCTGTAGATCATACCTTCTACAAGATCATCCGCATCCCTGGGATCTGCAAGGTAATTCGGATCGATGATTGGTGGATCATACGGATTGGAAGACTGCAATTGGACGGTACCTCTACTCCTTGGATGCAAAATGTGAGCAATGCAACTCATTGCCGAATGATTTAGATACGGAGCAAACACTTGCTGAAATACCTACAAAATAACACATAGTATATTATAATAAACATAACTTTACAGAAGTTCAATGTAAAAGCATGAACTCTAAACATTATCAATCTTTAGTAAGTGGCTTCAGGTGTAATAAAATACAGAATATTCGAAAGGTTACGTGAAATACATATAAATGAACATGCACCAGTGTAACTCCTTTTCTGGATAAAGGAATCTTTTGGGAAGCGCGCACGGAATTGTTCTTGTTTTAACAAAATATTACATAATTTTAAAAACTGTGCAGTTACTCCTGATATTATAGTAATGATTAAAAAATATGTCTGAAATTATGCAGCTTCCAGACAGTTTTTTTCTTTTTTGATGATTAGCCAATGTTAATTAAAAACTCATTAAGAAACCTTTATTTTTCGAAAAATAACGCGCCGACGCCGATTGTGTATTTAAGTAGGAATCGAGCACTGAAACTGCCGCATCCGTTTTCAAGTTAAAAAAAAAAAAAAAAAAAAAAAAAAAAAAAACAGTTATTTCTAGTACTTTCGTTCTCGAAAGGGTGTTTTTTAAAAACACTTTTGGGTCTGGTGTACTTTTAATAGTACATGTTTTTCTATTGAGTATTATTTTGTCTTAATAACTATTTTTATTATTGCCTTTCTCTAATAATAGTAGTATATGTATACATTTATTATTAAGACTTCTTTTTTGCTTTAGAATTCAGTAATAGTAAAATTAATAATTGTTTTCTTAATTCTCTTTCCACCGTTGGCAATTCTTTTATTTCATCCATATGTTTCAATTTTTAAATTTATAATTGGGGCTACTTTTCCGAACGTAAAAATTGTGATGAAATATAGAAAATATCAGAAAATGTTATTCCTGTTTAAAACTGTTATAATAAGACATTTTTCCAAACGTCTTCAAAATTTCTCCCTTAGTCTATTGTCACATGAATAGCACACAATATAATAACTTTCGTTAGATTTCAGTAAATGACATATCCGTTAAATTTCAGTAACCTTTAAATTTTGTGTTTTAGATAGCAGCTTTTAATATTATTAAGGTAAAAGTAAATTTTCACTAAAACTGAAAAAAATTTTGGAACCGAAAGAGTTAATATATTAATGTTTAATTTTTCAAAAAAAAAAATATTTTCTGAATGTCTGCCTATTTTATGGATTTAAACTCCGCATCTGCTTTCCAGATCACTAATAATAATAATAATAATAATAATAATAATAATAATAATAATAATAATAATAATAGTAATAATAATAATAATAATAATAGTAATAGTAATAATAATAATAAATACCCACTTATTTCGGGTACTTTCTCGGTTATAACGGTATCATATGTTTCAAAAATAATCATACTTATTGTTTCAAAAAAAATCTTATTGCTCTTTAATGTTGTACTGTGCTTTTTACTATCAACTCATGACAAAATCACTACAGTTATGGAAATACAGAATAATAAAATACACAATTTTAAATTCACAACAAATATTCGTAATTGAGATTGAGACATTCAGTCGAGTGCTATAAAAAAATCCGATTCTTTGAAAACCTCGTTGCATTGGAATTTTAAAACACCCAGAATTAATAATTTTTAAAATTATATTAAGGATTTAAATTTTAGGTACGATGGTAAAAATAAATATATGGAAATACAGAGTTATGGAAATACAGAATAATAAAATACAAAATTTTAAATTCACAACAAATATTCGTAATTGAGATTGAGACATTCAGTCGAGTGCTATAAAAAATCCGATTCTTTGAAAACCTCGTTGCATTGGAATTTTAAAACACCCAGAATTAATAATTTTTAAAATTATATTAAGGATTTAAATTTTAGGTACGATGGTAAAAATAAATAATGGAACATATTAATTTCAGTTTCTTTCTCTTTCTCTCTCTTTATTTATTTTATTTATTTATTTATTTATTTATTTGTAAATAAAGAGAAAATTGTTTTGAAAATTTTGAATAAAAATCGTTACAAATTTTGACGCTATTTCAGTTCGACAAAGTTTACGAAAGTAGCCTCTACAAAATACCTTCTCTACAATATTTGAAAAGTAGGCAGAACAATGGGGCCAATGCATATCATCTCAGATTATGTATCTTGATAAGATATACCTTGTTGTACCTTTATTTCTTGCGGAAGGGGAAGTGATTTTATTTTTTATTTTTATGGAACGCACTTTACTTGTAAAATATACATTCATGACAATGTCTGGCTATCACTTATGAGGGTAGTCCAGTTTGTGAACGTGTTGTCCGACATGTAACATCTACGCGTGATAGTGCCATCTGTCATTTCTCTGTCTTTCACAAGTACGATTATGCTTACCTGAATTTGAGCTGCGGGTTTATTTTTGTGCCGTAATGTGATAATTAGCTTTCTGTGGTCGGCTGGCGAGTATAAATACGGTATTTGAACGAGCGGATTTGGTGGTGTCTCGTATCTCAAGGTAACTTAAACCAGTGCTTTATCGCTTCAAAGTTTGACGTGTGTACTTTGCTACGTGCTTTCAGCGACTGACGTTTAGAGTAATCTGAGTGTGAATTCAAAGCCTTCAGCTAAGGCGTTTGATCTCTGGTAAAGCGTTAAACTTACACACTTTAATAAAGTGATTTTTGAAGTCCACGGTATTCCAGTTAGAAGAGGCAGTTAACATAGTTTTGAAGTACCATTGACTAACGTGTTTTTAGCAATAGTTATTCTTCAAGGTAGAAGTCACCTTATATACGATAATTGAATATCCATTTTCCTTATATAAGTTGAGTTTAAATCGCTAAATTTGCATTTACTTTAAGAGTAATTTGAATCTAAATTTAAGCATCGTAGTTAAACGTTTCGCCCACTCCACTGCAAATCACATTCATTTTATGATATCAAATAAACTTATTTTATATTAAAATTCAGTGTCATGTCAACTCTCTTACGTGGCGGGTACAAGGGTTCCGCCACGTCTCTAATTCACAATTTAAATTGCGGTAATGTTCAAAGATTTTCTTACTTCAGGTTTTAAATTTCTGTCTCTCTGAATACCTTCATAGCCACTCTCTAAGAAATAAAGTTCATAATTTGGAGAATCTTCCTTAGGATTGATTTCGTCGTTGCGAAGAAAGGCCATGACTGCAACTCCTGTTGGAGCATTTAAAGGACCTGCGAGAGAAATTTTACATTTAAGAAAATGAATTGATTTTTCAATTGAAGTCAAGTTAATTGTCAGTCAATTGAAGTCAATTGAATCAAGTTTCTCAATTGAATATATTGGTTTAACTTACAAGGGATGTATAGAAAGTACGAGGGACGATCAAATATAAAAAAAGAATTCCACTTCTACAGGTGTTGGGGATGTGATGTAGGGACATGGCTTTTAGACATTGGGGCGTCAATTAACTAACACGACAAACACTTCAACGGTTGACCCGCTTAAGTCGGTTTTTTAATCGGTATTGCGATGAATATGCAGGAAGTACATCCTTCGTTACATCATGGTTATGTACCATATGTCCTGATAGGGAAGGTGCAATAACCGTTGAAAGTTTGAGAACACTTTAAGCATGGTTCCCCAACATCTGCCTCAAAAAATCCATGTCTACGACTGCCATATAAACATTTATGGAAAGAAAGAGATAGTGTTAAAAATAAGGCTTACAACGAAACTGGCTATCTATTGGTAAGATCATTATGACAACAATCTATAATTTTAAATGGTTTTGCTTATTAACCCTGACAGTAACATCACAGGCCTATGAAACATATGATGTTGATTAAACGATTTATAGATCTTACAGTCCTATGATGCTTGTTGATAATATTTCTTCCATAATTCCTTTTATTAGGGAATGGAAATTATAGAAATGCTGATTAATATAATTTCAGCTGCATCAGAGGCCTAGAGTGTGACTTGAGCTGTGAAAGAAAGGACTAGACACAGTTACAGTCAGGGATAACGTCATTCATGATCGCCATATTGTCAATGACAAGACGAAACTTTCATATTAGCGATAAAAATGCGGATTTCAGATCAGGAATGTTATTTTCCCCCATGAAAATATCCAATTCAATACGGCAGGTTTAACTTAGGAAAAACTTGATAAATTGACTGTGCAACTTTGAATGTCCGTTGTGTGATTATCACATGATTATGTCGCCAAAAGAGGTATTTGGAGGTTATTATTTTGTGAGCATTTGGCAAGAGAACAAGTCTCTTTCGTTTTATAATTATGGAATAAAAAAATTCCTTAACCACTAGGGAATAGTGTTTTAAAATCAGGATATTATGTGTAAAATGATACTGTATCGTCGTTATATGTTGTATGTGCCGGTTTGTGTTTGATCGACCCTCGTATAACAACCGATATACATGACAGAAAATTAAATTTTACATTCAATTTGCACAGTCTAACTTTCAGCTTAACTCCAGACACTAGTGAAATTTTGTTCCTTTTGAAGCCCTAGTATAATCACTAGAGACTTTTGATTAGATAAATTTTGATTATAAAAATCCTGTACATAAATTTTAGTACAGAAACAGTATCATGTGAGTTAATATAGTCCTTTATTTATCTTTCGATCACACTGTCTCAGAGACCGCTCACAGTAGCTATGCACCAATTTATATAACAGTAGTTAAGGATTAAAACAATATGAAAAGATCATGAGATTTGTTTTGTTTATATAATGTGTGTCTCATATAATCATATTTCCAAACAGAATTGTTTTCCAATAACATGTACCTTACTTTTGTGTCGCATAAATTTCATTTGTTTCTTTAAATTAAATTTCTAGTTTAAGACATATCAGTGTAGCTTGGCCACTTGTTAAAGACAATGGTCCGCAATGTGTTCACAAAAATTGATTTCAGTGCCAATAATGCATTTTACAGACATTACAGACATAGTTATAGATTTTAATAAATTGGCAATACTTCTTACCCGTTCTCTCGTAAATATAACGTTCAATATTTTTAGGATCTTGCAACTTATCTGCGAATCTCATGATCTTTGAACTCAGTGCAAATTCAACCGCACTTCCAGGATGATCGTGAAAATTTTGACCAACAGGCAGATCAGCTTGTACAGGAATCTGAAAATTACAAAATCACTCAATTAATGGCATTGAAAAGTTAGTTCCATCCTTTGAATACTGAAGATCAATAGCATTCAAAATAGGGCGAACACCCAAATTTCTGAAATATTCTGCGAGATTATTTCTCTCCCTTTCTTCTAACTGCGCACTTGATAGCAGGACAATAAGAGGTAAAATTGGAACCTCCTTAACATAACTAGTACAAAAGATTTCCCACCTGTTGATTGCAATAATAGCTACAATAGTTGGATATTTACGAGGGGGAGAAATCAAATAGATCTTTAGGCGGTACACCAGTAATTTGCTTGGCCGGGCGTCTTAGGCGGTTTAGTAGTGAATGGGTTAACCCTTAACTGCTGTTAGTGATTTCACAGACCGCTGTTTTTTTTTTCACAGTTTAACTTGTAATTTTTAGTTAAACTATAGATACTAGTTAAATTTTGTTTTTTTTTTTCAGCCCTACTACTATCGAAGGGACTTCTAAAGAATATATTTCTAGGGACTTCTAAATAGGTAAATTTTAGTTAAAACAGTCCTGTACATACAGTTTAGTACAGAAACAGTATCCTATGAGTTAATCAAGCTTTTCATTCATCCTTCAATCAAGCGGTCTCAGAGACTGCTGACTGTAACTATGCGACCATTTTTGTCACAGCAGTTAAGGGTTCATTAAAACATCGGTAAAAGTTTTAACTGAGTTTTCAGTCCAATGATTCAGTAATGTCTTAATTGAGTTCTCAATCTAGTAATATCTGTATCTTTCCTTAAAGTTACTTCAATAACAAATAAAGAGTGTGACTTCAGAAATCATTCTTGTAAGAGATTAATGCATGAAGTCAGGAATTTCTTTACTACGCATCCTTATATCAGTTCCAAATATTGCCAATAGATGGACCTGGACTGTCTAAAACTATTATATTGCTAAAAAACCTAGCAATTTCAAAACGCGAAACATATTTTGGAGTTTAAGGGTTAAACAGGAGACAGGAGCTGCTTTTTCCAATTTTCACAATTTAACTTGTGATTTCTAGCTTAACTACAGATGCTAGCAAGATTTTGTTTCGTTTGAATCACTAGTACTATCGCTAGAGACTTCTGAATGGGGGAATTTTAATTATAATAGCCCTGTATAGTTTTATTATAATAGTCCTGTATAGTTTTATTATAATAGTCCTGCAAGTTTAGTACAGAAATAGTATCCTATCAGTTAATCGGGCCTTTTATTCATATTTTGATTGAGCGGTCTATAAGACCGATCACAGTAGTTATGGGTTACGTCCGTAGTTATGGATTATATCACAGCAGTTAAGAGCTAAAGCTAGGAATATCCCTAAAGACCTTAAGGACCATCGTATCTATATATTCCCAGCTAACCCAGTAAGCTACCAGACAGGAAAGACTCTCGATTTTTTGTAGCTTTTAAGTAGAAATTTTACATTGTTTTACAATGACATTACAATTTAGGAGTTGACCGATAAAATTTTGTATGTCATGCTTTCAAAGATATATATATTTTAAAATTATTTACATTAATAATATATATTTTAAATATACATGGAATAATAAAATGAGTTCATTAAGCTTTAGCTTGTAAATTTCAGTTTAGATGTGATATAAATAACAGAATCCGATTGTATCATTGGATAGATGAGAAATCATTTGTGAGGTTATTAAAGATATCCTCTTTTAAACGAAAAGTAGTCGGCTTTTAAGGAGAAATCTTAAGCTCTTTTTATAATACTTTGAGGAATTCTTGTATCATGAGAAGTGTTTTTATGAAATTCTTCTTAAATACGTTGTTATATATATAATTGATGCTATTAGAAATTTTAATGCTTTATAACTGACATAACACCTCTATCGGTTTTATTTGGAGCTAAAAGAAGGTAACATAAAGAAGATATTTTCGACTCCACCTATTAATCTCCTACGAGAATAATTTGTTATAAACTTTTAAAACCGTTCAGTACACTCTAGGACCTACTGTAATGAACTCATGATAAAACTGAATTATGAATCTGATTATCTTCGCAATGGTTTAATTGTGATTTAAAAGTACTGAACTTTCAAGCACGGTTTTAAAAGTTAAATTTCCCCATTCTTTAACTGTTCTTTTTAAATCTAGTTATCTCTTTATCTCCTTTCTAAAAAAGTTAAATTACCCCATAATTAAATTGAGTTTTCTATCTAATGATCTTCGTAAGTGTTTAATGGAATTTTTAATTTAGTGATCTTTGCTGTCTAAAAGTTAGATTACTCCATGCTTAAATTGAGTTTTCTATCTAATGATCTTCGTAAGTGTTTAATGGAATTTTTAATCTAGCGATCTTTGAATTTCCTGTCTAAAACTTAAATTACCCCATAGTTAAACTGAGTTTTCTATATAATGATCTTTGTAATGGTTTAATGGTATTTTTAATCTAGTGGTCTTTGTATTTCCTTTCTAAAAAATAAATTCCCTCATAGTAAAACTGAGTTTTCTATCTAATGATCTTTATAATGGCTTAGTAGCATTTTAAATCTAGTGATCTTTGCATTTAATGTCTAAAAGTTAAATTACCCTATGCTTAAACTGAATATTGGTTTAATTGTGTTTAGAATCTGGCGAACTTTGAATCTCCATTTTAAAAGTAAAATTACCCAATTCTTTAGCTGGATTTTTTTTTAATGATCGAATCTGCTTACTAGATATTAAATGGCCTTATGATTTGAAATTTTTTTTTAACCAATTCGTTGCCAGCTCAAATTTTGTAAGTTTATTCGTATATCCAAGTCGGACATAGGTGTTTGCGTTGATGAATATTTTGCGTATAAATATAAATATTTTGATTATTATGTTATATTATATTATAATTATTATAATTATATATAATTAATGTAATATAATTATATATAATTATTATAATTATTATAATTATTATAATTATTATTATTATAATTTATTATATTATAATATAAATATATATATATATATATATATATTATAAATATAAATAAATATATTTTATACGTATAAATAAATAGAAATATTTTTTATAAATATAAATATTTTGCGTTTGACATCCCTGAGTATACTCGTGGTTGGCAACGAATGGGTTTATATAGTGTTCTGCGAATATGTTTTTTAAACGTTAAATTATTCCAGTCTTTAAACGTTTTAAACTTGTTTTACATAAAATTTACATTTACGTGAAATATTAAATAGCTTAAGTAAAACATAATTAAATTATCAGTTGAAGAAAAATCTGAACTCGTTTCGTATTTTTCGTTAAACATAACTTTTGTACTTACATGAAATTTTTCTAATTCTTCTTTTGGACCAATACCTGACAACATAAGGAGCTGCGTTGTTTTAACAGTTCCAGCAGACACGATCACTTCCCTATTAGCTTTCACTGTGAATGATCTCTTTCCGATGTCAAACTTCACGGCCATGGCTCTGTGATTTTTTATTATAATCTATAATAAATAAATATATGCTCATAAATTTCTGGAAAACTTTATAGATGTTACGAGGGTAGTTTGATAATTTCTCGGCCTGACACAGAGATGGCACAAGTATGATCAAATGACAATGATGTTTGTAAAGTATGATCTTTTAGATGACATGCTGCCGAATTTCAGACACGTGAGTTTATTGGTTATGGCTTGACGATAAAGTAAAATAAACAAGTTTTGACATTTTTTAAAATGGAAAAATTGAAGTTCGAGCTGTCATAAAATACTTTGTTAAGAAGGTTTAACCGCCACGGACATACAAAAAAAGTTACATTCCTCCTTAAAGGATTCTTGTCCTTCATATTCGACGTTAAAAAAGTGGACTGTTGAATTTAAAAATGGTAGGAAATCAATTCACGATGATAAATGCTCAGGACGCCCAAAAACCGCTACCATCGACGAAATCGTCTCAAAAATTCACAATGCCGTATTGAATGATCGCCGATTGAAGATACGCGAACTCGCTGACATTGCAAACATCTCGATAGACCGTGTCCACTACATTTTACATTATGTTTTGGGTATGAAAAAGCTTTCGGTTTGATGCGTGCCGCGTTTGTTGAACGTCAACCAAATACGCCAAAGAATGAACATTTCTCAAGAGTCTTCTGAAATGTATTGTGTTGCAAGTTGAAAAATAAAATGAAATAGTGTCAAAAATCTTGTATTTGCTTTGTCAGACCGAGAACTTTTCAAACCACCCTCGTACACGGCTGCACTAAAGAATTCATATACAAGAGTGTGTCTTAAATGTATTGAGTTGCAAGGGGGGAGGGACTACATTAAAAAATAATATGAAATTATGTCAAAAATCTTGTGCTTTCAATGTCAGGCCGAGAGCTTATCAAACCATTCTTGTAAGTGCCATTTTTTACTATTAAGGCGATAAAAATTTAAGTGTAAAAGAAACTGTGTAAAACTACTTTTACACAACAGCAATTTTTGTTTTTAAGAAAAAAACACAATTTTCTACGAGGTAAAAAACATAAAACACATTATTTTATAATTTATCTTGTATACAGATTGCCGTAATCGTCATTGTGTAGTAATAAGATTATTATTATTATTATTATTATTATTATTATTATTATTATTATTATTATTATTATTATTATTATTATTATTGAAAATCGAAAATTATTTGCATATTTTTTTTTAATTATTAAATAATTTGTATACTAATGAATAAAGTTAATTTATTAAACGTACTTCCTCCCGCCCCCCTCCCGGCGGCCTTGTTTGGGCCCGTTATAATAACCTTAAATACACAAAAAATCAGAAAAAATTGTCAAACTCTTTGAAATTTTTATGAGTTATACATGTAATGTTTTTCAATCCTGTGTAAAATTTTGATATTTAGTTGTAAAAACATTGCTAAAAAAAAAGTGGACATTCAGCAGAGCTTTTTTAATACCTCCAAGTGTGCAAGTGTTTTAAGATTTTTATGTTCTGTATAAATTGCGTATCCGATGATTGTGCTAAAAATTTTTGTTAAAATTCTGATATTGAATGGTAAAAGAAGCCGCCTCGAATTGAAAAGAAAAGTAAGCGTAGAGTGAAGGGATTTTTAAAAGGGTTAATATTAATATTTTTTAACTATAGACGCCGTTAGAAGGGTGTATGCTTAATAGGTGAATATGTTTTGTTTTGTCGTATTTTGACTTCCAAAGTGGATGCATAATTTTAAAGTACAGTAAAACCCCGGTTATCCGAAAAGCATGTGACCAAAGGATTTTCGGTTAACCGGGATTCCATAGGAATTTTCGGGTAACCGGGAGGCTTCCTAATTTTATACTACCAGATGACACTACTCACCCTTTTCACTTCCCCACAGTCAGGTAAAGCGTTAGTGCTTGCAGGTGCTCCAAGAGTCCGTATTCTATTCTATTTCCCCTTCCTGTTTACACGTGTTTTAATTTCCTCCAAACTTTATTTACGATGAGTAATATTTTAAAATACAAACGGTTGTCTATAAGCATGAAGAACTCAACGAGTTGAAAAAGTTGGTATTGGCACCTCAATATATTGAAGTGCAGGAAGATGCAACAGGGTCAGATGTGTTGTTGTTTAAAAGGTGGCGTGATAAGGCAGCATTGAAGCAATGCAAAGTTGAGAAAAAAAATCACAACATATTTTGTTAAGAAATATATTCCATAAAATAAATAAATTCCATAAATTCGATAAAATGCCTGCAATTACGCAACTGTTCAAATAAGTAAGTTGGCGCTTTTTTTTTAATTTCATAAACAGAACACTTGTTTAAAAATAATTTTTTTCATATTAAAAAAAAAGAGTTTTAAGGTCTTTCGGTTAAGCCGATATTCCATGTGGCATATCGGGATTCGGATAATCGGGGTTCTACTGTATGCAGAAAAAACTAAAGTCAATAAAGTGGTTTTTGGAAATTTTTCTTTAAAGGGTTAATACTAATAATTTTTTAATGGTTTGCGCCATTCGAAAGGAAAATTAACGCTTAATAAAAAAAGTATGTTTTTTTAAATCACAAGCGTTGATGCACAATTTTAAACAATGCAGAAAAATGCGAAAACCTCAAAACGTTTTAAGAAAAAGATTTTTTTGGAAAGGTTAATATTAATACAAAAGATGACCAGAAAAAAATAAGGAAGAAAAAAACACAAAAACGAAGTTTCCGAAATAGTATTTTTGAAAGGTTTAATATTAATATGTTTTTGACGGTTTACACCGTTAGAAAAGTAAGAATATGATAATACGCCGGAATGTTTTTGGTTTTTCGTATTTGGATTTGGCAAACCGATGCCCGCTTCGAATGACGCGAAAACAAATTGGCTATATTTGGTTCTCGGTTCTTCCCTTCTTTGAAATCTGCGGAACGGGCTTTCTATCATACCGTTGCGACTTTTCACGCCATTTTGCAATGTTCCTTGTGGTTTTTAACTAATATCTAGGTTATTTAACAAAAGTGAAATATCTGAGACTCGGGAGCATTAGCGACTACCTTGGACTATTCCCATCCAAATTTTCAGACCTCTACGTGCGGTAGATTTTCCTAGCCATATCGCACACACAGAGACAGACACCCTTTTTTATTAGTATACATAGTTCAATACTTATTCAATATCGTAAATATTATATGTAAATTGTTTTTCAGATACAATATTTTGCTTGTTCATAAGATAATTGTGCAATATCAATTCAAGTTATTATATACTATTTTTAAATGCTAAAAGGTGTAAAATAAATAGAGTATAAACAATAAAATAGGTTTTTATTAAACTGTTGACATATGTTTAAGCTCAAACTGAACCATTATCAAAACAAACAAAAATATTCTATAAATGCGCGGTCTATGAAGTTATTTGAAACGCAATCATTTATTTTTTCACGTACTTTTTAAAAATTATGCAAATGATTTTTTTATTTTTACTTGTATTTTTATTTCCATATTTTTAACCATGGAGTAACTCGAGCCACAATTTTGGTAAATTAAATGTTGCTGCATCGTTACATATTGTATTTTTACGTGTTACAATCTCTATGGTGTTAATGGTGTCTAATGTGTTATTATTATTTTCATTATCATTTATTTCAAGATTTTAAAAGAAACTTTCTGAGATAAACCAACATTACTAGAAAGTAAAATAATTTAAATAGCTTTAAAAAAAAGGTACCTTTGTCACTAAAGCATTCGCCACAATATCAAGGTTCTTCCTGTCTTCAGCCGGTACCAAGTATGCTTTAGCCGTGCTACATCTTTGGCCGTCTCGCATGTTTACTTGCTTATCATAAAATCCTAAAATAAGTATTATACATTTTTATATACTACTCTTATAATTTGAAGGCAGCTGTAAATTACAATTATTTTTCTTCTGTCCAAAAACCTGGCAGGCATTTCTAATTTATTTGCCCTTGCAATTTCAATTAGTATCACGGATCACATAAATTGATACGAATTTTCAATTTTAAGCTCAAAAAATAAGCAGATTTAGATAACACAATATAATACTTTAATAAAAATTAAAATAATAACTAATAATAATAATAATAATGATAATAACTCTATAATACTATAAGACCGATGGAGGAAATTTTCGAAGCAGAAAGAATATATTTTTTAAAGCAAGGTAAATCAATACTTGTATGTTCAAGCATTTAAAATACTTCCAACAGAATTTCCAATAATTCAAACACGAATGTTGAATCATGTATATTTGGTCTTAACCCTAGAAGACTAGATTAATATTTGCGACTACGTTTGTTTGACGTGCGACAGCTGCTTGACGAGTAGAAGGATAATTATAAGAATAAAAATAATTGTTTTCTAATTAAATTGGCAATAAACATTTTTAAAGTACATTGTAACCATTTTGAACCTATTTCTCCACATAAAAATACAAATTTTACAGAATTCATAATTTTTACGAACGCTTAATATTTTTCACTATATCGAGTACGTTTAGAATGTATTTTCACACATAAAAATGCAAAATTTATAGAATTCATAATTTTTACGAGCGTTTAGTATTTTCTGTTATTCCGAGTACATTTTGAGTCTTTTTTTTTCACATAAAAATACAAAATTTACAGAACTCGTAATTTTTACAAGGGATTACTTTTTTTCACTATCCCAATACATTTAAAACTATTCTACCATATAAAAATGCAAATTTTACAAAATTCGTAATTTTTACGAACGCTTAATATTTTTCACTATATCGAGTACGTTTAGAATGTATTTTCACACATAAAAATGCAAAATTTATAGAATTCATAATTTTTACGAGCGTTTAGCATTTTCTATTATTCTGAGTACATTTGGAGTCTTTTTTTTTTTCACATAAAAATACAAAATTTACAGAACTCGTAATTTTTACAAGGGATTACTTTTTTTCACTATCCTCAGTACATTTTAAACCTATTCTGCCATATAAAAATGCAAAATTTACAGAATTCGTAATTTTTACGAACGTTTAGTCCGCTATTCCGAGTACGTCGAGTCATCTAAAGTTAAAGATACATTTAAAAATTTTGCATTTGAATACAAAGTACAGAATATACCGTCAGAGTTTTGAAACAATTTTTGAAGGAATGACAATCACGAGAAAGTAATTATCAAGCATAATCAAATGAGGAAGTGAGTTTCAAAACTCGCCTTATCCAAAATTTAAAAAATCGAGTTTTCTCTATCAATCTATTCTTCATTGAAAAAACACTACAATCAGCAGATAAACTAGTTTTAGCATGTATTTCTGGCATTCTAAAATCTTGGTTTACGTTTACAATGAAAACTAATGGAAGTAGTCAGAGGTTTTTCGCGATTTCCCCGAATTTGATTTTTTTTGATAAGGCGAGTTTAGAAAATCATGCCCTCAAATATATATTATATTTAAGGGGGGAAAAGTTGTTTAATTTTTAGCACTTAATTAAGAATATTTGAAACGTTTACGGATATATATATATTACGCACCAAAGCTCTACCATTTGGAGCTATCCAGACGACATCCAGTCTAGGATTTTCTCCCTTTTATATGGCAAAGCTACAAATTTGTAGCACTAGAAGGCAGAGCGTAATACCAAAGGTTGCGGGTTCGATCCCCGGTCTGGACATTTTCCCAGTCTGTTGGTTGTACACTGTATAGTAATGTGATAATTCGCATCCTTTGTATTTATTCATATCCAGCGTCATTTAAGCTCTGCTAAAAATTTATTTATATATAGAAATTTTATTATTTCATACTATGAAATTAGACATTTAAATAAGCAACTGAGATAAAATGCACCGAAAACAATTTTCCCTTATGGACCATAACGAAACGGAAGTTTTGTGTGTCTCTGTAAACGAACTATAAATGCTACACAATTCCTTTTCAATAGAGACCATTCTATATTGAACCTCATTAACATATAAAAATTACATGTCATTCGGAGTATATATACGTGAGTGCAATTCCATCGTGAGAGACTAATTGTCATAGAGGAAAAAATTGCCTTACCTCATTTAAAAAATAATAATTCAACGATGAATACTATCAGCATATGGTATTAGAAGATAAATTAATATAGTTATTATAAATAAATTACTTAATGTAAATAATTATGATTAAAAGAAGGATAATGTAACAGATAAACAGGAATTACCATGCTTTTTGGATACCTTGATATTTATTGATATTACTTATAAAATAACTTTATTATAATAAAAATGTATTTTCATTCAGAGGGAGTTCTGAAACATACATCTTTCACAAAATTTGACTGTTGCCATAAGATAGTTATGAAAAATATGTAATCTTATCAGTAGCAGACCAACATTTAACATGTAACAGACAAACAAAGAAACACATAAAAAGAAGCTATGCTGATTATAATGGATTCTATTGATTTTGACTACTCAAAATTTTATAAAATGCATTGTAAATATAAACAAGTGAGTAAGTGTGATCGAAGATCGCTCAAAGGGTATCGTTTAATATTCCTTTCAAAACACTTTATCTTTTCTTTAATAAATTCAAACAAATTTCATTTAGCAACAACAACAAAAAAAAAGTCATGTTTTTTATAAAGTAAAAATTTACCGATCTATTTTTTTCGTTTTTTCGAATATCAAAACAGCCGGATAGCGGGCCAAGCCCGCTATTATATTCTGTCATAATAATATCTGTCATACGGATTAAATGCAATATTTAAAAAAATAATTTCAAAATTAAACAAATTGTACACCTTCAAAATGTTAAAATAGACGAATATTTCCATAATCGCATTTTAATCACGATTCAATATGTTTCTCAAACTCATATATTTACTATTCTCCATTATTTATAATGATACTTGCTTTGTATTATTCTCAAACATTTGAAAAATTCGTTAAACTTCCCATATGACGTCAGATTTTCTTTTTAATTCTCTAATGTCGTGATATTAATCTGCTTTGTGTACTTACACATACTCATACGCCTTGTATTATTGAGAAATCTTAGACATTTTCCGTTTTATTACGACTATCAATCAATTTTATTTCATATTTATCTTTTTTTCAATTGGTGAAACGTTTTATTTCATTTTCATTTGTCACGTGGAAATCGTCTGATAGAAAATTAATTATTGTAGAAAGAATTTCATTGTGGATTTTAAATCTTTGGCATCTGCTATAACGAAAAATGTTTCAATTTAATAGGAAAAGGCTGTTAGAATTTCGGTTTTTTATCTATATTTATTAAAATAATGCGAATTTTTCAAATTTTAATATTTTGAGCTCTTCACAGTTGGTATTCATCTATATACACGAAGTTTCAACTCTGTAAGTTATATAGTTTTTGAGAATGGCTCTGTGACGGACAGACAACGGAGCGGGAGTAATAAGGTTTCGTGAGATGAACGAAACCCTAAAAAATTAGGTTTAAAACTATCAGAAAAAATATATATTACCTATTTGTTGGAAAAAATAAAATACTAGAAATGGTAACATTGGCTTAGATTTGCCCGTGAGTTGGAGTTCGGCCAGGAAGATGCACAAACCGAACTCATAAGCATTTTTCAGCAATGTTGGAAAGTGTTAAAAAGAAATCAGTATGCAGATTTAAATGCTTAAGTGGTAAAAGCAAAACACAAAAAGGCTTATAATAAACTTTTTATATAATGATCGACATGTCTTGAACGCACAAACTGTGCCATTACCAAGATCTACATGACCAACAAACTATTCTCGCAAAAATATTTGAAAATGAACTTGAAAAACATAAACCATGAGATCATATGTGTAATAAAAGCAGGTGATAAAAACAGTCAACTGTAAATGTGAAAATTAATATTTGCTTATTGCTTTTTTAAATTTAAAAAACCATACGGATAACAGATGGGAAATAAAGTCTGAATGGATAAATTATTTTACTGTTTTTAAAATCAATTTTAAAAGTCTCTGTCCTATGTAGTCTTGCCAAGTTTAAAACAAGATTAAAGGAGCATATGAGAGATATCAAATATGACAGAAAAACTACAGCTTTGGCAAGGCTACATAGGACCGAGACTTTAAAAATTGATTTTAAGAATAGTAAAATAATTTATCCATCAAGGACTTTATTTCCCATCTATTCAAAAGCTTATTATTAAATAAGCTATTTATATGAGAAAATTTAGATGCTATTTTATATCAAACATAAACGACATGAATTTTATTAAAAAGTTGGTCAAGCATCCTCAGTCACTCCTACTCATTTAGCCCATCTGATTTTTATTTTATCTTTATTAATGAAAAGCCAATATGGCAGCGAAAAAATTTGTTTTTTTTTCTTTTTTTTTCTTTTTTTTGCGCGAAACCATTTTTTTTTATTTTTCTCCCTTGTGAAAAGTTTTAAAATATATAGTTGAAAATCTGTTTAATCTTTTACAAACTAAGCCATTATTAAGATCTACACGATCAACTAACTATTCTCGCAAACATATTCGAAAATAAACTTGAAAAACATAAGTCACGAGATCATATGTGTAATAAAAGCAAGTGCTTAAAAATAGTCAACTGTAAACGTGAAAATTAATATTTTCTTATTTTTAAAATTTCAACAAGATCAGATCAAGTGCCAGATTTTAGGTAATTCAAAAGAGATTGATTCATTTCATATGGCCCCACCAGTGGCTGAGAGGTTCTGCTCTCGAAGCTGGTAGACGGGAGGTGCTGGGTTCGATCCCAATCGCGCCCGTCGGCCTAATTGTTCGGAGTTTTCGTGGTTTTCTTCGAGCCGTGGATTTATCCATGCGTAAATACGGATTAGGTTCCCTTAGAAAGACCCCCACGAAGGGCACTCCCCCCGGGCCTATATCCCTAGTGTAGATAATTGGCCGTCAATAATCAACCCAACCCAACTCATTGCATATGTTCTCGTTACGCATATAGATTGATTCACGGATATAATAGATGGAAAATAAAGTATTGATGTGTAAATTATTTTACAATTCTTAAAATCATTTTTTAAAGTCTCGGACCTTATGTAATCTTGACAAAGTTGTAGTACTTCTGTCATATTTGATATATGCCATATGCTCTTTTAACTTTCTTTTAAACTATCTAGTTGTCATTCCTAGATAATATTGCAATGTTCCATCTGCTTTGGTGAAAGGGATTTGATAAACACCTGATTGTTAATATGGCTCTATTGGGTCTATTTTCTTACACATTATATTTTTTAATTTTATGGATGGTTTATATATCTAATTAAATTTTCAGAAGAGCTTCATCAGAGGTAAAGCACTTAGTGCGCTATACCAAGCTATCCGGGTTCGATCCCCGGTCTGGACGTTTTTTCACTCTGTTGGTTGTATGCTGTGTAGTAAAGTGATAATTCACATCATTTGTATTCATTTATGGATGGTTTGGTCAATTTCAAAAAAGTAATAAGAAAATATTAATTTTCATGTTTATAGTTGACTATTTTTAAATACCTGCTTTTATTACACATATGATATCGTGACTTATGTTTTTAAAGTTTATTTTCAAATATTTTTGCGAGAATAGTTTGTTTATCCGGTAGATCTTGATAATGGCGCCATTTGTGCGTTCGAAACATGTCGATCATTATATTAAACGGTTTTTATAAGCCTGTTTGTGTTCTACTTTTATCATTTAAACATTCAAATGTGGATTTTAGTGATAATTAGTGCTTTTATTAAATGATTATGTAGGAATCAATATGTAGCAGCATATTGTGTCTATTTAAAATATCTTCTTCTTTTTCAGATAACATTGTGTTTTTTTACCTGTTTGTCTCCTAGCGTTAGGATCTACAATTTTATAACCCATCGATTCTGCAGCCAAGAATATGGGTTCCCGAATCTCTGGATTATATCTAGGTCTCATGACTGTAACGGGGCCACGTACACCGTGATATCCTATAAGAAGAAATCATAAGAGATATATATAGCGTCAATTATGCATAAACTAAAATTTTTCGTACATTTCAAATAAAAGTCCTGATAATTTGACATGCGGTGACTAATCCAGAATTCTAGGAAGGTTATTTCTAAATTCATAAAAATGGCGTAACATAAAGGATAATAATTTTAGAATTAAGATAAAATATTACTTTGTAAAAATCGTAACACTGAAATCTTTGTCTTTTTATTGATTTTTAAACTATAAAAAATGTTCAGTCTTTTAAAAATTTTCAGAAATGATGGCAATAGAAAAAAAAAACCCTTTGTTTTATTTTACAGAAAAAAAAATCACCTGTTATTCTTCAGATTTGCTGATGGGAAAATTTCTCATCATCATTATTACCTGAGGAATATTAATTATGAGATGCAAGTTGATGTTTTTAAGGGATTATAGCTACCTGAAAACTTCAAAAAATGATTTTTATTGCATTTTCTGAAAATGGAATTAGTAAAGAATAATAAGTTTTCCAGTTTATCTGATAAAAATTAAGAAAGTTACTCCGCTTTAATTTAGTTTGTTCTATCATACATAAACCATAACTTGAATTTTTAAACGCGATTATCTCAAAAATGTGTTTTTAAAATCGGTAATCACGATAACTCGAACAAATTTTAACTAGTTATCTTGAAGTTTTGACCCATTTTTAACAACAATATTATCTAGAGAGTAATCATTTAGTTGGGAGATCTGACGATTTTTTCTACTTTTTATAAACAATCAATCTTCATTTTTTTCTGAAAATCGGTACTTTAACTTTGAATGGCCTCCATTTTGTTCAAAATTATATTTTCCAAAACTCGAACGATTACTCTCTAGTTTTAAGTGTTTGGAGTAAAGACATTATATTATGCACGTTTATAATTTCAGATAACATTTAACAGAGTTACGATGATCACCGTGGGCGGCTACTCTAATTGCACTATCAACGGGGAGCGTGTCTGCTGGGGACACCCAACTTTATTTCGTTGTAAAAAACTCAATTTCTTTTCATTAAAGTGTCAAACAAAATACAAAAAAGAGTTTCAAATATCTTGTTTTATTTTCCTGAAAAAAATTCCCATCCCTTCAGAAGAAAAAAAAAAAAAAAAAAAAACAGGAACGAAAAATCATACGTCAAACATAGATTATGAAACACTTTTCAACACATTCAAAATACTGTAATAAAACTTCACAGTTGCTAAGTGAACAAATGAAATGAAATGAAATCACCTTCTCGTGAACCCGTTAAGACCCTCTAATCCAGCCGTTAAGCATAGAAACTTTTCTCCACGAGGGCAAATGTTTATTGAAAATTCATATTGTAGAATACAGATGTTGAATATTACATTAGAGATTAAAATAAAATTAGTACTAAGTTAGTTTTTACAATACTGGTTCAGATCACAGCATTTCTTAGTATTAAAAAGGAAAAAAAAATGATATAAGAAAAAGTATAAAAGAAAGTTATTAGAAAATTTATGGAAAGAATACTTAATCATAACACAACTAGTAGTTTTGCATGGCTCAAACAGTAAACTGAAATAGGAAGAAAATTCATAACACAGTTAAAAACCCAATTTAAGCTATTACTATCAATAGTCAAACAAAATATTCGAATTCTTTTGTGCAGCCCTGTATATGATCTGTAGATTTGTATGTATACCACACAGTATGTTAAAATTTACTTCATTTAGGAAATACGTAGCACAATTGAACATTCCCCTTCAGCAAATTCCGTCAATAAATGGAAAGAAATATGCGATCTTTTTAGCAGTCATTGTATGATTTATAGAATTTATATGCACCAATTAATATGCAAAAAATTAGTTACATTTAAAAATGCTACCACAATGGAAAACAAGCTACTAGCAATTATTGTTCAGAGACAGTACTGTAAATAAATTATTTTGAGTGTCCCTGTAAATGAACGATTCATTCTATATACACTATACTCTAGAGTAAGTATGTTGTAGTGCACCACAGTGATATGTATCGATTTGCATGTGTTTAAAATAGTGTAACATCATTAAAATGCGCCGCAAACGGTTTTTCCTCCATACACCGTAATGTAACGGAATTCTTTTGAGTGGCCCTGTGAAAGAACCATAATTGCTATACGATTCATTTTCAATACCAAAGATGCCATAGCAAACCCCAATGACATATATCAATTTCAAAGAAATCCGAGTATATTTACGCGAATTAGAGCACAGACGGCAGACAAACCAAAATCATAAACACTTTTCAATTACGATGAAAAGTGTTGAAAACGTTTTATTTTACCTTGAAGGTAGGTATATCCCCTTAACACAATACATATTAGCAAATTTTAAAAATAATGCAGTGTATTAATTGTACGGAAAATTTTATACCATTTTCTATGTACTCGGGATCTCTGTTTTGCTCCAGCTTCTTGAAGTACGGCAGAACCTCTTCGTAGCTCCATCCCTTGGCACCCATTGCCGCCCAATCATCATAATCTTTCTTGTTCCCGCGAACATGCAGTGCACCATTTATTACAGTAGATCCACCAAGAGTCTTTCCGGCTGGCCATGCTACTTGCTGAAAAGGAAAAATTTGAGTTAATAAAAACGCCCATGAAGCCTCTGTAAATTTATATGTAAAAATACAAATTTTGTACTAATTAGCATATCATATATTCTAATACGAGCAAATCTTGTGTGTGGTTATATATATATATATATATGCAAATTTTATCTTAAAAACGGCTCTAACGATTTTGACGAAATTTCGTATCCTACCGTTTTGGGGCACCAGACAACCATTTGGCTATGTCACATGTTCGAGAAAATTCGATTAGTTGGTCATTTTGGGTCATTTTGGGTCATGGTCTAGCTAATTGTATCTAAAAAACGGTTCAAACGATTTTGACGAAATTTTGTATCCGACCATTTTCGGCCACAAGAAGACTATTTGGCTGGGTCACATGTTCGAGAACTTTCGATTAGTGGGTCATTTTTGCGTCAACGCGGGTCAAATTAATTTTATCTAAAAAACGGCTCTAACGATTTTGATTAAATTTTGTGTCTTACGAGTTTCGAGCACGATAAAATCATTGGGCTAGGTCACATGTCCGAGAAAATTCGATTAGTGGGTCATTTCTGGATCATTGTGGGTCAAGATCTAAAAAGCGGCTCAATTTACACTAAATTTTGCATCCAATGGTTTTCGGGCACGAGAAGACTGTTGGGCTAGGTCACATGTTCGAGAAAATTCAATTAGTGGGTCATTTTGGGTCATTTTGGGTTATGGTCAAGCTAATTGTATCTAAAAAACGTTTCAAACGATTTTGACGAAATTTTGTATCCGACTATTTTCGGGCACGAGAAGACTTTTGGGCTGGGTCACATGTTCAAGAACTTTCGATTAGTGGGTCATTTTTGGGTCAAAGTGGGTCAAATTAATTTTATCTAAAAAACGGCTCTAACGATTTTGATTAAATTTTGTATCCTACGAGTTTCGGGCACGCGAAAATCATTGGGCAAGGTCACATATTCGAGAAAATTCGATTAGTGGGTCATTTCTGGGTCATTGTGGGTCAAGATCTAAAAAGCGGCTCAGTTTACACTAAATTTTGCATCCAATGGTTTTCGAGCACGAAAAGACTGTTGGGCTAGATCACATGTTCGAGAAAATTCAATTAGTGGATCATTTTGGTCATGGGTCATTATGGGTCAAGCTATTTTATCTTAGAAACGGTTCAGAGGATTTGAAATAAATTTAGCACCCTACAGGTTTAGGGAACAAGAAAACTATTATGCTAGGTCACATGTTCGAGAAATTTCGATTATTGGGTCATTTTGGTCATGGTTCATTATGGGTCAAGCTATTTTATCTTAAAAATGGCTCAGACTATTTACACTAAATTTTGCATCCTATGGTTTTCGGGCACGAGAAAACTGTTGGGTTAAGTCACATGTTCGAGAAAATTCAATTAGTGGGTCATTTTGGTCATGGGTCATAATATTTGAACTCAAATTTAATTTTGACCGAGCATAGCTCGGTCTTCCCTGCTCGTGCTAATTAATTTAGATAGTGATAGATGATGTACAACATGGCTGTCCAACGCGGCACTCGTGGGCGTCATGGTGCCCTTTTAAGGTTTTCTTGGTGCCCTTTGAAGTTTTGCTTCACACTCTTTGAAGTTTTTCTTGGCGTCCTTTGAAGGTTCTCTTGGCGCCCTTTGAAGATTTTCTTGGCCACCTTTTGAAAGTTTCATGTTAGTAGCATTTAAAAAAAATAAAATTCCATTTTAAAGTGTGCTTTATTTAAAATCCTTGATATTTGCCTGAAAAATTAAGGATTTTAAACGGACGTTTTGAAAGCGTCTGAAAGTGTATTTCACGCATCAAAAAACCAAAAATGCACTTTAAAAAGTTAATAATTTTTTATAGCGTTTCTTCACAAAGTTATTATTTATAGATTTTTTTATAGAAGTTATAACGATGGAAATTGGTAATAATTAGAAATAACTTTTTAAATATTTTAAGAAGTGAAATTAAGAAAACAAACAAGCGGTCCCCTTCCCCCCTCCTTTGTGCATGGAAGTTCAGCTTATTTTTTGTTGTTGTTGTTACACTGACCAATTAATTGTTTTATAAGAAAAGTAAAGGGGTGTAATTATTTTCTCCCAAATCTTTGAAAAGGTAATTTTCTCATTTTGTATACAAATAATCGACAAAATCGTGCGAAATCGTTCCATCAATGAAAGTTCTTCCAGGCTAATCTCTCAGGGACCATCCATGGATCACTATAATGCCTGTCTTTGTTTTTGTACTTATTAAAACTCTAAATTCACACATACAAAATAAATGAAGGAGTATTTTTACGCCCTCAAAAAACCTAGCAATATCTCTTATTTCCTTTTTTTATTATAAGTGAAATTAATCTTTGTGTGGCTCCTTCCCCTTCAAAACTTTTGAAATAGGACCAGGGCTCGGAAGTATCGCGCTACAAGTAGCGAAACTACAGTAGCCGCTACTTTTTTCAGTAGTTTATAGTGTAGTGCACTACGTTAAAAAAAGTGCAGTGTAGCGAGTAGCGCGATACAAGATATCAGTAGTTTGTAGCGAGCATCGACGCTACTTTTGGCGCTACTTTAGGAGGGAGGAAAAAAGTGCCAATCTTCAAATCACATGATCATAACTCGTTTCTTTTGTGCGAAATATGTTCTCTGCAACAATTTACGAACGTCAACGACAAATCTCAGTTGCAGTGTCATATATTTCTCCGTAGACGATGGGCACGGTCACAAATTAACTGTCATTTTCACAGTTTGGGTGTCAGAAACTTCGTGTATTGTTATTTAAATCCATAGAAATATTCTCAATATAATGTATTTTTATACGACTACGATTGTTTTTACCAAAATATAGTCGTCTGGTCTGGCTATGTTAAGTTTTTATCTGACTACTTTCTTCTCCCTTTTGCCTCCCACCCCCCAGCAAGCAAATAAATGTAAAATCTTCATAAAAAAAAAAAGAAAAAGAACGGATTCGTCAAACATAAATCATCTAAATTATCCCTAACCTCTCAAATTCCCGCTTGCCCCTGGTAGCATACAAAGGAGTTTAAAATATTTTTAAATTTTTATTTTTATACAAAAATAAAATCTTTCATTCCATTTGTTGCTCTCTAATGATAATAAATAAAAATTATTTCCTTGTCCCCAAAATTTACGCTTCACTTTTTGGCCCTCTTCCAGCATACAGTTTCAAATATTTAAAACTCTTTATTTAAAAAAAAATGGCCACATTCGTTTTTATAATAATATATAAGTAACCATCTAAGTTGTCCCCTAACCTTCCATAATTTACTCTTCTCCCTCCCCCCCACCCCGCCACCATACAAATAAATCTAAAATCTTTAAGTTATTTTTATTTTTATATAAAAAAAATCTTCTGCCATAAATAGTGCTCTGTAGTGACGATAAATAAGCAGTATTATAAATTATCCCCCTTCTTCTAAAATCTCCCCCACCTCTCCATATACAGAATTAAAAACTCTTTTTTTTAAAGTTCCGTATTCTTTGCTGGCTGGTTACATTAAATAAATAATCAATCATCAAAAATATTCCCCTTCGAACAAAATTTCTGCTCACTTCCTGACAGTTTAAAATCTTTAGAACTCTAATTAAAAAAATATATATATTCGAAAAAGCACAGAAAAAGAACAAGTACACCCTTTTATTATTAAAAGTGCACTAGGAAGGAATGATTTCTTCAAACCAACTAGCAGCTGAAACGTAAAGTATCAGCATGCCCGTGATCTATTATTTGCTGGACTTGCATATAAAACCGCAAAGTACTCACTCATCAAAAAAATTAATTTTCTTGCTAGCTACCCTTTGTCTTCTTACTCATTATTAGATCTTGTATTTTAATGTGGGGATGCTTCTTTGCGATTAATGTAATAGAATGACAGACAAAAATAGTATAGAACTGCCCTGGTCGGCATATAATGAATATTTTAAAGTTATAGAACAACAAGAAAGTGGTAATTATTCTGTAACATGTAAACTTTGTCCAATGAATAAGAAGTTATCAGTATCAAAATTATCTGCTTACAAATTGAAGTTGAATATAGAGGTGAGTTAGCATTTTCTTTATTAATAATAATTACTAGATCGCATCTCGCACCGAATATCTAAATCGTTATTCACTAAAGTTCATAAATCATTAAATAGAGTATTTTCGAATACGATCCCTGATTCAGAAAATATTCTTATCGGACTGTTTATTATCGCAAAAAATTATTTTATTAATACATCTTTTGATCGCTGTGATATATTTGTCCAGTGTATGCATACAAATTAATTTACTGCATATTTCCTTTTGAAGATTCCAATAGATAAAACAAAGGTGGTTGGAAATAAAAATATATTATTTTAAAAAATGCCTAAGAATGCTTAATTTTATTTTTATGGCTATTTATTTTTACTTTAGCTGCACAGGCCATCGCTAAAATAATTGATTTATGATGTTTTTTATTTGATTTGATATTAGCTTGGTGTTTTAATGAAATATCTCCAGAATGAATCTAAAGCCCAGTATGTTGAAATTCGGGTTTTCAAAGGGAAACAAACAAAAAGAGATAAAAGGAAAAGAAAAGCTAGGATTTAACCTATGCCAGTCTATATAATCTTGTTCAATTTTTAAATTGCTTTCAGGAACTATATTTAAATTGTAAAGAAATAGGACTATTTAGCTCTATTTTTAAAAAATAATGTATATTCAAATTTACCAAGGGCTATCCGCTCTTAAAATTGTTCTCAAATCCAAACTGGCTACTTTATGACATATTCATTAATTCATTTTTGTTCGGAAACGCATGAAAATGCAGGTGTTCTTATTCGAAAACTTTGTAACCGAAAAACATCTTCTACTATTCTTTATTTTATTTTATTTTATTTTTTGGTAAAGACTGAAGACTTTTCTGAAAACACTGTCAAAGTCGGCATTTTCAACCGAATTTCCGACACCGCGGCAAGGGAAAGGGAAAAAAACGTGACACGAATCGCTTATAACCCGATAAGTAATTTATTTATCAAAAATGAAAAATTCATTTCGATTCCAAATCGCTTCAATAGTCAGACCTGCCAATTTTATGTCTTTGTGTTTAAAAATGAGTCAGATAATGTATCAGAAAATTTCGCGTTGTTGAGCAAGGAATTTGAGAACCACCTTAAGCGTTACTGTGCTATATCATTCTCATAAATTTGTAATATTATTACAATTTTTTTTCACATTTCCTCTTTTTAACACTTTCCAACATAATTAAAAAGTGTCTATGAATTCGCTTTGTCTGTCTGTCCGTGCTCTAACTCTCGTAAATATACTTGGATTGCCATAAAAGTTTTATATGTTATTGAAGTTTACCATATAATGTTCAGTATTGAAAATGAAATGTGTAGTATTTATATCTCGCTTACAGAATCATTCAAAAGAATTCTGTTACATTATGGTCTATGAGGAAAATCGTTTGCGGTGTATTTAATTAGCGATGATAACTAAAGTAGCGAAGTAGTGACTACTTTTGAAAAGTAGTTTGTAGTCGCTACTTTTTAAAACAAATAGTTGTAGTTGTAGTTAACTACATTTTTCATAAAGTAGTTGTAGTTGTAGTTCGCTACAAACAAAAAGTAGATTTTCCGACCCCTGAATAGGACCCTAGTAGAAAAATGTATAATCCAAAATTTACTACGATTTATACTTTTTCTGATTTTTTTCTTTTTTTTCTTTTACATGGAGCTCCTGCACGATAGTGTCTGATATCTTACACTGTGCGATGCAACGTAGATGATGTGTGAATATTGTTACTAATACTGTGAGATAAATTTAATGTATGTTTTGAGCCTTGTTAATAATGACACCCTTCATTCTTTGCCAAGAGCTGAGGTGCGCCCCTGTTTACTGAGAGGTTGAACGGGCCTGGTGTTATTTATAAAACCCTTCTTTAAAAACCTTTCGCGGGCCTCTTGCTTCGCGCTTGTCGGACGCTGAGATCATGTTACTTACAGTACAGACTGAAATAAATTTTTGTTATTGCAGACGTATCATCGAAAGCGGTAAAATGAGCCACTATAAAATATGGTCTTCGGAAAGGAAGAAAAAATATTTAATTTTATTTGTTAGAATCTTGAACTCGGTACAGATAGCCGTCTGGTTCTTCCGAATGAGAAGAAAATGATGTTGAATTGTCTTTAAAAAAGATCTTAGTTCTGATAAACGGAAAAAAACAATGTATATTCATACAGAGAAATTTTGTACGTAGTGTAACTAGAATTTTAATTATATGAATAATATTCAAGAATTTTTTTAGGATGTTGTGGTTATTGAGCTCTTGATACACGAACACAATTACAAAACTTGATTTTTTTAGAAGATTAATGCTCTTTCCTTTTCAGAAGTAACCGATCATTTGTAAATTTTATATATTAGTACTAAATCTTGAATGATAAACTCAAGCATTTAATTGATTATTATAAACATGAACTTCGTGAATAATTGGTGATTATTATTATTGAATGTGAACTTCTCGACATTTCTTGGATTATCTTCGTTTTCTTCAGATGGAAGGAAATAAAATCTTTCGATCTGTATAGTTTTTCTTAAAATATAATCAAGAGAGAAATTTCTATCTTGCGCTGAAATACTCAATGAAGTATAAATATGTAGAACATTGCACATACTCGTACTTTTATAATAGAAAAACATATAAACTTAAAACTCACTCTTTTAGGAAACCAGTTAGAAATGACAAAAGTGTTTGTTCTAAAACATTACTGCAGAAAAAGAAATGTCTAAGTCCAGTTTGTATTTTGTTGATAGTAATTTTTTTTCTTTCTTGTCTACACTCATGTCCAAAATTAAGGTCACAAACATAAAATTTGTGAAAACTGATGGACTATTCACTGTGTTGCCAGGAAATTTGGCACAGAGGTATATTAGAATGGTAGAAAAAATATAGCAACATAACAATATGGAAAAGATTTTAATTGTGAATTAAAATACAGGGTATATTAAGAAGTGTTAAATCATGAATCAGAGATAAAGCATTTATCTCAGGAAAAGTATGTTTAATATGGAGTGTGACCACTGTGCACTGCTATACAAGCCTCACAACTAGCTCTCATACTGTTTATGAGGGTGTCAATAAATATTTGTGGCACCAAAGCCCATTCTGCCAAAAGCGCGGCTTTAAACTCCTGGCGGGTCATGACGGGGGGGGGGGGGGGTAAGCTGTGCAATGGTTCTTCCTAGACCATCCCAATCTCACCAGGAAGGCAAGCCAAGACCGTCACAGAGCAACGACACCTGCACAGAATAGCTATTTGGCGTTAAGCACACGACGACATAGGCTGGCAACGACTCCTCAGCTTGCTGGTGTCCTTACTGCTGCGTTTGGAATAAGAATTTCCAGGCAAACAGTATATAGACGACTAGCAGAGAGGGCACTTTACGTCCGGCATCCAGTCGTGTGTGTCCCTTTCACTGCATCGAACAGGACAGCTCAGTTGTTGTGGAGTCGAAGACATCAGTCTTGGACACAACAAGAATAGGAGCGTGTTCTTTTCAGTGATGAGTCCGGATTCACCACGGAAAGTGATTCTAGTCGAATCTTCATCTGGAGAGAACGTGGAGCTCGCTATCATCCCTTCTACGTAAAATAAATCGACAGATTTGGTGGCAAAGGAATCCTTGTCTGAGACGGCATAATGTTGGGCAGCCATATCCCACTGCACGTCTTCGATGCGTGTACTGTCAATGCACATCGCTATAGGGATTAGGTCCTTGAAGCCTATGTGAGGTTGTTCCGGGGTGCTGTAGGCCCAGACTTCATTTTTATGGACGATAATGCGAGGTCACAGAGTGCTCACATTGTCGATGATTTTACTGATATTCGCCGTATGAATTGGCCCTCGAGGTCTCTGGACCTCAATCTTATTGAACATGTTTGGGATGGTCTAGGAAGAGTCATTGCACAGTGTAACCCAACTCCTAGGACCCTGAAGGAGTTAAAAGCCGCGCTTTTGGAAGAATGGGCTTTGTTGACACAAACATTTATTGACACCCTCGTAAACAGTATGAGAGCTCGTTGTGCGGCTTGTATAGCAGTGCACAGTGGTCATACTCCATATCAGACATACTTTTTTCCGAGATAAATGCTTTATCTCCGATTCATGATTTAACACTTTTTAATATACACTGTATCTAAATTCACAATTAATTTTATTTCTTATTGTTATGTTGCTATATTCTTTCTCTGATTGTAATATACCTCTGTGCCAAATTTCGTGGCAACACAGTGAATAGTTCATCAGTTTTCACAGATTTTATGTTTGTGACCTTAATTTTGGATATGAGTGTATTTAACGGAAATGGTCAAACCTTTTTTTCATTAAATACAAATGAATCATCTGTTACTTAGTTATTTGTGACTCTGACATAAAAATTTGTTTCTAATTTCCAAAAGCATGTAGCCCATTATAGGTACCTGTCCCGGTACTAACTTAAATATAGATTTCACGATAAGTTAAATATATGATTTTCAAAGATCTAGAAGAGTGCTAGCTTGTTATGGGACTGAAAGTTTCAGAGAAACAAAACGAAATACAATATACTGATTTTGATGTGAATGAACTTGATAATAGCTGCATTTTCAGTATACAATATATCCCTGTATACATACTTGAATAAACAATTTTTGTATAAATACTGAGGCCCATTTATTTAGTCATAAACTCAAGGTATCTACCTCAATCCGAAGCCAGATTTTTGTTAATTAAATTTAACAATAACGAAAGTTTTTAACAAAATTTTCAAAACAGCCTTTTCTTGCTTTGTGTTAAATGCAATGAAATCACAAAACCAGTTGGAAGAATACAGTACTTCGGTCAGTAAGAACGAATGTATGTAAGCTACGTTCTGAAATATGTTCAGCGCAATTTGTATGCTGATGGTAGCCACTTCCACTTCTTCTCGCGATTTTGTTACACTGGACACTAAAGAAGTATGTCTTCTGCAAATTTCGTTAAAGTGTCTTCATTATTGAAGAAAAACTCAGGTTCTTATTAGAGTAACACATCCTGTATATTATTCTGAATAAATGGATTGCGAGCCTAGTTTCCTACACAAATAATCTCCAAAATTTGTACTGGGTGTTCGGGGAAACGTGGTAGAATTGTCTTTTACTGCATATGGACACAAATTAGTTGGCCAAAAATATTGGTTTATTATGTGTAATTATACAGCTTTACATGAGTATAGACAGGATATAAGATAGTAAACACACAAAGTTTACCCTTTTTTTTTACAAATGTTTGGTGTGGCTGCCTTTCGTTACTCTGCAAATGTCTCATCGCTAAATCAATTATTGTCATATGTTTGTGAGCATGATCATGTGGATCAAGTCAAGTACTTGGTTAGCCTGCCTTTTGGTAGTCTGCAATTGTCTCATCGCTAAATCAGTTCTTGCCATGTATGTATGTGAGCATGCTCGTGTGGATCAAACCAAGCACTAGGTTTGGCTGCCTTTCGTTACTCTGCAAGTATTCCCTCACTAAATCAGTTCTTGTTATATGTTTGTGAGCATGCTCATGTGGGTCAAACCAATTACAGTGTTGATTCGCTATTTCAATTTAGGAACGGATTTCGGACTCTAAACGTGATCTATGATAAAGCTATTCACTTAAATCTACGGAATAACCCCTTCATGAGTGTCATTTAAGATTTTGCTTGTAGGAATCAAATGGACATAGCAAATCCAGATTTTCTACCCACTTGAAATGAGTTATTTTATCGGATTTATTTTTCATACATATTTTCAAAAAAAAAATTGCTAATATAATTTACGTATATTCAGTTATTAAAATATTGGTAAGAACAAATGAAAATATTCAAATAATATTAAGAAAGAAACAGATAGTGATAAAAGAATGTCTGAAACTCAGTGGGTAGGGGGAATTATCCTACCCTACCCTCACTGTATGATGTCCTTCCACACACGCACAACCAGTCAAAACTGAGACTTCATCACTGAGGTAAGGAGTATATCGGAAAACTTACGCTAGAATTTTACTAATATGCCATTAAACTGGTAACTTACAATTAATATTTATTCAGTTATTAAATTGCTTAAAAAATTTGTGCTCTCCCTTTATGGCACAAATGCGTACTCTCCTTTACAAATTTGTACCTTCCCCGTAAGTAACAGCGTTACTTACTCTGTTCACTAGTCCTCGGCCAGTGTGTTTTTGCGGTGAAGTCTTGTGTTGCCAGTCAATGTCTGTGAACAAGAAGTTCGGAGCGATGCTCATCAAGTCAGAAATCTTCGGAGGAGGTGGACCAGCTTCCAATAACAAGACATTCACGCACGGAATTTCTGAAAGGCGAGAAGCTACCACTGAACCAGATGCTCCAGCTCCCACTGGAGGAAAAATATTTTAAATATAGATTAAGTCAAATTATGTATATTAAGTCAGTCTTATATGAGGCGTTGAGAACCAGAGTGGACCAAACTCGCCAGCTGTGATTTCTAGAAAAACGTTTTCCAAAATTTTTACAATTTTTGTTTCATTTTTTAGGCCAGAAGCATATAGTGATTAAGTTAGCAGTGCCAGAGTAGAGAAAGTCACTTCATCTACTCTTGCACTGGAAACTTGATATCCTAGTTAATCTGGACCATTTGTTAAACAGGCTGTATCACTTGAATAGTTTCGAAATTAATAAAATTCATTATACAGCCTATAGATTGCATACTTACAATGCTTTGACACTTCAAGCTCATTTTTCGCAAAATTGTGGGATAGTCCACTCTGCTTCTCAGCGTGCGGAAAGAAGAACTTTTTAACTTCTGCAAATTGATTCAATGAAAAAAAAACAGTCTAAAAAATGTCCATTCAACGTTCAATCACTTGATGGTGCAAAAACAACATAAGCACAAAAATAATATTTGGTTAACTTGTTTTTCCAAATCAACTGATTTATGGCGCAAATGTTCAGTTTTTCACCATCCTGTTGTAATAGACAGGATGCATCAGAAATATGTATACATACACTGTTTAGCAGGTCACAATTTTCTAATTTTTCTTTCTTTTCAAAGTATCATTAATTGAAAATAATGAGTGGACCAACATTAATTTTTGAAAAAAGAAAATTTAATTTAAAATACTATTGTAAGTATGAAAATGTAGCAAGCACAAAAACAATATCGCAGGGGGTTTCCGGCAGATCCACCTATGTGACTTACAATTCATCGGATAAAGTTAAATTTGAAACGAATGTTCATAGTTATGTTCATAGTTCACGTTGTGTTCATAGACAACGTTCCGGAACCGCAATTGTGAAAGATTGCGTCACAACACTAAATGAATTGTTTGTTTAAGTTTATGAATAAATAGCCCACACTGTTATAAGCAGTGTATTGACCAGAACGGTAATAATTTTGAACATCTGCGGTAGGAGGAAAATTTATTCATTTTATGTAGATTCTTTTGCAATTCAAATATTACTTATATGTGAATAAAAACTTCAGTTATGATCTTTAAAAGTGTGTATGCATTTTTCTGACGCACCCTGTATATAACAGAACAAACAGTTCTTTTCGATTTCCATAAGCTGCTTTAAAGCAAGATATTATCCGTCTGTTTTTTCAGTGTTTAGAACGTTGGCTACCAGTGAAACTGTGTGAGGTTCGAATCTGTATTAAGCTTGGGTGTCAGATTCAACTTTAAACAGACTTTGCGGTCTAATTATCACATGATTCCCAAGGATAATAGGAACAGAGTGTGAGCTTAGCAAAAATCAGTGGATAATCTCCAAAAAGAGCCCAAAATCAAGAAAAGGTGGATTACTTACAAAAAGAAGTGAAATCCAATCAAAAACGTCATATGTAAAAAATGCAGCCAAGTCTCGTGACTCTTTTACCGTAAAAAGTTCTGATATCGTGTAAAGTCAAGTTTAACTATATTATTAACGCTGAAATTTTCATTCACAAATCACCCCTAGTCTCTACATCTTTAGTTAATTATTATTTTGTGACTTGGCAATTACGTAGCACAGGGAAGTCATTACACTTTAATATGTTATAGAATGGAATGGGATAATCTGATTAAGGCTAATTATATACGCACAAGGAAGTTGTTACACCTTATTTGTTATAGGATGGGATGGGATAATTTGATTAAGACTAATTATATACATCACATTCTCGCGCTACGTAATTGCCAGGTCACAAAATAATAATTAACTAAAGATGTAGAGACTAGGAGTGATATGTGAATGAAAATTTCAGAGTTCATAAGACAGTTTATCAGGTCATGGTTCGGCCTACACAAGTTTATGATTTAACTGGAATACCATATTTTGGAAAAAAATTTCACCATCTCATGGTAGCAACTTTAGAGAACCAAAGTTTTAACAGTCTAAAGTAAAAGATAAGAAAAATGCAGTTTTCAATAAGAGTGAAAAGCGTTTTCAGTAGTAATAGATAGATTAATTCGTTTTCTCAAACATGAATGTAGGGTTTACGCTATCAATTTTAGAATAAATATTTTCAACAAATTGTTGTTTTTTTATACTTTTCCGTGTATAAATTCAATTACGCTGCTGCAAATGTTTAATTGAGAATCGATAGAATCCCAAAAACAGACATTCTAGTTTGAGAAATTCTAGTTTGATTAATATACAGGGTGATTACAAATGGATATCCCAATTTTGAAGAGCTATTAAAAGAAAACAAAAAAAAAGTACAACCTTGTTGTTAATATTTCAAATTTTTAATTGCTTAACCCTTTCAGGGGCAAAGTACTTTCAGTACTAAAATGTTGAAATAAATGACTGACACCGGAATTAACGTAGAAATTTATTTGAAAATAGGAAAAAGGGCAAAAAAAAAAAATCACATACATATTAAATGGGAAAGATTTTAGAAAATTTCTGGTGCCATTGTGGCGTTTGGGAATTAAAATTAAGTGGTTTCATAAACATACCACTGCCCCTGAAAGGGTTAAAAGGCGTATAGCCACCATAGTGAAAAAGTACCCAAGGCGGGACATCTGTGTATCGCACTGACGTTTTACCAACTGAACCACTTGGGAACGATACTCAGACTGGCACTTTCTCACTATAACATGTTGGCAAGGAATATTTTCCGTGAGCCACCAACCCTGGGGCAAACACGAAATCAAAGAAAATCCGGCATCGATAATTGATGGCACACGGAAAATATTCCATCTTGTGCTGCGTTTGTAGCCTTGTCAACATGTTACAGTGAGAAAGTGCCAGGCTGAGTATCGTTCCCAAGTGGTTCATTTGGTAGAACGTCAATGCTCTATACTGTTGACCCGGGTTCGAGTCCCGGCTTGGGTACTTTTTCACTAAGTTGGCTATACGCCTTTTAAGCAATTAAAAATATGAAATATTATGAATGCAAGGCGTGTGAAATTTTCTATGGAAAAATTTCCAAGTATTAAATATAGACCTTGTTGTTAATCAGAAATCAGAACTAACAGTTAGAAGTTTAAATTCAACACATTTATAAGTTTTCAATGTGAGCCCTTCTAGAAACACGAACGATATCGAGACGGTACGATAACACATCACTCCATGTGATTTTTTTGGTGGGGCCTCATCAAAGATCAGCTGTTTGTTCCAATATAACGCTACCACAGCTAGTTAACGCTACCAACCGACGTTGACGAACTTAGGACACGCATATCTGCAGCCATTCAAAGAGTCACACCAGACATGCTGCAAAAAAATGTGGGATGAGTTATCGTACCGCCTTGATATTATTCGTATTCCTCGAGGGGGTCACATTTAAGACTTATAACTGAACTGTGTTGAATTTAAACTTTCAACAGTTATATTTGATTTCCGATGAACAACAAGGTTGTACTTTTTTTTTGTTTTCTTTTAATAGCCCTGTAAAGTTGGGATATTCATTTTTAATCACCCTGTACTGTAAAACAATACTCGAAAACGTTTCCAAAAATCAGTGGCAGCAAAATAAATTTTGGTGCGTTCGTAATTATATAAATACGTAGCACCTATAGTCGTTGTCTGGACCATTTGTCTATATTTACCAGCGCAAAAACTACCCAACCGAATGATTTGAAATTTAATATATATAATCGTTGCCAAATTTTGTCCAGTCATTTCAAACTTTATGAAAATGGAAGCAAATTTTAAAAAGTTATTAATGAAAGTTATTAATGAATGTCTTTATTCTGTTAAATCCTATCATACGTAATCTATATAATAAAAGCGCAGGTCTTGTGACTGAGGAAAGCAAATGCGCACAAACTATTTCTTTTTTCATATGCCAGGCGGTCATTTTTATTAAAAATTAATTTTTCGAATAAAATTGCATAAAAGTTACATTTTTAGAAAAATCGTTCAAAAAATTTTTTTCCTTGAGAGATGAGTTACATTCAACAAAGTATAGATTCTGAGATAACTTCAGTGTAAATTAGGTGAACTGAATATCTCAATCCATTAGAGTCAATAAACACAGGAGATTCGTTCATTATGAGTTATAAAAGAATTAAACCATGGAGGTAATCATTCGCAAAGCAAGATGTCCGTGGTGAAAAAAACCGCATTTGTAAACGTGGCATACGTAATAAGAAAAAAAAGACATGCTCATTTCGTCATAGCAGACGACATAATTCATTTCACAGAAATAATGAGGATGATTTTTTTTACATTGTGAAACTAGTTACAAAACGAACTCACCTCATATGTCACGTTTAACGTACTATTTCCAACTTGTTTTTAATAAATGTTTCTTTAAAACTCGAAAATATTTTTGTTTCTGAGCTTTTTAATGATAAAAAAACGCTTTCGGAATCAGGAGTAATTCGGAAGATTTTATTGAATATTTTCGCTTGCAGTTATATTATATTTTCGTACATACAGAAACATTTGTGAGGTTGTTGTTTTTGTGTGTGTGTGTGTGTGTGTGTATGTTTCCTGAAAGTAGCGGCAACTTTGATTGCTCGTTTAATAGGACCATATGACAATTCAAGACTTACAAAGTACATCATAATGTAAAGTACATTTAAGTGAAGCACATTAAATCTTACGAAAAACGCAACAAATTCACCATGAATGCACAGAGACAAATGAAAGTAAAAACTAGTCGTTGGGGGCCACCGTAATACCTACCCATCATGGATATGCATAAAATAAAATATGAAAACAAAATATGTGTAAACTATTTATAAAATGCATTGCAATTAGAATAAAATTGTGGCTTGATGACGTCATAAACTTTAAATGATCTATTACTAAATTGCGTTAAAGAAACATCCTTATAACTTCAAAAATGATAATCCTATTAACTGACGGTTCCTTGCGTCGGATGAAGCTTCTCATTTCCAATTAAAATATATCTTTGAATTGAAATTTGGATGAAATACACGGTCACGAAAAATCGAGGAGTGTGGAAAATAGGATTACAAATATCTCGGCAACTCATTATCCGATCGACTGCATTTTTTATGCATTCTTTATGTTTTTTTACTGTTTTTTATATTCACGCCTTAAAATAAACAATTTCGAATATTTTCATATAGCTTTTATCAGAACGAATAGTTCGAGAGTCCGAAAAAAATAGTTCCGGATAATCGAGGTGACTGAAATTCAATAAGCTTCTTCCCATTATTACATACTAAGTACATAACCAATTGCAAGTCTCTACCTCAATTTGTTCGGGAGGTAGAGCGTTTACAGACACACAGACACACAGACAGACGGGTGGCAATTTTTTTTTCTAAAAATATGTTTTTCGGAATCTCCAGTGACTGAAACGTGTAAATCCGTTAATTTTTTTTTTCGATTTTGAAAACAAGACTAACAAGTTCGGACTAACAAGAAAACAAGTTCGGTAGAGATAGAGCATTTACAGACACACATATAGACAGACAAATGGACGCAAATGTTTTTTTGTTTTTTTTTCTAAAAATATATTTTTCGGAATGACTACGTATGATGGGTATGTAATAGTTTTTTTCTAAAAACACTCTTTTATAAACATTCAATGTTTATCTTGAAAATTACGCCTCGTTTCATAACTCAAATTGAGGATTTATCACAAAAATTTCCGTTACAGTATATTTAGATTTCGATTATGGAAAATTCACTGTTTTTTTACACTTGGCAGAAAGCCCTAACTAATGAATTCATAAAAAAAAATTACATAATTTTTGTCCTTTTTTTTTTAATATGGTTACGGAAGAAAAAAGAATGAAATATTATTTAAACTATCTTTTTAGAATTTCTAAATGGATTTCTCAAGGTAAACTCATAAGTTAATTAATATGAATCTATTAATTCATTAAAATGTATATTACACTCTTTTTTATATATATAATTTATACATTTTAATGTTTAAAATACTTGTTTCATTTCCCCAGCCAGTCGGTCTATTTTGGCGAGCTTGGTTTTGCGCATCGTTAAATGCACTGTTGTAACTCGTTTACAATTGTAACCATAAAGAATATTTCATGATTTATCACATGTGTCGGACTAACGGAAAAATAATTTTATACTAAGTTCTTAATTTATAATTAAGTTCTAAAAATATTCAACTGTTGTATTGTCATCGAAAACTCACCTGTTCACATAATTCTAGCCTGTCAGTAAATGAGTTTAAAATACAGGGTTATTCTAAATGATGGACCTATTTTCAAAAAATTGAATTTATTAAAGTACAAATCCAAAATGAACAATCTTTATACCAATGAAACGAGGAAGTTTCAAAGTTTTTTTAAGACATTATAAGTGTTCAATGTGTCAACCGTTTTCTGCACGGAAAATATCTACGCGATAGCCAAACTCGTCCCACACACGAGAAAGCGTATCTGCTGTTACTGAGTGCACGGCTTTCAAAGTGGTGATGGTTCCAGAGGCGGCCGGTAGACGTCGCGCGGCAATAGGCCGCGATTTCGGTTCACTGCCAGTTGTGAGTGAGATAGCTACTGTGGAGCACAAGGTTTTCCGCATTCTTGAGTTCGCAAGATGTGAGCAAACGGTGGACACATTGAACATTTATAATGTCTTAAAAAAACTTTGAAACTTCCTCCTTTCATTGGTATAAAGATTGTTCATTTTGGATTTGTACTTTAATAAATACAATTTTCTGAAAATGGGTCCATCATTTAGAATAACCCTGTAGATTACGAAAAAATTGAAGTGTAATTACTACTTAAACTGATAAAAACATAACACAAAATAATTAAAAATACATTTTAATATATAGATGACATATGTTTCATGCTCTCAAACGGCGACTTCTTCAAAATCAAAATGATAAGTAAACTATTTTCGCAAAGTTTTTGAAAATGATTTCACAAATCACGGGATCACATGTCTAATGTAAGCAGGTGCTTAAATTGGTGAAACTGGAAAACATGAAAATATTATTTTATTGCTTTTAATTTGTAAATTATCGCGTGCCAAATTTTAGGTAATTCAAAAGAAGATGATTCGTTGCATATGTTCTCGTTTTCAAATATATTTCTATTGATTCAAGGATAATGGATGGGAAATAAACTCTTGATGAAAATTGTTATTTTATTGCTTTTTCATTTTAAAAATCATCGCGTGCCAAATTTTAGGTAATTTAAATGAAGCTGATTCGTTGCATATGTTTACATATACATATTTAAATGCTCAAGTGATAAAAGTAGAACACGAAAAGGCTTATAAAAACATTTTAATATGATGATCGACATGTTTCGAACGCACAAACGGTGCCATTATCAAAATCCACATGATAAACAAACTATTTTTACAAAAATGTTTGAAAATAAACTTGAAAAACATAAGTCACCAGATCATATGTGTAATAAAAACAGGTGCTTAAAATTAGTCAACTGTATACGTGAAAATTAATATTTACTTATTGCTTTTTTTTTTTTAAATTGAACAACACCTCGTGGATTTTAGGTAATTCAAAATAGGCTGGTTCATTGCATATGTTCTCGTTACGCATATAAATTTCTATTGATTTACGGATAGCAGATGGGAAATAAAGTCTTGATGGATAAATTATTTTACTATTCTTAAAATCAATTTTTAAAGTCTCAGTACTATGTAATCTTGCCAAAGCTGTAGTTCTTTTGTCATGATTGATATCTGCTATTAATCTTGTTTTAAGCTTTCTAGTTGTCATTCCTATATATCTACAGGGTGTTTCACTACCAAACTGACTAACTTACAGGAGTTGTAGGAGGCACAGAGACGACTCGGAATCACATTGCAATGCAGGGTCGAAAATGCCGTAGTTGCGAGCTATGGTTCAAAGAAGCAGAGAAAAAGAACAGAAACAGCAACACATTAATGGGACAGAAAATATTTTATTGAAAGTTTGTACTACAGAAGGTGTTCGAAATTACGACCAGAAGTCGTCCGGTAGGTTTGACAGCGGCGCCGCATGGATTTCCTTACGTTCTGGAATATTCCTGGCGTGTCGCGTATCCTCCCGGCTGTTACAGATATTCAAGCGGCCTTCCGTTCAGATCCATCTACCACAAAACTGCAACATCTACCACAAAACAGTCAAGCCTGCCTGTTGACTTCTGGTCGTAATATCAAACAACTTCTCTAGTTCAACCTTTCAATAAAGGTTTTCTGTCCCATTAATGTGTTGCTGTTTCTGTTCTTTTTCTCTGCTTCTTTGAACCATAGCTCGCAACTACGGCATTTTCGACCCTGCATTGCTGTGTGGTTCCGAGTCGTCTCTGTGCCCTCTACACCTCCTGCAAGTTTGACGGTATGGTAGTGAAACACCCTGTATACTACCTTCTATATCTCTTCCTATTAACTACTATATCCTACGATCTTTCTATACAAAAGCCAAGTTGAGGTAAAAGAAAGAGTGTACAAAAATGAAAACTTACCAACAATATAGTCATAGCTCTTCTTGATCTTTTGGGATATGTCGGGACTATTTTTCTGTCTCGCTAAAGAAAGCAGGAGAAGTGGAAGCAGCGTAGAGTTATTTAAAATAGTGTTATAAGCACGTTCGGATGCCAAGTTAACGGTCTCATCTGCAATAGCAAAACTTCAGTTATAATATACAGAGTGTCCAAAAAAGAACTTTAAATATAGATATTTCAATAACTATAATAATTATAAAGTCGAAATGAATGTCTTGGTTCTAAGACTGTTCATAATATGTTTTATATATCGCAATTCAAAAAAGTTCACATTTTAGCCAACAGACGGCGAAGTACTTCCCCAAGCGCACAGAGGAGTATTTGAGGCAAAAGACTAGCCAAAAGGGCAAAAATTAAAATTAGCCCAACATTTGTAAAAAGCTTAATTTTATTATAATTATATAAATACATATATTATTATAAAGCTAACTGGTGCGTCGATCTAAGTCTAATTCAGAAGCATGCACTCTAAAAAAAATCCGTGAAAATACAAGAGATTTTCAGTGAAATTTCACGGAGAAGTTTCATTTTTCCAAAACAACAGTATAATTTCCGTAAATGACATTAGTTCCGTAAAGGAGATTTCAAATCCTTAAATATGCAGAAAGTTTTCCGTAAATTTAATGGATTTTCTCCGTATTTCTTTCAAAACAGTACTATATCCGTATTTCTTCCAAAACAGTGCAATTTCTGTAAATAACTTTTACAGGTTTGCGTACAGAAATCGCCTTGTTTGAAATGGGAATTAAGATTGTTGTATTTACTAGAGTTCTTCAAGGATCCAGGCCTGACCCGGCTCGACATGCTGGCCCATTCTAACCGGGGCCGTGTCTGGACAGTAATTTTTTGTGAAAATAATAGCAATATTTATATATTTTTAATGAAATAGTTAGAAATTGATTTTGTTTTTATAATTTTGAGATTTTTTTTTTAAATTCTGTTTTTTTTTTTTTTTTTTTTTTTTTTTTTTTATTGATAGTGCTTCAAAATTAGAACTTTCTTTTTCACTAATTTTTTAAAATTTTATTTTAACTTTTCTAACGTGAGGCAATATTGGGTTATTTAAAGGTTTCATAACACAATATCTCTGCAAGTTATCGCTACGTAAATTGTATTAAACTAAACTGATTTGGCTTATAAATTTATGAATTAAACTAAAATTTATTATTCTATAAATTATAATTTTACAGCGTTAAAATTTTTTCCTTAAATTATAAAAATAGTTAATATTTTTCTTTACTTTTATAAAAATGAAGTTTATAATTTTATTAACTTTATAATTTATTTCTATAGCTTTAATTATTTTATTTATTTATTATATTATTTATTATTATTTTATTATTTTATTTATTTTTAATTATTTATTTATTTTATAAATTAAACTAAATTAATTTAAACTAAATCAAAAGCAAGTCCAAATTTAAATCTTACCTATCACAAGATCATTAATTTCGAAATTGTCTTTAAGAATCAATTTTTTGTTTTAATATTATTTAAAATATTCAGTTTGCAGAACCGTACACAAAAGTTCTCAGCATAGCTCAAATATAATAACTTAATTTATTATAAAATTTTTTATTTACGTATGTTTTTTAAAATAAGAGATAACGAGAAGTTATTTTAATAGTATGTAATAAATACGTCTCCTTCAGGTAATTATTATTGGAATTGATAAATAGATCATCAGACAAATAATTAAAAAAAGTATATGTTCAAAAAAAGAAAATGTTGTACCATTACAAAAGGATGCAATCATTCAATGACTCTTAATACAATGTTTCTTAATACAATGTTTTACGCTTATGATACATAATAAGTTAAAATTCATCTGTTATAAAGCATCAAATAATAAACAAAATACTGAAAAAATATGAAAAGAAAATATTGAAAAATATGAATAGAAAAGATTAAAAACTTTGGAACTGAAAGAAATCCATGGAACCTTCAAATTTTTGCATCATAAAAAGGTGGCTGCAATAAGTAGCAACGCTTGAATAAGTCGAACATCTAATCATGGCGTTGGGCTTGGGACCTCCGGTTCAGTAAGCGAAAGATTGCGGGTTCGATTCATATCGAGGGACGGGTTGGTTATTTACACAAAATTCACTCGGAAATGAGAAAAAAAAATCTGTATAAAGTTGTTCTTGAGAAGAAACTTTTTTTTTTTTTTGTGTCCTATAATATTTATTTTAACATTATAAAATTTTCCTAAAAAATACGGAAGATATCTGTTATAAAACGGAAATTTAAAAACGGATATTTCAGAAATCACGGAAAATTTCCTGGAATTTACGGATTTTTTTTTCCGTTAAAAAACGGAAATAGTACTGGCGTCTCGATTGCCAGTACAATTTCCGTTTTTTTCAGGAATTTTTTTTTACAGTGTGAGCCATATGAAGCGGTTCCTATAGCCTCAGTTGAAAAGAAGGTTTCTTTGTGAGCAGACATGCTTTTTTGTTACGTTTAAGCCTTTGGTATTATGTTTAAATGTATACTTGTGCATGTACATTTAAATAGTTTTAATTGTAATATAATATAAAAATTAAATTAAAAATGGGTTATTTTTTAAACCATTTTAGCTCTAATTTAGATACATTGAAAGCTATCTGAAGGTGTGTCAGGGTTTGTCGGACCATATTTGAATTATAATCATAGTGGTTATAGTTTTGAAGGCCAATTTATTTTTTTAAATTTTCGCATGTAGTTGCCATTTTTATACATAAATTTTTTGGGGGAATCCTAGTAATATATTTAAGTCATTCAAAACCAGCATCTCTGTATTATAGAGATTCAATTTTTCTAAATGCTAAATGCAATTAATATATATTATTTATACATTGGGTTATATTAACAATTCAACTTTTATGTATAGTAAAATGAACCACATTTAATTAAACATTGCTTGTAAATAAAAAAAAAAAATCTATCAACAATTTCTTCCTTCTTATAAACAGTAAACAGTTAAGTAAAATTTGCATTATAAGTTAATTTTTAAATAATTGCATACATTTATGTTTATATAACATTAATTAAATTTATTTACTAATAGTAAGTCAACAGCAATGGTTTCTACTTTTAAAAAAATGAAAAATTATTTTAGCCTGAATTTTTCCTCAAATACTGTGAGGCGCTAAAAATTCTCAAGCTGACTTCAAAATACGAAGAATTTTTTAACCGGATTTCAAGTGTTAAACATAACGAATTGTAAAAATTGCGTAAGCTTAGATCCAATTTTACACATCAGTTTATGCCTTTTTACAGACAGATACCAGCTGAGCGCCATCTATTTTCTAACATTTTAACTTCTTTAATGCAACATTCAACCTTTACGAGTTATTTCATAAACAAATTATTTATTTAATCTTTTATATATTTTAGTTAATGAATTCATGAATTTAAAAGTTTGTGAGTTCGTTTTGAGATACTCTGTATCTGCAATAACCAAAATAAAAAATTGTATAAAAATAATTCAGAGACGGGCAAAATACATCGAAAAAAAAATTTCGCTGCCATTGATTTTCTGAAACATTTCCGAGTAGTTTTTAGAGTGTATTAATTCATTTTCTCAACCCGGAATATATGTTTTTTGGATGATATCCGTTCTCAAGTAAACATTTTTCATGTTCGACAAACATGTTTTACATGACAAACATGATAAATTAACAGCATTCATATCAACATTAGAATTAATACCATTTTGTTACTCTTGCATGTATAGATTTAGTTACGCAGTTGAAAATGTTTCCTTGATAATGAACATTATCTTAAACACCGATATTCTGGTTTGAAAGAACTGCAAAAACTATAAAAAACGACTTCAAAATGCTTCCGAAAATCAGTGGTAGCAAAAGAAACATTTTTATATAAAATTTTCTTTAAATTTCGAAAATGTATTTGTTTCTGAGGTTTCGAATGATAAAGAAGAACGCTTTTCGGAATCGTGGATAACTCTAAATAGGTTACTGTATATTTTCGTTCGGGGTTCTATTATATTTTTGTAGATTAAGAAACATCTGTCTCTTTTTAGCTCAAAGGCTATCAAAGCCTGAAAGCTAATATGTCCCCCCGTTCTGTATGTATGTATGTACGTAACGCGATAACTGTTGATAGAAATATCCGTTTTGCTTCAAATTGTGTATATAGGTTCATTGTGATAAGGCGCTTCCCTAATTAGTTTTGGGGGTTCATTGGTTAAGTATAAAGGGGGGAACGGGGGAGCTAATCCTCCCTTAATTTAGATAAATGGGTTTTTCATTATGCAGAATTATCTGATTTGATTCAAATTTTGTTTATAGGTTCATTGTTAGAAGGCGCTTCCCTGATTAGTTTTGGGGATCAAATTGGTTAGGTATAAAGGGGGTATCGGGGGGGGGGGACTTTCCTTCATTTTTTATTGAAAAGAAAGCTAATCGTTTTTGCTGGAGATTATACCATCAAAGAGTATAATTTTCATTGCTTAATTGTTTTTTAATGCTGCCAAAAGGTTAAAAAAAAGGGCGAAAAAACTACTTTTTTTGTTCAAATGACCGCCATTTTGCCAAATATCAACTTCTAAAACTAAATGTTGGTATAAACTCTAGAGAATTTAATGCTCTTTCATAATTTGGTGACCAATTTTTTTTTTAATACTTAAGATCGGAGAAAAATGGTCTCCCGATCGACGCGCACCTACAGGTTCTAGCCGTCTCAAGGCGTATTATTCTTTTTTTTTTTTTTTTTTTTTTTTTTTTTTTGTTCATGCAAAAATTTAATTATACACGTAGAATGTCAATAAATGTAATTCCAAAAGTCCGAAAGTTATATCTCTTTTTCTTGTAACTGAAAAAAAAAATCATAAAAATCATGTGAGTTTTACGAATTTTTTATTATTTGTTAATACTTTTATTATTTGTCCATTTCTGTATGTTCTAAAAAGTGCAAGCGCTAAAAAAGAAAGGACAACGATGACATTGGATGGAGGTATTGACCTGTTTTTTTTCCCTTTGCGACCTTCGTTGGGACGCTTATGGCCTAGATTGCATTCGGCTCGCGCCGAGTTCGCCCCAGTACACTACATTACTGAGGCCCCGGAATGGGGATTGACTTTAATAATAGAGTTTGTGGGATAATCTGAAGAAATCGAAAGTTTTTTAGCAAGCAAGGTGAAACCTGATTGCATTTAATGAAACTGGAAAGATGTTATTTAACAGAAAAACTCAAAAAGAATTTAAAGCGTATCGGTCACATTCACCGTGATTTAATATAGACAAAATAATTATAATTAAATTATTAATATATATAATTTATATTTATAATTTAATATATATATAATTAATATATAATAATTATAATAACAAATTATAATAATAAATAATAATATATAATAATTAATACATAATAATATATATAATTTAATTATAATTAAAAAAAATACATAGAATTTATTTAACCCTATAACCGGCTGGTCCGTGTTTATACGTTCCCAGAAATCAAATTAAAATGGCTGTAGACAAAAATATTTTTAACAGAATTATGTTTTGAAAAGTATATTGAATGAAGGAATATGAAAGATAATACAGCATCAAACCGCAAATTAAAAAATTATATATATATATATCCTGGGACTTAAAAGCATTCTTATGAAAATGCCACACAAAATCCCCAGATACTCACAGGGTTAAAATTATTCCATTACTTATAAATTGATTTTAAAAACATATGTAAAAAGATGTTACATACATATTCCAATAAGAGCAGGAAAGTCTGGGCTATGCTCGGTCAAAATTAGCTTAGAGTTCAAATATCATGACTCATGACCAAAATGACCCACTAATCAAATTTTCTCGAACATCTGACCAAGTCCAATTGTCTTCTCGTGCACAAAACCAGTAGAATATAAAATTTAGGCAAAATATTGTGAGCCGTTTTTTCGATAACATTAGCTTGACCCACAGTGACCCAAAAATGACCCACTAATCGTATTTTCTCGAGCATGTGACCTAGCCCAATGATTTTTTCGTGCCCAAAAAACGTAGGATACAAAATTTCTTTCAAATCGTATAATCCGTTTTTAAGATAAAAATAGCTTGACCCATAATGACCCATGACCAAAATGACCCACTAATAGAATTTTCTCGAACATGTCACCTAGCTTAACAGTCTTCTCGTGCCCGAAAACCAAAGGATGCGAAATTTAGTTTAAATAACCTGAGCCTTTTTTAGATAAAATTAGCTTGACCCACAGTGACCCAAAAATAACTCACTAATCGAATTTTCTCGGACAAGTGACCTAGCAAAATGATTTTCTCGTGCCCGAAATTCATGGGATACAAAATTTAATCAAAATCGTTAGAGACGTTTTTAAATAAAATTAACTTGACCCGCTTTGACTCAAAAATGACCCACTAATCGAAAGTTCTCGAAAATGTGACCCATCCCAATGGTGTTTTCGTGTCCAAAAATGGTAGGATACAAAATTTAGTCAAAATCGTTTGAGCCGTTTTTTAGATACAATTACCTTGACCCTGACCCAAAATGAACCACTAATCGAGTTTTCTCGAACATATGACCTAGCCCAATGGTTTTCTGGTGCCCCAAAACTGTAGGATACAAAATTTCGTCAAAATCGTTAGAGCCGTTTTTAAGGTAAAATTTCCATATATAACCACACACGCACACAAGATTTGCTCGTTTTAGAATATATTATAATTAAACAATTTTAGTATACAAATTCGGTTTTTAAATTCAGTAATACGGAGATAATGTGAGTCCATCTTAAATAGGACGTCGTCACCATGACAACCTAGAACCACTACCTAATATGGGATATTATTTAATTAATTACGTATGATAGGATTTAACAGAATGAAGAAAGTGGCTATAACTTGGTCATAGAGGTTATAAAATGTCATATACGTCATATATGACTATAATGACGTCAGACATGTCAGATATCTTGGCGATACATCTCGGTCGCTTGACGATTAATCCTCGGAAGCTGCTATAACAAGAAGTGCCGATTTTTTAAAATTTCAAATTACTTAATAAATATTTTTATTAATATTTTTACAAGTTTTGATTTGATTTTCATAAAGTTTCAAATGGCTCCACAGAATTCTGCAACGATTATATATATATATATATATATTAAATTTCAAACCATTCAGATGTGTAGTTTTTGTGCAACAGACGGACGGACCCCAGATGACGTCTATAGGTTCTACGTATTTATATAATTACGAACGCACCTAAAAAAAAAAATAAGTCTATGACTGCTTACGAATATTTCTAATCCCATCAAGATATAAACCATTAAATTGACTTGACCGACTTTCAAAATCAACGGCTCACTTAATAAATATATATTTATACTTCATTTAATTGATAAAAGGCGCACAATAAAAGCTTTATAAACCGTAAAATAAGTTTTACTGGACATGTCGACATGTTATATCTAAAACCTATAGGATGAAACTCCCACTAAGTGACACTCTAAGAATTCTTTCTCGTTCAAATCACTATTACAAAAATTTTAATCTACTTTGTTTTTTCTACTAAATTTAAATGCTTTTGAATGGAGAGACTAAATAAAGAAAACTGCCCAGTTAAACTGAAGGCATTGAGCTCACAGGCTATTCACACTAATTGTATATTATGCTATTTTTTCAAAGAATATTGCCACTCGAAAAATAAGTAAATCGACAATATATTAAGGGGGGGAGGGGATAATCATCCGTTCCCACCTTTTATACTTAACCAATAAACCCCTAAAATCTAATCAGGCAAGCGCCTTACCAGAAGGAATTTATACACAAAATTTGAAGAAAATCGGATAATTTTGCTTGAAAAACCCATTTATCTAAATTAAGGGAGGTAAGCGCCCCCCGTTCTCCCCTTTATACTTAACAAATGAAAACCCAAAACTAATCAGGCAAGCGCCTTACCACAATGAATCTACATACAAAATTGGAAGAAAATCGGATAATTCTGCATGAAAAACCCATTTATCGAAATTAAGGGGGATTAGCCCCCCATTTACCCCCCTTTATACTTACCCAATGAACACCCAAAACTAATTAGGGAAGTGCCTTATCACAATGAGCTTATATACAAAGTTTAAAGAAAATCGGATAATTCTGCATGAAAATCCCATTTATCTAAATTAAGGGGGGTAGCCCCCCGTTTCCCCCCTTTATACTTATCCAATGAACCCCCAAAACTAATCAGGTAAGTGCCTTATCACAATGAACTTATATACAAAATTTGAAGAAAATCGGATAATTCTGCATGAAAAACCCATTTATCTAAATTAAGGGGGTGTTAGCCCCCCCTTTCCCCCCTTTATACTTAACCAATGAACTCCCAAAACTAATCAGGTAAGCGCCTTATTAGAATGAACCTGTAAACAAAATTTGAAGCAAAACGGATAGTTCTATCACGAGTTATCGCGTTACGTACATACATACATACATACATACAGAACGGGCGGGCACATTAGCTCTCAGGCTTTGATAGCCTGTAAGCTAAAAACTATTTTGGGCAAAATTTTTAAAAATTAATTTTATTCATAAATATGGTAAAAAACTCCAGTAACTGACACCATCCCTATTTTGGAACATCAATAACTGACACAAAGTGAACCAGTGACTGACACTTTATTTTAAAATATTAAAATGCTTTAACAAAACTTTATTCATTATTATTAAAACAAAATACATTAATATTTATTATAAAAAGTGGGATTCAGTAAGCTGTATTTGATTTTTAGCAATGCACAGTATATAGTAAGAGAAAATAGGAGTAATATTTACTACTGCATTATTAGTAATAATACACAGATATCCAATAACTGACATTTATGAACCAGTCACTGATATCTGGTGTCAGATACTGGTAAAACAACTTAAATTTTAATGGTGTTTACTACAAGATAAATTTAATTTATTATTATGCATTTTTAAACTGTTCAAATAATAGATTTAAACTTTCTTTAATGTAACCAATAACTAACACCTCTGTCAGTGACTGGTGAAATGAAATTCTAGTAACCAATAACTGGCAACCCCCCCCCCCTCATTAAGCTAAATTAAATAACTATAAACCCTAAATCATGGCCCTAATATATGATATGCATCTTTAAACTAATTTCTACAAGTATAGCTTTAAGAAAAAATATTATGATGATTGCATTACAAATACATTAGAAAAACACTTCCTTAATTTTAGAAATAAGATGGTTGCTTCAAAATGGCACTTTTGTATTCTCAAAAGTTTCTTCCCCATTAAATGTGTTCTTGGTCCTCTAGTGCTGAATAAATTGACTCCAAAATAAAAATAAGTGTCTGATTTACTTCTAGATGACATTACTTTGTAGAATTTTACAGCAAAATGCTTATTTGAGTTAGATTTTTGCTCAAGTGTCAGTTACTGGTTAGGTGTCAATAACTGGGGGTTTCACCCTACTATTCATCCATTATAAGAGAAACCATAGAGTTTGTAACACGTAAAAAGGCAATATGTAACGATGCAACATCATTTAACTTATCAAAATTGTTGCTCAAGTGATTCCATAGTTACAGATGTGGAAATAAACATCCAAGTAAAAATAGAAAATTACATGCGTAATTTTAAAAAAAAAATACATGAAAAATTAAATGATGGCGTTTCAAATAATAACTTCATAGACCGTGCAATTGTAGAAAATTCTTATTTGTTTAGATAATGGCTCCGAAGGAGCCGAAACATATGAACAGTCTAATAAAACTTATTTACTGTTTATAAGGTTTTAATTTACGCCTTTTAGCAATTAGAAGAAGTATATTACTACAAGGTGTTATAATTTGTTATATTTTTAAATATGTGATTAAGTAAAATATCTTGTATAATCGAGTGTGTATTAATTTTTGATAATCATTTTTTAGTTGCGTTCGTAATTATATAAATACGTAGCACCTATTGTCGTCGTCTGGTCCGTCCGTCTGTCAGTCCGTCCGTCTGCCTGTCCGTCCGTCTGTCTGTTCGTCTGTCCGCATGTAACAACGCAAAAGCTACCCAAACAAATGGTTTGAAATTTAAGATATTATCTTTGCAGAATTTTGTCAAAACATTTCAAATTTTATGAAAATTGAATCAAAACTTTAGAATATATTAATAAAAATATTTACTAAGAAATTTGAATTGAAAAAAAAATCGGTGCGTGTTATAGGAGCTTCCGAGGTTCAATCGTAAAGCGACCGAGATACTGATTTTATTACAGAAATTAATCTGCAGACGACTTAATTCATTTCACAGAATTAAAACCATCAAGATCTGAATATTTATATAACTATCTATAGTACGAACGTATCTCATTCGTCCCGTTTGACGTACAATTTCGAACTTGTTTGTATTGCAAACGACAATAATAGTCCCTCTGCTACTGAAAAGAAGTGTAAATTGAAATATTTACTTACCGAAAGAGACGAACATTGTGTTAAATACAGTTCAAAACCTAAACGCAAGCGAAATCAGAGACCTTACACGAGCTACATACGAAATGAAGTTATTCTTCCATGACTGTCTTTAATATTTGATTATTGATATGTCGTTTCATAATAACAGTGAACTGCTGATGAAAGAACTGAAAATACATATTGTGCCACAAATGTGATAAACCATTTTTTTTAATATATTCTCTTTGTTTTTATTTCGCTGGAGTTTTAATAAATAAAACATTGCTTTGAAAATTGTTTGTAAATGTCGTACACTGTTACAACATTAAAGGAAACTATTTAGTGAATCCATTCTTTTTAAAGATAACGGTTTATTTATTGTAATTTTAATCAATCAAGACCATAATGTGGTCAACAAGTTCGAAATTGTGCGTCAAACGTGACAAATGAGGTGCGTTCGTATTGTTATTATTTCAGTGAAATGAATTATATCGTCTGTTATTATGCTATGATTAATTTCCGTAATAAAATAAATACATTTTAAGTTGGCAATATTTTACCTTTTGTTGAAATTTATTGAAAATTCCAATGGAAAATTTATGCCTAGCTTTGAAAATTTCAGAAATTAAAATCCATATTTAGACTATTTTTTCCAATTTATATCTACTTCTCCAGAAACAGCTATCCAAAAAGTGTCGATAGATTACAGCATTGCTATAATTAAACAATTTTAGTATACCAATTCGATTTTTAAATTCAGTAATACGGAAATAATACGAATCCATATTAAATAGGACGTAATCACCATGACAAACTAGAATCATTACCTATAATGGAATATATTGAATTAATTACGCATGATAGGATTTAATAGAATGAAGAATTTGACTATAATAATGGTTATAAAATGTCATAGATGACTATAACTTCATACATGTCAGATAACTTAGCGATACATCTCGGTCGCTTGACGATTAATTGCCATAACACAGAAGTAACGATTTAAAAAAAAAAAAAATCAAATTACTGAATATTACCATTGCAATGTCTGGAAACGCTCCAATAACTCGAAAAATATACATCAGATTGAAAAACGGATCAATACGTGTTTAATATTTTAGAAAAATGGCAACTTTGATATCCCTAAATAGATTTTTCAAAACTATGGAACGTGCATTTTTCCGTTTTTCAATACGATGTATATTTCTCGAGTTATTCGAGCGTTTCCAGACGTTGCAATGGTAACGATTCTCACAGCATTGCACTCGATTACAGCGCCATATACAATGTTTCGAAGAAAATGTTCAATGCAAAAGTTACGTATTTTTTCCCGTAGAATCCGAATCTGCAATAAAAAATGGGAGTCTTTTCAAAGTTGCCCCCTTTCCCCCCCGGGGGGGAAGTTGGGGGGGGGGAATGTCCAAGAAGGGGATCGAACCCGGATACCTTCGTATAGTGCACGAAGTGCTTTACCATTTAAGCCACCAGGAAGATATCCAGTCTGCCATTTATCGGTGTTATAGCTTCAGCTCTGCTGTAAATTTAATTAGAATACACGAAAATGATTTGTGTTTGTCTCCAAGAAAGGTTATTTTATATACATATTGCAAATGTTTTAGCGAAATTAAGAGAGATATATAAAACAATCAAAATTTAAATACAGTTACTTAAAAAAATTTAGAGGGAATCCACTTGACTTTTTGAACACTTTACAGTAGTATATTATGGGTTCAAATAAATGACAAAATAAAAACTTAAATCCTAATTTTACAACGGCAAGTTCTTGGAACCTGAAAGTGTGAGGAAAGTTTAATACACGCCTAAATCCACTCATGCAAATGGAACCATGGTAAAAATATCCAAAGGGTATTCAGAGAACCTCAAAATGTAAAAATATAACAATATTTCCATAATCAAGTTTTTATCATGAGCCCGATACGTTCCTTACACAGTAATGTGTACGAAAATTAAAAATTCGATTAAACTACATCTTATTGTTTCTGGAGGCACAAAAAAATAAGCTATACATATATGAACGGGAGTTATAACGAAGGGCTACTCTTGTATATAATAATTAATGCACAGCACAGTCATACCCCCGCATAAATTTTATTATCCATTATTGCAGTAATTATTACACTGAGATATAAAATTACCGTTGACATGTATTTACAAAAATATTTATTTACTTACCTCTCCAATACACAATTAATATATTAATTGTATTGAGTTCTGTTAAGAGATAATTATATTGAGAAAAACAACTCTAAATGCAAACAGTAAATAACTCTGTAAATAAAGTAATTAAAAATAATAAGAAACCCGGCATTTAAACATGAAAACCTAATAACGAGTAATTAGACAAGTGTTGCCAGCAAGAAAATGAATTTCTTTGATGGGTTAGTACTTGGTTTCAGCAGCAAGTGTCAATGAAAAACTGTGACTTCGTGAGATGCGTTGCTATATATTTCAACTGAGATTTGCCGGTGTGATTCGTAAATTGTTGAGCAGAACAAATTTTATGCAAAGGAAGTTACGTTACGACCACATGATTTGTAGAATGGCACTTTTCCCCTCTGAAGTAGCGATAAAAGTATCTTCGGTTCTCAATACAAATTGCCGATTCTTTGTACTGCGCTACTCGCTACATTTACATTTACATTCTTCAAAATGTAGTGTAGCTAGTAACAGTTTTGTAGTGTACACTACAAACTAATATCTTGTAGCGCACTAATTCCAACCAATGATATACGCCTATTTATATTACCGATTAATTTTATTTTTATCAAATTTATTGTTTAAAATTTGTGCAGTCTGACGGAAATTTCCACTTGAAAATCAGTTGTCAATTTTTAACCAAAATACATTCATAAAAAGGAATTGATTAAAACTACAAAACATGTTTTATTGAGTACATTTTGGTTGTTTTAGCAAAATTCAAGGAAAATTGACCATTTTACTTGAATTAACAAAACATTTTTTGCTGACGATATATATATATATATATATATTTTTTTTTTTTTTTTTTTTTTTTTTTTGGGGGGGGGGGGGGGAATTGCAAAAAAAAAAAAATTGTTGATTTAAACAAAATTTCTATTGACCTATATTTAAACAAATTTTGTTTAAATATAGGTCAATGGAAATTTTTGTATCGTCAGCAAAAAATGTTTTGTTAATTCAAGTAAAATGGTTCAATTTTACTTGAATTTTGCGAAAACAACCAAAATGTAGTCAACAAAACATGTTTTGTAGTTTTAATCAATTCCTTTTTCTGGGTGTACCTTCAAGAATTAAATTTAATGGGTGCTTCTAATCCCTCCCCCCGCCCCCCTCATCCTTGAATATTAAAATGTATTACTTACCTACAGGAATGACCATTATGTGAGGTGAAACGGGGTACCGTTTAGTTTAGTTAAAAATGAACAGAACGAGATTCACACATGAGTAACATACGAAATGAAGTTATTATCAAACGGCCGTTTGATATAAAATGCTTGCATTCAAGATCAGTTTCCGCTTTGCTAAATCGCTACCAAAAAAAAAAAAAAAAAAAAAAAAGACTTTATTAGCAGAAAAATAAAACGGGTTGATGCGTGGAAGATAAAAATTCATCCCTGATTAATGTTTACAAGGTTGAAAAGATTATCCTAGATTGACTTTTATTTTTTTACCTCACTGAGAATTAAAATCTTGACCCTTGCAAAATGGATTAAGTGTTTACAGAAAATGATTTTAAAGTAAACTTATGTATTTTTAACTATGAAATGTATGGTTCATTTAGAAAATATTGAATGAGATCATCTGAAATAAGTATAAAGTAGAAATAGTATTTAAGAAAACGGTACTTTTATGTTAGCTGGGCGCCGGCGATAACTCGCCAAATCGTGTTTCATTTAGCAACATTCACCTCGCACAGCATCATTTAAATTGCAACCCTTTCCAATAATCCATCTCGCGTAATTCTAATAACCAAACCTTTTTGTATAACTTAACTTTATATATTTGTGCATTTACAATTAGACCATCAAAAACGTCACCAATAAAAAATGCAGCCAAGTCTCGTGACTCTTTTACTGTAATAAGTTCTGAAATCGTGTAAAGCCAAGATTAGCTATCTTATTAACTCTGAAATTTTCATTCACAAATCCTCCCTAGTCTCTACATATTTAGTTAATTAGTATTTTGTGACTTGGCAATACGCTGCACAGGAAAGTTATTACACCTTACTAGTTATGGGATAGGATGGGATAATTTGATTAAGGCTAATTATATACGCATAGGGAAGTTATTACACCTTAATATGTTATGGGATGGGATGATATTATTTGATTAAGACTAATTATATACATCACATTCTCATGCTACGTAATTGTCAAGTCACAGAATAATAATTAACTAAAAATGTAGAGACTAGAAGAGATTTGTGAATGAAATTTTCAGCGTTAATAAGATAGCTAAACTTGGCTTTACACGATCTCAGAACTTTTTACAGTAAAAGAGTCAAGAAACTTGACTGCATTTTTTACAGGTGACGTTTTTGATGGGATTTCACTTCTTTTTGTAAGTAATCCTTCTTTTCTTGATTTTGGGCCCTTTTTGGAGATCATACTAGATTTCGCTAAGCCAACACTCTGTCCCGATTATTTGTAGGTACCAAAAATTTGAAGCTTTATTTTTGCTTCCAAAGTCCTGTAGATGAAAAGAAGTTTCAGGTTCCTAGGCAAGCACTAAGTTATGGAAGGAGGGAATCAAAAGTACTTTCAATTGCTTCCAGGAAAGGTGCTATCCATCTGAGATATTACACGCAGCCCTGATATTTCACCATACCTGATATTTCGCATAAAAGTACTGTTTAGGATAAAAAGAAAGACAAAATTAAAATTTCCAGAAATTTCTAATAAATCAAACTGTATCCGATTTTTTTTAAAATTTATTTATTTATTTCCGTATTTTTAAATTTTTCTTACTTTGTATCCTAAACCCTACCTTTCTGTCAAATATCAAGCTTCTAGGACTACAAAATCGAATTATATTCAAACTTTCAATTTTTTATAATTATTTTGATTTTTTTATTTTATTTCTCAGTTTCGTAATTGTAATGTCAATATAGTAATTTTTGATACGTCGTCTTAGGATCATTTAGGTTCAATTTAGAGATAAATCAAGAGAATCTTAGAGTCACCATCATTTTATTTAGAAAAGACTATCAAGCCATAACCAGTCAGTAATGTCGGGAGGGGAGGGGGAACTGTGAAACTGTTTGTGTGACTAACATCATTTAACAATTCATATTTCATATGCAAATTAAATAGAGTTCGAACAGTGTGAAAGAACCTGTGAAAGAAAACGAACCTTTCTATAAAGAAACCGCCCATAACGTACCCAGTCTATAGCGGTACTTTTCTATAACGAAATTCGTAAACGGTTGAAAAGCATAGTCCGGGAAAAATAACATAAAACAATTAGGGGCGCTGTACTAGCTAATAGGATAATTATCTTAAAACGCATGTTTCTAGCACTACAAAATCGAATTGTTTTTGAATTTTCGCAGATACTTTGATATTTTGATTTTGTTTTCGAATTTTACGAATCTTTTAATAGTTTTAATTTAAGTTTCTAAGACTATAAGATTGAATTATTTTCAATTTTTGATTTTTTTCGAATTTTTCTTTCTAATTTTCAGGATTTTTTGTTTTTTTCTTATTTTGTATCCTAAATACTACCTTTATTACAAATTTCAAATTTCTAGCGCTACAAAATCGAATTATTTTCAAATTTTCCATCTATTTCGCTTTTTTTTATTTTATTTTCGAATTTATTGTGTTTTAATTTGTCCTTTATCTGTATCCGGAACACTACCTTTGCGCCGAATTTTAAGTTTCAAGATCAAATACTCACTAAAAGATCAATTTTTTTTCAATTTTTAAAATTGTTTCGAATTTTCGATTTTTTTTTTCGATTTTTCCAGATTTTTTAATTTTTTTCTTTTTTGTATCCTAAATACTATCTTTATTCCAAATTTCAAATTTCTAGCGCTACAAAATCGAATTATTTTTTAAATTTTGTTTTCCTTTTTTTTTTTTTTTTTTTTTTTTTTTTTTTTTTTTTTTCTGAATCCTAAACACTACCTTACACTCTTTTTGACTACGAGATCGATTTTTTTTTTTTATTAAAAATTTTTTTTTGAATTATCGGAATTTTTCTTTTTTGAATTTACCGTATTTTTTTTTCCTTATTTATTATCCTAAATATTACATTTATTCCAAATTTCAAGTTTCTAGCGCTATAAAATCGAATTATTTTCAAATTTTACTTATTTTTCGATTGTTTGATTTTATTTTCAAATTTTATTTTGTTTTTAATTTTACCTTATTCTGAATCCTAAACTCTGCCTTTATGCCGAATTTTAATCTTCGAAGGTTAAAATATCAAATTATTTTCATTTTTTCATTTTTTTTTTTTTTTTTTTTTTTACTTTTTCGAATTTTCGATTTTTTTTTCGAATTTTCCGGAAGTTTTAATTTTCTCCTTTATTTGTATCCTGAATACTACCTTTATTCCTAATTCCAAGTTTCTAGCGTAACAAAATCGAATTATTTTAAAATTTTCGATTTTTTTCGCTTTTTTCGCTTTTTTGATTTTATTTTAGATTTTGATCAAATTTAATGAAATCAAATTATAAATAATGAGATCAAATTATAAAATCCGGAAAATTCGAAAAGAAAACATTTAGAATTCAGAAAAAGAAAACATCAAAAACTAAAAATCAAAACTTAAACGCACGAACGCACCTCGTTTGTCACGTTTAACCACTACCCTACAATCTCCAACTCGTTAGAGATTGCACTTGGTTTTAAAATAATCATAAGAAGTAACGGTTAACCCTCAAGGTAACCCCGTGCGGGATTGTATTGAAAATTTACTCTCAGAGAATTGTGTACCTTTTATTTTTACTCATTCATCACTTATAAACATATGATGATCAATAATCATATATACAGATTGAGCAAAAAGTCCTTCATATATTTAAAAATCATTACAAAATCAAGCAGCTGGCGTACGAGTCTGTTGAACGACCATTCTTCTTTTGATAGAAATATTTTTTAAGCAAGTAAAAAAAATAGTTCAAACATTTTCACACAGATGGCGCTACATATACAGAGCACGCTTACTTAGATTGAAGTTTTTGTCCAAACTGTGGCAACCCACATCCCAGAAATAGGCGGTAATCACCAAGAAGAGTTCGATTAGACAAGTGAAACAAGTCAGCATACATTAGCTTGGCGATACTGAATCGCCACGATGCTGATGCTTGGCAATTAATTAACTTTAAACCATTTAATGAGAAATGTGTCAATGCTCGCTCTGTATTATTTGGCAAATGTGTTCTGAGTGAGAGATCTTTCTGAAATAATTTCAAAAACAGTTCTCAAAATAATAAATATTTTCAGCTCTTAGATTATCTGGACAAAAACACGACCCAAATATGTGTTTTTCTTTCTTTCATAATGTGCCCAAGGTTTCGATTATGGCAAAAACTGTTTAACCCTTAACGACAATTACTAAAACTGACTTATAGCTACTGTAAACTGTCTATTAGCCCACGTGATCGAAAAAATAAATAAAAGGTTCAATAAACAAGGATACACTTTTCTATATTATGTACAGATTCTGTGATCTATGTACAGAATTTTTATAAATAAACCTCATCTATTCAGAAGTATCTAGCGATAGCACTAGGGCTGCAAAGTAAAAAATAAATAAAATTACACTAGCTTTGTAGTTAAATTGAAAGTTACCGCTAGTGATACCGCTAGTAGAAGTTAAAGGCTACTAACACTTAATACTAATATTTTTAGGTTTGTAAACGTTGTAGCAGGTTCCTTTTGGAATTTCGTAATAAATGGAAGACTTTTTAAAATCCAACAATATTTCTTTTTAATATACCATTAATTCTACTTTAGACGTAAAATGTTTTTTGATCGATTTAAAAATTATTCATATAATGAGAGAATTTACGAGACTACTGCTGAGCGAAGCTTTAATGTCTGGTCACGTGAGTAACAGGTCTGGGTAAGACTAGAGCTCCTATAATACAGGCTGAATCATACCGCCATTTAATAATCCAGCGGACTAAAAACCAAGCTAAAACCGGTTTGCTTACCGTACTAGTGGACCGCGAGTGACAGTAACAGGGACGGCAAACACCTGCTCAGGCGGTTTCCTAATGCTGAACTAGGTCACAATATGGCGGTTATTTTGGGCAACATAATGGATATGCGTCAGCTCCCCTTATAGGAGCCTTAGGTAAGACGAGTCTCGATAATAGGGAAGTAGGTAATGAAAGGGAAATCTCCCCTAGTTTTGCTTTTGTGGAGGATGAATAGGAAAATCCGGCTAGATTGTACTTACTGATTGTACTTACTAGATTGTAAAATTTGGCGATAGTTTTTTGTTATGCAAAGTGGTGGAAGGGATAATAGAGAAGTACCCAATGAGGAAAAGCATCGTTTATGTTTGAAGCGAAACCTTCATGATGAATCCGATTACAGAAAATCATATCATCATCTACTATGAGTATAAACCTCATATTCATATTTTAATCCGATTATCTATACTAATATTATAAAGGAGTAAAGATTGTTTGTTTGTTTGTTTGTAGGGAGTAATCTCTGGAACTACCGAACCGATTTCAGAAGTGATGGTGGCAAATTGATGGTGACAACCCATGCTCCAACATAGGCTATATTTTATGTAGGTGCCACTAACCTCAGGGGGGTGCAGGAGCAAAAAACCTGCTAAAATTGAGATTTTTGTTATACTGAAGGAGCTAGAATTTGAAATTTGGCATTGCAGTGACTTATAAGATGTAAATGCTCTCTAGGAACAAATTAAAAAAAAAAATGAAATTCAAAATTCTGAAATGAGCGAAATGCGTTCTAAAAACATTCTAAATTACAATTTCTGTGGAATCTCTGAAACTATAGAACCGATTTCAAAAGTGATGGTGACAAATTGATGGTGACAACCCCTGCTCAAACATAGGCTATATTTTATGTCGGGGCCACTAACACCAATGGGGTGCAGGTGCGAAAAATGTTTGAAAATTGCGACTTTTTTATACTGAAGGAGCTAGAAATTTGAAATTTGGCATTGTAGTTACGTAGAAGATGTAAATGCTCTCTAAGAATAACAAAAAAAACTGCTCCAACAGCCTCTTTAATAAAAAGCTATGAGTTGCTGACGACTGGGTTTTTCGCTAATTGTTGCCACAGATTAATCTCGGAAAATGAAACATTTCAAGTTACTGAAAAAAAAATAATGGCTCGAAAAATATTTGTCAGAAAATTGTTAGACAAACTGTGTTTGAACGGTAAAAAATTTTATTTTTCTTGATATAAATTTCAAATCTAATGATTATGCCGTTTTTCAAATATTGAATTTCAAAAATTACCAAATTTCACAATGGAGTACCATAGCGAAACCTTCATGCGTAAAAAGATAATGATAAGTGCGACGTGTCCTGACGTGTATATTGGCTATAGCACGAGTCACAAATTATAGTAGCCTTATTATTCTGTTAAAATATAAAAGTGAATTATGAAATGTCAATATTTTGTTTGATTAAAAGTTCGTTAAGAGAAACTGACCCGCGTAGCTTGCTAGTAAAGAAATACAATTGAACAATTATAATTCAATGAAACTTTATAAGTATAAAAATGTGTAAAATACAAAATGTATCCATTGAAAACCATTTGTGGCACTTTTATGGTATTGCTTGTGTGAATACAGAATTTATATGTTTACTTTTTTTTCCTTTTTATTTAATTATTTGATGGAAATTTTGATCAGGATGTCATTTACGAAAGAAAAATTCCAAGTAAATAAAATGAATGGTATATTATTATATTATCGCAAGTTTAGCGTTACCATATATATGGGGTGTGCATAAATTATGGTCCGGGTTTCCTTATCTCATCACTTTTGGTTTAAGAACATGACAAAAAATATTATTACATATCCATACATCCATACAACTCAAAAAGTTTTTTTTTTTTTTTTTTAAACAACACAAACAAAGTTATATATGTTGCAATTCAAAATGCTTTTAATCAAATAATGATTAATATTAAAATTTTAGCAAATTATGTATATCTATCTACTTAACTCTTGTGCTCATAATACATTAATAACTTTATGATATAAATTTGATAAAATATCAATATTAATTATTATTTGATTGAAAACGTTTTGAGTTGCAACTCTACGCATGTTTAACTTTGTTTGTGTTATTGAAAAACTTTTTCAGTTGTACTGTATGGATATGTAATAATATTTTTCGTCATGTTGTTAAATTAGAAATTATGAGGTAAAGAAAGCCACGACAATAATTTATAGACAATATTTGGCGTAAGACGACCGGCAGATAAATCAAAGTGTAAGTTTCAGTCAAATTTTTATAGTTTTAATTTATATAACAGATCTTAAAATTAATAACCGCAACCAGTGAGTTTAGATTTTTAAGTAACATCTAGAAAATAATACATATATTCTCAGTGAGGTAACCCGATATGTTACATTTAAATTCTATGAGACTTTTCGATTGTTTGGGGGAAGGGGGATTAATTTTATTAAATTTCAAATAAGAAATCATATTTACAATGTTATTAAATGAAATTAAGAAAATTGCATTCTGAAGATTACGTTATTTTTTAATGTAATTATAGTAAAATATTTTCACAAACGGATATATCAATCACATTTTCTATGAAGTTATTTGTTAACGTATTTCGTTGCTTTAAGATTTAATTTCTAATTTAGGAGCTGGTGGAATAAAAAAGGCGTCATTTTAACGAACTTAGATGAAACGAAAAATATTTCAATTTTATTAATTAAGAGATACATATTTTAAAAGAAAAAGAAAATAATTTTTGTCAATAAACAATTCCATTTTTAGTAGCCTTGTGAAACGATTCAACCGCCATCTATAAGAAATATAATTAGTCGAAAATGTTGCTATGAGTAAGGGTAATAATTGCCTAGTTAAATGCAGAGAGCTCAACCCTTCCTCTTTGTTGAATACAAAACTGAAAAGAATATCCCATATAAAAGTTTTTAGATGTCAGTTTTATCTACAGACAATTTTTTGTTCTTTAGAATAAACCAATTCACAAAGCTTGACTATGGGAAGTTATTTTTTTTTTTTTTTTTCGCAAATGTAATCAATATATTTTTTCTACCATCTGTTAAAATAAAAAATTGTTTTTCGCTTGAATTTTTAATGAAAATTCCATACATAAATTGCATTAAATTTTAAATAACTCGATTTTTTTCGAAAATTTATTTAAATTTAGAAACTTAGCAAATTATGGACATCGATGGATCCTTACGAATAATTGATGTTCTTTCGTACCTATAAATCATGGTATTCTGAGAGGAGTGGATGTGAAATAGAAACACACAGTAAAGTTTTGTTATAACAGATATTAAGAAAATTGCTTTAATTATGCGATTTTACGATTCACGTATCGACTGATATGCCGGAATAACGATAAAATGAATCATTTGGAATAATTACCAGTTGAACAGTTCTCCTTGTTATACAGTTTCAAAATTGTTTACAGATTTAAGATGATAATAATTATTAAAGGCTTCGACTGTTAATGATATTTCTTGAAACAAAAAGAATATCAGCATATAGCCTTGGCAAAAATCACGAGACCGGAAATTATTTTATACTAACATCTTTTGTTGAAAGGAAATGATAATCATTTCTTGTAAACAAAGATTCACTAACTGCATTTTCATCACTTTAAAAAAAAAAAAAGATTAGTGGCGAAAAAAGAAAAGTTAACAAATATTCAGTAGTAATTCATGCGTTGAAGAGGCGTATTTAAGCATTGATTTTGTCCCCGCCCACGATAGGATTTTTTAAAAAGATGTTTTGATATAACATCTATTTTTTACAGCGTCTCTAATTGTTTTTTGTTTGAAGATTTTCCAAATGTATTGTACAATGTATTGAACTTAGATTTACTTAGAAAATTTCAATTGTATCAAGTATAGGCTCTAACCCGGGTTTCCGGGCTACAAAACATAAGTGAAAACCATTCTTCTAATAAAAAAAAATAATAGATTTTTTACAGTTAATAAATATATTGTTTTAGATTAAACTACTAACAAAACCAAAAAAGCATTTTTATATGAAAAATGTTGGAATTGAGTCTACTCTCTGAATAAGAATGCGATTTTTAAAATAGAGGTTTCTACATAAAAAAAAAAATTATACCAACTTTGATTTTTCATATGGTAACACTCGCTTTTGACATATATGTGAGCTAGAAAAAAAATGAATTTTATATATATTTTTTAAAGATATTCATAAAATAATAAAACTCAAAGTTTGATGCTGGTGTTAAATCCACGTGATAAACTTTAATTCATTATATCTTTCAAAAAACCAGTGATCAAATTATTCTTTTATAATGAAACACAATGAATTAGGCCGAAACATATGCCCCGCATTTTTTTTTAAATTCTAAAACGTATTTTTAATTATGAAAAATTTTAATATATTCTTATTATAAAATGTGAATTTTTACATAAATTGAAACAAAATTTTCAAAAACATAGGTTAATTCCCGTTATTATTTTTAGAGATATAGATATTTTCTTTTCGGCGGCTTAAAAGGGCCGTCTCCTATTATAAAAGCATCCACAGAAAACAAAATCTTTGAAAATAACCAAGAAAATTCTAGGGAAATATTATTTTATATATAGAAAAAGGGGAGGTTTTTGTAAAAAATTATTTTAGATTAAAAAATCTCAGTAATTTTTCTGGTAACTGGTTCTGTATTTCAGGAAATTTTCATTTTATGTTCTTAATTGCATTTTTCGAAATTTACAAGTAATACCCTAATACATATAAACTCTATGAAAATTTCAGAAAACGTATGTAAACTTTTTCCAGGCTGCCTTGATCCTAAGGACTCAAATATGCGTGTTACCATTTGCAAAAATCAATGTTGATAAAAGTTTTAATAAATTGACGAATCCTATTTCAAAAACTGCATCCATACTCAGTAAGAAGATATAATTTGCAGTCGACATTTCTACTCGCATCTATTTGTGATAATATAGTGATGAAATAGCATAGGGTAGTGGAGATTTTTTTTTCTCATGACTGTATCATATTCAAAAATTGGTGAGCCAAATAATCAGTTATATAAATATTCTTTTAAATCTTCGAGTGTATTTCTTTCTTTCTTCCTTTCTTTTTTCGAACTATTTTAAAAGTTCATATTTCTATGCTCCGTTGATCTTTTCACTTTCGGTACATTAACGCTTAAGCTATGCGTGTGGTTTTTATTAACAAGGATCTAGCCATGCATTCACTCTGTCTGTTCGATTGTAAAATAGTGCAATGGAAAAAATCCGTATATTTACATTTATAAATAAATACGTTTTTGATGCGAGTATGAATAAGCTTTCGTTAATCCTTCATAAATTAAGCCTGTACAGCTTTATTTTTATTTCCTCTTATACAGCATGTCCACTCTCAACGGTGTCCAATAACTGATTCCTAAACCTTATGTAATAGACATATAGTTCCACTTACAAAAATGTTTTAAATGAGGTAAACAATTATTTTAAAAGGCGTTTGAATTAATAAAAACATTTCTTCAACTAGTCGTTGGGGGCCACCATAATACTTACCCTTCATGGATATGCATAATATAAAATATGAAAATAAAGCATGTGTAAACTATTTATAAAATGCATTGCAATTCGAATAAAATCCTGGCTTGATGCCGTCATAAACTTTAAATGCTCTATTACTGAATTGCGTAAGAGAAACATCCTTATAACTCCAAAATTGATAATCCTATTAACTAGCGGTTTACTGCGTCGGATTAAGTGTCTCATTTCTAATTAAAATATATCTTTGAATTGAAATTAGAATGAAATACAGGGTCATCAAAAATCGAAGAGTGTGGTAAATAGGATTACAAATATCTCGGCAACTCATTACCCGATAGACTTCATTCTTTATGCAAAAATTATGTTTTTGTATTGTATTTTATATTCCCTCCTTAAAATAAACAATTTTGAAAATGTTTATATACCTTTTTATCAGAACGAATATTTCGAGAATCTGAAAAAAAATAGTCCCTGATAATCGAGGTTACTGGAATTCAATATGATTCTTCCCATTATTACATACTAAGTACATACCAAATTTCAAGTCTCTATCTCAATTTTCTCGGGAGATAGAGCATTTACAGACACACAGACAAAACAGACGACAATTTTTTTTTCTAAAAATATGTTTTTCGGAATATTCAGTGTCTGAAACGTGTAAATCCATCAATTTTTTTTCTCGATTTTCAAAACGATTACAAGACTTACCCTATACTACGTATGATGGGTAAGTAAAAGTTATGTAATTAATTTTTTATGCGGTCCCCTGGTCCTACAAGTGATATTTGGTACAATTTTCCTATTACACTAACAAATAAAACCAAAAAAGTCCCGTTCATCTAACATTAAAATTGACTAAGTTATGAAACTTTGAATTGCATGACATACAAAATTTTTCGCATTCAGATGTGTTGGGTCATGCTTCGAGAGATAGTACACAAAGTGATTAAAGTATCAGAAGGATTTATTTCATGTTTACATTTCTGCATTGCAGCCGAGGGCAATCAGTTCGAGCAAGTTTTAAGGTAACTTTAATTGTTATTTTTTTATTTTAAGTATATATTTGTATTGATTTAATAAAATAGTTCTTGAAAGTCTGTAATTTTCAATGTTATTTCCAATATCGCCCGTTTGACGCGGAAAGGTCACTGCTATTTGAATATATGTCCACTTTGAACTTGACCCTGGACGGCTGGTCGGATCTTTGGTCCTTTTTGCACAACAATCGTCGTGGTTTTCGTCTATTTCTGAACCTCTTCCTCGGGAGCGGTCGCTTTTAATTCCTTGTCGTCTGTACCTTTTCTTGTAATGGCGGATGTTGGCATGTTGTTTTTAGTTTTTGTTGATCCTGTTGAGTTGTACGGATCCTTCGGCTTTGAGTGGTTCGTGTTTCTCAGGTTGTTTTTGTCATGCCTCAGGTTTTGTCTCTTGCTTCGGTAGTACTGTTGTACTGTGTATTTTGGATACGCTTTGTCTGTTTGGTTTTTTAAATGCTTTTAGCGTGCTCTCTGCCCTCGTTTTGTATAGTTGTTTATCCATCCCCTCTGTGATCATTTGAGGTCATGCCGGCGCACAGCTGCAGCACACACCTCAAAGCAATCAAATCAAATCAAATCAAAAAATCAAATGTTATTTATTTAAATGGTCACTTCCGTACCAAAAATGCTATTTTTTTTCAAATGTTTCATTTCCGGTAAATTTCATTTTGCGCCGACTTTTACACTTGGCTGTTGGTATAATGGAAAAGTACCTACATTTATGTATGTTTCTATGTATTTTCATACCCACTATGCATAATAAATTCTTACTTTCTGGGTGATTCTATTTTCAATTCATCATATTCCTCAGGAGTCGGAGAATAGTTTATGCTGATGATGAAGAGAACAAAAAGCGTAATAATTAGGCTGTACTTCATTTTCCAGAGATGATTAAAAGTCCCCTGCAAAAGAAATCCAGTTTAATGATCCGGAATTATCCAATTATACATGTAAACTTTTCTCAATGAAATAACATTACAGAACAAACAAGTATACAATTAATTGAATCTCCAACTCAGAGAAACTTGAAAATAACGCGAATTTAAAAACAGGGGTAATATGAAAAGGGGTAATTATTGTTGCCTAGAGGTCCTATAGTAGCTACTATCGCCTTTATAAGAGCAATTGTGTTGCCAGGAGTCCCTCTTTTCAGAGAGTTCAAGCATTGTCCAATCTATAATCCCAAATCGCTGAGTAGAAGGAAACGCGTGACGTCATAGAGCTGAAGCAGACTGGCTAGCCATACTTCGGACTCTCGCCTCTGGTATATGCACTGAGCTCCATATATAACAGGAGGCAGGAGATCTGTCTTCCTATTTCCCAACATGATTTCCCAACATGCCAGCGCGGAAGGATACAGTGACAATCATTTTAGTTCGCATTCATGGAAAAAAATGCTGTTTATCACATACCCTTACATGATTAGAGAATCGTTTATCAATTAGAAAAGCATAGCTTATTTAGAAAAACGTTAATAAGGATAACAGTAAATGAGAACAATAATATCTAACATTGACAACGCAGACTATTTTTGTATATTTGTCTTGCATACTTCATTTGCCTTCCAAGCTTCTAATCGCCGACTCAGAACTTCAGTTATATATAGAGCTCAGTGTTCTTTTCAGAGAGTTCAATCACTGTCAATCTGCCAGACCGATTCACTGAGCAGAAGAAAACGTTTGACGTCATCGAAAGGAGGCAGACTTAGAGCTCCTATAATACAGGCTGAATCATACCACCATTTAATGACCCAGCGGACCAAAAACCAAGCTAAAACCGGTTAGCTTACCGTACTAGTGGACGGAGAGTGACAGTAACGAGGACGGCGAACACCTGCTCAGGCGGTTTCCTAATGCTGAGCTAGGTCACAATATGGCGGTTATTTTGGGCAACAGAATGGATATGCGTCAGCTCCCCTTATAGGAGCCTTATCCACTAGTACGGTAAGCTAACCGGTTTTAGCTTGGTTTTTGGTCCGCTGGGTCATTAAATGGCGGTATGATTCAGCTTGTATTATAGGAGCTCTACTAGTGGACGGAGAGTGACAGTAACGAGGACGGCAAACACCTGCTCAGGCGGTTTCCTAATGCTGAGCTAGGTCACAATATGGCGGTTATTTTGAGCAACAGAATGGATATGCGTCAGCTCCCCTTATAGGAGCCTTATCCACTAGTACGGTAAGCTAACCGGTTTTAGCTTGGTTTTTGGTCCGCTGGGTCATTAAATGGCGGTATGATTCAGCTTGTATTATAGGAGCTCTACTAGTGGACGGAGAGTGACAGTAACGAGGACGGCAAACACCTGCTCAGGCGGTTTCCTAATGCTGAGCTAGGTCACAATATGGCGGTTATTTTGGGCAACAGAATGGATATGCGTCAGCTCCCTTTATAGAAGCCTTAGGCAGACTGGGCTAAGACTCCTATAAGGGGAGCTGACGCATATGCAGCTTGTTGCCCAAAATAACCGCCATATCGCAAACTAGCTCCGCATTAGTTTGCAGCCCGAGCAGGTGTTTTCCGTTCCTGTCCCTGTCACTCGCCGTCCAACACTGCGGTAGGCTAACCGGTTTTAGCTTGGTGTTTGGTCCGTTGGGTTATTAAATGGCGGTATGATGAAGAGTGTACTATAGAAGCTCTAGACTGGGCTAGCTCTATTTCGGGACCTGTCGCCTCCGGTATATGCACTGAGCTCCAAATATAACAGGCGATATGTCTTCCGATTTCCAAACATGATATCCAGCGGTCAGCGCGGAAGGATACAGTGACAAAATTTTTAGTTCGCATTCAGGGCATGAAATCCTGTTTATCTCATCACCTTATATGATTAGATAATCATTTTTCAATTAGCATAGCATAGTTAGAGAAGCAATTATTAGGATAACAGTAAATGCAAACACTATTATTGACAACGCAGACTATTTTTTCACCTTTGCCTTTCATTTGCCTAGCAAGCTTCTGAACGCCGACTCAGAACTCCTGCTATATATGGGGCTCAGTGGGTATATGTAGTTCATGAGGTTAAAAGCACTTTACTGCCGGGTTAGAGTGATCCAGAATGACAATTTTAAAGAAGAAATACTTGAAAAGACGGGAATTTCCCCAGTTTGAAATACTAAGAAGAATCTTAAAATAAATAGCAGTCCAGTCCATTTAAATGCAGGAATAAACGTCAGTGACTATGACATCATAGTGACACAAGGTTAGTATTTTTAGGTAGCTTTCAATACAAAAAAGAATAAAGCTACCTATTGCAGCCGTTCGGAGGAAAGCAATTCCGGAAAATTTCGGTATATTTTCACCGATCATGACTCCCAGACCCCAAAACCACCCTCTTTTCAAATGTTGTTTAAGTGTTAGGCCTTGATATTAGGATTCGGGAGCATTTTTTGTTTTACCTCTATCTTAAAAAATGGCTAAAATAGAGCAGTTTGAAATTCTAGGGTGGCTGACATTTTGAAACAAGACAGTACTTTACAAAAAACCAACGATTAATTTATGAGTTTTGGGTGAACGCGATTTCTCGCAAATTATTATCTTTCATTGTTGTAATCATCTTCTCAATCATACGCATACAACTGTACATTCATACCCGTTAGCGCCAAACTTGGCGGCACTTGGCAAAATATCGCCAAATTTGGCAACCAAAATAAGTTTTCATAAATGAAACCAACTTGGCTATAGTTGACTAATTTGGCAAATTCCTTATTCAAATTCAGTATTAACGAATCTTCTGTAATCGGGTTTTTTGCATTTTAGCTTTCTGTTTCGAGTAACATTAGCTAAAATTTTACAACTAAGATATAGGAAAGCTACCTTTTCCTCCCGGTACAAGCCCGAAAGACTTTTTTTTATATTCATGGAGGAAAAAATCATCTTTTCTTTTCGAAAAGATACATTAGGTTTTACATATTACTTGTGATGATAGATTATTTACTGATATTTGATTTACACAGAATACTTAATATTATTTCTCAATAATTAATCTGGGTTATGCCCTTCCGTGATTACTGCATAATTAAATGCAATCATTTTAATATGTTTAAATTTAATGAAAACCATTGAAATTTTTCTTTTAAATAGGACGACATTTACTCTGATGGAATCACGTTTCTGATTGGTAAATGTGATAAGGCGAATTAATTTTATTTTCCAGAGAGAAAATCATAACCTGATTTTGAAAGAAATTAGGATCAACAGAAATGAACATTTTGAAGAAATTTCATAAAAAATATTATAATTAAAATTAAAATATAACAAGTGGGTAAGTGTGATCAAAGATCGCACAAAGGGTTTCTTTAATATTCCTTTCAAAACACTTTATCCTTTCTTTAATAAATCCAAATAAATTTCATTAAAAAAAAAAAATACCGGTTTATTTTTTTTGTTTTTTCGAATACCTGAACCGGCCTGATAGTGGGCGAAACCCGCTATTATACTCTGTCATAATAATATTTGTCATATGGACTAAATGCGATATTTAAAAAAAAACAATTTCAAAATTAAACATATTGTATAGAAACCTTCAAAGTGTTAAAATATGCTAATATCATGATTCAATTCGTTCCTCAAACTCATATGACGCTATAATCACTTGTTATCGTAATATCTACTTGGTTTCTCAGCTACTCATATTGATACTCTTTGTATTATTTTCAAACATTTGAAAAAGTCCGTTTAACTTCCAATATGACGTCAGATTAATTTTCTTTTTAATTCTCTAATGACATTATATTAAGCTGCTTTCTGTACTTACACAACCTCATAATCCTTGTATTATTGAGAAATGTTTGAAAATTTCCGTTTTATTACCAATAGGACGTCATATAAATTTTTTTTTCAATTGGTGAAACTTTTTATTTCATTTCCATTTTTCACGTGGAAATCTTTCAATAGAAAATTAATTATTGTAGAAATAATTTTATCGTGGATTTTTAATTGTTGGCAACTGCTATAACGAAAAATGCTTAAATTTAATAAGAAAAGGCTGTTAGATTTTTGGTTTTTTACATCTCTATATTAAAATAATATTAAATAATAAAAATATCTCTATATTAAATTTTATTTTTTTAGCTTCATAGTAGGTATTCAGCTATAAATGCACAAAATTTAATGCTGGTAAGTTATATAGTTTCTGAGAACCGGCTATGTGACGGACAGACAACGAAGCGGGACTAATAGGGTTTCGTGTGATGAACGAAACCCTAAAAATGGGAATATTTTAAAAAGTAGCTAGTGCGGAAACATCTACAAATGTTTGGCTTTCATTTAAAAAATAATAATTATCAAAATTGGTTCAGTAGAAAACTAAGGGCAGATGACTAAAAAAACAACCTTGTGTTTTAAATATATAGACTTTTTTTTAAGAATTCCGTTTTATAAGCATTATTATTTTATATATGGCATAATATTTTTCCGTTTATATCAATATTTTCAGCAAATACAAAACTCAAATAGTAATGCAAGTGTTGTCGTATAAAAATTATTCAAGATATAGTTACAAACCTTTCGAACTCTATGTACTCCCCTCGAGCATCTACACATATTTTCCAGCGATTTAGCTATGTTAAAGTTATATACAGGGTGTACCAAAAAATTGACCTCGGATATTATTCCTTTAAATATTGATCATAGACATATATTAAAATTAATAAGTTACGTAAAAAAAAGTTATACAATTTTACGATATCGATTAAAATTTTCAGGGAATTAAATTTGAAGAAATAAAAATTTTAAATTTTTATACGGTCCCCGTACAAAAATTTTCCCAATGTGTAAAATGTGCCCCTTACACGAATAATGTTATGTACAAAATTTCAGCATTTTATCATAAAAAGTCGCAGAGACATGTTTAAGCAAATTTGGTGAGCGATCGAACATAAATGAAAATGTAAATCTTTACAGCTAGAGTGCAAATGATGCGACGCAGAAATGCATCATAAAGAAATAAATATGGCTCTTATCATTAGTTTTAATTACAAATTTACAAAACTATGCTTCCCGAAAAAGGCCTTAAAATTGAGCATGATGAATTACATAATAAAACAACGCATTCAAGATGGTTGTCGTGACATCACCGAACAAGAACTTGACAGAAGAGTAAGTATCAGAAGAAATCAGCTCTGTATTGGCATGGTTAGAAAACATTTTGAACAAGCTTTGCACTGCGAATTCCTAGCACACATTGGGAACACATTTGGAACACTTTGATTCAAAAAAAGTGTTCCAGTTACCTTAAAGTTGTACTGAATGTGTTCCCTTAATGTATTCCGAATATGCTCCGCTATAAAGAATGTGTTCTGAAACTGTACCGAACGTGTTCTGCTCAGGATATCTGTTAAATCTAACTTCGGAACACATTTGAGAACGGATTGGGAGCACATTTGGGCACACTTGTGAAATCATCGCTTTCAAAAGTGCGCTAGAAAATGTGCTGAACAAAAGAAGTGTTCTCAGTATTCTAAATACTGTTCCAAAAAGTGCGCTAATAACTAATTCGGTAGAGGACGATATCTGTTTGTTTTTAGGGATTTCTTGAATTTCTATGTGTGCCATAATGAATTTTTTTTTCCATATGAAAAGCGGGTATGTTATTCGAAACACAATGATTCTCATAAAAATTACATCTGTCGAAGTTGATATAGTTATTATGATATATATTATTTCTGTTGTGAACATAGATTTTTCTATGCATTTACAAAACGCACAACAATGAATGAGGCATCATTCGAATGGTTTTTGAACCGGCTTCTGACATAGTACACTCACATTTCGTTAAAACGTGTTTTTGGATTAATAATTGCAGTTAATTGAAAATTAAATCAGCATTGTTTTCAAAAATAAAATGAAAGGTTTTTCTTAATTCATTGTTGCACAAAAATAAAATACCGCTTAATATCACGCTCAACTAGGACTATAAAAAAATAAATGGTACAAAAGAGATAAAGTGGGATGTTTCCGCAAGGGCTCATTTTATTTTTATGATTAAAAAGCGAAATTCAAATTCAAATGTTCAGAGGGGGAAAAAAAAAACCATCGATCAATCGAAGCAAATGGTACTTCACGTGTAGCCTATAATCTATGCTTTCTTATGTTACATTAAATTGTATTTTCTATGTATTCAATTTATTTTCCTTCGTCCCGTGTTTTTCGCAAACCGGATGACGTCATCTTCTAATACAGTTAAAATACGATTGTTATTTTTTTTTCGCCCGTGCCTTTTGCTATCTTCGATGAGGTTTAACTGTATCTTTGTTGGAATCAATCTGAAAATGGTTATATATTGGTAAAAAATATTAGATTGCAGTGCGAAATCTTCGCACGGCTTCACTCGTCTATATATATTTCTTATTAGCTTTGTGTAAGTTCTTGGGCAGTGCCCTATGCAACCCCCACTCCCTGCATGAAAATCAGGTTTAATATTATTCCCAGAAAAATTGGCGTTTCTTACATACTAAATACTTATGTGTAGTTTGATTTGTTATTTATTATTTTCTTTTTTTGTTTTACGCATTGCTTGTTTTCCATGTACCAAGTATATAATAAAATGGACTGACTAATTTTAAAATTCAATAATTTCCAAACGATGACAGATATTTAAAAAATTCTTGATGTCAGGAGTTTTTTTTTTTACTGTGGTTCCTGATTTTAGTTTTAAATTCTAGCTATAGATGGCGCTTTGAGCAATAGACGTCCAATCGAGGCAGAAACAGGAATCGCCCAGCATTGATGCGAAGGAAAGAGGTTAAAAAAATGGCGTGTGTCCCCCTAAGAGCAAGATTGTATTGGCGAATGAGACTCCCTCCATATATTTAACCTCTTTCCTTCGCATCAATGCTGGGATATTTCAGTTTTTGCCACGATTGAACGCCATCTATCGCTGCTATTTGAAACTACAACTGGGAATCGCAGTAAAACGCTCCTGACTTCAAACATTACTCTCCTGCAAATTTTCTTAATATCTACCACCGTTTGCAAGTTATTGATTTTTTAAATCACTCAGTGTATTTTAGGGCAAGCGGTAGATGTCTTTTAAAAAAATTTCTCCAGTGTGGAGAAAGCGTTTAGTGTTATTACCAACATAATGATCATCTTCACATAACAAACACTCTTGCGGAATGCAGTTTACTAAGCTATATGTGTTTCATTTCAATTTTTTACAGCCCTTGTACAGTTTATGGGCCTTCTTTAATTCTTTTTTCTGCGGAAAGTTCCGTAATCGGGTCAGAATCCAATTGGCGTATTTTACCGATCATAGTTTGGCACAAAATTAATTTCATTTTCTTTTTTGTTTAAATATAATGTTCTAAAAGTAATGCAACAAAACTTATTTTAAAAATTTAGACTACAGGAGAATTCAGTTTATAACTATATTAATAAGAAAATGTTTCGCTCAGTGTGTGTGTGTGCGATGGTTAGCGAAATCTAGTGCACCTAGAAATCTGAAAATTTATTTGAGGTTAGTCCAAGGTTTGTCCTGGTGCACCTGAGACTCAGAAATTTAATATATCTATATATATATATATTACACTATCGTACGTGGCACATAAATCGCGATTATTTGTTCATTGTTTAATGGCAACACCCAAATGAAACCCATCTCATTGTTTGGTGCTGCCATCTACAGGAATAAAAGCGAAACTAACAATAATTTGAAATATTGATTTCTATAAGCATTTAATATTTATAATTTAAAAAATACATCTAGCAATATAACATTAAAAATGTAAACAAAACAATGATTTTTAAAAAGGGATTTTTTGTAAACAGGAAAAGTAAGAGTAATAAGTTTACCTGACCGTTTCATGTTTTAAACGTAACTATTATACTTCTAAAATTTTAGTTCTTATTTAATTTTTTTACAAATTTTTAGTATAAATAAATATTATTCAGTCTTTTTTTTATGGAGTCCGCTCCACTTTTATATTTTTCAATGATATTCTGCCCGGGCAACGCAGGGCGGGTCAGCTAGTTTTGAAAATTAGCCTAGATATTAATTAAAAATCCTTAAAAACCCTTGAAAATTAGCGAAAAAGACAGAAACAAAGAAACGACTGCATTCTCTAACTAAATCTGCACACCGAAGCGAGGATAAAAGGTTCGCTGTAAAAAGCCGGGCCGTCACAAAACCACAGTAATCGCATTTTCTGAAAAACTTAAAAGAATGCCGTATCCACACGAAATTCACGATACAAGGGTAAAGAAAATTCGCGATTTCAAAAAAATCAAATTTCGAAAAATTCGCACCATTAGAACCCGAGATATCAATTTTTTTAAATTTTTCGTTGAAAAAACGATTAATTTTTGTGATTAATTAAGGTGTTTGAAATAGACAGCTGTCTGTAAAGGAAATAACCAGCGAAACAGCATTTCTTTATAGTGCGTTAATTCCGGCTATATTAAATTTCTTTTTAAATATTGCATTTATCGATTTAAAAATTATGCATCCATGTATAATATTCAAATGATATTTATATTCTCTTAACGAGGAATCTAAATATCTAATTTTTGTAATTGTCAAGTAATTAGAACGGAAATTATAATTGATCTTTTAATTAATTGGATCCGATAAAAAGAAATTAGTCATCTGCTGGGAAAAAAGAATGAAAAACCACAGATAATTATACTGGGATAATTCCGGCTCTATTAATTTTTTTTAATTATTGCGTTTATCGATTTGAAAATTATGCTTCCATGTATAATATTCAAATGATATTTATATTATCTTAACGAGGAATCTAAATCTCTAATTTTCGTAATTGTTCAGTAATTAGAACGGAAATTATAATTGATTTTTTAATTAATTGGATCCGCTAAAAAGAAATTAGTAATCTGCTGGGAAAAAAGAATGAAAAACCACAGATAATTATACTGGAATAATTCCGACTCTATTAATTTTGTTATATATATTACATTTATCGATTTGAAAATTGTGCATTCATATGTATTTCTTAACGAGGAATCTAAATATCTAATTTCGTAATTATCCGGTAATTAGAACGGAAATTATAATTTAATTTTTAATTAATTGGATCCGATAAAAAGAAATTAACCATCTGCTGGGAAAGAAGAATGAAAAACGACAGATATTTATATTGGGATAATTCCGGCTCTGTTATTATTTTTTTTAATTATTACATTTATCGATTTGAAAATTAGGCATCTATGTCTATTTTTTCATGGAGAACCAAGAAATCTAGTTTTCATAAAGATCGCATAATTAGAACCAAAATTGTAATTTAATTTTGCGGTAGTGAAAATAAATTCTTATCGAAGTCAAAAGCACCTGATTTTGACAGTAAAGAAGTAAAAACAATGGCTTTAATAATTAAAGAAACGTTTGTATTTCTTTTATTCGTGAAGATGGGGAGGGGGGGGAGCAACTTTTTAATAAATATCGCATTTAGTGAACCGCGCCCCCTAGCGTCGTGTTTATAATTATTTGACACCATTTTTAATCTATACATATCTACTGTCTCGATTTCTACAGAACTAATTTCATTTAACAAATTTAACTTTTTTACATTTATCCGTAGCGTTTAATTGCTGAGATGTACAGAAACAGAAACAGAAACCTCCCACTCGTGGACAGCCAACCACTCGGCATAGGACCTATGAGTTCACGAGGGGAAAACCTATATCTACCAGAAACCCCAGTGTCCAAGGACCCGGAGTCCCCAGCAAGTTAAAAATAAAATAAAATAAAATAAAAAATCACACGAGCTACCCAATATTGCTTATTGCTGGGTGAGGCCAAAGTTATTACCTGTATATAAGTTCTATATGAATTACTGATAAGATTACATAATATTAAAGATAAATATTTACAGATATTTACAATAATAATTTTGTACTAGATAATTACCACAATTTCCGAATAGTAATTTCAGAAAAAAATTAATTAAGTTCCAAGCTTTTCTACGATTCCTTTATCACGCGCCCGAGCAACGCCAGGCAGATCAGCGAGTTACAGATAAATAATATGTACAGTAATCCCTTAACATTCGCGAGGGTTACGTTCCAGGAAAACATCGCGAATGTCAAATCCGCGAATGTTGAGTATATCTCTCTGCACTAAAAAAGGAGTAACGTTCTATAAAAGTTTAATTAGAAGGGCACAGTATTTAAAAAAAAAAGTATATATGTATTAACAGTACGTTATGCATAACATATTTGTATGAATGTACACACATATTCATATTTATGAAATTTATTTAATGAAGATAATTCAAATTAACTGACTGGATAAATAATTACAGCTAAAAAGCATACGTGTTTTTTTTTTTTTTTTTTTTTTTTTTTTAATAAAGTAATTTTGACTCTCTCTCTCTCCATTCACAAAGAGATGATAATGTATGCAGTTTCAGCTCCATAAGTAGCTTCAGCTCAATCTCTACGAGAACCTGCACAAGCACATTTTAAATTAATAGATTGAAGATGCCGTTACCTTACCACTTGCAATATCCCCATTGCAACGAGTATTCTTCTGCTGTTATTATTTTGTTTTCCTACAACACTCGCTCCTTTTTCAGTAGACAACTGAAAATTGATTTGTAAATACATACTGAGAAATTTCCAGGGAAACATTCTTTAAACACTGTAAATTCTGAAAAACAAATATATAATTTTTAAAAAAAAAATCGCAAATAATCAAGTCAGATTCTCATGAACGTTAAGTTCTCCGCATTTTCATGTTCGCGAATGTTAAGGGATTACTGTACTTACAAAACGCACAATGATGAATGAGATATCATTCGAAAGATTTTTGAACCCATTCTTCGTTAAAACGTATTTTGATTAAAATTTTCAGTTAATTAAAAATTAAATCAGCATTGTTTTTATAAATGAAATGAAAAGTTTTTCTCAAATCAGTGTTGCCACGAAAATAAAGTATCACGTTATTTCATGCTCAACAATGATTATAAAAATATACATAGTATAAAAAAGATAAAGTGTGACGTCTACGCACGGGTTTATTTTACATTTATCATTAAAAAGCCAAACTTAAATTGAAATGTTTAGAAGAAAAAAACATCATCGTTAGATCGAAGCAGTGGTATTTCACGTGTTGCCTAAAATATATGCTTTGTTATATTATATTAAATTGTATTGTATATGTATTCGATTTATTTTTCTTTGTTTCATGTTTTTCCTGAAGCGGATGACGTCATACTAAATGCATTTAAATTACGATTGTTAATTTCCTCGTGCGTGCCTTTTGCTAGCTTCGATCAGTTTTTATTGTGCATTTGAAGGAATAAATAAGATGATATTCTGGCTTCACTAATGCATAATCACATATTTTTATCCTTAAATTTTCTTTAGAATTTGAAACGTGCATCTAAAATATATTAGATATTACTAAGAAAAATTAGACTGTAGTACGAAATCTTTGCGCGGGTCCACTGTGTCATATGATATCTTTAAAAAATCAGTATAATTGATAAAAAAAATATAATAGTGTATCTACGTTCTCATTGTTAAGTGGAGTTCCATTACCTGCAATTTATTTTGTTGAGCTGTCAACATGGTAGACCAGATGCTATTGCCAATAAGGTTATCTGAGCGAAATATGCCCGCCGGCTGTCGGCCCAAGTAGCTCAATCGGTAGAGCATTGGCAATTTAAGTGAAAGGTTGTTGGTTCGAGCCTCTGGCTTAGGCATTATCTCGCTCTGTTAGAAATGTTCAGTTCGTATGAAAGTGACAAGTTAGTTTTTTAAGAATGGATACGCTGTTATACTAAAGAATAAGTTATATATATTTTTTTTTTTCTATTTATTTAAAAGCCAAACATTTTCAAAATCTCTGAAGGATGACCAATGGCCACTATTTTTAAACTTTTAACACACAAATAACTACATACGTAATGATGAATTAATTATGATAAATTGCCTTGATTATTAGTTTAAAAAGAATTTAAAATAACAATTTGATATCATTTTTTATTTTATTTTAAACAAACTCATGCACATTGCACATACCCACATCTATATAGTCATAAATGATTTTTGTAAGGTGGTTTTGAATTGTGAGTAACTAAATTAATAATATTTTTGTATGCATGTATATACTAATAGCTTAAATTTTTCTTTTGAAAATGTTTTGTGATAAATTACGATTTTTTGTGATACTGAGGGTTCTAGAATGCTGAAATTTGTCTTGGTAGTTACTTATAAAATAGAAATGCTCTCTAAGAACAGTTTCTGAAAAAAAAAATTGAAATGTAAAAGAGTGAAACGAGGGAAAATCGTTCTAAAAACGTTCTAAATTACTATTTTTATGGAATTGTTAAGAAAAGAAACTTAAAATTTGTAAACGACCTCTATCTGAAACACTGCATTCATGTTCAATATGCAGACACAATTTCCAGTCGACATTTCTTCTCGCGTATCATTTTGTGACAATTTGATGATAAAATAACCATAGGGTGTTTCGTTTTCTTTTTTCAGTACCGTACTATATATTCTAAAATTGATGAGTTAAATAAACAGTTCTGTAAATATTTTCAAAAGCTTTGAGAATCTCTCCTTTTTTTTCACATCATTTCAAAAGTACATATTTTTACGCTCCGTTGATCTTTCCATTAGTGATTAAGCTAAGCGTGTAATTTTTATTTACGAAGATCTAGTCATGCATATACTCGTACTTAGTCTGCTCATTTAAAAGTCAGCGCAACGGAAATAATTTTTTCAAGTTCTTCTTATATTTTTCATATTTGCACTTTCAAATAAATTTGTTTTTGCAGTGAATATGGATACTCTTTTGTTAACGTACAGAATTTAAGCCTATATTGCAAGTTTTATCCTATTGTCATGATTAGGGATGGCAAGTAGCTTTTCTGACCAAGCGAGTGAATTTTTAGTGTTAGTCTTTTAAACACTGCAGTCTACAATAAATGCACCAAAAACTTGTATATATTTTTATTCGTTGCCCATATTTCGTGTTTTTTTTTTTTTTGCAATGCAAGCACGGCACCAAGTTCTAACCTACACGAAACTTTCCTCTGTTACAAAACTTAATTTTATACAAATGTTCATACAACAATGCATTATAATTATTATTTTTTTTTTCAATATGTAAGTTTTACCGTAAATATTTTTGACTGTATACTGCACCTTGCTGGCTGGTAAAATTATATGAAAATTCTCCGTCTCTAGTTATGAATAATCTTAACATAGTATAAAACAAAGTCGCTTTTTCTGTCCCTATATCCCTATGTACGCTTAAATCTTTAAAACTACGCAACGGATTTTGATGCGGTTTTTTTTTAATAGATAGAGTGATTCAAGAGGAAGGTTTATATGTATAATAACATCCATTAAATAGTGGAGAAATACTGTTATTTTTGAGGTTTAAGTCGCTTTTTCTGTCCCTATATCCCTATGTACGCTTAAATCTTTAAAACTACGCAACGGATTTTGATGCGGTTTTTTTTAATAGATAGAGTGATTCAAGAGGAAGGTTTATATGTATAATAACATCCATTAAATAGTGGAGAAATACTGTTATTTTTGAGGTTTTTAATGTGATGTCGTAAATAATTTCATTTTTTCCGCTTATACATTGCAAACGCAGGCTGAACCCTCCAAGATTTATCAAAATAATGTACTAATTATTGTACACATTAAAAAGGTCTACAGAAAACACAAAGAAATGAAGGTTTTCAAGGTTAACCCGAAGCAAAGCTAGGGAGGGCCGCTAGTAAGAAATATAACGTATACGTCAAGCATTGAAAACGAAACATTTTACAAAATTTTCATAATATTGTTTTAGTGCGGGGAAAAGTTATATCTAAATAAATAAGTTGGAAAACATAGTCATAGATAAAAAACCCATTTTCAGAAATTATTGCCCTTTGACGGTATTATATTCGCATTATTTTGTGCAAGCTCTGTGTATAATCTATACCTTTTTAGACATGTCTCATATTGTACTAAAATTTTATTCAGCTGCATATTGTATAACACGTATAAAAATCCATTACCAACATTTACTGCCCTTCGACGGTGAGATATTCGAATTAATTTTTGGATATCTGTATATTATCTATACCTTTTAACAGATATTACGTAATGTTCTAAGATTTTTAGCTGCAAATTGCACAACCAACGAAAAGATTTTTTTCCCGTCAATTACCACATACATATTCACGTTTGTATGTCCCTGTATATGAATTCACTGCTCACGTACATAATTTAGTAAATTTTAGTTTAACTTAATACATGTCAAAATGCACTTTCAGCTTTGTTTTTGCCCTCCCATCTTATTTAAAACTTCTTATTTAGTTTAGCACTAACATTGCAATGATTGTCAATTTGTACGTGAAAAGAGGTCACCTACTTTCCTTTGTGTTCCTATTAAATCACAGCATTTTCTCCCCCCCCCCCAAATATTCTAGTTTATTGCAGTATAGATACTTATGACCCTGTATACATAGTTTTCTTTTCTTAGATGAAATTGCTCTTGAATTTTTGATAGGAGAATAACTGTAATAATCCAAATAACGCCGTTACTATGGTAGCTAATTACATCTGAATTGTCAGAAGAACACATGACGTTTTATCAAAAAGTTTCTTACTAAGCTGTACGACGACGTATAGCAATATGGGATATTTCATACGCTTTAAATAAAAAAAAAATATATTTATCGAGTTTTTAATTTTTTTCTGAGAAGATAAGATTTATCTAAGCGTAAGTAAATTTTTAATTACCTGATCTTTGATTCTCTCTCTTTCTTTATCTGTCTATCTACCTATCTATCTGTATTGCCTTATTCCTAAAAATCGCTGAGATATTTACGAAATTGAATTTAAAAAATATTTATAAAAATAATTTTATATTAATAATATTATAATATTATATTATATATATAGTATATATATATATATATATATATATATATATATATATATATATATATATATATATATATATATATATATATATATATATATATATATATATATATATATATAATATGTATATATACCATATATATATATTATATATTATAATAATATATTGTAAATATTATATTTATAAATTATCTAAAGATATTTAGAAATTTGGTGCTTGGTGAAAATTGTGATTTGTGTGATGGTTGGTGAAAATTGTGAATTCTTAAAATAAATGGTGAAAATTGTCCACCATTTATTTTAAGAAGACTGTGAAATTTAAATATTATTTTTTATTATTTATAGTATTCCACCAAGAAATTCTTTAAATATTCAATAATTCTTTAAAGAATTGAATAAATGTTTGAAAAAAAAAATTAATCTATTGAATATGAAATAAAAGTTTTCTAAAATTATTAATTCATTATTATTATACAGCATAACCATCTTCATGAGTAATGTTGACGTCATATCAACGGTGGTAAAACTTGACTCGTAAATGTCACTTTTAGTGCCATTTTTTAAATTTCTAAACATTGCAGAATTTCAATTTTTATGCCGCCGAATTGGGAAAAATTTTTCTTTTAAATGAAATTTGTTTGAAAACTGTATCTTAATTCACGTGGTTTATTTTTAGGGTATTTAAAATAATTTTCAAGCATGAATAAATAATAATCAAGCATAAATCTGTGTGATACCTAATTATGGAAAATTAACCTGTTTGCACGTGGAATAATGTAAATAATTCAGGATTTGTTTGTTTCCGTGTAATCCTCTTTAATAAAAAGCTATGCGTTGCTGACGACTGGATTTTTCGCTAATCGTTGCCACAGATTACTCTCGAAAAAAGAAACATTTGAAGTTACCGAAAAAATTAATAGCTCGGAAAGTATTTGTCAGAAAAATGTTAGACAAACTGCGTTTGAAAGGTAAAAATTTGTATTTTTCTGTATATAGATTTCAAATCTAATGATTAGGCAGTTTTTCAAATATTGAATTTAAAAAATTACCAAATTTCACAATGGAGTACCATAGCGAAACCTTCACGCGTAAAAGGATAATAATAACGGCAATGTGTCCGGACGTGTATTACTGGCTATAGCACGAGTCACAAATTATAGTAGCCTTATTATTCTGTTAAAATATGATGTCACGAGTGCATGATTTTTATTTAATTTTAATATAATCATCTTAGAAACAACGTTTTGGGAATTTTTTTCGAATGGGACTACAATTTGGCTAATACTGTATATTATTACGAGTTTAAAAGGGGAAATGTGGGGGGGGGGGGGCGCTTTATATTATTTAGGTTTTCTCAGAAAAGTTTGATCAGAGTTGAAAGTTTAATATATCAAAATGTCATAAATTAAATCGTCATTAAATAGGCAACAACTATAACGACGGTCCTTTAGATCGTTTGAATAGATTTTCATGCATAGGAAACTGACTATCATTTGAAGAGATATAGATGACAAGCTTCCGGTGTGCATTGTGCAATTATTTTTTTATTTGATTAATCTTTTGAGTTTTTTTTATTATTATTATTCAAAATTTCACTATTTTATTTGAGATTTATTTCAAATTTATTTCGAAAATGCAATTTATTTGTTTGTTAATTTGTAAAACAGCGTATATAAAAATATTCCCTTTAAATTAAAAAAGTATTTACACGCGACTATTAAAAACAGAAATAAAACATTAAAATGATTAAATTAAATGATCACGTTTTAAGAGCAGTAAATAGAGAAACATCATAAAAAATGTCCTTTTCACGTGAATATTAAAAAGATAAATAAAACTTTAAAATGATAATTAAATTATTACGCGTTAAAAGCAATAAATGGTGAAAATTACGTCATATTTTAAATGATCAAATAATAATATTCCCAACCAGTTTCTATTTAAAAAACATATTTACACGAGAGATTTATTTAATATTTTGAGATAGTCCTTTAACTTATTAAAAAATGTATTTTCACGTGAATACTAAAAGAGAAACTAAACTTTGGTGAAAATTACGTCATATTTAAAGCGAAACATTTAAAATGTGTTATATAAACAATCTTCTTATAGAGTCGTTATAAAATTTCGGAAGGTAGCGATATTGTTTACTTAGCCATTTTATACAATCTGATGTCTCAAATGTTTAATCAATCACGAAGAGAAACAAAACTTTAATAATAATTGCATCATATTTAAAACGAAACATTTAAAATGTGTTATTTAAAGCGAAACATTTAAAATGTGTTATTTAAAACGAAACATTTAAAATGTATTATTTAAAACAATCTTCTTATAGAGTCGTTATGAAATTTCGGAAGTTAGCGATATTGTTTAATTAGCCATTTTATACAAGCTGATGTCTCAAATGTTTAATCAATCACTTGTTTAATCAGTCACGAAAAGAAACAAAACTTTGATAAAAATTACATTATATTTAAAACGAAACATTTAAAATGTGTTATTTAAAACGAAACATTTAAAATGTGTTATTTAAAACAATCTACTTATAGAGTCGTTATAAAATTTCGGAAGTTAGGGATATTGTTTAATTAGCCATTTTATACAAGCTGATGTCTCAAATGTTTAATCAATCACGAAAAGAAACAAAACTTTGATAAAAATTACATCATATTTAAAACGAAACATTTAAAATGTGTTATTTAAAACGAAACATTTAAAATGTGTTATTTAAAACGAAACATTTAAAATGTGTTATTTAAAACGAAACATTTAAAATGTGTTATTTAAAACAATCTACTTATAGAGTCGTTATAAAATTTCGGAAGGTAGCGATATTGTTTACTTAGCCATTTTATACAAGCTGATGTCTCAAATGTTTAATCAATCACTTGTTTAATCAATCACGAAGAGAAACAAAACTTTGATAAAAATTACATCATATTTAAAACGAAACGTTTAAAATATGTTATTTAAAACAATCTTCTTATAGGGTCGTTATAAAATTTTGGAAGGTAGGGATATTGTTTACTTAGCCATTTTATACAAGCTGATGTCTCAAATGTTTAATCAATCACTTGTTTAATCAATCACGAAGAGAAACAAAACTTTGATAAAAATTACATCATATTTAAAACGAAACATTTAAAATGTGTTATTTAAAACGAAACATTTAAAATGTGTTATTTAAAACAATCTACTTATAGAGTCGTTATAAAATTTCGGAAGGTAGCGATATTGTTTACTTAGCCATTTTATACAAGCTGATGTCTCAAATGTTTAATCAATCACTTGTTTAATCAAGCACAAAGAGAAACACAACTTTGATAAAAATTACATCATAATTAAAACGAAACACTTAAAATGTGTTATTTAAAACGAAACATTTAAAATGTGTTATTTAAACGAAACATTTAAAATGTGTTATTTAAAACAATCTTCTTATAGAGTCGTTATGAAATTTCGGAAGGTAGCGATATTGTTTACTTAGCCATTTTATACAAGCTGATGTCTCACATGTTTAATCAATCACTTGTTTAATCAAGCACAAAGAGAAACACAACTTTGATAAAAATTACATCATAATTAAAACGAAACACTTAAAATGTGTTATTTAAAACGAAACATTTAAAATTGTTATTTAAACGAAACATTTAAAATGTGTTATTTAAAACAATCTTCTTATAGAGTCGTTATGAAATTTCGGAAGGTAGCGATATTGTTTACTTAGCCATTTTATACAAGCTGATGTCTCAAATGTTTAATCAATCACTTGTTTAATCAATCACGTAGAGAAACAAAACTTTAATAAAAATTACATCATATTTAAAACGAAACATTTAAAATGTGTTATTTAAAACGAAAATTTTAAATGTGTTATTTAAAACAATCTTCTTATAGAGCCGTTATGAAATTTCGGAAGGTAGCGATATTGTTTACTTAGCCATTTTATACAATCTGATGTCTCAAATGTTTAATCAATCACGAAGAGAAACAAAACTTTAATAATAATTGCATCATATTTAAAACGAAACATTTAAAATGTGTTATTTAAAAAAAAATCTTCTTATAGAGTCGTTATAAAATTTCGGAAGGTAGCGATATTGTTTACGTAGACATTTATACAAGCTGGTGTCTCAAATATTTAATCAATCACTTGTTTAATCAATCACGAAAACAGTTGTTAGATACCTCGATAGCAGTTGATTTGACATCAAAATTCTTCAATATAAGAGAAATGAATGGAAACTTTTTTATTTGTGCTATTTTTGCGTTGTTCGTTTATTTTAATATAACGGCACGAAGTTCAATCCACCTATTTTAAACTGGTATGATTTTTTGATCAATCAGTATGATTGTGATAAAACAATAAAGTGTTACTATGTATCCATAGTCCATTGGAGTGCCTCTACTTGCGGTTTATTTAGGTGAGCAGTTTCAGATAACACATCAAGCTGTTATTGTCATAAGGTTGTCTTAGTGAATTGTGTCGACCGGTGGTCGTCCAGGTATCTCAATTGGTAGGGCACATACAATTTAAGCCTAAGATTATGTGTTTCGATTCTTGGCCTGTGTAGTTTTTTACTCATTTGAAAAAAAAAATAATTAAAAGTTGTATGTAACTACATTTTTAAAAATAAATTTGTAAATTCACGGTAAAACTACTGGCAGCAAAGTTGCCGGACATTTTCCGTTCCGTCAGTATATTTTTCGTTTTAAGAGATAAAAGAATTAAAAACTCCGTTTGAAGTAGTGGTAACTTTCCGTTACGCTCTCAGATATATTTCCTTCAAATCACGGAAATATTCCTGGCAGCATTGCAAGGAAGGGGAATTTTCCGTTATGAATAACCTCGGTTTTAAGTAATTACATCTCTCTTTGTGCTGCCATCTGGGCACTATTACAGGAGTATTTATTATTTGATATAGTACAGGGAAATTTTCTGGCTGACATTGGGCTCGATCTACGGACCTCAGCGACTTGAGTCAAGCGTCTTACCGGTAAACCTGTGGTCACTTACTAGAGTAAGAGTTTGAAACGATGATACGGATTTCTTGAAATGGCGGCTTGGAACTTAAACATTTTGGGGTTTAGACACCTGTTAATTTTGAAGTTTAATTCGGGGAGATTTCGTTATGAGATGATGGTTGCGGTTTTAAAACTTTAGTATTAATAGAGGATAAAAATATGAATTATATATATTCTTAATTGGATTGTTAGATATAAAATAAGAATATATATGAATTATATATATTCTTAATTTTATTGTTAGATATAAAATAAGAATATTATATTTTGAATAAAAAAAATTCGATAAAAAATGTTTGCTTCTTTGAGAAAATCGATTTTTTTTTTCAACTATTATACATTTTTTAAATGTGTTCGTTTCGAATATATTTTCAGTGCGCACTATTTTTTGTTCTTGTTTGTGAATGTCTCAATTATCTGGATTTTCAGATACCCGGATTACTTTCAAGACCACATTAGTCCAGATAAATGGTGTCTCGCTGTATTTATTAACCCTTACCTGTACTCTTCCATGTAAATAATATTTGTCAAGAAGGCAGGTTTTTAACACTTTCCAACATAGTTGAAAAATGTTTATCAATTCGGTTTGTTTGTCTGTCTGTCTGTAGCATGTATAGCTCGTTTACAGGGACGCTAAAACAAAAATCGTTACATTACGGTCTACGGCAAAGATCGTCTGAGGTGTATTTTAATGAAGTTACATTATTACAAACATAACGAAATTGATAAGAATTTCTCAGATGCACGAAAACATGCTTTCTGCAGAAAATGGAAGACCATTTATCATTTATCATTTATCATTTACTTATAGGATCACACAAAATAATTGAGTTACATAATGGTCTACGGAGAAAAGTGTTTGCGGAGTATTTAATAATGTTACACCATTTCAAACAAAATGAAATTGATATATACATTACTGAGGTTCACTACAAGATTCTTGCTGTAGAATATGATGTGCAAAGCATTTATCGTTCATTTACAGGGACACATAAGATTTCGATTACAATAGAGATTAAGCAAAGATTGAATTATGACGGCCTATTATCTACACGAGGAATGTAGGCCCTAGGTAGGAGTACCCTCTAACATGTATTTACACAGGGTTATCCAAGGTTCGAAGAAAACCACGGAAAACTCCAAACGATTAGGGCAACGATCACGATTGAGTTCGAACCCAGCACCTACCGTCTACCAGTTTTGAGAGCAGAACCTCTCGGCCACTGGTGGGGCGAGATTAAACAGTGAAATTTTGTTAAAGTATTCAGGAAGTGTGGGAAAGTATTTTATATTCTATGCTTGATGCATGATTTTACGGGCTTGTTTATTACTGTTCTTGTTTAAAATTTATTATGTATATTTTGTAGGTTAAAAACATTAACTCTATACAATGCCCCCTTTAAAGGCCTATACAGTTCGGGTATGTCCGACTCACGGTCGAGTCTGGTATCCAGAAAAACAGAAAAGTTCAAAGATGAAGAAGCATCCATTATATGAACGTGACGGTTCCGATTCCGACGACGAAAAGACTGTATGGGAATATTGTCAAAAGGTGTTTGGCAATTCTTCCGTGAGTGGTATAAATCACATCGCCCTGGCGAAAACTAAGAAAAGAAGAGTCTTCTGGTGCTTCATATTCTTGGTGTCACTTATAGGCTTCTTTTACCAGTTTGGAGCTTTTCTAGTCCAGTATCGAGAATTTCAGTCCATAGTACAAATAGATATACAAAATATGGGCTCGCTTATGTTCCCAGCAGTTACACTCTGCAATGCTAACAGGTAGGTCATTTTACATTTGTTTAGTTCTAAATCCCACGGGATAACGCATATATTGTACTATAAATGTAACTAAATGTGTTTAATATATTTTTGACTGAAATTCAGATGTCTGAGCTCAGATATTTTATAATATATAATGCAATATACAGGATATAACTGAATTGATGGCCAAACATTTAAGGGATGGTAGTACATGTTAAAACAAGCAAATTTTGTATATTAAACTGGGGTCACAATCCACTTTCTAAATCTATAATACAGGGTGTCTCAGTCCACATTTTCATTCATCCACATTTCGTTCAATCCACAATTCGCTCAATCCACATTTAGTTCCATCCACATTTCGTTCAATCCACATTTCGTTCTACAGTCTGCGTATGTCCAACTCACGGCCGAGTCTGGTAATAGAAAAACAGAAAAGTTCAAATATGAAGAAGCATCCATTATATGAACGTGACGGTTCCGATTCCGACGACGAAAAGACTGTACGGTAATATTGCCAGAAAGTGTTTGGCAATTCTTCCGTGAGTGGTATAAACCACATCGCCCTTGCGAAAACTAAGAAAAGAAGAGTCTTCTGGCGCTTTATATTTTTGGTGTCACTTATAGGCTTCATTTACCAGTTTGGAGCTTTTCTAGTCCAGTATCGAGAATTTCAGTCTATAGTGCAAATAGATATACAGAATATGGGATCACTTATGTTCCCAGCAGTTACACTCTGCAATGCTAATAGGTAAGTCATTTTACATTTATATATATTTGTAAATTGCACATATTTTGTCCTATAAATGTAACTGAATGTCTTTTATTTACAGGGTGTCCATAAATGATTGTACCGGTTTCTTTACCTCATAACTTTTGATTTAAGAATAGGACGAAAAATATTATTTACATATTCGTAAATTACAACACAAAAAGTTTTTTGATTAGCGCAAACAAAGTTACATGTGGGTAAAATTGCAACTCAAAACGCTATTAATCAAATAACGATTACAATCAAATATTAATTAATGTTAAAATTTTATGAAATTTATCAAAAAGCTGTTAATGAATTATAAGTGCAAAGTTAGATAGATATACAGGGTGATTATAAAAAAAACACTATCCCGATATATGAGCCCCTAACTGTCATACCGTTCACAGAAACTGAATGAAATTCTGGCCTAAAGTATTTTGAGGTATGCGCTCAAGAATCACGTGAAAAACAACAGTTAAATTCTAACAGTTACGGTTACAGTGACAAAATTTCGAAAATTTCAAATAGCAACACCTACTTTTTTGTATTGGAATGTGATCTTCGTACTTAAAAACCATAAAAAGCGTTGGAACAGTACCTGTAGCACAAAAATCGCCGCGCTAGACAGACTAAGAAGAAAAGTGAAAACAACCAATAAAGGACTGAGAAGCAACAGAAAGTAAAACATTTTATTGTTCAGTGCTATCCACCATCTGCCGCATGTAAAGTGTCGTCGTGTGTAAAATGGAAAATGTATGAAACACAATAAAATGTTTTGTTTTCTGTTGCTTCTATGTCCTTATTGGTTGTTTTCCCTATTTTTCTTAGTCTGTCTAGCGCCGGCGATTTTCGTGCTACAGCTACCGTTCCAACGCTTTTTATGGTTTTTCACTATGAAGATCACATTCCAATAAAAAAAGTAGGTGTTGCCATTTGAAATTTTCAAAATTTTGTCACTGTAACCGTAACTGTTGGAATTTAACTGTTGTCTTTCATATGATTCTTGAGCGCATACCTCAAAATAGTTTAAACCAAAGTTTCATTCAGTTTCTGTGAACGGTATGATAGTTAGGGGCTAATATATCGGGACAGTTTTTTTATAATCACCCTGTATATTACATAATTCATTAAAAAGTTTTGATAAAATTTTAATATTAATTATTATTTGATTAGAATCGTTGTTTGCTTAATAACGTTTTCAGTTGCAACATTACGCATATGTAACTTTAATTGTGTTATTAAAAAAACCTTATGAGATGTAATTTACGAATATGTGATAATGTTTTTCGTCCTATTCTTAAATCAAAAGTTATGAGGTAAGGAGACAGGGACAATCATTTATGACACACTTTTCGACTGAAATTTACAGTTCTGACCTCAGATTTTTGTGCTGAGATATTTCAGCTGTTGATTTTACAAGTGCAGGGAAGTCTATTTTAACTTATTGCTATAGCCTCCTGAGACCCCGCGTCCATCCTATTGGACATTTTTGTTTTTCGTATAAAATATTTAATTTCAGTTGGAATTTGTAAAACCTTACTGTCCGTAATTATGGATAGTCTAGTGCTGCTATCTGTCTACCGAAAAAGTAAAAAAAATGCAGCAAAATGTGTCTTTTAATCATTTGGAAATGGCGGCGAACATGTGAAAGATTTTTGAAGGTAGGTTATAGGGTGGAGCGAAAAAAGTGAATTTTTTTTTGCAAAAAACGGGTAGGTACCAAAAGTTGCCTTTATACTAGTACATCAAATATCAGAAATTTTAGCGCTGAAAAAAAATGCCTTGAGTCTGCGCTTTTGGTCCAAATGTCGAAATTTTGGGTAAAATTTGACAATTTTTCAAAAAAAAAAATTCTGTAGAACTGGTTATGATTTAAAAGTGTCACTTGAACCTCTATTAATAAAGATTTAAAATATTGAAACGATAAAACGATATCTTTATTCTGTATAACTGGAGCAAAACTGACAAATTTCGGTGAAAATGGGATATTTCCATTCTGGTACAGCATACAACGAATCGTTGTTTTGAATGCAGCTCTTCGCAAGTTGCTTTTACAACTACCCAGGAGTGGAGGTGGGTGCATATTATGTTCCACCCGTAACCAGCACAACCACCCTACCATCTGAGCACAATGTTTTATTTATACAATGAATTGTGATTTTTTATCAGACCGGCACGAGTTTTCTGTATATCAACCTAGTCTTGGTGTATTCATCTTTTTTTTTTCGTATCTACAGACTTTGGATGATGCTGGCTGTGACTTCCTTCACGTATCTTTCTACTGCTTGAGTATGAGAAGGCATGCAAAGTAACTCATTGGGGATGTTAGTACGGGAATCTATCCAGCCGTCTATTATCTTGAACAAACTTGCATCCGATAAATGCATAGTGATTGGGAGTCCTGTTACCGCAATATTTTTCCAATCAATTAGATTTATATAATCATCTGCTTCAATGTTGATTGTCAGTATTTCAAATTTGCGTATGTCATCATTTATCCTACCTCTTTCATTTATTATGGGATGAGCGGATAGTTGTTTAATGTGATTGCAATCAGAATTTGCTCTGAGTGTGCAAAGTAACCATTGTCCTGAATAACTTTTTTAACTATTCGTTTTACGGCGTTTGCTGTGTTGTTTAGTAGCCGAGTAGTTTCCCATAAGGTTTTATATACATTCTTTAGCTGTGGATTACATTTGATGATAAACCATCCTGGGGTATAAACTTAGATCACATACTTTGTGAGTGAAAATAGAGACTCTGACACGCAGTCAATGCGAATAATTAAGGCGAAGAATTCTATTCGCTGTTGTGAGCCATACTGCGTGGGACAATTTTCCTAGGCTCCTATTCGCTAGTTCTTTAGAGCAATATCCTGACGAAATAGTTTTGCAAATGTCCAGCAGGTATTTCTGGTCTGTGCTGAGTGCCTTTTCATCGATTTCAGGAAATATGTTTTCTAAATTACTCTTTATAAGTTCAAAAACTGCAATAGGGAGTGAATGGCCCGTGGACAAGGATTCCCCTAATACATTTGGGCCAGAAGTTTTCCCATCGATCATGCCTAACAAATGATGCAGAGGCAATTCATTTAACTGGAGCTGGCATATGATCCATTGCAATGGTCTTGCAAGCTTCTCTTCCATTCGACGGATTACTTCAGTATGCTTCCCCGTATTCACAGGACACCGGACACCCATCACAACTCAAGCATGAGATGCTGGACAAATCAATATTTTCATCTTTTAAAACTTTGATATGCATTTAAAAATATCTTTTAATGCTCCAGATGAGGAAATGTTAGGCAAAATTAGTCCCCAAATATTTGGAGCCAGGCTTTTGTAAGATAGTAACACATTCTTCTGTCATAATTATACGATACACATGTTTATCACTTCTCTTTTCCATACACATTGTGTCATCTTTTCAGGAGTCGAAATATAAGGCTCTTATTTCTGTTTTAGGGTTCTGTTCTTTACGTTGAGACGAACAAGCCGATTGGCTTTCACGCCTTACAGTGCTTCTATCTGTGACGAGTACGGGTACATTATGTTTTCCAGTGTCATTTGCTGTACGTACACAATCCTGAAGAACCGCTGAAGCAAGAACTACAGCAGACTGATCAGAAATTCTATAGCTATCACATGCTCTAGAAAAAGTTTCAAACTTCATTCGAGTTTCGGTATATGAGGATGAAGATGGAAATTCAATTTTATCTATTACTGAATCATTGCATACTGATTCGTTTATTTCAGTTTCACATGCAGCATCTTCTAATTGAGGTGCTTCTTTATTTAATCTTCTTTCTATTAATTTATTTTTCAACGAGTCGTTGTATGCTGTACCAGAATGGCAACGCCCCTTTTTTACCGAAATTTGTCAGTTTTGCTCCAGTTAAAAATAATAAAGATATCGTTTTATCGTTTCAATATTTTAAATCTTTATTAATAAAGCTTCAAATGACACTATTAAATCATAGTCAGTTCTACAGATTTTTTTTTTGAAAAATTGGCAAATTTTACCCAAAATTTCGACATTTGGACCAAAAGCGCAGACTCAAGCCATTTTTTTTCAGCGGTAAAATTTCAGATATTTGATGTACTAGTATAAAGGCAACTTTTGGCACCTACACGTTTTTTGTAAAAAAAAAATTAATTTTTTTCGCTCCACCTTTACACAGTTTTAACTAAAATTTCATATATATATTTTAAGTATTTTGATATTAATGCAGCATATATCTATGTGCTGCGATTACAGCCTTGCCGACATATGCGAGTGAAAGATGCCAAGCTGGGTATCGTGTATCGTCCTCGTAGGTCAATGGTAGGGCATTGGAGCGTTATTTCAAGGGTTTGGGTTTCGATTCCCGGCTTGGACATTTTTTCACTCAGCCGGTATTACACTTAGATAGCAATGTTAAAATTCACATGTTTATTATTCAATAATTTCAGACGAATTTCACTGCTGAAATTTATTTGAAAAAGTAATTAAAATTATGTCATTTGTGTCGTGTCCTCTCGAGGATTTGTGCGCTTACGATGTCATTTCCATCTTGTGCTGCGATTGCAGCCTTGCTGACATATGCGAGTGAACGATTCCAAGCTGGGTATCGTGTATCGTCCTGGTAGGTCAATGATACAGCATTGGAGCTTTATTCCATTCCGAGTTTCGATTCTCAACTTGGACATTTTTTTCACTCTGCCGATATTAGGCTTACAAGTAAAGGTACTATAGTCGGTAACGGCGAATTTCGGATTTTGTAGCTCATTCGTTTCGTCTCATCGACCTTGTAATTTTTTACCTCGCATCTAGGCTATTGATTTTTTATAATGACAGAAAGCCGGGTCAAAGTTCAAAATTTCGTTCAGTGAAAAATAGATGCTTTCAAAGAAATAGTGCGATTTAAGTTTACTAATTGTTTTTACAGTGTCATACATTGCCAATAACTACTATAAGAATATATTATTGCCTATGTTCAAGTATGGATTTGCCAAAGGAGGATGCTTTGATAAAGACAAAAACACGTCACCCCTAAAGATTACTGTTTTAAAATTCCAGAAAGAAAGCAGAGCAGTTTTGAATGCGTCGTCGAGTCAGCTGAAGAAGCACTTTCTTCGTTGTGCGCACTGTGAGAAACATTTTTGTTTTACTCACTTCTTCGAAATGAACAATGTGTCAAAAATTGACTATTATCAATGCATGTCAGTATAAGAACCATAAATAAATTTAAATCTTACTTATTTCTTTGACGGCAACTGGTTTTCAATGAACGAAATTTTAAACTTTGACTCTGCCCCCGGTCAATATCAAAACTCAATAGCCGATATGCGAGGTAGCAAATTACTTAGCTTGATGAGACGAATCGAATGAGCTATAAAAATCGAAATTTGCCGCCACAGACTATTGTACATTTACTTGTTAGATAGCAATGTTAAAATGCACATGTTTATTATTCAATGTTGGGCTTATTTCTTTAATTTTTTTAATAAATAAATAAAATATTGAAATATTTAAGGTCATTTTATGTATTATTTCACATATTACTTATGTATTTTAAATTCATTTTTCAGATTTAAAAAATCGAGATTTTGTGATAAATTTCGAGATTTTTGTCCTCGAAACCTCACTGCTATGGAAGTAAGTTTATATTTTAAACGCTATTTTTGATTACATCCATAAATCTCCTTCTGTTATGTCTAAATAATTTATATGCTACTAGTCAAAAAATAAATTTAAATCTAAAACCATAACCGAAGACCCAAGTCGAAGAATTGTAAAAAAAAAAAATTAACTTTTCAGAAACCAAAAGTTTTTTGTTAAATTATATTGATTTTTTGTAGCATTTATATAATACTAGCAGACCCCCGCCCGGCGTTACCCGGGCCCGTGATAATAAATTTAAAAGGAAGCATCAAGTTTTTGTTATTTTATATCTTTAACCGGATTATGTATTAAATTATATTTTAAAATGAAAAATTCGTAAAAAAAATATTGATATTTAGTGATAAAAGCACTCATTTACTTGTTTTTTTTTTACGTAGGGTCGTTTCATAGTTTTAAAATAAAAAGTTCTTTTTGTCCGAATTCTTTGAATTCTTTATTGGTAATAAATAAAACGGTTTTGCAGCCCGTGTAAAACTTTCGTGACAAAATAGTGTTAACTAGCTGTAAATGAAATGTTTTCTTTTCGCTTTTTTGTTTGTTTGTTTGTTTTTGCGTATGACTTCGCATATGGGATTTTTACGAGTTACAATCTGCATGGTTTCTCTTATAATGGATGGATAGTATAAATTCGAGCGACAAATTATTATTTTTCTTTCATAGAAATATATTTGAATGGTTTATTGATATAACCTTCCAGTGTCTGTGGTTTTTCTATTATGTTTTATACAGCTATCTGCTTCTTTTACCTATAACTAAATTTCCTGTTAGTCGTCGCAAAATAATAAGTCTTTGATCTGTCGTTTTTAAGAAATGGGATTTGTTGAAATATTTTCAGAATGAATAGAGTCGATTTTAGTGCAAATGGTACCCTTTTACTTGGAAGGACGTTTGGCTATTAATAAGATATTGAAACGCTTAAGGCTATATTTTAATTTCTCAAAAAAGCTAATATTGAAGAATATGAAGTTTGATTTTTTTATAATTTAAGTTTCTTTCAGGCGATTTATTATTGGCAATATCCAGGATTAATTTATTAGTATGTTATACCTTAAAATTATTATTAAAAGCAATTCTACTAATATTATCTAGTTTAGTATCCAAATTATTTTCAATGCACACCAAAAAGACTACTTTTATAAAAAAAAAAAAGCTATAAACAGAAATTGTATACATAAATGGAGTGTATGCAATATTTGTTATAGTAGATTGGTTTGCCATAAGTTTTAAGAAAGCAGATCTGCTATAGTTTGGTTTGTTCTGGTTGATATTACATCAAGGAATGGAAGACTTTTACTATGTTCAATTTCAATAGGAGTTAAATATTATCGATTGAATTAAGATGATTTATAAAAATGTTGAGTTCTTCAAGACTATACTGCCAAATTATAAAAATATCATCAACATATCTGAGCCAAGTGTGAAGAATTTAGTTAAATGTTCTTAAAACCTCAGTTTCTATTACGTTAAAGTTATGCTCAGCTAATAAACATGAACTAGGGGTTCTGCTTATAATATTTACCATTGAATATAAAATAATAATTTTGAATAATATGATTAAGTTATTTTAATTCGCAAAAAAGAAAATATTCTTCAATATTTTTCAAACTTTTATGAGAAACTAAAAGTAAATATCCTCAAACGTTTCAATATCTGTTTAATAGTCAAACCTTCTCCTAAATTAAAAAAATATCATTTACGCTAGAATTGATCTAATTCAGTTTGAGAATTATTCACGTGTATATGAAATCACCATTTGTTAAAACCGACGCGACGGATCAAAGAATTATTATATTGGCATGAATAGCAATAAATTTATTTGTAGAAAAAAAGTGCACATAGATGATATAAAGTACAAAAGGAAGTACCAAGCACTTGCAAGATTATACCAAGAAGAACCATGTAAATAAATTTCAATGAAAGGAAAATATTTTCCCCTCCAATCTATAATATCCATTCAATATAAGAAAAACCATAGCGATTGTAACACGAATAAATTCAATATGTAAAGATACAGCATCATTTAACTTAGCAAATTTATGGTTTGAGATTGATCTTACTCCATGATTATGAATATGGAAATAAACATTAATGTAAAAATAAAATAAAACAACATGAATAATCAGAGAAAAAATATAAAAAATCGTGAACGATGACGTTTCAAATCATTTGCATTATAAATCGTGCAACTGTGGAATACTCCTATTTGTTTTGATAAAGGCTTTGATAAAGCTGAAGCGTATAGATAATTTATTGAACCTTTTTCACGTTTTTGTGGTTTTTATTTAGCAATTAATGAAGTAAACTTCATAAGACTTTCTCTATGATATAAAACAATCCTTTAAAAAAATGTAACGTAGCATGTTCTTTCAGTAAGCTCTTCAATTCCGCAAATTCCAATACTCAGTGCATCTGTATCAGTAAATGAGAAGACATTTAATTTTAGCAAATTACAATCAATTATATTAGCTTATTTCTTTTAACTGTGAATTGCCGGTCGACAAATCAGTCTCTCAAACGAGAACATTTCTTGTCTTTAGTCCTGCTTCAACATGCTCCAAATATCCCAAGTTCCTTAATACTTTTAATTGCTAACATTTTTATTATAATAATTTAGTAACCAATTCAAAAATTTCGTGTTTTCTTTGTGCGCATTTAACTTTCAATTAGTCCTTGACAGAAAAGGAGCTCTTCAACTTTCAACTGACAATCCTGCGAGAAGGCCGCATCTGTATCAGTAAATAAGAATACATTTAATTTTAGCAAATTACAATCAATTATATTAGTTTATTTCTTTTAACTGTGAATTGCCGGTTGACAAATCAGTCTCTCAAACGAGAACATTTCTTGTCTTTAGTGCTGCTTCAACATGCTCCAAATATCCCAAGTTCCTTAATACTTTTAATTGCTAACATCTTTATTATAATAATTTAGTAACCAATTCAAAATTTTCGTGTTTTCTTTGTGCGCATTTAACTTTCAATTAGTCCTTGACAGAAAAGGAGCTCTTCAACTTTCAACTGACAATCCTGCGAGAAGGCCGCATCTGTATCAGTAAATAAGAATACATTTAATTTTAGCAAATTACAATCAATTATATTAGTTTATTTCTTTTAACTGTGAATTGCCGGTCGACAAATCAGTCTCTCAAACGAGAACATTTCTTGTCTTTAGTGCTGCTTCAACATGCTCCAAATATCCCAAGTTCCTTAATACTTTTAATTGCTAACATCTTTATTATAATAATTTAGTAACCAATTCAAAATTTTCGTGTTTTCTTTGTGCGCATTTAACTTTCAATTAGTCCTTGACAGAAAAGGAGCTCTTCAACTTTCAACTGACAATCCTGCGAGAAGGCCGCATCTGTATCAGTAAATAAGAATACATTTAATTTTAGCAAATTACAATCAATTATATTAGTTTATTTCTTTTAACTGTGAATTGCCGGTCGACAAATCAGTCTCTCAAACGAGAACATTTCTTGTCTTTAGTGCTGCTTCAACATGCTCCAAATATCCCAAGTTCCTTAATACTTTTAATTGCTAACATCTTTATTATAATAATTTAGTAACCAATTCAAAAATTTCGTGTTTTCTTTGTGCGCATTTAACTTTCAATTAGTCCTTGACAGAAAAGGAGCTCTTCAACTTTCAACTGACAATCCTGCGAGAAGGCCGCATCTGTATCAGTAAATAAGAATACATTTAATTTTAGCAAATTACAATCAATTATATTAGTTTATTTCTTTTAACTGTGAATTGCCGGTTGACAAATCAGTCTCTCAAACGAGAACATTTCTTGTCTTTAGTGCTGCTTCAACATGCTCCAAATATCCCAAGTTCCTTAATACTTTTAATTGCTAACATCTTTATTATAATAATTTAGTAACCAATTCAAAATTTTCGTGTTTTCTTTGTGCGCATTTAACTTTCAATTAGTCCTTGACAGAAAAGGAGCTCTTCAACTTTCAACTGACAATCCTGCGAGAAGGCCGCATCTGTATCAGTAAATAAGAATACATTTAATTTTAGCAAATTACAATCAATTATATTAGTTTATTTCTTTTAACTGTGAATTGCCGGTCGACAAATCAGTCTCTCAAACGAGAACATTTCTTGTCTTTAGTGCTGCTTCAACATGCTCCAAATATCCCAAGTTCCTTAATACTTTTAATTGCTAACATCTTTATTATAATAATTTAGTAACCAATTCAAAAATTTCGTGTTTTCTTTGTGCGCATTTAACTTTCAATTAGTCCTTGACAGAAAAGGAGCTCTTCAACTTTCAACTGACAATCCTGCGAGAAGGCCGCATCTGTATCAGTAAATAAGAATACATTTAATTTTAGCAAATTACAATCAATTATATTAGTTTATTTCTTTTAACTGTGAATTGCCGGTCGACAAATCAGTCTCTCAAACGAGAACATTTCTTGTCTTTAGTGCTGCTTCAACATGCTCCAAATATCCCAAGTTCCTTAATACTTTTAATTGCTAACATCTTTATTATAATAATTTAGTAACCAATTCAAAATTTTCGTGTTTTCTTTGTGCGCATTTAACTTTCAATTAGTCCTTGACAGAAAAGGAGCTCTTCAACTTTCAACTGACAATCCTGCGAGAAGGCCGCATCTGTATCAGTAAATAAGAATACATTTAATTTTAGCAAATTACAATCAATTATATTAGTTTATTTCTTTTAACTGTGAATTGCCGGTCGACAAATCAGTCTCTCAAACGAGAACATTTCTTGTCTTTAGTGCTGCTTCAACATGCTCCAAATATCCCAAGTTCCTTAATACTTTTAATTGCTAACATCTTTATTATAATAATTTAGTAACCAATTCAAAAATTTCGTGTTTTCTTTGTGCGCATTTAACTTTCAATTAGTCCTTGACAGAAAAGGAGCTCTTCAACTTTCAACTGACAATCCTGCGAGAAGGCCGCATCTGTATCAGTAAATAAGAATACATTTAATTTTAGCAAATTACAATCAATTATATTAGTTTATTTCTTTTAACTGTGAATTGCCGGTTGACAAATCAGTCTCTCAAACGAGAACATTTCTTGTCTTTAGTGCTGCTTCAACATGCTCCAAATATCCCAAGTTCCTTAATACTTTTAATTGCTAACATCTTTATTATAATAATTTAGTAACCAATTCAAAATTTTCGTGTTTTCTTTGTGCGCATTTAACTTTCAATTAGTCCTTGACAGAAAAGGAGCTCTTCAACTTTCAACTGACAATCCTGCGAGAAGGCCGCATCTGTATCAGTAAATAAGAATACATTTAATTTTAGCAAATTACAATCAATTATATTAGTTTATTTCTTTTAACTGTGAATTGCCGGTCGACAAATCAGTCTCTCAAACGAGAACATTTCTTGTCTTTAGTGCTGCTTCAACATGCTCCAAATATCCCAAGTTCCTTAATACTTTTAATTGCTAACATCTTTATTATAATAATTTAGTAACCAATTCAAAATTTTCGTGTTTTCTTTGTGCGCATTTAACTTTCAATTAGTCCTTGACAGAAAAGGAGCTCTTCAACTTTCAACTGACAATCCTGCGAGAAGGCCGCATCTGTATCAGTAAATAAGAATACATTTAATTTTAGCAAATTACAATCAATTATATTAGTTTATTTCTTTTAACTGTGAATTGCCGGTCGACAAATCAGTCTCTCAAACGAGAACATTTCTTGTCTTTAGTGCTGCTTCAACATGCTCCAAATATCCCAAGTTCCTTAATACTTTTAATTGCTAACATCTTTATTATAATAATTTAGTAACCAATTCAAAATTTTCGTGTTTTCTTTGTGCGCATTTAACTTTCAATTAGTCCTTGACAGAAAAGGAGCTCTTCAACTTTCAACTGACAATCCTGCGAGAAGGCCGCTCCGATTTGAGACATTCTCTCGGACATTCTATGGAAGATCTACTTGTTAGCTGTTCTTTTTCTGGAGTTCCTCAATTAAAAGGAGATGAATGCTTCAGGTAAAGAGTACTTCAGAAATATATATATATATAATTATATAATATTGTGTTGACATATAAATTCATTCAGTTTTTCATCGGGTGATAGTTCATTCCGTTTCCGCCTTCCCTTTCATGGCACCACCGCTCAACTCGATCATGCGATTACAAAGTTATGTTTCCCGGAATCTGTCAGGAATGATTACGTGCGAGGCGTATCTATGAAAATGTACCAAAAATGTGAATTATCGTCATATTTTACCGTACTTTTTCAAAAAAAAAAAAAAAAAAAACGAGCGGAGGTAGCGCAAATAAAAAATGCAGTGTATACAAAAATGGTGCAGTAACACAACGCATTTGTCAAAAGTGGTTTATCAATATCAGTTCTGGAAATTTTAACATCAATAACGCGCCACACTCCGTTTGCCCAGCAGAGAGTGATTCGAGCGATGTCAAAGCATTTGTTAATGTAAATCTATCCCAAACTGAGCGGGAGATTGCTACAATGTTGATTATATGCCATACAAGTTTAGACAAACATTTTCGCCAACTGGGCTACGTTTCCCGTCTCAATGTTTAGGTGCTGCATAAATTAACAGAGGTGAATTTGACCAATCACATGTCCGTTTATGATTCACTGCTGAAACGTCTAAAGAGCGCCCCTTTTTTTAAGCGAATGGTGACGGGCGATGCAAAATGAATCTCCAACAATAATGTAATGCGAGAAAGATTGTGGAAACAAAGCGACGAGCTTTCGCAAACAACTTCAATGTCGGGATTCTATCACAAGAAGATTATGCTCTCCGTGTGTTGGGATTTCAAGTGTGTGCTTTATTACAACTTTTTATCAGAGCAGACAGAGCCATCAATTCAACTGTATACCGCTCGCGGTTAAATAAAATGAGCAATTTGTTACGCCAAAAACGATCAGAATTGGTCACACGTAAAGGCGTTGTGACCCCACAGGTCATTAAATTCCCGTCAAAAATTGTTGAGTCTTGACTGTGATGTTTTTTTTCATCCATTATATTCACTGGACTTGGTGCCATCCGATTACACCACTCGTTCTAGTAGCTGCAAAATTCTTTGAACGGAAAAACTTTCGCTGACAAGTGGGCTGTAAAAACGCACCGGAAAAAGTTTTTTGCCTATAAGCCAAAAATGTTCTGTGAAGTTATGGAGTTAGTGGAAAGATAGCAAAAGAACATCGATGAAAACGGTCAATGTATAATTGATTAAAATATACGAGATGTGTAGAAATCAATGTGTTATTTAACCCTAAAAACCGAACGTACTTATTTGCCAACACAATAGTAATTTTTAAATAGCTCTAAGACTGAAATTCTTTAAGACTGGTTTTATATTATGCATATGTAAAGTCAAACTCATTTAATACGAGCACGTCTAAAATAAGGAAACGTTAAAACGAGCAGTTCGCACGTTATAGAATGATTCATTATGTAAATTTTATTAATCTCTCATTTTACGATCCAGAAAAGAAGGAACATGGCTTGTACGAGCAAAAATCTGTTCATTTCAATGTGATTTTTGACGAAAAGTAGGGTAGAATTAGGAAATAAATCCCTTTCTTATCGATCACTGTTCTTTCACAGGGGTAATATTTGTACATTATAACCGTCTGTCGAAATGTAGTAAATTATCAATTTCACCAGGCAGAATTTCAAACTTCAGCGGGACCCACCACCCCCACCGAAGAAAATTAAAAGGAATCTCTTGATGTTGTGAAAGAATGCAAGAAAAAAGGGAGAGATCAGGATGTTTCTAATACCACCCCTTTGTAAGATTTACAACTGAGCCATCGAAAAGAAGTAGTATAAAAGAATAATTTATTTGTTTATTTCCTTAAATAGTTTCTTTATATACGAGGATTAATTTTTTCAACCTCCGGTGGACCATAAAAAAAAGACAAAAGTAAAAACCAAATGAATGTATTACCGAAAGTTATGTACAAACATGGTTACTTTTCAACATAATTAAGATTGAAGCATTTGTCATATCGGTGGACGAGCTTTCCGATTCCCTTTTTCAAAACACGAGTGAAAAATATCAACCCAAAATCAATTCGAGTACATTTTGATTTAATATTTTTGACTCTGACTTTCACTGTTGGATGACAGGCTCTTGTGTAGAGGTTGTTTATCATTGCTTTTCAAGTACGTTATATATTTACTGATGAGGGGCTTAGATAGAGAGCTCAAGAGGGTCTAATTTTTAGCTCACAGGCTATCAAAGCCTGAGAGCTTATGTGCCCGCCGTTTCTGTATGTACGTACGTACGTATGTATGTATGTACGTAACGCGATAACTCTTGATAGAACTAACAGTTTTACTTTAAATTTTGTTTATAGGTTCCTTGTGATAAGGCGCTTCCCTGATTAGTTTTGGAGGTTCATTGGTTAAGCATAAAGTGGGAAATGGGGGCTAACCCCCCATAATTTAGATAAATAGGTTTTTCATGCAGAATTATCCCATTTTCTTCAAATTTTGTATATAGGTTCATTTTGATAATGCGCTTCTGTCAATAGTTTTGGGGGTTCATTGGTTAAGTATAAAGGGGGAAAAGGGGGAAAACCCCCCTAATTTAGATAAATGAGTTTTTATGCAGAATTATTCGATTTTCTCCAAATTTTGTATATAGGTTCATTGTGATAATTCGCTTCTCTGAAGAATTTTGGGGGTTCATTGGTTAAGCATAAAGGGGGGAAATGGGGGGCTAACCCCCCATAATTTAGATAAATAGGTTTTTCATGCAGAATTATCCCATTTTCTTCAAATTTTGTATATAGGTTCATTTTGATAATGCGCTTCTGTCAATAGTTTTGGGGGTTCATTGGTTAAGTATAAAGGGGGAAAAGGGGGATAACCCCCCCTAATTTAGATAAATGAGTTTTTATGCAGAATTATTCGATTTTCTTCAAATTTTGTATATAGGTTCATTGTGATAATGCGCTTCTCTGAAGAGTTTTGGGGGTTCATTGGTTAAGTATAAAGGGGGAAAGGGGGGTAATCCCCCCTTAATTTAGATAAATGGGTTTTTCATGCAGAATTATCCGATTTTCTTCAAATTTTGTATACAGGTTAATGGTGATAAAGCGTTTTCCTGATTGGTTTTGTGGATTCATTGTTTAAGTATAAAGGGGGTAACGGAGGGCTTAATTTAGATAACTGCGATTTTCATGCAGAATTATGCGATTTTCTTAAAATTTTGTATATAGGTTCATTGTGATAAGGCGCTTTCCTGATTAGTTTAGGGGGTTCTTTGGTTAAGTATAAAGAGGGTAAAGGGGGGCTTATCCTCCCCCCTTAATTTAGATGAATGTGTTTTTCATGGAGAATTATCCGATTTTCTTCAAATTTTGTATATAGGCTCATTGTGGTAAGGGGCTTGCCTGGTTAGTCTTGGGGTTCATTGGTTAAGTATAAAGGGGGATACGGGGGGTAATCCCCCTTAATTTAGATAAATGGGTTTTTCATGCAGAATTGTCCGATTTGCTTCGAATTTAGTATATATGTTCATTGTAATAAAGGGCTTCCTTTATTAGGTTTGGGGGTTCAATTGTTAACTATAAGGGGGTGGGGGAACGGGGGGATGATCCCCCTTAATATATTGTCGATTTCTTTATTTTTGAGGGGCTTATTTCAAATTCTTTGAAATAAGTGTATAATATACAATTAGTGTGAATAGCCTGTGAGCTCAATGCCCTCAGTTTAACTGGGCAGTTTTCTTTTTTTATTAGTGTTTTTAATTATTTTTAATTGTGCTGTGTGTCTTAAATAATTGTATTTTGTATAAGTAAGTATAGTAATCAGACGCTTGTGTATCTTAAATTTAAAAAAAAAAAAAAAAAAAAAAAAAAAAAAAAAAAAAAAAAAAAAAAAACTTTTTCTTTTCGTGTTTATGGACTCGGTTTGTCTGGCAGTTTGGGCATGCTCTAACTCACGTAAATATACTCGGATTATCACGTAATTGACATATGCTACTAAGGTTTGCTATCGCATGTTCGGAACTGAAAATGAAGTGTGTAACATGTATAGTTCGTTTACAGGGGTAGTCAAAAAATTCCATTACATTATGGCCTACATAAGAAAAAATCGTCTGCAGTGTATTACAATGATGTGATACTATTTCAAATATATTGAATTTTATATACATCACCGAGGTGCACTACAAAATGCTTCGTATAAAATATGATGTACAGTCCTCGGCAAAAGGACACTGATGATATTTAACCTTTAAATAAAGAATACGAACTCTTGGATTACACAAATCGGTATACTTATTTTTAAATATATTTTTAACCTTTTAGGACGGAAATAATGATTTTAATATAGGATAATATTTAATTTAATTGAAAAAAGTGAAATTTGCTATTGCAAAAGTTTAGACACTTTCTTGCTTTTTGGCAACTGTTCACGGAAAAATGCAAATGTTAAACCTATGACGTCACATGCATGAAGTATTTAAGTGCACATTACATTAGCATCGGTTACTGAAGATGCCGCGAGCTAGAGAGATTCAGCCAGATGAAGTAATTGAGATATGGAAGTTGAAATCGAAATGGAAGACTGTTGCAGAAATTGCAGCTACTTTGAATCATTCAAAGTAGTCTGTTTATCGAGTATTGTCTAAGGATGTCTCCTACAAAGCAAAACGTAGATCTGGAAGGCCTCGTGTGACCAGAAAACAAGATGATAGAAGGATCCAGAAACTGGCATCTACACAAATGATGAGTGCTAGTCAGATTAAAAGTGAGTCAGGACTTTCTGTGTCAACAGATACGATTCGTAGGCGAATTAAGGAAAGAGGTAAATTAGTTTATAGGAAAATGAAAAAACAGCTAGCTTTGAAATCTCACCACAAATTGACAAGAATGCAGTGGGCTCATAAACATATGTCATATGGACCCTAGTGGCGTACAGTAGTGAGTATATTCAGTGACGAAAAAAAGTGGAATTTGGATGGCCCAGATGGGTGGGCCTATTATTGGCACGACTTGCGTAAAGAGCCTAGGACTTTCTTTAGTCGACAACAAGGTGGTGGCTCTTTAATGATTTGGGCCTCATTTTGCTTTAATGTTCAAGTAGCTCTAGAGTTCCTCAGTGGTCTCCAAACAGTGCAACACTGCATATATACATTGGAGAACAATTTACAGCCATTTGGGGAACTTTTAGCTGGTCCAGAGTATGTATTTCAGCAAGATAATGCATCCATTCATCTTGCATACAAAACAAAAACTTGGTTTAACTCTCAAAATATTACTGTTCTCGATTGGCTCGCGTGTGGCCCTGACTTGAACCAAATCGAAAACCTTTGGGGCATCATGTCTCGTAAGTTTTATGCAAATTTTCGACAATACTCCTCTTTTAATGAACTTCGAGCTGCTGTTGAACGTGCTTGGTACGAAATAGATCCCCAAGTGATGCAGGATTTAATTTATTCGATGGAAAGTTGTATTTTTGAACTAATTGCAAAGAATGGAGGTGCAATCCGATTTTAATTTATGGTTATTTTAATGTAAATATATAGATTGTCTATATTTTTGCAACAGTGTTAATTTTTTTTTTTGTCATTATATATTATGTAAAGTGTATAATTTAAAATTTATTGTTTGTGAATAAAGGATAAGGCACGAGCAATATATGGCAATTGACTTGCAACAATTCGTTACATACTTCTCAGTACAGAAGCGTAATCGACCATTGTCTAAACTTTTGCAGGGCGCTGTACATAGCATTGATCGTTCATTTATAGGGACACACAAAAGAAATCCGTTACCTATAAGCAATAATTGCTGGAAGTGCGTTTCCAAATGTTGTATGCGTTTTTCAATTTAACTAATTTTTGTGTATTTCTTGCTGTGTATAAATTATTAGATCATATACAGGGGGCACAAAACAATTCGAGTACAATCCCGCTTATTGATGGAAATTGTTGGCGAATTGGAAGGCGAATTTTCGACTGTGTTACGAATTTCGTAATGAACTATATTTTTGCATACTATGTAGTATATATACAAATTTATACAGGGCAAGTATATACAGGTATATACAGGACTGCATAAAAGAGTTCGGATACATTCCTGACAATATAGATTGCTGAAATTGGACATTCAAATGTGTTATGCGTTTTCCGAATAATCATAATAAGTCAATTGTAACCTGAATTGACTATAAACCTATTTAACTTTTCAGCAAATCATAGATATTTATGTTGTAATGTGAAATTGTGAAATTGTACTATAAACATCTATAAGACAACAATCAAAATGAATTTTTTATGAATTTTGAATCTATTCATATTATATATATCATCATATTTATTCATATTCAATTTATTTATTTAATTTTGTTATGAATTTTTTTCTTCTAAAACCCCCCTTCCCCCCCTTAAGGCAATTTTTAATTATATGTCAATGTATATACTCATTTCTGAAAACATGCACTGCACATATACTCAAGGATGAAACATCATGTGCTCCTATTTGAGTATGTTTCAAAAATGAGTATGAACAGACTTTTATGTGTTCATTTTTGAGTATTTCCAAGTTTTGAAAATGAGTTTGAACTAATTCTAATCAAATTTGAGTATGTCCATGTTTCAAAAATGAGTATGGACTTGCCTCTATGTGCTCAGTTTTGAGTATGTGCATGTTTCAATATTCTGAGTATTTCTGGTATTTCAGAATTGAAAGCCTATTTGAAACAAAAAGTTTCATAACAAAATGAAAACATCGATTTACTCAGATTTGAAGGTGTCATTTTTCTCAATGAAGCTGCAAGTGGATGTGGTCTGTCCCTCGGGATTCACTCTAAAGTGTGAGCTGAGTTCCCTAGGTGGTGATCCCTGTCCATCATTGGTTTACATAGCCATCCTTTTTTTTCACACCTTATTAAACGGTGAAGTATCGTTAAAGTATTATGTTAGTGTTGAAAAGTGTTTCCTAAGCTATGCTTCACGCATGATTTTTCTTTCTTGTTTCTTTTGAAGGCGTTTCAAAGCTTTTTATGATCCTGATCTCGGAAACTGTTACACCTTATCACCGTTTGCTGATGATAATAATGAAGCAATGATGACAACCGAGGCGGACGTGTGGCAGAAAATGAGTGGTAAGAGATTCTTTTCTATCTATATATTTAAAACAAAAAGCGCATTTTGTCAAATCCACATGAAAATCGTCTCTTTGCGCATGCGTTTTTTTTTTTAAGTTTCTACCCCCAGAAACGGGAAACCTGATTGATTAACCCAACCCTCACCTGTTTAGCCTAGGGGTGCTGAAAAGGGTTGATTGAAAACGGATGGAGCCGCATTGAAAGCACAGACCTTCTAATATATTTTTGCTCTGGGGTTGAAAGCTAATTTTTTTTTTAAGAACTCATGTTTTCATTACTAAATATGCATCATTTTTTGAAAATTTTTAAAGAGAGTTTGGATGCTGTTATATTTATCACCGATTGAAATGTCAGAGAGTTCGGAAGATAAGAAGTATTTTTTTTATTGCTATGTTAAAGGAGCCGACGCGAAAACAAGCAAACAAACAAAAAAGTGATAAGAAAACATTTATTTTACAACTAGGTAACAATATCTTTTCACAGGCTGTAACAACATTCAACATTCATTTCACCAATATATTATCACACAATTTTCACGGGCTGTAAAACCGTTTTATTTATCACCAATAAAGATTTCAAAGAGTTCGGACAAAAAGAACTTTTTATTTTAAAACTATAAAACGAACCTAGGTTAAAAAAAAAAACAAAAAAAAAAAAAACAAACAAGAAAATGACCGTTTTTATCACTATATATCAATATTTTTTCGCGAATTTTTCATTTTAAAATATAATTTCATACAAAATCGGGTTAAAGATATAAAATAATAATAACTTGATGTTTTTTTTATTTATTTACTATCGCGAGCCCGGGCAACGCCGGGCGCGGGTCAGCTAGTTTATATTATAAAGCCAAAATATGTCCGTCAGTAACGCGTACATTGGCGCCATAACGATGGTGGCAACGACCAGCGCTGTCGCTTTCGTCTTTATCGTTCATGCATTTGCTTTTAAACACCGCATAAATTCAATAGTATTATCCATCAAACGTAAAAAATAAAGAATCTCATTAATACATTTTTTATGCAACTTGGATTATTATAAGTTTATATCGCATAAATATTAAATTTAAGTTATTAATTAAAAATAAGATGTATTTGGCTTAAAGTGGTAACTGTACACACAAAGGTTTATAAATAAATACCTTTTTTATAAAGAGATCAATAAGATTTGTACGCTCAATAGGCGATATTTTACGCAATCTAATTTCGCAAAAATTTTTGAAAATGAACTTGAACATGATAAACAAAAAACAACGTGAAAATTATTTTATCTCATTGTTTTTTTTTTTTTTTTTTTTTTTTTTTTTTTTTTTTACTATAGAGCATCTTGAACCAAATTTTAGTTAACAGACAAAAATTGCGAAAATAGTTTATTTATTATTATTGATCATGAAAATGTCGCTGATTGAATGTACGAAACTTGTTGATCTATTTATTAAAAGGTATTTGTAACCCTTTATGTGTATTGTTATCGAATATATACAGGACATTTAGGGTATCCATAAAAATAATATGTAGCGGGCCTCTCGATTTCTGTGAATACTGTTATTTAGGCTTGTTTACATTTGAATAAATATATGTGATGAAATTCTGATTGTGCTTGTGTCTAAGTATGCAATATGAAAAATTATTCTATTCAAAAATGGACTTTCTTCACTTTCAAAATCAATGACTGGTTGTAAACGTTGACTTTTTACAAATGGAATGTAATTCTGATAACAAAATGTTGAATACTTTACTTATTTATTTTATTTTAATATTTCATTCTTCTTTAGATAAGTTACAATAAAAAAGTTAATCTAATTTTATAAGAAAAAATAGAAAAAAAAAGAAAAAAAATTCAGTAATAAGTTGTATGCCTATAATTATAGTTTTAATTTAGAGAGTAAAGATGTTTAAAGTATATTCATGATGAAATTCTGATTGTGCTTGTTAATAGTATGCAGTATGAAAAAATATCCTTTTCAAAAATGGACTTTCTTCATTTTCAAAATCAACGACTGGTTGTAAACGTTGACTTTCTACGAATGTAATGTAATTCTGATAACACAAAATTGAATACTTTACTTATATATTTTATTTTAATATTTCATTCTTCTTTAGATAAGTTACAATAAAAAAAGTTAATCTAATTTTATAAGAAAAAATAGAAAAAATAAGAAAAAGAAATTCAGTAATAAGTTGTATGCCTATAATCATAGTTTTAATTTAGACAGTAAAGATGTTTAAAGTATTCATGATGAAATTCTGATTGTGCTTGTTAATAGTATGCAGTATGAAAAAATATCCTTTTCAAAAATGGACTTTCTTCACTTTCAAAATCAACGACTGGTTGTAAACGTTGACTTTCTACGAATGTAATGTAATTCTGATAACAAAAAATTGAATACTTTACTTATTTATTTTATTTTAATATTTCATTCTTCTTTAGATAAGTTACAATAAAAAAAAGTTAATCTAATTTTATAAGAAAAAATGGAAAAAAATAAGAAAAAACAAATTCAGTAATAAGTTGTATGCCTATAATTATAGTTTTAATTTAGATAGTAAAGATGTTTAAAGCATTCATGATGAAATTCTGATTGTGCTTGTTAACAGTATGCAATATGAAAAAATTGTTTAATTCAAAAATGGACGTTCTTCACTTTCAAAATCATCAATGACTGATAAAAGTAAAACTAAAGGTAAAACTAAAGGTAAAAGTAAAGGTTGACTTTCTATGAATGGAATGTAATTCTGATAACCAAAAATTGAATACTTTACTTATTTATTTTATTTTAATATTTCATTCTTCTTTAGATAAGTTACAATAAAAAAAGTTAATCTAATTTTATGAGAAAAAATGGAAAAATAAGAAAAAAATTCCGTAATATGTTGTATGCCTATAATTATAGTTTTAATTTAGAGAGTAAAGATGTCTAAAGTATTCATGATGAAATTCTGATTGTGCTTGTTAATAGTATGCAATATGAAAAAAGTATTCTATTCAAAAATGGACTTTATTCACTTTCAAAATCAAAGCATTTGAAATTAACTAAAATAAGTAAATATATTTCTTTTTTTTGTTTTGTTGTAAATTTTCTAGAGAAGAATGAAATAATAAAATAAAATAAATAAGTAAATAAAATAAAATATACAATATTTTGTTTATTATGTATTGGTAATTGTTTGTTTATTATGTATTTGGTAGTATAACAAATCTATATTAAAATATATTTATTGTGAATGGATTAAAAACAGAAATTTTATTACTTTCTTTTATTTTTACCAGAAGAAAGTATTGGATTCATGAACATTTTCGACTTCCGGTTTTCGAAGGATTTATACGTTTTAGAAGATCCTGAACACGATTTGACTATTTTTAGAAAATGTCTGTCTGTGAGTCAGTGACTCTGTCTGTATGTGACAAAAATTTTGTGGGCGCTCTATCTCAAGAACTAATGCATGAAATTCAATAAAACTTTATATTCTGTTAGTCCCTGATATAAAAGGGTGCTGATTAGTTTTTGGTACCCAATAGGTGGCGATACTATGCTGTATTTTTCTCGATTTCCGCAATAGCTCTATCTCAAAAACTAATGCACTTAGTTTCATCAAACTTCAGATTCAGTTAGACCTTAGAATGAATAGACGTTGATTATGTTTTATTGTAGATATACCAACAGATGGCGCTGCTATACCTTTTTTCATGATTTTTACAATAGCTATATCTCAAGAACTAATGCACGGAATTTCATCAAGACTCAGATTATGTTAGACCTTGACATAAATAGATGCTTCTTTCGTTTGGGTGTAAATAGAACAACAGGAGGCACTGCTATGCTACTTTTTTATTATTATCACGATAACTATATCTCTAGAACTAATGCACGGATTTTCATCAAACTTCAGATTCAGTTAGACGTTGACATAAGTTTTTGTTGATTAGGTTTTGGTCTAAATCTCTTAACAGGTGGCGCTGATGTGCTACATTTTACAGGATTTACATGATTTTAGCAATGATCCTATCTTAAGAACTAATGCACGGAATTTAATAAAACTTTAGATTGAGTTAGACCTTGATATAAATTGGTACTGATTCTTTTTAGTGTATGCGAAACCTGTGTGAGATATAAGAAAGTTTTGGGATTGGCACATCTGACTAGTTAAAACATGTCTGTCCGTGAGTCTGTCTGTCTGCATGTGACAAAAATTTTGTGGGCGCTCTATCTCAAGAACTAATACACGGAATTATATTAAAACTTTAGATTAAGTTAGTCATAGATATAAATTGGTGCTGATTACTTTTTGATGTAAATCGTGCAACAGGTAGCGCTGCTATGTTGCATTTTTCGCGATTTTTGCAATAGCTATATCTCAAGAACTAATGCACTGATTTTCATCAAACTTCAGATATCTTAGACTCTGTTAGACCTTGAAATAAATAGATGCTGATTAGATTTTGGTGTAATTAGCCTAACAGGTGGCGCTAGTATGTTAATTTTTCCACGATAACTATATCTCAAGAACTAATGCACAGAATTTCAGCAAATTTTAAATTCAGTTAGACTTTGAGATAAGTTGTTTTTGATTAGATTTTGGTATAAATCTGACCAACAGGTAGCGCTGCTATGCTGCATTTTAGTGATAGTCATATCTCAAGGAAAAGTCAATTGAAGTTGACTCTACATTTTAAAAAATAATATTTTGTGAAAATAAATATATTTGGTTTAATTTCGCTGTGTCTTTCAGATTTGATTCTAGTTGTGAATGTTGAAACGAACGAGTACCTGGAACCGGACAGAGATGCAGCCGTTTTGGTCACTTTTCACAGTCCAGAAGTTTATCCTGATCCTTTTTCGGACGGCACAGAAGTCAAACCTGGAAACTCTTATAATTTTGGGCTGAGAAAAGTAAAAATAAAATGTTTACAACATATTTTACTTTTTTTCAAATTATAAATATGTTATTAATATGTCAAGTTACTGTAATGGGTGTGTAAAAATGTTTCTATAAGTTACTATAAAATTTTTTTAGTACTGATTTAAAACAACATTCCACGAAAAGAAATTTGTTGATCCTTTCGGGTGGTAAGGTTGGTAAGGTTTAATCGTGAAATATTATCCATAAAAGCAGTATTTTTTTATTAAAGAAAACAACGTAGCTCATACATTTTGTTAATAAAAAATATTGTTATTGATTTCGATGTAATTGTAATTACATTCATTTTCAGTACAGTAATCCCTTAACATTCGCAAGTATTACGTTCCGGGAAAACCTCGCGAATGTGAGCTCTATGCAGTTGCGTTCTATGAAATTTTAATTAGAGTGGCACAGCATTTCAAAGAACAAAAGGATATATGTAGAAGGTAAATCTACATACATAATCTTAAATATGAAATTTATTTATTGAAGATAATTCAAAGTAACTGACTGAAGAAATAATTACAGCTAAAAAAGCATCATAGGTTTTTATATAATTCCGACTCTCTCTATTCGCAAAGAGATGATAATGTATTAGTGTGTATATATATATATTATATTATATATATAATTATATATATATTACATATATAATTATATGCGATACAATATTAAAATACGATATTTAAAAATATCTAACTTCTTTAGAAATACTTTTATTTTCTATCTAAGTGCAGCTTCAGCTCCATCTCTACGAGAACCTGCACATTTTTAATTAACAGGTTGAAGATGCCGTTAGCTTATCACTTCTAAATCCCCACTGCAATGAGTATCCTGCTATTGTTATTATTTTGCTTTCCTACAATACTCACTTCTTTTTCAGTTGACAACTGAAAACTGATTTGTAAATAGTAGATACTAAGAAAACAAAGAGGAAATAATCTAAAATGAAGGATGTAATAAAAAAAAACGCGAATAATAAAGTCAGATTCTGGCAAATGTTAAGTTTTTCCACATTTTCATATTCGCGAATAATCAAAACTCGCGAATGTTAAGACCACGAATGTTGAGGGATTACTGTATGTTCATATGGCGAGTGTAGCTCGTCATCTGACTAAAACATCATCTGAATATGTTATCTGTAACTCCTCTCATAAGTGGGAAAAAAACATTGAAAAATTTTAGCAATAACTATGTTTAATAAAAAAAATATTCGCGTTTAAACAGTTAAAGTTAGATGAGTGCTTAAAAACAAGGAATAAAGAAGCTAATCCTTCTTCCCGGCACAGATCGTAAGGACTTTTTCAATTTTATGTTTATTAAATTAATAAATTATTGAATTTAAAATTCCAGAGTAATTCTTGTGACATCGTGTAGCTACTCGTTATTATTCGCCAGTCACTTTCATAAAAATATGACCTTTTTGTCTTTCAGAACAACGTTGAGATGCTTCCTGCTCCATATAGTTCCAACTGTACTAATTACGAAAAATTGCCGTGGGAAAAATTACATGATAAAACCTTAAGCACGAGGGTAAGTAATGCATTAGACATAGAGCATATGGTAAGTAAAATTGTTTAAACTGTTAATTGATATTTTTATCAAGATTTTTTGTTAAATTTATCCATTTTTTATAAGGCATAAAAAATTTTAGAACTTTTTGTTTTCCTTTATTTTTTTCCACATATTACGAAGGGTAAATAAATATTTATCCAAATTATGTTTTAGTTCCTAATGAACAAAAATAATTTAATACTAATGATCAAAATAATTAGACATTTTAATAATAGGGGAAAGTTGTCCAAAATAATAGGGGAAAGTTGTCCAAAATAGGGACGCTGACGTATTTTGGCTTACCAAAAACTAAATATAAATTCAAATTATGTTTTAGTTCCTAATCAACAAAAATGGTCTAATACTAATGATAAAAATAATTAGACATTTTAATAATAGGGGAAAGTTGTCCAAAATGGGGACGCTAACGTATTTTGGCTTACCAAAAAATAAATATTTGTTCGAATTATGTTTTAGTACCTAATGAACAAAAATTATCTAATACTCATGATCAAAATAATTAGACATATTAATAATAGGAGAAAGTTGACCAAAATGAGGACGCTAACGTATTTTCGCTTACCAAAAAAACTATATAACTGAAAAAAATCGGGCAAGCTATTTTACTTTTAGAGTAACTCCTACATCATCAGAACTCAAGGCTGTTTGTTAGAAAAAATCATTAGACTATGCAGGAAAAATATTTTTATAGAAAATGTTCGAAGTCCTCGTTTTGGACTAAAATTGAAGTCAAATGCAAAATTTCATTAAACACGTTTATTTGGACAACAAAAAATGAAGTTTTGAATACAGAAAAAAAATACAAACCAAAGTATCATTTTTATTATTGTAAAAAAAAAAAACATTCGTTCACAAAAGCCCCACATGAAATTATCATACCATTCTTCAGCATTTTAACAGGCTTCATGTACCCAACCTCTACAGCTTCTACACTGAATCCACCCTTCTTTGTCCTTTGAATTTATGTACAGTTCGTTACAGAAGATGCAAGCATCATCGTTATCATTTTTTTCCACATTAGATGATATCACTGATGCGCCAATTTTACTTACTTCAATTTTTGAGTGTTAGGAGTTGTTGGATCAGGGTTTCTTGAATAAATCCCTTTTTTCTTTTTTTTTCTTTTTTCTCCTGCTCTATAGTTTCCAGTTTTGCTTTATAAGGAGATGGTGTTAATATAACATATTTACATCCCTTCTTGTCGTTTCCCCTTTTTCAGAATTCTTTTTTAACCTTTATAATCAGGCATTATGCCCAAATAAACGTGTATACATCATTAAAGAACCTAATAAAAATCATAATACCACCGATTTGTTCAAAAATTAAAGCATACAGTAAAAGATTACATGGTGTCCAAAACGGGGACGTCCCCGTTTTGGAAGACCACTAATGTCCACGTTTTAGAAGACTACTAATGTCCTCGTTTTGGAAGACCACTAATGTCCACGTTTTGGAAGACCACTAATGTCCCCGTTTTGGAAGACCACTAATGTCCCCGTTTTAACAGACAATGACGTATGCTAAAAAATAGGGCGTCACCCTGTATAGATGTAAGATAATTTATCAAGCAATATGCCAAAATGTAACTTAAATCTAGAAGAATCCTTGCAGTACTGATAAAATTCGAATATTCAAAAATGACTTGATCAGTTCCAATACAGTCCACGACGAAAATCGAAAACTGAAAACTTCCAAAATTTGAAAACTTTGTGGAAAACAACAGATCAGTGAAAATTGTCAATAGCACATTTCAAAAATGGCATATTGGCAACCATGAATCATAGTAACATCTTAGATCTTAAGATGGCAGCACTTATCAGTGGCAATTCTAACATCCCCATTTGACCAGCCGTCCCCGTTTCAGACGACTTTCTACTACATTACTTACCTCCATAGATAATATTAAAAACGTTATTGAAAAGATAATGTAATATTAATTAGAACTTATTATAAGTTATAAAACAAAGTAATTAAAAAAAACGAATTTAGAAAGTTTTCAGTACCGGTTGAATTAACTAAAGTGTTAAATGCTGAATTAACCTAGACGTTATCATGAACTAAGTTCGGTATCTGCTTAATTGATACAGAGTGTATAAATAGGCTAAATATTTAAAAAATTATATAGAAAGTACTTGGTAGTATTTATTAAAGTTATTTTTGAAAGAGATTAATGTATGGAATTAGAAATCTCTTTAGTAATCTTTCTTGCTTGTGTTCCAAATGACACTGACAGATGGTTACTCGCTATCTAAAACTCTAAGAATGCTCAAAATAACTTACAATTTCCAAACACAAACCTTTTTTTTCTGGTACTTGTTTCTTATAGGAACCTAGATTAGATAGGGAAATTGACCTTGGCAAGAGAAGGAAAATTTCCATAAGTATTTTCTGGCAACCTATTCATTGTTTTATACACAGAAGCAGTTTTTTCGATACTTATACAATTTTATTCAAATTAAAGAAGCTATTTATCTATTTCCATATGCAAACAGAAGTAATTAATATATAGTGGCAATTTTTTAAATATATATATATAAACAAGCATAAAAGTTCACCAGGTTTGTTTTCATAGCTGTTTATATCATTTGGCAATTAATCTCACTTTCTGAAGACCAAATTACGCCAAGCTTTAAAAAAAAATTCCAATGCCCTACGACAAACAAGTTCCTTGTTTTTGCGTTTTAACAATTAAACAGAATGAAGGGTAAAAACCGTATAAACTTTGCTCCATATTTACACATTAATTTGAGCATTCTTACAGTTTGAGACAGCGCAGCGGCATATGTCAGTGAAATTTGATACTAAAACAAGGAAGCATACTAAAAATTATCCCAGTTCAAGCATTAATGTATTGCAAGAATCACTTTAACATAGTTGACATTGTTTGCTGGTTATTTCATATTAAAAACCACCAGTCCATGTAGAAACGTTTGAAAAGAAAAAAAAGGGGGGTGGCGTTATATTTAATATTTATGTTTGTACAAAATTATAGTAAATAAGTAATAAAGATTATTAGGTAAGTTTATATGTTAGCCTGGCACAGGCGATAAATCGCCAAATGTTGTTCCTATCGCCATCATTCATACTCCATTCATTTCACTTAAAATTGTAATTTTGAACTCTTTTAATTTGAAATACATAACTCATTTAAAATACATGCCTTTGACTCATTTCATTTAAAATACAAAATAATAATAATAATAATAATAATAAATACCATAAACCGAAACATTTTATTTCAACTTCAAAGCGCTGTTTCTAAATCGCAAACGCAAAAAATAAAACTGTTGTTGGCGATTAAAGCAATTTCTTTGGCGAAATTTGCTCTCTTCTAACATAAAAGTACCGATTATAATAAAAGACAGATTATATTATTTTATTTATGCATTATTTGCTTTATTTAACAGATGTGCACAGCAGAGTGTTCGCAGAGTCTTCAGTTGAAAGAATGCAATTACGTTACGGTAGAATTAAGTTTATTTTTCGAAGCTTTGCCGTGGAAAGAAGAATCTTTTGATCCAGGTATTTTGATTCGACATTTGCGTGTATTTTTCATGGTGTTTCACTGATTTATTAGTTATTTCATTAATTAAAATAACAATTGTGTCCTTAAATTCTTATATTTTATTTATTTATATATTTTGATATTCTCCCGTTTATTTGGCGTTACAGTTTGGGATAGTCTTCTGTTATGAAAAGTGGTAGACGGGATAATAGAGAAGTACTGTACTTTCCAGCGCTCTTGAAATTTCCTCTACCTATCTTTCTCATTCATAGATTTCATTTATTTTTGGTTTTGTTTTGATACCATTTAGAACTAACAAAAGAATCAATACAAATAATGGCTGTTTAAAAATTTACAAAATTTACAAAAATATTTTATTAAAGGAACATTAATATATATATATTTTTTGCAATTATTTTTAAAGGGTTTGTTTAATATTTCCATTGCATAAAGTTAAATATCTATTACATATACATACGCTTATGCTATTTATTAGGGGTACCCATAAATAATGTAGTTTTTTCCCCTTTCTTAATAAAATGTTAGGTATTTTTTCCAAAACTGCATATCTAGCTTAGTCCCATAGGTTTCTAAATGTGACTCTTCCATTTATTTATTTTATATCCTATTTAAAGAAATGCTGGAAAAATACACTTATTAATAATATATTTGAATGCGACATTAATTATGGATAACCCTAATAACAAATTTTTTAGTTTTGTAATTCTGGTGCCATTTTTCATTTCCAGAGAAAATTGAATGTGCTGAACGTGTGTCAAATGATACTAAAGAATACTGTCGATCTCTGTGTCGAGTACCTTGCAAGTAAGTTTTTTATTTTATAAACTTATTTTTTTTATGAAATAAAATTATCTGTTTATAGTTCAGAGATATCAACTATCATTTGATGAACAGTGCATACAAACAGTTGAAAAGACGCAGCCAATAGTTCTATTTGATTCAATTCTATAAAATGTGAAAAAAAAAACCCGATAAATCTCCTGATATAACAGATTATAATAATTCAATGTAATCTCCTAATTAACCATGATTCGTTAATGGTCAGCTTTATAGTCAGTGCTAATTATTTAATAACTTCACCATTGTTTCTTTAATTTAAATATACCTTTTTATTATTACAGGCAATCCAATTATGAAGTAACTATGGATTCTTCAACATGGCCTAGACGAGCAAAGGTAAAATACAAACTATTTCAGACTGTATCCGAAAGTTTCTGTAGTGTTAATGTCTCCAACTTATTTCAAACAAACCACCGAAGATGGAAATGGTCACAATACAACATTAAATATAAAGCAAAATTACAGCTGAAACTACTTTTCTATATAATCGTGACTATTCTCTATACATTTAAGATATATATGAACGAGATCGCATGTGATATGTTCGTAAAATTCACCATCAATCACCACCAATCATAAACTGTGGTCCGCGGACCTTTATTGGTGCGCAACGTATTTTCAGCGAATCTATGGAGATCTCGTTTCCAATATAAATTAATCTAGAATCTGAGAGAAATTTTACGAGTAACATGTGCGGAAAAAATAAGAATACTATTTAAAAATACTGTATAAAAAGAAAGCTAAGCTAAGTAAACTAACTGTTTATTTTTCAGTTTAAAGTTTTTGAAGTTTATATTTTGTAGTTTGCAGTTTTTGAAATTTATACTTTGCAATTTTTAGTTTGAAGTTTATATTTTACAATTTGTAGTTTTTGGAGTTTATTTATTTCAGTTGGTAGTTTTTGAAGTTTATAATTAGAAATTTGTAGTTTTTGAAGTTTATATTTTGCAATTTGTAGTTTTTGAAGTTTATATTTTGCAGTTTGGTTTTTTCCAGTTCATATTTCGCAGTTTGTAGTTTTTGAAGTTTATATTTCGAAGTTTGCAGATTTGGAGGTTTATATTTAACACTTTGTAGTTTTTAAATTTATATTCTGCAGTTAGTGATTTTGAAGTTTATATTTCGAAGTTTGTAGTTTTTGAAATTTATATTTTGCAGTTTGTGGTTTTTGGAGTTTATATTTTGCAGTTTATAGTTTTTGTAGTTAATATTTTGTATTTTTTTTAAATTTATCTCTATTAGATTATGTATCCTACATACATGATATTCTAACGAATATGGGTAATTTCGGTCTCAAATCCGGGGGTCCTGGAAAACAACGGAAAGGCGTCCGTGGTAACCAAAAGATTAAGAACCGCTAATGTAATCCACTGTTTCAAAAAAGTTATACATACGCATCCATATTTTACACGAATTCCTAATCACCCAAATCGGTAGTTAAAATCCGAAGTTCAAAATTGTAACTTAAGCAAATATTTTAAGCTTTTCCTTTACGAACTTCTTTGCTTTGAAATGTGTGTCTAAAGGTAATGGTGACTGATCTTAAAGATTCATCTTATGATTTATTTCTTAGAGTAATTAATCATTTAACAGCAATAAAAATCAATTTCTCTTGTCAAAATATCAGTCTTTTTTAATTTATCTGTCCGTAGTTAAAATCCGAAGTTCGGCATTGCCACAAACATATTGCATTGCAAACATATTAAGCTTTTACTTTAGAAACTTGGGTGCTTCGAAATTTGTGTAAAATATTGAAAGATGGCCGCCAAGCCCATCATGCATAATTTGAAAAGAAAAATTGAATTTTCAAAAACGCCGTTATGATGCATTTAGTACAGGTGAAAACGATTTCTATCAACATATACGTAGGCACTCGACTTAAATATGGTAATTTATTTAATGTTAAAAATGTTAAATAAGTACCATAATATAAGCTTGGAAATTTGATATCACACCATTTTTTAGCGACAACTTTCGTTCACTTTTTTTCCTTCCAAGCTTGGCTTTTTTTTTAACTATTGAAAAGTTCTTATTTTATTTTTTTTTGTAGATATTTTATACAGCAAAACCTCCGTATTAGTGGACACAGAAAAATTCTTTCACGTACCAACATCTCCATGTGTATGTTTTTACCTGTGAAAATCGGACCTCTCCGAAAAAAAGGGCAAAACTCCGCGCTTCCTAGATGTCCGCTATTTAGAAGTTTTGTTGTAAAATGATACTTAAAAAATAAACAGCTAATTAAAATAAGTTTAAGTGCTTATTTTTATAGTTTATACATTTGTAGACATTTAAAAAATAAAAAATAAAATAAAAACAGCAAATTTGCGTGTCACCTAATGCTACAAAAATTAATAAATTGATTGTTAAATAAAATTTTATTGCAGGTTTCAGAAGAAGCAGAATTAGGGAATTGGAAACGAAGACCATTTATTGAGATAACGTAAGCATTCAAATTAATCTTTATTATTATTATTATTATTATTATTATTTAAGACTTTTGAATATCTATCTTGTAAAAATAACCACATGTAATTTTCAGAAAAGTGTAAAAAAAAAAAAAGTACCTGTATTTTTTCTAACGGAATTGTTTTCTAAAATTATTTTTAAAAAATATTTTTTCATTATTGTTTACAAACAAGAAATCACCGGGATTAACAATTATAACTTCGTGAAACTTTTATTAGATAATAACATCATCAAATAAGTTAAATGTATTAGAAAACATATATTTGTTTAGAGAGTGGTAAAATTTCTTTTGAGAGAAATCATTTTATGAAAAATGCTAACCTCTTCGCGACGAACGGCAACTATAAGTACCATATAGATTGCGCAAAATTATTGAATCTGATCACAACTTTTTCCGAACAGTAATTCGTCTTATCTAATCACAAAGTTTAAGCGATGAAATAAATATACCTAATTTTAATAAAAATATCTAATTTTACAAAGGTGAAAATTTTCTACTGGTCAAAATAATGTCATGTTTTAACGAAAACAAGACCTTTCATTCATAAAGCTTAAACATTTTTCTAATGGCGTAATTTTCAATAAATTTTCATTCCGCCCAAAATTTTCATTTCCCTCAAAATATATATTTCAAAAGTCTTCTACAATCATCTTTATCGTAAAATCGTAGTTAAATTGTGCAATCAATTAATTCATTCATATTTCATCGATTTTAAACATCGAATTTCTGAAAACCCACAATTTCTCAAAGTATAGTTTCTCTTTAGTCAGCACAAATTGGTTGGGCCAACTTTGGCGAATAGTTGTCCCACAGAAAGAAATTCCGCCTTGCCGTACCATTGACCAACCAACCATTTGTCGACAAAGAGACAACTATAGAGAAGAGATAGGAATCAAAATTTTCATTTCCCTCAAAATATATATTTCAAAAGTCTTCTACAATCATCTTTATTCTACTATCACACTTAAATTGCGCAATCAGTTAAATCATTAATATTTCATCGATTTTAAACATCGTAATTTCTGAAAATCTGTAATTTCTGAAGCAGCACAAATTGGTTGGGCCAACGTTGGCGAATAGTTGTTCCACAGTAAGAAATTCTGTCTTGCTGTACAATCGGTCAACCAACCATTTGTCGACAAAGAGCCAACCATAGAGAAGACATAGGGGTGGAGAGAGCTTTAGTAACACTAAAATGTCTCTAACATAACAATCACGTGAAATGTTCTTTTATTTTCTTGTATTATTTTCATTGACGAATCGAAATTACGAATTTTGTCATTTGATTTTATCGTCGATGGCTAACATATGTTTGCGAAAGGAAAATAAACAAATTATAATATCGTTAAATTAAAGTGAAACTTTTTTTACTAGTTTAGAACAAATTTTAAACTGCTTTGTTTTACTTCGTTTATATTTTACACTAGTTTACTCCATAGTTTCATTTAGTATATTTTTATTATATATTGTTAATGAAGTGTGCTATGAAATTGTTTTCACTTGAGCATGCAGTTTGTAAATTATGAGATGTAAATGATAAACACGTTTTTAATATTGTTTAGTTTCTTTTTTCCCTGAATTCTATAAAAATGGGCGTTTTTTTATACTTTTTATATATTTAAGATTCCAACTAGTGCAGTATATATATATTTGCTAATATAGTTTGGAAAACAATATCGTGGAAAAGGATTAAATAATTGAATCTAGCAGTTGTTTAATTGATTGAAAATTTAATTAAAGCCCAACACTGGTTAGAAAACAAAATTGTATTTATATAGCTCACGTATTCAAATGAGGCTTATATTGACGGAAAAATATAGTTAGTAAATCACGAAAATTTGTTATAAACAAATTATTACATCATTTTTGTAAAGTTTTTGCACTTCACATGCGTAATCAAGAATATTGGCTATTTTTATAATTTTTTCACGATCAGCAACATTTTCGAAATTGCCAAGCAGTACGATAACGCGCCAAGTCTGGAAACCTTTACATGAGTAGACCGGTCATGTTGATGCTACTATTCATGGGAATTCTCTACGAAAAGCGCACTCCACTCCTATTTCTTCTCTATGGGGCCAGTATTGATCCCATTGTTGTCGGCTCACATATGCTCCAAATTAGAGGGTTCTCTGTACCTACCATTCTCCAACGGTTACCTAAAACTGCCAAGGGTGGACCAACCATATGTGCTACTTGCTGATTTTATGCTAAATGTCTTCAATCTTTTTATTTATTTTTTAGTAACAACCTCGCACATGTCAGAGCATATTTTTTATCAATGGAAGACACAACACTCAAGCATTCTCCAAAGTACCAGGTAAGCTGTTATTTATGAAATTATTACTGATTCATAAAGCATTATTGAAATATTGTAAAACGTTCAGTTAATTGGTGGTTATAATTACAATCAAACCTGTGAAAACGGAATCTGCTTATAATAGAATCCCTCATTGAACGGAAAAGTTTCATAGCCCAGTGAAAAGAATGGAATACAGTTAGAAGAAACGGTGAATCTGCCAAAAGAGAAACCTGCCTAAAACGGAATGTTTCCTGTTTTTTTTTAGTATTTTGTGTTACCAGATCTTATTGTATAAATCATGTTGTTTTACATAACGTTAGTTCAACACTATATAACTCGGACACATGCTTTCTGCACCGCAGTTAAGTCCAAATACATCACAGAAAACTTGATTATTTTATATTAAAACATGATTATTACTTGATTATAAATTCTACTTTCTACTAATCAAAAAATTTTCTTATACATCAATACTATTAATGTCGGTAAACGTCTGTGTGAGTGTGTCTGTACCCGCAAAAACTTTGCGTGCGGACGACGGACCCAGCCACTTTCGGTACCAAAAAATTCGGAAAAATCGCGCGACCTCCAAGTTACGCTCGCTAAGAAGTCCGGCCCCAATCAAGATAGTTATTAATTAAAAACTCTGTTTTAATTACTGGAAACGAAACCTATTTGACAAAGGAATTCACGTTTTATCAAAACCACAAGATTTCTCCTCCTCGGGGTTGCCAGACAAAGTGCGGGTTACCAGGGAGGAAATTAAGGAAAAAAGTGTACTGCGGGTTTTTTGATCGACTCACATCTCGGGAAGTTCCGGGCCTACAAATTCGGAATTTGAACAGACAGACGCAGGAGAGAATCTACAGGGTGATTTATGGGTTTCGTTCATCTCACGAAACCCTATTGCTCCCGCTCCATTGTCTGTCTGTCACAGAGTCATTCTCGAAAACTATGTAACTTACAGGGTTGAAACTTTGTGTATAAATCAGAATATCAGCTTTGAAGAGCTGAAAATATTAAAATTTGAAAAATTCGTATTATTTTAATAAATAGAGATAAAAAACCAAAATTCTAACAGCCTTTTCCTTTTAAATTTAAACATTTTTCATTATAGCAGATGCCAAAAATTAAAAATCCACGATGAAAATCTTTCCACAATAATTAATTTACTATCAAACGATTTCCACGTGCAAAAGGAAAATGAAATAAAAAGTTTCACCAATTGAAAAAAAGATAAATATGAAATAAAATTGAACGTCATAGTCGTAATAAAACGGAAAATGTCTAAGATTTCTCAATAATACAAGGAGTATGAGTATGAGTAAGTAAACAAAGCAGATTAATATCACGTCATTGGAGAATTAAAAAGAAAATCTGACATATGGGAAGTTTAACTAATTTTTCAGATGTTTGAGAATAGTACAAAGCAAGTATCAATATAAATAATAGAGAATGGTAAATATATGAGTTTGAGAAACATACTGAATCGTGATAAAAATCCGATTATGGAAATATTCGCATATTTTAACATTTTGAATGTATACAATTTGTGTAATTTTGAAATTATTTTTTTAAATATTGCATTTAGTCCGTATGACGGATATTATTATGACAGAATATAATAGCTGGCTGGGCCCGCTATCTGGCTGGTTTAGACATTCGAAAAAACGAAAAAATAGACCGGTAAATTTTTACTTTATAAAAAACATGACTTTTTTTTTGTTGTTGCTAAATGAAATTTGTTTGAATTTATTAAAGAAAGGATAAAGTGTTTTGAAAGAAATATTAAACGAAACCCTTTGAGCGATCTTTGATCACACTTACCCACTTGTTTTAAAGTTGTGAAAGTAAAAGCCTATAACCAAAGAACCATTGATCCAAATGACCTGAAATTTTACCAGTATGCTCCCAAAGCAATGGGAATTTTTAGGCGTAGTTAAAAAGCAACTTAAAAATCGCACCGACAGATGGCGCTGTACTTTAACATCAACTGGTTTCCTTCCTCTACCGGGTTTTAGGCTCAGTGAAGCAGTCTATTCAAATTTCAAAACCATCTTCCGTAAATATTCTATCGTCATTGGACCTTTTCTTCAATTTTTAAGTGTCCCAAATCTCTAAGAGCAGTTGCTGCGCTGTCATTATTCTGATAATACAGTTTCACTAACAACGCACGGTCCGTCAATGGCACAGTCATTGAGAGGATATCCGTGGAATAATGAACACAAGGTGTACGTGCTTCACGCTTTTATCGTCACTGTATGTGTGTCGTGCTCAAACTCGTCTCCCGACTTTGCTGCATATACAGCGCCATCTGTCGGCGGGATTTTAAGTTTTTTTTAACCACATCTAAAAAATACCCATTGCTTTAGGAGCACACTAAGTAAAATTTCAGGTCATTTGGATCAGTGGTTCTTTTGTTATAGGGTTTTACTTTCACAACTTTAAAAAAAATCACCCTGTGCTATCAGAAATTCGAAAAATCATTTCTCTGCAATAAATAGAACAGAAAAAACCCTCTAAAAATCGATCGATGAAAAATTCCTTTTCCTTCATTGGAAAGAGAGGTGCGATTTTGTTTCCGCTCCAACTCCGATGTCTGAGAGAAGGTTGCCGGAAAGAGGCAGCAGTCACATGCAAAGATTTATCGCCCCACTCCCTTTTCGAAAATTAATGAAGGAATTACTCCCCTGGCCCGGTTTGACCCGCTCAATTTCTACAAAAAATTATGTTTTTACTTAATATACAGCCAACATTATTTTAAAGATTACTACAGTTTGGGGGAAATTTTACAATATAATATTTTAGCTTATATGTTTGTAAGACAGAAAAAAAACACAATAGCAATATTAATGATTACTTAGATTTTTCAACATTCAAATAAAAATTCATTAAAAGAATTAATGTAGTTTAGAAGAAAAGAAAAAAGAGGGTTAGAAAATCATAACTTTCGTAGCTGTATAATAAAAAGTAAATTTTTGAAAATATTTCTCTAATTTATTAAGGCTCTTCTCAAATTAAAAGGAGCTGCTTTCTGACACAGTTCTGAATTCAATTTTGTTCGATAACGCCTAAAAATTTTATGCTTTTACAGTTAAAAATAAGTTAGAAAATGTTTCAGGGGGTTTCGTGTCGTTGAGGTGGGAATTTGAGAATTACTTAAAGTTATTTCCATTGACACCGTTAAGAGAAGTTTATAATCCCTATAACTGTTTTTACAAAGCAAATTGCCTGGGAACAATAAGCCCAGTTCCGACCTGGCTCGACGATCTAAAAAAGAAAAAGAAAAAAAAAGTAAACCTGATCTTGGCTTCAGCCGGAACAATTAAACTCGGACTTAGACACGATGTAAACATCCGATGCCGATCTCTACGCTTGACATGTTATATTACTATATTAATATTGGCAAACTAGCGTCAGCTAGTGAATAATATTTATACTTATTCTCGCAAAAAATATATTCGTTGAAAATGGTTCATATTTTATCGGCTTCATTTAAATTTTTATATTGGACCCGTTAAACGTAAATTTAATTTTGAAATTGATAGTGACAGTGATGAACTGATTTTGCTTCAAAGACGGAAAACAAAATGTGTTAAACGTATATCTTCGAATATACTCATTCTGACGATGCAATGAAAACAACTGCAGTTTCAACAAGTAAAAATCTAAAGGTATTCACGGGTCCGCGGGACTGTTACATTTTTTGCTGGCCCAGCCCGTTAAACAATTTCCCCCAATTCTGCCGGCCCGAAACAGCCCGTTTGAAAGTTTGCATTCATCTTGCAGACGCGGTTCGGCTTGCAGGCTGTGTCGGGTACGAGCCTCGGGCCAAACCCAGTCCCGTGCGGACCTCTAGATTGTAGTATATTTTCCTAAATTCAGATTAAAAAACAATCGTCTTTTTTTTACGTTGCATCATTATTATGTATAATTAAAGTGTTTTCTATTTTTTCAATTAATTTCGAATAATTAACGTGTTTATTATTCTTTTCTAGCCTCTAGAAATGTTCAGTCACATTGGAGGTTACGTCGGTATCTGGTTAGGCATATCATTGCTAGCCTTGTGCGAATTCGTAGAAGGCACCATCAGAGTCTTGACTTTTGTGGTGGCTAAAAGAAAACTCTCCAAAACAGCCAACTCCAACAAAAAGAAGAAATCAAGTCCATTATTTAATCCAAAAAAGAAAAAGAAAGTCGAACTGAATGTAAAACATTGAGCAAAAATTAATAAATGTGATGTTTTAACTGGTTTTCTTTTTCTTCTCTTCCTTGATTGTGCGCAATGTAAACTAGTCGGATGTGTCAATCCCAAAATTTCCTTCTATCTCACACAGGTTTCGCATACACTAAAAAGAATCAGCACCAATTTATATCAAGTTCTAACTTAATCTAAAGTTTTATTAAATTCCGTGCATTAGCTCTTGAGATATGACTGTTGCTGAAAATCGTATAAATACTGCAAAATGTAGCATAGCTGCCCCAACTGTTGGGAGATTTAGACCAAAATCTAATCAACAACTTATGTCAACGTCTAACTGAATCCGTCCGTCTGTCCGCATATAACAGCGCAAAAACTACTCAACCGAATAGGTTGAAATTTAATATGTAGAATCGTTGAATAATTCTGTCGAGTCATTTTAAATTTAATGAAAATCAAATCAAAAATTAAAAAGATATTAATAAAAGTTTTCTTCATTCTCAATCCTATTATACGTAATTAATTGAATGATATCCCATGATAGGTAATGATTCTTGGTTTCCATGGTGATTACGTCCTATTTAAGATGGAGTCCTATTATTTCCGTATTACCGAATTTAAAAACCTAATTTGTATGCTAAAATTTTTTAATTATAACAATCCTGTAATCTACCGAGAGTTTTTTGGATAAATGTTTCCGGAGAAATAGATATTAAATGGAAAAAGAGTCTAAATACGGATTTTAAGTTCTGAAATTTCAAAGCTAGGCTGAAGTTTCCCATTGGAATTTTCAGTAAATATCAACAAAAGATAAAATGTTGCCAACTTAAAATGTACTTATTATATTACGGAAATTAGTCATATCACAATAACAGACGATATAATTAATTTTTTCACTGAAATAATAACGGTGATTTTTTTTTACATTGTCTTGTATTGGATATTTGCGCATAGTATAATTTTAATGTAATAGAATTGTAATTAATTGTTTTTAAATGTGTATTGTAACTTAATTTCATAAAATAAAATTAATATCTATAATATGAAAATCTGCATCACAGAAAATAAATTTTGTATTCATGCATATTTGCATAAGAGTGCAACAGCTATTGCACCATGATCTGAATGTTTATAAAACTAGTTATAGTACAAACGCACCTCAGTCGTCACGTTTCACGTACAATTCCCGACTTCTTTTTATACGTGGTTATGTTTTCTGTTCTTGTGAATCAACTTTATGTTTATTTGAAGTTAATGTGTCTTTCTTTGTTCATTCTTTACTCCCTAGCACCGTTATAGAATAAAATCAGTCTCCGCTAAATATATAATACGTATAATGAGTAATAACGCCGGTTTGTTTGATGGGTGTTTAATGTCCCGCAAACAGTGATTCGTGGTTTTCTGTGTGTCCTAGTATTATGAATTGTATTAAGCTACTCTTAATACAATTCAATTAGACTTCGGTCCTATTATTTTCATATTTTTAAGACGGTGAAATGAACTACAAAAGTTAACTTTTTTTAACTTATCTTTAAAAATATATAAACGCGGTATTCTGAAATTTAAATAAAAAAATGAAAGAATAAAAAAGGAAAAGAAAAGAAAAAGGAAGAAAGAAAGAGAAGATATAAAAGAAAAAGAAAGAAAAAAAGGTCGCTATTATTTCATTTTTCAAAAAAAATTATTATTTCTTTTTGAAAAAAGGAAACATCATATGTTTCTTTCCCTCCCTGTAAAATAGTTTCCTGGTTTATTTTGTAAATATTCGGCAAACATTTCTAAAATAATTCTGAGCTTATTTATGCACAGTTCTCCACATTTGATTCAAAAAATGGTTTTAATAGTATTCTTAATAAAATAATAAAATAAAGAAACATTCCATTCAAGTTAAATTTGTTCCAAACAAACAAACTTTAAAATTTGGATACATTTTATTAGCAATTTTTATCTTATCATATTAATATTTTTCTTGTTCTTACCTAGATGGAAACATTAAATTTTCGCTTATTTGGTGTGTACTAATAATATTTCTCAGTTTTAAATGAAGGTGGCAGCACCACCGATTTTTTTTTTTTTTTTTTTTTTTTTTTTTTTTTACGGTTCTCTGAATTAACTTAAAATGAATTTTGAATATGTGTTCTATTTGATTTTTTTTTCCCTTATGAAATGAGTTTTTCCGGGTTTTTTTTGCGCTAAATAATTTCTTTGATTATAAGAAATATTTTCGTCTTCTTCTTTTTCGGAAGACGGAAGGGCGCTTTTTGTTTTTTAATAGTTTGTCCTTGCACCAATAATAATAATAATAATAATAATAATAATAATAATAATAAATAAATAAATAAATAAAAAATGTATATCGGATGATGATTTTTTTTCTTTTTTGCGTAAAAACCTGTTTTGTGCTTATTTTTAAAAAATAAGGTATACATTTCTAAAATTCTATATGCATATTATTCAACATTTGATATGTTCTAATAGCACTTGATAAAATAATAATAATAAGAAGAAACATTCTATTCACGTTCAATGTACTTAAATAAATTTTTAATTTTGGATACGTTTTATTAGCAATTTTTATCTTATCTTTTAATATTTTACATGTCCATACCTAGATGGCAGCATTAAACATTCTCTTGTTTAGTGTGTACTAACAATATTTCTCACTCTTAATTGCAGATTTCAGCACCATAGATAATTTTTTTTACGGTTCTCCGAATTAATTTAAAATGAATTTTGTATATGTGTTCTATTTAATTTTTTTCCCTTATGAAATGAGTCCACCGCCCCCCCTCCCTTTTTTATTTTTTATTTTTGCTTTAAATAATTTCTTTGATTATAAGAAACATTTTCGTCGTCTTCTTTTTCGGAAGAGTGAAGGGGACTTTTTGTTGTTTAATGGTTTGTCTTTGCACAAAAAAAAATTGTATCGGATGACGATTTTTTTTTTTAAATAAAAGCCTGTCTTATGCTTATTTTAAAAAATACGGTAAACCTTTAAAAAAAATTCTGAAATTCTTTATGCATATTACTTAACATTTGATTTTTTCTAATAGTAGTTAATAAAATAATAATAAGAAGAAACATTCTATTCACGTTCAATTTAACTAAACAAATTTTAAATTTTGGATACTTTTTATTAGCAATTTTTATCTTATCACATTAATATTTTTCATTTTCATACCTAGATGGCAGCATTAAACTTTCTCTTGTTTGGTGAGTAATAACAATATTTCTCATTTTTAATCGCAGAAGGCAGCACTACAGGTATTTTCCCTGTTTTCAATGTAAATAAAAAATAAATTAAAAAAAAGTAAAAGAAAAGAAAAGAAAGAGAAGATAGAAAAAGAAAAGAAAACAAGGACGCCTTTATTTCATTTTTTTTTTTAAATATTATTATTATTATTATTATTATTATTATTATTTAAAGGGAACATTATATGTTTTTTTTTTTCCTCCCTGTAAAATATGTTGCATGCTTATTTTGTAAATATACGGGAAACATATCCAAAATAATTCTGTACTTATTTATGCATAGTAACCAACATTTGATTCAAAAAAATGGTTTTAATACTATTCTTAATAAAATAATAAAATAAAGAAACATTCTTTTCAAGTTAAATGTGTTTCAAACAAACAAATTTTAAATTTTGGATACATTTTATTAGCAATTTTTATCTTATCATATTAATATTTTTACTGTTCATACCTAGATGGAAGTATTAAATTTTCCCTTGTTTGGTGTGTACTAATAATATTTCTCAGTTTTAAATGTAGATGGAAGCACCACAGAATTTTTTTTAAGGTTCTCCGAATTAACTTAAAATGAATTTTGAATATGTGTTCAATTACATTTTTTTTCCCTTATGAAATGAGTCCCCCCCCCCCCCCCACCTTTTTTTTTTTTTTTTTTTGCTTTAAATAATTTCTTTGATTATATAAAAAAAAAAAAAAATTCCATTTATTTCTTTTTGGGAAGATGGAAGGGGTTTTTTTTTTTTGGTTGTTTAATGCTTTGTCCTTCCACAAGGAAAAAAAAAAAAAAAGAAAAGAAAATTGATATCGGATTGTGATTTTTTACCCCTTAAAATCTGTTTTCTGCTTATTTTTAAAAATATGGTAAACATTTCCAAAATTTTTCTGAAATTATTTATGCATATTACTCAACATTTGCTTAGAAAAATTGTACAAATAGCACTTAATAAAATAATAATAAGAAGAAGAAACATTCTATTCACGTTCAATTTACTTAAACAAATTTTAAATTTTGGATACTTTTTACTGGCAATTTTTAACCTATAATATTAATATTTTTCATGTTCATACTTAGATGGCAGCATTAAACTTTTTCTTGTTTGGTGTGTACTAACAATATTTCTCATTCTTACATGCAGATGGCAGCACTACAGGTATTTTCATTGTTCTCCGAATTAACTTAAAAAGAATTTTGAAAATATTTTCTCTGATTTTTTTTTTCTCTTTCCGAAAAGAGTTTTTTGTATAACTTCTCTGATTAAAAATTTTCTTATTTCAATTAATTGTTTGTCTATGACCGAAAATAAGCAATCCCTTTCCGATGACAGATTTTATTTTTCACAAATTATTTTTGGTACTAATATATATATATATATCTTTTTAAATAAGAAATACCCCCCCCCCCCGCCCCGTCCCCTCCTTCCACACACACAGACAGTTTTTTTTTAATTATTATTATTTTATTATTATTATTATTATTTGTCTTTGAACTAAAATATTTATAAGCAATATCTTGAGTGAAAAGATAAGTATTATCATTCATTAATTTTAAAAATTCGGCTGCTAAATTTTGACTGGAACAACATTTAAAATTAAAATTAAGCAATAGAATGAAACACGTACATTGAAAAAGAAATATTTCAGGGGTAAATAATTGATTAATTTGTAAAGATTTTACTCAGAATATGTTAGTGCAGTGAGGAGAGAGGAGGATTTTAGAGATTAAAACTTTTTCCCAGAGCACTTATAAACTGATTATCCATACAAAACCATCGTATTCAGAGTATAAAAGTATAAAAGTATAAAAATCAAAATTATTTAAAAAAAAAAAAAAAAAAAAAAAAACATTATTTTATAAGCTTGCAATGTTTATCTGAAAAATCACGCCTAGTTGAATGCAATTCATGTTTTTCCGGAAAAAAAAAAAAAGTTACAATACGTTAATTGAAAATTATGAAAAATTCACAGCTTTGATTCAATCTTGGTAGAAAACACGAAATTATACTAACGAATTTATTTTTAAAAAATGTAAATTTTACTTCTTTACCCTCTGAGCGCTTCGAAAAAGGGTAAAATTGTAATGTGGTTTTCTGTGCATTTTTTTTAAATGCTAAAAAAATATGATTCTTTCAGCATTATAAATAAAACTTAATTACAAATATGAATGTAAACCTGGAGAGTATTAATCATTCTGCAATGTTTTGAAAATTCATTAAATCTATAGAATTAAATTATCTTAAACATTGCATATATTGCAGTGAAACCTGGAGCTTAGTGAACGGAATATTACGTTCCACACGCTTAGAGGGTTAATTTTTTATCATTTTGAAGCAGGAGAGAAAATAAAACATTATTTAAACTATGTATACAGGATTATAAATGGTTTGGTACTTTTGTGCTATAGCTCTCCCCACAATTACGATTATGCCAAGGTTTCAATTATGATTTCGTTAAGATCATCGGAAAGTTTATATATGCATCATATACACGCATATATATACTCCAAAAACTCATATATGTGCCATATACGTCATTATATACATATTATTTACGTCTTACATGTCATATACACATCATATACGTCTTATACACAATATGTATACATCTTATATGCGTCATATATGAATATAACTTGGCCATATACGTCACGAAAATTTACATATACATCATATATTATTATAATGTCATGTATGATTTACAATTTGGCGATAAATCTTGGTCGCTTGGTAATTCGTCCTTGGGGACCGCTACAACACGAAAGTTCCAATGGTTTTACAAAACATATCATCATAATTTAATTTTAAACTATTAATTGAATTAGAGCGTATTTAAAAAAAAATTATTATTACTCTTTTTTTTTTATACTTCTTAGTGTTTAAATAATTTTATTTTTGCAGTTTCACAGCCAATTGGCATACTTGGTTTGGCGCATAATGAACTTCACTGTTTTTAGAATTAGTATATACACTACTCAAAACAATTAAAGGATATTTGAAGTTTTATATAAAATAAAGATATAAACGAAATTTTTTTTTTGCCGAAAATAGAAGAAGAGAATCACAAATGCAAATTTTTCTGGTTTTCAAACTGTGGAGTATGCAAATTTTGAGTTCGACGTAAAAAACGTCGCTTCAGCGGCAGCGAATGAAATTTGACTTACTGGATAAAAGAGAATGAAGACAAGGATGATCGGCATTCAGTGATTGCTTTGTTTCGATGAGTACGATGTCTCAGCGAAGTCATTTGACAGATTCAGAAGCTTGGAGAAATGTTGATAGGTTAGAAGGGGGCCAAACTCAAGCCGAAGTAGCGCAAGCCATTGGAGTGCCACAAAGTGTCATTTCCAGGATCTGGAACCGCTTTTTGGAGAGTGGATTTGAAGGCCGAAGACCAGGGCAAGGTCGTCGACGGGCAACAACGCCCAATGAAGATCGGTATTTAGCGTTAACAGCTCGGAGACACCGAAACATGAACGCTACTCTTCTCCAACAACACCTTCGCTCGGCTACAGGCACCACGATTTCAACTCAGACTGTCCGAAACCGGCTCCATGCTGTAGGTCTGTATGCTCGCCGACCGACGGTATGTGTTAGATTAACATCAAGGCATCGTCGCGACCGCAGGGAGTGGGCAACCGAGCATGTCAACTGGAAGAGAAATGAATGGAGCAATATTCTGTTTTCTGACGAGTCCCGTTTTTCTGTGCATCCGGATAATAGGCGTATTTTCATCTGGAGGGACCGTGGCAGTAGGAATAATCCTGCGTTCGTGCACGAAAGTGTCAGATTTGGCGGTGGAGGAGTGTTGGTGTATGGTGGCATCTCCATTGACGGGCGCACTGACCTCTACATCATTCGAGATGGAGCTCTGACTGGTCGCCGATATAGGGATGAGATTCTCAGACCTATTGTAGTCCCTTACGCTGCAGCAATCGGAGATAACTTCATTTTAATGGACGATAACTGCAGGCCACATCGTGCAAACCTGGTGGAGGATTTCCTTTTCGAGGAAGGAATCGTTCGAATGGAATGGCCAGCGTGTTCTCCAGACATGAATCCAATCGAGCACGTTTGGGACGCTCTAGGAAGACGAGTTTCTGGCCGCCAACAACCCCCACAAACTCTACAAGAACTGGAAAGAGCTCTTCTGGAAGAGTGGGGCAGAATACCCCAACTCGTCATTAATAGCCTCATTGAGTCCATGCCTCAAAGGTGTTCAACGTTGCTGGCCGACCGTGGAAACCATACCCCCTACTGAAAATGATTTTCTTTGAAGAAAACACCTTTTCTTATTCTTTTTTTTCTCATATGCACAAATTGTGTTTTTTTCCTTTTGTACACAAATGCGCAATAAAATGCATTTTTTCTGCCAAACATGTGTAATTTATTCTCATATAACCTACTATGTCTGTCGACCATGTATCAATCAGCTAAAAAGTTTCCCAGATACAAAATCCACCTAAAACTGCAATATCCTTTAATTGTTTTGAGCAGTGTAGTTGTAACCCTAAAGAATATTGGATGATATATCACTCGCGGCCGGCTAACTAATAAATGCGTTAAAATTAATTTAATAATTTATAATTAAATTCTAAAAATATTAAAATGATGTATTGTCATCTGAAACACATCTGCGTACATAATTTTTATAAATTCAGCCTATCAGGAAATGTCCAAAAAATCGATTACAAAATTCAGTCTTTACATACAAAAACCAAGTGAAGTTATATATATATATATAAAACTTTATGATCATGTACAACTATGCAATTGTTAGATTTATTATGAGCAAATGTGATTCGCGCCAACGTGGTGCGTAGATGACATCTGTGCCGATTAATCGACAAAGTAAGGATGTAAATACAGGAAAAAAATACAAAAGATATAATTTTTTTTTTAAGTACTGTTTAAAAAAATATCGTAGATTATTACAATGGAATTTTAAAAATATTATGCAACAGTCTTTATTAATAAATTTATTTTTATATAATTCACTACAGTGAGAATTGATATAATTCACTGCAGTGAAAGTATAAATGTGATTAGTGTTAATAAAATATCTAATTCATATAAAACAAAAATATGTTGTTAACACTATAGTATTTATTGCTTCATTTTCAGAAAGTACATAACAGAATATTTTGATTTTATCGACACAAAACAGGCTCGAAGTCATAATATATATTTAGAATAAGGATTTAAAAAATTAAACAAGGAATTATTTACAGAAAACAAAACATCTAAATTTATTCTTTATTGACTAACGTTATAAAATTAGATGATCATGAATTTATGACATACACTAAAATAAAATTTTGTGGCAATAAAATATTAACTGATGCCAAAAAATTCAAACTATTATGCTCCTTATACATTTATGAAAATACAACACAAAAGCCACAAAAACTTGCAACATAAATAAGTAACATTCAAATCAACCTTGGTTCGAATGAGATATTTTAAGGGGGAGAAGCAGAACATTTCTTTTTTTTCAAATAGTCAACTATAGTAAGAACCCTTTTCCATTTACCAACATCACACCTATATATCGTACACGATTATCGTTATCTGACATCGGTGCACGTAAAATTCATTCATATGCACTATGACGACAATATCGCCATCGAATCTATAGGTGGAAAAGCGCGTCGTGTATATAAATTAATTTTGCGCGCAATTGATAACGGATAAGAACACTGGGGTGCGATTTATCAGCGTAGTGTCAGTAAATGGAAAAGTGATCTAACGCATTGCAATGAGAAAAACTTTTTAGTATATACAAATTTAGATATACCACTGATAAAGAATCAAAACATGAAATAGAGTTGAGTTTTATTCATTTATTTTTGTTGTTGTTGATTGATCATCTTCCATTTTAATCCTTGCAGACTTGCTTATTATATTTAACACAAAAAAGGGGGAGGGGGAGGAAAGGAAAGAAAAGAAAAGAATATCTTTAAATCATTTTCTTAGTCTTTTATTTTACGGTGTTTATGGAAAATCAATTATTTATGATTCTAAATCACAAATAAATATGAATAAAAAATTTAAATTAACAAAGAATATTGCTACAATTATTTTTAAAACTGAAAGTTTTACCAGAAAATAAAAAACGAATAAAAATACACATTGATAACAGTTCAATATAAACCTATAAGGCACATACCTCAAAGCATAAATAGTTTGCCCCTTTTTTGGACAAATATAGCTGCCATTGAGTATAAAAATAAATCAATAAAAATTCATATTAAGAAAAGGAAATGCAGGGCATTAAACACCATTCATTTCTCAAGTATTTATTTTAACAAATTAATCCTAACATCCAAATGTATTACATCCAATGTGTAACATTCAAATGCATCAATAAAAGTTCATAATAAGAAAAGGAAATGCAGGGCATTAAACACCATTCATTTCTCAAGTAGTTATTTTAACAAATTATTCCTAACATCCAAATGTATTACATCCAATGTGTAACATTCAAATGCATCAATAAAAATTCATAATAAGAAAAGGAAATGCAGGGCATTAAACACCATTCATTTCTCAAGTAGTTATTTTAACAAATTATTCCTAACATCCAAATGTATTACATCCAATGTGTAACATTCAAATGCATCAATAAAAATTCATAATAAGAAAAGGAAATGTAGGGCATTAAACACCATTCATTTCTCAAGTAGTTATTTTAACAAATTATTCCTAACATCCAAATGTATTACATCCAATGTGTAACATTCAAATGCATCAATAAAAATTCATAATAAGAAAAGGAAATGCAGGGCATTAAACACCATTCATTTCTCAAGTAGTTATTTTAACAAATTATTCCTAACATCCAAATGTATTACATCCAGTGTATAACATCCAAATGCATCAATAAAAATTCATAATAAGAAAAGGAAATGCAGACCATTAAACACCATTCATTTCTCAAGTATTTATTTTAACTAATTAATCCTAACATCCAAATGTATTACATCCAATGTATAACATCCAAATGCATCAATAAAAATTCATAATAAGAAAAGGAAATGCAGGGCGTTAAACACCATTCATTTCTCAAGTATTTATCTTAAGAAATTAATCCTAACATCCAAATATAAGACAATATAATATAAGTAAAAGAAACATTTAAGCATGATAATTTAATCATCTACTTTATGTATTAATCATGCAAACTACTGGTGCATCCTGATAAAACAAATTAATTTAGTTTTAATGACACAATATAGTACATATTAGCATTAGCAATCTCAATATCTTATCATTAGGAATATCACTATCGAAAAAAAAACTTTCAAAAGTAAATAAAAATCAGTCCTATATGACTTAATTAAAAAAAATTAATAATCGCAATATGCCATTACTGCTGTCTGCCCTCTTAAAAAAATAATTTTCGTTCCAACCAAAGTTTAATAAAAGGCATAACTTAGCTTAATTATAGATAAATGTTACCAATTCGAGGCTGCCAATGTTTACACTTTTCTGTTACTACTAATTTTTAATGAAATTTTAACAATAATTCTTAAATTCTGCGATTAAATAAAGCAAAAGTTAGTGATAACAAAAAAGCGTAAACATTGGCAGATACGTCAATGTACTTTTTGATGATTTTTATAGTCATGGAAAATTGGACAATCTTTCTTCATAGTTCTTTTTTTAGGTAACATTTAAAACTAAGTACTGAAAAACATGTGTTTGACTAAAAGCAACGAAATGTTGGAAATTTCTGCACCATGGATCAATATTCACATTCTAGACATCAGTGCAAAAATCTATATGGGGTGATACCACCCATAATAAAGAGATGAATAATTATATGAAAATAAATGTTCTGTTTTCAATTAGAAGGAACAGATTAGATTTAAATGTAATTAAATATCTTAAATTTCAAAATTTAATAGTTTAATTAAATCCGATCTTTGTTATAAACCTAAAAAAATTACATACCTATATTTTAAACAATAATTATTAAAAATAAAAATAGAACTGATAAAAGTAACAAAAAAAATCTTTTATAAAAATAAAAAACAAAAAATAAATAAACAACATAAAATAGTTCTTAATAACCTTTTTAGGCACAGTTTATTTCCCTTACTCAATTCCCAAATGACACAGTTTAAGAACTAAAGGTTTCAAAACTATTATGTACTGATAACAAATGATTAAATTTCCTAATTACTGTAAAATATTCTTTTCAATAATGGATAATAATGGGTTAGAGGATATGAAAAAGGGAAAAAACATTGAAAATAACAAGTTTGAAAGCATTTAGGTTTTCGAAAATTTTATTTATTTTTTATTCTTTAGCTGAAATGATGAAAATATATAAATCTAAATAATACAGAAAATCTTTATTTAATTTTAATATCAGTTGTTGTTAATTATCAAATTCATTCGTAATATAGCATTAAATACATTTCAAAATGACCAATGTCCAATGAATTGAGTGAAGCTTCAACTGTTTTAAGTGATTAAATATAGCTAAATTATGTAAATAAAACTCGGCTATGATGTCATACACTCACGCACATTTTTTTTTTTTTTTAATCGGTTATAAAAAGGAAAAAAGTCGCCAAATTTAGGGGATTTTTTCTTTTGATGGCAACCTAGCAATTGTATTTAGTTATTGGTTTGGCGCGGGCTTGAAAATCGCGCCAATCAAACAATCGCTAAAGAACGCTGCGTGAGTGTAAAGCATCTGTTCCTAAAACTCTTTTGTTTTCTAAAATATAATCATCATATGATTTGCTTTCGATAATTTGAAAAAAAAAAAAATCACTTAAATTTTTCAATTTATTCTTTAATCCAATTTTCCTTATCTAAGAATAAAAAAATGAAAGAATATATTTTATTATCTAAAAGCTTTGATTCTAAGACGTGCCAAGAATGACATACCTAACGAAAACAGCAGAAAACTTTCATGTTTCAAAAAACACAAATTGTAAATACACAATCATGACACCATTTTAGAGGGCGTCCATAAATGATGTCACGCTTGGAGGGGGGAGGGGGGTTCATGAAATTGTAACAGTTTGTGACAAGGGGGGTTGGAGGGGGTAAGAAGAAGTGTGACATCACACATTTTGGTTAAAATAAAATCATTTAAAATCAGCATATTAAATTTCGAAGTTATTTTGAAATTACCAGAATTTGAGTGTATTTTTTAATCGGACTAAAACAACTTTCACGTGATTTGTTTTCACTTATATTTCTTTCTTTAAAAAAAAAAAAAAATATATATATAAATATTTTATTACTAATTGTATTACTTTATTGTATATTAATTATATTTTTGTCGTAAACCTTAATCTTATTTTATACAAAATAAATACACGAATAATTTTTATTGTTATGCTCACAAATGTCATTAAAACTTATAGTTTAAGTTGAAAAATAAAATTTGAAACATGATCTATAACGTAGTGCTTTGTTTCTGAACTCCAAGTATATGTCTATGTAATATAGCGTGACATGTGACAAGGAGGGTGGGGAGGGGTTATGGTGAAGTGTGACACTTTGTGACTAAGGGGGGGGGGAGGGGGATCAAAAATATTGAAAAAAGTGTGACATCATTTATGGACAGCCCCTTACCTACAGCGAAATCACAATAATATCGTTCGTTGTCTTGTTAATTTTTCACCAAGGTAAATTGAAAATAGTCGTTAGGTATTCAATTTAATGGTATGATATATTATGGCTCAAGAACAAGTCTACGATAGCAGTCCTCAGGCAATGAATGTCTAATGGCTTCCACATTAGCAACGTCTTTTTTAAGTTGCTCAATTTCATCTTCATAATCTCGCATCCATTTCTTCTGTTCTTCCTGGGCTTCTCTTAAGGCTTCAGCTCTGGCTCCAAGATCTGCATTAAGAAGCTCCCTTTCTGCTAAAGCTAAAAGTCTTTCTAAATCATCCAGCTGTGAGTTATCAACAGTATCTAAGTCATCTAAATGAAACAAAAGAATATACTTTTTAAAAAAGTGAACTTTTGCTTGAAAATCTACAAGATGTAGATGTACAGTGAAACCTCTCTAAAGCGACCACGCTCCGTTCCTTTAATAATTGGTCGCTCCGAGAGGTGGTCTCTTAATGGAGGTCATGTTTAAACTTTATGACTTCATGTTTAAACTTATGAACTTTATGACTTTAGTTTATGACTGTCAAAAATAAGGTACCAAGTAGCGTTATGAAAATTTATCTTTCACATTATGAAAGAAATAAAAATAAACAAATACACTGCAACTCTTTATACACTTTTCAGAACACTTATTTTGTCACCTTTTTTAGGAACACTTTGAAGCGCACTTTTTGGAACAGCTTTTGGAATACTTCTGAGACCACTTCTTTTGTTCAGCACACTTTTTAACGCACTTTTTGAAAGCGAAGATTTGATAAATGTGCCTAAATGTGCCCCCAATCCGTTCTCAAATGTGTTCCCAAGCTTAGATTTAATAGATACCATGAGCAGAACACTTTCGGTACACTTACAGATCTGCACTAGCAGAACGGCGGAAGCAAGCGGTCACACTCCCAAATGTGTCTTGTAAAACGGCGCTTTGATCGTAAAAACAAAAGAGGAGGTAAGAATTTCTCTACAGCAAGACGTATCTCGCTGGGATTCATCAAGAATGCTGTTCTAGGAACTGGGGAGGATCCACATTTCATTCCGGGAGGGGGAATTTGTGCATATCTATCAAGCAACAGGTCAAACGATCAGGAAAGAACGGGATTTCATCCCGTTTCTTCAAACAAATTGGTCGCTCATGGAGGGAGATTCACTGGGAATGGTTTCTGAATAGAGATAAAATTAGCATTGAGGCTATGGGAAAAAATTTCGTTCCATGGAAAAGTGGTCATTGAGAGAGGTGGTCGCACAGGGAGGTTTTACTGTATTCCACAAAAACTGAGAGCAAAATAATGAAAAGGGTAATGCTTTATATCCAATTAGGGGATCTAACCTTCCTTCCTAGGTTACAGCGGATAACCATTTTTTTTATTGAAAACTATTAGTTTTTAATTTCATTTAATATATATAAGTAGAGGAAAAAAGACAGTTCGATTAAGAAAGAGGAGTGAGGAGGTGAGGATTGAGGATTAGGGGGCGTGATTAGAGAAGGATAGGTGACAAGTGAGTGATGGATAGGTGACAAGGTTAATGAGAAGGTTAATGAACAGGTTAATGAGTAGGTTAATGAGTAGGTTAATGAGAAGGTTAATGAGACGGTTAATGAGATGGTTAATGAGAAAGTGAAGAAGGTGAAAGCGGCTAGATCGTTGGAAAAAAGGTATACTTACGGAGAGTATCGCAGAAACCACCTACTGTCTTGAAATCCAGGAAGCGACTGACGGGGTTTCCGAACTATGCACGGGCTATGTCATCATCCTCCTAGAGGGCGCTGCGATCGGCGCTGTGATAGGTCGAGACGAATGCTGCTTTCTGATTGGCTGTTTCTATTTCACCGGAGGGGAGTGCAGTTCCTCCAGAGGGGGGTTCGATGACGTCATGTTCTGGAACACTCTGACATCATTATCCTAGGAGGCGCTACGATCGGCGTTCTGATTGGACGAGAGCTTTTCCCCTCAGGGGATGACAGTACCACGTTGCTGCGAGCGGAATGCAAAGATTTAGCACGTGACATCCAGACTTAATGCTGCTCATGAAGAAATTGTAATTAATTTTTAATTAATTAATTAATTAATTAATATTTTTAATGATTTTCAAATAACGTGAAATAAATTACTGTAATAATCCTAATTTAAGTGAAATAAAGTCATGAAAGTGTTAAACAAGTTTTGAAAACAATTCGTTTTTTAATTTTTGTATGCATTAAGTGAAATGTTTTGCTGAAAAGAAACAATTAGTTAAAACATTTTTTTAATTATCAGTCACAAATAAATTTACAAGACATGTTTTGTACCAACGGGTAAAATAATTATATTTTTTGAAATACCTCAATTTTTTTATGAAAGTAATACAAAAGGTTTCACCATTCAAATAAGTTATATATGTGTTGATACATTTTGTCTAAATGTATTTGAACTTGTCGATATTTCTGTAACAAAGATATCACCAACCCTATATATATATGATGAAAGTATGTTCTCATTGTAACCGCTACCTCACGCATTAGCCCTTATTTCACTTACATTTAATGCTATTGTTAGAAAAAACTGAACTAGTTCCAACTTTAAAAGAAAATAATATTATATGAATTTTGTAAACGAGTACTTTGAGAAATAACTTCATGTTTTTTTAAAGACACTTTCTTAAAAAACATTACAGAATCACTTTAACTTGTTATTTTAAAATGTTTAGAAACATTTATGTAACTGATTCATAAAATTTTTTAGAAAAAGAGTTTAAAACAAAAAATTATCTATTAATGTTTTGTTAGCGAGTGGTTTATTTTTGGTTTTAAGTGGTTGGTTCATCGAATTATCGTTCTAAACATGTATAGTAAAAAAAACAATAGACATATATTTATAACGACAAATCACCTGCTTAATGCTTATAACGACCGCTCAAATGCTATAACGACCGCTCAAATGCTTATAACCACCACTCAAATAGTTATAACAACCGCTCAAATATTTATAACGACCGCTCAAAACATGTTTTGAGCAGTCGATTTGTCGTTATAGACTAAACATATGTATTCTAATAGATCACAGCATATATTTATAAGGATAAATCGCCCGCTCAAATGCTATAACGACAGCTCAAATGCTATAACGACCGCTCAAATGCTATAACGACCGCTCAAATGCTTATAACGACCACTCAAACAGTTATAACGACCGCTCAAATATTTATAACGACCGCTCAAAACATGTTTTGAGCAGTCGATTTGTCGTTATAGACTAAACATATGTATTCTAATAGATCACAGCATATGTTTATAAGAATAAATCTCCCGCTCAAATGCTATAACGCCCGCTCAAATGCTATATCGCCCGCTCAAATAGTTATAACGACCGCTCAAATATTTATAACGACCGCTCAAAACATGTTTTGAGCAGTCGATTTGTCGTTATAGACCAAACATATGTATTCTAATAGATCACACCATATGTTTATAAGGATAAATCGCCCGCTCAATGCTATAACGACCGCTCAAATGTTATAACGACCACTCAAATACTTATAACGACCGCTCAAAACATGTTTTGAGCAGTTGATTTGTCATTATAGACTATATATACATGACATACATATGTTACATATGTTAACAAGTCTTTTAAAAATATCAAACTCTTTGTATATGTAACAGACAAAAACATTAAGTATCTGTTGTTCGAAAAAATTAAACCTGCGTATTGTTTGAAGCATGTAACATGAATAATATGAAACAAAAAATCATAGGTATTTATTTAAAACATGTATTAAAGATTTAAAATATATTGAACTGTTTTTAAAATTTAACACAAATAAATGAACGAAGTTTGCATTGGTAACTTAAAAATAATCCTATGATAGTAAAAGCATAAAGTATTCTTTATTCATAGGTTTTAAAAGCATAACCCAAATGATGTAATGGAAGAAAATTTTAGGATGAAAGTTAATAAAATAGAATATGTTAAACAACAGTTATAAATATATTGATAAACTTTCATTTAGTTATAGTGTTAGATTGTGTTTTAACATTTTTATTAAATAAATAAATATATTTACTTACAAAAGACAGAGTTTTTTATTTGCACGTCTGAACAAGTCAACAACTAAACGTGAAATGAATGAGATATATTCTAAAGAACTTTTTAAACATAAAATGTCGTCAAATGATTGACAAAATATCGCCAAATGATTAATAAAATATCGCCAAAAAGTCGCCAAGAGATTTAAGTACTTATATCTGATTGACAAAGCTATTAATCACATGATTATCATGAAACAAGCGCCCTCTATAATTTTATAACCTTAGGTGATGCGAGACAAATTCGTCAGATTGTTTGCAGTGATCGCGGTGTAAAGACGTTAGCTGATGCTGTTTGTTTAAGTTAAAAAGTTTAAGTTAAGTTTGTTTAAGTTATTATTTACTTAAACAGTTTATTAAGTTAACATGAGTGCATTACAAGAAATTTCTGTGTTAGAAGAAGGTTCTAGTAAAACCATTTCATCGCAGTTAAAAGAAGATTGTGTTTCGAATAATGTAATAACACCCTCTTCATCAGCTCAAGCAAAACTATCTTATACATGTGGATCCTGTAAAAAAGTTTTTCCCGGGATATCTATGTTTTTAATGCATATGAACTTACATTTACCGGAAAACCCCTTTAAATGTGATATTTGTACGAATTCATTCAAAGCAAGAAGTACCTTACTGCAACATATGTTAACTCATTGCGAGACAGAGAATACCAGTAAAACCATTTCATCAGACTTAAAAGAAGATTGTGTTTCGAATAATGAAATGACACCCTGTTTATCAGTTCAACTTCAAGTACCTTATACATGTGTAACATGCAGAAAAGTTTTTACTAGGATATCTACGTTTTTAAAGCATATGAACTTACATTTACCAAAAAATCCCTTTAAGTGTGATATTTGTGCAAATGCATTTAATACAAGGAGCGCCTTACTGCAACATATGTTCGTACATTGTGAGAGACCTACTAGGTTTAAATGTAACCAGTGTGGAAATACCTATTCTAGAAAAAACATGTTAACAAAACACGAGGCTGTGCATGGACCTTATAAATGTGATGAATGTGGTAATCACTGTGTACTAAAGTACCTGTTAAAAATGCATAAGAATTCGAATCATAAGAAATTGAAGCCTAAGACAACCTCTACAATAAACCAATAACAAGACTTTTTGTTTGTCTTGACTGTGTACTGTTAAAAACATGTTAATAAAAATTTATTGTGTAAACATTTATGTGTTTTTATTTCAAAACGTGTATGAGTGTGTTTATTTATGTTAAAAAGTTTTAACTAGAATCATAATTTTTAATTAACAATACTCATTAAGTTTTATTAATTATTATTTTAAACAATTTACTGAAACGTTGAATATATTAAACTTTATAGCTATCATTTCAGTGATTAATTACACCTTTGTTAAGTAACTTGTGTTGTTATACTCATGTTTGAACATGATAGCTGTACAAATATATAAACATATTAGTGAAATAAGAATGTTTGAAATGATTTTAACAACTAAACATGAAATGAATAAGCTATATTCTAAAAACCTTTTACACATATTATCAATAAAATATCGCCAAGTTATTCAAATATAACCAAATGATTGACATATTATCGCGAAATGACTAAAACATAGCCAAGGTTGTTTAAGTACTTATCTCTGATTGGCTAAGCAATTAATCACATGCTTATTCTGAAACAAGCACCCTCTATAATTTGACAACTTTAGATGATGCAAGAAAAATTCATCAGATTGTTTGCAGACATTGTGGTGTAAAGACGTTCGCTGATGCTGTTTGTTTAAGTTAAAGTTCTGTTAATGTAAGTCGACTTTTCGAAAAATAGGCAGAAAAAAGGGATCACTTTCATAAAAGAAAAAAAAAACTTATTATACATAGGGGCAGATTTTTAAATTTATTAGTCCCAGCTGCACTAACTGTTTTAACATTGCTGATTCATGGAGTACGCTAAGAAATATGCTTTGGTACCAGAGGAAGACCTATCTAAACATATTCCTAGCAAGACGCAGATGACCCGATTTGATTTGGCAATGTCAAAAATTTTAAACAGCACCTTACCTGATCAGGAGAAAGTTCAAAAATATTACGAACTTTTACAAAGAAAAATGAACTTGCAAGAGTTTAACAAACCTTTACAAGTCAAACAAGAGAAAGAAGAGTCTATTTCTAAAGAAACAACGACTCAGCAAGAACCCATTATTCAAGACGATACCTCAATTATTTTATCTTCAGTACTTTTTTACATGAAGAGATCTATCCAAGCGGTACTAGACTGGTTAAAGAAAAATAAAGGAAAGTACAACTGGGATAACAATTTAGTGGTGTCTTATGAAGGAAAAAGAATTCCCGATTCAAATGTAGCTGACTTATTTCATCTCATTTTTTCTGTGAACAAGAAAGCTCCTATTAAAGCACAGAAGGAATTGTTACAGGCTTTACAAGAAATGCATATACCTGAAAGTTTTATTAAAAATAAATATCTGTCATCGCATACTCATGTTAATGAAAAAAGAAAAGCAGATGCTGTTATACCTATTACCTCTGTAACTCAAAAGAAAAGAAAATTGAATGTAATAAAAAGGGAAGATTATAAATAAAACAGATGAAACGAAATCAAAGTGTTGTCTTTTATATATTTACTCCCCCCCCCCCCATGTTTTAAAAAATAAAAATTCAAGAATTTTTATTTTTTCAAACGGGGAGTAAATTTTCCACCCCCACTCATCTGTCAATCAAACAGACGCTAGTCTGTCGGGAAGGAATTGCCACAGGCTAACACCTGTCCTGCAGCTAATTACGTGCTCCTCTCTGATTGGTAGATCTGTTATCTCTGATCAAGATTAGAGATAACAAACACTCTTGCCCAGTCTGTCCACATCGTTCTCTCGGTGGCGCTTGTGAGGTGTGGACTTATGTTTTTTTAGCTCTCGCTCACCGGACATCTACCGTCTCTCTAGCGGTAAACAATTGGATTATCTGTTAGGTACTTTTTTGCTTGTTTACCGGTAAAGTAGCCGCTAACCTGCCGTGTTTCTCGTAAGTATGAGTTTATGTGTTTCTTAATACTGTTAAAGATAAGGTTTAAAAAACAACATTTTTATTTCCCTTCATCTGCTTTATTTCAATACATTAGATTTTTGTCCGTGTTTTTTGTGAGTATTGGTTTTATAAATGTTTTATAAATATAAGTTTTATGTGTATTTATTAAGGGTAATATATAAAAGACAACACTTTGATTTCGTTTCATCTGTTTTATTTATAATCTTCCCATTTTAATACATTCAATTTTCTTTTCTTTTGAGTTACAGAGGTAATAGGTATAACAGCATCTGCTTTTCTTTTTTCATTAACATGAGTATGCGATGACAGATATTTATTTTTAATAAAACTTTCAGGTATATGCATCTCTTGTAAAGCCTGTAACAATTCCTTCTGTGCTTTGATAGGAGCTTTTTTGTTCACACAAAAAATGAGATGAAATAAGTCAGCTACATTTGAATCAGGAATGCTTTTTCCTTCATAAGACACCACTAAATTGTTATCCCAGTTGAACTTTCCTGGATTTTTCTTTAACCAGTCTAGTAGCGCTTGGGCAGATCTCTTCATGTAAGAAGGTACTGAAGATAAAGTAATTGAGGTATCGCCTTGAATAATGGGTTCTTGCTGAGTCGTGGTTTCTTTAGAAATAGACTCTTCTTTCTCTTGTTTGACTTGTAAAGGTTTGTTAAACTCTTGCAAGTTCATTTTTCTTTGTAAAAGTTCGTAATATTTTTGAACTTTCTCCTGATCAGGTAAGGTGCTGTTTAAAATTTTTGACATTGCCAAATCAAACTAGGTCATCTGCGTCTTGCTAGGAATATGTTTAGATAGGTCTTCCTCTGGTACCAAAGCATATTTCTTAGCGTACTCCATGAATCAGCAATGTTAAAACAGTTAGTGCAGCTGGGACTAATAAATTTAAAAATCTGCCCCTATTTGACAAAAGAATGCAGGGATGAAGCAGATGAAGGGAAATAAAAATGTTGTTTCTTAAACCTTATCTTTAACAGTATTAAGAAAAACATATAAATTAAACTCATACTTACTCATACTCATACTAGTAAGATTTCCTATGTATAATCAGTTTTTTTTTCTTTTATGAAAATGATCCCTTTTTTCTGCCTATTTTTCGAAGAGTCGACTTACATTAACAGAACTTTAACTTAAACAAACAGCATCAGCGAACGTCTTTACATCACAATGTCTGCAAACAATCTGATGAATTTGTCTTGCATCATCTAAAGTTGTCAAATTATAGAGGGTGCTTGTTTCAGAATAATCATGTGATTAATTGCTTAGCCAATCAGAGATAAGTACTTAAACAACCTTGGCTATGTTTTAGTCATTTCGCGATAATATGTCAATCATTTGGTTATATTTGAATAACTTGGCGATATTTTATTGATAATATGTGTAAAAGGTTTTTAGAATATAGCTTATTCATTTCATGTTTAGTTGTTAAAATCATTTCAAACATTCTTATTTCACTAATATTTATATATTTGTACAGCTATCATGTTCAAACATGAGTATAACAACACAAGTTACTTAACAAAGGTGTAATTAATCACTGAAATGATAGCTATAAAGTTTAATATATTCAACGTTTCAGTAAATTGTTTAAAATAATAATTAATAAAACTTAATGAGTATTGTTAATTAAAAATTATGATTCTAGTTAAAACTTTTTAACATAAATAAACACACTCATACACGTTTTGAAATAAAAACACATAAATGTTTACACAATAAATTTTTATTAACATGTTTTTAACAGTACACAGTCAAGACAAACAAAAAGTCTTGTTATTGGTTTATTGTAGAGGTTGTCTTAGGCTTCAATTTCTTATGATTCGAATTCTTATGCATTTTTAACAGGTACTTTAGTACACAGTGATTACCACATTCATCACATTTATAAGGTCCATGCACAGCCTCGTGTTTTGTTAACATGTTTTTTCTAGAATAGGTATTTCCACACTGGTTACATTTAAACCTAGTAGGTCTCTCACAATGTACGAACATATGTTGCAGTAAAGCGCTCCTTGTATTAAGTGCATTTGCACAAATATCACACTTAAAGGGATTTTTTGGTAAATGTAAGTTCATATGCTTTAAAAACGTAGATATCCTAGTAAAAACTTTTCTGCATGTTACACATGTATAAGGTACTTGAAGTTGAACTGATAAACAGGGTGTCATTTCATTATTCGAAACACAATCTTCTTTTAAGTCTGATGAAATGGTTTTACTGGTATTCTCTGTCTCGCAATGAGTTAACATATGTTGCAGTAAGGTACTTCTTGCTTTGAATGAATTCGTACAAATATCACACTTAAAGGGGTTTTCCGGTAAATGTAAGTTCATATGCAATAAAAACATATATATCCCGGGAAAAACTTTTTTACAGGATCCACATGTATAAGATAGTTTTGCTTGAGCTGATGAAGAGGGTGTTATTACATTATTCGAAACACAATCTTCTTTTAACTGCGATGAAATGGTTTTACTAGCACCTTCTTCTAACACAGAAATTTCTTGTAATGCACTCATGTTAACTTAATAAACTGTTTAAGTAAATAATAACTTAAACAAACTTAACTTAAACTTTTTAACTTAAACAAACAGCATCAGCTAACGTCTTTACACCGCGATCACTGCAAACAATCTGACGAATTTGTCTCGCATCACCTAAGGTTATCAAATTATAGAGGGCGCTTGTTTCATAATAATCATGTGATTAATAGCTTTGTCAATCAGATATAAGTACTTAAATCTCTTGGCGACTTTTTGGCGATATTTTATTAATCATTTGGCGATATTTTGTCAATCATTTGGCGACATTTTATGTTTAAAAAGTTCTTTAGAATATATCTCATTCATTTCACGTTTAGTTGTTGACTTGTTCAGACGTGCAAATAAAAAACTCTGTCTTTTGTAAGTAAATATATTTATTTATTTAATAAAAATGTTAAAACACAATCTAACACTATAACTAAGTGAAAGTTTATCAATATATTTATAACTGTTGTTTAAGATATTCTATTTTATTAACTTTCATCCTAAAATTTTCTTCCATTACATCATTTGGGTTATGCTTTTAAAACCTATGAATAAAGAATACTTTATGCTTTTACTATCATATGATTATTTTTTAGTTACCAATGCAAACTTCGTTCATTTATTTGTGTTAAATTTTAAAAACAGTTCAATATATTTTAAATCTTTAATACATGTTTTAAATAAATACCTATGATTTTTTGTTTCATATTATTCATGTTACATGCTTAAAACAATACGCAGGATTAATTTTTTCGAACAACAGATACTTAATTTTTTTTTGTCTGTTACATATACAAAGAGTTTGATAATTTTTAAAGACTTGTTAACATATGTAACATATGTATGTCATGTATATATAGTCTATAATGACAAATCAACTGCTCAAAACATGTTTTGAGCGGTCGTTATAAGTATTTGAGTGGTCGTTATAGCATTTGAGCGGTCGTTATAGCATTGAGCGGGCGATTTATCCTTATAAACATATGCTGTGATCTATTAGAATACATATGTTTAGTCTATAACGACAAATTGACTGCTCAAAACATGTTTTCGGCGGTCGTTATAAATATTTGAGCGGTTGTTATAACTATTTGAGTGGTCGTTATAAGCATTTGAGCGGTCGTTATAGCATTTGAGCGGTCATTATAAGCATTAAGCAGGTGATTTGTCGTTATAAACATATGTCCATTTTTTTTTTTTTTTACTATACATGTTTAGAACGATAATTCGATGAACCAACCACTTAAAACAAAAAATAAACCACTCGCTAACAAAACATTAATAGAAATTTTTTTGTTTTAAACTGTTTAAAAAAAAAAAAAATTATGAATCAGTTACATAAATGTTTCTAAACATTTTAAAATAACAAGTTAAAGTGATTCTGTAATGTTTTTTAAGAAAGTGTCTTTAAAAAAACATGAAGTTATTTCTCAAAGTACTCGTTTACAAAATTCGTATAATATTATTTTCTTTTATAGTTGGAACTAGTTTAGTTTTTTCTAACAATAGCATTAAATGTAAGTGAAATAAGGGCTAATGCGTGAGGTAGCGGTTACAATGAGAACATACTTTCATCATATATATATAGGGTTGGTGATATCTTTGTTACAGAAATCTCGACAAGTTCACATACATTTAGACAAAATGTATCAACACATATATAACTTATTTGAATGGTGAAACCTTTTGTATTACTTTCATAAAAAAATTAAGTTATTTCAAAAAATATAATTATTTTACCCGTTGGTACAAAACATGTCTTGTAAATTTATTTGTAACTGATAATTAAAAAAATGTTTTAACTAATTGTTTCTTTTCAGCAAAACATTTCACTTAATGCATACAAAAATTAAAAAACGAATTGTTTTCAAAACTTGTTTAACACTTTCATGACTTTATTTCACTTAAATTAGGATCATTACAGTAATTTATTTCACGTTATTTGAAAACCATTAAAAAATTAATTAATTAATTAATTAATTAATTAATTACAATTAATTACAATTTCTTCGTGAGCAGCATTAAGTCTGGATGACACGTGCTAAATCTTTGCATTCCGCTCCCAGCAGCGTGGTACTGTCATCCCCTCAGGGGAAAAGCTCTCGTCCAATCAGAACGCCGATCGTAGCGCCCCCTAGGATAATGATGTCAGAGTGTTCTAGAACATGACGTCATCGAACCCCCCTCAGGAGGAACTGCACTCCCCTCCGGTGAAATAGAAACAGCAAATCAGAAAGCAGCATTCGTCTCGACCTATCATAGCGCCGAACGCAGCGCCCTCTAGGAAGATGATGACATCGCCCGTGCATAGTTCGGAAACCCCGTCAGTCGCTCCTGGATTTCAAGACAGTAGTTGGTTTCTGCGACACTCTCCGTAAGTATACCTTTTTTCCAACGATCTAGCCGCTTTCATCTTCTTCACTTTCTCATTAACCATCTCATTAACCTTCTCATTAACCTTTTCATTAACCTACTCATTAACCTGCTCATTAACCTGTTCATTAACCTTCTCTTTAACTTTGTCACCTATCCATCACTCACCTGTCACCTATCCTTCTCTAACCACGCCCCCTAATCCTCAATCCTCACCTCCTCACTCCTCCTTATCAATCGAATTGTCTTTTTTCCTCTACTTATATATATATATATATATATATATATATATGTATTTTTTGGATTACAGTAAAAAGCATGTTTATTTGAAAAATATCAATAATGTATTCCAATAAAGTTTCGAAATTTATTAAAAGCGATTCTTTCGTGTTAGCCGCATGCCAGGAGTTCAAAGCTGAAGAAATCGCAAAAGGTCTCTACAAACCTGTTGACTTTTTGATTCTGAAAATTTAGTGGTTTAAGCGCTTAGTTCGATTACATGTCTGTTAAATTTGCGTTTTATTTATATTATATTATTTATTTATGGATGAAGTTATGATTTTGTTATGGAATATTGGCGAAAAATAAACGCTGGACTATTTATATTGTTTTAAGTGCAAACTGGTTCATCTTTCGTCATTCATCACGCAATAGAGATAATAGATTTTAAAAAATCATGCTTGAATATTGTTTTTGAAACCATTAAAAATCAATCAATTGCGATAGAGTTTTCAAACAAATCGCATTTGCAAAACCAGTTGTTTTCCTCTTCGATGGTGCAAAAGTTAGAAATGTGCAATGTTTAGAAATTTAAAAACTTGCAGTAAATGTGAAATTTAATCGTCAGGTGTTTCCAACGTAAAAGTGACGTCAACGTTACTCACGGATACGTTTGTCCATTATGATATAGCTTATGAATTAAGAAAAACTTCACCTCAATAATTTTGCCTTTAATATCTGAAGATATACATTAGAAAAATTATTCAGTGGAACTCCAAATATCCGGACTAATGTTTTCTGAGCATAATTCAGATATGCAGAAATGCATATCATAATTAAGAAATACAGATAACACAATCACAATAATAATAATTAAAAAAAACACGTTATGCTGTAAATTAGAAATTTCTCAAAAATAGTTTTATTTTACCAAATAAAAAGATTTGGCCTAATGTATGTTGATAATAAGATATTTTTATTACAAACATTTACACCTAACACATCTGTTATGAATGTTCAACTCAAAATCAGACATTTAACAAAACTTTTCGGACGTGCCGATCTCAAAACTTTCTTCTATCTCATATAGGTTTCATATACACCAAAAAAGGATCAGCACCAATTTATATCAAGGTCAAACTGATACTAAAGTTTTATTAAATTCCGTGCATTAGTTCTTGAGATATGACTATCCCTAATATCGTGTAAATAATAAAAAAAATGCAGCATAGCAGTGCCCCCAGTTGGGAAATTTACACCAGAACCTAATCAACAACAATTTATGTTAACGTCTAATTGAATTTGAAGTTTTGTGAAATTCTGTGCATTAGTTCTTGAGATATAACTATCGTGAAAATCATAAAAAAGTAGCAAGGCATCGCTTCTTCTTGGGCTGGTTACACCAAAACGTAATCAGCATCTATTTATGTCAAGGTCTAACAGAATCTTAAGTTTGATGAAATTCTGTGCATTACTTCTTGAGATATAGCTACAGTGAATATCATGAAAAAAGTAGCACAGCAGCGCCACCTGTTAAGCTATTTACAACTAAACGTAATCAGCGTCTATTTATGTTATGATCTAATCGAATCTGAAGTTTGATGAAATTATTTACATTAGTTCTTGAGGTATAGCTATAGTGAAAATCGTGAAAACTGTAGCATAGGAGCGCCACCTTTTGGGCGACTTATACCAAAAACCAATCAGCACCAATTTATATCAAGGTCGAACTGAATATAAAGTTTTATTAAATTTCGTGCGTTAGTTCTTGAGATAGTGCGCCTAAAAGACTTTTATCACATACATGCAGACAGACAGAGTCACAGACTCACAGACAGGTATTTTCTAAAAACAGTCAAATCGTGTTCAGGACCTTCTAAAACGTATAAATCCGTCGAAAACCAGAAATCGAAAATTTTCATGAATCCAATACTTTTTTCTTGCAGATATAGAAGAAAGTAACAACACATTGATATCACATAATAAAATCAATTACAGTTGACGTTTCAAGCTTTATACAAGCTCCTCATATGTACAAATATTAATCGAAAACTAAAGCTATTTTTAAAGTTATTGTTAACATGGTCACGTTCAAAATTATGCTTTTAAGATAGCAAATAATAAAACAACCTTGCTAATTTAAGATTTTAAATACAAAAGTTTGAACGTGAAAATGTGTAAAAGTTGACATTTCAAGCTTTATACAAGCTCCTCATCTGTACAAAAATCAATCGAAAACTAAAGCTATTTTTAAATTCCTACTATTAGCTCACACTCTCTATATATATATCTTGTTGGAATTTTCAATCGTTAATAAAATATTTTCTATTCATCCATTCAAGTTCAAATAAATTTTTTAAAACTTGTACTGGATGACAATGGATGTTAATACAGTTTTTTCAAATATTAATTCATTAATTAAATTTAATTAATTAATTTTAATTTTATATTTCATTTCTTTTCAAAAGTATAGTCTCACCTTCACACGTAAAAAGATAATAGGGCTGTTCACGGACGAAGATCAGGCGGCTCGCGGGCGAAGGAGACTATAAATGTGGAGTCAATCTATACTTTTGAACAGAACTGAAGTATAAAACTAAAATTAAATAATAACATTTAATTAATTAATTAATATTTGAAAAAACTGTAGTATCGCTAACTGTAACATCGCTATGGCACTTTATTGTGAAGTTTGGTAATTTTTGAAATTCAATATTTGAAAAACGGTATAATCATTAGATTTTAAATTTATATCAAGAAAAATACAATTTTTTTACCTTTCTAACGCAGTTTGTCTAACAATTTTGTGAGAAATACTTTTCGAGCTATTAATTTTTGGTATTTTAGCAATTTATTTTTTTATTTAATTTTTAATACATTTAAAAAATTTCTCTTATGTAAGATATTAAGCAGGAGATAAATTTAGGAATAAATACCGTCAGTGGCGTAGCGTGTAGATCGCTGGTAAAAAATTTCTATTTGACCTAAGTAGGAATTGACTTTAAAATAAAGTTTTTATATTACTTGTTAATGTTACTGTTAGCAAGATCACGTTCAAAATTATTCAATTAAGATAGCAAATAAAAAAACAATATAGTCACCTTGCTAATTTAAGATTTTAAATGCATAAGTTTGAACGTGAAAATGTGTAAAAGTTGATGTTTTAAGCCTTATACAAGCTCCTCATCAGTGCAAATATCAATCGAAAACTAAAGCTATTGTTAAAGTTATTGTTAGCATGGTTACGTATGCATTTAAAATAGCAAATAAGAAAACAACATAGTAACCTTGTTAATTTAAGATTTTAAATGCATAAGTTTGAACGTGAAAATGTGTAAACAACAGCTTTGGTTTTCTATTGTTGTAACTGATGAGGAGCTTGTATAAAAATTGAAACGTCAACTGTAATTGATTTTAATGTGTGACATTAATGTGTTGCGTATAAGTTTTATTAAATGTCTGATTTTAAATGTCTTTTTAATTTTAAAATCCTGATTCAGACATAGTATGTTTAGTTATTTGAAAATGTTCATCTACCTGCTTTTTATTTAAAAATCTAGTTATACTTCGTAAAATACAAGAGAATTCTTAATATTCTCATAGAATAAGCCAATAGAAAAGAAGTATCTTGAAATAGGACAAACAAATTCCTATTAAACAAATTTTAACACTGGTTTCAATAGAAATTACAAGAAAATTATATTTTTATGAACGACTGCATATAACAATATAATAAATTATAACACCTTGTAATAATATATTTCTTTTAAATGCTAAAAGGTGTAAATTAACAACTTAATACAAATCAAAATAACTTTTATTAGGTTGTTTGACATGTTTCGACTCGCTCCGAGTCATTTTCAAAAACAAATGAGAATATTCCATAATTGCACGGGCTTTGAAGTTCTTATTTAAAATGCTATCATTTAATTTTCATGCATTTTTTTAAAAATTACGCACGTTATCTGTTATTTTTACTTGGTTGTTTAGTTTCATATCTGTGGCCATGGAGTAACCAGAGCCACAGTTTCGGTACGTTAAAAGATGCCGCATCGTTACGCATTGTATTTTTGCGTGTTAGTATCTCTATGGTTTCTCTTATTATGGATGGACAGTATTGACAGGAGAGAAAAATTATTTTGCTTTCATTGATATTTATTTGGATGGTTTCTTCTTGATATAATCTTGCCAGGGCAGTGGTTTTTCTATTATACTTAATAACAGCTATATGCTCCTTTTCTCTGTAACTAGCATTTTAAATACGAACTTCAAAGCCCGTGCAATTATGGAATATTCTCATTTGTTCTTGAAAATGACTCCGAGCGAGTCGAAACATGTAGTCAAACAACCTAATAAAAGTTACTTTAATTTGTATTATGTTGTTAATTTACACCTTTTAGCATTTAAAAGAAATACGAATGCATATAATTCGATATTTACTAAACTTTTTCTTTATGAAAATGTTTTTTTTTCTTAATTTTCTGATATAAATACGGATGACTGGAGTTTGAAGAATTAGACTTTTATTGTATAATACAAATATAAAATTTTGGTAGGATTCGTTCATCGAAACTGACTTATTAAATCGGCAATAACAAGCGTTTTAATAATATAGCAATTAACTAATCATGTAGCTTTTTAAAATGTCTCAATTCTTGCGAAATGATAAAAGCAAATGTATAGGCTGTCGAAAAAGATTAAAATACACTTTTTTACCTGTTGGAGATACAAAGACAATGCAAATTGCAAAAGAGCTTAAAATAAGGTAGGAATTAAGAATACACTTTTTAAATATTTTACAGTCTCTGGAATTCTGTAAGATATAATAAAAGAAAATCCCTGACGGCTCGGCCTACAGGCACGGGTAGATTTCAAAAATTCAGACCGTGGGGTGTCTATTTATTGGGAATTGCAGAAGAAATGACCTTTTTGTCCTAATATGGCAATTGGGACCACCCACTTCGAAATCTATATGTGTTGTACGGAAAGCCGAAAAGGATTTTTTTTTTTTTTTTCTTTTCTTTTTTTTTTTTTTTTTTTTTTTTTTTTTTGCTGTAAGAGTTGGTCCTATAAAAAACTTATCAATATAAAAATTGTAGATAATATTAAGGCAATTTATACAAAATTTAAGCGGATTAGATATCTTGTGAATTGACGAAGGTATGAATTTTTTTCTTCTTAAACCCCTATTTCCCCTATTCCCCCACCTTCTTTGAGGCCATTTTTAATTATACCAAAAATCTGTCATACATAAATTTTCGGCCCTTTTCCTAGAAGTAATAACAACTTCAAACGGATTCGATACGTATCATAATTAAGAAGTTATGGGGTTTTTTGTTTTCACATAAAGCTCCCCCATCTCCACCCCCCTCCCTTGGCCCGAATTTGCCCATTAATGAACTTGACTGAGTTTTTATGCCCCTTGATTTTATGTATCAGTTTGGAAGAGATTTGTGCAGAATTATGGAAGTTATGGTGTCTATAAAAAATGATATAGATAGATAGATAGATAGATAGATAAAGTTTTGAACTGGGGGTTGTTTTGTGTTCTAGGTGTCATGATCGGCGTAGATCTGCAAAAAAATTTCAGAAATTCCAACATAGGGGATAATGTAATAGGTAGTATTTCTTACGAAATTTACCTAAAATTTACTCCATGCTCTGACAAGTACAATAGTAACAATTCTATTTTTCTAGGACCAAAACTCATCAAGTTTTCATGCTTTGAATTTTATGAAATTTCTGAGCTTTCCGCCACTAAAAAATCGTCTGTCTGTTTTTAGATCACTAATCCGCACAGCTTAGTTTGAAGCATTGTGCGGATTAAAGGTCATGTCTATTTAATATTTGCTCATCTTTTTATATTATTATTCATATTTTGGACAAATTTAGATTGTTAATGCTTAAAAATAAACAAATAACACACTTAAACATATAAATAAAATGGTATTTATTTAAAAAAATAGTTTATTGATTTTTATATTTTTGAAATGTATTATCAATAGTTGTTTATTATTAAAACATGTGGTTTATGTTTTTGTATTGTATCTTGCAATCTATAAATAACCCTAATTGTCTGTTGAACAACAAAATTTTGTTTTTAGAAATTTCAGTATAATTCAATTTGGTCAAATATTGTAAATACATGTGTAAGTATTAAATACAAATTTAATTAATCATTTGTTTTAACACTGATTTAAAGGATTGATTGCTTGGTTTTTGGAACAAATAGTTTTATAATCAATTTTATAAATTGAAATTATTTTTAGATGATAGATTAAATATTATTGTCAAAGTAACAATTTTTCTTTAAGACAAATAACTTAATTTTTTTTTAAAGAAATATTTTTTTTTTGTAATTTACCATATGAATGATTATTTTTATATGTACTATTATTTTAAACTATAAAAAATAGTATTAAATTGTATATTAATAATATAACTCAGAAATCAAATTAAAATTGGAGGGAATAAAAATTAAAAATTGCCATTGATACATTATTTTGTAAGAGTTAAATTTCTTTGTTTACATTCATAAATACAGTGCGGATTACAAGTATGTGTGAAATACAGAGGTTTATGGATTAGCAGTATACTCTACTGTAATCACAATTATAAATAAAAGATTAAATTAACTGTAACTGATGTATTCAAATAAAATACAATAATTAATTTATTTAGTCAAATGTAATAAATTAATTCGTTAAGACATGCCCATTAAGCCAGCTTAGAATACTAAAATTTAAATGAGAATTTTCAGAAAACATTACAAAGTATAATTCCGTTAATAATATGATATGATAAATATGATAAAGCTCTTCTATGGTGAAATACGCACCAATTTACTATAGTGTGTTTTTAGTAAAATGATACTTTTAAATAACAAAAAGAAATAAAAAAAATCAAAATGTGTTACAGCTAAAATAATATAATTTTTACCTAGAGCGTCCAATATGTTATCCAGTTTCGCTTTGGCACTCTTCCCTTTATCTATAGCATCTATAGCTGCAGCTTTAGCCTCATTAGCATTTCCTAATGCCTAAAAAATAATAATAGAAAAAAAAATTAAAAAAGATAAATATTTCTAAATATTTAAAAATATAATATAACCACGAACGAAAATATACAATTACGTCTCCAAAATTACGTCTACAAAAATGGCCGCCTGGCATATGAAAAAAGAAGTGGTTAGCCCATATTTGTTTTCTTCAGTCACATGATTTGCACTTTTATTACATAGATTATATATGATAGGAATTAATAGAATGAAGAAAACTTTTATTAATATATTTTTAAGTTATGATTCGATTTTCATAAAATTTGAAATGACTCGACAAAATTCTGCCACGTTTATATATATTAAATTTCAAACCATTCGGTTGAGTAGTTTTTGCGCTGTTATATGCGGACGGGCGACAGACGGACGGACCAAACGACTACTATAGGTGCTATGTATTTATATAATTTACGAACGCATCTAATAAAGAAATGTGCATGATGACAGGCGAGGGGGGAAGAAAAAGGTTAAGAAAAAATCCTAAAAATTTAATTACAGTCAACTGATAAAACTTTATGAGTAGAGCACCCGTTTATCTTTTTTTCAGTTACCCAGGAAGTATATACATTTTCATACTTTACTCCGTAAGAAGTGAAAATCGAAATGTAATTTACTAAACGTGTAAAACATTCTGACTTTATGAAAAGCAGTGACATGTAAGCATTTATAAAATAAAGAAAAATATACCCTCTTTTTAAAGAGAAAAAATCACTTCCACAGTAGAGTAGCTGAACATGAGCCTGAGCAACGTCCCTTAGATAAGAAAGCTTTGACACTCGTCACGAAAACGTCATACCAAGCAGGCAAAACAAAGAAAAAAATCGAACAACTCGCATGTTTCGATTTCGATGGCCCGTGGAATTATTAACTATTATTAGTCGTAAACTATAATTATTAATTCTATGAGCCAATGAAATCGAAACATGCAAGTTGTTCGAATTTTTTCTTTGTTTTGCCTGCTTGGTATGACGTTTTCGTGACGCGTGAGCTTGAGTTCAACAATCGGCCGAAACGCGCTCGGGCTCGATTGTTATATCAGTCTTTGGGACCAGGTTTAATGTAAAAAATTTATTTATTAACATTTTATATAAGGAAAAAAAAACTTGAAAGATGCTATTTGAAAAAGAAAAATGTAATCTAAGTTTATTGAAGTGTGTTACAATCCTTTGAAAATCAGTTTAAAAGGGAAACGAACTGTTATTGATGGGATATAGAAAGAAGTAGTCTATCTGATTCCGAAACCTTGGCACAGTCAGTGTTAGTAACATAAAGAATACGTAGGATATTTTTTGTCGATCTCCTCTTTCTTTCTGTCATTCACCAACATTACTGGCAAACAGACCATATGTCTTTATGTCATAGTTGTACAATGATATTTAAAAAAAAAATAATAAAAATTGAGACTTTTGCAGATTTCTGTTAGTTATTCGGTATAAATAACAAATTTGCAATTTTAAACAAAGTTTCTTTGACATGAAAACCACGACCCGTTGTCATAGGGCAGTATTTAGGATTAATATTTTATTTTTTAGCAAGAAGAGATTTTTAAATGATAAAATTTATATTAAAGGAATTTTAAAATTTTATTAACAATTTTTTACTGCGTATGTTTGGTCGGAGTCTGATGATGCACATTTTTTTTTCGGGATCCAAAAAAAAAAAAAAAAAAAAAAAAAAGAGCTCGAACTCATCTTTATCACAGAGTACTCGATTCAACTTAAAAAAAGTACTCCTGAAATGACTAAACATTATTTTTAAAATTTCAGTGAATTTATCTTTATACCTCTTTAGATGAAAATCCATCATTGTCGGCTTCATCTTCGAAGCCTTTCATTCGGTCATCTGTAGCAGCAATTTGGCCTGTCAGTTGACCAGCTTGACCTTTAAGTTTTCCAGCGTCTGCTTTTGTTTCTGAAGCATCTTTGCGGATCTCATCTGCATCCTATAAGTAGAAACACATAATGGAATCACGCAAACACATAAAAAACATATATATATATAAAAAAATTGCCACAATTAACTTCCAAATATATATGTACACTCTCAGCCAATGAAAGAGCAGGCCGCGATACATGGCTATCACATGCACAGAAAAAAATAAAACCTAAAATGGGTAAAAAAAAAAGCCCAATTTGGGTTGAAAGATTCTTAGGTCTGGGGTAACCCATTTTGGGTCCATACCAAATTGGGTCATGACACATGCCTGTTTTGGTTGCCACTGTGTATCCATTTTGGACACTATTAAGGACCCATTTTGGGTATCTTAAGACCCATTTTGGGCATCACTGAGAATCCATTTTAGGCAGTATTTAATACCCATTTTGGACACTGTTAAGTACCCATTTTGGGTATCTTAAGACCCATTCTGGGCCTCACTGAAAATCCATTTTAGGCAGTATTTAATACCCATTTTGGACATCACTGAGAATCCATATTAGGCAGTATTTAATACCCATTTTCGATATCTTAAGACCCATTCTGGACACTACTGGAGAATCCATTTTAGGCAGTATTTAATATCTAATTTAGATATACACCCAATATGAATACCACTAATTACCTATTTTGGAGAATATTTAATACCCATTTTGGCGATGCTAACACCTATTTTGCACAATCTTAAATATCTATTTTAGAATACATGAATACCCAATTTGGGTGCCTTTAAATACCTGTTTTAGGATGAATTCAACATCCAATTTAGATAAATTTAAATACCTTTCTTGACACATTTAATACCTATTATTTTTAACATTGCACAATCATCCCAAATGCTGGATACAGTATTTATGAATTTATTTTAAATGTTTATTAGTGTACAGCTTCATAACTTAGTGCTTTTATTAAAACATTACAGTAAAATTTTAAAGTTAAAATAGTACCTTCAAAAATTATTCATATTTGAAATATAAGGCAATTAGCTCAATTTCGATGAGATTCCAATAATGAATAGCTGAATAATTTTCTCAGCAACTTTTGGAATTTTCTCAATATTTAGAATCCTTCTTCTCGGGATCTTGATTTGAAACAAAATTATGACTTTCTTATGGGATACACTATCAAATTAAATGTGTTATGCCACCAGCTTTTATATGATTTCTTTCATTTGTCACATTAAAAGATAATTAAGATACTGATTTGTACTAATTTTTGAAATTTCTTAGAATATTGATAGAATATTATTCCCACCACAAGCAGTAGATTTACTTTTAACATTAGAAAGACCAATTGGGGTTATTTTGACTGTCGAATAGTGAAATCATAATTGTTATTTATCACATACATAGTTTTGTGATATTTTATATATGAATATAATATTCAGGCCTTGTGTCGACGTTTAAAATGGAACTGAGTTAGAGTTGATCATACTTTTAAAGACTATAGTACCCCACGTTTACTCTAATATTATTTTCAAATAATTATATGTTTTATTCTTGCTGATGATCACATTTAATCTTCAAATATTTGTTTAAAAAACAGCTTTGAATAATGTAATAATTATTCTTAAAAAATAGAAAAAAAATACAGTCAAATATATTATTAGGTACATTAGGAAATTTTATTGTCCAGACATTTATATTCAGCTATTGTGTATTTAGCACAGCTTTAAAAAAAAAAAAAAATAATAAAAAATAAATGGTGGACTCATGCAAGAATTTTGCACTGCAATCTAAATTTTTTAGCAATATAATATTTTTTATTTATAGATTTAAACTTCTAATGAAACAAAACCATAGTGGTACAGATGTCACAGATGCACCGGGGTTTCTTTTTGGCACCAAAATGGTGATTTCTTGCTTGGTGTGGTAACCTGGTGACTTTTGCATCATATGGAAACTTGGTATTTTATAACAAATGAAATGTGTATGTAAATAAATTAAAAATAAAATAATATAAAAATAATTACTAAATAAAATTAAATACATGTGTATTAAAAATAATGCGTGTTTTAAATAAAACTATGTGTAATTATAAAATTAAATGTGTGTGTTTTTAAAATAAAATTATAACACAATTTTATTATAAAATAAAACTAACATGTTTGTACAAGCTAGGCCGCCTAACAGGTATTCGAAAATGAGATTTTCTCGCTAAAATAGCAAAAAAAAAAAAAAAAAAAATCGGCAAACCCTGCGATATCTATTTCATAAGATTAGTCAAGCCAGAATATCAACTCATTCATCCCATCAAACTTACAAAAAGGCACGCGCGAGAAAAAACCAAAATAACAATCGTATTTTAACTGCATTAGTTAGAGGAAGACATCATTCCCTTAAGAAAGGGGGAAAAAAAAAAAAAAAAAAAACATGGACAACCTATTGTATTTTTTCTCCTAAACATTGAAATTCGAATTTTGCTTTTTTATCATAAATATAAAATAAACACATGCAGATATATCACACTTTATCTTTTTTGTACTATTTATTTTTTTATAATCATTGTGAGCGTGATATAATCCAGAATTTAATTTTCGTGGTAAGACAATTTGAAGAAAACGTATCATTTCATTTATGAAAACAATGCCAATTTAATTTTTAATTAACAGCAATCTTTAATCAAGAAAGATGTTTTAGGAAAATGTAAGTGTATATGTCAGAAGCCGCTTTAAAAACCTTTTGAATGATACTTCATTCGTTATTCTGCGCTTCGTAAATTCATAGAAAAAGGGATGTTGACAATAGAAATTATATATATGATTGCCATGGATCACCACTTTGTTAAATTTACCTGTGATGATGCTTAAATTAAACTTAGGAAGTTTTAATGGTCATACAATATTAAATTTGGTGCCACTTAATCGGACATTTTTCAAGACAAACAAATATTAACACAGCTTTATAACTGTTACTTTTAAATATAAAATGTTGTGTTTTACATTTAATTATTTAAAGGGAGTGGAGAAAAATTTAACTTGATAATGGCAATGAAAAAAAGTAATATGAAATCATAAATAGCTGCTTAACTCCGCAGTACATAATACAACAATTAACACATAAGGTTTAAAAAGTACATGATGATTAAAAATTTGATTAAAAAAAAATTTTAAAACTTACTTCAATTTTCTTGACTTGTAGTTCTTGGCGCAGTACAGACAATGTTTGAATCAAAAAGCATAAAAGCAAATATGGTGCTCATAATTTGCTTTATGCCGCACAAATGTAGGAATGCTGTTAACAGCTAAATTATACTCTTAAAACTGTATCTCTGATATAAAAGGTACATTTGGAATATTTGCGTCCCTGAATATTCAGAGACACATGGTGCCCTTGAAATTAAGAGGCACAGAATGCCTTTGAGATTAAGAGGCACAATGTGCCTTTCAATTTATATGATAGTGCTTCTTACGTAAAAATATATTCTGTGCCTCTAAAGATACTGGTACATGTTTTTATTGTGCATCTCATTTCCAATATAACCCAAGTCAATAAATTAATACTTATACAGGTGTCCCTCTTATTTTTTTTAATTAATTAATTTTTTTTTTTTTTATGACAAAACTAACAGAATTGGGATACTTTGAATTTTATGAATATTCAGTGTTTTCAGGTTCTAAAAACAAAAAGACTCTTGTATAGAAAAATATTGAAAATTAAAAGAAATCAAGGTATAATAAGTCAGTAAGATTTTGCCGTAACGGAAGGGACTTTTTTTTTTTTTTTTTTTGTACTTGTAAGGAAATGCAGGAAAATTTTCTACATATAACTCTAAAATGCAGGGAACACACAAATAATTTAAATTTTTAATGTTTACAAAAAAAAAAAAAAAAAAAAAAAAAATGTAAACAGTTTTTAATATGATAAAGAACATTTTGAAACATTTTTGCAATTAGAAATATAATACTTATAAAGCTGCTTAGGAACTTGGTATGGGACAACAATAAGAGGAACAGCTTAAATAAAAGAAATTAGATGCATAAATAACAAAAGTAAAAAATCTTATGATGTACGTTTATTTTCACAACTTAACATTTATAAAACTTTTTTTCTTTTACATAAAAATATAAAGTCTTTAATTTACAAATTAATGTTTTCCAGTTTAAGATTTAATCAAAAAATGAGTTTAAGAGCTTATATCTTAACATCTTATTTTTACTCTTCTATCGTAAAAAATCACTTTATATCAACCATCTACTTAAATTAAATAATTTTCATACCTCATTTATTAACTCTCTCTCTTTCAGTTGGAAATATTCATTATACGTGTAAATAATTACATTTTATAATTATACATTTACAGTAAACTCTGTCTACCACAGAAAGATTTTCAAGTCCCAGTGAATTTATAGACATAGAGTAAACTTTGCTGAAGGTAAAATAGTACGACGGAAATTTTTAGACCCAATCAATTTCACATTAGACAGAAGAGAGGTTACAGTATTTAATACTATTTCTCCCGCCGTCAAATTATAACATTTAAAGATTTGATTTGTTTATTTTATACATCATTTTTAAAGCTAAGAAGCATAAAAACAATTCTGCAATATATTAAAAATGATTTGTGGTTGATTTAACCTAAAAAAAGGGGGTGGGGGGAACAGTGAACTGGTGTATCAGAGGTCACATTTACTCATTTGATCAAATTATGCTGGATGTCAAATAGTTTTTTTTATATATATATACTCCCAGCATTTTATGTTTATTTTACCATTTTCTCCCATGTTTTCTTTTATCCCTCAAAAATTACATCAAAAGAGAGAACATAAAAATTCTTGTCATTACTGATGCCTAAGAGCTTAAATGCTTTAAAAGAAATAAAACACAATAGATGGGAAAACAAAAATATGACATATAAATAAAATATACTTTATTTATTAAATTTACTGTAGATGCAATAAAATTTTAAATGTAACATAAAATCTAATAAAATAGTTGCACAGTCTAATAGTTGCCATTTCAAAAAACTTGGAACAGGTCTCTTCTGTTGAGAAGTAGTATATTCACCCTAGGGAGAAATTTAAAAGAAAATAATTAATATTTAAATATTTAATATTTGATCATATCTACAAATTCAAACAAATTCTAATACCTGTTTTAAAAAAAAAATTCTAATATTACAGTAGATTCCTGACTAAAATGTGTTCAGGTTGAGAGTTAAACTTGAAACCTTTCACTTAAATTGACAACGCTCTGCCTATTGAGCTACCTGGACAGACAACTGTTGGCAATAACAACTGTTCTGTCATGTAGACAGCTCAACAAAATAAACCACAAGTAATGGAACTTAATTAAAAATGGATGCTAACATAATCGCCAATCAGGTTATCTAAGTGAAATGTGTCTGCTGGCTATCGGCCCAGGTAGCTCAACAGACAGACAATTTATCCAAAGGTCTTGATTTCGACTTTCGGCCTGGACGTATTTTCATTCAGTTAGAAAAATGTCAATTCATATATAATATTTTTATCAACCAGTTTGAGTTAAAAATAATAATACATAATAATGTACTGCTATAGTTTTTGATGTATTATTGTTAGAAAATACATATTACAGCTTGATTTGAACGAACCTTTAAGAAAAGTATCCAATTTCTATGAACTTCCATTAACATAAACATGTGAGCTAATTTAATAAGTACTCACAATCGAGAAATGTTAAAAAGTCAATTTTAATTTTGCAATACTACAATTCTTTACGTTATGTATGTTACCATATTTAAGATTAGTTTAATCTTTATAAATTTGATATATAAGCTATTGTAATACAATTTGATTACTTTAAACTTAATTTTTTTTAAATTATTTAGTTCAGAGTCGGCAAGTTTTTGCCGCAGGTGGAAAAAACCTCGGTAAAAACTGTCCTGGCAAAAATGGCAAAAACTGAATTTTTACATATAAATGCACATTTTATTTCTTTTACTTATCTTAAATTAACAAGCTCAGAATAGTAGTACAATGCATTATGATGATAACTTAATATACTCATCTTAATTACTGAGAAATTATTAATTTCATCATAAAAAAAAATTAATTGAAAAAAAGCCATTGTTAGTCTGATTTTTATGCTGCAATAAATTAACAATATTGCAAAATCTACAGAAATTATAAATGCTTCCAGTTTTAAAATAAAATGTATCAACCTATCAATCAGCATAATGCAATAATTCAGAGATGTAAAATATAAGCAATAGTAGTAAGTACATGTATTAATATATTGTGTTCAAATAACTGAAATCTTAAATTTCTTTTAAAAAATTAAATATTTTAATAACAATAACATAAAAAATTAAACATTCAACATTAAGCGGCACTTTCATCACCATCATCATTGCAAAATAATTGTTTTTTTCAGCATTCCATAACAAAAAACAAGTTTGGAAACATTACTTATTGTCAAACTATTTCGAATTTTTGAGTGGACAAAAGAGAAGTTGGAAATTATTCTCTCGATTGCAGCACTACTGGCTGGGCGTGCTTGCAGGTGTGCTATTAACCTACAAAATTCTTCGGAAATTTCACATGACTTTGCGACACTTCTCCACCACTTATTGGAATCAACTGTCATAATTACTTGTTCTGAAAACAATGTACTTTGGAAAGGTTTTTCTTTTAGTTCAAAGTTCACGGCATATGATAGGAAAGATGGATTTATTTTTTGTAGCCATTCTCTGGCCTGTTCTTTTTGTTCGTAATTAAGGTGCTCACCCTTATATTTTGGGTGTAACAAATAGGCAAGAAGATGCCAGGGCAAAATTGCTTTTTCAAACCTTTTTTTAACTTTTACAAAATGGGGTTTCAAATTATCATCTTTCAGCAAATTGCACCATATATGGCAAGCATCTGCTATTGTTGTTGAATCAGCCTACAAGATATCTAAAGCTGTTGAGACTGGTTTTAATTGCTTAATGAGATCTTTTATTTGTTGCAATTTAGTTTAAGTGAAAAGTTATTACTTGCCAATCGCACAGTTTTCTTCATTTTGGAATACATCATGAGGTAACACAGTTTTATTTTCCAATCCACTGTGCACTTGCATAATTCCACTGATGTCTGTGTCTATATTTATCAAAAGCTGTCTGAGGAATTCTAATTTTTGAAAAGTTTCTTAGAATTATTCAATGTTATTTCTTTTTTCAGCATTTTTTGCAAGTCTCATTTTTAAAAATTTGTCTCTATCTTGCTGGGAAAAAAAGCCTCACCCATTTTGTGCTTTGTACATGAATCTCAATTTTGCCCACACTAGTTGAGGGAACATCTAAAAATTTTTATCACAGTATGAAAGGGATACTTCTATAAGTAAATAATGCTTTTGATCTTCGTGAAATTTTCCATTTTGAAAAATTGCTGTGATAAACCAGCTTACTGCTTTCCCTATATATAAAAATATTAATATTTAATGAGTATTAATATTAAAATGTGATTATAGTGCCTAATTAGAATTATGAAGGTAGTGCCATGTAATGTAACAACATGAAATATGTAATATTATAGCAACACTACACAAATATTTAACACATATATGCAAATCAAATTAAAAATACCAATTGTTATTGCACTCCATGTAGCTCTTTCTGGCTCTATCAGTTTCTCTAGTTACGAAGAACTAAATATGCAGAATTTCCTTCTCATTGGAGTAACTTTAACTTTCATAATATCCAACTGAAAAAGATTAGATAATTTATCATTAGTTTATAAAATAGTAAAGACACATGCTGAGCTATAAAGCCACAGAAAAAAAAAAAAAAAAACACTGCAATCTAATTTATGTTAAAATCTAATGCCTTATCTAATTTATGTAAAACAAAAAAGAGGTTGTGTGGCCATTATTCAATGACTGATCATAAGTTACCTAGATTTTTAATGACTCTAAATGTTTGTTTTTGTACATATGAAACACAAATGTTCTCTGAGTAATTAAATGAATTATAATATGAAACCAATATAATTAAACATTCTTTAAATCAATAACTTAAAAGAAGATGGTTTGTTATTTTAAATATTTACATATCTAATATCTTCATTTTATTATGTTAAATTCATTTCAATCATTTAGAACAATGCTTATGTTAAATTTTATTTTTATAAATTATAAAAAAGTCCCCGCACCCTTTCTTTTTTTAGCATATTATTTCACGTTTGTAGCTTAAGTCTAGCCTTAATCCTTAGTTTGTAGAATGTGCATTTGCAAGCAAAGAACAGATAGCCTTTTTACGGTACTTTTGGGTTAGCTGGGTACCAGTGATACATATACATGTATATAATACACACACACATATATATATATATATACTAGAGATGAGACTGGCTCAGCCCGAGCCCAAGCCCGACATGGACTCGGGCTCAATTTTTATATCAGTCTTCGGGCCCGGGCGGGCTCAGGCTCATTCTTTCTGAAACTGACAATTTTATTTATACTCATACAGAAAAAAAAAATCTTTTTTCCCCCCTAAAAAATTACATATTCCATTTTAATGCTATTTTGATCAGAATGAATAAAAGGGGAAGCAGGAATCTCATTTTTCTTTTCCAGTTCTAGAATACTACTTTAAAAGAAAATTTGCAAGTTTATGTGCGGCATTGATGCGACGACGACCGGATGATATGGCGCGAATAATTTCGGTTTTTGCTTGTAAAAGTATGATATTTTTCAATAGGAACATTTATTTATTTATTTTTAGATATCAAAAGCAAAGTGAATACTTTTTTGTTTGTAGTTAATCAGCATTAGCTTAAGATTTGGAAATTTTTAGTCTTCTATTGTGTGCGAGTCATAATGGCTCTTTATATGAAAATAACGTTAGTGATTCTATTTTTCATGGCTCTGAACATTTACAAAGTCATTCGTAAGTCATAATTATTGTCATACATTGTTATTCTGATAAGAAGGCAATCGAAAAGTGTTTCCGCACTTTGCCTATAAAAGCATAGGATCTTTCAGATAACGGTGCCAAATTTTAAACTTAAGCTGATTTTCAGGAACAAGAAATATTGCTTTAATTAAGGAATCGATTACAATTTACGAAATTCACCTATTATACAAAATAGAAAAATGACTTAGGAATAGTAATTACTGTAAATTTCATGCATTTATTCATAAAATGTACTTCATTAATGTGTCCATCAGGTTTGCTTGTTGGGTGAGAAAATTATGAGAATCTTTTAAGAAAGTATATTTTTATTTCATACAAAACTTCTCTTTTGAAAAAAAATAATGTAAATTCGCATAAAGTTTAATTAAGTGCTGGAGATTAACAATTATTTTCATGTAAGACATTTTTTAAATATGAGATATTACTTTTAAAACATTTTTTAAATATTATGAATTTTTTTCAATATCGGGTTCGGGCTCTGATGACACAAAATGTTTCGGGCTTGGGGGGGGGGGGGGGCTCGGATTTAAAATTGTCTGGCTCGGGCTCTGAAAAGAGAGCCCGAACTCATCTCTAATATATACAAATATATATATATAAATACATACACATATATATATATATATATATATATATATATACCTACACTTACATATATATATATAAATTTATATATGTACATTATATCACTGGCACCCGGCTAACCGAAAAGTACCCATTTTTTTTTGTTTGGATTCTATTAAGCTGTACCTGCAATGGTAGGTGGGAAGGCTTAAAAAACCAATATAACAACTTAATTCGTACAACTCATGGAGTGTTTGCATTCCAGTTTCCAGTCCATACAGTTCAGCATCAATTGTGCAGATATTTTCAAATTTTGGACTTATCCACTCCAAATTGCAAAACAAACTTGAAGAACAGAAAGCATACAAACTAGTGTTTTGCTACATGTTCCACGGAAAAAAAGACTTAGAATGGGACTAACATTAAAACAATATAAAAATCTGTATATTATTTATATAGGGTAATTTTATACAATAAATCATACAAATATTTTCACAATGTACTTTCATTGTTAAAAATTAAAGTATTTAATAGTAGTTAGAAAGGGTCTATTTATATAAACCAATCCCCTATAATCTCCAAAGTTTAATCAAATCAAAAGTCGTGTAAATTACACAATTTTGAAGATTATTGTTAATTACTTGTTATTATTTCTCTTTTGCACATGCAAAATGAGTGATTATTAATATATAAATGAATGTTTAATGACAATAAGATATTTCAAATATGTTTTGCTATAAAATATCTACTCAATATAAAAAAAGCTCACCAATTTCATACAAATAAACAATGTAAGCATAATCAAATATACAGCATTTAAATAAGCATATGTGTTACATTTAAATACACAAATCAAAATACACATTGACCAATGATTAGTTTTTATTTTATGAAACATTGATGTAATTGTTGTTTATTTCAATACTTTAGATTTCTGTTTGGAAATTGTATCTTGCAAGTAATGAAAATATGTTCAGAAATGAAAGACTGCTTCGATAAAATTGAATACAGTAGACTCCCTAAAATCCACAAATTTCTAAAATCTGCACATCATTACAGAAGAAAACAATGAAACTTACAGTTGAGATGTAGGGGAAAAATTCAGGATTTTTTAAATTATTATATCATTCCATGTACATTTTAATATGTAATTCTTATTAATATGGCTGAACATGCTTTCTCATCAAGGAAGTATAACTTTATTTCTGAAAAAAAGACAGTGCTGTTCTCAGTGTTGATTGTGATCTTTTTACCAAATAAATTAATGTATATCAAGCATTTTTGGATATTAAGTTTGGCTAAGCATGAAATAAAACTTTTGTTTTATGATTTTTATGTAAATTATTAGTGTAACTTTATGAGGCAAGTTTCAGAGAATAATTAAAAGAAAAAAAAATCTCATTACTATGCCTATTTTTAGTTATGTATTATTGTGTACTTGACCTTTACCTTAAAAATTTTAATCATGCTTTAAATTTTCTTACTTTACTTAATTATTTTAATATTTTACTTTATTGTAAGCAATCATTACAATTTACAGTGCATTATTACATTCAAATTACTGTTTAAAAAATGTAAACAAAACAGTGACCAGAAATCCATAATTCTAAAATATGCACAATCTCTGGTTTCAAGCTATGCAGATTTGAGGGACTCTACTATATATATATTTTTAAACTGTTGATTTAATTATCTTTTAATTTATGGTTTAGGGAGAAGCAAGGATTAAACTGAAATTTTCACTGAATTAATGTTTAAAGAAATAGCAGTAACTTTCTGTAAAAAATGGTTAAAAAAGTTTCTTGCTGCCTTTTTTGTTTCAATATCTTTACTTTCAATTTTATTGTTTACATTTGAATATACATTTGATTTTTTGATTTTAATTATATTAAAACAAATATATTATTCCAAGAGATTCCTATATTTATGAAGTTTAAGATATGTTTAGTTTTGAAATTTTAAATAATAACAGGCTATAATAATACGTTTAACAAATATTATTTGTTTCTTATTATGCTAAATAAAAAATGAGCAGGAGCACCCATTGCTGAAAAAAAGCAATGAACATTTTAATTTAGTTTTCAAAAACACATTTGTGCAACAAGATGTTTTCATTTGTTACAGCAAAAAAATAATAATAATAATAATAATAACAACTTGAAATAAAGACCACTTTCTGTTTTTCTGCAACATCATGGGAGCCAAAACCAATCAGATTATTTGAAACAAGCCAGAGCAAATATTACACTAAATATGCAATACTTAAATAAGCTTCAATTAAATTGTAATAAGTAAACAAATTTTATTACAATTAAATAAACTTTAAAGATTTATGTTGTGGTTAAATAAGAATTTATAATTTTGTTAGATATTAAACAGATGCATTTTATTTCTTAAAAAATGGCAGTTCTCTGACCGTTATAGTTCACAAGCACTATTTTATGTTCTGCAAAATATCATCATAGTGATCCGCAGAACTAAAAATTGTAAATTTACTGGTCTGTGAGATTTCAAAAGGTTGGCGACTACTGATTTTACATTTTTAGATGACTGATTATTACTTAATAAAAAATTAAAGAATTTTAAACTTTGTGTGCTGGGGGGGGGGGGGGGGGGCTAGATTTTCTTTAAAAAAACAGACATCTGTAGATATGCGAAAGATTCAGAATCCTGAACCTGAAAGGTATGTGTAGTAGTAGTTTGCTACAAAATATATACTTTTTCCCAACCAGTGACCATAAGAAATAATGACAATCTGTAGCCAAGCCAGCAACACAGGTATTATAGTATTATTATTTGATGGTTTTTACCATTGTTTGAAAAAACTATAATGTTTCATTCAAAAATGCTTAGTTTAATAAAAAACTAATTAAATTTTTGTCAAAAATATTTGTGTATTATCATTACTTTGAAAAATATTTTAGAGTTGGTAATACCAATTAGAGTCCTGCATCGGGTCGGTTTACCCACTTTTACCTGCACCCAACTCACGGTTCAGATTAAAAAATATAGTGCCGACACGACCTATGGTTCAGGTCGGGTTGACTTCTATTTTTTTTTTTTTTGCAGGTCGGGTTGCGGGTTCGGATTGACCCGCTTTTCCAAAAGAATGTACATAATATTTTTGCAGGTTAAAAATATGTATACAATAAGACCTCCATAACGGACACACTTGAAAACCAACGTTTTATGTGACTTGGAAAGGAATAAAAAATGCCATTCATCTGATCACTTGATCATAACTCGTTTTTTTTTTTTTTTTTTTACAGTTCTGTGCAATAATTTGCAAATGTCAGCGACAAATCTCAGTTGCAGTGTCAGATTTTTTCATTGACTCTTGCTGATAAAACAAAACAAATTGCTAACTCACGAAAAAAATTAATTTTCTTGCGGTTATACTAACGTATTATTATATCTAATATTTTAATACTGGGTATCTTCTTTGTGGACTACTTTTTCATAATTGTATTGAAATATGCATTAATTTTCTGTTCCTTCAGTTTCAGGTTAGTTCGGGTATTAATATTTTGTTGTTCGGGTCAGTTTCGAGTTGATTTTAAGCAAAATTTTCAAGTTCGGGTCGGAAACACAACCTGACCCATGAAGAATTATAATTCCTTGTCCTCAATTTCAAGTATTGATTGAATCTTTCAACAAAATCTAAAAGTAGCGAAATAGTGGACAACTTTTGAAAAGTAGTTTGTAGTCGCTACTTTTTAAAACAAGTAGTTATAGTTGTAGTTTAACTACATTTTTGATAAAGTAGTTGTAGTTCGCTATTAAAATAAAGTAGTTTTTCAGACCCCTAACTTATTCGCATTCAAATTTATTTTCATAGTTCTGTTCAAACTCTTTGTGAAAATCCCAACAATCAGACATGCTAAAACCTAAATATGAGCCATAATAATTATTCAAGGTTGAACTTGACTCGCAGAAAGAAAATAAGTCATACCGACCCGAAAAAATAAATAAAAGCAACCAGATCCGCTGCAGGATTCTATTCAACGATCTTGAGGTGTCCGCTATTGCGAGGTTTCACTATATTTGAATATTAAAGAATATAGATTTGTCCATTTTTCTATATAAAATATAAAATTGGTATTAGAGATATTATACATTATTTTTCATTATAGCAATAAAACATGATTTATTGTTCTTTCATTGTGGGTGCGGGTCGGGTGCAATCCGACCCATACAGGACTCTAATACCAATAACAAAATGATAAGTATTGTTTTATCATAATTAACAGAAAGTTAATTATTAATTTCATTTCTTTTACTACTTCTTTGAGAAAAAAAAATTTGCTAAAGATTATATACCATATTTTTCAAACAATCAATATAGTTTTAAGGAACTTTTACTTGAAATATGCAAATAATTTTTTAGAGTTCAAAATCAGTTGGATATGATAAATTGCTATATTTTTATTTAAAAAGAAAGGCACTGTAGCTTTAAAATTTACAAGGTACTGCCCACACACACACACACAAAATTCTGGCTATGCTTTTGCAAATACTAAATAAATATTGATTAGTACAGAATGATTTACTATATAATATGTACTAATTGCACTCTTTTAAGCAAAATAAACTTGAGTCATGAAAAGCAACACTCAATTGAATCAATATTCACCTCTGTACTTTAATAATTATTTAAAAACAACACAAAATGTCACAAAACATGTATGCATCATTTAATAAAAGCATTTACTTAAGGTGTTTTTTAAAAACATACAAAACTGTATTTCACATATGATAAAACCTAGCGGTTTCACTCTTTTAAGATTGCGTATTAAAAAAAAAAACTTAGCAGCACACACAGAATACACAGATATATAAAATATATATACATGGATGTATGCAGGAGAGTTCATTGTAGTGCTGTCCTCCCCTAGTTTTGCGTGTCTGTATGTATTAAGAGTTAATTTTTATTTTATCATTCTCAGAAAATAATAGTAAATCAAATATGCTACTTACTTATTATTCCAGAGGCCAGACTCATTGTTCACTTCATCTTGTTATCGTCGTCAGTATTCTTGTTATTGTGGCCGTATCCATATTTTCCGCTTCGGCTTTTTCATTGAGAAGATAATAAAGATTAATTTATACAAAGTTTGGGTGGCTGGTTACGTTTAACTCGTAACAATCTGAACATCAATCTGTTTTAAAAATACGAAAACTTAAACAAAAATAAAATCTAACATCCATGCGCCGAATCATGAGGAACAAAACAAACATCAATTCGCCCCAATGCATGACGGTTAGTCGGCTGTTACGCATGCGCGTGTTTCAGTGTGCTGTGCTGCTGAACTTGACAGGCGGATTTGAGCTGGGCTGTAGCCCAATTTGGGTTTCACCCTATCCCATACTAGGTATCGTAAAGATGTGGCTATGAATAGGTAACCGTTTTCTTCCAATTTGGGGAGTATTGAGACCCGTTATGGGTCTGATACCCTGAAATAGGTATATTACAACCCATATTGGAGTTTGAAAAGCTAATATGGGTGTTATTTCATTTTGGGTAGCATCCTAAAATAGGTTTCCTTTTTTACTGTGTGGTCAAGATATGCTGGTTTCTACAAATTGTCAAACTGTCATGTGATCAAGATATGCTGAAAATAGAGTCCTGCGTCGGGCAGGTAACTTGATTTTATCCGCGTCCGCCCCGAGTTGGGTTCGGATCAGCTTGAATTTAATTGTTTCGTGTTCCGGTCTGTTTCGGGTTAGGTTTTGACTCTTTCGGGCCAGTTCGGGTGTTCAAATCGACCCGATTTTTCAAAAGAAAGTCCTTAATATTTTTCAAATGAAAAAAAATATGTATAATTGAATATTAATGAGTATATATGTATGAGTGTATTTATTATTTAATTGAATGTATATGTGTTAATTTTTATACATAAAACCTAAAATTAATATTAGAGTTATAATTGTAGACTATTTTTCAATAACTGTATTAAAAAATGGATTGATTTTCCTTCACTTCGGGTTCGGCGTTAAATATTTCTGGTTCCGGTTGACTTTAAGCCGAAATTTTGCGTTTGGGATTTTTGCATGCAGGATCAGTGGAATACAACCAACCTGTTTCTTTCATTTGTTATGATATTAAAAAAATGTAAATATTAGAAACCTAACATTTTAAACTTAAACTTATGTAAATCCAAACAAAAACTGAGTACACTAGATTAATTTTAACACAATTATTCAAATTGGTAAAGAAATCATACGAGTTGTAATTCTCCAACTGGATGAATTATGCCCTCCAGATTTAGCCGGGATAGCTCAGTTGCGTTAGAGCATGGCAGCTTCAGCCAAGAGATCCCAGGTTCGAATCCTGGCCCGGACATTTTTCGTCCAGTTGAAAAATTACAACTCATATGAAAAAAACAGTACTTTTTATAATTAAAATTCCATATTCTAAAAAAGCACTTTTCATAAAATTTTGTCCATAAAATAAATACATTTTTATCATTCATAATTTCATTCATAATTCATTCACTTCATAATTTTTTTATCTAGTTAAAATTTGACAAGTGTAATTTGAGGGGAAAAAACCCTCACCAGAACTGCAAACTTTAACATGATGACTTACAAAAGTTAGTATTAGTAAACGATTATTATTTTTTATTTTATTACTTAGAGTCAGTCTCTCATTGCAAAATGTCTTTTTCACAAGCTTAGAACACAAGATATATATTCATATAGAAATTAGCATCAAACATTGTTATTTTTTTAAATCTAGCGATGTATAGTTTTAAATATTAAAAACATATTCTGCTGACACCATTTTTTCTCGCAATTTTTTTTTGTGTTATTTAATTGCTGAAATTTTGAGATTAGACATGGCGAAATTTTCTGTGCAAAAATACTGGTGTCCAAATTTAACCCTTTGTATCACCGCGTTGCATATCTGCAACATACCCAAAAGTCAAAAATCTACGTATACAGTGGGCTTTAAAAGACGATTATATATATTGCTGCAATTTCCCAACACAGCCAGTTAATATAAATTGTTCGTAGAATTCTCACCAGACAGCGCTACTCAGTTAATTTTTCATACCAAAATTTTATTTATCATTTGAGCAATTTCGTATCGTTATTGCTGTTGTAAATTTTGTAAAATTAAAAAGGCTGGAGACGTCCAAAAATAGATTTTTCACAAAGCTAAGTGCGTATAAAGATATACAATTATTATACAAGCAAACATACATTACATGCAATAATCCAACATGGAGTGAAAAATTAACCAGAGCCAGGAATCGAATCTGGGTCCACAGCGTTCCGGGTTGTTGCTCTAGCGAGTGAGCCACTCCGGGTGATTCCTGAGTCTGCAATTTTTCACTAATAAACCATGTTGGAGAGAAGGTCACCAGACATCTAACAGACAGCCTTGAATGGCCGGACAACGGTGAATAGATTTTCAGGTTTGATTCCTGGCTCTGGCTAATTTTTCACTCCATGTTGGATTATTGTATGTAATGTATGTTTGTTTGTATAATAATTGTATATCTTTAACAGGTTCGATTCCTGGCTCTGGCTAATTTTTCACTCCATGGTGGATTATTGTATGTAATGTGTTTGTCTGTATAATAATTGTATATCTTTAACAGGTTCGATTCCCGGCTCTGGCTAATTTTGCACTCCATGTTGGATTATTGTTTGTAATGTATGTTTGTCTGTATAATAATTGTATATCTATAACAGGTTTGATTCCTGGCTCTGGCTAATTTTTCACTTCATGTTGTATTATTGTATGTAATGTATGTTTGTCTGTATAATAATTGTATATCTTTAAATGCTGAATGCAGGCGTTATTTATGTGTGTTTTAATAAGTTCGTATACTTTACAATTCTGTACTAGAAAATTGACAATGCTTGAAAATTGACAATTATGAGGTGTGTAATTTTCTGTTTGTTGCAGGTGTGAAAAAAGTACTTTTTAGTCAATATTTTTAATTTTTATGTTCTAAATATTTTTTTCATGCTTAAAATGACGCATTCTAACATCGCAGTAATTATTTTTCAAATCGGAGTTGTTAATTCACAAAGGGTTAAGGATTTTGCACACTCTATACTTGACACCAGTATTTTTCCATAGAAAATTTCGTCTCATCTAATCTCAAAATTTTAGCAATTAAAAATTGCAACAAAATAATAATAATAATAATAAAAATTCGGAAAAAGTGGTGCCAAAACAACAATAATTGGATACAATACGTTTGGAAAATAAATTATTTGTCGTGAATATGACATCATTCGTTAGCTAAATTAAAATATATATATATTGATCCAAGTTAAATGTTACTATCATTAAATCTTTTGTTATTTTTCATCTCAATTGAACAACTCAAGCACTATAACGCAATATTATTTTATCATATAAACAACATTTTCATTATGTTTATGATAAACAGTACCGATCACGTTACTTACACCAGATGCTTGCTCCGCTAATCTCTTTGCTTCGCGGGCAATATCTCTAGCATCAGCAGCATCCTGTGTTGCACCTCGAAGAGCATCTTCAGCATCAAATGTTTTGTTTTCAGCTTCTCCAACTTTTTTCTTAACAAAGGGTATCTTTTTGAGAGTTTCGTCCGCTCTCTCTTTACTTTCTCTGATTTGCTGATCGAAACCTGAATAGAAACACATATTTTTTAGAAAATATTATTACACTATTTTTTTATTTATATTTAATTTTGTGTGTAAATTATTTCATTGTTGTATTTTCATAGTCTGTAGGTTTATTATTTAGAGAGTGTAATTTGGTGCATAATTGCCTAAACATCAATTGAGGCTCACTGTAGTGACCCGGATTGCCAGATTATCTTTTTTAAAGCCAAATTTAAGAAATCTGGCCTTCTTTCAAACTCTATTGGCCTCAAAAAAATATTGTGGCATTTTGGCTTTTTTTCTGGCTTTTTTTTTTTTTTTTTTTTGTAGTATTTTCAAGTATTTTTTACAGTATTTCCTTTTAAGCATCGAACTTAATAGCAATTATTTATAGAATTTAATGATCATTTGGAATCCTAGATAAGTTATCTCACCATAGCTTTTTTATTGCTCACTAAACAGTAATCAGGTTGCCTGGAATGGCATGGGATGGGAACAAAAGTGAAAATCGAAGCAGATAAGTAATGTAAAGTGGCGAATTTTGAATCCTCGGTCCATTCAGAACAGCTTTGGCGGTTTGGCGATTCGGCGCTGTTCTGACTTCTGAGAAGCCGTGCTGTTATTTTGCTGTTTAAGCCTAAAGGCCGTGTTGTTGTTTTGTTGTTTAAGCCTAAAGGCCGAGATGTTGTTTACCGTGAAGTTGTGCGTTGTTCTATGCTTTATTTTTTTAGTAGGTTGAAATGGATCCTGTTGTGATTTTTATGAAAAAAAGCACTAAAGCACTAAAAAAGCACTAAAAAAAGGTGAGTAAATAAATATATATTCATTTTCTTTTGAGATATTGTGTACATAAAAATTGAGATTCGAACACAGAGTAACATGTAACATCCTCCAATTTTAAATCTTTTAACTGGAAGTATAAAACATATAAAATCTTGTGTAAGAAATACTTTTCTAATGATAGTTGAATATTCACTAACTGCGTGGGGAAAATCAATAGTAATTTATTAATCTTTAATAACTCTTCCTTAATACGCACACGCATGATCTTCATGCGCACACTGAAAGTGAATATATAAGTAAACAACAACATGGCTTCTCAGAAGTCAGAACAGCGCCAACCACCAAAGCTTGGACCGAGAATGGACCGAGAATTCAAAACTCGCTGTAAAGTGTAGGGCTGCGTTTCTATTGGGACCTAAATTTAGGGTGCCTCCATATGAGAGTAACGACATACGGGATATAAAATTTGATTGTTTTAGACAATTCCGGACATAAGCGAATCGACAAGCATCGTAGCATATATAAATGATTATCTGAAATATCTCAAATTTAACAGAAAAATTCTATTGTATCAATATATTAGAAATTCTAGTACATTTTGAATCATAATTTATGAATATTTTAGAAAAATAGTCTATCTTTTAAATACAGTTGAAAGAGTTGCCTATTCTTTCCCAGAAATTCAAGAGATTATCACTTGTAAAGTGTTTTTTGATAGAACAGTAAACAAATTTAGATTTTTTTCTTGAACTATAAATATAATCTAAAATCTGAAAATTTCATGCAAAAGTATTAAGTAATTCGAGAAATGTTGTGTGCTTCATCAAAAAAGGAAAAATAACTTTAAAATGATCTTGTAATCTTGTAAAAATTTGAACTGGCTTTTATTTTCGGTTTTCAAAAATTGTTTGGCCTTTTTTCGGTCTTTTTTCTTCTACGATTTGGCCTCAACTGATAAATTTAATCTGGCAACCCTGGTAGTGACAGGAAAAGTTTTTGGTTTCTGTTAATCCGTTAGTCTGTCTGTTTTACAATAATTGATGCAAAAAGCATCATTTTGAAGCAAATTTTGAAGAAGACATTTTATAGAACATCATAAAACAGTATGAGTGAACTGAACAAAAAAAAAATTATGTTTTATGGAGATAAATTGGCTCTAAACTATATTTAATGATGGAAAAAAAGTGCAATTTAGAATACCCGATGGATAAAAATTTAACTGGAATGATTTGAGAAACAGACCAAAAGTTATTTTAGTGGGACACAAGTTGGAGAATCAATAATAATTAGGGATAACTTTGGATTTATCAAACAAACGTTCATCGCCTTCGGCAGTACAAAATTGAACTCTAAGGACTATCGGCAAATATTAAAGCATCTTTTAATTCTACTACTGGATTTCCTAGAAGGACCTGATTGTACTTTTAAACAAGAAGTAGCATCTAATCACATGTCTAATTCGATAAAAATATGGTTTCACTAGAATAATATCAGAATCATGTGCTGGCCTCCGCTTAATTCAGATCTTAATCCTATGGAGAAAGCTAGCAAGAGAAATATATGAAAATGGAAGCCAATATTTTTTCGATCAAGGAGTCTAAAACAACTAATCGAGCAAGTATAGCATCAACTGGCATCAGAATTTATGCAAAACTTAGTAATTTCAGTGCAAAATCACGTATCTGAAGTAATAAAAAGCAGTAGAGACATTTGAAACTATTGATAGATTTAAAAAAAAAAAAACCAAAAACATTTTATTGTCTATAATTATAGAGCACCAATTTTGTGATTTATTATAATCCTTTTTAATTTTCTAATACATTAATCCTAAAATTATACTTCCTGTAATGTTTATAATCATACACACCACACATTATATTACTTTCAAACGTTTCTGTTTTGTGTGAATGGCATTTTAAACTTGTGCCTATATACTTTAAACAGGGTGTAGCATGCAAAATATTCTTTATATTTAATTATGTGTTTATTTTTATCATTATGGCACAATTAGAAGTAAAGTACGATATATCTTTAAAAAAGTAAGCATTAAAACACTTTACTCAAATTTATAATTCAACCTAAAGAAAAAGGCTTTAGAAAACTCTTGCGTTTTATCCGTATCACACTTTTCTAGAATATTTAGGAAGTATTTTTAATATAACAAAAGAAGCATTGAAGGTCAAAAATGCACATAGGATAATTGAAAATGCTTACAAATATAAATACTATAGAGGAGGAAAAGCAACAGGAACAATAAGGAAAATACATAAAATCCAAGAAGATCTGAAACAGCAGACAATCATGAATCTAAGAGTTAAATTCCTGAAAATTAACACTTAATCCATCATGAGCAATCAATTGATCTTTTTTATATTTTTGAATCAAGTCTTGGTTTTAATAATAATATTAAAAATATATAATTTAATCTAACAATGATTCAATAGAACCTGATCAACTATCGGGTATGTTTGAAATCCCGTTCACGAAATACGATTGAACATTGCAATATTATATAGGATTGAAGAATAGAAAGTCTCAATTGAAGATGAAAGAACAAATAGTATATGTAAAATAAAACAAGAAAACTATAGACTCATCCAGACTACATAACATAGAACCGTTACAGATTAATTTTACAAATATTAAAAATAATTATCTGTCAAGAAATTATTCCCCCATCCATTGTACGCGAAACAATAGAAATCTATATGCACAGCGAGAGAATATGCAATGAATCAGCGTCCTTTGAGTTACCTAGAATTTGGCGCGAGATACTTCATAAATTAAAAAATAATGTAAAATAAAGCACGTTTGTAGATGATCATTTCCATTAAAGCACCTGCTTTCAGGATACATTATATAGCGTGATGTCCGTTTATTAACTTCATATTTCTAATTTTTAAGCAAACATAATTTATTTTATCATTAATGAACTTACGAATGTCACCAGTTGTGGAAACGGAACTAGTAGATCTGTTTATTAAAAGGTTTTTTTTAAGCATTTATGTTTACTATTATCCTTTTAACATATATATATATATTATTTTAATGGCATATGATTCATCGTTAAAATTTTTAGTTTATTATAACCCGAAAGTGCAACTTGCCTTTTAAAGTGTCGAGAGTATCTTTGGCATCATCTAGGACTTTTTCACCGTACTCAATGGAATCAAGGGATTTTGCAAGAGCTGCATCAGTGTCCGTGAGCAACTCATCTGTGATCTGAAATTAAAATTATTTTTAACTGATAAAGTATGCATTTCTAAATATATAACAAGTCCGAACACACTTTTTACTTTGATATTTAATTCCCTATTCGTAACCGTGGAGTATCTCAACCCATAATTTTGATAAGTTAAATGATGCTGTATTGTTACATATTGAAATTTCACGAATTACAATTTCAATAGTTTCTCTTATAATGCAAATGAAATTACAATGAAAGCCAAATAATTTCCCCCCTCCAGTCTATACTCTTCATCCGTTATAAGAGAAACCATTGAAATTCTCGAACGTGATATTTCAGTATGTAACGTTACAGCATCATTAAACTTAGCAAAATTATGGTCGGGGTTACTCCATGCTTACGAGTATGGAAATAAATATCAAAGTACAAATAAAATTTTAAAAAAGTGATAAATCTGAGAGGGAATGTGAAAAACGTGAATAACGGTTCACATCAAGAAAAATAATTTGAACATCATAAAATAATATAAATACCATATTAAATAGTGTTTTTATCAAAAAACTAAATGTTTTTGCCCATTTACCCCGCGCCTCAGGGTTAGACACAGACACCCCACTTGATCGGGATAGATGCCCCATTCGTAAAAGAATAGGAAGTATAGGTAATTAACATTTATAAATCAAAATCTAGATTTGAATTTGACATAATATCATATTTACATCCAACTTACGATTTTTTTAATGAATTTACATGCTCTGTATACTAATCCTGCATGATACTTCCACATTAAAGGATATTTGCTTGTCCCAATTCTTCGAATAAATGGGTATACAAAATTTGAAGCCAATCGGATAATTCTAACGAAGGCTAAACTTGCTAAATCTAAACTAAGAGGGATTACCCCCCCCCCCCACCTTCTTATATTCAATGTACAAACTCTAAAAATTAATTCGGAAAAAAATTTTATATTCTCAAATTAAATGGGTTAGATTTTTATGTTTCTTAAGACGGAATTTAAAAAAAATATATATTTTTCCACGCTCAACAACTCAAAATTTTGAGACACATATTCAGACTCATTTTTAAAAGTAAAAACATGAAACTTGGCGGCGTGATTTATGAAGAGATTATTAAAGAACCTATGTTTTTATTTTTCGTTCAATTAACCCCTTAACTTCCCCGGATGTATATATACGTCCTTGGAAAATCCCAGCATGTACTATATGAATGGCGAACTTGCATGACCGCGATCCAATTTTCACCACCAGAGCCGTGTTTTGAACACATATAACAAGTGCACTTTCTTACTGTTATATTGAAAACTAATCGTCGCGTTATTTAATTGCAAAATTAGGTGATTAAATAAGGTATTGAAGATCACGTCAGATTTCGTCGGCAGTTAAGGGGTTAATTAGAAATTGATTTACAAACAATTATTTTCACAGTACGATATTTTTTTTTGTTTCCAGCGCTATCACTTCGGGAAATTCGGTTCAAAATGTCCACTTTGACAGCATTTTTTGAAATACATTCTGCCTTTATCAAAAAATCGAGACAATACGAACATTATAAAGTTTCTGAATAAGAGAACCTGCCAATTGGATGTATTTTAGAGCAAAAATGAATTTACAAATGTGTCTCAAAATAAGCAGTTTGGATTTGAGTACACCCTTAATGAATGCGTTCAAAATATTTTATATACTCTACGGAAAGTTCAACTTATGTAACTTAAATTAGGGGAAAGAGGGAGAAAACTTGCCAAGAATAAAAGAAATATCTTTCTTTGATGTATAAAACATTTATTTCAAGAAATAAATCTCTTTAACTTCATCTACTACACTTTTTTATAACGACTGATAGTAGAAGAATGTCACTAGTTCCAACACGTTCAACAGCTGAAATACAGTGACAAGGGCAACTAACCCGATAGGGCATCTAACCTGAATTTACCCTAATATTGCTTTCAAAAAATATTTTTTCATGTACAATAATAAGTAAGAGTTTATGTATTTTATATTTACGTTTCTATATTGAGAAAAACAAAGTTAAGAGCTTACATAAATTAATTAATGCATTTAATGTGACTTTACCTGCTGTTGTCTTATTGCCTCATTTAAAAGACCTTGGGCATCTTTAGATTGATCATCAAGTTGTGATAATGTGTCTTTATGCTTATCAGCCAAATCATCAGCTTGTCCTTTGATTCTTCGGGCCTGTTGGAAAATATATATATATTAAACTTTCATTTATAAAACACAAGCGACTGATAATTTATATTAAAATAACTTTAAATTAAACAATAAATTTAACTAACAACGTGTAAGTTTTAAAATGTTTATAACTTCCTTTACTTGATAGCCTTTGTATTAATATAAGATATATCTACTCTCCAAATTTTTCATTAAAAAAAGAAGAAAACATGTTTAATATTAAAATTAATCCGTTTTAAACTTTAAAACACTAGCAAAATACTCCCTCGTCAGATATATTTTTTAATTTATGTGCTAATATTAATATTATTTTATTAAAAGGATATATTTTGTATTCCGGTGATTAAAAAAAATCTGCAGATGAGGCAAATTTTTAATGTTTTCATTTTTTTTATTAAATTCAAAACATTCATGGGTGATCAAAGTTTTTTTTTTTTTTTATAAGACAATAAATCAAATTTATAAAGATTAATTTGTTAGAAAATCGCTGTCCTTATTAAATGACACCAATCTACTGCTATACGTTATTCGTAATCTAACCTTTGGTTTCTATGGTGATAAGGTAAGAAAAATACATTGAAAAACTTAAAAAAACGTTACTTCAAGCTTAATTCTTTCAGCTTCATCTTTTATTGCTTCTACGTCAGCAGTTGGTACAACCAGAGAATTTGCATCAGTATAAATACCCAACGCATCATCATAGGCAGTATTAGCTTCTTCTTTAGCATCTTCAGCAAGGACTTTTGTACGTTGTAGGAAATCCAACAAATCATCTAATCTGAAAGTAAACGTATTATTTTTAATTTATATGTTTAATAGATATGGATATTATTTAACATAATAGAATAAATAAATGACATTGTATAGTGTTAGAACCTGTTACAACATTAATACGTTGCCGAAAAGTCCCTGATAATTAAATAACAACTGGCGGAGAAGAACCTGCAATGTCTCGGGCTGTCGTGTCCGGAAATTTGACTCCGAACCACAAATTTTGTCATATTTTTCGGAAATATTCATTGATTTTATCAAAAAAATACAAAACGTTACTTGATTTCCTCATTTGTGAATAAGAACACCTGCAAAGTTTTGTCATTTATGAAGAAAAATGATTTCAGGAATGTTTTAGAAAGTAGCTAGTTCGCCTTAAAGAGAACACAGCATGCCAGAACATAATTTCCACAAAAGTGGGATAGTTCAGATAAAACTTTAAACTATATTTCTTATTTTTACAAATAAAAGTCTTCAAATAGAAAAAAAATTGCAACTCGAAATTTTAAAAAGCCACTGATGAAGCTATTTTCATACAAGCATCGACAGAAAAAAAGTAAAATTATCCCTGCCTATTTCATATTTTTCTCACGAGAAACGTTCCAAGCGTTTCAAAAAACTGAAATATCTGTTTAATCTATGATCACTCTTCCCTAATAAATGTGATTCCTGAAATTTCTTGGTTGCTGTTTGAACAATCAGACTTCTTTAATTTAAAAGACAAATAATGTTCTTTAGAAATTCTTTTGCAATCCAGTTATTAATGTATGGAAGAAAGTCATTTTTTTGTGAATAAAAGAATGCAATAATTAATAAGCGTGTTAATAATCAATTAAGATAATATAATGGTATGAACTTAAAAGCGGTATCATGATTCACGTTTTCACTCTCACTGAGTGAGTATGACTGAGAGTTGGAGGTAATGATGTATTGATAGATGTGGGGGATGAAGGAAATTGAAGTCGTAGATGTGTCTTCGGGAAGCAAATGTAAGGATTTCGCGTTAACTATTATAAAGTAATTTAAAGATTATTGTCAATTAGGGCATGTTGGCTGATTACAGAAGGTGTATTTTCAGTAAATTGCTGCCGAAGAAGAGGTAGTTTATCTTATTCAGAACGTTTGCAGTATTATTAAGGAAACTGAAGCATGTGCAGTAGTTTATTTTAATCAGAATTTTATATCTTATGTTGAGCTTAAATTTTAATTTTTGTGATAATTTTTCGCAAATAATATTTCTTTAAAATGACTTAAGATAAAAAAAAGTTAGAAATAGAATTTTAAAAAAATATTTTACAGTAAAAACTTCAGCAAAAAAATGCTTCATGTGATTTTGGCAGACAATGTTAAAATTTTCAGATTACTATAAGTAATTTAAAAAATAAAAAGCAATTTTGAAAGATGTCTTCCAACAATCTATTGCTTTTAATAACTGACGTTGCTTACATCTTAAATAAAAAAATGTTCAGAATATGTTATTTTTGAATGCTAATTTATTTTTATTAGAGTAAAATATTCCAATAAAATTACATTTTCTAACAACTCATGTTTTTAAAAATGTGTTTTACTTTTATATAGGGTGTCCCTTCTTATAGCTAATTTCTAAACCATTTGTTTTAAAGGTATAGGTAAATTTTCAAAATTGTGTCAAATGCTGTCAAAATGTCGCCTATGTCTACAATTTTTATTTAATAAACACTAATCTGACTCATCAATATTACTTACTTGCGTCCTAAATCATAAACGTCATTGCTCATCCTTTCCTGTGAATCAACGGTTTCTCTGGCTAATCGATAAGCTTCCATAGATGTATTTAAGGCAGCATTAGAAACATTATCACTGACTTCGGCATCTTCTTCTTGCCTGTTATGCAAAATACAAAAGAAAAACATTAGTAAAAGTTTCAAACTGTAAAACGTATACTACCAAAAATCATAAAAATAATAACAGATTTTTTTTTTTTTACATAATTAAATTCACAATAAGAAAATTCAAAGAACATAATACACAGTGATTCATAAGCAAGTATACAATTCCAATGGTCTATATAACAGCAACAATGTAAGAAATTTTTAAGTTACCTGTAACAGAAATGTAGGTGAATGTTTCAAGCATTTTTAGAGACTGGCACAGACATTGTATGTGTGCACACTTAGTCACATAGAAGCGGTAATCCATTTATGTCCAAACGCGAGTTCTGTCCAAATTTTTTAAAACAATCATAAATGGATTTTCTGGTTCAATTTTCTTTTCCAAATCGTGCTCGAAAATGCCGTTGCACAAAGATGACATATTCTGTTTTGCTCAATTCAAGAACACAAAGTGCCTTCTCCTCTGCAGACGTATCCATTCCTACTTTCACGTGACACGCTATAAGATATCGCCTACGCCACTTCCCTCAGCAGCGGAAAAAAACTTTATGAGTACACATACATACCTTACGGCTCACAATTGAGGAACGTGTCTTAAACTTTCTTATGTTTTACAGCATCTGGAAATTGTACAATTACTTATAAATCACCCTTGAATATAAATTAATTACCAACATTTTTTTTCGAAAATCATTATCAAATATCTTTGGATGATTCTGCGTCGATATATACCTCTAGTGGCCGTTCATTCTCCCTCTGACGCCCAAAAAGTAAAGTTTGTGTGAAACGGAACAATGCGTTTTTCGAAAAATCTATGTTATCTAGGAAAATTGCTATAGATTGCCAGCAAGGTTTAAATAAACTCCTACTACCCATAATTTTTCATAATTTTTTAGTTTCGGTAGATTCGGAAATAGATGGGGGGGGGGGAGATATTTTTGCAGCGCATTTTCAACGATATCTCTGAAAATATAATACCTAAAGTTAAAACAAATATATTTTTGAGTTCAGTATTACGAGATCTTTCACACGATATACAAGAGAAAACTTATTTTTCTCAAGTAACTTAATTAGTCTCCTAAATTTTTCCTAAACGTATTTGTGAATGGTTAATAATCGGAAAATATGTGGGTAAAAAGGCTGTATAACTTTCCCAAGTTTGAACTTTCCACGTCCCATAGTTTACAAGAAAAAGGGCTGTGACAGACGAGCGGACAGACACAGGAGTGATCTTATAATGGTTCCCTTTTTACTTTTTAAGTACGGAACCCTAAAAAAATGTAACAAAATAAAAACTAATTTATTGCTATTATAGAATGGTATTTTGTGAAGAGGCCTTGGAAAGGCGCTTTACAAAATACCATTCTATAATAGCAAACTTTTCATTAATTAGTTTTTGTTATACTTTTGTAGCACTTTTCCAGCATCGACCCCTGTAACAACTATAAAAAAATCATTTGTAATTACCAAACATTATATTTACTACAACAATAGATATCCAGATCATCAAAGTAAATTACTCACTGGTCGGCTAACTGTCTGGCTTCCCTAGCAATTTCAGATAACCGTTTCGACTGTTGACCCAGCCTGTCTTTCCTGTCCAAAGCAGAGTTGTAAGCGTCTCTTCCTTGAACGTCTAAATATTTTCTTGCTGAAGCAGCTGCATCCTGAGCTTGCTGAATAACATTCTCGGCCATAGAGATATTCTGAAGACCATGCCTGCGATATTCTTCACTGTCATTTAAACGCTCTCGGACTTTACCCGCTGTTTCGCCAATCTCTTTTATTCTTTTGCGGAGGTCATTCAGTTGGTTAATTAAGCTAGCATCAGCAACTGAAATACGAAAAATTGCTTTATCCAGTTTTAAAATACAAGAAATGATGTAATAGGAAAGATAGTTTTCGCTTTCAAGATACAGATAAAGGAAAAAATTCTCATTAAAAAAATACCATTATATCAATGCGTTGGTACTTTGCCATCATAGGGACCTTGGCATTTTTTATTTAAAGCTTGGCAAAATTCGGGCTTCCGAAAGTGACATTTTTTGACAAATGATATGAAAACAAACCTAATGAACTTTGATGCCTGTTTATACATGTATTTGTATATATATATATATAACATATATTTTATTTTGTATATATACAGTGCGTCCCAAAAGTGTATATACAACGAGGTTTTCTTATTTTACAATTGAAAAAGAAGATTAAAAATTTCAAAACAATTTATAATTATAAATAATATTAAGACAATACTAATACTATACAAAAACAATCTTACAAAATCGCAGACTTTGTGTGAAAAATTAAAACTTAAATTTTACTGTCCCAAAAGTTTATAGACAACTCATTTGTTTCCTGTAACGTTAAACTTTTCAAGTCTTTTTTCTAATCACTTCAAAAAATCGATCAGGCATATTCAAAACAGAAGTTTGAAGAAATTCTGGCTTTAAAGAAAACCAACTTCGTTCAATTTTCAGCTTTAGATCTTGAACCGTTGCAAATTGACGCCCATTAGCATATATGTCTCTAGCTAATATTCCCCAGAGGTTCTCTATTGGGTTCAGGTCAAATATTTATGGCTGGCAGCCCATAATAGTTACTTGGTTTTGTGTAAACCATTGCATTGTAGAGTTGGACACGTGAATGGAGCAATTGTCTTGCTGGTATATCCATTTGTCTCCTCCTAAAAACTTTCCAAATGGAAGTAACTGTACTTCAATCGTTTTCTCATAATCTTCGGAACATTAAAGACTTTACAAAAAACAATATCGGTTGTTTCATTATAAGAACTAGCGCATCCAACTCGGTCTTCCCGGGATAGAAAATATATGTGAAAATCGTTTTTTTTAATTAAAAACTCTAATAGATTTTTTTACATTTATTTTTTTATTGCCCCTTAACAACACCAAAGAGCATTTTTATATGAAACTAGGGGGCCTACCCCCTGCGAGCTACGCTCGCCAACCCCGCTCAGACTTCGAGGCCTCTAAAAACATGACAGCGTGCTTTGTTTTAAAAATATTGGTAAATCTGCAATTGGGTTGCAGTGCTTTTAACGTTTTAATGTGGCATTTTTTGATTATCACATACACAGCTGTTGCGACAACTGACGACTGTTTTCGGGATTGATAAGTAAAATCAATTACACCTTGAAAACCAGCTTGTATAAAATGGTTAGGTTTAAATTGTGGCTACCTCTCGGACTTTTATAATAACGATCTGTATTCTATTCTTCCTTTGTGTTTAAGGATGAGAAAAATTCCATCTGCTTGTGAATAATATTAAGAACCACGGTATTGAAAAGTACTATGTTATAGACATTTTCAGTAACAGGTTTTAATTTTCTCTCTATTTTAGTGCACCATTATGCATATTTTCATGTTATTTTAAATATGTAAATTATTTATTTTAATTAATATGTATATACGAATTTTCTAATAATTATTTATCATACAAAATTAATTAAATATTTTGTGCATGCATGCCTGCATTTATTCGGCATCAATTGATGAGATATTTAAACAAATTTACTATCCCCGATAATTTTACACCATGTTATATCACTTGAATACTGTCCATAAGAAAATCGGGTACTTTTCCAGTATAGGATCCTTTGCTTTTAGGTTTGGCGTAATTCGAGCTTCAAAAAGGGATAGATTCGTTAATATACATAGATTTGTTGCCAAAAGTTATGAAAACAAACCCAATGAACTTTTGGTGCTTTTCTATTATAGGGGTCTTGAAGCTTTTTTAAAAAGCTTGGCGCAATTCGGGCATCAGAAAGTGAGATTTGGTGCCAAATGACATAAACAGCCATGGAAACAAATTCGACGATTTTTTTTGTTTATATGCGTATTTTAATTATACGTATATTATTATTATTGTTTTTTCTATACAAATTACTTCTGATTATATATAAAATAGGATAAATGACATTTTACGCAAAACAAATTGTGTAAATATTGAAAAAATGCTTCTGTATACGAAATGACAAAGTGAATAGGTTGACAGAAAGTATGTTGCCAAATTTCCTTTTCGTCAAGGCTATTTTCTCTGTTTCGTCAAGGCCCCATATACTGGAAAAGCACCGAACTTTTATGCTTGTTTATACATATATTTATATGTATATATACAATTTATTTATAATTGTCTTTCAATTTACCCCTTTTTGTACATAAAAATAGATAAATGGCTTCTTTATATTAAATAAATTGTATAAATATCGAAATAATTGCTTGTGCATATCAAAAAGCGAATAGATTGTTAGAAAACATGTTAAATGACATCATTTGGACGAATTTATCAAAATATTTTCAGTTTATAAATTAAATTAAATGCTGACAGACGGTTGAATCCTGACGATAGAAATGTGATTTTTTTTTTTTTTAATTTTCCTGAAAAACATAATTTAATCACAATCTTGTCTTCATTATCGATTGAAATGAAATATAAATTAAATTTCAATTTGAAAATGACGAATAAAATGAAATCAATAATCCCTATCGGGATCCTTTTCAATTTTTTTCCCTTTTTGTCACAAAAAAACTGAGTAATTAGTTGCCATCTTACAGAAATGTCATTAAAATTAGAAAAAAATTAATATCTTGAAAACTAATTCCAATTTCAAAATTCTATTACCAGTTTTGACATCCGAGGATTTTTATGGACAATTGGTATTAATTTCACCATCAAGCGTTTAATATTTTATTAAAAATAGCCCTGAAACATAATCAGTCGTTTAATCAGTCGTTTCATAAAATCGTTTCATAAATTCGTTTCATAAAATCGTTTCACAAATTCGTTTCATTAGGATTTTATATATATAGGGTAGATATGTCAATTATATATTTAAATAAAATTTTGAAATTTATTAAAAGCGGTAATTCTCTATTGGCCTTGTGCCAAAAGTTAATAGTCGAAAAAATCGCTAAAAATTTCTTTATCTACAGCAGTTGTTTTTTTTATTCTGATAATTTCAGCAGTTTTGAGCGCTTATTTAAATTACATGTCTGTTAAATTTGTGTTTTATTTATGCTATTTTATTTATTGCTTAATGGAGTTTTAATTTTGTTGTTGAACAGTAGATGGAAACAAATGCTGAACTTTTTATATTGTTTAAAATGACAATATAAATGACAATGCAAGCAATAAAGATAGATTTAAAAAAATACATGCTTGAAAATTACTTACAAAGCCGTAATAAATGTGTAAATTGCAATAAAGTTTTCAAACAATTTGCATTTGAAAGTAGATTTTTTCCGTATGTAACGGTGTAAAAATTGAAAATATGCGATGTTTAGAAATTAAAACAATTGCAGTAGCAAAAATCACAAAACCGAAATTTCATCGTCAAGTGTTGCCATCCGCAAAATGACGTCAGTATTACGCACGGATACGTTTGTCCTATATAATATAGAAATGCTCCCCACATCACATGAGTGAACCCCCTTCTTACTGTCTGCTGAAAACAGTTCGTGTTTCCTTGCGAATACTGTGCCAGTAATATGCCCAACCATCGGGGTCATCTAAATTAAATTTATTTTCATCACTGAAAAGAACACTCAACCATCCATCTATGCCCAATTCGTGTGATTTCGTACCCACTGAACACGAGCGTCTTTATGCCGTTTTGTAAACATTGGCAAACGACGTATTTTGCTATAATCAAGAAATGTACTTGCCTGTAGCCGCCGATGGACCGTGGATTTCGAAACTAGAGCGCTTACTTTCTTAGAAACTGGCCGTACAGGCAGGTTTTGGGTTGTAACTAATTTCGAAATCTCCCTTTCTTGCCGTTTAGTTGTTTTCTTTGGTCGAATGGGATTTTGTTTAAAAATTGTCACCTTTCGAAAGAATTCGGTAAATACCAACCCTTATGCGTCCAATTTTTTTTTTTCACTATCCACAACTTTCCTTCCACGAGCCTTTAAACGACCGATTCGCAAAATTTCCTTTTTGGAAAACTGCACATCGCGAGGCATCTTTGCAATCAGTCGGAAACGAAAAGTCAGATTAGCTTTTATCTCAGAAAACTCTTGCGTCACAGGTACATGGCCTTGGAATATGGAACTTTTGGATATCAATGCTTAGTTCAGTTTTTAACGCCGGTTGTCTATATATTTTTGGGACAGCATTTTTTTGTTTCTAATTTTTTATATTAAACTTATGCCAGTTGTTTGAGAATTTTATCATTTTTATTTCATTATTATATATTTGCATAATTTATTTCGTCTTTCTTACTGGTTTAGTTAGCTCTTAAATCCAAAAAAATGATTGTCTATAAACTTTTGAGACGCACTTTATATATAATATATATTATACTCATATATTATTGTTTTTTACATACAAGTTACTTCTGTTTGTATATAAAAATAAATAAATGACCTTTTTTATATTAAATAAATTGTATAAATAGGGAAACAATTGTTTATGTACATGAAACAGTGAATTAGGTTGCCAGAAAATATGTATGAAAATTTTCCTTATTTCGCCAAGGCCCCTTTATTTGAAAAGTACCAATAATTCTATATATACCACAGCTGTCAACTTAATGATTCAAGTGAAAATTTCAAGACTTTTTAAAAGCTGAATTATACCAAAGAAAAGATGAGAAAAAATCAGACAACTAATCAATATTAATATTCAATTATATATATATAGAGAGAGAAACGGGATATTTATTCCAGGAGAGGAAAAAATTGCTAAGTGTATCATAAAAAAATAAAGTAATAGATGATGTAGAAAAATATTATTACATAAAACTGGCATAAAATTAACATGACAGATAAATGATGTACTGTGGACTTTCTTTTAAATTCAAACTCTTCAAAATCTGAAGATTGAATTATGAAATAAGTAGTTAACTTTAAGTGTTTTCAAGAAAAAGATTATTGAATAAAAGAAATGAAACGCCAGATTTATGTGATAAATTATTTAATTTATTATATTACGAATAACTTATTAGGTAATAAGTAGTTTTTACAGCAAAACGAATAAATTGAAGTAATTAGTCGTAATTAATGCTGATATTTTCATCATAAATTGGGTATAATGTTAAAAAAATTTAACCACATGATTCATATTATTAAATACATAAATGCTTTTTCAGATATCAAGAAAACAATTCTACATAGGTTACTTGACTGATCAACTCAGATTAAGTAATTGATGTTTTTGCCAGATGCATCTAAAACTTTCGTTTAATATTATAAAAAAGAATAATTAAAAATAAATACTGCATAAACAGGCAACTTAAAAAAAAATAGAACTATTAACACTATGAAAAATTATTCCGAATCAGATATCCCGACACAGTTTAAAAATTAAGATATCTTTTTACAAACTGGGGACATATTAAAACTCAATAAAATGTTTATTTTTGAAATAAATTCAGATTTACATGCTGCTCTTTTGGCATCTTCCATCAGACTGTCCACTTTTCTCACAGCTTCTCTCAATTTCCGCTGGAAATCTAAATCTTCAATGGTCTCCGGATGACTTTTTATTTCTTCCATCAGTCGAGCAATTTCCGTTAGCTTGTCTTTAGACCTATCAATAGCTTCCTCGAGAAGAGAATAACAAGGAGGACAGTCTAAGAAAAGAATAAAATAGGAAAATATGTAAGCTGAAATTCGAAAAAATGAAAATTTGTAAGTTGAAATTTTAAAAATAAATAAATCTGTAAGTTGAAATTCGAAAAATAAATAAAAGTTGAAAAAATAAACAGAAACATTCTCTTCCTCAAAAAGAGAATAACAAGGAGGACAGTCTAAGAAAAGAATAAAATAGGAAAATATGTAAGCTGAAATTCGACAAATTGAAAATTTGTAAGTTGAAATTCGAAAATAAATAAATAAATCTGTAAGTTGAAATTTGAAAAATAAGTCAAAGTTGAAGAAATAAACAGGGTTAGATTAATTGCATTGTCTTAACCCTTTGCGTATTAGGCAATAATTTAGCATACGTGTTTAGACCTATCGATAGCTTCCTCAAGAAGAGAATAACAAGGAGGACAATCTAAGAAAAGAATAAAATAGGAAAATATGTAAGCTGAAATTCGAAATAATAAAAATTTGTAAGTTGAAATTCGAAAAAAAAAATAAATCTGTAAGTTGAAATTTGAAAAATAAATCAAAGTTGAAGAAATAAACAGGGTTAGATTAATTGCATTGTCTTAACCCTTTGCGTATTAGGCAATAATTTAGCATACGTGTTTAGACCTATCGATAGCTTCCTCAAGAAGAGAATAACAAGGAGGACAATCTAAGAAAAGAATAAAATAGGAAAATATGTCAGCTGAAATTCGAAAAAATGAAAATTTGTAAGTTGAAATTTGAAAAATAAATAAATCTGTAAGTTGAAATTTGAAAAATAAATCAAAGTTGAAGAAATAAACAGGGTTAGATTAATTGCATTGTCTTAACCCTTTGCGTATTAGGCAATAATTTAGCATACGTGTTTAGACCTATCGATAGCTTCCTCAAGAAGAGAATAACAAGGAAGGACAATCTAAGAAAAGAATAAAATAGGAAAATATGTCAGCTGAAATTCGAAAAAATGAAAATTTGTAAGTTGAAATTCGAAAAAAATAAATAAATCTGTAAGTTGAAATTTGAAAAATAAATCAAAGTTGAAGAAATAAACAGGGTTAGATTAATTGCATTGTCTTAACCCTTTGCGTATTAGGCAATAATTTAGCATACGTGTTTAGACCTATCGATAGCTTCCTCAAGAAGAGAATAACAAGGAGGACAATCTAAGAAAAGAATAAAATAGGAAAATATGTAAGCTGAAATTCGAAATAATAAAAATTTGTAAGTTGAAATTCGAAAAAAAAAATAAATCTGTAAGTTGAAATTTGAAAAATAAATCAAAGTTGAAGAAATAAACAGGGTTAGATTAATTGCATTGTCTTAACCCTTTGCGTATTAGGCAATAATTTAGCATACGTGTTTAGACCTATCGATAGCTTCCTCAAGAAGAGAATAACAAGGAGGACAATCTAAGAAAAGAATAAAATAGGAAAATATGTCAGCTGAAATTCGAAAAAATGAAAATTTGTAAGTTGAAATTTGAAAAATAAATAAATCTGTAAGTTGAAATTTGAAAAATAAATCAAAGTTGAAGAAATAAACAGGGTAAGATTAATTGCATTGTCTTAACCCTTTGCGTATTAGGCAATAATTTAGCATACGTGTTTAGACCTATCGATAGCTTCCTCAAGAAGAGAATAACAAGGAGGACAATCTAAGAAAAGAATAAAATAGGAAAATATGTCAGCTGAAATTCGAAAAAATGAAAATTTGTAAGTTGAAATTCGAAAAAAATAAATAAATCTGTAAGTTGAAATTTGAAAAATAAATCAAAGTTGAAGAAATAAACAGGGTTAGATTAATTGCATTGTCTTAACCCTTTGCGTATTAGGCAATAATTTAGCATACGTGTTTAGACATATCGATAGCTTCCTCAAGAAGAGAATAAAAGGGGACAGTCTAAGAAAAGAACAAAATAGAAAAATATGTAAGCTGAAATTCGAAAAAATGAATATCTGTAAGTTGAAATTCGAAAAATGAATATCTGTAAGTTGAAATTCGAAAAATAAAATAAAATTGAAGAAAAAACAGGTTTAGAATACTTGCATTGTCTTAACCCTTTGCGTATTAGGTAATATTTTGGCATACGTGTTTAGCACTTTATAAAATAACTAATACGGTATTTATTGCACCTTAGTAGATGATAAAAGAGAGTTCTACGCCAGCGGTGGGTGCGGTGGTGACCTTCTGTGCTCTGTGAAGGTCACCGGAAGGGACAGGTGTGGACACCGGATGTAGCAGGTGGGGATAACAGGCATGTTGAGACAGGAAGTGAACAGGAAGTGTAGATAGGAAATTTAACCGGAAACGCGACAGGAAGTGAATGCGATAAGGGAGAGAGGGGGAGGGCTTATTTTTGTGGGGAGCTTATGCTAACCTGAAATAAAAATGGAATTATTTCTTACTTTGTAAAAATTTAACGTAAAATGTATCTTTTTTTTTTTTTTTTTTTTTTTTTTAAACTTGAAATAATTTTTTTTTTTTGCTAACTAACACATGAAAGAAAATGGAAATCTTTCTGACTTTGTTTTACTTTATAAAAGTTAGCATGAAATTTATTTTAAGACTGGAAACGCGACAGGAAATAAGATCGGAAACGGGATTAGACATGCTTTTTCCAAAAAGGGTTTTCAGGAAGCAGTAAACATGTTTTAGGAACATGTTTGGGAGCTTGTTGGAACAGGACAGGTGGTTTGTGAGACCGGAAGTAATTAAGATAAGAGAGATAAAGAAGGTGCATGATTAGACATATAGATTTTGTTCTTTGTAGAGGGTTAAATTATTTTTGGATGTTATTTATTTTTTAGTGTTTTGAATTTTATTTATTCTTAAACCGTTATAAATTATTTTTTTCTATCATTTTAATTTTTAGTGACACCAATTTTAGAAGTAATTGCTCATTAAAAGAATTATTTTTCAACGCTGGCACGGGCAGGAATTGAGCCCACTATCTTCTATGTGGAAGACCATTGTGTTTATCCACTGTGCTAGTGGGAACTTGTAATGTTATCTCTTTAAATGCAAGAGATGGGGACTTCAGACATGTATTGAGATATCTTTATCATAGTTTTAATGAACTGCAGGAAATTGTCTTTAGCTATTGAGTAATTCGCGAGTTTTGGTTTAATATGAATGCTATTACATCTGTTTGTTTAATTTACAAGCACATTTCTCTTACAACATTCTGTCAACAGATCACTTCCATATTCGAAATAATAATTTAGAGGGAAAATTTTTATATGAAAATACTATGAAATGTCATTTATAGAGATTGACAAAAATAGCATGCTTGATTCTTTCTTGTATTAACATTATATTCGAAATAGAGTTTTGTTACGAAAAATAACGTGTTTATACATTTTAAAAACGAAAGCAAAGTGATTTTCAAAAATGTAACTATAAGCTATACACCCACACATTTTTGTTATTGAATTAAATGACAAGGCTTAATATTGTATTCAGCGTACTATTTTCTTATAAAAGCCGTTTCACAAACTTGTATACTAAAAGTAATGTGTCATTTTTAGGGGAAAAAATTAATTCAAGTCATTGAGACTAATCCTTTATGGTGGAAAAATCTGTCATACTTCTTTGTGTTACATTATATCTTCCGTTTTTAAGTTTACAAATTTGTGGACTAACTTAAATAATCGTTTTTAGGATACTTAAACAATATATTTTTTAATTATGTTTTTTTTTTTTTAATTGACTTGTAATATAGCTTTTTTTTCCTTTTTTTTTCTTAAAAGGGTACTGTAGAATAACTTATGTCACAAATACTACATCCTTCTTTAGTTAAATATGTTTCACTTAAGACATGACAAAGTGTCTTAGAAACATTTCATTTTGGAGTTAAGTGATTAAACAAGAAAAATATTATTTATAAAAACACAACACATAAGACTAGCGGCTGAGAGGTTCTGGTTTTAAAGCTACTAGACGTTTGGGTTTAAACTTCTCTCGCGCTCGTCGACCTAACCGTTCGGAGTTTTCTTCGAACCTTGTCAATACGAGTTAGGAGCCCTTAGAATGACCCCTAGAGTGACCTATATCCCAAGCGTAGATAATCGGTTTTAACAAATAACCAACCATCCACAACACATAAGACATTTTAGATCATTTTAGATCATTCCATTTAGTTAATAAGTGATTTAACGTGCAAAATATTATTCATAAAACATACAATAAGAGAATTTTAAAGAATTTTTTCTTTCAAATGAACAATTTTTAGTGACTGTTTAACTTATTAAAGAGAGCGGGTATTTTGTTTTGAGTTATACGATTAAAATAAATTTTCATTATATTTGATTTTACACAACCAACATTTTTAAAAAAGAGAATGGAATCTAGTTTTTATAAATTAACATATTTCAATTTTACAAATACTTCACACCCCGTCTTTTTTCCCCTCTTTTGGTAGACTTTATACACATAAGACATAAAAAGCGTTTTAGAATACATCATTTAGAAATTAAGCAATTTGATAAGTAAAATATTATTTATAAAAGCAATAGATACAAAAGTAATAAAAATTTTTACTTACAAATGTACGAACTTCTGATAGGTAAGACTTTCTAAATCATTGTGCAAGAATTAAGTGGTTATTGAACTTATAACATTATAGGATGAAATAATCACGTGACGTATTTTTAAACCAATAAAATGTCAGTATTTTTAAACCAATAAAAAGTTAGTTTTTTTTTTTTTTACACGAGCGCCCTCTATTACTATATAAATTTCAATGAAACGAGTTCATAACATTCTACTGGGACCTGGTATCGTTGTAATAGGTTGTATTTTTCGTTAAGTTAGTTTTCATTTAAGTTATTATGGAACGAGTTATGAATTCTTATGTTGGTGATGTAACCAACTTGGAGTGTCAACACTCATCACCAAAGTTAAATAATCAAGAGATGGATTCTACACTTTTATCCAAAGAAGGACTCGTTTCGAATTATGAAGTAAAACCCACCTCATCAGGACTAAAGAAACAGAAGTTACCCCATGTGTGTAAGACGTGTAACAAAGCATTTCCTCGAAAAGTTAACTTAATGTTTCACATGAAATGTCATTTAAAGGAAAAGTCTTTTCGTTGTGAGGTGTGTGCTGAAGTTTTTTCACAAAAGAGTGATTTACGTAATCATCAAAAGATTCACAAATCGCCCAAACAATACAAGTGTAGTGATTGCAACGAGATATTTTCAAGAATGGCTGACTTATTGAAACATAAGAAGACTCACAAGTCAGGAAAACAACATTCATGTACAAAGTGTAGCGAAATGTTTGATAGTGATTCAGATTTAGTACAACATTGTGATACTTTACATAAAGTTTTACCTAATGTGAAGAAGTCACCTGATTTGTTATTTGAAAAAGTGAAACATTTTAAAAGACAACATGATGTGCGAAATATTTGTACTAAAACTATCATTGTGTCCAATGAGATGAATCAAAAAGACTTTCGTTCATTTTTTAACAGTGTTCGATCGGATGTTTTAAACGAATTAAATTATCAATTGCAAATAAAAAAGTCAATAAAATGGTATGCAGCCGTTAAAGTGGATGTATATCGTGAATCACAGGATGGTGACTTAGAGAGAGCAACCCCCTTTTTCCTTTCCAAAAGTGAACTGGAATTAACAGAACAAAACATACACGTGCATGTTGAGAATGCCTTTCTAAAGCTGTACAACGGCTTTGAAGATTTCACAGAACGTGTGTTTAATTGGACATTACAAAAAATTTTGAAATTAGAATTGATTACAGCTCAATATGACAGGCTTATTTGATTTGTATTACTTTAAATGATTAATAAATAGTTTTAATATGAAAAAGTATAGTGGTTTTAATATGAAAAAGTATAGTGGTTTTTTCTTATAGTTGATGTAAATTACTTTGAACAGTTTGACAATGCAACATAAAGCACTGTTTAACATTTTGAATGTCTTAGACAAAATGGGAATGAATTTGTTGAAATTATGTAAAACATGATGAAATAAATGTGATGTATTTATTATATGTTACTTAAACTACAAGAGAAATGATTGGAAATGTGTTATTTTAAATCTATGATACTTTTAATCACTAACAAAGTAAGACGTAACGTTATGAATCATCGATGGGTTTTCCTTTGAATAGGTATTAATCTTACTTATTGATAAGAAAGTTGAATTTTTCTCTTCGTTTAAACAATGACACTGCATGTTTTGATAATTTTCTCTCAACAGTCAACATCAATGTTTTTAACGTAGTTAAGAAATTTTTTAACTTAAACCGTCACTGAGTTTATCCTAGATAAGTAAATTTTTATATTTAACCTACATATAAATTAAATGATTAACTATAACCATGACTGTTTTTAAAATCTAGATAAGTAGACGTTTTTATGAAACACATCCAGTGTTCTGCTGACTTTTATCGAGATTACATCAGTTAGTGAAGCAGATTAAATTGTATAAAAATATTTTATGAAATGAATATGCGATCCCACGAAGAAGTGTTTCCACCTTCAAAGCGTCCACGCTTAGAAAAAGCTATGGAAAAATCAAATACTTGTGAGAAGGAGTTAAAAGACCCAAGATTAAAACTTTCTAAAATGGACAATGACTGCGTAACTATATCACGTGATATCTCCTCTACTAAGAACTTACCAGATGTGAAACCTGAGATCGCTATGAAATTTTCAAACTTTACCGGTGGTTACGATGCAACATCTTTCGAGAATCCACATCAAGAGTCAGTTTTTGCCCAGGACTATTTAAATACATTTTTCAAAGACATGAATTTTGAAAATTTAGATTGTTCTACCCCCTTAACCTCGCTAAAGGATGAACCCTTTCAAGAACCTACGAATAATATCTTACAGACTACTGTTAAACATGAGATGAACGAGCTACAAGCAAACAGCCTTTCGCAAGCAAGTGGTGAAATACAAAGCATCACTACGCCTACATTTGCCACTAAAAGTGACAAATTATACAATTCCAATGTGTTTCACAAAGAACTAAGTGACTGTTTCTACTTAACTTTGAAGTTAAAAAATAAACAATATTCTATACATATACGAGAATTTAAACGCAATGTATCTACTAATGAAGAAATCCCAACCAAAAACGGAGTTAATATGGATATTCATAGCTGGTATGAGTTTCAATATAAAATCCTTGCATTTAATTTAAGATACAAAAGTGCATCCTTTGTTTCTAATAACACGATTTTAGTGTTAAATCAAGATTCTATGATGCGAATTAAAAATTTGAAGAATTTTTCTCATGTTGTCTTAAACGAACAACAAATGGAAAAATTAAAAGAAAGTACCTCACACTTAAATACTGAACTTTTACAACATATGTACACAAAACTATTACCCTTTCTCATTAAACAGAAATGTGTGGTGAGTAACAGATCCACAGAAAAAGAACCTGTGTTATGGTCTAAACTTAATACGTGTATCGAGAATAATATGGTAACAATACTTAACCAGTTGTATGAATGTACAGGATGTATTTTTCGACATGCAAGTCAAAGCCTTCACTCATGCTTCGCATTTAATAATAAGGAAAAATTTAATCAACTAGGTGAAGCTTTGTTAATGCTCATCGATTTCGATTATGTAATTTCAACGTTTTTGAATGGAGTTTATAGTGTTAGTGAACACTTTGTACATAAGCTTCATGAACAAACTGTTTATAATGAATTGTTTAAGACAAAATAAATGATTTGTTTTGTTAAAGATCTGTGTGTGTTTATTTCTACAAAGTGTCTCTGTGTGAATTTATTAGTTTTTTATCTAATCGAACTTTTAAGTGAAGAGATGTAATTTAACTTTTTTGTATATTCCAATTCAAAAATTTCAACAATTGCAAAAAAGATTAAACTATTGAAAAAAAAAAATATCCACGTTAGAAAAAAATTTTGAAAAAATTATTAGTTAACAAAAATAAAATAAAATAAAATAAAATAAAGTTAACAAAACAGCTTAAAAACATTAAAGTTAACAAAAAGTTTATAAATGTTAAAAGTTAACAAAAAAATAAGTTATGTTGAAAAGTTAAAAAAACAATGAAAAGTAAACAAAAATACAGTTTTTAAATTAAAATTTTTTAAAGTCTTCAAGTTAATCAAAATTAACTTTTTACTTTTAACTATTGAGAGACTATGATCTAACTGTTTATCCTCGCAACCAACTGGTGCATATCAACTATATACTCTATATCTGCATATGCGCAGAAAAACACAGACATTTACACTAACGACTTTAAATTCGACTTTAAATTCGTTAAATTTGTTCGACTTTAAATTCTTTGTCAACTTTTAAGTTTAATTACTATACACAACTCGATTACCTTTCCCACAAAACATCTTTCAGAAACAAAACAGAAATTAACACTTACCGAAAAACACGTCCACTTTGGGTGTTAGTCTTCACTCAACTAACGTTTCTCCCTTATCTTTGCTAGGAGGCGCTGCAATCGCCGCTAGAGGCGTTAGTAGTCTTCAGGTGTGTGATAAGAATAAACTTTAAATCCAACTTACACTCGCTCAGTCATTCTTGCTTCTCTCTACCTTGTTAACAACCGTTTGCTGCTGGCTCATTGTTTGGTTGTTTAAACTTGTTGAATGACGTCATCATGTGTTTGTCTAAACTTGTCCAGTCTTGTTTTTATGCAGTACGTCTATTTAGATGAGTCATCACTCGCTTATCTTGGTTGACTTGTCCAAACTTGTTTTTGTGTGGCACGTCTATTTGGGTGAGTCATCGTTCGCTTATCTTGCTTTACTTGTTTGAACTTGTCTAGTATCCACCACCTCATGTCTTTTGTCATAGCTTGAATATACTTTACACCAATCACTTAAATATAAAAGTCTTGTCACAACTTACTTAAACTTTGATAAAAATATTAATTATTTATAAATTTCATCAAATTCTTATTTTTCTGATACATTTACTATGTAATTTTCGTTCAAAAATATGGTAAAGCCCGATTTTAAATCGAAGTCTAAGATAAATTCCCCAAATTTGTAACATTTTAACACTAATAATAAATATTGTAAGCACCCAGTACATACAAGTTTTGTAAAAATAATATTACTTATAGCTAACTCGTTATGTCCCAAGATACAAAACTTCAATATAACTAAAATCAGTGTTAAACGAAAATCTAATCACGTGTCTTTATATATTATTTTGAAATGCAAAGCATTATATCTAAACGAATGATATAAGGAGTAGTTAGAATAGTTCTTATATTTTTGTTAGTAAAAAATTTATACACATTATCTTACAAGGTTGCAATATTCAACACACGGTTCACCATATTTAAAAACGATTTACCATGATTTAAAAACTTAGTAACATATTTTAAATTTATAAATTTAAATTAAAAATACTTAAGTATTTATAATTGTTTATTTATAAAAATATGTTTTAATTTAAATTTATAAATTTAAAATATGTTACTAAGTTTTTAAATCATGGTGAATCGTTTTTAAATATGGTGAACCGTGTGTTGAATATTGCAACCTTGTAAGATAATGTGTATAAATTTTTTACTAACAAAAATATAAGAACTATTCTAACTACTCCTTATATCATTCGTTTAGATATAATGCTTTGCATTTCAAAATAATATATAAAGACACGTGATTAGATTTTCGTTTAACACTGATTTTAGTTATATTGAAGTTTTGTATCTTGGGACATAACGAGTTAGCTATAAGTAATATTATTTTTACAAAACTTGTATGTACTGGGTGCTTACAATATTTATTATTAGTGTTAAAATGTTACAAATTTGGGGAATTTATCTTAGACTTCGATTTAAAATCGGGCTTTACCATATTTTTGAACGAAAATTACATAGTAAATGTATCAGAAAAATAAGAATTTGATGAAATTTATAAATAATTAATATTTTTATCAAAGTTTAAGTAAGTTGTGACAAGACTTTTATATTTAAGTGATTGGTGTAAAGTATATTCAAGCTATGACAAAAGACATGAGGTGGTGGATACTAGACAAGTTCAAACAAGTAAAGCAAGATAAGCGAACGATGACTCACCCAAATAGACGTGCCACACAAAAACAAGTTTGGACAAGTCAACCAAGATAAGCGAGTGATGACTCATCTAAATAGACGTACTGCATAAAAACAAGACTGGACAAGTTTAGACAAACACATGATGACGTCATTCAACAAGTTTAAACAACCAAACAATGAGCCAGCAGCAAACGGTTGTTAACAAGGTAGAGAGAAGCAAGAATGACTGAGCGAGTGTAAGTTGGATTTAAAGTTTATTCTTATCACACACCTGAAGACTACTAACGCCTCTAGCGGCGATTGCAGCGCCTCCTAGCAAAGATAAGGGAGAAACGTTAGTTGAGTGAAGACTAACACCCAAAGTGGACGTGTTTTTCGGTAAGTGTTAATTTCTGTTTTGTTTCTGAAAGATGTTTTGTGGGAAAGGTAATCGAGTTGTGTATAGTAATTAAACTTAAAAGTTGGCAAAGAATTTAAAGTCGAACAAATTTAACGAATTTAAAGTCGAATTTAAAGTCGTTAGTGTAAATGTCTGTGTTTTTCTGCGCATATGCAGATATAGAGTATATAGTTGATATGCACCAGTTGGTTGCGAGGATAAACAGTTAGATCATAGTCTCTCAATAGTTAAAAGTAAAAAGTTAATTTTGATTAACTTGAAGACTTTAAAAAATTTTAATTTAAAAACTGTATTTTTGTTTACTTTTCATTGTTTTTTTAACTTTTCAACATAACTTATTTTTTTGTTAACTTTTAACATTTATAAACTTTTTGTTAACTTTAATGTTTTTAAGCTGTTTTGTTAACTTTATTTTATTTTATTTTATTTTATTTTTGTTAACTAATAATTTTTTCAAAATTTTTTTCTAACGTGGATATTTTTTTTTTTCAATAGTTTAATCTTTTTTGCAATTGTTGAAATTTTTGAATTGGAATATACAAAAAAGTTAAATTACATCTCTTCACTTAAAAGTTCGATTAGATAAAAAACTAATAAATTCACACAGAGACACTTTGTAGAAATAAACACACACAGATCTTTAACAAAACAAATCATTTATTTTGTCTTAAACAATTCATTATAAACAGTTTGTTCATGAAGCTTATGTACAAAGTGTTCACTAACACTATAAACTCCATTCAAAAACGTTGAAATTACATAATCGAAATCGATGAGCATTAACAAAGCTTCACCTAGTTGATTAAATTTTTCCTTATTATTAAATGCGAAGCATGAGTGAAGGCTTTGACTTGCATGTCGAAAAATACATCCTGTACATTCATACAACTGGTTAAGTATTGTTACCATATTATTCTCGATACACGTATTAAGTTTAGACCATAACACAGGTTCTTTTTCTGTGGATCTGTTACTCACCACACATTTCTGTTTAATGAGAAAGGGTAATAGTTTTGTGTACATATGTTGTAAAAGTTCAGTATTTAAGTGTGAGGTACTTTCTTTTAATTTTTCCATTTGTTGTTCGTTTAAGACAACATGAGAAAAATTCTTCAAATTTTTAATTCGCATCATAGAATCTTGATTTAACACTAAAATCGTGTTATTAGAAACAAAGGATGCACTTTTGTATCTTAAATTAAATGCAAGGATTTTATATTGAAACTCATACCAGCTATGAATATCCATATTAACTCCGTTTTTGGTTGGGATTTCTTCATTAGTAGATACATTGCGTTTAAATTCTCGTATATGTATAGAATATTGTTTATTTTTTAACTTCAAAGTTAAGTAGAAACAGTCACTTAGTTCTTTGTGAAACACATTGGAATTGTATAATTTGTCACTTTTAGTGGCAAATGTAGGCGTAGTGATGCTTTGTATTTCACCACTTGCTTGCGAAAGGCTGTTTGCTTGTAGCTCGTTCATCTCATGTTTAACAGTAGTCTGTAAGATATTATTCGTAGGTTCTTGAAAGGGTTCATCCTTTAGCGAGGTTAAGGGGGTAGAACAATCTAAATTTTCAAAATTCATGTCTTTGAAAAATGTATTTAAATAGTCCTGGGCAAAAACTGACTCTTGATGTGGATTCTCGAAAGATGTTGCATCGTAACCACCGGTAAAGTTTGAAAATTTCATAGCGATCTCAGGTTTCACATCTGGTAAGTTCTTAGTAGAGGAGATATCACGTGATATAGTTACGCAGTCATTGTCCATTTTAGAAAGTTTTAATCTTGGGTCTTTTAACTCCTTCTCACAAGTATTTGATTTTTCCATAGCTTTTTCTAAGCGTGGACGCTTTGAAGGTGGAAACACTTCTTCGTGGGATCGCATATTCATTTCATAAAATATTTTTATACAATTTAATCTGCTTCACTAACTGATGTAATCTCGATAAAAGTCAGCAGAACACTGGATGTGTTTCATAAAAACGTCTACTTATCTAGATTTTAAAAACAGTCATGGTTATAGTTAATCATTTAATTTATATGTAGGTTAAATATAAAAATTTACTTATCTAGGATAAACTCAGTGACGGTTTAAGTTAAAAAATTTCTTAACTAGGTTAAAAACATTGATGTTGACTGTTGAGAGAAAATTATCAAAACATGCAGTGTCATTGTTTAAACGAAGAGAAAAATTCAACTTTCTTATCAATAAGTAAGATTAATACCTATTCAAAGGAAAACCCATCGATGATTCATAACGTTACGTCTTACTTTGTTAGTGATTAAAAGTATCATAGATTTAAAATAACACATTTCCAATCATTTCTCTTGTAGTTTAAGTAACATATAATAAATACATCACATTTATTTCATCATGTTTTACATAATTTCAACAAATTCATTCCCATTTTGTCTAAGACATTCAGAATGTTAAACAGTACTTTATGTTGCATTGTCAAACTGTTCAAAGTAATTTACATCAACTATAAGAAAAAACCACTATACTTTTTCATATTAAAACCACTATACTTTTTCATATTAAAACTATTTATTAATCATTTAAAGTAATACAAATCAAATAAGCCTGTCATATTGAGCTGTAATCAATTCTAATTTCAAAATTTTTTGTAATGTCCAATTAAACACACGTTCTGTGAAATCTTCAAAGCCGTTGTACAGCTTTAGAAAGGCATTCTCAACATGCACGTGTATGTTTTGTTCTGTTAATTCCAGTTCACTTTTGGAAAGGAAAAAGGGGGTTGCTCTCTCTAAGTCACCATCCTGTGATTCACGATATACATCCACTTTAACGGCTGCATACCATTTTATTGACTTTTTTATTTGCAATTGATAATTTAATTCGTTTAAAACATCCGATCGAACACTGTTAAAAAATGAACGAAAGTCTTTTTGATTCATCTCATTGGACACAATGATAGTTTTAGTACAAATATTTCGCACATCATGTTGTCTTTTAAAATGTTTCACTTTTTCAAATAACAAATCAGGTGACTTCTTCACATTAGGTAAAACTTTATGTAAAGTATCACAATGTTGTACTAAATCTGAATCACTATCAAACATTTCGCTACACTTTGTACATGAATGTTGTTTTCCTGACTTGTGAGTCTTCTTATGTTTCAATAAGTCAGCCATTCTTGAAAATATCTCGTTGCAATCACTACACTTGTATTGTTTGGGCGATTTGTGAATCTTTTGATGATTACGTAAATCACTCTTTTGTGAAAAAACTTCAGCACACACCTCACAACGAAAAGACTTTTCCTTTAAATGACATTTCATGTGAAACATTAAGTTAACTTTTCGAGGAAATGCTTTGTTACACGTCTTACACACATGGGGTAACTTCTGTTTCTTTAGTCCTGATGAGGTGGGTTTTACTTCATAATTCGAAACGAGTCCTTCTTTGGATAAAAGTGTAGAATCCATCTCTTGATTATTTAACTTTGGTGATGAGTGTTGACACTCCAAGTTGGTTACATCACCAACATAAGAATTCATAACTCGTTCCATAATAACTTAAATGAAAACTAACTTAACGAAAAATACAACCTATTACAACGATACCAGGTCCCAGTAGAATGTTATGAACTCGTTTCATTGAAATTTATATAGTAATAGAGGGCGCTCGTGTAAAAAAAAAAAAAACTAACTTTTTATTGGTTTAAAAATACTGACATTTTATTGGTTTAAAAATACGTCACGTGATTATTTCATCCTATAATGTTATAAGTTCAATAACCACTTAATTCTTGCACAATGATTTAGAAAGTCTTACCTATCAGAAGTTCGTACATTTGTAAGTAAAAATTTTTATTACTTTTGTATCTATTGCTTTTATAAATAATATTTTACTTATCAAATTGCTTAATTTCTAAATGATGTATTCTAAAACGCTTTTTATGTCTTATGTGTATAAAGTCTACCAAAAGAGGGGAAAAAAGACGGGGTGTGAAGTATTTGTAAAATTGAAATATGTTAATTTATAAAAACTAGATTCCATTCTCTTTTTTAAAAATGTTGGTTGTGTAAAATCAAATATAATGAAAATTTATTTTAATCGTATAACTCAAAACAAAATACCCGCTCTCTTTAATAAGTTAAACAGTCACTAAAAATTGTTCATTTGAAAGAAAAAATTCTTTAAAATTCTCTTATTGTATGTTTTATGAATAATATTTTGCACGTTAAATCACTTATTAACTAAATGGAATGATCTAAAATGATCTAAAATGTCTTATGTGTTGTGGATGGTTGGTTATTTGTTAAAACCGATTATCTACGCTTGGGATATAGGTCACTCTAGGGGTCATTCTAAGGGCTCCTAACTCGTATTGACAAGGTTCGAAGAAAACTCCGAACGGTTAGGTCGACGAGCGCGAGAGAAGTTTAAACCCAAACGTCTAGTAGCTTTAAAACCAGAACCTCTCAGCCGCTAGTCTTATGTGTTGTGTTTTTATAAATAATATTTTTCTTGTTTAATCACTTAACTCCAAAATGAAATGTTTCTAAGACACTTTGTCATGTCTTAAGTGAAACATATTTAACTAAAGAAGGATGTAGTATTTGTGACATAAGTTATTCTACAGTACCCTTTTAAGAAAAAAAAAGGAAAAAAAAGCTATATTACAAGTCAATTAAAAAAAAAAACATAATTAAAAAATATATTGTTTAAGTATCCTAAAAACGATTATTTAAGTTAGTCCACAAATTTGTAAACTTAAAAACGGAAGATATAATGTAACACAAAGAAGTATGACAGATTTTTCCACCATAAAGGATTAGTCTCAATGACTTGAATTAATTTTTTCCCCTAAAAATGACACATTACTTTTAGTATACAAGTTTGTGAAACGGCTTTTATAAGAAAATAGTACGCTGAATACAATATTAAGCCTTGTCATTTAATTCAATAACAAAAATGTGTGGGTGTATAGCTTATAGTTACATTTTTGAAAATCACTTTGCTTTCGTTTTTAAAATGTATAAACACGTTATTTTTCGTAACAAAACTCTATTTCGAATATAATGTTAATACAAGAAAGAATCAAGCATGCTATTTTTGTCAATCTCTATAAATGACATTTCATAGTATTTTCATATAAAAATTTTCCCTCTAAATTATTATTTCGAATATGGAAGTGATCTGTTGACAGAATGTTGTAAGAGAAATGTGCTTGTAAATTAAACAAACAGATGTAATAGCATTCATATTAAACCAAAACTCGCGAATTACTCAATAGCTAAAGACAATTTCCTGCAGTTCATTAAAACTATGATAAAGATATCTCAATACATGTCTGAAGTCCCCATCTCTTGCATTTAAAGAGATAACATTACAAATTCCCACTAGCACAGTGGATAAACACAATGGTCTTCCACATAGAAGATAGTGGGCTCAATTCCTGCCCGTGCCAGCGTTGAAAAATAATTCTTTTAATGAGCAATTACTTCTAAAATTGGTGTCACTAAAAATTAAAATGATAGAAAAAAATAATTTATAACGGTTTAAGAATAAATAAAATTCAAAACACTAAAAAATAAATAACATCCAAAAATAATTTAACCCTCTACAAAGAACAAAATCTATATGTCTAATCATGCACCTTCTTTATCTCTCTTATCTTAATTACTTCCGGTCTCACAAACCACCTGTCCTGTTCCAACAAGCTCCCAAACATGTTCCTAAAACATGTTTACTGCTTCCTGAAAACCCTTTTTGGAAAAAGCATGTCTAATCCCGTTTCCGATCTTATTTCCTGTCGCGTTTCCAGTCTTAAAATAAATTTCATGCTAACTTTTATAAAGTAAAACAAAGTCAGAAAGATTTCCATTTTCTTTCATGTGTTAGTTAGTAAAAAAAAAAATTATTTCAAGTTTAAAAAAAAAAAAAAAAAAAAAAAAAAAGATACATTTTATGTTAAATTTTTACAAAGTAAGAAATAATTCCATTTTTATTTCAGGTTAGCATAAGCTCCCCACAAAAATAAGCCCTCCCCCTCTCTCCCTTATCGCATTCACTTCCTGTCGCGTTTCCGGTTAAATTTCCTATCTACACTTCCTGTTCACTTCCTGTCTCAACATGCCTGTTATCCCCACCTGCTACATCCGGTGTCCACACCTGTCCCTTCCGGTGACCTTCACAGAGCACAGAAGGTCACCACCGCACCCACCGCTGGCGTAGAACTCTCTTTTATCATCTACTCACCTTAATATGACTAAATACACTGAGAAAAATGACATTTTTAAATCTGAGTAAATCGATGTTTTCATTTTGTCATGAAACTTTTTGTTTCAAATAGGACGACCCATTGCTTTCAATTCTGAAATATCAGAAATATTCAGAATATTGAAAGATGGACATACTCAAAGCTGAGCACATAGAGGTCAGTTCATATTTATTTTTGAAACATGGACATACTCAAAAATGATTAAGGTCAGTTCATACTCATTTTTGAAACATGGAAATACACAAAAAAGAGCACATAGAAGTCAGTTCATACTCATTTTTGAAACATGGATATACTCAAATATAAGCACATGATGTTTTATTCTTGAGTTTGTGCTTGTTTTCAGAAATGATTACATACATGTTTCAAATTTGAGTAATTTTGATTTGGAGCTATTTTGACTATGCGACATACTCAGATTTGAGTATTTTTTGCTCAGTTTTGAAAATGTCGTTTTTAGAGTGTAGGCATATAATAATAATAATAATAATAATAATAATAATAATAAATAACAGCAATACATAAACATTGCACTAAATAAAATAATAGCATAATAAGAAAAAGACGATATTAAAACTATGGCGGAAAATAGTCTTACTTTCAAACAGAATTATTAGGGGAGAAGCAAACAAAACTGGTAACAAACACCTGAAGCTATCTTATAGACACCGATCTCTATCAAACCGGTTTATTTTTCCTTTCCTGTTTTTAAGAATTTCAATAAATGCTTATTCAATACTACCAGACTTTCAATAATAACAAAGCTGCCTTTAAAGAATTTCTCATAATATTATCAAGATCCAGATAAAAATTTGATCGTATGCAACTATAAACTGAATAAAATCAATGCTGTAATAATCATGATTTTGTTTGTTCACAGTCTTGTGTTGCCATTCGTCATTTTAGAAATAATGCCGATTTTGGTAAATTATAAGGTCTGTGTGCTAATATAAGGAAATGTTGATTAATATTTTTACAAAACAGCATATAGGGTAAATGTACCAATAGTCGGCCACTTAACTGTTTTTTTGTATATAAATCATAACGTAGAATTTTTAAAAAACGACACAACATTTTTAACAGTGATATATGTTAAAACATACGTTTCTTATTATGTTTCAGCAATTATTTTTAAAAACACGGTAATAGTTTTTTTTAGACAAAGTTAAGTTTAAAAAGGGCAAGTTCTCCAATAGTCGGCCACTTTAACGCTAATGTTCGGCCATCACTGCACCAATAGTCGGCCACTTCAGAATTTTGTCACTTTCTTCTACCTTTACATGGATGACCACCTCAGGAAACCCGGCTTAAGCCTTAGAGTTTGTGTGCAATCCTGAGGGGCTGACACGCCTCTATCACCAGCGAGACCACAGTTACAGAATTTTACAATATAATATTACAATATTACAATACGATATAGATACAATAGAATATACAATAAATACAGTAGAATATACAATAGATATTTTTCTTCTACTCAGAAGTTTTACTTTTACATGTGATTTTTTTTGTAGTGAAAGTAATTGAATTTTGTCTGATAATAATGTTTTAAAACTTTCATACATACGATTATTATTATTATTTCAATGTATACGGAATATACAATTTCCAGATAAGATATTTACAAATACGGTGCAAGCACCATGCCTAGAATTATTATTGGTTAAATATGATGGGTTATTATTGGCTAGCATGTTTTATACAAATACTTTACTACAATTGATGTATATGGAAAAATATGATGCACACATACAGTTATTATAATTAATTCGATTATACAATTATACGTTTAGACCATTTCCAGAATATGACTATATACAAGTACTGTGCAGACTTCATATTTAGGATTTTTGGTTACATGCGATGCAGATTCTTGGTTAAATACTTCTAATACAATTAATAATATACTAATATGAATATACAGATGCGAATACACTGAAAATTTACAAGTAATATGCAAATACTAATAATATACAGATAGTGTGGTGTTAACTCTCATTACAACAGTTATTATATTCAATATTATTTATATACATATGTACAGGGCCCCTGCTAGATTGGACAAGCGGTTGCCCGACTACAGAGGAAGAGGATTTGAAAATAGAAATTCATTTTTTTCAATATATTTCATGCAGTTGATAATGCGCTGGAGAAGAACCGGACGGTCCAGGAGATATAGCATCCAGTTTTTAAGTGACATTTGTGGTGATTTTTTGACATGGAAATGTGAAGTTAGAGTGCAGTTTAATATGTAGTGTAATGATGTTGCTTCTAATCCACAGACACATAGTGGTGAGTCACTTCTGTTAATTTGGAATAGGTGTTGTTGAAATGGTCCATGATTTGTTAAAAATAGGTATAGATATCTGTTGTGTATTTCTAGTTGTTGCGAGACTTCCGGAAGGAAGTCTCTTGTGTAATGACCCACCTGTGCTGTAGACCAGCGTTGTTGCCAACTGTCTATGATTTGTTTTTTTAATTCTCTTTTGAGTGTGGACGGTGGTACAGGAAGAAAAGTTGTTTCCAGTGTTTCATCGTTTGTTGCTGACCGCGCCAATTGATCCGCCAGTTCATTTCCAGCTACACCCGAATGACCCTTGACCCAATTAAAAAAGAAGTTTTTGGAGGATAAATTTAAATGTTCTAAAATTTCCTGGACTAAATAATTATCTATGTCAAATTTTGAAAGAGCCATTAAACTTGATAAGCTATCCGAAGAGATTAGAAAGTTGACCGAATCCTCTTCCATAGCCCAGCGCACAGCTTCTCCAATCGCAAGTAGTTCGGCCTGGAAAACTGAATTGCCCGAGTCAAGTTTTGCACGCCACGTGTGATGAATTATATTATTGTTATAAGCACAGAAAGCCGATGCTGTGCCTTCAGCAGTTTTTGAGCCATCTGTAAAAATATGGAATTCCCCATTGAATTTTGAACCCGGACAGGTTTTTATTTGATCTAGAGTTGGTGAAGTTTTATATTTTGAGATCTTTGTGGCTATTGTTTGTGCATTAATACGTGTTGATGAAATCCCTAATCTAGTGGCTCTAGCAAATTCAGCTACCGCTTCTAGTTGCAAGTCCAGGGGCGGGATACCCGTGAGTACCTGCAATGCCGCTGTTGACGTATTTTTATACGCTCTTGAGATGAGTAGGAGTACTTTTCTCTGCGCCGCCAAGAGGTGACGCACTCCATGCGACCGTCTCATACGCGTGAACCAAACCCCACAGGCATAAGCGATTTGACGCTGTAGGATTGCCGAATACCATATTTTAAAGAAATGAGTTGGCAACCTGCCCGAAATTGATGAAAATTTATATAAATTTTGTGTAGTTTTAGTAATTTCTTCCCTTTTTATTACTAGGTGAGGTAGGAATGAAAGATGTTGGTCTATTGTAATTCCTAAGTATTTTAAGGTTTTGACTGATTTTAGGTTTTGTCCTTTTAGTTTGAAAGTTGGGTCCCTTTTTAAGATATTAGGTTTGCCAAATGTAATTGTTTTTGATTTATTCAATGATATTTCAATATGGTTGCGCGTTGCCCAATTTTGAACATAATTCAGGGCAATCCCACCATTATGCTCTAGCGCAGCGCGTGATGGACCCCAAATAATTAACAGGACATCGTCCGCGTATGCCACAATCGCACAGTGCTCAAAGACAAAGTAACGCAGTAATCCCTCCAAGAGTGACAACCAGAGAAAAGGACCGAAACAGGAGCCCTGTGGGCAGCCTTTTGTGAAATAATGCAAGATATTATGGTTGTGCCAATCAACCTGAGCCCGCCTACTCGAAAGGAAGGAGATAATTGTATTAATATATTGCTGCGGGATGTCTAAGTCAGTTAGTGATGAAATTGCCAGGTCCCATGGAAGGTTGTCAAATGCCCCCATGAAATCCAGCGATATAAAAGTCGTGTAGTTGTTGTTTTCTTTATTGATATCGATATATGATAGGGCATTTTGAAGAGCAGTTTCTGTTGATTTTAACTGTGTGAAACCGTGTTGTTTATTTGTTAATCTATTGTTTTGCGTTAGTATATGATTAATTCTCCGCAGCAATAGTTTTTCAAAAATTTTGCCTATTATTGGAAGTAATGTTATCGGTCTATAAGATGTGTGTTCGTCAAGTGGTTTACCTTCCTTTCTAAAGTAGATAAGCTCCCCAAGCTTCCAGGCCACCGGGAAATAATTTAAGGAAAGTGCTGAATTAAATAAGTCTAGTAGTGTAACTGGTATTATGGCAAATATCGCTCTTATCATACGATGATCGATTTCGTCTGGCCCCGGGGCCTTGTTTTGATTGAAGCTATATATTGCATTTCTTAATTCTCTTTTTGTAAATTTTGGTTGGTCTGATTGGGGTTGTATGTTAAATGCCTGGGCAGGTTGCACTGGCATACCTGCTGAAGGCCCAAATATTCTTTCTGTAAGGTTAGCTAATGAAGTGGACCTGGAAACCGGAAAGGATGAGTCCGGTAGAAAGCTAATTAATTTATCTTGGTAATCTTGGAAAGCCAGTTTTTTTGATATGCCAAAAGGGTCAGTTTGTTTTTTACAGAAATTGTCCCACGCTTTCTCTTTTGCACAGAGGATTTGTTTTTTATATTTGGCTTTTTCTTTTTTATAATTTTGGAAGTTTATTGGATCGAAATTAGAGTTTTTTGCTTTATTATATAAAGCTTTTACTTTATTCCTCTGTGCCCTAAGGTCCGGCGACCACCAGGAAAATTTAGGTTTTCGAAATGAGGGGTTTTTTTTAAATGAAGTTATTGCTGAATCTTTAATAATTTGGTAGAACTTTTCATAATGGATGTCCAGATCTTGGGATGTTTTAATTGTTTTAAAATTAATATTGTCCGTTGAACATTTATGTTGAACCATTTTTTGAAATTTATATGGGGGAATGTTTTTTGTTTTAAATCTGCGTTTTGGTAAATCCGTTACTGTTAAAAATAGTTGTGTAATAATTGGCCTGTGGTCACCGAAAAGTTCTGGGACAACTTCCCAGTTACTGAAGTGTTGGAAGAGGGGTTGTGAACAGATTGATAAATCTGGTCGGCCCTTCCTTCTGCCCGACTCATAGGTTGGTTGGCAAGATGGTTCGTTTAAAACTACAAGGTTTTCTGCCAGCAAGAAATCTACGAGGAGTCTTCCCCTGGCGTCCTCCCGCGAATACCCCCATAGTGGGTCATGTGCATTGAAGTCCCCCAGGACTAAACAGTAGTCGCTAAGATGTTTTGCTGATCTCCAATCTTGGAGATCAATCTCTAATTCAGCCCTTGGAGGACAGTACAGGCTCCCAATGCTCAGAATTAAGTTCGGTAGGTCTAGATTAACGAAAACTGAATTATTGAATTTAGCTGAAAGACAGTGTTTTAAGTTTTGGTTTAAGATCAAAATATGACAATTAAGGGAGCTGGAGCTGTAACATGGCACACTCAAAGGGAGAGAGACTGGTCGGCCTTCAAAAATATAAGCATCTTGGAGGCACGCCAGTGAAAAACCCTCTTCAATTACATGATTTATAAAAGCTGCCGTATTACCTTTAGATCGTTGTAGATTACATTGAATCACCTTGAACTCGAGGCTGTTTGAGTTCTTTGTTGTGTAAAGTTCCTCTGATAAAGTTTGTAAGTTTGGCAGCAACTATCAAAACTATAATGATCAATGTCCAGAGGTCTATCCTTTCCGGAACGTTTTTCATTTGCGTCTGTGCAGTTTACACACCTTCGGGCATGGGATGTACAGTCCGATGTTTGGTGATGGCCAGCACACTTTGCACATACATCTCGATCCTTACATTCCCGCGCCATGTGACCTAGTTTTTGGCATTTGTAACATCTGGGTGTTATGATGTACTTGCGCACATCGCACCTGTTGAAGCAGATGTTGATCTTTATTTGCTCGAGTACATGTGCTTCCCTTTGTGGCATTTCTATGATTAAGTTCACTATGTCATTGTTTCGCGCAGATTTCAGAATTTTATTTAATTTGAAATTGATGTCTTCAGTTCTTAGGGCTCTTTGCAATGCTGGGTGTAGAATGTTTTCAGAGTAATATTCTATGTTTCTCAATGCTTCGTCGTCTTCGTTTTCCGATACTGCTGGGGCTCCAAATACCATGATTTTCTGTGTTTTCGGTTTGATCTTTTCTACTGTGATTTTCGGTGCTAATTTAGTATTTTCTGTTAGCTTTTGCTGCAGCTCGATGATATCTTTCTCATCATTGCAGGTAACTACTAAGTTACCTGCTTTCGTCGGCCTGCAATTGATGTTTGGCAGAGTAGTTGTATCCACTGCTTTGTTAAGTGTCCTTCTTATTTCCTGTATCGTTAGGTTTCCATCCTTTGGTGTCACCACTAGAGATGGTCTCTGTGGAGGCCTTTGTTGCAATACTTGCGCATATGAATATCCATCATTTCTTTGCGTCAGTCTTTTATTACTTTGTGATATTGATTGTGTTTTTAGTGTTTTCTTTAGGGCATCAATTTCTTTCTTGTAATCATTGAGTGTCATTTTGATGTAAGCGCCGTGCTGTCCGAGTTTTCTTTCTACTGCTTCTTTGATTCTTGTTCCCTGTTCCTCCATGTCTTCGTACCTCTTTATTTCTTTCCTAAGCTCTAGGCACTCCTCTCTCCATTGTGATCTGTCATCTTCTGTGTCTTGTATCCACCGCATTAGCGTATCTACCTCTTTGCGGAGTTTTATTATTTTCTCATTTGTTTTCCCCTGATTTTCTTCGGGAGTAACTGCCTGGATGTCTTGCAGTATCTTTTCTACTTCAATTTTGATGTCATGTGGTGTTGATGGCTTTTGGTGTTTTTTAGCTTCCTTTAGTTCTTTTTCTAGTTCTTTTTGTTTCAACTTCAACGCTGCTACTTCTTGTCTACTTTCTTCTTGTTTTTCTACTTTCTCTTTTAGCTTTGCCATTTCTGCTTCATAACTTTGTAGTTTCTCGCTATGTAGTTTTTCTCTTTCTTCGACTTCCGCATGTACTTTGTCTGTTTCAGGACGGCTGTGTTCCATGAGCTTCAGCTGCTCTAGTTCTTCTTTTAGATCCCTTACCTCTTCGTTCTGTTTCTCTACTGTAGTTATTTTTTTGTCTAGCACCTCCTTCACCATCTGCAGCTTTTCAGGGGCTCCTCTTTGCTTACTTTTGTATAACTTGTCAAACTCTGACATTAGCTCAGTTATTGTCATCTTCTCCCATTTTTGTTGTCCTGTGCGCTGTGTTTGCGGTGTCTTTGGTGTGCTTGGCTGTTCTTGTGACATCTTGTAACTTTTTCTTGTTACGATTTTGTCCTCAGTGTACCTTTGTGTCGATGGATTTGCTATTTTCTCTGTATAGTCCCACACTGAGATGTCTGACATGTAACCTGCTTTTTCCACTTTTGTTAAAACTTTTACTCTAATTAATTATAATTTTTCTTATGACTCACCGTTTCAACTTTATCCTTTCTTTCTTACACGATATTACTTTAAATTTTAAACTTTATTTTTAATCTTTAAAATTTCGAATAAAGCTTAGGTTATGTGGGAGGCTTTCTCCGGTCAAAAAAAAAAAAAAAAAAAAAAAAAAAAGGGGGGGGGATGGGGAATACTAATGTTAATGAGAAAAAGTTGAAGAGTAAATAACTCATGAGAAAAAAGGAAATTAAGACATAAAATGCAATATAATATTAATGTTATAGAAAGCCTTAGGGGCTAAGCAATAATTTAATTTCCTTCCCCTTTCTTCCCTTTAAATTAAAAAAAAAAAAAAAAAAAAAAAAAAAAAAAAAAAAAAAAAATTGAGACCAGCCGAAGTTGAATTGAAGATATCTTACTGTTACGTGCAAAATGAGAATAGTTATAAGAAAAGAAAAAAAGAAAAAAAAAAAAAAAAAAAAAGTGTCAAAAGGGCATTGATTTTGGAGTAAACTTACAGGACTGTGGGACATTTCCCTTAAACAATAACACTGGAAGATATAAGTTACACTAGAGTGAGAAAATACCCTTTTGACTAGAAATTTTCAATGTAAGGACTACCTCCCATTGAGCCAGAAAAAACGAAAAATACAATTATTTATAGACATCACCAAAAAATTGAAAGAACCGATGAATGGAGGAACGATTAAAAGTTTAGAGGTGGCTCCAATGGCAGATGATACGAAAAGCTGAATTAAAAAATAAAATATTATAAACAAACAACTTAAAATAACTTTTAAAAGGTACTAAATAGTATTATTCACTTATACAATATAGGAACATGAAAGATGAGAGTTGTTGTAACAAAAATGTTAAGAGGGCATTGACTATGGAGTAAACTTATAGAACTGTGGGAGATTTTTCCTTTGACATTGATACTGGAGGTTATAAGATGTACTAGATGAGAGAATACCCCTTTAACAAGATATTAACAATGTATGGACTTTCTGCCATGAAGCCAGATTATACAATGTATACAATAGTTTTTTGAAATAATATAACTTTTAAAGTACTTAAATTTTTGAATGGAGTTTCACTGGTGCAACAAAGAAAAATAAAATAATTTTAGCTACGTTTAATACAGGTATTGGTGGACATATAAAATGTAAAAGACTTTATGGTGTGATGTTAGGTCACCAGGCTTACCAGTGGGGCCAATCAATTTGACCCATGCTGCACTTGGAAACTTGATGTTATTGGTTATAAAATTTTGTGGCATGAGCTGAAATAACACATATATGAAATGACTGGCTGACTGGGATATGAAGGCCTCGGAGACTGAGAGACCCTTTAAAATGAGAAAATAGTCAGAAAGAATGAAAAAAGTTAGAGAATGGCCCCAAATAGGGGGTCCAGGGCCCCCATGACGGGCCCAGCGAAATACAGGGGGCTGGAAATGGGTAGCTCACAAAAACCTATTGAATGAGCTAATGGACTATGGGCAAAGAAAAAAATAAGAGAAATGTAAAAAAAAAAAAAAAATGGTGCCCTTATAAGGGTCCCAGGGCCTAAAATAGAGAACGTAACATGAAAATGGCCACGGAAACGGAAAGTCCATTGGAAAAACTTCAAAATGAGGTAATATACTTAAATAACCGTGGAGTATCTTTAGAAGATAGAAAAAGTGAAAACAACTACAAGGAGGGGGGGGGGGCAAGGCCTAATCTGACTGGGCCAAAATTAAAATGGGCCACAGAATCAGAAAGCCCAACTCAAGACCTTTAAAATGAAATATTATGTTAATAAGAATGGATAATAAATAAAGAATTTCTATAAAAGATGCCCTTGGGCCTAACGCGAAGGCCTACGAGATGTGAGCCACAGCTAGTAGATCCAAAAGAAAGGGCCCCTGGAGCTGAGAGTTCATGAGAGACCCTTTAAAATGAGATATTACATAGCAAGGACAATAAATTTAAAGAATGGGCCCTTTTAAGGGGCACAGGGCCCCCTTGATGGAATCACGAAAAGAAGGGGGCCAGAAATGGAATGCTCACACTGGGACCTTTAGAATGAGCTATTGGAAAATAGGAAAATAAGAAACAACAAGTATGTAAACAAAAAAGTGCCCCTTTTTGGGCCCCAGGGCCTAAAAGAGAGGTCGTAACATGAAAATGGCCTCGGAAACGAAAAGTCCATTGGAAAACCTTTAAAATGCGTTATTATACTTACATGAATGTGGAGTAACTTTAAGAGATAGGAAAAGTGAAAACAACTTCAGGGGGGGCCCAGGGCCCAATCTGACAGTGCCAATATTAAAATGGGCCACATAATCAGAAAGCTCAACTCAAGACCTTTAAAATGATATGTTATGTTAATAAGTTTAGATAATAAATAAAGATATTCTAAAAAAGAGGCCCTGGGGCCTAACGTGAAAGCCTACGAGGATGTGTGCTACAGCTAGTATATCCTTGCTGCCCCTATGTGACATTAAACGATGTGAGATTTTACCCACAATGCAGTTGAAGTGTTTTATTCAAATTCCTTACTGCTATGGGTAAAGTGTAATGTGCTAATAAACTATATTTATTTGTGGGCTGGTTGCCATATACCAATAAGATCCACCACTCTTATGAAGGTATCTCAATTCTTTTTGAGTTTGTCTGCTCAATTTTTATGTAGCGTCACCTTTTCACCAACCAACCAACCCATTGAAAATTTTGGCGTGAGTGCTCTAAAGGGGTAGCCATTTTTAATATAAATGAAAATTACATTTTAAAGCAGTGAAATGTACACTTAAAATGGTCTGAGAGTTAAGCAACTGGCATCTATGTGTAGGAAATTTAATTGTTCATCGGATACAATTAATAAAACAGAGAAAAATATATATTTAGTAATTTTTAAGGGGGTTTGAATAAGACACACTCAAAAGTAAAAAACATAAAAGCAAGCTATACATGACAAAGTTGACAAGGTTTGGTAGAGTGCACATAATATACATTAAATTACACAGAAATGATGCCAGAGCTTTTCTTAGAGTTTAAGAAGACTTTATACAAAGTTAAATGAAACATTAGAGCTCTCGGGAACGCTTATTTAATTAATTAAATGGGAACTGAAAACGTAAACAAACACCCATGCCACAAGTGCTCGCTGCAACACTGAATTTATAGTATCAAGTGTGGTACACCCCTTTAAAATTTTTCCAGTGTTTCGATTTTTTTTTTGAGGGTGTCGGAGCACTATATGTATGTTCACATAAAATTACAGGGCGAAATAAAAATTGGAAGTATTTTTTAAAAAATCAGAATGGTTGGAAAGTAGTGCTTTCTGGGTGAGGGTCAAAAAATGTGCAAGCCGAACCCCCAACTTAAGATTATACCAGTGTATTGAAAATTTTTGAGAGTATATCGGAACACTAAATACACAATCTCACCAAAGATATAAGAGATCCGATGATTTGAAGTATGTTAAAAAAAATTTTTTAATGTGGCTCCGATGGCAGAAGTTATGAGAAGATAATTTAAAAAAAAAAAAAAAATATATTTTGAACAAATAGCAACTTAAACTAACTATTAAAGGCTACTGTATGGCATAGTACACATATACGATAATAATAACAATAATAATATACACAATATATACAGTTTTTGTATTTGGGTGACGTTGAAAAACATGGCGGCTACTGAAGCTTGGATGCCATGTAACCGTGCCAAAGGGCCAGAGTAATTTTACTAAAATTGATATAACTCATTAAAAAGATGACCGATTTGGTCGCGGCTAGTCTCAATTTGTACATTAAGACTTTAAATAACTAATTTGACCGGAGAGAGCATTCCCACTTACCTTTAAACGCCTTTATCCTAGCCTGCCATGGGAGCGATTTTCAAGCGTGACCACATGGATTGAGAGCCAGTAGGGGTTTTTTTTTTCTCTTCTATCTTTACAAGAAGAAAGTATTGGATTCATGAAAATTTTCGACTTCTGGTTTTCAACGGATTTATACGTTTTAGAAGGTCCTGAACACGATTTGACTGTTTTTAGAAAATGTCTGTCTCTGACTCTGTCTGTCTGTCTGTCTGTATGTGACAAAAATTTTGTGGGCGCTCTATCTCAAGAACTAATACTCGGAATTTAATAAAACTTTAGATTCAGTTAGTCCCTGATGTAAGTTGGTGCTGATTAGTTTTTGGTAAATATCGCCCGGCAGGTGGCGCTGCTATGCGGCATTTTTCGCGATTTCCGCAATAGCTCTATCTCAAGAACTAATGCTCGGAATTTAATAAAACTTTAGATTCAGTTAGTCCCTGATATAAATGGGTGCTGATTAGTTTTTGGTAAATATCGCCCGGCAGGTGGCGCTGCTGTGCGGCATTTTTCGCGATTTCCGCAATAGCTCTATCTCAAGAACTAATGCTCGGAATTTAATAAAACTTTAGATTCAGTTAGTCCCTGATATAAATGGGTGCTGATTAGTTTTTGGTAAATATCGCCCGGCAGGTGGCGCTGCTATGCGGCATTTTTCGCGATTTCCGCAATAGCTCTATCTCAAGATCTAATCCTCGGAATTTAATAAAACTTTATATTCAGTTAGTCCGTGATATAAGTTGGCGCTGATTAGTTTTTGGTAAAAATCGCCCAGCAGGTGGCGCTGCTATGCGGCATTTTTCGCGATTTCCGCAATAGCTCTATCTCAAGATCTAATCCTCGGAATTTAATAAAACTTTATATTCAGTTAGTCTCTGATGTAAATTGGTGCTGATTAGTTTTTGGTAAAAATCGCCCAGCAGGTGGCGCTGCTATGCGGCATTTTTCGCGATTTCCGCAATAGCTCCATCTCAAGAACTAATGCTCGGAATTTAATAAAACTTTAGATTCAGTTAGTCCCTGATATAAATTGGTGCTGATTAGTTTTTGGTAAAAATCGCCCAGCAGGTGGCGCTGCTATGGAGCATTTTACAGGATTTACACGCTTTTAGCGATAGTCATATTTCAAGAAATAATGCACGGAATTTAATAAAACTTGATCTTCAGTTAGACCTTGATATAAATTGGTGCTGATTCATTTTCGTGTATGCGAAACCTGTGTGAGATAGAAGAAAGTTTTGGGATTGACACATCCAACTAGTTTTACCTGGAAAACGACGCTAACAAATTTGACTGCATTTTGCATTCTACCATTTTCGGTTATAAGAAGATGATTGAGCTATCTCACATGTTCGAGAAAATTAAATTAGCGTGTCAGTTAGGGTCACTGCGGGTAAAGCTAATTTTATTTTATCTGCTAAATGGCTTTAAGTTTTATATCCTACATTTTTGGGATACAATAAGACCATTGGACTGGGTCGCATGTTCGAGAAAATTTCATTAGTGGGTCATATGATATGGGGGTCACTATGGGTTAAATAAATTTTATCTAAAAAACGGCTCTAACGATTTTGACTAATTTTTGTATCCTACCGTTTTGGGGTACGAAAAGACCATTGGGCTGGGTCACATGTTTGAGAAAATTCGATTAGTGGGTCATTTTAGGGTCACTACGGGTCAAACTAATTTTATCGAAAAACGACAAACGATTTTGACTAAATTTTGTATCCTACCGATTTGGTGTACGAAAAGACTAATGGGCTGAGTCACAAGTTAAGGGTCACATGTTAAGGTCCAAGGTAATTTTATCTTATCTAATAAATGTCTTTAACGATTTTGACTAAGTTTTGTGTCCTAACTTTTTGGGATACAAGAAAACCATTTGGCTGGGTCACATGTTCGAGAAAATTCGATTAGTGGGTCATTTGGCGGTCACTATGGGTCAAACAAATTGCATTTAAAAACGGTTTAAACGATTTTGACTAAATTTTGTATGCTACAGTCGACTGCAAAAAATAAATAAATAAATAAAAATAAATAAACGCTGGTACCCCTTCTGGTCGCGCTCAAATTGAAGTTAGATTAAAGTGGGTTTTGAATCGAATTATGGATTTTGAATCCCGCAGTGGAAAGGCGAAGGGAGGGGTAATCCCAACTGCTGCAATCCAATCTAGTTGTTTTAACACTTTTCAACAGAATTGAAAAGCAAATAATGGGGGTACCAACTGCCGCATCTAATCGAGTTGCTTTTAACATTTTTCAACATAGTTGAAAAGCAAATATGCATACATTCGTGCATCAGCGAAGGGGCGGTCCCAACTGCCGCATCACGTCATTCCGATCTAGTTGTTTTAACACTTTTATGCATTTTGAACATGAAATATATTTAGTATGTAGTTATTAGTATACGAGTTCATTTTGAACCGCGCAGTGGAAAAGTGTAGGGAGGGGCGGTTCCAACTGCCGCATTCCAATCTAGTTGTTTTAATACTGTTCAACAGACTTGAAAAGCAAATAATGAGGGTACCAACTGCCGCATCTAATCTAGTTTAAGCAAAAAGTTACTGTGTACGAGCATTTGCGACTTTAAAGTAACCCCAATATCGAATATCAGTTTTCTATCCCTATTAATTCTAAATAAATCATAATTTAGAATGATAAACAACAATTACTGATAATTTCAATTTTTTAAATTTCGAATTTTTTTAATTTCGAATTTTATAGAAACCATTCTTTGCGAGAGCTTACATCTTAAAAGAAACCCCCATGCAAAATTTGAAGTTTCAAAGCCACAGAAATTGCAATTTAAAAGAATTTTTAGTTGCTTTTAAATTTCTAATTTTTTAGAAACTGTTCGGCTACGGTCAGACTACTTACGTATGGAAAAGGTTATCCATGTCTAATTTCAAGTTTCTACTCTAAAATTTATTAAAAAAAAACATAATTCAGAACATTTTCCTCTCATTTCAGCATTCTAAATTTCCAAATTTTTAGAAGCGTTTCTGAGCCGGTTGTTTATGTCTTAAAATTGACCACCATGCCAAATTTTAAGTTTCCAGCAACAAAACTATCACAGATTTTGAAACTTTAGAACGTTTATTTGGTTCTCTACCCTTTGAAATTCCGTTTTTTTAAGAAACTATTTTGTACCAGCGTTTACATATTAAAAATGACAGAATAAGAAATTTTAAATTTCTCTCCCTAGTAATTCCATATAAATCGTAATTTTGAATGTTTTTAGAATATTCACTGTTTTTTTCCATTTTCTAAAATTCCCCCTTTTTTTAATTGCCTTGATCCAGAATTTACCTCTTAAAAGTAACAGACATGTTAAATTTCAAGTTTATATTCCTAACAATTCTACATGAATTGTAATTTAGAACTTTTTCCACTCATTTCACACTTTTAAATTTCGAATTTTTTAGAAAACAAAAACCATGCTAAATTTCAAGAGGGCAAAAAGGGCACGTTTGGAATGTTTTTTGCTCATCCATCTACTTGCGAAAAGTGGCCCTGACGTAAAATATAGTCTATGTCGGAGCAGAGACTGCCACCTTTACTTTTGAAATTCTTTCGGTAGTTCTAGTAGTTTCCCGTACAAACAAACAAACAACCACGTAAAAAAAGATTTTTTTATATAATATTATTTTAGATGTAGAGATAAAGTTATATCTACCAAACAATAAAAAAAAGTGGCACTCCGGGAGTGCCGACAGAAGTGAAAACTTGAACAATTACGTGTGTATTTTTTGAATCATCAGGAAATGTTTTATTGTGCAGGAAATACTTTTAAATCAAGTGTTTTTTTATTCATTATTATAAACTACTACTACAAAAATTATATTACAATTTTCATTTAACGCGCTATTGTACATGAAAAATCATGCATATTATTTTACATACAAAAATTTCGGGAACCAGACTTCAGTCGCATTATACCGCTCACATTTTTCTGCGTTATTATACCGCTTACTATACCGCTTACATTTTTCTGCGTTACTATACCGCTTATATTTTTCTGCGTTACTATACCACTTACATTTTTTCTGTGTTACTATACCGCTTACTATACAGCGTACTATACCGCTTACTATACCGCTTACATTTTTCTGCGTTACTATGCCGCTTACATTTTTCTGCTTTTACTATACCGCTTCCATTTTTCTGCGTTTACTATACCGGTTACATTTTTTCTGTGTTACTATACCGCTGACATTTTTCTGTGTTACTATACCGCTTCTATACCACTTACTATATAGCTTACTATACCGCTTACTATAACGCTTACTATACCGCGTCTACACCATTTACTATACAGCTTACTATACCACGTCTACACCATTTACTATACAGCTTACTATACCGCTTACATTTTTCTGCATTACTATACCGCTTACTATACTGCTTACATTTTTCTGCGCTTCCTATACCTTACTATACCTCTTACATTTTTCTACGTTTACTATACCGCTTACTATACCACTTACATTTTTCTGCGGTTACTATACCGCTTACTATACCGCTTATATTTTTTCTGTGTTACTATACCGCTTACTATACAGCTTACTATACCGCTTACTATGCCGCTTACATTTTTCTGCGTTACTATACCGGTTACATTTTTCTGCTCTTACTATACCGCTTACATTTTTCTGCGTTTACTATACCGCTTACATTTTTTCTGTGTTACTATACCGATGACATTTTTCTGTGTTACTATACCGCTTACTATACCGCTTACTATACCGCTTACTATACCGCTTACTATACAGCTTCTATACCACTTACTATACAGCTTACTATACCGCTTACTATAACGCTTACTATACCGCTTACATTTTTCTGCGCTTACTATACCGTTTACTATACTGTTTACATTTTTCTGCGCTTCCTATACCTTACTATACCTCTTACATTTTTCTACGTTTACTATACAGCTTACTATACCACTTACATTTTTCTGCGTTTACTATACCGCTTACTATACCACTTACATTTTTTCTGTGTTACTATACCGCTTACGATACAGCTTACTATACAGCTTACTATACCGCTTACTATACCGCTTACTATGCCGCTTACATTTTTCTGCGTTACTATAACGCGCACTATACCGCTTACATTTTTCTGCTCTTACTATACCGCTTACTATACCACTTACATTTTTCTGCGTTTACTATACCGCTTACATTTTTTCTGTTTTACTATACCGCTTACATTTTTCTGAGCTTACTATACCGCTTCTACACCATTTACTATACAGCTTACTATACCGCTTACTATAACGCTTACTATACCGCTTACTTTTTTCTGCGTTACTATACCGCTTACTATACCGTTTACATTTTTTCTGCGTTACAATACCGCTTACTATACCGCGTACTATACCGGTTACATTTTTCTGCGCTTATTTTACCGCTTACATTTTTCTGCGTTTACTATACCGCTTACTATACCACTTACATTTTTCTGCGTTTACTATACAGCTTACTATACCACTTACATTTTTCTGTGTTACTATACCGCTTACTATACAGCTTACTATACCGCTTACTATACCGCTTACTATGCCGCTTACATTTTTCTGCGTTACTATACCGGTTACATTTTTCTGCTCTTACTATACCGCTTACATTTTTCTGCGTTTACTATACCGCTTACATATTTTCTGTGTTACTATACCGCTGACATTTTTCTGTGTTACTATACCGCTTACATTTTTCTGCTCTTACTATACCGCTTACATTTTTCTGCGTTTAATATACCGCTTACATATTTTCTGTGTTACTATACCGCTGACATTTTTCTGTGTTACTATACCGCTGACATTTTTCTGTGTTACTATACCGCTTACTATACCGCTTACTAACCGCTTCTATACCACTTACTTTACAGCTTACTATACCGCTTACTATAACGCTTACTATACCGCTTACATTTTTCTGCGCTTACTATACCCCCTACTATACTGCTTACATTTGTCTGCGCTTCCTATACCTTTACTATACCTCTTACATTTTTCTACGTTTACTATACCGCTTACTATACCACTTATATCTTTCTGCGTTTACTATACCGCTTACTATACCACTTACATTTTTTCTGTGTTACTATACCGCTTACTATACAGCTTACTATACCGCTTCTATACCACTTACTATACAGCTTACTATACCGCTTACTATAACGCTTACTATACCGCTTACATTTTTCTGCGCTTACTATACCGCTTACTATACTGCTTACATTTTTCTGCGCTTCCTATACCTTACTATACCTCTTACATTTTTCTACATTTACTATACCGCTTACTATACCACTTACATTTTTCTGCGTTTACTATACCGCTTACTATACCACTTACATTTTTTCTGTGTTACTATACCGCTTACTATACAACTTACTATACCGCTTACTATGCCGCTTACATTTTTCTGCGTTACTATACCGCGTACTATACCGCTTACATTTTTCTGCGCTTACTATACCGCTTACATTTTTCTGCGTTTACTATACCGCTTACATTTTATTATGTTTTACTATACCGCTTACATTTTTCTGCGCTTACTATACCGCTTCTACACCATTTACTATACAGCTTACTATACCGCTTACTATAACGCTTACTATACCGCTTACATTTTTCTGCGTTACTATACCGCGTTACTATACCGCTTACATTTTTCTGCGCTTACTATACCGCTTACTATGCCGCTTACATTTTTCTGCGCTTACTATACAGCTTACATTTTTCTGCGTTTACTATACCGCTTCCTATACCACTTGCATTTTTTTGCGTTTACTATACCGCTTACATTTTTTCTGTGTTACTATACCGCTTACATCTTTCTGCGCTTACCATACCGCTTACTATACAGCTTACTATACTGCTTACTTTTTTCTGTGCTTACTATACCACTTACATTTTTGTGCGCTTACTATAACGCTTACTATACCGCGGTGCAATAGCGCACAGGCAAGCTTGCGCCGCGCCCGTCCCGCCCTAGATCATACCTAACAATACACAATACATGCACATACTTATATACAGAGGTGTCGGTTACAGTAACAGTGTCGCGAGTTCAATGGTTTTTTCCCGTCTCAAAAAATGCCCAACACGCCTAAAGCAGTTTTCACTTCAATAAACTCAAAAAAGTACAATAAGTTATGTATTCATTATTCAGCTCCTGTTGGTCGACTTTTTGACATGTAAGTAAAATTAATACCCAATGGTCGGCCATATTAAAATTAATTAAAAGCAACAAATTTATTTACTTTTTATAATCAAAAACATTAGTTTATTTACCCTGCTAATATTCTAGCCTTATAATTTTAGAAAAAAAATAAAAAATAAATTAATACTTGCCTTTTAAAATAATTGCCATCTGTTAACAAAAAAATAGGGAAAATGGCGATTTGACCTCTATCTTGAAAAAAATGGCTGATTACAAATTCAATAAAAGTACCCATAATTCTTTGGTGATGGTTTATGACTTATGAAAGATGGTTGCATATAACCAAATTGTAATATTTAATTTAGAACCAAAAATAAGCTATGCGTAAGGCATTTTATCTCAATGTGGCCGACTATTGGTACATTTACCCTATATTTACTTTATTTTTCTTTCAATTTGTCATTAATTGTAAGTATCAAATTTAATTGATTAAATTTATATTTATTTATTCGGCATAATTTATAATCTTATAATGTTTAAGGTTGCATTCTTCAATTACTATTATGAATTTACTTTTTAGATTAGAATTGTCAAATTAATTAAAGTGACATTGATAACTCTAATTTAAAGTCATTTCTTTTTCTTTTAAATCGAATTCCAATTTTTAATCATTTTCTGTTATAATTTCTAATTTTTAATTTTAAAATTCCTCTATTTTAAATGATACAAGCATTTTTATTTATCTTGCTTTTATAATTTATTTAAATAACATAATATTTATAAATGTTTAACTATTTCAATAATATATGGCAACACTACAAAAATGAATTTAAATATATGCTTTATATATTAAATTACTCTGTAGTAAAATTAATAGTGATTAGACTTTGTAATTTCTCAAAACAGGAAATAAATATAATTATTTCATGATTTAATAAACATTTGATTGATTAATTTTTTTATTCCTTATATGCTTTTTACAAATCTAACTATTTATATCTTAGTCAAATTTATACATAGTACTTATATCTTAATAACTTTTGCCCATAGATGGCAGTACTGTTGATGAAAATATGCATCGATTATTATTCAGGATATCGAATCATTATCTCTTATTCTGTGTTGCAAATATTTTAATTTCACACAAAAAATTATTATTATTATTATTATTAAGATTATCTATAGTTCAAAATAAAATAGAAATCTTTTTGTTGATCTAATTGATTTATTTTTCAATCTGTTAAAATAGTTTATATTTATTTCATTAACTGCCAATGTAACTGTTAAATGACATGAGCTCTAGTCAAGAGCAAGATAGCTATTAGCTAGTTGAAATGTCAATGATTGGGTATGTTTTGCTGCTATATTTTTCTTATTGTTTCTCAATTTTTCATTAAATCCGTTTTTGTACATTTAATCATATTCCCTAGTCATTGATTTTGCACATATTATGTTTAGTTATTCAATATTAGTCCATTTTAATCGATTTTCTTTACATGTGGCTTCGTAGTTGATCGGGCAATTTGAGTAAATAAATTTGGCTCAGGCTTATTTACTCAAACAGAAATCAATTACATTTTACTTATATTTGTGGAATATTGCCCTTGATAAAGTGTGCCATAATATAAGTTTCCATTTGCTACTTGTCATATTTTCACCTTCTGCACACTGGATTTTTTTCTCCACATATCTTTATTCATTTTTCCACTTATTTTATTTTGAGAATCTTACATTTTTGGATTTATGTCTTTGTATTGTATTATAATTATAGGTTCATAAATTGCCGATTTTTAATTGTTATTATTAACAAAAGCATTTTATTATATATATATATATATATATATATATATATATATATATATATATATATAATAAACTCCAATGGAAAATCACTTGCAGAACCAATATCACAAAAGCCAACAAAAAACTATAAACCACATAAATTCAATACTAGAAAAACAAAACTAAACAAACTACATTTACACAGAACCAGAAAACGTAACTAACTACTTAAACTCATAACAAAAGAACACAACAAATTGCAAAAATTAAAAAAGCCAATAAACAACAAAGAACACAACAAATTGCAAAAATTAAAAAAGCCAATAAACAACAAAGAAAAGCGAAAACAACCTGTGTCAGGTGGCATGGTTTGAGACATGCACTGCTGGGTTAAACTAGTTTTACGCATGCAACACTCCCCCATACCTGACAAGTACAGACTGAAAATAAATGAAACAGACATAATGAAAGGAAGCAAACTAAAGCCAGACTATACCAACAAAGTCTCGATTTTACACCACAGTAAACAACCCACTACACCGACAAACTATAACTAGACTACATCATCAATTTCTCAACTTACATCACGGCAAACATCTCACTACACCGAAATACTAAAGCCTGACTACTCCATAAAGTACTCAACTTACATCACAGCCAACAACCCACTACACCGACAAACTATAACCAGACTACACCAACAAGTTCTCAACTTACAGCCCTGCAAACATCTCACTACACCGACAAACTATAGCTAGACTACACCATCAAGTTCTCAACTTACATCACAGCCAACAACCCACAACACCGACAAACTATAACCAGACTACACCAACAAGTTCTCAACTTACAGCACTGCAAACATCTCCCTACACCGACAATCTATAGCCAGAATACACTATCAAGTTCTCAACTTACATCACGGTAAACAACCCACTACACCGACACTCCCACAATTATCACATCAACATAGTTGCCAACCTCCCGATTTTTTGCATACCAGTAAAATCATACAAAATTTTTCGCTTTATTAAATAGCAGAAATTGCACGATTACATAAAACAAATATATTTTCATAAAAATACTGGTATGAAAAAATCGGGAGGTTGGCAACTATGCATCAACAAAACATCGCTCGTATTGAACACTCCTAACAGTTCGTCACTATAACCTTTATTTCTGATAAATTTGTATGTCAGGTCGGACAAAAAGTGAACCGGATAACCTTGTGATAACGCCATATAATAAAATTCAGCCATATTCCTATCAATATTTGCATAATTAGAGCACAATTTCTCAATACGGCATAAACCATTTATAAAAATATTTCTGAAAATGAACAAATGCACATTTGAACTGAAATGTAACATTTTAATAGTATCAAAATTAAAATAATTTCTCTTATCGTAAATATTTGTTACCAGTTCACCATTAGAAACATCTAAAGTTACATCCAGAAAATCGACACATTTTGAACTATTTGACGCAATTTTCAGATTTAAACTATTTGGATAGTGATTAAAGCTGTAACCTTTCAAGGAATTGTTAATCCCGGCTAATAGAACATCATCTATGTATCTGTAATATATTACATTTTTATTTGCAGTATCTTCTTTTTCATATGTATATAGATAATTATCAGCTAGTATGGAGCTGCAGCTCCCACCCATGGGAATACCTTTAATCTGTTTGTAAACCCGTTTATCATCATATAAATAATTTTCTTTAACTACAAAATTAAAAAGAGATGTGAACTGTTCAGAGCTTATATTTGCAGTATTGAACTCCTTAAAAAATTCCATAATTTTACTCTTTAAATCATCTAAATTAATACTATTGTATAAATCTTCAAATTCATAAGTATGAAATTCCGTTATATTGCACAATTTTCTTAAATTGTCAATTAATTCAAAACTGTTTTTAATTATACATGTAGATTTTTCTTTTAAAACTTTAGCAAATATTTTGTTTAGAATGTGTAGAAACTTTTTATTCACCGTAACCAAATATGAACCGAAACCACATGTAATAGTTCTAAAGGTCACAGGAGTTTTGTGAAATTTAGGGACTAAAACAAGATACGGCAGTTCGTTGCTATGTTGTTTGATATTTAATTTCTTGTAGAAAGCCTTGATCCTATTACCAACTACTTGTTTGCTTGATTTTAAGAGCTTATAATTCGCCTTATTATCATAACTACCACATAGAATGTCTCCATATAGTTGTTTACATATTATTGCATAGTTAGAATTTGCTTTATCAACGTATGTGATAATAAAGCTGTTCTGAAGCTGCTTTATAGAAAACCTTAAATCATTATAGTATTCACCCGTAACTCCATCACTTTTTTATTGTAAATCTTGTTCATTTCCTTCAAAATGTTATATTTCCACTCCAAAAAAACACTTTCGGGTAAGCCATATTTATTCATCAATTTCTGAACAAAAATATCTACATTTTTCGTTATGTATAGCATGAGTTTTTGTAACATTCCTTTTCAGGCGATACTTCGTACCGTAACACATATAATTTCTAAGGTTTATGTTTTGCACGATATTTAAATTACCTGTTAAAACATGTCCATACGTTTCATTTATAAAACTCTTGTATTTCGCGTCATTACAATGACAGACACTACTATCAATTCCCTTTTGCAATTCTTTAGCAATATATATATATATATATATTCATAACCATTAAATAACATCACTGAAAAATCATACAACAATTGAGGGGGGGGGGGGGTATATATTAACACAGCAACCCAAAGAATGTTATGCAGCTGGTGTTGGGGCACTGATAAAACGGTGATATAAGTGCATAAATATTGGTGGAGAATAGGCTGAGAAATAAAAATAGTTTTGAAGTGAATATCATTGTAAGTTATTATTTAATTCTCTTTTGTGACTTACTTAATGACTTTCCCCCGTAATGCATATGGGAGGGGAAAATGAAAAGGAAAAGAAAAACTTGAAAGATGAAACTCAAATCTGTTATGAAATGTAACCATAAATTAACAAATAAAGAAAGAAGTAAAATTTTGAAATAAATGAAAGTATTTGAAATTATTGTGGAACCATGGCAGGATTATCAAACCCAAATTACCATAAATTCCACAAAAAATGTATTATTTCATCTTCGTATGAACGATTAAGTTAAAATTGTACAAACTTTGGGCAATCATACACTAAAAAACCAGAAATTAGAAATTAAAAAAAAATTGTGGATAATTTCCCCATAATTAAACAGGGAGAAACGTGGTTAAAGCAAAAATCGATATGAATGATGAATCAACAAAACTTCACCTGTAGCCAAAAAATAGTTGCTAATTCATTAGATGAATTGCAAGAGAAGTGAGTGGTTCTTAAAAATTCAATCAATGACAAAATGAATTTCATATAAGCATTAAAACTAGAATTAAGTAACATTAAGAAACAATGCTGCCACCTATTGGCTGTTCAAGAAAGCGCGTTCAAGTCATGTGAATTATAAATTTAGATACAGATATGGATATGCCATCTGGTGTCAGTGTAAGAAACTACAGCATAAATTTGTTATTGCATGAGGAATTTTTAAAATTAAAAAAAACTGCTTAGAGAGAAATTAATAAATTAAAAAAAATAATAATGTAAATAATGAATGAAAAGTTAAGAGGAACGTGAAAACCTTAATTAAATTGCTATTATGTAGAAAATTAATAAAATAAAAAATGAATTATTACCTTGTCAGTGCATAATAGTATTATTTTTATACTAGCCGCCACTGGCGACCAGTTTGGTCTCCCTTAAATGTATGTTAAACATTGCAACACGTTACATTTATTCATAATTTAATTTTTCCTTAATTATTCGCCAAATCGGAAGATTCTAATAGACAAGTCATGAACTTTTGCGATCATAGTAGCATTTCGCATATTTTTTGGGCACAGGTGTCACATACGCACGTTGGCGCGATTTTTCCCCCCGCGAATTTGGCGAAAATTTTTTTATGGAAATTGTTGTTTATTTACTTTTATTTTTTTTTAGTTCTATAAATTATTTTTGATATGTATATTAATATTTATTTACATCAAACTATCATTTATTTATTTTTATTTCCTTTTTTAATTATGAGTATTTTTGTTAGCCGGGAGCAGATGATAAATCGCCAAATATTGTTCCCATCACCATCATTCATACTACATTAATTTAATTTTAAATTATAAACCTGTCACTCATTTCATTTAAAATACTTAACTTTAATCCGAAATGCTTATATTACATAAATTTAAAATACTTGACACTTTTCATTTAAATAGAAAAAAAAAGAGAAATAATATCATAAATCAAAACATTTGATTTCAAAGTCGAAGTATTGTTTCTAATTTGTACACGCGATAAATAAAAGCTGTATTAGCGATTTTAAAAATGCTAAAAATTTGATTCATTAAATATTATTACATGAGTTCAATTTACGTCAAGAAAAGGTCTAGAAGGAAGTTGAGTTGTATAGCACATAATTATGGGAAACTTTGACTGTCTCACTGGTGCGAATTATTTTTTTGACGCGAGGCAGCGGTCCAAAAATTCATTTGCGGAGAACTTGCTTTGCGAATGATTACCTCCATGATTTAATATTTTAAATGTTGACGATGAATCAATCTTTTTTTTTTGTTTACTTTCATGAATAGAGAATTTGAACTGTGAACCTAATTTTGACTGAAGTTATTGCAGAATATATACATAATTGAACGTAAGTCACCTCTCAAATATTAATTTATTTTGAACGATCTTTCTTAAAATGTAACTTTTATGCAGTTTTATTCGAAAAAATAATTTTGAATAAAAATGGCCGCCTGGCATATGAAAAAGTGAAACGGCCATCCCGGAACTGTTGATGACAGTCACATGACTTACGCTTTCATTTTAGAGGATGCAAATAATAAAAATAAAAGGAGTGAAGGAAATATTTGAAAAGGACAAAGATAGTAATTAGAGAAAGATGATTAATGGAGTTATTTAGATATGACATTGTTCCACATAAATCAAAGAAGTTAAATAAAATCCTGTAGATTAAATTAAAACTGCCTATTAGATGATATAAAATCATTACTATTATATAGAAAGGAACTATTTTGTTAGAATAGTTATTAATTAGGAGAAAATAATAATAATAAAACAAATTTAGAAATACTAAAGTTTGATGATTTATGAAGTGATTAAAGTAGCATTGTCCCAAACAAATCAAAGAATTTAATTAAATGAAATACAACATAAAGTAAATGCTATAAAACGAATTTTGTTAAAAAATAACGTGAACAGAGTCAGCAAAGGAATAACATGTAATGAAAGAATGCAAAATAAACTAATAACTCACTCTCTCGCTTTTTTTTAATAATTAACCATTGTATTTTATTATCCTTACAACACCTCCCCCCCCCATACTGTAACATCTACCCTCCCATTCGTCTTATTTTATTTATTTACTATCTTTTTTTTTTGTAATTTTTTTTTTGCAGTGAGTTAATCATTTAATTCTTCCATACAACATCTACCTCCTCCATACTCTAACATCTACCCACCAATCCGTCCTGTAAATTCGATGATAGACTAACTAATGTATCAAACACTATATAATATATCTATATATATATATAGAGAGAGAGAGAGACAGGGAGAGAGAGAGTTTACAGTTTGCTTCTTAAATTAATATACTTTGAGAAATAATCCATTGAATATTAAATTTTCAAGCACAGAGTTTGTGTTAAGAAAAAAAAAAGAAAAAAGTTGGAATTTTCAGAACCTAACCCAAAATTTATTTGGGATGATAAAAAAAATGCAGTTCTTTTCAGTTAGAGCTTAAACATATTATGACAATCAGACAATCTTGAGTTTTAGCAGGAACTGTGTAACATATTTAATTTTTTTTTTTTTTTTTTTTTTTACGAACAACGTAAACTCTCTGAATCTTTACGCTCCAGAACTTCAAAGAAAGTTCACGTTAAATATTGAACGCAACAAATAAGGTGAAAATCTTACATACCTTTACAAACAGTTCCCCTGCTGTATTTATTATCTCGACACACAGAACACCTCCTTCCTTCTCTGTTAGGTCTGCATAGACACTGACCAGCAGTGTCACACTGCAGAGAAGTAGACCCAGCCGGGTCACACTCACAAGCTGAAAATGGAATGAGAAATCAATGAAATCAAATAAAGAAAAAAAAAACAATATTATTATTATTTGACGTATAATTTTATTAATTTTTCTTTTATTTTTAAAATAGTGATGAAAGTTTTAAAGATAATAATTGATAAATATTTGATTGATTTTATTAATTTACTTTTTTAATCTCAATGATGGCTTAAATTGATAAATGATATTTACAAGCCAATTCATAAAGCATTTTTTTTATATTTTCTAATTAAAGTTTTTATAAACTAAATTTCTAGCTCAAAAAATCTTTCTTCCTTCTTCCGCCCCTAGGTCAGTCAATTTTTAAATCATTCAAAATATTATTATTCAGTTTTTTTTGTCAAACATAATGAACAATACCCTTATGACACCACAGTACATAATGAAATTGTGTCTTTACAATTAGTATTTACAATGGTTTTCTTCTAATTTTACTAGTCGTCTGATTTTCTAGGCACATATACCTTTATACCTTTTACCTTTATACGTTTGCAGAAAAACTTAAAATTAACAATTATCAATATAAAAACTTAAAATTCAATATTAATTTACTTTTTTACACTAATTAGACATTGAAAACAAATTAAATAATTATAATATTTTTCCGGCATAGTTGTGAAAATTTGAAAATTTGAAGATACCATTTTTACAAAATTTTATGGCATCGTTAGGACATTCGATATGCTTTTTAAAGCGTGATTTCATTATAATAAAATATTGAATAACTGGTGTAAAACACAAATAAAGGTAAAAAAAAGCTTCAAAATTTAAATGAACACTGAAATCTAGAAATGAAATCATTTTTAAGGTACAAATTTTAATTTCCATAAATAATCAGTTTATCAACAAATAATAACCCAATTGCCGCTATTTGAATTTACTACAAAATTGTTATTAAAAATTAACAAAAATAATATCTGAGAAATTAATTTAAATTTGAGAGCTAATATACGATCCACAGATCTTTATGAATAACCGAGTTTCATTTAAGGTCATAATTCTTCACATTCTCAAATAAGTAGACGTGAAATAAATTACAGAAAAACATAAAGTCAAATTTTAATAGCATAGCTTACATCAAAATCTTACTATTATTCCATTAAAACTGAAATCAGATTTTAACAGTACAGATTGCATTAAAATCCTATTTGGTACTTTTCCAGTATAGGGGCCGTGGCGAGATAGAGGAAATTGCCTTGGCGAGAGAAGCAAATTTGGCAACATATTTCCTGGAAACCTATTCACTCTACATACAGGCAATTTTTTCAGTAGTTATCCCATTTATTTAATATAAAGGAATCCTTTATCTATTTTATATACAAACAGAAGTATGTATAGAAAACACAATAATAATACATATATGTAAATAAAAACATATATATACGTATATAAACAAGCATAAAATTTCATTAGGTTTGTCTTCACAGCTGTTTATAGCATTTGGCAACAAATCTTACTTTCTGAAACCCGAATTGTGCCAAACTTTTTTTTAAAAAAAGTCAAAGCCTCTATAGTCGAAAAGTACCTCATATTTTTACTACATTGAAAGCATTGATACAGTAAGATTGTAATATCATAGATTACCTTTACAGCCTTCCTCGGAGAAACCATAATGGTAAGGGGCACAAGAATCACAGTGTCTCCCAACAACGCCGGGTCTACAGTGACACTGTCCAGATCGAATATCACAAGTTTGGTTGGCAGATCCTATTCTGTTGCAGTTACAAGCCGAGCATCCTTCACCACTGTCTATATTCCAGAAACCTTTTCGACATTTGTCACAGCGCCGACCTACAACATTAGCCTTACAACGACACTCGCCTCCTGTGGATTCGCAGGGACTAGTCCCTCTTTCTGGTTCGAGAGTTCCCGGCAGATAACACGTGCATCCTGAAATACATAAAATAAATTAGCTGATGTACAGCAAGAAAAATATATAAATTTGTACACTGTAAAAAAATACAAATGTTTCTTAATCTACGAAAATTAACATAACCACGCACGAAAATGTACAATAACCACACTGTTAAAAATTTGCAGCAAGCTGTCCAGTCATTTGACCGTTGTTATAGAAAACGGTTACATAACCGTAATTTAACTCAATTCTGACCATAATATGGGCAATAATATGGTCAGAATAGAGTAAATTACGGTTATGTAAGCGTTTTCTAAAAAAACGGTTCAATGATTGAACAGTTTCCTGCAAATTTTTAACAGTGCACATCCCAGTTACTCATGTTTCCAAAAAGCGCTCTTTATCGTTAGAAACGTCAGAAATCAATATATTTTTTAGTTTAAATAATTATTTATAAAAACAAGTTTCTTTTGCTGTCACTCATTTTCGGCAACGTTTCCGAATTGTTTTTATAGTATATTAATTCGTTTTTTTCAAACCGAAACATTTATTTTTAAAATGCAAATAATTATCAACTAAACATTTTCAGCAGCGTAATTGAATTTATACATGCAAGAGTAACAAAACTATATTAATTTTAATGTTAATGTCAATTCTGTTAATGTTTGTCTGTAAAATATGCCTGTTAAAATGAAAATGTTTACTTCAGAATGTATAGCATCCAAAATATATAAATTCTGGTTTGAGAAAACTAATTAATACACTAGGAAAACTGTTCGGAAACGTTTCGGCAGCAAAAGAAAATTTGTCTTTCAAATGCTTATTTAAATTCGAAAATATATTGTTTCCTAAGGTCTCTAAAGATAAAGAACGCTATTTCGGAATCTTAAGTAACTAGGAAAAGGTTATTGTATACTTTTATTGTGGTTGTATTATTTTTTCTTAGATTAAGAAACATTTTTTTTTCAATGTTTGCATAAATACAATGTTCAATTAAGAATAACAAAAATATTCCACTTAAAACTGACATAATGTTTGTTGGGTTTGTCCTAAACCCATTGTATTAATGAAAGTATTTTTCTTTCTTAATAGAACTATTTTTTTAGTTTGATCATAAGCATTCCTGTTACTGATGTGTTGCATTTACTTTGCATGAGATTTTTCGATTTCATAACGGAAAAAGAAATCCAATATTATTATTATATAGAGAAAGATAATTGTAACATTAATTTTATTAAAAACTAAGTATCAATTGTGTAATCATATTTACAATTTATAATAAACAGAAATTGCGATAATTACATTTTGTAGATTATGTAATTTCGTATATGAAAAGTTATTTGTTAAAAATATATTATTCTTTTAAGATTTGGTTTCTAATTTCAAAGCTGAGGAAATATAAATGACGTCATTTTGACCAACTTATAAAAAATTGTTTTTTCTTTTTTGTAATTAAAATAAATGCTTTACAAGAAAAATTACATAATTTTTCCATATTTACATTTTACTTTTAGCGACTTTCTGAAACGTTTTAACCACAAATCTTTCAAAAATAATTAATTGAAAATAATATTGGCATTTTCTATAAATTTTTGTGAATAGGGGCAATAATTGTCCATATAAATTCCAGCAGCTTAAATCTTCCTTGTTGTATTTTGAGATGGTAATTAAAATTTAATGTGGGATATCCAAAAATTATAGCTATTTTAAGAGGTGTTCTTAAAAATACTGTGCAATCCCCCGCTCTAGCACGAACACTGCTCTTTGCTATAAAATTCTGATTGATTACTTACTCAATTTATTCTGTTAATTAAAGTTAAAACCACTAACAAAATGTGTAATTTATTAAAATTAGAGGACATGTTTTAATTGAAAATGTACCAACAAATTTTAGAACAATACATACTTTTACATCCGCCCTTCGGAAGTGTTAATGCACTCCCATAGTATCCTGGCAGACATCTCTCACAGTTCCATCCAGCGGCATTATAAATGCACTTCAAGCATTGTCCAGTTGTCCTAAAACATAACCAGGAGGTAAATATATATGTGGTAATATTCAGAAATACTAAATGTGATGAATTAAATAGTTTTAAATCACATTAAAATGACTTACGTGTTACAATTTCCTACAGCGTTAGGGTCAATATTTCCCTTACATTCACACTTTCTGCAAGGTCTAGGAGCACCAAATCTCCCAAGGGGATCACCAAAGTACCCATCAATGCACATGTCACATTGATGACCTGATGAATGAAAAAAGGTAGAAATGAACAAGATTTAGTATCGTTCAGTATCATCATTTAGTAATAAATCATTTTATTTAAACTATTTGAAACTGGGTTTATTGATTTGATTGCCTAAGAAGGACTGCTCAGACAAGGAGACCAAGTCTATAGAGCATACTATCCCTCTCGTTCCCTTTATTAAGGTCTTTAAAAAATACAGTTCTCAGCCATAGCTGAAGCCGCCAGAAAACGCGACAATGGGCGGCAGTTTCATAAATACAAGTATGAAAGAAAATCGGGCTACGGCCAGCCCTGCCAGGAATTCTCCAATCGCAAGCAAGTGACAGGGACTGATAGAGGCTTTACATTAGTGGTCCATCACTGCCGGAAAACAAACTGTTTGCATCCATGAGCATGCATTAATTGGTATCCCCTGTTCTAAAACAATTTTGATTTGTTAAATTTTTTTCATCACCAAACATATATATATATATATATATATTCTTTCTTTTACTTTTTCAATTTTTTTTAATAAACTGGGTTTATTAAAAATAATAGAAAAAATATGTTTGGAGCTAAAAAATTGAACAAATCAAATTTATTTTAGAACAGGGGTTACCAATTAATGCATGTTCATGGACAACAAATGATCACACACATTAGGTGGTGAGGTGCATCATTCATGCATTACTTGATTATCAAATATCTCTATGGGCTCTACAACTTTTTGGGGCCTCAGAATTTCAAGCATGTCTGTTTTTCCTTTCATGTTATGTTTTATATAAAAAAAATCTTAATAGTGAAATACTGTTTTAGGTAAAAAATCAAATATAATGTCAATTACACTTCAATGTCTTCTCTAAGAACTCTTATGAAAATGCCTCATAGAATTCTACAAGAATTTCTATTGAATTCTATAGAATTGTGGCTGGATGTTATATCAACTACTTCTGCAAGATTCTATAAAATTCTATTAGACTTTTCAAAGAATATTCTATATAATTCTATTAAATATTTTATAGAATAATTTATAAAATCTTCTACGGAACTCTATAGAATCTTTTCTAGAGCTTTATATAGAATTTTAACAGTATATTCTATAGAAAGCCTAATGAAATTTTATAAAAATTTATATAAAATTCTACCGAAATAGTTGATAAAACCAATTATAATTCCATAAAATTCTATAACATGCATTTTCAAAGAAAATTAAAGTCAAAGTTTTGTGAAATTGCATAATGATAGAATGGTTTTCTATTGAAATCTATAGAAAATATTTTCTACCGAGGAATTTACTGAAACTTTTGACAGAATTCTTTAGAATTCTATATAATTCTACATTAATTTAGCAAACATTTTCATAATTTAGTTTTTGTTTATTTTAAATCAGTTTTACGAGGGACGCTAAGCCTCGCTTGTCTACATCCGATGATCCGACCTTGAAAGAAAATTGTATTGTGAGAAACAAAAAAAGTTCTAAGTGTGTCAATGCAATCCAACGCATATTTGAAAGGAGGTGGGAAAACGTCTTCAAACGAGTGCGCAAAAGAGTTCGAAAGAGACCGAGAAAAAAACAAAATAGAAATCGCGCTCAAACGTGGTTTAAATTGAAACGAAATGAGGAAAAGTAGCGACGTTTATTAATCTAAAACTTGTCTCGTGAGCAGACCACCCACTGTTCATTCTTTTCATTTCACCCCCTCCACAGGTTCCACGAACTTGAAATAACACCTGTAACACTCACACATGTTCTTTGCCCTTCATTTTCCCCCGAATATTGTTAGCAGAAAAGAAAAGAAAAGACGCAGGGGGGGGGGGATTCTGCGAAAATCGGTTACGGCATGATATAACGAACGTATAACCGAAGCTATACGTCGTACATACAAACATTACAACAGGAAAATACATAAGGATAAATTGGGACCGCAGTGAAACGATGTATAAATCTAAAAGACTTAACTCTTTAATTCCCAAGCTTTAAAAAATGACCTTAGAATCCCAACAAAATAGCCCAAAATACTCGCCTTTTTCTCTAGGTAAGCAGTGGAAAAGACTCTACTGTATTCTCCTTTTATTATCACTGCTCCAGTTACTGAAAAAAAATCTTGTTTTTGTTTCTGTACTGTCCAGAAATGCCAACACATTACCCCATCCATCACTGAAAGAGACCACCCCCTTGACAGAACCCTGACACACTTAAGGAAAAGAAAAATCCTTTCAGCTATCCAGGGCTATTGTGGGTTTCAGAGCATTGTGCTATTTCGGATATTGCGGGATTCAACAGGTTAAATGAGAACATAAATATAAACATAAATGAGAAACGTATAAACGGTGCTTTACTGCACTAGCAGAAATAGATTGATACAAAATACAATGTAAAATGCTTTAAAAATAAAGATGAATTAAAAAAAATAAAGTCTGAGTAATAAAAGAAAGAAATATCCCATACCTGTATGTCCCATAGGACACTGTTGACAGGCAACTTGGCCTCCAGGTAACATAATGCAAGGGCCACGATCTGGACAAAGACAAGGTTTGCAGTCAGCGGAAGTACCTTCTCTTGCATCACCATAATAGGATGAAGCACACCTCTCACAGTGATGACCTTCAGTATTATGCTTACAATGACATCTACCTATCGCAAAAATAAAATATTTCTCAAGCAACATTTAAATATGAACGAAAAATTATGCGTCAAACATAGATTGTGAAACACTTTTCAAAACATTCAGAATACTGTAACAAAACTTCGCCATTTATAAAGGTAAAAGGTCAAGTTCAAACCAGGTGGGGAGGCCTACCTTTTGGCTTAAGCTGAACTAGCCCCGCCCAAGGTAAAAGATCAATTTGGAAAACATATAACACATTTGAAAACCCTGTTTCAGGAATTACCATCAATAATCGGAAAATATCTGAATTCTTTTCTGCAGCTCTATATATAACCTATAGATTTGCATGTACACTACATAATATGTGAAATCTAGTTCAGTTAGGAAACGCATAGTACAGTTGAAAATTTACAATCAGCAATTTCCGTCAATAAACGGAAATGTACTCGATATCAACCCTGTATATGATCAATAGAATTTATACACAAAAAGTAATATGCAAAAAATTAGCTAAATTTAAAAACCAAAGCGTACCACAACTGAAAATGCACTTCCTGCAATTATTGTTCATAGACAGTACTCTTAACGAATTCTTTTGTGGGTCCCTGTAAATGAACGATAAATGCTATACACGCCATGTTTTACAGTAAGAATCTTGTAGCGCACCTCCGTGATATATACCAGTTTCAATATACAGTGTGTTTTTAAATGAGTATCGGGGTTTTAACGCTTTGTAATATCTATTATAAAAAAACTTAAAATTATACTTAATACATAAAATGAAAGAGCAACTCAAACAGTTTTACCAACAAGCTTACAAGTGTTCAATGTGAACACCTTTCGTCACACGGCACACATCAAGTCGATAGCTCAGTTCTTCCCAAACGCCACTCTACGCTCACCCGATCTGACGCCATGTGATTTCTTACCTGTTGGGGATCATAAAGGATCGAGTGTATGTGCCTCCACTTCCAACTGACCTACCCAACCTAAGAAACAGGATTGAGGCAGTTGTTGCAAAAATTACCCCACAAACACTAATTAACGTTTGGGAAGAACTGAGCTATCGACTTCATGTGTGCTCTTTGACGAAAGTTGTTCACATTGAACACTTGTAAACTTGTAGGTAAAACTATTTGAGTTGCTCTTCCATTTTATGTATTAATTATAATTTTAAGTTGTATGTAATAAATACTACCAAGCGTTAAAACCCGATATTCATTTAAAAATACCCTGTATTTGAAATTGTGTAATATTATTAAAAGACACTGCAAATGATTTTTCCCATAGACCGTAATGCAACTGAATTCTTTTGAGTGTCGCTGTAAACGAACTATGAATGCTACACAGTTTATTTCCAATACCGAACATGCCGTAGTCAACTTCAGTAACATATGCATGACAATCCATGTAACGCGGCTTTCAGCACGGACAGTCAAACAGACGGCACAGAGACAAAGACTTTTCAACTATGTTGGAAAGTGTAAAAAATGGATTAGATATTGAGTGAAGATGTTAAATTACAAATTTATATATATATGAAATATATCAAGAAACATAACAACTAACACTTCCCGTTCCCAGCCAATCGAAAAAGTAGATGAAATTCTGAAATTAAGTCAAAATGTACTTGCAAACTTTCCAATCAATGCACTATTTACTATAAATAAATTTTGTTGCCAAATAATGTGATATAACATCAATAATAGATGTCATGTTCGCTACTTCAACTGCATGTATATGCAGTATTCATATTCTGCTTTTATTTGTATTATGGAGGAGCTAATTTAGTTTCTGTAATGAAGGCTATAATTAATTACTATATCCCTTTTTTCTTCAACATTTTGAAAATATGACAAAGATTTGAAACTCTCCATCTATGGAACAAACAGTAAGTGGTGATGTATTTATACAATTACGGGATTCTGCCATCAAAAAGTGCACAATATAATATACACGATATTTGACTTTAACTAAAAATGAATAAGCTGTTGTTATGCAATATGAAAAATTGTAACGAATAAATATGTGGTTTTATGTAAAATTGTACATTTTCCTGGAATAAAGGGGAAAATTATTTTCTGTTCTTAAACGCTGAATGTAAAAACAAAAATGTTCCTTACAAGAGAGAAAAACAGAAGTGTTCCTTTTTTTAATTAAGACAACACGGAAAATATCCAGTTAAATTTTCGTAATTGATGTTTTGGCCTATAACCATGTCGTTAGAAGTGGCCAGGTGGTGTAGGGATCTTTCATCCTCTGGTGGCGAGTACCGGAGGTTCGAATCCGAAGAAAGTCTAGGCGACAAAAAAACGGGTGTGCTAATATGGAATACAAATTTCTTTTGGTGTTTACTGTAAACAAAAAAAAATCCTGCATATATACCGATCGTTTTATGTGAAATTTCTGTATTTTAACGGAAACATTCTATTTTGAGTGGAAATTGTAAATTTTCATTTAATAAACGGAAATTTTCCTTTTTATTTCTTACTCGTTGAATGTTAAAAACGAAAATGTTCCTTCCAACACAGACAAATGGAAATGTTCCGTTTTATTTTATAGAAACCGGAAAATTGATGTAATGATTTTCGTAATTGATGTCTTGCCCTATAACCAAATCGGCTAGTGTAGCTAGTTTATACAGGGTGTATCAGTACCAGATCGACAAACTTGCGGGAGGTGTAGAGCGCACAGAGACGACTCGGAATCACATAGCAATGCAGGGTCGAAAATGCCGTAGTTGCAAGCTATGGTTCAAAGTAGCAGAGAAAAATAACAGAAACAGTAACATATTAATGGGACAGAAAACATTTTATTGAAATGTTGTACTAGAGAAGATGTTCAAAATTACGACCAGAAGTCGTCTTCTTCTGGCGTCAAATGAAGAGTTTAGTGTACGAGATCTCCGTTCCTTCAGTTGAAGACCTCGCCGATCGAATATCTGTAGCTGCCGGGAGGATACGCGACACGCCAGGAATCTTCCAGAACGTAAAGAAATCCATGCAGCGCCGCTGTCCAAGCCTGCCTGACAACTTCTGGTTGTAATTTCAAACATCTTCTGTAGTACAACCTGTCAATAAAATGTTTTCTGTTTCATTAATGTGCTTATGTTTCTGTTCTTTTTCTCTGCTTCTTTGAACCATAGCTCGCAACTACGGCATTTTCGACCCTGCATTGCTATGTGATTCCGAATCGTCTCTGTGCCCCCTACACCTCCTGCAAGTTTGTCGGTCTGCTAGAGAAACACCCTGTATAGAGAACAAAGCATTCATCCTATAATGGCGAGTACCGCCGCGCCGTTTAAATCCTGAGGAAGACAAGACGATAAAAAACGAATGCGATAATATGCAAGTAAAATACCTGTTCCGTATAAATGTGCCTTAGTATGCATAAATATTATATAGATTTTTTTAATATTTCGCAATTGTACATATTTAATGGTAAAAACAGAAATCTCCCTTTTTGAACACAGGTAAATTTCTATCTTGAAAACAGAAGAGTACCAAAACGGAAGTTTTGTTAAAAAAGGGAGAATAGACGGCAATTTTATTGCCAGTACATTTTCCGTTTTTACACGGATTTTTTTTTCTTTTTTAGAGTGTAAATGTGCATCACATATATATAATTATTATATAGATTTTTTTTTATATATTGCTCGGAGACCGCTGACCAGGCCCCTACCTACCGGGATTCGACCCAGTTTGATGGGTTTGAGTGCCTGTAGAGTGGGACGAAATTCGCCTGATCGCCTCATGGGACGATCTACAATGACAAGTACCCAGGACGGCTGACCAATAAAGTCCGGATTTTACTGGCTTGATCACTCCTAGGTTTTAGTATTCTGAGATCTGTTGCCACAGGCCACATTACTCGTCATGATAGTTGGAATGGGGCTGAACAATTTAGTGCCGAAACTTTGGTACTCAACTTAGCTTGAAAAAGGGGGGAGAATTTTGAGGGAAGACAATTAAAACCACTGAAATTAATTATTATTATTATTATTATTTTATATTACTCATATTTATTTGTAAACACAGAAATTTTCCTTCTTGAACAGTAGTAAATTTCCATCTTGAAAATGGGAGAATACCAAAACGGAAGATTAGTGAAAAAACGGAGAGAAGATGGCTACGTTGCTGACAGTACATTTTACGTTTTTTTTTACGGATTTTTTTTTTTTTTTTTTTTTAACAGTGTAAATATGCGTCAGCATATATATTTGTTATATAGATTATTTTTTCAATACTGCGCTATTGCTCATATTTATTTATAAAAAGAGAAATTTCTCTTCTTGATGAGAGGTAAATTTTCATCTTGAAAACGGGGAAATATGAAAACAGAAATTTAATGAAAAAACGGAAAATAGACGACAACGTTGCTGCCAGTCCATTTTTTTGTTTTTTACACGGAATTTTTTAGACTGTAAATATACATCAATATACATAATTATTAGATAGAATTTTTTTTTATATTGCGCTATTGCTCATATTTATATGTAAAATCAGAAAATTTCCTTCTTGAATAGGAGTTAAATTCTTATCTTGAAAACAATAGAATACCAAAATGGAGATTAGACTTCAACGTTGCTACCAGTACATTTTCCGCTTTTTCACGGTATTTTTTTTCTTTTTTTTTTTTTTTTTTTTTTTTTTTTACAGCGAAGTTTTTGAAATTGAATGAGTAAATATTAGAAGAATATGAAAAATTCATGTACCTGTATCAGGATCACAAGTATCAGCATGATTATGACAAAAACATTTCACACATCGCGAGTAAGGACTGTTGCCTAAAGGATCTCTTCGATATCCGGGAGCACAATATTCACAGGATAATCCCGTATAACCTTCAGGACATACACACTGTTCAATCCACGTGGCCTGATAATTTCCAGGAACTTTATGAACTGTTTCTAAAACAACATCGTCGAGGTAACCAATGCCTAAAATAATATAAACAAGAACGAAAAATCAAGCATCAGGAATACATTACGACGCAATTTTCAACACTAATAGAATATTATGTGTAAATTTCATTTTTTTCATAGAATGATATCAGATATCTAAATAAGCTTTAAAGAAAACACATAACTCAGTAAAAGTCCATGTTAAGTAATTGCTGATCCACACTGTAAACACAAACGTCTGAAACTCAGTTAAAAGTGTATCTTAAATGGATGGTCACATTTTAAGTGAAAAAAAAGTGTCTTACTTTTTAAGACACATTTTTGCATTTGAAGTTAAGACATTGGAAACGTCTTAAAACGCCACCATTTTTAAAACACTTGAAATGTCTGAAAAAGCCGCCGTTTCGTCAAATTGTTTGTTCGAAAAAAAGACTGATGGCACCATCTATTGGCAATTTTAGAAGCATCTCGAATTGGCAGGAGGAGGGGAATTTTACATCGTATTTCTCAAGTCTTGGGCTGGGATTGCGGTGCCTCGCATTCTTAAATCTTGCGTTCGAACTTATACCCTGTTCACATCGGACATTTAAGATATCTTAGACCGCCATTTTTGAGGTGGTACCCTCCCGGAATTGAATACCTGTCCACACCGCAAAACTCATCTAAGATAACTCACTGCTCATCACTGTGACCGATATCTGAACAAACATAGAATGTGCGCATGCGTTAAAGGCAACCTCAACAGCCAATCGGCCTCCAGAGCCAATCAGAGTGAGTGGTGTTGGCTGCATCTAGCAATAGAAAGCTCGAACTCACTAAGTGAGTTTCTGGAACTCCCTCAGTGAGTTCGGCGGTCTAAGATATCTTAACTATCCGATCTGAACGTAGTATTAGGATGGGCGTTCTTACGATCGATCTTAACTTCGTATTGCGGTGCCTCATCGTAAGTCCTCCTGCTTAAACGTAAGTCCTCCTGCAGTCAGCCAATCAGAGGCCGTAGTTAGATTTGTTGTGGTTGCGCGGGCATACACTTACGCTTCGTCGTAAGATAGCTTTCGGGTTAGCGTAAGAACGCGAGGCACTGCAATACCGATTACGCTTTGTTTATATCGTAAGTCAGAGTTACGCTCAAGATTGAGCTTAAGTGAGGCCCCCAAATCCCAGCCTTGAACGGGATTCGAACGCGCAACCTTTGGCTTGGGAGGCGAACGTGCTGCCTGCTTTGCCAGTGAGACCTTGAGTGATTTTGATTTTAAATGTATCTAGCGGATGTTGATGTGTGATTAAATTTTTAGAAAGCAGATTGTATTTTTATCGGTGCTGTTATAATATCAGCATGTTTTAATTAATAAAGCTAGATTATTATTATGGTTTTTCTATGGTTAATAATTAATTAGAATATGGCTTGATTAATATAATTTATTAGAGAAATTGCTTTTGTTCAATGAATGATTAGAATATGCTCTAGTTAATTTGTTGATCAGAAATAATAAACTTTGAATTGCATATTGGAGGAGAGATTTTAACACGTTACTGTTTATAGAGGCGAAAGGGATCAATTTTAAAGGGGCATATTATAAATTTGATTTTTATATGAATATATTTCTTAAATAAAAAAAAGCTCCTAAAATTTTGATTTTTTTTTTCTTTTTTTTTTTACTTTTGGGAAAATGGTTGTTGCTTTCGGTTGAAAAAGGACCTAATGATGTTCGCATTTTACTATTTTAACCGAAATTCTGTAACTTTAGAAGAATTTTTTAAGCGTTTTTAACGAAATTCTATAGCTTTAGCAAAATGTATCTTTGAATAGGCAATAGAAATGCATAAAATCGTTACAAAAAGGATATACGCAAAATATCAGATATGAAAAATAAAGTAGAAATTTAGTAATTTCGTGTTATAGCGACCCCCAAAGATGAAATATTTTTGTTTCTGTTTTCATTAATATATTGTAAATTTGGTACTTTCGTGTAATTTTTTTGAACGATTTTGTAACAACAAAAATAATCTGGCCGTGAATAGGGAAACAGTTACGTCAATTATTTGAGATTTTCCATTTCATTAGAAATCACTTAATTTCGAGACGAAATAATTGTCAAAAATGTTGAAATATTGTTCAAGAATTGCGGAATAGTCAATAGTGAGTGTTATTTTTGACAGTGAGGAAACAGTTTCGTCAGATATTTGAGGATTCACGTTTCGTCAAAAACCACGTGACTCTGTGACGAAATGATTGTCAAAAATAACGAAATAGGGCTTAAGTATTGCCGAATAGTCAAAATTGAGTGTTTTATTTCTGAGAGTGTACAATGCAAAAAAAAAGTGTTGGTTTTACAGTATAATACTGGCACCCCAGCTGCCAGTATTATAACGTAAAATTAACAGTAATAAACAGTAAAATAAGCAGTAATACGCTGCCGAATCGAAAAATATCGAAAATAAATCACTGGCCGAAACTCAACTTAGTGGTAATAAGACTTGAAAATTTAGGGAATTATAACAGTATATTAAATAAATAAATATTTAAACTACGCCGAAAGGCAACCGAAAACTGTTAGCGAGCAGAAAATTTATATGATTTAGAAAATATATTTGAATACCAACGCACAAAATGGAATTTTGAAAAATGCATAATAATATCGAAATAAAGAACAAGAATCTTCTAAAAAAATATCTGCATGGATAAAATTTACCTTCTATACTTAGACACATATCATACGTAAATAATAAAAAAGTCCTGTGATAAAATACACGTAATAGTTAAAGTAGACTACAATACAACCACATAACCCAAGCAAAATCATCATTTTTTAATGATTTAAGATAAAATACTTATTCTAGGCAAGTGACTTGAAAGCTATTATATAAATATACACGTAATAAAAACTAAATTCGCATTTGACAAATATATAATAGAAGTTATGTGACGTTATTAAAACAAAGATATAAGAAAACCTAAAGATAAAACTTACTTTTATTCTTTAAAATATTTTCTTTTATAATCCAAGGAGCTCTTGTATTTATTATATTTGTGAATGCATTACGTCGTCGCCCCACCAGTGGCTGAGAGGTTCTGCTCTCGAAGCTGGTAGACGGGAGGTGCTGGGTTCGTTCCCAATCGCGCCCGTCGGCCTAATCGTTTGGAGTTTTCGTGGTTTTCTTCGAGCCGTGGATTTATCCATGCGTAAATACGGGTTAGGTTCCCTTAGAAAGACCCCCACGAAGGGCACTCCCCCCGGGCCTATATCCCAAGTGTAGATAATTGGCCGTCAATCAACACACGCATTTCGTCGTCATGTAATGCCGGCGTCCCTATCTCTGATACTCATCACTAACACCTGCCTGCCCTGACCTCCCTCCCTTCTCATTTCAAATGTGATCAACAAAAGCAATGTCTTAATTTAAAACATTTTACCGTATTAAGACACTGGCCACAGAAACCCTATTGGTTCATTTCTACCACCAGTCGATTAAGACACACAAGTGTCTTAAATTAAGGTATCTATTATGTCTAAGCCAGTGGTTCCCAACGGGGGGCGTACGACCCACAGGGGGGCAATTTGACTTTTCAGGGGGGCAATTTAACTTTTCAAGGGGACAATTCAGTATTTCTGTGAACCCATACCTTCTGAATTGTTTTTTCTAATAATAATGTTGCAGAGTGAAAATAAAAGTTATACATTCAAATTTCAAAAACAAAATTAAAAAAATAGTTTTTTATTCAATTTTTTAAAAGTATCTATTCAAAAGTTTTAAATACAATCCTACCATAATAATTATTGAAAAACACATTTTGAGATATTTAGATACTTATATATATTTAAAATTTCTTTATAATTTTTCTGATTTATAAGTATTTTAGAATTTTAAACAACTTTTTCGATTATTTATTGAATGAGTCTCACTACAATGTGTCACATGAAAATCAATTTTACACATAAAACTATTCAAGTGTATATTTAACAATTACTTGACGACCTTCCTTTACCGAATCTTTTAACACGTTTCATTCTGATTAGAAATTGATTAGTAATTTAATCGCAGAAATTCTGTGACTAAATAAGACAAAAATGTTTTATTCAAAATTATTGATTTTTCTAATCAAGGATTCTGAGCACTCTATACATCACGCATACGTGGCGTGGCGACCATGTGCCAGTAAACTACGAGGAGTATCAAATGATTATAAAAAATATTTGATTCATCCATTACCTTCGGCACGTTTCAGGATCAATGTTAAATGCTTTTTACTCTGTCAGGAGTAAATTCTTTTAAATTTTTATGAGAATTATATGTTATAGGGGGAGGGGGGCATCATCATTTTAGAGATGTTTTGGTGGGGCGCGGCTAAAAAATGGTTGGGAACCACTGGTCTAAGCTCTATATTAAGACATTTACGTGTCTTAAATTCATTTTCAGTGTTTTTTTTTTGTCTTACTTTAAGACTCCTTTATTTGCAGTGCATATCCGGTAGTATGGGCGGATTCTTTCGGGCAGCTGTGTATATAATCTGCACAATTTATTCAAGTGACCTAATACACAATAGGGTAAAACACACAGGATTCTTTAAGGATTCTTTCTTGTTCAAATCACTATTACAAAAATTTAAATCTATTTTATACTTACCATTGTTTTTGAAAATATTCTAGAGATATATTAAAAAATTATTGGTGGCAAAATTTTGAAAAATTATACATTTTATTATTAAAAATTAATTGCATTCATTATATATGGTCAAACACTCCAGTAACTGACACCATCGTTATTTTGAAACACCAATAACTGTCACAAAGTGAACCAGTGACTGACACTTCATTTTAAAAGTTTAAAATGCTTAAAAATAAAAAAAAAACTTTATTCTTCATTATGAAAACAAAATACATTAATATTTATTATAAAAAGTGGGATTTAGTAAGTTGCACTGCCTTATTAGTAAAGCAGAGTACATAGTAAGAGTATATAGAAGTAATATTTAGTACTGCATTATTAATAATGCATATATCCAATAACTGACATTTTAAAAATCAAAATACAAACATAATAAAACAGTAAATAAAATAATTCATTTAGGACTTGAATGGAAATATACAGATTAAAACAAGTTGGAAATTGTATGTTAAACGTGACAAATGTGGTGCGTTCGTTTCGTGCTGTAACTAGTTTTTATATGTAAAAAAAAATATATATATATCGTTATTATTTCAGTGAAATAAATTATATTGTCTGTTATGAGCGAACTGAAAATGCCTTTTTTTTCTTATTACGTATGCCATGCTTACAGATGCGATTTTTTTTTTCGACACCAGACAGTGCTGTAAAATTCACCCTAGAGATCTTGCTTTGCGAATGATTACCTTCATGGTTTAATATTTCTATGACTTAAAATGAATGAATCTTTTGTTTATTTATTTTAATGGTTTGAGATATTCGGCTGTTAACCAAATTTTCACTGAAGTTATCTCAGAATCTATACATTTTTTAATGTAACTTCTCTCTCAAGCAAACAATTTTTTTGAACGATCTTTCTAAAAATGTAACTTTTATGCAATTTTATTCGAAACAATAATTTTGAATAAAAATGGCCACTTGGCATATGGAAAAAGATGTGGTTAGCCCGTATTTGTTTTTCTCAGTCACATGACTTCCGCTTTTACTAATATGTAGATTACGTATGATAGGATTTAATAGAATAAAGAAAACTTTTATTAATATGTTTTTAAGTTTTTATTCGATTTTCCTAAAATTTGAAATGACTCGAAAAAAATCTGCAACGATTATAGATATTAAATTTCCTACCATTCGGTTGGGTAGTTTTTGCGCTGTTATATGCAGACAGACGGACATACGGACGGACCATACGACGATTGTAGGTGCTAGGTATTTATATAATTACGAACGCGCCTAAAAATACAGTAATGCATAATTATGACTAAATCATAAAGAACAATATTTCTGAAATTTTCTTACCTTCTCTTGAGAAAGTGCCCTTGATTTTGATTGCTGTGAGATTTGATAGAATTTTCATGAAATCAAAGGCATTGACTTGAGGGGTCCAACCAAAAGAGGGGTTCTCGTGAAGACGAAATCGATACTTCTGTACTTTATGAGAAGGAATAGGGTTGCCCTGTTCTGTGATGGGGACACTGACTCGGAGACCAGCACCTTCCAAAATGATATCATGGGCACTGATGCGAACATTTTCGGCTCCTATTCTCAGGCTAAAGGTAAGATAATGGTTGTAGCACGACCTCTGGTTACCTAAGTAACGTTCTGAAAAGAAAACAAGAAAGGAAAATCATGCGTCAAGTTTAAATTATGAAACACTTTCCAAGATATTCAGAGTAGTGTAACAAAACGGCACTGTTTGATAAGGTGAAAGATGATGTCTAAGCAAACAAGGTCAACGTCAAACCGGGCAGGGAAGCGTACTTTACGGCTTAAGCTCAACTAGCCCCGCCCAGCAGGTTTGTTTACCTAATTATACTGAGCATTACTAAATTATACTTTGTGATATTGAGCAATAATTATACTATGTAATGGTGAAATACAAATTCTGAAAATACAATTTACCAATCCTACTGAACAGTACTAAGTACTACTATGTGATACTGAGCAATAATACTACCCTGTAATAATACTGTAAGATGCTGAAGTAAATAATAATAATGGATAGAAGTAAGTACTAGATGAACAATAATGAATGAATAATAATACTAGAGTAAACAATGATAAATTATGCTAAAAATACTAAATAACACTGTATGATGCCATTAAGAATAACTAAATTGTTAAGGTTAGAGTTTATGTAGTGTATTAAGGTCCTTATGCATATTATAAGTCCACTTCATCCTTAACCTCCACTAAGTCCAATGGAGGCAGCAATCACACATAACACATTTAAAACCCAGTTTCATCAATTACCATCTACAGTCGGAAAATTGTCCGAATTATTATGTTCAGTCCTGTATGTAATCTATGGATTTGTATATATAGTATGGTAAAATTTAGTTCAGTTAGGAAATGCATAACACAGTTGAAAATTCTCCTTTCTCAATTTCAGTGAATACCACTGGTCTACATCAAAATTGCTTTTTATATAAAAATGTACTATACATATACTTTTCAACACGCTGAATTGATTATGGAAATTTAAAAGTAATAATGTTCAGTTACACCCTATTTACGATAATATGTGGGTCTCTCAAATATAATATTTTTTTGAGATTTCAAAATATTTAGTGATTTACCCGCGTTATATTTTGTTGGGCAGATATAACGATTTAGCCAATGTTAGCAGACTACTGCTAGTCCGAGGGAATGTACCCAGGGGGAGGGGGGTACATTCCCCCCAACCGGAGCATTGAAATGTCCCCCCCGGAAGATTTGAGATTTTATGCTTTTAATTGTTAAAAAGTGCAATTTCCGCCCCGGAACTGTACAATGTCCCACCCGGAACCACAGAAATCTCTCCCGGAGAAAAGTCTCTGAATTCAACACTTGGAACTTGTGTAGAGATGCCCCTGAAACTCAAAACAAAAAACAAGTGAAAAAGAAGTCAACTTCTTGATTGATAATATGAGGTTAATGTTTTGATACTGTTCATAAATTTTTAATTTAGTGTAAAAAGTTTAAAAAGAAACTAAATAAAATATTAAATACGAGAATTTACATATTTCTAACAAAGCGTACAACCTAGTGAGGTAAAAATGTCCAAACCAGGAATCGAACCCGGACCCTTGGAATAACGCTCCAATGCTCTACCATTGAGCTACAAGAACGATACCCAGCTTGGCATCTCTCACCCGCATATGTCGAGAAGGCAGTAACTGCCGCACAAGATGAAAAGGTCATCATGAGCACGCAACCCTGCGTCAAACATGAGTCGAAATAAAAGCCCAGCATAGGTGAACACATATATATATTTTAAATTAATTTTTCAATTAATTTTCAGCAGTGAAATTACACCCGAAATTATTGAATATTAAACACGTGAATTTACACATTGCTAACAAAGAAAACAAGAAAGAAAAATCATACGTCAAGTCTAAATTTTGAAGCTCTTTGCAAGATATTTATTATAGTGTAGCAAAACGTCACTGTTTAATAAGGCGAAGGATAATGTCTAAGTAAACAAAGTCAAGGTCAAACCGGGCGGGGAGGCCTACCTTTCGGCTTAAGCTCAACTAGCCCCGCCCAGCAGGTTTGTTTATATAATTATACTGAGTATTACTAAATAATATTTTGTGATATTGAGCAATAATTATACTATGTAATGCTGAAATACAAATTCTGAAAATAAAAGAACACTTATAAACTCGGCGTACAACCGAGGGAGTGAAAAATGTCCAAACCTGGAATCGTAATATTCAATACTTTCGGGCGTAATTTCACTTAGGAAATTAATTGAAAAATTAATTAAAAAATTATAAAACTAAATAATTTGATGTTTTTTAAAATAAATAGTAAACAATAAATAATCTTTGACATTTCATTTAAATCATAATTTTTTCATACTAACCATCTTTTTACACCGAGAGCTAACATTAACATTTTAATGGTTAATTCATATTCTTTGACCCCAAATTAGTATAAAAATATATCGTTAATTTAAAAAGCAAAAAAAAAATGTTGTATTCTGTACACCAGTGTAAGTGAAAAGTATTCGAATTCTTTTGTGTAGCCTTGTACAGGATCTATAGAAGTTACAAATACCAAGTATTATGGAAAAATTTATTTAAATTTAAAAACGTTTACAGCAACTGTACACTCACTTCCAGCAATTATAGCTCATAGACAGTGCAGTAACCGCATTCTTTTGTGTGTCCCTGTAACTGAAGATAAACGCTATGCCCTGTTCTAATAGTAAGTATTTTGAAATGAAGCTCAGGTAACTTAATTAAAATACACTACAAACGATTTTTCCCTATTGACCATAATGTAACGCAATTTTTTGATTGCCCGTGTAAACGAACTCAAACTGTTACACACTTCATTTTCAATACCGAACATTCCAAAGTAAACCTCAATAACATAATATACATCAATTGCATAGCAATCTGAGTATATTTATGCGATTTTTAAAATAGGTGGATTTAACTTTGTGCCGTTATATTAAAAATAAATGAACAATGTAAAATAGCACAAATAAAAATATATATAAAGGCCATCAGCTGTTTCGGAGCCACTAAAGCTCCATCATCAGTGCCAAATTTAAAAGATTAAAAACCCATTTAAAAGTTTAAGCCATGTAAATATGCTTGCGTCTCCGGCACGCGCCCAAGATTCAATGGCGGTGAGTTTTTCAAAACAACAGCGGAGTCAGGAAACACATGTGACGTAGGAGACCAATAGAAGCAACCGGCCTGACTGGACGAGTTTAAGTACGGTGGAGAAAAAAGGGGGGGGGGGACAAAGATAATGAATTAAATGAACGGTAGCCAGATATTTGAAAAATTTGGTGTGTCCAGTACATATGACATACGCAAGTTATGAAAAGTTTTCCGCAACGTTCTCAGTTCTTTGCGGCTGTTGGCGAAACCCCGCTAATCCCTCATCAAACTTTTGCCAACACAGAGGAGCCGTCTTTTGCTCCGCCAAAAGAGGAACAGCTTGACGTCATGAGTTACGCACTGAGAACTCTTCAGCTGTGAATCAAGATAAGAAATTGATGTCTTTAGTTTCGCCATATATGTGTTAAAATGTTCGATGAATTTCTGACTCTGTACTAATTATAATCCATATGTTGTACTTTTATATTAATTAGGATAAGGATAAAGATATATTTATCTAAGTATCTATTTATATGTTCATAATTTATATGTTTATTCCGAGAAATCAAAATTCTTTAATTTTTTGCTATGGTATAAAAAGGGGTCCTGAATGCACGCCAGACCTTGAGTTCCACTTTGCCTTGATTAAACCAAAGTGGAGGACTATCATCCCGGATGATGGTCGTGTAAAAGAAAAGTTCATATATAAAAGTACATATATATACATAAAGAAAAGTATGTACATAAAGAAAAGTACATATATAAAGTACATATGTTGTATAAAAAGGGGGTCCTGAATGCACGCCAGACCTTGAGTTCCACTTTGGCTTGATTAAACCAAAGTGGAGGACCATCATCCCGGCTGATGGTCGTGTAAAAGAAAAGTACATATATAAAAGTATATATATAAACATAAAGAAAAGTATGTACATAAAGAAAAGTACATATATAAAGTACATATATTGTATAAAAAGGGGGTCCCGAATGCACGCCAGACCTTGAGTTCCACTTTGGCTTGATTAAACCAAAGTGGAGGACTATCGTCCCGGCTGATGGTCGTGTAAAAGGAAAGTACATAAGCAATAAAATAAATAAGAGACAGTGAGAGATAAAACTTTATCAATATCTTAATCTCGATGCTTAGGTTTTAAATAAAACCCAAATTCTGAACTAACTAAATTAATAATCTGAAATAATTAATACAAAACAGTAACTTACCCGGGGCAATGAAATAAATAAATTCTCCACCTTGGCCTCGTACTTCAATAATTTGTAGATCAGCATCATATATTACAGGAACCTCCCTTCCTCTTAAATCAAGAGCATTCCAGTACTCGTCATCTGTTGAAGTGAAATAATAAAGAGACGATATATTTGTTTGGAATGATATGTTTTCTACAGACAAGTTGTGATTGAATATTTAAGAAATAGCTGAACAGGACATATCTTAACTCAAACAAAGAAATATATGCACGTGATAATTATAATATAAACCAGTGACTGTGAGTTGCGTACGTTGTTTTATTTGGTCACTGGATGATCGATCAGATTTTCAAAATATATTATTGTTGTAATGTTATTCCATATGAAGGCAAAAGTACGTGGTACCTCAATAGTAAATGAAATAATAAAAGTACGTTAAAAGTTTTGCCTTTTGTTCTGTGTGTTATCCCATTTAAAATTGATTAATTTGAAAAGACACTAATTTATTAAACGGAACACTATCATATACAAACACTGGATACTGGTAGGAACAAAAGAACATCAAAACAAAACTTGAATAGAAGAATTATTTACAAAATAAGTTGACGAAAGATTTAGCTTAATAATACTTATTTGTAGCATTAATTATTTTCCTTTGGTACATTAATATCGTATAGAGAATAGATGAATTTTGTGTTTTTTAAAAACTCCACAGCCTTTTAGCATGTTGCATGGTGAAAGCCATTTTATCAACTCCGACCAACTCTGAGAGTTCTTTAATGGAGAACAAGTCAAAGTATACGTTTGGTGGTGTCGTCTGGTGGCTGTTTCAACAAACAAAAACACACTCTCTAGCAATTATTAACTTCTGTGAAAATGTAAAAAAATACAAAGTGTTAAATTTCTAAAGAAAAGAGCACAAAGAAATATTCGTGAAATGACAGTATTTTATTAAACTTTGTGTTGGGAGCAACTTCAAGTAGTTGCAGCCTTTTCTGTGTCAACCTGCTGCAAACCAAAATTTATCTGTGACCTAACGAGGCTAGACCCTACTTATGGTGAAAAATGATAGAAACCCATAAAATAAGCAGAATTTGCATTTACAAAGAAAATATAATAAATCAATAGAAAAAAAATCTAGAGACTTAAAATACATTTTAACAATATTTTTAAACCTTCTGCTTCTTTTTCAGCTGTTAGATTAATCTGCATATCTAAAATAATCTGCAGTTTCTGCTGTCGTGCTGCACTGGTTTACCTACTGAACTTTAAGTTAAAATTAACAAGTTCTTTCTCAATTTCTTGTTGGATCAAAACAATGTAATCAAACACAATGCCTTTTTAACTGTATTTTTTTTTATAATACAATAATTGATACTTCTTTGTTATAGGGGCCTCGACACTCGAGAAAAAATGGCGAGGTTGAATTTGGCAAGTAAAGCAAAGTTTTCAAAAGCACTGTCTGGCAACCTTTATTTACACTTTAAACGTCATCAGATTGTTATAGCTTTATGAAATAACTATAAATGTATCGAATGCACAAACACGTTGTTTTATATTTATGACATTTAATATATTATATTAAGAATAATTTTTTTTTCAATTTATACATAAAAATGCCCTATAATAATGTAATACAAACATATAACATAAATAAACCGTATAAGTTTAGAAATTTTTTCATTACTTGTCGTTTCACCTAAGTGATTTCTGATAATGTTATGTGCAAAATTGCACATTCTAAAGACTGAGTTATGCCAAGGTCTTCATAACAAAGAAGTACCCAATCATTAATATAGGTATTTTTTCGTGTTTAATAAAGGGAGATAATGTTTTATTATTATAGCTTATTATTATGATTTTCACATTAAGAATACCTATTCATATTCTCGTACAAAATTTTGTCTTTTTGATAAATTATATAAAACCCTCTTATTATAACTATATATGTATTAGATGGGTCACGAAACTTTCAAATTTTAAGGTGGATCGCTTATCAATAAAGTGTTGGAACCCCTTATATAAATAATTAATTTTCAGCGTTTCTCACGTTTTTTATGTTTTGTGATGGGAATTTAGTTCACTGTTTAAATCACTCTCTTTCATCTTTAGCGCAGTTTAGTTTTATGTAATGTGTTCTCCGAGAGCGTTGGATATGGCCAATTGCGTCTCGGATGACGTTGCGTGGGACATTGCACGGCCAAATTCAGTACTGGCCGAGAAAGCCTTTGCTTATCTCTCGGCTTAAGATATAATTCATGACGTCAGATCATGTGACCCTTGATCTGATCAATATAATAATAAAGCCCTTGTTTATTTCTCTCGTCTTAGACGGAGTTCATGACGACAGATCAATTGATCTTCGGCCAGCCCAATCGACTGATAAAACTCTTGTTTATTTTCCCCTCCTCTAGGACGGGTTGTTCAGCTGATTGTCTCGGACGAGATCACATGATCTGACGTCATGATATCTGCCATAAGCCACCGTCCTAATAAACAAGAGCTTCCTCGGCCGGTACTGAAATCGACCGTGAGCATTGCCGTTTGTGTCACGCAAGATGTTGCGCTATCTGGATATTTTATTGTTATCTTCTAAACTGACAGTTTCCTTTATTAACATGTTATTTTAAAGTTTGCCTGATTTTCATTTTGGAAACCCCGTTTTTATAAAATTGGATTTCGGATCATACCGATCAAAAGCAGTCGAGTTTGTACCCTCGTCCGTTGAGGGGGCGATGATGCTTAGCTGGAGAAGTTATTTCCGTCAATAAAAAAATTAATATCGATGATCGCTAGCGGAACCTTCATAAATAATTCTCCGTGATTACTTCTGTTAATTTTACAATTTTTTTTTATGATTAAGCGGAAACCCACACTGTTATTCATCTAATAAAATAAAGAAAAACATTTTCTTATTTTACTGGAAGTCATCATTTGTCTATACTTTACTAATTTAATTCCAAGACAGGTACGAAATTAAATCATCTATAAAATTTATCTATTTGAACAAAAAGAACAGATTCAGGCTATTGCGGTTCTTATATAAATCCAGAATTATAAAATGCTGTGCGATTTATGAGAACACAGTTTTTAACGCCACATTTACGCAGCCAAATATGTAAAAAAAAATAATAATAACACAATTTTAAAATTAATTAATTAAACAATTTTTATTTGAGTGAAAGGTATTATTGAGAAAGCTCTCAGTTAAATCAGTTTTAAAAACAAAGTTTAGATAGAAGTTGGAGAGGTTCTGAGAAATCATCTAAATTAACAGGATCGGCATATCCAATCCAACAACTTTCAACTTATTCACTTTTAAAGTCAATAGAATCAGTTTTTTTACATTGCTTCTTTTATGAGTGAATTAAAGGATCATTTATACACAGAATACACACCAAATATGATATTACAGGGTTGAAAATTCAGTATTGACTTATACACTGAATATACCTTAAATATGGCATTTATGGGTTGAAAATATACAATGAATCGATTTATAGAGCAAAAAATAAGGTATTTAGAAAAGAAATTAAAAATTAATACTTCCCAGACTGGTCATTAGAAAACTTCTCATATTATAATATTACTAACTGCAAAAAAAAAAAAAAAAAAAAAAAAAAAAAGTTGTGTTGCATTTAAATTACATGGGGTCTTTCAAAAAAAAATTTTTTTTTTTTTTTTTTGAGAAAAAGAAATTTAGTTTTATAATACATATCAAGTGTCTAGCCCTTAGCAATTCCTAATAAATCGTAATTTTAGAACATTTTTGGAACATTTTCCACTTATTTCCTCTTTTTAAAAATTTCGGATTGTTTAGAACCGTCCTTATAAAAAACATTTACATTTAAAAGTAACCAATATGAAAAATTTCACTTTTTTAGCCCCATCAGCAGGACAGAAATAGCAATTTTAGAATAATTTTAGTTCCTGCACACTTTTACTTTTCATATTTTTCAGAAATTGTTTTGTTGGGAGCATTTACTTCTTAAAAGTAAGAGTCATGTCAAGTTTCAAGTCTTTACAGCTCCAAAAGCTTTAAAAGGCAAAAGTCTAATTATTAATTTAACAGCTTTAAAAGTTTATACAGCTCCAAATTAATCGTAATATAGAACGCTTTTAGAGCATTTTCCGCAAATTTGACACTTTTAAATTTCGAATTTTTTAGAAACCGTTTTTTAGGAACCTTTACATCTTAAAAGTAAGAGACATGTCCAGTTTAAAGTTTTTAGTCTTTACAGCTCCAAATGAATCGTAATATAGAACGTTTTTAGAGCATTTTCCGCAAATGTGACTCTCTTAAATTTCGAATTTTTTAGAAGTCGTTCTTTAGGAACTTTTACATCTTAAAAGTCACTACTATACAAAATTTCAAGTTTTTAGCCTTAACAGTGTCACAGAAAATGTAATTTAAAACATTTATTTTTTATTTATTTATTTTTTATTTTTATTTATTTATTTTTTTGTACCTGAAACGTTTAACGGTTCGAAATTTTTAGAAACTATTATGTGGAAGCATTTACGTCTTAATTATAACAGCCATGTCGTATTTCAAGTTTCTAATAAACCTAACAGTTCCAAATAAATCGTAATTTAAAACTTTTTTAGAAACGTTGTCCGCTTATTTTAGCATTTTTAAATTTCTAACTTTTTTTATGCATTCAATAGCGAGTATTTACATTTCAAAAATAACCACTACATGAAATTTCAAGTTTCTAACCCCAACAGTGTTTCAAAAATCGTGATTTTAGAACCTGTTTTACTCCTGCACCTCTTTGGAGTTGTTGGCTAACCTATGTTGTAGCAGCAATTTGCAATGCAACAGCATTTTGCCAGCATTATTTTTTAAATGGTTTGGTAGCTCCAGAGCTAGTTTCCATTACACTTAACAAACAAACATTAAAACGTTACTTCTTTATAATTTTAGTATAGATTGCAGAAAACATAAGAAAATTAAATTTGCATTTCCTACTTTCATCAAATGTCGATTGAATTAATTTCTTGAAAAATCCTGGAGCGCTGTGACACTCATGTGAATGCCCATAGCAGAAGCAAGGCACACAACCAAACTCATTCTCCAGCTGAAGATCAAAGTAACCTTTCTTACAACTGTAATTACAAAAAGAGAGAATTTTAAATATTATTAATATTAATAACATAAACAAAAAATTATATCTCAAAAATTAAAACAACATTATTTTCAAGCAGTGTTGTAGTGATTCAATTCAACTGATTTTTTAAAAGAAAAATAACTATTTTAAAAACACAAATTGCACAAATTGTGCTTATTAGTTGCTAAAATCAGTGTAAAAATTGTCTTAAACTCATAAAAGAGCTAAAATCCTACATGTTTCGGCTTTAAACTTAAAGCCATCATCGGGGAAGAGGAACAACACAAACGACTACTGATCTTTTACTTTTCGACACGAGAAAATTGAAATCAACAGTATGGAAAAATTTAAATAAAATAAGCGGGCGCTCTCTGTTGCCAAAGAGCGAAAAACAAAACAAGGAATTAACAAGGGGTTAAAAATGTATAAAACATGATACATTTTAGGATACATGATACATGATACATACTAGTTAACAGTGTAGTGTACAAATGGATTCAATTGTGAAAAATAACTATTTTAAATCAATTTCACGTATGGAAAATTATCAGTTTAAATCGAGTATAATTATTTATGCAGCTTTAAAAGATGATTTAATATTTTTAATGCACATTTATAGATATAATATCGTCTATAGAACACACACACACATGATCATATATATTATTTCTGTTATTAAAATCCCTTTTTCTAAGCAAATAGAAAAGGCAGAACGATAAATGAGATATCGTATGAAAGGATTTTGAAGCGGCTTCTGACATAGTACATTCATTAAAACATGTATTTTGATTAAAAATTTCAATTAATTAAAAATTAAATGGGTATTGTTTTCATGAATGAATTGAATGGTTTTTCTCAAATGAGTGTTGCCACAAAAATAAAATACCGCAACAATGATTATGTTCTATAAAGTAAAGTGGGACAAATTTGCTGCAAGGGTTTATGTTATATTTATGATTAAAAAGCAAAATTTAAATTCAAATACTCAATTTATTCCTCTTTATCGCATGTTTTTTTTTTCTTTTTTCGAAACAGATGATGTCACCCTCTAATGCAATTCAAATATGGTGGATATTTTCTTTCCTTCTTTATTATTATTATTTTATTTATTTATTTATTTATTCATTCATTCATTCATTCATTCATTCATTCATTCTATTTTATTTTATTTTATTTTATTTTATTTTATTTTATTTTATTTTATTTTATTTATTTATTTATTTATTTATTTATTTTGCGTTTGCTATTTTGGAGAAGTTTTTATTGTTTTAACTTTGATGGCATCAGTGAGATGAAATTGAATGAGACTAATGTTGTTTGCAGGTACTTTTATCTTTAATATTTCTGTAGAAGTTTAAACCTGCCTCTAAAAAATGCTAGATATTGCTAAAAAATATTAGACTGCAGTGCAAAATCTTCGCACTGCAGTCTATATATATATATATATAAATGATATATATAGACTGATATATATATAAGTCACTGATATATATATAAATTTCGTTGAATCGATGCAACAAGTACCGTTTATACCTTTATTTTTGAGAATACACTGAAATTAAAAGCAAGTAAAATCTATATATATATATATATATATATATATATATATATATATATATATATATATATATATTACGCTATCGTGCGTGGCACAGAAATCGCGATTATTTGTTAGTTGTTTAATGGCAACAAAAAGAATGAAACACATTTCATTGGATATTGTGTAAAGGTCCTTTGGCAGGATTTAGGCCAAGGCAAATTCTTCTTAGATTCAGACATTTTGGAATACAAAATTCCCACGGATTTAGTTTCAATAAATTAAATTTTCAACATATTTATAGATAGATATAAAAATAATAACTATACTATAATGACTTCTATCACTTTCATTCAGAATAAACGAATTTGTTGAGGAGATTTAAGCCACGAGTTCGTTTGGAAATCTCTATTGGGGCATGTGGACATTTTTTTGAAATACATGTTGTTAAAAATAAGTAATCCGGTTTCAATAGCACGTTTTCAATAGCGGTCTAATATAGCAAATTTATCCCTCCACGATTTTGGAATTTTTAATGAGTGAAACGTGCAATTTCTGCCAAGACTTTTCTTACAGAAATCGCGATTATTTGTTAATTGTTTAATGGCAATAATGAAGTTTTATAAAATGCATCACATTAGCATTTCACAAATCTTAATTTGTTATATATTAAGCCTCGATCTTATACCGATATGCCATTTAGGTTCAACCGTAAGAACTTACCTGACCTTTTTATTCTTTAAAAGTAAGTGTAATAATTTTCCCTGACCGTTTCATTTTTTAAACGTAACTGTTATACTTTTGAAATTTCAGCTCTTATTTAATTTTTTGTTATATTTTTCAATGACAGTCTGCCCGATCAACGCCGGGTGAGTCAGCTAGTTTTAGATAAATCTCCTATGAGCAGAACATTAAAATACTGAAAGTGAAATTCAGTCACCCCCATTTAATATTTAAAATAAATAAAAAAAATATTAGCAAAGGAACTTGTTCATAAATAAAGAAAATTTCAATTTTAACATAAAATTTTATTTTTTTAATAGAATGGAATTAAACAAAATTAAACAGATGTTTGGACAAAACATTTTTTTATATATTACTGCATTATATAAAAATATGTTCTGTCTACAAAACTTTCTATTTTATTTTTTATCTGACATTCTATTTATTTCTGTTAATGTGTAATATATTTTGATAAAAATAAAACGGTCTTATCAACATAGAAACAGATATACCAACAATCATTAATAGATGCACGCTTTGCGGCATTTTTTTAAAGCACATCGGTGTTGATTTCTAAATTCGAAATTGTCGTCGCAAAAGAAGATAAAAATAAGGGTCATGAATTTAGTAAACGACAATGTAGTTCTGGTTTCCTAGCACTTATATTAAACTTTTGGGGAAAATCGGAAAGAAAAAAATATCTGGCTAATATGAGTTCCGGAAAAGGAAGAACTAATGAGAATATTCACAAACAAAAACATCAAATGCACAAAAATGTTAATTTTTCCCGTGTTTCTATTTTGCAAATAAGCAAAACTTGCGAGTGTTGAAACAACAAATGTTAATGGATTATTTTGCACAATATATTAGATATAGATAAGTATTATAATATATTAATAAAATTTAATATACATAAAATAAAAATATGAAAATAAATCTTCAGGATTTATTTTTTATAATAATGCAACAACAAATTGGTTTTTTAAATGAAAATCATTATACCTGAAAGAATACTTGAATAAAGTAGAAAGTAAAAAGAAAAATCTTACAAACCTATCGCATCTTTGACCAACCACATGGACTTTGCATGGACAAAATCCTAATGACGGATCACAGCTTGGAGCATCTTGAGCGATGCCTGCAAGATTACATCCGCAAGGCCTAAAAAAAATTACAAGCATAAGGAAAATGAAGATACTAAAATCAAAAAGTAAAAGGAAAAAAACAGTTTAAAAATAAGTGACAAAGTCAGTTGAACAATTAATGTAGCACCGGCTCAATGCAATATTTTTATTAATTTATTTTTACTTATTTATTTATTTACTGGATTTGATTCCCCATTTTTCTAAAAATACAGATATATGGAAAAAAAAAATTTGCCGCTGATTTTGAAATTAGACAAGGCCTTTTTATGTTACTACTAAATATTGAATGATATTGAAATTTTTATTTGAATGGGTTTAAAAATATGCACAAGAAGTAATTGACTTATGATATATGATAATATATCATGATAGATTTGCTATATATCTTGATATATTTCCTATATAGCGTGATATATTTTATATGTATCATGTATATATCATATATATCATGAAATATTTGATAATATATCATGATATATTTGATAATATATCATGATATAATTGCTGCATTATTATAAGATATATGAGAAATTTTTTTGCCGATGATTTTGAAATTAGGCAAGGCCCCTTTTATGTTACTGCTAGATATTGAATGATATTAAAATTCTTATTTGAATGGGTTTAAAAAGTCGCAAGAAGTAATAAACTTGTTTCTTATCTTTTGTGGTCTAATTTTATCCTAATTTAATACTCAATAACGGTTTTCCGTATCAGCTGAAAAAAAAATCATGTTTTCGGTTTACGTTCATGGACTTGCCTCGCTTTCAACAGGAATGGTTTGTTGAAAACGTCGATTTTCTTTGAATGGAATATAATTAGAATAAACAAAATAATGAATATTTTATTTGTTTTACGTACTTATTTTATTTCAATATTTCATTCTTCTTTAGAAAAGTATAAAATGAAACAAAACAAAAAAACAACAATACACCAAACAAAACAAAACAAAAAACAAATTTTAGTTTATAGGAAAACGAAGAAAAATACTCCATAACAAGTTGTATGCCTATAATTATATTTTTAGGTAGATTTCGTAAGAAATACTACCTATTATATTCTCACCTAAGTTGGAAATTTTGAAAAAATTTTGCAGATCTACGCTGATCATGACTCCCAGAACCCAAAACCACCCCCAGTTCAAAACTTTATACATCTATCTATCTATCTATCTATCTATCTATCTATGTCACTTTTTTCTGACCACGATAACTGGAAAAATTCTGCATAAATCTCTTCCAAACTGATACATAAAATCAAGGGTCACAAAATCTCGGTCAAGTTCGTTAATGGGCAAAATCGAACCAAGGGGAGGGAAATGGGGGGGGGGAGCTTTTTGTGAAAACAGAAAAACCCTCATAATTTCTTTATTATTATACGTATCGAATCCGTTTAAAGTTATTATTACTTCTAGGAAAAGGGCCGAAAATTTATGTATGACAGATTTTTGATATAATTAAAAATGGCCCCAAGGGGGAGGGGAAAGGGGGGTTTTAGAAGAAAAAAAATCATAGCTTCGTCAATTCACAAGATATCAAGTCCGCGTAAATTTATTATTAATCCTCTTAGTACTATCTAAAACTTTTACATTGACAAGTTTTTTATAGGACTAACCGTTATAGCAAAAAAAATTAAAAACAAAAAAAATCCCTTCCGGCTCCGCCTGCAAACAAGTTATTTTTCGAAGTAGGCTGTTCCAACTCCCGCATTATTTCGAAACTGATACACAAAATCAAGGGGCATAAAATCTCGGTCAAGTTCGTTAATGGGCAAAATCGAACCAGGGGGGGGGAATGGGGGGGACTTTTTGTGAAAACATAAAAAAATCCATAATTTCTTAATTTATGATACATATCGAATCCGTTTGAAGTTATTATTACTTCTAGGAGAAGGGCCGAAAATTTATGTATGACAGATGTTTGATATAATTAAAAATTGTCTTAAGGGGTGGGGGGGAATGGGGGTTTTAGAAGAAAAAAATTCATAACTTCGTCAATTCCCAAAATTTCAAATCCGCTTAAATTTATTATAAATCCTCTTAATATTATCTAAAACTTTTATATTGACATGTTTTTTATAGGGCCAACTCTTATAGCAAAAAAAAAAAATCCTTGCTGGCTCCGCCTGCAAACAAGTTTGGTTTCGAAGTATGCGGTTCCAACTGCAGCATCATCGCAAAAAGGTCATTTCTTCCGCAATTCCCGACAAACAGGTGCCCCACGGTCTGCGTCTTCGAAATCTACCTGTGCCTGTAGGCCGAGCCGTCAGGGATTTTTTAATTTATAGAGTGAAAATCTGGCTTTTTCGCTAATCGTTCAACAGATTAATCTTGGAAAATGAAACATTTAAAGTTACTTCAAAAATTAATAGCTAGAAAAGTATTTTGCAGAAAATTGTTAGACAAACTGCGTTTGAAAATTAAACATGTTGTATAGAGACCTTCAAAATGTTTAAATATGCCAATATTTCCATAATTGGGTTTTTATGATGATTCAATACGTTCCTCAAACTCTTAGGACGTTATAATCACTTGCTGACGTCATATCTAATTGCTTTCTCTATTACTCATATTGATACTCTCTTTGTATTATTTTCAAACATTTGAAAAAGTCCGTTAAACTTCCAATATGACGTCAAATTAATTTTCTTTTTTAATTCTCCAATAAATTCATATTAACCTGCTTTCTGTACTTACACATACTCATACTCCTTTGTATTATTGAGAAATGTTTGAAAATCTCCATTTTATTACCAATATGACGTCATATTAATCTTTTTTTTTTTTTCAATTGGTGGAACTTTTTATTTCATTTTCATTTTTCACGAGGAAATCTTTCAATAGAAAATTAATTATAGTAGAAAGAAATTTATTGTAGATTTTTAATTGTAGGCAACTGCTATAACGAAAAATTTTTAAATTTAACAGGGAAAGGCTGTTAGATTTTTGGTATTTTTATCTCTCTATACTAAAATAATAGGATTTGTTTTAATTTTATGATTTTCAGCTTCATAGTAGGTATTCAGCTGTAAGTACACAAAATTTCATGTCTGTAAGTTATACAGTTTCTGAGAACTGACTCTGTGACGGACAGACAACGAAACGGGAGTAATAGGGTTCCGTGAGATGAACAAAACCCTAAAAATTACCGATTCCCAATAGAGTGCCATGGCGAAACCTTCAAGCGTAAAAAGATAATGATAACGGCAATGTGTCCTGACGTGTATACTAACTATAGCACGAGTTACAAATTATAGTAGCCTTATTATTCTGTTAAGATAAAAATGTTAATTATGAAAGGTCATTATTTCGTTTGATTAAAGGTTCGCTAAGAAAAATTGACCAGCATAGCTTACTAGTAATATTATAAATGCGATTGTGTGTGTGAATGTTTGGCTGCAGTAAACGTTAAAACGGAGGATTTAATGGCCCTTTATCTTCGTATATAGATGGATTACAAACCAAAAATTAACATATGGTAGATGTTGTTTATTGTTTTCAAATATTTTTCAAATTAATTCAAAATTTCCTTATTTTTACAGAGAAGCAATGAATATATTTCCTGTAAAATTTAATTAACCATTTTACGTTGCTAAGCATTATAGTGTTGCTAATAAATACAAAGCCTGGAATAATATTTTACTCACCAATTAATTTTCAATTTAACGATTTCCACGTGAAAACTGAAAATGAAAAAGAATTGGAAAGAAGATGAATTGCCGTAATATTTGAAACGAAAATATGGAGTGTTTGTTATTATGTATGAAGTATGAATTTCGGTTACGTTGAGAAGTGTTTTTATAACAAAAATTACGTTTTAATTAGAAGAAAAAATGAAAGATAATTATATTACTACGAAAAGATTTCTGTAGCATGAACTATGAAAAAGGTCCTCCTTGGCTTAGACAAATATGACGTCATATTGGAAATAAAACATGCATTTTCAAATATACGAGGACAATGAAAATCACTATATAATGAAAGTAGAGGCATAATGACGTCATATTTAAAATGAAAAACTGAAATATTTTTTATCGATACTAATTAATAAGTTTGAATGTCGGTTAGATACAGATGTGAGTTTTCTGCCAAAATCCACGCTATGATTCCCACGAAAACAAAATTAACAAGAATTATATAATTAAAAAGAGATTTCTTTGGGAACAAAGTGACGTCATATTTGAAATAAAACGGGAATTTTCAAATATATTTTTAAAGTAGCGTGAATCCAATTTTTACCTTAATAATACAAGGATCAGTAAGTATAAAAATTAGATGAGTTCCATGCCAAATTTAAAATGAAAAATTGAAATATTTGTTTAACGATACGGATTATTATGCATGAAAATATCAGTTACATACAGATGAGAGTTTTCTGTGAAAATTCACTTCATGATTATTAGTAAAAGAAAAATAAACACGATTCTATTATATTAAAATCTGATCGCCTGCTTGTATTTCACCACTACTCCTTTTAGATTATCAAACGCAAGGCGATTTAGTTAACAACCGACTATCATTGATCCGCTGATGTCATATAACTCACAGAATTTAAAATTTTTGAATTAAATTCCAATATATTATTTATTTCTTTTTTTGCAAATGTTAACGAAATTTCTTTAAAAACGGCAACTAAATTAATACATTTTTGTGGATAAATAGGAGAAATAAAACGGATTAATACATTTTTCTAGCCATTTTTTCATTAAAATTGAAAAAAGAATTTATTTTCAATTTGAATAACTGGTGAAAACAAAATCTTAATTACAGTAAAATTTTCGAAACATAAAATCATATTTCTACACATTAAAATTATGAATCAAGTTATTCTGAAATCGTCTGTCAACATATTATCATTTAGAAATCAAGATTTGCTTCAGCTATCGATAAAACGAAGGGGGCAAATTTAAGCTCCTTGCATTTAGGTGTACAAATTATTGCTTCCTATTCACAAGAATTGATTTTTTTTTAATCATATATTATTTCCAATTAATTATTTCTGAAGGCTGTTAAAACGTTTCACAAAGTCGTTAAAAGTAAAATAGTTTATCAGGTAAAATTGACATTTGATTTTTAACTGAACTTTTGTAACTGAGTTATGTGAAGGCTCCTATAACAATTATTGTCTACAAATTGTCTAAGATGTGTCTAAAATTGTCTTCTATGAAATGCGATAAAACGTTAGTTAATTAAGTTTTTAATTATCGGGAGTGAAATAGTTTGCTTAATTAATGCATATATTACATGAACGAAGTCATGGGTAACAGTTAGTATATTATAAAATCTACTCGTAATTTCATACATTACCAAATTTAAGAATGTATTATTTAAATAATAATAATAATAATAATAACAAATAATTCACATACATATTGATAAAATGACATTTATTAGATTAAGCTACGTAACATAATATAATCTTAAACAGCATTATGTATTTAGTAATTGACTTAAAGTTACAGCAACATTAAACTTTTACAAACCTGCATCCTTGAGGTGTCATGTCGTAAAAATTCGGCGCACATTTACTGCATGTTCTGGTTCCAACTCCTGGTTTACATGGACACTGTCCATCTTCAGAACACTGAGCACCGAGTGAACCTAAAATTATTGTGATTTGATCAGATCGATAAACAATATATAACAGCAAAATGCAACAGTCTGATGTCGATGATTTTTATCATAATTATTAAATTGATAATTTGAGTCATGATTTTAATCATGTGATTTTTTTCATTTTAATCACCGATTAAAATCTTTTTTTTTATGTCATTTTTAAAAATGATTGATAAAAGAGAAAATTTCATGCTTTTTTACTTTTTGTCATATGTAAAAATAAATCAACTTCAGGGAAAGATGTAAAAAGAAGTTTTAAAAAAAAAGGGAATCAGTCATGATTTTTACAAGTTATGGGGAGGAAACAGTTTGTGGAAAACGGAATTAGAATATGGCGGTTATTTGTTGGAAATGCTGTAGATTTCTGAAATTTTTATTATCTATTTTAATTTGTTATTTTGGCAAAATTCTGCATTATTATTAAATTTTATTAGGTATTGAAAAAAAATTAAAATACAGAGTTAGCATAAATGAATAACCAAATTTTAATTTTTGAAACTATTACACATGTTTATAATAAGTGAAATATGAAAATAGAGAAAAACATTTCAAGATCATTTTTTTAATTACAAATGTACAAAGTGTGAGTAACACGACAAACATCAAATCTGTAATCAAGTTCGTTCCACACATTTTGTAGTTTTAAACTGTTAACGGTTCTTAATGCAGCGCTGATGTGTTCTTTAAGTTATTTGAGTGTTTTCGACAAAGGTGGCTCATAAACAAGATCTTTGATGTAATCAACACCAAACGAAATCACATGGTGCAAAATCCGGTGATCCTGGTGGCCATGTGAATAAGGGTAAATCATCGTCACCCGCACGTCCAATCAAGCGTTGAGCGACGGATAAAACACTTGCAATGTATTTTCTTTATTTTAATATATCACTTATGATAATATGTGTTATAGCTTTGAAAATATATATTTTTTTAAATCCGGACATTTATTTATGCTAACCCTGTATTTTATACTCTTCTAAACAACCTTACCACCTTTGTGTAATGGATTATAAATTTTTAAAAAATTACTAGTATAATGTAGCCATCACAAAACTTTCAATTCTGGGAACAATGTAGCTAAACGTGTATGAGAGACACAAGAATGGAGATAGTAATACTGCAAACCACGCTCGCTAAATTGCAACAATTGATTGCGTGGACGATTAAGAATCTTTCCCCAAGCATTGGATAGCGGCGTCCCCTGGTGAGTGATCAAAGTCAAAATAGAGTCAGCGTCTATTCATGTCAAGGTCTAACAGAATATGCGATTTGATGAAATTACGTGCATTAGTTCTTGGGATACAGCTATTGCGGAAATCATGAAAAATACATCATAACAGGAACACCTATTAGGTGATATACACCAAATCTAATCAGCGCATATTTTATGTCAAGGACTAATAGAATGCGAAGTCTGATGAAGTTTTGTGGATTAGTTTTTGAGATATAACTATCGTGGAAATCGTAAAAATCATTATCTTTCATTTTTCATTCTTCTTTCCAGATTTATTATAGATATTGAGCATTTCATTTTTTAATTTAGCTTATGACTACTTATACTTTGCGTGGATAAGCATGTATAATCATGTGTATATATTTATGTGTGCGTACAGCAGATTTTATACATTAAAAAAACTAATCTTGTCAATTAAGACATGCAAATTCGTCGCTACCATGTCAAGTTATCGAATGTGAAAAAATGCTTTTTTTCATTACTTTTAAAGCTAGACCGATTGTCACCACAAAAATTTAATAGGGTGTTAAGGTGCAACATCACCAGAGTTGCCAGTTTGGCCTACTTTTCCATTCAGAAACTTAGAATCCGTATCAGAAATTTAAAAAAGAAATTTTTGATTTATAAAATGACAGTCTATTTCGTGATTACTTAAAGTAAAAATTTTTCTCGCAAAATTTCCGGTATGAATTCGGTATCTCTGAAGAAAAAAGGATGCTAAACTAATAACACTATTCTTCACAGAAATTGTATTAGGATTTTTACTAGGCGAAGAATTTTAATAAAATTTAGTGGTGACAATCATCCCATTTTTAAAAGTAATGAAAAATGCATTTTTTCATATTCGATAGTTTAACGTTGTATCGACAATATAATAAAATAATGAAATAAATTAATTCTAAATAAACTTAATTACCGACTGTATCACAGCTACAAGCAACACACTCTTGATCTTCCTTTCTCCTGTAATGAAGAACTTTACATCTCTCGCAGTTAACTCCTTCTGTATTATCCTCACATTCCAGACAATGGCCTCCACTGCCAGTTCTGTCGAAAAGGTCTTGATCGAAAAAACACTTGTTGGATTTTCCGTTGCAGTTGCAAGCTGAAGAAGAAAATGCATTTCAGAAAATGTTCATACTTCAATCTGATATAAAATTCTAAATAAACTAAGGGGATACTTCAATCACGTGAAAATACCCGCTCGCTAATGTTAATCCTATGGGAGAATTTTTAAAAAAAATATCTGGTTTGTATTTCAATATCTTTAAATAATTTTTTTTTGTCATGGAAAGCTGAGGTCAATCACTAAAAAGGCCGATTTTAACTTTTTCGATTTTGTTTGCAGGTTTTTTTTTAAGAGGATACCTTCACTTCCGAAACCGATTCCGAAAGTAAAAGTGTCTTAATAATAATAAAAAAAAAAAGCTTTATCTATCGTATCTTAATTTAAAAAAAAAAAATCAAAAAGTACAAAATGGCCTTCGTAAAAATTGACATCAATAATCCAATGCAAAATAAATAAATCTATACTAATAAAAGAAAGTTTCGCTCTGTGTGTGTGTGTGTGTGTCTGTTGGCGATAGCGAGCGAAATCTAGCCCACCTAGAAGCCTTCAAATTTAGATTTAGGTAGTCCAAACCCTCTCCTGGTGCACCTGAACCTCAGATTTTTAATATTTTGAAAAATAGAGTAGTTATTAATTAAAAACTGATCAAAGATCGCAAATAAAAAAATCTGTCTTCCGAAAACGGTTTGCGCATGCCCAGAAGGCATTTACTCGTTCCTACATTCGCCGTGAGCGAACGGAAAGAAACACGTAAAAACCGTCTACATATTCTGAAAGAATATACTTTTACGTCTCGAACGATCTGGTTGGTTTGAAAAAAAGTTTACATTTAACCCTTTCAAAAAAAATAATCAAAAAGCATCAAATTCATGTTTTTTTTTTTTTTTCTCCTGTTTTCCGAACCTTGCATCCACCGGAATGCAAAAGATACAGAAAAACGAAGATCCCCAAATTAAAGATCTGAGTTTGCCCTTTTCAAAGACACTATTGGTTTTTTAAAATATGAAAATTAACCCTTCGAAAAAGTATATTTTCTGTATGCCGTTTTGCAATTTTTGCGATTTTGGTAATTTTTAAAAATTTGCATCGGCAATTCAGAGAAAGATACGAAAAACTAAAAATACCAGACAATATCTACATTTTTTTTTTACATCTGTATTTGCTTTTTAAAAATACGAATATTAACACTCCAAAAAAAATTCGAGCGCAGGACTCTCTTTTGCAAATTCCGATTTTTTGCGATATATAAAATCAGGCATCGGCTCTCTAAAATAACCAAACAAAAAATAAACACACCTAAAGACATCTACATTCTATCGGGTTTAGGCAGAAACCTTTAGTTTAAAAAAAAAATCACGTTAATCCTTTCGAAAACGTTTTTTACAGTAAGTCAATTTCGCTTTTTTAACTATTTCTGCTATCTTTAACAATCCGAATTGGCGTTTATAAACAAGATACGAAAAACTAAAAATACCGCGCCTAATCTATATATCTTTGTTTTTTAAAATCTGGTATTCGTTTTGAAAAAAAAATATTTCGGAGGGTTAACCTCCGAAAAAAAATCCTTTCCAAAACTCACTCACGCGATTTTCGTTTTTCGGTCCAGGTTTAAAAATCTGCATCGACTCGGAAAATGTGAGTACGGACAAACAGTAGACTCCAGATCATAGACACGTTCATTTTCTTCCAAACGCATGATTGGATTTTAAAAAATATCTACATTAATCCTTTAGAAACCGATCGATTACGTAACCCACTTTCGCGATTTCCGCTATTTTGGCAATGTTTATCCGTAGTTAAATTTCAATTCTACTAGGAAATTTGGTTGGGTCGAGTGTTCTGAAAAGGCCTCATCCAGAAGAGACTGCACCCCCTGGCGGTGGAAAATGGAACTATAGGAGTATACCTGGTTCTATGGACCCGATTACGATGGGGTCTGGCTCAAGTTTCGTATAGAAGAGATTATTAATATTTCGGTCCCGGGCAACGCCGGGCGGGTTAGCTAGTAATATTGAAATGCAAACGAGATTTTTTAAATATCTGTCCCATAGTATTAACATTAGCGAGCGGGTGTTTTCGCGTGTTTGAAGTAGTCTCTTAAAGGAAAAAGTTAATCATAGAAAAGTTATTATGCAATATCATACAATCATAAATATTCACTGAGAAAAATGACACATTCAAATCTGAGTAAATCGATGTTTTCATTTTGTTATGAAACTTTTTGTTTCAAATAGGACGAACCAATGCTTTCAATTCTGAAATACCAGAAATACCAGATAAAATATTGAAACATGGACATACTCAAAACTGAGCACATAGAAGTCAGTTCATACTCATTTTTGAAACATGGAAATACTCAAATATGAGCATATAGAAGTCAGTTCATACAAATTTTTGAAACATGGATATACTCAAATATGAGCACATAATGTTTTATTTTTGAGTGTGTGCATGTTTTTAGAAATGAGTCTATACACGTTTCAAACTTGAGTCATTTTGATTCGGAGCCATTTTGACTATGCGACATACTCAGATATGAGTATTTTTTGCTCAGTTTTGAAAATGTCGTTTTTAGGGAATAGTCTCTTAAGGGGAAAAAGTTATTATATAATCATAACAAAGTTATCATGCAATATCATACATTCATAAATAGTGTTGCTTAAGAAGCTGAAGAATGCTAATGTTCAATGAAGATTTTGATTGTTCCTAATATCAGCATAATTAAAGAGAGATTTAAAAAGATTTTGAGAGATTAAGAAAAAAAAGATCTCTCAAAAACAGTATTTAATTCAATGAATTTTGTATTGAGACATTAGTATTCAATTTTATAAATTATAGCATTATAAAAATAGGTATTTGTTTAGGAACAATTTGTTTTCGTTAAGAGATGCTTTTGGCTTAAAAATATACTTCTCGTGAAATTCTTCACATTAAAAAAAAGGACCAATCACTAGACCTGAAAATTAAAATTTTTAGTTAGTGGCCAGTGGCTGGTAGGGCCTATTAACTATTTTTCCATCTCAATTCCAGTGGCGTAGTGCGGAGCAGGAGTTTACAAATTTGATAAAATCTAGTAGCTAGCAGAAAATTTTATCCGCTAGTAAAAATATTTATCCCCTCCATCCTTCCTCATTGATTTTCTAAAAACACAATATTCTTTTATGAATTAACTGAGAGAAATTAATAACAAGCATATTTTAGAATTATTAGTTACATAGTTTAAAATACTACATAATTAAACAAGTTGGAAATTGTACGTCAAACGTTACAAACGAGGTGCGTTCGTACGCACGTTTTAGAATTAAATTCATGATATCCCGTGCGTAGAACGGGTTAAACAGCTAGTTAAGTATATATTTTATGACACTGTTCATACAAATATCTTAACTAGTTATATAAATATTCAGATATATATGTATCAGCTAGTTATATAAATATTCAGATCTTGATGATTTTTAATTCTGTGAAATGAATTATATCGTCTGCAGATTAATTTCTGTCATAAAATAAGCATCTCGGTCGCTTGACGATTTAACATCCATCGGAAGCTCCTATAACAAAAAAGCACCGATTTAAAAAAAAAAAAATCAAATTTCTTAATAAATATTTTTATTAATATCTCCTAAAGTTTTGATTCGATTTTAATAAAATTTGAAATGTCTCGACAAAATTCTGCAAAGATAATCTATTTTAAATTGCAAACCATTTGGTTGGGTAGTTTTTGCGTTGTTATATGCGGACAGACAGACAGACGGACGGACAGACAGACGGACAGACAGACAGACAGACGTACGGACAGACGGACGGACCAAACGACGACTATAGGTGCTACGTATTTATATAATTACGAACGCACCTAAAAAGGTAATATAAAAGTTTTCTTATGAAACTTGTTAAATATATACCGGATGTCCTAAAATGATTTTTCAGACTGATTTTAAAATTCAATAACTTCTAAACGATGACAAATATTTTAAAAATTAGAGAGTAATGCATGATGTCAAAGTTTTTTTTTTACTGCAATTCCTGATTTTAGTTCGAATTACCAGCAATATATGGCGCTGCGAGCGATAGGAGTGTAATCGAGACAAAAGCAGAAATCACCCAGCATTGATATGAAGGAGGAAGGTTCAATACATGGAGTGGGTCTCATTCACCAATACATTCTTATTCAGAATCGGGCACTATTAACAAGATTGTATTAGCGAATGAGACCCACTCCTGCTGATGATTCCAACTAAAATCAGAAATTGCAGTAAAAAAAAAAAAAACTCCTGACATATTACTCTCCTGCAAGATTTTAAAAAATATATGTCATCGTTTAGAACTTATTGAATTTTAAAATCAGTCAGTATATATAGCTGAAAAAAAAAATACTGTAAAAATTGAATTAATCGGAGAGTTCGAGAAATGCTGACTGCCGAATGTTTTAAATGTCCGAATAGTTGAGTGCTACAAAATCTATATCTGATGATTAATATCGATGACATCGATGAAATAGTGAAGCAGGAAAATTTTTGTCTATTTTCTTGTCGAAGTCAGTCAAATAATTCTGACTTTATTATTTTAAAATTTTCATTTCGTATTATTTATGTATAAAATTTCAGCCTAAAGATTTTTCATAAGACGGACCTTTTTAGTATGTACTGAAAATAAATTAGATAACATTCGTAGAATTGCATTTAATAATGGTTTTAGGGTACACCATATTAAAAAATTAATTGTGGATATTGCCAGTAATAAAAAAACCAGAAAACAAATTTCATTCGCAAAAATAGAAACTTTGTACTCTTTAATATTACCCAAGCATTTTTGAAAAATTAAAATACATGCCTTAAACTTTTCAATATCTGTTTAATGGCCAAACCCCCTCAGAAATTAAAGAATATCATTTGCAGTAAAATTGACTCAATTAATTTTGAGAATTATTCAGAACTATATGAAATACCACTTATTATAAGGAAGACGGATGAAAGAATTACTGTATTGAAATGACAAGACGAAAATTTAGTTACAGAAAAAAGAAGTTGATAAGTTGAAGCTTAATAGCTGATATTAAATATAATAATAATAATAATAATAATAATAATAATAATAATAATAATAATAATAATAATAATAATAAAACACATCTCTGGCAAGAATATATCAAGACGAAACCATTCAAACAAATTTCAATGAAAACAAAATAATTTTCCCCTCCAGTCTGTACTATCAATCCCTTTTAAGAGAAACAATAGAGATTGTAACTCGTAAAAATACAATATAAAACGATGCAGCATCATTTAACTTACCAAAATTGTGACTCGAACTACTCCATGGTTACAAATATGGTAATAAACATCCTAGTAAAAATAAAAAATAACGTGCGCAATTGTAAGTATGTGAAAAATAAAATGATAGCGTTTCAAATAACTTCATAGACCGTGCAATTACAAATTATTTTTATTTGTTTTGATAATGTCTCAGATTGAACTGAAACATGTCAACAGTCTAATAAAACTTATTTTACTGTTTATAATGTTTTTATTTTACGCTCTTTAAGCAATTAAAAGGAACATATTTTATCAACTACATAATTTTTAAACTATTAATGAAAAATAAACTACATTTTATTCTTTAAGAAAATATCATATAGTATGTCCAGTGTACGCTGACGATGGCAGTGGTGCCCCAAACTCTAATTTCGTTTCGATAGATTTTAATAGAATATAAAAATGGATGCATCTTATATAGAAACATCTAATGTTAGAGAAAATATATAATTTACAGTGTGAAATTCTTGGTAGAGGCTTTAAACTTTGTTATGAAATCTTATTTTGTTTTGCAAATTTAGCCTCACATTATACTAACACTGTATAATAAATATTAAGTTGATATGGTAACGCTGTATAATTAAGTTGATAGCTTAATTTAACTAAACAATTATTCCGTAAGTATTTTGTCTCTGCATGCCAATATATGAATATACAGAACGTGACATCGCAAATTATCTATGTTTTAACAAGTGTTTATTCAATTTTGTCTGTTGCAGAAATAAACCGGTTCCAATATTTGTATCCCAAATTTAGCAGAAGTTTTCACGTGCCAGCCTGGTCAATTTTGAACTGTTTTATACCAAGGAATTACATTTTTATATAGAGAAATATCTATCAGGATTTTGATAGACGGGTAAAAATAAATAAATAAATAAATAAATAATAATAAAATAATTATTATTTTAAATTTTTATTATAAATAATTTTTGCATCTTTCAACATGATCTTTTAAATTAAAACTCTCAAATATATTTTATATTGTTAGTAGCTATTATTCAAGTGTAAATTACATATTAAAAATATATAGAGAGAGGATTTTAATGCTAAATTATTTATAGGTAGGTATAAGGAAATATACATTGCAAGGCATTATTTTAAAATTTCTTTTTGCAGTATTTTTTTAAATACGTATAAAATAAATGAACTTTAAATATTTATAATTTAAATAATTACACTTTTCCACGTGATTTTTTAAAAATTAAAATTCAAAATTCTTAAATCATTTTGACTGACATTATCAAAATTCGTTATTTTAATTTATTTAAAAATATGCATATTTTTAATGTTAATATTTATGAACAAATATAAGGAAAAATTATATACTTATTATGGAAATTCTTTAAAAAATTTTTAAAAAGGAAAAAATAATTTTACAATAAATATTTAAATATTATTAAATATTAATAAATATTAAATATTATTATTAAATATTATTAAATATTATTTAATATATAATATTTAAATTATTTACAATTTTGCACACGATTTTTTTATTTAAAATTCTTAAATAGTTTTGATATTATGATCAGTCCACATTAAAATTTAAATGATAAAAAAAAATTAAATAAATTAAACAAATACAAAAGTTTAAAAAGTGTCTTTCTATTGTAAAAAATCCTTTTTTAGAGTTATTTTAAACGGGTAAAAAAGAAGTAAAATTAAAATTTTTATCTTTCAGTTAGTAGTTCTTTTTCACTTGATTTTTTTAAATTAAAATTCTTAAATAATTATGGTATTGTTTAAGACCAAATTATGCATAAAAAATTAAATAGATTTTTTTTTTTTTAATATATATATATATACTTAAACAGATATAAAGAAAAGGTAAATTATACTGAGGAGTGTTTATCGAAATTATTTTAAATGAGAAAAATACAAAGAAAAATAAAGTATCTATATTTAAAAATTAATTACACTTTACCACAAGTTTTTTAATTAAAATTCTTAAATAATTTTGACATATTTGCAGCCATTGTTCAATTTTAGGTTATAAAATAAAAATGTTTATATTTCCTGTTAACATTTATATATTAAAAAATACAAAAACAATAAATGATACATTTTTTTCTCCCAGGATTTTTTAAACGATCAAAAGTAAATAAAATTATAGTATTCATATTTTAATTAACTACACCTTTCAAAGAAAGAAAAATATTGATGTTTATATGAAGTGATATAAACGAAGTATAATTAGAAGTTATTTTTAATTTATTAGTCGGAATTATTTTAAACGGGCAGAAAAATAAATAAAATACAATTATTAATATTTCAAAAAATTAGAAAAAAATAACTTTTTTTTTATTATTATTCGTTTAAAATAATCCTAAAAGTATTTTCCACAAAAATTTACCTTTTACATTTATATTTCTTTCAAAGCATTAGCAATAAAAATGTTTATTTGCTTTTTGTAGCCATTCATATTTGATTGTGGGTATAACATCAAAATTATTTAGGAATTTTAATATGAAACATCGTGTGCGAAAATGTAAATAAATTAAATATAAATATTTTTTTGTTCTTTAAAGTAATATTAGTAGAAATAAAAAAATATTTTCCTTATACTTGCTTATGAATATTAACAATAAAGATATATCTTTTTTTATACATTTAAATATTAGCTTTTAACAATGCAAAAATTATTTCAGAATTTTGAATTTTAATTTTTAAAAATTCATGTGGAAAAGAGTAACTAGTTAAATTGTAAATATTTTAGCTTAATTTATTTTATGCACGTTTAAAAGATTGCGAGAAGAAAAAAAAATAAATACGTAAATAAATAATTTAAAATGATGTCCAACTGAAATTTATTTTTCATTATATTTTTCCTTCTTTGTTATAAATATTAGCAATAAAAATCTGAATTTGTGTATATTTAATAGCTGTCAATAATATCAAAATTAATTTAGAATTTTAATTTAAAAAATAATATGGGAGAATGTAACTACTTAAAATATAATTATTTTATTTTATTTATTTACATGCTTACTTATTTATTTTTGCCATTTTAATAAAAAGGAAGAATTACTAATGTTAATATTTATAAAGAGATAAAGAAAAAATAAACTATAAAAAAACATTATTTTAAATTTTCTTTTCAAGATTATTTCAAATTAAAGAATTGTAAAATGCATGTCGGTATTGCAATTAGATTTCTTTTATATTAAAAAAAAGGAAAATATAAAGTAAAATAAATCAGTGATTTACTTACCATATAAAGGAAATTCAAAATCTTGCCTTATGCGCGATCCCTTCCTTCTGGCTTCAGATCTTTTAATTTCTACTCCATAAACACACACAATCGACAATAAAATAATTGCGTTTAAATATTTTGGCAACATTTTTGAACACATAATTTTATTTTAATTTGTTTCCTGTTACTCACAAATAGCATAAGATTATTTTACGGCACATGTTTTTAAAGCTACATTACGAACACAAACTTTTTCTGTCATTGCTATAGAAGCAGACGATTTCGGAACAACGCCTTCTAGGAGACGGAAACAGAACTACGGCTGTCAACATTATCTACGCACACCTGTTTCACTTTTTTCAGTAATGTCCCTTTTTTATCAGAGTAAAACCACATACAAATAAATTATTCGAAAGCAGAGAGTAGTATAAATAGAAAATGCACTAGAATGCAATCTGAGATTCTAATGGAAAACGACAATTTTGTGTATAAAACAGTAAGAACGATATCAGCCGGCCGCTAATAGCAGACGATATTTGAGAGGAATATCGCTCTATTCCCACTCCAGTTAGGGATGTGTGTAAACTAATATCCCATTTAATAGATTGTCTTTGAAACAGGTAGTAAAAACAGCCCGGATTTTTAGCATAAATGGCAAAAATATTTTTTAACGTGTTGCTAATAATACTCCCCCCCCCCCCCTTTCCCTTTTCGTCTTTTGTGCTTTTTGTATTATCGGATTTTCGACTGTTCTACTTTATCTTTTTAGTTTCAAAATAGTCAAATAAATAAATAAAAGACAAAAATATTGTCAGTTTTTTAGTCACAGAGTAGCCATTACTTTCAATCGCAGAAGAAATGGTATTAGGTTTGTAATAAAATCGCCCTAATAGTTGGAAAGAACCCTATTTTTGAAAAATATTTTATTAGCGCAGGCAGAGTAACTATCATTTTCAATTGTTTAAACAAACATTACTACCGAAAACTATCAGGCGCTTCGATTATGGATGATTCCTCAATTTAAATGAACTATATTTATTTAGTTGAATGAGAATTTAAAAAGAAAAAAATGTATAAACGAGCAATCAATTAAAATTTTGAATATATATGTGTGATTTCATTTAAGATATTTCATACTTTTCTCGTAATTACATGATAATTACACGTAATTACACGAGAATTACCTGTAATTACACGTATTACATGTAATTCTCGTAATATAAATCGAGATACACTATCGAATATTACGATATTATTTGCGAGAAATAATTCTTGTGAATATAATTATCACACGTAATTACACGTAATTTCTTGTATTACACGTTTGCATGACTTAAAAATAAACCATAATGGAGATATGTTTTTCAGTTTCTTACATAAGAATAATCTAAAATATATATTTTGTTAATACATTATTTATGAAACTTTTTTCGTTTTTTAAAGTCTTTTCCTTTTAATTTTTAATTTTTTTAGATTATCATTTTATCTAGAACTAGGGCCATAGAATCGGGAGAGGCTCATGGGGGTTTGTTTTTATAAATACTTCTTCAAATCTCTAAAATATATATTGGTTTCTGAGGTTCCTAAAGATAAAGAACGCTTTTCGAAAACCTGGGTAGCTCGGAAGAAATTTTTGCATATTTTAGTTCTAGATTAAACAACATCTGTATTTTTTCTACAATACATAATCGTAACTCTCTAGAATTAAACATCTTAAAAATTCTATATAAAATAATTAAAATTATTACTTTTGCGATAATAGCATTAATAATTAGTTTGAAGGATTTGTTATTCTCATAAATATTTTAGTAATTATTGATAATCCCAATTGTTCAATTTACCTAAAAATGAACATTTGAGGCCTTCACATAATATTTTATTAATTAGAGATAATCTAAATGGTTCAATTTAAATGAAAATGACTACTTGAGGCCTTCACATAATATTATTGATAGTCTCAATTGTTCAATTTACATGAAAATGACTTCTTGAGACCTTCACATAATATTTTATTAATTATTGATAATCTCGATTGCTCAGTTTACCTGATAATGACTACTTGAGGTCTTCACATAATATTTTATTAGTTAGAGATAATTTAAATGGTTAAATTTACATGGAAATGACTACTTGAGACTGTCACATAGTATTTTTGATAGTCTCAGTTGTTCAATTTACATGAAAATGACTTCTTGAGACCTTCACATAATATTTTATCAATTATTGATAATCTCGATTGTTCAATTTACCTGATAATGACTACTTGAGGTTTTCACATAATATTTTATTAATTAGAGATAATCTAAATGGTTCAATTTACATGAAAATGACTATTTGAGGCCTTCACATAATATTATTGATAGTCTCAATTGTTCAATTTACATGAAAATGACTTTTTGAGACCGTCACATAATATTTTATTAATTATTGATAATCTCGATTGTTCAGTTTACCTGATAATGACTACTTGAGGTTTTCACATAATATTTTATTAATTAGAGATAGTCTAAATGGTTCAATTTCCATGAAAATGACTACTTGAGGCCTTCACATAATATTATTGATGGTCTCAATTGTTCAATTTACATGAAAATAACTTTTTGAGACCGTCACATAATATTTTATTAATTATTGATAATCTCGATTGCTCAGTTTACCTGATAATGACTACTTGAGGCCTTCACAAAATATTTTATTAATTATTTATAATCTCAATTGTTCAATTTACCTGAAAATGACTACTAGAGATCTTCACGTAATATTTTATTAATTATTGATATTCTCAGTTGTTCAATTTACCTGAAAATGACCACTGGAAGCCTTCACATAATATTTTATTAATTATTGATATTTTCAATTTTTCATTTTATCTAAAAATGAGGACTTTCTGCCTTTCCAAAATATTTCGATTGTTACACTACTGCCTAGAACCTCAATCGACGTATGAAAAAATTTCCTCCGTCTATGTGCGATCTTGATTTAGAGAATATGTAGGCCGCCTCCCGCCTTCACTCGAGAGAATCCCATACTTAGTAAAGCGGTGGCGAATAAGGAAATAAAACAGAGATTGAGAGACGTGCAGCCAGGTTGACTCTGGAAACCTGTTCGCGTGGGCCCGCGCCGTTTCGAAATTTCATTTTTTCGGTCACATATCTCCGCTGAGGGCGGAAGGGAAGCACTTAATGAGACAGCGAAACACAAATAAATAAACAAACAAACAAATATAAACTGTTATGTTCAGTCTAACTCTGTTATCACGAGGAATAACTCTGTTATAATAAATTATTTCAACCTTTGCTCATTACACTGAAAAAGAAAAAGAAAATTGTTCCTTAATTTAGGAAAACAGTTGTAAATCTGCAGATCAGGAGCCTCAACATCAGCTCTAAAACTCATTGTTTTTTAATCTCACTTTTCCTATTATTTAGCATCTTACAATCCGCATTTTTTTTTTTATGTTACATACATATTTATAGGCATATAAAATACTTCGGAGGTTACAGAAATTAGAAACGTTAAATTAAACACGGTTTATGTAACGATATTCTGAAATTCTTATGAACTTCTTATTCATGTAACTTTTTAGATTAAAAAAAATAAACTTTTATTAAAATAAATTCTTCATTTATGTCAATAGAATAAAAAAATAATTTATTTTGATAATAAAATATTGACGCAAAATAGTGCGAGTTACTTGATTTTTTTTATTTTGATATTCTTTGAAATAGGGTTGCTAAGCAACTAATAAATTAAAGAGCAAAGTAAAAAGAAATGCATTTTAAAATTTGTAAAAAATATGAAAATAAAATGTTTTGTACTTTCAAAAAAAAAAAAAAAAAAAAAAAAAAAAAAAAAATCCGACAATTTAAACAACTAATTTCTAAATTCTAATGAATGTATCAGCAAATTTTCAAAGCTATTGGATATATTTAAAACCTCCATATCGAAAATTTAGCATTAATAATTTTACGTTTAAATCCATTATTCAAATAGGCGATTTTCTTTTCAGTTAAAAATGAAATTTAAAAATCGTCTGCATTCCCAGAGAAAAGCATTATGACCTAAAAAGAAATGTTCTATATTTTTCGAACGAATGAACCAAATGTAACTAAAAACTATATAGCTCTTTCCGGGCCCCTCACCAACATACACACCAAAAATCAACCTAATAGGACGATTTTATGGCAGTTATCGCGGAACAGACTGACAGACAGAAACCAAAAACTTTTCTCGTCTCCACAGTGAGCCTCAACTGACGTTTCGGCAATAACATAACCACGAACGAAAATATACACTTGTAAATCTGCAGATCAGGAGCCTCAACGTCAGCTCTGCAAGTCATTTGTTTTTTAAATCTCATTTTTAATGTCATTTAACATCTTACGATCCGCAATTATTATTTTTTCAATCGCATGCATATTTATAAGCACATAAAATTGTTCCAGAAATTAGAATCATTAAATTAAACACGGTGTTATACAATGGTATTCTTAAATTCTGTTGAACTGCTTTTTCTTTAATTTTTTTTAAATAAATAGGTATTCATCCCCAAATATTCTCATTAAATTTACATTCGATTTAATTATTTTGAAAAAAGAAAAATATATTTCACTAAAATAGTGCGAGTTCCTTGAATTTCATTATTTTATACTCTTTGAAATACGGTTGCTTAGCAACGAATAACTTAAAGTGGAAAGTAAAAATAAACGCTTTTAAAAATTGTAAAAAATATGAAAATAAGATGTTTATATTTCCCGAACAGATGCAAAAACATTTTCAAATATTTTAAGCGATTAATTTCTAAATTCTATTAAATTTATCGACACAATTTTAAAATTATTGAAAATCCATATCGAAAATTTAGCATTCACAATTTTACGTCTAAATCCATTATGCAAATATTCCATTTTCATTTCAGATAAAAATGAAATTTGAAAAATCGTCTGCATCCCCATAGGAAAGCATTATGACCTAAAATAAAATGTTCTATATTTTCCGAACGAATGAACCAAATTTAACAAAAAACTATACAACTAATTCCAGATACATCGCCAACATACCTACCAAAAATCAACCTAATCGGAGCATTTTTACGGCAGTTATCGCGGAACAGACAGACAAACAGACAGAAACCAAAAACTTTTCGCGTCTCCACAGTGAGCCTCAACTGACGCTTCGGCAATTAACAGCTTCCAAGTTACAAACGATTCTAAAAGCATTCTTTATCTTTAGAAACCTTAGAAACCAATATATTTTCCAGATTTAAAGAAGCATCTATAAAGACAAAGTTTGTTTTCATGGCAACTAATTTGCGGAAACATTTCCGAGTAGTTTCTATAGTGTATTAATCATTAAATATAAAGAAAAAATTTTCTAATATTAGAACATAAATTCACCTTAATATATCAATTAAAAATATGATAACATTTAAAATGAATCACAATTTATTTATTACTAAAATAGGTGTAAAAGGAAATAAAGGTTTTAAAACATTAAACCAATTCCATAGATGTTAAAACTTTCGTCAGAGTCCCGAGCGCTTTCGACCAGAACCTGGCCGTCATCAAAGGGCGAAAATGAGAAAAAAATTCTGTAACATCCGGAATGTACGCTGGTTAAATATCAGATTGCGAAACCAAATATGAACAAGTTATATAAATATTCAGATCTTGATGATTTTTTATTCTGTGAAATGAATTATATCGTCTGCAGATTAATTTTTGTAATAAAATAAGTATCTCGGTCGCTTCACGATTCAACCTCGGAAGCTCCCATAACAAGAATTCACCGATTTTTTTTTTAAATTCAAATTTCTTAATAAATATTTTTATTAATATATACTAAAGTTTTAATTCGATTTTCCTAATATTTGAAATGTCTCGACAAAATTCTGCAAAGATAATATATCTTAAATTTCAAACCATTCGAATGGGTGGTTTTTGCGTTTTTATATGCGGACGGACAGACAGACGGATGGACCAGACGACGACTATAGGTGCTACGTATTTATATATCTACGAACGCACCTAAAAAGGAGGGGAGAAGGGCATGGATGAGTCTATTGAGGGAGATGGGTTATCATTAGGGGGGTTATCGAAGTGGGTTATTCAGGTGTGTACATTTGGGGTGGAATAACCCACCTCGCTCAATAGACTCATCCATCCCCCTCTCCACTTTTTCATATTTGGTTTCGCCTTCTGATATTTAACCAGCGTACCTTCCCGATGTTACAGAATTTTTTTCTCATTTTCGCCCTTTGATGATGGCAAGGTTCTAGTCGAAAGCGTTCTGGACTCCGACGAAAGTTTTAACATCTATAGAATGGTTTTAATGTTTTAAAACATGTATTTCATTTTACACCTATTTTAGTAATAAATAAATTGTGATTCATTTTAAAAGTTGTCATATTTTTATAGTGTATTAATCAGTTCTCTGAACCCAGAATATCGGTTCTTCGAATACTATCCATTCTCAAGTAAACATTTTTCATGTTCAACAAACATTTTTACAGATAAACATAATCAATTAACATCATTAACATTAATATTAAAATTAATATTAGTTTGTTCCTCTTGCGTGTATAAATTGAATTAAGCAGTTTAAAATGTTTCATTCAGAATTGACCGCAAATTAAACTAGTCGTTGGGGGTCACCGTAATACTTACCCATCATGGATATGAATAATATAAAATATGAAAATAAAACATGTGTAAACTATTTATAAAATGCATTGCAATTCGAATAAAATCGTGGCTTGATGACGTCATAAATTTTAAATGCTTTATAACTCCAAAATTGATAATCATATTAACTAACGGTTTACTGCGTCGGATTAAGCGTCTAATTTCCAATAAAAATATATCTTTGAATGAAATAGAGGGTCATGAAAAATCGAATATTTCAAGAGTCCGAAAAAAATAGTTTCGTATAATCGAGGTTACTGAAATTCAATTAGCTTCTTCCCATTATTACATACTAAGTACATACCAAAATTTCAAGTCACTGTCTCAATTTGTTCGGGAGATAGAGCGTTTACAGACACACAGACAGACGGACGGCAATTTTTTTTTCTAAAAGTATGTTTTTCTGAATCTCCAGTGTCTGAAACGTGTAAATCCGTCAAAAGAAATTTCGATTTTCGAAACGATTACAAGACTTACCCTATACTACGTATGATGGGTAAGTAAAATCGATACTCCGGTTTGATAAAACTGATATTGATACACTATCAAAACTACTAGGAAACGTTTCCAAAAATAAGTAGCAGGAAAAAAAGGTCTGTTTTTATAAATGCTTCTTTGAATATCGAAAATGTATTGGTTTCTAATGATAAAGAACGCTTTTAAGAAAATATGTAAATGTTCAGATTAATTATTAAAACTTGTGGAATCATTACTCCTAGTGGAAGGTTTTCATTTCTAATTTAGATGGCCTAAATTAAATTAGTAATAGTAACTTTAAATTTATTTTAATTTTTCAGTCCTGGATGTATAAATAAGAAAAATTCTCCAAAAGGAATGGAAAAAATCAGACTTACCATTTATGTATTAATTTAAATAGCTTTATTGGCCGCAATCACATGTATAATAAATCAATGAGCTCAGAAAAGAAAAATATATCATTTGCTCGTATGTTGGAAAGGAATTAAGTCATTTAAGTATCTATATTATAAAGTACAAATGTGTCCGTGCGTAACGCTGACGTCATTTTTCGAAAGGCAACACTTGACGATAACATTTTGGTTTTACGATTTTTGCTACTGCAATTTTGTATATTTCTAATCATCGCACATTTTCAATTTTTACGCCGTTATATAGGAAACAAAATCTACTTTCAAAGTTTATTTCTTAATATTTTGTAACTTTGCAACATCTATAATGACACATCTTATGAGAATTTTAATTTAACATTTTGACTAAGACAGATGCTTCTCTAGATAGGAATTGTAGGCAGGTAATTGCCGTAAACATATTGATTATACAAAATAAGATTATTTATATAGATAAGCCGTGCCGAAAAATAAAAATATTTACGTGCTTATAAAATAAATCCCAGTATGAAAAATATCAATACTAATTACATTTGCAAAATAACTCAAGCGTTACTGAAAAATTAGAAACAAAGCCCTCATACGAAAAACATTAGTAAACAACCCAGTACCAGACACTTGTTTCCAAACCAGAGTGGCGCCGACCTATTGTGTCATGTGTGCGCTATACAGAGGCGCCATGATAATGGAGCTGCCAAGTATTTTAAGCGAAGAAGAAATATTTAAAAATACATATTATTCTTTAATTTTATTAGAATAAGTTATTCTTGAAATTTTAATTACATTTTTAAAATATACTTCAAATGTATTACTTATAATCGCGTATATGTTATTATTCATTAAAATGTGTGAGGGTGACAAAAAAATGTTGTTTGTGCTCATTTCTTGGTGAAATTTCGTACAAAAAAAACTCGCCTAACTTGGTCACCAGATTAAAAAAAAATTTGGTGGCCGGTGGTGACATGGCAACCGCATTTATCAAGCCCTGAACATAATTATGTAAAAAATCACTTACTATAGTTAGACTAAATATATATTTGCTTTAAGTGATAAACAGTATACAAAACGTTTTATAGATACCTTTTAATAAGTAGATTGACATGTTTCATACGATCAAACGGCGCCATTTTCAAAAAAATTGCGAGAATAGTTTATTTATCATTATTGATCTTGACAATGTCGTCGTTTGAGCATATAAAACATGTTGATCTACATATTAAAAGGTATTTATAAGACTTTTTGCATACTGTTTAATACTTTAAGCAAATGCATCCTTCGTTTAAGACTAAAACAGTTGAGCAATATAATTTCTTTATGAGAAATTGCAAAGACTCGATATTTTCGTATGTGTGGTATGGAATTACTTACCAATGTTTATTATCACATCAATTATGATCTCACGATTTATGTTTTTCAAGTTTTATTTTCAAAAATTTGAGAAAATAGTTTGTTTATCGTTGTAGTTCTTGATAATGGCGCGGTTTGAGCGTTGAAACATATGTCAATCTTTATATTAAAAAGTTTTTATAAGTCTTTTTGTGTTCTGTTTGTATCACTTAAGCATTTTTATCTATATTTTAATCACATCAATGTTGTTTTATAATAAAATAAATATAAACCGATATCTTTTCAATCTACAGCTAACAATATTTTTTTAGATGCAATAAAACAAAAATACTGGGCATTTTTGCGTGCGCAGTATGAAAATACTTACTGAGCACACCAATAACACCAATACTATTTCATTACATTTGTGAACAATGTTTAATTATTATTTTTTTCTTAAAGTGACTTAACAAAATGAAAATTTTGCGATTCGATGATATATATATACACTGCTATTGCATGCATTGCACGAAAGTTGCACGGATGAAGAGTATAGCAACAAAAAAAATTGGCACCAGTATTACTTGATCTTCCAGCGGGCGCGCTGTCGAAAATTTTACAAGAAACATGAATTTTCAAACATTTGTTCTCATAAATGGCCCCGAAATTAAATTTCAATTTTTACTACTCATATGCATGCAATTGTTTTTCTAACGTACGTCTCTTATTACTGTTATGAAATATCTTACATTTGTAATAGAATAACTGGTACAGATGCACCGGGGTTTCATTTTGGCGTCAAAAATGGTAATTTTTTGACTGGTGTGGTAACCCGGAGGTTTTTGGTTAAGTACAGAGCAAAAAACGTTCAAAATTGAATTACATTAAAAAGTTTTGGTTACGTACAGAGCAAAAAACGTTCAAAATTGAATTACATTAAAACGAATAGTTCTCAGATGAAAAACTTACCCAAGCATTCGTTGGCTTGAGCAGGGGTAGCAGGAGCCCACGGTCTTTGATTATAAAGTGGTAAGCACCTATCGCAGTCATCGCCCATGGTGTGATGTTCGCAGCGACATACTAAACGCAGTATACCAGATTTTTCATCCGGAATATATATGCAGTCACTCGCATGCCCATAACATCGGCATCTGGAAACATAAAATTTTGCCTTACAAGTAAAGGTACTATAGTTTTTGGCGGCAAATTTCAATTTTTATAACTCATTCGATTCGTATCATCGAGCTAAGTAATTTTATACCTCGCATATTGGCTATTGAGTTTTTTATAATGACAGGGAGCCCGGTAAAAGTTCAAAATTTCGTTCAGTGAAAAACATATGCCTTCAAAGAAATAAGTGCGATTTAAGATTACTAATTGTTTTTACTGTGCCAGCGATTGCCAATCATTGACAGATTATTAGTTTGTATCAGTTAAGTTCATTCCTATGTTCAAGTGTGGATTTGCCAAAGGAGGATACATTGATACAGACGAAAACGACGTCACCCCTACAGACTACTGTTTTAAAATTCCAGAAAGAAAACAGAGCCGTTTTGAATGCGTCGTCGAGTCAGCTGAAGAAGCTTTTGCTCGTTGTGCGCACTATGAGAAATATTTTTGTTTTATTCACTTCTTCGGAATGAACAATATGTCAAAAATTGACTGTCATCAATGCATGTCAGTGTAAGAGCCATAAATAAATTTAAATCTTACTTATTTCTTTGACGGCAGTACAGTGCCATCCATTGTCAATCATTGACAGATTATCAGTTTGTATCAGTTAAGTTCATTCCTATGTTCAAGTATGGATTTGCTAAAGAAGGATACATTGATAAAGATGAAAACGACATCACTCCTACAGACTACTGTTTTAAAATTCCGGAAAGAAAAGAGAGCTGTTTTGAATGCGTCGTCAAGTCAGCTGAAGAAGCTTTTGCTCGTTGTGCGAACTATGAGAAATACTTTTGTTTTATTCACTTTTTCGGAATGAACAATATGTCAAAAACTGACTGTCATCAATGCATGTCAGTGTAAGAGCCATAAATAAATTTAAATCTTACTTATTTCTTTGACGGCAGTACAGTGCCATCCATTGCCAATCATTGACAGATTATCAGTTTGTATCATTTAAGTTCATTCCTATATTCAAGTATGGATTTGCTAAAGAAGGATACATTGATAAAGATGAAAACGACATCACTCCTACAGACTACTGTTTTAAAATTCCAGAAGAAAACAGAGCTGTTTTGAATGCGTCGTGGAGTCAGCTGAAGAAGCTTTTGCTCGTTGTGCGCACTATGAGAAATACTTTTGTTTTATTCACTTCTTCGGAATGAACAATATGTCAAAAATTGACTGTCATCAATGCATGTCAGTGTAAGAGCCATAAATAAATTTAAATCTTACTTATTTCTTTGACGCAGTACAGTGCCATCCATTGCCAATCATTGACAGATTATCAATTTGTATCAGTTAAGTTCATTCCTATATTCAAGTATGGATTTGATAAAAGAGAATACATTGATAAAGACGGAAACGACGTCATCCCTACAGACTACTGTTTTAAAATTCCAGAAAGAAAACAGGGCTGTTTTGAATGCGTCGTCGAGTCAGGTGAAGAAGCTTTTGCTCGTTGTGCGCACTATGAGAAATACTTTTGTTTTATTCACTTCTTCTGAATGAACAATATGTCAAAAATTGACTGTTATCAATGCATGTCAGTGTAAGAGCCATAAATAAATTTAAATCTTACTTATTTCTTTGACGGCAGCTGGTTTTCAATGAACGAAATTTTGAACTTTGACTCGGCCCCCTGTCATTATCAAAACTCAATAACCGATATGCGAGGTACCAAATTACTTAGCTCGATGAGGCGAATCGAATGAGCTATAAAAATCGAAATTCGCCGCCACAGACTATGGACCTTTACTTGTTAGATGACTACATTACGATAATATAACACATGGAGTAGTAATAAGATCATGGTTGTAATACAATATGATTTATCAAACCAGCACAGCTTGGGACCACATTTTTTAAATTTCAAGACCATCTTTTAAAAAAATAATTCTAATCTAATAATAAATTATTTCTATGGAATATACAGAAACTTATCTCAGAAAAAACGCAGTCCTAACTATGAAAAACATATATATATAGATGGATAGATAGATGAATTTTGTAATACCTTTGTTTTAACTTTTCCTACTCACCCAAGCTCCTTTCAATTCGGTGTGTGTAAACCTTTTACAAGTGTTAACTCATTTTAAAACTAAATTGAAAAAGAAAAGAAAAATTATACGCCAAGCATAGATTATGAAGAACTTTCCAACACATTTTCAGATTTTTTAAGATTTTAGACCATCATTACAAAAAAAAAATTCAAATCCAATAAATATAAATAAACCTATCTCAGAAAAGAAAATAGTTCAAACAATAAAAATAAAAGAGATGAATTCCGTAATACCTTTGTTTTAACTTTTCTTACTCACCTAAGCTCCTTTTAATTCAATTGAACCTTTTTTAAGTGTTAACTCATTTTAAAACGTATTTCAAAAAGAAAGAAAAATCATACGAAACGCATATTTTATGAAATACTTTTCAACAAATCGAGAAAACATTGACGGTACTTCACCGTTTCATAAGGGGGGAGATGATTTCTTAAGTAAACAATTTGGAAAAGCATAACACATCTATAAACCCTATTTCAGCAATTACCATCAAGAGTGGGAAATGAATCCTTATTATTTTTTTAATCCCTGTATATGATCTATAGATTTATATACATACTAGCAGGCTTCGCCCTCTACGCTGGTCGGTTTCTCCATACGAAATATAGCGAGGGATTTGATCTTGTGTTTTAAAGCAATATAAACCTTTACCTTGTTTGGCCTTTTGCAATGCTGTGAAACGAAACGAACGCCATTGCGCTGTTATATTTTATAATTTTCGCACAAAATTTGGGTTATTAAAGACCAATTCGTTTATTTAATCATTTAAAGTAGGATTAGCTAAAGAATGATATAACAATATGCAATATACTAAAACTATCCCTGAAAAATTAACAATGCAACTTTCATCGAAATCCATTCAGCAGAATCTTTTAAAAAGGCTCATGTTTCATGAGTTCAATGGATTATAAGAACTCTCACCCTAATTCTATCAGTAAGCAACGTTGAACGATTATACGATAATTGTTACAAAAATATGCAATATCTCACGAACTACATGGCCTAGAATAATGTACTTTTGCTACCATTCTATTCAGCATACGAAAATACATTAAAATATGTTATCATTTGTCACATAACTATAACACCCGATTTTTAAAGAATTTCTTAAAGTTTGCCCCCCTTTTTACCCTCTTAGGTGTAGAGTTTTAGAAAATCCTTCCTTAATGCGCCTCTACATCCTAAGAAGTATTTTTACCCAATTTTCATGTTTGTAGGTTCAGTAGTTTTGGCTGTGCTTCATGATCTTCCCAGTCAGGACTTTATATATATATAGAGAGATAGATTACACAGTATGAAAAAATTAATTCAGTTAGGAAACGCATAAAACAGTTGAAAGTTCCCCTTCAGCAATAAACGGAAATGTATTCTACCACTTTTGTGCTACCCTAAATACAGGGTTGATTCTGGCGACTATTTTTATATTCTATTCGTACCTCTATTTTTTTTAAATAAATTTTCTTGTATGTTTCTCTTGCACATGTTGTCAATCTGAATTAGAGTTGCAAAGGCTAGAAAAAATCCGGTTTAAACCAGGGAATAAGCCGGGTTTTGGGGGAATAAACTTGGTTTTTTGGGAATAAAGAAAGTGTTTTGAGAATAAACCTGGGAATAAACCGGGTCTATTGGAAATAAACCGGATTTTTGCAACTCTAATCTGAATGTAAGAGTTTTTTTTTTTTTTTTTTTTTTTTTTTTTTTTTTTTTTGAGAAAGTGGTGTAAGATTAAAAAAACAATCGCCAGTGGCAGCCCCGTATATATGGTCCATATACTTTATACATATCATTTTTTATGCAAAAAATTAGTTATCTTTAAAAACGCATAACCTTTATTGAAAACCAGCAAATGATACCAGCAATTATCGCTCGTAGACAGTACTGTACCCGACCGAATTCTTTTGTGTGTCCTTGTCAATGAAAGATAAATGCGATACACACCATACTATACAGTAAACATCTTATAGTACAGAATCACATAGTACATCCTCTGTGATACATATTCATTTCAATATGCTTGAAACAGATTACAAAGACTTTATTACAAAGGCCGAAATCTCTTTTCAAAAAAAGAACTATCCTCACAATTATAACTGCGATATTTAAAATCTTATACAAGCACGCAGATTAACAAGATCTTTAACACGCAGATAAATCATCAAAATGTGATAATTCAGAACTTGTATCATCATAATATATATTATAACAGTGCAAATCATGTGAATGCCTTAAACGGATACGGAGCTGACCGGTTCGCGCTTCATATGCCAGATGGGCATTTTTTCTCAAAATTATTTTTTTCTTAATAACTCTGCATAAATGTTACATTTTTAGAAAGCTTGTAATTTTTTTTTTTTTTTTGGTGGGGGGGGGGGGGAGGAGATGAGACACCTGTATATATTTAGAGTCACCGGAATTCAAAATTTCATTTCTAATGTAAACAAACCGCTTCATAAAGAATTGAATTGCTGGTGATTGATTGAGTTCTGAAGACCACGGTGAACATACACACTTAATTCGACTGCAGAGAAATAATAAAAAAAAAACCTTTGATGTCATTCACCTATTGACCAATGAAATTAGTTTAGTTAGTGAGTTAGTTTTAGAAGTAAGATTTTGGACAGCTCAACTCGATTTTTTGCGTATTGATTTCTGAAATGGAAAACAAAACAAAACAAAACAAAAAATATGTCGTGAAATGGCTGTTACTTGATTGCTAGAAATTATCGCAGCGGAAAAAAATATTTTGAACGTTTTTTGCTCTGTTGATAATCTTACTAGCTAAGACAATTTGATTAGACACGCCTTCTTAAAAAAAATGAATCGCTTTATAACGAATGCATTCAAAGTTAAAATATACTACCTAACTTTGGTAAGCTGCGTCTTTTTTGCTTTATAAGATTGACTCTATCGAGGTAAGTTATTTTTTTATGCTTACGAATTCTGTATATAAAACGAAAACTCGTATATTTTTTTCGTTTAAAACATTTCTTAAATCCACTTTTTAACGAATGCATTCAAATTTGTATAAAGTATAGTTTCCATGTTATGAAAATTCATTTTTTCGGTTTCTTCAATTGAATTTAGTTTCACATCACATGACGTAATAGCATTATGCCTTTAATTTTTTATATTGATACGATGAAATTCCGAGATTGTATTGAGGCCGGCATTTTGAGAACAAATCAAATGAAATAAAGTGTGTTTGTAAAGAACAGAATTCTGCATTGTACCGCTCAGAATCCTCAAAGTATACGCTATAACTGCTATACGCTTCCAAAGGCAGTGAGGGCCTCGAACCGACCGTCTAGACAGGCTAAGCCGTCTTGTATGTATATAAATAACTATAATCATAATAATTAACTTTTTTAGAGTATTCCAACAATGTTTCATAACATTGAATTTCACAATTTTTTGCGCTGCGATTTTTTGAATGGAAACAAAATGTTAAAAATCTGATTTTGCAAGAAAGGCTAAAAATATAGGGTAACTCTAGGATAGATGGCCATACTTCTTAAAGATTTAAATAAACATTGTTAGAATGTAAATACAAGAAATATTTATGCATATTTAAAATCCTTATACATATACTCGTCATATTTTAGGCAAAAAATAATTAAATACTGAGAACAAAAATTGGGAAACAAAATTAAAATTAAAATGGCAGTTGGCTATCTAAGCTTCAAACCGAGGACAGATGGCCATCCAATACAAGAAAGGAAAAGTGAAGTGAAAATAGCAAAAATTAACACATTTCTTATAGTTAATCATGGAAAACATATAGCAATTGGTAAAGTACCTTAAAAGTCCGTATAGTAAAACAAAATGTAACGTACGTACTGCAAAACATTCAGATACCTAACCTAACAAAAATATTCAACCACTAAATTAAATAAACATTAAAATTTCGCTTACTTTTTATAATCGTAAAACACAGCTGCACGTCGCAATGAATGAACTCCTTGAACAATTTCCTAAGAACAAAGTTTATGCTGCGATCTATGATCAAGTTTAGGAAATATTTAGACTGGCCATCTCTCCTCTATGACCATCTGTCCTAGAGTAACCCTAATTAAATTTCATATTATTCCTACTAATATTAAAATATCTATAATTCACGTTCTAAGCAACATTGAAACTTAATTCAAATGAATCTAGAAAGCTCAGAAATCGGGCTTTCAATATTAGGTCAAGAAATGAAAAATGGCTTTCTGACCGCATTTTAAAGTTAATCGGATATCTTAATTATGCGAGTTTAAATATGTAAAAATGCACGCATCTTACCGAGCACCGACGGAGAAGTCGCTTATGGCAAAAAAGTAAGACTTCAAGACAATGGGATCTTCGAAAATCTCGTCACCAAAGGTATTCATCTTGTCTAATGTAATTCTAATTGCTGTAGCTATGACCCAATCCTGAAAATAAAACAAAAAAAAATTAAGCAGTTGTCCTGAAAATTGAAAATATTTCCTTAAAATATAATAAAATTTTAAGGTATTTAAAGAAATTTAAACAAGGACAAAAATCATGAATCACGGCGTAGATTATGAACCATTTTCCAAAACTCTCTGAATATTAAAATATGCATAAAAAATGCTTAAGTGATACAAATAGAACACAAAACGGCTTATAAAAACTTTTTGATATAAAGATCGACATATGTGTCAACGCTCAAACATCGGCACCATTATCAAGAAACTACAACGATAAACAAACTATTTTTGCAAATTTTTGAAATAAATTTCTTTATTGCTTTTTTAAAACTGAAAAATACCTCGTGCCAAGTTTTAGGTAAATCAAATGAGGCTGATTCGTTGCAAATGTTTTCGTTACGCATATATATATTTCTATTGATTCAGGTATAATAGATGGGAAATAAACTCTTGATGGATAAATTATTTTACTATTTTTAAAATCCATTTTTAAAGTCTCGATTCTATGTAGTCTTGCTAATGCTCATCATGTCTAACGAATCAGTCTCATTTGATTTACTTAAAATTTGTCACGAGGTATTTTTCAGTTTTGAAAAAGCAGTAAAAAATATTAATTTTCATGTTTTACAGTTGACTATTTTAGACACCTGCTTTTTTTTTACATATATGATCTCGTGATTCATGATTTTCAAGTTTGTTTTAAAAAAATTGCGAGAATAGTTTGTTCATCGTTGTAGTTTCTTGATAATGGCGCCGTTTGATCGTTAAAACATGTGTCGATCTTTATATTAAAAAAATTTCTAAGCCGTTTTGTGTTCTGTTTGTATCACTTTATGATGTGTCGACTACTCTGATTATAAGAGTAGGCGAAGTTTCGATTTCGAACGTAGTTTTTGTCCAATAATAGTCAATGTGCGTAAAAGTTATCAAGGCTATCTTTCTCTAACTTTCGATGAATGAGTGTGTAAACCTCGGAACTTATGATTTTTCTCTTCGTATAATTTATGCAAATTTCTGCATCTGGTCAATCGATATAGTAGTATTTAAGCGCTGGCATGCGCTGGAAAAGGGGAACTCTGAATCGGTTTTTGCTCTTGTTGGTACCTCAAGATCTGCTTTAGTTGCCTCAACTAAGACGGTAGAAAGAAGGGATATTGACCATTGGTAAAAGTATATTTTACCTTGATTCGGTGATACTTGAATAAAATTATTTGGCACTAACGGAGTTCCAAATTCATCTATTAATCTGGAAGTTGGAGTTGAACTTCGGTAGCTGGTTCGCATAGTGAAATTGACTCTTGGGGAAGTCAGCTTTGACGTTACGAGATCGTAAGTTATTTTAAGTTATCTAATTATACTGATATTGTTAATTTGAAAATTACTTGTTTCTTTGAGTGAAGTTTTGTTGGGAACTGACTTCTTTCCGACCTGAGGAAAATCGCAGAGCTTTTCTCAAAACCTTGCCCTTTTAAGATTTAATAAAAGTGGTTTGATTTTACACAACTTGTGCTCATTTTCCTACTCGCTAGCATTGACCATAACACATAACAGCGACATGGCTTATATTTTAATTATTATTATTTGATCTTATTATATGATTATCTGAATATTGTTAAGAAATTTATTTTTTTCATACAATGGAATGATATATATATACAGGGTGACTTTCAATTAACCAAAAACTTTTAACTGAAATAACTCTTGAGTCGTTGCAGATAGCACTACAAACATTTTTTTATTGAAAAGAACGTGGAAAAGGAATTGAATGGATAAGGTTTTAAAAGTGAAAACCTTCAGAGGTGATGCAATAGCGCTAATTAGTCACAAAGTTGTCAGTAACAAAATCGAGCGTTTCATTTTTTATGCTTGAAAATGAGTCAGTTATGGAACTTTTGAGGCTAATAAGGTCTGTCGGCTTCTTTTTGTAAACCAAATCTTTCATATGACCCCATAGGCAGAAATCGTGTGGATTCATATCTAGTGAATAAAGTAGCCAATTTTCTTATCAGATCTCTTACCAATGCTCCAGAAGGATTACGTTTATTTCTGAATGTTGAAGACCACTTCCGCAGAAATAGTGTTGCATTTTCACCATGCAAATACCAATTTTTAACAATAAAAATACGATCTTCAATTGAATAGGACGCTTTGGGAGACATTTTCAAAATTATTTTAAACTAACACTAAACAAATTCCTTTTAGGCCCTCTCTCACTGCACGCATTCGTGCCGCCATCTAGCGAGGCTCTGAGAAGTTATTTCAGTTTAAAGTTGTAGGTTAATTAAAAGTCACCCTGTATATATATATATATATATATATATATATATATATATTATAGTAAAAACATAACGCAATAAAAATCAATTTTCAGCAATTGCTGTCCATAACAAGTAATGAAGTATGAATTCTTTCGTGCAACCCTGTATATGACCTACACTCCTCGTAATACGCTAAATATTAGCTAACTTTTAACTGCTGTGACAAAAATTGTCGCATAGATACTGTGAGCGGTGTCTGAGACCGCTTGATGGTGTGGTGAATGAAAAGATAAATTAACTCATGGGATACTGTTTCTGTACTAAACTTTATGTACATGACTTTGATCTTTTATTTATGAAAATTTGACTGTCTGTATTTCTGTACAGATCCCCAGTTTAGAGGCAAGGGTACTGCTTTACAGGTCACGGTTCTAAGTCCTTGTACATCACTTCAAAACTCAACCTTTCTATATAACTATAATGGTATTTTAAACAACTACATCTACATAATATACGGGTAGTTTTAAACCTTTGGCTGATATGGCCAGTTGTGCCCTCGAATGTTTAAATGATCTTGATTAGATATTCGAATAAAATTGGAAATATTCAATGGTTGGAGTATCATAGTTGATATTTATTCCAACAGAACGAAAAATGCCGAGACCAGGACGCTCTGTTGGAATAAATCTCAACTATGATACTCCAACCATTGAATATTTCCAATTTAATTTCAATTAGTTATGTTCTGGCTGATATGGCCAGTTGCGCTCTCGAATATTTAAATGATCTTGGTTAGATATCCGAATTAAATTGGAAATATTCAATGGTTGGAGTATCATAGTTGAGATTTATTCCAACAGAGCGAAAAATGCTGAGACCAGGACGCTCTGTTGGAATAAATCTCAACTATGATACTCCAACCACTGAATATAATTTACTTAGTTGAAAATACTTTCCTCTGTTCATTATGACCTAAACTGGAAATATTTTCAAGATTTGCACTAGATTGTAAACATTTCCCATTTCATGCCAATTTTCTGCAATATTGGTATTATGATGAAAAACAATATTTACAACAATATACAGATAGTACACGACAACTTACTTGTAAAGGTAAATTGTTTTCGAAATCATAGGAACCAGGACGACCCTCTAGAGTACTGAAAACGACAGTACCGCCCGTCAGAGGTGAGATATCACTGAATTCCGACGTGCATAAAGGTTGCGTCTCGTTGTCTCTCGTCATGTGTCCACCGTCAGGTAAGCCGTAAGTCTGGTTGCATGAGGCACTGTAAAATTGATATGACTCCCAGTCCGAATCGAGTGCGGTTCTTTTGTAGATTGCAAAGCTCTCTGGTCTGGGACTGTAGAATCGTATTCGGATGTATGATATGTCGAAAGACTTGCCTAGAAGAAAGCAAGTAATAGAATAAATATTAATAGTATAGTTGTTAAAGGTGTAGACACAAGCTTTGTTGTACGCAGTGCAGTGCAGGAGACAGCAACTCCCCCCTCTACCCCAACATACTGTGTAATTCTTGAAAAATAAAATATTGAAAAAAAGAGAGAATGTAAATATAAATATGCGATTGTGATTGAACAATTTCATTGTATGATAGTTTTACGTTAAAGGTTTTCATTAAATTTCAGTACATGCTTAAACCGAAATTTTATTTTAGATTGATTTTTTTCATTCACTAATACTGGTTAACATAACCACTAAATATCTGCAGCTTTCTAAGATTTTTTTTTCTTTTTTTCTGTTTTTCTTTGAAGGTGAGAAAAAGGGTAGGTCCTTGAAAGTTTTTGGTTGGAATGTTTTTTTATTAAATAAAAGCATATGGATTTAATAATTATTCATTCCATCCATTACCATTCTTCTTTTTTTATTTTGGGAAGGGGAGGGTTGAAGAATTCTCCGTACCCTGTAGTTCCTACGAACTTGATAAAATTAGGCAATACTTAAAAAAAGTATTATTGATTTTTTCTTTCAGAACTAACTGTCTTTTGTGGCCGAAGGTAGACGCAGGTACCAACTATTTTTTCTTGTGCTTCCTCCCTAACAAAAGTTATGCCTATGCCCGTAAATACAAGGGGATGTTCTATAGATTCTAAGAGTAAAATCATTAAAAAAAAATCATGAGAACATGAAAACTCTTAATTTATTGTTCCCTGTTAAAAAAAAAAAAAAAAAAAAAAAAAAAAAAAAAAAAGCAGAACATTTCCCTGATGTGACGGAAAGATTTTCCAAATATCAATATAACATCGTAATTATCCCCGATTATGAAAAATTTCACTGAACTATTTGAACCAATCGAAATCCTCAGAAAACAGTAGGTTTCTGAAACTAAAGGAACCCTTTGGTTTCCATAAAGTTTTGAAAATATGTTTATACTAATTTTGGAAAACGGCTGATTCTTTTTCTAGCGAATTCTGAAGATAAGAGAAAAGAGATAAACAACGTAAACAATAACGTAAACAATACGTAAACAATAACGTAAACAATACGTAAACAATAACGTAAACAATAACGGGGATAAACTAAATTTTCGTAAATGGTTCTTCTAAACCAGGAAACGTTTCTCTAAAAAATTTACGGAATACTATAGCTATAACTAATTTTTGTTCGGAATATTGTACAGATATCCATTCAGTTTATAAATTGGTGACCATATAAATGATTGAATGAATGGAAAAAAAATGTTAAAATAATTAAGAGCATTTCCTTAAATTCGTTCAAACATTTTCAGCTATACAGATAAACATATAATATATACAGGGTGTTCTAGAAAGGACTCCCCAACTTTGAAATGACATAACTTCGAAACAGTGAGAGATTGTAATGTGAAACAAGTTGAATGTTAAACAGATAAGTCTGGAATTTGTTACACACGAATTTAAAAAAAATAGTTCCAATATTGGATAATAGGTGGCAGCACAAGCACATGGAACTTTAAATGGTACTCAGAAGTACAGAAATTTCATTCGTGCGTCTGTTTCATTGCCGACACGTGTAAAAAAAGTTCAAGAATATCATGCCGTATTCCTTGGAACAACGAATTTTTATTGTACTTGAATACCATCGATTAAATCGAAGTCCGACGATGACAAAGCGAAGTTTTCAAAAAAAAATTAATGTTAAAAAAGGTCCAGACTTGAAAACAATTCGCAATTTATTCAACAAGTTTGAACGGACGGGCAGTGTGGCCGATGATTTAGGCGGAAATGTGGTATGCAGTCAATCAGTCATGACACCTGAAAATGTGCAAGCAGTCGAAGAAATTGTTAGACGTTGTCCTCAAAAATCCATAAGGCGAGTCGCTGCTGAAGCAGGATTGTCAAACACCACTACGCACAGTATAATGCGAAAAGGCCTGAAGTTGTTTCCCTATAAAATACAGTTCCATCAAGCGATCACAAATACAGCTCTACAACAAAAAGAAGTTTTTGCAAATGAGTTACTGCAGATGATTGATGAAAATAAAATTGATGTCGGTCATGAATGGTTCACCGATGAGGCCCATTTTCATTTAGAGGGATATGTGAACAAACAAAACTGGCGAATATGGGGCACTGAAAACCCGTTTGTGTGTCTTTCAAAACCACTGCACTCAGCAAAAATTACAGTGTGGGCAGGACTGTCCAGTAAAGGAATCATTGGGCCCTTTTTCAGGAGGGAAACGATTAACGCATCTCGACGATATATTGAAATTTTACAGCAGTTTATTGGAATATTTCACGCTCTAGAGGATGCACCAGAGATTTCATGGTTTATGCAGGATGGGACCCGACCGCACCGTACTACTGCAATGTTTGAGTTCCTCGAGGAATACTTCAGTGAGAGAGTCATTGCTTTAAATTATCTCAAAGTGACAGGTATTGGTAGGGATTGGCCACCATATTCCCCGGATTTTAATCCATGCGACTTCTTTTTGTGGGGTTACTTGAAGGACGCTGTTTATTCTAAGAATCCCCAAACGTTGGAACAGCTTGAACAATTCATCTGTGAGGCATGTGCATCCATTTCAATAGAATTATTGCAACAAGTGATTTCGAACTTTACGTGTAGGTTGCGTCATGTTATTGCTGAGAAAGGTAACCATATAGAAACCATTGTAATGTGATTTTTATCTCAGTTCAAACAGCTCACTTTCAGGAACTATTTCAAAGACACAGCTTTGTGATTGCAGCGCCCTCTCGTGTCCAATATTGGAAAAAAAATTTAATTGATGTATAAAAAATTCCAGACCTATCTGTCTAACATTCAACTTGTTGCACTTTTCTATCTCTCACTGTTTCGAAGTTATGTCATTTCAAAGTTGGGGAGTCCTTTCTAGAACACCCTGTATATATAGCATGATTTTACTGAGTAAAGTCAACAATATATTTTAAACTTAAAAAGAACATCTAATGTATTTATTTTTCTTATTACAGAAAGTATAAATGATAGATAATATATTGAATAAATGCTATCATTAACCTTACCGTTTTCTGTGATAAAGAATACGTATTAAAATATTTAACTGTATTCCCTAAAATTTAGAAATAAAAAAATTGCTAACAAACAAATAAAAAAAGTTTCGATAACGTGTTCTATTTTGACTGAAGAAGTGAAAAAAAAATCAGATAAACACTAAAAAAAAGTTGTTATAGCATGGTTTTACTAAATAAAATAAAAAATACACTTAAGCTTGAAAAGAACTTACAATGTATTAATTTCTTCTTACCAAGTGTCTGAATGATAGATAATATACTGAATAAACAAAATCATTATCATTACCGTTTTCTGTGATAAAAAGACCGTATTAAAACATTTAACTGCATTCCTTAAAATTTAGAAAAAAGCAAAAAAGTATCAAAAATAAATTTAAAAAGTTTGAATTTTGAGAGAAGAAGTGAAAAATAATTAGATAAACATTTAAAAAAATATATAGCATGATTTTACTAAGTAAAATTAACAATACATTTAAACTTGAAAAAAACTTCCAATGATTGTTTTTTTTTACCAAATGTCTAAATTGTCTACATAATCATTATTCTTATCATTTTCGGAGATAAAAGTTACTTATCAAACATTTAGCTGCATTTCTTAAAATTTACCAGAAATAAAAAAAGTACAAAAAAAAAAAAAAAAAAAAAGTTTTGAATTTTGATGGAAGAAGTAAAAAATAGTGAGATAAACATACAAAAAAAGGTTTCTATAGCATGATTTTACTGAGTAAAATTAACATACTTTTAAACTTGAAAAGAACTTCCAATAAATTTATTTATTTTTTCTTTACCAAATGTCTTAATTATAAACATAATCATTATCCTTACCGCTTTCTGTGATAAAAGGGAGGTATTAAAATATTTATCGCATTCTTTAAAAGTTAGAAAAAAAAAAGTACCAAGAAAAAAAAATAACAAAGTTTTACATTTTGAATGAAAAAGTGAAAAATAATCCGATAAACATTAAAAAGTTTCTATACCATGATTTTACTGAGTAAAATTAACAATACTTTTAAACTTGAAAAGAACTTCCAATAAATTCATTTTTTTCTTTACCAAATGTCTAAATTATAAACATAATCATTATCTTTACCCTTTTCTGTGATAAAATCGAGGTATTAAAATATTTAACTGCATTCACCAGATTTTACCAGAAATAAAAAATAGTACCAAAAAGCAAATAAATAAAAATTTTACATCTTGACTGAATAAGTAAAAAAATAATCATATAAACATTAAAAAAGGTTTCTATAGCAGGATTTTACTGAGTAAAATTAACATACTACTTTTAAACTTGAAAAGAATTTCCAATAAATTTATTTATTTATTCTTTACCAAATGTCTAAATTATAAACATAATCATTATCCTTACCGCTTTCTGTGATAAAAGGGAGGTATTAAAATATTTATCGCATTCTTTAAAAGTTAGAAAAAAAAAGTACCAAGAAAAAAAAATAAAAAAGTTTTACATTTTGAATGAAGAAGAGAAAAATAATCAGATAAACATTAAAAAGTTTCTATACCATGATTTTACTGAGTAAAATTAACAATACTTTTAAACTTGAAAAGAACTTCCAATAAATTCATTTTTTTCTTTACCAAATGTCTAAATTATAAACATAATCATTATCTTTACCCTTTTCTGTGATAAAATCGAGGTATTAAAATATTTAACTGCATTCACCAGATTTTACCAGAAATAAAAAATAGTACCAAAAAACAAATAAATAAAAATTTTACATCTTGACTGAAAAAGTAAAAAATAATCATATAAACATTAAAAAAGGTTTCTATAGCATGATTTTACTGAGTAAAATTAACATACTTTTAAACTTGAAAAGAACTTCCAATAAATTTATTTATTTTTTCTTTACCAAATGTCTAAATTATAAACATAATCATTATCCTTACCGCTTTCTGTGATAAAAGGGAGGTATTAAAATATTTATCGCATTCTTTAAAAGTTAGAAAAAAAAAGTACCAAGAAAAAAAAATTAAAAAAGTTTTACATTTTGAATGAAGAAGTGAAAAATAATCAGATAAATATTAAAAATTTTCTATAGCATGATTTTACTGAGTAAAATTAACAATACTTTTAAACTTGAAAAGAACTTCCAATAACTTCGTTTTTTTGTTTATCAAATGTCTAAATTATAAACATAATCATTATCCATACTATTTTCTGTGATAAAAGGGAGGTGTTTAAATATTTAACTGCATTCCTTAAAATTTACTAGAAATAAAAAAAAAGTAATAAAAAAAAGGAAAGAAATAAAAATTATATAAAAAAAAGTTTTACATTTTGACAGAAGTTGTAAAAAATAATGAGATAAACCATAAAAGAAAGTTTTTATAGCACGATTTTACTCAGTAAAATTAACAGTACTTTTAAACTTGGAAGAAATTTCCAATAAATTCATTTTTTTTTTTTACCAAATGTCTAAATTATAAACACAATCATTATCCTTACCGCTTTCTGTGATAAAAGCGAGGTATGAAAATATTTTACTGCATTCAGCAATATTTACCAGAAATAAAAAAAATAGTACCAAAAAACAAAGAAATAAAAGGTTTGATAGCGTGTTTTATTTTGACAGAAGTAGAAAAATAATCAGATGAATATAAAAATAAAAGAGGTATCCGGCTCCAGAGAGTCCGGAGTCTGGCTCTATCGATCCAGGGACGTAGAGGAGCAAGACAGCATGGCTTTTATAAAGAATCCCTCTTTAATCGGGTCACATATTCAGATCACACGACTCATTGCTTTCTCACTAGGGGTTACTAATGACATAAAGAGCATGGAAATTGATAAATTATGACCTGCGATTGCAAGGATTTCATAAGTCGAAACAGTGTTTAAAGCTTCAGAAATATTTCATGTACATTAAATATGTTTCCTTTAATATTTAACGTATAATATAGAAATATGTTGAAGTTTTTAATGAAATATATTTTTTAAATAGAAAATAACATATGTAGAAGATAAAAAAGTTTCATAGAAAATCTCTCGTTAATCGGATTACATATTGAGATCACACTGCTTTCTTACTAGGTGTTACTTATGAGATAAAGAGCACTGAAATTGATAAATTATAACCTGCGATTGCAAGGATTTCATAAGTCGAAAAAGGGTTTAAAGCTTCAGAAATAATCCATGTACATAAAATATGTTTATTTTAATATTTAACGTATAACATGGAGATATGTTGAAGTTTTTAATAAAATAATTTTTAAATAGAAAATTATATATGCAGATGATAAAAGATTAGTTTTATAGACAATCTCTTGTAAATCGGGTTACATATTCAGATCACATTGCTTTCTCACTAGGGGTTAATTATGATATAAAGACCATTGAAATTGATAAATTATGACCTGCTATTGCAAGGATTTCATAAGTCGAAACAGTGTTTAAAGCTTCAGAAATATTTTACGTACATAAAATTTGTTTCCTTTAATAGTTAATAATGATATTATAAAATTATTAATAAAATATTATTTTTTAAATAGTTAATAATGATATATTGAAGTTATTAATAAAATTTTATTTTTTTAAATAACAAAAATAACATATGTAGAGGAGAATTTTTTTTTAAAAGAATTCTTCTATAATCGGGTCACATATTCAGATCACACGGCTCATTGCTTTCTCACTCGGAGTTACTAATGATATAAAGAGCAATGAAATTGATAAATTTCGACCTGCTGTTGCAAGGATTTTATAAGTAGAAACAATGTTTAAAGCTGCAGAAATATTTCATGTACATAAAATTTGTTTATTTTAATATTTAATGTATAAAACGAATATATAGTAATCTTTTTTAATAAAATATTTTTTAAAATAGAAAATAACATATTTAGAGAGGGAAAAAATTAGTTTTATAGATATTCTTCCGTAAATCGGGTCACATATTCAGATCACATTGCTTTCTCACGAGGAGTTACTAATCATATAAAGAGCATTGGAATTGATAAATTATGACCTGCAAGGATTTTATAAGTCAAACCACAGTGTTTAATAAAAAATATTTCATGCTTATAAAATTTGTGTTCTTTAATATTTAATGCCTAACACGAATATAAATTGAGGTTTTTATTAAAATATTATCTTTTAAATAGAAAATAACATACGTACAGAAGAAAAAATTGGTTTTATAGAAAATCTCTCGTAAATCAAGTTACGTATTCACATCATATTCATTTCTTACTAGGTGTTACTTATGATATAAAGAGCATTGAAATTGATAAATTATGACCTGCGATTGCAAGGATTTGATATGTCGAAACAGCGTTTAAAGCTTCAGAAATATTTCATGTAAACAAAATTTGTTTCTTTTAATATTTAATGTATAACACAAAGATATATTGAGGTATTTAATAAAAGATTTGTTTAAATAGAAAATAACATGTATAGGGGAGAAAAAATTGGTATTATAGAAAATCTCTCGTAAATCGGGTTACATATTCAGATCACATTGCTTTCTCAGTACGAGTTACTAATATAGTGTTGCTACGTCAATTGTCACAAAAAAAAACAGTACAGGAAGACAAAAGGGAGAGACAGCTGCTTCTTAAAAAAGGACATAAAAATATAGTAAACCCTATGAATACGACAAGGTAAACGGCCAATTTCCGTAAATGTCATGTTTTTACGGGCAAAAACCGTTTATGTAAGAACAAAGCTCGTTTTTTATCAACAAAGATAACTTTGTTTTTATAAATGTTTCTGTAAATCTTGAAAGTATATTGGTTTCTAAGGTTTCCAAAGATAAAAAAATTCTTTTCGGAATAGTGGGTAATTCGGAGAGGGTTAATGTCTATTTTCGTACGTGCTAATATGAAATATTTGTAGATTCTGACATCTGTTTTTGTTCACAGTGTACAAAAACCAAGTTGAGTACAATAAAAGGGTTTGTAATAAAATAAAATAAAATGTAGTCGAAATTCTGTGAAAGGACCCATTGGAAAAAAATATCTTTTTAGAAACTTAGTCATTGTTACCGGAAATTATGTTTATATTATAAAACCTGAAGTGTAAAACGATACTACATACTCCGTGCTTTCTTACATTATTTGATTTTCGAATGGGAAAAGATAATGCTTGAAAGACGAATTTTAAAAGGGGAATTCTGTTTTGGTTTGGTAAAACGGAAAATAATCTGCTTCTGTATATGTATTATGTATAATTGTGTATAATTGTGTATATGTTTACTTAATTACTTATTCCAAAATTTACGACATAATAATATTTTTGGACAAAGAGTTTTTTTGAAACCATATAACACTGTGCATTATTTTATTGTTTATTTTCCAACCATGAAATATGGCTCATTGACGTTAATTCTTTTATTATTTTGTAAATGTTATTATTAGTTTTTTTTTCCTTTTTCAGTTGTGGCTTTTGGAAAATTTTATTAACTGTTTCATTTTGTTAAATTGTATAGCTTCAACAATTCACTTTCGAAGTTTGATATTAATTCTATCTATATTATAAAGAAAAAACGTGTTGGTGCGTAACGCTGATGTCATTTTGCGAATGGCAACAGTTGACGATTAAATTTCCGTTTTGTGATTTTTGCTACTGCAATTTTTTTAATTTCTAAACATCGCATATTTTCAATTTTTACACCGTTATATAGGGAAAGAAATCTACTTTCAAATGCAATTTGTTTGAAAACTGTATCACATTTGACTCTTTTATTATAGTAAATAAACTGAATTTCAAGCATGATTTTTTTTTTTAATCTATCTCTATCGCTTGCAGACGATTACAAAATATTAATCCGTCTGCACTTTAAACAATTTAACAAATTCAGCATTTGTTTCCAGCTCATATTCTATAAAGAAATTAAAGCTTCATTAAACAATCAATAAAATAGTATAAATAAAACACAAATTTAACAGACATGTAATTGAAATCAGCGAAGTTATCAGAATAACAAAAAAACTTCTGTAGATAACGAAATTTTTAACGATTTCTTCAGCTATTAACTTCTGGCACGATGCCAATACGAAATTACCACTTTTAATAAGTTCCAAAATTTTACTTGAATATATAATTGACATATTTCGTATAAAAATGCTCTTTGGTTTTGTTAGGGGGCAATCAAAAAAAATATTAAATGTAAAAAATCTATTACAGTTTCCAAAAAAAAAAAAATGTTTTTCATATGTATTCTCTAATTATAATATAACCACAAACAAAAATATGCGATAACCTCTTCCACCCGCAATTCCAAAAGCGTTCCTTTATCTTCAGACACCTTCATAAACTGATATATTTTCGATATTTAAAGAAGCATTTATAAAAACAAAGTTTCTTTTGATGAAAAGGATTTTTGGAAACGTTTCCGAGTAGTTTTTTTATAGTGTATTGATGAGTTTTATACAATTGTATATCTGGAATATAGATTTTTCGGATGTTATCCATTCTCAAGTAAACATTTTCATGTTCGTAAAAAATGCATAAATAATACACAAAAAAAGCAGCAAACAGCTGTTTCGAATCCACAAGTGAGATTCTTCGTCAGTGCGACAAAGAGGAAAGCTCAGCGTACTAGAAAAAGCAAGACTGGGGCTAAACTGGGCAAGACTGGGTTTTGCTTTTTCTAGCACGCTGTGCTTTGCTCTTTGTCGCACTGAAGAAGAATCTCACTTGTGGATTCGAAACAGCTGTTTGCTGCTTTTTTTTGTGTATTATTTGTTTTTTTTAACGTTGGTTTTCTGCATTTTAATATTCTTAAACGAAGGTTTTATTTGGTACTTTTATTTTAATGTTCCAAAAACATGTTTTACAGGTAAACATGGTAAATTAACAAAATTAACATTAACATTATTATTATTTTGTTACTCTCACATGTATAAATTTAGTTACGTAGCTGAAAATGTTTGTCTATTCAATTTTCGGTGTTTGCTATTTCGTCGCTATTCTGTTCAGGGTATTGCAATGCAGAGTGCAATGCAGAGCAAGAATCCTCTTTTGGAGTATATATAACTACTAAATAACCATACCTCGACGATCCTTACATTTTGAGAAAAAGCAAAGTAAAACATTTGTCGTCACTTTCTGTACACAAATACATTTATTGCAATATGATTCTCTACACTTACCATTACGATATTATATATCATGTTATTTTCTCAGAATAAGCTGTGTACATATTGAAAAATGGTTGCTCTCGTCGTTGAATGGCTAACAAAATATAATTCAGTAGAAACAGCATTTTTTTAGGAAGTTTTGTGGACGCTATGTTGATGAACCACGTTCAGTCACCTATTTCTCGTTCACCTCAAACATGCCTCGATAAACACAGTGGTCATTCTGAACATCTTTTCAAGTGAACAGCATGTGTTGTCCGATACCGATATGCATTGACTCATATTTCGATTACCAATAATTTTTTTTTTTATCGTGCACCAAATGTGGCGTCAAACTTTTTCTTTCGCATGTTTCTCAAAAAACTAAATGTGGTAGAGGTGTGCTTGTTTGATAATTTTTATGCAGTCTGGATTGTCGCTCTGCAAAAGAAAATTTCTAAGCATTTTCAAGCAACATAATAGTGATTAATTAAACTTTTACATTAAATAGATTACAAATATACTATTTTAATTTGTTCACTGAGAAAAATGGGTTCTCAGAATTGAGTAAAAAGTACTAAATTAAAACACGTCACATACTCGAAATAGTTTCGCTCCAAATGTTCTCAAAAATGAGAAACACATGTACTCATTTGTGATTCCATGGATGTTTTCAAATATGAACCGTTATGTACTCATTTTCGATCTCATGGAGGAATTCAAATATGAACTCTGTGTGCTCTCTGTTAAATATTAAATACATTTCTTTCTTTTTAGTTGACGTAATCAGCAGTACTTTTTGTAAATATTAAATTACTGTAAATATTAAATTATGCACAGTATTTTAAAATAAATTAAAAGTGCTTAAAAGCAAAGTTCTTGGTCATAAAAATGTGAAGTAAAACAAGACGGTCGATTAGTCACATGTGCGAAACCAAAATTTAGGTAAAAACATGGGTTAAACAAAGACATTTAATAAAATACTTTTAAAACTAAAATAAGTTTTAAAAAAATCTTGTCAAGGGGGCTCTGCTCCAAACATCACCCCTTCTTTTATACAGATTAAAGTAAAAATATACTAACATTTATTTCCGCTCAAAAGTATTAAGAAGAAACATTTAATTGATTATTTATTTAGAATAAATAACAAAATTATTATCAAGATACCCAAATCAAATATTTTTATGACAAGATCATTGCTTTCAAGCACTTTTAAATTATTTTAAAATACTTCGCATATTTTAATATTTACATTTATTTGATATTTAGAGAAGGTACAGCTGATTACATAAAATAAGAAATCTTGAATCAAATTTTCTTTTCACAAATATCCATGTCACTTATCGCACAGACTGGACCGACTGCGTATGAATATACGAAGCACTCATAACAACAACGCAATGTAATCTTACGTATTGTAAAGGAGGCGCAAGATATAGTTCCTTCCGTGGAATAATAATGTAATATTATTCCTTTAATTCCATGATATATTTCATTGTTTTCCTATTTATGAACATATTTTATGCAGCCATGAATGAAATATATCATTATAAAAGTACAAATTTATCGTTTCCCTTGAATTTGGTAACGTCATGTTTAAAAATTCAGAAAGAATAGGTTCATTTTTTATCCAAACATACTCAATTCGATATGAGCACATTTATTTACTAATTTTTGAGTACTTCATTGTTTTCAGTGTAATAGATAAAACAATCTTACCAAAATCGAGGGTGAGGTTGACTTGCCCAGGATAGTCTATTCCATCTTCCATGGTATCGCTCATCCACCATGTCAAGTTTCGGAGCGTGTTGAAATCGGTCATATGGTGGGGCAGGTGGGCTCTGTGGGGAACGGTGGCGTCGCACACTTCGCAAGGGGCTCTCGTCCACGGTGTTCCCATCTGTCGGCAAAATTCTCGAGGCCGCCTAAGTCCGCAGGTGTTGGTAGAGAGGATGTTACGGTAGGCAGCTGCATTTGAAAACTCCGGCATGCAACGTTGTGGATGGTTATTTTCGTCGTAGCAACTGGACTTTCTGAAAAATAACAATGAAAAGGTGACATATTCTACGCTGTAAAAAAAGACAAATGTTTCCTAATCTAGGTAAATATAATATAACCAAAATCTAAAGTATACAATAACCTACTCCAAGTTATCCACGATTCCGAAAAGCTTTGTTTAGCTTAAGAAACCTCAGAAACCAATATATTTTCGAGATTTAAAGAGGCATATCTAACAACAAAGTTTATTTTCTGCTACTGATTTTCGGAAACGTTTTCGTATAGTTTTCATACCGTATTAAACCGTCCTGAATTAAACCACCAGAAATACAGGTTTTTCGGATGCTGTTAATTCTCAAGCAAACATTTTCATGTTCAACAAACATATTTTACAGGCAAACACTGTAAATTAACAGAAAATAACATTAAAATTAATATTATTTTATCACTCTTTCATGTGCAAATTCCATTTGAAAATGTTTAATTGATTATTAATAGCATTCTAAAAACCTATATTCTGGTTTGAGAAAACTGAATATTACACTATAAAAACTACTCAGAAATGTTTTCGAAAATCACTGGCAGAAATAAACTATAAATGATTCTTTAAATCTCGAAATTGTATTGGTTTATGGGGTTTTTAATGACACAGAACGCTTTTCGGAATCACGGGTAACTCGGAAGAGGTAATTGTATATTTTCGTAATTGAAGAAACATATGTCTTTTTTTACAGTGTAAGTTAAAAGGATGCCTACGAAGAGAGGAGATGGTTATCTCTTGACTAAGGCGTGTATACAAAATGACATCTGGTTGAAATTTCGTAATTTGTTTTCTGTTTGTAAAATTATGGGTAATTTAATCAATATTAAATTACCTATTTAATATAGATTTACACAAACATTTACAAAATGTTTGTGCGTGTATATGTGGCTGATGGATGGGGTGATCTACAGCACGTGGAAGTCTGTAAACTTGGTTTTGCATGATCGAAGAAAAGCCCGTATGCACTGTACCTCTGATTTTGGATTCTCAATTGAAATCTTTAGACACCCCAATGTAATACATTTTCCTCGATTTTCCCTAAACGTTATTCGAAATTCGTACTACGATTTCTCGATTTTGTATAATTTGTTTTAAAAACTTACTTTCTCAGCAAAAAAGAAATCCTTTGTTTTATGTTAAACAATTTCAATATGAAAGTATTGCCATCCATATTTCAACTTTATATAGTCACATGGAGCGAATTATCACTCCTCCAAACAATTCATTCTAAAATTAATTTCTAAACTGTCTCGATTTTAAATTTTAAAGATGAACTAAACAAAATAACCAACTCAAAAGTTATTACATTTTTTAATCTCCTAGGAACATTTATTTTTATTTTTATTTTTTTTTTTTTATCTTGCGATGAATGTTTTAAACAAACAATCTAAAAATCGATTTGACGCTTTGATATGATGTTTCATATGATATTATTTAAAACCAAACCATTTGTAAATGATAATAATTGCAAGGAATTGTTTTAAAATATGTAAAAGCAACTTTTAGTGTGTCTGTACCTTTTATTTAACTTTTACTCCATATTTCACCGGGGAGCTTTAAACTCTTAAATACTATAAATAAGAGTTTTAATATTTTTCAAAATCCCCGTTTTCATTTCAAGAAAAAATCATATAGATGTTTTTGCACTATTATTTATAACCGAATTTACTATTGGAGAAAAGCATTGCAATGTGACATAATATTCATATTTGTTTCAAATTTTCAAATATACAAAATTATTATATACAAAATAAACAAATATATTATTTGTTACTAAAGGCAAAAAAAACTTCTATTGGACTTCTATTGGATTTCTAAATTGTTTTTTAATGTATAATCATAATTTAATTAATATAAAACTATTAAATTATAAAAGAGTACCTCATTAAAAAACGTTACTCTTAATTTTTTATTTAATCTTTTTACTGTTAATAGTACTTTGTTGCTGCAGTTTCACAGTCTGTTAGCCTATTTTGTCGAAAATGGTTTGGCTCCATTGTTTTTTGTAACTCATAAAGAGTTTTAACCTTAAAATTACTTGGCGATTTATCATCTGTGGTCGGCTAACAAAAATATGCATTAAAATCAATTTATTAATCTATAATTAAGTTATCAAAATATTAAAATGTTGCATTGTCATCAGAAAGAGACTGTACATAAATGTTGTAATTCTAGTCTATCAGGTAGTGAGTGAAAAATCTTTTACAAAATTCCATTTTTTCACACAAAAATCAAGTTAAATAAAATAAAATAAAATAGTGTAAAAATGTGTTAGATATTTCTTATTTGAAAGAATTAATTGTCAAAAGTCTCGATAAAAATAATTTTAATCTAGTAAAAATGTCTGTATTTATGGAATAATTAATCTACACACACATATATATATATATATTATCCAATAGAAAATGTTTAAATTTTGTTGGAGTGATTTTTTTTTTTTTTTTTTTTTTTTTTTTTTGCTAGGTGCTAAATTTAAAACTGACAAAGACATTGCTGGCATGATAAAACAACCAAATTAAATGTTCCCAAGTAAATACAAATGTTAAAATTCTGTTGAATTCTTTTAGGGAGCTTTCATTACAAAAAGCTACCTATTGCAGCCGTTCGGAGGAAAGCAATTCCAAAAAAATTTTGGTATATTTTCATAGATATTTCATTTCCCCCAGACCCCAAAACCACCCTCCACTCAAATGTTGATTTATATATATATCCATATATGTATATCTACCTATATATATATATATATATATATATATATATATATATCTGACATTTGTCATGCTGTAACTCTCTTATTTATAAACCGATTTGGATGTTACTGAGCATGTGGACATGCTCGGACATACCAAGGTCTCGACCGAGTTCGTTGGCCAGCTTCATCCGCCATCTTGTTTCAAAATGGCGGCCAGTTAAAAAATGTTTAATTTTTAAAAACTCAAAAAGATGTAAAAAGAAAAAAATTACAAATTGAAAAAAAATGTTTCCGTTAAGTGTTAGATCGTTATACAAGGATTCCGGAACATTTTTCGTTTTGGCTTTATCTTAAAAAATGGCTCAGATATGGGAGTTTGAATTTCTTGGGAGGCAGACATTTTGAAACATCTGATTTTTTTATGCTGTAACCTCATGCTGAAATACGCATTCAGTATTAACGAAAACCGGGATTGAATCTTCTATAATCGGGTTCCAAGCATTTTAGTTTCGGGTTTTTGAGTAAAATGAGTTGAATTTTTGAAAACATGGACTATGCAAGCTACCTTTTCCTCTCAGTACAGGCCGGAAGGACTTTTTACACTTATCTTAATTTTGGTGCATTATTTTTTTAATTTACTTTCAAATTGTTTTTTTTTTGTTTGTTTTTTATGTGATTACATACAGAAAATATATGTTTTTATAAAGTATTGCAGATCTTTTGCATCAAGCTAGATTAAAGAAACTGTAGAAACATTTCATTTGAATTTTCCAAATATATCTGTGACATTGTTAGAAAAATCTAAATTTATATTAAACAGCATAAAATAATACAAATCTCGCTATATTAAAACAAGTGGGTAAGTGTGATCAAGGATCATTTAAGGTGTTTCGTTTAATATTCCTTTCAAAACACTTTATCCTTTCTTTAATAAATCCAAATAAATTTCATTTTCTCATATTATACTCTGTCATAATAATATCTGTCATGTGGACTAAATGCGATATTAAAAAAAAAATAATTTCAAAATTAAACATGTTGTATAGAGACCTTCAAAATGTTAAAATATGCCAATATTTCCATAATCGAGTTCTTTCATAATTCAATACGTTACTCAAACTCTTATGACGTTATAATCACTTGCTGATGTCCTATCTACTTGCTTTCTCTATTACTCATATTGATACTCTCTTTGTATTATTATCAAACATTTGAAAAATTCCGTTAAACTTCCAATAGGACGTCAGATTAATTTTCTTTTTAATTCTCTAATGACATCATATTAACCTGCTTTCTGTACTTACACATACTCATACTCCTTGTATTATTGAGAAATGTTTGAAAATTTCCGTTTTATTTCCAATATGACGTCATATTAATATTTTTTCAATTCATGAAACTTTTTATTTCATTTTCATTTTTCACGTGGAAATCTTTCAATAGAAAATTAATTATTGTAGAAAAAATTTTATTGTGGATTTTTAATTGTTGGCAACTGCTATAACGAAAGATGTTTAAATTTAATAGGAAAATGCTGTTAGATTTTTTTTGTCTATCTATATTTAAATAATACAGTTTTTTTTTATTTTATGATTTCCAGCTTTATAGTAGGTATTCAGTTATAAGTACACAAAATTTCATGTGTGTAAGTTATATAGTACTGAGAACCGGCTCTGTGACTGACAGACAACGTAACGGTACGAATTTTGGGTTTGGTGAAATGAACGAAACCCTAAAAAGAACTAAATACTTTTAAATTTCGCTCGATATTCATCAATTTTAATCAAAACTTTCATTATTTAAACTTATTTTAAATAAAATTTTTAATTTTAAAATAAAATAAATATTAAACTATATGCTCTACATGGAATAAAAAGTTTTCATCTTACTACTGTCAATAAATTCTATAACTCCAGAAAATCTATATCATAATGATCATTAGCATGATACAAATATAACGTGAGAAGTTTCTAAAAAAATTATCAACAAAATTCTAATTAAAAGAAAAACAAAATCAAAATCCTAGATATTTCAAAATAGTAATTGAGATGAGGATCTCGTCATTAAAACTCAATAATAGAGGAAACAATCTTCATGTTAATAACCACAAATATTTTGATACGAAAATCTCATCTTGATAGTTAAAAGAAAAGAAAAAACTTCACCATCATACCTACAACCAAAAATTTTGGACGACAATATAATCATAAAAATTCAATAAAAGAAAAAATATCACTGATATATTGATAACACAGAAAAATTAAAAATGAAAATTTGATCATCATTTAATCAAAGTTTAAAAAAAAGTAATAATAATAAAAAAATAATAAACATCATACTGATAGCCTTCAAAAAACTTAAATGAGAATATCATCAAAATTCGATAAAAGAAAAAAAACACCATATACTGATAACCACAAATATTTAAGATGAGAATATCGTCTTTTAATTGCTATAAAAGCCGCAAAATAAAAATTTAATAAACAGTAAAATAAGTTTTAATAGACTGTTGACATGTTTCGGCTCCAACGGAGCCATTATCAAAACAAATAAGAATATTCTACAACTGCATCATTTAACTTACCGAAATTGTAGCTCGAGTGACTCCATGTTTACAAATATGGAGATAAACATCCAAGCATTAAAATAAAATGTAACGCACGTAATTTGAAAAATTAAATAATAGCTTTTTAAATAATAACTTCATAGACCGTACAGTAGAAAATTCTTATTTGTTTTGATAATGACTCAGATTGAGCTGAAACATGTCGACAGTCTAATGAAACTTATTTAACTGCTTATAATCTTTTTATTTTACGTCTTTTAGCAATTTAAAGAAATATATTATTACAAGGTGCTATAATTTGTTACATATTTTTTAGAATATCGTCATCTTCAATAAAAAAAAGGTACTTCTTTATTATCCCGTCGACCACTTTTCATAACAAAATACTATCGCCAAACTGTAAGATTAAACGCCAAAAATGCAGTCACATTTGCTTGATGTCAGAAGCATTACACGTGTTTGTTATGTCATCGAGTGGTTTTTAATTCGACATTTGCGTGTATTTTTACTTTCTTCTATGTTTACAAGAAGAATGTATTGGATTTATGAAAATTTTCGATTTCTGATTTTCGATGGATTTATACGTTTTAGAAGGTCCTGAACACGATTTGACTACTTTTAGAAAATGTCTGTCTGTCTGTATGGGATCAAAATTTTGTGGGCGCTCTATCTCAGGAACTAATGCTCGGAATTTAATAAAACTTTATATTCAGTTAGTCTCTGATATAAATTGGTGCTGATTAGTTTTTGGTAAAAATCGGCCCGAAGGTGACGCTGCTGTGCATCATTTTGCCGGATTTACACGATTTTACCGATAGTCATATCTCAAGAAATAATGCACGGAATTTAATAAAACTTGAGTTTCAGTTAGACCTTGATATAATTGGGTTGCTGATTCTTTTCAGTGTATGCAAAACCTGTGTGAGATAGAAGAAAGTTTTGGGATTGACAGATCTGACTAGTTCATTATGTTTTACTGATTTATTAGTTATTTCATTCATTAAAATAACAATTGTGTCCTTAAATTCTTATATTTTAATTATTTATTTATTTTGATATTCCAATGGCAACGTTCTACCGTTTATTTGGCGTTACAGTTTGGCGATAGTTTTTTGTTATGAAAATTGGTCGACGGGATACTAGAGAAGTACAAAAAAAAAACCCCATCCTATACTGATAATCCCAAAATTTGGATTGAGCATTTCATCATTAAATGTCTACGAGTGGAAAAGATACTATCATACTGATAGCATGAAATATTTGAGATGAGAATCTCATATTCACAATTAAACAAAAACGGAAAATCATGCGTCAAGCATAGATTACGAAACACTTTACAACGTATCCAGAAAACTATAACGAAACTTCACCGTTAAATAAGGCGAAAGAAGATATATAAGTAAACAGTATAGGAAAAAAATAAAACATTTAAAAGCCCAATTTTAGAAATTACGTTTCACAGTCAAAAATGTTGTTGAATTATTTTGTGCAGCCTTGTATATGATCTATAGATTTGGATTTATACTATATAGCAGGAAAACATTTAGTTCATTTAGAAAATTCACATTTAGCAATTTTCACTAATCGATGGAATTGCACTCTAAAACTTTTGTACTACCCTGCATATTATCTAAAGACTTTTGTACACACCTCATATTAAGCTAAAAATTAATTCAAGTAAAAAACGCATAAGTCAACTTAAAACAAAATTCCAGAATCACTAACCATAAACGACAATGTACCTTGTTATTTGCGTAGCCCTGTAGATGAATTTATTTATTTTCCACAAACTTCTATAGGTCTACTAACTATAGTTCATCAGAAAAATTCATAACGCAATCAAAAACTACCCTAAGCTACTCACTCCCATAGTCTGTAATACTTACGAATTCCTTTGTGTCGCCCTGTATCTGTATGATCAATCGAATTTATACACACCACGTACTATGCAAAAATTTACTTAAACTTAACAACGCAAACCAATGTTGAAAACGCACTTATCACACATAGAATGTAATTATTGCACATATACTGTAACTCGAAAACTTTTGTACTACCCTGCATATTATCTAATTATTTTTGTACACACCCCATATTAAGCTAAAAATTAATTCAAGTAAAAAACGCATAAGTCAGCTTAAAGCAAACTTCCAGCAATCACTAACCATATACCTTGTTCTTTGCGTAGTCTTGTACATGAATTTATTTATTTTCCACAAACTTCTATAGGTCTACTAACTATAGTTCATCAGAAAAATTCATAACGCAATCAAAAACTACCCTAAAGCTATTCACTCCCATAGTCTGTAATACTTACGAATTCCTTTGTGTCGCCCTGTATCTATATGATCAATCGAATTTATACACACCACGTACTATGCAAAAATTTACTTAAACTTAACAACGCAAACCAATGTTGAAAACGCACTTATCACACATAGACTGTAATTATTGCACATATACTGTAACCGATATATTTTGTGTGTCCCTGTAAATGACAGATTAACCCAATGTACACCATACTTTTTGAAACGATTTTTTCCCATTGACTGTAATATGACGGAATATTTTTGACTGTCTCTGTAAAAATTCTATAAGTGCTACACACTTCATTTTCAATAAGGATAATACTATAGTAAACGACAATAACATACAAAAATTTCAGAGCAATCCGAGTATATTTAGTCGAGTTAGAGACCGACGAACAAAAACCGAAGTCATAAACGCTTTTGAACTAGGTAGAGAAAACTGTTAAAAAGGGAGGGGGGTGGGATGACCATCTTACTAATAACATCAAAATTTGGGATGATAATCTCATCACTTGATCATTAGGTGCTCGAAATCGAAATTCAATGAAAGAAAAACATATTCAACATCATACTATTAACTTAAAAAATGTGAGATTAAAAATCTCATCATCAAAATTTAATAATAATAATAATGTAATAATATTAAATCAGCATTTCTCAGCATTAAAAAAGTGTCTTTTCATTTCTAGTACCAAAAAACGCCGAAAGTACATAAAATTTAAAATATTATAACTTGTTAAGTTTTGATCACACAAAAATGAATTATTGTGTTTTAATTCTTAGAGATGGAGAAGATTAATAATAATAATAATAATAATAATAATAATAATAAATCAGCATTTCTCAGCATTAAAAACGTGTCTTTTCGTTTCTCCAAAAAACGCCGAAAGTACATAAAATTTGAAATATTATAACTTGTTAAGTTTTGATCGCACAAAAATGAATTATTGTGTTTTAATTGTTAAAGATGGAGAATATTATTAATAATAATAATAATAAATCAGCATTTCTAAGCATTAAAAACGTGTCTTTTCGTTCCAAGTGCCAAAAAACGCTGAAAGTTCATAAAATTTGAAATATTATAACTTGGTAAGTTTTGATCACACAAAAATAAATGATTGTGTTTTAATTGTTAGAGATGGAGAAGATTAATAATAATAATAATTATAATAAATCAGCATTTCTCAGCATTAAAAACGTGTCTTTTCGTTTCTAGTGCCAAAAAACGCTGAAAGTTCATAAAATTTGAAATATTATAACTTGGTAAGTTTTGATCACACAAAAATAAATGATTGTGTTTTAATTGTTAGAGATGGAGAATATTAATAATAATAATAATAATAAATCAGCATTTCTCAGCATTAAAAACGTGTCTTTTCGTTTCTAGTGCCAAAAAACACTGAAAGTTCATAAAATTTGAAATATTATAACTTGGTAAGTTTTGATCACACAAAAATAAATGATTGTGTTTTAATTGTTAGAGATGGAGAAGATTAATAATAATAATAATAATAAATCAGCATTTCTCAGCATTAAAAACGTGTCTTTTCGTTTCTAGTGCTAAAAAACGCTGAAAGTTCATAAAATTTGAAATATTATAACTTGGTAAGTTTTGATCACACAAAAATACATTATTGTGTTTTAATTGTTAGAGATGAAGAAGACTAATAATAATAATAATACTAAATCAGCATTTCTCAGCATTAAAAACGTGTCTTTTCGTTTCTAGTGCTAAAAAACGCTGAAAGTTCATAAAATTTGAAATATTATAACTTGGTAAGTTTTGATCACACAAAAATACATTATTGTGTTTTAATTGTTAGAGATGAAGAAGACTAATAATAATAATAATACTAAATCAGCATTTCTCAGCATTAAAAACGTGTCTTTTCGTTTCTAGTGCCAAAAAACGCTGAAAGTTCATAAAATTTGAAATATTATAACTTGGTAAGTTTTGATCACACAAAAATACATTATTGTGTTTTAATTGTTAGAGATGGAGAAGACTAATAATAATAATAATACTAAATCAGCATTTCTCAGCATTAAAAACGTGTCTTTTCGTTTCTAGTGCCAAAAAACGCTGAAAGTTCATAAAATTCGAAACATTATTACTTGGTGAGTTTTGATGACACAAAAATGAATTATTTTGTTTTAATTGTTAGAGATGGAGAAGATTTTTCTAAATATAGTAACCATCCACGATAAAAAAATTAAAATTTCCTAACTTTTAAAAAATAACTATTTTGATTTAAATGGATTTTGATATGTAGAAGAATAACGTTAGAAATATTTCCGCAGTTAAAATCATAATTCTATAATTCTAAAACAGTTTAGGAATTAGCAATTGGTCAAAAATAAGAGAGAACCTATGTATTATCCTATACTTCAAAATCGCCATACTTTACAGTTTTTAATTACGGATTAACATTATTTTAGATTTTTTTTATATAAAATATAAAACTCATATTGCAGTGTACAAAAGAATACATATTTTGCTATATTTTAAAGTCATTACACTTTTTAATTTTTGAACAATTGTTAATAGTATTTAATTTATTTCAAATGGCTTATTCATAAAGTAATATTATTAACTCTTTATGATCCTATGTGTCTTTAAAGTCACATTATACAAAAGTTATTTAATGCATTTATTATAAGCATAAACGTAAAAATATTTTTTTAAATAATATATACTCTTTTATAAGCATCCAATGTGTATCTTGAAATCACGCTTAATCTCATGGCAGCAATTCATGTTGTCCCCCCCCCCCCCTCAAAAAAAAAAATAAAAATAAAATAAAATCCGTTGAAATATTTTAATTTGGCATGGGTCCCGATTATGAAAAATTTACCGCTTTGATTTACGCATTGTAGAAAGCGCAAGCTAGTGAGTTTATTAAAAAAATTTTAAAAAATTGACAGAGTAAAAAAAAAAAATCGTTATTTAAACTATATTTCCAGGAATTCTAAATTATATCTTAACGTATAATTATAATTTGATTAATATTAAACTATAATTATTGAGAAAAGCGTATTTAAAAATGTATATTACACTCTTTACTTTTTATTTTTCTTGTATTTCTTAATTTTTAGAGCTTAAAATATATCATTCTTGCAGTTTCAGAGCCAGTTGGCCTATTTTAGTGATCGTGGTTTGGAGCACAATTAACTCTATTCTTGTTGTAACTCGTACCTAGCTGTAATTAATAAAGAATTTTTATCGATTTATCATCTTTACCCAGCTAACGCAAAAATGTCTTAAAATAAATTTATCACTTTATAATAAATTTCTAAAAATATTAAAATGTTGCATTGTTATCGGATAGTCAATCTGTATACATATATATATATTTTTAAATTCTAGCCTATTTGGAAGTGAGTGAATCGATTATAAAATTACATCGCTACTTACATAAATAAAAAAGTGTAATAGCAGCAGACTTTGTTTTTCGTGCAAAATAATTTGTTTTATCATATTTATAGAAATCACAACCTTATACAAATTTAAATATATTTATTTAAAAGTGCGATTTTCTTATTACTTTTCTGAAGTTAAAAGCTATGTATTGGAAAATATTAATCTCAAATAATCTCTTATTTGTAGGTAAAATTGCAATATATTTACTTTTATTATTTTATAAAAGCAAAAAATTAAAAACATGTTTTTAAGTAATGCAAGTATTGTTGTAAATATTTTGCAAAAATACCTATAACTATTGATTTAATAAATCTATTTTAATCAGCGAATCTTTTATAAACTTTACATTACTATTAGATAAATTTTCTATCATATCTCTAAATGTTAAAAGGAAACATTATTGATATAAAGTTTTTCCTAATTCATAATTAGTGACTTAAAAAGTTAATCAAGATAAATAAATTTTTATCTTACGTATCTGTGGTAGGCAAATTCCAGGAGCCAGGAAAATCTTCATCATAATCTCCATTGTTATCACTCTCTATAAAATCGTCATCAAAATCCGATAGAAGGAAAAAATCGTCATCCTCATACTGATAAGCCGAAATTTTTGAGATGAGAAACAAGCTAAGAGTGACTATCTCCGCTAAAGTGAAAACGGAGATGTTGTACGTCCAACCCATTTTCAAAATCGTCTGCTGCGGAGATCCGATTCTATGGAAATTGAGCATGCGCAAAGAAGTTTATATGAGCCGCTGTGTCTGGGAAAAGTTTTATGTTCGATTACAGAATTTTTAGTAAATGTTAGTGAACTATTAGAAATTATTTGATAAAATACATTTTTGAAACAGATTAGAAAATAGAAAATATTACGGAGTGTTAGGAACTAAAATAAATAAAAAATAATAACAATATTTTTTGTATTAATTCTTTTTCAATTCTTTATTATTTTTGTTTGAATTAAAAGTAATTATTAATAAATTATTTTTTCCATTTCTATTTCTATATCGTCTGCTGTGGAGATCCGATGCTATAGAAATTAAGCATATGCCAAGAATTTTATGAGCCTCTGTGTCTAGGAAAAGTTTTATGTTTGATTATGAGAATTAATAGGAAATGTTATGGCAGTATTAGAAATTATTTGATAAACTGCATTTTTGAAACATATCAGAAAAAAATAAAAATTGCGAAGTAAGGGGAGTTAATAAAATAAATAATAATAGCAATTTTTTTTATATTTGTTCGTATTTAATTCTTCATTATTTTTGTTTAAACTAAAAGTAATTATTAATAATAAATAATTTTGTTTTATTTCTATTTCCAAATCGTCTGCTATGGAAGTCCGATGCTTATTATTTTTTAATTAAAAGTAATTATAATTTAACTTATTTATCTATTTGTATTTCCAAATCGTCTGCTATGGAGATACAATACTAAGTAAAGAATTTTATGAGCCACTCTGTCTAGGAAAAGTTTTACGTTCGATTATGAGAATTCGTAGTAAATGTTATAGTACTAGTATTACAAATTATTTGATTAATATTTGTGAAAAATTTAAGAAATCATATCGAAAGTATTACAAAGTGTGAGAAAAAAAAACATTCATAATATTTTTTCCCCATTGATTCTTTTTCGAATTATTATTTATTATTTTTCAATTAAAAGTAATTATTCATCTATCAGTTTTTCCATTTTTTTTTTGTTAATTGTCTTCTGTGTAGATCAAATTCTTTGTAGTAAATTGAGCATGCTCAAAGAATTTCATATCATAAGCCACTGAGTCTAGGACATATTTTAGGTTCTATTATGCGAATTCTTTATAAATACTATGAGACTTTGATAAACGATAATAAAATATTTATGATTAACAAATAATTTGATTAAATATATTTATTAAGAACTTATGAATTAAAAACATTCTGAAGTATGAGGAATTACAATAAATAAATAAGAAAAACAATATATTTTATATTAAATCTTTTTTAATCCTCTAATTTTTTTAATTAAAATTAATTATTAATAAATTATTTTTTTACATTTCTATTTACAAATCGTCTGCTGCGGAGATCCAATTCTATATAAATTGAGCATATGCCAAGAAATTTATGAGCCACTATGTCTAGGAAAAGTTTCACGTTCGATTATGAGAATTTGTAGTAAATGTTATTGGAAGATTAGAAATTATTTGATTATGAAGTAGGAGGGATTAAAATAAATAATAATAACAATAATAATATATTTTATATTAATTACTTTTTAATTCTTTATTTTTTTTTATTAAAAGTAATTATTGATATTTTTTTTTCTATTGGTATTTGCAAACCGTCTGCTGCGGGGCAACAATTCTCTATAAAAAAAAATTAGGAAAATTTTTACGTTCGATTATGAGAATTCGTAGTAAATGTTACAGGAATAGTATTACAAATTATCTGATTAAAATTTGTTAAAAATTATAAAAAATCATATCGAAAGTATTACAAAGTTTGAGAAAAAAAATAACATTAATAATAATGTTTTTTTCTCATTGGTTCTTTTTTTATTTATTATTTTTTAATAAAAAGTAATTATTCGTCTATCAATTTTTCAATTTTCTTTATAAAATTCGTCTTCTGTGTAGACCCCTTTCTTTGTAAATTGAGTCTGCTCAAAGAATTTTATAAGCCACTGTGTCTAGGAGAAATTTTAAGTTATATTAGAAAAATTCGTTATAAATGCTAATAAATTGATAATCAAATATTTTAATAACAAATTATTTGATTAATTATAGTTTAAACAAGAACAAAAAATCATGCGTCAAGCATAGATTATGTAACACTTTCCAACGCTTCCAAAATAATTTTACAAATCATACCGTTTAATAAGCTAAAAGCAAACATCTAAGTAAACAGATTGGAAAACACATAACATATTTAAAAACATAATTTCAGGAATTTCCAACATATACAATATTCGGAAAAATATCCGAATACTTTTATTCAGCCCTGTATAGGATCTATAGATTTGTATACATACTACATAGGATGCTAAATTTTAGTTTAGTTAGGAAACGCGTAGCACAGTTTAAAATTATCCGTCTGGAGTTTCTGTCAATAAACGGAAATGTGTTCGCAAACTTTTGTGCTTCCCTGTATAGGATTTACAGAATTTATACACACCATGTAATAGACAAAAAGCGAGTTAAAATTAAAATCGCGTTCAGTAACTTAAAACGTACTTCCAGGAATTATTGTTAACAGACAGTAGAGAATTCTTTTGTGTGTCCCTGTAAATGAACGATGACTGCTATACACACACTATTTTGTAGTAAGCCTCTTGTAATTTCAATGCATTTAAAATAGTGAAACATTACTTAAATAAACCGCAGATGATTTTTCTCCATAGACGTAATGTAACGGAATTCTTTTGACTGTCCATGTAAAGTAACTATAAGTGCTATGCACACCCTATTCCATATTAAGCTTCTTCTAATGCACCTTAGTGATATATATCAATTTCAATGCGTTTAAAATAGTGAAAAATTATTTAAATAAACCGCAAATGATTTTTCCCCATAGACTACAATGTAACGAAATTTTTTGAGTGTCCCTGTAAAAAAACTATAAATGCTACACACTTCCGTTGAAATAGGGAATATGCTATAGATAACGACAATAACATATAAAAATTGCAGAGCAATCCGAGCATATTTACGGGAGTTAGAGTACGGACAGACGGCCAGACGGCCAGACAAACCGAAGTCATAAACACTTTTCAACTAGGTTGGAAAGTGTTAAAAAGCTTAGTAATTGAAATTATTACCAAGTATGAGAATTAGCAATAAATAAATAATAATAAATATTTTTTTTCTATTAATTCTGTTCAATTTAAAAGTAATTATTCAATAGACATTTCTTTTTAGGGTTTCGTTCATATCACGAAACCCTATTACTCCCGCTTCGTTGTCTGTCCGTCACAGAGCTGGTTCTCAGAAACTATTTAACTTACAAGCATGAAATTTTGTGTACTTATAGCTGAATACCTGCTATGAAGCTCAAAATCATAAAATTTGAAAAAATCGTATTTTAATATAGAGAGATAAATGTACTATGTAATGCTGAAATACAAATTCTGAAAATACAAGATTACAAAAATACAAAATCTGAAAATACAATTTACGAATCCAACTGAGCAATACTAAATATTACTATGTGATACTACCATGTAATAATACTACCATGTAATAATACAGTAAAACAATTAAGAAAGGTAACATGCAAGTAATGCTATTCTCTAAAATGTTAATTGAAGCATATATCATATATTCTAATACGAGCAAATTGTGTGTGTGTGGTTATGCAAATTTTATCGTAAAAACGGCTCTAACGATTTTGACAAAATTTTGTATCCTACCATTTCGGGGCACCAGAAAACCATTGGGCTAGGTCACATGTTCGAGAAAATTCGATTAGTGGGTCATTTTGGGTCGGGGTCAAGCTAACTGTATCTAAAGAACGGTTCAAACGATTTTGACTAAATTTTGTATCGTACGAATTTCGGCCACAAGAAGACTATTGGGCTGAGTTACATGTTCGAGAAATTTCGATTAGTGGGTCAATTTTGGGTCAACGCGGGTCAAGTTAATTTTATCTAAAAATCGGCTCTAACGATTTTGATTAAATTTTGTATTCTACGAGTTTCGAACACGAGAAAATCATTGGGCTAGGTCACCTGCCCGAGAAAATTCGATTAGTGGGTCATTTTTGGGCACTGTGGGTCAAGCAAATTTTATCTAAAAAACATATCAGACTATTTCGACTAAATTTTACATCCTATGGTAATCGGGCACGAGAAGACTGTTGGGCTAAGTTACATGTTCGAGAAAATTCAATTAGTGGGTCATTTTGGTCATGGGTCATTTTGGGTCAAGCTATTTTATCTTAAAAACGGCTCAGACTATTTACACAAAATTTTGCAGCCTATGGTTTTCAGGCACGAGAAGACTGTTGGGCTAGGTCACATGTTCAAGAAATTTCGATTAGTGGGTCATTTTGGTCATGGGTCATTATGGGTCAAGCTATTTTTATCTTAAAAATGGATCAGACGATTTAAACTAAATTTTGTACCCTTCGGTTTTGGGGCACGAGAAAATCAATGGGCTAGGTCACATGCTTGAGAAAATTCGATTAGTGGGTCATTTTGGGTCACTGTGGGTCAAGCTAATTTTATCTAAAAAACCGCTCAGACTATTTAGACTAAATTTTGCATCCTTTGGTTTTCGGGCACGAGAAGACTGTTGCGCTAGGTCACATGTTCGAGAAAATTCGACTAGGGGTCATTATGGGTCAAACTATTTTTATCTTAAAAACGGATCAGAGTATTTGAACTAAATTTAGTATCCTACAGTTTTTGGGAACGAGAAGACTATTGGGCTATGTCACATGTTCGAGAAAATTCGATTAGTGAGTTATTTTGGTCATGGGTCATTATGTGTCAAGCTATTTTTATCTTAAAAACGGCTTAGACGATTTGAACTAAATTTTGTATCCTACAGTTTTAGGGAATGAGAAGACTATTGGGTTAGGTCAGATGTTCGAGAAATTTCAAATTAGTGAGCCATTTTGGTCATGGATCATGATATTTGAACTCAAAGCTAATTTTGACCGAACATAGCTCGGTCTTCCATGCTCGTTACTAGTTAATATGCATTTACATTATGGCATTACCGTCCTAGGCGTTGACGTTCCTGGCGTTAAATCATAAGACCCAACTAATCAGCATCGGCGTAACAACCACGCTGATTGGTTGGGTCTCATGATTTAATGTCAAGAACACCAACTCCTACGACAATAACGCCATAGTGTAAACGCATCTTTATATGCCCAGCAGAGCAATTCAATATTATTTTTCGGTCATAATGTCAAAAAATAATATATCTGTAAATAAAGCGTTTCCGAAAGAAGGAACGCATCATTAAAACATGAAGATATAATAATGAGACAAGTTAAAAGAAAGAATACCTACGTTATAAATACACACATACACACACAAAAAAAAAAAATGCTATTTCGAATCTAGAATCGAGATTCTTCTTCAGTGCGACAAAGAGCAATGCACAGCGTGCTAGAAAAAGCAAGACTGGACAAAGAAATAGAAGGGCGGTGGCTTATATACGCAATGCAATAAGAGAACGCGCCATGAGAAGAAAGCAGCATAAAACAACTGAGTGGACAAGTAGAGACATCTACCGTAGAACAAAATAAACGAAATCTATGAAACGGAAATTAAATTAATGCTTTCCAAATACTTGGAAAATCAGGAGTACTAGATAAGTAATTTACTAAGGAGTGAGAATTTTTAATGATGTGGTAAGCTTCCTAAAAATCAAGATCAAGGTTAGAAGAACATTTTTGGATAATATTGGCTGAGGAAAAGTTGAACCTATGTTAACTGTACTATACCTATAACTATATACCTATAACTATATATAACTATACTATAACTAACGTAACTATTAATCTACGTAAGGCTATATCTACGTAAGGCTATATTTTATGTCGGTGTCACTACACCCAAGGGGTGTAGGAGCGAAAAACGTTCTAAAATTACGATTTTTGTGATACTGAAGGAGCTAGAAACTTTGAAATTTGGCATGGTAGTTACTTACAAGATGTAAATGCTCTCTATGAACAAATGAAACAAAAATCGAAATTTAAAAGGCTGAAATGAGCAAAAAGCTTTCTAAAAATATTCTAAATTACAATTTCTATAGAACCTCTGGAACTACCGAAACGATTTCAAAACGATTGTGGCAAATTGATGGTGACAGTCCCTGCTGTAATATAGGCTATATTTTATGTCAGTGTTAATATCCCAGAGGGGTGTGGTAGCGAAAAACGTTCTAAAATTGAATTTTTTGTAATACTGAAGGGGCTAGAAATTTGAAATTTGGCATGGTAGTTAGTTATAAGATGTATATGCTCTGTCAGAACAGTTTCTAAAAAATTCGAAATCTTAAAGGGTTAAATGAGCTAAACGTGTTTTTAAAACATTCTAAATTGCAATTTCTATGGAATCTCTGATACTGTTGATCCGATTTTAAACGTAATGGTTGCAAATTTATGGTGAAAGTCTGCTCTAACATAGGCTATATTTTACATTAGTGCCACTACCGTTAGGGGTTGCAGGAGCGAGAAACGTTCTAAAATTGCAATATTTGGGATATTGAAGGGAGTATAAAATTGAAACAGGGCAAGGTAATTACTTATAAGATATATATGCTCTCTAAGAACAGTTTCTGACAAATTCGAAATTTAAAAGGGTGATATGAAGGAAAATGTTATAAAAACATTCTAAATTACGATTTCTATGAAATTGTTAAGGGCAGACACTTGAAATTTGACATAACTCATACTTTTTTAGACGCAAGTGCACACTCAGAACAGTTTGAAAAAAAATCAAAATTTATCAGGGTGAAAATGGAAAAAACGTTGTAAATTACGATTTTTTTTTATACTGACAGGATTAGAAACTTCAAATTTGGCATTGCGGTAACTTTTAAAATACAAATGCTCGCTAACAATGGTTTGTACAAAAATTCAAAATTTCAAAGGGCGAAATGAGCGGGAAGTGTTTTAAAAACGTTCTAAATTACGATTTCTATGGAATTGTTAGGGGTACAAACTTGAAATTTGACATGGCTGTTGCTTTTAAAACGTAAATGGTTACACAGAACAATATTTAAAAAATCGAAATTTAAAAGAGTGAAATGCGCGAAAAGCGTTCTAAATGGAGATTGCTATGGAATTGTTAAAGATAGAAACTTGAAGTTTGACATGGTTGTTACTTTTACACTGGTCGCACAGAAGTGTTTTTAAAAAAATTGAAATTTAAAAGTGTGACAGCGCGAAAAGCTTTCTAAAAACGTTCTAAATTCTGATTTATTTGGAGCTGTTAAGGCTAGAAACTTGAAATTTTGCATGACTGTTGCTCACGTGAATGATCACCCAGAACAGTTTACTAAAATGCGAAATTTAAAAGGGCAGGAGCCAAAATAAAACGTTCTGAAATTGCAATTTATGTGGTAAAGCTTGTATAGAAGCTTTGTATTTGGCATGGTGGTTACTCTTAAAAGGCAAATGAAAAGACCGGTTTCTAAAAAATTCAAAATTTAACAGGTTGAAATGAGCGTAAAAAGTTCTAAAAACTTTCTACATTATGATTTAATTGGATTTATTTGGGTTAGAAACTTGAAATTTAGTATAGTGGCAATTTTTAAGATATAGACGCTCGGTATAAACAGTTTATAAAAAATTCGAAATTTAAAAGTACAAAATGAGCGGAAAACGTTATAAATTATGGTTTTTTCTAAATCGTTAGGGATAGAAACTTAAAATTTGGCATGGTGGCTATTTTTAAGATTTCATGGCTCGCTATGAACAGTTTTCTTTTTTTAAATCGAAATTTAAAAGAGTGAAATGATCTGGAAAAGTTCTAAAAACCTTCTAACCTATGACTTATCTGAATTTGCTAGGATAGAAACTTGAAATTTTACATGGCTGTGACGTTGGAGACACAAATTCATCCACAGAACATTTTTTAAAAGTATAGAAATTTTAATGTGTGTAGGAACCAAAAAGTTTCAAAATTGCAATTTCTGTGATATAGATATTACAGAAATTTCCTTAACAAGAAGATTGGAATTTGCCACGATGCTTACTTTTAAGATGTTAAATACTCGCTTAGTACTGTTTCAAAAAATTTCTAAATTTCAAATGAAAAATGAAATGAAAGGGAAACTTTCAAAATACTTTCTATATTACCATTAATTTGGAATTAATTTTTGCTCTTCTCATTCATTTAAGTCTTATGTTTGTCTAATGCCGTATAAGAATAAAGTTTACTCAAAATATGGCTTAATTAGTAATTTTTGAATTATCTGTGGCAGTGAAATTTCCTCTAATGAAAGTAGGCCCACGAATGCCATTTGACATTTTTCAACAATTACGCGAGCAAAGCCGCGGGTTTTGCTAGTGGTTAATAATAAAAATTTATGCATATACAAACTCAAGGATTTAATTGGAAGCCACGTGGTATCGCAAGATTTTATGAGGCTCCTGAAAAGCAGAAGTTAAAAAGAAGAAAAAAACGACATAAACGCATATACATGTCAAATCGCTGTAAAAATATCGAAAACAGATTCAGGGAACTTCAAAATGTAAAACTATACCAATATTTCATTAATCGGATTTTTATCATAATTATAATACTTTCCTTACAGAATATGTGTTCGGAAAATACGTTTTTTTTTTTCTTTAAGTGATTTTTTTCAAGTTTCTTACGTTTTAGATCACCTTAAATTATTTCATTCTCCGTGTATTTTTTCTAATCACGTGAAAATGTAATAAACAAATCTCTGTCATTGGAGCATTTCACTGTAAATTTTAACTGCTACATTATCGTAAACAATGGTTTACGAATAATGGTGCACTCTTAAACCATTAGTTAATGAAATACATAAAATATTGTACTGTCATAAAAACGGACTATCATAAAGTTTTGATTTTTTCTTTCAATAAATTGCGAAGAGCAATTAATCTTTTTAAAATGTTAAAATAAAATAAATACTATTTCATCGCCAAAGGTTTTCAGCGGTAATATGAGATTCTTTAAATTCAAGTTAATTTCTGGTATATTTTTATTATTTTTTGCGTTTTTGTGCATCAGCCTTATTGTGAGCCTAAGTAAGTTATGATTATTATGTATCATAGTTTTATGTTTCTTTAAATTATACACATTGTAAACGGTCCCTGTAGCTCCCTGCAGCCTTGGCGGTACTTACGTATTATCCGTGCCAGGAGATTGATCGCCACTAATGGTTGCCAAGTACCAATCTTGTTTATCTTTGCCAATCATGTTTTCAAACGCAGTAACTTATCATTATCAAATAACATTGTTAAGAATGGTAATTAATATAAAATAAATAAAATGTAATATATGTTTATTAAATTTATAACACTGTTAAAAATAGTAAATAACATTATTTTAATAAAATAAATGGTAAATAGCATAGTAAATAAGAAAGAATAATATTATAGATTATTCCCATTCATGTACCATGTAGCAAGAAAAAATATATATAAGGGTTACTATAATTAGTAATATTGGCTCCATGCCTGGCGCAGTTGGCTTAAAACTGGCACGGATAGTACGTAAGTACCGCCTTGGCTCTTATTAAAAAAGGTTAGCGCAATTCGATTAATAAAGTGAGATTTATTGCCAAATGATATGAACAGCTATCAAAACAAAGTTAATGAACTCTTATGCGTGATGGGAAGAGTTCCATATCCTGTGCTGGTTGGCGCGATTGGCAAAAAAAATCCAAAAAGGCGCCAAAAATGTGTGACGTCGCGTAGATAAAGTCCATTTCAGTAATTAAAACAGCAACCCCGATGACTAAAGATCACAACAACCACATCAAACATTTATCAGCAAAAACAACTCGCCAAAAAAAAAAAAAAAAAAAAACAGCACAGGATACGGAACTCTTCCCTACTTGTTTATGTATGCATTAAAAATAGCGATATTTACGTATTATCCATGCCAGATAAATACACAGCGCCGAAAATGGCGCATATAATATTAATTACACTTTTTTTTCTTTTTACATTGTAGCACTATAGTTAATAATATTTAATATCTTTTAGGCAATCTCAAGAGCATTTGTGTATAACTATATAATATAATATAATATAATATAGAAATCGATTTAGATATGGGTACTTTCCAGTATATAGGTGCCATTATTTTATTTTATTTTATGTTTGGTTCAGTTTAGGCTTCAAAGTGTGATTTCTTGTCAAAGGATAAAAACAACTATGAAAAAAAAACCCTGAAGAAATTTTATGCTTGTTTATATATGTATATATGGTACTTACGCTCAGACACTACTGCGCCTATATTAATTACATTAACCCTTATTTTTTTTAAACTATATAGTTTATTTATTTACCATAGTTTATAATTTATTTTTGGTACTACTCTATTATCCGGTGGCCAATTTCCATAATAAAAAACTATCGACAAACTGTAAGATTAAACGCCAAAAATGCAATCCCATTTACTTGATGTCAGAAGCATTATACGTGTTTGTTATGTCATAAAGTGGTTTATAATTCGACATTTGCCTGTATTTTTCATTATGTTTTACTGATTTATTAGTTATTTCATTCATTAAAATAACAATTGTGTCCTTAAATTCTTATATTTTATTTATTTATTTACTTTGATATTCCAATGGCAACATTCTCCCGTTTATTTGGCGTTACAATTTGGCGATAGTTTTTTGTTATGAAACGTGGTCGACAGGATAATAGAGAAGTACCAAAATGCATATCTTGCATGCATTTAAAAAAATTATCATACTATTTTATACACTCATATCATTTAAAACACACATACACACAAAAAAAAAACAATAAAGCCAAACATTTTATTTCATCTTCAAACGCCCACCTGCTAATTAACCCCTTCGCGACGAGCGTCCTTTACAGAATTTTTAATCTCTTACCACCGGTTTCTCAAAACAGAAATTTTCGCCTAATTGAATCGCAGAAATGCTGTCATTAAATAAGGCAAATCTTACAATAAAAAGTAACTGGTGGGAATAATCGAGCATTCTGAGCATCTTATGCGTCATGTATACGTGTCGCTCGTCCCCAAGGGGTTAAGCCACTACAAAGGATGACGGATTCGAATCCGACTCAGACATGGATGTTTTTCAGTGGGTTGGATCGGGGCCTCCGAGATGCCGCAGTTTGCTCTTTTTACCTTGTTGGTAAAAAAAGCTAAGAGCGCCATCTCGGAGCCCCCGGTTGTAATCCACTGTAAAGAGAGGTCGAGGTCTATTTAAGAGAAAAGATGACCGTAGTGTCCCCAAAATAACCAAACAACCAAAAAAAGCTATTATCATCAAATTATTCTTTCTAATTTACACACGCGAAAAATAAAAGCAGCTATTAATCAGAAAAAATGCTAATGGGGAGATTTGCACCCGGTTAGCATAACAGTACCAAAATTCTGGGCGTGTTGTAAATAGTGAATAGGTTCCAATATTGAATACGTGTGAAAATTTTCTTTTATTTCCCAAGACCATTTTCTCTATCTCACCCCTATAACAGAGACGTACCTCTCAAAATATTTTTGACTAATATGGCTTTGTCGGCCCCACCGCCAAACTTGGCGTCAAAGAGTGTCGATAAAAGGAGCAAGAGTCAGTTTCACTAATATCGATTCGCGCAAATGGAAATAAAACAAAACAAAGAAAATATCGCAGTATCTAGCAGCCTTGTAGTGGAGCCATCTCAAGTTACAAATTAATACTAATCTTTCACAATGTTTCGTTGAGATATAACAGCATGGATGTGCGATTTGCACCCATGAAAACAAAACAAACAAAGAAAATCACAGGATGAAACAATTTATATACAATATCTCATCGTATATAATAGTTATTGTAAAAGTTCATCGAATTTGTAACTACTACAGTCATTATAACGCGTGGATACGGTCGAACTGGGCCATGGAAAGAGGATTGAATTTTAAGAGGACGCAAAACATTTAACAAACTCGTCATTTTACATACTTCTGTGGTATCTGACTTTACACGTCTTAACATATTATAATAGCACCAAGTATTAAAATTGCTTAATCTATGCTAATAAAAGAAAGGGGTTTATGTGGGCTTGGAAAATCTACCGTACGCAGAGGTCTGAAATTTTGAATTAGATTAGGCAGGTACTAATGCACTTGAAGCTGAAAATTTTCACTTCTTGTTAATTAAGAGTGAAATTAATTAAAAGCAATAATGACCAATGCAAAATGGCATGAAAAATCGCAGCTATGCCACGGAAAGCCTGTTCCGCAGATAAAGAACCCGGAGTCGGAAAACAGATAATTTTTGTGTCTATTGCAGCGGAAAAGCAAAAAATATACTCAGACATTGCATACTTTAACCTTTCTAATGGTTAAATCTTTCTAACGGTTAAAAAAATAGCTTGATCCAGCAATACCGTTGTATTGAAATATCAAAAGTACATGAAATTCGATAATGCCATGATGACTATAACGTATGGATGCACGTTTTACGCCCATGAAAACAGAAAAAAAGACATAACTGGATTTAAAAAAGGATAATTACAGATGTCGCCGCGAATTTTCGTTTTTGCGCCATTTTGACGAAATGTCATTGAATACCTTTTAGATCTAACGTGCTGAAACAACATGTCAGTTTTATTTTATTATGAAGCAATTAATTTTATTATAAAACACACCACAATTTTATTACAAAGTATACATGATTTTGGGTACTTTCGTGTTAGAGCGGCCCCAAGGGTGAATCGCCAAGCGACCAAGATTTATCGCCAAATTATAAAGCATATACCACATCTTTATAATAAAACCGTAAGTCATGTGACTGTCATCAACAATTCCGGAATGCCCGCTTTACTTTTTCATATGCCAGGCGGTCATTTTTATTCAAAATTATTTTTTCGAATAAAATTTAATAAATGTTACATTTTTAGAAAGATCGTTCAAAATAAATTAATATTTGAGAGATGACTTACGTTTAATTATGTATACATTCTTCAATAACTTCAGTTGAAATTAGCCTCGCAGTTCCAATTCTCTATCCGTGAAAGTAAACAACAACAACAACAAAAAAAAGATTCATTCGTCGTGAAGGTTTAAAATATTAAACCATTAAACCATGGAGATAATCGTTCGTAAAGTAAGTTTTCCGTGAAAGATTTTTTGGAGCGTTGCCTGGTGTCAAAAAAATAATTCGTACCAGTGACACAATCAAAGTTTACCATAATTATGTGCTATACAACTCAACTTCATTCTTTATCTTTTCTTGATGTAAGCTGAATGTAAAATAATACAACTCCTGTAATGATATTTAATGAATCAAATTTCGAAACAAATTGTCAGTTAATTTGGTATTTATGTATTATACGTGAAAGGAAGAGAGACCACTGAAAATGATTGTTAATCACCAATCATATTTACCATTATTAATGACCAATCGCTTTCAAAACAGTAATTTAATATACATTTACAAAATACATAACATCATTAAGTACTTTTGTGTTATTTGGGCGCAAATCTCGCCAATAGCATATTTAAAATCGCCAATACCAGCTTTTATTTTTCGCGTGTGCAAATTAGAAACGATACTTTGATTTTGAAATCAAATGTTCTGATGGAGCAGCTGTCGTAGACGCACCGGGACACTATATTAACTATAGAGTTGCAATATAGAGAGAAAAAACGGGTTGCTGTAATTAGAATTATAGGCGGTAATGTTGGCGTGTCGTATTTACAAGCTACGGATCTTAATAGTCAGTAGACATTAAGCAGAAATGCCAAAGTAAGGGAATTATGCAGTTATGAAAACTCCTGAACTATATCAAAATAGGAGAGCAGAGAAAAACAAAGTCGAACAGAGATCGGCATCTAGAAGGAAGTTTCAGATTCTACGCCACGGGTCAAAAGTGCTGACAGCAAATATGGTTTAAAAGGAATGTGATTATCAAAACTGGCTTCCAAAAGTTCAATGTTTCACCAAACCATACTCGAAAATTACGTGTTATTATATGCACCCCAATTATGTCACATTATTCAAGACGTTTTAAATGAGAATAACGATAGATTTTCTAATCTCCCGTAATCATGTCTACAGCCAAAGTTAGCGGGAAACAAACAAACAAACAAAAAAATATTGGCAACAATATGGTTCAGTGTAAATGTTTATATCATTAAAGACTTTCACAAAATAGAGTTCAATGCAGCAAATCGTATTAACTAAAATACATTTGGCAATGGATCCAATTACGGAAAACTACTTAATATGTTTAAGAATCTCCTCATTAGCAAACATATTGTAACTGATAAGCAAACGGATATGAAGCATAAACGCTTAAGTTGGTTAAGCGATTTTTGTCAAGAAAAATGAAATACAAAACAACAAAAAATATACGAAATGCTACCATGATCGCAAAAGTTTTTGATTTGTCTATTAGAATCTTCCGGTTTGGCGAAGGATTACGGAAAAAAATAAATTATGAATAAAAGTAATGTGTTACAGTGTTATAGTGTATGTTAAACACATTTAAGGGAGACCAAACTGGTCGCCAGTAGTCTAGTTATAATAATATATGATGTACATAACATTTCGTGACATATACGACCAAGTTATAGTCATATATGACGCATGTATCATGTATATATATATGATATGTGTATAAGACGTAAATAATATGTATATATGTAACGTAATCATGACGTAATATTGTAAAAATAATGTAAATAAATAAATAATGTATATGGAAGTAGGTCTATTTTTATGTTAGCCATTCCCAAATCTCGCCAATAGCACTTTCCTTTTCTCGCCAATAGCAGCATTTATTTTTCGCTTATGTAAATTAGGAAAATATACTTTGTTCTTGAAATAAAATGCTCGGAATTCTCCAACTGGTGAATAGTCTGCGATTAAATTCTTCTAAGAAAAAAGTATAGTTAATTATTCCGATATATTTTGATAATAACATGTGATATAATTATGCAATAATTTTTTTTCTATTGCAGTATCTTTAAAAAAAAAAAAAAAAAAAAAAAAAAAAAAAAAGTATATATGTTTTTAATAAATTTACTAACCTGAACTTTCTAACAATCGTAAAAAAATCGATACAATTTCCATAATCGGGTTCAATGCCCACGATTAAATAATATATTGTAACGGATTTTTTTTTTTTTTTTTTTTTTTTTTTTTTTTTTATACATGAATTGCAGTCCAGGTGTGTTTTCAAGATAAATATAGAATGCTTATAAAAAAGTGTATTTAAATATATATATATATATATATATATATATATATATATTTTTTACGTTTAGACTTATTGTTATTCATTTCAACGAAAAGAAAAAAGAGACATCATTACTGATATTTTTTTCTCGAAATAATTCGTACTCCAATAACCTTCCCGTTAGACTTATCATCTATTTCCGGTTTGACAGACTTTTTATGTTTAATGCATAGCCATCTTTTCTTCTTTGTAAAATGATTTCGAGGAAACTGTTTAGTCAACTTACTTGCAGAAGAATTGAAAGGTTTTTGTTTTGTTTTGTTTTGTTTTGTTTTGTTTGTTTTTTTGTTTCTTTCGGAATAATGTTTGTGTTGCTTCGAAGACTGTAAACGTCTCTTCTTTCTTCTTTAAACGATTTGTTTAGTATTTGTTTTTTTAAAAACTAGTAAACATGTACGGTGTGTTCACTCATTTAATATATTTAGTACTGGGTGTTTCAAATCAGATTTCAAGAAGTTATCACATATAAAATTTGTTATTTAACCCCTTGCCTGTGAAATTTGAGGAAAACGTGCCAAAAATTGGAAAAAAAAGTTATCTTTAAAAACAATGCAAAGAAACTTTTAACTTGCGAAAAATTAACATACCAGCCGGTCAAATATAATGTGGTTTGAATAAAATTTCGGAAGAACGGCAAAATTTTAAAAATCCGACAAATGGCGCGAAACTGCCGAACTTTTCACCAGAGAGTATCGCCATCTATTGGGAAAATGGTAAGTCACATATTATGCATTGGGTGAACTGAGTTCGGGCTTCACGGAATTTAAACACCGATTTTCTCTTGCCCGAACTCAGGTCGGGCATTCCAAAATTGGAGTATTTGTGTTGCTCGAACTGAGTTCGGGCTTCATGTAATTGAAACATCTATTTTCTCTTGCCCGTACTCAGATCGGGCATTCCAAAATTGGAGTATTTATGTTGCCCGAACTGAGTTCGGGCTTCATGTAATTGAAACATCTATTTTTCTCTTGCCCGAACTCAGATCGGACGTTCCAAAATTGGTGTATTGGTGTTGCCCGAACGGAGTTCGGGCTTCATGTAATTGAAACATCTATTTTTCTCTTACCCGAACTCAGATCGGACGTTCCAAAATTGGTGTATTTGTGTTGCCCGAACGGAGTTCGGGCTTCATGTAATTGAAACATCTATTTTTCTCTTGCCCGAACTCTGATCAGGCGTTCCAAAATTGGAGCATTTGCGTTGCCCGAACTGAGTTCGGACGTCACAGTAAGGAGATAAAGAAATAAAATTGAAGACCGAAACAAATTATGTTTAATAAAATTAGAAGGGAAAATTAATTTGGAATAATTAAATATCGAGAAAAGGAATTAATTAAACAGTGAATTCCGATTTAAAAAAATAAGAGAGAATAGTTAGTTTTGCCACTGAATTAACATTAAGAGTTTGAATAGAAAAAAGCCAGAAATGAATGCTTAGACCGATCGATTGACCATGACGGTCTTTTACCTTGACCAATTAGACATCAAGCTGCTTTATTATTATTATTATTATTATTATTTGTGTGTGTGTGTTGTGGGGATATACCGGATGCGCCATAAGTTCGCTAAATCTTTAAAAATCCTTCTATATTAAAAAAAAGTAATCTGGAACTGAACCAAAAACGATTTAGAAATGGACCAATCAAATTCTGCGTAGATATTCCGGGTTATTATCATCGCTTTTTTACTAGGGACTTTTTTGAGGAGCTATTACTTTTTTTTCTAGCCAACCTACGAATTCGAAAATCATACCACCAGATGCGAAATATAACAAGCTTTCAGAAATTAAAAAAAAATTACGGTCGGACAATAAAAACTCAAAAAATTCTTAAAAAACGAGTAAAAAATCTTTTATTGTAAAAGTCATTTTTTTATATTGTTGCCAATTTCTAAATAAGCACAAAGGATTATGTTTTATCTCAAATAAAAAATGTATTTGCGCGAGACTGTTAAAAACAATAATGAAAGTTTAAAATAATAATTAAATGATCACGTGTTGAAAGCAGGAAATAATGAAAATTACGTCATAAAAAATGTGTTTACACATGAATATTAAAAATAAAAAAGATGAATTAAATGAAAAAGCATTATAACCAGTTAAATGAAAAAAGCATTATAACCTGATTACAGAAGATAGTCGCCGTTCGTGATATCATCATCATCATCATCTTTTTAAAACAGGATACATTACCAGGTTTTAAGAGGCTGTGAAATCAGAACGGGGGTTGGTCAGCGTAGCGAGCAGGGGGCAGAGCCCCGTAGTTCATTAAAAAGAAACTAATGATGCTAAAAAATTGCGGTTTGCAAGAAGGGGATTATTTTTTATAATAACCCAGAAACGTTGTGGTTTAAAAAAATTACCATAGATGGCGCTGGCATGCATAATATGAAGCAGATGTATGCAAATTAGGATTACAGTAACAGATCATTTCAGCGGAATATCTAACAATCTTCAGTAGCACAGCACATGAAACAGACCCTTTTCTTGTCTTCAGTCATTTTTCAGTTCAGAATTTTCGCAATGCGCTAGTTTTTGATTCTCCATTCTTCTAAAAGAGTTGCTTGTAAAAGAGTTGCCACTAACACTTGATCTGGTAACGATGATAGCATACTGCTGGCATCGAATGAAGAATCCGTGTGTATTTTGAGGAGTTTTATTGACTGCCTGATTTGCATGAATCTGCTTCATATTATGCATGCAGCGCCATCTATCGGTATTTTTTGAACCAACTTTTTTGTTATAAAAATAAAATCCGATCTCCCTCTAATCCCATTCCTGCAATTCGCAAGTTTTTAGCATCATATGTTTCTTTTTAATGAATATTTAAATTTTTAACGAACTTTTGGCGCACTCGGCATTTAAGATAACGTGTATTGTTTTGTAATATCATTGGTTTGAAAACAATAATCGCAATTGAAGTTGCAAATATTCAGTTAAGTATAATTTCAGTGTGATTGAAAAGAATATGTCTACCGCTTTCATATTTATAAAACATAAGAGACACTTCTCTTACAAAGAAGACTGCATGTGTTGTTCATGTGCAGACAACGTAACATGGCTATCTTATTTATTTCAGAATTTATTGAGTTTAAAAATTCTAAATGTCATCTTCATTCAATATGTATATTCTCCAACAATTTTATATGCTTTTCAGTTTCAAACTAAGATAAAAATGAAAACAAGAAAGAAAAATCATGCGACGACTAATGTAACAAACGTCCGCCTTTAATAATGTGCAAATGATATATGAAAAAACATTTTGGAAAACGTATAACATATTTGAAAACCCAATTTCAGCAGAGTTACCATCCACAGTCGGAAAACCATTCAAATTATTTTGTAAAGCCCTGTATATGATCTATAAATTTATACATATATTGCATAGTATGCTAAAATTTATTACAGTTAGGAAACGCATAAAACTGTTCAAAGTTCCCTTTCAGTAATTTTCGTCATTAAACGGAATGTTACTCGAATACCTTTTTGGAGCACTGTGTATGATCTATATAATTTATACACATCAAATAATATTCAACAAATTATTTAAATTTAAAAACACATCTCACAACTGAATAAGCACTTCCAGGAATTATTGCTTATAGACAATACTGTAACCAAATTATTTTATGTGTCCCTGTAAATGTACGATAAAATGTGATGCATATCCTATTCTTATTGTAGTGAACCTCAGTGATTTATATCAGTTTTAATATGTTTGAAATAGTGAAACATCATTAAAATACATTGCAATCGATTTTCCTGCATAGACCAAAATCTAACAGAATACTTTCGAGTCCCGATTTAAATGAACTATAAATACTTTACACTTCATTTTCAATACCGAACATGCCATAGTAAATTTCAATAACATATATTCAATAACATATACATATTACATGGAAGTACGAGCATATTTACGTGAGTTAAACCTCAGACAGACAGACAGCCGGCCAGAAAAACGAATTCCTAAACACTTTTCAACTATGTTGGAAAGTGACTTTCATCAAAAAACACTTTGAAAGTGTTTTGAATTTTAAATGTTTCTTGAATGATTTTTAATTCAACTATATTTGTAAATCATAGGGTATTTGGATGTCCCAGAAGATTCTGATTCGCTGGACGTCGACAGCATTCTGGGTGACATCTCTGAATCGAGTAAAGACTTCAGTTTGAAAAAACTTCAACACAAGCTGAATAGCGTAAAAGCCTTGAGACTGAAAAAGTTGAAGAAAACTAAATACTGTCGACTACAGTGCAAACATGCTGTAGATTATTACAATTCTGGTGTCCGTATGAGTTTAACTAAGTCCGAATCCAAAGTACGAATAATGATGTTCCACTGCCTACACTGTTTGATGTCAAAAGGATTGATGGGAAAAATCAGAGAAAGAAGCAGGCGAAAAAGGGAACTTTTGGAACAAATGGTCTGTTTTAAGAATCTATGTTATTATTTTGTATTTAATTCTTTAAATATTTGGAATTTGAGTTTTTATTTCATGTGTAGCTAACTATATTCATGCACCCCCTAATTAGAACAGCCAGACAATGTGACGTTACTGTGACGTTAAATATGGTCACCGATGTCGCAATCACAACGATGACCAAAATTCAATATTTTAAATTCGTCCCATTACGACTCTCAGGTGACCACCATTTCCTGACTCCACTGTGAATTTATATTTTTTCTTTGTAATCAACGGCAATGTTGGCAAGAGTTACACATGGCTGACTTTTCTTTCACATTTTTGTCACACTCATCTGCGTAGTTGTTCGGACTACGGGATTAGTTTAGTTGAAAATCGATTAAGAATAATCCTTAGATTGATATAAAATGTATTTCTAGAATATTCTAGAAAAGACGGGAAATTAATAGAGGATAAACATTATTTTGCAAGACGTTAGAGCATAATACAGCAGAAATTTCTGGAACAAGTCTTCCAAACCAGTGACCTAAAATGTCTCACACAACCATCTCTACATCTAAAGTCAAAACTGACTTTCAACTCCCATTTTTATATGAACATGCAACGATCTCATCTCACTTGAACAATATAAAGCGAGTTACAAGCTGAAAGTAACTGGCTTGGCCTTTTGCTTGACGCTAATGTTCTCGCTTCCTGTTCATGAGATCCCTGGTTCAACTCTCACCGGCATCACCAATCTCCTCAATAGTGGCCCGGACAAACATACAACAATCTTTAACAAGAACAACCAACTCATCTCATTCCCAACAGATGGCAGCACTAAATAAATCATTGCCTGCAAGTAAAGTCCGTGAAATGCTCACAGCACGAAGCCTGTCATCTCGCGCATCACATATTCGTACGACAGCATCACTCACGCGTGCATATCGCTCGTCTGACGTCAACAAAACGTCTTCCTCACTGGGGATGGAGTGTGTAGCGATCTCATCTCACTTGAACAGTATAAAGCGAGTTATTAGCTGAAAGTAACTGGCTTGGATTTTTCCTTGACGCTAACGTTCTCGCCTCGTGTTCATGAGATCCCTGGTTCAGCTCTCACCGACACCGCCAATCTCCTCAATAGTGGCCCGGACAAACATACAACAATCTTTAACAACCATAATCAGCTCATCTCATAACCAACAGACAGCAGCACTCAATCCATCATAGCCTGCAAGTAAAGTCTGTGAAATATTCACAGCACAAAGCCTGTCATTTCGCGCATCACATATGCGTACAACAGCATCACTCACGAGTGCATAGCAGTTAAGTGATTTCATTTATTTAAAAAACCATTAAATTCAAAATTAAATTTAAAAAGTCCTTCCGGCCTGTACCGGGAGGAAAAGGTAGCTTTCCTATATCTTCGTTTTAAAATTTTAGCCAATGCTACACGAAAACAGCAAGTTAAAATGCAAAGAAACTTTTACAAAAGATTCGTTAATACTGAATTTGAATAAGAATTTCGCCAAATTATTGAGCAGTAGCCAAATTGGCTTCATTTATAAAGACTTATTTTGGTCGCCAAATTTGGCGATATTTCGCCAAATGTCACAAATTTTGCCAATTTTGTCGCCAATGTCGCCAATTTTGGCCCTAACGGATATGAATATACAGTTTTATGCGTATGATTGGGAAAATTATTACAACAATGAAAGAAAATAATTTGCGAGTAATCACGTTAATGTGCTGTTTTGTTTCAAAATGTCAGCCACCCTAGAATTTCAAACTGCTCTATCTCAGCCATTTTTTAAGATAGAGGTAAAACAAAAAATGCTCTGGAATCCTTGTATTAAGGCCCAACACGTAATTAAAAAATAAGTTTGAATTTTTCAATTTTTTGTATATTTAGTTTAGTTTTAAATTTTTAAATGGCCGCCATCTTGAAACAAAATGGCGGACCAAGCTGGCCAACGAACTCGGTCGAGACATTGGTGACCTTACTACACACAATTAGTTTCATCAAAATCGATTTATAAATACGAGAGTTATCGTATGACATAGGTCATATATATATATATATATATATATGGATATATCTATATATATAAATCAGCATTTGAATGGAGGGTGGTTTTGGGGTCTGGGGGTCATGATCGGTGAAAATATATCGAAATTTTCCGGAACTGCTTTCCTCCGAACGGCTGCAATAGGTAGCTTTATACTTTTTTGTATTGAAAGCTACCTAAAATAAGCACCTGAACAGGATTTCACGTATTAATAGCCTAAGACTAAAACTAAGCATATATCACCAAAACTCACTCTCTTTAACATCCAAAACTGTTAAAAATATGGTACAAAATAATAATAGAGAGAAAAATCACATGTGGAGCAGGTTTCTTGTGGGGAGTGGGGGGGGGGGGGTGCAATCTCACAAATAAGCCTTAACAAAATTAACATATATTCAACAAATCTTTCTATTACAAATATCAAGATCTACAGAATAGCTATAACACATAAACATGAATTCACTAAAAGTAATATTCTTCACCTAAAACAAGAGCATTTCATCGACTCACAGTTCCTTAACATGGCCATCCAACATAAGATCCACAGTTGGCAGCTTCATCCTGCAGAGAAGATATCTCACTTCCTGGTCAGCATCACATTTAGCAGTTACACCCCTACCGAACGTCTCACAATATTCACCGATGGCTCTCCCACAGATACCGGCGTGGCTGCAGCCTTTTGTGTCACTTCTGAGGATTAATCGTCAAGCGACCGAGATGTATAATTCTATTAAATCCTATCATATAGAATCCTATTGATATCAATATCATATTGAGCGCAATTAGTTCAATAATATCCCATGATAGGTAATGATACTAGGTTGCCATGGTGATGACGTCCTATTTAAAATGGAGTCATTATTTCCGTATTAATGAATTTTAAAACCGAATTTGTATATTAAAATTGTTTAATTATAGCAATCCTATAATCTACGGACAGTTTTTGGATAGATGTTTCCGGAGAAATAGATATTAAATGGAAAAAAGGAGTCTAAATATGGATTTCAAGTTCTGAAATTTTCAATGCTAGGCTTAAGTTTCCCATTTGGAATTTTCAGTCAATGTTAACAAATGATAAAATGTTGCCTACTTAAAATGTGCTCATTTTATTACGGAAATTAATCATGTCATAATAACAGACGATTTAATTAATTTCACTGAAATTATTTACAGTACGAAAGCACCTCATTTGTCACGTTTGAAGTACAATTTCCAACTTGTTTAAAAAATCTATTGTCACTTCTATATTAATGAAAATTATTTTCTTTTCGCATTTAGAGAATTACTCCCAATGTTCATCCAACGCAACCAATGAAGATAGAATCCCCCATGAAATCGGCTAATGATTATAAACATAATGTGTTTGGCGGATGGCTTTCAGATGTATTTCGGTTCGCAAAGAAAGGCAACGAAATCGCACACTCTTTCAACACTCGAAATTTGCTAAATGTAGTCAAGAAGACTGGGACATTTAGGGAGACAAAAGTACTGCCCACCCCTAAGAAGCCTATTGTTATTAAGAAAGAAGACGACGATGAAGATTACGAAAATGTAAGTACGAAATGCCTCTGGGATTGTAGGTAGATTTCGTAAGAAATACTACCAATTACCTTCTCCCCTAACTTGGAATTTCTAAAAAAAATTTGCAGATCTACGCCGATCATGACTCCCAGAACCCAAAACCACCCCCAGTTCAAAACTTTATATATATATATATATATATATATATATATATATATATAACCATTAATGAAACATTATGACATTACCATAACACCATCATAAACTAAGAAATTATGAATTAGTATGTAATAATTAATTGACAACGAATCCCAACACTCTGAATATAGATACATATACTTATTTAAAAGAAGAAGAAATTAAATTAACAATTGAATTAATGAAATTGAATGAATGAAATTTGTGGAATTTAGACAGAATTATCAAGTCCCAAATTCCTAAACACCACAAATAAAATGTGTGGTTTCATCATCATATTAGCCACAACATTGCTAAGGAATATGATTTTGGGACTACCACATCATAAACAAAGAATAAAACCTGTGAAACAATCTTAAAGTTAAAAAAATAAAAACAATATTAAAAAGGAAAGAAACCTTTCCCATAATAAAGAGATAAAAACAGTGAAATTTAATCATAAAGTACGAAATATAATTGGATTAAAAAGGATATTGGTGCACATAAGTAACCAAATATAGGAGCATCTCTAAACAGAGGCAATGAATTGCAAATAATCTTTACATGTTTACAAAATAAGTTTTAAAGATGATTTACCATGGAATATTATTGTAAAGCAACACAAACTATGGTGCTGCCATCTATGAAAGAAATAGTGAATAAGCTGTGAATTAATAAAAGCAGTGGAAGAAAATTAATATTTAAAAATTAAACCAAATACTATCTAAAGAATGATAACAATTAGTTAAATAATAAATAAATAAAATTAAATAATAAATAATAAATAAAATATCCAATTACATAAAAGTAAAAATGGATGTAAAATGGCAAAATTAATAATTAATTAATAATGCTACAGAAAAATATATGTACCAAGAAGTGACATAGCCACTATCAAATAGCTCTGCCGAAAATGCAACATCACATAAGTTAATTTAAATTTATGTTAAAATAATAAATTATTTGAATTAAGATGCTCAGGATTTAAAATTAATATTAATTAAATATTGAAATTAATTAGTTACATATAATGTTTCTGCATACAATGTTAAAAATTAAATACACATGATATAAGTGGATAGGGTAGAACATTTAATAAAAATTAGTACATGTATTATATTAGAAGTTAATATGATACTGCCCACCGTGAGTATTAATGTAAATACAATTAATCAAAAACATTCTTAATAGTAATGAATATAAATTCATTTAAATTAATTAATGAATATGTAAATATAACTATGTAAATTTGCATATAAAAGTATCAAATCATAGTCCATTATAAAATGTGTATTAGAAAACGTATGTGTAAATCAAAATGTCCCCCCCTTTTTTTATTAAAAATAAATTAACCATGCGTTTTTCCATACAACTCAGCCACACACCTCCTCAATCCAACATCTACCCACCCATACGTCCTATTATTATTATTATTATTTTTAATAACTATTTTATAATATTATATGTTTTTTATACATTATTTTTAACGCATGTGTTAATTTGGTTGCTAAGATCATTTAAGTACTAATTAAATATTAAAGAATATATGAATCTTTTTGGAAAACCATGTTGTAATGCATCATAGATTAGTTTTTTAATGTTGTTGTTAATTAGTTGAGAAGAACATAATTTCTTTATTCTATATATATGATTAAGGAGTATATTACGATATACAGAATTATGAAGACAAGATTTAAAATTAGTAAATGTATTAACTTTATATTTAAATTCTTTACGTTTATCAAATAGATCAATTATTGTTTTGTTTTTTTAAGTGTAATTTTAAGATCTAAAAAGTTAATACTATTGTTAGAAAGGAGGTTTTCCGTTAATTCTAAATTAGTAGGATAATCTACTGGAAATATAATAAATATTAGTGTGATCAGTGGCAATTAAAATTATGTCATCAATATAACGATATAAATGTATATTACTGTTAATAAAAGTACGTTCATAGTGATACAAGTATAAGTCAGAAAGTATACTAGATGTACATCCCCCTTGTGGTATACCGACTTTCTGTAAATATAACGTGTTATCATGCATTAAAAAATTATTATATATAATGAAATTTGTTAGAGTTTTAAAATTAGCAGTATCTATATGAATTGGTAAATTTAGTGTATGATGATACTTATTAAATAATGCATTTAAAGTACTATGTAGATCTAATAAATCTATATTATTAAAAAGATCTTTGAAATCATATGTCATTATATTGTTAACACATTTAAGATTTTTCAAAATATTGACGAGTTGATAGCTATGTTTTATACAATGTGTACTATCAGTGGATGTTGTCAGTGTATAAATTTGATTGAAATTTTTTAATAGATGTTTATTGGCTATATTATTATATGTATTGCACCCAATAGTTACAGTCCTAAATTTAATTGTTTTTTTTTAATGAAATTTGGGTATAAGAACTAAATAAGGATAATTAAAGTTAGTAGAAGAAATACTATTTAATAGTTTATAATAACTGTGAATTTTATGATTGTTTACAATTACATTTTCATTAGTTTTTTGAAAAGATTTGTTAGTAGAAATACAGGATGTAAGTAGTCGGTGATAATAAGATTTACATATGATTGCATAATTATTAGGAGATTTGTCAATGTATGTGATTACATAGTTTTTTTGTAATTTAGTAATTTGCTGGAACAAATGTTTTGTGTTAATATTGACCATATGCGATAAATTATGTTTTAAAGACGTAGTTAATTTTTCAATAACTAGTATTTTCCATTGTTTAAAATATTCAATAGGTTTACTATAGGAGATTGAAATTTTATAAATAAAAATATCTATATAGTATGCAAACTGTTTTATAATAGAATTTACATTAAATTTAGTAGGAAGTCTATATTTAGTACCATAACCCATTAGTTTTTGCAGTTTAAAATCATTCACAATATTAAGATTACTAGTGATTATATGTCCATGATAATGTTCATTAATAATGTATTTTTTTAGAGTGGGGTCATTGCATTTACACGGAAAAGTACTTGCATCAGATGTATTTTTTGAAAATGCATTATTGTTAAAAATCTTTCTTCCGATTGTATTAGGATATTTAAATGTTTTTAAAATTTGAAGATTATTAATAGGAAAATAACAGTTTCTATCATTAATTATAGAATTAATATTAATTTTATTAAATATTTGATTTGAAAAAGTTATTATCATTTCAGTATTAGGGTTTTGTAAATTAATGTTGAAAAGATTAGCTCTTGTCATAATACGATCATAAAAAAATATCGGAGAAATGATTTGAGTAAAATTTACTAAGAAATACATTTAAATATTGTACTATCTGTTTCTTTATATATATATATATATATATATATATAGATCTATCTATCTATCTATCTATCTATATCAGTTTTTTATGGACACGATAACTTCAATAATTCTGCATAAATCTATTCCAAACTGATACATAAAATCAAGGGGCATAAAATCTCGGTCAAGTTCTTTAATGGGCAAAATCGAACCAAGGGAGGAGAAATGGGGGGGGGTCTTTTTTTGAAAACAAAAAAAACCCATAACTTCTTAATTATGATACGTATCGAATCTGTTTAAAGTTATTATTACTTCTAGGAATAATAGGGCCGAAAATTTATATACGACAAATTTTTGATATTATTAAAAATGGCCTCAAGGGGAGGGGGGTAAAAAATTGGGGTTTAAGAAGAAAAAAATCACAACTTCGTCAATTCCCAAGATATCAAATCCGCTTAAATTTATTATAAATCTTCTTAATATTATCTACAACTTTTATATTGACAAGTTTTTTATAGAGGACCAACCCTTATAGCAAAACATAAAAATAAAAATAAAAATAAAATAAATAAATAAATAAATAAAAGCCCTTACGACTCCGCCTATAAACACACGTAGATTTCAAAGTGGGTAATCCCAAATGCCGCATCTTGGCAAAAAGTTTATTTCTTCTGAAGTTCCCAATAAACAGGCGCCCCACGGTCTGCGTCTTCGAAATGTACCTGTGCCTGTTGGACGAGCCGTCAGGGATTTTTTTTTCATATTGTGCATAAAGATATAATCCTTAAAATTGTATTTAATACGAGCTTTCATTTTAGCACTTTTAAAAAACAATTTCGCGTCCATTCAAATAACCTATATATTTTTAACCATTTTCAAAGAAAATAAATTGACAACATGTGTCTAAATGGTTACATGGTTACTTGTCTATTATCCCTTCGGCCACTTTCTATAAAAACAAGAATGGAAAATTATGCGTTAAGCATAAATTATGAAACACTTTCCAACACATTCACATTCCGAATACTGTAACAAAACTTTACAGATTAAAAAGATGAAAGATGACATCTAAGTAAACAAGTTGGAAAACGTTTCACATATTTGAAAACTCAATTTCAGCAAAATATCCGAATTTTTGTGTGCAGCCCTGTATATGATCAATAGATTTATATATTTACTACATCAGGGCACGAAATTACCGCTCACCAGCTCGCCATTGGTGAGCAAACATTTAAGGTTAGCAAGTAATTTTCGTCTTTTGAAATCTTGTGCTTCAAATCAAACTGTATACGCTCAGAATATCGTGCCTCAATCTAGCGACACGCGGAAGTGTTTTAAAATCAAGCGACGGTATTTATCTTCCAAAAGAAGAAAAAATGCGGCGTCACCCACTTCCATTTCTCTCCTACAGAAGAACGAATTTCCCCCGTCTGCATTCGTTCCCCTGCTTTCGCACCGCGCAAGCGCCAAGGCTGCTTTTTTCGCTTCCGAGGCCGAATCTGATCGCTCTTCACTGCTGCAAAGTAAATCAAGTTTCGCCACCTCAGCTCAGCTGCTAGAAACGCGGTAAAAACTATTCGCTTTCTCCGGAATTTTTAACATTTTAAAAATTGTTCATATTTTTCATGAATGTAAAATATTCTGGATTTAACATACAGCTCCTTCTAACAATGGTCAATTTCAATTCGTTTGTCATAAATAGGCTTTTTCTGGGCAGGTGTGGTGGCCGACGTTACTGTCTGAATGTAAAATAATGAAATGTAAAATAGTGGCGAGCAAAAATTTTAGTCTGGCTAGTACCTTTTCAACTGAAATTTCATGCCCTATACTACATAGTATGTTAAAAATGTAGTTTAGTTAGGAAACGCATAACACAGTTGAAAATTCTGATTCGCCAATTTCCGGCAATGAGCGGCTTTGTACTCAAGATCTTTTGTGCAGCCCTGTATATGATCTATAAAATTTATACACACCAAGCAATATGCAAAAAAATAGTTGCATTTAAAAACCCGTGCAACAACGGAAAACGTACTTCCCAGCAATTATTGTTCATAGACAGTACGGTAAACGAATTCTTTTGTGTGTCCCTGTAAATGAACGTTGAATGCTTTGTACTCCATCTATAGATTATGAAACAAAACTTCACAGATTAATAAGGTAAGCATCTTGTAATGCACATCAGTGATATATATGAAATTCAATATGTTTGAAATACCAATGGACTCTCTACTGTATGATCACAGTAACTCAATGATCTCTACTGTATGTTAACAATAATTCCTGGAAGTGCGTTTTAAGTTACTGAATGCGATTTTAATTTTAAATCGCTTTTTGTCTATTACGTGGTGTGTATAAATTCTGTAGATCCTATACAGGGAAGCACAAAAGTTCGGGAACACATTTCCGTATTATTTAACTCCAGACGGAGAATTTTAAACTGTGCTACGTGTTTCATAACTGAACTAAAATTTAGCATCCTATGTAGTATATATACAAATCTACAGATCCTATACAGGGCTGAATAGCCATTGTTTATCCGTTTCCAGATGAAGTCTCATAGCATGCCCATTAATACACAATTTGTTTGATGACACAATCCCGTAATTTCAAAAAAAAGTTTAGTCGCAACAAGTTCTGTAGATGGAAGATCCAGATATTTATAATGTGATTCCAAATACGACAGAAAAAAGTGAAATAGTAGTTATTGTATATCCTACAGTAGAAAAATTAAACTGGATAATCCACAAAATAGATAACAAGTTGGAAATTGTACATTAAACGGGACAAATGAGGTGCGTTCGTGGTATAACTAGATTTACAATGTAAAAAAATCATCGTTATTATTTCAGTGAAAAAAATTATATCGTCTGCTATGAGCGAAATGAGCTGAGCATGCCTTTTTTTTAGGTGCGTTCCTAATTATATAAATACGTAGCACCTATAGTCGTCGTCTGTCCGTCTGCCCGTCCGTCCGCAAACTGCGCAAAAACTACCCAACCTAATGTTTTGAAATTTGATATATATAATCGTTGCAGAAGTTTGTCGAGTCCTTTCAAATTTTATGAAAATCGAATCAAGACTTAAAAAAGTATTAATAAAAGTTTTCTTTATTCTATTAAATCCTATCACACGTAATCTATATAGTAAAAGCGCAAGTCATGTGACTGAGGAAAACAAATACGAGCTAACCACATCTTTTTCCATATGCCTAGCGGCCATTTTTGTTCAAAATTATTTTTTCAAATAAAATTGCATAAAAGTTACATTTTTATAAATATCGTTTGCTTCCAAATGAATCCAATACTTTCTTCTTGTAAAGATACAAGAAAGTAAAAAGGTAATAAAATAAATACATACCGATGAAGAGTAAGATAACTTCATTTGTTTGCTTCTTCTTTACATCCATAGGCACAACAACTTGTAACATGAAAACACTGCAGTGAAAAATAGAGCACTTGGTCGATCATAAAAATTGTAGTCTAAAGTTTAAACAAGGTGCAGAAAGGCTCAGAGTTTACTAGAAGCACCAGCTTACCAGAGAATACATGAATGTTTTAATTCTTTTAGAATTATGAAAACAATTTCGACCGGGATGTGCCTGATTTCGAGAAGCAAGTCCAAGAAACTGAAGTTGCTCTGAAGTATTTCCTCATCGCGGCGTTCGCATTCTTCGCTCTGCTGTTTATGTTTGTATTTCCAGTTGTCAGCTTCATGAGGATGTGCTGTAGAAATTTCCATTCGAACGCTCTGATAGTGCTTGACATATTATGTTGTCAAGATCCAAGTAATGAATACTCTTCGCATTTTTCACATTATTATAATATTTTCTTGTGTTAATGCAATTGTATGGTGTTTGAGAATTTTCAGTACACAATGGAGAATGCTATACTCGCGGGCAAAACTTTTAATTAGAGTTTTCTTAGCTATTGAAAAATTATTTTCATAAACTAAGATTTCCATTCCATTCTTTAAGACCTCTCAGTGTAAAAGCTAATTTTCAAGAAGATTTTGCTGAGTGAAAAAAATAGACACATTTTTCGTTGTGAAGCACAGTTGCGACCATTATGTTTCATTCTAGGAGGAGAGAATAGGAGGAGTAAACTTTAAACTATTCATATACCCCCCTGAGTCCACCATATTTGAGGCGCCGCGTAGGCGCGCGTTGAGTCTTGCATTGTAGACTGCAGGCCTAGGAGGATAAAATAGGAAGAGTAGACATATGAATTTTGCCCTGTAGAAAGTTTTGAAGCCGGCAAACGAATTCTGTTCCCCTCTTCTGCGTCCACCACGTTTTACTTTGACCAATAGCAGCCTAATCAGCAGTCTCCAGTGCAAGACGCGGAGAAATATGGAGGACGCAGCAGGTGATATAAGAATGGTTTTTAGTGACGTCATTTATGATAACTCCTTCTATTCTTCGTTCCATGCTACAAGGTCAGCCGACTACTATCTGTCAAAGACAGATATGGCGGATATAGGAGAGGGAGAAGAACTAGTTTGTCGGCTTCAAAACTTTCCACAGGGAACGATTGATATGTCCACTCCTCCTATTCTACTCCCCTGAGTCCTCTATTCAGGGTAGAAATCGTTGCCAATGCAAAAGAATTATGCTTAAATTGTAAACAAAACAGACGTTTTAACATGTGTATACATTACATTAGAGCCCTGCATCGGGTCGTGTAACCCGGTTTTATCCTAACCCGACTCAACACGCGGTTCTAGTAGGGTTGATGCTATTTGGTTCTCGATGAGGGTCGGGTTGACTTTATTTGTTTCGTGTTCGGGTCGGGTTAAGATTGATCTGATTCTTTTAAGTCTAGAATATTGTTTGAAATGAAAAACTATATATTTAAACATTAACGAGTACATATATTTAATTTTCAAAATAAAAGATGAAATTAATATTAGAAGTGTAATTGTAGATTATTTTTTATAACTGTATTATTATAATATGGATTAATTTTCTTTCATTTCGGGGCCGGTTTTAAAAGTTTCGGCCTCGTGTCGGAAATGATATGTACATGAAAGTATACATTTAAATTAGATTTTCTTGCAATATACAGGATCTTATATTATATCTCATGTGTGTGGATATGTCTTATAGCTAAATAATGACTAATTCCTAAACCGTTAGTTTTAGAGTTATAGTTCCAATTGTAAAAATGTTTCAAATGTTCGTCATCATATGAAAATCCATTTACAATAATTAAATGTAAAAAAATAAATAAAAAAAACATACTTTAATTAAAATTAAAAAGAAAAGTCAACTTAAGTTACTAATCACAAATGTGTGCGTCGCTCAAAGCTGACGTCATAATGATGCGGGCAACAATGTGGAGAAAATGGAAGAATGTTGCAACAATGGAGACATTTTTTTAATTAAACAATCGTAACGTTATTTCTATGGAGAAAATACAAGTTTTTTAATTAAACAATCGTAACGTTATTTCTATGGAGAAAATACAAATTTTTCAATTAAACAATCGTAACGTTATTTCTATGGAGAAAATACAAATTTTTCAATTAAACAATCGTAACGTTATTTCTATGGAGAAAATACAAATTTTTCAATTAAACAATCGTAACGTTATTTCACGTTATTTCCATGGGGAAAATGAAAGTTTTTCAATTAAATAATCATAACGTTGTTTCTATGGGGAAAATACAAGTTTTGGGCCTATGCTGCCCCTCTTAGGGATCAATTTTTTTTAAAAATAATGTTCAATTCATGTATACCCTCAAGAATACATTTATATTCCAAATTTCAAAGCTCTACGTCATCAGGAAGTAGGTGAAAAATGAGTCACAAGATTTGGCTGCCACATATATACAAAAATGTCCTTCTATATTAAAAAAAAAGTAATCTGGAACTGAGCCAAAAACGATTTAGAAATGGACCAATCAAATTCTGCGTAGATATTCCGGGTTATTCTCATCGCTTTTTTACTAGGGACTTTTTTGAGGAGCGATTACTTTTTTTCTAGCCATCCTACGGATTCGAAAATCATACCACCAGACGCGAAATATAACAAGCTTTCAGAAATTAAAAAAATTATCACGGTCGGACGATAAAAACTCAAAAAATTCTTAAAAAACGAGTAAAAAATCTTTTATTGAAAAAGTCATTTTTTTATATTGTTGCCAATTTCTAAATAAGCGCAAAGGATTATGTTTCATCTCAAATAAAAAATGTATTTGCGCGAGACTATTAAAAACAATAATGAAAGTTTAAAATAATAATTAAATGATCACGTGTTGAAAGCAGGAAATAAAGAAAATTACGTCATAAAAATAGTGTTTACACATGAATATTAAAAATAAAAAAGATGAATTAAATGAAAAAGCATTATAACCAGTTAAATGAAAAAGCATTATAACCTGATTACAGAAGATAGTCGCCGTTCGTGATATCATCATCATCTTTTTAAAACAGGATACATTACCAGGTTTTAAGAGGCTGTGAAATCAGAACGGGGGTTGGTGAGCGTAGCGAGCAGGGGGCAGAGCCCCCTATTAAGTTAAAAAAAAGTATGTAATTAAATATGCTTAGAGAAACTTGACAAGCTTTTGAAATAGTAACTGGAAAGTAGTTTTAAAATCATTAGCGTTATTTTAAGCATTAGTTTAATAAAACTGAACTACAGTGATCGATTTTATTAAGTTTTTATACTAATAAATCTCTATTTCCATTTTTAGAATACAGACTAGTGAGAGCAATGTGCTTGAAATGTGATGTTTCTATTCCTGATTGTCATCTATACAGGCAATTAATGAGGAAATACGAGGCAAAAGATGCAGAAACAGTAGCCAGAGAAAAACGGAAGAGAAATGAAGATGAATTAAACAATTTACTTTTTTAAAGACAAATTAGTCTATAAGTTTTCAATTCTTAGGAATTTTTTCCTGTATTTAGACATGTGTCAGATTATGAAATTTGAGAATAAAAAATATCTAAACCTATGTGTTTGGCCTAACCCCTTCAGGGGCAAAGTACTCTTTGAGCTAAAATATTGAAATGATTGATTGACACCAAGATTCACAAACGAATTTATTTTAAAATAAGTAAAACCTTTCCTTCATGTACCTTATAAATTCAAAATTTGATTAAAAAATTCTGGTGCCATTGTGGCATTTTGGGATTAAAATTAAGTGGTATATATAATATACCGGCGCCCGTCAAGGGGTTAACCCTTTAACGGACATTGGTTTCCTTACGAAACCACAAAATTTTAATTACGAAATTCAACAATGGCAGCAGAATTGTATTAGAAATGTTTTACATTTATTATGTGTGAGAAATATCGCTTTTTTGTTATATACAAATAAATTTGTTCATAATTTCCGGTGTCAATCATTTATTTCAACATTTTAGCAATTGAAGTGCTTTATCCGTTAAAGGGTTAATATGAGTTTTAGAGACTTTTGTTTGTTTTTTCGATCCATCAAAATTAGTGTTCTGGTTGGGTCGGTTTGTACTGAACTCAAACATAAAAATTTCATTTAAGTCACCCGATCCGAACGGAATGAAGATGAATTAAAAAATTTACTGTTTTAGAAACAAATTACTCTATAAGCTTTTAATCCTGTGGAATTTTTCTTGTATTTAGATATGTGTCAGATTATGAAATTTAAGAATAAAAAAATATCTAAACCTATGTGTTTTGCTTAGCATGAGTTTTAGAGACTTTTGTTTTGTTTTTTCCGATCCATCAAAATTAGTGTTCTGCTTGGGTCGGTTTGTACTGAACGCAAACACAAAAATTCCATTTAAGTCACCCGATCCAAACGGAATGAAGATGAATTAAAAAATTTACTGTTTTAAAGACAAATTATTCTATAAGCTTTTAATCCTGCGTATTTTTTTCTTGTATTTATACTTGTGTCAGATTATGAAATTAAATATATATATACTACTATACCTTTTCCAGTACTGCTTTCTGGAACTAAAAAGAATGTGTCAGAAACGGATGTTACTATTTGAAAAAAAAAAAGTCGGTACAATTTTTAATATGTTGGAGATTTTTATTCACCTCTGTCATCAAAAATTCATATTCGGATAGTACACAAAATATCCTGCCGAATACCACCTCTAGCATATCTTTATGTTAACTCATTAACGCCACAATTATTTTTCTCTTGAAAAATGGAAATATTGCATTTCATACAGCTTTTTTAGAATAGATATATTTGTCTTATTTTATCGAGAAATTTTTGGTCATCATAGAAAGTGAAGTTTTCTTTTCACAATTACTGGTATGCAAACAACAAAAGTATTGTTAGCTGTGGTGTTGCATTAATGCAACGATAGGCTTTAATGGGTTAACTTGATGAAAATGGGTTCCTTTTTTAACATTTTCCAATATAGTTGAAAAGTGTTTATGAATTCAGTTTGTCTGTCTTTCTGTCTGTATACCCGTATTCTAACTCTCATAAATATACTCGGATTGGCATGGAATTTGTATATGTTATTCATGTTTCACTTTCAATAGCACGATGGCTATTGAAAACTAAGTGTGTGGCATTTATAGCTCGTTTACAGGGACACACAAAAAATTCCTTTACATTATGTTGTATAGGAAAAAATCGTTTTCTGATTCAATTCAATGATGTTACAATACTTCATACATAACTAAATTGAGATGGATGAAACCATGCTTTCTTAGAAGCATAGAATAAGTAGCATTTATAGTTCGTTTGTAGGATCGCACAAAAGAATTCCATTACATTATGATATATGGCGAAAAACCGTTTGCAATGCTCTTTAATAATCTTTAATAAAAAGCTACCTGTTGCTGACGTCTGGCTTTTTCGCTAACCGTTGTCACAGATTAATTGCGGAAATTGAAACATTTGAAGTTACTGTAAAAATTAATATCTGGAAAAGTATTTGTCAGAAAATTGTTAGACAAACTGCGTTTGAAAGGTAAAACATTGTATTTTTCTTGATATAAATTTCAAATCTTATGATTATGCCGTTTTTCAAATATTGAATTTTAAAAATTACCAAATTTCACAATGGAGTATCATAGCGAAACCTTCGCGTGTAAAAAAGATAATGATAACGTATGTTGGGTTGGGTTGATTATTGACGGCCAATTATCTACACTTGGGATATAGGCCTGGGGAGAGTGCCCTTCGTGGGGGTCTTTCTAAGGGAACATAACCCGTATTTACGCATGGATAAATCCACGGATCGAAGAAAACCACGAAAACTCCGAACAATTAGGCCGACGGGCGCGATTGGGATCGAACCCAGCACCTCCCGTCGACCAACTTCGAGAGCCGAACCTCTCAGCCACTGGTGATAATGATAACGACAATGTGTTCTGACGTGTATACGGGCTATTGCACGAGTCACAATTTATAGTAGCCTTATTATTCTGTTAAAATGTAAAAGTGAATTATGATGTCACGAGTGCATTGTTTTTTATTTAATTCTCGACAAATATTAGATGCGCCATTTCTTTTTAGTTGTGAATCATATAGGTTAATTCACGTCTCCTGTAAAATGTGATGAAGAGTTGGTTAATTACATATGTTTTTAATTATCGGGAGGTGAAATGTTTCCTTAATTAATGCATTTATTTTTCTTTTCATGTTATGTGAACGACGTCATGGGTAACAACTGGTGATGTTAGTGTTAATTCAAACATAATGAAATTAAAGAGAGCCCGTGAGATGAGCTACAACATGTTTTTATAGGAATGAGCAGCATTTAGGTTTATTTACATGGGTACACAAAACAATTCTGTTATCGGACGGACTATGATCGATTTCATAGTATTAAAAAATGAATTTTTTTTTATAATATCTTATTAGCGTTGGAAAGAGTTTCATAATCTATGCCTACTGCCTGATTTTGCGTTCTAGTTTTTTTTTTTTTTTTTTTTTGACCAACTCTACTTAATGGGTTTAAGTCAGTCGAATTAAATGCATATCAGGCAATGGCGTTGCGAAAGGGGGGTGGTTGATCCCTTTACCACCAGTATTTTTATATACTACATTTGGTCTTATTTTAATTCATAACGTCCAAATATTAAATAAGGCCAAATTTATTATATAATTATACTGGTAGTAAAGAGATTGAGCCCCCCCCCCACTTCCTTACGCTACGCCACTGATATCAAGTATGATTCTTAAAACTAAAAAAAAACTACATTTGTATTTCATAATGAGGGAAAGAACCATGATCATGGAAAAGCAACAGTCATTTTGATTGTAGAAAAAGAACGAAGAAAAATTCCAGCCAAATTTATAAAGAGATTGTCAGTTGAAAACATTACAAATCTGATTCATATGCAAGTTTTATTTATCCTACAAAGGTGTGTAGATAAAATTTACCAATATGGCAGTTTTCTTTTATGTATTTCTTTTTTCATGCATTAATACTCAATCTTATAAGTGCCGGGTACGCGGTGGTCCTTACTTTTAAATACTGCTATTTTCGAACACTAACCTGAATCTTATTTAATCGATGAACTTTAATTAGATAAAGCAAATATTGCTATGTGGTAAAAAAATAAGGCGAAAATTGCTATTTGTTAATTGTGTTACTCAAAATAGATTGCTACAACAACGAAATATGCCAAGAAATATGTTAATCAGATGTTTTTAAGCAAACATTTCAAATTGCACGTTTTCAAAATCCAATACAAATACAGATGTAAGCAAAATGCAACACACAAATATAATTTCTAAAAGCATTCAAAATATTGATTTGTTTTGACATTACGTTCTTCCATACTTGCTTTTAGAGATTGTGATGTACTTTTTATTTATGCACTGCATTTTTCCTTTTTCTCTTTTAAATACATTTGTGTCAGTACATAAATACGTAAAAATATTTTTACAGTGACAACACATTAAGATTTGAGATGGCAATTTTCGGTACAAATCGATCGATAACTGACAAAAGTCAAGGAAGTAATGCATTTCTATTCCTTGATCTGAAAAATAAATAAAATAAAAATGTGAAAAAATAAAAAAGGTATGGCCAAAAGTTCTGCGATGTTGATGAAGTTAGATTTCTGTTGCTGAAAATGTAAATTTATGGATGGTTCTACGGATAGGTAAGTAACGGTTCTTAAGAAAACAAAAATCAATATTTTAAAATAATTATTGTGTCACCATTCACCGCCTGAAATATCTTATTTAAAATATAATCTGTATTTTGAGACATAATTTGTTTAAAATTATTTGCCAGGTAATTCTAATTTTTCTATATAGAAAAAATAGAGGAAATAAAATATTTTTACACTTCTCGGTTTAATGGAAAAAAAGAGAGGAATCATATGTTCGGAATATGTGTTAAGCTGTGAAGTTGATTGGGTACTTCTTGAAAAATAAATAAATAAATAAATAAAAAGGTAAATAAAATATAAATGTTTTTATGGAAAGCTGTGCGATGCTGGGGTGGGGGCGATAAAGTTGTATTCCAGTTTCTGAAATGTAAATTTATGTACGGTTCTACGAATAGGTAAGTAACTGTACTCCGAAAAATACAAAAAATATTTAAAAGATTTAATGTGTTTTAAAATTTTCCTCGGAAATATGCAATTTAGAATGTATTCTATATTTTGAGACATAATTTATTTAAAATTATTTGCTAGGTAATTCTAATTTTTCTGCACAGAAAAAATAGAGGAAATAAAATAATTTTTATACTTCTCGGTTTAATGAAAAATGATAAAAATGATATGATCGGAATATGTGTAAAGCTGGGAAGTTGATTGGGTAAGTTTTGAAAAAAAAATATATATATATATATATATAAATATATATATATATATATAAATGTTTTTTGGAAAGTTCTGCGATGTTGATAAAGTTATATTCCAGTTGGTGAAAATGCAAATTTATGTATGCTTCTACGAATAGGTAAGTAAGGTTTCCTTGACAAATAAGAATTTAAAAGAATTAATGTGTTATAATAATTTTTTTCCCAGGAATATGTAATTTAGAATGCATTTTATATTTTGAGACATTGTTTGTTTAAAATTATTTGTTATGTTATTGTAATTTTTGCGTACAGAAAAAATAGATGAAATGAAATATCTTTGGCTTAATAAAATAAAAGAGAAAAAAAAAGTATGACTGGAATTTTTGTGAAGTTATGAAATCGAACTTAGATTGCCAACACTGTGAATGTGTGATATAACGATATAGAGAGATGTTTGGAAAATTTATATACTCTAATAAAATTATATTGTGTTCTTATTTTTCTTGTAAAGTATGTAATTTGTATTGTGTAACAAAAATTTCGATTTTATTAAAAGAAAAATAACGAAAAACCATGCATCACGCACATATTGTGAAACACTTTCCAACACTAACTGATTATCATTAAGAAATGTTATTCTTTCCTACAATGAAATCGACCATAGTCCGGCTTGTAAACGAATACTTTTGTGCGTCTCTGTAAAGGAAGATAAATGCTATGCACGCCTGACAATTTACAGGAACATTGTGAACAGATTTTAAAACAACATCGTCGAGGTAACCAATGGCAAAAATAATATAAACGTCAACGGAAAACCAAGATCGAGCATAGATTATGAAATACTTTCCAACGCTAAAAGAATATTATTAATTTTTTTTTCGTATAATAATATTAGATATTTAAATAAGTAATTAAAAAAACACACAACTCAGTAAAAATCAATGTTCAGCGGTTGTTGTCCCTATCCAGTAAGGTGTGCGAATTCTTTCAGGTAGACCTGTATATGATCTATAGAATTTATACACACGTCTTAATACACCAAAAATTAGATCAGGTTAAAAATGCATACCACAATGTAAAAGGCACTTCCAGCAATCATTGATCATAGTCAGTCCTTAACGAATTTTCTTTTGAGAGTTTCTGTAAATGAACGATGAACGCTAAGAACTTCATAGTCTATAGAAAACATGTTTTAGTTCACCTCAGTGATCCTTTTTTATTTCATTATGTTAGAAGGTATCATAATGTCATTGAAATGCATCGCAAACGATTTTTTTCCCATAGATCATAATGTAATGAAATTTTTTGTGCGTATCTATAAACGAACTATTAGTGCTTATTTAAGAAAAATTTCTTTAAAAAAATTCTTGAAAAATTCTTATTTAAGAAAAAAGAAAAAAAACTTGTTTGTTGATCACGAAAAAATTAGGCATAGATATCAGTCAAATTGAATTTATGCTCAGTGAAAAAGAATAAAAAAACAAGTGGGTAAGTGCGATCGAAGATCGCACAAAGGGTTTCGTTTAATGTTCCTTTAAAAACACTTTATCCTTTCTTTAATAAATCCAAATAAATTTCATTTTCCAAAAAAAAAAAAAAAAAAAAAAAAAAAAAAAAATCATGCTTTTTATAAAGTAAAAATTTTCCAGTCTATTTTTCTCGTTTTTTTCGAAAATCTGAACTGGTCCAATAGCGGGTGAAGCCCGCTATTATACTCTGTCATAATAACATCTGTCATGTGAACTAAATGCGATATTAAAAAAAATCTATTTCAAAAGTAAACATGTTGTATAGAGACCTTCAAAATGTTAAAATATGCCAATATTTCCATAATCGGGTTTTTATCATGATTCAATACGTTCCACAAACTCATCTGACGTTATAATGACTTGCTGACGTCCTATCAACTTGCTTTCACTATTACTCATATTGATACTCTCTTTGTATTATTCTCACACATTTGAAAAAGTCCGTTAAACTTCCAATAGGACGTCAGATTAATTTTCTTTTTAATTCTCTAATGACATCATTAACCTGCTTTCTGTACTTACACATACTCATACTCCTTGTTGAGAGATATTTGAAAATTTCCGTTTTATTACCAATATGACGTCATATTAATCGTTTTTTCAATTGGTGAAACTTTTTATTTCATTTTCAATTTTCATGTGGAAATATTTCAATAGAAATTTAATTATCGTAGAAAGAATTTTATTGTGGATTTTTAATTGTTGGCAACTGCTATAACGAAAAATGTTTAAATTGAATTGGAAAAGGCTGTTAGATTTTTAGTTTTTTATCTGTCTATATTAAAATAATACGATTTTTTTTTATTTTATGATTTTCCGCTTCATAGTAGGTATTCAGCTATAAGTACACAAAATTTCAAGTGTGTAAGTTATAAAGTTTCTGAGAACGGACGCTCTGTGACGGACAGACAATGTAAAAAAACGATAAAAAACAGTTCAATTTCGGAAACAGTTCAACACGCGTATGGGCTCGAAGCTCCTATAACAAAAAAATGCCGGACAAAAAAATGCATGCAGCAACCGCGTTCTATAGGAATTTCAAAAGTACATGAAATTCAGTACAGCCGCGATAACTATTAAGTTGACTATCGCTAATTTTAAGCTTTCACGTCCCACTCCAAAATACCATTGATACTGGACATTGGGAAATATACGAACTTCAAGTGCAGCAGACCGTTTTTTCTCTGAATGCCAGGGCAACTGACTTACATCCGTTAATCTTTTGATTATGGGCTAGAACTGGCGGTTATTTTGCAAAAAAATTCCTTTATGGTAGATTTCTTTTCAAAGTAACCTAGTATGAATGCATGCATTCATAGATTATTTTTGAAAAATTGAGATTATTTTTGAAACATTGATGCAAATAGAATTGAAAAATAGTCGCCGGGACGACATATGTCCCAACCCCATAATCAAAGGATTAAGCATTTTTCAGCTGCGTAATTGAATTTATATATGCAAGAGTGACAAAATAATAGGAATTTTAATATTAGTGTTAATGATGTTAATTTAGCATGTTTATCTGTTTGTTGGACATGAAAAGTTTTTTTGAGAATTAATATCATCTGAAAAACCTAAATTCCAGGTTGAAGAAACTTATTAAAACATTCTAAAAACCATTCGGAAACGTTTCCGTAAGTAATGAAACTTTTTTTTTAATGCTCCTTTAAACGTCGAAAATATATGGATTTCTGGGGTTTCTAAAGACAAGGAAAGCTTTTCGGATTCATGGTTAACTCGGAATAAGTTATTGTATATTTTAGTTCGTGATTATATTATATTTTTTTAGATTAAAGAACATTTTTTTACACTGTAAAGAGCATTTTTTTACACTGATGTTTTTTTACAGTGTAATAATTAAAAAAACTCATACGCGACCTACCCGCGATCTCTCCAGGATTTTGGCATTAAGCAGCTGCCTAATTTCCCAGGCAGAAGTCTACACCCCCCTGCCGCCATGTACGCTAATGGCGTGTGGTGCATGTGAAATCCGTCGTTCGTGCAAAGTCCTCCAAGTTCCCTATGAATTATACCTCTGGAGGTGCCTAGTCAGGTGAAGGTCTCGTCCCCTGATCAAGGTTCTAAATTACGAGAACAATTCCTTTCTCTTTTTCTTTTTCTTTATTTTAATCTACCAATTCAACGAAGTTGGGTTGAAGCCGTGAACCGTCAAACAGAGAAACTGTAGCAAACTACTAGAGAACACTACAGACAATATGTAATACATAGTGGAAACACAAATATTTAAACTGAATTATGTTAACTTGTCATAGTGTGTATTAGCAACCATAGTCAGTGTGAATACGGCCCAAAAGCAAGCCTTATTTTTCTTCCCTTTCCTTATTCGACAACGTACCCAGAAACCCATAATTAATAACAATCTAGAACTGGCCAACACAGTAACAAAGTGACTCTCACCAAATAGCGTTGCAGCTAATGACACCCACGGAGCTAGTCAGGTTGATCTCCGCTATGAGGAAGGCTAATTTCGTCGCGCGGCCAGGTACACAGACTCGTTAAGGTGGGCATAATACCCGACAGGTAGGGGCCTGGTCTGTGGTTTAATAATAATAATACATCCCCCGGCCAGCCTTGGAACTAATTACTCGCGAAAGCAAGTATAATGTAGAGAATGTCAGAAGCATCGACTGAAAAATCGACTTTTATTTTTCAGCTGCTTCGCTGTTTCCAATATCTTAATTCTACAATAATTTTGCACTAATCGAAATATATTCAAAACTGAGAACAGTTATTAAAAAGGCATGAAGGAAAATAAATGGAAAAAGGAATTCCGTCTTCTTCTCAAGCGCTCCGTTGTGACTGGTGTACCAGAACTGGTAGCGACCAAGAGCAATTTCAGGAAGCTGTTGAGAGGTTGCGTGCTGTGCTTCTGCCTGGTGGGGTTTTCGTATTACACTTATCTCTTCCTCAAAGCGTACTGGAAGTATCCGACGACTATGGATGTAGTCATTGAATCCCCAGAAATGGTCGAAGTCCCTGCTGTGACATTTTGCAGTTACAATGGGTGAGTAGATTTTATTGACATTATCAGCATTTACACATTTACTTGATTATTTATCACGCATTGTAACTCTTTCATTACAGGCTTTCTTTAAACTTACAATTCTGTTTGTATGTATGCGGAGTCAAATCTTGTTACTCATTTTTCGCCCACTTCCTGTTGGCACAGAGCTTTGAAATTTGGAATATATATGTATTCCTGAGGGCAATACATGAATTGGACATGGATTTTTTTTTTTTAGTTCGTTCCCTAAGGAGGGAGGGGGAAGGGGCAACATCGACCCAAAACTGGCATTTTCCCCATAGAAATAACATTGCGATTGTTCAATATTAATTGAAAAAATAGCTCCACTGTTGCAACATTCATCCATTTTAACCACATTGTTGTCCGCATCACTATGACGTCAGCATTGAGCAACGCACATATTTGTGCTTTATAATATATAAGTTGACATTTTTGGAATTTTAATAAAAGCATGTTTTGTTAACCATTGGGAAAATGGTTGTTGTTTTCGGTCGAGAATGGAGCACTTGGTCGTCACTTTATTTTTTTAAGCGTTTTAACGAAATTTTGTGTAACTTTAGAAGAATTTTTCTTTGAATAGGAAATATTAATGTATAAAATCGTTACAAAAATGTTAAAGTTACTAAAAGGATAGATTCGTCAAATGATCAGATATGGAAAAAAGCCGAATTAAAAATTGACGTCGGATAAGAAATCGTTTTATAAAGCAAAAAACGTGGTCTTCAACTTTAATTTCCTCAAAATACCTTTAGCTCAGACATCAGTATAAAAAAGAGTTAAAGTGATACTTAAATTTTGCTTAGGGGATGGTCTACAAATAGAAATTATACCAAAGATGGCATCATATTTGAATATTTCGGTTTATTCTATTTTCGAATACCTAACGGGAAGTCAGTAGACAGGGAATGGGACTTCTGCGTCAGAAGCAGGTGATGGCGGCGGTGCGATGGTAACACTGCTGCCGAGATCATACTATAGTAGGTGGGTTGAATAGCTAGCGTGGGGAAGCTATGTTATAGCAGTGGAAGCAGTGAATATGTCTGCTATAAGAGGGGGTTATTTTAGGGGGAGGGGGCTAAATTAATAACATTTTTAAATCTCTTATAGTACGAGGTAACGGTTATGGTAGAGTCCGAACACTGCCCCGCTGTCCCTCTGCATTTTCCCAATGGTTGTTGTAATTTGTTAAATTACTTTTTTTTTAGTTTTAATTTCGCTTGGCAATTTAGTTACGAAATATTGCACAGAAACGGTCAAATGCTGAATTGTTTACATTATTTTAAGCGCAAACGTGTTAATCTTCTGGAATCAAATATCAGATTCATTATTTTTTATTTGTTTTGTTTTTTATTACATTTAATTTAATTTATTTAACTTGGGTTTTGTATGTAAAGATGGAATTTTGTAATGGATTTTTTGCCCACTTTCTGATATACTAGAATTATAAAAATCACGTACACAGCTGTGTTTTCGATGGCAAATACAGCATTTTAATATATTTTTTAATTAATTATAAATTAATAAGTTAATTTTAAGGATTTTTTACGTTAACCTGCCGCAGTTGATAAGTCGCCAAATAATATTTAGGGTTACAACAGTATACGTTTGTATGTGTTACAAAAAACAATGGAATCCATTATGTGTCCACGCTCGCGAAAATAGGCCAAACTGGCTGTGAAACGGCAGCAACGAATATTTTAAACATCAAAAAGTAGAAAATATAAATAAAAAGGTAAAGAGTGTAATACATTTTTTAATACGATTTATTGAATTAATTGTTTCATCTTCCCGCATACGCCTCCCTAGTATTTTTTATTAAAAACTAAAAGTATTATTGAAATAGATTTTCTTTGAAATATGCATTGCTCATTCCTTTAAACTAACTGATCCAGTTCACATTTGACATTCACGCTACGTTGTTTTCATTTTTTAGCATTCCTGCAAGCACATTTTGCAACAAGTTTCCAAACAGCTGCTCTCCGATAAAAAATTATAGCCATTTCTGCGAAGACAACTTTAATTTCTTCTGTGATTTAAATTACATAATAGATCCCAATGATACGGTAAGTGCCAATATCTATCTCTCTATTAACCTATACATCTATGTCACATGTATTTACGAGGGTAAGTCATTACGTAAGTCACAAAAGATAATTAAATAATAACTTACAATGATATTCACTTCAAAACTATTTTTATTTCACAACATATTCTCCACCAATATTTATGCACTTATATCACTGCCCCAACACCCCAACACCGGCTGCATAACCTTCTTTGGGTTGATGTCTCAGCCACATTAAGACTTCGAGTTGAACCTTTTCATCGTATGTGAACACAATCTTGCTTCCAAGATGGTTTTTAATGGACTAAACAGATGAAAATCGAAGTGCTAAGTCGAAGCTGTATGGTGGATGTTGAAGAAGTTGCCAACCAAACTTTTGAATTGTCTCCTGTGTTCAACTTGAAGTCCTAATGTGGCTGAAACAGCAACCCAAAGAATGGTATGCAGCTGGTGGTAGGGCACTGATAAAACGGTGATATAAGTGCATAAATAAATAAAAATAGTTTTGAAGTGAATATCATTGTAAATTATTATTTAATTATATTTTGTGTCTTACTTAATGACTTACCCTCGTATATACGTATCTAAATTATATAAGAGATCCCAAAGATACGGTAAGTGACAATATGTATCTGTCTATTAGCCTATGCATCTATGTCTCATGTATATATAGGTATCTAAATTATGTAAAAGACCTCAATGACACGTTAAGTGGTGATACCTATCTGTCTATTAACCTATGTATCTATGTCTCATGTATATTTATTTATCTATGTATATACAGGGTGTCCCAGGATTATTGGGACAAACTTTAAGGGGAGGTAAAATAACTATAATAAATTATAATAACTATAATAAATAATAAGTGAAATAAGTGATATTTTAAAAAGGTAGCTCGAAACCTTGTTACCAAATAGAATAATTGTGTTAAAATTAATATAGTGTAATTACGTATTCAAAGTTTCGTGGAGTTTTATTACCTGGCGATTTATTCGGTTGAGCTGATTTGGATGTCATAATCAATAAGGTTCTCTGGGTAAGAAAGGTCCGCCAGATTTGCCCAGGATAGCTCAGTTGGCAGAGCATTGGCAGCTTACGCCAAAGGTACCTGGTTCGAATCCCGGCCTGGACATTTTTTCAATCAGTTGGAAAATTATAACTTGTATGATTTACTTACCAAGTATTAAAATTAATATAGTATTTCATAGCTTGATTTCCTCCATCTATTTTAACGATATATAAATATAGACATAAGTAAAAGGTAAGTCCTTGCTATAAAAGTTTTTATTATAAAGTTTTAAAATTTTTAAATATTATATAAGTTATATTAGTATTGAAAGAGTATGAAGGTTTAGAGGGGGCTCAAGAAGTTGCTAAGGTGTGGAAAGAGGTCTCAGCCCACCTTTCCCCCCGTCTGATTACGGCTCTATGTTTTACTGCACGATCAAGCTATACTACTTAGCTATTCATGCAACTGTAAAAACGTACATAAAAGGGTAAAATTCTTAAAAATAAAAACGTAGAAGAGAGGATTGAGTAAGTTGATCCCCTCCCACACTTTTTGCCTCTTTTCTGTGGAGACAAAATGACACAATCCAGCGGTTTTCTGGTTAACTATACTTTATGACTCTTTTCCTGTAGCATGACGCCTCTAAGTCAGACATATTAGTGGAATTAAACACAAAATGATTATTTTGATATTGTTTTAGTAACTTAATATATTGAAGTTAATTAAATAAAACACTGAGGTAAGTCACGTATAAACATTTATTAGTAAAGGTGATCACCTATTGATGTAAACACAAGCTTAGAACATTCTAAAACATTTTACAGCAGTAGAGTAAATAGTTCTTGGACAGTTGGCGTAGGAATTTTTAATAAACATTTTACGCGGATTTATGGTGCTGCCATCTACACATTTTTATTCTAAGCAAAAACATTGCACTTTCGGAATTTTGTCACTTTTTTTGCGGGTTAGTGAAATGTTATTTTGTCTTGCAGATTCCAGCGATAAGGCCTTACCAACTGCCGAACATCTCCCGCATTGCATTCAGAGATTTGGGAAATAAGGCTGAAGACCTCATGAAAGATTGCAAGGTCAGATATGCAGCTGGCTCCGAGAATTGCAGGTATGTCAAAATTTTTATTAAAGAACATACTGTAATTAAAAGCTCGTCAATTATCAAATTTATATTCATTTAAATATTTGCTTATTTATTTAAAAGCACACAAGTAAATTTAAATATGCTTATTTAAATAATTGTTTTTCTGTTTCAAATTTTATGAAATGATAGAAAATGTATTTTAAATATACTGTGAAAAAAGATAAATGCTTCTTAATGTTGGAAAATATAATATAACCACGAACTAAATTTTACAATAACCCCTCCTTAGTTACCTATGATTCCGAAAAGCGCTCTTTATCTTTAGACACCTCAGGAACCAATGTATTTTTGAGATTTAAAGAAGCATTTATAGAAACAACTAGCAGAGCTTCGCCCGCTACGCTGGTAAATTTATTTAGTAAGAAAATTTCATTTAAAATCCTACAGAAACTGCATCACTGTATTTTTAAACACTGTGATTGTTGATTTATTTTTTTACTGGTGAAACTCGGAACTAAAATCGGTAAGTTCTATCGATATCGAGTCGAATAAGCCTAACGGCGTCGTGATCGGACCCATACAACCGCAGATAATTTGAAATGAAATAAAAAAATCGTTAGTATTTTTATTTCTTTTTCTATATAAAAATCGGGATTTTGCTAAAATAAAAAATTATGGGCGAAATTCGAAAATTTTTTGAAATTCTAAAATCCTAACTCACTTTAAGGAAGGATGCATACTTTTCAGATCCAAAAATCCGATACTTTTACCATTTTTATAGGGCCCCGAAATTAGGCAGTATAATAATTTTCAATCTTTTGGTGAGTAGACTCAATGTCTCGAGTGAAAGTCCGGCGTTTCGGCTATTAAAGGATGTGTTAAAAAAGCGAATCAATTAATTAAAAAACATTTGATATTTCCGCTTCTATTTATCCCATCGTTATAAAAATTAGATATTTGGATTCGTCGTTGAAAAATACATATATATGCATATTTTTTTTCAAATCCATAAATGCAATATTTAAAAAATAAAAATGGGCCGTAATTCTTCTAGTATAAAGAAATGTGGTTTCCGTCCTCCTTTCTAATTGAATACAAACGACTGGGCGTTCTCATTGTAAAGAATTTTTCGATAAAGAAAGTGCCGCAGTTTCTTTGACAATGTTTAAAACGAAATATTTCAATGTAATTGTGCTTTTCAGACGTTCAATATATGAAATAATCTTAAAATTTTAATTTCTTTCTGTATTTGTACTCTCTTTTTTTTCATACTATCAATGTAATACATATATGAACCTTTTATTTTGCAGCCAAGACACAAAATGGGTCAGTGTGTTTGATACTATGGGTTTACCAAACAATTGTTATACAATAAACAGTTTGATTGGGAATGTAAAAGGCATTGTTAAAACCATGAAAGCAAAAACAAGTAAGTAATCTAGACTGATATTATAAAGAAGTAACGTTTATGTGTTTGTTTGTTTGTAGGGGAATTACCGAACCGATTTAAAAAATAATGTGGGCGAAATGCTAGTGACCATATGTTATCCCAAGTAGTGTTATGTTGGTACAACAACACCCAAGGGGGTGCAAGAGCAAAAAATATTCTAAATTTGCGATTTTTGTGATACTGAAGTAGCTAGAAAATTGAAATTTGGCATAGTAGTTACTTATAAGATATAAATGTTTGTTAGTACGGTTTCTAAAAAAAAATCGAAATTTAAAACAATGAAATGAGCGAAAAATGTTCTAAAAACGTTATAAATTAAGATTTATTTGGAATTGTTAGGGTTGGAAACTTTAAATATACAGGGTTAGCTTAAATGATTCATCGGGTTTCAAAAGACTGTTTATTTAAAAGTATACGACGTAAAAAGACGGGTGATACATGAAAAGATACATACACTCACCAAGTTTCTGGTACATACTACAAATGTTCAATGTGGGCGCCCTTATTCACCCGGCACACATCCCAACGGTAATCCAGTTCCGTCCATACGTTAAATAGCATGTTTCTGTCAATATCTGTAACATCTACATCATAGAAGTGATGCGTTCCTGCCATGCTTGCAGCGTTGTTGTCATTGGGGGTACATAAAGTTTGTCCTTCACATAACCCCACAAGAAGAAATCACATGGCGTGAGATCTGGTGACCTGGGGGCAATGGCAACAGAGGAACATCACACAGACCAGTGCGCTCTATCCAGAGATGTGGCAGTTCTCTGAATTTGATGTGTATTTCTTTTAAACTTGGTGAGTGTATGTGTCTTGTCATGTATCACTCGTCTTTGTAGGTCGTATACCTATCAATAAACAGTGTTTTGAAGCCAGATGAATCATTTAGGTTAACACTGTATTATAAAACTAGATTTATTTCCCCAAAAAAACAATAGAAAGATTTCATGCAATTTAAATGCAACACAACGGGTTGCTACTCAGCTAGTTATATGATAAAACTTAATAATTCTTGTGTTTTACAGATTTTTATTCTTTATTCTTTTGTATACACCAGGCGGTCCAACTTCAGCTTTCCGGGTTAAAGAACATACTGCCCGATGTACAGAATATACGTGAAAGCCTTTTTTTACCCGACTGACAAGAAGGGTTATGTATTTGACGCGTATCCGGGTATGTATGTGGGTATGTGGATTTCTTTATACCCTCGAAACATCCCAACGGCTCGATGGATTTTAATGAATGAAGCCTCTATCGATTCGTCTTAACCGTTCGATGGTTATAGGTTTTTTTTCATAAATTAAAAATGGCGGCCGTAAAATACAAAATGGCGGTAGAGACGAAAAAAAATTTGTACGCACCATATTGAGTGGTATATCATTGGATAGGTCTTTCAAAATGAAGACGATGTTTCCTAGACTATTTTACAGTCAGAAGCTCCATTTAAATATTACACAACCTGAAAGTTGTGTAGGTAGGATCTCTAGCTTAACTGTAACTCTAACCTTCATAGACATCTGTAGGCCTCATCAAAACAGTGTTTATAGATAGGAACTAATCAGTTCGCTATTTATGCAGTCGGGGTTTTTGTTTTTTTTCAAAATTCTTTCGCTTGTTTATTGTAAACTTTAACAGATTTTTCATATTTAATATACTTTTTATATTAACCACTATAAAACACCTGAAAGCATTTTTAGATGAAAAATATCAATTATACAGCATGGTCATAAAGTCTTTTCCTGATTACAATAATTTATTGCAAAAAAAAAAAAACTAATATAATTAGGCATATGCTTATTTCAATATATTGTAAAGACATTTATGAAGTTTTTAATACAAATAGGGGAAGGTGGCCTAAAATGATCCCCTTAAGGGAAAAACTTGTGTAAAATGACATAACTATTTAAATAAAACTTTGGCCCTTAGCTAGTATCTTTCACACTATATTTTGCATCATAAACATATTTTAATAATATTTTAAACCCAAATTGAATAATGAAAAAAATAGATTTTTTAAAAAGTGTCCAAAGGATCATTTTACCCTCACCAAAGGGCAAAATGATCCTTCATTTAAAAATAATTGTAAATTGTTTTTTATCGGTAAAATAAAGGCTATAAAAGTAATTATGACATTACATAAGGGTAATTCGCATCTAGAAACATACTCCATTAAGTAAACCAAGTCATATTTCTGTACATGAAAAACTGTATATCTAAATGACTAAGTTAGGGCTCACCTTATAATAAATGTTATAAAACCCAATTTTTCAAAGAATTCTATTCAGACGCGTAATACTGCGATCGTGTAAATACCGCCATTGCTTCTTCTTCACTTATCATAACTAGTTTATGTGTTACCCTGTAGATAGCGTGACCTGTCTGGAAGGAAATATATGTGGATCGTTTTGACTATTAGGATCATTTTAGGCCACCTTCCCCTACTTACGTCAACAAATTTTGATGTGAGCATTCTTGGTAGCTCTAAGAATGTTAAGGCGGTATTCCATTTCTCGCCACCTATTGCCCAACATTTGGGCTGTCACAATAGACAGCATCTGTGATCCTAATCTTGAATGTTTCAATATCTTTTACTGGTGTTGCAAACACTCTGTGCTTTATGTACCCCAAAAGAAAAAAAAATCTAGAGAAGCAATATCGGGTGAGCGAGGAACCCATGTGTCATTTTGATAACAATGGAGTGAAATTTCTGCATAAGTGGCGCCATCTGATGGACTAAAAAACTTAAGAACATGATTTTTCCATAATAAAAATATTACAATACTACATTCAATGGTTATTTCGTAATTATTTTTTTGTATTCAGGGAAATACTTTATGATCACCCTGTGTTTTCAAATAAAGTTTGGAAATGTTTTTAAAGATATAATGTTTTTTCCATTAGTCGCACGTTTAATGGCCGAAGAAACCGCCAAACATTGCATTCCATAGCCTTTCCGAATCTGATTACTTCAGCATTTAAGCACGTTGCTCGATTACGTTTGTTTTAAATTTATGTTTTATTTTATTTATTTATTTATTGAAAAGTCTTAATTTCGTTGTGGGAAATTAACCGGAGACAAAATTCTGAAATATTTATCCTGATTTAAGTGCAAACGGATAAATCTTCCGTAATCGCACTGCATACTACAGATAGATTTTTTTTTCTTTTAAATCATGCTTTAAAATTATTTTAAAAACCATAAAAAATAGTATATTGAGATACAGTTTTGAAGCAAATTCCATTTGAAGGTATATTTGTTTCCTATTTGACGTGAAATTAAGTGTGGTTTTCAAGATAATTGTTTTTAATTTCATTTTTACTTTTCACTTTTACTTTTATACTCAATATTTTCTAGGAATTGAAATGAAAATCAAGACGCTGACTGAAGATACTTTTTACACTGCAACACCAACTGCTATACAGATGGCTGTGCACAATCCAAGGGTGACACTGAATCCGTTTAAAAAGGGATTTGCCATAAAACCATGTTATAACTATTTCGTTTATGTTTCTAAAGTACGTTTATCTATTTTTCCACGTGTTATTTTCTTTTACTTAATGTGTCAAAATAAAATATAAGAATATTTGTTAAATGAAATAGAGAAAATTTCTGAAAACATAATCAAATTAGTATTTTGTGACTAGGGCTTGACAAATGTGGTCGCCAAGTCGCCACTGGTGACCAAAGTTTTTTTTTTATTATTATTTGACGAAAAATTATTTTTATTTTATTTTTATTTTAGCGACCAATTATTTGGTGACCAAGTTTTCTTTTTATTTGGCGACCAAGTTACTAAATCTGGCAGTTTTTTCCTTTTCTTCTTATATACATTTTTTTTCTCCTCCACCCATACTTATACGCTGCCAGCTGTGATTCTTCCTCTCCTCCCATACTTTAATGGATGAACCAAATTTAAAAAGAATTTTTCTTCTCATGCACAGAAAACGTCATTCTTTTCCGCTCTAGCCAGCTGGCACGTCACATGTTTAGAATGTGGAAGGAGGGGAAGGTTTCAATAAAACAGTAAGAAATAGTGTCAACCCAGCCTCTGTGGCATCTAATATTGGATACACTGCTAAAAAAGGCTCAAGTTTTTTTTGTAAGTTTCAAATCAAATTTCTGTATTTAGAATTGAAACTGATTTATCTATCACATTCATTAAAAAAATAATAACATGTAAGTGATTTTAAGTAATTCATTTGAAATAAATCTATAAAACTTAATTAAAATTTCAAGAAGGATTGATTTTAACAAAATTAAAGAATAATACATATATTTTTTAATATTTCTTCCTTGCTTAAAATGTTTGGCGCCCGTGTGCATCACACACATTGCACAATAGGTCGGCGACACCCTGGTTTGGAGACAAGTGTCTGCTACTGGGTTGTTTACCATTGTTTTTCGTGAGAGTGTTAGGGTCCCAGTTTTACAGAGAATTTCAATGGGAGGGATGTGTGAAAGAAAATTTTTAATTATGTGATACTTAAAAATTTAGAGGATATGACATGAAAGGTTGAGGGCCTCATTTTTTCCGGAGATTGGCTTATTTTAAAAAGAGGAATCTATATATATATATATATATATATATATATATATATATATGTATATATATTTTTTTAAATATCAAAATTATTTTATCAAAAAAGTGGATATTATTCAAAAAATAGTTTTTCTTATGATACTGTACATGTATTTATTCAGTTTTTGTTGGGTTGGGTTGGGTTGATTATTGACGGCCAATTATCTACACTAGGGATATAGGCCCGGGGGGAGTGCCCTTCGTGGGGGTCTTTCTAAGGGAACCTAATCCGTATTTACGCATGGATAAATCTACGGCTCGAAGAAAACCACGAAAACTCCGAACGATTAGGCCGACGGGCGCGATTGGGATCGAACCCAGCACCTCCCGTCTACCAGCTTCGAAATCACAACCTCTCAGCCACTGGTGGGGCTATTCAGTTTTTGTAATATATACTGTAAACGCCCAGTTATACAGGCGGAGCAAAATGTTTATTTAAAAAGGAACAGTCGTTATTAGGCAAATTATTTAACTTAGATCACTATTTTATTCAAGAATTTTATTACTACTATTTTTGTTACATTATTTACTCAAATTTTTTTTATAATTATATGTGTTTGGATTATCATGTGCAGTAAATAAAAATAAAAATCATTCATTGCACTACAGAAGGGTGAATTTTTCTTTGTACTTTGATTTATTCTCAAATTCTTATAGAAGATTGTTGAATCGAAATAAATCCCCCACCACTCCCAGTCGGCTGCTAATTCCGATTAAGTAATTCGAACGTGAGAGAATTGTTTATTTTAGCAATGCATATTTTATAATAATTACTGAGTTATTTTGCAAACGTAATTGGTTTAGATATTTCTCACAATGGGATTTATTTTATAATCACGTAAATTTATTATTATTCGAGTCAGCTTATGTATATAAATAAGCTTATTTTTTTACAATTAATATGTTATTTGCCTGCAATTTCTTTCAATAGCAGCATCTGTTACTCATCTTAGCTACAATGTTAAACTAAAATTATCAGAAGATGTCTCTTTATAGATGTTGCAAAATTACAAAATAGCAAGAAATGAACTTAGAAATTATATTCAAACAAGAAATATTCTTAACTTTTATTTTTAATTTGACAAAAATAAGTTCATCAAATGCAAATTTTAAAATAATAAAATCAGAATTATTTGACTGACTTCGATAGGAAAATAGTCAATTTTTTTTTCCTGATTCACTATTTTATCGACGCCTTCCCTCATCAGATATAGATTTTGCAGCACTCAACTATCCGGACATTTGAAGCATACGGTTAATTCAGCCTTTACAAAAAAAAAGTATTTTGATATACATAATTTTATAAGTTTCATTGCAAGACTTGGTTTATATTATCTTTCTTAATTATGAGCTATTCCAAAATATGCAACTAATACTTCTAAACAATGTTTGCTAGTACTTTTTCTTAATTAATTCATAAAAAATGGGCTTTTTGAAAATCAATGAAAGTGGGGGGGGGGGGAATATTTTTACTGACGACTAGAATTTTTTGCTGAGTGTATCAGATTTTTTCAAATTTGTAAAGTCCTGGTTGTAAGCATCAGCAAACTTTCTTCTACATGATTAAAATACACGAATTTAAGGGGACACAGTTCCTTGAAATTGGTCAAAATATCTTTTTTTTATTATTGTTGACTTAAATTATAACTACACCTTTTTAAAATATACTGGTAAAATTTCAAAGCTGTAACTTTAAAAATAAAGAAGTTATTAAAGATTTTATGTGCAGTGACAGAAATTTAAAATGTTCATATTTTCATAACTTGCGTGTTCGATAAATGCTAAGGCTTTTTTGCTAAAATTTTTTTACTTGTTTTCCATAGTGTATTTAATATTTTTGTGCATAATTTAACATTCAAGTTTATAGTTTAAAAAAAATTAAATTGTGAGTTTGTTGAATTTCCTTGATTTTTTAATATACACGAGAGAAAAAAAAATTAAATGCTATATCCCATACATCTAAAAACAGTCTGCACAGTTTTACGTAGTATTTTCTAATGAATGTGGAAAAAATCGAAGCAAAAATATTCATATTTTAAAAAGTAGTAAGGATTTTTGAAAAATTAAAAAAATATATATTAAATTTATTAAATTATGCTGTTTTACAAGATTTTAAAAAATATATATATTTACTTTTAGTACTAAATATAATGCCACCACAGATTTTTCAGTATTATTCAAAACTGAAAAAAATAGTTTAAAAAGTATACAGTGTATGAATTAGCAAGAAAAAAATTAAGCTTGCTCGCAGAGACAGAGATGCCTCAAAAATGAAAAATGAGGGACTTACATAGGAACCTGGGTGTTTTTTAAAATTTTTATACGAAATGTATATGAAGTTTTTTTTAAGTTCTTGCAGGATATATATTATCGGTAAGTAAAATTTTATGCAAATAACGACAAATCAGACAATTTTCTCATTTTTAGTTTTTCGGTGATTAATGCTTTTAAAACATTACCTGACTTATTATATGTAATGAAATTGTATGCAAGTATTTATATATACTTAAATTTATGTGTTTTATAAAATTTTACATGAATTTTACACAAGTTATAAGATTAAACATGTTATTTTTGCAAATGAAAACTTTAAACTGATTTTTCTCCATGTTGATATTTTTATAACTTGCTTGTTCGATAAATACTAAGGTTTTTTTTTTTTTTGTTAATTTAGATAGAGGTTTGAATTTTTTTTACTTGTTCTCCATGGTGTATTTAATATTTATGTGCATAGATTCAAGTTTATAACATTCAAGTTTAAAGTTATTTTTTTTAAATATTTAAATTGAGAATTTGTTGAATTTCCTTCATTTTTTAATATATACACGAGAGAAAAAAAAATCTTATTAAATGTAGAATCCCATATATCTAAAAATCCATGCACAGTGTTATGTAGTACATTCTAATGAATGTGAAAAAAATCGAAGCAAAAATATTCATATTTATAAAAGTAGTAGGGATTTTTAAAAAGTTAATTTAAAAAAAAATAATAATGAGTAAAATAAGCTGTTCTACAATATTTTATTTTAAATTTTATTTAATTTTTAGTATTAAGTATTATGCCACCACATACACCCAGAAAAAAGTTTTGTTGAATCAACAAAAATTTGGTTGACCCAACAAAACTTTTTGTTTAAATATAGGTCAATGGAAATTTTGTTTGAATCAACAAAAAAATTTTTTTTTTTGCAATTCGAAAAAAAAAATTTGCATCGTCAGCAAAAAATGTTTTGTTGATTCAAGTAAAATGGTTCAATTTTACTTGAATTTTCCTAAAACAACCAAAATGTACTCAACAAAACATGTTTTGTAGTTTTAATCAATTCCTTTTTCTGGGTGTATATTACAGTATTATTCAAACTTGAAAAAAAAGTTTCAAAAGTACCGTGTCCCCTTAAATAGAATACTCACATAGCAACAATTATGGCTATAAAGCATAAAGCCTTTCTTTGAATATAGCATAGAATTATAAGGATTAGTGAGTAATACGAGAACTTCGGGTATTATGGAATACCATACCATTTACATTTGAGGCAATATTACAACTCGATATTGTTTAAAACCCGAAAACCGAATACAATCACAAACTTCAACTATCTGTGATTAGTTATTTGTAGAGAAAAATCATTTTACTCGGGTATTATGGAATACCATACCATTTACATTTGAGGCAATATCACAACTCGATATTGTTTAAAACCCGAAAACCGAATACAATCACAAACTTCAACTATCTGTGATTAATTGTAGAGAAAAATCATTTTACTCGGGTATTATGGAATATCATACCATTTACATTTGAGGCAATATTACAACTCGATATTCTTTAAAACCCGAAAACCGAATACAATCACAAACTTCAAATCTCTGTGATTAGTTATTTGTAGAGAAAAATCATTTTACTCGGGTATTATGGAATATCATACCATTTACATTTGAGGCAATATCACAACTCGATATTGTTTAAAACGCGAAAACCGAATACAATCACAAACTTCAACTATCTGTGATTAGTTATTTGTAGAGAAAAATCATTTTACTCGGGTATTATGGAATACAATACCATTTACATTTGAGGCAATATCACAACTCGATATTGTTTAAAACCCGAAAACCGAATACAATCACAAACTTCAACTATCTGTGATTAGATATTTGTAGAGAAAAATTATTTTACTCGGGTATTATGGAATACCATACCATTTACATTTGAGGCAATATCACAACTCGATATTGTTTAAAACCCGGAAACCGAATACAATCACAAACTTCAACTATCTGTGATTAGTTATTTGTAGAGAAAAATCATTTTACTCGGGTATTATGGAACACAATACCATTTACATTTGAGGCAATATCACAACTCGATATTGTTTAAAACCCGAAAACCGAATACAATCACAAACTTCAACTATCTGTGATTAGTTATTTGTAGAGAAAAATTATTTTACTCGGGTATTATGGAATACCATACCATTTACATTTGAGGCAATATCACAACTCGATATTGTTTAAAACCCGGAAACCGAATACAATCACAAACTTCAACTATCTGTGATTAGTTATTTGTAGAGAAAAATCATTTTACTCGGGTATTATGGAATACCATACCATTTACATTTGAGGCAATATCACAACTCGATATTGTTTAAAACGCGAAAACCGAATACAATCACAATTTTCAACTATCTGTGATTAGTTATTTGTAGAGAAAAATCATTTTACTCGGGTATTATGGAATACAATACCATTTACATTTGAGGCAATATCACAACTCGATATTGTTTAAAACCCGAAAACCGAATACAATCACAAACTTCAACTATCTGTGATTAGTTATATGTAGAGAAAAATTATTTTACTCGGGTATTATGGAATACCATACCATTTACATTTGAGGCAATATCACAACTCGATATTGTTTAAAACCCGGAAACCGAATACAATCACAAACTTCAACTATCTGTGATTAGTTATTTGTAGAGAAAAATCATTTTACGAAGTTTCGTCGCATGCTAACAAATAATAATGAAAAACTTTTTTTGAGGGTATTATGAGATAGTAGGGAAATATGGAATTGGGGGTTAAAAATGAAAAAAAAAAAAAAAAAAGAAAGAAAAACAGATATAATGGCATTAAGAAAGAATGATCAAAATACAGTTTCTAAGTAGTCAGACAATATAACTTCAGTTCAAACTTCAGATTTGCACAAATCAATATTAACATTAATATTAAACAATAAATAGCTTTCATTGTTTAATATAGTTTAGTTTGTTTCAAAATAGTTTCAACATAAAAATATTTGATCAAAAATAATTTTGATACAATACAACCTGATAAAATGGAATCTCAAGGAAGCGAAGAAAACCTTGACTATAAAAATGTTTTAGGCATATGAATGACCTCTTTACCTCTTTCAATGGTGAACATTAAAGTTTCTTTTAAAAAAAACTATTGTAATATTTTATATTGTTTACTATATTTATTCAATATTATATAATACTAAAGTTTACTGAAAAAGTTTTAAAATATCTTTTTCAGGTGTCATATTTGGATATTAGGTAGCTCTCAATACAAAAAAGTATAAAGCTACCTATTACAGCCGTTAGGAAGATTGCAATTCCGGAAAATTTTGGCATATTTTCACCGATCATGACCCCGAGACTCCAAAACCACCCTCCGTTCAAATGTTGATTTATATATACATAGATATATCCATATAGCTATATATATCTGATCTATGTCATGCGATTGCACTCGTATTTATAAATCAATATCCATGAAACTAATTGTGTGTATTAAGGTCACCAATGTCTCGACCGAGTTCGTTGGCCAGCTTGGTCCGCCATTTTGTTTCAAGATGGCGGCCATTTAAAAATTTAAAACTAAAATAAATATACAAAAAATTAAAAATTCAAATTTATTTTTTGCTTAAGTATTAGGCCTTGTTACAAGGATTCCGGAGTATTTTTTGTTTTACCTCTATCTTAAAAAACGGCTGAGATACAGCAGTTTGAAATTCTAGGCTGGCAGACATTTTGAAACAAGATAGCACATTACTAAAATCCAACGATTAATTTATAAGTTTTAGTGAAGCGACCTCTCGCAAATTATTATCTTTCATTGTTGTAATAATTTTCCCAATCATACGCATAAAGCTATACATTTATATCCGTTAGCGCCAAATTCTCACCAAACTTGGCGACAGTTGGCGAAATATCGCCAAATTTGGCGACCGAAATATGTCTTCATAAATGAAACCAACTTGGCTATAGGTGACTAATTTGGCAAATTTCTTATTCAAATTCAGTATTAACGAATGTTCTGTAATTGGGTTCTTTAGATTTTAGCTTGCTGTTTCAAGTAACATTAGCTAAAATTTTAAAACATAGGATATAGGAAATTTTAAGATATAGGAAAGCTACCTTTTCCTCTCGGTACAGGCCGGAAGGACTTTTTTTTTCATTCTTTTCACGATATAGATAAAACATCTATATATTTGTCTACACAAAGCGAACGAAGGTACTACTTTGATTTTGATATATGTTTATACTAACGTTTGATATGTAATTGTTAAGAGTACAAGGATTTATATAATATTAAAATAAAACTCTTACCTCAATTTGATCATAACTGTAAAAAAATCCGTTAACATGATAAATTTTGTTTATTGTATTATATTTTTAAATATTTGGCTATATATATATATTTATTTTATATATTTATGTAAAATTATATTTTAATACATCAATAAATCAATTATATTAATTTATAAATTGCGTATAAAATATATTAATCAATAAATTCTATTTATATAATGTCAATAACTGAATTTTTCTTACAGTTATATCAATTTATATGAAATTTATTTTAATACCTATTTTATACTATTTACATTTTATATTATACATTTTTAGTAAATTTGTTTGTCGATAACTGTTATCCGATGTGCTTTAAATTTACATGTATATCACAGGGGTGATTTTTAAAACTTTATTGACATCCACATTATCACAAATGCCATTTCAACATCAGATACAATTTAAAACAAGCCAAAAAAACAACAACAACAAAAACAAGTTGGAAATTGTACGTCAAACGTGACAAATGAGGTGCGTTCGTACTATAGCTAGTTACATAAATATTCAGATCTTTTCTGAGTTTTAATTCTGTGAAATGAATTACATCGTCTGCAGATTAATTTCTGTAATAAAATAAGTATCTCGGTCGCTTGACAATTGAACTTCGGAAGCTCCTATAACAAAAAAGTACCGATTTAAAAAAAAAAAAAAATTCAAATTTCTTAATAAATATTTTTATTAAAATCTCCTAAAGTTTTGATTCGATTTTAATAAAATTTGAAATGTCTCGACAAAATTCTGCAAAGATAATATATTTTAAATTGCAAACCATTCGGTTGGGTAGTTTTTGCGTTGTTATATGCGGACGGACGGACAGACAGACGGACAGACGGACGGACAGACGGAAGGACCAAGCGACGACAATAGGTGCTACGTATTTATATAATTACGAACGCACCTAAAAAATAGTAAGCCTTTTGTAAAAATAATAATTTTTCGCCTCGCCAACAAATAATAAATTATAAATCTCATGAAAAAATCATATATATTATTATTTTTGTCAACATCCCTTTTTCTAAGCAAATACAAAACGCAGAACGGTAAATGATATAGTACCATATGAAAAGCTTTTGAATAGGCTTCTGACATACTACACTCACATTTCGTTAAAACAAGCTTTTTAATTCAAAATTGCAGTTAATTTAAAATTAAATCAGCATTGTTTTCATAAATAAAATGAAAGCCTTTTTCTTCAATGAATGTTGAAACAAAAATTAAATACCGCATTATATCGTGCCCAACAATTATTATAAAAAATAAATAGTACAAAAAATATATAGGTCTTTCTTTATCCTGTGTTTTCCCTAATAAGCGGATGACGTCATTTTTTAATGCAGTTAAAATACGGATGTTAATATTTTTTTTTTTAATTGCGCGGGATTTTTGCTATCTTTGGTCATTTTTTACTGTAAGTTTGATGGAATAAATGAGATGATATTCTGGCTTGACTAATGTTATTTGCAGATATTTTTATCCTTAATATTTTTTAGAAATTTAAACTTGCATCTAAAAAATATTAGATATTGCTAAAAAATATTAGAATGCACTGTGAAATTCTTGCACGTGTCTACTGGTAATTTTATAAATTAAGAAGGTAATATTCAACAGAAAAAAGTGTATTGCATGTATATAATTTTTTTTGCAACTATTATAATTTAAGTTTAATGAATATTAGTTATATAACATTATTATACATTGTAGGTTATAAATAAACTTCTTCCGTATCCGTACAATACCAACTGTACTGATTACTTAGCTTTATGGACAGCCCGTGGCGGTTATGGACCTCTATCTAAAACGGTAAAGTGTTTTTTTTTATTTCATTAAAGTTTATTATTAACATAAAATAGCATGTCAACACTTAATCCACACCCCGACTGCACCATTGAATACACTCAGAGCTTAATTTCTAACAAAAAAAGTACCGGAGCCCTAATATTCTGCAGTACTGATAACCGTAGCATGCACCCCCTACCCTACCTCTCCACCGTCACTCCAATCTGCATATTTATATTTCGTACATTATATGTACAGGGTGATTTTTTTTTAAAGTTGTGAAAGTAAAACCCTATAACAAAAGAACCACTGATCCAAATGACCTAAAATTTCAACAGTATGCTCCCAAAGCAATGGAAATTTTTTAGGTGTGGTTAAAAAAAAACTTAAAATCGCACCGACAGATAGCGCTGTACATGCAGTAAAGTTGGGAGACGAACTTGCGCCCGGCACACGCAAATTGGCGCTAAAAACGTGAAGTACGCACATCTCGTGTTCATTATTCTACGGAAATCCTCGAAATGACTGCGCCATTGACGGACCGTGCGTTGTTAGTGAAACTGTATTATCAGAATAATAACAGCGCAGCAACTGCTCTTAGAAGATTTAGGACACTTAAGAATTTAAGAAAAGATCCAATAACGACAGAGGGTCTACGGAAGATGGTTTCTCAAAGTACCGTCTATTGTTTTCCTCCCACAGACGATATTCTTTGTTTCTGCTACCTTACAGCGCCATCTGTCGGTGCGATTTTAAGGGGTTTTTTTAAACACTTTAATGCTTTTGTTATAGTGTTTTACTTTCACAACTTTAAAAAAAATCACCCTGTATTTGCAAAATTTAAAGCAATTTTTTTCTTTAGCAAAATAAAAATTTTAAATATATCTATCTGCATTTACTTAGCTGTCAATTATTCCACTTTTTAGTTATCACTCCGGCCGAATAGAAATCTTTGCCTAATTTTAATGTTAATTAATCGCAGAATAGTAGGCAGAATTAATCGCAGAAAGTAAGGATTGTGATTCGGAAATAGTGTTAACACAAAAAAAAAAAAAAAAAAAAAAAAAAAAAAAAAATAGTTCGCAGCTATGCATTTTTATGAAAAAATGAAGCAAATTTTCAAAAATTAATATTTATATGCTGAAGAATCGAACAAAGATATGAACTTCGATATCGGAGGGAAATGAAAGGGTAATTTAGACTTCGGTTTTTCGGAAGCGATTGCACTGGGCTCCGGAGCCCAGTATTTATAGGCTCCGGTGAATTCCGACCAATATTTAAACATTTACTAAAAGCAGAGAAGTACCGGAGCCGGGCTCCGGTGGGCTCCGGCGCAATTTAATCCCTGAATACACTTGTTATAAAATTCATTCAATCCGTCGATTGGCGATTATGGAATTTAAGATGAATTCCATTGGGTTGTTCGGAAAGTTTTTCCGTTTTGGAAAGTTGGTTCGTACCGGAAAATTCTATCATTTAAGACATCAATTAAACGTCAATTCCGATAGCTAATGTGTAAATGTTTTTTGTCTTTGTACGATATTATATAAAAAAATCTTCAGTCTTTTTATTGTTATTATTTTGTGACTTTTTAACTAAATGTGTGGTCTCTGAAAGGAGTCTTTTTCTTTCTTTTTTGCGATGGGTTCGAACCTCGGTAGGTTTCGTCTGTCATTTTTTTTAGATCTAATGGAATTTTTTCTATTTTAATTTACTTTTTTACTATTTTTGCTATGCTTCTGTTTTATTATTATATTTTTAAATATTTTTATTTAATTTTTAACTTTTTTAATTTTTTACGACTTTATTTTGCCTTGCAAGTCAATTACCTTTAACCTGGAAGTTCAGTTGGTACGCAACTAGGTATTCCATGCTGCTAACTACATTGTTCTATTGTCTAATAATTGACGGGCAGAATTTTCCGGTACGAGTTGGTTTTCCCAAACGGAAGGAACTTTCCCAACGGCCCAATAGATATTTACATAATCATGTTGCATAAGTATTATTTGTTGTCAAAGGAATAATACAGAGTGCATCAGAAAAATGTATACATATACTGTTTAATGGGCCATAACTTTCTAATTTTTCTTTCTTTTCACAGTGTCATTAATTAGAATTAATGAATGGACCAATATTCACTTTCGTAAAAAAGAAAATTAATTTTAAAATATTATTGTAAGTATGAAAATATAGCACTATGTCTTCCGGAGGTCAATAAACACCGTAAAATATATATATATGTGTGTGTGTGTGTGTGTATACATATATATATTTCTGAATCTTCAAAAATATAATATAGCTATATACGAAAATTAACATTAACCTCTACTGAATTAAGCACGATTTCGAAAAGAGTTTTTTATCTTTAGAAACCCCAGAAACAAAGATATTTTCAATATTTATAGAGGTATTTATAAGAAAAAAGTTTCTTCTGCTGCCACTGATTTTCGAAAATGCTTCCGAGTTGTTTTTAGAGTGTATTAATCAGTTTTCTCAAACGAGAATATATCAGTTTTTAGGATGTTATCAATTCTCAATTAAACAATTTCATCTGCGTAACTGAATTTATTACATACAAGAATACCAAATAATATTAATTTTAACGTTAATGTCAATGCTGTAAATTTATCATATTTGTCTGTAAAACCATGTTTGTTGAACATGGAAATGTTTATAATTATAGCTCCTTTAAGATAGTACATTGTGCAATATAATTGAAATGTAATAAGAGCAATGTTAATAGCACCAGAAATTTCAATTTCAATGTATACTACCGTGATACTCTTGTATAAATCGAGCCCCCTCCCCCAATTCTTACGCAAAATTTTGAAAGAAAATTGAGTTTTCGTGTATAAGTCGAACCCCATTTCTGGTAGTTTGAAAAAAGATTTGTAATCGAGGATTAAAAAAATTAATTAATTTACATTAAACTAGTAAACTTTTTTTTTTACGTTTCTAATCAGACTTTTTTTTAATTCAATGTTTTAAAACTGTATAATTATGTAAAACTGAAGAAGCTTAAACTATTTTGAAACCTATTCACATCAATTTAATGATACTTAAAAAGGAAAATTTCTTTGAAAAATCTATTCAAGCCTTATTTACAAGGGTAAAGAACTTCTTAGAATGCTAAAATATAGCACTTCTTTGTATTGTAGGACTTTTAGGAGATAAATCTAGAAGCATTCTCAAGTTGAACTCTTTTTAAAAAGGGGATTAAAATGTTGAAAGAAATGCCCCTGTATTGAAGGGAATTCTACCCCAAGAGAAAATGGGTGCAGAACACTTAGAGGAATATTACTGTTGAGTTTTTTTTGTCAATTAGAGGGAAATGACCATTGTCCGCTTTTATCTCTCCCTCCAACCTAGACCCAGTGACTCCGGTATTTATTTATTTAGTTATTTATTTATATTTTACTAACTCGTATATAAGTCGATCCTACATTTTCAACTCCCAAATTTTGTCTAAAATTCTTTGACTTATACACGAGTATATACGGTAAGTTTCGGTAGCATTCAGCATATCGTCCTCAGTGGAAAGAATGGCGGAAATTAGCTCAGATATGTAGGAGCGAAAGGTTTATTGACCAATCCTGTTTTCTTATTGGTCAATAAACCTTTCAGCATCAATTTATATCAAGGTTAACAGAATCTAAAGTTTTATTAAATCCCGTGCATTAGTTCTTGATATAGAGCGCCCAGAAAATTTGTGTCACCTACAGACACACAGACAGATTCACAGACACACATTTTCTAAAAACAGCCAAATCGTGTTCAGGACCTTCTAAAGCGTATAAATCCGTCAAAAACGGGAAATCAAGAATGCTATTCTTTCTTATTACAAAGATAGAAGAAAGTACAATTTATTAAATGTAAAAGATCTTCTAGAGTATTTTTTTTAAATGATTTTCACTGATATTTTGTATCCCAGGTTGAATCCCCTAGTTTTATTAAAAGTGCATCATTTCCTGATTGTATTTTTCTAGCAATGCAGAGAAGAATGCCTTCTAAATGCATCAATAAAAGAGGATAAATGCGTCGACCCATTTCTAGTTGCTTATCCAAATGTTGCGAAAATATGCACTGGTCGTAAGTATTACGCTTCAAAGTTTCTATAGGGTGTCCCATCAAGATCGCCCAAACTCTCCACAGCCAGATTCCTCGCTTGGAATACGTAAATTCAAAGAAATATACCCCTACGACCATTAGTTTTCGAGAAAAATGCGAAAGAAAAGTATGACGTCATATTCGGTGCAAGGAAAAAAAAAACTTTATTGGAAACATGAACATCGGTATTTGCATATGTTTGCAGACGAAGATGTGAAAAATATTCACCGCGGATATCGAAGCATGCATGCAGGTGCCGTGGAATGACATCAAACCATCGTTTAAATAGTATTTAAAGGACTGCATCTACTAACTACCATTAGGCTTATCATGGGGATAATGCATTCCGTTTGTGACTATACCAATGTTCATGTTTCCAATAAAGTTTTTTTTCACGCAACGGATATGACGTCATACTTTTCTTTCGCATTTTTCTCGAAAACTAAGGGTCGTAGAGGTGTAGTTCTTTATGCATTTTTTGCGTACTCAAAGCGAGAAATCTGGTTCTGCACAGTTTAGGTGGTCTTGATGGGACACCCTGCATTTATTTGAATATTAACTGATAGAGTGCAAAAATATAAAAATCTGAACATGTAAGTTAACATAAAAATGTTACCATAAATTATAATTTGGGGGCAAAATATATTTATTTTCTCAATAAATATTTCTGCTACAGTCATTCAGACACCATTGCGATTTGTTAAACAATTATTTCAGTTCTCATAGATGTGATTCGTTTTTTTATATGTTTTTTACATGGAAAATTGGAAATATGAGTGGCGTACTACATATGCCAACGGTGTGACGTTTCAGTAAAAATATTGAGAGACAGCGGATCAAATGGTGACATTCATTGTTAAACACCGGATAAAGACAGAAGTGTTTTGGGCGGAAAGGCTAAATAAGACGCAGGTGTTAATCAAGTGTTTATACTGGACTTGAAAGCTGTTTTAGGTGCGTTCGTAATTATATAAATACGTAGCACCTATTGTCGTCGTCTAGTCCATCAGTCTGTCAGTCTGTCCGTCTGTCCGCTTATAACAACGCAAAAACTACCTAAGCGAATGGTTTAAAATTCAAGATATATTATTTTTGCAGAATTTTGTCGAGACATTTCAAATTTTATGAAAATCGAATCAAAACTTTAGTAGATATTAATAAAAATATTTATTAAGAAATTTGATTTTTTTTTTAAATCGGTGTTTTTTGTTATAGGAGCTTCTGAGGTTTAATCGTCAAGCGATCAAGATACTTATTTTATTAAATAAATTAATCTGCAGACGATATAATTCATTTCACAGAATTAAAAATCATCAAGATCTGAATATTTATACAACTAGCTATAGTATGAACGCACCTCATTTGTCACGTTTGACGTACAATTTCCAACTTGTTTCACTCAGTGGTGTACACAATACGACGTCCGTGTTCTTAAAGATGATTCTTAATCTTTAATATTAGTTATGTCTTCTCTGCAACATTCTCTAATAAATCCAGATTCTGAAAGATTTGGTGAAACAATCTTGTATCATTGCCTTAATATCATTGTTTAAGAAATTTTAATAACTCAACTTGTCAAAATACTGGCTTCAACAAATTAAGGTACATTATTACAAGTTCAGTTAATTTCTTTGACGAAGTAGAGAAAACAATTTCAGAAAATTTATATCACGTGATAATCCTTATTTTAAACACAAGCAAAACAATTTCAACGACCACACTGAATAACTAAAAGTAAGATCAGAAAAAGTTACGCCTGTAAAATATGTATATTGACAATTTTCAGATGTTTTACCGTAGATTTGGAATAAAGAAATTTATTTTTATAAACAAAGTATTTTGGATTTAACTAGACACTGCACGTGTCATAGGATATATAACATCACCTCCCTCCCCTCTCCCCAAAAACTTCAAGTCTGCTGGTAAAACATTTATAAGACACGATCAGAAATAAGGGAGGAGAAAAAGAAAAAAATTCTAGCACATTTAAATCAGAATTTGATAATAATGTTTGACATCCGATCTTGAAACCAGATACGATAAAACTGAGCACCGCCGTTAGGCTGCTCAATCGCCGTACTCTAGTTCTGAGGAACTTTTAACGAGCATAACCAAGATGCATCCTGTGTGCTCTACGGCGGTGGGGGCACCGCCACCTTCGCATCAACCCCATTCTCCCAAAAGATCGACGAGACATAGTCGCTGCGACAGCATACGACAGTGGAACCCGTGCCTTAAAGGGAACCACCACGCAACATTTGGGGACGTGCCAGAGTTCCCTAACAGCTTTGGGATTCATACACCCAAAAGGGAGCTGGGCCCTAGGCCTTAAGCCAGGTTTCCCCAGCACATACTTGCAGTATCAGCACTCCGGGACGTGAAAATCAATAAAGGTAGTCACTAGCCCATTTGCTATGGTGGAAACCAGATGGGATGTCAAATATTAAGGTTATAACTTAGTATGATTCAAATGTTTCTTTCTTTTCTTTACAAAAACATCAGTTAAGCTTCTTTCACACAGTTAAGCATACTATCATATCATTAACTACAGATATTTCCTTATAAACCGTTTTTTAAAGATTTAAATGGTCGAAAACACACTGTGTGATAGTTTACTTCTCGTAACATCGCCAATGACGATATTAGCTCTGTTTGTTTCTTCTAATATAGCTATCAGATCGAATTCAACCAATTACACCGCTCTAAAAATAGGGAACAGATGTGTTACACTCACGCACCGATGTTTGGAGAGTTTTTGGTTGGTGCAATTTTCAAGCTCGCGCCAAACCAATAACTTAATACAATAGCTAGGTTGCCATTAAAGGAAAAAATCCCTTAAATTTGGCGACTTTTTTCCTTTTTTATAACCGATTAAAAAAAAAGAAAAACTGTGCGTGAGTGTATGACATCATAGCCAAAAATAGCTGTTCTCAGTTCTTAGGTTTTACATTACTTTTTAACACGTTGACGGACAGTTGCGGCTATAGCCGTCAAATCGAAGTTCACAATGTGGCATGACGGCTATAGCCTCCCAAAACGAAACGGTCGTTTTTAGGCACTACTGCTATAGCAGCACAAATGTGCATTTACCGGCGTACAAGTAGAAGCCCAGTGTCATGTTTTGGAAACAATTGTTTAGGTTGAAGTTCGTTTTCCACCTGTTATACGAGTTGCAGCTTCAGTATGCATGTGCAGGGTGGCTAGTGGTCAGGGAAAAATACTGTAAAAAAGAATGACAATTACCAGTATATTCTTATAGAAAAATTCAAATTGATTATTTGATCGAATAATCAACATAAATTTTTCTAAAAGAATATACTGGTGTTTATCACTTTTTTTGACTGTATTTTTCCCTGACCACTAGCCACCCTGACGTGGTTGTGAAGGGAGTGTGCAACCTAATTAAAGGTGCTGAGTTAATCAAAATTAAGTTTATTTAAGCAGAAAGAGTAAAACTATACTTCTGATATTCTAAAAATTACAAAACATATAGTGTCAATTTTCGAACTTCACTATTTCCTACTGTCCGTCAACGTGTTAAAACTCTTAGCAGCGATTACTCGCCAAATGTTCTGATTGTTGTTCATTTTTGCGGATTATGAACAGTCATGAAAATAACTCTACATGAAGCGATGTGCTGATAGAATCAAGTGAGAGGCAATAGCATATATATAATTAGATTTCACGACAGTATGTGTTATAGAAGTTTTTGGTTAAATCTCCATATTCTATGTCATTTCCACTCACGTCAGAAGGGGATAGATTTCAATATATAAACAATAATGTACTCATGTTAGCTGAAAATAAGTTATACTTATCTGCAGTACACAGATTTTTTGTTAAATTTATTTCTCCTTTTTCAGCTGCAAATATCAAAAGGATATTTAATCATTGTAACACTGGATGTTCTCGCGCATGTTAGTAAGTCATTTTCTAATCATGTTATATTTTTTTTATTTGATGTGTTATTTTTTTTTCTCGTTCACATAGATGTATAACTAATCGTATGTGCCAATCCCAAAACTTTCTTCTATCTCATACATGTTAATACTTGAAAATTTGCTATCGCATCGCCAATAAAATTAATATTTTTTCGTCATTCTGCTGTATGTCAGCTGCTTGCGAATCGTCGGGTTATCTGGATGCGAACAGCCGATGTATACTAAACTGTGAAATGTCCTTCTGGGCGGTACCGAGAGGAAAAGATCTTCCCTTTTCCTTGGTTTTAATATTTTAGCTAATTTTACTGGAAAACACGAATCTAAAATGCGTGAAACCCGTTTAAAGAAGATTCAGTCCTAGTTCTTGTCAATATTGAATTTGAATGAGAATATCGCCAAATAATCAGCTATAGCCAAGTTGGCTTCATATATGACAACTTATTTTTGTCGCCAAACGTGACGATAGTTCACCAAATGTCGCCAAGCTTGACTAGAATTTGACGTCGGCGAATATAAATCTACAGTGTTAAGCATATAAGAGTTGGAAAGTTGGTTACAACAATTAAAGAACATTTGACGAAACCATGTTCACTAAAACTCATAAATAAGACCCCCATTTATGGAGGAATCCTGCTGTCTTGTATCAAAATGTCAGTCACCCTAAAATTTCAAACTGCTATATCTCAGCCATTTTTTAAGATACAGAAATTGCCTCGGAATCCTTGGATCAAGGCCAAACATTTAACGGAAAAATCTTTAGGGATTTCTAATTTTTTTGTACATATTTTTGAATTTGCAATCTTTAATTTGCTATCACAGCGCCCCCTTATAGCGGAATATCCTCAATTTCTACTGGGACCAAGAGGCCATAGTCCAAAACATATAAATAATACTTTGTTCAATTGTATGCATAACTTCTTACACTTTTCGATGATGCAATAATGAAAATGGAACAAAAATCGCTATCGCAGCACCCCCTTTCTATGGAATCCTCAAATTCAAGGAGTACTTTCTGGCCATAGTCATAAACCTATAAATCAAATTTGGTTCATTCCTATGCATAACTTCATACACTTTTCGATGATACAATGTGGACAGACAGACATTTTGTATAAACATGTTTTTCGTGATCCCTGACCTCTACAACGTGTAAATTCGTCGACAATCGAAAGTCCAAAAAAAAAAATTCGATTTCAATATTTCCGCCTATTATAGACAGAAGAAATTAAAAATGTAACAAACACACCTGGTCCATACTCCCACAAACGCACATTCTTACTTTCTTCTATCTATAATAAAAAAAAGTATTGTAATCGAAACTGTTTTCGACTTCCGGTTGTCGACGTATTTACACGTTTTAGAGGTCAGAGATCCCGAAAAACCTGTTTTTACAAAATGTCCGTCTGTCTGTAAGTTCGTCCTCAATGTATCATCGAAAAGTGTATGAAGATATGCATAGAATTGAACCAAATTTCATTTTTATGTTTATGGCTATGGCTAGCAGGTCCTCCTTGAATTTGGGGCTATTCCACCAGAAGGGGCACTGTAATAGCGATTTTTGTTCCATTTTCCTTATTGTATCATTGAAAAGTTTAAGAAGTTATTCATAGAATTGTACCAAATTTTATGTATATGTTTTTATCTATTGCCTGGAAATCTCACTTGAATTTGGTGCTATCGTGCCGGAAGAGGGCGTTGTGATAGCGATTTTCTCGATTTTTTCGTATTTGTGTTGTACATCGACTGCTCGCGCAGCGAAGAGTGCTTAGCATCCAGGGAACCAGGCGATTCACAAGCAGCTGACGTACAACAGAATGACGAAAAACATTGATTTATTCATGCTATGACAGCAAATTTTGAAGTATTAACATGTATGAGATAGAATAAAGTTTTTATATTGGCAGTAGTGTTGAATTAGTACTTATTAGTACTGATTTAAAAAAAAAATAGAATAATATTGTTATTGTAATGCCACTACAATTTTCTACTAACTCAAAATAATTTATTCTTAAAATTACAATTTACAGCCGAGAGGACGTTGAAGTAGATATTGAGGAGCATGCTTCTCTTCTCGCAAAGGTAAATGCATTTATTTATTTTAAACAGTTTCTGAATATTATCACATTTCAGTGCGTTATCAAATAATTAACAAAAACGAAAAATCTTGCATCATACATAGATTATGAATCACATTCCAATAGTGTGTCAACGATTTTAATCGGATGATTAAATTAAGTAACTCAAATCATGATTTTAATCATATCATTTTTTTTTAAAATGTTGATTAAAATCATAAATTCTTTTACTTTTAAAAAGGATGTGAAAAACTGTTAATATCTAAGTTGAATATAATTTGTAATGTATCTAAAGTTTATTCTGCCTATTAAATAAATGAAAGAAGCTTTCAAAAAGGTGTTAAGCTTGTAAGCATTAAAGCTTGTTTTTATCAGACATATAAAGCATTTCATTTAAATTTGATATTTCATTAATCATATATATTATTTCTGATGTCTTCATCCCTTTTTCTGTGGAGATGCAAAATGCACACCGATTAATGAGATAACATACGAAAGGTTTCTGTACAGACCTTTGACATAGTATACTCACAGTTTGTTTAAATATATTGCTGCACTAAAAATTACAGTTTTAATGAAAAAAATATCAGCAAATAAGTTCATATTGCAGTGCAAAAACCTCGCATGGGTCCCCTGGTTTATTATAATTCACATTGCCATAATAACTTCCTTTGAGTAATTAAATTATTCATTTTTAGGGTTTCGTTCATCTCACGAAACCCTATTACTCCCGCTCCGTTATCTGTCTGGTCACAGATCTATTCACAGAAACTATGTAACTTACAGAGTTGAAACTTTGTTTATATAGCTGAATACCAGCTATAAAGAGCTTAAAATATTAAAATTTGAAAAATTCGTATTATTTTAATAAATAGAGATAAAAAACCAAAATTTTAACAGCCTTTTCGTATTAAATTTAAACATTTTTCGTTATAGCAGATGTCAAAAATTAAAAATCCACGATGAAATTCCTTCTACAATAATTAATTTTCTATCAGACGTGAAAAATGAAAATGAAATAAAAAGTTTCACCAATTGAAAAATAAATAAATATGAAATAAAATTGATTAACGTCATAGTGGTAATAAAACGGAAAATTTCTAAGATTTCTCAATAACACAAGGAGTATGAGTATGTGTATGTACACAAAGCAGATTAATATCACGTCATTAGAGAATTAAAAAGAAAATCTGACGTCCTATTGGAAGTTTAACGAATTTTTCAAATGTTTGAGAATAACACAAAGCGAGTATCAATATGAATAAAAGAGAATAGTACATATATGAGTTTGAGAAACATATTGAATCGTGATAAAAATCCGATTATGGAAATATTCGCATATTTTAACATTTTGAAGGTGTACAACATGTTTAATTTTGAAATTATTTTCTTAAATATCGCATTTAATCCGCATGACAGATATTATTATGACAGAATATAATAGCGGGCTTCGCCCGCTATCGGGCTGGTTTAGATATTCGAAAATATGAAAAAAAAAAACCTGTAAATTTTCACGTTATAAAAAACATTACTTTTTTTTTTGTTGCTAAATGAAATTTATTTGGATTTATTAAAGAAATGATAAAGTGTTTTGAAAGGAATATTAAACGAAACCCTTTGAGCTATCTTCGATCACACTTACCCACTTGTTTGGTACTTGTGTATTATCTGGCCCAGAAAATGGATCGCCAAAAATTGCTGGCAGTTGCCAATCATGTTTATCATTGCCTATCATGTTCAAAACAGTAATTTAAACATTATTAAATATATAACATAGTTAAAAATAGTAAGTAATATAAAATAAATAAATAAATAAAATATAATAAATGAAGGAAAATAAATAAATGACAAAAAACTATAGACTATAATAAAAAAAATATATATATATTATAAACCAGTGTACCCGTTTGAGGATTTCGCACTACAATCTAATAACTTTAGCAATATCTAATATTTTTTAAATGCACGTTTAAACTTCTACAGAAAAATTAAGTATAAAAATATCTGCAAACAACACGAGTCTAGCCGGAATGTCATCTCATTTATTCCATCGAAGTAACAGTAAAAACTAATTGAAGATAGCAAAAGGCACGCGCGAGAAAAAAAATTAACAATTTTATTTTAACTGCATTGCAAAATGACGTCATCAGCTTTTTAAAAAACAGGAAACAAAGAAAAACAAATTGAATAACACAACAGAAAATGTTTTTCGCGCAATTACCATTAATAGACGGCAATGTATTCATATGCTTAGTTACGGAATGTAATGAAATTATGTATAGTTTAATGTAATAATTTAATATAATTATGCCTAATTTACTGCGACAACTTAATGTAATTTAATGCACTTTAATGTAATAATTAAGTAATTTGTTTTCTGCTCTCTATATTCAATCTATATTTACTAGTCAGTATACAAATCCATATCACCAGTTAGTATAAAACAGTTTTCAATGTGATTAATTTTTTACGCATAACTACTTAACGGAATGAGGTATGATTTTGGATTCGCATATTTGAAGCTTCTAAAAATCGATTTCTGTTGAGAAATTTATAGGTTACACAATTCCCATTTTTCTCAAAAATATATTTTTTCGAAAAAATAATAATTTGTAACCTATACTTTTTTTTAAAACAAAAATTAATTTCAAATATGCGAATCCAACATTACTTCTCATTTTGCCAAGTAATTTTTGAGTTATGCTTAAAAATCTAACTGCATTGCAATCTGTTTTGCAACGATCACAAATGAATCTAACATCAGGCGTTCTAAACTTTAAACCTGGGTAATTCCTGAACTACTTGACTGAACCACTTTTTGTTTTGGCATCCGAAAGTAAAATTTACCGACGAATCCAAGTACGATGTCAAAATTGGGTGTTAGCATTAAAAATTTTAAAGTTTGAAAATTTTAAAAACTCTACTATCTTATTTCTTTCAGATTACATGAAGTGTCATAGTTGTAAAGGTAATTCTCATTCACAGTAATTTTAAAACAATAATAATTGTGTTTGTTTCCAATTTCAGAATAGCATGGGATCCACAAGTAAGTAAGTACACATTTACAATATAAAATTGCTTTTATTCTCTCCATATTTCTCTATTTTTATATTATATATATGTGTGTGTGTGTGTGTGTGTGTTTTAAAATGAAATCACATGTGGGAAAATTAAAGGAAAAGATATTGTAAAAATTAAAGACAACAAAATGCAAATGCAATATGAAGACCATGAATATCTTATGGATTCGTCAGAGGAGCTTCATGAGAATAATTCATAGCAAAGATATGTTATTTCGTCGATTATTGTCAGCGTTAAGCCTAAAAAGGACAATATTAAGCTCCATAACATATCGAAAAAAAACAAAAAAGTGAAAAGAATAAGTGATCCAAAAAATAAATTATGACTCAACTGTAGTAGATAAGAAACTATATAATAATAGACACAACTCACCAGTAAAATAAAGAGTGTATATATACAAGGTGTATCTGAAATGCTTCAACAAACATAGAGGGATGATAGTACTCATCAAGACGAAAAAAATGCAATGGAACATGGGGTCGCAAATGACGTTTAAAGGGTGAAAATCGCAAAACTAATAAAAATATCGAAAACTCGCATGCTACTTTTCTGCAGAACTGGCTCGTAGCACGAAGCTGGTTTCCATTTCTGTTTGTGCATATCCGGTCAGAAAGACATAACAAAAACGTGGAAGAAAGCCAAACAAATCTGTGAGCAGAAATCCACGTATGCAAATTTTCAATTTTCTTAGAAACAGACAAATAAACGCAACTTTGCAGCAAGCATGCGTTGTAAGTACATCAAATGCTTTCTGCTACACAAGCCGGTGTGCAGCAACAAATTTGGTACATGCAGGATGGTGCTCCGCCTCATTTTTCTGTGGAGGTGCGTAACCACCTTGATGCAGTTTAACCGGCAAGATGGATTGGACGTAGTGGCCCTGTTGCTTGGTCTCCACGCTCGCCGGACCTTAACCCTTTGGATTTCTTCTTCTCGGGACAGATGAATTCTCTCATTTATGAGACAGCAGTAGAAACGCCAGAAGAAATAGTAGCGCGTATTGTGACCGCTGTAGGTGAAATCGAGGAAACTCCCGGCATCTTCGAGCGTGTCCGCCAGTCATTCCTCCGTAGATGTACTCTGTGTAATAATGTCCGCGGTCGACACTTTTAACAATTGTTGTAAAATATTTGTTTTCTTTGGACATCACGAGCTGTGTTGTACCTATTCTGTGCAATAAATAATTTTCTGGAGTGTTTCTTTCTTGTCTCAGTTTGTCCATTTCCAGGCGCATTTTCTCGATTTTCATCCTTTAAACGTCATTTGCTACCCCATGTTCCATTGCATCTTTTGTTCGTCTTCATGAGTACTATCATTCCTCTAAGTTTGTTGAAGCATTTCAGATACACCCTGTATATATAAATGCATACATACAGTATGCCCACTAAAGTCCCTTGCCACCCTCTTAACTTCGGAACGGCTGCTGCTATATTCATAAAAGTAGTGTCTAGGTATAGTAAAGTAGCCATGTACTACTGAATGTGCTACTTCTATTCTTCGCATTAATATCAACAAGGTGTCTTCTCGTACTAAATCGATGATGCTCTACAGCTTTGTAAATCACTTTTTTTCCCTATCTCTTTCCGTTTCCGAGATAAGAATGCTAACTCCACAGTTTTCCACCAGGTGGCACCGTAGTCAGTTTCATTCAGTAGTGCATGGCTACTTTACTATACCTAGACACCACTTTTATGAATATAGCAGCAGCCGTTCCGAAGTTAAGAGGGCAGCAAGGGACTTTAGTGGGCATACAGTATATATGTAGTATGTGTGTGTGTATATATATATATATATATATATAATTAAAAGAAACCCCATGTGTGAAAATAAATGAAAAAAAAATAATTAAGGGAGTGTGAAAATACAAAAGTAAAAAACTATAAATATGTTATGGATTCTTCAGAAGAGCTTTATAAGCGCAATAGACGATAATCGAGGAAATAGGCGTTATTTCCTTGAATATTGTCAGTATAAGGCTTAAACATTACAACATGCAGCTCCTTGTAACACATCGAAAAAACTCAGGATGATTGGATTATACTAAGACAACCAATAAATGAATGAAAATTTAACAAAAATAGGCAAGAAACTTAAAAAAAACATTAACAAATCATTAAACAGTAAAGCTGGCAAAGATGCAAAAGATTGCAAATTGTAAAGCTATGTTCTTGAAATAGCTATGTAAAATGAGACGAGTATATATATATATATATATATATATATATACAGTGAGCAAAAAAAGTATTTGCACACACACAATTTTTTGCATAAGTAACCGTAGAAAGCAAATGGGACGAAATTGTTTTAACTATTACTTTATTTAAATAATAAACAAACACAAATTACCAACCTTTGACCTTAAAAAATAATAATACTCTTTTAAAAAATAAAACAGCATTTTGTCATGTCAAAAAAATATTTGCACACTTAGCATTGACAGTTTGAAAAGCAATTAAACGTGAACATTATGCAAATTTTTAGCACATTAGCCTCGCACTTTGAAATAACATAATATAATACCTTGAACGGGGGTTTTGACAGTTTCTGTTGCCATGGCGCCGAAATCGTCTGAGCTTTCATTAGCTATCCGTGAGAAGATTATAACTCTTCACGATTCTGGATTAATTTACCGACAAATAGGTAAACAGTTAAATTTAAATTTATCTAGTGTTAGTTATGTGATAAAGAAGAAAAAAGAGACTGGTACGACAACAAATAAGCTGCGAACTGGGCGTCCAAGAAACCTAAATGCAAGCAAAGGGGGTCATCATAAAGGAATCTACAAAAAAAAAAACCCTAAGCGCTCGAGAATTGGCTATTGATGCCGTTTCAACTTCTAAAAGAATAATTACAACACAAATTGTTAGAAATACCCTTCATGATACAAGTGTTCGAGGAAGAGCCCCTAAACAACCATTTATCAGTGAATGAAATAGGCTGAAAAGACTTGCTTTTATCAAAGCCGGCAAACCACCGGAGTTTTGGAAAAATGTTTTTTTTTCCTGTGAAAGTAAGTTTAATATTTTCGGCTCAGATGGAAAGAAGACTGTGTGGGGAAAGCCAAATAAGTCCCTTCAAATAAAAAACTTTAAATCAACTGTAAAACGTGGCGCTGGTCATGTAATCATTTTGGGGATGCATATCTTTTAATGGAGTTGGTGAAATGGCCTTTATTGAAGGCAATATGAATGCCAAACACTATATTAGTATATTGCGAGATAATTTATTTAATAGTGCTTTGAAATTGGGAATTGCTGATACATATCATATTCAACAAGATAATGATCCCAAACACATGGCGAACATAACGAGGTTATGGCTGCGGTATAATGTAAAAAATTGATTGCAAACGCCACCACAATCACCAGACTTCAATCCTATTGAAAATGTGGGGTATATTTTGGATATGAAAGTACAGTAAAAGAAAATTTCTAACAAAGATGATCTTAAGCAAGCTCTTAAGGAGGAATGGGTAAAAATCAGCAGCGAAACGTGTCTCAAATTGATCGAATCAATGTCCAGACAATTACACTCTGTAACTGAAGCAAAGGGCATGCATACTAAATACCAGCACTGTATTTTACTTTTAAATATTTACTACATTTTTATTCTCACTGCTAGTGTGCAAATACTTTTTTGACATCACAAATGTTACTTTTTTACATTTTCTTATTTTTAAATATAAATATCAAGTCAAATATTAAATATGTTTATTTGTTTTGTAAATATTTTTTATATTTTTCATTCGTAGTTCATTTAGTGTTTATTTATGTGTGATACAACAAATTCGCCTGGTGTGCAAATACTTTTTTTGCTCACTGTATATATGTGTGTGGAAGACATTTCATCTTGTGCTGAAGGATTGTAGCCTTGCCAACTTATAAGAGTGAAGAGTGTTAGACTAGATATCGTCGAGGTAGCTCAATGGTAGAGCATTGGTGCGCAATTCCAAGGATCCTGGTTCGAATCCAGAATTGGGCACTTTTCACTCTGTTCCTGTTGGTTTCACGCCTGATTTAGAAAAAAAATCAACGATTATAAATTCCTTTAGTATTTCTACAGGCGTAAGCCTATTTTACAAGAATTATACTTTTCATTTATTTCTTTTATGCACTTTGTTGTCTGTTGATTCTGAGGTATTAGGGTCTTTTTTTCTGTCAAATGTTTTAGTTGCAAATTAGTTTTTATTGCTCACATTTATTAAATAGATGTCACAAATCGTCAAGAGGATTTCTTTTTCTATGTTTTTTTTCTTCAAGAGATAAAGTAATGAGATATTTTGTTGTTTGTTTCAATTTAAATTTTAGTAAAATAAATCACTTTTATAATATTTCAAATTTTAATTGATTAAAAGGCGTATAGCCAACATAGTGAAAAAGTATCCAAGCCGGGACACGAACCCAGGTCATCAGTATAGCGCACTGAAGTTCTACCAACTGAACCACTTGGAACGATACCCAGACTGGCACTTCTCGCTATCACATGTTGGCAAGGCTACAATCAAATTTTAAATGCTTAAAAGGTGTATAGCTAACATAGTGAAAAAGTGTCCAAGCCGGGACTCGAACCCGGGTCATCAGTACAGCGCACTGACGTTCTACCAACTGAACCACTTGGAACGGTACCCAGCCTGGCACTTCTCGCTATCACATGTTGGCAATGCTACAATCAAATTTTAATTGCTTAAAAGGTGTATAGCTAACATAGTGAAAAAGTATCCAAGCCGGGACTCGAACCCGGGTATTTGCCGGATTGTAGCCTTGCCAACATGTGATAGTGAGAAGTGCCAGGCTAGGTATCGTTCCAAGTGGTTCAGTTGGTAGAACGTCAGTGCGCTATACTGATGACCCGGTTTCGAGTCCCGGCTTGTATACTTTTTCACTATGTTGGCTATACGCCTTTTAAGTAATTAAAATTTGAAATATTATGAATGCAAGGCGTGAGAAATTTTCTATGGAAAAATTTCCATGTATTAAACTAAATCACTTTTATTTGTAATTTGCCTTTTTTAGGTGTCTTTCGGTCATAATGCTGGCATTCAATAGAATGGAAGTAAAGAAATTCTCATACTATCCGAAATATGAGGTACATTATTTCAATTTACAAATAAAATATGTAATGTAAAATGTAAAATATGTTACGATTATTTTTTTTCTCGTCAAAAAATATTGCCGAAGATATATGAATTTTTATTTGATAAAATTGTTTAGGAATGCAACAAGTACCTAGTAACCATCTCATTTGATTCCCTAAGTTTAAAATTCAATAATTCATTAAATATAATAAATAAAAAGCTGGAAGGAATTAATGGCATATTTAACAGGTAGCTCATAAACTTTGTCTACAGCTATTTAAAAAATAGTTTGAATTTTTACCGATAGATGACGATATGTTCTTTGAAATTGTAGGAATGCTCAAATTAACTTAGAAATTTCAAAAACAAGCTTCTGTTCACGTTTTATATCCTAAAAAGGATAATATATTTCTTAAAAACTGAGGTATTGCGAACTTCATAATGGTTTTACTGAATTTACGAATGCAGCAAATTGTTGTACGTAGTAACCATCTGACTCCCTAAATTTAAAATTCAATAATTCATTAAATATAATCAATATAAAGCTGAAATTAATGGCATATTCAACAGGTAGCTCATAAACTTTTTATACAGTCATTTAAAAAATAGTTTGATTTTTTACCGATAGATGGCGATATGTTGCTTGAAATTGTAGAAATGCTCAAATTAACTTAGAAACTTCAAAAAACAAGCCTTTTTTTGTTTAATATCCCAAAGATGATAGTATATTTATCCCGTGAAAAAATAATTATGGATTTACTGAATTTAATTTAGCAATGCAATTAGATGTGGTACTTAGTAACCATCTCAATTGAAGTTGCAGGGCAATAGATAAAGTTTGAAAGCGATCTAACAGTATTACACGAGACTTTAGGACATCCCCTTTCAAATCATTTTAAGGTAATTTTTTAACATACAATATAAGTTTCGCGGACACAGCTGTATGAAATTGAGTCTATTTTTTCGAAACATACGGCATTTATAAATACAAGGTGTTTCGTAAATGCATTAAAATCCAATAATTCATTAAATATAATAAAGCTGAAATTATTGGCAGGTTTAACAGGTAGCTCATGAATTTTCTATACAGTCAGTTAAAAATAGTTCGAATTTTTACCGATAGAAGGCGCTGTGTTGTTTGAAAATGTATGAAATGCTCAAATTAATTTAGAAATTTAAAATACAAGTCTTTTTTTATGTTTCAATTCCTAAATATAATTTTAAAAACTTTAAACTAATAGACCTTTGAGGCAGTTTTACATGTTAATTTGGGACAGCGAAGTGCTATCTATTGATGAAAATTCGAACTATTTGTTTTAAATTACTGTATTAAAAATATATGATTCTACTGATAAATATGTTACATGTCTTTATATTTCTTATACTTAATGAATTATCGAATTTTAAAGTCAGATAATCCTTTTTGAAACACCCTGTGCATATTTCTTTATGTATCTTTTAGGTAAAAGTCAATTCAAAAATTGTTTTATTTATTTAATTAATAAAAAATATATCCAATTACAATAAAGAAATTATCTACCAAAATTTATCTTACAGACAGTGGAGCTTTTTGGCTACATTGGCGGATTTCTCGGAGTATGGCTTGGAATATCCCTTCTTGCAATCACAGATGTACTAGAAACAATTTATCTGGCGGCGAAAGCCCTGCGAAGCTGTCTTCGAGAGCGCCGAAAAAAATATCAAGCCAAGTCTCCAGAAAATAAACTTGAGATGTTTGACCCATACACCGATAGAGAACGTCGGCTTATCAAAATCTATTGATGATTTTTTATTTTTACTTTTTAAACTTAATAAACTTTCCATAACCTAAGACAAGTATATCTTTATTCATTTTCAGCTTATTTAATTATATTTATTTGGTACTAATCAAAGGCCCATTTTCAAGTTACTTAATCAAATTTAATAGAATCCTACAATGTAAAAAATGTTTGTTAATATACGGAAACATAATATAACCAAGAACGAAAACATACAATAACCTCTTCCGAGTTATCCATGATTCTGAAAAGCGGTCTTTATCATTATAAAGACCAGAAACCAATATATTTTTGAGATATAAAAACTCATTTATAAAAACAAAGTTTCTTTTGCTGCTACTGATTTTCGGAAACATTTCCGAGTACTTTTCGCATACTAGCTGAAGTACGGGATTATTAGCATTGTCCGGGATTTTAAGAATCTTTGTGTAGTAAAATCAATTTCAAAATTAAACATGTTTTACAGAGAACTTCAAAATGTTAAAATATGTTAATATTTTCATAATCTGGTTTTTTTTTCATGATTCAGTACGTTCTTCAAACCCATATGACATTATATTCACCTGCTGACGTCCTATCTACTTGCTTTCTCTCATACTCATATTGATACTCTCTTTGTATGATTCTCAAACATTTGAAAAAGTCTGTTAAACTTTCAATAGGACGTCCTATTAATTTTCTTTTTATTTCTCTAATGACGTCCTATTAACCTGCTTTCTGTACTTACACATGCTCATATTCCTTGTATTATTGAGAAATGCTTGAAAATTTTCGTTATATTACCAGTAGGACGTCATATTAATCTTTATTTCAGTTGTTGGAATTTTTTATTTCATTTTCATTTTTCACGTGGAAATCTTTCAATAGAAAATTAATGAATTTAGAACAAAATTTACTATGGATTTTTAATTGTTGGCAACTGGTATAACGAAAAATGTTTCAATTTGATATGAAAAGGCTGTTAGATTTTTGTATTTTTATTAATTAAAAATTAACTATACATTATTTTGAATCCGGATTACTTTAGTTGCCTCGGCAATGTTTTTATACACCTATACGTAACATTTGACAATTCGGGATTCCCAACTGTTGATTTATACAGCAGTGCAAACAGACAGACAGACCAATTTTCATTTTTATATATTAGATTAATCAGTTATCCGAAATCAGAAATATCGATTTTTAGAATGCTATTAAATCTCAATTAAATATTTTCAGCTGCGTGATTGAATTTATACATGCAAGAGTAATAAAATAATAACAAAATAATTAATGTTAATGCTATTAATGCATCACGTCTGTCTGTAAGTCATGTTTGTTGAATACGAAAGTGTTTACTTGGGAGTGTATAGCGACCGGTAAACCAATATACAAGGTTGAGAAAACTGATTAATGCACTATAAAAATTACCTGGAAACGTTTCCAAAAATCAGTAGCAACAAAAGGAACTTTGTTTTTATAAACGCTTCTTTAAACTTCGAACATATATATTGGTGGTTTCTTGACAGACAGACGGACAACAATGTGATCCTATAAGGATTCCGTTTTTTCCTTTTGAGGTATGGAACTCTAACAAGTTGGAAATTGTACATTAAACGTGACAAATGAGGTACGTTTATACTATAACTATTTTTACAATGTAAAAAAAATCCTCCTTATTATTTCAGTGAAATGAATTATATCGTCTGGTTTAAGCAAAATGAGCATGCCTTTTTTCTTATTACGTATGCCACGTTTACAGATTACGAATATTTTTCGACATCAGACAGCGCTGCAAAATTTACCATGGAGATCTTGCTTTGCGAACGATTTCCTCCATGATTAAATATTTCTATGACCCACGATGTTTATTGTGTTTATTTACTTTAATAGACTGAGATATTTGGCTGTTAAACTAATTTCCACTGAAGTTATCTCAGAATCTATACATTTTTTTAATGTAACTCATTTCTCAAGCAAACAATTTTTTTGAACGATCTTTCTAAAACTGCAACTTTTATGCAATTTTATTCAAAACAATAATTTTGAAAAAAAAAATGGCCGCCTGGCATATGAAAAAAGAAGTGGCCAGCCCGTATTTGTTTTCTTCAGTCACATGACTTGCGCTTTTATTATATAGATTACGTATGGTAGGATTTAATAGAATAAAGAAAACTTTTATTAATATATTTTTAAGTTTTGATTCGATTTTCATAAAATTTGAAATGACTCACAAAATTCTGCAACGATTATATATATTAAATTTCAAACCACTGGGTTCTGTAGTTTTTGTGCTGTTATAACTGACGGATAGACAGACGGGCGGACCAGACGACGACTATAGGTGCTACGCATTTATATAATTACGATCGCACCTAAAAATACGCCTTTTTTTAGTTTTGTTAAAAAAAACACTGTCTCAAAAGCTTAGGCACATTATGCTGAAGCAAATTATACTATCAGCTGAATAATCTTATTTCAACTGCAGTCAAAAGTGAATGTCACTGCTAACGGCACGTGGACAGCTCGCTGAATGATCAAAACTAGTCTTGATTTTTCAGGCAGGGACGAGAGGAGATGCGACAAAATACGCTGGATCAAACTTCTGCCACTGTTTCTATACCAGCTAGACGACCACAGAAACCCAATTAACATTTTGCTGCATAAAATAACCATGATAATCAGATTCTCGGAGATTCAACCACACTGTGCGAAAATAAAAGAAATGGCAAAATTGGTGTCTTGTTCACGCACAAATGACAGGAAAAAAATCAGGACAACACGTTCACACACGAAACTCACACTTCCATTTGATTCTAGACTACCTTCATAAGAGAGTAGCCATGCACTTATGCTACAATTTAAATAAAAATGTTTTATTGGATCTATAAATAACTGAGATTTTTGAAACCGCTCATTCCCTGTTATGTTTTGTTTTTTCACCTCCCCAATTACGGATAAACATACTTCTGAAAATAAATCCTAAAGACAGTAACTTTATAAAAATTTATTGACATGCAATAATGACTTTCACATAAATAACGTTTAATGTTCTCATGAAAAGTATGAAATACAGTAATACACTGCCATGAAAAATTAAAGGAACAAGTATAAAAACTCATATAACTTGGACAATTTTACATCTAAAAACATGGAACTTTCTCAACATCTTTATTTGGTCATGTCTGACATAACTTCAAAATGCAGAACATCCTATTTCTGAGAAAAAAAAAAAATAAAAATATAAGATATAAAGTGGTATAAGGAAGAGATGATTATGGTTCTCAACCTTTTTAATGTACAAACACATCCACAACAATTATATGATCTAATCGAAAAAGATGTGTAGATGTGAGATGTTTTTGAATTTTTTTATTTATCTGTATTAATTCATAAAATATGCAGGATTTATAGCACATTTGAATTTTGTAAAAAAACCATGTAAAATCGCTGTTTTTGACGCCTCTAATTAAAAATAATAATAAGATAGAAATTTTGGTACTTGTTTGTTAGAGGTGCTTTGGCGAGATACAGAAAATGACCTTGGCAAAAGAAGGAAAATTTTCATACATATTTTCTGGCAATTTATTAACTGTTTCAGACACACAAGCAATTTTTATGATATTTATACAATTTATTTAAAATAAGGAAGGCATTTATCTATTTTTATATACAAACAGAAGTAAGGTGCATATAAAAAACAATAATAATGTTCATATAAATGATATGTTTATATGTACTATATATATAAAATGCAAATCCGAACGCTTATGACACACGTTCTACTGAACGGATTTTTATTGAACTTACATCGTCAGGTAGATAATTTTAGGGGGTAGGTTTCAGTAAGTAACACATCGTTCTAGGTTGATTAGTTATAGAGTTATGGGGAAAATTTCTATAATTAGTTTTACCGGATTATGAAAGATTAGATTTCTTTTTTAAATGTTCTACTGAACGTATTTTAATGGGATCTGCTGTATTTGTTAGATAAATTATACAAAAATAACACTGTAAAAGTTATATTATGTAAAATCAGCATTCCAAATTGCAAAACGTACATTCTAAGTTATTGGAGCCGCCGTTAAAAGCTAATAAATACATATTTAACCAAGCAAAAATGTTCATCAGGTTTGCTTTCATGGCTGTTTTTATCCTATGGCAACAAATCTCACTTTCTGAAATCTGAAGCCCGCATTGCGTCCATCTTTATTAAAGAAACGCCAAGACCCCTATAAAAAACAAATACCGAAATTTTTTGCAAATGAATTTTATATTCTTTTCTAAATATGTTTCCAATACAATGTCCGGGGGGGGGGGGGGAATCAAGGTACTTTCGTGTTAAAGCGGCCCTACAATTACGATTATGCCAAGGTCGCAGCTATGATTTCGCCAAGATCATCGCAAAGCTTATATATGCATCCTATGTCGCATATATATACTCCAACCAGTCATATATGTGCCATATACGTCATTATATACATACATATTATTTACGTCGTATATGTCATACATACATCATATACGTCTTACACATATGTCATATATATATACATCATATATGCGACTTATATAACTAGAACATGGCCATATACGTCACGAAATGTTATATACACCATATATTATTATAATGTCACATACGTTTTATAATTTGGCGATAAATCTTGGTCGCTTGGCGATTCATCCTTGAGGGCCACTTTAAAACGAAAGTGCCGAAATCAAACATGGTGTAGTAATGAAAAAAAGAGATTGTCTCAATTTTGTGGAATAACCCATAGTTGTTCCTTCAATCTTTTCCGCTGCTGATCAAATTATCTCCCATATCAGGAATTGCAAGTCAGCAGGCTGTTCCTTGCATAGGATCATTAGACCTTGAAATAACATGGTATACTCGAAGCATTTTCTTCACTAACAGTCCAAATTCTTCCATGTCAACAGCTGTATCATCTGGTATCCCGCTGATAGGAGAGGAAACTATTTTGTAAGCGTTGAAATCGGGAACATACACGTGGATTTCTCCATTTTCATCCTAAACAATACAGAAAAAGAGGATATAAGCAAAAAAAATCACTAATAATCATATAATTTCAAAAATCACTAATAATCATATAATTTCAAAAATCACTAATAATTATATAATTTCATCATTTTTATTCTGCATGACAGATACAGGAATATGAAGGACAACAACAAAACGCGTATGATGATAAAATAATTTCACCACTTTCGTCCTAAAAAAAATCGATAGGATTAGATATAAACAACAACAAAAATCACTGAGTATAATATTAGGATTTCACCATTTCCATATTAAAATACAGAGATAGGGATGGATTCATCCAATAACAAGGATCACTAACAATGATATAATTTCATGATTGTGATATAGGAATGTGAATAACAATAACAACGACAAGGACAAGGACAACAACAATACACCAATGATGATATAATAATTTTGCCATTTTATCCGTAAAAATACAGATAGAAGTATGAACTATAAAAAATCACCGATTATAATATCATAATTTCACCATTTTCATCTTAAAGTACAGAGATAAGGTTGGATTTAAACAACAAAAATCACTAACAATGATATCATTTCATCATTTTTATTCTGCATAACAGATATAGGAACATGAATTATAATAACAAGGATGACAACAAAACGCGAATGATGATACAATTTCTTCATTTTTATCCTAAAAAACACAGATAGGATTGAGTATGAACAACAAAAAATCCCCGATTGTAATATAATTTCACCATTTGCATTTTAAAGTACCAAGATGTGAACTGATTTAAACACCAAACATCATTAAAAATGATATAATTTCATCATTTTCATTCTGCATAACAGATACAGGAAATGAATCACAATAACAAAGAACGCAAACAAAACGCCAATGATGATATAATAATTTCATCATTTTCATCCTAAAATCCACAGATGGGATCGAGTATGAACAACAAAATATCACCGATTATAATATCGTAATATTGCCCTTTTCATCTTAAAGATATAGAAATAAGGATGGATTAAACAACAAAAATCACTAATTATGATATAATTCCATCATTTTCATTCTGCATAACAGATATAAGAATATGAATCACGATAACAATAACTACAAAATACCAATAATGATATAATAATTTCATCATTTTCGTCCTAAAAATAAGATTGATTATAAACAAAAAGGAGGAATCACATTCACATCACATGTATTTTCTTCTAATAATTTCAAAGTATTGAGAAAGAGAAAGATTTTTTTTCATATCTTGAAAAGAAGGTCGGTCATTTTAAAGTAATGTTTGATAAATGATAATATTTCGGACATATTTCCTCGTATTTCATTAAAAGTGTAGTACACATTTGAATTAACAGACTTTGTTTCTGAAAATGGAATAAAATTGGGGAAATATTCGTGAACTTCCAAAATTTTGCTCGTTATAACCTAGTTTTCCTCGTTACAGCAGAGTTTTCTATAATGTGTTTTTTCAGTAGAAGAACATCTTATTTTATTTTTGCTCGTTAAAACCGGAGTTTCTTTGCTTCTGAGCTCTCTGTAATCCAGTTCGACTGTAGTTGTAATTGTAATAATATCATAATTTCACTATTTGCATACTAAAAATGTATATCAGCAATAAAACGATTACTATGCCTAAAATGATGCCATAATTTAACCATTTTTGGACTAAATGACAGATAGAAAATACATGTAGAAGAAAAGAAAAACTTGATAATTATAATGGTATCATAATTTAACCATTTTTTGTCTAAATAACAGATAGAAACAACACCAAGAAGAGATAAACTTGATAATTATAATGGTATCATAATTTCATCATCTTTAGCCTAAATAACAGATAGACCAGGAAGAAAAAAAGTTATAATTAAAATGGCATCATAATTTCACAATCTTTATCCTAAATGCCAGATAGAAACTTCTTCAACGAAAAATAAAATTTGATAATTATAATGATATCATAATTTCACGATTTATAGCCGAAATAACAAATAGAGACTACAAATAAAACTTGATATTTATAATGGTATCATAATTTTACATTTTATAGCTTAAATAACAGATAGAAACTACATCAAGAAGAAATAAAACTTGATAATTATAATGGGATCATAATTTCACCATTTGTAGCCTAAATAATAGAAACTACATGAACAGGAAAAATAACATGTTAATTACAATGGTATCCTAATTTTACAATTTATAGCCTAAATAACAGACAAACTACATCAAGAAAGGAAAAAAAACTTGATAATTATAATAGTATCATAATTTCACCATTTTAGACTAAATATCAGATAGGGACTACATCAAGAAGAAGAAAAAAGCTAGATATTTATAATGGTATCATAATTTCACAATTTATAGCTTAAATAACAGATAGAATATATATCAAGAAGAAATAAAACGTGCTAATTATAATGGGATCATAATTTCACCATTTGTAGCTTAAATAATAGAAACTACATGAAGAAGAAAAAAACACGTCAATTACAATGGTATCATAATTTTACAATTTATAGCCTAAATAAAAGACAAACTACACCAAGAAAGAAAAGAAAAACATGATAATTATAATGTTATACTAATTTCACCATTTTTTGTCTAAATAACAGAGAAATAATGAATGATGAACAGAGAATAATGAATAACTTGAAAAACTGCATCAAGAAGAAAAGAAAACTTTAACACTATAATGGCATCATAATTTTGCAATTTTTAATCTAAATAACAGATAAAAGGTACATCAAGAAGAAACAAAATTTGGTAATTATAATGGGACCATAATTTATAACAGATAGAAACTATATTAAGAAGAAAAAAAAAAACTTGTTAATTATAATGGTATCATACTACCTCAATTATTATGCTAAGTAAAAAAAATAGAGTGAGACACCAACAGCAAAAACATCCGTATAAGGAAAATGATATCATAAAAAATTGCTTACGCTGTTTTCGCTGACAAAAACTGCATTGACATCAATGCCACCGAGGGCATAACTTCCTTCATGGAGTTCTGAGAGATTTTTGCAGATAGCCGTAGCAATTTTTAACAGATGTCTCGGCCTCAATCCTGGAACACTACGAAGGTACTGTAGTAAGGACACATACCCATGAGGAGGCTTGAAAGGTCTCGAATTTAACTGCTCTCGCATCATCATTCGCTTTGACTTCTCTGCATCTAAAAACATTAAATTCAATTTGTTGAAATATAATATTAAATACTAAATACTTTTTAATGCAAATACATTATTTGCATTATAAATAATTTAATTTACACTACGGTTCATAATCGGCCCAGAACAAAACTACACTAGATACAATGGGCGCGTTCACGGATTGCAACCTCAGTTACGCAGGGTAACGCATGGGTAACCCGAAGAGTTCAGAGACCGATATCACGTGACTTATTGTGGGTTACTCGTAGCGTTCAGAGCCGGAAATTACTCAGACTTCTGGTAACCCACATTTCCTACAAAATTTTGAAGGACGTAGTGATCACGTGGTTGGTAAACCTGATTTCTTTGTTTGCTTTATAACTAACTGCAACTATTAACTGTCGTTCTTTATGATCCTACTGTACACTTGAATTCTGAACATTTGATTGGTCTACGTATAACAGATCTATGATATAATTGGCCAACGTTGCCAGGACGATTTCTGTAATGATCCTTATGATAAAAATGTAGTGGTCGATTGGTTGAAGGAAATGTTTGTTTGTAAACATGCCCACAACTTTACCCAAAAGCCGTTTTAATTCAACTTTATCCGAAGAAAGTCATATGACGTCACTCCATAATTATACGAGTAACCCCTGTTTCGGTCTCTGAACGCGATCATCATAAAGGCATATTTATATCGTTTGCCCCAGCTAAAACTTTGCAGATCAAGTATCCACGCTTAGAGTACCATAGGGTGCCTCTATATTAGTGTGACGATATACGGGATGTAACATTTAATTAGTTGAAAAGATTCTGAACAAAAGCTAATCGCCTACCATCTTAGCTAGTCTGCCATAATCGCTAAGCATGCATGGTAACTTGTCTCACTCGTCAAATCGAAGTCGTTCAGGCATCGCTTAATTCTGGAACTAGGTTTGAACAAACCTACCATTTTTTAGGCCATAGTTATCACAATCGCGTCAGTCTAAGCTTAATTTGAGCGCGACCTATGTTATACACGGACTCTGCATGATGTTTAAAACGTTACATGGAGTGGATCATTTTTACACGGCGATTGGTGCAAAACGGTGGGCTCGCCGCTTTGCACCAATCGCCGTGTAACAATGATCCACTTCTTGTGACGTTTTAAACGTCATGTACCGGCCGTGTATAACGTAGGTCGCGGTCTGAGCATGCAACCTGTGCGTATGTGTCACTCTCATATAGAGGAACCCTAGAGTATAATGACAAAAGAACCAAACCATTACAGGAGTAACAAACACTTTGACGCTTTGAAACTTGGACGCCTTTGACTTTTAGGAGGCTGTTGTTAAAGAAAACTGACATGTTTCCCCAATTCCATTCACATTAATTTATTATGCATGTATTAAAGTAGAAAACCGTATTCTCGTTAACTTGATATATTAAAATACGTCGCTTGACAGCAATTGAGTGGGAGCGCTTAAAAAAAAGAGCGGTAGACACCTAAACCCATCGTAAACTGAACATGGAACACTATAACAAAATAATTATTTTTCTTAGTCCAAAGGCGAGTGAAATAGGTAGCCGTTTTAAATAAATATGCATAGTAAATGAAATGACATCGATTCAAAGTAAAATATAAGTTTTCAACTACAAATTTCGTTACTTAAAATTACACAGAACTGCGAGATATCGATATTTCGGAAAAGAAACCTTACATATTTCACTGAAAAAACATGTGACGATTTTGATTTTATAAAGACCAAGTAGATTCATTGAAAATTGCCGGAAGGAGAATGTCCACCGAATTTTAAAAACCATTCCGAAAAAATAACGTGCTTGTGCGTCAGGTTTTCGTTACTGTTTACTCACTTCACGCTTACACGTTCTGCTGCCGACAGCTTCAAAATTGTCCTTTCACTTTCAATATCGATTTCCCATTAATAATTATGATTTTCGTGTGTATACTTGACATCATAAGCGACAAAAAAATTCAAGAATTTTGAAATTCAAAAATTTCGAAATTTTGAACCGGTCAAATTTGTGTTACCCCTTAATTTCTGACATAAATGAGAATGAAAAACGTTGAAGGGCAATAATTCAGTAGTTCACAGAAAGAAATACTTTTTGGAAAACATGAATCTTGATACTTACATTTTGACATTATATTTACGCCGGTAGGCATTATTGGAATAAATGATCTCAGAACCTCTCTTCTGAGATCAATTATTGAGAGAAATATATTATTGAGAAATAAATAATTTCGTTCATCGGGACTAATAAATAACATCATCAATCTGGACTGAATGAATTAAGAAAGATCATTTAAAGAAATCATCAACATGATTATATAAACAAGATTAAATAAATTTTCACCTACGTAATGCAATACAATAATTATAAACTCTGTTTCAATGATTTTGACCTTTAACCGGGTAATTCTAGAACTCGTGACTTTTTTCTAGAACTATAATTAATTTTTATTCACTGTGAAATAGTAAGTTGTTTACTCAGGTCTCAGTAAAATGCTCTTAAAGCTATAACTCGCGGAATATTTTTCCACATCTTCTAATGTTAATATTCTCCTAACTCAGGGTTCGTACGGGGTCCTGGAATTTTCAGGGAAATTACCAGTATTTTCTTATAGAAAATATCGAATTATATAATTGCGCAATTACATAAGGCGAGTTTTTCTATAAGAAAATACTGGTAATCACACTGAAAATTCCAGGAACCCGTACGAACCCCGCTAACTTGTAGCTATATAATGTATAAATTACTCATACCTCTATTAAATAAGTAGATTCATGGAATCTACATATTTAATTCTCTACTGGTACTCCACAAACTCAATAAAAGATTATCCTCATCCATGTACCTATCATGTGAAATTGGATATGCTATGATGCGGATCAGTCAAGGTAAGAGAATTTTCCTTACCTATATCATTGTTCTGTGTTATTGACTATAATAATAAATAATTAAAACAATAGAAACTTCACAATAGATCACATAAACTTTCATTTAAAGCAAGATAAATGTCAATGTTCAAAATTACAATAGTTACCAATATAGGAAGCTCCGTTGCTTAGTGGTCAACACGTCGATATACCACGCTGTAGATCCACAGTTCGAATCCGGATTGCGGAATAGGCAAGGGTCTCTCAACCTTTCATCCATTCCGGACCAATAATATGAGTACAAAGCTTGCTTGGAAACAAACACTGAGGGTCTCGCGTTAGGCTGACCACCTGACCGGGACATATAGAACCTTTGGACTCATGATGAAAAAAACAGGGCTGAACACTGTAGGCCAGGATCCTTAATGAATTCCACCGATTTAGTTTTTCAGTTATAAAAATAATCCCAGAATACGTTGTACAACATGTTTACGTTGAATTATTAACCAAGTACGATCTTACAGTCATGCGTTAATGGACTTTTGTGAACGCCAAGGTTATGAATCGTGTCCAGTCGGCAGTTCCGTCTCATGATCAAGCATGCCTTAATGTGTTAGACTCTCAGATTTCATTTGTGAATATCGTGTGACATCTGACATGCATTATTTCATATTCAGATTTCCAATGCCAACCAGAATTGATGTGAAATATTTCTTTTACATTTATCTTAAAAACTAAGGATCGATAAAGAGGTGTGCTTTTTGTGGCTTTTTTGTGTATTCCAAGCGAGGATTCTTGCTCTGTACATGATCACTCTTTCTGGACATCCTGGATACAATCTCATGCATCTGCGCATAATGAGACAGGAAGAACTACATTGAAAGCTTATTTTTTAAGTTATGATTTTACTGCGTTTAGTTTGTTTTATGATGTCAAATTGTTGAAGAGTTATCGCGACAACATGAACAGAGAGTTATATAAGGCGTCCAAAAAGAAAGTTTCGTTTCATATTTATGCAAAAACTGTTCCGCAATCGCAAGAATACGCATGCACTACGAGTAATTGGACACTTCGACAAATATGAGACTTAGCAATGTTAGAATATAACAATGCTTATAAGTATTTTTTTGAGATAATGTTGATTAAAACCAAGATATCTGCCACGTGTGAAGTGTGCTCAGTCACAGTTTTTGAATGCACAGAATATGTCATCGTCATCAGCGGCAGTGTTGCCAGTAGGCTAGTTTTTATTTTTCAGATTGTTTGATTCCCTCCACTGTTCTTAAATAGCATAATTCATCTTATTCTCGCATTATTTAATCTGTTAGGCGAATAATTCTACCTTTAAAAAAATTGTAGCAATCAAGCAATCCGCATTTTAAAAAAATAGCGAACTGGCAACACTGATGAGCTAAAACTCACCGTAAAAAAGGTGAAGTGAACAATGAACAGATCCTGAGTGATGGTGTGTAAATGAGTGCGACAGTTTAATGGATGGATCTGTGTGAAGGCCGCGATAAGCAACCATTCCTTGAAATGTTTTCTCATCCATCCTATAGCCCAAATCTCAACCCATACCAATTTCATCTTCTTTTGCACCTGGAAGCTTTCCTTGTTACCCATAAATTCCAGGATGATGATGTAACCAAAAAATCTTGGTTTTCAAGAAAGGCGACATCATTCTCAAATATGAAGATACAAAATATCGTACCTCGCTGTGATAGATTCTCAATATTAATTTCAATTATGATGAAACAAAATTCAAGACTTATTTTAACTTAGAATAAAAGATTTTGTTGCATTAAATTTTGTGCTTTTTTTTTCATTGGCCAATGGAACTTACTTTCTGTATGCTCCATGTACATTCCATTGTGTCGTCAAAATTCGTATAAACACATTGATAATTTAGACTATGCTGAAAATGATACAACAAATATGCAATGATAATAATGGTGTACAAAATAATTGTACATAATAATGGTAAATATTTACTTGGATGTGAATTAGTTAGTTTACTGACGTATGATCCTTTTCCATCTTTCTTGTTTAATCCAAACCTAGACAGCAATCGTTTATGGAAATGAAGTGATGAAATAGTGTACACCAAAGGGTTTGTTGCTGAGTTGAGCGGCAATACGAAAATGGCCGTCCATGCATAAGCTTCGCCTGCAAAAATTTGATTATGAAACATCTTAAACTTAATAAACAAATAAAATAAATAAAATACTGATGAATGTATAATTGCGATTACCTGAAAACAAGACTACACATATGCATGGAAGTCACATATGCATGCATAATTTATTCAAAATGAAGAGAGGCTCGAGGTTAACATAAGGGTTGCCAATGTACGCCAAGGCGTTTGAGTTTTGTATTTTTATAACAGATTTGGTGATTTTATAAGAATAAATATTTATTTATTTTTCTAAGAAAATGTATTCAGAAAATAATAATAATTAATATTTGTTAAAAAAATCACTTTTTTTTCCTTTTTTTTTAACGATATAACACTGATAGTGATCGAAATAACACAGAACTAACTATTTGTTATATAGTAAGACAACGATGATCTGTTTGGATAGCGTGAGTGTAGCCATTCTAAAAGCAGCCAATTTGCACGTGCTTTTATTTGTTTACAGTCTTTCTTCATTTTGAATAGACTATACGTTCGACTTAAATATGAATCTTGTAGCATTTCATTTCACTCCTGTTTCAAACCCATAATTTATCTTATTTTCAATTATTATAATAATAATTATTATTATTATCATTATGTTTATACATATATTTTTACAGTTCTTAAGATGTAGAACCATAGAAGTAATTTTGCAGTACTTCATAACACAGTGCTAAAAAATTGAATCCGTTAAATGTCTGACGAAGCTGAAAGATAAATGTCGATTACATCGACATCTGCTAACTCTTCCTCGGACGAAACATTTTTTTAAGTTCAATCCGTATACAATGTTTACGTTTGAGATATCATATGTAGCTGCGATCGCCATTTATTGTTCCGGATTTAATTTTTCAGCACATTTCGAATAGCTGATTGCCACACTATCTTTTTTTGTGCTATAATTCAGGTAATTAAACATATTTTAAAACATAATTTTAACCTTTTTGTTGTTAAATAAAAATTAAGCTTACTTACCAGTGACGTTTACACCAGACAAAGCAAGTAAACCCATGACAATGATTGGAAACCAGCACATGGAGTTTGTCATGACAATTAGGGCCATTTGTCTACCGAGTTTATTCTCTCTTGACTGTCTAGTCATCAGCCTATTCATGTTTTGATATGACTTCTTTATGGTTATGTACATGTACAAATAGGAGCAAACGATGATGATGAAAGCGAGAGAGTTTATACAAAAGAAGATGGCAACAGAATACTCCCAGCCTGCTGGCCTATGATTTGTTATATGCAGTGCCAAACACACTCCTGAACGTGCGTAGAATCGCCCATGAAAATAAGGTTCGACCATCAGAGGTACAGCTGCCATTATCGCAGCTGTGCACCAGGATGAAATGATCAGTTTGTAAGTGAACTGTATACTGAATCTCTTTTGAGATAAAGGAAAACATAGACAAATTAGCCTGTCTACAGTAATAAACACTAGTGTCAGAACTGAAACTTCACTGGAAACTGTAGACAGAAATCCGCATATTTTGCACAAGGTGCTTCGTTTCCACTTATCCGAGTTCTCAATATAAATGCTTCTGTAATAAACGTCTACACTCGCAATGATGATGAGATAGACTCCCATAAGGAAGTCCGCGCACCCCAGGCTCAATATCAGGGTGGAACTGATCCTGCTGACGTCTTTGGTTTTAAAACGCCATATGATGACGAACAAGTTTCCGACGAGGGCGATAATTCCCAGTACCCAGAGGAAAGATCGTTGCAACGGGCTGCTCATCAGATCTTCACATGACGATATTTCGTCTCGAGGCGGTTGACAGTTTTCTAGGGGTACTTGGGGAAACGCCATGCAGCAAAATGTGTACGAATCACTGTACCTAAAAAATGAAATAAAATAATTAAAAATATTAACATTTTAAAAGAAAGCAAAATTTATCTATAAGCGATGTTGACAGAACTAGGAGAAAATATCGTTGTAAAGAGAGACACATTTAATTCAGAGATTCACAGCATGAAATAAAATATAAATCGCAAATGTAAATGCAAGAATCATTAAATCTTTGTAATAATATTAATTAATAAATAAAATCAATAAAAAAATTTCATTTATCTTGTGTGTTAAATGTACAGTGACAATTACATATAACGATACTAAAGGAAACTTAGAAAAAAATATCCTTATAGAGAAGTTCGTTTTAAAAATTTACAGCATAAAATAATGTACAGAAAGTGTTCCTTTTTTAGAGGATTTCCATGGTAATTACAGAATTATTTTACATAAAATACTTATGTTTTAAATGTTCAGTTTGATAACCCTTACTCTGAACTACCTTTCTACACCATGATTTCCATGACAATAATGTATTTTGTACTTCTGGAAATGAGAATTTGGCCCATTTTCTCTTAAACATCTTTCCAAAGTCCATAAAGGGTTGTAGGTCGACGTTTGGACAATTTTTTAAAAGTCCAAAAGCGCAAAATCCATGATACATCAGGAAATTTAGCAGGTATATCAGAATAGGGTATAGCCCTGATACCCGTTTCTCGTTCCATTTTTTTACAGGAAATTATCAGTGGATTGTGATGTGTGTCAGATTGCTTTATATTGATGCAGTTCAAGATAAGATTGATGGTACTGGGGGTAAAGAGATGGTATTTCATGTTTGAAGATTGCGAGTAAAATACGTTTGGGATAGTATGCGAAGTTGATCTTAATATTTTTGTCCACTTTTTTTTAATTTTTAATTTGTCGTTATATGAAAAGGCAGCAACAATCAGAAATCCTTTGCTAAAACTTTCTTTAGATATTTTAAACCATGTTTTAAGATTTTTTATCTCCACTTTGATGATAATAAATGGATTTCACTTACAATAATTTAAATAGACCCAAGCTTCATTTATTTTAACAACATTTTTACCTTTTACTCCGGAAAAATGCTTTTCATAAAGAATTCTGCATCGTGATCTACGTCCGGTGATATGTCGTGGATAAAGACTATGAACATTGTGTTTTTTGAGCTTTTAAAAATTCAAATTAGTTTTAAGGATTTTGTTAACAGTTGACACTGAGCATTTTAACGATTTAGAAACAGTCCTATCACTTGGAGGATTTTCTTTTACCATGAAATATCTTACCTTTGCAATATGTAAAGAATTCCTTTTTGTTCTCGAGTAAGCACATATGCAGGAACATCGAAAATTACCATTATAGACACGTTAAGTGTTACAGACAATATCGTATACGATTTAGCAACAGTCCTATAACTTGGAGGATTTTCTTTTAACATGAAATGACTTACCTTTGCAATATTTGAAAAATTCCTTTTTGTTCTTGAGTAAGCACATATGTAGGAACATCAAAAATTTCCATTATAGACACGCTAAGTGCTATAGACAATATCGTATTAAATAATTTATTTAATTTGAAATAAAAACTCTTTGTACTGTTATGACGGCAAATAAAACATCATCAAGAAAATAATAATAATAATAATAATAAAACAAAAAAAAACGTTAAGGTTAAAAATAAGAGAGGAAATAATGGTGATTCTATAATTGTTTTATGGGAAGCTTAAATATGAAATGTGAGGACGATATATCAGAAGTGCTCAAAAATAATACCGCAGTTCATAATGCAGGGCTACTATAAAAGATTAATTCAGTTTCAAAAAATTATATATTCAAAAGTATTACATGTACAAATATGAGTGATATATGAAAATAATTGCAAACTCACCAAGTTTTCTTTACACTCTAAATATGCTTCTTCTATGTGCGCTCTCTGAGTCACATGACACACGTCCAGGCGATAACAGAATTCGTTCCACACATTTTGTAGCGTCATCCTGTCAACAATCATCACTGCGGCATTGATCCGTTCCATGGGCTATTCTAATGTTATTGGTAGGCCTCAAAGAAAGAAGTCACAAGGCGTTAAATCAGGTATTATTTTACTTTCTTTTCTTACTTTGCCACCATTTTAGAAGATGCTGAAAGATATTGAACTCGTGCTGCTACCTGTTACACGCAATACAAACTTGGTGAGTTTGCGGTTATTTTCATGTACCAATCATATTTGTACGTGTAATATTTTGAATACGTAGCGTTTTGAAAATAAATGAATCATTTATAGTAGCCCTATATAATCGTTTAAACATTGCCAATTTACATTACCATAAATTTAATAACAACAAACTATTTCTTATAATTATCTAGTTCTAAAAAACAATCCAACGTGAAAGTAATCATATTCCATTATATACGTGTCAATATTCTTTACAGCAAAAAAACTAGTCGTTGAGGCCACAGTAATACTTACCCATCATGGATATGCATAATATAAAATATGAAAATGAAACATGTGTGAACTATTTATAAAATGCATTGCAATTAGAATAAAATTGTAGCTTGGTGATGTCATAAACTTTAAATGCTCTATTACTGAATTGCGTAAAAGAAACATCCTTATAACTCCAAAATTGATAATCCCCTTAACTAACAGTTTACTGCGTCGGATTAAGCGCCTCATTTCCAATTAAAATATATATTTGAATTGAAATTTGAATGAAATACAAGGTCATGAAAAATCGAAGAGTGTGGAAAACAGGATTACAAATATCTCGGCAACTCATTATCCGATCGATTTCATTCTTTATGCAAAATTTATGTTTTTTTATTCTTTAATATTCACTCCTTAAAATAAACACTTTCGAAAAATTTTATGTAACTTTTATCTGAACGAATATTTCGAGAGTCCGAAAAAAAATAGTTCCGGATAATCGAGGTTACTGAAATTCAATAAGCTTCTTCCCATTATTACATAGTAAGTACATACCAAATTCCAAGTCTCTATCTCAATTTGTTCGGGAGATAGAGCGTTTACAGACACACAGACAGACGGACGGCAAAATTATTTTCCCAAAAATATGTTTTTCGGAATCTCCAGTGTCTGAAACGTGTAAATCTGTCAAATTTTTTTTTTCGATTTTCAAAATGATTACAAAACTTACTCTATACTACGTATGATGGGTAAGTAATAATTGAAATTTGGAATTAGTTTTAGTTGGGCCTAAACTTCATAACTTACACACTACAACAGCACTTAATTAAAAAAATTAAATAAAGATTGAACTTTCTACATTGTTTTGTTTTTAAATTGTATATGAAACTGAAAGTTAATAATAATTATTAAAACTCCTCTAGTCTCTTTTTTTACAACAATGTTAAAAATTATTTTCGAAATTAATATATATATATATATATATATGCATATCATAAACAAAAGAAAATCAACTAATACTTACAAATATTCCAATGATTTCAGTCCTGTAAATATATAGGAATTGAAGTCTACAATATCGTTTCCCTTTAAATCCCTATAAGAGAAATATAATGCATGTGTAAAAAATAACATGAAGACTTAACAATTTAAGGTTTGAAAATAACATAACTCTTTTTTAATACTTTCCCTACACAGTTGAAAAGTGTTCATGAATTCGGTTTGACTGTTTGTCTGACGACTACACTGCAAATTTCTAGCACACATTGGGAACACATTTGGAACACTTTGATTCAAAAAAAGTGTTCCAGTTACCTGAATGTGTACTGAATGTGTTCCCTTAATGTGTTCCGAATATGCTCCGCTATAAAGAAAGTGTTGCGAAAGTGTACCGAAAGTGTTATGCTCAGGATATTTGTTAAATCTAAACTTGGGAACACATTTGAGAACGGATTGAGCAAAAAACTTGTCACTTGTGAAATCATCGTTTTCAAAAAGTGCACTAGAAAGTGTGCTGAACGAAAGAAGTGTTCTCAGGAGTATTCTAAAAACTGTTCCAAAAAGTGCACTTCAAAGTGTACTAAAAAAATTGACAAAATAAGTGTTCTACAAAGTGTTCTGAAAAGTGTATAAAGATTTGCAGTGTATTCCTTCTCTAACTCTCATGAATATACTCAGATTATCACGCAATTTTTGTATATTTTTGAGGCATAATATAGAATGACCAGTATTTAAAATGAAGTGTGTGACATCTATATTACATTTACAGGGACACACAATAGAATTCCGTTACATTATGGTGTAAGGGCAAAAGTTCTTTATGGTGCATTTTACTAATGCTACGATATTTCAAACAAAATGAGATTGGTATACATTACTGAGGTGGACTACAACATGCTTTCTCAGGAGTATAGAATAAGTAGCATTTATAGTTCGTATACAGGAATGCACGAAATAATTCCATTACATTATGATGTATGGGGTTAAAATCGGTTGCCATTTTAAGAATGTTATGATACTTCAAACGTAATGCAATTGATTCTTTTTCTATTAAATTATGATGTATGGGGTTAAAATCGGTCTCAGAGCATTTTAAGGATATTATGATACTTCAAACGTAAAGAAATAGATTTTTTTCCATTATATTATGATGTATGGGGTTAAAATCGGTCACAGATCATTTTAAGGATGTTATGATACTTCAAACGTAATAAAATTGAATTTCTTTTCCATTACATTATGATGTATGGGGTTAAAATCGATCGCAGAGCATTTTAAGAATGTTATGACACTTCGAACGTAATGAAATTGAATTTCTTTTCCATTACATTATGATGTATGGGGTTAAAATCGATAGCAGAGCATTTTAAGGATGTTATGATACTTCAAACGTAATGAAATTGAATTTCTTTTCCATTACATTATGATGTATGGGGTTAAAATCGGTCGCAGAGCATTTTAAGGATGTTATGATACTTCAAACGTAAAGAAATAGATTTTTTTCCATTATATTATGATGTATGGGGTTAAAATCGATCGCAGAGCATTTTAAGGATGTTATGATACTTCAAACGTAATGAAATTGAATTTCTTTTCCATTACATTATGATGTATGGGGTTAAAGTCGGTCGCAGAGCATTTTAAGAATGTTATGATACTTCAAACGTAATGAACTGAAATTTTCTTCCATTATATTATGATGTATGGGGTTAAAATCGATCGCAGAGTATTTTAAGGATGTTATGATACTTCAAACGTAATGAAATTGAATTTTTTTTCTATTCCATTATGATGTATGGGGAAGATGTATGGGGTATGATGTATGGGGTATGATGTATGGGGTATTCCATTATGATGTATGACGAATGAGAAGAGCATCTTTTTATGAAAAATTAATAAATTTTGTTGAATGCAGAAAACTTACAATACTGTAACGGAGTGTAGTCCAACAAATGCTCCTCCTTCAACTTTTTCTATGTTGTTATTCTGCAAATTTCTGAAAATAAATATCATTAGAAAACTGAATTTCAAATACAGGTTGATTTATTGATAAAACAAAAAATATAGTTTGAAAGTGATTGTTTTAAGATTTTATGTAAATGTTTTAAGGGATTTTTTTTATATATACACTGTTAACAGAAGGCAAATGTTTTTAAAATATAGCTCCTATCTTTCTTAAGAATTATAAAATATATATAATAACCTCCTCCGAGCTACTGGCGATTCCGAGCAGCGTTTTTTTTTAAATCTTAGAACCATCTGAAAACAATAAACGTTAGAGATTTAAAGAAGCATTTCTATCTCTATATATTAAAAAAAAAAGTAACCACCACCGCCACAGCCACCGCCGCAGCAGCCTACGCAGCAGCCGCCGCTATTATTGAAGGTTTTGTTCCTTGAAATCTTTCTGGACTAATATCCAGAAAACTATTGCGTATAAAATATGAAAATTGGTAGTTTTATAAAGCAATGCTCAAAAAACACGCTGAAGCAGACAGTTGTTACATCGAAGAATCCTTCTATATATATAAAAAAAAGTAATGATTTGGAAATAAACAAATGAAAATCGGCGTAGATACCGCGAAACGTATCTGATTGGTCAGAGCTTTCTGACTTTTCTTAGGGGGAATTAACATGAAAGTAGAGAATTTAGATAGGATGGGCGCTATTAGGTGGGTTACCAATGGGAAAGGACCCACGTCTGTCGCCATGTTTAGCCAAAATTAGCTGCCAAAAGTGGCGCCAACTTGGCGCTATTCCCAGTATTTCGCCAAATTTCCTTAGACTCCCATTGAAATCCAATAGCGTTTACTCGCTTGCAAAAAATCAACCAATTGAGATATTGCAATGCAACAAAAATTAATATTAGCTTATAAATAGAGCTTAATTGAACTATTTACATTATTTTTAAGCGCAAACACAAACTATTTACAATATTCGTAACACTATATATACAATTGGTACTTGTTAGTTATCCTGTCGACCAAATTACTGTCGCCAAATTCATATATATTAAACGAGCAAGGGATTTTCCCGATTATTCATATATATTAAACGAGCAAGGGATTTTCCCGATTATTCATATATATTAAACGAGCAAGGGATTTTCCCGATTATGAATGATATCGTAAACGACTGGGAAGATTTTCACGAGACAAATCGAGCACGAGAAAAAGATCTAGCTAGGTTCCGAATAGAAGAAAATTCGTTTTTACAGGGTAAAACAAACTCAGTGCTGAAAATGTTTTTTGTTATAAATGGAAAAATACTCAAACGATTTACACGAAACGTGTTGCCTATACTAATTCGAGCACGAGAAATCCATCTAGCTAGGTTTCGAATTCGGGAAAGGTCATTTTGATCTATTAAAACAAACTCAGCACTAAGAATGCTGCTATATATCGAAAACGGCTCTAACGATTTTCACAAAAATTGATGACTATACTAATTCGAGCACAAGAAATCGATCTAGCTAGGTCACTAATTCTAGAAAACTCGTTTTCTGTGTTTAAAAGTCGACGTGGTCACTCGAAAAGATGGTATCAATCGAAAAAAATTCCGACTATTTTTATGAAATATGATTTATTTGATTATGAGAAAAATATCTAACCAAGTCTTGATATCAGGAAAATTTAATTTTCCTCGGTTTAAATTTTTTTTCTATCTTTTGTAGTCGAAATTCTTGCCTAAATGGTCTAATGCCAGCTAACGGTCATTTATCATAAACACAATAAAAACTCTCCATTTGTGTTATACCGCAGACAGTTTCCTGTTAGACTTGCTTACGCATTGACAATTAACAAATCACAGGGACAGACATTTCAAAGAGTTGGAGTTTACATTGAACGCCCAATTTTTGCACATGGCCAGTTGTATGTTGCATTGTCAAGATGTGTATCTGCTAACAATATCAAGATTTTCATTAAAGATGGTCAGAAGTTGAAGAACATTGTTTACAAGGAAGTATTGTAGGAATGCAATAAAAGTTGTATGATGCATTGTCAAGATGTGTATCAGCTAAAAATATGAAGATTTTCATTTAAGAATGATCAGAACTTTGAGAACATTGTTTACAACAAAGTATTGTACAAATCCAGTACTATTCAAGATATTGAAATCTAATCATAAAGAAAAATATTTGAAACTTATTTTGGAAATAAATTTGTTTTATTTCAATTTTTTTATCTTTTTTTCTTCACAAATAATTGAGGTGATATGCTGGATTTGTTTAGTAATGGATGAAGCTAATTTTTATTATAAATTCAGGTTTCATTTAAATTACAACAACAATTACGAAGTGGAATCTAAAAATTGAATGCATAGAAAATAAGGGATCGCGAGGCGATCCAGAATGGAAACGCGAAACGATTACGTCTGCGGTTGGCTAGGGCGCGATTAATGCGGAGGGGGGGGGGGGGGGGGTGAGCGTAGCGAGCAGGGGTGCCGAGCCCCCTAGTTATTTAAAAAAATATTTTATATATATTTTTTAAGTTATTTTTCCTGACCGTCATTTCCAGAAACGTTTCCGAGTACTTTTTACAGTGTATTAATCCGTTTAAACTACCCGGAATATCGTTTTTTCGTAAACTAAGAATAACAAAATGTTAATGTTCATATTAATGTTACTAATTTTAATGTTTATATTAAGGCTATTAATTTATCATTTTGTTGAACATAAAAATTTTTAATTAAGAATTGATAGCATCCGTAAAACTGATATTTCATGTTATGAAAAATGATTAATACTCTGCAAAAACGATATTCTGAAATGTTTCCGAAAATTCCGGGCAACAAAAGAAACATTTACTTCGTAAAGGATTTTTTAACTTTCGAAAATCTGTTGTTTTCTGAGTAGTCTGTAAAAAAAAAAAAAAAAAAAAAAAAACGCTTTTTGGAATCGTTGGTAATACGAAAAGTGTTCTATTATATTTTCGAAAACCTTAAGAAAAATAAGAACAAGGTTATGAGACTTTTTTTTAAGAGTGTAATATGCTTTACAATATAACAGCAAATACCAATAACTATTGCAATATTGTTATTAGAGGAACTTCGGGTATTATGGAATAGTCGGGTAATATGGAAAACTGATGTTTGTTTTTGGTAAAGTGCTACCACCAAGACAGTGTAATATGCTTTACAATATTGCAGTAAATTCCAATAACTATTGCAGTATTGTTATTAGAGGAACTTCGGGTATTATGGAATAGTCGGGTAATATGGCATACTAATGTTTCGTTTTGGTAAAATGCTGCCACCAAGCGGCAATATCCTAAACAACTTAAGAACGTTCCCAGAGTGCTTCTCAGAGCGTGTCGTTCGTCCGCTGGCGTCAAGGGGGGGGGGGGGGGTTGTGGGAATAAACATTTGTTTTTTGTGTTTGAAAATTTTTTTAATGTAATCTTTCAGTACTTTTTATTCATTATTAGAAATTAAATTTTTACATTGAAACTAATCATGATGTACACCCAGATAGTAACTGTTTATCATGTAAGGCTCGTTTTTTAGTTCAAGATTCATGACAATAAACAAATGGTATTATTTTTCAAACTGGTAGGATCGGGTTATATGGAATACCCTTAACTGTACTGACGCAGATACATGGCCTTATATTGTGATTTGTAAATGAAAAGTAAAATATATTAACTGACTACCTAGATACTTATATTTTAATCATGCTCCTTTGGTACTATTAAATCTGCATTTTTCCAAATTTTGTACTTTTTTTTTGGCATTTTTAATCTTCTATTACATATTACCCGCGGTTACCTCATAATACCCTCCAAAAAAGTTTTTAATTATGATTATTTGTTTCCGTGTGATGAAATTTCGTAAAATGATTTTTGTCTACAAAGAACTAATCATAGATAGTTGAAGTTTGTGATTATATTCGGTTTTCGAGTTTTAAAGAATATTGAAGTGTGATATTGCCTCAAACGTAAATGGTGTTCCATAATACATGAAATTCCTATACATTGTACTAGTTGTTTTGTGAGGAATTTCAAAAGTTGAATTAGGTGTCCAATTCAGCATAACCTCCTTACTTGGTATTGGTATGAAAAGATATCCAGAACATTGACTTTATATTCTTAGTATTTCTGGCGTAAAAAGTTACTTATAAGATGAGAATAAGCATTGTTTCCTGTTAATGCAACAGTCTATCCAAAAGTGTTACATTAATACTGAATTAGAGTCATTCGTGAATCAGGCCGAATTGGCTCTAACCTTTTTTTGTGTGTGTGTCGGGTTGACTCTAATTTTCGGGGATTCGGCTTGCTTGGGTTTTACTTCTTACGGGTCCGGTGCGGGTTTGGTAGATTTAATTAAAAAAGTCCAGAAATATTGCTTCAGGTGAAAAAGACTGTATACTTTAATAAGTATATGCGTCAATTTTTCTCCATAAAATGTAATATTTAGAGATATGATTGTACAATATTTTTTCCTAATTGCATTAAAATACCGATAAATTTTCTTTCGAGGTGACGGTTCGAGATGACGTATGTCAGGTACCGGCAGAGTAGGTCTATATTATTGACGACATTGTGGCTAATTATAAGTAAATAGTTAAATTTTCCTTATCATATAAGAGTATTTTATAATAAGTGAACTAAGATTATAATTTAATCTTATTAAATCTTTTATTTAATCAACATAAAAGATTATAATTTAATACTCAAAACACCGCTTTGCTATTAAAAGAAATTATAAACAACAGTATCGATAGAATGTAGAATAAAATGGTGATAGTTGCAAATAAATATATAAGAACAAACTACTTACAAAGTTATTAGACTTGACATGCCTTTAAAAGTATTTTTCCTTAGAGTTTTCAAATTTATTCCAGATAAATTCCTGAAAAAAAAAATATTAAAAGCAACTGTGATATTCAATATTTACCAATGTAACAAAGCAAATTTAAACCTTATATATTATTTCTTAACATGCTTTTTATATCAATAACTATAAAAGTCGAAAAAGTTTTTTTTTAAACACTCTTTTATAAGCACTCAATGTTTATAATAAAAGTAATGCCTATTTTCATGGCTTCAATTAAAGTTGATTCAAAAAAATTCCGTTACAATACGTTCATTTAGCGTGGGTCCCGATTATGGAAAACTCATCGCTTTCATTTACTCTTCGTAGAAAGGACAAATTATTGAATTTATTTAAAAATCTGAAATTTTTTTGAAAATTATTGAATTTTGAAAATTTATGCTCTGTTTATTTTTTAAGACACGACAATAGGAAAGAAAACAAAGCATTATTTAAACTATCTATTCAGGATTTCTAAATTGTTTTCTCGGCCTATTTTACCTGTAATCATAATTTAATTAATACTATTTAATTAACTATTTAATTTAATTAACTATTAAACGATAAAAGAGTAGTTTAAAAGAAATTATGACACTTTTTATTTTTTTATTTATACTTTTACTTTTTAGCGTTTGAAATATTTCGTTGTTGCAGTTTTACACGATTTGGCCTTTTTTAGTGAAAGTGGTTTGGTGCACAATTAAATCCATTGTTTTTGTAACTCGTAAACAGTTGTGACCATAAAGATTGTTTGGCGATTTATCACTTACGCTTGGCTAACAGAAAAATGCTTTTAAAATAAATGTATTAATTTATAATTAAGTTTAAAAAATATTAAAATCTTGTATTGTTATCGAAAACACACCTGTGTACATTATTTTTATAATTCTAACTTATTAGGAAGTGAGTAAAAAATTGATTACAAAATTTCATCTTTACATGCACAAGCATAAATAAAGTTAAGTTAAATAAATGAGTGTAACTAGATAACGGGTTACACTTAAATTTTCCATCCCATTTTTATCATAATTATATAATGAATTATGATGAATTATTAAAATTACTAAACAAACTTAAATAAACTCCGATATATTTTTTAATTTAATAAATATATTAAAATTTTAAAAAAATGCAACTAAGACCTTAAAATTATGTTTTTCTCTTTAACTTATTAGACCAATGTCAAAGGCGCATCGTCGATACAATATACTGAAGTAAAAAATAATTTTGATATTTTGATACTATTTTATCATTAAATTTACTAAAAAAAATCAACTAATGCTAATCATTATATGTTTGAACTAACATGATATTTAGAATGAACAATAGTATCACAGATATATATTTGAAAATAAACAAATTAAATAAATTATGCAAAGCTGAAACCTACACTGTAAAAAATGATTGTCAAATTCACTGCATTTATGGCAGTAGATCGCAACGTAATATTTCCGTATGTAAAAATACCGCAAATATAACAGTAAATTTAACCAGTGTTTCCGATTTCAACATCCTTTCATGCGAACAACCAATCAGATCACATCGTTCATTTTATTAACCGGCGTCTGCGCAAGCAAAGACATTTCACTAGCATGATCTGTGCAAAAAAGTTCTACTTCTGTGTACTAGCTTTTTCCCGCGCGACATCGAAAGCGAGCAAATGGTGTGTTAACTTACGCTTACGAGCCTGCATTGTTTATATATCAGCATTTAATTACAAATAGTTTTTTATATTTGTATTAGATAAACGTAATTCTAAAGTAAGTTTGTAATTCTAGTCCAATTATCTAAATAAATATATATATATTTATCTTTCTTTCATTTTTAGATTATTCTAATAATCATCTAAAAATGAAAGCTGATTAAAATGAATGATTAAAAAAATATATGGCTTTTAAAATTACAGCAGTTATTGTGATAATTTGTACGGAAATATGACTGTTAAAATTACAGAACTTCTTGTGGTAATTTGTACGGAAAAATGGCTGTGAAATTTACTACAATTATAGCCGTTGAAATGACGGAAAATATGCGATAAAATTTCCATCGAATTTTACCGCTATTTTTACGTAAAAACTGCTGGCAGCATTGCTGCCGGCAGTTTTTGCCGTAAATTTGACGGATTTTTTTTTTTACGGTGTATAAACCATACTGATGAATTTTAGTAATTAAACGAAAAATATATAAGTCCGATGTAGTACTCAGCCAAGAAAACACCTACTTCAACGAAATGGGGTAGTATTTTAAAAGCATTCTTTGGAATCGAAAAGATTTTTCAATTTTAAAATATACTATTTTTTTATAGATTCAGAAATACTTACAGTGTAGGCAAATTCGTCAAACCAATGAAAGCTTCCGGTTCAATTTCTGTTATAGTAGGGTTGTTATCCATTAGCCTGTTGAGAAATTCCTTGATAACATTTATGAAACAAAGATATTTATAGAACATATTAGACATCTACAATTCTGTTTAAAAACTGCTATGAGCGAAATGAGCATGCCTTTATTTTATTATTATTATTACGTATGCCACGTTTACAAATGCGATTTTTTTTTCTACATCAAAAAGCGCTGCAAAATTCACCATGGAGATCTTGCTTTGCGTATGATTACCTCCATGGTTTAATACTTCTATGACTCATAATGAACGAATCTCCTGTGTTTATTTACTCTAATGCAGTGTTTCCTAACGGGGGGCGTACGCCCCACAGGGGGGCAATTTGACTTTTCAGGGGGGCAATTTAACTTTTCAAGGGGACAATTCGGAATTTCTGTGAACCCATATCTTCTGAATTGTTTTTCTAATAGTAATGTTGTAGACTGAAAGTAAAAGTTACACATTCAAATTTAAAAAACAAAATTAAAAGAAAAAATAAGTTTTTTATTTAGTTTTTAAAAAGTATCCATTCAAAAGTTTTAAATACACTTCTACCAGAATAATTATAGATAAAACTTTTAAAGATATTTAGATAGTTTTATATATTTAAAAATTCTTTATAATTTTTCTGATTTATAAGTATTTTAGAATTTTAAACAACTTTTTCGATTATTTATTGAATGAGTTGCACTGCAATATGTCACATAAAAATCAATTTTACAAATGACACTATTCAAGTGTATTTTTAACAATTACTTGACGACCTTCATTTACAGAATCTTTTATAACGTTTTATTCTGATTAGAAATTGTTGCGTAATTTAATCTCAGAAATTCTGTGATTAAATAAGAAAAAAATTGTTTTATTCAAAATTATTGATTTTTCTAATCAAGGATTCTGAGCACTCTATGCATCACGCATACGTGGCGATCGTGTGCCAGTAAACTACGAGGAGTATCAGATGATTATAAAAAATATTTGATTCATCCATTACCTTCGGCACGTTTCAGGATCAATGTTAAATGCTTTTTACTCTATCAGGAGTAAATTCTTTTAAAATTTTATAAGAATTATATGTTATAGGGGAGGGGGGGATCATCATTTTAGAGATGTTTTGGTGGGGCGCAGCTAAAAAAAGGTTGGGAACCACTGCTCTAATGGATTGAAGTATTCGTCTGTTAACCTAATTTCCACTGAAGTTATCTTAGAATCTATACATTTTTTAATGTAACTCATCTCTCAAGCAAACAATTTTTTTGAACGATCTTTCTAAAAATGTAACTTTTATGCAATTTTATTTAAAAAAATAATTGTGAATAAAATTGGCCACCTGGCATATGAAAAAAGAAGTGGTTAGCCCGTATTTGTTTTCCTCAGTCACATGACTTGCGTTTTTATTATATAGATTACATATGATAGGATTTAATAGAATAAAGAAAACTTTTATTAATATCTTTTTAAGTTCTGATTCGATTTTCATAAAATTTGAAATGACTCGACAAAATTCTGCGACGATAATATATATTAAATTTCAAACCATTCGGTTGGGAAGTTTTTACGCTGTTATATGCGACGGACAGACAGACGGCAAATATAGGTGCTACGTATTAAAAAATTACGAACACACCTAAAAAGACAAATGCTTCTTAATCTACGGAAATATAATATAACCACGAACGAAAATATAATATAGTCTCTTTCGAGTTACCCATTAATAAGAAAAGGGTTTCTTTATCTTTAGAAATCTCAGAAACTAACAGATTTTCGAGATTTAAAAAAACATTTACAAAAAACAGTTTCTTTTGCTGCTCGTATATTTCGGAAACGTTTCCAAATAGCTTTTACATTGTTTTAATCAGTTTTCTCAAATCGGAATATAGGTTTTTCTTTTCCCATCCATTCTCAAGTAAGCATTTTCAGTTGCGCACACTCTAAAGACGACATTATCAAAACTGAGAAAAAAATCCTCAAATCTGAGTATGTTGCCTAGTCAAAATGGCTCCGAATCAAAATGACTTGAAAATATGTTTTAAATAAAAGTTTAAATATGTTTTAATTAAAAGTTTGAAATATGTATATGCTCATTTATGAAAACGTGCACACACTCAAGAATAAAACATCATGAGATCTTATTTGAGTATGTCCATGTTTCAAAAATGAGTATGAACTAACTCTTTTGTGCTCTTTTTTTAATATTTCCATGTTTCAAAAATGAGTTTGAACTGATTCTAATAATTTTTGAGTATGTCCATGTTTCAAAAATGAGTAGGAACTGACCTCTATGTTCTCAGTTTAGAGTATGCCCATGTTTCAATATTCTGAATATTTCTGGTATTTCAGAATTGAAAGCATTGGATTGTCACTTTTGAAACAAAAAGTTTCATAACAAAATGAAAACATCGATTTACTCAGATTTGAAAGTGTCATTTTTCTCAGTATAACTGAATTTATACATGCGATAGTAACAATATATTATTATTTTTAAAGTTAATATTAATGCTGTTAATTCAACATGTTTGTTTGTTAAACATATTTGTTGAACATGAAAATGTTTAATTGAGAAACGATAGCATGAATAAACCTATATTTTGTGTTAAGAAAACTGATATTGTGGTTCATTGTAAAAACGTTTCCGAAAATTGCGATCAGCAAAAGAAACTTTGTTTTTATAATTGCTTCTTTAAATTTCGAAATTATGTTGGTTTCGGAGGTTTCTAAAGATAAAAGAACGCTTTTCGGAATATTTGATAACTCGGAAGAGATTATATTAAAATTCCGTTCGTGGTTATATTATATTTTCGTAGCGCAAGAAACATTTACTTTTATTTGCAATGCAGCAACTTTTTTTTTATACCGCTGACCAGGCCCCTACCTGCCAGGCTTTTGCCTAGCTTAACGGGTTGACACCTGGCAACGGGGCGAAGATTCGCCTGCTCTCCGCTTGGTGAAGATGTGTTTGTTAAATATATAGGCCGACGTGGCTTCAGTGCGTCTTGTTGCTTTAATTGCTTTTTCTTAGTTGGCCTGTTGCTACTTGATTTTTGATGAGGCGGTTCAGCACTGCGCAGTGTAGCGAAGTCATGCCGGACGGATGTGAGATGCTGGGATATTTACTTTTTCCTCGCTGCATCGCTCATCCATACGGCAATGCAGCAACTTAAAATCTGACGTGGATTTTCTACGTTTTCACACGTCGTGTCCGAAAATCATACTTTTTTTTTTTTGTTTTTTTTTTAAGGCAATGAACTTTTTAAATTTTACTTTGGTAATATTTAGTGTTTTATTATTATTATTATTATTATTATTATTATTATTATTTTATAAAAAATACATAAATTTTAGGAATACGCAATCTTGTTAAAAATATCGGCATCAGACATCCGAATTTTATTAAATACATTAGTGGGAATGAGCAATTTTTCAATAAAATATCTCTTTATGTTTACATGGGATTTCACAGTATCTGGTGATCCCTCATGTGCCAATATTTTTACTTCCAGCAGAACACATAGGTCCCAACGATGAAGGACACAGACAAAAGTGGAAAATTAGAAAATTCACAATATGTTGTTGGAGTGCTTTTTAGGTACTTACACGATGTTTAGTATGAAAAACTTTTCCTAGATAACAGGATTTTTACTGACTTCAGAAGAGAAAAAGCTGTTTATCACTTGTTATGTTAATTTGAGTTCAATGGTTCATTCTTGACCTACACCTACCATTACACTGAATTGACCACATACCATTACAGTACCATTACATGAAATAAATACCCGATAAATAAATATATAGACATGGCAGTAAATAAATATATAGACCGAATGGTATCGGTTTTCTCTCATGGGTTTTTATTGTCTTTATTAGATGCATTCGTAATTTTATAAATACATAGCACCTTATGGTCTTCATCTGGTCCGTCCGTCTGTCTGTCTGTCCGCCTGTATAATAATCCGCCATAATATATATAATTGTTGTACAATTTTGTCGAGTCATTTCAAATTTTATGAAAATCGAATCTAAACTTAAAAAGATATTAATAAGTTTTCTTCATTCTATTAAAACCTATCATGCGTAATTAATTCAATGATATCCCATGATAGGTAATGATTTTAGGTTGACATGTTGATGATGTCCAATTTAAGATGGAATCGTATTATTTTCATATTACTGAATTTAAAAACCGAATTTTTATACTAAAATTGTTAAATTATAGCAATCCTATAATCTTCGACAGTTTTTTGGATAGATATTTCCGGTGAAATAGATATTAAATGGAAAAAGAGTCTAAATATGGATTTAGAGTTCTGAAATTTACAAAGATAGGCTTAAGTTTCCCATTTGAATTGTCAGTAAATGTCAGCAAAAGATAAAATGTTGCCAACTTAAAATGTACTTATTTTATTACGGAAATCAATCATATCATAATCAATCAATCATATCAATTAATTTTTCAGTAAAATAATAACAATGATTTTTTTTTACATTGTCTTGTTTGAATATTTGCACATAGTATAATTTTAATGTAACGTAATAGAATTAATTTTTTGGTAAAAAATGTATTGAACTTAATTTCATAAAATAAAATTAATATCTATAATATGAAAATCTGCACATAAAATAATTTTAATGTAAGAGAATTGTAATTAATTTTTGGTAAAAAATGTATTGAAACTTAATTTCATAAAATAAAATTAATATCTATAATATGAAAATCTGCACATAACATAATTTTAATGTAAGAGAATTGTAATTAATTTTTGGTAAAAAATGTATTGAAACTTAATTTTATAAAATAAAATTAATATCTATAATATGAAAATCTGCACATAAAATAATTTTAATGTAAGATAATTGTAATTAATTTTTGGTAAAAAATGTATTGAAACTTAATTTCATAAAATAAAATTAATATCTATAGTATGAAAATCTGCACATAAAATAATATTTTTATTCATGCATTATTGCATAAGAGCGCAATAGCTGTTGCACCAAGATCTGATTATTTATAAAACTAGTTATAGTATGAACGCACCTCATTTGTCACGTTTGACGTACAATTTCCAACTTCTTGGCAATAGTCAATAGATTTTATGTGTTTCAAATGGTATTAGAAATGCGTTGTCTATTCTATTTTAATTTAACTTCTAAAACTACTTTTTTTTTTTCGAGGTTCGTGAAATGAGATACAAAAAAGCACTCAATAAAAAAAAATAATAATAAAAGAGTTAGTATAAGGATTAAAACATTAATAATAAAAAAAATCCCTAACACTCACATCGATAACTGAAATAAATACTTACAGAAGTCTAACATTTGTAAGTCCCTCAAATGCTAATGGCGAGATGAAGGTTAGCCTATTATTGCTCAAGTCTCTAGAAGAAAAGTTATATACATATATAAAATATATAATTACACTTTATACCTGTTAAAATTTTCTTTACAAGAAATACACTAAACAATGTTATATTGTTATATTATACATTGTTCCCATATACTATTTTTAAAACTCAAAATGTATTTCCAAATACAATTACAAAATAAAATATCATCTACAAGCAATGTATGGTAGGAAAGCAGATACATCTAATAAAACTTGACGAAAAGCTTTTAAATATAAAATAAATAAATAAATAAATAAATAAATAATACACGATAAGATATGTAGATGCTTAATCCGACTAAGTATAAATCATTCTATTATAAAAACTAAAATTGAATTTCAATATTAAACATAATTAAATTACTCTAGCAAGTAGTAAGATCCAAATGTTTGTAGATATCTAGTTGCAAAATTAAATGGATAAGTGTAAAAGTTTCGTTAGGAAAATCATTAGCGTTTCTTTTTCTTAACCGTGTACTAAATAAAATGTGTGACGACTTCTTCGGGCCAGTCAACTTGAAAAGAAGCCATTACACAATTTTAACAACAAAACAATTTATTCAACAAGAAGTACTGCAGGTTTTTATTGGAATGTTCGGAAAGTTCCTTCGATTTGGGAAAACCAATTCGTACCGGAAAATTCTACCCTTCAATCATTAGACATTAGATATCGGAATTAATGTCTAACAATTAAATGATAGAAATTTCCGGTACGACCCAACTTTCAAAAACGGAAAGAACTTTCCAAGCAGCGCAATATTTTAGAGATAATTTAGAGTTATACTAGTACAGTTTAATAGTAGTTAATAAAGAGCATATTCTGACGTGCCTTATTAAAGCAATTGACTGCAAAATTCATCAAGTGTTGATTAGTCATTCTTAGATTTAACAACGTTGTTCAGAATAAGTAGAATTCGTTAAAAAAAGTGAAACTTTTTTTTTTTCCAGAAAACTTGACCTCTGATGTTGTAAGGAAGACTGCAACCTTTCTTTTGATTAATATATTAATTTTTTGCAGTTTTCAGTTCTTTATTGTGTCTAAACATTTTTGAAAAAAAAAGCTTTCAATGGAATAAGAAACCTAATACGAGGCAAGTGGGAAAAAAAGATAATCTCCCAAAATAGGTTGCCTAAGTCTAACTTGAGACAGAGGCCATTTTGTTTATTTATTTATTATTTTTGTTTTAGGTATTAAGCGTAGTCTTAAAATTTTAACTTTTAAGTAAACATAGTCTAGATACCCTTGAAAACTTGGGTATTTTTTAAGCTTCTACGTTTCATAAAAGGGTTGATTTCTCAATGCAAAGTACGAAATTGTCCCAAATATGGGTATTTGACGGTTCCAATCTTGGCAAAATCCAAAACTAACAGTTTAGTATGTTCCATTCTCTAGTAATTCTCTAGTGAAAACAATGTCGCTTTTTTCCCTTTAAGAATATATTTAGGAGAATTGTCACTACTTCCCAAATCTACGAGGTGTGGCTATTAAATAACCAGACTAATGCTGCCACTGGCTAACAAAGAGCGTGGTACAGTTAAACTTCCCTGGATACTGTTACGTGGTATCTCCCCCATCCGCTGCTTGATTGTGAAGATTACCTTTCGCGTACTTTGGCTGTAGCATTTTTTCGATGAGAACCGTATGTCAGTGATTCACCGGAAAAAAGATACGTACTCAGATAGAGCAACGGGTTAAACTCAAGTTTCTTGCGAAACTCAGAAAAACTGCCACAGACGTTTTTACTACGCTAAAATAAGTGTACGGACATGAATGTTTATCGCGCGCTCAAATTTTTGAGTGGTTTTAAAGGTTAAAAGAGGGACGAGAAACGATCGAAGACGATGAGCGCCCTGGCTGCTGCTGAGTTGACAGGAATCGACAAACAAAGTGTTCGTAAGATTTTGCATGAAACATTCAGCATGAAGAATCCTAGAACCTTCATCAGGACAATGTGCCAGCCCATTCCGCTTTGTCTCTGAAAGCGTTATCAGCAAAGCACACCCTCTCCGTGTTTGATCATTCACCGTACTCACTCGACGTAGCCCCCTAAGACTTCTATTTATTTCCAAAGATCAAATTTGAGTTGAAGGGGGAAGATTTCAGAGCATGGAATCTGTCAAAACAAAAGCAGTGGAGACTCTCAACAAGCTGACAGAAAAGAACTTCCAGCACTGCTTTGCACAGTGAAAAATTCAGATGGAGCACTGCAGTATCATCAAGGAGTATCAACCTTCCGGGTCATCAACCTTCTGAGAAGTATCACTCAGGTGTGCCAACCTGTGACATAGGTGGAGGGAGGGGTCAAAACGCACGAAATTTGAGTGACGTAATTAATGTATGACAACTAATAACAAAATTGCACTTAAAAAAGAAATTTCATTTACGAAACTTCATTTAGAGGCGTACCTTTGCACTGTACACTACAGATCATCCAAAATTTAAATAATACAGCAAAATAAGAATTACTCTGTAAAAAATGAAACTGGTATAAATGTTACTTGTGTTTTCTGTCCCTATGTTAATTTTTAAATTAAATTACGGAAAAGTCTGTTAATGCATCTACTTACAATTTGTACAAGTTCCGCAATCGAAGAAATCTTTTTGGAGGTAGAACTGTCAGATAATTATACTGCAGAATTCTAGTAAAAGAAAGAAATTTTCGTATCGATAAATCTCGTCAATAAAAAAAATGCACTATTTCACAAATTAATCGGTGATTGTTAAAAGGAACTATGTCCATATTTTGACATTTCTCATTTTAAGATGGTTTCATTGTTTTTTCATGTTTATTGATCGTTTCGTGAAGAAAGGAACTAACTCCGGGTACTAGTATTTATGCATGTTTAGGGGGGGGGAGGTGTTTAAAAGTGTTGAAAGGTCCATGACTTCGGAAATTACAAAACTAGGACTTAGTACCTTTCAGCAATCACCAATTACATTAAGAAACACAAAGATGAAGGTGTATCAACGAAAAAAACGACTGTTGATGGAAATTTTACACATCATTCTGTAATAAACTGCAATGTAACCATCATTTATATTTAAACTGACAAAGGATGAAAAAGATTCAATGGGAACAAAGATCTTTATTAAAATATATAAATAAATAAATACAAATGCTTAAATAAATTTTTCATTGCTCTTTTAATTACGGGGCATCTCATAATTTTACGTACAAACTTTGAGGGGAAGTAGATAAAATCGATAAAAGGCACATTCAGATGATTCAGATTCACCCACAGATAAAAGGACATTCAGATAGACTGTCAACGGCTCATGACTCATGACAATAACTGTATCTCTTGTTTTGAAAGATGTTTTGTTTTCTTCTTATATATATATATATATATACAAAATGCATTCTTTAGTTTCTGTCCCATTATGTACACTAAAAATATAATAAATAGCATTTAATTTTTTAAATGCATTTGAAAAGCGGTTAAATATTAATATAATAATAATGTTGTAATAATAATGTAATAATAACTTATCGATTCATTTCTTTCGCTTTCTTCAGAAACAAATTTAAGATAGTAAAACAGAAGTTAGAACCGATTTCTCAATCATCACCTGTTAAGGAAGAATTATATAAAATGTCCGAAAAAAGCTTGGAGAGACTTGAAAGAATCCTAACTCTAAAAGTAATTGAATAAACGCAATTGTTTTCTATCCAAAGTACTCAGCAATTATCCAAGATTTATTAGATATAGTTGTTTTATTGTCGTGACATTCAGACAATGCGCAGAATCGATGATCTGAAAATGCAAATCGCACCACACATTTGCAATTTTCTTCGATGATTCCGGATTGGAAAGGGTATAAGTTAAAAACTATTGGAGACATTGAGAAAATGTCAAACAGAAAGTTCTTCAGCATCGTCGATTTAATAGGAAAGGATCCGCTATGTACACGAATAGCCGAAGCAAAAACTGATAATTGCGAATGTGTGGTGCGATTTGCATCTTCATATCATCGATTCTGCACATCGCCTGAATGTCACGACTTTAAAACAGCTACATCTAACAAATCTCGGATAATTTCCGAGTACTTTGGAAAGAAAATAATTACGTTTACTCAATTACTTTTAGAGTTATAAATTTGTCTAATCTTTTTCGGATACCCTGTAATCTAAACAAGTAATTTTTAAACAAAAAATGAAAGGAACTTCAAGTAACAGTTTCCTAAGCCATGGATACATTCATCTTAATTTCTGTTTTCCTATCTCAAATTTGTTTTTGAACAAAGCGAAAGAAATGAATCAAGTATGACATACTTTTATGCGCAATTAAGCTAGCTGATAATGAAAGATTACAGTTCGAATATTCAATCGACAGATAGACATTAATAACTTTATGAAATAAATTATTTTTGTATAATATAAATGTTTCTTTACACCAGTTAATTGTTTGTGTTTCATTGCACCAATTTACTCGTGGTTTTTTCTTACTCCACTTTTGGTGGCAACTTAGTTGCCACTAATTTTTGTATAATACGTCAATATTTTTTACAGTGTATAAACAGCTTCATTGGCAACAAACCATACATGAAACTTAAGAAATCGTATAAATATTCACACTACCTTTAAAACTGCTTTAATGTGAATGAATTTTTTTTTGAAATTGTCATTTGTTTTCGCTACCTTGATAAAATGTTTAGCGTATCGCTTAGTCCCGTCAGAGAAAAACACACTAGTTGAACTATTAAATTTCACCTAATAGAGGACTTTGAGGTGATTTTTGTATCGGTTTGATAACGAATTTTTATGCCTTTTCTGTAAACTGTGGGTGACTTTACCAATTACGCTTTTCTATGTGAATAATCGATGTTCTCAGACTTTGTATGTAGATTTTTGAAACACCATGCATTTAGAATTCAATATATCTAATTAAATTCCATGATCACACTGAGAAAAATGGCACTTTCAAATCTGAGTAAATCGATGTTTTTATTTTGTTATGAAACTCTTTGTTTCAAATAGGACCACCCAATGCTTTCAATTCTGAAATACCAGAAATACTTAGAATATTGAAACATGGACATACTCAAAACTGAGCACATAGAGGTCAGTCCATACTCGCTTTTGAAACATGGACATACTCAAAAATGATTAGAATCAGTTCAAACTCATTTTTGAAACATGGACATACTGAAACATGAGCACATGATGTTTTATTCTTGAGTGTGTGCATGTTTTCTGAAATGAGTATATACATGTTTCAAACGTGAGTCATTTTGATTCGGAGCCATTTTGACTATGCGACATACTCAAATTTGAGTATTCTTTGCACAGTTTTGAAAATGTCGTTTTTAAACTGCAAATAAATTTAAAAGTTCGAAAATTCATCTGGATGTACTTTATTTTATATCTCTATAAGTAATACAAAAAGAGTATTTTTTAAAGTATGTTATTAAATATTGCTGTTTAATAAGGAAAAATTATAACATATCAAATTACACACACACACACAAACAAAGAAAAAAAAAAGAAAAAAAAAACTTATTTTACTTAATTTGTGAATTTGAAATGCATTGTTATTATTTTATTTCTCTTTAAGGTAATGATAAATTTACTAAAATATTTTATAATACTTACAGTTCACCTAGAGTCCAATATTTTGAAAAATCAGTTTTCAGTAAATCCAAACGGTTAATACTGAAATCCCTGCAAAAATTGATTCAAAATTTAAAATAATTATTTAGTTCTTCGATGAATAATATATATATAGTAAAAATTAAAGTTGAGAAACAGTAAATATACAGAGAGAACGCCAAAATTTCGTTAAAACTTTAAAAATTCATTAAAATGAAAGAAATGATGCTAAAAAATTGCGGACTGCAGTAATGGAATTAGACGGAGATCAGATTTTTTTTAATAACAAAAAAAACTTGTGGTTCAAAAAATTACCGACAGATGGCGCTGACATGCATAATATGAAGCAGGTGTATGCAAATTACGTTTATAGTAAAAGATCCATTTCAGAAAAACGTGCGACAAGCTTCAGTATCCTAGCACATGAAACGGACCCTTTTCTCCTCTTTGGTCATTTTGCCATTCAGAATTTACGCCAGTGGCCGATTCCCCGATCTTGTAAAAGAGATTAACCATCAACGTTTGATCTGGTAACGATAGCATACTGCTGGCATCGAATGAAGTATCTGTGGGCATTGAGGGGTTTTATTGACAGCCTGATTTACATACATCTGCTGCATATAATGCAATCAGCGCCATCTATCGGTAATTTTGGAACCATTTTTTTTTGTTATTAAAAAAATCTGATCTCCCTCTACTTCCATTCCCGCAAATCGCAATTTTTTAGCATCATTTATTTCTTTTTAATGTATTTTTAAAATTTTAACTTACTTTTAGCGTACTCTGTATAGTATATGTGCATCAAACTATCGTAATTTTTTATAACGTAAATTACTTACAACTTTCTTACTTCTTGGGGCAAGTCATGAGGAAGCATAGATAAATTTTTACGCATGCAAAACACGAACAAGCCGACACAAGTGCAATTTTTCGGACATACAAGATCTGCAAAACAGAAATGAGAATAAACAAGAACGAAAAATCATGCGTCAATCATAGATTATGAAACACTTTCTAACACTTCCAGAATACTTTAACAAAACTTTACCTATTAATAAGGTGAATGATGATGTCTAAGCAAACAAAGTCAAAGTTAAACCGGGCGGGGAGGCCTACTTTTCGGCTTTAGCTCAACTAGCCCCGCCCAGTAGGTTTGGTTACTATGCGGCAAAGTCTTACAAGATAATTATTAAAGTTGTGAGAAAACAATAAATACAAAACAATACTAATAGCTCACTTACTGAATGATAAACAATTAATAAATACAATAATGTCAAAGAAAATAATCATAGTTTGAATAGTAGCATCGAGGGTATAAAAAGACTTATTTGCAGAAAAACTTGCAGATATAGATAGGGGTATTTACAGTAAACAGTTAACAAAGTTTAAGTACAGCAATGTACTAGTACTAAGAATATTAGGGGATAACATATGTGATTGTATAGGAATATGTACATGTAGTGAAAACAATAAACACAAATCAAATACCACCATGAGATTAGAGAAGCAGTACTGAAACACAAATTCCAAAAATTCAAATTTTAAACAATTTGGAAAACGCATAGCGCTCTTGAAAACCCAATTTCAGGAAGTCATCAATAGTCGGAAAAAAGGCCGAATTAGTTTGTGCAGCCCTGTATATGATCTACAGATTTATATATATATTATATAGTATGCTAAAATTTAGTTCAATTAGGAAATGCAAAGCACATGTGAAAATTTCCCTTCAGCAATTTCCGACAATAAATGGAAATATACTGGTCATCTTTCGTGTTGCCCTGTATATGATATAAAAAGTAAGCTGCGCCGCCAGGAGCCAGAGTGGCGCCCGGCGCGTAGACGACCACCAAACCCAAGTCCTGAGGGACTTATATCGCACCAGTAGGAGCTGCTTCCTATGGCGCTTCGGCCGGCCAGAGGACAGCCACCTGCGGACCCTCCAACCTTAAACCCACGTGTCGACGACGTAAGTCGTTGTGATACGTGGTGAAACCCAGTAGGGGAGTCAACACGAGACATTTGAGGACGGGCCGGCGTCTCCCAACAGCTTCGAAGCTGGACACCCAGAAGGAAACAAGGCCCTAAGCCTTAAGTCGAGTTTTTCCGACCCGTACTTGCTTTACCAGAACTCGAGGGATGTGAAAATAATAGGAAACAAATTACTTAAATTGAAATATGTGTACCACAACTGAAAATGCACTTGCAGCAATTGTTGTCTGTAGACAGTATTGTAACCGAAATCTTTTTTGTGTCTCTGTAAATGAACGATGAATGCTATGCACTTCTTATTCTATAGTAAGCCTCTTGCAGTGCAACTCACTAAGGGAGGTCCCCAACTGCCAGATCAGGATTTTGTCGAGAGTGTTGTCGTCGGAAAGCTCTTACCATGGGGATCAAGGAAATGTATACAACTACCCGTAAGAATGCAACTGGTGAAGAGTTATAGGCCGATGTATATCTGTATTGATTTCTTAAGGTCGCTACACTGAGAAAAATGACATTTTCAAATCTGAGTAAATCGATGTTTTCATTTTGTTTCAAATAGGGCGACCGAATGCTTTCAATTCTGAAAAGCCAGAAATACTCAGAATATTGAAACATGGACATACTCATTCATACTCATTTTTGAAACATGGACATTCTCAAAAATGATTAGAATCAGTTCAAACTCATTTTTGAAACATGGCAATATTCAAAAAGAAGTACATAGAAGTCAGTTCATACTCATTTGAATGAAATGCAATATTTCCATTTTTCAAGAGAAAAATAATTGTGGCGTTAATGGGTTAAAATGTGTCAAAAAGAAAATTTTGTCAGTTAAATTTCAGTATCCAGGGAGCGCTTTTTCATTTAAGAAATATACTGATAACAATCGAATTGAAAATTTGTATAATTCATAACTCCCCATCCCCAAATAAATAATAAAGTTGTACAATCTTAACCACCATCTCAAATTGACCAAATCTATCCGAAAACCCTTTAAAAATTTCAAATTTTCTCAGGAACAAATTAATGATTCCTATAAAAATGTCAACATTCGTCCGAAGCATTCGATCACTTGCATTTAAAATTGCCCACTCATGTGATCTGGATGGCGAAGTGGATAAGGCAATAGACTAGTAGGACTAGGGTTCGATGCTGGCTCTGGGTAAAAGCGTAAATTTAGTTTATCCTCCCATAATCTAAAATTGAATCAGAGATGGCAGCACTAGCGCTTTTTCTCTAGCTGTTTGAAACATGGACGTACTCAATTATGAGCACATGATGTTTTATTCTTGAGTCAGTGCATGCTTTCAGAAATGAGTATATACATGTTTCAAACTTGAGTAATTTTCATTCGGAGCCATTTTGACTATGCGATATACTCAGATTTGAGCATTTTTGCTCAGTTTTGAAAATGTAGTTTTTTAGAGTGTAGCTAATAAAGGAAAGACACTCTGTGTGGTAGAAAAGACAGCTCACAGTACAGTTATGTAACCTGTTGTTGCCAGTGTGAAATTGGTGAAGGTTCCAAATTCCCTTTATAGGGTGGCTACTAAATACTGTTACAAATATTCAGGCATTTTATTTTACGAATCTAAAATGATAAATACACTAATATGATGAATATCAGAGGTGAAAGTATATCTGGAAATAATTTTACTCGAATCGACCGCCATCTTTATCGATTACCAAAGATAATCTCTTATGCCATTATCCGACTGCGGCACGAATCATTTTAAAAAGTAATCGGTCCCATTCACGCAATATGGAATCTTTGAGAGAGTACAAACTTATGTATTATTTGTTATTTACTTTAGCATTTAAATTCCTCCAGATGCAATAATCAAAAGGATTTAGATCCGGTGAAAAAGGTGGCCAATCTTCTAGCATGGTAAAGTTCGGACAATTGGCATGGAGCCAAGCCTCTGTTGACATAGCTCGGTGCGAAGGTGCAGAATCTTGCTGAAATATCCAATTCTTTTTGGATACAACTTGTCAGCATGTAGCAATAAATGTGCAACCAATATGTCCTGTTTGTGATATTCCGCATTAATTTTTATCCCTTTATCGATGAATTTCAAAGGCAATTATCCATTGTTTGACAATGCAGCCCAAACCATAATATAATTCTTGTTATGAAAGCGTTTAACATTTCGAAAGTTTTCAGAATATCCTCGAAGGTTGCTAAATATTTGGCATCATCTTTAGCATTATAACACTGTTCTGTGCAAAATAGCTTCTCATCAGAAAATATTATTCTGTGAACACTTTTTCTACCATAACGCTTCAGCAATTTGTTGCATCGTTATAATCTTTTTATCCTTTGTGCAGCAGTGTAACCTTGAACTTTTCTTTTGTGATAAGGGCGAAAACCCAGGTATTCATTTATAATAGTTTGCATAGTTCTGCGACTCACGTTCTCTTCTGCAACCATTTTATTTGCAGAACGTTTTGAATGTCTTCGTATCTTTTCACGAATTCTTTTGATGCGCACTTTTGTGCGAACTGAGAGTGGACGACCAGACCCAGGTCAATCTTTACAGCTATTAGTATCCAATAATCGATTTATAGTTCTATATATAAATGTTTTATTAAAACCAAGGCATTTTAATTGCTTAAAGATTTTACTCGCGAAAAATCCGCCATCAAAGAGCTGTTTAGTCATCATTTTTTTGGCTTTCATCTTTAAAATAAATTTAAATATTTGTTTTATACAAAAATCGTCAACACTAATACAAAATTGCCATACACTGAAATAGAGAAATATATTGTTTTACAAACAATTAAAATTAATTCTTATTTTTTGGAGTGTAACAGTATTTAGTAGTCACCATCTAGTAAGAAACAGAAGATTGTGTCAACATGACCACAGAGAAAGCATAATAAAATTGCATAAGTTGGCCTATAACCAATTCTCCTCGCCCACCTTTGATGACATGCGCCGGTATGCCTTTCAAAAGGCTTTAATTAGAGACACGGATCCCGTCTTTCGATCAATTAAGGCATGCTTTAACTTAACCAATAGCACCTATGACAACTGCGAAACATCCCCTTTCATTGTGTGTACCTGGTGTTGGAAACACTCGTGCTTCAGCCATTTCTATTCAGAAATGCACTACAATCCGTGAAGTTACTTTTTCCACCAAGTCTTCTCTGTAATGTCTGTAATCCGTCAACTCTCTTTTCTACCACACAGAGTGTCTTTCCCGCATAGCTAGCGACATGAAGAATACAATAAATGACAGAAATACGTCAAACTCTTCACCGGTTGCATTCGGACTGGTAGTTGTATACATTTCCTTGATTCCCTTGGCAAGAGCTTTCAAACGACACCACTCTTGACAGAATCCCGATCTGGTAGTTGGGGACCTTCCTTAATTAATGTTATATCTCAATTTTAATGTGTTTGAAATAGTCTAATATCATTAAAATACACCGCAAACGATTTTTCCCCTAGAGCGTAATGTAATGAAATTCTTTTGAATGGCCCTGTAAACGAACAATAAATGGTACACACTTCATTTTCAATACAAAATATGCCATAGTAAATCTCAATAACATATATCCATTATAGGGCAATCCGAGTATATGTATGTTATTTAGAGCACGGACAGACGGCAGACAAACAGACAGACAGACAAACCGAATTCATAAACACTTTTCATGTATGTTGGAAAGTGTTAAAAATACTTGAAAATAACTGAGCTTATACTGTTATAACAATGATTCTTTTACTAAATAAATTTCAACACACAGAAATTTCAATTTTATTCTAAAAATTTAAAAACTAAGAAAATTTAATAAATATAAGAACTTTTTTAAAATGTAAAATAACTGAACTCATAGCATTATAATGATACTTCTTTGATCAAACAATTTTCAGCAAACAAGCGTTTTAATTATATGCTTAAAATTTTGAAAGTGGAAATATTTAGGACCTGTCATAATTTTTTTTTAAATATAAGAAAAATAAAATATATATCAGAAAAAGGCAAGAAATATCAGAAACATAAAAACATATCAGAAAAAAAAAGAAAAAAAAAACAGTAAAAATAACTGAATTCATAGCATATAATGATAATTGTTTTATCAAATAATTTTCAGCAAACAAATATTTTAATTATAAACTGAAAATTTTAAAAATGGGAATATTTAGATAATATGAGAATTTTTTAAATATATAACTCTTTCTTTTTCCGAAAACACCCTTAACTTCAGAAGGTCATCGACCCTCCCCCCCCTTTCCAAGAAGAAAATTGCCTATTCGGAAAAAACATAAACAATAGACGTGATTTTGATCCGTCGCGGAAGGTCAGCCGTTTCAGATGTTTCCAATGGACCCTGTTCGCAGCGTGCAAATCGTGCAAATGCTTTTTAAAAGCGCGCTAATACAAAGGAATAAATCATTTTATTTAGAACTAAAGGCATGTAAATAGTCATTGAGGTCAAAATATAAACCTAATGTAAAAAAAATTTAATATAGTATTAGGTTTTTAATCCTTAAAATAATTAAAAATATAACCGAGTATGAAACAGCATTAAATTACAACCATTCCTTTCAAAGTAGATAAACAGATAAACTTTGGTGCTGCCATCTATTATCAATTTACAGAAGTAAAACTATTTTGGCATCTTTAACCCATTCCGGCGCGGAATAAATCTGTTTGTAAAATAATGAAATAATGGACCGACACCAGATTTTCCGAACGATTCCCTTAGAGAAGAATAACTTGCTGATTTTCCCTTACTTTATAAAAGGAAAATTTAAATTAAATATTCTTGGTGCCGTTTGCCAGTTTTGGAATTAAAATTAAGTTTTTTGTGACCACAGCCCGCTAAAGGGTTAAAACAAAGAAGTTTCAAAAATTTTTTAGCTTAAAAAAATCGTAAAAATGCGTTTGCACTGTGCCCAAAACCCCCCGTGAAAGAGTTAAGTGATAATGAAAAAGTAAAAATAAATAAATAAATAAATTACCACACAGTAGCTCATCGTCGCCAGTCGGACAGTTGGGTACTCCGTCACATAATTTACTCTGAGGCAAACACGAACTTTTGTTGTAACATTTATACTGCCCAGGGCAATTATAAGAATCTAAAAACACAGATAAAAAAATAGTTTTTATTAAAATAAAACAAAATAAACAAGAAATAAAAATTTTGCATCATGGCATAGATTAGGAAATACTTTTCAACATTATCGGTATATTGTTAAGAAATTTCTTTTTTGTTCATACAGTGAAATGAGATACTTAAATAAATATTTAAAAAAAAAAAAAAAAAAACACAACGCAGTAAAAATTCATTTCTAGGAATTACTGCACATAGCCAATAACGTGTGCGAATTCTTTCGTGCAGCCGTGTATGTGGTCTACACAGTAATTTACTAAAACTTAGTTAAGTTTTAAAATGCATATCACAGTTGAAAACGAACATCCGGCATTTATATCTCATAATCAGTCTTATAACAGAATTATTTTGTGTGTCTCTGTAAATAAACTATAAATTCTACGTACCCAATAATCCATAATGGGAATTTGTTTTACGAAAGAGAAAAAAGTTCAAAAGTTGACCGATAGATGGCGCTGTAGTCGTCATCAGATGCTATTTAAAAAGCGTGACATGCTGTTTGAATAAAGAGTGCTACAGCAGCGTTTCACGTCTTTTAATTAGCATCTTGTGACGAATACAGCGCCATCCATCGGTCAACTTTTGAACTTTTATTTTCTATAGCAAAACAAATACCCATTGCGTCACGTATACTCAGATGAGATATCAGGTCACTCTGACCAATGGTTCTTTTTTTACAGCCTTTTGAAAGTACAATTTTAATTATAATCACCCTGTATATTAATTCAATTGAAATTGTGTAACACTGCAAACGAATTTCCCCATATATCATAATGCAATGGAATTATATTGTGCGTGTCTGTAAACAAACTACAATTGCTACCTACTCTATATGCTATAAAAAGTATGTCGCCATCCACTTTAGTAATGCACATAAATGACATTATGTTTGAAACAGTGTAACTCTTAAATGCAATGAAATGCACTAAAAAAAATCCCTGACGGCTCGGCCTACAGGCACAGGTATATTTCGAAGACGCAGACCGTGGGGGCCTGTTTGTTGGGAATTACCGAAGAAATGACCTTTTTGCCCTAATGACGTGGTTGGGACCGCCCACTTAAAAAACTAACTTGTTTGCAGGCGGAACCGGCAGGGATATTTTTTTTTTTTAATTTTTTTTTTTTTGCTATAAGGGTTTGTCCTATAAAAACTTGTCAATATAAAAGTTTTAGATATTATTAAGAGGATTTATAAGAAATTTAAGCGGATTTAATATCTTGTGAATTGACGAAGTTATGAATTTATTTATTCTAAGCCCCCCCCCCCCCCTTTCCCACGCCTTGTTGCCATTTTTAATGATATCAAAAATCTGTCATACATAAATTTTCGACCATTTTCCTAGAAGTAATAATAACTTTAAATGGATTCGATATGTATCATAATTAAGAAGTTATGGGTTTTTTTCTGTTTTCACAAAAAGCCCCACTCCCCCCTTGGTTCAATTTTGCCCATTAACGAACTTGACCAAGATTTTTTGCCCCTTGATTTTATGTATCAGTTAGGAAGAAATTTGTACAGAATTATGGGAGTTATCGTGTCCATAAAAAAGTGACATAGATAGATAGATGGATAAAGTTTTGAAGTGGTTTTGGGTTCTAGGAGTCATGATCGACATAATTCCAACTTAAGGGAGAATGTAATAGGTAGTATTTCTTACGAAATCAACCTAAAATTTCAGATTAACCGTTATGTAGCAGAATACTTTTGAGCGTCCTTGTAAACTAACCATAAAATGCTTACTCATTTCATTTTCAATACCAGATATGCCATGCTAAACCTCAGTAGCGTATATTAACTGCAAAGCAAGTTAGAGAACGGACAGACAGACAGACAAACCGAATACACAAACACATTTCAACTACCATAGAAAGTGTTAAATATTGAATTTCTCTACGGTTTTCTTTTAAATTTCGTATTCTTGAAATTTTTATCGAATTTCAAATTTGTTGCAAACGCATTCTTTTTTTAACACACACACATATATATTCAACATATAATACAGGAGACGCCATAGAAGGTAAAATATTCTTATTTATAGGGGTAAAAAAGAGGTTTGCAAATTACATTTTCTGGTGAAATAGGTCTGCAACTTTGAAATTTTTACCACTTATTTATCGTCTTTTCAATATGCTATTTACAAATTTAGCTTTAAAATATAAACAGCATATTGTTTTTGTTTAAAATAAATGGCTGTAGATGGCAGCACTAAAAAAAATAGACATAGACCCATAGAAGTAGAAAAGTACTATAATCCAACTTCTTTGGGTAGAAAATTTTATTATATTAAAAAGTCCCTAAATAAGTGGTAAAAATTTCAAAGTTGCAGACTTATTTCATCAGAAAATGAAATTTGCAGATCTCTTTTTTACTCCTATAAAAAATAGAGGCGAATCCAGCCCTCTATTTGGAGACGGGTGATGTCTTTTTTTTCTTTTTTAGGGGGCGAGAAGAGGGTTCATATGTTTTCATTAGCAGTTTTTATATCTTAGATCCAAATGGACTATTTTCTGACATATACCCGAATTCCTTTTCTTTCATAAGTGCATGAAATTTGCAGGTATATTCGTAAATATATAAAATTGGCATGTTTTATCCAGATACTAAGACATCAGAGTTTCCCATTTTATCATAAATTCAAACAATCTTACAGAAAGTTTTCTCAAAGTTTGCATTTTAAGCCGATTTTCGAGGTTCGACAATCATGGAATCATTGTCTCGAGGAAGCAATCAAATACAATTCAAAATGTACCACATTTATAGGAAAATTTAAAACTATGTTCGATTTTTTAATGTTTCAACGACAATGCCTGCAATTTTCATGCATTTTTATTTTAAAATAACTGTACGAAGGTAACAGAAAGATTACATTTTGTAAGCAGTAAAAAACGAAAAAAAAAAAAAAAAGAAATACTTTTGATACTTATTTATAATTTTTAAAAATGTATTGTTCTATAGAAATCTTTTTCGTTTAGATGGGAGGGGTGTGGGGGGGGGGGGGGCATGACCCCCATAACCTCTTCCTTGGATTGCCGCTTGATAAATAAGAATATATTTCTTTCAAAGGCGTCTCCTGTATTATAATTAAATATATATATATATATATATATATATATATATGTGTGTGTGTGTGTGTTAAAAAAGAATGCGTTTGTAACAAATTTTAAATTCAATAAAAACTTTAAGAATGGGAAATTTAAAAGGAAGTGAACCATAGAGAAAATCAATTTTTAACACTTTCCATCATAGTTGAAAAGTGTTTATATATTCGGTTTTCCTTCTTCGTCTGTTTGTCCATGCTCTAACTCCCGTATATATACACTGATTGCCATGTAGTTAATATGTGTTACCGAAGTTTACAATGTCATATCCGGTATTGAAAATGAAGGGTGTAAGCATTTTATGGTTAATTTACAGGGACGCTCAAAAGTATTCTGTTGCATAATGGTAAACAGAAAAAAAATGTTTTATTCTGAAGTATCTCTTCCTCAATCTACGCGCGTTCGAAGAACGTTTTATTCCTACTGGAACCTTATGTAAACTGGTTCAGAATGTAATTGTGGGGGTCGGGGCAAAAGAGTGCTAAGCCACATTTTTAAACCTCTGCGAAATTTCAGTTTGAAAATTTGATCAAATTCTCAAATCAAGATATATGTCGACGCTTACGACTTTAGAGTGGACTGTAAATTATTCAACTACTATCGATAAAATTTCAACTTTTTACAAACGAACCATTTTATTTATTTACTTCGGAGCTCCCCATGGAGACATCCGAACGAAGCAAGAACAAAACAACAACTGGTTACATTTATCGCCAAGCGATATTAGAAGCCAAGAGTGGCGCCAACATACCGGCCACCACTGAAATATTTATTTCAGCAACATATCTTAAATGTCCTTCGTTGTGAACAATTAATTTTTTCTTTTTAACAATAAATCTTCAATTATAATACACGTTTCAATTCAATCAATAATACAAATATACAATTCAATTCAACTATAATATCAAAATACAAAGTTACTGCAAAAAATTTTCAAATGTAAATGCACAGAAATACAAGAAAAATAAATATTTACATTATAATAAAGGATCATTTATGGGCAAAATACTAACATTAGAAATTGCACGTTTGAATATACCATTAGGGGTTTTTACAAGCACAACCCTAATTTTACCATCGCTCCCATAAATAAGGTCTTGAATGCGACCGACTGACCAAGTACACATGGACAAATTACTATCCTTTAATAAGACCATAGTTCCAATTTTAATATTTTCCTTTTCAAATAACCATTTTGTTCGCTGTTGAAGATTATTTAAATAATCTCTACTCCATTTTTTCCAAATTAATTGATTAATTTTTGTAATTTGCTGCCAATGCCTAAGTTTATTATTGGCAAGGTCAGTCAAGTTTGGTTCACAGATGCTATTTATAGGGCGGCCGATTAAAAAATGTCCTGGGGTTAACGTTTCATAGTCATTTGGATCCGAAGATAAAGGTATTAGAGGCCTACTGTTTAAAATACCTTCGATTTGATTAACGACAGTTAAAAATTCCTCAAAAGTTAGTTTTAAATCTCCAATAGTTCTTTTTAAATGGTGCTTAAAGGATTTTACTCCTGCCTCCCACAAGCCACCAAAATTAGGGGATCTAGGAGGAAGGAATTTCCAAGAAATTGAATTAGCCAATAAGTAAGCAGCCAATTCCTCGGATTGATTTTTTACAATTTTATGCAATTTTTTCAATTCTGAATTCGCACCAACAAAATTGGAGGCATTATCGGAAAAGATGGTGGCACAAATTCCGCGCCTAGCTACAAATCTTTTTAAGGTAGCTATTAAGGCTTCAGAAGTTAAATCTGTTATTATTTCTAAGTGAATTGCACGAGTAGCAAAACAGACGAAAATTGCGACATAAATTTTACTAAAAACTCCTTTACGTTGGTTTTTGTATTTTATAAAAAATGGGCCACATAAATCAATCCCTGAATTTGTAAAAGGGGGGTTGATATTTACCCTTTCTTTAGGTAACGAGGCCATGATTTGTTCTGCAATTTTAGGTTTGTTTTTAAAACAAACAATGCAATTATGCACGATTTTTCGAGCTATGTTTCTGCCATTTAAAGGCCAGAATTCTTGTCTCACAAAATGAAGCAAGGTTTGAGCACCAACATGCAAATTTTTTAAGTGAAAATACTGGAAAATTATAAGGGTAAGCCTATGATCTTTCGGTAAAAGAATCGGATGTTTTTTATCATAAGATAAATTTGATTTATCTAAACGACCACCAACCCTAATAATTTCATTCCTATCAAGAAAAGGATTTAAATTACTTACTCGACTATCCTTTAGTTTCTCACCCTTCTTGAGTGCCTTCATTTCTCTGTCGAAATACATTACCTGAACCAATCTGATCAAATTAATCTTTGCTTGGTAAAATTCCTGCTTTTTAATAGGCCCTACAATCCTTTCTTTGTGCTTGCAATTATAAATAAATCTATAAATATAAACTAAAATACAAATTAATTTAAAATAACTGTTACTTAAGGCACAAAAATTGTTCAGAAAGTCATTAGTGTCCTGATTAATTAAATGCAAATTAATATGACAGTTTTTAAGCTCGTTTAAATAAGCATAATCATTTGGAAAGTCAGTTTTTTCCTTTTCTGTCAAGTCCAAGATATTATTAGTCAATAATGGACCTTTCCACCACAGTTCCATATCTGAGAGTTCCTGAGGAAATGTTCCACGAGATATTATATCAGCTGGATTATCACTAGAAGGAATGTGTTTCCATAAAAATTGTTCAGTGAGAGACTGAATCTTTGAGACTCTATTCGCTACGAAAGTTTTTAATAGATGAGCAGAGGCTTTTATCCATGCCAATGCTATAGTTGAGTCTGAGAATAAAATTACTCCTTGAATATCTAGTTGTAAGGAAGGGAGAATTTTGGCGACAAGTTGAGAAAGAAGCAAACAGGAACATAGTTCCAACCTTGGCACAGAAATGGTCTTTAGAGCTGACACTCTTGATTTGCTTGCAATGAGGTTTGATGTGGTCGATTTGGATGGATTTAAACAATATATATAAACTGCAGCACCATAAGCTGTTATGGAAGCGTCAGCGAAACCAAGAACAAATATTGCTTCTGTGGAAGGAGTTAAAATGTATCGATTAATTGTTATATTTTCTATAGTTTTTAGTTGACTTACGAAGTTACACCAATCACTAGCAAGAGGTTCCGGAATGTTCTCGTCCCATCCGAGTTTACACAACCACAATTTTTGAAGATAACACTTAGCCTTTGAAATAATTGGGCCAATGAGCCCAAACGGATCATACAATTTTGCTATGACAGAAAGAACCTGTCTCTTGGTGTATGATTCTTGCTCTTTCACCGAAACTCTAAACACAAACTGGTCTTTGTTGGATTGCCAAACCATACCTAGAGTTTTAGCTGAAGTGTCAGACTTAGTGCAAAAGGAGACATCTTCGATTTCGTCATGATTTAAAAGCTCATTCAAATTTGAATTCCATTTGTGCAAAGCCATTCCACAAGAACGAAATATGTCAATTAATTGATTTTTCAGGGCTATTGCCGAGTCTGAATCTGGGGATCCAGTCACAATATCGTCCATATAGCTATCAGAAAGAATAGCTTTTGCCGCAAGAGGAAATTTATCCTTCTCATCTAAAGCCAATTGTTTGATGCACCTTATGGCCAAAAAAGGGGCGCATTTAGTTCCATAAGTGACCGTGTTCAATTTAAAGGCAATTGTGGAATTATTTTCGTAATCCTTCCAAAGAATGCGTAGAAGGTCCCTTTGCGAAGGATCTATCAAAATCTGCCGAAACATTTTTTTAATGTCCGCAGTTAAAGCAATCTTATATTTTCGAAATCTTAACAAAATATCAAAAAGATCTTCCTTAACTTCACCGGAAAGCAAAATATCATTCAAGCTTTTTCCGGTTGTGGTAGGTGCAGAGGCATTAAAGACAACCCTTAATTTTGTAGAGGATTTATCTGGTTTAAAAATGCCATGATGAGGCATGTAATAAACTACTGAGCGAGAATCTTCGACTGAAATTCTTTCCATATGCTCCAATGTTTCATATTCATTTAAAAATTCGCAATAAAGTTTTTTCATAGCACTATTATTTTCCAATCTCCTTACTGTTTGTTGTAAACGCCTTTCTGCTAATTTTCTCGAATTTCCCAATGAATTTAATTGATCAGTTTGAATCGGCATTTCAACAATAAACCTTCCGGTATCATCTCTTTTGTGCGTTTTTTGAAAATGAGATTCACAAAATTCTTCTTCTTTACTTAGAAAACGGTCAGATGAAATATTTTCTATTTCCCAAAATTTTTTAAGATTAGATTCAATATTCTCAATTTCATAATTAAATGTCAATCCACAATATGAATTAGAACTCTTGATTTTAACAGTTCCAGTAGCAATAAGGCCAAACACCGAATTTTGAAACATTAAATTTGGTGAAATGCGATTTTTTCCTTCTTTTATTATCTCATAAAAGAGTTCTGCGCCAATTATTAAATGAATTTTACCCGGTATGTCGAAAGTAGGATCAGCTAACAATACCCTATTTGGTAACAATGCTTTATCAATTTTAATATTTGAAGAAGGTACACAATCAGTAATTTTCGAAACAACAAAAAATTCGCTAGGTGAAGAGAATGAAGCATTTTTATTACGAATTATCGTATTAACCTTCCCTTTCACATTAAAGGCATTTCCACCTAATCCACTAACGGAAACATTTATTTTTTCTTTTTTCAAGCCCAAATAAGAGGCCATCTCTTGCGTAATATAGTTTGCTTGGCTCCCGCAGTCCAGAATTCCCCTGGCCTGCACGAAACATTTATGCAACGGACTATAAATATAAATATATGCCGTAGACAAAAGAACTGCTTTTTTACTTTCATTATTATGCGATGAAAAACTCTGAGATATTTCCGATACATTTTGTTTATTTGTTTCATCATTTTCTGTACCAGAACGACGGTCTGGCGCCAAAGACATTTCAATTTCAGAATCGGGGCTTTTTAATGACGTTTTATTTTGAAATGATTTATTTTTATCACGATGAAGTAACACGTTATGTTTGAGAAAACATCGTTGACAGCTATATTTTGAACCGCACTTCGAAAGCATATGCGAATCATTTAAACAATTTATACAAAGTTTATTCCTTTTTACTTCATCAAATCTTTGAATTGGAGTCATTTTTAGAAAAACAGGGCACTGGTGAATTGCATGTAATTTTTTACAAACAGGGCATGAATTAGAATTCAGAATAAAAGTTTTTTGTTTGTTCTGGGTTTTAAATTTTTGCGAATTTATTTGTGTTCCTTGAAGGTTTTCCAATATTTGAACACGATTTTGCAAGAATTCGATAAAGTTATCCCAACTGGGTAGATCTGTCGTTGTTAATGTCATTTCGAATTCCTTACATGTTGTTCTATCCAATTTTGTCAAAATAATATTAATCAATAAATTTTCACTAAAATTGTTCATTTCGACATTTAAAACCTTTAAAGCTCTTACATGCTTTAAAATACAATCAAGCAGCATTCTTAATTTTTCAGCTGAATCAGTACAAATATTATCTAACATTAATAAAGATTTAATATGACTGTTAACTATTAATCTTTTATTGTCAAATCTTTTTTTAAGTGCTTCAAATAATGACTCATATGTGTCATCAGTGCTTTGGATTTGTTTTGCTGTCCCCACAAGAGAGGATTGCAAATAAAAAAGTTTCTGATCACTAGTTAACAATTCGTTCGAATCAATTATACTATTAAATTGAGTCTTAAAGTTATTCCAATTTTCATACGAACCATCGAATTTCGGCAATGGAATTTCAGGTAATTTGACATTTAAATTTTTTGTTTTGTTAACACCATTATTTTCAATATTATTATCAACATTTTTACTTTTAGAATTATCAATAAGCCTTTTAAATCTTACCTTGAGATTTTGGAGATCTTGTTCGATTTCTTCAAATTCAGAATCACATTTATCCATTTCTTCATCTTTCAAAATTTTATAGAACTCATTTTTCAAGTCGTCTAATTTATCTTCTAACTTGTTCAAATTCTCAATTTTGTTTAATATATCCACTGAGTCTATTTCTTGTGCCCCATCGGCTATAAAGTTTGCTAATTTTGTCAATTGGGCCTTTATATTGCCCCTCCTTCGATTCAACACCTTTATATCCATTGTTATTGTTCCGATTTCTTTTTTTTTTTTTTTTTTTTTTAAACAAAAACGAAATATAATCCTATGATGGCTGATTATTCTCCGCGAGCGGAACCATGTCGACGCTTACGACTTTAGAGTGGACTGTAAATTATTCAACTACTATCGATAAAATTTCAACTTTTTACAAACGAACCATTTTATTTATTTACTTCGGAGCTCCCCATGGAGACATCCGAACGAAGCAAGAACAAAACAACAACTGGTTACATTTATCGCCAAGCGATATTAGAAGCCAAGAGTGGCGCCAACAATATATAGCATAAAGTTTTTCGCCGATGTCTTAGTAACATTTGAGGTATTCTGAGTAACAATATGGCATTGCTTTAATGATATTACTAATAGTTTTTTGTAAATTAGGTATCTTTATTGGGGGCATAAAAATCTGGGGAAAAAATTAAACCTGTCAGATATGCTGCCACTAAGTGACATTAGAAACAAATTATATGTTGAATATTCTAATTTACAATATTAAGCAACAGATTACAGTGTTAGATTTATTTCACCAAAAATGTGGCTTGGCACTTTCTTGCTCCGACCCCCTCAATTGTTTCTGTTTACGTCATCTGTGTTTGTCTATGAAATAAATATTTAGATGCGTTTATCATGACATGATATTAAACATATCATATGAACAAACATGATATTAAACAGTTACTACAGTTCATTATTTACTGGAAGTTATGTGTTGTGTAGTTAACTAAGTTACTAAAATATTACACAAAGTACGCAAAGTTATAGTCGTTAGTCTCGGGTCGAATGAATGGATTGGTGAAGAGATGAGAGACCGGAGGGCGCTGGTGTATCTAAAATTGAAATATTTTACAATTAGAAAGGAACTGAAATATATATATATATTTTTTTTTTTTTGCAAATTGGGACCAAAAAGTTCGGTTAGTGTAGATATCTAGTTACAGAGGGGCCAAGCTCTCACTAATCGTCCGTAATATGTGGATTAATTTGACCCAGTTTAACAACTTTTCGAACCAGAAAAATTATTTGACCAATCTTTATTTAGTTAATTTCAGATTTCTACATGGAATATATTTAATTTCATTTCTTAAAAAACTTTCTGGTGCGAAACTTATTAAACCTGGGTTAAATTAACCCACGTATTACAGAAGATTAGTGAGAGCCTGGCACCCCTGCTAATTACCACGATGACCTTTTGCGGCTGTCATTAAAAAATTGTACTCTACGAGTGATGGAACCATGACCAGCCCATATCTCACAAAGAGTGGGGGGTGGTTCAAGTTTATGGAATTTTAGGTTCAAGGTTATGGAATTTTAGGTTCAAGGTTATGGAATTTTAGGTTCAAGGTTATGGAATTTTTCAAATATTCAAAGTTCAAATGTACTGGAACGTGAAATTTTTATTTGCAAGTGTAATTAAAAACATGCTTTTTGTAAAACGCTTTTCAAAATTTAAAAACTTTACATAGCTTTGCAGACGTAGTTTTAACATTTTAACACGTAAGAAAATTAAGTGTATATTTTAGAAATCGTTTTTTCAAGTGACCATCAAAGAGACATATTTAAGGAAAACTATACAGAAAAAAGAAAGGCTATGATGTCATACACTCACGCACAGTTTTTTTTTTTTTAATCGGTTATAAAAAAGAAAAAAGTCGCCAAATTTAGGAGAGTTTTTCCTTTAATGACAACCTAGCCATTAAAGGAAATATTGAGTTACTGAGTTGGTATTATTTATACATATTGAGATACTGGTTTGGCTGGGGCTTGAAAAACGCGCCAACCAAAAAGTCGCCAAACATCGGTGCGTGAGTGTAACACATCTGTTCCAAAATAAAATAAGAAGAAGAATTTTCCGACGAAAATACGCGTGTATTCCGTGGTCAAAAGTTCAAAATTTAGTAAAAAAGTTTTGAAATCTGTCACCCTTTAACAAGTTTGTTGAAAACATAACAACAATAAAACAAAAATATATTTAGTTACTTTTACTTACCACATTCCTCTTCATCCCCTCCTCCGATACAGTCCCACTTGTTATCACAAACATAAATTGTAGGAATACAGTAAGAATTAGGGCACTTCACGTAGTCTTCTGGACACACAAAATCCTCTTCCAAAATAGAAAATACATATTACTTACTACGGAAACTTTATAACAATTGAGTTCAATATAAGACTAAGAGTATTTTGTTAAAAAATCCTGTAAATGCAATTACTCTATTAAAATACAGGGTGTTTCACAAAGGACCCCTAACTTTAAAAATCAATAACCCGGAAACGGTGATAGATAGAATTATGAAACCAGTGGTATGTTTATTTAAAAAATCGTAAGAATCTTATACGTAAATCTCAAAATTTAGTTAAAAATAGCACCGATAGATGGCGCTGAGAGCGTTAAGAATCCTTCTAAAGATAGTTTAGAAGCACAGAAAGACTAGCCGTCGAAGATTTCGCCATTGAAATCTGACCGCTATTAGCGTATAGTGAAAATAATTCTGAAAGTGATGTATGCCGTGGTGGAACGTGTGTTTATTGTGTTGGAGTACCACCGATTAAATCAGAGTCCTACTGCTACAATGAGAAGTTTTCAAACGCGATTTCAAGTCGCAAAAAGCCCAGATGGGAAAATAATTCGTGAGCTTTTCAAGAAAGTTCAACAGACAGGCAACGTGTCCGATGCGAATTATTTTTACTGTACGCTAATAGCGGTCAGATTTCAATGATGAAATCTTCAACGGCTAGTATTTCTATGCTTCTGAACTCTCTTTAGAAGGATTCTTAATGCTCTCAGCGCCATTTATCGGTGCTATTTTTGACTAAATTTTGAGATTTATGTATAAGATTCTTACGATTTTTTTAATAAACATACCACTGGTTTCATGCTTCTATCTATCACCGTTTCCGGGTTATTGATTTTTAAAGTTAGGGGTCCTTTGTGAAACACCCTGTATTAAAATATTTCCAATTGCATTTTACATTTAAAATTTGTATTTACTTCTTCGTTACTTAACAAAACAGAAAAAAGCAAAAGTGTAATCTAATGCAACAAAGAGAGCACTCATCTCCCTCAAAGGTTGCACAAAATTGCAAAAGACGAAATATCTCGTTTCTAGTATGAAAATTAATGGTACTTGTTCACTATAGGGTCTTGGCGCTATTCGGGCTTCAGAAGTGAGATTTGTTGCCAAATGATGTAAACATCTATGAAGACAAACCTTATGAACTTTTTTGCTTGTTTATACATTATATATACCGTATATACTCGCGTATAGGTCGAGGAATTTCTGACAATTTTCAGCAAGCAAATTGGGGGGTTGACTTATACGCAAGTCAATTAAAACAATAAAAAAAATTAAAAAACTGTTGAAGAGAAATATGCATGGCTCAGTTATAATATTTATTTAATATTTTATCCTTTAATTTCCCTTCTAATTGCTGCCCATTCCAACATAACCCTTTTGCTGGAACAAGTTGATCAGAATTAAAACTTAGAATTAAATACATAAAGGTTTCTCTGGGGTTGGCTAATAGAATAAATTAATTTATTCAGAAAATAATAATAAAAGGAATCCATAGAGATTAAATTTTGGATATGTTCCCCCCATTGCATTGTGTAATTTCGAAGTAGCCCATTACCCTTTTTGAGAATGATCATTCTTGCCCTTAGCTGACTTTTAAAATGGAAATCTAAATAAACAAACACATACTAGATAATTTAAATGAGAAGACTCCAAATAATTAACACTATTATTTATTTACAATATTTACAGTTATTTCAAGAAAAAAAAAGATTTATCAGAACACATCTGATTTAATTTCCTAACAAAATTTCTCCTATAATATTGGCATTAACACTTTGATCCTTGCAAAGGATACTTATATTTGTTTGTATTTATATTTAAATTGATCTTTGACAACATTATTTGTTTACAATTAAAATACTGACTTCCATTTGTGACTAAGGTCACACTACCAGCTTCTCTTATAATATTTTGATAAAATCAAATAAACTGGGGTATTACTTAGGTCAGAGTCATATTTACCTATACACATTGATTGAAGAAGGTTTCTCTTTGTATCAGAGCACACTTTCCGCTAACTAAATAGCGCTGCACTTATTGAAAATGTTCATTTCACAAAACTTAGCGCAACTTCACCACTCTCCATATATGTTGTTCGGGTTCGCTGCTTTCTTACCATCAGAATTGCCACTCACTCTATTTTCCTCTTTCGGACCGCACAAAATTCATCGCGTCATTTTATTTCACCTCTCACTTTCGCTTCTGATATCGATGTGTGTTCTGTTTTCATTCTTTTTCACAACTGCTTTTTCATCACCACGGTGGGCCGTACTTCGTTCTGCCCAAAATTTGCATGACAGTGCTTTAAGCCCATCCTTCTTTTTTTTCATTGGGTAGTTGATCTCCCGTTTTAACTGAAATTTGCATAACAGAGGGTCAGTTTCACCTCCTCTTTACCAACCCCAACCAATGGCTATGCATCAGTTGTTGCTGTAGCGTGTTGTTTTTTTTCTCGGAACGACGTGTGTGTTCTTTGATATTATCTCCCAGACCAACTTAAATCAAAGTTCTTCTTATTTGACTTTTATGGCTTAAAATTGTCGCCAGCGAGTCTCTGGTCATAAATTTGCCATCCTAAATCTTTCAACTGAGGCGACTTATGGGAAAGTCCCGATAATGTACTTTCCTTACATTATCTTTCCCCCCGTACTAAAAGAAAGAAAACGTCCAGTTTTCTTTAGCATTGCATACCCAAGAAGTCCATCACCATTGCAGATAATCTATAGATCACATAGATGATATCAGTCCACGTTCATCTATACAGAATCATCTTGTAGACTAAAGTTCATGCAGAGGAAAATGTTCATTTGTAAATTACTTGTGTGACTTTAATAAAGAACAGTTCATATATGTACACATTTCCTAAGTATTCCCAAACAATTTAGAGATAAAATATTATCATTAGTACAAAAATTTTAAATTTTGTGGTTAAATATAACCGGTGTGTCTAAGATAGAGCACTCACCAAATTCAAAATATCTAAATAGCCAAACAGACCATACAAAACAAAAAGATATAATACACTGTGATATGTAAGGATCAGTATTCAACTTTACAATGATTCTTGATCATTATTTTTAACATAATACATGCATCATACAATATATAAAACCCAATTCAGGCAAAATCTTACAATTACACATACATAACTGAATATGTAAGATACCTGAGAGAAAAATTATGATAATGAGTATACATTCAAAATATGTATATATATATACATATTTATATAGAGCAAAGAGTTTAATCCAATATAAAACTGTACATCCACATTCTCAATTTTTTTTTTTTTTTTTTTTTTCAAATTATTTAATTATATCTAGTGCTACTAAAATTTAAACCAAAATTAGGCCAAAACAAACCAAAAGGAACAAATGTATATCTATACATACATATATATATATATATATATATATATATATATATATATATATATATATATATATATATATATATATATATATATATATATATATATAATAGCAATACTCTTCTGAGTTCGATGAAATGGCATGTCTTCCACTTTACAATATTTACACATATTAATGAATGAATTCAGCACTATATCTAAGTAATAAATGCAAACAGACAAATATTTTAGATGGACACAAAAACAGTCCTAGCAATCTGAAAACATGACACATTCATGATGTTGTAACTTTATGATATTCATCTACTACTTGACCCAATTTTATGGATTAATTCAGTTACCATTTGTATTGTCCATTCATATGATTGTTGTAATTTTATTATATACATACAATTCTTTCGAATTATTAAACAACAAAGAATGAATAAAAAGAAAAAAAAATGAAATTTTTCTTTAATAATTTTCCCTTCTTTCCTATTTTATTTTTTTTTTTATTTCTCTATTTCCTTTTCTTTTTCTTTTTTTTTTTTTAAACGCCTAAGCGTAAAAATTCTCATGTTAATTCTAACATGTTGAAAATAATAACTCCCCGTTCTGTCACTGTTCATTTTTTTCTGCCCGACAGAAAGAAGAAAAAAAAAACTTCTACTCAATGATAAGAATCGGAAAGCTGCGTGACCTCAGGTCAAACACTCACCCCGTTTCTGTCAATCATGTAGCCCTACTGAACAGGTGATTCATTCCTTCCTCGTACACCTGAAAATGCTGGCCTAATCCCATACCACGACCGGTTCAACACCTAAATGCTTCTTTACCTGGGATAATGCGTTTCTAACACGCCCCCTGAACGCACCCTTTTTTTTTTTCAACCCTGCAGGTGAATAGCGTTTGCGATCCTCCGGTATGCAGAACACCTCAACTCACCTCAGATCTACCTTCCTGATTTGCCCCGTCACATGGAGTATGGCTGCGAATTATGATGTAAGTTTACGAGTTATTATTCTCATTATTTATTTATTTAATGATATTTATATCTATATATATAATTTTTTGATATATATTAAAAGCTTAATTATTAAAACTGACTATAAGCCAATTGTTTAAACTACCCTTCGTCTTGACCCGTAAATTGAGATCAACCAAATAACATGCACGTGGTCTTTCATGCAATTCAATATTAAGACAAAAATCCATTTCCCGTTAAATATGTTACCAAATTACCATCTTTATATAAAACAAATATCCTTGAAAGTTTATTATCATCTAATCACGGCCTTATAATTACAAACACTAAGCGAGAAGGAGGGAAAAAAATGACTTCAAGCCTACAAGATCGTGTGAACTAAGTCATCTCCACGCTAAATGATTATTAAATGGTATATGTCCACTACCGGAATGCCATACATTTATTTCGTAAAATCCGTTATCAAATTAATTTCATAAATATGCATATGGGAATCTTATCAATTTCGGTTCCCCTTTAGATGACCAGCCCACGTTGAAATGCATAGTACTTAAAAGCCTCTGAATCACTGACAACTTTTAAGATTATCTCCAAATGCTTATTTAAAAAAAAAATGTTTAAATATGTTAAAACCGATAAAATTTATTTATTTATTTATTAATCATTATAATAATTATTAATATTATTCTTCTTATTATTTTTTTCGTATTATTATTTCTTTCCTTTTTTTTTTTTTTTTTTTTTTTACTACCGATCTACTTATTAATAAATAACATCTTAGAACATTTAACCTAACTTAAATGGAAAAAAAAAACTTTTATTTATTTATTTATTTATTATTATTGTTTTTAATTACATATTAATTGCCCGCCACCAATTACTGCAGTTAAGAAACTTTTGCCCGCAAAAATTTCCAATTAGTGTTGGAACTTAATATGCAATTAGCATCCTAGTAATTAAAAAATTTTACACAGCTGGAATTATATGTATATATACTTTATTATTCATTATTATTAATTTTTATTTTTTTTTTAAACTCAGCTTAACGAATTAGTTAATGAGATTAAATGTTAAATCCAAATTGTTTAGTTAAACTAAAAAAAAATAATGTAACTTAATTAATTAATTTTTTTTTTTTTTTTTTAACGGCTTGGCTTTACCATGATAATGTGAATGAAATGATCTTTTGACCGATTCATTTCCCAATTTCATGCAGTCTTTTGAAAAGTGAGCCTTAATTTATAGAAACAAGAAAATAAATTCTGTCATTATTATCATTATCACTTAATTAATTAACTGAATTATTTCCTTTCGTCTTATTATTATTATTATTATTATTATTATTATTACTATTATTATTTTATCGTTCTCTAAGAGTTTAAAATCGTTATCTAAATTTTCCAAAAAAAAAAAAAAAAACACGAAATTAAAACAAAATGATACCATGAAAAACGAATGTTCGATATTTGTTTATCTGTTTACTGATTTCGTTTTTTTTCCTTTTTATGATGTGGCCCCTGCCAACCTGACCAAGCGGACGAGCTAGGAACCAACTGCTACCGTTTCACGCCCCTGGAGGAAACAGAAATTAACGTCCAGAATGTATCAGTGTCAACAGGAAAAGACCGGGGGACGCATACGGAAAACTGCCCCCCGGTGTGTGTTTGTGAATTTTCGTTATTTATTTATTTATTTTGGTGTAATATGGAAAAAAATTGGTGTGTGTCAGGGACGCCTGGATTATCCCCCAAGGAATAGACACACACCCAAAGAGTGCACCCTCGCGAAGAAGACATCATCAGAGTAAGTGATACCCTCATTTATCTATTTTTATTTATTTATTTTTATCTTTACTGACCCTTCCTTCCGCGTAGTTGTCCGCAATGCTTGTTGACATGGCAACTGGGGATGTTTGTTGATAAACAAATCCCCACTCCGCGCCTACCTGGTACGTCACCAAAATCTTTCACACCGCCTCAGAGATTTTATTGCCCTGCGTAACCTAGCCTAGGGATTTATTATTTTTTACTTGCTTATTTGTCTTTATCCAAATCTTTATTCAATTGATTATGTGATTTTCTTTTTTTTTTTTTTTTTTTTTTTTTTTTTTTATTGTTTGTGATACCTTGGGTCGCTTTTACTATGAAATTATCTCTTATCAAAATTTGAAAACTGTGCCAGGGATATCTTATTTTATGTTATTTTATTTTACTTATTTATTTATTTATTTATTTATTTTTTTTTTCAACCCTAGTTGAGTATGCCATCGCTTTTTTGAGAATATTTAAATTTGACAGTTAGTAGAATTATGCAAACCGCAACTAAAATTTTTACATAAACTGTTTAAGCTATTAGTCTTTCTGTAACAGTAACATCTTACTACCCCTTTTTAATGGTATTTTATTCCCACTATGCTTCCTCTGATGAGCTTGACTCCTCTGTTTTGCACCTGTCAGCATGCTTTGGTGCCCAGAGTCTGTCAATGTGTCTTTTTATAGTTCCTTTACTTTCTTCCGTTACATCTTGTAAAATGTAATTGTTATTTCGCACTTTTCGAACCACCTTAAATGGGCCTTCAAATTTTTTTTGTAAAACAGTAGGGTTAATGGACTTAAGGTAAACTTGTTGTCCTAGTTCAAGTGTTTTTATTTTATCAAGGTCTTCCTCTGTCACATATTCAGCCATCATTTTCTCCTGCTGTGCCAACGCTTGCAGTCTAACCTCCTGCATGTGGTCCATTCGGTTTTTGACATATGTCTGAGTGTGAATTTGTTCTGTTGGCATGTGTGCAGTAAAAGGAGTGCGTAAATTTCTTCCAAAAAAAAGGAAGGCGGGTGAAAATCCCGTCGCTCTGTGCTTCGCCATATTGTATTGGAGTTTGAAAAACTCTAGGCGAATGTCCCATTGTAAGGAACTTTGTGCCATGGCTGTCAGTGATCCTTTCAGTATTCGATTCACGACTTCTATCAGTCCATTTCCTTGGGCTCTGTAAACTGAACTGAAGCGAATTTCAATGTTTAGAGCACGCATGTACTCTTTGAATACCGCTCCCCTAAAATATGGCCCATTATCTAATTTTAACTGTTTTGGCAATCCAAAATAACTGAAGTATTTATTAAAGACATTGAGAATAGTCTGGGACTCGACATTGCGAATAGGTATGGCTTCTAGGAATCTTGAAGTAGAATCCATAATCGTGAGAATAAATTTATTCTTGCGAAGTGTAAGTGGAAGCTTTCCGACGATATCCGCATGTAATACACTCCCTATCTCATGGTCCTTAACCATTTTTTGAATAGGAACTTTCATTTTTTTATGTGGCTTTGCGGTGTTACATGGTACACAATTGGCACAATAAGTTCGAATATCTGTATACATCCCGTGCCAAAATATTCTACTTTTCATGGCTTGATAAGTTTTGTCAAAACCAAAATGCGGTTTGTGCACTTCTTCCATCAAAGCAATCTTTAAAGCATCCGGCGCTATAATTAGTTCTGTTTTCTGTTTCCCCGGTTTTAAAATTAGCATCTTCTCTTCATTTAAAGTATACCTTTTGGTATTTCTGTTTTCTTTACCTTGTTCTATTCTGGCGGGTCCCTCTCCGTGGTCCCGACCCGACTCCTTTGGTGGAGGAGGTGACCGGGAGCGGAGCATTGCGCGGACACACCGTTTAATACGGAGTGTTCGTCGACACGACGGGGACAGGAGGTGACTGGTCTGGGTTCCTCATCGTGGTCCGCCAGTGGGAAAGGAGTCTCCGCAGGGCCGGAGATGCCACGCTATGGCCCATTGTGTTTCGCCCATTTGGGTTGTGGGCTCGCGGATCTCCTCCTCGCAAGCGCAGGTTCTCTGCGACGCGAGCACAGCCAATGATCGGAAATTTTCCGTAGGTGGCAGGCAGACGACTCCGTAGGCCAATCCCAAGGTTCACGTGGATCTTGGGCAAAGGCTAGCAAATGCCAGCCGGATCCCTCCAAAACTTGACTAAGGAATTGACGGAAGCACGATCGATCTCTGTAGAGCACGAAATCGTGATGACTCTGTTGTGCACCGATCGTCGGGAGATACGGCATGCAGCAACTATCTGCGACGAGACGGAGGCAGAGGTGAAATAGTCCCAACACGAACCCCCATACTCGTGGAAGAGGACCTCACGAAATCCACTGCAGCTGGAGAGTTGTGAGTCGCCCTCAATGGTCACCACAGGGAGTGCCTGAATCGAGGAGACGGTCACTATCCGAAGGCGACCGGCCAGAGGCGCCAGGGACGCGAACGTTCTCTTCGAGGAAAGGACCACCCTCTTCCTGCTATGTGATTACGAGGAACCGGACCGGAGGCTGCCGACTAACGCGGCGTCGATCAGCTGAAACTCGAAACCTAGGTCCGAAACCCAGTCCGAGCACGTCTCTCGTGCAGCCAGGCATTTCCACACCTGGCGGGCGGACTAGTGGCACGTCTACTAACTTTCTCGTTACTAATCTCGATCGGGCCCGTCTCTTTGGCGCGCTTAGAGGAAGTTTCCGCAACCTCTAGAGTCCGATAGCGGTGTCTTAGGATTCTTCCGTTTTTGAGTGATATTATATGTGGATGATCTCGTAGTTCTGGAGTTGTCGCTGGGTTACCGGCTAGTTCTGCCTAGTCGGGTTCAACCTCGCGCCAGACTGCGTAGGGACAACCTATCCGAATCCCGTCTATGGGAAAGAACCGAATTTCCTCGTGGTTCTGGGTCGGAGAGAGGCCTCTTCTGCTCCTTTTTAAAGTGCATGACATGTGAACCTCACGGCCAACGAGCCCAGTAGCTTGCCCATCCATGCATGTCTATGATCGGAAGCCGTGGGAAAGCAAGAGTCGTCGGAGGAACTCGACATATGACCGAGGGACCGTTTCCCCCTGTGGGGTTTCGCGAACGAGGCCGTCGGGGGTTCTTCGGCGTCTCATCAGGTGTACGTTCCACGCGGAAGTTTCCCCAGAGCAGGGTTGCTGCCGCAACGACCTATGAGGTCGATACCTGGTAGAATGGTCTAGGGTTCGCAGAGGGGCGGCCCAAGACCGGTCGCAGCGCCGGACGAGACAAAGTCCTGGTGCATTAAAAGTCCTTCAGAGACTTGGGCGCGATGGTCGAAAAAGTGCCGCGGGCTACCCCCGAGGGCGCCTGGCGGCGCAGGATAGTTTTACCTTGTTCTATTTTCTGAATTATTTTGCTTAATTTCTCGTCTGAATATTGATGTTGTTTAATATTCTCATTAGATAATGCGGGATTAACGGAAAATAAATTATTGTGTAAATTTGTATCCGTAATAATATTATTTATATTTCGCGAAATATAGTCCGCTGGGTTGGTGTCCCCTTTAATGTGATCGAATTCATAAGAGAAATCGCTGAGATTTATCACCCATCTTTTAACCAAATCGGACTGATTCTCTAGATGTAAATTTTCCGTGAGAGCCTTGGAATCGGTGAGAATCTTGAAGTGTCTGCCTTCCAACATAGTTCTGAAGTGTAACACCGCTTCATGAACCGCTAATAATTCGAATTTCAAGCTCGGGTAATTCTTTTCCGGTTCCCGTAATTTTCTCCCAAAAAATTCAATAGGTTGTAATTTTCCTTCAATTTCCTGCGCCAGTACCGCTGAAATTGCAATTTTTGAGCCGTCTGTGATTAAAGTAAATTGTTTGGTGTAATCAGGAGGATGTAATGTTGGGTTGTTTATAATTTCATCTTGGATTTTCTTAAAGGCCATTTCAGTATTTTCATCCCATTTAAATTTAATTTTATCTTTAGTAAGATTAACTAATGGGTTTACTATTTCCTTTTTTTTTTGGAATGAGTGTTCTAAAGTAGTTAGCCAAACCTAAGAGTGACCTTACTCCTTTTTTTGTTTTAGGTCTTACTAAACTTTTAATTTTATCTATATTCCTTGTGGATGGTGAATAGCCGTGCTTGTGAATTTGAAAACCAAGAAATTCTATTTTATCTTTACATATTTGCATCTTGGATGGCTCAATTGTTAGATTATGTTGGATTAGCGCCTGTAACACTTCTTCCAAAATTCTTAATAATTCTGATATAGTGTCAGCCCCTATTAAAACATCATCAATAAAGTAGGCTACCTGATGCTTGTTAAAATGACCCAATACCTTATTTATCAGTTCAGCGAAATAGGCGCTCGAATTGCGAGTTCCGAACGCAAGTCTCAGAGGTCGAAATTTACCATTTTCTGTGATAAACGATAGTTTTTGGCTATCTTCAGGTCGTAAATTAATTTGGAAGAAAGCACTGTGTAAGTCCAATACTATATAGTACTTCTTCCCACTAATATTCTGTAAAATTTCTTTAATATCTGGAATCGGATAGGAATATGGCTCTAAAATCTGATTTAGCAGCCGGTAATCTACCGCCATTCGAAATTTAGGATTGTTTTTGCTATCAGCTTTTTTTCTTACAAAAATGACAGGAAATGCGTAATTAGAGTCCGATTCCTCGATGATTTTCGCTTCTAATAATTTTCTTATCTCTGTCTTTGCATATTGCTTCACTGCTTGTGGCACTTTATAGGGTTTTGTTTGAATAGGATAGTCGTGGTTAAGTGTAAACTTTGGTGTCACCAGTGAGCATTGACCTAAAGTTTGATAGGATTTCGAAAAAGCGTGTACATGCTTTAAAAGAATTTGTTTGAACGAATCCTGTACATCCGATGGTAAATGATTAAGATCAAAATCTTCCTCATTTATCTCTGCCTCTCTTAATTTATGTACATCTTCCAAATTTAATGCATTGACCTCAAAAATTCTCCCTTGCTCAATATTGTCTATAGATTTATCTTGTTTGTATTCCAAATTAGTGAAAATTTGCCCGATGTTCATACCTGTTTCTAAATGTATCTTGTTATTAGTAATATTTTTAATTAAAATATTTATTTTTCTGTTATTTGGGGTGTCATGGATAGATCTTTCATAGAAAATTTTATTTTTGTGCTGTATTGGTTCTAGGATAAATGTTTGATTTTCCTCTAATTTTATGGGGCATTCTAATTTTACAAATTTTTCCTCCCCTGGGTTTATAATATTATGGCCTACCGTTTTTGCAAACATTTTCCCCTTTGTAGGTTTTCTGTATTTTTTAGTCCTTGTGTTTTGTTCTGTAATTAATGTATTTACTTCCCCAGTGTCCTCCGAATCTTTGATGTTTAATGCCATTTTTCTTCCTTTGAATTTAAGATACTTCTCTTCAAAATCTAGAACCATTTGATTTTCTTTTAAGAAATCGTACCCTAGTAATAATTGATATTTGCGGCCAAAATCTTTATTTGTAACATAAAAAGTTCCTTTTACAAAAGTGTCCTGTAATTTAAATGACATTCTAATGCACTGTTTGAATGTAATCAGTGAATTTGTAAGTGTTTGAATCTTAATTTGATTTCCCAAATATTTAAATTTTATATTTGCTTGTTTTAAATTTTCAAACAAAAGCGGTGAGATCAAGCTCACCTGTGCGCCTGAGTCACAAAGGCTGTTAATTACAATATCTTTAATTTTAAATTTAATTAGAGGAAGTTCATTTGTATCGTTCTGTACACTTGCAATAGTTTTATCCCTTAAAGTATGCCCGCTATCGTGAGACTTGCTCGGGTCTTCTTTATCTGTATTTACAAGTCTCGTATTTAGTTTTCCGCATCCTTGTCTTTGTTCTGCTTGTATCTTTTATAATTGCCCCTCTGAAATTTACCCCTTTGATTACTATCCTTGTTACTGTTCGTATGATTTTCTCTGTTTTCCCTAGAGTCCGTATATTTATTGCGATAGTTATTCCTCTGTGCACCTCTATAATTTCCTCTCTGTTGAGTGTAATACCCCTGTGCATCATAATTATTAAAGTCAGGTTGATAATAAGTATACGGCGTGTTGTAATGTTGTTGTGGTGGGGGTGGCAAAGGTTGAGCATTTGGTACATGATTATAGTAAATATTACCCTCCGGAAATGCATTGTGAGAATCGTGTCTTTCATACTGGTTATAATTCTTGTAATTTGCTCTGTAATTACCCCTATTGTTTACAAATCTATGCCTATAATTCTGGTTGTTGTTTTTATTAGCTTTATTATACCAACAACTATCCTCATTGTGTGACCCCTTCTTGCAGATATTACAAAATTTTTCGACTTCCTCTCTTTTTTCGATTGTTCCCAATTTTATGTTATTTATTTCTTTTGATAAATTATTAATCTGCTCCGCCGTTTCTACATTTAATTTCAATAACTTCTCAAAAAGTTGCGATTCATTGTTAGCTGTTATAGTATTTACCTGTTCTGCCCCTATATTATTGTACGCCTCTTCTAATTTAATTGCTGTTTTGCAAGCATCCTCAAAATTATCGGGAAAGGTTTTTCTTAAATCCATACTTAAATCCGGTCTAATCGCATCCAAAAATCGTGTCAATCTTACTAAGTCCAAAAATTTCCCGTTTCCGTTCGGATCAACTTCTGTATGGCTTTTCTCTATATAAAGAGACGCTGCGTTTTTGAATTCGCTAATAAAACTTATTAAGTCTTGTCCCGGTTTCTGTTTCAGATTAAAAAATTCAGTCTGTACCTGCGTAAATGATTTCTTGATTTTAAATAAATCTAACAATTTCTTTTTGAATTCGTTGTAGTTTTTCTCTTCTATAAGCGATTTATTTTGTGAGAGTTTCTCTCTCGCAGTACCCGACAATTTTGCTTTCAAAATTGTAAGCTTCGCATCGTCTTTTAATATTTGTTTAGTTAAGTCCTCAAATTGTCTGAGAAAATACTCGCAATCACTTAACTTTTTCCCATCGAAATTCGGGATTAGAGAAATTATTGTGTCCACTGATGGATCTGCCATCGTGTTACTCGAATCAATTTGCTTTTCTTTATTTAACTTTTTTATATGCCCTCGCGTTAATACGCCAGAAAAACTCGAGTTCAAGCTATTTCTATGATTTCTACGATTCTTTTTTGGCATTCAGCTTTTTGATAATTAAAATTTATTTAGATACTGAATTCTAAATCTAACTTTAAAAATGCATGGAAATTCTTACCCCTAAAAATATTATTAAGCCAAGTGTAAACATTTGCAAAATTTCAAAGATATCAAAATATAAATGCATTATACAATAAAGTATACAGTATCAAAATATATATGCATTAACAATCTACTAATACACTATTTTATCTGCTACATAAATCCTTATCTTTTTATTTTTTTTATTATTCATATCATTTTACGCTATCATTTGATTTTTTTTTTTTTATGATTTACTTTCTTAGCACAATGTTTCAGTATACTGTTAAAGATCAAATGCAAAGTTCATATAAGAGTAACATAAAATATACATACAATTACGAATATACTGATTTTTCTAAGTTGAATACTGATATTTACGAAATCACCGACTTGCTGGTAGTGGAGCCTTTTAGAGGAAGTCAAACAAACCATCAAAATAAAAAAATCTCCATTTAATCTTCCAATAACTTATCATTAAAATAAAAGAGTTGAAATTATTCTAATTAACAGTTTCATAATTATTATTTTGCAATATACTATATAGATTGTAAATTTCCACAATTTGAATATAAAATTTTAAATTGATTACTTTTAACATGAGCCTGTATTTTAGAATACATTAAAGGTATTTAACTTAATGTTTGACAATAACCCAGTTGCAATTTTTTTAATCATTAAAATTGAAAACTCAATTAACAATAATTAAGAACTGGACGGCACCAGTGAATTATATAGGAATTGCAGATGTTGAAGAGAAATATGCATGGCTCAGTTATAATATTCATTTAATATTTTATCCTTTAATTTCCCTTCTAATTGCTGCCCATTCCAACATAACCCTTTTGCTGGGACAAGTTGATCAGAATTAAAGCTTAGAATTAAATACATAAAGGTTTCTCTGGGGTTGGCTAATAGAATAAATTAATTTATTCAGAAAATAATAATAAAAGGAATCCATAGAGATTAAATTTTGGATATGTTCCCCCCATTGCATTGTGTAATTTCGAAGTAGCCCATTACCCTTTTTGAGAATGATCATTCTTGCCCTTAGCTGACTTTTAAAATGGAAATCTAAATAAACAAACACATACTAGATAATTTAAATGAGAAGACTCCAAATAATTAACACTATTATTTATTTACAATATTTACAGTTATTTCAAGAAAAAAAAAGATTTATCAGAACACATCTGATTTAATTTCCTAACAAAATTTCTCCTATAATATTGGCATTAACACTTTGATCCTTGCAAAGGATACTTATATTTGTTTGTATTTATATTTAAATTGATCTTTGACAACATTATTTGTTTACAATTAAAATACTGACTTCCATTTGTGACTAAGGTCACACTACCAGCTTCTCTTATAATATTTTGATAAAATCAAATAAACTGGGGTATTACTTAGGTCAGAGTCATATTTACCTATACACATTGATTGAAGAAGGTTTCTCTTTGTATCAGAGCACACTTTCCGCTAACTAAATAGCGCTGCACTTATTGAAAATGTTCATTTCACAAAACTTAGCGCAACTTCACCACTCTCCATATATGTTGTTCGGGTTCGCTGCTTTCTTACCATCAGAATTGCCACTCACTCTATTTTCCTCTTTCGGACCGCACAAAATTCATCGCGTCATTTTATTTCACCTCTCACTTTCGCTTCTGATATCGATGTGTGTTCTGTTTTCATTCTTTTTCACAACTGCTTTTTCATCACCACGGTGGGCCGTACTTCGTTCTGCCCAAAATTTGCATGACAGTGCTTTAAGCCCATCCTTCTTTTTTTTCATTGGGTAGTTGATCTCCCGTTTTAACTGAAATTTGCATAACAGAGGGTCAGTTTCACCTCCTCCTTACCAACCCCAACCAATGGCTATGCATCAGTTGTTGCTGTAGCGTGTTGTTGTTTTTCTCGGAACGACGTGTGTGTTCTTTGATATTATCTCCCAGACCAACTTAAATCAAAGTTCTTCTTATTTGACTTTTATGGCTTAAAATTGTCGCCAGCGAGTCTCTGGTCATAAATTTGCCATCCTAAATCTTTCAACTGAGGCGACTTATGGGAAAGTCCCGATAATGTACTTTCCTTACATTAAAAACCCCTTCAAATACTGCCAAAATTCTGGCTTTTTGTGTGTAAGAATACATAAAATAATATTTAAAATATACAAATTAATAATAATATCATTAAAAAATATTTCATTGATTTGTTTTTGTTTACTTACCACCGTTTTCGCATTGGCGAATCTCTCCTACCATATGGAGCGCGCGTTTTTCTCCAATCTTTGGCTTGATTTTATGCAAAATTGTAGTAAAAACTTAGGGGGTCGACTTATACGCGGGTTTTTGATTTTTTGCATAATTTGAATTTAAAAGTTAGGGAGTCGACTTATATGCGAGTCGACTTATATGCGAGTATATACGGTATATACATTATTATTGTTTTTTATTTACAATTTACTTCTTGTTTGTATATAAAAATAGATAAATGGCTTCTTTATATTCAATAAATTGTACAAATATTGAACATATTGCTTGTGTATATGAAATAGAGGATAGATAGTCAGAAAAAAATGTTGCTAAATTTCCATCTCTCGCCAGGGTCATTTTCCCTATCTCGGCAAGTCTACTACACTGGGAAAAGTACCAAATTATTCTTCTCTTCGAAAACGAGATATTTCGTCAACGTCATTCAAAGAGTCAATAACAACCTATACTCACCACAATTAATCAAGTGCGTAACATCTCTGCAACCTAAATGATAGCCATATTGGTCAAACTCATAACGACAACGGTACTTTATGGGTACGTAATGCCCCGTGTTGCATCGCAAATATTCTGTGGTATTCGTACAGTCTTCATTTGATTCGATAGCTAGAAAAAAAAATTGAAATAATGTATTTTTTTTTATTTATTTAGCTTGTAAATGCAACATATTTGCAGGGTTGAGTTATGCCGATACCTATTGAATTTCATTTTTTATGAAAAATCAAAAATGAGTATAATACTGTTCGTTTCAAATAATTTAGCACATCATAAAAATACAATTTGATTTTTTAAATAAATTATTTTGATGTGATGTATTTTTTTTTTAATTTTTACAATTTTAAGAATAAATAATGCAATATGTGATATTTAATATAATATCTAAATGTCAGAAATTAAATAAGCAATCAATATAACGTAAGCCCATCGTTTGGATAAATTTCGATAAAAAATATAAAAATTATAAAAATTTGAGTGTGTACGCTGCCGAAGGAAGTGGGGTTCCCACTTCTAGATTAATTTGGCTTGATTTTTGTTTAATAATATAAAATCATACAAATTTGAGGGTGTACGCTGCCGAAAGCAGTGGGACTCCCAACATTAGGTTCGTTAGGAAAGATTTTCGTTCAAAATAATATAATCAAAACAGACCAGAGGCAGCACGCCAGGTGTACGCTTTCGAAGGCAATGGAGCTCCAACTCTAGATTCGTTTGGACATATTTTCATTTTAAAATATGAAAACATATATATTCGTGGATGTACTCTGCCGAAGGCAGTGGGACGTCCAACATTAGTTTCGTTTGGAAAAATTTTAGTTTGAAAATATAAAATCATTCAACACTGATTTAAGTATCATTATTATCACGAACCCGGGCAACACCGGCGGGTCAGCTAGTAAAACAATTTTTTAAAAAGTTATATTTATCCAAAACGAATATGCTAATTGTTCAGTGTTTCAAATAAGACAATTAAAAAAAAGTATTATTTGTCCAAAATCAATGTGCTAATTGTGCAGTCTTTCAAATAATAATAATAATAATAATAATAATAATTGTGATATTTGTCTAAAATCAATGTGCTAAGTGTTCAATCTTTCAAATAAAACAGTAAAAAAAATGTTATATTTATCCTGTTCAAGCACAGAAGGATTTCTTAAGGAAGAAAACTGATGGGAACTCACCATTGCCAAAGCATTCTAATGCTTCTATACGATGGTAACCATATTGTCCTGTTCTGAATGTGTAGCCAAATCGAACCTTTAATATAAAATATTGATTAAAGTAAAAAGTAAAGATACGATGACATCAATCCATAGTTTTAAACATTGAAATTACGTTAACAAATAACTTTTATGCATATTAACATTGCTAAATATATGACAGTTGAAATTTACAATTTAAACTACAATTCGACAAATTGAAGCATCATGGTCAAAGACATTTTCTAAAGATTAACAGCTAATCAAAGATCGACAAAGATTAAAATAAATTATTTAATATGTATTCGTATTCAAAGCATAAATTAAAAATATATATACATTTTACACAGCATCTGCAATAAATTTCTATGCAAGATTTCTCAAAAATTCGCATTCTTATTAATATTTTATTAGTTTTAGTATTGGTCGTTATGATGTCGCATCATATATTATTTATTTGTTGCAATTATTCCCCTCTCATTTAATTCCCTTTTCCAAATTTGTTCCCCTTTTTTATTATTTTAACGCTCACTGTTCTACAAAAATACATTTTTTTCATTTTCCTTTCCCACTCTTTTGTTAAATTCAGTGGAACAAATTTCATTCCGTTTATTCTAATATCCTTTTAATTCAGTTACACTAAAAATATTTCTATACTGTGCTGATAAAGTAAATGAAAATCACTACATCTACCCTTTCAAATAGCTAGCATAAGATGCCCATCTGCCATCTCCTTATTTGGTCACACAGATCTGTTGCTAACTGATTTCTTCATACACACCCTTTTAATTACAATGATTCCCAAGCGCAACCGAATAATTCTTGTCCAAAAATATCCAACGTACATATCAAAGTCATAACAAATTCTAAGGTTCGCGGATTCAAGAATGCGAAAAACTTTCCCGAGCCCCATGTGCAGTTTTGCATTCCCACACATGTTGGCTGCCGCTGAAAAATTCGTTAGGATGATTTATGCCAAAAATGGCTCTGTTCTCTAAATTTTTAATTGCCTTTATGCTCTGTTTGGAGAAATCATCGCCATGTTGTAACCCTTTGATGAAATGTAATTTCATTCGAGTTTATGTCATGATAAGAGAAGGAATCAATTCTCTCGCTAATCATCTAGCTATCAACATGTAACAATATCAATGAATGTGTTGCGGTCCCGGGAACGCTGCCGTGGGCAGCCGTAGCCATGGAACGTTTTCCTGTATTTGTAAAATGATCTATAGAACCTGGGGATAATTAAAATACTTTCGTCCACTTCTGTCTGCCTGTTCTTCCAAATGTGCCTATTCTTATTTCTTCTGAATTTATAGATTTCTTAGAAAGTAATAATGATTTTAGTCATCGAAATACTCCTCTCAATAAAATCACTTTTCTACGATCATGAACTATTGTATAGTCGTCTATATTTTTTTAAAGAAAATTACAATAGTTGAGCAAAGTAAAATACAGATAAATACTTCAAAGTTACAGATATATAATAAACTCATAAATAAATGTAGTGCAAGTTCTTGGTCAAATGTTGTAATAAACATATTAATTTTTCACTAGATTAATTTTAACACAATTATTCAAATTGGTAAAGAAATCATATGATTTGTAATTTTCCATCTGGACGAAAAATGTCCTGGCCAGGATTCGAACCTGGGATCTCTTGGCTGAAGCTGCCAGTGCTCTACCAACTTTCTTCAGCCAAGACATCCCAGGTTCGAATCCTGGCCCGGACATTTTTCGTCCAGTTGGAAAATTATAACTCATATTAATTTTTATCTGATTTATCATTAATCACATCACTTCCACAGTGATCATTATATCTGATCATAATTTAGTAATGATCATCATATCTGATCATAATTTAGTAATGATCATCAATATGATAATCAATGTTAAAATATGTAATTTTCTCTAACTGAGATTTCTTGAGTTTGATACATTTCAATCTATTAAAGTTTAAATAGAATTTCTGATTTTGTAAGCTATTTACCTTTCTTATGGTGCTATTTATTATGCTTAATAACCAAATAGTGACGCGTGATATTTAAAATTCTATTACAATTTGTCACAACTTGAAAAATAATTGTACTATATGCGCATAATTCAGATGATTTATAAAAATTGGAAAATCTAATGACACCACGAACTAAATATATACAATAACCTCTTCCGAGTGAACCACGTTTCCAAAAAGCGTTCTTTAGCTATAGAAATCTCAGAAACCAAGATATTTTTGGGATTTAAAGAATCATTTATAAAAACAAAATTTATTTTTCTGCCACTGATTTTCGGAAACGTTTTCTAGTAGTTTTTATAGCGTATCAACCAGTTTTCTCAAAAAGGTATACAGGTTTTTCGAATGATATCCATTCTATAGTAAACATTTTCATGTTCAACAAACATGTTTCACAAACAAACAGGATAAATTAACAGCATTAATATTAAGATTAAATTTAATATTATTTTGTTACTATGTCATGTACGAGGGAAAGTCATTAAGTGAGTCACAAAAGATAATCAAATAATAACTTACAATGATATTCACTTCAAAACTATTTTTATTTCGCAACATATTCTCCACCAATATTTATGCACTGATATCACCGTTTTATCAGTGCCCTAACACCAGCTGCATACGATTCTTTGGGTTGCTGTCTCAGCCACATTATTACTTCAAGTTGAACCTTTTCATTATCTATGAACATCATCTTGCAACTTCTTCAACATCCACCATACAGCTTCGACTTAGCCCCAAGCAATTTTCATCTGTTTAGTCCACTAAATATCATCTTGGAAGAAAGATGATGTTTACAGATGATGAAAAGGTTCAACTTGAAGTCCTAATGTGGCTGAGACAGCAACCCAAAAATTTGTTGCAGCTGGTGTTGGAGCACTGATAAAACGATGATATAAGTGCATAAATATTGGTGGAGAATATGTTGTGAAATAAAAATAGTTTTGAAGTGAATATCATTGTAAGTTATTATTTTATTAACTTTTGTGACTCACTTAATGACTTTGCCTCGTATAAATTCAATTATGCAGCTAAAAACGTTTAATTGAGAATTGATAACATTCGAAAAATATTCCGTTTTGAGAAAATAATATATACACTATAAAAACTACTCAAAAATGTTTCCGAAAATCAGTGGCAGCAAAAGAAATTTCTTTTTATAAATTTCTTTTTAAATCTTGAAAATATATTGATTTGTGAGGTTTTTAAAGATAAAGAAACCTTTACGGAATCGTGGGTAACTCGAAAGAGATTATTGTATATTTTCTTACGTGGTTACATTTTATTTTCATAGATTAAGAAATATTTGCTTTTTTTTTTTTTACAACGTGCATAATTCAGATTTCTAATCATGCCATTTATTGCTCTGAATAATCAAATATTCAACAAACAAATACGGGTATTTCCCTACAAGCATTAACGAGCTCCGCCCATTGCGTGTGATCCATTGTACGTCAAATTTGCTGTAATGCATTTGCCAGGTGAATTTTTACATCCCCACGTTTTGTTTTGTTTCGTACCTCCCCATACGTATTGAGGTTGTCCTAAAGAACTTCAATACGTCATTCTATTTTTCCTTTTCTGGTTGTCCATTCCAAGAAACCTACCAGTTCCAGTTCCAGTTCCAGTTCCAAGGCTTGTCGGAACTGAAATGGAATACCGTTGCAGACGAAGAAAGTGGATTATTTTAGGAGGAAAACAACGCTGTGAACAGTTCTGAAGCGCGGTGGGGCGATGGGATACATGGACCCTTGAACTGCCTGCAATCCTACTGCTGTTGGAGAAAACTTGGCAAAGACCCCTATGGGTATGGCTGTCGTAGGAGGAGAGGGAATAGGGAGTGACACTGAAAAGAATGGTTGACGCACGGGTGACAGAATAGGGAGTTTGTGGCACTGAGAAGGGTGATTGACGCACCCACAGGATTAAAAAGGGTGAACTTCATAGATTAAGAAAGTAATAATCGTTCAAACATTAAAATAAAGAAAATTTAAAAGTCACACTATCCCCCTCTTCTCAAGGGATTTATGGGTATCATAGGTCTGTCAAAGAAATCCGGTGGCACCGAATCTCTGCGCACTTCTGGCGTAAAACAGCTTTGTTTTCCTTCTAGTTATACTATCCTAAATATATGGTTCCAGAGCACTGCCAACTGGTATACTGGCGACATCTCTTGGACGCATTTATTAATTATTTAAATTTTTACTACTGATATGTATAGTTGTTTTTCTAACCTGTCTCTTTTTACTAATATGAACTATTTTTCATTTTCAATAGCGTAACTACTATGCTGATAAAATAATGTCTACTCCGGCAAAAAATTATATCGCGACCGGCGAAAAATTAAAGATAGTTAGTCGTCTACTATATTTTATTTCTTTAAATTAGGCAGATCAACGTCAAAATTTTGTTTCGCTATTTCAGGCTGTTTCCATGGCAATGTAGAATGTATTTATCGAAGTAGTAGAAGAATGTTCGTTTCAGTCCAGCAGGCGCTATGTGCGCGGAGCCGGAGCCGGAAGTAGCAGGTGTGGACACCGGAAGTTCTGTGAACGGTGAAGGTCACCGGAAGTCGCAGGTGTGAATAACAAACAGGTTAAGACAGGAAACCGGAAGGGATTACGAGATAAGGACAGGATGAGACGTATTTTTTATGGGTTTTAATCAGATTCTTTCTTGATAGGGAAAATTTTTCTACACCAGATGTGCTGATGTCTCAAGGTTAGCGGAAGGGACAGGTGATGATAACAGACATGTTTATACAGGAAGTGATTCCATAAGTAAGGCCGGAAGGTAATTGGAGATAACGTTTGGATGTTCTACATCAGATGTGCTGACCACGCAAGGTCATAGGAAATGACAGATGTTGATAACACACAGGATGGAACAGGTATCTTTAGACAGGAAGTAATTCCGTAAGTAAGACCGGAAGGGATCAGGAAGTGAAATGTGATAAGACTTTCTGACTTTATAAAAGTTTAATATGAATTTTTTTTTCTATAAAAAGGGTTTTAATTAGATTCTTTTTTGAGAGGGAAAAAAATGTAGTTTTTTTTTTTTTAATTTTATAAAAGTTTTTATGGTTGGTGGGAAATGTGATTTTAAGTGTTTAAAAGGGTGTGACATGTGTAAGATGTATCATTTGTAAACATGACTTCGAGAGAGGAAGTGTTGAGTGTTGTGTGTCTCTATATAACAATTTGCATTGTGTATTCGTTGATTTATGTGTTTACCGGTAGTGAAAAATTTAAAGTGGATTTTATACTGAATTTAAATGAAACGGGTAATTTATCTGTTTCGATATGATGCGATTCGATATTAACGTCTCGCGTAATAAAATTTTATGTTGTAATGAAGGCGATTTATCCGATTCCAAGTCACGCAGCAAGTTTTGGTGGTGTAAATGCCTTGTATCTTGCTGCCAAAGGCAAAGTCAAGAAGAAGACGATACAGAAATGGTTAAGCGGAGTTGACTCGTACACGCTTCACAAACCGGTTCGAAGACATTTTCCGACGAATCGAGTGATTGTGTATTCGATGGATCAACAATGGCAGACCGATCTGGTGGATCTCATCAGTTTACAAAAGTACAATCAAGGGTTTCGTTACCTACTGACGTGTATAGACATTCTCTCTAAATATGCGTGGGTGATTCCCTTAAAAACGAAACGGGGGGAAGAAGTTGTGAAAGCGTTTCAAACTATTTTTGTAACGAGAAAACCCAAGGCGCTTCAATCGGATGCTGGACAGGAATTTAAAAACCAGCTTTTGCAAAGATTATTAAAACAAGAAGGCATTCGATTTTTTACGACACATAATAATACGAAAGCTTCGGTCGTTGAACGCTTTAACCGTACCCTGAAAACTAAAATGTGGAAATATTTTACCCACAACCATACTTATCGTTATATCGATGTGTTAGACTCATTAGTGGATAGTTATAACCATACCTATCATTCGAGCATCAAAAGAACCCCAGCAGAAGTAACACCCGAGAACGAAAGCGATGTCTGGTTTACTTTGTATGGAAACTTGAAAATGTGAAAAGAAAACCTTGTATGTTTCAACCGGGTGATGTGGTGCGGGTTTCGAAACAGAAACTGACCTTTGAAAAAGGATACGAAACCAATTGGACGGAAGAACTGTTTATAGTGACAGAGTGTGTCACAAGAGATCCTCCCGTCTATCGAATTAAGGATTTGATGGACGAACCCATCCAAGGCACCTTTTATCCCCAAGAACTTCAAAAAGTCCAAATGAAAGACACTTATACAATTGAAAAGATTTTAGAGAAACGTACCCGTAAAGGTCGAGTGGAATATCATGTGAAATATAAAGGGTATTCAAACAAATTTAATCAATGGATTCCCTCGTCTGATTTATCTTCCTTATAAGGGAGTGCAAGAAGGTTGAAAGCGCATTTAGCAACATGTCGTTCTACTTGACATTACCCTCGGACAGTTCTAGGAATTATTTTCCCGAGAATAAAATTTCACATTTTGTTACTCGATTACCCGCCCCTATCGAATTAAGAGGAGAATGGGAAGTGGGTCTTGTGGAATTTATTTACCCGCATACCTGGTATAATGTGAATAGTACGACCAATCTGATTGGATTTGACTTGAACGACGGAAAGACTATTGGTAGACGCATCCCCCCAGGATTTTATGAGACGGTACCGGATATTTTGAAAGCCATCTCTATTAAAGACATTGAAAAAAAGATTTCGTTCACCTATAATAACGTTACGAAGAGAGTGACTATCAACGTGCGAGAAAATGCTAAAGTGATTTTGGAAAACGGTCTGGCACAGATGTTGGGATTCGAACCGTCTGAAATTGAATCCTTAGATGGAAATGTAGAACAAACTGTTACGAGTTCGTATGTAGCAGATCCGTGTGCTCATTATAGAGTGTTAATGATTTATTCGGATATTGTGGAACCGCAAATTGTCGGTGATGTGTTAGCCCCCTTGTTACGAATCGTGAATGTAACTGGAAAAGACGGAGAAGTGATTTGTGCGACCTTTGATCGCCCGCATTACATGCCAATCAGTCGAAAATCATTCGACTCTTTAGAAATTGTTATAAGGACGCACCTGGGCGAATTAACGCCATTTGAGCGTGGGCGGTCGTACGTGAAACTTCACTTTCGACAAAAATATCTCTCGTGATGTTGGTTCCCTACCAGTGTTGTGCGAAATCTTTTGAAGATTATTATACACAACAGTTGGGGCATGGTTTAAACTATTACCAAGGCGGCCCTTTACAAAGAGGTTATGGATTCGGCGGATTGTTTCGGTCTATTTTTCGTGCTGCGGTACCCCTTTTCAAGTCAGGGGCGAAAGCCGTAGGAAAACAATTGTTTCATACAGGTGTAGATGTACTCAACGACCTATCCCGAGGCGAGAACATTAAAATAGCTGCCAAACGACGATTTAAAGAAGCTGGAAAAAACTTAACAGATAAAGCGGCTACGAAAGTGAAAACGATGATTGGTTCCGGTCGCCAATATAAAAAGAGAAAGCGACCCGCTAAAGTAGTCACTCAACACAAAGTCAAGAGAGCGAAAGTACACGATATTTTCGGCTAAAGATGACTGGACTTATTCACCGAGATTCTCCTGCCTGTGCTAAATCGGAATTGGACCTATTTTTAATTCCGCCCACACAAACGGCTATTGAAAAAGGATATTACGTTGAATACCACCCTCTCGCTAATATTCGCGATGGGGGGCCTGTAGAATTTCTAATCTCAGGAACCGGTGAAGATTACTCGGATTTATCTGCTTCTTACATTCATGTGAAAGCGAAAATTGTGAAATCCGACGGAACGGATCTACCTGCGGGTGAACCGGTTACCTTTATTAATAATTCTTTAGATTCAGTTTTTCAACAAGTGGATGTGAGTGCCAACGACCGTTGCATCTCCTCTTCTAATAATACCTATCCCTTTCGTGCATACCTCGAATCGTTAGTGAACTATAGTGAAGATGCTAAAAAAACTTTGTTAAGCTGCAAGTGTTTTTACAAAGACGAGAATTTAGCAACATCGGATCCCACTAGCAACGCAAACCCTGGACTTAAGAAACGCTATGAACTGACGCAAAACAGTAAAACGTTGGATATGATTGGTCCTTTACATTCTGATATTTTTCAACAAAATCGCCTATTACTGAATATGGTGGATATGAAAATTAAAATGACTCGAAGCAAACCCGAGTTTTGTTTGATGGTGAAGAAAGATGCCGCTCGACCCTTCCACGACTATAAAGTGATTTTAGAACATGTCTCTCTTTTCATTCGGAAAGTGAAAGTCAGTCCTGGTGTGTTATTGGGTCATGCCAAAGCCTTGGAAAAAACAACTGCGAAATATCCCATCGATCGAGTTCTGTGCAAGACTTATTCCATATCGACCGGTAGTAAGTCGTTTATGCAAGATAATGTGTTTTTAGGAACCATGCCGAAACGTATTATTATTGGACTTTTAGATAATAGTGCTTATACGGGACAATATGATTTAAATCCCTTCTACTTTCACCATCACAACGTCAACTTTTTAAGTGTTTATGTGGACGGACAACCTGTACCGAGCAAGCCTTTGGAATTGGATTTCAAGAATAACAATTATATAAGAGCTTATCATCGCCTGTTCTCTGGTTTTCATCAAGACGCTGGGAATTATTTAACACGTGAAGACTTTGCTAACGGACACACCTTATACGTATTCGATTTAAGTCCCGATTTATGTGACGGACCTCATTTAAATTTACAACAACAAGGTAATTTACGCATCGAAATTAAGTTTGCCGAAGCCTTACAAAAAACAACGACTGTGTTCATTTATGCTGAATTTGAAAACATTATCGAAATTAGCAAATCACGTCACGTGATCTGCGACTTTCCCAACTAAATGAATTCACTGCAAATTGAGAAGATTCTTACAGAAGACCCTGTTACTCGAAATTATTTTTTGGGTGTGTTTCCAAGTGATCAACTCCCTACAAGAATCGAGAACTATCCTGCCTGTTTTATCTGCAATGTGGACACGTCTACAGAACCCGGAAGCCATTGGATAGCCTTTTTTATGTCTTTGTCTCATCGAGTTGAATTTTTCGATTCATACGGAAATAAGCCTACCTTTTTTCAAGGACCTATAGCGAACTATGTACAACGTTTTTCACGAGTCAAGTTTAATCCGCTTGTTTTACAAACCCATGTGACTGCCGTCTGCGGGCAATATTGTATCTTTTATCTTTTTTCTCGATGTAGAGGTAAAACTTTGAAACAATTTTTATCCTATTTTGTCACAGAAGATCTGTCGAATGACCGACGAGTTTATAATTTTGTAGCCAAACGTTTTGGCATCTATGCTCCTTTTTATCAATAAATGTCTGTGTAAACTGGAAACCCCTGTGTCTGTGATTATTTAAAGTGTGTTCCAATGAGTGTTTGTTTATTAACGATGGAGTTTCCACGCTTTCAACACCCTTGTACGATGCTTTTATCGGGTCCCACACGAGTCGGTAAAAGTTGGTTTTTACGCGATTTGTTAGCAGAAAGAACCCGTATGTTTAACCCGCCTCCCGACAAAGTCGTCTGGTTTTACGGAATTCATCAAAAGCTCTTTGACGAAATAGAAAACGTAACTTTTGTAGAAGGTTTTCCAGCAGATTATCGCAAGTATTTAGGGACCGATTCCCTTATTATTTTAGATGATTTAATGGCGGAATGCGGTGACGACGAACGACTTACCTATCTTTATACAAAGGGAAGTCACCATTTAAATATTAGTGTTTTATTTATCACGCAAAATTTGTTTCATAAAGGTAAAGAAATGAGAGGTGTTTCACTCAACAGCCAATATTTATTTCTGTTTAAAAATCGTCGTGACATGAGTCAAATTATTCATTTAGGTCGTCAGTTATACCCAAGTCAAAGTAAATTTTTTCAAGAAGTTTTTGAAGACGCCACTAAAAAACCGTTCTCATATTTACTCGTGGATTTAAGAAATGAAACGGATGAACACATGCGCTTAAGAACACAAATCTTACCCGGACAAACGCAGTATGTGTATACCCCGAAAAAGGGTTTAAAAAGAAAATCATTTACATCTTAATTCAGTTGCGATCATGACAGTGACGGAGAAACAACGTCGCGACTTGGAATTGATTCATACATGTCCAAAAGCTTTACGTAGACAACTTTTAAAAAAATTACCTTCTCGATCGGTAAAAGCTATCTGCGAATGTTCGTTGAATGTGTTGAACGGAAATATACCTTTATCAAAATATCAGAAAAAGACTTTAAAGAAATATAAAACTACACTTAGAAAAATTAGCATAAAGAAAGGTCCTCTGTTTCAAAAAAAGAAACTGATTATTCAAAACGGAGGCTTTTTAAATATTTTAATACCAGCTGCGTTGAGTGTGTTAACGGGACTTATCAATGGAGTTCGCCACTAAATATGCCCTCGTGCCAGAAGAAGAGTTGACTCGAAATGTGCCTACTAAAAAACAAATGACAGAATTTGATGCAGCCATGTCTAAAATACTCAACAGTGCACGACCCGATTATGAAAAAGTACAAATGTACTATGAACTGTTAAAACGGAAAATGAATTTACAAGAATTTAATGTTCCTTGGAGATCGAAGCCATTTGAGGAAGATGAACCTCACAAGACGGAACCTGAAGTGGAACCTGTTGAGACGAAACCTGTTAAGACGGAACCTGTTAAGACGGAACCTGTTAAGACGGAACATGATAAACTAGAATCCCCTTACAAGACAGAAACAACCCAAGAGACTGCTTACGACGAATTTGTGATAAATTCAGTACCCAAACACATGAAGAAACATGCTAGTAATTTACTCAAGTTTCTGAAATCAAGCAACATGAAATGGGACCCGGCTGGAAATATTATGTATAATGGAAACACCCTGGAAAATGCAAACTTGGCTGAACTGTTTCATCTTATTTTTAATGTTAGCAAGAAGCCACCTGTGAAACCACCAACAGAATTTTTAAGGGCTCTTCGTGAAATGGGAGTACCCTCCAACACGATTAAAAATAAATATTTATCATTAGAAGCCTTAAAGGACAAGCCTAAAAATGTATCCCCTCGAATGAATTTTGTAAAACCCAAAAATAGATCTGTTACGAAACCTAATGTATTACTCAAACCTACTTGGTCAACTTTATTTTAATAAAACTGAATTGAAATGTATCCCTTTGTGTGTTTTCTATAACGAGTTTACATAAAAACAAATAAAATAATAAAATTCGACAGTTACCCTTAAAAACACGTCCACTCTGGCTGTTGATCTTCACACAACTAACCTTACAACCTTATCTTTAGTAGGGGGCGCTGCCCGTCTTGCGGTGTATGACGTCATTTCCGGTTTGAGATAAAAATAAACTTTAAATACACTCGCTCTGTTATTCTCCCTTCCCTTTTCCTCGCTAGCAGTGGTCTGTTTCTTGTTTAGACGTGTTGGGTGACGTCATTACGTATTGGTCTAAACTTGTCCAGACTTGTTTTTGTGTGGCACGTTAAATTAGGTGAGTCATTGTTTACTTTTCTTGTTTGGACATGTTTACAAATCCTTAGCATAGACTTACTAGAAAAGATTAGCTTAAACTTATTAAAAATAGATTTTAATTCTATTCTCATTTTTTCTCTTATATTTATATAGTTATTTTCATGATGTAATTAGATTAAAATTTAATATAACCAGCCTAATTTTAAACACTATAAAAAATGAGTATTTATTACACTATGTTTAAAATAGATTTCTACTTAAATATTTTCTATTTGTAAAGTTATTTTCACAACATAAATAGGATAAAGTTTTTTTCTAACATTCACGAAACAGAAACGAGACTTTCTTCACAAATCGATAAGAATTATCTAAATAAAAGCAAAACCATATGTTATCAAATTTTAGGTCATGTAAGGAAATAAGCTTCTTGAAAAATCACGCAAATAATGAATGATTCTATTTCCTATTTTAATTATGAACATTCGAGAAACTGACCCTATGTTTGTTTAGATAACATTACTATTTTGCTAATTTTAAACACAGGAAAGAAGCTTGTTGATAAACACCTGCCTGACTTCCTGTTTTGTTAAATAGAAACATTTGATAAGCTACACCTATGTTTTTCAGATAACACAGGAAATTAACTTGTGGATAAACACCCAACTGACTTCCTGTTTTTTTAATTAGAAACTGACCATATGTTTTTCGGATAACACAGGAAATTGACTTGTTGATAAAACACACATCCGGAATGTCTTACACCTTACACTTCCTGTTTTTTAATTAGAAACTGACCATATGTTTGATAAGACAACACTAGTCTTTTGCTAATTTTAAACACAGGAAAATAACTTGTTGATAAAACTAGCGGAAATAAGGTTTCTTTGGAATATTCGAGAATCCTGGTTAGTGATGCAATCATTATTTGTTCTAGAAAATGACATCGAATGACGTAATCATGGTGATGCTGATAAGAAATAGAAGGAGGGAGACGTCGAACCCCATTGGCTGATAAGCATTGAGGGGGGAAGCTTTCCTCCAATGAAAGATAGATGGGGAGTGTTTCAACTTCCGATCTAAATAGATAAAGAAGAACTCACTTCACAAATCAAGTCATTCTTATTTTAGAATTTGATTTGTGACCAGTGTTTAATCACCAGTGCTTATCAGTTATTTCAAAGGATATTTCAAGTTTTGTGCTTTTGTGCTGAAGGATTATTTCAACTTAGCTATGGATAATTCAACTCAAGATTTACATTCTGCGTTACAGGATTTTGAAGTAAGTTAATTATGTTTGTTTAAACTATTATCTTTAAAAAAGATTAGTAATTTAACAGAATAGTATAGTAAATGGTTTAAAATTATTTATTGTTGTGATTTTTTAAAAGCCATTTGAATGTTTAATATTTTAAAAGAATATTTTCGTCTGTTCTTAATCCAAATTTAGTTTTACTTTTTCTGCTATGATATTTTAAATTATTTATTGTTGTGATATTTTAAAAGCTATTTGAATGTTTAATATTTTAAAAGAATATTTTCGACACTTCTTAAATAAAAAATTAATCAAACTTGTGATTTTTTAAAAGCCATTTGAATGTTTAATATTTTAAAAGAATATTTTCGTCTGTTCTTAATCCAAATTTAGTTTTACTTTTTCTGCTATGATATTTTAAATTATTTATTGTTGTGATATTTTAAAAGCTATTTGAATGTTTAATATTTTAAAAGAATATTTTCGACACTTCTTAAATAAAAAATTAATCAAACTTTTCTACTATTTAAAAATGGTTTAATCTATTTCTAATTATAAAAACTTTGAATTATTTGCATGTGTTTGAAAAAAAAAAAAAAAAAAAATCTTTTAAGAATGAAAGAGATTAGCAATCGTAATGCATTTTTTTTTTCTGTTTAGAAAAACTTTGAAATATTTGTATGATAAAATTTCTAACTTAAGCTTTTAATATTGAAATAGATAAACAATCGTAATGCATTTTTCTTTTTCTGTTTACAGAAACTTTGAAATATTTGTATGATACAAATTTCTAACTTAAGCTTTTACTATTGAAGTAGTTTAGCAATCGTTTTTCTTTAAAGTTTTCTGTTTACAAAAAACTTTGAAATATTTGTGTATATGTGATAAAATTTCCCCCATTTAATATTCAACTAGATTAACAATCATAACATTTTTTTGATAAAGTACTCTCTTTATTGTTTTCATAGACTTTGAAATATTTTTGTTTGAAAAAGCAGATAGTCTTATTGAGAAACTTTGTCATCGAAACGTGTTTTTCATTTTTTTTTTTTTTTTTTTTTTATAAAGGAGGATACATTTCTAGAAAATGTTGTTAAATTTGATAGTTTTAAGATTGTTTGCGAATAGTTTAAATTTGTTTCCATAAATCTTTTAATCGATAAACTTTATCATCGAAACATGTTTTTCATTTTTCGGTAAAGATAGATACATTTCTAGAAAACGGTCAAAGTTGACATTTTATGCCTTTATGATTTAAAATAGAGTAGTAAGTGTGTGTAACATTTTTTAAATATGAACGTGTTTATTTTGTAGAGTGTTATGGAAACACCTCTCATCGAAGAAATCATGCAAGAGTTACCACCCAGTTTATTTAACGATTTGCAGAAGATGGGTGACTCATCTCTGCAAAATTTCTTATCATCCGTGACCTCTGTGCCTTCTACCAGTACAGACATGAGCAATGTAAACAAGGTTAGTTATTATTATTATTTCAAAAATATATATGTTTAATGGGGTTTGTGAACGAGGGGGTGAAAAAATTATTTTTAAAGTTTGAAAAAGAAACATGTTTAATGGGATTCTTAAACGATTTATTTTATTAAATAAGTTTTTAAAATTTTATTATTTAAAAAAAAACTCAATTTAAAACTAGGTCTTTTTGATTCGTTTTCAGAGTCTGACTTGTGAAGTCTGTGGAAAATCATTTTCGAAAAAGACAAATCTAAGCAGACATAAATTCACTCATGAGAGGGTAGCCCTGAAAATAAATGAGGGTACATCAACATCGGGTGTGCAGACATCATCGAAACAGGTAGGCGAATTTGGTTATTATTTTTACAGGTTTTCGCGATTTTAATTGTTTTAGGTATGTTAAAAAAGTAATTCAAGTTTTTTGTTAGGAAAAAATTATTAAGTTTTTTTTTTTTTTTTTTTTTTTTTTTTTTTTTCAGGCATTATACACGTGCGATGTTTGTCAAAAGTCATTCTCTCAGAAAAAGAATTTAACACGACATGAAAAAACTCACGAAGAGAACCAAAAGAAATTTAGCTGCTCGATTTGCCAAAAAATATTTTCACGAGAAGATAACTTGAAAAGTCATCTAAAATTACATGAAAACCCGTTATATAGTTGTAAGGATTGTGAGCGAAAATTCGCTACGAAATTTAATTTAATGCAACATGCAAGAACTGTGCATAGTGAAAATAATAATCTTACGTGTATGAAAAAACAAAGAGTTTCCCGATTCCCAAAAAATAATAATAGAACCGCAAAACAAGCACTTGAAATGTTTAAGTCTATATACATCGAACCGGAAGAAGACATGAAATTTGACATTTCTGTTTTTTTCGATTCTTCTCGCAATGAATTAATTGACACTTTAGAAGATGTTCTTGAAGAATATCGCGCCATTAAGTGGAGACTAATAATTAAAGTATTATTGGAAAAGACCTCGCCTGAAGGTGACGTTGAAGTTATTTCCACCTATTTTTGGTCGGACACGTATACTGATTATACGATTGACACACTTGAGGATAATCTTGCACAGGCACATCAAAAAATTTTAGCAAGCTTTGAAAAGTTTTTACAAAAGGGGTCTGGGTGGGTACTTCGTGAAGTTCAACACTTTGAACTTCAAACCGCAAAACATGCTCCTTTAAAAGGCAACAGTTACATTCGTTTACCGAAAGACTTGCGTGGAAAGGATGCTGTTTTGAATATACAAAATTTTGAAAATGAAAAATGTCTATTATGGTGTCTGTTAGCTTCAAAAATGAACCTCCCTCAAGGTGAACATCCAGAAAGAGTGTCTAAATATGTTGATCATGAACATACGATTGATATGAAAGGAGTTACCTACCCAGTACCTTATCAACAAATGCCTATTATCGAATCACAAAACGATTTAAGGATCAATGTGTTTGGTTATGAAGAAGGCGAAATTTACATTTTGTATGTTTCAAAAAAAACAAATGATGAGGTCATTAACTTACTTTTGATAGGTGATGGTGAAAAGTCACACTATTGCCTTATCAGAAATTTTTCGAGATTTATGGGGCATCGAAGCAAATATAATGGTGTCATGTTTTATTGTTTTAACTGCTTGCATGCTTTTGTGCGTCAAGACCTTTTAGATAAGCATGCACCCTATTGCCAAAAGCAAGCACCCCAAGTTGTTTACATGCCGGAAGAAGGCAAAAATATTTTACATTTTACAGGCATTCACCTTCAAGCCCCCGTTCCATTTACGATTTATGCTGACTTTGAGTCGCTGATCGTACCAGTACCAACTGCCCAACCTTCCAACATGTCATCTTACAAAATGGATCTTGCCAAGCATGTGCCGTGCGGTTATGCCTGTGTCGTTGTCGGGTCCGACCAAAAAACTTATAAATGCACACAAACACCCTCTAATCAAGAGGGTGTTTATGTTTATCGAGGTGAAGATGCGGTGGATCACTTCATCGATACGTTAATAAACATAAAAGAAGAACTCGGAAAAAAACTCCTGACTGTAGAACCCATGAATTTAACGAAAGAAGAAGAAGAAAGTTTCCAACAAGCAAAAACATGTTGCATTTGTCGAAAACCGTTGGGAACCAAAAAAGTACGGGATCACGATCATGTGACTTCAAAATACAGAGGAGCTGCCCATCCGTTTTGCAATCTGCACTTTAAACAGTCCACAACCATACCTGTGGTTTTCCACAACTTAAAAAAATATGACGGACACATAATAATGAGTAGGCTAGGCCGTTATAAAGACCATAAAATCGATGTGATCGCTTCAACGTTAGAACAGTATATAACCTTTAAAATCAAAAAACAAGAATCCAAAATAAGCTTATCATTTATCGATTCGTTTCTGTTTCTGGCAACGTCATTAGATAAGCTATCCAGTAATTTGGAACCTGATCAATTTCAAGTTTTGTATGAAAACTTTCCTGTTCAAACAAACTTTGATATGATAAGGAAAAAAGGTATTTACCCTTATGAATATGTTAACAGTTTTAAAAAGTTTGAAGATACATCATTACCCCCCAAATCTGCCTTTTATAGCACCCTTACCGAAGAACATATCACAGAAGAAGAATATGCACATGCACATAAAGTTTGGAAAGACTTTCAGATACAAAACCTCGGTCAGTATCACGATCTGTATGTCAAAACAGACGTGTTGTTGCTGGCCGATGTGTTTGAAAATTTCCGAAAATTATGTAATCAATATTACCAACTGGATCCAGCACATTTGGTCACACTTCCCAGTCTGTCATGGCAGGCTTGCCTAAAGATGACCGATGTGAAATTGGAACTTTTAACGGACGTGGATATGCTTCTTTTTATAGAACAAGGTGTGCGTGGGGGCGTATCTCAGATATAGCATAGGTTCGCCACAGCCAACAACACAGATTGCCCACACTTTAAACAAGATGACGAAAAATCCCATTTGATTTATTTAGACGCCAATAACTTATATGGTTGGTCTATGTCGCAGTTTTTACCGAACGGAGGATTTCAATGGGGTAATCCCGAAGAATTTAATGAAAGAAGAATTTTAAACATGAATGAAAAAAGCAAAATTGGTTTCATCTTTGAAGTTGATTTGGAGTATCCTGAATCCCTTCACACACTCCACAACGAGTATCCACTGGCACCCGAAAGACTTACCGTACAAGAAAACATGTTATCGCCCTATGCGAAAAGTCTGATCAACAAGGGGTTCAAGGGTACTCCAAAACTCATTCCGAATCTGTTCAATAAACATAAATATATTTGTCATTATAGAAATTTACAACTATATTTACAATTAGGATTAAAACTAACCAAAATTCATAAGGTATTGCAATTTAATCAGTCCCCTTGGCTCGAAAAATACATTACATTCAACACAGAAAAAAGAAAACAAGCAAAGACCAGTTTCGAGCGTGATTTTTTCAAGCTCTTAAATAACTCCATTTACGGTAAATGCATAGAAAATCTTAGAAAAAGACGAAATATTGAGCTAACCAATAACACAAGAAGAGGTGAAAAGTTGGTAGCCTCACCTAACTATAAAGGCTGTAAAATATTTGACGAGAATCTCGTGGGTGTAGAAAGACAAAAGAACAGTATCTTGATGAATCGACCCATATACGTCGGTTTTACGATACTCGAGTTGTCAAAAACACTCATGTATGATTTTCACTATAACTTTATAAAAAAAATTTATAGTGGAAATCGTGCAGTTCTTCTTTTTACCGATACGGATTCTCTCATGTAGCACATAAAGACGCAAGACCTACAAACTGATTTGGGGCTCCACAGCTCCAGATTTGATTTCTCTGATTATCCCAAAAGCCACCCACTTTATTCTTCCACGAATAAAAAAGTTTTGGGAAAATTTAAGGATGAATTGAATGGTGAAGCTGCCCATCAATTCGTAGGTCTTAAGTCTAAAATGTACAGCATAAAATCTACACAAGAAGAAAAAAAACGAGCCAAGGGGGTGTCTACAAGAATTGTACGAAGAAAACTTCGACATGAAGATTATGTTGCCTGTTTAAATAACCAGACAAGTACTTACGAAGTTCAAAAAAAGATTGACCAAAGGCTGCATCAACTATACACGGTACAATTCAACAAAAAATGTTTATCTGCGTTTGACGATAAACGTTATCTTTTATCGGATGGTATAACGAGCCTAGCCTACGGACATTACAAGATTAAAGAAATTGAAGAAAATGGCGAATGCTGAAAATTGTATATATTTACTTTTCATTTTGTTGTATATAATTAATCTCTACAAAGAAATTTATGGAGGATGAACCTATTTCGTTGCGAAAAGTTGTATATATTTATTTTTCATCCTGTTGTATATAATTAATCTCTACAAAGAAATTTATGGACGATGAACCTATTTCGTTGCGAAAAGTTGTATATATTTATTTTTCATCCTGTTGTATATAATTAATCTCTACAAAGAAAATTATGGACGATGAACCTATTTCGTTGCGAAAAGTTGTATATATTTATTTTTCATCCTGTTGTATATAATTAATCTCTACAAAAAGTATTGTTTGTTGTATGTGAATCGAAGGCAACAATGAGTGGTGTGGCGGCCATGCGACCCCTGCTTAGTCAGATAATACAACCTATATAAAATTAATTAAAATTTTGTATAGGTTGGGGGGCCTTTAGCTATCACATACATCAAGCAAGACTTGTTTTTTTTTTTTTTCTAGGTTCCGTGAAGCTGGATTTCCTCATAGACACTCTACAACTTTAGCAGTCGTCACACATCTGATTTCTTGTATGACACAACTCTCGCTTAAACATAATAATAATTAAACCCTTTTATTTCGTTACAGGTCTCACGCAGATGACTAGTGTAAAAGAATAGGTAAAAAAAAAAATTGTGGCGTTATGAATTGTTTTTCATAGCGGGTGGTTATGGTGGGTCCACAATTAAAAAAAAAAAAAAAAAATTCCCTGTCAAGAAATAACCTGTTCAGGATCATTTCCCGTCTTAACCTGTTTGTTATTCACACCTGCGACTTCCGGTGACCTTCACCGTTCACAGAACTTCTGGTGTCCACACCTGCTACTTCCGGCTCCGGCTCCGGCTCACGGCTCCTGCTGGGGTCTAACTCTCATTCCTCTACTACTTATCGAACTATCTTTTCTCATTTTAATTCAGTTTTGTTTGTTTAAATTCAGCTTTTCTAACAAACATATAAGCATCTCAACATGAAAATATAACAGAGGAAAAAGAGTTCGACCTTGTCATCGGGATCGGCGTTGCTATAGTTACCACCTAAGAAAATAGGAAAGATTTTGCCCTTGATATGCCTATTTTAACAAAACGGAGTATAGAAATCCCAGAGTGCTTTTCCATTTACCGACACGACACCAGTAAATCGTATAAGATTGTCGATATCTGACATCGATTCACGCAACATGCATTCATATACACTATGGGTTTTTCCACCTATCTATACGATAACTATTTTGTTGTCATAGTATATATGAATGCATTTTGTTTGCAGTCGCGATCGGATAACGTCAATCGTATACGATTTATCGGTGTGTCAGTAAATGGAAAAGCGCTCTACAGATGATTAGACGTACCTCTTTTACAGGCAAAGTTTCTTTGTCGTCCAAGAATCCTTCATCGATGGACCAAACAAACTTCTCAACGGCGTCACAATTGCATGTCAAATTTGCTTTAATGCATTTGCCAGGTGAATTGCTGCATCCACACGTTTTGTTTTGTTTCGCACCTCCCCATACGTATTGAGGTTGTCCATTCCAAGAAACCCACCAACTCCAAGGCTTGACGGAATTGAAATGGAATCCAGTCCCAGAGCACTGCCAACTGATATACTGGCGACATCTCTTGGAAGCATTTGTTAATGCTTTTATTTTGTCCATTCCCAGAGAATACACCAGTGTTCGGCTGTAACTCCCTGGTCCGTCTTTTCCAGACCTCACATATATGGATTGTTCGGAATCATGATGAACTTTAGTAATAACGCTTTCAGGTGTCGCTCCCATTTCACAGTACACTTCAAAAGGAGGTATTGGTCCATCAGATCCGTCTGAATCTACAATGTAGAAACCGCTAGTCCGGATGTTGTCCAATATATACAAATCAAGACAAGTTCTTCGATCTGCAAAAGGAAAAGAAATACTATGGTTATTGACCATATTTAAAGTACGAGAGTAAGGCTGCGTACAGACAACGCTTACTAAAAAACTTGTAAATCATTTCCCTGGCCTGAACCTTTCTTTTCAAAGGTTCTGTGGTCATCAACAAAAGAATGGAGAGACTCAACAAAATAAATACAGGGAGATAAAAATGTCAAGGACGTCCATCACTGACCTCTAGACTACTGACAGAAGTCGTAAAACATGAAAGAGAACGTCTGATCACATCAAACGTTGCGACGAAAAGAAACGTAATCTGTTCGAACCTTCAGTGGAAAAGTAACTTTCACCTTCTTTTTTTTCTAAAAATAGTTAAACTATGGTACAAATAAGAAGTCTATTTTATGCAAGAGTCATTCCTCTGTCATTTGGTGCTGTACGACCTAGATCATGCATATGCCACTAGGGTAGTACTAAAGGGAAATAGGATAAGCGAGGTATTTAGTGTCAGGCAGATATGGAGAGCAAATGACTGAACACTGCCCTTAACAGAAAAAGATCCAGCATTTTACCATCTGATATTCTTCTTTTGTACAACAATCTAAGACCACACGCAGTGGCGGAAACGGTTAGCCATATTTCCAACATAGGTTGGTAGCGCCTTGACCTAACGGTACGCGCCTTCAAAGAGGCTTGCAGAGAAAGGCATTTAGGCACCAATCAAGCGATGAAAATTCCTTGAAGCAATTATTCCTTATGCAGGACAGCACGGCCGAGAAAACTCTTGTTTGTTTCTTCCGCCTTAGGATGGAGTTCATGACGCCATATCACGTGATGTCTGGCCGAAATAATCGGCTGAGAAAGTTCTTGTTTGTTCCCCTCTCCCTAGGATGGCTTTCTCGGCCGATTGGTTCGGTAGAGATCTGATGGCATGAGCTTCGTCCTAAGCCACTGCCATAAACAACAAGAGCTTCCACGGCCAGTACTGATTTACGCCGTCAGGACACGCATTTTATCAGCAGGGAATTTTAGAATTCTTTAAACCACGCAAGTAGGAATACGGTATTCTACTTCCATGCCTCATGATAAATGCATCAATATGTTAGGAGGTTATGAAGAAAGATAAAGTATGCCTATTTCTTAATGTTTGCAGTCTATTATTTGTCTTGAATAAAAACACTTCCCATAACAGCATACGAAAACTAATTTTTCGACTCTCCCTTGTACTAGACTTATAATCTTTAAAGGATTTATTTGATTCTGTGAAGAAATGATTTAGTTTTGATTTTTTAGATCGGTATCACATTTTTATTCCTTAAATAAATAAAGTAAGCCTACTTATTTATGTTCTCAATCTATTATTTGTCTTGAATAAAAATACTTCCCATAATATCGTACGAAAGCTAATTTTTCGACTCTCCCTTGTACTAGACTTATATGCTTTAAAGGATTTATTTGATTTTGTAAAGAAATGATTTAGCTTTAATATTTGATAGCCCTATCACAGATTTATTCCATCTTTATTCATTGCCTGCAGGGAGATCATCATTACTACTATCGATTGTCATAAAATAGTCATTAAATGTTGCAAGATTGTCATAATGTAGTATTCTCTAGTCCATATGTTATGTAAGATATACAGTTTTACAACACTAAAGTCGTATTATACTAAATAAATGACAAAACTAAAAAAGTGTTATTAAAACCTTCCTTACCTCTTTCAGAACAAAGCTGCTTTTCTTGTTTTTTTCCATCTCTGTCTTCTCTTCGAGCTTTTATTGAATAAAAAAATACATTAAAATTAAAATTCATAACATGAAATTGAAAGACTAAATTACTCAAAACAATTGAAAAAATAAAAAATGGCCCTATGGGAAGCGTTAATATGATGGTACTGCGCTCCATGTTTGCTCAGAATTAAGTAGCAAAACTGTCGAAAAAATCGAATCGTAGGATAAACATAAGAAATAATTTCAGTTACAAACTAAAAATTTTGGAGACATTGCAAAGTTTGATGGAAAGAAATTATTTTATATCCCTTTTTTAACATTGAACATGTAAAAATAACTCAGAAACCGTTGTATAGAATATTTCTAACTATAAAAAAAAGGTTTTATTTGAAGATTCGTATATTTAAATTTTTATTTTATACCAGAGGATCAAACCCTGACTTCTCGGGTTACCAAACATAGGTAAAATAACATTTGTTTTATTGAAACTCTAACAATTTTTTTACATTTAATGTATATTTTTTCAGATTGCCCAGTACTAAAAAGCATTTTTTATATAAAATATATCAATTATGTATTCAAATAGAGTTTTGAAATTTATTAAAATTGACACCATTCGTATTAGCCGAATGCAAAAGATTAATAGCCGAAGAAATCGCCAAATATTTTTCTACTTACAGCATCCTTTTTTATTCTGGTTATTTCTGTGTTTAACCGCGTAGTTTTATTGCACATCTGTTAAATTTGTGTTTTATTTATGTTATTTTATTATTTTATTTATTTACTGATAAAGTGATAGTTTCGTTATTGAATACTAACCGGAAACAAATGCTGAATTAGTTATATTGTTAGGTAGCTTTCATTACGAAAAGCTACCTATTGCAGCCGTTCGGGGAAAAGGAATTTCAAAAAGGTTTGGTATATTTTCACCGATCATGACCCCCCCCCCCCCCAGACCCCAAAACCACCCTCCGTTCAAATGTTGATATATATATATATATATATATATATATATATATATCTGACGTTTGTTATGCTGTAACTCTCTTATTTATGAACCGATTTGGATATGACTGAGCATGTCTATAGGATATACCAAGGTCTCGACCGAGTTCGTTCGCCAAATTCATCCGCCATCTTGTTTCAAAATGACGGCCAGTTAAAATTTTTATATTTTTAAAATTTCAAAAATATGTACAAAAAATTGTAAATTGAAAAAATTGTTTCTCTTAAGTGTTAGAACGTCATACAAGGATTCTGGAAATTTTTTTGTTTTGGCTATATCTTAAAAAATGGCTGAGATATGGCAGTTTGAAATTCTAAGATGACTGATATTTTGAAACAATCTGATATTTGTTATGCTATAACTCTCGTATTTATGAACCGATATGAATGTGACTGATCATGTGTACAGAAAATACCAAAGTCTCTACCGAGTTCGTTGGCCAGCTTCATGCGCCATCTTGTTTCAAATGGCGGCCAATTAAATTTTTTAATTTCTTTTAAAAATTCAAAAAGATGTATAAAACATTACAAATTGAAAAAGTTGTTTCCGTTAAGTGTTAGATCGTGATACAAGAATATCGGAACATTTTTTGTTTTGGCTTTATCTTAAAAATGGCAGAGATATGGCAGTTTGAAATTCTAAGGAGACTGACATTTTGAAACAATCTGATTTTTACTATTCTGTAACTCTTATGCTCAAATTCGCATTCAAATTCAGTATTAACGAAAACCGGGATGAAATCTTCTATATTCGGGTTCCAAGCATTTAACTTCTGGTGTTTGAGTAAAAAGAGTTGAATTTTTAAAAACATGGACTATGAAAGCTCCCTTTTCCTCCCTGTACAGGCCGGAAGGACTTATTTAAGTGCAAACGATTTGATCATTCGTAATCAAGTTGCCCGCAATAGAGCTATATTTTTTTCTTTTTTTAAGATGCTCTGGTAATTTATATTTAAAACATCAATCAGTACATTCAGACATAATTTTCAAACAAATTACATTTAGAAAAATATTTTTTCAATATTCGACGGTGTAAAATTTAAAATTATCTGGTGTTTAGATGTAATTAAATTTGCGAAAAGAGGTAAATTGATTTCTTACTTCGTTTCCACCGTCGATATGACGTCAGCGTTATTCACGGACATGTTTTTGTTTTAAAATATAGATGTATAATTAATATATGTCTTAAATAAATTATTGAGAAAAAAATACACGTTAAATAACACAACATTTTAAAGATTATTTCTAAATATTAATTCTTAATTTTTTAAGTGAACTTTACACAGTTAAAATAGCGCCATCATATGTATTGAATTTTATTCTGAGGGTTAATAATTTGGGGAAAAATGCTCTAGAAAAAATATTTACCTACATGTTATTAATCCTACTTATAAATTGAAGGTTTGGGCGTAAAACATTGTAAGTGACATTTTAATTTACATTTGTATTATTATTTTCGTTTAAAATTATTTAACTGCATCCTGACGTCCATTTTAATGTGCAAGGTTTATTTATTATAAATTTCTCGTAAGTGAAAAAAGTTTTTGTAATTAAAATTCAATAAATCCAAAAAAATAAAATCTAAAAGACAAGAAAAATTCGCATATAAGTTAAATGAAGGTGCAGTCTTAACAAATCCGCTGTTTTAGAGGACGCAAACACAATAGTTTTGTTTGTAGTTTTCTTTAGAAAACTTCAATTTTAAATACCTCGAAATTTGCATTTTGCTACTTATCTTGTTTTGCAGCCGAGACTTTCAATAATTACAAGCGTTTATCAAAAATAACGATTTTAATCCTATTCTGATCGTATATTTTCTTACAAACTTTATTTTATTTTAATGAAGACTTACATTTTTATGCAAATATTTATAAAATTGAAACAAATAAATCAATAAAATTAAAACAATAAATCAGTAAAATTAATTCAAATAAACCAATAAAATTAAATGAAAAAAATCAATAAAATTAAAACAAATAAATCAGTAAAATCAATTAAAATAAAAGAATATAAATAAACAAAATAAATCAATAAAATTGAATCTAATATATCACTAAAATTAAATTAAATAGATAAACAAAATAAAAACAAATAAATCAAATAAATCAGTAAAATTAAATGAAATAAATCAATAAGATTAACAAAAAAAACCAGTAAAATTAAATCAAATAAATCAATAAGATTAACAAAAATAAATCAGTAAAATTAAATCAAATAAATCAATAAGATTAACAAAAATAAATCAGTAAAATTAAATCAAATAAATAAATTAAAACAAATAAATCAATAAGATTAACAAAAATAAATCAGTAAAATTAAATCAAATAAATAAAATAAAACAGATAAATCATTAAAAATAAATCAAATATATATTTTTAATTAAACTAAATAAATCAATAAAATAAAATAAAAAAAAAATAATTAAAGGAAACAAATTTCTAAAATTTCTATTAATAAATCAAATAATTAAAATAAAAAGTTATAAACTTCAATTCAGTGCACAATTCACCTTGGATAAATAATTTAAATAACAAGTGTACACATTACTTAAAGTTGCAAAAATCCGTTAATTGTTGCCAATATAATAAATACACTAAAAACATACTCTCCAAACGTTTTCAACCGAAAGAAAAGAGTTGGATTTAAGAAATCCAAAGTTATTTTCCGTACAGATAATTACCAAAAAGCTATTATAAGAGAATATCTGGAAATAATTTCAAAAAGGGAAACTGTTTGTAATATTTTGTCATATGATATCCATAGAATTCGGAGTGTATTCTTAGAAAAAATTTAAAGTTTGACGATGTATTTCTTTAGGGTTTCGTTCATCTCACGAAACCTTATTACTCCCGCTTCGTTATCTGTCCGTCACAGAGCCGGTTCTCAGAAACTATTTAACTTACAGAGTTGAAAATTTGTGTACTTATAGCAGAATACCTGCTATGAAGCTCAAAATCATAAAATTTGAAAAAATCGTATTATTTTAATATAGAGAGGTAAAAACCCAAAAATATAACAGTGTTTTCTTATTAAATTTAAACATTTTTCGTTATAGCAGTTGCTAACAACTAAAAATTTACAATAAAATTCTTTCTACAATAATTAATTTTCTTTTGAAAGATTTCCACGTGAAAAATGAAAAGAAATAAAAAGTTTCACCAATTGAAAAAAAAAAAAGAATAATAGGACGTCATATTGGTAATAAAACGGAAATTTTCAAACATTTCTCAATAATACAAGGAGTATGAGTATGTGCAAACACAGAAAGCAGCTTAATATGACGTCATTAGAGAATTAAAAATAAATTAATCTGACGTCCTATTGGAAGTTTAAGGGACTTTTTCAAATGTTTGAAAATAATACAAAGAGAGTATGAGTAATGGAGCAAGCAAGGAGATAGGACGTGAATATAACGTCATATAGCAAGTGAATATAATGGATAGCAAGTGAATATAACGTCATATGAGTTTGAGGAACGTATTGAATCATGATAAAAAAACGATTATGGAAATATTGGCATATTTTAACATTGTGAACGTCTCTATGCAACATGTTTAATTTTGAAATTGATTTTTTTAAATATCGCATTTAGTCCACATGACAGATATTATTATGACAGAGTATAATAGCGGGCTTTGCCCACTATCGAGCCGGTTCAGATATTCGAAAAAAACGAGAAAAATTGACCGGTACATTTTTACTTTATAAAAAACATGACTTTTTTTATGAAATTTATTTGGAAATGTTTTGAAAGGAATATTAAACAAAACCCTTTGGGCAATCTTTGATCACACTTACCTGTTTATTTTCGCCCCCATCCATTACCGTCCGTACCACCCTCAAATGTGTACACTTGTTATTTGTACGTATTTTTGTGATTCAAAATCTTAGAATAAACAAATAAATAAAATTAAAAGTAGAAGTCAGTAGAAATAAACAAAATTAATTAATTAAATTAAAATAAACAGATCAATAAAATTAAAACAACAAAATCAGTAAAAGCAAATCAAATAAATTAATAAAATTAAATCAAATAAATCAGTAAATATAAATCAAATAAATCAATAAAATTAAAAATAAATCAAATAAATCAATAAAATTAAAAATAAATCAAATAAATGACTAAAATTAAATCAAATAAATCAGTAAAATTAAATCAGATAAATCCAATCATCTTACAGCAGCTGTACTGCTCGTCTTCATGATATTTTCCTGGGCAATCCCTGAATCCGTCACATAGAGTGTGCCTTGGAATACACGTGCCATCATAGCACTGAAATGTACTATTTGGATTGCAAAATCCTATAATAAAAATCAAACAATGAATCATTTAAAAAAATAGACATTTAACCAGTAGAAAATATGAAGCAGAATCTTAAGCAATCTACTTATAATAAATTCCGAAGGCAAGAAAGTGTCTGTAACCATTCCGGGCCAGACCACTCTGGTCTGTGAATCAACCATAGTTAAACGCCATGTTAGGCTTAATGAAAAACATATGCTAATATATGACAGCTAAATGATAATATCTTCTACTTGAAATCATGTCTGTTCAGCATATTTTTCATATAAAAGATGTATATCATATCCTATTATAATGTTTTAAGTTCTTAATTAAAAATCCAGATTAAACATCGGAATCTCAGATATGAACAAACGAACACTGTTGGGAACAATATTGTTTTGGCGCCGTCTACCGGCTTTAAAATGTACTTTTCTACAATACTTTCTTTCAATAATAAAATCTTCATGCTATTTGTTTGTATGAAGTCTTATGAAAATGGATTGCATATCAACAATCCGTCATTTTTGAAGGGGGTTATACACTAGTTATACAATATAAGCGAAAAAATAAAACCTCGTACATTTTTTAATTTAATATAAAATCAAATAATTGTCATGGAAAAAACCCTAAGAAATTCCATCTTACTTGATTGTACCAATATTTGCTTATTGCATGATAGTTGGCGTATTATAGCAAGGATGGATTGTCGCAACAGAGTATTGGTATTTATGCAGCAAACCGTTATTCTGACAGTGAAGTTGCCTGCCACTGTGAAGTTTCGTGGAAAATTGCAATTCTAGAATATTCATAAGCATAAAATCTGAAATCTTCCGACGAGGGCGTTTCGATGCTCCGGGGGGAGAATGTCATCCCAGGCCATCCCCTGAATTTAAATCTATGCATTTTGCATGTACCCCTCCCCCCAGCGCCCCCCCAAAAAAAACAAATAATAATAATAATAATAATAATGATAATAATAAATAAATAAATAAAATAAAATAATAACGACACTAGAAGCAGATTTCAGTTCTTAGATAATTTTATGGACATGGGTACATATTGTTTACATTAAAAAATTATTCTAATGCAGTACATTTTGTCTGCAGTATGGAAAGTATGTTATATGAAAAAAAATTATGTTACATTGATAAAAGGGTAACACACCTTTCACAAATTCAAAATTTTGGGGGAAAAATCAAGGCACTCTTTATATACACGAAAATCATATTTTGTTAGTTAAAAATCGATATGGTAAATGAAAGTATGATTTTGAGCTATACACAATAACGCCACAATAACGAAAAATATAAACGTTTTTTTTTTTTTCTCTAAGAACAGCATTTTCGAAATTGGTGTACATTTTACCTCAGCCATTTTTCAATCAATCAACTTAAATCTTTTCGAAAAAAATTTACCACGTGTTTTACTGGTGAAATGTGTAAGATTTTTTCGAAATACTCTAATACGAAAAGATTTTAAATTACAAAAGTAACTTAAAAAGTTTTTTTGTCTGTTCATAGATGGCGCTGCACAAATAAAAGAATTTTCAAAAACGTAATACATTCAAAATGGCTGAACCCGTGAAGAAAGCGCAATGCGTCACGTGGTTCATCGATACGAAATCTGATACTCAAACGCCGAACGAAAGTGAACAGTCTCGTGGAATTGAAACAAAAGATCCAAATAGTTGTAACTACTGTTGATGAAAGTATGCTGAAACGCACGTGGATGGAATTGGAATATCGACTTAATATTCTTCGTGCAACGAAAGGATCTCATGTACAAGTATACTAAGGTAGTAGCAAAAATAAAAACTTTTTAAGTTACTCTATGTACTGTTGTAATTATTTTTGCTGTAGGCCTATTATTATTATTTTTTTGTAATAAATTTTTGAAGTTGTACGGAGACTTTTGGGACACCCTGTATTAATTTTCTGCGTATTTTTCTTTAACGAAACTTTTAGTTAAAAAGTTACTTTTCACTTTCAATCAATGTCATTTTCTTAAAAATGCTTAAAAAAAAATAAATAAACAAGTTGGAAATTATTCGCCAAACGTGACAAATGAGGTGCATTCGTACTATAGCTAGTTATATAAATATTCAGATCTTGATGATTTTTAATTCTGTGAAATGAATTATATCGTCTGCAGATTCATTTCTGTCATAAAATAAGTATCTCGATCGCTTGACGGTTTAACCTCGGAAGCTCCTATAACAAGAAAGCACCGATTTTTTATTAAAAACTCAAATTTCTTAATAAATGTTTTTATTAATATCTTCTAAAGTTTTGATTCGATTTTCATGAAATTTTAAAAGTGTCCAGAAAATTCTTTAAAGATAATATATCTTAAATTTCAAACCATTCGGTTGGGTAGTTTTTGCGTTGTTATATGCGGACAGACGGACGGACAGACAGACAGATGGACGGACCAGACGACGAAAATAGGTGCTACGTATTTACATAATTAATAACGCACCTAAAAACGGCTGCGTTTTCCATTTGCTTTTAGACTAAAAAACTCGTTTATTTTATTTCATTGTTCTAGTCTAGATCATGTCTACGATGACTTATACTGTCCAACATTTGATCTTATTTATTTTCGAAGCGTTCCCGCCTTACCAGCTATCAAACCGCCATTTTATAATATGTAGACAGAAATAAAAATAATTTTCTGCTTAGTACATGCAGAACAAATTGGTTTAAATGTTTTTTATGAACGCTTCGCCTTTCGTAAATTAACTGAAATATCTTAAATTTCCGGGCGTCACCCACGTAGCAAATGATGAAATTGAGAAATATGGAAATTGAAATACCTTTGCAGGTAATGCCTTCATCTGATTTGTCATAGCAATTCGGCAACAAATCACACTGCTGTTCTGCGGGAATACACTGACCGTTTCTGCACTGAAATTCTCCTGGTTGGCATTCACGATGTTCTATGGAATAAAAATGCTAATTAAATACAGTATAATTCCGATTAACCGACAATAAGTTATACAACGCATTCGGTTAACCGGCACTTTTCACATATTTCACCATATAAGTATGTGAGGCTGTATTAAAAGTTAAGAAATTTTGGTACTACTTTATACTTATAGTCAATTATACAAAGCTTTAAACATGGAAAAATGCTAATAAATCTTTAAAATATCTTAAATTGTTTTAATACACTGTAAATTTTATTAAATAATACACAATTTTGGTCACATTAATCCTTTCAATTTTCGAAAATCTGGACAAGTTCTCACCAACAATGAATAAAATTACTATTAAATTATTTCAATACACTGTAATTTTTTAAAAAAATAATACACAATTTTGTCACGATAATAATTTAAAATAGATCGTCAAATTTTCCAAAATCTGAATGGGTTCTCACCAGCAATGATTAAAATACTGTTAAATTATTACAATATATTGTATTAAATAATACACAATTTTGTCACATAATCGTTTAAAATAGTCAGAAAATTTCAAAAGTCCGAAGGAGTACTTGCCAACAATGGTTAAAATACAGTTGAACAATGGTTAAAATACAGTGTTAAATTAGATAATTTTTGACACAATTATTCAAATTGGTAAAGAAATCATATGAGCTGTAATCTTCCCAACTGGGCGAAAAAGTCCGGGCCAGGATTCGATCCCGGGATCCCATGGCTGAAGCTGCCAATGCTCTACCAACTGAGCAATCCCGAACGAATATGGCTGAACTAATTCACCCAGTTAAACTTAATGATCATAGCATCTGGTCTTATATCTGTGTTTTATTCTGTTATGCTGATTCAGACATCAGACAAGGTGCTATGATCATTAAGGCTAACTGGGTGAATTAGTTCAGCCATATTCGCCGGGATTGTTCAGTTGGTAGAGCATTGGCAGCTTCAGCCAAGGTTCGAATCCTGGCCCGGACTTTTTCGCCCATTTGGAAAGATTGCATCTCATATGTATTAAATTGTTTCAATACGTAATAAATTTTATTAAATAATACACAGTTTTGAAGTTTTCGCCAAAAACAATCAGCCCTTGCAAGTTGGTGATTTTTATCGTCCCTGTCTTCGCCAAATAAAAATTTTGCCGGGGTTTGGCGCCAGGACGATCGGCAGCGAGAACACAAATGGAGCTCCTTCTTTCTTCTTGACGGGTAACGTAATCAATGGATAACCGCTAATGAAACAGTATAAATATGCATAGAATATATATGTGTGTGCGTGTATGTTTATTTACGAATGTGCACTGAGATACAATACTAATATTAAAATATTTTCAAATACTTTTTTTTAAACTTTTATAATCTATGCGTGAATGAAAATGCCTTCATACACATCGTCTTACCGCATCGAAATTCATCCGAGAGATCTCCACAGTCATCTTTATAATCGCAATATGCGGCTACAGACACACATTTTGTATTATGACAGCGAAAACTGCTTTTTAAACATTCTTTAGGAGCTGAAAAACAGAAAACAAAGGGTTAAATCTATGTTTTACTATGAATCATACAAAAATAGTAATAATAATTCCACTATTAAGATAAAAATAATAGCTTAATGCAGTAGCGGAGCAATTAAAAAATATAGCAGGAACTCAAGTAGTCATTTCGAAAAAAATTAAGGGGTCTCAGGACTCTTAAAATTGGAAAAAAATGACCATTTTTAATATTTAATATCTTCAAATGTATATGATTTAAAAACACAATTTTTATTTGGATGAAAAGATATAAGCGTTCATTTCACATATTTAAAAAGTTACAAGATGCAGAATTAATATTTATGGGTGCTTCAAACTGTCAGACATTTGTCGAGCAGAAAATTTACATGACAGCTTACGCGCGCAATTACAAAATAATTTTTGCATCTAGAATAAAAATTTTGGAGCCTAATTATACTTCATATTGTAATAATTACACTGAACTTAAATAAATTTGTATTTAAAGCATTTTATATTTTTAATGCAAAGTTGTATTGAGCTAATAATTTTTTTAAATTTTCAACATTATAACCACTTAAAAAATATTTTTTTTAATAATAAAAATGAAATTTTAGGTTCAATTTATGTAGACAAAACATGACACATATTTTTGGAAAATTTCATGAAAAAATATTGATACGTTTTTGAGATATCATGCGCGTTATGCCCCAAAACATCATTTTGAGAATAATGACTTCAAAGTCAACTTTGAGGGAGACTTCAGCTTTGAGTGGGTATAATTCTAAAAGCCATAACGTCTGTTTTAATGGGAATTTCAAGAAAACATTTACTCTAAAATGTTCAGATAAGATAGCAGTTTAATATATAAAAAAATAAAAAAATCGAAAATTTGGAAGGTTTAAGAGTCCTGAGACCTGTTAACAATTGCGATTATCAATAAATTAATAAAATACTTATAAAAACAATTAATCGTTCAAACTAATTATTTCTGAAATTATCACGAAATCAATATTTTATTTATTTTATTTAGAGATTTTAAGATGCTAAACACTAAAGATTTGTGATTGTCAAGTTAACGAGACAACAGGGATTTCAGGAGATGGATGCAGATCATTGACTTCTAATATAAATGGATACCGGATCCCTTTCTTCTCTCCTGAGAGAGTTGAAGAAAACATGTTTCACCTTTCATAGCCAAAAAACGGCAAAAGGGTGGAGCTTTCTGGCGGTAATCCCTTTCTTGGCAACTTTCTGTTTCCGTTATCGTAATAAAAGAAACAGACGGTGGAACTCCAGTGACCATTGAGCTCCAAATATAACAGGAGATCTGTCTTCCTAATACCCAACATGCTTTCCAGCGGTCAGTGCGGAAGGATACAGTGACGATAATTTTAGCTCGCATTCATGGCAAAACATGCTGTCTATCGCATTCCCTTACATGATTAGTGAATTATTTATGAATTAGATAAGCATAGCTTAATTAGAAAAGCATAAATTAGGATAATAGTAAATGAGAATACTAATATCTGACATTGTCAACACGGACTATTTTTTACTTTTGCCTAGCAAGCTCTATTTGCTTTTCATGCTTCTGACCGCTGATTCTGAACTCCTATTATATAGAGCTCAATGCCAGTGACAGTGTTGCGGGAAAAAACCCTGTTTGGCACAATATTCTCCCACCAGCACCTGCTGGTGGGAAGTACATGTTTTCTTCAAAAAAGGGTTGCTGATCCGACGTCTCTTTGTATGAGATGTCAATAATGCAGACACTCTTTTTTCTGATATAATAAAAGGTTTTTACAGAAAATAAAGAATCCTGGCGTATCAGTGAATGTGATCGTACTTCGTGTTATAATTCGCAAGAATTAAATCTTCTGATAGCATTTATTAATACTAATATAAAATAAATGAAACCGCGGATCGATATTTCAAATACTGAATAAAATCAGTTCACAATGAAATTGCGAATAGCACTGCTTTCACCTGCAGATTTATACTTGTGTTAAATACAGTTGAACAATGGTTAAAATACAGTGTTAAATTAGATAATTTTTGACACAATTATTCAAATTGGTTAAGAAATCATATGAGCTGTAATCTTCCCAACTGGGCGAAGTTTTACCAAAAAGTTTCAATAGAACTTTTTTGCCTCATTTAGTCGGAGAAAAATATTACAATTTCCGCGATCAAACGAGGTGATTACGAATTCTTCGATTTATATATTAAATAAAAAATTTCTATTCCGAAATAGTGGTTGGTGCCAGATTCCGTGGAAATTTGAAGTATTGCGCGCTTCTTTATAAACATGGATGTTTTTTTGTTTTGTTTTTCCAGAAATAAATGGAATCGCCAAAGATTGAAAACAGAAAATAATAATCTTTAGAACAATACAACCAACTTTTTCATTTGAAAAAGGGAGGACTTGAGTCTTATGAGTATCTCCTTTTCCTACGCCCGTTGCTTAATGCATGCACATAACAGGGGAATAAAAAGCATAGTCACATTAAAAACATACAAAAGCAAAAGTACATCTGCAACATACAACTGTTTATTAATATCAAATAATTAATACTTACGACAATTTTCTTCGTCGCTGCCATCTCTGCAGTCTTCCGCTAAGTTACAAACAAACTGGGTCGATATGATTTCCTTGTTTCTACACAAAAAATATTTTTCTGCTGTAATGTTGGTAGGTGTTGAACCCGTTGCTTCAATCTGAGAAGGAATTGAAGGCAACCCTTCTTGATTGCCTGAAAATGTCATTATAGAGGTTAAATTCTCAATAATAATAACAGTAAAATAATAATAATAATAATAATAATAATAATAATAATAATAATAATAACAGTAATAGTAATAATAATAGTAATAATAATAATAGTAACAATAATAATGATAATAGTAATAATAATAATAATAATAATAATAATAATAATAATAATAATAATAAGAGTAATAATAGTAATAATAGTAATAGCAGTAATAATAATAATAATAATAATAATAATAATAATAATAATAGTATAAATTTGTGTTGTCAGATTTAATTTCCACACTAGAGTGACTAAGATCGATAAATAATTTAAATTTTCATTTGAAAAAATATATAATGTGGGCTAAATGTCTGCTATATTTTTAGATTCAATAAAAAATGAAATACTTGGCATACGAGGGTTCGATTTGGGTGAAAATATTTCTTACTATATAAAGGTTTAAAAAAATGAAAATAATAAAAAAATAAAATTATTCCAAATTTTACTGATAGAAGACGATTTACATAAGAAAGTAGAAAAAAAAAGTGGAAAACTGGATTAAATACCACTCAGTTTTCTTTACGTTAAACTGTTGAAACACAACAAAAAATTTCAATATTGAAGTTTTGGAATCAGTTTGAGCTTTCTCAGTTTCAGTCTGAGGCTGCAGTGCGCTATTTATTGGATAATATTCAAACTATTTTCAAAGTTTCCCCCCTTCTTTTAAAACACGCCACGTAAATAATCTTGACATTTATTACGCAAAAAAAAAATAAAATAAAATAAAATAAAAATAGCGGATTTTAGATTTGCTAAAGTTTTCACTGTTAAATTAATATAAGTATATATAATATAAGAACTTAAAATGAAATATATTACAATGATTGTTTAAAAGAGATGCACGTTTCCCTTTTATTTCCAGCCTTAAACTAAGATTAAAGTTCCACATCACATAGGTAAAATGGTTTTAATTTTCATGGATAAACCAAGCAGTGAAACTTAAAATGGTTAAACGCCAAAAAACTGTCATTAAAACTGAGTCATTTTTAACCTTCTCACCGCCGTGAACTGATATATCCGATCACTATGCTGTATGTTTCAATAGTAGCATTATTTAAATTAATATAATTCCACAGATATAATGCAGTTTTAAAAGATTAAGTAATGATTAATACCCTCAAAGATTATATTCATATATGTAATTAAGTTTTTTATATCAAGTTTGAAAATTCATCTTTTTTAGCCTTTTTTAAAAATTATAGTGTAAACAACATTACATATTTGCCCTTTTTCTCGGCGGTCAGAGGGTTAAAAGAAAATGTTCATATTCATACATGAATTTGAATCATTTTATTTACGACTCCCTGAAAATGAGTCATTTTCCAGTAAGTTTCAGAATTCTTACTGAGCATATAGGGTTTCGCATTTTTAATTTTTTAAAAATTTAGAAAAAAAATGCATTTTTATTAATGTCTTAGCGTTGTGCAAAGAAAGAAACAAAATAATCGTTAGTAGCTTGACATTTATTGACATTAAAACAAATAATTACATGTTTATTTTTTTAATTAGTTGTTATTAAATGAATCATTAAAAATCCGTAAATTACGTTATGGGATGACCTTTATCTGAAAGTTTATTTTTTGGTCTATTCTGTCCTAAGAAGACTGAAATTGTGCAATATTTAGAAACAAAGATGCAAATGTGAAAGGCAATGCCTAGCGCAAAAATCCAGTAAAGGATCGTATAAAATTAATTTTAAAAAAATCTAAATCGAAGTTTCAAAAAAATTCTTCGAGGGGTTCTTGGATACATCTTGGAGTCTCTGGCCTTATCCATTGCAATTCACAAACAGACAGATATACTCACAAACTCTTTGTTTTATTAATGTAGATTTTATTTCGGTATAGTATTTCATACTGTCTTAAAGCTAAAAAAAAAAAATTTTGTTGTTCTTTTACCTACAGGTCTGTCACTTTGCATTTTGCAAATGTAGCTACTTATAGATGAAAGAACCTCCCTCTCGCCTCCATCGTCTCCCCAATCGATACCATCCCAATTATGGAACGCTAGTTTTCCTAGAGAACATGGTATGTCATGCCAGTGAGCTGTAGAATGACCACTGTCCACACGTAACATGGTGCAGTCCTGGTAAGCTCCACCGTCAGGTTGTGTTCGAAGACTGCGACCTGCTGGTGCCCTATGAATATAATAATAGAAATTGAGATGCACAAGATGATTCATTAATTAGTTTTTTTCTCCAAAAATTGGCGTAACGAATTATATTCTATGTAATATCAATTGGCTTCTCAAGGACATCTGTTCTCTCCACTTCATCTTTTCGTTGCAATGACACTGAAAGACGTCAGCTCCGAATCCATATTACCATGGTTACTGACACGAGATATCGACCGAGAAAATGACCTTGACAATACAATTGAAACTACATATAGTATATACTTACAGCCATAAATGTGGTGTCTAGGTATAGCAAAACGGATATGCGCTACAAGATACGGTGCATGGAACTGTCCTCTGGAGGCAAACTGCGTAAATAGCGTTTCTATCTCGAAAACGGAATGAGGTAGAGAAATAAATTAAGTACAAAGGTGTAGAACACCTTCGATTTAGTATGAAAAAAGGTTTAGCGTGCAAAAATAACTTTATTAGAAGCTTTGATATGTAATTATTTTAGATCCAATCATCAGCTAAATGCACCCTCTAATGGGATGCAGAAGTGTGGCATTATACGGCGATGTCCGTTTACTAAAGAAATAAACACATGTAAGCAAGGTACACTCTAAACGACATTTTCAAAACTGAGCAAAATATACTCAAAATTGAGTATGTCTCTTAATCAAAATGGCTCCGAATCAAAATTACTGAAGTTTGAAATATGTATATACTCATTTCTGAAAGCATGCACACACTCAAAAATAAAACATCATGTGCTCTTATTTGAATATGTCCATGTTTCAAAAATGAGTATGAACTGACTTCTATGTGCTCATTTTTGAGTATTTCCATGTTTCAAAAATGTGCATGAACTGACCTCTATGTGCTCAGTTTTGAGTATGTCCATGTGTCAATATTCTGAGTATTTCTGGTATTTAAGTATTGAAAAAATTGGGTCGTCCTTTTTCAAACAAAAAGTTCCATAACAAAATGAAAACATAGATTTATTCAGATTTGAAAGTGTATTTTTTCTCAGTGTACAATTTATATTAATTAGAAACTCAATTTAAGTATACTCGATGAATCCAACATCGGCAGCAATGCATTATACATTATGCTTTTTTTCTCGCTGGTGGACACATTCTACTGAACATATTCAGCCTGATGTACTTATTAAAATAAATTCAACCTTGCATACATGAATTAGTAAGTGTCTTGTTTGTATGTTTGCCAAATACCGCATTGTGTAGCGTAGGTCAATTTTATTATATCTAGGCACCACGTTCAGGGCTGTAGCTAACTCAGTTCACAAGTTATTTAGGGCGAAACGAAAATTATAGAATCGGCCAGTAGATCCTAAACCAAACAAATACAGAGTGTCTCACACATTAAAAAGTTAATATAAAATCAAGTATCTGGGTTAAGAGAGTGTGATGTTTAATAAAATACCTCTAAAAGTAAAAATGTTTGCTGAAACAAAATAGTTATTTTTTTCCTTATAGATTAACTTAAATAATAGCGATAAAAGGTCATTAAAAACTGGAGACCTCTATGATGAAGAACATATTTTTTATCCGAAGCAATGGCAAAGCTTTTATTTTGTACTATCAAAATTCAATATCTCAGTAGACTCCTGCATCGGGTCGGGTAAGCCGATTTTATTCAAACCCAAACTGACCCGTCTGTTTGATGCTAAACATTTTCGTTGCGGGTCGGGTTGACTTTAAATGTTTCGGGTTCAGGTCGGTTTCGGACTGAGGTTTGATTCTTTTGGGTCGGGTTCGGGTTACTCATATTTTTAAGAAGAAAGTCCTGAAAATCAATGAGTGTATATATGTTCATTTTTATAAAATAAATTGATATTAGAGACATAATTGTAGACAACTTTTCCATATTTTTAATAAAATATTGATTTATTTTCTATTAATTCAGATTCCAGTTTGAATATTTCAGGTTCGGATCGATTTCGGGTTGAAGTGCGTCAGGTGTCGCGTTTGCGAACTTTTTTTTGTCGGGTCTGAATATTGTTTAACCCGATTCTTTCAGGACTCTACATCAACATCCAAACAACACTCAAACTCAATACAAGTGCTTGCTAGCATTGATTGCAAAAGGGACAGGATTACTGGAATTTCATGTAATTACTTGTCTCATCATAATTACTATTTTTATTTCTTTTATTTATAAAAAAAAAATAATTATGATAGAAAATATTTTAAGAAAATAAATAAAGCATAAGAACGTTTATTAAACATTTTACCAGTCAGTATATATCATTGGATTTCCATCACTCCACTTGTAAACTCCTTCTTTCTGTTCATCATTAAGACCTAGAATATAAAATGCCAAAACAGTACGAAAAGCTTTATAGTTACGTAAATTATTTATAATTTTTTAAGTTTCAAATTTTTAAGGTTTTGAATGAAAATAATAATGGGTCATGAAGATACTATTAAATATATCCCCGTACTCCTCCTTAGCTGCAAAAACCTCTCGTGGGATAAAAATTCTGAATTCAACACTGCATTTTGGGTCTCATGAGGCCATATTAAAACAGAAAAGAACAGAAGACATGATAAACTTACCTATGTATAAAGATTTGTGTTTTGCGTTCCAAAAATTGGTTAAAAAATAATGGACAACGGCGTTCTCCTTCTTATCGAGTATGCTGACCAAATGTCCTTTCTGATCCTCACCAAGGTCCCTACATCGCTTTTCTGCTTCGTACCACTGTAAAGCGTCATTTTCATGGTATGCGTTATAGCAATATCCATCGTAGTATTTCCAAGGCGGTGGGCATGCTGATTCGTCTGAAATGAAAAAAAAAAAAATGAAGAAAAAGCATGAAAAATTCTTATTATGAATCGTTGTGTCATACTTTTTTGCATATACAACATTATTTTGAATTTATGGAAACCATCAGGTCATTTTCGATATTTAGTAATTGTGATTGATGGACAATAATCATTGTTTAGGTAGATTATCTGAAGTTGTAACATAGATTAAATAACTAAGGGCTTTTGAATGTTTAACCCCCTGACCGCCGAGCAAAAGGGCAAATTTGTAATGTTGTTTTCTCTGTAATTTTTTTTGAATGCTTAAAAAATCTGAATTTTCAAATTTGAGATACAAAACTTAATTCCGTATATAAGTATAATACTTGAGAGTATCAATCATTACTTGATGATTTAAAAATGCATTATATTTGTAGAATTATATTAATTTAAACAAACCTTGTATTGCTGTGAACAGCATACTGCTACAGCATAGTGAACGGATATATCAGGTCGCGGCGGTGAGAAGGTTTTAAAGGCTTTATACTCCAACTCCACTGAGCCACACGTTAATTACTTACTGTCCCTGATGCAGATTTAATCATACATGTTTTGAGTTGTTGAAGAAGTTGTTTGCAATAAAAAGTGTAAGAAGATCTACGTTTAGGTTTAAAAATTATTTTGGCTCATTTATTATATACAATACTTTTTCCTATTTGAGCTTTAGGAAAAATCCTTATAAAACTTACAGTTCTTAATTGTAATTTATATAAATATTCCATTGTTATCGGTGCAAAATTACAGATATTCATGCATGGTTCTAACATCTTGAAGTTTTCGTTTAATGTTAATGTAATTTCTGAATTTCCCTAATTTTTAATACAGAACATAAAACTAATATAAACAAAACTCCATTTTTTTGCTTTTTTCAATCTATAAAACAATAAAAAATATCAGACGATAAAACCAAATTCAGTTGATTTTAAATACAAGTGGAATGCATACAAATACATATTCTTTGTGTTTCTTTTGAGCTGTATTAGCAGAAGTTGTCATTCATTGCTGAAAATACTAAAAGACATTTGCTTCGTCGAAAAACTGTTTTAGATGTTATTTTAATTGTGGGTTTATTTTATTTTTATTTATTTATTTATTTATTTATTTATTATTATTATTATTATTATTATTATTATTATTATTATTATTATTATGCAATTTTTCTACATTGTCTGCTTGTAAACAAACATGAAAAGGTGATGACTATTGTTTTTATATTGAATTTAATAAAACTTATAAGTCGAATTTTCTTCAATAAGCAATTTAAAGAAATTGCGATTCTTGCAGGTATATTCAGAAATCATACGTTGTACGTTTTAAAAAAACTTCTGTAAAAGTACGGTGGTTAATTAGCTGTATCTGCTGAACGAACATTTTGTTAATTTTTATGATAAATTTAATTACATTTGTAGTTATGACAAAGAAATAGAAATCATACTTTTTTGATACAAACAAGAAAATGCTATTTTCAGACACTTGTTCATTTTGTGCAAATTTGTTCTTTTATGTACCCCGAAACGCATTTGTCATTTATTATGCAGTAGTACGTAACGATATATAAATAAGTTGAAAATTGTACGTCAAACGTGACAAATGAGGTGCGTTTGTACTTTACTTTTTCGATTTTGGTTCCAGTTATTTTATATAAAGGTCCTCTTACTTTCAGAAGCGGTAAAAACCGGTTGCAAAATTGAAAATGCCCGCTTATAAAAAAAACTGCAACAAAAATCAAAAAAGTAAAAACTAACAACTTTGGAGATCGACCTCAGCTATCCTATGCAAAAAAAAAAAAAAAAATTAAAAATATTAAAATGCGAACGAGAAATCGCGCAAGAACCTTCCCATAGACCTAACATTAGCTTGAGCGTTTCTTTCCGTGACTAGTGTAGGCTCTTAATATTGGTGTAATTAGATGCATTTTACCTTATTGTGTTCAGACAAATGAAACTTAAGAAGACTCGGTACCAAAATAATTTATTCTGTTAATAACTCCTCTATTTAAGTTTCTGGATCATGTTTCAATAAAGCAAAATACAGATAATAAATTTTGCTGGTTAAATTTTGTTGTAAATAGCCCAACAGGTGGCGCTGCTATACTGCATTTTTCACGATTTCCACGATAGATTCCTGCGATCTGAAGAATTAATTCACGGAATTTCATAAAGCTTCATATTCTGTTAGACCTTGAGAATAAATAAATAAATAAATAGGTCCTTATTAGGTTTGGGTGTTTGTTATACCACTCAATAGGTGTCGCTTCTATGCTCCGCTTCTCACGATTTCTGCGATAGCCATATCTCAAGACGAATACTTTTTTATTAGCTCACAGGCTATCAAAGCCTGAGAGCTTATGTGCCCGCCGGTTCTGTATGTACGTACGTACGTACGTATGTATGTATGTACACTGTTAAAAATACAGGTTCAACCATTCACCAAAATATTCGTTCAAGCAAAGAACTTCGAACGATTGAACCATTATAATAGTTATAGTAAAATGCCATGGAAAAGAGAAACGCAAGTTGAACGACGATGTCGGTTCAACTTTTGTTATTTTCATGTTGTGGCAACAGTACAGAGCAGGCGCAGAGTTTTTAATGGCGTCGTAAACACACCAGAGATCCCGCCCGCGAAGAACGTGCTGAAGTATCATCTATATTTCTTCTTCTTGCAATCCCGGAAATAATCAAGGTAAGTGTACAAGTGATTATTTTTTATTTTTCTGTTATACGCATTCTAATGCATTAATGTTTCTCTCAAATATAAAATTTGTATTTAAACTTGAAAAAATTATGGGTAGTAGTATCTTGCGTAAGCCTAAAAATGTTGTTTCCGCTTCAAATATTTAGCGATGTATCGGAAACAAATGGCTATTTCAAAGCTATTACTATAGATGTAATAACTTAAATATAATAACATAGTTCATTTCTAACAAACGAAATTAGTTTTCGATTTTAATTATTTGTTTTTGTTGACAAGTTTACTTCATTAATGAGATGCCTACACAAGTCATATTCTTACTATCGCGAGATCTTGATATAAATCCGCATAACTGACTTTTTTATATTGCTTAAGCATGATTAAAACATTTTATTCAGATAAATTAAATAAATAAATAAAAAAGTTTTGTATGATTTTCTGAACTATTCATTTTTCAAAAGTAAATTAAAGTCGAAAAAAAAGTTGTTTAAATTATAAGATAACTTTACATTTATCAAAAGCCTCATTTTGTAAGTAAGCAATAGAAACCTCCAACTCTATTTCAAGGAACAATTTTATGTTTTTAAAACTTAAGATTTCATAAAAACTAAAAATAGTGAAATATATCCTTTGATTTTTTACTAAAGCTATATATTATCACAAAATCCTGATATATGTGTGGTAATTTTATTTCTTGCACTAAAGCATGTTTTAGGCATTTTAAGTAGCTAAATTTATTTAAAAAATGGTTGTGAAGTTTTTAAACCATGAATTTTTCAAAAAGAAATGAAGTTGAGACTGAATGTTGAAAATAGCTTAAGCTTTAAAAAAAATCAGGGGATGCTTTACTTCTCTGTAACCATTCGCCGAGCCAGTCCCGATAACTTCTGCTGTGTGGTTTGGCGAATGTGAATGTGACAGTTTGTCTTTATTATTATTATTATTATTGTAAGATTTCTTTACATTCATATAATAGCTTTATTTCGAATGTAAAGTATTAGATACATTGAAGCATCAGAAACTTCCAATTCTATTGGAAGGAGCATTTTGATATTTTTGTTTATTTCATAAAAATTAAAAATTGTGGAATGTAGATTTTGGTTTTTGTAAAAATGCAGCAAAGTAAATCCGCATATATGTATGTATAAATGTATATTTTAAATCATTTAAGGCGAAGGTGGACTTAATTTTTTTTTTTAACCGATTTGCTTGAAAATTAAATATGTGATTGCAAATGTAGTTACGTAAAAATAACTAAAATTTTAAGGTAAAATATTAATTATTTTGGTAATTATTAATTATTGATATAATTAATTAATTGAAAATGCTCTATGCGCAGTTCTTTTACATATAATACAGTAATTTTTATTTATGAGATACCTTTCATATCTAAGATTAAAACTTAGTTGGAATCGTAAACATGAATAGAAAATATAATTAATAAAAATAATATTATGCATAAAAACTAATTTTTATCATGCAAAAACACTGTTAATTATTCTTTCAATCAAGAATTTAGTCTATGAGTTCTAAAATACCATTTATTTATCTAATATCCATTTGGTGTACCATAAGGTAAATACATAACAAATTTTGAAGAACTTGGAAAATTAGGAAGGCGCATGGAACATTTTGAAAATTGACATTATTTGAAAATTTTAAATATATAACAAAATATATATATATATGTCCAAATATATCAATACAATTTCTAATAGAACACAACAGCTACATCAAGATGTTAGTAATATCCCAGAAAAATTTCATTTTGGTAAAATCATTTCTATTACCGCCGCAAGGGCGGATAAAATTTTGTAAAAAACGGCAGAAAATTCAATTTTTTTTTTTTTTTTTTTTTTTTTTTTTATCTACTTTAAAAATTTTTAAATTTTGGATTTATGGCGACATCGAGAAAACGGTAATACGTCCGAGATTACAGTAAATACTTAATGATTCTGAGGTTAAAATATTAAAATAAAGCAAATAAACAGTAAATAAAAAGCTGATTATTTGTTTTCAAGGGGGCTCTGCCCCCCCTGAACCCCCCGTTTTTTTTCTTTTAATGATAAATCCATTTTAGAATTAATGATAAATGCTAAATATACTTAATAATTTGCTTTAAAAAATGGGAGTTGGGGGGGGGGGGACATACAAATAAAACAAAATTAAAACAGCAAACTATTTTTAAAATACACAGATTTTATGGGGTAAAAAAAGATTTCACTTGCTTAGATTTATTTATTAAAATGATGATTTTTAAATTAAGTTTTAAGGGGCTATAAAAATGTTTAAAGCAAAAAAAAAAACATAAGATTACTTAAATCTTTTGTTTACCTGCCGGTAATCATACTATTACTTAAAGCAAGAATTAAAACAGCCAAAATGTACCTTCAAAACATATAAATATTTAAAAAAAAATAATAATAATAATTTTTTAAATATTTTTCAAAATTATTGTTTTCACATAGCAAAAACCGAGCTTTAAACATAAAAAGATTTCACTTACCTCTTACCTAGAAACATAAAAAACTTGCTGTTGAAGGGAGTTTGGGATGGGGTTGATAAAAAGGTGTTTATTTGATGTCAGGGTGGCTCTGCCCCCCTGAACCCCCCGTGTTTTCCTTTTAACAATAAATCTACTTTTCGGAAATTGACAAATTAATCAAACTCACTTGCTTTGTGCGGAGTATTCCGAAAACCACGCAAATTTAAATCACGAAAATTAAAATAAAAGCAAAATCATATAATTTAAAACATAAAATAGTAAATTAATGCCAAAATTACGTTTTAACAAACATACATGAGTATATTAATGTCAAAATTACGTTTTAAAAAACATACATGAGTATTCGAAAAACCACGCAAATTTAAATCGCAAGAATCAAAAGCAAAAATATATACTTTAAAACATAAAATAGTAAATTATTGCCATAATTACGTTTTAAAAAACATACATTTTACGAAAAATAACAGAAAACCAACGATCTCACTTACCTAGAAAAATTATAAAATGGTGATTTTTTTTAGTAAGTTTTAGGGGTCTATAAAAAGGTTTTTTTTTTTTAAATAAAGATTACTTATATTTTTTTGTCAGGGGGGCTAACTCCCCGGTAATCATAAATGATAAATAAATTGCAAAAATGCATCCTGATAAAAAACACGTGTAGTCATAAAATCGAAGAGAAAAGTAGCAAGCTACAGAATATTAAACAGTCGTCAAAAGAAATTATCTGCTTTAAAAAATAATAAATTTATCCCTAAATTCAAATAATTAATACATTTACAAGAAATAAATCGCAAAAATGAAACCTGAAAAAAATAAATAGAAAACGGCGACACTCGTTGTTATGTGTCCAGTTGTCCGTGGGGTCGCAAGGGTACGTGAAAGGGCCAGAATGCTAGAGCTGCCATAAAAGTCGGGGTTGCTATTGGCAAGCATGAAAGGCGAAGCTCGCCAAAAAAACCGCCAAATAACGATGATTTTCGACCAATCAAAAACAGCAGGCTAATGCTGAAGCTTAGCCTTCTTTTGAACTGCAGGTTTCTGATAAGATTCTAAGGATCTTAGTTCCTAAATAGGCCCCAAATTTTTCCTGGATCGACCCCTGGAAAGTAATAGATATTTTATATTATGATTGTATTTAAAACTAGAATTTAAAGAAAGCATATTAATGAAATAAAAAAAGCTGAATTTTTATTGGTTATTTTTTTATAAATCAAAAACGTTGAAGGCGGCCCATTACTGGAAGGCGGTCCATTACTGGCACATCTACCCTATGACTTTTTACACCATAAATTTTTCAAAAAATAAATAGTCGAGAAAAAGTTTCTCTTTTTTTTCCTTTTATATATATATATATGTATAATTGTTAGATTTCTTTACGTTCATAAATAACTTTATGTAACTAAAGTAATAGATATATGAATATTCAATAGAACTCTAATTGAAATGCAAAAAACTATTTAATATGTTGAATAATTGACACTTAAACACATTACTTTTTAACCTCCCCCCACCCCACCCCCTGAGTGCTCTGGGACCAAAAAAACAGCCAAAATTGTAAGATGTTGACTTCCTTGCCAAATTTTGTCTTCTTTTGAGTTCATTGTATCCAAAATAATGGCAAAAATGTCAATTTTTTGCTTTTTTTGGTACTTTTCCGTTATACAGACACCATGCCAAAATGTATGCTAATTCATAATGTATGTATGTATGCATTAAATGTATGCTTGGTGACAATGGTGTTCATATAGCGGAAAAGTACCCCTTTTTTGTTTATTTATAGTTTATGGGACATGAAATAGTAAAATTTTCGCTTTAATTCTTCATTCCTCTGAGTAACTCCAAAATGGTGGTAGATCAATTATGACATAGTGTAATAGTAGTAATTTATACATGTGCGTGTCATTAGTAAAAGCAAGAAAGTTAGTTAGGTAAAACATGATTCCATTTAACAATATTTCATTTTTTTTTAGGATGAAGCCTTCCTCCCTGTGACTGTATATATTCAAGACATTAATAATCATGCTCCAGAATTTGCCTTACCATTTGATGATGAGGTAACGTTATTTTTGCTTTTTATGAATAGTTTTTATCTTTATTAAAGCTTTTAAGGGAATTATTTATGACACGGCAATTTGTAGAAGCTTGCAACTATTATGTTTTGTGAATAAAAAAGAGCTTGATAAATATCCAGATACTGTTTCACATGCATTAAATAGTTTAAAATGGATCTATTAAAAACGCTTTTTTCACTCGGATGCATTTATTGCATATCGACTATTTCAACATATTTCAGTAACTTTTGAAAAGTTCCAAACTTTGTTTTTATTACTAAAATTCATAAAGATACAACTAAATGTAAATATATTGCTTGAAGATGCGTAAAAACATATATAAAACATTTAAAAGCACATTAAAGTCCTTTTAAAAATTCAAAACGTTTTCAACCGAACTACTCAGTCATCATCAGTGGAATAATAATTATCATATTAGTTTTTCACTGATGATGATGACACAGTAGTTCGGTTGAAAACATTTTGAAATTTTAACTTGAAGCTAACTGAACTTGAAGCTAATTTTTAACGAGCATAGCTCGGTCTTCCCTGCTCGTGTATTTATATATGTACATATATCCCTGGCGCCCGGCTAACCAAAAAGGTATCCATATATTTAAAGCAGTTTGGTAATTCTGTCAAATATTTTCCATCGAAATTCGACCCAATACGCATGCATCAAAAAATCTTCCGCCAATGAGGTGAGGGCTATTTCCTGTCTACAGGCGTATTTGGGACTGTTTACGAAGCGATCGATCGTTCAGGCAAGAAGCTTAGATTACATTATCAGATATTTTTTCATTTTATCTTTATTTATTTTGTTTTATTTAGTTGATGAACATAGAAACATAATCATGATTGAGTTCCTTGGATGCTGTTTGTATAACATAGAAAATCATTTCTCTCGCTTTCGTGAACACAAAATTAGAGATATACATTCTGGTGTATTTTTTTCTTCTTTTTATGTCGTATGTATATTGCAAATTAAAATTTTTTAAACCGAAAAGTAATGGTCGAGATTTTATTAGGATTTTTTTTTTTTGAAGGGGTTTATTTTTACTTTGAAAAGCTGAATGTTTTAATAGTTACATTCGGCAGTAAAATATTGAAAAGTTTTGATTATATAAAACAGTTTGAAAATGATTGCCACGTTTTTGTTGTTTATTGATTTTTGCTTACATCATGTGCTAATTTCCAAAATAATTTACAGAGCCAGTGTGTAAGTGGCCATATGAATTAGTTAAAATACAGCAGAATGTAAATGATTTTCTGTACGATACAAACAGCATCCAAAAGATTCAATCATGAACACATGTTCATAAACTCAATAAACCAAACTGAAAAAATACCTGATAATAGTTATCCAAGCTAAAAAAAAAACTATTTTTGACTTCAGGAGAAATAAAAAAGGTTATTTAGTTTTTTTTTTCGTTAATCTTTTTTGCCACTTCCCCATATACTATCAGTTTCATAAGAAATCCCTATGAAAACATATATTTTACACTTTACTGAATGTTTTCATTTCTCAATTGAAACATCAAACTCAGTTTAAAGTTATAGTAGAGTGTAAAATGTATATTTTCATTAAGATTTGTTATTGAATTAATTTTGCTTCATAAACAATTCTTGAATGTTTTGATTTATTATTGGTTTCATCATTGGACGATAACGATTTCATTTTATACCAGATTGCATCTTCGTTCTTGGGCGATACTTATGAAACTCATAATTTGTCTCAAAATGGTGATTTTATTGACTTTGTGCTTACAAATTAAAATGGTATCATGATAATATACATCTTTGCCCAAGAATGCGACAAAAAAAAAATGTTAAATGTGTATTTTCATTTAGATTTGTTATTGAATTTTGCTTCATAAACAATTCTTGGATGTTTTGATTTATTATTGCTTTCATCGTTGGGCGATGACGATTTCATTTTATACCAGATTGCATCTCCGTTCTTGGACGATACTTATGAAACTCATAATTTGTCTCAAATTGGTGATTTTATTGACTTTGTGCTTACAAATTGAAATGATATCATGATAATGTACATCTTTGCCCAAAAATGCGACAAAAAAAAAAAAAAAAAAAAAAAAAAAAAAAACTATTTTTGATTTTAGAACTTAAAGAGGTTATTTAGTTTTTTTTTTTTTTTTTTTTTTTTTTTTGTTCGGTTTTCAAATAAATAAAACACCCACCTTGAGTTAAAGCTAGGTTGGGACCTAGAAATACTACCTATTACATTTTCCCTCAAGTTGGAATTTTTGAAAAATTTTTGCAGATCTATGCCAATTATGACTCCCAGAACACCCAACCCTCCTCCCCATAATTCTGCACAAATCTCTTCCAAACTGATACATAAAATCCAGGGGCATAAAATCTCGGTCAAGTTCGTTAATGGGCAAAATTGAACCAAGGGGGGAGTGGGGCTTTTTGTGAAAACAGAAAAAAACCCATAACTTCTTAATTATGATACATATCGAATCCGTTTAAAGTTATTACTTCTAGGAAAAGGGCCGATAATTTATGCATAACAGATTTTTGATATAATTAAAAATGGCCCTAAGGGGGGGGGGGTTGTAAGAAAAAACTCATAACTTCGTCAATTCACAAGATATAAAATCCGCTTAAATTTATTATAAATCATCTTAATATTACCTAAAACTTTTATATTGGCAAGTTTTTTATAGGACCAACCTTTATAGAAAAAAAAATCCCTGCCACCTCCGCTTGCAAACAAGTTAGATTTCGAAGTGGACGGTCCCAACTGCTTCATTATGGCAAAAGGTTATTTCTTTCGCAATTCTTAACAAACAGGCACCCCACGGTCTGTGTCTTCAAAATCTACCTGTGCCTGTAGGCCGAACCGTCAGGGATATTTTCTATTGTATAAAGTAAAATCAGAAAACGTGAAAATTACTCATTGTTCCACTATAATTTGTTCCACTTATTTAAGTAAAATTATGTTTTCTGAAAAAATAACAATTTTATATCTTAATAATTTCTTCCTTTTATTATTAAAACAGGTGGAGAAATTAACCAGATGCTGGGATCTATTCCATTTAACCCGACTGTTGGATGACCATTTTATCTTACTTTTTGACGACCATTTTACTCGACTTTTGGATGACCATTTTACCCAACTGTTTGACGACCATTTTACCCGACTGTTTGAACACCATTTTATCAGACTTTTTGGTAGACAGAATGCTGCATTCTCCTGAAACTGTCTAGGGAAAACTGTACTGTAATTACTTTGGTTAATTAATCTGAATTTTTATATATATTTTTAATAAATATATAATTTGTAATTTTCAATAAACAGAGCGGCTTACCGCAACCCAACTGAATTTTTTTGCTATTTTATTGTGTCTATGACCATTTTTCTTTTTAGCTATTGTAGATCTGCCATTGACGACACAGAACTATAGGCTGAAATGTAATATAACTTGGTAAGATAAATGATATATCTATATGTATATTACATGGATTTCTAGGAAAATAAACCAGCAATAGCTGAAAAATTAAGTTTTTATTTAATGCTAATTTTTAAATAAATTAAGTAATAATAATTTTTCAGAATTGAGGTTTTGGGCAGTACATGTGAATTTTACTGTCCAAAAGTTTTTAAAATTCTATTAAAAGTATAAAACCTAAAATAGTGAAAATATAAATTTCCATATGTGTAACCATTGCACCTTTATTTATAGTAATATTTTTTACTAATTATTAAGTAGTGGAGTACCGAGTAATTGTGTGCAAGAAAGAATCACTGATGTGAAAATAAAGTGTGCTTAGGGTTAACACTTCTGTGTGTATCTATATAATGTTCATAAACATGCATCTTGATCATATAATCATATTTTTTGAAATTTTATTTATTGTGCCCCTTTTAAAGACAATTTTCTTAAATTAAAAAAAAAAATTAAAACTTGATTCTTGAACCCAACATTACTCATTTGATAAGTGAAATCTGTATCAAAGCTGGTTTTTGCATGTTGTAACAAGTACCTTATTTTCTTTTAATTAAAAAATTAGGTACTTTTGTTTTATAGTAACCCCCGAAGATGAATCACTGAGCGACCAAGATTATCACAGCGAATACATTTTTTTTTTCTGAAGCAGGTCAAATTTACAATAATAAAAGGAATGCATCTCCTGAAAATGTAGAACAATATAAGTGTTTTTGCACTGTAATCTACAATATAACAAAATTAATTATTTTTTTTAATTGCATTTATTGTATTTTCTGTTTCTACACACTGCTTTTTTATCCAAAATCATAGTACTTTTTTTACAGATTTAAAAATGTCTTTTATAAGTACCAAGTAAATAGTTTTTACGAATTATTGCATATATTATACATATATTCAAATAACTTTTTACAGATCAGTTATAAATTCATTTGTCGACAAATATGCTTAAAAACTGAAATTCTTAACTACTCGATATTGGCTGAGTACCAAGTACTCTGTACGGCTCTATTATTAAAATATTACTTTTTTTTTTTTAATCTTATGAAAAGAAAGTAACAATTCTACAACTATGATATCAAATTTTTAGCATCTATAGAAATAGAAAAAATTCACAACAATTTTAGAAAAATATTTCAAGTCTATTACACATTATAAAAGATGTACAAGTGCAATATGGAAAAAACTTTTCTCAAGACTTGTGCTTTTATTTATATATTTCTGTGCAAAACTTTACATTGTTTAAAGAAATTCCATGTAAGTAATGTTGAGTAAAACTCTATTTTATTTCCTAGATTTTAAATTAAAAGATAATAAAAACAGGGTATGTATTTAAATCTAAGAAAATTATTTTACAAAATTATGTTTTATTATGAATGTTTGTGAATAAACAAATACTAAAGTAATTATAAGTAACTAATTAAAAAGTGTGGAGAAATGTTTTATAATTTACAAGTGCAGAATGGTAATAATATCATTGGTGAAAAAAAATGCAATTATTTTGTGTATTTAAATTTGAACCAGCTGTTTACATTTTCTTTCTAAAATATATTTCAAAGACGATAATTAAAAATTAAAACTCTAATAATAATTTTCAGTTTAATGTTAATAAGAAAATTAGTAAGCTTCTCTAGAGCAATATAATCTCACAGAATCTGAATCTTAGTTCATTAACTGCATCATAAAATGATAAATTAAACACCAAAGTCCTGGTTTAATCTGGTATAACCTTTCCCCATAAAATACGTTTAGAGAAAAACCTGGATCATGGTTCAACAATTCACCATAAAATGGATTAGAAAAAAATCCTGAATCATGGTTATATCTTTTACCATTAGATTAGATAAAACCCTATCATCGATCAACTTCTCACCATAAAATTGGATTAGAAAAAACCTTGAATTATGGTTCAACCTTTCACCATTAAATTAGATTTGAAAAAATCCTGAATTGTGGTTCAACCTTTCACCATTACATTGGATTAGAAAAAAACCTTGAATTATGGTTCAACCTTTCACCATTAAATTGGATTTGAAAAAATCCTGAATCATGGTTCAACCTTCCACCATTAAATTGGATTTGAAAAAATCCTGAATTGTGGTTCAACCTTTCACCATTAAATTGGATTAGAAAAAACCTTGAATTATGGTTCAACCTTTCACCATTAAATTGGATTTGAAAAAAAATCCTGAATCATGGTTCAACCTTTCACCATAAAATTAGTTCAACATTTCACCAATATAGTGGTATTTTCAAAAGCACCATAAAAATGGTGAAACGTTTCACCAAGATTGTAGTTGCAGCTAAATTTCAGCTACTTTTCACCAGTTTTTTGGTGAAACGTCGAACTTTATTTTTAACAGTGTACGTAATGCGATAACTCTTGATAGAACTAAACGTTTTACTTTAAATTTTGTTTATAGGTTCCTTGTGATAAGGCGCTTCCCTGATTAGTTTTGGAGGTTCATTGGTTAAGCATAAAGTGGGGAAACGGGGGGCTAACCCCCCATAATTTAGATAAATGGGTTTTTCATGCAGAATAATCCCATTTTCTTCCAATTTTGTATATAGGTTCATTTTGATAATGCGCTTCTGTCAATAGTTCTGGGGGTTCATTGGTTAAGTATAAAGGGGGAAAGGGGGGATACCACCGCCCTAATTTAGATAAATGAGTTTTTCATGCAGAATTATCCGATTTTCTTCAAATTTTGTATATAGGTTCATTGTGATGATGCGCTTCTCTGAATAGTTTTGGGGGTTCATTTGTTAAACATAAAGGGGGAAAGGGGGGCTAATCCCCCTTAATTTAGATAAATGGGTTTTTCATGCCGAATTATCCGATTTTCTTCAAATTTTGTATATAGGTTCATTTTGATAATGCGCTTCTGTCAATAGTTTTAGGGGTTCATTGGTTAAATATAAAGGGGGAAAGGGGGGGATAACCCCCTAATTTTGATAAATGAGTTTTTCATGCAGAATTATCCGACTTTCTTCAAATTTTGTATATAGGTTCATTGTGATAATGCGCTTCTCTGAATAGTTTTGGGGGTTCAATGGTTAAGTATAAAGGGGGGAAAGGGGGGGCTAATCCCCCTTAATTTAGATAAATGAGTTTTTCATGCAGAATTATCCGATTTTCTTCAAATTTTGTATATAGGTTCATTGTGATGATGCGCTTCTCTGAATAGTTTTGGGGGCTCATTGGTTAAGTATAAAGGGGGAAAGGGAGGGGGATAATCCCACCTTAATTTAGATAAATGGGTTTTCCATGCAGAATTATCCCATTTTCTTCAAATTTTGTATATAGGTTCATTTTGATAATGCGCTTCTGTCAATAGTTTTGGGGGTTCATTGGTTAAGTATAAAGGGGGAAAGGGGGGGCTAATCCCCCTTAATTTAGATAAATGGGTTTTTCATGCCGAATTATCCGATTTTCTTCAAATTTTGTATATAGGTTCATTTTGATAATGCGCTTCTGTCAATAGTTTTAGGGATTCATTGGTTAAATATAAAGGGGGAAAGGGGGGGATAACCCCCCTAATTTTGATAAATGAGTTTTTCATGCAGAATTATCCGACTTTCTTCAAATTTTGTATATACGTTCATTGTGATAATGCGCTTCTCTGAATAGTTTTGGGGGTTCATTGGTTAAGTATAAAGGGGAAAGGGGGGGGCTAATCCCCCCTTAATTTAGATAAATGGGTTTTTCATGCAGAATTATCCGATTTTCTTCAAATTTTGTATATATATTCATTGTAATTAGAGATTTCCCTGATTAGTTTAAGGGGTTCATTAGTTAACTATGAGAGTGGTAACGGTGGGATGACCCCCCCCCTTAATATACTGTTGATTTCTTTATTTTTCGAGGGGCATATTTCAAATTCTTTGAAATAAGAGTATAATATACAATTAGTGTAAATAGCCTGTGAGCTCAATGCCCTCAGTTTAACTGGGCAGTTTTCCTTTTTATTAGCTCACAGGCTATCAAAGCCTGAGAGATAATGCGTCCGCCCGTTCTGTATGTACGTATGTATGTATGTACGTAACGCGATAACTCTGTATAGAAAAGACCGTTTTGCTTCAAACTTTGTTTATAGGTTCATTGTGATAAGGCGCTTACCTTATTAGTTTTGGGGGTTCATTGGTTAAGTATAAAAGGGAAGAACGGGGGGGGCTAACCCCCCTTAATTTAGATAAATGGGTTTTTTATGCAGAATTATCCGATTTTCTTCAAATTTTGTATATAGGTTCGTTGTGATAATGCGCTTCTCTGAATAGTTTTGGGGGTTCATTGGTTAAGTATAAAAGGGGAAAATGGGGGCTAATCCCCCCTTAATTTAGATAAATGAGTTTTTCATGCAGAATTATCCGATTTTCTTCAAATTTTGTATATATATATTCATTGTAATTAGAGGCTGCCCTGATTAGTTTAAGGGGTTCATTAGTTAACTATGAGGGGGTAACGGGGGATGACCCCCCTTAATATATTGTCGATTTCTTTATTTTTCGAGGGACTTATTTCAAATTCTTTGAAATAAGAGTGTAATATACAATTAGTGTGAATAGCCTGTGAGTTCAGTTCCCTCAGTTTAACTGGGCAGTTTTCTTTTTTTTTTAAATTTATCTTTGTTTGCAGACGATTGGATTTATACAGTAAGAAAGTTTTTTCATGACCACAACGCGCTAATTTTTTGTGTCAGCAGGAAAACACTGTAATTGCATGTAATGAGGTTTATGCTATATTTAATGAGACTGGAAAGTCTTGAATGGTCCAATTATCACTGAAGTAACACAAATGATGAGCAGAACTGGTCTTATGCAAAAACCTTTAATGTAAAACAAACCTCAAGTGCAAATACAGCTTATGAAGTCACCCTCATTCACGCCTTAAAAGATGTGTTTTGATTAACATAACTTAAGTATAATTTAATTTCGATTTTGAAAATTTATTCTAAGTTGGGCTTTAAATTTGACTAAAACTTAGACTGTAGATTTAAATAAATTACCCATTTAAAACGAATTGTGGGTTTTCGCAAGTATTATTAAAAAAGATAATTTCATAATTACTTCCCTTCGTTTTTTTTTTTTTTTTTTTTTTAATTGATTAAACACATTTTGAGCCAGAGATTTTTCTTGATAAATCTGATAAGTACCATAATCAATTAATCAGTTTATTGGTTCTATGGGATTCCCAGTTGCATTGCAACTCCACTCCCTGTCTATGAGTATTTGGGTATCACATACAAGAGGAGACATGAAAAAAAAAATAAGTATAGCCTTAGCACAAAAAAAAAGAAAGAAAGAAAGTGATTAAATGGTGAGAAGAGGTCTTCATCTCGCCAAGACAGTAGTTGGAATGAGAAAAGAGAAGAGAAAATGTCTATTTAAGTGACTGGTGGAATTGAACAACAAATCAAATTATAGGATAGGATAAGGAGGTGGAGCTTCACTGACAATTTGTCAGAAAGTCCAAAAATAGATAAATTTGAGAAGAAAAGCTCTACAATTTAAAATTTAAGTAGATAAATAATTTAAAAATTATGTAAAAGAAGGATAAAATAAGATTAACTTATAAAACTGCTTAAAAAACGCAAACCTATCGCCGCAATTCAAGGAATATAAAATAAAATAAATGAAAATAAATGAAAAATAGTGTAAATCTACCCCTTCAAATAATATAGACAATTTTCATTGGCATACATATAAAATAAAGAATAAACAGAAGCAGAAATAATTTATTGTTTCAATGGGATTCCCAGTTGTAAAACAACTCCACTCCCGGTATATGAGTAGTTGTATATCACATCATAGAGGAGACATTAGAAAAAAGTATAAATTTAGCATATTAGCACTAGAAAACGAAAGAAAAGTAAAAGATGATGTAAACGACTGAGCACTTCGTCAGCCAATCCGAAATAAGTGATCCAACCAATCAAATTTAGCTTCCGTAGAGCAGCCAATCAAATTTAACTTTCAGTTTAAGAGATGTCAGGAGAAGAAGAAAGTAGAAAACTTGAGTAGAAAAGCATTAAATATAAAATCCCAGACTGTTCGGCCTACAGTCACAGGTAGATTTCGAAGACGCAGACCGTCGGGCACCTGTTCGTTGGGAATTGCGGAAGAAATGACCTTTTTGCCATGAAGCTGTAGCCGGAACCGCTTGTTTGCAAGCGGAGCCGGCAGGGATGTTTTTTTTGTTTTTAATTTTTTTTCTTACTATAAGAATTAGTTCTATAAAAAACTTGTCAATATAAAACTTTTAGAAAATATTCAGACGATTTATAATAAATTTAAGCGGATTTGATATCTTTTGAATTGACGAAGTTATGAATTTTTTTCTTCCAAAACACCCCTTCCCCCCCCCCTTTGGGGCCATTTTTAATGATATCAAAAATCTGTCCTACATAAATTTTTGGCCCTTTTTCTAGAAGTAATAATAATTTTAAACGGATTCGATACGTACCATAATTAAGAAATTATGGGTTATTTTCAGTTTTCACAAACCCCCCCCCCCCCTTGGTTCGATTTTGTCCATTAACGAACTTGACCGAGATTTTATGCCCCTTGATTTTATGTATCAGTTTGGAAGAGATTCGTGCAGAAGTATTGCAGTTATCGTGTCCATAAAAAAGTGACATACATAGATAGATAGATAAAGATTTGAACTGGGGGTGGTTTTGGGCTCTGGGAGTCATAATCAGCGTAGATCTGCAAAAAATTTTCAAAAATTCCAATTTAAGTGAGAATGTAATAGGTAGTATTTCTTACGCAATCTACCTAATAATTATGTAGAAAATAAGTAAAGAGATGATGAGAAAGATGTTTAACTATTTCAAAAGGAGAATCGTTCGCAAAAAAAGGCAAGGATAAAGTAGGAAAGAGCTTAAATCTACCCCAATGAAAAAAAAAGGCAGTTTTCATTGCCATACATAAAATTGTAGATTAAATTACAGTTAGTATACGAATAAATAAAAGAAATACATAGATTTTTTTTTTCTTTTTTTAAAATTTTAAATATTAAAGACAAAAACAAAAAGTATTAGCAAAATAAAGACTACTCCGGAAGAATAGTGGTGTAAAGAGGCATTTTACGTTTACTAGGGCTATAAACATCGTAATCAGGTAGTTCATAGACAATATCATTGGGAAATTTAGACAAATTAATGTAGAATTTTTTTTAGAGAAATTTAATGCGGTTAACCAGTGAAACAGTTTTGAGGTCATTTCTGATAGTTGAGTTACGTAGATATCTAGAGTCATTATTGGAGTCATTACTAGAGTCATTATGGAGAAAAACAAGTCACATTATTAAATAATTTCATTAAATAAATTTTATGGTATTAAGTATGTTTTTTGATTTGATAAAGAAAAAACCCAGAAAGTTGGAAGCTATGTAATTTAAACAAATTATCCATACCGTCTAAGTCGTACACCTGTATATCAGCTGGCATTTGAAAGCTTTTCGAAGCATATTTCAGTGCAAATCCTCTACCGGTCACTTCAGCGTCCGATGAAAACTCCAACAGCAGTGAATTCCAACTGGACACAATTTCATCAGGGGGCATTTTGGTGTTACAAAATCGGCCAATCAAATTTGATTTCAGATTGGTGTCTCCGTCATATACAGCCAAGTAGTCATACTGACAATTTTCTCCTCCGAATATATCGAAATCTTGGAAAGTGAGGTTGATGAAATGGGATGGCTGTGCCCTGTAAGTATACAGATAAAAAAAATTAATTAATGTTATTTAACATCATGCTCATTGCATGAAACTAGCGTACTACTTACTGACATAAAACAATCAATTTAAAAATAAAATAGATTTTTAGATTTCTTGATTGACATGTATCAATTTGTAAATTATATAGAGAGAGGAATTCGGGGCAATACAACATTCCGCTTTTGTTTAAAACCAAAAAAAAACGAATACAATTACAAAGGTCAACTATCTAGGAATAGTTTTATGCACAAAAATTGTTTTACGAGATTTCATCACTGGCAAACAAATAATAATAACAAACTTATTTTGACGGTATTGGGAGATCGTCGAGAAATTTGGAATAAAGGATTAAAAATGAAAAAAAAAAAAACGAAGAAAATTTGGCGAAAAAAACAGAGTTAATAGTATCCGGAGAGCATGATCAAAATATAGTATCGAGGTAGTCAGCCAATATACTTTTGTTCCTACTTGAGATTTGCACAAATCACAAATATAAGGATCTGTCTTTGCGCCACCATATTAATGGAGTATTATGAGATATTAATATGTCATATAGGTACCTATTTAATCTTAATAATTAATAACTTTTAAATAAAATAAGAAAAATAGTTGTTGCTTTTTATATTTATGTGTACTTACAAAAAAAAAAAAAAAAAAAAAAAAAAAAGGTTGAATTAATTTTCGAATTAGTTTTTTTCTGTTTTATTAATATATATATATATGTGTGTGTGTGTGTGTGTGTGTGTGTATTTTGGAGAAAGACAGGTTTATAATCTTATAGCTTGTAAAATAATTTTCATTTAATTTTAATAATTAATAATTTTCGAATAAAATAAGAAAATTAGTTGTTGTTTTGCAAATGAATACGTAATTTTAAAAATAAGCGGAATTAATTTGCGAACGAGTTTGATTTTCTTTGTACGATTAAGTTTAAAAACGTTTACGTATATATATTTAATTATTTTATACAATTAGAAATTTTAATTGAATTTTATAATATGAATTATGATATGTATATGGTTCATAAGCACATTCATTTTTTATATTAATGCATAAGATAATGATATAATACTGTATGAATAGTAAATTAGTATAATAGACGATATGGTTTTAACGCATTAGTTTTGCACTTAAAATGTTATAAGGGGGTCGCTATTATGTTTCTGCCCAGGGCCCCCGAAATCTATAAGTCGGTCCCTGGTTAGGTCTAACATTTTAACGACAAACAACATTGATTGATTTTTAATGTATATTTGTTTTGAATTTTAAAGTTTAATATCTTTGAATATTTGTTTTGTTTCACTTAAAGAAAAGGGGGAGGAGAGGACTGCACAGGTGTTCAAATTAGGTACTTAAAATAAAAGTCTTGAAAACAGTATTAATTATTATTAATAAAGTAAATAGGGAGTCGTGCAACAATAACAAAAACTGAAAAGCTTTAACATCACTTTTAAAACTGCAGATAAACTACAGAAAATGTAACAAGAGCTTTCTATAAAGTAAGTTCTGTAAAATTATCTCACAGTAACTACAGTTATACTGCAGATACATCAGAAAATATACTTCTGAATTAATAACTGTAAAAATACTTCAAATTTACTGTAATTGTACTACAAATGTAAAGTCTAATTATTTTTTAATTGATGTTTGTAAAATGATTTCACATAAACTACAGTATTTTTGCAGATAATAGCTCAGAGTATTTTTGAAATAAATCACTGCAAAATTACTTCACATTAGCTACAAAATAACTGAAGTTTTTTTACAGTCTAGATTGCACTACAAAAAATCTACAGTTGACTGTAGAAAAACTTCAAAAACACTTCACTTCTGTAGAAAAACTGCAGTTCATTTTTAGCTGGGATAACCCCGACACCACCGGTTTGGAAAAAAAATACTCTACGCTTATTGTTGTGAATCGTGAGCTCAAAATTAGCCTTACATGATAAACTGTTATTATTTCGATGTACATTATGCTTAGTTTCAATGTAAAAATATTCCTTTTAATAACGAATAAAATATATTGAAAAATTATCTCTTGAAATTTCCAAACACGAAAAACAAACATTTATTCATACAACGCGCCTTGACGCCGACCGACGAACTGCGCGTTCTGAGGACAATTTGGAAACGTTCTTAAGTAGTTTATGATATTGCCGCTTGGTGGCAGCATTTTACCAAACAGAAACCTTGGTATTTCATATTATCTGACTATTCCGTAATACCCGCTATAAACTTATCTTTTTATTGATATACTATTTATTAACTTTAACTCTCTAACCGTCACATGAATTATATACAATTCAGACGAGATTCGTTTACTGCGCCGCAAGAAAGGTATTTGTCTCGCACGAGGAAGATCCATAAATAAGAGTCGTACTAGAAGTTCAAATTCGTAAACGATATGAAATAAATATTACTTAAAGATAACATACCCTTTATTAACCCCTTCGCGATGAGCGTCCTTTACAGAATTTTTAATCTTTTACTACCAGTTTTTCAAAACAGAAATTTTTGTCTAATTGAATCGCAGAAATGCTAACATTAAATAACGCAAAGCTTACAGTAAAAATTACTGGTGGGAATAATCGAGGATTCTGAGCATCTTATGCGTCACGTATACGTGTCGCTCGTCCCCAAGGAGTTAAATAAAATTTCTGGTTGAAATTAACATTTTCATTGAGGCCTCGTAGCGTGTTCGATGGATATGTTTGTACCAGAAATGTAATTTGTAAACGCTATAAAATAAATACTCCTTAAAACTAATATATATTTCGTTAAATAAAATGTCTGGTTGAAATTGGTATCTTGTACCTAAGTCTTCAGAATTTGACGTGGCACTTACCATTACGAAACAATTTGTTTTTATACATTATGGCAGTCGAAAGGTTAAATTAATGATCAAAACAAATGCTTAAAACTTAATTTTTTCGCGAAGTGCTGCATAACTTTTCAACCAATCTGTACATGATGTTAGAGAAAAAGGAAATATAATAATTAAGGATAAATGAAAGAAATAAGGATAAACACATTATGTTTACCGTATTAGCCAACTGCAACGATGGTTATTTGGATACGGCAGAGGATGTCCTATGGAAATAATTTTTCCACAGGGAGATTCACACATGTGCAATTCTGAACACTGAAAATCTCCAACTCCACATCCAGGACAATCTGAAATTAAAAATGAATGAGGTTGAAATGTCATTGGGTATAATACTGAAACATCAATGGGTATAATATTGAAATATCAATGGGAATAATCTTTGTATATATATCGATATACAAAGTGTAAATTATGTCATATGTCAGCTTTAGAGCAACCTGTGGTATGCGAGCCAAACTTTGAATGGAGACGTATTTTCATTCGTACACAGATTGAATTGTTCTTATATTTCTTCTGTTTTGAATATAATCGTATTATGTAAAGTAGGAATTGAGTTTTTTCAAGAAATAAAGACATTTCAAGATTTTAAACTTTCAAAAAGTTAGTTGAATTACGGAAACAAAAAGCAAAAAACTATTTAAAACAGCCAGTTCTCCTTAAGCAAATCTTAGACGTCCTGTTCTATGTGAAATATATCATATTTTTACATTGACAAAATATATAATTAATGATTTAGAATACAATTACCCATAATTTAGATTAAAAATAAAATTATTTTATTTTGTTGGTTTTATTATTCAAACTATCTTGTATTGATCGAATCAGACTCAATTATATAACACATCGAACCTGCTGGTAATTGTACATAATTAACTGTAAGTTTACAAATTTTATAGTTAATTATTTTTACAATAGCATAATGTATTATTAATAACTTTATGTTGATAAAATAGTAATAAGCGTTATATAAATACAAAAAAATTCTTTGAATTGTCTTTGTACGCGAAGTTATGTTTTTTTAACATATATTTGGGGCAATATTTCAAAAGATTGCCGAACCCTATTATTTGTCATTAAATGTAGCATTTTTTTTTTTTTTTTTTTGCATTTTTCCAATTCTGTCCGTATTTGTTAAATGAGCCATGCATTCATTTCCATCGTTTCAGAAACTTTTGTAGGTTACATGATATTATCAGGATTTTTATTGAGCTGAGCGAGGGAAGGTCCACTTCAATGGTAACTTTGTGACGCTACTTCTAAACTATAACCATTCAGCACATTGATAGCTACTATAGCCGCCATGGTTCGCGCAAGAAAACTGACACATAACATACATCCTGCCCTTGAGGACTAATTGTAGATCATAATATTGCCATAATCCATCGGATACGAATATCAGATCGGATTTGATATTGGTATTTCACGTAGCAGGTTCATGAATTTGAAAACAAAATTCATGTTTTGTTATTGTATGCTTATTTAATCATTTGTTAATGTATGATATCAGGATAAGTTAAATATTTGAATTATCAGCCGACTTCTCGCAGAAATGGGAAGTAATGTTTTCGACCGAGGACAAGTCAATTTATTTATTCCATGATAAAATGGGAACGTATTGATGGATTTTAATAAATAATTTGCCATAACGTGCGCCATTTAAATACAAATGTCATAGATTAGCCCTGTTCAACCTCTCAGTAAGCAAGGGCGCTCCTTAGCTTGTGGCAAACAATTAAGTGCACTATTATTCACATGATTCGAAATATGCGAAAATATAATTTCACTTTAACAGTGATAGCGATAACTACATAACTGCAGTATACACATATATCTATCTCACAGTGGTAATCTACCCGTACGATGGTAGTGGTTCATCTAAAAAATTGAACAAAAAATATCAGTAAATTTAACGTTAGATTATTCTGAGGTTTGTGTATGAGAAGGGAGTCTCAGGTACGTTTCAAAATAAAGGAGCCAAAACCTTAATAACACGTGCAATTGGTAAAAAGCTTGCAAATATTAATTATTTTAAGGCAAAGTAACTTTGTAGATGGATTTTTGTTTTAAAGAAATCTTGAAAATGAAACATTCGAAAATTGCGCCAAGAGAATTTTCAAAGGGCTCCATGACGCCCGAGGTCTTCGCGTTGGATACGGACAGCCCTGTTATAGACTATGGTTACATACACTATGTTCGAGGAATAACACAATTTTGTCATATCCGGGTCACTGTGTTATTAGACTAATTATACTTTTTTGTGCAAAATGCAAATTGTCTACTTACCAACAGATTTATACGTTGCATAAAATCCTCTGAATCTGCTTCTGGAATATCGAAAGCAGCTTTGGAGATGAATCTTCATTAGACCATTCGATATTATCCTCTTCGGAAATAACCTTCCATCTGGAGATTTGATGATCGAGTTATTTCCGTATCCAGAGTATACGGTGAGTTCGTCGCGGCATCGACCGGAGTTTTTACTGTCCTCCTTCTCCGCTAAGTCGTAGATGATGAAGTTGAGCTCGATATGCTTTCCAGGCTCCGGCTCGATGGACCACCAGCACGACTTATCTTGTCCGTAATATCGCGGGTAATTCGGTGACGTAACATCGCCTGAGGGGGTGCTTAGGATATTTCCGCAATGAACTGAAACATACGATATATTTATTAATAAGAGAAGTTTTTCAGACTTTATGAAATATTTTATAATTTTACTAGAACTAAAACAAGGTAAATCTATTCATTATTTTACTTAAAAGAATTTCACTTGCTTAAGAGAAATATTTTAATCCTTTCATCTCATCGGGGGTCGTTAAAATGAATACCGAGTTTGCTTGGAAGCTAAACACTGACGGTTGCGCGTTATGTTGACCACCTGACAATGGCATATGATATATAAAAGGTGATTCCTGCGTAGAAGGCTACGAATATTATTAAATAAATCTCGCTAGGATGAATCAATATGAATCAAAAAATATGTTACATACCCGGAAGTGTGTTTAATCGAGACCATTACATGCGATGCTGGAAGTGATCTCCATTTTCTGATAGATACATTTAGACGCAGTCCTCCATGTTCTCCAAATCAGTCGCTTTTGGATCCTGCACGGCAGCGACACGATACGCATGCAAGTACAGCTCTTTTTGAAGCTTTCTGACATGATGCACAATGCATTCCGGTCTCCTATGGGTGAAGCATCTCAGAGTAATGCCCTCGATAAATCACACTTCCAGGTATGAAGCGTAATTTTTTGGTTCATATTGTTTCATCCTAGCGATAGTTATTCGAGAATACGAAACGATATTACGAAAGAATCACCCTTTAGAACCCCAGAGCCCATGGTCAATAAAACAAAGTTGGACAAAGTAGGCCAATAATCTTTAATGGATTGTAGCGCCACTGGGTTCAGAGTTCAGTTTTTTAGACCTTTGCAGGATGTTCCAAAAACATTGACCTCGGCTTTTATTTCTTAAATATTGTTCATGAACATATATTATAAATTACAAAGTTATGTAAAAAAGGTACAGAATTTTATGAAATCCATTAAAATTATCAAAGGATTATGTGAAGAAATACAAAATTTAAATTTTTATATGGCTCTTGTAAAAAAAATTCCCCAATGAGTAAAATGTGCCCCATACACTAATAAACTCATGTAGAAAATTTTAGCATTTTATTATAAAAAGTCGCAGCGATATGAAAATACATAAATGATGACTTAAAACACTTTTCGATGCCTGAATATGAGCTTGCAAAGGGGAAATTTTATGTCGGATGATCGCGTTTCAGGGATCGTACACAAATTAAGAAAGTAAACAATGATTGCATAAATAAATAATAATTGTGTTTTTATTGGCACAAAAGTAATCTAAACTGTGTGAAAATAACAACTTTACGCAAAAAATACAAAGTTTGTTCAAAATGTTTTGCATATGCAAACATTTCTAAGCTTTTTTAATGTTCATTGACTGCGCCATTTTCAAGTTTTGTTAAGATTTTCTGTAATTAATCATGTAAAATTTTAAGGTATTTTTCAAGAAGTATAGTTTTGTAAATTTGTAAATAAAACTAAAGATAAGAGTCATATTTTATTTGCTTATGATGCATTTCTGCGTCGCATCATCTGTACTCTAGTTGTTAACATTTACATTTTAATTTATGATTAATCCCTCACCATCTTTGTTTAAACATATCTCTGCGACTTTTTATGATAAAATGCTGAAATTTTGTACATGACATTATTAGTGTATGGGACACCTTTTACTCATTGGTAATTTTTTGTACGGGGGCTAAATAAAACTTTAAATTTTGTATTTCTTCAAATTTAATCCCCTGAAAATTTTAATCGATTTTATAATATCCTGTACCCTTTTTTACGTAACTTTGTAATTTATAATACATATCTAGAATCAATATTTAAGGAATAAAAGCCGAGGTTAATGTTTTTGGGACACCCTATATTTAATGAAAAATGTAAAATATAAAGATATATTGATGATATTGATGAGCACCTTTAAAAGCTGCATTTTCTAACTACAACTTTTTTTTTTTTTTTTTTTTTTTTTTTTTTTGTGCTTGATGAGTAAGAACTACTTACTGCAATTGATGATATATATCAATTAGTAGAATAAAATAGCATTATATCTTAAATAACAACAAATTAGGTAGCAGAAATGGCGAAAATTTAAATAATAAACTGAAATTATTAAACACATAAAAAAGGAAAACTACAGTCATAAAAAAAAAAGAAAAAAAGAAACAAAAATTATGCGTTAAGCACAGATTATAAAACACTTTCAACACATTCAGAATACTGTAACAAAATGTTCCCGTTTAATAAAATGAAAGATGATATCTAAGTAAACGATTTGGAAAAACGCAAATCACATTTTAAAAACAAATTTCAGCAATTACTGCCATATAGTTGAAAAGATACTCGAATTCTCTTGTACAGCCTTGTATATGTTCTATATATTTGTATGTATCTGCATAATATGCTAAAAATTAGATTAGTAAGGAAACGCATAACACAGCAGAAAATTCAGCTTCAGCAAATTCTACCAAGGACGTACCTTAGACGGAGACATACTTCTTTTGTACAGCCTTGTATATTACATAAAAAAATTTATATACGCCAAGTACATTTAATTTTATTTTAAAAAAGTGAAAAAAAAAGAAAAAAATATTCAGTCATAAGTTATATGCCTATAATTATATTTCTTAATTTAGAGAGGGAAGATTTTTAAAGTATTCATGATCAAATTGTATACTTGTTAATAGTAAGCAAAATGGAAAACAATTTCATTCGAAGTGAACTTGCCTCAACGTTCAAAATCAAAGCATTTGAAATAGCGTTGACCCAATAAATATATAGTAACAAATATATACTGATATTTAAAAAATATTTCTTGTGAATTGATTAAAAACATAAATCTTATGTATTTTATAATAAGATTTAGCTTTAGCTAATTTTTTTTTCACAAATGGGACTTGCTCCACTTTCAAAATAAACGACTCATATTTGAATAACCAATAAATGTTCTTGTTTGAATATTTCAAAATATATTTTACTGTTAATCCTACTTATATAACAAATATTCAGTCATAAGTTGTATGCCTATAATTATATTTCTTAACTTAGAGAGTGAAGATTTTTAAAGTATTCATGAGAGATCAAATTCTGCTTTATTAGATCTTCTGATTTAGCTTTAGCTATTATTTTTTCACAAAAAGGGCTTGCTTCACTTTCAAAATAAACGGCTCATATTTGAATTACTAAGAAATGTTCTTGTTTGAATATTTCAAAATATATTTCACTGTTAATCATACTAGAGAAAATAAATTCCCGATTCTCTAATATAGAATAACAAATAATATTCACCTTTATCTCTGCATCCTAAAATCTCGATTCTCAGGCATGGCTGTTCGTAGTAATCCAATATTTTAATCTGTACCACTCTTGCGGGAATCCCCTTTAAGAGGTTAAATCGCATCGGCATGTCGTTACTGTAAGCAGGTGATTCACACTGATCGCATATGTATACCTAAAAAATTTTAAATAACTTAAATTGAATGTATTTTATTTTATGAAAGAAAATATAAAATAGGACAAATGTATCTAATTGTTTTTAAAATCTTAAATAAATTTAATTAATGGGCACACGACTCTATGATTTGATATTGAAGGCTTCTCATAGTTTAATATTTAGGTTTTACTGCACCATTAATGTGTCAAAATATTGAACTTCCAATAGACACTTTCAGTTTTGGTTGGAAACTGACTCCCAACAAAACGGTTGATATGTCGTATTTTATATTTTGTTTATATATTATAGTCATATCTTATAGCTATTTCTCACAGCTAAGTGTTTTAATACTTTATATGTAGTGGTAACATTTTGTACGATACATATTTAATAAGAAATTAAACATAGCAACCGTTTGTTTGGAGTCAGTTTCGAACCAGAACGTCATGATTGACGTCACACTGGAAACGTCAAATTTTATATTACATAATAAAACCAATTTAATTTTTAGCATTTTAATACTAAATTTATATTTCACTGCTTTTCTATTTCAAAATAACTGGAATGACAACACTAGATTTTCCAGACTCAGGTTTGCGCGTCAAGGCAGTAAAAATAATAATAAACAAAAATAAACAAAAAGTAAAGAAATGATTTTTATTAAATTCCTCAAACAATGGAATTGGTTGGATCGGTTAACGAAGTGGGAAAGCAGTTTCGACCTGGTTTCATTTCAGAGGACCGTTGAGCAAAGCCGAGAACGCCAGTAAGAGGAATTCTGGTTTTCTATACTCGTATCCCGCTCCTGGCATAAGAGTTTTCTCTGTTAGTGTTCTGATAACTCAGTGCAATAATGAAAATTTTATTTTATTTCACTAAGAAAAATAGAATTTGGTTTTTTTTTAGTAAAATTTATCATCCCCAATTTCTTTTTTTGTTTACTTAATCATTTTGTATTTAAATTTCTAAACAATAAACTTTGGCATGTAATTATCGATTAAATAAATTCAAATGATCTACAACTTTTTATATAAATTGCATTCAATTGGTCGATAAGACAATTACAATTACTAAGAATCCCTGAAGGCTTGGCCTATAGGCACAGGTAGATTTCGAAGACGCAGACCGTGGGACGCCTGTTTGTTCGGAATTTCGGAAGAAATGGCCTTTTTGCCATGATGCGGCAGTTGGAATCGCCCACTTCGAAACCTAACTTGTTTGCAGGTGGAGCCGACAGAGATTTTTTTGTTTTTATTTATTTATTTATTTATTTATTTTTGCTATAAGGTTTGATCCTATAAAAAACTTGTCAATATAAAAGTTTTAGGTAAAATTAAGAGGATTTATAATAAATTTAAGCGAATTTGATATGTAGTGAATTGACGAAGTTATGAATTTTTTTCTTCTAACCCCCCCCTTTCCCCCCCCCTTGGGGCCATTTTTAACACGTTGACGGACACTTGCGGCTATAGCCGTCAAAGCGAGGTTCTCTATGTAGCATGACGGCTATAGCAGCACAAATGTGCATTTACCGGCGTACAAGTAGAAGCCCAGTGTCAATTTTCGAACTTCACTTGTTCCTACTGTCCGTGTTCGTCAATGTGTTAATTATAACAAAAATCTGTCATACATAAATTTTTGGCCCTTTTCCTAGAAGTAATAATAACTTTAAACGGATTCGATACGTATCATAATTAAGAAATTATGGGTTTTTTTCTGTTTTCACAAAAAGCCCTCCCATTCCCCCCCCCCCTGGTTCGATTTTGTCCATTAACGAATATGACCTAGATTTTATGCCTCTTGATTTTATGTATCAGTTTGGAAGAGATTTGTGCAGAATTATTGACGTTATCGGGTCCATAAAAAAGTGACATAGATAGATAGATAGATAAAGTTTTGAACTGGGGGTGGTTTTGGGTTCTGGGAGTCATAATCGGCGTAGATCTGCAAAAATTTTTCTAAAATTCCAACTTAGGGAAAAATGTAATAGGTAGTATTTCTTACGAAATCTACATAAAAGCGTAAATGATTATTTTTAGTAACAGAAAAAAAAGAACTTAAAAATGTAAAAATATATAGTGCTTTTAAATCTCGTGTTATCTATTGATATTCCAATGCAGTTAAATGTTTATATATTTGAGAAAACTAACAAAATATTAAATTCAGAAAATGTATTAATTGTAAAAATTTTTAAGAAGAAAAAAACTTGGAGTTGCTTTTTTTTTTTTTTTAATCTGAAAACTGAATGTCCTGAAAACTTCTATTGTCTATATCCGTATAAAGAGAGTTAATATGTAGCCGGGTTCCAACCGGGCTATTAAAGGAAAAATGTTTATTTCATTTAACTATTGCTAATAAGTGCTATTGTTAAAGCAAAACTGCTAACAGCTATTCTGTAAAAATTTCTGTTTTAATGGTGTTATGGACTTTTTTCCCCTGGAACTTTTACGTTGTTTACAGTAAATGTTTGACGGACACGATCTAGTTTTTATTTAAAAAGTGATAAGCGAATCATTAAAATTATCTATTGTTTAACCCATTCGCATCTCTAAATCTAAAATTATAAATTCGGACCAGAAATTACGAAAGAAGATTTTTTATTACATGTAATCGCAATGGAACAATGTAGTGAGCATCATGGTATACCTAGTTGCAGTCAACTGAACTTCCAGGATAGAGGTGGTTTGACTTGCGAGGCAAATATGAGCCGTGAAAAGTTTAAGACTTAAGAGTTAAATAAATAAATAAATATTTAAAAGTAATAAGGAATTAATATAGCATAACATATAAAAGTTAAGAAAAAGTTAGAAAAGAAAGAAAGAATCCCATTAGTTCCAAAAAATGACAGACGAAACCTACCGAGGGTCGAACCCATCTCATATATAAAAAAAGAAAAAAAAGACTCTTTACAGAGATCATACATTAAGTTTTAAAAAGTATAAACAAAAAGAAGAGAGGTTTAAAGATTATTATTTTTTTTTTAATTATAATTTTAAAGACAAGAGACAAATAAAGTAAATATTGCTGTTACTATTTTCTGATATGAATTTGAATTTTCTAAATAAAATACAATTCGGTAATTTTAACTCGGCAGCGAATGTGTTAAATGTCGTCTGATTCAGGTCGATAGAATGCAATCCAGAGCCCTAGGAAATGGGCAAGTTGTTTTAAGCTAATTCTGTATTTCTAAAGAAATTATTAATCATACTGATGCATAAAATATGTACTACTGACCTTTTGCTGACCAACAGGTTCTTCTTCCCATATCCACCTGACAGAGTCATTGCTGAAAAATAAATGGAACTTTTTCACGATCGTCTTCTTCTGTGCCCCGTTCAAACCTTGGAGAATGACTCCTGTCACAATTGTCATATTTTGTAAATCAACCTAGACAAGGAGGCATAAATAGAATCAAGTTTATCATTAAACGTAAAATATAACAAAAAAAAATTATAATAAACATCCTATAATTATTTAAAAAAATAAGTATTATTGAATCAATTCAATTTAATTTAAAGTGTGCATGGTAATCTTTTAATTAAAAATATAAGTTCATATATGATAAATTGAATCAAAGAACACATTTCATAATTTACATGAAACATTGTGAAATCTGGTTATTCATAAAATGCGAATTCACAGTGTTAAAATTCTACACAGCAAACTATCCAGTCATTCGACAATTTTTTAAGAAAATTGTTACATAACCGTAATTTTAACTTTATTCTGACCATAATATAATAAACTATCAAGCTACGCCCGCTGCGCTGATCGGTTTCTACAAATGAACCTTGAATCAAACGAAATATATCGTTTAATTTGACATAGTATTTGAAAGCAATCTGTATATTTACCTGGAATATTCTTCCACATTACTGAAAAATGACACCATTGCGCTATCATATTTTCTAATATGCAGTCAAAATTTTAGCTGTTAAGAAAAAACTATTTTATTTGGTAATTTACAGCTAGTGTTTGCTAAAGAACGATAAAAGTATATGCAATATATTAAAACAATCACTAAAAATTATCGAACTAACAATGCAAACAAATTAACTAACAAAAGCCATCCAGTAGAAGTTTTTATAAAGGCTAATCTTTGATAATCGGGTTCATCTGATTATAGAACTTTACCACATAATTCTAAAACTAACATAGAACGATATGAAATATACTAAACCATCCTTAAAAATTATCTACTTAACCATGCAAATCGCCAAAAATACGCCCAGTAAAAACTTTCTTAATCTTTCGGAATCGGGTTCACCTGACTATATAACCTTCACACTTAACTGTTTGACTAAGCAACGTAGAGCAATATGTAGTACACTAAAACCATTCCTGAAATAGCATCTAACTAACAATACAATTATCATCCAAATACGTCCAGTAGAACTTTTTCAGAAGGCTAATCTTTCATAACCGGAATCAAATATTAAAAAGGTTAATATCTGATAAATAAAAGGTCACCCGATTTTCTAATGTCTCCCTATAATTCTAGAACTAAGCAACGTAAAATGATATGTTATATAATAAAACTTTCCCTACAAAATTATCTAACTAACGGTGTAGGTTTCATTGAAATCCATTCGGCAGAATCTTTTAAAAAGGCTAATCTTTCATAATCGTATTGATCTGATTATAGAACTTCCCATAATAATTCTATAACTAAGCTACGTAGAACGATATGTTATAAATACAATAAAACCTTCCCTGAAAAATTATCTATCTTACAGTTTAAGTTCTACGAAAATCCATTCAGCAGAACTCGAGTTACAAGCAGCCGGAACGAAATTTCATATATAAGGTAGAAGTAAATAGAAGTATATTGCTATTAATATAGTTTACATTTGAATAAAAAAAAGGTGCTTTTTGGTTAGCCGGCCGCCAGTGATATATGTACATATATAAATATATATGTATATACATATATATATATTTTTTCATACATATAAGTGTATGTATATGTATATGTGTAGATATATGTGTGTACGTATATATATATATACATGTATCACTGTTGCCCGGCTAACCGAAAAGTACAACAAAAATATTGCAAAAATAATGTCGTACACTTGAAAAAACATCTTTTGGCTTAAAATCTTTCATCAAAACTTTTTTTCTTTTCTTTCTCTTTCTTTCTTTTTTTAAAAATAAAATTAGTAACAGTTTTTTCTTTTATTTTTCGAGATGTATAATCATTTTAATTCTTTCTGCAACAAAAAAACCCCTTTTGGCTTAAAATCAAATTATTTGGGGTCAAAAGTAAAAGAAAAATCGCCAAAAATAAAAGATAAACGGCCAAATATTTTTTCAATAGCAAGCAATCTTGCCAATTGGATAATTTCTTAAGCATTACGAATATTCCCAATCATGTTTAAATTAAATATTTTCGTTTTATAATATTATCTATCATCAAAACTTTTTTTCATCTTTTTTCTCTTTCTTTTTTTCTTTCTTTTCTTTTCTTAATAAAATTAGCACAGTTTTTTGTTTTATTTTTCGAGATGTATAGCCTTTTCAATTCTTTCGCCAACGACAATGGTCGCCAAGCAAATGATCTATGGTAACCTTTTCGTCCAAAATAACAGAACTTTCCATCATAATTCTATAACTAATCTACGTAGAACGTTGTGTTACATACTAAAACCTTCCGTGAAAAATTATCTATCGAACAGTGCAAGTTCCATCAAAATCCATTCAGTGGAACTTGAGTTATAAAGGAACGGAATGAAATGTCCGTTTGTGTTTTATATATATAGTAGATGATATGGTCAGATACCCTTAATAATATGGTCCAGTTGTGAAGGGCTCTGCAAGAGCGTCACTTTGAAAAACAGACATAACCAGATTTGTATGTGAAAACCACTTTATTTAAAACCAATTGGGAAGGGATTCGATGGAGCTTCTTTTAAATTTGGCCTATATGCCACGCTGCTACTAACAATAATTTGTTCTTGGATCAGTATTCAATAATACGAAGTAAAACAAAATTATTAATTCAAGAAACTTCACTTACGTAAAGAACTCTGGCGGCTCACATGCATTTACTAATAACTTTTAGCTTCAAGAAGGGCTATTGCTATAAACAAAGATAAGTTCATTGTCTTACAAACTAGCTAAAATGTTCTTAAACCTAGCAACCATGGCTACTGAAGTACAGTTTTTGTTATAGCCAATTTGTTTATAGTTCAATAAAATAGGAATTATTGAACTATAAACAAAGTTCAGTCTTAGCAAACTGTATCTCGCCTTTAACCAAACTCCAAAACTTTTCTATGTCCGGAACCCGTGCAAGTTTTTATCTCTAACACTCTCAGCTGATATTACTGTCCTCTAGAGAGCGATATCGACCCTGATTCGCTGATACGAACTTTTGATTCTGCTTTTATACTCAGCAGATTGACAATCGTAGCCTAATTTACATACAATCACAGTGAAAACCAGATTCCGAGAGCTACAAACTCGCTTCGGAAAATTAAAGTAAAATAAAGCACAGATGTCGCTCTTACGCACACAGTTTAATATCGACAGAACGATTACATTAAAAAAATAGACTCCCTTTCTAAGAGAGTTGCTAGTTTACTACAAAGTAACCGTTTTCTTGAAAAACAGCTGAATGACTGGACAATTTACTGCAGATTTTTAACACTGCATGCTTCAGTGTGACAAGATGCTATCAATAAATTGCGGAGTGAATGATTTGCCTATAATTTTTCAACTTTCAACGTACACGAACTGTCGAAAGTTTTACAAACTGTCTAGGTCATTTTGATATATTAAAGAAATGCACAAGGATGCAGAAAAAACAACGGCCTGATTTGGAAAGTCAATAAAACCATAGAAAGTCAGGCAAAAGGTAATTATTATGCATTAATAATAGGGAGAGACATCAACTTTATGCCAATTTGTTATTAAAAAAATTATTATTATTCCCGTGTATTGAAGTGTATACCACGCAAATTTCGCATTTGTATGACGACTGTTTGTTTTGTTTTTACACTGCTGGAAACAGAAATAATTCAATTCTAACTATCCCGTGTTTTCAAATTATAATAACAAACTAAAATGATAATAACTATAATGACTATATGAATGAAATGCATAATTAAATTCTGTAACACCTGGCCAATTATGTAAGGTTATTATAAGAAAAGGCGAAATATGACTTCTGCGTCCAAAATATTGGCATATGTCGGTCATAAACAGACATCCATCAAAAACTTGTACGATCATAAATATTCCCATAAATAGTCTGTGAACTGTAGAGCTTTTGAATTAAGAATTTTGGTTTAATCGCAGGATAGACTGTGCAAGTATTACTTTTCGTAATTTTTCCAACTTAATGGCCACTTTATTCCTTCTACATTCAACTCTGCTTAACAAGAATGTCAAAATGCTTAAAGGATTAGAAAAAAAATTCAACTACGTATCTTTCAAATATCTGTTGCGTAAACTTTCATTTCACAAAACGGAAGACTGTCAAATCTGGCAAAACCTTACACGGTCACAAACTGCCCATGAAAGATTGTAAGGAGTTGATCTTCCAAACTATGAATTTTGGTTTAAGCACAGGACAGACTGTGCAAATATCACCTTTCGTAAACTTTTAACTTAATGACCATTTTATTCCTTTTACATTCAACTCTGCTTAACAATCAAACCATGTCAAAATGCTTACAGAATTAGAAAAAAAATTCAACTACGTGTCTTTCAACTACCTGCTGCGTAAACTTCTATGTCACTGAAGACTGGCAAATCTGGCAAAAACTTAAACGGTCACAAATTGCCCATGAAAGATTGTGAGCAGTTAATCTTTTGAACTACGAATTTTGATTTAATCACAGGATAACCTGTGAAAATAAGTCTATAAAAATAGTTTTTTTAAAAAAAAAAAAGGTGTGTGAAAATCCCCTCGGTATACCAGTCTCTGTTCTATGCCGAGTCTTTTATTGTCGATATCCGTGTATTTTAGATGAATATAACAAAATCATTTAGATTTCCCTCCAATCTGATCAACTACTACATGTTTACAGAAACAAAAGAAGAGCGCTGAACAATGTTTCATGCTAAGAAATTAATTTCATTAATACACTCGAAAAACTTTTACGTACCGTGAACTCCTTTAATGAATCATTAAATCCAGCACACCATCCATGATTTGCATTTAACCTTCCGTTAGTATAATAATAATTGTCCCAATCATCGCTGGTTGATGCTTTAATCTGAGTATCAAATATTTCTTCTGATGCCATTCCAAGAGGCTGTCCGCATGATTCTGCAAAATACACATGTTTTCCTTTAAAAAACAACAACAACAGCAATAGCGTATCATATTAAGGTTCACTGTAAAAAAATTTCGTAAAATTTCAGTAGATGTACCGTAAATTAACGGTACTTATACCGTTTTCACTCTTTACAGTATGAGTACTGTACTTCTAAGATATATTAAGCGTAAAAAACAGTATATGTGCCATTTCGATTATAAATGGTATTTACACTGTAAAATGATTGTTTTCAGTAAAAAATCGCTATTTATACCGTAAAATAATTGTTTTTCAGTAAGGAGAAAGCTGGTAGCCCCGCCTCGGTGTACGGCAACCCCTGAAGTGATGCTCTTGCTCTTGTTACGTAATGCGTGCAGGTCTGAGGAGAGGGGGGGGGTGCAGCCGGTACATATACTTTAAATATTTTACGGTACATATACCGTACAGTTAAATTACGATATATATACTGGTCACAAAGTTGCCAGTATATATACCGTAATTTTTGACCAAAATTTTTTACAGTGTTGTCTCTACTTCTTAGTCTTAAACCTCACGTGATTTATACGATTTTTTCATTTTTGGACATTTTGCATTATACGTATTGACATTCCACTTACACATTTAAATTTTTGTGTGCACATAAATGGAATAATACGCCTTGTGCGATAGGGAGAACTTGCCGGAACTTCCAACTAGGCGGCCATTTTTCTCCGGTCACAAGCATCTGAAAAACATTTGGGTGCCAAATTATGAAAGTGCTCTAAATACTCTGAAACTTATACCGACAATTAGTTTTAAGAGTTGATTTTTGACAAAATGGCGGACATTTGAGCACTTTTTTGACTTTATTTTTACCTTTTACAAGCAAGAAAAAAAAATTAATTAATGAAAATTTTACTTTTCGGCGGTTATATTTCGGCGGTTCTCCAGCAAATCTTTATTTATTTCATTTTTTTTCTTTTTTTCTTTTCTTTTCTTTATTTTTTTATGAAGGAAATCGATCGAATAGTTGTCGAGAAAACTGATCGTCCAGTTTGAAAAACATTGTCTCGAGAAAAACAGGTTTAAAATTTTACAATAGCATTACGTTCAACGAGTTGCGGGCATTACGTATAAATCCCGTCAGCACACGCGCTGGGATAAAATCTACCCCAGTTCACAACTATGACTTAAAAATGTGCGAAAATCGTTCGTGATCATTCTGAGCTTTATAGTACTTTTCAAGCTGAAAGATATCAAGATGTGGCCAAAAAGATTTTACCTCCGGTTGTGAATTTTCCATTCTTTTGTTATAAAAGTGTCACGTGGGAGGAAATTTACCCCACGCGTGTTATAACGTAACCCATAATGATAGGAAAATGTTAATGCAAATGTTTATGCAATGCAAATAATAATATAATTGTTCTTTTAAACATTAAAAACTCTTGCACATACAGTTTCTATATATCAGTTTTATATTTTTTTGTATTTTTATGACTGAATTTGGATTGTAAAAGCTTTGTATGTAATGATATGCATAAAAAAATCTTAGTGCTAGATTTTATGTGTTTTTTTTTTTTTTTTTTTTTTTTTTTTTTTTTTTTTTTTTTTTGCTTTAAATATAAAAGAACTTCTTATTTTAAGTTAAATTATGTTCTTTATTGATTTACAGTTTATTTCAAAATATAAATTTTTGTTTATAATAAAACTGGGGGGAAATTGACACAAAAAACACCATTGGGATAAAATTTATCCCGCGCGTGTAGTAACGTAATGCACTCAGAAAAAGGAATTAATTAAAACTACAAAACATGTTTTGTTGAGTACATTTTGGTGTTTTTAGCAAAATTCAAGTAAAATTGAACCATTTTACTTGAATTAACAAAACATTTTTTGCTGACGATACAAATTTTTTTTTTGGAATTGCAAAAAAAAAAAAAAAATTGTTGATTCAAACAAAATTTCCATCGACCTATATTTAAACAAAATTTTTGTTTAAATATAGGTCAGTGGAAATTTTGCTTGAATTAACAAAAAAAAAAAAAAATTTTTTTTGCAATTCAAAAAAAAAAAAAAAAAAAAAAAAAAAAATGTATTGTCAGCAAAAAATGTTTTGTTAATTCAAGTAAAATGGTTCAATTTTACTTGAATTTTGCTAAAATCACCAAAATGTACTCAACAAAACATGTTTTGTAGTTTTAATCAATTCTTTTTTCTGGGTGTGGAAAGGGGCGCGTGTGCTGACGGGTTAACGAGCAAAAAAGATTGCAAGGGATTGAAATGTCGCAAAACCGCCTTAGGGCTAACGATCTACACACTTGAGGTATGCAAAAAACACAAGAAAATCAAAATAAAAAAGATTTTGACACAAAGAAGTAGAATCTCCCCTTAATATGCTGAAAAAGTTAATTTGCAAAATATTTCATTTTTGCGGTAAGAAAAGAGAAATCGTCAATGAAATATGCAGTATTTTTAAAATACCATAAAGTCAAAAACATTTAAGAGTTTATTACAAATTTCACAATATAGTTGTTTAATTTCGTAATGCTAAAAAAAAGAAGAGGAAGAAAATTGATTTTACATAAAATACGGATCCTAGCTGGCAGAAATTTTTTATTTTGTAACAAAATCTGGTCTGAATTGCATCTTCAATCACGTTAAGTGACAGACCATTGTAATTAAAAATTACAGGGTTATTCTAAATGATGGACTCATTTTCAAAAAACTGTATTTATTAAAGTACAAATCCAAAATGAATAATCTTTATACCAATGAAAAGAGGAAGTTTCAAAGTTTTTTTAAGACATTATAAATGTTCAATGTGTCCACCGTTTGCTGCAGGGCAAACATCTACGCGATAGCCAAACTCGTCCCACACACGAGAAAGCGTATCTGCTGTTGCTGAGTGCACGGATTTCAAAGCGGTGATGGTTCCAGAAGTGACCGGTAGAGGTCGCGCGGCAATAGGTCACTGCGACCTGAGTGCACTACTGCCGTGCACTCAGTAACAGCAGATACGCTTTCTCGTGTGTGAGACGAGTTTGGCTATCGCGTAGATGTATGCCGTGCAGCAAACTGTGGACACATTGAACATTTATAATGTCTTAAAAAATCTTTGAAACTTCCTCTTTTCATTGGTATAAAGATTGTTCATTTTGGATTTGTACTTTAATAAATACAATTTTTTGAAAATGGGTCCATCATTTAGAATAACCCTGTACGATCAGTTTTTTTGAAACCACACATTTAACGAAAATATTTCAAACTGTCAGTAAGGGTTGATTTGTTAAGTTTCAAATAAAGTATTTAATAAGACATATTGTAACTTAATATGCCTTTTTATCTTGCAAGACTATTCTCGATCACTTCATTTTTTATTACATTGTTATAAAGATTATGGGTTTCTGGAGCTATGAAAAGTTATTGATTACTGTAGCTTTGAAAAGTTATGGATTACTGGAAATGAAAATTTTAACTTTGCAACATATTGAGTATTATTTTTAACATTTCGAACATTTTCTAAACATTACAATTATACACAAATTTTGAAATAAAATGTCCTATCTGCTTCAAGTATTCTAGTGTAGTGTGTAGCATTATTTTGTAACTAAAAAAGCATTTTTATCTTGCAAGACTATTTTCTATTATTTTATTCTTGGTTACATTGCATCATTTTAGCTATGAAAAGTTATGGATTACTGGAAATGCAGATTTTAACTTTGCAACTTCTTCGATACCAATTTTTAACAGTCAGAACATTTTTTAAACGTTACAAATTATATGCAAATTTGGAAATTAAATGTCTTATCTGCTCCAAATCTTGCAATTCTGTGTGTAGCAATATTTTTCTCAAACAAGGCTTAATAACCATTTTATATTGCAATTTTTTTTCGGATATTTCATGATTGATTAATTTATATTTAAAAAAATATATTAATTTGGATATGAAGCATTACGAATACAAATTGAAAATTTGGAACTAATTGACACTGTAAAAAAGAGCAAATGTTACTTAATCTACGAATATATAATGTAATCAATAACTAAAATATGCAATTAAAGAGCCATTTATAAAAACAAAGTCTTTTTAACACTTTCCAACATAGTTGAAAAGTGTTTATGAATTCGGTTTCTCTGTCTGTCAGCTGTCTGTCTGTCTGTCTGTCTACCGTCTGTCTGTCCGTGCTGTAACTCGCTTAAATATATATGTATAGTTTTGCAATTGATATATGGTATTGAGGTTTACTATGGCTTGTTCGGTATTGAATATGAAGTGTGTAGTTTTTTTACAGGGACACTCAAAAGAATTCCGTTACAATACGGTCTAGGGGGAAAAATCATTTGTGGTTTATTTTAATGATATTATACAATTTACAAAATTTCAAATCGATATATATCACGCACTGCAAGAGGCTTGCTATAGAATATTGTGTGTATAGCAGGAGTAAAACAATAATATTAATTTTGATGTTATGTTAATTCTGTTATCATGTTTGTTGAACGTGAAAATGTTTACTTGAGAATGAATAGCATCCGATTCACGTTCAAAAACATTGATTTACATAGAAAAATGATAACAGCATTAACATAACATCAAAATTAATATGTGTAATATATGTGACATATTATTGTGGTACTCCCGTACGCATAAATTAAGTTACGCAGCTGAAAATGTTTTATTGATAAATTGATAGCATCCGAAAAACTGTTTGGAAAAACAAGATTAATACACTATAAAAGACTTCTCGGACACGTTTACGAAAATCAGTGGCAGCAAAAGGAATGTTTCTGTAAATTACTCTTTAAATCTTGAAAATATATTAGTTTTTGACGTTTCTAATGATGCTTTTCGGATTCATGGGTGACTCGAAAAAGGTTATTGTACATTACTTACCCATCATACGTAGAACAGGGTAAATCTTGTAATCGTTTTGAAAATAGAAAAAAAAATTAACGGATTTACACGTTTCAGACTCTAGATATTCCGAAAAACATATTTTTAGAAAAAAATATTGCCGTCCATCTGTCTGTCTGTATGTCTGTAAACGCTCTATCTCACGAACAAATCGAGATAGAGACATGAAATTTGGTGTGTACTTAGTATGTAATAATGGGAAGAAGCTTACTGAATTTCAGTATCCTCGATTATCCGGAACTATTCTTTTCGGACACTCGAAATATTCGTTCTGATAAAAGGTATATATTTTTTTTTCGCAATTGTTTATTTTAAAGAGAGAATATAAAAGACAATAAAAAAACATAAATTTTGCATAAAGAATAAAGTCGATCGGATAATTAGTTGCTGAGATATCTGTAATTATATTTTCCACACTCTTCGATTTTGCATGACCCTGTATTTCATTCAAATTTCAATTCAAATATATATTTTAATTGGAAATGAGACGCTTAATTTCACGCAGTAAACCGTTAGTTAATATGATTATCAATTTTGGAGTAATAGAGCATTTAAAGATTGCGACGTCATCAAGCCACAATTTTATTCGAATTGCAATGCATTTTATAAATAGTTTGCACATGTTTTATTTTCATATTTTATATTATGCATATCCATGATGGGTAAGTATTACGGTGGCCCCCAACGACTAGTTTTCGTTCGTGGTTATATTATATTTTCCAAGATTCAAAAACATTCGTTTATTTTTACAGTCTATGCATGTTTGATTAATGGTCAAAGCATATTGAACGAATGAAACTCGACCCACATTTGCTAATCCATGTGTCTCACCTATTGCATATGATGTAATGTAGAATGTAGTACTAATTTTCTAAAACAAATTTTAATAAACATTTTTATATTGGAAGATTATTTTCAAATGTTTCATTTTAGTTAAATAGCCGTGGTCATTCACAACTCAGATAAATGGTAATTTGGCTGTGAAATGTAAAAGCTCGGGATGCAAATTTTAACTTTGCAACTGAGTGGCTGCTATGCTTCGTTTCTTAACAATCAGACCATATGCAGCGAGTTACATTTTTACGAAAATTTCGTAATTACATGTCATGCTTGTTCCATAAACATGTACAGTCACAAACTGACCATGATTAGTGGCCCTACTTATCTACAACAGAGATAAATGATAATTTCACTATGAAATATTACGCATGTGTGTGACTCCTTTACTACTTATTTGACTCAGTGCATCTTCCTTTAATGTCGGCTTAACAATCCTCAGCTTAACAATCCTCGGCTTAACAATCAAAGCATTTCGAAACAATTACAAGTTTAGAAAAATTCTTCAACTACACGTGTCTTACCTGTTCCGTAAACTTTCATTTCACAAAGTAAAGATTTACATTTTTACAAAAATTTAGCATTACATGCCTTACCTGTACATAAACTTTTATTTTACAAAACTGAAGACTGTCGAATCTATAATAAACCTGTACGATCACAAAATGCCTATAAATAAGCTGTGTGCAGTTGATCTTTCGAACTGGGAATTTTGGTTTAATCACAGGATAGACTGTGCTGATATCACTTTTTGTAAACTTTTCAACTTAATGGTCAATCCATTTCTTTCATATTCAACTTTGCTTAACAATCAAAGTATTTTCAAAATACTTACATGTTTAGACAAATCCTTCAAATACAAGTGTCTTATCTGTTCCGTAAACTTTCATTTCACAAAACGAGAAACTGTCAATCTGTCAAAAACGTGCACGGTCACAAACTGCTACAAATAGGCTGTTAGCTTTTGACCTTTTGAACTGTGAAATTTTGTTTAAACACAATATATACTGTGCAAACATGGCTTTTTGTAAACTTTTCAACTTAATGGCGACTTCATTGCTTTTAAATTCATTTCGGCTTAACAATCAAAGTATATAAAAAAACTTACATGTTTAGAAAAATTCTTCAACTAGACATGCCTTACCTGTTCCGTAAACTTTCATTTCACAAAACTGGAGACTATCAAATCTGTCAAAAACTTGCACTGTCACAAACTGCCCATGAATAGGCTGTGAGCAATTGATCTTCAGAACTGTGAATTCTGGTTTAGTCACGGGATAGACGGCACAAGTATAAGCTCTGCTAAATTTTCCGACTTCAGTATGCGGTATCCCATAAGACAGGTCGTCATAGTAACGACTGAATGTATCGTCTAATCCATTCTCATCCACAGTTACTCTAAATCCTCGTAGACTTTTTGCTAAAATCAGAAATTTAACTGGGTATATTATTTGATAAACAATATATTCCATTAATTTGTTACTATTTGGGCTTTCAGAATAAGAAAATGTTTCAAAAACACTTGAAAAAAAGTACAAATACAAAAATCAATTTCGAAAATAATAATACATTTCTTGTCATTGTGCAAGAGAACAAGTTTCTACAGATCAAGTTACGAAATATAGCAAAATTGCTGCATCTTTAATAAACTTAAATAAGAACATTATTAAAGAAGTTAAATTCCTATACGCAAACTTATTAGCGGATTTACAATTGTGTTGCTCATACTTAGAATTTAAAATTTAGATATGTAATTTAAATTAAATTTTATATACTCTGCTAATGGTTGACAATAGATTTATTAAAAAAATAGCAGGGTTATTCACTAGCACGATATAAAAACATATATAAAATCAACTTACACATATCATATTAGCAATAATATAAAGCTATCCATTTTCAAATCTACTGTTGCGAAGTTAAGGGTGAGGCTGCCGATATTTCGGTATACCATCTATATTATCTTTCTTAGTCTAAGGCTCTAAGGCATGACTGAAGGCATATGTACGTTGGAGTGAAAGTACAGTTCTTTCTTCGACATAGCTGGAACTTTTTTTCGCGATTTACCGTAGTTCAGTAAGTTTAAAAATGCATCAGTTGGCAATTCTATGATATTTGCAACACTTCCACCATATCTGCAGCATAAATAGATAGTCGTTTTCTACCTATTATAGTTAATCATCGGCACATAATTTTCTCTGAGTTGTCTGACAGTACATTCCATTATAAATACTCTTTAGTTTGTGTTACAGATTGAAAAAGTGTATTAAGGCAATTTTTAACCCTTCTTTGCATTGTGATGGAAATTTCCATCACTGTTTATTTAACTTTTAATAAATAAATCAAATTCTTCGCCACCACTATATTTATATAGAAATATTAATCTAGTACATTTCCCGTGAACTATGTTGCTGAACAAAGTTAAAAATCTATCTTAAAAATTCTGTTGTCTAATATTTAATATATGTATAAAAAAACAATTGTAAAAGAAAAACTCATGCAAAGAAGGGTTAATATGTAGACGATCCCTTCTAAAAAGAAACATGTTTATATTCTCGGTCTAATGATACCTTTATTAGGATTTCATTATCAATAATGCTCGAATAAGGACGCGTGTATCTTTTTTTTATTTAAACGGATAAATAGAGAAGTGACTGACTGCGGCTTAAGTGACTGACTGCGGACTGATCTGCGGTTTAAAGAGATATTCAAATCTTATTTTAGAGATAATTGTAAAATCTTTAATACACCTAAATATGAATGTTGATAAAATATTACACAAAGTCAGTTCAAAATAAAACAAGAACGAAAAACCGTGCGTCAAGCATGGATTATGTAACACTTTCCAACGCTTCCAAAATAATTTTACAAATCATACCGTTTAATAAGCTAAAAGATAACATCTAAGTAAACAATTTGGAAAACACATAACATATTTAAAAACATAATTTCAGGAATTTCCAACATATACAATATTCGGAAAAATATCCGAATACTTTTATTCAGCCCTGTATATGATCTATAGATTTGTATATATACTACATAGGATGCTAAATTTTAGTTCAGTAAAGAAACGCGTAGCACAGTTTAAAATTCTCCTACTGGAGTTTCTGTTAATAAACGGAAATGTGTTCGCGAACTTTTGTGCTTCCCTGTATATGATCTACAAAATTTATACACACCACGTAATAAACAAAAAGTGAGTTAAATTTAAAATCGCGTTAAGTAACTTAAAACGCACGTCCAGGAATTATTGTTAACAGACAGTAGAGAATTCTTTTGTGTGTCCCTGTAAATGAACGATGACTGCTATACACGCAATATTCTGTAGTAAGCCTCTTGTAATGCACCTTAGTGATATATATAAATTTCAATGCGTTTAAAATAGTGAAACATAATTTAAATAAACCGCAGACGATTTTTCTCCATAGACGTAATGTAACGGAATTATTTTGACTGTCCCTGTAAAGTAACTATAAGTGCTATGCACACCCTATTCCATATTAAGCTTCTTGTAATGCACCTTAGTGATATATATAAATTTCAATGCGTTAAAAATAGTGAAACATTATTTAAATAAACCGCAAATGATTTTTCCCCGTAGACCGCAATGTAACGGAATACTTTTGAGTGTCCCTGTAAAAAACTATAAGTGCTACACACTTCCGTTGAAATAGGGAACATGCTATAGATAACGACAATAACATATAAAAGTTGCAGAGCAATCCGAGCATATTTACGGGAGTTAGAGCACGGACAGACGGACAGACGGCCATACGGCCAGACAAACCGAAGTCATAAACACTTTTCAACTAGGTTGTAAAGTGTTAAAAATAATTAACGAATTTATATCTGTATACCTCGTACTTCCATAATAATTTTTAGACATAAAGCTGAAATTAAATTGTCGTATTTTTTAGCGGTTGAGAACACAATTATTCAAAACATATGGTATAAGAAATAAAGAAAAGCAACTTACATATATCATAGTAGCAATAAAACAAAGCTATTCCTTTTTCAAATCCACTCTTGTCAACCTTCGGGTGTGGCTGTTTATATTTCGGCATGCCATCTATGTTATCTTCCTTAGTCCAAGGCATGACTGGTGGCACATCTTCATTGAAGTGAAAGTACTGTTCCTTCTCCGACATACCTTCAACTTTCTGGCACGATTTGCCGTACCTCAGTAAGTAGAAAGGTGCATCAGTTGGCAATTCTATGAGATTTTCAGCGCTACCGTCGTCTCTGCAACAAAAATAGATGGTCGTAGTCTGTCTTGTATAGTTTCCTTTTGGGACATAGCCTCGGACTGTGCTGTCTGACAGTACATCTTGGGTATCTCTCCAAGTTATGTAACCATTCTTGAATCCTGGGGGACAACGGTCTCCATATTGAAATATACAGTACTCGCCAGCTGGCCAGTCTCGGGAATATCTCGATGAAACAACGGTACGAGTTTTCATGCAGAAGTGTTGAACGACTCCACTTCTTTGTACGCTGCCACCTGTGGATTTTTTCTGAAGACCCCCTATATTATAAAGAGACTGAGTGTTAGGTAAGAACATATTTATTTTAAAACTAAAGCCATTTATAAATCATCAGAACACATATCAATGTCTGAAGTTCATGGTGGCAAAGCTCAAATTAAAGAAATAAAGATTTAAAAAATATACATCTATCATACACAGATTCTAAAAATGACAATGCACAAAAAAAAAAAATAATAATAATATTTAAATATTATTCGAATAATCCTTTACTAATTAAAATATTATTTTGTAGAAAAGTAAGCAACGAAAAAATAAGCATACTTTAATATATATGTATATATATATATATATATATATATATATATATACACTAGAAGGCCATAAATGATGGGAACTTTCAGTTTTAGAATTTTTTTCAAATATTTAAAAATATACATATCAGATTATTTTCGAATTTTGGTTTGACTTCATATTTTTCAACGTCGATTTGATAAGGAGGACAATTAGGGGACCAACCAAAAATTAAAGAAAAAAATAATACTTGGGATCACCCTGTAAAATAAAATGCACGAAACAATCTGTCGCTGCAGAATATACATAGGGAGACATTGTATAATATGTGCATTCATTTGTGTAAGAATAGCATGTATATTAATAGAGATATAGCGATTTTTTAAAAAAATTAAAAAAATTCTTGCATGTTTTTTGCTTTTAACAAACAGGGTTTTTAACCAAATTTAACGCCAATTTCAGAAAAATTGACAAAATGTAGTAGCAATAACATAGTGCTATTGGAATATAAATATATTAAATATTTAAGGAAATATGGGCAGTTGTATGAAATAATTTTTATCTGCGCATGCGCGAACGATATCAAGGAACTTTTTGCATAATTTAGTAGTGAACTCTCTGGATCAACTTAATAAAAAAAATCAGTCAAATATCGACAAAATTCAGAGAGATATCGGCGTTAGAGTGAGCTGTTTTTTAGTTTCTGACTAAAACTCGCTGAATGATAAGGGATTGTCCACAAATTGTTATTTTTAAATTATTGAAAGCGTTCGGAAAAAGTTTTTTGAAAAAGCTATTTAATTATAGTTTACGGTTATGTTTAGGAAGATTTTGACTCTAAACTACGATGAAAAGGAAAATATAGTCTATACATTGATTACATTTAGGTAAAATGAGGTGTTTATAATAAAATTTTGTGAAATTTAGCCCAATGCGCAAAACAATCTACAGTAAATTCTATCGCATATACAGTGTGATTCATAAATATCGAAACAATAGACTTTCTCCTTAAATATTGCCCCTAAGCACATACTTCCAATTGCAAATTTTCATAAAAAAAGGTGGAAATTTTGATGAGATAAGTTGCAACTCCATGGGGGGGTCTATTTGAGAAAATACAAAAGTTAAATTTTTATACGGTCCCCGTAGGATAAAATTTCCAATTAGGAAATTATTCCTTATCCAGTGCTGAATTAAACAAAAAAAATTCCATCTTGATATCTTCAAAATTCACAGAGATAATAAAATTCAAAATTCGTGACTTACACCACTTAAGCTTACCTCTGAGAGATGCGATATCAGTTCATTTGCAATACAAGTTAGGGATCGACCATAAATTTACACATTATTAAACGTCGATCTAAGAAAATGCCTTAACTTTTAGATATAAAATCATAGCGTATAGATTTTTACATTAAACTTGCTTGAGAAATATGCTATAGGCCAGCATGAGGCCGAGATTGGTCCCAAGGTTGTACTCGGCACGACCCGCTGGCCGGACCGTGCCGGTCCGTGTTTTTATTGTTCTTAGGACATGTCGGGACGGCAATAAGTTTCATAAAAATAGTAATAGCGATAAAACTTCTGTTAACGGAATCATTGGAAATATATTTTATAAATTACACAGAAATCTTTTCAGAAACTTTTCAAAAATCTTTTTTTATTATACAGCTTCAAATGTTATGATGTTTTTAAACCTATTTTTAATTTATTCCAAACGACATTATTTTTTAAAATAAATCTTTATTCGAATTTAACAGACTAATAGTATAAATAATCATTAACGTTGCTATTGCGTATTTTTTTAATAGATACCAAGCTCCCACTAATCTTCCGTTATAAGTGTGTTTATTTGATCCAGGTTCAATACGTTCGAACCAGAAACTCTTTTAAGAAATTCAATTGAATGAAGTAATGATTCGACTTAAAACATTTAAATTAAATAAGTCAAAGATTCATTAAACAGTTTCCTAGTTTTAAAGTGGTTAACTTGTTCAAATTAAGCTACATATTACGGAGGATTAGTGAGAGGTTTGGCAGCTATGTTTTTGTCATGCGAAAGCATAGTAATCTAAAATATACTCTAAAATTTTCTTATAAATATGTATGTAGTATTCTTTAAAATAATCTTAATTGTATCTTAAGATAAATGGGAATTTTTTGTACAAATTTCGGCTTGTGCAGAAATCTAAAATATGCACAGACACCTGTCTAGATAATGAATTAAATAAAATTAAGTGCATCGCCCATGAAAATGGTTTACTTTCGCATCATATCAATAAACCCGACCTGAAACATAAAGTGCATAAAAGAAATTTATATCTCTAATAAACTTAAATTTTGTAAATTTCGCTGTATACCAGATTTGTATGAGAGACTAGGGTATGCGTTAAACAAATTTAATATCTGTACCCGAAAGCCAAACTATCGTAATCAGAAATTGAAGCTACAGGAAGGAGTTACTTATTCACCTTGGAAGCTTTTAAAAAGCATTTAAACGTTCTATTAGGAGCCAATCTTTGTTTAAAACTTTAAATGCATTTTTCGCCATCATAAGTTTTTTCAGCATTTCTCATCTTTAAATTTATATTAGTCAATAACCTCTATAAATTGTTTAAACTTGTAATATATCTTTTTCAAATATTTTACTTAAATTTTAATTCGGCAAATTTGAAAAAAAATATTCACTTTTGAAAATATGATTTGTTTAAAATAAGTTGCATCTTTTTTTTTTTTCTTTTTTAATTGCTATTTTAAATATTTTTTTTTAATTAATATTTTTCAAAATGCTGAATGAAAATTAAAACTTATATATTTCTGTTTAATTAAAGGAAAAAATTCAATTCGACAAATAATATTTCGAGTTATAACAATTTTAAATTACTCTGAATTTTTTTTAATTTATTTATTTTTTTTTTTTTTTGTAAGAAGTCTTATGGTGTGATTCTGTTTACAAATTATATGGCTAATCATCACAAAAAATTAAAGATTCTAACTCTATAAATAAATAAATAAATATATAAAATGTTTCTCGGACACCTTACAGTAACATTGTTTCTTGAATTACACTCATTTCAATTTGTGTCTGACCCTTTGAAACCTCACGAATTATTAAAACGGACATATATCCCTGAGTTTTGCAGATATCAAGATGGATTTTTTTTGTTTAATTCAGGAATGGATCAGGAAAAATTTCGTAATTGAAAATTTATCCTACGGGGGCCGTATAAAAATTTATTTTTTGTATTTTCTCAAATAGACCCCCCCCTATGAAGTTGCAACTTATCTCATCAAATTTTGCACCTTTTTTTATGAAACTTTGCAATTGGAAGTATGTGTCTAGGAGCAATATTTAAAGAGATAGCCTATTGTTTCGATATTTATGAATCACACTGTATATGTATTTTCTGTATATACGTAAGTTGTATGCCAGTAGTGAAGATAATAAACTAAAATCTAAGATATATTATACATTTTTCATAAGTTATGAGTCAATAACTTGTAATTTGATTTTTACAGTTATATTTCAATAGCTTTTTGGGAAATTACGTAATAGATCGGAACCGTCTATGCCTAAGACGTGTTGTGAAATCAAACCGAAATCCTTTAGAGGCGATTTCAGGGGAATTTTGATCGTCTACGACTAATGATGCAAGTGATCGTAACGTCCGGCGGAAGATCGTGGCACTTGGTTTTCATGGCCGAGCTGCAGTTCACAAGCCAAATATCACGCATGAGAATAAGACCCGTCCATTAAAGTGGTTCAAAGAACGACGGCACTGGTCAGTAGAAAAATGGAAAAACATCCTATGGAGCGATGAATCACGCTAGCAGTTTTGGCAGTCCAATGGACGTGTTTGTGTGCAGCGAGTGCCTGGCGAACGATATTTACAGGACTGTTTCGTACCCAGAGTGAAATTTGGCGGAGGTGGGATCCTGTTGTTTTAATTTCTGGGAGTATGAATGCCGAAGCCTACAAAACAATTCTGGACAATTCAGCGCTACCGATATTATGGCAACACTTTGGTCTTGTTCCATACCTGTTTCAGCATGACAATGCTCCATGTCATACAGCAGGTGTTGTTAAGACGTGGTTTGAAGAAATTTGTGTGGAAAACCTTCCCTGGCTAGCTCAAAGTCCAGACCTCAACACTTTGGAACACCTTTGAGATGAGTTAGAGCGCCGATTTAGAGCCAGTCCACCACAAAACAAGCCAAAAACACCACAGAACTGTTTGCTACTCTACAGGATGAATGGAGCAAGATTCCTCCAGAAACGTATCGAAAAGTGGTATAAAGTTTTACCTCAAAGAGTTGCAGCAGTTATTGCGGCGAAGGGTCGCCCTACACGATACTAAAGTTATGCTGAGTCCCCTTTAAATTCATAGTATGAGGGGCAATAACATCGCAGTTTAAAAATTAAGAGGGGGAGGGGTGGCTAAATAAGTTTCTAACTCAGTTTTTTTTTCAAAATAACTGCGAAACTAAGAAAATCAATTAATAATATAGCTTCTCATTAATAAGCAAATATGTAGATTAATTAATAATTAATTTTATTCAAAATTAAAAATGTGTTTGTGCATTATTTCAAAGAATTATATCATTTTTATTTTCATTTAATTAAGAATTAAATTCAGTTTTAAGATGTTTTGAAATATTACATCAGGGTACAAAATATATATTTCATTAATAATACTGAAAAAATAAGAAAAAACTAATAACAAATGAAAATAGACTTACAAATTTTGGCATCATAACATAAAGTAAGTGCGCTTCGCTAAAGTTGCGTTGAAAATGGATTCAGCATCTACTCCCTCCCTCCCCCCTCTTACCCTTGAGCAGCACAAATGTCTAACAAATACAATACTATGGATTTTCGAATAATATCCATCCCCCCCCCCCCCCGATTTCCTACGGTCCTAATGACAGGACTACCAATAGCGATTATTTTTATATTCTATTTTCACTATTCTTTTCAAAAAATAAATTTTGTATTATGTTTCTCTTACACATGTTGTTAAAGCGCATGTGAAAATTTTTTATTTTGAAAAAGTGGTACGAGAAAAAATTGAAAAGTAGTCGCCAGTGTCAGCTCTGTAATAAGGTGTCTTGTGACAAATCGCCATGTACATGCTGGTTTTATTCCAAGAAAAACTAAAGTGTCAATAAACAATGAAAAATAGCATACAAATTAAGATATCTGACTACATTTAAAATGCGATTTTTGTCTAAAATTTTCGTTTTCTTTGTATTACATTTTATTAAAGCCCGCATTTTTATCTTTCCAAATCTGCGCTTACATTTATTGTACTATAAATAAAACCTAAGTTATAAGAATTTAAAAACTACTTGATAGTGAATGAAACCGGAAGTGCCAAACGTTTCAACGTTATTTTTTTTTCGTTCGTGCAAAAACTGCCAAAACTGTCTTTTATATATAAACAGAAAAAAAAAAAAAAAGACCTTGATCGATAACTACAGTAAAATTCCAATTCACATAACTGTTAAGTAAATGTTAAATAAAGTTTAAAATAGATAAGTAAATATTTCTGATAAATAAATGTATTTTATGGAAAATGCACTTTTCTGTGAAAATTCCATACGCAAAACATAATTTCTCAAAAAGCTATTGAAATATCACTATAAAAATCAAATTGCAAGTTATTGACTCATAACTTATGAAAAATGTATAATATATCTGTATAATATAAATATATCTGTATAATAAAATGTATAATATAAATATATAAATATACGTTATACACAAAATACATACGTATATATGCGATAGAATTTACTGTAGAGTGTTTTGCGTATTGGGCTAAATTTCACAAAATTTTATTATAAACACCTCAATTTGCCTAAATGTAATCAATGTATGGACTATATTTTCCTTTTCATCGTAGTTTAGAATCAAAATCTTCCTAAACATAACCGTAAACTATAATTAAATAGCTTTTTCAAAAAACTTTTTCCGAATGCTTTCAGATAACTTAAAAATAACAATTTGTGGACAATCCCTTATCATTCATCGAGTTTTAGTCAGAAACTAAAAAAGAGCTCACTCTAACGCCCATATCTCTCTGAATTTTTACGATATTTGACTGATTTTTTTTTATTAAGTTGCTCCAGAGAGTTGGCTACTAAATTATGCAAAAAGATCCTTGATATCGTTGGCGCATGCGCAGATAAAAATTATTTCATACAACTGCCCATATTTCCTTAAAAATTTAATATATTTATATTCCAATAGCATTATGTTATTGCTACTACATTTTGCCACTTTTTCTGAAATTGGCGTTAAATTTGGTTAAAAACCCGTGTGTTATAAACAAAAAACATGCAAGAATTTTTTTTAATTTTTTTAAAAAATCGCTATATCTCCATTAATATACATGCTGTTCTTACACAAATGAATGCACATATTATACAATGTCTGCCTATGTATATTCTGCAGCGACAGATCATTTCGTGCATTTTATTTTACAGAGTGATCCCAAGTATTATTTTTTTTCTTTAATTTTTGGTTGGTCCCGTAATCGTCCTCCTTATTAAATCGACGTTGAAAAATATGAAGTCAAACCTATTCTTTTTAATGCTAAAATTCCAAAATAATCTGATATGTATATTTTTAAATATTTGAAAAAATGTCTAAAACTGAAAGTTCCCATCATTTATGGCATTCTAGTGTATATATATATATAAATTAAAATATCGTTTCTACCTATGCTGTCGGATTAGTCTCTGATATTTTCTATGTTTTCTTAGGTATGTTTCATTTGTTATCACTGCCTTGATCTTCCCACAGGTTTTCACCTTTCAGCTTATGGGTTTTGTGTTTTTAAATCCTGCGTGTATACGACAGATAGAAATTACATTTTTTCCGATTAAAACGTTTTATGATAGAATTTACTTAGCCATAGTATCTAGAAGATATGCTGTGGTAACCGGCTATCACATTAATGCTTTAAAAAGTGCTAAAATATTTAAGCCGGTAAATGTTGAATTCTTATTATGTTGTCTCTCAATTATAACTGAAACATTAAAAAAAGTATATATATATATATAATAAATTCAAAATCACAAAAAAAATATCATTTTTTGTTAAATCTGAATTTTTTTTCAGGTATAATTTGTAGAGAATTTAATTTCCTTTTATTAAACAAACAAACAAACAAAAAAATATAAATACGTTAACAGGTTTAAACTTTTTAGTGATAGAAGCGCTGTTTTGAGATAACTGAGTTTAAAGTTTTGTCCTTTGCAGGTATCACCGGATCGTGGCTCAGTAATTATAGCTCACACGACCATAACTTTGGGAATTTTCTTATCGGACACCCTGTACGACATTCTTAAAAGTTCAAAATTAATAATAACAATAATAATAATAATAATAATAATAATAATAATAATAATAATATAATAAAACTACATTTTTTTGTCATTTCAAATATTTCTGGTCCTCTTAACCCTTTATGTACTGAATTATGAATTCATGAAAATTTTATCTTCTAAATCATTTTTCATGAATTGTTGAAACTACATAAGAAGATTTCCATAATCATTTAATAAGTTTTAGAGGGATTTTGGAATGATTGATGGATTTAGGAGGATTAATTAAATTCGAATTTATAGTGATTTTGTGCAATATTTATAACCCTATTCAAATATTTTATTTTAAATATTTTTCTTAGTATTTTGTAGAATTAGGAAATGTACAAATATAATGTTCTTACAATAGAAATATAGAAATATTTCCGAATTGAAAATCTCCCTCCCCTCTCCCCCAACGCCAAGAAAGCTGAAAAGATGCAAAGGCAAAAGAAATCATCCTTTTAAAAATATTTTTGTTTTGTGTATCCAATAACGCTTTTGGAACAAGATAAATTAAGGCTCCCGTTGAGCAAGCGCTCGGGAATACGGTGCTAATGTTAATCCAATGGGGCATTATTTTGCTAATATCTCGCTTGCATTTGAATATTTTTAAACGATTTTTTTTTTTTTTTGCACTGGATAGCAGAGATCAATCTCTATTTCCTCCGTTGATTACTTTTTCGATTTTCTTTGCAGATTTTTTTTACGACGATACTTTCACTTTCGGAACCGGTTTCGAAAGTGAAAGTATCTTCCTAAAAAAAATACGCAAAGAAAATCGAAAAAGTAATCAACGGCGGAAATAGAGATTGATCTCTGCTATCCAATGCAAAAAAAAATCGTTTTAAAATATCCAAATGCAAGCGAGATATTAGCAAAATAATGCCCCATTGGATTAAGATTAGCACCGTATTCCCGAGCGCTTGCTCAACGGAAGCCTTAATGCATCTAAAACTCATTCTAAACTGTGTTACTACTAATCGATGCATTAAATGAATTTTATAACAAGTTATGTTACTGGTACTTATAAGTACCGTCAGTAGATAAAGGATTAAGTACATTTCTCAAAAGAAAAATTCGTGTGTTTTAAGAATTCTAAGCAAACATTACCTTTCAGTAACATTCCCGGACTCCAGTGTTCCACTTTATTGTCCTGAACGATGTCGTACTCCATGTCTTGGTACCGGTAACCGGTCTGCCACAGAAAACCTCTGCCTATTGGGCAACCAGACACAGGCATTGGTAGACCATACTGTCCGTCCGGCCACGAAGGTTTGTTTATATTTGTAGGCTACATAAAAATAAAGAAGTAATCCTAATTTAAAAAATAACAGATATTTGAAATGTATTTCATTTTCACTTACCCATCATACGTAGTATAGGGTAAGTCTTTTAATCGTTTTAAAAATCGAAGAATTTTACTTGACGTATTTACACATTTCGGACACTGAAGATATCGAAAAACATATTTTTAGAAGAAAAAAATTGCCGTCCGTCTGTCTGTGCGTGTATCTGTAAACGCTCTATCTCCAAACAAATTCAGATAGAGACTTGTAATTTGTTATGTACTTAGTATGTAATAAAGAAAAGAAGCCTATTGAATTTCAATAATCTCGATTATCCGAAACTATTTTTTCGGACTCTCGAAATATTAGTAATGATAAAAGGCATATATTTTTTTCAAAATTGTTTATATTAAGGAATGAATATAAAAGACAATAAAAAAACATAAATTTTGCATAAAGAATGAAGTCGATCGAATAATGAGTAGCCGAGATATTCGTAATCCTATTTTCTTTGGTTTTTCATGACACTGTATTTCATTAAAATTTCAATTCTAAGATATGTTTTAATTGGAAATGAGACGCTTAATCTGACGCAGTAAACTGCTAATTAATATGATTATCATATTTTTTCATACTTTATATTATGCATATCCATGATGGGTAAGTATTACTGTGGCCCCCAGCGACTAGTTTTAGTATTGTTATTACAAACTTGCTTTGTATGACCGTTCGGCTCATATATATTGCAATCCAATTTAACACACTTCCTGTACTATAATTGACGTAGTTTTTATTAGCGTGACATATTTACGATGACAATACAATATACTGTAAATACAAAAAATAAAATTTGCCTCCGCCACCCCTCAGTGGGCAAAACATTTGTCAGCATCTGATTATGAAGTATGGAGCGTTTATCGTTCACTTACAGAAACACACAAAAAAATTCGGCTGCAGGGCTGACGTGATTGGTAAGTACGTTTACAACTGTGGTATGAATTTTAATAGTTTTGTTTATTAAGTGGTTTGTATAAATTATATATAACATATACAGGGCTTCATGAAAGAATTTGCACGTATTTCCGGCTATGGCTAACAATTTCTGAAAATGGATTTTGACTGTTATACATGATTTTTAAATTTTATGTATAATGTTTTTGTCAAACCTGTAAATATTTACACTGAAAATTGAAAAAGCATTGCAAAAGCATAATTCATCATAGCTGTTACAAATTACTATACAAATCTAATACTATGCATGTCTAAGTTGTGAAAAAAATCTGTTCCATTCTTGATGTGTTATATCGCTGTATTGTAGCATGTTATATAAGTGTACAGTATTGTAATTTTATGTTGTCTTTATAATATTCTGTTTCATGTGGTTATATATTGTTGGCATACGTAATTAATTGTCAATTCAGTATAAACTTGATTGATTTTCATAAATATGATTTAATGTAGGACTGTTCTTTAATAAGTCAATTGTAACCTGAATTGACTATAAACCTGTTTAATTATTCAACAAATCATAGATATTTCTGTTGTAAAATGAAATTGTAAAATGGTAGCATAAGCATTGAAAAATATATTTGTAACGCAAGCTGCTAGTAGATTTTGTCTGTCCCTCTGGATTGCACTATTACTCTAAAGCGTAAGCTGAGTTCCTGAGGTGGTCATCCATGTTCATGACTGTTTATTTAGATATCCCGTGAAAAATTTCTTAACGTTATAGCGATAGTATTGGAAGGTGTCTCTTTATCTACACTGAGAAAAATGACACTTTCAAATCTGAGTAAATCAATGTTTTCATTTTGTTATGAAACTTTTTGTTTCAAATAGGACGAACCAATGCTTTCAATTCTGAAATACCAGAAATACTCAGAATGTTGAAACATGGACATACTCAAAACTGAGATCATGTACAATTTTGAATACAATTGAACATACTCATTTACAACATAATTGAACATACTGGTGTACAATTGTTCATACTCTTTTTTGAAACAAGGACAAACACAAAAATGATTAGGATCTATTTAAACTCATTTTTGAAACATGGACATACTCAAAAATTTGCACATAGAATGCAGTTCATACTCATTTTTGAAACATGAACATACTCAAAAAAATGTGCACATAGAATGCAGTTCATATTCATTTTTGAAACATGGACATACTAAAATAGGAGCACATGATGTTTTATTCTTGAGTGTGTACATGTTTTCAGAAATGAGTATATGCATGTTTCAAACTTGAGTAATTTTGATTCAAAGCCATTTTGACTCTGCGACATACTCAGATTTGAATATTTTTTGCTCAATTTTGAAAATGTCGTTTTTAGAGTGTATGCCTGATGCATGATTTTTCGTTTTTGTTATTTGTTTCAACTAATTTGGACTTCTGAATAGTGTTTTCAATTTTAAAAATAAAATATTCAAATGCATCTACCTGAGATTGAGTCTTTGTACTGTACAGTTCAAATCCGTAGACACGATACCTCTTCTGTAGATTCACCTGCCACCAAGGATCTCTTTCAAAATTCGTCGCTGTACAAGAGGATATTCTGCCGTCTACTGCTGAAAAAGCATTTCTTCCATCTTTTGTGCTGGACTGTTTTGCGGGTTTGCCTTCGGCGACGTTAGTTAGTGGCTCTATAGTAGCTGTAAAAAAAGAAACGAATCATACATCAAGTATAGATTATGAAACACTTTCTAACACATTCAGAATACTTTAACAATACTTCACCATTTAATATGGGGAAAGATGATGTCTAAGTAAACAATTTGGAAAACGCATAACACATTTGAAAACCTAATTTCAGTATTCATTTATTCATATTCAATGGTTGAAATTTATTCAGACAGAGCGAAAAATGTCGGAACCAGGACTCGAACCTGGGTACTTTGGCTTGCCTCATAGTCCTCATATATCTCATGCATGTTAATACTACAAAATTCACTATCACATCGCCAATAAAATCAATAGCAGCCGATATACGACACAACAACAAAAAATCGAGAAAATCGCACAAAAATCTCTATCAGAGCGCCCACTTCCGGCGGAATACCTCCAAATTCAACTGGGAACTTATGACCACAACCAAAAACATATATGTGAAATTTGGTGCAATTCTATGCATAGCTTCATATACTTTTTATTATACAATAATGAAAATGGCACAGAAATGGATATCACAGCTCCCTCTTAAGGCAGAATATCCCCAAATTCAACTGGAACCTGCTGACCATAGCCAAAAACACATATAAAAAAATTGGTTCAATTCTATGCGTAACGTCATACACTTTTTGATGATACAAAGAGGACACACGAAAACACAGACAGACATACATTGTATAGAAACATGTTTTGCGGGATCTCTGACCCTTAAAACGTATAAATCCGTCGAAAACTGGAAGTAGAAAAAAAATTTCGATTACAATACTTTCTTCTACTATAGGTAGAAGAAAGTAAAAATACTCGGTCACATGCCTGACGAAGGAGACTGGTAAGTGGTTAACACTTTGACTCCGGGTATGGGATATATGTCATCCGAGCGAATATTCCTTTATTCTATGCGCATTACTTTTTGAAAAATAATCTTTACCATATACTTATAGTATAGTACTTTCAAGAGTACTTTCAAGAGTACTAAGTGTAACCTTCAATCTACCGCAAATAATTTTTTTGTAAATTGTGGTGCGAGTGAATATAAAAAATAATCACTAATCTCAACCCGTAATCAAAGGATTAATGAGAAATTTCGCATTGATCTAGTTTCACATTTCACTTTTTGTCCATGATACGTCATACTAACACCACATATACCCACTAAAACACCACCAGAACGATTCTCCATGCTAACACAACAATATATTTTGGCACACTGCTTAATCAACACTTCTAGTCACTACACTTTAACCTTGTGCTGCCATCTGTTGGCACGCTACAGAACTAATGCGTATTTTTTTTTTTATACTACCTTGTACTCGTACTTAATTTATTATGTCAACAATAAAGCATTGTTATAAAGTTTTATAGTGAAAAAAATTATGCTTACTTATTTGCGATCGCTGCATTTCATGAACGCCTCTGTAGACTGCATAAAAACCTCTGCCGTTGCCAACTCTTCTCCATCTGGTTGCAAACACTAGCGTCATAACATTTGTTGTAGAGTAAACTGTTCCTTCCCGGTTAAGATTGCAGAAACCACCGATGAGATTAATCCTGTTAATATTTTCACCATTGTATATCCACAGCACTCCACTTTCTGGTGTGCAATTTCTTGCACCAGGAAGTGCTGGAATATCAAAGTCACTGAATTCAAGTTCGACGACATAATGTTGTAGTACTCGCAGTATCCATGTGTGATTGTAGTCACTGTACGAATCTGACGGAAAATAGTAGTTTGGTGGAAATGGATATCTGTCAAAATATATTTAAATATTAATTCAATCATACTTTTTGAAAATGGATAATCTATACTGTAGCAGGATATTTAATTATTTTACTTACTCTTCTGATGCAATAATTCCACAAACACCGCTGCAGTATGTTGTGCCATTGTTTAGACCCAAACCTGGATTACAGCCCGCGCAATCTGTAAGTTCATAAAACAATGTAAATGTGATTATCAGAGAATGATAAATTTCGAATTACATAAACATGTGAGTACTATATCTGTTGATCTATATTATGATTACTTCATATTCTCTATATGCAGTTAATTATTAATCTGACATAAATTAACAATGAATCTTAGAATTCTTCTTATAAACCTTAAACTTTGCATTCGTCAGATAATATTATTTTTAATTAGTCAAAGTCGAAAGAATGTTGAATTTAAAATCATTCGCATTTACTGATGTTTTATTATTATTATTATTATTCCTTTATTGTTTCAAATCAAACTATGTGCACTTTGCTTGTTGCATTATTAATGTTGTCTTAAATTAACATTAAATTTGAAAATTCTATCTCTTTATCTTAAACACTTTTTCCACTTGTAATGTTGTATTTAAATCACGAATGTTCTGAAAATGTAAAATTAAAAACTGTTTTCATTTATGGAATTTTTAAAATTTAAATTAATTAATTACACTTGGATTTTGTTCGTTACATTTCTTTGTTATACTTAATATATTAAATCATTTTTTTTATCTTATAAAAATTGAGTTGATTTTAAAGATGGCGTGGAAGGATTTCAACCATTCTTTTCCTTTTCTCTGACATGAATATATAGAAAATGAACATTCGCGTGATAATACTCGGTTCATGAGGTTATGAACATAAAATCTCATTCTATAATCGTAATGCAGCATGATAAATAAATTTTACTGAAACAGTTTTTAATTATTAATTACCAATTGTTAATTTATTTGATATTAATTAAAATATTGACTTTATACTAATGATATTAAAAACGAATTTCAATGGCTTAATTACTCCTATAAATATTTTATAATTTATTGATAATTCTAAATATTAAAATATCTCAGCTGTTTGAAGATGACTACTTCAGCTCTTCCCATATTTTTTTAATAGCTATGCTATTATTTAATGGAACTGACAAAAACGAGGACAATTATACACTTTTTTATTTAACTTAACTTGTGTTTTGTATGTAAAGAAGAAACTTTGTAATCGATTTTTCATTTAGTTCCTGATAGGCTAAAAAATATAAAAAATAGTGTGTTCCCGGTGGCGATACAACATTTTAATGTATTTTTTAAAAATGTAATTATAAATTAATAAAATAATTTAAAAATATTTTCTAGTAATGCGTCCACAGGTGATAAATCGACAAATTATATTTATCGTTACTACTCTTTATGAAATACAAAAACAACGGGGTTAATTATGCAAAAAAACCCACTCACATTGGAACCGCTACGCGGTCCCAACTCGCTTCGCTCGCTCGCCCTTTTTTGCAGCAACTCTAGCCAGAATAAGTACTATCATAAACCATTTTAACATATGAAATTTACAAATTTTCTTATTAAAAAAAATTATTGAAAACTTTTATGAAAAAACAATTAAAAATGCATTTAGTTGGTGCTACCAAGTAACAATAATAAATCATTTTAACATTATGAAAAAATTACCTTGGAAACACAATTAATTTAAATCTAATTACTTAACATGACGTTTATTTCGCCTAAAGTATTGCACAACACGGCTCAAATTCATTTAAAAGTCTTTAAAAAATACTATGCAGACACTATCTATGACGCTAACAAAATGTAAACAAAACGTTTTCTGCTGTGTCTAAAAGAAAGTCTTGATCAGAAAGCTGATTCACTAAATGTATCTCATCATCGTAAAATGAATCAATAGCATTGCTATTCATACATCAATTAAATGATCTGCGTTTAAAAAGAAATTCTCTCTGAATTTCAACTATAATATTGCACAGCACGGCATGGCTTAAATTCATTTAAAACTGTTTGAAAAACACTATGCAGACCCTATGTATGACGCTAACAAAATGTAAACAAAACGTTTTCTGCTGTGTTTAAAAGAAAGTCTTGATCTGAAAGCTGTTTCACTGAATGTATCACGTCATCGTAAAATGAATCAATAGCATTGCTGTTCATACATCGATTAAATTATCTGCGTTTAAAAAAAAATTCTCTCTGAATTTCGCCTATAATATTGCACAGCACGGCTTAAATTCATTTAAAACTGTTTGATAAACATTATGCTACGACGCTAACAAAATGTAAACAAAGCGTTTTCTACTGTGTCTAAAAGAAAGACAATCAGAAAACAGATTCGCTGAATGTTTCACGTTAGCGTCTATTCTACTTTCTTTGGTGAAAGTAAGCTGCGCCGCCAGGGGCCATGAGTAGCACCCGGCGCGTAGGCGACCACCGAATCCAAGTCCTGAGGGACTTTTATCGCGCCAGCAGGAGATGCCTCCCACGGCGCTTCGGCCACCTTCTTTGGGAAAACGAATCAATGAGAATCGTCGCAGTGGAAACTACGCTTGTTGCCAAACGGCAAGCTACAAATTAAGCCCTATTTTTGCGCCACGTAAGAGAAATATATATATATAGATATGACAATAGCGTCGCAATAAAATCGCAGAAGTCGTACCTATTGTCCATTAACCAGTAGACTATTTTTAAGCATCTGCTGTTATTATAGGTGTGATGCCGTGAGTTTTTTTTATCAAGTCCATTTTCAAAAACTTTCGCGAAAATTGTTTATCATTATTAATCTTGAAAATGTCGCCAATTTAGCGTACGAAATTTGTTGATCTATGTATTAAAAGATCTTTAGGTATTTATAAGCCTTTTTGTGTAGTGTTATTGTTTTAACCCTTTGATTACGGAGTTGGGACATATGACGTCCAAACAACTATTTCTTTATTCTTTTCGCACCGCTTTTTGACAAAAAATCTCTGCCATACACTTATACTAGTATTCTTTCAAAAGAAATCTACCACACAAAAATTTATTTATAATTTGTGGTACGCGTGAATATCAAAATAGTCGCCAGTCCTTGCCCGTAATTAAAAGGTTAAGCAAATACATCTTTACTTTAATGATAATAAGTGACTTTGTACTGTTGACATGTGTACTGTTATCGTTTTAACCCTTTGATTACGGAGTTGGGACATATGTCGTCCCAACAACTATTTCTGTATTCCATTTCCACGGCTTTTTGATAAATAATCTGCCATACACTTATACTAGGATACTTTCAAGAGAAATCCACTACACAAAAATTTATTTATAATTTGTGGTACGAGTGAATATCAAAATAGTCGCTAGTCTTAGCTCGTAATTAAAAAGTTAAGTAAATACATCTTTACTTTAATGATAATAAGTGACTTTGTACTGTTGACATGTGTACTGTTATCATTGTAACCCTTTGATTACGGGGTTGGGACATATGTAGGCCAAACAAGTATTTCTTTATTCCATTCGCAACGCTTTTTGACAAATAATCTCTGCCATACACCTTATACTAGGATATTTTCAAGATAAATCTACCACACAAAAATTTATTTATAATTTGTTGTACGAGTGAATATCAAAATAGTCGCCAGTCCTAGCCCGTAATCAAAAGGCTAAGCAAATACTTTTTTTACTTTAATGATTATAAGTGACTTTCTTATTTAATTATGAAATATTATTTTATTTAAACTTACCAGTCCGTCTTATGTATGCTTTAAATCCTTTACCAAGCGGAACTAAAGGATCTTGGTTGCAAGTTGTAAATGTGATGTTGACCGTTGTTTGTGATCCTTCTGATGCATAATAGGGCGGACTTTTTTGTCGCATAATGACAACCCTTTCTCTTGCGTTCTCTTCCTCAGCTCTAACTGTAACCACGCTTCGACACTCTGGGACTGCATTATAAGAGCCGTAGTGCACAACGTCATAATCCGGGAAAACTAACTCCATAGTCTCTCCTTCTGGTATTTTCACTGACCAAGTGTACCGATGAAATGGTGGTGGATATTTGCCTTCATTGTATCCCGGTGTGGTGAGTTTTATAGGCGCTTTCAGTACACCCATAAATATTTCTGTTGAATAGTAGAATATTATAAATAAACAAAAATAAATAAAAGCTTTAAAATATATAATCAAAAATGTAAATAATAAAAAAGATTTTTTTTCTCTTCACTGTTTTAACCGTTTAAATATATTTCTAAAGCTTCTTTGAAAACTCATAAAAAACTAAGTATTTATTTAAAGTATATTATACATAAACCAGAAAAAAATTTTATTTTTTTTTCACTAATATTTCATGAAAATTGTTAAAATACACTGAAATTCTAATATAGGAAAATAAAACATTCTTTCCAGTTTATTTTTGCGTTCATTTTTTTACCAAATTGGAGTTGATTTATTAAAATATCTTTGAAAACATCACTTATAAACAACTGTTTAGTAATATTACTCTGATCAGCTATCTCATTCATAATGTTCTTGAAGTTGTTGAATGTTGTTGACTTAATAAGTTTTAAAAAATATATATTTTTTTAATCTGAAAACGAGGTACTTGCCAGTGGCCGCTATATAACCAACAATATCAAGATACAAACTATCTGAAATTTAATTTTAACACATTTATTCAAATTGGTAAAGAAATCATACGAATTGTAATTTTCCAACTGGACGAAAAATGTCCGGGCCAGGATTCGAACCTGGGATCTGATTCCAGGATTTGATCCCAGGTTCAAATCCTGTCCCGGACATTTTTCGTCCAGTTGGAAAATTACAATTCGTATGATTTCTTTACCAATTTGAATAATTGTGTTAAAATTAATCTAGTGTAATCACGTATCCAGCGTTTACTGGCGTTCCATAACCTGCGATCTATTCTGTTGCGCTGATTAAAATATCAGACCAGATACTATGATCAATAAGGTAAACTGGATGAACTATGCCCTCCATATTCGACCGAGATAGCTCAGTTGGTAGAGCGTGGCGGCTTCAGCCAAGAGATCCCAGGTTCGAATCCTGGCCCGGGCATTTTTCGTCCAGTTGGAAAATTGCAACTCGTATCTGAAATTTATTTAAATTGTCCTCATTCTATTTTTTTAAATTATGAGTTTCTTTTGAGCACATCACAAGATCATTTTAGCTTAGTGGAATGTTCACTGAACTCCTAACTTTATTCCGATCCAAACAATTTAATTCTTAAAAAAGGTGGTAATAACTTCACTATAATGTGAACACATGTCCCTTCTTTTTATAGGACAGTGCTCATTTCGAAGACATGCTATTCAGTTTAAAAAAAAATGAAATTATAATACATTAACTAGCATACTTAAATTAGGATTAGTATACCATGTGGTCAACTTACTAATCAGCAATTTCATCAGATATAGATATGCTTTAAAAATGAATACTATTCTCTAAACAAAAGTGCCCACCTTATTGTCACCAATACTTCAATATTCTATTCACAAGTCCAAGTTTAAGTTTCCCAAAAAACACCATTAGAATACAGACAAATGCTCGATCAGCACCGTTTCAAAATCAGATAGGCATTAAAAGCCCACTAACATCCATAAAATCTTCATTTAAATATTGGTTAGTCGATTACACTCAACCCCACATTTGAATAAATTCAACATCTTTTTCAAAGATCATTCTATGTGGGGTAAAGTAGGGTAAAACTGGGTAACTAACGGTTTTCCTTTGTTGACAAAAGTCTAGAAGAGCGGAAAAATTAGAACACCCCACAAAAGTGTTTAGGGACATCTGGGCTATTGAAAAACCACACCTGTTGACACAAAAAATGCTTCTCTACTTAGGAAAAGGCGTTTAATATAAGTATCTGAAAATCTCCAAAATTTGGAGGTAGGGTAAAACCAGGTACTGATCAGAAATTAAGTTTTTACACTTCCAGTAACAAAAAGCTTAATTGTAATAAATTTTGAATTAAATTTTAAAAATATATATAAATTTTTTTAAGGGCAGTAACTTTTTTTAGGTTTTTAAACTTTTAATGTTGTCATATAATGGATTTCTCAGCTTTTACTTCTCGTATCTGCTTCACTCTTCATGTGCCCACTCTTTGCCGATTGAAAATTGTATCCCTCCTTTACCACCTGTTGTGTGAAGAAACAATTCATTGCAGAATTCCATGCAAAACCATGGGTAACCGATTTTGCCCCAACAGACGACCAAAAATGAACATGGTCGTTCTCCTGGATAGCTGGATGTACACGCTGCTACTTGGCATCAAAAATGTCGTGTGAAGGTCTACAGAAAATAGTGGTTTACTTATCTAAATCGATCCGTCAGGATGGATTTATATAAAGAGCGGAAAATACGGCGAAAAATTAAAACATTTGAGGTGCATTTCTTTTCAATTGTACTGCACGGACGCAGAGAATAATTCACTTCAAATGCCGATGGCACACTACTAGGGGTCACTAAGGGAAGTAGCTAAGATGGGTGCTGTCCACAGGACTCATCATCGAAAAAGAAGGGTACCCGATTTGACCCGCCTACCCGGTTTTACCCTACTAAGCTCCACAGAAATTAAGATTGCTAATTCCCAAACACACAACATAAGTCAGTATACCATTTGATTCCCATCTTGGATCTCTTATATTTGGGAGAAATTCAGTGTAACCTCGTACTTATTCACGATTCTGAAAATCTTTCCTATACTGTCAGGAATCATTTGGAGAAAAACCAATTTTAAATTTCACACACCAACAGGTTTTTGAAATTAACAGAGACGACTTTACCGAAATTTAGGAGCGGTAAATGAGCCTTTTTAAGCTAAAAAAAATTTTACTCGGAAACCTATTGGTTTCTGAAGTTTTTGATTGGTCCGACTCCAAATGATTTTTGAAGATAAGGGAGAGATTTTTGAAATTTTTAGAAACTACGAAGTTATACTAAATTTCCATAAACGTCTCTACTCGGAAAATTTGGTGCTTTTTTTTTCTTACAGTGTCTGGAATCATAATCCCTCTATGCCTTTCTCGCTTTTCAATTTGATCTTCTTACTTTGATACAGGGTTAAGAGTGAAGTGACTATTTTGAAAGTACTGTTTCTAAATAATAATGGTAGATTTCTTTAACGTTTGCAATATAAATATACCACGAAGATAATTTTTTTAAATCAGTGGTCGCGAAATAGATGCCTTACTAAAAATTAAACGTAATATCAATTTAAATACGTGACGAAATTTTACTCAAATTTTACCCTAATATTGGAGGTTTTCAACTTTCAAAATTTTAACCATACCTCTATGTCCTCCATTTCGGCAAATTATTGACCCCAGCGTATGTTTTCCATTTTATTTCAGTTGTAAAATAATTTAAACAATGATCTCTGTTATAGATATCTTTAACATTTGCAATATGACGAAGATTATTGTGTGAAATAGTGATCGCCAAACAGATGGCTTGCTGGGAATATTACGTTATATCAATTTAAATATAATGATTCTAAACAAAGATCTCTGCGGTTGATTTGTTTAACATTTACAATAGAAATAAATACAAAGTGGTCATTAAAAAAAAACTTCCGGACATAATTGGCGTTCCAACGCTATTCATATTTTTCAATGCGCTGATGAATCTACGCAGGTAAAAAGTGGATGTTACCATTCGAAAATTTAAAAAAATGTTTCACTGTAACCGTAACCGTGAGAGCTATATTGTTTTAAATCATCACGATCTCCAGCGCATACCTTCAAATAACAATTTCTGAAATTTCCTTTCGATTGGTTGAGCTATTAGGCCGATAGGATTTCATATATCGGGGAAGTTTTTTTATGACCACCCTGTATACCACGAAGATTATTGGATCCTTAACTCTATTAACCCTGGACTATTAGCTATGCGTTATATCAATTTAAATGCGGTATTTCATGATAAATCAAGATATTTAATCACGACATAAAGACGTAGATCAAGTTATAAATCAAGATATTTAATTTAACTTTTTACTAAATTTTTACCATAATATTGAAAGTTTTCTCTTCCAAACTTTTAGCCATACCTCTATGTCCTCCAGTTCGGCAAATTAATGGCCCCAGCGTGTGTTGTCCTGCTTCGTTAGATTCTCCTGTATCTCCAAACCTGAGTTGAAGCACTGGAAGTCTGCTTGAATCTAGGAGTAAGCCCGAATCCTCCAACCATTTCAGTTTCATGTTGGCATCACAATTGCACGTACTGTTGCGGGAGGTCGGATAGCAGTAGGGATGACAGCCGCAACTTCTACTGTCAGTTTCTGCACCTCCCCAGTAATATTGATTTTTCCAGTTCCTACCAACCCACCTATAATGTTTAAAACAAATGTGAGAAATACTGATAATTAATAATTTTTTTTTCAGTTATGTATCACTAGCCTTATTTCAAATATACAGGGCGTCTCCTTTTATCACAGTCCAACGCACTGTAAAAAAAGACAGATGTTTCTTAATCTAGAAAAATATTATATAACCAAGAACAAGACTATATGATAACCTCTTCCGAGTTACCAGCTATTCCCAAAAACTTTCTTTATCTTTATATACCTTCATAAACTAATATATTTAACCACGATTGCGAAAAGAATGCTTTATATTTTGAAACTAGAGAAAGCAACATATATTCGAGATTTAAAGGAACAATTACAAAAAACAAAGTTTCATTTGTTGTACTAAAATTCGGAAACGTTTCTGAATAGTTTTATAGTGTATTAATCAGTATTTTTTAACTCTCAATATAGGTTTTTCGCATGCTATCCACTCTCAAGTAAGCATTTTTCATGTTCAACAAACATGTTTTACAGAAATACATGCCAAATTAACAGCATTAACATTACTATTAACATTAATGTTATTTTGTTACTCTTGCATGTATTATAAATTCAGTTACGCAGCTAAAAACGTTTAATTGAGAATGGATAGCATCTTAAAAGCTGATATTCCAGTTTGAAAAAACTGCTTAATAATCTATAAAAACTACTTGGAAGCGTTTTCGAAAATAAGTGACAGCAAAAGAAACTTTTGAAGCAAACAAAAATATTACGTCTGAACATATTTATCCTTATTATTAATGTTCGTATACGTCTGTCTGTGTGTGTGTGTGTGCATCTGTACCCGGATAAACTCTGCGAGCGCAGCTAGTAGAGAAGCGCTTTCGGTGTCAAAAAATTCAGAAAAATCCGGTCCTGCAGGAAATGTAGTTTCGAAAAAATCGGCCCTTAATTAAGGGAGTTATTAACGAACAAAACTGTTTTAATTACTTAAAAGAAACCTACGTGGAAATTATTCCGCGCATGCCCAGAAGAGCTCAATCCTCATCTTTCGCAAAAAGAAGGAAAGGTCGCTTCTGCCGGTTTTGTTTTACTACTGTCTAAACTCGCCGACGGCGAACCGACTGAAATACAATAATACCGTCAACATATTCTCAAAGAACGTACTTTTACGTCTCTAACGATCCGGTCGGTTCGAAAAAATTTCGATATTAACACTTTCAAAAAAAAATAATCAAAAAGCGTCGAATTCGTGTTTTGTATTTTCTCCCTTCGTCCGAACCTCGCATCCGCCGGACTAAGAAAGATTCGGATAAACGGATTTCACCAAATAAAAAAACGGTCTCTGTCCTCTCCAATGCCACCTTCCATTAAAAAAAATACGTCAGTTAACCTTCGAAAACGTATATTTTCCGTACACCATTTCGCGATTTCGGCAATTTCGTCTATTTTGAAAAATTCGCAGCGGCGGTTCCAAACGAGTCAGGGAAAACTAAAAATACCAGACGAGATCTGCATTCTCTATCCTTTCGAAATATGCGATCATTTTTGAAAAATACAAATATTAACCCTTCGAAAAAAATTCGCGCGCAAACTCACTTTTGCGAATTCCGATTCTCTGCAATTTTTAAAATCGCGCATCGGCTCTCTGAAAGAACAAAGAAACAAACAAACACACCCAAGTACATTTCCGTTCTTTCGAGATTAATATGAAACCTTTAGTTAAAAAAAAATCCCTAACGACTCGGCCTACAGGCACAGGTAGATTTCGAAGACGCAGACCGTGGGGCACCTGTTTGTCGGGAATTGCGGAAGAAATTACCTTTTTGCGATGATGCTGCAGTTGGAACCGCCTACTTCGAAACCAGCCAGCAAGGATTTTTTTTTTTTTTTTTTTTTTTTTTTTTTTGCTATAAGAGTTGGTCCTATAAAAAAATGTCAATATAAAAGTTTTAGATAATATTAAGAGGATCTATAATAAATTTAAGCGGATTTGAAATCTTGGGAATTGACGAAGTTAGGAATTTTTTTCTTCTAAAACCCCCCTCCCCTCCCCCTTAAGGCAATTTTTAATTATATCAAAAATCTGTCATACATAAATTTTCGGCCCTTCTCCTAGAAGTAATAATAACTTCAAACGGATTCGATACGTATCATAATTAAGAAATTATGGGTCTTTTTCTGTTTTCACAAAAAGTACCACCCATCCCCCCCCCCCCCTTGGTTCAATTTTGCCCATTAACGAACTTGAACGAGATTTTATGCCCCTTGATTTTACGTATCAGTTTCGAAAAGAAGCGGGATTTGGAACCGCCTACTTCGAAAAATAACTTGTTTGCAGGTGGAGCCGGCAGTGTTTTTTTTTTTGTTTTTAATTTTTATTGCTATAACGGTTGGTCCTATAAAAACTTGTCAATATAAAAGTTTTAGATAATATTAAGAGGATTTATAATAAAATTAAGCGGATTTGAAATCTTGGGAATTGACGAAGTTCTGAATTTTTTTCTTCTAAAACCCCCCTTCCCTCCCCCCCTTAAGGCAATTTTTAATTATATCAAAAATCTGTCATGCATAAGTTTTTGGCCCTGTCCCTAGAAGTAATAATAAATTTAAACGGATTCGATACGTATCATAATTAAGAAATTATGGGGTTTTTTCTGTTTTCACAAAAAGCCCCCCCCCCATCCCCCCCTTGGTTCGATTTTTCCCATTAACGAACTTGACCGAGATTTTATGCCCCTTGATTTTATGTATCAGTTTCGAAAAGATGCGGGAGTTGGAAAAGCCTACTTCGAAAAATAACTTGTTTGCAGGCGGAGCCGGCAGGGATTTTTTTGTTTTAATTTTTTTTTTTTTTGCTATAACGGTTGGTCCTATAAAAAACTTGTCAATATAAAAGTTTTAGATAATACAAAGGGGATTAATAATAAATTTACGCGGATTTGATATCTTGCGAATTGACGGAGCTATGATTTTTTTTCTTCTAAACCCCCCCTTTCCCCCCCCCTTGGGGCCATTTTAATTATATCAAAAATCTGTCATACATACATTTTCGGCCCTTCTCCTAGAAGTAATAATAACTTTAAACGGATTCGATACGTATAATAATATGAGAGTTTTTCTGTTTTCACAAAAAGCCCCCCCCCCCCATTTCCCCCCCCCCCTTGGTTCGATTTTGCCCATTAACGAACTTGACCGAGATTTTATGACCCTTGATTTTATGTATCAGTTTGGAAGAGATTTATGCAGAATTTTTCCAGTTATCGTGGTCAGAAAAAAGTGACATAGATAGATAGATAGATAGATAGATAGATAAAGTTTTGAACTGGGGGTGGTTTTGGGTTCTGGGAGTCATGATCGGCGTAGATCTGCAAAAATTTTTCAAAATTTCCAACTTAGGTGAGAATGTAATAGGTAGTATTTCTTACGAAATCTACCTAAAAATATTTCAGTTAACCCTTTCGAAATCGTTTTTTTCCGTAAGTCTCTTTCGGTTTTTCAGCGATTTCTGCAATCTTTAAAAATTCAATTCTGGGCTTCTAAACAAGATACGAAAAAATAAAAATACCGAGCCTAATCTACGTTCTTTTTCCTTTTAAAATCAGGTATCAGTTTCGAAAAATTCGTTTTTTAACCCTTCTAAAAAATCGGTTTCCGAGACTCACTCGCGTGAGTTTTCGTTTTTCGGCCCATGTTTAAAAATCCGCATCGACTCGGAAAATGTGAATAGAGACAAATAAAATACACCAGATCATAGCCACGTTCTTCTTCTTCGAAACCATATATTTCAGTTTTAAAAAATATGTACATTAACCCTTTAGAAACCGATCGTTCCCGTACGTCACTTTCGTGTTTCCTCTAATTTTCCAATGTATACCCCCCCCCCCCCTCCGCAGCAGTTTTTTGTCGAATTACACAAATTCCCAGTTAAGAGGCTAAAAGTGCATACATTCAGCTATAGAAAGACACCTTCGACTTTAAGAAATTTGACTATTATCAATTTCAAAAAAATTCTTTTGTAAAACCCGTTTCTAGAAATAAGCGTTTTTCGGCGCAAGCACAGATTAATCAAAGTGTAATAAGTGACTTTGCTTTGGAAGTAATTATCTAATTTATTAACGATTTTATTTAAAAAATGGTTGTTCATTTTGCGTACAGAATTGAATGGGCTTTCCGAATATATGATTTATTTTGAGAAATAATTATATTTTCATAGTTAAAATTCTATTCTTCCGAAGCATATTCTGAAGCAGCCGATTGCACTTCGAATACTTGCTTTGTTTACTTTTTTCGAAAAATCCAAAAGATATCAAAATATATTTTTTTTTCTATTTTTTATATATCGGATTCTATATAGTTTATTTAATACCCGGTTTATGATTTTGTGTTTGTGTGGAGTTGCGATATATTTAAATTTGTCGTTTTAAAACGCATCCTTTTTTCATTTCATCGGAAAGAAATGTTGCCATTTGAGTTATAGAAACTTTCTATTCGATGGATCAGAGATTATACGATATGTAAACAATCAATTTCATTTCGATCGTAGTAAAATAAACCATACAGTCAACACAGGAACATCACCGCCAGGGGGCGCTTCCAGTGGCGTAGCCAAGGGGGGGGGGGGGGTCCAGGGGGTCCGGACCCCCCCTGAACGAACAAGTGATTTACTGAATCATGGATACAACAATATTAAGAACTGCTAAAGCAGAATCGCAAAGGACAGAGGAAAAATTCCGATTTAGACAGGGCCCCACTAGTGGCTGAGAGGTTGTGCTCTCGAAGCTGGTAGACGGGAGGTGCTGGGTTCGATCCCAATCGCGCCCGTCGGCCTAATCGCTCGGAGTTTTCGTGGTTTTCTTTCGAGCCGTGGATTTTCTCCATGCGTAAATACGGATTAGGTTCCCTTAGAAAGACCCCCACGAAGGGCACTCCCCCTGGGCCTATATCCCTAGTGTCGATAATTGGCCGTCAATAATCAACCCAACCCAACCCCGATTTAGACAGGTGTTCGTCTTAGCAAGTAAAATTTTAAGGTCTGTCTTTCTCCGGGTGTATAAAAATTTTCCGTTAAAGACAGGTTTTTGTTATAAACACGTTCCGTTTTGACAGGTATCCTCTAAAATTGTTAAAACGTATCCACTTTATAGTACACCTCTGAAGAACATAGGTGTGTTACAATAACATCTGTGAAGATTATCCTAAACGGAAAAAAATTCAAGGTACGACGAAAACAACCCTATTTATACTTGCTAACATTTGAAATCTATATACAATGGAACTTTTTCCAATTGTGATTCCTTTTTGGTCTTGTGTGAATTTCGAATCCTCTCGTAAACGGAAACATTTCATGCCCGATGACGGAAAGATAACTATAAAGTATACCTGATAAGACGGAAATCCTTCATCTACGAAGTTTGTTAACGAAGATTCCGTTTTCACAAATTTTACTGTTTTTAACAGGAAAAAGGTAAAGAAGTCTTCAACAGTGACTTCGATGGGACCAAGTGTTGCCAGCACTTACGGGTAAAAAAAGTTTACACGAATGCAATAACAGCACAATCATCAGCGTTTCCTGATCCTTATCTTGTTCATCTTATGGTTTTATATCGAACAATAGTATCATTTACTTTAAATATGCTGGCTGGAATTTTAAAAAGTAAATTTATTCTTGGACTGGTTATTTGTGAATTTTTATTCAATATTACATTGCTACTCTCAAAATACCTACAAAAATCTGAATGTGCAAATTTGTTTTCTGTTGTAAAACATGCTGATGATGATATTTTTCAGCTTTATGAACTTTACATAAATCAGTAAGCAATGAACAGGAGACTGGTGTTCAAAAGGTTTTTGACCTGTTCAAGAGGGCAGAATCCTTCGCCAAAGAAAACTTTGATACAATTTTATTAGCCACGCAAATTCCTTGTCAAGTTGACCATCAGATGAAGAGGGATAATACATCTTATCCTTACATGGGCAAACTAATTTCTTTGCTGAAATTTTGAAATAATTGACTGCCACCAGAATCGACGAACAAATTGATTTGAAGATAAAAATTGCTTTTCTTCATGTGCATTATAAAAGCAAAACATTTATTCAAAAATTCGACATTTGGTATGATTCGGCATTTAAGAATTAAAATTAAGTGAGAATTATATTCCCATCGTCTGTGTAAGAGTTAAAGAAAGAGCAGAGGGATGTTGAAAGGTTTTAAAGTTAATTTGGATTTGTAATAAATGCAAAATAATGGCGATTTTTGGTATTAAACTTTTCATCCCGAGCTATTTTTAATAATTTTTTAATGGAATAATACGTTGTTGTATAGTATTTTGAAGGGCAGGGTACAGGGATATTTAAGGCAGTTACAGAATTGTGGAAAAGTTTGTACGATTTTTTGTACTAATTCAAAATGGTACAAAAACAGCAGAAGCGGCTTTTATATCATCTAGCTACAGCGCCGAATTCAGGAAAAGAGGGGGGGGGGGCAATCCACCCCTGAAGATTTGTGATTTTATGCTTATTAATGGTATAGAGTGTCCCGGAACTCCAGTGTGCCTTCCGAAGAAAAATGGTACCCTCCGCAGAAATCCCTCCCGGAAAAAAAAATGTCTGAATTCAATATTACATTTGGCACAAGTACGATTTGTGAAAGCATAGTTTAACATTGCTTTCAGAAATTCTATCTTGGCAATGAGAGTTTTGAATATCGAGGATGTGGGTGACATTCTATGAGAAATGAAAGCATAAGTTGAAGATAATCCACGTACCAAATTCCGAGAACTTGCTGCTGATCTTGAAATATGTTCTAAAATGTTTCAAACCACTTAAAATAAATTGGTTGAAAAGTAAAATAACAGAAACCACTATTTTTTTTTACACAATCTAATACTTCCAAAAAAATGTGCTAATCCATCATAAATAAATCTTGTACAAAAATGTAGCTTTAATCAAACCAGATATCAGAAACAACTATGGAGGCCAAATGTTTACTTTGGTATCAAATACGGCACAACTTTAAACAGAGAAACACAGAAAAATTATGGCTGTTTTACACCACTGTAACAAAACTGTTTTTCCGAACATCAACTATATTTGTTGCGTGTGTTTGTTACACTAATAGTTTCTGTAGCCGAAATTGCAAGATATTTTTTCTTAAAGATCAAAACCATATCACAGAAATTCCCATGAGGAATCAACTACTGATGGGATTGGCAATTATGTCAACTCATTATGCAGTACCCTATTACAGCACAAGTTCATAATTCAATGACAGGAAATTAACCCATTAAAGGCTGACGTTGTGTTTTCGCAACATTATGTTTCTGACACCAGGTTTTAAGATAACACCAATTTGTTTTTAAGATACATAAGATAATTCGCTTTATTTGATGCAAGAAACACCATGATAAAGTAACTCTTAGGTTGCTATAATATAAAAGTGGTATGAATCGCAATATTTGTATTTTATTGAGAAAAATAATTCGGTCTTAATGGGTTAAACATGAAAATTACCGTTATAAACTTAACTATTTGATCGTAACTTTAAGGTAAGCAAATGCTTATGTTATATGAAATTGGATATAAATATATTTAACTCTGCAGTAAGTGCTCAGTTTTTTATATCTTAGTGGTTGTAAAATCGTTTTCACTGGTAATTATTAGGTAATTATTAATGTAACTTCATTGTATTATTAGCTCCAATTACAGAGATTGGTCTTACTTTATTTTACAAAATCTGTTTTTTATATTAAGAAATTGAGAAGGATATACAATATACATAAATTCTTAAGTCACTCGAAATACTTCTATTGTACACATACACACAGTCAAGACTTGATCGCAAGGTACTGGAAAAAAATTTCACTTTAGACAGGTTTCAGTTTCAAGAAGTGTAATTAATTATACCTTTTATTAATTATACCCTTATACACTACCTCAAAAAGATGTATTGTTCGTTTCGTCGGGATCCCGAAACTCTTCCGATTGTGAAAGGATTCTGTTGTAGAAAGTTCCGCTTTGACAGGATTTACTGTATTTATAAGGACAGAAAAACCTGTTGAGACGGAATCTAAATCACAAAACAGCTGTAAAAAATCCCGTTTCCGACAGATTTTCAGTAGATATAACTGTATGGTAATCCATATCAGGAACATGCAATGCTTCCGTTTAAGACAGGATTCTGTTATGGACAGTTTATATATTGACAGGCTTTACAATACATACTTGTATAAATACAGCATAAGTTGTGGAAACGAAACCTGCCTATTACGGAATGTTGATTTAAACGGAAATATTCCTTTGTCCCATAGAAAAGATTGCCATAAAATTACACCTGCTAAGACGAAAACCTGTCTAAAATAGAATTATATACCACTTTTTGCGATTTTATCGTGGCAGATTTTACTATATATACAGTAGAACTCCAATTATCCGAACTCCGACTATCCGAATCGCTGATTATACGAATCGCTTTCAGAATTTCAGAAAAAAAAATTAAGACGAAAACGTACTGCGATTCGCAAAATAATGATTCTGTCTACGCGCGCTATTGCCCTTCCCTCCGCGGAAAAGACAGAAGAAGATGAGGATGACGTGCCACCTGAGGAATTGAGAAACCTGGATGTTCAGAATGTTCCTGGAATTCCTGGATGTTCAGAAGTTAGTGTTGAAGATATAGGAGAGTGGATGGGGTGTGATTCGTCTGAACCTAGGTTCCAAATTCTAAATGATGAACTTATTGAAAGTGTGAGAGAAGAAAGTGTCGAGGAATAAGATGACCTTAATGTCGAAGTTGAAGCAGACATGGGACCATCAGTTAGTGAAGCATTTGCCGGCCTTGAAACTGCGTTGAAGTGGATGGAGCGTCACCCCGAGTATGACCACATGCAACTTCTCACTGTCAAGCGGATGCGCGACTTGGCTGCCCGAAAACGGATGAAGACTGTCAAGCAGCTTACTTTAACCGAGATATTCAGCAAGCAACTTTCATTTACAGTACGGTACGTACATAATGTACTAATGTCCAGCACTTGTAAGTACGCTTAACATGTAAAAGTTTTGCCTTTTCATTTAATTAATTAAAAGTTCTTTTTTTTAATAGTTTTTTTCTCCCATTTTCAACATACATACAGTAATTAATTAAAATAGAACATTTTTTCGGTAAAAATCCAATTATCCGAATTTTTGATTATCCGAATGGGGTTCGGTCCCAATTGATTCGGATAATTGGAGTTCTACTGTATATATATAACCTGACGAAAATTTTTGGACCCCTCCCGAAATGAAATCCTGGCTACGCCACTGGGCGCTTCCGGAAATCGGGTTCTATGGGCCCGATTACGACGTGGTTTGGCTCTTTCGACTGGATTTGGATAGCTTTACAGATTTCGGTCATGTTCGTATAGAACAGATTGCGCCCCCTGGTGGTGGAAAGTGTAATTAAAGGATTTTTCATCCAACTCGGGTTCTATGGGTCACATCACGACGCGGTTTGGCTCAATCGACTCAACGTCGATAGAGGATACTAGAGCTTATCGAGTTTTGCTCCGAGTCTCACCACCAGGGTTTCGTTTTCCTATCTCCGGTTCTACGGGCATGAAAACGACGGGGTATGGCTCATTCGACTCGACATCGAAAGCGTTAATGATTTCAGTTATGATTGTATAAACAGATTGCGGTACCTGGTAGTGGAAGGTGGAACTAACGTATACTGCAGCGCGTGCGCAGCACGACTGCTATACGGTGCCGCAGGCAGCGGAGACCCGAACCGGAGGTTCGTTCAGTTAGAGGTTTATACTATTCTATGTGCCGGTGCGTGCGTAGCACGACCGGTTTACGGTGCCGAAGTCAGCGGGGACCAGGGTCGGAGATTCGTTCAGTTAGAGGTTTATACTATTCGATGTGCAATTTAAGGGATTATCCGGTGCGTGCGTAGCACGACCGGTATACGGTGCCGAAGGCAGCGGGGACCAGGGTCGGAGGTTCGTTCGGTTAGAGGTTTATACTACTCAATGTGCAAATTAAGGGATTATCCGGTGCCGAAGGCAGCGGGGACCCGTGTCGGAAGTTCGTTCGGTTCGAAGGGGTGCGAGCCGGAGAATACAAAAGATTCAAGGCACCGATGTAAATTAGGAATTTTATCGATTTTAGTTACCGATGTAAATTAGGGGCCCGCTGGCGGACGAAGGCAGCTAGTATTTATATTAAAATCATTAAAATTACAGATATTACATTACAATTACATAAAACATTAAAAACATATTAAAATTGGACGTATTGCAGCGACTATACAGAACTCGTACTTTCTTAGAAGCATGGAATACGAAAATTACAGATTTACCTCTTAATGAAGCAGGTGCAATCCCAAATGAATACTCCGTGTTATTATAACTGTAACTTTGACCTCCACATTTTGATACATTGCATTTTCTATGTGTTGATATTTTTGAACTGTGAGTTTACGTTAAGAAAAATGTTTGTTGATGAGGGATTTTCATGTATATCCGAAACGTCCAATTTTAATATGTTTTTAATGTTTTATGTAATTGTAATGTAATGTCTGTAATTTTAATAATTTTAATATAAAAGAAACTTTGTTTTTAAAAATGTTTCCTTAAATCTCGAAATTATATTGGTTTCTAAGGTTTTCGAAAAATAAGGGACGCTTTTCAGAATAGTGGGTAGCTCGTAAAAGGTTATTGTATATTTTCGTTCGTGGTTATATTAAATTTTCGTAGATTAAGAAACATTCGTTGTTGTTTTTATAGTATAATTAATTCCTAAACTTTTAAATTTAGCGGTATACTTCCAGTCTCAAAAATATTCCTATTGTTGTTCTTTATCGTCTTAAAATCTATTTACTTCAAAATAGTTATTTTTTTGCAAAAGTTTCTAAATTAAAATTTTTATACACAACTGATTGTATGCGGTTTAATTATTTTTTTTTCATGGACATACACATTTATAATACCGGAAAATGTTGAAAATCCATAAATTTAAAACTATTAAAACTTAGTAAAAGAATGCAATTTTTTTTGTTATACTTGTTAGAGCATTTATTACGTTTTTCAGGAACCATACACAAATTTAAATTCCAAATATTTTACAAACAATAATCATTTTGAACTTAAATGACATCTAAAATACTGAAAAACAACATTTGAAACGATTTTGCAATTAGAAATATATCTCTAAAATCAACGGTTTAAGAATTATATATTGGGCACCGGTAAAAGGAAATACTCTGTATATCCTAAATGCAGAAAATAGAAAATATCATAAACATTTATCCTTAAAGAAGGAATGGAAATAAGATTTTATTTGGCCCATGTTTCTGATTTGTTTATTTATATTGTAGTACATAATTTCATAAAAATAATATGTAGATATTAAATGAAACACAAACAATCATCATAGAATACAAGTAAAAACATAATTAACACGAAAAATAATTTTAGTAATCCTAAAACCAAAATGGTACAGGTTAGCATTTTACTACACATTTCATTCATCTATCTATATATATAAAAGAAAGTCCTGACTGGGGCGATCATCTAAACACATCCCAAACTACTGAACCTATTGGTGGGAAAATACTTCTTGGGATTTAGAGGCGCAACAAGAAAGGATCAACAAGAAAGGGAAGTTTAAAAAATCGGATAAACACGATTATGAAAGATAGCCGTTTTTAAACATTGTGCTGAATGGATTTTGGTGCGAATTTAAGTGTTAGTTAGATAATTTTTTAGGGAAGGTTTCTGTATATAAAATCGTACTATACAGAATTATGCATCAGATGAATCAGTTTATGAAAGTTTAACCATTTTAAAATAATTCTGTTAAATGGATTTTGATGGGGCTTGCACTGTTAGATACATTATTTTCCAGGGAAGGTTTTAGTATATAATATATCGTTCTACATTTCTTTGTTCTAGAATTATGAGGGAAATTTCTGTAATCAGGTAAATTATATTATAAAACACTAGCCTTTTAAAATAGTTCTATGGATTTGTTAGTTAAATTTTTTTTAGGGATGGTTTTAGTATATTGGATATCGTTCTATCGTCCTTTGCAAAATATTACTGTAAATGATCATCTAAAATCCTTATACACCAAATTTTGTCTGACAAATTAGAAAATATAATAGCGCAAAGGCGTTCGTATCATTTCAGCAATGCAGAAGAAAATTTTCGGTAAATAACCACAATGTTTTAAAATACAAGATCAAATTTCCCGATATATTTCTTTTGATTAAGATTGTTTTTGAAAAACCGACCAGTGTAGCGGGCGAAGCCTGCTAGTCTTTTGATAAATGAAGGAAATATGTAGTAAAGAGAGTATTTTGGAAAAATCCATCTTTACCATCTTGGAAAAATTTTGGATAAATCATTGATAGCTTTTTTTGACAATGATAAGGGTGCCTACAATATCCAACACAACAAAACACGGGAGCCTAACTGTCCCTTATGATAAATCAGGCACTGGCGTTATAATAATATCAGTCAACGTTAGGTTTACTTATTACTTGAGCGGTGTTAATACATTTATCTTTACAATACTAAATGCAAAACGATAAATAAAATAAATATATATTATAAAGCATAAAAATGTCCGTGAGTAACGCTGACGTCATATTGACTATGGCAACAACCTGACTGATAAATTTCGATTTTACCGCTTTTTTTTTTTTTTTTTTTTTTTTACTTCTAAACAATTTCATTTTATTACACTGTGGAATAGAAAAAAAATTGTACTTTGAAACGCTATTTGTTTGAAAAGCGTTCTTTATCTTTAGAAATTTTAGAAACAAATATGATTTCGAGGTTTTATTGTAGCATTTATAAAACCAAAATTTCTTTTGCTGCCACTGATTTTCGTAAACGTTCCGAGTTTTTTAATTAGTTTTCTCAACCTAAAATAGAGATTCTATCCATTCTCAAGTAATTATTTTCATATTCAACAATTTTTTTTTTACAAACAAACATTATAATTTACCAGCATTAACATTAACATTAAAATTAATATTATTTTGTTACTCTTGCATGTATAATTTCAATTAAACAGCTGAAAATGTTTACTTGGGGAATAAACAGCATCCGAAAAATCTATATTCCGGGTTCATAAAACTGATTAGCACGCTATAAAAACTACTCAGAAACGTTTCCGATATTCAGTGACAGCAGAATAAACTTTATTTTTGTAAATGCTTCAGTAAATCTCGAAAACATATTGATCTTTGAAGCTTCTAAAGATAAATAAACTCTTTTTTTGGAATCGTGGAAATACTCGGAAGAGGTTACTGTACATTTTTCGTTTGCGGTTATATTATATTTTCGTATATTAAGAAACATTTGTCTTTTCTCACTGTGTGGGCAATCTAAGAAAATGTACTAAATTTAAAATATCTATTAGAGTTTTCAATTAAAAGCGATTTGCATCTACTCTGCACACTAGACAGTAGATTGGGCATCTTTAATCCGGGTAACACGGGATTGATCTCCTGATTATATTAAAACAAATATAAAAAGAAAAGTGCCCAGTTAAACTGATGGCATTGAGCTCACAGGCTATTCACACTCCTTGTATATAATATACTCGTATTTCAAAGAACAATGCCCCTCGAAAAATAAAGAAATCGACAATAAATTAAGGGGGGGATTACCCCCCTGTTCCCCCTTTATACTTAACCAGTGAACCCCCAAAACTAACCAAGGAAGCGCCTTATCACAATGAACCTATATACAAAATTTGAAGCAAATCAGATAATTCTGAATGAAAAGCCAATTTATCTAACTTAAAAAGAGGAGAATTAGCCCCCATTCCCCCTTTGTACTTAACCTATGAAATCCCAAAACTAATCAGGGAAGCGCCTTATCACAATGAACCTATAAACAAAATTTGAAACAAAACGGATATTTCTATCAAGAGTTATCGCGTTACGGACATACGTACATACGTACATACATACATACATACATACATACATACAGAGCGGGCGGGCACATTAGCTCTCAGGCATTGATAGCCTGTGAGCTAAAAAAGAATTCTATGAAAATTTACCAGCTGTCAAGATCTGGGGGATACCAGAATCCAAACATAGCTCCTTTGCATGCCCACTTGATGTACTGCTGGCAGGAGAACGACAGGTCGATGAGAGCCATGAGATGTGCCTCGGTAGCATCTCGATAGGTGATATTGCGGACGTAGGCTCCTGCCGCTTCGTAACCTCGCACGTCAGTTGGCTCTTCAGCATCGTGATGCACAACTGTTAAAACCTAGGTTTCAAACAACATTGTTTATAAAGATATACAATTATTATAATGCAGACATATATACAATAAATACAATAATCCAACAGGGAGGGAAAAATTAGCCAGAGCCAGGAATCAACCTGGGTCCACAGCGTTCCGGGCTTTCGCTCTAACCACTGAGCCACTCCGGCCAATCCCTGAGTCTGCAATTTCTCACTAATAAACCATGTTGTAGAGAAAGTCACCAGCCATCTATCAGATTTTGCTAGATTACTCTAACCATTGCAGATTCAGGAATTGGCCGGAGTGGCACAGTGGTTAGAGCGACAGCCCGGAACGCTGTTGACCCAGGTTCGATTCCTGGCCCTGGCTAATTTTTCACTCCATGTTGGATTATTGTATTTATTGTATGTATGTCTGTATTATAATAATTTTATATCTTTAATTGCTGAATGCAGGCGTTGTTTATGTGTGTTTTAACATTGTTCATGTGCAACTAATGAAGAAACCAAAGAAGAAAATTATAAAATGAAGTAGATATGTATTACAATGGATGATTGACAATTGTTTTCGCTTAGACTTGGGTTTGAGTTTAAAGTTTTGCTGAGGGTCGGTTTGGGTATACGCGTTTTTTTAAAAAGAAAGCTCATATTATTCTCTTTAATGCAGTACAGTATATTTTAATGTGAATGAGTATATATACATGCACGCACATATATCTATATAGCATATTTTTGATATTTATAAAATTCCCCCCCCCCCCCACCCTTCCCCTTTTCAAAATTACAATGCTTTTTAAGCATCGTACTTTTTTTCATTATCTCGTAACAATTTCATTCGATTTCAGAAACAATCTATTTGATTAAACTTATTTTATTCTTTTACGATACATGCATCGAGCATTTTTCTGCCTTCATAGAACCATTTTACTCAGTTTTTATGCTTCCGCGACGCAACTACCAGGCGAGATCTCTGATTGGATAAAATTTGTATCTGCATTGCGTATTTTATATTCCTCCGCGCTGGCTCTGAAGCCGTCTCGCGAGCTCAGAAGGGGACTTTTCTGTGCTTTCGTTTTCGTCTGTTTATATAACCTTTACTACATCATTAAAGAGCTTAGCTGTTGACTTTTTATTCAATTTTGACTTTTAAATGTTTTAATAGAACGTAATGCGGATTCATTTTAAGAGCACTCCATCGGTTTCTGAAGAAATTCTCAATAAAGACGATGAGACTTGTTTGATTATTCCTCTGGGAAAACATCAAAGGATGCTAAGATGCGTATGAATTGAAATCAATAACAATTCTCTGGAAATAATAATATTCTGCAATTCTTATTTTAATTGTACAGCAGTTAATAAAAAAAAAAAAAAAAAAAAAAAAAAAAAAATACAATGAGGGAATTTTTAAATTGAATGATACCTTATTACCTTATTCACTGTTATGCGTTTTGTAAATGTAAAAGGGATGTTGACAACAGAAATAATATGTATGATTATTTACAGTACATTAAAATTATTTTTTAAAATGTGGTAAAATGATCAAAATTATATGCTTTCATGACGTGTTCTATAAACTTGATTTGAATTACCTGATGGGGGTCTCTGCCGTCTCCCATGTCGCACTCGACCCATATTGGTCGAAGAGGTCCATCTCCGTCCACATCGATCTGATAGTTGCCGGAGTGCCGGACGCTTTGAAAGTTCCACAAATCTCGGCAGTTACGCTCTATGATTGCGCGTCCATCTAAAACGATATTCAAACTATATTTCAGCGCATATAGGAAAAAAACAAGTGTTTCAAACATTACTAAATTTATTTTTATTTAGAAAAAATAATTAACTCCTTGTTATTTTGGAAAATTTTTCAAATAAACTTTCATAATTGAATAGGTGCTTTTTCCAAAAAACTAAGTCTTAATTTTGAAAATTTTGGAGAATTAAAAAAAAAAAAAAAAAACATTTTCAGGCTTACCAAACAACAAGCTTTACAATTATTTCTTTTGGTATTACCTTTCTCTTGGTGTCCAGCTATTTTTTAATTTAAAAAAACATACGATGACATCTTTACAATGTACGCATGTTGCTTTTAAATTTTGGACTTCGTTCTTTTCAATATTAAACAGGGCTTTCACGTAAAAAAACTTATAAAAATCTTATAATTTTTATTGATTAAAGAAAATATACATACATAATTTTAAGAAAATATTCATAATAATTAAATGACTTTTTTAATGAGATGATTTTTTTATAATAGAATTTTTAGCGTTCAAAGAAAACAAAATAATTTATTTTTTAAACTAAACAATATGAGGATGTTTAAGGAAAAAATAAGATTAAAAAATACCAACCTAAAGATACGATTTAACATAAGAAAGGGTTTTCAGTATTTTATTTTATTATTAAGATTTTAAGCATTTTATTCAATATATTCTGTTATTTTGACATCCTATTTGAATCTTTCGGCACATTTTACCTATGAATACCAAGTGGTAAAACTGAGCTGCACCGCCAGGCACGTCAACCGCCGTAACCAAGTTCTGAGGAACTTATAACACGCACGACCAGGAGAGTTCCTGTATGCGCTACGGTTGTGGGAGCGCCGCCACCTTGCTGACCACTCCCATTCTTCCAAGTAAATGACGACAAAAGTCGTTGTGACGAGCGAAGGTGCCTACCCTCTTAGGTCACCACCATTCTACACTTGGGGAGACGCTGGAGTCCCACGACAGCTTTGGAGCCGGAAACCAAAAAAGGAAACCGGATCCTAGGCCGTATGCTGTGTTTCCCCAACGACTCTACCTTTGCCGCAGCTTCCAATCATCGAGAATACCAAGCGGTAAGTCAAACGGGCAAGTAGTTTAGAAATTATGAACGTTTAAAATTTGAAGCTCCTAATGTTAAATTCATTTGTAATTGTTGCAAAACGGATTCCAACGTGGATAGTTGCTTAAGCATAACTGTAAAACTACCAAGTGGAATAATCTGTAATTTTGGATTCACGTATTTGAATTTTCTAGTAATCAATTTCCGTTAAAAAATTTATATGTAACAATTAATAATATTTTCGAAAATATGTATTTTAGAAATTATAAAGGTTTAGGAGTTATAAAGGTTTGAAGTTTGGATCTCCTAGTGTTAGATTCATTTGTAATTATTGCAAAATGGATTCCAATGTCAAAAAAATCAATTAGAGACAATCAAACTTAAAGTTAGGGAATATAAATTATGTTAAAATAACATTTTACAAAAAACTACTTACCTATAGTTTGCAATAGAAACAAACCAATTGCATAAATCGCTGGACATAACATTATTCATTATTTATGGCATATTCTTCGAATAACTGAAATTGAAAATAAAATTATGGATTAAAGGTTACTTTTATAACTACATTAAATTTCTTTTGAGTTTAAAAGTTTAAACACATAGTCAGTGAAATTTTCTAAATATTTTGTTACATCTTAACAGGAGTACTATGATTTTTCATCCTGAAATTAAAAGTTCGGCATTTAATACTTATTCTACGCTTACTAACAGTGTCAAAGAAATTGATATAAAGTTTAATGTATAATCGACTGTAACAAATGAAGAACACGCCAAACATAAAAAAATCCCCCTTCTCCGTTATGATTTGAGTTTGGAATTTTTTTTTTCTTAATGTACAATTAAATGTACATTACGAAATATGGGATTTCTTCCCCAATTTATCAATTAGCTCACTGTATTGCCTGTATCTTTTTGAGTTTTCATGATATTTGACTGCTCTTTTTATATAAGTTGCTCTATAGAATTGACTACCAAATCATGAAAAAGAAAATATTTCGTATACTTCGGGCATGCACGGTAAAAGATTATTTCATACAAATGGACATATCTCATCAAATATTCAATATATTAATTTTTTAATTGCAGTATACTGTTTTTACTGCCCTTGAAGTCAAACAGGTGCTTTACATCCTCGAATTGCAAGGACAATTCTTCAAGAATATCAGTAAATATTCGAGAAACCGTATAAAAAGCGTCCGGCCACTGCCCCTTAATTTTTGAAGAGCAGTATATATATATGTGAATATAATCTTTGAAAATTATTAATTATTATTCAATGTATTAAAACTGCATTATATCAGTATAACTATATTCATTTAAATAATGCTTGTATTGCAGTGAAACTGGGAGCTTAGTGAAGGTATTAACAAGGGCGTGTCAATGAGAGTTAAAAAAACTTGCACATATGATTTAACTACTAATTAAATAGAGAATTCTTCTTCTTGTAAAACTGCTTGCTTCCATATTCAATATTAATTTCTCAGCTTTCGCATCCAATTCCGTATATCATTAACTAGCAAGCTACGCCCGCTGCGCTGGTCGGTTTCTGCAAATGAACCTTGAATCAAACGAAATATATCGTTTAATTTGACCTTGTATTTGAAAGCAATCTGTATATTTACCTGGAATATCCCTCCACATTACTGAAAAATGACGTGATTGTGCTGTTATATTTTCTAATGTGCAGTCAAAATTTTAGTTGTTAAGGACCAACTCTTTTATTTGGTCATTTACAGTTAAGGTTTGCTAAAGAATGATAAAACTATATGCAATATACTAAACCCATCACTAAAAGTTGTCGAACTAACAATGAAAACAAATTAACTAACAAAATCCATTCAGTAGAAGTTTTTAAAAAGGCTAATCTTTGATAATCGGGTTCATCTGATTATAGAACTTTTCCACATAATTCTAAAACTAACAGAACGATATAAAATATACTAAAACCATCCTTATAAATTATTTGCTAAACAATGCAAGTCGCAAAAAATACGCCCAGTAAAAACTTTCAAAAAAGCTAATCTTTCGGAATCGGGTTCACCTGACTATATAACCTTCACACATAACTGTTTGACTAAGCAACGTAGTACATTAAAACCATTATTAATATGTAGTACATTAAAACTATTACTGAAATAGCATCTAACTAACTCAATAACAATTCTCATCAAAATCCGTCCAGTAGAACTTTTTCAGAAGGCTAATCTTTCATAATCGGAATCAAATATTGAAAAAGCTAATATTTGATTTTAAAAAAAATGGTCACCCGATTTTCGAATTTCCCCCTATAGTTCTAGAACTAAGCAACGTAGAATGATATGTTATATAATAAAACTATCCCTAAAAAATTATCTTACAGTTTAAATTCTACGAAAATCCATTCAGCAGAACTCGAGTTATAAGCAGCCGGAATGAAATTTCATATATGTTATTTATTTCATATAGAAGTATATTGCCATTAATATAGTTTGCATTTGAATTTAAAAAAAGGGTACTTTTCGGTTAGCCGGGCGTCAGTGATATATATATATATATATATATATATATATATTCATACATATAAGTGTATATATATATGTATGCATATACATGTATTTGTGTAGATATATGATATATGTGTATATATATATTACTGGCGCTTGGCTAACCGAAAAGTACCAAAAAAAACTGCAAAAATGCAGTCGTACACTTAAAAAAACACCTTTAGGCTTAAAATCTCTCATCAAAACTGTTTTTCTTTTTCTTTTCTTTTCTTTCTTTTTCTTTAAATAAAATTAGTAACAGTTTTTTCTTTTATTTTTCCAGATGTATAGCCATTTCAATTCTTTCTGCAACAAAAAAACATACCTTTTGGCTTAAAATCAAATTGTTTGGGGTCAAAAGTAAAATCAAGATCGCCCAAAACAAAAGATACATCGCCAAATATTGTTTCAATATAGAAATCTTGCGCCTTGAATAATTATTTAAGCATTACGAACATTCCCAACCATGTTTAAATTAAATATTTTCGCTTTATAATATTCTCTCATCAAAACTTTTTTCTTTCTTTCTTTTTTTTTTTTTTTTTTTTTTTTTTTTAAATAAAATTAGTAACAGTTTTTCTTTTATTTTTCGACATGTATAGCCTTTTCATTTCTTTCTGCAACAGTAATGATCGCCAAAAAATTAGCAATGGTAACCTTTTCGGCCAAAATAACAGAACTTTCTATCATAATTCTATAACTAATATACCTAGAACGTTGTATTATGTTCTAAAACCTTCCCTGAAAAATTATCTCTCGAACAGTGTAAGTTCCATCAAAATCCATTCGGCAGAACTCGAGTTATAAAGGAACGGAACAAAATTTCCGTTTGTGTTTTATATATACTAAGGGCTTCCAACCCGGGCTTCCCGGGATAGAGAATATATGTGAAAATCATTTTTTACTTTTTGTTATTGAAAACTAATAGATTTTTTACATTTAATAATATTTGTTTGATTGTCCGCTAACAGCACCAAACAAATTGCTAAAAAATATTGTTATCTATAGCAGTTTTTTTTTTTTTTTAATTTTGATAATTTCAGCAGTTTTTAGCGTTTATTTCAATTACATGTCTGTTAAATCTGTGTTTTATTTATACAATTTTATTTATTATTCAATGAAGTTTTAGTTTCGTTATTGAATATTAGCTGGAGACAAATACCGAACTTTTTATGTTGTTTAAAGTGCAAACAGATTAATATTTTGTAATAGTCTGCAAGCGATATAGATTTTTTTTTTTTTATCATGCTTGAAATTTAATTTAAATGCTATAATAAATCAGTCAATTAAGATAAAGTTTTCAAACAGATTGCATTTGAAAGTAGATTTTTTTTTCCTACATAACGGTGTAAAAATTAAAAATGTCTGATGTTTAGAAATTAAAAAAATGCAGTAGCAAAATTCGAAAAACCAACATTTCATCGTCAACTGTTGCCATTCGCAAAATGACGTCCGCGTTACGCACGGACACGTTTGTCCTTTATAATACAGATAGTAGATTAAACTATATAACAATCCAATCTTTTCAATGTTAATTAAATAATTACGACTTTAAAACTTACATCCGGTTTAAAGTTTCTTTCCCATAATCCAGATTTTACTGACGTAACTAATTAACATTGAAAATGATTACTGTCAGTGAAACTTGAATTCTTTATATAAAAATTCTTGACATCACGTACAATTCAAATTTCCCAGCTTTCATGTTGGAGTTACGAAGGCAATGTAGATTAAAAAAGTGCTCAAAATAAAGTAGAAATTAAGATTATGTCTATGAAGTAGTTCTGGCATTAAATTAAAAAAAGTTGGCATTTGTAAATTTTTCATATGGTCTTTCGATCTTATACGTCGTCCTAACCGTTCGAAGTTTTCCGTGGTTTTCTTCGAACCTTGCCTTAAATACGGGTTAGGATCCCTTAGAAAGACCCCACGGAGGGCACTCCCCCCTTGGGAATATATCCCTCGAGTAAATAATCGGCAGTTATAAAATCAACCAACCAACCAACTTTCGATCTTATAAAATATACTTAGAAACCTTTTCTTCGTGCTCTGATAAGTACAACAAGAAATTCCATTCTATTAAGGACAAAACCCACCGAGTTGTGTTACTTTGAATTTCAGGAAATTTCAGAGCTTTCCAACGTCAAAAATGGAGAGACGATTTTTTAATGCCAAAAAGCTCAGAAATTTAATAAAATTCAAAGTACCATAACTCGGTGTAATTTTGGTCGTTCTCAATGGAATTTTTACTGTTGCGCATTTTTTAGAGAGTGGAAAAAGTGTTTCTAAATATAAGTCATGTGACCCAACCGTATAAAAATTTATAAAGTGATTTTTTTTTAATTTAATCATAGAACTATTTCATCCACATTATCTCATTCCTATCTTATTTTGAATATTTTTGCAGTTTACATTGTCTACGTATATACAACATATAAAAATTTAAAGCGCATTTCAATATTTTTGCAGTTTACATTGTCTACGTATCTACAACATGTAAAAATTTAAAACGCATTTTAATATTTTTGCAGTTTACATTGTCTACGTATCTACAACATGTAAAAATTTAAAGCGCATTTCAATATTTTTGGGACACTTTGTGTATTTAATTAAACTAAGAATCTCATTTAGACAAAGTTAATTAAATAAAAATGACGTTGAAAACTTACAACTGGTTGAAAGTTTTCTGTTTTTGTATTTAACTTTTTTTCTTCCTGTTTCTGCAAGCGTAAACTAAATTGTAATAAATTAAAAAACTTATATTTGCTAACTTATTGCTATTAAAACAGAAAAATCTTCCTGAAAAACAAAATAAATAAAACGTTTGACATCACATTCAGCATATTTTATATAGATTTTCGTATATACGTAGGCTGTTCAATAAGTAATAAGACTAATTTTACTGCCGCGAAACCACTCATCGGAATGTTAATTTCTGTGGCATAAAAAAAGTTTGTTCTCTGTATTAACAAAAGCTACTGATAGATGGCGTGTACAGGCTCGTGTTCCTGAGTATCACGTGATTGAACTGAAGCGTGTTTGCGGGCGCCTACGAGAGCAGCCAGTTGTCGAAATGGAAGCGTCGATGAAACAACGGTATGCGATTAAATTTTGTGTTCGTCTGCAAACATCAGCACCGGAGACCTTTGACATGATACGTGAAGCTTTCAACGATGAAGCAATGTCGAGGGCAAGTATTTTCCGCTGGCATAAAGCTTTTAAGGAAGGAAGGCAAAATTTGGAAGATATTGAACATGAAGGACGACCTTCAACGTTCATCACGGAGACGATGATTAACACAGCTGCGGTTATCATCAAGGAGGACAGCAGAATGGCGAAATGGCTTCCTATTGCATCATGACAACGCCCGGCCACATATTGCTCGTTGGGTACAGAATGTTTTGCAGCAGAACAACATAGATATTTTACCACACCCTCCATACAGTCCTGATCTCGCTCAATGCGATTTCTGGCTGTTTCCTCAACTTAAGAAACCATTACGAGGCAAACATTTTGCAAGCAACAAAGCATGTGTTAAGGCTTCGGAGTTTGAAAAAGCTCTCAAAAAACGGACTTTTACATGTTTTTAAGAAGTGGACAGAACGTTAGGATAAATGCATTACGTGCCGCGGTAGTTATTTTGAAAAAGACCATGTAAATGATGACGATTAAAGGTATTCTGTATTTTTTATAATTTTAGTCTTAATACTTATTGAATAGCCCTCGTATATATGTAATAAAACTAACAATCTATAGTATAGACAAAGTTAAAATAATAGTTATAAAATATTATTTCCGGTTTTTAAATTTGCCTTTTTTATTATTTATTTATTTATTTATTTATTTATTTATTTTTGTCAAAAATCCTCCAACAATCCTGTTTTTGCCGAGTTAATTAAACATTGAAGACTGTAAAAAATTGTATTTATTGAGATTTCTGCCACTCAAATGATAATAAATTAAAACAAGTGGGTAAGTGTGATCGAAGATCGCAGAAAGAGTTTCGTTTAATATTCCTTTCAAAACACTTTATCCTTTCTTTAATAAATCCAAATAAACTTCATTTTTCAAAAAAAAAGTCATGTTTTTTATAAAATAAAAATTTATTTCCGCTATTATACTCTGATATAATAATATCTGTCATGTGGACTAAATGCGATATAAAAAAAAATCAATTTCAAAATTAAACATGTTGTATAGAGACCTTCAAAATGTTAAAATATATGTATGCCAATATTTCCATAATCGGGTTTTTATCATGATTGATTACGTTCCTCAAACTCATATATTTACTATTCTCTATTACTCATATTGATACTTTCTTTGTATTATTCTCAAACATTTGAAAAATCCGTTAAACTTCCAATATGTTGTCAGAATTATTTTCATTTTTATTCTCTAATGACGTCATATTAAGCTGTTTTCTGTATTTACTCATACTCCTTGTATTATTGAGAAATGTTTGAAAACTTCCGTTTTATTACCAATATGACGTCATATTAATCTTTTTTTTTTTTTCAATTGGTGAAGCTTTTTATTTCATTTTCATTTTTCACGTGAAAATCTTTCGAAAGAAAATGAATTACTGTAAGAAAGAATTTTATTGTGGATTTTTAATTGTTGGTAACTGCTATAACGAAAAATGTTTAAATTTAATAAGAAAAGGCTGTTAGATTTTTGGGGTTTTATCTCTATATCTAAAAATAATACGATTTTTTCAAATTTTATGATTTTGAGCTTCATAGTACATATTCAGCTATAAGTACACAATTTTTTACAACTGCAAGTTCTATAGTTTCTGAGAACCGGCTCTGTGACGAACAGACAACGAAGCGGGAGTAATAGGGTTTCCTGAGATGAACAAACCCGAAAAATTACATTTGAGACTTTACTGCCAGTGAAACAGAGAAAAAAGGTAATGCCTCGGGCGAAAAAAAAAATGCTTGCCACCATGTTTCATATTAATTTTTTAACTTTTTTATCCACTTCCGTATATATTTAGTGAAGCTAACAATACGATTTCAAGAAAATTAATTAAATAATAAATTAAAAAATTTACTACCGGTTTAAATTTTATTTTTTATTTTTTTGTCAGCAATCTTCATATTGTAGTTTGTTTCTTTGTAACCTTATTGTAGTTTATCCGTGCTTAAAAAAACATGCATAAAATAACACTTTTTTCCAAAAGTAATCTTCGGCTTAACTAATCGTAGAAGATCTGTCATTAAATAAAATAAAAAATACTATTAATAAACCCTTGTCTCTAACAGGGCTTGACAAATTCAGTCGCCAGCTCGCCACTGACGATCAATTTTTAACACTTTCCAACATAGTTGAAAAGTATTTATGAATACGGTTTGTCTGTTTGTCGTCTGACTGTCCGTGGTCTAACTATCGTAAATATATTCGGAATGTCATGCAATTGATATATGTTATTGAGGTTTACTATGTTATGTTCGGCATTGAAAATGAAGTGTGTAGCAGTTATAGTTATTTTACAGGGACACTCAAAAGAGTTCCGTTACATTACGGTCTATGGGGGGAGGAAATCATTTTCGGTTTATTTTAATGATGTTTCACAATTTCAAACATATCAAAATTGATATATATAACAGAGGTACACTACAAGAAGCTTATTATAGAACATTGTGTGCATAGCACTTATAGTTCCTTTACAGAGACATTCAAAAGAAGTCCGTTAACATTAAGGTTTATGGAGAAAAATCGCTTGCAGTTTATTTTAATAATGGTTCACTATTTCAAACATATTGAAATTCATATATATCATTAAGGTTCATTACAAGACGTTTAACAGAATATTGTGTGTATAGTATTCATCGTTCATTTACAGGGACACACGAAAGCATTCGGTACTGTATGTTAACAATGATTGCTGGAAGTGCTTTTTTCTGTTGCTGAACGCGTTTTTAAATGTAACTCATTTGTTGTCTATTACTTGGTATGTACAAATTCTATAGATCATACACAGGACAGCACAAAAGTTCTTTAGTACATTTCCGTTTATTGAAGGAAATTCCAGAAGGAGAATTTTAAACTGTGCCACACGTTTCCTAACTAAACTAAAATTTAGCATCCCAGGTAGTATATATACAAATCTATAGATCCTATACAGTGCTCAATAAAAGTATTCGGATATTTTTCCGAATATTGTGTGTATAGAAGTCATCGTTTATTTACAGGGACACACAAAAGAATTCTCTACTGTCTGTTAACAATAATTCCAGGAAGTGCGTTTTAAGTTGCTGAACGCGATTTTAAATTGAACTCACTTTTTATCTATTACTTGGTGTGTATAAATTCTGTAGATCATATACAGGGCAGCACAAAAGTTCGCGAATACATTTCCGTTTATTGACAGAAACTCCAGAATGAGAATTTTAAACTGTGCTACGAGTTTCCTAACTGAATTAAAATTTTGCATTCTATGTAGTATAGATACATATATATAGATCATATACAGGGCTGTACAAAATAGTTCGGATATATTTCTGAATATTGTTGGTAATTCCAAAAATTGGTTTGTTATGCGTTTAAATATGTTATGCGTTTTCCAAATTGTTTACTTAGGCATAATCTTTCACCTTATTAAACTGTAAAGACTTTGTAAAATTATTTTGGAAGCGTTCGAAAGTGCTACATAATCTATGCGTGACGCATGAATTTTCGCTCTTGCTTTTATCTGGCGACGAAATTGTATAATCTGGTGCTTTTTTTGTACAAAAAATAAATGAGCACATGACCTAATAAATTAGCACAAACGTCATTAATTCTCATGCACTTAACTTTTGTGTTCATAATTAAAACTCAATAACTATCAAATTCATTTTAAATAATATTAATATATGAGTGATTATAAGTAATTCATTTGAAGTAAATCTATCAAAATTAATTAAAATTTCAAGAATATTTTTTAAAAATAAAATTATCGACTAATATGTATTTTTAAAATATTTCTTCCTCGCTTAAAATGCTTGGCGCCTTTATTATCATGGTACCTGTGTGCACTGCACACATTGCACAATGTATCAGAGCCCCCCCCCCCCCCCCACACACACACCCATATTGGTTTGAAGACAAGTGTGTGGTATTGGATTGTTTACTAATGTTTTTTGTGAGAGGGTTCAGTTTTCAGTATTTCAGAGAATTTTGGTGGAAGGGATGTGTGAAAGAGAATTTTTAATTATGTAACCACATTATTTACTCACGAATATTTTACAATTATATGTGTTTGGATTATCAGCTGCGGTAAATGGAAATAAAAAAATCATTTATTGTATTTCAAAAGGGGTTATTATTAAAAAGGTTATTATTATTATTAGTAGTAGTATTATTATTAATATTATTATTTATCCTCAGAAGGTTTTTTTTCATTTTATTTATCCTCAAATTTTTATCGTAGATTGTTGGATCAAAACAAAACTTTCCTCATCTAGCCAGTGCTGATTCCAATTACATAATATCAGAGCGGGAGAATGGTTTACTTTAAGCAATGAATATTCAATAATAACGCTTGAATTATTTTGCAAACGTACTTAGTTTTGATATTTCTCATATTGGAGTTTATTTTCTATGCGCATAAATATTTTTTATTATTACCGGCTTATGTGTATAATTCAGCTTAAGTTTTTACAATTATGTTTACGGCAAGTATTTGCCTAAAATTTTTATCAAGAGCGGCGTCTGCTACTCATTTTAGTCACGGTGTTAAATTGAAATTCTCATAAGATGTCTACTTATAGATGTTGTAAAGTTATAAAATATTAAGAAATAAACTTAGAAATTATATGCAAACAAAAAGTATTTTTAGCTTTTATTTTTAATTTGGCAAAAATAAATTCAGCAAATTCAAATCTTAAAATAACAAATTCATAATTATTTGACTGACTTCGATAGAAAAATAGGCAAAAAAATTGTTTCCTGCTTCACTATTTCATCAATGCCCCCCCCCCCTCACCTCCTCATCAGACATAGACTTTATAGAACTCGACTATCTGGACATTTACAGCATTAGGCAATCAGATTTCCCGAACATGCCGGTTAATTCAGCCTTTACATTACTACTTTTTTATTTCAGAGATATATAATTGTGATAAGTTTCATTAGAAAACTTATCTTTCTAATATTATTAACTTTCTAAAATTATCTTTCTAAATTATGTACTATTTAATAATATATATTATTTCTGTTGTCAACATCCCTTTTTCTATGAATTTACGAAATGCACAACAACGAATGAGGTATCATTCGAAAGGTTTTTGAACCGACTTCTGACACAGTACGTTAATACATTTCGTTAAAACATATTTTTTGATTAAAAATTGCTGCGAATTAACAATTACATCGGCATTGTTTTCATAAATGAAATGAAAGGATTTCCTCAAATGAGTGTTGCCACAAAAATAAAATACAGCATTATAGGATTCTCAACAATAATTATGAAAAAATAAATTGTACAAAAAAGATAAAGTATGATTTCTCCGCGCGGGTTTATTTTATATTTATGGTTAAAAAACAAAATTGAAATTGAAATATTTAGAAGAAAAAGACATCATCGATCGAAGCAGTGGTATTTCACGTGTAGAATAAAATGTATGTTTTGTTAGATTAGATTAAATTGTATTTTAAACGCATTCAACTTATTTTTCTTTGTTTCATGTTTTTCAAGAAGCGGGTGACGTCATATTTTAATGCAAATTAAATACTATTGTTAACTTTTTTCTCGCAAGTACCTTTTGTTTTCTTCAATCTGTTTTTACTGTAACTTTGATGGAATAGATGAGACAATATTCTGTCGTGACTAATGTTGTTTGCTGATATTTTTATCCTTAATTTTTCTTTAGAAGTTTAATCCTGCATCTAAAAAATATTAGATATTGCTAAAAATTTTTAGAGTGCAGTAAGAAATCCTCGCGGGTGTCCACTGATTTTAAACTATGTTTGTTATTATTTTTATCAATAATTTCAAGAAAATCAATAACGCGGGGGGGGGAGGGGGGGGCGGGAACATGATAAATATTTTTTACTGACAACTAGATTTTTTTGCTGTCTACCAGATTTTATCAAATTTGTAAAGCCCTGGTCTCCAAAAGCTGTGAGTAACAGAGCAAGCAAATATTTCACGCACGGCGGACGGGTAAAACTGTTAAAGGGTTATAAATATAATAATTTAATATCAAAATATAATTTTAAAAATAGTAAAATCGCTTAGCTATAGAAAAACCCTATAAACCAACAACAATTCATTTTCTATAGAATTTATTTGAAAGTAATTAAATTTAAAACTTTCATGTATGAGTGTAAAATCAATGATGCAGTGAAATTTATGCACGACCCAATGTTTAATTCAAAATGCCGTGCTGTCATTTGCACATATTTAGTGTATTGTCTTTAATCTGGCTACCAAACCGTATAAAATATTAAAAATCCAATTTCTACAGCGTCAACTAAAAAATAATAACTTTAAAAACTTACATTTATGATGACTCGTTCACCAACGATACTGTGAATTCCTCTCAAAAACAAAATACACTGACACCACGCTAAATTCAAATTCTCCTGTTGTCATATCTACTTCCGTGCATATTCTGTGATTTTTCTATTAATCCGGCATCCAGCCTTTCTTTAACATCCGCTCCGAATTAAGATATCGTAAGTAAGTAAGAAGCTTTGTTGATATTCCCTTTACAGGAATACGACTTTTTAGCGAGCAGCTTCGTCCAGTAACAAAATCGAAGTCGAGGTTACTTATCGTCAATGGGTGATCAAGTGTGTGTATTTCGATTGTGAAATCAGCATATCTCCTCAAAAGTGTTTCCATTATCTCCCGAAATAAAAGATTACGCTACTGATCTCATTGTTAGCCAATATTTGAATGTATGTATATACAACACTTGTGATGCTGGGTGCAAGTGATTTGTTTGGTTGAATGGGGTAACGTATTTTTAGCTATTTTCAGTGTTGTCTTTACGGTTGCGGTTTAAATTTGTAAAGCAAAAGACAGTTTCACAAAAATGCAATTGATGTTTTCCATACACTTTTAACTATTTTCAAAGTCGTCTTTACTATTGGCCTTTAAATCTAAAGCAAAACGGGAAGAAAAAGACAGTTTCACAAAATTGCAATTGATGTTTTCCATACATTTTTAACTATTTTCAATGTCGTCTTTACGGATGCGGTTTAAATGTAAAGCAAAATAAGAAGAAAAAGTCAGTTTCACAAAAATGCAATTGATGTTTTTCATACACTTTTAACTATTTTCAATGTCGTCTTTACGGATGCGGTTTAAATATAAAGCAAAACGAGAAGAAAAAGTCAGTTTCGCAAAAATGCGATTGATGTTTTCCATTAAATCAAAATTGGCTAGTTTTTACCATATTCCTAAACTTACTTTTATTTTTTATTAGTACATGCATGGAGTCGGCGGGTTCTGTTATTCAGAAAATGTGAAATCGAATAGCAATTTTCATTTTTTGATAAGAATCAGACCTTTTAGAAAATGCTGTGATTAGTGTTTTCAATCGAATTTCCGTAAGCGACAGCCCGATACAGGGCCGAAACTAAGGGGGGGGCAGAGGGGGCATGCGCCCCGGGCGCCAGAACGGAAGCCCAAATGAAGATATGGTTTGTCGTTTGATACAATATATATATATATATATATATATATATATTAAATTTGAATAAAAATGTTTTGCAGCTGAAAAATCCATAATAAAAACTGAGCCAAGTGCATTAAAATTCACAAATAGATAAAAAGATTGGTGAGGTCGAGTAACTGCCCGGGACACTAAAAACTAAAGGGTCGGAAACAGGAAAATTTTAAAAATATTTTTTACTACAATTATAGACTTTTTACATCCAGATCCGCTCTTAGAGGGTGCGAGTTGAGGCGACTACCTGGGAAATTAAACACTAAGGAATGAAAAATTCACAAAATCAAATAATTAATAAAAACTTAATAGCTTTTTTTTGTTGTCGTTCTAAGTCACTATTATAATTCTGAAAATTAGCGTTAGGTTCTTGAAAACATCTAGACATATCATTCTATGAATAGGAAGAACGATTTAAGTGATAGTTCCATCAAACTGGCTGCAGACAGCACACAAAATATTTTACGGCATTGTGGTATTCAATGTTATATCTACAGAAAATCCTGGTTTTTGAGTTCTTAAGACATTGTGACTCATATCACTATGACTTTAAATGCCTGCTTATTTGTAATATAATTCTATAACTGCAATAAATATGAAAAATTTAAATTTGTCTATAACGGAATCTTGTCTGAAATGAAAAAATTACATTGTCCCAACAGAAAGTATATCATTAATTATACATGTTAAGACGAAAATCTGTATAAAGCGGAATTTTTTCCTGATTGTTTTCGATTCTGGTTTCACGGGTTTTATTGAATAAATATTTGAAAAAGCTGTTTACATAGTTCAATATTAAGTATCTTATTATTGCATATATATATTTTTTTCAATTCCTACTATTAGCTAGGAATTGCTAGGAATAGCTAGGAATTAGCTAGGAATTGCACACCCTTTATATATTTATATATCTTGAACAAATTTTCAATCGTTAATAAAATACTTTTTATTCATCCACTCAAGTTCAAATACATTTTTTTAAACTTGTAGTGAATGGCACTGGATGTTAATACAGTTTTTACAAATATTAATTCATTAATTAAATTTAATTAATTAGTTTTAGTTTTATATTTAATTTCTGTTCAAAAGTATAGACTCACTCCATATTTATAGTCTCCTTCGCCCGCGCGCCGCCTGATCTTCGTCCGTGAACAGCCCTATATCTTTTTACGCGTGAAGCTTTCGCTATGGTACTTCGTTGTGAAGTTTGGTAATTTGTGAAATTCAATATTTGAAAAACGGCATAATCATTAGATTTGAAATTTCTATAAAGAAAAATACAATTTTTTACCTTTCTAACGCAGTTTGTCTAACAATTTTGTGAGAAATAATTTTCAAGCTATTAATTTTTGGTATTTTAGCTATTTATTTTTTATTTAATTTTTAATACATTTCAAAAATTTCTCTTATATAAGATATTTAGCAGGATATAAATTTAGGAATAAATACCTTCAGTGGCGAAGCATGTAGATCGCTGGAAAAAAAAAAATTTCTTTTTGACCTAAGTAGGAATTGACTAAATTATTTTTTTTATATTACTTGTTAATTTTAACTAATGGCTATTAGAAACTTAATACGATTCTCTTTGTAAATTTACTTGCGCAAAAATCCATGTGTACCCCCCCCCCCATGAAAAAATAGCTACTTTTGGCCCGGGCCCGATAAATCTCCTCATGAGAAAACAATCACTTTTAACTCGAGTTGTAATCCATTTATCGAAGAATGAAGAATGCTATTAGATTTTAAAGCAATTCGGTTCATTTATTTAACAAGAAAGAAAAATTACGGATCAAGCATAGATTATGAAACACTTTCCAGCACATTCAGAATTCCATAACAAAACTTTACCGTTTAAGATAGCTAAGTAAATTATCTAAGCGTTCTAAAACGTCTAAAAGCGTTCTAATCTAAGCGTTCTAAAAGCCTTCTAAATGGTCTATCTAAAACGTTAGCTAAGTAAACGATTTAGAAAACGCATAAAGCATTCGAAAACCCATTTTCAGCAATTACCATCTATATATTCCGAAAAATATCCAAATTCGTTTGTGCAGCCCTGTATACAATCTATTGATTTGTATATATCGGATGTCCCAAAAGTCTCCGTACAACTTCAAAAATTTATTATAATAAAAATAATAGGCCTACATCAAAAATAATTACAACAGTACATAGAGTAACTTAAAAAGTTTTTTTGTTCTACTGCCTTTGTAAACTTCAACATGAGGTTCTTTCGTAGCCTGAAGAATACCAAGACGATATTCCAATTCAATCCACGAACGTTTTAGCATGCTAACATCAACAGTATAGCTACTGCTGTTTGGATCTTTTGTTTCAATTCCATGAGACTATTAAATTTTGTTCGGATTTCATAAAACAGTCGTAACTACTGTTGATGTTAGCATGCTGAAACGCACGTGGATGGAATTGGAATATCGACTTGATATTATTCGTGCAACGAAAGGATCTCATGTACAAGCATACTAAGGTAGTAGACAAAAACTTTTAAGTTAATCTATGTACTGTTGTAGTTATTTTTGTTGTAGGCCTATTATTTTTTTTTTGTAATAAATTTTTGAAGTTGTACGGAGACTTTTGGGACACCCTGTATACCATTTCTTTTAGTATGCAAAATTTAGTTCAATTAGGAAAAGCACAACACAGTTGAAAATTCACCTCAGCAATTTCCTCAACAAGCGGAAATGCATTCGAATTCTTTTGTCCAGCCCCTGTATATGATCTATAGAATTTATACACACCAAGTAATATGCAAAATATTAGTTAAATTTAAAAATGCATACCACGATTGAAAATACACTTCCAGCAATTATTGCTCATAGACGCAGTACTATAACTGAAATTTTTGTGTGTCTCTGTAAATGAACCATAAATGGTATCGACACTAATCGGGATTATTTTGATATGTGGTATTCGGAGGTAATTCGTTTGCAATGTATTTTAACGATGTTACACTTTTTTAAACATATTGAAATTGATATACCTCAATGAGGTGCACGATACTGTAGAATATAGTGTTGATACCATTTTATGGTTCATTTACAGAGACACACAAAAACTTTCTATGAGCAGTAATTGCTGGAAGAACATTTTCAATCGTGGTATGCGTTTTTAAATTTAACTAATATTTTGAATATTACTTGGTGTGTATAAATTTTATAGATCATATACAGCACAAAAGAATTAATATTACAATTCCGCTTATTGACGGAAATTGATAAAAGGAATTTTCAACTGTGTTATGCGTTTCCTAACTGAACTAAAATGTAGCATACAAGAAAAATTAGTATGTAGGGTAACTTTGGGTGAGATGCCTGTTGGACAAGATGCCGTGTCACGTGGTTTTTCTATGCGCAGGCGCTGTAGGGAAACACCAATCAGTCGTATGGAAGACGCTTCCCTACTGATACATTAATTTCAGTTTGCGTTGTTTTATTTGAGTTTTAAATAATCCTCTTTTCTATTACTATTTCATCTTAACACCTTTGGTAAGCGTCCAAAATTTTTTACGCTCTTTCTTTATGTAGCTTTTCTGTATGTTCTTTCCTATGTAGTTGGCCATCTTACCCCAAGATTGGGGTAAGATGCCGAAATGCAAGCATTTACAAAAGCAAAATTTTTTATGCTTTCTATGACATTTGTAAAATGAAATACATTTTTAAATTATACATAAATGTATCAACTTTAACAAGAAATTAATGAATAACTAATAAAAATAACAGGCGATATTATAAATTATTAAATTTAAAAAAAAATATGGCATCTTCACCGATCTACCCTGTACAAATCTGTATAACATGTACAGGGCTACACAAAAGAATTTTGATATTTTTCGGACTATAGATGGTAATCGCTGAAAAATGGGTTTTTTAATACGTTATGCGTTTTCCACATACTTAAATTATGGGTACTTCTCTATTATCCCGTCGACCACTTTTCATAATAAAAAACTATCGCCAAACTGTAAGGTTAAACGCCAAAAATGCAGTCCCATTTACTTTATGTCAGAAGCATTATACATGTTTGTTATGTCATCAAGTGGTTTTTAATTTGACATTTGCGTGTATTTTTCATTATGTTTTACTGATTTATTAGTTATTTCATTTATTAAAATAAAAATTGTGTCCTTAAATTATTATATTTTATTTATTTACTTATTTTGATATATTCCAATGGCAACGTTCTTCCGTTTATTTGGCGTTACAGTTTGGCGATGGATTTTTGTTATGAAAAGTGGTCGAAGGGATAATAGAGAAGTAACCAAATTATGTTAAATGTTTACTGTAAATACTCCTATATAATTATTCAAGTTTTTCCCCATATAACTCTTTTTATACACTCGATGCTACTATTCAAACTATGATTACTTTCTTTGTCAATATCGTATTTATTAATTGTTTATCGTTCAATAAGTCATCTATTAGTATTGTTTTGTATTTACAGTTTTCTCTCAACTTTAATTATTATCTTGTAAAAGCTCTACATCTATTTATATTAATTTACAGTCACAATTTTTCCTTCAGCCAATTATTGTATCTAACTTGGCTCGTCCAGTATAATTGGATAGCCTTTGTGATTGACATTGTAATCTTTAACATTTAATTTTCAATAGTGAGGTGTATCGTTCCCCGGGCTGGGGCTTGCCGCATAGTAAACAAACCTGCTGGGTGGGGCTAGTTAAGCTTTTGCCGAAAGGTAGGCCTCCCGCCCGGTTTTACCTTGACTTTGTTTACTTAGATATAATTTTTCACTTTATTAAATGGTGAAGTTCAGTTACAGTGTTCTGAATGTGAAAGTGTTTCAAAATTTATCCTCGATGCATCATTTTTATTTCTTGTTAAATGAATGAACCAAAATAATTTAAAATCTTATAGCATTATTCGTTCTTCGATAAATGGATTACAACTTGAGTTATAAGTGATTGTTGTCTCATGACGACATTTATCGGACTGTTGCTTTCGGAAATTCGGTTCACAACGCCAAACACGGCATTTTCTAAAAGGTCTGTTTTTATCGAAAAAATGAAAATTGCTATTTGATTTCACAGTTTCTTAAGGGTGTATTCAAATCCAAACTGCTTATTTTGAGACACATTTGTAAATTCATTTTTGCTCTAAAATGCATCCAATTGGCAGGTTCTCTTATTCAGAAACTTTATAATGTCCGTACTGTCTCGATTTTTTGATAAAGGCAGAATATATTTCAAAAAATGCTGTCAAAGTGGACATTTTGAACCGAATTTCCCGAAGCGATAGCGCTGGAAACAAAAAAAAAATTATCGTACTGTGAAAATAATTGTCTGTAAATCAATTTCTAATTAATTGAACGAAAAATAAAAACATGGGGCTTTTATAAATGTCTTTATAAATCACTCCGCCAAGTTTCCTGTTGTTACTTTTAAAAATGAGTCTGAAAATGTGTCTCAAAATTTTGAGTTGTTGAGCGTGGAAAGATATTTTTTTTTAATACCGCCTTAATATGAGAATGTTCCGACTCCATGCATATACTAATAAAAATAAATTCAGGAATATGTTAATAAGTAGCCAGTTTTGATTTGAAAGCAGTCTTAAATGTAAATTAAAACTAGAAAAGAAAATCTGTTGTCCACAAAAGATGGTTGATGTTCCCCATATAGACCAAACTTTTTAATTTTCTGATAACAAATAAAGAATTTTTAGAACAATATGTGGAAAGATATCCGAATTCTTTTGTGTAGCCCTGTATATGATCTATAGCTTTGTATATATACTACATATAATGCTAAATTTTAGTTCAGTTAGGAAACACGTAACACAGTTTAAAATTATCCTTCTGGAATTTCCGCCAATAAACGGAAATGTATTCGAGAACTTTTGTGCTGCCCTGTATATCATCTATAGAGTTTACACACACCAAGTAATGGACAAAAAAATGAGTTAAATTTAAAATCGCGTTCAGCAACTGAAAACGCACTTCCAGCAATTATTGTTAACAGGCAGTAGCGAATTATTTTGTTTGTCCCTGTCAATGAACGATGAATCTATACTTACAATATTTTATAGTAAGCCTCTTGTAATGCACCTTAGTGATATATGTATATAAATTTTAATATGTTTGAAATAGTGAAACATTATTAAAATAAACCGTAAACTATTTTCCTCCATAGACCATAATGTAACGGAAATATTTTGAGTGTCTCTGTAAAGGAACTACAAGTACTATGCACACCATATTCCATAGTAAGCCTCTTGTAGTGCATCTCAGTGATATATATCAAATACAATGTGTTTGAAGTTGTGTAACATCATTAAAATACATTGCAAATTATTTTCCCCCATAGACCGTAATGTAACGGAATTATTTTGAGTGTCCCTGTAGAAAAACTATAAGTGTTACACACTTTATTTTCAATACCGAACATGCCATAGTAAACCTCAGTAACATATATCAATTGCATGGCAATCCGAATATATTTACACGAGTTAGAGCACAGACAGGCAGACAAACCGAATTCATAAACACTTTTCAACTATGTTGGAAAATGTTAAAAAGGAAACTTTTTATTAATGATACTTTCTGTTATTACAATCATTATTAGCGTTATTGGTAACTGCAAGAAATTATACCCTCGATGAAGTTAAAGATAAGCATAATCGCACTTATCACATATTGACTCAAATCTATGTATCGAGCAATAATTCTACTGTGAATTTAGATAAAAATACATGGTGATTCCAAAAAATTGTATACACAATTCAAATAATTATAACGTTACGGATTACGAGGGAAAGTCATTAAGTAAGTCACAAAAGATAAATAATAACTTACAATGATATTCACTTCAAAACTATTTTTATTTCACAACATATTCTTCACCAATATTTATGCACTTATATCACCGTTTTATCAGTGCCCCAACACCAGCTGCATAACGTTCTTTGGGTTGCTGTCTCTGCCACATTAGGACTTCAAGTTGAACCTTTTCATCATCTGTGCACATCATCTTGCTTCCAAGATTGGTTTTTGGTGAACTAAACAGGTGAAAATTGCTTGGGGCTAAGTCGAAGCTGTATGGTGGATGTTGAAGAAGTTGCCGAGAATATAGCATGCTGCGTGATGAAATACGTATCCCATCAGTTATCCGTATGAATTCGACGTTATAACGTATCCTCTCAGAATTTAAAAATTTGAGTTTACTTTCCGAGATATTAATTTTTTTTTGTAAGTTTTAATGACATATCTGTATTGATGGAAACGAAATTCCTCCATTTTTTTAAAAAAAAAGAAAAGAAAGACAAAGGAAATTAATGGGATATTGTCTGCTTTCCGAACTGATGAACAAATGTCTTTGTTTTCGTTTTCTCTCTTTATATCGATTTAATGAATTTTGGTTTATATTCTGTTTTCCAAAATATAATGTAAAAAATATTCGTCTATCATGTATTTCACAATTACTAAAAGTATTATCGAAATGCTGAAAGATGTCAATAGTATTATTATTAGTCTGAAAAATTATTTTCCTAATTTGTTTGATATCTAGATAAATAGAATGTGATAGAACATGAGTTTTTAGCTTGGAGTGTGTGAGGTAAGATTAAAAGTTTTTGTAGAAACCATAGCAACTTACACTCAGGGCTTAATTTTTAAGAAAAAGAGTAACGGAGCCTTAATATTCTGTAGTTCTAACACCCGTATCGTACCACCCACCCCCCTCCCCTCCACCGTCACTCTAATCTTCATATTTATATTTCATACATTGTTTTCAAAATTTAAAGCATTGTAGCTATCAACTATTCCACTTTTTAGTTATTACTACTTCCAAATAGAAACCTTTGCCCAATCTTAATGTTAATTAATCGCAGAATTCTGTGATTAAATAAGATCAGGATTATGATTCGGAAACAGCGTTAACACAAAAAAATGAACAGTTCGCAGCTATGCAGAATAGAAAAAAGACTATTTCTGTAAAATGATTTGAAATGGAAATAAATAAAATTTGAATTTGAGACAGATTGAGCTCGAGCCTGCCGAAACCCGAAGACTGATATAAAAATCGAGCCTGTTTCATCTCCATCTCTTACGTGAGCAACACTTTACGTCACTTATAAGTGTTTTGATGCAAAAGATTGGAAATGGGAGTGAAAGGAAACGGTAATTTAGGATTCGTTTTTCGAAAGCGTTATTACACTGGGCTCCGGAGCGCAGTGTTTATGAGCTCCGGTGAATTCTGGACAAATTTTTAAATATTTACTGAAAACAGAGAAGTACCGGAGCTGAGCTCCGGTGGGATCCGGCGCAAATTAAGCCCTGCTTACACTACAAAAACAAGTTTTTGTCCCAAATCCTCTCGCCGAATGAAATCTTTGTGCTTGTATATCCCCATTTCCTTTAAAAAGGCATTTTACTATAATTGCATCAAGCCCCACCAGTGAGAGTTTCTGCTCTCGAAGCTGGTAGACGGGAGGTGCTGGGTTCGATCCCAATCGCGCCCGTCGGCCTAATCGTTCGGAGTTTTCGTGGCTTTCTTCGAGCCGTGGATTTATCCATGCGTAAATACGGGTTAGGTTCCCTTAGCAAGACCCCCACGAAGGGCACTCCCCCCCCCGGGCCTATATCCCAAGTGTAGATAATTGGCCGTCAATAATCAACCCAATCCGACCCTATAATTGCATCAAAATCACATATCTTTCAAAATGTAATTTTCTGAATTTTTAGTTAATTTACATTATAATAATTTCTTACTTATAATAAGATAATTTATAAAGTGAATATGATATTTTTTTTCTAATATAGAATTTTTTTTCTTGTCTAAAATAAAAACGAACGATTTCATACGATGTTAATGCAATACAGCGGGTTGTTACACCAGGTAGTATTCTTATAAAGAACCTTCAGACACTGAAATAAACGTAATTACACTCATCACAAAGTAAATCATGTAATTTAGAATGTTTACATTAAAAAATATATATATATACTTTTGTTAATCTGTAAAATCTTGATATAGCTCAGCTAAATATTTGCGACACACTATTTGAAAACAAACTGCTCTAAACATAGACCACAAAACCGGAAACGTTCGAAAAACGATATAGTAAGCACAGAAACTACTACATGGCAGCACTAGATATCTTAAGCTTGTTGAATTCTTATTCTATTTTATTTAACTTAATAGAAGTACAATCATAAAGGTTGTTTAGTTGGTTATTTGTTATGGCCTATTATCTACATTAGGGATATAGGTTGGTGGAGTGAGAGCCCTCAGGTCTTTCTCAGGGATCCTAAAACGTATTGTGGAAAAGTTCCAAGAAAACCACAGAAAACTGTGAACGGTTAGGTCAACGAGCGCGACAGGGGTTTGAACCCAGCACCTTCCATCGATCAGATTTGAGAGCACTACCTCTCAGCCACTGGTGATGAAATCTGGGCTCTTTAAATAATAAATAAATAAATAAAGGAATATTTTAATCTGTAAAATATATAAAGATTTATTACGTTATTTATATGCATACCTGTCTATTTATTTTGATAATGCTTATTTTCTGATTGCCCATTTATTTATACATTAGGATGTATTTTCCTTTTAAATTGAAATTTTTTTTTCAGGTTTAATTAGAATAATTTTAACAAGAAAAATTTTACCAGAATTTAATAACCCTTCTTGGAATTTGTTTTTCATGAAAGAAAGAAAGGAGGGGTTACAAAGGATGTGATATGTGAAATTATTTTTATTGATTTTTAGGAAATAAATAAATAACACAAAATACAAATAAATCAGCAATAAAAAAGGAATTAAATTAAATTTTAAAATTATTATTGTAATAATCACGTTTAGTTTAGCTGGAGACACAAAATTATATCGAAAATGTAGACTCATATACTGAGAATGAAAAATAACCTTACATATTTCTACAAACAATTATTTTATAACCTAAGTTATAAATAATGTTACTGATTTTTTTTCTTTTTTCACAAAATATTATAACAAATATTAAAAATGTGATTATTTAGAGCTTTAGAGAGTAAAAAGTTTCTTGCAAAAAGGCAAAAAACACAAAAACTTAAATAAATCCTTCTTTAAAAAAAAAAAAAAAAAAAAAAAAAAAAAAAAAATCCTCAATTTAAATCAATGGAGCTTCATTTGTGCATAGTCTCTAGATTCTAGAATGCTTAGATAATTAAAGTAAAATTTGTCTTTTGTTGAAAAGTATACACTAGATGGCAGCACTACAAAAATGATTTGTTTATACTTCAATCTAGAGAAATTTAATTGAATGTTGTATAGAACCATTAATCATTGAAAATTTATCATTCTATAAAGATTTAGAATTTTTAAATTTATATTTTATAGTGTATGTATATTCCTGGAACAATTTAGTTAAGAATATGTTTAAATAATTTAATTTAAATTTGTCTTTTGTTTAAAAGGTCACACTAGATGGCAGCACTACAAAAAACCTTTATGGTTCTCACCGTTCTCACTTCACTTTTTTAATAAAAAAAAGATGGTTGGTTGGTTCATTTATGACGGCCGATTATCTACTCGAGGGATATAGGCCCTAAGAGGAGTGCCCTCCGTGGCGATCTTTCTACGGGATCTTAACCTGTATTTACGGCAAGGTTCAAAGAAAACCACGGAAAACTCCGAACGGTTAGGTCGATGAATGCGACTGGGGTTTGAGCACCTCCCGTCGAGCAGCTTTCAGAGCAGAACCTCTCAGCCATTGGTGATGCGTACAAACATAAAATCTGAGCTCTTAAAATAATGAATAAATAAATATTTTAATCCATAAAATAAATAAAATTTTATTACGTTATTTATATGTCGATTACTTTTAATTATGCTTATTTTTTGATTGTCTATTTATTTATACATTAAGAAGTACTTTAAAAAAAATCCAGTACAATTGGAATAATTGTAACAAGAAAATGGCTTTTAAAAAACTTAAATAAATCCTGCTTTAAAGAAAATACATCAATTTAAATCAATGGAGCTTCATTTGGGGGCTAGTCTCTAGATTCTAGAATGTTTAGTTAATTAAAGTAAAATTTGTCTTTTGTTGATAAGTATGCACTAAATGGCAGCACTAACAAATTATTTGTTCTTGCTTCAATCTATTTTAATATCAATAAAGAAATTTAATTGAATGTTGTATAGATCCATTAACGATTGAAAATTTATCATGCTATAAAGATTTATAATTTTCAAATAAATATTTTTTAGTGTGCGCATTTTCTTCGCACAATTTAGTTAAGAATATGTTTAAATAAGTTAATTCAAATTTGTCTTTTGTTTAACAATTCACACTAGATGGCAGCACTACCAAAAACGGTTTTTACTTCACTTTTTTAATGAAGAAGAAAAGTTTTTAAAGTGAGTACACATTGAAACTATGGTTTCAGTGGCGCATCCACGTGTGAAGCTAAGGGGGCTGTAGCCCCACCCAGACCCCGCAATTAGACGAACGATTTAAAGTTTCTTAAAATTATGAAAGATTAGCTTTTTAAAAAAAGGTTATTAGAAAAATAGAAATTTGGGAAAATATTGATTTTGCTTCAGAAAATATATTTTAAAATTGTCTTTTTAAATAAAAAATATAAACTCGTTTGTTACGTGCTAATTAAAAAGGTTTCATTTGACTCAAAACCTCAACTGCCATAATATGAAGTGCAGTTGTCGAATGTCGAAAATGTTTTAAAATTAGCTTGATTTTGCCTAATTTTAATTGACCGGCTGATCAAAAGTTTCCCACAAATATACTAGTCTCCACTGGTCAAAATTTTCAAAACCAGGTCAAGCACGGCCCGGAAAGATGCTATCGTCGTGGCATCGATGGCCGGAGCTAGTTGAGCTTAAGCCGAAAGGTAGGCCACCTCGCCCGCTTTGACTTTGACCTTGGCCTGGCATCGATCCAATGTAAAAACTCGTCCTGAACAAGTTACCTTGTCAGTAGAACCAGTCCCGACACAATCCATTTCTTCAAAGTATCTCTATATTTCTTATATAACATTACTTTTAATTTTTAAATTATTTTTAAATAATAACACTCATAGTTCTACAAACAGTTTAAAGACCAGCATTTTTCGGATTATATGTTCGCAAGACATGGTATAAGGACTAATATAATAACTAAATAATCACATAAACAGGTTTATGAAACTGAAAATAGTTTAGAAAGAAAGAAAACGATTATTAAAAATATAATACTTTTAAAGCTCTATAAAGGAAAAAAATGTAGGTTTTTTTTTAAAAATATTTGTCGTTTATTTATTAAATCAAAATAAATTTCTAAAGTTTCCATCAGAAAATGTACAATATTATTATTATTTTTACAATATAAATAAATAAATAAGTAAATAAAAGTCTGCCCGACATGTCCCGGTTAAAACTAAGTCTGGCCTTAAGTCTAATAAAGCAGAAATGACCCGAGCCCAGACCCTACAAGCCTATAAAATATACTAGCCCCACCAAAAGCGTAATCCTAGATGTGCCAATATAGGGATCCTATGGAGAAATTCGATTTAAAGTTGTAGATAGATTAACAATTAAAAATTTATCATGCTATAAATATTTAGAATTTTGAAATTAAGATTTTGTCAAATACTGTTTGCAGTATAAGTTGGTATCACACCAGTTACTCTACAGCTACAAGTACTCTATACATTTATTTGTAACTAGCAATGTCCTCGGCTTTGCGCACCTGGAACTAGAAGCCAATTGTTGAAATATGCTTTGTGTTTTCATCATCATGAAATAAAAATTACATTGATACTACTTAAAAAAAATCTAAAAAGTAAACGAGGAAATCTAAATTCCAATTCATTTGCAACATTCCCCTTTTAAAAAAAACAACAAATCCCTGACGGCTCGGCCTACAGGCACAGATAGATTTCGAAGGCATAGACCGTGAGACACCTGTTTATTGGGAATTGCAGAAGAAATGACTTTTTTGCCATGATGCGACAGTTGGTATCGCCCATTTCGAAATCTACCTGTGTCTGTAGGCGGAGCCGGTAGGGATTTATTTATTTATTTATTTATTTTGCTGTAAGTGTTGGTCCTATAAAAGTTGTAGTTAATATTAAGAGGATTTATAATAAAAGTAAGCGGATTGGATATCTTGTGAATTGTCAAAGTTATAAATTTTTTTCTTCTTAAACACCTATTTCCCACCACCGTTGAGGTCATTTTTAATGATGTAAAAAATCTGTCATAGATAAATTTTCGGCCCTTTTCCTAGAAGTACTAATAATAACTTTAAACGGATTCGTTACGTATAATAATTAAGAAGTTATGGGGGGGGGATCTGTTATTCACAAAAATCCCCCCCCCCCATTTCATTCCCACGTGTTTCATTTAGCAAATCAAAATTCAGAGCCGGATCATTTATTAAACACAGCATCATCTATCGGTGATGTAGCTGTTTTCGGAGATGTATGTCATTGGTTCGTTTTACGGTTATGTGATGCATTCAACAAATCAGCTGCACAGCATTGTACTGGTCTTTTACACACAGAAGAAAACGTGTTTACGTCTGTGAGATGCTGTATTTTTTACGTCAACGACGATTGTTGATTTATATAAACCTAAAATATTAATATTATTAATATTAAATTATTAATATTTAATTATTAAATATTAATAATATTAAAATATTATCTACCTATCACGTAGTGTTTTTTTTTTTTTTTTTTTTTTATGAATTTAAGTCGCGCTGTACAATATTATAGGTGCAATGAGTTTTAAATTAATTGTGTTTCCAAGATCATTTTTTTCATAGTATTTAAATGATTTATGCCCATTAATAGCACCAACTAAATGCATTTTTAATTATGTTTTCAACAAAGTTTTCAATTGCTTTTTTTTACATTAAGAAAATTTGTCAATTTCATAAGTTAAAATGGTTTATGATAGTACTTATTCCGGCTAGAGTTGCTGCAAAAATAACAAGAACGAAAAATCATGCGTCATGCATAGATTATGTAACACTTTCCAACGCTTCCAAAATAATTTTACGAATCATACTCTTTAATAAGCTAAAAGATAACATCTAAGTAATCCGAATACTTTTATTCAGCCCTGTATAGGATCTACAGATTTGTATATATACTACATAGGATGCTAAATTTTAGTTCAGTTAGGAAACACGTAGCACAGTTTAAAATTCTCCGTCTGGAGTTAAATAATACGGAAATGTGTTCCCGAACTTTTGTGCTTCCCTGTATAGGATCTACAGAATTCATATACACACCACGTAATATACAAAAAGCGATTTAAAATTAAAATCGCATTCAGTAACTTAAAACGCACTTCCAGGAATTATTGTTAACAGACAGTAGAGAATTCTTTTGTGTGTCCCTGTAAATGAACGATGACTGCTATACACACAATATTCTGCAGTAAGCCTCTTGTAATGCACCTTATATAAATTTCAATGCGTTTAAAATAGTGAAACATTATTTAAATAAACCGCAGACGATTTTTCTCCATAGACGTAATATAACGGAATTCTTTTGACTGTCCCTGTAAAGTAAGTATAAGTGCTATGCACACCCTATTCCATATTAAGCTTCTTCTAATACACTTTAGTGATATATATAAATTTCAATGCGTTTAAAATAGTGAAACATTATTTAAATAAACCGCAAATGATTTTTCCCCATAGACCACAATGTAACGGAATTTTTTGAGTGTCCCTGTAAAAAAACTATAAGTGCTACACACTTCCGTTGAAATAGGGAACATGCTATAGATAACGATTATAACATATAAACATTGCAGGGCAATCCGAGCATATTTACGGGAGTTAGAGCACGGCCAGACGGCAGACGGCCAGACAAACCGAAGTCATAAACACTTTTCAACTAGGTTGGAAAGTGTTAAAAAGGGGCGAGCGAGCTAGGAGAGTATAATGGTCTTAAAGTGAATTGCTTCCATAGACCTCCTCTGAGATTGCTTCGCAATTCACGGTGGTTGACGAGCTTTGGCGAGTCGGGGGATGATCCCCGTAGTATTTTTATAATTATTTCTAAATTTATTCTCATTTTTTTTTATATTTCTTCGTAAAACATTTAAATTTCTACTTTTAAAGATTTTCTCCATGAAAAGAAAAATAGTAACACATAATTTAAATTATAATTTTATATGTATTTTTAAATTCCTACTATTAGCTCACACTCTATCTATATATATCTTGTTCAAATTTTCAATCGTTAATAAAATATTTTCTATTCATCCACTCAAGCTCAAATAAAAAATTTTAAACTTGTAGTGGATGACACTTGATGTTAATACAGTTTTTTCAAATATTAATTCATTAATTAAATTTAATTAAGTAATTTTATTTTTAAATGGGAGAAAAAAATCCTCCCATTGTTTTCATAAATGAAATGAAAGATTTATCTCAAATGAGTGATGCCACAGAAATAAAATACTGCAACGATGATTATAAAATAATATTCAATAAAGATAACGTGGGAGATTAATGCTGCACGGGCTTATTTTATGTATTTATGATTAAAAAGTAGGAATTGACTTTTAAAAAAAATTATATTATTTGTTTATTATTTAATTTTATCACTAATTTTATTATTAATTATAATTTTACACACATATAATATGTCTTTCATTAATATTACGAAAAATTAACCCTTCTTTGTATGAGTTTTTCTTTTACAATTGTGTTTTTTTTTATACATATATTAAATATTAGACACCAGAAATTTTAAGGTAGATTTTTAACTTTATTCAGCAACATAGTTCACGGGAAATTTACTGGATTAATATTTCTATATAAATATAGTGGTGGCGAAGAAGTTGATTTATTTATTAAAAGTTAAATAAAAAGTGATGGAAATTTACATCACTATGCAATTAAGGGTTAAATGAAAAAAAAATATAAAAACACATAATTTAATAACTTATGCCAAGTTTGATACCTATACACAATTATCGAAAAATAAATAACTTAAAAAAAACTATAACTTCAACTCACTGAAAACATTTCCCTTAGACTAGTCCTCCCAAAGGACCGCCACTCCATTTTTATTTAGTTTTTCCCTTTTCTCTTGATCTTTTTTTACTTTGTCCACTTAATCTACTTTACGGTTAAAGAGATTAAATAAATTCTTCTAGAGGGTACCATTTCGTAAAAAGTTTCACAGAATAAATCTGTATTAAATTGCTTTCTTTATCAAATCAAGATTATGGATAGTAGAATTTATTTTTGAAAAAAAATTCGGGGTGCATTTTTTTTTTTCCTTTCATAAAATATTTTCTTGGGTTTTGTATTTGTACTTTAAGAATTTAGAATTTTTTTGTTATTTTTTTAATTACTTTTAGTAGTTATTCTTTTCTTTTCTTATGTTTTATTTTCAACGCTTAAGAGAATTAAAAAAAAGAAAGAAAGAAAGGAACAGATGTTTGATTTTTTAATTTTTGTATTTTGGTTCTTTAATTTAATTACTGTTTTTTTTTTTTTTTTTTTTTGTACTCAGATATAAATGTATTATTATTTTCATTTTAAAGGCACATGAAAAGGATTTTCCTCATTGCTGAAGTTTCCCCCTATTACAGTTCTCCACCGGGTTCGGGTTAACCAGAAGAAAATACTAGTTTTATTAAAAAAGGCCTAGATTTTTTTAAGGCAAAAAAAAAATCTATGTATTTGAACATTAATGAATATGTTTGTTGATTTTTCAACATAAAAGTTACAATTGATAATAGAGATATTAGGCCATTTTTCAATAATTGTAATAAAATATGGATTAATTTTATTTCATTTCCTGTTCGAATTTAAATATTTCGGGGTAAGTTTGGTTTCGGGTTGAACAATTATTTTTGTCGGGTACGTGTTGACTTTAAATGGGATTTTCGTGGTCGAGTAGGGTATAACCCTTTTCGCGGTAGGACCCTTATAATAAGACGGCATTTTGCCAGTCATGATGTCAGTTGCCTTTCTCTATCCTTTACAAATTCCAAACCAACACTAACGTGGCTACATTACACAATGAACAAATGGTGGTACATATGCTTAATAGCATTCTAATAACCTTACTTCTCCTCAAAAAAGTTAAGGTACATTTAAACAAGTTGGAAATTGTACGTTAATTACGACAAACGAACTATAGCTTAGTTATATAAATATTCAGATCTTGGGGATGTTTAATTCTGTGAAATGAATTATATCGTCTGCAAATTAATTTCTGTAATAAAATAAGTATCTCGGTCGATTGACGATTCAACCTCGGAAGCTCCTATAACAAGAAAGCACCGATTTAAAAAAAAAAAAAAAATCCAATTTCTTAATAAATATGTTTATTAATATCTTCTAAAGTTTTGATTCGATTTTCATAAAATTTGAAATGTCTCGACAGAATTCTGAAAAAATCTTAAATTTCAAACCATTCGGTTGGGTAGATTTTGCGCTGTTATATGCGGATGGACGGACAGACGGACGGACCAGACGACGACAATAGGTGCTACGTATTTATATAATAACGAACGCACCTAAAAATAAAACCTTACATATAACCTTATTTATGAACTTCTCTAATGAACCCTACTTATCCTCAATTTAAAATAAAAATCTGACTTAAGGGGGGGGGGGGGGGAGATCACGATGAGCAGCCTGAAAATGACAATAATTAAACCAGTGCGAAAAACTCTGTAGTTTGAAAATCAATGAATGAAATACAACATTTTTTTTTCTACAATTTCACAGTTCTTGTAGTTAAACAAAAACACTCAAATTATATACATTTAGCAATGTTAATTAATTAAATGATAACGACAAAAATGGCTTTTTAAAAATATAAATACTAAAATATGCATTTTGCGCGCAAGATTTAAAAAATTCTACTGCAGACACATACTTAATATTTCATTTGATTTTACTTATACTACTATATTTTACACTGAACCTAACTTTAAAAGCATATTGAAATTCATTAGCATGATTAACGGCTTTTATAATAGCATTCACTAAATTTACCAAAAATTTTAAATTTAATTTTTGAATACAAAATTTACTATGTCAAAAATCAGACTAAATTTAGGTTCAGCATAAAAGTACACATGAAAATTAATTATACGCAAAATTTCAAGGTTCTGTGATGTTTTTTAATGAGAGTGCGCGCAATGCCAAAAAACATTGTTTTGAGAAAAAGGCTTCAAAGGTGACTTTATAGCATGACAGGAAATGGCTTTTTACAAGATATATTTAGCTATAGCTTCTGTTCTAATTGGAATTTTGGTAAAATTCCTTTTGCAGTGTATTTGTAACATTTCAAGGCACCCATGCTAATTCTTTTGAAAAATCGATTTTTTAAAATCATCAACGTGATCTCCCCCCTCAAGAACATATCCAGATTTGATGAAACAAGTACATTTTTGCCTCTATTTTTTTTTTCTTGTGAACGTTGTATAAACTTGCACTGTTTCTCAAAAAAGATTAAACTGTTTAATTTTAAGGGAAAGAACTTAAAATGCATAAAAGTCTAACTAGTTTTTATCACAAGTACATAGCTAGTTTTTATCATAAAGCTTTTGCCATCATAACATTTTTTATAAACTTGCATTGTCTTTCAAAAAACATTTAACTGTGTGATTATAAAGGAAAAAAACATTTTAAAATACATCAAATTCCAACGAATTTTATCATAAATTAATTGTTATATTACATGCTAGGCTTTTAGAAGCATGCATATTTTTTATAATTATTTATAAATTTACTGTCATTATTTTCTATTATTTCGTAAAAAATTAAAAGTTCTAATTTAAATAAATTTTCTATTAAATTTTCTAATAAATTTTCTAAATTAAAGATTTTTTTCCTTGAAAAAAAATATTAACATATTATTAACACATATTATATATACATGCTTTTGTAATAATTTTATAAACATATAATAATTCCTCTATTTCCTTCATTAATATTACGAATAATTAAAGAAAAAAACTCTTTAATTTCATTACTTATGGAAAGTTTGCTATATATACATAATTATCGAAAAATAAAAAACTTTAAAAAAAAAAACTACAACTTCAACTCACTAAAAACATTTCCCTTTATATCTAGAATAGTCCTCCGAAAGGACAGCCACTCCTTTTTCATTTAGTTTTTCCCTTTTCTCTTGATCTTTTTTTTTTTTTTTTTTTTACTTTGTCCACTTAATCTACTTTACGGTTAAAGATTAAAGAAATTCTTCTAGAGGGTACCATTTCCGAAAATGTTTCACAGAATAAATCTTCATTAAATTGCTTTCTTTATCAAATCAAGGTTATGGGTAAAATAATTTATTTTTGAAAAAATTTTGGAAGTGCATTTTTTTTTCCTTTCATAAAATATTTGTAGTTTAACAATTTAGAATATTTTCATTATTTTCTTTATTTACTTTTATTCGCATTCTTTTTTTTTTTTTTTTTTTTGACACTTAAGATAAATAATAATAATAATAATAATAATAATAATAATAATAATGTACGATGTTTGATCTTTTAATTTTTGTATTTTGGTTCTTCAATTTAATTAAGTGTTTGTTTGTTTTTTAAAATACACAGGTATATATTTGTTATTATTTTCTGTTTAGCTTCTTCTTTGAAAAGGATTTTTCTCACAGCTGAAGTGTCCTCCGATTACAGTCCTCCACCGGGTTGAGGTTGAGCAGGGGGAAAAAAACCGTTTTTCTTTTTTAAAAAAAAAACTATTTTTTTTTTTTTTGAAGATGAAAAAAAAATTATGTATTTGAACATTAATGAGTATATTTGTTGATTTTTCAAATTAAAAGTTACAATTGATAATAGAGATATTAGACTATTTTTCAATAATTGTAATAAAATTTGGATTAATTTTATTCCATTTCGGCCTCAGATTTAAATATATCAGGTTATGTTTATTTTCGGGTTGAACAAATATTTTTGTCAGGTACGTGTTGAATTTAAATAGGATTTTCGGGGTCGGGTACAGTATAACCCTTTCTACGCTAGGACCCTGTAATAAGAAGGCATTTGACAAGTCATGATGTCAGTTGTCTTTCCTTATCCTTTGCAAGTTTAGAACCAACAATAACGTGACTACATTGCCCACTGCATAATTGGTGGTACATATATTTCATAGTATTCTGATAACCTTACTTTTCCCCAAAAAAGTTAAGATAAATTTAAAAAATGAAAACTTTACATATGACCTTATTTATAAATCTCTCTAATGAAACTTATTTATCTTCAATTTAAAATAAAAATCTGACTTAAGAACATATCCAGATTTGATGAAACATGTAAGCTTTTGCCATCATATATATATGTGTGTGTGTATATATATAACCATAAATGAAACATTATCATAACACCAACTTAAACAATGAAATAATAATTAAGTATGAAATAATTAGTTGAAGTAGAGGAAAAGTAGCGGTCCGACGTCAGGTGGAGGGCGTAGGGCATGGAGGAGGGAGGAGGGAGGGCTGCCCTCCACTCGAAGTGCAGCTCAGCTCCTTCACCCGAAATGCAGCACCTGCCCACCGCTTGAAGTTCCCTCCACCACCTAAGATAAGGGGATTATTTTAATGAATTTTAATTGGGGAACTTAGAAATTTTTTGAAGCAATTTTAATTGGGGAACTTAGAAATTTTTTGAAGCAATTTTTTTTTTCAACGAGAGTACGCAGTTTGAATAGGAGTGTATGCAGTAGAAGTGAATGAATAATTAAAAATAATAATTAAAAAGGGTCATTAATTTTAATTGGGGAACTTAGAAATTTTTCGAATCAATTTTTTTTTTCAATGAGAGTAGGGTATTTCATATACATGTTAGACTATATTTGAGGTGAATTTTAAAAGTTAATAATGGTTAAATTAAAAAGGGTCATTCATTAATTTTAATTGGAGAATTTAACTTTTTTCTTTTAAACCAAAAGTAGAATTTTTAGAGATAAAAATAGAATTTTTACAGTTAAAAGTCGCCAAAACTAGGATTTTCATCTGAAAGTAATCTAAAATATAAACTCTCAACTGAAATGAATTTTGCCTTAAGGTGTGAGCTTTTAGCTAGAATTGACCTAGAGTCAAAACTTCATGGTCCCAGGAATCACCACGGGGGTTATAGTAAAAAATACAGGGTCCCGTATGAATTATACGGTACTAAATTTAACAGATCGCCCCCTCCCCCTCCCCCCCTCCCTTTTTTTACCCAGACGAGCCCTTCGATAGCCTAACAATACACACTTCAAAAAATACAGAGTCTTACAAAAAGAAGAATTTTAACGTATATATAAAATAAACAAGAATGAAAAATCATGCCTAGCGCCATAATTCATGAATCACTTTCCAACATCATTGAAATGTTATGTGAACAAAATATAATTTTACCAGCTAGTGCATAGTTAATTAAAATAGTGAACAGATCCCCTTTTTAATAAAAAGGGGTAACATATAATACATATAATACACCTTCACAAAAATCCAATTGTGCATAAGGACCCTTCATAAAATCAGATAATTTACACTTTACCCTGTTTTTTTCAATTCAAGTTAGGCTAAAAGTACAGCTTGCGCATCGATAGGTTCGAAATACACGGGCCATTCGAAAGAAACTTTGAAAAGTTACAGATATTAAACCCTGCTCACAAAATAATGCGACTATTCCTATCCCAGAACACTTCACAAAATAGTATAACCTTATTCGAATCTCAGCGTCCTTCACAAAATAAATCCAATAGATGCAAGTTATATTAGGGCGACAGAAATACAAGGGACATTGACCTTTCATAAAAATCTAACATCACTGTTTGAATGAAAAGGCCCCTTCACAATATACCCTGTAAAAATATTATGATTCCACAGATATTTTAAGAAATAGAGTACTAATCTCAAATGAATACGTATTCACGCAATGTAAAAATAGGTTTTATAAGAATACATTTTTAGTATTACGTTCAAAATATAGATTTTTTTTTAAGTACATATTTCACCAAATTTATAATACAAGTCTGTAAAATAGGGTCGTTTCATGAAAAATAACTGAATTTCGAGTGAATATGCTTTAAAATGTATATATTAGAACTGAAACTAAGAAATGAGTGTTATCCAGTATCCACTCAATAGACTGATTGCTGAGTCATATTAGCAGATAAGCGAAGATCTTGCTTTACTTGTCACGATGAATCACCTCGCGATAAGAAATATCTGATGCTCGAGTTTCTGACACATTTTAGGTAAGTAAATGTTTAAAATGAGCTATTTAAAACCGTAAATGTATACGAATTATTTCGTGTAGTCCTATATAATTATTAATCTGTTAAGTTTTAAAATGCTTCAATGAAAAATAAGAACTAGTCATTAAGCGATACCCTTAAGAATTTTGAGGATAAGAGACGGATTTTAACGAATTTGACGCATGTTATGGTAAAAATACAGGATCCCCTATAAGATATAGGAATTAAATAATATAAAATTACATTCGTTTATGCTTTTTGTATTGCAAAGTTTAGAAAATTCTACTAAATTGGGTTTTTAGTATTTTTAAATTAAAAATTTCTTTTGAAGAATGTATAGGATAACTAAACTTTTGACTTTGTTTTTATAAAATATATATATATTGTACTATTTAGTTAGAGTATTATTTAAAAAAAAATGTTTGTTTTTAATATTGAAAAAATATATATAAAAATGTATCTTACCTATAAAGTTCAACCATAATGTACTAGACTTCAGTCAAATTTTAATCGTCTGCTATACTTGTCTTACAACAACTGAACGGTAACATGTTCACTTATCTCTTAAAACCACGGGATATTGTGACGTCAGGGATGAGGCATATTGTAGAATACAGAATGAATAGGTATTATAAGACTGAAAAATAAAATAATCATAAATCATAAATTTTGCATAATTCATACAAACACTTACAGTATGAGAAATGATTGCTACTATTAACCATATGAGAAAATGAATCATTAGCTAATCTTATTAGTGTATGTCATATTTAACTAACAGGCTTGAACATGCGTGAATTTTGACTAGAATTATTCACTGAATGTAAAAAAAATGATTTATATTTAGATCTAATATCTATATCATTTAACATTTTAAAATCCTATTAAAAGTATATACATTAGTATGCTTGTGGAAGGTCTATTTTTAAGACGAAACATTGTGTGAAGTGTCCTGTTTTAGGGTTAAAAGTTTTATGAAGGGGTCTGTTTGAAGGACCCAGTTTCGAAATGACTTAAGAACGCACAATTTTATTCCTAAACATTCAACTCGATTCGTTATATATGCTTTACTGAGTAATCAATGAAAAATAATAACTAAGAAATAAAATTAAAAAATAGTAATTAAGAGATACCATTAAGAATTCTTGCGATAGGAGACTGGCTTTAATTAAATAGGTTAATGAATCTAATTCGATACAAGTCATACTAAAATAGAAATTACACTAAAAATACAGAGTCCCCCCCCCCACAATATATATGAATTATACTCCACTAAATTTAATAGCACCCTCCCCTATTTTCATAGAAATGGCTTCAATATAATTTAGGCTAACAATATACAATTCAAAAAATACATAGTGACCACAAGAAGGATATGAATTCAATATGTGCTACTACTTAAGTAAAATATAATTTATCTTATCGCATAAAATATATTAACAAGTCCTGTAAAAATATATTGACAAGACATGAACTATTAATACATGAGTTAAAACATATTGGTTATACAAAACATATATATAGAAATATATATATATATATAAATTTATCATTACCTAAAAATGTCAAGCACGATTTACTGGACTTCATCTAAATTCAACTAGATTCTTTACCACGTGGTTTGATGACATCTCTGATCGCGATAACATTCTAGATAAGATTCACTGATAAGATCACAGTTCAATTCATTTTTTCTAAAGAAATTATACGAGTTGATTCTAAGGTCTAGGTATGTAGATATATAGTAGGTTAGTAATAATATATATTTTTAAAGTACTTTTTATTTTGTTTTAAAAGTAATGGTTATTTTTCTCTTTACGTAGGATAGTCAAAATTAAAACATAAAATATTAAATTTAATCTTTAGTAATACAAAAACTATATAATCTGTGTTCTAATTGCGAAAAAGTATTAGGTTGGAAACGCATACATGATTATAATCATCTATCAGAGATGTATACAGGGGAGCTGTACATATGGAATGTAACTTGAACTATAAGCAGTGTAAAACAATTCCTGTTATATTCCATAACTCGAAAAACTATGATGGTCATCATATTATGACAAAGCTAGGAAAGTTCAAAGATCATGAAATCGACGTGATTGTCTCTTCTTCTATGAAGAATTATATAACCTTTAATAACAGAAAGCCAACATGTCCTATTTATAGGGCCTTCATATATTATTTTCGTTTGCGCTGGTTTTGAACCCGCGAACTTCAGCTTGGACTTATTATTGATATGCTAACCATTGGGATGTCCTTGCCCTGATGTTTTCTCGCTTTCTTATAAATACTATCTATTACAATCACACCTTTTTCAATTCGTGATATATCATTTGAATCGCCCTATATATATGTTGGGTTCGCTTTCTCCTCTGCTATAGTCTGACCTCTAGGTCTCTAAATTTTGTATAGATGACTTTCATTATAACTTGATATAGAATACTTAACTTACCATATTCAAACACATAATATTTATAAGGATATAGAACAATGTCTTGATTTCTTTAACTTCTCTAAGTATTCAAAATCCCATCGTCTAAACCGCACAAGTTTTGAACCCAGAAACATATAATCAGACTTGTCATTTTATAGCCAGGACGCTAACCACAGGGCTAAGTGAGCCCCCCGCTTATTTTATAGTCACCACGCTAACTATTGGGCTTAGTAAGCCCCAGGCTAATTTATATCCACCACGCTAACTAGTGACCCCCCTGCTTATTTTATAGTCAACATGCTAACTATTGGGCTTAGTGAGCCCCAGGCTAAACTTATAACCACCACGCTAACTATTGGGCCTAGTGAATCATCGCTTATTTTATAGCCACCATGCTAACCACAGGGCTAAGTGACCCCCCCCCCGCTTATTTTATAGTCACCATGCTAAGTATTAGGCTGAGTGAGCCCCAGGCTATTTTATACCCACCATCATGGTATACTTTATGAAACACTTTCTAATGCTATGTGACTATCGTTAAGAATTTGAAATAAGTGAATTAGATTTGATAATTAATACTGGAAATGTATTTTTAAAAAAATTAGTAGCTTCCCCTACTTTTAAATCATTCAAAGACATATGATGAAGATTTAACCGCTGTAGAGCGACTAAAAACTAGCATTTTAATGAACCAACCCATCTATGTTGGATCTTCTATTTTAGAATTATCTAAATTAGTTATGTATGATTTTCATTACAATTTTATAAAGAAAACATACAAAGATCGTGCAGTTTTACTCTTTACGGATATAGATTCCTTAACTTATCATATTCAAACACATAATATTTATAAGGATATGGAGCACCATCATGATTTTTTCGACTTTTCTGAATACTCGAAATCCCATCTTCTAAACCACACAAGTTTCGAACCCAAAACATATAATCAGACTTGTCATTTTATAGCCAGGACGCTAACCACAGGGCTAAGTGAGCCCCCGCTTATTTTACAGTCACCACGCTAACTATTGGGCTTAGTAAGCCCCAGGCTAATTTATATCCACCACGCTAACTATTAGGCTTAGTGAGCCCCTGCTTATTTTATAGTCAACATGCTAACTATTGGGCTTAGTGAGCCCCAGGCTAACTTACACCCACCACGCTAACTATTTGGCCTAGTGAACCCCCGCTTATTTTATACCCACCATACTAACCACAGGGCTAAGTGAGCCCCCGCTTATTTTATAGTCACCATGCTAAGTATTAGGCTGAGTGAGCCCCAGGCTATTTTATACCCACTACGCAAACTAATGGGCTGAGTGAGTCCCAGGCTATTTTATACCCACCACGTTTACTGGGCTTAGTGTGCCCCCGCTTATTTTATAGCTACCACGATAACCACAGGGCTAAGTGAGCCCACGCTTATTATATAGTCAACACACTAACTACTGGGCTGATTAAGCCCCAGGTATTTTATACCCATCACGCTAACTACTGGGCTGAGTGAGCCCCAGGTTATTTAGTCGCATGAATATGATTTCCAAGGTATATGTCCTAACTTGATTTAGACCATTGCCTATAGTAAATTAAAGCTGGGAAGTAAATTGGTAAACTATGTACATTTCCCTCGAAAACTCACTTGTATTTTATTAAATATCTGCAGAAATCAGCATAGTTTATTAAAATTATATACATTCTCATTAGTTTATGAATCTACTAACTTATAATATCTATATGGTAACTTGGATTATTAGTATTCCCACTTCAAATTTCTTTTGTAGATTTAATATGATAAACACTAACATGAGACTGACTAAACTTTTACCATTTTCATTTCAACTTAGTTTTAGGAAATTTATCTACATAGCTTTAAATTTTACTGTTTAGTAAGTCTATTTTTTCAAAGTATTATTTTTTAGTTCTAATATTCAAAACATATTCATATCGTTTTACATAGTAGGTATCAAATTAATTTAAAGTCATATTAAAAATATATATACAAATACTATTCTTACCTAACACGCCAGCTAGCTAAGCACCCAACCGTATCACACCAAGACTCTGAGAAAAGTGAATGCTTGTTCAGGGCCTTATCAGCTAATATAATCACTGATAAGATTTGATCACGTGACATGTGACGTCACTGATTAAGTGATATCACGTGGCCATGTGGTATCATTCAATACGTCACCAGTGACGTCAGGGATCACGTGACTAGGTCATAAAAGAACTAATTGCTAATTGCAATTAACAATTTACCACTAATTGATTTGTGTAATATATATAGATAAATTAATACAAGATTTATCTATGTATTATTTCGTAATACATAGTACATGTATTATGTAGAAAAATCATGTATTAATTTATCTATATATACAATATACAAATCAATTAGAGGTAAATTGTTAATTGCAATTAGCAATTGGTACTTTTATGACCTAGTCACGTGATCTCTGACGTCACTGGTGACGTATTGAATGATACCACATGGTCACGTGATATCACTTAATCAGTGACGTCACATGTCACGTGATCAAATCTTATTAGTGATTATATTAGCTGATAAGACCCTGAAAAAGCATTCACTTTTCTCAGAGTCTTGGTGTGATACGGTTGGGTGCTTAGCTAGCTGGCGTGCTAGGTAAGAATAGTATTTGTATATATATATTTAATATGACTTTAAATTAATTTGATACCTACTATGTAAAACGATATGAATATGTTTTGAATATTAGAACTAAAAAATAATACTTTGAAAAAATAGACTTACTAAACAGTAAAATTTAAAGCTATGTAGATAAATTTCCTAAAACTAAGTTGAAATGAAAATGGTAAAAGTTTAGTCAGTCTCATGTTAGTGTTTATCATATTAAATCTACAAAAGAAATTTGAAGTGGGAATACTAATAATCCAAGTTACCATATAGATATTATAAGTTAGTAGCTTCATAAACTAATGAGAATGTATGTAATTTTAATAAACTATGCTGATTTCTGCAGATATTTAATAAAATACAAGTGAGTTTTCGAGGGAAATGTACATAGTTTACCAATTTACTTCCCAGCTTTATCTTACCATAATAGGCAATGGTCTAAATCAAGTTAGGACATATACCTTGGAAATCATATTCATGCGACTAAATAACCTGGCGCTCACTCAGCCCAGTAGTTAGCGTGATGGGTATAAAATACCTGGGGCTTAATCAGCCCAGTAGTTAGCGTGTTGACTATATAATAAGCGTGGGCTCACTTAGCCCTGTGGTTATCGTGGTAGCTATAAAATAAGCGAGGGCACACTAAGCCCAGTAAACGTGGTGGGTATAAAATAGCCTGGGACTCACTCAGCCCATTAGTTAGCGTAGTGGGTATAAAATAGCCTGGGGCTCACTCAGCCTAATACTTAGCATGGTGACTATAAAATAAGCGGGGGATCACTTAGCCCTGTGGTTAGCGTCCTGGCTATAAAATGACAAGTCTGATTATATGTTTGTGGGTTCGAAACTTGTGTGGTTTAGAAGATGGGATTTCGAGTATTCAGAAAAGTCGAAAAAATCATGATGGTGCTCCATATCCTTATAAATATTATGTGTTTGAATATGATAAGTTAAGGAATCTATATCCGTAAAGAGTAAAACTGCACGATCTTTGTATGTTTTCTTTATAAAATTGTAATGAAAATCATACATAACTAATTTAGATAATTCTAAAATAGAAAATCCAACATAGATGGGTTGGTTCATTAAAATGCTAGTTTTTAGTCGTTCTACAGCGGTTAAAACTTCATCATATGTCTTTGAATGATTTAAAAGTAGGGAAAGCTACTAATTTTTTTAAAAATACATTTCCAGTATGAATTATTAAATCTAATTCACTTATTTCAAATTCTTAACGATAGTCACATAGCATTAGAAAGTGTTTCATAAAGTATACCATGATGGTGGGTATAAAATAGCCTGGGGCTCACTCAGCCTAATACTTAGCATGGTGACTATAAAATAAGCGGGGGGGGGGGGCTTACTTAGCCCTGTGGTTAGCATGGTGGCTATAAAATAAGCGATGATTCACTAGGCCCAATAGTTAGCGTGGTGGTTATAAGTTTAGCCTGGGGCTCACTAAGCCCAATAGTTAGCATGTTGACTATAAAATAAGCAGGGGGTCACTAGTTAGCGTGGTGGATATAAATTAGCCTGGGGCTTACTAAGCCCAATAGTTAGCGTGGTGACTATAAAATAAGCGGGGGGCTCACTTAGCCCTGTGGTTAGCGTCCTGGCTATAAAATGACAAGTCTGATTATATGTTTCTGGGTTCGAAACTTGTGCGGTTTAGACGATGGGATTTTGAATACTTAGAGAAGTTAAAGAAATCACGACATTGTTCTATATCCTTATAAATATTATGTGTTTGAATATGGTAAGTTAAGTATTATATATCAAGTTATAATGAAAGTCATATATACAAAGTTTAGAGACCTCTAGTATAGCAAACCCAACATATATATAGGGCGATTCAAATGATATATCACGAGTTGAAAAAAGTGTGATTGTAATAGATAGTATTTATAAGAAAGAGAGAAAACATCAGGGCACGGACATCCCAATGGTTAGCGTATTAATAATAAGTCCATCTGAAGTTCGCGGGTTCAAAAGCAGCGCAAACGAAAATAATGTATGAAGGCCCTATAAATAGGACATGTTGGCTTTCTGTTATTAAAGGTTATACAATTCTTCATAGAAGAAGAGACAATCACGTCGATTTCATGATCTTTGAACTTTCCTAGCTTTGTCATAATATGATGACCATCATAGTTTTTCGAGTTATGGAATATAACAGGAATTGTTTTACACTGCTTATATTTCAAGTTACATTCCATATGTACAGCTCCCCTGTATACATCTCTGATAGATGATTATAATCATGTATGCGTTTCCAACCTAATACTTTTTCGGAATTAGAACACAGATTATATAGTTTTTGTATTACTAAAGATTAAATTTAATATTTTATGTTTTAATTTTGACTATCCTACGTAAAGAGAAAAATAACCATTACTTTTAAAACAAAATAAAAAGTACTTTAAAAATATATATTATTACTAACCTACTATATATCTACATACCTAGATCTTAGAATCAACTCGTATAATTTCTTTAGAAAAAATTAATTGAACTGTGATCTTATCAGTGAATCTTATCTAGAATGTTATCGCGATCAGAGATGTCATCAAACCACGTGGTAAAGACTCTAGTTGAATTTAGATGAAGTCCAGTAAATCGTGCTTGACATTTTTAGGTAATGATAAATTTATATATATATATATATATATTTCTATATATATGTTTTGTATAACCAATATGTTTTAACTCATGTATTAATAGTTCATGTCTTGTCAATATATTTTTACAGGACTTGTTAATATATTTTATGCGATAAGATAAATTATATTTTACTTAAGTAGTAGCACATATTGAATTCATATCCTTCTTGTGTTCGCTATGTATTTTTTGAATTGTATATTGTTAGTCTAAATTATATTGAAGCCATTTCTATGAAAAAAGGGGAGGGTGCTATTAAATTTAGTGGAGTATAATTCATATATATTGTGGGGGGGGGACTCTGTATTTCTAGTGTAATTTCTATTTTAGTATGACTTGTATCGAATTAGATTCATTAACCTATTTAATTAAAGCCAATCTCCTATCGCAAGAATTCTTAATGATATCTCTTAATTACAATTTTTTAATTTTATTTCTTAGATATTATTTTTCATTGATTACTCAATAAAGCATATATAACGAATCGAGTTGAATGTTTAGGAATAAAATTGTGCGTTCTTAAGTCATTTCGAAACTGGGTCCTTCAAACAGACCCCTTCATGAAACTTTTAACCCTAAAACAGGACACTTCACACAATGTTTCGTCTTAAAAATAGACCTTTCACAAGCATACTTATGTATATATTTTTAAAAGGATTTTAAAATGTTAAATGATATAGATATTAGATCTAAATATAAATCATTTATTTTACATTCAGTGAATAACTCTAGTCAAAATTCACGCATGTTCGAGCCTGTTAGTTAAATATGACATACACTAATAAGATTAGCTAATGATTCATTTTCTCATATGGTTAATAGTAGCAATCATTTCTCATACTGTAAGTGTTTGTATGAAGTATGCAAAATTTATGATTTATGATTATTTTATTTTTCAGTCTTATAATACCTATTCATTCTGTATTCTACCCTATGCCTCATCCATGACGTCACAATATCCCGTGGTTTTAAGAGATAAGTGAACATGTTACCGTTCAGTTGTTGTAAGACAAGTATAGCAGACGATTAAAATTTGACTGAAGTCTAGTACATTATGGTTGAACTTTATAGGTAAGATACATTTTTATATATTTTTTTTCAATATTAAAAACAAACATTTTTTAAAAATAAAACGCTAACTAAATACTACAATATATATATTTTTTATAAAAATAAAGTCAAAAGGTTAGTTATCCTATACATTCTTCAAAAGAAATTTTTAAGTTAAAAATACTAAAAACCCAATTTAGTAGAATTTTCTAACTTTGCAATTCCAAAAGCATAAACGAATGTAATTTTATATTATTTAATTCCTATATCTCATAGGGGATCCTGTATTTTTACCATAACATGCGTCAAATTCATTAAAATCCGTCTCTTATCCTCAAAATTCTTAAGGGTATCGCTTAATGACTAGCTCTTTTTTTTTATTGAAGCATTTTAAAACTTAACAGATTAGTAATTATATAGGACTACACGAAATAATTCGTATACATTTACGGTTTTAAATAGCTCATTTTTAACATTTACTTACCTAAAATGTGTCAGAAACTCGAGCATCAGATATTTCTTATCGCGAGGTGATTCATCGTGACAAGTAAAGCAAGATCTTCGCTTATCTGCTAATATGACTCAGCAATCAGTCTATTGAGTGGATACTGGATAACACTCATTTCTTAGTTTCAGTTCTAATATATACATTTTAAAGCATATTCACTCGAAATTCAGTTATTTTTCATGAAACGACCCTATTTTACAGACTTGTATTATAAATTTGGTGAAATATGTACTTAAAAAAAAATCTATATTTTGAACGTTATACTAAAAATGTATTCTTATAAAACCTATTTTTACATTGCGTGAATACGTATTCATTTGAGATTAGTACTCTATTTCTTAAAATATCTGTGGAATCATAATATTTTTACAGGGTATATTGTGAAGGGGCCTTTTCATTCAAACAGTGATGTTAGATTTTTATGAAAGGTCAATGTCCCTTGTATTTCTGTCGCCCTAATATAACTTGAATCTATTGGATTTATTTTGTGAAGGACGCTGAGATTCGAATAAGGTTATACTATTTTGTGAAGTGTTCTGGGATAGGAATAGTCGCATTATTTTGTGAGCAGGGTTTAATATCTATAACTTTTCAAAGTTTCTTTCGAAGGGCCCGTGTATTTCGAACCTATCGATGCGCAAGCTGTACTTTTAGCCTAACTTGAATTGAAAAAAACAGGGTAAAGTGTAAATTATCTGATTTTATGAAGGGTCCTTATGCATAATTGGATTTTTGTGAAGGTGTTTAATATGTATTAAATGTTACCCCTTTTTATTAAAAAGGGGATCTGTTCACTATTTTAATTAACTATGCACTAGCTGGTAAAATTATATTTTGTTCACATAACATTTCAATGATGTTGGAAAGTGATTCATAAATTATGGCGCTAGGCATGATTTTTCATTCTTGTTTATTTTATATACACGTTAAAATTCTTCTTTTTGTAAGACTCTGTATTTTTTGAAGTGTGTATTGTTAGGCTATCGAAGGGCTCCTCTGGGTAAAAAAAGGGAGGGGGGGAGGGGGAGGGGGCGAGCTGTTAAATTTAGTACTGTATAATTCATACGGGACCCTGTATTTTTTACTATAACCCCCGTGGTGATTCCTGGAACCAGGAAGTTTTGACTCTAGGTCACTTCTAGCTAAAAGCTCACACCTTAAGGCAAAATTCATTTCAGTTGAGAATTTATATCTTAGATGACTTTCAGCTGAAAATCCTACTTTTGGCGACTTTTAACTCTAAAAATTCTATTTTTATCTCTAAAAATTCTACTTTTGGTTTAAAAGAAAAAAGTTTAAGTTCTCCAATTAAAATTAATGAATGACCCTTTTTAATTTAACCATTATTAACTTTTAAAATTCACCTCAAATATAGTCTAACATGTATATGAAATACCCTACTCTCGTTGAAAAAAAAAAATTTGATTCGAAAAATTTCTAAGTTCCCCAATTCAAAATAATGACCCTTTTTAATTATTATTTTTAATTATTCATTCACTTCTACTGCATACACTCCTATTCAAACTGCGTACTCTCGTTGAAAAAAAAAATTGCTTCAAAAAATTTCTAAGTTCCCCAATTAAAATTCATCAAAATAATCCCCTTATCTTAGGTGGTGGAGGGAACTTCAAGCGGTGGGCAGGTGCTGCATTTCGGGTGAAGGAGCTGAGCTGCACTTCGAGTGGAGGGCAGCCCTCCCTCCTCCCTCCTCCATGCCCTACGCCCTCCACCTGACGTCGGACCGCTACTTTTCCTCTAATAGTTGACAATGAAAGATTCCCCAACACACTTAATATGGAAACAAAAACATATTAAAAGAATAAGAAATTAAATAAAAATGGAATTAAATGAATGAAATGAAATGAAATTTGTGGAATTTAGACAGAATTATCAAGTCCCAAATGCCTAAATACCACAAATAAAATGAAATGAGATGTTTCACCATCATATTAGCCATACATTGCTAAAAAATATGATTTTGGGACTACATCTCATAAACATTGAAGCAAACCAGTGATAAAATGAAAAATAAAATACAATATTAAAAAGGAGAGAAGCCTTACATAAATTTACAAAGAAAACAATTTATAGAGTCAGTAAGTATAAAATCCATAAAGATTAAAAAATATTAAAATAGATACCGTTCACTTCAAGAACCAGCATGAAACTCAACCATGACTTGGGAATGAATTGCAAAAAAAAAAAATCATTACATGTTGCCAATTTTAGAAATATAAATTTACACCCCAAGAACCAGCATGAAAGTCAACCATGACTTGGGAATGAATTGCAAAAAAAAAAAAAAAAAAAAAAAAAAATCATTACATGTTGCCAATTTTTAGAAATATAAATTGCTTTATAATGATGCCAGAAATAATGTTAGAATATTATGGATTGTAAAGTAAACAGGAACATAAGTGCTGCCATCTAATGGGAAAAATGAATATAATCTGAATCGAAAGTATTCGATGGATATAAATGTTTAATAATTAAACCAAATTACTATCTTAAATAATACCAATTAGTTAACTAATAAATAAAAGAAATTAATAAATAGAATATCGAAATACATTAAAGTAATGGATGTATTAATGAATAATTCTATGTTATAAATAAGTATAAAGATGGAAAAATTAATTATTAAAGCAACTTAAAATAGTGCTACCATCTATTGGTAAAAGTGAATAAAATCTGAATAGAAAGTACTGGATATAAATTATTGTTTAATAATTAAACCAAATTACTATCTTAATGATAGTCATTAGTTAAATAATAAATAAATGAAATTAATTAATAAATAGAATATTGAATTACATAGAAGTAATGGATGTATAAATGATTAATTCTATGTTATAAATAAGTAGTAAGATGGAAAAATTAATAATTAAAGCAACATAAAAATATATGTACCATTAAATGACAAAAACGATTAAATAACTGTACCAAAAATGCAACATCAATTAAATTAAATTAAAATAAGATACTAAATATTTGAACTATGATACAAAGAATTTAAATTTAATGTTGATTAAATATTGAAATGAATTAGTCACAAATAATTTTCCTTCATACCAAATTAAATAAAATATAAACACTTAATAAAATTAAAACACATTATATTAACACTGTATAAAAGTAAACATTATATTAGAAGTAAATATGATATTGTCCACCATAGGTATTAATCCAAATCATTATGTCAAATACATTCTTAATATTAGTGAATATAAATTCATTTAAATTAATTAAATAATGAAAAAGTAAATCTAACTAAATTAAAAAACATATAGTAATATCACATCGCAGTCCCTTATAAAACGATTATCAAACAAATATGTAAATCAAAATGCCCCCATTTTTTTTAAAATATATATATTGATAATATAAATTAACCATGCGTATTTTTCCATACAACTCCGCCACACACCTCCTCAATCCAACGTCTACCCACCCAACCGTCCTATAATAATAATATATATATTTTTTTAAATTATATGATTATATATATATATTCTTTGTGAACATTATATAAAATTGCAATGTCTTTCAAAAAACATCATTAAACTTCTTAATTTTAAGGGAAAAACTTAAAATGTATTAAAGTCTAACGAGTTTTTATCATAAAGCTTTTGCCATCATAATATTTTTTATAAACATTTTATAAACTTGCATTGTCTTTCAAAAAACATTTAACTGTGTTAACAAAGGAAATTTTTTTTTTTAAACTTTAAATTCCAATGAGTTTGTTTCATAAATTATTTGTTAGATTACATGCTAGACCTGTAGAAGCATACATATTTTTTATAATTATAAATTAATTTATTGTCATTTTTTAAAAATTATTTCGTAAAACATTAAAAATTCTAATTTTAAAGATTATGTCCTTGATGAAAAAAAAGGTAAGTTACACATACATATTTTTGTAATAATTTTATAAACATATAATAATACCTCCATTTCTTTTATTAATATTACGAAAAATTAAGTAAACAATAAATAAAAATAAATTAAATAATACCCTTAATTTAATTACTTATGCGATGTTTGCAACATATACATAATTATCAAAAAAATAAATAACTTAAAAAAAAAACTATAACTTCAACTAACTAAAAACATTTTCCTTTATATCTAAAATAGTCCTCCCAAAGGACCGCCACTCCATTTTCATTTAGTTTTTCCTTTTTCTCTTAATCTTTTTTTTTTTTTGCTTTGTCCACTTAATCTACTTTACGGTTAAAGATTAAAGAAATTCTTCTAGAGGGCACCATTTCCGAAAAAGTTTCACAAAATAAATCTTTATTAAATTGCTTTCTTTATCAAATCAAGATTATGGGTAATAGATTTATGTTTGAAAAAATTTTCGAAGTGCATTTTTTTTCTTTCATAAAATATTTTCTTGGGTTTTGAATTCGTACCTTAACAATTTAGAATTTTTTCCTGTTCTTTTATTTAGTTGTACTAGTTATTCTTTCTTTTTCTTCTTTTTTTTATTTTGAACACTTAAGAGAATTGTTTTTAAAAAAGATGTTTGATCTTTTGATTATTTATTTTAATTAACTGTTTTGTTTTTGTAATTTTAGGTTCAGATACTATATACTTATTATTATTTTCTTTTTAGCTTCTTTTTTTGAAAGGGATTTTCCTCGAAGCCTCCGATAAAAATCCTAAATCGGGTCGGATAAACCGATTTTACCAGAAACCGATACGACCCGCAGTTCGATTCGAATTTGTTTTGATTCTTTCGATTTCAGGTCGCATTGAACTGATTTTAATAAAGAAAGTCCTTAATAATTTTCAATTGAATATATATACGAGGATAGATTTAAAAAAAAGGTTACAAGGGAAGTAAAAAAAAATAAAATATTAACAACAGACAGAAAATACATAAGAGAATTAAGAGGCATACCTGTCGATCACTTTTCCACATAATCGCCAAATCTATTTAGGTATTTATATGAACGCAGGACCAACCGCTTTAACCTGGCTTGGTAGAAATCACGTCCCTGTCTATGTAGAGAGTTCTCGGCAGCTGTTTTCACATCACTGTTTGTAGAGAACCTTGTTCCAGATAAGTGTTCCTTCAATTTCGGGAGAAGGAAATAGCCACTGGGTGCCAAATCTGGGCTGTATGAGGGATGGATCCAGACTTCCCACTTTCCCTTTTGCAGCAATTGAGTTTGCTTAGCAGTATGAGGCCTGGCATTGTCATGCAGGAAGATAACACCATCACTCAACATGACACACATTCTCTGCCCATAAGAAACGAATCATGACTCTCATTTCCAAGGGAGACCTTTTTTCTAAACGTCTTGTCATTTCAATCGCTCTAACGTGTCTGCGAACTTACACTACCTACACGCACAACCACTGTAAGACAACTAGCTCCATCTGTCTCCACTCTGGGGGGAAATATTCCTTCCACAATAATAACTTTTCAAATTCTGTGGCTTGTATCCCCCCTTTTTTTTGGATCCACCAAAATTCCACACAAAATTCTTAATCCACCAAAATTCCACACAAAATTCTTAATCCACCAAAATTCCACACAAAATTCTTATAAGAATTTTGTGTGGAATTTTGGTGGATCAAAAAAAAAAAAGGTTACAAGCAGCAGCATTTGAAAAGTAATTATTGTGGAAGAAATATTTCCCCCCAGAGTGGAGACAGATGGAGCTAGTTGTCTTACATTGGTTGTGCGAGTAGGTAGTGTAAGACCGCAGACACGTTAGAGCGAATGAAAAGCCCCTTTTCCTCCGCAAAGTAAAAGTTTAAATTATTATACTTAATTTTTAAATGGTAAAAATTATTAATATTGTTTCATTTTTTAAATAAAAAATATTAAATATTGAAAAAAATTAATCTCGAAAAAAACGTGACAGAAAAGACAAGAGCGGAAAAAAGTGCAAAGAAATTGATAAATATTGAACTTAATAAATAAAAAATAAGTTCTAAAAACTAACGAGGTAACAAATGTCTAATTTATATCATGCCAATAGGCGAATATTTGCTGTAAATATATGTGAATGATATTAGAAATATTGTAAAAAAGTGAGAATATTCGCGTATAACAATGCTCGTATTTATACTTGTAAATATCGAAGGAAAATATTCATATTAGCATATGACAAAAATCAAGTAGTGATGTAAACGTGCATTTGCATATGCGAATATTCAGAACTTTTTTCAATATGTGCATTCTTAAACATCGATAGAAATAGTCGTATTCCCGTTCGCGAATATCAGAAATCAAGTAGTGATGTAAACGAGCATTTTCGTTTACGAATATTTGCCCCATTTTTCAATAAGGTAAAGTCAGGAGAGATGGCACGGTCGGAGAAATTGCGCACATAGAGGTTTGGGGGGGAAGGAGTAGAGTGAACGCGTAGTGACTCCAGGTAGTTGTACAACAGCAGTAGTGGAGTGTCTACTTGAAAGTGCACGTTGATTGTTTTGAGCCTCTAGATAAAGCATTGCTATTTTGTTTTGTTTTCTCAAAGTAAGTGCTTGAATTTTCATAGCTATTCATCAGAATTTCTATACAATGTCAGTAGTACAAAATATTTTAAACTTAAACGATTTCTCATAAGCTACTAATCTAGAATAACAGTTTGAACACCTACGGTTCGTTTTAGTAGCGGCCATGTTTAAATAAAAGACCGCGCAATCTCTCCTACCGAAATTGGAGAGTTTGCGCATCTGCTACTTAGGAGAAATGGCGCATTGTTCTCATTAGTTTCGATGCTAGGAGAGATTACGCAGCTTATTGGTAAATTCGCATAAAAAATTAAAAATCAAAATGGACTAATTTTAAGTTAAACGTGTTATCAAGTAACTTAATGTTATTTTGTAATCTTATCTGGATTTGCTTTTTCTGATTCTTTAAATTTTTTTCTTTTAATTAAAATTTTGTAATCGTTTTTAAAATTATTTCCTTTTCCTGATTATTTAAACATTAGGATGAAATATTCACTCCTAATACAATAATATTTGTTCACAAAAACCTTACAACAATGTCATTTAAGTGTAATTATTATTGTTAACAATTTAATTGTAGTTATTATTAGTAACAATCTCTCCTACCCATGGTGCGCAATCACACCAACCCTGTAAGGACAGATTGCGCAAAATAACTTTCTTGGTTTTATTACAACTGTTCTATTAAATTGCAACATAACAACAAAATAGCAATTGAAATCCATAAAAAAACAAATGAAGTAAAAATTATTCAGGGATAGTTTAGCAAAAAATGAATACCTAGATTTTTTATTTTTATTCTTTTGAATTGTGCGAAGACTCTCCTAGCTTTACCTTATTCGCATTTGTAGACATTAAATATTTGTATTCGTCTGGGTGTGTTATAACAGGGCTATCATGAATATCAAGATGCCCTTGGTTATAACGACTCTATATCAACAAGCAGCACTGGAAGTTAGCAGCACCAATCGGTCCACGTTTTTTCCGTTCTTCTTTTTCTTGTCACATTTTGTCCGGTTACCGGAAAAATTATCGCACATCATTGAGAAGAATTCGAATATTTTCCTTATCACGTGATAAATTGTATCATAATATGTTCATCCATAAAATGAAACAAATTTCAAGAAAAATGCAAAAGAACAGAAAATTATTTATGTGTATTTTTTAATTTTTGCTTCGTAGAAATGGTAATATTTCTTATGTATAATAAAACGATGTTTTTACCGTTGTTTTTTCGTGTAATGCCACGCTGTTTATTCTACTCAAAATTATCTTAAACATCAAGATACGCCTGATACATGAGTATATGCAACTCGATTGGTCTCTTTAAAAGTATGACTATTGGTCATTACATAAAACCATACATCTACAATTTTATATTTAAAATTAACCATTGAGTAATGCATTGTGAATATAGTGTGCAATATTAGCACCAATTGTTATCTTTTAACAGAATAAAATCTGTTTGATATGATTTTATCAGAATTTCTTCCCCACATGAGATATTAAAATCGGGATGTGCGTGTTACAGGATGGCACAACGTTCACGAAAATAAATTGGATTATTTATCTTTTACTGTCAGAGACGATCTTAAACAATATCCTACCTCAATACTAGGTCTCAATCTAGAATGAAGAAAAGCCCCCCAAAAGCGACATAAAAAATTACTTCACTTATAATAAACAAAATTATCCCAACTATTAATCCTCTTAATTTTTTTAATGAATGAAGAACTTGAAATGTTAGGCTCGATTTTTTGGTTCCTTTGGCGCCTTTTTTGATGTAGTCAGTCTTCTGAAGCACTGGAAGAAAGGAGAGTTAAACACAGGAGACTCGCTGACATATTTATAATCTCCCCTTTCTTTTATTGACGACCACAGACCTTTCGAAAAGAAAGACCAGAGAAATAATTTATGACTTTTTGAAGCTGATTTTTAAAAATATGGTCTGAAAGCTGCCTTAAGCTGCGAAAAGATTACGTTTTTCTAAGCGTTTCCCTTTTTGCAGTGATTCGCTTTCCTTCGTGCGGTAAGGTGGTCTGTTTCATGTATTTAGCCTTCCTAGTTTGTCTGAAGGTCAGGGATCAACAGCAAACATCTCTGAGAGGTTTATTACTACCTCTTTTTTATTGATGACCACAGACCTTTAGAAAAAAAAGACCAGAGAAATAATTTATGACTTTTTGAAGCTGATTTTTAGAAATATAGTCTGAAAGCTGTCTTAAGCTGCGAAAAGATTACATTATTCTAAGCGTTTCCTTTCTTGCGGTGATTCGCTTTCCTTCATGCGGTAAGGCGGTCTGTTTCATATATTTAGCCGTCCTAGTTTGCCTGAAGGTCAGGGATCAACAGCAAACATCTCTGAGAGGTTTATTACCACCTCTTTTTTGTTGATGACCACAGAACCTTTTGAAAAGAAAAGCCAGACGAAACATTTACGACTTTCTTAGCAAGAAATATATAAACGGACCTTTAAGGCTGCGTACAGACAATACTTGCTTAAACACTGGTAAATCATTCCGCCTTACCTTTCTTTTCTTTATTTCATGTTGCTCTAACCCAATCTCTTTCAGGTTCACTACGAGACGGAACTGTGACTACCTCTGTAGGTTTTCACATCCCTCGAGTTCTGGTAAAGCAAGTACGGGTTGGAATAACCCGACTTAAGGCGTAGGGCCTCGTTCCCTTCTGGGTGTCCAGCTCCGAAGCTGTTGGGGGACGCCGGCCCGTCTCCGAGTGTCTCGCGGTGACTCCCCTACTGGGTTTCACCGCGTATCGCAACGACTTACGTCGTCGACACGTGGGTTTAACGTTAGAGGATCCGCAGGTGGCGGTTTTCTGACCGGCCGAAGCGCCGCAGGGACACGAACCTGCTGGCGCGCTAAAAGTTCCTCGGGACTTGGGATCGGTGGTCGTCTACGCGGCGGTCGCTACTCATGGCGTCTGGCGGCGCAGCTTACTTTTACGTTTCTTTTTCAAAAGTTCTGTACTCATCAACAAAACAAGTGGAATCTGAACAAAAAAGAAAGAAGTAGAGATAAACTTGTCAACGACGTCCACCACTAACCTCTGGCCTATAGACTCCAGACAGAAGTCATGAAAGATCAAAGAGAGCGAATGACCACAACAGACGTTCCGATCAGGGAAAGAGGATCGGACCTTAAGGCTCCTTGAAGATCATATTTTTAAATTCTGCGACGAAAAATCGTAAATTATTTCTGCGGTCTTTCCTTTCCAAAAGGTATGTGGTCAGTTGTGACCTTTTTCTCTCTCTCTCTTTTCTTTCTTTCTTAATTTTCAAAGGTTGGAAGCAATGCATATAAAATCAACAAGAGAAAATTTACCAAGGTTGGTGATAAAAATGTCTGGGATTTGCGTTCTTAGAGACACTCCTCTGTTGCACCTCGCAGAAGACTCTCCACATCACTTAGGGCATTTACAGTGCTCTTGGCGAGTCAAGTCTACTACAACCCGATCTACGCAGGACTCGATAGAATGAGCAGATGGACGGACAGAAAAGCCAGAAATATTTTAAACTTTAAAAATGCCGAAATAAATCAGTAAATGAATAAATAAATAAATAAATCACAATTTTTAATAAAATAGAATAGGTTTTTCACAAATTAGCTTAACTAATGCCATTTTTAATAAATCATAGATAACTCGCTGATACAAAAACTAATAGTAAAACAGACAACAACAAACAAACAAACAAACAACAACAAAAAAATTGATTTACAAGTAAATTGCTAATCAAATAAGAGCGCTGATTGGTTGGAAGAAAAGTACCCAAAATCTTTGATATAGAAATTTGCTGACGATATTACATAATTTATTTTACAAACAATAATTATTATGTTTAAAACTAAATTAAACACAATCTCAAATAATTCGTAAATATTAATCTCTAACAGAACTTTACATGTTACACAATTCATTTTAAGAACACTACACTTTCTTAAAACAATAGAGTAAATAATATTTTCAACCACAAAATGGAAAAAAAAAATGTAAGAGAGACTTTTTCAATACTTTTAAGGGAAACATTGGTTTTCCAGTCAGTGAATTTTTCTAAACACAGGATTTGCTTTTATATTTCGTTGTTGAAAATCTTCTTAGCATTTTATTTTTCTTCTGGGTTTCTTAAGTGAAGTATTTTGGTTAAAGATTACCTTTACTCTCTTTTTTTCCGAATAAAAAACAATAGTAGTAGAAAAATGTAAAGAGAACTCAACAATTTTTTATTCTGATTTCAAACTAGTTTAAGTGAGATTATGATTTTTATATTTAGTTGACATGCTCAGTTTTTTTGTGATGAATTTTTATTGTACTTTCTTTACGTTTTTTTTGGAAACAAATGACAAAATCTTTAAACACAATTTTATATTTAGTTCCATGTTCTATATTTTTACTCATAAATTCAATTTTTTTCTTTTGTATTATTTTATGATATATTTTTTTGATTAATAAAATATCTATAAAGAACCATTAAATTAATTTTATTCTGGTATGAAATATAAAATTGTGAGCAGGTTTTACGTATAATTGCATGTGTAAAACGTTTATAAGAAATGTATGTTACCTTTTAATAAACGAATTATGTTACATATATTACATATTAAGACATAACAGACCTCTTTGACTTTGTTTTACATATTAGCATATGAAAAAAGATCCTTTTTTATTTTAAAATTGCTTTTATGCTTTTAACTATGTACTAACAAATTTTATCAGTCCTTGCATGCATTGGTACCATAATTATATGATTAAATTAATCTTTTTTACACACCTATATACACTGTAAAAAAAATTGCAGTAAAATTACGGGCAGAGACCGGCAGCAGAGATTCCAGTCATACCCCGTAAAAGAAAGAAATCCATGCCCATCATTTTGTGCAGCCCGTAATTTTACGGGGCAAAGTAATATAGCATTATAATGCACAGGATATAAAGCACTTTAAAACACAATAACTCTTTGCTTACTGTTCGGTAGCACGTAAGCACGTTAGATAATCATCACAGAATCGCTGTTTTGGCGGGTTAAAATTTTCGAAACACGAGTAAAATGAAGGGTTACACCCTAGCGGAGGACAATGTATGGGGTCGTACTGTATTTTTGCTAACATATGAGCTAGAACTGTAAGAATAGGTGGATTGCTCTTAATTTTCTAAGTATCTAAGGGATCAGGCCGCTTATTTAGTGGATCAGACCGTTTTTCATCAAATAAGGCTGTTGCCCGTGAAAATAGAAGGGCAAACGCTCATAACTTTACAGTTTTTTCTGAGAGTGTGCATTATTGTTGCAGTCATTAACAAAAATTTAAGACCACTCGATGTTTATGACAATATTTAAGACCACTTGCTATTCGCGATGACAATTCAAATTCCTTTCTTAAATGTCTAGATTCGGCCATCAGGCTTACATTTCTTCCTGCTGCAAATAAAGCTGCCATTATATTCATCCAGGAACTCCTAAGCGAATGTACAGCTAATTCGACGTATTATATCGTCGTCTCAAGATGTTGTTGCTCTTGGTCGACCTTTTCAGTAAATATCCCACTTATTTCACGATTTATTATTACCTTATGTACAGAAGTGTTGCTTACATTTAGTTTTAGATGGGATGTTTGGCGCAAGCGAATGGTTATGTTATGTTTTCCGAGCAAGAACGTCTACAGACGACCATATCATATGTCGAATAGCTGTGCGTTCCTCTAGGCGTTCTTGTCAGAAAAAAGGCAGCTTTGCTTGCTGCAGAGAGAGATGTATGCCTGATGACCGTATATGGCTGTTTAAGCAAGAAATTTGAATTGCCATCGCGAATAGCATGTGGTCTTAAATGGTGTCATAAATATTCGAGCTGTCTTACACTTTTGTTATTGAATGTATATACTCACATGCATCTGGTAATATTCATACACCGAACAGGGCGTGGAGATTTTAGAAATATGTATTGGAAATACATAGGGGGAAGTTAATAATAAAGAGGTTCAAAATGACTACATTCTTTAGCAAGGATAGCAGTGAGCAGGTTCTGGGAGCCGACCAATAGCTCATGCAGTCATTCGTCTAGATAGCAATTCGCAATTCTAATGACAGTTTACAGTTCCAGGAAATGTTTTCCCCACTTTTCTCTTCAAATAGCCTCATATAGAGAAATCAAGTAGGTTCAAATACGAAGAATATGTTAAGGCTGTTCTCAAATCCAAAGGAACAACACAATTTTTAATTAATATTTCTTTGGAAACGGATGAAATTGGCAGGTGTTATTATTCAGAAAATATGTCATCGAAATGAGTTTTACTTTTTTTTTTTTGTAAAACAGAAGATCTTTCACAAAATATTGTCAAAATCGGCGTTATAAACCGAATTTCTAAAGCGGCAAACCGAGAATGGCGGGAAACGTGTCGTCACGTGACCAGAGATAGCTTATAACTCAATAAGTAATCTATTTTATCAAAAAATGAAAACTCATTTAGATTCCAAATCGCTTTAATAGTCCGGCCTGCCAATTTTATGCCTTTGAGTTTAAAAATGTGTCAGAAATTGTGGCAGAAAGTTTTCGTTGTTGAGTAGGTCATTTGAGCAATTCAATACCATCCTGGAAATACAATGGGTAATTTAATCCAATATTTATGTCACCGACATGCTGATTGAACATTTAACAAATATCTTTAATGCGGTTTTCTCCATCCTGAATAAACTAATGATCCTTGACCAAGTCGTAACTACACTCTAAAAAAAATCTGTGAATTGAGCGAATTTTTCCGTTGCTTATATTTCGTTAAAACACGGAACTTTCCTCTTTGTTTCACCCATTTCTCGCAAAATACAGAAAATTACCCCATCTAACGTAAACATTATCTGAAATTTTCCAATCAAAAAATTGCATTTTCGTCAAATCACAGAGGTGTTCCGGCAACTGTTCTGCTAAGTACTTTTTCGTATTAACTGTGAAAAATGACACTTACAAATCTGAGTGAAATGGTGTTTTCATTTTGTTATGAAAATTTTTGTTTCAAATATGACGACACAATGCTTTCATTTCTGAAATACCAGAAATACTCAGAATATTGAAACATGGACATACTCAAAACTAAGCAAATCGAGGTCAGTTCATACTCATTTTTCAAATATTGACATACTCAAAAATTATTAGGATCAGTTCACACTCATTTTTGAAACGTGGACATACTCAAAAAGGAGTACATAGAAGTTAGTTCATACTCATTTTTGAAACATGGACGTACTCAAATATGAGCATATGATGTTTTATTCTTGTGTGTGTGCATGTTTTCAGAAATGAGTATATACATGTTTAAAACTTAATTAATTTTGATTCGGAGCGATTTTGACTATGCGACATACTCAGATTTGAGTATCTTTTGCTCAGTTTTCAAAATGTCGTTTTTAGAGTGTAGAAACGGAATTTTTACGTACGTCTTTTTGTCCTCAAAACAAGGAGCAAACATTGAGCGAATGTATCCGTTGATTATTTTTCGTTAAAACACAAAACTTTCCGATGTGTTTTGGCCATTTTCTCCCAAAATAGAGAAAATTCCCCAATCTAACGTAAAACTTACCTGAAATTTTTCAATCTCGTCAAATCACAAGGATATTCTGGCACTGTGCTGCTCAATATTTTTTCGTATTATAAAACGGATTATTTATAAATTATTATTTTTACGTACGTCGTCGTTTCCACCTCAAAACAAAGAAAATTCGCAAATCTAAGCTCAAAATTTACTGAAGTTCTCCAATAAAAAGACAAAAATTTCTTCAAATGGCATAAAGATTTCTTCTAATCACAGAGGTGTTACGTCAACATGCTGCCTGTAATTTTACATTTTTTGACGCAATTATTTTTCAGAGTGTATGAAGAAATTTGAAGAAATCCTCATCTAGAAACTCGCTGTATTTATCCAGAAATTATCTGCACCTATTTCTCTGCATTTAGAGTTATGTTGATAAAAACTAGACCAATAAAACCATAGATGATACTGCTTGCAATATGAAAACTTTCTCAAGGCGAAGTCTTCAGACTACAGTGATTTTATGCAGCCCTTGTGCAGACAACAAAACTAATATCACCGCTTATTTACAAAACATTTGCATAAAAAATTGCTCGCTATAAAGATTACGTACACAAAGTTTGAGTATCTCATTTATATCTAGCACAATAGAGACATTTAGAAGAGGTTGCTCTGAGATCTTTAGCTGCTATAGATATTCCTTCTAATGATCTTTTATTTAAATAATCTTAGAACACATACAACATTTTACACAAATTTCTTCATATTTACATCTGTCTTCTTATTGAAGTCTTCATATACATTCTTCCATACACAATGTGGAAGCCTTGTTACAGATTATCCACAGGACGACATAAATACAGACTCCACACTATGTGTGTGCATTGGAGTCACCGGGAGTTGAACCCGGTACTGCCACCATGACAGGTGAACGTCTACACGCTCTAGGCCACGGAAAACGCAAAATATATGTGTCATGTTGTACCGATCTTATCTCATTTGAACAGTATAAAGCGAGTTACTAACTGAAAATAACTGGCTTGGCTTGCTGCTTGACGCTAACGTTCTCGCCTACTGTTCATGAGATCCCTGGTTCAAGTATCGCCAGCGGCAGCAATCTCCTATATGATGATCCGGACAAACACGCAACAACGTTCAAGAACAACAACAATCATCTCATCTCATAACCAACAGATGGCAGCACTAAATAAATATAAATCATCCCCTGCAAGCAAAGTCTATGAAATACTCACAGCACAAAGCCTGTCATTCCGCGCATCACATATGCGTACAACAGCATCACGTACGAGTGCATGTCGCTCGTCTGACGTCAACAAGCGGTCTTCCTCCTGTGGATAGAGTGTGTAGTAATCTAATCTCGCTTGAACAGTATAAAGCGCGTTACCAGCTGAAAGTAATTGGTTTGGCCTTTTGTTTGACGCTAATATTCTCGCCTACTGTTCATCTACTTCCACCTGCGGCAGAAATCTCCTCAATGTTTTATGAAGTTATATCCTCTGGGCCACCATGTACATACAACGACTTTAATACATACGTCAGATCTCAGATGTAATAATCGTTTTATCAATTAATGAAAGCACTAGGAATTTAATGAGGAATCAACTATAATCTTGATTCCATTATAACTGTCAGGTTAGTGTAAAATTGTTAGCTTTTAATTATTTTTCTTTCAAAAAGTACAGAATAATGTAATAAATCAATTATAGATGCTGCTTCACAATACAACAATGGTTTCTTTCCATGATCTGGGTCCTTTTATTATAAAAATGGCGTGAAGTTTTCCAGGCGATTGTAAGTAATAAATAATTTTGTTGTTAAAAATAAGGAAGTCATTTTTTATCTCGTTATGAAAATCGTCAAAGAACGAACCAGTTTTTTATATTTAGTTTTATTTTTTAAGAATAGAAAATAAATATATTTGGAAATTGTTAGAGAAAATTTTTTGTTACCTGAACCGCCACCATATGGCAGCACCACAAAATGCACTTTAAATTGTGCTACAGAACGCTCTTAGTTAGCAGTTGATACAATGGCTTTGACTAAGTAACATGATAAAATAGTGCAGGGTTGAAAAAAAACATAAAATCTTTCAACAAAATGTTCCAAAGGATCTATCTTCAAAACCACTAAGCATTATCAAATGTTAAATGCATTTCATTATCCTATTTTATAAATATTACTTCTTTTTAAGTTTTGTTTTTTTGTTGTATTGTTCCAGCGAGTATCCAGTTTTTTTTTTCCATATAATAGATTTGTGCAATTTTTATCTCATGGAAAAATCAATTTTAAATTGGATAAAGCACAAAACACAGAGGTAAAACTTTTAACTTATCTTTATTATTATTTATTATTGAAGAACTATAGAAGCTCAACTGAAATAACCTTGCAGTGATGCGAAGGAAGGCGTTTAAATATATGGAGTGGATCTCATTCGCCAATACAATCTTGTTCTTAAGTCCCGATTCTGAACTCAGTCGGTATGATTTCGGGGAAATGTGTTGTTGCCATGGAAATAATTATCAATATTCGAGTGGGCAGACGATTTTTCATTTATGAAGATTGTACTGGTGCATGAGACTTTCTCTATATATTGAACCTCCTTCCTTCACCTTAATGCTGGGTGATTTTTGCTTCTGCCTCGATTGAACGTGTATTGCTCGTAGCATCATCTATCGCTGCTATTTGAAACTAAAACCAGGAATCACAGTAAAAATATCTCCTGGCATCTTACATAAACCTCCTGCATTTTTCTTAAATATCTGTCACCGTTTGCAAGTTATTGAATTTTAAAATCAGTCAGTTATTTTAGGGCATTATATGTTTGGTCAGGCAAAACCTATATTTCATTAAATTTCACTTGTAAATAGGTAGGTAAGTAAGTAGAATTTGTTTTAGCATCGGCCAGTTTTGCTTTCTGGGAGGACTTTTGAAAGGAAAGTGGCCAAGTGACACGAATTATCGTTCTTGAGCAAGAAAAATGTTGAATACTTGGTGCAGTCACGCTCCCTGGTTTCGAACCGGTCCGCATTTGTGTCCAGCATGTTAACCACTATTCTGAGACGCCTCAGATGCAAAGAGATTTTTAAATTTTTACTTCAATAAAGATGAAAGGTTGTGATATTTTGTTATTTTAAAATTCTGGATAAAGGCGAAATTATTCAACTAAAAATAACTAGATCAACTTGGTGAAGATACAAAATGCTGTTTGCAGATCATAAAACTGATTTTCATGGTAAATTTCTATGCATCAATGCGACGATTTCTTGCGACGATTTGACTCTATTGGATTAGCATTGACTTTTGGCTATAGTTCTGGTTGTTGTAAACATCTTCCTTCACTTTAGTCTTAGAGTGTGGACAAATAATATAAAAAAATAAATGATATATACATAAATATAAATATATCTTTGTTCTTAGTATTATTTTACTTAATACAAAAAACAGCGAAATTCCAATAAATAAAGAACTAGTATGTTGTGGTCATTACAAAATTTTCTTTTTATACCATTCTAATGTAAGGTATCTGGATGATAATATGGCCAACGCTGGTAATATGGGCAACCCTCAATAATGTTATTAATTTCAGTGGAATCCAAAGGACAGCGCTTGAACATAGTCACTGAAAGTCAGAAGAACATAGTTTAGCATCGGGTTGCTTGCAATTCTTGATCACGTGCACGGGAGGGCAGTCATTGTTGGTTCGTTGTTAGTTGCATTGGCATATTATAAATTTGTCTCTGGTAAGTTTGTTACTTTTCTTATTTAAACAAAGTATTTGTATTTACTGTTATACATAATATTTTAACTGGTTTAATGCTCTTTTTAAATGTATAAACGAATTTCAATATCGGAGTGCGCAGACAGAATTACGAACGCTTTTATAAAATTACTTTTTGTTGGCAATATGGCCGAATGGGCGAAAACAGCTGTAGATATGAGATTATGTGTTATTTGTCGTAATTAAGTGCATGATAAATGTGTCGGCCTTACCGGTTAAGATACAAAAGTTTTCATTTGCTCTACGCGTTAAAAAACAAATTAAAAATACTTTATTCCGTAAAATTTTAATTTTTTTTAAATTTTTGTCTAAATTTACTCCATATTAATTTTTCTATTATTTTTATAAATTTTCAAAATATATATTTTTTGACTAATTTGTGTTTTTTCTGCGTTAAATATAGACCTTTCCATTTTATGATACCTATGGGCATATTACCTGCACATGGCCATATTACCTTCATCAAGTAGCATTTTTTTTTTAACAAACTGCAACATGTGTAAGTTTGGACTAACTTAAATTTTAAAATATTTTTCCAGTGCTAAATAGGGCCCACTTTCTTTGTCAATTATTATTATTTTTAAAAATCAGTTATTACTACTGTTTAAAAATGTCTAACCTTAGGGTGGCCATATTACCTGCAGATACCTTACTATAACTTTATAGCAGCATCAACGATTATGAATAAAAAGCACAGTACAGGCGTTCAAAATTCACAAGAAGTTAAATATTTCCCCAAGAATAGGAGAGCGCAGCGCCCCCTGTTGAATGATCAAAGTCAAAACTCAATCAACAACTATTCATGTCAAAGTCAGGCAGACTATGCAGGTTGATTAAATTCCGTGCATTAGTTCTTCAGATATATCAATCGCGAAAATATTGAAAACCACAGCATAAGAGCGTCACCTGTGGGGTGTGATACACCCAAACGTAGCTAGAATCTATTTATGTCAAAGTCTAACAGCATATAGAGTTTGATGTTCCTATAATTCCCTGAATTAGTTTTTGAGCCATAATTTTCGCGAAAAACACAGAATAGCAGTGCTAACTATTGAGAAGGTATACATCCAAAGATAATCAGCATCATTTTATGACATGGTCTAATATAATATGAAGTTTGATGAAGTACCATGCATAAGTTCTTCATGTTATATATCACAAAATCTTGAAAAATATCTCTTAGCAGCGCCACCTGTACAGCCAAACATAATCAGCACCAATTTATTCCGAGATCTAACTGAATCCGAAATCTGATTAACTTCCGTACATTAGTTTTTGAGATAGAGCATCCGCACAATTTGTGTCACGCACAGACTAAAAGACAGACAGACATTTTCAAAAATAGTCACATCGTGTTCAGGGCATTCCAAAACATGCAAAATCTATAAAAAATTGGAATTCTAAAATTTTTACGATTCGAGTACTTTTTTCTTATACATATACAGAAGACGAAAGTAAAATCAATACTTTGACAAAAAATAAATTAATAAAATGAATATTATTTATAAGAGTATAAAAAAAAATAAACACAAGAAGTTCAAGATCATTATAAACGTAAAACAATGAAGATACTTTTATTATGATATGCATAAATCTGTCATAATATATATTGATTATTACATCAAAATAAAAAATATACTAATGAATTTAAAATACACTTTTATTCTCTTAACATCTAAACGCAACCCTTTTCCAAAGATCATTATGAAAGTAAAACAATGAAGATACTTTTATTATGATTTGCAATCATATGCGTAAATGTGTCGTAATATATATTGATTATTACGTCAAAATAAAAAAATACTAATGAATCTAAAATATACCTTTATTCTCTTAACATCTAAACGCAATTCTTTTCCAAAGATCATCATAAAAGTAAAACAATGAAGATACTTTTATTATGATTTGCATTTATATGCCATAAATATGTCATAATATATATTGATTATTAAGCAAAATAAAAAAAAATACTAATGAATCTAAAATATACTTTTATTCTCTTAACATCGAAACGCAACCCTTTTCCGAAGATCATTATAAAAGTAAAACAATGAAGATACTTTTATTATGTTTTGCAATCATATGCATAAATGTGTCATAATATATATTGATTATTACGTCAAAATAAAAAAATACTAATGAATCTGAAATATACTTTTATTCTCTTAACATCTAAATGCAACCCTTTTCCAAAGATCATTATAAAAGTAAAACAATGAAGATACTTTTATTATGATTTGCAATCATATGCAGAAATGTGTCATAATATATATTGATTATTACGTCAAAATAAAAAAATACTAATGAATCTGAAATATACTTTTATTCTCTTAACATCTAAATGCAACCCTTTTCCAAAGATCATTATAAAAGTAAAACAATGAAGATACTTTTATTATGATTTGCAATCATATGCAGAAATGTGTCATAATATATATTGATTATTAAGCAAAATAAAAAAAAATACTAATGAATCTAAAATATACTTTTATTCTCTTAACATCTAAACGCAACCCTTTTCCGAAGATCATTATAAAAGTAAAACAATGAAGATACTTTTATTATGTTTTGCAATTATATGCATAAATATGTCATAATATATATTGATTATTACATCAAAATAAAAAAATACTAATGAATCTAAAATATACCTTTATCCTCTTAACATCTAAACGCAATTCTTTTCCAAAGATCATTATAAAAGTAAAACAATGAAGATACTTTTATTATGATTTGCAATCATATGCATAAATGTGTCATAATATATATTGATTATTACGTCAAAATAAAAAAATACTAATGAATCTGAAATATACTTTTATTCTCTTAACATCTAAATGCAACCCTTTTCCAAAGATCATTATAAAAGTAAAACAATGAAGATACTTTTATTATGATTTGCAATCATATGCAGAAATGTGTCATAATATATATTGATTATTACGTCAAAATAAAAAAATACTAATGAATCTGAAATATACTTTTATTCTCTTAACATCTAAATGCAACCCTTTTCCAAAGATCATTATAAAAGTAAAACAATGAAGATACTTTTATTATGATTTGCAATCATATGCAGAAATGTGTCATAATATATATTGATCATTACGTCAAAATAAAAAAATACTAATGAATCTAAAATATACTTTTATTCTCTTAACATCTAAACGCAAACCTTTTCCAAATTAATCCATAAATGGATGAATTACTGTGTCTTTTCTTTTACTAGCAAAACACGAACTTTATGTCCCTAATATAAGAACTTTTCGTAACTTGTTTCAATTTTATGCTTCCCATGAACCTATAACGAAGAGATAATGAAATATAGTAGACCTTACTAAAATGTAATTGGTTTTATTTAATAGACGTAGTTGTATAAAAGAAAGTTGAGTTGTTTTGTGTCTGAAGCCAACCAAATTTATTTTTACTTCCTTACATAAGAATGTTACAATATATTTTTAGATTTTTTTCATTGGTTCATGTCTTGGGATTTATTTTCATAGTGATGGTAAAAGGCTTAGTGCCTATTCATTTTTTTCTATTTGTTGAATGTTATGTTTAATAAAATATATATTTTTATCAAAATCGGATAGAAAAGATTAAACATCGGAGAAAGTATAAAATGCAAATTCCGAAATCTCTAAAGGTATATAAGAAATACTTAAATAACAATAGTAAAATAATAATAATAATAATAGTAAAAAAATTATGAAAATATTATAGATGTCTTTCACAGTTGATGTACCTAAAATGAGCTGACATTTTAAAAATTTAATAAAAAGTAAACGTTGACAACTATTAAAGTTATACTTACTTGCAGAAGGTGATTTATATTAGCTTTACTTTGCTTAGTTATTTTAGTTACAAATATCACTGATAAATGATGCTGAACTGTTTCAAACTCTTAGAACTTCCAAACTGACGTATATAAACGAATCAAAGTTCAATCAGTTTTTACCCTTCATTTTCTTTAGTTAATAAAGAGTCAAAAAGTGGTTTGCGTTTTGAAATGCCAAAATTATTTTGGAAATTATTACAGTTTGAGATTTTCCAGCGCTACCTATCAATGATATTCGGAACTAAAAATGAAGCTTTGAAAAGGAATTCCTGACTTCTTACTTGCCTCTCCTGCAAGAATAACTTGAATAGCTGTCAACGCTATTGAATTTCAAAAGCCTTCATTCCACTTGAGTACACCCTGTATATTGGCGTAACTGGTTATAAAAATCTGGATTGGGACCCATGACATGCACTTACTGCTTCATGTGAAGCTAATGATTAGAAATAATTAAAAGCACTTTACTGATTTTTTCCCTAAATGAAACATGTTATAATAGTATGCATTGTGCATGCTTAAGGTCTGTTATTGCTTGCTTGTTATTTTTATATTACTAGGGGGCTCTGTTCAATACGAGCAACGCTCACGAACCCCCTGCAAACACCGCAGATTCTAAATATTCTAATTTGCACTGTTTTAAAAGAATTAACCGATTACAAAAGAATAAATGATAACATCACGACCATCTTATGTAATCGGGTTGACATTCATTTTCCTTTTACTAGGGAATTTTTAATTTCTCAAGGACGTATCCAGCTGTCGAGGCAGCTGACGACTGTTTTCGTAATTGATTAAGTAAGAACTATCACACATTTGAAAAACTGTTTGTATAAAATGTCTATAAAAAGTCCCTGCCTCTCGGATTTTTATAATGACGCTATAACAAAATCGTTTTAAATATGACTTTCAAATGCATCGTTTTAAATATGACGTATTTTTCACCATTAAATGCACATAATAATTTTGTTTGTCCCTGTAAATGAACGATGACTGCTATACACACACAGAATATCCTGTAGTAAGCCTCTTGTAATGCACCTTAGTGATATATATAAATTTCAATGCGTTTAAAATAGTGAAACATTATTTAATTAAACCGCAAACGAGTTTTCTCCATAGACGTAATGTAACGGAATTCTTTTGACTGTCCCTGTAAAGTAACTATAAGTGCTATGCACACAATATTCTATATTAAGCTTCTTGTAATGCACCTTAGTGATATATATCAATTACAATGTGTTTGAAATTGTGTAACATCATTAAAATAAACCGCAAATGATTTTTCCCCATAGACCGTAATGTAACAGAATTCTTTTAAGTGGCCCTATAAAAAAACTCTAAGTGCTACACACTTCAGTTGAAATAGGGAACATGCTATAGATAACGACAATAACATATAAAAATTGCAGGGCAATCAAAGGATATTTACGGGAGTTAGAGCACGGACAGACGGCAGACGGCTAGACGGCCAGACAAACCGAAGTCATAAACACTTTTCAACTAGGTTGGAAAGTGTTAAAAATGAGTCAAGATGTATAAAATCTTTAAAAATATTTTCAGCTCTTTTTCCGAGACATCATCAGTTACTGTTGTTTCGGTTCTTTCTCGCTAGTCATTTTCGTTCAAGCCTTCCCTATTTTTTCCTATTCCTAATAATATGTGGTGCCATCTATTATCAATTTTTACATGCATCATATCATTTCATGTTTCAGATTTTGCTGTGATTATTTCTACGAAGTTGAACGAAGGTTGAAGGTACTTTACATAACTTTTAACCATGTGCATTGATTTTTTGCGTGTTTTTAAATGCCATTTGGGCAATTTTAATCTGGTGTAATTGGCTTTATTTAATACAGTTGTGATGCAGTTATTTGAAAGAAAGCAGCGATATCTTACAGCTTTTCATCAGTCATACCGCAAATTCCCCATTATAATGTTAAACCTATGGGCTAAGAAAACATCCACATTTTTAAAATTTTCTCTCCAAAAATTAAAACTTTACCTTCTTTACCTCTTAGTTGTTATCAGTCAAACCACAAATCTCCATCTAATGTCAAACTTTTGATCTTGAAGTGCATCCATATTTTTCAAAATTTTTTTTTTTGAAAATTAAAATTTATAATTTTTTTTCTGCATTCTCTTTTTGAAGGATGTTTCTTTCCTTATTATTTGACAAAATGTTTCTAAAATATATACTTAATTTTATATTTTTAGTGTTCAAATATACAATTGTGAAGCAAATGAAAGCAGACGCTTTCTAAATAAGAATTTAACAATTGAAATAAAACTATAACTGTGTGTTTTACACTGTAAAAAAAAAAAAAAAGTGGGTCGATCTACTAAAAAATTTTAGTTTTTCTCATTGATTTTAGCAATTACTAAAAAATTTTTTGTATTCTTACTCAGTTACAAGAAAATCTGTAAGAATTACTAGAAAACAGCTAGAAACATTACTAGAAAACAGCTAGCAAAGATTCCAGTTTTTAGTACCGGTTACTAAAAATATCTGTGGAATACAAATATACAACAAAAATTTTAGTAACTTCAGGATTTTTTTTCCCAGTGTAGAATTATTTTGTCCAATAAAAAAGAAAGAAACATTCTTCAAGAAGACAATTTAAAAAAAAAATTATTAATTTTAATTTTCCAAGGAAAAATTTGAAAAATATGTATGCATTTTAAGATTATAGGTTTGACATTAGAGATGGAGATTTGATTTCACTGATAACAACTCGAGCCAAAATATTTTATGTTATTATTATTTTTTTTCAATCAGAATATTACTTACTTTCATATAGTAAAAAACGGGCATTTCAAACTATGAGCTAAATTATTTAGACAATGAAATTTTTTATAAAAAATAGGAAAAAAAAACTTGAAAAAATCAAAAATAGAAAAAAAAAAAAATGGACCACCAGAATTTTGTTTAGTACGTCTCTGCACTATACCTTTAAATTGCTGTGTCTAGTTTTTGATCTTATAAAACTTATTAAACTGAACTATCTTGACCGATTTCAACATTAAATAGAACTTAAAATAATTCTTCGATTTAAAAACTCTCTGTTTCGACGTGTTTATCGTATATTTTTTCTGTCAAAATTACCAGTTTTCATGTTTTATATGTAATACTTTTTGAAATATAAGCTGATATAGTGAAAAAGTCACAATAAATACAATTACGGCACCAGCATTATTAGTTATTTTTTTTTTTTTTTAGAATACAGAGATACTTCTTTGTACCAGAAGATTTGGCAGATTATACAAATACTTCAAGTCTATTCTCATAGGCACAATCTTAGTACTTGTTTCCTTGTTACACAAGATTATGTCAATCTAGTCTAGATTAGACATTAATCAGCCCAAATACAGTCAAACTTCGTTAGAGAGTCACTCTCGGGTCCACTTAAAAATGACTTACAAAGCGGAGTTTATATTAAATATATAATGAAATTAGAAATGTTTATATAATAACTGTACAGATAACTAAATTACATTATAAAGTATACAGGGTGATTCATAAAAGATGGGCAGAACTTTAAGGGGTTATAGTACACTTAAAGACAAATAATATTAAATAGGAGACTAAGGGTCCCAGACGTATTCCCAAGGAGATAGGGGGCATTAAAGTTTAGGGTCCGAAATTTCAAATGATTATAAAACATGGAAAAATTGGTCGATTCGTTTGCGGTTTTTGCAAAAAATTTTCTTTATGCCAGTATTTTCTTGAAATAAAATTTTAAAGTTCAATTTCAAAAAATGCCGATAGGGGGCGCTTTAGACTTTGGAGTAACAAACAACTATTTTTTAACGTTATTTTTTGTATTTCTTTAAATGATTTCGAAAGCTTAGACTTAAACTTAAATTTTGATCTAAAAATCTGAGTCCTAACGAGTAGTTAAGTAGCGTAAACTGAAATTTGAAATTTGAAACCCTTCTCCCCCCAGAACAAAAATCAGTTATTCCCGATCTTTGTGTCGTAGATTAGGCTCTAACTACTGCCGCGTTTTGCTAAAATTATTCTTTATGTCAGTATTTTCTTGAAAATAAATTTTAAAGAAAATTTTCAAAAAATTCCGATAGAGGGCGCTTTAGACTTTGGAGTAACGAACAACTATTTTATACCGTTATTTTTGTGTCTCATTAAATGCTTTCTAAAGCTTAGACTTAAACTTAAATTTTCAGCTCAAAATCTGAATCGCTGAGCGTGGTTCAGTAGCGAGGGGAGGGGGTTCAAATTTCAACTTCTGAACATAGTTCAGTTTGCACTACTTAACCATGCCCAACGATTCTGTGCTGTGATACGAGGCAAAAATACAACTTTCGTCAAGGACTGCATAGTCGGAATTCACTCATAAAGGCACTGGCACAGTTGGAAACGTCGCTCATGCAAACGTTAAAGCTCCATTCCTGACGCTAGTCACCGGGTGAAGAAGGAAACAGAAAGTATGCAAATGTCAAATGGGGAAGAAGAAGAACACGTATGCAAAATTTCGACACGATTCAGGCATAAAAACCACTGAACGGTGAGTCAAGTGTAAGTCGCTGTAGTAATGAATCGGAAGATGGTGCCCTTCACGAATAAGGAAAAGGCTGAGATGCATTTAATTTACGGAGCGGCAGATGGAAATGGTGCAGAGGCACAACGAATGTACGGAGAGCGATTTCCTAACAGGCGGTTGCCTAACCGCAAAACTTTCGAGCGCTTGCACAGACAGTTGTGTGAGACGGGATCATTTCTCGCTTCCCGGTCGAATGCAGGTCGTGCAAAAAAGGACGAATCAGTAGTTGTTGCAGAAGCCATTCTGGATGTAGTAGCGGCGCAGCCAAGTACAAGTACACGAACAGTGGCTAGCCAGGTGGATACCTCACAGTCCACGACTTGGAGGGTACTGAAGGATGAACATTTGCTCCCGTTTCATGTGCAACGAGTCCAGAAACTGTCTCCAGGGGATTATCCAAATCGTATTGAATTCGCCCGCTGGTTTCTGCAGCAGAACGCGCTAAATCCACATTTTGGACGAACTGTGCTTTTCACCGATGAATGTACCTTCACACGTGAAGGTACATTTAACACACACAATGCACATGTATGGGCGGATGTCAATCCACATGCTACGTATCTACATGCTCATCAGAGACGCTTTTCCATCAATGTTTGGGCAGGAATCCTCGGAGACCACCTAATCGGACCGTACCTTCTTCCTGAACGCCTCAACGGTAAAACATACCTCACATTTCTGCAACATGTGCTGCCAGACCTGTTAAACGTTGTTCCTCCACGCATCCGGCGGGTCATGTGGTTCCAGCACGATGGAGCGCCAGCCCATTACGTACGAGACGTCCGCAACTATCTGGACATCACATTTCCGAACAGATGGATTGGTCGAGGTGGTCCTGTTGCTTGGCCTGCTCGCTCGCCAGATCTTTCACCCCTCGATTTCTTTTTTTGGGGACGATTGAAGGCTCTTATGTATGAGACACCCATTGAATCCCCCGAGGAACTGGTCGCCAGACTTTCCGCCGCTGTAGGGGAAGTGCTCGAAAAGCCTGATGTTTTCGCGAATGTTCGCCGTTCCATTCGTCGCCGTTGTTCTGCGTGCATAACCTCTGGTGGTCACAATTTTGAACATTTATTGTGATTACATGTTAATAAATATGCTTTGGTAACATAATCCTAATTTGTGTCTTTTTACCTCGTATCACAGCACACAATGTGTGGACATGGTAAACTGAACTGTGCTCAGGAGTAGAAATTTCAAACCCCTCTCCCCAGAAACTTAACCACGTCTAACGATTCAGATTTTGGGCTGAAAATTTAAGTCTAAGCTTTAGAAAGCATTTAATGAGACACAAAAAATAACGGTATAAAATAGTTGTTCGTTACTCCAAAGTCTAAAGCGCCCTCTATCGGAATTTTTTGAAAATTTTCTTTAAAATTTATTTTCAAGAAAATACTGACATAAAGAATAATTTTAGCAAAACGCGGCAGTAGTTAGAGCCTAATCTACGACACAAAGATCGGGAATAACTGATTTTTGTTCTGGGGGGAGAAGGGTTTCAAATTTCAAATTTCAGTTTACGCTACTTAACTACTCGTTAGGACTCAGATTTTTAGATCAAAATTTAAGTTTAAGTCTAAGCTTTCGAAATCATTTAAAGAAATACAAAAAATAACGTTAAAAAATAGTTGTTTGTTACTCCAAAGTCTAAAGCGCCCCCTATCGGCATTTTTTGAAATTGAACTTTAAAATTTTATTTCAAGAAAATACTGGCATAAAGAAAATTTTTTGCAAAAACCGCAAACGAATCGACCAATTTTTCCATGTTTTATAATCATTTGAAATTTCGGACCCTAAACTTTAATGCCCCCTATCTCCTTGGGAATACGTCTGGGACCCTTAGTCTCCTATTTAATATTATTTGTCTTTAAGTGTACTATAACCCCTTAAAGTTCTGCCCATCTTTTATGAATCACCCTGTATAAATTAGTTGAATAAGAATTAGGATTCTTGAAATGGATGACAAAGAAAGTATAGTAAGTATGAATGTTTTAATTGTAATTAATGAAGTATTTAATTGTACATTTCAATATGTACCCATTTGTTACTGCCTTACAAAAAACCACCCATTTATGTTTGATGTCAGTTTTCAGAAATCAATTTTTTTCTTCCTCTAAGGAATATAGCATATTGTATTTGCTATCTGTATAGTGTCACTCAAAGACGAAATATAGCATATTGTATTCGCTATCTGTATAGTGTCACTCAAGGATGAAATATAGCTCCCCAGTTCATCAATGATAGCTTTGTCCTTTACAGCAATCAGTTTGGGAGGTTCCTCTTCTTCTTTATCGCGGTCGGATTCTATCGCTGACCCATTCCTCGCTTTCAAAACGTCCGCTACAATTTCAGTTATTGTTGCATTCAGAGACTTTGTTGATATGTCAGACAATCTCTATAACGAAAAGGCTGACATCTGGAAAGTTGTTAAACTTACAGTCATGCATAAAAAAACGAAGTGTTTTCTGAAATAACCGTGACAAAGAAATTAAACCAAGTTTGTCTATCCCACTCTTAAATGCAATAAACAGAGTTCAATATGTAAGAAAGCGTATGAGAATGACCGTGACTTCTGAAACATGACTTAATATGCGGAGTGACGTTTCACCCAGGTGACTTGCTGCGAGGTTTGAATGTATAGTAGTTACTTACAGTATTGACTCGCGTAACTTGCGCACTTTTTTACAACGTTTTAGGGTTAGAAGGCGGGGTACGTAATCATGGATCCTTTCTGGCAACAATATTATACCATACATGCTTTCGCTAAGTTACTGAATCAATATAATCAATATGAAATCAATATTAATACAAATATTAATATAAAATATGTACTTTAATATACAAATATGTACTTAAAATATGTACTTAATATTGTAAAATATGTACTTAATATAAAAAGAACCTATTTATTATTAAGATTAAATGAACAGGTTTTATTTTAAAAATAAGATTTTAAGAAAAATAATAAAAAAGAAAAATATGTATGAATTAAGAAATAGTCACATTAAAAATAAAATATTGTAAAAGGAATTTATTTATTTAAAAATAAAATGAAAGTGATTTCTGAAAATACAATTTTAAGAAGTACAGTAAAAAAGAAAGGAAAAAGTAATACAAAGATTTTTAAAAGAATGATAAATATGAATAAAGTAATATTTACTTAAAAAAACATTTATATATTTAAAACGAAAAGCGCATTATGTCAAGTTCACATTCTGTTTTCCACACGAAAATCGTCTTTTTGCGCATGCTTCAACTTTTTTAAAAGGCTTCTCCCCTCAGAAACGGGAACCCTGATTGATTAGGCCTCACCTGTTTAGCCTAGGGGGATTGAAAAGGGTTGATTAAAAATGGATGGAGTCATACCATTGCATTGAAAGCATAGACCTTCTAACATATTTTTGCTCTGAGGTTGAAAGATAAAGCTTTTTTTAAGAATTCGTGTTTTGACTGCTAAATATACATATTTTTTCGCAAAATTTTAAAAAGAACTTGGATACAGGTATAACCGATTGAAATGTCGGAGAGTTCGGAAGATGAGAACTATTTTCTTGATGCTGTGTTAAAGGAGCCGACGCAAAAACATACAAACAAACAAAAAAGCGAGAAGAAAACATTTCTTTTACAACTAGATAACAATATTTTTCACGACATTTTTACACAGGCAGTAAAACCGTTTTATTTATTACTATTAAAGATTTCAAAGAGTTCGGACAAAAATAACTTTCTATTTTAAAACTATGAAACGACCTTAGGTAAAAAAAAAAAAAAAAACAAGAAAATGCGCTACATATCAATATTTTTTTGCGAATTTTTCATTTTAAAATATAATTTCATACGAAATCGGGTTAAAGATATAAAATAATAAAAACTTGATTTTTTTTTAAGTTTATTATCACGGGCCCGGGCAACGCCGTGCGGAGGCCAACTAGTATATAGAAACAGAACTTATTTATTTTAAAATAAGATGAACCTGATTTCAGTAAATACAATTTTAAGAAAAACAATAAAAAGGGAAAAAACTATATAAATTCTTTAAAGATTAATAAAATAAATATTTACTTTAAAAATAAAATCAAATCAAAGGAAACTTATTTCTTAATGAACGTGAAATAAAATGAACGTGATTTCTGAAAATACGGTTTTAAGAAAAATAATAATTAAAAAAACGAAAAAAAAAAAAAAAAAAAAAAAACAATATAATGATTCTTTAAAGATTTATATAAATAAAGAAATGTTTAATAAATAAAATAATGTAAAAAGAACTTATTTATTTAAAATTAAAATAAGCGTAACTTTTTAAAGATTTTAAGAAAAAAAAAGAAAAAAAACAATATTAAGATTCTTTAAATATTAATATTAAAAAAAAAGAAGTAACTTACTTTTAAAATAAAATAATATAAAAAAAACATTTATTTAAAAAATATTGAACATTATTTCTGAAATTAAAATTTTGCTTAACTTCTTAGATCGGTTATTTTCTAAATAATCCATATATAGAAGCATTAATGCTTCTTTTCTTGTTCTAACATTATGCGAACTTTATGTCCCTAATACAGGAACGTTTTGCAACTTCGTTTCAATTTTATGTTCCCCATCAAAGTGTAACGAACAGAAAATGAAATATAGTGGACCTAGCTAAAGTGTAATTGGCTTTATTTAATACAGTTCTGATGCAGTTATATAAAGGAAAACAGCAAATTCTTACACTGTAAAAAACAAGACAAATGTTTCTTAATCAAAAATATATATTATAACGACGTACGAAAATGTATAAGAAGCTCTTCCAAGTTACCCATGATTCTGAAAAGCGCTCAATATCTAATGATAAAAACTCAGAAACCAATAGATTTTCGTGGTTTAAAGAAGCCTGTATAAAAAGAAAATTTCTTCCACTGCTACTGGTTTTATGCAGTGTAATTAAAAATAAATAAATAACTAAATAAAAACTGAATATCCTCAAATATTTTTATCGTTATCACAAAAATAAAACATGAGACTTTAAAATATAAAGTAAACGCAAACAGCGAAATATAAAGATTTTGGGTTTTCTCCACTATCCCATTAAACACTTTCCACAGAAAAAAAAAAAAACATTTACTTGACATCAGATTTGTGACACGTATTTGTTACGTCATCAAGGGATTTTTAATTCAACGTTTATCTGTATTTTTAACGATATTTTACTGATCCATAAGTTGTTTCGTTAATTAAAATAACAATTACATCATTCAACGGTGAAATCATGATATTAAAAGAGGGAAAGCTATTAATTTTTTTTTTTTTTTTTTTTTTTTTTTTTTTAAGCTTCCAATACAACGATCTTTCTCCATTCAGTGATTTTTATTTGTTTGTAGAGTTGCAAAGAACCGGTTTATTCTCCGGTTTATTTCCAATAGACCCAGTTTATTCCCAAATTTAAACCGGGTTTATTCTAGTCTTTGCAACTCTATTTGTTTGTCATGTGCACAAAGCGTTCATACATGCGATATTGGGATTGCGGCATTAACGAATTTCTTGTATTTTTGGGTGTTTCCAATACAGTGAGGTCACTGCATCCAGTGATTTTTTTTTTTTTTTTTTCATATTAGCGAAGCACTCGTACATGCAATATGGTGATCGTGATATTAACGAATTTCACGTGTTTTGAGGGATTCCAATACTGCGAGGAATGAATTTCATGTGTTTTTTGTTTCTCAAATTCGCAATGATCGTTAACATTTTTTGTAATATTGATGAAATGGGCATTAAAACGTTTTATTTATAAATGCAATATATACAAAAAATCATCTGTTTGTTTGTGGATTATTTTAATAATTCTGTATTTAAATTCATAAGTTACTTCTTATAACTATATTTAATTAATCAATTATTATAATTATTTAAATTAATTCTTATGATCATTTCTTTAAAAAAAAATTTTTTTTCTCTGACAAATGAATCGTCGTCTGAATAAATGAATTTTTTTATCCGGTATGTGGCTACTCTCATATAAAGGCATTAATTCATTAATTTTCCTCTCTGTAACCATTTAAAAATTTAGAATTACAACAATCTTCCATTTTTTTTTAATTGTGCGTTATAATTTGGCGATAGTTTTTTTTTTAAATTGAAATTAGTAGACGGGATAATGGAGAAGTACTAGATATTGTAACATTGTTATTACAGAAAGTAAATTCGTATTTCTACTACTGGATTTAAAAATATCCCCGCTTTTTCTAAAAATAATGCTACATAACTCTATTAACCAAAATCAGCAATATCTACTCTATTCAATATAGTATATATATTTTTATGTTCAAACAAACTATAAGTTCCTGCGTTGCAGACATAAATTTAATATTATATCAATAAAAGAAAATAAATAGTAATTCATCTGTTTATGTATCAGTTTAGGAAAAATTTGGATTTAGATGAATAAAAGTGCATTTTATCTTCCAATATTTCAGTTTTTGTCTGTGTAAATGAGAGTAATTTTCAAAATAAATTCTGACAAGTAACTCAATTTTATACTTTTAAAATATTTCATACTGGCTTTCTCTTATACTGTTTTGCTTGCAGATTTCATTGACTGTTAGAGAAATAATGTTTGTATTTTTTTTTATTATAAACTGTTTAATTTTTGAATTACTAATCATCTATACAAGGCTTCAGAGTTTTCACATTATATGAATATAACTAACACTGAATATTTTAATTAAAGCACTTAGTTTTTCTCTAATTACATATACTCAGAATCGTCATTTAGAAGTTAGGCAATTGGAAAGCTAATCGCTTAATATTATTCAAATAATTTCTTAAGGTAATAATCTGTATTATAAAGAACAAACGTATGTCCGTGCATAACGCTGACGTCATTTTGCGAATGGCAACAGTTGACGATGAAATTTCGGTTTTGCGATTTTTGCTACTGTATTTTTTTTTATTTCTAAACATCACATGTTTTTAATTTTTACACCGTTTTATAAGAGAAAAAACCTACTTTGAAATGCAATCTATTTGAAAACTGTATCGCAATTTACTCATTTATTATATCATTTAAATTAAATTTCAAGCATGATTTTTTTTTAAATCACCCTATCGCTTGCAGACGATTACAAAATATTAATCCGTTTGCAATTTAAACAATATAAAAAGTTCAGCATTTGTTTCCAGCTAATATTCAATAACGAAATTAAAACGAAATTATATTTAAGCAATAAATAAAATAGAATAAATAAAACACAAATTTAACAGACATGTAATTGAAATAATCGTTTACAACACTGTTAAAAATTTGCAGCAAACTGTCCAGTCATTTGACCGTTTTTATAGAAAACGGTTACATAACCATAATTTAAATCTATTCTGACCATAATATGGGCTGTAATATGGTCAGAATAAAGTTAAATTACGTTAATATAACCGTTTCCTATAAAAACTGTCAAATGACTGGACAGTTTGCTGCAAATTTTTAACAGTGTAGGTGTATCGGTTAATTCCCGCTGTTTTACTTAATAGATGGCAGCAGCTATTAATACAACGTTCAATCATTTGACATATAGTGTGTTTTGTTGTACTAACATACAACTTGAAAACCATAAATGTCAAAAGTTCTCAAAGTAATAACATCATATAAATATTCGTGCTCAAAAATGTCGAATTTCGTTCCTTCCAAAGAGTATTTGCGAACTGTGCTTTTGTTTCTGTTTCATTCCAAGAAATCGGCTTCTGAAAGTCATAGAACTCTTGTGAAAGTTCATGGTGACAAAGCATTATCAGAAACAACATGCAGAGATTGGTTTCGACGATTTAAAAGTGGTGATTACAGCGTTGAATACAAAGAATGTACAGGTCAGCCAAAAAAGTTTGAAGATCCCGAATTGGAAGCTTTGCTCGACGAAGATCCGTGTCAGATCAGTCCGAAACAGTTAATGGCTAACGCTACCGACAACAAATGATGAATTTGAACCATGAATTGATCGAAAAACGTCCAGAATGGGCTAGAAGACATGGAAAAGTGATTTTGCAGCATGACAATGCTCCGGCTCATACCACAACTTTGGTCACGGACACCGTAAAAGCGCTGGGATGGGAACTGCTGCCTTACCCGCCGTACTCTCCGGACCTGGCACCGTCCGACTACTATTTGTTTTCATCAATGTCGCACGCATTGGCAGAGCAACACTTCGATTCGTACGAAAATGTGAAAAAATGGCTCGATGACTGGTTTGGCTCAAAAAAGGAACAATTTTTTTGGCGAGGCATCCACAAATTGCCAGAAAGATGAGAAAAATGTGTAGCTAGCGATGGCCGCTGGTTTGAATAATCTATTTTTATTATTTCCTATGTATTTTTAGCTTCAAAAATCAATAAAAAACAGCGAGAATTAACCGGTACACCTAGTAAAACCTCTGACATTATCAGAATAAAAAAAACTGTTTTAACGATTTTTTCTGCAAGTAACTTGCGCGAGGCCAATGCGAAATTACTGCTTTTAATAAATTTCAAAATTTTATTTGAATATGTAATTGAAATATTTCATATAAAACTGCTCTTGGTTGTTGTTAGGAAATCTAAAAAATATATAAAATGTAAAAAATCTATTAGAGTTTTCAATTAAAAAAATAAATAGCCTTCACATGTATTCTCTATCCCGGGTAGCCCATGTCGGATGCCCTAGTTTATATAAAGGTTGTACCTTAACTTTCAGAGGTCAGTGCAGTTTAACCCTTTCAAGGCTGGTGGTACGTTTTTGAAACCACTTAATTTTAATTCTCATATGCTACAATGATACCAGAATTTTGGTATGAAAATTTTCTTTTTATGATGTATGTAAAACATAGCTTTTTCTTTTTTGCAAATAAATGTATTAGAAAATTCCAGTGTCATTCATTCATTTCAACATTTTAGTAATGGAAGTGCTTTGCCCCTGAAAGGGTTTTAAGCTGTAAGACGTTCTGTCATTTACTTTTTATTACTTCACCATTCTACATTTATTTTCCAGTATGATAAGAAGCAGATTTATTTTTAGAAAAGATAATTTTCAATAGAAAAATATGCTCTAAATATGCTTATTTGTTTATTTATATGTTTGTGATTATGTAAAATTTATACCGCAACACAAAAACAAAATCTATAAAGAAGAAAGAACTTTCTGGACGTAAAAAGAATGTAACATTGTTGTTGAAGAAGGTTAAATTAAATTTGTGTAAGCTTTCTATCCAAAACATTTCTTCGGAACTTTATTAACCAAAATCAATTACATTTTAGCAAAGGTCCACTGTATTCAATTTTCTCTTGTTTATGGTTTGATGGGGGGCATAAAATTGAAATAAGTTAGAGGAAGTTCCTGTATTGCAGACATAAATTTAGTATTATGTTCGTAAAACGGAAGAAACTGTAATTCATCTATTTATGGATTAGTTAGGAATATTTAGATGTTACGTAAATAAAGGTACATCTCGTTGCAACAATTGCATTTATGGGTAAAAGACAGAAAATTTAATATAAAGTAAAGCACCGTTTATACGTTTCTCACTAATACGTCTTTTACATTTCTACGTCGTTTCAATGCGGTCCCAATTCATCCCTATGTATTTTAGTGTTGTAATGTTTCATTTATACGACGCATAACTTCGGTTATACGTCGTTTCTTTCAAAAGTACTTTTGGTAAAAGAGTAAATTTAATGTTTTAATGAATTTAGAATTACTGGCGAAGAAATTAGATATTCCTGTTTCAACTCTGAAAACCATTATCTACGGCGATTGAAGATTATTTAACTGAAATCTATTTGTACGTTCGATAATGGAATAAAAAAAGTGTATGTACAAGTGATATAAGTTTTGAGAATTCTCACTTTTATTTTGCAATTTTAGAAATGATTATTTAATATATTTTTTTCAATGCTTTAACTTTTTTTCAATATATAATATATCTTAAAAAACCGAAAATGGTGGCAAAATTAAATTTGTATGATTGCAACATTATATTTCTGCAGTCAAAGATTTTACATATAAGGCGACTTACAATTCGATTGTACGTCTTTTTCAGTTATACGTCGTTTTAGAACGGTCCCCTTAAAGACGTATAATCGGTGCTTTACTGAGTATATGTATACAGGGTTGTCCAAAACTATAGAGCGCATTTCAGTTTGGGAAAAAAAAAGAAAAAACTGGGGTACGTACATGTTTATTGTTTTCTTGGAAAGACAATTTAAAACAGTTTTACACAACAACATTTTAAACATGAAATAAGTTTCACATTTCCTGTCTCCTTAAATTGTTTGTATCAACGTTTTCTAGAATCCTTACTTGTAGGACGATTTGACTATTCTGAACGCAAACGTCTCTGAACAGTTACAACGGATTTCCTTTCATGGAACCACAAAACGCACATTGGTTTGTCCTGTACGGTAGCCATTTGCAGACTGACGCAATCAGTAAATTTTCTCCGCGCAATGTCCAAAACTATAGAGAGCATTTCAGTTTGGAAAAAAAAGAAAAAAATGAGGTACGTACATGTGTTTATTGTTTTCTTGGAAAGACAATTTAAAACAGTTTTACACAACAACATTTTAAACATAAAATAAGTTTCACATTTCCTGTCTCCTTAAATTGTTTGTATCAACGTTTTCTAGAATCCTTACTTGTAGGACGACGATTTGACTATTCTGCACTCAAACATCTCTGAACAGTTACAACGGATTTCCTTTCATGAAACCACAAAACGCATATTGCTTTGTCCTGTACGGTAGCCATTTGCAGACTGACGCAATCAGTAAATTTTCTCCGCGCAATGTCCAAAACTATAGAGCGCATTTCAGTTTGAAAAAAAAGAAAAAAATGAGCTACGTACATGTTTATTGTTTTCTTGGAAAGACAATTTAAAACAGTTTTACACAACAACATTTTAAACATAAAATAAGTTTCACATTTCCTGTCTCCTTAAATTGTTTGTATTAACGTTTTCTAGAATCCTTACTTGTAGGACGACGATTTGACTATTCTGAACGCAAACGTCTCTGAACAGTTACAACGGATTTCCTTTCATGGAACCACAAAACGCACATTGGTTTGTCCTGTACGGTAGCCATTTGCAGACTGACGCAATCAGTAAATTTTCTCCGCGCAATGTCCAAAACTATAGAGAGCATTTCAGTTTGGAAAAAAAAGGAAAAATGAGGTACGTACATGTGTTTATTGTTTTCTTGGAAAGACAATTTAAAACAGTTTTACGCAACAACATTTTAAACATGAAATAAGTTTCACATTTCCTGTCTCCTTAAATTGTTTGTATCAACGTTTTCTAGAATCCTTACTTGTAGGACGACGATTTGACTATTCTGAACGCAAACGTCTCTGAACAGTTACAACGGATTTCCTTTCATGGAACCACAAAACGCATATTGCTTTGTCCTGTACGGTAGCCATTTGCAGACTGACGCAATCAGTAAATTTTCTCCGCACAATGTCCAAAACTATAGAGCGCATTTCAGTTTGAAGAAAAAAGGAAAAAAATGAGGTACGTACATGTTTATTGTTTTCTTGGAAGGACAATTTAAAACAGTTTTACACAACAACATTTTAAACATGAAATAAGTTTCACATTTCCTGTCTCCTTAAATTGTTTGTATCAACGTTTTCTAGAATCCTTATTTGTAGGACGACGATTTGACTATTCTGAACGCAAACGTCTCTGAACAACGGATTTCCTTTCATGGAACCACAAAACGCATATTGCTTTGTCCTGTATGGTAGCCATTTGCAGACTGACGCAATCAGTAAATTTTCTCCGCGCAATGTCCAAAACTATAGAGAGTATTTCAGTTTGAAAAAAAAGAAAAAAAAGAGGTACGTACATGTTTATTGTTTTCTTGGAAAGACAATTTAAAACAGTTTTACACAACAACATTTTAAACATGAAATAAGTTTCACATTTCCTGTCTCCTTAAATTGTTTGTATCAACGTTTTCTAGAATCCTTACTTGTAGGACGACGATTTGACTATTCTAAACGCAAACGTTTCTGAACAGTTACAACGGATTTCCTTTCATGGAACCGCAAAACGCACATTGCTTTTTCCTGTATGGTAACATTGCAGACTAACGCAATCAGTAAATTTTCTCCACGCAATGTTGTCGTGCCATCTACCGACTCATGTGAAACTTATTTAATGTTTAAAATGTTGTTGTGTAAAACTGTATTTATGGGAATTTGTAGCCAAGAAAGTAAAAATATAATATAGCCAAGAACGAAAATGTTCAATTACTTCTTCCGCGTTACACACGATTCCGAAAAGCATTCCTTATCTTTAGAAACTTCAGAAACCAATATCCTCTCGAGATTTAAAGGTGCCTTTGTAAAAAAAGGGGGGTTTTTTGTGTGTGCTACTACTGATTTTAGGAAACGTTTCGTTTTTGAGTAGTTTTTATAGCATTTTTAATAAGTTTTTTTTTTGTGAAACCGTAATATTTGTTTTCAGAATGCTATCAATTCGCAATTACACAATTAAACATTTTCAGCTGTTTAACTTAATTTATGCATACAAGAGTAACGAAATCGTATTAATTTTACTGTTAATGCTAATACTGTTAATTTATCATGTTTGTCTGTTAAACATGTGTGTTGAACATAGAAATGTTTACTTGAGAATGGATAACATCCGAAAAAACTGTATTCCAGATTGAGAAAACGGATTAATATACCATGAAAAGACTCGGAAACGTTTCTCTAAATAACAATATGGCAGCAAAATAAACTTTGTTTTTATAAATGCTTCTTTAAACTTCGAAAATATACTTGTTTCTGAGGTTTCTGAAGATAGAGAAAGCTTTTCAGAATTTTGGATAACTAGTAAAGGTAACTGAATCAATATACAGTTCTGTAGAGAGTGCCGCATACGCTAGAATTTCATGAAAAAAATTGAATCAAATAAAGGTTGAAAATATTTAACTGAGCTAAAAGTCATGTTTACAGACAGAGAAATAGTAGTATCATGTTATTTGGAGTGTTAAAATGTTTTTTTTTTATGGGATTCTAGAATTTAGACCAACATACTGCACTCTGCATACAGAACTGTACTTTGATTCAGCTTTCCACCATTTCCCGTGCAGTGCACCATTTCACGTTGCATACACCGATATTATACTTTACTGTGACCTATACACAGGGTCCTTATACTTTTCTACCGCTAATTGCTCTCCTTCACTTTTTTCTGCCTTTATCAGTCTTGTTTTTCGTGACTTAGACATCCCTTTGTTAATTTACTTCCAATTTTACTTCTAATTTCATCATAACCTTAGCTTTCTACACTTAAAAACTTAAAAATACTGTTATACATTGATTTCTGGGAAACTAATCAACTCTTTATGATGCTTCTTAATTTTATTATCCTTTACTAGTTCAAAAATTGGAAGATGGTAAAGAACTTTAGCAACTTGATAGCAATCATAAAAAATTGTGATTAAAGTCCACCTATAAGTACCAAAATATGACATATATATTTTTTAAATCCTACCCTAGCCTTGATTGACACATTACGAAATAAAATGGAATCTGTCTGGCACTCCAAACATTCATATGCATTGGCTAAATTCAAGAAAAGAAAAAATAATTATCATCAACCTAACCAGGTTTTACTGCCTTTTTCTGATATGGCTATAACGTTTGATAAAATAATTATAATTCAACAAATTGTATTGGATAATATTCTGGATTAAATTATCTTTCCAGTGGTATACAGATTTTATGGTATTACTAAGAAACATTTGGTGTTATGATCCATCAAACTTCAAAAAAGCATTTTTCCCAAAAGGTGTCCACAATTTTGGCCACCACTGTGTGCTTATACTGTATAAAATTTAAAAATAAATAAGATAACAAAAAGCTTTTTAAAAAAGTTTTCCATATGATAGCCTAAATTTCTAATATATATATTTCTTATATTATTACTGTCATCTTTACGCATACTGTTTCAATATTTTTAACCATTAGAGAGTAATTGGCAACTCAACATACTAGTTTTCAGAGAGCAGGAAATATTTATTTTATTTTTACAACTTTTCCTATCTTTTCTCTGTGCGGATGAAAACTGAAATATTGGAAAATTTTATATTCTCCGGTTTCGCAAGTATACTTTAGAAAAGTAAGGATTCTTTTCAACATGTTTCCCATTTCAAATAGGTTTTTGCAGCATATTCAAGAGGTAGACAGTATTACGGTAAATATGAATACTTTTATTTGCTGTATTTTCCATGAATAAGATTACAGGGGTTATATTTTCAGTCATCTTTCCCTTTTGAATTTTATGACACTGGATTGCTATACATTTACTTTATGCTTCTTACTGGTGTTATTATTATTTTATTATTATTATTTTTTTCATAAACGTTTATTTGTAGAGTAAAAAAAATGTAGTAATTTTGTAGTTGAAAGTTTGTTTTATAGTTAGTAGATGAAATTACTATTCAAATAACGAAAACACTTTTATCCAAAAGTGTATTAATTTTCATGCATATATAAATTCAACAATGTGATCATTTAATGATTTGTACAATGTATAATTAAATTTGTCTTGTTATTATATACAACTGTTCCATTAATGTTACAAAAGCTATATATTTAAAGACATATATTTATACTGTATAAAATTAAAAAATAAATTAGTACAAAAAAAAATTCAAAATGTTTTCCATATGATATCCTAAATTTCTAAAATATATTTTTCTTATATTAATTACTGTCATCTTTACTCATACTGTTTCAATATTTTTAACCATTAGAGAGTAATTGGCAACTCAGATTACTTGTTTTCAGAGAGCAGGAAATAGTTATTTTATTTTTATAACTTTTCCTATCTTTTCTCTGTGCGGATGAAAACTGAAATATTGGAAAATTTTATATTCTCAGGTTTCGCAAGTATACTTTAGAAAAGTAAGGATTCTTTTCAGCATGTTTCCCATTTCAAATAGGTTTATGCAGCATATTCAAGAGGTAGACAGTATTACGGTAAATATGAATACTTGTATTCGCAATATTTTCCATGAATAAGATTACAGGGGTTGCATTTTCAGTCATCTTTTCCTTTTGAATTTTATGACACTGGATTGCTATACATTTATTTTATGCTTCTTAGTTTTCTTTTTTTTTCTTTTTTATAAACGTTTATTTCTAGAATTAAAAAAAATGTAGTATTTTTGTAGTTGAAAGTTTATTTTTGTAGTTAGTAGATGAAATTAATATTCAAATAAGGAAAACACTTTTATCCAAAAGTATATTACATTTCATGCATATATAAATTCATAAATGTATTCAATAATAAGTATAATTAATAAATAATAATTAATAAAATTATGTTTCAAAAACTGAGGATCGCAGAGGCATGGCCATTTGATATAATTTTTATGTGTTTCAAGGGAGGATTAAATGAGGAGGATTCTCTTAGTTTGTAGAGTTTATGCACTGAAAAAAAATGGATTCTCAAAATTGAGTAAAAAGTACGCAATTTTAAATACGTGACATACGAATACATACGTCACATATGAATAGTTCCGGTCCAAATGTTCTGAAAAGGAGAAATACATGTACTCATTTTTGGTTCCACGGATGTGTTCAAATATGAACAATTATGTATTCATTTTTGATCTCATGGATATATTAAAATATGAAGTGTAATGTACTCATTTTTGATTCCATAAATGCATTCAAATATAAAGTGTAATGTACTCATTTTTAATCGCATGGATGTATTCAAATATGAACTCTCTGTTAAATATTCAATAATTTTTTTCTTATCTTATGTAATCAGCGATACTTCCGTAAATATTAAATTTATGTAAATATTAAATTATGCACAGTATTTTAAAATAATTTAAAAGTGCTTGAAAGTAATGCTCTGAGTCATAAAAATACAAAGTGAATCAAAATGGCGTCCAAGATAGCCAATTAGTAACATGTGGGAAACCAAAATTTAGATAAATACATGGGCTAAAAGATATTTAATAAACTACTTTCAAAACTGAAATAAGTTAAATGGAAAATATACTTTTCTAGTCAAGGGGCGGGGGCCTCTGCCCCGAACAGTGATTATTACAGATTAAAGTAAAAATGTACTGACAATAATTTTGCGCTCAAAATTATTAAAAAGAAACATTTAATTGATTATTTATTTAGGACAAATAGCAAAATTATTTTCAAGATATACAAATTAAATATTTTTATTACAAGAACATTGTTTTCAAGCACTTTTAAATTATTTAAAAATAACATGCCTAATTTAATATTTACATTAATTGAATATTTAATAATATTGAATATTTAACTTACTTTCAAAGCTGACGGCGAAATCTTGAAAATTCCATGTTCTTCTAATTTTCTTTTCACAAGCAAATCCATGTCACTCAGCACACAGACCGGACCAACCGCGTATGAATATACGAAGCACTTAACAACAAAGCAATGTAATCTTATGATATCTTATTCTTATAAAGGAGCGTAAGATATAGTTCCTTCCGAGGAATAAAAATATAATATTATACCTTGATTTTCAGGGTATATTGCATTGTTTTCCTATTAATGAACATCTTTTATGCTGCCATTAATGAAATAAACACTTACAAAGTACAAAATTATCGTTTCATTTGAGTTTCATAACATGTCATGTTTCAAAATTGAAAAAGAGTAGTTTAATTTTTGATCCAAACATACTCAATTCGATATGAGTGCATCGATTTACTCATTTTTGAGTACTTCATTTTTTTAAGTGTGCGCTTTTTTCGTGACGTTCTGCATACATAAATGCAACCATACAGAAATGCAAAAATTTAATTCATCTGAATTTTTAAAAACAAAAATAAAAAATCATGCATTTGGCAAAGATTATTAAATATTTTCCAACACGAACAGAATATTGATAAGAGATTTGATTTTTCTATACAATGAAATGAGTTATCTAAATAAGCAATTTAAAAAATGCTATTGCACACCATATTTTCTTGTAATGCACTTCAATCTGTATATCAATTTTCATATGATTGAAATAGTATAATATCAAAAAATACAATGCAAACGAATTTTCCCCAGATGCGATAATTTAACAGAATTGTTTTGTATAGCTCTGTATATGATCTATAGAATTTATGCACAAAAAATAATATTCAAAAGTTTTGTTAAATTTTAAAACGCATACTAGCATCAGCTTGGTATTCTTTTTGTATAACGATTTTTTGTAATATTGCAGTTAGTAATAAATAAATTTATTTAACAGAGTTCTTTGTGCGCGAATAAAACGCGCAATTGACCGATTATTTACAGTGTAAAACCAACAAAAAATCTTATATTTGTAGGTTGTGTAAACACAGAATAAATATAACGATTTTTTTTATTTTTTTTAAATCCATAATCACCTATTTCGCATCCTACATTTTAAATATATACAGGGTGTTTATAATTAAAGTGCCACTTTCAAAATGCTGTAAAAAAGGAACCACACTGGTCAGAATGACTTCAAATTTGAACTTGATATACTGAAAGAAGGGGGAGACGGTATGGCATAAGAAAGAAAAAGTTCCAAAATGTATCATTAGATGGCGCTGTAAGCGGCATAACAAAACTGGATTCGGCTACGAGTGACATTTTTAGTCAAAATATGACGGCTTTGGCATGAGTTGCACAGTAAACCAACAGTACTGTTCAATGTGCATGAGTGTTTCGGTTGTTTGATGGAAAAAATGACTTCCAAATCAGTCAGCAGTTGTGGTACTGTTAGCGGAAAGCCCATCCACCACGACAAGGTCGTACCACATTGGATGGGAAAAATCGGTTTTTAATTGTCCATCGGCCAAAAACCGCACAAAAGCACTTAATGATTCGGTTTTTAATTGCGCATGAGTGTCTTTTAATTTGCATAGTATTCCGCTTACAGCGCCATCTATTTATACATTTTGGAACTTTTTTTCTTATGTCATACCGTTTCCCTCTTCATCCAGTATTATTCAGTCCAAATTTGAAGTCATTCTGACCAGTGGCTCCTATTTTACAGCATTTTGAAAGTGGGACTTTAATTATAATCACCCTGTATATTTTTCGAACTGTATTTGCGTTCGTCTTTATGCATTCGATTTCACTATTTTTGACCATTAGAAAGTGATAAGTAACTAAAAACAGAAGTTTTGAGAGCGCATGAAATATTTTATTTTATTTTTACTAATATCTGTGTTACTCTCTGTTGATGAAAAGCGGAGCTACCGGAAATGGATAATACTCTCCTGTTTCACAAGTATAGATCAAGATATTCCAGATATTCTTTTCAAAAATTTTCCCCATTTCATACAGGTTTATGCAGAGTAAAATATACGCAGTTTTTCGGAAAATACATTTATTTGGTATATTTTCCATGAATAAGATTACAAGGGATATATTACAGTCGCGATTTTCCTTTTGAATTTTATGACTCAAGAATTTTATGCATTGATTAATGTTCTTCTTCTAGCAAAAGTTTATTTCTAGAATAAAAAGAGAAAATTTAAAGCATTTTTGTAAAATGAAATTTTTAGATGAAATTAACATCCAAATTATGAAAACATACTGTGAAAAAAAAATGTTATATTTATGTACAATCGGAAAAAAAACAGAGAATACTTTATACATTTTAATCTCCAAATTGTCACAGAAACAAAAATAGAGATAACCAACCAACTGATGTATTTTTTCAATGTACGTTGAAAAATAAGTTTAAGGGGTTATCTTCATACTGAAATTGTACTAAGCTATAAAATTTTCAATACCGACACCTAATTTTGACATCATATTTGGCTTTTTGGAAAATTTCACATTAGGATACCAAATTAGAAGTCATTTGGTCACCCGATTACTGATGATGTTCCCGATGCGAATTAACAGCAGAAATCGGATTGCCATTCATTTCACATTTCAATTAGCTGTGCAGTGTTGCTATGGCAACAAACCCGCTGGTTCGCCATTTGATTGGCAATTTCGTTTTCTGTATCATCTAATCTATCATATGCACCGAAATCATCGACGCTAAAATTGGTTGCATAATGTGACACTGCATTCCTAACTATTAGATTGGATGTTAGATTCAAGCAGATTTACACATGAAATAGTCATAAACAGCGCAGATGACTGGTGTACAGGTCGAAGATATTTTCTAATAAACACATCGTATATATCATGGTATCTTGTTACTTTCTATAACTATTTGTATGGAAATTATTTTAAAAAACAACATTTTTATCTTTATAATGAATTAATTAAAAATCTAAGCTCGTTATACCAAGTCATTCTCCCAGAATGAATGCAAATAGCGTTGCTGGAAATGCATGTGAAATATAAAATTAATTAGATTAACTTTAGAAATCGGTGAATAATTTTACTTGTTACATATATTACAAACAACTAAAAATTTAAATGATATTCATTTTTACAGAGATAGTTTTTAACTATTTTTCGAAGTGCTATGACTGGAATTTTAATGCACTACCAATATTTACGTATTGTTTTGCTAAAGAAGGATTCCCACATTAATTTAAAAAATGATTTCCGGATTTTCCTAAAAATATGTTATTCAACGTGCTACTGAATATTTAAATTTTATTAGCTAGGAGGGAAGTTGAATATAACTTCATAAAATTGTCAAATTAGTGTACATTGATATGTGGAAATCAAATAAGTATTTCAAAATTAAGTTTAAAATAATATTGTTAAATTAGTGTACATTGAACTGTGGAAATCGGATAAGTATTTTAAAATGAATTTTAAAATGAAATTGTTAAATTAGTGTACATTGAAATGTGGAAATCGGATAAGTATTTTAAAAGGAATTTTAAATTAAAATTGTTAAATTGGTGTACATTGAAATGTGGAAATCGAATAAGTAATTTGAAATAAATTTTAAAATAAAATTGTTAAATTAGTATAAATTGAAATGCGGAAATCGAATAAGTAATTTGAAATTAATTTCAAAATAAAATTGTTAAATTAGTGTACATTGAAATGTGGAAATCGAACAAGTATTTTAAAATGAATTTTAAAATAAAATTGTAAAATTAGTGTACATTGAAACGGGGAAATCGGATAAGTATTTAAAAATAAAATTATTAAATTAGTGTATATTGAAATGTGGAAATCGGATAAGTATTTTAAAATGAATTTTAAAATAAAATTGTTAAATTAGTGTACATTGAAATGTGAAAATCGAATAAGTAATTTGAAATAAATTTCCAAATGCTGCAGAAAATTTATAATATTTTTATAAATACACGAATGCTATTAAGTAATAAAAAATAAATAAACAATAAATGATATAGAGTTAAGTTATTATGAATGGAAATTACATTAACTCGTCAGCACACGCGCTGGGATAAAATCTACCCCAGTTTACAACTATTACTTAAAAATGTGCGAAAATAGTTCGTGATCATTCTGAGCTTTATAGTACCTTTCAAGCTGAATGATATCAAGATGTGGCCAAAAAGAATTTACCTCCGGTTGTGGATTTTCCATTATTTTGTTATAAAAATATCACGTGGGAGGAAATTTACCCCACGCGTATTATAACGTAACCCATAATGATAGGAAAATGTTAATGCGAATGTTTATGCAATGCAAATAATAATATAATTGTTCTTTTAAATGTTAACAACTCTTGCACATACAGTTTCTATATATCAATTTTATATTTTTTTTGTATTTTCATGGCTGAATTTGGATTGTAAAAGCTTTGTATGTAATAATATGCAGAAAAAAAATCTTAGTGCAAGATTTTTTTTTTTTTTTTTTTTTTTTTTTTTTTGCTTTAAATATAAAAGAACTTTTTATTTTAATTTAAATTATGTCTTTTATTGATTTACAGTTTATTTCAAATATAAATTTTTGTTTATAATCTAACCGGGGGGGAAATTGACACAAGAAAACCCATTGGGGTAAAAATTATCCCGTGCGTGTAGTAACCCAATGGAAAGGGGCGCGTGTGCTGACGGGTTAATGGAGAACGAATAATTTTCACAAAGTATAAATGCGTGTTTATTTATATGATAATTGTGAAATAACTATTGCATGAATCTGTATAAGATAGTTGACGAGCTGAACAGAAGAGAAGCACTATGATGGCGGGGGAAACTTCAAATCATTCTAACTAGGGCATCAATCATAAACCTGAAAGTAGCAAAGAAAATCAAATCATGGGCAAGACATTCAAATCATTCAGACAAGAGAATAAATTACAATGGTGAAAGTAGCAAAGATAATCAAAACACTGAAAATTATTCCAAATCATTCAGACGACGGCATCAATTGTAATCGTAAAAGTAGCGAAGATAATCAAGTCACGGGCAATAATTCCAAATCATTCAGGCGAGGGCATCAATTACAAATTTGAAAGAAGTGAAAATAACGATATCACGGAGAATAATTCCAATTCATTCAGGCGAGGAGAGTTAGACATTTCTCTCCGAGTTGTGTAAGAACACATTAGTCAGTGTGTTCTGAAACACATTTAATAATGTGCTCTTGGAAGTAAACACGATTTATATAGTGCGAGTTACAGTTAGGATGAACAAGAAAGAAAAATCACGTGCCAAGCATTAGATTATGAATCACATTCCGAATAGCGTAATAAAACTGCACCATTTAATAAAGGGAAAGACGTTATCTAAAGAAAACGGATAACACATTTTGAAAACAAAATTTCATATATTATGATCTATAGTCACAAAAATATTAGAATTCTTTTGTGAAGCCTTGTATACGTACTATATTTACAAAACGAACATGTCATAGAAAACCTCAATAAGATATGTCAGTTACATTGCAATTCGAGTCAAGGTCAAAAAAGTTCGGAATCAAATCTTCAACTCTATTTATGCGACTTAGAGCACTGTCAGATAGACAGACAAAGCGAAGTCGTATACAAATTTCAGCTATATGGAACAGTGTTAAAAATGAGATGAATTTCACACATAAATTGTAAATCTAATTAATCTGGAATCAATAGTACTACATTTTCGTGCTAAAATATTGATATTTTCACTATTTTAAGACCAATTCATAAAATCTGTATTTATTTAGTTCCATCGTTTTAAAAAGAACGTGTTTTAAAGTCTGTGCCTTGCAAATACCCCATGTTTAGCAACATATCATTTTATGCTAGTCTTTGATCTATTAAAATATTTGCATGTTTTTGAATTACGACGAAATTTATTATTAATGTTTGATTCTCAATTTCGAACAGCTGTTGCTTATTGATTGATAACAGTAAAGAACTGGCATACAAGAACATATTTTGCTGAACTACTAAGTCATAAATACTTGATAAATCACATAAACACTGAACTTTAAAGCATGGGTATAATTAATCCAAATGACACCATTAAACACTTTATAAAACTGAAAAGTGTTCACATCTATAAATAAGATATGTCAGTTACATAGCAATTCGAGTCAAGGTAAAACAAGTTCGGAATCAAATCTTCAACTCTATTTACGCGACAGTAGAGGAAAAGTGATGGTCCGGCACCAGGTGGCGGGCATGTGGGCACGGAGGAGGGAGGAGGGAGGGTTGCCCACCGCTCGAAGTGTCCTCCTCCATGCCCACATGCCCACCGCTCGAAGTGTAGCACCTGCCCACCTGCCCACCCCTCGAAGTGCCCTCCACCACCTAAGATAAGGATTTCTACTATAAGATAAGGGGATTAGTGTTAATGAATTTTAATTGGGGAACTTAGAAATTTTTCGAAGCAATTTTTTTTTTCGCGGATAATTTCCTACTAGAGTACGAGGTGTGTTTCAATGGATTTATTTTAGTGAATTACAAATTTAATTAATTTTAATTGGGGAACTTAGAAATTTTTCGAAAATTTTTTTTTTTTTTTTTTCAACGAGAGTAGGGTATTCGATATATATGTTAGAGTATAATTGAGAAGAATTTTAAAAGTCAATAAGGGTTTAATTAAAAAGGGACATTGATTAATTTCAATTTGTAAGATTTTTTTTTTTTCAACTAGAGTAGGGTGGGAAATATTTTTTCAGTTTGTGAATTGTATTTAAAAATAGTAATTAAAAAGGGTTATTCATTCATTAATTTTAATTGGGGAACTTAGACATTTTTCGAAGCATTTTTTTTTTCTAAACGAGAGTATGCAGTTTGAATAGGCGTGTATGCAGTAGAAGTGAATGAAATAAATTAAAAATGGTCATTCATTAATTTTAATTGTAGAACTTAAGAAATTTTTGCGATTTTTAGTTTTAAAAATTGCCAAAAAATAGAATTTTTAGTTTTAAAAGTCGCCAAAAGTAGAATTTATAGAGTTAAAAGTCGCCAAAAGTAGGATTTTCAGCTGAAAGTAATCTAAGATATAAACTCTCAACTGAAATGAATTTTGCCTTAATGTGTGAGCTTTTGGCTAGAAGTGACCTAGAGTCAAAACTTCCTGGTCCCAGGAATCACCACGGGGAGGTAGGTCACACGAACGATTCCCAAAAATATTTTTAGAAGATTTAGATATCTTCTTTTTTTTTTTTTTTTTTTTTTTTTCAACTAGAGCAGGGTATTTCATATACATGTTAGACTATATTACAGATGAATTTTAAAAGTCGATAATGGTTTAATTAAAAAGGATCGTTCATTAATTTTAATTGGAGAACTTAGACATTTTTTTTAACCAAAAGTAGAATTTTTAGAGTTAAAAATAGAATTTTTAGTTTTAAAAGTCGCCAAAAGTAGGATTTTCAACTGAAAGTAATCTAAGATATAAACTCTCAACTGAAATGAATTTTAGCTTAAGGTGTGAGCTTTTAGCTAGAAGTGACCTAGAGTCAAAACTTCCTGCTCCCAGGAATCACCTCGGGGGTTATAGTAAAAAATACAGGGTCCCGTATGAATTATACAGTACTAAATTTAACAGCTCGCCCCCTCCCCCTCCGCCTCCCCCTCCCTTTTTTTACCTAGAGGAGCCCTTCGAGAGCCTAACAATACACACTTAAAAAAATACAGAGTGCTACAAAACAAAGAATTTTAACGTTTATATAAAATAAACAAGAATGAAAAATCATGCGTAGCGACATAATTCATGAATCACTTTCCAACATCATTGAAATGTTATGTGAACAAAATATAATTTTACCAGCTAGTGCGTAGTTAATTAAAATAGTGAACAGATCCCCTTTTAAATAAAAAGGAACCCTTCACAAAAATCCATTTATGCATAAGGACCCTTCATAAAATCAGATAATTTACACTTTACCCTGTTTTTTTTCAATTCAAGTTAAACTAAAAGTAAAGCTTACACATCGATAGGTTCAAAATATTGAAATCCTTCAAAAGAAACTGGAAAAAGTTAAAGATTTAAGCCCTGCTCATAAAATAATGCGACTACCCAGCGCCCTTCACAAATAATATAACCTTATTCGAATCTCAGGCCCTTCACAAAATAAATCCAATAGATTCATATTATATTACAACGACAGAAATACTAGGGATATTGACCTTTCATAAAAATGCAAGGTCCGCTGTTTGAATGTAAAGGCCTCCCTTCACAATATACCCTGTAAAAATATTATGATTCCACAGATATTTTAAGAAATAGAGTACTAATCTCAAATGAATACGAATTCATGCAATGTAAAAAATAGGTTTTACACGAATACATTTTAGTATAACATTCAAAATATAGATTTTAGAAAAAAAAAAGTACATATTTCACCAAATTTATCATACAAGTCTGTAAAATAGGGTAGATCGTTTCATGAAAAATAATTGAATTTTCGAATGATTATGCTTTAAAATACATATTTATAACTGCAACTAAGATTTGAGTGTTACCCCCTCAACATGCATATCGCTGAATCATAATGAGTCATATTATCAGATAAGCGAAGATCTTGCTTTGACACGGTGAATCACTCGCGATAAGAAATACCTGAGACTCGTAATTTCTGACACATTTTTTGTAGGTAAATGAGCTATTTAAAACCGTCAATGTATACGAATTATTTCGTGTAGTCCTATATAATTATTAATCTGTTAAGTTTTAAAATGCTTCAATGAAAAATAAGAACTAGTCATTAAGCGATACCCTTAAGAATTTTGAGGCAAACAGATGTTTAAATGAATTTGAACCTGTTTAAATGTACCTGTGTTTAATTGAATTTGACGCATGTTATGGTAAAAAAAATACAGGGTCCCCTATAAGATATATGAATTAAACTTTAAATATTTTAAAATTACATTAGTCTATGCTTTTTTGTATAGAAAAATTATACTAAATTGTGTTTTTAGTATTTTAACTTAAAAATTTCTTTTGAGGAATGAATATAATAACTAAGATTTGTTTTTATAAAATATATATTGTACTAAATAGTTAGGGTATTATTTAAAAAATTTTTGTTTTTAATATTGAAAAAAAAGTTATCTTACCTATATATTTAAACCATAATGCACTGTGGACTTCATCCAAATTCGACTGCATGCATGCCTTACAACAACTAAATGGTATAACGTGTTCGCTTATCTCTTTAAATTACGGGATATCGTGACGTCATGGATAAAGCATAGGGTAGAATACAGAATGAATAGGTATTATAAAGCAGAATCATAAATTTTGCATACTTTACACTTGTAGTATGTGAAATGATTGCTACTATTGCCTATATGAGAAAATGAATCATCAACGAATCTTATTAGTGTATGTTATATTTAACCAACAGGCTTGAAATGCGTGAATTTTGACTAGAATTAATCATTGAATGTAAAAATGATTTATTTTTAGATCTAATATGTATATCGTTTAACATTTAAAAATATATACATAAATTAATCTTACCTTATTCACAAACTTGCAATCCCGTCTTCAATATATGACTACAGCATGAAAAAACATGCGTGCTACTTGTATAGCAACTAGACCAGAAATGATTTCAGTACAAGTCCATTATCTTATTGTTAATCTATAGATTAGTAACATCACGTGACTGATTGCGATAACATTCTATATAAGATTTACTGATAAGAATACATTTCAATTCATTTCTCCCAAAAGCAAGTATATGAGTTGGTTGTAAGATCTACGTAAGTATCCTTACTTTATATGTTTAAAGTTATAATATATGAATAGATATAATATTAATGTATTTTTTCAATATGTATGGTAGGCAAAAAGGAATAGGTAAGCAAAAAAGAATAGGTATTATTGCATGTTTCCTCTAATTTATTTTAAAAATAATTATTTTAAAAATACATACTAACAATTTATGAGATGAGTCACACAGCATGATGGGACGATATATGAAATTTATTTTTATATTGTACAAGCTCCTATATACAATTCATATGCGTGAGCAACATTATTTTTAGACTAGAATTATTCACTGAATGTAAAAAAAAAAAAAAAGATTTATATTTAGATCTAATATTTATATCGTTTAACATTTTAAAATCCTATTAAAAGTATATACATTAGTATGCTTGTGAAAGACCTATTGTTAATACGAAACGTTGTGTGAAGTGTCCTGTTTTAGGGTTAAAAGTTTCGTGAAGGGGTCTGTTTGAAGGAGCCTGTTTCGAAATGACATAAAAACGCACAATTTATTCCTAAACATTCAACTCGATTCGTTATATATGCTTTATTAAGTATTCAATAAAAAATAATAACTAAGAAATAAAATTAAACATAGTAATTAAGAGATACCCTTAAGAATTATTGCGATAGGAGATTGGTTTTAATTAAATAGGTTAATGAATCTAATTCGATACAAGTCTTGTTAAATCAGAGATTACAGTTAAAAGACACATTAATTATACAGTATTACACTGTATTACACAATGCGCTACCTCACTTATATTATCACAGAAATACCTTCGATAAAATTTAAACTAACAATACACGCCTAAAAAAATATATACAGAGTACCCAGAAAATGATAGGAATGAATGAAAAATTTTAACGTAAATTATAAAATAGGATCTACAATAAGTGACAATAAATAAATATGAAGGAAAAATCATGAGTCATGGTAGACTTTATGAAACACTTTCCAATGCTATGTGACTATCGTTAAGAATTTGAAATAAGTGAATTAGATTTAATAATTCATACTGGAAATGTATTTAAAAAAAAATTAGTAGCTTCGCCTACTTTTAAATCATTCAAGACATATGATGAAGGCTTGGCTGCTGTAGAAAAGCTTAATACTTGTATCTTAATGAATCGACCTATTTATGTTGGATTCACAATTTTAGAATTATCTAAATTATTTATGTATGATTTTCATTACAATTTTATAAAGAAAACATACAAAGATCGTGCAGTTATACTCTTTACGGATATAGATTCCTTAACTTATCATATTCAAACACATAATATTTATAAGGATATGGAGCACAATCATGATTTTTTCGACTTTTCTGAATACTCGAAATCCCATCGTCTAAACCGCACAAGTTTCGAACCCACAAACATATAATCAGACTAGTCATTTTATAACCAGGACGCTAACCACAGGGCTAAGTGAGCCCCCGCTTATTTTATAGTCACCACGCCGACTATTGGGCTTAGTAAGCCCCAGGCTAATTTATATCCACCACGCTAACTATTGGGCTTAGTGAGCCCCAGGCTAACTTCTACCCACCACGCTAACTTTTGGGCCTAGTGAAACCCCGCTTATTTTATAGCCACCATTCTAACCACAGGGTTAAGTGAGCCCCCGCTTATTTTATAGTCACCATGCTAAGTATTAGGCTAAGTGAGCCCCAGGCTATTTTATAGCTACTACGATAACCCCAGGGCTAAGTGAGCCTCCCGCTTATTTTATAGTCACCACGTTTACTACTGGGCTGAGTGAGCCCCAGGCTATTTTATACCCACTATGCTAACTAATGGGCTGAGTGAGCCCCAGGCTATTTTATACCCACTATGCTAACTAATGGGCTGAGTGAGCCCCAGGCTATTTTCTACCCACCACGTTTACTGGGCTTAGTGTGTCCCCGCTTATTTTATAGCTACTACGATAACCCCAGGGCTAAGTGAGCCTCCCGCTTATTTTATAGTCACCACGTTTACTACTGGGCTGAGTGAGCCCCAGGCTATTTTATACCCACCACGCTTACAGGGCTAAGTGAGCCCCCGCCTATTATATAGTCAACACGCTAACTACTGGGCTGATTAAGCCCCAGGTATTTTATACCCACCACGCTAACTACTGGGCTGAGTGAGCCCCAGGCTATTTTATACCCACCACGCTTACAGGGCTAAGTGAGCCCCCGCTTATTATATAGTCAACACGCTAACTACTAGGCTGATTAAGCCCCAGGTATTTTATACCCATCACGCTAACTACTGGGCTGAGTGAGCCCCAGGTTATTTAGTCGCATGAATATGATTTCCAAGGTATATGTCCTAACTTGATTTAGACCATTGCCTATAGTAAGATAAAGCTGCGAAGTAAATTGGTAAACTATATGTACATTTCCCATGAAAACTCACTTGTGTTTTCTTAAATATCTGCAGAAATCAGCATAGTTTATTAAAATTATATACATTCTCATTAGTTTATGAATCTACTAACTTGTAATATCTATATGGTAACTTGGATTATTAGTATTCCCACTTAAAAATTTCTTTTGTAGATTTAATATGATAAACACTAACATGAGACTGACTAAACTTTTATCATTTTCATTTCAACTTAGTTTTAGGAAATTTATCTACATAGCTTTAAATTTTACTGTTTAGTAAGTCTATTAGTTCAAAGTATTATTTTTTAGTTCTAATATTCAAAACATATTCATATCGTTTTTCATAGTAGGTATCAAATTAATTTAAAGCCATATTAAAAATATATATATATACAAATACTATTCTTACCTAACACGCCAGCTAGCTAAGCACCCAACCGTCTCACACTAAGACTCTGAGAAAAGTGAATGCTTGTTCAGGGCCTTATCAGCTAATATAATCACTGATAAGATTTGGCCACGTGATCTCTGATGTCACTGGTGACGTATTGAATGATACCACATGGTCACGTGATATCACTTAATCAGTGACGTCACATGTCACGTGAGCAAATCTTATCAGTGATTATATTAGCTGATAAGGCCCTGAACAAGCATTCACTTTTCTCAGAGTCTTAGTGTGAGACGGTTGGGTGCTTAGCTAGCTGGTCGCTATTCAGAAAAGTCGAAAAAATCATGATGGTGCTCCATATCCTTATAAATATTATGTGTTTGAATATGATAAGTTAAGAAATCTATATCCGTAAAGAGTATAACTGCACGATCTTTGTACGTTTTCTTTATAAAATTGTAATGAAAATCATACATAACTAATTTAGATAATTCTAAAATTGTGAATCCAACATAAATAGGTCGATTCATTAAGATACAAGTATTAAGCTTTTCTACAGCAGCCAAGCCTTCATCATATGTCTTGAATGATTTAAAAGTAGGCGAATAGTATTTGTATATATATATTTAATATGACTTTAAATTAATTTGATACCTACTATGTAAAACGATATGAATATGTTTTGAATATTAGAACTAAAAAATAATACTTTGAAAAAATAGACTTACTAAACAGTAAAATTTAAAGCTATGTAGATAAATTTCCTAAAACTAAGTTGAAATGAAAATGGTAAAAGTTTAGTCAGTCTCATGTTAGTGTTTATCATATTAAATCTACAAAAGAAATTTGAAGTGGGAATACTAATAATCCAAGTTACCATATAGATATTATAAGTTAGTAGCTTCATAAACTAATGAGAATGTATGTAATTTTAATAAACTATGCTGATTTCTGCAGATATTTAATAAAATACAAGTGAGTTTTCGAGGGAAATGTACATAGTTTACCAATTTACTTCCCAGCTTTATCTTACCATAATAGGCAATGGTCTAAATCAAGTTAGGACATATACCTTGGAAATCATATTCATGCGACTAAATAACCTGGCGCTCACTCAGCCCAGTAGTTAGCGTGATGGGTATAAAATACCTGGGGCTTAATCAGCCCAGTAGTTAGCGTGTTGACTATATAATAAGCGTGGGCTCACTTAGCCCTGTGGTTATCGTGGTAGCTATAAAATAAGCGAGGGCACACTAAGCCCAGTAAACGTGGTGGGTATAAAATAGCCTGGGACTCACTCAGCCCATTAGTTAGCGTAGTGGGTATAAAATAGCCTGGGGCTCACTCAGCCTAATACTTAGCATGGTGACTATAAAATAAGCGGGGGATCACTTAGCCCTGTGGTTAGCGTCCTGGCTATAAAATGACAAGTCTGATTATATGTTTGTGGGTTCGAAACTTGTGTGGTTTAGAAGATGGGATTTCGAGTATTCAGAAAAGTCGAAAAAATCATGATGGTGCTCCATATCCTTATAAATATTATGTGTTTGAATATGATAAGTTAAGGAATCTATATCCGTAAAGAGTAAAACTGCACGATCTTTGTATGTTTTCTTTATAAAATTGTAATGAAAATCATACATAACTAATTTAGATAATTCTAAAATAGAAAATCCAACATAGATGGGTTGGTTCATTAAAATGCTAGTTTTTAGTCGTTCTACAGCGGTTAAAACTTCATCATATGTCTTTGAATGATTTAAAAGTAGGGAAAGCTACTAATTTTTTTAAAAATACATTTCCAGTATGAATTATTAAATCTAATTCACTTATTTCAAATTCTTAACGATAGTCACATAGCATTGGAAAGTGTTTCATAAAGTATACCATGACTCATGATTTTTCCTTCATATTTATTTATTGTCACTTATTGTAGATCCTATTTTATAATTTACGTTAAAATTTTTCATTCATTCCTATCATTTTCTGGGTACTCTGTATATATTTTTTTAGGTGTGTATTGTTAGTCTAAATTTTATCAAAGGTATTTCTGTGATAATATAGGTGAGGTAGCGCATTGTGTAATACAGTGTAATACTGTATAATTAATGTGTATTTTAACTATAATCTCTGCTTTAACAAGACTTGTATTGAATTAGATTCATCAACCTATTTAATTAAAACCAATCTCCTATCGCAATAATTCTTAAGGGTATCTCTTAATTACTATGTTTAATTTTATTTCTTAGTTATTATTTTTTATTGAATACTTAATAAAGCATATATAACGAATCGAGTTGAATGTTTAGGAATAAATTGTGCGTTCTTAAATCATTTCGAAACAGGCTCCTTCAAACAGACCCTTTCACGAAACTTTTAACCCTAAAACAGGACACTTCACACAACGTTTCGTATTAACAATAGGCCTTTCACAAGCATACTAATGTATATACTTTTAATAGGATTTTAAAATGTTAAACGATATAAATATTAGATCTAAATATAAATCTTTTTTTTTTTTACATTCAGTGAATAATTCTAGTCTAAAAATAATCTTGCTCACGCATATGAATTGTATATAGGAGCTTGTACAATATAAAAATAAATTTCATATATCGTCCCATCATGCTGTGTGACTCATCGCATAAATTGTTAGTATGTATTTTTAAAATAATTATTTTTAAAATAAATTAGAGGAAACGTGCAATAATACCTATTCTTTTTGCTTACCTATTCCTTTTTGCCTACCATACATATTGAAAAAATACATTAATATTATATCTATTCATATATTATAACTTTAAACATATAAAGTAAGGATACTTACCTAGATCTTACAACCAACTCATATACTTGCTTTTGGGAGAAATGAATTGAAATGTATTCTTATCAGTAAATCTTATATAGAATGTTATCGCAATCAGTCACGTGATGTTACTAATCTATAGATTAACAATAAGATAATGGACTTGTACTGAAATCATTTCTGGTCTAGTTGCTATATAAGTAGCACGCATGTTTTTTCATGCTGTAGTCATATATTGAAGACGGGATTGCAAGTTTGTGAATAAGGTAAGATTAATTTATGTATATATTTTTAAATGTTAAACGATATACATATTAGATCTAAAAATAAATCATTTTTACATTCAATGATTAATTCTAGTCAAAATTCACGCATTTCAAGCCTGTTGGTTAAATATAACATACACTAATAAAATTCGTTGATGATTCATTTTCTCATATAGGCAATAGTAGCAATCATTTCACATACTACAAGTGTAAAGTATGCAAAATTTATGATTCTGCTTTATAATACCTATTCATTCTGTATTCTACCCTATGCTTTATCCATGACGTCACGATATCCCGTAATTTTAAGAGATAAGCGAACACGTTATACCGTTTAGTTGTTGTAAGGCATGCATGCAGTCGAATTTGGATGAAGTCCACAGTACATTATGGTTTAAATATTTAGGTAAGATAACTTTTTTTTCAATAATAAAAACAAAATTTTTTTAAATAATACCCTAACTATTTAGTACAATATATATTTTATAAAAACAAATCTTAGTTATTATATTCATTCCTCAAAAGAAATTTTTAAGTTAAAATAGTAAAAACACAATTTAGTATAATTTTTCTATACAAAAAAGCATAGACTAATGTAATTTTAAAATATTTAAAGTTTAATTCATATATCTTATAGGGGACCCTGTATTTTTTTTTACCATAACATGCTTCAAATTCATTTAAACACAAGTACATTTAAACAGGTTCAAATTCATTTAAACATCTGTTTGCCTCAAAATTCTTAAGGGTATCGCTTAATGACTAGTTCTTATTTTTCATTGAAGCATTTTAAAACTTAACAGATTAATAATTATATAGGACTACACGAAATAATTCGTATACATTGACGGTTTTAAATAGCTCATTTACCTACAAAAAATGTGTCAGAAATTACGAGTCTCAGGTATTTCTTATCGCGAGTGATTCACCGTGTCAAAGCAAGATCTTCGCTTATCTGATAATATGACTCATTATGATTCAGCGATATGCATGTTGAGGGGGTAACACTCAAATCTTAGTTGCAGTTATAAATATGTATTTTAAAGCATAATCATTCGAAAATTCAATTATTTTTCATGAAACAATCTACTCTATTTTACAGACTTGTATGATAAATTTGGTGAAATATGTACTTTTTTTTTTTTCTAAAATCTATATTTTGAACGTTATACTAAAAATGTATTCGTGTAAAACCTATTTTTTTCATTGCATGAATTCGTATTCATTTGAGATTAGTACTCTATTTCTTAAAATATCTGTGGAATCATAATATTTTTACAGGGTATATTGTGAAGGGAGGCCTTTACATTCAAACAGCGGACCTTGCATTTTTATGAAAGGTCAATATCCCTAGTATTTCTGTCGTTGTAATATAATATGAATCTATTGGATTTATTTTGTGAAGGGCCCTGAGATTCGAATAAGGTTATATTATTTGTGAAGGACGCTGGGTAGTCGCATTATTTTATGAGCAGGGCTTAAATCTTTAACTTTTTCCAGTTTCTTTTGAAGGATTTCAATATTTTGAACCTATCGATGTGTAAGCTTTACTTTTAGTTTAACTTGAATTGAAAAAAAACAGGGTAAAGTGTAAATTATCTGATTTTATGAAGGGTCCTTATGCATAAATGGATTTTTGTGAAGGGTTCCTTTTTATTTAAAAGGGGATCTGTTCACTATTTTAATTAACTACGCACTAGCTGGTAAAATTATATTTTGTTCACATAACCTTTCAATGATGTTGGAAAGTGATTCATGAATTATGTCGCTACGCATGATTTTTCATTCTTGTTTATTTTATATATACGTTAAAATTCTTTGTTTTGTAGCACTCTGTATTTTTTGAAGTGTGTATTGTTAGGCTATCGAAGGGCTCCCCTGGGTAAAAAAAGGGAGGGGTAGGGGGAGGGGAAGAGGGAGAGCTGTTAAATTTAGTACTGTATAACTCATACGGGACCCTGTATTTTTTACTATAACCCCCGTGGTGATTCCTGGGACCAGGAAGTTTTGACTCTAGGTCACTTCTAGCTGAAAGCTCACACCTTAAGGTAAAATTCATTTCAGTTGAGAGTTTATATCTTAGATTACTTTCAGTTGAAAATCCTACTTTTGGCGACTTTTAAAACTAAAAATTCTATTTTTAACTCTAAAACATCTACTTTTGGTTAAAAAAAATGTCTAAGTTCTCCAATTAAAATTAATGAACGATCCTTTTTAATTAAACCATTATCGACTTTTAAAATTCATCTGTAATATAGTCTAACATGTATATGAAATACCCTGCTCTAGTTGAAAAAAAAAAAAAAAAAAAAAAAGAAGATATCTAAATCTTCTAAAAATATTTTTGGGAATCGTTCGTGTGACCTACCTCCCCGTGGTGATTCCTGGGACCAGGAAGTTTTGACTCTAGGTCACTTCTAGCCAAAAGCTCACACATTAAGGCAAAATTCATTTCAGTTGAGAGTTTATATCTTAGATTACTTTCAGCTGAAAATCCTACTTTTGGCGACTTTTAAAACTAAAAATTCTATTTTTTGGCAATTTTTAAAACTAAAAATCGCAAAAATTTCTTAAGTTCTACAATTAAAATTAATGAATGACCATTTTTAATTTATTTCATTCACTTCTACTGCATACACTCCTATTCAAACTGCATACTCTCGTTTAGAAAAAAAAAAATGCTTCGAAAAATGTCTAAGTTCCCCAATTAAAATTAATGAATGAATAACCCTTTTTAATTACTATTTTTAAATACAATTCACAAACTGAAAAAATATTTCCCACCCTACTCTAGTTGAAAAAAAAAAATCTTACAAATTGAAATTAATCAATGTCCCTTTTTAATTAAACCCTTATTGACTTTTAAAATTCTTCTCAATTATACTCTAACATATATATCGAATACCCTACTCTCGTTGAAAAAAAAAAATTTGCTTCGAAAAATTTCTAAGTTCCCCAATTAAAATTAATTAAATTTGTAATTTACTAAAATAAATCCATTGAAACACACCTCGTACTCTAGTAGGAAATTATCCGCGAAAAAAAAAAATTGCTTCGAAAAATTTCTAAGTTCCCCAATTAAAATTCATTAACACTAATCCCCATATCTTATAGTAGAAATTCTTATCTTAGGTGGAGGAGGGCACTTCGAGCGGTGGGCAGGTGGGCAGGTGCTACACTTCGAGCGGTGGGCATGTGGGCATGGAGGAGGACACTTCGAGCGGTGGGCAACCCTCCCTCCTCCGTGCCCACATGCCCGCCACCTGGGGCCGGACCATCACTTTTCCTCTACTCGCGACTTAGAGCACTTCCAGACAGACAGACAGACAAACCGAAGTTGTAAACAAATTTCAGCTATGTTGAGCAGTGTTAAACATGAGGTGAATTTCACACATAATTGTAAATCAAATTAATCTGGAATCAATAGTACTACATTTTCATGCTAAAATATTAATATTTTCACTGTTGTAAAACCAATACATAAAAACTGTATTTATTTAGTTTCATTGCTTTAAAAAAAAAAAAAAAAAAAAAAAAGAACGCGGTTTAAAATCTGTACCTTACAAATACCCTGTGTTTAGCAACTTATCATTTTATGCTAGTATTTGATCTATTACAATATTAGTATGTTTTTGAATTACGACGAAATTTATTATTAAAGTTTAATTCTCAATTTCGAACAGCTGTTGCTTTATTGAATGATTACAATAAAGAACTGGCATACAAGAACGTATTTTGCTGAACTACTAAGTCATAAATACTTGATAAATCACATAAACACTGAACTTTAAAGCATGGGTATAATTAATCCAAATGACACCATTAAACACTTTATAAAACTGAAAAGTGTTCATATCTATAAATAAGATATGTCAGTTACATAGCAATTCGAGTCAAGGTAAAACAAGTTCGGAATCAAATCTTCAACTCTATTTACGCGACTTAGAGCACTTCCAGACAGACAGACAGACAAACCGAAGTTGTAAACAAATTTCAGCTATGTTGAGCAGTGTTAAATATGAGGTGAATTTCACGCATAATTGTAAATCAAATTAATCTGGAATCAATAGTACTACATTTTCATGCTAAAATATTAATATTTTCACTGTTGTAAAACCAATACATAAAAACTGTATTTATTTAGTTTCATTGCTTAAAAAAAAAAAAAAAAGAGAGAACGCGGTTTAAAATTTGTGCCTTACAAATACCCTATGTTTAGCAACATATCATTTTATGCTAGTATTTGATCTATTACAATATTAGCATGTTTTTGAATTACGACGAAATTTATTATTAAAGTTTAATTCTCAATTTCGAACAGCTGTTGCTTTATTGATTGGTTACAATAAAGAACTGGCATACTAGAACGTATTTTGTTGAACTACTAAGTCATAAATATTTGATAAATCACATAAACACTGACCTTTAAAGCATGATTATAATTAATCCAAATGGCACCATTAAACGCTTAATAAAACTGAAAAGTGTTCCCATCTATAAATAACTTTGGAAGTATATTGATTCTATTAGAATTATAGCCATTTAAACGCAGTTAAATAATTGCGTTTAGATTTAGATTTAGATAAGCGAATTTGTTTCTGTAGGAATTATAGCCAACTAAACGCAGTTAAATAACTGCTTTTAGTTAATCAGATATATGCTAAAAATATTCTGTTAAAAATCATTTCAAGCTTCTATGAACGGCAGTTCAGATTTTAGTTAAAATATCAACGCTTTTACTGATTATTAACACTTCTTTTCAATTAACTTTGTACAAATGATATTAAAAAATACGTTTGCTTTCTTTATATATATATATATATATATATATATATATATATATATATATTGGTCCAAGAATAACTTTCGAACAGATATTGCGATTTTTATAGGGATTTTATTTATTTATTTATTTATTTATTTTTGAAAAGGCTTGTTTTTTACGGTAATCATATTTAAATTTTATTTGGATTAAAAAAAAAAGAATATGTTTGTTTGTCTGTTTTCCTATTTTATTTTTACATTCTAAGATCAAATTTTCATAAAAATTGGTCAATCACCATAAAATTTGAATACGTTGTTAAAGTATACAATATCCCGCAAACGAACTGCTATTTCAACCTTAGTAATATTTCCGCATCGAAAAAACAACTATAACGTCTATGATTAAAGGCGCACTACAACTTGGACTATCAAAACAGAACAGTTTGTCCTGCATACATTGAGATATCGCATTTTTACACGAGTTTACTATATATTGGAATAATACACTGTACTGTAAATTGGTACACTTGCTATATATTGGAATACACTTATTATATACGTATATTACTATATACAGGTGGTTATCAAAATAATGAAAACATTTGTGAATAAAAGGGACATTTAAGAATGCGCTTCGTAAGCATTAAAATATAATTCTAGCTACCAGTTTTATTTAAAATATAAACAGTATATATAATGGTAGTATGAGGTAGCTTTTGTGAAGTTGTATACGTCTTGGATTTTTGTCAAGCGTGTAAAATGTCAGACCTCACAGTCTTTCAAAGAGACAAAATTGTAGGTGCCCGACTAGCTGAAGAAACTGTGACCGAAAAATCCCAGCTTTTAGGCGTGTCTAGAGGTACGGTGTCTAAAGTAATGACAGCGTACACACAGCGCGGCAAGACAGCTCGGCAAAGCGAAATAGTGGACGGAAGGAGAAGCTGAGTGAAAGATACCGGTGGTATAGAAGCGGATTGTAATGTCTAAAAAGTAAACAACTGCAGCCAAAGGGTCCGCAGAGCTCAATCAAGATCTGTATTATCCAGTGTCAGTAATTAAAGTTAGGAAGTAGCTTCATAAACCGAACATTTACGGCAGAGCAGCAATTCACAAGCCACTTGTCACAGCTGTTAATGCCAAACGTCGTCTACAGTGGTGCCACAACCACAAAACTTGGTCGATCGATAGATAGTGGAAGACAGTTATATGGTCAGACGAATCATCTTTCACACTTTTCCCCACAACAGGAAGGGTGCACGTTTGGAAAACACCTGCACAAGTATATGATCGTGATTGTCTGATTCCAACTGTCAAGCATGGAGGTATATCTTCATGGTATGGACAGCCGTGTTGTGGTTTTCTGCTGGCCCAATCGTAACCCTGAAAAGAAATCACTGGGGAGTAGAATAGAGAAGTTTTAGTTGACCAGGTCCATCCTATGATGCAAACTTTGTTTCCTGTAGGAGGGGGAATTTTCCAGGATAATAATGCTCCTATTCATGCAGCGGGACTTGTCCAATCATAAATTGATTAACACAAGAATGAAGTGCAACATCTACCTTAGTTCCCGAACCTTAGTTCCCGACCTCCATGTAATCGAACCGTTATGGCCTATTTTAAAGCGTTCAATCCAAAATCGACATCTTCCTCCTGCATCTCTTCCGGAACTTTCACAATATCTCCACGAAGAATGGTACAATATTCCTCTAAACACTATTCAGCACTTGTATGAATCGATTCCCAGGCAAAACCAAGCTGTATTAAATGCCAAATGCGGTCCTACGCCTTATTAGTAAAGGATTCCTGATAAATCTAGGGTGTTTTCATTATTTTGATAACCACCTGTATCTGCTTATAATAAAATACAAGTGTAGGAGAGTGTTGGTAACCATGCCGGGTGCGACCATTCTGGTCTGCGAATCGACAGTAACTAAACGCCATGTTAGGCTTAATGAAAAACATATGCTAACATATGACAGCTAAATGATAATTTCTTCTACTTGAAATCATGTCTGTTCAGCATATTTTCATATAAAATATGTATATTATAATGTTTTAATTTCTAAATTAAAAATTACCAGATTAAACATCGAACTACCATTACCAGAAATAAACAAATGAACACTGTTGCCATTCAGAATCACAAACTTCAAATGTAGAAACAAATGAACGACTCCTTGAACGCTTCATTAAAAAAAACTGGTTAACATTCGATTCTGCTCTTAAAATACTTGTAAAAGCTTATATTATAAAACTTTTTTCATAAAGAGCGGTGAAAGCTTTCATAGCGAGGCTTTGCAATGATCCGCCTGTATTACACTTCATTTTTAAATATTGTTTTGGTGCCATCTATTGGCAATTAATATAAAAGAAAGAACTTTCTCTTGGGAAAAAATATATATATAATAACCATTATCAAGAAAAGGATTTTATAAAAAGCTTTTTATAAGCCTTTTTGTGTTCTACTTTTATCACTTAAACATTTAAATATGTATGCTAAAAAATAATTAAACACGTATTTCAGCTATTTTAGCGATTTCCTCTCCAACATCGGCAATGAACCCGATTATGGAAGATTAGACGAATAAGACAATTATTGCTGATTTTTATTAGATATTTTGAGTAAAAATTTTTTCCAAGGAGTTTGACACATTGTCCATCCGAGCGAATATTGTATTGCCGCTAGTATTGTATAACATATACAAAATGTATATAAGCCTATTTTTAAAATAAGAAAAATTCAGAACGTATTGATTTATTTCAAGATCAACTTTTAAAAGCTTCAGCTTAATATGTTTTTCTTTTTTTAATTTTAATTTGGCTACATAAATTATTAAAGGCCTAACTTATATGCACTTAAATTCTGAAATTTTGTTTGTATTGTAACATTTCAAATAAAACATGTCTATCAATATATCTGAAAACAATATTGTCTGTAAAAATACTTTTTAGAAATAGCGGTGACAGATTTCATAGGGAGGCTTTGCGATGATCCACCCGTATTATGCTTTATTTTAAAATATTGTTTTGGCGCCATCTATCGGCAATTAATATAAACGAGGGGAGTTTCTGTTGGAAAAAATATATATAATAATAATAAATTTGTATAAAATTCAGGGAGTATTGATTTATTTCAAAATCAACTTTTAAAAGCTTCATCTTAACAATATTTATTTATTTTTATTTTTATTTGGTAATATCAATTTTCAAAAGCCAATCTTATATTCACTTAAATTCTGAAATTTGGCTTTCATTGTAAAATGAATATTTCTTATGAAAAATAATTAAAATTGTAACAACTCCTCTATACCGACCCGATAATGATGGTGAGTGGTAGCGAGATCAGATCGTTGGCAAAGAGAAATTCTCGCATAAATTAGAAAATAGAATTTTATTGCATAACTATATTAATTCTAATAAAAATATGTACAAGATGTTATTACAGCATTTAATTGTTTTCCGTGGGTCAATCGCTTATAAATTAATGTCCTCTTGACTCTAAGTGCAACTCAATCAAACAAAAGTCTCAGAAAATTACCGTGAGTCGTAACTTCTAAATAAAGTTCATTCGGATCAAGGCTCGTCCGTTCCTTCCTTTTGAAAAATCTACTAATTCACGATAATTCAGAGTTTAAGAACTCTCACTCTCGTACTTGTTGTGCTTTTCTCTTCACTGGGATTTTCACCTGATACCTGCTGTATCAATCAAATAGAGGTCAGACCTCACTAGCGCTTCCACTACGCTAAGTCCGAAACTGACGTTTCTTCCTTCCTTTTCCAGAGAGTCACCACTCTCGTTCAGATCTATTCAAAAAACTGTCCTCTCTAACTTTTTCATTCTCGCAGCGGATCTTTCACTAGGGGGCGGGGATTTGGTAGAGGCGGAGCACCTTGAAACTCTCCAGCCTCTTAGCAGCCTTGAGATACGTCTGTTTTATTTATAATAAGCCCGTCATTGGACGTTCTATGACAAAGGGCATAGTTTCGTGTGCAAACCTAAAAATCGTGTGCAGAGATCACTTCCCTCTCAGATGCTATCTTTCCCACGGCTTCGGCACAGATCAAAGCATAAGACCCCTTCTTGGGTACCACCTTACCAATGCATCAATGTCCGAACGTTTCGCTCGTAGCACAATAGATATTCAGCGTTTTGCCTTTCTTCAAAGCTTACGCTATCGTGGGAAGGTATGCAAGTTAAATTCCTTAAAACGTTCTCACGGGAAAGACTAGGATGACACACACTGCACCTGGGTTGAGACTCAGTTCTTTACAGCACCCCCTCCTCAAACGATTCTTAAGGGTGAAACACTAAGAATCTCTAATTGGCGAATAAAGAATTGCAAGCTCAAATTACATCAGAGTGGCAAGAAATAAAACACACATAAATAAAATAACACTACTTTTATTTTCTTTTTGCGCGCTCTGATATGAAATATGGACAAATTTTGAAATAAAACACAGTGAAATAAAAAAATATAAAACAACTTAAAATAATTATATACAAAAGTTTATTAAGAAATCTCATTAAACTCGACTCAGACAATCAACATGCGGAATGTCTCTGCCTGGGCGATGAGAAATTGCATAATTATAAGGTTGCAGAGCCAAGGACCACCTTAACAATCTAGGATTATTACCAGAATTTCTTTTTAGAAATACCAAGTGATTGTAATCGGTTTCGATAGAAAAGTTTTGTCCATCAATATAATGCCTTAATTTTTTTATCGCGAAAATAATTCCAGCACACTCTCTTTCAGTGGCGCAGAAACTTTTCTCACTATCGGTAAATTTGCGGTAATTAAATATATAATGGGGTGTTCTTCCGATCCCTCTCTTTGAGCCAAAACAACGCCAATACCTATGTCACTAGCATCAGTTTGTACTATGAATTCTTTCTGAAAATTAGGAGCGTATAGCACCGGTTCTTCCGTAAGTTTCATTTTTAAAGTCTCAAAGGCTTTGCCCATTTCGTCGCTCCCTGCGATCTTTTCTTTTTTATTTTTCCTTTTAAGCGCTCTCGTCAATGGTTCTACAATCACTGCATAATCTTTTATGTAACGGGAATAATATACAGCCATTCCTAAACATCTACGAATTTCAGTTTTCGATTTCGGAACCGGTAATTCCTTAATTGCCTTTACTTTTGCCTCAGCTGGCCTCCGACTTCCCTCTCCTACAATATACCCGAGATATTTTACGGTTTTCTGAGCGAACTTGCATTTCGCCAATTTGATTTTGAGTGTCGCGTCATTAACCCTTTTAAGTACTATTTCTAGATGACGCATATAGTCCTCCCAACTATCTGAAAAGATCGCCATATAATCTATATACGGTAAACAGAATTCCTCAAGCCCGTTTATCTCTCGTGTTAAAATATTTGCTAACTCCACCCGTTTTTTATTAGGCTTTACTAAACTCAAGTGAGAAATCTGGGATTTCTGTCGCCTCCCAGGAACATTCACAATATAATTTGTTTCCGAAATTTTTGATTCAATTCTTCCCGGTCCTATCCATCTATCTGACATATTATTTGGTTTACTGGTTGCCAAACCCAGTATCTCGTCTCCCACGTTAGATTTCCTTTTTACCGCCTTTCTGTCAAACCAAAATTTCCTCTTTTCTCGTTCTGCTGACACGTTTTTAACGGCTGAAACTCGACATCCTTTTAATCTGTTCGTGAGGTTAAACACATATTCCTTCACGAAAACATTTTCCTCCCCTTCTCTTATCCATTTTCCAAACAATAAAGTTTTCAAAAGCCTTCTAACTTTTCGATGCCAACATGCAATACTATCACTTATCGAACGACAAACTCTCGAATCTCTCATCTTAACACCGAATCTTTTTAGAAATGCGGTAGTTAAATCGTTTATCAATCTTCTCCCAAGGTCTAAGTAACCTGACACATTTTCTTTAACTTTCGTTTTCCCTAAGTGAAATGACACTTTTTCTAGGCACACGCCAAAAATATCTACCTGATAATGCAATGGGACTAGCACCTGCTTTCCCCCACTTACGCGATTGTCTTCCGCTTTTGCCACTATCAAAGAATCTCCTGCATTACAATGCGATTCTTCAACTGCCCCTTTCTCTCTAATCTCTACAGGTGGTTGTTTTCCCGTCATGTTCCATTTTACTATCCTCTCTTCCAATTTTTGCTAAGATCGAAGATCCCTCATATATCGACAAAGGCGATAATCCCTTATCCACACTGACCAACTCAATAAGGTCTTTACCCTTTTCTTTTTAATTCAACGCTTCCGTTTCACTGCACTCGCGAAAATTTCCCTCTTCTTTTTCTTTTACCGAATTCAAAGTTTCCGCTTCATCGCGCTGGCAAAAATTTCCCCCTTCCCTCTCGGAAATCACAATCCGTTTATCTTCCAGATCTGGGGTTTGTTCAACATTTCTTCTAGTTTGAGCACGCATTAAGACGGCATTTACTAATTCGGGTTTCCTCTTCGCCTGTTCTAACAAATTTGAGTCCCATTACCCAACAAATAGTAATTCACGTCTGCATCTCTATTGTTTACTCCTGCCTTGGTTTCAATAACCCCCACACCTTCAATTTCTAAAGTGACCTCTGCTATAGGTAAACAGTATAGTTTACTGTCCAGCGGAGTTTTAATCCATACGTGGTCTCCATTCAGTTTATCTTGACTGACTAAGTCGTATGGGATTAAATCGATCTCACTACCATTGTCCCTCAAAGCAGTTGCCTGAATTCCCTTCACTAATATTTTACTCAAAAGGGGGACAAGGTCCCTTCAAGTGTCGGCTTACTACTTAAGTGACCGACCCGCGCAGCATCTCTCTTTTTAATTTCTGGACAAGCTACTTTGTAGTGACCGCTTTGCAAACACGCGTAACACTTGACTTCTCGCCTTTTCTCGAACACCTTTTCCCTTTCCTTATTATCATTTCGATTCTCTCCATTTATAGTTAATCTCCGGATTTCTGTCACCGTTTCGCACATATTCAAAAGTCCTGGGTCTTTCAAATTTCTTCTCTAAGGGGAGTTTCGGATTCCACGTTTTTTTAGACGGGCGCTTGATTGCCTCGTACGCATCTAAAAGCCTCACCAATTCTTCCGGGTCTTTAATTTCCGCCCAGTTATACATAAAATGTTCGCGCATTTCTGGAGACGCCCTCCTTTTGATCTGGTCCGTGACAAGCAAATGTTTCAATTCTTCAAACTCCGAAACTTGTAAGCATGACAGCCAACCTTCTAAAAAACTATTAAGTTCGAAGATCAGGTCCTTCCAAACTGAATTAGGATTCCGCGGATGTTGACTAAATTTTTGTCGGTACGTCTCTGCATTCAAGCGATAGCGCTCTAACAATTTTTCTTTCACATATTAAAAATCATCAATTTTGTCTTCAGGTTCTCTCAATATTAACTCGGCCATTCCCATAGGTAATAATGATAGTAAGTTCGTCACCAGCTCATCCGAATTTAGATTACATTTTTTTACCTGTCTCTCGAATAAATTCAAAAACAACGAAATATCCGAATTCTTTTCATCAAAGCGATGCATAATTGTTTTTAGGGGTAAATTACTCGTTCTAACTGAGATGCTACTGGATGCTGTACTGCGGTCATCAGACTCTTGTGTCGCTTTTAACCTAGCTAACTCATGTTCGCGTTCTTTTTCTTCCTTATCTGCCAATAATTTATTTTCCCTGTCTTTTTCTATAAGTTTAATCTGCGCTAATGTTAGCTCTTTCTCAAATCCCTCTGACGACTCTATCTTTTTTATAATTTTCGGTACTGTATCATTCTCCTCTAAAATGACCTCAAATTCGTAAGCTAACGTTTGCAAATCAGCTTTCCTAAAATATTTAAGCTCCGACATTTTTAAAGTTTAAAATTAGAAATTATCTTTCCCACAAATATAAAACAATGCAATAACATTTAATGCTATTCCTACCAAGCGCGCTAAAATAATACTGATATATACACTCATAAAAAGTACGCATAACAATAATATATAGGAAATATGCAACAAATAAAAAATATGCAACAAATAAAAAATAAGCAACCCTATCCTATCGTCCACATTCACCTTGGTATTTGGTTATAAAATACATATGGGATAAATTTTACACAAAACAACAATTTCAATTTCAAAAAGTACAGTAAAAATATTTAAATTGCAAAAGTCTTATTCAATTCTTTTTTCTTTTAATCAATGGTGGTCTTAATCTCTGCATCCACTCGTAAAAGATTTAGAATAATTCACAAAAAAAATATAAAATCAACTCTGTTATCTTTAAATATGTAATAAGTTCAATATATATTTTTTTTTTCCAAAGATCTCTCATTTACAGTTTCAGCTAAAATTTTGTAACACTACACAACTCTCTGCCTGCATTAAATTAATTCAACAATAATTTAATTTTAACTACAAAATTTGTCTATTAAATAAGTTACAGTAATATCGGAAATATCTCATAATACTTCTTTATTTATTTTTTTACCGGAAAAATTTCTCAAAATATTTACTCTCACAAAATAAACTTACAACTTTCTTTTTTTTCTAAAGCCTACAGCACCTATACAAACACTATTAACAATTAAAGCCACTCTGAATATAAAAAGAGCTTACCTTCGTTACTAAGAGTCTTTCAGGGCGTCAGAAGCACAGACTTCAGACGGATGCACAGGAGCACAGACTTTCACGGGTGTACAGGAGCACCGACTTTTCCGGAAGCACAGGAGCACAGACTTTTCCGGAAGCACAGGAGAACAGACTTTTTCGAATGGGGAACTAGGTTTCTCTCGGATGCTTTGTTGATCCACGGGGACGTCTAAGGAGACTCAGGTCACAAGGAGATTCTTTCTTGGAGCACTTAGATGACTCAAATTACAGAGTTCACTCTTTGTCTTTAGAGAATGTCATGAATTTTTGCTAATTAATCCCACCGCAAGCCACCAGTTGTAACAACTCCTCTATACCGACCCGATAATGATGGTGAGTGGTAGCGATATCAGATCGTTGGCAAAGAGAAATTCTCGCATAAATTAGAAAATAGAATTTTATTGCATAAAAATATTAATTCTAATAAAAATATGTACAAGATGTTATTACAGCATTTAATTGTTTTCCGTGGGTCAATCGCTTATAAATTAATGTCCTCTTGACTCTAAGTGCAACTCAATCAAACAAAAGTCTCAGAAAATTACAGTCAGTCGTAACTTCTAAATAAAGTTCATTCGGATCAAGGCTCGTCCGTTCCTTCCCTTTGAAAAATCTACTAATTCACGATAATTCAGAGTTTAAGAACTCTCACTCTCGCACTTGTTGTGCTTTTCTCTTCACTGGGATTTTCACCTGATACCTGCTGTATCAATCAAATAGAGGTCAGACCTCACTAGCGCTTCCACTACGCTAAGTCCGAAACTGACGTTTCTTCCTTCCTTTTCCAGAGAGTCACCACTCTCGTTCAGATCTATTCAAAAAACTGTCCTCTCTAACTTTTTCATTCTCGCAGGGGATCTTTCACTAGGGGCGGGGATTTGGTCGAGGGGGAGCACCTTGAAACTCTCCAGCCTCTTAGCAGCCTTGAGATACGTCTGTTTCATTTATAATAATAAGTCCGTCATTGGACGTTCTATGACAAAGGGCATAGTTTCGTGTGCAAACCTAAAAATCGTGTGCAGAGATCGCTTCCCTCGCAGATGCTATCTTTCCCACGGCTCCGGCACAGATCAAAGCATAAGACCCCTTCTTGGGTACCACCTTACCAATGCATCAATGTCCGAACGTTTCGCTCGTAGCACAATAGATATTCGGCGTTTTGCCTTTCTTCAAAGCTTACGCTATCGTGGGAAGGTATGCAAGTTAAATTCCTTATAACGTTCTCACGGGAAAGACTAGGATGACACACACTGCTCCTGGGTTGAGACTCCATTCTTTACAAAATATAAGGAATGTAAAGTACCGCATATCATATATATGAATTATATCAATGAAGATCAAATTTTGAGTTTTAACATATAGTATTATTTGAGCTTAACTTTGTTGAGAACAAAAAATGTATTTTGATAAGAGACTTTGAAAAGATATTTTTCACTCATACTAATGCATACTAATAATTTAAATTTACTTAATTTTTACTGATCAACATTTATTATGGTTTTCTTTAGCAATATTTTTAAAATAAGAAAATTTCCGTCTTTAATTTGAGATACACTTTAAAAAGTTTAAGTTATATAATCTAGTTTCATTGTTGTACATGTTTTAAATATTTCTTTATTACTGGAAAACTTTCTGCCATTTTGAATAGGGTGTTTTCCTACTATGAATTAAGAAGCTAATATCCATAAACATGCAATTTTCTGTCTGCCTTTCTGCTATATATTTGTTTCTTCATTACTGGAAAACTTTTCTTAAAAGAAATTTTAAAATTCAACTCTATTATATTAGTAACATAGGCAATTCAAAACTAACATAATTTTAATGTTTTGCGCGATCGTTAAAATATTTCAGAATTTGCATTTAATTTTGCTTATGTAACCAAACAATGAGCTTTGTGGTAAGTCAAGCTCTTTAAAAACTCATTGATAACATCATTTTTTTAAAAATGTCGCACATGGATTTTTTTATATATATATATTTTTGAATGTTTTATTCAGTTGTTGAACTCTTTCACAAGTTGAATATTGAGTAAAAAACTTTTCTCATCATTTGTATTTGTAGAATTCATTTATAATTTTTAAAATGTACTTTTCTACAATACAAACCTTTCAATAATAAAACCTCATGTTGTTTGTTTGTATAAAGTCTTATAAAAATGAAACGCAGATCAACATTCCGTCATTTTTGAGGGATAGTATACCAGTATATACTTGTATAGTATACATAGTATACTGGTATATACTAGTTGGAATAATAAAATGCGTAAACTACAACTTGCAACATAATATTAATTATGTATTATTTACAGCAATGTTATTAGCAAATTATTGTAAAATCTTTTGCATATAGTCTTTTAATATAAGTTCGTTATGTTCAATATAAGCTAGCTATTCTTCCTATGTTATTCACAACACTGCACAAACACAAACATACTTTTTTTTATTGCAAACATAACCATAAATGTAAGGCAACATGTGAGAACAAATATTACGTAGGTTTTATTACTAGGTGCGTTCGTAATCATATAAATACTTAACACCTATAGTCGTTGTCGGGTCCGTCCGTCTTTGCGTCTGTCTGTCTGCCCGTCTGCATATAACAACGCAAAAACTACCCAACCGAATGATTTGAAATTTAATATATATTATAGTTATAGAATTTTATCGAGTCATTTAAAATTTTATGAAAATAGAATCAAAATTTAAAAAGATATTAATAAAAGTTTTCTTTATTCTATTAAGTCCTATCGTACCTAATCTGTATAATAAAAGCGCAAGTCGTGTGACAAGAAAACAAATACGGGCAAACCACACTTTTGTCCGTATTCCTTTTCCTCAGTCACATGACTTGCGCTTCTTTTTTCATATGCCAGGCTGCCATTTTTATTCAAAATTATTTTTTCGAATAAAATTGCGTAAAAGTTACATTTTTAGAAAGATCGTTCAGAAAAAATTGTTTGCTTGAGAGATGAGTTACATTAAAGTAAATAATGAGTAATACAGTAGAGTAAATAAACACAGGAGATTCGTTCATCATGAGTCATAAAAATAGTAAAACATGCAATAATCATTGGCAAAGCAAGATCTCCATGGTGAATTTAGCAGCACTGTCTGGTGCAGAAAAAAATCGCATTTGGAATACGTGGAATACGTATACGTGGAATTATATTACGTGGAATTATTATACGTGGGATTATTATACGTGGAATTATTATACGTGGAATACGTAATAATAAAAAAAAAGCATGCTCATTTCGCCCATAGTAGACGATTTCACTGAAATAATAAAGATGATCTTTTATATTGTGAAACTAGTTTTAAAACGAACGCACCTCATTTGTCACGTTTAACGTTTAATTTCCAACTTGTTATTATTATTATCCTTTGCCCCTTTAAAGTAAGGAATTTTTTTCGTTAATTCAAAAAAAAAAAAAAAAGAAGAAAAAAAAAAAACATTATTCAATGATAATCGATATAACCAATGACCAACAACAGAAAAGAGGGAAATATGATCGAAGACTATGGGGAATATGCGTTAAATTCAATACTTAAGATTCAGATGTTAATGATTTATGTCTTTTTTGTCACATAGCTTATAAAAAATGAATAATACTGTTTTTATATCATTTGTAGCTCACTTAATTCCATTTCTAGCAAAACAACATGAGTCCAAAAATGTTTTAAGAAGTTTTTTTTGTTATTTTAATTGTTATGAAACTCATAACTGATAACTGACTTCGATTTAAAAAAATCTAGTAATATAATTACACCCAAGAAAGTTCTTAAAAAATCTAGCTTTTTAGTGTAGCACAATTTCTATTGATTCCAAAGGAATTTTGAATCGATGACGGTTGCTTGAAATGACTAATTTCTTTTAATAACTTTATCACATATAAACCTCATATTAAGTTTCGAAATGCTTGTGAAATTCAGAAATATATAACACAGCCATTTTTGCTTTGAATATTAAGCTGGAGAATGCGCATTTGACTTTCTTTTTTTTTTCTTAGCAAAAGAGAAGATTTTCGCAGAGAATTTCTGCTTTTGGATTTAAACAAGAACGTAGCGACTAAAATCGATTTTCTATTTTGTGTTAATGTATCCAAACCCAAGTAATCACAAAAAGCTATTTAATTATCATTAACAATAAAAACAATATATTGCTTGTAAACCTCATACGAGATTTATTTTGTAATTTTGTATGATTTTTGAAAATTTAGCATTATTTTCTCTTAATAATTATCAATTTTAAATATATTTTAAGAACAATATATTTTTCCCTCAATTTAAAAATAATTTATCATTCAGATGGTTAAAACTTTTGAATGTAGTCAGAAACGTCCCAACCCAATTTATAAATATAAGATATCTAACAATTTTTTAAGAATTCATAAATATAAAATAAATTAAAGAATTAAAAAATTATATAGAAGTAGAAATATTAAAAAACGTTTTTTCTGTTTTCTACTTTATTTTAATATCTGCAAAGTTTAAATAATCACAAAAAAATACTTAATAATAATTAAAAAAAATGATTGCTTGTAAACCTAATACGATCTTCGTTTTGTAATTTTGTAATACTGTAATTTTGTACGATTTTTGAAAGTTCAACATCATTTCCCTTAATAGTTATCAATTTTAAGATCAATATATATTTTTTGCCTCAATTTAAAACTAAATTTATAATTCAGATAGTTAAAACATTAGAACGTAGTCAGATAACGTACCAACCCAATTTATAAATATAAGATTTATCACAATTTTTTCAAAAAAATAAAAAATAAAAAAGGTGTTGTAGAAGTAGAGATTGTTTTTTAAAAATAAGATCACATTCCCGAGACCTTGAGACGTATATCAAGATGTTTTACAGAAGGTTAGGTGTTCTTTGAAAACTTTTCCCATTCCACACAAATTCATGCGAAAAATTGGAGAGTTCTTCATAAGGAGAATTCACATTTGAGAGTTCTTCACAAAAATGTGAATATAAATATCTTTTTCAAATTTCTCAAAGGAGACTTTATGAGATTTTTTCTAGTAGTTCTCTTTGTTTTATTTTTGTTAGCTATATCATACTGATTTTTGTTCAGTTTCATTCTGCGTTTCTTTCGAAAATGTGAAATTTTAATACAGGTTGAGCAGAATGATATGTATATAGCTTAAAAATTCTTTAAAAAATAAAAAGAAAGACTAATGATATGAAACTACCGTTTTCTTTAAACGCATTGTCAATATGCGGGATTTTTTAACAGCGAAACAGGTTTGCAGTTCAAAAAGTCACCACTAGAGTGCGCTAGCGTGAATGCATCTTTTGGAGGTACCCAAATGAGATTATTATATAATAACTGATTAATAAAGGAATCACTTATTTCATTTAATGATTAATTTTGTATTCAGGTCAAATTGAATTTCAGCATTTATATAGATTTTACCATTCCGCCTCTGACCACTCTACTTACCGTGAGAGCAGAACTACTTAACTACTTAGAGCGGTAGAACCACTTAAGAGGCTACTTCACTCAGATGAAAACACCCGTTCGCTAATGTTAATCCTATGGAGGAAATATTTTAAGATATCTCGTTCGCATTTCAATATTTTTAAATGATTTTTTTTTTTTTTTTTTTTTTTTTTGCATTGGATAGCTGAGGCTCTATGCACGCTCCTTTGTACTTTTTTGATTTTTGTTGCAGTTTTTTTATTGAGGGTACTTTTATTTTCGAAACCGGTTCCGAAAGTGAAAGTATCCTTAAAAAAAAAGAAACTTGTAATCAAATTTGAAAAAGTACAAAGGAGCGTGCATAGAAATTGACCTCAGCTATCCAATGCAAAAAAAAAAAAAAAAAAAAAAAAAAAAAAAAAAAAATCTTTTAAAAATATTGAAATGCGAACGAGATATCTTAAAATATTTCCTCCATAGGATTAACATTAGCGAGCGGGTGTTTTCGTCTGAGTGAAGTAGCCTCTTAACATGTCGTACAGTTGTAACAAAATGGTACAATTACCCCAGGTGCCACTGCCGCCGGCAGCCTTTATCCATCGAATTTATAATATATTCTGCACTTCTGCAATATGATGTGAACCTGAACAATTAACGTATTTTTCATCTACTCCTGATCTTCTCGTCTTAACAATTGCCTTTTTGCTTACCTGGTTTGTTGGACTACCCAAACTATTGCTAGAATCACTTGTTTACTTATTTATTCAGATATTACAATGGTTTAAAATACATTAAAAGCTAGTTCAGATGTATAAAAAATTTAAAATATACCTTCAAACACACTCAAGTATAGTGCAGATGTATAAAACATTTTAAAAATATTTTCATTATTACATAATAGGTGCTTAATTATTACATAACAGGTTAATAATGTCGATTTCGCTAAGGGATGGCGTTACGAGTACATTTGTTGGTATAGACTAATGACGTCTGTGGCGTTCTGGAAGGTAAACATATCCATCAAAACACAGTTCGTTACCAATTGTCATTGTGCAAAAAACACAGTTTTTCATAACTTTGAATATGTCCAGTTTTGTACTAGAAAAAAAAAGTTTTGCAATGAAGTTGAATAACCTTTTTTTAATTTGAAGAAAACGGCTGCTAAAAGTTATCGATTGTTGTTTGAAGCTTATGGCAAACATGTTCTAACCCAAAGAAATTGTGAACGATGTTTTGAACGCTTTAAAAGAGGTGATTTTGATAAAAAGACAAGAAGAATTAGGACAGCCGAAAAAGTTTGTAGATCCGGATTTGCAATCATTATTGGATGGAGATTAAAATCAAATGTTAAAACAATTGGCAGAAGCATTGAACGTTGCCCAAAACGACCAGAATACGCCAAAAAGACATGATAAAGTCATTCGTCAACGTGGCAATGTCTGACTCCATGTTGCTAATTGTGTAATAAACTATTTGGAAAACGTTAAATGAGATGTCTTACCCCTCCCGCCGTATTCACCCGACTTAGCCCCTTCGGACTACCACTTATTTCGATCTATGCAGTACGGACATTCAGAACAGCACTTCGATTCTTTCGAAGAAGTCAAAAATTGAGTCGATTTATGGATTGCTTCAAAAGATGAGTTGTTTTATCGGCGTGGAATTAATTTATTTCCAGAAAGATGGGGGAAAGTCATAGCTAACGACGGACAATTTCTGATTATTAAGTTAATTTATTTTGTTAGGGCAATAAATGTTCAAATATTGCGAAAAAATCGACATTATTAACCGAAGCAACTGTTATAAAAACCACCCGAAAATGTTTAAAGTATGTTTTAGCGATCACGTCCAAGCAATCACCATAACAAGCGTAGTAGATTTCCATTCATAACTTTAAAATGATGAAGTTCATTTACCGAAACATTCAAAATAATAGCTTTACTCTGTGTGGAATGTGATGATATCACTTGCATGCACTGTTAATAGTGATTAGGTCAATGACATCATGTATGTATTATAAGCTACATTCCGAGTTACGGACCATTTAGAATAGTGTTGTTTCGATTTAGGCCATTTATAGCAATTTTCCTAAAATTATCACATTTCAAAGAAAGTCATTCAAGTCTGCTGAAAATATCGTTACAGTACCTTTATTATTGTTAAATTAATTAGCGAAAATCCGGGTTCGATTCATAGTGAGTTTGAATTTATGAGTGAATAATTGGTTTGTGACCCTGGTTTCCAATACAAAAAATTATTATTTGTATCTTAAAGTTGTAAAAGACTTTATGGAACACCCTGTATATACATATTTAAATACTTAGATCAGTATTGTTTGATGGGAGTATAGTTTGAGTATAGTTTGCTGGAAATGTCCACGATCCTAATCGTGGACATTTCCAGCCATTTTGCGGATAATATTACATTTAAAAAAAAATCACAGTTTAATGCAAGTCTGCAGAAAATATCGTTACAGTATCTTTATTATTGTTAAATTTATTAGCGAAAATACGGATTCGATTCATAGTGAGTGTGAATTCATGAGTGAATAATTTTTTTGTGACCCTGGTTTCCTATATACAAAAAAATATTGTTTGATCTTAAAGTTGTTAAAGACTTTATGGAATATCCTGTATATATATATATATATATATATATATATATTTAAATAGTTAGATCGGTATTGTTTCGATTAGGATCATGACCATTTCCGGCAATTTTTGGGATATTATCATATTTCGAAGAAAGTAATGCAAGTCTGCTGAAAATATCGTTACAGTATCTTTATTATTGTTAAATTTATTAGCGAATATCCGGGTTCGATTAATACTGAATTTGAATTTATGAGTGAATAATTGGTTTATGACCCTGGTTTCCAATACAAAAAATTATTCTTTGTATCTTAAAGTTGTAATCGACTTTATGGAACATCCTGTATATACATATTTAAATACTTAGGCAAATTAAATATGATTTATACTGTCAAATTGATGTACTATGGAAAAAAACTCACGTTATTTCAGTATTAAACAATAAATATTTTACAAAAGTTAAAATTTTTAAAAACGTGAAGTAAAAATATTTTAAGAATATTAAGTGAGAGACTAAAATTTTACGTCATGTCATAAGAGAACGCCAAAACAAAACAAAACAACGTTATTTCAGTATTAAACAATAAATATTTTATAAAAGTTAAAAAATTTAACAACGTAACGTAAAAATATTTTAAGAATATTAAGTGAGAGACTAAAATTTTACGTCATGTCATAAGAGAACGCCAAAAAAAAAAAAAAAAAAAAAATTAACAGAAATTTTGAATTTTTATTCTTTTAACATTTCTTTTTTTTCCTTTTGTATAATACAAAAACAGAGATACAATGAAAGACTTAATATTTCCGGATTTTTCAAGCCTAGATCAGTACATGTTAAAAAAATAAAAATAGGACAGTCTTTGGAAATATTTCCCAATTCACGCAAGTTCGTGCGAAATATTTTAAAAGTCAAAAGTCTCTTACGAAAATGTGAATATATTTATCTGACTCAAATTTCGCGAATAAGGCTTTACGAGATGTAATTTCTCCAGTTTCTTGCTCTTTGGAGTTATAACTGAGTTTTATAGAATTATTTCACCCCATTTCGTTTTTATTTTTAAAAATAAACAATTTTATATTCGGAATTTTTTTTAAAAAAGGTTAGCTATTCGAACAATGTTTCAAATCCATAGATAAAAATTCAAAATGAAAGACATTGAAATCTCTATATTATGTATTTCTTCTTTAAACGTATATTTATTAAATTTTTGTTGACCATGATTTAAAAAAATACTATTAGATAAGTAATTAATTAAAATTTTGAATAAAATGTATGATTTCGCAAAAGATGTATTTTTTTTTTTTTTTTTTTTTTTTTTTTTTTTTTTTTTTTTTTGTAAATACAACATATTTGTTTCTTTTATTTTAAAAGATATATATGGTGAGTAATAAGTCTTTCGTTGATTACAAAACGTTTGCACGAAATAAGACTATTTAAGATAGTAATATGTATATTTTAAATCTTTGCAAAGCCCTGTTCCTATAAAATGTGAATATGTGCAGCTGACTCAAATTTTGTGAATGATTCTTCACCAGATGTAACTCTTCGAGTTTTCCTGCTTTTTGGAGTTGTTTCTTTTTTGAGTTACTCAGTTTCCTATACTCAACTATGTATGCGCAACTAGTTCATAAACATAAGCAGCGGATCAAAAGTGAAATTGCCAGATAGACTGAAAAGGATGAACCACAGCCTTCTGAATACGAAGCCTACGTGCTGACAGAAAAATGGCGGTTCTCGTAGGAGGAAGTTTTTCAGTGATTGTGAGGCCCCTTGAATTTGAAAGCCAGTATTTCTAAAATTATTCTCTGACTTATTTTCCTGAGATTAAATAGGCAAACGATACTTTTAGAAAATAGTGGTATTCGAAATTCAAATGCAAGAGACAGTATACAAAAGCTAAAAAAAAAAAAAATCCGCCTATGATAATCACCATTTTTCTTCTTCTTTTTTTTGTGTGTGTGTGTGTGTGTGTCAGCGTGTAGTTCTAATATTCAGAGAATCATGGGTGAACCGACACCATGTCTTTCAAACTCTCTTTTTGCAAGGAAGGTCTTCTTAAAGCGCATGCTCAAAATATATTTCGAAAAAAATTCTAATGGAACTACACATGTACGCTATAAAACATCAGTCAAATTTAGATGAGGAATTTCAGTAGAAAATCCGTAAAAAATAAAATACTTTTAAGTATTTAGCGCAAAAAGATGCGATTTGGCGAACAACACTTTTTTCTAGCGAAATGTAAGCTATTTTAATGCGCTTAGAAATTGGTTCTTAAATGAGTGTTTAAATGCTCAGAATTTAATAAATTTAAGCTTAAACGCGAAATAGACCACTTATTATTTCTATAAGCTTACATAATATAAAAAGTTGCGTGTTTCTACAATTATTTAATTTCAGACAGTTTCACTGGATGAATAAGTTTGAAGTGTAATTTAAAAGTAACTGCCTGATTAAAAACGCAGTCTTTATACATTTTGATATTGAATAAGTAGTTGTAACCTTGGCAACAGCACTGCTTTCTTGTTGTCTCCGACACTAACAATAATCGAAGTCGAATTGACTACGCTCGAAATCGGACCTTAATTTTGAGTATGAAACAATTTTAATCAGTTTAAATTTTGTACTAAATCATAAAATATGATTGTTAAACTTCATTATAAATACATATAAATATATATGACATGGCTGTAGTTATAAAAGTGTATTTATTTAAGTTAAACTTATTTAAACTAGTTCAGTATGAAGAGTAGAAAAAGTTTTTTTCTTAAAGAGTATTTATCATAAAAGCGTATTTTTTTAAATATCATTCTGTCACCAACCGACGATAAATCGCCAAAAAAAAAACCGAAATTTTTATAATTTATTTACGGTCGCTATATCGATGTTCCGCAGAATTTTTTTTTTTATAGGCATATATATCCTCATGACAAGAATATTTTGTTGTCGTTTAAAATTTTTCTGAGTATACGCTTATGGAGACCTTCCTTGTTAGTACTCCTCATGTTTTCTTATTTTGGGGATTACAGCAAGGACAGTCTTTTTTTTACCACTCTAACTCGTGATATTGAGATAGTTAAAACGTTAATTTAAATGATATCTTATTTTTTGCCTAGTGTTAAAAACAAATGTTAGGAAACATATGGCAAAAAATAGAATACCATCTTGATATTTTCTAAGCTACAAAAAGGCGGATGTTAAAATTTACTAAGCAAGTTGAACATATTAAAAACTCGTTTACTGTATTTACAATTTGGAAAAATAATATATATCCAAGTATAATAGTTTTGTACAATAATTTTTTGTAATCATGTAATGACTTTTTGGTTGCCCTATATTTTGTACACTACTTTCTAGGCCTATCATGCTGAAGGGGGAAAGTAACCCGAATATGGTTAGAGTATGTAGAAAAATTACAAAGAAACTGTCAATTGAAAACATTCAAAATCTTCCTCTGCAGGTTTTATTAAAAATAATTAGTACCGTCCTCATCCAAGACTGGACATTACAGGGTTTTTAACCGATTCTGGACAGTTGCGACAGGGTCCCACTCAGTGAATGAGAGGGGCCGGAGAAGGTCCGGTTCCAAGCTAGGCCCGTCGTACCATCGCCCCTGGGTTATGAATGGCAGCCTATAGGAGCGAACCATCGGCCCAGGAACTAAAGAGAAGCCGGTATCTGAGAACCACTCTACCGCCAGTTCGGAGTATCAAAAACAATACAAAAGGCAAAAAAGTAAATAAAATATAAGATAGCATAAAAATTAGGAAAATTAGTTCCCCACAGCCCACGTACCCCAGGGTGACTAGGAGTAAGACATCCGGCTCGCAAAGTAGAAAGTAAAACAAAAAATGGTTCGTCCGGACCTGATGCTCTACGGTCTCATCCCCCCATAGTACAGCCACCTGCTGCCGGCACCTTGACAACGACTGCCGCCCAGAAGCACTGCCTTCCGTAGGCGTGAGTAGCGCCTGCAAGATGCTGAACATGGAGACAGAATCCCCGATCACACTTGCTCTCGATGACTACGCCAAGACAATTCCCAACGCAGTCATCAGACCAGAAGTGGAGATCCATTGACATCCTCATCCGTCTGGGACCCCGCTTATGCAACCCTCTGAAAGTGGTTGGTGCCGCTGCTCGTCCTCGGCTGAGCTTCCAGTGATCTTCCTGCGCGTAAGCAAGGTGTATTCTGGATCTCTCAGAGAATCATATGGTCCAGGTTTTATCAAGGCACGCCAGTAAGAAGGGACCAGTAAAAAATATATTTTTAAACAAAAGTTCAAAAGTATTTATTATTTTAAATCACTCTAGTACGTAAATAAAAACACAAGTAAGACAGTCTTTTAAATGGTGTTTAAATGATGTTATTACCCCCCTTTATTTAACTAAACATGGTTTTTGTATCTAAAGATATAATTTTGTAATCGATTTTATTAACCGCTTTCTGATAGGCTAGAATAATAAACAATATGTACAAAGATGTGTTTCCGGTGGCCATATTTTAGAAATCATTAACTTAATTTTAAGGCATTTTTTTCGTTAGCCCACCACAAGTGATAAATCGTCAAATAAGACTTATGGTCACTATTGTATACGAGTTACAACAGCAATGAATTTAATGATGCGCCAAACCACGCTCGCCAAAATTGGCCAATTGTCTATGAAGTTGCAACAACGAATTATTTTTAAAACTATAAAATGTAAATAAAAAATAAACAGTGCAATATATATATTTTTTAAAATATACTTCAGTCAATTAATATTTTCAGATTAATTAAATTATGATTATACGTTGAAATATCAATTTAGAAAACCTGAAAAGATAGTTTAAATAAAGTTTTTTTTCCCTGCTGTCATATCTTTAAAAAAGAAGCAGATAAAAAATTATATATTTTTTAAATAAATTCACTAGCTTGCACTTTCTTCCAAGTGTGCAAAAAGCGGTGAATTTTGGACAATATAATCGGGTTCAGTGGTCATGCCAAATTAATGTACAAGGGGGTTTTGCCCTCTGCTCGCTAATGCTCACCAACCCTCGTGAATTGCAACACAATTCACATTGGGACCAATACATAATCGCAGCGTACTTTGCTCGCTTGCCACTATTTGCATCTACTCTAATCATACTATCATAAATCATTTTAACATATGAAATTTACAATTTTTTTAATTATAAAAAAGAAAGGAGAAACTTCGTTGAAACACTTTCACAAATGCATTTAGTTAGTCTTACAAATGATCATAAATCATTTTAACTTTATGAAAAAATTACCTTGGAAATACAATTAATTTATAATTCATTGCGCTTATAATCTTGTACAGCACGGCTCAAATTAATTTCGAAAAAGACTACGTGATAGTAAGATAGTTCAATGTAAATCACCAATCATCGCCTAAAGTTCGTTCCACGTAAAAATTACAATATTACTCAGACGTAAACACGTTTTCTGGCGTGTATAAAAGAAACTCTTGATCAAAAAGCTGATTTGTTGAATGCATGATGTGATCGTAAAACGAACCAATGACATGCATCGCCGAAAACAGCTACATCGCCCGAAAAATCATGCTGTGTTTAAACAGAGATCCTGCTCTGAATTCTGATTTCCTGAATGGTTCATGTGATCGTAAAATTAACCACTCAAAGAATCTTCCCTCTAGAATCTACGGTTGTTGCCAAACGACAAGCTACAAATTCAGCCTTATTTTCGCACAACGTAAAGGAAATATATAGAGAGAAGATTGTAACGGACATCTTTTGAAAAAATAATAAATAGCAGTCATTAAATTAGGCGGGAATTTGAAGATAAACATCCAATGCTTATAAGATAGTGCATTTAAAAAAAATTACTTTTATACTTATTAAAATAATGCATTGCAATAAAGAATTCACCGGATATATTTACGAAAGTAAACAATGTTTTCATTTTTTTTAATCATATTTCTTCTGTTTTTTTTTTTTTTTTTTTTTTTTTGTATGATATAAAAGTTGAGATACTCTGAAAAAGTTACCATTCCTGGGATTTACAAACATAAATCAAGGTATTTTAAAGAAAATAAGAGTCTTAGGAAACATTTCCCATTTTGCATAAGTTTACGTGAAATATTTTAAAAGTCAAGGATCATTTACAAAAAAGGGAATACATTTATCTACTTCGAATTTCGCGAATGAGGCTTTATGAGATGTAAACTTCTCCAGTTTTCTTGATTTTTGCAGTTGTAACTGAGTTTCATTTATTAGTTTTTACTTCATTACGTTATTTGTTTTTGTTATTTCGAAAATAGGAAAATTTCTATATTCGGAATAAAAGACAAAATTATTCTTATTTCGAATTATGCTTTAAATAAGAACGTAAAAGTCCATAGATAAAAATCCAAAAAAAAATATTTTGAATTCTCTATCTAAAGAAAATAATTTTAAATAAATTATATCAAATCCTAATACAGTTAAAAACAAGAAAGAAAAATCATGTGCAAAGCATAGATTATGAAACATTTTCCAGCACATATTCCAAATACTGTAACAAAATTCGCCAATTAATGTGGTGAAAGGTGATTTATTTGGAAAACGTATAAAACAGTTGAAAAGCCAATTTCGGTTATTACCAATCTATAGTCAAAAAGAATTCAGATTCATTTGTGAATCTCTGTATATGATCTATAGATTTGTATGTATAGAACACATTATGCTAAACTTTAGTTCAGTTAGGAAACGTTTAACACAGTTGAAAATTCTTTTACAGCACTTTCTACCAAAAAACGGAAATGTTTACGAATTCTTTTGTACACCTCTGTATATGATATGTATAATTTATGCACACTATGTAATATGCAAAAAAAAATTTTTTTATTAAAAACTGTAGGAAATCTGGACAAAGTCTTGTCCTCCAAAATTTGTCAAGCGGTTTGTTCGGGTGTGAAATCGTTCCGAACTGGTTTTTCTTTTTGCATTTCGGTCGTAAAGGCACTCTCTTTTAACTGTAACTGTATGCATATTTTATTCCAGTTTGATGTACTGAGTAAGTATATGTAGTGTGAAACAACTCCATGGAAGGGCGATTGAAATGATGAGTTTAAGTTTACCCCTTTTTGCAGTTGTATATCCGTAATGTTAGTAATATGTGATAACCAAGTTCCCATCAAAAGCTGGAGGTATATGTATATATCTTTATTTAAGTTTAACATTCAAGATGAATGAATAAATGTGATTCTTATTTCAAATTAAACTGTTTCATCTATGTGCTATATACTTAGTGACACCACAGACCTTAAACATTGCGTTTTATAACTCTGCTCTATTTCCATCAAAAACGCATACCACACTTCCAAGAATTATTGCTCATAGACAGTACTGTAATCGAACACTTTTGTATGTCCATGTATATGAATGATAAAAGATATGCGCATCATATTCAACAGTAAGCATCTTGTTGTGCATTTTTGTAATATACAAGGTGGTTATAATTAAAGTCGCACTTTCAAAATGCTATAAAAAAGGAAACACTGGTCAGAATGATTTCAAATATGAACTGGATAGACTAGAAGAAAGAGGAAACGATATGGCATAAGAAAGAAAAAAGTTCCAAAGTGTATCAGTAGAGGGAGCTGTAAGCGGCATAACGAAAGTGGACTCGGCTACAAGTGACGTTTTTAATCAAAATACGACGGCTTTGGCATGAGTTGTACAGTAAACCAACCGTACTGTTCAATGGGAATAAGTGTTTCGATTGTTTGACGGAAAAAATGACTTCCAAATCAGTCAGCAGTTGTAGTACTGTTAGCGGAAAGCCCATCCACCACGGCAAGGTCGTACCACATTGGATGGGATAAATCGGTTTTTATTTATCCTTGGGCCCAAAACCGCATAAAAGGCACATAATGACTCAGTTTTTAATTACGCATGAGTGTCTTTTAATTTGCATAGTATGCCGCTGACAGCGCCATCTATTGATACAGTTTGGAACTGTTTATTTCTTATGCCATATCGTTTCCCCGTTCTTCCAGTATATTCAGTTCAAATTGGAAGTCATTCTGACCAGTGGTTCCTTTTTTACAGCATTTTGAAAGTGGGACTTTGAAAAAAAATCCATGCTCATCATTTTGTGCAGCCCGTAATTTTACGGGGTAATATAGCATTATAATGCACAGGGTATAATGCACTTTAAAACACAATAACACTTTGCTTACTGTTCCGTAGCACGTAGCACGTTAGATGATCATCACAGAATCGCCGTTTTGGCGGGTTAAAATTTTCGAAACACGAGTAAAATCAAGGGTTACACCCTAGCGGAAGACAATGTATGGAGTCTTACCGTATTTTTGCTAACATATGGGCTAAAACTGTAAGAATATGTAGATTGCTCTTAATTTTCTAAGTATCTAAGGGATAAGGCCGCTTATTTAGTGGATCAGACCGTTTTTCATCCAATAAGGCTGTTGCCCGGGAAAATTGAATGACAAACGCTCATAAATTTACAGTTTTTTCTGAGAGGGTAATTTAGAATCAATAAATAGATTTCTGACCCGTTTCCTATGCAATAAATGATTGTTACAATGTCCTGTACCAACCCTTAAAGTTTGTTCCATGAATTCGGGATTACCCTTCCCACGGTACCTAAATGAAATTCAGTGATAGAGACTGTGACAACCATGTTTTAGTCACGCTGCTTCAACATAAAAAGAGAAGGGTTATATGTTCTTTACGTTATCCTCGTGGGGAAAAGTTGCATAGCGTTAATTAGAATTTCTGGATGATCATCGCATCAGAGGCATTTTATAATCTTCAACTAGTCCAAACGATTGAAAAGGAATATGTCCATCGAGAACACTTCCCACGTTGTCTAGTCCAGTGTAGTGATACACCAGGAAAATGAAGAATGTAAATCAAAAATAGAAACCTATTTCTTCACTGCAGACCTTGCTATTTTGGTTGACTCATCACCTGACATGCGCGTTTTTTTTCTACGCAATTATTTTAAAGTAGCGGCCCACAAATTTTACGAGCACGTCTACCTAACGGCTAGCAGTTGTACTTCGTGTCTACAATTGTTACTGCCTTCAGAACATTCGGTAACTGGTTGGTTGGTTGGTTGTATAGGGTTTTATGGCGCAAGGTCTCATTTGGGACAAGCAAAGCCAAAGAAAAAATGTATTAAAAAATCCAAAAGGTTTAATGAGAAAATTATCTGGATGGGGTCCCATCCAGATATAGTCATACAGTGTATAAAACAAATATACAGAAAATTAAAAAAAGTGAGTACTAAAATACTATATTTAAGTACTAAAATATAAGTATTAAAATACTATATTTAAGAAATATTATCTGGATGGGGATACCCCATCCATATGTCAAGTTAAGCAAGTATAAACTAACATTGTTACAGCTAAAATATGAAGAGTATATAAAAACTATATCTCAAAATAAAAGGCAGAATGTTTTAAAAAATGAAAGAGTGCCCCATGAGGTGTTTCCCCAATGAGGTTTGTCAAAATTGGTGATGATGATTTAAAATATATTCTATACAAGTGCCGGAGGCCCGGACAGTCAGTTAAAACATGAAAAGTGGTCAGGTAATCAAAATGACAATGTGGACACATGGGTGCATCCTCCCGAAGTAAGAGGTGTTTATGAGTGATCCTTGAATGTCCAATTCTCAGACGAGTCAGAAGAACATCTGATTTCCTTGGATAGCTTTAAGGCCAGGTCATGATTATAGGTTTAATATGGTGCAGTTTATTATTGTATTCTAAATTCCAACTTTCTTGCCATTTATTATGTATAAAGTGTTTTAAAAGTAGTTTAACGTCTGAGAATGGAATTTTATGCTGTAGTAGATTAAGAGCAAGTTTTTCCGCCTCATCTGCTTTTTCATTGCCATGAATACCCATGTGTCCAGGTACCCAGCAAAATAAAATATCATAACCACGTCTAGTCAATTTATTATAAAAATCCAGGATGGCTGAGACATAAGGATGCTTTTTAAAAGATTTCATTGCGTCAATAGAACTATTTGAGTCAGTATATATGATAAAAGATTTGTTATGATGATGAGATATGTGTAACATGGCTCTCTCTATAGCGGTCAACTCTGCTGTAAATACAGACATGGAAGTGTGAAGCCGATAACTGAATTTAGTGTTGTCAATAAAAATTCCGCAACCAACAATATTCCCACTCTTGGAGCCATCTGTATAAATATCAGTATAGTTATTATACTTTGCACGATGTGCAGCAAATAGTTGTTGGAAAACAGTAGAAGCCAAGTTATTTTTGTCGTAACCTTTAAAAGGATGGAGAGAGGTAATTTTCGGAGGACTCCAAGAGGGAGCACATGCAAAGGACATGGACTCACCTCGATATTATTCAAAGGGCCATTATTGATTATGTTCCTCATTCTGACTCCAAAAGATGGGATGCATGATGGTCGATGCTGATAAAGAATATCATTGTCAGTATTTAAAAGATAGGTGTGAAGAGGATGACCAGGATGAGAGAGGACACGGTAATATAATTCTAATGAGATTTTTTTCGCGAGTATAGTGTAATGATGGTTCATTACAGTCAACATAAAGACTTAAAATTGGAGATGTACGAAATGCACCAGAGCAGATACGCAGTGCGCTGTGGTGCACAGTGTTAAGTTTTTTAAGAGCAGAATTACTGGCAGAACCATAGACCTGGCAGGCATAGTCCATTTTAGATCGTACCACAGCTCGATAAATTTTTAAAAGAGAGGTACGATCTGCTCCCCAAGAACTATTTGACAGTACCCTCAATAAATTAAGCGATCTTTCACATTTTGTCCGTAAGTGTAAAATATGCGGTTAAAATGTAAGTTTCTTGTCAAAATGTAGGCCAAGATATCGAACATTGTCCACAACAGGAATTGGGGATGAACCGATTAAAATTTCAGGATCTGGATGCAGACCCCTTCGTCTACAGAAGTGCACACAAGATGTTTTGTCATGAGAAATTAAGAAACCATTTTTGTTCACCCAGTTAAGAATACTTTTGATTGCAATTTACAGTTGTCTTTCAATAAAACGTATATCTTGTCCCATACACATAATGCGGAAGTCGTCAACATAGAGATCCCCCTTCGCAGAAGGAGGAAGTTGTTTAATGATGTCATTTATTTTGATAGCAAAGAGGGTGACACTCAAGACACTGCCCTGAGGTACACCCTTTTCTTGTACATAAAAACTGGATAAAATTCCCCCAATTCTAACTTGAAATCGTCGAATGGCAAGAAAGTTTTTAATAAAAATTGGAAGGTTCCCACGAACGTCCAGATTAAAAAGATCGCGAAGTATCCCATAACGCCATGTTCTGTCATATGCTTTTGCCATGTCAAAAAATGCTGATACCAAATGGCTGCGTTTTAGAAAAGCTGTCCGTATGTGATGTTCCAAATGAATTAAATTATCGATAGTAGACCTACCACGTCTAAATCCACTTTGAAATGCAGCAAGGCAATTGTTAGTTTCTAAAATATGCACGAGGCGGCAATTTACCATTTTTTCAAGAAGTTTGCAAAGGCAGCTAGAGAGTGCAATCGGCCTGTAATTATTATGATTAGTAGCATCTTTTCCTGGTTTAGGAAAAGGTATAATTAAAGCTCTGCACCAAGCATTCGGAAAAGTCTGCTCCATCCAAATCCTGTTAAAGAAGGAGAGAAGATTATTCAAGCACAGAGCAGAAAGGTGCTTGAGCATAATGTATGTAATCCCATCGTGACCTGGGGCAGATAAATGGCTGTCTCTCAAGCATTTTATAATCTCTGATTTAAGAAATGGCTCATTATATGCATATGAATGATGAGAATTAAAATTAATCCTGGTTCTTTCAGTTTGTCTTTTGTATGTTAAAAAGGGTTCTGGGTATGAGTCAGAGCATGAAATTGATGCTAGGGTACTCCCTATTGTCTCAGCGATGTTTTTAGGTGATGCGATGGTTTGACCGTTGTATTTTAAAAGAGAAATATGATGATCAGAGTAGATGCCCATACACTTTTTCACTTTGTTCCACAGTTCTTTACTTGAGGTATTGGAATTAATGCTTGAGATATAGTTTATCCAGGATTCACGTTGGCTTTTGCGTCGCACTCTTCTAGCTTCAGCCTTTGCTTTTTTATATGCTATATAATTAATATTGTTTGGGTACCTCCGAAATAGACCCCAAGCCTTCTGTTGTTTTTTCTTGGCATTTTGGCAATCGCTATTCCACCATGGCTTTCTATGTTTATGTTTGGATGATGTTTTAGGAATGCTAGAATCTGCAGCACTGATAATACATTTAGTTATATTATCGAGCGCATTGTCAATATCCCCCGGAATCATGTCAGCTGTGATATTGGCAAGTGCTGTAAATGTTGGCCAGTTGGCTCTGTCATATATATAACGATTGGTAGAATTGTTACAATCCCTATCAGGAGTAGTCAGTGTAATAAAAGTAGGAAAATGGTCACTGCCGTGCAGGTCATTAGAGACCCAGAAGTTCCAGAAAGGATAGAGTACTGGGGAGCAAATTGTAAGGTCTATTGCATGGAAAGTACGGGTTGGCTCATGAAAATAGGTGTGATCACCATTATTGAGCAGGCATAAGCCGTTGTCAGCAATAAATTTTTCAACAGTATGACCACGTTGGTTAGAGACACGGTTGCCCCAGAGTTGGCTGTGTGCATTAAAATCTCCAACAAGGATGTATGGAGTCGGGAGTTGGAGAAGGAGATTATCGAGATGTACTGACTGAATAGTTTTGTTTGGAGGTAAATAAATGGTACATATTGTTATGAGTTGTTTAATATGTACACGGACTGCAACAGCTTGTAGGTTTGTATTTAGAGATATATAAGAATGGGGTAGATTATTAGAAATGAAAAGAGCTACTCCACCAGTAGCCCTCCCATTAGCTGCAAAATCTTTTCTGTAAGTAGTATAGTTACGTAATTTTGCTTTGTCATTGGGTTTTAGATGGGTTTCTTGTAGAGCTAAGCATAATGGTTGATGGTCAGAGAGAATATCCCGGATTTCAGCATGTTTATTATGATATGCACGGCAGTTCCACGAGATAATATTAGTCATTATTGATTTTTTAGATAGATATATCAACGTCATTTTGTTCGGAGGTAGTAGACATATCATCTCCTCCATCGTTCAGTTCTGCATCCGGTTTTGGATGAAGCTCCACCGCGTATTCATCCCGCATACGCATCACATTTATTTTATTATTTTTATTTGGTTGAGTTTCTGTTTTGGGTGGTTTAATTTTTTTCCTCTTGTTAGCTGGGTTTTCAGATGATACAAAGGTTTTAATTGTTTGTAGGCCATGTTTTTCTGAGTGAGATCTGCTCTTTTGTTTCAAAGGTGTTGTTTTGGGGGTATTTTGAGAGGTTTTTATATGGATTGGAATTTTAGGAAACATTGATTGCGATGACTTTGAAGAGACATCTTGTGGTGATTTAGGAGGAAGAGCATTTACTGATTTAGAAGAAACAGGTTGTGTTGATTTAGTTGTAGTAGCAGATTTAGTAAACGGGGTTTCTTTTTGCTTTGATAAGACACTTAATTCTATAATGGATTCAGTTTGAGTTGCTATATTTTTATAATTTTTGGAAGCAGTTTTTGATATAGCAGCAGCATATGATACTCCAACTTTGGGTGTCCTGGATTCAACTATTTTTCTGGCTTCAAGGTATGATATGTTTTCTTTTGTGCGTATTGTCTGTATTTCTTTTTCTTTTTTCCATTGTTCACAAGATTTAGAGTAGGATGGATGTTCTTTTTTACAATTTATGCAGTGAGCTGGAGCGTTACAGTCAGTACTTTCGTGACCAACTGTACCACACCGACCACAGTTGATTTTACCATGGCATGCTGTTTTAGAATGACCAAAATGTTGGCATTTAAAACAGCGCAGGGGGTTTGGGATGTACGGTCTAACAGAACATGATAAATATCCAGCTTTTATTGTTTTAGGTAAATTAGCAGTATTGAATGTGAGGATAATATGCTTTGTAGGAATTTGTATTTGATTAGGTGGTATTTGTTCATCACGACGGAAGATTTTTATTCTTCTTGCTTCGATGACATTTTGATCTTTCAGATTATCAACAATTTCCTGTTCAGTAACATGCAGAAGATCGGACTCAGAAATTACTCCCCGAAATTACTCCCCCGTATTTAAAGTTCTGTGCGGAGATATGCTGACTGCGATGTTTGCAAAATGAGTACATTTTATTATGTTAGAAGCTTGAATACTATTGCTTACTTCAATTAAAAGATCGCCTGACCTCAATTTTTTCACTGTCTTGGGTTCACCAACCAAACCTTGGATTGCTTTATTAATCAAAAAGGGGGATGTTTGATCAAAGCTCCCTTCTTGGCGTTTAACAATGAAAAATCTGCATTCCATATTGGAAGCAAAATCCTCAACTCTCTCTCCCCATGAATTACTTTGGCCCTGATCATCTACTTTTGAGCCAGAGGCCAATGAAACATTCTCTTTGTTCGCTTGTGGGGCTTCCACATCGCATAGTTTATTTCCTTCTGTTGTCACCATATTAGAGTATTAATAGATGAAACGCCAGGCGTCGGGCCTGGTCACCGACCCTTCTTCTTAACCTTACTTCTGGGCGCAGGTCTCAAAAGGGCGAAAACTATTATCAACAAACCTCCACGTTTTTCGAACGTTGGATTAAACTCGATAGCATTTCCTAATATCTAGTTATTTCACATTGGAATCAGGTAGTCAGTAGGTAAGCCTTTACAGCTCTGTCCAACCTACAACCCCTTCCACCGAAAGGCACCAGTCTCCCGGTGTGGGTCCTAACAGCCACCATACAGTGTATGGCGTCCTCCGATCACAGAACCGGAATTCGGAAAATGCCCTGCACTCTGGGACTCAAGATCAGCCTAAAAAGGTAGAACCGAGTCGGAGAGATTAAAAAACCTCAGCACCCAGAGTGTCTCACGTGAAAATAAAAAAAAAAATCCACTATTGATAAAAAAAAAGAAGCAATGTGAGAGAAACTTAGAAACAAGGTGTATTTTTTGACTTTTTTAAAGCTTTTTAATTTTTTTTTCTTTTTCTAATTTTTAAACAAAAGAACGAAAACAACGTTAGTAGAACCAAGAACAATATGAACAAAAGTGTTAGTAAAACAATGGAACATGAACAAGACAATACAAACTGAAAAGAGAAGATTAAAAAGTGTGAAACAAAGAAAAAAGGATAGACAACTAAAAAGAGAAGAAGGCATGAAAGGAGAAAGATCGCTCAGGAATCTGGGGTCGCGAAACCCGTAAATACCTAAAGAAGGTATTCCCCTGGGGGACATTCGGTAACTGTATACTCCTTTGGGAATAATCCTGAATACATTATTTATTTTTTATAAAAATATTCCTCATAAAATATATATATGCAAATATTATATTCAAATATTATATTCAAATTATTAAAGTGAAACATGAAAAAATAACAAATATTGAAGAAAATCGGTTATTTCTTTTTAAATAGACCTTTTTGTAACAAAATATCGTCACATTTGCGTATTCATTTATTTTACAACATTAGGATGTAATGAGAAACTCACCAGCGCCATTTACACACATAAAGAATGTTTCCAGTTTTATTCCCTATCATATTATTACAGAAGTAAGAATCTCAAAAAAGGATCATATTCCAGAGATTTACTAGCATAACTGAACACATATTTTTTTAGAAAATGTAGTGTTATTTGAAAATATTTCCCATTTTACACAAGTCAATGTGAAATAGTCAAAACCCAAAAGTCATTTACGAAAATATGAATATATTTATTTGCCATAAACTTTGTGAATGGGACTTTATAAGAAATTCTTCAGTAATTTTTTTCTCTTTTGAGATACCATATTGTATTTCTTTCTGTTTTCTCCTTTGTTTCTGTTAAAGTTAAGAAATTTTCATATTAGTAATAATACAATAAACTTTGTATATTTCTAATATAAATTATTTTATCTGAAAATAAAATCATCAATATTATGTCCCCACAAATAAATGCTTGGAATAAAATGTCTCACTTATACAAAATAATTTATAATATACAATAAATCAACTATTAAAAATATGTTTTATAACAGAAAACTAAGTAACGGGAAATGTCGGACTGTTCAGTTGTGACGTCATGATGTGAAGCAATAGCTGATCTAGAGGGTATAAGAAACACGGTTTAATAAGATAAATATAACAACCCGTAAATATATATATGTATAACGCTAAGGTACGTGACGGCAAAAAAGCGGGTATTTCTCTTTTGGCGATGGCAACGAGGAGGTTCTTTAGAAAATCAAACCTTCTAAACCTAACTTTAGCCGACTTCGTTATTTGTTGTATTAAAAAAACTAATGAAGGTATCGATTTGAAACATAATATATACGTAGTTTATTTTTCTGATTCCGAAAATGCAAATTTTGTAAAAATTGGATGGTGACTTTTTATAATTTTGGCAAAAAACTGACACGTCATGTATCAAATGACCCAGACATATTAGGGGGTCATATTGAATTTACTTCCGCTTCTGGATATGTCTCTCTATTTACCTTCCGACAAACGAAAGGGTTTTCAGAGGAAGGGTTTCGTGCTGCGATTTTTAGAGTTTTCGCGTTTCGTACTATATTTTAACGGGACCGGGCAACGGCGGATACATCAGCTAATTACTATATATACTTACTATATAGGGGTAACTGGGGCACATTGATGCGATTTTTTTCTAAGAATTTTTTTGGTGCCCAGAAAACAGAAATTTCGAATTATTTTTCTATGTGATGTCAGAAAAACAAGTGTAGTGTGTTATTCACAGGCACAGTCGTTCTTTTATGTAGTATTTATGCATGTAATTTAAAAAAAAACTAAAAAAGCCATTTGTATCAATGTGCCCCATCTCCGGGGTAGATTGATGCACCTCATGGGGCACTTTGATAAGTTTAGGAAAAGTGGGGAAAAATAACAGCTACTGCATATTTTCCATAAAAAAATGAGTTAGCAAACCATTTTATATTTATTTAAAGAAATTAAAATTACCCACAATTTATTTGTAAAGAATATTAAAGCGATCAAAATCAAAATTAAATGTATAACGACCTGATGTTCTTGCTGTTCCTTGTCCAGTTGTTCGCTGTGGCAACTTTGTCATATCTTGCACTTCAATCCCACCATTATCTTCTTTCTCAGGAAAAATGAAAAAGTTGTCAGGTTTTCTGTTCATAAACCGGACGAGATGGTCACCATCATCAGTTTTTCCTTTAACTTGGCCTACAAAGTGAACAACCGATCTCTTTTTTGCAAACCGCACTAAAACAAAGTAGTCATCAGCCATATTTTGGTCAGAAGTACCTGTTTTTTTCATTGTATCATTTTCCAAAGTATCTGCTTCTTCACCTAGCAGGTCACTTCGATTCAAATAATCTGATGAACAGTCACACAACTGTTTTAAGGATGTTTCAGATTCATCTGATGAATATAATTCTTCCACCTTCTTTCTCTTCGTCTGTCACTTAAAAGGTTTGGTGTCTTCTATCCCCAGCAGCATTTTTGCGTTTTTCAGTTCTTTGTCGATATTCTTGTACTGTGCTGCAGCTTGTTTCTCTTCTTTAAATTTTCTCATGTCGAAAAGCCTTTTTGTCTCTGGAGAATCAGTATAAATTCAAGATTTACAAGGCCGCAGTCCTTTTCTTTTGTTAGTTCTACTACCACTAGCTGTTGTGTAAGGTCGTACGTCTTAAGGAGTTACAGGCTTGTTTGAATAAGTAGTTGGCCGTGGAGAATGGGTAGCATAAGCACTTTGTGGAACATTGCTATCTTGTCACTGAGAGACAGTTGAGGGAGATACTGAGTCTGTCTGAGGGGGTGTGACAACAACTGTATCAGAGTGCGAATGAGGTATAAAACTATCCTGCGCCGCCAGGAGCCCTCGGGGTTAGCCCGCGGCACGCTTCCGACCATCGCGCCCAAGCCTCTGAAGGGCTTTTAACGCGCCAGGACTTTGTCTCGTCCGGCGCTGCGATCGGTCATGGGCCGCCCCTCTGCGAACCCTAGACCATTTTACCAGGTATCGACCCCATAGGTCGTTGCGGCAGTAACCCCGCTCTGGGGAAACTTCCGCGTGGAACACACACCTGATGAACCGCCAGAGAACCCCCGACGGCCTCGTTCGCGAAACCCCACAGGGGGAAACGGTCCCTCGGTCATATGTCGAGTTACTCCGACGGCTCTTGCTTTCCCACGGCTTCCGATCATAGACATGCATGGATGGGCAAGCTACTGGGCTCATCGGCCGTGAGGTTCACATGTTATGCACTAATAAAAAGAGCAGAAGAAGCCTCTCTCCGACCCAGAACCACGAGGAAATTCGGTTCTTTCTCATAGACGGGATTCGGATAGGTCGTCCCTACGCAGTCTGGCGCGAGGTTGAACCCGACTAGGCAGAACTAGCCGGTAACCCAGCGACAACTCCAGAACTACGAGATCATCCACATATAATATCACTCAAAAACGGAAGAATCCTAAGACACCGCTATCGGACTCTAGAGGTTGCGGAAACTTCCTCTAAGCGCGCCAAAGAGACGGGCCCGATCGAGATTAGTAGCGAGAAAATTAGTAGGCGTGCCACTAGTCCGCCCGCCAGGTGTGGAAATTCCTGGCTGCACAAAAGACGTGCTCGGACTGGGTTTCGGACCGAGGTCTCGAGTTTCGGCTGATCGATGCCGCGTTAGTCGGCAGCCTCCGGCCCGCTTCCTCGTAGTCTGCGGGTCACGTTGGGGAATCCCCACTCAGAAAGTACGGTCTCGTCCCCGGTAACCTGATGGGTTACCTTTGGATAGTGAACGTCCCTCTGGGTCGGGCGCTTCCCGCAGAGTTGAGGTCGACTCACAACTGCTCTAGCTGCAGAGGATTCGGTGGGGTCGTCTGGGACGATTGTTTCATCTCTGCCGCTGGAACGTCGCAGATAGTTGCTGCATGCCGTATCTCCCGACGCCCAGCGCACTACAGAGCCACCACCGATCGTGCTCTTCAGAGCTCGATCCGCCTCCGTCAATTCCTTAGTCAAGTTTTGGAGAGATCCGGCTGGCATTTGCTCCGACCTTTCCCCAGTATCTAAAACCCACTGGGATTGGTCGTGCGGGATTTCTTTCCACCACCTACGGAGGAACTCCGATCAGTGGCCTATCCTCGCGCCGCAGAGAACCTGCGCTTACGAGGGAGGAGACCCAGGGCTCGACTAGCTTGCCAGGCTAGTATCTTAGGCGTCTCCCGGCTTCCGGAAATCCCTTCCACTGGCGGACCACGATGAGGAACCCAGACCGGTCTTCTCCTGTCCCCGTCTCGCAACGAACGCAAACCATGGAGCGCCCGCGCACTGTTCCGCTCCCGGTCACCTCCTCCACCGAAGGAGTCGGGTCGGGACCACGGAAAGGGACACGCCAGGTGCGAATGAGGTATGGAAACTGTGCTGGGAGAAAAATCAGAGTCAGAAAATAGCAATCTGTTGAAGGACACTTTGCCTGTCCTCTCAAAAACTAACACAATATTTTTCGAAATGAATGATCCTACATTTGCAAGTTTTGCAAGCTTTGGAATGTCATAAATTGATAGATATTTCCCTAAATTATTATGGTGCCAATCGTTGAAAGCAATTTTCAGTTTTGCTTTAAAGGAACCAAACACTACTACGTCCAATGGATGCAAATTATGAGATGTGTGTGTGGGGGGGGGAGTGGGGGGGGAATGACAAATAAACTATTCCATTTGCACAACAGTAGTCAATGGCTTCAATAGGAACGTGTGACTCATGATTATCACATAGCAACAGGATTCGGTTTTCTATTGACGAATTTGTATGTTGTTTGATGTGCCTCAGAACTATTAAGAACAAATCAGAACAAAGGAATAATAATAATAAAGTAATAATAAAGAACAAAGGCAGTCCTCCACCCACTACTGAACGCCAAACTGAAACTTCCCTCTGGAACTCCTGCAATGAAGTGGTCGTTATAATGAACCCTGGGAAAAATGAATACTGGAGAATAATGATTTCCAGTAGCATAAATGAAGGCACCAAATGTAACAAGTTCCCCCTTTCTGCCTGAAAACACTTGCCCTACTTGCTTTTGGTGTTTTGAAGCTAGAATCTTTGGAGTGTCAAGGGCAGTGGTTATCCCAGTTTCATCAAAATTGAATATTCTGTCTCGAGCGAAATTGTATCTTTTCGTTACACTCTCATAATTATTAAAAAACTCCTCAACAGCTTCCTGCGGAAACCTACTCACCTCATAATGCTTGTTTTTTCTGATTTCCTCAAACTTAAATTTGCATTCCTACGTTGAAAATCGTACATCCAATCTTCCCCTGCCATTGCATTACCATTCTAACTTTCAGGACACTTACAGCGTAGTTTTTTTTAGCAAATTCATATGCCAAGTGCCTTATCTGTTTCAGTGTTAGACCGTGATGCAACTCATTGCATTTAACAAGGTACTCACTTAATTGTTTTTCTTGTTTGACAGTAAATACCTGTCGAGAGGAATACTTAGAACCGTGATCTCTGACTCTTTCTTCACCATTTCTTGCTTTCATTTTCTCCATGGGGCGCATTGATACGCATCAATGTGCCCCAACATAGGCTGTATCAATGTGCCTCAAGCAGCCATTATGAATAATATTAATCTCAAATCCAACATTTCATAATTTACCTAACAAAAAAGAATGAGGAACTGATAAAGAGTAGCTTTACTTACCAGGGAGGTTATTTTTTCCTGTTGAAAATACTGGAACAACTGTATAATACTACTGCATTTGTACAACTCAAATTTACTTTTGACCTACAAAATCAATAAATCACCCGTCTCATTTCATCAAAATACTGAATCACTTCAAGACGTTCTGTGGGTAGTTATGTACACTAGCGCCATATTTTGGAGCTGTTGTGAAACTTCCTGTATACTGACCTTGTGAGCAGTAGAGGGGGTGTATCAAGGTGCCCCATGCATCAATGTGCCCCAGTTCCCCCCTACTTACTACATATAGTTACTATATATATTTACTTGAGTATATATACACACACACACACGAACGCTTCATTTTCACCAAGATTAGCGAAATTTAACACAAAAAATAAGTCGCCAACACAAGAGCATCTTAATACTAATTCTTTAATTTTGCAAAATTCCCATTCAAATTCCATGAAACCTCTTGTGTTCACCAATATGCAAAACAATAACTAAAACTTCATTAAGTTTTTAAAAAATAATTAATTATATATATCAACATTCGAATAATAATAAAGAGAAATAACAAGTAGATTATTGATAAATTCCTTAGCACTATTTACATATAAACGGTTAAACGCACACACATCTTCTTAAACACGCGAGAATATATAAACATACAGTTAAAACACACACGCACACACGCACAAACACACACACACTCACAAACATTGTAACTTTTACACGGGAGCTCGGACAGCATCTGTCCGAGAATACGTGCAGACTTGAACAGATGTTGTCAGAGCCCCCATGTAAAGGTTAATCAAATAATTGTTCCAGAAAACAAGAAACGAAAATAGCCATTCAAATTGAAATTATGTCAGCCTTCGATTTATGTTAAAAACAATTTCAGGGGTCGTCTTCATACTAACTTTATACCAAACTCTAAAAGTTTAAATACGAACACCAAAATTTGACAGCTTATATCGCTTTTTATATGAAGTTTACCATCTGGTATCAAACGAGAAGTCATTCTGCCTAATAGTGTAGGATTCATGAAAGTTTAAAATTTGGAACTCGTAATATTAAATTCCTTTTTAATAGTTGCAAAACATGTTGCAATGAGTTTAGTTTTTAAAGCAATAACTCAAAAACTTCTGAACAAAATTATATATTTTTTTTAAAAAAATTTCGAAGAAAATATAAATTATGACATGTAATTTTTTAAAAACAGAAATCAATGTCTAGAAGCTTTAAATATGTAAATCTAAATTTAGAGCTTATTTTGCCAAGTAGTTTTTGAGTTATGATTTAAAAACTACCCGAATGCATTGGTTAAAAAGGAATTTAATATTAGTAGCTTGAAATTTTAAACCTTCATGATTCATACAATTTTTGATCAAATTACTTCCAGATATGGTATTCTAAGGTATAATTTACCGTCAAAACTAAATATGCTGTCAAAAGATAAATTAATTAAAATGTGTAGGGGTGGTATTTATTTATTATTATTATTTTTTGGGCCGGTTATAAATATAAATAAAATAAAATAATAATAATAGTAAATAATATAGTAAGTAATTTAAAACGCTTGGTGCTTTTAAAATCTAGTTAATTATAATCATAGTTTAAAACAGACTTCAATGTTTATTTGAATGATTTTTCAAATGAAGGAAAATATACCAATAAAATATCTCTAAGTGTATATAAACCATTAAAGTATTTAAATAAGATATAATTTTGGAAAATATTTTAAATTACGTTTTAACGAGCATACATTTTTCATCTGTTCTGGGGAATTTCTTAAATGGTTCTATTTTATCTGCTCTCTGTTATAAACGCAAAGCAATGATTTCCTCTCTATATGTTTGTTTTACACAGTTCTGTATTGAACATGCATTTTTAAAATAAATTTGCATCGCTAATTTGTATCTCTTCTTGAAATTCGGTGGATTTTTAACTACATTAACAAGTTATTGTATCGCATAAAAATTCTTTAGACAACTTAATGATAAATGCTATTGAAATTTACGGAAGCCTGAAGATAAATATTTGCTATAATTTATATTTAAAATTGCTCATTCCTCTAAATTGTAAAACACTTTTGTAAAATTTAAATAGTTAACAATATTTTTAATTCTTACAGGTAAGAACTCTTTTAAAGCGTGAAAGTCCCTAACATTTGTTTGAATCGAGTATCTAGTTCTGTATACATTTATGGTTAATTAAGAACGGGTGTGCTTTAAGCAAGAGCTCTAATATGTGTTCTGTTTTAGGAAATTGGGAAACTTTTAAATTATTTTTGCTACAGTTGGAAATGTTAATAGAATTTACAAGGTGTCCGTAAGTATTTACATATTTTAAAAGTCATAAAAAAACAAGCATAAGGACTTGCTTTTTAACAATTCCGTGCATGGTTGAAAAGTGTTTATGAATTCGGTCTGTTTGTCCAAACGCTAACGCGCGTAAATATACTCAGATTAGTGTGTAATTGATAGATATTATTAAGGCTTACCATGGCATGTTTGGTGTTGAAAATCAAGTATGTGACATTTATAGTTAGTTTATAAGGGCACTCAAAATAATTCCATTAGGGGCAGATCGGGTAGCCTCGGACACTTGGATAAATTGCAAATAAAAAACAAATGAATGAAATTTCAGTCTTTATTGTATACTTAAAATAAAATTACGAACTTCTTTAATGATTTTAATTAAACATTGCTAATAATATCGAATTATTTAACAAAATATACTGAAAATTGTTTGGCATTATTTTTTTGGCGTCACAAGAAACGGTGGGTAGCCCCGGACATATTAATCAATGGTGTCCCAACCGTTTTTTGGCCTTACAAACATTACAATTATAATAAAAATTCGATGCACCTATATAAACACAATCTTCATGGGTCCAGTCTTTGCATTCCTAGCACAGAATTCAGTCTTCTTCAAATGTTTCTCCGCATAGGGTGCATTCTGTCTCGTTTTGTCGAAAATTTATTGACGAAAACAAAACACTCACTCACGACTAACTTACTCGGCACCCACGTCGCAATTAAACTGTATTTGTGTCGACTTTAGAGGGCGTTTATTTACAATAACTCTTTATTTACGCAACACTTTGAATTTCTTAGAAATTGAAATATCCGCGGTTACCCGCCGTCCACATCTATCCGACTTTCCCCTACATTGTGGAAAATGGTTTTTGAATTTAAGTATTTTTTTTGCCATGGTATGTATAAATTCGTTAGTTCATATAAATATAGAGCTACACAAAATAATTCGAGTATATTTCCGGATATTAACGAAAATTGCTGAAGGGGATTTTTCAGCTGTCCTTTGCGTTTCCTAAATGAACTTAATTTTAGAATACTACATAATACATACACAAATCAATAGATCATATACAAAACTACACAAAAGAATTTGAATATTTTTTCGACTACAGATGGTAGTTATTGAAGGTGGGTTTTCACATGTGTTATGCGTTTTCGATACTCTTCACTTAGACTTAATTTTTCCCCTTATTAAATGGCGAAGAGTTCTGTTACGTTATTCTAAATATGTTGAAAAGGGTTTTATAAACTATGCTTTGCGCATGATTTTTCTTTCTTGTTTTTATTTATTTAATAAACAAAGTAATAAATGTTTTTTTAGGCAATGTTCATACTACTGCAACGTAGTCCTATCTAACCTACTGAATAGATTTATAATCAAATTTCGTAAATCACTGGAGATTCCACATTTTCAGTGACTTTGGAACATGATTGTGTTCACGTCTATTGTGAGCAGGAATCGGAAAAACTACTTTTTTATTGAAGCAAACTACAACTACATCGATTTTATTGAAAATGTAGTTAACTACAATTTACAACTACATGCGTTTTAAAAAGTAGCGACTACAAACTACTTTTCAAAACCAGGCACTTACTTCGCTACTTTTATATTTTGTGAAAGGGTTCCATTTACACTATTAAATTGAAGACACGGATTAAATAATAAAGAGACCCCTCGTTATATTGCGTCTGCCGAGATATAATTAAATAAATGCGACATAACCGAGAGCATTAAAAAATTAAAAAAGATAACATGCAAGGAAATGTTTTGTGTTTGTCTCCAAAATGTTAGTTTATACACGCATTAAAATTTCGTAGCAAAATTAAGAGAGGTATCATAATAAAAAAATTACAGAAAAACAACTTTAAAAGGAAACAATATATAAATCTGTAAATAAAGCAATTCCGAATAATAAGAAACCCGGCGTTAAAACATGAAGACTAAATAGTAAATAAACAAATGTTGCCAGTAAGAAAATCAATTCCTTTGCTGGGTTAGAACTTGATTTTAGCAGCAAGTGTCAATGTGGAAAATCTATGACTTCATGTGAAACGTTGCTATACACAGCAGCTGAGATTCGCAAATTGTTGAAGAGAAAAAATTGTGCATAAAAGAAGCAAGTTTTGGCCATGGGATTTGCAAAATGTTATTTTTCCCCTCTGAAGTAGCGTTAAAAACAGCGTCGGTTCTCGCAACTACTTATTGTTTTTTATGTATCGCGCTACTTGCTACACTACATTATTCAAAATGTAGTGCGCTACACTACAAACTACTGTAAAAAGTAGCGGTTACTGTAGTTTCTCTACTTGTAGCGCGTTACTTCCGACTCCTGATTGTGAGAATGCTAAAATTTATTTTCAGAGAAATGTGTTCTGATAATATCACACAGTTCTCTTCTACTCCCAACTTCTAAAGTATGCTTCTTCTACAAGTAAAACAAATCAGAAACATTGCTGAGAAATCTAATGTTAGAGCTAAAATTGTATAGGTTTGGCTGTAATTCGGAAATTTATTTTTTTCAATAGCCTGGATTACTAATTATATAACCAATGGTTTTGACGTATCTCCATGTAAAAAATGTCGAAATGCGCTAAATCTGGAAATCTAGGTGGCCATTGTACCGCGCCTCCTTCAATAAGTTGTCACTACTTCATAGAAAAAAACAGAAGAGAAAGAAAGCACTTAAAGAACTTTGATGCATTTTTTTTTTGTTTGAACATATATATACACATAGAAAAAATTAAGTGCATAACTTACATTGTTTTGCATTCTTTTTATTTTCCGACAGACTAAGTAACACCAAATGCCATGGTACTGCAAGCGCAATTTACATAAAAATATTCACTTCCAACATAAAATAATTTAAAATATGCGTTTGTTGCTAATTACACAGCTACATGCGATGGAATAAATATAAAAATACTTAATAGTTCTTCAGTCTTTAAAATTCTTCTTTTTATAAAAGTTAACATTTTGTGCAATTAAATGCATCTTTATACAGTAAAAGCATCTTTCCCACCTAAAAGATTTTAAGCTCACCTTTTTGCAGATTAAATAATTTGTGACTATATAAGCATAAAAATCCCCAATGCATCTTATTGCAGTCGAATTATAACTTTCAATAGATAATTCAACCATTGTCTTTATCTTCTCATATTAGAATATCCCTGACATTATTTTATATCTCGTTTGAGCTGGATGAGTGATATTTATGAAATATCCTTTACAAAAAAGAAAACATGTTCTTTTTTAAATTTTTTGTTATCTTAAGTCATGAAATAAGTATATATATATATATATATCTGTTACGGTCACTATGATTAATCCGGTCATTATTAATAATAATAATATATATATTTAATAATAATATAATAATATAATATAATAATATAATAATATAATATAATGATATAATAATACAATAATATAATATAATAAGATAATAATATAATAATATAATAATACATATGTTTAAAAATAAAAACACATGTGAAAAACAAAAGATAAGACATTATAAAAAGCAATGGAATGGACACTGTTAGGAATTATACTTAATAGGATGAAAAAGTAAAAATTGGAAAACTATGAATATCTTATAGAATCTTCAGAAGGGCTATATAACAATATTCATAGTAAATATATGGAACAAGAGTATTCATTGTAAAAAAATATGGAGATCCTTCACAGTCCTGAAGCACCAAGGTTAGCGCCAGTGGTCCTCCGGACCTTTGACAATATCTGAGGTTTTCTTTCTTCACTTTTTGCAAATACATGGACACGACAACAACATAGTAAATGTATGTTATTTCATCAAATATTGTCAGCATTACGTCTAAAATCGACAATATTAAGCCCCTAATAACATATATATGAAAAAGAAAATTAATAGCCTACACCAGGTTCAAATAACAAAATAAATAAATAAATATGCAAGTTAAATAGAAATTACATAACTAAACAATTATTCAACTTAAATAGAACTTAGATCATAAAATAATATGCAAGAATCACAAAAAAAAAAAAAAAAAAAAAAAAAAAAAAAATTACTGTAGATTGAACAAGAGGATAAATGCTTGACAAACAGCCAATCACCATTAACTCAAAATGTCACTGAAATACACACGTATATACATATATATATACAGTCGGATCCGTTTAAGATGCTCACGGTTAATACGCGGATTTTTTCTGGTCCCTTGAACATCACCATTAGACTAATGTAAAAATATCACGTTTAATACACGAACGGTTATTACGCGATCCCGCTTAATACGCGATAATTTCTGTGCCTTGACGCAAAAAAATCTCGGTTTAGTCGCGAATTTATAGACTAAGATGCAAATTTCTTTTCACTTCTACAGTGTTGCCAATGTCCTTTTTGAGCTGCTAACAATTACTTTTAAAAATATGGACTGATTATAAGTACAAAACATGATTTTACTGAACTGGGCTGTGCTGAACAGATTTGATATTTTTGGTTTGTGTTGCAAAAAATTAAGCTAGAAAGAAAAATTATTTTTGTTGCTTTATTTTTTTTTTTTAGCATGTTATCGACAATAAAGCCATATTTGAATCCAGATTTAGTTCCAGTTATTATTCCAGTAGGTCCTATAAAAACAAACCATGAGTTAAACTTGAATAGAGATAACTCTTAATCTAAATCTACATAATAAACACGATTTTCGACCGTAAACATGTAAATGAAAGCTCTAAAGTTCATTTAAACAATTATATGTGTAAATACACTGTAAAAAAATTTTTGTCAAATTAACGGGAAAAAACTGTCAATTTTGGAGCCAGTTTAAAACCGTTTAATTTACAGGAAATATCTGTAATTTTTTACGTGAAGTGACTGTTTTTTTTACAGCTTCATACTGTTATATTTACAGAGATAAACTGTTAATTTAACAGAAATATTTTGTGGTTTTTACAGAGAAAACCTGTAAATTTTACAAGAAAAATCTGTACATTTTACGAAAAAAATCTGTACATTTTACGAAAAAAATCTGTAAATTTTAACAAACTTCCTGTGTTTTTAACAGTTAAATGCTGTTATATTTACAGAGATAAACTGTTATTTTAACAGAAATATTCTGTGATTTTTACAGAAAAAACCTGTAAATTTTACGAGAAATATCTGTTTTTTAAACAGTTAAATGCCGTTGCATTTACAGAGATAAACTGTTATTTTAACAGAAATATTCTGTGATTTTTACAGAGAAAGCTTGTAAATTTTACGAGAAATATCTGTAATTTGTAACAAACTTTCTGTTTTTTAACAGTTAAATGTCGTTGCATTTACAGAGATAAACTGTTATTTTAACAGAAATATTTTGCGATTTTTGCAGATAAAACATGTAAATCTTACGAGAAAAATCTGTACTCTTTGCAGAAATCTCCTGTTTTTTAAGACAAAAACAGGATGCTCTAAAATGATTGAAACATGCTTTAATATTTTATCTGTGGGAGATTCATAGGCAATGTAAATTACAAAATTGTTCAAAATAAGTTAGAATACAAAATTATTTTAATGAAATGGTTTTGCCATTAATTTCAAAAAGTTACATTTGAAATTTTTATCTGATGCCTGGGTCTTACAAGTTATATTTAGGAAAGTATTATTCCTGTTCTGACAAGTACAACAGTCAAAATTGCATTATTCTATGACCAAAACACACAGAGTTACACTTTAGAGTTTATGAAATTTAAGAAGTTTCTGCCTCTAAACACAGACAAATGATTTTTAGTGCCAGAAAACTCTGAAATTTCATATAATTCCAACGTAGTGTACTTTGATTACAGAAGAATGGAATTATTACTGTTGTACCCGTCAGAGCAAGGAGAAAATATTTCTAAATATAAATTACATGAACCAGGAGCCCTATAAAAATTTAAAGAGTCACTTTTTCAGAACTAATTCATCAATATAATCACAATTCCTACTTTATTTTGAACACTTTTGCAATTTACTTTGCATACATATCTCCAACAGGTAAAAAATTAAAGCATGTTTCAATCATTTTGGAACATCCTGTATGCTTATTTATAAACAAATGTGCTAGCTTTTGCATAAAAAGGTGAACGTTTTGCTAAAAAAATAATTTGGTGAAAACTGCAATATATTTATTTAAAAGCAACATTTGTGAATTTATCACTCAAGGTTGGTGAGGCATCCCCTTCTAATAAATAAAGTACAAAAATTTTTCAAAATATAGCAAGTATATCTTTTACATACTCACATTGACAATTTTTGATAAAATATTCAACACACTCACCAGTCTTTGAATTTGAGTAACTATTTCCAAATAGTAATTCTGCAACTTAATAAAGCAGAAATTACTACTTGAAATAGTGGTATAAAAATTCAAGGACATTGTGGAGCACACTCTTATTCCAAAACAAGAATTCTTGTTTCCTGACAAGAGAACATAATTTTAAAAAAGAGAATTCTCATTTCCTGATGTAAATGCAAATGTGTGAAAATCACTTTATAGATGATTTCTTGGAAATTAGATTAACTATAGCCTGTAAATGAAAATAAGAATAGCTACAGGGTATATATATATATATATATATATATCAGAGGTGATTGTGGATTCATGAAAAAATACCTGAAATTTTAGCGAGAAAACGTTTTTGTATGGAGAGAGGGTGGGGGGGGGGAATATAAAATTTATTACATGGAGGTCAAATTATAAATTTTAATTATGTTTAGAAATCATATGAAATTTATATTTTAGTCTTATTGTATGAATTTAACTATCAGAATAAAAACAGAACTACGGTACTGTAAATGAAAAAAAAAAAAAAACGAATTCGGGTACATAACCCACAATCACTCCTAATATATATATGTAAAAAATTTAAAAAAAAAAAAAAAAAAGATTAAATATTAAAAAATCTCTACCTATATTTGAGTTTTTAGCTGATGTTCCTACTATATACTATACTCGTACCTGCCAACTAAGGATTTTTTGGCACCAGTAATTTTGAAGAATCTTCACCTTATTTAATTGTAAAAATTTGTAATTACATAAGATGAAGATTACTCTTCAAAATTACTGGTGCTAAAAACTAGGCAGGAGCTGGCAGTTATCACTACATTATGAAAAAACACTATGCATTAAAATTAAATTTTATTTATTTTTAAACTGAAGCTACATCTAATAATCATGTTTTATAATTTTAAAATACATAAGAACAAACAAATTAAACTAAGACATTTATTATCAAATAAATAAAATACATAAAAATCATCTATCATTTCACAATCTGTGTGAAACACAATCATTACACAAATTAAGATGTCTCAAGTTTATGCATTATTTTTCCTTCACATCTGGATTCATCTTCAAACATTGGTTGAGATTTATTCCATAAAAACTATCTGTAAAATAAATATATTTCAGTGGATTAAAATAAAATAAAAGATTTTTGTCTTTTTTATTTTTACACATGGATAAAGCAACACATTTTAGCAGAGAAATAGTCATAGTATAGAAATAGATATCACAATTTACAAATTTCATTTCTGAATGATTTAAAATCAAAATTCATAAATATACATGAAAATGCCAAAAATTTCCAATATTTTTAAAATAGCCAACTTGCTGCTGATTATAAATATTTTTTGACTGAATATAACCTAGAAACTGAAACATATTATGGTACTTTTCGGTTAGCCGGGCGCCAGTGATATATGTACATATATAAATATATATGTATATATATTCATACATATATGTGTATATAATATGTATGTACATATATGTGTATGTGTAGATATATGTGTATATATATATATTTGTGTAGATATATGTGTGTGTATATATATTATATATATATATTTGTGTATATATACATGTATATATATCATTGGTGACCGGCTAACCGAAAAGTACCCATATTATTAACATGAAAACTTATTCTAAATGCTTTTCTGTTTTTATTATTATTAAAAAAAAAAAAAAGTTACAGCAAAATTGAAAATCAACTAATTGAAAACAGAAACAATTTTTTAACAACTTGAATTTTTACACCCATCAAAACACAAAATATAGGATTCTGTCTAAAGTTAAAAAAAAGTTTCATTGTTCAAACAATAGAAATTTAATTAAGTTTGTGTGTTCTTTCATTCTCTAAATTACTGCACAGTTTAAACTGAACTAAACCAATTTTATAGGTAAACTAAATTTTATAGGTAAAAATGTTTGGTCTTTATCACATTCGTTACTGCCATGAAATGAAGGAATTCAATCGATTAATCTTTTTGACTGTGAATTTATTTTTGATTAGAAATAGCTGCAAGACTTTTTTTATTCTATTGGTAGAACTTAAAAAAAAAAAAAAAAAAAAAAAAAAAAAAAAAAATATGACACTTCCACGATAATTTCAAGAGAAATCTACCACAAAGAATTTTTTTGTAAATAATAGTACCAAAACAAATATAAATATATTCGGTAGTAGAAGATATTCGATAGCCCTGCTATCGGTCCACGGGACATAAATGTCCCGTCGTAGTCAAATACAAGAATATTTTACCCATTATAATCTGCTTCTGTTTAAATTATCAGATAGAATTTGACAATTTTCACCACCATTTTTTTTAATTCCTTGATTTTTAATAACTTTCACTAACTCTCTGCTGATCATTGATCAGCAGCATTGCACACAAAGTCCATGTGAATGTACTAGAGGTTTGTATGAGCCAAAATTTTCAGACCCAGATCCAGCCCGGTCAAGAGAAAGCTATTCTGAACCGATGTAAAAGCTAAAAGTTCAGTCCCATACTGAGCGGATCAGACCCGAGCAGACTCGATGCCTACAAAAATTTCGAATATTTATTAGCTAGTTTTGTCCTACAATTAAAATTCTTTAACAGAATATTGCACACATATTTAAAGTACATTTCTTCCATGTACATTCTTAAAGGTACTTTCTTACGTACAACATTTTTCAGTGTATGTCCGCAAGCCATGCTATACGTGATTACAATATTAATGATCACATAAGACAATTCCATTCAAATGAAAACTTATTAAAATGAAATTGTTTAGAAGGAAAGAAAAGAATGATTAAAAAAAGCATAATTTTGAAGCTCAATGAAGGTAAAAAAGTAGATTTAAAAAAAAAAAATCGTTAATTTATTAAATCAAAATAAGTTTCTTAGTCAGTTTTATTTTAACAGCAGCATTAAAAGTTTAGTTAGCATTAGAAGTTTGGTTGGAAAAAATAGTTGGAATGAATCTCAACTATAATACTCCAACCATTGAATATGATTTACCTAGTTGAAAAAAAAAAAAAAAATATATATATATATATATATATATATATATATATAAACTTTCCTCTGTTCATAACCTTCTTAGATTCTGTTTCCAAATTCACCAAAAAAGAAAAAAAAATAGAGAAAGAGAACATATTTTTAATAGCCACATTGCCGCGGAGAGATTGTCACAAGTAAATTTTGAAATAAAGGTCGTCTACATATTGAAAATTTGGCCAAAATTAAATTTGCAAATGGTAACGTCCCCTTCTAATATCATATTAGAATTTTTTTAATCAAAGCAGCCCGTAAAAAAGTATGTTGTGCTCCTTTTTCTTAAATATCAATAGAGTTATAAAACAAAATGTGTTAGGAGTTTATCCATAAATTTAGAAAAACAAAACTATCTTACAAAGAGATGTATCGGGAAAATTCAATTAGTTACCAGAAAAAGTATACAGATTTTTTAGTATAAAACAAACTCACTTTATACATAAGAAAATACCATAATTGTTTTTCTGGTTAGTCTCTGACATTTTCTTTCCTGTGTATGCTTTGAGAAAAAGAGGCCATCGAAAAAGTTTAGGCCATCAGAAAGTAAAAATTATCTATATCCATAAAAGCAATGATTGGAATAATGAACACTGATACCACATGTTTTTACAATTATGGTTTGTTTCTTGTGAAAATTTATGGCTATCATAATGCATAATCTTTTGAATATGATTTTATTAACATGTTTCTTAATTTAAAAAAAAAAGTTGAATTGAAAAAAAAAATGCTTGAAAAACTTTTGTGTCGCATTAAAAAATAAGCCTGGTGGTTTTTGAGAAGATAATAAATAAAAGTATGTCACGTGAATTAACATTAGCATCCTCAAACTTTTAACTCATATAACTCCACGCAGATTTAAGAAAAAGTATAGAATCGGTTCCTTTTGACGGGCTACCTTGACTTAAGGAACTAAAAAATGGTGTTAAGGCTGCTCGTCAGTAAACTTCCCGATTCCCCTAGCTAATGTTAATCCTATGGGCGTAGGATGCATTCGTATTTTTAAAATATCTCCTCAGGAAATTAATATTTTTAAACTTCTGTTTTCTTTGTACTGTTCTTAAAGAATGTCTCTTTTTTTTCTTAGTTGTAAATTTTTTTCTAAAATATATAATGTGAAGTGTTAAAATTTTATTCAGTTTCACTAGGATTTTAACACATAAAATATAAATTAAGCACATATTTCAGAAAAAAATTGACAACTAAGAAAAAAAGAGACATTCTTTAAGAACAGTACAAAGAAAACAGAACTTTAAAATATTAATTTCCTGGGGAGATATTTTAAAAATAGGAATGCACCCTACGCCCATAGGATTAAAATTAGCGAGGGGAATCGGGAAGTTTACTGATGACCAGCCTTAAAAGTGGGTGTTACCATTTTGAAGTTCGAATCAATACAATTTTCAACATGTAGATGATCCCTACTTCAAAATTTGTATTCAAATTTGAAAAGTAGACACATTTCCCAGTCGAACAGCACCTTTCACATCTCTTTGCAACAGTTTGGTGATTAAACAGTATGAGGATGTTCTCTCGCTTTTTTTTTAAATGAATGTACAATATCACTAGATTACAAAGGAAAAAAAATGCAGTTCCGACTTCACACGGTAAAAATAAATTCCCGGCTCTGTCAAAATCTGCAAGAACAACCCGAGAAAAGTCCGAGTATTTTGAAAGGAAATTGGCCAGAATCTGCATAAACCTCTACTAAAACACACCCCCCCCCCCTCCCACACACAAAAGAAACAAACGAACAAACAAAAAAAACCTAATCCTTAGAGCGCACCACTGTGTATGTCATGCGGGATTTTTAAAAAGCCTTTTGCATTGTAAGAAGTAATAATGTTCCCAATTTTGCGGATTTTTTTATTCAAAATATCTACTTGAGTTTTACTAGAAAATTCTACCAAAAATTACTATTTGAAATTTCAGGTCGACGAATAAAACAAAATGCGGTTAAATTGACAACATTGGAGGTAATAGGAGGTTGTTAACTAGATTGGAAGGAAAAGGCCTCGCAAAAGTTCTTGCACCCGGCCTCGCTTTCACTAAGGACGGCTCTGATCTGATGTAATTTTGCCAATACTGTAGTTCTTCTGTCATATGCTATAGTTGTCAATTGTCATTCCTATATAATATTGCATTGTTCCATCTGCTCTGGTGAATGGGATTTCATAAACACCTGATAGTTGATATGACTATCAGGTCTATTTTCTTACAAACTATACTTTTTAATTTTATGGATGGTTTTGTGATAAGGCATATAATATTGAATTTGCAAAGTTTATATTTCAATCTTTCAAAGAGTCCAGGGAATTATTGTAAAGTGGATAACTTTGAATTTTGTTTATTGAAGTTTTTCTTCTCCATGCTTGTAATAATATAAACTTAGCAAATTCATATTTATTGATTTTATTATGATTTATTTGTCAGAAGAAAAGGTTTTTTGTCTACAGATCGACACTCTATTGCAGTTGAAAACTTCATTTACACTTATTTCACACGGGAAAAAAAAAAAAAAAAAAAAAAAAAAAAAAAACATGCATAGTGATATTTTGAAAATAAATATCAGATATTTATTATGACAGAAATCTATTGACATACATCACAAACCCTCTTTAAAACGTTTTTTCAGACTCTGGTACACATATCCCTGGAGGTATATGAAAGACTTATAGGGAACACGCCATGTACAAAGAGTGGTTTAGGGTGTCTGCCCTCTATCTCCCTAATTCTTGTTTTCCCCTTCAGTAAAACTTCTAACATCTAGAATATTTTTGAATGGTAACAGCATAAAATGCTGTACAGAACTGGCACATATCAGAACAATAAAGTAAAGCAGGTTGATACAATGTCACAGACTGGCACAGAATGTGTGGCATCTGCTGGCTAGGAGGTTGGTAGGTGAAAGGTATGTAGTCAAGAACCCCATCTATTCCAATAGGGATCAAATCAATTGCAGAGAAACTTTGAAGTTAATTAAAAGAAGTCAGCCCTTGTAAGTCCTTGTGGTGCTTTGTCAGATGACAGCTGCCCCCTTCATCATGTGCCTTCAGGAGCTTGTGTTCTGTTTTGGTACACAAGAGGATACTTGCACCAAACTTTTTAATCTCAAATGAATTTTATTTAAGAGAATTGACATATTAAGTTGGACATGTTTTTCTCATTATATTTATACACTAACTAGTTTTATTTTCATGCATAACTAGCAAGTCATAGATCAGGGTTGCAAAAAAGCCTGCTAAAAGTTTTTAAAAGCCACACCGGTGATTTAATTGGTCAAAATTAGCTTGTAATTTTATACTACAAATTTTTAACCTTCTCGCCACTGCAAACTGATATATCCATTCACTATGCTGTAGGTATCACAGCAATATTAGTGTTATTTAAAACCTAAATTAATGATTTATATGTGATGTAATCTTCCCAATTGGGCAAAAAAGTCCGGGCCAGGATTTGAACCTGGATCCCTTGACTGAAGCTGCCAATGCTCTACCAACTGAGTAATCCCGGACGAATATGGCTGAACTAATTCACCCAGTTAACCTTAATGGTCATAGCATCTGATCTGATATCTGAATTAGCATAACAGAATAAATCACAGGTAATGGAACCTCCAGTCCATTTAATCTAGTGTAATCACATTTCCAGCGTTTACTGGAGGTCCCATTACCTGTTATTTATTCTGTTGTACTGATTCAGATGTCAGACCAGATGCAATGGTCATCAAGGTTAACAGGCTGAAAAAGTTCATCCATGTTCATCCATATTCGTCCGGGATTTCTCAGTTGGTAGAGCATTGGCAGCTTCAGCCAAGAGATTTCAGGTTCGAATCCAGGCACGGACTTTTTCGCCCAGTTTGGAAGGTTACATCTCATGATTTTTTTACCAATTAAGAATAACTGTGTCAAAATTAATCTAATGATTTATAGTTTCAATAATTATATTCATATACAAAATTAAGTTTTTTATATAATGTTGGAAATATGTTTTTTTAGCATTTAAAAAAAATTATATAGAAAACAGCATTACACTTTTGCCGTTTTGCTCGGTGGTCAAAGGGTTTTAAATGTGATTTAACTAACTTCAAAGGTTTAAGTTGTTTATTAAGTTAGAATTTAATATTATTTCAAATAATGAAAACATTAAATTTTAATAACACATAACTGTGTCATTTATAGGCAGGGTTGCAAAAAGTCAGCTAAATTTTAAAAAAAGATTAAAAATTGCTTTGCACCGGACTTTTAAATTATTTTAGGGTTATTGATGCTATTAAGTATTTTATTTTAGTAACTATTATTAAGTATTTATTTAGTAACTATTTAATGATATGATTTATTACTTAATTTTAAGGATTTTATTGAAAAGTAATACACTTTTTCCCCCTCTCAGATATTCAAAATCCTACCTAAAATCATTTTGTAAAAAAAATTCAATTTCTCGCTATTGAAAACAATATTAAGAAAAACATAGCATGAATAACTCTTTTCACTACACATAAAAAAATTATACTTACACGTATTTTTTTTTTCCTTTAGTTGGACACAGCTTCCTACCAAATCATCCATCTGTATATGAACTTGTTTTGTATATTTCAGGCCATGGCTATCCTGACAATTTCCAAGAATATTTGAAAAAAAAAAAATGTACAAATTAATCTATGACAGTAAATATTAAATTAAAATATACAAATTTACACATTATATACATTATGTTTGTTACATTCCTACACTCTAGCATTTTTCTTCAAAATGCATTTAGATTTAGAAAAAAAAGAAAAGAAAATAGCCTTCTCAATAATATCAAAAAATAGCATCTGATATTCAGTTTTCACAAATATTTCTACTAGTTTAAGTATTGTTACCCCCTCCCCACTCTCAAATATCTCAGTTATTGTCTGCTTTCACAAACCCACCACCACCACTGTCTTTTACCAAGAATAAAAGCAACTGAGAAATGGTTATTTTAATTGCTGAATTAGAAGGAAAAAAACCTTCCAAAAATCAATTAGAACCTGTATTTATAAAGGATTGGCTCGTATTAATTTTCTTTTCATATTTTCTTAATTTAACTCAACCTTCCGTGGCTTATTGGAAAAAAATTTATTGGTGTTAATACAAAGTTTCCCCCAGACAGTTTCAGAAGGGTGCTGCACCCTGCCTGCCCTTTGGTTTTCAAAATAGCACCCTTATTGCCCCCCAGTAAAATAATTAGCGCCCTTCTTGCCCCTCAGTAAAAAAAATGTTCTTTCTCCTTTTTGCATTAAAAAAATTGCTTTCATAGTAAAAATTGACTCAATGTTGTCTTGAAAAGAGTGCTTTGACTTTTAAATATCAACAAAGGCTTTAAAAACCAAAATAATACCTTTAACAATTAAAAAGAGTGCCCTTAAGAATCCAAAAAGTGCCCTCAAGAATCAGAAAAGTGCCCTTTTCTCACCGGCAGCACCCTGCCCTTTTTCAAACCTGGGGGAAACTCTGGTTAATACCTTTGAGAATGTGCGACTAATGTCATCAATTATCTATACCTGAAATTTTAAATAGTTTTAAGAGAATGGAAAATAGATACAAAAGTAATACAGAAGGCTCCCTTGCATATTATCCATGCCTAGTAAGTACACTGCGCCAATAAAACTAACCTTTTCTTCTTCCTTTCCACATTGTAATTCTGCAGTTAACATTATTATCATGTAGTAACAATATTAAATGAAATTGCAGAAGCATTTATATATTATAACTATCTATAATATAGATTAGGGATGCACCGAATGTTCGGTATATCCATTCGGTATTCGGCCATATTGCCGAATATAAAATTATTCGGTCAGCCAAATATCAAACTATTCAGCCTACCGACTATTCGGTAAGGCCGAATATTTAGATATTTGGCCAAACCGAATACTTCGAGAAACTTTTTTTAAAAATATTTTTAAAAATTGGTGGTGTACCAAGTAGTGCTTTGGCCTAGTAGCCAAGTACTCGGCCATTTACTACTCAGCCAAGTAAATACAGAGTAGGGGAGACCGGTACACAGTGGACCACTTTTTCAGTTAACATTTTTTTTCTCTTTAACAGACTGACCGATCTGTAAGAAAATATTTTTGAATATTCCTTATACCTTCTTACATCCATCATAATTTTCTCACAACATAGTTTTCAATACATTTTTCAAAAAAAAAAAAAATTATATACACATGTAAAGTGGACCAGTGTACCCCGGAAGCACTGGTCCACCCACCGGGGTACAGTAGACCACTATTAGGTATCTAAAATACAATATAAATCTATTTTCCATTAATCTAATTATTTTTTGTTGCCCCTTCACCCACAAAATAACATAGTAATATAAATTTTGAAACAAAAAATTAATTATATTTTGAAAGAGCCTGGAATTTTCAAGAAATAATTTTGAGTCTGAGAGCCACATTATGAAATCATTGACATCAACAGCAGATTCATCTACAGTTTCGGCAGAAATAAACTGATTTCCATTCAATTTGCGTCTCATGAATCTTACTTGAATAGAATCATCAACAATTAGACTACAGGTTATATTTATCAAAGACAGCAAATACAAAACAAAATATTTCTTACTATGTTAAATAAATTATTTTTATTTGTTTACTTTATTTTACAGTTAAATCTACTTTAAAACAATCTTTCTTTATAGAAAATAAGCAATTATTAAATATTTTGAACATTCTGCATTACAGGAGCAGAGTGGATTGTGGACCACTGTACCCCATGTTGAAGTTCAATAAATAATCATATTAATATTGTTTATAGCTTTCTTTTAAACATATTAACTTTAAAGTAAAATAAAAACAAGTATCTTAGCTTTGCAAAAAAGCTGTTTTATTTTATTTATCTACAACCTTTAATTACTAAAAAAAACAAAAATATGATGATGAAAAATTTTACTTTTAGAAGCTCAAAACAACCAAATCAGGGTAAAATAGTTCAATCTGAGCTAAACATATTTTCTGAAGGCTATAAATAATCATTGCAGTGCCGTTGTCTATTAGGATAGAAGAGAAGCTTAAAAAAAATTTAAATAAATAAAATATTAGGGGGTGGTCCACTGTACCCATAGGTCCAGTGTGTACCGGTTTCCCCTATATTTCTAAACACTGTTTGATTATCTGAATTATATAAAACTAAATTATGTTAAAGTACATTATTATGTTTGTTTACATCTTGAATTTATTTATTAAAAAAAACTGGTTTAAATCAATGATTTTATTTTAAAGAATCAATTGATTTAAATCAGCGAACCCTCTAACTCAGCTTTGAGAAGATTTAGAAATCTTGAATAGGTAGTTTAAATGTTTTTTAACCTTTCCTATTTTTAAATCTTAAAAAGAAAAGAAATGGAACAAAAATTAATTTTTTAACTAAATTTACAAGTTTGCACTTTCTACCAAGCATAAATAAAAGTGGTGAATTTTCCACAATCAGGGCACGTGCCAAACTCACATATTTTAACAGAAATGTTTTAGAATTGCAGTCGTGAAATTAGGCATAATTTCTAAACAGTTAATGTCTGTTCTGAATTTTTTTTTTTTTTACTTTTATATTATTCATCATAATTATTTATTTATTAGTGAAAGTCTCCAATTGCAACCACCTATTTTTAAATTTCTAATTTGTATGTGTGCACAGTGTCGATACTCTAATAAAACATACATTTTTAAAAATTAGTTTGTTGAAAATAAGATTCATATTTTCTTGCTGATTCACTCGTAATTTTATCATTAGTGAAACGAATACCCTGCAATTTAAGGTGCAATTCTCAAATGACCTGCTCAATAAAACAAAACTTTCTGATACATTTTTCAATGCAATAGCATAAAGTTGGTAGGGCTAACTATTGAAGCAATTTGGAATCGAAATGAGTTTTCCACAATTTGATAAATAAATTACTTATTGAGTTATAAGCGATTCGTGTCGTATTTCACTTTTCTCGTGCAAACAGCATCAGGGATTCGATTCAAAATGCAGACTTTGACAGTATTTTCTGAAAGATCTTCTGCCTTTACCAAAAAATGGAAAACATCATTCGATTACATAGTTTCTGAATAAGAACACCTGCCAATTTTACATGTTTCCAAACAAAAATGAATTAAGAAATATGTTAAAAGTAGTTCTTTTGGCTCTGAGAACAACCTTAATATAACAATCAAGAAACATTAATAAGTCTAGTCAAGTGTAATTTTGCATTACTAAAATTTTTTATTATGTTGGTTATATTAATTTAAGATTTTCCATATTTTTTTTTTATTTACACAGTGTCTTATTTTTAACTTGGTGTAATATTGGACAGTCTTTTTTTTTTCCCCCTAACAAACATTTTGAAAATAACACAAAATATAATTTTCATTTCTTAAAGGATTCATTTATCTTTTCAGACTAATTTGGCATCATTTGGATAGTAAAAACCCAAGAACCTTAACTTATACATTGCCAAAAATGGTTGTCAAATACCAATTTTGTTCAATGTGGCCAATCGTGTTCAAAACAGTAATTTAATATACATAAAATTATTTAAAATGATAAATAATATAAAAGCAAACTAAAGCAATACAAAACATTAATTTAGTACATAATATAAAATTGATGGCTTTCAGCCACATATGGCATTAAATATGGTAGTTCTATTTCCAGTGATTTGTTATAACAATCAGAACAAATGTAACAAATATACTATTATATTTATGTATTCTACTCTATAATATTATAGTTATAATGTGCGTATAAATATTTTTACCACTGACTTTAATATGCCAACTATGAGATATTAACTAGGCACGTAACATAAAAAAAGCAAAAATAAATAAGTGTTATACTGTAATTATTTCCGTCGCTCTTGTTGGTGCAATGAATGTGACCTGGCCCAGATAATAAGTAACGATATTTTCTCTAGTTGATAATCAGTTTCTCAAAGTATCATTTTTTTTTTCTGTGAAAACTTAAAACAAGTCAGGGGTCGATCCAGGCAAAATTTGGGGCCTATTTAGGGCCCCTTCACAAAAATCTATTTAGTAAAACAGGTCCCTTCACAAAATCAATTTAATAAAATGGGCCCCTTCCAAAATTCCTTTTACCAAAATAGGCCTTTTCACAAAATTCTATTCCATAAAATCTTAGTATTTATTATTTTGTGATGTTTTAAATTGTGTAATTTGTAAACAAACAAGTTTGCCAGAGAGGAAAACTTCAGCAAAAGGATTTTAAAAAGTTTTTGTTTATAAATGCTTAGTTCGAATTTGATTAACTGAATTTCAACATTCGTTACAAAATGTTATTTTTCACAAAAATATAATAAATTTCACAAAAATAACCTTTACTTTTCACAAAATGGGCCCCAAGAAAAAAAACCTGCATCGACCCCTGCAAGTATAAATGTTTCAACTTTTATTGACTATATGACACTTTGTAGATACAGAACTTTTGCCCCTGTCAGTGACTTTTATAGACATACCCACTTCCCCGAATTTTTCTTTTTCCTCCTAAGCTTTATGTTTAAAGCTGAATTTTTAAATGTAGAACCAATAATTATGTGAGACAATATCAACTTAGTACAGCCATGAAAGAAAGATAAACTGTCTAATTTAATTAATCATTTATTTGCAGCTTTATTGAAAGAATCTTTTCTGGTTTTTGTTTAGCTCAGTTTAGACTGCACAATAGGTTAGAGAATTAAAAAAATGACACGAATTTACATTTACGTTCAAATTTGAATTTAAAAATATTATAATTTTGTTGTATAAATGATAAAATTTTCACAATACTTGATGCTGAAACCTTTATTTTGTTTTTCGATTAGTGCAAAAGGAAATTTTTTCTGCTTTCAATTAGTTGATCCTCACTTTTGTTGTAAGTAAGGGACAGGGGGTGGGGGAAGAAAATTTTGTTAAATTCTCATGTTAAGTGCAATATATTATAGTTGCTAATTTATATTGCCATAATTTCCGGCGTATAATCCGCGGAATAAATAATTCTGTTTCAACACAGAAATTTTATTCAACGATTTAAGTCAAATATTTACAGCGATCTAGTGACATTTTATAAAATAAAATTTCTGGGTTGAAACATGATAATTTGATCCGCGTATTATACGCCGGAAAATACGGTACGTCTGAAAAAGTTTATAATCAGCAGTACTATTTTTAAAATATCGGACAGATATAAAAAAATAACCGGATACCTATATATAAAAATATCGGATATTTTATATATTTTCGAACCCTGAGAGCTCTAATATTCTGCAATATATAACAACCGTACTTATAAAAGAACATTTAATTACATGCACATTTATAAGGAATATGATATTTGTCAGCTTATGTGCTTGCAAGCCAAGCAATATGGAAGCTTTCATGATTCACCACGAGGTACTAATAAACATTTTAAATTGAAATATAATGAAATTTCTCTAGCAGATATGCTAAAGAGTTTTAATTTAGTTTGACAAGTATCATACCTTTCATTATTTTAAAAAACGATGAATTTAAACTTACCTTTTAAAATCCTCATATGTCGGCAATACGAACGATCACGAAAATTCCGCGCTTTCAGGCTTCCTGTGTCGATGTAAACAAATCTAGCTGTTGCCAACTCGCATTTCTTCCCCATTCTAATATATGCTCGTGACGTCACTCCTATAAGGAAGTAGCTCTAGTCCACCGCCGATCGACGATTGGGATTTTTACGCTTTCTGATTATTTGTAAAATCAAATGCTTTTTAAGTCATTTCCGGTATTTTGGAGGATTATGAAGATATAAGAAGATATGATATAAGAAATTAATATATATTATTAGATTATATAGAAATATTATATTATATAGAAATTAATTAGATTATATTACCATAATATTTATTATATTACAGTTATAAATTAATTAGATTATATAGAAATTAATAGATATTATATAAGAAACCAAGTTCAACCAGAAATTACTTAAGAAGCGTTCAGTTTAACAACTAATCAAAAAGCATGATAATTGCAATCGTCTATCCGCGGTGGACAGGGAAATTATGCGTAGCCTCTAGAGCATATAACCCAAAGACATTTAAGATACATGTTGCTGGTAAGTTCTGGGCCTCCTAATTGGAGATGGTTACTAATGCCCAATTGCATAAACTCCCTACATTAGTTAAAGGAAGCACGGGTTAATGCTTCTTCCGGAAACGCTGGGTGTTGGATTATCAGGTTAAAGGTGTGATCGTGGCTTCTGGACCTCGGTGAAAATTTATAATGATCCCATAAAAGTTACCCATATTATTGAATTAAATTAACTACTCTAGTAAAAAAAAAAGATCAGATTATTACGTTGTGATTATTTACGCCGCCCTACGTCTTATGAAGCCGGACTAGATAAAGTATATAAATCCCTAACCTCTCATAAATTATAAACTAGTCCTCCTGATAAACCAACTAAAATTAATAAACAATTAAATTAAAGAAAAAGAAGAAAAACACTACTCGATGACATATGAGTGTTAACCCATATAAATTAAATACAAAGAGTTAAAAGTAAACGAAAAAACATTTATTTACATATCTATTTACAAAGACATAAAAAATAAAAAAAAAAACATCCCTAACAGAATGTTAAATTTTAAGTATAAAAAATAAGATGAAACAATTGAATACTCATTAAAAGAGTTAGTGAGTCTTTTTCCGACTCGCACTACCGCACTTACGTGCATTAATTATATTTCAGAGAAGGAACAATTTCTCTACATTTACTAAAGTACCTCTACCAGTATTTATTTATTATTATACACATTCAATATGAGGGAATAGTAAATTACAGATACCTGTACCTTCAGAGTACTTCTGGTCTGCATTGTTAGCAATAGTCTACCTCCACGGGATAGGCAAAGATCATCTGTTAGGTCATTCTTTTGTCTTTTGTCGCCACTACACCATTTTTGGAACTATCTTCGTTTTTACACACTATCAGCACTCTACTCTTTCTTTTTAGATGTTACTTCCTCGGACAGGACGTCAGGTACTGGTCCTCTTCCAGATTTTCTCTTGGGGCTCACTTTTTTCTTTTCCCTCGTCACTGGGCCGTCTATTGGCTCCAGTGGTTTTGTAAAGACGTCTCCCCCCTCATCTCTTATTGGTTTTCGCTAAATGTTATTCAGGACCACCTAGATGGGGTCCTAAATTGTAAATTTGCTATGCACTTCCCAACAGCTATAAATTTTTCAGCTCGTAAATTTTTTTCTCCGTAAAAGATGTCCTTGTTAGATCGCAGACCAGTGTCTCCGAAGGTAATAAAACTACTCTGGGTGGTCGTTTCTATTTTCCCATACGAAAAAGAAACTATGTACACTAATAAAATAAATACTCCACAGAAATTCCTGGTTATACAATATATATACATAAAAAATACATATTAAAAAAATAAAAGTATATAAAATAAATAGTCCACAGAAATTCCTGGTTATACAATATATATACATGAAAAATACCTATTAAAATAATAAAAGTAAACTAATTTAGTCAGAAATTGGGAGGTGGCTCATATCTGACCACCATCCTCCCCCCCAAACAGAGAGCTGAACGGCTCACGTCAGCTGTCAGGAACACACTATGAAATTCAGTCCATTGTGTAGATCCATAGGACAATCTCCATCCTCCGAAAGACCGGAAGAGATCCTAAAAAGTTTGTAAGAAATGTCTCTGTAACACTGGGCAGAGACGAGCACACAGAAAAGTTTTTTTTTTCAGAATTGTCTCTATAAAACTGAGCAAAGACGAGAACACAGAAAAGTTTTTTTTGAGTTGTCTCTTATAAACCTGGGCAGAGACGAGCACACAGGAAAGTTTTTCAAGAGTTGTCTCTATAAACTGGGCAGAGACGAGCACACAGGAAAGTTTTTCAAGAGTTGTCTCTATAAACTGAGCAGAGACGAGCATACAGAAAAGTTTTTTTTTTTTTTTGAATCTGTAGGTGGGACCACAGAACGGTTTGTCTGTCGACCAGATTTACAGTCGCTTGTGGAGTCGAAGACAGGTGAACACATTCACGTACCCTATTCCCCTCTGTGTATAACCAATTTTGAAATAATCACTTTTAAAAATTAGCCAAAATCCATACAAAGCAAACGCAATTTTGAACTAAACTTTTAAAGTCTAAAAGCCTCAACACATAGAACAATATACGGCTGGCACATACTTTTACATTGGAATCATATCAGTCATGACTTAATATACACCAAATACACTAAAAATTATATATATATACAAGGACGTGATACCCAGAAAGAGTTTGTACTGCATAACCTTCTATACATTGTAACATTTAAAAGAAAAGTGAAAATCCACCTAATACATTAACGCTAAGTATATGAACACGTACAACACATTACAACAAAATTTCGTTCATATATTAGAGAAAAAAAAAATGTATTGTATGATAGAAATTACATTTATGAAATATATACATGTCCTACCGAGAGAATGTTCCCTTCTCTCCCACTTTAATATTACTTAAAAATTTTCTTTTTAAATTATCACCTAAGTGAAAAACACAAGAGAAATACATGTGAACTCTAGTTCACTTAATTATATGACCGCAATCAAGAGTAACGACTTCAAAATCCAGCGGGAATAGTCTACACATGACAACGAAATCGACCACCTGAAGTCATGCTCTCCATCCTCTCCCCAAGTGGAGGAAGGATCCGTGGAGAAAAAAGAGAGAAAAAATCTCGCTCTATCTTCGCTAACGAGGAAAAAGAAGAAACACATCGAGACTCTGCGCCTCCCTTCTTGCCTAGCAACCGCTTGACCGGGGGTCGTGTGAAATCGCTAATCGACTCAACACCCCCTCTATCCCATCGATAATGAGTTGCTCCAACCCTTGCTAGAAGAGGAAATGACCACTTGGCGCCAGCTTCCGTCTGAAATTTTGTCATCTCATCCTGTGAAAGACGTCGGATCGCCGCAAAATAAAAGGTACGTTACCATTTTGCCTTTATAAATTATCCTTTAGTCGTAAAACCTTTGAATAAATTTTCCCAAACTCTTGTCTAGAAAGAGCCCTAAACTTAACTCTAACCGTACCTAAATTTTGAGACAATTACTGCAAAAATAACCGACTTTACGAATAGAATTTATGTGAAATGCTATCCAAATTTCTTTCTTTCGTTACAGGGGACTCACCGGCTACCGTGAAATCTCCTTGACTCGTTACAGAAGAAGAAGAAATCACATTTTGGCGTGGTCGGACTGTTGGTAACTATAGCTAATGGTACAATTTTATTTACAGCTGTAAAATTTAATACTTCTGTCTGAATGTACGGAACGCATTTTGCTGCCATTCCCAAAATACTCCTTCCCGAAATTTAAAGCGTATGCTTCCCCTGCCTCGAGAAGAATTACTGCGAACAAGGAAAAAAAAAGTATTGGAAACGGAAAGGTCCCATAAATATGGCCAAGAAGAAAGAGAAAGGAAAAAAAAATATTATTATCTCTCGATACTGACCCGCAAGAAAATGGATGAAAAAGGCTGTAGAAACCTGCTGTAACCGTAGGAAACAAAAAGGAAAAGAAAAAAAAAAAGAAAAGAACAAATCGACCTAAGAAAAACAATTATTATTATTATTATTATTATTATTATTATTATTATTAATGGTTTAATTTCGATAAGCTAAAACTTGTGTACATCAATTTTACTTAAGTGTCTTCATATGTTTTATGTCAATTTATATAAATCATTTATTGTGAATTCCCTTTATTATTTTGTTTGTTTTATCATTTTAAGGACAGATGAAACAAGAAAAATGCTTATCTCCCCTCAAGAACACTGAGCTGTGCAGAGCCTCACCCGAGTCGCCTGTGGCCACAAGCTTAAAAAAAAGGCCCCGGTTGACCAGCAACCAGGAGTCAGAAGGAAAAAAAAATAAAACCCAGGGAGCCCCACCAACGCTGCTACAAAAGAGGGGTAAGACATCTTCTACTCCAAAATTTAATTGTTACTATTGCATATATTTATAAAAATGTGCACTAAAAGGAAATATATATATATATATATATATATATATATATATATATATATTTTTTTTTTACTTAAATGTGCATTTAAATTACTACTACAGAAAGTTAATAAGTAAAAACCAGTGAATAAATCAAACTCTTAAGCAAAAAAAACAAAAAAAACTGAAATATATGTATTTATTTATTTATCTAAATTTTTTTGTTTTCAAAAATCTCCGAATACTATACCTTTCGGAAAATTAAAGAAGTGTGCAGAGCGTATACTAGCCTAGTATTGCCACTAAATCAATGTCAATTTCAATACTTTCTTATAAAATACCAGTATTATATTTGTACAACACTATGCAATTTACAAGTACAATGTAATTTTTTTTTGAAAATAATTATAATAAATATATTTTATACCGAAAAAAAAGTATGTTTTTATGATATAAGTTGTTCTATAATTAGAAAAAGAATTAATTATACCTACACCCGCGGTGTTGTGCTATGATATTTAAATACCATATTTACCTATCTTTCTAATGTATATAATATCTCTTTATAAAAGAGAAAAGAAAATTATATGTTTATCCTGATCGCTACAATCTTGCATCCAAACCACTATTATATGTTTACTTTTGTTACCTAGATTCAGTGACATTACAAACCCCCCAAAAAATTGTACTCTTTCATAAATACCCTTCTTAATACCAATAATCATTACCTTCTATCCCGTCGTAGTACTTTTGAAGGAATTTTGAAAATAAAAATATGTAACCGTAGTTTTAAGACTCTCCGCTAATAAACTCTTCTTCGTGTTGATCGATAAACTATCATGTTTGTTTACCTACTCCGTACCTAATCATGTACCGTATTGATTTATTTAATTTCGATTTTCAAAAGAAATCTACTTTTTATTTATTTATTTATTTATTATTATTTTTTTTTCATATGTTTTAGTCCCTAATTACTATCCAAAACTCTCCTCCTGTCAACAATAATATGTATCAATATCTTCACACATCGTACCCAATTTTGCAAATCCAAGAAAAAAAAACATTGCTTTCTTATTACGTAAATATTCTATACACGAAAGAAGTACCTGACACTTATTCATTATGCCATAAAAGAAGTAAAAACTATTTTACATATGTACATATGCTTACTATTGTTTATATACTAACCGAAGTACCTGCGTAAGCAATATCCAACTACCTATTATTATTATTATTAAGTACAATCTTTGTACACTGGAGAAAACATTATGTAAAGTATATGTCCACATAAATAATAAGTTATAGTTGTTCTATAAGTCACGGAAACCAGAAAGAGGATTCGCTCTTGGCTTCCCTCTTCAATCTCTGTCCCCCCCTCCGCTGGCTGCAAACCCTTGCTAACACATTTGCAAAAAAAAAGAGGGTTCTCCCCGAACAATGGAGGTCGGAGAAGAACGGCGCACGAAAACCAGTCTGTGCATTTGCATAAAAAAACAAACTACTTTTCTCTCCTTTTACTGCTCTGCGAACCTGGAGGGAAGACAGAGGATGGCCCCAAATTCGCCTGCCTCTCCGGTGCGATTTTTTTTTTTTCTCAAAGCCCAGAGAAACGAAAACAAAACTGCATCGCAATTTTGAATACTGTTCTCGCTCTATCCAAAATACAGTTCTGTAAACGCCAACCATACTCATTCCTCACCGTAATAATAAATGATAATTGTTTTTAATCTAATAAAATGTAGTTTTTTTCTCACAGCACTCAGAAGCAGATGTCTGTCTATACGTCTAAGAATGTACAAGAAATTTTTCTTTATTATTATTTTATATGCTGTATATATATATATATATATATATATATATATATATATATATGTCATCTAAACATATTTTACCTATATATTATTAATAGTGCATTCATTATTACATTTTTTTTTTCTTTTGAAAGGCCCCCAACTATTTGTAAAATTTTGTCTATATATACACTTATTATTATTATTATATACATATATTTTTTAATTTTCTTACAATACTGTTAAAATAGGTGAGGAGGAAAAAACCAATAGTATACAAAAACTCCGAATTTCTAGAATATAAATTTATAAATACCTACTTAATAGAGAATAAAAAAGAAAAACAACGACTGAATGTTAATTCTTTGTATAAATTATTCTTCTTGAGTATTCTCTGTGCTAGTTTGAGGCAAATTAATTTTAACTTTTGGTTGCCAGAAATGGCTTATGTGGCGCTTAATTTTCTTAGCATGGGGTTCAATCATATGTTGAACCAAATAATTATTGTTTCTAAAAATCCTTACAACTTCATAAGGCCCTTCCCATGTTGATTCCAAAGCCCCCGGTTTTATAACTTTTTTTAGATAAACCTGATCGCTATACTGTAATGTTTTGACTTTTTCAAAATCTTTGTTGACGTATTCACTCATAACGCGTTCCTGGTTGGCCAAGGACAGTTTTTGTATCTCTTTCATGTGTTTGATACGCTGTTTCACATAAGCTTGGGTGCATTTTTCATCGGAAGTATTCAGCGCTGTAAAATGATTCGATACCTCCCGTGCAAAAAAAAGCATTGCAGGCGTGTACCCTGTGGCCCGATTTATTGAGGTGTTGTAAGCCAATTTATAAAACGGTAAACGAATATCCCACTCTGCCGTTTTGTCACACATACTTTTTAAAGATGACTTTAACAATTTGTGACTCGCCTCCACAATTCCATTTGAATTAGGTTTGTAACAGCTTGTAAAATGTCTCTCTATGTTCAGTGCTTTTAAATACTGGCAATAAACGTCACTCCTAAAATAGGGCCCGTTGTCCGTCGTAATTGATTTAGGTATCCCGAAAGAGCTAAAATAGTTATTTAGAGCATTCAAAATTGTCTGCGCTTCTACTCCACGTAGAGGTATGGCCTCTAGGTACCTCGACGTCGAATCAATTATAGTTAGAATGAAGGAGTTTTTTTAAATGTCGTATGCAATTTGCCTACTATATCACAATGTAGGGCTGTCCCTATTGGGGCATCCTTAATAACCTTTTGAATAGGTACTTTAATAGCTTGGTGTTGCTTATTTTTGTTGCATGGGATACAACTTGTACAATAGCTCCTTATATCTTTGTACATCCTATACCAAAAGAAACGAGACTTTACAGTTTCGTATGTTTTCGGGAACCCGAAATGACTTTTATGCGCCTCTTGTATAATTTCAAAAACCAAACTATTAGGAGCAATGAGGAGTTGTTTGTGCTTATATTTCTGTTTTAAAATTAGTGCATTATTCTCATTTAATTCAAATTTTCGAGTAATTTTGTTTTGTTTATTATTTTCTATCTTCTTAATGATTATGCTAAGTTTTGCGTCTTTACGTTGCTCGACTTTCACATTCTCTTCCGAGAGATTAACATTTACTTTGAACAAATTATTATGAATTTTGGTTTGAGCCGAAATATTATTTATATTGCGAGAGATGTAATCTGCCGGATTTTTCACACCCTCAATAAATTCAATTGAGTAATCAAAATCACTAAGCCTCATCAGCCATCTAGCGACAATGTCACTTTGATGTTCCAATTTTAAAGGGTGAGTGAGAGCTTTTGAATCAGTGAGTACTGTAAACTTCCTTCCTAGCAGGATATTTTTAAAATATTGAACAGCATCGTGGATTGCCAAAAGTTCATATTTAATGCTAGGGTATCTCTTCTCAGACTCTTTTAGCTTTCTCCCATAAAACTCTATTGGAATATGTTCCTCGCCTTCCTTCTGTGTTAAGACCGCAGACAAGGCGACTTTTGAAGCGTCCGTGATAAGAAAAAATTCCTTTTCGAAATTTGGGGGTTTTAATGTAGGATTGTCAATAATTGCTTTCTGAATGGCACAGAATGCTGCTTCTGTTTCGTCCGTCCATCTAAACTTAACTTTGTCTTTCGTAAGCTCGATCAAGGGGTCAACAATGTCAGAGTAGTGATGAATTAACGTTCTGAAATAATTAGAAAGACCCAAAAGCGACTTAACTCCTTTTTTGTTCTTCGGTCTAGCTAATTTCTGTATTTTCTCCACATTTTTGGTTGATGGGGAGTACCCATTCTGATTAACCTTAAACCCCAAGAATTCAATTTCTTCTTTACAAACCTGCATTTTGCTGGGTTCTATCGTTAAATTATTCTCTATGAGTGCCTGTAAAACTTCTTTTAATAGCTGAGTCATACGTTCAACGGAATTCGCGGAAACAATGACATCGTCAATAAAATATCCGACTTCCTCCTTGTTAAAATGTCCCAATACTTTATCCATTAATTCGGCGAAAATTGTGGGACTTAATTTTAAACCGAAATTTAGCCTTACTGGGGCGTATTTTCCGTCTTCTGTAATGAAAGCCAATTTATCTCTATCTTCCGGGCGTAAATTTATTTGAAAAAAAGCACTATGCAAGTCTAACACAGTGTAAAATTTTTTTCCGCTTATTTTTTGTAAAAGTTCTTTGATATCCGGTATAGCATATGGGTATGCCTCTAAGATTTCGTTTAGCAAACGATAATCCACCGCCATCCTATATTTAGGTTTCTGTTTATCTAAAGACTTCTTTTTTACAAACAATACCGGGAAAGCATAATGAGAATTACTTTTTTCGATAATATTCGCTTCCAGTAATTTTTTTATTTCCTCTTGTGCATATTCTCGCACCGTATGAGGAGTCTTATAGGGCTTACACTGTATAGGGTAGTCGTGATGTAATTTTATCTTTGGGACGACCAGAGAAGAACTACCCAAAGTTTTATACGATTTTGAGAAAGCCTGTGCGTGTTCTATTAGTACGGTTTCCATCTGTAATTTTATCTCCTCGGATAAATGAGCTAAATCAAAATCCTCTTTACTAAGTTCTGCCTCTCTAAGACTGCGTACTTCCTCGATGGTCAGGTTGTTTACCTGGTATAACGAACCCTGTTCCACATCGTCTAACTCCTTTCCCGACTTTGCATCGAATTGTGTAGTAATTCTACCCAAATTTGCATTTGCCTGTATGACTACTTTTTTATCTGATACATTCTTTAAAATTATATTTATTGTTTTACTCTTCGTTACCTGGTGTATTGAGTCTTCGCATGTAATTCCCCTTTTTATTATATCTGGCTCGAATAAGATATCATTTTCTGGGTCTAACTCTTCCGAAAAAGTTAAGGTGACAATTTTTTCGCCCCCCGGTGGTAAAAATACTCTTCTCGTTGCTCTAGCGACAATCAACTTATTTTCCTTAGTTTTTTTTCTACCATTGTCCATATTATTTTTTTGCTGTTTATTGTTTTTCTGCGTGCTCGAGGCGTTTATCTGGCACCCCTTTACCTCGTCTTCTTCCTCATCTATTGTAATTGTAGTGTTTTTTATTCTTAAACAATTTTGTTTTAAATCAAGCACCATCCTATTATTTTTTAAAAAATCGTAACCGAGTAGCATGTTGTAATTTCCGCTAAAATTGTTACTCGTGACATAAAATGTACCCGAAGTAAATACATTATTTAGTTTGAATGATATTTTAATACACTGTTTAAATGGAATATTTACTCCATTAAAAGATCTTATACGAATTCTATTTCCTAAAAATTTCATTTTAACCTGTTTTTCTTTTAAAATATCAAATAAATCACATGAAATTAGAGACACCGCTCCGCCGCTGTCCAAAAGACCCTCTACATTAACCCCTTCGATTTTAAATTTAATAATAGGAAGGTTATTACTATCTGCGCCCTTTACGCTAGCAATCACTCGCGTATCCGGGGATCTGTTGCGGGGCTTTTCGACCTCTCTCTCGCTATCTACAGACCCCCTTTTCCATTTCCCGGGTGAAAACCTTTCTTTTGATATTTTCCATTTTTCCGATAATTATTTCCTGCATTACTGCTCCCCTCATTTCTTCTGTTTTGTTGACTTTCGTAATTTTGGGTGTTAGGGAAATTTGTATTCTGAACTTGAAAATTCCCCCCAAAATTCGGGTAATTAGCGCCCGTACGTTGAACAAAATTATTCTGAGGTGAGAAACCATTATAAGGATAAGGATTTGTAGTAAATTGAGGCCCTGGAGCCGGTGGCAGCGAATGAAATGTGGAATTAGGATTATAATTTGGCATGAAGCCATACCCTTGAAAATTATCCGTAAAATTTGAAGGGTGAGCCCCCGGAAAATCTACCTGTTTGAACTTAGGAAAATTCGTTCGAAAATTCTGTTTATACTCAGATTGCTTAGAAAATTTATATCGACAATTTTGTGTCGTGTGGTTGCTGCGTTTGCAGATCTCACAGTACTTGTCTTTAACAAAAGTACTTTTTTCGACTTTATTTCGTTGCGCTAACTTTAAACTTTCCAATTCTAACTGCAACTTAGCCATACTCTCGGCTTGCAATTGATTTTGCTTAATTAGGCTTTGACACAACTCCGCGGTCCCATCCTTACTTACGTTGTTTACCTCTGCAAAATTTGTAGAGTTAATTGCGGCTTCCATAATTAACGCTGCTTCCGTTGCCTCAGAGAAAGATTTTACCGCACGCTTTCGAATTTCAAAAGAAATATCGGTTTTGACTGCATCCATAAACTTATGCAATTTCATAAGTTCGAAAAGTTTTTTCGCGTCATTCTTATTTGATAATCCAGAAATTTCAAAAAACTTCGCTGCTTCTATATTAAAACGAAGAATAAAATCACTTATCGACTCCGTTGGACCCTGTTTTAATTTTGAAAAATTCTCGTGGGCTTCACCAAAGGAAAGTTTTGAGCCGAAAGCATTCAGAAGTTTTTCTTTAAATTTTTCATAATTAGTTTCGGTATGTAGCTCCGCATCTGATATTAGTTTCTCGCGAGCTAAGCCGGTTAGTTTAGATTTTAGGATAATTAATTTGGCTTCCACAGGAATTGCTGCTTGTACAGCCGCTTCATCAAATTGAGTAACGTAGAAATTTATATCATTTTCCCGTTTTGCATCAAAAGCGGGGATACAATTTAGTAAATTGTCCATTTTAGGGGTATTATTATCCGTATTTAGAACTTGAGAATTTTGAAGTCGTGTTCTTGCTTTATACAAAAACTGTTAAACTCCGTAGAAGAACGCTTATTTCTCTTAAATTTGCTACCCATAAAATTTGTACACAAAATTTATATTGATCAAATTTCAAGGTTTTACGCATATAAATAGCTTCTACAAATTTCAAGAAATACAAATACACAAAATACTTATGATACCGAAAAAATCTTTCATAGTAGTAATTTCACTTTTGCACCTAGCAATCTGTACTACAGAAATATTATTTAGAATAATATATAAATACAGAAATATTACCTAAATTATTTGTTTTGTGTGCCAAGCACTACATTACACTACCTGTTTTATTATTTGTCATTTCCTTTACTATTTGTAAAAACACTTGTAAACAGAAATTATTATTTTTTTTTTTCAAAATAGCATAATTACCCCCAATTTGTAGTACTGCGATCACAAACTTATCTATTTACTTAACATATTTTATTTATGAAAAATATATATATGTATATAAGTATCATTTGTACTACTCAGTAATTTTCAATAAATATTGTCATGACTGTGGAACTATGTGCCAGCTATACTTGACATAGAAAATGAGAGAAATTGTCCTTAAAAAAAATTATTTAATTTATTTATTTATGTTAAAAAAAAAACTAAAATCAAGAATTTTAGACATCGAGTAGATAAAATAATAGTTAAATTTTGAAACATATAAAAAAAATTACTTTAAATACAGTATTAAAATTATAATCTCAGAATATTCATAATAATAATAATAATCATAATACTAGTAATAATAATAATAGAAAAAAAACCCGTATTGTAACCATAAAATTAATGAAAATAATAACCTAGGCTTTAAAGTTGGCAAAGGTCACGTCACCATACCATTCCCGGGGCTAATGCTGGTAAGTTCTGGGCCTCCTAATTGGAGATGGTTACTAATGCCCAATTGCATAAACTCCCTACATTAGTTAAAGGAAGCACGGGTTAATGCTTCTTCCGGAAACGCTGGGTGTTGGATTATCAGGTTAAAGGTGTGATCGTGGCTTCTGGACCTCGGTGAAAATTTATAATGATCCCATAAAAGTTACCCATATTATTGAATTAAATTAACTACTCTAGTAAAAAAAAAAGATCAGATTATTACGTTGTGATTATTTACGCCGCCCTACGTCTTATGAAGCCGGACTAGATAAAGTATATAAATCCCTAACCTCTCATAAATTATAAACTAGTCCTCCTGATAAACCAACTAAAATTAATAAACAATTAAATTAAAGAAAAAGAAGAAAAACACTACTCGATGACATATGAGTGTTAACCCATATAAATTAAATACAAAGAGTTAAAAGTAAACGAAAAAACATTTATTTACATATCTATTTACAAAGACATAAAAAATAAAAAAAACAAACATCCCTAACAGAATGTTAAATTTTAAGTATAAAAAATAAGATGAAACAATTGAATACTCATTAAAAGAGTTAGTGAGTCTTTTTCCGACTCGCACTACCGCACTTACGTGCATTAATTATATTTCAGAGAAGGAACAATTTCTCTACATTTACTAAAGTACCTCTACCAGTATTTATTTATTATTATACACATTCAATATGAGGGAATAGTAAATTACAGATACCTGTACCTTCAGAGTACTTCTGGTCTGCATTGTTAGCAATAGTCTACCTCCACGGGATAGGCAAAGATCATCTGTTAGGTCATTCTTTTGTCTTTTGTCGCCACTACACCATTTTTGGAACTATCTTCGTTTTTACACACTATCAGCACTCTACTCTTTCTTTTTAGATGTTACTTCCTCGGACAGGACGTCAGGTACTGGTCCTCTTCCAGATTTTCTCTTGGGGCTCACTTTTTTCTTTTCCCTCGTCACTGGGCCGTCTATTGGCTCCAGTGGTTTTGTAAAGACGTCTCCCCCCTCATCTCTTATTGGTTTTCGCTAAATGTTATTCAGGACCACCTAGATGGGGTCCTAAATTGTAAATTTGCTATGCACTTCCCAACAGCTATAAATTTTTCAGCTCGTAAATTTTTTTCTCCGTAAAAGATGTCCTTGTTAGATCGCAGACCAGTGTCTCCGAAGGTAATAAAACTACTCTGGGTGGTCGTTTCTATTTTCCCATACGAAAAAGAAACTATGTACACTAATAAAATAAATACTCCACAGAAATTCCTGGTTATACAATATATATACATAAAAAATACATATTAAAAAAATAAAAGTATATAAAATAAATAGTCCACAGAAATTCCTGGTTATACAATATATATACATGAAAAATACCTATTAAAATAATAAAAGTAAACTAATTTAGTCAGAAATTGGGAGGTGGCTCATATCTGACCACCACATGTATCTTAAATGATATAGATGTATGGTATAGATGGTATAGATGTATCTTAAATGTCTTTGATATAACCATTTACTTGTAAGCATTATTTGAAAAATTTGAATAGAAATTTTCTGAAAATTAACATTTGAAATCGTGAAATAAAAACATATTTAAGTGATTTCGCTAATTTATATCGACATCAGATATAATCTAATTTATTTTAACGTTATATATATTTATAATAAATAAGATAATTAACACAAAATCATTCTGATATTCTAATGTAACGTATGTTCCTCAAAGACATTTAAGATATCTTAAATGTATTTGATGTTCCTTATATTTTTCAGATCTATTGTACATATTTTAATAATTAGTACTGGTAGAATAAAAAAATCAGTGAATTCTTCAAAAGCTTAATGCTTTTGAAATCAATTGACGCGATTTTCAATATTTTCTCAGTATGATACTTTTATAGGATCGAACACTGGGGTTCAACGTTTACCCCCGCCCCCCCCCCCACGCACACACATATCCGAGATTTACTTTTATATTTATTTCTCGAAAGTTTTTGAATTATATTAAATTCATTGTATTAAAATTATTTTAGTATTGTGAATGGAATTAATAACACTATATTCGCATGATGAATATACTATATGAGCGCGTCCAGTACTGTCACCGGTACGTAACCGGTAAGGTTGGTTAGTTACCAAAGCGTTCAGTGCTGCTAATCGATACGCAACCAACGTCGTTCAGAGGAAGTGACCGGTAAGGGACCGAACTAACCGAAGAAAAATCTTGGTTAGTTGGGTCACGTGATCGGTTACTTGAAGAATCGGGTACGATGATGTGATACAGAAGTAATTACGATCATGTACAGATGGCGCTACAAGTAAATAATACCATTTTCGTTCAGTAGGTCTGTCGACCGGTTAGAAACCGGTCACTTACCGCCCCGGTAAGTAACCGGTCACATTGGTCAATTCGGTTAGGTCTACTGGACGCGCTCTATGTAAACCATCCGACCACCGAATAGAATACCCCAAAATTATTATTTTAGTCTGTAGAGTTGTGCAAGGTGACATGACGAACAAGTTTTTACTGCTGCTGTAGGACAGATATCGGTACTTTTATCAATGTTTTTTCTACTTGTGTGTCCTACAGCTTTTTCAACGTTTACTTTTATCAGGGCTACACTAGATACCGGGCTTGCTCATTCATTATCAGGACGTCACAAAAGGTGGCTGGCCACGACGAAAGATATACAGCGATTGGCACAAAACGATGGGCGAATCGCTTTGTACCAATCGCTGATCGCGGTCAGCCACTATTTGTGACGTTATGAGAGTGAATGAGCAAGCCCGGTATCTAGTGTTGCCTTGCTTTTATCAATGTTATTTCTACTTCTGTGCCCTACAGCTTTTTCAACGTTTACTTTTATCAATGTTTTTTCTACTTCTGTGTCCTACAGCTTTTTCAACGTTTTACGGTAAAAGTCACGTTATGTGAACTGGTCTATTTGACACATATAATATAGAATTATCAAAATACAACTGAATTATTGATTTATAAAGAGCATAAATAATACAGCATATGCTATACAAAAAAATTTTAATGGTTAAGCACTTATTTTTATTACTTTTAATTATTGTGTAGGGTAAATTCAAATAACGTCACAAATCGACTATTGGAGGTCAAATAACCTTTAGAAGGTAGTTGTGATTGGTAGCTTAGAGGATTTTGGACGTGGCTGGAGGTCAACCGGGCAATTTTGATCGATGGATGAAACGGTAATCAGCAGATTGCAACTTCCCTATACTTGACAAAAATGGACAAAAATTGCTTTTGGGTGCAATGCACCCATCTTGGTAGCCGGAAGGTTAAAATTGAAAATTGATCCCCTCCCCTCCGAAATATTTTAGAAATGGGCAGGAACCTACGATGATAGAATATTATGTCCTATTCTGTCCTCCTAGTAGTCAGGGCACGATTAACTTCTGAAACTGGGGGGAGCACAGTATCATTTTAGGGGTCCTCTTTCATTCGGTAAAAGTTTTCTAAAATTTTCATACATGGTAACTCAGCAATGATACAAGCAAGAGTATTATTCACGAGACTAGCTTAGCGAAATTCATATATTTCATTAAACAGCCTTTCTTATGTTCTTTGTATTAACTTTAAATAAAAGTATATTTAAAGTATATATAGTTTGTGGATGTTCAGTTACCAGGGTGGTTTCTAATCAACACATCAGGATAACATGATTGGTGTTAACAGCCTGTTTATTTATTTATTGAGAACATACATCTGACTTGTGTGCTTGACATCAAGTGCCCGCTTATAAGTCATCGTCAATATACAGGGACGAGATATCCACAAAGAAATTTACACCACCAGAGAGTTACATGCGGGAGCTCCACAAAGTGTGTGCAATGGAGCTGCTGGGAGTCCAACCCGCCGACCTAACTCCTACGCTCTCAAGCGATTAACGGAATGGTGTCTTAACCACTCGGCCACGGAGGCCCCAACAACCTGTTAAAGTCACATAAAGATTTTTCTGTTAGATAAATTTTCTGAAGTTTATGACTAGCTTTATTGCATTAGGCAAACTTGTCTTTCCACAAAAATTAAAAATCCAACGCAAAAAACTGAAAACGGAAATTAGAGGCTCTATTTTACAATCATTTTGGGGCCCTTCTTAAATTTTAGAGCGGAATCACTTGCTTCATGTGCCTTTTGGGTAATCAGGCCCTGCTAGCAGTGCTAGATACCGGCTTGCTCATTAATTATCATGGCGTCACAAATGGTGGCTGGCCGCGACCTACATTATAGACGGCCGGTGCATGACGTTTAAAACGTCACATGTAGTGGATCATTTTTACACAGTGATTGGTGCAAAACGGTGGGAGCGCCGCTTTGCACCAATCACTGTGTAAAAATGATCCACTCCATGTGACGTTTTAAACGTCATGCACCGGCCGTGTATAACGTAGGTCGCGGGCTGGCCGTGACCAAAGACGTACAGCGATGTGCACAAAACGATGGGAGCGCCGCTTTGTACCAATCGCTGGTCGCAGGTCGCGGCCAGCTACGAGGCTAACGAAAAAGAGAGGCTACAGCGGTACTTTACGCGTATCTTTTTTTAAAGACCGCGAGAATCACGTGATACTAGAATCCACCAATGCAGGTGTACGAGAAGAGCATCACGTCACTCTAGCGGTCTGTAAAAAAGATAAGTGGAATGCACCGCGGTAGCCTGTCTTTTTCGTTAGCCTCGGGGCCACTATTTGTGACGTCATGAGAATGAATGAGCAAGCCCGGTATCTAATCTTGCCCTGCTCCTAGCGCGACCTGCATTATACATGGCCGGTGCATGACGTTTAAAACGTCACATGAAGTGGATCATTTTTTACATGGTGATTGGTGCAAAACGGGGGGCGCGTCGCTTTGCACCAATCACCGTGTAAAAATTATCCACTCCATGTGACGTTTTAAACGTCATGCACCGGCCGTGTATAACGTAGGTTGCGCTCCTAGGCCGCCAAGCAGGTCTTGCAGAGGCTAAAGCCATATGTTAGGCCTCCCTGCTTGGTTGAATCGGAATCTGCTCCTAGGCAGGAACTAACTGACCATACGTTGACCGAATTTTTAGATGAAAAAATGGGGCAAATTGCTTAATGTCTTCAGTTTCTTCTTTAAAACTAAAACTGGGAATGAATCGTGATTAACATATAAATTTTGGAAAGCCATAAACAAGGTTGTAGTGGGTAGCTGCCCTGGCTGGGTTTAAAAAACAGGGTATTCACAATCAAAAGGATCCCAGGTAGCACAGCAATATAGGCCTATATCGGGAACAACGATTTTTCAATATCGGCCAATATCGGTAAACACCGGACCGGCCGATATTGCATGGCTAGCTTTTTTTCCAATATCGGCCTATATCGGGACCCAATATTGACCGATATCGGTGAACACCGGACCGGTCGATATCGGTCAACCCCGGACCGACCGATATCGGTGAACGCCGGACCGGCCGATATCGGTCAACCCCGGACCGACCGATGTCGGTGAACGTCGGACCAACCGATATTGGCCAAAACTGGATTCAGAACTATAAAATGGCAAATCTTTTTTTTTCTCATATAGGGAGATATTGATTACCAGTCTTAGCAAAATATTAGAAATCAATAACTCTTTACATTAGGAAAAAAAAGGTTTACCATTTTATATTGGTGAGTCCAGCTTTGAATTAGCTAATCCATGTATATATAAGCATTTAAAATGCCACATGGATTAACTGTTTTGTTAAAAGCCTCAGTTTTTATTATTATATCCATTAGATATAGTTGTGATATTAAAGATTATGAATGAAAGAATACTAAAAAAGTATTTTATTAAATTTAATATTAATAAAATAATTTATTCAAAATTTTATAATAGCTACATTTTGATGTTTTTCTTCTTTATTTTCAGTTTCAGTGTTCTATGTGAAAACATTCAAATGTAAAAAAAGATAATTAAATGTTACTTTTCTCATTAAAAATAAAAAATCATATTATATCCATAGTAATAATTTGAATTTGTGCAAGTGGTAAGATTGAAAATTGTAACATACAGCATTTTTTTTTCCATATTACCAATTTTTTATAAATTTTTTTCACATAATCAATAGAAATATTTAACCATTATTAAAAATTTAAGAAAAATAACATGTAGCTGTAGGGATTTATTCTTTTCTGCTCTTACCATAAATATAGATCTTCAGATTTATTTAATTGTATTTATATAAACTGAAAAAAAAAAAATCTTCTGGCAAAATTTAGTTGAAAACAATTCGTTAAATTACTTATGCAAAAATCCACCTGTTGTATAACTTTTAAAATTGAATTACTTTTTATTAAAAATTATCAAAAATACAAAAATTTATTAATTTAAACTTTTTTCTTTGAAAAAAAAAATTATATCTTATTTTTAGGACTTTTTTCATTTTGAATCAGTGACTCGTGTATACAACTAGCGGAAAAACACTCGGTTGGAATTCTATATTATTCAGTGAATATTCTATTTTTCATTAACTTTTTATATGTTTTAATTAAAATTACTTTTTAATGGCAATTTTAAATAGAAAGTGCAACTGAAATCACCATTTAAACAGTCAATAATATTTTGCAAAGGCATTAAACAAAGTCAGGAAAGCTATTCTTTTCTCGAAATTATGTACAATTAATGCATTTGAAATAGAAATTTTAAAAGAGCTTAGCTTTCAAATATCACAATTATTTATGTATGTTTTAATAAAATTCCAATTTTAATTGGATTTTATGAATTGTTTCACAAAGCCTTTAAAATTAATCTTTAATGATTTTAAAGATTTGTAAATTTATTTTATAAATAGTATTCTATTAAAATATCTCAAAAATGGAACACTAGTTTTAAAAGTGCTAAAACAGAACTAAATTATTACAAATAAATAAAACTTCCTAAAAATTGAGTCATTTGAGCCAAGTGGCAAAGCAAGACACTTTGCCTTTACCTTATATGACAACTTTCCCTCTGCTTTTCTTTTCTGGAGAATGATTGGCGTTAGGCTTAAGGGGACTCTTCACTGACACTAAAACACCTGCTCGCTAATGTTAAACCTATGGGCAGGTTCTTTTCTAATTTCTCGTTTAAATATGAACTTCTTTTTTTCTTTTTTGCATAAGATAGCTGAGGTTAATCTCAACTATCCAATGAAAAAAAAAAAAAAAAAAAATTCAAATTTAAACAGGAAATTAGAAAAGAACCTGTCCATAGCTTTAACAAGCTAGCAGGCGTTTTCGAATCATTGAACAGTCCCCATTAATGTCTTCTGATCACTAAATGACCTGCTGTCGTGAATAAGATAAATAAAACATGGCAAAAAATTACAGACCATTGCATTTATTTGAAATCACAACATGTCAAATGAAACTTTTTTTTATTCACAAACTATCACTATTTATATTATCATATTACATTCAAATTTTCTCCAAGTCATCTATTTCTCGTTCCTATGTTCTCCTTCTTTTACTTTGAAAACAGTTTCCATCCAATTGGCAGATCGCACAGGACATTTTCAATGGGGCTGGAGATAACAGTTGTTTTTGCTTTATCAAACTTCATTTTCACACTCACTAGAAAAGTAGAATGAGCAAAAATCAAAATTTGTCCAAGTGAATTTTCATCATGAAAATTAATAACTTATTACTACTTATACTATGCTTACTTATTCTCCTTTTTATTTACAAACTATGTAATGTAAATGCTAGATTTGAATTTAATATTAAAAAATTATAGCTTGAAAATTATTTTTTTTTTTCACTCAAAATATTTAACCAAACTTGTGTTAATATATTTTATCTTTTTGACTGTCTTCACTCTGAATCAGAGTCTGAACTTACTGATTCTAGATTTTTCTGCATAATATGAAGCCAATCTTCTGAACATACAATAGATATTATTTATAGAGATATATTAGATTATTTATAGAGATATAAAGAAATTATAGTGAATAAGAACAACAAAGTACCTAAAACTACTTAATTTGCAGCAAGACTTTTATAAAAATGAAATGGTTACCAATGAAACACAGGATAGTTCAGAATGCAATTATCAAAATTTGGTTTTCACCATGAAAACCAGAGTTAGAAACATATTTTTTTTATTTTAATGTATGAATGATAGTCAAAATAGTTTTGTTTAGCTTTAGTGTGTTTATAGTATAAATGACACTTATTAAGTGTGGGATAGGGGCACTACAACAACAAAGTACCTAAAATTAATTAATTTGCAGAAGTATTTTTAAAAAAGGAAATGTTTACCGATGAGCCACAGGATAATTCAGAATGCAACTATCAAAATTTGATTTTCACTATCTTAAAACTGCAGACTAATCGAAACTAACATGCTATTTTTTATGAAAACTTAATTTAGCTAAGTAATGATTAGCTAAATAATTTAGTATATATATATATAAAAGCTTGTTTCCACATCGATATTATTTTTGACGTTACTTCAATAAACTTACTTCATTTTCGGCACAGAAACGATACTCCTATTCTATCAATAGATCTTCAAGGTAAAATTTCAAGCCAACATATTTTTTAAAGTAGCAGCTAGCACAGAGGAACATCAAATTTTACGTGCTTGCAGAAGATCACTCATGGTAGTCGTTTGTTACACAATAAAACTACACACTCGTGATCTTCAGAGAGCAATCAAACCCGGGGATATCCACCAGACATTGATTCCTTCATCTGTTTCATTTTTCATAGATTGAAATATTAGTTCTTGCCAGAAGTGACGTCAAAAATTATATAAATGTTCCCTAGAAAGTAGTTTTTACCAAAAGCAGAATATGGTTAAAAGTGTGATGTATGTTGCAGAACAATGAGCTTCTTTACAGAACATTTCAAATTCTCAATTTCATTGAAATTTATCATTCAGTCTTAGTAAAAAAGTACAAAATTCATCAGTCCATCACCACAAAAGTGCAAAGTTTGTCAGCCTAACATCATAAAAAAAAAATCCTGCAAAATTCTACAATCATTCATGTAAAAAATAGCAAAATTCATCAATCAGCAGACTTATATAAAACCAAAAATTTTCTGCGCACATACATATTGTGTCAAAAACTTTCTGCAAATCAATTTAATGTTTAATAAAATTAACAATTTAATTTTATTTTTTTGATATCTTCATTCTGAATCTAAGTCTGAACTTACTGATTCAAGACTAATAAGTGATGAACAGTCTGTTGGGAAAAATATTATGTTCTAAAAAAATAAATAAAATCAATAATTTTGAAATATTTTAAGTGATAAAAACTAAAAGTGTCTTCAAAGAAAAGAAAAAAAATCAACCAAAATCAGAAAAAGTACAAAGAAACTCTGATAGACATCAAACTCTGATATTTTATGTAAAAAAATCATTTCAAAATATTAAAATGCAAACGAGAAATTTCTAAACTAAACTCCCCTGGTTTAACGTTAGCTTGTGAGCATCATTCCATTATTAAATAATGCAAAGTTTAAATTTTAGGTGGGATTAAGATGCTTTTTTATGCTATAAGTCTGGCAAAATTTATTTCATACAGTAATTAAATAGGATTTGAAAAGTTTAAATTTCTGAGTTATGCAGATTCATGATCACCATAAGTTTTCATACTTACCATATATAATACAGGCATGAAAGTATTATTATTGCAATATAACATGCAGAAATAGATATCTGTGAAAATTACACAATGTAATTGATTTAGGTATATGTAAAATAAATATGCAATTAAAGTTAAAAGACATTAAAATTGAAACCACTGTTTTTATTCACAACTATTTTCTGTTATTCATGCTATATTATGAGTTCAAATTTCAAACACATCCTCATGTTAAAATTTCTGTACTATATTAGCATAGCTACTCAAACTGAAGCAAACTTTGCGGGAAGAAAACACACTAAAGCAAAATCGGAGATAATATCACAAAATTTGCATGATGTGCATGCATTATGAGCACAAAACAGTTAAAAAATTATATATATTAGTTTAGCACTTTTTAAAGAAATGCTTTTTTAAAAACTATTTCTATTTCTTATTTTAGTACCCCCCAACCTTCATTTTGCATTTGAAAGACTATTCACTGAAACTGGGAACACTAGAAAAAAAAAACTGAGCACACATATTAATTATTTTGTTATGCATCTTAAAATCAGTTTTTAAACTTATATTATTAGTTTTATATTTTAAATGTTGCATATGTTACAAGGAAAATTTAAAAGCACAGAATTTGTACATCATTACAATTTTATCTATCTTCCCTCCCCCCTTCTCTAAATTTTCAGGGCATTATTTTTTATGTTATCCTTTTAATATTGCATCAGTCTCCGAAACAGCCAAAGTGACATTAAAAAAAAAAAAAAAAAAAAAAAAAATGATTTCAGTAAAAAGCTGAGAACTTCCATGCTTGTATATTAGATAGGACGACATTAGGATCAACAAAAATCTTTAAAAAGGGATCTCTAAACAAATTGTCCCATACAAAAATCTAATATTTACAATTAATGTGTTTCAATGATGTGTTACAATGTTTCAATTTGACCATTCTAAAAAGTGAAGATTTCTTGAATCTCTCACTACAAATATAATTTTCTACTTTTAACACTTTTCCAGTATTAAAAGGATAATTATTGTAATATATACTATTTACTACAATTCTACAATAATATACCTGCCAAATTTCTGTTAAGTCAAATAAACATACTTTGGACCAGTCATTTTCATTGTTATGACAATCAGAATAAAAAAAATCCCAAAACATGCATACTTACGATAGAATAGAGTATCTTAAGTAGATGATTCTGAAGACTCAATGACCGTTTTTGTCCACAAGAGGTTGGCAGATGACAAAAAGCATGGTACGATTGAGATCCTAAAAAAAAAAAAAAAAAAACGATAAATGGTTACAAATCAACAGAAAAATTTGAAATGTATTATGAATACATGTTAAAGAATTATTTATAATGCAAAAACTAGATTTTATTTTCCACAGTCCCCCCCCCCCCAGTCAAGTAAGCACAAAACATTTATGAAGTATTTTATAATGTAAGACAAAATTATAAAATGGGTTTTGTTTTTATTTGGTAAGATTTGATTTAATTTATTAAGTAATAATTATTACTACTTCATAATAAATTTATTAAGTTATAATCCTTATTAAAAATGTTTATTTGACTTTAAGTAATGAGAAGGTGTTGGCAGCTGATAAAAATAAATAACCAAAACAAAAATCAATAATTTTGAAATATCTTAAGTGATATAAACTAAAAGTGTCTTCAAAGAAAAAAAAAATTCAACTAAAATCAGAAAAGTACAAAGAAACTCAGATAAACATCAACCTCAGATATTTTATGTAAAAAAAATCACTTCAAAATATTAAAATGCAAACGAGAAATTTCTAAACAAAACTCCCCTGGTTTAACATTAGCTTGCGAGCATCATTCCATTATTAAATAATGCAAAGTTAAAATTTTAGGTGGGAATAAAACGCCTTTTTATGCTATAAGTGTGGCATATTTATTTCATACAGAAATTAAATAGGATTTGAAAAGTTTAAATTTCTAAGTTATGCAGATTCATGATCACCATAAGTTTTCATACTTACCATACATATACAGGCATGAAAGTATTATTATTGCAATATAACATGCAGAAATAAATATCAGTGAAAATTAAACAATGTAATTGATTTAGATATATGTAAACCATTATTGTTTTTATTCACAACTATTTTCCGTTATTCATGCTATATGCTATATTATGAGTTCAAAGTTCAAACACATCCTCGTGTTAAAATTTCTGCACTATATTAGCATAGCTGCTCAAATTGAAACAAATATTGCAGGAAGAAAACACACTAAAGCAAAATCAGAGATAATATCGCAAAATTTGCATGATGTGCAAGCATTATGAGCACAAAATAGTTAAAAATTTATATATATATATTATATTAGTTTAGTGCTTTTTAAAAAATTATTTCTATTTATTATTTTAGTAACCCCCCTCCCCTCCTTTATTTTGCATTTGAAAGAATATTTGCTGAAACTGGGAAACGCTAGAAAAAACTGAGCACAGATTGTTAATAGTTATTTTGTTATGCATCTTAAAATCAGTTTTTAAGCTTATATTATTACCTTTCTTTATTGCTGTTTTATATTTTAAATGTTGCACATGTTACAAGGAAAATTTAAAAGCACGGAATTTGTACACCATTACAATTTTATCTATCACCCCCCCCCCTCTCTCTCTAAATTTTCAGGTTATGAATTTTTAATGTTATCCTTTTAATATTGCATCAGTCTCAGAAGCAGCCAATGTGACATTTAAAAAAAAAAAAAAAGTTGATTTCAGTTAAAAAGCTGAGAACTTTCATGCCTGTATATTACATAGAGCGACATTAAGATCAACAGAAATCTTTAAAAAGGGATCTCTAAAACGAATTGGCCCATAAAAAAATCTAATATTTACAATTTAAATTTGACCATTATAAAAAGTTAAGAATTTCTCGCATCTTTTACTACAAATATCAAAACTAGTGCATTTTAAAGCTTCCTCTCTAATTTTTCAGGTTATGTTTTTTTCATATTATCCTTTTAATATTGCATCAGTCTCAGAAGCTGCCAAAGTGACATAAAAAAAAGCCTATTTCAGATAAAAAGCTGAGAACTTTCATGCCTGTATATTACATAGGGCGACATTAGGATCAACAAAAATATTTAAAAAGGGATATCTAAAACAAATTGCCCCATAAAATAAATCTAATATTTACAGTTTCAATTTCACCATTCTGAAAAGTGAAGATTTCTAACATCTTTTACTACAAATATCATTTTCTACTTTTAACACTTTTCCAGTATTAAAAGGATAATTATAGAGGGAGATTGGAAAATGCACTACTACTACTATGTATTGAGTTTATAGACTGTATAGAATACTTAGCCTGGTTAACCATGCAAGTTACTGAGATGGAGGTGCTGAATTTAGAAACTACTTTAAAAGTTAATTAAAAAAAGTTAATTAAAATGTTATATTAAAAAATTTTACAAAATATACAATTACATACTTACAATACATTACTTAAAAACATAATCGGTACATTACTTAAAAAAGTGAGTAATTTTTGTCTGTTTTTGAATTGTGTATGCTCGAACAGTAATTTATTTATCTTAAACTTTAAAACATAAATGACAATATGAAAGGTCAGACACAGAAAATCGTAAATCAAACACAATATGTAAATCTTATTAAACTGAGAAATTAAAAATATTTTTGAAAATACATTCCACTGCGATTGCCTTGAAAAATGGTTTTAGGAAGAAATTTAAAAGTAAATATATAAGCTACATCCTACACAAAGGCACAAAATATTTGAGATAGAAAATACCAATTTCAATAGCATACCTATACGCATTCTAGTTCTATGACAAAATTTAAAAAATCGTTCATTAGAATCAAGACAATCAATCAAAAAAATAATAACAGAAACATTAAACGATATATACCAATTAGCGTTAGGCTTAAACAGATAAAAAATAAGTTTAAATTAAAGTTATTTCATGAAATGCATAAAATTATATCTTCAAATGTTCAAAAAGCAGTACAGATTATAAGTAATAGCAATACATACCGATTAGAGAGTAAAAAGAGTCTTCTTTAAAGATGTTTACAATTTTCACACAAAACACTAGCGTGCTTGAGCGCGGCCATGTTTTAATCTGAAGAAAAAGGATGCTTGTCTCTGATTGGTTGAATTGCAGTTGTCATCATGCACATCCCAGCCTGCCGATCTTGATCAATGTCGCCCGATGTTTGCCGATATGAGTTTTTTTGCCATAGGTTTACAGAACTTAAAGTGTCGTTAAAATTGTTTTCTGTCTGCTACCTTGCTAAAAAAGAACTATATATAAGTTAAAAATTTAAATATCGAACATTAGAGAAATTGTAATATTACAGATTCAACATCGGTCAACATTGAAATATATCGGCCAATATCGGTAAGAGGTGACCAGTCTTCGCCGATGCATGCCAAGATTGCCCGATATTGGGCAATATCGGACCGATATTGCTGTGCTACCTGGGATTGTAGTGAGTAGTTGCCCGGGTACCCGCCCAGATACACGCCCGGGCTGGGTTTAAAAAAAAACGGGGTTTTTACAACCATAAGGGTTGTAGTGGGTAGCTGCCCGGGTATCCACCCGGACACCCGTCCAGCTACCCGCCCGGGCTGGGTTTTTAAAACAAAACTCGGATTTTTTACAACTCTGGCCATAAATCTCATAGGTAATGACATATTTCTGTACTACTAATAGGTTGTACTACATTATGAAAAAAATATCTTTAAAATGCATAACAAAAGTACTATCTCCATAATAGTTTTATATTGACTGATTTATCTTTTCCAAATGTCATTGTCGTAGCGCTTCGCTGCGCATTGAATCATCTGAAGTTGAATAGCAAAATACCCGATAATTTTGGAACAATAAAAAACAACGGAAAATTTACAAAAAAAAAAAAAACTGGGAAAATTGGGAACTTTTCGAGGAATAAGCAAATTTAAGAAATTTTCAAGAAGAAAGAGCTGTTTACATAATATAAAAAAGTTTTCAGGTTTTATATATGATTTATACAATTGAATTGTTGTATTATTTATATTCTACGTTTGAGAACTAGTATCGAAATATTAACTTTTTATACAGAATGTAAGCTGAAAAAAGTAATTGTAAAGTCATTTTTGTAATATCTGTTTTCCTGCTGTCAAATAATTTATTTTTTACTATAATATCTTTCACAACATTATTTCATGTTATTATATGAAGATTACTAAACCACTAAGTATCTATGTTCTGTACGTTATGTGTTTGTAATTTACATACAGAAAATGATGACTAGTATAGCTTATTTAATTCAATTTCAATGTTTTACGTGGAAATATTTAAAGTTTGTAAATTTTTGTGAATTTTGTATGTTTATTGATATTAAGCAACTTATCGATTGATAATTTGTACGATAACAGTATAAACGTATTTTAATCAAAATGCTTTAAAATATTGATGTTAGAATATTCCTAGTTTTCGGGAATATTTAAAATTCTCGATTTTACTTTAGATTCCCTGGGGAAATAAATAGTTTTTATGCCGGAATACACTTTTCAAAAGGCTAACAGCGCTAATCTCAAATCATAGTTCTCAAACAGTAGGATTTGTCCTATATGGTGTTAATTCATTAAGATTATTCTCCAGGAAAGATTTTGGAAATCCAGGAAAGGATATTATAAGGTTCCTGGGGAAGTCGGATTTGTGTACTTATAGAATTCAACATAAAAATTATACATAAAAATATTAATAGTCCATAGCATATTATTAGCATACAAACCAATCGATGCTCCGTATCAAACGTCCTACCTGAATTCATCCCTAATTCCATTGGTCAGTAACATTAACTTACATGTTTTTATATCAGAATGGTGACATACAGATTATAAAATGTGATTGGTTGAGACGATTTTGGACAAAAATGAATCGCGTGAAATGGCGAGACTGCCATTATTGCCAAATTAATGTTTTTAAACTTAATTCACATCTAATCGAACACGTCCAGGCGATTATCGCCATGTTTTGGAATCTAGGTTTGCTATAGTTTGGACAAAACCGTCTGTTGAGCATGTGCATTGTGAGTATGTCGGGACTCTCAAACAGAGGCACGGCACACTTCCTCTGCATGACAGTGGCGACACATGAAAAACATAATTTGATTGGTCAAGAGCAATAAGGTAACAGATAAACAATTGACGTAGTTTGAAAAAGTGTTCGCTAAATAAATAAGTTTGGTATTCGAGAATGTGCGTTATGAATGTTTTAGGGACGATTTTAAGGAAAAATGCACCTCAAAACATCTTGGTGAGTCTAACATTGTTGCCAAGTAATTTTTGTTTACTTGTTTCACGTAGGGCTCGGTGCCTCTATATGAGAGTGGCGACATACGCTCAGATAGAAGTTTTTAGTTCAAAATATGGCAAATCAGAACTTGCCGATACTCGCCTAGACGAGTGAAACAAGTTAATAAACATTAGCTTAGCGATACTGACAATTTCAACCAGTTGCTTGGCGATTCGTTTTTGTTCAAAATAGTCTTAAACACGTTTGTCGGCACTTTCATAAACAGGTCCCCTAGTCTCACTCGTCTAGGCGCAGTCTCCAAATTCTGGAATATGGTTTGTCATAGTTTGGACAAAACGTATATCGCCATTCTTTCATAGAGTCACACTACTACAGCGACCTACGTTATACATGGCTGGTGCATGACGTTTAAAACGTCACATGGAGTGGATCATTTTTACACAGCGATTGGTGCAAAACGGGGGCGCGTCGCTTTGCACCAATCGCCGTGTAAAAATGATCCTCTCCATGTGAGGAGCGACTATGTATAGCGATTCCTCCTTTAAACAGCGCATGCGTCAACTGATTCTTGGGTTGCTTTCTGCCGTCGTCTTGGCGATGAAATGCCAAGCATTTTGGGGAAGTGTGTATAGCAGGCACGTGCTTTGTTGATAGAATCGGTTTGTGGTTAATCTGGCTCAGTGGTTAAAGCAAGGGATGTTTAAGGCTGTATTAGAGTTGTAATCGTAAGGTTGCGTATTCTGTACTCGCTGAAGCTTTTAGTGTTTTGTTTTAATTTTTACCAAATCAGTTAATAAATTCAGCCGATCTTTATTACTTTTATTGTCAATTAGATAATTACATTAAATTTGAATTATAATTACGTTTAATTTTTTTTATTTATTATTTATTAAATTTAAATTGTATTACATTAAATAGAATTTAATTTTAAATAAATTTCAGTAATTAAATTTTAAAATTAATTTAAACTATTTTTTGATAATTAAAATGAACATTTATTAAAATGCAATAATAAATCACCTAAGTTTACGTTAAAAATATTTTTATGGTAGAAGTTTAGTAACAGAAAAATATAAAATTTGCAGAATTAATGTATTAAAGTTTTCATCTTTTAAAATTATCCTTGATTATTATCACAATTATTATCATTATGAAGATTTTTGATTTTTTCTATCTTTACTTATAAATTTGTTATCAGTTTTCTTGTAATTTGTATTTAAAATCAACTATTTTAAATGAAATTTTAATATTTAGTACTATTTATGAGATATTGTTAAATAATTAAAATAAAATATCCATTTAAATGCTATAATAGTATCTCTTAAAATGATATAGAAAACTGTTTTCATATAAAAGCCTCAAAAACTTATTTTTAGTTATACTGCTAGAAACTTAGCATTTATTATATACATCTGTGAAAACATTTAAAAAACTTTATACATCTTGTGATAGCAATCTCGTTATTTTCTCATAACTTAACTAATTATGTTATATCAAATATTATATTCTTTTGGAATTTTTGATCATTTTTTGACTAAAAGTAAAAGTCTATTCACCAAAACAAGCGATAAATTACCAAACTAGTCGACTTCACAGAGATAAGATTATCGCCAAGCTGTGATGCATGCGCTGTTTAACTGAGGAATAGCTATACCTAGTCGCTCGTCTCCATGTGACGTTTTAAACGTCATGCACCGGCCTTGTATAACGTAGGTTGCGCTACTACAGAATACTTAAGTGATGACATTTGGGCAAAAAAAAAATTATTGGTCGAGAGGATTTTAGACAAAAATGAATTTCAAGCATCATAGCGAGACTTCCATTATCGTCAAGCTAATGCTTTTAGACTTCTGTCTATTTTCTAACCAAATCCATACTCATCTAAGCAGCTATTGCCAAGTTCTGGGATCTTGATTCTCCTAGATTGGACAAAAACTTCAATTAGAGCTTGCATTCTGTCAAGGCTACACTAGATACCGGGCTGGCTCATTTATTATCATGACGTCACAAATCGTGGCTGGCCGCGACCAGCGATTGGTACAAAGCGAAACGACAAAACGAAATACATACAGCGATTGGCACAAAATGATGGGCGCGTCGCTTTGTACCAATCGCTGGTCGCGGCCAGCCATCATTTGTGACGTCATGATAATGTATGAGCCAGCCCGGTATCCAGTGTAGTCATGCATTTACTGTACACATGAGATGTGGTGATTTGATTGGTCTACGATATGATTGGCTTGCGTCGCCTGCGATGGTCGCTACGACAAAAATGTACTGATAGATTTGTTGATGGAAGTGTTTGTTTGTAAATATGTCTTTTCCTTATTGAAGACTTAAGCAGGTATACAGATAGAATATTTTACTATTTTTGAAACAAGATTAACCACCAGGAATCTGTATTCTGCAAAATTTTCTTAAAATGCGAAAATTTTGCATAAATACAAGCTTTTGATTGGCTAATCTCGTTTCTGAAATAGAGCAAAATCTTTCAGGATCCATGAATTCCGAAAATGCGCAAAATTTCCGTCCAGGCCGTATTTAAGATAATAAACTATAAGCTGAAGGAGCGTAGTATGAACGTTTTGACTGAGAATTCTCTACTTAAGAAGTTCTCATAATTTTAGTAAATGTATAGTGAAGTCCTGGTCGACCCCTTGAATGATTTTAGCTAAGATTATTAACTCTTTTAGTATGAATGTGGGCAACGCCCCCTAGGTAAGAAAGCCGTGAAACGTCTCACAAAAACGTCATACCAAGCAGGCACGAGGCTAACGAAAAAGACAGGCGACCGCGGTGCATTCCACTTATCTTTTTTTTACAGACCGCTAGAGTGACGTGATGCTCTTTTCGTACACCTGCATAGGTGGATTCGAGCATCACGTGATTCCCGCGGTCTGTAAAAAAAAAAAGCGTAAAGCACCGCGGTAGCCTTTCTTTTTCGTTAGTCTCGAAGCAGGCAAAATAAAAAGAAAATTCGAACAACTTCAGGGCTACACTAGATACCGGGCCGGCTCATTCATTATCATGACGTCACAAATGGTGGCTGGCCGCAACCAGCGAATGGTACAAAGTGAAACGACAAAACGAAAAACATACAGCGATTGGCACAAAAAGATAGGCGCGTCGCTCTGTACCAATCGCTGGTCGCGGCCAGCCACCACGAGGCTAACGAAAAAGAAAGGCTACCGCGGTGCTTTCCGCATATCTTTTTTTTACAGACCGGAGGAGTCACGTGATGTTCGAATCCACCAATGCAAGTGTACGAAAAGAGCACACGTCACTCTAGCCGTCTGTAAAAAATATAAGTGGAATGCACCGCGGTAGCCTGTCTTTTTCGTTAGCCTCGAGCCACCATTTGTGACGTCATGATAATGAATGAGCCAGCCCGATATGTACACCGTTAAAAATATCGTGAAAAATTACCTCTGTTTTTAAAGGCTCTCAAATTTCTGACCAATGAGAACACTCCAAGGGCGTTTATGTAGCATTCTCATTGGTCAGAAAATAGAGAGCCTTTAAAAACAGAGGTAATTTTTCACGATATTTTTAACAGTGTAGTGTAGCCCTGACAACTTGCATGTTTCGATTTCGATGGCTCGTGGAATTATTAACTATTAGTCGTAAAAAATAATTATTAATTCTATGAGCCAATGAAATCGCAACATGCAAGTTCGATTTTTTTTACTTTGTTTTGCCTGCTTCGAGGCTAACGAAAAAGAAAGGCTACCACGGTGCATTCCACCAAGGCTACACTAGATACCGGGCTTGCTCATTCATTATCATGATGTCAGAAAAGGTGGCTGACCGCGACCAGCGATTGGTGCAAAGCGACGAGCCCGTCGTTTTGTACCAATCGCTGTATGTCTTTAATTTTGTCGTTTCACTTTGCACCAATCGCTGGTAGCGGCCAGCCACCATTTGTGACGTCATGATAATGAATGAGCAAGCCCGGTATCTAGTGTAGCCCTGATTCCACTTATCTTTTTTTACAGACCGCTAGAGTGACGTGATGCTTTTTTCGTACACCTGCATTGGTGCATTCGAGCATCACGTGACTCCCGCGGTCTGTAAAAAAAGATATGCGTAAAGCACCGCGGTAGCCTTTCTTTTTCTTTAGCCTCGTGCCTGCTTGGTATGACGTTTTCGTGACGCGTGTCACGGCTTTCTTATCTAGGTTAGAGCTCCTATAATACAGGCTGACGCATCCTCGCAGATTTGGGTCTCAAATTGAAGTTCAGTCGAAAAACCAAGCTAGTCAGAACCGGTTCAGCCAATCAGAACCGAATCTTAGGAAACCCCAACTCCGGCTGCGGTAGATTGATGCTGAACTGAGCACGAATAATCCGAAACAAAATGGATATGCGTCAGCTCCTATTATAGGAGTCTTAATCTAGGTAGCTGAGAGAACTGTGGGCTGCTTATATATATATATATTTTGAAACTTTCACCAAGATTTGTGAGGGAGGCAATAAATAAAAAAATACATATAAAGACTTGAATGGGGGTGAAATAAGACTATTTAGTACTGTACTCATCCAATATTGGACATGACAGGGCTTTTAACCGATTCCAGACGCTGCGATTGAACCCCACTCAACAGATCGAGAGGCGCCGGAGCAAGTCCGGACCCCAAGCTAGGCCCGTCGCTTCATAGGCGAACAAATTGGAAACTTATAAAAGGTAACTTATAAAAATTCATTATACGGCTTTTGCAGAGTAAGGAAGGGTCAGAGTTAAGAGGGGTAATAGAAAAATATGAGATTGAGATTTGGCCCCAAAAACACAATTTTTGCATTTGGCTAAGGAAAGTTTTAAATGCTTTATTTCTTCCAAATAGGAAAGCTTTTTGAGGGCGAGGTAGTTCGGACGCGTGCAGTTGAAAAAAAAATTAATCTATAGATTGTTTTCAACTCTCTAGATGGATAGCTCATATATACATATGTGTGTGTATGTGTGTACTCGTCATGATAGTACTCGTGAAGGTTTGATAGTAAACAGCTATATAGTTCCATTTGAAATATATTTGAATTTTTAATTAGTTGCTTTTTAATTAATTAAGCATTGAAAACGTTATGAATTGCTATAGTGTCTAAGCAATTCCTAAAAATATAAGGCGATAGATGGCACTGTCAGTCGAACCTACTCAATAAATGAAGTGAAAGAATTTTAACATCAGTAGTTTAACTAATAATATTAATTGAATAGACAGGGCATTTGTTTGTACATACTACAAACCTCATTTTTTTTTTGAAAAATATCAATCTTTAGTATTTTTTAATTTTTTTAATTACGCGGCCTTTAAAATTTACCACTAATTTTATTTTTTATCAGACTCGCTCTAAAACACCGAACTTAAAATTTGCTGCATCCAGCTATACATATTTTTAATTGCTTGAATTTAATTTTATATTTCCATACATTATTAAGATAGTTTCTTTTATAATTCTTAGATGAATATTTTCCTTCTTTCTATTTTCTTTTCTCTTCTTTTTCCTTTTTTATGGAGAAAAAAATTCACATATTTTTCTTTACATTCTTGATAACGGTCATACAAAATATAACAAAAATTGTAGACCATTTCAATTTATTTAATCGATAATCACATGCAAAATTTTAAAATTTAAATATTTTAATACAAAATTAGATATTTGTAAAAATATTCTTTTATGTTATATTTTACTTAATTATTAAGCATTCGAATAATAATAAAAAAAAGTACTTCTCCTCCTGAAATAAAATATGACTAATTATAACAAAATATATTCCAGAAATCATTCTAGCAGCAGCAGGAATAGAGCTCATTTTCTATGGAGATAACCAGTTCGTAAACCGACGCTTTAAACGACTGGGCTATCGTGACCTCGGTCTGTTAATCTCGAAAATTGAATAGGTTCTATATTTGATTTTACTCATATGCAGTTTTGTTCATTTTTGCGCTGAATAATTCGTACTTAAATTTTTAAGCTTGTGCTTTAATATATACTAGATAGTACCCGTCAAGATTTGACGGTAAACAACTTAAAAATTGCATTAGTAATATGTTTTAATTTTTAATTACAGTAAAATCTCGTTACAATGAATCTCTGGAGACCACTGATTAAATTCGCTATAATAAAATATTCGTTAAAGTGAAAATATTTTTATACTGAAATAGCATAATATGACTATTTTTTACAATCCAAATTACATTCGTTAAATTGAAAAATTCGTTAAATCGAGGTTCGTTGTAACGAGATTCTACTGTAGTTGATTTAACTTAATTAAGTATTGAAAACTTGATGAATTGTTATACTGTGTAAGCGATTCCTATAGATATAAAGCGATAGATGGTGCTGTCAGTTCAAACTACTCAACTAATGAAGTGAAAAAATTTTAAGCTTGTAATTTATAACCTATTATGCTTGCTTTTTAGCAGGAGTTTAACTAAAAATATTAATGGAAATTTTCTATTGTCTAAACTTTTTTTTAACCTATCAATATTTAGTATTTTCTAATCTTTTTTAATTATGCGACTTTTAAATTTTTTCATTACTTTTATTTTTACCAGCCTGTCTTTAAACGGTGATTTCTTTTATAGTTTTTATATGAATATTTCCCTTCTTTTCTTTTTTTACGGAGAATAATCACATACTTTTCTTAGTATATAAACATATCTTCTTGGTAATGGTCAGACAAAAAAAAAAAAAAAAAAAAAAAAAAAAAGATAAAAGTTTAGGTCAATTTATTTTATCGATAACACATGCAAAATCTTTTAATTTTAATATTTTTAATATCAAATTAGTAATTATTGTAAAGTATTGTCTTAATTGTAAATTAGTAAAGTATTGTCAGGTGTTAAATTTTACTTACCACAGTCGCAATAAAAAAAAATAATAATAACAATACTGAGTATTTTCTGAATATTTTTAAATCACGCAACCTTTATTTATTTTTGACTATTATTATTTATTTATTCTTTTTTATGAGTCTTACTCTAAAACCACGAACTTAAAATTTGTTGTTTGCAGCTAACGATTTATAATACATATTATTTAATTATTTGAATTTTATTTTACATTTTTATACATTATTTAATTTTATTCAATTTAATCATGGATATCAACGTCATTTTTCTTTCAGAATTCCTGTTTGAATATATTTCTCTCCTTTTATTTCCTCACCATTTTTTTATATAAAAAATAATAAAATACTTTTCTTTGTATATATCTTAGTATATATATGGAATCTTGTTAATGGTCATACCAAATATAACAAAAATTGTAGATCAGTTCAATTTATTTAATCGATAATTACATGCACAATCTTTTAATTTAAACATAAAATTGGTAATTAAAAAAAATATTGTTGGATGTTAAAATTTACTTAATTATAAAGCATTCGAATAAAAAAAAATTACAAATTATATAACATCTCTTGAAGTAAAATAATAAATTATTGAAATTAATTATCTTATCGCCATTAAAGTAACAAAAAAAAGTCTTCCCCGAGCTAGCATCGAACCCGCGATGTCAACAGTCAGAACCACAGATTAAAACAGTTGCCTTAGACCGCTCAGCCATCCCGACCTCACGCTGCTCTGCTCTAAAGCTGGATATGTTCTACATTTAATATTATGCATGCGCATTTGTGTCTTTTTTTGCACTGAAAAACATTGATCTTAGCTTTTCGTTTTAATATAGAGGATGATACGGTGATTGATATATTATTTTATTATTATTTTATCAAGAATGGCTTTTGTGGAGGGAGGGGGGAAGGGCTCAAGGGGAAAAAATACGTATTCCCACAACAATTACATACAGATATTTTAAAGGGTATAAAATAAAGACGAACAGATGAGAAATTAAAAAAAAAATTAAGCTTTTTCATTATCTGTTCTTTATAGAGTAAGGGGGGCAGCTTTTCTTATATGCAAGTTATTTATGTACCGCTTTGAGATAATCTATAGATTGTATTTTCTTTTTAGCCAGTTCTCCCTGCTGGCTCATCATCCTTTGAAGAAATAAACCTTTTTTTTTTTTAATTCTGCCAGTAAAGTATCATAATTGGGTGTTCGTTGATCAAACCTGAATATTTTATAGATTATTTTTCTTTTCTGTTAGAGGCCCCCCCCCCCTCGCCCCAGACACACACACACACACTCTAAAAAGGTTAGACAGTGAAAAATATTATCTTTTTAAAAGTTTCTGCTTTGGTCGTCTTTATTTCATCTCTATTTAAAATCTCTGTATGTTACTTTGCATTTTTTAAATGTCTTGACCCCCCTCCCCCCCCACCCTTTTCCTAAAGGCCATTGGTGGCATATATACTTTCTATGAATACTCTTATAAATCCCTTCTGAAGATTCTATAAGGTATTCATAGTTTTCCATTTTTTTGCTTTTTCATCCTATCAAGTATAATTCCTGCAGTGTCCATTCCATTGGATTTTATATTGTCTTATCCTTTGTTTTTCACATGTGTTTTAATTTTTAAATATATATCCAATCCATGTAGCGAGTTGAAAAAATATCCATTGTATTACCATTTTAATCCCCCCCCCCCCCCCCCCCGCCTGAAGCTCCTTTTCTTCAAGAAATTAAAATTTCTTCTGCCAAATATCAAAATTGTGCGTTCTTGTGCTAAATTTCAGAGTTTTATCTTATATATTTCAACTATCCCAATCTCAACTCTGCCTCCCCCCTTATCCTAAAAAAGCCACAAAAAAAAAATAAAAAATAAAAATAATAATAATAATGGAGAAAGCTTTCCACTTTGTTCTTTATTTCAATCTTTTAAAAATCTCTCTATGTATAATTGTTTAATTTTCTTGCCCCACTTACGCCCCCCCTCCAAAGGTCATTCTTGGTGAAAATTAACTATTGAAAACAACAATAACATACTTTGTAATATATATATATATATATATATATATATATCGCTGTGAATTTAGCGAATTGAAATAATGTATATATAGTATTATCTTTTTAACCAGCCTTCGCCTACCCCCCCCCCTCCTTGAAGAAAAAAAGCAACTAAAATTTCCCCTAGTAAAATGTCAAAACTGTGCCCCCCCCCCCCCCACCACCAAATTTCAGCATTTTATTTCACATTTTCTGTTAGTCTATAAATGAACCCCCTTATCCTAATCCCCATTTACCCTGTAAATAATGAAAATTCTCAACTTTATAAAAATTTCCCCTTTTTTGGCGGGTGTTTAAATGACATTGACAGGCAAACAGTGAAAATCAAAATGCGGTTACAGTTCAGTATTCTTTGCATCGGTTAGAAATAATAATAATAATAAAAACAGAAAAAAACTGTTTTTTTTTTTAAACAGCTTACTTCCCTCTAAAAAATAATGGATTTTTTCTGTAAAAATTACAAAATCCGTATTTTTTACAGAAAAAAACTGTTTAAAAGAAAAAAACAGTTTTTTCCTGTAAAAAATATGGAATATAAAAATATTTGTAATTTTTACAGAGAAAAACCATTTTTTTTACAGAAAAAAACTGTTTTTTTTTTTTTTTCTGTAAAATTTACAGATTTTTTTTACAGTGTAAGCACAATTCCTCTAACATTATGCGAATCACGTTTAATACGCGATCCCGCTTAATACGCGATTTTTGCCTTGTCCCTTGAAACGCGTCTTAACCGGGTTCGACTGTATTGTTTAATTTCAGATCACTTAATTTCAATACATAATATGTTTCATGCATTAATTTCTAAGAGATTTTTTTTTTATTCTGTTCGACGAAACATAACACGTAATTAAAATGCACGAAAATTATTCAAAACAAATTATATTTATAATTATGAAGATAGATAGAAAAATAAAATCTTAATCTCTATCCACTACAGCGCTTTATGAGTTCTATATCATATTTCCTTATTCAAAATTTTAATCACTTTCTAAAAAGAATAAAGACTTCTTGACAAAGAGAAAATCGAGTATTTTATAAAGGATTACAGATGGTGAGTTTAAACAAAAACCCTTTCACACCAAATGATGAATCGGGTCGATGATATTTAAAGTGGGTTAAAGTCCAGCATTTTGTGAAAATAAAATTAGTTAACGCTTAATCTTCTTCTAAATTAACATAAAATTTATGTTTTTAATCAATTCAGAATAAATATATTTTAATATCAGTATAGATTTGTGACTAGTCATTTATTAGATCAACGCTATTTGAAATGCGTTGATTTTTAACACTTTCCAATATTGCTGAAAAGTGTTTATGAATTCGGTTTGTCTGTCCGTGCTCTAACTTACGTAAATATACTTAGATTGCCTTGAAATTTATATTTTTAAAGTGGGTAAAGTCCATTTTGTGAAAATAAAATTATTTAAAGCTTAATCTTATTCTAAATTAACATAAAATTTGTTTTTAACCAATTCCGAATAAATACATTTTAATATCAGTTTAGATTTGTGACTAGTCATTTATTAGGTCAACGCTATTTCAAATCCGTTGATTTTTAACACTTTCCAACATTGTTGAAAAGTGTTTATGAATTCGGTTTGTCTGTTCGTGCTTTAACTCACGTAAATATACTTAGATTGCCTTGAAATTTATATTTTTAAAGTGGGTAAAGTCCATTTCGTGAAAATAAAATTAGTTAAAGCTTAATCTTATTCTAAACTAACATAAATTTTATGTTCTTAACCAATTCCCAATAAATACATTTTAATACCAGTATAGATTTGTGACTAGTCGTTTATTACAGCAACGCTATTTCAAATGCGTTGATTTTTAAAACTTTCCAACATTGTTGAAAAGAGTTTATGAATTCGGTTTCTCTGTCTGTCTGCCGTCTGTCCGTACTCTAACTCACGTAAAATTACTTAGATTGCCTTGAAATTTATATTTTTAAAGTGGGTAAAGTCCATTTTGTGAAAATAAAATTAGTTAAAGCTTAATTTTATTTTAAATTAAAATAAAATTTATGTTTTTAACCAATTTCCAATAAATACATTTTAATACCAGTATAGATTTGTGACTAGTCGTTTATTAGGTCAACGATATTTCAAATGCGTTGATTTTTAACACTTTCCAACATTGTTGAAAAGTGTTTATGAGTTCGGTTTGTCTGTTCTTGCTCTAACTCACGGAAATATATTTAGATTGCCTTGAAATTTATATTTTTATAGTGGGTAAAGTCCATTTTGTGAAAATAAAATTAGTTAAAGCTTAATTTTATTCTAAATTAAAATAAAATTTATGTTTTTAACCAATTCCCAATAAATACATTTTAATACCAGTATAGATTTGTGACTAGTCGTTTATTAGGTCAACGCTATTTCAAATGCGTTGATTTTTAACACTTTCCAACATTGTTGAAAAGTGTTTATGAGTTCGGTTTGTCTGTTCTTGCTCTAACTCACGGAAATATACTTAGATTGCCTTGAAATTTATATTTTTAAAGTGGGTAAAGTCCATTTTGTGAAAATAAAATTAGTTAAAGCTTAATCTTATTTTAAACTAACATAAAATTTATGTTTTTAACTAATTCCCAATAAATACATTTCAATACCAGTATAGATTTGTGACTAGTCGTTTATTAGGTCAACGCTATTTCAAATGCGTTGATTTTTAACACTTTCCAACATTGTTGAAAAGTGTTTATGAATTCAGTTTGTCTGTTCGTGCTCTAACTCACGTAAATGTACTTAGATTGCTTTGAAATTTATATTTTTAATGTGGGTAAAGTCCATTTTGTGAAAATAAAATTAGTTAAAGCTTAATCTTATTCTAAACTAACATAAAATTTATGTGTTTAACCAATTCCCAATAAATACATTTTAATACCAGTATAGATTTGTGACTAGTCGTTTATTAGGTCAACGTTATTTCAAATGCGTTAATTTTTAACACTTTCCAACATTGTTGAAAATCGTTTATGAATTCGGCTTGTCTGTCTGTCTGCCGTCTGTCCGTGCTCTAACTCGTGTAAATATACTTAGATTGCCTTGAAATTTATATATGTTATTGGGGTTTACTATGGCATGTTTGGTATTGAAAATGAAGTGTGTAGCATTTATGGTTCTTTTACAAGGACACTCAAAAGAATTCCGTTACATTACGGTCTATGTGTAAAAATTGTTTGTGGCGCATTTTAATGATGTCACACTATTTGGGTAAAGTCCATTTTGTGAAAATAAAATTAGTTAAAGCTTAATCTTATTCTAAACTAACATAAAATTTATGTTTTTAACTAATTCCCAATAAATACATTTCAATACCAGTATAGATTTGTGACTAGTCGTTTATTAGGTCAACGCTATTTCAAATGCGTTGATTTTTAACACTTTCCAACATTGTTGAAAAGTGTTTACGAATTCAGTTTGTCTGTTCGTGCTTTAACTCGCGTATATATACTTAGATTGCCTTGAAATTTATATTTTTAAAGTGGGTAAAGTCCATTTTGTTAAAATAAAATTAGTTAAAGCTTAATCTTATTCTAAATTAACATAAAATACATATTTTGAATCAATTCAGAATAAATATCTTTTAATATCAGTATAGATTTGTGACTAGTCCTTTATTAGGTCAACGCTATTTCAAATGCGTTGATTTTTAATACTTTCCAACATTGTTGAAAAGCGTTTAGGAATTCGGTTTGTCTGTCTGTCTGCCGTTTGGCCGTGCTCTAACTCGTGTAAATATACTTAGATTGCCTTGAAATTTATATATGTTATTGGGGTTTACTATGGCATGTTTGGTATTGAAAATGAAGTGTGTAGCATTTATTGTTCTTTTACAAGGACACTCAAAAGAATTCCGTTACATTACGGTCTATGTGTAAAAATTGTTTGTGGCGCATTTTAATGGTGTCACACTATTTGAAACACATTCAAATTGATACATATCACTGCAAGACGCTTACTGTAGAATATGACATGCATAGAATATATCGTTCATTTACAGGAACACTTAAAATAATTTAGTTACAGTATTGTCTATATGAACTATAATTGCTGGTAGCTCGTTTTGAATTGTGGTACGCGTTTTTAAGGGGTCTTGTTCTTTTTAAGCGCGACGAAAATCGAGAAAAACGGTCAAAGTTTGAATTAGTGTATTTTCAAAACCTTTATATGTATAAACATAAAGTTTTGATTATTAATTAAATAGATTGTGCTTTTTTAATATAATACTATTAGAAACTGACTAATATTTTACTGAACTTGTGCATTGATGAAAATATTATAGATCTTTTTTTTTACTCCGTAAGTCATTGCGCGCATGATATCTTGAGAACGCATGCATGAATTGTTATGAAAATATATTTGTTGTGAATTAATTAAAAACATAAATTAACATTACGAGTATTTTTAAACAAGTTCAAATTCAAATCATTAAATATCTAGAAATAACAAAATGAGACTTGCCCCAATTAAAAAATCATCGGATCTTTTATCCAAAATTTAGTTATCTTTTAATTAATAAGGCTTTTAAAGTCATTTTATTTAAGCTAGAACGTTTAAAAAGAATCATAAGTATCATTATGATTCTATATTTCAGAAACATTCCCTCTTTATCACAACTTAAGTGTTTTAACAGAGTCATTCATTAATTCTAATGCTATTTGATGTTGTCTAATTTACCAGTAAAACAATATTGATGTTAAATCTGGAAAATTAAAAGAATTAACGTTATAATTAATGCAAATTAACGTTGTCGTCATATAGTTTATTGTCTACTTAATGACTTTCTAAATTTTCTGTAAATGTTTTACGTTGTAAACATCAACATCGTGCAATAAAGAGCCATAATTAATAAAAAAAAGATAAGAATTATTCGTTTTAGACTAATGTAATCATCTTTTGTTAAGAAATCTTTTTATTAAACTTTAGAAAACGCTACTAAATTAGATAACATAATAATATCATACATTCACAAACATTCTAAGATATTTAAAATTTATTTTTAAGGATTTTGTAAGTTATTTATAAAAGTCGACTTTAAATAAAAATACTTCGTCATGCAAAACATAATTTTCTTCTACATTTTGCAACATTTTATGGAATTACGAAAATTTTTCGTAAAAATGATATTTATTTAAGATCGAGAAGACTTTTAAATACATTATAGGTTATCAAACAGTTAGTGTGATTAGATAAATGTAAAACTCTTAATATATCATGTGGTTGTTGAATTTAAAATTTTAATAAATAATAACCATAATTATTTTCTCATAGTTAAAATATGATTTCATGATTTTATATAAGGCTTTTATGGGATATCGGATATTCACACAAGAATTATTTAAAAGCAAGACACTTTACTTTTAAAATTTCATTTAATAATTTCTTTCAGTGACAGATTATAAAAGGATGATTTTTCAATTAATTTTCCCTTCACGTAATTTAAATATATAATGATCTAATAGTTCATGAATTAACTTCTAAAAAGAGTTTTATACTGTCTAATATACGGACATTAAAACTATAATTAAAACGTACTTTACAATTTAAGACAAATTATCGTTTGTAATTGTAATAATAATAAAAAAATAAATAAAAAAGATAAAAGTTAATTTTTTAATACAATGCAGGAGTGCTATCTCAAATTCTCAAATTATTGCAAGTTTATTTTTAAAAGAAGTAGTAGTAATGAGAAATATAATTTCTTATAAATAATTAAATGAGGTAAAAGAAATATATCACTTCATTTCATCAATTTATTATTTGTGTATTTCTAAAAATTCTTCAATATTCAGATTGCAGGCTACTTAAGGCATACGAAGAACATATTTCTTCTTTATTCAAAATGTAGTTACGAGTTATTTAACAAGAATTGAGGCATAAACAGTAGGGTGGATAGAAAAAAACTTTTTTTTTATTAAATAAGTATATATATACAATATATACAATATATACTATATATACAATACAATACAATATATACAATAGATACAATACATACAATACATACAATACATACAATACAATAAATATAATACAATATATACAATACAATACAATACAATATATACAATATATACAATATTGACTTACTTTGAATACACGATGGTGCATGAGACAGTTCAAAAACAGACTTTTTAGTTTTTTTCAATCTGTTGACCTTTAAGATGTTTTAAGAGTAATGTTTTAAGAGTACACCTTTCCTAATTTGGAAATTTGATCTTTATCTAAAGATTTGAAGAAAAAAAATCTTACAAAGACAATTTAATTTTTTATAAAGAAATAAGTTACAGTTGAACAAACTCTTTAGCATTGTGCCCGGATCTTATTTTATTTTTATATATTGCTCAATATACTTCAATATTGAGATTACAGACAGATTAAGGTAGACAGCTTCAGGTGCACAACATTTTTACCTGAAAATTGTTTGCGACCACAACCGTCGAAACATTATGTTTGTGTTATTTAGTCGCAAAAATTCTGTCATTAAATAATGCAAATTATTCTTTTTAGTTGCGTTCGTAATTATATAAATACGTAGCACCTATATTCTCCCGTCCGCATATAACACCGCAAAAACTACCCAACCGAATGGTTCGAAATTTAATATATATTATCGTTACAGAATTTTGTCGAGACGTTTCAAATTTTATGAAAATCGAATCAAAACATAAAAAGATATTAATAAAAGTTTTCTTTATTCTATTAAATCCTATCGTACGTAATCTATATAATAAAAGCGCAAGTCATGTGACTGAAGAAAACAAACCACTTCCTTTTTCATATGCGAGGCGGCCATTTTTATTCGAAATTATTTTTTCGAGTAAAACTGCGTAAAAGTTACATTTTTAGAAAGATCGTTCAAAAAAAAATTGTTTGCTTGAGAGATGAGTTAAATTCAAAAATGTATAGATTCTGAGATAACTTCCATGGAATTTTGGTTAACAACCGAATATATCAATCCATCAGAGTAAATAAACACAGGAGATTCGTTCATTATGAGTCATAAAAATATTAAACAAAGAATCATTCGCAAAGCAAGATCTCCATGGTGAATTTTACAGTGTTGTCTGCTGTTGAAAAAGAAATCGCATTTGTAAACGTGGCATACGTAATAAGAAACACAAAAGGCGTGCTCATTTCTCTCCTAGCAGACGATATAATTAATTTCACTAAAATAATAAGGATGATTATTATTATTATTATTATTATTATTATTATTATTATTATTTTACATTGTGAAACTAGTTTTAAAACGAACGCACCTCATATGTCACGTTTAACGTACAATTTACAACTTGTCTAATAAAAGAGCGGTAGCTTTCTCGTCTGCGGCCCAGCGGTTGTGCACTGTCAATATCAAGGAATATAAAAAAGAATAAATGTATTCCTAGGTACCAAAAGAAGTATCATGTGCAAATTAACAAGATTTGTGGCATAAAAATGAATTCTGGATGAAAACTAACTTTATTTTAATTACAAAATTTAAAAAAGAATACAATCATAATTAGAATTCCACAATTTATAATGTCGCCTCTTATCATATCTAAGTTCTTTAAAAAGAAATTATCCATTCATTCTAATGCGTTTTAGAATTTCCTAATTCATTATTAAAACAAAAAATTAAAGTTAAATCTTCCAAATCGACGTTATAATGACACGAAATAATTTATCATTTACTTAAATTGTTAGAAGCATAAAGACTTTGTAAATTACGTAAGCAAATTTTAGTTTATAAACATCGCGAAATAAAGCTCCAAGATTTTTTCTTTTATGATAATTATTTTTTGTAATATTTAGAATAATTTGATAATTTCTTAAAAAATATTTTTATTAAAGTTTACTAAATTAAATGACATGACCATACATCCTCAAACATTATAAGTTATTTAAAATTTATGTTTAATGATTCTATAAGTTACGTATAAAAGTTATCATCTTAAAAAAATACTTCATTATACAAAGTTTGACATAAACAGATTTAATTAACAGATTTGGAACATAAGCTGGAAAAGAATCACTTTATTTAAATCAAAATTTTTAGAGAGAAGAACAAGCATAATTAAAATTAGACATTTGAGAAAGTTTACTCTAAATCACAACTTAAGTGTTTGAACAATGTCATTCACTAATTCTAGTGCTTTTTTATGTTTTAAAATTCTCCTCAGAAATAAAATTCAAATTAATCGATGCATATTAACCAATAAGGACGCCAGATATTTTATAGTTTATTAAAATTTTATGTTTAATGTATATGCAAGAAAGTATTGATTCATTAATGATATATAAACGTTATTTTATGTTGTGTCAGGATTATTTTTGAACGTGAGAATATTTTCTTAAAAATTTAAATTCTGCAATCTTCTTTTGTTAAGAAAATATCTGATTAATCTTTAGATAAGCTTGTTTAAATTAGATGACATAACAATAACATACAACAAGTGGGTAAGTGTGATAAAGGATCGCACAAAGGGTTTCGTTTAATATTCCTTTCAAAACACTTTATGCTTCCTTTAATAAATCAAAATAAATTGCATTTTCAAAAAAAAAAAAAAAAAAAAAAAAAAAGTCATGTTTTTTATAAAGTAAAAATTTACCGGTCCATTTTTCTAATTTTTTCGAAATTCTGAACAGGTCCGATATCGGGCGAAGCCCGCTATTTATACTCTGTCATGTGGACTAAATGCGACATAAAAAAAAATATATCTATTTCAAAATTAAACATGTTGTATACCAACCTTCAAAATGTTAAACGTCAGAATAATTTTCTTTTTAATTCTCTAATGACGTCATATTAAGCTGCTTTCTGTATTCACACATACTCATACTCCTTGTATTATTGAGAAATGTTTGAAAATTTCCGTTTTATTACCAATATGACGTCATAGCAATCTTTTTTTTTTCAATTGGTGAAACTTTTTATTTCATTTTCATTTTTCACGTGGAAATACTTCAATAGAAAATTAATTATTGTAGAAAGAATTTTATTGTGGACTGTTGGCAACTGCTATAATGAAAAATGTTTAAATTTAATAGGAAAAGGCTGTTAGATTTTTGGTTTTTTTTATCTCTATATATTAAAATAATACGATTTTTTTTAATGATTTTGAGCTTCATAATAGATATTTAATAAAGCTTTATGCTATTTCACACTTCCCTTTAAAACCATACGAAGGTAAAATTTCAAAGCTCGTTAGAGTAAACATATTGGGGCCTAATTAGGCACCCTTCACAAAATTCCTCTTAATAAAATAGTATCCATCATTCATAAAATTCCATTCTATAAAAACATACTCTTATTACATACTCTTATACATAATGATTCAACCGCACGTAGCACGGGGTCAACCTATACAATGAGAATCTCATTCATCATTCCACCCCAATTTTCTGGGAAAAGAAATACTTTTACTTTCATTTGCGTTTCAAAAAGTCTGCTAAAGATGGTCCCCTTTTAAAATAAATCCCTTCGGGGAAGAAGTGCAATAGGATGACAGTTTAGACAAATGACTGTGCTCTGCTACAGTTGACTTTCGAGACTACAAACACCTTCCCAATTGCAACAAAAAAAAAAAAACATTTTTGCGGATAGAGTTGTGCAATACATATAACTATGATTTTTCACTATTTGTAAGCTATTTATTTACATATTAATAAAGAAAAACATGGAAAAATAATTGAACAATCACAATTTTCAAAAACTTAGTTTCTGAAGAATTCTTAATGAAATCAAATTAAATGTTCTTATTAAATTGAAATAAATGAAAATATCTTAATCCATGAAATATAATGAAGAATTAATAATGGTCAAAATACATGTTAAAAAAAACTAGGGGATTCAACACGGTCTTCCCGTGTTACTGAATATAGGTGAACACCATTCTTTTAATTGAAAATGTAACAGATTTTTTTACATTTAATATATATATATTTTTTTTTTTAGATTTTTCACTTATAATATCAATATTGGCCTCGTGCCTAGAGTTAACAGCAGAAGAAATTGCTTAGACAGCAACATTTTGATTCCGATAATTTCAATGATTTAAGTGCGTAGTTCGATTGCATCTCCTTTATTTATATATTTATTTATTTTATTTAGTGATGAAGTTTCAATATTCGTTATGGAATATAAGCCGGAAACAAATGCTGAACTGTTTATATTAATAAAAGTGAAGTATTAATCTTTCACAATCGTCTTTAATTATTTTAACACTCAGGAAAAATCATGCGTCAAGGAATAGATTATGTAACACTTTCCAACACTCCTAAAATAACTTTTTGCAAATTTTTACGGTAATGTGTAAGGTGATATCTAACTAAACAATTTTGAAAAATAATAACATAGTTAAATATCCAATTTCAGGAATTACCAACACTATTCGGAAAAATAACCGAGCTCTTTTGTGCAGCACTGTATAGGATCTATAGATTTGTATATATACTAAATAGAATGCTAAATTTGAGTTCAGTTAGGAAACGCGTAGCACAGTTTAAAATTCCCCTTCTGCAATTTCCGACATTAAACGGAAATGTACTCGAAAATTTTTGTGCTGCCCTGTATACAATCTATACACACCAAGTAATAGACAAAAAAAAAAAAGAGTTAAATTTAAAAACGGGTTCAGCAACTGAAAAAACATTCCCAGGAATTATTATTAATAAGCAGTACTTTAACCGAATTCTTTTGTGTGTCCCTGTAAATGAACGATGAAAGCAAAAAACACAGTATTCTATAGTATTCCTCTTGTAATCCACGTTAGTGATATATATCAATTTTAACAGGTTTGAAACAGTGAAACATTATTAAAATAAACTGCAAACGATTTTTCTTCATAGACCGTGATGTAACGTAATTATTTTGAGTGTCTCTGTAAAAAAAAAAAAAAAAAAAAAAAAAAAAAAAAAAAAAAAAAACTATAAGTGCTGCACACTTAATTTTCAATATGGACCATGCCACAGTAAGCCCCAATAACACATATCAATTGCATGAAGATCCGAGTATATTTACGCGAGTTAGAGCACGGATAGACAGACGACAGACAGACAGACAGATAAACCGAATTCATAAACACTTTTCAACTATGTTGGAAAGTGTTAAAAACCATAAAAAATGAGTAAATGGCAATACAGTTTTCAAGCAAATTACGATACAGTTTTCAAACAAATAGCATTTGAAAGTAGATTTTTTTCAATTGAAAATGTGCGATGTTTAGAAATTAAAAAAATTGCAGTAGCAAAAGTCGCAAAACCGAAATTTTCATTGTCAAATGTTGCCATTCGCAAAATGACGTCAGCGTTACGCACGGACACGTTTGTCCTTTATAATATAGATTGTATTAGTAAAAAATCCACAGAATTTAGTTATTACGCTTTTTTCTCTTTAATTAAATAAATTTATTGGCATCGAATTATATAGTTATTTTATCTAACTTGCCACTATATTACATTATGTCATGTATTGTAAAAAAGGGTTTACAACTTTAATAACCAGCTTTAAACAATGGATTTTTTTCTGCATTTCAGTTTCTGCATTTAATATTGCATTTGATATTGAATTTAAATATGAACTGAACAATTTAAATATGAACCTCTCAGGGTTAATATTTGAATATTTCCATAATATACCCTACCATAACATAACCTAATACAATAACATAAGGATAAAGCATAAATGCATGAATGAAATGCATGAACAGCACAATTTTCATTATATCTGTCACTCTTACATACTGATTTCCAACAGGTCAAAAGTAATTAAATTTTGATTCATCTAAAAATATTCTTTGAGACCAATAGTTTATCATGCAATTTTTAAAGTTTCTTGAAAAATTCAAGTTTTTTTTTTTTTTTAATGCGGCTTTTTTTCTGCTCCTGTGTTGCATTTATTGTTGCATTTAACTGATGAGTAAATAAAAAAAAAAAAAAAAGATTACTACGAAATGAAAGAAAATATCTTGATTAAAAAGAATTATTTCAGTGAAAGATAAAACAACAAGATATGTTTAAATGAGATTAATTTGTCAGTACATTAAAAATATCTTACGTACAAATTAAATGTACATGAAGCATTTTCAATATTATCAGTATATTGGCATTTAAAAAGTAACAAGTGATTATTGTTTATTTAAAGTCATAATTATAACAAAAATAAGAAAATCAATCTTAAGTTATCAATTATATTATAGCACAATTGAAGTTTATGATTTATGTTTGTTATCCTTTTGGTCCGTGTTTTTTTTTTTTTTTTTTTTTTTAACATATTTAATTTATTTGTACTCTCTTAAAACGAAAGAGTGGATTTTGCTTCTCAGAAAAGAGCTCTAATTTATTGGATCGTGAATGAGTTGATTTTTAAATGTTTCACTCATCATGATTTGAATTTTTATTTTCCTAATGCACTCCAGAAGGGCGAATACTAAACAACTCATCTCGATAAAAAAGCACTCATTGGCGAGCGGAAATCCAGTAAGCTGACGCAGTTGACGTGACCTCACTGTCCCCATATCCGCTGAGCAGACGACAGACGTGTGGTGTGTTGTGCGCGGCTAACACCACGTTGTTAAAATTTTAAAGAAAGAATACTTGAAAAGGTAAGAATTTCTGCTGATTTAAATACTTTAATTATGTTTTTTATAATGATTCTGTTTTATATTAATTGTTATTTTATATATGGCGTGATATTTTTCAGTTTATATCAATATTTTTATTAAATATGTCTTAACCCTAACATTTAGGACTATTTATACGAGCGAACATTTAGAGATCTTTTAAGTTGGAAGGATAAATATTAAAAAATACTCTAAAATATAATGAAATAAATCCTTTGCCTCTCCTTTATGTTTTTTTTAATGTTGTTTCAATAAATATGATTTATATAAATAGCATTTAGTAGCAATTTAAACTTTTAAAGAAAATATCTTGGCGGTACGTTTGTTTATATAGTCAGGGGCCGATGCAAGTTTTTTATCTTGGGGCCCATTTTGTGAAAAGTAAAGGTCATTTTTGTGAAATTTATTATATTTTTGTGAAAAATAACATTTTGTAACGAAATTTGAAATCCAGCTAATCAAATTCGAACCAAGCATTTATAAACAAAAAGTTTTTAAAATCCTTTTGCTGAAGTTTTTCTCTTTTTTGAACTTGTTTGTTTACAAATTACACATTTTAAAACATCATAAAATAATAAATAATAAGTTTTTATGGAATAGAATTTTGTGAAAGGATCAATTTTAGTAAAAGGAATTTTGTGAAGGGTCCCATTTTATCAAATTGATTTTTGTGAAGGGGCCCATTTTATTAAATTGATTTTTGTGAAGGGACCCTAAATAGGCCCAAAATTTTGTCTGGATCGAGCCCTGATAGTATATATTTTTAGCGATGTTTCAGAACTTTAACTTTTATAATACTATAAATTGAAAATTGACTTGTCTGACTTTAAAAATATTGTTTTAAAGTAAACAAATTATATTTCTTATTTTATTCTCAGTCTGAATTCTAATATTTTAAAATATACTTGATTTATGAAACTGTATAAATCCCATATTTTTTATCGTATGTTGTTAAAAATAAGGTAAATATCTACATTCACGGTGTGAATATTCCTAAATAGTATTAGGATTAAAACATATTTAATGATAATATTGATATAAACTGAAAAATATCATGCAATGTATCGAATAATATTGCATAGAAAACATAATCATTATAACAAAATAAAAAAAAAAGATTAAAATATTTAAATCAGCAGAAATTCTTATCTTTTCAAATATTCCTTTTAAAATTCTCTTTTTGGGTCGGGAGGGGGGGGGGGGGGTATATATTTCAAGCAGCTCAGAAACGACAACAACAACAAAAAAAAGATACTTTTCACTTAATTGTTGAATCATAAGAGACGGTAGTCTCTTGAGTGACGCAGCGAAAAACCGAAAACCGTAAGCCCAAAACCGAAGATTCCGTCACTCTCATATATACAGCTAGCAGGACATCAAAGGAAAATCGAAACGCCGACATTTAATATCTCAGTAAATATGAGGCATACCGTTTCGATTTTTTCACATTAGTCTTATATCTATGGCCTAACTCTATCCTGAAATTTATAGATTTCTACATGCAGTAGATTTTGAGATCTGGAAACCAATTTTTAAGCGAAAATGGAAAATGTAATGGTGTAATGGGCACAGAGGTGTTATCTCGAAAATGGATCGAACGATTTTTTTAAAATTAATATATTATATTAATCGCTTTTAGATGAAGAGAGTAAGATTTTGAGCTAACGTAGGAAAACTCTTGTTTTTTATATAATCCAGCTTCAAAATCGGACTCTTTTCTTATGCTTTTTCTGGTAGACTAACATTAAAGATTTTCGGCCTTTTCACCCTTTTTTATTCCTGCGCGGTCAGGATGTTAATGGGTATCACGGTTATAGTTAAAGGCGATTTCGCAATCATATGTGGCTGAAGAACTATTTAGATTTTTTTTTTTTTTTTTTTAATATGAAAACAGTTTATTATACATTCCAAAATATGTATTAAATTAAATTCTGGTTAAATTTTTTTTCTTTCTTGTTCGGATGCAAATAATTCATATTTTTAATCTGCATTTGGTAGAAAAATGAATTATCTTTAATTTTAAAAACGAGAAATTCGTAATTACATGTATAAAATTAGATTGTATTTATTATTGGTATTTATGATTTCAAAATTTTTAATAAGAAATTGTTTTTTTGCTAGTATACAGTGGGCAAAGTCTCTAGCCATGCCAACCAACCAATCGGTTGATTATCTGACTGATAGTTTAGCGACAGTAGTTTAGCTTTAGCTTAGCTGTTATTACTTATTATTAGTTTGTCTTTGGCTTGGCTCTTATTTATTAGTTTGTCTCGACAGCTAAAATTTCACATTTTATAATTTTTATATCAATACTTCAGGTAAGAATGCTTTTTAACTTCATTATTTCCTGTATTTATAATAATTTTTTGTTACTAACATTCTTATGTTTTAATGCATGCAAAATTTAAGATTGGCGAAAAAGCTGTTTGAAACTGCTAATCTATTTTATTAATATAGTATTATTGATCAATAATACCGCACAGATGTCATATATATACGCACCACGTTGGTGCGATTTTTTTCCTCCGCCGGCGAAAACTTTTTTTTAATATTAGTTACAAATAGCATGCAATAATAGCACGTGGATTTTTTTTATTTCAATATAAAAATAAAATAGCGTAACTAATGAAATAGTTTCTATTATTAAAAAAATAAATAAAATAAATAATTGATAGTTTGATGTAAATAAATATTGATATACATAAAACAAATATCAGTTTATTTGTTTGTTTTATTAAGAATAAAGTTTACATATTTATATTTTGCTCTGTCAAGGGTCGATCCAGGTAAAATTTGGGGAAAAATCAATTTAATAAAACGGCCTCTTCACAAAAATCAATTTGATAAAATGGGCCTCTCCACAAAATTCTTTTTACTAAAATAGTTCCTTTCACAAAATTCTATTCCATAAAAACTTACTATTTATTAAATATTTATTATTTTGTGATGTTTTAAAATGTGTAATTTGTAAACAAACAAGTTCACTTGAGAGGAAAATTTCAGCAAAGTGATTGTAAATGTAAAAAGTTTTTGTTAATAAGTACTTTGTTCTAATTTGAGTAACTGAATTTCAACTTTTGTTACAAAATGTTATTTTTCACTAAAATATGATAAATTTCACAAAAGTAACCTTTACTTTTCACAAAATGGGCCCCAAGAAAAATAACTGAACAGATGTGTTACACTCACGCTAAAATGTAAACAAAAGATTGGCGACTGTTCGGATGGCACGATTTCCAAGACTGCGCCAAGCTACTAAATACAAGCTTAATAGCCAGGTTGCCATAAAAGAAAAAACAGTCCCCAAAGTTTGGAGACTTTTTTCTTTTTTTTAACCGATTAATTTTTTTTTTTTTTTTTTTAGCGTGAGTGTAAAGCATGCATCGACCCTTGGCTGTCCTCTTAAAAAAAAAAAATAATAAACGCAGTTAAATAAATGTTTCCTAAAAAAACCCACCCTATTACTACATAAAATATTTTACTAAAGTTTGTTTTGTTCTGTTTTTCCGCACCATTTCCAATAATAAAAACAGTTAAAAATACCTAAGGAGTGCTTATTTAGTTTTAAAACAAATTAACAATTGCAGAATTCTGACAAAACAGAGCTTCATTTTTACAGATTTTGTTATATAAGAATTTTAGAATGACCTACATAAATTATTTTTTATGCTAAACCATTAATATGTACTAAAATGTTCCATTTTCAATACAAAATTCAGTACAATCATCATTAAATATATCACTTGCAATAAGCCTGTATTATGCATTGAAATGTATTTATTTCAATAAATTGATTTATCTTTTGTGCCATGCTGTCGAAAATTCAAAGAAAAATTTATGTAAATGGTTTTTTTTGCATCATACTATCCATTTGCATACATTTCACTTAGTTTGGATACTATGATGCAAAATAAACCTTTACATAAATTTTTCTTTCAATTTTCGACAGCATGGCACAAAAGATAAAACAATTTATTGAAATAAAGAACCTTTTAGTAGCTTTTTCGCCAATCTTAAATTTTGCACCCATTAAAACATAAGAATGTTAGTAACAAAAAATTATTATAAATACAGGAAATAATCAAGTTAAAAAGCATTCTTACCAGAAGTAATGCAATAAAAATTATGAAATGTGAAATATAAAAATTTAGCAGTCAAGACAAACTAATAAGAGGCAAGCCAAAGCTAAACTATAGGAATAAGTGATATAAGCATAAGCAGATCCATAAGCAACCGATTGGTTGGTTGGCATGGCTAGAGACTTTGCCCACTGTATACTAGCAAAAAAAAACAATTTCTTATTAAAAATTTTGAAATCATAAATACCAATCGAATTTTATACATGTAATTACGAATTTCTCGTTTTTAAAATTAAAGATAATTCCTTTTTCGACCAAATGCAGATTAAAAATATGAATTGTTTGCATCCGAACAAGAAAGAAAATAAGGAGACTCATAAGGTTAGACCCCTTGACTCATATTACCTTTATTTTTAACCTCATCGACAAAATTAATACTTTTTATGTACTGGATTGACAATACATTTTTTTATCGCCCGATAGACAAAATTCTTGATTTTTCAGGGTTCATACTCATCAGGGGAAACCTGGGAATCAGGGGAAAACCAGGGGATAAATTTCGTGTCTTAAAATCAGGGGAATCTCAGGGGATTTTCCAAAAAAATACCAAAAACCTGGGAAAATTTGGCAAAACGATCGGCTACTCTGGGAAATGAGGGCACTCGCTGCTATTCGCATGCTTCATGATGTCATAATGCAATCGAACTAAGATACACCTTCCAACCTCGGGAGGTACTGAATCGTAAAATAGCCACACCTTCTAATGTCCGACAACATCCATTGAGATACCAGAGTTTTTTTGTTTGTTTTTTTGGTGGGAGGGGAGGGGGGGGGGTAATACTTACTAAGTTTTAAAAAATGTCGTTAATTGTCAACATAGGAAAATTATTCATCCTGGAAAATACATCAGGGGATTCTCAGGGGATTTTTTGGGGGGTAATGAGTATGAACCCTGTTTTTATGCACCCATTTGATGAATTTTGGGTTTTTTACGTGCAAACTTAACGAAATTAATGTTTTTTCATGCCCGATCAATGAATTTTTTTTTTATGCAAGCGTTTGATGAAATTTGCGTTTTTCATTTGCTAATAAATGAAATTCATGATTTTTACCGGCCTGTTTGATGAAATTTATAATATTTTCTCCCCCTATCGAGAAAATTCATGTTTTTTCTGTGCCGATCGATGAAATTCATGATTTTTGCACATTGATCTACGAATTTCCTGATTTTTATGCTGCAAAATGACGAAATTTGCAATTTTTTCAGACTAATTGGTATCTAATGCAGTTTAATTCATTCGACTCGGCAATTTTTATGCACCTCATCGACAAAATTCATACTTTTTACGGGCCGGATTGACAAAAAAAAATTTATCACCCGATTGCCAAAATTCTTAATTTTTATGCACCCGTTTGAAAAAATTTGTGATATTTACGTGCAAACTTTACGGAATTAATGATTTTTTCATACCCGATCAAAGAATTTTTTGATTTTCATGCGACCGTTTGATGAAATTTGCGATTTTCATGTGCTTATAAATGAAATTCATGATTTTTACCTGCTTGTTCGTCGAAATTTATGATCGAGAAAATTCATGTTTTTTCTGTGCTGATCGATGAAATTCATGATTTTTGCACATTGATCAACAAAATTCCTGATTTTTATGCTGCAAAATAATGAAATTTGCAATTTTTTCAGAGACTAATTGGTATCTAATGCAGTTTAATTCATTCGACTCGACAATTTTTACGCGCTTCATCGACAAAATTCATACTTTTTACGTGCCGGATTGACAAAAAAAATTTTTATCACCCGATTGCCAAAATTCTTGATTTTTATGCACCCATTTGATGAAAGTGATTTTTACGTGCAAACTTGACGAAATTAATGTTTTTTCATGCGCTAATAAATGAAATTAATGATTTTTACCCGCCTGTTTGACGAAATTTATAATCTTTTCTCCCCCTATCGAGAAAATTCATGTTTTTTCTGTGCCGATCGATGAAATTCATGATTTTTGCACATTGATCAACAAAATTCATGATTTTTATGCTGCAAAATAATGAAATTTGCAATTTTTTCAGAGACTAATTGGTATCTAATGCAGTTTAATTCATTCGACTTGACAATTTTTACACACCTCATCGACAAAATTCATACTTTTTACGGGCCGGATTGACAAAAAAAAATTTTTATCACTCGATTTCCAAAATTCTTGATTTTTATGCACCCGTTTGATGAAATTTGTGATTTTTATGTGCAAACTTCACGAAATTAATGACTTTTTCATACCCGATCATATAATTTTTTGATTTTCATAACGACCGTTTGATGAATTTTGCGATTTTCATGTGCTAATAAATGAAATTCATGATTTTTACCCGCCTGTTCGACGAAATTTATAATCTTTTCTCCCCCTATAGAGAAAATTCATGTTTTTTTTGTGCCGATCGATGAAATTCATGATTTTTGCACATTGATCAACGAAATTCCTGATTTTTATGCTGCAAAATAATGAAATTTGCAATTTTTTCAGAGACTAATTGGTATCTAATGTAGTTTAATTCATTCGACTCGACAATTTTTACGCACCTCATCGACAAAATTCATACTTTTTACGGGCCGGATTGAAAAAAAAAAAATTTATCACCCGATTGCCAAAATTCTTGATTTTTATGCTACCGTTTGATGAAATTTGTGATTTTTATGCTACCGTTTGATGAAATTTGGGATTTTTACGTGCAAACTTGACGAAATTAATTTTTTTTCATGCCCGATCAACGAATTTTTTAATTTTTATGCGAGTGTTTGATGAAATTTGTGTTTTTCATGCGCTAATAAATGAAATTCATGATTTTTATCCGCCTGTTCGATGAAATTTATGATCTTTTCTCCCCCTATCGACAAAATACATGTTTTTTCTGTGCCGATCGATGAAATTCATGATTTTTACGCTGCCAAATGACAAAATTTGCAATTTTTTCCGAGATTAATTGGTATCTAATACAGTTTAATTTATTCGACTCGACATCGACAGGATATATTGATTTTAGTTTCAAAATTCACCACCAGGGGCCGCTTTCCTCTCTCGGGTTCTATGTGCCCAATCACCACGAAGTATGGCTTATTCGACTTGAAATCCACAGCCTCAAAGATTTCAGCTATGTCTGCATAGTACAGAGTGCGCCCCCTGATGGTGGAAGATGAAACTAACGGATTTTGCAGCTAACTCGAGTTCTATGGGTCCGATCACAATGCAGTATGGTTCGACTCAGCATCGACAGGATATATAGATTTTAATTCCAAGTTTCACTACCAGGGGGCACTTTCCTATCTCGGGTTCTATGGACCCGATCACGACGAGGTATGGCTCATTCGACTCCAAATGGATAGCCTCAAAGATTTCAGCTATGTTTGTATAGAACAGAGTGCGCCCTCTAGTGGTGGAAGGTGGAACTAACAGATTTTGTAGCTAACAATTTCTATAGGTCCCATCACAATGTAGTTTGATTCATCGACAGGATATATCGATTTTAGTTCCAAGTTTCACCACCAGGGGGCGCTTTCCTATCGGGTTCTATGGGACCGATCACGACGAGGTATGGCTCATTCGACTCCAAATCGACAGCCTCAAAGATTTCAGCTATGTTTGTATAGAACAGAGTGCGCCCCCTGGCGGTGGAAGATGGAACTAACGGATTTTGTAGCTATGTGCCCCATCACAATACAGTTTAATTTATTCGACTCGGCATCGACAGGATATATCGATTTTAATTTCAAATTTCACCACCAGGGGGCGCTTTCCTATCTCGGATTCTATGGGCCCGATCACGACGAGGTATGGCTTATTCGACTTGAAATCGACAGCCTCAAACATTTGAGCTATGTTTGTATAGAACAGAGTGCGCCCTCTAGTGGTGGAAGGTGGAACTAACAGATTTTGTAGCTAACTCTATTTCTATAGGTCCCATCACAATGTAGTTTGATTCATCGACTCGACATCGACAGGATATATCGATTTTAGTTCCAAGTTTCACCACCAGGGGGCGCTTTCCTGTCGTTTTCTATGGTACCGATCACGACGAGGTATGGCTCATTCGATTCCAAATCGACAGCCTCAAAGATTTCAGCTATGTTTGTATAGAACAGAGTGCCCCCCCTGGCGGTGGAAGATGGAACAATCGGGTTTTGCCATGCATTTTCATACTTCTAATTGTGTTACTCTCTCGCTGTATAATTTAAAAGTTGAGTCTTGGATTCCTCTCCCTGGGCCACCACCCTCATATTTTTATTGGGGTCCAAGGGGTCTTTTTTAGCATTTCTTTAAAATTTTATTCTAATGATTAATTTATACCCTATGCTTAATTTTGACTAATTGACATTTTCATCAATAACCTTAAAAAAGTAATGATATCAGTACAAAAACCCTTAACGGGTTAAAAGTTGTGACGCAGCACTTTGTTTTGGCTCTATAAATTTTAAATATGGGTCTTAAAAGTAATGATATCAGTACAAAAACCCTTAACGGGTTAAAAGTTGTGACGCAGCACTTTGTTTTGGCTCTATAAATTTTAAATATGGGTCTTAAAAGTAATGATATCAAATTTAAGTGACGCTATGTTAATAATTTTTTTTTATTCATAATTTTCTTTTTAGTTTTATTTATATTCACAGGTGCAATTATTATCTTAATATGAAAAAAATATATAGAACTTATTCGCTGATGCTTTTTCATTCACATCTCTCATGAATTCAAAATATGGGTTTTAAAAGAAATGATATCAAAATTTGAGTGACACCTTGACGTGAATTTAATAGGACTCTTTTAAAATTCAATTTAAATTATTTTTGGTTTGTCTTCTAAAGTATATTTACACATACAAACAATACTTTTAATTTTTCAATACACTTTTAAATATATTACTTTCACTGAGCCTATATTATGTATTGAAATGTATTTATTTCAATAAATTGATTTATCTTCTGTGCCACGCTATCCAAAAATCATAAGTAAAATTTATGTAAATGATTATTTTGCGTCATAGTATCCAAACAAAGGGAAATGTATGCAAGTGGATATTTAAACATTTTACGTTGTAGCAGTTGCCAACAATTAAAAATCCACAATCAAATTATTTCTACAATAATTAATTTTCTTTTGAAAGATTTCCACGTGAAAAATGAAAATGAAATAAAAAGTTTCACCAATTGAAAAAAAGATTAATATGACATCATATTGGTAATAAAAAGGAAAATTTCAAACATTCTCAATAATACAAGGAGTATGTGAAATACAGAAATTAACTTAATAGGACGTTATTAGAGAATTTAAAAGAAATTAATCTGACGTCTAACATTTTGAAAGTCTCTATACAACATGTTTAATTTTGAAATTGATATTTTTTTAATATCGCATTTAGTCGCCACATGACAGATATTATTATGACAGAGTATAATAGCGGGCTTCGCCCGCTATCGGACTGGTTCAGATTTTCTAAAAAACGAGAAAAATAGACCGGTAAATTATTACTTTATAAAAAACATGATTTTTTTTTTTTTTTTGAAAATGAAATTTATTTGGATTTATTAAAGGAAGGATAAAGTGTTTTGAAAAGATTATATAACGAAAACATTTGTGCTATCTTCGATCACACTTACCCACTTGTTGATTATTTTACAAGACTAAAAAAGTGAAATAAAAAACTTGCATTTTTATCTGAGAAAGGACGTTAAATTTTTCAAATTCATTAAAACGCACACTACTTATAAAAATCTTTAAAATCTGTTTTCGTAAAATAAGAAACTATAGCCATGGTATTTACATTTATTTATATTATTAAATTTAAAGCTTTTAAAAAGAAAAGGCTTTATTTTTAATTAAATACTTGGGGGCTCTGTTTCCCGATAGCTTACACCTGACAACCCCCTGAGGCATGCTTTAAGCGTCACTGTAAAATTCAAATAAATCATTTCATTACAATCATTTTTAAGCACATTACAAAATACTCGATTTCATTAGTTTCTATATCAAATAATCTTTTTGTATATTAAATTATCAATTTTCTTTACTCTGATTTACTTACAAATATGCAGTTTAAGTACCTGTACGTTACAGAAATAAAATCTAATGATTACTGAGAGAATAATAATAAAGCATTTTATTTTAATGGATGAAAGGTCTCTTTTTCTTTTGAGAATGACGTCATTATCACCACGCTTCTGTTTGAGTTTTATTGAATACCTATTCTGATTTCAAGAAAATAATGTGTAATTTTCGGAAACATTTTATTCGGTGTATATAAAATTTATTAAAATGAAAAAAAAAAGAAAAAGAAAAAATTGTAGGAACTTTACGTGCAGAGCTAAAGATTGGTGAATATATACGGACGCAATCATACTAAATTATTTTATTTCCATAAATGAAACTGGTCTTTTCTTTTAAGAATGGTGTCAGTTTTACCATCCAAACCAAACTGAGAATCCAATTATAGGTTATCCCTTGAAAACAATTCTCAAAAAGAAAGAAAGAAAAAAAAAATTCTTGCTCAACATTGCGAAACATTCTGTCTAATTTACGGATTCATTTTTAAACACAAAAGAAGAAATTAAAAAATAAAATTGGAATCGAACATTTTTCTTGTTTGTTGTTTTATAAAGGAATTACTTATGGAATTATAAGCGATTGTTGTCATTTGACGACAATTATTTTTCTACTTTCCCGCGCTATTGCGTCTGGAAATTCGGTTCAAAACTCTGACAGTATTTTCTGAAAAACCTTCAGTCCTAATTAAAAAGTAGAAAACACCATTCGATTACTTAGTATGCAATGGTCGATCCAGGCAAAATTTGAGACCTATTTAGAGCCCTTCACAAAAATCTACATAATAAAACAGCTCCTTTCACAAAAATCAATTTAATAAAACAGAACCCTTCACAAACGTCAATTTAATAAAATGGATCTCTTCACAAAAATAAATTTGATAAAATGGGACCCTTCACAAAATTCTTTATAATAAAATAGGCCTTTTCACATAATTCCTTATAATAAAATGGCGCTTTCACAAAATTCTATTCCATAAAAACTTACTGTTTACTAATTATTTATTATTTTGTGACGTTTTAAAATGCTTAATTTGTAAACAACAAGTTCACCAGAGAGGAAAACTTCAGCAAAATGATTTTAAAAAGTTTTTTAATAAAGGCTTGGCTCGAATTTGAGTAAATAGATTTCAACTTTCGATACAAAACGTTATTTTTCACAAAAAATATAATACATTTCACAAAAATAACCTTTGCTTTTCACAAAATGGGTACCAAAATGGGTACCATCGACGCCTAGTATCTGAATAAGAGCATCGGCCAATTTCATGCGTTTCCGAACAAAAATAAATTCAGAAATGTGTCAGAAAATAGCTTCTTTGAATATGAGAACAACCTTAATGCAGTCTTTTAAAAATATTAGTTTTATGAATGTTAATACAATGTTTCTTTAAATATAACGTCATTTTTAGTTGTTGAAGCATTATTCTGATTGGTGAATTATGATCAGACAAAGTGAATTTTATGTTGTAAAAATATATTTATTGTTATTACGATACTTAAACTAAGTATTTTAACAACTTATTTAGCAAGAGGAGGAGCAGAAATTTACTGACATATTAAAAAAAGCTTTATTTTTATTTTCTAACATTTCTAAACATAGTAAATTCTATGTAAATCCCGATTTGAATCTGGGAATTTAACTTGAGGAATGTTATATTACTTTTAAATGCTAAAGGTGTAAAATTAACAACATAATATAAATTAAAATAACTTTTATTAGTTGTTTTACATGTTTAGACTCTTTCCGAGTCATTTTCAAAAACAAAATGAGAATATTCTAAAGCTGCACGGGCTTTGAAGTTATTATTTTCATGTACTTTTCTTTTAAATTACGCACGTTATCTATTATTTTTTACTTGATTGTTTATTTTCATATCTTTGACCATGGAGTAACTCTAGCCACAGTTTCGGTAAATTAAAAGATGCCGCATTGTTACATATTGTATTTTTGCGCGTGAGTATCTCTATGGTTTCTCTTATTATGGATGGATAGTATAGACTGGAGGGAAATATTATTTTACTTTCATTGAAATTTATTTGGATGGTTTCTTCTTGATATAATCCTGCCAGGGCTGTAGTTTTTCTATTGTGTTTAATATCAGCAATATGCTCTTTTTTCTGCAATTAAATTTCCTGCTGGTCATGCCTGTAGTAATTCTTGGATCCGTCTTCTTTAATAAAAGGTTATAATAATGGTTTTAAAGTACACCATATTAATAAATTAATCATGGATATCACCAATAATAAGAAACCAGAAAAGAAAGGTGATTCGCAAAAATACAATTTTTATACTCTACAATATTATCCAAGCTTTTATGAAAAATTAAAACACCAGCCTTAAATGTTTCAATATCTGCTTAATAGCCAAACCTCCTAAGAAATTAAAGAATATCATTTGCAGTATATTTGACCCAATTAATTTTGAGAATTATTCAGGAGTATATGAAATGACAGGTAAAACAGAAATAGCGGCTTAATGCCTTATATGATCACAAGTCACACCGCTGGCATGTTTAGCTATCTCGTGGGAAATAAAGCAAAGATTTTCCCTTCCGGTTACAAATTTTTAAACGTTAGCCCAAAAATATTAATGCGACATGAATGACCAAAAAAGAAAAATGAAGTAGGAAACAATGTTAATTTTCTCTCCATACATAAAATATTTTTTAAATGAAAACAAAGAGAGAATAGACCAAACAAAAACTTATTCTTGATTCAGTTATGCGTACATAAATATACATACGTGCAAATCTATATAAATCATGCATTCTTCTAAATGGAAAACATATATTTGTCACGTACCCCCCCTCCCCCCATTAATGCATCAGAAAATATGCGATTTAAAAAAAAATATTTAGAGTGCCAGTGCAAACTTCTAAGCATACGTTAATAAAACATTTTAAAGAAGTTTATAATTAAGAAAGTGTTAATTGAATACAGTTTAATTAAATATGTCACTTATTCTGTATCATAAAATCGAAATGAGTTTTCTATTTTTTTTTTTTTTATAAATAAAATACATTATCGAGTCATACGTGACTCGCATCGCGTGACAACACGTTTTCTCCTTGCTCGCGGTGTTACGGCGAGAATTCGGTTCAAAACGCAGACTTTGACAATAATTTTGAAAGATTTTCTTCCTTTACCAAAAAATAGAAAACTTCTTTCGATTAACTAGTTTCTGAATAAGAACACTTCCCAATTTCATGCGTTTCCGAAGAAAATTTGATTAAAAAATATGTCACAAAGTAGCTAGTTTGGATTTGAGCAAACTTACCATATAGCCAATTATAATTAGCTAGATAAGCGGAGAAGGAATAGTTCTTAAAAATTAATGATGGTTTTAGAAAAATAAAAGTTCTATTAGATTTTTAAATATTTTGTTTTAGAATAGAACAAAATTGTATTAATTTCTTTTAATTGACTGTCAAAACGACAAAATTTAAAAGTTTTATTAATTGAACAAGCTTTAAGATTAGCCTCTTAAGGCTCAAATCCAAAGACGCTACTTTCTGACACATTTTTAAATTCTTTTTTGTTCGGAAATGCATGAACTTGGCAGGTGTTTTTATTCAGAAACTGTGTAATTGAAACACGTTTTCCATTTTTTTTTTCTTTTTGATAAAGACAGACGATTTTTCACAAAGGACTGTCAAAGTCGACGTTTTGAACTGAATTCACGCAGCGGCAGCAAGAGAAACGCGAAAAATGCGTCGTCACATGATCAGAATTACTTATAATTCGATAAGTAATCTATTTATAAAAAAAATGGAGGACCAATTTCGATTTCAAATCACTTCCATAGTCAGGCCTGCCAATTGTATGCATTTGCGTTTAAAAATGAATCAAAAACTGTGTCAGAAAATTTCGCGTTGTTGAGCAAGTTATTTGGGAACAACCTTAAATAATAACTCAGCATTTTTTTTCTTTCTTTAAGGCTGTTCTCAAATCCAAAGGGGCTACTTTCAGACATATTTTTTAATTCCTACTTGTTCGGAAACGCATGAAATTGACAGATGTTCTTATTCAATTAATTTCAGAACCACCTTATTCTACTGGGGGCACTGTTCTCTACAAAATACGCCCGCCAACCACCGTCCAGATATCGCAGTATCTAAAAATACGGTATTTTGCGCTGTTTTACGCAATAAAACCCAATTATAAAAGATTGGATGATATTACACAAGTAAAAATGACGTCATATTTAAATAAATATTGGAACGCATGAAATTAGCAGGTGCTCTTATGCAGATACTATGTGATGGAATGATGTTTTCCACTTTTTGATAAAGGCAAAATATCATTCACAAAATACTATCAAAGAAAAATTTGTGGTCACATGAAAACCATCGCTTATAAATATATAAGTAATTCGTTGAAAAAAAAAATGGTCAACACTATTCGATTTCAAATAGCTTTAATATTCAGGCCTTCAAGTGTCATCATGCTTTTGCCTTAAAAGTAAGCCCATGAATGTTTCAGAAAGTTTCGCGTTGTTAGTTGGGGGAAAATATTTTTTTGACAACCGCCTTAAAAGATGACGTCGCGGATACTCAGATAACTGACATCAATCTCAAAAGAAAAGGTCATTTTCATTTATGGTACAAAAACAATTTAGTATGATTACATCACTACGATATCATATCCAGTAACGTTTAGTTCTGCATATAAACTTCCTACATTTGCCACATTCTATTAAAAAAAAAAAGGAAAAAAGAAAAAACTTTATATGCACTGGATAAAACGTTTCTGAAAATTATATCATTAAAAAAAATCATATTAAGTATTCAATAAAACTGAAATATTAAAAAAATGATTGAAGTAAATTATGCACTAACCTAATCTCAGAAAAGTGGACTAAGGTAAAGTGTCCTAAAGCTGATACCCAAAAAATAGCTCCTAAAGCTGACATCTTTAAATAAAACAAATATTTAAAGCATTGCCAATTTTCTAAAATAATTTAGAATAGAGTTTTTCTTTCCTCTTTACCTTAATTCTAGTAGTGATAATGATATAATTCCCTAAAGAAAAAATGCACTTTCATTCATAAAAATAAAATACTTTATTATTATTGTGTCAGTAAACATAGGATTTTATTTTTGAACGTACAGATACTGAAATTGACAAGATGTTTTAATATAAAAAGTACAACTCCCTTAAACAGATAATAATGCATTATTGTTATTATCATTTTTAATCTTGTTAAATAATAAAGAATTATGTTTAAATCTATTATATTTCAAATTATATTTACACATTCGGGTTTTCTTTGCAAACTCTTAATGATTTGTGGGAAAAAAAATTAATTGAAAAAGATATATTATGATTAGATTGGTTAAAGCAATAGTTTAAAAAAGACAAAATGTACATGATTGCGATTTGTTTTGAACAACATAATTATATAATTATTTTTATTATCTATATTATATAATTATTATTATATTCCATTATTACGAAGTTTTGTTACAGAAATATATAATTATTATTGTATTCCATTATTACGAAGTCTTGTTACAGAAATATATTTGATATAATTTATCAAAATAAATAAATAAATAAATAAATAACAAATTTCCATAAAAACATAACGGCACATAACACTACAGGTGCATTTTATTTTTTTAAAGAAACTGTAAATTTTTGAGAAATTCTTTGCTACAACTTACATGCTTACATGCTTGTAAGGTATTGTAATACATAGGTACTTCATTTTCTTTCCATTGACAGCCACCACACCCCTCGCGCATACAATGTGCTGTGTAAAAAACTGGAGGTAACTATCTTAGGGGACCATACTTAAATGAAAAAGAAAAAGTTTAGATCTCTTTCTCTGAGGATCAGACGCACCAAAAATGAACCATTGTTACACATCCCTTGACAGCCAGCCACTCCCCACATGACCCAGACCGTGCTGGGTGAGATTACCCCTACATAATTATACTTCTCTATTATCCCGTCGACCACTTTTCATAACAAAAACCTACCGCCAAACTAAAATTAAACGCCAAAAATGTAGTCCCATTTACTTGATGCCAGAAGCATTATACGTGTTTGTTACGTCATCAAGTGGTTTTTAATTCGGCAATTGCGTGTATTTTTCATTATGTTTTACTGATTAATTAGTTATTTCATTAATTAAAATAACAATTGTGTATTTCAAGTCTTATATTTTATTTATTTATTTATTTTGATATTCCAACGGCAACGTTCTCCCGTTTATTTGGCGATAGTTTTTTGTTATGAAAAGTGGTCGACGGGATAATAGAGAAGTATAATTTTTTATCAATATGTCATATTTATTAGATGCAGGTTTAAACTTCTAAAGAAAAATTAAGGATAAAAATATCTGCAAACAACATTTAGTTTTTAGTCAAGCCAGAATATCATCTAATTTATTCCATCAAAGTTAGAGTAAAAACATGATCCAAGATTGCAAAAGGCACGCGCGAGAAAAAAAAAATTAACAATCGTATTTTAACTACATTAGAGGATGACGTCATCTGCTTCGGAAAAAAAAATGGGACATAGAAATATAAATCTAAACATTTCAATTTCAACTTCGTTTTTTAATCATAAATATAAAATAAACCCATGCGGTGTTTTTTATAATCATTGCTGAGCATCATATAATGTGGTGTTTTATTTTTGTGGCAACAGTAATTTGAAGAAAACCTCTCATTTCAATACCGATTTAATTTTTAATTAATAGCATTTTTTAATCAAAAACATGTTTTAATGAAATGTAAGTGTGCTATGTCAGAAGCCTGTTCAAAATCCTTTAATATAGTATCTCATTTGTCGTTCTGCGTTTTGTATTTTCTCAGAAAAGGGATGTTGATAGGGGTGACATGGACAGAATGTTGACAGGAGAAATAATATATATGATGATGATGATCAGTAAAACATAATGAAAAATACACGCAAATGCCGAATTAAAAACCACTTGATGGCGTAATAAACACGTATAATGCTTCTGACATCAAGTAAATGGGACGGCATTTTTGGCGTTTAATCTTAGTTTGGCGGTAGTTTTTTGTTATGAAAAGTGGTCGACGGGATAATAGAGAAGTACCTAAAAATATTAGATTTCGGTGCGAAATCTTCGCACGGGTCTTCTGGTATGCTTTAAAATGCTTTAAAATGTGTAATGTGAAAGAAAAAAAAGTACCACTTAGGAGGTATTATTTACAAAATTCAGTGATTTTCTGTAGGAGAAAGTTTTATGATAGAATTTTTTGGATTTTTAAAACCGTTGATTAAGGGTTTTTTTATCGATTTCGAGAAGGAAAATGCACATCGTTCGCATGATAAATATACGTCACTAAATTTGAGGGGAATGTTTGATAACACATTGACGATTAGTGATAAGATAATTTTCAATAGTTAAAAAACTATTTAAAGCACATTCTCAAACAATTAGTGTTCAAACTATTTGGAGAATGATATCACTAAGTAAAATGAAAAATAAATAAACTTATTTATTTCATTAGCACATATATCTTAATTTACTTTATTTTTAAATTTTATTCACTCATATAAATTACTCTGCTTTTACATAAAGGGAAAAAATTCTCACTTGTTATTGTAACATATAAAGCAACACATGCTATTTATGAAATATATATGATACATTCCTGTCGAAAATTGGCACATTATAGACGATCGCTATTGCTGTCGACTTGAACGTTCTTTCCACCAGACAATCGGAACATCTCAGTCCGAAACCACTAAAATTACCTGATAATCATATCGAGGTAGCCGCAGTCGAGATCGTTGAAATATAGTCCTGACACCCGGACAGGGCATCACTTCGAGTCGCTCACCATGAAGACAAATCTCGAAGTATATCACATCGGAAATCGTAGTGTATTAGCAGTCGTAAAAATTGAGCAGAGGCAGTGAAATCCAGAAGAAATTTCCCAAAAACATTAAAAAGAAGACTTAATAACTTAATAGATGAGCAGTGGCTTTATTGTGATCACATAGATGAAAGCAACTCCACCAACTTTCGCTTCATTAAACTGAACACATTTGAAGATCTTGAAGAATTAGCAGAGCTTGAAGAACATACTACCGATGCATTAGTGTAGACTCCCCAGTGACGGCAATTAGATGACAATCACTAATTCGTGTAAATTCTGTCTCCGAAGCCAGTGTAACCGTATAAATACTTCAAAATTTGGCCCAAAGGTACAAAACGCGCGAACAAGCTGGTCCACTGGCATCCATGTTCGGAGGGCGCTAGGGGGATAAAGAAGGCGGAGCTTTCTCGCTAATGGATGAAAAAATGAGGCCACGAAGACGTGTCTCTGACGTATGATTAAAACTCTTTAACAGAAGCGGCAAATTAAAAAGGTAAAAAGGCCTTTGGGCGCGAAAACCGCTTGGAATCATGGGATGCCGAATGAATTAAATAGAAATAAAAATGGTATTATAAAAGTTCCAAAGAATAAAAATTAAATGTCTCAAAAGAAGAAATTAGGCAGGTGCGTTTAGAGGCAGTGTTGCAATTTAAGAGAATAAGGTTTTAATAAATACGTGTAGCTTTTAACAGATTAAGATTTTTAGAATGATAAATAACAGAATATTTTGATTAAGTTATGGAATAAAATACAAAATAGATTTAAGAGATATTTTAAAAAGAGAGGGAAAAAAGAATTGAAGAATTTGGAATAATTTAACTAAAGAAATAGGGCGAAAATTTTTTATTATTACATATATATATATATAACTAAGAATGTTTTCGATTATTGAAAGAAAAAGAAATAACTAATTCATTTAACTGTTAATGTAATTAAACATTTTTTTTCATATGACGTTAATAACGTATGGAAAGGGAAATATATGAAATTTAAAAAAAGTAACAATAAGAAATTTTATTCATATAGTGAAGCGAAATACCTAAATAAACATTTAAATAAAAACATATGACACTAAACATTCAGTTTTAACAATTGATATAATTATAACTTATAACCATTAATGTATGTGAATTCTTCCGTGTTACCCTGTACAATTCATTAGGATCGAGATGAGTTAATATTCAGAACACTAGTGTATAATTCATCTTAGAATATATTTTTTTCAAAACAATAAAAGCATTTCGCGGTATTAGTGTAATATATATATATATTTCCCTTGATATCCAAAATCCATTTTTTCTTACATTATACGACATTTTATACCGTTATATATATTTATTTTCAAAATTTTCTTGAAAACTTTTAACTATGTTTCGCTGCATGCTTTCAATGAAATGGTATGAACATGAAATGGTATGAATGGAATGAACATCGGTAATCTGATGTTTGACCTTGTTAATTATATATTAAATTAATTGTATTCTGTATACACATTATAATTACCTATCTTTCAATAGGAGATTTGGTTAGATTTGATGCAAGAACTTGTTTAATGTATTTATTTTGAAATTCAAAGCTGTTACAATTATATACTATATATATATACAGTCAAACCTCGTTAACACGAACACGCTTAACGTGAATTACTTTTAGCAAAAACTGTTTCCGATTGCCCCGTCCTGTTGAATGTAATGTATTTAAGTTCGGATAACACGAACTACTTTTAGACGAACAAAAAAAGTTTCCCCTTGAGTGTTCGCGTTAACGAGGTTCGACTGTATATATATATATATATATATATATATATATATACTAATAAACTCCAATGAAAAAACGCGTGCAGAACCAATATCATAAAGGCCAACTAAAATCTATAAACCGCATAAATACAAAACACGAAAACAAAACAAACTGCATTATTACAGAACCAGAAATCACAACTAACTACTTAAACTCAAAACAATAGAACACAACAGATTACAGCAAAAATGAAAAAGCCAATAAACAACGAAGAAAAAATAAAACAACCTGTGTCAGGTGGCATGACTTGAGACATGAACTGCTGGGTTAAACTATTGCATGCAACACTCCCAATACCTGACATCCTGACAAGTACAGACTGAAAATGAATGAAACAGACATAACGAAAGGAAGCAAACTATATAGTCAAACTACTCCATCACGTTCTGGGGAAATTTCACACGGGAGGAATAAGTTTTCTTTTGTGTGTAACTGATAAAGTTTATCTTGAAATCCTCAAAAATTCACTCAAAATCGTTAAAATAATAGAAAATAACTTTGAAATACTGTTTTTAATAATGCAAAAACATAAACAAAACCACGCGATACAAAAACGCGACGTGATTGGTTGTGACGTCATTTGCCCCTAAACTAAAATGTTCACGCTTTGCGCGTATACTTTTTCCCATTGCTTTTCCTATTTGCAATCTTGTTTCATCTGTTTCTTAAAATTTATCTCGTCAGTTGCTCGTCAGTTAAATTTCCCTTTTCCGTTCTCCATGTTAATCCAATGGGGATAAGTTTCCTCACTTTTCTAAGGATATCTCATGAAAAAATGGAGTTTTTTTAATTTTGTTTTTTGCATACAATTCTTAAAACTTGTCGTTCTTTACCCCAGTTTTCATTTTTTATTAAAAATAATTTTAAATACTTGATTTCATGTGAAATAATCTGAGTATGATCAAAATAATTACTATGCCTCAGTAAGTTGGAATTTCTGGCAGTTCTAATAGGTTGTTTGAAAATTTTAAAAAACGCGGAAAAAACTAGTGTTTCTGATTTATACATTGATATAAAAATATTTTATTTTAATTTATTAGGGAAGTAGCTATAATTAAAATAAAATATATATTTCTATTTTGATCAGTTCGATGCTTTCCCCCATCTAGGCAATCTATCACTCGATATGAAAGGATTCCCCGCTCTCTTTGTTCGATTTGAGTAATGAGTTAGGTAGGGGAGATGTTTCAGGGGTTAGTATTAGGGGGTAAAGGAAAGAAATTTTCAAGCTAGTATAGTGTACAGTAGACTTCCGATTATCCGCCATTCGATCAACCGCCACGTTCGGTTAACCGCCCCCCCCCCTTTCCATTTTTTTTTCAATCTGAAACGAACAACAAAAACACGCATGTTCAGTGAACCCGAGTGAGGCGGCGCTATTCCGAGAAAAATGCTTGTGTGACGTCAGCTAAACTGCAGCCACCGCCCCCTGAATTCTAGAGTTTTTAAGAATATCAACATGAAAGCACTGCCTGTCAATTATTACAGTAAAAAAAGTTCCTGGATGACGCAAGATATTTTTAAGAAGTGTTTTTTTATATCTTTGTTCCCGGAGTTAAAGCACATTAAAAAAAAAGTAATCTTCCTCAGAAAGCAATCTTGTTGCTTGAGAATGCAGGAGCACATCCGGAAAATTCAGAATCTACTGACGGTAACATCAAGTGCTTATTTCTTCCACCTAATACAACATCACTGATACAACCAATGGACCAAAGTGTCTTTGAATCGATGAAAAAACGTTATCGGAAAGATTTAATTCAAAAGCTGCTACTCGCTGATCATGAATCAAATGTCTTCGTTTTTTGGAAATCATACACTATCAAAGATGCCATATACAACTTGGCTGATGCCTGGAATGATTTATCTGAACAGATTTTCCAGAGAAGCTGGAGAAAATTGTGGCCCAACACTATTGATACACCGGAAGATGCTACCAATACTACCAGCACAGAAGATGTACCTGATGATGATACAGAGATACTGACCTTGGTATTAAACGTACCATGTTTAAAAGATATTTCTGCAGATGAAATGAAAAACTGGCATAATTGTGATAACAATGATATTGGTTATGAAGAATTTATGGATGACGAAATTATCCAAAATATTTTGAATCCAGGGAAACCTGAAGCGGATGAATCTGATGAATCGGAAAATGATGACCCAGGAGTCAGTCATGCAGAAGTGAAGACAATACTCTCGAAGTGCATTAATTGGATTGAGATGCAAGATGAAGCCGATGCAACTCAAGTACTTTTATTACGTAAAATTCGCAATCTTGCTGCTGTAAAAGGACAAGCAAACTGCAAACAAACATGTAAAACGAATTATTTTCGATGAAAACAGGTAATTTATTTACTGTGTAAAATTTTAAATTACTCTCATAAATTTATTTGTTATTATTAATTGTGTTTTCTATTCATGAAATACACAGCTAATAAAAAAACACGCGTTTAAATATTGTTATTTATAAACCAGCAAATAGAAATGTGATTTTAATAATGGTCTTTCGATTATCCGTCTATTTCGATTATCCGCCACCCGGTCCGGAAGTTTACTGTATTTCTTATCCAGAATTCTGTTTTTCATAAGCACAGTTTATTTCCATGTTTTTAATTTGATTATTTTAAATCTTTATGTAGTTTATTTCAATAATTTTCAAATATATTTTTAACGCTTTATGTAAAATTAACTATAATGTAAACAATTTGTAACATTTGTTACATAATTTGTTACTGTTTTACGTAATTACATTCACTTTTAGAATTTATATAAGGTAGACGAGTTATTATACTTGAAATAATACATCAAATGATATTTAACATCAACATAAAAAATAATTATTTTTATTATTATGTTCATTCTTATTACATTTTTTTAAGCACAAATTTTAATTCTAGCCTCTGTATGTTCTTTCGCAATTTTTTTTTATTAAAAGATGAATTAAAATTTTTCACCTGTGTCAAAGTAATTAGATATAGTCTCTTCGTTACTAATAATGCAATCATGAAATAACATTTTTTAGTTTTTTGAAACACTGCCGTCAAGCGTTATTACTATGATATATACTATTTGGAAATTGTATGTATATTTGTATTTGGCAAATGACTATTACTTGAGCATAATGCGAAATATTATGGAATTTATATATTATGGAAATAATATTATGGAAAATATATATTATATTTTAATATAATTATAAATATATATTAATATTATGGAATTTATATTATATGCGAATATGGAGGGGGGGGGGGGTACCGCTATTTTCGACAGCGTACACTCTTTAATTTGTAGGATTTTATATATTTTTAAACGAAAATCTATCGAAACGAACTTTGATTTAGGGGCAAAATCCCCCGCCACGCGCGGCAACTAGGAACTGCATGGCTTGACAGTTTCAGAAAATTTAATTAAATAAATATTTACGCATCTACAATTTTTCATATATAGACAGACGCCTTTGCTTGTTCTTGAACCCTAAAATACAAAATATCGAAATGCTTCCATCAATAAGATATAACATAAACGTACTTTTTCATTCACAAATTTGAAAAAAAAAAATTATACAATTGCGTCAAAGTTTTTTTTTTTTTTTTTTTTTTAAGGGCATTTGATTTTACCTTTTAGTGTTTGCGCCCTCTTATCATGATTTATCCAGGGTCTATCGTTTTATCTTATGGTATGCTTATTTCCATTTTTAATACCTCTTCGAAACTCGTAAATTTAGAACCTTTTTTTTTAATATGAAATTTCGGAGCTTTCTGGCACTAAAACTAGAAAATATTATTACCGTAAATACTTATTGGCGTTTTTATTGATGAAAATATTCGAAATGTCACAAAATTCATAGCATCAAAACTCAGTTAATTTTGCATGCGGGATATTGAAATTTTTGCTATAGTACTTGACATAGCATAAATACATTGGTAGGCGGAAAAAAGCGCACCGGAGAAAAGCACACCCAGAAAAAAGCGCACCAATAAAACGTCCACATAAAATTGCAAAGTTATTACAATAAAAACTGTTTTAATTAAGATATTCAAAATTTAAAAAAAAGTTTTCCCGTAAGGTATATCATGGCTTTTACCCTCAACAATAAAATAACCATATATTTACGTTCGCTTTTAATCTGAATATATTTTCATTTTTCTTACTGTTTGAGTAGCAATTCAAGCTGATTACTAAATTATTTACGAAACTCTTTCATTATGATTTTTGTTCTATTTTGAGTAAATAAGTCTACTTATCAGGTCAAATTACAAGTGTATCAATCAATCTTCCAGACTTTTTCTTAATATATTAATAGAGGGGACATTCAGAGGATGGACATTGGTATTTCTGAATAGCTATTAATTTCATTCATAATCCGGTCTCTCTGTGTAATAGATTCATTTCGTGCAGTACAGTTTTGTAAGATAAGAAATAAAAAGAAACTTTATTGTTTCTACCTTTGGAACATTTCCGGATGCGCTTTTTTCCGGTGCGCTTTTTTTCCGTGATTCGAATACAACCTATAAGAATGTATAAAACTTTAAAAAGTGTAACCTTTTAAAAATTCTTGACAAGACTATTTATTATCATAATTTTAATTCCTAGCTGAACAGCTCTGCAATTTACATTGTCTAATGCATCTCCAACAGCTAAAAAATTAAAGCAAATTTTAAGGGTTTTTTTTTTTTTTTTTTTTTTTTTTTTTTTTTTTTTTGTGCACATTGTATTTGAGTTGCACAAGGAAATACCTTGATGGAAGTCTTCCTAATAATAGACTCAGTAAGTTGTATCTTTTATTACTATAATACCTGTGCACTCCTACGGAGCTTTCGTACGCAATCTTCGAGATTAATGGTTGTGTTTTTCATTAATGTTTATTTAATTGCAATTATTAATAAAACAACATGTTTTAACGAAATGTGAGTGTACTGTGTAAAAAGCCTCCTTTTCAAAAACATTTGGTATGATACTTCATTCATCGTTGTGCGTTTTGTATATGCGCATAGAAAAAGGGATGCTGATATTGACATCAGAAATATAGGATTAGTGAAGTAGGATTAAGAAAGTAGGTTATAAATGAACATTTTACTAATTTATTTTTTAGAAATTATTTTTACCTAAAGGCGATGTCATGTTCGGATTGACCCAATTTTTCAAAAGAAAATCCTGAATATTTTTCAACTGAACAAAACTAAATAGTTGAATATTAACGAGTGAACGAAAAATGTGTTCATTTTCATAGAAAAAAAAAAATCAAATTGAGAAGATATATAATTGTACACTATTTTTCTATAATCAAATTAAAATATGATTTTTTTTAATTTTTTTTCTTGTTCGGGTTTGAATAATTTGTTTTCGGGCCGGGTTCACGTTGAAGTGAGCTGGTCTCGGGTTGACTAAATTTTATTTGTCGTATTTCGAAAAGACTAAGCAGAAATTTCAGTTTCGGTTCGGGCACAACGCGATCCGTTCAGAATTTTAAAGGCCAATGGTAATTTTTACAGATACCAATTAAGATGTCAAGTCCAAAATCTTCATGTATAAACTAAATTTCGATTGTTTAAAGTAAATTTTAGAGGGAAAAAATCACGCAACACACGTAAAAAAATTACTGAAAAATAAGTTTGTTTAACCTTTGTTAAATCTTTGTTTAATTAAAAATTATTAATTACCACAAACATTATTTATTTTTATTTAAAACACAGATTAAATGTAATGTATATAGTAATTCAATTATTTATATCCATTTATTCTGTCGATTTTGGCAATAATTATTTTGTAAATGAAAGAGTCTTAACAGATTCTATATAAATTAAAAATATGTAGTTTTAAACTCATATATCCAATTGTACTGCTATATTATTTAACATCAAGATAACAATTAGATGACAAAAGATTTTCTGGCTGAAACTTGTCTATAAAACCTAGTTAAATTAAAAAATAAAAACATTCATCATTGAAGAAAAATACCAACTACATAAACTCAAAAATATAATTAAAAAATATTTTTATTATTATTCAAAAAGTATTAAATGCACCATAAATAAATGTAGAATTTTTTATTGGTATTGAAAAAAAAAAGATTCGAATAATTAAAAAAAATGACTGATTCCCATCAGTAAAAGTCGCCAATTATGTCGATAATTCTTAAACGCTGATATCTTCCGAAACAAACATAGTCTTTTTCTATATGGGGCCAGACAGATTTTGCCCCAAAAGTGTCCTATTGAAGCTGTTCCTTCACGCTGTTTGGCGATAAATACGAGGAAGACGCAAAGATGCGCGGTTGTGCAAAATGCCATAGAGCTCTATCGTGAGACGGGCATAGCTTTCTGGGGCCCCTCTGAATGGGAGCGCTGAAAACTACCCCCATGAAAAGTTCCCCCATACGTCATTTTTACGTCACAGCAGATGGGGGTAGATTTCCAGTCATAGAGAATTTTACTTTCGTCGAAAATTGGAAAAGTTCCCCCTGAAAAGTTCCCCCAAACCAAAAGGAGGAAGTTTTCCAGTGCCAGGTAATTTTCTTCTTCACAGAGTTCTTGAAAACTTCCCCCATGAAAACATGTCCCCATACGTCATTTTGACGTCACTACAGATGGGGGAAGATTTCCAGTCCTAGAGAGTTTTACTTTCGTCGAAAATTGGAAAAGTTCCCCCATGAAAAGTTCCCCCAAACCAGAAGGGGGAAGTTTTCCAGTACCAGGTAATTTTCTTTTTCACTGAGATCTTGAAAACTTCCCCCATGAAAAGTGTCCCCATACGTCATTCTGATGTCATAGCAGATGGGGATACATATCATGGGGGAACTTTTCCAGTGCTAGAGAATTTTCTTTTTACTGAGAACTTGAAATCCATCCCCTGAAAAGTGTCCCCATACCACATTTTGACGTCACAATATAGGGTCACATATCCAATGCTAGAACATTTTACTTGTTTCAAGAGCTGAATATCTGGCACTCGAAATGTGTTTCTCTTTTATGTCTAGTTACTGTGAATTATTATTATACGGACTTGAAGAAATGCGCAGAAGAGATTTAGTGCGTAATGTAAAAGTATCTTGCTTACTTTTCATATTCGGTTATCAAACACATACTAGGCGGACAAAAAGGATTTAAGTATTAATGTGATATAATATTGCTCAAAGCATAATCTGTTAGAAGGTTCATGGAAACTCGTCGAAAACAAAGATTTTTGTTATGTTAGCGGAAAGTGTGTGCATGTGATATTTGTTGTTGAGTAGAGCATCAAATGTGAATCTTTAATGAAAAATTCACATAAGTTATTTACTTTTTATTATTATTATTATTATTTTTTTTTTGGAAAAATAAGAATTTGCTCTTTTTTTTTTTTTTTTTTTTTTTTTTTTTTTTGTTAATATTCCAAATCAAATATCCAATATCAATAATTTGACACAAAAACAAATAATTCTTGAATCAGCAGATCAGAATTTAGAATTGAAATCAACTATCAACTTCTTTATTATTATCTTTAAAACTGTGTTTTTGAAAAAAATAACCATATTAATTGAAAGGTAAACAAATCTTAAGAACAAACTAAAAAAGATACTATGTCACTAGTGTACAACAAACTTATAAATAAATAATTATATTGTTGTAAACGAACATTAGCTTCAAAAATATAAATGGAATTTTAACTTTTAGTAGACCATAAAATACATAAGAAATCTGATTTTTGAACAGAATTTGTAACAAAATTACTATTTTTTTTAATTGATTAATCTGTGATACCCCATGTATATGAGCAAATAGATAAATAAATAGAATGCTAAATTCATCTTTAAAAGTTAAGACTTAAAATTATAGAATGTGCTGATTAATTAAAAGATGATAAAAATATTTTTTTTTAAATTTAATTGGTTTATTGTATTCTCTGACGGCGGCTATGTTTATGCCTGAAAGTACTGTGAATTAAAATAATTATAAAAATTTTCTTTCAATATTTCTGTCATCTTTTAAGTATTTAGCACATTGTGTAATTTTAAGCCTATTTATAGTTTAAGAAAAACTATTTTTACCAAATTGTTCTACGATTGTTGAGGCAAAAGCAATTTTTTTTCAGGGTTTTGCTTTTTTTTTTTTTTCAATTTAAAGCGACTAGGAACAAATCGTTATTATTATTCATTTTTTTTTCATTTTTAACATTTTACGAAAACGAAGAGCCTATTCTCAACAGCTGTAATTCTTGAAAAAAAAATCGAGACACATTAAAATAAAATCCTCATAATTACTACAATTTATTGGCAAAGCAGACATTGGATGCAGTGCCGCGTTAACCGGTTAACAATCGGGGTCTTGGTCTAAGATCTCAACCTCTCACAGTTGTCTGGATCATAATGCATTTTCACGGTTTTGAATTTTTATTTTAAAAGGATAAATTATTTCGAACTACTAATAACCCATTGAAACGAATTTAAATAGTAAACTGAACTTTAAATTTTCTACTATTACATAAACCAAGTCATTAAATATCCATCATAAATTTATAACATCTATAACTGGAAATTAAAAATATGTTTTCTTTACATCCTATCCTATCCTAATAATATTATAAATCTGATTGTGTTCAAATGTTAGGCTGAAGCCAGCGTCAAAATGGAACATTTAATGATCCTGTATCTTTGCGTATAGGTTGATAATAACCCTCAAGTGAACATAGGCTGGTTTTTGTTTATTTTATTCAAATATTTTTCTTAATAATTCAAAATTTCATTATTTTCATAGAGAATAAATGGAATTTTTTTCGTATAATATTTTAAACTGGTTAAATTTACTTTACCGTTGCTAGTACTTTATCGTTGCGAAAACTAATTCAAAATCCGGAATAATAATTTTTACTCAACAATTTAGTTTCAACTGAAAATTTTTCAATGAAAAATGAAAATGAAATAAAAAAATTAAAGAATTAAAAATAAGATAAAATAATATTATTAGAAATAAAACGTACTTTTTTTAGTTTTTGATAATAATACAAGGTCTCAATATGCGTAACCATAGGAAACAGGCGAATATGACGTCATTCATCTAAAATAAAGCGGATATTCATCTAAAATAAAGTGGGGAAATAAAATGATCTTGGGTTTTTTCTTCACTTTTTTTCTTTTTTTTCTTTTGTATGGTAACAATATTTGACGTTTTACCGTCTGCGCACGGCTAATATAACTAAACCGTATTTTTTATTTAAATTTTTAAAAAGTAAAAAGAAGTTTCAAAAGAAAATGGTTAGCAAATGTCATTAATATGCTCCGCAAAATTATCCATGTTGAAAATGATGTCATGGATAGCGAGAAATAGTTATTTCATTTTTAAAACTATTTCTTAAAACTATTTCTTGAAACTATTAAGAAATAACTCGATTACCTAAAAAAATGACGAATGTTAACAGTTCCATTTTTGTTGATAAAACCTAAAGATTTAATATTATTTCGTTAAAATAACTTGATTTCTCCTATGCCAGTATTGAAATTAATTGCCTGGAAAAGAAAATTAACAAGAATTATGTCATTAAAAAGGGATTTCTCTGGTGAAAAAGAGACTTCATATTTGAAATAAAACGGGAATTTTCCAATAGGTTTTAAAATGAGTGTGAATTAATTCCTTACATTAATAATACAAGGATCAGTAAGTATAGAAAGTAGGTGAGTTTCACGCCATATTTATAACGAAAAATTTAAATGTTTTGTTATCTATACTGATTATTAAGCATGAGTATCCGTTATATACAGATGAAAGTTTTCTGCTAAAAATCACATCATAATTTTAAGAAAAGGAAAATGAACACGAATCTATTATATTAAAATCTGACCGTGTTTTTGTATTTCGCAACTACTCTTAGATTATTGAACGCAACTCGATTTACTTGATCCGAGGATGTCGCACAAACTCTCAGAATTTAAAAAATTAAATTAGATTCCAAGATTTTTTTTCTTTTTCTTTCTGTTCTTTTCTTTTTTTTTTTTTTTTTTTTTTTTTTTTTTTTGTAAATTTTAACGAAGTTTATCTAAAAACGGAAAGGAAATTACTCCATATTTGTGTATAAAAAAGGAGAAATAAAACATATTAGTATATTTTTTACACCATTTTCTCATTAAAACTGAAAAACAGAATTTATTTTCACTTTGAATAGATGGTGAAAACAAAATCTTGATTTCAGTAAATTTTCCGAAAAACAAAAACATATTTTCACATATACAAACTTCATGAATCAATTTATTCTGGAGAACAAAAAGTGCCTGGCAACATACTGTCATTTAGAAAACAAGATTTGTTTCAACTATACATTAAACCAAGGAGGCAGAATTCAATTTAAAGAAAAAGAATATACTATTTCCAATTAAGGTTTTTTTTTTGAAGGATGTTAAAACGTTTCACAAAGACTTAAAAGTAAAATTGTTTATCAGGTAAAATTGATATTTGTTTTTACCCAATTCGTCTATTTCCACGATTTTATTTGGCCCTCCTTATTGCATTGGTTGCAATTTTATTTTCGCGATTATTTGGCAAAAAATTTCACTTTTTAAAGACTGGGTTATGTCAAGGTCCCTATAATAAAAAATACCGTATTGTCTCCTATGAAATGTGATAAATAGTTAGTTAATTATTAACGTTTTTAATTATCGGGAATGAAATAATTTTCTTAATTAATGTATTTATTTTTCTTTTAATGTTGTTAAATGGTAAAGATTTGTAAAATTATTTTAGAAGTGTTGTAAAGTGTTACAGAATCTATGCTTGACGCATGATTTTTCGTTCTTGTTTAAAATTGAATGAATAAAATTTTTTTCATTTATTCTTCTGAATGAAAAGTGAAAATTTTGGTAGAAATACCGGAACTGGTTCCGAATAAGACTCCTATAATAGGAGCTCTAGTTCCGAGAAAAATCACGATAAAAGGAAGAATGTACAGAGTACTAAACCCGTTTTCCACTCTTTATCTTCTGTATACGTTTGAATTGTTAGCGGAAATATAGCCTGGTCACTCAATAAGTCATTAACAAAAATCATGTACACTAATGGCACCCGGTACATGTAAAATCTGTCGTGGGAGCAAAATCCTCTAAGTTACCTGTGAATACCTCTGGAGGTGCCTAGTCAGGTGAAGGTCTCGTCACCGGATCAAGGTTCTAAATTACGAGACCAACTTGCATAGCGATGGCATGACGTATAGGTGTGATGCCAAGCCCAGGTCCATACAAAAAGAATCAGATCAATTAGCAGCAAAACAAAAACGGGAACAAAACTCAGACCTCCACATAGCCGTCCTGCCAGAAATGATCAGCCGTTATGCGGCATCTCTTCAGTGGCGCTACGCGCCCCGGTGCCAGGCGCTAAACTCGTTTAAGCTTGGGAAACCTGGCAGGTAGGGGCCTGGTCGCCGGTCTCAAACAAAAAAAAAAAGTCATTAACAAAAGACGCTGAACGGACTGTGTGAAGCAAACAGATGCCTCGCCTCGGGCGGGGTAGAAAACAGTCTATTTGCAAGTCAGTACTTAGCGAAACAGCTTAACCATGAATTTTTTTTGGGTTGAAACTCAAACTCTATTTAATATGGATTTTTCGATATTATCAAAATAATAAAACTTTTTATATATATTCTTATGTAAGATATGAATATTTAATGTGAATAATTAACTGTGAATCCTATGAATTATATGAAACGATTTTTCCCCCTTGTTTTCTGTCTTTCTTATCTTTTTTTCGCTAGTATCTCAAACTTTATGTATAAAAGATGCATCAATTATTAAATGCATTTTTAAATACTATATGATATAAATAAAGTGAAACATCACTATAAAGTAATAAGATATTTTTAATTATAATTATTTTTAATTATAAAATTAAACGGTCATATAATTTTCTTCGAAAGAAAAAAAAAGGAAGAAAATATTTTTAAAATACCGTATTTGCAGTAAAAGAGTTGAGAAATATAAAAGATTATCTGAACGGAACATACACATGAAAGCATGAAAAACATTAATTCATTTCCTATTTCTTATTTATGTGCGCAACGAACCAGATCGGCTATATTATGAATTAATTGGCAGAGTTTATCGAAATATTTTATTCAGCTTTCAGTAAAGAATATTATGTTTAAGATTTTTGAAATGTGTAATCTAATACAGACATAGAGTGGGTGCCTTTGAGCAAGGCTGTCCACCGCGGCGATGGTAACTGTACTTTTAAATGTTTTTCTCATTTTCATGTAAACTGCATCCTGGCCTGACAACCTTTAAAACGTGCAAGTTTTATTTTTTAATCAATATATGCTATGATATTCAGGGATGTGAATTTCATAAACGAAGACTCCGTAAATTCAATAAAATAAAATATATTATTCAAAATATGCTGCACATACGTTAACTGAGGATACAGTCTTTAACAAATAAGCTATTTTAGAGGAAGCAATCACAATAGTATAGTTTATATTTTTCTTTACTTTATTAAAAAACTTTAATCTTGAATATCTCGTAATGGCATTTTTTTAGTTACTTGTTTTACAAAGTAGCCCTTTATTGCATAGCATTATGGCTGTTTTCAAATCCAAAGGAGCTACATTCTGACAAATTTCTGAATTAATTTTTGTTCAAAAACGCATGAAATGGGCAGGTGTTCTTTATTCAGAAATTATGTAATCGAGTGGTGTTTTCAATGTTTTAGTAAAGGCAGGCGATCTTTCAGAAAATACTGTCAAAGTTGATGTTTTGTACATAATTTCCGGGCGCACGAAAGGAAAAAAATCTATCATCACGTGACAGCAATTGCTTTTAACTCAATAAGTAATTTATTTATCAAAAAATGAAAACGCCATTCGATTCCAAATCGCAGTTCATTTAGCAGTCAGGCCTGCCAATTTTATGCCATGACGTTTTGAAAGAAGTAAGAAAGTTTGGCGTTATTGAGCCGGGAATTTGATAACCACTTTAATCAAGAAAGGCAATTCAAAAAAAATATATATATATGAGGTTATTTTAGTTTTCTTTTAAATTATAAAAGTAATCAAATCAGGATGCTCGTAAAATAATTAAAATTAAGGAAATAAAAAAATTAGGAAAATAAAACAATACTTCATACTCTTGATTCATTATTTTATATTTATTAATTTGCGTTTTCCGAAAAATCTGGAACTATAAAGTTAACGATATAGTCTTATTTTTTGAACACATTATCAAGTCAACTCTTCGTTTTGGCTTCAAATTGCTAGTCCTTTCTATGTGCTTCTTTTTCCTTTCTCCTGAATTATAAATACACATTAAGCACTTTTTACATTTCGTTTTTCTTTATGTCAAATTTATACAGTAAAAAAAGGGTGATACAGAAAGAAAGAAGTAAGATATTCATGGAAGAGTTTGAGTCCCGAATAAAGAATAATTCTAAAATATTTTGTACAGAAATTACTATAAAACTTATTAAAAAATAACAAAAATAAACATTTGTTTAGCTTAGCAATGTAGCTACATCAACCATAATGTATCTTAAAATAACTCAAATATTATCTGTAGAAAAAAAAAGCATATGTGAAACTTAGTACATGCTTTTTTTTTTTTTTTTATAATAATAACATTTTATGGAAACTTATTCAATAGAAAAATAGAAAATAAATTTCAACTTCTTATTTTTTATCTGATACGTCTATTTTAACCATATGATTTCTGACAATCTATAAAAGTTTTAGTTTAGAAACTGAAAAAGAATTTTTCAAACAATTTTCCAATTTTTGAAACTAGAAAACCATTTTTCTATCTCTTGAATTAGTGACCTTTTGAGTTTAAAATAAGATTCTATTTCTATTACTTTTTTCAGACACGTTAAACTCTAAAAAACTAATAATAAAGATATCTAAATTGTTAAATTAAACCCAAAAATTAATAGAACGAATGGTTAGATTCGTTTTTGTGTCTCAACAAACAACTAATTAAAAACATTTTAAACATTTGGAAATATTTCTAATAAGTTGTCACCAGATGAAGCTCGTAAGATTTTTCCTGTTTTGGTGGGGGGACAGAGGTTTTAAATTGCTGTCTCCTAGTAAAAAACTGACTAAATCTGACTAGTCAGGATTTATACACATCAAGTATAATAGGGGGAAAAAAGTTTCATTTAAAAACGCAACTGAAAACGCATTTCCAACCATTATTATTAGCAGACAGTACTTTAACAAAATAATTTTATGTGACCCTGTAAATGAAAAAATTCCTAGTTTCATTTTAAAAATTTGGAAATATTTCTAATAAGTTGTCACCAGATGAAGCTCGTAAGATTTTTCCTGTTTTGGTGGGGGGACAGAGGTTTTAAATTGCTGTCTCCTAGTAAAAAAAAAAAAAAAAAAAAAAAACAAGAACAAAAAATCATGCGTTAAGTATGGAATATGTAAAACTTTTCAACACTTCCAAAATGCTTTTATAGAAATCTTTACCGTTTAAGAATGTCTAAGTCTGATGCTAAAGTTAACAATTTGGAAAACGCATAACACATTTAAAAATCCAATTTTAGAAATTACCAACAATATTCTGAAAATAGAATGCAAAAATTTAGTTCAGTTAGGATACGCATAGCACAGTTGAAAATAGCCCATCGGCAATTTCCGTCAATAAACGCAAATGCATTCGAGATGTTTTGTGCTGCCCTGTATATAACCTATAGGATTTATACACATTAGGGTGTATCGATTTTTAACTTTTTTTTTGTTTCCAAATTCCAAGTTGATAAAAAGTTGCTACTAGACACCACAACTTACCACAAAAAATTTTGGATTTTTAAAAAAATGTTTAGGTCTCCCGCACAAGGCCTAAAGTTTAGAAATTTTACTTAAAAAGTAAATTTTTACAAAATTTTTAAAAAAACCTTAAAACACTTTTTTTCTAAATTGCAATTTAAAATTCCACTAACAATAAGCACAAAAAACGATAGAAAGTGTATTTCAAAAACTTAGCAAAACATTTAGGTCTCCCGCACAAGGCCTAAAAGTCGTGAATTTCAGCCAATTTTTTAACATTTTTCAGTTGTTTGATATTTGTGTTGTAGCTGGTTTACAAATTAAATGTAACTGAAGCCTAGTTAGGCTTGATTGGAATTGTTGAAATAAGTGAAATAATAAATCACATTTCAATACGTCAAGCGTCAACTTGAAGCGATGGGGTGGGGGAAGGCCAGACTGTCGCGCCACGGTGACGCAACACCTATGAATCACCGCGCAGACTTGTCAGTAGTCGTCTGTCCGCGAGCGAGCATTACGGTTGTGTTTTAGTGCGATAGTCTTGTTGTAAGAATCAATTGAGTGAGTGTTGTTGTTGTTCCTTATGAGTAAAAAACCCCATGTAACTAGACAAACTACCGACAGGCCGGTTAGCGGGCAACCTATTGATGTGAGTGAGTTTAATGTTCTGCCAACCCAGATGGATGTTTTGAAGTATTTTGAGTGGGTACGCATTGAAATGAAACAAGAGGGAATACATCAGCCTGCAAAGAAAGTAATTGCGTTAAGAGTTGCTTTAAAACGTGAGGAAATATGGAAAAGAGCGTCAATTCCTGTTTGTGGCACCAAAAACACAATATTTATGGTTTTAAAACTGCATGAGCAGCTTGAGAAAATTAAAAAGTGCTCAGGGCCTAAAAGGAAGTATCCTAACTCCTACAAAGATGCAGTAACTAGCTTCAGTCAAAAACTGAAACTGCATTGTTTGATATTTGTACTTGCAAATGTGACCTCAGCAACTGTATTTGCTCTATTGACAAAAAAGTCCCGGCACGAGAACACGAGTTTTTGCTCGACCAACGTGGTCCGAGATTGATGTCAATTGCAGAGTGTGACAAAAACGAGACTAAAAAGCTTAAAAATCGATTAGAAAGAAAATCTAGGTCACAAGCTTTAATGCAGGTAGTTGTAAGACTGAGGATGAAAACTTAAAATCTGTTGATAACATTGATTCTGGTGATAGTACAGATGATTCAATGTCTCACACATCATGTCAAGATAGTGATTTTGAAATAAATGTACTTGATACGAGTCAAAAAAGTGTTTCAAGTGTAGAAGTAAAACAAGAACTGCCACAACGCTTGTCTTTGTTTTCACGAGCTTGTGACCGCAGGGGCATTTCTAGTAGAGCTGGAGCTCAGTTAGCTACTGCACTTTTGCGAGACTTAAATGTCGTTACTGCGGAGAACCAAGAAGCAGTAATCGACAAATCAAAAGTAGCACGTGAAAGACTTAAGTCTCGTAAAGAAGTAAGCTCAATTCAAACCTCCGATCTGTTGGCCATTTACATTGATGGTCGTAAAGATGAAACCATAACAAAAGAAATTGTAGCTGGTAAAAGTGTCCGAAAATCTTTAATGAAAGAACACATATCTATTGTTGAAGAACCTGGATCCAAGTATTTAGGTCATGTAACTCCCATAAATATAACAGGAAAGGAAATAGTTACATCACTTGTAAAGTATTGTGGAAAAAAAACTGTCGATCTTAAAAAACTAAAAGCTATTGGTTGTGATGGTACGGCAGCAAACACAGGCACTTCAAAGGGAGTTATCACCTTATTTGAAAATAAAATACAACAGCCACTGCAGGCAGTTGTGTGTCTACTACATTTGAATGAATTACCATTTAGAAAAATTATGGTTGCTCTTAATGGGCCAATTTCTGGACCAAACACATTTAGCATGTTCTATGAAAATACATCAGCAACATTTTGTACTTATATACTACATTTTATTCCACGTTATAATATTTTATACATTTATAATAAACAATATTAATCACAAATAACGATAGAGTTTATTTCAACAACTTTATCAAACAATTTACATCGTTAAACTAATATATATATATATATATATATATATATATATATATATATATTGTGCCATTTTATGCCTCCTGTAACAAAAATACACTTAAGTCTGGTGTTTTTAACGAAAAAAAATGGATCATTTACACTAAAAATTACGAAAGTTTCGTCAAAATTAACAAAATTTAGGTCTTGTGCGGGAGACCTAAATGTTGTGCTAGGTTTTTGAAATACATTTTCTATCGTTTTTCATGCTTATTGTTAGTGGAATTTTAACTTGCAATTTAGAAAAAAAGTGTTTTAGGTTTTTTTTTTTAATTTTGTAAAAATTTACTTTTTAAGTAAAATTTCTAAACTTTAGGCCTTGTGCGGAACCCAAACATTTTTTTTTTAAATCCAAAATTTTTTGTGGTAAGTTGTGGTGTCTAGTAGCAACTTTTTATCAACTTGGAATTGGGAAACAAAAAAAAAGTTAAAAATCGATACACCCTAATACACATCAAGTATAATAGGGGGAAAAAAAGTTTCATTTAAAAACGCAACTGAAAACGCATTTCCAACCATTATTATTAACAGACAGTACTTTAACAAAATAATTTTATGTGACCCTGTAAATGAATGAGGAATGCTATACACAAAATATTCTATAGTAAGCCTCTTGTAATGCACCTCAGTGATATATATCTGTTTCAGTATGTTTCAAATATTGAAACATTATAAAATAAACCGCAAACGATTTCTCCCCATAGACCGTATTGTAATGGAATTCTTTTGAGTGTCCCTGTAAAGCAGGTATGTCAAACACGTGGCCCACGGGCCACAACTGGCCCGCCGACAACTTCTCTGTGGCCCGCCAAGCCTTTGGCATTTTACCTGTGCATTTATTTTGGCATTTATTCAGTTGCTCAAACACGCATGCTGAAAATACACTTTTGAGGAACTCACTTACACCAAATAGTCTTAGAGATGGCAAACATATGTATGTAAGTATTGCCAGTTGCTTTTTTTATTCACAATTGCTACCACTTTTTTTAATAGTAATTTTTGTCTTATTTATTTCGTCATTAATTAAGGGAAATATTTTTCTTCAAAATGTGGTAGTAAAAAAAAAAAAAAAAAAAAAAATCCGCTCATTTGGCATAACTGATGTATATAGACAGATGTAGCTCAGTTTTAAAGTTTTAAATTTTAGCTCCATGAAATTGCAGATACACAGTTAACTAATCGGAATGTAACAAAGTGCGAAATCTCGAGTCTAAAAATTTAAAGATTCGTAATTTTTTTACAGTATTTTTCTTATAATATTTATGTGTTTTATGACGAAACTATTGCTTTATTAGGTGCGTTCGTAATTATATAAATAGGTAGCACCTATTGTCGTCGTCTGGTCTGTCCGTCTGTCCGTCCGTCCGTCTGTCCGTCTGTCTGTCCGTCCGTCTGCATATAGCAACGCAAAAACTACCCAACCGAATGGTTTGAAATTTAAGATATATTATCTTTGCAGAATTTTATCGCGACATTTCAATTTTTTAAAAAATCGAATCAAAACTTTAGAAAATATTAATAAAAACATTTATTAAGAAATTTGATTTTTTTTTTTTTAATCGGTGCTTTCTTTTTATAGGAGCTTTCGAAGTTTGATCGCCAAGCGACCGAGAAACTTATTTTATTACAGAAATTAATCTGCAGACGATATAATTCATTTCACAGAATTAAAAATCATCAAGATCTGAATATTTATAGAACTATAACTTTTTTTATAGTACGAACGCACCTCGTTTGTAACGTTTGACGTACAATTTCCAACTTGTTTTACTACTCTCTTCAATTTTACACATGCTATATTTATTAAATAATAAGAAATGTATAGTAAAATTAATAAAATTCGGGCTAATTAAGAACAGTTACAACTTTTTTTTAAATCAAAGTATAAAATTAAGTGGCTTTTAAATGATTTGCTTTCGAAATGACATAAATTATCACTTTTGTGCTTGAAGCAAAACCCCCGAATACGTTGTGTCATCCAGTTTCTCCACTCTTGTTTTACAAAAATATTTTAGATTTAAGTTCTTTAATTATTTTCATTACTTAGGTTAGTAAATGTGTCATTGTTAATGAAACCTGCTTGATCTTTCTTTCTTTCTTTCTTTTATTTTCTTTCTTTCTTTCTTTTTTTTTTTTTTTTTTTTTAAACCGATTTACACATATTTTAATAACATACTGATAAACAACCTAGGAAATTTTTTTTAAGTTTAAACTCTACCAGTATGAATATATATATGATTGACGGAAAATAAACATTAAAAAAAAAAAATAAGTTGATTCACAATACCATTATATTAAAAGAAAAACTGAAATTATATGTTGATATCCAACCATTGTTGGAGTTTCGAAAGAATGGAATATTAAGAGATGCTACAGGACAAAGCATTAAAAATCTGGCCAAACATCAGAAAGAAAAACTGTCAGAATTGAAATTGACACTTCTTAAAAGAGAGTGCTTTCACCAAGCCTATTGGAGAAAATACATTTACTTTATAAAATAATTATTATTGCATTAAATATTCCGGGATTCAAAATCATTTACTAGGAAATGGAAGAAAGGATGCGCAGAACAGTTAAAGAAGTTTGAAAATACTATAAGCAAAAGTACAATTGCTAAAAAGTATTTTGTATAGCCGGATCGATTTATAAAAGCCGGATACATGTTTATAAACTTATATCATATTCGTACGCACATGCTTAATCATCGTCAATTTAGAAAATATCTTGATAATATTGGTAACGAATATAACCAGATCTACCTTCTTATACAAAAATTTAACGGCTTTCCATCATAAAATTTTAACTGTTAATTACGAAATGTTAAACAAGGTAAGCATTTTCATTTCAAATTGACAAATTATGAATGTGAATTATTAAAAGACCACCAATAGACAAAGTACTTGGAGTTTTCATTTGAAAATAAAAGCACCTGAGTAAACTTCAAACTCAGGGCAAATTTCATAATTTCATCATGTTATTTGATAGTATTAGCATCAGAGCCGGATTAAGCATTTCTTTGGCCCGTGGCTATTTTGGACATTTTGCCCCCCCCCCCCCTCTTCCCCTGCTACTGGAAATGTTGTGCCTCTTCCCACGATACTGAATATTTATCCCCCCTCCCCCCCCACACCCCTTTTATTATTATTATTTTTAATCCTGAAATACAAATTTTAAAAATGGAAATATTTATATTGAAAATCAAGAGCGTTTTTTTTGTTTGTTTATTTGTTATCTTCAATAGTGCTCTTAATTAGTTTGTTTAAACATATACAATTAACAAATACTTTATAAACATAAAAAAAATAGAAATATTCCAGGCGTATAAAAACTGAATACATTAAAAATAATTTCAATACATCTGTTTATTGATATAAATAAATTTAATTACATGTTTAAGCTTTTTTTTTTATTATTATTAGATTTTCATTACTAAAAATTAAGTTAATTGAAAAAAAAATCCTTGTATTGAAATTTCCAAGTGATTGCAGGGCATCATGAAATGCAAACAGTTCTGTTATGTCATTATCTAGTGACATTAGTGTTAAACCGCTAAGTTTGGGCTCTAGCGTAAACGATCGTAGTCTGTTCTTTATTAATTTTAGTTTGGAAAATGATAATTCTGCTTCAAAGTTTTTAAGCGGTACTACTATATACTATAATTGCAATATGCAGTACATTTGGGAAAACAGATATTAATTGTTTATCATTGATTAACAGCATCTTGACAACATTGGATATATCTACATTTCTAATACATTCCGAGAAATATTTCATTTCTATTTTTAAAATATCGCCAAGATCCTCGTAATAAAATTTTAAGCGTCTAGAGAATCTTTATCTATAATGTTTGAGTATTGTAATTGACAGAAAAACATGAAAAATGATAGTTTTATAGAGAAATGTATGATAAACATGGTGAAACATAGAGTTTTAAAATCTAATAATTATTTTAAGTGCCTCTGTTTAATGTTGAAATCGGTGAATATAATTCAGTTACATAAATTTTATAGGTTTAAAAACTATGCACAGCAATTTAACCTTCTTTTGAAGGCATATATATATATATACGTGATTAGATTATGAAATGCTGTGTCGAATATATATATATATATATATGTATGGTGTTACGGTAGTGTTTCATTAATGGTTATATATATATATATATATAGATAGATAGATATATATATATAGTGTCTAATTTTATGTTTATGGTTTTTTTTCCCTTAATCCAAAATTTTATTACTTGAATGGATATTTATTTTTTATTTCCAAAAAGCCGTTTTATACCTCTGGTGCTAGATGTTTATAAAGCCCAAGTAATATTTCTAATCATTTTCCATTTGCAAAATATACTTACACGCGAATATTAAAAATGACAGGAAAATTTAAAACAATTAAGTTATTATGTGTGTAAAGCATTTAATGAAGAAATTTGCATTGTATTTAAAAACCCCAAATAATAATATTTCCAAATATTTTTCAATTCGAAAAAATATTTACACGTGAATATTAAAAGAGAAAGAAAACTTTCAAATAATTACATTTTTATGTGCGGAAAGCATTCAGTGGTAAAAATTATGATATATATATATATATATATATATTTAAAACTATTTTCTTATAGCGTCTAAAAGAAAAAATCTTCCAGCAGTTAGACCGTCAGCAGTTGCGACAGCAGTGGATGCGGCCCTGGGAATGTTCAAGTCAAAGGGAAATGAATAGATACCCGATTATAAAAGATCACTACTGGTCGTGATAATATCATCCAATCTTTCGTAATCAAGTAATCTTTTTAAAACAGATCATATCATTGTGTTTGTAGAGCCTGTGAAGTCTGGGGAAGTGTAGCTCGTTGGGGGCGGAAATTCCTAGTTTTGTTAGAAAATGTAACTGTGAGTTAAACTTTTATTACAAAAAAAAAAAAAAAAAAAAAAAAAAGAAAAGAAAAATCTGATTTTAAAAAATGGCACCACTTCAAACTTTTTAGGAAATTTACTTTTTAAGTTAAATTTATATCTTGACAATGAGCAAAATGTTATAAATATGCATGCTAAAATTTTTCAGTTTGACTAAAACAAGTCAATTTTTGTGCAAAATATATGAAATTTTATTAAATAAATTCATTGCAATCAGTCTTCCGTAATCGGATAATCTTTTTAGAATAGAAAAAATTAGCGTGTTTTTAGACCAATTAACGTGTTTTTCGATTCTGCGGGGTATGCACGGGAGTTGGCGAGCGTAGCTCGAAGGGAGCAGAGCCCACTAGTTTTGTTAGAAAATATAAATGTGAGATAAACTTTTATTACAAAAAGCAATTTTTTTCTGATTAAAAAAAATGCAACACCTCAAACTTAAAAAAAAAATTACTTTTCTAGTGGAATCTATATTTTGAGAATGAATTAAAATATCTAAATATATATATATATATGCTAAAATTTTCCAGTTTGACTGAAATATGTCAATTTATGTGCAAAATATGATTAATTTTATTAAGGCTGTTCTCAAATCCAAAGGAGTTACTTTGTGACACATTTCTGATTCATTTTTGTTCGGAAACGCATGAAATTGGCAAGTGTTCTTATTCAGAAACTATGTAATCGAATGGCGATTTACATATTTTGGAAAAGGCAGAAGCTCATTTAGAAAATACTGTCAAAGATGGCATTTTAAATCAAATTTCCGGACGCAGCAGCACGAGAAAAAAATAAAACTTGTCGTCACTTGACAAGAATCTCTTATAACTTAATGTATTTATCAAAAAATTTAAAACGCTTTTCTATCCTAAATACCTCCAATAGTCAGATTTTCCAATTATATGCCTTTACATTTAAAAATGAGTTAGAAAACACGTCAGGTAGTTTCGGGTTGTTCAGCAGGGAATTTGAGAACCGCCTTAAACAAATTAATCTGAGTATATTAAACAATTTAACCCATACGTATTGATTTTTAGTAAATTGCACAAAAGAAACAATTTATATATGAATATGGGAATTTTAATAAAATAAGGATGTGTGTAAAGCCATTTAAATAATGAAATTCATAATTAATCAACTTAACTTAAATTGATAAGATAAAAGATGGCGATAAAAAATATTTCACAAACAATCGAACCCATAAGAGGTGTAATATTATTTAACCTTTTTTTTTAAGCCGCACCTAAACACATGCAGTAAAAACAATGGTTTTCTACAAGTTAAATGTACTCATACTCAAGGAAAAGCATTTTTCTCAATTAAATAAACGCTTTTCTTTACTTAGTATTAAATAAAAACATTAAAGATAAAGGAAAAGGGAAGCAAACACACTTCCTAAAATCTACTTCTTATAATATTAAAATAAAAGTTTACGAACAAAACATTCTTTTTGATTACCTGTCTGTTTTTTTTCCATAGACTTTTACGCAGGAGAGGCAGACAGAGATGATTCCCAATGCACTGGCCAATGGTTCTCAGTTCTTACGTAAAATACTGTTGAAAGATACTGGTCATGTCATTGGGGAGGGGGTTGCCCTTGGGAAGTGTCGGATGTTAGGCATTGGGGGGGGGGGGGGGAGTCCTGACCTTGTACTAATTTCTAAGAAATCGTATGCCGTGCACACATAGACCTTACAATTCAAGATTCTTTCCCTGAGCGTGCACATGTTTTTTGAGATTAGGTGGTAGAAGCGGAAAATAGTAAAGATGTTTTCTTCTTTTGGTATCGGGCAAAAGTAGGGTAAAAATAGTAAAAGAATATGAAAACACCCGCTCGCTAACGTTAAACGTATGGCCATGTTGTTTTCTAATTTCTCATTTAAATTTGAATATTTTGAAAAGTTTTTTGCATAAGATAGCTGAGGTTGATATTTTAGTTGCAGATTTATTTTAATAAAGGTACTTTCACTTTTAAAACCGGTTCCGGAAGTGAAAATAACCTTTACTAAACAGATCTGCAACTGAAATCGAAAAAATAAAAAATCGTCATATTACGGATCGACCTCAGCTATCTTATGCAAAAAAAAAAAAAAAAAAAAAAAAAAAAAAAAAATCCTTTAAAAGTATTTCAATTTAAACGAGAAATTTGAAAGCAACCTGGCCATAGGTTTAACAATAACTATCGGGTGTTTTCAAGGGAGTGACGACTACCCTTAAATCGTACTTCGAAGTTTTGGAATTGCAAAAGGAAAAAGTGATGACGCTTGAAACCCGATTTTCTCTCGTTATTTCAGAAAAAGTTTTTTCATTTTAGAAGCAAAAATTTTCTTTTTTCTTTCTTTCTTTTAGAAATTTAAGTAATTTTTAAAACAAAATTTTGATAAAACTTAAGCTGTTGACGAAGGCTCCTGACGGATTGGGGCCCGGGGCTGCAGCCCCGTAGCCCCCCCCCCCCCTTAATCCGGCCATGATTAGCATTTTCAAATAGAATTTATTATTTTGACAAAACAACTTTCAAAAAGAAAATGTATTTTATTTTATATGTTGCCAAACATTATTAGAAAAACATCGGAGTGGACATTTCTTGAACATTCGCGTTTTTAAGGCTTCTTTGCGTATAGCGGCCAACCTTTTGTTATTTTTCAAGTCAGCATACGTTAAACCAGAAAATGTATTTAATAAATGAAAATAAAAAAGAATAAGTAGAGCATAGATACAAAACACAAATTTTTAAAGAAATTTTTTGATTCGAAATATGTTTTCTTTTTCACTGGAAAAAAATACGGAAGATTGGCAGCTATTTCTTTTCTAGGTAAAATATTAACAGGTCATCGTGCACAACCAATTTTTAAAATAAATACAAATTAGAAAAAAAATAAATTAAATTCAGTTGATTCGGTTGATAGAAAGCAATTTCGAGTATTTTTTCGAAAAATAAGATAAAACAAGCTATGAATTTTGTTTACTTTTGAACTTTACATGCATATTTCTTTAACATGGATGTGTTTTATACGAACAAATTCTATTCTGTGCAATGGTAATAATATTATCTTTTTTTTTTTTTTTTTTTTTTTTTTTTTACTTTGTATATAACGCTTAATTTGGTCCGCGGCGGTAAACGAGTTTGACATACCTGCTGTATAAGTGCTATACATACTATATTCTATAGTAAGCCTCTTGTAGTGCACCACAATGATATGCATCAATTTTAATATATTTCAAATATTGTAACATCATTAAAATAAATTGCAAATGATTTTTCCCCGTACACCGTAATGTAACGGAATACTTTTGATTGTCCCTGTGAAGGAACTATAAGTGCTACACACTTCATTTTCAGTACCGAACATGCCATAATAAACCTCAATTACACATATCAATTGCATGACAATCCGAGTACATTTATGCGAGTTATTACAGCGCAGACAGACATACGGCAGACAGAGAGACAAACCAGAATCATAAACACTTTTCAACTATGTTGGAAAGTGTTAAACAGCTCGTGTTTTGATCATTAGAAATATATAGGTGGGTTTAGTTATGAATGTAGTATTTGATAACTTCTGAAAAAACTGTATGAAGCTGTTCTCAAATCCAAATGGGCTACTTTCTGACACATTTTCTAATTCATTTTTTTTTCCGCAAATCTATTAAATTGGTAGGTGCTGTTATTCAGTCTTTGTAACCGAAAGATGTTTTCCATTTTTTGGTAAAGGCAGAAAATCTTTCAAAAAAATACTATCAAAGTCTCAGTTTTGAACCAAATTACCAGCACTGCAGCACGAGAAAAGGGAAAAACGTATCGTCACGTGACACAAATCTTTTATAACTCGATAAGTAATTTATTTATCAACAAATGGAAAACTCGTTTCGATCCCAAATCGCTTCAATAGTCAGGCATGTAATTTTTTTGCATTTAAAAACAAGTTGGAAATTGTACGTCAAACGTGACAAACGAGGTGCGTTCGTACTATAGCTAGTGATATAAATATTCAGATCTTGATGATTTTTAATTCTGCGAAATGAATTATATCGTCTGCAGATTCATTTCTGTCATAAAATAAGTATCTCGGTCGCTTGACGATTCAACCTCGGAAACTCCTATAACAAGAAAGCACCAATTTAAAAAAAATCATATTTCTTAATAAATGTTTTAATTAATATTTCCTAAAGTTTTGATTCGATTTTGATAAAGTTTGAAATGTCTCGACAAATTTCTGCAAATATAATATATCTTAAATTTCAAACCATTCGGTTGGCTAGTTTTTGCGTTGTTATATGCGGACAGACGGACAGACAGACGGACGGACCAAGCGACGACAATAGGTGCTACGTATTTATATAATTACGAACGCACCTAATGAGTCAGAAAGTTTCGTGTTGTTGAGCAGGTCATTTGATAACCGCCTTAAGAATTAACCAATCATTTAGTGCATTTACCGTCTTATTTACTTTTAGCATCTTGCGCGTCCCGCTCCACCCTCCAGGTCCATAACAAGATGGGGGCGGGGTGGCATAAGCTCCCTGTAGGTTCCTCTAAAGCTCCTTCTCTCCTTTTTTATTTTATCAACAAAATTCAACAAAATGTATATTTTAACTTACCTCAAAATAATAATAATAATAATAATAATAATAATAAACACTATTTCTGTGAGAAAAACATGTATATCTTTTAACTGTCATGCAATGTTATATGCCAAAAATTTTCAATTCAAAACCATTTTAGTTGTGTTATATGATCTTGCGCCACAATTCAAAAGTGATGGTGGCAAATTGATTGTGACAGTCCGTGCTCCAACACAGGCTATATTTTATGTCTTTTGCCCCTACCCCCAGGGAGGTGCAGAAGCGAAAAACGTTACAAAATTTTGATTTTTTTCATACTGAAGGTGTTAGAGACATGAAATTTGGCATGGTAGTTACTTATAAGACGTTAATGCTCTCTAAGAACAAATTCTAAAAAAATTCGAAATTTAAAACTGTGAGATTTTCGAAAAGCGTTCTAAAAATATTCTAAATTACAATTTCTATGGAATCTCTGGAACTACAGAACCATTTTCAAAAGTGATGGTAACAGTCCCTGCTGTAATATAGGCTATATTTTATATCGGTGATACTACCACGGGGGGGGGGGGGGGGGGGTGAAGGATAAAAAACGTTCTAAATTAGTAATTTCTGAATTATCTGTGGTAGTAAAATTTCCTCTAATGAAAATAGGCCAACAAATACCACTTGGCATTTTTCGAGAATTACGCGATCAAAGCCGCGGGTTTTACTAGTTTTAAATAAAAAAACACCTTGAAGTAATTCACGCTCATTCCCTGATGTATTGCTTACGAATTCTTTTGTGTAGCCTTGTATGTGGTTTTAAAAATTTATACACACGAAGAAGCATGCAAAAATTTAGTTAAAGTTCAAAACTCATACCATAACTGAAAATGCGCTTTCGGCAAACTTCTCTAAAAGAAAATATTTTGGATACGTTATAAAGACACAGAGTTTTTAATAATAGTTATCGATTAAGTAATAGAATCAGGAAAAATCATGTGTATTGCTCATGCCCGAATCCCGGAAAATAAAACACTATATTGCAAGACTTCAACTTTTAGTTAGGGAGAAATTAAACTAAAGCTGTTTTAGGATTAAAAAAAAAAAGAAAATGAGTAAAGGATGCATGTGCCACTTGATACACATTTACATACAACTTTACAGGATAATAAACTGATTACGAAAAAAGTGGAAGAAATAAGAAATATCTTACATTTTTTAATTAAAAATAATAAGCTTTTTTTTTAAATAATACATATATAAGAATTTTATTTTTACAATAACAGCGTGTTTACCTGCAAATTATTAACATTTGAATATAAAATTAATATTTCTGATATTTTACCTTTTACACTTATATTCCTTTCTTATTTTATATTCCACTTATATTCCTATTAACCTTTTTCACTTATTCTCCACAGCGTTAGCTGAAAAATTAAATTGTAATACTAATTATAGTAGCCTGTTGTCGTACACTAATAAAATTTTTTATAAAGCCATTTAATTTTTATAGGTTATGATAAATATTATTGTTTCAGAATATTAAGAAAGAAATATATAAAAAAATAAAAATACATGCAATAAAAAATTATGTCTATAAAAAAATTATGCAAAATCAAAATTACAGCTTCAAAAGTTACGTGTGTCTGAGTTTTTTTGCGTTAATGTTGTTTTCATATAAAAAACATGTCTGTAAATAAATTATGTTTTAATCAGAAAAAGAAATTTTAAGGGTAAAATTTACTATAAAGACAAAAAACTTTATAGGAAAAATTATGTTTCACTTTTATGTTTCACTATTATGTTTCACTAACTTTGTCATGTTAACTTATGACATTTTTTTAAAAAATAAAATAAAAGAAAATTAGCGAGATTATTTCTATTAACAGAGAAAATGTAAAATGAAATACATTTTATGCAAAAATAAACTAGATATTTTACATAACTTTACTTAGTTATTTTTTTAATACAGAATTAATCTTTGTAATAGACGTATAGTTGTAGGGGGGGAAAAAAGTAAACATTCTCTACTAACTCTGCAAAAATTTATCGTATATAAGAAAGTTCCTGGTACCAAACTATAGGAAATAATAAAGTCTACTTTTAAATGATACATATAAAACTTGATTAAGGGACAACCTGCATATAAAAACAAACTCAATCTTCGTTTTTCTTTTTCTTTCAAAAGCAAGACACAATTAAAACATCATAAATGAATGTTGTACCCTTTTAGCCAAAATACAAATTTTCATTAAATTCGTACGATTAGTTTCAGAGAACTTAGTTATTTTAAAATGCGCATATTTTGGGGGCTATATTCAAATTGAAATTTGTTACTATATTGTTGAAATGACTATGTCTATTTATTTTTTCTTGCCAACATGACCATTTCCCTCATCTTTATGTGTTTCAGCTATTGCTAAATGAAATGAATAAAACATATATTTTTTTCAAATTATGCTTTTCTGTGCACCAGATATGCCCCCCCCCCCCCCCCAAACAGCATTTTGACGTTTTATAAACCTAATTTAAAAACTACTTAGTTTGAAGTCAGTTATTTACTTACTACTTAGTAGAAAAATACCCTTTTTTGAAAAGAAAAATTAAAATTTCATGTCAAAATTAGATGTTGCCATTGAAATAATCAAAATTTGGGCTGTTTTTATTTGTAGATGGCCTCCTAAGGAAATTTTATGTACGCCATTTAAAAGTAGACTATATTTCCAATCTTTGGTGCCAGTAACTTTCTTCTAATATAATTTTTCACAGAATTAGTAGGCGTGTTTACTTTTCCCGACAAAAGTGCAACTTTTATATTTTCAGCGTCATTTTTTCCGATGCCACCTTTTTCTCGACATTCGCTGCTCTCATTTCAGTAAATTTAAATGATTTCTTTTTCTTTTTCAAATTTATCTGCACATTTGCCGTTTTTTATTTTATTTTTTTCCATTTCAATTACATCTTTTTTATTTATTTTTTATTTTTTTTTTTCAAATAAATACTTTACATTTCGGAACCGGTTTCGAATGTTAAAATATCTATCATAAGAAAAGGTTATCTACATTTTGTTCCACAAAGCGGATTCCTTAATAACTTGAATTTATTTTAATTAATTTGAGATAATTTAATTAATATTAGAACGCTTTAAGAAGGTTTTCATCTTAACAGATACCTTATTCTTTATAATTATAATCTTTTTTAAAAAAGTTTTCCACTACACATACGGTCTGTTTTCAATGGTTTTAGAATCAAATATATCTTAATTTAATTGTAAAATCCATAACAACTTCCAATTGTACATAAAAGACAACCGCTTATATATATATATATATATATATATATATATATATATATATATATATATATATATATAATATCTATGAATTTCAAAATACATATCAAGTTCTGATATCATTCTAATTTAATCTACAAAGAGATAAATAATGATATTGTGTAAACAGAATACCACATATCTAATAATTAACATATGCAATCATAATTTTACCATAGCATGTGCTTCAATGGTAATTGGCCAAATTTACTCATACCTGAATAATATTCAAAAAAGAAAGAGAGAGAAAGGGAAAAAAAAATTATAGATTGGAGTTGCTATTAAGTAAACACTAATGGATTAATAAATCAAATATGAACATTATACAATGGAAAAATGGACCACAAGAGAACAAACAAGAATTGGATATGAAAAAACACATGTAGATGTACTCGTCAGCTTGGTTGCACCCACATGTGTTTTAAAAAATAATTCAGTATTTCATAATTCTACTGGCATGATGCTAAGAACAGTAGAATCAACCAAGTATACTGAATTATTACCAGATAACAATTGGAAAAAATAAGATTGGAAATATTTAAATTGGAAATAAAAAACCATTAAGAATATATAATATAATTAACTTACATCGATTATCCTAAAAACATTATAAAACACCTCACTAAATTACCACTAGATATCATTTTTGAAATAATATTGGAAATTAGAACCTTTAAATTGTAAATAAAATATTTTACTCATAATAATTATCCTGAATCCACAAAATATAGAAACTTCTGCATAATATCCACGTCCACATGGCACGCACATAATTTTGACAATCGAGTTGAGAGAAATGATTTGAAAGACAAGTTGAGAGCACATTTATATATATATATGTATATAGTGTGCGATTCTTATAATTAAATCTGGTGAAACATATTTATACCACTTTTAAGACGGTTCTGAACCCCCCCCAAAAAAATCCTGAGCTCATTAATACAAAACATTAGGGATTTGAAATCGAATATATATATATATATATATATATATATATATATTTAAACAAATGTATTTTGAGTTATAAGAGATTGTTGTCTCACAATGACCTTTAGCGAGCTGTCGCGTCCAGAAATTCTGTCCAAAATGCCATTGTTTATAAGATTTTCTGATTTTTTTTTTTTTTTTTTTTTTTTTACGAAAATGGAAAATACTATTCGATTTCACGGTTTTTGAATTAGGGCACCCGTTAATCTTATGCGTTTGAGACAAAAAATAAATTCATAAATATCTCAGAAATAAGCTTGTTTGGATATGAGAACCGCCTTAATACAGAATAGTTGAAGCTTACCTATTGAAATCTTATTATTATATACAAGTATTTTTACTAAAATTCACACATTCAGATTGCGAACGATTATGGAATCTGACAAGCATGTCAACAAACCTTCTGTTACAACTGAATGTTTAAACGATGGTATTTTTGTAGTATGTTTGAATCGATATTAGTCGCCGTATAGAAATTACCATAATTTACAATAATTATTATCAATGAATTTTCATAATATAAATTATTTTATCTTTAAAAAAAACATTTTGTTTTTCAATTTAAAATTTCACAATATGATAAAGTTTAGCGACTTCTGCGTTTTAGTTTCTAGTTATTATTAGATTTTTATTTTTTATCTTATATCTTGCAGGTCTTAAATATAAACACTTTTCCTTAATCTAGCGTAATCTGAAATCTGCGGTTTTTTCACCCTTAATCATTGAAAGTATTTGTCTAAAATATTTAATGAAATCATACGAGTATATTGGAATTTGCGCAATGTTAGTAAATCGATATTCCGTTTATTAGCACAATAGTTTTAAATCGGTATCACAACTTTCCAGATTCATATGCATTCTTTGACTCTCACGCAAAGAAATGTTTTGAGGTAAAAGCGTCTGTTTATAAATAGAAATACATATTTGAAATAAAAGTTTAAATAATATAACTCAGTGCCTTAAGTGTATTTCTCTTATTTTCTTGATAAATTCTCTGATTATTAAAACCTGTGCGTGCTATTACTTGGACACCACATCTTAAAATAGTTAAAACATTTTTACAAAAAAAAAAAAAAAAAAAAAAAACTTTGATTCAATCATTAATGATTCATGAAAGTGTATCATTCATTGATGTTCAGCCTTCAAATATCCATTTTAGGTTGGCATATAACATGTTCTTCAATTAATCAAATCGTCAGTGATGGTGTGAGAAATTCTTGCCACATTAAAAGCACGAGATAGATAAAATAAAATGAAAGCATAATAATATAATATAATAATAATAATAATAATAATAATAATAATAATAATAATAATAAAAGTAAGCATACATTATGTAACAATTTCTAAACTGTTATATTCGCGATGTTTGTTTTCCTCTGAATTATTACGGCAAAATATGCTATTTCCAAATGAAGTATTTCACAGAAATAATTTACTTTTAATTAAATTATTCTACTTAACACATTACATATTCTCAAATTATAGGCACAGAAACGTAAAAAAATATTAAACATGAGATAAATAATTGGATATATGAAAACTGCGTGAAATCTTAAAGGCAGTATTCACGCTTGGTACTGAAGCCCAATTTCATTCACTCTTAATAATAATGTATAAAAAATAATGTAAATATAATGCTTTAAAGTAGATTAATTTAGACTTTGTTTCTATTTAAATGCTCGTGTTTAGAAGGAATTCTATAAAAAAGAAATATAGCAACTTAAATAGAAAGACAACAGGCGCACCTTTACGGAAGTTAAAATAATTATTTTTAATTGCTAAAGCAAAGAAAACATGTGGTAATTAATATCAACACCTTTTGGTTGTAAAAGAACTATCACTGGCACAAAATTTGCATAAAAGTTAAGAGTTCTTAATCTGTTTATTATTTTTGGAAACCATGTGGTTAATGAGTTAGTTGAAGCACCCCCTTTCATTCTTATTAATATACCTGTAAATCTGGTACTATCCATAAAAGTTACTTATATTCTAAAAAAAAAAAAAACTTTTTATGAAATAGTAATTTAATTTTAATTAATTTACGATTATGCGTTGAGAAATCAAATTTTAAATTCTAAAATGAGAAATTAAATAATGTTTATTTTTTTCTTTCTAGTTGCATTACTTAACAAAGATTTAAAAAAAAAAAACTATGTATTTTTGAAAAAATTCGCTTGTTTGTGATTTCTACCAAGCGTAAAAAATCTGTATATTTTTTATAGTGGAATTCGATGTCAAATTATTACGGAAATGTTTGCCAAAAACATGAAATACCTTCAAAAAATTAATTTTTAATTTCTAGTTATTAATGTTATAGATTGATGATGGATATTTAATGACTTGGGTTTTTTTATATAATAGTAGAAAAGTTAAAGTGATCATTACTGTGTCAAATTATTAATATTGGATATTTGATTGGGAATATTAACAAAAAATTAAAAAAAAGAGCAAATTCTAATTTTCCAAAATAATAATAATAATAATAATAATAATAATAATAATAATAACTAATGGGAATTTTTCATTAAAGATTCCCATTTGATGCTCTACTCAACAACAAATATCATATGCACACACTTTCCGCTAATACAAAAATCTTTGTTTTCGATGAGTTTCCATGAGCCTTGTAACAGATTATGCTTTGAGCAACATTATATAACATTAATACTTAAATCCTTTTTGACCGCCTAGTATGTGTTTGATAACCGAATATGAAAAGTAAGCAAGATACTTTTAAATTACGCACTAAATCTCTTCTGCGCATTTCTTCAAGTCCGTATAATAATAATTCACAGTAACAATAGTAACTAGACATAAAAGAGAAACACATTTCGAGTGCCAGATATTCAGCTCTCGACACAAGTAAAATGTTTTAGCATTGGATATGTGACCCTATATTGTGACGTCAAAATGAGGTATGGGGACACTTTTCATGGGGATGGATTTCAAGCTCTCAGTAAAAAGAAAATTCTCTAGCACTGGAAAAGTTCCCCCTTGATATGTATCCCCATCTGCTATGACGTCAGAATGAAGTATGGGGATACTTTTCATGGGGGAAGTTTTCCAATTTTCGACTTTTCAAGATCTCAGTGAAAAAGTAATTACCTGGCACTGGAAAACTTCCCCCTTTTGGTTTGGGGGAACTTTTCATGGGGGAAGTTTTCCAATTTTCGACGAAACTAAAACTCTCTAGGACTGGAAATCTGCCCCCATCTGTGGTGACGTCAAAATGGCGTACGGGGATACTTTTCATGGGGGAAGTTTTCAAGATCTCAGTGAAAAGAAAATTCCATGTCACTGGAAAACTTCCCCCTTTTGGTTTGGGGGAACTTTTCAGGGGGAAGTTTTCCAATTTTCGACGAAAGTAAAATTCTCTAGGACTGGAAATCTGCCCCCATCTGCTGTGACGTAAAAATGACGTATGGGGGAACTTTTCATGGGGGCACTTTTCAGGCGCCTCTCCTGAATACTACTAGAACACTGAGCGGTCAGTTGTCAAAAGTGTGATTTACGACATCCGGTGGAAGGGAATGATAACGTTCTTCGGGGATGGAAGCGAGCGAGCAAGAGAAAATTTTGGACTGGGCTGGAAAAGTCTGGAGTTGAAACTATCTGACATTGCTGATATTTTATTAAAAAATAATGTTAAATTTAAGAAAATTTAATAGCGAAGTATAGGTGGGGCCGTGCCCCAAGTGCCCTATATGACGGGCCGCCCCTGCAGTTTTCTCTTACACCTTTTGGAAAACTTTCCAAAGTCTTCCAATGTGTTGTGGATAGCACTTTCTAATGCTCGTTTTAACAAACACATAGCTGGTGATAAATAAAAAATTATGGTAACACTGCAGCAAACATGGCTCTTAAGTGAGAGTATCAAAAGAAGAGCAATTTTTATCGATTAATAGAAAAAAAAAAAAAAAAAAAGAAAGAAGTTTGTGTATGTAAAAAAAAAAATCCAAAATAATTCCTTATTGCTGCTGGATTTTGTTATCAAATTAAATTAAAGGGAAAAATGTAGTAAAGCTAAGGTGATTTCACTTTATTATCAGTAAAATATTTTGGAACACATTTTTCTAGAAGAAATTGCAGCTTTATATGAAAAAGACATTAACTGAGATTCATATGAACCAAGTCTCCCAGCCGCTCTTCCATAACTCATCTAACATATTTTACAAAGAAATAATCCCAAACGGAAATAAATTTTGTCTCAATTGAAGAAATGCATGTAAAATCACACAATACTCCCCTATCCCCTCATCAATAGCCTCTTTCTGAATTTGGATTGTTTAAACGAATTCACGAACATTGAAAAAACTTTGGAAAGTTTTAGAAGAGATATCGAGAAAAACTGACATGGCTGTAGCTAGAAAAATTCTATTATAGAAATTTCGAGGCAGAGCTATTGCCAATCGTCAAGGTTATCCAACAAAGTAAGATTGTTGCAAAGAATATATCATTTATGCGTAGAAACTAACACTTGAACATCGTTTCCATGAAGTGTGAACAACCTTTTGTATTTTGAAATACATTTTTCTAAGCTATATAACTGTTTACCAGGGTTGGGTTTTTGACATGACAGTGGTAAAAACCGTGTTTTTACCGGTTTATTCCGTCAAAAACCTATCATTTTCGATTGTCCTCCAATTTATGGTGTAAGGTAGCATACAATACATTTCTAGATTGATTTTACCTTGTTGTTCTTGTTATTATTATTATTTACAATTACATCTGTTAAATTTATTTAAAAGAAGATCATTTCCTAATATGGGAAAGATTTAAAAATACAAGATTAAAAGAAAAGAACAATATTTGTCATAATATTCACTAATATAGATTCTACTAACTGCAATTAACATTAATATTAAATAATAATAAAATGTTATTATAATTATTAAATAACATTCAATATACATTTTTAATAAGGTACATTAAAATTATTTTAGAGATGCAAAAATGCTGTTACATTGTATAACAATAGATGTTAGGCATAGACTGGCAGTGAATAAATTTGAATATTCTTCGATATAATATTTTAAAATGCATATCTTATGTATTCATAAATGCAATCGTGGTGATTTTCATTTGCACTTCAATAAGTAGAATCTTAAAATTTTGTTTTCAACAATGTTATAAATTGTACCGAAATTATACATATTGTTTAATCTAATACTTATAGGTTACAGGATTTCTTCTAAAAATCGAATTTTTTTTAGACTTTGCTAAACAGCTTAAGATATTGTACAGATCTTCTAACAGAGATGTACTGTACACGTATTATTCTAATGCAATTCTTTTTTGTTTTTCTTGTATGGATAAATATACTTTAGAGTCTTTTTGATACTGAATATTTTATGTAAAACAACTTAATATTAAAGATAGAATGAAAAAAAAATGTAAAAACAAACTACTAAAAATGGGTTTTTGACAGTTTTTGACATTTTTGACAAGGAGGTTTTTGACATGACGGTAAAAACCATGGTTAAAACCGGTAAAAACCGTCATGCGTCAAAAACTTGCCAACCCTGCTTTTTACATAATTAATATAATTAAAAAAATTAATTAATTAGAACAGGAAGTTAAATAAATTAAATATTGTATGATTGTAATTAGTTATTGTTTATTTTTCTTTTTCAGGTGGATAATATTGGACAATAGAAATGTATCCCCTGAGGAAAGGAGAAGAAATTATTGGCTTCACGGTCGAAATTTAGCTGATTCACCATACTCTGGCATGGGTAGAGGATTCATCAGTAGCTTGAGATACCTAAATTCTTCCCGATCTTCCTTTGAACCGAATGAAAGACCAGTTTCATTCTCTGATAAGAATCACTTAAATTCTCCTCTAATAATATTCTGCGATAATCCATCATCCATACCAGAAGGTTTCCCTGTTAAGAGACTATTCCTTGTGATCTTAGCAATCAATGTTCTTTCATTGAAAATGGAAGGCTATGGTCAACACCGGCTCTATTACAAAAATCTATTACAAAAATACCGGCTCTGCTACAAAATTATTCGGCCTTGGCCGAATAATGGACTTGATATTCGGCCGAAGCCGAATATTCGGCAGATAGGCCGAATAATCGTTGCATCTCTAATATGAATATTTGTATTGTACATTTTACGAATTATGAAATATATATATTTTATGAATTATACCTATTTTATTTCTATTAAAAGACAGAAAAAAGGGGAAGGGGGGGGGGGGTAATTTTTTTTCTTTAAAAAGACAATATAATGAAATCTTTCAAAAGGATTAAAATGAAAGTGTCTTTCCTGAAATGAATATAACATATGAAATGGTTACATGAAGCAAATAAAATGTAACTTAAAAGGAGAGAAAAAATAGTGAATTACATTTATATTTTTCTTATTCAGTTGTTAATAATAATAAAAACTCTGATATTTATGAATTATTCATATTTTATTATTATTAAGAGACATGAAAAGAAGGGGGGGGGGAGGTAAAAAAGATTTTTTATCTTTAAAAAGACAATATAATGAAAGTTTTTAAAAGGATTAAAATGAAAGTGTATTTTCTCAAATTAATAGAATATTAATAACATATGAAATGTTACATGAACGTATATACATGGTTACATACCCTGTAAACTTATGGCTGAAATAAGTTTTGGAACGAACTTGGAAAGTTATGATGACGAATGGAAAATAAACGGAGTTTGTCATCCTTGACCGAGGTTAGTGACGTCACTCCGAGTGTACCCGGGCTTTCTTAATAGAGCCGGTGTTGCTATGGTCCAGTACCTGGCTTGAGAGATTACTTCAGTGACGGCGTTAAAACCCTGGAGATATATTTCAGAACAACAAAGGAACCCTATCTCAACGTCGCTGAAGTGAGGAATGTTTTGACTGGCTGTATTTTTGCCGAAAGCAAGAGACAATTAATGGACCAGTACTGCAAAGATTTCGAAGAAGTCATGCCATTTTGTTCAAAAAACTACGAACCTAGAAAGCTATCACACCTGTGTCGCTGCCAAGTGAGACAGAATTATAACGGCAGTGGATCTACTCTTCCGGCATTTATAGGACAATTGAATATACCAAAGGATATAAAAGACTTCCTCTTGTGTATGCCAATAGAAAAAAGACCCTGTACTTTCTAGAACCCCTTTACAGATATGGAATAAAATCTGTCCATGCATCAGGTACTTTGTCTGTTTTTTTTTTTTTTTTTTTTTTTTTTGATTTATTTCCACAGTTTTTAAGAATCAGTCTTTGCATTTGTAAAGAAATGAGGTGGTTGGGGCAAGAGAGTGTTCAAAGCCACATTTTTGAACTTCTGAGATATCAATTTGAAAATTTGATCAAATACTCCAATCAAAATGTATAACCTAAAGTTTTTTCGCTAATGTCTTAAATGTCAGTAACATTTGTGATATTATGTGTAACAATATGGCATTACTTTAATGATATTAATTACTATTACATCATTTGTAAATTTGCTATCTTTATTGGGGGCATAAACGTCTGGGGGAAAACGAAACCTGGGACATATGCTTCCATCAATTGATACTAGAAACAAATTATATATAGGATATAATTTACAATATTAAGCAACAGATTACAGTGTTCAATTTATCTCACCAAAATTGTAACTTGGCACTTTTTTGCCTTGACCCCCTCAAATTACTCATTTCCATTCCTTAAGGCTGCTCGTCAGTAAACTTCTCGATTCCCCTCGCTAATGTTAATCCAATGCATTCGTATTTTTAAAATATCTCCTCGGGAAATTAATATTTTTAACTCCTGTTTCCTGAGTACTGTTCTTAAAGAATGTCTCTTTTTTTCTTAGTTATCAAAATATTTCTAAACTATGTGCTTAATTTATATTTTTATGTGTTAAAATATTAGCGAAACTGAATAGGATTTTAATATTTCATATAAAATTAAGTATATATTTTAGAAAAAAATTGAAAACTAAGAAAACAAGACACATTCTTTAAGAACAATAAAAAGAAAACAGAAGTTAAAAATATTAATTTTCCGAGGAGATATTTTAAAAATACGAATGCATCCTACGCCCATAGGAATAACATTAGTGGGGGAGGGGGGGGGGATCGGGAAGTTTACTGACGAGCAGCCTTAAGCGTGCATAATAACCGTGTTTATAAAGGTTGTTAGATTGAGACAGAAAAACCAACTGCTACAAAATTTGACACAAAGAATCTTATCTAAGTACAATGGTATTATTTAAGTGACTGCGTTAAAACCTTGGGAGACATTACGTTATGAAACATCATTTTGATGCTAAAAATTTTATTAACAGACTCATTAGAAGTAATACAGTATACAGAACCGATTTTAAAGGAGGGGGAGAGACAACGGGACGTCGATCTATGCCGAAACAGTAAAAGGCGGAAAATATGTAAAATACCTAGTGAAAAGTTGGTAGTATTTTTAGACGATATTTTCAGGGGATCTGAAAGCATTATATACCTCAAGGGGACTGTAATGGTTCAACAATGTAACTAAGTCCATTCACGGAACGCGGATTTGTCGGCCTCTTTGATGTTAGGAGTCTTATGTCGCGTTGAAAGAGAAGAGTGCTGCTAAAGACGAGGGTCTATGACATGTTTATCACCACCAATGGGGGGAATTTCTTTTGCCGATTTTGAACGCTTTGCTTCCAAACCTTTAAAGGTGCGTTTTTATTTTGCGTTTTCAACATTCCCTGACAAAAAAGTCGTAAATTATTTCACTAATTTTTCTTTCTTCAAGAGTCTGTGGTCATCAACAAAAGAAATGGGAGTCTCAACAAAAGAAGTAGGCAATGATAAACATGCCAAGGATCTCCTCCGCTGACCTCTGATCTCTAGACGAGCCTCAGAAGACTGACCACATCAAGGATGGCAAATGACCACATCAGAGGTTCCGCTGCAGCAAAACGCAATCTCATCGAACCTTAAAGACCGATAAAAATGTCAAGAATTCGATGCTTTGCTTTTTTTAGTCTCTTTGATGTGGGGAATCTTTGTCGCACTGTAAGAGAATGCTAAGAATAGCGGAAGAGAGTCCGTGACATGTTTTTCACATCCTGTGGAGAATTTATTTTGATGACTTTGTGTGCTTTGCTTCCAAACCTTTGAAGAGCAATCAAAGAAGTGGGTAAGTGTGATCAAAGGGTTAACATATGTAATTATCTTTATAACAAACTCCGCACAAAGGGTTAACATATATTTAACTATCTTTATAAAAAAAACTCCTTTTTTTTCGAATATCTGAACAGGCCCGATAGCGGGCTAAGCCCGCTATTATATTTTGTCATAATAATATTTGTCATGTGGACTAATTGCGATATTTAAAAAAAAGATAAACCTTTTTTTTTTAAGAACTCATGTTTCTACTATTAAATATGCATATTTTTCGCAAAATTTTAAGTAGTGCTTGGGTACAGTTATACATTTATAACGGACTGAAATATCAGAGAGTTCGGAAGATGAGAACAATTTTTTTATTGCTATGTTAAAGGAGCCGAAGCGAAAATAAACAAACAAACAAAAAAGCGTCAAGAAAACATTTATTTTCAACTAGATAACAATATTTTTTCATGCAATTTTTACAAGGGGCTGTAAAAACGTTTTATTTATCACCAATAAAATTTCAAAGTTTTCGGATAAAAAAATTTTTACTTTTAATCATAATTTTCCTCTTAGTGCTTAATTATTTTAAGTATTTTTTTTATCAATCGAATAAAAAATATTTAGTTGAAATTAGAAAATCTAGAAAGGGGATATTGTCCTTTCTTTGGTGCTGAAATAACTATGAAAAAAGTGTCAAGAAACAGACTTTTTTTTTTTTTTTACTTTTGCTGTTTACAATTACATGTATAGAAATTATTTGAATCTATTCAATACATTCTAATGACATTCATGCGACACGCACGTGCTTGTGCAAAAGGAAAAAATATGTATATATATATATATATATATATATATAGTATATATAAAGTCTTAATTAAAGTTATTGAGAACCCCCCCCCCCCCAACATGTTTTAATAAAGAGGATGAAATAAACTAGTTTTAGCCTAATAATTTGTTGAAAATAATTGCTGAAAGTATATTCTGAGTTCTGACGTAAATATTTGTTAAATTTAGGAAACTGAACTATTGTACGGTAAGTATGCATCGCAATATTTTATCAATGCTTTCTCTCTTTTAATATCTTGGCGTCGCACTGTAGATGTAATTGTTACTTTTATTAATGAAATAACTAGTAAATCGTTAAAACATTAAATATACAGATAAATGTCAAATTAAAAATCTCTTGATGACATAAACACATCTGACGTCAAGGGAATATGACGCCACGATCATGCAGTTTTAGCGTTACAATCTATAATTTCGCGTAAGGTACTTTTTATGAAAAGTGGTCGATGGGATATTGGAAAAGTACCAAAAATTATTTTAGCATAAGCCTAATAATTGTTTATATTGTTTCCTAAGAGAAATAATTGTAAGAAAACCTTTTATTTGTAAAAAAAAAAAAGTCGTCTTTTTTCCAAAGAAAAAAGTTTTTTTTCCCGACCACTTTAAAATTTCAGGACCATTGACCAGTGATTGGCCTTGGTCGAATTTTGTTGAAAACTTTTCAATAGCAGGCCTGCTGGAATGTTATGGGTTAAAGCGTACAAGAACTCGACATCCTGGGTGTATTTGGAAGTGACTGAAACTGGGAGAGTATTATCTTATATTGGTAGTATAATAATATATAATGCAGTTAAATGTTTATATTTGGGAAATATAATAAAATTTTAATTTAAAAAAATTTTATTTGTAAAATTTTTAAGAAATTTTTTTATGAATTTTGTAGTAGTTATGAACTTTTTTTTTAATAGAACCATCAAGTTGTTCGCTGTCAAATTTTTACAGGTTCCATCTAGTTATTTATTACTCCTCTTAAGAACGGGAATAGGGGAGAACTTGATCATCAAATGACAATGGGACACCATTTTGGTACTCCCCAGGCCTGTTAATTCACAACACAATCAATGTGTCAATCCCCCTTTGGGAAGAGGGTAGTCCTGAATCATAGAGAAGGGATTTAAATTAGATGGCTATGTCTTGAACCAACACCTACTTGACAAGTGGATGTGGCCTGAACGGGTCCATGACGGTCTTACGGGAGGGCAAAGCAATATGGGGGAAAAAGAACAGATAAGGTCGGCCGGAAATGAAATGATTATAGTTTAAAAATGAATCTGTAAGTTTCGAATAGTTGAGCGGAGAATTTTTACTTTCTTTTTTTGATATATTTATTTAATCTTAAAAATTATGTAATGTATCTGTAGTAAAAATTATTAGCTCACCCTTCTCTGCATTCTTATTTGTAATTTTAATTCATATTTCAAGAACTTGATTTTTAGAACCTCTTGCCTTCATTTATTTATTTATTTTATTTATTTTTTTTACTTTTTCATTTTTTTTTTTCCTAAAAAGAGAGAAAATATGGAAATGTGCACTAAAACTTGGTTGAACCCCAATTAAGTAAGCATTAGACTACATTTTCCTAACTCGTTACTATCGGACATATTCTGGAAATTACTTTTATTCTTAAGTGCATAAAATTTGCTGATATTATTACTCAAATACCAAGGAATCGTTCAGACTTTTTTTTATAAAAGCAAAGGATTTTTAAATAAATATATCGTTAAAGGTTTAAGTCGAGTTTCGGAACAATGGTCACGAAAATGTCGCCATCGGAATACAACTAAGATTCAAAATCTTTCACATTTATAGGAAAAATAAAAATACTGTTGTATACTGTAAACACTTTAAGGTGGTTCTCAAATGATGTGCTGAACAACGCGAAACTTTCTGACACATTTTCTGACTCATTTTTTTAATGCAAAGGCATAAAATTGGCAGTATTGACTATGGAAGCGATTTGGAATCAAAATGAGTCTTTCAATTTTTGATAAATAAATTACTTTTCGAGTTATGAGCGATTAATGTCACGTGACGACACGTTTTTCCCTTTCTTCGTGGTGCGGAGTTGGGAATTCGGTTTAAAACGCCCACTTTGACAGTATTTTCTGAAATATATTCTACCTTAAAATGGAAAACGTCTCTCGATTACAAAATTTCTGATAAAGAATACCTTTCAATTGAACAGCCTTAATCGTAATTCCTGAAATTTTCATGTATTTACAGATAAAAATCTATTCTAAATATGTTGAAAATATTAATATTGTTCATCTAAGGAAATAAAAATGAGAATAACCTTAAACGGACTCAGTGCGTCTAAAATTTTATTAAATATCGATTTAAAAACATTATAATACAAGATTTTATATTTAAAAATATTATTTGCAATACATTGAAAATTTTACAAGATGCATACACGCTAATATATAAATATTTGTAACAAAAATTTTATTTAATAAAATAGCTGTAACATTAGAAACGTCGGCGAAAAATCATTTGTCGTGTCCCGGTTGGGTTGCAAGTCAATGTAAAATGAGTTACGATGAATTTCATTTATAGTATTTCAGCTTTTAAAGAACTATGTTTAAAGACGAAATTTTTATATTAAAATCTGCCAGTTTATTTGTATTTCACAGCTACTGTTCCTGAAATATAGAACGCAGTGTGGTGAAATTAACACCAATTATTCGCATGGATCCGAGGATGTCGTAATAGCTATATCAGAAATTTAATTATTTTCCGAGATATTAATTTTCTTGTAACTTTTTCTTAGGGCAACTAAATTTATTAATTTTTTTAAGGAAAGAAAAGATAAATAATGGGGTATCATCTACTATCCGAAATGGTGAACTTCCGTTGTGAAATATCTTTATCTTTGTTTAAAAGTCATGAATTCGTCAGAAAATAACCATTTTGAGAAGAAACTTTTAAATAACCAAACCGTTTTCAGATCCAAACTGGTTAATTTGTGACACATTCCTGAATCCATTATTGCTTGTAAACGCATTAGACTGGCAGATTCTCTTATTCAGAAACTATGAAATCGAAATAATTTTCCATTTTTTTGGTAAAGACTGGAGACCTTTCAGAAAACGTTGTCAAAGCTAGTGTTTTGAACCGAATTTCCAACACGACAGCCTAATTAAGGTCGTTGGTTATAAGACAAAAATTACAAATATTTCAAATCTCTCCAATAGTCCTGCCTACAAGTGTTATGCTTTTACGTTTAAAAATGAGTACATAAATGTGCCAGAATTTTTATGCTAATACGTATTCCAGTTGAAAATATCATAATCGAAAAAAAAAAAAATATCTTTAAGTTCTTACTGTTATTTCTATGAGTCAATTTTTTTTTTTTTTTTTTTTTTTTGCTAGCAAAATGTAAAGTAAAAAAAACTTTTTTTTTGTTTAAATGCCCACCATTTTGTAAAAAAATCAACTTTTAAAAGTAAATAGTATCGGTATAGGCTTTATAATTTGTCGACCCAGTTTCTTTCCCATGCTTATAATCGGAGAAAAACGGTCGCACGATTGGAAGTAACTTGCAATTACTCCCCATCACACAAGGCGTATTATTATTGTGTTTTACACACAAAAAATTTAAATGTAAAAGTGAAACGTCAATAAATATAATGTTAAAAGTCCGAAGGTAGTTTATCTTTTTTTTTTTTTTTTTTTTTGTAACACACACGCATAATAAATAAATAAATATATCTCGATGTCAAAGTTTACCGTTCATCAAGTTTATTAATTAATAAACTCCTACTAGCCCTAATATTTTCCTAATTTTAGTTTCAGCAGATTCGGAAATAGGAGGGTGGGCGCATATTTTTGCAGTGCATTTTCGAGGATATCTCTGAAAATATGATACCTAAAATTAAAATTAATATATTTTTGAGTTCGGTATTACGAGATCTTTCGCACGATATACAAAAATAAAACTTTTTTTTTTTAAGTAACTTAATTAGACCCCTAAATTTATTCTAAACATATTTGTGATTGGCTAATAATCTGATATTCTGAAAATATGTGGGCTAAAAAGCTTTTATATAACTTTCCCAAGTTGTGAACTTTCCACGTCCCATTGTTTACGAGAAAAAGGGCCGACAGTCCTGTGTCCGACAGTCGGACACAGGAGATATCTTATATTGGTTTCGTTTTTTCTTTTTAAATACTCAACTTTAAAAAAAAAAAAAAAAAAAAAAAAAAAAAAAAAAAAAAGGAAACATTCTCTAAATTTTAGTAGAACCTCTCCTAAAAATGTAGCACCCTCCCGCGCTAAACGATTCTCTCCTTTACCGAAAAATGAAAAAAAAAAGTTTGTTTGCCGAAAAATGAAAAAAAAAAAGTTTGTTTGAATAGTTATTGAAAAAAAAAACTGAGATTTTCATGCATTTCAGAACAAAAATAACAAAAAGATAAAAACATTGGTTTATTTTTTCACCACTATTGATATTCCAAAATTCCGTTAATGTGAATTGTGACAAAAATATTAGCAACTATGAATTTTAACAAACGTTTAAAATGAACTGCATTCATTGCCAACGATGAAATGTTGCTTTCCGATATTTATCGCTATTTCTATTTGTATTTATTGTTTATATTTCGATTAAATTTTAATATATTGCATAAATATCTCTCGTTAATTATTATTTTTTTTTCTTTATATCTTTTTCTTTTCTTTTCTTTTCTTTTTTTAAAGTTTAATTCACAATTTGTTGAGAATGTATCATTTTGAAACACGGTGAATTAATTGCGAAAACTATAAGTAATATTTAGAAAATTTTAAGTTTTTAAAGTATAACGATTCATGTTGAATATATTAAGTTTCTCTTTATTATTTTGTCCAAATACCCTATCTCTAAATAAACTCGAATTTACTTTCTATATACAGTGGACTCTCCCTATCTGAACACTCTCTAATGTGAACACCCCGGTATTATGAACACTTTCTGACGGTCCCGGCGAAATTCCATAGACTTAACAAACGATGAACTCTCTGTATTCTGAACACCCTCTAATCTGAACACCCCACTATTATGAACGCTACTTTTGATCCCCATTCTAACCCGCCTCTCCGTAAACTGAACGTGTGTTTGCAGTCAGAACGTAAATAATTTCCGCATCACGGAAATTCAGAAAAAATGTTGCAGAAAAATAAAAGGGGTTCAATGAATTCGATTTAAAAATAAACAGACAAAATCATTTCTAGATTTTAAGAGCTACCCAATACTGAAATCTGTTTGAATAATTCAGATAAAATCTTCAGTTAACAAAACAAACAAAACATTTATTATAACAAAAAAATTCGAAAGAATATTTTTGTCTTTACCGTACGTGTTCTCAACTAACTAGAACATACTTTTATTTTTAATAAACAAAAAGTGCACTTATGAAATTGTTGCCATTTCAGAAAAAGTAAATCATGATAATCAAATTAAATGAAATGATCAAAACCAATCAATTTTTATGCAAAGAGACACAAGAAAAAGTAATGTAAAAAAAGTCATGTGATTCCCCCTCCCGAGCTGAGATAAAAATAGAAAGATTGCGCAACAGAAATGCCCACTCCCTAGTGACAGATAAGAGACAACAGGTGTTAGAGGAAGTGGTCAAAAAAGGATTATGGTTTCTTTTCTGCACACCTGGTTGGCAGCATTATCGCTTCTGTTTCTTTCTTCCTTTTTGCTCGGCAAAGGTAAAATTTTTTTGCCATTTCACTATCGTTGCAGGGAACGAAGCAATGCAGATATGTCAGAAATAGGTAGTAAAAAAGGAAAGAAATGTAGCATCAGGAAAAATATGAAGTTGTTCAAAAATTAAAATCAAAAGTAAGTCAAAGGAAAATTGCATCTGAATTTGGAATTTCAGTAGGTCAAGTCAACGCCATCAGCAAGAAAGAGAAAGAAATTATAGCCGCTTTTGAAGCAAATAAACCTTCCTCAAGGTGTAGAATTTTCGAAAAGAAAACGGGAAACGAGAACATAAACAATCACGTCTGGAAATTTTTTGACAAATGAGAACGAAGAATCTTCCTGTCACTGGACCCCTGCTAAAGCAGATTGCTCTGGATTTTGCAGAAAAAGAGAAAAACACGGAGTTCAAGGCATCAGAAGGATGGCTGACTCGCTTGAAAAGTCGGCAACATCGAATTCAAAATAATCAATGGTGAAGCTGCTGACGTAAATATCGACACTGTGGAGGAATGGAAAAGAAAGCTTCCGGATATAACAAAGGATTTCGATGCCGCTGACATTTTCAATGTCGACGAAACCGGCCTGTTTTTCAGAGCACTTCCAAATAAAACAGGGTTCATACGGAGTTTGCTAAATGAAAAATAAGGACTCTGTAAGGACTTCTTTAAAAGAAAAATAAAGATTTTCTAAAGTTTATAAAAAACAGTATATATGCTTACTCACATTAAAATTTAATCACAAGGTTGAAATTTGACATAATAAAACATAATTACCCTTTTTAATTAATTATTTTTTAATGAGTTACAAAATGAAAATAAATACAAAAAATATATAAAACAAACATTTTATTAGTCGGCTATCAATTGTTTTTTAGCATCAAATTCTTTGGACAGGGAGGAAATTTCCTCATTTTTTTTCTTTAGCAGATTTCCTACAATTGTTTGATTTGATAAATAATTCAATGTCTTTAGTTGTTTTAGCTTTATCGGCTAATTCCTTGGCCATATTTTCCAACTGCAATACCTCCTTTTCAAGACACCATATTTTTTGCTTTATAAAACTAATTTTGAGCTGCCATACTTGGCGGATTATGAATGTTTGGCGATATTTTTTTTTAATATTTTACGGATTCGCGTTAAATATTCAGCTCACGTTAAAAAATAAGGACTTTCAATAAAAAATAAGGACTTTAAGGATCCTTATTAAGGACTATCAAAATGTAAGGAGTTTTTAAGGACTTTTAAGGTCCGTATGAACCCTGTAAAACCCTAGCAGAAGGAAGCGAGATATGCATGGGAGGAAAAATGTCAAAAGAAAGACTTACCGTCATGCTCTGTGCCAATTTTACGGGTGAGAAGCACTAACCACTTGTGATAGGAAAAAGTGAAAAACCACGATGCTTCAATAATGTGAAGATAGCATCATTGCCTATGCACTATAAATCAAATCGAAATGCCTGGATGACATTCACAATTTTCTCATAATGGTTGGAGGGCATTAATGAGATGATGAAGAGAGAAGGAAGACAAATTCTTCTTTTTGTGGATAATGCCAGATCACATACAAATGTGCAGCTGAGAAACGTGAGCCAGAAGTTCCTGCCACCAAACTGTACTTCTATAATCCAACCACTGGATCAAGGAGTAATCAAGACATTTAAAGCTCACTACCAAATTCATTTTCTGAAGAAAATCTCCGTGGTGATGGAGGAAGCAAATTCAGCAAGCGAACTAACGAAGAAGGCCAATGTCATGGAAACTATCCATTGGATATCAATGGCTTGTAATGAAGTAACCCCCTACACCATCCAAAAATGCTTCTACAAAGCTGGATTCCCGTGTGAGAATTAGCAATCAAGGCCAGAGGACCAAAATGCAACATCTGTGAGAGACTTGGGGTCAATTCTTCAGGATCTTCATACTGAAATTGAACTTGGAGCTTATCTCGAAGCCGACGGAAGCATTCCTATTTGCGACAACATCGTTGAAGAGGAAGAGGGTAATGAAGACGAAGCAGAACCAGAAGAGAGCGATGAAACAAGAAGCCCGATTACCTTCAAGCAATATGGCCAAGGGATTCAAGACCTGTTGAACTATGCGGCTGAACATCACCCGGAAGCCTTTCCACTTTTTAAACAACTAGATAACACATACACTGCACGAGCATACACAATGCACAAACAAACTAAAATTACTCCCTTTTTAAGTAATATACCTATTATGCTTTATGTATTGTATGTATGTAATTGTATGTTTTGTAAAATTTTTTTAATATAACTTTTTTAATTAACTTTTTTAATATTTTCTAAATTCAGCACCTCCATCTCGGTAACTTGCATGGCAAACCAGGCTAAGTATTCTACATAGTCTATAAACTCAATACATAGTAGTAGTAGTAGTAATGCATTTCCCAATCTCCCTCTATAATGAACACCCCCTTAATCTGAACATTTTTTGTCGGTCCTATGAGTGTTCAGAATAGAGAGAGTCCACTGTATATTATGGCAATAGATTTAGCTGTGTAATAATAAAACAGAAATTTTTGCTCGGCTGATTCATAACAATAATAATCAAGTATATATATATATATATATATATATATATATATATATATATATATATATATATATATATATATATAACCATAAATGAAACATATATATATATATATATTATATATAAGATTTTAATAAAGATATTGGATTTAAAGAGATTGGAGGAAGATTTTAAGATATAAAAAAAATATTGGAATGTTGAGAAAATGTTTGTATGCGTGTCTTTCACGCCTAACTATGGAAAATGTCAATATGTGAACTCGTTTTTAACTTTAACACTTTACACATCGTTGAAAAGTGTTTATGAATTCGGTTTGTATGACTGTATATCTGTCTCGGTGTACATGCCTCGTAAATATACTCGGATTGCAAGAAATTTTTATATTTTGATATTTATTATAGAATTCTTGGTATCGAAAATGAAATATAAAGCTCGTTTACAAGGATAGACATTTTTATTTTTTTAATTACATTACGGTCTATGGAGAAAAAGCATTTCTGATGCATTTTAATAATGTTACACTCCCTCAAGCATAATGAAATTAATATGAAACACTGAGGTGTACTAAAAAATTATTTGTCAAGATTATAAAATATCCATAATTTATAGTTAGTCTGTAGGGACACACAAAAAGAGTCCATTGCATTATGGACTTACTGACAATTTGACGGGGTAGGGGAAAATGAGGGAGACGAAAAAGCAATTAACAGCCTGGCGACTTGTAAATAAGAAAGGTAGCCAGATTCAATCCTTACTCGTCTTTCTTTACAAACAATCCTTGATATACGGGCCCCTGGAATGGAGATAAAGCGAAGAAACATTTTTGCTCATTAAAAGACATCTGTATCACAACCCCCCTCCCATCCATTATTATTCATTCTTCAATGTCAGTTCCTCTTGTAGATAAATTCCACAGCCTTTACTCTTTTCAAAGTGCAAATCACAGAAAGAAAAAAAAAATCATTCTGCATATAAAAATTTTATAAAAATTATAACTAAACAATTCAGCTTTTTGTATCATGAGCAAAAGCCATAATAAATTTCGTGTGGCCTAAAAAATAACAAGAAATGTATTATGTAAAAAATATAATTGAACAAACATTTTTTAGAACATTTGTTTATTTATTTCCTCATCAATGATATCCCAAGATTCCGTTAAGATGGTTCTCAAATAATATGCTTAACAGCACGAAACTTTCTGACGCATTTTGTGATTCATTTTTAAACGTAAATGCATAAAAATAGCAGGGTATTGAAACAATTTGGAATCCATTTTTTGTCATCCATTTTATCATAGTCATCCATTTTATCATAGTCATCCATTTTATCATAGTCCTCCATTTTTTGATAAATAAATTATTTATCGAGTTATAAGCGATTCTTGCTACGTGACAACACGTTTTTCTCCTTTCTTGTGCTGCGGCGTAGGAAATTTGATTCAAAACGCTGACTTTGGCTGTATTTTCTGAAAGATCTTTGGCCTTTACCAAAAAATGGAAAACGCCTTTCGATTACAAAGTTTCTGAATTAAGAACACTTGCCAATTTCACAAGTTTCCGAACAAAAGTAAATTAAAAAATATTTCGTAAAGTAGCTAGTTTGGATTTGAAAATATCCTTAAGGGGGTTTCTCAGTCAGCTCTCTAATTCTCCTCGCCAATATTAAAGATATGGGCGTAGAAGAATGCACCGTACATTTAAAAAATCTCCTCATAAAATAAAATTTTTTAATTTCTTTTTTTTTTCGTACTCTTCTTAAAAGATGTTTTTTTCCGCCTTAGTTGCCAAAATATTTCTGAAATATCTGCTTAATTTAATATTTTATGTGTTAAAAGCGTAATATTTTAACACTTCAAGATAAATTCTGATGAAAACATTAGCAACTATGAATTTCATTTCAACAAACGTTTAAAATGGACTGTATTCACTATCTTCGGTGAAATCTATTGCGGTCTGATATTTATGGCTATTTTAATACTATTTATGTGTTTACATTTTGGTTATTTTTAATGTGTTAATTAAATAGCTGTCGTTAAGGATTTTTTTTTTTTTTTTTTAAGTTAAGTACATAATTTGTTGAGAATATAAATTTTTTGAAACTTGGTCAAATTAGTGAAAAAACTATAGGTAAAATTTCGAAAGTTTAAGTTTGCAAAATGTAGTCATTTATGTTTAGTGTTTTGTTTTACTCTCTCTTTATTTTATTTTATTCGAATTTTTCACTTCCAAATAAGCCAAAATTTACTCTATATATATTATGTCAATTGATTTAACTATGTAATAATAACAAAACAATGCGCGAAACTGATTTAAAACAATAATAATAAATAATCATTAAAAAAATATTGCTTTTAAATTGCTGAAAACTGTTTCATTTTCAGTTCTGTAAAGAAAAAAAATGCAGGGGTGGGGATTTTAGATAATAAAATTAATTAATGTACTATATATATACAGTGGAACTTCCCTTTAACGAAGTCCCTATTTAACGAAGTTTTCTACTTAACGAAATTTTGTGCAGAACTTTGACTTTGAACACCATTAGTATGTAAATTAATCTCCATATTACGAAAAATATATTCTATATAACGAAGTTTATTCCACTTTTGTACGTATAATTCAAACTAAGAGGTTGCTGTTGCGATGGATATGCGAATTTATTTCAGCAGATTGTATGAAAATGAACATATTTAAATAATTTTCATTCTGCTCGGTGCTAAATAAAACAATTTTTTTCACACTAAGAAACACATTTGTTATCATTATTCTCTCAAACCGAGACTCCAGCGCTAACAGTTGGGGGAAGTCAAAATCCCTTTTTCACATTCAATGATATAGAAGATGCAGTGACGTAATGGCTTCAGATGCATTGAAGCGAAAAATATCAATTAGAGTCAGACTGTTACCATTCTGACCTGCCATCGCTCATAGACAATTGCTTTGTGCATCCACAAGAATGTGCTTCAAAATGCAAATCGAACATCAAAGTTATTTTTGTTCCTGCTAATATAACTTCAAAACTTCAGCCATTAGTCTGAGGAATAATAAAAAAATTTGTAGTACATTATCGAAAAAGACAGAAAAATGAGAATATAGAGAAAACATTAGTTTGAGAACCTGTGTATCTGAACTGATGAAAGCTTGAGCCAATGCTTGGGAAATTGGCGTGATTTCGTCTACCATACGCAACTGTTTTGTAAAAGACGGTTTCATGATTGAAACTAAATCAAATGCTTCTGAATCCAATACATGTTTGTCATATCTGAAGAAAAAATTTCATGAATTTAAGTTGATTTCTATTTAACGAATTTTCTTCATAACGAAGTTTTTAAGTGTAACGGTGAGATTTCGTTAAATGGAAGTTTCACTGGTATATATATCATAAGCAAAAACAACTATAATCTTTCACATAAATCATTGAAAAATAATAATTATTAAAACAAATCAGTAAAAAAGATGAATGTAATGTTAATATACTTTATCCTAATAGGAAATATAGAAATACAAAATTAACATTAACAAAATTAAACAAACAAAAAAAAAATCTGTGTGTATATGATGTAACATATAAGACAAAGGCTTTGCTCACTGTATTATTTTAAAAAATTTATGAGGTGTTTTCTAGGACATATAAATACTGCACACAGTACATTGCATATTTGTTTTCTGTTTTTGTTCTGTTTTCTGTCTTTTTCTGGAAAAAATGGTAAAACCACCTATAAACGATAATGTATTGGTGTTCTTTCATATGTCCCGTTTAAAATAATAATAAATGTTTTAAAATACATTTCATTTTCAATAGCGAAGAATGGTATAGTAAACCTCATTATCAGAGCATGAATTTTGTGAATATCCAATCATATTTACGAAAATTGAAGCACAGACAGACAGACAAACTGAAGTAAAAAGTTTTTAGCTATGTTAAAATGTGTTTTTTTTTCTCTTCTTTCAAGCATATTTATAATTTTAAAACTCTTAAACAGTAAAATCTTTTAAGACGAACTCACAAGATACCGAATAAAATTCCACTATAGACAGGTTTTCATCTTAGCAGGTACACTATTCCTTATAGTTTATATTATTTTCACCGAGACCATGAAATTTTCCGTTTAAAAAAGTTTTCCGCTTTACATACGTTCTGTTTCACTGGTTTTAGTATTTAATCTAGCTTACTTAATTTAATTGTAAAAAGCATAACCTCTTCAAAATGCACACAAAATATAACAATTCATAAAAAAATAATGTATTCGATTTTTTAAATTGAATCTGGGAAACAAATTCTTTTAAGCAGGGTTTGTTGATTTAAATCAGATTGATTTTAAGCATAATTAAGATTAAGATGATTTTTTTTTTTTAATCATTGATGTAAAACAACTTTAGTAAAAATTTTATTTCAAATTTAGATCAAGATATTTTGTAATAAATATTATGTTTTGAAAAAAAATAATAGTAATAAAAAGTTTGTAAATTTAAGGAAACGGAGAGACTGAGAACTCAAAATCCATGATTTTTAATTTTATTTAAATCAAATATCACACTTTAAAATAAAAATACCAATTTAAAAATAAAGAATCTTAGCTGAAAAACGTTAAAAGATTAATGAATATTTATCTATTAAAAAACATCTAAATCTTATGTAATTTTTTTAATACAAAAACATGGAGACATTCTGTGAGGATATGGGAAACATTAGAATAAATAAATATAGGTCATTCAAAAGTTTTTTTTAATTAAATTTATGTAGATATCTCATTACTTCCACATGTAAATAACAAGTGGTTCAATATTCTGATGTAAGTTTATTTATGCAAAGGTTTGGAAAATAAAGGGATTTCATGGCTTGTAATAGTCTGAAATGTTTTTATGTATATTTTTAACATTTTCCAACAAAGTTGAAAAGTGTTTATTCATTCGGTTTGTCTGCCCGTCCGAGCTCTAACTTTCGTAAATATACTCGGATTTCCCCGCAACTGATATATGTCATTTAGATCAACTATGGCATGTTCGGTATTGAAAATGAAGTATGTAGCACTTATAGTTCATTTACAGGCACACTCAAAAGAATTCTTTTACATTACGGTCGAAATCGCATGGGGTCGAATGAGGCAAAATCGTTTGCGGTGTATTTTAATGATGTTAATTTATCTCAAACATATTGAAATTGATATATATCACTGAGTTACATTACAATTTTTATGCTTATCATAGATTATAGAGAGCATAGCATTTATCGTTCATTTACAGGGACATACAAAATAATTCGGTACAGTACTGTCTGTGAACATTAATTTCTAGAAGCGTTTTTTCCGTTGTGGCACGCTTTTTTAAATGTAACTAATTTTCTACATATTGCTTGGTTTATATAAATTGTATAGATCATATACAGGGCTGCGCAAAAGATGTCGAGTACATTTTCTTTCATTGACCGAAATTGAAGAATGGAATTTTTGAGCTTTGCTGTGCGTTTCCTAACTGAACTAAATTTTAGCATATTGTGTGGCATATATACAAATCTATTGATCATGTACAAAAAAAAAAATCAGATATTTTTCAATTATTAATTTTAATTACTGAAACTAAGTTTTCGAATATGACATACGTTTTCGAGAATTGTTTACTTTGATATCACATTTCACCTTATGAATCTATGAAGTTTTGTTACAGTATTCTGATTGTGTTGGAAGGCTTTTCATAATCTATGCTTAACGCATGATTTTTTGTTCCTGCTAAAAATAATTTAAATTTTAGTTACTTATAAATGTAAGTAATTAACAACTAAAGTTTTTATAGTCTTAAAAAAATCTGATTTAATTTTTTTTAAATTTAAATTAAATAAATCCAACTTTGATTCAGTCTAAACGCAGTAATTGCTCAGGAACTCAGCTGGAAAATTGGTTTCTTTTCAAATATTTTAATAAAAAAGAATACATTTTTTTCATATCCATTGAAATTTGTAACATATAATCATCATCAGAGATCATCTTTATGTATGTATAATACATTCTCAAAATTCATTAAGTGAATATTGTATATATTCCAGAATATTGTATATAATTTGAAATAGGTGCTTTTGAAGGAATTCAGTACCGATCTGAAATATATTGTTTAAAATTTCATTCATAGCTGTTTTCTTGTTTTATAAATATAATTATCTTTTGTATTTTAAGATTTTTAATAAAAAATTTGGTTAAAAATTTTTAGCTTTTAGTAATAAAGGGTGCATATGATTTTTAATTTATTAAATGAGTAATTTAAAGTGGTATGTATATTTTATATAGAATAGTATATTTGTTAAATTGCAGTTTAAGCAAGTGATCATATAACACAAAATAATTCGTTTTATTTATTTCATGTTTTCAAAAGTAAAAGATAATTCACCTTTTCAAATTAAATCTGTTTCTATTGCTCCATTTTTTGTAACTGTAATATTTAATTATTCATATGATTAAAATATTTCAAATTAACCAAGTGAATGAGTATTTTTTTTTCAAATAAATTTAAAAGAGCTATTTTAGTTTTTAATTTTAATGATTTTGTAAAGGTTATTTTCTCAGAGTAAGCATACAGGTATGTTTACTCTGAGGTTATTTTACTTTAAATTGTGTATTTAAATAATAATAATAATAATAATAATCTGAACTAAATAAAACAAAAATCCGAATTAAAAAAAATTCGATTTATTTATTTTTTATTTTATTTTTTTTAATAAAAAAAATCACGAACCTTGCTTTTAAGGCGCTTCTGAAGGGGTAAAAAAATCCCGATTCAATAATGCAAAACTCTAGCACATTTCAGTGATTTGAAATCGAATACATATTTTTCATTTTTCGAGAAAGGAATATCTTGAGTTATAAGCAATTGTTGTCTCACAACGACCTTTATCGGGCTGTCGCATCCAGAAATTCTGTTAAAAACGAAATTTTTCGCCAAGTTTTTCTGATAGACCTTCTATTTTTAACGAAGAATGGAAAAGCTATTCAGTTCCCGAACAACATGGTTTCTGAATAACAGCAGCTGCCAATCTCATGCGTTTGCGAGCAAAAATGGATTCATATATATGTCGGCTCATCTGAGCATTACAACACAATCAAATTTCATTATTACACAAGTATTTTTGCTGAAATTCAGACATTCAGAGTGCGAATGAACATAAATCTGACAAACAGAAGTGAAACAATTTTTCATTATAATTCGAAGTGGTAAATAGTGGTATTTTTCTGATACTTCGAGGCGAAATTGCTTGTCATATAAAAACATTACTATAATTTACAATAATTATATTACTCTAATTTACAGAAAATCTGAGAAAATTTCTAACGATGACTTCGTTGAGAGAATTTTTGAAGAATATCTATGTAGTCAACTGATTTTATTTCAGTTTCAACAATCAATTTTCATAGTATCATAAATTATTTTATCTTTACCTTTTTTTATTCAACTTAAAATTTCACAACTTGATAAAGTAACTGCGCATGTTGATACAGTTTAATGCTTTCTAAGTTTGAGTTTTTAATTATTATTATATTTTTATTTTTTACCAAATATCTTGCATGTCTGAAATATAACGCAGAGTCTGTATTTTTTTTTTTCTTTAAATCATTAAAAGTATTTGTCCAAAATATACAAAATAAAATCATACAAGTATATTAGAAGTGACTTTGTACAACATTCCTATGTCAATGTTCCATTTATTAGCATAATAGGTTTAAATTGATTCACACCTTTCCAGATTCATGTGTAGTACATTATCCCTTGACTCTTCTCCCCCAAACAAATGTTTTAAGGTAAAAGTGCCTGTTTATAAAATGAAATACATGTTTGAAATAAAAGTCTAAATAATGTAAATCAACACCTTAAGTCTATTTTTCTTATTTTCTTGAAAAATTCTCCGAATGTTAAAACATGTGGAATTACTTGAACACCAGACTAAAAAAAAAAAAAAAATTAAATTTTTTTACAAAAAGATCTTTGATGCAATCCGTAATGATTCATTGATGCAATGATATTCAGTCTTCATAAATCCATTCTAGGTTAGTATTAGCACAAAACATGTCCTTTAATTAATAATAAAAGAAAATGTTTTTATTATTATCCTAATAAATCTTCAATGATGGTGTGAGAAATACATTCTACATTATTTAAAAACATAAGATATAAGAGCAAATAAAATAAAAGTTTAAAAAAAAAAAACTGGGCATTAATTAGATGTGTGAAAACGGTGTTAAATCTTAAAAGCATTTACGCTTTAGTTGAAATTTTATCAGCTATTTCGGGTGTAAGTGTTTTCAAGAAACAATATCCAACATTCAAGCTTAATAATAAATCCTAAGTTCATTCACTTTTAATAATAATGTTTAAAAAATAGTCTTAATATAATAGTTTAAAATTTAACAATTTCGTCTCAAATAGAATTTGTTCCTATTTCAGTACTCATGTTTAAAAGATAACGTTATAGAAGCTTTCTAAAAAAGGAAATATTTTAACAAAACAGAGAAAGAGTGCAGGTGTGCAAGTGCCTTTTACGGAAGTTAAAATAATCATTTTTAGTTTCTAAAGATGAAGAACATGTGGTATTTATTATCATTGCTCTGCGACTCTGAAAGGGACTATCTCAACCAAGAAATTTGCGTAAATGCAAATAGTTCAGTCCCCTAGAGTTATTGGCAGCCTTGTGGTTAAAGAGGTAATTGACACACCCTTTCACACTATTGATTGATAATACCCCGTCAAATTGTCGTTATCCCGCATTATGATGATCTATTGTGAATAATCGTCTGCGATGCATTTTAATGATGTTGTGATAGTTCAAACAATATGAACTTTAAAAAGATCGCTGAGATGCACTTCAATATGTTTTCTGTAGATTAAGGATTGCGTAGTATTATCTTCATTTACAAAGACAAACAAAAGAATAGGACGAACTACGATTGTTTTCATTGTATGAAAAAGCGAAATGATAATAAATGAAAAATAGTCGAATTCTTTTGTGCAATCCGGTGTATGATCTATAGAATTCATATATACCAAGTAATAAGTAATAATAATAATAATAATAATAATAATAATAATAATAATAATAAATTTATGCAGTTCTAACAAGCACCGCTCATAGACAGTATTGCAACCGAATTATTCTGTGTACCTTTAGAATGATACCTCATTCATCGTTCTGCGGATTATATGTGTAAAGAAAAATATGATTGTATTAATGTATAGTTTAAAAGTAATAAATGCGTCATAAAGCAATGATTTGATAAAAAGCTTTATGCTGTTTTCGAATCCAAACTGGGTAGTTTCTGACATTCCTGAATCCATTTTTGCTCGTAAACGCATGGGATTTGAAGTAAAGTTCTGCGCGGGTCGGGTTGTACCCGAACTGAACCCGCAAATTCCATTTGAAGTCGTCCTTGGGATGGACGAATATTCGACCGCTATTCGGTATTCGGCGTTTTTGCAGGATATTCGGTTAGCCGAATACTGAAGTCTAGCTAGCCGAATGATTCGGCCGAATACCCAGTGGTGTAGTCGAGGGGGGACGCGGGAGGACGGCGTCCCCTCACTTTTTTATTTTATGTCGAGCGTCCCCTTACTTTTTATTTTCAAGGGGGACGCTGGAGACGCGAGAGGACGCCATCTTTTCAAACTTACTAATTTTTTTAAATTATGAGCACACCAATAAATCAACAATTTTAAGAAATAAGGCATTGACTTTTAATACTTTTCAACAACATGGAAAGTGTTTACGGTGTCAGATCGCTTGTCTGTCTCCATCTGTTCGCATTCTACTTGTAACTTCCAAAAGTTTGCTTGAATTTCGACAAAATTTTATGTATATTTTTTCAATGTAGCCTTATCACTATTGTGAATTATGTGTATAGCATCAGTATTTCGTTTACGAGTGATCAAAAAAGAGTTCTTTCATATTACTGTTTACTGGGCGGAGATTGTTTGAAATACACATAAATGAAGTAATGCCATATGGTATTGAAATTCGTTACAACATATTCCCTATTAAAAATAGCATTTATCGTTCGTTTACAGGGACGTTAAAAAGTATTTCGAAACACCATGAGCTATTAACAGTAATTGTGTGCAATGCATGCATGGAAAACGGTGCACGAAACATTTATAGTTATTTTACAAGGCCAAAGAATCCGGACACATTGTCAGACGTGGGTTCAGTTGCTCGAAACGTGTTTTCGATTATATTTTGTAGTTTTCAGCTGAAGAAAATATTTATTTGCTAAGTGATACGTAATGTATACAGGGCCACACAAATTAATCCAAATACACTACCGTCATGGCCGGATATTTCTTGAAATGCGTTTTGCAGCTGGTTTAAATTTTAGTGTGTTATGTGATGAGCATATGATCATTAATTTCTATACATGACCACTCAAAATAATTCGGATGAATACGTTACCATTTATAGATAATTATTGCTTGGTATGTGTTTAAACTAAACAAATTATATTTTCGATAAAAAAAAACAAAAACAAAAAAAAAAAAAAAAAAAAAAAAAAAACCGCTAGACATGCTTTTCCTTCACACATTGCTGCACCAAATTAATTTGACAAACATTTGTGTGTAATGAATATAATATATGTTGGCCGGTATACAGTGTGTCTGTGTAATTATAAAAGTTGACACGCACTTTAATTTGTTACCTGCTGGAGATAAGTAGATAACGTAAATTATAAAAAAGTTTAAAATAAAGTAAAAAAAAAGTAATATTGAAATAATATTGTCAATGAAATAATTATCTTGTTAATTTTCAAACATTTATACAATAACTCTTTATGCGACTCTTCTATTCAAAATTTGTCAGTCAGAAAAATTTTCCTTTTTGCTGCAATAAAATCATTAAAAATCTGCATATATTTAAAATTAAATTTAAAAAATGAAGGAAGAAAGCTGACTTATAAAAACTTTTCGAACCATTTAAATATTACTTTATCAGTGAAAATGGTCCTGTGCACATATTGGCGATATCATTTTTAGAACAAAATTAAATATTAAAGAAAAAAAAATGCATCGCAAGTGTATCTACATAAAAAGCTGCACGGGCAGAAATCATGTAAAGAGACAGTGTAGATTTAAAACTTACAAATAAAAAAATAATAGTAAGAAGAATTGACTAAGCATGCTCTATGTATTTTCCGTCAGCTGCAATACATAACTGGGGGTCAACCGCACATGTTTATTATCATCCCTGTTACTGTTACCTTCTTGTAATACCTCATAGCTTTTCTAATTTGATATATAGTCGTTGTCCCCTTCCTCCCCCCTGCATATTTCCTACCTTATTTTAAACTTTTTTGCATCTTACATTGACTACTTATCTTCAAGTTTAAATTTTTTTGGACGCCCTGCAAAAGTCGACCTTAGCTCAAACTTGAAGACTTTGTCAATAAAATGCAATACTTTGATAGCAACGTGGTTCAAAGTGGTTTTTAGTGACAAAACTTGATGCTTTTAATTTATAATAGTAATTTAACTTTCATGAATAATAATCTGTTTAATCTTCTAATTCTAATGTTTAACGATTCATCCTTATCTAAGTGAAAACCACAGCCTTACTCAAAATTTGGAAAGCGATAAATCATAGAATGGCTACTGATAAAAAATCTAGAAAATATAAAGAGGTGAAAGTTTTTTTTGAAAATAAATATTTCTGTAAAGTTCATTGAAAGAGGGAAAATAATACATATTAAACTGTGAGAGAATTAAATATATTGCTGTTGTTTTCAACCCATTTTCCCCCTTTTATTTAAATATTTAATAAATAAAAGAAATTAATTTGAGCCACTTTTTTACCCGCTTTCTTTTATCTTACTTTTCTGTATGTATGTGACAGTCAAATCTTGTGATTCATTTTTCACCCACTTCCTGTTGACGTAGAGCTTTGAAATTTGGAATATATATATGTATACCTGAGGAAAATACATGAATTGGACATTAATTTTTTTTAATTAGATCAGTAGGGGGGTCGGTTAATGTCGGCACAAAAATGTCATTTACCCCCATAGAAATAACATTACGATTGTTTAATTGAAAAAAAAATAGCTCCATTGTTTCAAAATTCATCCATTTTCACCACATTGCTACCAGCATCAGTATGACATCATTGAACGACGCACACATTTGTGCTTTATAATATAAGTTGACTTTTTATGAATTTTAATGAAAGTATGTTTTTTTTCTATATTCAGTTTATTTTTATTAAGTTAAAAGTAATTTTATTAGGAAAGTGTTTCTTAAATAAGTCATCTGGCACAAGCATAAGTATTATTTGCCATAGAAACTCTACTTCAAAATTATATCTTTAAAAATTTTCCGCTCAATTCTTTAAACACTTATAGAATGGCATGGATTCAAATCAATTTATAACTAGAGTAGACTTTTATATCGCTATTAATAGTGTGAACATTCACTGAGACAATTCCCACATTAAAATTTCAATTCATCGTAGAGAATATTTACGAGTTAAATAACTTCTATGTCAAATTTGAAGTTTCTAGTACTGATAGTTTCAGAAGAATAACAACTTTAAAAAGTTTTCGGCTTATTTCAGCACTTAAAATTTCGAATATTTTAAAAGCCATTCTTCGTGAGCATCTGCATGTTAATAGCTACCAAATAAATCGTGATGAAACGAGTTTAGAAGATTTACTTAACAATCAGGACTCCCAAATGGTCCGCTTTTTAAATACCAGTATTTTCTTAGAAAAATTTTATTTTTAGATTTTTCTTGTAAATTTTGCAGAAACAGCCTTCGGAAGTAAATTTTTGCAGAAAAGTTTTAGAAACCTACTAAGAAATTTTCTGTTAAAAAATATTGGTATTCAGTTTGTGAACCATTTGGGAGCCCTGGACAATTCATCCTTTTAAAATGTAAATTAAAAAAATAATAATAAATAAGATTTTACAAGCATGTAAGTCCTGAAAGTATATGTGTGCCAAGTTTTAAGTCAGTTACTCTTGCTCAAATATTTCCACACAAATCATGATGAAACCAATATTTTTGAACGTCTTTCTCCATTTCATCCCGTAAAAATTCAATACTTACAGATTAGAAGTAACCTAGTAACTGATTTAAAGAGTTACTAATTCTACAAAAATCTTGATGAAATGCGATTTTCAGAAATTTTCTTTATAAGGATACTGGTCTATTTCACCCCTTTCAAATTCGTATTGAGATGTTCGGAAAGTTCCTTTCATTTGGGAAAACTAATTCGTACCGGAAAATTCTGCCCGTCAATTGACATTAGGTATTGAAATTAATGTCTAATAATTAAATGATAGAATTTTCCGGTACAAATTGGTTTTCCCAAACGGAAGAAACTTTCCGAACAACCCAATATTTTTACACGTTGTTCAAAATTTTGTATAGAGTTTGGGCAGTGGCATATATAATCCAGAATGTTAAATAATCTTTTCATCATATATTACATACCTGCAAAATTTAATCTCAGCCGAAAACACCGTTTAAATGCTACCCTGCTCAGACACATACACATATTGACTCATTGCAAAATCACCAAACACAGACTTTGGGAATCTTAAAGAAAATACCAACTCGCACACATGCATACGCACATACATAGAGAATTGTTACAGAAATAGGAAAAGCGGACTCAGGGAACCTATAAAAGTAAAGATATAAATTTCATAGTCTTTTTTCTTGTCATGATTACAATATTTACATTATACGTGTCCGTAATGTAAAAATGCAATAATTTTCAATGCTCTTAGTATACAATAGTTATTCTATGACTATCTCAAAAATAAACAATGTCTAACAAAAGTCTCGTTGCGTGGATTAGTGTTATTAAATTACGAATTCTATTTCAAATACGTATTTTCACACATGAAATAAGGTTAACAATATTTTAATTTATGGGAAGCTATGAACGACCAACAGATAAAAAACTTTAATTAATTTAATTTAAATAAATTTTAATTTAAAATTTAAAATTTAATTTTTCAATTACTTTTCTCTGCAATTCAAAATGAAAAGCAAGATTCATAATCAAGTTTGTCCTATGGGTGATACAGATACAGACCCTAATGATCGAGACTATGAGCGTCCCCCAACTATTTTCCCCAGGACTACACCACTGCGAATACCTGCAGCCGAGTATTGTGAGATATCTCACCGATTACTGCTATGCTAATATATCATCGAATATTGATAGATTTTTCGCCAAATAAAATCAGAATATATATATTTTTTTCGTTTTTTGCAATGTTTCTCGCTAATCCAAACTGTCTACTTTCTGACACATTCATGAGGTTATCTTCATTCACATAAAATGTACAGTTATTAGGTTATTATCATTATTATATATATTTTTTTTAATTTACGCCTTCCTTCATTCATATTTTTGTTATCAGTTTCTGTGCAGGCTTTTAATGCTGGTTGAGTAAGTTGTAGAATTTTGTGTAGTATATTGTATATGCTGGTTCAATTGTCAATGATTTTTTTAAACAAATACATATATTACTACTTTAACCATGCCTCTTGCTTTAATTTACCGTATATACTCGTGTATAGGTCGACTCGTGTATAAGTCGACCCCCCCCCCCCCCCCCCCCCAATTCTTACGCAAAATTTTGGAAAAAATTGAATTTTCGTGTATAAGTCGAACCACATTTCTGGTAGTATGTTGAAAAATGATTTGTAATCGAGGATAAAAAATAAATAAATAAATTTTCCCAGTAAACTTTTTTTTTTTACGTTTCTAATCAAAACTTCCTTTTTTTTAATTCGACATTTTAAAATTGTATAATTATGTAAAATTGAAGAAGCTTAAGCTATTTTGAAAGCTATTCACATCAATTTAATGATTATTTACTTTTTTTTTCTCTGAAAAATCTATTCAAGCCTTATTTAGAAGGGTAAACAACTTCTTAAACTGCTAAAATATAGTACTTCTTTGTACTGTACTGTAGGACTTTTAGGAGAGAAATCTAGAAGCATTCTCAAGTTGAACTCTTTTTAAAAAGGGGATTAAATGTTGAAAGGAATGCATTGAAGGGAATTCTATCCAAAGAGAAAATGAGTGCAGAACAATTATAGAGACATTATATTGTTTAGCTTTTTTTTCTATCAATCGCCATTGTCCGCTTTTATCTGTCTCTCCAACCTAGACCCATATGTGATTAAATAAAAGACTTGCACATTCACCAATTATCTGCGGAAAAAATAGGACTCTGGTATTTCACTCCGCTATTTCTTTTTTTACTCGTGTATAAGTAGACCCCCCATTTTCTGCTCCCAAATTTTGTCTAAAATTCCTCGACTTATACACGAGTATGTAATTTATAATTTAAGACTGGAGACTGATTTCAGAACATAGACTCATTTAAAAAAAAAAACAGCACTTGGGACGCAAACTCCTCACAATTAAAAGTTACTTGATTAAAGGTTATTTCAGGAAACATTTCGCTATTAATTATGAGAAAGAGTAAGTATTATCGCGAATTTTGAGTGTAAGAAAGGATAAACCTTGAGTAGAAAAGTAAGTACATTTTTTGTATTTTAATGGAAATAATTTAACATACCATCCTGACTTAGAGAATATCAATTTGATATATCTGAACTTAAAAGAATAAAATGCAATTTCATAACTTTTTTGCTAAAATAAAATTTTAAATTAAAATGAACATTAATATAGCGGTAATGACTAATAAGTTTTTATTTTAGATAAAATGTTTATGAATTTCTTTGCTGTAGAAAAAATTATACTATTATAATTTAGATATACTAAAAATTGTTTTATTATTACAATCAAGCCATATAAAATATTTCAAGAAATACATCAAGCTATTAAAATTTTTTATCGCATATAAATAATAAAACATCATTTTCTGTTTAATTCTTTTTCCATTTAAAAATTTTAAAACTGTATGCATAATAAAAAAAATCCCTGACGGCTCGGTCTACAGGCACAGGTAGATTTCGAAGACGCAGATCGTAGGGCGCCTGTTTGTTGGGAATTGCGGAAGAAATTATCTTTTTGCCATGATGCCTCAGTTGGGACCGCTCACTTCGAAATCTAACTTGTTTGCAGGTAGAGCCGCAGGGATTTTTTTTAATTATTTTTTTTGTTATAAGGGTTGGTCTTATCAGGAACTTGTCAATGTAAAAGTTTTAGATAATATTAAGAGGATTTATAATAAATTTAAGCGGATTTGATATTTTGTGAATAGACGAAGTTATGAATTTTTATCTTCTAAAACCCCTCCCCCCCCCCTTGGTGCCATTTTTAGTTACATCAAAAATTTGTTATACATAAATTTTCGGCCATTTTCATAGAAGTAATAACTTTAAGCGGATTCGATACGTATCATAATTAAGAAGTTGTGGGTTTTTTTCTGTTTTCACAACCCCCCCCCCATTCCCCCCCCCCTTGTGTCGATTTTGCCCATTAACGAATTTGACCGATATTTTATGCCCCTTGATTTTATGTATCAGTTTGGAAGAGATTTATGCATAATAATTGAAGTTATCGTGTCCTTAAAAAAGTGACATAGATAGATAGACAGGTGAAGTTTTGAACTGGGGGTGGTTTTGGGTTCTGGGAGTCACAATCGGCGTAGATCCTCAATTTTTTTTTTCAAAAATTCCAACTTAAGGGAGAATGTAATAGGTAGGACCCGAACAGTTTGGGTAGGGTGCGGGTAAAAGCAGGTAATGTGATCCTATGCAGGACTCTAATTGGAAGGTACTCTTATTCAGAAACTATGAAGTCTAATAGATTTTTCATTTTTTAGTAAAGATAAAAAGTTTATTATTAAACGATGTCAAAACTGGTGTTTTGAACCAAATTTCTGAGAACTACAGCCCAATTAAGGGGATCCTAAGACAGAAATCGTTTAATAACTTAATAATAAATAAATGAATTAAAATTAATCTATTAAACCTTACAAATATAGTTATTTTTTAAGTAAAGCTTCGGTTTTGAATGCATCGTTTCTAAAAAATAAAGAAAATAATAATTTAAAATAAAGTCTAATCTGAGAAGAAACGTACAAAAATTGTTGATAAGTAATTCCTATTTACTGTTAAAAATCTGACTTTTTTGCAAACATTTTAGGAGACATAAAAACATCTTTTTTCTGGAAACCAGATGTCAATGAAAGGATCTTTTCCTGGAAACAACCAGATGTCCATGAGGGGTATCTTAAGGGGCTATCTATTTAATGAATAGAGGAAAAGATCAACAGAAATTGTGTGCTGTTTGAATAAGAAATCGATCATTCTCTAATTGACTTATTTCCGGTTGTATGCTTCCAAAATCCACAAGTATTTAATAAAGTACTTGGGATTCAAAATGGTGGCGATTCTACTTTTTTCAAAAATCCTTATCTATGCTGTCAACTGTACCTTTGACACTCCCTTTCACACCACTGATTGATAATATACGTGAAATTGTCGTTATCTGTCGTTATACACCTGATTCAAACAGGGCCCATCTTTAGCCGTGTTTGAAGGGACTACATAGCAAACAAAGGCACTACATAGTAGTTACTTCAGTTCAACTTCTATAGATAAAAAATACAAACATACACCTATCTTTCATTGATACGCTATCAAAATAAGTTTCTAGGGGACCCTTTCTAGGGGAAAAACGACCAGAACTTCACAAAACCAGTTCTACAATAGGTATTTGACGATACAGGTTTGTCTCAAGGAGCAATATCTTTCAGATATTCCCTACAGCCTTACTTGTTGTTAGCTTAGAGTTTTATTTCAGCGTCAGAAAAACTTTCAAACTTTTGAAATTTTAAATTCATCATGGGTGATCCAAGTGAAAACAACAACTGCGAATTTTTTAAATATTTAATAACGAGGAATCATTTAACCCCGTCAGCTAGATTGGAATTGAAAGAAAGACCTTTTCCCTGGAATTCCGTTCCCGAGTATTTGGAAAAGCACCTGAAAGGTCTTCTCAAGAGTGTTCATTTTGAAAGATATTGTGATTGTCTTATGGAAGCTCTTAAACATCACACTTGTGATAATAGGGAAATTTTTACCGCCATTACGGACATTCTTACAGTAATACGTTTGCCTGTCAGAAATTACAGTGATATATATGGATCCCGCAAACATGGTCAGCTGCAAATGATTCTGTCTCATTTGAAGCAGAAAAATGGACAAAGTATATTTCCAGAAGAAGAATGCATTCCAATAGTTCATGTCCTAAGTACTGGCAATGACAAGTTTATGCAAAGTTTGGCAACACATGGTTGCTATGCAGACTTATCAGATGACTCTTCCTTTCTGCGGAGAAAAGCAAGTGATACAATAGGAAGTTTTTTGTAAGTATGCACTTATTATGCTCTTTCATTTATCTCCACTTGATTTTTAAGTATCCGTATGTAAAAACCGGAACCATTATAAGTTTACTTGTATGTCCATCGGTCACAGCAGTTTTCTCGAAAACTATGGAACTTGGAAAATTTAAACTTGGCAGACTTAAAAAGGCTGTAAGCATAGATCCACATATTTATAGATTATCAGCCATTCACAAATATTTTTAGGAACAATTTAGGGGGGGGGGGGGGTTATCTGTCTGTCCATGCTCTAATTTGTTCTTACACGGCACACAGATTTCCTTAAAATTTATATGTGTTATTGGATTCACTATCAAATGTGCGGTATTGCAAATGAAGTGTTCAGAATTTATAATCCGTTTACAGGAATAATAAAAAAAAATCCCTTGCATTACAGTCTATGGGGAAAAACATTTGCGGTGTATTTTAATGATGTTACACTATTTCAAACATATTGATATACCTATCTGGGGAAGAAGATATTTGCTATAGAATTAGATCTGCAAGTGCATAGCATCAATTGTTCATTTACAGGGACACTAAAATATTTTCTGTTATATTACGGTCTATTTCGAAAAATCATTTGAGGTGTATTTGAATGATATTAAAATAGTTAAAGCATATTAAAATTGATATTTATCACTGAGGTGAAGTGCAAAATGCTTACTATAGAATACTGTGTGTATAGCCTTTTTTGTTCATTTACAAGGACATACAAAATAATTCGGTTACAGTACTGTCTATTAACAATAATTGCTGGAAATACGTTTTCAGTTGCAGTAACGCGTTTTTAAATTTTACTATTTTTTTGCATATTACTTGGAATGTATAAATTCTATAGATCATATACAGGGCTGCATAAAACATATCCAGTAAATTTTCCTTTATTGATGGAAATTGCTGAAAGGGAATTTTCAGCTGTGCAATGCGCTACCTGATGAAACTAAATTTTAACCTGCTATATAGTATATATGTATACAAATCTATAGATCATATACAGGACTGCACAAAATAATTCGGATATTTTTTAGACTTGATATTAATTGCTGAAATTATGTTTTCAAATGTCATGCGTTTTACAAATTGTTTACATGGTAGTATTATTGCAGTATCACACAGTATTATAATATTATTTAATACTGCTCAGTGTGATTGGTAAATTGTATTTTTAGAATTTTTGTTTTTGTGTTTAGAATTAAGTAATTACGGAATTCGTATTTCAGTATTACATAGCATAATTATTGCTCAACTAGCCGCCACTGGCGACCAGTTTGGTCTCCCTTAAATGTATGTTAAACATTGCAACACGTTACATTTATTCATAATTTAATTTTCCCTTAATCCTTCGCCAAATCGGAAGATTCTAATAGACAAATTATGAACTTTTGCGATCATGGTAGCATTTCGCATATTTTTTGGGCACAAATGTCACATACGCACGTTGGCGCGATTCCCCCCCCCTCCCCCGCCAATTTGGCGAAAACTTTGTTATGGAAATTGTTGTTTATTTACTTTTATTTTTTATTTTAATTCTATAAATTATTTTTGATATGTATATCAATATTTATTTACAACAAACTATCATTTATTTATTTTTATTCTTTTTTTTAATTATGAGTATTTTTGTTAGCCGGGAGCAGATGATAATTCGCCAAATATCGTTCCCATCACCGTCATTCATACTACAATTAATTTAATTTTAAATTATAAACCTGTCACTCATTTCATTTAAAATACTTAACTTTAATCTAAAATGCTTATATTACATAAATTTAAAATACTTCACACTTTTCATTTAAAAGAGAAAATAAATAAATAAATAAGAAATAATATCATAAATCAAAACATTTGATTTCAAAATCAAAGTATCATTTCTAATTTGTACACGCGATAAATAAAAGCTGTATTAGCGATTTTAAAAATGCTAAAAATCTGATTCATTAAATATTATTACATGAGTTCAATTTACGTCAAGAAAAGGTCCGAAAGTTGAGTTGTATAGCACATAATTATGGTAAACTTTGATTGTCTCACTGGTGCGAATTATTTTTTTGACGCGAGGCAGCGGTCCAAAAATTCATTCGCGGAGAACTTGCTTTGCGAATGATTACCTCCATGATTTAATATTTTAAATGTTCACGACGAATCAATCTTTTTTTTGTTTACTTTTATGAATAGAGAATTTGAACTGCGAATCTTTCGACTGAAGTTATTGCAGAATATATACATAATTGAACGCAAGCCATCTCTCAAATATTAATTTATTTTGAACGATCTTTCTTAAAATGTAACTTTTATGCAGTTTATTCGAAAAAATAATTTTGAATAAAAATGGCCGCTTGGCATATGAAAAAGCGATGCGGCATCCCGGAACTGTTGAGGACAGTCACATGACTTACAGTTTTATTATAGAGATAGCACAAAGTATTATTTAGTATTGCTCAGTATAAATAGTAAATTGTTTTCTCAGTTATTATATCATCAAAATTTGAATTATTGGAATTTGTATTTCAGTACTACTTTTCTCACCTCATGGTGGTATTTGATTTGTGTTTATTGTTTTCACTACATGTACACATTCCCATGCAATGACTTATGTTATTCCCTAATATTATTAATACTAGCACATTGCTGTACTTAAATTGTCTTAATTGTTTACTGTAAATAACCGTAACTAATTATTCAAGTTTTTCCCGAAATAAGTATTTTTATACGCTTGATGTTACTATCCAAACTATGATTATTTTCTTTGACATTATCGTATTTATTAATTGTTTATCGTTCAATAAGTGAGCTATTAGTATTTTTTTTGTATTTATTGTTTCCTCTCAACTTTAATAATTATCTTGTAAGGCTTTGCCGCATAGTAAACAAACCTGCTGGACGGGGCTAGTTGAGCTTAAGCCGAAAGGTAGTCATCCCCGCCCAGTTTGAGCTTGACCTTGCTTACTTAGATATCATCTTTAACCTTATTAAACTGTGAACTTTTATTATTGTATGCTGAAACTGTTGGAAAGTGTTTCACAATCTATGCTTTGACGCATGATTTTTTGTTCTTGTGTTTCTGTTCAAAGGCGAATAATATGAAGTATTGCAACAACTAGAAAATTAAAAAAAAGTGTAGTAAAAGCGGATGTTATTAGCCAGGTCGGTGTTCAAAAACCTAAATTTAAGCAGACTATTGAAGCTATTTTGAATCGATATGTTTACCATTTTTTGATAAACACATTACTTATCGAGTTATAAACGATTCGTGTCATGTGATGACACGTTTTTCTCCTTTGTCGTGCTGCGGCGTCGGAAATTTGGTTTTAAACGCCAACTTTGACAGTAATAATTTCTGAAAGATCTACTGCTTTTACCAAAAAATGGAAAACATGTTCCGATTACATAAATTCCAGTCGAATGGCTATGTCCATTTTTAACTGGACAATTTCGTAATTAAAATGTATGAAGTTATCTTTTTTTTTCTTTCCCCGACTGTTCAAAGGTACTGCTTCATCTTTCCCAGATTATTAGATGTGACAATATTAGTCACCACCAGAATATCAGTTATGATCAATTTAAATGTGACAGTTGATGAAAAAACATTCTGAAAGGCTGTTCTCAAATTCGTAGGAGTTACTTTCTGACACAATTCTAGATTCATTTTTTTATTTCGGGAACGCATTAAATTGGTAGATGTTCTTATTCATAAACTATGTAATGAAATGGCGTTTTCTATTTTTTGATAAAGGCAGGAGGATTTTTTTAATAAATTTCACAAAAATAACCTTTACTTTTTACAAAATGGGCCCCAAGCAAAAAACCATGTATTGACCCCTGATTTATGTTCAAAAATGAGTCAGAAAATGTGTCAGAAGGTTTCACGCTTCTGAGCAGAGAGTTTGAGAACCATGTTTGAAAGTTGTTAAAAAGGAATGTTTCGAGAAAATGATTTTTTCGCCGCTAAGACATTAAAAAAAAAAAAAAATCTCTCTATCTATAATTGGAGAAAGTATTTTAAACGAATTTCTTTTCGACTTTCTATTTTTGATGGATTTACATGTTTTAGGCATCAGATAGGCCAAAATATATGTTTTTAGTATTTGTCTGCCTGTCCGAGTGCTCTTTTCTAGTCCTGCTGAAATTTTCCTTTTTGAACTCTGTTTTGTATGCAAATTTCACATTTGCGTGTCCTCTTTCTATTATCGAAAACTGTATTAAGTTATGAATAGAACTGAACCAATTTTTATTTGTATGTTTTTGGTTATGGGCTTAAGGTCCCAGTTGAATTTGATGGTATTCCTCCGGAAAAGGATGCTGTGATAGCGATTTTTGTGACATTTTCATTATCATGTCATCGAAAACTGTATAAATTTGTGCATAGAATTGAACCAAATTTCATATATATGTTTGTGACTATGGTATGCAGATATATAGTAGTTGAATTCGAGGATATTCCGCGGCCGCGGGACGGGCGATAGCATTTTTTGTGCGATTTTCTCGATTTTTCGTAGTTGTTTTTCCCATATGCAGGGGTAAATGCATGTTATTTTTTTTTAAATTGGGTTTTATTTTGTGAAAAGCGAAAATTATTTTTGTGAAATGTATTATATTTTTTTTTAATAAAAATTACATTTTGTAATTAAAGATGAAATCCAGTTACTCAAATATGAAACAAGCATTCCTTACAAATAACTTCTTTAATACCTCCTGCTCAAGTTTTCCTTTCTGAACTTTTGTTTGCAAATTACACATTTTAAAACCTAACAAAATAAAAATTATTAATAAAAATAATGCTTTTATGGAACAAAATTTTGTGAAAGGGCATGTTTTATTAAAAGGAATTTTGTGAAGGGATTTTGCTTCAGTAGCAGGAATTTTGCGAAAGGACCCTAAATAGGCCCCTAAATAAAAAATTGAAATAAGTCTCAGACTTTTTCAATTTCTAATCTTCACAAGTTGCAAACATTACAGATTAGACTTTAACATGTTTATGATGCGGGTGTATGCAAAATGATAAAGCACACGAAAAATACAAACCTTTAAAAAGTCTAAGATTTATTTCGATTTCATTAGAACGAAATCCTAGGTTTTAGGGTGGTTTAAATATCATATTGTTTGAATTTTATTTTTATTTTTTAAAGTTAAAATTTTTTAACCATATTTGTTACAAGAAATTAACATTCTATATAGAACCAACTGAATAGAATATCTTAATAACTGTCCCTTTTCGTGCCCAATGTGGGAAATAAATTTTTTTTTTTTTAAATTTGTTCTGCAAATGATGTTTTTCTTTAATATGTCAAGATTTTAAGAACTGCTGCATTCAGGCGAATTGATTTCAAAATTAACAGAGGGTAGCATAATCTGGGTTTGACTTAGACCATATCGCATTATAATTTGTGATGTAAACTGACCAATGATTTAATACAAAAGGTTTTACAAGTGCAGTGGTGCAGGTTGTTGTAGTTTGGACAAAAACTTCCAATGTGAGCTCAAAAAATCAATAATAAAAACATAAAATATCAATTTTCCTTAAAATTAGATATATTACAGCGTGTCCGAGAAAATTTTTTATCATTCTAAACATTAATAACAAAAATACTAACAGGTGAAATGGAATGCAGTTTTCTGCAAAAGAATGAAGAAATCTAAGAGTTTTTTCTCGTATGAATTTCCTGAGGTATATGGCGTTAGTTGCTTGGCAGTTGTGATAAGAAAAGAAAATGGCCGCTGCACTGCACAAGAGAAAGCGAAGTGTGTACTGTGGTTAGCCGAAACAATATCACGAATAACTATGCAAAGAAATTTTCGCCGTATGTACCATAAAGATCCACCAAGTTTTCCTTCAATTTATGCATGGTTGCAGATGTTTAAAGACACAGGAAATGTTAAGCATACGGAAAATTACGGCCGATCATTGACATCAGAAGACAGCTCGACATTCTTCGTGCTACTAACAAAGGTCACGTACAGCTACGTTGAAGGTACTGTAAAAAACTCTTCTTTTGCAGCAAACTGCATTTCATTTCACCCGTTAGTATTTTTGTTACTAATGTTTAGACTGATAAAGATCTTCCTCGGACACGCTGTATTACCCAGCAGTGGACGCTATGAATGCAAAAGTAAATTGCGTTGAATCCTTCAAGGGTCGATCCAGGCAAAATTTGGGGCCTATTTATAGGCCCTTCACAAAAATTAATTTAATAAAATTAACCCCTTCACAAAAATCATTTTGGTGAAATGGACCCCTTCACAGAATTCTTTATGATAAAACAGGTCCCTTCACATTTCCTTTTTATAAAATAGGCCCTTTCACAAAATTCTATTCCATAAAAACTTATTTTTTATTAATAATTTATTATTTTGTGACATTTTAAAATGTGTAATTTGTAAACAAACAAGTTCGCCAGAGAGGAACTTAAGTAAAAGAATTTAAAAAACTTTTTGTTAATAAATGCTTTTATTTTTGTTGCTCGAATTTGAGTTACTGGATTTCAACTTTCGTTACAAATGTTATTTTTCGCAAAAATATAATAAATTTCACAAAATAAAATAGTAACCCTTCACAAAAATCGTTTTGGTAAAATGGACCCCTTCACAGAATTCTTTATAATAAAACAGACCCCTTCACATTTCCGTTTAATAAAATAGGCACTTTCACAAAATTCTATTCCATAAAAAGTTACTATTTATTTATTAATTCTTTATTATTTTGTGACATTTTAAAATGTGTAATTTGTAAACAAACAAGTTCACCAGAGAGGAACTTCAGTAAGGAAATTTAAAAATCTTTTTGTTATAAATGCTGTCGGATTCCCTCTAAGTCCACCCAACTTCGAAGAATAATCCGGTATTTTTTATATGCTGCCACCACTTGATATGACTACGTAATATCGGTAACGTTATGAGAGGTATGTTGAGAAGAAGACGAACTCTTTCAATTAAACTTAAACTAACACTTTATTTACAGTATTTACACTTAAAACTCGGATATAGCTTATCAGGTTCAACATTAAATAAAATTACAGAAAATACTTTCTGTGTACTGCTAAGCTACGTTAGTTAACTCAGATCAGAGATTTCTATTAATCTCCCACACACTTTATCTCTTCACTCCAAAAGATCTCTCTAGATACACTTGTCTCAGAGCTCATTCTCTGACCAGCCTCCACGCTTCACTCCCACGTTAAAACTAACTCACTCTCTCCGGTCAACTCCAGAGCACCCTTTTGTAAACGGGATGGTCCCCTCATCGTATGGGTTCCTTGACAGCACGTAATCCCCTTTTGATGGATCTGTCTTCTTAGAGAATGGGTGAAATCTGTCTTATCTATGCACTTACGATCACAATATAAAAACTTCTTCCACTATACTAAACATTCTTTCAACACAGATCATGTCACCCACCTACTCGGATTAAGATTTCAGTTAGGAAAAGCTTTACAGTACACAGTAGATACACACACAATAAGATAATATCCCATAACAATAGTTTTTTTTAAGCCTGCAGCTTCCAGGGAAAACCTGACAAAAGCTTTTACTTTTGTTGTTCGAATTTGAGATACTGAATTTCAACTTCGTTACAAAATGTTATTTTTCGAAAAAATATAATAAATTTCACAAAAAAAACCCTACTTTTCAGAAAATGGGCCCCAAGACGGAAAAAACTACATCGACCCCTGTCCTTACAGCTTATATTTAACAACAGTATAGCTGTCATACAGTAAAACATAAAAAGAAAACAGTTTTATTCGACTGCGGCTACTGTGGGACCGTGTAGGTTAATGGGAGCTGGTGCACGTAAAATCTTTTCGTTGTTCCAATGTCCTCCAAGTTTGAAAACGATACCTCTGGGTGTGCCAATCCAGGTGCAGGTCTCTCATCTGCAATTGGTTCAAAATTAGGAGAGGAGCTGTAGAAGTCCAACCTCTCTTGAGGCTCTGACACCCCTTCTTTCAGACAAGTGCCATGGCACTTTCTCTGACACGACGATAACAACAACAACAAAACAGTTTTATTCAAATTTGGTTACCCTATTTCATCCGAAGGATCGATATAAACGCAAGAGAAAAATATTGCCTAATTTTAACTTGGATGTGGTTTCCATATTTGAAAACATATAAAAATTCTTTTTAAAGTTCTAGTTATGCAATTTCCAACATCAACGTAATCTGCGTCACCGGATTCATGTAAATTTTTTTTTTATCAAAACAAACTTTACCGAAGCAGAAAACTTATACTTACTTCTAAAAATAGATAAATAAATAATACCTAAATCAATTTGATTGTTATTTGGTTATCTTATTTCCGCCCAGGAAACGCTATAAACGAAAAATAAAAATGAGCGGAATCTGTATTACATACTCATTTTAGATGCTAAAAGGTGTGAAAAAAAATTAAACAGTAGAAAATGGTTTTAATAGATTGTTTACATGTTTCGACTCTATCGAATCCATTATCAAAACAAATAACAATATTCTATAGTTGCACGATCTATGATGTAATAATTTGAAATGCCATCACTCAATATTTCACCTACTCTTTGAGATTACGCACGTCATTTTGTATATAAATTTGTATGTTTTATTTCCATATTCATAACCATGTAGACCGCTGCTAGTTCGCGAAAAGGCGGCGCGCACTCGAAGGTCCCATCCTTCAGTTAATGACCGGAACGATGCCACCAGAAAAAAAAATAGAAGCTAAATTGAATATGTTTAAGATAGCAACCACCAAGTTCTTCCTTAGTACTGAATGAAAGACCAGTTTCATCTTCCAATAAGAATCACCTAAATTCTCTTCTAATAAGATTCTTCGTAAATCCTTCGTCCATACCAGAAGTAAGGCTCCTATAAGGGGAGCTGACGCATATCCATTATGTTGCCCAAAATAACCGCCATATTCTGACCTAGCTCAGTATTAGGAAACCGCCTGAGCAGGTGTTTGCCGTCCCTGTTACTGTCACTCGCGGTGCACTAGTACGGTAAGCAAACCGGTTTTAGGTCTGCTGGGTCATTAAATGGCGGTATGATTCAGCCTGTATTATAGGAGCTCTAACCAGAAGGATTCCCTGTTAAGAGACTATTCCTTGTGATTTTAGCAATCAATGTTCTTTCATTGAAATTGGAAGGTGCCTGACTTCAGTGACTCCAGTGCCTGACTTGAGAGACTACATTAGTGACGGCGTTAAAACCCTGGAAATATATTTCAGAACAAATCAACCCTATCTCAACATCGCTGAAATAAGGAAGGTTTTGACCGGCTGCATGTTTGCCGAAAACAAGAGACAATTAATGGACCATTACTGCAAAGATTTCGAAGAAGTCATGCCATTTTATTCGGAACACTACAAATTTAGAAAGCTATCACACCTATGCCGCTGCGAGGTGAGGCAGAATTATTATGGCAGTGGATCTACTCTACCGGCAGTTATAGGTCAATTGAATATACTAAAGAATATAAAAGACTTCCTCTTGTGCATGCCAAAAGCAGTCAGAAAAGTTTAGCGGTCTACCGCTCTCGTATTCACCATCTACCTCAATTTCTGGATAAACGCGAAAACCTCTGTCGAAAGCTCTAATGGTATTCACGATTAATCTGATTGGACTTCAACCGCTCTTTTGTCCAATCAGGTTAAATATGAACATCATTTGAGCATTCGACCAAGGTTCTCGCGCTGAACTGGCAGTTGAGGTAGATGGCGAATATGGCATTAGGGTGATACTGTGTTAAATTATCATTGAGGAGTCACACTAGAAATAAATAAATGCTTAAATTGTAAGAAGCATTATCCGTAAATAAAAAACATGTTAATAATTAAATTAAAAAAATTTACAAATCTTTCAACAAATTTTTTCGTTCTTCCTAAATTTGCGTGACCGTTCGAGCGTCTGGAGCAGTTTGCTCCAACTGCCCCACGGGAGTTACGCTCCTGCTGTTAAATTCAATCATGATTAAAAACAAAAACAAAAACGAAATGTTGTATATATAAGACATTTTATTAATTCTAAGTTTCCTATCAAATTCCGTACAGTAAAAAAAAAAAATTAAAGTTTAATCTTTCATAATCGGGTTCACCTGATTATAGAACTCTCCCCAAATATCTGTAAATAACCAACTTAGAACAATGCATTACACACAAAAATCTTCCCAAAAAGTTACCTGAATTACAGCAAATCAGAATAAAAGAAAATTTTGAATATTATATACATATAGTAGATGCATGAAATTTGCAGATTTCTCAATCAGAAACTAAGAAATAAAATCCTTTTTTGATAAAGGCAAATGGTTTTTCATAAAATGCTGTCAAAGTTGCCGTTGTAAGCTGAATTACGCTAAAACCGGGAAAAGTTCGTCAGGAGATAGAAATCGATTATAAGTCATGGTGTAATACATATATTTAAAAAAGAAAAGAAAATGATTTCAAACCATTTCAATGGTCATGCATGCGCATTTCATGCATTTTTGTACAAAAATGCGATAAAATGTGTTTCATGAGTGACGTGAATTCGAAATAACAGATAACTTCTTAAAAAATTCATAATTAAAAAAAAATTTATTAATTAAAATCACAAATTAATCAATTAAATATTTATTGATTGTTATTAGTCCTTATGTATTTTTTCTTTTCCGGTGGGTCAACAGAGGATCTCTATTCCAAGAGGACAGTAGCAGAAATGATTGGAGGGAACATTATTCGCGAAATACAGATGGATCACAAGACTTTTCCTTGCTTAGAGAATACGCTGCTGTTTTTGGTGAACTGGACCCGTCCATAGAACAGAATGAAACGTTCAATTCCACATTTTCTCCACTTAAAAGATTCTTCCTATATCCATCATCCGTACCAGAAGGTTTCCGTGGGAAAAGACTATTCCTTGTGATCTTAGCAATCCATGTTTTTTCACTGAAATCTAATGCTTATCCTGTATCCAGCGACTACTTTAGTGACCGCGTTAAAACTCTGGAGATCTATTTCAGAACAACAAATGAACCGTATCTCAACGTCATTGAGGTGAGGAAAGTATTGACCGGCTGTATTTCTGACGAAAGCAAGAGGCATTTAGTGGATCAATGGTGCAAAGATTTCGAAAACGTCATACCATTTTGTACGCAAAAGTACGAACCCAGAAAGCTATCGCACCTCTGTCGTTGCCAAGTAAGGCAGAATTATTATGGCAGTGGATCTACTCTACCGGCTGTTATAGGTCAATTGTATATACCAAAGGATATTAAAGACTTCCTCTTGTGTAGGCCAACAGGAAAAAGATCCTGTACTTTCTAGAAGCCGTTTATAGATATGTAGTAAAATCTGCCCATCCATACATGTACTTTGTCTCCGTTTGTTTGTATATTTTATTAATTTTGATTTCTTTCCACAGTTTTAAAGTATCAGTCGTTTCATTTGGGATAAAATCATCCCTACACCCTCATTCCTTCAGCGTGCATAATAACAATCTTTATAAAGATTGTTAGATTGAGACAGAAAAGCCAACTGCTACAAAATTTGGCAGGAAGAATCTTATGTAAGATTAGTGATTATTTAAGTGACTGCGTTAAAACCTAGGGAGACGTTATGTTATGAGACATTATTTTGATGCTGAAAATTTTATTTTACATATTCATTAGAAGTAATACAGTATACAGAACCGGTTTTAAAGGAGGGGGAAAGGCGACGTCCGGAAAATATATACGCTGTCAGAAGAACTCGTCTTTTTACACTAAATATTCCTCATTTTTCAACAAATAATTTCTTCTACGAACTACTAGAAACATGCTTTTTCCGTGAATTCTTCACGAAAGTCTGAAGAAAAGAGAAAATGTCGGTTTATTCCCTGCACGCATGCGTATTGGCTCTAATAATAGTAAAGTTTGAATTTATTTAAAAAATGAAAAACTAAAAATTCAATAAATTGCGATTTCGAATTTATTAAAGAAAAAAAAATAGTTCTTTCTAATTTAGAAAAGTAACAATTAATTTCTCATTCATATCAAATTATTTTCAATTTATTTTTTAAAAAGTTATAAAAAAAATCGCATCTAAAATACATTCTAAACAAACAGATTAATATATATATATATATATATATATATATATATCGCTTTTACTCAATCTTAAAAAAATCGCTTTTACTCAAAAAAGAAACAAACAAAAATAATACTTTCGAATTTAAAAGCGTATCAAATAATTTTCTCACTTATTTAATATTATTCGCAATTTATTTTTTTAAATAAAAAAAAAAAAAAAAATACATTCGAAAAATTAAAATATATTCTAAAGCATCGAACACGTTTCATCGAGCCGAACACCTTAAAAAACTCTGTATAATACTTGAAAAATAAATCGATTTTATTAAAAAAGCAAACATTTTTTCTCGAATTTAAATAAAAATATAATATCGATATTTTACGTTTAACAATAAATTTAAGAATATATATAATTCATATTTTATCCTCTATTAATAATAAATTGTTAAAACCCCAACGATCTTCTCATAACGACAAAATCTCCCCGCAATTAACTTCCAATTTGCCAGCTTAATAAACTCCAACATTTTTAAGCCCAAAGCCGCCATTTGCAGAAAAACGTATAATCATTCCAAACTCTTCTTCAAGGAAGTGCCCACTGGCCTATCGGTAACATACTTGACTCAAGACCGGCAATTTCCTAGTTCGATCCCCAGGTGAGACAGGAAATATTCTTAAAATGTATTAAATGAAGAATACTTCCGCAACCGTCTATAGATGGCAGCACAAAGAGAAAGACTTTTCTTAAAACCGACTTTCTTCAAATAACGGAAAATTTACCTCCTGTAACAGAGAAAAAAAATAAACGGAAATTCTTCAAAAAACGGAAAATTTCCCTCCTGTAACAGAGAAAAAAATAAACGGAAATAAGCCGGCAGCAGTGCTGCCAATAATATTTCCGTGATTTGAAGGAAGTATTTTTGAGAGTGTAGGGCGCTAACAGTAAAGGGCGGAAATTATACAAAATACTTGATTAAAAGTTGGTAGTTGTTTCAGACGATATTCGCTGAAAACATTATATACATCAAGGAACCTGTAAATTGGCTCAACAATCTAAAGTCCATTCCGAACCCATTAACGGTACGCGGATCTTTTGTCGGCCTCTTTGATGTGGGGAGCCTTCTGTCGCGTTAAAAGACAAGAGTGCTTCTAAAGACGAGGGTCTCTGACATGTTAAGTCCACCAATGGGGGAAATTTCTTTTACCGATTTTGATCGCTTTGCTTCCCAACTTTTAAAGGTGCGTTTTCATTTTACGTTTTCAACATTCCCCGACAAAAAGTCGTAAATTATTTCACTGATGTTTCTTTTCCCAAGGGTCTGTGGTCATCAACAAAGAAAGGGGAGTCTCAACTAAAGAAATAGGCGATGATAAACATGCCAAGGATCTCCTGCGCTGACCTCTGATCTCTAGACGAGCCTCAGAAGACTGACCACATCAAACATGGCGAATGACCACATCAGAGGTTCCGCTGCAGCAAAACGCAATCTCATCGAACCTTAAAGAGTAATAAAAAAAATGTCAAGAATTCGATGTTTTGCTTTTGTTAGTCTGCTTGATGTGGAGAATCTTCGTCGCACTATTAATAACCCGTTAACTCACCGTGAACCTCAACTGGCGAGTTAAGCTGTAACTCTCGGTTGATTCTGAAATCCAATTCTCCGCTAACTCAACCTGGAGAAATGTGATCGAAAAACGATAGTTGAGTCTAAGGCTTAATACAGGAGCTCCAGTTGAGTCGAGTAACTGAACTAAGGTATTGAGCTCACGTTAGTGGACGCGCGCATGTGCAGTTGAAGCAAAGATGGCGGTCGCTTTGAATAGGGGTTTAATCAACGCTATTTGCGATGCAATAAGCAAACGAAATGTTAATAATAATAAAAAAATGAATGTGAAAGAATGTGTTACTTTTCATTCTTAGCCCTTTTAGGATATTTTAACTCTGTGATGTCAAGATTATAGTGATTTTTGACAAAGTTTTCAAGGCCTAAAATAATTACTGTGAATATTTGATAACGCCATCTATCTAATTCAAAATCAAATGTTCTTACTCCTCAATACTCGTATGATTCAATTTTTTTTTTTTTTTTTTTTTTTTTTTTTGAAAATTAAAGAAAAGCTTGTTTTTTTTTTTTTTTTTTTTTTTTTTTTTTTTTTTTTTTTTTTTTTTCAGATTTACTCCTACACTTTATGTTTGTTTAAAGAATAAAATCATAGAAGACGGAATTTTCTGTTAAAATATCGCTTATGCTTATCCATTTATAGTAGATAAATAATTTGAACTAATATATACTTGTTAGTTAAAAATAATTATTTTTGTTTGAAAGAAACATTTTTCCGAGGATTTCTTGAAACTTTTCGCACTTTCGAGAATTTTTTCAAACATCTTCTACAATTATTATACAAGGAATTAAAAAAATATATATATTATAATAATTTACACATGAAATTAATCCCTAACGATGTTAGTTTTTAATTTTTCGATTTTGGTTCCAGTTTTTTTTAATATAATGGTACTGCCACTTTAGAACCGGTTCCAAACGGTTCCGAAATTGGAAATGTCCGCTTATAAAAAAAACTGCAACTAAAATCGAAAAAGTAAAAACTAACAACGTTAGGGATCGGCCTCAGCTATCCTATGCAAAAGAAATCATTTAAAAATATTAAAATGCGAGCGAGAAATCGTGCAAGAACCTTCCCATAGACTTAACATTAGCTTGCGCGTTTTTTCGCGTGACTGACGTAGGCTCTTAAGATGAAGAAGAAAATTGGTAAAAAGACTAGAAAATTGGTAAAAAGTGTTGCTTCTACGTCTGTCAATAACTGCTGCGGCATTGGGTGAAAGAGGTTTTGGATGTGTTGTTTGGAAATGGCAGCCCATGCTGCCTCCAGACGTAGCCAAAGTTGGGTTTCGTTTAAAATTCCTTCCAAAACACTTTATCCTTTAATTAATAAAATCCAAATCATTAATTTATAATTATTAAAACCTTATAATTTATCAATACACTTTATCAATAAGAACATATAGATGGAAAACCATTTAGCACTTTCACACTTTCGCCAAAGTGTTATAAGCTGGAGGGTTTGGAGACAAGAAATAAGCCAGATGGTATATCCGGATGCATGATACAATGAAAAAAACTTAAGAAAGTAAAGCTTAACTTAAGAAAATCTTAAGCGCGATTCTAAGTTTATTTTAAATAAAAATTTTTTTTTTTAATTTTTCTCCGACACGTTAGTTTATATTCTTATTATAATTTTCGTACGAAAAGTAACACCTCTATAACCACCTACTAAAATCCGCATATTTATAAAGACAGAGCATATTTATAAAGACTTGTCCTGAAATTCCTGATTCCTAAAAAAAAAGAATAAAAACGTCCTGAAATGTCTTAAAATATGGTGTCTGTTCTAAAATTCTTGAAATTTTGTGTTATATCGGCATTTGATATCAAATAGGGGGTAGGTGTACCGTTTTACTGATGCAAAATGATCACGAATTCGCAATTTTCTTCAATTTACCGTTCAAAATACTGATTTTCGTCGATTTGCACAAAAAAAAATTTAAATTTTTGTGATCAGTTACCAAAAGTTACAATTTTTATCAATTATTCATTAAAAAAAGCTTGCTATTTTCATCTGTCAGTGACAAAAAAAATCGCATTTTTCACCAGTCAGTTATAAAAAAGAAAATATTTTGCAATTTTTGTTGATCAGCAAAGAAAAATTGATTTTAATCATTCAGTAATGCAAAAATTGTAATTTTTTAGAAGATTGGTCAAAGGGTTCTGGTAAAATTACTTTCCTTTTAAATGTACCTATACTTTTAAAACAAACAAATTGTGTATATAGTGAACTAATTATGATAATAAAATGTATTGACGAGGGAGTTAAGGTTTTTTTTTTTTTAATGTTAGTATGCCAAGCAAATGTGTCCTGAAATTGTCCTGAAATACCGTAAAAAAAATGTCCTGAAATAGCATCTAGGACTAGTACTACCCCTGTAAAGAATCTTAATACTACTTCATTTTAAGATAAATATATATTTTTTTTAAATAAAACCATTATAAATCCTTTTTTAAAATACTGAATGCTTCACTTATGATATTGTCTTCGTTTAAAAATTACGAATAAAATAACCATTAAATCAAAATCTTAAAAGTCCCATTTGACATCTATATAAATATATTGTTAAAAGATGCAGTCAGAATACAATATACTTATTTATTTTCGGGAGATAGGAGATAAGAATACGAACGAGCGACATTATAAAGGAGAGGGCGTACTGTGTTTTGGAATAGTATAGATACGAGATATTACATGGTAGGAGTACACTACACACTTCGAGATATTACATAATATTTCATAGTTCAAAATCGCGAAGTCGGTGGTACTTGAATTCTGTATATGGCCATGAAGACATATTTATACCAATCATTTTTAAATTTTACTTTCGATAAGAAATCTGAATATAAGCTCATTGTAAGATTTCTTATCGAAAGAAAATTTTTAAAATGAACTGTACACTTCAAAATAAAAGTTTAAAAATAAATTTTACATCGACTTTGAGAAGGTTGAATTTCAGGAGTATTTCGCTATTGAAAGCGATTGCGTATAAATTGTAATTTTGATTTTGGTTTTTCTCCATCCATTGTTTATGCAATGATTTCATTAAGTTACAAGACAATGAACAACTCAAATCATGTGCGTCGGCAGATCAAATCTGTGATATATAATATATATATTTATATACATATATATATATATATATATATATTTTTTGGGGGGGGGGGATTTGTGTTAAAACCGTTATAATAAATAAAAAACACTTTTACTTTTACTCATAATTTTCCTCTTAGTGTTTAAATATTTTAAGTACTTTTATTTATAAATAGAATAATAATCTTTGATGCTGAAATGAATATTAAAAAAGTGTCAAGAAACAGCCTTTTTTTAATTACTGTTTACAATTACATGTGTAGAAATTATCTGAATCTATTATATACACACTAATAACATTCATGCGACTCGCACGTGCTTGTAGAACATAAAAACAAATATATATACATACATATATATAAAGTTTTAATTAAAGTTATTGAAACCCCCCCCTCCCCTGTTTTAATGAAGAGGATGAAATAAACTACGCCTAATAATTTGATGAAAGTATTTTCTAGCTTCTGGAAAGCCATCTTTGTTGTTTTACATTATTTCAATTACGTTATTTATTACTCCTCTTAAGAATAGGAATAAGGGAGAACTTAATGCTTATCAAACGACAATGGGGCGCCATTTTGACACTCCCGACTCCGGAGGCCTGTTAATTCACAACACAATTAATGTATCAATCCCCTGAAGAGGGTTGTCCTGAACACGTGATCCAAACGGGTGTACATCAACCACAGACCTTCTAATAATACTATCTTTGCTCTGAGACATCAACTAAAGATCGGTCGTGTGTTCAAAAGGCACTACAAAGAAAGAATAGAATACAGGCTTTCATTTCTTTGTGCACAACATAGTAGTCACTTCACTTCAACTTGTATAGATAAAAAAGACAAACATTCACGTAACTTTCATTGATACGCCGGAATTTGTTTAAGCAAGAGCTACTTAATATGGAAGCCTCAGTTTAAGCTATTGAAATATGCCAATATCCTGATCACCCTTTCTAGGGGAAAAACAACCAGAACTTCACAAAACCAGTTCTACAATAGGTATTTGACAAAACAGGTTTGTCTCAAGGAGCAATATCTTGGAGATATTCCTCTACAGCCTTCCTTACTTGTTGTTAGCTATAGAGTGTTATTTCAGCGTCAGAAAAACTTTCAAACTTTTAAAATTTAAAATTCATCATGTGTGATATAAAAGAAAACAACAACTGCGAATTTATTGAATATTTAATGATTAATCATTTAACCCCGTCAGCTAGATTGGAATTGAAAAAAAGACCTTTTCCCTGGAATTCCATTCCCGAGTATTTGGAAAAGCACTTGAAAGATCTTTACAAGAGTGTTAATTCTGAAAGATTTTGTGATTGTCTTATGGAAGCCCTTAACCATCAGACTTGTGATAATAGTGCAATTTTTACCGCCATTACGGACATTCTTACAGCGGTACGTTTACCTAAAAGAGATTACAGTGATATTTATGGAAGCCGCAAACATGGTCAGCTAGAAATGATTCTGTCTCATTTGAATCAGAAAAGTGGACAAAGTATATTTCCAGAAGAAGAATGCATTCCAATAGTGCATGTCCTAAGTACTGGCAATGAGAAGTTTATGCAAATTTTGGCAACACATGGTTGCTATGCAGACTTATCAGATGACTCTTCTTTTCTGCGGAGACAAGCAAGTGAAACAATAGGAAGTTTTTTGTAAGTATGCATTTATTACACTCTTTCATTTACCTCCACTTGGTTTTTAAGTATCCGTAAGTAAAAACTGGAACCATTATAAATTTATTCGTCTGTCTGTCCGTCTGTTACAGCTGTTTTCTCGAAAACTATGTAACTTAGAAAATTTAAACTTGGCAGAGTTAAAAAAAGCTATAGACATAGACCCACATATTTATAGATTATTAGTCCTTCACAAATATTTTTAGGAAAAATTTCGGGGGGGGGGGGGGGGGGAGACTGTCTGTCGGTCTGTCTGTCCTTGCTCTAATTCGAACTTACTCGGCACTCAGATTTCCTTGAAATTTATATGTGTTATTGGGATTCATTATCAAATGTGCGGTATTGAAAATGATGTGTTTAGCATTTAGAATCCGTTTACAACACTAATCAAAAAATTACTTTGTATTACAGTTTATGGGGAAGAAACATTTGCGATGTATTTTAATGATGTCACACTATTTCAAACATATTGATACACCTATCTGGCGCGCACTACAAGACATTTGCTATAGAAGTGGATGTGCAAGTGCATATCATTAATTGTTCATTTAATGTAAACACTAAAAACAATTTCCGTTATATTACGGTCTATATCGAAAAATCATTTGAGGTGTATTTTAATGATGTTAAAACTAGAAAGAATGGCCGGAAATTTTACTCAAGTTTTATAAAACTATTTTACACTAGAATTCTTATTTAAAACTGTTTAACTTATTCATTTAACATATATCTGTGAGGTTTATATTTAGTATATCTTTAAAAGAAATTTCTGGTTCGAATCAAATTATATTCATTTGGTAACGGTCAAAATGACTGCTCATTGTTGTTCTAGTATTAAACTATTTCAGACATATTGAAATTGATATATATCACTGAGGTGAAGTGAAAATGCTTACATGGTTCGATGTAGGGTTTTTTTCTTGGGGCCCATTTTTGTGAAAAGTAAAGGTTATTTTGTGTAATTTGTCATATTTTTGTGAAAAATAAAATTTTGTAACGAAAGTTGAAATCCAGTTACTCGAATTCGAAGCAAGCATTTATTAACAAAAACTGTTTTAAATCCATTTGCCGAAGTTTACCTCTCTGATGAACTTGTTTGTTTACAAATTACGCATTTTAAAAATTCACTAAATAATTAATAAATAGTAAGTTTTTATGGAATAGAATTTTGTGAAAGTACCTATTTTATTGAGATGAATTTTGTGAAGGATACCGTTTTGTTATAAAACTTTTCTGAAAGGATCCGTTTTGTTATACAGAATTTTGTGAAGGGATACCTTTTTAAATGGATTTTTGTGAAGCTATCTGTTTTATTAAATAGATTTTTGTGAAGGGGTTCTAAATAGGACCCAAATTTTACCTGGATCGACCCTTGGTTTAGTGTTTCCCCCAGAATAAAAAAGGGCAGGGTGCTGCTTCAAAAAAGGGCACTTTATAAAAAGTGATATTGAAATTTTTTGTTTTAATTGCAGTTTATTCTAGAGCTGTTGCGTGTATCTGAAGGACACAATGACTGTTTTGTTAAAATATTAAACTTTGCTTACTATTTGAAAAAAAAATCGTATAATAAAATATATCTTGCATCAAAATAAATTACAATTTCATTTCTTATTATTTATTATAATGCAATTTAATAAAAACAACGTAATTCAGGGATAAGATTGACAAAAAAGCAAAAAAGCTGAAAATTGCGCGAACTATGTTTGAGCAATAAGTTATGAATTTCAAGCTCAACAAATGTAATTGCTATTAAAAAATATATTATTTTAAAATAAAATATATAACACCAATTTAGCTTTGAGTACATTAAAAAGAAATGTACATTTATTAACAAAAATTAGGTAGAAATTATTTACTTTAATAAAAAGTCTATTTTACCAAGATACAGCACATTAATAAAACCTTTCAATGGCATGAACATTTTTTTAATTGAAATTTTGAATAATTGTAAGACACTATTCTTGAAAGAGCAAATCAAGTATATGCTAATAATTGCAACCACTTTAAATTAATGATAGAACAAAGTTCCCACCCTTTTTTAAAATAAAAAATAAGATTTTAAGGAATTACAGATTTTTTAAGGACATTATCAGTGAAACCAACTAGCCAGTGCCGTGGTTATTCTAGATTCCAGGTCATTTTTACCAGTCAGCTTGAAGTTAGTTTTTGGATTTTTTTAATAGATTTATTTTAATTTAATCTGTCTTTTTATCATAGCAAATTTTCTACATTACTAAAAGAAATTTGGTTAAATTTTTTTAACCCGCAGTAAATTCTGACGACATTCGCTTATTTTCAATGATCCTTTGACGAAATTAGCTTATTTTCGACGATCCTTTGACGAAATTCGCTTTTTTACGGCGATCTTTCGGCTAAATTCGCGTTTTTACGGCGATCTTTCGGGCTAAATTCGCGTTTTTACGGCGATCTTTCGGGCTAAATTCGCGTTTTTACGGCGATCTTTCGGGCTAAATTCGCGTTTTTACGGCGATCTTTCGGGCTAAATTCGCGTTTTTACGGCGATCTTTCGGGCTAAATTCGCGTTTTTACGGCGATCTTTCGGCTAAATTCGCGTTTTTACGGCGATATTTCGGCTAAATTCGCGTTTTTACGGCGATCTTTTGGGCTTTAGCCGGACCATTTAGCAGGACATTCGCTTATTTTCAATGATCCTTTGACGAAATTAGCTTATTTTCGGCGATCCTTTGACGAAATTCGCTTTTTTACGGCGATCTTTCGGCTAAATTCGCGTTTTTACGGCGATCTTTCGGGCTAAATTCGCGTTTTTACGGCGATCTTTCGGGCTAAATTCGCGTTTTTACGGCGATCTTTCGGGCTAAATTCGCGTTTTTACGGCGATCTTTCGGCTAAATTCGCGTTTTTACGGCGATCTTTCGGCTAAATTCGCGTTTTTACGGCGATCTTTCGGGCTAAATTCGCGTTTTTACGGCGATCTTTCGGGCTAAATTCGCGTTTTTACGGCGATCTTTCGGCTAAATTCGCGTTTTTACGGCAATCTTTCGGCTAAATTCGCGTTTTTAAGGCGATCTTTTGGGCTAAATTCGCGTTTTTACGGCGATCTTTTGGGTTAAATTCGCGTTTTTACGGCGATCTTTTTGGGCTAAATTCGCGTTTTTACGGCGATCTTTTTGGCCTAAATTCGCGTTTTTACGGCGATCTTTTTGGGCTAAATTCGTGTTTTCACGGCAATCTTTCGGCTAAATTCGCGTTTTCACGGCGATCTTTCGGCGATCTTTTGACTTAATTTTCGCTTTTACCGCGATCTTTTGACTTAATTCTCGCTTTTACCGCGATCTTTTGGCTAAATTCCCGTTTTTTCAGCAATCCTTTGACGAAAATAGAGTTTTTTCAGCGATAGTTTGACTAAATTCGCGTTTTTCAACGATCCTTTGGCTAAATTCACGTTTTGTTAGCGATCCTTTGACGAGATTTGAGTTTCTTCAGCGATCTTTTGACGATTTTCACACGATCATTTGAAGAAATTTGCGTTTTTCAGCGATCCTTTGAAGAAATTCGTGGGGTTTTTTTTCGCGATCTTTATGCAAATTTCGCGTCTTTTCGGAAAATTCGAAAATGGTGAAAAAGCGGATAATGGAAAATGACAAAAAAGCGGAAAACCGCGGTACCGCGGAAGAATCTCATGCCTGGTAATTTTAAAACAAAATCAGCATGGAGTGCAATAGATGCCACGCAACGTCAGGCGCGAAAGTTTTAGAGCTTAGACTGCTATAGGATTAATGTTTCTCGTTTCTCAATATCGGGAGGGAATCATACAATTAAGATAAAAATCATCAATTTCTCAAAAACATTTAAAGAAGTTTTGTTGAAGAATTGATATGTCAGGAGTAAAATTGGCACATTTCATTATCTCCGTAATAAAACTGAAAATTCTCAAACAATAATATTAAATCAAACATCGATGACAGGTTTATTACCCTATCACCACCTCTTTTTTTTGTTGATGAACACAAAATCTTTGGAAAAGAAAAGCCAATCAGGATTTACGAGATTTTGTGGAGGATTTTTGAAAAAAACATATAAATGCAATTATATTAGTCTGATTAGTCTGTAGGGAGGTTCCGGAAATCGTCCTCTAATGCGAGAAGTTCAAAGAGCTTCTTCTGGACAGAGAGATATGCCGATAGCAAACAAAAAACGGCAGCAGATACGGGGAAATACCTGTCGTTAATTTCGCGGAAGGAGGAGGGGGGGGGGGGGCACCAAGAGATCGGAAACTGTAGTTCAAACAACTTTTTTTGGACATAGAAATATGCTGCAAGCAAATGATGGCAAACAAAACTAGTCGTTGGGGGCCACCGTAAAACTTACCCATCATGGATATGCATAATGTAAAATATTAAAATAAAAATGTGTAAACTACTTATAAAGTGCATTGCAAATTCAAATAAAATCGTGGCTTGATGACGTCACAAACTTTAAAGGCTCGATTACTGAATTGCTAGAAAGACGTTTTTCTTTATAACTCCAAAAATAATAATCTTATTAACTAGCGGTTTATTGCATCTGATTAAGCGTCAAATTTCCAATTAAAATATATCTTTAAAGTGAAATTTGGATGAAATACAGGGTCATGAAAAATCGAAGAGTGTGGAAAATAGGATTCCAAATATCTCGGCAACTAATTATCCGATCGACTTCATGCTTTATGCAAAATTTGTTTTTTATTGTCTTTTATATTCATTTCTTAAAATAAAAAATTTCGAAAAATTTTATATACCTTTCATCAGAACGAATATTTCGAGAGTCCGAAAAAAATTGTTCCGGTTAATCGAGGTTATTGAAATGAAATAGGCTTCTTCCCGTTATTACATACTAAGTACATACCAAATTGCAAGTCTCTATCTCAATTTTTTCGGGAGATAGAGCGTTTACAGACACACAGACGGACGGCAAAATTTGTTTTCTAAAAATATGTTTTTCGGAATCTCCAGTGTCTGAAACGTGTAAATCCGTCAAATTTTTTTTTTCGATTTTCGAAACGATTACAAGACTTACCCTATACTACGTATGATGGGTAAGTAAAACGGCAGGGGTGATTCTGAGTTAAAAAAAATTTCTGAAAAGTCACAACAGAGGGGGGGAGGGGATCCACTCCCGGCACTTTTTTTTTTTACTCCCTTTAATGTAATTTGTGTTTTTTCGTGCTCTTTCGACGAAATTTGCTGTTTTTTTTCGAGATCTATTGATAAATTTTGTGTTATCTTGACAAAATTTGCCATTTTTTCGCGATTTTTTTGACGAAATTTGCCATTTTTCGCAATGTTTTTGACGAAATTTGTCTGGTTTTTTTGACGAAATTTGCTGTTTTTTTTTTACGAAATTTACCATTTCACTCCCGGCACTTTTTTTTTCATACCTTTAATGAAATTTGCGTTTTTTCGCAGTCTTTCGACGAAATTTGCTGTTTTTTTCGAGATCTGTTGATAAATTTTGAGTATTTTTTTGCGATTTTTTGACAAAATTTGCCGTTTTTTCGCGATCTTTTGATGAAATTTGATGTTTTTCATGATCTTTTGACGAAATTTGCCGTTTTTCGCAATGTTTTTGACGAAATTTGATGTTTTTCACGATCTTTTGACGAAATTTGCCGTTTTTCGCAATGCTTTTGACGAAATTTGCCTTTTTTCGCGATTCTCTGACGAAAGTCCCGTTTTTCCTGCTATCTGTTGACAAAATTTACCGGTTTTTTCGCGATCTTTTGACGAAATTTGCCGTTTTTCGCAATGTTTTTGACGAAATTTGATGTTTTTCACGATCTTTTGATGAAATTTGCAGTTTTTCGCAATGTTTTTGACGAAATTTGCCGTTTTTTCGCGATTTTTTTGAAGAAAGTCACGTTTTTCCTGCGATCCTTTGACAAAATTGACGACTTTTCTTCGAACGAATGACGAGATTGATTTTTTTCAGCGATCATTTGCCGAAATACCGATACATTTTATGTTCGAATTTATGACAGATATATTTTTTAATTTTCGGAAATCATTGCCTTAATTTTTCGGAAAATTCGGACCAGAATCACCCCTGAAAAAACGGCAGCAGATATGGGGAAATACCTGTCGTTAATTCGCCGAAGAAGGAGATGAGGGGGGGGGGAAGGGGCACCAAGAGATTTGAAACAGTAGTTCAAAGTTTTATTGGACATAGAAATATGCTGATGGCAAACATAAAACAGCAGCAGATATGGGGAAATATCTGTAGTTAATTCGCGGAAGAGGGGGGGTAGGGGTGCGGCACCAAGAGATCGGAAACCGTAGTTCAAGGACGTTTCTCCGGACGCTGAAATCTACCTGCCGACGGCAAATTATTGAGTACTGAAAATGGGCAGGGCCCATTTCTAGATTCTAGATACATAAAAACGCCAAGAGATTGGAAAAAGTAGTTCAAAGAACTTTTTCTGGGCATAGAAATATGCTGATGGCAAACAAAACACGGCAGCAGAGGGGAAATACCTGTCGTTAATTCGCGGAAGGGGGAGAGGGGGGAGGGTGCGGCACCAAGGGATCGGAAACCGTAGTTCAAGGACGTTTTTTCGGACGCTGAAATCTGCCGGCGGCAAATTATTGAGTACTGAAAATGGGCAGGGCCCATTTCTAGATTCTAGATACATAAAAACGGGCAGGGCGCATTTGTAACTATAAAAAAACGGGCAGGGCGCATTTACAGCTATAAAAAAACGGGCAGGGCGCTGCGCCCTCGCGAAAACGCCTAGGGGAAACACTACTGGTTTCTATAAAATATTGTGTGTATAGCATAATTGTTCATTTACAAGAACATAAAAATAATTCGGTTACAATACTGTCTATTAACAGTAATTCCTTTAAATACGTTTTCAGTTCTAGTACGCGTTTTAAATTTTACTATTTTTTTTTTTTTTGCATATTACTTGGAGTGTATAAATTCTATAGATCATATACAGGGCTGCACAATGCATCTCCAGTAAATTTTCCTTTATTGACGGAAATTGTTGAAAGGGAATTTTCAACTGTACTATATACGTTGCCTGATTAAATTAAATTTTAGAATGCTCTGTAGTATATATGTATACAAATCTATAGATCATAAACAGGGCTGCACAAAATAATTCGGATATTTTTCAGACTATTGATGTTAATTACTGAAATTAGGTTTTCAGATGTCTTATGCCTTTTAGAAATTGCTTACTTAGGCAATTTCTTGCTTACTTAGACAACAAACATGGCCTGTTTCCTCAATATCTCAACAAATTTCGCAAGGTACCGCTACCTAAATGCACCTGTGCGAAAAGAAGTACCTCCTTGCATTATATCCTAGATTGTACCCTATGAATACCCACCATCACATTAGAAAGCCATCACAAATGAATCTGTCGGCCTAGTTTTCCTACATGATGAAACAACCAAAACTGCTTCAAAAAATAACAGATTTTATGTTTCTGCTAGAACGCAATTAATATTTTTTCATGCCTCCTCCATTGGACTTAGTGGAGGTTGAGGATGAAGAGGACTTCTAATATGCATAAGGACTTTTACACAGTACATAAAATCTATCCTTAACAATTTAGTTATTCTTAATGGGATCATACAGTGTTATTTGGTATTTTTAGCATAATTTATCATTATTTACTCTAGTATTACTATTCATTCATTATTGTTCATTTAGTACTAAATTCTATCCATTAATATTATTTACTTCAGCATCTTACAGTATTATTACATGGTAGTATTATTGCTCAGTATCACATAGTAGTACACTCTCAGAAATAAAACACTCAAATTTGACGATTCCGCAATCCTCAGGCCTCATTTCGTTATTTTTGACAATCATTTCGTCACAGAGTCACGTGGTTTTTGACGAAACGCGAATCCTCAAATATCTTGACGAAACTGTTTCCCCGTTGTCAAAAATAAAACTCTCACTTTTGACGATTCCGCAATTCTTGAGCTATATTTCGTCATTTTTGACAATCATTTCGTCTCAAAATTAAGTGATTTTTAATGAAATGGAAAATCTTCTCAAATATTTGACAAAAATGTTTCCCCATTCCCGGCCAGATCATTTTTGTTACAAAATCGTTCAAAAAAAAAAAAAAAATAAATAAATAAAAAAAAAAATAAAAATTACACGAAATAAGTATCAACTTTACGATATATTAATGAAAACAGAAACAAAAATATTTCATCCTTGGGGGCCGCTATAATACGAATGTATCAAATTTCTACTTCTTTTTTTTTTTATATCTGATAATTTGCCTATATCCTTCTTGTAACCATTTTAAGCATTTCTATTGCCTATTCAAAGATAAATTTTTCTGATACAGAATTTCGTTAAAAACGCTTAAAAAATTCTTCTAAAGTTACAGAATTTCGTTAAAAACGGTTAAAATAGTAAAATGCGAACATCATTTGGTGCATTTTCGACCGAAGCATCGACATTTTCCCAATGGTTAAAAAATAAAAAAAATCACAATTTTAGGAGCTTTTTTTTATTTAAAAAATATATTCATATAACAATCAAATTTAAAATATGTATAACTGTTCCCTTCCCCACTATAAACAGTAATCTTATCCGCTAAAATTGATGAACTCGCCTCCAAAATATGCACTTAAAAATTAATTATTTCTGATCCATCCATCTAGACCATATTTTAATCATTCATTGAACAAAGGAAATTTCTCTAATAAATTATATTAATCAAGCCATTTTCTAATTATTTATTAACCATAGAAAAACCATAATAATAATCTAGCCTTATTAATTAAAACATGCAGAATTTATAACAGCACCGATGAAGATACAATCTGCTTTCTAAAAATATAAACACACATCAACATCCCGTAAATACATTTAAAATCAAATAAATCCGAAGTCCCGTTGGCTAAGTGGTCAGCGCGTTTGTCTGCTAAGCTAAAATTCGCGCGTTCGAACCCCTTGAAGAGTAATCTTATTTTACTCGTCAATTAAAGATGCTTCTAAAAACTCCGATAGATGGAACCACCAACCCTTTTTTTGGAACTTTCAAAGAAACAATTTGACGAAACTAATTTCTTCGTAATTTTGAGGATGCAAATTTACTCGATTTGACGAAATATTTACTCGGAGCATTTCTCAAGAAACCGTTTCGTCAAAAACGAAGAAAATTTCTTGAAATCTGAGTATTCATTTTTGAGAGTGTATTTAGTACTGCTCAGTAGGATTGGTAAATTGTATTTTCAGAATTTGTATTTTTGGAATTTTCTATTTTCAGAATTCGTGTTTCAGCATTACATAGTATAATTATTGCTCAATATCACAAAGTATAATTTAGTAATGCTCAGTAAAATTTGGTAAACAAACCTGCTTTGCGGGGATAGTTGAGCTTAAGCCGAGAGGTACGCCACCCGTACGCCACCCCGCCCGGTTTGATCTTGACCTTCCTTACTTCGATATCATCTCTAAACTTGCGGTGGACTTTTATTATTGTACTGTGGACATTTATTATTGTATGCTGAACGTATTGGAAGAGTTTCACAATCTATGTTTGACACATGATTTTTCGTTCTTGTGTTTCTATTCGAAGGTGCAAAATACGAAGTAATGCAACAGCTACAAAATTAATAAAAGTGCAGTAAACCTGTGCAGTGACCTGCACAGTAAGTGCACAGCAAGTGCAGTGACCTGGCTAATAAAAAATTTTTTATTAGCCAGGTCGGTGGACAAAAACCTAAATTTAAGCAGACTATTGAAGCGATTTTGAATCTATATGAGTTTACTATTGTTTTATAAACACATTACTTATCGAGTTATAAGCGAATCGTGTAATGTGAGGACACGTTTTTCTCCTTTCTCGTGTTGCGGCGTTGCAAATTCAGTATAAAACGCCAACTTTGACAGTATTTTCTAAAAGATCTACTGTTTTTACTAAATAATGGAAAACATGTTCCGATTACATAAATTCAAGTCGAGTGGCTATGTCCGTTTCTAACTGGACAATTTTGTATAGTTAAATTGTGTGAAGTTATCTCTTTTATTTTTCTTTCCCCGACTGTACAAAGGTACAGCTTTATCTTTCACAAACTATTAGATGTAACAATATTAGTCACCAGAATATCAGATATGATCAATTTAAATGTGACAGTTGATAAAAAAAAAAAAAAAAAAAAAAAAAAAAAAAAAAAAAAAAACATTCTGAAAGGCTGCACCCAGAAAAAAGGTTTGTTGAATCAACAAAAATTTGGTTCACCCAACAAAACTTTTCGTTTAAATATGGATTTAAAAAAAAAAAAAAAAAAAAAAAAAAAAATTGTATTGTGATCAAAAAAGTGTTTTGTTAAAAGTTTTCTCAAAATAAATATAATTATTTGTTAGTTTAAGAGTTCTTTTCAGTTTCGGCAACAAAAACTTTTGTTTAAAGAATAAATGTTTAATGTAATTTTAAGATTTTTCTTTTTTTTAACAACAAAATGTTTTTGTTAAAGAAACAATTATAATATTTACAACAAAATATATATACTATATTTTGGTTAAATAATAAAACACGTTATATTACGATCTTGTTTTGTTTATACTAGAAAAACTTCTGTTAATTGAACCAATCTAATATGTAATTTTAACTTTTTTAAAATTCATTTTCAGCAGAGAATTACGCCAGTAATCCTTAATTAATAACAAGTGAATTTTTATCCTGCTTTTTTAAGCGCTCCGAGGATCTACCACTGAGCTATAAGGAACAATATCCTAACTCGGCATTTCTCACTCTTTTGTATGTCGGACAAGCTGCAATCGCAGCACAAGATGGAAATGTCATCAGGAGCACGCAAATTTCTGCGGCAAACATGAATAACATAGCAACGCCACCTGTTGCGCGATATATACTCCAAAAACTAATCAGCAACAATTTATATCAGGGAGTAACTGAATATAAAGTTTTATTAAATTCCGTGCAATAGTTCTTGAGATAGAGCGCCCAAAATTTTTTGTCACATACAGACAGGTCATAGACAGTCATTTTCTAAAAACAGTCAAATCATATTCAGGACCTTCTAAAATCCGTCGGAAACCGGAAGTCAGAAATTTTCATGAATCCAATACCTTCTTCTTGTAAAGATAGAAGAAAGTAATAAATGGGAGAGGGGGATTTTTAAAACTACCTTGGTCCGTCCCAGTTTTAGTAAAAAAGTTTTAATTATTCAAAAAATATGTTAATCCTTTTATTATATAGCAATATAAGTCAAATAAACCAAGTCACGTGAGAGAGTTATGCCTACTACACAACAATTTAAATTTTGCAAAAACAACAAGATTTTGCTGGAATTACAAATTTAAATTACAAAATTATTATAAAATTAAAAAAGCAGATTTTGTTAATTCAAGTAAAATTGATGAAATTTTGTTAAAATTTTGTAAGAGTGTTAACAATATTTTTTTTTGTTCAAGTAACAAAACCAATTTTTAACTTCAACTGAAAATTTTGCTTAAAACAACCAAAATGTACTCAACAAAACATGTTTTTAATTTTAACACAATTATTTCAAATTGGTAAATAAATCATACGAGTAGTAATTTTCCAACTGGACGAAAAATGTCCGGGCCAGGATTCGAACCTGGGATCGCTTGGCTGAAGCCGCCACGCTCTACCACTGAGCTATCCCGGTCGAATCCGGAGGGCATAATTCATCCAGTTAACCTTATTGATCAGAGAATCTGGTCTGATATTTTAATCAGCTCAACAGAAAAGATCGCAGGTAAAGGAACTCCAGTAAACGCTGGATACGTGATTACACTAGATTAATTTTAACACAATTATTTCAAATTGGTAAATAAATCATACGAGTAGTAATTTTCCAACTGGACGAAAAATGTCAGCGTGGCGGCTTCAGCCAAGCGATCCCAGGTTCGAATCCTGGCCCGGACATTTTTCGTCCAGTTGGAAAATTACTACTCGTAGAGCGTGGCGGCTTCAGCCAAGCGATCCCAGGTTCGAATCCTGGCCCGGACATTTTTCGTCCAGTTGGAAAATTACTACTCGTATGATTTATTTACCAATTTGAAATAATTGTGTTAAAATTAATCTAGTGTAATCACGTATCCAGCGTTTACTGGAGTTCCTTTACCTGCGATCTTTTCTGTTGAGCTGATTAAAATATCAGACCAGATTCTCTGATCAATAAGGTTAACTGGATGAATTATGCCCTCCGGATTCGACCGGGATAGCTCAGTGGTAGAGCGTGGCGGCTTCAGCCAAGCGATCCCAGGTTCGAATCCTGGCCCGGACATTTTTCGTCCAGTTGGAAAATTACTACTCGTAAAACATGTTTTGTAGTTTTAATCAATTCCTTTTTCTGAGTGTGTTTTCAAGCCCGTAGGAGTTACTTTCTGACACAATTCTGCATTCATTTTTTTTATTTCGGGAACGCATTAAATTGGTAGATGTTGTTCTTATTCATAAACTATATTATGAAATGGCGTTTTCTATTTTTTGATAAAAGCAGGAGAGCAGGAGGACTTTGACAAAATCCTGTGAAAGTGGGCATTTGGAATCGATTTCTCGACGTGGAAGCTCAAGAAAGGGGCAAAACTTGTTGTCACGTTATAAAAATGGCTTTAACTCGATAAGTAATTTATTTAGCAAAATATAGAAAACTCTACTTGATTTCAAATCACTTCAACAGTCAGGGCTTTCAATTTTATGCAAGGGTCGATCCATGCAAAATTTGGGGTCTATTTAGAGCCTGTTCACAAAAATCAATTTGATAAAATAGATCCCTTCACAAAATTCTTTTTAATAAAATTGGTCCTTTCACAAAATGCTATTCCATAAAAACTTACAATTAATTTATTACTTTATGACGTTTTAAAATGTGTAATTTGTAAACAAACAAGTTCATTAAAAAGGAAAACTTCATCAAAAGGATTTAAAAAAGTGTTTGGTAATAAATGCTTGGTTCAAATTTGAGTAACTAGATTTCAACTTTTGTTACAAAATGTTATTTTCCAGAAAAAATATCGTACATTTCAGAAAAATAACCTTTACTCTTCACAAAATTGGCCAAAAATAAAAAAACAAAAAAACAAAACAAAAACAGCATCGACCCCTGATTTACGTTTAAAAATGTGACAGAAGGTTTCACGCTGTTGAGCAGAGAGTGAACCATGTTGGAAAGTGTTAAAAAGGAACGTTTCCAGAAATGTATTTTTTCACCGCTTGGACACTTTTTTTTTTTTTTTAAATTTCTCTTCTATCTATAATAGAAAATATTTTAAACGAAATTTTTTCGGCTTTCTATTTTCGTGGGATTTACACGTTTTAGGCGTCAGATAGACATTTTTAGAAATTGTCTGTATGTCCTTGTGCCCTTTTCTAGTCCTTCTGCTGAAAATTTCCTTTCTGAACTTGTGTTTGCAAATTTCACATTTGCGTGTCCTTTTTGTATCATCGAAAAGTGTATGAAGTTATGCATAGAACAGAACCAAATTTTATTTGTATCATCGAAAAGTGTATGAAGTTATGCATAGAACTGAACCAAATTTTATTTGTATCATCGAAAAGTGTATGAAGTTATGCATAGAACTGAACCAAATTTTATTTGTATCATCGAAAAGTGTATGAAGTTATGGATAGAACTGAACCAAATTTTATTTGTATGTTTCTGGTTATGGGCGTAAGGTCCCAGTTGAATTTGGCGATATTCCTCAGGAAGAGCATAAAAATACTCGCGTAAAAATACTCGGATCGGACTGAAATTTTTGTATGTTATTGTCGTTTAAAAATCCAATTTTACAGCGCATTTTCCCTATTTCAACTGTGTAGCACTTTTAGTTTTTTTACAGGGACAGTCAAAAATATTCTGTTGCATTACAGTCAATGGGAAATAATCGTTTCAAGTGCTTTTTGATGATGCTACGTCGTTTAAAACATGATGAAATTGATATATAATTATGAAGCGCATTAAATCAAGCTTTTTGTTGAATATGGGGTGCAAAGCAGCATTCATTATTCATTTACAGGGTCAAACAAAAGAATTCTGTTACACATCCCAGATAACAATTTTTGATTTTTAAAACATTTTTATAACCCCAACATGTAAATGACTAGATGCTTTTTAAAGGCTTTGTCTGAAAGGTTTGCCAACATTTTAAAAAGCATTATAAAAGGTTGCTAGTTGACACAATCTGAGGTACTTTGTAAGTGTTTTAGGACAAGCATACCAAAATGTAGAAACGTAAGGCTAGTTACAGGATTTCATATTAAACATTGTAACAAGAATTACAATCAAAGGCAGATAATAATGCTTTTATTATAAGCATCTATAAAAGAAATTAAAAATGTTTTGATAACCTGTTAGTTTTAAATCTTAATTGCATTAGATTTTCATCAAAATTATCTGACTTAGAAATTTTCTTTGTTTCTGTGGGACACTAAATTTTAGCTTAATTTCTATATACTGAAGAAAAAAAAAATGGAAAATAGGAATTTTTATTAGCTGATATTATATTTAAGAACTCATAGTAAGTTATATATTTTAATTAATATATTTCTTTTTTCCTTTGCTAAAATTCCTTTCCTATGTAATTGCTAAAATTTGAATATATTTGATTTTTTATATTTTAATTAATGTATTGCTTCTAAAAAATATTAATTGTTGATTACATTAAAATTTTTTTAATCTAATATGCATTTTGTTAGAATGAACTATAAGAATTAATTTACAGAAGTTTTCTAACTTTTGTTTGAATTTGACAGAACTAATTAAAATAGATAACTTTTTTTGTATCTTCTACCATTCAGTTTTAAAAATAAAGTCTAAATTATACCGGGGATAATATTTTCCTTTTAAAGTGAATTCGGGCAACAAGAAAATTTGTATATTATATTTTTTCTTAACCCCTACTACATTATCCTGAAAGTTTCACAGTAGTTTAAATTTCTGAGTTGGGAATTGTTTATGTCTTGGTTTTTATGTTGCCTTTACTTTTGTGTTTTTATATTTGGAAAGTGATAATGGTTACCCACTATCAATTACTCTTATTTATTAGTTGATTGGCAAACTAAAGTAAGTTAAACATTACTGCATAATTTAATTTCATAAAGATTTAAGAACTATATAAAACCAAATTTTGGTGTTTAAATAATTACTAGAAAAAAAATGCAATTTCCATATATAATATTTTTATATCATAAGCATATTACCTATTTGTTTATTTTTAGTCTACTTTAAGCATGTTTTCATTCTACTTAATACAGAAAAACAATAATTTTTCAGAATGATGTATCTCTGAATTAAATCTATTGATGCTCTGTAATTAAAAATAAATAATAATAATCGGTTAACATTATTTAGACTTTTTTTATTTTCCCTTTTTTCTTTAAAATATAAACCTTCATTTCTAAAATCTTTCATAACTATTAGTATGTACATTGAAATGTCAAAAATTTAAATAGTTCGATCTCATTAAAACTCATTTTTTTAACTTCATGAAAATAAAATGTATTAAACAAAGTAATAAAATAACAATACTTTAAAATATTGTAGCGACGCATACAATAAAAATTTTATATCTTAAACGTACATAATATAAAAGCAATTGTCATTGAATGATAGTTTTAAATGAAATTTTATACAACATAAATTACTAAAATATAAGAAAATAAAACGTATGCGCAAAAATAATTAACTTTGACTAAATTACAGTTTAAATACTAGTACAAAATCTATTATTATTATTATTACGCAATATTTCAAACTTTTGACGGTAATTTTTAAGCACATGAACTATAAGATAAATATTTTAAAATTGGGGAGCATCAATAGATAATAATATAAACGATATTAATATATTTTAAAAGATAAACATAAACAAATGCTATTCTCTATTGTATTTTGTAATGAAAATATGTGTAAAGAACTCGCATTAATTCGTTAAGAATAAAAACATATTATAAATGGAAATTTCAAGAACTACAACAGAAATATGCATGTGTATATTGTTCTTACAACGAGGTAAATCTTTATGAAATGAAATTAATACAAAATAGTTTAACATACATTAGATGGAGCATGATTGCAAATGCAAAGCCAGCACTTTCAGACCGGTGCTACGACGTGACCTGCTCGCACATCATATCACCTTCAATGAGTCATGAAACGCAAGCACAGGGACAATTTGCAGCGCGAAATAAGTTGCGCATGCGCGGAAAATGAATGTGCAAAGGATGATTTTAGACCGTAGGTTTTCTGACGGTTATTCCAAAAATCTGATATTGAAAACATTACTGTGACCGTGGTATACGGTAAAGATAATATACCTTTGCAGAAAAATCGAAAGAGAAGGAAAAAAGACCGTTTTCGGAACCTTGCTTGCTATCTGGGATTGTTCTATGGGAAAGAATCGTTTGTAGTGTAATTTAGTGATATTTCCCTATTTCCAACATAATGAAAATTATATGCATTACTGAGGTGCACTATAAATTGTTCTTTTGAAAGTGTGGTATGCATTGCGTTTATTTACAGGGACACACAAAATATATCGGTTACGGTACATGTGCGATATTTACAGTCTATGTGTGATAAGTGCGTTTTCAACTGTGGTTTGCGTTTATAAGTTTAAATAAATATTTTAATACTACGTGTTTGATTCATAGTACTGTATTTTTAAATGTGGTATATGTTTTCTAAACTGTTTACTTACATATCTTCTTTCACCTTATTTAACGATGAAGTTTCGTAACAGTTTTCTGGCTGTGTTGGAAAGTGTTTCATAATCTATGCTTGACGCATGATTTTTCGTTCTTGTTTGATAAAGCAAATGGTTTTTCCTGAAATGCTGTCAAAGTTGCAGTTGTAAGCTGGATTTCGATACGCTTACAGCCGGGAAAAACTTGACAAGAGACAAAAATCGATTATAAGTCAGGGTGTAACACATTTATTAAAAAAAGGTAATATATATATATATATATATATATTTCAAACAATTTCAATGGTCATGCCTGCACATTTCATGCATTTTTGTACAAAAATGCGATAAAAATGTGTTTTATGACTAACATGAATTCGAAATAACCCACAATTTCTTAAAAAATTTATTAAATAAAATCGCAAATTAATCAATTAAATATTCATAGATTGTTATTAGTTATTATGTATTTTTTCTTTTCCGGTGAGTGTACAGAGGATCTTTAACTCCAGAGGAAAGTAGAAGAAATGATTGGGGATTGTTTTATCCAAATACAGATGGATCACGACACACTTCCTTACTTTTTGAATGTGCTGCTTTTCTGTCTGAACTGGACTCTTTCTTAGAACTTCCTCCACTAGAAAGATTCTTCCTATATCCATCATCCATACCAGAAGGTTTCAGTGGTAAAAGACTATTCCTTGTGATCTTAGGAATCAATGTTCTTTCACTGAAATTTAAATTCGATGGCTATCGTGTATCCAGGGACTGCTTTAGTGTCCGCATTAAAACCCTGGAGATCTATTTCAGAACAACAAATGAACCGTATCTCAACGTCACTGAAGTGAGGAAAGTATTGACCGGCTGCATTTCTGACGAATGCAAGAGACATTTAGTGGATCAATGGTGCAAAGATTTCGAAGACGTCATACCATTTTGTACGCAAAACCTTGAACCTAGAAAGCTATCGCACCTCTGTCGTTGCCAAGTGAGGCAGAATTATTATGGCAGTGGATCTACTCTATCGGCAGTTATAGATACATTGAATATACCAAAGGTTATAAAAGACTTCCTTTTATGTAAACCACTAGAAAAAAGGCTCTGTATTTTATAGAAGTTCCTTATAGATATCCAATAAAATCTGTCGATCCATAGAGGTATTTAGTCTATCTTTTTTTTATTTGTATATTTTATTTATTTCGATTTCTTTCCACAGTTTTTAAGAATGTCGTTTTATTTATGATGAAACCAAACTTTTCCTACCCAGGGCCTGTTTACCGATAACGCCCGAGAAGCCAGTGCTTACCCACGGAAATACTAAAAGACCCCCAAATTTACTTTTCAAAATAAATTTTTAGAAAAAAAATTCAATCACGGTAAAAAATGCATTTTTTTTTTTCATTACGAAACTTCTATCTAAATTATGAAGCGCACTCTTTCTAAAGTGTTGTTTACTTGAAATTTTGATGGTAAAATTTCAAATTGTTGCAGCATATGAAACTAGTAGTTAGGGCCACCGTAATACTTACCCGCCATGGATATGCATAATATAAAATATGAAAATAAATCATGTGGAAACTATTTATAAAATGCATTGCAATTCGAATAAAATCCTGTCTTGATGACGTCACAAACTTTAAATCGAGGCTAACGAAAAAGACAGGCTACCGCGGTGCATTCCACTTATCTTTTTTTACAGACGGCTAGAGTGACGTGATGCTCTTTTCGTACACCTGCATTGGTGCATTTGAGCATCACGTGACTCCGGCGGCCTGTAAAAAAAGATAGCGGAAAGCACCGCGGTAGCCTTTCTTTATCGTTAGCCTCGCTTTAAATGCTCTATTACTGAATTGCGTAAGAGAAACATCCTTATAACTCTTAAAATGATAATCCTATTAACTAAGAGTTTACTGCGTTGGATTAAGCGTCTCTTCAATAATTAAAATATATCTTTGAATTGAAATTTGAATGAAATACAGGGTCATGCAAAATCGAAGAGTGTGGAAAATGTGATTACAAATATCTCGGCAACTCATCCGATCGACTTCATTCTTAAGGCAATATTTATGTTTTTTTTTTTTTTAGTTTTTTTTTATATACACTCCTTAAAAAAAGGACAATTTTGAAAAAAAAATTATATACCTTTTATCAGAACGAATATTTCGAGAGTCCGAAAAAAATAGCTTCAGATAATTGAGGTTACTGAAATTCAATAAGCTTCTTTCCATTATTACGTACTAAGTACATGCAGAATTTGAAGTCTCTATCTCAATTTGTTCGGGAGATAGAGCGTTTACAGACAGACAGACGACAATTTTTTTTTTCTCCTAAAAATATGCTTTTCGGAATCTCCAGTGTAAATTCGTCAAATTTTTTGTTTCGATTTTCAAAACGATTACAAGACTTACCCTATACTACGTTTGAACTGGGGGCACCTTTGAACCAAAGAAATAGAACATGAAGAATGACAGCTTCCATAGGGCTAATGTAAAACTGGGACCCGTACGCTTATGACGGGTAAAGTGTTGCTGCAAAACAAACTTTACAGGGATGAAGCGCAGCGATGCATGCGCGCGCACTTGACTCGAAACCAGAATAAAATGTCTGCGCTTTTTTCCATCATTCATACTGTGACATATATCCGCTATAAGCTTCAGCTGTTTTCTGTTGCAAACACACGACATAAGGAGATAATTCTCTTGTCCCGCCCCTCCACTTCGATTTTATATATAACTAGTATATAACCCCGTCAAAAATGACGGATTGTCGATCCGCGTTTCATTTTCATAAGACTTCATACAAACAAACAGCATGAAGATTTATTATTGAAAGGTTTGTATTGTAGAAAAATACATTTTAAAAAGGACAAATGATTTCTACAAATAAAAATAATGAGGATATATATACACACACACACATATATATATAAAATATATATATATATATATATATATATATATATATATATATTTTACTTAGTATTACATTTCTAAAATAGTTCAACGATTGGACAAAACATTCAAATTAAATATTAACAAATAATCCATGTGTGAAAGTTTTTGTAAAAAAGTGTTATCAATGAGTTTCTAAACAGCTAGACTCACCACATAACTGATTGTTTGTTTATATAAGCAAAATTAAATGCAAATTACGCTGCACTATGTGTTTCTTATATTTTAATTACGTTTGGTAAGAAATAATCATTTTACAGTTTATGACTCATTATCCCGAAATCCAAAATCCGGAAAAAGAAAATTCGAAAATTTTCTAAATTAGAAAATTTTTACTAAATGTTTAGATTTTCTGAAAATTTTCGAAAATTTTACCAATTCTTAATTTTTTTTTCAGTCCATTGTGTTTCAATGTCTAATCACTCAAATATTGTTACTTCGGTGGCGGGTGAACACGGTCCCCTCTTCCCGAAATTAAAAACAAATCATTTTTCTCTCAAATTTTATTTTAAAATTAATTTATATTACGATTCGTTAGAAACAAAAAAAAAAAAATAGTTATATATTTATTTCATCAGGGGTGATTCGGTTAAAGTTTTCCTAAAAATTTAAGGCATTCGGTTTCGAAAATTTTTGTCTTCAGTCCAAAAATTCGAACATAAATATCTCGAATTTTGAACGATCGTCGCCGGAAAAATCAATTATGTCTATCGTTCACAGAAAAACAGTAGACAATTTCTTCAAATGATTGTGGAAACAACGTGAATTTCGTCAAAGGATCGAAAAAAAAACGCAAATTTTATCGCAGGATTGCAAAAAAAAAAAAAAAAAGAAAGCTTATTTTGTTCACAAATCGCAGAAAAACGCGAATTCCGTCAAAGACTTGCGAAGAAAACGCAAATTTCTTCCAAGGACTCCGAAAAAGTGTAAAATTTCATCAATGGATCACCAAAAAAAAAAAAATTTGGATTGCAAAAAAAATCCTCGAATTTCGTCAAATTATCGCGGAAAAACATGAATTTTTTCAAAGGGTCGCGAAAAAAAAAAGATACAAATTTCTTCAAAGCACTGCGAAAAAATTTCTAATTTCGTTAAGGGATCGCGAAAAAAGTGAAGTTTCATCGAAAGATCAGAAAAAAACGCTAATTTCGTCAAAGAATCTCAGAAAAAACTCGAATTTTGTCAAAGGATCGTGAATAAAAGGCAAATTTCGTCAAAGAATATCAAAAAACGCAAATTTCCTCAAAAGATCGCAAAAACAAAACGCAAATTTCTTCAAAGGACTACGAAAAAACGCAAATTTTGTCAACGAATAGCAGAAAAAATGCAAATTTTGTCAACGAATAGCAGAAAAAAATGCAAATTTTGTCAAAGAATCACGAAATAAACATGAATTTTGTCAAATAATCGTAAACTTCGGAAGGACCCGAAATCCGGAAAATTCCAAAACTCGGAAAGCCTTTTTGGTTCCGAGAATTACAGATAATGAGTTTTTACGATGAAAGGAATTTCAAAATCCGCCAGTAGATGGCGCCTGTATACTGAATCAACCTCAAAGCCTTCCTACGAAATAAATCTCCGCTGCTTCTGAAAAAAAACTTGCTTACAGAATTTTTTTTTTTACAGAAATGGTGATATATATGTTTTATATGATATAGTTTTTGAAGGTTTTAAACAAAATTAAAATATTTAAAAGCTTTAATATGCTTTTACAAATATTTTAACAGCAGAATCGAATGTAGCATAGATTTTTTAGTAAGCCTAACATGGCGTTTAACTATGGTTGATTGGCAAACCGGAGTGGTCGCACCCGGATGCGTTACAGACAGTTTCTTGCCTTTGGATTTTATTATATGGGAGATGAAAGCCATTTTTTCTTTTTAAATATCAATATTATTTTATTTCTATTTCCATTAAAAATAAATATCTATATGAAAAAGTTTGACTTGCATTAATAACTTAAAAGAAAAACAATAAACAAAATTGTTAAGCAATAAATTGAACAAATATATATTTTTTCTTTTAAGAATTTTTTTTGTCTCTTTTGCAGATGGTATGAAATAAATTCTTTTTGTTTTATTCTGCTAAAAACAGAAACAAAAAACAAGATATTTCAACTTCATGTGTTTTCTTTTTAATGGGCAATCGAAACTGCATTTTCAATTAATTGACAGCTGTATCTCTGTGAATCATTACTTTTAAGAAAAAAAAAATAGTTAAAAATTGATGTTTTATCGTATTTTTTATTTAGATTCAAATAAAATACTATGCCTTTCAATGGATTAGTTGCTCATTCACTCAGAATAATATTTTATGAGATTTTTTTTTCTGTTTTAAATATTAAAGAAAATTTATACCACAAGAGCCAGTGTTATTGTTTCATCAAACTGCTTATCAATGCAATTTTTGAAAGTCAATAAATATACCATAATAAAGAAAAGAAATTCCTCTCTTTTTTTTTTTTTTTTTTTTCAATAAATGAATGAGAAAATAAAGTATAATTTTAGAATATTTTTTTTTATTTACAAGTTGTAAAAAATGGAATGGATTGTTTGAAAGATTATCTTCTTGTAAATGTTAAGCAATAAACTGAAATTTTTTTTTTTTTTTCTTTTAAGACATATACAGTTTTAACTCTTTTTCAGATCGTATGAAATAAATTCTTTTTGTTTTATTCTGCTAAAAACAGAAATAAAAAACAAGATATTTCAACTTCATGTGTTTTCTTTTTAATGGGCAATCGAAACTGCATTTTCAATTAATTGACAGCTGTATCTCTGTGATACTTTTAAAAAGGAGCGTCAGATATTATGAAAATCACCTTTACTCAATAGATGGCGCTGACTTTCGCATGGGCGAATAACTTCTGTTCTTGGTAGCCCTATTTTCTAGGAAACGTCACTTCCCGTTTGAAGCCGATTCTGAGTAAACACAGAGGCTCTGTGCCAAGTAAATGTAAGTTAGAAGATTAGAGATTAGCTTTTGGTTATAGATCTGTATAGAGGATGGGTTTTGGTTTTGGACTTTACTTTCTGGGGACTCCGGAACAAGATGGCTTAATTCGGGCCGGGCCCAGTTGTGAATATTTCAGCCCATGCAAATCTCAGCGCGGTTTAAGCCAGTTTTTTTTTTTAATTTAATAGATATTGACTGGTCAATTGTAATCTCATGTTATTGAGAGAAACACAGGGTTTAGCTATAATTAAAAAGGGATTTTGTAATGTAACAGGAGGAAAATAGCTGCGCTAAATAACAATAACGCTTTTAAATTAAAGGATCTAGATTCAGAATTTCCGAAATATTGATATGTTTTAATTATATTTCCTCAAATTTGGAGTTAAATTGCTAATGTATTTAGCTATCCAAATTAATGGTTCAAAGTTTTTTTTTTTTTTTTTTTTTTTTTTTTTGGGGGGGGGGGGGGGGGGGAGAGCATTGTACATCAATATTTCTGCTTACCCATATCAATAGAAACCCAGTAATCCGAACCGAAATTGAAAAAAAAAAAGTAATCAAGATTAAGCGAAGCTTTGTAAATATAAATTTAATTAAACACAAAAAATATTTAGAATTTTAAATATATGATAATTATCAGTAAATATATTTTATTAAATATTATTACATAATGCATTTGTTTTATTTTCTGACTTAATTTTTTTGCATATACATTTTATTTACTTAAGGCTGTTCTGAAATCCAAACTGTGCACTTTCTGACACATTTTTTAATTGATTTTTTTAAATTCCTACTATTAGTTCACACTCTCTCTATATATATCTTGTTCAAATTTTCAATCGTTAATAAAATATTTTCTATTCATCCACTCAAGTTCAAATAATTTTTTTTAAACTTGTAGTGGATGACACTTTATGTTAATACAGTTTTTTCAAATATTAATTCATTCATTAAATTTAATTAATTAATTTTAGTTTTAAATGGGAGAAAGAAATTACTCCCATTGTTTTCAAAAATGAAATGAAAGATTTATCTCAAATGAGTGATGCCACAGAAATAAAATACCCCAACGATGATTATAAAATAATGTTCAATAAAGATAACGTGGGGAATTAATGCTGCACGGGTTTATTTTATATATTTATGATTAAAAAGTAGGAATTGACTTTTTTTTTTTATTATATTACTTGTTATTCACAAACTTATTAAGAAACTATGCAATATATATATTTTTCATTTTCCTGTAAAGGCAAAAGATTTTCAAATAATGCTGTCAAAGTTGTCATTTCAAGTTTTTTATAGGACCAACCCTTATAGCAAAAATAAATTAAAAACAAAAACAATCCCTGCCGGCTTCGCCTGCAAACACGTTATTTTTCGAAGTAGACGGTTCCAACTCCCGCATCTTTTCGAAACTGATACATAAAATCAAGGGGCATAAAATATCGGTCAAGTTCGTTAATGGGCAAAATCGAACCAGGGGGTGGGGGGGGGGCTTTTTTTTAAAACAGAAAAAAACCCATTATATCTTAATTATGATACGTATCGAATCCGTTTGAAGTTATTATTACTTTTAGGAGAAGGGCCGAAAATGTATGTATGACAGATTTTTGATATAATTAAAAATGGCCCCGAGGGCGGGAAAAAAGGGGGGTTTTAGAAGAATAAAAATCATAACTTCGTCAATTCCCAAGATTTCAAATCCGCTTAAATTTATTATAAATCCTCTTAATATTATCTAAAACTTTTATATTGACAAGTTTTTTATAGGACCAACTCTTATAGCAGAAACAAAAAAAAATCCCTGTTGGCTCCGCCTGCAAACAAGTTAGGTTTTGAAGTAGGCGGTTCCAACTGCCGCATCATGGCAAAAAGGTCATTTCTTCCGCAATTCTCAACATACAGGCGCCCCACGATCTGCGTCTTCGAAATCTACCAGTGCCTGTAGGCCGAGCAGTCAGGGATTTTTCATATATAAATTACTTGAGTTGCAATTATACCTAATTGTATGTATTTTAATATTTTATATAGGCTTTCATTTTAAGAATAAAAATTTATGTAATTTTTCATATTAGAAGTTTTAGATTTATCATACAATGAGTTATCATTTCTGACTTCCTTGTACTTACATATGCTTTAAAATTTTACATGAGTTAATCATATGTATTATTTCTGTTGCCAACATCCCTTTTTCTATGCATTTACAAAATGCACAAAAATGAATGAGCTATCATTCGAAAGGTTTTTGAACAGGCTTCTGAGATAGTATACTCACATTTCTTTAAAACACGTTTTTTGATTAAAAATTACAGTTAATTAAAAATTATATCAGCATTTTTTTTTTCAATGAAATGATTTTTTTTTCTCAAATCATTGTTGCCATAAAAAAATATATATACTACATTATATTGTGCTCAACAATAATTAAAGATAAATAAATAAATAGCACAATAAAAGATAAAGCGGGACGCACGGGTTTATTTTATATTTATGATTAAAAAGCAAAATTCAAATTCAAATGTTTGGAGAAAAAGACACCATCAATCGATCGAAGCAGTGGTATTTTACGTGTAGTCTAAAATGTATGTTATGTTATATTATATTAAATTCTATTTTATATGTGCTCAATTTATTTTTTTTGTCCCGTGTTTTTCCCGAAGTGGATGACGTCATCTTCCAATGAAGTTAAATTACGATTGTTATTTTTTTTTTCTCGTGCGTGCCTCTTGCTATCTTTGATTAGTTTTTACTTCAATTTTGATGGGATGAATGACATGATATTCTGGCTTGACTAATGTTGTTTGCAGATATTTTCATCCTTAATTTTTCTTTAGAAATTTAAACTTGCATCTAAAAAATATTAGACTGCAGTGCGAAATCATCGCACAGGTGTACTGGTAAATTTATAATTACCTTATCTGTAGAATTTATATTTTCTTTGGTACACGTACATTTTAGGATTGTGTGGCATCAATTCATGTGTATATTATATCATATTTAAATCTGCCAAATTAATTTTTTTTATAAAGAAATCTTAATGTTACTAAGAACATAACTGATGTGGCCAGTGATTCTTAGTTTTTCATTTACATTTTTACTTTTCGATCACATCTAGCGCTGGGAAAATGGTTGTAATCATTATAGAAACCTTATTATGGAAATATTTATATATCTTTACATTTTGAGGATGTCTTTAAATGTTGAAGGTTTGATATTTTTTACAATTATTCCGTAATGTATACGTGAATGTAGGTATTTTTTCGTTTTCAGACCATGTGTGTCTTTTTATGGTACTTTTATGATGATGCATACCTGTATATATGTATTTGTATATATGTGAGTGAACACAATAGCGTCTAAACATTGCTTTTGATTGAGCTCCCATTTGGCGCATATGATATATCAACTGTCGTAAGAACTGTACTCATTTTTATCGGACAACGTGTTTAGTGTTTGATCATTTTTTTTAAGATTTCGTAAGAAATACTACTTATTACATTCTCCAGTCTGCTGGAATTTCTCGAAAATTTTTGCAGATCTACACCGATCATGACTCCCAGAACCCAAAACCACCCCCAGTTCAAAACTTTATCTATCTACCTATCTATCTATCAATCTATCTATGCAACTTTTTTATGGACACGATAACTTGAAAAATTCTACATAAATGTCTTCCAAACTGATACATAGAATCAAGGAGCATAAAATCTCTGTCAAGTTTGTTAATGGGCAAAATCGAACCAGGGGGGGGGGGGGAGGCCTTTTTGTGAAAACAGAAAATCCCCATAAATCTTAATTATGATACGTATCGAATCCGTTTAAAGTTATTATTACTTCTAGGAAAACGGCCAAAAATTTATGTATGACAGATTTTTGATATCATTAAAAATGGCCCCGAGGAGGGGAAAAAGAGGGGTTTCAGAAGAAAAAAATTCATAACTTTGTCAATTCACAAGATATCAAATCCGCTTAAATGTATTATTAATCCTCTTAATATTATCTACAACTTTTATACTGGCAAGTTTTTTATAGGATCAACCCTTACAGCAAAATAATAATAATAATAATAATAGAGCTGCTTATAAATAAATAAGACATAATACATTTTACACATTTCACGCAATTTAATAATCTATACTATACAAAGAATTCATAATGTAGGTTATACTTTACAGTTTTATTCGAAATACATATCCGTTTCATTCAGAATTTTTAAAAAAAAGTGTTCGAGGATTCAAGAGTGCAGCCGATTATAAATAAATAAGACGTGATACAGTTTACACATTTTATGCAATTGAAAAATCTACAAAAAATTTATAATATAGGTTTTACTTTACAGTTTCATTCAGACAGTTTTTGTATAGGAAACCAGGTTCTAATCCATTTATTCAAATACAGAGTATTTCACTTCAAGCCGAACTTGAATTTTTTTCCCAACTTTAATTATAGTAAAGATATTGTTACGATATTTTTATCAGATTTACACTGCTTAATCTGAAATATGATATTACGAAAAGTGGTAGAAACGAAGTTTGTATTAATTTATTTTAATTCACATAGAAAGCCAAAGTTAAAAGCGTTATTTACAAGTATTAAAATTATAATCTTATTTAATAATTCGAAACAGATTTTTTCCCTTCTCTTTTTAGTGTGAAGTTTACTTGTGAGAAAGTAATGTTCATAAAAATAGGAATAAAGTTAAAAGTTAGAGAAAAAATTTAAATTGAGGCAGCATTTGTATTAAATATGATATAAAGCGATTTTAATATTTAACCTTTTAATATTTTAACCCTGGAACATTGGAGTATTCAGCCGACCGAATATTCGGTATTCGGCTTACTTGTGTGTGTCGAATTTACATTGGGCGCAATTTACATTGTTTAGACGTTAAATTCTCTTTCACACAAAAATGTACATTAATTTCTTTCAATTAAAAATTGTGTACATCTAATGCAATGTCAACTAAAGGTAACAAGGAATGAAAACTATTTTTTTAAAGGGAAAAGTTATACTACGAATGTATTTGAAGGGAAAAATCAAAGAAACAAAAATCGCCTGCTTCACTTTATTTTTAGAAAGTAAAACTTTCGCTAACAGAAAGTTACCCATTTTGAAGATATCCCTTCGCAAACCTAGTGATACTGAAAATCTAAAACCTTCGGAACATAGAGAGTGGGTCAGGAGGTCAGGGGTCAACCAACAGTTCCCTTTCCCAGATTCAATAAATGCTTTCTACAAAGCAGACAAATTTCCTTTTACAGAGAGAAAAGCAAATGACCACAAATGTAACCCCTCCCCCCGTTCCTTTCCCTTTCAAAGGCAAGCGTAGAGAAAAAGGTGATATCGGAAATCTCAACGGAAGTGTTTTAGGGTTGCTGAAAATTTGGAAAAATTTGTCTTTCTGACATGGCAGCTGGGAATGAAATTACTGCAGCAAAGGCAAAAATGCTTGTTGAACGATATTTTTTATATAATATCGTGTAAAAAATACCCCTTATTAAATTTATAACAAGATAATGACAACAATTAACAAGAAAATATATAAAAACTGCCTGAAACAATCGTTTTGTAACCTATGCCGAAAATCTGCAGCACCCGTAGTGCCCTCTGGTGAAATCTATTGGAAACAAATTAAAAATTTTGAAATTTAAATTAAAAAAAAGGGTAATTACATCTCACTTATGAAATTTGCGTCGTTTCAAAGAAATAAGTCATATTTATCACCAAAATTTTTTTTAAATAAATCGATTCAATAGTAAATGCGCAATTCTGATGTTAAAAATATAGCATTAGCAGTATAAGGAAAATATAAGTGATGATCACCCTTAAGAAAAAAAAAAAAAAAAGTTAAAAATTGATGTTTTATCGTTTTTTTTTTTTTTTTTTTTTTTTTTTTTTTTTGATTCAAATAAAATACTTTGCCTTTCAATGGATTAGTTGCTCATTAACTCAGAATAATATTTTTAGAGATTTTTTTTTCTGTTTTAAATATTAAAGAAAATTTATACCACAAGAGCCAATGTTATTGTTTCATCAAACTGCTTATCAATGCAATTTTTGAAAGTCAATAAATATACCATAATAAAGAAAAAGAAATTCCTCTATTTTTTTTTTCAATAAATGAATGAGAAAATGAAGTATAATTTTAGAATATTTTTTTTTTATTCACAAGTTGTAAAAAATGGAATGGATTGTTTGAAAGATTATCTTCTTGTAAATGTTAAGCAATAAACTGAAAAAAATATTTTTTTCTTTTAAGACATATACAGTTATTGTTTAATCAAATTGTTTTTCATTGCAATTTTTGAAAGTCAATAAAAGTATCCTAATTAAAAAAGAAATTCCTTTTATTTTCTCAATAAATGAATAAGAAAACAAAGTATAATTTTAGAATATTTTCTTTTTATTTATAAATTGTAAAAAAATGTAATGGGCTGTTTGAAAAATTATCTTCTTATAAACCTTGGAAATAAAAGATGAGAGTATTACTATAAAATTGATTAGTAAAGCTTAAAATGGAATAAAACACAAATGTTATCAACTGTATATTTTTGTTTCATTATAGAGCAAATTTATGATTTTTAAAATTATCAAACTTTAATGTGCTTTTGTAATGGATATTTATATAATTTGTTTACTATTTGTCAGGTTCTTCTCTTACAGTTGCAAGAGTTGAAAGCTATTCTTAAGGGATTAGCGTATTGTATATGTATCTATTGTGTACCGTTGAAGGCTTTATAAGAAAAATCTTAATCCGAAGGGGAACGACGAGAAAGAAGTATTTCCATTGCAATGCGGCCTTTGATAGATAAGAAAGAGAGTGCACCCTTTTATTTAAGAAGACAGATCAGTCAAGAGGGAGGAACGGTTGTCAAGCGACCCTTGGAAACAGAGCAGTAGCCCCGTAGACAAAAAGGTGCTCTGGAGAATGACCAGAGAGGAAGGTAGTTCTAGCGTGGCAGCGAGGTGTGTAGGTTGGTTTTCAGAGAGCAGCTCTGAGCACGTGTATGGAACGGGATCTCTCGGAAGGAAGAGAGATAGCGTGTGTGAGATTAAGAGAAATCTCGGTTCTGAGTGAATCAACGTAGTCTAACGGTACACGTAAAGCGTTTCTGTATTTATTTTGATTTAATATTAAACCGGATACTTTACCTCCGAGTTTAAGTGTAAATATTGTTAATAAATTGTTTCTTTAACTTTAATTGAAAGAGTTAAGTTTTTCCTGAATATACATCAAGTACCGTGCCCGATATCACGTTTTCATATCGGTGGTGGCAGCATATCAAAAGACCGGATTTATTTCGAAGTTGTGTGGACGGAGAAGTGGAATCCGACAATGTTGGCAGCGACGGGATTGAATCACCGAAGACCAGTGCCAGTTAGCCGTGTTACTGAGAGTTTGTGCCGGATCGTCTAGCGGAAGTGTTCGTGCCCTATCGTTGTAGACTAGTGCCAGATAGCCGTGTTACAGAGAGTTTGTGCCGGATCGCCCAGCGGAAGTGTTTGTGCCCTATCGTCGTAGACAACCAGTGCCAGCTAGCCTATCGTCATTACAGTGAAGTGAATTAGTGGTGGTGTTAGTGTAGTGTTGTGCGTAGTGTTTTTTGTGCATTGTGAAGCAAGGTGCAGTGATTGTGGCCCGAGAGTGCAAGATTTACCCTGTGGAAAAGTGAGCAGAGAATTGCCCAGCGAATAAAGTACGAGGTAAGGTGTTTTGATCATTTTACTCTACTGACATTCTCGAACCTACTGTTTTTTATTGTGTATAATTTATGTTAATTTATGTGCAATATAATAATTGGTCTAAATCAAATGAGATATTAACAACCATTTTACACTATTGTTTTAAGAAAAGGATCTTATATTAATTACTAGAAGTGATTTTCTAATTGTTTTAAACGGATTAGATTAATGATTAAAATTAATGCATTGTGTTAATAGTTGGAAGGAATAATTGAAATTTCTTAAATTTAAATTATTATTAAAGTAATATTTAAATTAAGTGATATAGTTTGCTTTAAGTTTGAAATATTGATAGTAAATGAGGAAAGCAAATTTGTGTAGAATTTAAATTAAATTGAAATAACCTTCAAGGAAGAACTGAAGGCCCAGAAAAAAAAAAAAGGCCCAGAGAGAAAAAAAAAGTGCTGTGATTTACTTTTTAATGTGAGAACTAATTTTGAAATTGAAATATTTTATTGAAATTAAATTTAGGAATTTATGTGTATTTCATGCAAATTTTTGTTAGGTGGATATTTTTATGTAGTGATTGGCATCAGTGTTTTATTCAAATTGCAACGTATCAGTATTATTGTGTAAATTGTATTTTATTATTTAATGGTATAAATTTAAAATCTGTATTGCATAATAGTAAAATTGAGATTATTGTTACTTTGTTATTGGAAGCAAATTGTGGGGTATCATTGTTTAAGGAAATTTATTATTGTATTATTACTTATTTGAAATATGTTAAATAGTATAATATGTGGAGGTAACTTATGAGGGTAGGATTTGAGGAAGTATTAATTTGATATTGTGATTAAGTATTATTGTAGGGTGGTAATATTTATCAGTAGAAAGTATGGCTTTCTTATTAAAATTAAAAAGGGTGGATCTTCAGGCGATATGTGGAGAGTTAGGAATTGAGGTCTCGGAAGATGATACCAGGTTTAAGCTTAAGAAAAAGATAGTGGAGAGCGACGAATATGAAGAGGGAGCCGTTATGGAATTATCTAGCACTATTGTTACGGAACGCTTAGAACAAGAAGCGTTAGTAGTAGAACGAGAAAAGTTAGAAAGGGAGGAAAAGTTACAACGAGAAAAGTTAGAAAGGGAGGAAAAGTTACAACGAGAAAGCTTAGAAAGGGAGGAAAAGTTACAACGAGAAAAGTTAGAAAGGGAGTTAGACCGTGAAAAGTTAGATAGAGAAGAAAGGTCTGAAAAATTGAGATTGGAACATGAGTTAGAGTTGGAAAGGATAAAAATTCAAAGTTCGGCTAATAACGCTAATGGGACTAGAGAATCTAATCATGAGAGTAGCCTAGAGAAATTGATTAAAAGTGTTAAAACTTTGTCTATCAAAGTTCCAGAAGGGACTGAGGGATGGAATCTGTTTTTTAGCAGTTTAGAACGAGCATTCCAAACAAAAAATGTACCGGAAACCCAGCAGGCCGAAATTTTACTAAATATGTTAGGAGATAAGGCCGATAACTTGCTAATATACACTACTAGGGAACAAATTGAGAGTTATGAGAAATTAAAGGAATTAGTTCTAAGGGAACACGAGCCAACACCGAAGGCGTGTTTGGAAAATTTCAAGAAGGCTAGAAGGAATCAAAATGAAACTCATGTATTATTTGTGTCACGTTTAATAGCAACGTGGGAAAATTACTGTAAGATTAGAGGTGCAGATACGTATGAGAAGGTTAATCAGTTAATTGTCACGGATAAGTTGTTAAATACTTTAGATGACGAAACCGCGACGCATATTGGATTAACTCAGCACAGTAATTGGTTAGAAGTTTCGAAAATTGCTAAGGAATGTGATAATTTCTTTGATGCTAAACAAAAATCTTATGCGGTAACCTATAAGGGTTATAAAGGTAAAGAAAGGTATGTGAATAATGAAGATTCTAGAAGGGCAAAAGATGAGGGATTTAGTAGTAATTGGAGACAAAATGGGAATAATGAGGTTAGTCCATTTTTGGGTAGAAAACCGGAATATAAGAAACCTAATGATACGACGCCTATCTGTTTCAAGTGTGGTCAACGAGGACATGTTCAGCGATGTTGTACAAAAGGAAATAATGAGGGAAGTAATCAAATTAATAACCGACAAGAACCAAGGGCTAGTATCAATAATGTCTCAGTGCGAGGAATTAAAGAATTACCAAGGGGAGCGAGTATGGCAAGAATCGGAGCAAAAGGGAATTGGAGAACTAAAGTTATTGGAGAGAAGTTAAATAATCTCGAGAAAGTGGAAGTTAGTGTAAATGGAAAGATAGCAAAAGGATTAGTGGATTCTGGTTGCCAAATTAGCGTCGTTCATAAAGATTTAGTACCAGCAGAAAAATTAAGAGGGGCTGGTAGCATATATTTACAAGGGATATTTGGTAAGGCAGTGAAATCGCCATTAATTCAGTTACCTTTAGCTATTCCAAAACGTGGTCAAACTAATGTAATTCATCAGGATGTACTTTGTGCAATAATTGATAATAGTAAGGAACAGGTAATTTTACATCCTGACGTGGCTAATGAATTGTCAGGGTTAAACAACGAGAAATCATTAAGAGAATCGGTAGAAAGGGAATGTAAGGAAGATAGTAGGAATAAAGTGAAAGAAGGGGAAAGGATTAGAAATGGTAATAATAATCGTTATGTCGTAGACGCGAGATCGGAAAATGTACAAAGTCAGGAGAAGGAAAAAGCCGAGATAGAGACAAGTAAGATTAATCAAGTTACGGAAAGTAGATTAAATGTATTTCAGGAATCCCAAATGAATTGTAAAGATTTAGAGAAAGCTTGGGAATTGGCTGAAAATGAGAAAGGGTCTTACTATGTTGTAAATGGGTTATTGTATCATAAAGAGAAATTAGTAGATGAAACTGTAGCTCAATTAGTATTACCTAAAGTTAGAAGGGAGGAAATTCTAAAACTAGCGCATACCTCCTTATATGGAGAACATCACGCGGTTAAGAAAATGTTAGAAAGAATCAAGCATTCATTTTATTGGGAAAATATGGTAGAGGAAGCTAAAACGTTTTGCGAATCATGTGTAGAATGTCGTTTAACGAGGGAAATGAATGTGAGTAATAAGGAGAAAGAGGAAATATGTCGACCTGCAGTTATAGTTGAGTTAGGGGACGGGAGTAAGAAACTAGTGTTTCAAGATGAAATGAGAGCATTTATGGCTAAAAATAAAGTAGTCGATATTGTCTTGGATAGTGACGGGGAGTTTGAAGACTGTAGGAAAGATCTGTTGTTAGACCGAGAACAACTGGAAAATAAAGACAGGAAGGGATTCGAAATAAAAGGGTTAACCAATATTCAAGTTGGGGACATAAAATCAATCTTAAGGAAAAATAAGGTATTATTTATGGGTCCTATCGAACTGGTAGAAATGGAGAAAAATCGGATTGGTCGTAAACCGGAGAGGGGTAAGATAAGGCAGAAATTGTACAATGTCTTTATTACGTACAAAGAGGACTTGGACAGGCAAGTGCCTGATTGGTTAGAGGAAGATTTAATTGGGACATCAGAGGCAGAAGTTAGCCATTCAAGCGGGTGCATTGTGGAAAGGGATGTACCAATTAAGTTAACGAGGAAGCACTGGAAGGAAAAAGTTCCGCCTCCAGTAATATCAGCCTAAGGACTGACATTGAAATGACATAATACTAGTGTAACTTTATTTTTTTTTTTGTGTATTTATAATTGTATTTGCATCATGTGGTTATAACAGTGTATTAGCATATTGTGTATTTGTTCTGTAGTTATCACATTAGTATATGGTTCATTAGAGATGTCAGTAGTTAAATTTTCAGACACCTTGAAATATTTATGTAATTGTAGTAATGAAGAAACCTATCAAGGAACTGTTGAACTCTTCTCAGACATTACATAGTTTGAGGAAAATTAGCCCCTAAAAGGCATATTTTCCGCTAAGGTGGGGGGTGTCAGGTTCTTCTCTTACAGTTGCAAGAGTTGAAAGCTATTCTTAAGGGATTAGCGTATTGTATATGTATCTATTGTGTACCGTTGAAGGCTTTATAAGAAAAATCTTAATCCGAAGGGGAACGACGAGAAAGAAGTATTTCCATTGCAATGCGGCCTTTGATAGATAAGAAAGAGAGTGCACCCTTTTATTTAAGAAGACAGATCAGTCAAGAGGGAGGAACGGTTGTCAAGCGACCCTTGTTAACAGAGCAGTAGCCCCGTAGACAAAAAGGTGCTCTGGAGAATGACCAGAGAGGAAGGTAGTTCTAGCGTGGCAGCGAGGTGTGTAGGTTGGTTTTCAGAGAGCAGCTCTGAGCACGTGTATGGAACGGGATCTCTCGGAAGGAAGAGAGATAGCGTGTGTGAGATTAAGAGAAATCTCGGTTCTGAGTGAATCAACGTAGTCTAACGGTACACGTAAAGCGTTTCTGTATTTATTTTGATTTAATATTAAACCGGATACTTTACCTCCGAGTTTAAGTGTAAATATTGTTAATAAATTATTTCTTTAACTTTAATTGAAAGAGTTAAGTTTTTCCTGAATATACATCAAGTACCGTGCCCGATATCACGTTTTCATATCGGTGGTGGCAGCATATCAAAAGACCGGATTTATTTCGAAGTTGTGTGGACGGAGAAGTGGAATCCGACACTATTGCTATATTTTTCAGTGCTATTTACCTTTCTTGTGCTCTCTTTATAACAGTCAGCTGCACATATCCACTGTTAATGTAATTTTTTATTCTTTGTTCACATACAGTTCATGTCATAAGCAAAATTATAGAAAATAGTGATTAAGTATTTTCATTAACATCTTAGAATCTCATGAAATAATAAATTTACTTATGTGAAGTCAGCATATCAATACCGAAGTAGCAAAAGGCTTTTAGAAAACTTTTCACCTTTAATTTAAATATTTTATGTTAATAATAAATGGTTTTTCTTATAGAGCAAATTTAAAAATGAAATGTAACATAACATTAAACATCAATTTTTCTCGAGTACAATATTACAAGGAAAATAAACTTTCATTTTCCTATTTTAAAAACAAGTATTTTCCTTTTTGCACTAACTCAATCTCCCTTTTAATTTTCTTTATAGTTTTGTATTCTAGTGCTATTAATATTATATAATATTTATATGAAGTATGTTTGAGAAGTTAAATAAAGATTTCAGTTCAGTTTTATTAAATTGTTAAACTGTTTAATATATCATTTTAAATAGAGCGTAAGATTATTTTGTATCAAATAATTAAAATATTCTAAAGACATTTTCAATAAAGTATTTTTTGCACAATGCATTATAAAGTAATTGTTTATTCTTAGGAATACTGTATAAAAAGCATATTCAGTTAAAATAATTGGTTACTGATACATAATTGTCAGTTGTTTTATTTCCAAAAATGATTAATTAAACAATACGAAGGTTGACAATCCATATTCACTTGATTGTTTTCCATTTAAACTGTGATTAAGAAAAGAAAAAAATTATTAAATATCTTTGGCTTGGCTTTTAAATACGTTGAAGCTGGCTGTCGCAAAACAGATAAGAATAGGGTGGGAAAAAGCGCTGGAGAAACAGAAAGGCGCAGGCTTTTCTTATTGTTTTCGTCTAGAATGCGCGCGCATGTCAAGGTCGTCAGAGGTTTAGCAAAGTTCCCGCCTTGCCGCGTTCAGGTCGCGTCATCCTGTATGGTTGTTTTCTCCACATATCCCAACCCGTAATGTTATGATAAAGCTAGCGATAGATGGCGACAGTTACGCTTTTTCTAAGCTGTAGTTCTTATCTATTCTATATTCTTTGTTTGAACACTGTAAATATTTTTCTTAAAATAAGTTATATTTTTGAAATATAGATGGCAGGATGTTACTGCTGCTTCAATGCAACAAGGATACAAAGCTTTGCCATTTTGCACGTACACATATATAAAGAACATTTATATTATTAAGTCTATGTAATGTATGTATTTTTCTCTTTCTTCAATCTAAACTTAACAAATTAAAGTTGTAAGTTTTTTATTGACTATCTTGTATCCCTAAAATTTTATTCATTGTTTAATATTTAAATAAAGGCGTTAGCTTTAGCTTATAAGCTTTGTTTTATTCTTTGTTTAAGCCTAATTGAGTAAATAATAGTAATGGCATGTGATGGGGCACCATTGAACAATTAAAACTATGAAATAAAGAATTATGAATGTATCTAAATGTTATAATTTTTGGATTTTTTTTTAGAAAATGTAAAAATTAAAAGTTAATTAAGAATTATTATATTTAATATGAAAGTTGTACTGATACAGGGCCTCCAATTACTACACATTAAGTATAGAAACAACACTTTTTTTTTGACAAGTGGTTTTTTAACATGAGAGATTCTCTCCTGTCATATATTTGGATTATTTTTCATTTTTAAACATATATGAATTTTATTATGATTTAAAATGTAAATTATATTGTGCAGGGCTTTGTATACTGCATGAAATATTTTAAATTAAAATATTCAGTTTAATTTTGGTTTTAGCTAAATTTTTATCTTTTCATGTAGCCTATTTTAATTAAAAGGTCTATTCACCCTACAAGATTAAAAGTTGATTATAGGTTTAAATATGAAAAAATCGATTTTCAAGCTTTTCATAGTTGTATAAGGGTTTTATATTTTTATTAATGAACTTTTTATTTATCTTGAGTGATATTTTAATGTGTTTCATAAAAAAAAAGCTAATAATTAATTAATAAAAAAATTTAGTAATTTCAGTAAAATGTAGATAATTTTATTCTGAATATATTATATTTCTTAAGGATATGCAGTTTTTTATAAAAAAAACTCTTAATATTTTCATATTTTGTTTATTTGTTCAAAGGTGCCCCTATATGATGCAGGTTTGAACAGAAATCTCTAAGCTTTTTAGGTGCGTTCGTAATTATATAAATACGTAGCACCTATTGTCGTCGCTTGATCCGTCCGTCTGTCCGTCCGTCCGCATATAACAACGCAGAAACTACCCAACCGAATGGTTTGAAATTTAAGATATATTATCTTTGCAGAATTTTGTGGAGACATTTCAAATTTTATAAAAATCGAATCAAAACTTTAGGAGATATTAATAAAAATATTTATTAAGAAATTTGATTTTTTTCTTTTAAATCGGTGCTTTTTTGTTAGAGGAGCTTCCGATGGATGTTAAATCATCAAGCGACCGAGATACTTATTTTATGACAGAAATTAATCTGCAGACGATATAATTCATTTCACAGAATTAAAAATCATCAAGATCTGAATATTTATATAACTAGCTATAGTACGAACGCACCTCATTTTTCCCGTTTGACGTACAATTTCCAACTTGTTAAAGTCTCACAACGTGTTTAACTTATTTGGAAAGCTTTAAATTTTTGGCTCATATAATGAAGAAATACTTTGTTTTTCTCATGTAATATTTAAAATGCAATAAATATAATTCAAGTAAGAAATATGTTGATTTCATAAAAAAATGTTCAAACGTACCCCCTTCTCCCCTAAGTAGAGATTTAGTAAATAACAAAGCAATCGGTAGAGTAATAGGGAGCCTCCTGAGTAACGTCGGGTCCCCCTACTACTATGTCTGCATCAGTAAATTTTTCTTTGGGATTTCTGTCCTCAACCAGCTTTTTCATTCCCCCTTTCTAAACACGCCCATCTCTTTCTTCGGCTGTCAACGCAGTAAGGGGTAGAAACAGGGGTTCTAGAATCCAGGAAGGGCTGTAAATAGCTTGTAGTCAGTGTCATTCCCATTTCGTAGGGGATAGATTTACCGGTTCAACGCATAAAATGCTTATCCCAAACCAATTCCACTGTTGGTCATTTAGAACTTTGTTGTTTTGCTATAATTGTTTTATAAAACAATTTCCAATAAATCTTTTCCAAATTTCCAATAAATCTTTTATTTGATTATGTATTTCTTTTATTATCATAAATATAAAATATGTAAATACAAAAAATATGTAAGACGAAAAAAATTACACAGGAATGATTTACCGTACATACTCCTGTATAGGTCGACTCGTGTATAAGTCGACCCCCCAATTCTTACACAAAATTTTGAGAAAAAAAAATAATTTTGGTGTATAAGTCGAACTACATATTTGGTAGTATGCTGAAAAATGATTTGTAATCGAGGATTAAAAAAAATATTAATAAATTTTCATTAAATTAGTAAACATTTTTTACGTTTCTAATCAGATTTTTTTTTAATTCAATGTTTTAAAACTGAAGAAGCTTAAACTATTTTGAATTCTATTCACATCAATTTAATGATACTTAAAACGAAAAAAAATCTTTGAAAAATCTATTCAAGCCTTATTTACAAAGGTAAACAACTTCTTAGAACTGCTAAAATATACATCTTTGTATTGTAGGACTTTTAGGAGAGAAATCTAGAAGCATTTTCAAGTTGAACTCTTTTTAAAAAGGGGGTTAAAATGCTGAAAGGAATGCCCCTGTATTGAAGGGAATTCTATCCCAAGAGAAAATGGGTGTAAAACAATTGTTGAGTTTTTTTTATCAATCACAGGGAAATGACCATTGTCCGCTTTTTGCTTTCTCTCTAACCTAATATTTCACACTTCTTCCAGAGTGTGACATTTTTTTTTTTTTTTTTACTAACTCGTATATAAGTCGACCCCCCCTTTTCAACTCCCAAATTTTGTCTAAAATTCTTCGAATTATACATGAGTATATACGGTATGTATAAAGCCTAAAATATATTTTATTTCCGTATAACTAAATACACTATTTCATATTTATACTGCAGCATCAAGCGACTGTAATACCAAGAAAATTGTCACTGAATATACTATAAGCATAACATAGATTTTTACATCGATGGGGCAAAGAATAACAATAGTCATGTCATAATTATGAAAGTATAAGTTAGAATATAACATATAGCTACAGTAACATATAAATATAATAAATTGTATTAAATTATTGTAAAATATTTATAATTAAAAACGTATTATAAATAATTTATAACCTGATAACCTCTTTATTCAAAACATATTTTTTACTATGCTTCTGTATTTTTTATATTTATTTTAAACGATATTTAATTTAAACGTCAATAAAAATGGCACCAATCTTTAAAGTTTTTAGTTGTTGATATTTTTTGTACTTTTTAATAAAGAAGTGAACCCTGTACAGTAAATATTAAACCAATTTATGAATCAGTTTTAAATGAAGCCTTCAAAATTAGAAAAAAAAGGTATTAGATATTTTGTCAGTTGATCAAAATGATTTAATCTTCACTATATCAGTTTCTGTTTTTATGAAAAATTACATAGGTGATTAGAAACTGAAAACTGCACTACATTTATTGACATAACAGATTAAATATCGTTTAAAAGACATATTTTTTTTTTTTCTCAAAATCCATTAAATCAATCTTATGATCGTTTCCAATTCTACCATCTTGCAATATTAGATTTAATATTTTTATTGATATTATGGAGCATTTTGCATATTTTGGACTGAATTTGTCTTCTAGCGCTCAAAGAGGATTGCGGTCAGATTTAAATTGTTTGCACTTTTTGTACATAACTTGGAATTTTGTTTCCATTGATGCTAAAGCTCTTTGGACAACTTTGATACATGTTGGTACATATATAATAATATGTATTTCAAATATTCGCATATCCTTCTTTCAAATTGTTTAACATTTGTTGCTTATAATCAAATCAAGATGGAAGGCACAATTTGAATAATGAAAACAGATGTAAAAAATTCTCTCCTGGATAAATTCTTAGAAAAGTTAATGAACATATTTTAACTTTTTTTGTTTATTGATTTTTATTTGCTTCACCTTATTTTAATTTTATACATATGTTGTTTATCCAAATTTTACCCGATGCACAAATAGTCAAATTATGAAACAGCCTTTATTTATTATTACATAAAAAGAGACGCAGTATATAGGGTAATATCAAAATAGTGCATATTAAAAATTTTAAACAATTCAGAAAGACAAGTTCATGATACGCATAATAATCAAATTAGATATTTTGCATCAAAAATGCATTGCATCAAATCCCCCATAAAAAAGTATCACTATACCAGAAATACCGTAGAGAGAGAGGGGGGAGGAGGGGGGAGAGAGAGAGAGAGTTACATGAAAAAATATCCTAGTTGCAAATAAATAGCATATTGAATGAATCCCTATTCATTATGAATATTTCTATTTTATTCTTCAGAAATGTTTATACATTTTAAAACTGTTTAGTGAAATATTCAAATGGATTCCAGAACAGTAAGATTAAACTATTCGAAATACGTGAGTAATATTTCAAAAAGTACTCTTAATAAGCAAACAAAATTTCATTTAAACTGTAAATGACATAACGATTTTTTTTTGCGGGGGGGGGGGGGGGGGGGTGCCTCTTACGAGCTACAAATCCCCGTCCAGACCCCACAGATTCTAAATACGTACTAATTTGCTTTGTTTTAAAAGTATCACCCGATTACATAAGATTGAATGACCAGTGGTGATCTTCTGTAATCGGGTTGCCATTCATTTCCATTTAACTGAAGATTTTTCGGTTCTCAAGACTGCATTCATCACGGTCATGACAGTATTGACGTCTTATTTCGTGACTGAAAGTTTTTTTTTTTTTCTCTCGTTTATTATTCACGTGTATTAATTTAATGTTACTCAGTTGAAAGTGTTTGGCAATATTATTATTTGGGCTTTTTAAATATAGCGTAATTTTCTCCATTTAATGCTTTTTACATGTAATAAATTTAATTATTTTAAAGTTTTTTGTATTGCATACATTTTTAAACAGACAAAATATTTATAAATAGCAATTACATGTAAGTAAATATGAATATGAGGAAAAACTTGAACCTAAACTTCGGCCTAATCGTTCGGAGTTTTCGTGGTTTTCTTCGAGCCGTGGATTTATCCATGCGTAAATACGGGTTAGGTTCCCTTAGAAAGACCCCCACGAAGGGCACTCTCCCCGGGCCTATATCCCAAGTGTAGATAATTGGCCGTCAATAATCAACCCAACCCAACCCAAATGAAAAATACTAAGTAGAATATTAATGAGTGTATATATGTCTATTTTTATACAAATATGATAATATTGATATTAGAGGCATAACTTCAGACTACTTTTCCATTACTGTATTCCAATGTGTATTAATTTTCTTTCACTTCCGGCTCGGATCGGATAAGTTTCGGGTCAAATTGTGTTGAGTTTTGGGTTGATGATTTTTTTTTTTTGGTTGGGTTGGGGTTGACTTGCAGAGGTCAGATGTCAGGCACAACCCTACTCGTGGTGTACTCTAGCCTGTAACTCATAATTGTATTTTTTCTTTTCTCATTAAAAAATATTCTTGTTATAAATTTTCATTATTTTATTATTAGTTAAAACATGTTTTAACGAAATGTGAGTGTACTATGCCAGAAACCGCTTCAAAAACCTTTCGAATGATACCCCATCGTAATTTGTGTATAACTGCAATTTGTGTATAACTAAATATGCTATTTCAAATTTATGCTGCAGCATCAAGCGACAGTATACCAAGAAAATTGACACTGAATATATAACCAACATAGATTTTTACATCAATGTGGCAGAGAATTATAATAATCATGTCATAATTGGAAAGTATAAATTATAATATAACATATAAATATAATAAATAATAATTTATATTAAATTATTGTAAAATATTTATAATTATAAATATATTATAAATAATTTATAATCTGATAAACCCTTTATTCAAACATATTTTTTACTATGCAAGATACCTTCTCTCTGTACTTTTATCTTTATTTTAAAAAAGATATTTAATTTATTACGTCAATTAAAATGTTGCCGATCTTTAAAGTTTTCAGTTGAGATTTTTTATACTTTTTAATAAAGAAGGGAATCCTATACAATAAAGATTAAACTTATATATGAATCAGTTTTAAATAAAGCCCTCGCGAAAAAAGAAAATATATATAATCATACTTGTATATATATATATATATATATATATATATATATATATATATATATATATATATATATATTTCTCTTAGTTTGTCAAGCGGCCATTAAAAAGCATCCCATGTTAACCTATGGAGAAATTTAATTTACTCTTTCTGAGCGTAATATTTTATATAACGGGATGGGAATTTTTGCATTCGATAAAATAGAAGGTTGATAACTAAGTCTATTTGCTATATTATTTTTAAAATGTTTAAAAATATTTTAAAACTTGGCTTAAAGTTGGCGAAATTGGCAAAATCACGAAGTTTTTACTTTAAGGAATGATAAAAAATCTTTGGAGCATCGTAGAAAGAAAAGAGAAAATGAATATAGAACCTGAAAGTTTCCTCTTTTCTATGAAAAAAAGTAACAATTAATTTATAAGTTTTTAGCCGAGCTATGAGTAAATTTCTGGAAGCAAGCTAATTTCGAAACGGACGGCGCGGAGGGATACATTATTCTAGTATAGCTGGTTGTGTTGTGGGTGGCATAGGAGAAAAGACCCCGAGATAAGTATCAAGTTGTAACAAAATGAAGGGGGAAAAGAGGAGTGAGATTAATTTATGGCTTTTCTGCCCCTCCCAGTCAGGTTAGGAAGCGAAATCTTGGAAAACATTACTTTTGTGGAAAATCGAAATTTGTTTTCTGAGTTCACAAGCTTTCGTTTCTCATAATCAATATTACAGGTTCGTTATTGATGGTGTGAAAATCCATTCTATTAATTACGTTCAGTCATTTGCTATACGGTTTATTTCTTTCTTTTCTTTTCTTTTCTTTTCTTTTTTTGCATTATTTCTCTTTTTAAACATCTTCCTGTTTATAGAAAAGTTGTGGAAAATGGATGTTGACCATTGGCTTTCAAGTTTTCTTTTGTTTTCTTGTGACTACATTTTCTTTTCTTTTTTAGTTCATATCTCAAGCTTGTTTTTGGTGCTGTAAAAAACAAATTTTTGTTAATTACAGTCAGTCATTTGTGATATGATTTTTTTTTTCAACTAGTTTGTTTCACCTTTCAGATATCTTCTTATTTAATTATCATTTGCTTATTTAATTATTTTTTTTATTTTACTTTTTTGCATATAAGAATTTCGTAACATATATTCTTTTTCGTCTATTATACCTATACATAGCTACATACCTGCAACATAAGAATTTACTGCTATGCAGAGTAGTTTTCAACTAATCGCAGTTTTCTCAGTTTAATATATTTTTATTCCACTATTTTTTATTCATTCATGTTGATATAATTATGTTATTTTTATTAAGAAGTCTGGTATTTTATAACTATTTTTGACTTGGAATTTTCGTTGTATAATAACTCTGCTTTTTATGCATAATTAAAGTAGTTCGTGCTTATAATTTTGCAATTTGTTTTACTATGTTTCCGAACACCTACGCAGTGCTGTAGTCGAGGGTGAAGGGGGGGGGGGGGGGGGGGGGGGCGTCCCTTCACTTTTTTATGTTATCTCAAGCGTTCCCCCACTTTTATTTTCAACGGGACGCATGGTAGGGATGCGGGAGGCCGGATTGTCCTGTTTTTTCCACTCTGGAAAAAACCGTCCCGGACAAAATATCATTTTGTCCATTTTGTCCACTATTAATAAATTGAAAATTCTAAATTAAAAATGCAGAATTTAAAAATAATAAATAAATATATTGATTCTTCCCATTCAAGAAACAACTTTTATATCAAAATATCACATATACATATTTGTATACACAGCGGTATGTGAAATATTTTGTGTGAAAATGAAAAACTAAGTTCAGTTCATCTAAGCTTTTTTATGCAAACATGTTTATAAATAAAATGTATATCAATATTAAGTTATAATGTATTAAATAGCAATTGTAAAACATATACATTTGCTGTAAATTTTAATTTGTGTATCTCTCATATGGAAGTTCTACTGCAATTAATATAATCAGTTTCGAAAATAAAAAATAGAAATTAAAAAAAAATTAAATGTTTCACAGCTTCAAATCACACACACATATATATATATAAGTCATATGATGAAATAACAAATTAATGTTAATTAAGAAAATGTAACATTGAAAGGAAACCTGTGCTTGTAATGGCATTAATAATGTAATATATGCATTAAAACATTCATTATATACACATTTCACTATGAGGGGGGGGGGGGAGGGCATTAATAAGAAGTAGAAAATTATAAGGATAAAAAATTTCTTTTAGTTAATGTGACTGTTCCATAGAGTTTCGTTAGAAAGTTGATGCATTACACCACCATAAGATTTAGAAGTCCTTTACCTACGTGATGATTGGAATTTTAGACACAACTATAGGCTAAAATAAAAGTTTACCACTGATAAAATTCACTATGAATAAGAGAGCCTAAGTTTAAGTCCAGCTTTTTAAATTTTGGTTTAGGTTTTTAGTTTCTGTTCAAGTTTTCAGTTTTGGTTTAGGTTCTGATTCAACTTAATCAAAACTGTTTGACATACGTAGCATAAAATTATTTTTACAGTAAAATATTGTCTAAAATTAATTGTTCCAACATCTAATTAACATTTTCTTTGTGTATTTATAAGATTATGATTAGTATACAGTCATTCTATTTTAACTAAATGATTAATTGAAAAAAAAATTATTATTAATAAATAATGTAGGAATATAATTCTATCACAACATAGCAATAATTTTATATGTCAAACATATGGAAAATCATCAGATTTTCATTTTGTCCATTTAGTCCATTTCGTCCAATTTTGTCCATTTTGTCCAATTTCTTCCGGCGTCTCGGACTTTTTACAAAAAAGTGGATAAAACAACAACCCTGGCGGGAAGACGCATACTTTTCCAAATTTATTAATATTTTATGAGGATGAACACGCTAATAAATTAACAATTTTAAGAAATAAAGCGCTGATTTTTAATACTTTCCAACAAAGTTGAAAAGCATTTATCACTTCGGATCTGTCTATTTCTCTCTTCTTTTTCTAACTTCTGTAAGCTTTGTATAAAATATGATAAAATTTATGCATGTTTTTGAGTTTCTCTGCGCTATTATCACAATTGAAAATGCTATAACTTAATTGTATAGCTTCCATCTAGAGATCTACATGGGCCGAAATTTCCAGACACAGGCCCGGCGGGCGTGGCCCGCACGAAAGCTATCTGGGACCACCCATGTGGTGCATATGTAATAGTAATTCCTATACAGGGCCACTCAGAATAATACGTTACCATTTGTAGGCAATTATCGCTTGATACGTGTTTAAACTGAACAAATTTTTTTTTTCACTAAAAAGAAATAAAAAACCCGCTAGAAATGCCATTTGTTAGCAGTATTGTGCAGAGAATGATATTTGATATTTAAATATTAATAATTAAATACTAAAAATTAATATTTTGTATCGTCTTTCTATCGTTTAATTTGACTAACAAGCGTGGGAACGATTTTTTTTAACAATAATATTAAAGATTTTTAACATTTGTATCCTGGAGAGGGGTAACAGTTGAAGTGACGATTTTTTTTTCACCCGGAACAAGCATGAATTTGGCCTCTCCCCCCCCCCCCCCCCCCCCCCTCCACACACACACACACGAGGTTCTGCTCTCAAAGCTGGTAGACAGGAGGTGCTGGGTTCAAACCCCTGTCGCGCTCGTCGACCTAACCGTTTTGAGTTTTCCATGGTTTTCTTCAAACCTTGCCGTAAATACGGGTTAGGATCTCTTAGAAAGACCCCCACGCAGGGCACTCCCCCCTAGGGACTATATCCTTCGTGTAGATAATGGGCCGTCATAAAATCAATCAATCAACCATTGCTGTTATTTATCATTTTAAATAATTGTAATATGGTTTATTTCTTTAGGAATCGACCTATTATAATTACTTCGTTTACATATAGATGTGTGTGCAAATATAATGTAAATTCTCTATCACGATAATATCAAAAATACTGAACTAATTCAAAACAAAAAATTGACCTGCCAGTATCTTGAAAGAGTTTGTTTTTGTTTACAAGGACGCAGAAAAGCAAAAACATGCAAAATTTGTCATCACAATACGTTTTAATACCGACCCAATTAGAAATTTAATTATTACAGTATACTCTCAGATCTTGAGAGTATCTTGGAGGAATTCGTTAATCAAGTTTTATTTTGGTGCTCCTAGGTCTCACCTAATGTAGGAACCAGCCTTGTTCAAAGCAGAGGATAAAATTAAAGAATGCTTTTTTATAGAGTTGTTAGCTGCATGACATTTTGGCCCAAATTTCTTCATTTGCTTTTTGTACCGAAAGACGGAACAAATCTCCTTGTTTTCTCTTCTATTCAGGCTCGCTCCCTAGTTTCGGCCTTGAGGGAGACAAAAGGGGAGAAACAGAAATCTCAGAGACCGGGATAGGGCAAAAATCTACAGAAATGTTGAAATTATCAGTCCTTGCCAATTTCGCAGAAATGAATTATGTGCAGAACGACCTTCGCATTGTTTTTTTTTTTTTTTTTTCAGACTGAAAATTACATAGTGGGCTGATAAGTGCAAGATACATCCGTGTGGTTAGAAAATGTTCCATAATCTATGAATAACGTAAGAAAATTTCTGCATCAAAAAGCGCCATTCATTTTTACTTACCCATCATACGTAGTATAGGGTAAGTCTTGTAATCGTTTTGAAAATCGAAAATTTTTTTTTTTGACGGATTTACACGTTTCAGACACTGGAGATTCCGAAAAACATATTTTTAGAAAAAAAATTTTGCCGTCCGTCTGTGTGTCTGTGTGTGTGTCTGTGTGTGTGTCTGTAAACGCTCTATCTACCGAAAAAAATTGAGATAGAGACTTGCAATTTGGTATGTACTTAGTATGTAATAATGGGAAGAAGCCTATTTCATTTCAATAACCTCGATTAACCGGAACAATTTTTTTCGGACTCTCGAAATATTCGTTCTGATGAAAGGTATATAAAAATTTTCGAAATTGTTTATTTTAAGAAATGAATATAAAAGACAATAAAAAAAAATAAATTTTGAATAAAGCATGAAGTCGATCGGATAATTAGTTGCCGAGATATTTGGAATCCTATTTTCCACACTCTTTGATTTTTCATGACCCTGTATTTCATCCAAATTTCACTTCAAAGATATATTTTAATTGGAAATTTGACGCTTCATCAGATGCAATAAACCGCTATTTAATAGGATTATTATTTTTGGAGTTATAAGGAAAAACCTCTTTCAAGCAATTCAGTAATCGAGCCTTTAAAGTTTGTGACGTCATCAAGCCACGATTTGATTTGAATTGCAATGCATTTTATAAGTAGTTTACACATTTTTATTTTAATATTTTACATTATGCATATCCATGATGGGTAAGTATTACGGTGGCCCCCAACGACTAGTTTTATATTTGCAACACAAAATCCACGAATCAGAACTGCATATATATAAACACACTCAGCACTTCAGTGGTCACTTCAATACATCGACTCGTGTCCCACGTGTCAATGTGGACGATTGTTTTTACTGCATTTTTTAAAATATAAACTGAAATATTATAGACATTTAGCCTCACACATTCCAACAGTTTAAAAATATATAATACTTTAAATTAATTAGTAAGTTAAGTTAAAATATTGCTTGAATATTAGGAATTCTTCTTAGATCTTAAAATGTTTTTTTGACCAGAAGTTTACGAGTTTCACCTAGTTTCGCTGTCTTTCTTATTTGCATGTCTAAAAAATACGTAATATTTTTAATACGAATATAATGACGCAATGTTTACCTGTAATTGCATAATTTATACAACAATATCCATACTTTTTATTTGAGGGAAAAGTCCTTAAAAATGAAATATTTTTTTTTATAAATGCAAAAATTTTTAAACACACTTTTTTGTAAAGATTTAAATTTTCTTTATGATTTAAATTGAAGGGGGGGGGGGGGGGGCTAATAAAACCTATATGGTATTAATTTGGACTGGCGTTTAATTATCGTTTACATCATTGAAAATATTCATCGAAGCCTATATATTGGCGGTACGGAGAGAAATACTCTTATTCGATTATTTTTTTGAAAAAAGTTGTGAAAAGCATAGTTTTAATATTTCTACTTGTAAAATAAGTGACATAATTAATCAAAAAAGATAGAAATGTCAAAGTTTACATTTGACTGGGAAAAGGGTAAAAAAAGCGTACACAACAAAGTGATGTTCACCGATTTTCATATCTAAAGTCGCATCTCATCAAACTCCCTTTTGAACTAGTATCACAAAATATTTAAGCATCTCCATAGGAACTGTAAAAAAATACATATAAAATCTGATTTAAAGCTTTAAAAAAAACAATGTTTACAGCCTAATGCGAAAACCTGTTTCTCAATGCAAGATGAAAAATTATGCTATGTATAGATTGTTGTATGAAAATTATTTGGCACGTGATAAATGGAAAAATGTAGTTTAAATTGATAAGGATTGGATATATTATTTTGATTATAATACAAAAAAAAAAATCGATTTACTACCGAAAAAGTGGAGAAAAAATCTAAAACGTTGATTCAGAGAAAATAAGGAAAATTATGCTGAAGATTTTTGTTGTTATTGCTGCATTATCTTTATAACGAAAAACTTAAAATAAGGAAAGTAGAAAAAACATAAAAATTAACTCTGATTACCATCAGAAATATGTTTTAACACTTGATTTCAAATAAGGCATGTGAGCATGTGAGGAAGTGAGTAAAATATCGATTACAAAATTTCATCTTTACATCTATAAGCTAAACAGAAGTGTGTAAAAAAGCTAATAAATTAAAGTTTTCATCAGTTACTGTAATTTAAGAAAACAGAATATAATAATCTAACGTTATAAATCAGCTATGAACAGCAGTTTGTTTCAGGACGTTTTTGGGTATTTTCTCGCATCTAGCGCCAAGAATTGAAAATGGCAACGCCCCCCCCCCCTCACTATTACTGCCACTGATGTTTGATTTCTTACTTTTTAATTCTTTTTTATTATTAAATTGAGTTATTATGTGTTTTAATTATAATTGATACATTTACTTAATAATTAATTTAATGAAATATTAAAATACCGTATTTTCATTGGAAATGCACAACTGTGTATAATATTACTGCAAGTAAAACAATAAAACAATCTATTCGCTAAAAGAAGTTGAGTGTACTTCGAAGACACCGATTGTCTCAAAAATAAATATTTTCCATCCAGCATCGAATGTCCTAACTTAGCTAAAATTTTCCTTCTTCCTTCCTTATCTGAAAAACGGTATCTTTTTTTCTTTCTTTCTTGCTTGATCCCCTATCATCCTATTTTAAGGTCCAATGTGGATTACAAAGTTTCACCTCTTCCACCATACACCCTTGGTAAAAATACTACTACAGTAGCGGCACACTTATCTTGGCAGTGGAGACAAAGCTACGACGGCCTGCTCACTCACTTTGGCGCTCGAAGATTCCCATATTGGGAGAAAAGCGATGATTTGGCGTGTAGAAAAATCCTTTTTGGATTTAACTTATAACAGTTGTTTACTTTTCATGTAAATCCTTGAATCGCCAGATTTGGCTGTTTATCGTTGTTTGTAGGAATAAATTTTGCACGAGTTACTATTATGTTCCACGCCGATCTTTTGATATTCGTTAAAGAATTCCTTTGTTTTAACTCATTGTCATCTGATAAATTTTGTCATCTGCGATTTTGGAATTTTAGCGATTTTTATGCGATTTAACGGGATGTTTTGCGTTTAGCGGTGATTTTTCCACGTTATTAAATATAAATCCTGTTTTAAACTTTTAGTACAATTTCGTAAATTTTATCCTCTTTTCAATAAAGTTTATTCGGAATTCGTACGTACATTTTTGAAATTTATGCGTATATTTTTATTTGAATTTATAGAATTTTGGGGTTTACGAGGCGATTTTTCCACATTCGTAAAAGAAATCCTATTTGTCTTTTAGTCCAAAAACGGATAATTTTTTCCTCTGCAATTTTTGAAATCTTAGCGATTTTTAATGCTATTTTTAGCGTTTTTGCGGGATTTTTCCACATGAGCAAAAAGAATCCTGTTTATATCTGTAGACGCATATAGTAAATTTTGTTCTCTTTTCAATGAAAGTTATTCGGCATTCATCAGGTTAAAATGCTAATTTTTAACCATTTTCTGAAATATTATTTGCCTTTTTATGAAGACGCGAAACACTATTCGATTTCTTGATATCTGAATGAGAATTTCTGTAATTTGTATGTATTTACGAATGAAAATGACTTCCTGAAAATGTTAGAAATTAATTAACTTAAATTGACAAACAGCCGTAAAGAAAACTACATTTTTTTAACTAAAGACTGGAAGTATCTAAAGGTGGAAGTATTTAAATGAGTTTTTCATTTTTTAATAAATAAAAATTACATAGAGTTATAAGCGATTCGTCTATCGTCAGTGTCGAATTAAGACACTTTTCTCCGGGAGGGATTTCTGTTCCTCCGGGGGTGGTGCAATTATAAAGTTCCGGGAGGGAGAGTTCCAGTTTTTGACCATTGAAAGTATAAAATCTCAAATCTTCCAGTGGGGACATTTCAAAGCTCCGGGGAGGGATGTCCCCCCCCCCCCCTGAATTCAACACTGGATATCGTTATCATTTTAAAATATATTTTAACGATATCATTAAGGGGGGGGAGGGGGTCCGAAATTAACAAAATGTTGATAACGTTATATATGTACATGGGATTTCATGGGATTTTGTTCTCTGAGCTTTATGTAAACATTTAAGATGATAACCTTAGCAGAACTTCTCAAAGGCTTCCCCTTCTCATGAGGTTGGAAAGAAAAAGGAAATTGGTTTGTAAACGAAACCATTATGCAGATGAAAAGATAAATTACCGGAGAGTGAGAGAAAGCAAGTGTCAAGTCCGAAGTCCAGAAAATGAATGACCAATGACAAAGAAAACAGACAAAATTAGGAGCCTGGAGGGTATAAAAGTAAAGAAAAAATATTAACTAATTTTATAAATTCAAGGAAAAAATTATAAATTTGTAAAATTATAATTTATAAAATAATAAATTTTAGCGTAATTCATAAATTTGTAAGCCAAATCAGCTTAGTTTAATACCAATTTGCATAGCTATAATTTGCAAAGATATTATGTTATGAAACTTTTAAATAACACAATATTGCCTCACGTTAAAAAAGTTAAAATAAATTTTAAAAAAATTAGTGGGAAAAAAAATCATAATTTTGAAGTACTATCAAGGGGGAAAAAAAAGTAGATGTGTAAAATGTGAGGAAAAAAAAAATAGTAAATGTGTTGTAGTGGATCCACTTTGATGAAAATCCCGAACAACCAGATCCACTTTTTATTTCTCTTATTCTTCGTTTCTCCTTCAAATAATAGCTTTATACGCTCCGAAATTTCGTCATTACACATTCTGAAATATACAAGTATGTTGGGTTTGATCATATGTTCATTTTTTATCCAAAAATACTCATTTCGATATGAGTACATGAACTTACTCATTTTTGAGAATGCACATGTTCATTTTTGATCCAAAAATACTCATTTCGATATGAGTACATGGACTTACTCATTTTTGAGAATGCACATGTTCATTTTTTATCCAAAAATACTCATTTCGATATGAGTACATGAACTTACTCATTTTTGAGAATGCACATGTTCATTTTTGATCCAAAAATACTCATTTCGAAATGAGTACATTTTTACAGTGTGGAGTTTCTGAGTCTAAAATACTGTTGATATATTGAATATTTACCATACCTCAAAAAACAAATTAAATAAACTGCAGATCAGTTCTGTGCAAATAAAATAAGAATACTTTTAACTTAGGAAACACGGAAATATCGATATCGTTGAATGTGAATAAAGAACTTTTTCATGACAAGTTTTATTTTAAAGAAAAGAAAATTCTTCTTATATTATATATTTTATCGATATGTTTGGTATGTACTTGAGTTAAAATTTTCCGAAAAATTCAAATCCGTCGAAATTATTACTCTATCTTTAATATTTTAAAAAATGAAACATTTGATTGGACATCAAAAATCTTAAATCTCCCGCAATCGCAGGAGAATTATCTGGCGCAGGTCAAGCACTTAACGCTGCGGGGTGTCCGAGGGTTGCCCACTGATTTATTCCAATCGCCAAAATTTCGCCAGAAAATCATTTCGCGAAACAATACAAGTTCAGTTAATATTACAGGTATTTATCATAAAAATGATTATATATTAAGCTGAATCAATTTTGTTTAATCAGTAAATCATTTTTCAATGGAAAAATCTAAAAAAAAACATATTTAAAGTGCTTTTCTTTCAAATTCAGTAAAGAACTATTTCTTCTCGCGCATGTACACTTTTCTGTAGTATAATCTCCACTGCCAAGTTACCTTTGCCGGTACTTTAGAAAGAAGAATGTTTACTTTTCGCGGGGAAAGGGGAATAAGAACTATATCCTGGTCACTCGGCAGCGGAAGAAGTCTGTAGTAAAAAGGCTATGCAAAGGGATCTTCTGCCTTTTAACACAAGAGGTCGCGCTACTCGCCTGCGATTTACAAAAGGAGTGAAGATTCCCCTTAACAATTACAAGATTATGTCCTCTTTCGCCGAACGAATTCCCCAGGTACCCTGTTGTTTCCTCTGACAGCACCTACGAGCGAATGGAGATGACAGGGAAGCAAAATAAAAACTAGACGGTAATCGCTGGGATGCTCTGCTCTTTTACAACCAATCACAGAGAACTAGTGGGGGTGACAATGGGGCTTTGGCAGCTAGCTTCGCCAACGCGCCAAAGAGCAATATCGAGCTTCCCAGCTTTTCAGAATAACTCGTTTTTCTCCTTTCCTTCGCTTTGATGATGACGCTTCGGCAGACCATTCGCATTACTGAATATATAATGCTCATGTAGATCGTAAAAAAATGGTTAATATTTATTCTATAGCATTTTTAAATATTAAAGTGTACCAAAGACTTACGAAAAAAAAACCTCATAGTATTAGTTTGGAGCTGCCGATTGAGCAAAATAAACGTGACGGTGCACGTGGACTGACTGTCAGCAAGGTGCAATCTGCAAAAGTCCAAAAAATCAAGATCTTATTAAAGTGACGAGACCACCTTAATTGAATGAGTATTGCTTGTGATGTATGCTGTAATTCAGATCATATACATTAGCAATATTTCTTCAATTATGCTGCAGGAGATGGCTGAAAAACACGACATTTTGGAAAATGGTGCAAACGGATTCCTGGATTCGATTAAAAATTCATACAGCTCATATTGTTTTGCTAAAAAAGAATTACATTTAAGTAAGGTAAGATTTATTAATACCGGTAATTTGTCCATTGTTTTTTAAATGTATTTAATCTTGCAGTGTTTTTTATTTTCTTTAGTACCGCCTACTATTAATAATTTACTATATGTCGACAAGAAACTTTATAAAAATATTTTAAAGCAACAGCAAGCTTTAATCTTTATATTCTACTTTTTAATGTGGTTCAAGTTATTTAAAGAATGTACATCTCATGGTAGGGTTCACATGCACAGGTGCAGTTTTGACAATTTATTTAAATATGTGCTTCTGGTTACATATAATATAATTAAATGTACAAACACCAAGCTTTGACTTTCTCCGAATATTTTGTAGATTTCCATCTAAAAAAAATATTGTGTACATTATTCAGGGGTCGATCCAGGGAAAATTTGGGGCCTATTTAGGGCCCCTTCACAAAATTCTATCCCATAAAAACTTACTATTTATTATTTTGTGATGTTTTAAAATGTGTAATTTGCAAACAAGCTTGTTCACCAGAGAGGAAAACTTCAGCGAAAGGATTTAGTTTTTGTTTATAAATGCTTGGTTTGAATTTGATTAACTGGATATCAACTTTCGTTACAAAAATATAATAAATTTCACAAAATGGTCCCCCAAGAAAAAAAAAAAAAGTCTGCATTGACCCCTGTTATTTAACTTACAAATTGACAAGAAAAAAAATATATAAACTGAACAAAATCTGTATACTGTACATTCCTCTTTTTAACAGAAAATATTGTTCCGGATTTAAATCTGATCCAATGTGTTAATGTTTCTTTGCATTATTGTCATTAAAATCCTCAAATCTTAACTATTGTCTGAGGACCCAGGGTTTAAAAATAAAAAATGGTGGCTAATATTTAATTTACAAAGTAATGCTTGTATTCTATTTATACCATGGAATGGGATTTATAATTAGAGAGTTATAGCCATCTGATTAAGTAAGTTTTAAAATGTTTATATTTGTAATATATTATTTGGTTTATTGTAATTAAACCTGTTAGAAAATTGTTTTTCCCCAATTTGAACATCAATTGAAATGATCATAGCATAAAAAAAATTGTTAATTGTGGTTATTTTTAGTACATTCAGTGAATAAGCTAGGGTCAGGGCTGTAGCTAGAAATAAACAATAGGGGGTGCTCAAGAAAATGCAGGGGGGGGGGGGGGGGGGCTCATACTATTTCTCTCTCTCGACACATGCACACACAAACACAGATATATATGATCAAAGTGTAGAAAGGTAAATTAGTGCATATTCATATTGTAGGCACTGTTTCCTATTAAATTGTTTATAATAACTTTATTTGATGCTAAGAACAGTAAAGGCTGCAGACAGGGATGTAGTGGAGGATATACAGTGAATACGCTGTATAACTTCTGGAATACCGTATACCCTCTTCTCAAAAACACTATAGCATATACTTTTTAGGGTATACCCTCTGTCTAAAGCGTATGCCTTCAGGTTTTTTTACTACTACATCACTAGCTGCTGATAATGAAAATTTTCAATAAGTAAATAAAAATCTGGCAGTTCACCTGTTTCAAAAGAGTGGCAACCTTTAATTTTTTTTTGAATATTCCCTGCCCTTAAGGATTCTAAAGTTATGTTTTTATATGATAAAAAACTTTTGAAAAATCAAGGGTGTATTTTGCATTTTAAAATTATTTTTGTGTCTAGTCAAAAGCTAAAACCACTTGGATTTAAATTGGCTATATAACTCATTAGAATAACTTTGTTTTATGCTAATAATGGAAATCGCTGCAAAATGAAAAATTTCAGTATATAACTAATGCAAAAGTCAATGTTTGCATCAGCAACAGGTTGCTAATTCTGAATATGTGCAGATAGGATGGATGCGCGCCTATTGAAGCATTTATTTGCTGTTTTTAAACAAATACTACAATTTAGTATTTATGCAAAACTGTAAAAAGTCCTCAAAACTAAGTTCAATTTTTGAACAGGGTTTCATTTGGATTTTTGAAACAGAATTTAAATGATGGCCTTGGCAACTTTCCCAGGGGGGGGCTCAAATTTTCAGGTGCTCCCCGCTAGCTACGGCCCTGGCTAGGGTATTATTTTTCCTTAATATTTCCTATTTACTTTTACTACCAAGATTGCTAATTCTCATTTTAACATATACATAAAGATTTTTCTCTGTATAAATTCATAAATCTGTCAAAAAAAATTTAAGGGCTACATTTTCTTCCACAAAATTTTCGATTATACGCTGTGGCTGTGATTATGTACTATACTGTGTAAATGTAAAGTAAATTTTTTACATGTTTAAAAGAAAATATATAATTTGCATGATTAATTTTATGGTATGTCAGCGAAAATTTTAAAATGTGTATGGGTAGGGTTAGCAAGTTTTTGCCAAATGTGGAAAAAACCGTTCTGGCAAAAATAGGTAGAGGAGATTGGTAATGAATGGGCCATTAACAAAATATGAAAAAGTGTTTGCATAAAATTATTTTAGATGCCACCAATAGATGAAGCTATTTGTTCTACCAAACTCATAAAATTTTCCATTGTTTGGGAGGACCCATTTTCTCACTAGAGTAGGATGGTCAAGAATCTGATTGAAAAGTAAATATTTTCCTTTTTTCTGTAAAATAAATAAGCTAAAAAGTATCTATTTCATTGCAGATATATGTATTAGCAAGTATTTGCATATCTATAAACTAATTTTAGGATGTATTTAGATGTTATTTGAATTTAATGTGCTAAAAAAGCCTGAATATATTCCAGAAGTATAGGTGGGGCTGAATGGGCCACCTTTGCCCTAATCATGAAAATGTGTGTGTTTTTTTTTTTTTTTTTTTTTTTTTTCCCCCCCGATTCTCTTTAACATATGACACATAACTGGCTTTCATGGATTTAGATTAAATTACTGTTAGTTAGGATAGGTTTATAGCGATGTCTAAAAAATAATTTACACATTTTCAACCTAAGAAGTATTAGTTATTTATTAGAAACATAAGTTAAATTGTATAAATGATTCAGGTGAACTGTTCAGTTGTTGACCACACCTACCAGTCTTTTCACATTTGATAGAAAACTCGAATAATTGTTTATATTCTGAATCTGATGGGTAGAATAAATAATACCAGAAATTTACACAGCCAGACATTACTGGTGGAACATCATGTGCTTTTATAACCATGAAGTTTAATAATAATTTTGAAATATATAAATTTCGTTAAATCATAATGTGTATTATCTATTATTTTTATGCTTATTTTATGTTCTTTCTCTCTTATCTCATTATTTTGTCGTTTTTCTGCAACAAATATGTGATTTAATATCACTTTTGATTTTTAATAACTTTGATAAGCATTGTGTATTGCTTACTCTTTCAGTATACTTTTAATCATATCATGTCAAGTGCCATTCATTTTGTCATATTTGGTGAATAAAAGATTAATTCCACATGTTTTCATTGAATTCATTTAGTGGCCCATTCAACCCCATGGGTGGGGATGAATGGGCCAAATTTCTATATTTTTATTTTCTATTATCATTCATTATAAACATTTTCTAATCCGATTTTTATGACTTTTTGATAAAACCAAATAAGTAAAGTAACTGAAGAGCCAATTCTGAGCCAAAAGAATTATTAGAAAAAATTACAAAAATTGAAAAACAAAAACTGGCCTATTCATTACCACTCTCCCCTATATGTTTTATTTACGGGAATGTAATTAAGGTATTTTAACTCTTACAATATGTAACTTTAAATTTTTTAACTTAGAATATAGAATAATCAATGCATCATTCAAACAGTAATCAGAATTCTATTAAGTTTGCATTGTTTTCAGTAAAATATATTTTAGTTTATGCTATAGGTACAGATTTTGGGAATGGGGAGAGTAAATAGCAATAAAATAACTCCCTGGTTTTGGTTTGAAGAGTCATAATTGTGGAACAACTATTTTTACTTACCCATCATACGTAGTATAGGGTAAGTCTTGTAATCGTTTTGAAAATCGAAAAAAAAATTTTGACGGATTTACACGTTTCAGACACTGGAGATTCCAAAAAACATATTTTTAGAAGAAAAAAAATTTGCCGTCCGCCTGTGTGTGTGTGTGTGTGTCTGTAAACGCTCTATCTCCCGGACAAATTGAGATAGAGACTTGCAATTTGGTATGTACTTAGTATGTAATAATGGGAAGAAGCCTATTTCATTTCAATAACCTTGATTAACCGGAACCTTTTTTTTTCGGACTCTCGAAATATTCGTTCTGATGAAAGGTATATAAAAATTTTCGAAATTGTTTATTTTAAGGAGTAAATATAAAAGACAATAAAAAAACATAAATTTTGCATAAAACATGAAGTCGATCGGATAATTAGTTGCCGATATATTTGTAATCCTATTTTCCACACTCTTCGATTTTTCATGACCCTGTATTTCATCCAAATTTCACTTCAAATATATATTTTAATTGGAAATTTGACGCTTAATCAGATGCAATAAACCGCTTGTTAATAGGAGTATTATTTTTGGAGTTATAAGGAAAAACCTCTTTCAAGCAATTCAGTAATCGAGCCTTTTTATGACGTCATCAAGCCACGATTTTATTTGAATATCAATGCATTTTATAAGTAGTTTACACATTTTTATTTTAATATTTTACATTATACATATACATGATGGGTAAGTATTACGGTGGCCCCCAACGACTAGTTTATACTTCAGTTAGTCTGTAAAAAAGTCTTAAGAATTATTAGCTGCTTTGCTGAGCTACTGGAACAATAGTCATTTGAAGATACAAAGTATAATTACTATGCAATTCTTCTCCTCTCTCATGTATATTAATAAGTTTTATCTGGTCCATGTGTTTTTTATATATAAAGTAATTTTTAAGTGCTTTTAAAAGGATTATCTCTATAAAAGAGGTTCAGATAAAAAGGAAATGCAGATTGATTTGATTGTTATAAAGTTATGTATATATATATATAGTAAAAGATCTTTATAACGCAAACTTAAAAACGTGAGGTTGTGCATTATATAGAATTTTTGCGTTGTATAGATCACATTTCACACATCATTAAACTTACCTCATCAACATGGCCAAATATGTCTGTAACATATCAAAATATAGTATAGTATCTTTATATTTCAGTCCTTGAGACCAAGAGTTGTGCATATAATTTTTTACCTAATATAGATCATTCCATACACTGTTAAATTTACTTTGTAAACATGTTCGAAATATGCCTGGACCAAATAATTCATTATAGTACTTATTTAGAAACATTTTTATTCTAATATCATTTTTCCATTAAAAAGCTCTGAATTAAGGTGATAACAATGAACTAATGTGTCACATTTAATCCTCTAGAGATTAGCAATTTTTTACAATGTGGGAATGCAGGTGCATCTTAACTGCAAAATTTATTGTTTACATCTGAGACATTGTGCATTATATAGAGAATTACATTATATAGAATTGCATCATAAAGATCTACTGTATATATGTGTATGTTACAGGCAACTTTTAATTTAGTAATGTTGTCTTTAATAGTTACAGTGAAACCTCATTAATAGGTCACTCGAATAAAATGTCATTCTGCATATTATGTCATGTTTTACCTCCAAAAAACACTTTTTTATTGTGCATGACTAAGATTAACAACATTCCACATTCCCTTTCCTTATAAAAATTGTTTGACGTAGCAACAAGTTCTTTGAATGCAACAAGAATTGAAATTGTAGCTGATGTTTTGAAAGCAAAAAAAAACAGACCGGCAGTAACATCTGATAGCAATCATGAAGAGGAACCTCCCAAACCGCTTATTGCAAAGAAAAAAGCCTTTATTGGTAAATTAAGGAGCTATATTTTGTCTTTGATTGACACACAGATAGCATCTATAATATGCTGTATTCCTAAGAGAAGATAAATTTTATTTCAGAAAACTGACATCAAACAAAAATAGGTGGGTTTTTTTGTAGGGCAGTAACAAATGGGTACGTATTGAACTGTACAATTAAATATATAACTTTCCTTAATTTGCCATCCATTTTACGAATTCCAATTCTTGTTCTACCGATTTATATAATTTATAACATAAATTTAGTAATAGACATTCTTATTATATATAAACATTTGGAATTTTATTTTACATTTTAATGTAAACTCTGTTTAGTAAGTCATTTTTAAGTGGACCTGAGAGTGACATACTGGTTTGACTGTATAGATTTCTTGAATATATAAATTATGGATTCAAAGGTTTTTAATATCTAAAATATTATTACTATTAAAGATAAAGATGACATTATTATATTACAGGGTGCTGAAAAAGTCAGGAAAATTTGAAAAATTTGAACTTTCAAGAAAAAAAATAGGAAAATGTTTCTTATAAAATTAAGGATTTGAAATTGTAGTGCCATTAAAATCAAACTGTGTTCTTCATATGGACTGTAAAAATGATTTCAACCTCTTGTGCAAATCATTTTGTCAAACCCCTTTCAGTCCTTCCTTATAATAATTCAGAGATTTTCCATTCCAGCTTCACTGAAATTTTGAACTGAATGTTGTAGGATTGATTAGATTAGGGGATTCAGTTTGTTTACTTCTCTTTGTTTGGGAACTGAATGTTTGTTAGCTTAATTTATTGAATATTTATTATTTGTATTAGAGTATATCGATGCAATCTGTTTAAACTGTGACTGATGTGATAAAGAATTTCATAACTAATTAGACAAAATGGATAGAACCTGATGCTAAAAGTGTGTATCTGCAAAATGTTTAGCATCTAAAAGGTTCAATTTGTAAATTTTGCAAAATATTATGTAACAAATCAGGAATTTATTCCTCAGAATCAGCTGTGAAAGTTCCACACTCAAATTCACTACTTTTTAAAGAGTTTTTGTGTGTGACATCACAAAATCTTGATACCTGGAATCTTTTTTATTATTATTATTGGTATAGAAAAGTCAGGGAAATTCATTGTTGATCTGGGATAGATGCCCTGATATTAAGAATGAAGAAAAACAGTTTTTATCTCCATCTAACATCTAACATAAATTTATTTACAAAGTAGATGTTTCGACTAGTACTTCAAATCCTATCACTAATTGAAATTAATGTAAATAACCAAATTACTATTAATAAAATAGAAATTAATATTCTGATTTAAGTCTCTATTATATTATGTAAAAAATTATATTGTTTGTTATATATATATTTTTTATCCAATAATTTTTCAGTTTTTGCCACTGTCCTACCAAAAATACCCTTTTGCCAGCAAAATGACCAACTCTACATATGAGCTATATGTTTAATAAACTGTATTTTATCTATTCTTTTTCTGTGTGGCATTTTTTAAATGTGGTTTTTCTTTTCTCTTTTCAGTGTCAATTTGTGCTCACCACCATTACCAGCAACTCCCAGTATATTAATTGAATGAGTATTGTCTGTGCCATATGGTTTGTTAATTCATATCATATCATTGACAATACTTTCTCGATTACACCTAATCCTTTATAAATGTTGGCTGTGGAAATGAAAAAGTAGGGAGTTTTCTCCAATGTTTAGAATTGTGAACAATGGAAGATAATATAATCTACTTCAGCATTAATTCAAGAGCTATAATTTTTTTCAATGCTACTGTTGATTAAATAATTTCAGGTTTTATATTGTTTTATAAATTAATTTCATGACTTTTTGAGAGTATAGATGTTTGATTTGTCAATAACATTTTTCCCTTTTATTATGATTTATGACTTTTCAGTTTGTAAGAGAGTTAATATTAACTGCGAGTTATTCTTAAATGAAAAGCTTATACAGACTCATTTTTAAATATCTATTTGTTTGGTTTTTATTATTTTATTTACTTATATCTCAATAAAGAATAAACAATTAAATTATTCAGATTTCGAAGTCAGAATTAAAATTTGGCTTAATATAAAAAATATGTCATGAAACCAGATGTATTAAAAATTAATTTTATATTGTAAATAATTGTTAAAAAGCCATTCAATAGTATTTCGTGTAAAAATGAATGTAGGAATCATAAAAAACAAAAACCTGTTGTGAATAATTATTGTTCATAATTGGTTTTTAAAAAACTGGGTACTTATCTCAGCTAGGAGAAAATCGCTAAAAATGGTTGATTGCCAATCTTGTTTATTGTAACCACATACACTCAAAATTAGTAATTTGACATGTTTATTAAATACATAAAATTGTTTAAAATGGCAAATAACATGAATTTAGTAAACTTAATAAATTTTAAGTAATATAAGAAATGGTAAATAATATATCATAATTTAGTACACATTTATTAAATGCATCATATCAGGTTGGAAATTTATAGCACTATAAGTAACCAACATAATACAAAACAGTATATTTCTGCAATAGTCATGGCACCAAAAATATTGTTTTCTTGTTTTACCATGTAGGGAAAAAAATAAGGGTTGCTGTAATTAGTATTATTATTACCATGCTTGGCACAATTGTATCTGACCTGCCCCAGATAATACGAAGTGCATATAACTGTTGTTGCTTTGTTTAGAAATAGGTATAGATTGTTTTGTTATTTTGCATGTTTCACTGGTGGCTGTTAGTATACCTTTAAATAGCATTGTATTCCTGCTATCAGAGAGGGGAAAAAATCTTCATTTTTAAGAGTAAATTGCTAGTATCAATGATTTATAAAATTATTCTATAAAAATGGCATCCAATAATGATGACTGTGTAATTATAAATTTTAATATGTATGGCATAAATTGGTTAGTTTTTTTGTAATTCAAGCCTACTGGAATATTTTTTAACAAAACTTTAACGTATGAGAAATTATTTTGTTTAAATCACCAACAATAACAATTGCGAAGTTATTTTTAAAAATATGTAATTTTAATTAGAAACACATTCTGCTTTTTTAGACAAGGCAATAATTGTACTTGATAGTCACTTTGTCAACATCATCAGTAATCACTACCAGAGACAGTGCAACACAGAATATTTTAACGTTTTCAGATTAATCTTAACTAATATATATATGCTGTTTAAAAGAAAAATTGTTACAATTTACTTTGCTTCTATATTTTTGTATATATTGTATTTGCTTTGCAAATGTAAAATTCCCTTATTAATAGATTTCGATTATTTATTATGATAATAGGCTAGTCTAGCATTGTTGGGGTCACCAATAAATCTTTGTTTGCTGCAAATTGACATATGTAATTCTGAAACTAAGCTATTGCATAGTGATCAGTAAAGAACAGTAAAAAACTTTTGTCACCATGCATTATAAAATGTTGCTGTGGGGCTGACAGAACTTACTTTTATCTTTGATGGGATACCAGATCTTTGCTGCATCTAGCGAAGGGAGTTTTTTTTAAATTAACTATTGGTGTAATTTTATTTAATACTGAACTAGCTGTGTCATGACACCAACAATTGCCTGCCTCTGGAATTTCAAATGTAATAAACCAGATTTTCTTTTTGGCACATGATTTTGGGGGGAAAAAAGTAACATTTATTATTCTCGGGTAATTAAGTATATTAACACCAAGAGAAAAACAGTAACTCAGGATTTTTTCTGACAACCCCCTCCCCTTCCCATGGGAGATAACTTTTAGTTTTGATTTCCTTTATATGTTTTTGTGTTTGAATATAATCTTAAACTGGAGATTCGGAAGGATGAAAAAAAAATATTCTTTCAGTTGAATAAAGTTGTTTGAAGTTTATTTTTGGATTTTTAACATGTGTTACATTTCTGCAATGCTTTTTATGCTAATATGTTAAAAATTACCTTGCATACAGAGTTCTGACAAAAGCACTTAGTGGCTTAGTTTATTTCACTTTTACATTCTTCATTATAAAAAAATATGGCCTTCGCAGTAGACTGCAGGCACATGTTCAAAAATCTTACCCCTCTCTGGATTTGTTCTGCAGGCACTTATGTGCTGGGCGGTTCCAAATGAACCTGGTGTTCAGTGTCCCATTGTCATGGTAGTCAGCAATATAGATGCAGGCTTTGCTTATCCAGCCAGTCGAATTCGTCAAAAGACCCTTAAAGTAACCCTCTAATAACCCCTCTGACAAATTCTGAGATATGATTTTACTTCTCACCTCCTTAAAAAATATTACTTAGTATATTTCCAAACAGTCTGGCAAAAAATAAACCTAAAAATCAGTAATAACAGATATGCCAATCAATGATCTGAATCAAATGGCACTTTCACTTGGCATGATGTAAACTGGGAGAAATAATGATTTTCAATGCTTTGTTTTTTGTTGTTGTTTTGTTAAAAAACTTATCTACATTTTGTCTAATATATTAACAACATTTTTATAAAGAAGTAGGAAAGAGAGGGGCTAAAGCCAGCCCCATTCAAATGAAAACAATTTTGTAAAGTCTCATCAGCTTTTGCAAAAACTTAATTTCTATTTTCTATGTTTGATAATTCATTTGTGAAAAACAACTCTGTACATAAAGAAAAAATAAATATTGACTAAATTTCTAACATGTAAATCTTTAGATCCAAGGCCTCAATGGCAGCACTTCACTTTTTTTAAAGAAAAACTCATTTTATTTAATATTAGAAGCAGAGTTTCCCCCAGACAGTTTTAGAAGGAGGCTGCACCCTGCCTGCCCTTTGGTTTACAAAATAGCACCTTTGTTGCCCCTCATAAAAATAATTAGCACCCTTTTTGCACCTCATTAAAAAAAGTGCCCTTTCTTCTTTTTGCATTAAAAAATTTGCTTTCTTAGTAAAAACTGACTCAATGTCTTAAAAAGAGTGCCTTGACTTTTAAATATCAAAAGTGGCTTTAAAAACCAAAAGAATAACCTTTAACAATTAAAAAAGTGCCCTTCAGAATCTGAAAAGTGCCCTTGAGAATAAAAAAAGTGCCCTTGAGAATAAAAAAAGTGCCCTTTTCTGACCAGCAGCACCCTGCCCTTTTTTAAACCTGGGAGGAAACTCTGTTAAAAGCTTTCAACCCAGACGGGGGGGGGGGGGGGGTCGTGAAAATATTACTTTTTATTTGACGGGTCTTATATTTTATTTATGTTAAAATTTGGCTAGCTTCAATAATAAAATGGCCGTCTTATAATAATTATGTATTCTTGCATAAAATTTGGGCATCCTTCAATAATTAGAGCTGAAGTCATAGACATTTTAATGTGTCAAGACTTTATATTGATATTAATTTATATATTGGGGTGGAGGTTTAAACAAATAAATCCATCCATTTATATTTACAAAAAAAGAGCAGAGCTACATCAATTATAACCGAGTTATAATCATCTAATTTAGGAGGCTTTGATTAAAAAAAAAAATCCCTTCCTTTTATAAAATGTGTGTCTGTTGCATTAATCAGAGCCCAAGTTATAGTTATTTTGTCCTTATATTACAATTACATTAAAATTTGGCTGGGTTACATCAATTAAGATCTGAATTATTGCTATTTTAATTTATCGGGTCTTATATTTATTGTATACTAATATCTGAAGGGACTTTTGAAAAAAAGCCAAGAAATTTTTCTCTTGTGATGATTATGTATAAATATTATGACATGTTGTGTTAATTAGAACCCAAGTTGCAATTGTTTTAATGTGTCAGCCCTTTATATTGTAATTAGACAAAAAGTTGGGGATTTCAACAACTAAATCCCTCCTTGTTAGGACTTCTCCTTATGTTTATTGTACAAAACATAGCAGTGCTACATCAGTTAGACTCCAAGTTATAGTCGTTCGAATATGTAGTCTTATATTTATCTTATGCTAAAATTTTAGCGTTAATTAGAACCCAAGTTATAGCCATTTTAACATGTTGGACCCTTATATTGTAAATTACACTGAAATTGGGAGTTGCTACTTGGACAAAAAAAAAATTACAAAGTTTTTCTTTATAATGATTATGTTTATAAATGTAAAATTTGGCTGTTTTACATTGATTTGAACCCAACCTATAGCCATTTTAATTTGTCAGCTTTGTATTTATTTTATATTAAAATTTTGGGGTGAAGCTTACTTGTGGTTGCTTACGGTGATACTTCGGGGTGAAGCTCTCTTGAGGTACGCAGAGACACTGACAAGTTAATATTAAACCAATGGGAGGATTCTTTTTAAATTTCTCATTTGAAATTCAATATTTTTAAAAGATTATTTTTGCACAGAACAGCTGAGGTTGATCTCGTTATTAACATTTTCGATTTTGGTTCCAGTTTTTTTCTTTAATAAAGATACTTTCACTTTCAAAACTAGTTCTGAGAATAAAACTGCCTTTATTAAAAAATCTGCAACCAAAATCGAAAAAGTAAAAAAAAGATTGACCTATGCAAAAAAAAAAAAAAAAAAAAAAAAAAAAAATTCAAATTCAAATGAGAAATTTGGAAAGAACCCTCCCAAGGTTTAACATTAGCTTGTGAGTGTCTTTGCATGACTGGAGAGTCCCTTTAAGCTGCAACGCTCTATTAACTGAGCTATCTTGGACAAATTTGGAGAACACAATTCACTCAGACAACCTTTTGATAACATCTAGTCTGTTATCTGAAACAGTTCAACAGAATGAATCACAGTTAATGGATTTCCAAGTAAATACTGGATGTGTAATTACATTTCATTAAATCAACTCAATTATTCTAATTGGAAAATAAGTCATAGGAGTTGTAATTTTTCAACTGAGTGAAAAAATATCTAGGCAAGGATTTGTACTGATTAGAAGAATCGGGTTTGATTAATGAACTGTAATTATGTATCCAACATTTACTTGTAGTTCCATTGTCGGCAATTTATTCTATTGAACTGTTTCAGATAATAACAGAGCTGATGTCATTAACAAAAGGTTACCTGAGTGAATTGTATCCTCTTTATTTGTGCAGAATAGCTCAATTGGTAAAGCATTTCTGCTTTAGCCAAGGTCCTGGGTTTAAATCCTGGCCTGGACACTTTTTCATTAAGTTGGGAAACTACAACTCCTATGATTTATTTAAGAATTAGAATGGTTTTGTTGAATTAATTAAATGTAATTAGATATTCAATGTTTACTAGGAGTTTCATTAACTGTGAAGTATTCTGTTGAAATGTTTCAGATAACAGACCACATATTATCAAAAGGTCTGGGTGAATTGTATTCTCCAGATTTGTTAGCTCAGTTGGTAGAGTGTTGGATGCTTAAGCCTAGGTCAAAGGTTTAAATCCCGGCCTGGACACTTTTTTACTCAGTTGGAAAATTGCAACTCCTATGATTAATTTACCAATTAGAATAATTGTGTTCATCTAATAAAATGTAATTACGTATTTAACATTTACTTGGAATTACATTGAATTATTTCAGATAACAGACCACATGTTATTATCAAAAGGTTGTCTGAGTGAATTGTGTCTACCCAATTTGTCCAGGATAGCTCAGTTAATTGGTATAGTGTTGGCAACTTAAGCCAAGGTCCTGGGATAAAATTCTGGCCTGGATATTTTTTCACTCGGTTGGAAAATTACAACTCCTATCATTATGTATACTTGTATAAATTTTGCCCTTGTTACATTAATTAAAGCCAAATTTTAGCCCTGTTAAGGTGTTATGTCTTTCTATTATAACTACAATAAAATTTGGGCAGGCTTCCACAAAAATAACTCTTTTTTTTTTTTCATGATTATGTATAACCATACAAATAAATGGCAGGTCTTCATCAAGTAGAGCCTCAGTTATAATTTGAATATATTTCTCCTTATATTTATTTTATACTAAAATTTACAGATTGCTCTTATAAAAAAAAAAAAAAAAAACAACCTCTTATAATGATTATGTATACTCAAATAAAATTTAGGTGCAATGTTGAATTCAGATGTTTTTCTCCAGGGGATGCATTTTGCAGCTGGAAAAAACATTATGTAGTTCAGCGATGAAAATTGTATGTTTGAACCATTATCAGATACAAAATCTCAAATCATCTCGTGTGCGGGGTCTGTAACCAAAATCGAAAAAGTAAAAGCTAACAACATTAGATTGACGTCAGCTATCCTATGCAAAAAAAATAATTTTAAAATGCGAGCGATAAATCGCGGAAGAACCTTCCCATAGACTTAACATTAGCTTGAGCGTTTTTCCGCATGACTGATGTAGGCTCTTAACTGCATACTACAGATCAGTTTAAACCACGTGATCCAACCAGTCGAAATTGTTAATTAATCAGCCTGTATTATCGCCCAACCAATCAAAATCCACAAAAACCGATGGGCAAACAAAATTCCCATCTGGTTGTTAAAGTGGTTGCTAGCGAGGCTAACGAAAAAGAAAGGCTGCCGCGGTGCTTTACGCGTATCTTTTTTTACAGACTGCCGGAGTCACGTGATGCTCAAATGCACCAATGCAGTTGTACGAAAAGAGCATCACGTCACTCTAGCGGTCTGTAAAAAAAGATAAGTGGAATGCACTGCGGTAGCCTGTCTTTTTCGTTAGCCTCGGTTGCTAGTGTATGACGTCAGTTAAAACTGAATCATTGAGTGCGTTCAGCAGACCTAACCAATGTGACCGGTTACTTATAGGGGCGGTAAGTAACTGGTTTCTAACTGGACGAACTGGTATTATTTACTAGCAGCGCTATCTGTATTACATCATCGTAATTATAGTCGCCAATTCCTTTGAGATAAATTTTCATGTAACCAATCACGTGACCCACCTAACCAAGATTTTTTTTCGATTAGTTCGGTCCTTTACCGGTTACTTGCGTTGAACGACGTTGGTTGCGTATCGGTTAGCAGCACTGAACGCCTTGGTAACTAACCGACCTTACCGGTGACATTGCTGGACGCGAATAAAATGTTGCATTCCATATTTTTTCCGAAAAAAGAAATATTGAACTTATTAGTCATGATTACATATGTACAAATGGAAACTTTTGAAAAGCGAAGACATTTTATTTAAAAGTGTAATTCATAAAATATTTGAACGCTATATGTTTTAGGCTACAACTTCTAAATTCTTTAAAAAGATGCCCAAAGGTCAGTTCAAAAAACAAATGAGAGTTTAAAGAACAAACTCTCAACATTTGAGAGAGTGCTTGTTCTTGCCATGCCACCAATCTGCACACAAGTGTTTTACTACAAAATCGTCTCAATCAAATCAATTTTCTTTCCTGTATGTGGTTACTCTCACATAGAGATACTCTAGAAACAGGGTGCCTCGATATGAGAGTGGCGACATACGGGGTATACACATTTGATTGGTTGAGATGATTCTGGACAAGATCGAATCTCCAAGCATTTTGGACAGACCACCATGGACCCTATTCTCCGTTTGGGTTCGAGGCTACAATTTCCGAAATGTTTCCCCAAAGCACGTGACTCAACATCACGAAAATCTGATCCGTTGCTGCTCTATGACATATAGGATTGCGTTGCAAACGAGTCGTTGCATAATAAAGGACTACAATGTGGGCAATGTTTCCCCAAAGCACGTGACTCTGACGTCAGTAGGAATAGGGCGAGGCTAACGAAAAAGACAGGCTACCGCGGTGCATTCCACCTATCTTTTTTTACAGACCGCTAGAGTGACGTGTTATTCTTTTCGTACACCTGCATTGGTGGATTCGAGCATCACGTGACTCCCACGGTCTGTAAAAAAAGATACGCGTAAAGCACCGCGGTAGCCTTTCTTTTTCGTTAGCCTCGTTGGTCATACACGACCGATTCGTGACATTTTAAAACGGCACACTGAGTGTACATCTTTATACGGCTATTGGCACAAAGTTTTGTGCCAATCGCCGTGTAAAGATCATCCACGCCGTGTGACGCTTTAAAAGTCATGAACCGGCCACGTATACCGTAGGTCGCCATCGAACTCGTCCAGGCGAGTATAAGGAAAAGGCGAGGCTAACGAAAAAGAAAGACAACCGCGGTGCTTTACGCGTATCTTTTTTTACAGACCGCGAGAGTCACGTGATGCTCGAATCCACCAATGTAGGTGTACGGAAAGAGCATCACGTCACTCTAGCGGTCTGTAAAAAAAGATAAGTGGAATGCACCGCGGTAGCCTGTCTCTTTCGTTAGCCTCGAGGAAAAGGCATCTGACATCACTGTTGGTTCAATTACGGTTGGTTAGCAAAAAAACCTGTTTGTTCGTTTTGACTCCTACTATACACATGAAATGGGGAAATTTGATTGGTCTACGTTGAACTGGTCTATAATATCATTGGCCTATGTCGTCATGACGATTCCTGCAATGATAGCTATGACAAAAATGAAGTGGTAGATTGGTTGATGGAACAGTTTGTTTGTAAACATGCCCTTTCCTTATTAACAAGTTCTTGTTCTTGAAATAGAATATGCATAGTTTGGACAAACGCGTATGTCTATGCAGAATCTCAGCATCATATGGCGCCACTCTCATATAGAGGTACTCTACAATACACCGCTAGGGTCGCGTGGTATCACGTGACTCAAGAAGTCTGAAAAACAACTGTAACGCAATTACACCACACAAAAAACACTGACGCAAATGGCGAATTCTCAGCCTGTGCTTAGGCTTAGATACAGCGCCTAGAATACATAGTGTGGAAACCGGCTATCCTTGTAATGCTTTAAAAAGTGCTAAAAAGTTGTAGCCTGTAAATGTGCAACGGTGCTCCGACGATAATAAGCTCTAATAGCATCGTATGGACCCTATTCTCCGTTTGGGTTCGAGGCTACAATTTCCGAAGTGTTTCCCCAAAGCACGTGACTCAACATCACGAAAATCTGGTCCGTTGCTGCTCTATGACATGTAGGATTGCGTTGCAAACGAGTCGTTGCATAATAAAGGACTACAATGTGGGCAATGTTTCCCCAAAGCACGTGACTCTGACGTCAGTAGGAATAGGGTCCATTAAGCTGCTTTCTGTATTATATAAGCTAGCAGATGGCGCTGCGATCCAATCGTTATCTTTTCAACAACGTTGTACATGTATTGGATTCAATTTTTTAGTACTATTTTGTAGCAGATTTCCACACTATGTATTCTAGGCGCTGCAGCTTAGACAGTTGTTTTTGTCCAAACTATGGCAAAACTACATTCTGGACTTCACGATACTCGCCTCGACGAGTGAGAAAATTTAAGAAGCATTAGCTTGGCGATAATGTCAAGCTCTCTAAGATGCTTGGTGATTCGTTTTAGTCCAGAATCGTCTCACAACATCAAATTTTATATACAGTGTGCCCGCTAAAGTCCGTTGTCACTCCAATAATTTCTGAACGGCAAGAGCTATAGTCATAAAAGTGGGGTCTAGGTATAGTAAAATTTCCATGCGCTACGCAAGGAAACCACTTACAGCGCCACCTGGTGGCTAAATTTGGAGTTAGCGTTCTTATTTCAAAAACGGTACGAGATACGGGAAAAAAGTCAATTACAAAGTTGTTCAGCATCATTGATTTATTACAAACAAATCTTGCTCGCAAAAATGATTCAAATGGTAAGCACAAAGCGCTCATGAGTTTGATCGCGTTGTACAAAACTGCACTTATCGGACATGAGGTTCATATATCTGTGATACTCAAAATGGTGTCCTTGAGCAACAATACACGTCTGGACACGGGATTGAACTTCCCGCTTCACATTGTACAACATGGCAGGTGACACGCTGGCACAAGCATCCATAATATGGTTTCGAAGCTCCTGCAATGTTAGTGGAGGTGTTGCATACTCTCGCTGTTTCATGTATCCGCACCATTTATACAAAATGGAAAAAAATACTTTTTCACGGTATGGGATATTAAGATTTATTTATCTAAAGATGAATACTGTATATCTACTCACAATTGAAACTCTGGAGTGTGACCTTTTCTCATTTCTTCCGCATTATGTCGCGTTATAATTTTGGAAGTTTCGAACCAAATAAATTTGCATTTTATGCCTTCTACTTTAAACATTACTTACTTTATGGAAGGTGTCTTCTCTTACTAAATCTATGATGCTGAACAACTTTGCAATTGACTTTTCCCCCGTATCCTTTACTGTTTTATAAATAAGAACGCTAACTCCTAATTTAGCCACCAGGTGGCGCTGTAAGCTGTTTCCTTGCGTAGCGCAGGGCAACTTTATTGTACCTAAACCCCACTTTTATGACTAAAGCTCTTGCCCTTCAGAAATTATTGGGGTGACAATTGACTTTAGCGGGCACACTGTATAGAGGCACCTTTAGTCTCACTCATATAATTGAACTAGTCCAGGCAAGTATTGCTAAGTTCTGGAATGTAGGTAGGTTTGCCATAGTTTGGACAAACATGTCTGTCTAAGCACAGTCTGATCATCGTATGCGGCCTGTCTAGGCTCTCGGTTAGTCTAGGCATAAAGGCACTCTAGGCTGAACTTTTCACATGGTTTCTCGGAGCATATAATCGGATGCTACATAGTAGAAACTCGTAGCACTGTATTCTCCATTCCTATTCGTCGAAAGTCGGTGCGTAGATATTATAAGTTTTGGCGCATAATTGCTTGCTTGGCAATTTGGCGATGATGTGTATAATAGATTCACAGATTAGGTTTGTAGCTGCAATGTCTTGTATGTGTCTGAGCTCAGAGATTGCACGTGTTTTCGCTAGAAAAGTATAACCTAGTTCGCATTAGTGTGATGTTATAATCATGAACCTATATAGTACTATATAGTTGTAATCATGAACCTATATACCTGTATAGAGGTTCACGGTTATAATAATAGAAGAAATGGATACATTACCGAAAAATTATACATATAAAGACGAATTACAGTCTGATGGGACTTATTTGCTTTTTATAAAAGAAGTGACAAATGAGCTTTCAACAAAAGTAAGACAAGTTTGATAATATTTAAATCGGATAATTGTGTATAAATAAATATATATTAAATATTCAGTATATTTATTTAGCTATTAAGTATTGAAGAATATAGTGCAATAGGAAGAACTTAGATAATCATTTGGTTATTTTTAATAATTTAAGTTCTTCGGTTTTAGTGGACAGAAAGATGAAAATTCAGCTGCGATGTAAAAAATTAATTGTATTATTTTTTTCCCCTTGTTAACAAAATAAAGATGAATCATTTAATTAAACAGGACGATTGCTTTTTAATCATAATCTAATTAATCGACAAAGTAAATTTAAATTAGTAATAGCAGTAAATAACATTAATATATATATATATATATATACATATATATATTTAAGTTAATATTATATAATTGTAAAATGGTATAATTAAAATTAGTAATTAATTTTTTGGAAAACTTTGCTGTAAAGTTTATCGAATTTAACAAAATAAATCAGTTTTTTTTTTTTTTTTTTTTTCAATATCAGTTGCATTATTATATATTGCATTACTGCAAAAAGATGAGAATAAAGATTACTTTCAGCTTTTTATGAATCTAACTCCATCAAATGCATAAAAAAAAATTATGATTTTTAATTGCAATTCTGAAATTTCTTATTCAATCGAAAAACATTGCTAATCTCGTCTCTCTATTTTTTTTTCTCCTTTTTTTCTTTTAGTATTTCTTTTTTAAGTTTGTATTTCACGCTTTTAACTAATATAAAAATTTGGTCATTATAATACAACCCGCCCCCCCGCCCCTATTATTAATTCACCCATAAACTATATATCAAGAAGTAATGTGCATATTGAATGAATTTTTACTAAATATTTATTGTTCAGTTTTTTTTTTCTATCTTACCGTTTCATAATTAATATAAAGTTGTTTACTTCATAATATTTTTATTTTTAAAGAGTAATTGTAATATTTTTTGATAGTAACATATAAATTAAATATTAGACTAGATGCATTTAAAAATATTCTAACATGATTTCGAAAAGGATAAGAAATTTAACTGTTTTTATGGGATTAACCTAAAATTGCAACTGTTTTATCCTACAGTTTAGCAGTTTGCATTATTTTCTTTTTGTTTGAAAAGGAAATTCTTAATTTTGTTATAAAAATAAAAAATATTAACTTTAAAAAAATGTTTCATTCTATTTAATTGCTAAATTAGAATAAAGTTACCAGTTATTTACAGTACAGTTTTCCCTACTTTCAGCAACAAGCTCATTCATAAATTTTAAGATGTTTGTTTACAGTAATATAAACTGGCCATGTGTATGAATGATTTTTATCACTATACCATAATTTAAAATATACAATATCCTAATTTATTATCAGCTTATATGAAGGGAGTAGTTTTAGAGTAATGAATAAATTAAAGATCACACAAATTATATTGGAACACTCTCAAAGATTATTTTAAAAATGTTAAGAAATGTGACGCTTTTTATGTGATAAGCCTAAACTTGCAGCTATTTTATTACTTCTATGGTTTTATCCTGCATTTTTTTTTTAATCTAAAAAGTTAAATTTGTTATAAAAAAGCAAATTATTAATAAATGTTTCATTCTATTTGATAAATGACAAAAAAGTTACCATTTATTTACAGTAAAGTTAATTTCTTACCATCACAAACAAACAATTTCATTAATAAATTTAAAGATTTACAGTAATATAAATTAGGGTAATTGATCAGTTTACAGTAATATAAACTGATCATGTGTATGAATGATTTTTATCAATCCTACCATAAGTTAAATCTACAATATCCTAATTTATTAAATTACATTTATTTTTAATCAGCTTGTGTGAAAAAAGTAGTGTTAGAATAACACATAAATTAATTAGACTAGTTGCATTTGAAAATATTCTAAGATGATTTAAAAAAAGGATAAAAAATGTACCTGTTTTTATACAATAAGCCTAAAATTAAACTTTTATCCTGCATTTTTTTATTATTATTTTGTTTTAAAAATGCAAAATATTCATTTTTCATTCTATTTGATTGACAAATAAGAAAGTTGACATTTATTTACAGCTTACCTTCCATAAACAAACTGTTTCATTCATGAATTTAAAGTTGTTTGTTTACAGTAATGTAAACTTGCCATGTGTATTAATTATTTTTATCACTATACCATAAGTTAAATCTAGAATATCCCAATTTATTAAATTACATTTATTTTTAATCAGCTTGTGTTAAGAAAGTTGTATTAGAATAACACTTAAATTAATTAGACTAGTTGCATTTGAAAATATATTCTAAGATGATTTTAAAAAAAGATAGTAAATTTACCTGTTTTTTTATGATAAGCCTAAAATTAAACTTTTATCCTGCATTATATTATTATTTCTTTGTTATAACAATGCAAAATATTAATTGTTATTAAATATTTCATCATATTTGATTGATAAATAAGAAAGCTGACATTTATTTACAGTAAACATTTTCTTACCTTCCATAAACAAGCTGTTTCATTCAAAAATTTACAGTTGTTTGTTTACAGTAATATAAACTCGCCATGTGTATAAATTATTTTTATCACTATACCATAAGTTAAATCTACAATATCCTAATTTATTAAATTACATTTATTTTTAATCAGCTTGTGTGAGAAAAGAAGTGTAGTGAATAACAATTAATTAGACTAGTTGCATTTGAAAATATTCTAAGATGATTTTTAAAAAAGGATAAAAAAATGTACCTGTTTTTATACAATAAGCCTAAAATTAAACTTTTATCCTGCATTTTATTATTATTATTTTGTTTTAAAAATGCAAAATATTCATTTTTAATAAATATTTCATTCTATTTGATTGATAAATAAGAAAGTTGACATTTATTTACAGCTTACCTTCCATAAACAAACTGTTTCATTCATAAATTTAAAGTTGTTTGTTTACAGTAATATAGACTCGCCATGTGTATAAATTATTTGTATCACTATACTATAAGTTAAATCTACAATATCACAATTTATTAAATTACATTTATTTTTAATCAGCTTATGTTAGAATAACACTTTAATTAGACTAGTTGCATTTAAAAATATTCTAAGATGATTTTTAAAAAAATAGTAAATTTACCTGTTTTGATATGATAATTGTCATATATTCTATATATTCTAATATATTCTAAGAAAATATATTCTAAGATGATTTTAAAAAAAGATAGTAAATTTACCTGTTTTTATATGATAAGCCTAAAATTAAACTTTATCCTGCATTATATTATTATTTCTTTATTATAACAATGCAAAATATTAATTGTTATTAAATATTTCATCATATTTGATTGATAAATAAGAAAGCTGACATTTATTTACAGTAAACATTTTTTTACCTTCCATAAACAAACTGTTTCATTCAAAAATTTAAAGTTGTTTGTTTACAGTAATATAAACTCGCCATGTGTATAAATTATTTTTATCACTATACCATAAGTTAAATCTAGAATATCCCAATTTATTAAATTACATTTATTTTTAATCAGCTTGTGTTAAGAAAGTAGTATTAGAATAACACTTAAATTAATTAGACTAGTTGCATTTGAAAATATATTCTAAGATGATTTTAAAAAAAGATAGTAAATTTACCTGTTTTTATATGATAAGCCTAAAATTAAACTTTTATCCTGCATTATATTATTATTTCTTTGTTATAACAATGCAAAATATTAATTGTTATAAAATATTTCATCATATTTGATTGATAAATAAGAAAGTTGACATTTATTTACAGTAAACATTTTCTTACCTTCCATAAACAAACTGTTTCAGTCATAAATTTAAAGTTGTTTGTTTACAGTAATATAAACTCGCCATGTGTATAAATTATTTGTATCACTATACTATAAGTTAAATCTGCAATATCACAATTTATTAAATTACATTTATTTTTAATCAGCTTGTGTTAGAATAACACTTTAATTAGACTAGTTGCATTTAAAAATATTCTAAGATGATTTTTAAAAAAATAGTAAATTTACCTGTTTTGATATGATAAGCCTAAAATTGAACTTTTATACTGCATTATATTATTATTATTTTTTTGTTATAACAATGCAAAATATTAATTGTTAATAAATATTTCATTCTATTTGATTGATAAATAAGAAAGTTGACAAAGTTTTTAAACAAACTGTTTCATTCATGAATTAAAGTTGTTTGTTTACAGTAATGTAAACTTGCCATGTGTATTAATTATTTTTATCACTATACCATAAGTTAAATCTAGAATATCCCAATTTATTAAATTACATTTATTTTTAATCAGCTTGTGTTAAGAAAGTAGTATTAGAATAACACTTAAATTAATTAGACTAGTTGCATTTGAAAATATATTCTAAGATGATTTTAAAAAAAGATAGTAAATTTACCTGTTTTTATATGATAAGCCTAAAATTAAACTTTTATCCTGCATTATATTATTATTTCTTTATTATAACAATGCAAAATATTAATTGTTATTAAATATTTCATCATATTTGATTGATAAATAAGAAAGCTGACATTTATTTACAGTAAACATTTTTTTACCTTCCATAAACAAACTGTTTCATTCAAAAATTTAAAGTTGTTTGTTTACAGTAATATAAACTCGCCATGTGTATAAATTATTTTTATCACTATACCATAAGTTAAATCTACAATATCCTAATTTATTAAATTACATTTATTTTTAATCAGCTTGGGTGAAAAAAGTAGTGTTAGAATAACACATAAATTAATTAGACTAGTTGCATTTGAAAATATTCTAAGATGATTTAAAAAAGGGATAAAAAATGTACCTGTTTTTATACAATAAGCCTAAAATTAAACTTTTATCCTGCATTTTTTTATTATTATTTTGTTTTAAAAATGCAAAATATTCATTTTTAATAAATATTTCATTCTATTTGATTGACAAATAAGAAAGTTGACATTTATTTACAGCTTACCTTCCATAAACAAACTGTTTCATTCATAAATTTAAAGTTGTTTAATTACAGTAATATAAACTCGCCATGTGTATAAATTATTTTTACAGGGTTCATACAGAGTTGGGTAGAAAAAATCCAAGGAGTACCGAAAAAATCCAAGGAGTCCAAAAAATGTTAAGGATTTGCAATTTTTTGTTGTTGTTGTTTTTATGTGCTGCATCGTTATGTGGTATGCACACTCCAATTCTTAATGGCCAATTTGGAGACAAAAACAAATTTTACTCTATTAGAATCTAATTGTTAGTGCTGGAATTGCACAGTATTCACAAAATATTGCTTACTGATTTCGTAAGTTTAAATACAAAATAGACAATCAACTTTTTTATGCAGCGACCAATGATCATATAAACAGAGATTAGTCAAACCTCAAACACTTATTATGTATATCACATACATGATACATCTTTAAAAAAACTTAAAAAAAAAAAAAAATGCTAAACGCAACATACAAGAAAAAATATAACAAGTTTTGAATTTTTACTTTTAGAACAGCTGTAATCGATTTCGTTGAAGGTGAAACTTTGACGAAATTCACGTGTTTTTTGTGACCTTCTTGGAGTAATTCGCGATCTTCTGGGAGAAATTAGTGTTTTTTCACGATCTTTTGACGAAAACTGCGTGTTTTTAGCGATCTTTTGACGAAATTCGCGTGCTTTCTGCGATCTTTTGAGAAAATTCGCATGTTTTTAGCGATCTTTTGACGAAATTCGCGTGCTTTCTGCGATCTTTTGAGAAAATTCGCATGTTTTTTGCGATCTTTTGAGGAAATTTGTGTCTTTTTTCGCGATCTTCTGGGGGAAATTTGCGTCTTTTTTCGCGATCTTCTGGGGGAAATTCGCGTCTTTTTTCGCGATCTTTTAATGGAATTCGTGTTTTATTTCGATCGTTTGACGAAACTGACTTTTTTTTTCCAGATCTTTTGATGGAAACTGAATGTTTTTCGGGATCATTTGACGAAGTTGGCGTGTTTTTCATGATTATTTGAGGAAATTTGTGTGTTTTTTCGATCTTTCGAGGAAATTCGCGTGTTTTTTTTTTTGTGATCTTTCGAGGAAATTCACATTTTTCGTGATCTGTTGAGGAAATTCGCGTGTTTTTCGCTACATTCTGGGAGAAATTTGCTTTTTTTTTCCATGATCTTCTGGGGGTAAATTCGCGATCTTCTGGAAGACATTCGCAATCTTTTGATGGAAATCACGTTTTGATTCGATCGTTCGACGAAACTGACGTTTTTTCGCGAACTTTTGATGGAAACCACGTGTTTCGCAATCTTTTGAGGAAATTCGCGTTTTTTTTTTCACGATCTTCTGGGGGGGGAAATTCGTGTTTTTGCATGATCTTTTGAGGGAATTCACATTTTATTTCTATCAATTGACGAAATTGACTTTTTTCGCGATCTTTTGATGGAAACCGCATGTTTTTCCTGATCCTTTGACAAAATTCGCGTGTTTTTCACGATCCTTTAACGAAATTTACGTGTTTTTCGCACTTTTTAGAGGAAATCCGCGTGTTTTTGGCGATCTTTTGAAGAAATCCGCATTTTTCTCGATCTCTTGAGGAAATCCACATTTTTCTCAATCTGGTGGAGAAATTAGAGTTTTTTCACAATCTTTTGACAAAATTTACTCATTTTTTCCGCGATCGATTGACGAAATTTGACAGTATTTTTTGGGATATATTTGCGAAAAACGCGATTTTTCCAAGATTTTTGGCTAAATGCCAAACATTGATAAAATTTAAAGTAAAGTACAATGTTGAAAAACGGACTTTACGGACCTAATAATTGAAAAATGGACCTAGTGGGAGCCCTGCTATAAGATTATCCTAACCAATCAATGCTGTGCTTCAGATAAATGACGTGTATAAAGGATTTACTGTGCGTTTTACAATCCCGATTTTTTCCCCTCGGCAGCAATATCACTTGCGTCCGAAGCTGCAATACAATTTAAGGAGTTTCTAAGGAGTGGTTTGCTTATCTAAGTAGTTCTAAGTACTACTTGGGAATGTTTTCATTTCTAAGGAGTTTCCAAGGAGTCTGTGAGAACCCTGTTTTTATCACTATACTATAGGTTAAATCTACAATATCATAATTTATTAAATTACATTTATTTTTAATCAGCTTGTGTTAGAATAACACTTAAATTAATTAGACTAGTTGCATTTGAAAATATTCTAAGATTATTTTTAAAAAAATAGTAAATTTACCTGTTTTGATATGATAAGCCTAAAATTAAACTTTTATCCTGCATTATAATATTATTTTTTTGTTATAACAATGCAAAATATTAATTGTTAATAAATATTTCATTATATTTGATTGATAAATAAGAAAGTTACCATTTATTTAGATTATAATCCGTTATAATCACATTTTATTAAGTTTAAATCTTTCATTTGCTGTTAAAAGAATATTTCTTTTCTAGAAGTGACTCCAGGAATATAGTGATCTTGCCACGTTCACGATGTGTTCGTTTATTTTGATGGAATGAGATATTGGACTGTCAATCCAAATTCAACAGAAGTTGCAGAATATATGCATAATTGAACGTAAGTCATCGCTCAAATATTAATTTATTTTGCTCGATAGTTCTAAAAATGTAACTTTTATGCAGTTTTATTCGAAAAAATGATTTTGAATAAAAATGTCTACCTGGCAAATGGAAAAGTGAAGCGAACATCTCAGAACTGTTGATGACAGTCGTATGACTTAGACTTTTATTATATAGATACTGCTTTCTGGTGGTGTAGTATTTTTCCAGTATATGTTGTCTATGAAATTCCATCATTTTTTTTTAATATTTTGTAACGTTCAACTATATGGACATAAGTAGCAGTATGTAATTATAGTTATTGTGTTATAATTATAGTTATATAATTTTTTTTAATTATATACTATTCGAGTTACTAATAATTTTAAACAATGCTTGTAATTATTCTTTCTCAGTTCATTTATAAAAACTTTTTGTTTAAATTTAAAACAACTAAGAAAAAAAGGGGGGGGGGGTGGAAGGTAAAAAAAATTTACTGGTGACTGAAATGCTTTGCTGAGTGCTGTATTTTTTAAAATTTATAGAACCTTTGTCCTGGGTAATTCTAAAAAATCTTTTCTTTTTACCATTAGTAGTTTCTCTTTATAGTAATGTAACAATTTCAACATGTACCCTTATTAGTTCTAAAAAAAAAAAAAAATACTCCTTCCAAAAAAGAAAATTATGTTTCATAAGAGTTCCATCACAATTTTTTAATGCAATCTTTCCACATTTTTGCATGAGTAATATGCTGTTATACATCAGTGATAATTTTTTGTTTTTGGGAGGGGGAGGGAACAGTGCGAGTGGTCACTGCTCACGCTGTTCCTTCCTGATTCCCTAAAGAGGGCACTACTATAGACACACCTACCTGCTTTACAAACTTCCGCACCATGATCGTTATTTAGTCTGTCTCGTTTTCATTTGACTGAAGTATTTAGTCGACTAATGTTCAGTATTTGGGCAATTGAATAATCAGTAGAGGTCAAATACCAAATTGTTACCGAATATTCATTACATCCTTATATTTTATTTTAATGCTACATTCATTTCTATATTTTATCATTTATTTTTCAGAGTAAAGAAACAAGGAGAGGGGCCAACAACCAATAGACTGAAAGATTTTCATGACCACCCACTCAATGTTCCTGCTACACTTCAATATCGTGATGTGAGTTCAGAAACGAAAGAAAACTGCTATCACTGTTTCATCAAAGCCATGATCCGGCATCAGCATTACACTGCATAAAAATAGATCTCCTTGAGCATGGAAAGGATTATTACAAATTTTCCAATGATGGAAAATTCGTTCCTAGTGCCTCGATAGTGTCATCTTTCTTGCATATAGCAAATTTCTTTTCTATTTATATATCAGATTATTTGCCTGTTTATGTAACTTTATTCAATAAATTTTAATGTGGTAAAATGAAACTTGTGTTGTTTAATGATTTAATTCTACCAGGAAAATGATCTTCTATCATCAGGGTATCTAGCCACCTGGGAAAATCAGGGAATTTTTATAAGCTGGGAAAAGTTGGAGAAATTTGAAACTCCTGAGAAAAATTCAGGAAAAATTTTCTGATTTCTTTAAGACTTTAATTGAATGCCAGAGTATAGAATAAATAAAATATGTATTATTCATATTATGTTTGAAACAGAATAGTACAAAAACATGATCAAATCAGTAAAGAACCATGCAAAACATTCTCTGCTCATCGAAAACTTATCATGTAAGGGAAAATTTAATACTCTTTGCATTCATATTTTGACAGCAATTTATATTTCGTTGCACACTTTCAATACAGAATAACTCTGGCTGTTACAATACAATTGAATTGGCAAATTTGATATTATAGAGCATGGTTGGGTAAACTGATTTTACCCAATCTATAATTCTGATCAGGTAAAATTAATACTAATTTTTTTTCATTGTGGGTTGGCTTGGCTTTAAATATTTTGGGTTATGATTTGATTTTTCAAGTGAAAGTTCTGAATATTTTTCAAATTAAAAAACAATATATTTTAATATTAATGAGTGTATATGTATTTAAAAAAATGATATTAGGTATATAGGCAATTTTTCCATAATTTTATTAAAATATGGACTAATTTTCTTAAATTTCGGGTTGATAAAACTGTTTTTGTTGTCTTTTCTTTGGGTTGACTTTACATAGAAATTTCCAGGTATAATTCGATATTGTAGCAATACTCTTTTTGTAACTGAACATATGAGAGTTCTATTTTTGGTAAATTTTTACTTAGGGTATCAAACAGGAAGTCATTCGATCGAGTTATTATGTTCGTTATATAGTTTAAGAAGTAAGCAGGTTTTAATTTTGGTTTTCCATATTTGTAGCTTCTAGTAATCAATTTCTGTTAAATTTATAGGTTGCAATGTATATATAAATTTTTAATTAAAAAAATATATCAATTTTCAAATGGTTGAATGCTTATTTCATTTTTTTTTCTTGTGACAATTTTGTGATTAAAATGTATCTTATTTCTAAAAAAATATATATAAACAATATCTATATATGAAAACAAATAATTTGCATAAATGAAAATAACTTGTACAAAAAATATTTTAGAATTTCTTTTTACATTCACCATTAATGTGATTCTAAAAAAAAAAGATTTTTCATGCTGAACGTAAAACTTTCTGACAGGTTTTCTAGCACATTTTAAAAGTAAAATGATGATTCTTGAAACGGTTTGTAATTAAGCAGTTTTTTCCATTTTTTGATAAATGAATGTGATCTTGAGTTAAGCAGTTATTGTCCCAGGATAGCAGATTTTTTTTCCCTTTCCTGCACTGATGCATCTGGAAATTAGTTCAAAATGCCTACCTTGACAATATTTTCTAAAAAATCTGCCTTTTTTGAAAAACATTTGTCAATTTTGATATATTTGAGAACAAAAATGACAAAAAATGTATCAGAAAATAACCAGTTTGGATTTGAGAACAGCCTTAATTATCTTAAAATATATATCATTGTAGTCTGTATACAATTAAATTATTTTTACTTTTTTTCACCAATATTTTCTGTCTAGTAAATTACTTCTTATTTATATGTACATGCATACAAAAAATTTTTTGCTAATATTTTCTATTTTTAATAATTCATATATACAGGGTGTCCCAGAAAAATTGAAACAAGTTTTTTTGCCTGTTTTGATATTTGTTGGCAGTAAATTTGAAAAAAGTGTTAAAAATAAAGTAGGAATGAATATGTTAATAAAATCGGGGGTTGGTGCAGGTTTTTTCTCTTGGGGCTTATTTTGTGAAAATTATATTTTTTATGAAAGATGAAAGCCAATTACTCAAATTCAAATCAAGCATTTATTAATAACATTTATAACTCAGTCTGCTAAAGTTTTCCTTATTTGTGAATCTGTTTCACTTTAACGTAGTAATTTTATAACAAAGTACTAATTATTTTTATATAAACATGTAACATTACAAATTAATGAGTAGCATTTATAGAAGACTATAATTCTACATTGCCATATTAACTTTTGTATAAAATTAAAAAAATATATGCAACTGAAGAAAGCTAAGTGTCGTGTTTACAATACAGAAATTAGGAAAAAAACACGAAAAATGGTCAATGGATAAAAATATAAGAAAGTTTTTGGTATATCTTTTATAGACTGCATAAAAATTCTCTCCCGTGTGGTGAATAGATTTAATTCCCCACTTCTGATGGGGGGGGGGGGGGGGGAGGTATGATATTTAAAATAGATTGTCGGTGGGTAGGGTACGTTATAGGCATATTTCAAATACGTACGTTTAATGCATATTTCAAAGCAATAATCCTAGCATGAAATGCATGATTCTTTGAGATCATAAAAACTGAAGAGAAAATAGAATGAATTAAATTTATCTTACTTAAGGAACTATGAAGTCATTGAAGCAGAAGGTAGGAAGAAAGAAACTTATAAGGTCTATCTCAAAAGTTTAAGCACCAGAATAAAATGTTGATTTTTAAAGAATAATAAAAAGTTACAATAAATAAATAGCATTTTTTAATTTGCAGATTTCGCAACTTCATTTAAGTAAATGATATCAAAAGTAGAAAAAATAAATTACGTAATTGTAAAAAATATAATTTAAAATATCTTCAAACAAAACTGTCTCAAAAGTTTATGCACAATAGCAAAAACAACTACATTTATCATTTTTACAAAGCTATTACAAATTATTTTTCCTTAATTTCGGATTAGTTCAAATAAACATGCAACCATCAAAATTATTAGTTTTTGTAGGGTTTCTGGTGGCAAGGAGTACCATGCTTTCTCAATGCAGTATGACAGAACTCCAAGAGGGTTCTTGGAGTTCTTCAAGTGAGTCATACTGCTTTCCATTGCTGTAAAAATGACAGGATAAAATGCCCAGACATTCCCAGATGAGTTTATGTCTGGACTTAAAGCTGACCAGTCAAGAATTTTAACATTTTTCTATGAAAGTCCCAGTTTTGTAGAATGTTATATGTGGATTGAGGCATTATGTTGTTGAAAGATCCATTTTGAAGCCCCCCCCCCCCTTCCAAAAAATGTCACCGATTGAAAGCAAATGTTGGTTCGGTGTCTCTGGGAAATTTTGTCTTAATTTTTGAAAAGCCAGAGAGGTTTGGCTGTTGAAGTCGAGTGCCCCCCAAACCATAACAGGCTTGCTGCAGAATGCCCTTGGTTCCTTTCGTAGTTCATGCCATTACTTTTATAAAACTGGAATTCAATGTCATACATCATTACACCCGTCCAATCAAGTGTTTCTAAAAAAGAATTACATAAAGTGCTTAAACTTTTGAGACAGTCTTTCTTCAAAAAAAAGTAAATTAAATAAAAATTAATCTAATTTTTATTTTAACCAAAAAAAAGTTGTTTATTTTGTTTGATTTTGAATAAATGTGGAGTATTTATTATAAATTAGCTTCATATATTTACGTTTTCAATTTTTTAACTAGATTTGCAGAGTGCTTAAACTTTTGAGATGGACTACAATAATAGGTGAATCTGTTTATTTAAAAACTCAAAAAGGAAAAGAATCAACCGTTACATCTTGGTCACTGTTGTAAAAATTCCTGCTCCACTGGAAATCATCTTAAATTTGAAAAAGATTAACTTGACAATAGGACTTTATTTCGAACAATTTTTAAAATATTAAATTTAAAAATAATGACAGGCTCTTCAAAAATCTTAGCTAATTAAAATTACAGCAACACTTCATGGCTAGGCAACACATCACCCCAAAAGAATGGAATCTTTAAAGAAACCATGAAAAAAAAAAAAAATCTGCAATGGCATATCCAAGCTGGCTCCATGCTAGAAACCTTGCGCCAGGACACAACTTATTTCAGTGCCAACGCATTAGCTCAATTCAGTGTCATAAAATTCATTTCTGAATTTAATTTTGAGTGACAGCAGGCATTATTATTATTAAACTGCAAACCAGGCCCCTACCTGCCAGGCATTATGCCTAGCTTAAAAGGCTACTTCACTCAGTCTAAAACACCTGTTCGCTAATGTTAATCCTTTGAGGGAAATATTTTACAATATCTTGTTCGCATTTCAATATTTTAAAATGATTTTTTTTTCATTGAATAGCTGAGGTCGATCTCTATGAAGGCTCTTTTTTAGTTTTTCGATTTTGGTTGCAGTTTTTTATATTGAGAATACTTTCACTTTCAAAACCGGTTCCAAAAGTGAAAGTATCATAATAATAAAAACTTGTGATCAAAATAAAAAAAATGCAACAGCGCCTGGATAAAGATTGACCTCAGCTATCCAATGCAAAAAAAAATCATTTTAAAATATTGAAATGTGAACGAGATATCATAAATTTTCCCATAGGATTAACATTAGCGAGCGTGCGTTTTTGACTGAGTGAAGTAGCCCCTTAACAAGTTGTGTACCTAGACGAGGGACAAAATTTGCCTAATCTCCTCTATAGATTAATACACCAGATAGGACACTATCATAGGGCATAATGGTAATGCAATGATGAACGCAGCGCCTGTAGTGACAAGGGGGAAGAAACGTCTCATAGACGGAATATTTCTCCTTTTGAATGTCTATCTTATTATGATCTTTTTAAAATGCTACATGTTTACATTTTCAACTTTGTAGGAAAAGCAAAAATTTTTAAATTCTGATTTGTATGCAGGCATGATTCTACATGACATATTTTAACATTTAACCATACTAAAAAAGTTCTGAAATGAGCTGTTGTTTCAATAATAAAAAATAAAATAATGTCCTTCAAAAAGAAACTTAACACACCAGCGAGTGGCCAATTTGAAGAGAATCGTCTGCCTCGAAGCGAAAAGAATAGATATTAAAAACATAGAGCATAAACAGATTTCATATAAATGGGTAAATTTTGGAAGCTTGTTAGTTTTCCCCCCTTTCACTAGTGACACTGTTATTGCTGCCATTACCGATTTTGCTGTAACTGTCCTACCTTGTATGTTAATCTATGATCTCCTCATAGCGGACAGCAGGCTATATACTTGTAAAACAGGGACACCAAAAATACCTAAATGATAAATTTGAAGTGATTAGTTAAAAAAACAATACAGAATTTAAGAACACAATTGAGAACCAAACTGAAACAAGATTGCATAAGTGCGATCAAAGCATGCCTCTTAGGAGCACCGTCAGCAGTGAATACATCAATATAAAGAGGCTTTCCAAATGGCACATTATGCAAAAGGACAAGTTACTTTGCCAAAGCAAGAACAACATCAAAATGCATCGCTGAGGTAGGGTTAGCAAATACAAATTAACGCCGGGAGTAACCACTGTGCCGATCGCAGTGCATACGTGCTGAATGGAAAATAAATGCACGGACACAAAAACAATGCAACAGTTACAATTACTGCCACTTATGTGAATCATTGGTTAATCACATTAGTTGGGTAATTACAATTGCTCAATCAAAAACTTTTCCAAACAGAATTTTGTTTCATTCACTAGTGATTCTGCTTTCACAAATTTTACTCACTAAGATTATTGTGTTATTTAATACAGTAAAACCTACTAAGACAGAATCTCAAGTGACCAGACAAATTCCGTTTTAGAGAGGTTCTTAAAAGGTAGATTTGTATGGTACTCTTTCTGTCAGGACCGTGGAATTTTAATGTTTAAGACATGGTTGTGTTATAGAGTTTTCATAGGATTTTATTCATTTGTATGTTCTAGTATAGAAGTCACTGTCCCGCTTTTTCTGACAGTGGACAATATTAATCATAGCCTACAAAAATTTTATTTTTACTGTTTAACTTGTTAAAATTGGAATAAAGCTAAATACAATAAACCTGTGAAAATGGAACTTGCCTATAATGGAATCCTGTCTTCAACCAAAATATTTTATGCTCTTTGCAGAAGGAAATAATACTATTACGCTTTCTAAGATAGAAATTTATTTAAAATGGAATTTTTCTTGTCCCCAATGATTCCATTTTGAAAGATTTACTGTATAATTAAATAAATTGTAAACCGTTATTATAGGTATAAATCTAGAAGAAAAAAAATTCATTAAACTTGGGCTGGCAGGGCCCAGGCACATTTAGACTGAGACTAGTTATTACTTTTTTCTGCCGACTCAGGCAGAGGATTAAACCTCATTATTTTGGCCGGAGTCTATTGAAAATAGTCAACCCAATCCTAAATCAGTGTATGGCACTTTTTAAAAAAAAAATAACACTTGTACATTTGTTTCGTTAAATCTTTAAAAAATTAATTTGGTTTAATAAATTAAAGACATTTTTCAAATATATACTTTTTCTTTATAGAGCCATAAAATTATGAACATCTTTAAAAAAAAAATTCTGCATGGTAAACTACGTATATTTTTGAATGAGTGTTCATATAATTAACCATTAATACTGTTATTCCGTATTCCATAAATTATGGACATATAATCTGCTGTACATTAAAAAATTTTCATAAATATGTATGGAATATTCTTTTTGAAACTTTTAATTATAGGATAATGTTGGTAAAGAAATATTGGCTTTTTTTTTTTTTTTTAGAAATTTGGTCTGGCCAGTCTCATAAGATACACAAAAATAAATGGCCCAGGTAATTTTTTAGCTTTTATAACAGTCCAACTATGGTCGATAAAGCTTTTGTAAGGGTCTGGGTTGAACTTTTAGCTTTTGTAACAGCTTTTTTAGCTCAGGGGTGCAAGTATGGTGGTTTCTTCAAATCAGAAAGCAATTTATCCTGAAAATAAGACTTCAGTTATGAAATAAGTAAGCTTGGTTCTTCTAAGATGAAAATTATCAGGTACAAGAATCATAGGAGTAAAAATTCCTTACAAATCCTCCCCAACACAACTTTCCATCAGGCCTTCCATTTCAAGAGTTTCTTGGGAGAGTAAAATTTTCTTCGAGGGCAGGGAAAATAATCGAAGAATTCGAGAAATAATGTACAATGTCATAAATCCCACACAAAATAGAAAAATACGGCATAATAAAAAAATTTTGTGGTATCATCCACCTTTAGTTCTTTTCACAGGCATTCGTCTGCAAATGTTTTGTAATTTTCATGAAAACCTCGATTTCTTTCTTTTTCTTTTTTGAGGAACTTGCAATATGAATTTATGAATCGATCGGCAAAAAAATATTGATAATTTTGTCAATTGGCTGCAGAAAAAATTGCACATTTCAATAATCGATCGCAAGGAAAAAAAAAATGTGAATTTCACCAAACTTTCGCGACAGAAAGACCACGAATTTAGTCAAACAATCGCTGAAAAAAATTGATAATTTAATCCAATAGAGTGTGCAAGAAACGAAGAATTTTATCAATCAATCGTGAAAAGAAAATCACAAATTTCGATAAACAATCCTGGAAAAGAATGACGAATTTTGTCAAAAGACATCTGAAACAAATAGCAAATTTCATCAATCGGTCGCGGTAAAATATATATTGCTAATTTCGACAAATGGATGAAAAAAAAAATCAATTTTGTCATAATCATAATTGTAAGGGTCTGTCTAACAAAGAGGTGCCTATTTTTTAATGTACAAAATTGTTTTGTCAGAGATGCATAATCAAACATTGAAGACATAAAGTAAAAGATTTTTAACAAATGTGACTTTTCCTATATCTTTAAACATTATTCTCTGCTTCCTAATTGGTTTGATTGATTTCCCTAATTATAAAATATGAAAAGCAGAGTTGCAGTAAAAAAAAAATAATCCCATTTAGTATTAAAAATTTATTTAACTACATGAAATTAATTAAAAGCTGCTGCTTATAAAAATGTATTTATTACATTATGGAAAGTGCAATTTAAAAAATTAAATTTGGTTATTTAACTTTTGAGTTAAATCAAAATATTTTATGCACTATGAAAATTGATGAAATGGCACTTTCAATAAAATGACCACTCCTGGAAATTGACTAATTAAGCATTCCAGTAATGGACACAGGCCCTGACTATCACACGACACCCGGGGTCCGTGCCCTAGGCACAATTTTTTTCATAATTTCATCTAAATTTCCATTAAAAAATAATCATAATTGTGCCAACGTTTTTATTTTGGAAAAATTAAGCATAATAAATCTAACGGTTGTTTTGAGACTACACTTTTTAGCTCACAGGCTATCAAAGCCTGAGAGCTAATGTGTCTGCCGGTTCTGTATGTGTGTAACGCGATAAGTCTTAACAGAAATAACCGTTTTGCTTCAAATTTTGTTTATAGTTTCATTGTGATAAGGCGCTTACCTGATTAGTTTTGGAGGTTCATTGGTTAAGTATAAAGGGAGGGGAATGGGGGGCTAACCCCCCCTTAATCGAGATAAATGGTTTTTTTTATGCAGAATTATCAGATTTTTTTCAAATTTTGTATATAAGTTCACTGTGATAAGGTGCTTCCCTGATTAGTTTGGGGGTTCATTGGTTAAGTATAAAGGGGGATACGGGGGGGGGGTAACCCCCTTAATTTATGAGTTTTTCATGCAGAATTATCCGATTTGCTTCAAATTATGTATATAGGTTCATTGTAATAAGGCACTTCCCTGATTAGTTTTGGGGGTTCATTAGTTAATTATAAGAGGGAAACGGGAGGATGCCCCCCCCCCCTTAATATATTGTCAATTTCTTTATTTTTCAAGGGGCTTATTTCAAAGTCTTTGAAATAAGAGTATAATATACAATTAGTGTGAATAGCCTGTGAGCTCAATGCCCTCACTTTAACTGGGCAGTTTTCTTTTTTATTTAAACTTTTCTCATTTCAGGCTCATCTTACTTGAAATCTGAAATTGTACAAAAAACTGATTATTATGAACAAATTAAAAATACATGTAATGCAATGTGCTTGCAGGGGATTAAAGTATGGAAGTAAAATTTTGTATTTTCAAAATTTCTAGCTTTGAGTAAACATCCAAATTGATTAAGTTATTTTTAACACTAAAAATTAAATGCGTTCTAAAAAACGATTTTTTTTATTATTTGTCTGTAGTTTCAGAAGAAAACAAAAAGTTCATAATTATGTTTAAAATAGAAGTTGTTTTAATACTTTTAGGACTTTTGTTTGCACTCAGTATCAGTTTGATTTTATCATTTAAAATCAGTAACATCATTAATAAGTAGACTTTTTATCATTATTTTCTAGTCATTGATGTATTGTATTTGTCAAGTCATTCAATTTTATCATATTGCATATTTATTCAAAAAGTGACAAAACTGAAAAAATGTGATATTGGGCGATTCTACCGTTACGTGTATGACTTTTAGAGAGTGTTTTTTTGCAAATTGGGACAAATTTGGAAGGGAAATTATTTAGATAACATTTTACTTTTTTTATTGCTATTACAGGACACACACAGAATCATTTTTGTAGTGACACCTTTAATCTAAAGTAATAACAATTTTTTTTTTAAAGTAGTAAAGTCGTCGTTACGTGTGTGATTTTTTTTAGTCACACACATAATGACTTTACTATTTTTTTTTTTATTGTTGTTACTTTAGACTACAGGTGTCACTACAAAAATGATTCTGCATGTGTCCTGTAATAGCAATAAAAAAGTAAAACGTTATCTAAATAATTTCACTTCCAAATTTGTCTCAATTTGCAAAAAAACACTCTCTAAAAGTCACACACGTAACGGTGGAATCGCCTTATTTGATATATTAATACAATGAAATGACAAAAATATATCTGAATCTATGGTTAAAAGCACATTTCTATAAATGATGGAAGAAATATTTTATTTTTATTTCCGGAACCGTTTTCCAATTTTCCGGAAAACTTGTCGGGCCCTGAATGGACAATGGTCCTAAAACCTTAAAAATAAATTTTGTAAATGAACATTATTATATAAAATTCAAAGTTTCCTATTACTATCAATACTCCATGCAAATTTTTGCAAGAAAATAAAAAATATATAAATTAAGTAAATAAAACCAGCTATTAGCTTTTTTTTTTTTTTTTTTTTTTTTTTAATTTTCACTGAAAAACAGTGGAAAGGTAAAACATTATTTTCTGCTTCCTAATTGGTTTGATTAAAGTTGTCAACACAGATAATAAAACATGAAAGGGAGAATTATGACAAAAAATAATACAAGGATAATTTTTATAGGTTATTTATTTTATAAACTAAAGTAAAATCTTTGGAGGGTAACCAGTACTGGCACATTGATATTTATTTAAATAAAATACTTTTTTTTTTTTTTTTTTTTTTTTACTGTAACGCACATAGAATTATGAAATTATTAATGCCTTTAAAATTAATGTCTTGTAGTGTATGCAGATCAGATGTTGGAACTAGAAAAAATATCTGAATTTACAACTGTGTACAGGTACAACAATTAATGAGAAAAAGAAGTTTTTTAGATGCTATGCAGTTACAGAAAAGATAGTTAAAGATGCAACAGTAAATGTTTACATTAACGTGCTTATTCCCTATCTATAATATAATTATTAAAATATAAACACTATGTTATACTAGTTATTTGATCTAGCTCTGGAATGATAAAATCTTAGACATAAAGAAATATTTAAACAATGTCCTACGTTCTGATAAATTATATGGACTTAATAACACTGACTGATAAACGTGTTTTTGTCCGAAATTGAAATCACTAAGGAAGGCTCTTATATTACACAGCCGAACCAAAGGTTTCCCAAATTCAGAATACACGTTAGTTGCCTATAATCCATGACAACTCTTCTATGACATCATGTATTTTCAATCGAAAAAATTAATGAACATTACTGCACTCCGTTTCAATTTGAAATTATCCGGTGAACGAACGACCGTAAAGAGAATCAGAATAGTGAATAATAATCCAAATCCACAACGTAATCCCTTGGCTGTTGGCGAAAATACGGGGTGCAGTTTAGGGTTGTTAGCATTGATCACGTGCCAAATTCGACGAATGAGGTTCCAGAATCCAGTGCTACGAAGTTCTACTATGTAGCATCCGATTATATGCTTTCTCGGATGCGATTTTACAAAACATCACGCGTAGAGCGATTGTAGGCGGTGTCGAATAGTGATTGGCTGAAAGATGGTTACGTTGTTATTGAGGGGAGGAGTTAAAGCGTATTAAATGAATAAGTATGTTAAAAGTTAGTAAATTTTTGTGTCTGATCTAGTATAGTGGTTAAAGCATCAGGCTCGTAATTTTGATGCATCAAGTTGTGTCCTTGCTGATTTTTTTTTTGCATTTTTAGAGTTTTGCTTTGATCTTTATTGAATTAGTTAATAAAGAATATTTATTAACAATGCTTCTTAAGCATTGATATAAAGATCAGTTAATCTTTATCAATTGGTCTGCAATATTTTATTCTCAATTTGATAATTAAATTTTAATTAGAATTAAGTTAAACAATATTAAATTATAAATTATAATTAAGGTAAATAAAAATTAAATTTTTATCACATACAATAAAATTTAATATCAGATAAATTTCAAGAATTAAATTTAATTTTAATTCATATAAGCTATTTTTTAATAACTATACGAACATTTATTCAAATGCAAAAACTCCTAAACTTTCATTAAAAATATTTTTTGTATTAGAACTTTAGTAACAGATGATTATCAAATTAGCAGAATTAATTAATTAAAGTTTTCATCTTTTAAAATTAAGCATTATTCTTAAAAATCTCTATTAATTTACTAAAATTCTTTTTGCCAATTACTGGTTGATCTGCAGTGATAAAGTTGTGGAAGATTACCATATTTAATTTTTTTGTCTATTATTTTATTATTTAATTTTTAATTATTATTTATATTTAAATAAATATAATTAATATTAATTAATATTTTTATTTAAATACATACAATTAATATTAATAAGTATTATTATTTAAACATATAATTAATATAAATAAATATTATTTAAATATAGTAAAAATGAAGGAGATAAATCTATCTAACACTAGTAATAATAAATATAGTTATCATTATTTTAATTTTGTGGGGGGAAAAAATGTTGAATGATTAATTGCTTATTTTAAAATCACAGCATGTCCTTTTTTAGGTTATAATTAATTCCTGTTTAGTTCAATAACTGTGCTGGTCTAAAATTTCAAGATTATTATTCATTATGCATTAATTCAGTAATTTTGGTCTTCAGCAACCCCAGGGTTTAAAACTATATTGGGGGGGGGGGGGGGGGGGGAGGTTTTACTTGAACATAACTGCATAAAATCTATGAAGTTCATTATTATAGCTCTCATTTTTAATAAAAAGTATTTTAATGCAATTTAATTTCAGAATTCATATTTATTCTTAATGTTGTATTTGTTTGGTAGATCTATCATATCTTAAAGGTTCTTATTAAAAAAAAAAAAAGGTTAGGTATCATTTTATTAAGATGTTCAAATCGCTTTAAAAATTGGTTTTAACCAAATATTATTGATTTTAAGAGCTGTGCTTAGAAAACCTTTACTTATTCTGGATTTTTAAAAAATCGCTCCGAAACTAAAATCTCATATCTTAGATTTATTTTATATTTTTGTTTTAATACTTCATTTTACGAACAGATGGCGCCACTACACAACGGCTTAGACGTTGCATGGATTTTAGGCGTTCGAGTGTAATTTGTATAGCTTTTTAAATTATTTAATTACTGAATGAGATTTTTTTTTTTTCAGATAACTTTTGCCAAATTTTGCAAACATGCAATGTTTGCAAGTTTTTAATTGTAAAAAGAAAAAATTAGTAAAGTATATTTCCAAAATTAAATGAATTTGTGTGGCAAATTTTGTATTTTACGCTGTCTTGACTTAAAGATATGAAAGAAATTGTTTAATAAACCTTTAAGTTCAGTAAAAAATTTAAAACTATATATATAAATTTGAAATCTGCATTTCTTAAGTTTATATTGATTTTATGAAATAACAAACTATATAAAAATCTGAAAAATGCATTGCTTAAGTATATGTTGATTTTATGAAATACACAGTTCAAAAAGTTTTTAACGACCTAGTAATTTTATTTTCGTTTATTAATTCAATTATGATGATTAAAAAAATAATAATAAACATTCAGAAAAGCTAACATTTATTTGCTGTGCTTTCAGTTTATTCTTGTGAAATAATGTTTAATATGTTGTTCTTTGTTTAATTCTATCTAATTGTAGTGAGTATTTACTATAAATAAAATTTAAAATAAAAACTATAAAAAAATGTAAACATGTAATCTTTATTTGAAAATTGGAAGTTATGGATTATAGATATTAAAGAATATAATAATTTATAAATGAAATATGTTTTACTTTATGTAAGGTTTGTTATGTATCAATAAATTAAGCTGGACGTATAGTTTTTTCACTTAAAAAATGTACGCAAGCTACTACAAATTTAAATTAGTTTTCAATAACCTTTACAATTAAAATATCAGTTTTATTTTTCTTAAAAAAAAAAAAAAAAAAAAAAAAAAAAAAAAAAAAAAAAAAAAACAGGATTGAATTAGGTAATGAGCTCTGAAAATACAAGAGCTAGAAGTATTTGATTTGCTGTTTCAAATTATACTTGTACACATGGATTGTTTTCTTTTAATTGGATTAAGTTAATATTATTTTGTTAGACAAGTTTAATATGTCCTAAGCATCATTAAAAATAAAGCAAACATGAATATACAAGCTCAGACGATCTTATGAATCTTCAACGAACTGAAAAATATCCTCTTCAAGCGCATTAAGCTCCTCCTACATCGTCTCAGGCAGTCGACCAATCACTATTCAACATCGCCTCCAATCGTTCTACGCATGATGGTTTGTAAAATCGCTTCTCGGATTGCTACTCTATCCGCATGGGATCACTTGATACTGGCTCGGTAGAGTTTTTAGTTTTACAAAATGCAGGGCCTGAATATCACAGGGACATGTGTCCCGAGGCCACATTTTCAGGCGATCTCAAAATATATTTTCTCCACTCTCTGTTACAAATTAACACAAATTTCCTTTTATCGATCACATAAAAAATTAATTTTTACCATTCATGCAAACAAAACTATTGCAATGTTCTTCAGTGACGACAATAAAATGCAATGTATATTTCGAAATTCAGAGAAGAACAGATATTACACCAAACATGTTTCATTCAGTCCCTTAAGTTTAGAGTTTTACTTACTCTAAATAGCATTATAGCGCAGAAGATTTTACAGTCCCATAAATTTTGAAACAGATGTGTTACACTCACGCACAGAAGTTTGGCAACTTTTTGATTGGCGCGATTTTCAAGCCAAATAACTTAATACAATAGCCAAGTTACCAGTAAATGTAAAAATCTCCAAAATTTGGCGACTTTTTTCCTTTTTATAAAAAGAAACGGTGCGTGAGTGTACAACATCATCGCCAATTTTTTAATACATTTTTACATGTGTCTATAATGTATTTTTCTTTTAAAAAGCTAGGATTAAAATTTTGAGCTGCACATAAAGCAATTTATCATGTTTAGAATACAATTTTTTGAGAAAGGGGAGCTCCGAGCTCCAACGCTATCTATGTGGCCCGGTTCCACTTAAGCTCGTATTCACAGTCAACCTCAACCTAGAAAACCTGTGTCGAACGCTCAAATAGCATCCATCATTAATCTGATTGGACATTGGCCGCAATCAGGTCTAATCAGGTTAATCGAGAATTTCAATTAGGCATTCGACCGAGGTTTTCTAGGTTGAGGTAGATGGTGAATATATAAGCATTAGGGTTGATCAGGCTATGACCAAATGCATCCAGACCGCTTCCTTCTACAATGGATGGACAGAGTGATATCGCTAGCGAGCACAGAAGAATGCGGAGAGTTTCTTTTAGAGCGCATAGAACCCCCTTGTCGATGCGTAATGAAAAAACAAAATTGACAAGATCCACTTCACTGATAAAACATTTAAATGTGACCAGTTGACGAGCTAGAAACAACGTTTATGTTGAGAACAAGTACGTAGAGTGCCTCCGTATGAGACTGGTGATATATGGGGAAATACAAATTGATTGATCGGGACGATTTTGCGCAAAATCGATCAAGAAGCAACTTGGCGACTCTGCCAATATCGCCAACTAATATTTGTCTAATGGATCAATTTCATTTGACACCATAGCCTAGAAACTATAGTTGCTACAGTATTTAACTTGGCAATCCCTGGGCATTTTGCTACCCCACTAGCTTTTGTTGATTTTGATTGGTTGTATGCAAATTGGAGAATTGTGGTCGCGTGTTTGAAATTGACCTGACGAACTCGTCCATGCGAGTATTACCAAACTTTGGAATCTAAGTTTGTTATATTTTGGACAAAATATCTAGTCTGAGCATGTACATATTGCTGCTCTCTTATAAAGACACCCTACCTTTAAAGTACCAGGAACTTATGAACCGTTTAATTTTGAAAGGTCTGTGTTTATTGGTCGTAAGTCGCCACTCTCTTATAGCGAGACCAACGATACCAATCCATCGTTTTGTGCCAATCGGCGTGCAAAGATTATCCAACGTGATGAGGTTTTAAAAGTCAGGAACTGGCCGTGTATTTCGTTGGTCGCGCTTAAGGCTCCTACAATCCGGGCTGACTCACGACGCCTTTTAATTGCCCGTAGGAGAAGAACGATTGGCCATGCCCATGGGCAACAAAATGATTGATGATTCAACTTGTGTTATCGCGACTTACGTTATACACGGCCAGTTCGTGACATTTAAAAGTCACACCGAGGCTAACGAAAAAGAAAGGCTACCACGGTACTTTACGCTTATCTTTTTTTACAGACCGGCGCAATCACGTGATGCTCGAATCCACCAATGTAGGTGTACGAAAAGAGCAACACGTCACTCTCGCGGTCTGTAAAAAAAGATATGCAGAATGCACCGCGGTAGCCTGTATTTTTCGTCAGCCTCGAGTCACACTCAGTGATCATCTTTACACGGCGATTGTTACAAAGCGGCACACCCACCATTTTGTACCAATCGCCGTGTAAAGATGATCCACACCGTATGACGTTTTAATCCTCTAACCGAGGTTAACGAAAAAGAAAGGCTACCGCGGTGCTTTACGCGTATCTATTTTTACAGACCGCCGGAGTCACGTGATACTCGAATGCACCAATGCAGGTGTACGAAAAGAGCATCACGTCACTGTAGCGGTCTGTAAAAAAAGATAAGTGGAATGGACCGCGGTAGCCTGTCTTTTTCGTTAGCCTCGCCTCTAACAGTCTTGCAAAAGGGCAAATCTGTAATTTTTTTCTCTGCATTTTGTTTTAAATGCTAAGAAAAACTAATTTTTCAACACTGAATATAAAACAAGTTAATTGATTATTATTCATTGCTCAACCCATTAAAAATGCATTAAATCAATAGAATTTTATTACTTTAAATAATGCTTATATTGCAATGAAGCCTGGAACTTAGTGAACGTATTAACACGGGCTTGTCAATGAGAGGGTTGTTAAAAATCATGAACCGGCAACGTATAACGTAGGTCACGATCGAACTCGTCCAGGCGAATATTAACAAGTTCTTGTTATTGAAATAGAATATGTCTAACTTTGGCATAATTTGGACAAACGCGTTTGTCTAAGCAGAATCTCAGCATCGTATGGCGCCACTCTCATATAGAGACACACTTCATTAGACGGCTAAAGTTACGTGGTATCACGTGACTCAAACGGTCTTTAACGCAATTACACCAAACAAAAAAACTGACGCACGCTCATACTGTGCTTAGGCTTAGACAGATGTTTTTGTCCAAACTATGGCAAAACTACATGGTCTTTATCCACGAGTGGCAACAGCCACGCCTCTTCGGGTATTTGCCCTCCGAAAAAGACTGTTTATTGGAGGCAGGAGAAGCAGTGTTAAAATGCTCTTCACGCCTATTGCTGTTTTGTCTTCTATATACCCGCAGATGACGTGACAAGGGTGAAGTCCATTCCAGACTTCACGATACTAGTCTTGACGAGTGAGACAATTTAAGAAGCATTAACTTGGCTATAATGAAAAGCTCTCTAAAATGCTTGTGATTCGTTTTAGTCCAGAATCGTCTCACCGCATCAATTTTTATATATCGAGGCACCTTTAGTCTCACTCATATAATTGAATTCGACCAGGCGAGTATCGCTAAGTTCTGGAATGTCGGTTTACCATAGTTTGGACAAACGCGTCTAAATCTATCTATCTGAATCTAAGTACTTTCATTAAGTTTGATCTATGTCACCTGTTTCATATAAAGGCACTCTAAGCTGAACTTCACATGGTTTCTTGGATTGCTACACAAACCGCATGGGATCATTTGATGTTGGCTCGGTGAGCTGCTGGTCTGGCGTTTGTTTTATCAAATGCAGGGCCTGAATATCACAGAGGCACACCAGGCATGTGCCCCGAGCTACATTTTCAGGCGACTCCAAAATATATTTTCTACACCCTCTGATACAAATTTCCTTTTATAGGTCACAGAAAAAATTTATTTTTACCATTCATTCAAACAAAACTATCGCAATGTTCTTCAGTGACGACAATAAAATGCAATGCAAATTTCGAAATCGAAATTCAGAGAACAGATATTATAGACCGGGAGGCGACAGCACAAACAATCACCTCATCGAGTTCATGGCTGAAATTCCAGAATTAGTTAAAACTCGATTCGCATATTAAAACGCAATCGGTCTGCCAAGTCATATCTTGTTGGAAAACATCTTAAAACCTGATTTTAGCGGTTGATTTTTAGGTTTACCATTGTGTTTTCCTGCACCCAAAAGTATGAAAACGTGGAGGACTGGGAGCAGGAACACACAATGTTAAAAATCTTCAGTTTTTGCTGCAGACACACTCCACCGCTTTTAGAGAAAACGGTTACTTTACTATATTATGAAACATTTTCATTGGTCAAAATAGGGATGTTCTATAGGGAAGTTGCAATCAGCTGATCAACCATTGTACTTCAATTGGAGGTCAGGGGAGTTAACCAATCAGAACTGCCTATTTGAACCATGAGGCTAACGAAAAAGAAAGGTTACCGCGATGCTTTACGCGTATCTTTTTTTACAGACCGCGGGAGTCACGTGTTGCTCGAATCCACCAATGCAGGTGTACGAAAAGAGCATCACGTCACTCTAGCGGTCTGTAAAAAAAAGATAAGTGGAATGCACCGCGGTAGCCTGTCTGTTTCGTTAGCCTCGCGTGCGAACCATGTGACGTCAGCTGCCCTTTCCTTATACTTATGTATAACGTAGGTCGCGCTTATAGTGTGACGTCAATCATGACGTTTAGCTTGAAAACTGACTCAAAAGAAACGGTTGCTACGTTGTATTCTCGGGGAGACTTCCGTTCTCTGTAACCCATCGCCAAGCCGCCAAGCTAGGTCGCGATAACTTCCGCTGTGTGGTTTGGCGAGTACTATCGTTCTGCATTCGGCAACCTCTTTATACTTTTCTCCGTTTTCCTTCCAGCTAGAGAAAAGGAGTGTTTTCGTTTTTAGTAAACTTCGAATATGAGTTACATTTTCCAGTTGATTTTCACGAGAAAATAGGAATTTTTATTTAATTTTATTTAAATATTAATTTATATTTTCGACTTCGGAAATAGGAATTTTTATTTTATTTTATTTTAAACAGATTTTCATGGGAAAATAGGAATTTTTATTTATTTAAATATTAATTTATATTTTCGATTTCGAAGTAATAACATTTATTTATTAATTTAATTTTAAACAGATTTCACAGGAAAATAGGAATTTGATTTTCACGAGAAAATAGGAATTTTTATTTAATTTTATTTAAATATTAATTTATATTTTCGACTTCGGAAATAGGAATTTTTATTTTATTTTATTTTAAACAGATTTTCATGGGAAAATAGGAATTTTTATTTTATTTTATTTTAAACAGATTTTCATGGGAAAATAGGAATTTTTATTTATTTAAATATTAATTTATATTTTCGATTTCGAAGTAATAACATTTATTTATTAATTTAATTTTAAACAGATTTTCACGGGAAAATAGGAATTTTTATTTATTTAAATATTAATTTATATTTTCGATTTCGAAGTAATAACATATTATTTATTAATTTTATTTTAAACAGATTTTCACGGGAAAATAGGAATTTTTATTTATTTAAATATTAATTTATATTTTCGATTTCGAAGTAATAACATATTATTTATTAATTTTATTTTAAACAGATTTTCACGGGAAAATAGGAATTTTTATTTATTTAAATATTAATTTATATTTTCGATTTCGAAGTAATAACATTTATTTATTAATTTTATTTTAAACAGATTTTCACGGGAAAATAGGAATTTTTATTTATTAATTACTTTTAATTAATTTAATTTTAATTAATTTAATTTATTTATTAATTTATATATATATATATATATATATATATATATATATATATATATATATATATATATATATATATATATATATTATTTATTTATTTTTTTATTTTTTACATTAGTTCTTACGTTATTTTTATTTGTTTATTTATCATATTTTTCATAAATTAATATTGAAGAAAAAGTAGTTTAAATTTCTAATTTTAAAAAATAACAAATTAAAAAATTAGTTAAAAATAACCTCACAAAAAATAAAACAGGTTTAAAGTGACGTAAATTTTGAACATTGACGAAGGAGTTTCAACAATCCGTCCTTTTGGCGAAAATGTAAAATTAAATATAAAATCGACAGTTCAGAATTTAAAATTTATTTAATATATATATATATATATATATATATATATTACATTAGTTCTTACGTTATTTTTATTTGTTTATTTTTCATAGTTTTCATAAATTAATATTGAAGAAAAAGTAGTTTACATTTCTAATTTTTAAAAATAACAAATTAAAAAATTAGTTAAAAATAACCTCAGAAAAAATAAAACAGGTTTAAATGAACATTGACGAAAGGAGTTTCAACCAGACTCTTTCTCATAACTTCTATCTTTCCTCCTGTGAGGGTTGAACTTGGAACCTCTTTGCCCGAAATACAGTGAGGGAAATTTAGTAGAAGGGAAAACAGTTACAGGGAATTTCTTGTAAAGCAGTTGGCGTCATCTAATGTTATATTGCCAGCGCCTGGCGCTGATATTGCAAACCTGCTTAAATTGCAGTCAGATGACATGGCACATTCCTTCTAACAAAAAACGAAGAAGCATTTTTAAAGTATGCTTTGTAGATGCTAAAATTTTTTCTAAATAATACTAATACATAGATGCTTGTTAATACTGTTGTAGAGTAAGAGTAAAAGAAAGATAACAAATGTTATATATATAAATATGTAACAATAGGATAACTATTATAGAAATTATATTATATAGAAATTATTATATATATATATATATATATATATATATATATATATATATTATATATAATAAGTATAAATATCGTTATAGAAAACTGTGCTGTAAATGATATAAGAAAATTCATTATTTTTAACTAAATAAGATTACTCCTATCGAGTTAACGGTATTCTTAATTAGATTTTTTTTCTTTACATACTTTTAGATCATTTTAAAACAGTTTTAAAGAAAAATATTTCTAACATCACACACACATTAAATTATTATTTTAAATTGAATTAATTTACTCCAATTAAAATAACAGATATATTAGCACAAATAAAAATAATAATAAATATTTTTAAAACTTTAGAAAAAAAATTATCCCATAATTTTTACTTATCCTATGTTATAAATGGTACAAGTAAATTCATCCTAATTATTGCATATGTTTTTTTTTTCTTATCTCACATTTTGATACTTTTAAATAAATAAGTCATGGGCGCCAGCATTCTCCTCCCCTGCCGTCCTAGATTTTGAACAAAATTTCATGGAGGATGCGGGGGACAAAGTTTATCATGAAGACCACAGAGTTCAATTGCAGAAATAAAAGAACAAATATTCCATTATTTATTTTATATTTTCAGAAGGTGAAATAAGTTTTGAGTTACAAACACATCTTGAGTTATAAGTGAGTTTTTTTCCATGATGACACTTATCGGGCTGTCGCGTGCAGAAGTTATATTCAAAACCACAATTTTCACAGTATTTTCTAAAATACCGTCTGCCTGTTTCGAAAAATGGAACAAACTGTTCGACTTCATAGTTTCTAAATAAGAGCATTTGTCGATTCCATGTGTTTATGAACGAAACTGAATTCAGAAATCTGTTAGAAAATAGTCAATTTTGATTCCAATTTAAAAAGATTATACGATTTCTCTATGGGAAAGTGGGGCATTTGCTCCATAATTTAGCTGTCCCAAAATTAGAATTACGCAATTTTAGTAGCATACTTTTTTCTTTTCTACTTTATTCGAAAAACATAAAAAAAAATTTTAATATGTTTTATGTGATCTCTAAGCAACCTCTTATAAAAGTATTTTTTAATTATATTTATCATATAGTATTAGTACTAATTCTAACCCTGAAATTCATTTAATAAAGTTCTTTTTTCCTTCTTTGTGTGTGTCGATTATTTTTATCTTCTAAATGTTAATGCTTGGTCATATATTTATTTAAATAATTAAAAAGATTTCTAGTTGAACATTATATCACATGTAAAAGATTTAAGAATCGGACTTGGAGTAGAATTTTATTTATTTATTTCCTCTCTCTCTCCCTCTCTCTTTAAATTTAAATGTATTATCATTCATGATTTTTTTCCTCCTGCGGTTGCTTTGTTTACTCCCAAACTCTATTAGACAAAAGCTATCCCTTAAGGCTGTTCTATTCTCAAATCTAAAAAAGCCACTTTCTGACACATTTCTGAATTCATTTTAGTTCGGAAACGCATAAAATTGGAAGGTGTTCTTATTCTAAAACTTTGTAATCCAAAAACCTTTTTACGTTTGATAAAGGCAGAAGATCTTTCAAAACGTACAGTCAAAGTTGACGTTTCGAACGGAATTTCCGACGTTGCAGCACGAGAAAGGGGAAACACGTGTTGTCATGTGACCCGAATCACTTATAACTCGATACATAATTTATTTATCGAAAAATGGATATCATTTCGATTCAAAATCGCTTCAATAGTCAGACTTGCCAATTTTATGCCAATGTGATTAAAAATGAGCCAGAAAATTGATCAGAAAGTTTCTCGTTGTCGTTGTTGAGCATATCATTTTAGAACCTCTTTAAAAACATGTTTCTGTTCCGACCACCACCCCTTTTTCTTTTCTTCTGTTCTTTTTAATATATATTTTTTTATGATTTAAAAATGTTACATTATCCAGGGGAGTCGGGGGGGAGGGGGGGGGGGATAGAGCGAATTATTTAAAAATTCTATTAAATAGCTTGCACAATCTTTGAAAAGAAATTCTAAAGACCTTTTTTATTATTATTACTCATCTGTCTGAAGAAATAAAAATGCTGCCAAAAATAAATCCTGTCAAAAATAACTCTCTTTCAGTAATAAGATAACGTGCATTGAGATGCTACAAATTAAAGGGTGTAACTGATCATGTTGTAATTAATTAATCGTTTTGAATGCATGTATGTGAGTTTAGATTCATATAACTAAAGTATTTTTACAAAATGTTAGTGAATAACATAGACCGCTGAACCTGGAATTCATTCGAGCATATTTCCTATTACACAAATTAAACACTTTTTATGCTTTAGAATATACACATATAAATTGATTTATAAATATGACTATTTAAAACCTCTAAATAGCAAACAATCCGCATTTCAGAAGCAAAAGTATACAAATATTTATGTGTTGTGGATTAAAAAACGTGAATGTTCGCTAAATAGAGGTGTCGCTTTTTGGAAGCGTCTGTTATGAAAGTTTACTGTAAACGCTCCATAACGGACACTTCCATTTAGCGAGCTCCTTTTACAATCCATAGCACATACATATTTGTATACTTTTATATCTAAAAGACGGACACCTCTAAATAGTGGGAAAATTCTGTGGTTCCGAGGTATCCGTCATTGAGAGGTTTTGCTGTTTTTAGATAAACATATTTTTTGTTTTCAATCTTATCTTAATGTAAAAGTTCAAAACATTGACTACAATCAGTACAATGTCGAAAGGGATTTAAAATATCAGCTTTACGAAAATTGCATACCAAATTTGGGACCCCATAAAATCGGGGGAGGGGGGGGGGGGGAGCAGCTAGTGCTATGACCCAGTTTACCCATGCTTTAATCAGGTTGTGCTTCAGGAAAAATTTCCAACCATTTCCATTTTTTTTTTTATGGTCAAGAATTTTTCCATTTATTGACGATGCAATGTGGTCAAATATGACTGCAATAAATGCCTAAAAAGAATTGTGGCCAGTCTGCCTTTGCCGACAAATCAAAGCACAAAAATGGTCGCAATTCAGACGCTTCAAATGTCTGAAATTGAGACATAAATAAGTGTTTAAAAAAAAAAAAAAAAAAAAAAAAGTGTCTGTATTTTTAACCATTTGTTTCAGACATTTCACTTTACAGTGTACCACAACTTAAAACACATTTCCAGTAATTATTGTTCTTAGACAGTACTAAAATCAAATTCTTTTGTGTGCCCCTGTAAATGAACGATGAATGTTATGCACACCCTATTCTATAGAGCCTCTTGTAGTACACCTCAGTAATATATCAATTTAAATGTGTTTTGAATCGAGTAACATCATTAAAATACACTGAAATCTATCTTTCCCCATATACCTTAATGTAACAAAATTATTTTGAGTGTCCCTGTAAATGAAGTATAAACTCTACATACTTCATTTTCGATACCGTAGTAAACCTCATTAACCTATATCAATTGCGTGGTAATCTGGCTACATTTACGCGAATTAGATTACAGAGACAAACCGAATTGATAAAAGTTTTGAATTATGTTGGAAATTGTTAATAACAAGGTAAAGTCACTATCACAAAGATTCTAAGAATAATGCATATTACGAATACATTATCTATATTAAAATTGTTATTATTATTATTATTTTGCATTGCACAATCATGGGGGCCAAATGATAGATTTAATCTTGAAAATCAATTTTTACCCTTCTACCTCACATATAAACTTTAATGTATTCAGAATTTTTAATAACACTATATGATAAATATGATTAATGCAATACTTTTATTAGAGGCTACTTTTTAAAAACGCTAAGGAAAAAAAAAAAAAAAAACTAGTCGGATGTGCCAATTTCAAAACTTTTTTCAATTACGTTAAAAACTAATTAGAGCCAACTTATGTCACAGTCTAACAGAATATGAAGTTTGATGAAATTCTGTGCATTAAATCTTGAGATATGACTATCACTATATAATCGAGTAAATCCTACAAAATTAAGCATAGAAGCACCACCTGTAGGGCTATTTACACCAAAACCTAATCAGCAACAACTTATATCAACGTCTAACGGAATCTGAAGTTTGTTAAAAATCTGTGCATTAGTTCTTGAGATAAGATAATGCTGAAATCGTTAAAAATACAGCATAGCAGCGCCACTTGTTGGGCGATTTTCACCAAAAACTAATCAGCTCCTATTTACATCAAGTCTAACTGAATATAAAGTTTTATTAAATTCCATGCGTTATTTCTACAGATAGAGAGCCCACAAAATTTTTTGTCACATACAGACAGACAGACATTTTCTAAGAACAGTCAAATCATGTTCAGGACCTTCTTAAACGTACAAATCCATCAAAAACCAAAGTCGAAAATTTTTATGAATCCAATACTTTCTTCTTGTAAAGATAAAAGAACGTAAAAAAGACTACGTAATAACTTTTACCACAAAGATTTTAACAATAATGAATCAAAACAAATAAAATATTTTAAAATAAATGTTTTTTTTTTTTTTCATTATATCATGCTGACGAAACCAATGTTTTCATCGTTAAAGTCTAGTTTCTGGGAAAATGTCCCACTTGCCCATACAAAGATGCCGAATATTCGAAATCGATTAATTTTTTCAAGTAAGTTGAAATCCAAAGTGACTATTTTCTGACGCTAAACTATATACAATGTGATGGTATAGGAACATTATCTTAATTCATGATGAAAGGATTAAAGTAATCCCAGAATAAGAGAAGTGACTGGTTTTGATTGACACCTATTGTAAGAGGATTATCCTAGCGAGAAGATCTCTTTTTTCAATTTCAAGTAAGAGTGAAAGACATTTCATGCTTTGTATAGCCTTTCTAAATGTGTGGACTTTTTCTATAAGAAGATTATCTGAAGTGGTTTAAAATATGCCAGGAAGGTATTCGTAGGAATAGTGTGACAAAAGAAATTGATTTTGAAGAACTCAGAGATTGGAAGAGGGAGGAGAAAGGAAGAAGGGTGTGTCAATCAAGTAGGATTGGAGGTATTATGCATTCCGGAAGGGATGCATTTTTTCCCCTTTGATTGACAGACATGTTTTTGTGTTCTAGGTAGACGGACCTGAGTTCTGCAGATAAGAAAAGTGGGACTTCCTTGGATGTATGGGACAGTCTTGTAATGTCATCCAAAATTTGACTATATTGTTTTTAAAATTGTTATTTCTTAAATAAAGCTTTTTCGTTTGATACGAACTCATACGTTTTAATTATATGTATGTGACCACGACACCACATATTGAATAAATATTTGACAAAGCTGATTACATAGTTTAATATTACGCACTCTAGGATTCCATATTTTAAATTTTAAAATAAGTCAACTATTAGAAATTTAGTAAAGTTCTCTTTGCAAATTTACTTTGCAGGGGAGGGAGGAGGATCTTCAAAATCCGTGTTTCCCACTACATGAGAAAAAAAAAGCTTGTTATCAACCCATAGACACGCACTCTGTCCCTGTCCCGACCACGTACTTACGGTTACTTACAGCGCGCACATACTGGATCTTTAAATGTGATGGTTTTGGACCATCATCTTAATTCATGATCAAAGGATTTAAGTAATCCCAGAATAAGAGAAGTGATGGGTCTTGATTGACACCTATTGTAAGAGGATTATCCTAGCGAGAATTATCCTTTGGATTATGCTTTGTTCATTTCAAGTAAACGTGACTTGAAATGAAAGACTTTTCATGCTTTGTAGGGCCTTTCTAATTTTGTGTGGACTTTATCCATTAGAAGATTATCTGAAGGGGTTTAAAATGTGCCAGGAAGGTATTCGTAGGAATAGTGTGACAAAAGAAATGGATTTTGAAGAACTCAGAGATTAGAAGAGTGAGAAGAAAGGAAGAAGGGTGTGTCAATCAAATAGGATCGGAGGTATTATGCATACCGGAAGGGATTCAGTTTTTCGCCGTGAAAGTTTTGTACGTGAAAGTCTTGTAATGTTATCCAAAATTTGACTATATTGTTTTTACAATTGTTATTTCTTAAATAAAGCTTTTTCGTTTGATACGAACTCATACGTTTTAATTATATGTATGTGACCACGACACCACATATTGAATAAATATTTGACAAAGCTGATTACATAGTTCAATATTACGCACTCTAGGATTCCATATTTTAAATTATAAAATAAGTCGACTATTAGAAATTTAGTAAAGTTCTCTTTGCAAATTTACTTTGCAGGGGAGGGAGGAGGATCTTCAAAATCCGTGTTTCCCACTACATGAGAAAAAAAGCTTGTTTTCAACCCATGGACACGCACTCTGTCCCTGTCCCGACCACGTACTTACGGTTACTTACAGCGCGCACATACTGGATCTTTAAATGTGATGGTTTTGGACCCACCATTTCCACGTAGACCACCTTCTTTTTACATATAGTTTTACTTGTGCTACAGTAGTGTATATTTATATGTAATGTATTTATTGTATACATTTCTTAATCCTGAACACTAAACAAACATTATTCCAAATTAATTAATTTGCACTATATATTTCTACATTAAAAAAAACGTTTTTGCATTGAGGAAAAAAATAGATTACTAGGACTTCCCTCAAAGGGATTAGTCTGAGTGATATTGCTGAGAACATAGGGTTAACAATTACAATATAAAGAAAAAGAGCAAATTAAATGATAGAATTACAAAATATCATATATAAATTCACTGTTAAAAAATAGAAAAGAAGTACCGTTCATCAGATGTGTTGTCATATTTTTTTTTAACTTGTGGCAAATAATCTCATTTTCTTAAGCGCGTATTGCGCAAAACTTGGAAAAAAAAACGCAAGATCTTTTAAAACGCCAAGCTTTTTAAAGTTACGTAATTGGATTTGCAGCCAATAGATTATTCTATCAAGCGTGGCTTAACGCAAATTTAATTTCATTGTTGCACCTTTTTTTGTGTGTGAATTTAAAAATTTTCTTCCTTGATTATATATCTATTATTTGTATAACTGTTTATAGAAACTCTTACCCTTCAAACCACATTGATAGCATGCTTTGCTACAAACCAGATTGCAAAACTATAGTCTAAATTACTATTAAAGGATACAAAAAATCTTTCGATGACTTCTGTAATATAACTTTTACATTAAATCTCCATATCGGCAAAATTGAAAAATTATATATATTACAAAGTTAAGCTTAACAGATACTTCTTGATTATTCTCTAGGTGGCTCTGCCCCCTGCGCCTTTAATGCGCCTTTACTGCGCCAATCCGCAGTCTTTTCTTTTGCCTGTCTGTCTGTCTCTCCACAATTTGTCTGTTTCCCTATCCGTTCTTCTGCCCGTCTCTCTAACCGATTGTCTATCTCTCTACATGTCTCGCTACCTGTCTCTATATTTCTCTACCGGTCTCGCTACCCGCCAATCTATTTCTCTAACCGTCTGTCTATCCGTCTAACTACTTGTATGTCTAGCCGTGTCTCTATTCACTTCGCTACCCATTTATCTATCTGTCTCTCTACCCGTCTGGCTATACGCCTCCCTACCCATCTTCTTACCCATCTCGGTACCCATCTACTGTCTCTCTACTCGTCTGTATACCCGTCTCACTAAGACCAGTGGCTTGTTCTTCCATACATTTCATGATCGGACTCCGCGGGAAAGCAAGGGCCGTAGGGATGCCGGACATCAGGTAGATGACCCGACTCCCTTATGGGTGTTCGGCGATGAAGCCGTTCGACAGTCTCTACGGTTCATCAGGTGTCACGTGGGGAAGTATCCTTTGATGGTGGGAACTTCCGCCGAATCGTAACGACCTCTGTCGTCGACTCTGGGGCAAAAAGATGAGGAGGCGTCGCTGGAACGCGAACCCTCTGAATCGATCGTAGCGACCTGGCGAGACAAAGCCATGGTCTGCGTTATAAATCCCTCAGGATTTGGGCACGATGAGGAGTGGGCTCGCTCGGCGCCGTGAGGGCGCCGACGGCGCCTGTTAGTTTTACCCGTCTCACTATCTGTCTGTTTTTGTACCCGACTCTTTTCCCGTCTCGCTACCAATCTCATTACCCGTCAGTCACTCGTCTCTGTACTCATCTCTCTACTCGTCTCTTTATCTACCACGCTATGCGTCTCGCAACATTTCTCGCTACATTCCTATCTACCGATGTCGCTACCCGTCTCGTGACCCATCTCGCTACCCCTCTGTCAACCCTCTTTTTAGGTGCGTTCGTAATTATATAAATACGTAGCACCTATTGTCGTCGCTTGGTCCGTCCGTCTGTCCGTCCGTCCGTCTGTCTATCCGTCCGTCCGCATATAACAACGCAAAAACTACCTAACCGAATGGTTTGAAATTTAAGATATATTATCTTTGCAGAATTTTGTCGAGACATTTCAACTTTTATAAAAATCGAATAAAAACTTTAGGCGATATTAATAAAAAATTTTATTAAGAAATTTGAATTTTTTTTTAAATCGGTGCTTTTTTGTTATAGGAGCTTCCGAAGTTTTATCGTCAAGCGACCGAGATACTTATTTTATTACAAAAATGAATCTGCAGACGATAGAATTCATTTCACAGAATTAAAAATCATCAAGATCTGAATATTTATATAGCTAGCTAGAGTACGGACGCACCTCATTTGTCACGTTTGACGTACAATTTCCAACTTGTTACCTTTCTCTCTAGCCGTCTGTCTATTCGTTTCGCTACCCGTCAGCCTACCTATGTCGCTACTCATCTCCCTACCCATCTCACTACCCGTCTGTCTACCCGTTTGTTTACTCGTCTTTCTACCTCTCGCCACCTCTTCCCAATATTTAAACAATTCATTTAATATGCAGAAGCTGTTTATCAGTTAATAAATGCAAACAGAAGTAATTTATCTAATAAGTGTAATCAGAAGCAATTTTTTTTAAATACATACATAAACCTGAATAATAATTCACCAGTTTTGTGTTCATAGTTGTTTATATCATTTGCCAGTAAATCTCAGCTTCTTAAACCTGAATTGTCTCAAGCTTTTTAAAAAAACCACAAGGTCTGTATAACTGCAAAGTACCCTGAGGGCTATATTAGCTACATGTTATTAAGTTAAGTGAAAGTTTCGTTATCGCGTTTGCAGCCAATTGCTTATGTCAGAAAGCGTGGCTTAACGCCATTTTAAATTCATTACTGTAACTTTTTTTTTTTTTTTTTTTTTAGGGGGGGGGGTTGGGTAGGGGGGGGGAGGGTTTCAAATATATACATTTAAATTAAAATTTTTGCCTCCATGCCATTAGTGTTGTTTGTATTATTAACTAATACCTTGTAGACCGAGCTTAGGAGAAACTTTCGTAATTGAGCCCAAAGCCAATCGGAGCATTTAATATCATTATTGTAACTCTTATAGAGTTAAAACAATATTGTTGCTAGCTTTACTTTTGTTTGAGACCAGCCTTGCCTGTGTATCTGAATGGGGGAAAAGTTTCGTATCCTATGTCGGTTGGCGAAAAAAATTTTAAATGGTGCCAAAAGTTAGTTTTAGCATCTTACAAATTTTTTCTAGAGAGCGGTAAAACATGTTTTTCAAATATTTACAAACATACATTTATTAAAGCATGTTTTTGCGCCATCTTAAAAATTTAAGCATGATGCTAAAATAAAATTTTATCGCAATATTCGATATTTTGCATAATTCGACATAAACAAACTTATTTAACAAACCTAAGAGGCATTTTTGTGATAAATAATTGTTATTGTCAGGGAAGTAAATTGTAAACAATTAATAAACGGCTAGTAAATAATGAATAGCATTTAAAATCTAAAAATGGAGAAGTGGTCCGTATAAAAATGCAAAACATAACATTATACGCTTGATATATGTAAATCTTTTTTTATTTTTTTAATATTTCCGAAGGCACAGATAAAAAGGTAAAAATCTCTTTTCCAAATGCCAAATAGAAAATATACAAAATAGAATGCCAAATATACAAAATAGAAAAATATCTGCAAAAAAATATATTTACATAATACTACATCTGCCAAAAAATAAGATTTAGAAAAAGTAAGCCAAATCCTGCAGATCCCAACAATCACATCGTAAAACTTATCACCAAAACAGAATTCGCCAAATCTTACGGCACAGGAGATGGATTTTTCCCTCTGAATGCAGAATATTAGTTTTTTTTTTCTTGTACGATGGGTGATTATAATATAACTAGCCGCCACTGGCGACCAGTTTGGTCTCCCTTAAATGTATGTTAAACATTGCAACACGTTACATTTATTCATAGTTTAATTTTCCCTTAATCCTTCGCCAAATCGGAAGATTCTAATAGACAAATCATGAACTTTTACGATCATGGTAGCATTTCGCATTTTTTTTGGGCACAGGTGTAACATACGCACGTTGGCGCGATTTTTCCCCCGCCAATTTGGTGAAAAATTTTTTATGCAAATTGTTGTTTATTTACTTTTTTTTTTTTTTTTTTTTTTTTTAGTTCTATAAATTATTTTTGATATCTATATCAATATTTATTTACATCAAACTATCATTTATTTATTTTTATTTCCTTTTTTAATTATGAGTAATTTTGTTAACCGGGAGCAGATGATAAATCGCTAAATATTATTCCCATAACCATCATTCATACTACATTAATTTAATTTTAAATTATAAACCTGTCACTCATTTCATTTAAAATACTTAACTTTAATCTAAAATGCTTATATTACATAAATTTAAAATACTTCACACTTTTCATTTAAATAGAAAATAAATAAATAAATAAGAAATAATATCATAAATCAAAACATTTGATTTCAAAATCAAAGTATCGTTTCTAATTTGTACACGCGATAAATAAAATCTGCATTAGCGATTTTAAAAATGCTAAAAATTTGATTCATTAAATATTATTACATGAGTTCAATTTACGTCAAGAAAAGGTCCAGAAGGAAGTTGAGTTGTATAGCACATAATTATGGTAAACTTTGATTGTCTCACTGGTGCGAATTATTTTTTTGACGCGAGGTAGTGGTCCAAAAATTCATTCGCGGAGAACTTGCTTTGCGAATGATTACCTCCATGATTTAATATTTTAAATGTTCACGACGAATCAATCTTTTTTTTTGTTTACTTTCATGAATAGAGAATTTGAACTGTGAACCAAATTTCGACTGAAGTTATTGCAGAATATATACATAATTGAACGTAAGTCATCTCTCAAATATTAATTTATTTTGAACGATCTTTCTTAAAATGTAACTTTTGTGCAGTTTTGTTCGAAAAAATAATTTTGAATAAAAATGGCCGCCTGGCATATGAAAAAGTGAAACGGCCATCCCGGAACTGTTGATGACAGTCACATGACTTACGCTTTTATTTTAGAAGATTGTTTCATTTCACATACTACATACCGTTTGATATATTGGTACATTTATGTTATCCTGGCGCAGTTGATAAATCGCCAAATATTGTTCCTATAACATTTTCATATTGAATTCATTTCATTTAAATATAAAACTTTCACTCATTTAATTTAAGATACATGCCTTTCATTAATCCCATTTAAAATGCTAAAAAGAGAGGAAAAAAAAAAAAAAAAAAAGAAAGAATGCCATAAATCGAAACCTTTTATTTAAACACCAAAGAATTTTTTTTTTTTTTTTAATTTACACAAGCAAAATAAAAAAAGCTGCTATTGCTGAGATTTGCGCCAAATTTCTAATACCAAGTCTACCAAGTTATTGCGGAGTTTTTCTTTCAAACAGAAAAAAATCCAGATTAATTTTCGATTTCTACTAAATTGAAATATATTTTATTGTGCTGAATATTAGTGCGTGCATATTTTTTTGCTCCATGTACTCCATGAACTTTTCAATTCCGATTGTCTACGAAAATCTCCCGCCGGTGAAAATGACGTACGCACAACATTTTCGTGACGTATATACTTTAATTGTGCTTTTTTATCTATTTTTTTAATATAATTTCCAAACGGTTTGACATTTATTCTTGGTAATAAATAGACGTCGTTGTCACCTTTATAGGTACTTGCTGTAAAAATTTGAACGAAATCCGTTAAATATTTTTTGAGTTATGCTTGACGAAAGATTTTAATATCCATCGTAGCTATATATGGGGCAAAGTAAAACTGCGCTGTGTATGAGTCTTCGTTGCACTCAGACAATTAGAAAAAAATCCTTTTTTTTTTCTTTTTCTTTTTTTTTGTTGTTGAGAATTTGGAATTGTTGTATTTTTAGTGTTTCGTTCATCTCTTTCAACGAATACTTTCAACGAATGTTTTCTTTATGTCCTTTTTTTATTTTTATTTTTTTTTTTGGGGGGTGGGGGGAGAGAAAAATTATTGTATTTAGAGCAATTTTTTTAAAAACATTTTTCTCCGCTTGGAATTTGCATTTTTTATCCCTATCATTCTCCCTTTTTTAGGGTTTCGTTCATCTCACGAAACCCTATTACTCCCGCTCCTTTGTCTGTCCGTCACAGAGCCATTCTCGTAAACTGTGTTACTTACAGAGTTGAAACTTTGTGTATAAAAAAGAATATCAGCTGTGAATGGCCCAAAATATTAAAATTTGAAAAATTCGTATTATTTTAATAAATAGAGATAAAAACCAAAATTCTAACAGCCTTGTACCATTAAATTTAAATATTTTTCGTTATAGCCGATGCCAAAAATTAAAAATCAACGATGAAAATCTTCCCACAATAATTATTTTTCTATCAGACGATTTCCACGTGAAAAATGAAATAAAAAGTTTCACCAACTGAAAAAAAGATTAATATGAAATAAAATTGATTGACGTCATAGTGGTAATAAAACATAAGACGGAAAGATTTCTCAAAAATACAAGGAGTATGAGTATGTATATGTGCACAAAACAGATTAATATCATGTCATTAGACAATTAAAAAGAAAATCTAACGTCATATCGGAAGTTTAACGGATTATTCAAATGTTTCAGAATAATACAAAGCGTGTATCAATATGAGTAATAGAGAATAGTAAATATATGAGTTTGATTATCATATTGAATCATGATAAAAATCCGATTATGGAAATATTCGTATATTTTAACATTTTGAAGGTATACATACAACATGTTTAATTTTGAAATATATATTTTTTAAATATCGCATTTAGTCAGCAAGACAGATATTACAGTGAGAGAATATAATAGCGGGCTTAGACCGCTATCGGAATGGTTTAAATAATCAAAAAAAAAAAAAAAAAAAAAAAAAATAGACCGGTAAATTTTTACTTTAGAAAATACATGACCTTTTTTTTTTTTTGCTAAATGAAATTTGTTTGAATTTATTAAAGAAAGGATAAAGTGTTTTGAAAGGAATATTAAACGAAACTCTTTGAGCGATCTTCGGTCACACCTACCCACTTGTTTTATTGTTACGTTTTATACTTATCATATAGCTAATAAGGCTTATTGAGATTAAATATTTATCGCAGAAAAAACTGGCAGCAAAAAGTTTTATACCTATATTTCAAAACAGCAATTTTTCCGCATTTGCTGTAAAAATCTATATTTTTTTACATTCTTATATAAGTGTGTTGCGGCCCGCCTAAAGTCACAAATATATGTTTGCGGCCCGCGAGAAAAAAAGGTTGAGTATGGCTGATATAGAGGGTTGTACAAAAGATTTCGAGTACATTTCAATCAATTGGTGGAAATTGCTAAATGCGAATTTTCTAAATGAACTAAATTTTATCATGCTATGTAGGATATATCCAAATCTATTGATCATATACAGGGCAGCACAAATTAATTTAGCTATATTTTTGAGTATGGGAGCGGATTGCTAAAACTGGACTTTTAAATGTGTTATAATGTTTCCTATACTGTTTACTTATATATCTTCTTTCAACTTATTGAACAGTGAAGTTTCGTTACAGTTTTCTGGATGTGTAGGAAAGTGTTTCATAATCTATGCTTCACGCATGAGTTTTAGTTCTTTTTATTATTATTTTTTTACTTAAAATCTATATCTGATGTGCGTATATAGAGCCTTTCTCTGAACTCCCACATTAAAATATCCCGTCCACTAAATTAATTCAAATTTTGTGCAAGAAATGTATACCTTAGCATTAATGTAATTATTGACAGAAAGGGAATTTTTTTTTTTTTGTGTGTGTGTGTGTGGGGGGGGGGGGGGGGGTCCGGCTTATTATGATCATGGGTCCATGCTTGCGTTTTCCAAAAGAATAAGCATTAAAGAAATTGAAAAACAACTTTATACAGAAAAAATTTTTAAACAAAAATCCAATTATACAATTACTGAAACTTAATGCCGAAAAAACTAATCAGACATGATATTTACAACACATTTCAGTTAATGACGCCTTTTTGGCTCAAGGCATGGGCGATATGGGTGGCCAAAGACGAAAGACAGGAAGTCCCGTCTATTTTGTAAGAAGAATGATGGATTCATCTGTTTGTGAGTTTCCTGTGAAAAGGCACAAAAGAGCTCACAATACTTCACACTATAGCAAATGTTTTTCAGCTTGTCAAGAGAAAAAAAACATGGGCATTTTCAGATTTTGAACATTATAAAATTAATATGTTTGTTCTTTTCTGTCGGCTCCCGGGCACTCAAAGCATTTAACCCATTAAGTCCTAGCGGTACCATATGGTACAGGATAGCAGATATCCATTTTGTTGTTTGTATACCAGTATTTTTTAAGAAAAAAATTCCGTTTAACTAATGACAGAAACTTCATAATAAAAGGAGACAAAAGTGGCAATTTTGAAAAACTGGTATGAAATGCAATTTTTGCATTTTAAAGAGAAAAATAATTCCTGCCTTTATTGGTTAACAGCATTGTTATAAATGTTCTTTTCTGAATTTTCTCAAAGCAAAGTTTTCAAAGACTACTTTCAATGAATGTTTTCTTTCTGTCCTTTTTTTTTTTAGGGGGGGGGGGAGGGGAGTAAAATTATTGTATTTAGAGCAATTTTTTTAAAAACATTTTTCTCCGCTTGGAATTTGCATTTTTTATCCCTATCATTCTACCTTTTTTAGGGTTTCGTTCATCTCACGAAACCCTATTACTCCCGCTCCGTTGTCTGTCCGTCACAGAGCCATTCTCAAAAACTATCTAACTTACAGAGTTGAAACTTTGTGTATAAATCTGAATACCACCTATGAAGAGCTCAAAATATTACAATTTGAAAAATTCGTATTATATTAATAAATAGAGATGAAAAACCAAAATTCTAACAGCTTTTTCCTATTAAATTTAAACATTTTTCTTTATAGCAGATGCCAAAAATTAAAAATCCACGATGAAATTCTTTCCACAATAATTAATTTTCTATCAGACGATTTCCACGTGAACAATGAAAATGAAATAAAAAGTTTCACCAATTGAAAAAAAAAAATATTAATATGAAATAAAAATTTTTGACGTCATAGTGGTAGTAAAACAGAAATTTTTCTCAATAATACAAGGAGTATGAGTATGGTGTATGTATACAAAACAGATTAATATCACGTCATTAGAGAATTAAAAAGAAAATCTGACGTCCTATCGGAAGTTTAACGGATTTTCCAAATGTTTCAGAATAATACAAAGCTAGTATCAATATGAGTAATAGAGAATAGTAAATATGAGTTTGAGAAACATATTGAATCGTGATAAAAATCCGATTATGGAAATATTCGCATATTTTAACATTTTGAAGGTGTACAATTTGTTTAATTTTGAAATTATTTTTTTAAGTACCGCATTTAGTCCGTATTACGGGTATTATTATGACAGAATGTAATAGCGGGCTAGTTTAGATATTCGAAAAAACCAAAAATAGACTGGTAAATTTTTACTTTATAAAAAACATGACTTTTTTTTTTTTTTTTTTTTTTTTTTTTTTTTTTTTTTGCTAAATGAAATTTATTTGAATCTATTAAAGAAAGGATAAAGTGTTTTGAACGGAATATTAAACGAAACCCTCTCAACCTTATTAAACGAAACCCTTTGCTATCTTCGATCACACTTACCCACTTGTTAATTTTTTTTTACCTAATATTTTAGCTTACAATCCTAATATTTTAGCTTAAACAGTTGTTAAAAAGTTTTATCAAATCTATTTCTTAAAGGAAACTTCATTGTAATGCAATATAGTTTACACGAGTAACTGGGAACAAATTTAGAAATTTGCTAAAACCTGTCAGACATAAGTCTCATATTTAGATATTAGATTATTATTTTTTATTTACCATTTCTCTAACATATTTTTTTTTTTCTAAGAACGAATTTTTTTTTTTTTTTTTTTTTTTTTTTCACGCCATACTTGAAATAAAAAATTATAAAAACTGCTTTTTAACTACAGAAGAATTCCCTATGATACAATTGCCTTATCTAAAGATTGTGGCGAGAATTTTAATAAGATTTGCATATTGGAAATAAAAAGAAAGTTTGTCGTATGATGTAGAAAAATTCTTCTATAAAATGTTTTATTTCAATCATCGATATCTAAGAAACAGATGCTTCTTTAAACGTCTTGCTTGTACACTGGTGTCCGTAAATTAAGGAGCAGTGACCAATTTCAGACGTTTCGTCAAATATCTTACTGAAACTCGTGAGGAAATGCCCGAAATGTCCTTGAACTTTGAGGATGTAAAGAACATGTTTCACTTCATGTTTTTCAGTGAAGATTTTGTCGCGAGGACAATTAGGGGGAAAAGAATAATAATTGAAAAATAAGTCCCATATAATCCTATGGGACCTATTCCTTAATTTCTCAATTATTGCTGTAACTTGAGTTTTCACGATATTTCACTGGTCTTTTTATATGCGTTGCTCTGCAGTATTGACTATCAAATCATGATAAAAAAAAATCTTTGCTGTAGTTCGCGCATGCGCAGTTAAGTTTCATTTCATAAAAATACCTGTAGCTCATCAGATATTTAATAAATAAATATTTTAATCACAGTATACTATTTCTACTATTTTTTGTCAAGTTTTTGGAAAGCGGTGTTAAATTCGGCTGAAAACTCTGCATGCTATAAGAAAAAACTTTTGAAGGTTTCACAGAAACGTTAACATCTTCACGAATATACGTGCTATAGTTACAGAAATGCACACAAATGTTGAACAGGACCTAAACAGTCATTTGCTACACTGACAGGCCATTTTTACCATTTTCTGTAACTTGGGTGATCGAAAATATTATCTTATTGTTAAAATTATTAATCTCCCCCCCCCCCCTAATTGTCCTCGCGGCAAAATCTTCATTGAGAAACATGAAGTGAAACATGTTCTTTACATCCTCAAAGTTCAAGGGCATTCCGGGCATTTCCTCACGAGTTTCAGTAAAATATTCGACGAAACGTCTGAAATTGGTCACTGCCCCTTAATATCTGGACATCAGTGTACTTTTCTGTTCTCCAAAAACAGCTTAAATTAGGCATGCTGTAGACAAAATATATGTGACAATCACAAAACTTTTTTTTATAAAAATCAAATCGTCTGCTTTAAACCAAAATTTAATGACAAATTATTCGTTGTTGAGATACAGCTATCGCAGAAATCATGAAAAACAGAGCATAGCAGCGACACCTGTTGGGCAGTTTACAACAAAACCTAAGAAGCATCTTTTTATGTCAAGGTGTAACAGAATTAAAAGTTTGGGTGACATTCCAGGATCATGAGATATAAGTAGCGTGATAATGCAGCATATCAGTGCCACCTGCTGGGCGATATATTGCCCAAATTTAGTCAGCAGAAATTTATGTCAAGGTCTTGCAGAATCTTAACTTTGGGCGCCTGTTATTTAAATTTTCGCGTGGGTGAGGGATGACGGGAAGAGTGGTCGTTCATGGAGGTTGCAAAAGTCAATTAAAGAAATAAAAGATTAATATCTCCAATTATTAATTTGTCCCACCAGTGGCTGAGAGGTAATGCTCTCGAAGCTGGTAGACGGGAGGTGCTGGGTTCGAACCCAATCGCGCTCGTCGGCCTAATCGTTCGGAGTTTCCGTGGTTTTCTTCGAGCTGTGGATTTATCCATGCGTAAATACGGGTTAAAGACCCCCTTAGAAAGACCCCCACGAAGGGCACTCCCCTGGGCCTATATCCCAAGTGCAGATAATTGGCCGTCAATAATCAACCCAACCCAATTTTAAATTTTCAATAGGGGTAGCGCTCCTGAAAATTTCCAAAGAGGGCACATGTTTCCTTTGAAAAAAAAACAAGAAAGAAAAATCATAGATTATGAAACACTTTCCAACGCATCCAGAAACCTGTAACTAAACTTCAGGGTTAAATATTAAGGTCAAAGAAGATATGTAAGTAAACAGTACAGGAAACATATAACACATTTAAAAGTCTTTTTTTAGGAATTACCTTCCATAGTAAAAAATGTAGTCGAATTATTTTGTGAAGCCCTGTATATAATCTATAGATTTGGATATATCCTACATAGCATGATAAAATTTAGTTAATTTAGAAAATTTCGCATTTAGCAATTTTCGATAATCAATCAAAATGTACTCGAAATCTTGTACAACCCTGTATATTATCAAAAGACTTTTGTAAACACCCCATATTAAGCCTAATTTAATTCAGGTAAAAAACTAATAAGGCAAATGAAAACAGATTTTAAGAAATTACCAACCATAAACGACAATGTACCCTGCTGTTCTTTGTTTAGCCTTGTATGTATATGAATTTATTTATAGTCCACAGGTATACTAAATTTTGTTCAGCAAGAAAATATGTATTACAATTAAAAATACCCTTAAGCAATTCATTACCGTAGTCAGTAATACCTACGAATTCTTTTGTGTAGTATATGATCAACAGAATTTTTACCATGCAAAAATTTTGTTAAACTTAAAAAGGCAAACCAAAGTTAAAGTTGAAAGCGCATTTATCGCACATAGACTGTAATTACCGCACGGAGACTGAAATCGAATTATTTTGTACGTCCCTGTAAATGATACACGCAATGTACACCATACTTTTTTTTATTCACCTCAGTAATGCATATAAATTACCTTATGTTTGAAATAGTGAAATATCATTAAATTACATTGCAAACAATTTTTCACCATAGAACATTGTGTACCAGAAATCTTTTGTTTGACCCTGTAAAGGAATAATAAAGTCTTTGCACCCCATACTTTACAAAAAGCATGTTTGAGTGCACTTCATAGTTGTACAACAATATCATCATGTTTTAAATGGCGTAACATAATCAAAATGCAATTGAAAAGATTTATTCCCATTGACTATAATGTAACAAAATAAGTTTAAATGGCCCTGTAAATTAACTATAAGTGCTACACACTTCATTTTCAACAGGGATCATGCTATAATAAACGGCAATAACATACAAAAATTTCAGGGAAATCCGATTAAATTGACGAGAATAAGAGCACGGACAGACGCAAGACAAACCGAAGTGATAAAGACTTTCCAACTAGATAAGTGTTAAAAATAATAAACTTTAAAATAATGACTAGCTGACCCCCGCCCGGCGTTGCCCGGGCCCGTAATAATAAATTTTAAAAAAAGCGTCAAGTTTTTATGATTTTATATATTTAATCCGATTTTGTATGAAATTATATTTTAAAATGAAAAATTCGCGAAAAAATATTGATATTGAGTGATAAAAGTGCTCATTTTCTTGTTTTTGTTTACTTAGGGTCGTTTCATAGTTTTAAAATAAAAAGTTATTTTTGTCCGAACTCTTTGAAATCTTTATTGGTTACTAGCCGGTCGTTTCCGAGTGGGGCCCAGATACATAGTGCAGCGTACCGCCCTGATTTCGCTTGGGGCCCAGAAAGTGCATTTTATATACAACCAGAGAAATATAAATAAAATACTTTAAATCAAAAGTATACGAAAAAAACTAATAAGAATATAAAAAAGCACTTAAATAAAGATTTCGCAACATAATTTTTTTTTCATGAGCATTCGGACAAAATACTACTGGACCCTAACCATGAATATCTAGGGTCGGGGCTCAAGTAGTACTTTGTATCTGGGCCCCACTTGGAAGCGACCGGCTAGTATATAATAAAAAATCAGCAATAGTTCTGTTTTTCGTCTATAATTTTCCGCAATCGGGTTCATAGCCGATGTTGCCCACAAACTCGCTAGCTCTAAAATACATGATTAACTACATTTTTTTTTTTTTTTTGACTTGTAAAGCGGAGTTTCACATTCTTACTTAAAAATGCTGCTGAGATATGGCACAATTACCTAAAATTTTCGACACACAGTGTAACCCCCTTGATGGATTATTATCTAAAATTGCTGAAATACATAGTTACCTATTTTCTAGTACATTTGTTATCCTAAATTTCACGCATCTACCTATTACTGAGATATTGCAAAATAACATAGAAAATCCGACTCCCATTTAACTCTCTTTAGGGGCGGAATTTCTAAAATCTCGGAAATACATGTTGAACTATTTTTTAGTAGATTTGTTATCCTCAATCTGTGATTTCAAGCTCATAACTAAAAATGCTGCGAACATTCGAAATGACCTAAAATTTTAGACTCCCATTTAGCCCCCCCCCCCCTCCTTAATGGGGGAATTTCTAAATTCGCTGAAATACGTGTTTAACTATTTTTTCAGTAGATTTGTTATCCTGAGTTTCATGATTCTACGGTAGAATCATGTTCCCGCTAGGCTTGTAGTGTCCCTGCTAGGCTTTTTCTGAAGGGCGCTGCGCCCTGCCCTTTTTAAAATCGACAAAATGCGCCCTACCCTTTTTTACCCCCCCCCCCCCTTTGACCCCCCTTCCAGCTAAAGTAATTACGTAAACTTTTCTCCTTTGCATTTCGTGGGTGGTCAGAAGTAGGGATGGCTCAAAACAGAGAGGAAAATAAGATACTCTCTGGACAATTGCATTGTTATGTATCTACTTATGTATCTGGCCCTGTTCCTTGCATTGAGATGCTCTTTCTGATATCCGATTCTCTGTTACTTTTCTTCCCACAACAGGATGGCAAGAATTGGCGTCAGTTGTACTGGTCTCAGCATTAAGTACAGTAGACAAACGAGCGAAGAAAAAGTTATTTCAAATAGCGAGGTGGCGACGCTTTCATTCCCACCTACAGCATAAAAATCCTGGAATACATTTCCTTCTGTATTATTTTATTCAACAGATGTTAAAAAAAAAAAAAAAAGACGAAAATACCATGTGAAAGTAATTTAATTTGGACCTTACATAGGTTTTTTAAAAAAGAAAGAAAGAAAAAACGAACACGAGGAAGATAGATAAGGTAAATAGATAATTTAAAATAGAGGTATCCAACCGTTTGGCTGTCTCTAAAAGAAATAAATTAAAATAAAAAACAGTCTTTGGCCACACAAAGAAAGCATTAAAGTACTAATTAATGTGTGATCAGACCCGGCATTCTCCTTAAAGGGGTTCTGGAGCAAGAAACATTTTCAGGGCCCTACATTTATATATATATATATATATATATATAAAAGGTTTTTAGAGTTGTGGGGGGGGGGGGGAGCTTTACAAGCGCAAACATCCCAAAATTTGAGATTTTATGCTTTTATTGGTTAAAAGGTGCAACACCCTTTGCCTCGCATTGCCTCCGGAACTCTGCAATGCCCCCCCCCCCCCCCCCGGAGCCACAGAAATCCCTTCCGGAGAAAAGTGTCTGAATTGAACACTGAGCAGAACCCAACCCCCGAAAACCAATCCCCCAAACCTCCACACACACACACAAATAGAAACAATCTAGAAGCAGAAATATGAGTAGTAATTTAATTCAATCCGTAATAATTACTGATGCCGAAAATGAGGCTCTGTATTATTATTCAGCAATTAAGAAAAAAATTCATAACTTCGTCAATTCACAAGATATCAAATCCGCTAAAATTTATTATAAATCCTCTTAATATTGTCTACAACTTTTATATTTACAAGTTTTTAATAGGACCAACCCTTACAAAAAAAAAAAAAAAAAAAAAAAAAAAAAAAAAAAAAAAATCCTTGCCGGCTCTGCCTACAGACACAGGTAGATTTCGAAGTGGGCGGTCCCAACCGCCGCATCATGGCAAAAAGGTCATTTCTTCTGCAATTCCCAATAAACAGGCGCCCCATGGTCTGCATCTTCGAAATCTACCTGTGCCTGTAGGCCGAGCCGTCAGGGTTTTTTTTTTATACAGATTAACATCTATATTTATATGTACATTTATACGTTGTAACATGAAAGAAATGTTAATATTTTTTTTAGATTTGTGAAAATCATGTTATTATTTACATCATGGGATTCATCAACTGGTTAAGATATTTTAAAAATACAATAATAATAATAAGTATCTTAATTAGTCTTCAATTTTATTTTTAATTAAAAAGGTTGAAGAAATATTTTATTTATAATAAATTTTTGAACCAGTAAATTAAAATATATTTATCATGTTCGTGATATAAATTTTTTTTTAAAGTTTCCTAAATTTTAAATAAATTAAAATACATTTAGCAATGGTAATGACTTCATATTTTTGATAAGTGTATACAAATTACAAATATTTATATACACAAAAATATTATTTTTTTAGATTTGTGAAAGTGATGTTTACCTTATTTTTAAGCATCAGGGAATTTATCAATTTCTTAACAGGGTTCGTGTTCATACGACCCTGAAAAGTTCTTAATTTTTTTCAAAAGTAATTTTTGCTCCTTAAAGATCCCTTTTTACACAAAATCTGCAAAAAATTCTCTGCATTTGATTTTCTATTATTTCTTAATTAGGGGTTATAACTTTCTACATTTTAGCAGATTTCTGATATTTTTAAAAAATATATCTAAATTATCCCTTTGCTCATCTGTAATTTTGTTTTCCCCTTTTTAACCAGCCCCACAATTCAGCTAAATGTTTCTAATTTCTTATTCTGTATTTTTTTTTTCTGATTTTTTTATTTTATTTGTTATTTAATTGTTAAATATTTATTGAATGGTTGATTATAATTAATCATTTAAATCCCCCCCCCTCCCAATCCAAAATTGTCGTTTCCTCATTCAAACCTCCCCCCTCCCCTCAAAATCTTAAGAATTTGAACTCCAAGTTGCATACGGTACATGAAAGACCTTCAATTTTACAAAAGTAATTTTTGGCCCCTGAAAGTCATTTTTATGCAAAATCTACAAGTCCTTAATTTTATTTACTCTCCTATTACTTCTTAATCAGGGATAAAATCCATCCTTAATTTCAGTGAATTTAAGATTTTTTAAATAATAATGTATCTAAATTCCACTTTCCCGAAATGTTGCTTCCCCCTTTTTTTTCTCCTCAAACATTTCTGCTTTATTTGTTACTTTATTGTAATAATAATTGACCACATATGTATATATTTTAAATTTATCTAAATTCCTCCTTTTTAAATGTTTACTTCCTTCTTTTTGCACCCCTCCTCCCCCTCACACTGTATGCAAAACTTAAAAGTCTTTAAAAGTCTTTAAAACTCTAATTATTTTCTGCTCTATTTATTATTTAATTCTAACAATAAATAATTGATTATAAAAAATTCTTTATTTTAGTTAGTTTTTATTAAATAATTACAATTAATATAAATATGTATATACATATGGCAGAATCACAATATTAAGTGTCAAAATAGAAATTAAATTTAATTAATGAATTAATATTTGAAAAAACTGTATTAACATAAAGTGTCAACCACTACAAGTTTAAAAAAATGTATTTGAACTTGAGTGGATGAATAAAAAGTATTTTATTAACGATTGAAAATTTGAACAAGATATATAAATATATAGAGGGTGTGAACTAATAGTAGGAATTGAAAAAAAAAATAGTTTTCATCTTCCGAACTTTCTGGCATTTCATTCGGTTAGAAATATAACTGTATCCAAGCTCTCTTTAAAATTTTGTGAAAAAATATACATATTTAGTAGTGAAAACATGCGTTCTTTAACAAAAATCTCCAGCTTTCAACAACAGAGAAAAAATATATTAGAAGGTCTATGCTTTCATTGCAATGGTTACACTTTATCCGTTTTTAATCAACCCTTTTCAATCCCACTAGTCTAAATAGGTGAGGGATAATCAATCAGGTATCCCGTTTCTGAGAACAGAAGACTTAAAAAAAAAAGGTTGAAGCACCCGCAAAGACACGATTTTCGTGTTGAAAATAGAGTGTGAATTTGATAGAATGCGCTTTTTGTTTTAAATATATAAATAACAAACACAGCATAAAAAAAATCCCTGACGGCTCGGCCTACAGGCACAGGTAGATTTCGAAGACGCAGACCATGGGGCGCCTGTTTATTGGGAATTGCAGAAGAAATGACCTTTTTGCCATGATGCGGCGGTTGGAACCGCCTACTTCGAAACCTAACTTGTTTGCAAGCGGAACCAGCAGGGATTTATTTATTTATTTATTTTATTTTTTTTTTTGCTATACGAGTTGGTCCTATAAAAAACTTGTCAATATAAAAGTTTTAGATAATATTAAGAGGATTTATAATAAATTTAAGTGGATTTGAAATCTTGGGAATTGACGAAGTTATGATTTTTTTTCTTCTAAAAACCCCCTTCCCCCCCCCTCCTTGGGACAATTTTTAATTATATCAAAAATCTGACATACATACATTTTCGGCCTTTCTCCTAGAAGTAATAATAACTTCAAACGGATTCGATACGTATCATAATTAAGAAATTATGGTGTTTTTTCTGTTTTCACAAAAAGCACCCCCATCCTCCTCCACTTGGTTCGATTTTGCCCATTAACGAACTTGACCGAGATTTTATGCCCCTTGATTTAATGTATCAATTTCGAAGAGATCTGTGCAGAATTATTGCAGTTATCGTGTCCATAAAAAAGTGACATAAATAGATAGATAGATATAAAGTTTTGAACTGGGGGTGGTTTTGGGTTCTGGGAGTCATGATCGGCGTAGATCTGTAAAAATTTTCCAGAAATTCCAATATAGGGGAGAATGTAATAGGTAGTATTTCTTACGAAATCTACCTAAAAAGAAGACTTTTAAAGATTTTAAACTTTGTGAGCATGGAGGAGGAGTGGAGAAGTTCAAGAAAGGAGAAGTTTTTTTTTTTTTTTTTGTGGGTGGGGGGGGGGGGGGGAATTTACAAATAGCACAAAGATTTAAAGAGTTTTAAAGACTTTAAATTTTATGCATTTGTATGAGGGGTGGGGTGGGGGCAGAGGCGAAAAGCCAAGTTTTTAGAAAATCTCAACAATCAGACTTGCAATAAACTTAAATATGAACTGAAAGAATTATTCTAGGGTTAACCCGAGAAGAAAAAATAAAATTAGAGTCATCACGATTTGAAAATAATATTAAAGGACAACACGAACCCAATGCAGTATTAAACGATCCTGCTATTCAGAGGTTTTACGATGTTTGAATATTATAAGTTATTAATATTATTATATATTTTATACATTTTTCTATATAAAATATAAAATTGGTATTAGAAATATAATCGTAGATTAATTTTCATAATAGCATTAAAACGTAATTTACTGTCCTTTCATTGCGGGTTCGGGTAGAATTGAGGGTTTAAATATTCGGGTCGGGGTGCGGGTCGCTGAAAATTATTTTTGCGGGTTAGGGTCGGGTTGCGGGTCGCCGAAAACAATTTTTGCGGGTTCGGGTCAAGTAATTTTTTTTTTTTTAGTCGTTTTCGGGTTGGGTTCACTTCAAATGTAATTTACGGGTTCGGGTCGAGTACAGCCCGACCCATGCAGGACTCTACTTCCGGGTGGGGGAGTGAGAGCAAAAAGAAAAAGCAAAATTTCGGAAAGGGGAAATTTAGATTATTTTTTTATGGTCAGAAGTTTACTGAAACGCTGAAGAGTATCATCCCCAGGGTTTGAGAAATGCGGTCGCCAGATCGCCCATGTTTTTTTATCTGGCGCTCAAATTATTTAATCTGGCTTCCTTTTTGCCATAAAACATGCCTTTAAAAATGAGAAGAAACTGTATTTTTTCTGTTATCACTTACTCGTGTGCGGCCAACAGTAATTTTTCTCTTCTCTCGTACTTTTAATGAATGGAAGAACCAAGTTAAAAAGGCATTTTCCATCTCATGCACAGAAAACACCATTATTTTCTGTCCCAGCTAACTAACATGTCACGCGATATGAATGTGGAAGGGGGGGGATTCAATAAAACAGTAAGGAATAGTGTCAATCCAGCCTCTGTGGCATCTAAAATGGGATACAATGTTAAAAAATGTTTTCGAAAGTTTCAAATCAGATTTTTTGTGTCCAGAATTAAAATTGATTAATCTATCGCATTCACTTATTAAAATTATAACATATAAGTGATTTTAAGTAATTATTTTGAAGTAAATCTATAAAACTGAATTAAAATGTTGAGAATACAACATAATACTAGTTTAGTACTAGTGTAGTTTAGTATTCTAAACTATATAACTAACAATTTTAAACTATGCTTGTTATTATTATTATTTTTTCAGTTAACACATAAAAAAACGTTTGTTTGTTTTTAAAATAAATTTTGGCAGAGGTGGGGATGGGTAATTTATTTTTCTGGCTACCACATTTTATCAAATTTGTAAAGCCCTGCTCATCCCTGATATTAAGAAATAATAAGAGAGTAAAATTGGAGTAATTTTGCAGATTTTACACACAAATAAGAAAATTTAAGGACCAAAAACTACCTTTGAAGAATTTAAGGACTTTCAAGGACAGTACGAAGCTTGGATTTAAGAAGAACCTTAATTCATAATGTACAGAGAGAGCAACCTTGAGCCCTCTCCCCCCAAACCCCCAATCTTTCTGCAACAAAAAGGTTTGATCATTTATTTAACAAAATACTGAAAATTATCTGCTAAAAAGTAATTTGTCAATAAATAGTAAATAGCAATTTAAAGTTAGTCCTCATGTCTCAGCCCACAGACATTCTCAGAACACTTTTTGAAGCGTGTATGTTATTTATTACATTTGCAGTATCTAAGACTTGAATAAGATTTTTCATTTTTCACATAAATGGGATGCATTTGGCACTGCAGTCGATCGCTTCCTGAGGATGACTTTTCCAAGACGGTCACGTCGCGAAATCGGCTTAAACTGCCGAACTTGACAGCATTTTCTGAATTATCCTTAATCATAAACTGTTGGACTTTTTGTGTGTTCGAGATTCAGAATCACTCAGTTAGACTTCTGGGGTGTTTTAATAGAAATAAAGCTTATTTTTATTTAAGTTACATAAACATAAAACAATTTTTTTCGTCAATATTTTGAAATGTTATTGAAATAAAATTACACAGGTCTTTTTAAGCTAAAAAAATTATAATGCAGATTTAATCAGCATATATCATGTTTTATACAATAAAACATTATTATTAATGGAACCTGTGCATAATGGAAGCTAGGTTGAAATGGGAAATTTCGTGGTCTCAGGGAAATAACGCACTTTCTAAGATAAAAACCTGTCTTAAACGGAATATGTTTCCGGGTTTTATTCCATCTTAGCAAGTTACCTTATATTTTGAAAAAAATTCGTAAATAAACTTCATATATATATATATGTGTGTGTGTGTGTGTGTATTTTTTTTGAGGGGGGGAGGGGTTAGCCACATCATCCTCCTTGAATACTCCACTGGAATACCACGCCCTTTCTGCAATGCACATGCCCCTGCCACTCGGCGACTGTAGCTGTAAGAGGATAATAACATTCTTTTAACTAAAATAAAAACAATAAAATTTTAAAATTTCGATTAAAATAATTAATTTCCGATTTAAAAAATAAAATCAAACTAATTAAATTCATTATTTAAAATTATGTCTCCCAACATATTTATAAAATATGAGACATCATAATAAAACTCTATAAATGCAATACAAATATGATTTAGTTAATTATTAAAACCTACTAATTTTTTTTATAACAGTTCTGCGGATCAACTAATTAAAAATTTTACGAAATATGAAATTTTAACCATATATATTTACATTTATTTAAAATTTAAGGTAGTACACACATGGGAAATGTGGGTAAAAAAAAAAGGGGGGGGGGGTATAGGAGGAAACGTTGATATGATTTGTCAAAGAAATCCTAGAATCTAAAAGGTAAAAAATAATTTCGCCAATAAAGTGATAAGCACGCCAAAATAAATACCTGAAATACAGAGCGTTGATGATATTTTTCCCTTATCCATGAAAAATTCCCTCCTGGAAATTTAACAAGCAGTGCCCCCTACCCCTAGAATATATTTTCAACAAGGCCGTGCTGATCTTAGGTATTATATCTGCATTTTTATATTTTCTAATACATATGATTAATGTTCATTTTTTTTATATCTGAGATTAACGTTTAAAATTTTAGCTTAGATATAATTATATTTTCTTTTCTTTTTTTACTTGGTTTAAATCAAACTATTTAATTGTGCAACGCATGTGTCAGGAAAAATTTTGACAGCACGTGTGTCAGACAAGCTTTTTTTTTTTAAATGCTGTTTTTTTTCTTTTTTTTAAACAAAAACTAATTTTTTATTCAAGACGATTAACAAAATTCAATTCAGAATTTTAATAGGATCTTTTTATTTTTAATATATATCTCGTTTAGTTCAGATAATTTTCAATTTTAAGTTGGCATACATTTCTTAAATTTTTATTTTCTAAATTTAAAGCACATACATTTCAAAACTATATTATTATTTTAGAAAAAGAAAAAAAAAAAAACTTTTATTCCTAATATTACATTGGATCGGTGACGAAAATGATTTGATTATTATTATTATTTCAGAGCAGGCCGAGTTTTCTCAGACCTTATGAAATAGGATTAATTTCCTTTTTTTTCAGCTGTGGAAGGAAATCAAAAGGTTTGTTAATTTTTTTATAAAAAGTATTAGCAGTTGCGTAGAGACCCTCGCGCTAGAAAAACTTCTTTTATTGATAAAACGATGTTTTTGGTTTGCGATTTTTTTTTCGCCATAGTGCATGCATGATCCCTGGAACTTTTGGAAAAAAAATAGATAAAACTCATCCATTTCCATTCATGTTCCAGTCCTCATGCATGCATTACGGAGAAAAAAAAAAATCGCAAACCAAAAATGTTGTTTTTTGCAATAAAAACACTAGATGGCGCCAGCTCTCGCCTGCTCCCTGCTTTCGCCAAGATTGGCGAAAAAAATATCCAAGATGGCGGGGGGTACAGAGAACGGAAATGCTCCCCAAATTTTCATAATATATCTATTTTTATTAGCATTCAGAACATATAAATAGCTGTTTCACAAAGATATAACTATTCTGGCGAGGTTTTAAAATGAACACAAAACAATGACCACAAAATTAACAAAATCCTTAGTCCCAAACTGTGTACCTTTAATGAAATATTACATTTCATCTTACAACTTATGAAAATAATGTAGTATTAAACATTTGTTATGAAAAATAAAAAGGTTTAAAAAGTTTTTTTAAGCATCAATCAGTATGGTCTTTTAAACCAAGAAGTGATTTGATTAAAATTTTAGTCTTTTACATATAAATATTATAGTAGTTGCAGAAAAAATAAAGAAAGAATAAAGATATTAAATCATCTTTAGAGCTGTACTGTAACAAATTAATTCACTAATATATCACATGAGCAAAATTTAATCTAAAATAATTATTTGAATAGTATGCAGGTGCAATGGCACTTTTTTTTTTTTTTTTCACAGTGAAATGAAAAAGTTAAAATACAGCATTCCTATCAAGTTTGGCTTTTTAGAAAGTTATTAATTATTATTAATACATTCTAAAAAAAAAAAAACGGTCAGAATCGAGTTACTTTATTTCAATGGAATGTATAAAGGAAAATCATACCAAAGCGAAATCATTATCAAGCTTCAGTTTAAATTAGCCTTAATGAATCATTATATTGTTTGGGAAGTGAACACTACCATTTTCTATGCACATATAAAACACACAATAAATGAGATATCGTATGAAAGGATTTTGACTTAGTACACTTACATTCATAAAAACATGTTGTTTGATTAAGAATTGCAGAAAATTAAAAACTATTGAACATACTCATCAGCAAATCGAAAAAATTACAATGCGACAGCTTCGAACACAGTTTATCTGGTTTTGAATGTAAAGTGGTAGAAAATGTTTTACTTAAAGCAAAACCTGCAACAATTATATGAGAAAGAGAGGTATGAAAACATCTACAGAGAAAAAAAGATGAAAAATTAACTTTAAATCTATAAATACAGCCAGCCTTTTGTTAGAAATGGACTCCAACGATACGATAATTCAGCGAAAGATATGTGTTTTATTTACTTCTGTATATAACGCAACCCTATGCTATACAACAGCAAGCAAGGTTACTAAATAACCATTTTATCTCATGTTGGCAAAGCTTTGGCTTCGAATCACTGTGATTGGTTGCTCGAGAGCCCGAGCATCCCAGCGATTACCGTCTAGTAAATAAAACGTGTTTGAAGAAACACGAAAAACTGAACTTCAAAAATGGGACATTTCGGAACCCTTTTCAGAAAAAATATCTTCCCCTCAAAAACGATTAGGCCACTAATTACAAGATTTCGTCCAAAGATGTTCGAGGTGACTATTAATTTCAAGATGACACTTCTCAAACCATTAAGTAAGAAAAGCAATAAACTAAACCATTAAGATAAATCCTTTCTTGTTGATTATCTTTCTTATCAGTTCAACTTGGAAAATTACATGAAATTGTATTTCTTCAGCAAAGAGGAAAGTGGTCTTTTCACGTTAAAAACATATTTATTTTATATAAGTACAATTTTTTTTTATTTTAATGCTTGTATTTTATATGCGTCTGAAAGAAAAGTCAAAAATTGGTATAGTTTTCTGACAATTAATGATGAATTTGCAACAATCTTCTTTGCTAAAATAATTAAGAAATATTTTATCTCGCATATTTAATGCATTGATGATAATAATAATAATGATAACTACAATAATAATTATACTACTACTAATAATAATAATTATACTAACAATAATTATATAGTATTATTATAGAGAAATCTTTGATAAACACGCTGAAATAGACAGTTTTTAAATCGAAGAATTATTTAAAGAGATTTTTAATATTAAAGTCGGCCAGAATCGTTCCATTAAAAAAATTTTTAAGAACAAAACAATGCATATTTTTTTTTTTTTTTTTTTTTTTTTGGAGGGATATACTTCTCAAGCTACACTGAGAAAAATGACACTTTCAAATCTGAGTAAATCGATGTTTTCATTTTGTTATGAAACTTTTTGTTTCAAATAGGACGACCCAATGATTTCAATTCTGAAATACCAGAAATTCCCAGAATATTTAAACATGGACATATTCAAAACTGAAAACATAGAGGTCAGTTTATACTCATAATCATTTTTGAAACATGGACATACTCAAAAATGATTAGAATCAGTTCAAACACATTTTTGAAACATGGAAATATTAAAAACTAAAGACATAGATGTCAATTTACATATTCATTTTTGAAAGATGGACATACTCAAATATGAGTACATTATGTTTTATTCTTAAGTGTGTGCATGTTTACAGAAATGAGTATATACATGTTTCAAACTTGAGTCATTTTGATTCAAAGCTATTTTGACTATGTAACATACTCAGATTTGAGTACTTTTTGATCAGTTTTGAAAATGTCGTTTATAGAGTGTAGCTGTGTGCAAACTGCGCTTATTTTTTAAATTTAATTCTTTAGAGCTCTTTTTTTTTCAATTTTTTATTCAAATTTTCATTATTTCAATATTTTTTTTTTTCATATTTAGAAAAGGTCATTTTTTTATGCTGTTACCAATTTGTAAAACTGCGCAAAGAATTATATTTCCTCTCAAATAAAAAATGTATTTACACGTAATTATTAAAAAAAAATCCCTGACGGCTTGGCCTACAGGCACAGGTAGATTTCGAAGACGCAGACCGTGGGGCGCCTGTTTGTTGGGAATTGCGGAGCAAATGACCTTTTTGCCATGATGCGGCAGTTGGAACCGCCTACTTCGAAACCTAACTTGTTTTCAGGCGAAGCCAGCAGGGATTTTTTTTTTTTTCTATAAGAGTTGGTTCTATAAAAAACTTGTCAATATAAAAGTTTTAGATAATATTAAGAGGATTTATATTATAAATTTAAGCGGATTTGAAGTCTTGGGAATTGACGAAGTTATCAATTTTTTTCTTCTAAACCCCCCCTCGCGCCCCCACCCTTGGAGCCATTTTTAATTATATCAAAAATCTGCCATACATAAATTTTCGGCCCTTCTCCTAGAAGTAATAATAACTTCAAACGGATTCGATACGTATCATAATTAAGAAATTATGGTTTTTTTTTCTGTTTTCGCAAAAAGCCTCCCCCTTGGTTCGATTTTGCCTATTAACGAACTTGACCAAGATTTTATGACCCTTGATTTCATGTATCAGTTTCAAAAAGATCAAGATTTTATGACCCTTGATTTCATGTATCAGTTTCAAAAAGATGCGGGAGTTGGAACCGCCTACTTCGAAAAATAACTTGTTTGCAGGCGGAGCCGACAATTTTTTTTTTGTTTCTAATTTTATTTTGCTATAAGGGTTGGTCATATAAAAACTTGTCAATATAAAAGTTTTAGATAATATTAAGAAGATTTATAATAAATTTAAGCGGATTTGATATGTTGGGAATTGACGAAGTTATAAATTTTTTTCTTCTAAAACACACCCTCCCCTCCCCCCCTTGGGGCCATTTTTAATTATATCAAAAATCTGTCATACATAAATTTTCGGCCCTTCTCCTAGAAGTAATAATAATTTCAAACGGATTCGATACATATCATAATTAAGAAATTATTTAATAAAGGATGTGCAAGAAGAGAAAGAGGCAACTATGCGAATGCTCAGAGTAGGGAGCTCAAGAGCACCAGCATCGAAAACTAAATACAGAGAATTAAATGAAAAGATTGCAAGTTTAAAACGTAGTTTGATAAATGGCACCATTGATTTACATAATTATATTAATTCAATATCCTATTTAATACATTTGGTTGACTAGTCCTGTTTTGTTTTTCGAAATAAATACATTCTGTCTGATTTTCTGTCTATTTGATATGTACTATATTTATGAAATGATTATTTTGAAGCTAAGTGAAGATTTTATACATAACTAATAAGATAATTAACGATATATATATATTTTTTAAATAGCAGTTTTTATTATGAGTATCTACCTTGTGAGAAGTTTAAATTAGTGCTTATTTTCAAGTAAACATTTTAGTAAAATTTATCATTTATATTATATCACATAACAATAAGACACGGCATAAAATAAATTAAAAGTACACAATTTCGAAGCAAATCGTGATGTCCTATCTAAATGATATCTATCATCTACCTACGTATATGGGTTCGTCAGAAATTGACCGGTGGCCAATGATTTTTTAATTCTACAATGGAAAATAAATGCGCAGTTGCTGACGAAATTTCATTTTGCAACCATTACCGTAAATATAAATAATGTAGAAAATGAATAAGGAAAAAGTTTCCGAATTACTAAACTCATACCTCTTATATATATATATATATATATATATATATATATATATATATATATATAGGAAATTTACAGAAAAATGTTTAGCAATTTTATTGGAAAAAAGTAATTGGATAAAAGTCTATTAAACTGTTAATAGCAGTGAAAATATTGTACTAAAAATATGAAATTAGCCTCGCATTATTTGAAACACAACATCCAGAAAAATGCACGAAAATTACAGTAATTAAACTAGTGGTCACATAATACTAGCCATATCCAATGTCCAGTGCCCGTTTTGGCACGAAAAATGGCAATTTCTAGAACTTGTTTTGTATCTTCTAGAACTTGTCTGTATTTAATTTCTCATGAAGCTAGATAAGTCTCTTCAATATTTTATTGCAATATTTTCCCTTTTCTAAGGTTATTAAAAGAGAGGAGAGGGAGAAAACATATTTTATAAGAAACAAATTATTTAAAAAAATATATAAATTACTGAAGCATTGAAATCCAAACTGGCTTCTTTCTGACATATTCACAAAGTTATTGTTCATGCACAAAATAAGCAGTTATTCTTCTTCATGGACTGAGGAATCGGAAAGCATTTTTCATATTTTTATAAAGACAAAATACCATTCAGAATATGCCGTCCAAATTGGCGTTTTAAGCCGAGTTTCTGGATTCTACAACCCGGGAAATGTTGTTTTGAGACAGCAATTAATTAGAACTCAATATGATATACAATTATAGAAAATGTAAAATACTGTTCGATTTCAAATTACCCCAATAGTCATGCCTGAAAATTCCTTACATTTATGTATAAAATGAGTCGGTGAATATATATTTTGAGTTACTGAGTGAGGGAAAATATTTAAAAAACCACCTTAAGTGTTATAGAAACTTTCTAATTCGCATTTCAGAGAAAGAAAAATATCAAGTGAATGAAAATTAGAATTGTCTAATAGTAAATTGGTACAGCGCACTCAGAAAATGGCACGAAACAGTTTTGTACTAATTACGTCTAAATAAAACTCAAACTGTATTTTTCATATAATGCGAGCACTTTTTAATCAGTTTAATATTTAGAAATACATACAAATTTTTATCTGAAGATATTTGTTTTAAATGGAACATTTTTATTTTAATCACACGTTTTATTTCAAGGAATCATCGTATATGATAAGATTAAAATCTTGAAATTTTATTACTTTACTAATTCGATTCATTCATACTTATAAATTATCATTAAAATAAAGAGAAATTTTCATCTTTTAATAACATATCATTGATATATCGCTGCATAAATATGGTATTACCAAAATTGTTTCGCCCATACTAATAGTATTGCAAAGAGTAATTTTTCAATATAATCATAATCCAGCATAACATTTGTATTTTAATTCATATGCTGCTAATTATTATGCTCGATACAAGTATTGTGTTAAATCAACCGTGGTTTAAATCAACTGGTTCCTCCCCCCCACTTTTTTAAAAAAAAAAAAGAACAATTCTTATACAATGTTTCTCCCCTTTTTTGTAATTTAATTTTCCATTTTTAGGGTTAACATAATCTTTTTTCTACAACCAACACTATATATAGTAAGTCTAAGGTCATGCTTGTATGTATATTAGTATGAAATTTAACATGCATTAATGAACCTATCGGGTTCAAAGAGTTATCTTAAAACATTGTCAACGCGTATAAACATATGCACACAACATGATACAACTGACAGAAAATAATATAGATAAAAAATATTCAACATTTAGCATAAAATGTTTTCTCTCTCTCTTTTTTTCCCCTTTTTTTAATGGGATTATTTACAGCAATTAGTAACATAAGATGCTCTTAAAGTATTTGGTCATATTAAAAGAAAATTTTCTCGATTGGGAAGATTATCCTTTAACAATTCGAAAAAGAATATGCAAGATATGAAATTGAATAAAATGATATTCAAAAATTGGGTGCCAGTTACAGCATTTTAGTAACACCAGTGTATTTTTTTTTGTTACTTACTGAATTTAAAGGCCAAAAATGTTGACTTACAGTTGTCTTAAAAAAAAAAAAAAAAAAAAAAAAATCGCAATTTTATTTTTAAATTAAGTTCAGATACTGAGATTTATACAAAACAGTTAGCCAATCGGGTGATACTGTCTTGAAGAAGAATTAGTTTATAATTTTAAAGTATTGTTTAGGTCAAGAAGAAAATATTAACATGTTCAGTGAACTGATTTTCGCTTTAAAAAGTTACTGCGTGGTCAATGTATCCAAAATCTATTATTGGTGGGAGTTTGTATAAATAAAATCGCAACAAGAGATTGCTTAATAAAAAAACGTTTATATCTTTTTTTTAAATTTTAAATAAAAATTCTGTTGAATGTAAATATTTACTTCTAAGTAAAATAATAATAAGATATATTTAAAGGCTCTTTAACACAACAAATCCCATTATCTTGAACGAAAGAGGAAAATAAGGGAAAATCAGGCTTGCTTGAGACATCAAGGTTTCCTAAAAAATGACTAAAAATATATAATTGTATTAATGCTTAATTTTGTCATGTAAAATAAATGTGTATTAAAAGAAAGCCCAACGTAGAAAGCATTACTATGAAATAAGTTTAAATTTCAGCATATTTAGGTGCATATGACTTATTTTACAGAATATTAAAGTCATAAAAATGTAATCAGAAGATCGTGAAGATACCTATGTTCAATAATTCGCAAAATTTGGGGGGGGGGGGGGGGGGAGATTCGGGTCGTACTCGACCCAAACACGAAATACTTCAACCGGCAATCCGACCCGAGCCCGACATAAAATGAAAGTAAATCATGTTTTAATGCAATGAAAAGTAATCTACAATTATATCTCTAATACCAATTTTATGTTTTATACAATAAAATGGACTAATCTATATTTTTAATATTCAATTATAGTAAAACCTCTGAATAGAAACTTCGGCATCGTTGAATAGAGTTCTGCATCGTGTCGGGTTATCCCTAACTTTCTTTTTCGGGTCAGGATGACTTTAATTTTCTTTCTGTGGGTAGGTTTCACCCAAGAATAATTCTTGCGTGTCATAGTAAGTTTTTTTGCAAGTTGGATTGTTGGGCTTTTCACAAAAAGTTTCAGCAGAATTATGTTTCAGATGAAAATAAATACCTATTTCAATCTAAATAAGCATATATTTAATTTACTGCATGAGAGTACTTTATAAAAAAAATGTGATCACAAATTATTCCTTCTTTAAGAACCATTTATTCTTCTCGGAATATGAAAATTATTACCAACAATTCGTCTATCAAACAAACAAAAATACATGTATCGTATTTGTGATAATTTATGCACACATACACTCGCACATGTGTGTGTAGATTAGGAAGTGCCCACTAATCAGAGATATATTTAAGCGTACGAGTATTTAGGAATTGAAAAAGTATTCGTTGAATAAAGGTGTCCGCTTTTCGGGAGTTTCCATTATGGAGGTCTTATTGTATATAGATTTTTAACCTGAAAAAATATCGTGAAAATTACTTTGAAAAATCTCGTCAACCCGAACCCAACTCGCAAGAGTCAAAATCCGAAAAAGGCCCGAACTCGAAACAATGAAAGTCAACCCAAACCCGGATCCAACCATTGACTAGAAATATAATTTATTTATTATTTTATTATTTATTTAATATTTATATTTCTAGTCAATGGATCCAACCCGCGACGAAAATATGTAGCGACAACCCGACCCGAACCACGAGTTCGGTCAAGTGCGGGTAACCCGACGCAGTTGAGAATTCTAATCCAAACCGCTGAATTTTATTTACCGTTTCTTTTCATTTGAGGGGGGGGGGGGAGAAAATGTTTGAAGAAGTTTCCTTTTTTTTTTATCCAGTTTTACGATTCTCCAAAAATAATAAATTATTTGTAAAACACCTTAATACAATCAAAGAAGTTATATTTATTCGTAAATTTACGAAATTAGTCGAAATTCTTATTTGGATATCAAGAAATCCAGTATATATTTTTCCTCTATAAAGACAAGAAATTACCTTCGATAAAATAGTGTCAAAGTCTATTTTCAATCGATTATAACTCAATATATAATAAATTCATCAATAACTTAAAATCGCTGTTTGATTCCAAATCATTCGCATATAGTTATGGCTGCAATTTTTAGCATTTAATAATAAAAAAAATACATAAATAAATGAATAAATAAAAGACTACGGAACGGATATGTATTGACATATGTGGATACGTATATATGTGATAAATATTTATATGTATATGTAATAAAAATGTTTAAAAATCTGAATTGTATTTTATTTCAAAAACAATAAAAACGTAAAAGATGCTTCCGAAAATTTTTCAACAGGAAAAAAGGTAATGTGAGAATATAGATTGAATATATACGCGGAGAAAGATAGATTGGTACTTCGGTGATTTGAAACATTATACGTATCAAGTAAAGTTAACCCCTAATGACAATTATTCAACTAATCGATTACAGTTTTGAGGAAGTTTGGAGCGACCCGACGGAATCAGTTTAGAGGCGAATCAAAATGGCCAGCTTGGTTTTTTTTTTAGGATAAAAAAAAAGAGTCTCTCTCAAGAACTTTCGTCAGGTATTTTCCTACCGGAAGTATTTGATTGATAGAGACGTATTACTGCTTCGGCGAGTCCGGACTTTACCTCTTCAAAATGGGTAACTTTCTGTTAGCGAAAGTTTTACTTTCTAAAAATAAAGTGAAGCAGGCGATTTTTGTTTCTTTGATTTTTCCCTTCAAATACATTCGTTGTATAACTTTTCCCTTTAAAAAAATAGTTTTCATTCCTTGTTACCTTTAGTTGACATTGCATTAGATGTACACAATTTTTAATTGAAAGAAATTAATGTACATTTTTGTGTGAAAGAGAATTTAACGTCTAAACAATGTAAATTGCGCCCAATGTAAATTCGACACACACAAGTAAGCCGAATACCGAATATTCGGTCGGCTGAATACTCCAATGTTCCAGGGTTAAAATATTAAAAGGTTAAATATTAAAATCGCTTTATCTCATATTTAATACAAATGCTGCCTCAATTTAAATTTTTTCTCTAACTTTTAACTTTATTCCTATTTTTATGAACATTACTTTCTCACAAGTAAACTTCACACTAAAAAGAGAAGGGAAAAAATCTGTTTCGAATTATTAAATAAGATTATAATTTTAATACTTGTAAATAACGCTTTTAACTTTGGCTTTCTATGTGAATTAAAATAAATTAATACAAACTTCGTTTCTACCACTTTTCGTAATATCATATTTCAGATTAAGCAGTGTAAATCTGATAAAAATATCGTAACAATATCTTTACTATAATTAAAGTTGGGAAAAAAATTCAAGTTCGGCTTGAAGTGAAATACTCTGTATTTGAATAAATGGATTAGAACCTGGTTTCCTATACAAAAACTGTCTGAATGAAACTGTAAAGTAAAACCTATATTATAAATTTTTTGTAGATTTTTCAATTGCATAAAATGTGTAAACTGTATCACGTCTTATTTATTTATAATCGGCTGCACTCTTGAATCCTCGAACACTTTTTTTTTAAATTTCTGAATGAAACGGATATGTATTTCGAATAAAACTGTAAAGTATAACCTACATTATGAATTCTTTGTATAGTATAGATTATTAAATTGCGTGAAATGTGTAAAATGTATTATGTCTTATTTATTTATAAGCAGCTCTATTATTATTATTATTATTATTTTGCTGTAAGGGTTGATCCTATAAAAAACTTGCCAGTATAAAAGTTGTAGATAATATTAAGAGGATTAATAATACATTTAAGCGGATTTGATATCTTGTGAATTGACAAAGTTATGAATTTTTTTCTTCTGAAACCCCTCTTTTTCCCCTCCTCGGGGCCATTTTTAATGATATCAAAAATCTGTCATACATAAATTTTTGGCCGTTTTCCTAGAAGTAATAATAACTTTAAACGGATTCGATACGTATCATAATTAAGATTTATGGGGATTTTCTGTTTTCACAAAAAGGCCTCCCCCCCCCCCCCCTGGTTCGATTTTGCCCATTAACAAACTTGACAGAGATTTTATGCTCCTTGATTCTATGTATCAGTTTGGAAGACATTTATGTAGAATTTTTCAAGTTATCGTGTCCATAAAAAAGTTGCATAGATAGATTGATAGATAGATAGGTAGATAGATAAAGTTTTGAACTGGGGGTGGTTTTGGGTTCTGGGAGTCATGATCGGTGTAGATCTGCAAAAATTTTCCAGAAATTCCAGCAGACTGGAGAATGTAATAGGTAGTATTTCTTACGAAATCTTAAAAAAAATGATCAAACACTAAACACGTTGTCCGATAAAAATGAGTACAGTTCTTACGACAGTTGATATATCATATGCGCCAAATGGGAGCTCAATCAAAAGCAATGTTTAGACGCTATTGTGTTCACTCACATATATACAAATACATATATACAGGTATGCATCATCATAAAAGTACCATAAAAAGACACACATGGTCTGAAAACGAAAAAATACCAACATTCACGTATACATTACGGAATAATTGTAAAAAATATCAAACCTTCAACATTTAAAGACATCCTCAAAATGTAAAGATATATAAATATTTCCATAATAAGGTTTCTATAATGATTACAACCATTTTCCCAGCGCTAGATGTGATCGAAAAGTAAAAATGTAAATGAAAAACTAAGAATCACTGGCCACATCAGTTATGTTCTTAGTAACATTAAGATTTCTTTATAAAAAAAATTAATTTGGCAGATTTAAATATGATATAATATACACATGAATTGATGCCACACAATCCTAAAATGTACGTGTACCAAAGAAAATATAAATTCTACAGATAAGGTAATTATAAATTTACCAGTACACCTGTGCGATGATTTCGCACTGCAGTCTAATATTTTTTAGATGCAAGTTTAAATTTCTAAAGAAAAATTAAGGATGAAAATATCTGCAAACAACATTAGTCAAGCCAGAATATCATGTCATTCATCCCATCAAAATTGAAGTAAAAACTAATCAAAGATAGCAAGAGGCACGCACGAGAAAAAAAAAAAATAACAATCGTAATTTAACTTCATTGGAAGATGACGTCATCCACTTCGGGAAAAACACGGGACAAAAAAAATAAATTGAGCACATATAAAATAGAATTTAATATAATATAACATAACATACATTTTAGACTACACGTAAAATACCACTGCTTCGATCGATTGATGGTGTCTTTTTCTCCAAACATTTGAATTTGAATTTTGCTTTTTAATCATAAATATAAAATAAACCCGTGCGTCCCGCTTTTTCTTTTATTGTGCTATTTATTTATTTATCTTTAATTATTGTTGAGCACAATATAATGTAGTATATATTTTTTTTTATGGCAACAATGATTTGAGAAAAAAAAAATCATTTCATTGAAAAAAAAAATGCTGATATAATTTTTAATTAACTGTAATTTTTAATCAAAAAACGTGTTTTAAAGAAATGTGAGTATACTATCTCAGAAGCCTGTTCAAAAACCTTTCGAATGATAGCTCATTCATTTTTGTGCATTTTGTAAATGCATAGAAAAAGGGATGTTGGCAACAGAAATAATACATATGATTAACTCATGTAAAATTTTAAAGCATATGTAAGTACAAGGAAGTCAGAAATGATAACTCATTGTATGATAAATCTAAAACTTCTAATATGAAAAATTACATAAATTTTTATTCTTAAAATGAAAGCCTATATAAAATATTAAAATACATACAATTAGGTATAATTGCAACTCAAGTAATTTATATATGAAAAATCCCTGACTGCTCGGCCTACAGGCACTGGTAGATTTCGAAGACGCAGATCGTGGGGCGCCTGTATGTTGAGAATTGCGGAAGAAATGACCTTTTTGCCATGATGCGGCAGTTGGAACCGCCTACTTCAAAACCTAACTTGTTTGCAGGCGGAGCCAACAGGGATTTTTTTTTTTTTTCTGCTATAAGAGTTGGTCCTATAAAAAACTTGTCAATATAAAAGTTTTAGATAATATTAAGAGGATTTATAATAAATTTAAGCGGATTTGAAATCTTGGGAATTGACGAAGTTATGATTTTTATTCTTCTAAAACCCCCCTTTTTTCCCGCCCTCGGGGCCATTTTTAATTATATCAAAAATCTGTCATACATACATTTTCGGCCCTTCTCCTAAAAGTAATAATAACTTCAAACGGATTCGATACGTATCATAATTAAGATATAATGGGTTTTTTTCTGTTTTAAAAAAAAGCCCCCCCCCACCCCCTGGTTCGATTTTGCCCATTAACGAACTTGACCGAGATTTTATGCCCCTTGATTTTATGTATCAGTTTCGAAAAGATGCGGGAGTTGGAACCGTCTACTTCGAAAAATAACGTGTTTGCAGGCGAAGCCGGCAGGGATTGTTTTTGTTTTTAATTTATTTTTGCTATAAGGGTTGGTCCTATAAAAAACTTGAAATGACAACTTTGACAGCATTATTTGAAAATCTTTTGCCTTTACAGGAAAATGAAAAATATATATATTGCATAGTTTCTTAATAAGTTTGTGAATAACAAGTAATATAATAAAAAAAAAAAAAAAGTCAATTCCTACTTTTTAATCATAAATATATAAAATAAACCCGTGCAGCATTAATTCCCCACGTTATCTTTATTGAACATTATTTTATAATCATCGTTGGGGTATTTTATTTCTGTGGCATCACTCATTTGAGATAAATCTTTCATTTCATTTTTGAAAACAATGGGAGGAATTTCTTTCTCCCATTTAAAACTAAAATTAATTAATTAAATTTAATGAATGAATTAATATTTGAAAAAACTGTATTAACATAAAGTGTCATCCACTACAAGTTTAAAAAAAATTATTTGAACTTGAGTGGATGAATAGAAAATATTTTATTAACGATTGAAAATTTGAACAAGATATATATAGAGAGAGTGTGAACTAATAGTAGGAATTTAAAAAAATCAATTAAAAAATGTGTCAGAAAGTGCACAGTTTGGATTTCAGAACAGCCTTAAGTAAATAAAATGTATATGCAAAAAAATTAAGTCAGAAAATAAAACAAATGCATTATGTAATAATATTTAATAAAATATATTTACTGATAATTATCATATATTTAAAATTCTAAATATTTTTTGTGTTTAATTAAATTTATATTTACAAAGCTTCGCTTAATCTTGATTACTTTTTTTTTTCCAATTTCGGTTCGGATTACTGGGTTTCTATTGATATGGGTAAGCAGAAATATTGATGTACACTGCTCTCCCCCCCACCACCCCCCCCCCCCCCAAAAAAAAAAAAAAAAAAAAAAAAAAAAAAAAAAAAAAAAACATTGAACCATTAATTTGGATAGCTAAATACATTAGCAATTTAACTCCAAATTTGAGGAAATATAATTAAAACATATCAATATTTCGGAAATTCTGAATCTAGATCCTTTAATTTAAAAGCGTTATTGTTATTTAGCGCAGCTATTTTCCTCCTGTTACATTACAAAATCCCTTTTTAATTATAGCTAAACCCTGTGTTTCTCTCAATAACATGAGATTACAATTGACCAGTCAATATCTATTAAATTAAAAAAAAAAAACTGGCTTAAACCGCGCTGAGATTTGCATGGGCTGAAATATTCACAACTGGGCCCGGCCCGAATTAAGCCATCTTGTTCCGGAGTCCCCAGAAAGTAAAGTCCAAAACCAAAACCCATCCTCTATACAGATCTATAACCAAAAGCTAATCTCTAATCTTCTAACTTACATTTACTTGGCACAGAGCCTCTGTGTTTACTCAGAATCGGCTTCAAACGGGAAGTGACGTTTCCTAGAAAATAGGGCTACCAAGAACAGAAGTTATTCGCCCATGCGAAAGTCAGCGCCATCTATTGAGTAAAGGTGATTTTCATAATATCTGACGCTCCTTTTTAAGACTTTTTTAAGGTCAAATTTCGACGGTGCTTTTGGGCAGTTGCAATGCACATGCGCATAGGAGCTCATTCGGTTGCATTATTACAGGGGGGGGGGGAGATGTGTTCTTTATTTACTATGTTCTTTTATTTACTGATATACGTAGGGATATACTATTTGTATATACTTCATAGGTCCATGAAATTTTTTTCTTGCCGTGGGGAGTATGGTGACAATGTCAAACTAATTTGCATTACACAGTTGTTTACGGATTGTTTGTTGGGAGTTTGCATCGGAAATAGTACTGTATTTGACTGGGGAAAAAAAACTTTAAAAATAAAATATTTGAAAGCTGTTTCATACGCACCCCTTTTTAAATAATAAAGAAGCTTATTTTACTGATATTGTTATAGTATTTTTTATCGTCATATTTTGACGGGTTCCATCTAGTATACTTTTACTTACTCATCAGACGCAGTATAGGGTAAGTCTTGTAATCGTTTTGAAAATCGAAAAAATTTTTTTGACGGATTTACACGTTTCAGACACTGGAGATTCCGAAAAACATATTTTTAGAAAACAAAAAAATCGCCGTCCGTCTATCTGTCTCTGTGTGTGTGTCTGTAAACGCTATTATTATATTGATATGATGACTACCAGAAAATTTAATTGTAGGTAGAAGAAACAAAGTTTATGATATAAAATTCAAAAGAAAAACTACAGCACTTGTTAGATTAAATCAAGAATAGACCAGCCATTCAGATAAATTTTAATGAAAATAAAATAATTAATCCTTGAAAGTTTTACTATCCAAGAACTGTCAAATTTGTTACACGTAATGATGCAATTATGTAATGGCACAGCAGCTTTTAACTTAAAAAAATATGATTAGAATTGCTGCAAGATTACATTTGTAGACAGAAACATCACAGAAGAAATAGTAATGTGACACATCTAAAGATAGTGCTTCAAAACACTTCATAATAGATCTTACCAACAGTGGGTTATCCTCAGTTGTCTTCAAAGGCTCCGGTCCATCTGAAGCATGCAGGTAGCTTGAAAAAAATTCTTTAACATGTGTTTTTGTACTTTTATATAACAAATTTCAGAAATTTATGAAAGAATATATATCCATATGTAAGTTAAAATATAGATTGATCATAAAAAGGGAATGATGATGGCGATTAAATAATATATATATATATAAATATTTTTATTAAAAATACATATTTTGCGTGGCACTCGTGCTCGGAAAGAATCCTTAATAGTGAAAAAAAGGACATGCACCGTGATTATGGAAAATGTGTTGAATAAAGAGTAAAAAAAGTTTGTCAATTGAAATAATTAAGAATCAGTCGCGGCGTACCTTTACATTGTATTCGCGCAGCATCTCTGGAAAAAAAAGAAAAAAACTTTAACAATAAAAAAATTAAAAAGAACTTTTAATGTCAACCATTGTAGCGTGCACATAACACCTACCAACAAGGAAATTTTGTATTTATCAAAAAAGTATTTGCTAATTTTTCTCTTTTTTTTTTTACTATTTCAAACTTAATACAGTAGTCACCGGTTATAATGTATCTGGAAGATGACGTACTTCCGCATATAACGTTCACAGAGGTTTGATCTCGACCGAAATCCTATAAATTATTATATATTATTTTTGTTGTCCACATCCCTTTTTCTATGAATTTACGAAACGCACAATAACGAATAATGTATCATTAGAAAGGTTTTTGAAGCGGCTTCTGACATAGTACACCCACATTTCGTTAAAATATGTTTTTTGATTAAAAATTGCTGTTAATTAAAGACTAAATCGGAATTGTTTTCATAAATAAAAAGAAAAGTTTTTCTCAAATGAGTGTTGCTACAAAAATAAAATACCGCATTATATAAAGCTCAACAATGTTTGTAAAAAAAAAAAAAAAAATAGTACAAAAAAGATAAAGTACGATTTCTCCACACGTTTTTTTTTATATTTATAGTTAAAAAACAATATTGAAATTGAAATGCTAAGAAGAAAAAGACACCATCGATCGATCGAAGCAGTGGTATTTCACGTGTAGAATAAAAGTTTTTTTTTTTGTTATATTAGATTAAATTGTATTTTAAATGCATTCAATTTATTTTTCTTAGTTTCACGGTTTTCAAGATGCGAATGACATCATCTTCTAATTTTTTTTTTTTTTTTTTTTTTTTTTTTTTTTGGTTCTCGCGCGTGCCTTTTGCTATCTCCGATCAGATTCTACTACAACTTTGATGGAATAAATGAGAAGATATTCCGGCTTGACTCATGTTTTTTGCAGATATTTTTATCTTTAAATTTTCTTTAGATGTTTAAACCTGCATCTAAAACATATTAGATATTAGCCATTGCTAAAAACTTTTAGACTGCAGTGAGAAATCCTCACACGTGACCACTGGTATCTGTTTATTTCTCTAAATAAATATGTATGTATAATGTCGTTTTTCTTTTTTTTTTCTACTTAATATTGAGAAATGCATAAAATCCCTATTTAAAATTATTATTATTGCATTTGCTATTATGCCCCTATCGCATGTACTTTATGTTACAGCATTGTATTGCTAATATTGTTTATAACGTACTTCGGTTATATTGTATTACTGTATTTACCGGTCCCATTACACTGCAAATCTTTATAAACTTTTCAGATCACTTTTCAGAACATTTATTTTGTCACCTTTTTTAGAACACTTTGGAGCGCACTTTTTGGAACAGTTTTTAGAATACTTCTGAGAACTCTTCTTTTGTTAAGCGCACTTTCTAGCGCACTGTTTGAAAGCGATAATTTCACAAGCGTGCCCAAATGTGCTCCCAATACGTTCTCAAAAGTATTCCCAAATTTAGATTTATCAGATATACTGAGCAGAACATTTTCGGTACACTTTTAGAACAATTTCTTTATAGCGGAGCATATTTGGAACACATTAAGGTAACACAAACAGTACACCTTAAGGGAACACAACCAGTACACCTTAAGGGAACACAACCAGTACACCTTAAGGGAACACAAACTGTACACCTTAAGGGAACACAACCAGTGTACATTAAGGTAACTATAAAAGAAAAACTGCCAATTTTCATGCGTTTCCGAACAAAAATGAATTTAAAAAGGTCATAAAATAACCAGTTTAGTTTTTAGAAAAGCCTTAATTATATATTTGGCATCTCCTCCCTCCTTCATATGCCTATGTTTCTGTATCATGAAAAATTCGTGTTGTTCAGCGTGGTTTATTTATTTTTTAATTATTTATTTACAACCGCAGCATTTAAGGCTGTTCTCAAATCCAAAGGAGTTTCTTTTTGACACAATTTTGAATTAATTTTTGTTCGGAAACGCATAAAATTGGCAGGTGATCTTATTCAGAAACTATGTCATCGAAATTGGTTTTCCATTTTTTGGTGAAGACACAAGATCTTTCAGAAAATACTGTGAAAGTCGGCGTTTTGAACCGAATTCATGATGAGAGCGAGAACGGAGAAAATCGTGTCGTCTCGTGACGCGAATCGCTTATAACTCGATAAGTAATTTATTTATCAAAAAATGTAAAACTCATTTCGATTCAAAATCGCTTCCATAGACAGGCCTGCCAATTTTATACTTTTGCGTTTAAAAATGATTCAGAAAATGTGTCAGCAAGTTTCGCGTTGTTAAGCACTTCATTTGAGAACACATTTCCATACATTTAATTTTCAAAAGTTTTTTTTGTTGTTATTTTAAATATATTATTGGCATGCTTGAAATGTATTTCAGATAAAATTTCCCGAAAATTTTATATTCACAAACATTTTTGCTTTTTTTTTTAATAGTGTCAAAAATAAAAAACATATATTGTGCATTTAAAACCACTATCTTAATGTAATTATCTGAAACCTGACGGAAGTGGGGTGGAAATTATCATCATTAGGTTTGCAGCTTCTCTTCAACCTGTCCCCGTCTTTCGCCAAAATTCCGCCAAGCGAATAGATACATTCTTTATAAAATATTAATATATATACATCATAACAGTGGCACATTTTAACTTAAATCAGTTTCATTTAAGTGGTCCATCGTTTCTTTATTTAAAGATAAAAAAAAAAAAAAAAAGCAGATACAGAGAGATATTTTATTAAAATAGGCAGCGCACTACTTCTTCTCGCGGAGGTATAATGTTCACAGTATATTGTGTACTGTCAACTTCCACGTTCCTCAAGTATACTACTGTGGGCAAAAAATAGTAAGTCTTTGTTCATAATTTTAAAATTCTTAATTTATTCTTCCAAATCTATTTCGTCCCCCTCAAAGTAATCCTCCCTGACCCCAATACCAATACACTTGTGCCAACGTTTCTTCCAATCCTCGAAACAGTTGTTAAAGTCAATTTCCGGAATAGCCTTCAATGCGCGTAGCGATTCACGTTTAATGTCTTCAATTGACTCTAAACGGTTTCCCCGGAGCGGTCATTTGAGTTTGCTGAATAGCCAGAAGTCACATGGAGCTAAATCAGGCAAATACGGTGGTTGCGGCACGATATTGGTTGAAAATTTGGCGAAAAACTCACGAAGAATTAATACAGTATGCGACGGTGCGTTATCGGTGCATCTTTCAAAATGGTTTTCACCGATCCTTCCGATATTCCAACGATGCCAGTAAGGTCTCTGACTGTTAATCGTCGATTCTCAAGCACCAATTCCTTGATTTTATTGACGTGTTGATCATCAGTTGATGTTGATGACCGTCCTGGACGTGGTTCGTCGTCAACGCGTTCTCGACTTTCTTTGAATAATTTGTACCAATCAAAAACACTTGCTCGCGACAAACAATTATCACCGAAGGCCTTTTGCAACATTCTGAACGTTTTGGCACCAGAAATTTGATTCCGCACACAAAATATAATGAATTGAATAATTTCACTCATTGTAAAAATCGCCGAATGCACTTTTTGTACTTCAGAAAGACAAGCGCATACTAAACACTAATGATTATTTTGATGTGACATTTGGCACAGATGTCACTGACAGTCATACCAACCTAGAAAAAAAAAATATTTCGACGAATGGGTTTTCGCGCGAAATTTAAATTAAAAAGTCTTACTATTTTTTGCACACAGTAGTATATAGAACATTTTTTATGGAATCAAAGTGTTCCAAATGTGTTCCCAATGTGTGCTTGGAATTTGCAGTGTACAGTCCGTCGTAAACGGTGTCTACACAGTACTTAATCTAGGAAAGCATAATATAACCAAGAAAGAAAATATACAATATCCGCTTCCGAGTTACCCACAATTCCAGAAAAAGCTTTCTTTATCTTTAGAAAGCTCATTAACAATATATTTTCGAGTTTGAAAGAAGCATTTATAATGTAAAGAATTTGAGCTTCGACATCCAGCTGCACTATGTGTCATTCTAGCATTTCCTGTGAGTACACTTAACTGCATACCTTCCCTCGCTATTTTTGCCTTGAAGACTAGCAGACGCCGAATTCTATTGTACTGTGAGCGGAAAGTTCGGACAGTGATGAAGTGGTAAGGCGTTACCCAAAAAGGGGTCTTATGCTTTGATCCTTGCCGAGTTCGTGGGAAAGAGTTCATCTGCGAGAGAAGCGATCTCTGCACACGATTTTTAGGTTTGCGCCCGAAACTTTGCCCTTTGTCTTAGAACGTCCAATGACGGACTTAGTGAAAACGAAACAGAGGGATCTCAAGGCTGCTAAGAGGCTGGAGAGTTTCGAGGGGCCCGCCTCGACAAAGCCCCCGCCCCCAGAAGAAGTTCTCTGCGAGAATGAAAAAGTGAGAGAGGACAGTTTTTGGAGAGATCGAAAAGGAGAGTGTTGACTCTCTGGAGAAGGGAAAAGGAAACGTCAGTTTCTAACTCAGCGTGGTGTAAGCGCTAGTGAGGTCCGACCTCTAGAATTGATACAGCAGGTATCCGGTGAAAATCCCAGCGAAGTGAAAAAGCACACCAAGTGCGAGAGTGAGAGTTCTTAGACTCAGAATTAACGAGCATTAGTAGATCTTCCGAAGAAAAGGAACGGACGAGCCTTGGTCCGAATGAACTTTGTTTTGTAGTCACGACTGTCTGTAATGTTTAGAGACTTTTGTTTGTTTCAGTTACACTTGGAGTCAAGAGGTCATTAATTTATAAGCGATTGACTCACGAAAAATAATTAAATGCTGTAATTAACTTTCTTGTACATATTTTCATTAGAATTAATATTGGTATGCAATAAATTCTATTTTCTAATTTATACGAGAAATTCTCTGTGCCAGCGATCCGATCTCGCTACCACTCACCATCTTTTATCGGGTCGGTATAGAGGAGTTACTACAACTGGTGGCTTGCGGTGATGGATTAATTAGCAAAAATTAATGACAATCTTCAAAGACAAAGCGTGGACTCTGAAATTTAAATCATCAAAGTGCTCCAAGAAAGAGTCTCCTTGTGACTTGTGACCTGAGTCTCCTTAGACGCCCCTGTGGATCAACACAGCATCAGAAAGAGTAATCTACCAAGAATTCTGGAGAGTGTTCCCCCATCAGAAAGAGAAAAATCTACCAAGAATTCTGGAGAGTGCTCCCCCATCCGAAAAGTGTGACAGAGAACCCCGTCTGTGCTCCTGAGAATCTCTGAAGTCTGTGCTTCTGACGCCCTGAAAGACTCTTAGTAATGGAGGTAAGCTCTTTTTATACTCAGAGTGGCTTTAATTGTTATTAGTGTTTGTATAGGTGTTGTAGGCTTCAAAAAAAAAAAGTTGTATGTTTATTTTTGTGAGAGTAAATATTTTGAGAAATTTTTCCGGTAGAAAAAAAAAGTATGATGAGATACTTCCGAGATTACTGTAACTTATTTAATAGACAAATTTTGTAGTTAAAAATTAAATTATTGTTGAATTAATTTAATGCAAACTGAGAGTTGTGCAGTGTTACAAAATTTTAGCTGAATCTATAAATGAGAGTTCATTGAAAAAAAAAAAGTATTTCATATTTTACGATAACAGAGTTGATTTTATATGTTTTTTGTGAATTATTCTAAATTTTTTAAGAGTGGATGCAGAGATTAAGACCACCATTGATTTAAAAAAAAAAAGGGAATTGAATGAGACTTTTGCAATTTAAAATATTTTTACTGTGCTTTTTGAATTTGAAATTTTTGTTTTGTGTAGAATTTATCCCATATGTATTTTATAACCAAATACCAAGGTGAATGTAGACGTTAGGATAGAGTTGCTTATCTTTATATGTTGCATATTTCCTATATTATTGCTAAGCGTACTTTTTTTATGAGCGTATATTTTGGTAATATTTTGACGCACTTGGTAGGATTTGATTTAATCTTATTGTATTGTTTTATATTTGTGGGAAAGATAATTTCTAATTTTATACTTTAAAAATGTCGGAGCTTAAATATTTTAGGAAAGCTGATTTGCAAACGTTAGCTTACGAATTTGAGGTCATTTTAGAGGAAAATGATACTGTACCGAAAATTATAAAAAAAATAGAGTCGTCAGAAGGATTTGATAAAGAGCTAGCCTTAGCGCAGATTAAACTTATAGAAAAAGATAGGGAAAATAAATTTTATTGGCAGATAAGGAAGAAAAAGAGCGGAAACATGAGTTAGCTAGGTTAAAAGCGACGCAAGAGTCAGATGACCGGAGTACCGCATCTAGTAGCATCTCAGTTAGAACGAATCATTTACCCCTAAAAACAATTATGCATCGCTTTGATGAAAAGAATTCGGATATTTCGTTGTTTTTGAATTTATTCGAGAGACAGGCAAAAAAATGTAATCTAAATTCGGATGAGTTGGTGACGAATTTACTATCATTATTACCTGTGGGAATGGCCGAGCTAATTTTGAGAGAACCTGAAGACAAAATTGATGATTTTCAATATGTGAAAGAAAAATTGTTAGAACAGGCGAAGAAAAAACCCGAATTGATGAATGCAGTTTTGACACGCGCTCAAACGAGGGAAAAGGGTGGCCCAGCTCCGAATCCGGTAAATAAACAAATTATGATTTCCGAGGAAGAAAAAGAAGAGGATATTTCTAGCGGGAATGTGGAAGCGGAAACTTTGAATTCCGAGGAAGAAAAAAAAGGGGGAATTTTTCGCGAGTGCAGTGAAGCGGAAGCGTTGAATTCAAAACTGGAGGGTGAAAACCTAGAAAACCCTATTGAACTGGTCAGTGTGGATAAGGGATTATCGCCTTTGCCGATATGTGAGGAATCTTCGATCTTAGCAAACATTGAAAGAGGGGTTAGTAAAATGGAAAATGACAGGTATCCATCTCTCGAAGAGATTAGAGGGAAAGGGGAAATTGAAGAAACGCATTGTAATGCAGGAGATTCTTTAATAGTGGCAAAAGCCAGAGACAATCCCATGAGTGGGGGAATGCGGGTGCTTGTCCCATTGCATTATAGAGTGGATATATTTGGTGCGTGCCTAGAAAAAGTGTCATTACACTTAGGGAAAGGGAAAGTTAAAGGAAATGTGTCAAAATACTTGGACCTTGGGAAAAGTTTGATAAGCGATTTAACTACCGCATTTCTAAAAAGGTTCGGTGTTAAATTGAAAAATCCGAGAGTGTGTCGCACAATAAGCGATAGTATTGCATGTTGGCATCGAAAAGTTAGAAAGCTTTTGAAAGCGTTAGTATTTGGAGAATGGATAAGAGAAACGGAGGAAAATAAATTCGTGAAGGGATGTGTGTTTAATCTCACGAACAGGTTAAAAAGAGGTCGAGTTTTAGCCGTTGAAAATGTGTCAGAAAAACGAGAAAAGAGGAAATTTTGGTTTGACAGAAAGGCGGTAAAACGGAAGCTTAATGTGAAAGATGAGGTTTTAGTTTTAACTACCAGAAAGCCAATTAAAATGTCAGATAGTCGGGTAGGGCCGGGAAGAAATGACTCAATAATTACGGAAACAAATTATATTGTGAATGTTCCTGGGAGGCGACAGAAATCCCAGATTTCTCACTTGAGTTTAGTAAAGCCTTACAGAAAACGGGTGGAGTTAGCAGATATCTTAACGCGGGAAATAAACGCACTTAAGAATTTCTGTTTACCGTATCTAGATGATATGGCGATTTTTTCAGATAGTTGGAAGGACAATATGCGTCATCTAGAAATAGTATTAAAAAATGTTAATGACGCGAAACTGAAAATCAAATTGTCGAAATGCAAGTTCGCTCAGAAAACCGTAAAATATCTTGGGCATATTGTAGGAAAGGGTAGACGGAGGCCAGCTGAGGCGAAAGTAAGGGCAATTAAGGAATTACCGGTTCCGAAATCGAAAACTGAAATTCGTAGATGTTTGGGAATGGCTGGATATTATTCCCGGTACATAAAAGATTATGCAGTGATTGTAGAACCATTAACGAGGGCGCTTAAAGGGAAAAATAAAAAAGAAAAGATTGCATGGAGCGACGAAATGGGAAAAGCCTTTGAGACTTTGAAAATGAAGCTTACTGAAGAACCGGTGCTTTACGCTCCTAATTTTCAGAAAGAATTCATTGTACAAACTGATGCTAGTGACTTAGGTATTGGCGTGGTTTTGGCTCAAAGAGAGGGATCGGAAGAGCACCCCATAATATATTTAAGTCGAAAATTTACTGATAGTGAGAAAAGTTTCTGCGCCACTGAAAGAGAGTGTGCAGGGATTATTTTTGCGATAAAAAAGTTAAGGCATTATATTGATGGACAAAACTTTTCTATCGAAACCGATCACAATCCTTTGGTGTTTCTAAAAAGAAATTCTGGAAATAATCCCAGATTATTAAGGTGGTCCTTAGCTCTGCAACCTTATAATTATGCCATTTCTCATCGCGCAGGCAAAGACATTCCGCATGTTGATTGTTTGAGTCGAGTTTAAGGAGATTTCTTGATAAACTTTTGTATATAATTATTTTAAGATTTTTTATTTTTTATTTCACTGTGTTTTATTTCATTATATGTTCATGATTTCTTATCAGAGCGCGGAAAAAAAAAGGAAGGTAGTATTATCTTATTCATGTATGTTTTATTTCTTGCCACTCTGATGTAATTTGAGCTTGCAATTCTTTATCCGACTCTTAGAGATTCTTAGTGTTTCACCCTTAAGAATCGTTTGAGGAGGAGGTGCTGTAAAGAATTTGAGCTTCGACATCCAGCTGCACTATGTGTCATTCTAGCATTTCCTGTGAGTACACTTAACTGCATACCTTCCCTCGCTATTTTTGCCTTGAAGACTAGCAGACGCCGAATTCTATTGTACTGTGAGCGGAAAGTTCGGACAGTGATGAAGTGGTAAGGCGTTACCCAAAAAGGGGTCTTATGCTTTGATCCTTGCCGAGTTCGTGGGAAAGAGTTCATCTGCGAGAGAAGCGATCTCTGCACACGATTTTTAGGTTTGCGCCCGAAACTTTGCCCTTTGTCTTAGAACGTCCAATGACGGACTTAGTGAAAACGAAACAGAGGGATCTCAAGGCTGCTAAGAGGCTGGAGAGTTTCGAGGGGCCCGCCTCGACAAAGCCCCCGCCCCCAGAAGAAGTTCTCCTGCGAGAATGAAAAAGTGAGAGAGGACAGTTTTTGGAGAGATCGAAAAGGAGAGTGTTGACTCTCTGGAGAAGGGAAAAAGAAACGTCAGTTTCTAACTCAGCGTGGTGTAAGCGCTAGTGAGGTCCGACCTCTAGAATTGATACAGCAGGTATCCGGTGAAAATCCCAGCGAAGTGAAAAAGCACACCAAGTGCGAGAGTGAGAGTTCTTAGACTCAGAATTAACGAGCATTAGTAGATCTTCCGAAGAAAAGGAACGGACGAGCCTTGGTCCGAATGAACTTTGTTTTGTAGTCACGACTGTCTGTAATGTTTAGAGACTTTTGTTTGTTTCAGTTACACTTGGAGTCAAGAGGTCATTAATTTATAAGCGATTGACTCACGAAAAATAATTAAATGCTGTAATTAACTTTCTTGTACATATTTTCATTAGAATTAATATTGGTATGCAATAAATTCTATTTTCTAATTTATACGAGAAATTCTCTGTGCCAGCGATCCGATCTCGCTACCACTCACCATCTTTTATCGGGTCGGTATAGAGGAGTTACTACAATAAAAAAAAAAAGTTCTTTTTTTGCTGCCACTGATTCCGGGAGCATTTCCGAGTAATTTTTAGACTGCATCAAACAGTTTTCTCGAACCGGAATATGTTTTTTTTTTTCGAATGCTATCAACATTTAAACATTTTCAGCTGCGTAATTGAATTTATACATGCAAGTGTAATAGAATAATGTCAATTTTAATGTTAACGTTAATCCTGTTAATTTATACTGTTTGTCTTCAAAACATGTTAGATGAACAGAGAAATGATTAATTGACAGTTGATAGCATCCGAAAAACCAATATTCCGATTTGAGAAAAGTTATTAACACATTATTAAAACGTTCTTTATCTTTTAGAAAACTCAAAAAGCATTATATTTTCAAGATTAAAAAAATAATAATATATTTTTTTTTTTTTTTTGTTTCTGCCATTGATTTTCGGAAACTTTTCCGAGTTGTTTTTGTAGTGTATTATTTAGTTTTCAGATGTATAAAGGATTATTATATAAGTTTTTCAGATGCTATCATTTCTTAAGTAAGCATTTTCATGCACTGCAAAAAAAAAGTGTTGATTTTACAGTATAATACTAGCATTCCAGCCGCCGTAAAATTAACAATAATAAACAGTAAAATAAACAGTAATACGCACTGTTGATTTTACTGTTTATTATTGCTAATTTTACGGTATAATACTAGCAGCTGGAACGCTAGTATTATACTGTAAAATCAACACTTTTTTTTGCAGTGTGTTTGTCAGGTCATAATATACCGACAGATGGCGACTCTATACGTAATGAAAACAAGCTACGCATGTCGCATCGCAAGTAGTAAATTTTGAAATAATATTTATAATTGCATATAAAATATTTAAAATAATTCTTTGCTAATATAATAATTTAAAATAAATTTATTTAACTTAAAATGTATTTTTAAATCTCCAGAATAGTTTTTGTAAATTAATTTGTATTTTAACATTTCATTTATTTAACCATGTGAATATTGTATGTTTTCACTGTAACTGTATCTTCAATAGAAAATAACGTGGTTGTTTTCAATAAAGTTAGCGTGCTCAGCGTTCTCGCTTGAATATGTGTTTTCAAATGGTTTGCAATGGTGTTATGATTTTAATATTTTCCTTAATAATATCAGATAAAGAATCTGAATAAATGTTTTGAGAAGATCGCAGAGTAAATGCGAACAGAAAACATGTTAGCTGCATATGTCTACAGCAGCAACAATTGGTGACCCGGGCGTGAAAACCTTCGCATAAAACGACTGCTAACTGGATTAGAACTAGGTGACTTGAAACCCAGTCAACTGTTACGTAAAATGCAAACATTGGGCGATACAAGGGATGTTTCAGACAAAGTGCTAAGGACTCTTTGGTTGGAAAAATTGGCTGATTCTGTAAAGAACATTATTGTTGTTAGTGATGAAAATCTTGAAAAATTAGCTCAGATGGCTGACAAAATCGTCGAGATGAATCCCCACATGGAACTCGTCAAAATCAACAAAGAACCTAACTATGCAGCTCTCTTGGATAAGATCTCCAGCTTGGAACAGCAAATTGCAAGCATGCATGTCCACCAGCGATCTCGTAGTCGTACGCCTAATCGCCATGCTGACAGACACAGAAGTCGATCCAGGAAACGGTATGATCCCAATGGGAGATTTTGCTATTTTCACTTCAAGTTTGGTAAGAAATGTCTTCCAGAAAAATGTAAACAACCTTGTAATTGGCAACAATCGGGAAACTCCTCACAGCAGTAGAGTCAGCGGCAAGTCCTGCTGCAACAAAAATAGATTGCCGCAAGTACAGATTATTTGTTAAAGATAAACAAACTGGTGTTCGTTTTTTAGTGGACAGTGGTGCTGATGTTTCATTGATTCCGGCAAATATTAAAGCAGAGCAGCCATGCTCATATGTATTATATGCCGCTAACGGTACACAAATCCCAACTTATGGTATTAAAACTCTTACATTAGATTTGGGATTAAGACGTGCATTTCAATGGCCTTTTATTGTGGGCAAGGTGAGTAAAGGCATCATTGGTGCTGATTTCTTACATCAATTTCATTTACTAATTGATATTCATAAACAAAAATTAATTGATGGTATAACTCAGTTGTCAGTTAAAAGTGAAATCTTAACCATTTCTGATGAATATCGTATTAGCACATTTGATCGTGCATCCCAATTTAGTGATTTATTAAATTTGTATCCAGATATAACAAAACCAAATATTTTAAATAAATCAGTCAAACATGATGTTAAACATTATATCCAAACTAAAGGTCAACCAGTGCATTCTAGAGCTCGACAATTGAATCCTGAAAAGCTTGCATTAGCCAAACAGGAATTTCAATTTATGCTTGCTAATAACATAATTCGACCTTCTAAATCTCAGTGGGCCAGCCCTCTGCATTTAGTAAACAAAAAAGATGGTACTTTAAGACCTTGTGGTGATTATAGGAAATTAAATGATCAAACGATACCAGACAGATATCCCATACCCAGAATTGAAGATTTCCACCTCATCTTAAAAGATAAAGTTATTTTTTCCAAAATTGATCTCATTAAAGCCTATTATCGGATCCCTATTGCTGAAGAAGACAAACCCAAAACTGCCATAATTACTCCATTTGGGTTGTATGAATTTAATGTTATGAGTTTTGGTTTGCGCAATGCTCCAGCTACATTTCAGAGGTTCATTAATGAGGTTTTTTATGGCTTGGATTTTCTATTTCCATACTTGGATGATGTTTTAGTAGCTTCAGGCTCAGAAGCTGAACATAAAGAGCATCTAAAAATTGTCTTTGAGAGATTGAACAACTATGGTCTTCGCATTAATGTCTCTAAATCCATAATGGGAGTTGACCAAGTTGAATTTTTGGGATACTTCATCACTGCGAAAGGCTCCTCGCCTCTTCCTGCCAAAGTTCAAGTAATTCTGGATTATAAGTTGCCTGAAACCCTCCATGACCTACGTACCTTCCTTGAAATGGTGAACTTTTATCGTAGATACCTGAAAAATGCTGCAAAAACTCAAGCACTGCTCCATGAAATGCTAAAAGGTGCAAAGAAAAAGGATCGGAGAAAAGTCCCTTGGACTGATGAAAGTATTCAACAATTTGAAAAATGCAAAACTGATCTAGCTAATGCTGCACTTTTATGTTTTCCAAAGCCTGGACTCCCATTATCTTTATGCACAGATGCTTCTGATTGGGCGATAGGCTCAGTATTAGAACAGTTCGAAGATGACATGTGGAAGCCAATTGCATTCTACTCAAAAAAGCTTAATGAAACTCAAAAAGGGTACAGTACATATGACCGTGAATTATTGGGAATCTACCTTTCCATCAAACACTTTAAATATCTGTTAGAAGGTAGAGAATTTACAGTTTGGACAGACCACAAGCCATTAATATTTGGATTCAAGCAGAAAAACGAGAAAGCTTCTCCAAGACAGTTGCGCCAGCTCCAGTACATTTCTGAGTTTACTAGTGACATCCAACACCTTAGTGGTAAAGATAATGTTGTTGCTGACACCTTGTCAAGAATTGAAACAGTTTCTGTTGTCGATTACGATCAAATTGCTCATGAGCAGAGTAATGATACAGAATTCCAGAAGTTATGTTCCAGTGACACATCTCTCGATTTTAAACCTTATACCCTTGCATCTGGAAAAACTCTATGGTGCGATATATCCCACAACAAGATTCGTCCATATATTCCTCCTAAGTTCAAGAAAGAAGTTTTTAATCAAATCCATGGCTTGTCGCATCCAGGCATAAAATCTACTATTAAAGAGATGACTGCCAGGTTCATTTGGCCAGGAATTAATAAGGAAGTGAAAGAATGGACTCAAACTTGCATAAATTGTCAAAAGACCAAAGTAAACAGACATACCAAATCTCAATTTTCTAATTACCCAGAACCAGATGAAAGATTTAATGTGGTTCATATCGATCTAATTGGACCCTTGCCTCCATCCAATGGACAGATATACTGTCTAACATGTATTGACAGGTTTACTTGTTGGACAGCAGTTGTTCCTTTACCAGAAATCAGTGCAGAAACAGTGAGCAAAGCATTCTATGAACACTGGATCTGTAGATTTGGTGCACCAGGAACCATAATAACAGATCAAGGAAGACAATTCAACTCCCAACTGCTCACAAACTTGGCAAACATTTGTGGTGCAAAGCTGCAAACATCAACACCATACCATCCACAATGCCAGGGCAAAGTTGAAAGGTTCCACAGAACTCTGAAAACATCCATTAAAGCACACAATAATGCAAGATGGACAGAGATTTTGCCAACAGTGCTTCTCGGACTCAGATCTGTGATCAAAAGCGGTACAAATCATTCTGTAGCACAAATGGTCTATGGAACAAACATTAGACTGCCAGCTGAATTTTTTGATGAACCTACTGTTCACATAGATCCTGATACCTTTGTAACTAACCTACAAAGTTATATGAGCCAACTAAAACCAATGCCATCAAAACAGGCCACACAAAACACAATATTTGTCCATAAAAATCTGAGTTCTTGCTCACATGTGTTTCTTCGAGTAGACAGAGTGAAAAAACCTCTGGAGCCATCTTATCAAGGACCCTTCCTTGTAGTTAAAAAATTCAACAAATATTTTACTCTATCCATAAAAGATAAACATATAAATATCTCAATTGACTGGCTGAAACCAGCCTATATGTTAACTTGTGATAATACTTCAGAATTATTATGTAACAATAATACCAATGATCAAAGTATGAACTCGCATACCCCACAGGTCATCCTGATGAAAAAACATCTGCTACTACACGTTGTGGTAGGAGAATTAATATGCCAGTTCGGTTTAAGGACTGAGTTCAATTTTTATTACTGTTCATTTTATTTTCTTTATTGATTTCTTTCTAAATGTGTAAAATTTTGTCGAGTTTATTTACTTCATTTTATCATGTAATTCCTTCTTTCTTTTCTTTATTTTTAGTGTGTTCAATTATTTGTAAACTAGCATTATCTCATAAATATTTAATACTTGAGTAAATTGCATTAATATTTACAATCTCATATATTTCAGAAAGTTTTCTTTTACATGAGATTATTTAAATTTACTATAAGAAATTACTCTAAATAATTGCAATGCTATTAATAATTATCATTTTGATTGCTGAATTTTATTATTTATATATCATTATTATTATTGTTTGATAAAGTTAAAGAGAATATCCTACTAAATTATTAATGTATTCATACTAAATTATTAATGCAACTATATTGTAGGTATTGTGTAATGTATCTGATTATTTTTACGTAAAATTTAAATTAACTTATTTAAGGCATTATTTTAATATTTAACTCTGTATTTCCTACCATGATTTCTAAAATCGTAACTTAGCTACTGGTAGGGGAGTAATGTCAGGTCATAATATACCGACAGATGGCGACTCTATACGTAATGAAAACAAGCTACGCATGTCGCATCGCAAGTAGTAAATTTTGAAATAATATTTATAATTGCATATAAAATATTTAAAATAATTCTTTGCTAATATAATAATTTAAAATAAATTTATTTAACTTAAAATGTATTTTTAAATCTCCAGAATAGTTTTTGTAAATTAATTTGTATTTTAACATTTCATTTATTTAACCATGTGAATATTGTATGTTTTCACTGTAACTGTATCTTCAATAGAAAATAACGTGGTTGTTTTCAATAAAGTTAGCGTGCTCAGCGTTCTCGCTTGAATATGTGTTTTCAAATGGTTTGCAATGGTGTTATGATTTTAATATTTTCCTTAATAATATCAGATAAAGAATCTGAATAAATGTTTTGAGAAGATCGCAGAGTAAATGCGAACAGAAAACATGTTAGCTGCATATGTCTACAGCAGCAACATGTTCATATTTTACAGAGAAACTTGAAAAATTAACAACATTAACTTTAACATTAAAATTTATGTTATTTTGTTACTTTTGCATGTATAAATTTAGTTACGCCACTGAAAATGTTTACTTGAAAATTTATAGCATTCTGAAAATCGACATTCCTGTTTGAGAAAACTTGATCTCACTATACAAACTATTCGGAAACGTTTCCAAAAATGAGTGGCAGCAAAAGAAACTTTGTTTTTATATATTATTCTTAATATCTGGAAAATATATTGCTTTCTAACGTTTCTAAAGGTAAACGAATGTTTTTGGGAATCATGAGTACTTCGAAAGATGTTATTACTTACCCATCATGCGTAGTATAGGGTAAGTCTTGTAATCGTTTTGAAAATCGAAAATTTTTTTTTTGACGGATTTACACGTTTCAGACACTGGAGATTCCGAAAAAGATATTTTTAGAAGAAAAATTTTTTGCCGTCCGTCTGTGTGTCTGTGTGTGTGTCTGTAAACGCTCTATCTCCCGAACAAATTGAGATAGAGACTTGCCATTTGGTATGTACTTAGTATGTAATAATGGGAAGAAGCCTATTTCATTTCAATAACCTCGATTAACCGGAACATTTTTTTTCGGACTCTCGAAATATTCGTTATGATGAAAGGTATATAAAATTTTTCGAAATTGTTTATTTTAAGGAGTAAATATAAAAGACAATAAAAAAACATAAATTTTGCATAAAACATGAAGTCGATCGGATAATGAGTTGCCGAGATATTTGTAATCCTATTTTCCACACTCTTCGATTTTTCATGACCCTGTATTTCATCCAAATTTCACTTCAAATATATATTTTAATTGGAAATTTGACGCTTAATCAGATGCAATAAACCGCTAGTTAATAGGAGTATTATTTTTGGAATTATAAGGAAAAACCTCTTTCAAGCAATTCAGTAATCGAGCCTTTTTATGACGTCATCAAGCAACGATTTTATTTGAATATCAATGCATTTTATAAGTAGTTTACACATTTTTATTTTAATATTTTACATTATACATATACATGATGGGTAAGTATTACGGTGGCCCCCAACGACTAGTTGATGTTCGTGGTTATATTATCTTTTTGTTGATTAAGAAACATTTGCCCTTTTACTTACCCATCATACGTAGTATAGGGTAAGTCTTGTAATCGTTTTGAAAATCGAAAATTTTTTTTTGACGGATTTACACGTTTCAGACAAGAGATTCTGAAAAACATATTTTTAGAAAAAAAAAAAAAAATGCCGTCCGTCTGTGTGTCTGTAAACGCTCTATCTCCCGAAAAAATTGAGATAGAGACTTGAAATTTGGTATGTACTTAGTATGTAATAATGGGAAGAAGCCTTTTGAATTTCAGTAACCTCGATTATCCGGATCTATTTTTTTCGGACTCTCGAAGTATTCGTTCTGATAAAAGGTATATAAAAATTTTCGAAATTATTTATTTTAAGGAGTGAATATAAAAGACAATAAAAAAACATAAATTTTGCATAAAGCATGAAGTCGATTGGGTAACTAGTTGCCGAGATATTTGTAATCCTATTTCCACACTCTTCGATTTTTCATGACCCTGTATTTCATCCAAATTTCAATCCAAAGATATATTTTAATTGGAAATGATACGCTTAATCAGATGCAATAAACCGCTAGTTAATAAGATTATTGTTTTTGGAGTTATAAGGATGTTTCTTTTAAACAATTCAGTAATCGAGCCTTCAAAGTTTAAGACGTCATCAAGCCACGATTTTATTGGAATTGCAATGCATTTTATAAGTAGTTTACACATTTTTTATTTTAATACTTTACATTATGCATATCCATGATGGGTAAGTATTACGGTGGCCGCCAACGACTAGTTTTACATTGTACTGGATTAACACTTTTTGAGGAAATAATTATATACCAGTGGACCCGTGCGAGTATTTCGCACTGCAGTCTAATATTTTTTAGATATACGTTTAAACTTCTAAAGAAGAATTAATGATAAAAAATATTTGCATTACTCAAGGCAGAATATTCTCTGATTTATCTCATCAAAGTTACAGTAAAATCTAATCGAAGATAGGAAAAGGCACGCATGAGGAAGAAAAAAATTAACAATCGTATTTTAGCTGTATTAGAGGAAGTCAACCGTCTTGGAAAAAAAAACGCGGGACAAAGAAATATAAATTGAATACAGATAAAATACAATTTAATTTAATATAACAAAGCTTACATTTTAGGCTGCAATTGAAATACCACTGCTTTGATCGATCGATAGTGTCTTTTTCTTCTAAACATTTGAATTTGAATTTTGCTTTTTAATCATAAATATAAAATAAGTCTGTGCATAGACATCTCACTTTGTCTTTTTTGTACTATCTTTTTTTTTTTTTTTTTTTTTTTTTTTTTTTTAATCATTGTCGTGCATCATATAATGCGGTATTTTATTTTTTAAGCAAAATTAATTTGCGAAAAACCTTTCATTTCATTTAAGAAAGTAAGGCCGAATTCATTTTCAATGAACAGCAATTTTTAATCAAAAAACATGTTTTAACGAAATGTGAGTATACTATGTCAAAAGCCTCTTCAAATACCTTTCGAATGATACCCCATTCATTGTTGTGCGTTTCGTAAATTCGTAGAAAAATAGATGTTGAAAGCAAATCTAATGATATTTGATTATTTTCAAAAATAAATTTATCAATTAAAAAAATATATTTTCTAATTTAAAGCATTTTTTATAAAGTCTTTTTTTTCCCATTTGATCTTTATTTTCCATATCCAAAATACTTTATATAGCTTTAAATTTAGTTCTTAAATTTAACACTATTGTAAATACATGGTTAGTGTATTATTTTAATGCTATCTTCTGCGTAATCGATAGAAGGGAACTGCTTTCAAACTGTATTTATTTTAGAGCATTAAAATCGTAATCAGGCAGTATTAAGGTAGAATTATTCTACTGTCTCATTCAAAAGCTCATCTCAAATTCAAATAGTGTATAAAATGCATTTTAGTATTCTCTTTTGGAATTAATTTATCGATTCCAACTGCTATTGTAAATGATACAGTGTACTTTAGCTGAGATTTTACTCTGATAGTGAGTGCATTGTAAAGTGTTCTTCTGCATACAATTATCATTCCCGTAATGTGTATATATTATCTATTGATTTCTATTGTTTTGTATCGGATATTCTTGTTTTGATAAACGTATTGTACATACAACATTCGTGGTTTTAACATTCGTGAGTTTTGATTATTCGCGAACATGAAAATGCGGAAAATCTTAATATTCATGAGAATCTAATTGGATCATTCGCGATTTTTTTATTATCTTTTTCTTTTTCAGAATTTTATAGTGGTTAAATATTATTTCCCCTGTGTTTTCTCAGTATATATTTACAAATCAATTTTCAGTAGTCAACTGAAAAAGAAGTGAGTATTGCAGAAAAGTAAAATAATAACAACAGCAAAATATTCACTGCAACGGTGATATTAGAAGTGGTAAGGTTTACATTTTTAATGTAATAATTTAATATGTTCATAATCTTGTAGAGATGGAACTTAAACTGCTATTACCATGGAAAATAAATTAAAGCATCTACGGAATGTTTTTATGGCATTTTATGAATTGAATCTAAGGAAGAATAGTATCAAGCTGATAAAAATAGAGTGTAAGAAAATGTATATTTTGAGTGCATCGAATTTCATTTGTATGCAATTGTATTTGCCGTTACAATTTTTTGATACGTTCTTAAAGGTAAGCTCACGTAGAAGGATACTTATCAACTACAGTGAAATCTGTCTAAGGCGGAATCGCTTGGGACTGAAATAAAATTCCGCTTTAGACAGATTTCCGTCTTAGACAGAAAACTTTATAGACATCCCGTTCACAGAATATTAAACGTTTCTTTGGCTAAAAATTAAAACTAATGTATCTATTTTTTTTTATAATTATTATTAAATAAACATGAAATCTTTGTATCTATTTTTATATATTTATAGTAGTATTAATTTACACTACAAATTGATAGTACACAAAAACACACTGGTATAAATCAAAATTACAGGTTTTAGTGAAAAAAAAAGAGTTTTTTTTACCTAAATAAATGCTTTAAAATTCTATTATCTTAAACTTATTTAGAAAAAAAAAATTATTAAAAAAATTAAGACTGAATATTGTTGTTTGTTTATTTTTTTTCTTAATCGCCTCTTTTCCGGTAGCGCATTGTATTTCAGTTAACATTGGTATCATTTCATAACTGTTTCGCTCTATGTAAAATTTTGTAAAAGCTTTAGATATATGTCATTATGAAAAGATTAGGTTTCTTTCCATTTATATTTACCAACAGAATTTTCTTCCGTCTTAAACAGTAACTTTGCTATCTGGGACTCCAAAATGAATGTCCGGTTCCGCGTTACACAGGTTATTTCCGTCTTAGACAGATTTTTCGGAAATCTCTATGTTTAAAAATATGGGACTTTGAAATGTTTCCGCCTTAGACAGATTTCCGCCTTAGACAGATTTCGTCTTAGACAGATTTCACTGTACTTCGAATATAAATTTTTCCGAACTTTTTTTTTCTTTACATCTGAAGCATTATTTATTTATTATTTAAATTATTTTCATTAGAATAATTTTCATTTTTCATATTTACGTCTTTTTTTTCCAATAAATACCTTTTTCTGTTAAATGATTTTGAGTGCTCATTTCTGAAGTTTTTCAATAAATGAAAAATTTCAATATTAATGAATTTCCTTAATATTTCTTTAGACCTTCATTTTATAAATAAAACTTTTATATAGCTTGTTAATAACCTGATTAATGCTCGAATCATATTACTGCTTTGCATTCTTCATTTAAAATTGATATTAAACGTAATTCTAAAAGAACTTCTCAAATTAAGTTCCACATAATACTATCATGATTTGAAAACAAATTTTAGTTGCATTGTAATATCAGATTTATGTACTATAAACTATATAAAAGATAATTAACGAAACAAATCGTTGTTACTTTCATTATTTACTTTTTTTTTCTGCTTAAAATTTTAGGTTTATATTATACAAAACTTAACAAACTTGAAAATTAAATATAATATTGATTTTTGTTATTATTTTCGGTAAAAAAGTGTTTGGAAATTTAAAATGGAAATTAGAAAAAAGGTAGAATTTCATATATTTACTTACGTAACTATATTTTACACTTAAAATTGCTGTATATATTTTTATAAATTTATTTACACCCATTTTCATGAAAAATGCAAAAGTGACAATTAGATATTGTAAGATGTATATTAGAGATAAAAGAAGTTTTGAAACTAGTGGTAATTTTTACAACAGGTTATTAAAAAAGAATGTATATGTATTTTTTAATAGCTTAATCGCTAGTGCGATTATCATCTGATCTAAATTAATATAAAGTATTGCTTATATGGCAATTAAAAAAAAAAAAACATTATTATAATTCTTATATGATATTGCACAATTAAGTTCTTTCCTTACAATTTCCAGTTACTTTGTATGATTGATATAACTTTATATATGAATTTTCATTTTTAGTGACAACAGTATAATTTCATGTTCCTTTTTTTTCTTCAGATGGGGATATAGAACATGAAAGAAATCTTGAAAGTATTAGAGTAAAGTTGTAACTTTCGGAATATTTATATTTAAAGTTTGTTTTACCAATGGAAAATAATCCCTTCTATAGTATTCACCTGCAAGATGGATACTATTTTTTTTTTTTTTTTTTTTTTTTTCTTTAATAATCCTTATGGGAACTTGTTTGAAAATACAAAAACTACTTTGATAAAATATAATAATGCATTCCATCTCAGTAACATGTTTAAATTTCAAGACACAGAGCCATCAAGGAAATACACTACAAATGAAGAATAAAAATCTATGTAAATAATCCAATATGCGCTAAAAATATTTAAAAAATCAAGTTGAATAATATCACGCTTAAAAAAGAAATGAAAATAATATGAGCGAAAAAAAGCAGATGGATATATATAAAATCCATTTTTAGACTAGATACTTTTAAAGGGGTTTTCATTTTTATAATAAAATTTGAGATCTAAATAAAAAAATTCTTAATACACAGCTGTAATCTAATATTTAACGCATCTAAATCCAGTAATGCCTACTGATTGGTAACAATGCTGATATTTAATACTTTGAAAAGGTAACGATATAATTATTTTTATTATGTTTGCTCTGTGTATTTCATATAATTATTACATATTTTAATTTATAGTTAAATAAAAAAAATAAAGTGATATTAAAATTAAAAAAAAAAAAGATTTTTTCTTCTTCAAAGTATGTTATTTTATATACGTGGGAGGTGTAAAAGAAAAAAAAATCGGATTTTTATTTTTTAATTTTTGAAAATATTTAGCTATAAGGCATGTCTGCCCGTTTGTTCTAGAAGCAGAGTCTGATTAAAGTAGGGATGCACAACCTGTGGCCCACGATAGGTTAACTGGTACCCCCCGGAGACCCAATACGCCAACATCTACAGAAATTGCAATTTTCGCCAATTAGTCGAGAAAAAAAATTGCTAATTTTGTCGATAGATCGCAGAAAAAAGCATGAATTTTTCGATCGGGTGCATATAAATCATGAATTTCGACGATCGGGCGCGCAAAAATCGTGAATTTTGACGATCCAACGCGTAAAAATCATGAATTGCGATGATCGGGCACGCAAAAATCGCCAAATATCGACGATCGGGCGCATAAATATTCTGATTTTCGCCAATCGGGAACGTAAAAATCGTGAATTTCGCCGATCAGGCGCGTAAAAATCACGAATATCGCCAATCGGGCGAATAAAAATCACGAATTTCGCCGATCGGGCGTATAAAATTCGTTAATTTCATCGATCGGACGCTAAAAATCTTTAATTTAGTCTATCGGGCACGAATTTCGACAATCATTGGCAAAAATTCGTGAATATCGATGATCAGGAGTGGAAAAACGCAAATTTCGCCGATCCGGCGCAGAAAAATTGTGAATTTCGACAATAGGGTGCAGAAAAATCGCGAATTCCGACAATCGGGTGCGTAAAAATCATGAATTTCGACAATCGGGAGCGTAAATTTTTTTCATTTAGTCGATCGGCTGCGGAAAAATCGCGGACACGTAAAAATCCTGAATTTTGCCAATCGGGCACGTAAATTGCGAATTTTGCCGATCGGGCTAAGTAAAAATTACGAATTTCGTCGAACAGGTGGGATGTTTGCCCTCGACAAGCCAGTCATTTTTGTGAGTGACCCTCTTCTTATAAAGGTTGTTCATCTCTAGATTAAAGCATGGGTAAAGTGACTCTGCCCCTTCCCATTTATTTAGGGGCCCCAAATTTGGTATGCAATTTTTGTAAAGCTGATATAAGTGGGCCGTGACTCTGCACCTCACATTTATTCAGAGACCCCAAATTTGGTATGCAATTTTTGTAAAGCTGACATTTTAAATATTTTTTGACACTTTACTGTCGAAATAATTTAAAATATCAGCTTTATTAAAACTGCATACCAAATTTCGGACCCCTGAAACCATGGGTGGGGGCAGGGTCACTGCCCACTTTGCCCATGCTTTAATCAGATTCTGTTTCTGGAACAAACCACAGACCTGCTTTATGGTCAAACGTTTTCCCATTTATTGAGGATTCAGTGTGGTCAAACATGGCAGCTTTTAATGCTTTTTAAAAAAGAGTGATCAGAAATGGCTGCCTGTTGTCAAGAAATGGCAGGTCAAAAATGGACGCGTTTTAGACTTTTCAAATGCCTGAAATTCAGACGCAAACATTGCAAACTCTTTTTTTAACCATCCGTTTCAGACACTAAAGTGTCTGAATTTCAGACATTTCAGTTTATAGTGTGACCTTTGAAATTTTTAGTTCTAAAGAGGCTTTGACTTCAGTACTGTGATTTAGTTTAAAGAAAAGACCCTTCTAAATAATATGATACTCTTAAAGGTAAGACTGAATATTTTATGTTAACTTTTATGATATTTAGCATTTAGATAATTAGAGAAAGTAGTAGTAGTAATTAGCTTAATTATGCATGTGTTTTTTTAAATTTTTATTATTTCACGGGTATTACGTTTTACGAATAAAACGAGGACATTTTAACCGTTATACGAGGACTTATCTATTGCTTATTATAATTGTATTTAGAAAATTATAGCAAATAATAGTAGTAATTAGTTTAATTATGCTTATTTTTTAATTATCTTTATGGATATTACGAGTAACGGATAACACGAGGACATTATAAGTATATTGCTCTTGCTTTGTTCGACTGTATTTAAAACGTTTGTTTGTGAAAACGCAACATTTTTTTTTTATGTGTTTATTATAGTATTGTTATTTAACGAGTAAATTATTATGTTCTACATTTATAACAAATATATTCTACTTACAGGAATGTAATATTGCATTCTTTTATTATGGATCATTTTCATGTTATAGTACAAGTTTATTTAAAAATTAGACTAGTTTGCATAACTCAACATTTTTATGTGTTTCAACTGAATTTCAAAATCTCGTCCGTTTGAAAAAATTATTTAAAGATAATAGTTAACAAGCTCTGTTAAAAATTTCTGAAAGCTTAAACGCGCATTTCTGCTATGAACGAGTTACAGAAAAGCATACACTTCTAAACTTGTATTGTATTATTCTTTTGCATTAGTTTCATAAATTCTTATGAATAATAATTATGCTGTTAACATCTTTTTAAAATTGTAGAATAATTTAAATGTATACTTAAATTTATAAAGTTTCCTTCGTTGTATGTATTACATAGTTATTTAAAACGGGGACAATTTTTAAATAAACGCTTCTTAAAAATGATCATTCAAGCGTTTATTAATTCCCAGTAAACATTTCGTAACTCTTATATGGCTTCTTTTTGTTGAAAGTATATAATTATTACCCGGGGTTTCAACTCGGATTTCCCAGGTTACAGAACAAACTTCATGATATAAACAATATGCACTGAAGCCACGACGGCCTAGAGGCTTATCAAACAGATCTTCGATCAGGCGAATACTTGACCTGATGCCAGCCATCAACCCGTTAAGCTGGGCAAAAGCCCGGCAGGTAGAGGCCTGGTCAGCGGTCTAAAAAAAACCTGCAAATAAAAATAATTTTTTTATTGAACTATTAGATTTTTTACACATATAAGTTTAGACAGCCCACTAATAACACTAAAATACTCTCTTTGGCATTATTCACACTAATTGTGTATTATACTCTTATTTCAAAGAATAATGCCAATCGAAAAATAAAAAACAGACAATAAATTAAGGGAGGATTAATCCCCCCTTACCCGTTATACTTAACCAATGAACCCCCAAAATTAATCAGGGAAGCGCCTTATCACAATGAACCTATATTCAAAATTTTAAGTAAATCGGATAATTCTACATGAAAAACCCATTTATCCAAATTACGGGGGATTAGATCCTCGTTCCCCCTTTATACTTACCCAATGACCCCGAAAACCCTTATCACAATGAACCTTATGAAAAATATTAATTATGTGCAAATATAACAAATTACAACACCTTGTAATAATATACTTCTTTAAATTGCTAAAAGGCGTAAAATAAAACCTTTATAAACAGTAAAATAAGTTTTATTAGACTGTTGACATGTTTCAGCTCCATCGGAGTACGACAAAAATTAAATGATAACGTTTCAAATAATAATTTCATATAAGGTGCAATTGTAGAATATTCTTATTTCTTTTGATAATGTCACCGATGGAGCCGAAACATATCAATACCCTAATAAAACTTAATTTATTTTATCACTTTTAGCAATTAAAAGAAATATTTTATTAATTACGTGTTCGAATAAAATTCTGAAATTCATTTAAAAATGTATTTTTGTGTTATTGTGGTTAATAGTTGTGGTTAATATTCTTGTGGTTAGTAGCCAAAGAAATCTGTAAAGATTTCATTATTTATATAACAGTCCTTTTTATCTTGATTATTTAGTTGATTACAATTAAGCGCTTAGTTCGATTACATATTTGTTAAACTTTTGATTATTTTATTTATTTATTTGTGAGGGGGGGGGGAGGGTTGGTGACGTTTTAATTTAGTTATGGAATATTAGTCGAAAAGAAATTCTGTATTTAAATTTTTTAAATGCAATTCGGTTAAACCTCCATAATTAGGCTAGACGCAATTTTTTATTCATTCATTTATTTATTTATTTTTTAATTCTTAAATTATTTAAAAACTTATAAAAATCAGTAAATTGAGATACAGTTTTTAAATAAATTGTATTTGAAAGTACATTTTTGTTTCTATTCGACGACGGTGTAAAAATTGAAATTGTGCGATGGTTAGTAGTTAATAAATTTGCGTAAAATGAAAAATAGATTAGTCAGATCGTTGGCAACGTGAATGTGCCACAAAACATGTTCGTGAGTAATACTACGTTCAGATCGGATAGTTAAGATATCTTAGACCGCTGAACTCACTGAGTGAGTTCCAGAAACTCACTTAGTGAGTTCGAACTTTCCATTGCTAGATACAGTCAGTACCGCTCACTCTGATTGGCTCTGGAGGCCGATTGGCCGTTGAGTTTGCTTTTAACATATGCGCATGCGCACTGGACACGGTGATGTTGAGTGAGTTATCTTAAATGCGTTTGGCGGTGTGGACAGGTATTCAATTCCGGTGAGGTACCACCTCAAAAATGGCGGTCTAAGATATCTTAAATGTGCGATGTGAACAGGGTATAAGTCAGGTTTTTCTGATCCGCACTTGCTTTACCAAAGCTCGAGGGACGTGAAAATCTACAAAGATAATCACTGATCTCTCTCGCAGTGGATTATGATGATGTATGGGTATCAATATATAAGTGATGTACGTGACAGTATAAATGTAATTGTTATGTAAACATTATGGAGTATTAAAAATAGAAGTAATTAAAAATCTTAGCCACAGTGACACGTAAATACCTGACAATTGGACAATTTTTCAATGTTTTTTATTATTATTTTGCATGAAAATATAAATTTTATTGTTATAGTTATTATTATTGTTATTAATACAAGTACTTAAAAATCACCGACTGCTTCTTCCCAAGTATGTTGTACCTAAAAACAAATAACATAAGGTGGCACGTATTAAAGATTTGTTTATCTTTTCATTTTAGTTTATTATTTCAGTTACAAATATAAGTGGCATCTAATTGATATTTCCTTAAGCATATTTACATAAGTATCCAAGATTGTATTTTTATAATTTTTTTTTTATTATACAATTTACCATTCTTTCATTATTGATCATTTACATGAAATTTTATCTAACAAATTCCTTTCAAAATTAGACTGCTTTGAATAATTCAACAATTTTTGTCTTTTAACAACATTTCAAAAATATGTCAGTTTGAGAAAATTCTTTAAAGTAATCTGGTTATGAAGTAGTTAAGAAGCTCGATTAAAATTTACTGAAGCTTAATTACAAATTTCTGGTATGAAGTACTTTCGGAACGGCATACAATTCTAAACTTGAATTACGTAAACTTTTTTTCAAAACCGTTTTCATAATAAGTTAAAATTATTAATTATGTTGTTAACATCTTTCTAAAATTATGAGAATAATTCATGCACATACTTAATTTCATAAATATCTTATTCTAATAAATATATTGTTATATAAAAAGGGAACTATATTTTAAAAGTAACTAGTTTAGACATTAATATTCTAGCGTACATTTTACAACTGAATTTGAAAATTACTATTATTACTTTTATTAGATACAGAGTGGCTATTATTTTATTTGTATTTTACGCACTGTTATAAACTCATAAGATTTGTAATTTTCCAAATGAGTTATGCGCCAGAAGGAGATATGGAATTTTGGTAAACCAGACAAAACCGCATGGAGTCCTTTCTCATGGGGTTAGCTTTAAGAATTAAGAACTGGGGTTAAAAATAGAATTGGTACGTTACAGATATTATATATTAAAGGCAGCTGGACAATTGGGAAAATAATGAAATACGTTAAAAGGAATGAAACCTTGACAAGCAAAAGTGTAGGCGTAAAAATGTAAGTGAAGTTTGGACGCCGTTAGAAAAGAGCAGATTGTACTGGGAATAAATTCTTTTTTTTTTCTTTTTTTTTTATAACGATATGATTTATGCGGTGAGGAAAGAGATCCGAATGAATTAAAGAACGCTTAATAAAAGAGAAATACAGGGAGAAGCTAGATTTTATAACACGAAATATAAAATAATTTTATAGAAAGAGAAATTTAGAAAAGTAAGGAGGTGGGGGAATTAATTTTAAGAAAGTGGAATATGTGAAGTTAAATCCACTTCACATATATCTCCCCAACAACCGAAGACGAAAAACAATGAAGGTCCATAGGAAACGGAAAACCACCTGTGTCTTTTCACTAACAAGAAAAATTAGATGAAAATTATGAATAAAGTAATTGTTATAGAAAACCCTGGTAACTACATGAAATAATTAAAATAACAATACACAACAATAATCTTGATTAAGAAAAACAAATACATCATGTCTCAAATATATATGCATGCCTTCATAAGCATGACACAAACCAAACTGGGTCGACCTCTTACGTTTGAAAATTAAAATATATGAATGAGCTCAATTTTTTTAAATATATTTCTGGATTTTATTTTCTCTTTTCTTTTCTTTAAGTGTGCACACGTATTATAAAACATAACCAGAAACTAAATGAAAATTAACTTGAAATTAAAATTCAAGAAAATAGCAATTTTTTATAAATTGCAAGAAATGTTGGTTGTTTCCAACATCAAATATTTTTTTTTTTTTTGAGACATGAAACTAAATAAAAAAATAAAACACAAAGCAAATAATACATGTAATAAATATGAGTACTCCATAGGTGAAAAAAATAAAAATAAAGTGAAATTAAATACCAAATTGTTTTTTTTTTAATGTAAACTGTTCCAAAATGGCATGAAAATGAATAAACATGGAAAATTAGGAACAGATTGTATAAATTTGCATGTTTCTGTGATGGCATATATAAGAAAAAAAATTTAACTGATAAACAATTTAGAGATCATACGTTATGTGTGTTCGTTTTTTTTTAATTTTAAAAAAAAACTTAATTATGATAACTTATTTGATGTGTTTTGAAAATTTAACAAAAAGTTTAGACAGGAACAAAAAAAACTTATTTGCGAACTACGAAACAGGCGACATTGTAAAAGAAAGAGATTGTGTGTGTGTGTGTGTGAGTGCAACTTGCACAAACATCATAAATTTGATGATATATGTACATGATCTGTACCAGGCGAAGTCTGCACGAGTCTGTAAGAAGAGAGGAGGTGTACACCTGTTTGAAGAACGAACAAAATTCGTGAATAAGGAAATCTTATCACGTGAACAGTGTTTTCAGTGGGTGAAAACAGCAAAAACGAAAAGTAAAATTCTTTTTTTTTTATAACGATATGTCAAAATAGAAGCAGAAATTGTTTTATAGCCTAGCAAATGAGTATGATATTGCAGTAAATGAGTATATGTGTAACATTGAATTAAAACTGGCTGGTATTGCATGTAGTGAACTATGAAAAATAGAAAAAAAACACAATAGAAGTCCTCTATGTATTTAAATATTTTGAGAGTGAAGGGTAGAAATTTAAATTGAGAAAAGAAAAAAATGTGCTTATAACTGTAAATGTAAAAAAAGAGCATCTGACATGTAAACAAGTTTAATGTAAAATGTTTAGTGCGAAATACCTCAATGAGAGTATCTTACTTGTTTTCATTTTTTTTTATAAAAAGGAGAGAGTGGTAATTAAGATGATAAAGAAAGGACAGTTGTTACAATTTTAAGTGTATGTAAAAAAAAAAAAACAAGAAAAACACAAGTACTGAACCTAAGCGGGATAGAAAAAGTCAACGGTATGTGTGTAAACAAAACCCAAAAGTTTGAGTTTTCTATGAACCACAAACAGCATACGCTATACGATGAACTAACGTGTGTGTGTGTGTGTGTGTGTATAACCTATGAACTATGCAATGAGAAAACTATGAGCAATGATTTCCGTGTACAAAAAATCCGAAAAAAACAAAACAAAAAAAAAAACAACAATGAACTATTATATGCGCAACTATGAGTAACAATGAGCGAATTTCCCTATATACACAAAAAATCACAAACGATGAACTACTTGTATATAAAAAAAAAAAAAAAAAAAAAAAAAAAAAAAAAAAAAAAAAGAATACCGTCGAAAATGTCTATCAACCAGAACCTAGATTGATTTTTCTCTTTTTTTTTTTTTTTAACAAAATTAAAGATGTGGTAAAGAGGAAAGCAAATGTAATGGCCTTCTGAATCAAATGTGGCAAACCAAATGAAAAAAAAAATTATATATATAAGTCTGTGTAAGAGTATAAAAAAATAGTAACCAGAACAAATGTTAGGACTATAAATTGAAAAAGAATGTGCTTGTTTTACCTTGCCATAGGAATAGTTTACAACATTATTAAGATAACATAACTTTATTTTACCTTTACCTGTTTTTTTATAGACCTAAAAACAAGAACTTGAGTTGTCGTTAAACTTATACTCCGAAAAAAAATGATGCGCAGACATCATGGAGTGTGAATTTATTACAGGTTGTCTTCCCTATGAATATGCATCTGTAAGCTGTAGACTACACAAAAAAAACTGAAGAGTACACTCAAAATAATGTGAAAGAAGATGTTTAAAATATAATAGCATTAATAAACATTTAAGGTTGCTTAATAAAAAAAATATTCAGTACAATACCTAAACTTGACAAATCACGAGCGTAGATATCAAGTAAAAAAATTTTTTTTTTATTATATTGGAGTAGAGGAATGTATTGAGTTACCAGTAAAAAAATAAAAATGGGACAATGTAAATAAAGGTGTATATAAAGTAACATAAAAGATATGTTAAATCGAGCAAATTAAGCAACTAGGTTTTGAGAAAAAAATGTTGTGAAGAAAAGAAAAAGTGTAATGTTCATGTGAACCGAGATACATATTTACCTAGAATATTAAATTTTGAGTACCAATGGGATATATGACAGTGCGCGTGTAAAGTATTGAGTGGTCACAATGAATGAAATTAGCATTGAATTGACATGACATTGCATGTATGTCATTAGTGAACATGAAAAACATTGAACATTAAACGAATGTGTAAATAAATAAAAGGGGCACTGTTTTCGTATCTCAATAGTGTGTGTAAGAAATGTTAATTGAATGAAAAAAAAAACAAGTGTTTGAATATATATAAAAAATGTGATATTTAAGTAAGTTTAAATACTTATTTAAATTTATTATGAACGAAAATCAATTCCTATGAACATGCATGTAATATATTCCATTTTCAAATCAGCAACAGGCCTTATTCGCTGAATGAAAACAAAATATTTATTTCTGACATAAAGTTATTCCGCGAAAATAAGTCAATGAAAGAATAACATACATGAAACATAATAAGAAACGGAATAAAAGTGCAGTTGATTAAATTTTGAATTGTACGTTCTACTATAAAAAGAGTTTCTATTTATGAATTGAACAGCTGTAAAAACCGCAGAAGCGTAGATGTATCGTGTCGTATAAATGTTGAATGGGGGGAAAAAGGTAAGATGCGGGAAGCCTGAATGGACTTTAGAAAAAGGGAGTGACAGGCATTATCAGTTTAATATGAACAAGCTATAAACTCGTGTTCATCCATCCTTTTCTTTTTTTTTTAGGTGGAATTTAAAGCTTAAATTTAACATTAATTGAGTGTTTGAAATTCAGAATAATTTAACATAGGGAGATTGAAATTGGCAAAATAACTACTAAGATAAAATATTGAATGAACTGAAATTAAAGTGAATTCTATAATTATTATTATTATTCCTTTTTTTTTTTTTTTGGAGTCTCATTATTATTTTTTTTTAGTACGTCACACTATAAGGGTGTGAAGGGAAAAATTACACACTTACATAAAGATAAACTGGAATATATATATATATATATTATAAACGTTGAAACACCTTAAAAATATATAATTGTAAATAATAAAAAATATGAAATAGTTGCAAAATATATGTGCATAAACATGTATGTATAATATTATGCATAATTTAACTTCAAAGGAGTTTATAAGAGAATGGTCAAAGTGAATGTGTACAAAAACTTAAAATTTCGCAATATAATATATTACAATATATGAAATAAAATCCGTGCTGCAAACCAAACAAAACAGAGAAATTGCTGTCTCGTTCTTACCTTTAGGCTTCATTTGTAAGATATGTGAGGAGAGAAAAAAACTTTATATGCGTCTATTATATGTGTTATATTTATCAAATACAAAACCCAACATAATAATTATGAAGTTAAAATAAGATAAACAAAAGTATTTTTTATTATTAATTTAAACTGTTAGAAAAAAAATAGATGCAGAGGGACAAGAAATTCTTTACAGTTAAATTCTTAACGTAAAATTATAGGCCAGCTATAAACTTAATCAATCAAGAAAAACACCAAAAGAATCAACTGCAATTCATGGCCGTCAAACAGAAATAAATGCACTATTTGTGAATTGCACTATGTCACACTGTATTATTTTTTTACTTTATTAAAAACTGAAAACTAAGTGATAAAAGAAAAAAAATAATCTAAAATTTTGCAGTACCTTTGTAGGTGTCAAATAAAAATTTTAATAAAAATGAACCTTTATAATTTTTTTTTTTTTTAAATATAAATTTTTACTTAAACTATGTATAAATTTTAATAAACGAAGCACACACCTTTCTTTCAACAATATTAAAAAAAATACAATAAAAGTGTGTATTTTCAACCAAAACTCGACTTAACAATAAGTAATTATGCATTAGACCATTCTCAAAATTATGCAAAGTACACTTGAAATAATCTAATTATCAAGCAGAAAAAAATATATATATAAGGTATATTATAAACAGTACACACCAACAAGCAAAAATTTTGTAGTGCCGAGCAGATTTTCATTTCGGCATGGTATTTTGTTTTGTTACGAAATTGATAGCCTATCATAAAGAAAAATCTTCTTTTTATTTATTTTTCTATCAATCAGAACAAATAGTTCAAAATCTAATTTTTTTTTTAATTCTCTTCTTATCTAAAAAGAGGTAAAAAAGACTATAGTTGTAAAAGATATAGTCACTCATGCAGTCTTTTTATGAGTCCTAGTGTCAGTTTGAGCAATAAGATTTTTTTTTATCGATACACACAATTAAAAAATATGAAAACTTCGTTAAAAATTCTATGTAGCACATATAAATGAAAGAAAAAAAATCATATAAAATATAAAGCCATTTTATAAAACTAGAGGCAGAAACTCAATGAAAATGTAAATATTGCTTGAGTATGACACTACATAATAATATTAAACTTTAAATAAGTGTTTAAGTTAAATTGTCTATTCCTGTAAAAATTTTCTTTTATGAAAGAAAAGTTTTTTTTTTTGTCGTTCAAGTTCCGGTAGGACTATCTTTCAAGCAGCAGAGAACCAATTACAGATATTATAATAAAAGACTTACCTTAGGAATAGCCTTTCAAGAATTTAATCACACGACATGCAAAATTACTACACACATTTCACTTTAATTAAAAAAAATGGTTGTAAAAGTTAAATATCAGCCCTTTCTATCTTTATTAATTTGGGCTCTGAATCTTTGATTAGCTAATGCGATATTTACTTTTTTTTTTTTTTTTTTTTTTTTTTTTTAACTGATTGAATATACGTAAAACATATGTGAGGTAAGAGTAGGTCGTTGCTCTTCGATGAATCATCTTTAAAACGAAAACGCTTGAAATCTTTACCGATTATCGCCGCATCACTTTCGACAATAGAGAACAGTTAGTTTTTTTGATAAGTGATAATTTTCTTGAAAATTTGGCACTGCACTGGGGCTTGATGACATATTTATAATGTGTCTGTCAGAACGAAAGGCGGGGTGTCCATAGGTGCGACTTTCAACATAATATTATTCAAGAATCAAGATCCATGGAATTCAAAGTTTCTCTCGAGAAGAACAGTCTAGCTAATGCTGGCTGAGGCGGGACAAAACACAGACAGAGTTCCAAGGAGAGTGCGGTCAAAGGTGAAAGATAGAAAATGCGCTCAGTTTGTCGGTTGACCGGGGAAAATCTTGAATGCGCGTACACTGATTCAGAATACGGCGTAGAGTTGAAAGTTCGTAGAAAATGTAGTTTGACAGTCTGTCAAAAAAATAGTATCCTTATGTACGATTGTGAGTCGAAGATGCAGGGCTACTCAGCAGGAGTACTACGATAGGCGTTGAAATCCATCGTCAGAAAATATTTTAATTTGGTAGAATAAATGACGTGAATTTTTTTTTTACGATGTTTTCTTTTTAAACTAAAAAGCCCTCCTCTCCAGTTAAAGATGCTTGTGAGCGGCTGATGTACCAAATAACTGTAACGAAGTTTATTGGCGTAGTGGTTTTACGTCGGTTAAGCTGCAAAAAGTAATTTGTTAATATCCAGGGAAACAGGTCACGCAGAGTAAATGGATGCGAACTCAGGAGTTTCTTGATAAACAAATCTTTTTTTTTATTATAAATTGCAGTTGACCATGGGTTCAGGTACAAGCATCAATAGGCACGGAGATGCCCGAGAGCACTGGAGAGGAGGCACGAATAATTACATGTCTTTAATCACAGACAAGCAGCGAGAGAATCTGAGCTGTTACATAATTTATTTTCGTGGTTACAGAACAGTCATGGCGATAATTACATACGCCAATCAGCCAGATAACATGCTGTTTTGGCGAGGACAATGTGAAAAGAAACAGATGGTAACAGTCCGTTAATGGTAATCCTATGGGGGAGAGATGAATGTAAAATATGAATTTATGCGCCAGAAGGAGATATGGAATTTTGGTAAACCAGACAAAACCGCATGGAGTCCTTTCTCATGGGGTTAGCTTTAAGAATTAAGAACTGGGGTTAAAAATAGAATTGGTACGTTACAGATATTATATATTAAAGGCAGCTGGACAATTGGGAAAATAATGAAATACGTTAAAAGGAATGAAACCTTGACAAGCAAAAGTGTAGGCGTAAAAATGTAAGTGAAGTTTGGACGCCGTTAGAAAAGAGCAGATTGTACTGGGAATAAATTCTTTTTTTTTTCTTTTTTTTTTATAACGATATGATTTATGCGGTGAGGAAAGAGATCCGAATGAATTAAAGAACGCTTAATAAAAGAGAAATACAGGGAGAAGCTAGATTTTATAACACGAAATATAAAATAATTTTATAGAAAGAGAAATTTAGAAAAGTAAGGAGGTGGGGGAATTAATTTTAAGAAAGTGGAATATGTGAAGTTAAATCCACTTCACACTACCGACTGAGCTATCTCGGTCAACCCAGTTGGTAGTAGTAATAAGTTGGTAGTAGTACCAAGTAGAAAATTACTATTATTACTGTTATTAGATACAGAGTGGCTATTATTTTATTTGTATTTTAAGCACTGTTATAAACTTATAAGATTTGTAATTTTCCAAATGAGTGTAAAAATGTCCAGAACGGGATTTGAACCCAGAACATTGTCGTAAAGCTAAAGTAAGCTGACTCTACCGACTGAGCTATCTTGGACAACCCAGTTTGTAGTAGTACTAAGTTGGTAGTAGTGCCAAGTAGAAAATTACTATTATTAATTATTACTGTTATTAGATACAGAGTGGCTATTATTTTATTTGTATTTTAAGGACTGTTATAAACTCATAAGATTTGTAATTTTCGAAATGAGTGTAAAAATGTCCAGAACGGGATTTGAACCCAGAACCTTGTCTTAAGCTAAAGTAAGCTGACTCTACCGAATGAGCTATCTTGGTCAACTAAGTTGGTAGTAGTACTAAGTTGGTAGTAGTACCAAGTAGAAAATTACTATTATTTCTGTTATTAGATACAGAGTGGCTATTATTTTATTTGTATTTTAAGCACTGTTATAAACTTATAAGATTTGTAATTTTCCAAATGAGTGTAAAAATGTCCAGAACGGGATTTGAACCCAGAACCATGTCTTAAGCTAAAGTAAGCTGACTCTACCGACTGAGCTATCTTGGACAACCCAGTTGGTAGTAGTACTAAGTTGGTAGTAGTACCAAGTAGAAAATTACTATTATTACTGTTATTAGATACAGAGTGGCTATTATTTTATTTGTATTTTAAGCACTGTTATAAACTCATAAGATTTGTAATTTTCCAAATGAGTGTAAAAATGTCCAGAACGGAATTTGAACCCAGAACCTTGTCTTAAGCTAAAGTAAGCTGACTCTACCGACTGAGCTATCTTGGACAACCCAGTTGGTAGTAGTATCAAGTAGAAAATTACTATTATTACTGTTATTAGATACAGAGTGGCTATTATTTTATTTGTATTTTAAGCACTGTTATAAACTCATAAGATTTGTAATTTTCGAAATGAGTGTAAAAATGTCCAGAACGGGATTTGAACCCAGAACCTTGTCTTAAGCTAAAGTAAGCTGACTCTACCGATTGAGCTATCTTGGTCAACTAAGTTGGTAGTAGTACTAAGTTGGTAGTAGTATCAAGTAGAAAATTACTATTATTACTGTTATTAGATACAGAGTGGCTATTATTTTATTTGTATTTTAAGCACTGTTATAAAGTTATAAGATTTGTAATTTTCCAAATGAGTGTAAAAATGTCCAGAACGGGATTTGAACCCAGAACCATGTCTTAAGCTAAAGTAAGCTGACTCTACCGACTGAGCTATCTTGGACAACCCAGTTGGTAGTAGTACTAAGTTGGTAGTAGTACCAAGTAGAAAATTACTATTATTACTGTTATTAGATACAGAGTGGCTATTATTTTATTTGTATTTTAAGCACTGTTATAAACTCACAAGATTTGTAATTTTCCAAATGAGTGTAAAAATGTCCAGAACAGAATTTGAACCCAGAACCTTGTCTTAAGCTAAAGTAAGCTGACTCTACCGACTGAGCTATCTTGGACAACCCAGTTGGTAGTAGTATCAAGTAGAAAATTACTATTATTACTGTTATTAGATACAGAGTGGCTATTATTTTATTTGTATTTTAAGCACTGTTATCAACTTATAAGATTTGTAATTTTCCAAATGAGTGTAAAAATGTCCAGAACGGGATTTGAACCCAGAACCTTGTCTTAAACTAAAGTAAGCATTCTCTACCGACTGAGCTATCTTGGACAACCCAGTTTGTAGTAGTACTAAGTTGGTAGTAGTGCCAAGTAGAAAATTACTATTATTAATTATTACTGTTATTAGATACAGAGTGGCTATTATTTTATTTGTATTTTAAGCACTGTTATAAACTTATAAGATTTGTAATTTTCCAAATGAGTGTAAAAATGTCCAGAACGGGATTTGAACCCAGAACCTTGTCTTAAGTTAAAGTAAGCTGACTCTACCGACTGAGCTATCTTGGACAACCCAGTTGGTAGTAGTACTAAGTTGGTAGTAGTACCAAGTAGAAAATTACTATTATTACTGTTATTAGATACAGAGTTGCTATTATTTTATTTGTATTTTAAGCACTGTTATAAACTCATAAGATTTGTAATTTTCCAAATGAGTGTAAAAATGTCCAGAACGGGATTTGAACCCAGAACGTTGTCTTAAGCTAAAGTAAGCTGACTCTACCGACTGAGCTATCTTGGTCTACTAAGTTGGTATTGGTACCAAGTAGAAAATTACTATTATTACTGTTATTAGATACAGAGTGGCTATTATTTTATTTGTATTTTAAGCACTGTTATAAACTCATAAGATTTGTAATTTTCCAAATGAGTGTAAAAATGTCCAGAACGGGATTTGAACCCAGAACCTTGTCTTAAGCTAAAGTAAGCTGACTCTACCGACTGAGCTATCTTGGACAAACCAGTTGATAGAGAGTTTTCAGTTTAAACCAAGGTCCTGGGTTCAGATCCCTGCATAGAAAATTTTTTATACTCAGTTGGAAAATTGAAACTCCTAATATTTATTTACCAAGTAGATTAATTGTGTTAAATGTATGAAGTGTAATTACATATACAATGTTTTCTTGGAACTCCATTATCTGCTATTTATTATGTTGAGCTATTTCAAATAACAGACCAGATGTCTTTATCAAAAGGTTGCTTGAGTGAATTGTGTCCACCGAATTTGTCCAAGATAGCGAAGTTGGTGGAACGTTGGCAGCTTAAGCTAAGGTCCTGGGTTGAAACCCCTGCTTGGACACTGGAAAATTATTTTTCCTGTGATTATTTCTGTCATAAATATAATCGGAATTTAAATAAAATTTTTTAGATGAAAAATAATTTATAACAATAAATGACACCTGTTTATCTATAAATATACGAGATTTTATTTTTTTAACTTTCTTGACTAAGCGATTTAGCGTTCTTTCCGCATTGTTCAATTACTTGAAATTTTATACTTCAAGTGCTTTACAAAATTAGACTGTCTTGCATAATTCAACATTTTTACGTGTTTCAGCTGTAGTTTCAAAACATGTCAGCCTGAGAAACTTCTTTAGACATATAAGTTAATAAACGCTCTTAAAATTTACTGAAGCTTAAACACAAATTTCTGCTGTGAATTAGTTTCAGAAAAGGACTCGCTTCTAAAGTTGTATTAAGTAAGATTCTTTTGAACAAGTTTTATAATCGGTTAAAAATATTAATTATGCAGTTAATATGTTTTTAAATTATGAGAATAATTTATATGAATACTTAATTTTGTAAATATGTTGTTATACATAAATGCATGGTTATTTAAAACTGGAAATATGTGTAAAGAAGAGTCGCTTAAAAATGACCGTTCAAGCGATAATATTTTTCACTGAACATTGTATAATTTTGTATAATTTTTGTTATAGAAAGTATATTATTATTATTATTATTGTTATTGATACTATTATTATTATTATTATTGATACTATTATTATTATTATTATTGATACTATTATTATTATTATTATTATAATTCCTATTATTATTATTATTGATACTATTATTATTATTATTATTATTATTATTATTTTTATTATTGATACTATTATTATTATTATTATTATTATTATTATTATTATTATTATTATTATTATTATTATTATTATTATTATTCAACTATTTATAGAGCGCTCTGAATGGTGAAATTCAAGATGACATCTATCATGGAAGATACAAATAGCAATAAGTTCGTCATTGTCAATTTTACAAGAGGTAAACTATCACACTGTGCGTTTTCGATCGTGTTCCTCCTGAAAAACCGGTTTATGTTTGATATTGGTTATGATAGGATTGTACGTGTGATCCCAATTTCAGATATAATCATTCATTAAGACATTGTTAAACCAGATGTGAATATAGTCGTTTTAATTACTTTTATATTATCCGGGTGAAAATCTCGCCAATAGCATATTTTTAATCGCCAGTAGCAGCTTTTATATTTCGCTTGTGTAAACTCGAAACAATTCTTTGAGGTCGAGATAAAACGTTTTGGTTTATAATATTATTTATTCTTTTTAGTATTCTACATGAAATTAGTGTATTCCAGGCATATATTTTAAATGTGTATATTATAAATTAAATGAGTGAAATTCTTACATTTTAAATAAAAGGAATGCAATATGAATATGGTATAGAAACAATATTTGGCGTTTTATCACCTGCGCCGTCTAACATAAAAGTACATCTTAAAAAAACTGTTTGATTATGAATGTTCCTTGCATTATGTGAAATGTTTATTATTTTATAATTATAATTGAATCAGTTATTTCAAAAACAACATAAGTTAAATTTTTTCCAAATATACTTTTTTTGTCGTAAATACCACATATGTCAGAGTATTCGTTTCTCTTCAAACAATACCTTCTAATTTTCGTTCAATACTTAAACGACATAAAGTCAGCGACTTAAGTGGTTTTTGCATGCAATACCAGATTACACACGGATACCATATTTCATTACCGTAATTACCATTTGCATGCAATACCATATTAAAACATAAAAATGTTCTTGTATAAGTGCTATCGCCATTAATTTTGATTAAAAATAAGTTTAGTATGACAGTTTTGTTCAAATTAAACACCATCTAACCTTGTTCCTTGCTAAAACAGCATAAGTCAGGAACAGTTATTCTGTTATTCTTATTTTTACTATTTATAGATTGCAAAAATTATTTGTCATTTACAAGCTTTGAAATCCAAACTCTGTAATCAGCCCCCCCCCCCCCCAAAAAAAAAAAAAAAAACCCTTAAAAATTTGTTTACTTGTGAATAATACAGATTTTTTTTTATTTCTGAAAAGTTCTGATTCTGTGACTGACGTGGTTTTTGAAATACCGATTCGAATACTTGTAAATTAGAACATTTAGATAAAATTAAATCTGTCTGAAATTTATAATCGGTTAATTTTAACCCCTAATGCTCTTCAAATATTTTCTCAAAATCCTTTTTATTTCATTTAATGCCGAAAAATTTAACACTTTAATTAATTATTGTTCCTCTTCTAGTCAAACTGTAAATTATAATTTTAACAGAAGAAAAACGTTATCTTCTGACAAAGCTTTATTAACACAATCTAGTATTTAATTGTTTACACATTAAAACAGTCTTAAACAAACTGTTAGATAACATGGAATATAATCTTAATTTTTAAATTAGACTTAATTTTTAAATTAGGTATGTTTTTTAATCTCGTAAAGTGATTTTTATGTTAAGTTGTACAGTAGAGAGATTACGTAATATATTCTTTTATAAGCATTTAACTATTAGTTTGTGGATCTTTTTTGCAATACGTGGAGTGTTATTTGATATTAATTCAAAATTACCCGTACAATAGAGAAATTATAAATTTAAAAATTTGTGAAATTTGTATCAAGTAACTTTAACGATTAACCCATGTTTTTCAAATATTATCTCAAATGTCTTTTTGCTTCTATTTCATTTCTAAAACTTCAGTCTATAATTTTTTTTTAAATTCATGTTTTTCTCTTCTGGTCACATTATAAATTGAGATATTTATTCGAGATTAATTTAGTTTTCTCAACGCTTCATACACACAACCTCGTTTTTCTTTGCTTAGACCGCCGCAGAATTCGCGGAGCGCGGCGTTTCGCGTGATTTTCCTTAGCTACGTCCCTTTTACACCGAGACACTTGCAGAAGCAAGGTAAAGGAAAATAAAAAATCTGAAAATTGAAACCGGACAAATTTAAAAGGAAAATTTATTAAATTAAAGACACCAAATTGCGGGACGAGCTGGGCTCGGGGCTCTGAAACTATCGAAAGATCCTTGCGGCTTCGAGCTCTATATGTTCGTTAATAACCATTCATTAAAACGCTTTAACGCTTTGAGGTCCAAAGTACTTCAGTTGCTAAAATGTTCAAATGATTATTTAACACCAGGATTTAAAAACAAATTTAATTGAAAACAAATAAAAGCTTGTCTTCACATACACACTATACAATCAAAGTTTTATTTCAAAATTCTGGTGTCATTGTGGAACTTGAAGATTAAAATTAGGTGAGATATATAATATCGGCCTCCCTTCAAAAGGTTAAAACAAAATGGGAATATATATTATGATATAGAACTTATCTTATGGATCACTTATTTTTTTATTTTTTAACCATTGTGTTAATTATTTAAAACTTCCTTGTATACTAAATAAATAAATATAAAACCAAGGAAGTTTTTATTAGCTTATCTTCAACCTAAAATGCACTTAAAGTATTTTGTAATTTTTTTTTCTTATTTTCAATCGTGTTATAAATTTAACAGCTTAGTTATAATAATTGATTTCTTCTTTACTCAAATTATAAATATAAGTTTAATACAAAAATTTTTTTTTTTACTTATAATATTTCATCAACTCAATCACGCATTTCTTTGCATAGACATATAATCATTCTTAAACATAGTATTAAACAAGATGTGAAAATAACATGCAATAAACACCTAAAGGATCAGGATCCATAAACCGTGTTTTTGACCCATGAATAAAGACTAAAATTGCATTTTGTTATACTGACTTAATTATTTCACTTTTTAATATTAGAAGGGTTATTCTGTACAATTTCAAAAATAGTTTTTGCATTTTGTTCGGATTTATATGACTTACACAAGCTCAAAGTTTGTATTATTCGTAGTTTTTCATAAAAATACGCAATTTCTCCTAATTTTACCCCAATTGTTTATATGAGCGCAATCATGCAACACTTTCTTCTTCACATATATGATAAAATACATCAAAATGTACAATATATGTAAAAATGAAAGTGTTGCAAAGCTGCGCTCATAGTAAAATATTAAAAATAGAAATAAACCCATTTACTGTTAAGTGCATTACCTCACGTCACCTCACAAGACTTTAGGATGCAGCAACATGTTTATACGTTCTAAAATGAACGTAGCTATAGCTAATGTGAAGGAATATAGTTATTAGCAATAGTTACGTTCATTTTAGCACATTTAAACACGTTGCTGCATCCTAAAGACTTCTTAGTGACGTGAGGGAATGCAGTTACATAACTATCTATTTTTAATATTTTACTATGAGCGTAGCTTTGTAACACTCTTATTTTTACATATATTGTACATTTTGATGTATTTTATAATATGTGTAAAGAAGAAAGTGCTGCACGATTGCACTCATTAAAATAATCGAGGTAAAATTAGGAGAAATTGCGTATTTTTTATGAAAAACTACGAATAATACGAACTTTAAGCTTTGTGCAAGTCATATAAATCCGAATAAAATGTAAAAACTATTATTGAAATCGTACAGGATAAACTTTCTAATATTAAAAAGTGAAATAATTAAGTCAGTATAACAACATCGAATTTTAGTCTTTATTCATGGGCCAAAAACACAGCTTATGAACCCTGATCCTTTAGCTTATGCATTTTTTTTTTTTTTTTTTTTTACACAAGATGGAGTGTTAAAATTATTTGTATAATAACGCTCTACGGCCTGGCTTTGCTGGGTAGAGTGGCCTCCCTTAGGCATTCAATAGATAATATAATTAAATAAATATAAAATTTGTGAAATTTCCCTTCCCTTCCCCTAGTTCAATCCTAATGCTCTTCAACTGTTTTCTCAAAGCTTTTTTTTTTTTTTTTCCTTTTTTTACTCATAAAAAAATAACATTTTAATGGCAATGCCCTCATTTAGTCAAACTATAATTAAAAATTTATTACAAGAATAATTTTTGTTAAATTGTTTTATTAAGACAAACTTGTATTTTTTTTTTCTTTGATAAATAATCATTATTATAATATAAAATTTTACAAAGAATTAACTTTTGTCTGAAGGATAACTTTTACATCACGTAAAGGATTTGTCATTTAAATTTTTATTACTTTATTATTTCGATTAAAGTTAAATTGTAGTGTATTTAAAATGATGATAAAATATAAAGTAGACATTTTAAATTAATTTCATTTTTAATGAGCAGGAATTATGAAATAATTTTAACTTGCTTTAATTTCAATTTATTTTTAAAGTGCACTCGTTATTATTATAAAATTTTTTCAATGATATCATTCTTGAAGTGTTTTAGTAATATTTTAAACAATTGTATATCATTGAATTTTTAAATGTTTTACTCCGACTTTGAAATAATGTACAAACTAAACTTTTAAAATATAAAATTAATTATGCATTTTAGTATTTTTTATTAAAGCATTCCTTGTTTAACACACTGTTAAACACGATGCGAATATAATCTATTATAAGGACTTTCGTTTTAGCTTAAGTATCTCTTTTAGGTAATGTAAAGTGTTTATCATTTTAAAATTACATGTGTAGCAAAGAAGTTAAATCATTATAAAAACCCGTTAAAGTGTAATTCAATCAACTTCATGTCATAATGTTCTTGAAGTATTTTCCAAAAATCTTTTTCAATTATATTTCATTTATAAATATTAACACCTTAGTTAATAACTTCTTTCTTCATCTAGTAAAATGATAAATAAAAACTTAATACAAGATTAAATTTTCCTTATACTGTTATATTAACATGCTCTCGTATTTGAATGTTTAAACATGTAAAATTTTTTAACGCACTGCTAAACAAGATGATAATATAATTATTTAAAAGAACTTAACTGTTAATTTATTTATAATATTTTACAATATGTAGAATGTTTATTATTTTAAAATTACTTTTACAATAGAAAAATTAATAAATATAAAAACCTGTGAAACTTCCTTTTAGTTGACGTCAATGTATAAGGCACTTCATATACTTTGCCAGGAGTCTTTTTATTTCTATATCCTTTATAAAACCTAACACCTGATTTCTTCTATTAATCAAATTATAAATTATAATTTTGATATAAATAAAGTTCATCTAACAAAGGATATGAATTATCACTTACTACTTAGTAACCAATAGAGTGAAAAAAAATGTCCAGACCGGGTATCGAACCAGGAACCTTTGGCATTACGCACTAATGCTCTACCATTTGGAGCGATCCGGACGACATCCAGTCTAGCATTTTCTCACACTTATGTATTGGCACGGCTGCGACTTTGCAGCACAAGATGGAAAGTCAACCGTGAGCACACAACATCAGTGTCATGCATGAGTCTCATGCATCCACTCAAGTTCTTTGTTATTGGCATGGCTGCGACATTGCAGCAGAAGCAAAAACATAAGAGTGAGAAAATGCTAAACTTACATAAGAGTGAAAAATGCTAAACTGGATTTCGCCAAATGGTAGGACATTGCTGTGTAATACCAAAGGTCCTGGTTTGAACCCCGGTCTGGACATCTTTTCACTCTGTTGGTTATACGCTGAGTAGTAAGTGATACTTCCTATCCTTTGTTATACAAGTTCCAGATTAAGTTCCGCTCTGCTGGAAAATTTAATCCACATATAAATAACTTTGTTTCTTAACATAATCTCGTACTTCCTTGCTTAGACATTTAATCTTTTTTCACTCTGTTGGTTATACGCTGAGTAGTAAGTGATACTTCATATCCTTTGTTATACAAGCTCCAGATTCAGTTCAGCTCTGCTGGAAAATTTAATCCACATATAAATAACTTTGTTTCTTAACATAATCTCGTATTTCCTTGCTTAGACATTTAATCTTTTTCACTCTGTTGGTTATACACTGAATAGTAAGTGATACTTCATATCCTTTGTTGTAATAAGTATTCTCCAGCGTAAGTTCAGCTCTGCTGAAAATTTATTTAGCATACAAATAACTTTGTTTCTTAACATAGTCTCGTATTTCCTTGATTAGACATTTAATTATATTCACTCTGTTGGTTATACGCTGAGTAGTAAGTGATACTTCATATCCTTTATTGTACTAAGTATTCTCCAGCGTAAGCTCAGCTCTGCTGGAAAATTTATTTACCATATAAATAACTTTGTTTCTTAACACAATATCGTATTTTCTTCCTTAGACATTTAATTTTTTTCCCTCTGTTGGTTATACGCTGAGTAGCAAGAGATACTTCATATTCTTTATTATAATAAGTATTCTCCAACGTAAATTCAGCTCTGCTGGAAAATTTATTTAGCATATAAAAAACTTTGTTTCTTAACACAATCTCGTATTTCCTTGATTAGACATTTAATCTTTTTTCACTCTGTTGGTTATACGCTAAGTAGTAAGTGATACTTCATATCCTTTGTTGTAATAAGTATTCTCCAGCGTAAGTTCAGCTCCGCTGGAAAATTTATTTAGCATATAAAGAAACTTTGTTTCTTAACACAATCTCGTATTTCCTTGCTTAGACATACAATTTTTATTTACTTACGCTATTAAACAAGTTGTGGTTATAAACATTTATAATGACTTAAATTTCAGCTTAAAGAACTTTTTGGCATTACGTAAAATATTTTATTTTAAAATTACTTATATAACAGAAAAATTAAATAAATATAAAATCCCTTGAAATTTCCTCATTTTACTCATTTTTGAAAAATGACAAAATATGAATACAATCTGTTACACACACTTAACTTCTATCTGAAGGACTACTTTTAACTTCCCTTAAAGGATTTATTATTTAGAAATTACTAATGATATTTTATTATACAGATTTAAGCTATTGTTTTGTGCGCTTAAAACGATGATAAAATATTATGCAAGCATATTTAATTTATTTATATGTTAATGAGCAAGAATTATGAAATAACGTTAAGCTACTTCATTTTCAATTTATTTAAAAAATATATGCATAACTATGATTTCACCTTAAAAATTTTAAACCTTGCCATATCTCAAGTGTTTTAGTAACATTTTTAAAGAATTTTATATTATGGTCTTTTAATATGTTTTGCTCTATAGTTAAAACAATGTTCAAATTAAATTTTTAAAATGTGAATTAATGGGATATATTTTTTTTTTATTAAAGATCTTTTTTATAGCAGTAAAGTTATACACTATATAAAAAATCCCTCGAGAAGAAAAACCTTTTAGACAACAAAATATATCCATTTTAGCTAAGAATATATGAATATAATCTTTATAAATACTTAAGTTTTAGTTTAGGGATCTTTTCTATTTTACTTCGAGTGTTATTTATTTTAAAATTACTTCATAATAGAGGAATTAAATAACTGTAATATTTGTGATATGTTCATTCAGTTGACTTAACTTATAATGGTCTTATAATATTTTGTAATTTTTTTTTTAAATTTCTGTAGCATTTAAAAGACTTAATACCTTAGTAATTCATTTCTTCTACTAGTCAAATTATAAGCTAATTGTTTTAATGTATAAGCAATTGTTTTCTTACAATATTTCATTAACACAATTTCCTATTTATTTGCTTTAGATACTTAATCATCCTTTAACAAGACCTATATATACTCTTTTGTAAAGGGCATAACTTTTATATTAGGTATATATATATATTATTATTATTTATTAGTATAACAGAGAAATATTAAAAACTGCAAAAAAATTAACGTTTATTTAAATTTAACTGCTAATGCTCTTCGAATATTTTCAAAAAAGTCTTTTTATTTATATTTCATTTATAAAATTTAAGGCTTTAAATTAAAATTGTTTGCCTCATCCTTTCAAACTATAAATAAAAATGCAACATAAAATAAATTTCTCTTCACAATATTCTATTAATATAATCCCGTATTTCCTTGCTTAGTTAAACATATAATTAATCTTTAACACATTTTTAAATAAGATGTGATTATAATCTTTTATATGGACTCGAAATTTTAAGTATAGATCTTCTTTTAAATTATGTTAAAGTGTTTATGCAAAAATTACTTTCATAATAGCGAAGTTAAAAAAAAATACATAAAACCTATAAATTGGCTATTAAATCAACTTCAATCTATAATCCTCTTCACGTATTTTCTAGAAATCCTTTTATCTTCATTTATAAAAATTATCTCTTTTGTTAATAATTGCTTTCCAATTCTAATCAGGCTATAAAGTAAAATTTTAAAAGAACAACAATTTTTCTTCTTACAAATTTTTATTAAAATAATTTGGCATTTCAGTGTTTGCACATGTAATCATTATTCAACAGAGTGTTAGACAAGATGTGACTATAAACTTTTATAAAGACTTAACTTTTAGGTTACTGATCTTTTTTACATGACGTAAGTGTTAATTATCTTAAAATTATCTTTGTAATAGATAAATTAAATAAGTATAAAAACCTGTCAAATTTCTATTAAGTTATCTTGAATAAGTTGTCTATAATTACCTTCTACTTCTAGTCAAACTCTATATAAAATTATAATAGAATAACAATTTTGCAATGTTTCGTGAACAGGATTTCGTATATCCTTGATTAGATATATAACGTTTCTTTAAGTCACTGTTAAACAGGATGTGAAATTATCTTTTATACAGACAACTTTTATTTTATATATTTCTTTTACATAATGTGAATTATTTATTATTGTAAAATTAATTGTACCATAGAGTGATTAAAAAAAGTGTAGAAAACTTAGAAATTTCCTTTCAGTTAACTTCAATGTATAAGGTTATTGAAATATTTTATCAAAACTATATATTTTTCTCTTTCATTTACAAAATTTAACTTTTGAATCAAAAGTTGCTTTTCTTCAAGGAATTTATAAATTGAAAGTTTTATAAAAGATAATTGTTTTTCTTAAAATGTTTCTTCAACACACTTAGTATAATAAAACACAATGTAAACACATTGATAATTTGTTGTTACTACAGAGGTGCCATAAAACAAAACACAGTTTTAAAAATTAAAACTATTAGATGTTAAAAATCCATAAGCTTTCGGCTAAACATTAGCCTTCCTCAGATGAACACAAGCCGTCGAGAAGACGCCGCTCCGATTCCGAATGGCGCGCTCTGGCCAGATCCAAAATGGGCGAAAGAAACCAATCCACTATGAATTGGAAGGAGAGAAAGAAGTTGGGATGATACCATTACAAGCCGGGGGGGGGGGGGGGGGGTCAGCAAAAACCAAAAATCCCAGTGACACCCAATACATTATACCATATACGAGGGATCTGATAAGATAATACATCATTACATGTATTATCACCTCTTTTCAAAATTTCTAGGGATTCTCTGATTATGCAACTATTATACTGTGAACAATGTGAAATTATTTTAGTTTTACTTAAAAATATATCAATATCTTTAGCTTGATTTAGTCTGGATAAAGCAGTGGATAATTAACCTTTTTTTATGTCAGCCGTATGTTCTTTAATCCTTTCCTTTAATTTGCGAGTTGTCATGCCTATATATGAATATGTTTTAGAACTACCATTAACTTTAAAAGGAATAATATAAATGCCAGACTTATCTCCATTATCAATGGGGTCAATCATTCTATGTACCAGATATTTTAGCTTTGTTGGGGGCGTTGCAAATGTTCTAGCAAAGCCCCCAACAAAGCTAAAATATCTGGTACATAGAATGATTGACCCCATTGATAGCAAAGCCCCCAACAAAGCTAAAATATCTGGTACATAGAATGATTGACCCCATTGATAGCAAAGCCCCCAACAAAGCTAAAATATCTGGTACATAGAATGATTGACCCCATTGATAGCAAAGCCTCCAACAAAGCTAAAATATCTGGTACATAGAATGATTGACCCCATTGATAATGGAGATAAGTCTGGCATTTATATTATTCCTTTTAAAGTTAATGGCAGTTCTAAAACATATTCATATATAGGCATGACAACTCGCAAATTAAAGGAAAGGATTAAAGAACATACGGCTGACATAAAAAAAGGTAAATTATCCACTGCTTTATCCAGACTAAATCAAGCTAAAGATATTGATATATTTTTAAGTAAAACTAAAATAATTTCACATTGTTCACAGTATAATAGTTGCATAATCAGAGAATCCCTAGAAATTTTGAAAAGAGGTGATAATACATGTAATGATGTATTATCTTATCAGATCCCTCGTATATGGTATAATGTATTGGGTGTCACTGGGATTTTTGGTTTTTGCTGACCCCCCCCCCCAGAAAGGATACAGAAGGATATTTTTTACATTGCATAAAGGATTTATTATTGTTAAATTACTAAGGGTAGTGTACTGTATCCATTAAAGATAATTTAAAATGATTACAATGATAATAAAGATTAAGAAATTTAAAAATTAATTCCTTTGTTAATAAACATGAATAATGAAATAACCCTTTTGTTGCAATCCCCGTGATATCCCCTTTTGTGATATCCCCTTGATTTGCAAAAAGTAGCGACTATTTTGATCAAGTTCATAGCATTGATTGATCCATTGATAGATTGATCCATTGATTATATCCCCGCTATTTGCAAAATTAGCAACTATTTTGATCAAGTAGATAGCATTGATTGATCAATTGATAGATTGATTCATTGATTATATCCCCGCGATTGGCAAAAATTAGCGACTATTTTGATCAAGTAGATAGCATTGACTGATCCACTGATAGATTGATCCATTTTGTAATTTATAACTACTGAATGTTTTAATGTAATTGTGATATTCCCGGGATTTAAAATAATAGCGACTATTTTGATCAAGTACATACCATTGATTGATTCATTGATTATATTCCCGTGATTTACAAAATTTAGCGAATAATTTGATCAGGCACATAGCATTGGTTGATCCATTTTGTAATTTATAACTGCTAAATGTGTTAATGTTTGTGGGATATCACCGAGATTTTCAAAAATTACTGACTATATTGATCAAGTAAACAAGAACGAAATATCATTCATCAGTCGTAGATTATGAAACACTTTCCAACATTAACAGACTATCAATAAAAAAAAATATATAACATTTTCCTTGTATGAAATGAGATCATTAAATAAGCAACTTAAACAGTTAATTCAGTAAAAATCTATTTTCAGCAATTGATGACCATATACAGTAATGTGTTAAAATTCTTTTCTGTAACCAGTATGCAAACTATAAATTTATACACCTCACCAAATACACTCAAGATTTTATAACTTTAAAAATGCATACCTCAGCGGAAAATGCACTTATCGATCTTAGTCAGTCCTGTTACCGAATTCTTTTGCGAGTCTTTGTAAATGAATGATAAATGCTCTGCATTCCATGATATATAGAAAACATGTTGCAGTTCACTTCAGTAATTTCATTATGTTTGAAGCATCATAACATCATTACAATGCACCGCAAACGCTTTTTCCTCATACATAATAATCTCATGGAGTTCTTTTGTGCGCCCCTGTAAACCACCTATAAATGCTGTTTCTTCTATACTTCTGAAAAAGCATGTTCTTGGCCATCTCAGTGATACATATCTCGTCTGATCTATCTCGTTTTGTTTGAAATATCGTAACACCAATAAAATGCACCACAAATGATATTTTTTCGGTGTCGCACACAATTCATCGCAGCGTCAATTCGTCACAGTGACAATTCGTCGCAACGAAAATGTTTTTGAAGTCTATGATGATAAAATAAAGGCAATTTAGTAAAATTAGTTAATAATAATTTGGTTTTTTAGATATAATCGCATGTAAATTGTTAGTTCTAATTCTCTACATCTAAAAAACTAATTATCATTAAACATTTTTGCTAAATTATCATTATTTTATCATCATAGCCTTCAAAAACATTTTCGTTGCGACGAATTGACACCACAACGAATTGACGCTGCGATGAGTTTTCGCCGCGACGAATTGACGCTGAGATGAAATGTGCGCGATGAATTGTTCCGCGATGAATTGTGCGCGACGAATTGACACAGAACCATTTTTTCCCCATACACAATGATGCAACGGAACTCTTCTGTGTGTGCCTGTAAACGAACTATAAATGCTACACACTTCATTTTGAATACCGAACATTTTATAGTAAACCTCAATAACATATAAAAATTTCATGCAACCTGAGTTTATTTATGAGAGTCAGACATAGAACGACAGACAGAAAGACAAACAGACGGCAGAAAGACAAACCGAACTCGTAAACATTTTCCAACTTTGTTGCAAAGCGTTAAAAAAATGAACTCAACCAAAATTATCGGAATTAACTGAAGTTACAAGACTCTGTTTTAGAAGTATTTCGATTATACAACCGATGCATTATTGTAACGTTACCATTTAAATAATCGATTTTTAAACGCACGACTTTAATTGATTCATTCTAGATAAGCGAAATCACAGTCCAGGCGTTCTTTAGAGAAAATTATTCAACTGTATTACTCTGATTCTGATATGAAATTCAAATGGTCTAGAATAATATTATTCATTTTCAAAGTTAATGCATATTTCTCATTTGATACATAGTAAATTATTCAGTGTATCAGCAGAGAATTTATTCTGAGAATCAACAGCTTTACCAACAACACTTGTCATGTCTTGGTATATTTGAATATTATGCTTTGATTGCTTTATTTTTCCTCGATTACAATAAACAACCGATACACTATTATATCTTTTTAATCAGTGGTACTTCCTACGCTGACCGCGGGCCGCATGTGGCACACGATTTCATTTTAAGTAGTCCTGCAATTTGAGCACAAAACAGAAAGAATATATAAATATATACACATATATATATTTTGTAAAATGTAATTTTTAAAGACTTCGAGATTGTTTTTAAAATTAGTTACAATAAATATATATATATACAGAGTGTCTCATTTATTTTGCAACCCGCGTAAACACGAATCAAATGAACAAAACGAGGGCACGCGCACACCGTTAGCGCAGGTAGCGTTGTGAAGGGGCGTGTGAGCAACACTACCAACACGCTAGAAAACCACAGGAGACACTTCAGTGCTAAGGAGAACGAAGTGAAAGGTAGTTTTGCGACATGGTGCTATGTGCAGAATAACGCGCGTTTACTATTGAACATTATTTTCGAACGTCTTCGTACAAAACAGTCAAGGAAGGATATGAAAACAAGTTTCCAGAATCTGTGGTGCCAAATAAAAGCACAATTAAGCGAATCGTGGACCATTTTCAAACAGAATGGACTGTGGAACCGAAAAGAAAGAACCGTCTGTCATTTGTCCTAACTGACCACAAAATGAAGGAAATCTAGAGGAAAATTAAGGAGAAACCGGCCACGTCAGTAAGAAAATTAGCAGATGAATGTTTCGTTTGGTTTCAAAACGATGGCGCTCCTGTGCATACGGCCAACGACACTCTGTCAATTCTCCAAGAATTTTTTGGTGATCGGCTAATTACAAAAGGACTATGGCCTCCACGCAGTCCAGACCTGTCACCGCCCAATTTCTTCTTGTGGGGCTATTTGAAAATTCGCGTGTTCCGTGAACTGGTAGCCTCGATTACTGAACTAAAAACTCGCACTACGGAAGAGATAAACTCTATCACACCCAACACCATTAAAGAATGTGTCTCGAAACCTCCTCAAACGGGCCCAGATATGTAAAGATGAAGACGGCGGTCACTTCTAACACCTTTTGTAGTCGTTTAAGCACTTCTGTAAAATAAAAACAAGTTGGAAATCGTACGTCAAACATGACAAACGTGGTGCGTTCGTACTATAGCTAGTTATATAAATATTCAGATCTTGATGATTTTTAATTCTGTGAAATGAATTTTATCGTCTGCAGATTAATTTCTGTAATAAAATAAGTATCTCGGTCGCTTGACGATTAAACCCCGGAAGCTCCTATAACAAAAAAGCACCGATTTTTAAAAAAAAATCTAATTTCTTAAAAAATATTTTTATTAATATCTGCGAAAGTTTTGATGCGATTTTAATAAAATTTGAAATGTCTCGACAAAATTCTGCAAAGATAATATATCTTAAATTTCAAACCATTCGGTTGGGTAGTTTTTGCGTTGTTATATGCGGACGGAAGGACAGACAGACGGACGGATCAGACGCCGACAATAGGTGCTACGTATTTATATAATTACGAACGCACCTAATTAATGTTTGTACAATTCTTATCACTATAACATGAATGTTCTTTTTTTAGGGTTGCAAAATCAATGAGACACTTTGTATATATATATATATATATACATATAAATAAAAATAAACATAAGGCTTCTATAATTGTATTTCCATTTACTAAAACTAATTATTGGAGTCGAATATTGTAAGTCTCGTCTAGTCTAGCATCCTGTATCAGATTGTATAACCCGATTTAACCCGAACCCGACCCGACTTGAGGTTCGGTTCGGGTCGTGTTGACACTATTGTATTTCGTTGTGGGTCAGGTTGGTTCTAATTGTTTCGATTTTGGGTTGGTTTCGAGTTAGTACATACCTCTTGCGGGTTGGATTCGGGTTGACCGAATTTTTCAAAATAGTCTAGAATATATTTTTAGACGAAAAAAAAAATCACATATTTGAACATTAACGAGTATATATATGTCCATGTTTCATCACTTAAAAAAAATTATAATAGAGATATAATTGTAGAATATTTTTCCATAGTTGTATTAAACATGGATTAAATTTCTTCCATTTTGGTTCAGGTTTAAGTTTTTCGGGTTCGGTTTGGGTTTGGGTTAACGTAATTTTTTCGCTTCACCCACGCAGGACTTTATTCTGGCCTATAGTGTTTGAGGTCACCTTCACTAAGCTAACCAATTAGCCCAATAGACCTTATCCATCCCGTAGTTAATATGTTGTTAACATAGGTTAAAATTAACAGTCATATATTAATTAGTATATAATAGTAGTTCATTATAATTACTAGGGCAAACAACACGGGATTCTCGGGATAGAGAATATGTGTGAACACCATTTATTTTTTTAATTGAAAATTCTAGTAGATTTTTTACATTTAATAATTTTTGTAGATTGTCCCCTAACAACGCCAAAGAGCATGTTTACATGAAATGTGTTAATTACGTATTCAAATAAAATTTTGAAATTTATTAAAAGCGGTAATTTCGTATTGGTCTCGTGCCAGAAGTTAATAGCCGAAGAAATCCCTAAAAATTTCGTTATCTTACAGCAGTTTTTTTTCTCATAATTTCAGCAGTTTATTTCAATTACATGTGTTAAATTTGTGTTTTATTTATACTATTTTATTTATTGCTGAACGCAGTTTTAATTTCGTTATTGAATATTAGCAGAAAACAAATGCTAAACTTTTTATAGTGTTTAAAATGCAAACAGATTAATATTTGTAATCGTTTGCAAGCGATAGAGATAGATTTTTTTTTTAAAATCATGCTTGAAATTTAATTTAAATGCTATAAAAAATGAGTAAATTGTGATACAGTTTTCCAACAATTTGCATTTGAAAGTACATTTTTTTCTTATATAACAGTGTAAAAATTAAAAATATGCGATGCTTAGAAATTACAAAAATTGCAGTAACACAAATCGCAAATCCGAAATTTCATCCTCAAATGTTGCCATTCGCAAAATAACGTCAGCGTTACGCACGGACACGTTTGTCCTTTATAATATAGATTGATAGACAGAAACGTAAGGGCGGGCCCTCAGCTTAGTTCTATACCAGACTGTGGAGCTTACAATAATTTTAATGAGTATCACTGATTTTAAATAATCGATATTTATTCAGACGATTTAAATCGATTGAGTTTTAAATAGCAAGATTACAATCCACAGTACTTTGATGCTTTCCGTTATATTTGAGAATCAGTGGACCCGTGCAAAAATTTCGCACTGTATACTTTTTTTTTTTTTTTTTTTTTTTTTTAGCAAAATCTAATATTTTTTAGAAGCTGGTTTAAACTTCTAAAGAAAAATTAAGAAAAAAAAATATCTGGAAACAGCATTAGTCAAGCCAGAATATCATCTCCTTTATTCCATCAATGTTACTGTAAAAACTGATTGAAGATAGCAAAATGCACGCTCTAGGAAAAAAAAAAAAAGAAAAAAGAAAAGAACTAACTATTGTATTTTAATTGCATTAGAGGATGACGTCATCTGCTTCGGGAAAAACACGGGACAAAGAAACAAAAATTGTATACATATAAAATACAATTTAATTTAATATAACAAAGCATACCTTTCAGGCTATATGTGAAATACCACTGTTTCGATCGATCGATGGCGTTCATTTCTTTTAAACATTTGAATTTGAATTTTGTTTTTTAATCATAAATATAAAATAAACACATGCAGAGACACCACGCTTTATTTTTAATTTTTTTTATTTTATAATCATAGTTGAGCACGATAAAAATATGATAATGCGGTATTTTATTTTTGGGGAAACATTGATTTGAGAAAAAAACTTTCATTTCATTTATGTAAACAATGCGGATTTAATATTTAAATAACTGCAATTTTTAATCAAAGACAGTTCAAAAACCTTATGATACCTCATTCATTGATGTGCGTTTTGTAAATGCCTAGAAAAAGAGATTGTCAGGTTTCTCTCACAGGTGCAAGAGTTGAAAGCTATTCTTAAGTGATTAGCATATTGTATGTATTGTATATGTATCTATTGTGTACCGTTAGAGGCTGGTTTAAGAAGAATCTTAATCCGAAGGGGAGCGACTCAGAATATGAGTGGAAGGAAGGTGGAACAGAATGAAAGAAGTATTTCCATTGCAATGTGGTCTTTCATAGATAAGAAAGCTATTGCACTCTTTTATTTAGGAAGACAGATCCGTCAAGAGGAAGGAAGGGTTGTCAAGGACCCTAGGAAACAGGGGAGAAACCCCGTAGAAAGGAGGGTGCTAGGCAGTTTACGAGAGAGAGAGAGTTAGTTCGGACGTAGCAGCGAAGTGTGAAGGTTGCTCGGGGAATGAGCGTTGAGACCGGGGTTAGTTCGAACGTGGTAGTGAAGGTGTGAGGTCGTTGAGAGTTGACGATCTGAGCCACGTGTGTTTAACGGTATCTCTCGAAAGAAAGAGAGAGCGGGTGTGAGATGAATAGAAATCTCAGTGCGGAATGAATTGACGTAGTCTAACGGTACACGTAGAGCGTTTTCTGTAATTGTTTTGATTTAGTGTTAAACCGGATAATTTACATCCGAGTTTAAGTGTAAATATTGTTAATAAATTGTTACTTTAACTTTAATTGAAAGAGTTAGGTTTTTATTGAATATACATCAAATATCGTGCCCGATATCACGTATTCATATCGGTGGTGGCAGCATATCAAAAGACCGGATTTATTTCGAAGTTGTGTGGACGGAGAAGTGGAATCCGACAGAGATGTTGACAACAGTAATAATATATACATATGATATACATTGATCTTTATTACTTTCCCCTGATTATCCAGTCGATGCACAATCTATAAATTTAAAGCAAAAAGCGCATTCTGTCAAGTTCACACTCTCTTTTCCAAACTAAAATCGTCTCTTTGCGCATACGTTAATGTTTTTTTAGGGCTTCTACCCTCAGAAACGGGAAACGTGTTTACCTCTCACCTGTTTAGCCTAGGGGGATTGAAAAAGTTTGATTTAAAACGGATGGCGTAATATGCCATTGCGTTGAAAGTTTTTTAACAAAGTTTTTTAAGAACTCATGTTTTCACTACTAAATATGCATATTTTTTCGCAAAATTTTAAAGAGAACTTGGATACAGTTAAATTTATAACCGATGGAAATTTCAGAGAGTTCGGAAGGTGAGAACTGTTTTTTTTATTGCTATGTTAAAGGAGCCGACGCGAAAACAAACAAACAAACTAAAAAGCGAGAAGCAAACATTTCTTTTACAACTAGATAACAATATTTTTTCACGAATTTTTTACACGGGGTGTAAAACCGTTTTATTTATAACCAATAAAGATTTCAAAGCTTTTGAACAAAAAGAACTTTTTATTTTAAATTTATGAAACGACCCCACGTAAAAAAAACCCCAAGAAAATGGGCGCTTTTTTCACTAAATATCAATATTTTTCATTTTAAAACATAATTTCATACAAAATTGGATTAAAGATATAAAATAATGAAAACATGTTTATTTATTTATTTATTTATTTATTTATTATCATGGGCCCGAGCAACGCCGGGCGGGTGTCAGCTAGTTTTATCAATATCATTTAAATAATCTATATTAAAGCAAACGAGTTCAATTGATTCATTTTAGATATTAGGTGAAATTAATCCAGCTGTTTTACTCTAAAGCAGATCTGAAACTCAAAAACGCTATAAAATTAACTTCAATATTAACTTTCGGGGTTCACATATTTAGTCTCATTTGCATCATATATTTATCCAATATATCAGTTGAGATTATACACTTTATCAGCCTTATAATGTGTTATGAACAGCTTTTCCATCAAACATTGTAATTTACGGCAAAATTGTAAATTTGACATTAATTTGAATTGTTTTCTCTCAATTACACAACCTGCACTATTCTATCGTCATCATTTAAATAATCGATATTTAATTGAATGAGTTAAATTGATTAATTCTTGAGAAGCGAAATTATAGTGCAAGTGTATTTGACAAAATTCAATCAGCTGTTTTACTCTAACACTGATCTGGATTTCTATTAGTATATAGACTGCAATTTAGTATGCACCTATGAAGTAAATGTAGCGATCTCAATCGATACGGTGTTCAGTGTTTCAGCTGAGATATTGCTCTGAAGGTGCATATTTGACAGCTTTTCCCTCATCGGTTATCTTATCATTTCCGGTATAGGTGAGTATACAGGGTTGCCATGATTAAAGTGCATGTGTTTGAAGGGCTCTACAAGATAAACTATTTGGAATATTTTTAAAAGCTTTGGTATTTATAGTATTTACTGGTTAATTCTTCACCAATCTTTAACTCGCCGTTCAACTCCCAGTTGAGTAACCCTAGGTTGGCAAATATAACTACCGGTTGATATTTCTAATTAATCGTTAACTTCAAAGTCACGGTTTTCGACTCTGGGTTAGTGAACGGAAAGTTGAAATGTGTATATGTGATTGGCCAAAGGGATCACATGACGTAGCAATCGTCTTTCCCGAGTTCAGTCCTCCCTTGAGCCATTTTTCTATAACAAAACGAAACAGAGTATTGAAAGAGCATACTTGTGGTATTTATTTTTAAATAAATAAAATTACAAATAAATTTCGAATTAATATTTTGATTTGATTGTTTAGAAATACAGTCACATCATAAGATGTTCATTTTTACAAAATTTTGGTTATAGTAAAATTTTATTTTTTTTAAGTTATTTGATTAAAGAATATATATATATATATATATATATATATATATATATATATACATTTATATTATCTAAGTTTTATAAGCAAATAACGAGCTAGATTTATTTATTTTGCAAGACTATTACATAAAAATGCATTTTAATACCTTTATTTCTAAATATATGAAAATAATTTTATAAATATATTTTCTAAATATATATATTTTTTTTAACTAAAGTAATTTATTACAGATTCAATAAAATTATCTTGGATATAATTGCATGCTTGGTAGCCTTTATCCCTTATGCGAGACGTAAGAAGGTTATTTGTTTTTAATTTCATGTGTAGATTATTATAATTTTTTTTAAAAATTCTCTGTATAATAATTTTAGAAGCTGTTTGAAAAAATTCTCGTAAAATAGAAAAATTTTCAAGAAATAATCTGAAAAATGTTTCTTTCAAACAAAAATTATTATTTTCAACTAATATATACTTGTTAGTTTAGTTCAAATTATTTATCTATGACAAACGGATAAACATACGCGATATTTTAACAGAAAATTCCTTCCTTCTATGATTTTATGCTTTAACCCTTCTTTGCATTGTGATGGAAATTTCCATCACTGTTTATTTAACTTTTAATAAATAAATCAACTTCTTCGCCACCACTATTTTTATATAGAAATATTAATCTAGTAAATTTCCCGTGAACTATGTTGCTGAACAAAGTTAAAAATCTACATAACCACAAAATAAGATCACTAAATATAATTAAAATCTAGAGAAATGCTTAAGTGATACTAAAAGAAAACAACAAAAGGCTTATAAAAACCTTTTTAATGATCAACATACGTTTCAACGCTCACTACGGCGTCATTTTCAAAGAAAATATAATGATAAACTAAGTATTCTTGCAAATTTGGAAAAATAACCATGAAAACACGAATCACGAGATCCAATTACGTAAAAAACGAGAAAAAAGCAGGTGCTTGAAGTAGCCAACTATAATCGTGAAAATTATATTTCGTTATTGCTTTTTAAAACGGAAAAGAACCTCGTGCCAAATTTTAGGCAATTCAAATGAGGCAGATTCATTGCAAATGTTAACGTTACGTATGTAGATTTGTATTGATTCATGGATTTCATGGATAATGGATGGGAAGTAGGCTCTTGATGGGTAAATTATTTTACTATTTTTAAAATCAATTTCTATTGCTTCGGTTCTATGTAGTCGTGCTAGTGCTGTAGTACTCCTGTTATATTTTATATCTGCTATATGCTCTTTTAATCTTGTTTGAAACTTTCTGGTGGTCATTCCTATATAATATTGTAACGTTCCATCCGCTCTGGTGAATGGGATTTCATAAACACCTGATAGTTGATATGGTTCTATTGGGTCTATTTTCTTACAAGCTACACTTTTTAATTTTATGGATGGTTTTGCAATACGGCAGATATTAAATTTTCTAAGTTTATATTTTAATATTTCAAAGAATCCTGGAAAATATTGTAAAGTTGTTATCTTTCAGTTCCGCAATAGAAATTGATTTTAAAAATAGTAAAATAATTTACCCATCAAGAGCCTACTTCCCATCCATTATCCATGAATCAATAGAAATCTACATACGTAACGTTGGCTACTTCAAGCACCTGTTTTTTTCTCGTTTTTTACATATTTGGATCTCGTGATTCGTGTTTTCAAGGTTATTTTTCCGAATTTGCAAGAATACTTAATTTATCATTATATTTTCTTGAAAATGACGCCGTAATGAGCGTTGAAACGTATGTTGATCATTAAAAAGGTTTTTATAAGCCTTTTGTTGTTTTCTTTTAGTATCACTTAAGCATTTCTCTAGATTTTATTTAAAAATCTATTTTAAAATTTCTGGTGTCTAATATTTAATATATGTATAAAAAACAATTGTAAAAGAAAAACTCATGCAAAGAAGGGTTAAACAAACATGAAGTGTAGAAGTAAATCTGAAAAAATAAAATAAAATAAACTGCTTTTTTTTTAAATTACTCTTTAAAAGAAAAAATAATGATTTGAATCATACATACAATTTTTGATGTGTAAGAACATATGTTTTCGCATTCGGTAGATGGCGCTATCAAATACCAAAATTTTACAGTAGTTATCTTACGCCTTAAAATCTTTGAAGATTTGTCAAAAATCACTATAATCTTGACTTCACAGAGTTAAAATATCCAATAAAGGCTAAGAATTAAAAGTAACACATTCTTAAACATTATTATATTTTTTAAATTAACATTTCGCTTGCTTATTGCATCACAAATAGCGTTGACTAGACTACAAAATAAACGTCATAGCACTATTCAAAGCGACCGCCATCGTTGCTTCAACTACACATGCGCGCGTCTACTAACTCGAGCTCAAGACCAAGGTTCAGTTAGTCAACTCGAGTTTCGTTTTTAGATTCGATTTCTCCTGGTTAAGTTAGCAGAGAATTGGATTTCAGTGTCAACCGAGAGTTATGATCTAACTCGCGATTTGAAGTTGACGGAGACTTACAGTGCTGGAGTATGCGGAAACGAGTTATGCAATAATAATGATTAGTTCGAAAATTTACCAATAGACGGCGCTTACATGCTATTATTGTTTCATTAGAAAATAGTAACAAAAATAACTCATTTTAAATAAATAACTTTGCAGCGCTATAATTACTACCATTTTGATAAAAAAAAAAAAAAAAAAACACTTTATTAACAGAGTTTATTAACAGAGTGCAGCTGTTTTTGGCTAAAATTTTAGTGCTCATAAAACACTACATGGCTTAAGCTGGATTCATATGAAATTTACGATAGAAAAGTTTTAAAAGTTAGCTGGTATGAAATTCTCTATTTTTATTTTATTTTAATGATAAACAGCGCCATCTATTGGGAAAATTGTAAATTAATTGTTTTTATTGCACAACTCGTTTACGCATGCGCTAAACAGTATAAATACTAAATCTTTTTAAAATAGTCCAAATAGTTTAGCTTGTAGAGCCTTTCAAACACGTGCACTTTAAGTATGGCCACCCTGTACATCGATTTCTATTTTATTCTTCCGATTATACACTACTTTAGCATCATCATTTAAATAATCCATATTTAAGCAAACGAGTTAAATTGATTCATTTTAGATACGTGAAACAGAGTCCAACTGTATTTAGAGATAATTATTGAACTGTTTTGCTCTAACTTTAATATAGAACACAAATAGTTTCGAAAACTAGTTTTTGACAAGACAGTCTGAATTCTTTTTAAAAACGGGAATAAAAATATTTTTTTTCGTAAATATTCTGCTATGTCTTTTCATATGTTCATTATTAATATTAAGAATTATGAATTATCCGAGAAACATTTTATTTGAGTCATCTATAATTGTGACATTTAAAAATTTTCTTAAAAAATATCTCAACAAATTTATAATTAGATTTAAATAGTTATAGTGAACAATATTTATATTAATTGGTTAATTATTCTTAAATGTCTTAGAATTTTATTGGATTTTCATTTGTATACACTCGAAAAAGTATTAATAATTTTCTTTTGACATGAACGAAAATATAGATTCTCAAATGATTATAATTAAAAGGAAAATCTTAAAGTAGAAATAAGTTTTTTCAAGTTATTTTCCAAACCTTTCAATGAAAATTACTGAATAACCTTTAATAAACATTAAATTGAAGAGGATACATTTTTGTATGCTTAAGAATATTTTGGTATAATAACTTTGAAAACACGAAAATTTCATTTGATTAAAAAAGGTAATTGTCAGCAGTATTATTATTTAAATCTTTACTCAAACTTTTGCTTTTAGAAAAGATTTTTTAATTTTTACCTATAATAAATCATTATATTTAACTAATTGTTTGATTAATTTTTAAAATTAATGGTAAAGTTATTAAATTATTACTTGTTTGCACTTGAATTGCCATTGACAATTTTTTAAATGTGGATAAAGGAAAAAAAAAAAAAAACATTCTCAAAACATTGAGATTGAAAAGGAGAAATTTAAAGGAGAAATGGATCTTTCTCAAATTCTTTTCAAAGCATTAAAATGAGAAATACTATGAAAAGAAAAAAAAATAGAACTCAATAACCACAATAAAAATATTACTGCATAGCAGAAATCTTTGTTAGATAAAATGAATTTTTTTAAATATAGATTCTGTTAGTCATGAAGTTAATTTTCTACAAAAGAAAGTTTATTAAGATTTACTTTTGAAACGTCTGTAAACATTTGCTTTTATTTAAGATTCTTCAATTTTTAACAATAATGGATTTTAATAAAGTTTTTTTTTGTAAGTAATTATTAAAGTTATTTCTTTAAATGCATCAGAGTTTTGTTATTATTTGCTTGGGTTATTTGTTGGAACTTGACTTGCCGTTAACAAGTGTTTTAAATAGAAGAAAATTATAAATCTGAAAACGTCGAGATGGAGAAAGAAAAACAAAACATAAAACTCAAAGAAAACATAATTTTTTCTATACATTATTGTCAAAATTTTCTAAGGGAATTTCTATTAAAAACTTATTTATTAATTTTTATTAAATTATTATTTTTTCACTCTTGAATTTACTTAACAATACTTCTGAATTTATACAATAATTCCTAATCTCTCTTGAAATTGATTTGATTAAAAAAAAAAAAAAAAAAAAGAAAGAAAAAGAAACTTAATAACGATTTGTTCTTTAAAACTTTTGCAAAACTTAGCATTTTAGAAGATATTTTTAACAGTAATCGATTCTAATAATGAAATGTTTGAAATGCTTAAACCATGTTGGATTTTTATTAAATTATTATTTTGTCACTCTCGAATTTACTTAGCAATATTTAAAAAACAAAAAAATCGACTTTTAGAGGGCTGAAATTTGAATGGAAATTGAAACTAAACTCTTTCTCTCCATAGTTTTTGAGAAAAACGACTGCAACAGACGAACAGACAGACACACGAGTGTTCGTATAAGGCTTCGTTTTTACTTTTTAAGTATGGAACCCTAAAAAGTATTGTAAACACTGAAATAAATAAATAAATAAATAAATGTATATATTTAATTATAATATCTTTAAACTTAAAAAAAAAACTTTAATCAAGTTCTTTCAACATTCTAACCTAATCTCCAATGAGATAGTTAGTAATAAAGTGTAGACAGAATACCACAAAGTTAATAAATTAACAAGTGCAATATATATATATATATATATATATATATTGCACTTGTTAATTTATGCTGTAAGCCTTTGCACATTAGAAGATATTCCTGAATGTGTAACAATAATCGATTCTGAATTAATTGATAAATACATCCCTTTTAAAACTCATTAAATATTTATTTAATTATTATTTGGTCACATTTGAATTTCAAAATAAAGTTTTAAAAAATAATCGAAAAAAAAAATTGGAAATTTAATTTTAAACTGGGTATTTAAAATATAATCCTTTCAAAACTATTTTCAACATATTTCAAGGAAAACTATCATTAAAAACTCAATAACCTCAATAAAATATTATTGAAAATATTTTATTGAGAACGAACATCCAAAACGTTGATTTTTTTCTCTAATTCTCCAATTTTTAACAATAATTGATTCTAATGATGTGATATCTTAATTATTTGCTTAATTAGATTTTTTAAATAATCTGGAATTTCATTAATTTTTATTTGCTTACAATTGAGCAGCTATCAGCGCATTTTTCAACCGAGGACCTAAAACGAAAAAAAAAAAAAAAAAAACAAGAACGAAAAACCATGCGTCAAGCATAGACTATGTAACCCTTTCCAACGCTTCCAAAAAAATTTTACAATTCATTACCGTTTAATAAGCTGAAAGATAACAGCTAAGTAAACAATTTGGAAAACGCATAACCTATTTAAAAACGTAATTTCAGGAATTTCCAACATATACAATATTTGGAAAAATATCCGAATACTTTTATTCAGCCCTGTATATGATCTATAGATTTGTATATATACTACATTGGATGCTAAATTTTAGTTTAGTTCGGAAATGCGTAGCACAGTTTTAAATTCTCCTTCTGGAGTTTCTGTCAATAAACGGAAATGTGTTTGCGAACTTTTGTGCTGCCCTGTATAGGATCTACAGAATTTATACACACCACGTAATAGACAAAAAGCGCGAGTTAAAATTAAAAGCGCGTTCAGTAACTTAAAACGCAACTCCAGGAATTATTGTTAACAGAGAGTAGAGAATTCTTTTGTGTGTTCCTGTAAATGAACGATGACTGCTATATACACAATATTCTGTAGTAAGACTCTTGTAATGCACCTTAGTGATACATATAAATTTCAATGCGTTTAAAATAGTGAAACATTATTTAAATAAACCACAAACGATTTTTCTCCATAGACGTAATGTAACGGAATTCTTTTGACTGTCCCTGTAAAGTAACTACAAGTGCTATGCACAGCATATTCCATATTAAGCTTCTTGTAATGCATCTTAGTGATATATATAAATTACAATGTGTTTGAAATTGTGTAACATCATTAAAATAAATCGCAAATGATTTTTCCCCATAGACCGTATTGTAACGGAATTCTTTTGAGTGGCCCTGTAAAAAAACTATAAGTGCTACACACTTCAGTTGAAATAGGGAACATTCTATAGATAACGACAATAACATATAAAAATTGCAGGGCAATCCGAGCCTATTTACGGGAGTTAGAGCACGGTCGGACGGCAGACGGCCAGACGGCAGACGGCCATACGGCTGACAAACCGAAGTCATAAACACTTTTCAACTAGGTTGGAAAGTGTTAAAAAAGGCTAATAAATATTTTTTTCAAATTATTTTAAGAGAAATAACACAAAAAATCAATAAACCTTAATAAATAAGATACCGAAGAGCAAAACTTTCTGAAGCATAAGTAAATTTCTTAACAATAACTTTTAATATTCGTGAAGTTGTCTTTATGAAGAGAGCAATTAAATAAAGATTTATGGTTTAAAACTTTCTCACGAACTTTATTCTTTAGAAGAAAAAAGAATTAAAAAAGAATTATCTTGAATTTTTAATGATAAAGTTGGATTAAGTTGTCAAAAGAAGACAGATAGGGAAAAAGGACAAAAAAATTCCAAAATAAAGGTAAATTATTTCCAGTAAGAAAAGTTTTTTTTAAAGAGTTTTTAAAATAATTGTTCGTGTATGTGTTGTAAACATGTTTTTTAAAATTATTTAAAGCACTAAGAATTTTAAAATAACTAATATTGAAAGTACTTATTATTTTTTTTAATGTATCTTTTGTACGGTACAGCGTATTCTAGAACGATCACTTTGAAGTAATGTATGTATTTTGTGTGTTATTCTGTTATTCTCTCATATTTTTGAATATTTAACCATAAAGTTGGATTAAGTTTTGAAAAGAAGAAAATTAGAGAAAAAGTTCGGGGAAAAAAATCTGAATAAGGGACAGTTATTTTCCGTAAGGATGGTTTTTACAAAAAATAATTTTAAAAAAATAATTCATATACGTGTTGTAAACAATTTATTTTTTAGTATTTAAAACATTTTATTATAATTAATATTGAAAGTGGATAAATTCATTATTTTTATAATTTTTTTTATAGGGAACAGCGTACCTTAGAACGTTCACTTTGAAGTACAGTGGTGGAAAAAATTATAAAGCCACTTGAAAATATGATATAATTAAAAAGTCCTTCCGGCCTGTACCGGGAGGAAAAGGTAGCTTTCCTATATCTCCGTTTTAAAATTTTAGCTAATGTTACACGAAAACAGCAAGTTAAAATGCAAAGAAAACGTTTACAAAAGATTCGTTAATACTGAATTTGAATAAGAAATTCGCCAAATTGGCTTCATTTATGAAGACTTATTTTGGTCGCCAAATTTGGCAATATTTCGCCAAATGTCGCCAAGTTTGGCGAGAATTTGGCGCTACCGGATATGAATATATAGTTTTATGCGTATGATTGTGAAAATTATTACAACAATGAAAATTTTTGTAATGTGCTGTCTTGTTCCAAATGTCAGCCACCCTAGAATTTCAAACTGCTCTAACTCAGCCATTTTTTAAGATAGAGGTAAACCAAAAAATGCTCTGGAATCCTCGTATCAAGGCCTAACACTTAGTTAAAAATAAATTTGAATTTTTAACTTTTTTGTATATTTATTTTAGTTTTAAATTTTTAAGTGGCCGCCATCTTGAAACAAAATGGCGAACCAAGCTGGCCAACGAACTCGGTCGAGACATTAGCTTAATACACATAATTAGTTTCATCAAAATTGATTTATAAATACGAGCGTTATCGTATGACGTAGGTCAGATATCCATATATATATATATATATATATATATATATAATTATAATATCTATGAATTTCAAAATACATATCAAGTTCTAATATCATTCTACTTTAATCTACAAAGATATAAATAATGATATTGTGTAAACAGAATACCACATATCTAATAATTAACATGTGCAATCATAATTTTACCATAGCATGTGCTTCAATGGTAATTGGCCAAATTTACTCATACCTGAATAATATTTAAAAAAGAAAGAGAGTGAAAGGGGAAAAAAAATATATATATATGGATATATCTATATATATAAATCAACATTTGAACGGAGGTTGGTTTTGGGGTCTGGGTGTTACGGTTAGTTTTAAAGTTTCTTTTTATCTACATTAAATTATTTAAATCACTTTCTCAACATTTATTTAACAACCCTCTTTTTATGTTTTTAATAAATAAATAAATAAATTAAAAGTAATTGTAATAATGATAATAATAAAAACGTTTTTTTTTTTTTTCCTTCTTTCTTTTTCTTTTAAACATAGTAATGTCAACTTTTATAGTCTAGCTTAGCTTCCTGTTTTTCAAATGCGAAAGATAAATAGCAAGGAGGGATGTTTGTCAGTTAAAGACCACACAGGTGGCAAATTTGGAGACAGCCATGCACTTTCCCATGCTTGGAATCAGGGATTGGTGACACTGTGTCTATCTTTGGCTAAAAGAAAGCGAGTACACCCCAAGAGGTATTACGTTGTCTGGTGAATAGACTATGGACGCAATTAAGCATTGTGTGTTACAACCTGCAGTAAAAGAAATACTTGTCCATAGCGTCTGGCTGACGCGCATGTAAACATAAGCTCATGGGACCCCCTTCAGCACACGCCATGGGGGTGAAGCATGGTTGTCTTCCCCCATGTAGCGGCCGGCAGGGAATGAGCGACACAGTGCCGCCACCAGGGTTAGTCCATTCCTATTGTTTCCATTCCCGTACCCCCTTTGACAGAGTGGTTCCGGCCAGTTTTTGTAAGCAGCGCGGGAGAGAGAATGTTTACGAATTATCACTTGGCTCGTAAACTGACTTGTTGCTTGGTTTGGTGCTTGGTTGAGACACTCATTACTTGGTTCGTATACTTAGTAGGTGTTGCGTAGCGGCGCTCGAAATGATGTATTCTGTGTTACTGAGTTGAAGTAACATTAGCAGAGACATGGTAAAGGTCTAGAGCTATGAATACTCGAGTTTGCGATCGGCATTTTGCTTAAATAGAATGATCGTTGTCTTAGAATAGAGATGAATCTCTTACCAGGACCACTGCTAATACCCTATAGTCTCCAGTGTGAAGGGCGAAGGAAATATTGTTAAAAGCTGAGAAAATTAATAGTCCTGCTCCAAAAATCAGGCTTCAAAAGTCCTCATCATGAGACTATTCTGTCCTTATTAAGACGAAGATTCCAAGTATTGTTCGTTATTAGAAGGCAACTAGATGTACGGAGGCTACCCAACCCGTTGAAATTAGGTGACTTATCATATCCTATTATAGTGTAAGCCAAGAACGAAAAGAAACCTGTCAGCTCGCCTGCTGGTGTATAGCAATAGTTTTTTCTCTCAAAACAAAGAGGAAAGAGAAGCATGTTGTGCAATCGGCTGCAACATTAAAAGAGGAAAGGGGAGTGTAAAAACCTGCCCACTGATTCAACCATTGAATTCTTCATCCTCTGTAAGTAGACTTTACATAGTTTTTATTTACATGTCTCCCTGATGAGGGAATATATATTTGTGTGACTCAGAGTTGGAGAGTAAGATGCAAAATAAGCAAGAATAACTTGCAAATTCATATATGTATATTTATATTATGATATGTTAAGCATTACAATGCGTATTTGAAAGGTAATTAATGACTTATCTCAGAAAAGTTGATCATCCTTTAATTTATGATGTTATGTTAGTCTTGAGAACCTTAATATTTTGATTTAAAGATATTTAATAATCAATATTAATCAACTTTTATTTGGTGTTATTATAGTAAATTTTTTTTGGGAATTACATTGTTTTTATAAATTTTAATTATTCAAATAAAGATTGTTTTTTGTTCATTCTCAAATATGGTATGTTCTTCTTTATATGATCTTTAATTAGTATTCTTATATCTACAGCAATCCTATAAGAGAGGCTTAACCTCTCAATTATTGTGAGTAAGGTTATGAAAGCTATGATCTTACTAAATTAATATTTTTAAATTTCTTAAATTTTAAATTCATAGTAATAGCTTATTTGAAAATTAATTGAGGTTAACGTAAGGTTATTAGATGTAATTATTGTTCCTATCTCAGTATTGGATATACTGATAATTGATGCTAAGTAAAATTAAGTCTAATTTCATAATTGATTAATTTAATTTTTAATTATCCTTTCTTTGAAGTATTATTCAAAACAAACTACAAAATGGTTGTTTTTTAAAAAAGTAAAAAAAAAAAAAAAAAAAAAAAAAAAAAAATTCAACTTTATTAAATTTAAACTTTGAAATTTCTTAAGTTTAAATTCATATATGAGTGTTTTAATAAACATTAATTGAGGTTTACTCAATATTATCCAATCGTATTTTTGATCTTGATTTAATGATGGATAGATTAATAAGTGAAACAGTAATATTAAATTTAATTTCATAAATGTTAACTTAAGCTTTAACTTTCCTCTCTCAGGTATATTGTTATCGAAAATAAACATCAAAATGTTTATTTTAACAAAGTAAAAAAAAAAAAAAAAAAAAAAAAAAAAAAAAAAAAAGTATTCAGTTATTTTATACCACTATACGATTTTCGGTTAACCAATCTGATCTGGTTCAAAATCTCCATAATTGTTCTAAAATTTTGGTATCTCATCATATCTCTATTTTGTTAAACTTTCTTTTTCCCTTCTGGTCCTCATATTGGAGGAATTTCAGATTCTCTTCATTTTTCTAAATTATATGATGATTAAATTTTGCTAATTTATTGTGTATGGAGATTTAAGCTTGATCGGGTTGGAGTGGAGTTGGGTGTTCTTTATGCAATTCAGTATACTACTTGATTTAGAAATCTGTTGCCCCTTACTACATTTAGTATTATTCTAAAGTGATGAGTTCAAAATTTTCATATTATGTTAACTTATAACAGTTTTTCTTTGTTTTGTTATTTTGGTAAATTTATTCTAAATTGCTCCTTCATTTCATGGCAACAGATTTCAGTGGAGTTAATCAAGGCATACTTATTTTTTTTTAAATATTTAATTGTCAAGTGAAGATTGAGTAACAAATGAGCCTTTTAAATTAAGTAAATTGTATTTTAGAAAGAACCCCAAACACCACAACATGGGGGTCATGATCGGTGAAAATATAATCGAAATTTTCGGGAACTGCTTTCCTCCGAACGGCTGCAATAGGTAGCTTTATACTTTTTTGTATTGAAAGCTACCTAAAACAAAAGACGGAACTTTTATGAAACTTCATACATATATATTATATGCTACAAGGAATTAAAGAAAAAAATAAATTCATTAATAACTACATTAATAAAAGGTTAATAGACTTAAGAAAATTTTCTGTACAAAGAACGTTGGAAACAATTATAAAGTCGATACATGTATTTCACCAATAATCCATGTGAGACCCTTTTTTTCGATGATTTTGACTAATATCTTGTTCATTGAATCTATCAGACCACACAAAGTACTTGCATCGATATATTTCCAGCAGTTTTAATATCATTCACCAAATCTAACTTTGAATTGAATTGTCGTCCATTTTTGTAAACATTTCGGGCTAAAATTCCCCAAAGATTTTTTGTTACATTCTGATCGGGACTACGAGCTGGTCATTCAAGGCATTTAACCTGATTAACTTACAGCCAAGATTTAGTTGACTTCGAAACATGAACGGAAGCGTTGTCCTGCTGAAATGTCCAGTCTCCTGAAGTTATAAAAAAAAACAATGGGTAATAAATTATCTCCTAACATATCTTGATACATAACTGAATTCATTTTGTTATGCATGAAAACAACTGGAGTGGTTCCACAGGCAGAAAATGCAGCCCAAACCATTACCGAGCCACTTCCAAATTGACGCTTTGAAAAAATATGAGTTTCCTGTCGTAAATCATGGCAAAAATATTTATAGCCGTCGGGTCCATCGAATTAAATTTCTTTTCATCGGAAAAGACATCTCTCCAATTTGTGCCTTCGGTTAAATGTTTTCGAGCAAAATCTAAGCGAGCATTTTTGTGGTGCTTAGAAAGAGGGGGTTTTCCTTTTTAGGTGCGTTCGTAATTATATAAATACGTAGCACCTATAGTCGTCCCTTGGTCCGTCCGTCTGTCCGTCCGTCTGTCTGTCTGTCTGTCCGTCTGTCTGTCCGTCCGTCTGTCTGTCTGTCCGCATGTAACAACGCAAAAACTACCCAACCAAATGGTTTGCAATTTAAAATATATTATCTTTGCAGAAGTTTGTCGAGACATTTCAAATTTTATTAAAATCGAATCAAAACTTTAGGAGATATTAATAAAAATATTTATTAAAAAATTTGATTTTTTTTTAAATCGGTGCTTTTTTGTTATAATATATTCCGATGGATGTTAAATCGTCAAGCGACCGAGATGCTTATTTTATTACAGAAATTAATCTGCAGACGATATAATTCATTTCACAGAATTAAAAATCATCAAGATCTGAATATTTATATAACTAGCTGATACATATATATCTGAATATTTATATAACTAGTTAAGATATTTGTATGAACAGTGTCATAAAATATATACTTAACTAGCTGTTTAACCCGTTCTACGCACGGGATATCATGAATTTAATTCTAAAACGTGCGTACGAACGCACCTCGTTTGTAACGTTTGACGTACAATTTCCAACTTGTTTTTTTTTTATTGAACAATGGGATTGTTACTTAAAACATTTCTTACCGTTCGGCTTGTACATAGTAATTGTAACTGTTGTGGAATTTTGGTAGACGACATTTTTTCTCCGCAATTTAGCTTCCGGATTTGTCATGATTGCCTTACAGTTAAGAATTTCGGTCTTCCTGTACGCTTCTTACTGCCGTAATCTTCGGGAATTCTGAGAATTCAATATTAGAACCAGACATTCGAGCTTCATTTAAAGTTAATATTTTAATTTGTTCAGAAACGGATAACTTTTCTTCTCTTGGCATTGCATTAAACAGACCAAATACAAAATGAATGTACGTAAGACGTTTACATTTATCTAAACTTTCATGGGCGACTTGCTTTCTGAAGTCTGGCATCATGCCAAATGAGGCTAGAACCACCTGCTTTATACTTTTTTTCAAGTTGTTTTTCATTGGTTGTGAGAAATGATCATAATTTTTGTCCCCCCCCCCCTTCCGTTTTTCTAAGCAAAGTTTATGCGTATTATTGCGATGTTGATCATGCAAATGAAAATAGAATTTGCGTTATCAACAATTCCATTACTTTTTGACTTTTGTAAATTTTTCTATCGGCTTTATAATTTTTTCCAGCACTGTAGTGTATGTATTTTATGTGTTACTCTGTTATTTCTCATATTCTTGAATATTTAACCAAAAATTTTGATTAAGTTGTTAAAAGAACAAATAAATAATAATAATAGTAAAATAAATAAATAAATAAGGGTAAATTACTTTCAGTAGGAAACGTTTTTACAAAGAAGAGTTTTTTTTTAAATGTTCATACATGTGTTTTAAAAAGTTTATTTATTTTTTATTACTTAAAGCGCTAAAAATTTTATAATAATTAATACTGAAAGTAGTTGAATTCTTATTATTTCTTATTTTTTATATATTTTATATATTTTATATTTATTATTTTTTATACTTTTTTATATTATATATATATTCTTATTTTTTTATATTTTTTATATATATATTTCTTATTTTTTATATTTTTATGTATTTATTATATATTTTATATATTTCTTATTTTATATATATATATATATATATATATATATATACATTTTATATTTTTAATATATTTCTTATTTTTTATATTTTTTTATATATATTATATTTTTTATACTAGGGTACAGCGTACTCTAAAAATACCACTTTGCAGTAGCGTGTGCATTATTTTCATAGGAATGTACTGAATGTTCCGGAGAAAATACTTTGAATATAAAGTTTTAAATAAAGGAAGCATCTTTTTATATCTAACATCTTACTTTCCCCCCCCACATCATAATTTTTTTTCCTTAAGCTTTTTCCCCATTAAAATAGTTTCATTACTCTGCTATGTTTTTAAAATTGATGTACACATATTTCTGTTTTCATAATGTATAATTAATACTGCATTTTATTTAAATTTAAATTTACCATTTTAATATTGCTACCTGTTTTATCTTGTCCACGGTACAAATGGTGTAATGTTTTTCATAATTTTTATTTTATACAGCTATTAAAAAATACATTTGTTACAGATACGTATTCCTATCGTTTAAAATGACTAACAATCTGTCCTTTCACATTAAAGTATTTTTTCAATTGTCATTCTGTTGAGCAGTTACTAACTTTCTGTCCACGGACATGAACCAATTTTTTGTATCCGTAGTTAAAATTGAACCTCAGATTAGCTCTAATTACCTCTACAAAGCTCTGAATAAGACATAAATAATGTAACATGAAGAAAAAATTTTTGAATGAACTTTGCTAACACAGTAAGTGATGCAAACTAGGGATTTGACAGTCCATGAACAAGATTTATCAGGGACTTTTTTCTGTTATCATTCTGTTGAGCTATGGAGCAGTTACGAACTTTCTGTCCACGGACATGACCCACATTTGTTTTGTAGCTGTAGTTAAAATTGAACCTCAGATTAGATCTAATTACCACTACAAAGCTCTGCGTAAAGCATAAATAATGTAACATGAAGAAAATTTTTTGAATGAACTTTGCAAACACAGTAAGTGATACAAACTAGGGATTTGACAGTCCATGAACAAGATTTATCAGGGACTTTTTTCTGTTGTCATTCTGTTGAGCTATGGAGCAGTTACGAACTTTCTGTCCACGGACATGACCCACATTTTTTTGTAGCTGTAGTTAAAATTGAACCTCAGATTAGATCTAATTACCACTACAAAGCTCTGCGTAAAGCATAAATAATGTAACATGAAGAACATTTTTTGAATGAACTTTGCAAACACAGTAAGTGATACAAACTAGGGATTTGACAGTCCATGAACAAGATTTATCAGGGACTTTTTTCTGTTGTCATTCTGTTGAGCTATGGAGCAGTTACGAACTTTCTGTCCACGGATATGACCCACATTTTTTTGTAGCTGTAGTTAAAATTGAACCTCACATTGAATCTAATTAGCTGTACAAAGCTGTGAATAAAACATAAATAATGCAACACGAAAAAACAAATTTAATCAACTTTACAAACCCAGTAAGTGATACAAACTAGGGATTTAATATCCCTGAACAAGATTTATGAAGGACTTTTTTTATGCTGTCATTCTGTTGAGCTATTGAGCAGTTACGAACTTTCTATCCACGGACATGACCCAATTTTTTGTAGCTGTAGTTAAAATTGAACTTCAGAATAGCACTAATTAGCTCTTACAAAGTTCTAAATAAAAAAATAAATAATATATCACGAAGAAAAATTTTCAAATCAACTTTACAAACCCAGTAAGTAATACAAACTAAAGCTTTGACTGTCCACGTACATGATTTGTCAGGCACATTGAATACATTAGTTTTATGAAAAATTAATATATATATTTTTTAAAATGTTTTCTGTGCTATTAGACCACACCACATTTCTATTATAACATATGGTACTTTTTCAGTATAGGGGCCTTGGCACTTTTTAAAAAAGCTTGGCGCAATTCGAGATCCAGAAAGTGAAATTTGTTGCGAAATGATATAAACAGCTATGAAAACAAATCTGATGAACTTTTATGCTTGTATAAACAAGCACAAAAGTTCAATTTATATATATATAAACAATTTATTTATACATATATTATCATTGATTTTTATATACAATTTACCCCTGTTTGTATATAAACATAAATAAATGGTTACTTTACATTAAATAAATTCCATAAATATTTTTAAAAAATCTTGTGCATATGAAACAGTGAATAGGTTGCCAGAAAATATGTTGCCAAATTTCCTCCTCTGGCCAAGGCCGTTTTCTATAATTTGACAAGGCCCCTAGGACCTAACATATTTTCAATTGAAATTATTATTACTATTATTATTAATAATATTTAGAAATATTATTTGACATCGTTTCGTACATTTCTTTGAAAATGACCCTAATACAGCGTTCTTAGAGTTCCACAGGATTTAGAAAATTTTCATATTAAGTAAAAATGCTTAATCTTAAAGCTTTTATGCTACACAAGCAGCAGAGAAGGGTACAATTTTTCTGAATATTTTTATAAGACTGTTAGAAAATTCGTAAGATAAAAATTATATTAGAGCAATTTGTAATTTTTGTGGGGTTATTCGCGACAATAAATAAATAACATTTTGTACGTTTCTTGGAAAATATCCTAATACATTGTTAATATAGCAAATTACAAAAAAAAAAAAAAACGATTAATTTATGAGTTTTAATGAACGTGATTTCTCGCAAATTATTATCTTTCATTGTTGTAATCATTTTCCCAGTCTTACGCTTAAAACTATGCATTCATATCCAATACAGTAAAATTCTCACCAAGCTTGGCGACATTTGGCGACCAAAAATTTTCCATAAATGAAGCTAACCTGGCTAAAGTTGACTTATTTGCGAATTTCTTATTCAAATTCAGTATTAACGAAGCTTCTGTGATCGGGTTCTTCGCATTTTAGCTTGGTACTTTCGAGTAACATTACCTGAAGTTTTAAAACGAAGATATAGGAAAGCTACCTTTTCCTCCCGGTACAGGCCGGAAGGACTTTTTAATTCTATCTCGTACTACTTTCTCAAAACAAAATCTTTTACATACACTTTGTCATATTCGTCATATCGTGCTCAACAGTGATTATATATATATATATAAATATAAATAAAACATATATATATATATATATAAAACAGTAGACTTAGAGCTAGAATTAATAGACTTAGAGCTCCACATCCACAGTATTTAGAAAATTTACTTTTAATTAAAAATGTTTATTCTTAAAGCTTTATGCTACACAAGCAGCGGAGAAGGTTATAAATTTTCTCAATATTTTTATAAGACTGTTAGAAAATTCGTAATATAAAAGTTATATTAGAGCAATTCGTAATTTTTGTGGAGTTATTGGCGACAAGAAAAAAAAAAAAAAATAATAATAATAATAATAAAATAAAATAAAATAAAATAAAATAAATAAATAAAATAAATAATAATAAATAAATAAAATAAATAAATAAATAAAATAAATAAATAATAATAAATAAATAAATTAAATAAATTAAATAAAATAAATAATAAATAAATACATAAATAAAAGCCCGGAAATATTTTGTAAATCACTGATATGTAAACATTTTTTTTTTTTGAAATAGTAATACATACACTGTTAATGTGAATACACTGTAATACACTGTTAATGTGAACTTTTAAACACAAAAGGCTTATAAAAACCTTTTAATGATCGACATATGTTTCAGCGCTCATACGTCGTCATATTAAAGATATATGAATATGATAATAATATGATAATAATAAATCAAGATATTATATCAAGTAATTCATATGATATATGAATTACCTACAATTTGGCACGAGGTACTTTTCAGTTTTAAACAAGCAATAAGAAACTATTAATTTTCACGTTTACAGGTGCTTGAAAGCACCTGCTTTTTCACATATAAGATCTCATGATTTATGTTTTTCAAGTTTATTTTCAAAAATGTGCACGAATATTTTATTTATCGTTATATATCTTGCAAATAACGCCGTATGAGCGCTGAAACATATGTCGATCATTAAAAGGTTTTTATAAGCATTTTATCTATATTTGAAATATTAATAATTAAGTAAAAACAATGTTTCATATATAAAAAAAACAAAACCTTCTGTAGTTTAATAATTTTTCAGTTGTGACCGATATAACACATTATAATGAAATCCATGATCATTATTGAATACAGATAATCATATCCACTATATTATTTCTGTTGTAAACATCCCTTTTCCTATGCATTTACAAAACATACAACAATGAATGAGGTATCATTCGAAAGGTTTTTGAACCGGCTTCTGATGTAGTACACGCACATTTGGTTAAAACATGTTTTTGGATTAAAAATTGCCGTTAATTAAAAATCAAATCAGCATTGATTTCATAAATGAAATGAAAGGCTTCTCTCAAATCAATGTTGCCACAAAAATAAAATATCGCATTATATCGTGCTGAACAGTTATTATAAAAAAATAAATAGTACAAAAAAGATAAAATGGGACGTTTCCACATGGTCTTATTTTATATTTGTGGTCAAAAATCAAAACTCAAATTCAAATATTTAGATGAAAAAGACACAATCGATCGATCGAAGCAGTGCTATTTCAAGGGTATTCTTAAAATGTATTCTTTGTTATATTAAATTAGATCGTATTTTATATGTATTCGATTTATTTTTCTTTATCCCCTGTTTCTCCCGAAGCGGATGACGTCATCCTCTAATGCAGTTAAAATATTTTCTTTCTCTCGCGCGTGCCTTTTGGTATCTCTGATCAGATTTTACTACAACTTTGATGGAATAAATGAGATGATATTCTGCTTTAACTAATGTTGTTTGCAGATATTTTTATCCTTAATTTTCTTTACAAATTTAAGCCTGCATCTGAAAAATATCAGATATTGCTAAAAAATATTAGACTGCAGTGCGAAATCCTCGCACGGATCCACTGGTATCTATAAATTTCTGTGTTTTATAGCTGCAAAAGACAAACAACAAATGACTTTGTATTCAAGGTCTTAATAAAGGGACCGAGAGGGATACTGTGCTCTACAGACTTGGTTTCCTTGTCTGAGCAGAGAGGTCCCTCTTAGGCAATCAAATGAAATATGTTTCCTTGTTCACATTGTCATTGAAATTTTTTAAAAATGAATATAAATGAATAATAATAATAATTAAAACATATGTGTTCTGTTCAGAGTGTGGTATTGTGGTCGCATACATATAATTAAATCATATCAGTTCGTATTAAACGAAAAACATTTATTTAATAAACAGCAATTGTAAAAACATGATAATCAATTTTAAAATAATATTACAAGACATTCCCCGTGCATCCAAGGAACCCTTGCTTTCATAACACCAAAACGAAGATCCGTCTCCTCAGAACACAAAACATGTCTGCCTCCCAATGTCGAAAAACTCCATCTCCTTTCCATCTGCATAATACCTCAGATCCTACTTGATTGACTGACCCTTCTTCCTCTTTTAATCTGTGGGTTCTCCGAAATCCATTTCTTTTGTAATACTATTCATAATACTACGAATATCTTTCTGGTACATTGTAAACCCCTTCAGATAATCTTCTTATAGAAAAAGTCCACATACACTTACACTGTTAAAAATTTTCGTTTATTGACAGGTTGTCTTCCGTGAATTTTGATCAGAAAGTTTCCATTTTGTTAGAAAAATGGAATCTCTCCCGTATATCTGTTGCTACCCAGCTAGAAAAAGTTTGCAAAAAAAGTGCACACAATCCGAGCGTATTTGGCACCGCTACTTATGCATAAAAACTGCAAACTGAATTGTGCACTAAAAGTGCATAAACTGTATCCCTAAATTGTACACTTTTTAGACTTTTAAGATTACAGAGTTTCAAATACGGAATTATTAATGTAAAAATCTATCATTCAATGGGATTGCAGTATTTTTGATCGCCACACATGCGCTTAAACTCCTTCGCATCTGTATCGCGCCATTTATGGACTACAAAGACGGAACATTCCTCAAAAAACGGAAACATTAAGGCAACTCTGCTGCCAGTCCTTTTTCCGTAAATTGACGGCATTTTTTTTTACAGTATACTGTTAAAAATAATCTGAAATTCACGGGTATTTTTTCCCTGAATTTCACAGAAAAAGTCCCTTTTCATGACAAAAGGGCATTTTCAGTTAAAAGCAGAACATTTCCTCATATAAGAAAGCAGCCAACGGAGATATTCCGTTATCTGCTGCATGTTTATTTTCAATGTTTCAAACACTGACATGTTGCTGCACAGAAAAACTAAAAATTCCATAAATTAAAATTTCAAGTTTATTTAAAACAACAACAAGAAAATAGTGCTTTCGAATTTTAAAAAGCAAAAATTAATTCTTTCCGTTCTTTTAATATTATTTGCAATTCATTTTTTAAAGTTATAAAAAGGTATTCGCACTTAAAATATATTCTAAACAAACAGATTAATATATATATAAAATAGCTAAATTAAGTGAAAAAAAAATCGATTCTATTTAAAAAAGCAACAAACAAAAATAATGCTTTCGAATTAAACTCATTCCTTTAAAATTATTCGCAATTTATTTGTTAAAGTTATAAAAAAACTCACACTGAAAATATATTCTAAACGAACACATTTAAAAAATACATAATAGTTGATTAAAAATCGATTTTCGCAAAAAAGCAAAAAAAATTATCTAATTTAATTCAAAATATAATATTTATATTTTACATCTAACAATCAAATTAAGAATATATATAATTCATGTTTTTATCCTTTATTAATACTATAGTTTTCAACCATCATCTCATTACGAAATATCCCCGCAATTAACTTCAAAATTACCAGTTTTCTAAACCCCAAATTGTTTAAGTCCCAAGCTGCGATTTGAAGAAATCCCCTACCATCGTTCCCTACTCTTACTCTAGCAAGGACCGGCTGGTCATATAGTAAAGCACTCGGCTCAAACCACTAACGTCCCCAGTTTGATCCTCAGCACGGGCAGAAAATGTTCTTGCGTTATATCAAATATTAAATGCTCCCGTAATAATCAACAGATGGCAGCACAAATAGAGATGGCATTTTTTAAAACCGAGTTTATTTATAACGGAAACTTAGCGATTCTTCAAACGGAGTTTTCCCTTCCTTTATCTTTCAAAACGGAAAATGTACTAACGGAACGGAAAAAGTCCGGCAACTTTGCTGCCAGTAGTTTTACCGTAAATTAACGGATTTATTTTTAACAGTGTAGAAAGTCTATATAGGGCAGTTGCGAGGCTAACGAAAAAGACAGGCTACCGTGGTACATTCCACTTATCTTTTTTTACAGACCGCTAGAGTGACGTGATGCTCTTTTCGTACGCCTTCATTGGTGCATTCGAGCAACACGTGACTCCGGCGGTCTGTAAAAAAAGATATGCGTAAAGCACCGTGGTAGCCTTTCTTTTTCGTTAGCCTCGGGGCAGTTGCAATTGACGTCATGTTGGAGGTCACACACTACAAATAGTCAGTTCTGATTGGTGGAAGTACCCTGACCTCCAAGTGAAGTACAATGGTTGATCAGCTGATTGCAACTTCAGCATGAAAAGTCTTTCATTCTTAATTGAAATGAACGAAAGAGATCTTCTCCCTAGGATAATCCTCTTACAATAGATGTCACTCAAGACCCATTCACTTCTCTTATTCTAGTATTACTTTAATCCTATCAGAATGAAATATGATGATGGTCCCAAGCCATCACAAGAGTGTTCTAATATTTTTATTGTAAACCAAGAATTTCAAGTTTTTTTTTTTTTTTTTTTTTTTTTTTTTTTTTACAAATAAAACACATACAATTAGAGTTTTAAGTTTTTATACAATTAAAAAAAAATAGTTAGAACCATAAAAATGCAAATTCATCTTCTGTACATTGAAATGCATATAAATACTCTTTTACGTACATGAGATTTATACCGCACATTTCTAAAGAGAAGTTATTTTTATGTCTTTTGTTTTCGAATGTATAATTATGTTTGTCTTTTTTATTATACGCCATCATAAAAAAAATAGCATGTTCAGATTTGTCTCAACTAAACAAAAATATATGTGTGTAGCATTAGAAAAACAAAACGAAAAAAAAAAATGCAGAGAAAAAAATGCGATCTTTCAAAAAAACAAATACTTTATTCTTTAATGCCTAAATTACTTTGTTAATAATAATAATAATATGCAAAATTAAATTCAAAAACAAAAATCTTTTATTTCACTTTCATTTTTTAAAAGAAGATGAAAGCGTTGTATTCTGTTTTATAAATGGATAATAAGCTTTTATATTCATTATACTTTTGTCCTTTTGAAGTTCTCTTTTTGAAAATAAGAACGATTCGACGCGTATATTCATTTCATTTTCCGTGGGAAATTTTTCCTTTATGCATTTATATAAATAAATCTAAACAAAGGATGTTATTATTAAGATAAATAAAAATAAAATGAAAATAATATCTTCATTTAATTTCTAAATCTTTCATTTTTCAGCAATTCAGAAATTTTACTTAGTATGTGAAATCTTTTTAAAAAAGTTTCATTTTCACGAATTTTTTTTTAAATAAAGATTGATTCTATCCTTTACAGTTACTGATGAAAATTACAAAAAAAATATTTAATCAAATGCGTCTAAAATAATTAAACTATTCATTAATTACAAACTAATCAAATGTTACATATAAAACATATTTGCAATTTATTTCAATCTTTGTGGAAAAAAAACAAAATTAGCATTTAAGCTAACAATAGTATAAAATTTTAGAAATATGTTATTTTCAAAACTAACATAATTTTAGAGCTTCTAAAAATATATCAGCTTTTAATGTAAAAATTGCAACATTCAGACCACTTGTTTGCTTAGCCATATAATAAAAATAATATCAGCTATAACATACAATTATAATACAAAATGAGTTAGAATACATGAAAATGCAAATTCTTTTCTGTGTATTGAAATACATACACATGTGCTTTTACGTTCATCACATTTATAACTCTCCAATTTGTCATTTTATTGCTAATTTAACAAGTGAAAAGTTTTTGCGAAATTATATGACATATAATCTACAATTGATTCTTCAAAATTTCAACAAGTATTACATCATTCATGGCTGCCACTTAGCGACTGTTTTTATATTCTACTCGCACCACTATTTTTAAAAAAGTAAATTTTGTAGTATATTTCTCTTTCACGTGTTGTCAAAGTGTATGTAAAAGATTTTGTTTTGAGACAGCAGTGCGAGATAGAATTAAAAAGTCCTTCTGGCCTGTACCGGGAGAAAAAGATAGCTTTCCTATATATTCGTTTTAAAAGTTCAGGTAATGTTATTTGAAAACACCACGCTAAAATGCGAAGAACCCGATTACAGAAGATTCGTTAATACTGAATTTGAATAAGAAATTCGCAGATATGTCAGCTATAGCCAAAACTAATGTCAATTACAGCAAATAAGTCAGCTATAGTTGACTTCTTTTATAGAGACTTTTTAGGTTGCCAAATTTGGCGATATTTCGCCAAGTATTACAAGCGAGAGTTCGACTGTAATAGATATCAATGTATAGTTTTAAGCGTATCATTGGAAGAATGATTACAACAATGAAAGATAATAATTTGCGAGAAATCACGTTCATTAAAACTCATAAATTAACCGTTTTTTTTTCTGTGGTCTTGTATTCTGCTGTCTTATTTTAACTGTCAATTTCAAACTGCTCTATCTCAGCCATTTTTTAAGATAGAGGGCAAACAAAAAATTCTCCGGAATCCTTGTATCAAGGACTAACACTTAAATAAAAAATAAATTTGAATTAAAAAAATTTTTGTATATATTTTTTAGTTTTAAATCTTTCAGTGGCCGCCAGTTTGAAACACGACGGTGGACCAAGCTGGCCAACGAACTTGGCCGAGACATTGGTGAGCTTAAGGCTGCTCATCAGTCAACTTCCCGATTTCCCTCGCTAATGTTAATCCTATGGGCGTAGGATGTACTCCTATTTTTAAAATATCTCCTTTGGAAATTAATATTTTTAACTTCTGTTTTCTGCGTACACTTCTTAAAGGATGTCTCTTTTTTCTTAGTTGTCAAAATTTTTCTAAAATATGTACTTAATTTTATGTGCAGTGTTAAAATCTTACTCAGTTTCGCTAAAATATTAACACATAAAATTATAAATTAAGCACATATTTTAGGAATATTTTGATAACTAAGAAAAAAAAGACGCATCCTCTAAGAACAGTACAAAGAAAACAGAAGTTTAAAATATTAATTTTATGAGGAGATATTTTAAAATACGAATGCATCCTACGCCCATAGGATTAACATGAGCAAGGGGAATCGGGAAGTTGACTGACGAGCAGCCTTAATACACATACAAGATTACATAACATATACAATATTTTTATTTACCAAATAAAACAACTAGGCCTAACAGCGCTTTTACTGGATATTTCTCATTTTCAAGCTTGCTTCACAATAAAAATTAGAAGACTGATCTCGCGATCCAAAATATTTATAACTCGTGCATTTAAATCATGTATAATAATAGTACACTAGAGTGTCACTTAATTTGATGATCATTTACGTCATAAAGGAGATGAAGTGTTCAAACTGAAATCCTACACACACACACACACACACACACACATATATATATATATATATATATAACCATTAATGAAACATTACCAAAACACCAACTGAAACTTGAAATTATGATTTAGGAAGTAATAATTTATTGACAACGAAATTGTAACCCCAGCACAATGAATATAGATATTAAATACTTATATAATAGAAGTAGAAATTAAATTAAAAATTGAATGAAATAAATAGAATGAATGAAATGAAATTTGTAGAATTTATACAGAACTAGCAAGCTACGCCCAATACGCTGGTCAATTTCTCTTAACAAACCTTTAATCAAACAAAATATTGACATTTCATAATTCACTTTCATATTTTAACAGAATAATAAGGCTACTATAATTTGTGACTCGTGCTATAGCCAATATACATGTCAGGACACGTCGCCCTTATCATTATCTTTTTACGCGTGAAGGTTTTGCTATTGTACTCCATTATGAAATTTGGTAATTTTTGAAATTCAATATTTGAAAAATGGCATAATCATTAGATTTGAAATTTATATCAAGAAATATACAATTTTTTACCTTTCAAACGCAGTTTGTCTAACAATTTTCTGACAAATACTTTTCGAGCTATTATTTTTTTTTAGTAACATCAAATGTTTCATTTTCCGAGATTAATCTGTGGCAAAGATTAATCTCGAAAAACCCAGTTGTCAGCAACGCATACCTTTATATTAAAGAGGATGTTGGAGCAGGGATTGTCACCATCACTTTTGAAATCGGTTCTGTAGTTCCAGAGATTCCATAGAAATTGTAATTCAGAATGATTTTAGAATGCTTTTCACTCATTTCACCCTTTTAAATTTCGATTTTTTTTTAAAATTTATTCTTAGAGAGCATTTACATCTTATAAGTAACTACAATGCCAAATTTCAAATTTCTAGCTCCTTCAGTATAAAAGAAGTCGCAATTTTCAAACATTTTTTCACTCCTGCACCCCATTGGGGTTAGTGGCACCGACATAAAATATAGCCTATGTTGGAGTAGGGATTGTCACCATCAATTTGCCACCATTATTTTTGAAATCGGTTCTGTGGTTCCAGAGATTCCATGGAAATTGTAATTTAGAATGATTTTAGAACACTTTTCTCTCATTTCACCCTTGTAAATATAAAATTTTGTTTTTTAATTTGTTCTTAGAGAGCAGTACATCTTATAAGTAACTACAATGCCAAATTTCAAATTTCTATCTCCTTCAGTATAAAAAAAATTGCAATTTTTGAAAGTTTTTCGCTCCTGCACCCCTCTGAGATTAGTGGCACCGATATAAAATATAGCCTATGTTGGAGCAGAGAATGTCATCAAAAATTTTCCACCATCACTTTTGAAAAGGGTTCGGTAGTTCCAGAGATTCCATAGAAATTGTAATTTAGAATGTTTTTAGAACGATTTTCGCTCATCTCACCGTTTTAAATTTCGAATTTTTTTAGAATTTGTTCTTAGAGAGCATTTACATCTTATAAGTAACTACCATGCCAAATTTAATGTTTCAAACACCTTCAGTGTAAAAAAATCGAAATTTTAGAACGTTTTTTGCTCCTGCACCACCCTGGGATTAGTGGCACTGACATGAAATATAGCCTATGTTAATGCAGGAACTGTAACCATCAATATGCCACCATCACTTTTGAAAACAGCTCTGTAGTTCCAGAAATTCCCTAGAAATTGTAATTTAGAATGTTTTTAGAACGCGTTTCGTTCATCTCACCTCTTTCAATTTCGATTTTTTTTAGAATTTGTTCTTAGAGAGCATTTACATCTTATAAATAACTACCATGCCAAATTTAGAGCATGCCGCAATAATAAAAATGTTGAACTACATTCTTCACCCCGTAGGCCGCTTTCTAATAAAAATTAGAAGACTGATCTCGCGATCCAAAATATTTATAACTCGTGCATTTAAATCATGTATAATAATAGTACACTAGAGTGTCACTTAATTTGATGATCATTTACGTCATAAAGGAGATAAAGTGTTCAAACTGAAATCCTACACACACACACACACACACACACACACACACACACACACACATATATATATATATATATATATATATATATATATATATATATATATAACCATTAATGAAACATTACCAAAACATCAACTGAAACTTGAGATTATGATTTAGGAAGTAATAATTTATTGACAACGAAATTGTAACCCCAGCACAATGAATATAGATATTAAATACTTATATAATAGAAGTAGAAATTAAATTAAAAATTGAATGAAATAAATAGAATGAATGAAATGAAATTTGTAGAATTTATACAGAATTATCAAGTCCCAAACGCATAAATTCCACAAATAAAATGAGTGGTTTCATCTTCATATTAGCATTAAAATTGCTAAAGAATATGAATTTGGGACGACCACTCAATGACAATAACCTTCTAGTGAAAAAAAAGACTTAAAATTCATAAAACAAATACAAACCTAATACAGTACTTAAAAAGAGAGAAACCTTACCCTTAATTATAAGAGAAGAACTTGATGATAGATCTCCAAATACCATAATCTACGCGATGAATGTGGATTCCTGCTCACAACACTAACAGGATACATGAAGACCAATAAAGGCAATGAATTGCAAAAAATAATTTTCTAAATGTTGCCAAAAACATTTTTAGAAGATTACAAACCCTGTTGCCAATTTAGAAAATGAATTACTTGGATATATGGAATTTTTTAAAACATCACTAAGCATGGTGCTGCCATCTATGATTTTGAAAATGAACTACATGGATATATTGAATATTTTAAAGCAAACAAGCCATGGTACTGCCATCTATGATCTGAATATGTAGTGAATATACAATGGAAAAATCAATATTAAAAATGAATTCATTCTATCTTAAGTGGTATTAATTAGTTAATAAATATAAATGAAAATAAAAATAAAATAAATAATATTTAATTAATAAATATATATGAAATTAAATATAAAATGAATAATAAATCCAATTACATTAAAGTAAAAATGGATGTAGTAATGATTAATTAAAATACTAAAAGTGAATAAAGATACTATGGAGTTAAATTTAATATTAAACATATGATACAATAGGTTAGGGAATAACATTAATTTAAATTAATACATATAATTTTAGCATTTAAGAAAGTATTACATTATATTAGAATATGATATTGCTCACCTTGGGCAAATTAAAATATTAAATTATGTGAATTAAGATACTATGGATTTAAAAATAATATTAATTAAATATTGAAATTAATAGTAACATATTATGTTTTTGCATACAAAGTTAAAATTTAAATACACATGATATAAGTTTTTAGGGAAGAAAATTAATTTGAATTAATATTATATTATATTAGCGTTTAAGAAAGTATTACATTATATTAGAATATGATATTGTCCACCATGGGCATAAAAGTAAATACAATTAATCAATAAAATATATAAATCAGCATTTGAACGGATGTTGGTTTTGGAGTCTGTGGGTCATGATCGGTGAAAATATACCGAAATTTTCCGGAATTGTTTTTCTCCGAACGGCTGCAATAAGTAGCTTTTACTTTTTGTAATGAAAGCTACCTAAAAATAGTCTCCAGTGGGATTCCCGATTATTATATGGATGTGCTCATCTATGTGTCTTGCAATATTGTATGTATTTCCACATCTATGTCAGATTTTAACCTCCATTTAAGAAATATGTGTGTGTATAATGTAAAAGTAATTTCACTGCTAAAATATTTATAATAATTTGAAGAGGATACAAAACATTGTTTTTAAGCAAGAATGTAGTTTATATTTCCTAAAGTATCTCATAACCTACTTGAGTGCTTCGTAATCAATACACTTACTAAGTTCCTGGTGTACAGAATTATTTTCAATTGCCTGAAATAATGCGTTTGTAACAATGTATAAAATCATAGAAGTCGACATACAATATGCAATTACATTGAAGAAGTGGGCAAGCAAATGTAAGTTCTGTTTATGCAACATCGTTTGACTAAACTTTTTGCGAATAACAATGCAAATGAATAACTCTATGTCCATTAGATGAATGCTGGTTACAATTTCTATCCTCCTTTAATTACTGTTAACTCATAAATTAAAACAGTTGGATAACTGTACATAAATACTATCTCCTTTACTTTTACTATTATAGTATGAATTGGAATAAATTGAAATGTATTGTTCGATATTCAATTGATTGAATGTAAAAGAAACTAGTCGTTGGGGGCCACCGTAATGCTTACCCATCATGGATATGCATAATATAAAATATGAAAATAAAACATGTGTAAACTATTTATAAAATGCATTGCAATTCGAATAAAATCGTGGCTTGATGACGTCCTAAACTTTAAATGCTCTATTACTGAATTGCGTAAAAGAAACAGCCTTATAACTCCAAAAAGGATAATCTTATTAACTAACGGTTTACTGCGTCGGATAAAGCGTCTCATTTCCAATTAAAATATATCTTTGAATTGAAATTTGGATGAAATACAGGGTCATGAAAAATCGAAGAGTGTGGATAGTAGGATTACAAATATCTCGGCAACACATTATCCGATCGACTTCATTCATTATGCAAAATTTATGTTTTTTATTGTATTTTATATTCACTCCGTAAAATAAACAATTTCGAAAATTTTTTTATAACTTTTATCAGAACGAAAATTTCGAGAGTTCCCCTCAAAAAAGTTCCGGATAATCGGTTACTGAAATTCAATAAGCTTCTTTCCATTATTACATACTAAGTATATACCAAATTTCAAGTCTCTATTTCAATTTGTTCGATAGATAGAGCGTTTACAGACACACACACAGACAGACGGACGGCAATTTATTTTTCTAAAAATATGTTTTTTGGAATCTCTAGTGTCTGAAACGTGTAAATCCGTCAATTTTTTTTTCGATTTTTGGAACGATTACAAGATTTACCCTAGACTACGTATGATGGGTAAGTAAAAATACATTTCGCTGTACCAAATATCCATACTATTAAAGTACCATAATATTTATAATCAAAATATAATAAAACACAGTGTGTTGATTCCGGTACGAACCCGTCAGTGAATAAAAAAAAAAAAATTCATATTTACTGTGACGTTACGATAATAGCGTCTAATGGGTTTATTTTATCTTTATGTATTATAACTTTATGGATACCGTATTTTTTTTTCTTTGCAATTAAATAGAAAATATATTTTTATTTGAATTCAGGAGGGTTAAGCATAAAAGTACGTATGTAAAGTACGTGTGAAAAGTTTGTGCCAATGAAAATGACGTTATGCTCAACTTGAAATGCATTTTTACATTGATAAAACTAAAAAAAATTGATATCATTGGGCCAAAATGACGCAATTTTCACTGATTTTTCAATTGTTAATTATAAAGATTAGAATTGGAGCTTTTATTGATTTTGATTGTATATTTTGATTACATGTTAGCGATTGTTTTTTTATAAAACTAAATCATACGTAAGATAAATTAATTTTTTTTAATAATTCAGAAAAGTCGAGGATTTCAGGAAAAATAAAATTATTAAGAGTCGAGTTTTGATAGAAAAAAACTTGAAACGATTACGAAACATTAACACGTTTGTACTTAAAACAATATAAATAGTTCAGCGTTAGTTTCCAGCTAATATACCATAACAAAATTAAGACGACATAATAAAATACAAATTAGAGCTATATCTATATCTATTTCCTTTTACTAATTAAGAAAGTTCTGTAATTTCTCCTCTGTTCTGTCATCTTATTTACATAAGATTAAAAAATTGTTCTTAAAACTCCAAAAGATCTTAACTTAAAGTTTCTGGTAAGTTTTTCTTATTGTCGAGGAATAGTATATAAACATGCTTACATTTCTTCGAGTACAAATCAGTCAGTAAAAGTTATTTGTACTGATTTTGCATTCAATATATATCTGTTTCCTTTTACTAATTAGGATAGATCTGCAATTTCTCCTGTTTTGCCATCTTATTTACATGAGATTACAAATTTGTTTTTAAAATCTTAGAGTCCCATGCATTAATCAGGCCCCTAACTTAACGTTTCATGTTCGGAGCCATTTTACTATGCGACATACTCAGATTTGAGTATTTTTCGCTCAATTTTGAAAATGTCGTTTTTAGAGTGTATGATAAAAAATAGAATCAGAACTTCTGAATCAGATTTTAACATCATTTAGTTTACACCTGCTTTTAAAATTTACAATGATTTTATGTTTGGCCTCTACAAAGCTATTTTAGAATAATTCCGAAAATTACGGGCAGCAAACTGTCAATTTGAATTTATAAACAATTACTTGGATAGCAGAAACATATTGTTTTGCGATATTTCTTCCATGGTTACTTTAAATATCCAATATGGAAGAGGTTTACGTAAGCGTGGGGAGCTTTAAAAGTTTTAAAGAGTTACATTATGTATTCTTAAAAATTTATGCGATATTAGAAAATATACCTGACGTTTTAACTGTCCGTGTTTCCTTTCTAAATAGACAGGATAATGGGGAATTTTACAGTTGCAATCTATTTTACTTTTGCTTCTTTTGTTGTACAATTTATTTATACATAAAGGTAGTTGATAAAAGCTACATTATTTTGTACCGATTTTGATAATATTTTTTATTTTATAACCATCTCAGTAAAATTCGAACATACAGTATTTTGAAAGCTTTTTCTCCGCACCCGCATTGTCCTCCCATTTACATATGTTATATATAATGTAAAATGCGCAGTGTCAAAAAAGCTCAGTGACGATTTATTCTTTAAAATTGGCTCAGTCGTTTAGTTTCTAATATATAACTTATGCTCACTAAATAAAAAATTATACATTGTTCTTTTATCTTGTCAAGAAAGGAAATAAAGCATCTCAACTACTTTATTTATTATAAAAAATGTTAAGAATTTCTAGGGAATTGGAATTTATTAATACTTTCAAAATATCTAAAAGGTGATCCAATTCCAGTTTCCTGCCTTTTATTTAAGAAAAAATACACAAAATGTAACCTTATTGTATTTATTTTTTTTTATTAATCAAATATTTGGTATTTTTCATTAATTATGAAAAATGATGTCAGGCGAGGATAACCAAAAAGAAAGGCTACCGCGGTGCTTTATGCGTATCTTCTTTTACAGACCGCGGGAGTCACGTGATGCTCGAATGCACCAATGCAGGTGTACGAAAAGAGCATCACGTCACTCTAGCGGTCTGTAAAAAAAGATAAGTGGGATGAACCGCGGTAGCCTGTCTTTTTCGTTAGCCTCGATGTCAAGCAAATGACCGCCTGTGGACCTTCTGCAGTAATTGATTCGTTCGAAGTAATTTTCGATGACTTTTTCGTAAGTTTTAAGGGTTACCTCTGCTATAATTTGGCGCAACGTAAGCGAACAAAATTGAGGAAACTGGACACATTGAAGACAGAGTAAGCCATGTGTATCATCGTGGCGCACATTCAGCTGAGAATATTACTGCTGTCAGTGATAGTGTGGCCGAAGACCCGGAATTATCGATTTGTCGCCGTTCGGAAAGTTTGGGTTTTTCTTATGCCTTCCTTTGGCGAATTTTTGGCACGAAAACGAAGATATTGATGTGGAAGATATGTGGTTTCAGAAAGATGGCGCAACTTGCAACACACCGCGTTCAACGTTAGATGTTTTTCCTGAAAAGTTCAGAGGTAGCAGTATTTCACGTTGCGGTGATGTTAACTGGCCGACAAATCATGCCATTTAGCGCCATTGGATTTTTCTTTTGTGGGTTTTTTTAAGAGTCTCGTCTATGCCAACAAACCTGCGACGTTGGAGCATTTGAAAACTAAGATCCGCCAAATTATAGCAGAGATAACCTCCGAAACTTACAAAAAAAGTCATCGAAAATTTCCTCGAACGAATCAACTGCTATGCAGAAGGTCCAAAAGCGGCCATTTGCCTGAAATTATTTTTCATAATTAATGAAACATACCAAATATTCCATAAATAAAAAAAATAAATATGATAAGGTTATATTTTGTGTATTTTAAATTAAATAAAAGGTAGGAAGCTTGAATTGAATCACCTTTTATTAATGAATGTTTTATCTCAAAAACCTTTCAGTTTATATTTTCTCAAAACATACTTTTGATTAATGTGCGATATTTTATCAAATGGAAAATATTTGAAAAATCTAGCATGTTGTGAACTTTGTGATAAGATGCTTGAATGTTTATACATTTTCAGAAATGTCAAATATGTCAAAACATACTTTTGAAAGAAATATATTGACAAGAAATATACTGAAATAAAATGCGAAAAGTACAGAAAACGTTTTTGCATGCCTTTATGTGAAAGTGAACTCTGAAAATGTAAAATATTTCTATCAAATTTATGTGTGTACAATTTAATTATTTAAAGAAAAAAGTATATTTATAAGAAAAGAAGTATTATTTAAGCAACTTTTAACTGTTTTGAAAATATTTTTCTTACAATAAAATTTAGTACATTGTATTTTTCATAATTTTGATATGCTTTTATTAACAACTTATAGATGTCCACTGCAGTATTTTTTAGAATTGCTTAGTACTTTCTATGATTATTGAACTGGTACCCTTATATATATACACACACACACACACACACACACACACACACACACACACACATATATATATATATATATATATATATATATATATTATAGACATATATACACATATGTGTGTGTGTGTGCGCGTGTGTTTTATACATCATATAGAGTGAACTTTGTACATAGTGTGTGCTTTGTACATATATACTAAATCCAACAAATATCTATATATGTTGGATTTAGGTAAAGAATTAAATGTCCATAGAGAAGGACTTATGCTTTCTCTCTTTCAGATATCACAAGCTACTTAATAAGTTTTGCTTAGAAAACCAGCCTACTCCTTCGATTAAAATCTTAAAAGCTTTCTCATTAATCCTTGCAATTTCAATCATCAATCGTGAACCTGATAGATTGTGAAGAAAATCTTGTGTGGATAAATATACGCTAAAAACACAAACGTTTAACCCACAATATCAAACTATAGTACATTGGACAGACGTACGTTTCGTGAGTAACTTGGACTCAGATCCTCAGTGTCAGTAAAATAAAATTAAACATTACTGTATCCCCCCAAAGACATGAAATTGATTCGAGAAACCCAAATGAAAACAACAACACACCGAAAAACTCATCACGCACGAGCTACCAATGAGATTAAGCCGGAAATGATTCACTATGACACAGTAAATCAAGCCAGAAAGGTGAGATGTAAGGTACGCTTGAAAAATCATTGCCCAGGGAGTTACCAAATTTATGAATATAAACTGCTTCAAAGAAGTCTAAATCTAATGGAGTGTTACATTTCTTAATAATAGTGGCTGAATCAAAGTTAAAATTATATCCCTCACTCCAACAGTGACAAGCAATAGAGGATTTTTGTATTTCCTTTGTAATTCCTTTGAAAGGAATCACAAAAATCCTCTATTGCTTGTCACTGTTGAAGTGAACTTGTCTTATTTCAGTATGAATTTTGATTATTTTTAAACAACAACTATTGGAAAAATTGAGATATACTAATTTTCCCGTCTTACAAAAACGAAAAACATAATTAAAGAAAAATGTTAATGCTTATGGTTAACTCTTAGCTTAATCTTTCTGCAGTATAATTGATTAACTAAGAAAATATACCATTTTCACTTTTACGTATTCAATCTAATTCATTAAAATGTTGAAAACTTTTAACGTTGTGAGTCGATAAATTTCCGTAATCTAATAATACCTTGACACATGAGAAGGGCATAAAAGATGTCTCCCATTAAGTGTTTTGGTGAAATGTTAATTAACGGTAGATTTAATGGTAGAAGTGGAACTATTAGATGTTTCGCAGCGAAATGCAATCACTAAAGGTGATAAACTAACTGAAAGGTACACGAGAGTTAGTACTAAAACTAACTTAAAATAATCCTATATGTGTATTTAAATGTTTTTATATACAAACAACGTTTTATATACTTATCAGAGGTCTGTTCAGACTTTTATCAAAAGGTCCTGTTTTTGTAAAATTGTAAAAAGCTTTTTATATTTGTGAAAAAAGTCATAATTTTGTGAATTTGAAATTATTGTTGTATTCAGCTTCTTCTTTACACATTTTTAGCGTAAAATACTTCATATATTTAAAAGCTAGCTAAACGGTTCTTTTGAGACTTCAGCTGTTTTGTGAAAACTCAGAATTTACTTTTAAGTGATTAAATTTGTGAAATATTCATATTGGAGAGGTAAAAGGTGTGTGAAATATTCACTTTTAAGTAAAAGAATTTGTGAAGGGTCCTGTTGTAAGATGAAAAGTGTTTGGGAAGATTTTGTGAAGGGTCATTTAAAAGACCCAGTTTCTTCCTAAACAGAATATCTCTACCATTTATCCCTGCTTCCATCCCTGCTTATACCTGTTCTAAACGATTATTTCTTAATAATTATTTTTAAATATATGAACAAATATTACAAAAATTTAAATATTTTTATTTTTTACACTACCCAAAATCCAAAAATAGATTTAAAGAAAAGCATTCTTACATTGATTAATATTTTTACACTGTATTGCATTTACTAATTACGTCTGCTATTTCTAGTTTTCATGATCAATTTATTTCGATGTTGAAAATTTTAAATAAAGTTTTTTTAAAAAGAGTGTAAAAAAGTTATTTAAACGCACATAAATCGTCTGACATACGTACAATTTAATATAATTACAATTCAACAGTATATAGTGCTTGTTTTATTTCTGTACAAAAATTTAAATATTTTTATGTTTTACATCATAAAAGATCCAAAAATAGATGTAAAGGAAAACATTCTTACTTACATTGATTAATGTATTTACACTGCATTTGATTTACTAATTACGTCTGTTATTTCTAATTTTCATGATCAATATTATTTAATTCGGTGTTGAAAATTTTAAATAAAGTTTTCAAAAAAAGAGGGTAAAAAAGTTATTCAACCTCACATAAATCGGCTTACATACGTACATTTTGCTATATAGTGCTTGCTTTATTTCTGAATGCACAAACATTTAAATATTTTTATGTTTTACATCATAAAAGATAAAAAAAAAATAGATATAAAGGAAAACATTCTTACTTACATTGATTAATGTATTTATACTGTATTTGATTTACTAATTACGTCTGCTATTCTAATTTTCATGATCAATATTATTTATTTCGGTGTTGAAAATTTTAAATAAAGTTTTTTAAAAAAGAGGTTAAAAAAGTTATTCAACCTCACATAAATTGGCTTACATACGTACATTTTGCTATATAGTGCTTGCTTTATTTCTGAATGTACAAACATTTAAATATTTTTATGTTTTACATCATAAAAGATAAAAAAAAAATAGATATAAAGGAAAACATTCTTACTTACATTGATTAATGTATTTATACTGTATTTGATTTACTAATTACGTCTGCTATTTCTAATTTTCATGATCAATATTATTTATTTCGGTGTTGAAAATTTTAAATAAAGTTTTTAAAAAAAGAGGGTAAAAAAGTTATTCAACCTCACATAAATCGGCTTATATACGTACATTTTGCTACATAGTGCTTGCTTTATTTCTGAATGTACAAACATTTAAATATTTTTATGTTTTACATCATAAAAGATAAAAAAAAATAGATATAAAGGAAAACATTCTTACTTACATTGATTAATGTATTTATACTGTATTTGATTTACTAATTACGTCTGCTATTTCTAATTTTCATGATCAATATTATTTATTTCGGTGTTGAAAATTTTAAATAAAGTTTTTTTAAAAAGAGGGTAAAAAAGTTATTCAACCTCACATAAATCGGCTTACATACGTACATTTTGCTATATAGTGCTTGCTTTATTTCTGAATGTACAAACATTTAAATAGTTTTATGTTTTACATCATAAAAGATCCAAAAAATAGATATAAAGGAAAAAAAATTCTTACTTACATTGATTAATGTATTTACACTGTACTTGATTTACTAATTACGTCTGCTATTTCTAGTTTTCATGATCAATTTAATTTATTTCGGTGTTGAAAACTAAATAAAGTTTTTTTAAAAAAAAGAGTGTAAAAAAGTTATTTAACCACACATAAATTGTCTTACATAGGTACAATTTGCTATATAGTGCTTGTTTTATTTCTAAATGTATATTGAGTATGTTTTAATGAAAAATCAAATACTACAAATATTTAAATATTCGCAAGTTTTACATCATAGAAGAACTAAAAATAGAATTAAAGAAAAACATTTTCTTGCTCACGTTAATTTATGTATTTATACTATATTTGATTAACTAATTACGTCTGCTATTCCTAATTTTCATGATCCATTTAACTTATTTCAGCGTTGAAACCTTTTATCACTATAAGAGAGGAATTACTAATTTCGTTAATCTAATAATGCCTGATATACATGAAAAGGACATAAAAGATGTCTTCGGTAAGTGTTTTGATGAAATGTAAATTAGTAAATTGTTTAAGATAGAAGCGCTTGTATTTGATGTATGACCTAGAAAATATAATAAGAACAAATATTGCAAAATTTCAAATATTCATATGTTTTAAGTTATATACAAGATTAAAAAATACACTCTAAAAACGACATTTTCAAAACTGAGCAAAAAATACTCAAATCCGAGTATGTCTCATAGTCAAAATGGCTCCGAATCAAAATTATTGAAGTTTGAAACCTGTATATACTCATTTCTGAATCTAATCAAGGGGTACGTGAGAGAAGAAAGGTTGGGAACCGCTGCTTCTTCATTTTTAAAGCAACAACAACAACAAAAAAAACATTACTCAAATGCATCTTTTAACAAGAAATATGTTATTACTATGCTAAAAGTAAGAAAAGTGTAAACTCGAAAAAGGCGATAACCAAACTAAGGTTGAAATAACTATGAATATAGCCCCCTTCAATGGTGAACATAAAAGTTTCTATAAAATTTTATTGCAATATGTATTTCATTTATTATATATATAAATATATATTTTGTTATAGCTATTTAATATAATATATTATTTAGGTTCTCGGTAATAGTTACGCAGATATCTGTTGATAGCCAAATTTTTTTAAATATTTTTACTATTTCACATTTTATTTCCTACTTATTCCAGTCCTACTTATTAGCTAAAGAGCAAAAGAATGTATCGTTTAGATTTTGACAAATTTATATGTTAAATCATAAAGATTTATATAAAAAGTTCATCAGTTTGCTCAGACTCTAAAAACGACATTTTCAAAACTGAGCAAAAAATACCCAAAATCTGAGTATGTTGCGTAGTCAAAATGGCTCTGAATCAAAATTACTCATGTTTAAAACATGTATATACTCATTTCTGAAAACATGCGCACACTCAAGAATAAAAACATCATGCGCTCATATTTGAGAGAATGTCCATGTTTCAAACAACAGTAAACAATAGCTAGGAAAAAAAAGCGCTAGTGCTGCCATCTCTGATTCTATTTACGATTATGGGAGGATAAACTAAATCTACACTTTTACCCAGAGCCAGCATAAAACCCGAGTCCTATTGGTTACAAGTCTATTGCCTTATCCACTTTGCCATCCCGATCATATGAGTGGGTTATTTCAAATGTAAGTCTTCGAATGATTCGGACGCATGTTGATACTTTGATAGGATTCATTAATTTGTTGTTGAGAAAATTGAAAATATTTAACGGGATTCCGGATAGATTTGGTCAGTTTGAGATGGTGGTTAAGATTGTAAAACTTTATTATTTATGTGGGGAAAGGGAGATATGAATTATACAAATTTTGAATTCGATTGTTATCAGTATATTTCTTAAATGAAAAAGCGCTCCCTGGATATTGAAATTTAACAGACTAAACTTTCTTTTTGACACATTTTAACCCATTTAACGCCACAATTATTTTTCTATTTAAAAATAGAAATATTGCATTTCATTCAAATGAGTATGATCTGACGTCTATGTGCTCTGTTTTGAGTATGTCTATGTTTCAATATTCTGAGTATTTCTGGTATTTCAGAATTGAAAGCATTGGGTGGTCCTATTTGAAGCAAAAAGTTTCAAAACAAAATGAAAACATCGATTTACACAGATTTGAAAGTGTCATTTTTCGCAGTGTAGAATTATAGAAAAACATTTTTACTTACGTTTATTAATCTTTTTACATTGTATTTAATTAACTAATTACGTCCGTTTTTACTCATTTTCATGATGCATTTAATTAATTTTAGTGTTGAAAACTTTCAGCATTATGAAAGAGAAACGACTAATTTCTTTAATCTAATAATGTCTAGCTACATAGGAAGGACATAAAAGGTATCTCCATCAGTAAGTGCTTTGATGAAATATTAATTAGTAAAGTGTTTAAGATAGAAGCACGAATAATGTATGCATAACGTAGAAAATGCATTTGCTAAAAGGGATATGATGTGAATTAAAAAAAAAACCCTGCCGGCTTGGCATACTGGCACAGGTAGATTTCGAAATTAAGTACTAATTTCACCAACAAAAACTAAATCAAGATTAGAAATAAATGACTGTTTCATTAAATGAACCTTACACTATATTTTAAATTCTTATGTTTATTTTTATTGAAACACGCGCGCATTTAAAATTGCAACCTTATATACAGCATCTCTGAGGGTTGTCAAAAATTTTCATCACGTCAATGACACTTTTTTTTTATCTTAGTGGCGGATTAACGGAGATGTGATATTTTTTCTTCTACCCCCCCCCCTTTATTTAATTTACTTTTATTTTATTTTATTTTATTTTATTTTATTTTATTTTATTTTATTTTTTGCTGTAAGAGTTGGCTCTATCAAAAACCTGTCAATATAAAAGTTGTAGATAATATTAAGAGGATTTATAATAAATTTAAGCGGATTTCATATTTTTTGAATTGACGAAGTTATGAATTTTTTTCTTGTTAAAAGACTATTTTTTTCGCTCCTTGAGGACATTTTTAATGATATTAAAACTCTGTCATACATAAATTTTCGCCCCTTTTCCTAGAAGTAATAATAACTTTAAACTGATTCAATATGTATCAGAATTAAGACGTTGTGGGGTTTTTCTGTTTTCACAAAACCCCTTCCCATTTCTACCCCCTTGGCCTTGGTCCGATTTTGTCCATTAACAACAAACTTGACCGAGATTTTCTGCCCCTATATATATATATATATATATATATATATATAACCATAAATGAAATATTACCATAACACCAACTTAAACTATGAAATAATGATTAAGTATGTAATAATTAGTTGACAATGAAAGTATTCCCTAACAACTGAATATAGATACCAAAAACTTATTTAAAAGAAGAAGAAATTAAATAAAAAAAATAATAAATAAAATTGAATGAATAAAATGAAATTCGTGGAATTTAGACAGAATTATCAAGTCCCAAATACCTAAATACCACAAATAAAATGAGTGGTTTCATCATCATATTAGCTATAACATTGCTAAAGAATAGGATTTTGGGACTACCACTCATAAACAATGAATGAAACCTGTGAAAAAATAAAAAAATTAATACAATATTAAAAAGGAAAGAAACCATACCTATAATATACAGATAGAACTTGAAATAGAGTCATAAAGTATATAATCCATTTGGATTAAAAAAGATACCTTTGCACCATATGAACCACACATGAACACAACCACACAGAGGGAATGAATTGCAAAAAATCATTACATATTGCCAAATTTAGTTTTAGAAAATGATTTACCGTGTTGCCAGAATAGGTGTTAGAATAATATGAATATTATTGAAAAGCAACAGAAACCATGGTGCTGCCATCTATTAGGGTAAAAAGTGAATATACGCTGAATAAAAATAGCATTGGATGAAAATTAATATTTAAAAATTAAACCATGTACTATCTAAAGATGATTGCAATTAGTTAAATAATAAATAAATGAAATTAATTAATAAATGATAAATAGAATATCCAATAACATTAAAGTAATGGATGTATTAATGAATAATTATATGTTAAAAATAAGATGGAAGATGGAAAAATTAATAATTAAAGCAACAGAAAAATATATGTACCATGAAATGACATAGTAACTATTAAATAGCTGTCTCAAAAATGTAACATCACATAAATTAAATTAAATTAAAATACTAAATATTTGAATTAAGATACAAAGGATTTAAAATTAATATTAATTAAATATTGAAATTAATTAGTAAAATATAATGTTTCTTCATACAAAGTTAAAAATTAAATACTCTTGATATAAGTGGTAAGGGTAGAACGTTTAATAAAAATTAAAACATGTATTATATTAACACTTTAGAAAAGTATACATTATATTAGAAGTTAATATGATATTGTCCACCGTAGGCATTAATCTAAATGCATTAGATCAAAAACATTCTTAATAGTAATGAATATAAATTCATTTAAATTAATTAAATAATGAATATGTAAATATAACTAAATTAATATACATATAAAAATATCACATCACAGTCCATTATAAAATGTGTAAAATCAAACGTGTGTGTAAATCAAAATGTCCCCCCCCTTTTTTTTTTTTTTTTTTTTTTTTATAAATTAACCATGCGTAACCATTACTTACGTTCATTAATGTATTTACACTGTATTTGATTAACTAATAACGTCTGCTATTTCTAATTTTCTTGATCAATTTAATTTATTTCAGTGTTGAAAACTTTTAGCACTGCGAAAGTGAAACGACTAATTTTGTTAATCTAGTAATGATTTGGTACATGAGAAGGACGTAAAAGATGTATCCGGTAAGTGTTTCGATGAAATGTTAATTAGTAAAGGTGTTTAAGGGCATATATTATATGTGTGACATTGAACACATTTTCTAAAAGTTATAAGATATGAATAATTAAAAAAAAATTGGTTTAAAATAAAGAGCATGCACACTTAAATCGTTTTACATATGTTTAATTTGCTATAGAACTTGATTTATTTCTAAATGTAGATTCAGTATGTTTTAATATAAGAAAAAAAGATTCAGAATTTTTTTCTTCTGTTTTACACCATTCAAAAACCAAAAATAGAATTACTGAAAAACATTTTTATTACGTTCATTACTTACGTATTTACACTGTATTTGATTAACAAATAAAGTCTGATATTTCTAATTTTCTTGATCAATTTAATTTATTTCAGTGTTGAAAACTTTTCACACTATGAAAGAGAAACGACTAATTTCATTAATCTAATAATGTCTTGCTATCTAGAAAAGGCCGTAAAAGATGTCTTCGGTAAATGCTTTGACGAAATGTTAATTACTAAAGTGTTTAAGCTATAGCAGCGCATGTATTATATACCAGACATTGAAAATGCATTTTGCTAATGACAATAAGATATGAATAATAATAATAAAAATTAGTTAATAAACTGTAGTGTATGTAGATTTCAATCGTTTTACATATGTTCAATTTGCTATACATTAATTGAATGATTTCTGAATGTATATTGAGTATGTTTTAATATAAGTAAAAATATTCGAAATTTTTATTTTTATGTTTAACGTCATACAAAATCTAAAAATAGAATTATTTGAAAGCCTTTTTTATTTACGTTCATTAACGTATTTACACTGCATTTGATTAACTAATAACGTCTGCTATTTCTAATTTTCTTGATCAATTTAATTTATTTCAGTGTTGAAAAATTTTAGCACTATGAAAGATAAACGACTAGTTTTGTTAATCTAATAATGCACTGATAAAAATTTCACCGTTGGATTACGGGAAAAGCTTGGCAGCACAGACTCCAAGATTTTCCTGTAATATTACAGTTTGTACCGTAATCTATTTAGACTGTATTAGACCGTAAAAGGCAGTAAATTTCAAGAACGTATCTGACCGTAAACCACAGTAACTTTCAAAAACGTATCTGACCGTAAATAACCGTTACTTTCAAGAACGTATCTGACCGTAAATAACCGTTACTTTCAAGAATGTATCTGACCGTAAATAACCGTTACTTTCAAGAATGTATCTGACCGTAAATAACCGTTACTTTCAAGAATGTGTCTGACTGTAAATCACAGTAATATACAGGGTGTCCCAAAAGCCTCCGTACAACTTCAAAAATTGATTAAAAAAATAATAGGCCTACCGCAAAAATATTTACAACATTACACAGAGTAACTTAAAAAGTCTTTTTCTACTACCTTAGTATACTTGTACATGAGATCCTTTCGTTGCATGAAGAATATCAAGTCGATATTCCAATTCCCTTCACGTGCGTTTCAGCATGCTAACATCAACAGTAGTTACAACTGTTTGATGAAATAAAATGTTGAAACAAAAGATCCAAACAGCAGTAGCTACTGTTGATGTTAGCATGAAAAACGTTTGTGGATTGAATTGAAATACCGTCTTGATATTCTTCGTGCTACGCAAGTATCTCATTTTGAAGTTTACTAAGGCTGTAAAAAAAAACTTTTTAAGTTACTCTATGCACTGTTGTAATTATTTTTGCTGTAGGCCTATTACTTTTTTTAAAAATAAATTTCTGAAGTTGTACGGAGACTTTTGGGACACCCTGTAGATTATAAATTATCGTATATGACTGTAATATCAAGATTGTAAATAAGCATAAATGCCCATCATTTTCTACTCATTTACATATATCGCTGTAAATTGCAGTAGTTATCAGAACTGTAAATGACCATGAAATAGTTATTTCAAGAATTCGCATGATTACTTCCAACAGTAATAGTATATTTATACATAGGATGTCAAGAAATGCAACATTTTATTTCTGTATAAGAGATAAATAGTATAAATTGCAAAAATGTCCATAAGGTACAAAATTTCAATTCTATACTTTTCATCTCCATGGAGATATTTCCAAAATTAGTTTTTATACATTCTTTGTAACCAAACAGGTGGCTTCAGTACCTCCAAAAATCAGGAATTATCTAACTTTGCCATGCAATTCGAAACATGGAATCTAATCATTATTGGAGAATAATGTCTACAAATCTGATATTTAAATGTATTAATTAATAATAATGTGTTGATGTAATTGATGGCACATTAAATCTTAGTTTGTAAACATTCGCCAAGCTTGAACAGATTTCACTTTTCAAATTGCATGTAAAGTGAAGCAAGTCACAATTTTTGACTCTCTGCAACTTCATAATGTTTGGAGATGATTAAAACCAATCCACATTTTTGCAGATTACATTATTTATCCATCTCATATAGATACAAAAATAACTGCATAGCTTTTTTTAGACAGCCTGTATATTTAAAACTTGATAATATTTCTAAGATTATTCTACCACTACATATATATGGTGGTTTGCATATAATTTTTTTAAACAATTAGCGACTTTCTCAATATTACATACTTTTTCTATTTACAACACTATACAGCTTACAAAATAAAATTATATTTAGCATTGAAAAATGATATGTGTATAAGTTTCATTAAACGTGATTGTTTCATATTTCCGAAAAAAAAATTACGTAAAACTTCATATACAAGTGTAGTAATTTTTGCCAACATCTAAGTAAAATAAAAATTAACAGACACTTAAGCATTATTAACCAGGCAGAGTAACAAACACTTATCAAATTTGTTACAAATCACAGGCTAAATTTGTCCAAACCCTAACACAATATCAAGTATAACTTTTAGCTCAACAATGCACACCTTTGAAAAATATAGAAAAAAACAAATTTTTTTAGTACTTATCTCTTATTTAATATCATACTCTGAATATTTACGATTATGTATTCGTAACAACAAATGAACTTATTCATGATTTTTTTTTAATGTAATGAGGAAGGTAATTATAATAAACTTTTGCATAATAATGTATCAAAGACATAATTTAATGAATATCAAAATGTTAAAATTATTTCTATTTCTTTCAATATAAATTTCGTTTAAATTTTTTGAGAATCATTTTGGTATTTATTTACTTGCACATTCTTTTGCATTTTGATGTCTGGGTTCTTTTGGTTTCTACCCAAACCCAAGTGAGATTAATGTCGTTTTAGCTAATAATGCAGTTTAAAAAATCACAAAAACACTTCAGTTTTGTGTTAAACATTTTACTTGGAGATAGTATAAAACACGGATTTATCTGTAAAAATGGGAAATTGTTCAGGATCATCGGAGAAAAAAAAATTCTTGGTTGAAAATACTACAGCCAAAATAAACTATTTGTAAAAATGCAAATAACTTAACCACTTCAACGGCTGTTTAGATAGGGAAACAGTGTTATTACCCCCCCGATTTAACTCGGGTCAGCTACTGTGGTTAAATAATGAATGTTTACATACTGGGAAGTACTATACAGATTTTCGTGTTTTGGGAAGGACAGGATAGAATGCTGAGTCATCAATTTCAGTAACATCCTGCCTTTTGTTCTATGACTAATTTATAAATGTCCAGAACACCCTGAAATAATGAACAATTTCATCAATTTTCAAAAACTAAAAAAACTAAATCCTAATTTCAGGAAAAATTTTAATATAACAAGGAATGATCTTCTAAGAACTGTTTAAGAAAAATCTTTAAAATATGTCATCACACATATTAAAAACAAGCATTTTTTTAAATAATTTAAAAAAATTCACAGACAAAAATAAAAATTTAATTCAGGAACTCTGAAATTATTTATTCTGTACATATTTTACATAAGATACGACAGGTTTGAAACAATACGACATCTAAATGCTGCTAAATTTGTCATCAACTTCCTGACTTTATTTATATTACATGATTTTGGATTTTTCTTTGCTTTTGAACTTTTTTCAGGATTGATGTCCAAAAAAGCTCTGAAAATAAAGAAAAAAATATTAATAGTATCACATCTTTTAAAAAATAACATTACTGTAAATACATCAAGCCATAATCGAATGAACAACTAATCTCGTAATTATCAAATTATAACAGATATTAAACTCCTCAATAACACGTGCATAGAATGTCTACAAAATAACATTCATGAAGAAAAACTTTTTGTGCTTTATAAACCCTTTATTGTTTTTCTTATCTTTAAAGCCAGAACAAAATGGATTAATTAGCATATATGACAGAACTCAATAGCCCACTAGTGTCAATGAGTGGTAAGAAATTTCATTTGAGCTCATTCATTACTGAATGCATGTTATCTAACAGGTTATAAGTAACATTTGTTGTAGGCAACTACACTGCACCATGAATTTAAAATTTTTGATTTGATTACCAAGATCTGCAAAGTATGTGAAGAAAATAGTGTTGACACTAGACCAAAAGTTCTTTTAACTGATCGACAAATTTTGCATTTTTAACTGCAACTGATCAACAAATTTTGCATTTTTTTTTTTGCAACTGGCTAAAGGATTTCATGATTTTTCCCCACAATCAACTGACAAATTTTGTGATTTTCTCTCACGATAAATCGACAATTTTTGTATTTTTTCCATGCGACTGATTTAAGAATTTCGTGATTTTTCCTTGCATTCAATTGACGAATTTTGCAACATTTTTTAGATTTTCTCCTAAATTAACTAGCAATTTTTCCGATAATTTGTCGTACCAATCGAGGAATTTCGAAATTTTTTCCGCCATAATCATGCCTTTTTACCCTCAACTGATTGGCAAATTTTGAGATATTTTCCATCAACTGATCTGGTCATAAAAAAAAAAAAAAAGAAAAATTAAAGTTTTTGATTTGTTGGAATTTTCCAAAGTTTTTAGTTTGTCTTAGTATCTTAAACACTATTATGCCAAATATAAAGTATATAGAGCTGTAAAGTAATATAGGACAAAATTAGCACTCGCCATCCGGCGAGTAATACTGAAAATTTGGCGACTGACTTTATTATTACCACTGGCCAAACTTAATAGCCACACTCACCAACTGTGATGATTGAATGGAAACAGATTTTTTTTTTCCTGCTGTCGCTCGTCGAATATCGAAACCATTTGGCGAATTTCACGATTTTTCCCCTGAAACCATTTGACGAATTGAGATTCTTTTTTCTCGAAGCCATTCGACGATATTCGCACCCGCCCCCCCCCGAGACAATTTAATAAATTTTGCGAGTTTTCTGCTATTAATTGTTGAATTTCGTGATTTATCGACTATCGATTAACGAATTTCACGACAGATCGACGAACTTTATGTTTTTTTGCGTGACAGATCGACAAACTTTGCATTTTTTCCGCGACAGATCCATGAACTTTGTGTTTTTTCAACCACAGATCGACGAACTTTGCATTTTTTTTCACGACTGATCGACGAACTTAAGGTTTTTGAAGCGACTGATCGACGAACTTTTTGCTTTTTAAGCGACTGGTCGACGAACTTTTCGCTTTTTAAGCGACAGGTCGACGAACTTTTCGCTTTTGAAGCGACTGGTCGAGGAACTTTTCGCTTTTTAAGCGACTGGTCGACGAACTTTTCGCTTTTTAAGCGACTGGTTGACGAACTTTGCATTTTTTAAACGACAGATCAACGAACATTGTGTTTTTTAAGCGACTGATCGATGAACCTTGCGTTTTTTGGGGCCAGATCGACAAACTTTGTGTTTATTCCGCAATCGATCGACGAAATTTGCTTTTTTTCCGCAACTGATCGACGAACTTTGCTTTTTTTTGGTGACAGATCGACGAACTTTTTGCTTTTTAAGCGACTGGTCGACGAACTTTTGGCTTTTTAAGCGACTGGTCGACGAACTTTTCGCTTTTTAAGCGACTGGTCGACGAACTTTTCGCTTTTTAAGCGACTGGTCGACGAACTTTGCATTTTTTAAACGACAGATCAACGAACATTGTGTTTTTTAAGCGACTGATCGATGAACCTTGCGTTTTTTGGGAACAGATCGACGAACTTTGCGTTTATTCCGCAATCGATCGACGAAATTTGCTTTTTTTCCGCAACTGATCGACGAACTTTGCTTGTTTTGGTGACAGATCGACGAACTTTTTGCTTTTTAAGCGACTGGTCGACGAACTTTTCGCTTTTTAAGCGACTGGTCGACGAACTTTTCGCTTTTTAAACGACTGATCAACGAACTTTGTGTTTTTCTGCGACAGATCGACGAACATTGTGTTTTTTAAGCGACTGATCGACGAACCTTGCGTTTTTTGGGGACAGATCGACAAACTTTGCGTTTATTCCGCAAACGATCGACGAAATTTGCTTTTTTTCCACGACTGATCGACGAACTTTGCATTTTTTGGTGACAGATCAACGAACTTTGCGTTTTTTCCGCGACAGATCGACGAACTTTGTGGGGTTTTTTCCGCGACAGATCTATGAACTTTCGTTTTTTCAACCACAGATCGACGAACTTTGCATTTTTTTTCCACGACTGATCGACGAACTTAAGGTTTTTTAAGCGACTGATTCACGAACTTAAGGTTTTTTAAGCGACTGATCGACGAACTTTTCGTTTCTTAAGCGACTGGTCGACGAACCTTGCACTTTTTGGAGACAGATCGATGAACTTTTCGTTTTTTAAACGACTGATCAACGAACTTTGCATTTTTTCTGCGACAGATCGACGAACATTGTGTTTTTAAAGCGACTGATCGACGAACCTTGCGTTTTTTGGAGACAGATCGACCAACATTGCGTTTATTCCACAATCGATCGACGAAATTTGCTTTTTTTCCCCGCAACTGATTGACAAACTTTGCATTTTTTGGTGACAGATCGACGAACTTTGCATTTTTTGGTGACAGATCGACGAACTTTGCATTTTTTGGTGACAGATCAACGAACTTTGCATTTTTTCCGCGACAGATCGATGAACTTTCTGGGTTTTTTCCGCGACAGATCGACAAACTTTGCATTTTTTCTGCGGCAGATCCACAAACTTTCGTTTTTTCAACCACAGATCGACAAACTTTGCATTTTTTTTTTCACGACGGATCGACGAACTTAAGGTTTTTTAAGCGACTGATTCACGAACTTAAGGTTTTTAAAGCGACTGATCGACGAACTTTGCATTTTTTAAATGACTGATCAACGAACTTTGCGTTTTTGCTGCGACAGATTGACGAACATTGCATTTTTTAAGCGACTGATCGACGAACCTTGCACTTTTTGGGGACAGATCGATGAACTTTTCGTTTTTTAAACGACTGATCAACGAACTTTGCGTTTTTTCTGCGACAGATCGACGAACATTGTGTTTTTTAAGCGACTGATCGGCGAACCTTGCGTTATTTGGAGACAGATCGAGGAACTTTGCGTTTATTCCACAATCGATCGACGAAATTTGCTTTTTTTCCCCGCAACTGATCGACAAAGTTTGCATCTTTTGGTGACAGATCAACGAACTTTGCATTTTTTGGTGACAGATTGACGAACTTTGCATTTTTTGGTGACAGATCAACGAACTTTGCATTTTTTCCGCGACAGATCGACGAATTTTGTGGGGGTTTTCCGCGACAGATCGACAAACTTTGCATTTTTTCTGCGACAGATACACAAACTTTCGTTTTTTCAACCACAGATCGACGAACTTTGCATTTTTTTTTCACGACTGATCGACGAACTTAAAGTTTTTTAAGCAACTTATCGACGAACTTTTTGGTTTTTAAACGACTGATCAACGAACTTTTCATTTTTTAAATGACTGATCAACGAACTTTGCGTTTCTTCTGCGACAGATCGACGAACATTGCGTTTTTTCTGCGACAGATCGACGAACATTGCATTTTTTAAGCGACTGATCGACGAAGCTTGCGTTTTTTAAATGACTGATCTACGAACTTTGCGTTTTTTAAATGACTGATCAACAAACTTTGCGTTTTTTAAATGACTGATCAACGAACCTTGTGTTTTTTCTGCGACAGATCGACGAACATTGCGTTTTTTGGGGACAGATCGACGAACTTTGCATTTTTTGGTGACAGATATACGAACTTTGCATTTTTTCCGCGACAGATCGATGAACTTTCTGGGTTTTTTCCGCGACAGATCGACAAACTTTGCATTTTTTCTGCGACAGATCCACAAACTTTCGTTTTTTCAACCACAGATCGACGAACTTTGCATTTTTTTTCACGACGGATCGACGAACTTAAGGTTTTTTAAGCGACTGATTCACGAACTTAAGGTTTTTAAAGCGACTGATCGACGAACTTTGCATTTTTTAAATGACTGATCAACGAACTTTGCGTTTTTGCTGCAACAGATTGACGAACATTGCATTTTTTAAGCGACTGATCGACGAACCTTGCACTTTTTGGGGACAGATCGATGAACTTTTCGTTTTTTAAACGACTGATCAACAAACTTTGCGTTTTTTCTGCGACAGATCGACGAACATTGTGTTTTTTAAGCGACTGATCGGCGAACCTTGCGTTTTTTGGGGACAGATCGACGAACTTTGCATTTTTTGGTGACAGATATACGAACTTTGCATTTTTTCCGCGACAGATCGATGAACTTTCTGGGTTTTTTCCGCGACAGATCGACAAACTTTGCATTTTTTCTGCGACAGATCCACAAACTTTCGTTTTTTCAACCACAGATCGACGAACTTTGCATTTTTTTTCACGACGGATCGACGAACTTAAGGTTTTTTAAGCGACTGATTCACGAACTTAAGGTTTTTAAAGCGACTGATCGACGAACTTTGCATTTTTTAAATGACTGATCAACGAACTTTGCGTTTTTGCTGCAACAGATTGACGAACATTGCATTTTTTAAGCGACTGATCGACGAACCTTGCACTTTTTGGGGACAGATCGATGAACTTTTCGTTTTTTAAACGACTGATCAACAAACTTTGCGTTTTTTCTGCGACAGATCGACGAACATTGTGTTTTTTAAGCGACTGATCGGCGAACCTTGCGTTTTTTGGAGACAGATCGACGAACTTTGCGTTTATTCCACAATCGATCGACGAAATTTGCTTTTTTTCCCCGCAACTGATCGACAAAGTTTGCATCTTTTGGTGACAGATCAACGAACTTTGCATTTTTTGGTGACAGATCGACGAACTTTGCATTTTTTGGTGACAGATCGACGAATTTTGCATTTTTTGGTGACAGATCAACGAACTTTGCGTTTATTCCGCAAACGATCGACGAAATTTGCTTTTTTTCCCCGCAACTGATCGACAAAGTTTGCATCTTTTGGTGACAGATCAACGAACTTTGCATTTTTTGGTGACAGATCGACGAACTTTGCATTTTTTGGTGACAGATCGACGAACTTTGCATTTTTTGGTGACAGATCGACAAACTTTGCGTTTATTCCGCAAACGATCGACGAAATTTGCTTTTTTTCCACGACTGATCGACGAACTTTGCATTTTTTCCGCGACAGATCGACGAATTTTGTGGGGTTTTTCCGGGACAGATCGACAAACTTTGCATTTTTTCTGCGACAGATACACAAACTTTCGTTTTTTCAACCACAGATCGACGAACTTTGCATTTTTTTTTCACGACTGATCGACGAACTTAAAGTTTTTTAAGCAACTTATCGACGAACTTTTTGGTTTTTAAACGACTGATCAACGAACTTTTCATTTTTTAAATGACTGATCAACGAACTTTGCGTTTCTTCTGCGACAGATCGACGAACATTGCGTTTTTTCTGCGACAGATCGACGAACATTGCATTTTTTAAGCGACTGATCGACGAAGCTTGCGTTTTTTAAATGACTGATCAACGAACTTTGCGTTTTTTAAATGACTGATCAACAAACTTTGCATTTTTTAAATGACTGATCAACGAACCTTGTGTTTTTTCTGCGACAGATCGACGAACATTGCGTTTTTTGGGGACAGATCGACGAACTTTGCGTTTATTCCACAATCGATCGACAAAATTTGCTTTTTTTCCCACGACTGATCGAGGAACTTTGCATTTTTTGGTGACAGATCGACAAACTTTGCTTCTTTTCCGCGATCGATAGGTGAATCTCAATCAAATAAAATCTAAATTCAGAAATTTATTTAACAACCTAATTGTTAAGGGTCCTTAACACATTTAATGGAACTTGAAAAATACACTGCATATATAAAACTTAACTTTCTTCCCTTTTTTATAATAAAAATAAACATTTTACATAATCATTCTCAGTTGACTTAATTTTTTCAATGGTATTTTGTCATGTCTGCATTAATGTAATTCTTTAAATAGAACGTAAAATAACAGTGGGGTTTAAAGATTTTTTTTCTCCCCCCCAAACATTACAACTCCCCTCCATTTAAAAATGTTGGTAGGGAGGCTCCCCTCCTTGTTAAAATTGAATTTCAAGCCCTGTAAAATGTTTGTTTGTATGCTGGGAGGAAAGCAATAATTATACAATGAGTTTAATTAAAAGCAAATTAAAATTAAATTGAATTTAAAGGTATTATAACTCTGTAAATTATATCAAGGATATTAATACTCAATATGAATGCTTACAAACCAGTATAAAAGATAATTAAATTATGTGCCCATAACTTTACATAAAATTGACATTTAATACAGGATAAAGAAACAAAAGAAATTAAGATCTATTTAAACTGTAACTTTACTTGTGACTCATAAATAACATTCTCTTTTTTACCATGTCTACCATATACATCCCAATTTTCCATTGTCCAAGCGCTAATTGTACTAAAACTCACATTATAAATCATTACTATCAATGGCAATTAAAAATCAGCTTTAAAACCCAAATAATGAAAAGATGGAATACCATTGGTCAGGAAAGATTCTTAAAAGTTTTCCTCTATCTGTCAAAAGTGCTTGGATACATATCGGGTTCTTTTAAATAGAATATTTATTAATATTTGCTGCAAAAAACAACTAAACTATCTGACTGGAGATATATGTTATCAGGGGTCGATCCAGGCAAAATTTGGGGCCTTTTTAAGGCCCCGTCACAAAAATCAATTTAATAAAATGGGCCCCTTCACAAAAATCAATCTGATAAAATGGACCGCTTCACAAAATTCCTTTTACTAAAATAGGTCCTTTCACAAAATTCAGTTCCATAAAAACTTACCATTTAATATTTATTTATTATTTTGTGATGTTTTAAAATGTGTAATTTGTAAACAAACAAGTTCCCCCAGAGAAGAAAACTTCAGTAAAAGGATTTTAAAAAGTTTTTGTTTACAAATGCTTGGTTCAAATTTGAGTATAACTGGATTTCAAATTTCGTTACAAAATGTTATTTTTCAGAAAAATATAATAAATTTCACAAAAATAACCTTTACTTTTCACAAAATGGGCCCCAAGAAAAAAAAACCTGCCTCGACTCCTGGTTATTGCAGAAATGAACTAAGTTGCCCTTTTTGAATTATCAAAATAAATTTTAATTAACAATTAAAAATAGAAAATATTAATTTTTTTTAAAAAATCCAAAGGAAAATAAAAGTTTAATTCAAGAATGATTTAAATTCCTAAAATAATCAAAAAATTAAAAATTTGTATTTTTAATTAATTTATTAAAAAACATCGAAATAAATGTTAAGTGAATGTAAACAACTTTACAAAGCGATACTCAAAAAATAATTTATTTAAAACATTAAAATGGTTCCATTAATTAAAATTTTAAGACAAGTAAGATGAGTAAAAGGTTACGCTAACTAAATTAAGAAATATATATACTAAAAAAGATTATATTAAAGATTATAAAAACAATGAAAATTTAACGTAAACAATATAATGTTAAGTCTATGGGGTGCCATTTGCAATTTAGAATAAAAACAAAAATCTAACTTATACATATTAAAACCCATCAAAACTAAAAATAATGAATACTAAAACCATTATGTATTATAAGCTAAGATGCCATTAATGTTTAAAGTTGTTAAAAGTATGAAAACATATTAAAAAGTGGGTGCACAAAAGGAGGATGTTAAATGAAAACACCACTGGAAAAACATGAGGAAAAAATGAAGTTTTGAAAATTGCATCTATACTATAGGTGCAGATTCCCAACATTTGGAAGGAGTCACTGGCTCCTAAACCCAAAAAATCCAGTGGCCACAATTGTAAAACAAATGCATAAAAACAATAGTGTTTATATAGGGTAAAAAACTAAAAAAAAATAATAATAATAATTAATTCAAAGTGTAAAGTAATTTATTAATATAAACACGTGTACAACAAAATTTGAATATTAATTAAATCTTAAATCATGTACAGTCAGAAGATAAAGTTGGGCAAGATACGGTTTAAAAAACAATATGCAGATAATCTAAGCAATCATGATAGCGGGGAATATCAGAAAAACAATATTTCTTATTTTGATTTTGCCAGACAAAAGTACATATGAAAGAAAATCTGAATTTGTGAGAATATTTTGCACTATAAAAATAAAAACACACTTCAAACATTTGTTTATATATATATATATACATATATAATTTAAATCACAGTCTATGTAAAATAAAATTATCAGATGTTACGAATAACATTGCTATTCGAATATATTTAATAGTTTGCTGTGTTAAACAGATCATTCTGAAATGTTATTAAAATATAACAATAATGTGTGTGTTTTGGTCTTAATCTTAAAAAAAATATCAACATTTCACGATGGGGACTGGGAATACCAGAAATGGATTACTTTTAAATCACATGGCGACTTAAACACCGAAAGTTAGTGGCCACAGCAAAAAATTTAGTCACCACGTGGCGACTGGCAGCCATGAATCTGCACCTATAATCAATACATGTACAAAACTTAAAAACAATGATACTAAATTAATCCTCATTAATTTTTTTATGTTTTACATAGTTTTCAATAAGTTAAAAGTATTAAAAATATATGCAAAGAACATGGAATTTTTCAAAATTTAGAAAATGGTTTAAAACAGAAACTAAAACAGCATATGCTAAAATGTGAATAACTCATTAAGTAATTGACATAATTACATAAAAAAGGTCTTAAATTGTTCATTAAAGTACAAGCTATTTATATTAAGGCAAAAATGCACAAAAAATTGTAGATTTCTACATGGGAGGGGCTGGTTCAGTTGACAAAAGTCTAATTCGTTAGAGATATGAGAATCTAAAGTAGAGGATGGTTTTTGAGTCATAGCTACTGAACCGAATGAGGTATGCAGGGGTCGATGCAGGGTTTTTTCCCTTGGGGCCCATTTTGTGAAAAATAAAGGTTATTTTTGTGAAATTTATTATATTTCTGTGAAAAATAACATTTTCTAATGAAAGTTGAAATCCAGTTACTCAAATTCGAGTCAAGCATTTAATAACAAAAACTTTTTAAAATCCTTTTGCTGAAGTTTTTCTCTCTGGTGAAGTTGTTTACAAATTACACATTTTAGAACATCACAAAATAATAATTAAATAATAAATAGTAAGTTTTTATGGAATAAAATTTTGTGAAAAGGCCTATTTTAGTAAAAAGAATTTTGTGAAGGGTCCCATTTAATCAAATAGGTTTCAAATAGGCCCTAAATAGGCCCAAATTTTGTCTGTATCAACCCCTGGTATGAGTAGTCAAATTAAACAAAATTTAATAAGGAAGAGATAGACATGTAGAACAGGTTTCCAGCTTACCCCAATCCGGATATTAGTCTTCAATTGATGATCAAAATGTACAGCGATGCTACGATGTTCATGGAAAGAGTGGTTCTACCTAAAATGATACAATATATCTATATATATACCAGGAAATATTTATTTGAATAATGTCAATTAAAGGTTAAATTTCAATATTTGCATTAGTATGCAGTGGCTGGTCGGTAGACACTGTATGTTTAGTATCCACTTCTGTTAAGTTAACGGCCACATATTACCGTGTTTTGTAGATTTAAATAGTTTTATATTTATATATAAGTTCGAAAAAATTCATTTTAAATTATTACACTTCTTGTTTTCTAGTATTTGGTATGATTAAAAAAATATATATTTGCTTAACAAGAAATTATTTACAACTTTTTTTTTACTCACAATTAAAGTATCAAACATTAAATATTTACCTCAAAAGGGCCTAACATTGCTGTACATAACAATTATTTATAGTACTAAAGCTATTAATACTGAACAAAAATCATTTTTAGAGTTTCTGAAGGATAAATGAAGCACAGATGTTACATTAAGTAAATTTTCATTTTTCTGCGATTATGTATTTTGTCATTTGGTATTTTTTTGAGTATTTTAAAAAAGAGTGCTTAAAAAATGCACAGACATAACAATATTGTAAAATAAAAGTTTCACATATGACTTAGATGAAAATTAATCCTTTTTTTACTTACTTAGTGTAATTTTTTTTACTCAAAATTACAGTATCAAACATTGAATATATATTTACTCAAAAGTATCTAAGTTTGTTGACATTGCAAATATTATTTATAGTAAAGGTATAATACTGAACAAAAATCATTCTTAAGAGTTTCTGCATGTGAATGAAGTGCGGTGTTACATTAAATGACATTTTTATTTTTCTGCGATAGTGAATTTTGTGGGAAGAGATCTGTATCCTGTGCTGCTTGGCAGAAAAATTGCGCCAAAATGCCGTTTTGGCGACATGAAAAAATTTTCAAAGATTGCAGAAAACATCATTTTTAAATCTGTATGTTATTTATAAATCAATGATTTTGCAACATTTTTAAAAGTTGAAAATGATGCAAAAACATCGATTTATAAATAACAAAGATTTAAAAACTAAGTTTTTCCGCTATCTTGAAAAATTTATCACGATCCAATTACGCAAATTTTAACAACATTCTAAATAAACTAACGATTCAAAAGCTAAAGAAATGTGATTTTTCAGATGAATATTTGTTATTGTCAGGGGGGCTCTGCCCCCCTGAACCCCCGTTTTAAAAACATTTTGGACAATAAAAAAGAGAAAAAAATCTGACCAGAAATCTTTTGTCAATCTTGATTACACTAAATTCAAAACAATGTTAACTTATAATCTCGCTCACAACTGCCCCCAATTTTTTTTTTTTTTTTTTTTTTTTTTTTTTTTTTTTTTTAAGTAAAAGTAAAAGGATAAATATAATAACAGCCAATAAATGAGACGGCGATTCAGAAAAAAAGGGAAATTGCATACAAAAAATATATAAATAATTACACATAAAAAAAGTTAATATTTACAAAAAAAAAATTAATTAATTAAAAATAATTTAATGTTTACCAAAAGGGATCCCAGTCAGGGTCTGAAACATCGTCAATGTAAGGCACTTCACCTTCTAACTGAAAAGAATTTAAATTTTGAGAGACTTTTGGTAATGCACCCTCGATGTTTTCAGACTCTGCCGTTGGTCTTTGAAAATCCAAAAGCTTTAGCCCCTCATTTCCGTACTCTGGGTAGACTTGAATAATATCATTTATGAGGACTTGCATTTTCTGGCCCTCGTTTCTAAATGATCTAGCTTGAGGCGGCGATAAAAATGAAGAGCCATATATTGTGACAACATTTTATCGTTCCTGCGACATTTTAGAGAATTTTTAAACCAACGATTTTCATTTTCTAGATCGTTCGCTTTATTGGTTTTTGACACGAATTCGCCTTTACTATGATTCGTAACTTCGTGTGTTGTCTGACTGGAGAATAATTTTTCTACATCATGGTATTGTTTGGCCGAATCTCAAACAATACCCACTAATTTTAATAAGATACTAAAATCAGGACGTCTAACCGTCCTTCAGCTGCATCATTTCACAGGGATTTATAGCTTTATCTGGATAAAAATCTATTAAATTGGGTACGTACAATTTTGCCATTAATAAATCATTAACAGTATCAGTGGATAAATGGTTACGTGTATCATCTATATATTTAAAACAGAAAGCGCATTTTGCCAAAATTTCACACGAATATCGTCTCTTTACGCATGCGTCAACTTTTTTTGAAGGATTCTCCCCTCAAAAACGATAAGACTGATTGATTAAGCTGTTTAGCCTAGGGGGATGGAAAAGGGTTGATTAAAAATGGATGGAAATATATTTTTGCTCTGAGGTTAAAAGCTAAAGCTTTTTTTTTTTTTTAAGAACTCATGTTTTCACTACTAAATATGTATATTTTTCACAAAATTTTAGAGAGCTTGGAGATGGTTGTATTTATAACTGATTGAAATGTCAAAGAGTTCCCAAGATGAGGACTACTTTTTATTGCTATGTTAAAGGAGCCGACGAGAAAACAAACAAACAAAAAAGCGAGAAGAAAGCATCTCTTTTACAACTGGATAACAATATTTTTTCCCGAAATTTGTACACGGGCTGTAAAACCGTTTTATTTATCACCCATAAAGATTTTAAAGAGTTAGGACAAAAATAACTTTATTTTAAAACTATGAAACGATACTGCGTAAAAAAAAAAAAAAAAAAAACCCAAGAAAATGAGTGCTAATCACTAAATATCAATATTTTTTCGCGAATTTTTCTTCTTAAAATATAATTTCATACAAAATCGGGTTAAAGATGTAAAATAATAAAAACTTGATTATTATTATTATTATTTATTTATTTATTATCACGGGCCCGGGAAACGCCGGGCGGGGGTCAGCTAGTTTTTTTATTAAATTAAACAGACTAAATCCCTTTTCACATTCAGCAGTGCTAAATGGCAGGTTCACTATAAAGTTTAGAAGTTTGCATAAATTAATAAATTCATTTGGATTTTTACACTCTGCTAAAATTCACAGTCTAACTGTCTCACATTAGAATTTATGTTTGGTGTGAGATCAAATTTTCAAAAGCGGGTGATTGGCAAAAACTAAGTGTTAAAAAAGCTAGGCCTAGGCGTCAAATTTCACATCCAGGAATAATTTTGTAGTTGTCAAATGCTATAATGTAATTAGTTGCATTTGACGACTAACGACTGCAAATTTCGAACACTGTCTACTCTACATAAACTTTGATATTAAAATTCATTTTTAAATTAATAAGGTTAGATAACCAGATAAATAAATACCTGAATAAATCCGGTATTGGTACAGCCAGGCCAGGCGTGCTTCTTTACCGAGCTTTTTCCTCTTTCCTCGTGCGAAAATAAACAAACATGGCGCGACGCGTTCGTTGCCATTTTCCAAAATCAAAACTCAGATGAGATGGCTGTAATCCACTGTTCCTTTACGGTTTGCGGTAGCGAATAACGGTGATTTACTAAAATTGCCCGTGATCTGCCGTAAAAGACTGTAACAACCTGTATTTCTTTCTCTCTTGGCCGTAAATGACTGTTGGACCAGGGATAATCCTGTAAAAATGATCAGTTACGGTCAATGACAGAACTTTACAGCCAATAACTGATTTTTAACGGGTAAGGGCAATATTTACAGTAATACGGTAATGTACAGTAAATTATGCAGTAAAGCACCGTAAAGCAACGGCTATTTTTAACAGTGTGACTTGCTACATGAGAAGGACATAAAAGATGTCTCTGGTAAGTGTTTCGATGAAATGTTAATTAGTAAAGGTGTTTAAGGGCTTATATTATATGTCCGACATTGAACACATTTTCTAAAAGTTATAAGATATGAATAAAAATAAAATGAATTGGTTTAAAATAAAGAGCACACACACTTAAATCGCTTTACATACGTATAATTTGCTATAGCGAACTTGATTTATTTCTGAATGTAGATTGTGTATGTTTTAATGTAAGAAAAAAAGATTCAGAATTTTATTCTTCTGTTTTACACCTTACAAAAACCAAAAATAGAATTATTGAAAAACATTTTTACTTACGTTCATTACTTACGTATTTACACTGTATTTGATTAACTAATAAAGTCTGATATTTCTAATTTTCTTGATCAATTTAATTAATTTCAATGTTGAAAATGTTTAGTGCTATGAAATCAAAACGACTAATTTCGTTAATCTAATAATGTCTTGCTATCTAGAAAAGGCCATAAAAGATGTCTCCGGTAAGTGCTTTGACGAAAGGCTAATTACTAAAGTGTTTAAGATAGCAGCGCATATTATATGCAATAGATTGAAAATGCACTTACTAATGACGATCAGATATGAATAAAATTAAAAAAAATTAGTGAAAAAAAATGTCACGTAAGCACATTTCAATCGTCTTACAAACGTTCAGTTTGCTATATATTACTTTAATTATTTCTGAATGCATATTGAGTATGTTTTACTATAAGCAAAAATATTTAAAATTTTTATCGTTATGTTTAACTCCATACAAAGTCTAAAAATGGAATTATTTAAAAGCATTTTTACTTACGTTCATTAATGTATTTACACTGTAATTTTATTAACTAATAACTTCTGCTATTTATAATTTTTATGATTATTTAATTTATTTCAGTATTGAAAACTTTTAGCACTATGAAGGCGAAATGACTAATTTCGTTAATCTAATAATGCCTTGCGATATATGGGAATGACATAAAAGATGTTTGTAGTCGTTAATCTAATTTCGTTAATCTAATAATGATGCTTTGATGAAATGTTAATTAGTAAAGTGCTTAAGTCAGAAGCGCATGTATTAGATGTATGACATTGAAAAAAAAAATCGCGAAATTTTAAATGTTCTTATGTTTTATACCGTACAAGATAAAAAAAGAGAATTAAAAAAAAATATTTTTTATTTACGTTGATTGCATAATATTTGATTAACAAATTACGTCTGCTATTTTTCATTTTCACTGTTCGATTTAATTTATTTCAGTGTTGAAAAATGTAATGATAATTAATCCGATAAATGACTAATTTCAGTTATCTAATAAGGTCCTTCTACTTGAAAAGGGATAAAAGAAAAATCCGTTAAGTGATTTGGTTAAATGTTGATAAGTAAAATGTCCATTATGGAAAGTAAAACGGACTTTTTTCTAAAATTATTCTTTATTTACTTCGTTACATTACTTAATTTTTGAGAATGTAAAAAAATAACAGGTATAATATATCTTACTTTTTCTAATGCATAAAAATAAAAAATAAAATAGCTTAGTTGCAAATTGACGTGTTACCAGTCGACCTGCACGAGGATTTTGCAATCAAGCCTGATATTTTTTGTCACTATCTAATATTCTTTAGATGCAAACAACATTAGTCAAGCCAGAATATCATCTCATTTATTCCATCAACGTTACAGTAAAACTGATCTTATGATGTGTCGACTACTCTAACTTATAAGAGTAAGCGAAGTTTCGATTGGGAACGTAGTTTTTGTCCATTAACGGTCAATGTGCGTAAAAGTGATCAAGGTTATCTTTCTTTCACTTTCGATGAATGAGTGTGAAAACCTCGGAACTTGTGAATTTTCGCTTCATTTCGATATTTATAATGAAAGGGCAGCTGACGTCACTGTTGGTTAAATTACTATTGGTTCGTAAGAAAAACCTGTTCGTTCTTTATGACTCCTGCTGTACACATGAGATGGGGCGGTTTGATTGGTCTACGTTAAACTGGTCTATGATATGACTGGCCTACGTTGCCATAATGATTCCTGCAATGATCGGTACAACAAAAATATAGTAGTAGAATGGTTGATGGAACTGTTTGTTTGTAAACATGCCCTTTCCTTGTACAAATTTCTGCATCTGGTCAATCCATATAGCGGTATTTAAGCACTGGCACGCGCTGGGGAAGTGGAACTTTAGATCCAGTTGACTCAACTATCTGCATTAGAGAAGGAGTATCGCCCGTTGGTAAGATTAGATTTACCTTGTTTTTTGTGCTAAATGAATAAAGAGTTTTGGCGCACACGGAGTGCCGATTTCAGAACTGTCATAGGCGGACATTTGAGACGCTGGAATTGGACTAGCTTGGATAGTGAAAGTTGGAGCTTGCTGAAAGCATCTTAACCGACGTTTTGACGCTCGTCCAAGTAGTAAGTGATATATTTAAAGTTATCTCTTTATTGATATTTGAAGCTTTATTTTTCGAAGTGAAGTATTTCTGAAAATTGATTTTCTTTCGGATTAAGGCAAATTAAGCAGAGCTTTCTCAATCCCTTCCTTTTTTTAAGATTTTAAATAAAAGTTGTTTGATTTTACTTACTCTGGTGCTCATTTAAACTTAGCTAGTATTGATCAGAATGAAGAACAGCGACATGGCTGTTACAATCTAAGATAGCAAAAGGCACACACGAGAGAAAAAAATTAAGAATTGTATTTAATTTCATTAGAAGATGACGTCATACGCTTCGGGAAAAACATGGAACAAAGATAAATAAATTGAATACATATAAAATACAGTTTAATCTGATATAACAAAGAAAACCTTTTAGGCTACACGTGAAATAGCAATTCTTCGATCTATCGATCGATCGGTGGTTTCTTTTTCTGCTAAACAGTTCAATTTCAACTTTGCTTTTTAATCCTAAATATAAAATCAACCCGTGCGGATACATTACATTTTACCTTTTTGTACTATTTATTTTATTTATAATAATTTCTTAGGATGATATAATGCGGTATTTTATTTTTGTGGCAACACTGATTTGAGAAAATCTTTCATTTCATTTATGAAAACAATTCAGATTTAAATTTTCATTAACTGCAATTTTTAAATCAAAAAACATGTTTTAACGAAATGTGAGTGTACTATGTGAGAAGTCGGTTCAAACACCTTTTGAATGATACCTCATTCAGTGTTGTGCGTTTTCTAAATGCATAAAAAATGGATGTTCACAGCAGAAATAATATATATGACAGAGAAAAGGAAATTGTCCTCTATAACCGGAGATACGTCTTAAGCGGGCAAGCATTAACGAGAGTCTAATATATATTCAAACATGTAAATAAATTAGGATTTCTCTCGTAAATACTTTGGTCAGCTGCTAATTTATTGAAATATTTTAAAAGCAGAAGTATAAGAATAATACCTCAAAAAATTACTCTCTAAAAGAGGTAAATGTTTAATTTACTTATAAGAGAAAATATTTAAAACCGCTGTTAAATATAATTTACTTTTAATGTTAAAAAAGAAATGTATATACAGTTGCATTTTACACTACTAGATATGGAAAAAAAGCTAAATGAAAAATGTTATTAGTTGTGCTTACGTATTAGTACACTAATTCTTGCTCAAGTTGATTATCTAATTATAGTTGCTACTGCTAACTCTCCGTGTGAAATTTAATTTATTTAAGTGTTTAAAACATTTATCGCTTTGAAAAAGAAATGACTAACTTTACAAATCTAATAACGTCTTTTAACATGAAAAAGAATTTGAAAGATGTCTGGTGTAAGTGCTTTGGTGAAATATCAATTAGTGAAATGTTAAAAGTACGTAAGTGTATTAGATGTGTGGTACAGAAAAAAAAAAGTCTAATTTGCTGATACGGAGAAAAGGTACAAAATGGAAAATGAAATTGTGTACGTGCTGTTAAATATTGTTATACGAGTAAACGGAAAACAGCTTTAAATTTAATTATGTTCTATCTCATTATATTGATTTGTTTTTTAAATATTAAAACAAATTATACAGAATTCAATACTGCACTGCACCGAAAAAAAAATTAATCTAGAAAAATATAATATTACAACGAAAGAAAATATACTATAACATTTTCCGAGTTACCCACGATTCCGAAAAGTGCTCTTTATCTTTAGAAGCCTCAGAAATAAATATATTTTCGAGATTTAAAGAAGCAGTTACACTGTAAAAAGGCTTTGAAATTGACATGAAACAGATTGACATGAGGGGTGAGGATCTTCTACGTTCTGCAAATTTCCGCTAAAAAAAAAAAAAAAAAATCCACCCCAGCCCGAAAGTCTCTTCTTTTTTACCCAAACCCCAAAGCAAAATAAAACACGCAAAGTTTAAAAATTTTTAAAGTCTTCAATTTTTAACTTTCTCTGCTCTGTTTTTGAATTTATTGTAAAAATAAGTAATCAATCATCTAATCCCGCCACTTGAAATTTTCATTTCAATTTTCCCACCGCCCGTGCCGAGCAAACAATTTAAAGTCTTTAAAGCTCTTTCATTTTAAGTTTATTTTTTCCTATATGTTTCTCTGTAGTGACGATATATAAATAATTAATCATATATATTATCCCGTACTCCAAAATTTCTGCTTTCCTTTTTTGTGCATCCCTACACAAATTCATAAAGTTCCAATTCGTGAAAACCTGTTAGTTTTCTTCACTTTTTTCTACTCTATTTTACTATTATGTTGTAACAATAAATAAGTAATCATCTAAATCCCTCAAACTGAAATTTTCTCTTTCCCGATTTCCTACCTGTCCTCCAAGAAAAAAAGACCCACAATTCCGAAAAGCACCTTTATCTTCAGAACCTCAGAAATATCCTAAACATTTTTTAGATTTAAATAAGGATTTCTATATATATATAAAAAAAAAAAAAAAAAAAAAAAAAAAAAAAAAAAAAAAGTTTTTTTTATTTTCCGTAATGTTTGGAAATGTTACGAAATAGTTTTTAAACAGGTTAGCCAAGTCTAGTTTACAGTTTTCTTTGCCCGTTATCAACAGGGAATGTCGGTTTTTTTATACTCTCAATTCTCGAGTAAACATTTTCATGTTCAAGAGATAAACATGCTAAATTGTCAGCTAAATTTTATTTAAATTTAACATTAAAATTAATATTATTCTTGCATGCATACGTTCTGTTACAGTTTCTAGAATGATATCAACTCTCAATTTAACATTTTCAGCTGCGTGATTGAATTTATACATGCAAGAGTAATAAAATAATATTAATTCTAGCATTAATGTAATGCTGTTAATTTATCATGTTTGTCTCCAAAACATGTCTGTTGATCATGAAAATGTTACTTGACAATTGATAGCATCCAAAAAACCGATATCCCAGGTTGTAAAAACCCGGGATATCGGTACTGTAATAAACTACTCGGTATACACTGTAATAAACTACTCGGAAACGATTAAGAAAATTAGAGGCAGCAAAAATCGTTTGTTTCAGAAATGCTTCTTTAAAATTTGGAAATCGATTGGTTCCATTAATAAATTAATATCAATTAATTTATAAATGTGTAAATTATTAATTTGTATTATATTTTTAGGTTGTTTTTTATATATGTTCATTTAGTTGTAATATTTCACTTCATAATTTGAATTCTTTATCGATCAAAGATTTGGAAGTTATTTATTTATTTATTTATTTATTTATTTTAATACGGAATTTTTTAAATGTAATTTTTTAGAGTCGCACGTAGACTTTTCTAAATATGGTTAATAAAAAAATTCTACTCTTTCGACTATATATGAATAAAAAAGTTTAATGAAAAATTGTTTTAGCTATGTTCTTTTATTCTTGTTTTAGCTGCGTTCATTATCGATTTGATTAACTTTCTAATTTAATACATTAGAACATTAAAAACTTTTATCCCTTCTAACGAGAAACCAACGACTTTTGTCATCTAATAACGTCTTTCAACATGAAAATAACTTATGGATGTCTCATGTAAGTGCTTTGGTGAAATGTTAATTAGTGAATTGCTAAAGATAGAAAGATAAGTATTAAATGTTTGACAGTGAAAAAGGTTCCGCTAAAACTGCCAAACGGCCAATTTTCTAATTAGAAAAATTACAATAAATAAATAAATAAAATTGAGAATAAAATCATGTACGATAAATATTGTTATGCTAATAAAAAAAGCAAATATTTATTGCACATTTTATAACGAACATTTATTACACATTTAATAATTTACCTCGCACATATAGTCTTTTTAATGAGGTTAATTAAAAATTAATACCTTTTCTACTATATATGAATAAAAATGTTTAATGAAATCTTTTTACTTGTGCTCATTTATTATTGTTTTACCTGAGCTCATTTATCATTATTCATTCATAATCATTCATCATTGTACATTATCAATTTTATTAACTAATAAAGATTGGTACTTCTAAATTAATTTATTAGAATTTATAAAGCTTTTATGCTTTCTAAAGAGAAACAACCGACTTTAGAAATCTAATACTGTCTTTCAACATGAAAATAACTTAGAAGAAGTCTTAGATGTGCTTTGGTGAAATGCTAATTAGTGAATTGCGAAATATAGAAATTATAAGTGTTAAACACATGACACGGGAAAAAAGATAGCTTCGAAAGGTAAATGACTAATTTGCTATTGAGAAAATGCAAAATATTTAAAAACGAAAACGGAATCATGTACACGCATTACAATGCATGTAAACAAACACAACACTCAATAATTAATTACGTTTCTATCTTATTACATTGATTTATTTATTCATGCGGATTTTTAAATATTGTTGCTTTTTCTCTTGTATTGTTACATGTTCTATCTTGTGAAACAAGCTTAAATATTTTTAGCTTAATTTGAGTGGCAAATGGCTAATTTGCTATTGAGAAATTATTGCAAAATATTTAAAAACGAAAACGGAATCATGTACACGCACTACTATGCATGTATATAATCACAACACTCAATAATTAATTACGTTTCTATGCTATTAGATTGATTTATTTATTCATGCAGATTTTTAAATATTGTTACATTTTCAATTGTATTGTTACATGTTCTATCTTGCGAAACAAGCTTAAATATTTTTATTCTAATTAAGGGTGTATTCAAATCCAAACTGCTTATTTTGAGACACATTTGTAAATTCATTTTTGCTCTAAAATGCATCCAACTGGCAGGTTCTCTTATTCAGAAACTTTATAATGTCCGTATTGTCTCGATTGTTTGATAAATGCAGAATATATTTCAAAAAATGCTGTCAAAGTGGACATTTTGAACCGAATTTCCCGAAGCGATAGCACTGAAAAAAAAAAAAAAGGATCGTACTGTGAAAATAATTGTCAGTAAATCAATTTCTAATTAATTGAACGAAAAATAAAAACATGGGGCCCTTATAAATGTCTTTATAAATCACGCCGCCAAGTTTCCTGTTGTTACTTTTAAAAATGAGTTCTGAAAATGTGTCTCAAAATTTTGAGTTGTTGAGCGTGGAAAAAAATATTTTTTTTAATACCGCCTTAACAAAACTAATATTTAATACGTATTTTATATGCAGCATTTAATACACAACTTATTTAATAAATTATCTCGTACGTAGATTTTTTTTTAAAATGTGGTTAATTAAAATTTCATACACTTTTAAACTATAAATGAGTAAAAAAGTTTAATGAAAAATGGTTTTACCTACGCTAATTTATTACTGTTTTATCTGGGCGCATTAACACTTTTATTAGCTAATGAAGAATGCTAGTTCTAAATTAATTCATTAAAAATTTTAAAGCTTTTATTTTTTCTAAAGAGAAACGACCGACTTTAGTAATCTAATAATGTTTTTCAACATGAAAACAACTTAAAAGATGACTTATGTAACTGCTTTGCTGTATATTGCTAGTTATATTAGGTGAATATTGCTAGTCTTCCATATTGCTATCCAGCAATATGGAAGCAATATCCAGCAATATGCTATCCAGCAATAAGAATCGCTATGAGTGGTGAATGGCTAATTTGTTGTCGAGGAAATACAAAATATGTGAAAACGAAAACGGAATCATGTTCGCGCACTGTTATACAAGTATACAAACACAGCACTCAATATTTAATTACGTTTGTATTCCATTATTCTGATTTATTTATTATTTCGAGCATTTCAATATTGTTACCTTTTCAAATGTACGAATAATATACGAATACAAATTTTTATTAAAAAAAAAATCCTTATTTGTGTTCATGTGTTACGCCATCTTACCCACAGAATTTGATTAACTAATTAAGGTTGCTATTTGAAATTTACCACCGTTCAATTTAATTCATTACAATGTTTCAAACTTTTATGACTTTGAAAGGGAAACGACCAACATCAGTAATCTAATAATGTCTTCCAACATGAAAAGAACTCAAAAGATGTCTCGCGTAAAGTGCTTTTGATGAAATGTTAATTAGTGAAACGCTAAAGACAGAAACGTAAGTGTTAAATGTATGAAACTGGAAAAGTGAGGGATAAAAGTGATAAATTGTAATTAGCTAATGTCAAAGTCGAAGAAACTGCTATATCATAAAGCAAAAACATGATCGCGAGTAATGCTGACATCTCATGATGGTGGCAACGATATAACGAATAAATTTAGCTTTCATTAATTTTTTTAACTTCTAACTATTTGATCGTCTGAGGGCTTTCATTTTTATAAAAATATTTGTAAAACTTAATATAAATATTTTTCTCCGTCAGTTTCTAAAATACACTTTATATCTCTTTATTATATACAGGGTCATTCATAATTCCCTCCGGGGTTTCGAAACGTTATAGTAAAAAAACGAAGACGAATATGAAAAAAAGAAACATATGAAATTATTCCGAAACTATTCAAGTTTTACTTACATACATTACAGGTGTTCTATGTGTGAACCCTTGGTCACACGGCATACATCCATGCGATAGTCCAGTTCCTGCCATACTCCGTTTCTTTAAATTCCCAGTACCACACATGAATTGTTTTGTCAGTTGGTCCCTGTTTTCGATATTTATTACGAAATGCCCGTTGAACTGACACCACTGATTCAGATTTAAAGAAACGGAGTATGGCAGGAACTGGACTATCGCATGGATGTATGCCGTGTGACCAAGGGTTCACACATAGAACACCTGTAATGTATGTAAGTAAAACTTGAATAGTTTCGGAATAATTTCATATGTTTCTTTTTTTCATATTCGTCTTCGTTTTTTTACTATAACGTTTCGAAACCCCGGAGGGAATTATGAATGACCCTGTATATATATATCTTAAAACGCAATTTTTTTTAAAATATTTCGGTCTAGAGCCGATTTAAGTTGTTTTTGGGAAACGGAATAATACGGGCAAAACGCTTAGAGGGCCCATCACACAATTTCAAATTTTACACCGTCGAATGAAAAAACAAACAAAAAAAATGGACTTGTAAATGCAATTTGTTGGAAAATTGTATCTCAATTTACTGGTTTTGTATGGTTTCTGATACAAATTTTCAAGCATGATATTTTTTAAAAATCTGCGTACAACCCAATTACTGAAGATTAACAAGTTTTCACTTAAAAAAAAAATATTTATTCAGCATTTCTTTGTTTCCATGTAATATTCCATAATTAAATTGTAAAAATAAATATGGGTGCTCCCGGAATTCATGGTACAAAATGTAAGGGTTGGTACAGGACACTGAATCAGTCATTTATTGTATAGGAAACCATGTTCAGAAATTCATTTATTGAGTCAAAATTACAGGGCGTCTCACTTCAATCCGAAGTCGCATTTTCGTTCATACCTTCAACAGTACACTGTAAAAAAAAAAAAAAATCTCTCAAATTCACAGAAAAAACTGTCAATTTTGGCGACAGTGGAAAACCGTTTAATTTACAGAAAATATCTGTTTTAATGAAAACATACATGTATGTTTTCAATAAAACAGTTTTTTTCTGTAAAAAATATAGAATTTTTTCTTTAAAAATTATAAAATCCACATTTTTTACAGGAAAAAAACTGGTTTTGTTTTTAACAGTTTTTTTTTCTGAAAAAAAAAAAAAAACAATATTTTTTTGTCAAAGTTACAAGATTTTTTTTACATTGTAGTGAATATACTTTAATGAAAATCCTTACAATAACCTTACAATTCATACAAAGTTGAGTCTGTCACACTCTAAAAACGACATTTTCAAAACCGAGCAAAAAATACTCAAATCTGAGTATGTCGCATAGTCAAAATGACTCCGAATCAAAATGACTCAAGTTTGAAACTTGTATATACTCATCTCTGAAGACATGCACACACTCCAGAATAAAACATCATGTGCTCCTATTTGAGTATGTCCATGTTTCAAAAATGAGTATGAACTGACTTCTATGTGCTCAATTATAAGTATTTGCATGTTTCAAAAATGAGTTTAAACTGATTCTAATCATTTTTGAGTATGTTCATGTTTCAAAAATGAGTATGAACTGACTTCTATGTGCTCAATTATAAGTATTTCCATGTTTCAAAAATGAGTTTAAACTGACCTTTATACACTGTAAAAAATTTTGGTCAAAAATTACGGTACATATACTGACAACGTTGAGACCAGTATATATACCGTAATTTAACTGGACAGTATATGTACCATAAAATATTTAAAGTATATGTACCGGTTGCACCCCCCTCCTCTCCTCAGGCCTGCACGCATTACGTAACAAGTGCAAGAGCATCACTTCAGGGGTTGCCGTACACCGAGGCGGGGTTACCAGCTTTTTCCTTACTGGAAAATAATTATTTTACAGTGTAAATAGCGATTTTTTACTGAAAAGCAATCATTTTACGGTATAAATACCGTTTATAATCAAAATGGCGCATATACTGTTTTTTTTAACGCTTAATATACCTTAGCAGTACGGTACTCATACCGTAAAGAGTGAAAACGGTACAAGTACCGTAAAATTTACGGAACATCTACTGAAATTTTACGAAATGTTTTTACAGTGTATACTCAGTTTTGAGTATGTTCATGTTTCAATATTCTGAGTATTTCTGGTATTTCAGAATTGAAAGCATTGGGTCGTCCTATTTGAAACAAAAAGTATCATAACAAAATGAAAACATCGATTTACTCAGATTTGAAAGTGTCATTTTTCCCAGTGTTCTACTGTAGTTTAACGAAATCCTTGCAATATCCTTACAATTCATACAAAGATGAGTCTGTCCCAAATTTTGTCTGTTACGAATATCTTCACTACTGTTAAAGTTATCTACGAAAACGTGACTTCGGATAGGAGTGAGACAATTGTAATTTTGACTCAATGAATGAAACCTTGGTTTCATTTATTCTGACCCTGGTTTCTATCTGACCCTGTTTCTATCTGACTCTGTTGTGTCTATTCTGACCCTGTTTCTGACCCTGGTTTCCTATACAATAAATCATTCTTACAGTGTCCTGTACCAACTCTTAAAATTTGTACCATGAATTCGGGAGCACCCTGTATAAACATTTGACATAGTTTTAAAGTGTTTATGAATTCAGTTGTTAATCTGCCGTCTGTCTGTCTGTCTGTCCGTGCTCCAACTCGCGTTAATATACTCCGATTATGTGATTATGTGATTGAAGTATGAAAAAATCTCTCTTGAAAACTGAATATATTGCACTTCGTTCACAGGGACGCTTAAAAGATTTCCGTTATATTATTGTTCATGGAGAAAAATCGTTTGCGGTGTATTTTAATGATATGACACCATTTCAAACATAATGAATTTCAAATGCATTTATGAAATGCACGAAAACATGTTTTCTGTTTGAAAAGTTGTGCAAAGCATTTATTATTCATTTACAGGGACACTCAAAAGAATTCCGTTATATTATAGTCTATGGGGAAAAATCGTTTGCGGTGTATTTTAATGATATGGCACTATTTCAAACATAATGAATTTCAAATGCATTTATGAAATGCACGAAAACGTTTTCTGTTTGAAAAGTTGTTAATGTAAGGAAAGTACATTATCGGGACTTTCCCATAAGTCGCCTCAGTTGAAAGATTTAGGATGGCAAATTTATGACCAGAGACTCGCTGGCGACAATTTTAAGCCATAAAAGTCAAATAAGAAGAACTTTGATTTAAGTTGGTCTGGGAGATAATATCAAAGAACACACACGTCGTTCCGAGAAAAAAAACAACACGCTACAGCAACAACTGATGCATAGCCATTGGTTGGGGTTGGTAAGGAGGAGGTGAAACTGACCCTCTGTTATGCAAATTTCAGTTAAAACGGGAGATCAACTACCCAATGAAAAAAAAGAAGGATGGGCTTAAAGCACTGTCATGCAAATTTTGGGCAGAACAAAGTACGGCCCACCGTGGTCATGAAAAAGCAGTTGTGAAAAAGAATGAAAACAGAACACACATCGATCTCAGAAGCGAAAGGAAGAGGTGAAATAAAATGACGCGATGAATTTTGTGCGGTCCGAAAGAGGAAAATAGAGTGAGTGGCAATTCTGATGGTAAGAAAGCAGCGAACCCGAACAACATATATGGAGAGTGGTGAAGTTGCGCTAAGTTTTGTGAAATGAACATTTTCAATAAGTGCAGCGCTATTTAGTTAGCGGAAAGTGTGCTCTGATACAAAGAGAAACCTTCTTCAATCAATGTGTATAGGTAAATATGACTCTGACCTAAGTAATTCCCCAGTTTATTTGATTTTATCAAAATATTATAAGAGAAGCTGGTAGTGTGACCTTAGTCACAAATGGAAGTCAGTATTTTAATTGTAAACAAATAATGTTGTCAAAGATCAATTTAAATATAAATACAAACAAATATAAGTATCCTTTGCAAGGATCAAAGTGTTAATGCCAATATTATAGGAGAAATTTTGTTAGGAAATTAAATCAGATGTGTTCTGATAAATCTTTTTTTTTCTTGAAATAACTGTAAATATTGTAAATAAATAATAGTGTTAATTATTTGGAGTCTTCTCATTTAAATTATCTAGTATGTGTTTGTTTATTTAGATTTCCATTTTAAAAGTCAGCTAAGGGCAAGAATGATCATTCTCAAAAAGGGTAATGGGCTACTTCGAAATTACACAATGCAATGGGGGGAACATATCCAAAATTTAATCTCTATGGATTCCTTTTATTATTATTTTCTGAATAAATTAATTTATTCTATTAGCCAACCCCAGAGAAACCTTTATGTATTTAATTCTAAGCTTTAATTCTGATCAACTTGTCCCAGCAAAAGGGTTATGTTGGAATGGGCAGCAATTAGAAGAGAAATTAAAGGATAAAATCTTAAATAAATATTATAACTGAGCCATGCATATTTCTCTTCAACATCTGCAATTCCTATATAATTCACTGGTGCCGTCCAGTTCTTAATTATTGTTAATTGAGTTTTCAATTTTAATGATTAAAAATTGCAACTGGGTTATTGTCAAACATTAAGTTAAATACCTTTAATGTATTCTAAAATACAGGCTCATGTTAAAAGTAATCAATTTCAAATTTTATATTCAAATTGTGGAAATTTACAATCTATATAGTATATTGCAAAATAATAATTATGAAACTGTTAATTAGAATAATTTCAACTCTTTTATTTTAATGATAAGTTATTGGAAGATTAAATGGAGATTTTTTATTTTGATGGTTTGTTTGACTTCCTCTAAAAGGCTCCACTACCAGCAAGTCGGTGATTTCGTAAATATCAGTATTCAACTTAGAAAAATCAGTATATTCGTAATTGTATGTATATTTTATGTTACTCTTATATGAACTTTGCATTTGATCTTTAACAGTATACTGAAACATTGTGCTAAGAAAGTAAATCATAAAAAAAAAAAAAAAAAAAAAAAAAAAAAAATCAAATGATAGCGTAAAATGATATGAATAATAAAAAAAATAAAAAGATAATTATTTATGTAGCAGATAAAATAGTGTATTAGTAGATTGTTAATGCATATATATTTTGATACTGTATACTTTATTGTATAATGCACTTATATTTTGATATCTTTGAAATTTTGCAAATGTTTACACTTGGCTTAATAATATTTTTTAGGGGTAAGAATTTCCATGCATTTTTAAAGTTAGATTTAGAATTCAGTATCTAAATAAATTTTAATTATCAAAAAGCTGAATGCCAAAAAAGAATCGTAGAAATCATAGAAATAGCTTGAACTCGAGTTTTTCTGGCGTATTAACGCGAGGGCATATAAAAAAGTTAAATAAAGAAAAGCAAATTGATTCGAGTAACACGATGGCAGATCCATCAGTGGACACAATAATTTCTCTAATCCCGAATTTCGATGGGAAAAAGTTAAGTGATTGCGAGTATTTTCTCAGACAATTTGAGGACTTAACTAAACAAATATTAAAAGACGATGCGAAGCTTACAATTTTGAAAGCAAAATTGTCGGGTACTGCGAGAGAGAAACTCTCACAAAATAAATCGCTTATAGAAGAGAAAAACTACAACGAATTCAAAAAGAAATTGTTAGATTTATTTAAAATCAAGAAATCATTTACGCAGGTACAGACTGAATTTTTTAATCTGAAACAGAAACCGGGACAAGACTTAACAAGTTTTATTAGCGAATTCAAAAACGCAGCGTCTCTTTATATAGAGAAAAGCCATACAGAAGTTGATCCGAACGGAAACGGGAAATTTTTGGACTTAGTAAGATTGACACGATTTTTGGATGCGATTAGACCGGATTTAAGTATGGATTTAAGAAAAACCTTTCCCGATAATTTTGAGGATGCTTGCAAAACAGCAATTAAATTAGAAGAGGCGTACAATAATATAGGGGCAGAACAGGCAAATACTATAACAGCTAACAATGAATCGCAACTTTTTGAGAAGTTATTGAAATTAAATGTAGAAACGGCGGAGCAGATTAATAATTTATCAAAAGAAATAAATAACATAAAATTGGGAACAATCGAAAAAAGAGAGGAAGTCGAAAAATTTTGTAATATCTGCAAGAAGGGGTCACACAATGAGGATAGTTGTTGGTATAATAAAGCTAATAAAAACAACAACCAGAATTATAGGCATAGATTTGTAAACAATAGGGGTAATTACAGAGCAAATTACAAGAATTATAACCAGTATGAAAGACACGATTCTCACAATGCATTTCCGGAGGGTAATATTTACTATAATCATGTACCAAATGCTCAACCTTTTCCACCCCCACCACAACAACATTACAACACGCCGTATACTTATTATCAACCTGACTTTAATAATTATGATGCACAGGGGTATTACACTCAACAGAGAGGAAATTATAGAGGTGCACAGAGGAATAACTATCGCAACAAATATACGGACTCTAGGGAAAACAGAGAAAATCATACGAACAGTAACGTGGATAGTAATCAAAGGGGTAAATTTCAGAGGGGTAATTATAAAAGATACAAGCAGAACAAAGATAAGGATGCGGAAAACTAAATACGAGACTTGTAAATACAGATAAAGAAGACCCGAGCAAGTCTCACGCTAGCGGGCATACTTTAAGGGATAAAACTATTGCAAGTGTACAGAACGATACAAATGAACTTCCTCTAATTAAATTTAAAATTAAAGATATTGTAATTAACAGCCTTTGTGACTCAGGCGCACAGGTGAGCTTGATCTCACCGCTTTTGTTTGAAAATTTAAAACAAGCAAATATAAAATTTAAATATTTGGGTAATCAAATTAAGATTCAAACACTTACAAATTCACTGATTACATTCAAACAGTGCATTAGAATGTCATTTAAATTACAGGACACTTTTGTAAAAGGAACTTTTTATGTTACAAATAAAGATTTTGGCCGCAAATATCAATTATTACTAGGGTACGATTTCTTAAAAGAAAATCAAATGGTTCTAGATTTTGAAGAGAAGTATCTTAAATTCAAAGGAAGAAAAATGGCATTAAACATCAAAGATTCGGAGGACACTGGGGAAGTAAATACATTAATTACAGAACAAATTCACACTCAGACATATGTCAAAAACCGAATGGACCACATGCAGGAGGTTAGACTGCAAGCGTTGGCACAGCAGGAGAAAATGATGGCCGAATATGTGAAAGAGGAAGATTTTGATAAAATTACAACACTTGAACTAGGACAACAAGTTTACCTTAAGTCCATTAACCCTACTGTTTTACAAAAAAAATTTGAAGGCCCATTTAAGGTGGTTCGAAAAGTGCGAAATAACAATTACATTTTACAAGATGTAACGGAAGAAAGTAAAAGAACTATAAAAAGACACATTGACAGACTCTGGGCACCAAAGCATGCTGACAGGTGCAAAACAGAGGAGTCAAGCTCATCGGAGGAAGAATAGTGGGAATAAAATACCATTAAAAAGGGGTAGTAAGATGTTACTGTTACAGAAAGACTAATAGCTTAAACAGTTTATGTAAAAATTTTAGTTGCGGTTTGCAGAATTCTACTAACTGTCAAATTTAAATATTCTCAAAACAGCGATGGCATACTCAACTAGGGTTGAAAAAAAAAAAATAAATAAATAAGTACAATAAAATAACATAAAATAAGATATCCCTGGCACATTTTTCAAATTTTGATAAGAAATAATTTCATAGTAAAAGCGACCCAAGGTATCACAAACAATAAAAAAAAAAAAAAAAAAAAAAGAAAATCACATAATCAATTGAATAAATATTTGGATAAAGACAAATAAGCAAGTAAGGCTAGGTTACGCAGGGCAATAAAATATCTGAGGCGGTGTGAAAGATTTTGGTGACGTACCAGGTAGGCGCGGAGTGGGGATTTGTTTATCAACAAACATCCCCAGTTGCCATGTCAACAAGCATTGCTGACAACTTCGCGGAAGGAAGGGTCAGTAAAGATAAAAATAAATAAATAAAAATAGATAAATGAGGGTATCACTTACTCTGATGATGTCTTCTTCGCGAGGGTGCACTCTTTGGGTGTGTGTCTATTCCTTGGGGGATAATCCAGGCGTCCCTGACACACACCAATTTTTTCCATATTACACCAAAATAAATAAAAAAATATTTAAATTCACAAACACACACCGGGGGGGGAGTTTTCCATATGCGTCCCCCGGTCTTTTCCTGTTGACACTGAGACATTTTTCCTCCAGGGGCGTGAAACGGTAGCAGTTGGTTCCTAGCTCGTCCGCTTGGTCAGGTTGGCAGGGGCCACATCATAAAAAGGAAAAAAAACGAAATCAGTAAACAGATAAACAAATATCGAACATTCGTTTTTCATGGTATCATTTTGTTTTAATTTCGTGTTTATTTTGGAAAATTTAGATAACGATTTTAAACTCTTAGAGAACGATAAAATAATAATAATAATAATAATAATAATAATAATAAGACGAAAGGAAATAATTCAGTTAATTAATTAAGTGATAATGATAATAATGACAGAATTTATTTTCTTGTTTCTATAAATTAAGGCTCACTTTTCAAAAGACTGCATGAAATTGGGAAATGAATCGGTCAAAAGATCATTTCATTCACATTTGCATGGTAAAGCCAAGCCGTTAAAAAAAAAAAAAAAAAAAAAAAAAAATTAATTAATTAATTAATTAATTAAGTTACATTATGTTTTTTTAGGTTAACTAAACAATTTGGATTTAACATTTAATTTCATTAATTAATTCGTTAAGCTGAGTTTAAAAAAAAAATAAAAATAAAAATTAATAATAATGAATAATAAAGTATATATACATATAATTCCAGCTGTGTAAAATTTTTTAATTACTAGGATGCTAATTGCATATTAAGTTCCAACACTAATTGGAAATTTTTGCGGGCAAAAGTTTCTTAACTGCAGTAATTGGTGGCGGGCAATTAATATGTAATTAAAAACAATAATAATAAATAAATAAATAAATAAAAGTTTTTTTTTTTTCCATTTAAGTTAGGTTAAATGTTCTAAGATATTATTTCTTAATAAGTAGATAGGTAGTAAAAAAATAAATAAATAAATAAATAAATAAATAAATACATAACAGAAATAATAATACAAAAAAAAAATAATAATATTAATAATTATTATAATGATTAATAAATAAATAAATAAATTTTATCGGTTTTAATATATTCAAACTTTTTTTTTTTAAATGAGCATTTGGAGATAATCTTAAAAGTTGTCAGTGATTCAGAGGCTTTTAAGTACTATGCATTTCAACGTGGGCTGCTCATCTAAAGGGGAAACGAAATTGATAAGATTCCCATATGCATATTTATGAAATTAATTTGATAACGGATTTTACGAAATAAATGTATGGCATTCCGGTAGTGGACATATACCATTTAATAATCATTTAGCGTGGAGATGACTTAGTTCACACGATCTTGTAGGCTTGAAGTCATTTTTTTTTCCTCCTTCTCGCTAAGTGTTTGTAATTATAAGGCCGTGATTAGATGATAATAACCTTTAATGGAATATTTGTTTTATATAAAGATGGTAATTTCGTAACATATTTAACGGGAAATGGATTTTTGTCTTAATATTGAATTGCATGAAAGACCACGTGCATGTTATTTGGTTGATCTCAATTTACGGGTCAAGACGAAGGGTTAGTTTAAACAATTGGCTTATAGTCAGTTTCAATAATTAAGGTTTTAATATATATCAAAAAATTATATATATAGATATAAATATCATTAAATAAATAAATAATGAAAATAATAACTCGTAAACTTACATCATAATTCACAGCCATACTCCATGTGACGGGGCAAATCAAGAAGGTAGATCTGAGGTGAGTTGAGGTGTTATGCATACCGAAGGATCGCAAACGCTATTCACCTGCAGGATTGAAAAAAAAAAACAAAGGGTGCGTTCAGGTGGCGTGTTAGAAACGCATTATCCCAGGTAAAGAAGCATTTAGGTGTTGAACCGGTCGTGGTATGGGATTAGGCCAGCATTTTCAGGTGTACGAGGAAGGAATGAATCACCTGTTCAGTAGGGCTACATGATTGACAGAAACGGGGTGAGTGTTTGACCTGAGGTCACGCAGCTTTCCGATTCTTATCATTGAGTAGAAGTTTTTTTTTTTCTTCTTTCTGTCGGGCAGAAAAAAATGAACAGTGACAGAACGGGGAGTTATTATTTTCAACATGTTAGAATTAACATGAGAATTTTTACGCTTAGGCGTTTTAAAAAAAAAAAAAAAAAAAAAAAAAAAAGGAAAAGGAAAAGGAAATAGAGAAATAAATAATAAAAAAAAAAAAAAAAAAAAAAATAGGAAAGAAGGGAAAATTATTAAAGAAAAATTTCATTTTTTTTTCTTTTTATTCATTCTTTGTTGTTTAATAATTCGAAAGAATTGTATGTATATAATAAAATTACAACAATCATATGAATGGACAATACAAATGGTAACTGAATTAATCCATAAAATTGGGTCAAGTAGTAGATGAATATCATAAAGTTACAACATCATGAATGTGTCATGTTTTCAGATTGCTAGGACTGTTTTTGTGTCCATCTAAAATATTTGTCTGTTTGCATTGATTAATTAGATATAGTGCTGAATTCATTCATTAATATGTGTAAATATTGTAAAGTTGAAGACATGCCATTTCATCGAACTCAGAAGAGTATTGCTATTATATATATATATATGTATATATATGTATGTATAGATATACATTCGTTCCTTTTGGTTTGTTTTGGGCCTAATTTTGGTTTCAATTTTAGTAGCACTAGATATAATTAAATAATTTGAAAAAAGAAAAAAAAAGAAAATTTGAGAATGTGGATGTACAGTTTTATATTGGATTAAACTCTTTGCTCTATATAAATATGTATATATATATACATATTTTGAATGTATACTCATTATCATAATTTTTCTCTCAGGTATCTTACATATTCAGTTATGTATGTGTAATTGTAAGATTTTGCCTGAATTGGGTTTTATATATTGTATGATGCATGTATTGTGTTAAAAATAATTATCAAGAATCATTGTAAAGTTGAATACTGATCCTTACATATCACAGTGTATTATATCTTTTTGTTTTGTATGGTCTGTTTGGCTATTTAGATATTTTGAATTTGGTGAGTGCTCTATCTTAGACACACCGGTTATATTTAACCACAAAATTTAAAATTTTTGTACTAATGATAATATTTTATCTCTAAATTGTTTGGGAATACTTAGGAAATGTGTACATATATGAACTGTTCTTTATTAAAGTCACACAAGTAATTTACAAATGAACATTTTCCTCTGCATGAACTTTAGTCTACAATATGATTCTGTATAGATGAACGTGGACTGATATCATCTATGTGATCTATAGATTATCTGCAATGGTGATGGACTTCTTGGGTATGCAATGCTAAAGAAAACTGGACGTTTTCTTTCTTTTAGTACGGGGGGAAAGATAATGTAAGGAAAGTACATTATCGGGACTTTCCCATAAGTCGCCTCAGTTGAAAGATTTAGGATGGCAAATTTATGACCAGAGACTCGCTGGCGACAATTTTAAGCCATAAAAGTCAAATAAGAAGAACTTTGATTTAAGTTGGTCTGGGAGATAATATCAAAGAACACACACGTCGTTCCGAGAAAAAAAAACAACACGCTACAGCAACAACTGATGCATAGCCATTGGTTGGGGTTGGTAAGGAGGAGGTGAAACTGACCCTCTGTTATGCAAATTTCAGTTAAAACGGGAGATCAACTACCCAATGAAAAAAAAGAAGGATGGGCTTAAAGCACTGTCATGCAAATTTTGGGCAGAACAAAGTACGGCCCACCGTGGTCATGAAAAAGCAGTTGTGAAAAAGAATGAAAACAGAACACACATCGATCTCAGAAGCGAAAGGAAGAGGTGAAATAAAATGACGCGATGAATTTTGTGCGGTCCGAAAGAGGAAAATAGAGTGAGTGGCAATTCTGATGGTAAGAAAGCAGCGAACCCGAACAACATATATGGAGAGTGGTGAAGTTGCGCTAAGTTTTGTGAAATGAACATTTTCAATAAGTGCAGCGCTATTTAGTTAGCGGAAAGTGTGCTCTGATACAAAGAGAAACCTTCTTCAATCAATGTGTATAGGTAAATATGACTCTGACCTAAGTAATTCCCCAGTTTATTTGATTTTATCAAAATATTATAAGAGAAGCTGGTAGTGTGACCTTAGTCACAAATGGAAGTCAGTATTTTAATTGTAAACAAATAATGTTGTCAAAGATCAATTTAAATATAAATACAAACAAATATAAGTATCCTTTGCAAGGATCAAAGTGTTAATGCCAATATTATAGGAGAAATTTTGTTAGGAAATTAAATCAGATGTGTTCTGATAAATCTTTTTTTTTCTTGAAATAACTGTAAATATTGTAAATAAATAATAGTGTTAATTATTTGGAGTCTTCTCATTTAAATTATCTAGTATGTGTTTGTTTATTTAGATTTCCATTTTAAAAGTCAGCTAAGGGCAAGAATGATCATTCTCAAAAAGGGTAATGGGCTACTTCGAAATTACACAATGCAATGGGGGGAACATATCCAAAATTTAATCTCTATGGATTCCTTTTATTATTATTTTCTGAATAAATTAATTTATTCTATTAGCCAACCCCAGAGAAACCTTTATGTATTTAATTCTAAGCTTTAATTCTGATCAACTTGTCCCAGCAAAAGGGTTATGTTGGAATGGGCAGCAATTAGAAGAGAAATTAAAGGATAAAATCTTAAATAAATATTATAACTGAGCCATGCATATTTCTCTTCAACAGTTGTGCAAAGCATTTATTATTCATTTACAGGGACACTCAAAAGAATTCCGTTATATTATTGTCTATGGGGAAAAATCGTTTGCGGTGTATTTTAATGATATGACATTATTTCAAACATAATGAATTTCAAATGCATTTATGAAATGCACGAAAACATGTTTTCTGTTTGAAAAGTTGTGCAAAGCATTTATTATTCATTTACAGAGACACTCAAAAGAATTCCGTTATATTATTGTCTATGGGGAAAAATCGTTTGCGGTGTATTTTAATGATATGACATTATTTCAAACATAATGAATTTCAAATGCATTTATGAAATGCACGAAAACATGTTTTCTGTTTGAAAAGTTGTGCAAAGCATTTATTATTCATTTACAGGGTCACTCAAAGGAATTCGATTACAGTACTACCGAGCGATAATTACTTGAAGTGCGTTATCCCTCGTGGTATGCGTTTTTAAATCAAGTAAAATCTTGAGATTTTTTTGTCTCTTGTATACTTATCTATAAAGCAAATGAAAGCGAATTTTTAAATTTGAACTATTAAGCTAATATTAAAATTTAAACTTTATAGCAGGGTGCGTAGAGTTTTACCACAAATTTTAATAGAATATTTCGTGCTATTTAATCGCAGAAGTTTATTAGTGCGATAAAAATATTATAATTTGAAATTAAACAAGGTGCTTACAAAGCCTGCTCTTTAAATAGTATATAGAAATTTTCTAAACGGAATTAGTAGTGAATCTTTGAAAAAATCAAGTAGTGTAACCTACTTGTTTATAAAATTTCTGTGCGTTTTTAAGACATGTCCTACTCTAGATTGGCTGAAAATCACAACAAATAAAAACTACCATAGATACTATTTTAGAACTATGGGATAGGATAAATTAAAAAATATAAATTAAGTATTTCGTTAATTTTGTTGCTGTTATTATAACTGTGTTGATTATATTTTCGGTACTTTTTCACTATAAATGTCTTCGCGTTTTTTAAAAATAGATTGGCGCAATTCGTACTTCAGAAAATGAGATTTGTTGCCAAATGATATAAACAGCTCTGTAAACAAATATGATGAACTTTTATGCTTGTTTATATATATATATATGTTATGTTGTTTATATATATATATATATATATATATATATATATTAATAATGTTTTTATATACAAATTTAATACAATACTTCTGTTTTATGTAAAAATAGATAAATAGCTTCTTTAACTATATTAAAAAAATTGTATAAATATTGAAAAATTTGCTTGTGTGTATGAAACAACGAATAGGTTGCCAGAATATATGTAGACAAATTTCTTTTTCTAGCCAAGGCCCGTATACTGGAAAAGTACCCTATGTTTAACTTTTCAACAATATTTCGATAAGTATGTTATGTAATTATGTTATGTAATTACTATATGTTTCAGGTAAAATTAGTATGTAAATTGGCAGTAAAATCAACATTCAATGAAAAATATTATTATTTTAAAAATAGTGTAAAATTGACTAGAATCTACTACACGTTTCAAATCATAAAATTAATACGATATTTCAAGTTCTTTGTTAACATGTACCTATATATATAGTATATATATATATATATATATATATATGTATATTAAACAATTTGTAAAGATTTACAAAAAGGTATTGCATTATTAATCTTATTGATGTGTTAACTTATAAACTTGAATGTAAATAAAAAACAAACTGAGCATTCTTTGTAAAAACCATCTACAAACTACGGTGAATTTCAAATATCAAACAAATCAATAAAACTTCAAGTAGTAAATTAAATTCTTTAATAATGTCCAATTCCTAAAGTTGCATAAGTATTCATATATTTTCTAACACGAAATAAATGTTTACATAAATATTAATTTGAAGCTAAAACATTAACCTATATAGTCAATCAACTAATAAACCTGAATCAAAATTTGAAATGAACCGAACATTGTGTACAAAAATATTCTACAAACCATGATGAATTTCAAACTTCAAATTCAACGCTTTAATAATTTTAATTCTTGTTATATTTAACTAATTGTTATATTTTCTAGTATATCATAAATATTTACATAAATATTGTTTAGAAGATAAACTTTAACTTTAACATTGAGTTAATTGACTAATTAGGAAATAAATGAAAATGAAAATGAATATTTAAAGAGATACTGTTATTCCTTTATATGCGTGTAAAATTGAGCAATAAATTAAAATCACTTAGCTTTAGAAATTTACAAACCACTTTTCGCCGCTATGGCTGTTATCGATAATATGCGAAATTATAAACAACTTTCAACAGCGAAAACATTAAAGTAATTTTCATTCAAGATTTTAGAAGCAAATTAATTAAAATTTCATGATATTACAATGGGAAAATTTTCTAAGAGGCATTTTGCTAAACATTAACGGCCTCATAATAAAAGACAAAATTTTCACTTTCCGAGAAATTGTTATTTTACATGTTAATAAATAATGAGTTCCAGTTATTTGTTAGAAGATTTAAAAATTAACTTTATCGAAACAGTAATTTATGGAAAATTTTAATATGAATTAAAAATGTATTAATAATATGATACGATATAAACAATAACATGATATAAAAGTTTAATAAATTTAAATGAATGATTTTCTAAATTTTTCTGAAATATTTTGATAATAGCATTATCAGAAATTTAAAAGGCACAATTTCAAGGCGAGCACAGTTCTACAACTATTTTTGAATAGAATTTTCCGCCTAATTTTACCTCAAAAATTATTACAAATTCTGCGATTAAAGAAGCCGATTACAAGTTCTGCAATTTAAATATAAAATATAAATTTTCTAATCTAAGATGGTGGTGCTATACTGGTTGTAAATTTTTATAAAAGTTTAATAAATTTAAATTAATGATTTCCTAAACTTTTCTGAAATATTTTGATAATAGCATTATCAGAAATTTGAAAGGCACAATTTCAAGGTGAGCACAGTTCTAAAACTATTTTTGAATAGAATTTTCCGCCTAATTTAACCGCAAAAAAATATTACAAATCCTGCGATTAAAGAAGCCAATAAGTTCTGCAATTTAAATAGAAAATAGAAAATTTCTAATCTAAAATGGTGGTGCTATACTGGTTGTAAATTCCATGGAGTTTGCGCGACTTGTAATTCTAAGTAGAATACCCCGTAAGTTGAATAGAATACCTCCTAAGTTGAACACCCCCTATTCTAAGGGGTGCGACTCAAACGTGAAAGGTTCCATTCTCCCATTGGTTGACAAAAAACCGGCATGCATTGTAGCTAACATAACATCGTTTTGTGCTGCTGCCCTCTGTGGACAGGATAATAAAACAGAATTATGCCTTAATACTTCGTACTAAAAAATTAAACTGTGTAAATAAACTTGTAAATTGAACTGTCTTTTACAAAATAAATTTTGGGACATTATAAATTTATTATACAAATAACTAAGTACATTTAATGTATACATAAAATATATTTAATTGCCATTAAATACATTTTATGTAAATTAAAATGTATTTAATGGGATCTTTTTAATTAATTGATATTTGATTATTAGAAATACTAGTTAATTATGTACGAGAATTGTTTTAACAAATTGTATAATATTAATTTGTAAAATTTAATACATATTTCTTTGCATTTCTTATATTATAATTGTATTATTATAATTTTTGTAAATAATTTAAATTAAATATTTATAAAAATAATATTTCCCATAGTGATATTTTTATTCTTGGTCATGAAATCCTGACATGGTAAATTATAATAATAATAATAAAATTAATTAAAAAGAAGAAAAATTAAAGAGAGATGTTATTGTATTCGATTAGTTTATAAAGTGACACCTAAAAATAAATTATATTTTGTTTAATGCATTTTTACTTATTAAATATCAATTAAAATTTTTATTAAGAAAATATAGATTTTTACACAGGGCCTCTAGATCAAACTTTTGTTGTTTCTTTCCAGTATGACAGTATAGTAATATACAAAGATTAATCAATTAATGTTTCTTATAATCAGTATAATATTGGTGTATTATTGCTGTAGTTTTAACATTTTCTTACTCTTACACTGCAATCCAATAAATCTGACATAATTTTTTCTCGTAAAAGAGAAAACATATACAATACACATATGCATGTTATGATATACGTATGAATATATATATATATATAAAATTATATGAATATATATATTTATATACGTATGTATATTTATATTTATATTTACATATATTTATATATATATGTATATAAATATATGTAATATATAATTATATGAATATATACATACATACATGTCTGCATAATTTATATATTTGTATGTCTGTGTTTCTAACATAGTCGAAGATTTTATATGATTTAGATATTATTTGCTACTCCAGTTTTCAAACATTTATTGAGATCACAATGATATTTTATTATATTATTGATGTAGGCATATACAACAAATGAAAAAAAAAAAGTCAACACTTCTGGATTCTAATAAGAACCAAGAAGCATACGTTTCTATTATGTATTTTTAATAACAGATAATATTTATAAAAAAAAGTTTAGTTTAATCCTAAACATACGTACATGTAATGTTTGGGCTTCTACAAAGTGTATCATCCAAAACTAAAATTCATTGTTTGAGTTACATTTAAAAAAATCCCAAGTTTTTCTTTAAGATATATTGGCCTATTTTCTTAAATGTCTTATTAATTATTTACTGAAAATGGAAGAGAATGTATTACAAACCACTGAGTGAAAATATTAACTATATACATTTAAATAATAATATTTATTAATATTGATTATATATTTAAGTAATAATAAATATTAATTATATATGTATATACCCACACACACATATTTAAATAAACTATTAAATATTATTAATTATATATATTTAAGTATAATACTAATTACTAACATTAACTATATATATTTAAATATGATATTAATTAAGATTTATAATATATTTACATAATAGTTTAAAAAAAATTATACTGATCTTTAAGTCAAGTAAATAATCTTTATTAATTAATTCCGTAAAGATCAAAACAAAACTCTAAAAGTGGATTTTTTTTTTTAATCAGAGAGGACAAAACTTAAAACCTTCAGTTTACAAGTCCGGTGCTTTAACTACCGCGCTATATCGTTCACAAACAGAATGTGCTTTAAGCAAAGTTGTACGAAAATATAAAAATCAAGTGACTTCGTTTTTTTTGGTCAACCAATGGGAGAATGGAACCTTTCACGTTTGAGTTGCACCCTATTCTAAGTAAGGCTCCTATAAGTATTATAGGAGCTCTAATTCTAAGTAGAAATATATTGTCCTTTCATATAAGCGCTTTGTTAAACAAAAGTAAAAAATGGCGCATCAAAATATAAATCAAGTATAGGACTATGGGAAATAACGATGATAGTTCAATTTTGTAAAATTTTATATGTTAATGATTAGAAATACACAGAATAGTCATTTTGGCGAATACCGAATATTCAGCTGGCCGAAAAGTATTTATTCGGCTGAATACTTCGATATATTAGGGTTTAAAATTTTTAAAAAGTTAAATTTAAAAATAATTTTATATCATATTTAAAACAAAGACAATTTTGATAAACAAAACCTTTTCAAAATTAAACTTCACACACGCAAAAAAAAAAAAAAAAAAAAAAAATCTAGGATAGTCTTAAAATATTTTTAATTAATAGAAAATTTAACCCAACGGCTTCTTCTATAAACTAAAATAAATGAATAAATTTTTCTTATTTTCTAAAACAAAATTTTTAAAAGCTAAAAGCAATTTTGAAGGAATATTTTACAGTCATATAGTGTTTATTTCCAAGAAACGAGTAAAAAAAAATAATAAATAAAACATATTCAAATACTGGTGCAAGAAAGTCTTTGAATGTATACCAGAGGGCCAAACGTGAACGATTGTTTTCAGATGTTGAAAATGTACAGGGTGTTTCTAAAATTTGGGCCTTACTTTCAAGTTAGATAATGCTGTCAAGACAATCATTTTCTGTACAGGAAACCTGCATCATTTATCCAATCAAAAATACACATTGTTTTTGTACAAGTTGAACGCGTATTTTCGTTCACAACTTCGTTCATAAAATTAATGAAGTTATTTTAGTGAGATTTCCATGATTTCATCGCTTTGCTTTGTATGAAATGTGATGAAACCACTGGAAGTGACTAAATTTTAGTCAGTGACACAGTATATGTATACTGTCAGCTGCATTCTGAATAATGGGATGTCTTAGCTTAGTGTTGTTTGCACTGTAATAGTGGCAATTTCTAGCAATTATTGTCATTTTTCACAGAAAGCAAACTAAGTCGAATGTTAGAATATATCGTTACAATATCTTCATAATTGTTAAACTTAAATGAAAATACAAGTTCCACTTGGAGTGAGATACACTGTATTTTTGAATAAGTGGATTGCGATCCTGGTTTCCCATACAAAAACTGTTTGTCTTGTTACTTACTATAACTTCTAAAAGATGCGCATTATCTTCCATTACGTTTTAAAACTCCCAGTTGTGAAAAGCAAACAATATTCAGTAATTTGAATTTATTCATCCTTATCTCCTATGAATGTCGTCATTAATATTTAATTTTTTTAATTGTTACTTTTCAAACAGCAAATAAATAATGTAATTGTCTGTTGATTAAATAGGAATCTAGTTCTTAATTTTTCTGAATATCTTTATTTATTGGCAGTTAAAAATAAAAGTTAACTAAGATTTAAAAAAAAATATATTTTAGAAGCGTTTTCTTTAAGTATTCGGCAGACCGAATAGTTTAAAATTCGGCTTAACCTAATATTCAGCAAACCGAATAGTCTGATTTTCGTCCTAACCGAATATTCGGTAGTACGACCCAGTTCTCCATGTTTTCATACTTTTGGGTGCAGGAAAGCACAGTGGTAAACCTACGAGTCAACCGCTACAATCGGGTTTTCACGTGTTTTCCACCAAGATATGACTTGGCAGACCGATTGCGTTTTAATATGCGAATCGAGTTTTAACTAATTCTGGAATTTCAGCCGTGAACTTGATGAGGTGATTGTCTGTGCTGCAGCCTCCCGGTCTATAATAATGATATCTCACAGGCTGAGAGGGTACTATCGATTGACAATCTTGGACCAAGACAAAAATGTAGGCAATACTTTGTAAAACACAGTTGAAAATATGTATAAAGCTGGAAAAACAACGGAAGTCAATGCTCGTAAAAGTAAGAACGGTGAATAAATATATTATATTTGTGAATATTTGATTTGATTTGAATGCCTAAGAGGGACTACTCAGACAAAGAAACCAATCTGTAGAGCATAGTATCCTTCCTGGTCTCTTTATTAAGGTCTTAAACAATCGCCGTGACACATTAAGTGATTTTGATTTAACAGTAGTATTTCTTGTATACTCAGAACTACAGGGGTGTGTGATAGCTGACCTATGGACTTTAGTGATGTTATTATTGTTTTGTATGAGAGATACATATACATAAATATACTGAATAAAAATGAAATACACATAGCTCCATGATTTTTTACTTACATTTTACGTACTGTAATTCTAGGTATACACACCTGTAGATGAAAAAGCATTTGTTGGATTTCAACTAAATTCGTGTTTAGGCATTATACTGTATATTTAAAATTTCACTGCCTAAGAGGGACTGCTCAGACGAGGATGCTAAGTATGTAGAACATAGATGTCCCTCCCGGCATCTTTATTAAGATTATATAAAAAAATATACAAATTCAACTGAAGCTGAACCCGCCGGCAAGCGCGACTAGGGGCGGGGTGATAAGTGCAATGGCTTTGGCCAGAGAAAAAAAAAAGATTGAGAGCCTTATACATAATAGGCCAAGTGGCCGGCCCTTCCAGGTCAGTGACCTCCGCGTGACAAGGGGCAGGGGATAGGCAGCAAAGGAAACAGATTCATATAACAAATCCTCCATACCCCCTACGCGACAGGCAGTGGAAGGGGAAAGTTTTGGTTTTGAGCTATACAATGAGAAAAACAACAGTTCCTACATAAGCTTGTTCCAAAAACAGTCTTATAAGATTGAAGCAGAAAAATTAAATTAAATTAAATTAAAATACGCCGGAGCAGTGTTCCCACGAGAGCTACTTGAGAAGTGGTTTAATGGCGACCGCAGACATTCCACTGGATCTTAGGAGGTAAGAATTGAGAGAGCCATTATAAATAGTAATAGATTTCTGTTAGTTGATGGAGGAGCTTGGGACGGGAAAAAATATTCTGTAGCCAAGAAGGAGGAAGTAAGAAAGAAAAGTCAAGCAATTTCAAATTTTTATTCCGAAAACTTACAGTAATACGATCAAAAAATCACGTCCTGGATTATAAAGTAATTTGCGCCGCAGGTGCCCATGAGGGAGCGCACCGTGCGTAGACGACCACCGAACCCAAGTCCTGAAAGACTTTTATCGCGCCAGTATCTTTGGCTCGCTACAGCGCTTCGGCCGGTCAGAGGACCGATCCAATACGGACCCTCTAACCTTGAACCCACGTGTCGACGACGTAGGCCGTTTCGATACGCGGTGAAACCACGGGGAGTCACCGCGAGACACTTGGAGACAAGTCGGCGTTCTCCAACAGATTCGGAGCTGGAAACCCAAAAAGGAACCAGGACCTAGGTCTTAAGTCGGGATGTTTCAACCCGTACTTGCTCTACCACAACTCGAGGGGTGTGAAAACCTACAGAGGTAGTCACGGTTCCCTCTCGTAGTGGACCCATGTCCTAGGTTATAGATGACCCGCCTGGGTAGTTCTAGTGTTAAAATATTTTTATTGCTTTTTAAAATATTGTTAAGAATAAAATGTTTTGTTTCAATGTAATCCCGAGTTCTGACTTTTATTACATCGAGAAATTTTCATAATAATTTTCATAACTATTATTTTGAAAATAACACATTAACTTTAATATTGAGTTAACTGATAAACTCGAATGTAATTTTAAAGATAATCAACCATTCTGTGTAAAAATATTCTGGAAAACTATTATGAATTCTAAATGACGAATTAAATACTTTCCTGGTTGTAATTGCATTTGTTATTAAATTTCCATACATTTTCTAACACACAATAAATATTTACATAAATATTAGCTTTAAAATAACGCATATTAATTAATATTTAGTTAACTCATAGACTTGGAAATAAATTAAAAGTAGGATGAATATTCCTCTTGAAAATATTATTATTTTATGTTCATTTAAAATTGAGCTGCAAATTAAATTCACTCAACTTTAGGAATCGCTAACTACTTTTCTCCGCTGTATGTAGTTATTGATAATAAACTGAATTATAAACGATTTTCGACAATAACAAGAAAGTAAAGTAATTTTAAGAGGCAAATTAATGAAAATTTAGATTAACTAAGATTAAAACATTTTATAAGCGTTGTTTCACTGAATATTATTAACCTCATTGCATAAGGGGATAACATTTTTATTCTCCTAAAAATGATTATTTTACCGTTTAATTAACGCTTAAACGCAGTTAGTTGTGTTGTCAGATTTCAAAATAGTTTTGATCGAAATTCTAAACTATTAAATATTGCAATATGATTTTAACCGTTTATGCTCCGACAGTATTTAATGTACCAGTACAACCTTATTTATATTTTAAAAAATATATTTAATTACTAAATTCCAACATTACTCTGAAAGATCGATAGTTAATATCACCCTCTATCATCGATAGATAGTGTGGTATTTACTCCAAATTATAAATACTAGATGTCAGCATCTCTAGTAGCTACTGACATCTATCGTTCAGATGTTTTTGTTTCACTGCAGTACGTAGATGTAGTTCTGTTATGTTATGTGTCTTGTGTAAGTACCGGGTGTCCCAAAAATGACTGATGGATTTTAAAATTCAATAACTTGCAAACGGTGACAGATATTAAAAAAATTCTTGCAGGACGGTTATGTATAATGTCAGGAGTTTTCTTACTGTGATTCTTGATTTTAGTTCGAATTTCAAACAATAGATGGCGCTCGGTCGAGGCCGAAACTGACGCCACTCAGCATTGATGCATCGCCCCCTGAAATACTGGGGCTGCTTTTTTTCTCAGCGTTTGAACGGTCCCTCAAACTTCAACACCAATAATTTCTAAAAGTTTTTTTCGACTAGTTTTTCTGATATCAAATAAGACAAAGAAAACTTCTAGATATTACTGGTATTGAAGTTACAGGGACCATACAAACTAAAAAAAAAAGTCCTTCCTGCCTGTACCGGGAGGAAAAGGTCGCTTTCCTATGTCTTCGTTTTAAAATTTTAGCTAATGTTACACGAAAACAGCAAGTTAAAATGCAAAGAAACGTTTACAAAAGATTCGTTAATACTGAATTTCAATAAGAAATTCGCCAAATTATTGAGCAATAGCCAGATTGGCTTCATTTATAAAGACTTATTTTGGTCGCCAAATTTGGCGATATTTCGCCAAATGTCGCCAATTTTGGCGCTAACGGATATAAATATATAGTTTTATGCGTATGATTGGGAAAATTATTACAACAATGAAAGAAAATAATTTGCGAGTAATCGCGTTAATGTGCTGTTTTGTTTCAAAATGTCAGCCACCCTAGAATTTCAAACTGCTCTATCTCAGCCATTTTTTAAGATAGAGGTAAACCAAAAAATGCTCTGGAATCCTTGTATCAAGGCCTAACACGTAATTAAAAAATAAATTTGAATTTTTAACTTTTTTGTATATTTATTTTAGTTTTAAATTTTTAAATGGCCGCCATCTTGAAACAAAATGGAGGACCAAGCTGGCCAACGAACTCGGTCGAGACATTGGTTAGCTTAATACACACAATTAGTTTCATCAAAATTAATTTATAAATACGAGCGTTATCGTATGGCATAGGTCAGATATATATATATATATATGGAGATATATATATATATATATATATAGTAATATATATTCACGGATATAATTTTGTTATAAGTGTATTAAAACCAGAATTATTTTGAGTGTTTTTGAATCATTTTGTGTTTGGGTGTCATCGATGGGGTTGTGTTTTAAAAAAAGTGTGCTCCCAACTTGTCTTTCAAATCATTTCTCTCAACTCGACTTAGTTAACATGTATGATGCATTGCCATGTGGATGTGAATATTATGCAGAAGTTGTGACATTTTAAGGATTCTGTATAATTATTGTGAGTAAAATATTTTATCTACACTTTACGCGTTCATATTTCCAATTTTATTATTTCAAAACTGTTATCTCGTGGTAATTTCGTGAGGTGTTAATTAAAGTTTTTTGGATAATCGATGTGAGTTGAACTATATTGTATATTCTTAATGGTTTTTTATTTCCTATTTAAATATTTCCAAATTTTAATATTTCCAATTGTTGTCTGGTAATAATTCAGTGTACCTGGATGATTCTACTGATCTTAGCATTATGCCAGTAGAATTATGAAACACTGAATTATTATTTAAAACACATGTGGGTGCATCCAGGCTGATGAGTACATGTGCATGTGTTTTTTCATATCCAATTCATATTTAATTCTCATGTGGTACAATTTTCCATTGTATATGGTTCATATTTAATTTATTAATCCATTTGTATTTACTTAACTGCAACTCCAATTTATAATTTTTTTCTTTCCTTTCTCTCTATTTCTTTTTTCAATATTCTTTAGGTATGAGTAAAATTTGGCCAATTACCATTGAAGCATAAGCTATGGTAATATTATGTTTGCACATGTTAATTATTAGCTATGTGGTATTCTGTATACACAATATCATTAATTATCTCTTTGGAGATTTAAGTAGAATAGAACTTGATATGTTTTTTTGAAATTCATAGATATTATAATTATATATATATATATATATATATATATATATATATATATATACATATGGATATATCTATAGATATAAATCAACATTTGAACGGAGGGTGGTTTTGGGGTCTGGTGGCCATGATCGGTGAAAATATATCGAAATTTTCCGGAACTGCTTTCCTCCGAACGGCTGCAATACGTAGCTTTATACTTTTTTGTATTGAAAGCTACCTAAAAAAATCCGCCTGCGACAGCCGTCCTTTTTGTCAGCGTATTCAAGGGTCGGTGCATCAATGCTGAGGGGCGTCAGTCTCGGCCTCGATTGAACGCCAGTCGCAGTCAGCGCCATCTATTGTTTGAAATTCGAACTAAAATCAAGAATCACAGTAAGAAAAACTTCTTACATCATACAAAACCCTCCTGCAAGAATTTTTTTAATAACTGTCACCGTTTGCAAGTTACTGAATTTTAAAATCCATCAGTCATTTTTGGAACACCCGGTACTTGTTCTGTGATGTCAATTAAAATATTTAAAGTAATTCATTTCGTCCACCTAGTTTTGATTCTGTTATATTTAATTAATTAGGTCTTCAATAATACATTATAATAGATAGCATTAGTAATTATGCATAGCAAAACGTTTAATGAGGATATATAATGTATACCCGTATAACATGAGAATTCGCGGAGTGGCGGCGCGCGACCGTCCAACGTCCCTACGACCTTTCCTGACACACTTGAACAGACTATTTAAAAGCGGAATTTCAATACTGGAAATATTTAAACAGTAAACTCCCCAAATTTAATGCACCGAAAAGGGGGAGGGTGCTCTGAGGCCATCGGACGACCACAGCGGCTTCGAGCTTAATGTTTGTCATTTATTAATTATAATATTCATTATAATAATTATTATAATGATTCACAGCCTAAGACGGACTGCTCAGACGAGGAGCTCAAGTCTGTAGAGCATAGATGTCCCTCCCGGTACCTTTATTAAGGTTTTAAAATATACATTTTCAGCTGGAGCTGAGCCCGCCGGAAAACGCGACAGGGGGTGGGGTGAATTGCCTTGGGCCAGAATTGCCCGAAATTCACAGAACAAATCCCTCGTTGCCGGAGAACAGATCTCCCTCGCGACACGGGTCAGCGAGGTACTGAGGTTCTTGAAATTGACTTGAGAATGGTGTGTCGCACAGCACCTGGTTATCAGACAGCAGATGAGCTAGAGGGTTGCGCGCCAGAAACATGTTATCTCGCGACAAGGGGCGCTGTGGCATCGCCAGAGTAACACTACTCGTGACACGGAGGAATTCATAATAACACTTCAATACTCACTTCAATTCACACTAACAATAATTCAGAATAACACTAATTTAAAATTACTGAATTTAGTAATTGTAATTACCTGTAACTACAATTTAGTAACTTTAAATACTGAATTTATAACTACTAAATTCTAAATTTAGTCATAAAAAAAAATCAGGATTTCCAAATGTAAGTTAATTTTTTTCATAAAGGCACCAGATACTAATAAACCTATTTCAAACTAATACTTGTTTCTGAATTGAAAACAGCCGCAAGTAGCGCACACACAAAAAAGTAATAAATACAAATAAAAGGAAGGGAGTGCGACAAGGGGACTTTTTTTTTCCTGAGTAAGATAATAGGTTTGAATGATATTTATCATTGAGACAACTATGACAAGAGTAATTAATTAATAAAATGTACGATACATGTTCATTTTTAAGCGTTCTTTCACTTTGTTTTTTTAACTATTCCACACCTTCTTTTTGTTATTATCCTGGATATTGATCTTCACTTTGTCAAAAAATTTAGCATGGTAGAGGAAAAAGGGTATTCATTATTTTTTAGTTCGAAAAACTTTAGAATGCAGAAAAATTAGTTAGAAGTGCAGAAAAATTATTAAAAAGCGTTATTTAGTTGATTCCGTATAAAAATTCAGTTGATGTGATATGCAGTTTAGGTAGCTTTCATTACAAAAAATAAAAAGCTACCTATTACAGCCGATCGGAGGTAAGCAGTTCCAGAAACTTTTGGTATATTTTCACTGATCATGACCCCCAGACCCCAAAACCACCCTCCGTTCAAATGTTTATATATATATACAGGGTATCCGAAAAGTCTGGAAACGGTCGAATAACTCGAGAAATATACATCAGATTGAAAAACGGAAAAATACATGTTCAATATTTTAAAAAAATCTATTTATGGATATCAAAATTGTCCCCCCCAACTCTCCCCCCTTGGGGCAAAGGGGGGGGGGCAACTTTGAAATCTTAATAATAACGCCCCTTTTTTATTGCAGATTCGGATTCTATGGGACAAAATACGTAACTTTTGTATTTAACATTTTCTTCGAAACATCGTAGATGGCGCTGTAATCGAGTAAAATGCAAGGAAAATCGTTTCCATTGAAAAGTCAGGAAACGGTCGAATAACTCTAGAAATATGCATCGATTTGAAAAACGAAAAACTGCATGTTCAATAGTTTTAAAAGATCTATTTTGGAATATCAAAGTTGTCCTCCCCCCCCCCCCCCAGCAACTTTGAAATCTTAATAATAACACCCATTTTTTATTGCAGATTTGGATTCTACGGGATAAAATACGTAACTTTTGTATTTAACATTTTCTTCGAAACATCATAGATGGCGCTGTAATTGAGTAAAATGGAAGGAGAATCGTTTCCATTAAAAAGTCAGGAAACGGTCGAATAACTCTAGATCTAGAAATATGCATCGATTTGAAAAACGAAAAACTTCATGTTCAATAGTTTTTAAAAATCTATTTTGGAATATCAAAGTTGTTCTCTTCCCCAGCAACTTTGAAATCTTAATAATAACACCCCTTTTTTATTGCAGATTTGGATTCTACGGGATAAAATACGTAACTTTTGTATTTAACATTTTCTTCGAAACATCGTAGTTGGCGCTGTAATCGACTAAAATGCAAGAAGAATCGTTTCCATTGAAAAGTCAGGAAACGGTCGAATAACTCTAGAAATATGCATCGGATTGAAAAACGAAAAACTGCATGTTCAATAGTTTTTAAAAATCTATTTACGGATATCAAAGTTCCGCCCCCCCAACTCTGACCCCTGGGGTGGGGGGGGAAGGGGGAAACTTTAAAATCTCAAATGATAACCCCCATTTTTTATTGCAGATTCGGATTCTACGGGAAAAATACGTAACTTTTGTATTTAACATTTTCTTCGAAACATCAGATGGCGCTGTAATCGATTGAAATTCAGTGAGAATTGTTACCATTGTAATGTCTGGAAACGCTCGAATAACTCGAAAAAGATACATCGGATTGAAAAACAGAAAAATATGTGCTCAATATTTTAGAAAAATGGCAACTTTTATATCCCTAAATATATATTTTTTAAATATTGAACACGTATTTTTCCGTTTTGCAATCCGATGTATATTTCCAGAGTTATTCAACCGTTTCCAGACTTTTCACTGGAAACGACTCTCACTGCACTGTACTCGATTACAGCGCCATCTACGATTTTCCGAAGAAAATGTTCAGTAAGAAAGTTACTTTTTTCCCCCGTAGAATCAGCATCTACAATAAAAAAAGAGGATTATCATTTAACATTTCAAAGTTGACCACTTTCCCCCCAGGGGGGGGGCAGAGTTTGGAGAGACAACTTTGAAATCCATAAATAGATTTTTCCAAAATGTTGAACATGCATTTTTCCGTTTTTCAATCCGATGTATATTTCTTGAGTTATTCGGCCGTTTCCAGACTTTTCGAACACCCTGTATATACACACACATATATATCTGACATTTGTCATGCTGTAACTCTCTTATTTATGAACCGATTTGGATGTGACTGAGTATATGTATAGGACATACTAAGGTATTGACAGAGTTCGTTGGCCAGCTTCATTCGCCATTTTGTTTCAAATGGCGGCTAGTTAAAATTTTTATTTTTTTTTTAAATTTCAGAAAGATGTATAAAAAAATTATAAATTGAAAAGGTTGTTTCTCTTAAATGTTAGATCGTGATACAAAGATTCCGGAGCATGTTTTTTTTGGCTTTTTCTTAAAAATGGTTGAGATATATCTGTTTGAAATTCTAGGTTGGCTGATATTTTGAAACAGTCTTGTTTTTGTTATGTTGTAGCTCTCCGGATGAAATTAGCATTGGTATTTTGAAACAGTCTTGTTTTTGTTATGTTGTAACTCTCCGGATGAAATTAGCATTGGCTGATATTTTGAAACAGTCTTGTTTTTGTTATGTTGTAACTCTCCGGATGAAATTAGCATTGGCTGATATTTTGAAACAGTCTTGTTTTTGTTATTTTGTAACTCTCCGGATGAAATTAGCATTGGCTGATATTTTGAAACAGTCTTGTTTTTGTTATGTTGTAACTCTCCGGATGAAATTAGCATTGGCCGATATTTTGAAACAGTCTTGTTTTTGTTATGTTGTAACTCTCCGGATGAAATTAGCATTGGCTGATATTTTGAAACAGTCTTGTTTTTGTTATGTTGTAACTCTCCGGATGAAATTAGCATTCAAATTTAGTATTAACGAAAACCGGGGTTGAATCTTCTATAATCGGGTTCTAAACAATTTAGCTTCCAGTGTTTGAGTAAAATGAGTTGAATTTTTAAAAACATATGGAGTATGGGAACTACCTTTTACTCACGGTACAGGCTGGAAGGACTTTTTATGTTCAAATGCAAAGAGAAGTTGTTTTCGTGATTTTCATTTGAAATGGATATATTTAACTTGGTATACATGCTACAAAAAAAGTGGAATGAACTATATTGGAAAATTTTCTATTTTTTCAAAGTTGTGAAATATTTTCACCTGTGTTTGATCCGACGTTACTTGAAAGTGCTGCTTCAATTTATTATTTCTAATTAACGAAATATTTTAAATTTTATATTATTTTGGTGCAAAACTTATAATTCGTTTTCACAATTACCATTATATGATACTATAATATCTAATTATTATTATATAATACTATATTCTCAATAACGCAATATAAAACTATAACACTAAATATTTAATGAATGATTTTCTATTTTTATTTCTATTTTTTTTTTAGATAATGGAATTATTAGATATTTTAACTGGATGCTTTTCAGAGAAAACTCTTTATTTATTATTTTGAATAATTTTTGTAGTCTTCATAAAAGAGTACCCCCGTAGAGCACATAGGATTCTGCTGGTCATGTTTGTTAAAAGTTCCTCAGAACTTGGGAAAGGCGGTTGACGTGCCCGATGGGCGCAGCTCAGTATTGCCTCTATATGATATGGAAGAAAGTTATCATTAAAAACGATATCTGTATACTTCTTTTAATTCATAAAAGGTGTAAAATAAAAACATTATAAATAGTAAAATAACTTTTATTAGTCTGTTGACATGTTTCGGCTCTGTCCGAGCCATTATCAAAACAAATAAGAATATTCTATAATTGCACGGTCTTTGAAATTATTATTTGAAACACTATCATTTAATCTTTCACGTACGTTTTAAAAATCTGTATCTGAAAATAAAATAATGTCGGCTTAAGATTTCACTGTGTTTTTATATGCATCAGAATCAAATGCCATGTTTCAATGTAACTACATTCTGAGATATATAAAAAAAATCGTAAGAAATTTCAATGTTTATGTTTAATTATTTGTGATAATTTAAAAAATAATTATATAAGTAACTATGTTCATATGAGGAAGAAAATTGTTGCTTCATTCTGGGCCATATATCTGAATTTTGGCGTATGACTGAAATTTGAATGCATGTAGAAATGAAAATGTCAAGTAATCATGCCAGAAAAGAATGAGTTTGATTTAGAGAATGGGTTTATCAACAAACTATGCATGTTAAAACATTCTATAATTGTAAAAAAAAAAAAAAAAAAAAAAAAAAAAAAAATCTTAATTGAAAGGAAATATCTTTTCCTTTTTACGCTTATTTCTCTTAGGAATTACATATCTGTTAATTTACTTTCTATCGCACTCAGAACAAATTTCAACGATTTGATAACTCCATCACTTGAATTTATCTTTTATTTTTTACTCCACAATTATTTTGGCAGTTTTCATAAGATAGATGTTTTACCTCATTCAAATAGGTAAGAAATTTATCATTAAAAACGATATCTGTAATTAAAAGTAAAATAATCTCGACTTTTAAGTTTTCATTACTTTTCAGATTTATTAGGAAAAAATGCCTTGTTTCAATAGAACTACATTCTAAGATTTATATATATAAAAAAAATCGTAGGGAATTTCAATGTTTTTGTTTAATAATTTGTTTAATTTTGTTTAATTTTTCGATATGGAATTTCCGGGAGACATCTTCTAAGATTGTTGTATGTCTCAGAGTCCCTTTTCCCCATTTATCTATTACTATTTCACTAAGGAATTTCTGAGAAAATTGTCTAAGATTCATGCATGTAGCAGAGTCCCTTTTAAACTATTATTCATTAATATTTCCAGAAGACATCTTCTAAGATTCTTACATGTCCTAGAGACTCTTTTTCCCTTTTACTTATTAATATTTCACTAAGAATTTTCCGAGAGACATCTTCTACGATTTTTGCATGTCCTAGAGTCCTCTTTTCGCTTTTATTCATTAATATTTCACTAAGGAATTTCTGAGAGACATATTCTAAGATCCATGCATGTCCTAAAGTCCCTTTTAAACTTTTATTCATTTTAATATTTTACTAAGAAATTTCCAGAAGACATCTTCTAAGATTCTTGCATGTCCTAGAGTCCTCTTTTCTCTTTTACTTATTTATATTTCACGAAGGAATTTTCGAGAGACATCGTCTACAATTCTTGCATACCCCAGAGTCCCTTTTTCTCTTTTATTCATTAATATTTCACTAAGGAATTTCTGAGAGACATTTTCTAAGATCCCTGCATGTCGTAGAGTTCCTTTTAAACTTTTATTCATTAATATTTTGCTAAGGAATTTCCAGAAGATATCTTCCAAGATTCTTACATGTCCTAGGGTCTCCTTTTTCCTTTTACTTATTAATATTTCACTAAGGAATTTCCGAGAGACATAGACGTCTCTCGGAGACAATAAGAAGACAAACAAGATTCTTGAATATCTTAGAGTCCTTTTTTCTCTTTTTTTCATAAATATATATTTAAGATACTTTCGAGAGACATCTTTTAAGATTCTTGTATGTCCTAGAGTCCTTTTTTTCTCTTTTACGCATTAGTATTTCACAAAAGAATTTCTGGTAGACTTCTATGATTCTTACATATCTTACATATCTTACATATTTTACTCATTAATATTTCATTAAAGAATTTCCAGTAGACATCTACTAAAATTATTGCATGTCTTTGCGTTCAAAAACCAAAAGAAAAACCAAACCTAAACATAGAAATAAATCACCTATTTTGAGAAAAAAAAAACTAAATATTTTAGGAATAAACATGCAAGTATACCTTGTTTTTTGCATATATATTCGTAAAAGTTCGACCATATTTGTAAAAATACAATAATGCTTAGATTAAAGTGAATAAATTTTTCATTTGACTCTTATTTTCTTACGAAATTCATTAAAAAAAAGTTATTATACTTTCAGAACAATTTTAAACGATTTAAAACCTTCACCACTTGCTCTTCTGGCTTTACTCATTCATTATTTAACATTTAATCATGTAAAATGCATTAAAATCTAGTAATAAATCGCGTACTTTGAGCAAAAACTTAGTTTTTTGGAAATAAATAATACCACAAAGGTACTTCTTTAAGTGCAGGAAAAAGGGAGCTATGTCAGGGATATATGGAGGATGATGAAGTTGTTCAGAACCAATATTACGCCATGTGATCCTGGGTTTAAACCTGTACTCGCTCAAAGTGACTACTACTACACTCTAAGAAAAAACTGTAAATTTATGAGCGTTTGACCTTCAATTTTCACGGGCAACAGCCTTATTTGATGAAAAACGGTCTGATCCACTAAATAAGCGGCCTTATCCCTTAGATACTATACTAGAGCAATCCACATATTCTTACAGTTCTAGCTCATATGTTAGCAAAAATACGGTACGATTCCATACATTGTCCTCCGCTAGTGTGTAACCCTTCATTTTACTCGTGTTTCGAATATTTTAACCCGCCAAAAAAGCGATTCTGTGATGATTATCTAACGTGCTACGTGCTATTGTGTGTAAAATAAAGTGTTATTGTGTTTTAAAGCGCATTATATCCTGTGCATTATAATAGTGTATTACTTTGCCCCGTAAAATTACGGGCTGCACAAAATGATGGGCATGGATTATTATTATTTTTTTTTTTTTACAGGGTATGACTGAAATCTCTTGCTGCCGGCCTCTGCCTGTAATTTTACAGCAATTATTTTCAGTGTGTATATCGAGGTTTTTTTTGCATCTCTTGTCGTAAAAGTTTGATCATATGTATAAAAATGTAATTATGCTTAATTGAAAAGGAATAAGTGAATATATATCCCATTTTCGGCCATATTTTCATAAAAAGTTCTTTAAAATAAATTTATTATACAGGGTGATTACAAATGGTGATATACAGGTTGATACCAACTGTACAGGGCTGTTAAAAGAAAACAAAAATAAGTACAACCTTGTTGTTCATCGAAGTCAACTATAACCGTTGAAAGTTTAAATTCAACACAGTTCAGTTATAAGTGCTAAATGTGAGCCCCCCCCAGGAACACGAACGATATCGAGGCGGTATGATAACTCATTCCACATTTTTTTTTCAGTATTTCTGGTGTGACTCTTTGAATGACTGCAGATATGCGTGTCCTAACTTTGTTAACGTCGGTTGGTAGCGGTGGAACAACCACCTGATCTTTGATGAGGCCCCACCAAAAAAAAATCACATGGATTTGTCAGTGATGAGTTATCGTACCGCCTCGAAATCGTTCGTGTTTCTACAGGGGGCTCACATTGAACGCTTATAACTGTGTTGAATTTACACTTTCACCTGTTAGTTTTGATTTCTGTTTAACCCCTTCAGCGTCGCTATATTTTTGTGTAGGCTACTTTTTTAAATTTCAAATTGTTTGATTGCCCCCCCCCCCTTTTTTGAAGAAGAAATATTCAACTTTTTTAATGGCTGATAAAATGATGCGAGAATAAAGCTAATTTCACTCTTTTAAAAAACTGGTGGGAATCAAAGAATCTGAATTAAAGAAAAAGTAGAATACACAGCCCGTGAATATCACGGGAGCGAGAATTAAGGGGTTAACAACAAGGTTGTCCTTTTTAACACTTTCCAACCTAGTTGAAAAGTGTTTATGACTTCAGTTTGTCTGCCGTATGGCCGTATGGCCGTCTGGCCGTCTGTTCGTGCTCTAACTACCGTAAATATGCTCATATTGCTCTGAAATTTTTATATGATATTGTCGTTATCTATAGCATGTTCCCTATTTCAACTGATGTGTGTATCACTTATAGTTTTTTTACAGGGACAGTGAAAAGTTTTCCATTACATTTCACTCATATGGGGAGTCAATGGGGAATAATCGTTTCAAGTTCATTTTGATGACGCTACGTCATTTAAAACACATATAAAATTATGAAGCGCATTAAAACATGCTTTTTGTAGAATATGGGTTGCAAAGCATTTATTATTCATTTACAGGGTCTGTCAGGTTTCTTAGAATCAGCTGCAAGAGTTGAAAGCTATTCTTAAGGGATTAGCATATTGTATGTATTGTATATGTATCTATTGTGTACCGTTAAAGGCGTCCTTTAGAAAATCTTAATCCGAAGGGTGGCGAGTGGAACAGAATGAAGGAAGTATTTCCATTGCAATGTGGTCTTTCAGAGAGAAGAAAGTGATTGCACTCTTTTGTTCAGGAAGACAGATCCGTCAAGAGGGAGGAAGGATTGTCCAAGGACCCTTGGAAACAGAGGAGAAACCCCGTAGAAAGGAGGGTGTTCTACAATTTACGAGAGAGAGAAAGTTAGTTCTAACGTAGGAAGCGAAGGTGTAAGGTCGTTCAGAGTAGGAGCGCTGAGACCGGAGTGAGTTCGAACGCAGGATTGGAGTGTGTGAGATTAATAGAAATCTCGGTTCTGAATAAATGAACGTAGTCTAGCGGTACACGTAGAGCGTTTTCTGTAATTGTTTTGATTTAGTGTTAAACCGGATAATTTACATCCGAGTTTAAATGTAAATAGTGTTAATAAATTGTTACTTTAACTTTAATTGAAAGAGTTAGGTTTTTCTTGAATATACATCAAGTATCGTGCCCGATATCACGTTTTCATATCGGTGGTGGCAGCATATCAAAAGACCGGATTTATTTCGAAGTTGTGTGGACGGAGAAGTGGAATCCGACAATGGTGGCAGCGACGGGATCTGAATCACCGAAGACCAGTGCCAGTTAACCGTGTTACAGAGAGTTTGTGCCGGATCGCCCAGTGGAAGTGTTCGTGCCCTATCGTCGTAGACTAGTGCCAGATAGATGTGTTACAGAGAGTTTGTGCCGGATCGCCCAGCGGAAGTGTTTGTGTCCTATCGTCGTAGACCAGTGCCAGCTAGCCTATCGTCATTACAGTGAAGTGAATTAGTGGTGGTGCTGTGTTAGTGTAGTGTTGTGCGTAGTGTTTTTTGTGCATTGTGAAGCAAGGTGCAGTGATTGTGGCCCGAGAGTGCAAGATTTACCCTGTGGAAAAGTGAGCAGAGAATTGCCCCAGCGAATGAAGTACGAGGTAAGGTGTTTTGATCATTTTACTCTACTGACATTCTCGAACCTATTTTTTTATTTTATTGTGTATAATTGATGGTAATTTGGGTTAATGTTGTGGTTAATTTATAATAATTTATGTGCAATATAATAATTGGTCTAAATCAAATGAGATATTAACAACCATTTTACACTATTGTTTTAAGAAAAGGATCTTATATTAATTACTAGAAGTGATTTTCTAATTGTTTTAAACGGATAAGATTAATGATTAAAATTAATGCAATGTGTTAATAGTTGGAAGGAATAATTGAAATTTCTTAAATTTAAATTATTATTAAAGTAATATTTAAATTAAGTGATATTGTTTGCTTTAAGTTTGAAATATTGATAGTAAATGAGGAAAGCAAATTTGTGTAGAATTTAAATTAAATTGAAATAACCTTCAAGGAAGAACTGAAGGCCCAGAAAAAAAAAAAGTGCTGTGATTTACTTTTTAATGTGAGAACTAATTTTGAAATTGAAATATTTTATTGAGATTAAATTTAGGAATTTATGTGTATTTCATGCAAATTTTTGTTAGGTGGATATTTTTATGTAGTGATTGGCATCAGTGTTTTATTCAAATTGCAACGTATCAGTATTATTGTGTAAATTGTATTTTATTATTTAATGGTATAAATTTAAAATCTGTATTGCATAATAGTAAAATTGAGATTATTGTTACTTTGTTATGGGAAGCAAATTGTGGGGTATCATTGTTTAAGGAAATTTATTATTGTATTATTACTTATTTGAAATATGTTAAAGAGTATAATATGTGGAGGTAACTTATGAGTGTAGGATTTGAGGAAGTATTAATTTGATATTGTGATTAAGTATTATTGTAGGGTGGTAATAGTTATCAGTAGAAAGTATGGCTTTCTTACTAAAATTAAAAAGGGTGGATCTTCAGGCGATATGTGGAGAGTTAGGAATTGAGGTCTCGGAAGATGATACCAGGTTTAAGCTTAAGAAAAAGATAGTGGAGAGCGACGAATATGAAGAGGGGGCCGTTATGGAATTATCTAGTACTATTGTTACGGAACGGTTAGAACAAGAAAAGTTACAACGAGAAACGTTAGAAAGGGATGAGAGGTTAGAACGGGAAAAGGTAGAAAGGGAGGAAAAGTTGCAACGTGAAAAGTTAGATAGAGAAGAAAGGGCTGAAAAATTGAGATTGGAACATGAGTTAGAGTTGGAAAGGATAAAGATTCAAAGTTCGGCTAATAATGCTAATGGGACTAGAGAATCTAATCATGAGAGTAGCCTAGAGAAATTGATTAAAAGTGTTAAAACTTTGTCTATCAAAGTTCCAGAAGGGACTGAGGGATGGAATCTGTTTTTTAGCAGTTTAGAACGAGCATTCCAAACAAAAAATGTACCGGAAACCCAGCAGGCCGAAATTTTACTAAATATGCTAGGGGATAAGGCCGGTAATTTGCTAATATACACGACTAGAGAACAAATTGAGAGTTATGAGAAGTTAAAGGAATTAGTTCTAAGGGAACACGAGCCGACACCGAAGGCGTGTTTGGAAAATTTCAAGAAGGCTAGAAGGAATCAAAATGAAACTCATATATTATTTGTGTCACGTTTAATAGCAACGTGGGAAAATTACTGTAATATTAGAGGTGCAGATACGTATGAGAAGGTTAATCAGTTAATTGTCACAGATAAGTTGTTAAATACTTTAGATGACGAAACCGCGACGCATATTGGATTAACTCAGCATAGCAATTGGTTAGAAGCTTCTAAAATTGCTAAGGAATGTGATAATTTCTTTGATGCTAAACAAAAATCTTATGCGGTAACTTACAAGGGTTATAAAGACAAAGAAAGTATGTAAATAATGGAAATTCTAGAAGAGAAAAAGATGAGGGATTTAGTAGTAATTGGAGACGAAATGGGAATAATGAAGTTAGTCCATTTTTGAGTAGAAAACCGAAATATAAGAAACCTAATGATACGACGCCTATCTGTTTCAAGTGTTCTCAACGAGGCCATGTCCAGCGATTTTGTACAAAAGGAAATAATGAGGGAAGTTACCAGATTAATAAGGGACAAGAATCAAGGGCTAGTATCAATAATGTCTCAGTGCGAGGAATTAAAGAATTACCAAGGGGAGCGAGTATGGCAAGAATCGGAGCAAGAGGGAATTGGAGAGCTAAAGTTATTGGAGAGAAGTTAAATAATCTCGAGAAAGTAGAAGTTAGTGTAAATGGGAAGATAACAAAAGGTTTGGTGGATTCTGGTTGCCAAATTAGTGTCGTTCATAAAGATTTAGTACCAGCAGAGAAACTAAGAGGGACTGGTAGCATCTATTTACAGGGGATATTTGGTAAGGCCGTGAAATCGCCATTAATTCAGTTACCTTTAGCTATTCCAAAACGTGTTCAAACTAATGTAATTCATCAGGATGTACTTTGTGTAATAATTGATAATAGTAAGGAACAGGTAATTTTACATCCTGACGTGGCTAATGAATTATCAGGGTTAAACAACGAGAAATCATTAAGAGAATCGGTAGAAAGGGAATACAAGGAAGATAGTAGGAATAAAGTGAAGGAAGGGGAAAGGATTAGGAATGATAATAATAACCGTTATGTCGTAGAAACGAGTTCGGTGAAGTTGCAAAGTCATGAAAAGGAAAAAGCCGAGGTAGAGAAAAGTAAGATTAGTCAAGTTACGGAAAGTAGTCTAAATGTATTTCAGGAATCCCAAATGAATTGTAAAGATTTAGAGAAAGCTTGGGAATTAGCTGAAAATGATAAAGGGTCTTACTATCTTGTTAATGGGTTATTATATCATAAAGAGAAATTGGTAGATGAAATTGTAGCTCAATTAGTATTACCTAAAATTAGAAGGGAGGAAATTCTAAAATTAGCGCATATTTCCTTATATGGAGAACATCAGACGGTTAAGAAAACGTTAGAAAGAAATGAGCATTCATTTTATTGGGAAAATATGGCGAAGGAAGCTAAAATATATTGTGAATCATGTGTAGAATGTCGATTAACGAGGGAAATGAATGTGAGTAATAAGGAGAAAGAGGAAATATGTCGACCTGCAGTTATAGTAGAGTTAGGGGACGGGAGTAAGAAACTGGTGTATCAAGATGAAATGAGAGCATTTATGGCTAAAAATAAAGTAGTCGATATTGTCTTGGATAGTGACGGGGAGTTTGAAGACTGTAGGAAAGATCTGTTGTTAGACCGAGAACATCCGGAAAATAAAGACAGGAAGGGATTTGAGATAAAAGGGTTAACAAATATTCAAGTTGGGGACATAAAATCAATCTTAAGGAAAAATAAGGATTTATTTATGGGTCCTATCGAACTGGTTGAAATGGAGAAAAATCGGATTGGTCGTAAACCGGAAAGAGGTAAGATAAGGCAGAAATTGTACAATGTTATCATCACGTACAAAGATGACCTGGAAAGGCAAGTGCCTGATTGGTTAGAGGAAGATTTAATTGGGACATCAGAGGCAGAGGTTGGCCATTCAAGCGGGTGCATTGCGGAAAGGGATGTACCAATTAAGTTAGCGAGGAAGCACTGGAAGGAAAAAGTTCTGCCTCCAGCAATCTCAGCCTAAGGACTGACATTAAAATGACATAATACTAGTGTAATTTTATTTTATTTTTGTGTGTATTTATAATTGTATTTGCATCTTGTGTTTATAAAGTGTATTAGCATATTGTGTATTTTTTTTCTGTAGTTATCACATTAGTATATGGTTCATTAGAGATGTCAGTAGTTAAATTTTCAGACACCTTGAAATATTTATGTAATTGTAGTAATGAAGAAACCTATCAAGGAACTGTTGAACTCTTCTCAGACATTACATAGTTTGAGGAAAATTAGCCCCTAAAAGGCATATTTTCCGCTAAGGTGGGGGGTGTCAGGTTTCTTAGAATCAGCTGCAAGAGTTGAAAGCTATTCTTAAGGGATTAGCATATTGTATGTATTGTATATGTATCTATTGTGTACCGTTAAAGGCGTCCTTTAGAAAATCTTAATCCGAAGGGTGGCGAGTGGAACAGAATGAAGGAAGTATTTCCATTGCAATGTGGTCTTTCAGAGAGAAGAAAGCGATTGCACTCTTTTGTTCAGGAAGACAGATCCGTCAAGAGGGAGGAAGGGTTGTCCAAGGACCCTTGGAAACAGAGGAGAAACCCCGTAGAAAGGAGGGTGTTCTACAATTTACGAGAGAGAGAAAGTTAGTTCTAACGTAGGAAGCGAAGGTGTAAGGTCGTTCAGAGTAGGAGCGCTGAAACCGGAGTGAGTTCGAACGCAGGATTGGAGTGTGTGAGATTAATAGAAATCTCGGTTCTGAATAAATGAACGTAGTCTAGCGGTACACGTAGAACGTTTTCTGTAATTGTTTTGATTTAGTGTTAAACCGGATAATTTACATCCGAGTTTAAATGTAAATAGTGTTAATAAATTGTTACTTTAACTTTAATTGAAAGAGTTAGGTTTTTCTTGAATATACATCAAGTATCGTGCCCGATATCACGTTTTCATATCGGTGGTGGCAGCATATCAAAAGACCGGATTTATTTCGAAGTTGTGTGGACGGAGAAGTGGAATCCGACAGGGTCAACAAAAGAACTATGTTACACATCGTCCTATGGGGAAAAATCGTCTGCAGTGTAATTTAGTGATATTTCACTATTTCAAACATAATGAAAATTACATGGATTACTGAGGTGCACTATAAATTGCTCTCTTGCGTGCATTGCGTTTATGTACAGGGACACACAAAATATATTGGTTACAGTACATGTCGATATTTGCAGTCTATGTGTGATAAGTGTGTTTTCAACTTTGGTTTGCATTTTTCAAGCTGAACTATATTTAGTAGACTAATAGAAGTTTGTGGAATAAAAATAAATTCATATACACGGCTACGCAAAAAATATATTGTCCTTTACGTTTGGTAATTGCTGCGAGTGAGTTTTGAGTTACCTTTTAGCTTAATAGGTGGTGTATACAAAACTCTTCAGATAATATACAGGGTTGTACAAAAGATTTCGTGTGCATTTCCATCGATTGGCGAAAATTGCTAAATGTGTTGTTATTCTAACTGAACTAAATTTTATCATACTATACATCCACATCTATTGATCGTATACAGAGCTGCACAAAATAATTCGACTACTTTTTTGACACTGGAAGGTAATTTCGTAAACTGTATTTTTCAATGTGTTATATGTTTTCTAAACTGTTTACTTACATATCTTCTTTCACCTTATTTAACGTTGAAGTTTCGTTACAGTTTTCTGGCTGTGTTGGAAAGTATTTCATAATCTATGCTTGATGCATGATTTTTTGTTCCTGTTTTTTTTGTTGTTGTTTTCTTTTAATAGCCCTTCCGAGTTATGATATTCATTCGTAATCACTCTATACTTTCAGAACCATTTTCAATGATTTAATACTTTTATTACTCGCTCTTGTGTCTTTACTCCTTTATCAATTAACATTTCATAATAAAACTTTCAGAAAACATTTGTTAAGATACCAAAAGTTATTTCATTTCTGTAGAAATACAACAATCAAATGGCAGAAACAATTTGACCTTTGTGTTTCTTAGGAAATACATATTTTTTAATCAGTTCTAGAACAGCTTTTAACTGTTTGATACCTTTATCACTTACACTTGTGTCTTTACTCATTTAATAATTAACGTTTCAAAAGGAATTTTCGAAAGACATCTTCTAACATTTTTGGATCAATAAAACGTTAATAAATTACATGGCATTCTCCAATTATTATTGTCAGCGATAGAAGTCGTGAATAGGAACATGAATTTAGTGAACACTGTAAAAGAGAGATGGTTCCTTTAAGTGATTAATTTGATTTCGATAAAAAAGACTAATAAGTAAAACATAGAGCAGCAAAATTTCATTGGTTAATTGTCATTCCTGTGTTATTAAAATATAAGTAATATTACATCTTGTTTTACCTGTTTGTAGAAAAACCTTCTTAAACCAATGTTTTAAATTCTGATAGAAATAAGTCTCTATAAAATCACATGCATTCATAACTGGGAACGTACAATCAGAAAATAGCTTGTCTAAAGAGTTTGAGGAATAAAAGTTGTGCACTTCAAACTTAACCAACTACATTGACCGTGGTTGACTGTGTCACGTTCACTGTTGAAAGTGGAGTGTGACGTATCATTTATAGTTCGTTTACAGGGACACTCAAAATAATCCCGTTACATTATGGTCTACGGAAAAAAATAATTTGTAGTATATTTTAATAATGTTAGACTATTTAAAATATAATGATATTTATATGCTTTTCTTATGAGTACTATAACATGCTTCTTGTCGAATATGGAAAGCAAAGGATTTATAATTAATTTATGCACAAAATAATTCGGATAAATAATGGTCTACGGGAGAAATCAGTTTGCAGCGTATTTTAACGATCGTACGCTATTTAAACAATGATGTAATAGTGTACCATCAAAGAAGACAGTATTTTTCAAATGAACAATAAGATGCTTACTATGGCGTACGAAACAATATCGGTTCGCTTACAGTGCTGTCTATGAGCGATAAACACTGTAAAGTACGTATGTATAAATTCTATAGATAATATACAAGGCTGCACAAAAAAAAAAAAAAAAAAAAAAAACGCGTACGTTACTTTCTATGACAGTAATTGCGGAAAATGTATATTTAACTGTGTTTTAAATGATCCAAACTTAACAATTTAGTTGTTCTTAATGGCATTATACAGTGTTAGTCAGTATTTTTAGCATAATTTATCATTGTTTACTCTAGTATTATTATTATTCATTTAGTACTTACTTCTATCCATTATTATTATCTACTTCAGCAACTTAGAGTATTATTACATGGTAGTACTATTGCTCAATATCACATAGTAGTATTTAGTACTGCTATGTAGGAATGGTAAATTGTATTTTCAGAATTTGTATTTTTGAAATTTTGTATTTTCCGAATTTGTATTTCAGCGTTGCGCATAGTATAAATATTGCTCAGTATCACAAAGTATAATTTAGTAATGTTGAGTATAATTAGGTAAACAAACCTGCTGGGCGGGGCTGTTGAGCTTGAACCAAAAAGTACCCCCCCCCCCCCCCCCCGCCTGATTTGACCTTGATCTTGTTTATTTAAATATATCTCATTTTACTGTGAGGAAAAAATAAACATTCGTAACAATATTCTTATAGTGTTTGAAAGTGTTTCATAGTCTGTGCCTTATGCACGATTTTTCGTCCTTATTTTATTTTATACTAGCTGACCCGCCCGGCGTTGCCCGAGCCCTTGTAATAAACTTAAATCTCTTAAAAAATGGAACTCTGGCCACGGTCTACGATGGCTTTGGAACCGTATACCCGGCATGCTCGTACGCTCTAGAAAATCTTTTATTTCCCCCTACCACCGCCAGGGGAGCATTCTGTTCTAAACAAACCTCTTTCCGAACGAACTTCTGAGACAGGTCCTCGCTGCCTACGTTACTGTATAGTAGGCGCACTACAAAATTGAGCTGGTTTCGAGAAGATTGGAACATTATTAGCCCAGTTATTGCAATAAGGCACAGTTAGAGAAAATAACCTTGAGTGAGGTGCCGAGAGGAGGGGATGTTCGAGTGTCCTTCAGAAAATGACTAATTAGGAGGCCCACTATGCATGCATAAAAATTCGTTCGTTTTGTTAAGCTAGGAACTTAATTACAAAGTTGGCTTAAACTCTTATTTGTAAATAGTGGTAACCGCTACTCATAAAATTAATTTAATGTTATAAAAGGTGACTATTAAGTTAAATATAATGTTTGGAATCACTTGTGTTGAAATCGGAAAGATAGTTGCTGAGATATAGAAACGGGGCATAGTTAGAGAAAAACCTTGAAGGAGGAGCCGGGGGGGGGAGGGGAGGGTTGTTCAAGTACCCTTCAGCAAATGACTGATTAAGAGGAGCACTATGCATCTTTCGAAATTCGTTCGTTTGTTTAAGCTAGGAACTTAATTATAAATTTGGCTTACCCAAATATTCGGAAATAGTGGTAACCGCTACTCATAAATTTAGTTTAATGTTATAAAGAGTGACTATTAAGTTAATTATAATGTTTGGAACCACTTGCGTTGAAATCGGAAAAATAGTTTCTGAGATATGGAAGCGGAGCATAGTTAGAGAAACCTTGAAGGAGGTTCCGGGGGGGGGGGGGGGCTGTTCAAGTGCCCTTCAGCAAATGACTAATTAGGAGGACCAATATGCATCTTTCAAAATTCGTTCGTTTCCTTAAGCTTTGAACTTGCTTAAGCTTTGAACTTAATTACAAATTTGGCTTAAACTATTATTCATAAATAGTGGTAACCGCTACTCATAAATTTAGTTTAATGTTATAAAGGGTAACTATTAAATTAATTATAATGTTTGAAATCACTTGTGTTGAAATCGGAAAGATAGTTGCTGAGATATGGAAACGGAGCATAGTTAGAGAAAAAACCTTGAAGGAGGTCCCGGGGGGGGGGGGATGTTATGTTCAAGTGTCTTTCAGCAAATGACTAATTAGGAGGACCACCATGCATCTTTCAAAATTCGTTCGTTTCCTTAAGCTTTGAATTTAATTACAAATTTGGCTTAAACTGTTATTCGTAAATAGTGATAACCGCTACTCATAAATTTAGTTTATTGTTATAAAGGGTGACTATTAAATTAATTATAATGTTTGAAATCACTTGCGTTGAAATCGGAAAGATAGTTGCTGAGATATGGAAACGGAGCAGAGTTAGAGAAAAAACCTTGAAGGACGGGCCGGGAGGGGGGGGGGGGGGGGGTTGTTCAAGTGGCCTTCAGCAGATAACTAATTAGGATGATCACAATACATCTTTAAAGATTGATTCATTTGGTTAAGCTAGGAACTTAATTTGAAATTTGGCTTAGACTATTATTCGGAAATTCTGGTAACTGCTTTCTAGGAATACACCTTGAAGTTTAAATGTAATTAGACACTTGCCCCTCTTCATTCCCGCAAATATAAAAAAGAATCTGTTAAATAAAGTTTTCTGTATTAACAATCTCCATCATAATAATAAATGTCATGTAAAAAAAAAAAAAAAAAAACGACTAATTGTCATGAAGAAAAATTTGCCTGGAAAATATTTCAATCAGTGGGACGTATGTGTAATTTGTCATGTACAGGTGGCGCGGCAGTCGCATGGCTCTAGGCTGATAACTTCAATCCATATCGACACTATTTAGTTAGAAATCCTTATTTATCCTTGCTACTCTGGTTTATTTAATTACTTCTGTGAAGAATCGATGCAACCAACCAGTGAACCAACCAACCCAAGAGAATAAAAGCGTATTTTTTATGAGAGTTCTTTGGGGATATTAATTAATATTTCAGTAAATAATTAAAATATTAAAATTCTGAAGTAATGGTGCACCAGGAGAGGGTTTGGACTACCTAAATCTAAATTTGCAGCCTTCTAGGTTTGCTAGATTTTCCTAGCCATCGCCAACAGACACATAGACACACACACAGACAGAGCGAAACTTTCTTTTATTAGTATAGATTATGAGTGCTTACGTAAAACCTTTTTATTAAGTACATTAAAAATGCTTTTAAAAGAGTTTCAGATAATATGTAACTAAATTAATGTAGACGATAACAATAATATATTTTTTTACATTATTTAAATATATGAATATTGCTAAAAAGAATAAATATTAATAAAAAAATCCATATATATTTTTTATTTAATATTTTTTTTTTATCCTTTTGTCAAAATGTTTTAATCTTTTTGTTTAAAAAAAGAATGTTGTGAAAGATTTTATGTTATAAAATCTGTCAAATCGCATTCTTTCCTAAAGAAAATGTCTTTTTTTTTCCCAAATCATACATTTTTTCTAATTTATAAAAGATTATTGATTAATTCGCCTTTTTTAAACAATTTATTTATTTTGAAATAATATAAAAAAGTACATTACTGTGATTCATTAATCCATTAGGCAGATTGGTAGATACTTTTAAATGCAAATATAAGATGAATAATAATGTGTAATCAATAATCTTTTGTTTCTTCAAAATATGTAATGAATAAAAATAAAAATTGTTAATTAAAACTTTCAGCATTATATAAACATTTTTACGTAATTTTAATAAGAAAAATGGGTATGATTTTTTATATTTTAAAAGTATAATTTCTGCTAATAACTTAAATGTAGTCGGATGCTTTATTATGCTTTTTATGTTATGTTTTAAAACATCTTTCTTTCTTTTATTCTTTTTTTTTCTTTTTTTTCAGGCAATATATTAAAATTTTATCTTTCTGGCGAAAAAATTGAAAAAGGTATATTATCTTTGATAATCCGAAAAAAAAAAAAAAACATTGATTTATAAGAAAAAATATTTTAGAAAAATTAAAATTTTGATGAATAATATTTTTATTATTGGAAAACAAAATAACTCACTTTATGGTTTTTTTTTTTTTTTTTTTTTTTTTTTTTTAAATATAAATATTTCTTTTCTGAAGAATTTTTTAAAATTATGAATTACAATAAAATTTAAAAATAGCATTTTAAGGATATACTTAAAATAATATTTTTCTTTTAAAGATAAAATAATATAAAAATTTGTTAATGTAGTGTGTTTATTTTTTATTTTTCTATACTTAAAAATATCTTTTTAACTCATTTCCAAACTTATGGCCGCAAACGTTACATTTCTATCGCGTTCCGTTTTTTTAATTCACTTTCAAAATCAATTAGTTATTTTTTGGGACACACTGTAGTTGAAAAAGTGCTTATGAATTTGGTCTGTCTGTCTGTCTGCCTGTCCGTGCTCTAACTCGCGTAAATATACTTGGATTGCCATGCAATTGATATATTTCATTGAGGTTTTCTATGATTGTTCGGTATTGAAAATGAAGTGTGTAGCATTTATAGCTCGTTTACAGGGACATTCAAAAGAATTCCGATACATTATTATCTATGGGGAAAATCGTTTGTAACGTATTAAAAGTATTCTGTCCTTTGCAATGTACTCTGTGTATGGACCCGTAATTGCTGGAAGTGCTTTTTTAGTTTTGATAGGCGTTCTTAAATTTAAATGATTTTTTACATAATACTTGGTAAGTATAAATGCCATGGATCATATACAGGACAGCACAAAAATTATCGAATACATTTCGGTTTATTGATGGAAGTTGATGATTAGGAATTTTTAACTGTACTATGCGTTTCCTAACTGAACTAAATTTTAGCATACTATATAGTATATATACAAATATATAGATCATATACAGGCTTGCACAAAATAATTCGGTTATTTTTCCGACTATTGATGGTAATTGATGAAGTTGGGTTTTCAAATTTGTTATGCGTTTTCTAAATTGTTTACTTAGATATCAACTTTCACATTATTAATTATTCGTTATAGCAGTAAAGTTTTGTTAAAGTGCTGGAAAATGTTTCATAATCTATGCTTGACGCATGATCTTTCGTTCTTGTTTAACGATATAAAAGAGCAGGGAAATTTAAGATTTGCAGGTTGTTGAGAGAAAATGGTGAAATATATACATTTAAAATAACTTAAAACTCGCATTAGCATGACTATGTAAATTTAATTTCAATATTTATTTTAATTTACTGCCTTTATTTAGCATATGTGGAATAAAAATTCATTGAAAATAACGTCATGTTTGAACTTTATGTGTGAAAGTGCACGATTTCTCTAGAACATGAGGTCATTTTCAACAGTGGATACTTTTCACTTTGTAAAATTAGAATCTAAGTTTTTATTTATTTTTATATTATTAATTTATTTGAACACATATAGTACTCTGTAAAGTGTTCGGAAAGGGGAGTGGAGTCGCATCAGATTTTGTATTACTTAATCATAATCAAAAATATGCAAAATATTTATGTTGCTTGTTTAAAGATTAATAATAAAAAAAAAAACAGATTTTTACTAAATATTTAATCGTTTCATTTGTAATATAACTATAATATTGTTAAATTAACAGATAGTTCATCGAGAATTATAAAAATTAGTAGTTTTTTTTTTCTTTTTAATTTATGCTCTTGCAAATCGAAAAATATCAATATATTTTTTAATTAAAACTAATTTAATGTAAATAAGTTCATGTTTTTCGATTAAGATGGTCCGAAAACTAAATGAAAGAGAGTTGGATAATGTTAGGAAAGCTTTTTAAAATACAGTAATTTATTTTATATGTTTTATGCGCAAAATTAATAGCAAATCCTTGTTATTAACTCCTTTATGCAAAATGGTCCAAATTTACCCCAAACCAATAATATAACTCTTTATGCAGGGATGAAAAATATCTGTGATTGTTTTATGCATGTTTACTTACTGCTCAGAGCCTATACCTACTTCTACGTATCTAAAGCTATTGCATGTTGTTAATTTATCTTAAAACCATTTTCAGAAATATATTTTAGTTTTACAAATTTTTTTTATTAATAAAATTAAATATTTTATTTCACAAATCTGTTAAATTTTATAAATTGAATATTTTTTAATTATATTATAAATATATTAATAATAATAATAAATTCCAATAATATTATATAACCTTGAGAGAAATCTAACAAATTTTATAATTTTAATAGATTTAATGCTACTAATTTTTATTCAAGGAACAGGCGATCTCGTTAAATCACCAACATTGCGACATCAATATAGACCACCGAGTAACCAAAACAGTTGTCAGACCGGTCATTAAAAGATAACACAAGTTTGAAATTGTACGTCAAACATGACAAATGAGGTGCGTTTGTACTATAACTAGTTTTATAATGATTCATATCTTGGTGCAATAGCTGTTGCACTCTTATGCAAAAATGCGTGAATACAAAATTTATTTTATATGAAGATTTTCATATTATAGATTTTCACTTTATTTTATGAAATTAAGTTTCAGCACACTTTTACAACCAATTCATTACAATACTTTTACATTAAAATTATACTATGCGCAAATATCCAATACAAGACAATGAAAAAAAAAACCTCGTTATTATTTCACTGAAAAAATGAATTATATCGTCTGTTATTTTGATATGTGATTAATTTCCATGGTAAAATAAGTACATTTTAAGTTGGCAACATTTTATCTTTTGTTGACATTTACTGAAAATTCCAATGGGAAACTTACGCCTAGCTTTGAAAATTTCAGAACTTGAAATCCATATTTAGACTCTTTCCATTTAATATCGATTCCTCCAGAAACATCTATCCAAAAAACTGTCGGTAGAGTATAGGATTGCTATAATTAAACAATTTTAGTATACAAATTCGGTTTTTAAATCCAGTCAAACGGAAATAATAGGACTCCATTTTAAGTAGGACGTCATCACCATGGCAACCTAGAATCAGTACCTATCATGGGATATCATTGAATTAATTATACGTATGATAGGATTTAATAGAATGAAGAAAACTTTTATGAATATCTTTTCAAATTTTGATTCGATTTTCATAAAATTTGAAATGACAAAATTTTGCAACGATTATACGTATTAAATTTCAAACCATTCGGTTGGGTAGTTTTTGGTCTGTTTTATGCATACAGTCGGACAAGCGGACGGACCAGACGACGACTATAGCTACTAGGTATGTATATAATTTTGAACGCACCTAAAAAATCGACAGAAATGTTAGGAAAACCTACAGGAACTGTAGTAACAATACTGAACAGACACCAGCACACATATTTCCTTTTCGGTCCATCTCAGCTTTTCTGCATAAAATTTGTGTTACAAATGTTTAATCTTTATAACGATAAAACAGTACAAATTGTCAATGTTGACATATATGACCATGACACCAGTTAAACTACTGTATTTAGAAAGAATCACCAGGGATACGACGGCGTAGCCTGGATGGTCGATATGGGACGACAATTTAATCATCATCATTTGTTAAATATGTCTATTTCTTTCATTCTTTTTTTGCTTATTTAAAATAATCATCGCAATCTATTTATATCATTAAAAAAAAGTGCGAACTTATCTGAGTTACGGATTTTAAGGTTGGAGATTTAAAATAATTTTTTGTATAGCTTTTAAAATTTATGTAATACATTCATTCATTTAATCTACAGGGTGATTATAAAAGAAACTATCCCGATATATGAGTCCTTAACTATCACACCGTTCACAGAAACTGACTGAAATTTTGGTTTTATGTATTTTGAGGTATGCGCACAAGAATTGTATGAAAAACAACAGTTAAACTCTAACAGTTACGGTTACAGTGACAAATTTTTGAAAATTTCAAATGACAACACTTATTTTTATTATTGGAATGTGATCTTCATAGTGAAAAACCATAAAAAGTGTTGGAACGGTACCTGTAGTACGAAAATTACCGGCGCTAGAGAGGCTAAGAAGGAAAGTGAAAACAACCAATAAAGGACAGAGAAGCAACAGAAAGTAAAACATTTTATTATTCAGTGCTATCCACCATCTACCGCATGCAACTTGTCTTCGTGTGTGACGTGGAAAATTTGTGAAACACAGTAAAATGTTTTGTTTTCTGTTGATTCTCTGTCCTTATTCGTTGTTTTCACTTTTCTTTTTAGTCTGTCTAGCGCCGGCAATTTTCGTGCTACAGGTACCGTTCCAACGCTTTTTATGGTTTTTCACTACGAAGATCACATTCCAATAATAAAAAAAATAGGCGTTGCCATTTGAAAATTTCAAAATTTTGTCACTGTCACCGTAACTGTTAGAGTTTAACTGTTGTTTTTCATATGATTCTTGAGCGCATTACATCAAAATACTTAAAACCAAGATTTCAGTCAGTTTCTGTGAACGGTGTGATAGTTAAGGACTCATATATCGGGATAGTTTTTTTATAATCACCATACCCAAGCTTCCATCTTACCAGGTGGCAATTTTCTTATTTATGTCCATTAAATTAACTGACCTCAAGTAACACATTTTAGGAGCCAAAATATATTAAAAAATATAACAACGCGAGATCTCAAGTGACCTTATAAATAACGGTTTAAAAAAACTAAATGTAATACATTTTTGGAAATGTCCAAAACAGTAATTTTAAAGGAACATAAACATCAAATATTAAAACATAGGATACAAAAAAAAAATAAGCATTTTCTAAATTCCTTGATGATATATGTTCGCCATTTCCTTTGCAAAACAGCAACAAAAACTAACACATTCATGCTCATCGTTAAAATAAACTGTTGAGGTATTATCTTTCTATTTCATTCTTTTAATTTATCTAATTGCTAGCAATTTAAAATTTTTAACACGATGCAAAAAAAAGGGATAAAATTATATATATTGTTGTTTTAATTATAACTACTTTAAATAACAAATGACCACAGGATTGGAAATCGTCGTGGTAGTAAGATAAGGCCGTTTTTAAACGAATAATAATAATAAAAAAAAAACTCTATTTGTAGATTTATTATTATTTATTTTCAGGAATGAAAAAGTTTTTACTAAAGTTATTCTAATATAAGTTCGAAGTAGTTTCACTAGCGAAATTTACGAACCTGCAATATACATGTGTTTTTAACATAAACTAGTGCTTTGGGATTAATAATTAAATGATTATTATATATTTGCACTCACCCACAAACACATGCACACACACATATATATATATATATATATACAGGGTGTTACAGAAAAATATATCGAAATTTAATATTGCCATGTTTGTATAGCTGCTTATAAATTTCGTGTAGAGTAATTTTACGAATAGTTGAAAATTTGTTCAACAGATGGCGCTGAATTTTATCAAACTTCCAAACCCAAAGCGTTGAATAACGTTGAACAAAATTGCAAAAAGTTAATTTCTACAAGCAGTTTTACTGTCTAAAAAACTATAAATGTAAATGAAATACAGGGTTGACCAAAATTCCATGACACATTTTAAAATTCGAGTAAAAACCATGTAAGAGGTGTACGAGAGTGCGGTTTAGACGAAAAGTCTTGTCCGAATCTAAAGTATTATATCAGTCAAAACGAAAGTTAGTTCAAGGAACTGTTCTTAGATGGCGACTCTACAGCTGCTTCCCTAACTAGCGGCTAGCGACAGGACGATTTCTAGTGGTAGGACGAGTAAAATCTGTAAAATTTTCCTTTCTTGAAACCAGAGCCGTCCTTAGGGGTGTGCGACAGGTGCGGCCGCACAGGGCCTCGCGCCTACAGAGGCCTCGCACCCGGATTTTTTTTATTTATTTATTTGATGAAAAAAATTAAACTTTTAGCGTTTGCATAAGTGTTAAAATAATTAGCATTCATTGAACAATTCAGTTTATTTCTCATGAGATTTTACCTGTCTTGTGTGTTTTAATTTCTACACTTAACACCGAAAAGGAAAATTGATTCTGGTGTTATTTATATAGAATGCAACAAGTTACAAGTGTGAAATTTTTCAGGAATGAAATTGAACTAGTTCATGCTGTTATACTCCAGACAATCAAGAAGAGCTATGGGTCTACACTGGCCAAAATTTCTAGTCCTAACCCATTCCGATCCGTGTGAAAACCTTATTGGCCCGGCTCGTGTAAAAAAAAAAAAAAAAAAAAAACGAATAAAAATAAAAATTGCTTATTAAATGCAACGAAATCAGACACAAAACATGCTTATACATTTTAAACATTATCTTAAAATAAAAAGTATTTTAATAATATTGCATACATATTTATGTAAAAAGAATAATTACATTATTTTTCATATTAAATGTCCGCAGCAATTCATGGAATACGGAATAATAGTGCTAATCGTGGGAAAGAAAGTTAAAACAAACTTCATTGCCTTTTTTATCACCAATTCTCGCAGGAAAACCCTTTGCTAACTGTTCAATTGCAATTCTCTATACTTTCCGAATATGAATGAAAATTTTAATAGGGGTCGTCTACATATTAAAAATAGTTCCAACTTTAACTTTTCAATTGTAACACGTCTTTTGATATTTTATTTGAGTTCCTTGGATCAAAGCATCCCCGAAAAAACGTATTTATGTTTTTTTTTTTTTTTTCTTAAATCTTTGTAGAGTTATGAAAGGAAATGTATTTATTTATTTTTCATAAATTTCGAAAAATAAAATTTATATCTTAGAAGGAAAGTACCGGAAACATTCAATTAGTTACCAGAAACGATATTTAAAAATTCTAAATATGAAATAAGCTTATTTTATTTTCTTTAAAAATATATAATTTTTTCCGGTTACTTCTAAGATTTTCATTTCTGTGGATGCCAACGAATACAGGAGACCGTTAAAAAGTAAAATTTCTCCATATCTCGAAAACTAATTATAGGAAGGAGCTGTAAAATCACATACATAGCTATGTTTTCAACGACACTGGTTCTTTTAATGAAAAAATTAATGGAGAACATAGTTCGTAAAACATTTTAATACAAATATATTATTAACTTTCATAATTAAACATATGCTTTTGAATAAATAAATGCCTGGAATATGTTTGTAGCTGTTCATTGTATCTCACTAAAAGAGAAACATTCGAAGTAAATGATTTGTTTAAAGATATAAATTAAAGTTTTCACGTGAATTTAACGGTAGCATCTTCAAATTTTCAACTCTTCTAACTCTGTGAAGATTTAAAGTATATAAACTATTTTCGTGGGCTGCTTTGGTCTAAATAAATAAAATAAAGTGTCAAAAGTGGATATTAACATATGAAAAATGAAAGTTGATAAAAGTTTTAACATGTAGACAAAATTTTTCATTCCTATTCGAAAAGTAATTCCCAGTTTAGCAGGTACCTGTCATATAATTTGCTTGCGATAATTTGGTGGTAAAATATATGTGGGCTGCGTGCATTTTTATTTGTTTATTTTTTTCCCACGACTGTACATGAACACTTGTTAAAAAAAAATAATGTGGTTTAGAATGATACAAAAATAGAGTTGAAGAAAATCATAATTTTAAACCTCTGTAAGGAAAAAAAGTAGGTTTTTAAAAACATTTCTTGGTAATTTATTAAACCAATTTAAATTTTTAAAGATTTCGTTAAACAAAAGTACAATATCACTGTTACTTAAAAATAAAAACTGCCAAACCGACATGAGCTTGGGCCAATTATTTTTCCTGAAAAGAATAAAGTTCAGGTTTGGATAAAATAAAGTCCAGGCCCTCAACCCAGATAAAATAACGTTCATGTCCAGCCCGGCCCAGTCCGAATCAGCAGAAAAAAGTGAGGCCGGGACCTGGGACGACCTGGAAAGAACAAATCGTATGTGCGGCCCGGTCAGAGTCTGCAGAAAAATGTAAGTCCAAATTTTGCCAGGCCTTATGGATTTCGGGCGAGGAGTGGAAGATAAGCTACTGAGGCATCAATTGATCTTAGTTTAAACTAAGCTCCAAATACGGTGCTGATACTGCTAACTATATCCAATGATATAAATTTGTGATTCATTTGTTACTTTGAAATTATAGTGTCAACTATTAAAAAGCTGTTGATGATTTTAGATAAATGGTAATTATTATTTCAATGATTATTTGTTATGTATTCGTTGTGGATGGGTGAGTGGTGGGAATTAAGGCATTTGGACGGAAAGGGCCTCGCAAAAGTTCTTGCACCGGGCCTCGCTTTCACTAAGGACGGCTCTGCTTGAAACTCGGTATTTATCCCTAAAGATGGATATTTCCCCCTCTTTCCTCAAATGCTTAGGGAAAATGTGGGTTTATGATCAGATAATAGCGGCTTATTGAAAAGTTATTATTTATCTTTGTGATAACCGGCTTTTATTTACTGTATTGTGTTTCGGTTTAAGATTGCTTTACGGATAAAATACTTTATAATTAGTTATAATGTAGATTCTTTGCTGCATTTGTTAGTTACGTACGTTAAGTTTGACATTACTGCTCAGTGGTTCTTCGTTTGAAAATATAAAATGAATGTGCTTAATTTTCTCCAATAGATGGCAGCACCAACCAAAAGTTAAAATAATGATATCTTATTGAGGAAAATATCTCTCTTTAGGGATAAATCTCCAGTCTCTAGCACAGAGAAGTTTGGAAGATTTTACTCTAAGTCTTACCATTAGGAATCGTCCTGTCGCTAGCCGCTAGTTGCTTACCTACTCCAAAATGCATTAAGTCAAATATGTATTTGATTACAAACAACGTACTAGATCAGTTTCTGAAAAAATATGTAGTCATTACGTTAATTAAAGCAGAAGTTGTCTGAATCACGCAGAAAAAAATCGAAAATGAAACCAGAATTAATTTTCACTAAAACTAGTTAAAATATTTTTAAAAGTATCTAAAAGAGCAATTACATATTTAATGATAAAAGTGGTCATTACACCGACAGAAAACTAACAAGTTCATTTTTAAAGAGCGCTAAATCTAACCACTTAAGTGAAAATCTTCAGACAAGTACTTTTTGTGAATTATGTAATTAATCTTTTAATCACATTTTTTATTTGTTTTATTAGTTTAAACAACTAGTAAAATAGTTTGCTAGTTTATATATATATATATATATATATATATATATATATAATAACTAGTTTTAATTAAAATGAATTATCATCATAAAAATTAACTCTCATTCATAATTACTCTAATTTATTTCTGCATGATTCATTTAAACTCTGCTTTATGTTGTAATATCTTATAATAAATTATAACACCTTGTAATAATATATTCCTTTTAAATGCTAAAGGTGTAAATTTACAACATAATATAAATTAAAATAACTTTTATTAGTTGCTTTACATGTTTCGACTCTTTCCGAGTCAATTTCAAAAACAAAATGAGAATATTCCAAAGTTGCACGGACTTTGAAGTTATTATTATCATGTACTGTTTTAAAAATTACGCACGTTATCGATTATTTTTTACCAGCAGGAAATTTAATTGCAGAAAAAAAGAGCATACAGCTGATATTAAATATAATAAAAAAAACTACAGCCCTGGCAAGATTATATCAAGAAGAAACCACCCAAATAAATTTCAATGAAAGTAAAATAATATTTCCCTCCAGTCTATACTATCCATTCATAATAAGAGAAACGATAGAGATACTAGCACGCAAAAATACAATATGTAACGATGCGGCATCTTTCAATTTATCGAAACTGTGGCTCGAGTTACTCCATGGTCACAGATATGAAAATAAATAACCAAGTAAAAAATAACAGATAACGTGCGTAATTTTTAAAAAAGTACATGAAAATTATATCTTCAAAGCCCGTGCAACTTTGGAATATTCTCATTTTGTTTTTGAAACTGACTCGGAAAGAGTCGAAACATGTAAAACAACTAATAAAAGTTATTTTAATTTATATTACGTTGTTAATTTACACATTTAGCAATTAAAAGGAATATATTGTAATATATTCTTTTAATTTTTTGCTCTAGAAGTCTATTCTTCAGAATCACGGCGTGTTAAAAATCTATACACTATATATATAAGACGTTCTTGGTATGTATGTATGTATGTTCCTTATACAAATCTACAGCTTTTCTCCGATTTGAACGAAGTTTGATATACATATGCTCTATACCTCTCAAGTATGAATTAATTTTAAGTTGGTGAAAAACATATTTTCTACTTAAAATATATTTTAAATAGAATATTAAAAATATATAATGTTGAATTTTCAAAAATCTTATATTTATTGCAAAATGATCCCGATATAATGTTTACAAGCATTAAAACATTATCATTAACAGTTATGAAATGTTTTATTGTAATAAGGTAAAGTTTGGATGCCTTATCGCAACGTAAAAAGTAAAGAAACAATTTTGGTCATGTTCTTGTGTGAATCCATAAACAAAAAAGTTTGAGCAAATCTTGTCAGGATTTGCCTTTGACTTGTTCACGTGAAATTAAAAAAAAAAAAGAGTCTAAATATACAAGAACCCCTCCCCCCTACTATTTTTAAAGGCACCATGATTATGGAAAAGCGCAAGAGAAAAGCCAATTAAAAATCCAGGTATCATCCTTATATAAAAACTTTTAATTTTAAAATAAATAAATCTAGAGTTAAAAATATCTCTGCAGCGTAATTTTTGTCTCTCATTGGAATATATTCCTGTCAAATTTTCATAATTATAAACTACAACACAACAATCAATATGACAGAAACGTTTATCCATAATTGGGGTACTTTTTCAGATTTTTTTCGCCATTGAAATAAATAAACAATGCCACTGCTTAACAAATAAGCATTTAGACTTTGAAAGTCTTTGGAGCGTGATAAATATTTCGATATTGTTGGTAGAGCTACAGCTGTTAAAAGTGTGGTACTCTGAAATAAAAATACAATAAATATATGAGGGTTAAAGGTATTTTTTCTACTTATTTTATTTATTTTTAAACTGTTATGTTCCACCAGGTTTTAATTTCTTTTTTCAATATCATAAAACTTTTTTTTTTCAAGATATGGAGTGTCTTGGAATAGCAACATAATGTATGTTGATTTTTAGATTATTCTAATCAAATATAAGCTATATCTAAACTGACATGTTAATTAACAAATTTCCTGAAAAATATTTACTAATATAATCACTTTAAACAATATCCTTCGACACGAAAACATAAATTAAATCAATTTCCATGAACGGAATAAATGTAAAATATAATAAATATAAATGCTAAAATAGAATAACAAGGGGAAAAAATGTATTCCACACTTAATCTTAGTAAAAGAGTATGAAATTTCAACCTCATAAAAGAAATTTAAATGATCATGTATATAAAAACAAAAATACGCAAATTCTGACTATCAGAAGTATTTTCTACTATAAAATTTGATAAAGAGTTTGTTAATTGTATATGTTGCTTAATTAATGCATTAATTTTATTTAAATGTTACGTGAAGGAAGTCACGGGTAATAGCTAGTTATAAAATAAAAACAGAACAAAAGACATACTTAAGCAAAAAATATGTTTTAAATGTCTATTAAATAAATGGTACAATGTGTGGCAATTGATTGCTTATATTGTCTTTGATGGATTTTGAGTAGTTTTGCAGCTTAATGCCATTTATGGGCAGTTATTAGAAAATTTTTATTCATTTGCTTAATCAAAACTTTCGATTATGAGAAGCCTTTTTCGTCAAAACTCGCACGTTTGTATGTTAATTACTTGATTTGCTATCTAATTCTAACATGTGTCAAAGGACTTTTAGTTTTCCCTGTATAATGTTTTTGTTTAGGCTAAAATAGTTTTAATAAGAGAGTATCTAAATATTTGAAAATTGAGCAATTTTATTTTTGTCATTAACATTTTTACGTTCAGCTTCTTCATGCATTTTTGTAAATATTCAAAACAATAACTTTAAAGAGAACATAAACATAAAGAGTAATAACATAAAATTTAAAGGAAATAGTTTATGTATTTTTGAATTTACTCATGGTAAATAGTTCCAGTTTCCTTTACAAAGATAAATAAATAAATAAACTAAATAAAATAAAGCAATAAAAAATAACAAAGTTATGCTTATCGTTGAAAGAAACTGTTGAGGTATTATGTTTTCTTTCCATTCATTTATTTTATCTAATTGCTAACACGTGCAAAAATGCTATTTAAAACTTTTAACGCGAAATAATAAAGAAGCAAATTGTATATTGTTATTTTAATTAAAACTACTTTAAATAACAAATGATTATGATGGTCTTGGAAAATTCATTTTTCTTACGCCGCGAAAAAACATAATACAATGATTTAAATAAATAAAGAACATGACTTAATTCAGAATTTTTTTGTGTTAAAAGATGAACAGGATTTTTTTATTATTATTATTTTAAAGCATATTTGAAAAAGCATTCGTTAATAAAATAAGTGAATCTATAATCGATTTGCTTTTATTATAATTTAATAGTTTGGGGGATAGTTTTATTGGACTGTTATTTATACACATACACGCATATGCACACACGCACACACACACACACACACACACACACACACACATGTATATATAAAGTGTCTTTTTTCTTAAGCATTCTATTAAATCGTGAATATTTTGCATTTTTTGTGCCATTTTTTTCGCTTATTTTCTTCTTGCATTGATTAGAAGAAAAATTGCCTTATTAATTTTTTTTTTCTTTACGTTTTCATGTGTTTTTCATATGTTAGAATCATCATCTACATTAATATTAATAATGTTATTATTGTTAGTATATTTTGAGAAAGGGGACAGAAGTGTTTACAGCAACTGTAGAGTAATGTGTGCTAATTACAAGTCCGGCATTGAAAATGTTCGGAAGAATCTTAAGAAATAGACTAGAAGAAGAATGTGAAGGCATTGAAGAACAAAGTAGCTTTTCAGCAGGTAGATCTTGCGTCAACCCCATTTTTGTCCTACGACGTGTTTTGGAAAAACAAAAAGACAAGGGAAGAACAACAGAGTTTATATTTCTGGATCTTGAAAAAACTTATGACAGAGTACCGGTAAGTTTTCTATGGATAGTACTTAAATCAGCTAATATACAACAAAAGCTGAAAAATGTCATTAAAAGCATATTATTGCAGAAACAGCTGCAGAATCGAAGTTAGAAATAATTTTCTGAATCTTTCATCACTAGGAAAGCACTTTTACAAGGTGCTCTCTCAAACTTTATGTAAGCTATACAGGGGTAAATTAATTGATGGTGAGAATTGTAAGGGGTGATAATACATGTCAAGGTCAAGACAAACAAAATTTGTTTAGGATACCAGGGTCGAAATCCACTTATTAAGTCAATAATACAGGGTGTCTCACACCGAGCCCAATCCACATTTTCGTTCATAACTGTAACATTAATGAAAATATTTTAGCGATAGCTTCAACACAGTTATTTTGCTTTCTATGAAATGACGTGACATCAAGGGAATTGTTGGAATTTCACTGTAGTTCGACAAGTGGCCTCTCATGCATTGTCAGATACCTTCCGAGTTTTGAAGCGTCTATCTCAGTATTACTTGGACGTGGAGGGTTGCCGTTTCTATTACTTTTTTATCATATTTCATAGACATGTCCAATTTATCATATTATAGATTTTTTTCGAAACGGATTTAAAAAAAGTCAAATTTTACTTTTTTTTTTTTTTTTTTTTTTTTTTTTTTTAAGCGCTTTTCATTTATTTTTTAAAATTCGATTGCTCAAACAAATCTGGTTGTATGGAACAAAACATGACTTTGCATCATAAGGAATAAATAAGTAACTAAATAAATCATTAGTAAATAAATAAATAAATTATTATATAATATATTTTGCGTTTTAGCAATTCGCACGCCTAATTGGAGTTTAAAATTTTTACATTCTCTTTGAGTAATTATAGTCGTTGTTATTAAATACACGTTTATCTGAGTAACTATGGAAATAAAATCATAGAATAGCACATTGCACAAAGTCATTATAATATAATTTATTAGCCCCTTTAGGCGTATTTTTTTAATGTAAAAAATTACATGCTTTAATTGCAAAAGAAAAAAAAACTAAACTCAAATAAAAAGCACTTATAACAGATTATATAGTGTTGCTGCGAAAAGCCTAACATGTCAGTTGCATAGGAGCTATTCACTATTCATTTTCTATGGAAGTTGAATATCCGCTTAACCACAGAAAACCCTTTCTGCGAGATTTTTTTAATGTAAAAAATTACATGTTTTTATTACAATATATATATATATATATATATATATATATATGTCACGATTTAACGTGTATCACCACATTTTTTGTAGAATCATACTCAAGGCAAGGGCTTCCACCAAGGATTTAGCAGTCAGGCATCGAGAACTCCTTCATAGTTTACGTAAAAGAATGCAAATAAGAGACAGTCCATTTCTTTTCACTTTTATTCGAAACTCAAAGACAAACTGGCTAGGCTTTCCTCATTATGATGCTCAATCCATACGTGCTGATTTTAATACCGTGGCGAAACTTGATGATTTAAATTTAACTAATAAGAAGACATCTTTGCTCTTAAAAAGGCAGTTGTTTTTTAGAATCTACCGGCAGCCAAGGAGAATGTTCTATGATTAGGGAGTACATGTCGGGGTTGCATACACCACCGAATCCTGGAACCTTCTGACCCAAACGCGAGAAAAACGCCGTATATCATTTTCTGAACGCTACAGAATACATGTTTACTAAAAAGTTTCTCGACCAATCAGCGCTCTCGGATTAATTCTTTCGGCGCGTTAATATAGAAGCGATTTTACCGTGAGCTGGAAAAAGCGCGGCAAATAAATGTTCTAGAACAATCTCGTGAAATCTAATCCCTTCGAAAAAATAAGAAGAGAAGCAAAGAAAAAAGAAATACATAGGTTTTATCAAGTATGGCAAGATGCCAAGATAATTTTTACATTGAGACTAAAGTCTTTCATAATTTGAGAAGTAATATTATTTTGTCAGGAAACATAGGGAAATAAAAATAAAATAAATAAAAATACATAGGTTGTTATTTCAAAAGAGTAAAATATTTTTAGCTGGGAGATTGGTGTTTTTTAGAAGAATTAAATTCTAGGATGCATTTTATTTAAAGAAATAAAAGTGCGTAAATTTAATAGAACATCGATCAGCGCCATTTTTTTAAGAGAATGAATTTGGAATAAACTATATTTAGCTAGATTTAATTTTTGACAATCGAAATACTGGAAGGAGAAAATAATTTAGAATAATGGGATTTACACAGAATTACAGTTTTAATGAGGCCAAAGGCGAAAAAATTTTAATTTGTTTCATATATATATATATATATTCTAAAATTAAATAAAAAGCACTTATGACAGATTATGTATGTGTAAAAATTTTATCAGTTGTTCAGTGTTGCTGCGAAAAGCCTAACATGTCTGTTGCATAGGAGCTATTCATTATTCATCTTCTATGGAATTTTAAGAAATTGTTCCATGTTCTGCCTAATAGGCATCAAAATATCATACATTTCTACGTAAAACGTGGTTTTCTTGTATGTGTCTGATTTTGATATTCCTGCAGGAAATGGTTAAAATAGTTAATTTCAAAATATGGCAAACATTACTTAAACGTTTTCGAGCCAAGTCTTCCGTATACTGTGTATACCTTTCTTATTAGGGTGTATCGATATAATTTTCGTTTTTTGAATACGTATATACCGAAGCCTGTGCTGGTACTTTCTCACCCATATTGTTGAACATAAAATGTTATTTAAGAGAATATATCTATCTCTATATTCCATAATCATACAGACTTCTTTCTTTCATTTTTAGGTCACATAATAGGTGATACAAATGTTGAGATTTTATGCATTTTAAGGCATTTTTTTCAAACTAAACCCTTAAAACTACTGACGCTTATCGAAAAAATTGGTGGCCTGGACAGGAATAGCGTCCGACCAGCTCATAAAGGATTCAAACATTTTAAGGGAGGCCTTGAAATCAAACCCAAAATTGACAGCCACCAGTTGCGATTTTTCACCACTTCAAGAGGAAAACTAGTCTTTGGGGGACACCGTAATACTTACCCATCATAGATATGCATAATATAAAATATGAAAATAAAACATGTGTAAACTACTTATAAAATGCATTGCAGTTCGAATAAAATCGGGCTTGATAACGTCATAAAATTTAAATCCTCTATTACTGAGTTGCGTAAAAGAGACATCCTTATAACTCCAAAAATAATAGTCATATTAACTAACGGTTTATTGCGTCAGATTAAGCGTCTCATTTCCAATTAAAATATATCTTTGGATTGAAATTTGGATAATATACAGGGTCATGAAAAATCGAAGAGTGTGGAAAATAGGATTACAAATATCTCGGCAACTCATTATCCGACCGACTTCATGCTTTATGCAAAATTTATGTTTTTTTATTGTATTTTATTATCTTTTATATTCACTCCTTAAAATCAACAATTTCGAAAATTTGTATACACCTTTTATCAGAACGAATATTTCGAGAGTTCGAAAAACATAGTTTCGGATAATCGAGGTTACTGCTTCTTCCCATTATTACATACTAAGTAGATACCAAATTTCAAGTCTCTATCTCAATTTGTTCGGGAGATAGAGCATTTACAGACACACAGACACACAGACGGACGGCAATTTTTTTTTTCTAAATGCATGTTTTTCGGAATCTCCAGTGTCTGAAACATGTAAATCCGTCATTTTTTTTTTTTCGATTTTTAAAACGATTACAAGACTTACCCTATACTACGTAAGATGGGTAAGTATTAGAGGAGAATCCAACCTCTAGCATCCGAAACCTGCCAGAGGAACTAAGGCACACGAAACATGCCATATGTCATGTTTTATGTAAGCTTAAACAAACGTACAGAAGTCAAAAAATGAAAATGTTTTTGATACATCCTAATATTTTTGAGCACCGCTATTCGTTAATAGTGATTTTCATTTTACTTTTCATTTTAATTCCAGAATTTTTGCTATTAAATAAAAAGTGGTGCAAACAAAAATTTCTATACAATTCTCCTGAAATTTCAAGCCAATCTTAAAATATGATTTTAAGCATTTTTATTTGTATTTTAATGATAATTTCTTCTATATTCGTTATAATATGTATTAAAATGCACAAAATGATTAAAAAATTAAAATATTATGATAAAGAATTTTTTTTTTCTTTTAAAAGAAGCAAAACTCTGCAGAAAAATAAATCTGATTTTACTGTATTTTTCTTTCAAAGAATTTGGCGGCTTAGAAGTAAAAAAATCTTTCTTGTCTATTACAACAATTCGAGCTGTAATCAGTCTTTGACTCCATTCTTTATTACTTTACTCCATCAATGTCACTCGAAAGTAAAAAACCCCGAGAGACAAATTCCTTGCAGAAGAAAATTTTCTACAAATTTTTTTATTGAATTCGGTTTCGAATAAAAATAGAAAAAACTGATTGAACTTTTTTATATCATCTTGATATGATGTGAATGAATCTTTACTTGATACACGGTATACTAAAAATATAGTTAAGAAGACAATCATATATACCACCATTCTATTTATTTGAAAAACATTATTTTCTGAAATATGTAGTATAATTTATTTGTTTTTTCTTGATATTTTAAATAAGGTGAATTTGTAGATCATGCACAAAACATATTTGAATTGTAAATCTGCAGATCAAGAGCCTCAACGTCAGCTCTTAAAGTCATTGTTTTTTAATCTCACTTTTCATATTATTTAGCATATTACAATCCTCTATTTAATTTTTTTTTATTTCATACATATTTATAGGCATACATTTATAGGCATATAAAATACTTCGGAGCTTTCAGAAATTAGAAGCGTTAAATTAAACACGGTTTATGCAATGATATTCTGAAATTCTTATGAACGTCTTATTCTTGTAATTTTTTAGATAAAAAAAAATAAACTTGTATTAAAATAAATTCTTCATTTATGTCAATAGAATACAAAAATAGTTTACTTTGATAATAAAATATTGCAGCAGAATAATGCGATTTGCTTGAATTTTATTATTTTGATATTTTTGGAAATAGAGTTACTAAGCAACTAATAAATTAAAGAGCGAAATAAAAAGAAATGCATTTTAAAATTTGTAAAAAAATATGAAAATAAAATGTTTTATATTTCCCGAACAGATGCAAAACATTTTACAATAATTTAAACAATTAATTTCTTAATTCTAACGAATGCATCAGCAAATTTTCAAAGCTATTGGATATATTTAAAACCTCCATATCGAAAATTTAGCATGAATAATTACACTTTTAAATCCATTATTGAAACATGTGATTTTCATTTCAGTTAAAAATAAATTTGAAAAGTGCCTGCATTCCCATAGGAAGTCATTGTGACCTAAAAAAATGTTCTACATTTCTCAAACGAAATGAATCAAATCTAACTAAAAACTATACAGATAATTCCGGGTACCTCAGCAACATACCCACCAAAAATCAACCTAATCGGATCATTTTTGCGGCAGTTATCGTGGAACAGACGAAAACCCAAAAATTTTCGGGTCTCAACACTGAGCCTCAAGTGACGTTTCGGCAATAAGGTTTATATGTATGTTGCATTTAAACGTGTAATTTATGATTTTTTATTGTATTTTACATTTACTTCATAAAATAAACAATTTCGAAAATTTGTATCTTCCTTTTATCACAACGATTATTTCGAGAGTCCGAAAACAATAGTTCCGGATAATTGAGGTTGCTGAAATTCAATAAGCTTCTTCCCATTATTACATACTAAGTACATACGAAATTTAAAGTCTCTATCTCAATTTGTTCGGGATATATAGCGTTTACAGACACGCACACAGACACACAGACAAACGGACGGCAATTTTTTTTTTTCTAAAAATATGTTTTTCGGAATCTGCAGTGTCTGAAACGTGTAAATCCGTCAATTTTTTTTTTTCGATTTTCAAAACGATTACAAAATTTACCCTATACTTACGCATGATGGGTAAGTAAAAAACATTTGTCTTTTTTTTACATATGAGAGCGGTTTATTTTGAAGGTCAATGCTACCACTTCTTATTTAACATTTTGACCCATCACAGTATATTAAAAAAATATTTGTCTTTTTTATATTGTCCAAAGAAAAAAACCCTCATAAATATCCAAATCGTGTAATTTATATATTTAAAGCGAAAAGCGCATTCTGTCAAATTCACATTATCTTTTCCACACGAAAATCGTCTCTTTGCGCACACTTCAACGTTTTTTGAAGAATTCTACCCTCAGAAATCGGAAACACTTGTTTAGCCCTCACCTGTTTAGCCTAGAGCTGTTAAATCTAAGGGGATTGACAACGGTTGATTGAAAACGGATGGCGTAATATGGCGATTTTGTTGAAAGCCTTTTTTTTTTTAATGAACTCATGTTTTCACTACTAAATTTGAATATTTTTCGTAAAATTTTAATGAGAGCTTGGATACAGTTATCATAGAAACTCGACAGAGTTTCTCGCCAAGCATAAGAAACAGCAATGCATTGAACCGTAAATGAAAGGAATTTCCGCCAATGGATGCCAAACGATTTTACAATTTTTTTTTTTTTAACTCTGTCTAGTTTATATTTTGCGGACGGGACAAAACGGGTTTTTGACACATCTATATCTCGCGTTCTATTTATGATAGAAACAAAATTCTTGATTCTATGGAATGGGGCGTGCCCAGTGACTCAGAATTCAAAAGTAAAGCAAAATCCGACGAATAGATTTTCAGTAAATGCGCTTTTAAAAGTGCTGTTTTTTGCCCTTTTTAAATCTTGTTCCGGCCAAAAACTGTTGACAGGGCTACAGCAATGTGTAATTATCGGATTTTTACGCAGTTTACGTTATTTGAATCGTTTTTATGAGTAGTTCAAACCTTTGTAAGTTTCATGTAAAAATATTAATTAGTTTTTGATTTATATCAGTTTAAAGTTATTGATTCCTATACTTAACATAGAGCAAAAAACTGTTGACAAGGCTACAGCAATGTGTAATTATCGAATTCTTACGCAGTTTACGTTATTTGAATCGTTTTTATGAGTAGTTCAAACCTTTGTAAGTTTCATGTAAAAATATTAAATAGTTTTTGATTTATATCAGTTTAAAGTTATTGATTCCTATACTTAACATAGAGCAAAAAACTGTTGACAGGGCTACAGCAATGTGTAATTATCGGATTCTTACGCAGTTTACGTTATTTGAATCGTTTTTATGAGTAGTTCAAACCTTTGTAAGTTTCATGTAAAAATATGAATTAGTTTTTGATTTATATCAGTTTAAAGTTATTGATTCCTATACTTAACATAGAGCAAAAAACTGTTGACAGGGCTACAGCAATGTGTAATTATCGGATTCTTACGCAGTTTACGTTATTTGAATCGTTTTTATGAGTAGTTCAAACCTTTGTAAGTTTCATGTAAAAATATGAATTAGTTTTTGATTTATATCAGTTTAAAGTTATTGATTCCTATACTTAACATAGAGCAAAAAACTGTTGACAGGGCTACAGCAATGTGTAATTATCGGATTTTTACGCAGTTTACGTTATTTGAATTGTTTTTATGAGTAGTTCAAACCTTTGTAAGTTTCATGTAAAAATATTAATTAGTTTTTGATTTATATCAGATTAAAGTTATTGATTCCTATACTTAACATAGAGCAAAAAAAAAAAAAATAAATGACCCACCTCTTTTAGGAATGGTCGTATACACATGATATTAAGATATGTTATTACACTCGACCCAAGTAAGCTTCCTATTATAAAAAAATCGTAACATTTAAGGTTCGTTTACAGGGTCTCACAAAAGATCTTTTGATATAGGGCTAAAGAGTTGTGTAATTATCCAATTTTTACGCGGTTTGCAGCATTTGATTTTTTTTTTTTTTATGAGTAGTTCAAATGTTTAATATTTTGTTTAAAAATATGAATTAGTTTTTTATGCATACCACTTTAAAGTGATTTATTCCTATACTTAAGATGAAGCAAAGAAATATTAAATGATCTAACACTTTTCAAAAAGAACTTATGCGCATGATGCTAAAATATATTACTACGAATGACCTTTGCTTCCTATTGTAAAACAGAATTGTAGAATTTACTGTTCGTTTACAGGACAACTCAAAAGATTTTTTAATAAGACTAAATGGTTGTGTAATTAGCGAATTTTTACGTTGAAGTACTTGATTCCTGTACTTAACACAGAGGAAAAACAATAATAAATAGCATAACTTTTGTCAAAGTGGCTATATTCACAAGATATTCAAATATGTTACTACATCCGATTCATTTAAACTCTCTATTGTAAAGTGGCATTGAAGCATATACGTTTCATTTACAGGCTCTTTTAGAAGATCTTGATTACATTACAACCAATGTATATTTACTCAGTGAGATGTATTTTAATGATTTTATACTGTTCCAATCTCTGTAAGGCTTTATTATCTTGCTTTAAAATTTAATACGAGTTCATTTTGTCCGCCTGAAAACTCGTCGATCTTAAGCTCTAAATCTATTAAAATATAGTATTTTCATCGATTAAAAAAAATTGTGTTTATCTATAAATATATAATTCTAGCGCATTAGAAATTGAATGAAACAGCGATTACAAAATTCCAACTTTACATTCATGCGCTGAATAATAGAATGTAAAAATGTTGCAACCCGAAGATTAGAAGTTTTGAGTTTAAATATTTGGCGTTCATAGAATCTCCGGCTATGACGAACTTAAAATGCTCTAAAAACGGGCCTAGAGCACAATGAAAAGGAAATAACTTCTTAAATTCCACATAAAAATTAAAAATGCTAAATTTCGTATACAATAGGTGATCGGTAACGAACTGTTCGGTTTACGAACAAATCCGTTAACGAACACTTTCGCGTGAGATTTTTATGTTCGGATAACGAACATTTCCGAGAGATTTTTATGTTCGGAGAACGAACACCTCACGAAACAAAGCCATGATGAAGCAATGCCGTGTTTCATATTTGCCGAGCTATACTTATTGCCTCTATTGTCAACTTTGAGAACATTTTAACAGTTGCATACATATGTCCTAATTAATTCATGGACTGCCGGAGATTGGGGACCTATATTTTAGGATCACCGAATTGGAATGAACAGACTATATGAACAGAAATCACTTTAATAATTTTTATACTTTTGCAAACGTTGCGAATTTTATATATTTCAAATTCTCGAAACATTGAGTTAAAAAACTTAAACAAATAAAAAACTTCTTAGGTGCTCAGTAATTTTCAAAAATAATATATTTAATATGTTAGTATAAAAATCCCTGTAAATTTTTATACTAATAGAAATAGGTTCGTAGAAAAAAAAAATGTTGATTATTCTCGATAAAGTATGCTCCATAAACTTATCGTTGTAGTTGACCGAAAAAAAGTGCTTCTTATTTTTCCACATTTTTCTTGAAACTGTAGTATTTTAATAAGTTTGTAAACCTACTGTAAAATTGTCTAATTTTTTGTTTTTGAATGTATATAAACGGAAGAGTGATATAAACAAAAGATAAAGGAAAATAAATATGTCATAAATAATCTGATGAGTACAATGTAAGGAAATTAATATAAAAGTTTCCCCGTTGTTATGGTAGCGACATGTACATTGGAATAAGTCACTCAATAAATTGTATAATTCTGATGTATAATTCTGTTTAGAGCATCACTATTATTTTTTTTGCCCCTTTCATCTTTTCTTTTCTGAATAAAAATGGAATCCATATAATTGAAATTAAATACCTCCTTACAAAAAGGAGTGATATCTCATCAAAAACAACTCGTTGTAAATGATCCCGCCAAGCCACAAACCTAAAACGTCAGTCATAAAAAGAAGTGATATCACATAAAAAGAAGCGATATAGAAGTGCATACTCCGAGTCCCGAGTAAAAATCTATCACCACTCATAATGTTTCGAAAGGACTCGGAGTGAGGGACAGTATGTGAAAACTGCTTGGCGACCTGCAGGCTTTTATAATATATGTAGTATATCAATTTTGAAAATTGAAAAAATAAATTTTTAATTTTTGTTATATCACTTTTATAAATATATTTGCATGCTAAAAAAATGTAAAAACAGAAATAGTTGAGAAACAAACAGGAAAAGTATGTAAGGGTGATAATCATTACAATTATACTTTCCAATATTTCTTACCATAAAATTTAATTACAAATATTGTTAAATCACCGTTTCTAAGGGAACTGGTAAAATGGGCGAAATTATTTCTTATTCCGGAATTATTTCTTAAACAAAAAAAAACAAAAAAAAACAAAAAAAAAAAAAAAAAAAATGCGTTTCCAATACAAAGAATATTATTGCATATAATACTATTAAAACAGACTAGAATGGCTTAAACAGAACGTATTTTTCACCAGATCTATGCGATTCCGCTTACCCTAGAATTACTGCAATATATCTCAATTTAGTTTAAAGTTTATTGAAGGTGCATTGTTATTAATATGCGTATGACCATTATGTATATATATATATATATATATATATATTACAAACTCAAAATCTTTACATGTTTACTTAAAAATCCTCTTCGTAAGAGTGGTGTTTCTAGTTTAAATAATGGTAAATAAAATCAACAAATTGATTTTTCAATCTCATAAATAAGAAAGGACATGCAAACACAGAAACTTCAACTTTTTACAATTTTATGGGAGCAAAATAAATAAATAAATAAATGAAATAAAATAAAATAAAATAAAATAAAATAAAAATAATAACATAGTCAAATGTAATTTCAGGAAACGCAAACATTATAAAAGCCTGCAGGTCGCCAAGCAGTTTTCACATACTGTACCTCACTCCGAGTCCTTTGGAAACATTATGAGTGGTGATAGATTTTTACACGGGACTCGGAGTATGCACTTCTATATCGCTTCTTTTTATGTGATATCACTTCTTTTTATGACTGACGTTTTAGGTTTGTGGCTTGGCGGGATCATTTACAACGAGTTGTTTTTGATGAGATATTTGTAACCGATTGAAATTTCAAAGAGTTCGGAAGATGACAACTTTTTTTATTGCTATGTTAAAGGAGCCGACGCGAAAACAAACAAACTAACTAAAAAGAGGGAAGAAAACAATTCTTTTACAACTAGATAACAATATTTTTCACGAAATGTTTACACGCGCTGTAAAACTGTTTTATTTATAACCAATAAAGATTTCAAAGAGTTTGGACAAAACGAACAAGAAAATGAGCGCCTTTATCACGAAATATCAATATTTTTTCGCGAATTTTTCATTTCAAAATATAATTTCATACAAAATCGGGTTAAAGATATAAACTAATAAAAACTACATTTTCTATAAAAATATATAATCACGCGCCCGGGCAACGTCGTGCGGATGAGCTAGTTTTATTTTAATATCGCTTAAAACGTCCACTTTAAAATTCTTTTAACCAAAATCAAACTATTGAAAAAAAAAACTGTTTAATTCCCACAACCCTTTTTTTTTCGTACTTCTCTTGAAAGAAAATTTAACCTTTAACAAGAATCTTCACTTATAAAAAATAAGAGGAAAGAAACTTAAGAAAAAGTCGGAGGTGAAGTAAAAGGAACCTTTTAAGAGTAACTTGAAATCGGAAAAATCAACAGTTTCTGTAAAAGGATTGAAGTGTTCTTTTGATCATGTATTGTAAGATGATTACAGAGTTTTCTCTATTCATCATTATAAGAGTTCTTTTTTGAAGACACAGCTTTTTTTTTTTATCCTTAGGAGTATTCAGAACGTTTTATGTTTTAATAGAAAATTCACAGATTTATTTTAGAGACTGGAAGCGTATATTATTTCAATATTTATTACTTACCCATCATACGTAGTATAGGGTAAGTTTTGCAATCGTTTTAAAAATCGAAAAAAAATTTTTAACGGATTTACGCATTTCAGACAATGGAGATTCCGAAAAACATATTTTTAGAAAAAAAAAAATGCCGTCCGTCTGTCAGTAAACGGTCTATCTCCCGAACAAATTGAGATAGAGACTTGAAATGTGGTATGTACTTAGTATGTAATAATGAGAAGAATCTTCACTTATAAAAATAAGAGAAAAGAAACATAAGAAAAAGTCGGAGGTGAAGTAAAAGGAACCTTTTAAGAGTAACTTGAAATCGGAAAAATCAACAGTTTCTGTAAAAGGATTGAAGTGTTCTTTTGATCATGTATTGTAAGATGATTACAGATTTTTCTCTATTCATCTTTATAAGAAATCTTTTTTGAAGACCCACCTTTCTTTTTTATCCTTAGGAGTATTCAGAACGTTTTATGTTTTAACTAGCAAGCTACGCCCGCTACGCTGGTCAATTTCTTATAACGAACTTTTAATTCAACAAAATATTGACATTTCATAATTCACTTTTATATTTTAACAGAATAATAAGGCTACTATAATTTGTGACTCGTGCTATAGCCAATATACACGCCAGGACGCGTCGCCCTTATCATTATCTTTTTACGCATGAAGGTTTTGCTATGGCACTCCATTGTGAAATTTAGTAATTTTTCAAATTCAATATTTGAAAAATGGCATAATGATTAGATTTGAAATTTATATCAAGAAAAATACAATTTTTTACCTTTCAAACGCAGTTTGCCTAACAATTTTCTGACAAATACTTTTCGAGCTACTATTTTTTTTTCAGTAACTTCAAATGTTTCATTTTCCGAGATTAATCTGTGGCAACAATTAGCGAAAAACCCAGTCGTCAGAAACGCATAGTTTTTTATTAAAGAGGCTGTTGGAGCAGGGATTGTCACCACCAATTTGCCACCATCACTTTTGAAATCGGTGCGGTAGTTCTAGAGATTCCATAGAAAATGTAATTTAGAATGTTTTTAGAACGCTTTTCGCTGATTTCATCCTTTTCAATTTCGAATTTTTTTTTAATTTTATTCTTAGAGAGAATTTACATCTTATAAGTAACTACAATGCCAAACATCAAATTTCTAGCTCCTTCATTATAAAAAAGATCGCAATTTTAGAACATTTTTCGCTCCTGCACCCTCCCTGGGGTTAGTGAAACCCACAAAAAATATATCCTATGTTGGAGCAGGGGTTGTCACCATTAATTTTCCACCATCACTTTTGAAATCGGTTCGGTAGTTCCAGAGATTCCATAGAAATTGTAATTTAGAATGTTTTTAGAACGCTTTTCGCACATTTCACCCTTCTAAATTTCGAATTTTTTTTTAATTTTATTCTTAGAGAGCATTTACATCTTATAAGTCACTACAATGCCAAATTTCAAATTTCTAGCTCCTTCAGTATAAACAAAATCACGATTTTAGGACGTTTTTCCACTCTTGCACCCCCCTGGGGATAATGGCACCCACAAAAAATATATCCTATGTTGGAGCAGGGGGGTCACCATCAATTTGCCACCATCACTTTTGAAATCGGTTCGGTAGTTCCAGAGATTCCATAGAAAATGTAATTTAGAATGTTTTTAGAACGCTTTTCGCACATTTCACCCTTTTAAATTTCGATTTTTTTTAAATTTTGTTCTTAGAGAGCATTTACATCTTATAAGTAACTACAATGCCAAATTTCAAATTTCTAGCTGCTTCAGTATAGAAAAGATCGCAATTTTAGAACGTTTTTGCTCCTGCACCCCCCTGGGGTAGTGGCACCGACATAAAATATAGCCTATGTTGGAGCAGGGGTTGTCACTATCAATTTGCCCCCATCATTTTTGAAATCGGTTCGGTAGTTCCAGAGATTACCCCCTACAAACAAACAAACAATCTTTACTCCTTTATAATATTAGTATAGATAGAAAATTCACAGATTTATTTTAGAGACTGGAAGCGTCTATTATTTTAAAGTTTATTTTATTTTATTTATAGTAAGCAGGGGTCAGTAAATCTGTTATCACAAAGTCCTGTTTTTCCGAAAATTGTGCTGCACTTTTTTTTTTTTTTTTTTTTTTTTTGTATTTTGATAAAATATAATCATAATTTTATTATTATCAAATTAACGTTATATTTATGTTTATATTTAGACATTTTTATTAGGTTCTGTTTTAATGATTATATATGTATAAATTCAGTTAAATTTCGGTATATAAATTTATATGCATACGCTCTAAAAATGACATTTTCAAAACTGAGCAAAAAATACTCAAATCTGAGTACGTCACCTAGTCAAAATGGCTCTGAATCAAAATGACTCAAGTTTGAAACACGTATATACTCATTTCAGAAAATATGCACACATTCAAGAATAAAACATCACGTGCTCATAGTTGAGTATGTTTCAAAACTGAGTATGAACTGATTTGTATGTGCTCATTTTTTTTATATTTTCATGTTTCAAAAATGAGTTTTAACTGATTCTAATCCTTTTTGAGTATGTCCATGTTTCAAAAATGAGTATGAACTGACCTCTATGTGCTCAGTTTTGAGTACGTCCATGTTTCAATATTCTGAGTGTTACTGGTATTTCAGATTTGAAAGCATTGGGTCGTCCTATTTGAAACAAAAAGTTTCATAACAAAATGAAAACATCGATTTAATCAGAATTGAAAGTGTCGTTTTTTTCAGTGTACGTATTAACTTTAGATATATATATATATATATATATAATAGGTTACAGATAGTAAGTAGATAAAAGGTTCTTTGGTGATTTCAGCTGTTTTTTGGCAAGTCCGATTTTGTTTTAAAATAATGAAATTTCTAAAGAGGCTTTTTTTTCCATCAAAAAGTTTTGTGAATAGTTCTATTTTATAAAAAAGGATTTTGTGAAGTCTTATGTTTTAAGATCAAATATTTTGTGAAAAGTCCTTTAAAGGATCCAATTTCTTTATAAAAATACCCCTCGGTAAGTGTACTCACTTACACAAGCACTTTTTCGTATCTGTCTGTCTGTCTATACGAGGGTGGGCTGATAAATTCTCGGCCTGACACAGAGATGGAACAAGTATGACCAAAGACAATGATGTTTGTAACGTATGATCCTTTAGATGATATTCTGCCGTGTTTCAGACAAATTTTGCCGAATTTCAGTTTATTGGTTATTGCTGGGCGATAAGGTAAAATAAACAAGTTTTGACATTTTCTAAAAATGTAAAATATTGTAAGTTCAAGCTGTCATAAAATACTTTGTTAAAAAATATTTAACCCCCACGGACATACAAAAGAGATGCATTCCACCTTAAAGAATTCTTGTCCTTCATATTCGACGATAAAAAAGTGGGCTGCTAAATTTAAACATGGTAGGATATCAATTCACGATGATAAATGCTCAGGACGCCCAAAAACCGCGACGATCGACGAAATCGTCTCAAAAATTCACAATGACGCATTAAATGTTCACTGATTGAAGATACGCGAACTTGCTGATATTGCAAACATCTGGATAGACAGCGTCCACCACATTTTACACGATGTTTTGGGTATGAAAAAGCTTTCTTCTCGATGTGTGTCGGTTCGTTGAACGTCGACCCAAAACGCAAAAGAATAAACATTTCTCAAGATTCTTCTGAAATGTATTGTGTTGCAAGTTGAAAAATAAAGTGAAATAGTGTCAAAAATATTGTATTTTCTTTGTCAGACCGAGAACTTTTCGAACCACCCTCGTACAGGGCTGCACTAAAGAATTCGCACACAAGAGTGTGTCTTAAATGTATTCAGTTGCAAGGGGACTACATTGAAAAATAATATAAAATTATGTCAAAAATCTCGTGCTTTTACTGTGAGGCCGAGAACTTATCAGCCCACCCTCGTATAATGTAAAAAGAACAACCCAGATAATCTGATTTCGCAATTAGCATCAAGAAAGATTTATAACAAATAAGAATTTAAACTTATTGAATACTACACTACGTCTTAAAATATGATACGTGCTGAGTCATACATGAAGAGATTCCATATGGGAATTTCAAAGAAATCTATGTTGACAACCAATATATGACAGGGCACAACTAAATTTGTCAGAGGAGGGGAAATTACGAAATGCGAATGGAATCAAGTTGATTGGATAGAAGTGGGAGTTTATAAGTATTTATTTATGTGAAAAAAAAAAAATATTCGGCTCTTTAGAAAACAGAATACAGTAACTGGCCAGTCGCTGAAAATGACTTAGTACTTCAAGAAATAACATTAAATATTATAAAAATATAATAGTGTAAATCAGGACACCTATCACATTACAAAGCATTCTAGCTTGCAATGATGTCATATGTAAAATAAATATTATGTTTATTTTTTATCCATTTGTTATTTTTTAGGTGCGTTTGTAATTATATAAATACCTAGCACATATAGTCGTTGTCTAGTCCGCATATAACAGCGCAAAAACTACCCAACCGAATAGTTTGAAATTTAATATATATAATCGTTGCAAAGTTTTGTGGAGTCATTTCAAATTTTATAAAAATCGAATCAAAACTCAAAAAGATATTAATAAAAGTTTTCTTCATTCTATTAAATCCTATCATACGTAATTAATTCAATGATATCCCATGATAGGCAATGATTCTAGGTTGCCATGGTGATGACGTCCTATTTATGATAGATCCTATTATTTCCGTATGACTGGATTTAAAAACCGAATTTGTATACTAAAATTGTTTAATTATAGCAATCCTATAATCTACCGACAGTTTTTTGGATAGATATTTCCGGAAAATAGCTATTAAATGGAAAAGATTCTAAATATGGATTTCAAGTTCTGAAATTTTTAAAGCTAGGCTTAAGTTTCCCATTGTAATTTTCAATTAATGTCAACAAAAGATAAAATGTTGCCAACTTAAAATGTACTTATTTTATTACGGAAATTAATCCTATCATCATAACAGATGACATAATTCATATTTTCTGTGAAATAATAACAATGATTTTTTTTACATTGTCTTGTATTGTATATTTGCGCATAGTATAATTTTAATGTAACATAATTGTAATAAATTGTTTGTAAAAGTGTATTGAAACTTAATTTCATAAAATTAAATTAATATCTATAATATGAAAATCTGCACATAAAATAAATTTTATATTCATGCATTTTTGCATAAGAGTGCAATAGCTATTGCACCCAGATCTGAATATTTATAAAACCAGTTATAGTACGAACGCACCTCAATTGTCACGTTTGACGTACAATTTCCAACTTGTTTCTTTTTCAATTCATGCCAGCATAGAAAAGAATGATACATTTAGATAAATATTAATATTATCATAATATTTAAATAATAATAATAATAATAATAATATAATTACAGTTAAATATCATTTTTTCGTGGTTCTATTTTTCAACATATCTCTTTAAATTTTAATGAAATGTATGCAATGTCACACAAAAAAAATTAAATAAAAATATAACAAGAAAATATAAGCGGTACATTCTATGCTCTTTAATTGTTCTGGTAATATTAAATTTCAGGTTTTAATAATTAATATTTGCATTTAAAGTAAAACGTTTAAATAAAATTTGCATTGGATAAACATTTTGAATAATTTTCTTTAAATATATATTTTTTTTCCTATAAAAAAAAAATGTTTCACTTTATGATTAAATTTCTTCGAGATATATCAAACTTGAATTTATTCATAAAACTAGTCGTTGGGGGCCACGGTAATACTTACCCATCATGGATATGCATAATATAAAATATGAAAATAAAACATGTAAACTATTTATAAAATGCATTGCAATTCGAATAAAATCGTGGTTTGATGACGTCATAAACTTTAAATGCTCTATTACTGAATGGCGTAAAAAAAACATCCTTATAACTCCAAAATTGATAATCCTATTAACTAACGGCTTACTGCGTCGGATTAAGCGTCTCATTTCCTATTAAAATATATCTTTAAATTGAAATATGAATGAAATACAGGGTCATGAAAAATCGAAGAGTGTTGAAAATAGGATTACCAATATCTCAGCAACTCATTATCCGATCGACTGCATTCTTTATGCAAAATTTAAGTTTTTTTATTGTCTTTTACATTCACTCCTTAAAATAAACATTTTCGAAAATGTTTATATACCTTTTATCAAAACGAATATTTCGAGAGTACGAAGAAAATATTTCCGGATAATCCAGGTTACTGAAATTCAATTTCTTTCCATTATTACATACTAAGTACATACCCAAATTCAAGTCTCTATCTTAATTTTTTCGGGAGATAAAGCGTTCACAGACACACACACACAGACAGACAGACGACATTTTTTTCCCTAAAAATATGTTTTTCGGAATATCAAATTGTAAATCTGTCTTTTTTTTTTTTGATTTTCCAAACGATTACAAGATTTACCCAATACTACTTTTATGATGGGTAAGTAAAAAATGCTTCACTTTATGATATGATGGAAAACTTCTTCGAGATATATGAAAACTGATTTTATTCATAAAACACAGATTTAATTAGAATCCCTTAATGTGAAAAATGAACTACTTCATGATGATAAATTGAATGAATAAGGAACAATGCTGATCTCTATAGTGAGAGGATTAAAGGAAGTTTTCGTCAAAATCAAGGTACTACTACATTGATAAATTGCGATATTTCTTATGAAGTTTTTTTTAAAAAAGCTAATGCATTACAAGTAAAAAAAATTATGAAGAAGTCAAGTTAAAAGCATACATTCATCAATGTCATTTCGTAATAACATCCTCTGCAACAGGGAATGTATAGATATTGATTGATGATTATATTTACAAGTAAAACTGGAAAAAGTTGATATTCCGCTTTATTTATTGAATCAAGAAAATAAAACTCTAAGAAAGTACAAGAAAATTCGGTTTAAGTTATAAAAGATGTACAAGAAGGTTCTATATTTAAGTATTCTATTTCTTATTTCTGTTGTCAATATCCCTTTTTCTAAGCAAATACAAAACGCAAAACGATAAGTGAGATACCAATATGAAAGGATTTTGAAGCGGCTTCTGACATAGTACACTCACATTTCGTTAAAATATGTGTTTTGATTAAAAATTGCAATTAATTAAAAATTAAATCGGCATTGTTTTCATATATATATATATATATATATGAATTATATATATGAATTACACACACACACACACACACATATATATATATATGTGTGTGTGTGTGTGTGAATAGATTGCCAAGAAACAAAGCAATTTTTCTGTGTAGGTTAAGTCCAGATACATCTGTGAAAGATGTAACTGGCTCTTTAAGCCCCAAGAACTTGAATTTAGTTCTATGCCGTAAGATAAAAACAAAATTTCAAACTTACTCTTCCTTTCATGTAGAAATGAATGAGGGTTATTTTTATCATTTAATAGATGCATCTATATGGCTAGAGGGGTGTCTTATTTCTGAGTTTTTTGGCAGACTGAGAAAGGATAAAATTTCACTGGATCATACTGAGGACTCTGGTGATGGGGATAATTCCTTGAAACAAAATATTGAGACTGTGAAATGACTATCCATGTTTTATTAGAATGTTCGTGGCTTGCGGACAAAAATTTCTGATATATACTGTTCAATAGCTTCTGAAAACTTTGATATTATTTTATTAACTGAAACTTGGCTATGTAATGATATTGATTCTTCTGACTTATTTGATAACAGGTATATTACTTTTCGTAAAGATCGTAATAACGCAACTAGTTCTTTTAAGCGTGGTGGTGGTGCAGTAATTGCAATTAAAAATTGTTTTACAGTCTTCCAGATTGACGTGCCTGATTTGGAACTTGAATATGTTTGGATCTCTTTGAATTTGAGATGTCGGAGAAAACTGCTTTTGTGTTTAATTTATTTACCACCTAATACTAGTATTGATACCTATGTATAGTTTTTTGACGTGTGTGTGTGTGTTTGTAAACTTTACTTCTTATAAAAATATCTTTGTTTGCGAATATTTTAACCTGTCTATTATTGGTGAGTTGTGTAGGGATAACATTTTAGATCCTACTATAAGAGAGTTATTTAACTTTGTACAACTCTATAATTTAAACAAATTTAATGCTGTACCCAATTGTAATAACAAGTTTTTAGATTTGATTTTATCTGATATTGATGTTTCTAATATTAACGTTGAACGCAGTAAAAAACCATTAGTCTCTGAGGATAAATATCATCCAGCTTTATCTATTGTTATTAATCTTAGTCCTATACGTGCTAGTAACCACAATGCCAAATTTGCGAAATATGATTTTAAAAGAGCTGATTTTTTAACTATGTGGGTATTTGATTTCTGAAATTGACTGGAATTTTCTGAATACTTATGATAATGCTAATTTAGCAGTTAGTGAATTTTATGGATATTTGGTTGATGTTTTTAACCAAACTATTCCTGTGAAGTCTTTTAATAACAAGTTCCCCTTTTGGTACTCAACGGAAACTATCAAATTGATTAAATATAAAAATAAAGTTCGTAAGTTGGCATTATATAGTGGGAATCCAATTGTCTTTGGGGAATTCAAGTACGTAAGATCTACTGTAAAGCTCAATATTAGTAGAGATTATGCTTCTTACTTGCAGACTACGGAAAATAATTTGATTTCTAACCCTAAAAAGTTTTGGTCCTACTTTAATAAGCATAACTTATTGCCTAATAGTATCTTTTACAATAATATATCCTATGATGGTGATGATAACATTTGCTAATGTTTTTGCGTCCTATTTTAGTTATGTTTATAAATCTAGCAGTGATTATTAGGGTGGAACGAAAAGTATAGGAAAAACCTTTTTTTTTTCGAAATTACTTTTGCCGCGGGGTGCAAAAGTTGTTTTTTATGTATATTAGTGTACATGTTTTTTTAAATTGAAATCCATTCATATCTTCCGTTGCCCCAAACGCCCCAAAAATAGTTAAAAATTGAAATTTTTATGAAATTTATATATATTTTTTTATTTATTTTTAATTACTTTTGGCGCGGGGTGCTAAAGTTGTATTTTATGTATACTGGTTTACATGTTTTATTTTATTCAGATCCATTCATATCTTCCGGTGCCCCAAGCGCCCCCAAAATAGTTACAAATTGAAACGGTTATGGAAATTAATCATTTTGTTTGTTTATTTATTTATTTTTTTATACTATTTTGCGCCAGGCGAGAAAGTTGTATATTGGGTGTACTACATAATTGTGTGGTTTATATATATATATATATATATATATATATATATATTTTTTTTTTTTTTTTTTTTTTTTTTTTTTATCGAAATCCAGTCATATCTTCCGTTGCCCCAAATAGTTAAAAATGGAAATTTTTAATAAAATGTATTAAAAATTTTTAATTTACGAAAGTTGTTTATAAATTTGGCAAAATGTTTAGTTAATAAAGTATAAACTTATAAATAATAAATAATATAAAATATTACATGAAGTATAAATTAAAAAATCAAAGTATTAAATCATAAAAATTATAAAAATTGAACTTACATAGCGAATTTTTAACTTCTTTTATTTTGAAGATTTACATATTCCTAAAGTTTGTGATCCTTTTTGGTATTAAAATGTTTGATATGGCTTCTTGATTTTATTCTATTCAATAAGAAACCGTGTCCGATACACTTTCTGATGCGCATATACAGGTATTTGGAGTATATATACGCGTATATATGATGCATATATAAGCTTTTCGATGATCTTGGCGAAATCATAGCAGCAACCTTGGCATAACCGTAATTGGGGGGGGGGGGGTGCTATAACACGAAAGTGCCACAAAATATATACAAGGCGTGTTTTTTAAGTAAGTACCGTTTTGATATTAAAAAATCACAAGGCCTTTTTGTTTAGGAATTTTGTTTTTACATGAAAGTCTGTACCTTAAGGGGTCACTTCACTGAAACTCCCCTATCGCGAAATCCCATGTTAACCTATGGGGGGGGGGAGGATTTCGAAGTGCAATTACTCTACATAATTTAGTTATTAAAATACAGTTTTCACCATCAGAAAATAGACATCAGAAGCCGATGATATGTGCGTTTTTAAAAATTGTGTCTTTAAATTTTAAATATTTAAATAATCCCTTATCAACTTTGCATTATTTATTTGATGAAATGTTATCATTGTCTTAAAAATACTTAAAATTTACAGAAACAAATTTTAAAACAAACATCGTCGGCACCTTACGCCTATTTTCTGATGAGAGAAACCGTATTTTAGTCATTATATTAGGTAATGAGCCATCGCGCTTTTAATTTTTCCCATATGTTAACATGAGATTTCCCGATCGGGGAGTGTCAGTGAAGAAGCCCCTTCTTTTCTACACAATTTTCATTTCAAACAAACATCGTCGGCACCTTACGCTTATTTTCTGATGGGAGAAACCGTATTTTAATCATTATATTAGGTAATGCGCCATCGCGCTTTTAATTTTTTCCATAGGTTAATATGGGATTTCACGATCGGGGAGTGTCAGTGAAGCAGCCCCTTCTTTGCTACATAATTTTCATTTAAAACGAACATCGTCGGCATCTTACGCCTATTTTTTGATGGGAGAAACCGTATTTTAATCATTATATTAGGTAATGAACCATCGCGCTTTTAATTTTTTCCATAGGTTAATATGAGATTTCACGATCAGGGAGTGTCAGTGAAGCAGCCCCTTCTTTGCTACATAATTTTCATTTAAAACGAACATCGTCGGCATCTTACGCCTATTTTTTGATGGGAGAAACCGTATTTTAATCATTATATTAGGTAATGAACCATCGCGCTTTTAATTTTTTCCATAGGTTAATATGGGATTTCACGATCGGGGAGTATCAGTGAAGCAGCCCCTTCTTTTCTACATAATTGTCGCTTATAGTAAGGCATTTATTGATCGAACGACGAGCTTTTGTATCCCACTCTCATAGAAATCTGCCGCCTGCTGTGCTAATCACTGCACCCCCGCCGTTTTGACATCATCATTGTCGTTGTAGCGCTGACCAACAAAGTGCATCTTTATGTTCAGGAGCGAATGATAGCCAATTGGCGCGAGGTCATGTTTAAACCCAGCATCACATGGCGTCATATTGGTTGGGATCCAGAGCAAAGATACTAGTAGAGAGCAGATTGCATTGTTATTTGTTCGAAAAGTTGGCCCCAAGATCAGCTCGGATTTGGCGCTTTAGAGGCTGTCTGTTTTGGCTGTAATCGCTCAACTCCAGAGGAACGCGGTCGCAATAATAAAGTTTCGGTTGGAATACGGAAATTCCAAGTATGTTTTGGCGGGAGAAAAACCGGTTTGGGCGCACTTAATCAGGTGGGAAGCACGTCTGGTGGGTAGGTGACCTTGAAGCCCAGAAAAGGTGTCCAATTTGGTGTATAGTATATTAGAAGGTCTATGGTTGGGAGCAACTTCATCCAGTGTTGAATTCAGGGGGTGGCCTGGGGAGGACATTCCCCCCGGTGCATTGAATATCTTCCCGGAATATTTGAGATTTTATTCTCTTAATGGTTAAAAAGTGCAATTTCCCCCACGGAACTCTACAATGTCCCACCGGAGCCACAGAAATCCCTCCCGGAGAAAAGTGTCTGAATTCAACACTGACTTCATCATCCTCCGCATAGCCTTGACCTAGCGCCTATTTTCCTGCACTTAAAGAAGTACCTTGGTGGTCAACACTACAACGACGATGACGACGTCAAAACGGCGGTGATGCAGTGATGGGACAGCTAGAGGCAGATTTCTATGAGGATGGGATACAAAAACGGGTTGTATGATACGATAAGTGCCTTAATATAGGTATAAAGTATGTTAAAAAGTATATTAAAGTCCAGGTTCTCATACAAAAATAAAATTGTTTAAAAAATGGCTTTGTGTCTTTATAATGTCAGCACGATACTTACTTAAAAAACACGCCTTGTATATACTGGGTTCGCTAAATGTTCGTTAAAACTGCCAAAACTGGCAATGCGCCAACTGGTGCATTGCGACAATTCTGCATGGCAAAAGGACTGGAGACGAGAAAAGGGCCTGTTTTATGTGCTGGGATACTGAAGCTTGTCAGACGTTCGCTGAAATGGGCCTTTTACTTTTAGCCTAATTTGCACACATCTGCTTCATATTATGCATCCCAGCGCCATCTATAGGTAATTTTTTTTAACTACAGCTTTTTTTATATAAAAAAATCGGTCTCCTTCTAATCCTATTCCTAATTTAAACACCGCACTTCATTAAATTTATTCCATAAAAAAAATTTCCTTCTAAATTTATTTTATAACCCTAGTTTATTAAATTATTTCCTATCCTAAACAATATTCCATTTATTTCATTTATTTAAATTCCTTTCTATTTAAAATACATATTTTAATATTTTATTTCCCTTCAAAATATTCTAATAAGCGCTTCCCGTAATTATTTTTCTTCAAAAATCTTTTTTATTTCTCAAGTCTTAAAAAGCCAAATGTATTCTATTTAAGGTTATCGTTTTGTATCATTTTCTTTTTTTAAGTTCAAAACTAAATTTGCGTCCTTTCGCGTAAGGACCTACGCGTGTCAATTTTCTGCTGCCATAAAAACAGAATTTCGGAAATTTCAAAAGCTCTGATTCGCTATTCTATACACCTGCATTGGTATAGATAACATTGCTCGCTTGGATTATTTAACGTCGAGCATGAGCTACGGAAAGCAGATATATGTGATATTGTTCTTCCTAAAAAATCTGTTGCTGTTTGGAGAGAATCCTATGAATTATTGAAAATATGTTACTTAACATCTTATTAAAATGCAATTTACTGAAAGTTTTCAACGATGCCTAGTGGAGTGGAGAATATTGTATCATTATATTTTTATGAAGAAATAATAAATTTTTCTTCAATGATTTAATTTCTTTAATTTGTGGAAAACTCTCAATGATTATCGGCCAGAACAAATAAATATTGAAATTGCGACTGCGTGGACTTCGATTTGATATTACGGCGATCTTGGTGTTTTCAGCGGGGTAGATTTCTAAATATCATAACAGATATTTTAAAAGTCGACTGGATTTTCCATGTTGTAACATACATATATAAAGCATTTACTTCAAGATTTAAGAGTGAAATTTGTTGAAACTGTTATTTTTGTACTAAAAATACAAAACATGCAAAGGAACATAAATATTGTAAGTGGAAATAATCTAATACATTAAAGTAGTTAATGTTATCTTCATCATGTTTTAATGAAACAATTTTATGCGTATGAAAACTTTAAGTACGATATTAAATAAATTTATCATTACAAGCAGCGAGCTTAAGTAATATATTAGAAATATAATTGATAGATTTACTTTTGAAAATTTCCTATGAGAATTAAAAACATGTTTATGGTAATCAGTTTATCTTGTAAGCATATAATAAATCTATTTCAGAAAAATACACAAAAGTTCCCACTTTCCATTAATTTTCCTAAAATATCTTATAGAAGAAGAGTTTCTAATCTAATTAAAATCTAAAGCTTTAATTCAATTTAACGCTAAGCATTTTTCGTACTGAAATTCGAAAAATATTCGGTCAAATATATGAAATTCTGCGAGATTTTTCATTTACATAGTTGGTAATGAAATGTTTTTGAATTTAACTTTAATGTATCAGTTACGGATATGAAGAGAATTGAAATTATTCAAAACATTACAATACATATGCAAGAACGAAAAATCATGCGTCAAGCCTAGATTATGAAACACTTTCCAGCACTTCCAGAATACTGTAAGAAAACATTACAATTTAATAAGGTGAAAGATGATGCCTAATTAAACAAAGTCAAAGTCAAACCGGGCGGGGAGGCTAACCTTTTGGGCTTTAGCTCATCTAGCCCCACCAAGTAGGTTTGTTTACAATGCGACAAAGCCTTACAAGATAATTATTAAAGTTGAGAGAAAACAATAAATACAAAACAATACTAATATAGCTCACTTACTGAATCATAAAAAATTAATAAATACGATAATGTCAAAGAAAATAATCATAGTTTGAGCAAATTAAAATGTACAAGAAATTTCAATACATCTGGGACCAGACTTAATACTTAAAAGACATTTAATATGAATGCGTGAACAAAGTTAAAACAAATCGGAAAAGATGCTAACTTAATATAAGAATTAATGAAAATTACTTATGATATTGAAGGGCCCAGCTGGAAAGATATGTAATTAAAGAATAATAAAGGGAAACATTTAAATGCAAACAAAATAGTTTCAATACAAAATAAATTTACACAAAATTAAACTTATATAATAATAAATTATCAAATCGTATAAGTACTTTTACACCTGTTACTGATTTTAAAATTTCACTTTAGTCCTGCTAAAGCTTTCTGAATTCCTTATTCTTTATAGTCGTTTTAAGTTACAACCGAATTTACTAAATTTTAGTAACTTATTTTTGAAAAATAACTCCTCACCCTGAAGATTTGCCAGGCAATTTGTAAAATGCATAAAGCATTTGAAAACCCAATTTCAGGAATAACCATCAATAATCGGAAAAATATCTGAATTATTTTTTGCAGTCCTGTATATGATCTATAGATTTGCATATATACCACAAAGTATACTAAAATTTAGTTCAGTTCGGAAACACATAGAACATTTAAAAAATTCTCCTTCAGCAATTATCGTCAACAAACGGAAATTTACTCCAGATCTTTTGTGCAGACCTGTATATGATCTACAGAATTTATACATGCTAAGTAATATGAAAAAATTAGTTAAATTTTAATAAGTGTACCACAACTCAAAACGCACTTCCAGTAACTATTGTTCATATACAGAACTATTCCTAGATAGTACCGACTGTAACTGAATTCTTTTGTGTAAATGAACTAACTGCAAATGCTCTGCACAATATATTCCATAGAAAGCATCTTGTAGCGCACCTCAAAGATATATATAAATTTAAATATGTTTGAAATAGTGTAATATTATTCAAATACGCCGCAAACGATTTTCCCCCATAAACCGTAATGTAATGGACTTTTTTAGTATACCTGTAAACGAACTATAAATGCTACACACACACTTTATTCACAATACCAAACATGCCATAGTAAACCTCAATAATAAATATCAATTACGTACATGACAATCCTACACTGTAGAACAAATTTGTAATTTTGACAGAAAAATATTGTATTTTTTACAGAAATTAACCTTTTTCTGTAAAAAAAAAATGTGGATTTTGTGATTTTTACAGAAAAAACTATATTTTTTACAGAAAAAAACTGTTTTAATGAAAATATGCAGATGTTTTCTGTAAATTAAACGGTTTTCCACTGGTGCCAAAATTAAGTTTTTCTCTGTCAGTTTGAGAGTTTTTTTATAGTGTGGTGTATTTACGCGAGTAAGGGCACGGATAAACAGACAGACGCCGACAGACAGACAAACCGAATTCATAAGCAATTTTCAACTCTGTTGGCAAGTGTTAAAATTCTTTGAAACAAAACGTTTTAAAAATATTGTACATAAGATAAGTTTGTTTTTAATTTTATTACACTCTGTTATTTACCTTAACTTGGTACAAGTGTGTCAAAATGGAATTTTGCAATTGATTTTTCGCTCCCTTCCTGATTGGCTAGAATTATCAAAAATATGTACATAGATGTTTTTCTGATGACTATAAAACATTTTAATATTTTTAAAATTTAATAATTAAGTAAAAAATTAATTTTTTTCCACCTCAGGTGATAAATCACCAAATAGTCTTAATGGTTACAACTCTAAGCGAGTTACAACAGCTATGAAGATGATTATTATTCGCCAAATTAGGACAACTGGCTGTGTAACTGCAACAGTAAAATATTTTAAACACTAAAAAGTAGAAAATAAAAGATAAATAAAAAAAAAAGGAAGAAATTGTTAAGAAGAAAAGAAAATTTCAGTAATATGAATTCACATTACGAGCTTAAAAGTACATAGTATGTCAAAAATAATTTACTATAATAAAAACTAGTTATTTTACAAAAAACACAAGGGCTTGGTATACGCCAGTTAATGCATCTCTAACATTTCAAATTCGTTGTAATTAATGAAATCAAAAATACAGGTATTTTGATTGATTTTACAATATTGGCATAACTTATACAATTTAAAACAGGTGTATTAAAGTTAATTACATCTGTAATACGAAATTAGATCGAAATTTTGTAATCGAACGTTAACATTACTGGTATAAAACACAGTATGTTGTTACTGCTGAAGTCATAAATTTATTTTAAATTTTTTATAATAAGACAATACTCGATTGAATTAATTTGATTGTGTTTCATCAGTGAGCTTGAAAACTGTTTACTTATGTTAGTTAAATTGTTTAAAGGTATTTAAGAAATAGTAGAAGAGTGTAATTTGTTGTCAATACACTGTGAAAAAAAAAAGAGAGTTGTTACTAATCTAGGAAAATATAATATAACTAAGAACAAAATTATACAATAATCTCTTCCGAGTTACTAAAGATTCAGAAAAGTGTTTTGTGTTTTTAAAAAACTCAGAAACTCATATATTTTAAAGATTTAAAGAAGCATTTATAAAAACAAAAATTCTTTTGCTGCCACGGATTTTCGGAAACGTTTCCGAGTATAGAGTGTAATCATCATTTTTTCAATCCTGAATGTAGGTTTTATAATGCTATCAATCTTTTAATCTCAAGCAAACATTTTTATGTTCAATAACTATGTTTTACAGACAAACCGAATTAGCACCTATTTATGTTAATGTGTAACTGAATATGAAGTTTGATTGCACTCCACGCATTAGCTCGTGAGTTCCACAAAATTTCTGTCACATATAGACAGACACTTTCTAAAAACAGTCAAATTATGTTGAATACCTTCTAAAACGTATAAATCCGTCGAAAACCGAAAGTCGAAATTTTTCACGAATCCTGTACTTTCTTCATGTATAGATAGATAAAATAAAAGTATTTAAAATCTTTTAATAACAAACCACCTTATTAGATATACTTTCAAATGATGTCTCAAACTCTGCAAAAAACAATGAAAAAAATCTTTCGTTATTTGCAGACCTTGAGACTGTCACCATAAGAAAGTACGGAACTAGTCGGTTTGTTATTAAAATAATTAAACGAATTTTTTTTATATGCGCTGTAATCATTTTTAACATGTATATTTTATTATGATTATTGTTAGTGTTATTATAATTATTATTATTTTTGCAAAAGGCAGATTTAATTACAATAATCTATTCTTTTCAAAAGAATAACGTCAGAAAATAAGTATTTCTTACAATTTCACACATCGCACAATTTGTATTTCTAAAGTATGATTGTAAAATATTTACGATCTTATTACGTATTCAACTATTCAAAAATCTAAAGAAAAATTACCGTTCGTGAAAAGTTTTCTCTAAATTCATAGAAAACCAAATTTCCTCATTTTCTACACGCCTGTTAAAATGTGTGCAGGGATTTGAAATATTTATACTATTCCGCAACAGAATGTCTTGTGAAAGTATAAGGAAATAGGGTAATGCTAGATTTAAATTTACATACACGTAAAATGTATGTGTTATGTCTTTCGGTGTATTCAATTCTTTAAAAAAAGAAAGTAAATAATCTAGCTAATGTAAAGGTATAATTGTAGATATGTGAAAATATTTGGTGTCAATTTAGATATAGATGTAAATGTTTAAAGTGATAAAAACAGAACGCAAAAAGGCTTATGAAAACCTTTTAATATGATGGTCGACATGTTTCGAAAGCACAAAAGGTGTCATTATCAAGATCTGCACGCCAGAACAGATGGAACTTCGCAATATTATATAGGAACGACAACTATAAAGTTTAAAACCAGACTAAAAAAACATTTGGCAGATATCAAATATGGCAGAAGAACTACAGCTTTGGGAAGACTACATAGAACCGAAACTTTAAAAAATGATTTTAAGAATAGTAATATAATTTATCCATCAAGGCTTTATTTTCCATCTATTATCCATGAATCCATAAAAATCTATATGCGTAACGACCACCTATGCAATGAATCCGCCTCTTTTGAATTACCAAAAAATGGCACGAGGTGCTTTTCATTTTAAAAAAAAAGCAATAAAAAAATATTAATTTTCACGTTTACAGTAGACTATTTTTAAGAACCTGCTTTTATTACACACATGATCTCGTGGTTTAAGTTTTTCAAGTTTATTTTAAAATTTTTCGAGAATAGTTTGTTTATCGTGTAGATCTTGATAATGGCGTCGTTGTGCGTTAGAAACATAATTTATGTTTCACAGCTTATTTTACACAAACAGAAATCAATTGCGATTTACTTATATTTTGGAATATTGCCATTCATAAAGTATTTCGCAATATACGTTTCCATTTCCTTCTTCTAATATTTTCTCCTCATACCTTTATTTATTTTTCTTTTTTTAAATTTGCGTATTTTACATTATTGGATATACATTTTTATATTGTATTATAATTATTGCTTCATTTATATATTGTCAATTTTCTTGTGAGGTAATAGTTATTATTTGCAAAAAGTTTTATATACATTTAATTAAAATGAAATCACACGTGTAAAAATAAATGGAAAAGAAAGAGTGAAAATGCAAAAATAAGAAACTATGAGTATGATATGGATTCTTCAGAGGAGCTTCGTAAGTATAATTCATATTTAAGATATGCCATTTTGCGGAATATTGTCGCCTTTAAATCTAAAAATTACAATATTAAACTTCTTATAACATATCTTAAAAATTACAGGATAATTGAAATAAATTAAGATGTCAAAAAAATGAATTATAATGCAAGTGTAATAGATAAAAACTTAATTTGTAATTGACACAACTCGCCAGAAATTTAAAATTGGCAAAAATTAAGCTAAACCTTAAGGCTACTCTAGGTAAATCTGAGCAAAGGGATAGAGAGAATAATAATAAAAAAGACAAAGTTAGTGCTGCCCTCTATATTTAAACGAAAGAACAATATACTATATTATATGTATAATTAAAATGAAGCAATATGTGCGATAATAAATGGAAAAAAATTTAAAAAATGTTTTACAAGGTTAAATATTAAAGAAACATGCTAAACAAATGGGAATAAAAAAGATAAAAACTATGAATGTGTTATGCATTGTCCAAAGGAGCTTCATAAGCACAATATATAGTAAAGATATGTTATTCCGAGGAATATCGTAGGTATAAAGCGTAAAAATGGCAATATTAAGATCCTTATAACATACTGGAAAAACTATGAATGTGTTATGCATTCTTCAGAGGAGCTTCATAAGCACAATCTATAGTAAAGATGTGTTATTCCGACGAATACTGTCGTCCTAAGATCTAAAAATGGCAATATTAAGCTCCTTATAACATAATGGAAAACTATGAATGCGTTATGCATTCGTCAGAGGAGCTTCATAAGTACAATCTATAGTAAAGGTATGTTATTCCGACGAATATTGTCGGCATAAAGTGTAAAAATGGGAATATTAAGCTCCTTATAACATACTGGAAAAACCCAGGATGTGCGAAATGCATTACGATAAGAAAGAAATGAATGATAAATTCAACAAAAATGGACAGAAAAATAAAAATAATAAAAACAATTCACCAAGAAATAAGAATGGAAAATATGTATTAGGATACCAAATGCAGAGACACGTGCCATAAAATAATTAAGTAAAGTAAGCCAAAAGAGAGAGAATGAAATATAAAAAGAATAAAAGAGCAAATGCTGCCATATAGAATTTGAATGTCTGACTAAATAAGTAGGAAGCATATGCGTAAGAGTAAGATAAATGAAAAATCATCACTAAAAATTTATCTAGAAATAAAACTGTATGAAAAGTAAAGAAGGATAATAAGGAAATAAATAAAAGTTAATAAAAGAAAGTAATTAGTTAACATGATTAAAAAGGGATTTAGAATGTCGAATGTAGATGTTAAATTAACATTAAATAAAAATGAAAAAAAAGTAAAAAGAAAAAAATAGAGATAAATATGTAGATGTTAAATTATTATTAAATAAATATTGGTATATTTATTTAAGTAAGTTACAAGTATAGTCCAGAGTAAGGTGTCATATGTAGAATGATGTACGATATATGACTGTGTAAGTTCATAAAAAACTCTTTATATATACATATTTTAGGTGATTAAATGAGAAACTTCCATTTATAGAAGAAATACAGGAAGTTTAGTAACTATCAAATATGACCTACAACCCTTTTTAACACTTTCCAACCTAGTTGAAAAGTGTTTATGACTTCTGTTTGTCTGGCCGTATGTCCGTCTGCTGTCTGTCCGTGCTCTAACTCCCGTAAATAGGCTCGGATTACCCTGCCTTTTATGGAGAAAAAACGTTTGCGGTTTAATTAAATAATGTTTCACTATTTTAAACGCATTGAAATTTACATATACAGTTGAACCTCGTTAAGACGAAATTGAAGGACTGCGAATTTTTTTCGTGTTATCCGAAATTTCGTGTTAACCGTCATAATAGTGGCGCCATCTATGTTAGATATAAAAACTAAATTAATTAACCTACAAATATATCCCTGCTCATAAAATCACAAATTAATAAGAAATAGAAAATTCCATTAACAAATTAATCAACATTTTTTAGGCAATAATAAATTTTTTACTTGTTAATAATTTTTTTAAAAGTCCGTTACCGACTTTTGTTTTCAATTTTTTGTAAAGTACTTCTTTTAGGAACGTATGGACCTCATCTAATTTGTCCAAAGCTCGGGAAGCATCCTCTTGTTACGTAAGGAAACGTTGTACAGTTTTCAATGCTACAGTAGATTCAATTAATGACACTAAATTTTTCCGTTCTGTGTCAATTTTTTCATCCTTGTCTGACAATTCAATGCTGTCATCTTTTTTTATTCAACAATTATTTCTTCAACTGTCGTCACATCCGAAGTTAGGACATCTTCATCTATGCAAGTGTACTCAGAAAAAAACATTGTCTAAGAAAGAATGTCCCGTTTTTTGACTACGTATCTTTTTTCAGACAATTCTATGACACTTTTGTAATATTGTCAGTCATCTGTTAGAACATATGAAATCGCTGTCACCGAGAGCATCAGCACAAGCCTTTGATTTCTCTTGCAAAACTGCAAAAGTTAAAACAGTGTTCTGTCTTCTTGCCTTTTTTATCCACTGCAAGAGAGCAATTTCAATTTATTCATTCTTTCTTCTACACATTCCTTTTCTTACTGGTTTGAATTGACTCACAGAGTAAGCCGCTTCAATCTTTTCATTATTCTTTAAAATTGTAGAGAGGACCAATTGTAGAAGAATGGTAGGTATACCATACTTCGTCACATTTTCTGATTTTTTTAGCACTTTATCGCTAACTTCGTTTAAATTTTTTGCTTGGTTTCTAAAGATACAGCTTGCTGTTTTCGACTCACCTTTTAGAGAATTCTACAGAGCAACTGCAAACAGAGTTTCAATTATGTTAGTCAGGCGTTAAAGTAGGGATTTTCACTTCTTTCACTCACGGATAAGAGAATTCGGAAACCCGGTATATGTCACTGTCAATACAGTCAACCGAGCAATGGAACAATCACTTTTAAAAAAGAAATACCTTCACTTAAACTTTTATTGTGACTGATCTATAGCTCATATGGTTAATGTGGGAACACTTGCAGATCAGAGATCAAAGAAAAGCAGAGATTAGTCAGGAATTCAATATTTCACGATTTTCTGTAACCCTTTTCCACTTTAGATCGTTTTCAAACCATGAGAAAAATCCATTTTTAGTAAGAAGATGTGACATATAAGTTTGAAATATCGAAAACATTGCATAAGGAATCATGTTTTGACTTTGAAGCTAAAAAAAATTTCGTCTTAAGCGGGATCTTCTGAAATACTATTTCGTGTTAAACGAATTGATTAACATTGATTTTCAGATTCATTTGACGGGACCTCAGCATTATTTCGTGTTAGCGAGGTTTGACTGTATATCCCTAAGGTGCATTATGAAAGGCTTACTACAGAATATTGTATGTATAGCAGTCATCGTTCATTTACAGGGACACACGAAAGAATTCTCTACTGTCTGTTAACAATAATTCCTGGAAGTGTTTTTTAAGTTGCTGAACGCGATTTTAAATTTAACTCACTTTTTGTCTATTACTTGGTGTGTATGAATTCTGTAGATCATATACAGGGCAGCACAAAAGTTCGCGAACACATTTCCGTTTATTGACAGAAGCTGCAGAAGGAGAATTTTAAACTATGCTACGCGTATCCTAACTAAACTAAAATTTAGCATCCTATGTAGTATATATACCAATCTATAGATCATATACAGGGCTGAATAAAAGTATTTGGATATTTTTCGGAGTATTGTATATGTTGGAAATATATTTTGAAAATTCCTGAAATTACGTTTTTAAATATGTTATGTGTTTTCCGAATTGTTTACTTAAATTTTATCTTTCAGCTTATTAAACGGTAATGATTTGTAAAATTATTTTGGAAGCGTTGGAAAGTGTTACATAATCTATGCTTGACGCATGATTTTTCGTTCTTGTTTTTTTTAATTTTAATATTTCAATAATCATGTGACCTTATTTCCCAAATTTAAAAATCGTTTATTCCATGTACTATAATTCCCTATAACACTATGCTATGTAAGACGCGTACCAATATTTATAAATAACAGTTTTTAATGTAAGCACCATTTAAATTTTATTATTAATACTTGTAATAAAAACAGCAACGACAATTTTTACTTTCTTCTATCTATAATAGAAGAAAGTATTGTAATCGAAATTTTTTTCGACTTCCGGTTTTCGACGGATTTACACGTTTTAGGGGTCAGAGATTCCGAAAAACATGTTTTTACAAAATGTCTGTCTGTCCGTCTGTCCGTCTGTCCGTCCGTCCGTCCGTCCGTCTGTCCGTCTGTGTGTCTTCATTGTATCATCGAAAAGTGTATGAAGTTATGCTTCAAATTGAACCTAATTTGTTTTCTATGTTTTTGGCTATGGCAAGCAAGTTCTATTAGAATTTGGGGATATTTCGACGAAAGAGGGCGCTGTGATCGATATTTTTGTTCTATTTTCACTGTTGTACCATCTAAAAGTGTATGAAGTTATGCTTCAAATTGAACCAATTTTTTTTTCTATTTTTTGGCTATGGCAAGCAGATTCTATCAGAATTTGGGGATATTTTTACGAAAGGGGGCGCTGTGATCAATATTTTTGTTCCATTTTCACTATTGTACCATCTAAAAGTGTATGAAGTTATGCTTCAAATTGAACCTAATTTTTTTTCTGTTTTTGACTATAGCCTGCAGGTCCAGGTTGAATTCGGAGATATTTCGACGAAAGGGGGCGCTGCCATCGCGATTTTTGTTCGATTTTCACTATTGTATCATCGAAAAGTGTATGATGTTATGCAGATAATTAAACCAAAATTTTTAATATGTTTTTGGCTGTAGCCAGCAGGTCCTACTAGAATGTGGGGATATTCCGCCGGAAGGGGGCACTGTGATAGCCATTTAAAGATTTCAAATTCAAAAAGATGTATAAAAAAATTTGAAATCCTAGAAGTTTTTTCCGTTAAATGTTTGGCCTTGATCCGGAGAATCCGGAGCAGTTTTTGTTTTGTCTCTATATTAAAAAATGGCGGAGATATAGCGGTTTGAAATTTTAGGGTGGTTGACATTTTCAAACAAGACAGCAGAATTCATCCATAAAGGGGTTTAATTTATGAGTTTTAGTTAACAGGGTTTCAGCAAATTTTCTTTCATTGTTGTAACCATTGTTGCTATTCCTAAATGCTTAACACTATATATATTATATTCGCCAACGTCAAATTCTCGCCAAACTTGGCGGCAATTGACGAAATATCGACAAATTTGGCAACAAAAATATGTTGCCACAAATGAAGCCAACTTGACTATAGAAGACTAATTTGGCGATATTCTCATTCAAATTCAATGTTGACGAAAACTGGGAATGAATCTTCTTTAATTGGGTTCCACGCATTTTAGCTTCGTGTTTTCCAGTAAAATTAGCTAAAATCGTAAAACCAAGGAATAGGGAGGCTATCTGTTCCGGTCGGTACAGGCCAAAAGAACTTTTCGTAGTTCAGTATATATCAGTTGATTGCATCCCGGTAACCCGATGATTCGCAAGCAGCTGACGTACAACAGAATGACGAAAAATATTAATTTCATTGGCGATGTGAGGACGAAATTAGAAGTATTAACATGATTGAGATAGAAGAAAGTTTTGGGATTGGCACATCCGACTAGTTTTTATTATAATTATTATTGGCTCTTTTTTTTATTATTAAGAACATTTATTATTAACATCATTTCCTCTCAGAAATACAGACAAAGCTTGTTTGTTATAAACAAAATGAATAAGTTCATGAATTAATAATCGTAATATTCCTGAAAAGAACCATTAGAATATTTCAAGTATTTCACAACATATTTGTAAAATATGTTTGTAAAATATATTTGTAAAATATTTACGATCCCATTACGTATTCAACTTTTAGAAAATATACAGAAAACTTTCAGTTACGAAAACTTTTATTCAGTTTCGTATAAAACCATATTTTCTAATTTTCAGCGCCTGTTAAGGTGTACAGGGATTTTAAATCTTTATATTATTCTGTAACAAAATTTCTTGTGAAAATAGAAGATATGGTAATAGAAGATTGTGATTAATATTCAAGTAAAAGGTGGAGGTTTACTTACTGGTATATGCATTTCTGAAAGAAGAAAAATAATAATTATGTGGTGATAATTCTAGAAATATAGAAATATATGATTTAAGTATACTTTATTATTATTTTGGTAGGAGAAAGTCGGGTAGCCACGGACGGCGGGTAACCGCGGACATTTCAATTTCTAAGAAATTCAAAGTGTTGCGTAAATAAAGAGTTATTGAAAAATACATCATATAATAAAGAAAATAAAGAAAATAAAGAAAGTAAATAAAGAATGCATCATATGCGGAGAAACATTTGAAGGACTGGATTCAGTGCCAGGAATGCAAAGACTGGGCCTATGAAGATTGTGTGTATATAGATGCATCGGATTTTTATTATAATTGTGATGTTTGTAAGGTCAAAAAACGGTTAGGACACCATTGATTAATATGTCCGGGGCTACCCGCCGTTTCTTGTGACGCCAAAAAAATAAGGACAAACAATTTTCAGAGTATTTCGTTAAATAATTCTATATGATTAGCAATGTTTAATTAAAATCATTAAAGAAGTTCGTAATTTTATTTTAAGTATAAAATAAAGACAGAAATTTCATTCATTTCTTTTTTATTTGCAAGTTATCCAAGTATCCGGGGCAACCCGATCTTCCCCTAAGTGAAAACAACTTAACAAAACATTTACATGCTAAAGAAAATCATATGAATTTGGTTAAAGTTAATTGATTTTTATATAATATAACAAAATCACTTGTTAACTTTAAATTAAAGTGTAGTTATTGCTTATTAAAGTGATGAAAAACATAACACTAAAAGTTTGAAAATACCTTTTAATATAGCTGACATATATTTCATGCGCTCAAACGGCGACTTCTTCAGATCAAAATGATAAATAAAATATTCTCGCAAAGTTTTTGAAAATGATAAACATAAATCACGAGATCACATGTCCAATGTAAGCAGGTGCTTAAATTGGTTTACAAATTAAAAAAAGCAATAATAATAATAATAATAATAATAATAATAATTTTCACGTTTTCGAGTTTGACCAATGTGGTGGTTATTGGGGGATTATTTTGCTTTTTTGAAAAGTTTAAGTCTCAGCCTGTTTTAAGAAAGGATGTATAATTTTCCAATTAAAAAATCCAAGATTTTTAATAGTGTTATACAGCCTCTAATAGCACCATTCCAAGTTTTTATTACTTGTTTTGTATCTTTCTTTATTCAAGAGATAACTGGCATCTTGTCTGCTATGCTTGCTCGTAAAAAAAAAGAAAAGAAAAGAAAAAGAAAGAAAAAAGAAAAGAAAACCCGTTAAAATATTTCTTTTTCTTCAATCAAATTAATGCGAAATAATAAATATCTTCGGTTATAAGAATCGGATAATCTTAATTTTTACAAACTTGTAATCTGGAAACAGAGAGGATTTGAACGGTGTTAATTTTAAAATCGTAGCTTAATTAGAATTGTTAATTTGAGTCACCTAAAAAATCTCTTAGTACCTCTTTATTTTCGGATTCATTATCCAGACACCTGTGGCGGCTCAAATTTTTATCAAAAACGTGTTGTTCATGTTCATTGCAAGATAAAATTGCTCGAAAAATTAAACATTTCTAATTAATATTTCTGAAAGCTGTGGATGGAATTTTTTAGTAATAAATTCATTCGTAATATTACTGAAAACAATATCTATATATTTTAATACTAATATTGGTAATAACGATAATAATAATAGTAGTAACAACTCTATCGCTTAACCTTTTGTCTACTTGAATTTCGGTCGACATTATTTCTATGTTTAACATATTACCAGAATAAATATATATATTTTCAAACGAAATAACTTTTATTATTAATAATAATACTCTTGTTGTTGTGTTTGTTTCTGTTTTTAAGCACTACTTTAACTGGGCTTCTCTTTTATCTTTGTTCTGTGATACAAATAATTCCAGTTAGTGTGTTTCCAGAAATATATGTTTATATCCTTTATTAATTACTTTTGTTCCAGTCAGGTTACCATGTCTCTTTCTTCCTTTTTGAAGCCTTAATCAACAACAGTTACTCAGTATTTTCCGCCTTAATTTTTTACTACTTATATTAAATACCAGAAAATTCTTTATAGAATCGCTTTTACATTTCTAGGGACCTACATTTTGCTGCACCTGATGAAGGGGGCTACTAACTTATAGTACCCCAAAATTTAGATATTCAACCAGGCATCCACAATCAATGAGACGTTTGACCATCGGGGATGAAAAACTGTTTAGATGCCATCTTGCACGGGCAGTAAAACTAGTTTCTATCATGAAGCAACGGATCTAGCCTTTTGCTCGATGCTATAGAACTCGCCTGCTGTTCTGGATCTCTGGTTCGATCTTTTCTACAGGTTACATCTCTTTCAAATGCTAAAATTTTTGTTAACTACATTTCTTTTATTATTTGAATTAATGGAGTTTCAAGTAATAGTAGTTTATTAGATTGCATAAAACTCAAAAAAATTTCCTGCGTGTATATTTTTGCAATGGCAGCATTAGAATATGACATTTTAATATTACAGCTTATAATTTTGCATAAAACACGTGATAAAGAATATAGCAATAAATAAATTACTGTCAGTTGTATCAAATCAGAATTTTATTATAAATAAAATTTTACAGTATTTCTGTTGGTCGTTCAGTATATTTTCACAATATTCAGATTGTATTACATATTGCAAAAATTCACAGAAAATTTTCTTTCACCGAAACTTTTATTCCATTTCATATACCGTCAAATCTTTACTTTTCTAACGCCTATCAACGTGTATAGAGAATTCAAAAAACTGTATACTTTCCTTGAAGAGATTTTCTCACATAATCCAAAAGGAAATATTAGGTTTTGACGGTAGATATATATTTACATTTAAATGAAAGCTCTGAATTTTATTTTTCTTAAGGTTATTGCTAAAAGAAAAAAAATAGCGTATCATTGTCAGTGTATGTGTAAAATGTTTGACCTGTTTGATTGTTATTTATCACATAATTTTAAGGGGTCAAGTACCTTTGAGAGTGTTAAAAATTCTAAAAAAAATTATCAGCTTATACTATAAATTTCATTCTTTAAAAACATTTAAAAATAACCCCATGCAAAAAGTCACTTTAGAAGGCAGATTATGTCCAAAACAGTTTGAGATCTTTTTATATGATAAAGGGATAAGTAACCCCTTGCTTGTTGAATATATTTGAGAAAAACGTTTGAGCGTTAATTGAAACAAGTTAACTGAAAAACGTTAATTGAACACGTTAATTGAAACACATTCATTGAAACATTAATTGAAACACGTTAATTGAAAAACGTTAATTGAACACGTTAATCGAAACACGTTAATTGAAACGTTAATTGAAACACGTTAATTGAACACGTTAATTGAAAAACATTAATTGAAACGTTAATTGAAACACGTTAATTGAAAAACGTTAATTGAACACGTTAATCGAAACACGTTAATTGAAACGTTAATTGAAACACGTTAATTGAAAAACGTTAATTGAAACACCGATTTTTGTCTTGCCCGAACTGAGTTCGGGTGTCACAGGCAAGGGGTTAAAATCACATAAACAATTCGTCTGATTATTTTTATCTACACTTTTAGAACATTTTAATTGAGACACAATTAAATACAATATCCCAAAAGGAATGCAAAATTGATCTGGGTCACAACTCGAACCTGGGACCTTCAGCGTTACGTGCTGCTGCTCCGAACACTGAGCCAACCTGTTCGATATCCTACCCCAGCAATCGCTCATATTTATACGTATTGGAAAGAGTTACCGGCCTACACATCATGCAGCTTCCGATGAGAATAGCGGTGATGAATTAATAATTAAAGATAGGTCAGAAATTACAAAGTAAAGTACATAAACGATACGTCAGATTACTTTTATTTACAATTTAAGAAGATATTAATTCAGATACAATTAAATACAATAACCCAAAATGACTAAAAAATTCACCTGGGCCAAGACTCGAACCTGGTAACACCAGCGTAACGTGCTACTGCTCTGACCACTAAGCTACCCTGGTCGCGATAAATGTGAGAGATTGCCGGGCTAGAATATCGACCAAAGTGGGTCAGAGCAACAGCACGTTACGCTGAAGGTTCCAGGTTCGTGTAATGACCCAGGTCAATTTTTCACTCATGTTGGGTTATTGTATATAATTGTGCTGAATTAATATGTTCTTAAATTGTAAATAAAAGTAATCAGACGTATTGTTTAGGTGGTTAAAAGCACATAAACAATACGTCTGATTACTTTTATTTACAAATTTAGATTTTAATATGTAATTTCTGACCGATGAATAATTATTAATTCCTTGTTGCTATTGTCATCGAATTTGCTGGTCAGTGACTCTTTTCAACATGTAAAAATGTGAGAGATTGCCGGGCTAGGATATCGACCAAGGTGGGTCGGAGCAGGAGCACATTGCGCTGACGGGCCCCGATTCGAGTCTTGGCCCAGGTCAAATTTTCACTCATGTTGGGTTATTGTATTTAATTGTGTCTGAATTGATATGTTCTTAAAAAGGGGTAATTTGATCTTTAACACTTTCAGGGGCAAGCAATTTTGTTCCTGTAAAGTCGAACTCACACCGGTATTTACGAAAGAATTTAGTTCAAAATAAGGAAAAATAATTTTTCAACTTTTCCCGTCAAAGTTGAAAAAGTAAAATATAATTAAAAGTTTCTGGTTTGAATCGGTTTAAAATTAGGTGGTATATAATACCACAGCCCCTAAAAGAGTTAAAATCAATTTTCTCAAAACGGACATTTTGGTTATTGCGCGCATGATATCTAAAAATTGGCTGGAATTTCACTAAATTTTGACCGAAGGTTTATAGATAAACGTTATAGATAAACAAAATGATCAACTATTATAATTATCAAGTAAGAAATTTCGAAATTATGACTATTTTTATTAATATATAATTCAAAATTTAGATTTTTTTCTTTTACATTTTATTTTTTCCAGAACTATTCATTATACATTTTCCAGTGTAGGTCATTATAAATATAGATTATATCTCTATCCTAAAAAAAAAAATGATTCGCTGTAACAATTCAGTTATGAGAAATCCTATGCCCAACTTCATATAAATGGAATTCATTCATTAAAAAAAAACAAAAAAAACGTTAAATTTTAAATAAAATGAAATAACTTTATATGCATCTAGAATCTTTTTCAGAACATTAGCTGTTAGCTCATATCTCCTTTGATGTGTTGTAATGAAGCGGCCACAGTTCTATAAAAATTCTCTTATATATATATATATATATACCGAAATGCAAGATCATACATTTTATGAATATGAAAGTTCTTTATCGGAACAATAATATACAATTTCATTTAATATAATACAGTTACAAAAATTTCGATGAGACCATCTCACGCATTCAAACACTCTTCGTGTTCCAATTACAACGATCTCATCAGATCCTATTCAGAGTTCAATAAGACAGTCTCTTTTCAATGTCCACATTGTCTCCGGACTTTTCACCCTCTATCCTTCCCTTCCTGTCAACCCCTTCTACTCCCAGAAGTTCAAAAGCGAGAACTCGATTTTGATTGGTACTTTCTGACATCACAAATTCTGTAAAAAGGTTCAGCTAAGGCTCCTACAATCCGCACTGACTCACACCACCATTTAATTGCCCGTAGGAGAATAATGATTGCTCACGACCCAGGGCCGTAACCAGACGGGGGCAGAGTGGGCTGAACCCCCTCTAGGCTTTATAATCTTTCAATATGAATATCATCATTTATTACATTTAAGAATTTTAAAACTTTATAATCAAAAGATTTATGAGTATGGGAACTTTCTTTCTACTTCTGTCTATATTTATACATCATAAAAATAAAGGGGAAAAGATAAATTGTGAATTCGCCCCACCAGAAAAATTTCAAATCTCCCTCTGACTTTGCCGACTGGTTACGGCCCTGCCACGACCATAGAATTAAGAAGAACTTGAAAGAAGATGACAAGCCGGTTTCGCTCTGCAGCCGCGGGAGCTGATAGGATGGTCGCTAAGGTAACTTCCTTGCAACCCTACCGCTATTGGCCTGCTTGGATTTAGTTTCGATAGCAAGTGCTAAACAAACAATTCTGGTGGCAAACAGGCAGCAGGGAAGATCCTGCGTAAAAACAGCCTTGTCTTCCTTCAGTTACTATTCCTACTTCCATGGCCACGACACTTCTAACCGCGTGGGCAACAATCGCTGATTGATATAAATGGGCAACAAAACGCTTGATGATTCAGCCTGTATTATAGTATGCCTAGGGCCTAGGTTCAGCAAAGAGTTCTCAAGTGTTACACTGGTGAGGGATTTCCATCAATGTGAAACACCTATAACTTAACTAGGAATATTTATGTGGATACGTACTAACCCCATGTTTTCCAATCCATCGACAAAAGGACGCCTTTTCTGTTAAGAGATTATCCATTGCCTCCGAAGATGACGATGGAATTCAGGATATCACAGTGTGTAAGTGTTATATCCAACAGTTAATCAGATGTGGTGTTATTCTAATCCATATTAGGGACACTTTAGATGTAATTTGTCAGTTTCAAAGGTATCTGACAGCATAAACAGAACCTAAAAAAATCATCTAAATATGATTACAAACATTTAGCAAATATTTTAATAAAAATGCAATTGGTTGTGAAAATCTTCGGTAAAAAAGTAAGATTTCGAGTATTTGATTTACTGCTTTATGGTACTTCGTTTTTATTTTTGTTCATTTTGTCATAAATCTTACTATATGTTATGAATTTGAAGATATGAAAATATATATATATGTTTACTGTGGGCTACTTATTTATTTATTTATTTATTTATTTTTAGTTTTTCAGCAAAGGTGGAATCTACATCACGTGTCAGTCGTCGCCGCTTTTAGTAAAGGATGAATCAAGGAAGATTGATGAAAGCAACTACAGAAAAATTTGTGCTTGTGTCACATTTAAGGAAAACTGCAAGGAAATTTCCATGACTATATAGGGCAACATCCATGTCAAACGCTATCTTACTCAGTGAACATTGGGAGCAATTCTGACCTATAGCTTGTTGTTTGATAATCTGCTAAAAAATTTATTGTAAAAAGTTCATTATTTATAGTAAAAGTTTACTGTAACAAGTGGGTAAGTGTGATCGAAGATCGCACAAAGGGTTTCGTTTAATATTCCTTTCAAAACACTTTATCCTTTCTTTAATAAATCCAAATAAATTTCATTTTCCGAAAAAAAATGTCATGTTTTTTATAAAGTAAAAATTTACCGGTCTATTTTTCTCGTTTTTTCGAATATCTGAACCGGCCCGCTATAATACTCTGTCATAATAATATCTGTTATGTAGACAAAATGCGATATTTAAAAAAAAATAGTTTATATAAAATAGATATTTTAACCTATTGCGTAATCCTCTATAATCCAGGTCCTACTGCCAAATTGCGTATTTTAGAAAGTGATACTTTTTGTGACAGTTCTTTAAAAGTATCTACATTGATTTTAAACTATATTGTTGTTAGCAAACGCCCATGTTTGGAGCTAACCTTGCCCACAGATTACGGAAAATTAGTTATTTTATATTTTACTAGCTGTTACCCGTGACGTCGTTCACGTAACATTAAAAGAAAAATAAATGCATTAATTAAAAAAAACGTTTCATCCCCGATAAGTAAAAACATATGTACTTTTTATAGCAAACTCCGTTTTTTCGAATATCTGAACAGGCCCGACAGCGGGCGAAGCGCGCTATTATACTCTGTCATAATAATATCTGTCATGTGGACTAAATGCGATATTTAAAAAATAATAATAAATTTCAAAATTAAACATGTTGTACACCTTCAAAATGTTAAAATATGCGAATATTTCCAAAATCGGGTTTTTATCATGATTCAATACGTTCCTCAAACTCATATTTACTATTCTCTAATACTCATATGGATACTCGCTTTGTATTATTCCCAAACATTTGAAAAATCCATTAAACTTCCAATATGACGTCAGATTAATTTCTTTTTTATGCTCTAATGACGTAATATTACTCTGCTTTCTGCACATACACATACTCATACTGCTTGTATTATTGAGAAATCTTTGAAAATTTACGTTTTATTACCATTATGACGTCATATGATTTTTTTTTTTCAATTGGTGAAACTTTTTATTTCATTTTTCACGTGGAAATCTTTCAATAGAAAATTAATTATTGTAGAAAGAAATTTATTGTGGATTTTTAATTGTTGGCAACTGCTATAACGAAAAATATTCAAATTTAATAGGAAAAGGCTGTTGGAATTTTGGTTTTTTATCTCTATTTATTAAAATAATACAATCTTTTTCAAATTTTAATATTTTGAGCTTCATAGTAGCTATTTAGCTATAACTACACAAATTTTCATGCATATAAGTTATATAGTTTCTGAGAATGGCTCTGTGACGGACAGACAACAGAGCGGGAGTAATAGGGTTTCGTGAGATGAACGAAACCCTAAAAAAAGGAAAATGTTTTTTAATGTTTGGAAATTTAATATAACACATATGAAAATATGCAATAACCTTTTCCGAGTTACCCAGTACTCGGAAATACTTTCTATAGTTTTAGAAAACTCGGAAACAAATAGATTTTTGGGGTTTATAGAAGCTTTTATGTATATAATATGAAAGGTTGGGTATGGATGAGTGAAATTAATGGAATAGTGGCGGATTGTGAACGGTTGTATTATTTTGTGACAAATCCAGTCAACTTGCGTGAAATTTTTGGTAATAGCTGATATCTGAAATTCCAAGTAAGAACACAAGGTGGTTCTTTGCAGTTGTATTTTTAATCCAGACAATCAGGCGTAAGTGTAGCAAGCAAATTAAAGCTATGTCGCTTTCAATAAATAAGCTATGACTAATTCTTTATTTGTTAATATAAAACGATTTAAATCAAATTTTTTCAAAATAATCTAGGAAATTTATTAATTAGACTGGGTTTTTCGTATTGCTTATATAAAATTACGTGATGCCTACTTTTTTTTTTTTTTTTTTTTGGAATTTTGAGGCACTTATTACAAATGAAACACAAAGGCACTTATTAGAAACGAACTATAAAATCACTGTATATACAAGCATAAAACACAAAAACGTATTCCTATGAACATTATAATAAACATTTCAACTTAAGATAGACAGTGGACATATATTAATGGTACATTTTAAAATTCAATACAACGTAATTGACGTACGACTGTGTGGGTCTGTCAAATATGAAAAAAAAATAATAATAAATAATAATAAAAAAAATAGTTCCAAGATTTGGTTCCAAGATAGATGGCGATAAACCGAAAAAGGAAACAAGGATAAAAGCACCAGAACTATAAATCAAATAATTATAGAATATTTGTTTTGTGCAATTAATTACCATATTTCAGCACGTGACCCCTTTGTGACTCGAACTACATTCAAACGGACAACATTTATTTTAATTGAAGCGTTCGGTAGTATAGATTACGTAAGAGGCAAGATTACATGCACGCACACTCGGTGAAAAATGGCTGCAACAATATAAGTTCTACATGGTATAAAAAGCTCGCTCAATAACTGCTTTTATCTCTATGTTTTATGCTTTTTACTTTGTATTCTTTGATATAATGCCATTTATCATCAAATTTTGGATCTCAAATTATGGTACATATATTGGTTATAGCGGTCCCCACAATTACGATTATGCCAAGATTGCATTTACGATTTCGCCAAGATCATCTTATATATGTACCATATATACGCATACATATACTCCAAACGCTCATATTATGTACGATATATGTCATTATATACATATTATTTACGCCTTATTTGCCATATACACTATATTGCCAAAGGTGACAGGTCACTTGCGATTTTAGACGTTTTGTTAACTATCTAGAAAAATACATGAGGAATTAACCTGAAACTGCAGGTGTGTAAACAGTATAGTAGTATAGATTATATATTTCAGCGAAGATTTTTTCCCAAAACCCCATAGGGGGACTGCCAACAAAATGAAAAGAACCAATATCTTTTGGATAACCCTGTAAAAACTAATGTAGCAAAGACTTACAAACTCGAGATTATTAATAAATGGCTTATTGTAATATACTGTGTTCATTTTTATGAGGATAGCATGTATACTCGTAGAGAAATTAAGGTTTTTATAAAAACAGTCCCAAATTTTGCCTAGTTTTTTGCTTATAATTTGCAGAGTTCTTAATATAAAAAAAAGTTCTTTTCAAAAAATATGACAAACAACATTGTACGTAATACTCTGTAATCAGAATTAAAAAATAATAAAAATTGGATGAAAAATGAGTAGGTTTACTAAAAAATGTTTCACTGCGCATGCGCGAATTCAATCATAATATAATATGCATAATGTATTAGCTAAGTAGAGCAACTTTTCTAAAACTCTCAAAATCATAGCTTGAAAATTCTGAAAATTATCGTCGATAGAATAAGCTCGAAATCCGTTGTTCCCAAAAGGAAGCAAAAATATGAGGAGCTGTATCCAAATATAGTAGTACGTGCAATATTGTGTACGCTGTCTTGGCACTAATCAACAGATATATGATACAACCCCTCATCTTTTTGCTTCTTTTTAGGAACAACGGATTCCGAGCTTATTCTATCGACGATAATTTTCTGAATTTTCAAGATTTTGAGACTTTCACAAAAGTTGCTGTATATACTTAGCTAAAACATTATGCATATTATATTTTGATTGCATTCGCGCATGCGCAGTGAAATTTTTTTTAGTAAACCTGGTCATTTTTCATTCAATTTTTATTATTTTTTAATTCTGATTACAGAGTATTATGTACAATGTTGTTTGTCATATTTTTTGAAAATAACTTTCTTTGATATTAAGAACTCTGCAAATTATAAGCAAAAAACTGGGCGAAATTTGGGACTGTTTTTATAAAAACCTTAATTTCTCTACAAGTATACATGCTATCCTCATAAAAATGAGCACAGTATATTACAATAAGCCACTTATTAATAATCTCGAGTTATAACGCCTATGCTACATTAGTTTTTACAGGGTTATCCAAAAGATACTCGTTCTTTTTCCATTTGTTGACAGTCCCCTATGGGGTTTCATGAAATAATCTTCGCGGAAATATATAACCTGTACTATACTGTTTACACACTTGCAGTTTCAGGTTAATTCCTCATGTATTTTTCTAGATAGTTAAAAAAAGTCTAAAATCGCAAGTGACCGGTCACCTTTGGCAATGTAGTGTATACATCATATGTATATTATTAACATGTCATATATATTTGCGTCATATATAACAATAACTGTGCTATATGTGTCACGAAATGTTATATATACATCAGCTATTATTATAATGTCATATATGTGTTATAATTTGGCGATAAATCTTGGTCTCCTGGCGATTACTGGTGAGGATAACCCAAAAGTACCAAAATTATTTATTGACTGAAACAAAATTTTTCATTATGGAAAAAAAAAAAACACAATGGTCGGTGATTTCACTCTAAACGGTCGTACGCCTGATAATTGATTTAATAATAAATTTTAAGATGTGCTATTTAATTTACTGCCACCATGTATATAACACAGCTGTAAAGATAAAGCAAAATAAATGGAATGGAGTAATTATATAAAAAGGGAAAATATTTAAAAAAATCAAACGAAAATAAAAAACCATTACTTTGTTTTGAAACATATATCCATACATGACATAAAAACATGCCGGCGAATAAATGAAAAATAAAAAAACCAAAACCGGCAAGGTATTTCCGTCTGAAACTTCCGCACGCCATTTATTTTTTTTTCTTCCGGATATATGAATAAAAGTGAAAAATGAAAAATAATACATTTGATGTAGTGAATATAAATAGTTTCTTATTTCTAGAGGAAAATTCCAATACTCTTTTTACATGAAAGATATGTTTTTGATGCGTTATATATCTACGTATTTTTATTTTAATTTTTTTTACAAACCTAACACAATAAAATAGGTTAAATTTAGAGTTTGAAGAGTTAGCACATTGAAAATAATCAAAAATAAATAAATAAAAAAAACCTTTGAATTTTATAAATTATATAACATTTATAAAAAATTTCCAACATAGTTGAAGAGTGTTTATAAAATCGGTTTGTTTGGCTGTCTGTCGTCTGTTTAGCTATGCTCTAACTTTTGTAAATATACTCGGATTGTCATAAAACTTTTATATGTTATTAATGTTTAATACAGAATGTTGATCAGAATGGAAAAGGAAGTGCTCAACATTTATAAATCGTTTACAGTTCCACACAAAAGAACTACGTTACATACTAATTAATTTTTCAGCAGAGCTGAAATTAAGCTGTAAATGAATGAAATACAAAGGATGTGAATTATTACTTTACTAAACAGCGTACAACCAACAGAGTGAAAAAATATCCAGACCGGGGTTCGATCCCGGATTCCTTGGTACAGCGCACCAAGGGCTTTAGCAATTAAGCCATCCGGACTACATTCGGTGTAGCATTTTCTCACTCTTATATGGCTAAGCTAGGGCTCCTATAATACAGGCTGAATCATCAAGCATTTTGATGCCCACTTACCGTTTGTTGCCCATTGCTGCCTATGAGGCGAGAAATGTTTAAACGATTATCGAGTGAATAAATCGCTTAAAATGGACGGTTGTTTCGCATAAAATTGTTCTAATCTGTCAAGGAATGGATTTAGAATATTTAAAATCCATATAAATGAAGAAAGGCGGAATAATTTGTCTATAAATGCTAGAAGAATAGATCAGGATTGAAGAATTTCGCCAAATGCCGCGCCAACCAGATCACTTGTATACAATAAACCGGTTCTTCGAGTCCGATATGGTATATTGCAGGACGGGTGAGAAAGGCCTAATTGTGAAAGAGGAGAAAAAAATCTTATTCACCCCCCCCCCCTGTCTAGAAAATCCACCTTATTTATTTTTTGGATGAGTGGAAGCGGGGGGGGGGTTATTTAGATAGTTAAATTCATTTACTGTTGTTAAAAAGTGTAGAAAAGGCACTTTCTTTAATCGAAATTTAAATTTAAAAATTTTACACTTTACACTTTGAATTTTGCGCGGGGGGGGGGGGTGTAGGTCAAAAGGAAGAGTTTTGAAAAATCGCATTGCAAATACACTGATAAAACTTTATTTGTTACTATAATAGGTGCAAATGCTAAAAACACAGTTTTAAAGCATTAAAACAATTTATGATGTAAAATCAGATGTCAAAATACCTAACCGCTTTTGGCTAAACATTAGCCATCATCAGAGGATAAAAATAGTCGAAACACTATATACCTTGTTTCTATATAGTAACAAATAAATTTTTACCAGTGTGTTTGCATTGTATTTTTTCAAGTTTAAGAAGGTGAATTTGACGTTTTTACTATATGGAATTTTCTACATATTTTTAATTGAAAGAGTTTTGTTTAATGTGGTTTTCAAATTCCCTGCTCAAGAGCGCAAATTTTTTGACATATTTTCTGACTCATTTTTAAACGAAAAGGAATAAAATTGGCAGAACTGACTGTTGAAGTGATTTGGAATCGAATAGCGTTTTCTAGTTTTTGTCAAATAAATTACTTATCGAGTAATAAGCGATCATTGTCACGTGACGACAAGCTTCTCCCTTTCTCGCGCTGCCGCGTTGGAAATTCGATTCAAACCGTCCACTTTGACAGTATTTTCTGAAAGATCTTAAGAAGACTTGCTAATTTTATGTGAGTTTGAACAAAAATGAATTCAAAAATATGTCAGAAAGTAGTTTCTTTGGATTTAAAAACAAAGGGGAGGATGTGAGATCGGTAATTTCGAAAAGGGGGGATTTAAATAATTGGTTATTTATTGTTGCAATAAAGTAATAAATGAGTAGACAAAAAAAATAAGTTTTACAAATTTTAAACTTTTATGTACTGGGTTGGTTGAAATTTTTGAACTGTAGGGATGTGGGGGGGGGGGGAGATTGAGATAACATTAAAAGAAAACAAGAAATTATTCGAAACACAGAAGGTTCTCATTATTCATCATCATTATTATTTTTTAATAAGGATTATTTTACGTGCGATTAAATTGTAAAAACTGAATATCTAACATACGAAATTTATTCCTTAATATCAGTATTTTAAGGCTATTTTATTAATAACAAATTATATCACAACTTAACTTCATACTGAAAGTAATAAAAATATAAGAGTCCAATGCATGTGAATATATATTTTCATATTAAATCAAATTTAGAATTAGTTAAATTTATGTCATTCTTAATTAATCATGTAAAGGAAAGCAATAAATATTAATTGATGAAAATGAATTTTCAATTTTAATATATTATTATACAAAAGCATAATTACATGTTTTTTTACTTTTTAATGTATGTCTACCTGTAATGTATGTCTCCTTAGTATGGCGCTATTAAATATCTTAGCTATTTATTCTTATATTTTTGCATATGATTAACTAAATTCACTCGCCATCTACGCGATAAGACGCCAAGTCATGCGTCCGCTTGGGCAATTAAATGGAGGCGTGAGTCAGCCCGGTATATAGGAGCCTTAGGCTAGGCTACAACCTCGCAGCACGTCAATCATGAGCCATATAAGAGTGAGAAAATGCTAGACCTGATGTCGTCCGGATGGTTTAATTGGTAAAGCACTTGTTGCGCTATACCAAGGGATCCGGGATCGAACCCGGTATGGACATTTTTTTCACTCTATTGACTGTATATTATCTAATATTATCTAATTCATTATTCCATTTATTTTCAGTACATACCATAAAGGTCCGTCTTATGAAAAATATGTAGGCTGAAATTTTGTATGTAAATGGAGAACATGAATTAGATAATAGTCGTAAAATTTCTTATAATAATGGTTTTAAAGTACACCATATTAAAGAATTAATCATGGATATCACCAATAATAAGAAACCAGAAAAGAAAGTTGATTCGCAAAAATACAAACTTTATACTCTACAATATTATCCAAACTTTTTTGAAAAATTAAAACACAGCCTTAAATGTTTCAATATCTGCTTAATAGCCAAACCCCCTCAAAATTTAAAGAATATCATTTGCAGTAAAATAGACCCAATTAATTTTGAGAATTATTCAGGAGCATATGAAATATGTTTTATTAAAGAAGACGTATCCACGAATTACTTCATAGGCATGACCAGCAGGAAATTTAATTACAGAAAAAAAGAACATGTAGCTGATATTAAGTATAATAGAAAAACAACAGCCCTGGCAAGATTATATCAAGAAAAAAACATCTAAATAAATTTCAATGAAAGTAAAATAATATTTCCCTCCAGTCTATACTATACATCCATAATAAGAGAAACCATAGAGATACTAACAGGCAAAAATACAATATGTAACGATGCGGCATCTTTTAATTTACCGAAACTGTGGCTCGAGTTACTCCACGGTCACAGAAATGAAAATAAACAACCAAGTAAAAATAAAAGATAACGTTGCGTAATTTCTAAAAAAGTACGTGGAAGTAATAACTTCAAAGCCCGTGCAATTATGTAATATTCTCATTTGTTTTTGAAAATAACTTGGAGTGAGTCACTATTCAGGAGTATATGAAATACCTTTTATTAAAGAAGACGTATCCACGAATTACTACATAGGCATGACCAGCAGGAAATTTAATTACAGAAAAAAAGAACATGTAGCTGATATTAAGTATAATAGAAAAACAACAGCCCTGGCAAGATTATATCAAGAAAAAACCATCTAAATAAATTTCAATGAAAGTAAAATAATATTTCCCTCCAGTCTATACTATACATCCATAATAAGAGAAACCATAGAGATACTAACAGGCAAAAATACAATATGTAACGATGCGGCATCTTTTAATTTACCGAAACTGTGGCTCGAGTTACTCCACGGTCATAGAAATGAAAATAAACAACCAAGTAAAAATAAAAGATAACGTTGCGTAATTTCTAAAAAAGTACGTGGAAATAATAACTTCAAAGCCCGTGCAATTATGTAATATTCTCATTTGTTTTTGAAAATAACTTAGAGTGAGTCACTATTCAGGAGTATATGAAATACCTTTTACTGAAGAAGACGGATCCACGAATTACTACATAGGCATGGCCCGCAGGAAATTTAATTACAGAAAAAAAGAGCATATAGCTGATATTAAGTATAATAGAAAAACTACAGCCCTGGCAAGATTATATCAAGAAGAAACCATCCAAATAAATTTCAATGAAAGTAAAATAATATTTCCCTCCAGTCTATACTATCCATCCATAATAAGAGAAACCATAGAGATACAAACAGGCAAAAATACAATATGTAACGATGCGGCATCTTTTAATTTACCGAAACTGTGGCTCGAGTTACTCCACGATCACAGAAATGAAAATAAACAACCAAGTAAAAATAAAAGATAACGTTGCGTAATTTCTAAAAAAGTACGTGGAAATAATAACTTCAAAGCCCGTGCAATTATGTAATATTCTCATTTGTTTTTGAAAATAACTTGGAGTGAGTCACTATTCAGGAGTATATGAAATACCTTTTATTGAAGAAGACGGATCCACGAATTACTACATAGGCATGGCCAGCAGGAAATTTAATTACAGAAAAAAAGAGCATATAGCTGATATTAAGTATAATAGAAAAACTACAGCCCTGGCAAGATTATATCAAGAAGAAACCATCCAAATAAATTTCAATGAACGTAAAATAATATTTCCCTCCAGTCTATACTATCCACCCATAATAAGAGAAACCATAGAGATACTAACACGCAAAGATACAATATGTAACGATGCGGCATCTTTTAATTTACCGAAACTGTGGCTCGAGTTACTCCACGATCACAGAAATGAAAATAAACAACCAAGTAAAAATAAAAGATAACGTTGCGTAATTTCTAAAAAAGTACGTGGAAATAATAACTTCAAAGCCCGTGCAATTATGTAATATTCTCATTTGTTTTTGAAAATAACTTGGAGTGAGTCACTATTCAGGAGTATATGAAATAGCTTTTATTGAAGAAGACGGATCCACGAATTACTACATAGGCATGACCAGCAGGAAATTTAATTACAGAAAAAAAGAGCATATAGCTGATATTAAGTATAATAGAAAAACTACAGCCCTGGCAAGATTATATCAAGAAGAAACCATCCAAATAAATTTCAATGAAAGTAAAATAATATTTCCCTCCAGTCTATACTATCCATCCATAATAAGAGAAACCATAGAGATACTAACACGCAAAAATACAATATGTAACGATGCGGCATCTTTTAATTTACCGAAACTGTGGCTCGAGTTACTCCACGATCACAGAAATGAAAATAGACAAGCAAGTAAAAATAACAGATAACGTGTGTAATTTCTAAATAAAAGAAAACTGCCCAGTTAAACTGACAGCATTGAGCTCACAGGCTATTCACACTAACTGTAAATTATATTCTTATTTCAAAGAATTTGAAATAAGCCCTCGAAAAATGAAGAAATCGACAATATATTAAGAGGAGGGAACCATCCCCCGTTTCTCCTTCTTATAATTAACCAATGAACCCATAAAACTAATCAGAGAAGCGCCTTACCACAATGAACCTATATACAAAATTTGAAAAAATCGGATAATTCTGCATGAAAAATCCATTTATCTAAATTAAGGGGGGGGGGGTTAGCCCCCCGTCCCCCCTTTATACTTAACCAAAGAACCCCCAAAACTAATCAGAGAAGCGCCTTATCACAATGAACATATATATAAAATTTGAAGAAAATCGGATAATTCTGCTTAAAAAACCCATTTATCTATATCAAGGGGGTTAGTCCCTCCGTTCCCCCCTTTATACTTTACCAGTGAACCCCCAAAACTAATCAGGGAAGTGCCTTACCACAATGAGCCCATATACAAAATTTGGAGTAAATTGGATAATTCTGCATGAAAAATCCATTTATCAAAATTAAGGGGGGGGGTAGCCCCCGTTTCCCTCCTTTACACTTCACCAATGAACCCCCAAAACTAATCAGGGAAGCCCCTTACCACAATGAGCCCATATAGAAAGTTTGAAGAAAATCGGATAACTCTGCATGAAAAAAATCATTTATCTAAAATAAGGGAGAGGATTAACCCCCCCCCCCCCGTTACCCCCTTTACACTTAACCTATGAACACCCAAAACTAATCAGGAAAGAACCTTATCACAATGAACCTATATACAAAATTTGAAGAAAATCGGATAACTCTGCATGAAAAAATTAATTTATCTAAAATAAAGGGGGAGGATTAACCCCCCCCGTTACCCCCTTTATACTTAACCTATGAACCCCCAAAACTAATCAGGAAAGAACCTTATCACAATGAACCTATATACAAAATTTGAAGAAAATTGGATAATTCTGCATGAAAAAACCATTTATCCAAATTAAGGGGGGTTACCCCCCCGGTCCCCCCCCCTTCATATTTAACCAATCAATCCCCAAAACTAATCAGGGAAGCGCCTTATCACAAGGAACCTATAAACAAAATTGGAAGAAAATCGGATAACTCTGCATGAAAAATTCATTTATCTAAATTAAGGGGGGGGGGAATTCCCCCCGCGTTAGCCCCTTTATACTTAACCTATGAACCCCCAAAACTAATCAGGAAAGAACCTTATTACAATGAACCTATATACAAAATTTGAAGAAAATTGGACAATTCTGCATGAAAAACCATTTATCTTAATTAAGGGGGGTTAGCCCCCCCGTTGCCCCCTTTATAGTTAAACAATCAATCTCCAAAACTAATCAGGGAAGCGCCTTATCACAAGGAACCTATAAACAAAATTGGAAGCAAAACGGTTAATTCTGTCAAGAGTTATCGCGTTACGTACGTACATACGTACATACATACATACATACATACATACAGAACGGGCGGGCACATAAGCTCTCAGGCTTTGATAGCCTGTGAGCTAAAAAGTACGTGGAAATAATAATTTCAAAGCCCGTGCAATTATGGAATATACTCATTTGTTTTTGAAAATGACTCGGAGTGAGTCGAAACATGTAAAACAACCTAATAAAAGTTATTTTAACTTGTATTAAGTTGTTAATTTACACCTTTTAGCATTTAAAACAAATATATTATTACAAGGTGTTATAATTTATTATATTGTCGGATAATGAGTTGCCGAGAAATTTGTAATCCTATTTGCCACTCTCTTCGATTTTTCATGACACTGTATTCCATTCAGATTTCAATTCAAAGATATATTTTAATTGGAAATGAGACGCTTCATCCGACGCAGTAAACTCTAAGTTAATAGGACTATCATTTTTGGAGTTATAAGGTTGGTTGTATAAGGTTTAATGGCGCAAGGTCCCATTGGGGACAAGCTGCGCCAAATGGAGTTATAAGGATGTTTCTTTTACGCAATTCAGTAATAGAGCCTTTAAAGTTTATAACGTCATCAAGCCACGATTTTATTCGAATTGCAATGCATTTTATAAATAGTTTACACATGTTTAATTTTCATATTTTATATTATGCATGTCCATGACGGGTAAGTATTACGGTGACCTCCCTAGTTTTTGTTTGTGATTATATTTTATTGTCCTAAATTAAGAAACACCCGTCTTTATTTACAGTGTAATAATACAAGAATTCCACCAATTTCATTCATGCAAACATTCTCTTTTAATTTTATCATAACATTAAGTTAAACCAAGATTTACACCTGGAAATCAAAAAGTTGGATTATTTCTTCTTTCTTAATAAAAGAAGAAACTGTTTAGAACTTTAACTTAAATGCAAATTTGACTGTGACGTTACTCTGTTTCGTTTAGCTGTATATAAGGAAATCTCTTGTAGAAAAAAACAAAAATTTCAAACCTCTGTACACTTTGACAGGCATTGAAAATGAGAAAATTTGATTTCATACGAAATAGGAGAAAAGTTTCTATAAAAGAAAATTTTATGCGGAATTTTGAATGGAGAAATAGGTAATGGGATATAAATGTCCTGGAAATATGTTTCTCAGCTAACAGAATATTATAACGTATTATTTACACTTCATTCAGTGATATTTTTTATTCGCAGTAGAGTTATTACTTGTCGTATGTGAATCATTTCACGGGAAATCATATGATGTTAACGACGATAATTGATTTAAAACAATTAAGGGATTCAATATGAGAATCCCAGGTTATTGTAGTATATTTTTGTTCGTTGGTTATGTTATATTTTTCTATATTAAAAAACATCCATCTTTATTTATAGTGTAGCAGTACAACAAATCCACCAATTTCATTCATACAAACATTCTCTTTTAATTTTATCGTAACATTAAGTTAATCCAAGATTTACACCTGGAAATCAAAAAGTTGGATTATTTCTTCTTTCTTAAATAAAAGATGAAACTGTTTAGAACTTTAACTTAAATGCAAATTTGACTGTGACGTTACTCTATTTCCTTTAGCTGTTTATAAGGAAATCTCTTGGAGAATAAAATAAAAATTTCAAGTTTCTGCACACTTTGACAGGCATTGAAAATGAGAAAATTTGATTTCATACGAAATAGGAGAAAAGTTTCTATAAAAGAAAAATTTATGCAGAATTTTGAATGGAGAAATAAGTAATGGGATATAAATGTCCTGGAAATATGTTTCACAACTAACAGAATGTTATAACATTTTATTTACACTTCATTCAGTGATATTTTTTATTCGCAGTAGAGTTATTGCTTGTCGTATGTGAATCATTTCACGGGAAATCATATGATGTTAACGACGATAATTCATTTAAAACAACTAAGGGATTCAATATGAGAATACCAGGTTATTGTAGTATATTTTTGTTCGTTGGTTATATTATATTTTTCTATATTAAGAAACATCCGTCTTTATTTATAGTGTAGCAGTACAACAAATCCACCAATTTCATTCATGCAAACATTCTCTTTTAATTTTATCGTAACATGAAGTTAATCCAAGATTTACACCTGGAAATCAAAAAGTTGGATTATTTCTTCTTTCTTAAATAAAAGATGAAACTGTTTAGAACTTTAACTTAAATGCAAATTTGACTGTGACGTTACTCTATTTCCTTTAGCTGTTTATAAGGAAATCTCTTGGAGAATAAAATAAAAATTTCAAGTCTCTGCACACTTTGACAGGCATTGAAAATGAGAAAATTTGATTTCATACGAAATAGGAGAAAAGTTTCTATAAAAGAAAATTTTATGCGGAATTTTGAATGGAGAAATAGGTAATGGGATATAAATGTCGTGGAAATATGCTTCTCAGCTAACAGAATGCTATAACATTTTATTTACACTTCATTCAGTGATATTTTTTATTCGCAGTAGAGTTATTGCTTGACGTATGTGAATCATTTCACGTGAAATCATATGATGTTAACGACGATAATTCATTTAAAACAACTAAGGGATTCAGTTTGAGAATTCCGGGTTATTGTAGTATATTTTTGTTCGTTAGTTATATTATATTTTTCTATATTAAGAAACATTCGTCTTTATTTATAGTGTAGCAATACAACAAATCCACCAATTTCATTCATGCAAACATTCTCTTTTAATTTTATCATTACATTAAGTTAAACCAAGATTTAACCTGAAAATCAAAAAGTTGGATTATTTCTTCTTTCTTAAATAAAAGAAGAATCTGTTTAGAATTTTAACTTAAATGCAAATTTGACTGTGACGTTACTCTATTTCCTTTAGCTGTTTATAAGGAAATCTCTTGGAGAATAAAATAAAAATTTAAAGTCTCTGCACTCTTCGACAGGCATTGAAAATGAGAAAATTTGATTTCATACGAAATAGGAGAAAAGTTTCCATAAAAGAAAATTTTATACGGAATTTTGAATGGAGAAATAGGGAATGGGATATAAATGTCGTGGAAATACGTTTCACAGCTAACAGAATGTTATAACATTTTATTTACACTGCATTCAGTGGTATTTTTTATTCGCAGTGGAGCTATTGCTTGACGTATGTGAATCACTTTACATGAAATTATAGGATATGAAAACAATGAAAATTCATTTAAGAGGGTCCCGGGGTCAAATTTTATTTTCTATATTAATAGGAATTTTTTAATGATTTTTTTTTCTTCAAATGTATCTTTCCATAAAAATTAATTTTCTGATAAATTTTTTTTGAAAACTAAATTTTTGTAAAATACATTTAAAATTAAAAAAAATTTAAACTTATTTAATTTTTGATATAATTCATGAACCAGTTACCGAATTTTATTGTTTCTTTCACTGCTGTAAAGCAGAAAATGTTTTTAGATTTATTGTCCTCGGCATTTATAAAAAAATAAAAAAATACTTTCAAAATTTAATATAAATTTAAAAAAAAAAGAATTTTTCAGAGAGATTTTTACTTTGAGGAATGTAATTTCAAGATTTTCACATGAAATTAAAAATCTTGAACTCAGTTTATTAAAAACATGACATAAAAACTCTGTACAAAATTTCATACACATGTCTTGTAAGAAAGTTTAGATAATTTAGTAAATAAGAAATTACCGTTTACTTCATATTTTATTAATAAGTGATCGATGAAGACATTTAGGCAGCGATACTTACAAGTCTCCGAGGCCTTAATCAAATCTAGTGCTAGGTGTTGATTTCAGGTATAATTATTTATCATATTTCATTGTGTGATAATTTGAAATATGTACTTAAAAATGTATAGGCATGTACAGTATATCCCAAACTGTAACTAATTTAATTAAATTATGCTTTAAAGTTTGTCAAAGGTAAACTCAGAAATAGTACTGTTAGATCAACAGGATCTAAAATAAATAATTATCTTTTAATAAGCCTATTCAGCATCATGCTGATTTAAGGAATTTCGTAAGGAAATGGTGATTGTCTTTTCTAGGTTAAGTTAATTTCTTTTCGTAAGCTTTTGTAAATAAACTTTAATATCTGTGTTGTAAATAAATAATTAATTTAAATAATTTGAATATCTTTATTTACCACAATCTATGTGTCATATTTTTTTTTTGTCATTAATCAATCATTTTTCTAGGTATTTATTTCAGGGTAGTCATGTTTGTACTTCTTCCCACCATTTCTTATATTATTTTAAAGGGTTTTGATTTATATTAATTTTAATAATAAATTGAGGGCGGATGATTCATAAATAACAGGACTTCTAAAAATCACAACGCAAATTTTAATTTAATTTTAACGTGAGCGTTGTTTTATTTTATCCCTTTTGGCTCGTCTTAACTGTTATTAGAATTTAGATTACGATCACATTAAATTAATTTATTATAAGTATTCTAAATGCTTCCAACATGCTCTTGGTGTCGGTTAATTAATGTATGTTACACAGTCTTAAGAACAATACTAGCAATTAAATATAGGAATAAATATTCTACCCAACAATATTTCAAACATTACATATTATAAAAGGCCATAATATTTGAAAATGGGAAATATGTCATGACAGTTGCTGAAGTGTTGGTTGGCAACGCTTATAAGGGAAAATGTATTCCTCACTAGACAAGCTTCGTCATTTAGATGGGCAAGTCGGTATTACGTCAGGGGAAGTCTTCTAGAACTCGATAGGATGAGATTACAATTATGCATATAATATACAGTGCCTTCTAGATCATCAGGTCTGAATACTACACAGTATAAAGGAAAATATACTACTCATTAGACGAACTTTCTCATCTGTATATGCAAGTCGGAGATAAATCAGGTAATGTGTTATAGAGCTCGATAGGGTGAGATTACAATTCTATATGTGATATGCAATGCCTTCTATATCATCAAATATGAATTCTACACAGTGTAAGGGAAAATATACTATTCATTAGACGAATTTGATCATCTGTATGGAAAAATCGAGGACAAGTCAGGGAATGCCTGATAGAGCTCGATAGGATGAAATTACAATTCTACATATAATATGCTATGCCTACCAGATCACCAAATATGAATCCTACACAGTACAATGGAAAATATACTACCCATTAGACAAACATCGTCATCTGTGTAGGCAAGTTGAAGTCAAATCAGGGAATGTCTTATAGAGCTCGATACGATGAGATTACAATTCTACATATTAATAACGGATGCAGCGCATTCCAGATCACCAATATTGAATTCTACACAGTATCAGATAAAATGTACTACTCATTAGATTAGCTTCGTCATCTGTATGCGCAAGTCCCGGGACAAGTCTTATAGAACTCGATAGGATGATATTTCAATTCTACATAATAATATGCAGTGCGTTCTATATCCCCAGACCTGAATCCTTCACAGTATGTACCGGACAGTTTCGAAAGATGATGTTCAAGCCGTAATGCTTCAACAAATAACATTTTTTTTTCTCTGACACCTGTTATTAATTAATCTTTTGATAGACATTGAGGCCAGAGTAATACTGGACGTTGTCATTTTAAATGGGAATCGATATAGTTGAGCATTTGTTTCAATGAGAATAAACTATACACACAATGAGATGTTCACATTTAACATTCTTAATACCAAATGTGCCTGTCTCTTAATTTAAGCATATTTTCGTTTACTTGCGGTAGTATTTACTTGATCTGCAATAAAAAAAATATGTTTTGTAAATTTTACTCAAATTCATTAAACGATTTGGTTTTATTTATATGGTTCCTTTCTTGTTTTTGTTGTTCAAGTGTTGGTTGAATTTTGTTATTTAAGTTACAAAGTACCGTAACAAATTTTTATGTTCTTGTGAAAATTGCCTTTTAATTTTTTAAATATTAAACAAATATATATTTTGCACATAAATTGTGCATTTATTTCAATGAGAAAAAACTATACACTACAAACAGACAGATATTCACATTTAAGATTCTTAATACCAGATGTGTTTGTCTCCTAATTTAAGCTCCTTTTCGTTTACTTGCTCTGCAATAAAAAATATGTCTTGTAAATTTTACTCAAATTCATTAAATTGATTTTTTTTTATTTATATAGTTCATTTCTTACTTTTTCTGCTCAGGTGTTTGTTGAGTTTTGTGGTTTAAGTTATAAATTACTGTAACAATTTTTTTATCTTCTTGTGAAAATTGCCATTTAACTTTTTCAATATTACTAAAATTATTTTACACATGAACTGCAATTATATTACGCATGAAAAACGCCTTTATAAATTCTGTGCGTAAAATTCCAAGAAGATTCAATAGAAAAATTTAAATATGTCTTCTTTATTTCATTATTGTATTCACACCAATCTGCCATTAAATAATTTTTTTTAAAAGTGTGAAATTCTCATTAATTTAATTTCAGTGTTTTCTTTTTGAAGTATTTCCTCGAGAAGCTAAATTTTTAAATTATGAAATTTAATGTGTTAATTTCAAGTGATAGTTTGTTATACACCACTTCTTAGTAAATTTTTAATTGAGAGTTTATCATAAGATTAAATCATTTCATCACCTTTCAATTTTTCACTAACGCTATCTCATATATCTTCATTGAAGGAACATAATTATCTTCTAAACACTCTTTGAAAAAGAAATAACAAAATCTGTAATAAGAGCTTAAATTTCATGTATAACATTTTTCTTAATTTATTTGAAGGACCTTGGTATTTTAAAATCACAAATTCGTCCATTGTTCTGATTAAAGATAAATAAATAATGTAAGACGATGACAAAAGATTATTCAAGGATTTTGAAATATGTTTGCTTGTTAAGGATCATGAAATGTGATATTATTCTGCATTTTTTTTCCATTTAAAGTCTCACGTAAATTTTTAAAGAATTATTTCATAATCCATGCAAACTTTTAATTTCACGCTTGAAATGTTTCATTGTCGTCGAAAGTCAATTGATTTAATATTTTTGTGCAGGATAATTACATAATCTTTTCGTATTTTCTACTGCATTGTGTTATTAAATTGTGAATTAAATGCAAACCATCATAAAAACATAAATTTTTAATGAAGGTATTTTGAAATATGTAAAGTTATTAAAAGATTGTTAAATACAATGAACGAAGCATCAACATATTTTATTATTTAAAATGATACTACACAACAAATTGATCAACACAACTGAATTGAAGTTCCAATAGTGCTGAAACTTAGTAATGTTGTATAATTAATTTTAAATCATCAAAGTATATTATATTTTTGGCAACCAAAATTAAAGGGAACACGCAGTACGTTTCAGTAGGGTGTTACTACGCTTGCACCTTCAATAAGGTGTTGATTTCGTGCAACTTTTATAAATTGCGATTCTAAGCATGAGAGTGAACCAGAATAGTCCGTGAGACGGCGTCACATTTTTGCTACCAACGTTAGAGTCAATGATTTTTTTATGTATAGAAGGTTAAATGGTAAAAATAACGAAACTTCCTGCCAACTGCCATAAGAAGGAGGGTGTTGTCATATAAACATTACACAACCTGCAGTAAAGTGAAATGAATGGTATCTTTATTATGGATTATGCCAGCGAAATCATGGAAACATCTGTAATCTGGACATTGTTCATTTCATGTTGCAGTAGGCTGTGCGATGTTTCTATGGCCAAAACACTGCTTGTACAATAGATGGCTGGCAGTTTCGTTATCATCTGTAACACCCAATCTAACATATATACAAAAATCATCGACGCTCAAATTAATTTCAAAAATGTGACGCTGCATTACGGTCTATAATAACTGAAATCAAATCGGTTGTTGGTACAAACAATAAAATATTGTTGTCATAATAGGCACAGAAGCTTCACATCCAAAATATTGTAGTGAGGAAATATATGAGATAATCGCACTGTTCAAGGAGTTTCTGTAAACTAATTTAGATATTGCTTAGTACTACATGCCGTGACAACATATACGGGTATCATTTTGCTAGAAACACAACATGGCATACTGCGATAGGAAGCACACATCACAGGACGCATGACAATAACATCTTATCGTAGATGCTACTTCAGACCATTTCAAAGGGTCCCACGAAATGTTCCACTAAATAATAAAGCAAGTTTGGAAGGCTATTTTGAAACCGGCTGTGAAGGACAAATATTGAATATTTTCAGAACGGATACACAGGTGTGTGGATACTCAGGTGCTCAGGTGGATACTCAGGTGCAAACGAAAGACGGCTCTCATGACGTATTTTACTGCAATTATAAAATGGAAAAATTCTATATAAATAATATAAACAAGAATATGCATAAACACAACCAACAATTATGCCTATAATATCAATTATATATTTCATGAAGATAAAAAAAATACGTATAAACATTTATAGTAAAATATGTAGTTTTCAGGTCATACCTTTGGACAATTGCACATAGCCGAATTTAACTCGCAGTAACCAAATCATAATCAAAAATCGACTGGAACATGAAAAATGGTACCAAACCCATCAAAACTTAACCCACACACACAAAAAAAAAAGACACACTCTGGCACCCATTAGTTCGACCCGAAGCAAAGCAATTAAAACCAACCCGTCCCATGGGTCCAAGTTCAACGCATGGCAATGAGCTAACAGCTCTGAATTTACATCCGCCCTATCCTTAGCGTTTGCCCTGCTGCACTCAAAGAAATTCGGAGATAATTCTTTTATAAATGCAACTGTCAATCGATAAATGTGGCACTTTTATGTTTAAAAAATGAGGTTCATGATATGCTGTGAATGTCCTCCCTGAACGCAGCTGAACACGATGTTACATGTTTCTGAAGGGGGTTGTTAGAAACTCTAATGTCACAGGCTGGATTTCGTAATACCTCCTCTCTCGTAATCCAACAAATGTGTATTGTTTATTCATGCAAACAGACTTTTTCAGGTGACCCATTGGAAAAATTCAGGTGTGGTAAAATCTGGTGAATCAGTTATGATGGAGAATCTGCACCCAGTTATTACCATATTTCTTACATACATGTATTTCTTAAACGTATAGTTATGAGATGTAATTGTTTGTTTTATTTCTTACTGCACTTTATAAAAAACCCAAAATTGTTCATATATATACCTGGATATTACAGGAACTTGACCCAATTCGCGCTTCCGGTCGAGTCGTGTTGACGCTATTTTTTTTCGTTACGGGTTGGGTTGACTTTAATTGTCTTTGGCTTGAGTTGGGATTTGACTCTTTTGGGTCAGATTCGATTGATCCGATTTTTAAATTTAATTCTAAAAAATCGGAAAATAGAATATTTTTTCAGATGGCAAAATCTATATATCTGAGCAGCATCAATAAGTATATATATATATATATATATATATATATATATATTCTTTTGTAAACATAAAGGATAAAATTGATATTAGAAGTGTCATTGTTGACTATCTTTCCATATTTGTATTAAAATATAGATTAAGTTTCTTCTATTTCCGATTCGTGTGGAAGTGTGTCGAATTAAAATCGGGTTTCGGGTTGATGGAATTTTTTTCTCGGGTTTGGGCCAGATTTCAAGTTGACATGAAATGTAACTTTCGGGTTCGGTTCGGGTTTCAAGTTGACATGAAATATAATTTTCGGGTTCGGGTCGGGGATAACCAGACACGGACAGGACTATACATCCACCTGAAAGGCTGGCATACAGGTCATACAGCCGGGTATAAATAATCTTTAAACCCAGTGGTAAGATCCCTTAATTTATTTTTTACAAATTTTGAAAATATTTATAAAAGTTGCTAATTTATGAAGTATTAACAAAATATTGGCACAAAATATTCACAATTTTTTTTCAAAATTTAATATGGTGAATACATATTTATTTTCTAAATTTTCTTGAAATTTTTAAGTATGTTTGGCTGTGTGCCGTCAATGAAATGGTGCATCAGTAATCTGATGTTTGAACTTGTTAATTATATATTAACTTAATTGTATTCTGTATACACTTTATAATTACTTATCTTTAAATAGGAGATTTGGTTAGATTTTATGAAAGAGCTTCTTTAATGTATTTTGAAATTCAGAGGTATTACAATTACACACACATACACACACACACACACACACACACACACACATATATATATATATATATATATATATATGAAATGTTTATAGTCAGAGCTTTACTGATTCATATTTAAAGGGAAAAAAGATTTGACAAATGATAATACACGGTTTTATGTAATAATTCTTTATTTGTTCGTAAAACAATTGCAAAACGGATCATAAAACATTAATTTTAAATGTAATATAATAAACTGTTTATAATTCATTTATCATTTTTTCAAAATGCATAGCATACAGGGATAATGCTTCGAACTACTAAAAAAGTTCACATTTATTCCTGTTTATCTCTAAACAACCATGAAATTACTAAAATATTTATTTTGTTTTTCATCTTGCCGCAAATTATTTCTTCCAAATTATACTTCCTCTCAACACTTTTAATGGGAGAAATAATCTTTTTTAATGAGGTTCAAATGAAAGACTTGAAGTACTAGCATCTCAGTCCAAGTTTAATTGGGAAGACAATTAAAAGAAACATGTATTTATTTTATTGTCTTCAGAATTAAAAAATAGTTGTTATACGAGCCTATTTTCTTGCCGTTACTTTTTCTTCATTTTTGTTTAATCCAGTGTTGTAAATTAAATATTAATAATGCTACAGATCTGTAAAAATTTTATAAATTTGTTTCGAATCACAGTTAAAATTATTTTTTTTATAATATATATTTTTTTATACTTATTATTTACAAATCTTGAACATATCGCCGTTGGAGTTATACGAAACTATTCGATTTGTTGTTAAAAGGTATTTAAGACTTTTTATATATACTGTAATCACTTTTAACATATAAATGTATAATTTAAGATACTGCATGCTAATTAAAATGCTTTAGCATCATAAGTCCAGCATAAGCTTCACTGAAAAAAAAAAATGTTGATTTTACAGTATAAAACTGACAGCTAAAATTAACAGTAATAAACAGTAAAATAAGCAGTAATACGCTAACGCGCATGCGCGGTAGTGTATTACTGCTTATTTTACTGTTTAGTACTGTTAATACTGGCAGCTGTGATGGCAGTATTATACTGTAAAATCAACAATTTTTCTTTTTTTTTCTTTTTTTTTGCAGTGTATCAATCGCATTCTAGCAATAGAAATTATACAATTATGTTTATTTTTTTATGTACGTCTAAACATAACTTTAGGAAGGGTACTCCAATTTAAACAAAAATTATCCTTCTGTTGGTGGTTGCATTTTAAATTTCATTAAAATTAAAAAATGCTATGTAAAAAGTCCTCCCGACCGGCACCGGGAAGAAAACGTAGCTTTCCTAATATATGTATATATATATATATAACGAGAATTTCGCCAAATTAGTCAGCTAAAAGTGGTTTCCAGGGTGTCTTCATTTATGGCAATTTATTTTTGGTTGCCCAATTTGGTGATATTTCGCTAAGTGTTACCAAGTTTGTGTTATTTTATGATCTAAAATATGTATTTTAGACGTTATGCACTAATACTTATATAATTGTATGATTAACGTTTAAATCGTCTAGACAATTTTAAAGAATAATTTCTGTTCTACTTTGACACATAAATTTATACGTATAACATAATTCAGATGTAAGAAGTAAACATTATAAATCTTTATCCCATAAAAGATACTTTAGATACGTGGATATTTCATGAAAGAGCAGAATATGGAAAACAAATCCCTTAAAATTAATTAAATATGTATTTAATTTAGTTATTCATGTTTAAAATAATAAGTCAGTAACATAAATCAAACATTATCTAACGTAAAGTTAATTGAATGACTATTCAAAATTCTGAATGGATTGTGATATTTTAAATATAACTTTCTAAATCAATTACGCTTTAGGATTGAATTCTGTAATCAATACATTTATTCTAAATTATTGATCTGCAATAAATGTCTAGAATAAAAGTGCAATTTATTAAATTGCAAGTATAATTAATGTTTATGTCAAAAAGGGTCGTTCTTCAATAAGTTATTAATGATGTTTGGAAACGGTTTTGATAATATTTTCAAAAATGACTTTTCTAAACTGATGATGACAAATTTCAGAAATTTTATTCGTAATTGACAAAATGCAGTAATTGAATAACCAAGTAATATTTTTTTAGTAAATAAATAAAATAAAATAAAAAAGTTTAAAATATAGATTAATAACATATGTTTGCATGAAGTGTGTTTAAGCATCTGCGATGCTTTTTTTAACTGACTTAATTTTATAGACAAAACAGTAATTGCATCTTAGAATATCCAATAGTTCAATTAGATAAAAAACAAAAACAACGTTTGGTTTTTGTCTGTTATATCGATTTAGGCTATTTATTAATCCACATCTAAGTTTTTTTTTTTTTTTTTTTTTTTTTGTATGTAATAACTTTTGTATTTTGAAAAGCAATAATTACATAAAAAATCATTTATTTGCATTTACTTTTAAAAAAATCATGTTTAATAGCATAAAGCAATCATAATATTTAACACTTTTTCTAATATATTTTTGAATGCAAATATTTATCTTTTTGTCATCATGAAATATCAGGTGCAATTAGACAGGTTGATTAAAGTATAGTGCATAAAAAAAAAAAATAAACGTGACAAAAAAAGTTTATTGTACATCTATTTTATCACATTTTTTCTTAAAAAGGATTAAAAATTCATTTTCACAGATCATAATTAGAACATGCATAAATTTCATTTTTGTTATTTTGTTTTAATCTAATGCAATTAATAAGGTTTTCTTTTGCGTTCCTGACTAAAATGTGTAACTATTTTTTGATGAAAAAGCATAACTTTGTTATAATTTTATTTTTTTTCACTCTACTTCTTTTAGTCTGCTCCATTGGCTGATTACGTTAGCTAATTACCTGAATTTCAGAAAAAACATTTATCAGTGTTGTACAATTAATTCTGTCTTTAACATTTTATTAATTAAATCTCATTAAAATATTATCATAAAGCATGTATCATGTTCGAAGAGTATTGGATTGGTTTAAAAATTTACATCGCTGAAGCTGAAAATGACAAATATTATTGAAGCATTGTATTTTAAAAGTAAAATGTACAGCAGGCGAAATAACACTGAGAAAAATGACACTTTCAAATCTGAGTAAATCGATGTTTTCATTTTGTTATGAAACTTTTTGTTTCAAATATGACAATCCAATGCTTTCAATTCTGAAATACCAGAAATATTCAGAATATTGAAACACGGACATACTCAAAACTGAGCACATACAGTTCATACTCATTTTTAAAACATGGATATATTCAAAAATGTTTAGAATCAGTTAAAAAACATTTTTGAAACATGGACATACTCAAAAAGGAGCACATAGAAGTCAGTTCATACTCATTTTTGAAACATGAACATACTCAAATATGAGCATACTGAAATGTTTCAATTCTTGAGTGTGTGTATGTTTACAGAAATGAGTATATACATGTTTCAAACTTGAGTCATTTTGATTCGGAGCCATTATGATTATGCGACATTCTCAGATTTGAGTATTTTTTGCTCAGTTTTGAAAATGTCGTTTTTAGAGTGAAAAAAAAACAGAGAACATGCCGTACATTTTAATTAGCAAATTGTCCTATAGTGCGTCTCAAAAGTATATGGACAGGCGATTTTTTGAAATAACAGTTCAAAAAATGAAGCAATAATCACGAAAAAAATAATATGCATATAGTATCATAACATAAATTTATTACAGCAAAGAAATAAAGTATAAGTTTTACGTATTTTTTGTATAAAAATAAAAATAAAAATAGGCTGTCCCAAAAATATGTGGACTTTTCGAATATTTTCCATTTAAATTCAAATTTTGTATTCATTCATTTTAATTATCTTGAAAACCCTATCAGGCATGCTTCCAACTAGTGTTTGGAGTATGTGCGGCTGTAAAGAGAACCAACTCTGTTCCACTTGTTGCTGTAATTCTTGAATAGTAGAAAACTGTCGACAATGGGCATACACATCTCGTGCAAGTACTCCCCAAAGGTTTTCAATTGGATTCCAGTCTGGGCTGATGGCTGGGCAGTCTATAACAGTCACTTGATTCTGTTTAAACCAAGCTGTTGTTTAGTGGGAGGTGTGAATCGACGCATTGTCCTGTTGGAATTTCCAGTTTCCCCCCCCCCCCTCCCCTAAGATGTTTCCGATTGCAAGTAGATTACCTTTAAGGACATTTTGATAATCCTCAGAGCACTGTCGACCATTAAGAAAAGCAATATCAGTTGTTCCATTGGAACAGAATGCGCCCTACACCATTAGTGAACCCCCTCCTTTTTGCCGACTAAAGAACTCGCGAGGTTCTTTTCGTAAGTCATGCCAGTAGTATGCCCAGCCTTCAGGGCCATCCAAATTGAATTTTCTTTCGTCACTTAAGAAAACACTTAACCATTCATCCGTCCAATGCATGTGTTTTTTAGCCCAAAGAGCTCCAGCCTTTCTATGGTGCACTTTCAGCATAGATGACCGACACATTCTGCGATATTTATGAGTTTCGCTTACCTATATGCGACGGTGAACAGTAGATCTGGAAATAGGAAACGCCAAAGTCCTCGCAATTTCACGCACAGACTTTTTTTTGTGTTGAAACTGCTCGTAAAATTTCTCTATCTTGTCTTAGAGATGTTTTTCTTGGTCGACCTGAACTCTTTTTTGCATTCGTATTGTCACTTTTTGATAAAATTGCATAAATTCCAGATCTGATACGCTTCATTCATTTTGAAATATCAGAAACTTTAACATTTTGAGCTTTTAAACGCCAAATTTTAGCAATATCAGCAGCAGAAAATTCAACGTTGCGAGGCATTTTCCAACTATTCGACAATTGAAGAAAGAACAGTGATTTTATATTTCTAAGTGATTACGTCACAAGTACAGAACGCAGAAAATGCAAATTTTTCTGATACGGTGGTAATAAAAGCAATTTGTTTCATTGTCCATATATTTTTGAGACAGCTTATTTTGAATTTTATTTTTTACAAACAATCTGTGATATAAACATAATATTTCTGTATCGTAATAAGCTTATGTTATGATTCCATATGCTAATTATTTTTTTCGTGATTATTGCTTTATTTTCTTAGCTGTTATTTCGAAAAATCGCCTGTCCATATAATTTTGAGACGCACCTTAAAATAAAACGTTAAAATAGCCATACGACTGGAAATTATGTCCTCTTTCATTTATCTTTAGAAAAAATGATCAGTGAATCGTCTTCATATTAAATTTGTACCAAACTCTCTAAAACTTTGAGTACGAATACCTAATTTGACATGATATTTAGATTTTCTGGTAAATTGTACCTTGGGTTATCAAACGGGAAGTCAGATTCAGATTTAACCAAGCAGGGAGGCCTACCATATGGCTTTAGCCTCTGCAAGCCCTGTTTGGCAAGTTTATATATAAAAAAAATATTAAAAAAATACATATTTGACAAATCCCACATGCGGGCATGCTTAATTTTTATACCTCTAGTCTTAGTAAAAGTCCGAGGTTTGACATTTCATTAGTCTTAGATGAAATTACAAATTAAGTATAATTTTTGAGTATAAGTAAGCAGTTAAATATGACATAACAATTAAACTTTTGGATGAAAATATTTGAAAAATAATAGATTAAACAAGTCATAACAAGAATAAACAATTTTTTTTTGTCCTGAAGCAACAGAATGGAATGTCATTAATTTTTTATGTAAGAATAATATGCTTTATCTATATATAAACTCTTGAAGTACTGACATTTTAAGTATATGTTAAATTATATTATTTAACTTATTGTATATACCATGGAACTAGGAATCATTAAGTAAGCGTGTTCGTTCTTCCATGGTATATACACTGTTAAAAATTTGCAGCAAACTGCCCAGTCATTTGACCGTTTTTGTAGAAAACGGTTACATAACCGTAATTTAACTACATTCTGACCGTATTATTACTCATTTTATGGTCAGAATATAGTTAAATTGCGGTTTTGTAACAGTTTTCTATAAAAGCGCCATGAGAAAAATGACACTTTCAAATCTGAGTAAATTGATGCTTTCATTTCGTTTTGAAACTTTTTGTTTCAAATAGGATGAATGGACTTTCGATTCTGAAATACCAGAAATACTTAGAATATTGAAACATGGAGATATTCAAAACTGTTCGCATAGAGGCCAGTTCATACTCATTTTTGAAATATGGACATACTCAAAAATGTTTAGAATCAGTTCAAACTCACTTTTGAAACATGGCAATTCTCAAAAATGAGCACACAGAGGTCAGTTCATACTCATTTAAATGAAATGCAATATTTCATTTTTCAAGAGAAAAATAATTGCGGTGTAAATTGTGTCAAAAACAAAATTTAGTCAGTTAAATTTCAATATCCAGCGAGCGCTTTTTCATTTACTTTTAACAATCGAAGTGAAAATTTGTATAATTCATATCTCCCCTTCCCCACATAAATAATAAAGTTGTACAATCTTAATCACCATCTCAAATTGACCAAATCTATCCGAAATCCCGTTAAAAATTTTCAATTCTCTCAGCAGTAAATTAATGAATCCTATAAAAATATCAACATGCGTCAAAATCATTCGGTTACTTACATTTAAAATAACCCACTCATGTGATCATGTTGTTGAAGTGGATAAGACAATGAACTCGGAACTAGTAGGACTCGGAATCGATGCTGGCTCTGGGTTCAGTTTTGAAAATGTGGTTTTTAGAGTGCGGTCAAATGACTGGACGGTTTGCTGCAAATTTTGAACAGTGTAGGTCAAAACCTCATCTATATATTCACATACAAGCAATATAGATATGAAATAGTCGGTCAAGTAGCTTAGGAATTATGAACGTTTAAAGTTTGTAGCTCCTAATATTAAATTAATTTGTTATCGTTGCAAAACAGATTGCTGGTACTTTTTAAAGAACATCTCAAGACATATTTTGCTGAACGAGTTGTAAATTTGGATTTACACATTAGAAGTTTCTAGAATTTGTTTTATCTTTAAAAAAAATTATAGGTCACCAGTCATAATTTTTTTGAATTATTTTTTTAATTAATTTTATCTCTATCCCATGTAAAATTCACCATCAATGCCAAATAGAATGTCAAAAATGGGTTTTCGTATTGAAGATTTCAACGTTTGGTAAAATGTGAGTATGAAGACGGCCCACTATTTTTTTTTCATATAAATTGAAAAATAAAAATAAAAAATTCCAGTCAAAAGTCTATTTTTTTGGTGATAATTTGGGAATTGAAATGTATCAGGTGTTCTCCTTTTTTCGTAATTAAATAAATACATTAATACGTAGCACCTATAGTCGTTATCTCGTCTGTCCATTTGTCCGAATATAACAGCGCAAAAACTACACAACCGAATGGTTTGAAATTTAATATATATAGTCGTTGCAGAATTTTGTCGAGTCATTTCAAATTTTACGAAAATCGAATCAAAACTTAAAGAGATATTAATAGCAGTTGTCTTCATTCTATTAAATCCAATAATACGTAATTAATTCAATGATAACACGTGATAGGTAATGATTCTAGGTTGGCATGGCGATGACGTCATATTTAAGATGGAGTCCTTATATTTCCGTATTACTGAATTTAAAAACCAAATTGGTATACTAAAATTGTTTAATGAGAGCAATCCTATAACCTACCGATAGGTTTTTGGATAGATGCTTCCATAGAAATAGATATTAAATGGAAAAGGAATCTAAATATAGATTTCAAGTTTTTAAATTTTCAAAGCTAGGCTTAAGTTTCTCATTGAAAATTTCAGTAAATACCAACAAATGATAAAATGTTCCCAACTTAGAGTGTACCTATTTTATTACGGAAATTAATTATATCACAATAACAGACGATATAATTTATTTTTTCACTGAAATAATAACGGTGATTTTTTTTTTTTTTTTTACATTATCTTGTATTCGATATTTGCGTATAGTATAATTTTAATGCAACAGAATTGTAATTAATTATTTGCAAAAGTGTATTGAAACTTAATTTCATAAAATAAAATTAATATCTATAGTATGAAAATCTGCACATAAAATAAATTTTGTATTCATGCATTTTTGCAGAAGAATGCAACAGCTATTGCATTGCACCAAGATCTGAATATTAATAAATTTAGTTATAGTACGAACGCTCCTCATTTCTCACGTTTGATGTACAATTTCCAACTTTTTTTTTCTTTTTACGACTGTTCATTAAATTATCCTGGGGATTATGTCAGGACTACTGGAGTTATTGAACATCGTTATCTGTATATAGCACATAGGTGAAAATCATTCTAAAATTGAAAATTGCTATAAGATTTGTTTACATTATTTTTTTTACATCGTCCGCGTACCCTACAAGAAATCATTTTTATTTGGAATATATCAAGTATTTTTTTCAACTAATAAAGAAATTTATTTTAAATCTACATGTTCAAATAAAATAATCAATTTGTGTCCTAATATCGTTTAAAACGTTTCATAGGCAAACCTTCTATGCAATTATTGCAGCCATTATTGTCATTTTACGAAAGAAAATACTTCTTTTGGTTATCCGTCTTATGAAAAATGGGCAAGTAATTACCATATATGGTAACGCAGCCACTTTCTCTTTAGTTTTGTACATTTTAAATTATATTACAGTAATTGTTACTTTACATTATTGTAGCAAACAAAGGTTTATTGTTGAGATATATATATTGTTTAAATATCATGCTTCAAAATTATTTAAAACTACCTGATCCTCCCGGCGTTGACCGGTCCCGCCATAAAAATAGTACAAAACGCTAAAACACTCTAAAAATCACTGCATGAAACCCTTCTTCTACAACCCTTTTCGTCTGTCGGAAAGTAGAAAGATGGACCCCGAAGCGGAAATAAATTCAATACGACCCCCTCAAATGTCTGTGCCATTTGGTTCACGACGGGTCAGTTTTGAGCCAAAATAAAGAAAGGTTGCCGTTCGATTTTCACAAAAGTTTGCATTTTTGAAATTAGAAAAATAAACTACATATATACTGTGAGTTTCGAATCGATACCTCCAATAGTTTTCCTAATATAACAAATAACGAATTCGGCTAAAGTTGGGTTTAGCAGGATTGTTTTTCTAAACAAAGCACTTGTTGCCAACGGCAAAAGAGGAAAAAATGCCAAGTACCTTAGTGTTTTCTATATATAGTTTCATTAAAAAAAAGTCTTAAATTTACAGTATTCAAATAATTTTTCCTTGAAAGTACATATTTCATCTACTTGATGGCGTAAAATTTTAAATTATGCAATGTTTAGAAGGTAGGTATATATAATGTGCGAATTATCGCGGGAGTGAAGCACATGGCTTAGCAATAATGCCTAACTATTTCCATGGAATAACAATTAGCCTACCCTAAGACTCCTATAATAGGAGCTGACGCATATTCATTTTATTTCGGATTATTGGTACCCAGTTCAGCATCAAAGTACCGCAGCCGGAGCTGGGGTTGCCTAAGACTCCTATAAAAGAACAGGTTCTGATTAGCTTGTTTTTTTGACTGGGCTTCAATTCAGGTGCCGAATCTGCGACAATGCGTCCAATCTTCGCGTGAGAAAATGGTTGACGTAAAGGCTGCAACCAGATAAAAATACCAATGTGATGTATTGGAATGCCACATACCTACATCATTAAAAATTGTTGACCAGTAGGAAACAAGAGTCTCTTTTGAACAGAAAGAGCTATTCTTAGTTGACGAGACAGTCGGTCTCAAAAGCTCTGTATGTTCCAACTCCCCATTTTAAATTATGCAATGTTTAGAAATTAACCCCTTCGCGACTAGCGTCCTTTACAGAATTTTTAATCTTTTACCACCGGTTTTTCAAATCAGAAATTTGTGCCTAATTGAATCGCAGAAATGCTAAGATTAAATAAGACAAAGCTTACAATAAAAATTGACTGGTGGGTATATCTGTATACGTGTCGCTCGTCCCCCAACGGGTTAAATATATGTAATGTTCGGATTATACCGGACGTGAAGCACATGGCTTAGTAACAACTCCTAACTGTCTATTACTCCCCGGCATAGCAACTAGCCTAGCCCGTCTTCTCGTGAGTAAAATGTTAACCTAAAGGCTTCATATATATATATATATATAAACTCGGTTTGTGGGGTCAGGTGCCGCCATCCGAAAAATCTACAAGAGACCACGCCACTTTTTCCGGTCAAGGGTCCATTCTTCTTCCAGACCCCTATCCCTCATGGCTTTTTTTTATATCATCCATCCAGGTCTTTCGTGGTCTTCCTCGTTTTGAAAATACCAATGTGATGAAGCCTTGAAATGACAGATGTCTACATCATTAAAACGTGCTGACCCGTGAGAAACCAGTCTCTTTTAGAACATGCAGAGCTGTTCTTAGTTGAAGGAGACAGTCGGTCTCAAACTAGCTCTGTATGTTCCAACCCCCCTGTACATATAAACATATATTAATTAATGTTAACTATTATTAACTGTAAATATTGTTAACTATTTGTAGCCCAGAATATACATTAAACAAAAAATACCGAAACAGTTGTCTACTTTTTTTTTACACATTTGTACTATTTTCATGTCGTCCATTTATTTCTTAATATAACGGCACAATGATTAATCCTCCTTTTTTTAAAATTATTTAATAAAATTTCTTAACGAGTTGAAGACCCCTTAGGAAGTACAAATAAACCCAAGAGAATTTCATACATTATATCATTTATTTATACAACATTTATAGCAAATTACGTATTCAGCTTCTCAAATTTTAGAAACAGCATTCTTTTACGAAATCCTTTATACAGTTTCTTATGAAATCGAATTTTCTCTTTTCCAACGCCTGTCAAGTGAAATCTTTGTAATGTATTTTCTTATGCAAAAGTATAGAAAATATGCGATTCACATAAGTGTAATGTGGAATTTTGTTTACGTTACGTTTATTTCTTGATACAAAATAAATAAATAAATAAATCAGGTATCTGCTTAGAAAGATATTGTGCCCTTTAAAGAATTCTTCAATTTTTTTTTTTTAAATTTCAAAACAGGACACTTCACAAAATGTTTCACCTAAAAACAGGAACCTTCACAAAATTCATTTTACACAATTTTTTTCACAAAATTTGTTCACAAAATTGTCTTAAAAATAGACCTTTTACAAAACTTTTCCTCTCCAAACTGAATCTTTCACAAATTTAATCATTTAAAAGTAAAATCTGACTGTCACTTTTATATATATAAAAAAATAATGTGTATTCTACATACATATATCTTCTTTAAAATGTATAAACAAGAACCTGAATTCACAAAATTATGACTAGATTTTTCAAAAATGTAAAAAGCTTTTCACAATTTCACAAAAATAGGACCCTAGGAGAAAACTCTAGACAGACCCCTGTAAATAAATTGAACCCTCTTAATATAGCCATAGAAATCTAAATTTATTTTATTTTTATTAGGATTTCTATTACTACAACAAAAACAAGGGAAATTTTATACACTAAAAAGTATCAAAGATCGCTCCTCTACTGTTAAAAAATTACAGAAAACTGCCCAGTCATTCAACCGTTTTTCCATAACCTTAATGTATCTATTTTCTGACTAGAAAGGATATTGTAAATTATGGTCAAATAACCGCTTTCTATAAAAACAGTTAAAATGACTGGACAGTTTGCTGAAGATATGTAACAGTGAGGGAAACCATTGAAAGCTTTTTGCTCAAAAACAATTTCCTGTAAAATCGTGATTTTCAAGTACGAAACATTCCTGATCAAATTTCACAAGAACAATATGTGAATCGAACTTTCTTGAAAATTCTGGTCCTTTCAAGAAGTTTTTCTTTAATTTTTTTTTAATAACTTGAACCCAACATTTTTAAAAAATTGCAGCAAACTATTTACCGTATTTACCCGCGTATAAGTCGAGAAATTTTGGACAAAAAAATACTTTAAAAAAATTACAGAAAACTGCCCAGTCATTCAACCGTTTTTCCATAACCTTAATGTATCTATTTTCTGACTAGAAAGGATATTGTAAATTATGGTCAAATAACCGCTTTCTATAAAAACAGTTAAAATGACTGGACAGTTTGCTGAAGATATGTAACAGTGAGGGAAACCATTGAAAGCTTTTTGCTCAAAAACAATTTCCTGTAAAATCGTGATTTTTAAGTACGAAACATTCCTGATCAAATTTCACAAGAACAATATGTGAATCGAACTTTCTTGAAAATTCTGGTCCTTTCAAGAAGTTTTTCTTTAATTTTTTTTTAATAACTTGAACCCAACATTTTTAAAAAATTGCAGCAAACTATTTACCGTATTTACCCGCATATAAGTCGAGAAATTTTGGACAAAAAAATACTTTAAAGTTAGGGGGGTCGACTTATACGAGGGTCCTTAATTTTTTTTTTTTTTTTTTTACCAGAAGTCAAAAAGTCCCTTCTGAAAAGCAATTGTTCTCTTTTTGCATTCCATTACACAATGACGTCGTTTACTGTCGATTTCCATACCTGGAGAGAAAAAGAGGAATTAATTGCTTTTTCTTATCAGCGCTGATTTAAAGGTTTGGAAACTGAGTGACGGGTTTGGTGCTGGCGATGAATGTACGCCTACTACCCCCCCCCCTCCTCCCTCTGAGAGATCAGTAGATAAATTTCCCTCCCTTATGTATAATTGAATTGTCCGCGAGTGGCTAGAAACATATGACTCTCTAAAAACACGTGACCCGCGTTATATCTTGCGTGTTCTTGATAGTACACTTATTCATTATTTCTTCGTTTATCTTACTTCACTTTTTCTCCTTGTTTCTACTGATATGGCTGATTTAGTTATTAGAAAACAGAAACGCAATTCATACGCAGCTGGATTTAAACTTTCCTTTGCGGAAGAATCTAACAACTGTGCTGTTTCTTGTCATTTTGGGGTTCACGAAAAATTGATTCGTGATTGGCGTAAAAATAAGGAAAAGCTAGAAAACATCCCAAAATCAAAAAAGGCTTTGTGGCATGGAAAGTCGCCCTTTCCAGAACTCGAAAATCTATTGCATGATTGGGTTGTAGAGAATGGTTGGAGCTGCAGAATGGTTTTATTGTCACTAGAACTGTCATACTTTTACGAGCAATGGAGCTTGCAAAAGAAGAAAAGTATAGTGTTCCAAACACGTTTCGTACATCAGAACAATGGTGCACTAGATTTATGAATCGTAATGGTTTGACTTTACGCAAGTGCACTAAACTGGCACAAAATTTACCCTCTGACTTAGAAGCAAAGATTATGAAATTTCAAAATTTCATCATCGATCAAAGAAAAATGAATTCTTTTGAACTTTTCCATATAGGAAATATGGACGAAACACCCGTGTGTTTCGACTTACCAGAAAATAGTACAGTGAACTGCAAGGGGGAAAAAGCATTTTGGTAAAAACGACTGGGCACGAAAAAACCCGTTTTATGGTCGTTCTATCCTGTTTGGCCGACGGTAGTAAGCTTCATCTGTTGATTATTTTTAAAAGAAAAACGTTACCGAAAAACATTACATTTCTATCTGGTGTGCTGATTCGAGCCCATGAAAAGGGGTGGATGGATGCTGACAGAACAGACGACTGGCTTAAATATGTGTGGGGTAAAAGACCGTGAGCTGTTTAAAAAAAAACTTCTCTTTTAGTTTACGACTCGTTTCGTGGCCACTTTTCTGAAAACGTGAATAAAGTGACGATAGAACTGAAAACGACTGTAGCTGTAATCCCGGGAAGGTTGACATCCGTCTTTCAAACCCTAGACGTTTGCCTCAATAAACCCTTCAAAGCAAATGTTAGAAACCTTTTGGCAGAGTTTATTTCATCCGGTTGTCCAACATTTACAAAGGGCGGTAATATTAGACAGCCCGACATTGCATTAAATGCCCAGTGAGTTAAAGATGCGTGGAATCAAATTTCTTCCGAAATAATTATAAAATCGTTCAAGAAATGCTGCATAAGCAACGACTAGACGGCACAGAAGATGATGCCATTTTCGAAAGTGATAACGACGAGGAAGAATGTAGCGATACAGAGATTAAAAACGAGTATCAAGATGAGCCGATGACGACGAAGGATTTTTGTATTTTGTTTGGCGAGTCCGATACTGAAACGGAACTGGAATCAGTTTAACTTTGTATATTAGTTTAGTATATTATTATCTTCATTATTGTTTATTTAGTAATTTTTTTCCGGTGATTTCGAATAAATGTACAAAACTAAATAATAATAAAGTTTCTTTATTATTGTACATTTAGTACTTTCTTTTTTTTCCAGGTGATTTTGATTAATGTATTTTTAAAAAAATTCAAATTTCTTGATCGGAAAAGTGGGGGGTCGACTTATACGCGGGATTTTAAAAAAAATCAAATTTCTTGATCGGGAAAGTGGGGGGTCGACTTATACGCGGGATCGACTTATACGCGGGTAAATACGGTAATCATTCGGCCGTTTTATAGAAAACGATTACATAATCATAAATTAACTCTATTCGGACCATAATATGAACAATAATATAGTCAGAATAGAATTTAATTACGGTTATGTAACAGCTTTCTATGACAACAGTAGAATGACTGTACAGATTGCTGCAAATTTTTGACAGTTTATTATTTCCATGAACGCTCCTATGAATGTTTACAGTGCATACATAAAAATATGGTACATGCAATTCATTTACAGAACATTAATGCTAGTGGCTTCTTTATTAAGTAAATAAAAGATAACGCACAGTAATATCTCAGATGACGAAATTTATTTATTCAGTCTTCACATTTGTTATGTGAAATATCAGTTAACCGAAACATGTTTTCTCGTCGAAATAAATGCAATGCGGTACTGTTAGCACCTTCATTCATATTACATTCGTTAGCTGAATTTATGTTCGTTAGACGAACCATAAAAAGCTGCGGATAAATTTTCCATTAGACGAAACATTCGTTAGCTGAACTATGTATGTTAAAGAAGCCATGAAAAGCTGTGGAAAAAATCTTCGTTAGTCGAAATCTTCGTTAGCTGATCTATGTTAATTAGACGAGCCATCAACAGCGGCAAAAAAATCTTCGCTAGCGGAACTATGTTTGTTAGACGAGTCATGAAAAGCTGTGGAAAAAAATCTTCGTTAACCGAAACATTCGTTAGCCTAATCATGCTCGTGAGACGAGCCTTAAAAAGCGTCTTAAAAATCTTCGTTAGCGGAAGTATCAGTGTACTTTTTTTTGCTTTAAACATTTATGAAAGTAAACAAATAAATGATAAATATTTTCGTAAGCATTTATTTCTAAATTATAAAATTATATGGTTTAATAATCTCAATTTATATTTTCATTATGTAGGAAAATAATTGCTTATATTGCGCAATACAGAATATTTATATCTCATTTATTGTAATATTCTATTCAAAAATTTGCTAGAGTTTCTTCTAAAATCAAATTTTCACATTTTGAAATGTCTGTCAAAAATGTAAAGGAAAGCAAAATATTTGTAACGGATTTTCTTAAGGCGTATTATAACTTTTTTTTTTTTTTTTTTTTTTTTTTTTTTTTTTTTTTTTTTGCATATTTTTACTCCTTAAATCCTTAAGAACTTTGCGGTAAAGCAGGTTTTAGAAATTCATACTGGTTCAAAAATTATCCGCCTTTTAGTGTAGCAGTGAACAGGCTTATTTTTAGCGTATTGTGTGCGGCAGGCAGGTAGAAACAAAGGAATTGAGAAAGAGGAAGTTCAGGAGGCTTCATTATATGGGCCTTGTACATAGATGATTTAATATAAGTTGAAAATTGTGACTGTTATCTATGTTTGTTTGAAATCGTTGTAAAACTTTAAACCCGATTTTTTTTTCGAAATTCTGTTTTACAAATCGGTACCAGGTAGAACTCGAGATTGGATTGACCGATTTGGTTGAAATTTTATGCTTTTCTAGTATATACCTACTACATTTTAGTCCCTCAGGGACGCGTTTTTGAATATTCAAATTGTTTTTTTTTTTTTTTTTTTTTTTTTTTTGGCGCGATTTATAAGCAAAAATTTTTGTAACTAAAAGTTGAACAGCGGCCATTTTCGTCAGGATCGAAAAATTTATAAACCCATCCGAGAAGGACTACAAAATACCGCACATTTTAAGATTTTTATTTTTATTTATTTATTTATTATATTTATTTATTATATTTATTTTTTTATTTATTATTATTTTTTTTCTACAGATAAGCAGATTCTGAGATTCATCTACCGCAGAGCAATTCATTTTTTGCACCTCCCTGTATCAAAGACCGTCAAAGCACCATTTTTTTCAACCAATTTCCAAGTAAAAAATTGTTTTTAAAACTTTAAGATATGATTTTTTTATTTGAATTTTTCACAATAACACTTTCAGTCTTTGATTTATCTGCCATAAAATGCACTGCGATCTGAAGTTCATCGAAATTCAAGTACAAAAATACCAAGCTTTTATTAAATTTGGTTTTACGTTGCTTCCCGTTAATGCGTTCTATTTTTTTTATCCTAAAATATGTAAGAACATTTAAAAAGTTGATAAGATACTTAACAGAAAGTGGTGCCCAAGGTATTGAGATTCAATTCTCGTCAATTAATTAGAACTAGCTTTTTAACCCGTTCTACGCACGGGAGTTCATGAATTTAATTTTACAACCAAAATTAAAAATAAAAATCAGTACAACCAAATGTATCTATGTAATATGTAGAAAAAATATTTTCTACTACTGTGCATTTTTTTTTAATGAGATTTAATTTATCATGTTGCTATGGCAGCAGAGGATAAAACGATATCTTTGGAATAAAGGAATAAATATAATAAAAAGTTTTGTTGATGTTTGTGATAAAATGTTTTTCTTTTTAAAAAAAATGAAATAATGAAGCGCAATTAAATAATCTCTAATTATTTGCATGGGAGGTAAAATAATTATCGTAATACTCGCAACAGCTTCTTAGTATTGCAACGTGGCGTACGTAATATGTATATCTCACATTGCAGCAAACATTTAGAACTGGTTAGAACTTGCATGATCACGGGATTAACATTAAAAAATAAACATTCGTCAAAAACACAGAATAAAAACAAATCTATTTAAAATTTTCGAATTTTTTGTTCCAATCGTTCATGGGCCTCTTACCAGTAAACCTGTGCCAAATTTCGTAGCACTGCGCCCTGTGGTTTCCGAGTTTTTGTGGTTACATATATAGATACGCGCACGGATTTTAATAGGGTATATAAATAGTATGAAGTAATTAATGTTAATCATCTCAAATCTTTAATTTATGGGGACCAGGAGGATCTGAACTGATAACAATTGAATGTAGCTTGAACGTGGATTAGGGAGCCTGTAAGTAAATTCATTCCACTATTACTTTTTGCATTTATTTATTTATATTTTATACAAATAAAAAATGTATATATTTGTTAAATGGTACAAAACAATAACAAAGGTTTTGGTATTGTACGACAAAATTAAGCTTGCAAAACTAGTTTTTACACAACTTTGAAGTCCAGGTTTTATATTTGTATGTCGTCAATTCTTCTTTATACTGCTTATTACGCTGTCTCTCAATTGCACCTAAAAAAAAAAAAAAAAAACATTCGTAGAAAAATTAAAAAATATATATTTTTAATCTAAATTCACTAGAAATGTTATATATATATATATATATATATATATATATATAACTTGAACAACTAGTCGGATGTGCCAATCCCAAAACTTTCTTCTATCTCAATCGTGTTTATACTTCAAAATTCGCCATCGCATCGCGAATAAAATCAATATTTGTCGTCATTCTGTTGTACGTCAGCTGCTTGCGAATCGTCGGGTTACCTGCATGCGATCAGCCGATGCAGATGATAAACTATGAAAAGTCCTTCTGGCCTGTACCGGCAGGAAAAGATAGCATCCCTATTCCTTGGTTTTAAGATTTTAGCTAATTTTACCGGAAAACAAGAAACTAAAATGCGTGGAACCCGATTAAAGAAGATTCATTCCCAGTTCTCGTCAATATTGAATTTGAATGAGAATATCGTCAAATCAGTCCGCTATTGCCAAGTTGGCTTCATTTATGGTAACCTATTTTTGTTGCAAAATTTAGCGATATTTCACCAACTGTCGCCAAGCATGGCTATAATTTGACGTTGGCGAATACAAATAAATAGTGGTCAGCATATAAATGTTGAAACAATGGTTGCAACAATGAAAGAAAATTTTCCGAAACCATGTTGACTAAAACTCATAAATTAAACCCGTTTATGGATGAATTCTGCTTTCTTGTTTGAAAATGTCAGCCACCCTAAAATTTCAAACTGCTATATCTCGGCCATTTTTTAAGATAGAGGCAAAACAAAAATTGCTCCGGAATCCCTGGATCAAGGCCGCACATTGAACGGGAAAAACTTTTAGGATTTCTCATTTTTTTGTACATCTTTTTGAATTTGAAATCTTTAAATGGCTATCACAGCGCATCTTCCGGCAGAATATCCTCAAATTCAACTGGAACCTGCAAGCCATAGTCAAAAAACATATACAAAAAAAATGATTAAATCCTCTGCATAACTTTATATACTTTTCGATGATGCAATAATGAAAATGGAACAAAAGTAGCTATCGCAGCGCCTCCTTTTGTCAGAATATCCCAAATTCAAGTTGGAGCTGTTGGCCATAATCAAAAACATAGAAAAAAAAATTGGTTCAATTCTATACATAACTTCATACACTTTTCGATGATACAATGAGAATACGCAGACATTTTGTAAAAACATGTTTTTCGGAATCTCTGACCCCTAAAACGCGTAAATCCGTCAAAAACCGAAAGTCGAAAAAAATTTGATTACAATAAAAATTCAATTGTAGATAGAAGAAAGTAAAAAATTGTTTGTTTGTTTTCCAGGTATAGCCTGTAGATAATTTATTTTCGTTGATTTAAAAAAATATAAACATGCAAATCCGTTATCTTGTGCAAAAGTTATCGTGACAGAAAAAAAGTGCTTCAACAACGGGTATGGCTGTACGATCGTAATTGTAAGAATTTCCCCATCCAGAGAAAGTGTACGATATTCTTAAAAATTCAAGCTGTATAAAAATTATAAAATAAACAATGTTTTTCCTCATTTCAAACCTATAACCCCTTAAAATGACCAATCTATATTACATCTATTAAACATTTAGAGAAATTGAGGTAATAATAAGTTTCTGTATAATGTAAATAATAGGTGTTTTTTTTTTTTTTTTTTTTTTTTTAACAATTAATGAATAGATGGTTATTTTTCAGCTATTCGATAAGAATAAGATGGTACTTTTCTTCAATTAAATATTAAATATATATATATATATATATGAATCTGGATTAAATTATTCTATTTTTATTTCTATTTTCAGAAGAAAAAACAGTTACATAAATTTTACATTATATTTAGATAGCGCTTATATCCATTCTGTATATTCTACTATTCAAAACTTCGCAGGAAATCTTCTTTTACGAAAAAATTTCTACAGTTCTTTTAAAATCCAATTTTTACATTTTCAACGGCTGTCAAAATGTATAGGAGTTTGAAACCATTATATTATTCTGAAACACATTTTCTTATATACAACGGAAATAAAATAAAAACCCATTCAAATTTTCATTTAAGTTTAAGCTCCAAATTTTATTTTTTATTTGTTTATTACATTCTTCTATCTTTACAAGAATAAAGTATTGGACCCATGAAAATTTTCGACTTCTGGTTTTCGACCGATTTATACGTTTTAGAAGGTTTATGAGGTATCGACTACTCTGATTATAAGAGTAGGCGAGGGTTTGATTGCGAACGTAGTTTTTGTCCAATATCAGTCAAAGTGCGTAAAAGTTATAAAGGCTATCTTTCTCTAACTTTCGATGAATGAGTGTGAAAACCTCGGAACTTGTGATGTTTTTCTTAGTATTGATATTTATGTAAATTTCAACATCTGGCCAATCGATGTAGCAGTATTTAAGCGCTGGCATGCACTGGGAAAGGAACTCTGGCTCGGTTCTTGCCCTTGTTGTTACCTCAAGATCTGCTTTAGATGCCTCAACTAAGACGTAGCAAAGAAGGAATATTGGCCATTTGTAAGAATATATTTTACTTTGATTTGGTGATACTTGAATAAATGTATTGGGTGCTCACGCAGTGCTGTTTCTAGCCATCCGGTAATTGGAGTTAAACTTCGGTAGCTGGTTCGCATAGTGAAATTGACTGTTGTGAAAGTTAGCTTAACAGTCGTTTGACGCTACGAGATTGTAAGTTATTTTAAGTTATCTAATTACTGATATTGTTAATTTGAAGATTACTTGTTTCTTTGAGTGAAGTTTTGTTGGGAAATGATTTCTTCCCGGCCTGGGGAAAATTGCAGAGCTTTTTTTTAAAACCCTGCCCTTTAAATAAAAGTGGTTTGATTTTACACAACTTGAGCTCATTTTTCGGCTAGCTAATATTGACCATCACGCATAACAGCGACATGGCTGTTACAGGTCCTGAACATGATTTGACTGTCTTAAGGAAATGACTGAGTCTGTCCGTCAGTCTGTCTCTGCATGTGACAAATATTTTTTGGGCCCTCTATCTCAAGAACTAACGTATGAAATTTAATAAAACTTAAAATTAAGTTAGACCTTGATAAAAATTGGTGCTTATTCGTTTTTGCTGTAAATCGCCCGACAAGTGGCGCTGCTGTGCTCCATTATTCGTGATTTTCTAGATAGCTGTATCTCAAGAACTGATTAATGGATTTCATCAAACTTCGGATTCAGTTAGACATTGACATAAATTGTTGCTGATTAGATTTTGGTGTAAATAGTCATACAGATGCCGCTTGTATGCTACGTTTTTCAAGATTTATACGATTTTAGTGATAGTTATATCTCAAGAATTAATGCACGGAATTTCATCAAACTTCATATTTTGTTATTTTGAAATTTTAACATGTATGAAATAGAAGAAAGTTTTGGTTTTGGCACATCCGACGGTTTATTAAGGGTAAAATAAAGAGTGTAGTAGCTTCCAATGTCGACGAGTAAACCTAGTTGATACTTTACTATATACTAGTTGATATCAACTCGTCAGATCTAACTGATCAACTAGTATATACTAGTTGATACCTTAAAATTCTACATTAAATTATCCCTATAATTATGAGATATAAGAATCTTCGAATGAATAAATTATTATTTGCGTTGGATTAACTGCATTAATAGTCGTATTTATGAAAACGACTTGTTTACAATATATATGAGAGAGTTAATTTTTTGTTTGTTTGTTTGTTTTTAAGTGAACCACATTTTTGGAAGCTGTTTGCAGCTTTTATTTAAAATATCAGTTGTGTATGGCAGTACTAAAATTTCAGGTAAAATATTTTTCCCGCGCGAATTGTTACAAGTTCTATTTACTTTACAGCTTTAAATGGCTTAGAATGCCGTAATTGTTATTATTTAGATGGGCACGTTATGTCTGAATAAATGTTTCGTCTTATTAATTATACAAGCGTAATAATTGAAGCAATGTTTATATTTAGTTAATTATGTTACTAATACATCAATACAAAATGGCAAACCAACGCTGGGTATTATTGGAAAATTGCTGTCCTACGTTGGTAAACCGTAAAGAATATCCCTCTTGCTGTAATTGGCGAACGAATCATTTGCCTATAAAGGCCAAACAGTTGTCCAACAGTTGCTTGCTTTAAATCCCTTTGAAATACGTTTCAGAGGGTTCTCTGTATCTTCCATTTCCCAACTACTTCACAAAACTATCATTTCCAGACGGTTCCCACAAACTGCGAACGATGGGACAATAATCTGTGTTATATGAGTAAACTCATAGTCAAAAATTAGAGAATTATAAAGAAATTCATAGGGTATTTTTGTAACTGTCATGGATTAAGAAATATATATAAACAAAAATGAGAATTTTATTTTCTAATATGCTCAATCTGACAGACATTTGGTTGAACATCATATTACATCTTGATACCGAAGATAAAATGGCTTTTCTGAAGATATCAAGGTTAATTTTGTTCCACTCCCCGACCACAATCTTCCAGAGACCACCATCCAGTGTTTTGGAAGTAATCTTTGGAGACACGTCCGGGACTTGGGTGGGATGCATTCAAATGGAATCCGGTTTCATTCCTCTTTTTTTTCTAAAAATATAGATGTATGGCTGGCAGTCTTATCCTGATAGAACGTAACACAATGAAGATTGTTTGGGTAAAGCAATGAATGTCTTATTTAAACACAGGTGTTAAAACATATTTATGTTAGTAATCCGGATAATTTTGATATTTTCTTCTACTTTCCTTATTTAAGTTTTCCTTTATATGAGAGAAATTATTAATAACTATAAAACATTTAGCAAAATTTTCTCGTTTCCTCTTAACCCTATTTTAGGTATTTGTCGGTAGTAAATCAGACTTTTTTTATTGTAATCAGATAAATATATCTAAATCTCGCCAAAGGTAACTATATATTTCCATTTCTTCACCTGCCAAATAACTGTCATACAAAAAACTGCACATAGAATTATTACTCTGAGAAACATGTTTTCGCCTTAGGCAGTGAACATCATGTTTTTGTTGTTGTTGTTGTTGTTGTTTTGATTAGCTTCAAAACAGATTTTATAATTATATAGTTCCTATAGAGATGTATGAAGATTTTGCGATAGATCTTTTGAAGATGGATTTTCTTTTAAAACATGAGATGTGACTTTATATATAATAAGCGATGAACGTACCATCAATGAAAAAAATATTGTAAATTCACGGGCATTCTTCGTTAATTGCTGCCGTAATTTTACGGGAAATGCCTTTTTCAAAGTAAACGGTAAATATCCGTAAATGTAACGTTTTTACAGACAAAAACCGTTTATGTAAGAACAAAGCTCGTTTATCTGGGGACAAAACCCGTTTTCTTATGGACATTGCCTGGAATCTCTGCTGCAGTAATTTTACTGCAGCAATTTTTTATAGTGATAGTTGAGTATACATTTTTTACCCAGTCAATTGTAAACTTTTTTTTCTTTATTTATTTAAGTATGTCACTTATTTTACTTCTTGAAACATTAAAACCATGCTTTTCACAACTTTTCTTAATAATCGAATAAGAGTATTTCTCTTCCTTTAATACTATACACTGTTAAAAATAATCTGAAATTCACGGGTATTTTTTTCCTGATTCCTGAAGGGCATTTTCCGTTAAAAAACAGAAATTTTCCTGATATTTCCTGAAAACAATGGAACGGGCGGAGAATAGTGGCCAACGGAAATAGTCCGTTATCTGCTGCATATTTATTTTCAATGTTTCAAAAACTGACATGTTGCTGCACAGAAAATCTAAAAATTCAATAAATTAAAATTTCGAGTTTATTTAAAACAACAACAACAGCAACAAAATAGTGCTTTCGAATTTAAAAAAAGCAACAATTATTTTTTTTCGTTCTTTTAAAATTATTTCCCATTTATTTTTTAGTTATAAAAAATATTCGCACTTAAAATATATTCTAAACAAACAGATTAATATTTAAATATATAATAGTTAAATTAATTGAAAAAAAATCGATTTTACTCAAAAAAGCAACAAACAAAAATAATGCTTTCGATTAAAAAAAATAATAATAATTTTCGCATTCCTTTAAAACTATTCGCAATTTATTTTTTAAAGTTATAAAAAGCACTCGCTTTGAAAATATATTCTAAACGAACACATTTAAAATATATATATAATAGTTGATTAAAAATCGATTTTCTCAAAAAAGCAAAAATTTTTTATCGAATTTAATTCAAAATATAATATTCATATTTTACATCTAACAATTAAATTAAAAATATATGTAATTCATGTTTTTATCCTCTATTTATACTAAAGATTTCAACCATCATCTCATTACGAAATATCCCCGCAATTAACTTCAAAATTACCATGTTTCTAAACCCCAAATTGTATAAGTCCTAAGCCGCGATTTGAAAACTCCCGTATCATCGTTCAAACTCTTAATCCAGCAAGGGCACGCTGGTCTTACGGTAAAACACTTGGCTCAAATCACTAACGTCCCTAGTTCGAGCCTCAGGTCGGGCAGAAAATATTCATGAAGTATATCAAATATTAGCTACTTCCGTAATAGTCAACAGATGGCAGCACAAAGAGAGGTGTAATTTTTTAAAACCGAGTTCATTCATAACGGAAAGTTACCGCTTCTGCAAACGGAGTTTTTCTTTCTTTTATCTCTCAAAACGGAAAAAGTATTAACGGGACGGAAAAAGTCCGGCAACTTTTTGCTGCCAGTAGTTTTACCGTGAATTAACGGATTTATTTTTAACAGTGTAATTTAATACATATAATTTAATAATTTAATACATAGCCTTCAAAGTCATATATTTTTTTAAAAAATGCGGTTATTTTATGCCAGAAAAAGACTGCTGTTTATTATAAATGTTTTTTTTAAATTAAAAACAGCTTATAACTTCACGTAAAATGAATCACAAAACTAACGGAATTACGAATAAAATACTATATTGGCTCATGAATGTATTTTAAATAAAGTTTAATAACGTTTCTGCTTTTCTTTTATTATATTTTCAAAACATTTATATCACATTACCTATTTCGGCGTTCAAAATTCCGCATAAAATATTCTTCTTTTGCTGAAACTTTTCTTCCATTTCATCTATAATCATATTTTGTCGTTTTCAGCACCTGTCAAGGAATGTAGCGGTTTGAAACCTGTATTTTATTATGAAATAGATTTAATTATATACAAAAGAAGAAAATAGAGTAAGGTTTCACACAAATTTGCATTTAAGTTGAAGTTTTAGTTTCTCGTTTTTTTTTTTTTATTCCAGGAAGAAGAAAAAAAATTATTATTTCATTGTCAGAATATATATTTAGAATTACTTAGATTATTTTTAAATTATTATTATTATGAAGTTTGACAATGAGGAAATTTTATTTTAAAGAATAAATCTTTAATTGTGTTGTATCTATTTTATTGCTATAAATTGATGCCGAATAAGGTGATTTTTCATGAGAAAAGGACTGCTGTTTATTATAAAAGATTTTTCATTACAAAGAGCTTATATTTTCACGTAAAATGAATCACAAAACTAAAGAAATAAATCTATTACGAATAAAATACTATTTCTACTCATGAATGCATTTTAAATAAAGTTTAATAACGTTTCTGACTATCTTTTATTATATTTTCAAAAAATTTATATCCCATTACCTATTTCTGCATTCAAAATTCCTCATAAAATATTCTTCTTTTGCTGAAACGTTTCTTCCATTTTATCTATAATTATATTTTGTCGTTTTCAGCACCTGTCAAGAAATGCAGTGGTTTGACAACTGCACGTTATTATGCAATAGATTTAATTATATACAAAAGAAGAAAATATTGTAAGTTTTCACACAAATTTGCATTTAAGTTAAAGTTTTATTTTGTTTTGTTTATTGCAGGAAAAAGAAAAATATTTGTGATTTCAGTGTCAGAGTATACATTTAGAATTACTTAGATTAATTTTAAATTATTATGATTATGAAGTTTGACAATAAGAAAATTTCATTTTAAAGATTAAATCTTTCATTGTGTTGTATTTACTTTTTTGCTATAAATGTTTTTTTATAATAGAAATGCATAAGTTAAAACACTCTAAAATCTTCTACAATTTTCAAAGTATTTCTTAAAAAGTTTTCAATACTAAAGACTAATAATTCCATTTTATAATTAAATATGAAGGATAAAATAAGTAAGAGTAAAGATAGTTTTAATTGTGAGAAAATTAGTTGTATTTCACCTTAGAAATAGAATGGTACTCTCGGGAATACGAACCTTTTTCAAATTCTATAGAAGGGGAGACCCCCCCCCCCCCAATCCCATTTCCCTTTCCATTCGTGCCTTCAAAAAAAGTGAAAGCGCTTCCCACCATTTTCAATTCGGAGTTTTCCGTGATTTTCTTCGAACCTTGCCGTAAATGATTCTGTCCTCTTTCGCCGAACAAATTCCCCAGATACCCTGTTGTTTCCTCTGACAGCCCCTACGAGCGAATGGAGATGACAGGGAAGGAAGTTAAAACGTGTTTGAAGAAACGCGAAATACTGAACTTCAAAAATGGGACATTTCCGAACCCTTTTCAGAAAAAATATCTTCCCCTCAAAAACGATTAGGCCACTAATTACAAGATTTCGTCCAAAGATGTTCGAGGTGACTATTAATTTCAAGATGACACTTCTCTAACCATTAATTAAGAAAAGCAATAAACTAAACCATTAAGATAAATCCTTTCTTGTTGATTATCTTTCTTGTCAGTTCAACTTGGAAAATTACATGAAATTATATTTCTTCAGCAAAGTGGTCTTTTTACGTTAAAAACACACTTATTTTATATAAGTAGAAATTTTTTTAATTTTAATGCTTGTATTTTATATGTGTCTGAAAGAGAAGTCAAAAATTGGTATAGTTTTCTGACAATTAATGATGAATTTGCAACAATCTTCTTTGCTAAAATAATTAAGAAATGTTTTATCTCGCATGTTTAATGCATTGATGAAAATAATAATAATAATAACTATAATAATAATAATTATACTACTAATAATAATAATTATACTAACAATAATTACATAGCATTATTATAGAGAAATCTCTGATAAACACGCTGAAATAGACAGCTTTTAAATCGAAGAATTATTTAAAGAGATTTTTAATATTAAAGTCGGTCAGAATCGTCCAATTAAAAAAGTTTTTTAGGAACAAAACAATGCATAAAAATATATTTTATTTTTATCTTTATTTTTTTGTAGGGATATACTTCTCAAGCTACACTGAGAAAAATGACACTTTCAAATCTGAGCAAATCGATGTTTTCATTTTGTTATGAAACTTTTTGTTTCAAATAGCACGACCCAATGATTTCAATTCTGAAATACCAGAAATACTCAGAATATTTAAATATGGACATATTCAAAACTGAAAACATAGAGGTCAGTTTATGCTCATTTTTGAAACATGGACATACTCAAAAATGATTAGAATCAGTTCAAACACATTTTTGAAACATGGAAATATTAAAAACTAAAGACATAGATGTCAATTTATATTCATTTTTGAAACATGGACATACTCAAATATGAGTACATTATGTTTTATTCTTAAGTGTGTGCATGTTTATAGAAATGAGTATATATACATGTTTCAAACTTGAGTCATTTTGATTCAAAGCTATTTTGACTATGTAACATGCTCAGATTTGAAAACGTCGTTTTTAGAGTGTAGCTGTGTGCAAACTGCGCTTATTTTTTTTTATTTAATTCTTTAGAGCTCTTTTTTTTTTTTTTTTTTTTTTATTCAAATTTTCATTATTTCAAGATATTTTTTTTTCATATTTAAAAAAGGTCTTTTTTTTATGTAATTGTCAATTTGTAAAACTGTGCAAAGAATTATATTTCCTCTCAAATAAAAAATGTATTTACACGTAATTATTAAAAAAAGAAAGGAAACTTAAAAATAATAATAAAATGATCACGTATAAAAAGCAGGAAATGTGGAAAACGTCATACAAATTGCATTTACACGTGAATATTAAAAAAAGTAAGAAAATCTCAAAATAATTAATTAAATTATTACGCGCGAATCGCATTTAATGGGGACAATTACGTCATATGTAAAGTACCGAAATATTGAATATCGTCATATGAAAAATGCCTAAAATAATTAAATTATTGCGCGCGAAAAACTTTTAATGGTGAAAATTATTTCATATTTAAAATTTTCATATAACTGATATTCCCAAACATAATATATTTACACGCGAATCTTAAAAGAAAAGAAGTAAAAAAAATATTAATTAGATTTTTGCACGCGAAACGCACTTAATTGTGAAAATTACATCATATATTTAAAACGAGTTTCTTATGGACATTATTAATGTGATGTTTACATTGCAAATCACATGGTATACAAGCTCGACTCACGTAATACAAGGGGTTACTTACAATGTATGTAAAATGTATGTACAATGTATTACGTGCAATGTATGTAAAAGGTATGTACAAGGTATTACGTACAATGTACTACATAATACAATGTATTACGTAGGTTTTTTCTACAAGCAGCGCGGCTAGCAAATTTGTTTATATATTTCATCCCTTGATGCAGCCTAAATGGAAATAAATGCATGCGCAAAATACTTTCGATTTATTTTATACCAATTACTATTCGATAAATACATATTAGAAAATTTGCACATACTTATTAATTAAAATAAGCAATTTACGTTTTAATAATAGCATGGAAATATTAGTGTAAGTGCGATTATAGTTATGTTATCGTTATCAATGTTACAGTTGAAATATATGTTATCATATTCTGTGAAATATATTAATGTCTAAAGATCATATGCAGGACTGCACAAAACATTTCGAATGCATTACAGTCGAAAATTGTTGGAAGTCAATTTTAAATTGTGTTATGCACTTTTAATTTTATCGTTGAATTAAGTTTTAGCATACCATAACGTTCTAAAAACATAATGTTTGCATAAATAAATTCGAATACCGTACTGCCTTTGGGTGGTAATAGTTAAAATGTATTTTTCAACTGAATTAAAAATCTTCCGGGACGGGCCGCATGATTTTTCTTTGTCTTTTGGTTACAGCATCCTGCGTAGTCTGAAAAAAATAAAATAAAAATAAAAATAAACCGTTCAATCTGTTATTTAAATATATTTATTCATGTACTATATATTTATTATTTATAAATAAATATTTATGTAAAAATCAATTTTATTCTGTTAAGTGGCTAATTTTCTAGAAAGCAAATATAACGTAATTTCTTTCATTTGGCTTGTTTCATGTATAAATGCTTTTTTCTTTTAAAATGAATTTATATAAACGGCACGTACTGTACAATATTTTAAATACCTTAATGATTTTCGTACTCTTTACTATTTTTCCACTGTCGGAGTAGTTAGAATTTTTCTGTTAAACATCTGGTCGCTAGCTACAAACAGGTGTGACATATGGCACTTCTGAAACCATTTAGAATGTGAAGGAGGAGCTGTTTTTTTTTCATTAATTATACTTAATACTCACAAACTGATAATAATCCTTGAAATTCCCCTTTTTCAGTATACCCAAAATGCTTACAATCAGTTATTCCACTGTAATCCTCAAGTGCAGTACGCCTTTCTTATAAAAAGAATGTCTGAAATTAGTTATATGAATAGTGAGCGTGGAGGTTTACTATTAATTTATGAAAATTAATTAACAAATTATTTAAAAAAAATAAAAATTACTTAAGCATTGAAATTCAAACTGGCTTCTTTCTGACATATTCACAAAGTTATTGTTCATGCACAAAATAAGCAGTTATTCTTCTTCATGGACTGAGGAATCGGAAAGCATTTTTCATATTTTTATAAAGACAAAATACCATTCAGAATATGCCGTCCAAATTGGCGTTTTAAGCCGAGTTTCTGGATTCTACAACCCGGGAAATGTTGTTTTGAGACAGCAATTAATTAGAACTCAATATGATATACAATTATAGAAAATGTAAAATACTGTTCGATTTCAAATTACCCCAATAGTCATGCCTGAAAATTCCTTACATTTATGCATAAAATGAGTCGGTGAATATATGTTTTGAGTTACTGAGTGAGGGAAAATATTTAAAAAACCACCTTAAGTGTTATAGAAACTTTCTAATTCGCATTTCAGAGAAAGAAAAATATCAAGTGAATGAAAATTAGAATTGTCTAATAGTAAATTGGTACAGCGCACTCAGAAAATGGCACGAAACAGTTTTGTACTAATTACGTCTAAATAAAACTCAAACTGTATTTCTCATATAATGCGAGCACTTTTTAATCAGTTTAATAATTAGAAATACACACAAATTTTGATCTGAAGATATTTGTTTTAAATGGAACATTTTTATTTTAATCACACGTTTTATTTCAAGGAATCATCGTATATGATAAGATTAAAATCTTGAAATTTTATTACTTTACTAATTCGATTCATTCATACTTATAAATTATCATTAAAATAAAGAGAAATTTTCATCTTTTAATAACATATCATTGATATATCGCTGCATAAATATGGTATTACCAAAATTGTTTCACCCATACTAATAGTATTGCAAAGAGTAATTTTTCAATATAATCATAATCCAGCATAACATTTGTATTTTAATTCATATGCTGCTAATTATTATGCTCGATACAAGTATTGTGTTAAATCAACAGTGGTTTAAATCAACTGGTTCCTCCCCCTCCCCCTTTAAAAAAAAAAAAGAACAATTCTTATACAATGTTTCTCCCCTTTTTTGTAATTTAATTTTCCATTTTTAGGGTTAAAATAATCTTTTTTCTACAACCAACACTATATATAGTAAGTCTAAGGTCATGCTTGTATGTATATTAGTATGAAATTTAACATGCATTAATGAACCTATCGGGTTCCCTAAAGAGTTATCTTAAAACATTGTCAACGCGTATAAACATATGCACACTACATGATACAACTGGCAGAAAATAATATAGATAAAAAATATTCAACATTTAGCATAAAATGTTTTCTCTCTCTCTTTTTTTCCCCCTTTTTTAATGGGATTATTTACAGCAATTAGTAACATAAGATGCTCTTAAAGTATTTGGTCATATTAAAAGAAAATTTTCTCGATTGGGAAGATTATCCTTTAACAATTCGAAAAAGAACACGCAAGATATGAAATTGAATAAAATGATATTCAAAAATTGGGTGCCAGTTACAGCATTTTAGTAACACCAGTGTATCTTTTTTGTTACTTACTGAATTTAAAGGCCAAAAATGTTGACTTACAGTTGTCTTAAAAAAAAAAAAAAAAAAAAAAAATCGCAATTTTTTTTAAATTAAGCTACTGAGATTTATACAAAATAGTTAGCCAATCAGGTGATACTGTCTTGAAGAAGAATTAGTTTATAATTTTAAAGTATTGTTTAGGTCAAGAAGAAAATAACATGTTCAGTGAACTGATTTTCCCTTTAAAAAGTTACTGCGTGGTCAATGTATCCAAAATCTATTATTGGTGGGAGTTTGTATAAATAAAATCGCAATAAGAGATTGCTTAATAAAAAAAAGTTTATATCTTTTTTTTAAATTTTAAGTAAAAATTCTGTTGAATGTAAATATTTACTTCTAAGTAAAATAATAATAAGATATATTTAAAGGCTCTTTAACACAACAAATCCCCTTATCTTGAACGAAAGAGGAAAATAAGGGAAAATCAGGCTTGCTTGAGACATCAAGGTTTCCTAAAAAATAATGACTAAAAATATATAATTGTATTAATGCTTAATTTTGTCATGTAAAATAAATGTGTATTACAAGAAAGCACAACGTAGAAAGCATTAGTATGAAATAAGTTTAAATTTCAGCATATTTAGGTGCATATGACTTATTTGATAGAATATTAAAGTCATAAAAATGTAATCAGAAGATCGTGAAGATTCCTATGTTCAATAATTCGCAAAATTTGGGGGGGGGGGGGGAGATTCGGGTCGTACTCGACCCAAACACGAAATACTTCAACCGGCAATCCGACCCGAACACGACATAAAATGACAGTAAATCATGTTTTAATGCAATGAAAAGTAATCTACAATTATATCTCTAATACCAATTTTATGTTTTATACAATAAAATGGACTAATCTATATTTTTAATATTCAATTATAGTAAAACCTCTGAATAGAAACTTCGGCATCGGTGAATAAAGTTCTGCATCGTGTCGGGTTATCCCTAACTTTCTTTTTCGGGTCAGGATGACTTTAATTTTCTTTCTGTGGGTAGGTTTCACCCAAGAATAATTCTTGCGTGTCATAGTAAGTTTTTTTGCAAGTTGGATTGTTGGGCTTTTCACAAAAAGTTTCAGCAGAATTATGTTTCAGATGAAAATAAATACCCATTTCAATCTGAATAAGCATATATTTAATTTACTGCATGAGAGTACTTTATAAAAAAAATGTGATCACAAATTATTCCTTCTTTAAGAACCATTTATTCTTCTCGGAATATGAAAATTATTACCAACAATTCGTCTATCAAACAAACAAAAATACATGTATCGTATTTGTGATAATTTATGCACACATACACTCGCACATGTGTGTGTAGATTAGGAAGTTCCCACTAATCAGAGATATATTTAAGCGTACGAGTATTTAGGAATTGAAAAAGTATTCGTTGAATAAAAGGTGTTCGCTTTTCGGGAGTTTCCATTATGGAGGTCTTATTGTATATAGATTTTTAACCTGAAAAAATATCGTGAAAATTACTTTGAAAAATCTCGTCAACCCGAACCCAACTCGCAAGAGTCAAAATCCGAAAAAGGCCCGAACTCGAAACAATGGAAGTCAACCCAAACCCGGACCCAACCCGCGACGAAAATATGTAGCGACAACCCGACCCGAACCGCGAGTTCGGTCAGGTGCGGGTAACCCGACGCAGTTGAGAATTCTAATCCAAACCGCTGAATTTTATTTACTGTTTCTTTTCATTTGAGGGGGGGGGGAGAAAATGTTTGAAGAAGTTTCCTTTTTTTTATCCAGTTTTACGATTCTCCAAAAATAATAAATTATTTGTAAAACACCTTAATACAATCAAAGAAGTTATATTTATTCGTAAATTTACGAAATTAGTAAAAATTCTTATTTGGATATCAAGACATTCAGTATATATTTTTTCTCTATAAAGACAAGAAATTACCTTCGATAAAATAGTGTCAAAGTCTATTTTCAATCGATTATAACTCAATATGTAATATGTAATAAATTCATCAATAACTTAAAATCGCTGTTTGATTCCAAATCATTCGCATATAGTTATGGCTGCAATTTTAAGCATTTAATAATAAAAAAAATACATAAATAAATGAATAAATAAAAGACTACGGAACGGATATGTATTCACATATGTGGATACGTATATATGTGATAAATATTTATATGTATATGTAATAAAAAATGTTTAAAAATCTGAATTGTATTTTATTTCAAAAAACAATAAAAACGTAAAAGATGCTTCCGAAAACTTTTCAACAGGAGAAAAGGTAATGTGAGAATATAGATTGAATATATACGCGGAGAAAGATAGATTGGTACTTCGGTGATTTGAAACATTATACGTATCAAGTAAAGTTACCCCCTAATGACAATTATTCAAATAATCGATTACAGTTTTGGAGGACGTTTGGAGCGTCCTGACGGAATCAGTTTAGAGGAGAATCAAAATGGCCAGCTTGGTTTTTTTTAGGATAAAAAAAAAGAGTCTCTTGCAAGAACTTTCGTCTGGTATTTTCCTACCGGAAGTATTTGATTGATAGAGACGAAGTACTGCTTCGGCGAGTCCGGACTTTACCGCCGTAAATACGTGTTAGGATCCCTTAGAAAGACCACCCACGGAGAGCACTCCTCCCTTGGGCCTATTTCCCTCGAGTAGATAATCGGCCGTCATAAAATGAACCAACCAACCAACCCTCCATTTCCAATCCCTCCCTTCCCCTTGCAACCCCAATTTCCTTTTGTCCACCCCTCTCTCAAACAAAGCAGGAGGAAGAAAGGATGCTCGCTGCGGGAAGGGGAAATAAGCATAGAATTAAGAAGAATTTAGAAGGAGTATTTCATAGTGCTAGGGTTGCGAGCCGTGCTGGCCAATTGGCGAGCTATTCATTCCAATGCGCTCTTGATTCTTCTTAATTCTGTTTCATTCTTTATTCACCGTTCAAAAAATGTTCAGGGCAGTAAGATCGAATTTGCACCGAAAAATTAAGACTTTTGCTACTCGCTTTAATATATAAGATCATTTGATTTATATTTAAATTATTCTTATGGCAATAAGAAAAAATAACTTTGTATATGTCTAGAATTATTTAATTTGTACTTAAATTATCATTATAACATTTAAAAGAAAATTTGGAAAAAGTTATTCCTTGCGTTCTGTTTCCTTTATTATTACTAGGGAATCTAACCTGGGATTCAGGAGTTACAGAATATCAGAGAAAACCCTTTAAAAAAAAGCTCTAATAATTTTTTTTTACATTTAGTATATCTTTTAGATTGTCCACTAATTATATCAAAAATCATTTTCATAAGAAAAATATCAATTATGTCTCCAAATAAAATTTTGAAAATTATTAAAAGCGATGCTTTTGCATTAACCGCATGCCAAGAGTTTAATAGACTCTGAAATCGCCAAAGATTTCACTACTTACGAGAGCCATTTTCATTCTGATAATTTCAATGGTTTAAGCGCATAGTTTGATTGCATACCTGTTAAATTTGTATTTTATTTGTATTATTTTATTTATTACTTACCCATCATACGTAGTATAGAGTAAGTCTTGTAATCGTTTTGAAAATCGAAAATTTTTTTTTGACGGATTTACACGTTTCAGACACTGGAGATTCCGAAAAACATATTTTTAGAAAAAAAATTTTGCCGTCCGTCTGTGTGTATGTGTGTGTGTCTGTAAACGCTATATCTCCCGAACAAATTGAGATAGAGACTTGCCATTTGGTATGTACTTAGTATGTAATAATGGGAAGAAGCCTATTTCATTTCAATAACCTCGATTAACCGGAACTATTTTTTTCGGACTCTCGAAATATTCGTTCTGGTGAAAGGTATATAAAAATTTTCGAAATTGTTTATTTTAAGGAGTAAATATAAAAGACAATTAAAAAAAACATAAATTTTGCATAAAACATGAAGTCGATCGGATAATGAGTTGCCGAGATATTTGTAATCCTATTTTTCACACTCTTCGATTTTTCATGACCCTGTATTTCATCCAAATTTCACTTCAAATATATATTTTAATTGGAAATTTGACGCTTAATCAGATGCAATAAACCGCTAGTTAATAGGAGTATTATTTTTGGAGTTATAAGGAAAAACCTCTTTCAAGCAATTCAGTAATCGAGCCTTTTTATGACGTCATCAAGCCACGATTTTATTTGAATATCAATGCATTTTATAAGTAGTTTACACATTTTTATTTTAATATTTTACATTATACATATACATGATGGGTAAGTATTACGGTGGCCCCCAACGACTAGTTTATTTATTGAAGGTGTTTTAATTTCGTTTTGGATTATTAGCCGGAAACAAACGCTAAACTACTTGTTATAAGAACTATAAGATCTTCTTAGAACACCATCAAAAACTTTTAAATGCGCTAGGCCTTTCGAAAGAACTGGGTCTTTCTTCGTCAGGCGCAAAAAAAGACGTGCTTCTACTATGAAAGCAGCATCAAGACTGAACTGCGAGATAAGGGAAAGGAAACAAGCTGAAGAAACAGCCAATAGGAAAACAGAAGAGACTAATAAAAACAATAGGACACAAAGTAGAAGGGGAATAAAGAAGAAAATTGAAAAAAAAATTAAATTAAATAAATAACATAAAATAAAATAAAATAAAATAAAATAAAATAAAACAAAAAGTAAAATAAAATTAATTAATTAAATAAAATGAAATAAAAGAAAAAATTAAATTAAATTGAATTAAATAAATAAAAAATAAATTATAATAAAATAAAACACACATATATTTTAAAATATGGGAACAGATGAAATTAAGAAATAAATAAGTAAATAAAATATAATATATATATATATATATATATATATATATATATATATATATATATATATATATATATATATAAGACTAATATTAATTAATACAAAAATAAATTATATGGTAGTACTGAAAAGTTTTTTCCAAGCAGCAGAGAGCATTGTGGAATCAGATTTATCATTTACAATAACTTCACAACTAAGATAAATGGCTAAATTTTCAAGAAAGTCCAATTCAGTGATACAATTGGCATTAAAGATAATTTTAGCATTTTTAAAATTAAAACAATGGCCGGAATCCCAAGAGTGCTTGGCAATGGAAGATTCAGAAATTTCTTGATTAGTTGCATAATGAGAGTGTTCTTTTAAGCGGATTTCGAGATTCGAATTTAGATTTTTCAAATTTTAGAAGCATATTTTAGTTCTTATTGATTCACACCAGTTTCAATTTATCTTCTTTTAAACTAGTTATATTATTACTTTCTTCTATCTATAATAGAAGAAAGTATTGTAATCGAAATTTTTTTCGACTTCCGGTTTTCGACGAATTTACACGTTTTAGGGGTCAGAGATTCCGAAAAACATGTTTTTACAAAATGTCTGTCTGTCCGTCTATCCGTCCGTCCGTCTGTCCGTCTGTCCGTCTGTGTGGCTTTTAATTGTACCATCTAAAAGTGTATGAAGTTATGCTTCAAATTGAATCTAATTTTTTTTCTATGTTTTTGGCTATGGCAAGCAGATTCTATCAGAATTTGGGGATATTTCGACGAAAGGGGGCGCTGTGATCGATATTTTTGTTCCATTTTCACTATTGTACCATCTAAAAGTGTATGAAGTTATGCTTCAAATTGAACCTAATTTTTTTTCTATGTTTTTGGCTATGACAAGCAGATTCTATCAGAATTTGGGGGTATTTCGACGAAAGGGGGCGCTGTGATCGATATTTTTGTTCCATTTTCACTATTGTACCTTCTAAAAGCGTATAAAGTTATACTTCAAATTGAACCATATTTTTTTTCTCGGTTTTTGGCTATGGCAAGCAGATTCTATCAGAATTTGGGAATATTTCGATGAAAGGGGGCGCTGTGATCGATAGTTTTGTTCCATTTTCACTATTGTATCATCGAAAAGTGTATGAAGTTATGCTTCAAATTCAACCACATTTATTTTCTATGTTTTTAGCTATGGCAGGCAGGTTCTATTAGAATTTGGGGATATTTCGACGAAAGGGGGCGCTGTGATCGATATTTTTGTTCCATTTTCACTATTGTACCATCTAAAAGCGTATAAAGTTATACTTCAAATTGAACCATATTTTTTTTCTCGGTTTTTGGCTATGGCAAGCAGATTCTATCAGAATTTGGGAATATTTCGATGAAAGGGGGCGCTGTGATCGATAGTTTTGTTCCATTTTCACTATTGTATCATCAAAAAATGTATGAAGTTATGCTTCAAATTGAACAACATTTTCTTTCTATGCTTTTGGCTATGGCAAGCAGGTTCTATTAGAATTTGGGGATATTTCGACGAAAGGGGGCGTTGCGATAGCCATTTAAAGATTTCAAATTCAAAAAAGATGTGCAAATTCAAAAAAATTAGAAATCCTAAAACTTATTTTTCGTTAAATGTTCGGCCTTGATCCGGAGAATCCGGAACAATTTTTGCTTTGTCTCTATGTTAAAAAATGGCTGAGATATAGCAGTTTGAAATTTTAGGGTGGCTAACATTTTCAAAGAAAACAGCAGAATTCATCCATAAACGTGTTTAATTTATGAGCTTTAGTTAACATGGTTTCGGCAAATTTTCTTTCATTGTTGTAACCATTAATTCTATTATTTGCTTATCACTATATATTTATATTCGCCAACGTCAAATTCTCGCCAAACTTGGTGACAGTTTGCGGAATATCCCCAAATTTGGCGACCAAAATAAGTTGCCATAAATGAAGCCAACTTGGCTGTAGAGGACTAATTTGGCGATATTCTCATTCAAATTCAATGTTGACGAGAACTGGGATTGAATCTTCTTTATTTAGGTTCCTCGCGTTTTACCTTCGTGTTTTCCATTAAATTAATTAGCTAAAATCGTAAAACCAAGGAATAGGAAGGCTATGTGTTCCTGTCGGTTCAGGCCAGAAGGACTTTTCGTAGTTTAGTATACATCGGGTGTTCGCATCCTTGTAACCCGACCATTCGCACGCAGCTGACGTACAACAGAATGATGAAAAATATTGATTTTATTGGCGATGTGATAGCGAATTTTGAAGTATTAACATGACTGAGATAGAAGAAAGTTTTGGGATTGGCACATCCGACTAGTTTTAAGTGTAAACGGAAGAAGCTTTCGTAATCAACTGCACGCGATACAGATAGATTTTTACGTTTGAAAATAATTTTTAAACTATAAAATATCAGTAAATTGATATACAGTTCTCAAACAAATTGCATTTGAAAGTAAATTTTTTACCTATTCGATTATGTAAAAATTAAGATTGTGCGATGTTTAGAAGTTAAAAAAAAAATTAGAGTAAAAGCGAAATATATTGCTCAAATGTTCCCATCGTCAATATGACGTCATCTTTACTCACGGACATGTTTTTGCTTTATAATATAGATTTATATAAAAGGTATATTTAAAAGTAAAAATCTTAAATGCTAATCCATTGAATTTCTTAGTGATTGTTGAGTTTTGTTTGTCCAATCATTGGGATTTTAGTTTTTCTTCAAGTCCTTTGTCAAAATTTATAGATCATAAACTCATAATTCTATTTTTAATTCCATAACAAAATTATAATAAAAAATATTTTGAAGTAAAAAAATATTCGAAAATGAAACATGTTTTATGTGAGAATAAGAATGCTAATTATTAGAAAATAATTTCTGTTATTAACAACCTACAATAGACGTAAATTGTTGCAAAAATAAAAACAAAAAATGAATGAAAAAAATTAAATTAAAGCAAAAAAGGGAATGAAGCAAAAATGATATGAAGCAAAATGAAAAAAAAAGCAAAAATGAGAACGATTAAGCAAAATGGAAAAATAAAATGAAGCAAAATGAAAAAAAAGCAAAAATGAGAACAATTAAGCAAAATAGAAAAATGAAAAGAAGCAAAATGAAAAAAAAAAAAAATAAATAAAAAAACATAATGAAATGAATCAACGCAAAACCCTCAGCAAACGTTTCAAAATGAAGCAAATTCTACATGAGAATAAAAAAGCAAATTAGAATTTAATTTGTATTACTAACAACCTACCATTCCCGTAAATTGAATTACAAAAACATAGCTATTAATAAAAACATTAGCTCATGCATGTACTGTAAATATAATTCGTTCTATTTCATTTCGTCAGTCGTTCAGTATATTTTCATGACATTTATATCCCATTACACCTATTTCTCAACTCAAAATCACACAGTAAATCCTCTTTTATGTAAAATTTTCTTTCATTTCAAATAAAATCAAATTTCCTCATTTCCAACGAATGTGAAGGTGTGTAGGTATTTGAATCCGTTATATTATTCTGCAACACATTTTCTTATATATAGCAGATGAAAATACAGTAGTGACTCAAATATACAATATTGACTCAAATTTGAATTTAAGCTAAAACTCTGAATTTTAGTTTTCATTTTGTGTATATTTGAAAAGAAGAAATTGTCTATTTTCTTCCATGTCATTGAATAAATCTAGAGTTATTTGTATAGGTAAATTAAGACAAACAACCAAGTAATGTAATAGTACTTAAAGTCTAAAAGTTGCACCTAGTTTATAGTATTAAAAGTGTTATAAAATGTCTAAACCCATTCCATTTCAGATGCGGCGATCATGAACGCTAATGGCGCCCATTGCATGTAAAATCCGACGTGGGTGTAAAGTCCTCCAAGTTACCTGTGAATTACACCTCTGTGGGTGCCTAGTCAGGTGAAGGTCTCGTCACCAGATCAAGGTTCTAAATTACGAGACTAAATCGAGTAGCGATAGCATGTCGTATGTGGATGAGCGATGCAGCGAGGAAATAGTAAATATCCGAGCATCTCACATCCGTCTGGCATGACTTCGCTACACTGCGAAGTGCTGAACCGCCTCATCCAAAATCAATTAGCAACCGGCCAACAAAGAAAAAACAATTAAAGCAACAACACGCACTGAAGCCACGTAGGTCTATAGATTTAACAAACACATCTTCGCCAAGCGGAAAGCAGGCGAATCCTCGCCCGTTGCCAAGTATCAACCCGTTAAGCTAGGCAAAATCCTGGCAAGTAGGGGCCTGGTCAGCGGTCTAAAAAAAAATCTAGAGTTATTTGACTTATCTTTAAATTATTATTATGGTAAAAAGGAAAGAAAAGAGTTAAGAGTAAATTATTCATGGAATTGCATTTCCTTTATTACTCTTTGTATTTATTGGCTTAATAAGTACAGAAATGAAAGAGTTAAACAAACCAGAAATGTATTACATTTTTTAAAAAGATTTCTTGAAGAAAATTGTAAAACATTTTACAAGATTATAGACTGATAATTATAGGTTATAATTATATATAAAGGATAAAATGCAAAAGTAGAGAGCAACAATAAGTTAAAAGTTTGCCACTGTTAAAGTTTACAGCAAACAATCCTTAGAACCACGTTTTACGCTAGGAAAAGAATGCTACTTATTATGTTTACATCTGTATTATAAAGCAAAAACATGTATGTGAGTAATGATAACATCATATTGATGGTGGCAACACTTGGCCAATAAATTTCGCTTTGCTATTACTGTAAATTTTTTAACTTTTAAAAATCCCGCAATTTCAATTTTTAGAACTTCGGATACGAAAAAAATATTCTTTCAAATACAATTTATTTGAACACTATATCTCAATTTACTGATACTTTAAAATCATTTTCAAACATAATTTTAAAAAATATATATCTCTGTCGCAGCAGACCCGTTTGCACTTAAAACTACATAAATAGTTTAGCACTTGTTTCCGTGTAATATTCGTTAACGATATTAAAACTGATCGATAAATAACTAAAATAATATAAATAAAAGACAAATTCAACAGACATATAATCGAACTACGCACCTAAACCACTGAAAATATCAGAAGAAAAAGTGTGTTATAAGTTGTGAAATCTTTACATTCTTTGGCTAGTAACTCCTGGTATGCGTTTATTACAAAAGTATTGCTTTTAATAAACTTCAAAACTCTATTTGAATGCATTGCTGATATTTTTGTTATACAGAGGATTTTCGTCTTGTTAGTAGGCAATCTTTAATTATATACTAAATGTTAAAAATCTATTAGAGCTTTCAAAAAAGAAAATATTTTCCAAATATATTCTGTAACCTTGGAAGCCCGTGTTGGATTCCCTATTATTATTAACAGCTTAAAATTTCACGTAAAATGAATCACAAAATTAAAGCAACACTGATCTATAAATAAAATATATCAGCTCATAAATTTATAGTATAAATAAAGCTTTATTGCATTCTGTCAGTTGTTCAATAGATTTCCCAGACATTTATATCACTATTACGTATTTCGGTAGTTAAAATTTCCACAGAAATTTTTCTTTTACGAAACTTTTCTTCCGTTTCATCTGAAATCGAAATTTCCACTTTCAACGTTTGTCAAGGTAGGTAGGGATTTGAAAACTTTATATTTTTATGCAACACATTTTCTGGAATGCTGCAGAAAAAAAATAGAAAAAGGTGCCACTGAAATTTACATTTAAGTTAAAACTCTGATTTTCTTTTCTTTCTTTTTTTTCGTTTTATTTACTTTTGAAAAGAAGTAATGGTCTAGTTGCTTCCAATGTTATTGAATAAATGCCGAGTCATTTAACTTAACTTTAAATTATTGCTATGATAGAAAAAAGAGAACGTTTGAAAGAATAAGTTATTCGTCGAATTGCATTTCATTTATAAGTCTTTGTATTTTTGACTTCTTAACACAGAAATGACAGGCCTAAAAAAATCTGCTACATCTTTGGAAAGTTTTCTTGAAAACTAAAATTTAACATCTTACAAGATTACAGAATAATAATTTTATTTACTAATTATATATAAAGAATATCATGCAAAAGTGCAAATCAATAGTAAGTAAAAAGGGTACTTACGTATTATCCGGGCCAGGAGAGAGATCGCCAAAAATGGTTGTCAATTGCCAGTCATGTTTATCGTTGCCAATAATGTGCAAAACAGTAATTTAATATTGCAAAAAATACATAAAATCGTTTAAAATGGTAAATAATATAAAATAAATAAATAAAATAAAATAAATAATAAATAATAAATAAATAACAAAAAACTGTAAACTATAGTAAAATAACAAAACTATAAATTATACTAAAAAACTATACACTATAATAAATAAATAAACCATATACTTGTCAAAGAATAAGGGTTACTGTAATTAGTATAATTGGCGCCATGCTTGGCTCAGTTGCATTTGACCTGGCCCGGATAATACGTAAGCACCGCAAAAAGTTTGCCACTGTTAAAGTTTAAAGCAAACAATTCTACGAACATGAGGCAGATTTTACGTGGCAAAAAGAACACTACTTATAAATTATTTAATCTTATTAACAGTTTAAAAGTTCACGTAAAATGAATCACAGAATTAAAGCAACACTGATCTATAAATAAAATATATCAGCTCGTAAATGCACTGTAAATAAAGCTTTATTACATTCTGGCAGTTGTTCAATAGATTTCCACGACATTTATATCACTATTACGTATTTCAGTAGTCAAAATTTCCGCAGAAATTTTCCTTTTACGAAACTTTTCTTCCGTTTCATCTAAAATCGAAATTTCCACTTTCAACGTTTGTCAAGGTAGGTAGGGATTTGAAAACTTTATATTTTTATGCAACACATTTTCTGGTATGCTTCAGAAGAAAATAGAAAAAAGTGTCATTCAAATTTACATTTAAGTTAAGGCTCTGAATTTATTTTCCCGTTTTATTTATTTATGAAAAGAAGAAATAGTCTAGTTGCTTTCAATGTTATTAAGTAAATCTAGAGTTATTTGACTTATCTTTAAATTATTTCTATGCTAACAAAAGAATAAATTGTTAACCGAATTGTATTTCCTTTCAATACCTTTCAAGGTATCTATAAAGATTTGAAAACGTTATATTTTTATCTAACATATTTACTGGTACGTTGCAGAAGAAAATATAGAAAGGTGTCACTCAAATTTACATCTGAGTTAAATCTCTGATTTTCTTTTTCGTTTTATTTATTTTTGAAAAGAAAAATGATCTTGTTGCTTCAATACTTATTGAGTAAATGTAGAGTTATTTGACTTATATTTAAATTATTACTATGGTAACGAGAAATGAGAACGTTTGAAAGAGTATATTATTCATGTGTTCCTTCCTATTTTTTGGCTTGTTAAATACAGAAATGAGAATGATAAAAAAAATCTGCTATACTTCTTAAAAGTTTTCTTGGAAAAAATTGACAGACATTTTGCAAGATTACAGACTAATAATTCCACTTAGGATTTATATATAAAGGATAAAGTGTAAAAGTACAGATTAGTTAGTTAACAATAAGTTAAAAGTTCGCCAATGTTAAAGTTTAAAACAAATAATTCTACGAAAATAAGGCAGATTTTACGCGAAAAAAAGAAACCTACTTATGAAGGATTACATATTGTTAACAGTTTAAAATTTCACGTAAAATAAATCAATATAAATCAATAATTCTACGAAAATAAGGCAGATTTTACGCGAAAAAAAGAAACCTACTTATAAAGGATTACATATTGTTAACAGTTTAAAATTTCACGTAAAATAAATTAATATAAATCAATAATTCTACGAAAATGAGGCAGATTTTACGCGAAAAAACGAAACCTACTTATAAAGGATTACATATTGTTAACAGTTTAAAATTTCACGTAAAATAAATCAATATAAATCAATAATTCTATGAAAATGAGGCAGATTTTACGCGAAAAAAAGAAAGCTACTTATAAAAAAATACATATTGTTAACAGTTTAAAATTTCACGTAAAATAAATCACAAAATTAAAGCAACTGTTAAAATACATAAACTCTTAACTGAATTGTAGATAAAACTTTATTGCATTCTGTCAGTTATTCGATAGATGTTCACGACATTTACATCCCAATTACCTATCTCGGTATTCAAAATTTCCAAAGACCTTTTTTTTATATACGGAAACTTTTCTTCCGTTTCATCTGAAATCGAATTTTCCACTTTCCACGTCCGTCAAGGTATGTAGGGATCTGAAAACTTTATATTTTTATGCAACACATTTTCTGGTACGTTTCAGAAGGAAATAGTGAAAGGTGCCAGTCAAATTTACATTTAAGTAAAAGCTCTGATTTTTTTTTTTTTCGTTATATATATATTTTTTTTAATGAAGAAAAGAAGTGGTCTAGTTTCTTCCAATATTATAGAATAAATCTGGAGACAGTTGACTTATCTTTAAATTATTACTATGGTAATGAGATAATAGAACATTTGAAGCAGTAAATTATTCATCGAATTGCATTTCTTTTATTACTCTTTGTATTTTTTAGCATGTTAAATACAGAAATGAGAGAGATAAAACAAAAAAAGGGCTACATTTTTAAAGTTTTCTTTAAAAAAATTGCCAACCATTTTACAAGATTACAGAATAATAATTCTATATGTAAAGGATAAAATGTAAAAGTACAGATCAATAATACGTTAAAAGTTTTCTACTGTTAAAGTTTAAAGTAAACACTTCTTACATGAAGGAGAAAGTACGAGGCGAAAAGAACACTACTTAATTATGAATCGTTACATTTATATTATAAATCAAAAACATGTCCCGGCGAAACGCTGATGGCATATTGACGGTGTCAACACCTGGCAAGTATATTACGCTTTGCATTTACAGCAATATTCTTTTTTTCCTAAAAATTCCAAAATTTCAATTTTTACACTGTCTAACAGGGAAGAAATATTTTTTCAAATACATTTTGTTCGAAAACTGTATTTTAATTTACCTATTGTTTATAGTTTTTTAAATAATTTTCAAGCATAACTTTTTAAAAGATATATGTTTATCACTGCAGACCCGTTTACACTTCAAACAATATAAATAATTCGGCATTTGTGTCCGTTTAATATTTCGTAACGATATTAAAACTTGCTCAATAAATAACTAATATGATATATATAAAACACAAATCTAACAGACATATAATCCAACTAGGTGTTTAAACCGCCGAAATTATCAGAAACAGAAATGCTGTTGTAAGTAGTGACATCTTTGACGATTTCTTCGGCTATGCGGTTATTACGAAATTATCGTGTTTAATAAATTTCAAAACTCTATTTAAAAACATACTTTTTAGGTGCGTTTGTAATTTTATAAATAGATAGCACCTATAGTCATCGTCTGGTCCGTCCGTCTGTCTCAAAAATTACCCAACCGAAAGGTTTGAAAATTAATATATATTATCGTTGTAGAATTTTGTCGAGTCGGTTCAAATTTTATGAAAATCGAATCAAAACTTAAAAAGATATTAATAAAAGTTTTCTTCATTCTATTAAATCCTATCGTACTATATCGTACTAATCTGTATAATAAAAGTGTCAACAAATAATGTGACTAGGGAAATCAAATGCGGGCAAATCACTTCTTTTTTCATATTTTTATTCAAAATTAATTTTTCAAATAAACTTGCGTAAGAGTTACATTTCCAAAAAGATCGTTGAAAAAAATGTTTGTTTGAGAGACGAGTTACATTAAAAAAATATATAGATTCTGAGATAACTTCAGTGGAAATTACGTTAACAGACAAATATCTCAATCCTTTAGAATAAATAAACAGAGGAGATTATTTGATTATGAGTCATAAAAATATTAAACCATGGACGTAATCATTCGCAAAGCAAGATCTCCATGGTGAATTTTACAATGCTCTCTGGTGTAGAAAAAAAATTCCCATTTGTAAACGTGTCATACTTAATAAGGAAAAATAAAAGTCATGCTCATTTCGCTCATAGCAGACAATATAATTCATTTCACTGAAATAATAAGGATGATTTTTGTACATTGTGAAACTAGTTATAAAACGAACACACCTCATATGTCACGTTTAACGTACAATTTTCACCTTGTTTTTATGTATAAAAAGTATCTTTGCTGTTGTTAGTGTTCAATCTAAAAATACCGTGGGAATAAAAATTCCCAGAACGGTGTAATATCTCGATAAATAGAAGTCTTATTGAAAAACGGAAAGTATGTGTTCAATATTTTTGAAAAATCTATTTAAGTATACGAAAGTTGCCCCCCAACTCTGCCCTCTGGGGGTGAAAGGGGGGGGAAATTTGAAATATTAAATTCTAACCTCCCTTTTTATTTCAGATTCGGATTCTACGGGGAAACTACTCAACTTTTATATTTAACTTTTTCTTCGGAAAATCGTAGATGGCGCTGCAATCGAGTAAAGTGCAGTGAGAATCGTTTCCGCTGAAAAGTCTGGAAACGGTCGAATAACTCGAAAAATATACATCGGATCGAAAAATGGAAAAATACGTGTTCAATATTTTAGAAAAATAAAAATCTATTTAGGGATATCAATGTTGCCACTTTTCGGACATTTCTCGAGTTGTTCGACCGTTTCCCAAACTTTTCAATGAAAACGATTCTCACTGCATTTTACCCGACTAGAGCGCCATCTACGATATTTCGAAGAAAATGTTAAATACAGAAGTTACGAATTTTTCCCGTAGAATTCGAATCTGCAATAAAAAAGGATTTATCATTTAAGATTTCAAAGTTGCCCACCCTTTCTGCCTTAGGGGGCAGAGTTGAGGGGTAACTTTGATATCCCTCAACTTTGATTTTTTATCCCCGTCTATTTCTCGAGATATTACACCGTTCCGGAACTTATTATTCCAATCATACGTATTAAATGTAAAAAATCTGTTAACACTTACAAAAATAATGATTTCCATCAATATTTTATAACCCTGGAAGCCCGGATTGGATCCCCTATTATTATTAACCAAATTTAAATTTCACGAAAAATGAATCACAAAATTAAGACAGCTGATTTATAAATAAAATATACCAGCTCATAAATGAACTTAAATAAATAGTATGGCATAGTAATTGTTACTGCATTTTATCAGTTATGCAATATATTTTCACGATTTTTTTATTTTTTATTTTTTATTTATTTTTTATTTTTTTATGGAAACTTTTCTTTCGTTTAATTTCAAATCAAATTTCCCACTTTCAACGTCTTTCAAGGTATGTAGGGATTTTAAATCTTTGTATTTTTATGCAACACATTTTCTGGTAGGCTGCAGAAGAGAATAAAGAAAGGCGCCACTCAAATTTATATTTAAGTTGAAACTCTGATTTTTTTCCGATTAATTTATTTTTAAAAAGAAGAAATGGTCTATTTACTTCCAATATTATTGAATAAATCTAGAGTCATTTGACTTATCTTTAAATTATTACTATGGTAATGAGATGATTGAACATTTGAAAGAGTAAATATTCATCGAATTTCATTTCCTTCATTACTCTTTCTATCTTTTAGCTTTTTAAATACAGAAATGAGACATAAAAGAAATCCGATACGCCAGGCACCTGAAGAGCGCCCGGCACGTAAGAGACCACCGAACCCAAGTCCTGAGAGACATTTATCGCGCACGACCGGATTTGTGTCTCCATATGCGCTTCGGCCGGCCAGAGGACCACCACCTGCGGACTGTCCAACCTTAAACCCACGTGTCGACGATGTAAGTCGTTGCGATACGCGGTGAAATCCAGTAGGGCAGTCACCACGAGACACTTGGAGACGGGCCGGCGTCCCCCAACAGCTTCGGGGCTGGACACCCAGAAGGGAACCAGGCGCTAGGCCTTAAGTCGAAGTTTTCCGACGTGCACTGACTTTACCAGAACTCCAGGGATATGGAAACCTACAGAGGCAGTAAGAAAAACCTGTTGCTTTTTTGAAAAATTTTCTTGGAAAAAAATTGTCAAACATTTTACACGATTACAGACTAATAATTCTACTTAGTAATTATATATATAAAGGATAAAATGCAAAAGTACAGATCAACAATAAGTTGAAAGTTTACCAGTGTTAAAGTTTAAAGCAAACAATTCTACGAAAATGAGGCCGATTTTACGTGGGAAAAAGAACACTACTTATAAATTATTACATATTATTATCACTTTAAAATTTTTCATAAATGAATCACAAAACTAAAGCAACACTGATGTATAAATAAAATATATAAGCTGATAAATGTACTTTAAATAAAGCTTTGTTGCATTCTGTCAGTTGTTCAATATATTTCCACGGCATTTTTATATCCCTATTACATATTTCGATAGTCAAAATATACGCAGAAAAGTTTTTTTACGGAAGCTTTTCTTTCGTTTCTTTTGAAATCGAGTTTTTTCACTTTCAACGCCTGTCATGGTATGTAAGGATTTGAAAACTTTTATATTTTTATAAACGCAACTTCTGGCGTGCTGCAAAATAAAGTAAAGAAAGGTGTCACTCAAATTTACATTTAAGTTAAAGCTCTAAATTTTATTTTCCGTTTTGTTATTATATAAAATAAGAAATAGTCCAATTCGTTCAAAGATGATGTATAAATCTGGAATTACTTGGTTTATATTTAAATTGTCATCATTATGATAATATGAAAATAGAACTTTTGGGGAAATAAAACTGTTGAATTTAGCTTGATTAGCTTTATCAGTATATAAATAACTGTCTTTTTGATTATAGAAATGAATAAATAAATCAAATTCCGAAATATTGTACATTTTTAAGTTTTTATTCAAAAGCATTGTCGACAAGCAGAAGATTGCAGACTAATAATTCTGGTGTATGATAAAATATATGGGATATAATGTAAAACTAAAGATAATTTTAAGAAAAACCTTCTTACTAAATGAGAAATATTTTTACATGTGAATAAGATTGGTACCTTTTATAGATGTTTTCGTATTATTATTATTAACAGCTTTTATTTCAAATACATTGATTGAAAAACAATAAAACCTTTGAGATGAAAAATATCAGCATATCACTACTGTAATAAAAACTTTACACTTAAATCGGTTGTCCAATGTTTATTTATAACATTTATATTCAGCTGAGAGCTTTCTTGTGCGTAAACTGTTGTTTCGTTTCAAAAAAGCCAAAATTTCTCAGATTTAACGTCTGTTAAGTTAGAATTCTACAACATATTTCCGTATATTACATCTGGCAGAAATAGAGTAAAGTCTCTCTGGAATTTGCATTCAAGTTTAATAGTGCGAGAGGCAGCGTCGCATTTTTGCAACCATTTTTAGCGTCGATGATTTTGGTGTATATAATAGATATAAACCATGGAATTTTATATATATGATAAAAGAAATATGTATCAGCGGTCGCACCAGTGCCAGATTAAAATTGCACAGCTCGCTTCAGGATTACTGAATGGCAGGGAGCGCTGAAAACTACCCCCATGAAAAGTTCCCCCATACGTCATTTTTACGTCACAGCAGATGGGGGTAGATTTCCAGTCATAGAGAATTTTACTTTCGTCGAAAATTGGAAAACTTCCCCCTGAAAAGTTCCCCCAAACCAGAAGGAAGAAGTTTTCCAGTGCCAGGTAATTTTCTTCTTCACTGAGTTCTTGAAAACTTCCCCCATGAAAAGATGTCCCCATACGTCATTTTGACGTCACTACAGATGGGGGAAGATTTCCAGTCCTAGAGAGTTTTACTTTCGTCGAAAATTGGAAAAGTTCCCCCATGAAAAGTTCCCCTAAACCAGAAGGGGGAAGTTTTCCAGTACCAGGTAATTTTCTTTTTCACTCAGATCTTGAAAACTTCCCCCATGAAAAGTGTCCCCATACGTCATTCTGATGTCATAGCAGATGGGGATACATATCATGGGGGAACTTTTCCAGTTCTAGAGAATTTTCTTTTTACTGAGAACTTGAAATCCATCCCCATGAAAAGTGTCCCCATACCACATTTTGACGTCACAATATAGGGTCACATATCCAATGCTAGAATATTTTACTTGTTTCGAGAGCTGAATATCTGGCACTCGAAATGTGTTTCTCTTTTATGTCTAGTTACTATTGTTATTGTGAATTATTATTATACGGACTTGAAGAAATGCGCAGAAGAGATTTAGTGCGTAATGTAAAAGTATCTTGCTTACTTTTCATATTCGGTTATCAAACACATACTAGGCGGACAAAAAGGATTTAAGTATCAATGTGATATAATATTGCTCAAAGCATAATCTGTTAGAAGATTCATGGAAACTCGACGAAAACAAAGATTTTTGTTATGTTAGCGGAAAGTGTGTGCATGTGATATTTGTTGTTGAGTAGAGCATCAAATGTGAATCTTTAATGAAAAATTCACATAAGTTATTTACTTTTTTTTTTTTTTTTGGAAAAATAAGAATTTGCTTTTTTGTTTTTGGGTTGGGTTGGGTTGGGTTGATTGTTGACGGCCAATTATCTACGCTTGGGATATAGGCCCGGGGGGAGTGCCCTTCGTGGGGATCTTTCTAAGGGAACCTAACCCGTATTTACGCATGGATAAATCCACGGTTCGAAGAAAACCACGAAAACTCCGAACGATTAGGCCGACGGGCGCGATTGGGATCGAACCCAGCACCTCCCGTCTACCAGCTTCGAGAGCACAACCTCTCAGCCACTGGTGGGGCTTTTTGTTTTTGGAAAAATAAGAATTGGCTCTTTTTTTTTTTTTTTTTTTAATATTCCAAATCAAATATCCAATATCAATAATTTGACACAAAAACAAATAATTCTTGAATCAGCAGATCAGAATTTAGAATTGAAATCAACTATCAACTTCTTTATTATTATCTTTAAAATTGTGTTTTTTAAAAAAATAACCATATTAATTGAAAGGTAAACAAATCTTAAGAACAAACTAAAAAAGATACTATGTCATTAGTGTACAACAAACTTACAAATAAATAATTATATTGTTGTAAACGAACATTAGCTTCAAAAATATAAATGGAATTTTAACTTTTAGTAGACCATAAAATACATAAGAAATCTGATTTTTGAACAGAATTTGTAACAAAATTACTATTTTTTTTTAATTGATTAATCTGTGATACCCCATTTATATGAGCAAATAGATAAATAAATAGAATGCTAAATTCATCTTTAAAAGTTAGACTTAAAATTATAGAATGTGCTGATTAATTAAAAGATGATAAAAATATTTTTAAAAAAATTTAATTGGTTTATTGTATTCTCTGACGGCGGCTATATTTATGCCTGAAAGTACTGTGAAATAAAATAATTATAAAAATTTTCTTTCAATATTTCTGTCATCTTTTAAGTATTTAGCACATTGTGTAATTTTAAGCCTATTTATAGTTTAAGAAAAACTATTTTTACCAAATTGTTCTACGATTGTTGAGGCAAAGGCAATTTTTTTCAGGGCTTTGCTTTTTTTTTTTTTTTTTTTTCAATTTAAAGCGACTAGGAACAAATCGTTATTATTATTATTATTTTTTTTCATTTTTAACATTTTACGAAAACGAAGAGCCTATTCTCAACAGCTGTAATTCTTGAAAAAAAAAATCGAGACACATTAAAATAAAATCCTCACAAATACTACAATTTATTAGCAAAGCAGACATTGGATGCAGTGCCGCGTTAACCTGTTAACAATCGGGGTCTTGGTCTAAGATCACAACCTCTCACAGTTGTCAGGACCATAATGCATTTTCACGGTTTTGAATTTTTATTTTAAAAGGATAAATTATTTCGAACTACTAATAACCCATTGAAACGAATTTAAATAGTAAACTGAACTTTAACTTTTCTACTATTACATAAAACCAAGTCATTAAATATCCATCATAAATTTATAACATCTATAACTGGAAATTAAAAATATGTTTTCTTTACATCCTATCCTAATAATATTATAAATCTGATTGTGTTCAAATGTTAGGCTGAAGCCAGCGTCAAAATGGAACATTTAATGATCCTGTATCTTTGCGTATAGGTTGATAATAACCCTCAAATGAACATAGGCTGGTTTTTGTTTATTTTATTCAAATATTTTTCTTAATAATTCAAAATTTCATTATTTTCATCCTAATAATATTATAAATCTGATTGTGTTCAAATGTTAGGCTGAAGCCAGCGTCAAAATGGAACATTTAATGATCCTGTATCTTTGCGTATAGGTTGATAATAACCCTCAAATGAACATAGGCTGTTTTTTGTTTATTTTATTCAAATATTTTTCTTAATAATTCAAAATTTCATTATTTTCATAGAGAATAAATGGAAATTTTTTCGTATAATATTTTAAAATGGTTAAATTTACTTTACCGTTGCTAGTACTTTATCGTTGCGAAAACTAATTCAAAACCCGGAATAATAATTTTTACTCAACAATTTAGTTTCAATTGAAAATTTTTCAATGAAAAATGAAAATGAAATAAAAAAAATTAAAGAATTAAAAATAAGATAAAATAATATTATTAGAAATAAAACGTACTTTTTTTAGTTTTTGATAATAATACAAGGTCTCAATATGCGTAACCATATGAAACAGGCGAATAGAACGACATTCATCTAAAATAAAGCGGATATTCATCTAAAATAAAGTGGGGTAATAAAATTATCTTGGGTTTTTTCTTCACTTTTTTTCTTTTTTTTTTCTTTTGTATGGTAACAATACTTGACATTTTACCGTCTGCGCACGGCTAATATAACTAAACCGTATTTTTTATTTAAATTTTTAAAAAGTAAAAAGAAGTTTCAAAAGAAAATGGTTAGCAAATGTCATTAATATGCTCCGCAAAATTATCCATGTCGAAAATGATGTCTTGGATAGCGAGAAATAGTTATTTCATTCTTAAAACCATTTCTTAAAACTATTAAGAAATAACTCGATTACCTAAAAAAAATGACGAATGTTAACAGTTCCATTTTTGTTGATAAAACCTAAAGATTTAATATTATTTCGTTAAAATAACTTAATTTCTCCTATGCCAGTATTGAAATTAATTGCCTGGAAAAGAAAATTAACAAGAATTATGTCATTAAAAAGGGATTTCTTTGGTGACAAAGAGACTTCATATTTGAAATAAAACGGGAATTTTCCAATATGTTTTAAAATGAGTGTGAATTAATTCCTTACATTAATAATACAAGGATCAGTAAGTATAGAAAGTAGATGAGTTTCACGCCATATTTATAACGAAAAATTTAAATGTTTTGTTATCTATACTGATTATTAAGCATGAGTATCCGTTATATACAGATGAGAGTTTTCTGCTAAAAATCACATCATAATTTTAAGAAAAGGAAAATGAACACGAATCTATTATATTAAAATCTGACCGTGTTTTTGTATTTCGCAACTACTCTTAGATTATTGAACGCAACTCGATTTACTTGATCCGAGGATGTCGCACAAACTCTCAGAATTAAAAAAATTAAATTATATTCCAAGATTTTTTTTCTTTTTCTTTCCTTTCTTTTTTTCTTTTTTTTCTTTCTTTCTTTTTTTTTTTTTTTTTTTTTTTGTAAATTTTAACGAAGTTTATCTAAAAACGGAAAGGAAATTACTCCATATTTGTGTATAAAAAAGGAGAAATAAAACATATTAGTATATTTTTTACACCATTTTCTCATTAAAACTGAATTGATTTAACTAAATTTTCCAAAAAACAAAAACATGTTTTCACATATACAAACTTCATGAATCAATTTATTCTGGAGAACAAAAAGTGCCTGTCAACATACTGTCATTTAGAAAACAAGATTTGTTTCAACTATACATTAAACCAAGGAGGCAGAATTGAATTTAAAGAAAAAGCATATACTATTTCCAATTAAGGTTTTTTTGAAGGATGTTAAAACGTTTCACAAAGACCAAGCGCGGATCCAAGGGGGAGGTCATGGGGGTCATGACCCCCCTCTAAAGGGAAAACATTTGTATATAACAATACGTTTTTCTAAATATAAGTATGTATTAAAAGTGTTTTCATTTTTTCTTTTTTTACTTCTTAAAGATTTTAATCTTTCTGATACACTCATAGAGTTATTTTTAAATAGAAATGCATGAAAATTGCAGGCAGGCATTATTGTTTAAGTACTAAAGAATCAAAATCATTTTAAATTTTTTTATAAATGTGGTGCATTTTGAATTGTATTTGATTGCTTCCTCAAGACAATATTTCCATGATTTTTCAGCCTCGAAAATTTTTCTTAAAATGCAAACTTTGAGAAAATTTTCTGCAAGATTCTTTGCATTTATAAGAAAATGGGAAACTGTGATTTCTTGGTATCTGGGTGAAACATACATATTTTGTATATTTACTAATATACCTGAAAATTTCATGCACTTATGTATTCCTTATGTATCATGCACTTATGTAATTAATTCGGGTATACGTCAGAAAATAATCAATTTGGATCTAAGATATAAAACTGCTAATGAAAACATGTGACCCCCCCCCCGAAAAAAAAGAAGTCATGACCCCCCTCTAAATGGAGGTCTGGATCCGCCTTTGACAAAGACTTAAAAGTAAAATTTTTTATCAGGTAAAATTGATATTTGTTTTTACCCAATTCGTCTATTTCCACGATTTTATTTGGCCCTCCTTATTGCATTGGTTGCAATTTTATTTTCGCGATTATTTGGCAAAAAATTTCACTTTTTTAAGACTGGGTTATGTCAAGGTCCCTATAATAAAAAATACCGTATTGTCTCCTATGAAATAAGATAAATAGTTAGTTAATTATTAACGTTTTTAATTATCGGGAATGAAATAATTTTCTTAATTAATGTATTTATTTTTCTTTTAATGTTGTTAAATGGTAAAGATTTGTAAAATTATTTTAGAAGTGTTGTAAAGTGTTACAGAATCTATGCTTGACGCATGATTTTTCGTTCTTGTTTAAAATTGAATGAATAATTTTTTTTTCATTTATTCTTCTGAATGAAAAGTGCAAATTTTGGTAGAAATACCGTTCCGAGTAAGACTCCTATAATAGGAGCTCTAGTTCCGAGAAAAATCACGATAAAAAGAAGAATGTACAGAGTACTAAACCCGTTTTCCACTCTTCATCTTCTGTATACGTTTGAATTGTTAGCGGAAATATAGCCTGGTCACTCAATAAGTCATTAACAAAAGACGCTGAACGGTCTGTGTGAAGCAAACAGATGCCTCGCCTCGGGCGGGGTAGAAAACAGTCTATTTGCAAGTCAGTACTTAGCGAAACAGCTTAACCATGAATTTTTTTTGGGGTTGAAACTCAAACTCTATTTAATATGGATTTTTCGATATTATCAAAATAATGCAAACTTTTTATATATATTCTTATGTAAGATATGAATATTTAATGTGAATAATTAACTGTGAATCCTATGAATTATATGAAACGATTTTTCCCCCTTGTTTTCTGTCTTTCTTATCTTTTTTTCGCTAGTATCTCAAACTTTATGTATAAAAGATGCATCAATTATTAAATGCATTTTTAAATACTATATGATATAAATAAAGTGAAACATCACTATAAAGTAATAAGATATTTTTAATTATAATTATTTTTAATTATAAAATTAAACGGTCATATAATTTTCTTCGAAAGAAAAAAAAGGAAGAAAATATTTTAAAAATACCGTATTTGCAGTAAAAGAGTTGAGAAATATAAAAGATTATCTGAACGGAACATACACATGAAAGCATGAAAAACATTAATTCATTTTCTATTTCTTATTTATGTGAGCAACGAACCAGATCGGCTATATTATGAATTAATTGGCAGAGTTTATCGAAATATTTTATTCAGCTTTCAGTAAAGAAGATTATCTTTAAGATTTTTGAAATGTGTAATCTAATACAGACAGAGTGGGTGCCTTTGAGCAGGGCTGTCCACCGCGGCGATGGTAACTGTACTTTTAAATGTTTTTCTCATTTTCATGTAAACTGCATCCTGGCCTGACAACCTTTAAAACGTGCAAGTTTTATTTTTTAATCACTATATGCCATGATATTCAGGGATGTGAATTTTATAAACGAAGACTCCGTAAATTTAATAAAATAACATATATTATTCAAAATATGCTGCACATACGTTAACTGAGGATACAGTCTTTAACAAATAAGCTATTTTAGAGGAAGCAATCACAATAGTATAGTTTATATTTTTCTTTACTTTATTAAAAAACTTTAATCTTGAATATCTCGTAATGGCATTTTTTTAGTTACTTGTTTTACAAATTAGCCCTTTATTGCATAGCATTATGGCTGTTTTCAAATCCAAAGAAGCTACATTCTGATAAATTTCTGAATTAATTTTTGTTCGGAAACGCATGAAATGGGCAGGTGTTCTTTATTCAGAAATTATGTAATCGAGTGGTGTTTTCAATGTTTTAGTAAAGGCAGGCGATCTTTCAAAAAATACTGTCAAAGTTGATGTTTTGTACATAATTTCCGGGCGCACGAAAGGATAAAAAATCTATCATCACGTGACAGCAATTGCTTTTAACTCAATAAGTAATTTATTTATCAAAAAATGAAAACGCCATTCGATTCCAAATCGCAGTTCATTCAGCAGTCAGGCCTGCCAATTTTATGCCATGACGTTTTGAAAGAAGTAAGAAAGTTTGGCGTTATTGAGCCAGGAATTTGATAACCACTTTAATCAAGAAAGGCAATTCAATAAATAAATAAATAAATAAATAAATAAATAAATAAATATGGGGTTATTTTAGTTTTCTTTTAAATTATAAAAGTAATCAAATCAGGATGCTCGTAAAATAATTAAAATTAAGGAAATAAAAAAATTAGGAAAATAAAACAATACTTCATACTCTTGATTCATTATTTTATATTTATTAATTTGCGTTTTCCGAAAAATCTGGAACTATAAAGTTAACGATATAGTCTTATTTTTTTAACACATTATCAAGTCAACCCTTCGTTTTGGCTTCAAATTGCTAGTCCTTTCTATGTGCTTCTTTTTCCTTTCTCCTGAATTATAAATACACATTAAGCACTTTTTATATTTCGTTTTTCTTTATGTCAAATTTATACAGTAAAAAAAGGGTGATACAGAAAGAAAGAGGTAAGATATTCATGGAAGAGTTTGAGTCCCGAATAAAGAATAATTCTAAAATATTTTGTACAGAAATTAATATAAAACTTACTAAAAAATAACAAAAATAAACATTTGTTTAGCTTAGCAATGTAGCTACATCAACCATAATGTATCTTAAAATAACTGAAATATTATCTGTAGAAAAAAAAAAAAAAAGCATATGTGAAACTTAGTACATGCTTTTTTTTTTTTTTTTTTTTTTTTTTTTTTTTTAAATAATAATAACATTTTATGGAAACTTATTCAATAGAAAAATAGAAAATAAATTTCAACTTCTTATTTTTTATCTGATACGTCTATTTTAACCATATGATTTCTGACAATCTATAAAAGTTTTAGTTTAGAAACTAAAAAAGAATTTTTCAAACAATTTTCCAATTTTTGAAACTAGAAAACCGTTTTTCTATCTCTTGAATTAGTGACCTTTTGAGTTTAAAATAAGATTCTATTTCTATTACTTTTTTCAGACACGTTAAACTCTAAAAAACTAATAATAAAGAAATCTAAATTGTTAAATTAAACCCAAAAATTAATAGAACGAATGGTTAGATTCGTTTTTGTGTCTCAACAAACAACTAATTAAAAACATTTTAAAAATTTGGAAATATTTCTAATAAGTTGTCACCAGATAAAGCTCATAAGATTTTTCCTGTTTTGGTGGGGGGACAGAGGTTTTAAATTGCTGTCTCCTAGTAAAAAAAAAAAAAAAAAAAAGAAAAAAAAACAAGAACAAAAAATCATGCGTTAAGTATGGAATATGTAAAACTTTTCAACACTTCCAAAATGCTTTTATAGAAATCTTTACCGTTTAAGAATGTCTAAGTCTGATGCTAAAGTTAACAATTTGGAAAACGCATAACACATTTAAAAATCCAATTTTAGAAATTACCAACAATATTCGGAAAAAGATCCTAACTATTTTGCGCAGCCCAGTGTATGATCTACTGATTTTTATATATACTACATTAGAATGCAAAAATTTAGTTCAGTTAGGATACGCATAGCACAGTTGAAAATAGCCCATCGGCAATTTCCGTCAATAAACGCAAATGCATTCGAGATGTTTTGTGCTGCCCTGTATATAACCTATAGGATTTATACACATCAAGTATAATAGGTGGAAAAAAAGTTCCATTTAAAAACGCAACTGAAAACGCATTTCCAACCATTATTATTAACAGACAGTACTTTAACAAAATAATTTTATGTGATCCTGTAAATGAAGGAGGAATGCTATACACACAATATTCTATAGTAAGCCTCTTGTAATGCACCTCTGTGATATCTATCTGTTTCAGTATGTTTCAAATATTGAAACATTATAAAATAAACCGCAAACGATTTCTCCCCATAGACCGTTTTGTAATGGAATTCTTTTGAGTGTCCCTGTAAAGCAGGTATGTCAAACACGTGGCCCACGGGCCACAACTGGCCCGCCGACAACTTCTCTGTGGCCCGCCAAGCCTTTGGCATTTTACCTGTGCATTTATTTTGTCATTTATTCAGTTGCTCGAACACGCATGCTGAAAATACACTTTTGAGGAACCCACTTACACCAAATAGTCTTAGAGATGGCAAACATATGTATGTAAGTATTGCCAGTTGCTTTTTTTATTCACAATTGCTACCACTTTTTTTAATAATAATTTTTGTCTTATTTATTTCGTCATTAATTAAGGGAAATATTTTTCTTCAAAATGTGGTAGTAAAAAAAAAAAAAAAAAAAAAAAAAAAAATCCGCTCATTTGGCATAACTGATGTATATAGACAGATGTAGCTCAGTTTTAAAGTTTTAAATTTTAGCTCCAAGAAATTGAAGATACACAGTTAACTAATCGGAATGTAACAAAGTGCGAAATCTCGAGTCTAAAAATTTAAAGATTCGTAATTTTTTTACAGTATTTTTCTTATAATATTTATGTGTTTCATGACGAAACTATTGCTTTATTAGGTGCGTTCGTAATTATATAAATACGTAGCACCTATTGTCGTCGTCTGGTCCGTCCGTCTGTCCGTCTGTCTGTCCGTCCGTCTGCATATAGCAACGCAAAAACTACCCAACCGAATGGTTTGAAATTTAAGATATATTATCTTTGCAGAATTTTATCGCGACATTTCAATTTTTTTAAAAATTGAATCAAAACTTTAGAAAATATTAATAAAAACATTTATTAAGAAATTTGATTTTTTTTTTTTTTTTTTTTTTTTTTTTTAAAATCGGTGCTTTCTTTTTATAGGAGCTTTCGAAGTTTGATCGCCAAGCGACCGAGAAACTTATTTTATTACAGAAATTAATCTGCAGACGATATAATTCATTTCACAGAATTAAAAATCATCAAGATCTGAATATTTATAGAACTATAACTTTTATAGAACTATAACTTTTTTTATAGTACGAACGCACCTCATTTGTAACGTTTGACGTACAATTTCCAACTTGTTTTACTACTCTCTTCAATTTTACACATGCTATATTTATTAAATAATAAGAAATGTATAGTAAAATTAATAAAATTCGGGCTAATTAAGAACAGTTACAACTTTTTTTTAAATCAAAGTATAAAATTAAGTGGCTTTTAAATGATTTGCTTTCGAAATGACATAAATTATCACTTTTGTGCTTGAAGCAAAACCCCCGAATACGTCATGTCATCTAGTTTCTCCACTCTTGTTTTACGAAAATATTTTGGATTTAAGTTCTTTAATTATTTTCATTACTTAGGTTAGTAAATGTGTCATTGTTAATGAAACCTGCTTGATCTTTCTTTCTTTCTTTCTTTTATTTTTCTTTTATTTTTTTTTTTATTATTTTTTTTTTTTTTACCGATTTACACATATTTTAATAACATACTGATAAACAACCTAGGAATTTTTTTTTTAAGTTTAAACTCTACCAGTATGAATATATATGATTGACGGAAAATAAACATTAAAAAAAAATTAAGTTGATTCACAATACCATTATATTAAAAGAAAAACTGAAATTATATGTTGATATCCAAACATTGTTGGAGTTTCGAAAGAATGGAACATTAAGAGATGCTACAGGACAAATCATTAAAAATCTGGCCAAACATCAGAAAGAAAAACTGTCAGAATTGAAATTGACACTTCTTAAAAGAGAGTGCTTTCACTAAGCCTATTGGAGAAAATACATTTACTTTATAGAATAATTATTGCATTAAAAATCCCGTGATTCAAAATCATTTACTAGGAAATGGAAGAAAGGATGCGCAGAACAGTTAAAGAAGTTTGAAAATACTATAAGCAAAAGTACCATTGCTAAAAAGTATTTTGTATAGCCGGATCGATTTATAAAAGCCGGATACATGTTTATAAACTTATATCATATTCGTACGCACATGCTTAATCATCGTCAATTTAGAAAATATCTTGATAATATTGGTAACGAATATAACCAGATCTACCTTCTTATACAAAAATTTGATGGCTTTCCATCATAAAAGTTTAACTGTTAATTACGAAATGTTAAACAAGGTAAGCATTTTCATTTTAAATTGACAAATTATGAATGTGAATTATTAAAAGACCACCAATAGACAAAGTACTTTGAGTTTTCATTTGAAAATAAAAGCACCTGAGTAAACTTCAACCTCAGGGCAAATTTCATAATTTCATCATGTTATTTGATAGTATTGGCATCAGAGCCGGATTAAGCATTTCTTTGGCCCGGGGCTATTTTGGACATTTTGCCCCCCCCCCTCTTCCCCTGCTACTGGAAATTGTGTGCCCCTTCCCACGATACTGAATATTTATCCCCCCTCCCCCCACACACACCTTTTATTATTATTATTTTTTAATCCTGAAATACAAATTTTAAAAATGGAAATATTTATATTGTTAATCAAGAGCGTTTTTTTGTTTGTTTGTTTGTTATCTTCAATAGTGCTCTTAATTAGTTTGTTTAAACATATACAATTAACAAATACTTTATAAACATTAAAAAAAATAGAAATATTCCAGGCGTATAAAAACTGAATACATTAAAAATAATTTCAATACATCTGTTTATTGATATAAATAAATTTAATTACATGTTTAAGCTTTTTTTTATTATTATTAGATTTTCATTACTAAAAATTAAGTTAATTGAAAAAAAAATCCTTGTATTTAAATTTCCAAGTGATTGCAGGGCATCATGAAATGCAAACAGTTCTGTTATGTCATTATCTAGTGACATTAGTGTTAAACCGCTAAGTTTGGGCTCCAGCATAAACGATCGTAGTCTGTTCTTTATTAATTTTAGTTTGGAAAATGATCATTCTGTTTCAAAGTTTGTAAGCGGTACTACTATATACTATAATTGCAATATGCAGTACATTTGGGAAAACAGATATTAATTGTTTATCATTGATTAACAGCATCTTGACAGCATTGGATATCTACATTTCTAATACATTCTGAGAAATATTTCATTTCTATTTTTAAAATATCGCCAAGATCCTCGTAATAAAATGTTAAGCGTCTAGAGAATCTTTATCTATAATGTTTGAGTATTGTAATTGACAGAAAAACATGAAAAATGATAGTTTTATAGAGAAATGTATGATAAACATGGTGAAACATAGAGTTTTAAAATCGAATAATTATTTTAAGTGCCTCTGTTTAATGTTGAAATCGGTGAATATAATTCAGTTACATAAATTTTATAGGATTAAAAACTATGCACAGCAATTTAACCTTCTTTTGAAGGTATATATATATATATATATTACGTGATTAGATTATGAAATGCTGTGTCGAATATATATATATATATATATGGTGTTACGGTAATGTTTCATTAATGGTTATATATATATATATATATATAGTGTCTAATTTTATGTTTATGTTTTTTTTTTCCCTTAATCCAAAATTTTATTACTTGAATGGATATTTATTTCTTTTTTCCAAAAAGCCGTTTTTTACCTCTGGTGCTAGATGTTTATAAAGCCCAAGTAATATTTTTAAACATTTTCCATTTGCAAAATATACTTACACGCGAATATTAAAAATGACAGGAAAATTTAAAACAATTAAGTTATTATGTGTGTAAAGCATTTAATGAAGAAATTTGCATTGTATTTAAAAACTCCAAATAATAATATTTCCAAATATTTTTCAATTCGAAAAAATATTTACACGTAAATATTAAAAGAGAAAGAAAACTTTCAAATAATTACATTTTTATGTGTGGAAAGCATTCAGTGGTAAAGATTATGATTGATATATACATACATACATACATACATACACATATATATATATATATATATATATATATATATATTTAAAACTATTTTCTTATAGCGTCTAAAAGAAAAAAAATCTTCCAGCAGTTAGACCGTCAGCAGTTGCGACAGCGGTGGATGCGGCCCTGGGAATGTTCAAGTCAAAGGGAAATGAATAGATACCCGATTATAAAAGATCACTACTGGTCGTGTTAATATCATCCAATCTTTCGTAATCAAGTAATCTTTTTAAAACAGATTATATCATTGTGTTTGTAGAGCCTGTGAAGTCTTGGGAAGTGTAGCTCGTTGGGGGCGGAAATTCCTAGTTTTGTTAGAAAATGTAACTGTGAGTTAAACTTTTATTAAAAAAAAAAAAAAAAAAAAAAAAAAAAAAAAAAAAAAACAATTTTTTTTCTGATTTTAAAAAATGGCACCACTTCAAACTTTTTAGGAAATTTACTTTTTAAGTTAAATTTATATCTTGACAATGAGCAAAATGTTATAAATATGCATGCTAAAATTTTTCAGTTTGACTAAAACAAGTCAATTTTTGTGCAAAATATATGAAATTTTATTAAATAAATTCATTGCAATCAGTCTTCCGTAATCGGATAATCTTTTTAAAATAGAAAAAAATAGCGTGTTTTTAGACCAATTAACGTTATTTTCGATTCTGCGGGGTATGCACGGGAGTTGGCGAGCGTAGCTCGAAGGGAGCAGAGCCCACTAGTTTTGTTAGAAAATATAAATGTGAGATAAACTTTTATTACAAAAAGCAATTTTTTTCTGATTAAAAAAAATGCAACACCTCAAACTTTTAAAAAAATTTACTTTTCTAGTGGAATCTATATCTTGAGAATGAATTAAAATATCTAAATATATATATATATATGCTAAAATTTTCCAGTTTGAATGAAATATGTCAACTTATGTGCAAAATATGATTAATTTTATTAAGGCTGTTCTCAAATCCAAAGGAGTTACTTTGTGACACATTTCTGATTCATTTTTGTTCGGAAACGCATGAAATTGGCAAGTGTTCTTATTCAGAAACTATGTAATCGAATGGCGATTTACATATTTTGGAAAAGGCAGAAGCTCATTTAGAAAATACTGTCAAATATGGCATTTTAAATCAAATTTCCGGACGCAGCAGCACGAGAAAAAATTAAAACTTGTCGTCACTTGACAAGAATCTCTTATAACTTAATATATTTATCAAAAAATTTAAAACGCTTTTCGATCCTAAATCCCTCCAATAGTCAGATTTTCCAATTGTATGCCTTTACATTTAAAAATGAGTTAGAAAACACGTCAGGTAGTTTCGCGTTGTTGAGCAGGGAATTTGAGAACCGCCTTAAACAAATTAATCTGAGTATATTAAACAATTTAACCCATACGTATTGATTTTTAGTAAATTGCACAAAAGAAACAATTTATATATGAATATGGGAATTTTAATAAAATAAGGATGTGTGTAAAGCCATTTAAATAATGAAATTCATAATTAATCAACTTAACTTAAATTGATAAGATAAAAGATGGCGATAAAAAATATTTCACAAACAATCGAACCCATAAGAGTTGTGATATTATTTAACCTTTTTTTTCTCTTTCTTTTTTTTTAAGCCACCTAAACACATGCAGTAAAAACAATGGTTTTCTACAAGTTAAATGTACTTATACTCAAGGATAAGCATTTTTCTCAATTAAATAAACGCTTTTCTTTACTTAGTATTAAATAAAAACATTAAAGATAAAGGAAAAGGGAAGCAAACACACTTCCTAAAATCTACTTCTTATCATATTAAAATAAAAGTTTACGAACAAAACATTCTTTTTGATTATCTGTCTTTTTTTTTTTTTTTTTTCCCATAGACTTTTATGCAGGAGAGGCAGACAGGAATGATTCTCAATGCACTGGCCAATGGTTCTCAGTTCTTACGCAAAATACTGTTGAAAGATACTGGTCATGTCATTGGGGAGAGGGTTGCCCTTGGGAAGTGTCGGATGTTAGGCATTGGGGGGGGGGGGGGGGGGGTCCTGACCTTGTACTAATTTCTAAGAAATCGTATGCCGTGCACACATAGACCTTACAATTCAAGATTCTTCCCCTGAGCGTGCACATGTTTTTTGAGATTAGGTGGTAGAACCGGAAAATAGTAAAGATGTTTTCTTCTTTTGGTATCGGGCAAAAGTAGGGTAAAAATAGTAAAAGAATATGAAAACACCCGCTCGCTAATGTTAAACGTATGGCCATGTTGTTTTCGAATTTCTCATTTAAATTTGAATATTTTGAAAAGTTTTTTTTTTTTTTTTTTTTTTTTTTTTGCATAAGATAGCTGAGGTTGATATTTTAGTTGCAGATTTTTTTAATAAAGGTACTTTCACTTTCAAAACCGGTTCCGAAAGTAAAAATACCTCTACTAAACAGATCTGCAACTGAAATCGAAAAAATAAAAAATCGTCATATTACGGATCGACCTCAGCTATCTTATGCAAAAAAAAAAAAAAAAAAAAAAAAAATCTTTTAAAAGTATTTAAATTTAAACGAGAAATTTGAAAGCAACCTGGCCATAGGTTTAACAATAACTATCGGGTGTTTTCAAGGGAGTGACGACCACCCTTAAATCGTACTTCGAAGTTTTGGAATTGCAAAAGGAAAAAGTGATGACGCTTGAAACCCGATTTTCTCTCGTTATTTCAGAAAAAGTTTTTTCATTTTAGAAGCAAACATTTTCTTTTTTCTTTCTTTCTTTTAGAAATTTAAGTAATTTTTAAAACAAAATTTTGATAAAACTTAAGCTGTTGACGAGGGCTCCTGACGGATTGGGGCCCGGGGCTGCAGCCCCGTAGCCCTCCCCTCCCCCCCTTAATCCGGCCATGATTAGCATTTTCAAATAGAATTTATTATTTTGACAAAACAACTTTCAAAAAGAAAATGTATTTTATTTTATATGTTGCCAAACATTATTAGAAAAACATCGGAGTGGACATTTTTTGAACGAGCGCGCTTTTGTACGGCTTCTTTGCGTATAGCGGCCAACCTTTTGTTATTTTTCAAGTCAACATATGTTAAACCAGAAAATGTATTTAATAAATGAAAATAAAAAAGAATAAGTAGAGCATAGATACAAAACACAAATTTTTAAAGAAATTTTTTGATTCGAAATATATTTTCTTTTTCACTGGAAAAAAATACGGAAGATTGGCAGCTATTTCTTTGCTAGGTAAAAGATTAACAGGTCATCGTGCACAACCAAATTGTAAAATAAATACAAATTAGAAAAAAAATAAATTAAATTCAGTTGATTCGGTTGATAGAAAGCAATTTCGAGTATTTTTTCGAAAAATAAGATAAAACAAGCTATGAATTTTATTTACTTTTGAACTTTACATGCACATTTCTTTAACATGGATGTGTTTTATACGAACAAATTTTATTCTGTGCAATGGTAATAATATTATCTTTTTTTTTTTTTTTTGGCTTTGTATATAACGCTTAATTTGGTCCGCGGCGGTAAACGAGTTTGACATACCTGCTGTATAAGTGCTATACATACTATATTCTATAGTAAGCCTCTTGTAGTGCACCACAATGATATGCATCAATTTTAATATATTTCAAATATTGTAACATCATTAAAATAAATTGCAAATGATTTTTTCCCATAGACCGTAATGTAACGGAATACTTTTGATTGTCCCTGTGAAGGAACTATAAGTGCTACACACTTCATTTTCTGTACCGAACATGCCATAATAAACCTCAATCACACATATCAATTGCATGACAATCCGAGTACATTTATGCGAGTTATTACAGCGCAGACAGACATACGGCAGACAGAGAGACAAACCAGAATCATAAACACTTTTCAACTATGTTGGAAAGTGTTAAACAGAACTCGTGTTTTGATCATTAGAAATATATAGGTGGGTTTAGTTATGAATGTAGTATTTGATAACTTCTGAAAAAACTGTATGAAGCTGTTCTCAAATCCAAATGGGCTACTTTCTGACACATTTTCTAATTCATTTTTTTTTTCGCAAATCTATTAAATTGGTAGGTGCTGTTATTCAGTCTTTGTAACCGAAAGACGTTTTCCATTTTTTGGTAAAGGCAGAAAATCTTTCAAAAAAATACTATCAAAGTCTCAGTTTTGAACCAAATTACCAGCACTGCAGCACGAGAAAAGGGAAAAACGTATCGTCACGTGACACAAATCTTTTATAACTCGATAAGTAATTTATTTATCAACAAATGGAAAACTCCTTTCGATCCCAAATCGCTTCAATAGTCAGGCATGTAATTTTTTTTGCATTTAAAAACAAGTTGGAAATTGTACGTCAAACGTGACAAACGAGGTGCGTTCGTACTATAGCTAGTGATATAAATATTCATATCTTGATGATTTATAATTCTGTGAAATGAATTATATCGTCTGCAGATTAATTTCTGTCATAAAATAAGTATCTCGGTCGCTTGACGATTCAACCTCGAAAACTCCTATAACAAGAAAGCACCAATTAAAAAAAAAAAAAAAAAAATCATATTTCTTAATAAATGTTTTAATTAATATTTCCTAAAGTTTTGATTCGATTTTGATAAAGTTTGAAATGTCTCGACAAATTTCTGCAAAGATAATATATCTTAAATTTCAAACCATTCGATTGGCTAGTTTTTGTGTTGTTATATGCGGACGGACGGACAGACAGACGGACGGACCAAGCTACGACAATAGGTGCTACGTATTTATATAATTACGAACGCACCTAATGAATCAGAAAGTTTCGTGTTGTTGAGCAGGTCATTTGATAACCACCTTAAGGATTAACCAGTCATTTAGTGCATTTACCGTCTTATTTACTTTTAGCATCTTGCGCGTCCCCCTCCACCCTCCAGGTCCATAACAAGATGGGGGTTGGGTGACATAAGCTCCCCGTATAGGTTCTTCTAAAGCTCCTTCTCTCCTTTTTTATTTTATCAACAAAATGTATATTTTAACTTACCTCAAAAAAAAAAAAAAAAAAAAAAAAAAAAAAGAATAATAAAAAAAAAAAAAAAACACTATTTCTGTGAGAAAAACATTTATATATTTTAACTGTCATGCAATGGTATATGCCAAAAATTTTCAATTCAAAACCATTTTAGTTGTGTTATATGATCTTGCGCCACAATTCTTGAAATTCATTTTATATAGGAACATTTCCTTCACCAGAAAAAATTACGTCCAGCTGCGCCGAACTAGCCACATGTTGTGATAGATCGTGAGATTTTGAAAGGTTGAAAGGAAATACAGATCTCCCTGGAAAATACACATGTTTTGCTAATCGGTAATTAGTGAAGAAATAGTTAAACCTATTCAAGTTAGTCTCTAAAACCACGTTTTTCTAAATTATAATAATGGTTTGTCTGTGGCTGTGGGCGATATGTGTTTGTAGTAGATTTAGTTAATAATGCAATATCTCTTTAAAACGACAATGTTTGTTGAAAGAAATTAGGAAGAAAATATATTGTCAAATCATATAAATTAAAAAAAAAAAAAAAAACATTGTTTGACCGCCATTACTTGTTTTAGCCATCATGTGTGTAGGCAGGGGTATATGAAAGCGAGGAAAGGTCTCGTTCTTGTTTGGTTCTTGAAATTTTATCAAATTTTTTATCATATATTTCATGACTTTAAAAAACATTTTTTTTTTCAATTTTTCTTATAATAATTGAACATTAGGGGAAAAAGCATGATTAAGTTTATTATAAGGTTATGACAAAAATATTTTCAATTATTTGGTGGATATTGTATTTAAATCTGTTTTCAAGTTTGAATCTGCTACTTTCTGACACATATGTGAAATACTTTTATTGATAAAGACATATTATTTGCAGGTAATCTTAATCAGGTTCTTGGAAATCGAACAGCATTTTACATTTTCCCACAAAAGTAAACAAAAACTAATGTATCAGAAAATGACGGCAAATTTGACGCTTTAGGCAGACTTGTATAACATGAAATGAGGAAATGGTAGTCATCGGGGAGCAATTGACTATATACTCATGATACATGGAATTTAGAGGAAAATAGAGAATGACATTTAAAAATTAGGCGCATGACTATGAAAACCTGAATTCTTTAAGGAAATGGAGAGAAAATTACTGTTTGAATGTGTCAGAAAAAATCGTGTGGTTCAATGAAATAAAAATATTTTTTAGGACTCTTACAAATGGGGGACGCGTAATAATTAATAGCCACCTATATTTAAGCTGCAAATAGATTACAGTTGGTTACAGCTGCTACTTTCATGTGGTCAGTCTCTTTCTTATATGCGGCCAGTCTCCTATAGCTCGGCAACAGGTCAGTGGTCAGCGGAGGTGATCCCCGACATGTTTGTCACCACCCTTCTCTTTTGTTGAGACATCCTATTTTGTTGATAACCACAAGGCCGTTGGAAAAGAAAGCCCAGAGAAATAATTTATGATTTTTTGTAGCAAGTGTTGTTTGAACGTAGTTTTAATGAAAACTGTTCAATTGTTTAGAAAATGGGCTTTCACGCCTTTGCGCTGTTGTTTCGAAATGAGATTGGATCCTCCGATTTCAGAAAACACGTGTAAAACGTATACTTCTCAAACATATTATTATTATTCTTCTTTTTACCTTAAAAAAAAAACTTTGTTATCCTTAAATCCAAGTTGTTTTCTCTGATAAAAGTATCGAATAATAGAACATTCAAATTACAATATTTTTTTCAAACATTCATTAAATTTAGATATGTTTCGAAAATACGTAATTAATTTACATTTTTAATAATTGTCTCATATTTGAAATGATATAATTATATGCAGAATTTTAAATTTAATTATTTTTGCGAATTGTTAAATGGTTAATTTTATAAATCATATTATAACTAAAATAAAGTCATGCATAGTTAGTTTAAAAGACAAACAGTATTACTAAATTAAATCGTACATGAAACACCCGTGACTTTAAAACGATCGAATAATTCAGAAGGAAACAAATATTAAAAAAATTAAATAAATTACAAATAACTATCAGTTAATATTATTAAAACGTGTATGGAATTAAGATATTACAGCATTTTTTTAAATGATAATAGTAAGTGTGTGAATTATTCAATTTAATAACTTAAGGGCACATATAACGAAAAAAATTTCTTATTTTTATAATTTTCCTTCGTACATTTTATGCTGCTGTTTTGACAGAAAATTCGTCTCATTCATAAAGGCACCAATAAATAAGAAAAAATAAGAAATTTTCTTCTCATCCGTTTTCTAGCTTCAAGAGTTTTTCTTCTTTCTTTTCTTTTTAGCACTTTTAAACATAGTTGAAAAATGCTAATTAGGTTGCCGTCTGTCTGTCTAACAGTCTGTCCGTGTTCTATAACTTTCATAAATATACTCGGATTTCCATGTAATTTTTATATGTTATTTAGATTTATTATATAACGTTCGGAATTGAAAATGCAGCTTTTATAATGCGTTTACAGGGACACACAAAATAATTCGGTTACATTCAGTTGTATGGAGGAAAATCGTTTGCGATGTTTTTTATTGATGTTACAATATTGCAAACATAATGAGATTGATATTCATCACTGAGATGGACTAAGTTACGCTTTGTGTGGTGTGAATAAGTAGCATTTATAGTTCATTTACAAGTTCGCACAGAAAAATTCGTTTGCAGAGCGGACAATGATCAATAATAATTGCTGGAAGTATGGTTTCAGTTGGTAAATAATTGTAAAATTAACTAATTTATAGTACATTAATTGGTGTGTTTAAATTCCGCACATGACTGCACGACAGAAGGTGACATAATACCGGATATGGACAGCAATTGCAAAAAATTAATATTTACTGCATTATGTGTTTTTTTTATTATATTCCTTAATAATATTCTTTAAATGTTGGAAAGTGCTTCATAATCTATGCCGCATGCATGATTTTTCGGTATATATTTTATTTATTTCTTTACTCTACCGAAACGCATTAAAGAAACATTAAAAAAAGGAAAAAAAAAGATTTCAGAACCTAAACGACGCATCGTTGTCTATATATATCCATTCGATATTAAAATTAATATTTCTTCATTGAAAACAGATTCGTATAAAGTATATGTTTTTTAAATTACCATGTCCGGCTGCATTTATTGATATACGAAAAAAAAAATTTAAAGTATTTTTTGTTTTTTTATGCCTGTAAGTCAATAATTTGAGTATTACACGACCATCAATTTATATCTTTATACTTTAATAAAAATAATTTCACTTCTATGTATTAATTCCGGTTGTTTTAGTATCATTACTAACGACTATTTGTAATTTATTTATTTTTAAATACTTTCTTTTGTGCCAATTTGTCCACTGTAAAATTGTTTTATTTAATAGCATAATGCTCTTTATTAAACACATGCCGTTATTTTTTTATGAATAATGTGATTAATAATAGCAAACGGACAATAATAATCGAATTGTAAACGCATGCATATGTTTATATCTTTCCAAGAAATATGAATATAAAACAATTATATACTTTCAAAACATGCCTGAATTTAAAGAATGTTTAAAGAAAGTCAGAAGACTTTGTAAACAGCTCTTTCTTCAGAATTTTCTTCTCGAAGACGATTTAATATTAGCCATATTGGAAAGCACAAAAAAAAGCAAATTAATGGCACAATAACAAATAATAACAGAATGTTTGTGAGGTCTACATCTTCGAAACATACATTTTATTTTTTTTCTGGTATTCGAGGGTCAAATCCCAGTTCCATTCAAATAGCAAGAAATAGATACTGCACTGACAGGGGCAGGAAATGACTCATTACTTATTATCCGCGAGCCCGCGGCCTATTTCTAGAAGTACGAATACTTTCTATTTTTGAAATGAGTGGGCCATTTTTATTAAAAGTGTATAGTCAATACCTATTACTACGTGTTTCCCCTCTTTTTAAATTATAATAATCGTTTAAATCAATCAAGTTTTTGAACAGAATTTGATTCAATATAGTGGCGGGTTTTGAACAAAATAAAAACAATACTGATTTTCGCTTTGTTTTACTTCATTTAAATTATAAATACGAAAATTACTGTTTTTTTTTTTTTGCCTTGGCTCTGGAGTGGTGGCGGCGTGGGGGGGGGGGGGGGGGGGGGTGCTCTGTTTTGAAAAAAATTAGAACAATATATCACGCATTTGCTGATTTATTAAAAGGCGGTTTTTTGCGTTTTCTTTGATGTGAAACCTGCTGTATGTATGAGTGCCGCGGTATTCTACAATTTTGGGCTTATAACGTTTTAATATAACTGAACATATATGTACCCTAATAACTAACATATCTCAATTTTAGGTTCAATAAAGTATTCATAATTATTATTTTTTTGTAGCGTTGCCTTTTTTTACCGTTGACATTTTTACCTAAATTCATTAAGACAGAATCACAAAAGACCAAAAAAAGTTCTTTTGTTTAGTCAGGTTTCCGTTTTAGGAGGTATAGAAATTGTATTGCATTCTTTGCCTTCGGGGAAAAGAAGAATCATTTCTGCATCTTAATTAGAAATGGAGAAAAAGGTTTAAAATGTATTTAGTTCTCCAAAATTGCATATTTTTTTAAGGAGCCTTTTTTAGCAAACTTAAAAATAGCTACACCTTAACAAGATGGCCGATGGAACATATCGTGACTCTCAATTAAAAGGCGCTCAATTTCCGATATAATGTAATTATTGAAATTGTGAAACAATCCCAAACTTCAAAATTTTATTTGTATGTTCGCAAATTTAGCAATGTTTACGGGTTTTAAGAATAAAAATAGGAGTAATTAAAATTTTTATATTTATAGCTTATTGCTGGAAGACATTAAAAAAAATTATTAGTACTTATTATCTCTTATAAAGAAATAAGTAGTTTTGCTAAAAAATAGAGAAATATTTAGAAATGGCATTTTTTTATGAGAACAAAGACCCTAAACGTAGAACACTTTATTTTAAAATATTTAAAGGAAAAACGCAGAACACTTTATTTTAAAAGAGTCAGAGGACTAATACACAGAACACTTACTTTTAATGTATTCTGAGGACTCATACACATAAAGCTTTATTTTAATATATTCTGAGGACACATACACAGCGTACTTTATTTTAAAGTATTCTGAGGACTCATACACAGAGCACTAAATTTTAAAGGATTCAGAGGACTCATACACACAACACTTTATTTTAAAGTATTCTGAGGACCCATACACAGAACACTTAATTCTCATGGATTCAGAGGACTCATACCCAAAAGACTTAATTTTAAGGTAATCTGAGGACACACATTTAGTAAGTTTTATTGCCATGGTTCAGTGGACCATTTATTCTCCATTATACACAATTATACACCGATACACAACCAGAAAACAGCAACACCCTCCAACTGAGGACAAATTTTAAAACCAATAATAATTTGTACAAATCATAAAAATGCTTAAAAACGAAGGAAAATGACTTTTTTCTATCCGAGGACGTCCTCGGTTCCCTGTGGGTCCTCAGTCAGCGGGGCGTGTAAACCTGTTTTCGTCCGCGCTTCCCCTGAAACACGAACCCACACACACACACACACATATGTATAAATCTACTGCAATAAACCGCGTTAATGTGTATCCACAAAGTTGAAACCATTATGAATAAAATGAATAAAAATAATAAAGAGATAGAGCAGTAAAAATAACACTGGTTTACATATTTAAACATTTTTTATATACTTTTGATGAAACACCTATTTTCTTATTATACTACCACTTACTAATGAAAGGCGCTATTTAAAAAAAATCTATCACGTTACATTTTTTAAATTTTTACATTTTTCAATATTCACATTTTTAATTCTATAATATATCTATCACGTCACGTTCAATTTACCGGCATTGTCAACTTGTATTCTATATTCTATTTTCTTGTGTTTTTGTGAACTAAAGTGGTTTAGTTTTTGATAAAATGTCTTATAGAGTGTGTAAATTAAATTCTGGTCGTATTTGTTACGTTTGTGGACAATTTAAAAAAGGAAGACCGATATCGGAATGTTCTAAAACAGCGTATGTGAATTATTTTGGATTCTCAGTGATTAATCAAGATAAAAAGCGGGTCCCACATGTTTTTTTTTTTTTTTGTGAAAGCTATAGACTTACTCTTATATGCTGGGCTTCGGGAGAAAAAAAGTATCTTCAATTTGGATCACCAATGCTGTGGAGAGAACTTTCAAATAACGAAAATGACTGTTATTTTTGTTTGACAAAAACTGCAGGCTTTACCTCAAACAATAAACATAAAATTCAATATTCTGACATTCCATCAGTCTCAAAAACGATATCACATTCGGAAACTCTGTCACATCTTGTATGTGGAGGTATGTCAAGTGCGAGTTGCCAAGATAGTGACGATCTGTTTATGGAAGGTGAAAATTATGACGAGTTCGTAATCGAAGATGATAAAAAGCTACATTTAATAAAACAAAATGAGTTGAACGACCTTGTGCGAGACTTGCAACTATCTAAAATAGTGGAACTTATTGACACCAAATATCAAATTAACTTATTACGAAATCGAAGTCAAATTTTCAGCAGTTATTTCATCAAAAAAACAAAAAAAACAAAAACAAAAAACAAAACAAAAAAAAACGGTCATCCATAGATTCTAAGGAAATCATAAAGATGAAAATTATGAAAAAAACATTGCTGTTTTATAAAAAACTATCATGCATTGGGTGTGAACATGTCTCTGAAGGTACATTTTCTCCATTTACATCCGGATTTTTTCCTTAAAACTTGGGCGCCGTGAGTGACTAGTAGGACGAGCGTTTTCACCAAGACCTTAAACTTTTTGAAGACAGGCACAAAGGTTTTTGGGACGAAAGTATGTTAGGGGACTACTGCTGGTCTATTTTAAGAGAAACAGATCAAGAAAATTATAAAAAAGAAGACTAAAATCAATCGTTTCTAATTTTTCTTTTTATATTTCATGTTATTATTTTTTTAAGTATTTAATAAATATTTTTTTAACTAGACGTGACAGATTTTGTTCAATAATTTTCCCTTACTCATTGCACTAGAATCTATGAAAAAATACACATTTCGGTGAAAGTATATAAACCGTGTAAACCAGTGTAATTATTTATTAATTAAAACTTCTTAAACAAGATAAAAGCAATGAATGCGAAATGCGTTTTAAACAGAGTAACTCTTTTGGTACAAAGCACGTGCAACCAGTAATAAATCTGTAGCAAATCTCTTACTTCTCCTGTAATTTCGTACATATACGATAGTCTTGCTTCTGCTGTAATTTCGTATATATGAGAGTCTTGCTTATGTTATAGTAATGTTTGCACATGCTGTTTTACAGAGGAAGAATGGAACATCTCTTCGAAATGCATTGCATATTCATTGCCGTTATAATAAATTTTAAAATGTTACTGTTTTTTTTTTTGTTTTTTTTTATTAAAAAATTGCAAGCGTCGGAAAAATATTTTAAAAAACCGATTAAATCCATCATTTGTTTGAATTTTAAGAACCAAATAAAAAGTGACAAGAATAATTACTTCTGTTAATAATCATTTCCCACGTTTTGAAATTTCTTTTTCTTTTCTTTTTTTTTTTTTTTATAATTTTTTATAAACGAGAATCTTACTTCTACTATAATAGTTCTTGAACATGCTTTTTGCCAGAAAAAGCCACTTCGAAATTCTTTGCGTATTGATTGCTGCTATTCATTGTTGCGCAGTTATAATCTATTTCAATATTACAATTATTTAATATATTTAAAAATATAATGTAATATACATTATACAAAATAATAAAAAACAAGACTTATTTTATTTTATTTATTGATAAATTTGAAGCAAGTACAGCACTACCTATATATTAACAGTATTTTTGCGCTTTTACGCTGAAATACTATTTGTCAACTGCGTTTTATTTATTTATTTATTTATTTATTTTGTTGGGTTTAATTTTTTTTTTTAATTTATAGTTTTGAATTGGCTCTACTTTTTTGACATTGTATAATCCGCCTTGTTTTCGCCTTATTTAATCTGTCATTAAATAAGTCAAATTTTACTATTTCAAAAACTGGTGGCAATAAAGAAATCTGAATTTTAAAAAAAGTACCCACTGGTAACACTGGGACCGCCCTGTAGGCGATCTATTCTTTGACCATATTTTGTACGTATTATTTATTTTACTAAATTTACATATTTTCAAACCTTTTCCTTTTCATAATTAGCAGCGGGTTTAGCTATGACAAAATAGCGTAACTTTATTTATTTAATTATTTTAAAAACCTTAATAAATGGGACCGAGAAAGACAGTAATGCTCCACGGACTAGGTTCCTTGGTCTGAGCAGCCCCTGTTAGGCTATCAAATGAAATCAAATCAAAACACGCTTTTGTACGTAATTTTTAAATTTCTAGCATATCAAGAAGTGAGTTAAAAATATATTCAAAAATTCCATCTTTACATACAAGCAATAAAGAATAATCATGCTTCAAGCCTATATTATTAAAAACTTTTCAGCACTACAAAAATACTTTAACAAAATTTCGCCGTTTAATAATGTAAATAAGATACTCCAATAAACATTTAGAAAACAAAGAACACATTTGAAAATCAGATTTCTGTAATTACCGTTGATAGTCTGAAAAATACTTTAATTCTTTTGTGCAGATCTGTGTATAGTCTATAGATATGAATAGATTATACAAAATTTGCTGAAATTTAGTATAGAATCAGAAGTTCTTTGGTATAATCCTTTATATTATTTTTATACACGCAACACATCAAAATGAAATTTAATTCTGGCATAGATACGCTTAAAACTACAGAAATCATATTTCCAAAAACTAGGGGGCTCAGCCCCCTACTCGCTAAGCTAACGCTCTCCAACCCCCCGTGAATTGCGAAGCAATTCATTATTGAGACCGCTACGCGGTCCCAGTGCGCTTCGCTCGCTCGCCCCTTTTTATTTTTGCAGTAATTCTAGCCAGAATAAGTACTACCATAAATCATTTGAACATATGAAATTGAAAAATGTTTTTAATGTAAAAAAGTAATTGAACTCCGTTGAAAACACAACTAAAAATGCATTTAGTTGGAGCTACTAATGAGTATATAAATCATTTAAATACTATAAATAAAGGATCTTGGAAACATAATTTGTTTAAAACTTGTTGCACCTATAATATTGTATGTACAGCATGGCTTAAATTCATTAGAAAAAAAAAAACACTAAGTAATAGGAAGATAGTTTATCATCAATGATTGTTTAAATTTCGTTCGACATTTTACTATTCTAATTGATTATAAATTTCTGCAACAGATGGCAGCAGGTGCAACCTAGACAGTTGATATTTTTATTTTTCTCTGATTTTTCATGTAAGTGAAGTTCATAAATAAATTCTAAATAAGAGTTGAGAATTCATTTGAAATTAGCAATATTACTCATAATTAAAATGAGGAATAATCTCAGACGCTTTGGATTACGTACATGTTATTTTATTTTTAATATTTGCTAGTTTGATTTTCACTGCTCTGACACTGACCACCATATTGGAGGCGGAGCTGATCTGTCTAACACAATCTAGTCTTTTCATTGATCTGAGCTCTGGAAACTACGGTTGTTGCCAACAATGAACTAGAAATTCAGCCCTATTTCCACGCCACGTAAGACAAATATATATATATATAGATTATCATCCATAAGCGTCCATGCATCTTCTTTGCACTGCCCTGTATATGAATTTATTTATATTCTACAAACATCTCTTAGAATACTATATGTAGTTGAGCTTAAAAATGCATATCAATACTAATATTATAAAGTAGTAAAGATTGTTTGTTTGTTTGTTTGTTTGTAGGGGGTAATCTCTGGAACTACTGAAGCGATTTCAAAAGTGATGGTGGCAAATTGATGGTGACAGTCCGTGCTCCAACATAGGCTATATTTTATGTCGGTGCCCCTACCCCCAGGGAGGTGCAAGAGAGAAAAACGATCTAAAATTTCGATTTTTTTTATACTGAAGGAACTAGAAACTTGAAATTTAGAATGGTAGTTATTTATAAGATGTAAATGCTCTCTAAGAACAAATTCTAAAAAAATTCGAAATTTAAAAGGGTGAGATGAGCGAAAAGCGTTCTAAAAAGATTCTAAATTACAATTTCTATGAAATCTCTGGAACTACAGAACTGTTTTCAAAAGTGATGGTGGCAAATTGATTGTGACAGTCCGTGCTCCAACATAGGCTATATTTTATGTCGGTGCCCCTACCCCCAGGGAGGTGCAGAAGCGAAAAACGTTACAAAATTTTGATTTTTTTCATACTGAAGGTGTTAGAGACATGAAATTTGGCATGCTAGTTACTTATAAGACGTTAATGCTCTCTAAGAACAAATTCTAAAAAAATTCGAAATTTAAAACTGTGAGATTATCGAAAAGCGTTCTAAAAATATTCTAAATTACAATTTCTATGGAATCTCTGGAGCTACCCAACCCTTTTTAAAAGTTATGGTACCAAATTGATGTTGACAATCCCTGCTGTAACATAGGCTAAATTTTATGTGGGTGCCACTACCCCCATGGGAGTGCAAGAACGAAAAACGTTCTAAAATTTCGATTTTTTTCTACTAAAGGAACTAGAAACTTTACATTTGAAATGGTAATTATTTATAAGATGTAAATCCTCTCTAAGAACAAATTCTAAAAAAGTTGGAAATTTAAAAGGGTGAGATGAGCGAAAAGCGGTCTAAAAACATTCTAAATTACAATTTCTATGGAATCTCTGGAACTACAGAACCATTTTCAAAAGTGATGGTAACAGTCCCTGCTGTAATATAGGCTATATTTTATATCGGTAACACTCCCACGGGGGGGGGGGGGGGGATGAAAGATAAAAAACGTTCTAAATTAGTAATTTCTGAATTATCTGTGGTACTAAAATTTCCTCTAATGAAAATAGGCCAACAAATACCACTTGGCATTTTTCAAGAATTACGCGATCAAAGCCGCGGGTTTTACTAGTTTTAAATAAAAAAAAAACCTTGAAGTAATTCACGCTCATTCCCTGATGTATTTCTTACGAATTCTTTTGTGTAGCCTTGTATGTGGTTTTAAAAATTTATACACACGAAAAAGCATGCAAAAATTTAGTTAAAGTTCAAAACGCATACCATAACCGAAAATGCGCTTTCGGCAAACTTCTCTAAAAGAAAATATTTTGGATACGTTATAAAGACACAGAGTTTTTAATAATAGTTATCGATTAAGTAATAGAATCAGGAAAAATCATGTGTATTGCTCATGCCCGAATCCCGGAAAATAAAACACTATATTGCAAGACTTCAACTTTTGGTTATAGGGAGAAATTAAACTAAAGCTGTTTTAGGATTAAAAAAAAAAGAAATGAGTAAAGGATTCACGTGCCACTTGATACACAGTTACATACAACTTTACAGGATAATAAACTGATTACGAAAAAAGTGGAAGAAATAAGAAAGATCTTACATTTTTTAATTAAAAATAATAAGCTTTTTTTTTTTTTTTAAATAATACATATATAAGAATTTTATTTTTACAATAACAGCGTGTTTACCTGCAAATTATTAACATTTGAATATAAAATTAATATTTCTGATATTTTACCTTTTACACTTATATTCCTTTCTTATTGTATATTCCACTTATATTCCTATTTACCTTTTTCACTTATTCTCCACAGCGTTAGCTGAAAAATTAAATTGTAATACTAATTATAGTAGCCTGTTGTCGTACACTAATAAAAATTTTTATAAAGCCATTTAATTTTTATAGGTTATGATAAATATTATTGTTTCAGAATATTAAGAAAGAAATATATAAAAAAATAAAAATACATGCAATAAAAAATTATGTCTATAAAAAAATATGCAAAATCAAAATTACAGCTTCAAAAGTTACGTGTGTCTGAGTTTTTTTGCGTTAATGTTGTTTTCATATAAAAAACATGTCTGTAAATAAATTATGTTTTAATCAGAAAAAGAAATTTGAAGGGTAAAATTTACTATAAAGACAAAGACTTTATAGAAAAAATTATGTTACATTAACTTTGTCACGTTAACTTATGACATTTTAAAAATAAAAGAAAATAAAAGAAAATTAGCGAGATTATTTCTATTAACAGAGAAAATGTAAAATGAAATACATTTTATGCAAAAATAAACTAGACATAACTTTACTTAGTTATTTTTTTAATACAGAATTAATCTTTGTAATAGACGTATAGTTGTAGGGAAAAAAAAGTAAACATTCTCTACTAACTCTGCAAAAAATTATCGTATATAAGAAAGTTCCTGGTGCCAAACTATTGGAAATAATAAAGTCTACTTTTAAATGATACATATAAAACTTGATTAAGGGACAACCTGCATATAAAAACAAACTCAATCTTCGTTTTTTTTTCTTTCAAAAGCAAGACACAATTAAAACATCATAAATGAATGTTGCACCCTTTTAGCCAAAATACAAATTTTCATTAAATTCGTACGATTAGTTTCAGAGAACTTAGTTATTTTAAAATGCGCATATTTTGGGGGCTATATTCAAATTGAAATTTGTTACTATATTGTTGAAATGACTATGTCTATTTATTTTTTCCTGCCAACATGACCATTTCCCTCATCTTTATGTGTTTCAGCTATTGCTAAATGAAATGAATAAAACATATATTTTTTTCAAATTATGCTTTTCTGTGCACCAGATATGCCTCCCCCCCCCCCCCCAAACAGCATTTTGACGTTTTATAAACCTAATTTAAAAACTACTTAGTTTGAAGTCAGTTATTTACTTACTACTTAGTAAAAAAATACCCTTTTTTGAAAAGAAAAATTAAAATTTCATGTCAAAATTAGATGTTGCCATTGAAATAATCAAAATTTGGGCTGTTTTTATTTGTAGATGGCCTCCTAAGGAAATTTTATGTACGCCATTTAAAAGTAGACTATATTTCCAATCTTTGGTGCCAGTAACTTTCTTCTAATATAATTTTTCACAGAATTAGTAGGCGTGCTTACTTTTCCCGACAAAAGTGCAACTTTTATATTTTCAGCGTCATTTGTTCCGATGCCACCTTTTTCTCGACATTCGCTGCTCTCATTTCAGTAAATTTAAATGATATATTTTTCTTTTTCAAATTTATCTGCACATTTGCCGTTTTTTATTTTATTTTTTTTCCATTTCAATTACATCTTTTATATTTTATTTTATTTTTTTTCAAATAAATACTTTACATTTCGGAACCGGTTTCGAATGTGAAAATATCTATCATAAGAAAAGGTTATCTACATTTTGTTCCACAAAGCGGATTCCTTAATAACTTGAATTTATTTTAATTAATTTGAGATAATTTAATTAATATTAGAACGCTTTAAGAAGGTTTTCATCTTAACAGATACCTTATTCTTTATAATCTTTTCTTCAAGACCATGAAATTTACCGTTTAAAAAAGTTTTCCACTACACATACGGCCTGTTTTCACTGGTTTTAGAATCAAATATATCTTAATTTAATTGTAAAATCCATAACATCTTCCAATTGTACATAAAAGACAACCGCTTATATATATATATATATATATATAAAGTGTGCGATTCTTATAATTAAGTCTGGTGAAACATATTTATACCACTTTTAAGACGGTTCTGAACCAAAAAAAAAAAAAAAAAATCCTGAGCTCATTAATACAAAACATTAGTGATTTGAAATCGAATATATATATATATATATTTAAACAAATGTATTTTGAGTTATAAGAGATTGTTGTCTCACAATGACCTTTAGCGAGCTGTCGCGTCCAGAAATTATCTGTCCAAAATGCCATCGTTTATAAGATTTTCTGATTTTTTTTTTTTTTTTTTTTTTTTTTTTTTTTTTTACGAAAATGGAAAAAACTATTCGATTTCACGGTTTTTGAATTAGAGCACCCGCTAATCTTATGCGTTTGAGACAAAAAATAAATTCATAAATATCTCAGAAATAAGCTTGTTTGGATATGAGAACCGCCTTAATACAGAAGAGTTGAAGCTTACCTATTGAAATCTTACTATTATATACAAGTATTTTTACTGAAATTCACACATTCAGATTGCGAACGATTATGGAATCTGACAAGCATATCAAAAAACTTTCTGTTACAACGGAATGTTTAAACGATGGTATTTTTGTAGTATGTTTGAATCGATATTAGTCGCCGTATAGAAATTACCATAATTTACAATAATTATTATCAATGAATTTTCATAATATAAATTATTTTATCTTTAAAAAAAACATTTTGTTTTTCAATTTAAAATTTCACAATATGATAAAGTTTAGCGACTTCTGAGTTTTAGTTTCTAATTATTATTAGATTTTTATTTTTTATCTAATATCTTGCAGGTCTTAAATATAAACACTTTTCCTTAATCTAGCGTAATCTGAAATCTGCGGTTTTTTCACCCTTAATCATTGAAAGTATTTGTCTAAAATATTTAATGAAATCATACGAGTATATTGGAATTTGCGCAATGTTAGTAAATCGATATTCCGTTTATTAGCACAATAGTTTTAAATCGGTATCACAACTTTCCAGATTCATATGCATTCTTTGACTCTCACGCAAAGAAATGTTTTGAGGTAAAAGCGTCTGTTTATAAATAGAAATACATATTTGAAATAAAAGTTTAAATAATATAACTCAGTGCCTTAAGTGTATTTCTCTTATTTTCTTGATAAATTCTCTGAATATTAAAACCTGTGCGTGCTATTACTTGGACACCACATCTTAAAATAGTTAAAACATTTTTACAAAAAAAAAAAAAAAAAAAAAAACTTTGATTCAATTATTAATGATTCATGGAAGTGTATCATTCATTGATGTTCAGCCTTCAAATATCCATTTTAGGTTGGCATATAACATGTTCTTCAATTAATCAAATCGTCAGTGATGGTGTGAGAAATTCTTGCCATATTAAAAGCACGAGATAGATAAAATAAAATGAAAGCATAATATAATAATAATAATAATAATAATAATAATAATAATAATAATAATAAAACTAAGCATACATTATGTAACAATTTCTAAACTGTTATATTCGCGATGTTTGTTTTCCTCTGAATTATTACGGCAAAATATGCTATTTCCAAATGAAGTATTTCACAGAAATAATTTACTTTTAATTAAATTATTCTACTTAGCACATTACATATTCTCAAATTATAGCCACAAAAACGTAAGAAAATATTAAACATGAGATAAATAATTGGATATATGAAAACTGTGTGAAATCTTAAAGGCAGTATTCACGCTTGGTACTGAAGCACAATTTCATTCACTCTTAATAATAATGTATAAAAAATAATGTAAATATAATGCTTTAAAGTAGATTAATTTAGACTTTGTTTCTATTTAAATGCTCGTGTTTAGAAGAAATTCTATAAAAAAGAAATATAGCAACTTAAATAGAAAGACAACAGGCGCACCTTTACGGAAGTTAAAATAATTATTTTTAATTGCTAAAGCAAAGAAAACATGTGGTAATTAATATCAACACCTTTTGGTTGTAAAAGGACTATCACTGGCACAAAATTTGCATAAAAGTTAAGAGTTCTTAATCTGTTTATTATTTTTGGAAACCATGTGGTTAATGAGTTAGTTGAAGCACCCCCTTTCATTCTTATTAATATACCTGTAAATCTGGTACTATCCATAAAAGTTACTTATATTCTAAAAAAAAAGAAAAAGCTTTTTATGAAATAATAATTTCATTTTAATTAATTTACGATTATACGTTGAGAAATCAAATTTTAAATTCTAAAATAAGAAATTAAATAATGTTTGTTTTTTTCTTTCTAGTTGCATTACCTTAAAAAAGATTTAAAAAAAAAAAAAACTATGTATTTTTGAAAAAATTCGCTTGTTTGTGATTTCTACCAAGCGTAAAAAATCTGTATATTTTTTATAGTGGAATTCGATGTCAAATTATTACGGAAATGTTTGCCAAAAACATGAAATACCTTCAAAAAATTAATTTTTAATTTCTAGTTATTAATGTTATAGATTGATGATGGATATTTAATGACTTGTTTTTTTTTTTATATAATAGTAGAAAAGTTAAAGTGATCATTACTGTGTCAAATTGTTAATATTAGATATTTGATTGGGAATATTAACAAAAAATTAAAAAAAAGAGCAAATTCTAATTTTCAAAAAAAAAAAAAATAATAATAATAATAATAATAATAATAATAATAATAATAATAATAACTAATGGGAATTTTTCATTAAAGATTCACATTTGATGCTCTACTCAACAACAAATATCATATGCACACACTTTCCGCTAATACAAAAATCTTTGTTTTCGATGAGTTTCCATGAGCCTTCTAACACATTATGCTTTGAGCAACATTATATAACATTAATACTTAAATCCTTTTTGACCGCCTAGTATGTGTTTGATAACCGAATATGAAAAGTAAGCAAGATACTTTTACATTACGCACTAAATCTCTTCTGCGCATTTCTTCAAGTCCATATAATAATAATTCACAGTAACAATAGTAACTAGACATAAAAGAGAAACACATTTCGAGTGCCAGATATTCAGCTCTCGAAACAAGTAAAATGTTATAGCATTGGATATGTGACCCTATATTGTGACGTCTAAATCAGATATGGGGACACTTTTCATGGGGATGGATTTCAAGCTCTCAGTAAAAGGAAAATTCTCTAGCACTGGAAAAGTTCCCCCTTGATATGTATCCCCATCTGCTATGACGTCAGAATGAAGTATGGGGATACTTTTCATGGGGGAAGTTTTCCAATTTTCGACTTTTCAAGATCTCAGTGAAAAAGAAATTGCCTGGCACTGGAAAACTTCCCCCTTTTAGTTTGGGGGAACTTTTCATGGGGGAAGTTTTCCAATTTTCGACGAAAGTAAAACTCTCTAGGACTGGAAATCTGCCCCCATCTGTGGTGACGTCAAAATGGCGTACGGGGATACTTTTCATGGGGGAAGTTTTCAAGATCTCAGTGAAAAGAAAATCCCATGTCACTGGAAAACTTCCCCCTTCTGATTTGGGGGAACTTTTCAGGGGGAAGTTTTCCAATTTTCGACGAAAGTAAAATTCTCTATGACTGGAAATCTACCCCCATCTGCTGTGACGTAAAAATGACGTATGGGGGAACTTTTCATGGGGGCACTTTTCAGGCGCCTCAACAGGATTACTGATGCTACCTAACTCAGCGGTATCCAGTTGTGTAGTCGAGGGGGGACGGCGTCCCCTCACTTTTTTATTTTATGTCGAGCGTCCCCTTCCTTTTTATTTTCAAGAGGGACGCGAGAGGACGCCATCTTTTCAATTTTACTATTTTTTTTTTTAATTATGAGCACACCAATAAATCAACAATTTTAAGAAATAAGGCATTGATTTTTAATACTTTTCAACAACATGGAAAGTGTTTACGGTGTCAGATCGCTTGTCTGTCTCCATCTGTTCGCATTCTACTTGTAACTTCCAAAAGTTTGCTTGAACTTCGACAAAATGTTATGTATATTTTTTCAATGTAGCCTTATCACTATTGTGAATTATGTGTATAGCATCAGTATTTCATTTACGAGTGATCAAAAAAGAGTTCTTTCATATTACTGTTTACTGGGCGGAGATTGTTTGAAATACACATAAATGAAGTAATGCCATATAGTATTGAAATTCGTTACAACATATTCCCTATCAAAAATAGCATTTATCGTTCGTTTACAGAGACGTTAAAAAGTATTTCGAAACACCATGAGCTATTAACAGTAATTGCTTGCAATGCATGGAAAACGGTGCACGAAACATTTATAGTTATTTTAAAGGCCAAAGAATCCGGACACATTGTCAGACGTGGGTTCAGTTGCACGAAACGTATTTTCGATTATATTTTGTATTTTTCAGCTGAAGAAAATATTTATTTGCTAAGTGATATGTAAATGATATTCGTATACAGGGCCACACAAAAATAATCCAAATACACTACCGTCATGGCCGGATATTTCTTGAAATGCATTTTGCAGCTGGTTTAAATTTTAGTGTGTTATGTGATGAGCATATTATCATTAATTTCTATACGTGACCTCTCAAAATAATTCGAATGAATACGTTACCATTTATAGATAATTATTGCTTGGTATGTGTTTAAACTGAACAAAATTATATTTTCGATAAAAAAAAAAAAAAAAAAAAAAAAAAACCGCTAGACATACTTTTCCTTCACACATTGTTGCACCAAATTAATTTTACAAACATTTGTGTGTCTGTGTATTATAAAAGTTGACACGCACTTTAATTTGTTACCTGCTGGAAATAAGTAGATAACGTAAATTATAAAAAAGTTTAAAATAAAGTAAACAAAAAATAATATTGAAATAATATTGTCAATGAAATAATTATCTTGTTAATTTTCAAACATTTATACAATAACTCTTTATGCGGCTCTTCTATTCAAAATTTGTCAATCAGAAAAAATTTCCTTTTTGCTGCAATAAAATCATTAAAAATCTGCATATATTTAAAATTAAATTTAAAAAATGAAGGAAGAAAGCTGACTTATAAAACCTTTTCGAACCATTTAAATATTACTTTGTCAGTGAAAATGGTCCTGTGCACATATTGGCGATAGCATTTTTAGAACAAAATTAAATATTAAAGAAAAAGAAAAAAAATGCATCGCAAGTGTATCTACATAAAAAGCTGCACGGGCAGAAATCATGTAAAGAGACAGTGTAGTTTTAAAAGAAGTTCACTTTTTTACCCGCTTTCTTTTATCTTACATTTCTGTATCTATGTGACAGTCAAATCTTGTGATTCATTTTTCACCCACTTCCTGTTGACATAGAGCTTTGAAATTTGGACTATATATATATGTATACCTGAGGAAAATACATGAATTGGTCATTAATTTTTAAAAAATTAGATCAGTAAGGGGGGGGGGAGGGTCGGTCAACGTCGGCACAAAAAATGGCATTTACCCCCATAGAAATAACATTACGATTGTTTAATTGAAAAAAATAGCTCCATTGTTTCAAAATTCATCCATTTTCACCACATTGCTGCCCGCATCAGTATGACATCATTGAGCGACGCACACATTTGTGCTTTATAATATAAGTTGAATTTTTGTGAATTTTAATGAAAGTATGTTTTTTTTCTATATTTAATTTATTTTTATTGACGTTAAAAGTAATTTTATTAGGAAAGTGTTTCTTAAATAAGTCATCTGGCACAAGCATAAGTATTATTTGCCATAGAAACTCTACTTCAAAATTATATCTTTAAAAAATTTCCGCTCAATTCTTTAAACACTTATAGAATGGCATGGATTCAAATCAATTTATAACTAGAGTAGACTTTTATATCGCTATTAATAGTGTGGTAACATTCACTGAGACGATTCCCACATTAAAATTTCAATTCATCGTAGAGAATATTTACGAGTTAAATAACTTTGAAGTTTGAAAGTCAAATTTGAAGTTTCTAGTACTGAAAGTTTCAGAAGAATAACAACTTTAAAAAGTTTTCGGCTTATTTCAGCACTTAAAATTTCGAATATTTTAAAAACCATTCTTCGTGAGCATCTGCATGTTAATAGCTACCAGATAAATCGTGATGAAACGAGTTTAGAAGATTTACTTAACAATCAGGGCTCCCAAATGGTCCGCTTTTTGAATACCAGTATTTTCTTAGAAAAAGTTTATTTTTAGATTTTTCTTGTAAATTTTGAAGAAACAACCTTCGGAAGTAAATTTTTGCAGAAAAGTTTTAGAAACCTACTAAGAAATTTTCTGTTAAAAAATATTGGTATTCAGTTTGTGAACCATTTGAGAGCCCTGGAAAATTCATCCTTTTAAAATGTAAATTAAAAAAATAATACTAAATAAGATTTTACGAGCATGTAAGTCCTGAAAGTATATGTGTGCCAAGTTTTAAGTCAGTTACTCTTGCTCAAATATTTCCACACAAATCATGATGAAACCAATATTTTTGAACGCCTTTCTCCATTTCATCCCGTAAAAATTCAATACTTACAGACTAGAAGTAACCTAGTAACTGATTTAAAGAGTTACTAATTCTACAAAAATCGTGATAAAACGTGATTTTCAGAAATTTTCTTTATAAGGATACTGGTCTATTTCACCCTTTTCAAATTCGTATTGGGATGTTCGGAAAATTCCTTTCATTTGGGAAAACTAATTCGTACAGGAAAATTCTGCCCGTCAATTGATATTAGGTATTGAAATTAATGTTTAATAATTAAATGATAGAATTTTCCGGTACGAATTGGTTTTCCCAAACGGAAGAAACTTTCCGAACAACCCAATATTTTTACACGTTGTTCAAAATTTTGTATAGAGTTTGGGCAGTGGCATATATAATCCAGAATGTTAAATAATCTTTTCATCATATATAACATACCTGCGAAATTTAATCTCAGCCGAAAACACCGTTTAAATGCTACCCTGCTCAGACACGTACACATATTGACTCATTGCAAAATCACCAAACACAGACTTCGGGAATCTCAAAGAAAATATCAACTCGCACACATGCATACGCACATACATAGAGAATTGTTACAGAAATAGGAAAAGCGGACTCAGGGAACCTATAAAAGTAAAGATATAAATTTTATAGTATTTTTTCTTGTCATGATTACAATATTTTCCTTACATTATACGTGTCCGTAATGTAAAAATGCAATAATTTTCAATGCTCTTAGTATACAATAGTTATTCTATGACTATCTCAAAAATAAACAATGTCTAACAAAAGTCTCGCTGCGTGGGTTAGTGTTATTAAATTACGAATTCTATTTGAAATACGTATTTTCACACAGGAAATAAGGTTAACAATATTTTAATTTATGGGAAGCTATGAACGACCAACAGATAAAAAACTTTAATTAATTTAATTTAAATAAATTTTTATTTAAAATTTAAAATTTAATTTTTCAATTACTTTTCTCTGCAATTCAAAATGAAAAGCAAGATTCATAATCAAGTTTGCCCTATGGGTGATACAGGTACAGACCCTAATGATCGAGACTATGAGCGTCCCCCCACTTTTTTCCCCAGGACTACACCACTGGCGGTATCATCAGTAATCAGGTAGCTATTCATTTAATACTGCAGCAGGCTGTGCGATACCCCGCTGATGCACCAGCTGACTGCCAATTTCGTTATCTGCATCAGAACATACTAAAATCGTGGAAGCTAAATCTGGTTCCAAAATGTGACGCTGCTACCGGCACTGTAAGCAGCAAAATTGTACTTTCTGTTTTGCCTATTCCAAAAATAATCAAATGCTTCTAATCTCGAAACATAAATTTAAACTTATTTGATTTATAGTTCAATTATCACTACTGAGAATAGAAAAACATTTTTATGAATAAATCATTTATTGTGTTACAATTACAGTAGAACCCCGATTATCCGAATCCCGGTTATCCGAAAATCGGCTTATACGAAACACCGTAAAACTTTTTTTTTTTAAATATGAAAATTTTTATCTTTAAACAAGCATGCTGTTTATGAAAAAAATTAACACCGTCAACTTACTTATTTGGACCATTGCGTAAATGCAGGCATTGTATCGCATAGACACATAGAATACTTCATTTCTTTACAAAACATGTTGCGATTTTTTTTTTCAACTTTACATTGATTTAATGCTGCCTTATCAGGCCATCTTTTAAACAGCAACACATCTGACGCTGTTGCATCTTCCTGCACTTCAATATATTGAGGTGCCAGTGTCAACTTTTTCAACTCGCTAAGCTCTTCATGCTTATAAAAACACGTTTGTGATTTAAAGTATTACTTATCGTAAATAAAGTTTGGAGGAAATTAAAACTCGAGTAAACAGGAAGGCGTAATTGAACAGAATACAGACACTTGCTGCACTTGCAAGCACACACGCTTTACCTGACTGTGGGGTGGTGAGAAGAGTGAGTAGTGCCATCTGGTAGAATAAAATTAGGAAATCTCCCGGTTATCCGAAAATTCCTATGGAATCCCAATTAACCGAAATTCCTTTGGTCCCATGCTTTTCCGAATACCGAGGTTTTACTGTACTTTATTATTTATTTGTATAAATGACATGCTTATTATGGGAATGAAAGAATTAATTAAATTCTGAAATTTAAGGGTGAAATAAATATTTTCCATGTTTGAGATCCCTTCATTTAGAGTATTGTCAAAATTTACAAAATTATAGACTAATAATTCGAATTAAGAAAGAAAAATTTAAGAATAAAAAGTTTTAAGGACAATTTCAAAACAATTTTTATAAAAGAGGCAGATTTTCCTTTAAAAAAAAATCCTACTCCTTATAAATAATTTTTTTTATATTAAAGGCATTTAATGTCACGTGAAACGAATGACAAAAACAGTGCAATATATCTATTACAAATAAATCAAAAACACTAGGCGAAATGCAAAATTTCCCCTTACGTCATTCATAAAATATTAATATGAGACTCAATAGATCTCAATGTTACTTAAAAGAGGACATTTAAATCATAAATAGATGTTAAAAGACGTTTAAAAAATGTTTAAAAAACCTCCAAGCACTTTCGGTTGGCAACCGCAACCATCTTCAGGGAGCGAAATTCCTTTCTACTGCCGTCTTACGTACGTAACGAAGTGAAGTTTCAGATAATTTATCATCTTTTAAATGATAAATTAATTACATACTTTAGCTTATTAAGGAATCCAGGGAATGCCCCGGAGAATATGAACTTTACATATTCAAATCATATCTCCAAAAAAATAAGCGTACAGTAGCATTTTACGGCGTAAGGAGTTCTCGTAAAGAGAATCACGTAAAGTGACTCCATCATTTTACAGCTACTAACTAACTAGAGAGCAACTGCCTGCTCTACCACTCGAGATCAAGTTCTTTCTCTTTCTATGAAAATAAAACAAAATATAATTTTTACATACAAAATACAATTAGAATTAAGATATACATATATCAAAGTTAGGTTCATGATTCGTCCCCTATTTTATCCAATCATAGACTTAATCTAATGGCATGAAGAGGTCCTACAGACATAGCTAAAATGTGCATGTTATGCACCGCCTTCTGTCTGGCTATTGTGAGATGATTACGCAGGTGGTGCATAGGTCACAGTGGAACAGTTATAAATTTAGTTATAAATTTATCTGTTATCTTATTCTCCTGAAACGTCAATTTTGGCGACAAGAGTCTATCTTCTATAAATCATAAGTCGCTGTTGCCCTGACTTGTGCATGAAATGTCCGTGAATTCACTAATTATTGCTAATTGACACCAGCTAATTAATGTCTCTAAATTATTAATTATTTAATTATTCCCCATTGAACTAATGTCTTTTACGGTTACACGAGTCCTTCCACCTTACTTTTTGAGTGCGTGTCTGTTTTTATAAAAATAAAAATGTATGCAAGAAATGGAGTTTTTGCACTAAATCTCGTGATATTAGTTAGCAATGTTAGGACGCTAAGTTTGGTATATTGCGTCCCAACAAATATAATTATATAATTTAAACAACTTAATTTACTGAATGAGACTATTTTTATATGATCTTAATATGTATTTTTGTTTCAATTAAAACCACTTAATTTAGTTATATAACACAAGCTTGTCAGTAGAATTATAATTAAATAGTACCAAAATGAATTAGTGTATATTATGCTTACATCACTTTATTTCGTTTATAAATGCACTAGATGTGTATATTTCGTAAGAAACTGAAACAATTTAAGCAAGTATTATTCTTAAAACATCTTCGTTAAAAGCATTTCATCAAATGGATACTTTAACGTTACTCTAGGGAGCTATATTCTGAAACATTTCCTAAATTTCTGTCACAGTATGACAGAAGACGTCTCGTAAAATTTATTTTTGCTATAAACACAAAATACCTCTGAGGTGTAAAACTGCTTAATAATAAACTGTTTTGTCTGTATATTGTAAAATGTTTCGCAAGAGTTTCAAAATTAGACATATACCAAAATCTTAAAGTCGAAATATTTTATAAGCTTTATGCATGCATCAATGTATCTGCACAATTATTATTACCATGATGTATTAAGAAGTGTCATTTTTGAAAAGCTTTATAACATTTGTAGGTTATTTGAAAATATTCCTGGTACATTTTACAGTGAATTTTAGTTCTACTTCTTACAAAATGTATCCGTAAAAGTTTATTTAGCGCGTACAAATTAACTCAGTGTTGTAAAAGTATCTGTAGTTGCAAATTCTGTTATGCTTATGGGATTCTAAACTGTCTATTCTGCTTCGGATAATACTTTGCATTTTGTGTAAATTCAAAGCTAAAAATCGTTTTAGAGTAAAATAATATGGAATTGCTATTGGACACTTTAAATTAGATATATAAAAAAACATATACTTAAAGAAGACGTTATGTCAAATCCAATGGTGTGTTTGTTTTAATACTATTCTGAACAATTCTCGAATAAAAACAGGTGTATCGTTTCATATAAACAGGACTGTGTAGAGGCAACTGTTTATTTCATTTAAAACAGATAAAGTAAATTTGTTTCATTTAAGACATGCAAGGTATGTTCATTGCTTGTAGTATTTAACACACTATTTCTAAGCCATTTTTTGAAACTTGAATATAAAATAAACTTAAAAAAACCATAGGAAATGGAAAGATATTGCATCAAATTTTAAATAAAATTTAAATTGAATTTCATTACGTTCTTTTCCATCGTATAAAATTTCTGATACCAATAATAATTTCACTATCGATCTATAACAAAGCATTAATACCTGTCCTGCCGATAATAAAATGCGCCATGTAAGAAACTCATGTAGTTGCAAAAGTTATTAGGATAAATGATTTTATTTATCACTTCATTTCATTTATAAAAGTATTATTATGCTTTCATAGAGTATTCTGTAAGATAACATAAACTGTAAAGATCCAGAGTCATGAAAATTGCTCGAAGAACCATACTTCTAGGATCGTTAGTTTTTGAGAGAATTGCGAAAGAAAATGTCTAACGTCACATTAGGTGCAAATAAAATAAGTTTTGTAAGATATATGGCTTGTAAAAACACAATGCAAACACATAACTATTTATGATGTAAAATCAGATGTCAAAATACAAAAGCGCTGTCGGTTAAACATTAGCCTTCATCAGATGATAAAAACCAGTCGAAAAACACAGTTCCGAAGAAGTGCACTGGGCAGGTGGAAAACGGGCGAAACCAACAAAGCATGAAATGGAGTCAGTGAAGGAAGACGGGACGATACCACCAAAAGCTGGGGGGGGGGGGCAGCATAAACCAAAAACCCCAGTGATACCAAGCACATAATATTAAATACGTGGGATCTGATAAGACAATACATCATTACATGTATTATCACCTCTTTGCAAAATTTATATGGACTCTCTGATTATGCAACTATTATACTGTGAACCATGTGCAATTATTTTAGCCTTACTGAAATGGCTATGAATTGATATGAAATATGGCTATGAATTAATGCATATTAGATATCATACAATTGTTGCAACTAAAAATACTGAAAATGATACTACGTATATCGTAGAATGTTTGAAAACAACATGGGGTAGGCGAGAGGATACAGTCATCATAGAAAGAGGACACGAAAGTTCGTAACGTGTTTCTGTGTAATTACGGTAACCATTCGACGACGCACAGTAATATGTTTCAATACGTGCGGAGGTAATTTCGCTCATCAAGTGTGTAAATATAATACTGTAAAACCCCGGTTATACGAAAAGCATGGGACTAAATGATTTTCGGTTAACCGGGATCCCATAGGAGTTTTCGGATAACCGGGAGGATTCCTATATTTATTCTACCAGATGGCACTACTCACTCCCGCACAGTCAGATAACGCGTTCGTGCCAGTAGATGCAGCTAGAGCTCCTATAATAGCCTTATAGGATCTTAGCCTATAGGATAATAGCCATATAGGAATCCTTAGATGCAGTAACAGCAAGAGTCCGTATTCTATGCGATTTCCCCTTCCTGATTACATGTGTTTTAATTTCCCCCAAACTTTATTCATGATGTGAAATATTTTAACCTTTTGATTACAGGGTTGGGACATATGTCGTTTCAGAGACTATTTCTTTATTCTATTTTCACTATTTTTTTCTATATCAGTATCTGACATACACTTATACCAAAATAATTTCAAGAGAAATCTACCACGAAGAAGTTCTTTTGTAAATTGTGATATGAGTGAATACAACAATAGTCGCCAGTCCAAGTCCGTAATCAAAAGGTTAAAGCACAAATGGGTTTTGATAAGCATGAAGATCTCAACGTGTTGAAAAGAGTTGATAATAGCACTTCAATATATTGAAGTGCAGGAAGATACAACAACAGCATCAGATATGTTGTTCATTTAAAAGGTAGCGTGATAAGGCAGCATTGCAGCAATGCTGCCTTATCAACAAAACACAACCTATTTTGTAAAGAAATCAAGTGTTGTATGTGTCTATGCAATAAAATGCCTGATTTACGCAATGTCCATATACGTAAGTTGATTCTTTAATTATTTCGTAAACAACATGCATGTATAAAAAAAAAATCTTTAAAAAAAGAAAAAAAAAGGTTTTAAGGTGTTTTGGTTAAGCTGATTTTCGGATAATCAGGGTTTTACTGTATTATAAAGCAAGAAATGATTAAAGCTTATTATTTTCGGTGCATTGGATGTGATGTCCCACGTTTCCTTTCTCGAAACGATGCGTCTAAAAGATAGAGTTTTTTGGTTAAATTTTTATATATTCTTAGAAGGATTCATTCTCTGCACAGTTGCACAGTTGAAAGAACATCCTGGGTAATTTCGCCGTAACAGACTAATTGTCATAGACGAAAAAATGGCCTTACCCAATTTTAAAAATAATAATTATGTAATTCAAAGATTACTACAATCAGCATATGCTATTAGAAGATAAATTAATAAAGTTATTATGAATAAATTATTTAATGTAAATAATTATGATTAAAAAATGATAATGTAACAAACAAACAGGAATTACCATACTTTTTGGATACGAGTTTTTTATGATTTTAAGACGAGTGTTTATCGATATTACTTATAAAATAACTTACAATTTATTAAAATAAAAATGTATTTTCTTTCAGAGGAAGTTCTGAAACATACATTTTTCATAAAATTTGACTGATGCCATAAGATAGTTATAAAAAATATATGATCTTACCTGTAACAGACCAACATTTAACATGAAACAGACAAACAAATAAACACATAGAAAGAAGCCATGCACCGTATAATGGTATAATGGATTTTATTGATTTTGGTTATTCAAAAATTTTATAAAATGCATTGCAAATATAAAAAAATAGGTATAATACTATCAGAAAAAATATATATTACCTGATGTAAAAAATACAAGTAAGATAAAAAGTATTTTTTAAAAGTCAATTCCTACTTTTATACAACCTTAGATATGTTTCTGTTTTTTGTTTTTTTCGCATTTCTGAGTGAGGTTTGTGTAAATAACAAAACCTTGCCGAACCCGCAATCTTCCGTATATTAAACTGGAGGTTCCGACCACGACGCCATGAATAGATATTCCGCTGTATTAAGCGTTACTTATTTTAGTCTCTTTTTATGATGCAAAAACTAAAATTAATTAGTTAAATTTAATTAATGAATTAATATTTGAAAAAACTGTATTAACATCAAGTATCATCCACTACAAGTTTAAAAAAATGTATTTGAAAATGAGTGGATGAATAAAAAGTACTTTACTAACGATTGAAAATTTGAACAAGATATATAAATATATACAGGGATAGAGTAAATTAATAGTAGGAGTTGAAAAATACTAGAAATGGTAACATTGGCTTGGAATTGCCCTCCTGCATACAATTTGTACATCGTAAAAAACGAACAAATGTTTCTTAGTCTAAAAATATATATATACAGTTGAACCTCGTTAACGCGAACACTCAAGGGGAAACACTTTTAGTTCGTGTTATTCGATCTAAAGTACATTACATACAACTGGACGGGGTAATCGGAAACAGTTTGTGCTAAAAGTAATTCGCGTTAAGAGTGTTCATGTTAACGAGGTTTGACTGTATATATATAAATACGAGCGAAAATATGCAATAATCTTTTCCGCGAAACCCACGATCCCGAAAAGAATTCTTTATCTTTAGGGACCTCAGAAACCAATGTATATATGAGATTTAAAGAAGAACGTATAAAAACAATATTTCTGTTGCTTCTATTCATTTTCGGAAACGTTTCTGAGTAGTTTTTATAATGTATTAATCAGTTTTTTTTAACCCAGATTATAGGTTTTGCAGATGCTATCAATTCTCAAGTAAACATTCACATGTTCAACAATCATGTTTTACTGACAAATATGATAAATTATCAGCATTAACAATAACATTAAAATTAATGTATGTGTTTACTCTTGCATGTATAAATTCAATTATATAGCTAAAAATGTTTAATTGAAATAGGTAGCATCCTAGAAATCGATATTCCAGTTTTTTTTTTAAAGTGAATAGTATATTACAAAAACTACTCGAAAACGTTTTCGAAAATCGGTGGAAGCAAAAGAAACGTTGTTTTTAAAAATGTTTCTCTAACCCTTTCCGGCGCGGAGTAAGTCTTTTTGTAAAATGATGAAATTATGGACTGACACCAGAATTTAAAAACGAATTTATTAGAAAATAAAAACTTGCTTATTTTCTCGTACTTCATAAAAAGAAAATTTTAATTAAATATTCTTGGTGCCGTTTGTCAGTTTTGGAATTAAAATTAGGTGTCCTTTTCTGTGGACACCGCCCGCTAAAGGGTTAAACATTGAAAATATATTGGCTTATGAGGTTCCGAAAGATAAAAAATGCTATTCGAAATCGAGGGTAACTCTAAAGAAGATACTGTATATTTTCGTTTTTGGTTACATTATTATTATTATTATTATTATTACTATTATTATTTGTAAATTAGGAGACGTTTGTCCTTTTTTCAGTGTACGAAACAAGAACTTTTTATGAAAGTGATATTTTCTCAAAACATTTTATTTCGTAAAATGAATAGGTAAAATGAATTTCTTAACCTGTACACCAGGGAGCTATGTTATAAAACAGCAGTTTCAAAACTTAAGTTAAATGTTACACAAGGCATTTCGCAAGTTTTATTATTACTATGACATTAAATATCTTTGAGACAAAACACTCTTTTATAATAACGAATTTTATGTATATAATATTTGATTTCTGTAAAGAATCTGCTTTAAAGGCAGATATTCGCTAAAAAATTAAAGCGACAATAATTTATAAATTATATATATGAATGAAGATATGCGTAAATATATAGTGTTATCGTGGTCACATACATATAATTAAATCATATCAGTTCGTATTAAACGAAAATGTTTTATTTAATAAATAACAATTGTAAAAACATGATAATAAAATTTAAGATAATATTACCAGATATTCCCCGTACATCCAAGGAACCCTTACTTTCTTATCATCAAAAACCAAGATCTGTCTCCTCAGAACACAAAAACATGTTTGCCTCTCCATGTCGAAAAACTTCATCTCCTTCCCGTCTGCATAACATAAGAGATCCTACTTGATTGACTCACCCCGCTTCCTTTCTCCACCCTCTTATTATTTCTGGGTTCTTTAAAATCTATTTCTTTTTTCATACTATTCATACGAGTTCCTTTCTGGCACATTTTAAACCCATTCAGGTAATCTTGTTTTAGGAAATTCCATACACACTTAGAAAGGCTATACAAAGCATGAAATATTTTTCATTCATAATTGAAATGAACAAAAGAGATCTTCTAGCTAGGAAAATCCTCTTATAGTAAGTGCCACTCAAGACCCATCACTTCCCTTATTCTGGGATTACTTTAATCATATCATAATGAATTATGATAATAGTCCCAAACCATCACAACTACTTTCCCCTAAGGAAAAATTTCTGCAAGAAATTTGTCATGTAACAGCTATGCACAATAAGCCCCTTTAATTAATTTCCAGAGAGGAATGCATTATGCATTAATCTTAACATACATTTTCATGGAAATTAGTATTGCACATGAAATCCCTACATAACACAAACTTTTCCCCATACTCAGCATTGAAAGAATACATTATTAACATGATTTTGTTATAATTTTTCCTAACAATATTTAAATATGGTTCCCGAAATAATTTATAATTTTGATACCAGAAGAAATAATTTCAAAATAGACTACACTTATATAATACTAAACACAGTTTACAAATTATATCATTATAACAAAAAAAAAAAGAAAACAATCTATATACAACACAAAGCCTTATACAATTTTCCTAAAAAACATTTTATTTGAAAACTTAATTTTGGAAACCTCACCAGACAGAAAGCATGCATACGAAATTATGCAATTATTAAATTATTGAAGTTATACTATTACAAAATTATTAAGCATTAAATGATAAACGTATACAAGACAGATAGTACAATAATCAATTCCCTCAAATTTAGAATAAAGTATAATTTAGAGAATTCTCAGGAAAACCAATATCATAAAATTCTTTTTACACTAAATCATGCCCCGCCACTTTATCGCTATAATTTGTTCGCTCAAAATCCTGTTTGATTTGAAAAATCTCTCTTTGTGATCCAATCTGAAAGCACAACACTCCCTTCCTTTTAACTGCGATTTTCCTTTTTCATTTTCTTGGCATTTAGCTCCCAAATTTACTCTATTATTTTTCTTCATCTGAGTGCTAAACTTTCTTGCCACTGTCACAGACGAACTCAATTTTTCTTTAATCCAATTTTTAATCTCCATAACTCATATACTCGCAACAAAATACCTGGGTATATTTACAACATACTTAGGATATTTTCCCGAAATTGATATCCCTTATATAGCCTCCTATCACAATGCGTTTGGGATTTGTATCAATCAATTTCGACCCCTTTTTCAAATTCCTATCTTCCACGTCTCCCGGTGAACTTACCTATGTCTCATTATTCATTTCAACATATTCTTTTCCAAATCACTGATTTCTTTTACAATATTTTTTCTAACAAGTTTCTCCTCTTGATCGACAGATAATCTGAGGGTTTCCTGCCCATTCAATTCTGTTCGATTCTCCATTTGTTTACACACCGACTTCTGCATGTCTAAACTTTCTATCTTTAAGAATTCATAAACAGCATGTGTTATGAGCGGAGGATAATTCAATTTCTTACACTGCAACAACCATATTCTTTTCAACGTACTCTTTTTCCTTTTTTATGAGTGCAATAGGCACAGAATCCGCCTTCTATTTATTTCCCAGGGTCGGAATGAGAAAGACATTTCCCACTTTTTTGCACTCCAGGGAGTGCAACTAGCATCAAAACCCCCTAATTTGTGCTCCTGTGTCCTTAATCGCTTTTACCTTCTGTCTATGTAAGCATAAATCAATCGTAGGTAAATCAGTTTCCACGCCTTCCCTATTATTTATAATTTTCCTATCACTAGTATCGATCCAGCCTATGTTTTTATCCTCAGAATTAAACTTACTTTTAAACCATTCCGCACAATCGGGTCTAATGTGGCCCAGTTCTAAATAATGAAAACATGAATTTGCCTCTGTTTTACGAAAGCTTGGTCATTCTTAAATTTATCACTTTTCACGCATCTTTTTTAAGCCTCAAAACTCAATTTAGTTTTGAATTCGCTCTCAATTTAAGAATCTGAGCTAGTCTTTGGATTTTCTCCATCAGATTTTTTTTCACAAGATTTTTTTCTGACCTCTTAAATTCTCTCCGGATACTGTCATATTTATCAATCTTCTTCGCGAGTTGTGAAGCTATCAAGTCTATCCATAATTCACCCGGTTTTCTTTGATAATTTCCAAACTTTTTTCTTAACGCGCCTGTACTCAGCCTAAACCGATCTAACAAAATTCTTTTACATGCTGAAAATCATCACACTCATCTGATGGTTGTTTTACAATAATTTCGGCAATATCCAAAGACAATAACAGTATTAATTGATAAACTAAATCCTCCTGAGAAATTTTAGTTTTTTCGGCTTGTCTCTCAAAAATCATAAAGAAAAGAGTAACATCGATTAATTCTGAATCAAAACGCGGAACTTAAGTTTACTTAAAGAATTCTATGCAAATCTACATTTGATTCACACAATGAAACACTAACAGTATCTGTAGAATTTTGAATACGTAATCTTTCTAATTCAAATTGTTGCTATTTCTCAAGTTTATCTAATTCATGTTGATTCTCAAATTTATCTAATTCAAATTGTCCGAGTTTTTCTTTTTGTGTTTTTTGTTATTCCTGTTCTTTCCGCTCCGATTCCTCTTCAAAAATACTTTGCACGCGAATTTTAGCAAAACTTTCGTCATAATTCGACGCATCAACAATAACCTGAATTATAGCTTTATTTTTACACGTTTTTGACACACTGGTCTCAAATTCATCTGCTAATAACAGCAAGTATATTTTCCTAAATAATATGCCATATTTCTCCCCCAAAATACACCAGATTTCAAAATATCAGATATATTCAATTTACAATAATACAATAAATACAGAAAGAGAATTTTTTCACTAAAGGTGTAATAATATATTCAAAAACGACAAAAGTTTAATACAACAAATTATCATTAAAGAGTGATGTCTTTCAAATTTAGTATATCCTTAAAATAAATTTTTATACCCAACAGTACAGTATAACATAAAAATTTATTTTTAAACATTAATCATAATCCTCCACAGTATACCCATAACATTAAAAGTATAACTTTATTACTGCAATAACGTAAAAATGTATGTCATCTAAACTCTATTTCCAAAATTTTTATACACAATTATGATTAAAATATTTGATTAATAATCCCAATTAATCAATAACAACTTACTATACCACAAGTAAATTTTAACATATACAAAAGTCTTTACTTTTCCTAACCCAATATTACACCTTACAGACACCAGAAAACAATTAAACATAAAAAATGCCATCTAAAAATTTAAATACCAAATTAATAGTTTCTCTAGAATTTTTAATTTCTCATAGAGTTTTGTTTCGAAAATAAACAAATACACAACATTAAATTGAAAACAGACCTCTCTAGCAGTTTTCATAAAAGATCTTACCTTCAGATGTATATATTCCCTCCACACTGTTACCAGGCTTCTTAGAACTTTTAATATTACATAAACACTTTTGAAGACATGAATGCACTTAATTAACTGAGGAGGCACTATCACATTTGCTCCGTATTTAGACACACAAGATAATATACCACATTTCTTCAATCCACCGAATATTTCTTGAAGAACACACTCATAGCACTAATATATTTATATGTCCTTGGTACGCACCACAACTTTCCTTAGTCGACACAATTTTTCACACGTCCTTAACTACCAGACATCCAAGAAAATACTACATTTCAGACTAAAATTTGTGACTCCTCACCGATCGTGTCTGTATTCAGCTGGCTCTTCATCTGTATATCGGGTTAAGCATAGGTTCCAGGTCTAAATCATTCTAGACCACAATATCCCGTCGCTGCCACCAAATATCTAATTATATATATATTAGCTGTGATATCCTGGTCACATACATATAATTAAATCATATCAGTTCATATTAAACGAAAAGGTATCATTTAATAACTAACAATTGTAAAAACATGATAATTAAATTTAAGATAATATTACAAAACATTTCCCGTACATCCAAGGAACCCTTGTTTTCTTATCACCAAAAACCAAGATCTGTCTCCTCAGAGCAGAAAAACATGTCTGCCTCTCCATGTCGAAAAACTCCATCTCTTTACCCTTCTAAATAACACCTCAGATCCTACTTGATTGATCCACCCGCTTCCTTTCTCAACCCTCTTCTTTTCTCTGGGTTCTTCGAAATTCATTTCTTTTCTCCTACTATTCATACGAATACATTTCTGGTACATTTTATACCCATTCAAGTAATCATGGTTTAGAAAATTCCCTACACACTTAGAAAGGCCATACAAAGCATGAAATGTTTTTCATTCATAATTGAAATGGACAAAAATGATCTTCTAGCTAGTAAAATCCTCTTGCAACAGGTGCCACTCAAGACCCATCACTTCCCTTAATCTGGGATTACTTTAATCCTATCATAATGAATTATGATGATGGTCCCAAAACATCCCAATATCAGCACAATTATTATTACACTGTAAAAACAGACAAACGTTTCTTAATCTTGGAAAATATAATAACATAAACGAAAAGATATAATAACCTCTATTGAGTTCGTAACGATTCCTAAAAGACATTCTTTAACTTTTGAAACCTTAGAAACTAATATATTTTCAAGATTTAAAGAAGCATTTATAAAAACAGGTTTCATTTGCTACCACTGACTTTCGGAACTGTTTACGAGTACCTTTTATAATGTATTAATCAGTTTTCTTACCCAGATTATAGGTTTTTCGGATGTTATCAATTCTCAAGTAAACATTATCCGGTTCAATAGTTATGTTTTACAGACAAATATGATAAATTATCATCATTAACATTAACATTAAAATGAATACTATTTTGTAACACTTCCATGCATAAATTCTATTACACAGCTGAAAAAAATCTAATAAGTATAATGAACAGAGGAAAGTATATTCAACTAGATAAATTATATCCAATGGTTGGAGTATCACAGTTGAAATTTTTCCAAGACAGCGAAAATATGCCGGGACCAAATCTCGAACCTGGGTACTTTGGTTTGCTGTACCAACGCTCTCCCTACTGAGCAATCCCGACGATATCCTGGCTGGCATATTTCACTCTCTTATTTGTTGGACAAGGCTGCGAACTGCAGCGCTAATTTCATTCACCCGAGCTATAACTATAGCATTTTATATGCGAGGAATCTGAAATAGCACCAAAACTTCTGTATATCATGTAATTAGGTCATAATAAACAGAGGAAAGTATATTCAACTAGGTAAATTATATCCAATGGTTGGAGTATCATAGTTGAGATTTTTCCGACAGAGCGAGAATATGCCCAGGTAAATACCCAGGTTCGAGTCCTGGTCCCGGCATATTTTCGCTCTGTTGGAAAAATCTCAAATATAATATTTCAACCATTGGATATAATTTACCTAGTTGAATCAACCTAGTTTGGGAAATACCTAGTTCTAGGAATGGCAAATAGAATGTTTAAAACGAGAATTAAAGAACATATGGCAGATATCAGATCTGCTAGAAGAACTAAAGCTTTGGCCAATCTAGATAGGATAGGCACTTTACAAAATGATTTCAAGAATAGTAAAATAATTTATCCAACAAGACTTTTTTTTCCATCTATTATCCATGAATCAATAGACGCGTAGCGAGTACATATGCAATAAATCAGCCTCTTTTGATTTACATGAAATATGGTACGAGATGCTTTACAAATAAAAGAAAAAGCAATCCGAAAATATTAATTTTCACGTTTAAAGTTGACCATTGTTAAGCACTTGCTTGTATTATACATATGATCTTGTAATTTATGTTTATCAAGTTCATTCTGAAATTTTTTTACGAGAATAGTTTATTTATCATTTTTATCTTGAAAATGTCTCCGTTTGTGGGTTCGAAACATGTTGATCTTTATATTAAAAGTGTTTTTATAAGCTTTTATGTGTTCTGTTTTATCACTTTAAGCATATACATGTTTAGTTTAATGATAATGGGTGATTTTCTTATATAATTAGGTAAATTCTTGTGTTTATAATACAAAAGTGAAATTTCTACAAATATGTTCTAACAATGTATTGCCAGTAAGAAATTTATTCTTTTTTACCCAGAAATAAAGCTAAATGTACACTCGGAAAATTAATTTTATTATCTACTAAAAGAAGGCAATGTATCTAAGAGAGAAATAGTTCCACATACCAAAGCGAATCGTTGGTAAATGATTGTTTTTTGTTGAATATTTTGTACTCTTTTTTTCACACTTAAATTGTTTGACTTATTGCGTTTTCTGGAATTTCAGTTAAAGCTCCATTTGGATTTTTTTTTTCTCTAACCGTTTATTTGCAAACTACTACAACGTATAGAATAAATTATTATAATATATTTTTTTCAGACCAAAATATATTTTCAAGTGTTTTCTACCAACTTTTATTCAGTTATGTATATAATTTATTATCAAATAAATTATACTAGCTAGCCCCTGTCCGGCGTTGCCCGGGCCTGTGATAATAAATAAATAAAAAAATCAAATTTTTATTATTTTATATCTTTAACTCGATTTTGTATGAAATTATATTTTTAAATGAAAAATTCACGAAAAAATTTTGATATTTAGTGATAAAAGAGTCCATTTTATTGTTTTTTCCCCAGGGTCGTTTCAAAGTTTTAAAATAAAAAGTTATTTTTGTCCGAAAACTTTTTGAAATCTTTAATGGTGATAAATGAAACGGTTTTACAGCCCGTGTAAATATTTCGTGAAAAAAAAATATTGTTATCTAGTTGTAAAATAAATATTTTTTCTCGCTTTTTTGTTTGTTTGTTTTCGCGTCGGCTCCCTTAACATAGCAATAAAAGAATGTTCTCATCTTCCGAACTCTCTGACATTTTAATCGGTTATAAATATAACTGTATCCAAGTTTCCTTTAAAATTTTACGAAAGAATATGCATATTTAGTAGTGAAAACATGAGTTCTTAAAAAATAAGCTTTAGCTTTCAACATCAGAGCAAAAATAAATTAGAAGATCTATGCTTTTAATGCAATGGTACGGCTTCATCTGTTTTTAATCAACCCTTTTCAATCCCCCTAGGCTAATCAGGCGAGGGTTGGATTAATCAATCAGGTTTCCCGTCTGTGAGGGTAGAAGACTTTAAAAAAAAAAACGTTGACGCATCCGCAAAGAGACGATTTTCATGTGTATCTGACAAAATGTGCTTTTCGTTTTAAATATATAGATGTGTTTCTAATATGCACATAATTATATTGAAATTTTTAATATACATTTTGAATAAGAAAAATATATAGTTATACTTCTTTGCGAGAAAATTAACAATATTGGAAACTTCAGAAGAGGGATAACTGAATATGTAGTAAGCAAATAAAAAACATATTTTTTATTGCATGCATCGATTTTTGATATTTTCCAAAAATATTTATCAAGTTTTCTAAGTGAAAGTTAATTTTCACATGAAGATCTTTTTTTTCTAAGTCTATATTGAGATCTCATTTTCGTTAAAATAATAAGTGATATTGCACATTTGTAATGCAAATTTCGACAATAAAAATTCAATGGTAAAACAATCATGAAAAAATTGTTTACAATTTTCTAATGTTTTTAATGTTTGTTCATTTGACTAACCAATTCGCAAATATTCTCAAAATCTCTTAATTTTTTTTTTTTGTAAATCTTGTGTGCACATTGTTGAAAATTCTTTTCTAAAATGTTAGTTTTTTTTTTCCTTTTTTGAATTAATTCGAACAATAAGTATTTTTCTTTGCTTAACAACTTTTCTAAAACCAAATTTTAATCTGTATAATAATGCGATAAAAAAGGAAATTCCATTCCGGTTCTTAAACACTTTTTTATATTAAGTTTGTTCATCAGACATGAATTTAATAGTTAAATTACTCGAACTAAAGAAAAATGCTATCGGAATATAAAGATAATAGAAGAAAAGGAAGCTGTTGTTTAATTTTTATTTGTCACTTTATTTTTGTTGGCTCGTTTTCTATTCAGAAATATTTTTTTTTTTTTTTTTGGTTTTAACGTTTTGTTCATAAAAATGTCATATATTTAAACTGTCGTCTTATTAACCTCTAAACAACAAGTGTTTTTTACACTTCTTTTAATTTTTAAGAACCAGTTTTTAGAAATAGTTTTTTTTAACCTTATTTAATCTCTGAAAACATGTAATTATATAAGCTAAAAAAAATGTGTTGAAACATTAAAGTTTCTATTTAAAACCGTATGCGTCACAGGTAGTTGCGAATAGGATAAACATGTTATTAAAATATTTGATGAAAAGGCTGCAGATTTATTACGTGTGTGCTTGCATGTTATGCTGTAACTAAATACTTAAGAATATTTTTATTAACTGAAACTAACAAAGAGAAAAAATTTAATTCCTTTTATCCCTTCCCATTAAAAAAATAAATTCTTTTGTTTTACAATAATGTGTTGCAGTTTAACACAGATGTTTAAAATGTATTGGGAACAGTACTTTAGAACATATTGTGATAAACTTTAGAGATCTTTTGAAGTGTAGAAAACCGAATTCGAGCAAAATTTTCTGTGTATCTACAATTATCGAGTAATGAATAGCACAAGATTTGTCGGAAATGGCTCGATCGGTTGCATTGATATCCATACGAATATAGATAAAGAGGTAGTAATGTGACCCGATTTTTGAAATGCGATCTGTTGGGTGCGTAATTCTAATGCAAAACCTCTATATTATCTAGATTTATTAAAAAAATTAATTTTCACATACAGCTACAAATCAATTTTTTCCACTATATGAGGTGGAAACTATTTTTTGAGCGAAATTTTAATTTTAATTACGTTCAAGTGTGCACAAATAATTTCTAAGAGGGGATATTACAAATATTTTGGGATCATGAGAGCGAAAAGGGAGATCAAAATTTTAGTATTCTATTAAGAGCTATTTTCAACTGTGGTAGAATAAGAACTCTGAATTTCATTGACACAAACTAACCTGCTGCGATTTAGTTACAAATCCTTGAATTAGCGTAGTTATATGTTAATCGTTTTCTCATGCCGGAGTATCCTTTTTTCGATGCTATCTGATGTTAGATAAACATTTCCATGTTCAACAAACATGTTTTGCAGACAAACATGATAAATTAAAAGCATTAACATTTACATTAAAATTAATATTTTGTCTTACACTTCCATGTGTAAATTCAATTACACAGCTGAAAATGTCTAATAAATAATTTAAACCATCCTTAAAACCAATATTCCGGTTTCAGAAAATTCATTAATGCACTATAAAAACTACTCGGAAACATTTCCGCAAATTAGTAGCAGCAAAAGACATTTTCCCTTTATAAAAGCTTCTTGAAATCTTGAAAATTTATTGCTTTCTAAAGTTTCTAATGAAAAAGAAAGATTTTCGGAATCGTGGGTATCTCGGAAGAGATTGTTTTATAATTTCGTTCGTGGTTATATTATCTTTTCGTATATTTTTACAACATTTTATCTTTTTTACAGAGTAGCTTATTTGGGATTACTTTAGGAATGTCTGTTTATTCCATTTCTGATCTAATCCGTAATAATGTATTTCAAGGAATGAGCCGAAATTAATTTAATATACGGTTGCAAAGAAACTAAGACCAGATAAAAGGTCACAAAATAAGGAAAAGTGATACAGTACATAACATTTACTTTGAAATGGGAATGAATGCAAGAAATATAGAAAATTATTAAATCTGTGGTGTTTTTATTTCAGTTAATTGTCTCCAGATGGCAGCACTAAAATTTGCAAAACTGCGTCTGCATGGTAACGCCATCTATTTACTTTTGTTTATCTCTGCTGTAATTAGTCTCAGTATGTCTTGATGTTGTGTTGTGTATTGTGTTTGTGAATTGTAATTAAATATGTAAATATGCTTTTACTTGTCTACATTTCTTGAATATGTGTTCTTATTTATTTTAAAATCCTGAAATCTAAGAAACACAAAACTTTTATATTATAAAAGTTTTTTGTCTTATGTGCGTGGAAGAACACTGGAGAAATTATAGGATCAAATATCATACTTCCAACTACAGCAAAAGCAAAATAATCTAGTTATTAAGAAAAAATTCAGTTGCTTTTATCAGTCTATATGGAATAGAATCACACATGTTGTTTAAAATCTTTTTTAATTATTTGACGAATATTTAATAGTTCTTTTAAGTTAATTTTTTCTAGCATTTTCTTCCGATGGCAATAAACTAGTACGTTCTCAATCAGATTCAAACAAAATCTTCTTAATTGCCACTTGTTATTCTTTACTTTTCTAGAAGAATTTTTAAAATCAGAGTTTTCTGTTGTGGTTGTTTCAGTCTCACTGTAGTTATCAGCATTCCTGACATAAAACATGCAACAGCGAATAAATAACATGAAATAAAAGAAGAGCGAAGGTAAATAAAGATTTCAACGATAAAGAAAAAAACAAGAACGAAAAATTGTAAGTCAGGCCTGGCTTCTGAATGCTATGCAACACTTCTAAAATAATTTTACAAATCTTTACCGTTTAATAAGGTGAAAGATGATATCTAAGTAAACAAGGTCAAGGTCAAACCGTGCGAGGAGGCCTACCTTTCGGCTTAAGCTCAACTAGCTCCACCCAGCAGGTTTGTTTACCAATTTATACTGAGCATTACTGAATTATACTTTGTGATATTGAGCAATAATTATACTATGTAATTCTGAAATACAAATTCTGAAAGTACAAGATTCCAAAAATACAAATTCTGAAAATACAATTTACCAATCCTACTTAGCAGTACTAAATACTACTATGTGATACTGAGCAATAATACTACCATGTAATAATACTACAAGGTGCTGTAAATAATAATAATGGATAGAAGTAAGTACTAAATGAAAAAAATGAATGAATAAAACGGGAGAAAGTCGTTAAGTAAGTCACAAAAGATAATTAAATAATAACTTACAATGATATTCATTTCAAAACTATTTTTATTTCTCAACATAGTCTCCATCAATATTTATGCACCTATATCGACGCCGTTGAATGTTCGTAAATAAAGAACTTTTTCATGACAAGTTTTATTTTACAGAAAAGAAAATTCTTGTTATATTATATATTTTATCCATATGTTTAGTATGTACTTGAGTTGAAATTTTCCGAAAAATTCAAATCCTACGAAATTTTTACTATATCTTTAATAGTTTAAAAAATTAAACATTTGATTGGACATCAGAAATCTAAAATCTCCCGCAATCACAGGAGAATTATCTGTCGCAGATCAACCACTTAACAATGCGGGGGTCCTAGGGTTGCCCACTGATTTATTTCAATCGCCCAAATTTCGCCAGAAAATTATTTCGCGAAACAATACAAGTTGAGTTAATATTACAGGTATTTATCATAAAAATGATTATACATTAAGCTGAATCAATTTTGTTAAATCAGTAAATCATTTTTCAATGAAAAATATCTAAAAAAATCAGATTTAAAGTGCTTTTTCTTTCTAATTCATCAAAGAGCTATTTCTTCTCGCACACTTTTCTTTAGTATAATATCCACTGACAAGTTAGCTCCTCCTACACTAGACTCAAATGTATCGTTCTAACCATTCAACTGCCAAGCACATAACCGTTCTGCAAGAAAACATTAAAATAAGTAGGCAAATGTGTGATCTGAAGACATGAATCTAATTATAGCCACGTGATGTCTACAGCGAGACAGTAGTCCTTATTTGTGAGTCGTCATTTCTTTGTCATACTTCTTATAACGTTGTCTCTCGATCATACCTGAAAATGTTGGAAATTGTTCAGTAAACGTGACAAATGAGGTGCGTTCGTTTCGTGCTATAACTAGTTTTACAATGTAAAAAAAATCCTCGTTATTATTTCAGTGAAATAAATTATATCGTCTGCTATGAGCGAATTGAGGATGCTTTTTTTTTATTATTACGTATGCCATGTTTAGAGGTGCTAATTTTATTTTTCAACGTCAGACAGCGCTCTAAAATTCACCATGGAGATCTTGCTTTGCGAATGATTACTGCCATGATTTAATATTTCTATGACTCACGATTAATGAATCTTTTGTTTTCTTACTTTAATGGATTGAGATATTCGGCAGTTAACCTAATTTTCATTGAAGTAATCTCAGAATCTATGCATTTTTTTAATGTAACTCATTTGTCAAGCAAACAATTTTTTTGAGCGACTTTTATGCCATTTTTTTTCGAAAAAATAATTTTGAATAAAAATGGCCGCTTGGCATATGAAAAAGATGTGGTTAGCCCGTATTTGTTTTCCTCAGTCACATGACTTGCGGTTTTACTATATAAGTTACGTAGGATAGGATTTAATAGAATGAAGAAAACTTTTATTAATGTCTTTTTAAGTTTTGATTCGGTTTTCATAAAATTTGAACTGACTCGACAGAATTCTTCAACGATAATATAGATTAAATTTCAAACTATTCGGTTGGGTGTTTTGGCACGGTTATATGCGGACAGACGGACAGACTGACGGACCAGACGACGACTATAGGTGCTACGTATTTATATAATTACGAACGCACCTAAAAATTGAAAAAAAAAGTTGAAAATACATAAAACATTATCCTATTGAAAATCCGTGAAGATTGATCATAACTTGAAGAAATAATTTTTTTGTTTTTGTTTTGTCAGCTATAATCGATAAACAGTATGAAGAAGGAATAATGAATAAAATAATATGGTGCCTGGGCTTCAAAATCGTGCAAAAGTACACTGTTAAAAATTTGAAGCAAACTGTCCAGTCATTTGACCGTTTTTGTAGAAAACGGTTACATAATCCTAATTTAACTATATTCTGACCATAAAATAAGCAATAATACAGTCAGAATATAGTTAAATTACGGTTATGTAACCGTATTCTACAAAAACGGCCAAATGACTGGACAGTTTGCTGCAAATTTTTAACAGTGTAGTTTTACGATATTAAAGCTGTTTTTATAGCGTACAGTATTCAAACTTTTTTTTTTTTTTTTTTTTTTTTAAGCAATTTAACAGTTTAACAGATATTTCTTATTTCTTAAAAACACAAGTAACTAAATGCAAAAAGAATTAGCAGCCTAAATAAATTGCAGGCTTAAAATTCAAGATGAGTCAGTTTTAGTGAATTCAAATCTTTCTTGTCTCCAGAGCCCAATTAAGATTGCCCGGGGCCCAAAAGCTAGCAGCTTTTTAGCGCCCTTCTTCAACTAAAATAGTAGCCAGTTTTTTTTTTTTTTTTTTGGAAGTATTTGGAAAATGTCCTGCATTTTATAAAAACGTTCATGAAACTCAAGGTTATACTAAATACTTGATACTATAATACTTTAAATATATCTTCATCTTAAATATTTCTTAAAAAAAAAGCCATAAAAAATATTATATGCACAGCATTCCTAATTTAAACTGTTTCTAGAGAACAGAAAATTACAAGCAAGGCGTTTATAGAAGTATCCGTTTCTTAGATATCGAAGATTGAGATAAAAAAATTCTAGGATAATTTAAAAATAATAATAATTTTACTCATTTTGGAACCCCCGTCTCCAATGGGCCCAAGGCCGTAGCCTAGTTTGCCTGTGCGGTAATCAGGCCCTGCTTGTCCCTTTAAACATCAGATAAGATAACAATAAAGATTCTTTATAAAATATCATATTTATAGTATGATAAATAAATACTCTGATGTAAAAATATTTTCTTTAAACAAGGTACTGATAAAATCAACTGCATATTTCCTTTTAATTAAATCATCCTCCTGAGATCAATTATTAATTATTAAGGATAGTGCAACGTTCATTTTAAATAGGATTTCAACTACTTATAAGTTTCTATTGCGAACGAGTGTGTTGATAATTAAAGAGCGGAACTTATTATCAATCCCTTTAAACATCAGATAAGATAACAATAAAGATTCTTTATAAAATATCATATTTATAGTATGATAAATAAAAACTGATGTAATTTAAAAAAAAAAAAAAAACAAATACAAGGTACTGATAAAATCGACTGCATATTTCCTTTTAAATAAATCATCCTCCTGAGATCAATTATTAATTATTAAGGATAGTGCAACGTTCATTTTAAATAGGATTTCAACTACTTATAAGTTTCTATTGCAAACGAGTGTGTTGATAATTAAAGAGCGGAACTTATTATCAATCCCTTTAAACATCAGATAAGATAACAATAAAGATTCTTTATAAAATATCGTATTTATAGTATGATAAATAAATACTTTGATGTAAAAATATTTATTTTCAAACCAAATACAAGGTATTGATAAAAGCAATTGCATATTTCCTTTTAAATAAATCATCCTCCTGAGATCAATTATTAATTATTAAGGATAGTGCAACGTTCATTTTAAATAGGATTTAAACTACTCATAAGTTTCTATCGCGAACGAGTGTGTTGATAATTAAAGAGCGGAACTTATTATCAATCCCTTTAAACATAAGATAAGATAACAATAAAGATTCTTTATAAAATATTATATTTATAGAATGATAAATAAATACTTTGATGTAAAAATATTTTTTTAAACAAAATACAAGGTATTGATAAAATCAACTGCATATTTCCTTTTAAATAAATCATCCTCCTGAGATCAATTATTAATTATTAAGGATAGTGCAACGTCCATTTAAAAGAGAATGTCAACTACTCATAAGTTTCTATTGATAACGAGTGTGTTGATAATTAAAGAGCGGAACTTATTATCAATCCCTTTAAACATCAAATAAGATAACAATAAAGATTCTTTATAAAATATCATATTTATAGTATTATAAATAAGTACTTTGATGTAAAAATATGTTTTTAAACCAAATACAAGGTATTGATAAAATCAACTGCATATTTCCTTTTAAGTAAATCATCCTCCTGAGATCAATTATTAATTATTAAGGATAGTGCAACGTTCAATTCAAATAGGATTTCAACTACTCATAAGTTTCTATTTCGAACGAGTGTATTGATAATTAAAGAGCGGAACTTATTATCAATCCCTTTAAACATAAGATAAGATAACAATAAAGATTCTTTATAAAATATTATATTTATAGAATGATAAATAAATACTTTGATGTAAAAATATTTTTTTAAACCAAATACAAGGTATTGATAAAATCAACTGCATATTTCCTTTTAAATAAATCATCCTCCTGAGATCAATTATTAATTATTAAGGATAGTGCAACGTCCATTTAAAAGAGAATGTCAACTACTCATAAGTTTCTATTGATAACGAGTGTGTTGATAATTAAAGAGCGGAACTTATTATCAATCCCTTTAAACATCAAATAAGATAACAATAAAGATTCTTTATAAAATATCATATTTATAGTATGATAAATAAGTACTTTGATGTAAAAATATTTTTTAAAACCAAATACAAGGTATTGATAAAATCAACTGCATATTTCCTTTTAAGTAAATCATCCTCCTGAGATCAATTATTAATTATTAAGGATAGTGCAACGTTCAATTCAAATAGGATTTCAACTACTCATAAGTTTCTATTTCGAACGAGTGTATTGATAATTAAAGAGCGGAACTTATTATCAATCCCTTTAAACATAAGATAAGATAACAATAAAGATTCTTTATAAAATATTATATTTATAGAATGATAAATAAATACTTTGATGTAAAAATATTTTTTTAAACCAAATACAAGGTATTGATAAAACCAACTGCATATTTCCTTTTAAATAAATCATCCTCCTGAGATCAATTATTAATTATTAAGGATAGTGCAACGTCCATTTAAAAGAGAATGTCAACTACTCATAAGTTTCTATTGATAACGAGTGTGTTGATAATTAAAGAGCGGAACTTATTATCAATCCCTTTAAACATCAAATAAGATAACAATAAAGATTCTTTATAAAATATCATATTTATAGTATGATAAATAAGTACTTTGATGTAAAAATATTTTTTTAAACCAAATACAAGGTATTGATAAAATCAACTGCATATTTCCTTTTAAGTATATCATCCTCCTGAGATCAATTATTAATTATTAAGGATAGTGCAACGTTCAATTCAAATAGGATTTCAACTACTCATAAGTTTCTATTTCGAACGAGTGTATTAATAATTAAAGAGCGGAACTTATTATCAATCCCTTTAAACATAAGATAAGATAACAATAAAGATTCTTTATAAAATATTATATTTATAGAATGATAAATAAATACTTTGATGTAAAAATATTTTTTTAAACCAAATACAAGGTATTGATAAAATCAACTGCACATTTCCTTTTAAATAAATCATCCTCCTGAGATCAATTATTAATTATTAAGGATAGTGCAACGTCCATTTAAAAGAGAATGTCAACTACTCATAAGTTTCTATTGATAACGAGTGTGTTGATAATTAAAGAGCGGAACTTATTATCAATCCCTTTAAACATCAAATAAGATAACAATAAAGATTCTTTATAAAATATCATATTTATAGTATGATAAATAAGTACTTTGATGTAAAAATATTTTTTTAAACCAAATACAAGGTATTGATAAAATCAACTGCATATTTCCTTTTAAGTAAATCATCCTCCTGAGATCAATTATTAATTATTAAGGATAGTGCAACGTTCAATTCAAATAGGATTTCAACTACTCATAAGTTTCTATTTCGAACGAGTGTATTGATAATTAAAGAGCGGAACTTATTATCAATCCCTTTAAACATAAGATAAGATAACAATAAAGATTCTTTATAAAATATTATATTTATAGAATGATAAATAAATACTTTGATGTAAAAATATTTTTTTAAACCAAATACAAGGTATTGATAAAATCAACTGCATATTTCCTTTTAAATAAATCATCCTCCTGAGATCAAATATTAATTATTAAGGATAGTGCAACGTTCATTTTAAATAGGATTTCAACTACTCATAAGTTTCTATTGATAACGAGTGTGTTGATAATTAAGGAGCGGAACTTATTATCAATCCCTTTAAACATCAGATAAGATAACAATAAAGATTCTTTATAAAATATCATATTTATAGTATGATAAATAAGTACTTTGAGGTAAAAATATATTTTTTAAAAAACCAAATACAAGGTATTGATAAAAGCAACGGCATATTTCCTTTAAAAAAATCATCCTCTTGAGATCAATTATTAATTATTAAGGATATTGTAATGTCCATTTAAAAGAGGATTTCAACTACTCATAAGTTTCTATTGCGAACGAGCGTGTTGATAATTAAAGGACGGAACTTATTATCAACTGGAGTCTGCATTTAAATTGTTCATTGCCAACTTTCAAAGAAATGATTTATCTTCACAGTTGTTTGTCTGATTTAGATGATTAAATGAGAGAAACGCGTGCTTTGAACTTAAGAAATAATTACATCTCTTTCTTCATTACCTTTTTTTTCTTTTCATTAAATAACGTGCCTAAGCAACAAATTTGTAGAGAAAAAAATAAGGCTTGGAATTTTTGTGAAATATGAATAGTAAACAGATTGGAAAATAGATTTTTCTTTTATTTATATGTAATACATTTTTTTTATTAAAATAATTTTTAGAAGTACATCAAAATAAATGGAAATCGATTTTTAAGATGTAAGAATAAATTAGAAAAATATTTTAAAAGCAATTACTATGTCAAATGATCTAAAAGTGTAAAACACTGAAATTTCATTGAAATTCTTCATTACATATTGTTGATATTAATATCAGATTAAAATTATGAGCACATGTATATACGGTCAATTACCTAAAGAAAAATTTTTTATTAAATTTATTCCGATTTTTATACGTGTTTACAAAAACACGTTTGCTACTTTTTAACAAAATAATATATATTATAAGGAAATAATAATTGATTATGCTCTTTCTCAAAGGAATAATCAATTCCCCTGAGAAGTCACTGTGACTGTTGTTTTGTGAAGAGTCCGCAGGTGATTTTACAAATAAAGTCACCTTGTGATTCACATGCGACCGTCATTTGCAGAGTCGTTTGTAAATTCACCATGATATATGTTTTGTATCGAATCCCCAGGTTACAGCACATTGAAGTTAACTTGTGAATTCAGCGCTCATGCTGGCGTTACAGTAATCTTCAAACTTCGGTCACCATGTAACTTCGTTGCGACTTTATTTAGTGACCCATTACAATGCAACGCACATGATGAATTCATAATAGAGTCTCCAAATGACGGCCACAAGAGATACCTAAGGTGACTTCAATGTAACGTCACGTGGAGACTCGAAAAGAAGAAGCAGTCACATTGATTGATCAGTGAAACTTGAGAATTCAGTACTTGAGCGTAATAATGAAACGAATAAAAGATATCACATTTTGATTCATCGTAGTGACTGTGATACTCGTGACCATTTGTGACGTGAAAGCAATGTCCCATCGACTAGCACCGAGGCTAACGAAAAAGAAAGGCTACCGCGGTGCTTTACGCGTATCTTTTTTTACAGACCGCGGGAATCACGTGATGCTCGAATCCACCATAGAAGAAGGAATATAAATAGAAGTAGGATGTAGGGTGTTTTCGCCTATTTTCCCCTTTCGCCGTTTGCCACGGATTTTTTTATTTAGGCTATTTTCCGAAACTATTTCAAAGACGGGGACTAAGCAGCCAATAACGGGAGGGTTGCGAGCCAGGCGGGAAATAAGCAGACAATAACGGGAGGGTTGCGAGCCATTCTGTTTGAACACCTTCCCATAACCCCCGTAACAAATGACGGGCGAAAACACCCTACATCCTACTTCTATTTACATTCCTTCTACTATGGAATCCACCAATGCAGATATACGAAAAGAGCACATGTCACTCTAGCGGTCTGTAAAAAAAGATAAGTGGAATGCACCGCGGTAGCCTGTCTTTTTCGTTAGCCTCGGACTAGCACAGTACTTTTTTGCTACACCTCATGTTTATAAATTTTTCTTTTGAATACGCACAATTTACAAAATTGGCATTTTGTGTTAGTTAATTTTTGGATACCAATGTATTTCAAATATATCACATATACTTTCATTCTGTCATATTTCGCAGAAAATCACATTGAAATGAATAGATGCTTTAGACATATCAGTCGCCTCCTTCTGTATCTTGTAAAATACGTGAAAATTTTAATATAGTCTAAATGATGAACCATTCTCTTAGTTCTAATTGTTTGTTATATCCGCATTCTTATTTTGTGCATTAAACGAGTTGTGTATATATATGTATTAAGATTTTCAATATTTATTACATAATTTCAATCAATTTTCGCAAAAATTATTAAAATTAAAGAACAGAAATTTCACACAGATTTTCGAGTACATTTTTCGAATTTTAATGTTTGATCTTATGCGTAAAATTTTTCAAAACATATTTCCTAATTCTTTCTAAACCGTTCTACAATATTTGAAGATTTCATTTTGTAAGAAATGAGATTCTTAGAATTCAGCAATGTAGTTTTTATTTGCTTTACAAAAAAGAAACTTGTTTAATGGTCTTTGAATGTTCCAAGCACGTTCAACATCTCCCGCAGGTCCCTTTTGTTCCTATTACAAGTATCATTATGAAGCAGAAAAAACGACTAAAGGTTTTATATTGCAAATGTTACATTCAAAAATTAAATTTACTTGCAGTAGCGGGGATTTTTCCTTGCGCTTACTTGTAAGAATTTGTTTGAAGATAAATTTATACCATCAAGCTGAAACATGTCCGCGAGTAACGATGACGTCATGTGAACAGTGGCAACTGTCTAAGTAATCCATTTCTATTTTTTTGCAAATTTAATTACTTTTAAACATCGGATAATGTAAGCTTTTACACCGTTGAGTAGGAGAAAACATGTACTTTCTAATGCAATTGTTTAAACTGTATCTTAATTTACTGATTCTTTTTATGGTTTGTAAAATACTTTTCAAATATTAATTATTTAAAACTCTTATTAATTAAAGTTTTATTAATACTAGATGGCTTGTGCCCGCTAGCGGGCCTCTAATTACGTCGGTGCCTCGATTCATAGGAACTTCGTAACAACTGCCCTAATACGTTGTTAACACCAGGCAGCGTGTAAAGCATATTTTAAGAGACATTAAAAAAAGCACAAAATACGTATTTTACAATATAAATTTCAAGTAATTTTGGGCAATTACGTCATCTCGATCTTTTAAACTGCCCTTCCGTAACAAAGTAAACATGTCATTATTCAAATTCTGATTTCCCAACTGTATAAAACTGTTATAAATTTCGATCATTAAAAACCATTAAATATATAGAAATTTTTTTCTAATATTTGAACTTAAATTCACCTTAGTGTACCAATTAAAAACATCAAAACATTTAAAATGAATCACAATTTATTTATTACTAAATAGGTGTAAAATGAAATAAAGATCTAAAACATTAATACCATTCTAAGATGTTAAAACATTCGTCGGAGTCCCGAGCGATTTCCACCAGAACCTGGCCATCATTAAAGAATGAGACAAAAATTCTCACAAATTTCACACATTCGAAATATTTCTAGAATTTTTTTCTCATTTTTGCCCTCTCATGTTGGCCAGGTTCTGGTCAAAAGCGCTCGGGACTCCGCCGAAAGTTTTAACATCTTAGAATGGTTTTAATGTTTTAGAACCTTATTATATCCTTTTCGCCTATTTTAGTAAAAAATAAATTGTGATTCATTTTAAATGTTTTCATGTTTTTAATTAAAAATCATCTTTTCTTTTATTTCATAACAAATTGCAACTATTAATTGCATTAATGTGACTGATCTTTTTTTTTTTTTTTTCACCTTAAATTTAAAGTTACAATGTTAAAAATAAAAATCCTGATTTTTTTAAAATCATGCCTAAAGAAACCTGTAATAAATTTTTATCATTAAAAATCATCTTTTATTACATAAGTAAATTGCAACTATTAATTGCATTAATATGATTGATTGTTTTTTCGAATTTTTTTATTAAATTACAAATTTATTTTCACTACAAAGTTTCTAGTTTTCTAATATACAAAATTTTATTTGCATTGATATAATTAACATGCGGAATAAGAAATTAATATATTTATTATTTTCTAATTACATTTTATAAGAAATATTTATTTTATTTGCAACGTCTTCAGAATTCATAAAATGTATAAAAAGTACAATTTCAAAAGAAAACTTCTTTGTTTATATTACCGATAGATGGCGCCAATATAATATTTAAAAACGAAGTGTAATCGATGTATAGAAACTCTACCGCCATGTCGATTCCTGTAATGATTGCTACAATGAAAATGCAGTGGTAAATTGGTTGAAGGAAGTGTTTGTTTATTGGAGAATTTGCTTTGCGAATAATTACCCTTTTTTAATATTTTAAACGATTTATTTTTTTGAACCAGACTACATCGCCAAGCTACATCCTCAATGGTTTAATATTTTAAAATTTCACGATGAATCAATCCCTTTTTTGTTTACTTTCGTCGAGCCAGATATTGAGCTTTCAACCTAATTTTAACTGAAGTTTTCTCAGAATATATACATAATTGAATGTAAGTCATCGCTCAAACATTAATCTTTTTTAAATGATCTTTCTCAAAATGTAACTTTTATGCAGTTTTATTCGAAAAAACAATTTTGAATAAAAATGGCCCCCTGGCATATGAAAAAACGAAGTGGGTATCCCGGAATTGTTGATGAAAGTCAAATGCTTTTCGCTTTTATTATATAGATTATTCACTAAATTATTTTAATTTGCAAACGTTTCCAGTGATAGATCAGCAGTGATAGATAGTTCCAGATCAGTGGCAGGAAAAATAATTTTGTTTTGTAAATGCCTCTTTGAATCTCAAAAATATATTAGTTTCTGAGGTTTCTAATGATAAAGAACGCTTTTCGGAATCGTTGGTAATTCGAAAGATGTTGTTGTATATTTTCGTTGGTGATTATGTTACATTTTCCTAGATAAAGAAACATCTGTCTTTTTCATACATCGTGGGAAAAGAATTCTACTGTAATTCCTATCACATTATGGTATTAGGGGAAGGTGGCCTAAAATAATCCTCTTAAGGGAAAAAGTGTGTAAAGTAACACAGCTGTTTAAATAAAATTTTGGCCCTTTGCTAGTATGTTTTACAGTATATTTTGCTTTATAAACATATTTTAATAATATTTCAAACCCAAATTGAGTAGTGAAAAAAAATAGATTTTTTTAAAAATGTCCAAAGGATCATTTTACCCTCACCAAATGGAAAAATGATCCTTCATTTAAAAATAATTGTAAATTGTCTTTTACCGACAAAATAAAGGATATAAAAGTAATTATGACAATTACACAAGTGTAATTCACATCTAAAAACATACTCCGTTAAGTAAACCAAGTCATATTTCTGTACACGAAAGACTGTATATCTAAATAAATATGAAAGTTAGTGCATACCTTATCACAGACGTTGTAAAACCCAATTTTTCAAAGAATTCTATTCAGACGCGTAATATTGTGATCGCTTGAATATCGCCATTGCTTCTTCTTCACTTATCACAACTAGTTTATGTGTTACCCTGTAGATAGCATGACCTATCTGGAAGAAAACATATGTGGATCGTTTTGCACGTTAGGATTATTTTAGACCACCTTCACCTAATATATAGCTTTCAAACTACTACAATTCCGCAAATGATCTATCCCATATACAATAATGTTGCGGAATTATTTTTGTAACCTTGGAAACGAAATATAAATGTTACACACTTCATTTTTAAATAATAAAGAAATTGCGTTTTTTTACTTAAATTTGAATTGATTAGTTTATTAGGAAAAAAAATATATGTATACAAAAGGAATTTTGCTTTAGCTATTTATTTACATGTTTATCTCACGTTGACATTACCTTTGACATTTCTGCTATAATACATTAACTTAATGAAATTTGAAGATATATCTGTGTGTCAAGAATGTATATACAAATGCACATTTTTAAGATTCCCAAATTTTAGTATTTTTGTAAATACTGTTTAATTTAATACAAGTGTTCTTTGTGGAAGAAATAGAAAACTTTTGAAATCTCAAATTCTCTAATTGGATAAATAAATATTTGCTTTTCCAGTATGATTTGTTTATTCTTTTTATTGCAAATTTACTGTTTTCAACCATTTCTTTTTGTTTAAAATTGGAATTCATAATTTAATAAGAAGAGTCGGAAGAACATGAACTTGTACTGTTTGTTTGTTTCTTTGTAGTTATATACACGAGAGAGAACTTGTTTCTGACTATTTGTTTATATAAATAAAGTAATTTTGTTTCAAAGCATCATTTTTATAGAATTATGTTTTCTTAAATTGAAAAATTAGGCGTAAAGTTAAATAAAAGCGAAATTCTTCAAATATTTCATAATACGCAAAATTAAAAAAATCTAAAATAATCTATACCATTTTTTGAAAAGTTTATAAGTTTATAAACACTAAATAATCCTTTAAGTTCATAATTAGCAGCTATGTTAAAATACATTTTTTTGAAAGACAGATGCTTCTAATCTATTTCAGATGCACAAAAACTATATGCTATCGAGTAACATTATCATATTTCAAGAAAAAAAAATGTATCGGTCAAGTGCAAGTATAATTTGCTCTCAAAGGGTTCCGTATATATATATATATATATGCATTACATCTATTAATTACTATTTATTAATTAATAAACTCCTACTACCCTATTTTTTTTTTAATTTTAATTTCAGTAGATTCGGAAATAGGAGGGAAGGGACATATTTTAGCAATACCCGTTCAACTCTGAAAATATAATCCCTAAAATTAAAACAAATATATTTTTGGGTTTCGTGTTACGAGATCCTTCGAACGATACCCTATACATTATACGAGGGTGGGCTGATAAGTTATCGGCCTGACAGTGAAATCACAAGATTTTTGACAAAATTTCATGTTATTTTTCAATGTAGTCCCCTTGCAACTTAATACATTTAAGACACAGTCTTGTGTGCGAATTCTTTAGTGCAGCCCTGTAAGACGGTGTTTCGAAAAATTCTTGGAATGACAATGAATATACAAGATTTTTGACAATATTTCATTTTATTTTTCGACTTGCAACACAATACATTTCAGAAGACTCTTGAGAAATGTTCAGTCTTTGGCGGTTTTGGTCGACGTTCAACAAACGCGGCACACATCGAGCAGAAAGCTTTTTCATGCCCAAAACATCGTGTAAAAGGTAGTGAACACGGTCTATCGAGATGATTGCACTGTCAGCAAGTTCGCATATCTCAATCGGCTGTCATTCAATACGGCATTGTGAATTTTTGAGACGATTTCGTCGGTCGTAGCGTTTTTGGGCTTCCTGAGCGTTCGTCGTCGTGAATTGATTTCTACCATGTTTAAATTCAGCAGCCCACTTTTTTATCGTCGAATATGAAGGACAAGGTGGAATCTAACTCTTTTTGTATGTCCGTGGGGGTTAAACCTTTTTTAGCAAAGTCTTTTATGACAGCTTGAACTTAATTTTTTTCCATTTTTGGAAAATGTCAAAACTTGTTTACTTTACTTTCTCGCCAAGCAATAACCAATAAACTCACGCGTCTGAATCTCGGCAGCATGTTATTTAAAAAATCATACTTTACAAACATCATTGTCATTGGGTCATACTTGTTCCATCTCTGTGTCAGGCCGAGGACTTATCAGCCCACCCTCGTATATATATGTGGTGTTTTTACTTAAGAAGGTAAGTTCTAGATGGCAGCACCACAAAAATAATTGTAAGAATTTTAAGTCCCCCAGTCGCTAGTGACATCTATGTTCCTAAGTATTGTTTGTACTGTGATTAGCCACTGAATATGTAGTTCTGTTATGACTTGATGTTGTGATGTACACGTATTTGTTTCTGTGATGTTAATTAAATGTGAAAAACTAAATTTATTCTTCCACCTCATTGTATTTTTGTGCTACTTTAATTAATATTCAATATATATATATATATATATATATATACTATTATATAAAGAGGAAACGGTGACTGGGTGACTCATCAACGCCCAGCCGAAACTACTAAAGTCAGGGTAACGCAATTTGGACTGTAGATTGCTGTTATGGCCTAGGCAAGCAATAAGAAGGGATTTTTGAAAATCCCCCCCCCCCCCGAAAGGGGTTAAAGGGGGGTTCGAATGTTTTAGGTCATTTTGCCATATCTCAGCAGCAGTTATAGGTAGGAGCTTGAAATTCCTGAAAACAAATCTACTAAAAAAATTATTAAACACCTCTTTCAGCGATTTCAGAAATTCCCCCACAGAAGGGGGTTAAAGGGTGGTGGTCGAATGTTTTAGGTCATTTCGCCATATCTCAGCAGCAGTTATACGTAGGAGCTTGAAATTCCAGAAAACAAATCTACTAAAAAAATGATTAAACACCTCTTTCAGCGATTTTATAAATTCCCCCCAGAAGGGGGTTAAAGGGGGGTTCGAATGTTTTAGGTCATTTTGCCATATCTCAGCAGCAGTTATAGGTAGGAGCTTGAAATTCCTGAAAACAAATCTACTAAAAAAATTATTAAACACCTCTTTCAGCGATTTCAGAAATTCCCCCCCAGAAGGGGGTTAAAGGGTGGTGGTCGAATGTTTTAGGTCATTTCGCCATATCTCAGCAGCAGTTATACGTAGGAGCTTGAAATTCCAGAAAACAAATCTACTAAAAAAATGATTAAACACCTATTTCAGCGATTTTAGAAATGGGTGTTCGAATGTTTTAGGTCATTTCGCCATATCTCAGCAGCAGTTATAGGTAGGAGCTTGAGATTCCAGAAAACAAATCTACTAAAAAAATGATTAAACACCTCTTTCAGCGATTTTAGAAATTCCCCCCAGAAGGGGGTTAAAGGGGGGTGGTCGAATGTTTTAGATCATTTCGCCATATCTCAGCAGCAGTTATAGGTAGGAACGTAAAATCAGGAAAACAAATCTACTAAAAAAATTATTAAACACCTATTTCAGCGATATTAGAAATTCCATCCAGAAGGGGGTTAAAGGGGGGTGGTCGAATGTTTTAGGTAATTTCGCCATATCTCAGCAGCAGTTATAGGTAGGAGCTTGAAATTCCGGAAAACAAATCTACTAAAAAAATGATTAAACACCTATTTCAGCGATTTTAGAAATTCCACCCAGAAGGGGGCTAAAGGGGGGTGGTCGAATGTTTTAGGTCATTTCGCCATATCTCAGCAGCAGTTATAGGTAGGAGCTTGAAATTCCAAAAAACAAATCTACTAAAAAAATGATTAAACACCTATTTCAGCGATTTTAGAAATTCCACCCAGAAGGGGGTTAAAGGGAGGTGGTCGAATGTTTTAGGTCATTTTGCGATATCTCAGCGGCAGTTATAGGTTTGAGCTTGAAATTCCAGAAAACAAATCTACTAAAAAAATGATTAAACACCTATTTCAGCGATTTTAGAAATTCTACCCAGAAGGGGGTTAAAGGGGGATGGTCGAATGTTTTAGGTCATTTCGCCATATCTCAGCAGCAGTTATAGGTAGAAGCACGAAAATCAGGAAAACAAATCTACTAAAAAAATGATTAAACACATATTTCAGCAATTTTGGAAATTCCCCCCAGAAGGTGGTTAAATGGGGGGGGGGGGTCGAATTTTTTAGGTTATTTCGCCATATCTCAGCTTTTATGTAAGAGGGCGAAATTAATTAAAACAAATCTACTAAAAAATTGGTTAAACACGTATTTCGGCGATTTTGGAAACTCCCCCCAGAAGGTGGCTAAATGGGTATTCAAAAGTTTCGGATCATTTCGCCATATCTCAGCAGCGGATTTAGGTAGGAGCGGGAAATTAAGGAAAACACATCTACTAAAAAATGGATAAACACGCATTTCAGTGAGTTTAGAAATCCCCCCCCCCCGAAGGGTTTTAAAGGGGGTGGTTTCGAAAATTTTAGGACATTTCGCCATATCTCAGCAGCTGTTTTAATTAGGTGCGCGAAATTCAGGAAAACAAATCTACTAAACAAATGATTAAACACGTATTTCAGTGAATTTAGAAATACCCCCCCCCCCCCTCCCCGTAGAAGGTGGTTAAAGGGGGATTCGAAAGTTTTAGTTCATTTCGCCATATCTCAGCAATAGTTTTAGGTTGGAGCGCGAAATTCAGGAAAACGAATGTAATAAAAAAATTACATTGTCTACCCGTGCAAAGCCGGGACGGGCCGCTAATATATATATAAATTCATGTATCTTAATTAATATCTCGGATAGTTACTAACAATTTTTTTTTCGAAAATCATTATCAACTAGCCTTGGATGATTCTACCTCGATAAGTTCCTTGAGTGACACTCAACTCCCCCGCTGACCGCCCGAAGAGCAAAAGTTTGTGTTTAACGGAAAAAGGCGTTTTTCTCAAATTCTATGTAACCTAAGAAATCGCTATAATTTTCATGCAAGGTTTAAATTAACTCCTACTGCAAATACTTTTTTCATAATTTCAGTTTCAGTAGATTCGAAAATAGAGGGTGGGAACATATTTTTGCAGTGTATTATCGACGATATCTCTGAAAATATTATACCTAAAATTAAAACAAATAAATTTTTGAGTTCGGTGTTACGAAATATTTCACACGATATACAAAACGGAAAAACATTTTTCAAGTAACTTAATTAGCCCTTCTAAATTTTTCCTAAAAATATTTGTAAATGGCTAATAAGCTGAAAAAATGTGGGTCAACAGGCTTTGTAACTTTCCCAAGTTTGAACTTTCCACGTTCAATATTTTAAGAGAAAACGACTGTGACAGACGGATAGACAGACACAGGAGTGATCATATAAGGGTCCCGTTTTTACTTTTTAAGTTTGGAAACCTAAAAAAATAATAAATTCGATCTAATTTTTTAGTTTTGAACCTATGTTCAAATACATCAAATCATAGATATTTAGAAATAACTAGTAAAAGCAAATAAAATGTTTATCTTTATTCGAAAAATAATATTCATCATGCAAAGATTATGAAACACTTTCCAACACTAATAGAATAGTATTAAAAATTTTTAATTTTTTCATTCAAAGAAATGAGATATCTAAATGACCAATTTAAATAAAATGCATCGCAAATGATCTATCCCATGAATTTTTTTTTTTTTCCTTGGAAACGAAATATAAATGCTAAACACTTCATTTTCCGTATAGAAGGGCAGAATTCCGTATCGTGTGCAGATAGGCGCGATTGGCGAAAAAATCCAAAATGTCACCAAAAGGCCGTTTTAAAATCTTACCAAATTTTTTAATTATTTTAAATTATAATATATTTTATTTTATTTATATATTATTATATATTACAATGTTATAATATAATATAAAATATACAATATATAATAATATTATATAATATAATAATCTGTAATAACATATAATATATAATAATATTATATAATATAATAATCTGTAATAACATATAATATATAATAATATAATATAATATAATATATAATATATTATATTATATTATATAATATTATATATAAATATGATATATTATTTATATATTATTATTTGTATTTTATTTTATTTTATTTGTAAATTTACCAAATTATCTTACCAAACCCCAAAAGAGAGCAGCAACCACGTCGAAACATTTATCACCAAAAACAAATTCGCCAAATTTTCCGGCACATGATATAGGACTTTCCCCTAGAGAAGATTATAGAGTGATCCTCATTAACATATAAAGATTACATGTCAATCAATATATATATATACACGAGTTTGAGCACGGACAGACAGTCAAACCGAAACTATATTTTTCTGTTCTTTTTTTCAACATTCATGAAGATTTTTCCGTTTTATGAGAAAATATTTTATTAAAATTTGCTTAAAATCATTCTGTTTCAACATTATTAAACTATTTTTAATCAACTTTAACCAAGACTTTTGTTTGTATGCATGCATTAGCATTTTGAAAATGACTTGAAATTATTCACAAAGTTACAGAAGACACAAAATATAAGTCACCTGACATGATTCGGAAAATTTTGCAACTCAATGTACTCTAGTAACATTTCTAAAAGGAATTCAGTTTAGAAGCATGCTAATATAAAGAAAAGAATTCTTATGTGCGTATAACTTTAATGTCGACAAAAATTTCTTTTTCAAAGAGAAAATTCAGGTTAAATTTGAAATGTATCTAGATTTAAGATGAGAGGAACTTTTATGAAAATATCTTTAGGACTTTGAGATTTGGTTTATGACATAGATATAGGTATATATTACTTAAGAATAAGGATTTTAATCATTCTAACTGTGACAAATATATGAATATACAGAAACATATTTAGCATTATGCACATGTTTTGTAAACAAAAGTTTGCGTAAAAAAACAATTGCTTAAAATGGATACCGGAATATTTTACGGAAATATTTAATACATAAAACATAGACATTTGCACATGCATATGTATACACAAAACTAAGCGCATCAAGAGCTATTTGAATACCTACGTGCTGACACAAAAATGGCAGGATTTTTTTCATCTTTTGTACAGTCCCTTGCATTAGAATACCAGTACTTACTAAAAGTGTTCTTTTCCTTATTTAAACTGAGAAAAATAAGGTATAGAAGATTTTTAGAAATTAGTGGTACTAGAATATAAGATACCGTACAAAGGCTGAAAAAAGTCAGTCTACGATAGTCGCCATTTTTGTGTCAATACGCAGGTATTCAATTGCCTATCAAATGCCTATGTTTTATGAATTAAAATGTTTCCAGAAGGCTGTGGCACTAATATTAGTATATGTATCTTCAAAATAGAAACGTATTGTCGGTCAAAACAAAGAAAACAAGAAATAACAATCTTGCGTCAGGTATAGATTATGAAACTCTTTCCAACACAGAAAATATTGTAATATAACTTCAACATTTAACAAGGTGAGAGATGACAATTCAAGCAGCACAATCATTTCATTAGCAGAACAATCATATTGAAATTTCAAATGTAAGATATCTTAAAACAGTGACTATCTTAAAAGAATTCACTAAACAGATAGGAAATTTCAAAATAAATACTTACCAATTTCCCCAAGTTACCATTTCCCTATGCTTCATTTAAAATATTTGGTAAGTTTCAAAATTCAATGCAAATAGGTATATTTAAGAGAAAAAAAAAAACCCTATATTTTTATAACTAAATAATTAGAATCTCGAGAAATTATTTGATTAAAGTTTTTTGACATTTAAAAAAAAGTTTAAATACTTAATATTTTTGAAGTAAACAAAAATATTACGTCTGAACATATTTATATTTATATTAAAATCATTAAAATTACAGACATTACATTACAATTGCATAAAACATTAAAAACATATTAAAATTAGACGTTTCGGATTTACATGAAAATCCCTCATCAACAAACATTTTTCTTAACGTAAGTCACAGTTCAAAAATATCAACACATAGAAAATGCAACGTATCAAAATGTCGAGGCCAAAGTTACAGTTATAATGACACGGAGTATTCATTCGGGATTGCACCTGCTTTATTAAGAGGTAAATCTGTAATTTTCGTATACCAGGCTTTTAAGAAAGTACGAGTTCTGTAGTCGCTGCACCTCGATCTGATTACAAAAGATTTAGCAAAATCTGGAAAATGGTCAGTTTTTATTGCATGATACACTATTTCAGAATTTAAATTTTTATTTTGAAATGCACATCTGTGCTCCTTAATATTTTTATTTTAAAAACTTTAAAAGTATAGTTCTAATAAAATATTTAATATTTTATTCAAAATATATTTAAAATTTCGTTTACAAAAGATTATTTATTTTGCTTTATCTATTTAAAGTTTTTAACATTTCTTTAAAATTTTAAAACTTAATACTAATTAAAAATTTTTCAACTTTTAAAACTTAACATTACTTAACATTTTTTTTTAACATTTGGAACTTCAACATTATCAAACTTTCAAAATATTTATTAAATTTAAAAATCAAAATAATAATATTCAACTATAAAATATCTAGATTTTTAAACGATAAATATGAAATTTTTTGTAAATTCATTTAAAGGAGTTAAAACATTTTTTTTTACTTATTAGTTTTAATGATAACGTTATTCGTATCTGTAATTATGTAAAATAGATACCAATAATGGCAAAATTTACAGGAAGCTGAGGGACAATTATTTACTTAAAACAATAGTTGTTGAAAGAAAGTTTTACTGAACATGACTTTTGCTTCAAAGTTTATAAGAAAAATCTGCCTTTTTTTTTCTTTTTTTTTTTCTTGCATGTTTTTAAAGCGACGTTCTTTTAAAATGATGATGATAAACTTCAGCGAATTTTTTAGATTTATAAATTTTAAAATGTTAAAAATATTTAGATTTGTCATTGTTTATCTTTATTTACTTAATCTTCGTAAAAATTCAAAATCCTTTTTAAATATATGATTCATTTTCACTTATTGGTGTTTATAAATGTAAGTATTTTTTAATTTGGTAAATATTTTATTTTTCTGTGTTTAATATTTTTAAATGAATTTTGTATTAATTAACGAACTTATACAAAAAAACAGTAAATCTTTTTCAACTCCAACAAAACAAATAATTTTAAAGAGGATTTTTATTGAAACAACAGAATCATTTCTTTTATCGTCATTTATGGGTGCTTATAAATGCAATTATTTTTTAATTTAAAAATGTTTTAGTATGTCCAAATTTTTATACTATGTATTAATTAACGATTTTATACAAAAAATAGCAAAACTTTTTTAACTTCAACAAAACAATTAGTTTTAAATAAGATTTTTTTAACAGAAAATTCATATATTTTATGTTCATTTATTGGTGTTTATAACCAGAGCTTGACCAATTGGATCGCCAGGTCGCCACTGGCGACCCAGTTATTTAATCTTGCTTTCTTTATTATTTGGTACAAAAATTCACCTAAGAAATTAGCACAAACTGCATTTTTCTCTCCCCCCCCCCTTTCCCTACGTATGCGCGGCAAACAGTGAAATTTCTCTTCTCTGGTACTTTCAATGGAAGAACCAATTAAAAAAAGCTTTTTCCGCTCTAGCCAACTAGCAAGTCATGTGATTAGAATGTGAGGGGTGGGGGAGGTTTTAACAAAATAGTAAGAAATTGCGTCAATCTAGCCTCTGTGGCATCTAAAATTGGATGCAATGCTAAAACATGCTGATTTCGACTGGAAAATACGCAAAGAATTGTTTTCTCGCTTCACTGTTTCATCAATGGTCTCCTCATCAGATATAGAATTTGTAACCCTCAACTATCCGGACATTTGAAGCGTTTGGCAATCAACATTTCCCAAACATGTCAGTTAATTCATCCTTTACAGTATTTATTTTATTTATTTCAGAAATATAATATTTAGATATAAATTTCATTAGAAAATTTATATAATATATATGTTTATATAATCTTTCTAAATTACGTACTATTCTAAACTATGTAACTAATAATTTTACACTATGTTTGTTACTATTTTTTCTCAATTAATTTATAAAAAACTTTTGTGCTTTTTGTAAATCAATGACGGGGGCGAGTAAATATTTATGACTGGCGACTGGAAATTTTTTCTGGCTACCAGATTTTATGAAACTTGTAAAGCCCTGTTTTTAACTATAACTATTTCTGAATTTTAAAATGTTTTGTATTCACAATGGCTTCCATATATATTAAAAAAAAAAAAGATCGGTAAATTAATAAAAAGCATCAAAATAACATAAAGTAGCCAACACATCTTCCAAAATGTGTCCTCAGTTGCAAAATCTATATATTTAAAACGCTAAGCGATTTCTTTCGACAATCCGTGAGAACAAACTACTGAATCAAATTACATCATTCTTTTTTTAAATGAAAGCTATTTGGACACAGATTTTTTATCGTGCATTCGTTTGTTCGAAAAATTAATTAATTAACCGTAATTTTCAATTAAACTTTTACGTCTGCTAATGACGTCATAATCGGATAACGCCCACTGTTCCGAAGCACAGAGTTTATTTTCTAAACTCTGTGGTTGAATAAAAGAGAAATAATAAATATTAAAAGCACGCGGTTTTAAGGCCGAATTTGTTAATTTGCAAGTTAAATTTCGGTAAAAATACTTATCCGCGTGTTTTATAAGCGAATAAAAATTCATATTTATTGTGACGTCACGGGAATATTGTCCATTAGGTTTATTTTATCATTATGCATTATAACTTTGTTGATGCCACTTTTTCATTACAATTAAATACAAAATATATTTATATTTGTGTGCAGGGTGTTTAAGTATTAATGTAAGGTACATGAAGTACGTGTGAAAAGTTTGCGCCGGTGAAAATGACGTTATGCTTAGCTTGAAGTGCATTTTAACATTGATAAAACTAAAGAGAAAAATGTATATGATTGTGTTAACATGACATAATATTACTGATTTTTGCATTCATAATTATAAAGATTAGAATTGGAGCCGTCATTGATTTCTTGATCTTGATTGCATACCTTGATTACATGTTACCAATTGCTTTTTTTTTAATTATAGGATAGAAGATTTCCTTTTTTAATAAAAAAAAATCACAAAAGTAAAGGATTTCAGGAAATTTAAAGTTATTAAAAATAGTGTTATGGTAGAAAAAAATCTTGAAATAATTATTGTATTTTTAGCTAGAATAAACAATGTAAGACTAATATTTCATAGGAATTATTTTGGTAGATTTATTATAAGTTCATTTAACAGTTCCTTATTAGCACAAAGTCCTATTTCTTTCACTGTGAATTTCTCTTTCGATGTCAAAAAATGTTTTACTTTTGGACGCCAGCCAAAATACAGTGGCAATTTTTAGAAATGTACAACAGTTGTGACAACAAAGGCGCTATCGCTTTAGCTTTCATCGCGCTTACATCACTTCAAAATACTACAAATTTCTATTTTTTACTACATTTTACAATTTCAATTCTTACATCATCAATTAGAAAAAAATTAGCTTTCGATTGAAATTTATTTGAAAACTGCCGATTAATTTAAAGACTTTTTAAATAATTTTCAAGCATGAAAAGTTTTTCAATTCTATCTTATCAATGACCACCAGTTTACTTAAATAATGTAAAATAGCCCCTGGGAAAGTTTCCACAATTGAAAATAGATTTCCCCATCATAAAAAGTGAATTTAAAAAAAAAAAAAGTGATAAATCATAAGATCAGATTATCCATAAGATAGAACATTTTGGCGCTAAACAAAAATCTGTCAGGGGAAAAAAAAGAAAAAAAAAAAAGACTATTTTTAGTTTATGTGAACATAAAATTGATATGTTGAATTCGTTGATGAATATGTTCCATCAGATATCAGGATATGCTAGGAATTGCATTTTTTAATTTTGTTACATTTGCCAACTGTATAAGAGGAAAAATATCCCCGACTGTGATGGAAAAGGGATAATCATCCTGATTATGTCAAGGAACCGAAGAAACCATACAAATAAATTACACATGAAAACATAAAAAATCTCCCTCATCTGCAGATAGATTTATTACTGTAAAAAATTTCTTAATCTTTGCATAAAAATTGATTAGCTTAAAACAATGGTTGCGTTTTAGAAGATATGGATTTGAAACGAACAATGATTAAAGAGGACATTTTAAAACTTTAATTTAATCATTTTAAAACTTTTTTAACGTCGAATTTCGACGGTGCTTTTTGGCAGATGCAATGCACATGCGCATAGGAGCTCATTCGGTTGTATTATCACAGGGGGGGGGGAGATGTATGCTTTATTTACTATGTTCTGTTATTTACTGAATATGATATAAACGTAGGAATTTACTATTTGTATATACTTCATAGGTCCATGAATTTTTTTTCTTGCCGTGGGGAATATGGTGGTAATGTCAAACTGATTTGCATTACACATTTATTTACGGATTGTTTGTTTGGAGTTTGCATCGGAAATAGTACTGTATTTGACTGGGGAAAAAATTTAAATAAAATATTTGAAAGACTGTTTTATACGCACTCCTTCATAAATAATAAAGAAGCTTATTTTACTGATATTGTTATAGTAATTTTTTGCGTCAAGTTTTGACGGGTTCCATCTAGTATGTAATAAATAATCCTTTAGTCTTTTTAGGGGCAAAACATCAACATTAATGGACTGATACTATATATACTGAGTCTGCGCATTTCAAAATTTTAATAGTTTTAATGCTGTAAGTTCATCTTGTAAATGTCGGTAGCATGTATGTCTGCATGTTAATTAAAAAATTACTTGTCTTGTTATACTTTTTAACACTGTCCAACCTAGTTGAGAAGTGTTTATGACTTCGGTTTGTCTGGCCGTATGGCCGTCTGCCGTCTGCCGTCTGGCCATCCGTGCTCTAACTCCCGTAAATATGCTCGGACTGCCCTGCAATTTTTATATGTTGTTGTCGTTATCTATAGCAAGTTCCCTATTATAACTGAAGTGTGTAGCATTTATAGTTTTTTACAGGGACACTCAAAAGAATTCCGTTGCATTACGGTCTATGGGGAAAAATCATTTTCGGTTTATTTTAATGATATTACACAATTTCAAACACATTGTAATTGATATATATTACTAAGCTGCAGTACAAGAAGCTTAATATGGAATAGGGTGTGCATAGCACTTATAGTTATTTTACAGGGACAGTCAAAAGAATTCTGTTACATTACGTCTATGGAGAAAAATCGTTTGCGGTTTAAATAAATAATGTTTCACTATTTTAAACGCATTGAAATTTATAGATATCACTAAGGTGGATTACAAGAGGCTTACTACAGAATATTGGAAATTAGTAATATTACGTTTTTAAATATGTTATGCGTTTTCCAAATTGTTTACTTAGATGTTATCTTTCAGCTTATTAAACGGTAATGATTTGTAAAATTATTTTGGAAGCGTTGGAAAGTGTTACATAATCTATGCTTGACGCATAATTTTTCGTTCTTGTTTAAAAAATAAATACGGATGGAGCACAGAAGCCATAAACGTCATTGCAGCTCCACCCAGTCTGATTCTGACTCTTTCTTAATTAAATTTTAATATACATTTTGGGGCGTGTATGAATTGGACATATACAAAGCTACCCACAATTATTCGTATTAACTTTTATTATTGGGATTCCCTGAATGTGTATTTTAAACTTTGTTACGGGTTCAGTTAAACCAAATTTTACATTATAAAGTTGTGTTACTATAGTATAATATAAAGAAAATTATCCACGTGACTGCCAAAAAAGATATGGATATATCACCATTGCTATAGATAATGATTCCAAGAAAAGTGTTTTCTACTAAATTATTCTTTAGTAGAAAGCGCTATGATATGCGTACACATTTACAATGAGATATGTGTACAAAAATACTATCTTATACAAAGCAGAATAAAATAATTCTCATATATTAATATCTAGAGACATGTATTGTTAAAAATTTATTTTTATCTGAGTTATGTATTATTCAATTTATTTCGTTAAGTTCAATTTAGTTCGTTTTGTTTCGTTTATTTCGTTAATTTCATTATATATATCACAACAATATTCTGATAGTGTTGAAAGTATTCTATAATTTACGCCTGCATTCGTTCATGTATTTTAATTGAGAAAATTGCTGAACAAAACGACTTTAGATACGGAAGAGCCATAGATTTTTATATTTATTCTTATTATGTTTGTATTCTTATTATTCTTATTATGTTTGATGGATTTACACCAGGCATCCCTCCGTTAACACTAGAACGTCGTCCGTTGGTGTCATTTCGACAACAAACCGAATTTAGCTTTATCTCTCTATCACATTTTTTTTTAAACCTATATTCTTCAAATTGTATGTCTTTTAATCATTTTACGTAATAAGTACACTGTCGAAATTTTTATTATGTGATTCGATAAAAAAAAAAAAAAAAAAAAAAAAAAAAAAATACAGCCCAATTTACCTAGATGGTCCGTTGGTGTTATTTCGACACCAAGCAGAATTTACAATAAATCATCTTTTTTTTGTGAAAATATAGCAATATAAGCTTAATTAAAGCACAATGACGCAATATAGTGTTAAAACATAATTTATAGCGTCCATTTTTTTTATAAATAAATTAGTGGTGTCGAGATGACACCGGCGGCTGTTTTAGAATGTCGAAATTGTCCGACGTTTTGATTTAATGTATTTTTCTGTAAAATAAAGATTGTTCTTTTGTGAAAAGTTAAGGATATAAGCTTAATTAAAGTACAATGACGAAATATAGTGTTAAATTAGAATTTATAGCGTCCATTTTGCATAATTAAATTAGTGGTATAGAAATGACACCAGCGTCTGTTTTAGGATGTCAAAATTGCTGGTCGTTCTAGTGTTAACGTTTATGTCATAAAATATTGTTTTAAAATATATGTTTCAATTTTATTTTACTGTTAGTAAATATATACAGGGTGGGTCAGAAAAATGTATATACACTTTAAATGATTATAACTCCAAATATTATTCACATATAATTAATATTTAAATTGCAAAAGGATCTACATAAAATGTATAAATTTTCCTCCTACCGCAGATGTTCAAAACTATGACCGTTCTGGTCAATACATTGCTGATAACAATGTGGGCTATATATTCACAAACTTCAGCAAATTTTCCATTTGCTGTTGTGGCGCATTCTCGCTCAACTGCGGTTCCGGAACGTTGTCTATGAACATTCACTCATTTCAAACTTATATTTTATCCGATGAATTGTAAGTCGCATAGGTGGATCTGTCTGAAACTCCCTGCTATATTGTCTTTGTACTTCTGCTACATTTTCATACTTCCAATAGTATTTTAAAATAAATTTTCTCTTTTTAAAAGATAATCTTGGTCCACTCATTATGTTTAATTTACACTTTGAAAAAAAAAAAAGAAAATTAGAAAGTTACGACACGTTAAACAGTGTATGTATACATTTTTCTGACCCTATATATATATATATATATATATATATATACGCACACACAACACACACACACATAAATATATATATATATATATATATGTCAGGTTTCTGACTTTAACAGAGCCTATGTTGTATATATCTAGTTAATTTAATTAATTATATTTAATCATTATTATATATTACTGTATTCAGATATGTATTTTCTTTTTCTGTAAACTTCTGTATGTGATTGACAATGGAATTTCCCTGATCCGCTCAGCTATTTGTGGGATGTTCTAAGGGTCTTTGTGAAAGGAACTATCCGGTTTTGGAATGTGGATACAGTGAGCACTGAATTCCTAGCGAACTGAGTTGGGAAGATAATAGAAAAGGGGAATGTTCGAGAGAAATGTTTCTACAGATGTGGAAAACCCGTGAAGGAAGAACCACAGGCCCCGTTGATTTGGAGAGTGGGGTGAAGTGTGTGACACGAGGCAATTCCCAGCGTGCAGCGGAAAGTGTAGGACCGGAGTGTCCTGAGAGAGAGAGCAGCTGCTTAGACGGGCAGACCGCAGAGAGAACGTGCATCGGACAGTTAGTCCGGGGTGGACGAAATAGAGTGTAGACGGAACGGTGTATATGAGTAGTGCGCAACGAAGTAGTGAAAAACGTGCGATCAGGGAGATTGTCATTCGACAGTCGCATACGGCAAGTGCTAATAATATACATATACCAATAAGGACTATTACTGTAACATTTTTTTCATGGTAATTTAATCAATAAATTATTAATTGATTATTTAAGTGAGAACTTCTTTTCACAATATCCTTATACCAAACTATTTCTATAAACCATATAATTTTTTATGCCGAATAACTAAATATATATTTCTTGTACGTATTTTTCTTCAATAATTAAACGAAACCTCTTTGTTTTATATTTCTTAGCACGTTCCGATTCCCAAAACAGTTTGCTTTTCCTTTACGGTTGCTTAACATGAAAACATATCTCGTTTATTATTCTAAAACTGTTCCTGTTGACGTTCTTCAATATTTATCCTTATTTCTTCCTTTTTTATCAGAGTATTCATTCATTTCTAAGCAAAATTGGCAGAGATTAAACTTATTCCTTCAGTAAAATGTAATCGCAAAACCACCTCACGTTCTCAAAGAGCAACACATTTAGTTTCTATTACAAAAGGATAATTGGAGAAGTTAACGCTATGAGTTGTTACGTCTGTCGTCTGTTTTCTTTCAGATTTGGCTTATCATGTTTTTTATTATTATTATCATTTCGTAACTGTACGGGTGTAAACAGATTTCTTGTGGTTTACTTTTTTTTTTGTATATTTGTATGTGTTTTCTACTTTCTGCTAAGAGTGCTAAAATATTTTTTATTTTATATTCGTGAATGCACTGGTGTTGGAACATATCAGATGTTCTGTAAGTACTGTGATATCGTTTGGTATCACAAATATTTATTTGTGAGTAATTAATACTAGTTTGTAAAGTTAAGAATTAATATTACATTTAAAAAAAATCAGATCTAAGGTAGGTGAACCAAAGGTGGCCATAGTTAAGCTTTGAGAATTTTTTACAATTTTATAGTTGGGTGTGTGTGGCTGAATTTTTGTTTGTAAAATTACACACTTATTTCTAATACATATCAAGTATACTTTTCATTGTAAAATAAAATTTAATTACTTCTATAATATGATTTCAAAATTTCAGCTTGTAGGCCACCTTTGGCGCATAGTATTCCAAAGGTGGCCCATGTATTGAAATCACTTTTAAAATGGGAAAAAATACTCGGCAATCTATTTTGCTTACTATTATGCTCTGATGATCCTTTCTATCTTTTGATATATTTCTAGTTTTTCTTCTTAATATTCTTATCTTATGACACGAAAATACCTTGAAGCACTTTTTGTGCATGGTAGTTCAGGGATTTTCTACTGGGAGTTACTGACATCTTCTGAGTGATCTCTGGTGTTAACAATAAATGGTAATAAGTTTTTTCAGATATTTATGTAGAAATTTTGAAAATCACCTTTACTACACTGATTTCCACATTTGTTTTCTAAGGTGGCCGCCTTGGGAACATGCGTATGGTTGCCATTTGCAGGACGTAAAAATATTAATCTGATAAATTTCTTAGAATTGAAGTAAATGTGGTTAAAGAGAAAGAAATATGCTTTCAGAAAACATATCATAACTCAAAGTTCTCAGAATTTAAACACGTGTAAATTAAAATATCTTCTTACCTGGAAATTAGAACGACTACTTGTCAAAAGTGAAATCAATGCATAAAGTGTCGGAGGATCAAGTTGATCTCTTTAAAGTCAGCCACGTGCACTGCAGATACATGATTGACAATGCAATAGCACCATTTCGAGATTAAAACTTAAAATTAATTCAACTTTTGAGGGGTGGGATACCTTAGAATACTGGCCACATTTGATTCACCCACCTTATTTTACGTTTAGGTATTTCTGTAAACGTTCCCAGATAATTCATTCAATTTCCTTCTCAAAATAAATAAATAAATAAATAAATAAATATAATACAATTTACACAGCGAAAGAATTATTTTCGTGTTTTATCTGCTGATTCAATTTTATCCTACGAAGAATTTTTAAATGGATGCTTTGCCAAAAGTTAGTCATAACTTTGATTAACCCAGCGATTGAATAATAATATCCAAACGCAGTTTAAGACCTCTGTCGCTTTTAGTTTCTCTCGAATCCGTAATGCCCATATTCATCATGTATCTTAACCTGGAAAACCTCGGTTGAACGCTCAAATGGAATTTCCGATTAATCTGAATGGACCAGATCGCGACCAAACTCTAATCATATTAATTATGAATACCATTTTAGCGTTCGACCCAGGTTTTCTAGGTTGAGGTAGATTGTGAATAGAAACAAAAGTGATTCGGCGCTCCCGCTCCAACGTTATTAGCAGCAAGCAAATTCCTTCTTACTTTCTTACCCGCTAACGTTTGGCTAATTATCGACTAATACTCTTTACATTTAAATTTAAATTACCCAATGTATTTCAAAGCAACGATCACCCGTTCGCAAAACCTGTGCCTTAGCCAATATCAGTATCTAGCCAAAAACTTCACGAATGAAAAATGTAAGATCATTCACTCTTGGACTCTTCATCATGTTGTAAGGATTTTTTTTTTTTTTTTTTTTTTGTCCGTGGACTTCATTAAAAATTCCTTTTAAAAAAGCCACAAGTTAACATTTTTAATGTTTACGGATATTTAGTTGATGCATTCGCATTGTACTTTACCACGGAAAAATACAAGTTCATATAATTTTAACAAGTTGGAAATTGTACGTCAAACAGTACGACAAATGAGGTGCGTTCGTACTATAGCTAGTTATATAAATATTCAGATCTTGATGATTTTTAATTCTGTGAAATGAATTATATCGTCTGCAGATTCATTTCTGGCATAAAATAAGTATCTCAGTCGCTTGACGATTCAACCTCGGAAGCTCCTCTAACAAAAAAACACCGATTTAAAAAATAAAAATCAAATTTCTTAATAAATATTTTTATTAATATCTCCTAAACTTTTGATTCGATTTTTAAAAAAATTGAAATGCCTCGACAAAATTCTGCAAAGATAATATTTCTTAAATTCCAAACCGTTCGGTTTGGTAGTTTTTGCGTTGTTATATGCGGACGGACGGACAGACAGACGGACGGACCAAGCGACGACAATAGGTGCTACGTATTTATATAATTACAAATGCACCTAAAAATGTACTTTCAATTTTATCTTCATTATCCGAAGCTTCAAAATTATTATGACGAGACCTGCATTCAAATAGTGCATTTTGTGGAGAAAATGCAATTTCTTCGTCTTAAAACTTGTTTTAACTTAGTCTTTAATACGATTTATTTTAACATTAATTATTCATTTTCATCATATTTTTAGTGAAATATATTAGCACTTACTTAAATGGCGGGGGACGAAAGGCGCAACAAAACTATGAAAGAATTAAAAAAATATATACTAAAAGTGATTATAAAAGACATAAAGGCTTTAAAAAGTTTTAAGAAACATGCCTACTAGTTTTCTACTCACAATCGGTGACATTTTAAATATAAGTAGTGATAAAATAAACTATTTTCACAAAAACAAATAAATAAATAAAATAAATATGAACTTGATAAACAAACATCAAGGGATAATGGGCAACACGAAAGTAGGTGGTTTAATAATAATAAAAAAAAAATCCTTTTCAAATGCGAATTTATAAAGCTTCTCGCGCCCAATTCTGTGTAACTCAGATGAAGCTGAGTCATTGTGCATACGATCTCACTGTGCATAAAAATGTCATTGACTCACGGATAATGGATAAATTATTTTGCTATTCTTAAAATCTATTTGTAAAATCTCTATCCTATGTAGTCTGGCTAAAGCTACTGAACGAATAATATGATAGAAGAACTACAGCTTTGGCCAGACTACATAGGACAGAGACTTTACAAATAGATTTTAAGAATAGAAAAATAAATTATCCATCAAGACTGTACTTCCCATCCATTATCCGTGAATCAATAGAAATCTATACTATACGTAGGGTGAACATATGTAATGAATCAGACTTTTTTGAATTACCTAAAATTTGGCACGATGTGCTTTACAAATTAAAAAAGCAATAAGAAAATATTAATTTTCACTTTTACGTTTGACCATTTTTAAGCAGCTGCTTTTGATATACATATGATCTCATGGATTTTCATTCGTGGAAATAAAATCGTGATAGATAAAATATTTTACTATTTTTTAAATTAATCTGTAAAAGTTCTATGTTATGTAGTTTACTATCTCTGTGAGACACTTACCATACATTTGATAGTGAAACAGAACAGGGGCGGTGTGAAAAATTATCTCCTATTTTTAGGCAAGTCATGTATAAGCCTAAGTGTTAGCCACAATGTTCATTGATTTTTAGCAACAATTATTTACATTGAATTAAATAACAAAATCCTTTAAATTTATCTCTAAATGTTCATGAATAAGTCTCGGCAATAGGCTTTATTGTCAATACTGTACATCATAAACATGAATAACATATACCAATTACATGGAAATCCAAGTACATTTACGCGGCCAGACAAGCCATATCCATAAACACTTTCCAACTGCATACTTATAAAATCCAAAAAAAACAGTTTCTTTAATATCCACAAAATATTTTATTATCTGAAATTAATTAATATCAATCATATAATTTAAAATTTTGTACATAATCAAATTTTTTTTTTCTACAACTATCTATACTATTATATAATGAGAGAATACCTGCCTGACTGACTGACTGACTGGGTGACTCATAAACTCCTCGCTCAAACGACTAAAGTCAAGATTATAAAATTTGGACAGTAGATTGCTGTTATGACCTAGGCAAGCAATAACAAATGATTTTTGAAAATTTTCCCCCTAAGGGGGTTAAATGTGAGGGTCGAACTTTTTAGGCTATTTCGCCATATATCAGCAACAGTTTTAGGTAGAAGCATGAAATTCAGGATAACAAAACTAATAAAAAATGGTTAAAGACATATTTCAGCGGTTTTAGAAATTCAACCCCGTAAGTGGGTTAAAAGGAGGGTCTAACGTTTCAGGTCATTTCAACATATCCTATTAAAAAAGGGTTAAACACGTATTTCAGCCATTTTAGAAATCCACCACCTAAGGGGGTTAAATGGGGGCTCGAACTTTTTAGGTCCTTTCGCAATATCTCAGCAGCAGTTTTAGGTAGGAGCATGAAATTCAGGATAACAAATCTACTAAAAAATGGTTAAACATGCATTTCAGCGATTTTAGAAATTCACCCCAGTTTTAAGAAGGAGCATGGGATTCAGGATAACAAATCTACTAAAAAAAATTTATTAAACACGTATTCCAGTGATTTTAGAATTCACAAATCGGGTTAAACATCGGATATGAACCCGTTTATAGAAAATTAGATGAATAAGACAAATATTGCTGATTTTTGATTAGATATTTTGCGTAAGGCATTTTTAAAACGAAAAAAAGTAAATTATTTATAAAACTGAGGGATTTAGTATGATTGCGTCAAAATAACATAAGTTTTTTTTAATTGTCATTTTGACGGTTTATGGAACCTAATGCGTTATTGTGATCGGCATATTTTTAGGATATAACACTTTTACTTATGTTATCCAGAAAGCAAGGGTTAACTAGGGCAAAGCCGGATGGTTCTGCTATATTAATATGAATTTATTAGTTTCTATATTATCACTACATTACATTGTAGTCGACTCATTGTTCACCCGTGCAAAGCCGGGATGGGCCGCTAGTCTTTAATAACTGTATTTTGTAATAACAATCACATTCTGTCTAGCGCTAATTTTTGTGCAAACAATAAGACGGTTAAAATTACTTGTATAAATTTTAACAGAATTTGAATGCATTGTTACAGATTCAACAAGTTGGAAAACATACGTTAAACGTGACATATGAGATGCGTTCGTTTTGTAACAATTTTCACAATGTAAAAAAATTATCCTCATTATTTCAGTGAAAGGAATTATTTCGTCTACTAGGAGCGAAATGAGCATGCCTTTTTTTAGCACTTTCCAACCTAGTTGAAAAGTGCTTATGACTTCGGTTTGTCTGGCCGTCTGCCGTCTGCCGTCTGGCCGTCTGCCGTCTGGCCGTCTGGCCGTCTGCCGTCTGGCCGTCTGCCGTCTGGCCGTCTGCCGTCTGGCCGTGCTCTAACTCCCGTCAATATGCTCGGATTGCTCTGCAATTTTTATATGTTATTGTCGTTATCTATAGCATGTTCCCTATTTCAACGGAAGTGTGTAGCACTTATAGTTTTTTTACAGGGACACTCAAAAGAATTCCGTTACATTGCGGTCTATGGGGAAAAATCATTTGCGGTTTATTTAAATAATGTTTCACTATTTTAAACACATTGTAATTTATATATATTACTAAGGTGCATTAGAAGAAGCTTAATATGGAACAGGGTGTGCATAGCACTTATAGTTACTTTACAGGGACAGTAAAAATAATTCCGTTACATTACGTCTATGGAGAAAAATCGTTTGCGGTTTATTTAAATAATGTTTCACTATTTTAAACGCATTGAAATTTATATAGATCACTAAGGTGCATTACAAGAGACTTACTACGGAATAGTGTGTGTATAGCAGTCATCGTTCATTTACAGGGACACGCAAAAGAATTCTCTACTGTCTGTTAACAATAATTCCTGGAAGTGCGTTTTAAGTTATTGAACGCGATTTTAATTTTAACTTGCTTTTTGTCTATTACGTGGTGTGTATAAATTCTGTAGATCCTATACAGGGCAGCACAAAAGTTCGCGAACACATTTCTGTTTATTGACAAACTCCAGACGGAGAATTTTAAACTGTGCTACGCGTTTCCTAATTGAACTAAAATTATCATCCTATGTAGTATATATACAAATCTATAGATCCTATACAGGGCTGAATAAAAGTATCCGGATATTTTTCCGAATGTTGTATATGTTGGAAATTCCTGAAATTATGTTTTTAAATATGTTATGCGTTTTCTAAATTGTTTACTTAGATGTTAGCTTTTAGCTTATTAAACGGTATGATTTGTAAAATTATTTTGGAAGCGTTGGAAAGTGCTATATAATCTATGCTTGACGCTTGATTTTTCGTTCTTGTTTCGTATTACGTATGCCACGTTTACAAATGCGAATTTTTTCCACCATGGAGATCTTGCTTTGCGAATGTTTACCTCCATGGTTTAATATTTTTATGACTCATAATGAACGAATCTCCTGTATTTTTTTGAACGATCTTTGTAAAAATGTAACTTTTATGCAATTTTATTCGGAAAAATAATTTTGAATAAAAATGGTCGCTTGGGATACGAAAAAATATGTGGTTAGCCCGTATTTGTTTTCCTCAGGCACATGACTTGCGCTTTTATTATTTAGATTACGCATGATAGGATTTAATAGAATGAAGAAAACTTTTATTAATATTTTTTAAAGTTTTCATTCGATTTTCATAAATTGTGAAATGACTCGACAAAATTCTTCATCGATTATATATGTCAAATTTCAAATCATTCGGTTGGGTAGTTTTTTCGCTGTTATATGCGGACAGACGTACAGCCGGTCGGACCAGATGACGACTATAGGTAGTAGGTATTTTTATGATTTCGAACGCACCTAATAAAAAGAGAATAATTTATTCAATTGAAATGTTGACTTTCTAACTAAACGGGAAAATCAAATGAAAGATAAAAATTTTGTTTTACAGAAAAACAATCGTTAAGCGATTTAATAAATTTAAAAATATTTACTTGCAGAATTTTTAATTTTAGGTAAAACAGATTTATATGTGATGTATTTCTATTTGATTTTTTTTTTTTTTTTTTTTTTTTTTTTTTTTTTACGCAAAATGCTAATACAATTATTACTTATTTGAAATTTAACTTATGTAAAATAATTTTAATGCATTTTTAAGGAATCAACAACAAAAGGAAGATTTATTAGATTATAGCGTTTCTTTTACAAGAAACTGAAAAATCAAATGCTGGAGAAAAAATAATGTTTTACATAAAAACAATTTTAGAAAAGTAATTTTTAACTTTGAAAATATTTACTAACAGAATTTTTAATTCTAAACAAAATACAATTTTAAGTAAATTATTTCTGGTTCTTTTCATTTGATTTTTATGCAAAAGGCAAATACAGTTGTTAGTTACTTAAAATTTCAATTACTTAAAATAATTTGAATGGTAAATTAAGGAATCAACAAAAAAAGTAAAATTTATCCAATTAAATAATTTCTTTTGTTTGAGAAGAATTATGTTTACAGAAAAGCAATTTTAATAGAAAAATTTTTAACTAAATATTTACTAATAGAAATTTTAATTTTAGATAAATCACAATTAAGAGTAAATTATTTCTGGTTCTTCTCGTTTGTTTTTTTGTGCAAAATGTAAATTTAATTGCTATTTATTTAAAATATAAATTACATATAGCAATTTGAATGCATTATTAAAGAATTTTATCGAGTTATTTTTCCAAGAAACGAAAAAATCAAATGTTATAGAGAAAAGTATTTTACAAAAAAAAAAAAAAAAAAAAAAAAAGGCGAAGTAAATTTTAATTTTTACAAACAGAATTTGTAATTCTAGACAAATCACATTTATGAGTAAAATATTTATGAGTAAAATATTTATGATTCTTTCATTTTTTTAATTAATTGTTTTCTTTAATGCAAAATGCAAATAAATAAATAAATAAATAAATAAATAAATGTGTTGCTTATTAAAAATTTAACTTATGTAAAATAATTTGAATGGATTATTAAAGAATCAATAAAAAAGGTAACGTATTACTGGATTAACCGGAGAAACGGAAAATAAAATGCTACAGAAAAATAATGTTTAAAAAAAAACAATTTTAAAAGAAGTAATTTTTAACTTTAAAAATATTTACCAATAGAATATTTATTTTAATTTTAATCAAAACACAATTATATGTTAACTATTTCTGTTATTTTTTTAATTTGCTTTTTACGCAAAATGCAAAAAATTATTTATTTGAAATTTAACTTATGTAAAATAATTTGAATGCTATATTAATGAATCAATAAAAAAAAAGAGAAAAAGTACTGGACTAAAGTTTTTTTCTTGAAAAACGAGAAAAACAAATACTAAAGAAAAATAAAGTTTTACTGAAAAAGCAATTTTAAGTTAGGTACATTTCCATCTCTAAAAGTATATACTAATTTAATTTTTAATTCTAGAGAAAATAAATTATTTCTATTTCTCCTCCATATTTGTAAAACAAATGAACAGTTAACTATATATTTAAAACGAAAAGCGCATACAGTCAAATTTCCACACGAATATCGTCTCTTTGCGCATGCGTCAACACGCAAAATTGTGAATGCTTCTCCCCTCAGAAACGGGAAACCTGATTGATTAGCCTGTTTAGCCTAGGGGGATTGAAAAAGGTTGATTGAAAACAGATGGAGGTGTGCAATTGCATTGAAAGCAGACCTTTTAATATATTTTTGCTCTGAGGTTGAAAGCTAAAGCTTTTTTTCAAAGAACTCGTGTTTTCACTACTAAATACGCATATTTTTTTCGCAAAATTTTAAGGAAAGCTTGGATACAGTTATATTTATAACCATCTGAAATGTCAGAGAGTTCGGAAGATGAGAACTATTTTTTTATTGCTACGTTAAAAGAGCCGACGTGAAAACATACAAACAAAAAAGCGAGAAGAAAACATTTCGTTTACAACTAGATAACAATTTTTTTTCACGAAATTTTTACACGGGCTGTAAAATCGTTTTATTTATCACCAATAAAGATTTTAAATAGTTCGGACAAAAATAACTTTTTATTCTAAAAAAGTGCTTTTATCACTAAATATCAATACTTTTTTGCGAATTTTTCATCTTAAAATATAATTTCATACAAAATCGGGTTAAAGGTATAAAATAATAAAAACTTCGATGTTTTTTTTTATTATTTATTTATTTATTTTATTTTACTTATTATTATGTGTCCGGGCAACGCCGGGCTTGAGTCAGCTAGTAAACAGTTAAAACAAACCATTATTAGTTTTTTCTCTAAACTTTTTGGAATTAAAAAATGATTTATGTTTTGAAATAATTTTCATTTTGCTAAAACTATGCTAAACGGGTAGACCAACCCCGTCTACTCGGGTTAAAGACGACCGATATAACACACGGTATACAGAATGTAGATAGGAAATGTTTCATATTTTTTTTTAGATTTAGTATATTTTCTTAAATTGCTTACCAACTGCACCAAAATGCTTTTTTGCTATTTTCATATTAGCCTCAGGCCAGCTGCTAATTGCGAAAAATTTCTGTATTTACAGCAATCTTTTTGATTTTAGTTATTACAGCATTTAAGCGCGTTTTCGATTACATGTCTGTTGATTTCGTGTTTTATTTAATTGTTTATTTATTTGTGAATTTTTAATTTCGTTTGGAAATCAAAGAATATTATAACTGAATTATCTAAATTGTTCTAAGTGCAAACGGATTAATCTTCATCAATCGGGTTGCACTTTAAATTATAAGATAGATTTTAGAAAAAAAAATGATATCTGAGAAATAATTTTAAAATGATATAAAAACAGTAAATAGGGATGAAGTTTTCAAACAAATTTCTTTCTATTCGATCTTTCTTTTCTTTCTATTCTAATTGCTTATGAAAATACTTTTTTTTTTACTATTCTACGGTGCACGAAATCAAATTGTGCGATGATTAGAAGCTGAACGAGTTGGAAATTGTAGGTCAAATATGATAAATGAGGTGCGTTCATACTATAACTACACTGTAAAAAAAAATGGGTCGATCTACTAAAAAAAGTTTAGTTTTTCTAACAGATTTTTTGGAAATTACTACAAATTTTTTAGTATATTTGTATTCCAAAGATTTTTTTAGTAACCGGTACTAAAAATTTGGAATCATTGCTAGCTGTTTTCTAGTAATGTTGCTAGCTGTTTTCTAGTAATTCTTACAGATTATCTTGTAACTGAGTAAGAATACAAAAAAATTTTTAGTACCGGTTACTAAAAAAATCTGTGGAATACAAATATACTAAAAAAATTTTAGTAACCTGAGAATTTTTTTTTACAGTGTAGTTTTATAAATATTCAGATCTTGGTGGAATAGCTGTTGCATTCTTATGCAAAAATGAATGAATACAAAATTTATTTTATGTGCAGATTTTCACATTATAGATATTAATTTTATTTTATGAAATAAAGTTTCAATCCACTTTTACAAACAATTACATGGTTTGTACGCTTTTACCACATTTTTTTACAACATTTTTCGCCTTATTTAAATGCAGAAAAGTATTACAAATCCTGCAGTTAAAAGAGTGGTCTACAATTTCTGCTATTTAAATATTAAATAGAAATTTTCCATTAAAAAATTGTAGTAAAAGAGTATGAACCATGAATTAATTACAATGCAGTTACATTAAAATTATACTATGTGCAAATATCCGATACAAGGCAATGTAGAAAAAAAAAACATCGTTATTATTTCAGTGAAATGAATTACATCGTCCGTTATTATGATTGGATTAATTTCCGTAATAAAATCAGTATATTTTAAGTTGGCAACATTTTATCTTTTGTTAACATTTACTGAAAATTGCATTAACATTTTATCTTTTGTTAACATTTACTGAAAATTGCATTAACATTTTATCTTTTGTTAACATTTACTGAAAATTCCATTGGGAAACTTAAGCCTAGCTTTAAAAATTTCAGAACTTGAAATCCATATTTAGACTCTTTTCCCATTTAATATCTATTTCTCCGGAAACATCTAATCCAAAAAAACTGTCGGTAGATTATAGGATTGCTATAATTAAACAATTTTAGTATATAAATTTGGTTTTTTATTTAGTAATACGGAAACAATATGACTTCGTCTTAACTATGCCGTAATCACCATGGTAACTTAGACTTATTACCTATCATGGGAAATCATTGAATTAATTACGTGTGATAGGATTTAATAGAATGTAGAAAACTTTTATTAATATATTTTTAAGTTGTGATTCGATTTTCATAAAATTTGAAATGACTCGATGAAATTCTGCAACGATTATATATATTAAATTTCAAACCATTCGGTTGAGTTGTTTTTTGCGCTGTTATATGCTGACAGACAATACATTTTTAATAAAAAAAAACCAATATTTCAGAATATTAATGCGTGTATATGTGTTCATTTTTATACAAAAAAAATTAATATTAGGGATATAATTGTAGACTACTTTTACATAACTGTATAAAAATACAGATTAATATTCTTTCACTTTGGGTTCGTGTTGAAGTGTGCCGAGTGTTGAGTTCACAATTTTGTTGATGTTGATGGTTTCGGTTTGTCTTTAAGCAAAATTTTCGGGTTCGGGTAGGTTACAGCTGTACCGGTAAAGAATTCTATCCCAAACCAGCCTCTTAAAACCTATGTTTTTCCAGGCTGTACTCAAACCGAACTTTTATCTTTTTAGTCCGGTCGTTCGGGCCAATCGGTTAACGCGCCGGATCTATGCATGGTAAATCTCTCATTGTAAAAAAAAAAATATGTAAATTCACGAGCAAACTCCGGAAACTGCTGCCGTAATTTTAAGGGAAATGTCCCTTTTTAAAAATAAACGGTCAATTTCCGTAAATTTCGTGTTTTTATGGGCAAAATCCGTTTATGTAAGAACAAAGCTCGTTTATCTAGTGACAAAACCTTTTTTCTCATGGACATTTCCTGCACTGTCAGAAAAAATGGCAAAAATGTCAGCATAATTTGCTGTAAATTTATTCACCCAAATTGCCAGCATTTTTTGATGTAACATTTAGTATAATTATAGTCATATTTGCAGTAAAATTAACGTGTTTGAAGTACATTTTGCTGTAAAATTCCAAACATAATATTATTTAAGACCTATTTTGCTCTCAAATTACAGTAAAATATGCTGGAAATTTGGGTGCATAAATTTACAGCAAATTTTGCTGTAATTTTTAGCGTTTTTTTTTGTTTTTTTTTAGAGTGTGGAATCTCAGCTGCAGTAATTTTACTGCACTATTTTTTTACAATGTGCACCACACCGTGTCATTCAGCGAATTACAGACATCTGTAGTATTATTACTGATGTCACCATATTTCAAACAACTCAAATAAGTCTGTTGAACATATCGTTACAATATAGTCATTATAATCACCTATATCTCCACCTTATCTGTAAATACAATATTTTCATTACAATTTATGAATGGAAATCCTGGTTAGTCTTTGAGTCTCTTACATTTTAGGGTTTCGTTCATCTCACGAAACCCTATTACTCCCACTTCGACGGTTCTCAGAAACTATATAACTTACATACTTGAAATTTTGTGTACTTATAGCGGAATATCTACTATGAAGCTCAAAATCTTAAAATTTGGAAAAATCGTATTATTTTAATATATAGAGATAAAAAAAACAAAAATCTATCAGACTTTTCCTATTAAATTTAAACATTTTTCGTTATAGCAGTTGCCAACAATTAAATATCCACAATAAAACTCTTTCTACAATAATTAATTTTCTATTGAAAGATTTCCACGTGAAAAATTAAAATTAAATAAAAAGTTTCGCCAATTGAAAAAAAATATTAATATGACGTCAGATTGGTAATAAAACGGAATTTTTCAAACATTTCTCAAAAGAAAAAGCAGCTTAATACAAGCGAAGCTTACAAAAGAAGCTTACAGAGAAGTTTACAAAAAGCAGCTTAATATGACGTCATTAGAGAATTAAAAATAAAATTAATCTGACGTCTAGCATTTTGAAGGTCTCTATACAACATGTTTAAATTTGAAATTGATTTTTTTTTAAGTATGGCATTTAGTCCACATGACAGATATTATTATGACAGAGTGTAATAAAGGGCTTCGTCCGCTATCGGATCGATTCCAACATTCGAATGAACGAAAAAAATAGACTGGTAAGTTTTTATAAAAAGCATGACTTTTGGAAAACGAAATCTATTTGGATTTATTAAAAAAAAGGATACAGTGTTTTGAAAGGAATATTAAACGAAACCCTTAGTGTGATCTTCGATCACACTTACCCACTTGTTTAACTGGTGCGTTCAAACAAATGTTCTACGGCCAATACCGCTGTGTGTACTCAGTTATACCCTTTTATTTCAAAAGTTCGTGGACACACCATATAAAAGCATTACTTCGAAAAAAAAAATGATAGAATGTTCTTTTAGTTATTATTCGAATAGAAACAAAGTCATAATTAATATAAATACATAAATTTGAAAAAAAAAAATCTTTTTAAAATGAAATAAAAAACGTAAATGATTTAATTTTAAATATTTGCTTTACCATTTAATAAAGGTTTCATCTGTTACTGTTGATACCTTTGATGGATTCATTTTTAAAATTTTCCCTCAGGCGCAATGTACTTTAATGCTGCAGTTCATTCTAAAGTTATTTCTGTATTTAATAAAAAACTTCAAAGTTTTTGATGTCTCTCCAGAGGTTCGTTTTAGAACCTCTAGAGGTTCACTTTTTCTAGAGGTTTCATTTTAGCACATAATGTTCTTTCAGCCTCTCTATTATATCAATGTAAAAACACGTATGGATTTTTAAAAAATCTGAAAAAACATAAAGCTTTGATCTCTTGGTTTTATTTCAACTACAATAGTGCAAAGAAGAAATATTTAATTTGATAAAAGATCTGATCAGATATTTCTTAAGTTAAAAATTATATTTAATTAATATATATATATATATATATATATATTACTTTCTATCCGAATTAATAAATATTTTCACTTTCAAATATTTTTACATTAATTTAATTCATGTATCATTTTATTTCTCTTTTAAATATTCAAGGAAAAAATTAATCATCTTTAACGTTTAGAAGAAAGTGAAGTAATTTAGAAATAGCTTTGTATAATATATTTATATATTTTAAACAGTTTTAAAAAATTCGGTTCGTTTGTCTGTCCACGCTCTAACTCTCGTAAATATACAACTATTTCTACATTATTGATATGCGTTATTGAGACTTACCATGGCACGTTCCCTATTGGGAACGAAGTAATGTAGCATTTATTCCTTACCCATCATACGTAGTATAGGGTCTTGTAATCATTTTAAAAATAGAAAATATCTTTTTTACGGATTTACACGTTTCAGACACTGGAGATTCCGAAAAAATATATTTAGAAAAAAAATTTGCCGTCCGTCTGTCTGTGTGTGTGTTTGTGTGTGTATCTGTAAACGCTTTATCTCTCGAACAACTTGAGATAGAGACTTAAAATTTGGTATGTACTTAGTATGTAATAATGGGAAGAAGCTTATTGAATTTCAGTAACCTCCGTTATCCACAACTATTTTTTTCGGGCTCTCAAAATATTCGTTCTGATAAAAGGTATATAAAAACTTTCGAAATTGTTTATTTTAAGGAATAAATATAAAAAACAATAAAAAAACATAAATTTTGCATAAAAAATGAAGTTTTTTGGATAATTAATTGCCGAGATATTTGTAATCCTATTTTCCACACTTTTTGATTTTTCATGACCCTGTATTGCATTCAAATTTCAATTCAAAGATATATTTTAATTGGAAATGAAACACTTAATCTGACACAGTAAACCATTAGTTAATATGATTATAAAATTTGTAGTTATAGAACATTTAAAGTTTATGACGTCATCAAGCCAGGATTTTATTCGAATTGCAATGCATTTTATAAATAGTTTACGCATGTTTTTTTTTAAATATTTAATATTATGCATATCCATGATGGGTAAGTATTATGGTGGCCCCAAATGACTAGTTTTTCGTTTACAGAGACACACAAAAAAATCCGTTTCATTATGGTTTATGGAGAAAAATCGTTTAAAGTGAACTTTGATGAATTTACACTACTTCAAACATAATAGAAATTATATAAATTACTGAGGTGCATTATAAAATTAGAAAAGAAATATGTTACATCACTGTCTATAAGTGATAATTGCTAGACGTTTAGTATATGTTGTTAAGTTTAAATAAATTTTGCATTCTGCATGCACTGAGAAAAATGACACTTTCAAATCTGAGTAAATCGATGTTTCATTTTGTTATGAAACTTTTTGTTTCAAATAGGACGACACAATGCTTTCAATTTCAAAATACCAAAAATACTCAGTACATACAGGGAAACATGGACATACTCAAAACTGATCACATAGAGGTAAGTTGATACTCATTTTTGAAACATGCACTCTCAAAAAAATCCGTGAATTGAACAAATTTTTCCGTTGCCTTTTTTCATTAAATCACAAAAATTTCTGCTTTGATTTGATTCGTTTCCCGCAAAATATGGAAAACTCAATAATCTAACATAAAATATACCTTAAATTCTCCAATCTAAGTCTGCAATTTCTTCAAAATACAGGGGTGTACCGGCAACTGTGCTGCTTGTTACATTTCCGTATTAGAAACGGAATTTTTACGTATGATTTTTTCCTTCAAAACACGAAAAATTCAAGAAACGAAAGTCAAATTTTCCTGAAATTCTTCAATCACAAGACAGAAATTTCTTCAAATAACAGAATAATCTTTTCCAATCGCAGGGGTGTTCCGGCAACTTGCTGCCTGTATATTTTACGGTTTTTGACGAAATTTTTTTTTGAGAGTGTGGACATACTCAAAAATGATAGGGTCATTTCAAACTCATTTTTGAAACATAGACATACTCAAAAATGAGCACATAGAAGTGAGTTCATACACATTTTTGAAACACGGATATACTAAAATATGAGCACATGATGTTTTATTCTTCAATGTGTGCATGTTTTCAGAAATGATTATATACATGTTTCAAACTTGAGTCATTTTGATTCGGAGTCTATTTTGGCTATGCGACATACTCAGATTTGAGTATTTTTTGCTCAGTTTTGAAAATGTTGTTTTTGGAGTATGGTGTGTATAAATTCTATAGATCATATTCAGAGTTGCACACACACAAAAAAATATAAATTAAATAAATAAATAAACGAAAGCATTACACTGTCTCTTGGCATGAGTTGATGTCTTTATATTCCCAAAGTTCCAGAAAAATTCCGCAAATATTTCTCTAGATATTCAACAAAACGTGCAAAATTGAAAATATCTGATAATTTTTGGCTATATAGTGTATTTTTATTTTACCGAATTAAATGGTGAAGTTTCGTTACAGTATTCTGGAAGTGTTGAAAATGTTTCGTAATCCATGCTTGACGCATTTTTTTCTTTCCTGATTAATTAGAATATGCTTTTGAAAATCACCATAAAACTTTTTTAAGCATAGTGAAATCAAATGCGATAGAAAAAATTGTAGAGAGTGCTTGTAATTTGCAGCCACAAATGTTTTGAAATCAATTATCGTTTTCCGTTTTACGATAAATTCATTACATTGTGAACTATAATAAACTTGTCAATTGTAACGTTCTTTTTAATTCTTTCGTACCTCTAAAATTCGCTCAAAACAGCTACTTTAATGCATTTTTCTGAATGTTATTTTGCCGTTGTCAAAAAAAAAAAAAAAAAAAAAAAAAAAAAAAAAAAAAAAAAAAAAAGCTATTTCTTAGCGTTTAAATAAGAACACCTGCAAAATAACAGGGGGAATATGTCACAAATTTGACACATTGGATATGAGAACTAACTGAACAGTACAGAACATTGCATCGAAAAGCAAAAAACGTCGTGAAAGAAGACTTTATTCTCTTAATTCTAGGAAGCGCATGAGAGTGTTGATTTTGGACAGGTGTGATTTTCTTTTAAAGCTTGCCGTACATATAACCACTCAAGATGCTGTGAGTACTTCTTGGAAAATCCTGGAATTGCGGGAAAATACAAATCGGGACGGTCAAGAGAATAAAAGAACAATATTTAGCAGCGTATCTTATACTTTAGTACATTAATGCATTCTACTCTAGTATATATATTATTTCATATAGGGTAAAAAAATTATTCATTAAAATTATTGATACAATAATTAATTTAGAAATTATTATGTAACAGTTATTGTTTATTAATATTTATCATATCTGTGGTATATAACCAAATTATAACGTATACTGATAACATTAATTGTTGTCCTTACTTAAATGCATACCCCGCTTACATTCATACAATTCAGTGGAACAAACTGTATGCAATTAAGCGGTGCCGACTGTAATTGAATAGCAACTTTACACCATGTCTAGAAGTAAGTACAGGATGACATTTAATTAACCTACAACTTTTATCTCAAATAACTGTTGAGTCGTTGCAGATAGCACAATAAACATTTTTTATTGAAAAGAACGTGGAAAAAGAAATGAATGGATAAGGTTTTCAAATTGAGAACATTCAGAGATAATACAATAGCGTAATGTTGTCACGATGTTGTCAGTAACAAAATCGAACGTTTCTTTTTTGATGCTAAAAAAAGGGTCAGTTGTGGAACTTTTGAGGCTAATAAGGTCTGTCGTTTTCTTCTTACAAACTAAATTTTTCATATAAACCCAAAGATAGAAAGCATGTGGATTCATATCTGGTGAATATGGTGGCCAATGCAATGCACCAGGATAACGATTTGTGTATTTATAGGCGATAACTCGGAGCTTAGGTCGGTTTCTGAATATTGAAGACCACTTCCGTTGAAATAGTGTTGCATTTATCCCACATAAATACCAATTTTTAACAATAAAAATACGATCTTCAGTTGAATATGTAACGCTTCGTGAGACATTTTAAAATTTGCATGGAACTAATACTAAACAAATTCCATTTATGCCCTCTCTCACTGCACGCTTTCGTGCCGCCATCTAGTGAGGCTCCGTGAAGTTATTTCAGTTTAAAGTTGTAATAAAAGTCACCCTTTATTTTGATAATTCTTACAGAGACAAGAGAAAATAAATCTTACCAAGATTATAAAATAATTGTATTGCACAAAAAGTTTAAACAATGAGAAATACCTTAAAAAAATTATGTAGATTTTAAGTATCAATTAATAATTTAAGTGAATTTTAGAAGCATTTTAAGAAATATAAGAAAAATTGACCTTGGAAATTGTCAGCTTTAAACATACTAAATAAAAATCTTAAAAAGTTTTTGGATTCCATTTATTTATTTATTTATTTATTTATTTATTTATTTATTTTTTGCTCAGTACGAAAACTTTTTACATAGCCTAATAAAACAAAACTAGCTGACTCGCCCGGCGTTGCCCGGGCACTGAAAAATATAACAGTGCAGTGGACTTCATAAAAAAAAAAGACTGAATAATATTTATTCATACTAAAAACTTGTAAAAAAATTAAATAAGAGCTAAAATTTCAAAAGTGTAAAGGTTACGTTTAAAAATGAAATGGTAAGGAAAAATTATTACACTTACTTTTCTCTTTTTACTAAAAATCATTGCTTTGTTAACATTTTAAATTTTATATTGCTAATTGTATTTTTTAAATTATAAACATTAAATGCTTACAAAAATCAATAATTCAAATGAAAATGTATAAAAATATATCTATTTAATTTTTAATGTTGACAAATTATAATTACTCACTGAAATCATTGTTTGTTTCGCTTTTATTCCTGCAGCCTAACCAATGAGATGCGTTTCATTCGGGTGTTGCTATTAAACAATTAACAAATAGTCACGATTTCTGTACCACGTACGATAGCCTAATATATATATATATATATAGATAGATAGATACCTAATATAAACTGTTGCTTACAATGATATACCAGGTACAGGTTGTGTAGGTTACAAAACGGGGTGTTTAAATTCCGGTGTATGTTTTATTCTTATCGCTTGTGGAATATCGTAAATAATATCGATGTATACGATTTCAAGTGCCAACACTTTCGCTGATGAATTATTTTTAGAAGCTTATCATTAAAATTCTATTCTGACTATAGAAAATATATTTTATACCACATGTGAAGCCTCAATATTTCATAAGGTGTCACTCCAAATAAAATATAGTCGAACGCCAATTTTAAAACAATGATTCTCTTAACTTGGGTTAGTAGTTTCATATGAGGTCCAAGAAAACAAGAAGGTTAATTATAAACAAAAATATTATGCATTTTTATTTGTCTTGCATTATTGCGGTAATCATAGAGAAATAGGGCAGCAAACCCGGGCTTCCCGGGATAGAGTATAGGGGAAAACCATTTTTAAAAAAAATTGAAATCTCTAATAGATTTTTTACATTTAATAATTGTTTTAGATTACCTCCAAACAACACCAAAGAACATTTTGACATGAAATATGTCAATAATACATTCAAATAAAATCTTAAAATTTATTAAAAGCGGTAATTTCGTGTTGGTCTTGCGCCAGAAGTTTATCACCGAAGAAATCGTTAAAAATTTCGTTATCTACAGCAGTTTTTTTTATTCTGATAATTTTAGCGCTTATTTCGGTTACATGTCTGTTAAATTTGTGTTTTATTTATACTATTTTATTTATTGCTTAATGAAGTGTTAATTTCATTACTGAACATTAGCTGGAAACAAATGCTGCACTTTTTATACTGTTTAATGTACAAACAGATTAATATTTTGTAATAGTTTGCGAGCGCGAGAGATAGAATAAAAAAAATCATCCTTCAAATTTAATTTAAAAGCGTAAATTGCGATAAATGAGTAAAATGTGATACAGTTTTCAAACAAATTGCATTTGAAAGTAGATTTTATTCCTATATAACGGTGTAAAAATTTAAAACGTGCGATGCTCATTCTTTATGCAAAATTTATGTTTTTTTATTGTATTTTATATTCACTCCTTAAAATAAACAATTTCGAAAATTTTTATTTATCTTTTATCAGGACGAATATTTCGAGAGTCCGAAAAATAAAGTTTTGGATAATCGAGGTTACTGAAATTCAATGAACTTCTTCCCATTATTACATACTAAATACTTACCAAATTCCAAGTCTCTATCTCAATTTGTTCGGGATATAGAGCGTTTACAGACGCACACACACAGACACACAGACAGATGGACGGCAAATTTTTTTTTCTAAAAATATGTTTTTCGGAATCTCAAGTGTCTGAAACGTGTAAATCCGTCATTTTTTTTCAATTTTCAAAACGATTACAAGATTTACTCTATACTACGTATGATGGGTAAGTAACAAGCTGTATTAAATAAAAAGTTTAAAAACATCCTACATCTTGTAAAGGCTGTTAGTCAACATTTTAAAATAATTTTTCGTTCTTTATATCTGGATTTTTAATATTTATACGGATTTTCTGACAATTCAGTATTAGAACAGACAATATAAATTTTACAAACATATACTAAAATTCTATTTAATAATTATGAATTTCAAACAGCTTTATACAAGACTTATTTATTCTAGAAATACACTACACTTTTAGTTAACATACGGTAAAGAAATACATTAAAAACAAGATTAATTTTTACATACACTAATTGTGTAACCGAAATATTTAAGAGCAACGTGACATACTAATTACAGTTTCCAATTTTAGTCTTCTTCGTTAAGTCTAATTAATTAATCTAGTTAAAAGTTTCAGCATTCGTAAAGTTAAGCGGTGAACTTAAGTTAATCTATTAACGTCGTCTAACATGAAAGGCACTTAAGGTATTACTTAGAAAAGTTCTTTGGTAAAACGTCAATTACGGAAGTGTCAGAAACAGAGGCTCGCGTGATAAAGGCGCGAGATAAAAGAAGGTTAGACTGCATTTTAAGTTATTTAATTTAATATTGAATGGAGTTTCTTTCTAAAACTGAATTACAAAATAATCTAAAATAAAAAGCAATTGTAAAACGGAAAATATAAATATATGCATATTTCAATATAAAGAAAAATTGCTGGAAAACATAATCACTTTAACTAAGTTAAAAATTATTTCAGAAAATATTAGCAGGATTGGTTTCAAAGTTAAAAATTGATTAAAGAAGCTGTCTTTTGGGTTATGATAATTATATTTCACAACGGATCAGAAAATTGAGCTTTATTAATCGGTTAAAATCATTGTAGTTTTCTGAAAATTAAACGCAGTAATTGGTATATAAATGCAGTATAAATATATGTAGTATAAATATATGCAGTATAAATATATGCATATTTTAATATAACAAAAAATTACTGGAAAACATAATTAATTTAACTAAGTTAAAAATTATATCAGAAAACATTAGCAGTATTGGTTTAAAGTTTGAAGATGATTAAGGTAGCCGTCTTTTGGTTTATGATGATTAAATTTCACAACGGATCAGAAAATTGAGCTTTACTAAACGTTTAAAATTATTGTAGTTTTCTGAAAATTAAACGCAGTAATTAGTGAAAATTAAATACAACAATTAATAATGATACTAAATGTGCAATCGCAAACTGATATTCGCTTTCCGTGCAGGTTATTGGTGTACATGAGACGTACAGGGTGTTTCACAAAGAACCCCTAACTTTAAAAATCAATAACCCAGAAACGGTGGTAGATAGAAACATGAAACCAGTGGTATGTTTATTAAAAAAAATCTTAAGAATCTTATACATAAATCTCAAAATTTAGTTAAAAATAGCGCCGATAGATGGCGTTGCGATAAATAGGCGTTTCGAAGATTCGCGTTTGAAAACTTCTCCTTGTGGCAGTAGAACTCTGATTTAATCGGTGGTTCTCCAACACAATAAACACACGTTCCTCCACGGTATACACCACTTTCGGAATTCACTATACGCTAATAGCTGTTAGATTTCAATGGCGAAATCTTCGACGGCTAGTCTTTCTATGCTGCTGAACTCTCTTTACAAGGATTCTTAACGCTCTTAGCGCCATCTATCGGTGCTATTTTAAATTAAATTTTGAGATTTATGTATAAGATTCTTAAGTTTTTTTTTTAATAAACATACCACTGGTTTCATGTTTCTATCTATCACCGTTTCCAGGTTATTGATTTTTAAAGTTAGGGGTCCTTTGGGAAACACCCTGTATTATCCTAATATAATTTTTTTTTTCTTTAAAGGGCTTTCAAAAATAATATTTTTAAATTTTATTGACAGATTTTCATATTAGAATCGCTAAGTTCCGCATTTCACGCTAGAAGCTCAGTAAGTGTATGAATTGAATAATCGTTCATTCGGTTACAGATTGATTCTCTGGGTAAACTCAGGAAGTTAAAGTTGTAATGCATGCTCATTTATCTATATATAGACAACTTTCATAAATGTAACTACATTAAAAAATTAAATGCCTGGGTAACTTATACCGTTTACACCCTGTGTATTTTCTTTTCATGTTCTAAATGTATTCATTTCTGAAATGCACAGATTTCTGAAATTACAAATGGTTTACAATGAATATCATAGAAATTTCAATATAAAAACAATTACCTAAATTTCTATACTTTAAATAGAAACATGTGTTTTCTAATATATATATTTTTTGAGACCGGCGACCAGGCCCCTACCTGCCAGGTTTCCTTAGCTTAAACGGGTTTAGTGCCTGGCACCGGGGCGCGTAGCGCCACTGAAGAGATGCCGCGTAGCGGCTGGCCGTTGCTGGCAGGACGGCTATGTGGAGGACTTAGTTTTGTTCCCATTTTTGTTTTGCTGCTAATTGATGTTATTCTTTTTATATGGACCGCGCTTGGCATTACACCCATACGTCATGTCATCGTTATGCGAGTTGGTCTCGTAATTTAGAGCCTTGATCAGGTGACGAGACCTTCACCTGATTAGGCACCCCCAGAGGTATAATTCACAGGGAACTTGGAGGACTTTACACCCACGACAGATTTTACATGCACCGGGCGGTTTTCTAATAATTTATTTATTATATAAGATATCAAGTAATAATAAATTGCTATTCTCATGCAGAAGTTCATTGTAGTTTTTATGACCGTGCTTTTTTTACGAAACTTCTTTAACACTACAGTGCATAGTAATGCACTGTATGAATTAATTAAATTTAACTTTAAATAAATAAATTTCGTTTCAAGCTACCATAAAAAAAAAAAACTATTCACCTAATGTAATCAGAGAAGTCGGTAAGTAAGACGAAGAATTAGTCTTTAAAATTTGTGACATCGAGCCAGGGGTAGGTAATTTTCACAAAATCTTACCAGGCAAGTATATTTAGATTACCAGCCAGCAATATGTAACTAGCAGTCAGCATTATGAACATTGTTATGACAAAATATACGCGACTGAAAAAAATAGTTAATTACTATTGCTACAGTGCATTTTGATATTTTTTTTTTAAATATAAAATTAAGAAACACATACAACAGAGAAAGTTTAGTATAGGACAGAACTTAGTATCATGTTTACATAGCGATAACATATAAAGTTGCAAAAGCTAATGAATAAATAATATGACATAAGAACTGAAGCTTTGGCCAGGCTACATTCAATAGAGACTTTACAAATAGATTTTAAGAATAGTAAAATAATTTATCCGCCCTTTATTTCTCATCCATTTCTTCGTGCATGAATAGAAATCGATATACGTAGGGTGTACATATGCAATGAATCAGACTTTTCTGAATTACCTAAAATTTGGCACAAGATGCTTTATAAATTAAAAAAGCAATAAGAAAATATTAATTTTTACGTTTACAGTTGACTATTTTTAAGTAACTGCTTTCATTATACATATGATTTCGTAGTTTATGTTTATCAAGTTTAGTTTTTTTTAAAAAATGCAAGAATTATTTATGTATCATTTTTATCTTAAAATGTTACCGTTTGTGCCTTCAAAACATGTGGATCTTCATGATAAAAAGTTTTTATAAACCTTTATGTGTTCTGTTTTATCCCCTTAAGCATATACATCTTAAGTTTAAAATGTCAACCTTTTCGTCAAATTTAATAATGACGAATTTCACATACAGGGTTTTTGAAAAGTGTTTCCCTGAATACAAAATTTATTCATATACGCTATATATGAAAACCACAGAAGCCAAGGAATACAAGTGACAAAATTTAGATTTGGAGTAAATTGAGTTGAAAATTGAACATCAATAGGAATTGTCTGAATTGAAATATAAAACTGTTGCTCATTTGATAGTGGTCTTTGAACATAGTGTCATTCCCACGTCCAGCTATGTGAACGTCAACGGTACAAGTGCACTTAGACCGCTAGCGCTCGACGCGTTTCACGGTTTCGGGAAAGATGTTAAATAGTTGACCTCTAGACCGCATCACATAATTAGAAAATCAATTATATCTCTTTACATCCAAACAAATAACCTTATTTTCAGATCGCTTGTGCACTTAGCTCAGTAACGAAGGCCCCCAACTGCCAGATCGGGATTTTGCCGAGAGTGGTGTGTGGTGTCGTTGGAAAGCTCTTACAATGGGAATCAAGGCAATGTATACAACTACCCGTCCGAATGCAACTGGTGAAGAGTTATGTAGATTCGATGTATTTTTGTTAATTATTGATTTCTCCAGGTCGCTAGCTATGCAGGAAAGACACTCTGTGTGATAGAAAGGACAGCTTACAGTACAGTTGTGTAACCTGTTGTTTCCATTGTGAAGTTGGTGAAGGTTCCATGTTCTCTCTAGTACAAAACAGAAGATTGTGACCACTTTTGTCGACATGACCACAAGAGAAAGCATAATAAAATTGCATAAGTTGGCCTATAACCAATCCTCCTCGCCCACCTTCGATGACATGCGTCCGTATGCCTTTTAAAAGGCTTTAATTAGAGACACGCATCCCGTCTTTGGAACAGTTAAAGAGGCATGCTTTAACTTAACTCATAACATTTGTGACAACTGCGAAAAACCCATTTTCATTGTGTGTACCTTGTGTTGGAAACACCCGTGCTTCAGTCACTTTAAATAAGTGAAACTGCATACAAAATTTTAAAACGCACCATTAAATTTAAAATTTAATGGTACTGATGAAAAGTTTCTAATCATCTATAATTAGTTATATGCTTATAACTGACATTTTTATCCTGACAGACCTGGGAATAAAAGATGAATGCAATGGATTTGTTTTTAAACACAATACAGAAAATATGTACATTTTGTTTAAATGATAACAAACTTCTTCAAAAGTTCTTCAAAAGTAAATTTCGCTGTAGAAAATTCTCACCTAAATGACTCTGAAAATATACGATGTCAATATATCACTTTAATTACCATTATACGACGTATAAAACTTAAAATCTGGTAGAGTTTAAATTAATCGAAAGACATTAATGAAACTGCGCTGCATTCTCGAGAAAAGCGTCATAGTAAGTTGAATGTCAACTTTTACGCATATTTTGAATTATGAATATTGACACAAGATAAGACTCAGCGTTTGACACTTTTATGAAATCGTTAACAGTTTCTCAAAATAACTTCCTTTAAAGGGGAATGATTAATGGTGAGAAAATGAAAGTATTACACATATTCAGAAGCAGAATGAAGAATATAAATAATTATTCACATAATTAGTTTTACTGTGCTTATTTTCCTTTTAATACAAGATATTACACACTGCACACATTAAACATAACTACATAAACACAATACAGAAAATATGTACATTTAGTTAAAATAATAAAAATTATCTATTTCTTCAAAAGTAAATTTCTCTGTAGAAAACTTTCACCTAATGACTCTGAAAATATACGATGTCAATATATCTTTTTAATTGCCAGTTTAAATTAATAGAAAGACATTAATGAAACTGCGCTGCATTCTCCAGAAAAGCTATGGCGTCTAAGTAAACAGAATGTCAATTTTTACGTTTACTATAAATTATGAAAATTGACACAAGATAAGACTCAACGTTTGGCACTTTTATGAAATCGTTAACAGTTTCTCAAAATAAATGCTTTTAAAGGGGAATGATTAATGGTGATCAAATGAAACTATCAAATATATTCAGAAGCGTCTGAATATAAATAATTCTTCACATAATATGGTTTACCGTGTTTATTTTCATTTTTAAGGATCCCTACTTAAAAACCAAAAACGGAACCATTATAAGATCACTGTTGTGTCTGTCTGTCTGTCCGTTTGTCCCGGTCGTTTTTCTCGTAAACTATAGAGAGTGGAAAGTTCAAGCTTGGGAGAGTTAAAAAGAATATTGACCCACATACGATTACAGATTATTAGCCATTCACAAATGTGTTTAGAAAAAAAATTATGGCGTAGCTAATTAACTTACAATTTTTTTTATCGTGTAGTATATTGTTTAAAAGATCTCGTAACACCAAATTCAGAAATATATTTGTTTTAATTTTATGTATTATATTTTCAGAGATATCGTCTAAAGTTTACTGAAAAAATATGTCTCACTCCACTTCTATTTAAAAATCTACTGAATCTAAAATTATGAAAAAATTAGGGGCTGTAGGAGTTTATTAATTAATAAATTTAATGTACTGAACCCATTGAGCGCGAGTTATACTTGCACTTTTATTATACAAGAGATTTTTTTATACAAGAGTTTGCACACGACAGCTTTTTACATACTGTAAAAGAAAATTACCGTCAAAAATGGAAAATTTGATGGCAGCAAAGTTGTCGTCTATTCTTCACTTTTTTCACAAGACTTCCGTTTTTGTATTCTCTGTTTACAAGATGGAAATTTTTCGCTATTCAAGACGGTAATTCATGTTTCCAGAAATAAATATGAGCAATAGAGTAATATACAAAAAAAAAAAAAAACCTCTAGAATAATTATACAGTCAGAAAAACACGTCTTTATACATTAAATTATTCCTCTTTTTTCAACAAATAATTTCCGTATTCCTAGAAAACATGTTTTTCCGTGAATTCTTCCGGAAAGGCTGAAGAAGAGGGGAAAATTCCGTTTATTCCCTGTACGCATGCGTACGGGTATAGGATCTATTAATACTAAAGTTGGAATTTATTTTTAAAATGAAAAACGAAAAACTAAAGATTCAATAAATTAAAATTTCGTATTCGTTTAAAAAAATGTGCTTTCGAATTTAAAAATGTAACAATTAATTTACTTATTTATTTAAAATTATTTGCAATTTAGTTTTAAATTAAAAAAAAAATATTCGCACTAGAAAGATGTTCTAAACAAACAGATTAATATATATATATATATATATATATAATAGTTAAATTAAATGAAAAAAACAATCGATTTCACTCAAAAAAGCATCACACAAAATAATGTTTTCGAATTAAAAAAGTAACAAAAAATTTACTCATTCATTTAAAATTATTCGCAATTTATTTTTTAAAGTTATAATAAAACAGTCCCACTGAAAATATATTCTAAACGAACACATTTAAAAAATATATAATAATTGAATAAAAAATGATTTTACCCAAACGCAAAAATTTTTTTCTCGAATATAATTTAAATATAATATTTATATTTTACCTCTAACAATCAAATTAAGAATATATATAATTCATGTTTTCATCCTCATTAATACTAAAGTGCTAAAACCCCAACCATCATCTCATAACGATGAAATCTCACCCAATTAACTCGAAAATTGCCAGGTTTCTAAACCCCAAATTAAACTGGCCTCCAAAAGTGAAGGTAAAACCAGTCTTTTGTATCTAATTTGAAAACAAATGAAGATAAAAACATGAAAGTTAGAAGAAATGTTCTTTAAACAGTTATTTATCGAATTTTACTTAATTTTAACATCAAGCATTGATTTACAAATAAAAAATTGCATTTTTTGCAAAAGTACACTGTTTGATAAAAAATAAATAGCAGTTTTTTGTGAAAAAATAAAAAAAGGATTTTAATAAGGCATGTGTCCAGCCATACTTTGTGGCATCAACTTTCCATACTGTCAATTAAGTTGTCGGACAATGGAAAGGGAAACAGCTTCCATACATGGAGAATCGCTTGCTCCAGCTCATTTAACCACTTTGGAGGAGGACTTACGGCAGCCACCTGTCTGCTGAGATAGTCCCAAAGATCTTCTATAGGATCAAAGTCCAAAGATTGAGCTGGTCATTCCATTCGCTCCAAACCTTGATCCTCTAGATATTCATCAACTACTCTAGCTCAATTCAATCGGGCATTATCAACCCTTCAGATTAATTCATTTCAATAGCACCATCATACGATGTGACAAACGGAGCGAGGAACTCGTCCCGATATTTCACAGCAGTCAGAATTCTTACATGGCACACATGGCCCAAACCATGATTCCACCTTCTCTATAACTGTGTTTTCAACAATGTTACATAGGGAGAATTTGATGCCTTGGTCTCTCCAGATCAACAGACGAACTGAATAACACTCCAAAGCAAATCGGGACTCATCTGTGTACGGAAGCCCATTGTTGTGTGTTCCAGGTAACGTGCTTTCTTGGCCAACATAAACGGGCTCTTCTGTGTTGTCGATTAAGAGGGTCACACACAACGTGTCGTCTTGCATAGAGTCTTTAATTGCGAAGACGTCTATTCATTGTAATCGCAGGGATTGTCATCTCTGTTGCTTTACAATGATCTGAAATGAGCTGAGCCGCAGAAGTGATGCTACTCTTTTGGGCCAAAAGAGCTAGGATGTGATCTTGTACAGGAGTTGTAACCCATGAGCGGTCTGGAACAAGTCTTCTTGATACTGAATTTTTGGATTCAAATTGATCTCAGAGCCTTTGGACCACACTACGAGACACATTAACACATTAAGCAGTACCAAGTTTTGATAACCCTATTTCCATCTATCAGATTGCCCGCCATCTTAACGAATCAAGTAAACGACATCTCCTAGACATGGGCAACACTATTTTAGTACCAACAATTCAAGATCATCAACCATAAAAAAAAAAAAAAATCAAACAAATTCCCAAAGTGGGATACTCGCACTTCCTCCTGACAAACATATAAGTATCCAATACATTAAAATAATTGAGATGGGTATAATTTTTTCATAAGATTTTATTGAAGTTATTTATGATGATTCATATAAACCACATTTTTTACCTTTATTTTCATTCTTTTAACAGTGAGCGTCAAAAAACTGGTTGTACCTTAACTTTTGTTGGCCAGTGCATTTATGTCTCAAGCCGCCTTTTGAAGAAAACCCGTGTCATCGTTTCAAACTCTTATTGTATCAAGCGTCCGCTGGCCTTACTGGTAAGACAATTGACTCAAGTCACCGAGGTCCCTAGCTCTACCCCAAGGTCAACCAGAAAATATTCTTGAAATATATCAAAATAGAAATACTCCCATAATAGTCCATAGAGAGGCACAAGCAGAGATGTAATTTTTAAAACCTACGTTCTACAAATAACGGAAAATTTCCCTGTTGTAACAGAGAAAAAAAATAAACAGACATTCTTAAAATAACGGAAATATTCTGACAGCAGTCCTTCCAAGAAAAATTCTGTGATTTGAAGGGAGTATGTCTGAAAGTGTATGTATACTCATGCACATTTATACAGGATAGGTATTTGTATTGTACATTATCATATCCGCTTTTTATAGCCTTCACTATCAGAAATGCTTTCTTCAAATCACGGAAATGTCACAGGCAGCAGTGCTGCCGGTATATTTCCGTTATTTGAAAAATGTCCGTTTCTTTTTCCTCCGTAACAAGAGGTAAGATACACGTGAAGAAAGGCAACGGTGATTAAAAAATATATATCTTTTGTTCAGTGCTGCCATCTATGAACTTGCACGGAGGTACTTACGACGTACGATATGTTTTGAGAACATGCCGTCGACGATGTATCTGATTATGAGACTGGATTGACATGAGTCTCATATCTTAACCGTTGCGCCACCAGTTGTTCGGAAAAACACATATGTTGAAATAAAGATATGGTGTTTTCTTCAAATGGGTGTGGCTTGATTAATTTCTTGTTTAGAAAGCTGGGAGTTTTGAAGTTAATTTTGAGAAGATTTCATCGTCATAAGATGATAATTGGGGTTTTAACACTTTAGTATTAATAGAGGTTAAATATATGAATGGAACATATTTTTAACTAAATTGTTACATGTAAAAAACGAATATTATATTTTAATTTAAATTCGAGAAGAAATCTTTGAATTTTTGAGTAAGATCTGTTTTTTTTTTTTTCCATTTAATATTTTCATTTTAACTAATATATGTTTTTAAACTGTGTTCAATTAGAATATATTTTAAATGCGAAAATTTTTTGTTATAACTTTAAAAAATAATTTGTGAATATTTTTTAATGAATCATAAAATGAGTTGTTATCTTTTTTAAATTCATCAGCATTTTTTGCTTGTTTTTTTCTTTTTTAAATAAATAAGAAATCTTTATTTTTAGAATTTTTAGTTTTTCATTTTTAAATTAAGTTCGAAGTTTAGCACTGATGTCAATACGTATGCGCGCAGAGAATAAACGGAATATTTCCCTGTTTTTCAGACTTACAGGAAGAAAATGTTCATGTTCAATTTTTTTAATTTATTTCTTTTTAAAAATTAATCGTTCTCTCAATTACCTTACAGTTTTGTGATAAACTTTATCTGAAAGCGCCTTTTTTGTTTTATTCTGTTCTGTAAAGACTGAAATTATGCGATGTTTAGATAGAAAGATGTAGAAGTTAAAAGAAAATAATTAGGGTAAAAATCCAGCAAAAATAAAATCTTGTAAAAGTTATTATTTTTTAAAATATAAATTGAAGTTTTAAAAAATCGCTTCGAGTAGTTCTCCTGTACATCTTGGAGTACCCCCATGTCTAGTGTCTTAGTGATAACGTTATGTACACAGACAAACAGACTCATAGACTGTTTGTTTTATTAATATAGAAGATTATTGAGAACTTTTATTTTAGCTACAGGGGATAAATTACCAAATATTCTTTACATCATCGCCATCATTGTTACTGGATTCAGATCATATAAAATATAAACCTTTCACTCATTTCATTAAAAATACATACATTTAAAATATGCATATTAAGTACATATATTACATACTTATAAAAAACTTGCCTTGTACACTTTTTATTTGAAATACAAAGAAAAAAATAACACCAGGCGCTGGTGATAAATTGCCAAATATTCTTCCCATCCTCAATTATTCTTATTTCATTCATTTATTTCATTTAAAATATAAACCTTTAAAAATTTCATTTAAAATACATACATTTAAAGTATGTATATTACATACATTTAATATACATGCCTTTTCAACTTTTCATTTAAAATACAAATAATAATAATAATAATAATAAAATCAGGCGCAGGCGATAACTTGCCAAATATTCTTCCCATTGCCATCATTATTATTTAATTCATTTCATTTAAAATACATACAATTAAACTATGCATATTGTATACATATATTGCATACATTTAAAATAGAATGCCTGTTACTTTTTTTTAAACCTAAAATACAGAGAAAATATACCATAAACAAAGCGTTTTTTTTTTTTCAACATCAACGCATTTTTTCTAATTTACAACACGCGAAAAATAAAAGCTGCTATTGGCAATAAAAAGTTATTGGCGAAATTTGAACCCGACTAACAAAACAATACCGATTGATGAATAGATATAATAAATAATTAAAAATATATATATAATAAAACACATAAGAAACTTTTATGTTCAACATTACAAAGGGTTTCCTTTAGCTGTATTATCGGCACTTGACATTCCGATGTCAATATATTATTTTAACTACCATCATACTGCATATGGAAATTAAAATTTGTTGCAGTTAAATTAATCGAAAGTCATTAATAACCCTGCATTCTCGCGAAACGCTTTGGCGTCTAGTAAACAGACTGACAGCTTTTACGTATATTTTGAATTATGTAAAGTGGCATAAGATAAGATTCAGCCTCTGACATTTTTATGAAATCGTTAACAGTTTCTCAAAATAATCGCCTTTAACGGCGATTGATTGTTAATGAGAAGCTAAATTAAAATATTATATATATATATATATATATATATATAGTTAGAAGCGTCTGAATAGGTATATAAATCTTTACATAATATTAATCTTTACATAAGATTTACAAAATATATTTTGGTTTATATAAAAATGCACATTTAAAACATAGAATTTAACACTTTCGGATATGATTACACTTTTAATTTTGTTGAAAACTCACTTTTAATATATGAAAAATAAGAGTAGCTACCTAAATAGGAAAAAAGTATGGTTTACTGACTTCTAACGAATATGTTGTTACAGTCAAACCTCGTTAACATGAACAAGCTTAACGCGAATTACTTTTAGCATGAACTGTTTCCGATTTCCCCGTCCATTTGTATGTAATGTATTTAAGTTCGGATAACACGAACTACTTTTAATACGAACAATAAAAGTTTCCCCTTTAGTGTTCGCGTTAACGAGGTTCGACTGTATTTATGTCATAATGAACAGAGGAAAGTATTTTCAATTAGGTTGTAAAAATTTTTTCTAAAATTGACAGAAAAAAACTGTCCATTTTGGCGCCAGTGGAAAACCATTTAATTTACAGAAAATATCTGTATATTTTCATTGAAACAGTTTTTTTCTGTATAAATCACAAAACCCACATTTTTTTTACAGGAACAAACTGTTTTTCTTTAAAACAATTTTCTTCTGTAAAAAATACAATGTTTTTCTGTCAAAATTACAGATTTTTTTTACAGTGTATTCAATGATTGGAGTATCATAGTTGAGATTTATTCCACCAGAACGAAAAATGCCTGGACCAGGACTCGAAACTGGGTACTATGGCACGGCAAGCTAAAGTACTCAGGTTCGAGTCTTGGGCCCGGCATTTTTCGCTCTGTTGGAATAAATCTCAACTATGATACTCCAACCTTTGAATATGTTGTTATTTATTTCGCATACTAAAATGTAAAAAAAAATACAAACGTTTCTAATTCTAAAAAAATATAATATATAGCCACGAACGGAAATATTCAATAACCTCTTTCAAGTTACCCATGATTCAGAAAAGTGCTATTTATCTTCAGAAAACCAGTATATTTTTTAGATTTTTTCCGCGATTTCATTTATAAAAACAAAATTCTTATATATTTTTGCTCTTTATCTTCAGAAAACCCAGAAACCAACATATTTTCGAGATTTTATGAAGCATTTATATATATAAAAAAAAATCTCATATATTTTTGCTCTTTATCTTCAGAAAACCCAGAAACCAACATATTTTCGAGATTTTATGAAGCATTTATATAAAAAAAATCTCATATATTTTTGCTCTTTATCTTCAGAAAACCCAGAAACCAACATATTTTCGAGATTTTATGAAGCATTTATATAAAAAAAAATCTCATATATTTTTGCTCTTTATCTTCATACAACCCAGAAACCAACATATTTTTTAAAGATTTTATGGAGCATATATAAAAACAAAATTCTTTTTTTTTTTTTTTGCTCTTTATCTTCAGAAAACCCAGAAACCAACATATTTTCAAGATTTTTTCTTTCTCTGCCGCTAATTTTTGAAAACGTTTCCGAGTAGTTTATATAATGTATTTATCAAACCGGGATATAGGTTTTTAGGGTGCTATCAATTCTCAATTAAACATTTTAAGCTGTGTCATTGAAATTATACATGCAAGAGTAAACAAAATATTATTAACTAGGGGGCTCAGCCCCCTACTCACTAACGCTCGCCGACCCCCGTGAATTACGAAGCAATTCACATTTTCTTCGCTCGCTCGCCACTTTTTATTTTTGCAGCAATTCTAGCTGAATAAGTACTACCATAACTCCACCATAAAACACCATAAAATTGACAATTTTTTAATGTAAAAAAATTATTGAAAACTTCGTTGAAAACACAGCTAAAAATGTATTTAGTTGGTGCTACCAATGGTCATAAATCATTTAAATACTATGAAAAAAAGATCTTGAAAGCACAATTAGTTTAAAGCTCATTGCACCTATAATACTGTACAACACGGCTTAAATTCATAAAAAAAGCACGACGTGATAGGAAGATAGTTTATATATATCATCAATCATTGTTTTAATTTAGTAAAACTGTTCTAATTGATGATTATAGATATTTGCAAAATAAATAATTTTTTATTTCAATAATTTGCATCTACAGCAATTGATGGCAGCATGTACAATCTAGACAGTTGACACTTTTGTTCCCTCCGATTTCGTGGGAGTGAAATTCATAAATAATTTCTAAATGAGAATTGAGAATTCATTTAAAATTAACGATATTACTCGTAATTAAAATGAGGAATCATCTCAAACGCTTTGGATTACGCACATGTTATTTTATTTTTAATAATTGCTAGTTTGAGTTTCACTGCTCTTTCGCTGGCCGCCATATTGGAGATTCTGGAAACTATGGTTGTTGCCAAACGATAATCTAGAAATTCAGCCCTTTTTCCGCACCAAGTAAGAGAAATATATATATAGATTTTAATGCAAATGTAAATACTGTTAATGTATCATGTTTGTCCGTAAAACATGTTTGTTAAACAGGAAAATGCTTACTTGTGCATGTATAGCATCCGAAAAACCTATATTCCGAGTCAAGAAAACAGATTAATAACTATAAAAACGACTCAGAAATGATTTCGAAAATCAGTGGCAGCAATCGAAACTTTGTTTTTATGCATGCTTCTTTAAATCTTAAAAATACATTGGTTCATAAGTTTTTTAAAGATAAAGGACGCTTTTCGGATTCGTGGGTAAAACGGAAGAGTTAATGTATGATTTTATTCGGGGTTAATATTATTTTTTTATATTAAAATTAATTTGTCATTTTTTACAGAGAATTGATCTAACAATTCTCATTTATGAAAGACAAGAACTTCGCAAAATCTATTATTAATTCAATGGGATTAAATAGACAACTTTCCAGTATTTATTTGGTACTTTTCCCTTGGCATTTTAAAAAACAGCTTGGCGCAATTTGGGATTTAGAAAAAGAGATTTTTAGCAAATGATAAAAACAGTTATGAAAACAAACCTGATAAACTTTTATGCTTGTTTATATACATGTATTCATAAATATATAAGCATTTTATATATATATATATATATATATATATATATATTTATATATATATATATATATATATATATATATATATATATAATTATAATATCTATGAATTTCAAAAAACATATCAAGTTCTATTCTACTTAAATCTCCAAAGAGATAATCAATGATACTGTGTATACAGAATACCACATAGCTAATAATTAACATGTGCAAACATAATATTACCATAGCTGATGCTTCAATGGTAATTGGCCAAATTTTACTCATACCAAAAGAATATTGAAAAAAGAAATAGAGAGAAAGGGGAAAAAAAAAAGAAATTATAAATTGGAGTTGCAATTAAGTAAACACAAATGGATTAACAAATTAAATATGAACCATACACAATGGAAAATTGGACCACATGAGAATTAAATATGAATTGGACATGGAAAAACACATGCACATGTACTCATCAGCCTGGATGCACCCACATGTGTTTTAAATAATAATTCAGTGTTTCATAATTCTACTGGCATAATGCTAAGATCAGTAGAATCATCCAGGTACACTGAATTATTACCAGACAAAAATTGGAAATATTAAAATTTGGAAATATTTAAATAGGAAATAAAAAACCATTAAGAAAATACAATATATTTCACTCACATCGATTATCCAAAAAACTGTAATTAACACCTCACTAAATTACCACGAGATAACAGTTTTGAAATAATAAAATTGGAAATATGAACGCGTAAAGTGTAGATAAAATATTTTACTCACAATAATTATACAGAATCCTTAAAATGTCACAACGTCTACATAATATTCACATCCACATGGCAATGCATCATACATGTTAACTAAGTCGAGTTGAGAGAAATGATTTGTAAGACAAGTTGAGAGCACACTTTTTTTAAAACACAACCCCATAACAATATTAAATATTAAATCAAACAAATATTAAATATTAAATTTCCTAATATGTTATAATTGTAATAATGTATGTTATAATTATTATTTTCTATATCTTTTGTTATATGTTATCGCACACTAAAACAATAATTTATTACATACCATGTTTATATTTAAATTATATAATAAATGTTATTTAAAAGAGTTGATGATTGAATTTATCATAAAAATAGGATATCCATATATTTTTGCTTGATCTCGAATATATCTAATATTTTTGTTTTTATTTATATCTGAGCATAAGTATTTTATACGATGTAGATAATTGATAATTATATTTTTATAAACAGATTTATGTAAACATGAAGCATAATTGGTAAAAATATTTACTTTAAATGGGAAATCAAATCTCTTATCATAAATATCAAAAATTAATTTATAATTATTAGTAATATTAATTTTTAAGTCAAGAAAGTTTATATTATTATTAATTAAATCATTTTCGCTTAATTTAAGCTGAGTAGGATAAAAATTGAGTGGTGATGTGCAATTTTTTTCATTGAAATAAAATATGATAATATCATCAATATAGCGATAAAATACATAATCATTGTTCGGACTTATATTTCTTTCATAATAATATAAGTAAAGGTCAGAGAGAATACTAGATGCGGTTCCGCCCTGCGGAATTCCCTGGCATTGTTTATAGATAATATTGTCATATATAATGTAATTATTATGCAATGTAAAATTTAGTAAAGTTTTAAAAAAATTTACTGAAATATGTTCTTTTAATTTTAATTGAGATTTAAATTCTTTAAATAATATACACATTGTTTTATGTAAGTCTTTTATATCAATGTTATTAAATAAATCATTAAAATCCAATGTTTTTATGAATTTTACCGGATTGATATTATGTATTTTATTAATGAGTTGAAAACTATTTTTTAGGCAATGTTGGTTATTATGTTTTAGCGTTATATCATATATCTGCTTTAAAATATTAAGTAGTAAATTGCTATATATATATATATATATATATATATTATTTTTATTGTTTTTAATATGCAATTTACTTCTTTTTGTATATAAAAATATATAAATTGCTTGTTTATATATATATATATATATATATATATATATGTTATATAAAAAATTTATTTCCTTCGCAAATCCTTCACATTTATTTCGCATTAGTCCTTTAAATTAATCTAACTTCTGACATAGTCAGTATTTCCTTAATTCTTAATAATATTTATTGCTATTTAATGTCCTTTTAAAAGTAAATACCCGTATATTAATAATTATCTTATTCCAAATCATAATCTAAATTTTTAAGTTCATTCGTAACTTTTATCAGCTCCCCAATCTATAAAATTCCGAGAGACGCTTTCTCATTTCGAATGTTTTTAAAAGCCATTTTTTTTATTATTATTATTCCATGCTCTGATTTCGCGCGCTGGGGTTTTTTCACTTCAGAATTAATGCGTGGCTCGAGAGGAATTCTTTCGCGTTAGAGCTTCTCCCCGCCTCATTCGCTGGGCTGGAGCTCGCCTCTCACTCATTGGTTTGTGCGCACGTGACGTCTTATTTCTGTATCTCTACGCTCAGTGAACAAAAGTCGCTTGCATCCATTGTAGATCGGATTTTTGACGTGTTTGGAAGTGTAAACAAATAGGTATCTGGTGTTGTGGTCTCGTAGAATTTTCATACAGCTCTTTAACATCTATTAAACGATGTTGTGAGCCATCGTGTAGCCTGAGGGCTATAAGTTTATACCTGTAGGAACTGTTACTGCCTCGCTCTTATTCTAAATAAACTATTTGTCTGGAAATTGGCTGGTCTTTACTGGAGAAACTCTTGTGGAATCTCATTATTGCTTCACCTCTTCGCCATGATTATTAATATCGACTGCAACCTTCTATATCTTTAACAAACTGCCATTTTCTCGTGGAATATTACATCTCGTGGTATCTCATCTTCGGCAAAACGCCACATATATATATATTGTAAATATTAAAAAAAATGCTTATGTATAGAAAACAGTGAAAAGGTTGTCAGAAAATTGTTGCCAAATTTCATTCTCTCACCACGCCCATTTTCTCTATCTCGCCAAGCCTCCTATCCAGTAAATGAACCAGTTTTTTTTTCATTAAATGTTGGTTTCGACAAGTGGACCCTAATTTTAAATTTAGAAAATGGAACTAATGTTAGAAATATATCTAAAAAAAAAGGTGCATAAAGCTTGAATATAACTTTTTTATATCCCATTTTTTAATGCTGAAACATAAATAGAGGGGTTGTAAATGTTAAGATCTACATTACCATTACTACACTAGTGTCCAGAAATTAAGGGATCCCATATAATCCTATGGGATTTCTTCCTCAATTTATCAATTATTGCTGTAACTTTTTGAGTTTCCACGATATTTCACTGGGTTTTTTTATATGAGTTGCCCTACAGTATTGACTATCAAGTCATGACAAAAAAATTGTGCTGTAGTTCGCGCATGCGCAGTTAAAATTTATTTCATACAAATACCCATATCTCATTAAATATTCAAGATATTAATATTTTAATTACAGTATTCTATTTCTACGATTTTTTGTCAAGTTTTTGGAAAGCGGTTTTAAATTCGTCTGAAAACCCTGTATGCTATTAAAAAAAAAAAAAAAAAAAAAAAAAAAAAAAAAAAAAAAAAAAACTTTTTGAATTTTTTACAGAAACGTTAACATCTTCACGAATATACGTGCTATGCTTACACAAATGCACACAAATGTTGAACAGGACCTACATAGTCGTTTTCTATAGTGACAGACCATATTTAGCATTTTCTGTTACTTGTGTGATCGAAAATATAATTTTTTTATTAAAATTATTAATGCCCCCCCCCCCTAATTGTCCTCGTGACAAAATTTTCATTGAAAAACATGAAGTCAAACATGTTCTTTACATCCTTAAAGTTCAAGGGCTTTTCCTCACGAGTTTCAGCAGATAGTCGACGAACCGTCTGAAATTGCTCACTGCCTCTTAATTTCTGGACACCGGTGTACATGCAAATAATATTAAAAGTAGTTCTAAAGTCAGAATATTAGTAAATACAAAGACACACCTAACACGAAAGGTTTATTATATAACTTATTACACATGAAATAAACACCTTTGTTGCGACATTTTATATTTATGAATAAAAACTGTTTTCAAATTCCACGCTATTTCGCCAATTTTTAGACTCTATAAGAAAACTGATTTAAATATGATGTTTTAAATATATTGTTTTAAATCTGACGTAATATTTTCCATTTAACGCTTTTCACAGGAAAAAATTGAGTTATTTTAAAGTTTTCTGTATCTTTTAATATTGACGTATAAATATATTTTTCAATTTTAAAGTGTTTAGAAATGTTATTCTTTGAGATTTTTAAATATGACGTAATTTTAATCATTAACTGCTTTTAGCACGTAAAAATTTAATTCTTTTAAAGTTTTCTTTATTTTTCACGTGTAAAAATATTTTTTAATTGAAAAATGTTTGGAAATATATTAACATTTGGTCCTTTTAAAATCTGGCAACAGTGGGTAAAAAACAACTTTTTTGAAATAAGAAATAAATGTTTATTCAGATAATGAAAGTTTAAATAAAACATTTGAAAAAAAAATTAAAAAAACCTAGGCAAATTAAAAAAAAATGTTTCGACACCACATTGTAGTCACGCATATGTCTGCAAAAGATGGTTAAATTGCAGTGCATAGTTTTTCATCCTATGAAATCCTTGTAACGAACTAGCTTGATTGATATAAAAATTAAATAGCGCCTACAATAAGTCTTCGATTAAAAATAAATAAATAAATAAATAAATAAATAAATCTGCTTCACCGTGTTTAACAAACATTTCTGTATAAAACTACAATTTTAAATATTTTTGTATGCAAAAGTTTTTTTTAATATAAGCCTCGAAAAGAACCCCAGTAAGAGCACAATAAATCCAATTACGGCAGCAGGAGCAGTGTTCGCTACTTCCTTTTAGAATAGAGCGATAGAACAATAAATATGCCAGATGCACCTTAAATTTGTTAAAACTATAAAATTTCATTAAAAAGGAACAAATGATGCAAAAAAATTGCGATTTGCACGATCGATTACGAAAAATTACCAGTATAAAAATGCACAAATAATGTGATCAATTACCTAAAAGATGATTAAAATACTTTAAAAGATGTTTAAAATTTACATTAAAATCATCTAGTACTTTCGGCTACGTGCTCAGCCTTCATCAGGATGATTAAAACGACGTTATCAATGTCGCCTGTCTGGATCTCACTCGCAAATGGCACGGTTCAAAATTGAGAACATCAGGGAGAGTCGAAAAATATTCATCCGGGTTCTAATGGTCGATGTTATTAAACAGGAAAGAGGTGGAGGAAGAAGAAGAGGAAATTTATTACACTTTATTGCTTTCTGATTAAACCAAGCCATATATTTGGAATATTATAAAATAATACGTCATTGCACGCTTTTTCATTCTTGTTTATTATTTCTATGAATTCACGGATTGCTAGTTTATAATAATTCTTTAAAGGGCATATAATTCTGGCATTATTAAGATATATTGTAATGTTCTCCTTTTGACAAAGTTTCGACAGAGCGGTAGATGGTCTATTTAATTTTAGGTCACTTTCATGTTCTTTTATACGATCTTTTAACTTTCTAATTGTCATCCCGATATATTCGAACTGCCGATCTTTTTCAGTATCAAATGGAATGATGTACACTCCTGCCATTATTTATATAAAAATTACCGATAGATGGCGCTGGCATGCATAGTATGAAGCAGATGTCAAAGAAGGCCTTCCACTTCGTGCAGAATCTTCCAAACGATTTGTTTCTTTGAAGCGTCTCACAAGCTTCAGTATCCCAGTAGTACATGAAACGAGCCCTTTTACTCATCTTGTGTCCTTTTTCCATGCGGAATTTTCGCAATGCGTAGGTTGCTGATTCCCCGTTCTTGTAAAAGATCTTAACCAACAACGCTTGATTTGGTAACGATAGTATACTTCTGGCATCGAATGAAGAATCTTGTGTATCGAGATGTTTTAGTTACAACCTGATTTACATAAATCTGCTTCATATTATACATGCCAGCGCCATCTATCGGTAATTTTTTGAACCACAACTTTCTTTGTTATTAAAAAAATTCGATCTCTCTCTAATTCCATTCGAGCATACCGCAATTTCTATGGCTTCATTTGTTTCCTTTTAATTTTTTTTTTAATTTTAACGAATTTATGGCTCACCCGGTATATGGAAATGCATGGTTACATGTCATCTAAGAAGGAAAAAAAAATACAGATTAATAAAGAAAAGGATCATAGGTCTGTATAAATAGGTAGAGATAAATAGATATTCTTTCTAAATGGCTGATTGTTTGCTTCATTTAAAATTTTATGCATGAGAAACCTTTTCGAATTCTTCTGAGAATAAAACTGAAGTGTATTTTATTCTAGAAACGTGAATTGTTTGGAATAACTTTAAATTTATTCCAGGGAAGGCTTATTTCTTTCAAAGTAAATGTAGAATAGTTGAAGTTTACTTTAAAACTTACCTGATTTAACCAATTAAGCTAAAAATACGTGATGAAATTTTGGAAATTGATTGATGCAATAGAAATTATTTATTTTTGAGAAGAAATATCGTTTTCAGGTAAGTGCATAGTTTATAATTACGTTACAATTAAAGGGTTTAAATTATATATATATATATCTATATATTATATCTGGAAATTATCAATAATGTATTCAAATAAAATTTTGTAGTTTACTAAAAACACTACTTTCATATTAGCCGCATTGCCAAAAGCTAATAGCCAACGAAATGTCTACGCACAGCAGCATTTTTAATTCTGATAATTTCATAGGTTTAAATACGTAGTTCGAATATATGTCTGTCAAATTTGTATTTTTTTTTTATATTATACTAGCAAAACCCGCGGCTTTGCTCGCGTAATTGTTGAAATATACCAAGTATCGCGCACTTAATTTTATTAGAGGAAATTATACAGCTACATAAAATTCTAAAATTATTTATTACGCCAAATTTTCAGTAAATTTCATTCTTATACTGCATTAGGTGAACATGAGATTTAAATCAGTGAGAAGAGCTAAAATTAATTCCAAATAAATGGTAATGTATTTTGAATGTTTTTCGCTCATTTCATTTTTCATTTGAAATGTTTAGAAGCTGGTTTAAGCGAGTATTTATATCTTAAAAATAAGTACCACGCCAAATTCAAAGCTTCTGGTTATGCAAACTTTTATAACAACTATATCACATAGAAATCGCAATTTTAGAATTTTTTCGTTCCTGCATACATTAAAATTTCTAAATTATTAAAAACTGTTTTGTGGATGAATTTATGTCTCTAACGTAACAGCCATGTAAAATTTCAAGTTTCTATCCCTAGCAATTTCAGATAAAGCATAGTTTAGAAAGCATTTAGAAAATTTCCCGCTTATTTCACCCTTTTAAATTTCGAATTTTTTTAAAAACCGTTCTTTTCTTTCTCGTTCTTTTTATTTGTATCTTAAAATTAACCTCCATGCCAAATAGTAAGCTTCTATACCAACTGTACCACATAAACCGCAATTTTAGAACTTTTTTTGCTCCTGCACCCTTTTAAATTTCGCATTTTTAGAAAACTGTTCGTAGTATTTACGTCTTGCTGACGAGTATTTACGTCTCTAGAGTAACAGCCATGCCAAATTTCAAGTTTCTAACCTTAACAGTTCCAAATAAATCGTAATTCAGAACGCTTTAAAAAAGCTTTTCGCGCTTTCACACTTTTAAATAAACATTTTTTAAACTGTTATTTGCGACCATTTACGTCTTAAAAGCAACAGCCATGTCAAACTTCAAGTTTCTATCTTTAACAATTCCATAGAAATCGTAATTTAGAACGTCTTTAGAAAGTTTTTCGCGCACTTCACTCTTTTAATTTTTTTAATTGTTCTGTGCGACCATTTATGTTTTAAAGTAACAGCCATGTAAAATTTCAAGTTTCTATCCCAAACAATTCCATAAAAATCCTAATTTAGAACGTTTTTAGAACGTTTTCCGCTTCACCCTTTTAAATTTCGAATTTCTTTACAAACCATTGTTAGCGATAATTTTTATCTTAAAAGTAACCGCCATGCCAAATTTCAAGTTTCTTGTCCTTTCAGTATCACAAAAATTATAATTTAGAACGTTTTTATCTCCATCACCCTTTTAAACTTTGATTTCTTAAAAAAAAAAAAAAAAAAAAAAAAAAAAAAATCTGCTTTGTCTGTTTATTTGCGTCTTAAAAAGTGTCAGGCATGTCAAATTTCAAGTTTTTGTCCTTAACAATTGCATAGAAATCGTAATTTAGAACATTTTTAGAACACTTTTCCCTCATTTAACTCTTTTAAATTTCGAATTTTTTAGAAACTGTTCTCAGCGGGCATTTACATCTTATAAGCAACTACCTTCAGCAAACAAAAAAACAAACTTTATAATATTAGTATATATTATAATTTTATTAGTTTATTGGTGGAGTTTTAATTTCATTATAGAATATAAGACAGTAAAAATTACATTAATATTGTTTTAAGTGCAAAAGGGTTAAATTTTCGTAATCGGATTGCCCAAGATAGAGATCGATTTAAAAAAAATCATTCTTGTAAATTAATTTTAAAACCTTAGAAAATAAGGAAATTGAGATACAGATTTCAAACAAATTTCATTTGAAAGAACAATTTTTCCTTTTCGACGGTGTAAAAATTGAAGTTGTGGAAGTTTTCAAGTTAAAAAAATTGCAGTAAAAGCGAAATTTATTAGTTAGGTTGTTGTCAACGTCAATATGATGTCAACTTACTCACGGAGATGTTTGTGCTTTATAATATGGAAATAACAATATATGGAACTCTATGCGTACACGTCATCTATATGAAAAAAAATCATATACATGCAAACATATTTATAAAGAAAAGGATCACATTCCTGTATAAATAGGTAGATATAGATTATAGGTAGAGATAGATTAATAGGTAGAAATAGATACTCTTCCTAAATGGCTCATTGTTTGCTTCATTTAAAATTTTATGCGTGAGAAGTATTTTCGAATTATTCTCATAATAATTACGAAGTGTATTTTATTCCAGAAACCGGAAGTTGTTTGGAATAACTTTAAATTTATTCCAGGGGAAGCTTATTTCTTTCAGAGTAAATGTAGAATAGTCGAAGTTTACTTTAAAACTTACTTGGTTTAACAAATTAAGCCAAAAATACGTGATGAAATTTTGAAATTGATTGATGCAATAGAAATTAGTTATTTTTGAGAAGAAATATCGTTTTAACGTAAGACTACCATTTACGTTACAAATAATGGTCGAGTTTAAATTTGAAAAATATACAAGGTGTTTCAAAAAGAATCATTCTATTTAAAATAATGATAACTACTCAGCTTTTAATCCGTTTCGATCGAATAATGTATTGGTAAAAAGAAGGAAATCTCGAGTTTCATGTAGTTATATCGTCCGTACGGGACCTGACGATTTAGTTAAACATCACTGGCATCCAAGATCGCCGGATCTCTCTGTATGCGATTTCTTCATCTGGGGGTTTATAAAAGACTACATTTATGTGCCTTCCCTTACAGCCACATTACCCGAACTGAAGATATGCATAACCAGGGCTTGACAAATGCGGTCGCCAGGTCGCCACTGGCGATCAAGTTTTTGTATTTGGCTACCAAATTATTTAATTTGATTGTTTTATTATTGTTATTATAATTTTTTGTACAAAAAATGACCTAAGAAATGAGCACAAACGGCATTTTTAATTTTGGTAAAAATAAGTTTACCAAATGCAAATTTTAAAGTAATAAAAACAATTATTTGACTGACTTCGACACGAAAAATAGGCAAAAAATTGTTTTCCTGCTTCACTATTTCATCGATGCTACCCCCCCCCCCTCATCAGATATAGATTTTGTAGCACTCAATTATCCAGACATTTCATGATATCGGCAATCAGCATTTCCCGAACATGCCGGTTAATGCAGCCTTTACATAATTTTGTTTTCATAGATAAATAATTTTGATAAATTTCATTAGAAAACATTGTTTATATCATCTTTCTAAATGATGTAACTATTCTAAACCATGTAACTAAATATCCTACAATATGCTTATTATTTTTTCCCAATTAATTGATAAAAAACTTTTGTGCTTTTGAAAATCAGTGACTTGGGTGGGGGGGGGGGGGGGGGTAATATTTTTTTACTGGCGACTAGAATTTTTTACTGGCTACCAGATTTTATCAAATTTGCAAAGCCCTGTGCATAACAAAAGCCGTGGAAGCAGTGGATGCAGACATGCTACCAAAAGTTTGGGACTAATTTGACCACCGTCGGCAACTGGCGGACCACGGAAGGTCAAATCGTGGACCGCCAAAAATTTTCAATTTGAATAAATAGTTTATTAAAAATTACATATAATAGATACGTTTGAACGATAGCCTTAGCAATGTTTCTTATATTTTACAAGAAATAGCACGATTAATTAATTATTTTTAATAATGATACATAGATGCTCTTATGTGAAACGCACAATACTGCGTTGGGGCACAGGCGGCGGAGGGAGGGAGTAAATAACAGACTTCTAATAAACTTGAGTCAGAAAATGAGAAATCAACTTCTTGACGCTAACATAACCAGCCCACCATCACGTGATGCCCAGTACAACAACGCCAAGCCAAACGGTTTTTTTCCCGCCAAACTCTGCTTGCAATTTCTGAAACCCCGCTGAAATCGTCTGCTTTCCTCTGGCGTTGACTGCACTTTTTATTTGCCTTTTAATTTTTTGTGTATTTTAATTTAAAACAGTTCATGGCAGCTGGTTATTCTTTTCAATAATTCTAAAAAAATAAAAAAATAAAGTAATAATAATAATCCCTGATGGCTCGGCCTACAGCCACAGGTAGATTTCGAAGACGCAGCCCGTGGGGCACCTGTTTATTTGGAATTGCAGAAGAAAGACCTATTTACCATGATGTGACAGTTGGGACCACCCACTTTGAAATATACCTCAGCCTGTAGGTGGAGTCAGCAGGGATTTTTTTTTGTTTTTATTTATTCATTTTTTTTTTTTACCGTAAGAGTTGGTCCATTAAAAACTTGTCAGTATAAAAGTTGTAGATAATATTAAGAAGATTTATAATAAATTTAAGTGGATTTGATATCTTAGGAATTGACGAAGTTATGCATTTTTTTCTTCTGAAACCCCTGTCTCCTTGGGGACATTTTTAATGAAATCAAAAATCTGTCATACATAAATTTTTGGCCCTTTTCCTAGAAGTAATAATAACTTTAAACGGATTCGATATGTATAAAAATTAAGAAGTTATGGTTTTTTTCTGTTTTAACATCTGTTTGTAGGCTGGGCCAGCAGGGATTTTTTTGTTTTTAATTTTTTTTTGCCGTAAGAGTTGGTCCTATAAAAAACTTGTCAATATAAAAGTTGTAGATAATTTTAAGGAGATTTACAATAAATTTAAATGGATTTGATATCTTGGGAATTGACGGAGTTATGGAATTTTTTCTTCTAAAACCCTCCTTCCCCCCCTGGTCATTTTTATTCATATCAAAAATCTGTCCTACATACATTTTTGGCCCTTTTCCTAGAAGTAACAATAACTTTAAACCGATTCGATACGTTATAATTAAGAAATTATTATGGGATTTTTTCTGTTTTCACAAAAAGCCCCCCCCCCCTTTGGTTCGATTTTGCCCATTAACGAACTTGACGAGATTTTATGCCCCTTTATTTAATGTATCAGTTTGGAAGAGATTTGTGCAGAATTATTAGAGTTATCGTGTCCATAAAAAAGTGACATAGATAGATAGATAAATTTTTGAACTGGGGGTGGTTTTGGGTTCTGGGAGTCATGATCAGCGTAGATCTGCAAAAATTTTTCAAAAATTCCAAGTTAGGGGAGAATGTAATAGGTAGTATTTCTTACGAAATTTACCTAAAAAAGAAACTACATATGCACGGCATATGTCTATACTATAGACATATGCCGTGCATCGAAAGGTGGACATATTAAGCACTTTTAATTTGGTTTGTAAATACACTTTATGATTAGACCTGCAATATAAAATAAACCTTAAGTGTCTATATGAGTTGTAATTTCCCTACTGGGCGAAAAGTCTATGTGTTAAGTGTCTATAGTCAATATTTTTCATAATATACGCATTTCAAATCGAGTGATTCCTTTTGAAATACTCTGTACATCGGTTTCGCCTTAATAGTAACAACAACTGAAGGCGGTTTTCGAAAAATATTCTCCCCCGCTCAACAAAGCGGTAATACTTTTGCTGCTGGCTCATTTTAAACGCAAAAGCATGACGCTATCAGGTATCTTTATTTGTATGATAATATTTGTAATCGAACAATTTCTTTCATTTTTAATTAAACTAATTACATCTTGAGATATAAATGGTTGTTGTCTCATGACAGCAGTTTTTTATTCTTTCAAGCGCTCTCGCATCCGGAAATTTTGTTCAAAACGCCAACTTTCGGCCATTGCCTAAAAATGAAAATAAAATTATTCGATTACATAGCTTCTGAACGACATGGCTTATGCACTTGCGAATTTGTTGCGTTTACATACAAGATTGAATACAAAATGTGTCAGAAAGTAGCCTGTTTGGATCTGCGAATAGCTTTAAGGGCACTGCTGAAGTACTGCTGAAATATATTACATTTGTATCTGGCCATTATAATATAAATATCAGATTAAATTTGGATTACGTTGGATAAACTGGATTGCATTTGATTTATTATTCATGCACAGTATGATTAAAAAACAATTTTTAGAAAAGTAATATATATATATATATATATATATATATATACAGTGGAACCCCGATTTTACGTTTTTCACGGGGCCAGCAGAAAAAAACGTACGAAACGGGAAAACGTAAAATCGGGGTCAAATAGAGAAAAACACTTCAAGAAAACAAATTATACAAAAATAAACTTTCCAATACCATATTAGTATTTAAAAAAGACTGCTATTTATTGAGTTTTCTTTTTAAGTGTAATTTCACATATACTCTATTTGCAATACATGCAAGTTTTTGCTTTTTTTTAAAATTTTCATGCCTAGTTAAAATTTTTTAAAATTTTTAAACTCGCAATGGCTTCTGCCGATGAGGGCACGATGTCTTCTGGATGTTCATCAATATCATCCTCACTTCAATATTGCGAAATCAAATCGGAAATAGTCTGAATGTCTGTGGTAGCGATAACATCCTTATCGCAATCAATGTACTCATCAACATTGATATCTACAAGTATAAATTCATACTTTTTTGTCTTCCATAAAGAGCTCCTCCGGCAGTGCTTCACTGTTAATTTCGGATTTTGAAAATTCTCCCTTCAGAAAAGCATTTGACATGCATTTTTCATCTACACCATTCTACGCCGATGAGATGAAGTGAAATGCATCCAGCACATTTAGCTTTGTTTTTTAAGCATCTTGAAGCTCAACTGAATGAAGTGAAAAAAGACCTTTTCTTAACAGTTTCTTTCTATAATGCATTTTGGAGGATCTGTTTATTCTCAAGTCACGTGGCTGAAGTGAACTGGTACAGTTGGGTGGAGAAAATTCTATACGCATATTCTTCAAATTCAGATTAACATGAGTGCACTGGTCTACGAATAAAATTAGTTTTCGCTTTTGTAAGCTCATTTTTTATATTAAATTTTCTTACAAAATCTTCAAAAAGATTTAGGGTCAGCCAAGCATTATGGTTGTTAATGTTTTTGAAGCAACGGGGCGGCTTCTTGGATTTACCAATCATAAAGGGTGTTAGATTCTCTGTTCCGTAATAACAAAACTATTAATCGCACTTTTGATAGCTTCCGACTGTGCCACGTTTCTCCTTTCACGGTGTATGTTCTACCAGGGAAAAGATTAAAAAGAAATAATCCGATCTCATCTGCGTTAAAGATGGCTGTTTTGAGTAATTACACATAAGAGAAGGCAACGTTTTTGTCCATCCATTCCTCAGCGACCGCAGTATTTACTTCATCTGCCTCACTACTAATAAACTTGTAACACAAATTATACCTCTTCTTGAATCTCTCGATCCAACTGATGATTGAATCTGTCGATCCAACTAATGATTGAATCTGTCGTTCCATGTTGGATGTCATGAAATTCTGCATTTCAAGTCGAGAAGAAATTTCAAGAGCCTTTTCATACAAAATTGAGCCATTGATTGTGATCTTGGCAGCACGAGATTGTTTAAACCACTCGTATAAAATCTTTTCCAGTTCCTTAAAAGGAGAGGTTTTCACTGTTTTTCTTTTCTTTGACAAAAATCCCAGTTTTTCAGATTTTAATTTCACAGATACCTCTTGTTTTAGGATGGTTTGTAAAGTGGAATAAGCGATACCGAACGATTGTACGCGATCCACTTCAATTCCTTTGGAAACTTTGGATTTTTCGATAATTTCTGCCTTTTCGACTACAGAGAAACATATTCTTTTAGACATCCTACTTTTTACTGGCAATCACTAAGAGATAGCAAAAGAAAGCCCCCCCCCCCCCCTCCGATATCTCGCAGGTTTGGTCAAGTACTGATAGACGAATAATAGTTTTTCGTTACTTTAAACAGTTTCTGGTAACAAACAACCAGTTGACCAAGTAGAGAGAATTTTTGTTCTTTTGAAAAATTTTCCATGAGTGAAAAAATATAAAATTTCCTGAGGTACCTCGCCTAAAATGACGTACCAAGCGGAAAACGCTAAGAGTAAATAACGTAGAATCGAGGTACTTTTAACATTATCGGAATCGAAATTTTCTGGGACCGACGAAAAATAACGTAGGAAGCGGGATAACGTACGAAACGGGTTACGTAAAATTGGGGTTCCACTGTATATATATACTTGAATGTTGCTTTTTCGAAATCTTCCTTGATAGTAGCCGTTGAAACATGATCTGTAATTTATACTCTATTAATTTTACCACACCCAGCTAACCTTATTGATAATGGCATCTGGTATGTTCTTTTAAACAGCTCAACAGAATAAATCGCAGATAATAGAACTCCAGTAAACATTGGATACGTAAAAACACTGGATTAATTTTAACACAATTATTCTAACTGGTAAATAAATCTTATGATTTGTAATTTTCCAACTGAGTGCAAGAATTGTCAAGCTAGGTTTCGAACCAGTGATCTTTTCGAGTAAGTTACCAATGCCAAGCTAACTGAGTTACCCTGGACATATCTGGCGGACACAATTCACCCAGGTAACCTTATTTTTAATGGCATCTGGCCTTTATTTTAAGCAACTGGGCAGCATAAATCGCAGATAACGGAACGACAGTAACCTCTGGATACGTAATTAATATTGATTAATTTTAACACAATTTTTTGTATTGATAAATAAATCATATTATTTGTAATTTTCTGATTGAGTGAAAGAGTGTCCAGGGCAGGATTCGAACCAAGGACCTTTAGGCTTTATCTGCCAATGCTCTGCTAACTGAGCTATCCTGGACGAATCTGGCTGACACACACTAAGTTATAGCTTAAGCAATCGTTTGATTTTCAAGTGCAAGATTTCGGTGATAAATTCGTTGGTTGTATTCTTAAAAAAATCCTTAAAATTAAAAAGCAATAATAAAGTAGGTTTTATTTTAATCATTATGTTTCAAGTTCTTATATAAACACAGAATTTATAAATTACTTATTGGTTTGTCAGTAATTTTAAAACTTTCTCAATTATTCTAATGCTTAGTAATTCTAGAAATTTATACTCCAATTCTATTTAGTTAACTTTTAGAATTAAAAAAGGCTAGGCTGTTGAAATACGGAATGCATGAATATAAAATAAAATGTTAGATTGTATTAGACATAAAATAGCATCATAAATCATCTATCTGATATTTAAAAATGTATTTTTATTGATGAATCTCTTGGTTATCTTTCTCAAATAGATGTATTATGTTTACAAGATAAGCGCATTACTCAAAACATGTTTCTAAATCTCGTAGGAAAATTTCAAAAACAAATCAATTAACCACATTTGTAATGTACTTTTACATTCTGTACTTGTAACGATAAATTTAGTTACAACATTGTGTAAAAATTTGATGCACATAAAGTTGATTCCCCAGAACACTTATGTAACTTTAAATATGATGTTATATTACATAATTTTAATTTCTTTAATATCTTACACAGATTTTCACTTCTCGGTTAATGCTCTTCGACATTTTAAGTCATCAAAAGTATACTTAGATGTCAAATCTTTGTGTGAAGTTTACCTTTACCATTAAAGTTAATATTGCAACAATATTTAATGCCAATAACACTTCGGAATTGGACTTTCCCGAAAATTTAGCTATTCATCTTAATCATGAAGTTATAGTTAATGAAAAATCTGATTCCACTATGCTCTCTCCAACTTGGAAAAACTTGTTCAGTTCAACCATATATATATATTTGTATATATTATTAACTTTTAATCTCTATTTTGTGCATATATTTTATTTATTATTATTATTATTGCATCGAATTTGTTTTTAATTCTTTAATTTATGTATTTATTTTATTTTATTTTTATTTATTTGTTCTTATATACATATTTATATTTGTATGTAATTTACTTTATTTTGCTGACTCTGTTGTTTATTCAATTTGCTTCATAATTCTACATATGTTCTGTATCCCCCTGTTTGGATAATGCTCTCTTAGGATTGACTGATGCCTCCTTCATTTCTATTGGCTGTTTCCTGTAACTTATTCCCTTTCCTTTCCATTTTCTTTCAGTTTTTCTCCCGCCTTCCAAGTGGTGGCATGTTTTTTGCGCCTGATGAAGAAAGACAAAGCTCTTTCGGAAAGGATCCTAGAATAGGTCATAGAAGAGGAGTAAAATAATTAAACCTTTTTTTTTAACTACATTTAATAATACCACATTTTAGTGAACCACATTTAGTAATAGTGCAGTCATACCAGCGTAGAACAGAGCGAATCAAAAATAGTAGCTGCAAACGTCGAAAATCCTGGATGTTTTCCCAAGAAAGAATCAGTATCAAAGAGTTTGAGTACAACTTCTTTATTGGCTAACTTGTCACACAAAAATGGAGCAATCTTAAATATACAACAAGGCATTTTATAAAAATCCTGTTAACGGCGAAATTCTACAAAATAAGGACACATTCTTTTGATGCCGTGGCTATTTTCAACAGACGTTATCACTCAAAAAGTACTGCTCAAAAGTCGGGTAATTGGATTTTAAACCCATTTCGCATATTTTAAACCCATTTCAACCCATTTCTTCTAGCTTGCACGGAACAAACCATTGCTCCTGGCAAGCTAGAAGACTCGAAGAGACAACAACTCAACTTAACTATTAGTTTTTCATTGATGGTGACCGAGTAAGTTCGGTTGAAAACGTTTTGATTTTAAAAGGACTTAAATGTACTTTTAAATGTTTTATGTATGTTTTTACGCACCTTCAAGCAAGATACTTATATTTATTTGTGCCTTTATGAATTTTAATTATTAAACAAGGTGAATTTGCACTGAAATTTTACCTTTTTATTGAGTATAGATTATGTTGAGAGTTTCTAACATAAATTTACTTATTCAAATTGTTAAATATCATTTTACTAAAAATTCATTTATTTTTTTAATAATTTTGTACTTTGATATAATTGATAATTTGAAAAAACGTCATTTTCAAAGTTCATAGAAATTAATTAGTTATAAATATTCGTAAATATGTAGAGTAAATATTTTCCGAAACAAAAAAAAAATATTATTCCGTTAATGAGACAGAACATGTTAAATGAAACAACGCCTAGTAAAATGCTCCTCACGTAGTTAAAACAAACTTTAATTAATTTGCTTAAATATTTCCGTTGTTAAACATTTTCAGCAATTTGGCATTTAATCAATACATATGCTAAGCAAATGAAAGTGACTGAACAGTTCCTGAATTTATTTAATCTTGTTGCTCAGTTTTACGTGAAACTCAGAGTAGTTCATTTAAAAGTATTTTTAAGTTGTCCAAAGTTTGAAATGATTTTTAATTAAAAGTTTGTATATTTTAAAGTTTGTAGAGCTGCTCTAAAAAAATAAGTAGTATATAAAAGTATATATTTTTTAAAACAATCATTTTTAAGCACTCAATGTTTATCGTGAAAAAACGCCTAATTTCAAAACTGGAGTTCATGATTTTCCCCAAAAAATTATAATACATTAATTTGGCGTGGACTCCGAATGCGATTATTGAAAATTCACTTCGATAGAAAACACGAGCTAGTGAATTTATTAAATATATATATAATATTTGCAGCGTTTTTTTTAAAGATATGGCAGCAGAAAAAAAGCATTATGTAAACTATAATTTTAGAAATTCTAAACTGATCCCTCGACTTATAATCGTAATATAATTAACATGGAACTATTAATTGATTAACACCTGTTTTTTAAATAATATATTACACACTTTATTTTTTTATTTATATTTTCTACGTTATAGTGTTTAAAATATTTCATTGTTGCAGCTCCACAGACAGATGGCTTTTTTGGCAAGCATGATTTGGCGTATAATAAATAAGTTTTATTTAAACTATAATTTTAGGATTTCTAAATCAATCTTTCGATGTATAATCATAATTTAATATGAAATTATTAATTCCTTAAAGGCTATTTTTAAATAACATATTACACAATTACGGGCAATTATACAATATTATCATTTGTTTTTGAAAATGGCTCGGAGTGAGCAGAAACATGTCAACAATCTAATAAAAGTTATTTTACTGTATATTATATTGTTAGTTTACACTATTCAGCATTTAAAAGAATATATAACATATTACACTTCAAATCTTTTATTTGTATTTTCAACGTTAGAGTGTTTAAAATAGTATTTCCTTTTCGCAGCTCCACAGCCAGTAGGCCTTTTTTGGCTAGCGTGATTTGGCGTATAATTAAATTCATTGTTGTTGCACCTCGTATACAAGTGTAAACACAAAGAATATTTGGCGATTTATCCCATGCTTCGGAATAACGGAAAAATGCAATAAAAATAAAGTTATTAATTTAAAATTATATCAAAAAATATCAAAGTGTTGTATAGGCATTTTAAACACACCATTGGAGATAATTTGTTTGATTCTAGCTTATCAGGAAGTGAGTTAAAATTCGATTATAAAATTCCATCTTTACATACAACAACCAAGTTGAATTGCGTAAAGTGTATAATAAATAATAAAATAAATAAAGTAAAGCAAATTTTCTCGCTTAATCCTGCAAATTTTTATGTTTCTATCGAGGTATTTTTAAAACTTTCCAACATAGTTGAAAAGTGTTTATGAGTTCGGTTTGTCTGTCTGTCTGTCTGTCCGTGCTCTACCTCGAGAAAATATACTCGAATTACCTTGAAATTGATATATGTTATTCAGATATACTATAGCTTGTTTGGTATTGAAAATGAAATGTGTAGCACTTATGGTTATTTCACAGGGACACTCAAAAGAATTATGTTACATTAAGGTCTATGGGAAAAAATCGTTTGCGACGTATTTAATAATGTTACACTATTTTAAACATATTCAAATTGAATATGTTTAATTGAATATTATTGATATATATTATATTGAATATTATAATTTTATTGAATATTACTGAAGTGCACTACAAGGCGCTTACCGTAAGAATATGGTGTGCATAGAATGTATTGTTCATTTACAGGGACCCTCAAAAGAATTTTGCTACAGTACTGTGTATGAACAATAATTTCTGGTAGCTCGTTTTCAGTTGCGGTCCGCGTTTTCAAGTGTAGCTAATTTTTTGCATATTAATTCGTGCATCTACATGCTATAGATAATATACAGGGCTGTTGAAAAGATCTTACGTATATTTCCGTTTAGTGATGGGAATTGCAGAAGGGGAATTTTTGATTGTGATATGTATTTCCTTACTGAAGTAAATTTTAGCATACTGTTGTATACATACATATCTATATATCATATACAGGGCTACACAAAATGATTCGGATAATTTGTTTTACTATTGATAGTAATTGTTGAAATCGAGTTTCCAAATGTGATATGACTTTTCTAAATTGATTACTTAATATGCATAAGGAACTTTACACACTACATAAACTCTAACCTTAACAATTTAGTTGTTCTTAATGGCATCATACAGCGTCATTTAACATTTTCAGCCTAATTTATCATTGTTAACTCTAGTATTATTATTCATTCCTTATTGTATATTTATTACTTACTTCTATCCATTATTATTATCTGCTTCAGCATCTTACAGTATTATTGCTCAGTATCACATAGTATTATTTAGTACTACTCAGTAAGATTGGTAAATTGTATTTTCAGAATTAGTATTTTCAGAATTTGTATTTCAGCATTATATAATATAATTATTGCAATTATCACAAATTATATTTTAGTAATGCTCAGTATAATAAGGTAAACAAACCTTCTTGGCGGGGCTAGTTGAGCTTAAGCAAAAGGGTAGGCATCCCCGCCCGGTTTGACCTTGATTACTTAGTAAACTGTGAAGTTTTGTTACAGTAATCTGAATGTGTTTCATAATCTATATTTGACGCATGATTTTTCGTTCTTGTTATTCTAAAATTCCCCAGATTGTCAGGTATACTTACAGAGATACTAAAAAATAGAATAACGATTCTTTTTACTTTCGTCTGTCTTTACAAGAAGAAAGTATTGGATTCATAAGAATTTTCGACTCTCAGTTTTCGACGGATTTACACGTTTAGAAGGTCTTGAATACTATTTGACTGATTTTAGAAAATATCTACCGGGATTCTGTTTGTCTGTTTGTGACAAAAATTTTGTGGATACTCTATCTCAAGAACTAATGCACATTTAATAAAACTATACATTTACTTAGACCCTGATACAAATTGGTGCTCAGTAGTTTTTGGTATAAATCGCCCGACAGGTGGCGCTGTTATGCTGCATTTTTCACGATTTTCACAATAGCTATTCAAGAGCTAATGCATGGATTTTATTAAACTTCAGATTCAGTTAGACGTTGACATTAGCTGTTGCTGATTAGGTTTTGGTGTAAATCACCCAACAGGGGACGCTGCTATGCTACATTTTTCACGATAGCTATATCTCAAGAACTAATATACATAATTTTATCAAACTTCAGATTCTATTAGATCTTGACATATGTTGTTGTTTATTAGGTTTTGGTGTAAATCTCCCAACAGGTGGCGCTGCTATACTGCATTTTTCAGGATTTACACGATTTTCACGATAGTCTTATCTCGAGAACTAATGCACGGAAATTAATAAATTTTAGATTCAGACAAACCTTGATATAAATTGGTGCTGATTCGTTTTGGGTGTATGTGAAACATGTATGAGATAGAAGAAAGTTTTGGGAATGTGACATCCGACTAGTTTACGAATGAAAACAAAATATTTTACAGAAATTTTGGAAAGTTGGTGATTTAAGTTTAGATAAGTAACACAGCAGCCAGAAAAGGGTCTTTATCAGAGTTCAATGTCTGTCTAATGCATTTATAGGAAAATACAAACCATTCTTCTATTCGATACCAAAGCATTTGATTAGTAATGTTTTTAAATTCCATGCATTTAGAAATGAAAAAAAAAAATGATTCAGTTGACGAGTCAAACAAATATGCGTTGTTGAGCGAGAAATTTTATTTTATTTTGTTTATTTATTATTTTATTATTCAGAACAGCTATAAAATACAGGGTACATCAGAGACATGTATACACTGTAAGAAAAAACGGCAAAAAATCCAGCATAATTTGCTGTAAATTTATGCACCCAAATTGCCAGCATTTTTTGCTGTAAAATTTAATATGATTATAGTCGTATTTGCAGTAAAATTAGCATGTTTGAAGCACATTTTGCTGTATAATTCAAATCATAATGTAATTTAAGGCATATTTTGCCATACATTTTTTTTTTTTACAGCAAAACATGCTGGGAATTTGGGTGTATACATTTACAGCAAATTTTACTGTAATTTCCGTCGTTTATTCTCACAGTGTACACATTTTGAATGATTATAACTCCAGTTATTATTCACATACAATTAATATTTAAATTGCAAAAGAATCGACATAAAGTGTATAACTTTTGCTCCTACCGCAGATGTACAAAATTATAACCGTTCTCGTCAATACACTGTTTATAACGGTGCGCTATTGAATTAAACAAATATTTCATTTGGTGTTGTGGAGCATTCTTGCTCAACGGCGGTTCCGGAACATTGTCTATGAACATCTATACGTTACAAACTTATCTTTTATATCGTATGAATTGTAAGTCGCATAGGTAGATCTTCCTGAAACTCCCTGCGATATTGTTTTTACCTCCAGGCTATGAAAGCTAGAGAGCTAATGAGGCCGCAGGTTCTGTATGTACGCATGTATGTACGTAACGCGATAACTCTTGATAGAAATATCCGATTTGCTTAAATTTTTTTATTTAGGTTCATTCTGATAAGGCACTGCCCTGATTAGATTTGGGGGGTTCATTGGTTAAGTGTAAAAGGGTAACGACCCTCCCCCCCCTTAATTTAGATCAATGGTGTTTCATGCAGAATTATCTGATTTGCTTCAAATTTGGTATACAGGTTTTTTCTGATAAGGGGCTTCCTAGATTAGATTTCACGTTCATTGGTTAAGTATAAAGGGTGGAAACGGTGGGAGGGCTAATCCCCCCTTAATTTAGCTAAATGGGTATTTCATTCAGAATTAACTGATTTGCTTCAATTTTGGTATACAGGTTTATTCTGATAAGGCGCTTCCCCGATTAGATTTGGAGGTTCATTTGTTAAATATAAAGGGAGGAAACGGGGGGACTAACCCCCCCCCCCCTTAATTTAGCTAAATGGGTATTTCATGCAGAATTATTCGATTTGCTTCAAATTTGGTATACAGGTATATTCTGATAAGGTGCTTCCCTGATTAGATTTCGGGTTCATTGGTTAGGTATAAAGGGTGGAAACGGTGGGGGACTAACCCTCCCCCCCTTAATTTAGCTAAATGGGTATTTCTTTCAATAGAATCTTTCAATACAAAATTAAATTATTGTAGAAAGAATTTATTGTGGATTTTTGACTGTTGGTAACTGCTATAACGAAAAATATTTAAATTTAATAGGAAAAGGCTGTTAGAATTTTGGTTTTTTCTCTATATATATTAAAATAATAAGATTTTTTCAAATTTTAATATTTTGAGCTTCATAGTAGGTATTTAGCTATAAGTACACAAATTTTCATGCCTGTAAGTTATATAGTTTCTGAGAACGGCTCTGTGACGGACAGACAGCGGAGCGGGAGTAATAGGGTTTCGTGAGATGAACGAAACCCTAAAATATATATATCTATATATTAAATTAAAAAAAATCCATTATATGTTTCAATAAAAAAAAAATGTATAAATCTATATTCTTTAACTCGGGAAGTCAGGGTTGAATCACTTAACATATATTAAAATAAAGGTGAGTCTGTATATGTTCCTTATACAAATCTACATTTTTTGACCGAACGAAACAGGATATACATGTTTTAGAACCCTTGCAACTTTCTGAGGCCAATTTTTGCTTTTTTTTTTTCAATTAGCTGTGACTATTTATCTTTTACAAATGCTTTTTTTTTTTTTTTTTTTTTTTTTTTTTTTTTTGTAATTTTTAAATGCATAATTTTACTCCTGTTTCCACAAAAAAGAAACTGCGTATGGACAACATTTTTATAAGCCAATAAAAATTCAAATTAACTCGCTATATTTTTGCATACGAAATTGATATTATTCTGATTAATACCCATCTTTCGTAGATAAAATGAAAATAGTGTACGAGAAGTATGCAAAAAGGACATAATACCTTATTTTAAACATTTAGCACATTTAAACATTTTGTTTGGAACTAAAACATTTTCTGTAATACAGACATTTCAGTTTCAGGAAAAAAAAATCTGAAGTAATAATAATAATAATAATAACCTTCTACATATGATGTCACATTCAGTGGTAGAAACATAAGGTATATTCAAAGTAGGATCCGTATTAACTAGAAATAAAAATTATGTCATTTTCATGTAATTACTGTGTAGACTTAATTTTTGTAAATCAAAACATATCCATTTAAGAAATGAATTTTTTTCATCAGTAGATGCATCTTTCTCTTCTGAAATTAACGTCCATAAGCTTACTAAAGGTTTTATTTTCAAGTCATAGGACATAGAATTTCAGTGAACGTTTCACTATTCGGATAATTTTATTACCGTATTTTCGGTAAATCGTATATTATTTTGTTAAACACGCCAAAAAAACGCTCATACTCATTGATAAAACTGAAGGATTTTATTATGATTGCATGAAAGCAACATCATTTTATTTTCTGAATGTCGTTTTAATGAGTTATGAGTGTGAGTGCACAAAGCTTGGTTTTGCTATCGCCGTTTTTTTTTTTTTTTTTTTTTTTTTTTTTTTCCGAGAAAGCCGTTATGATTAGCACAGGCCGCGTCAGGTGGGTCTGATAGTTTATGATTAAAAAATAAAAGAAAAAGGATTAGATAGTTATTATGTTTATTTAATCCTGCTGCAATACAAAATTTTCCAAACTTCTTCAAAACCTATTACATAGCCTATTATCATATATTGATAGTAAGCAATATAATTAAATACATAATCGTTAGATTTCTGTAAACCTTAAATTATCACATTTAGATAGCTACTTTTAATGAGTTAAAAAAAAGTAATTTTTCCAAAAATTAAAAAAGAAAGAACGAAAAATCATGTGTCAAGTATAGATTATGAAATACTTTCCAACATATTCATATTACCAGCATATTCATTATTGCACTGTAAAAAAAAAAAAAAAAAAAAAAAAAAAAAAAAAATGTAAATTCACGGGCATTCTCCGTGAATTGCTTCCGTAATTTGGGAAATGCCACCTTTTCAAGGTAAGATGCCATTTTCCGTAATTTTCATGTTTTTACGGGCAAAAACCGTTTATGTAAGAACAAAGCTCGTTTATCTAGGGACAAAACCTGTTTTCTTATGGACATTGTCTGGAATCTCTGCTGCAGTAGTTTTACTGCTACAATTTTTTACAGTGAACGAAACTTTACCGTTTAATAAGGTGAAAGATTATGTCTAAGTAAACAATTTGGGAAATTCATAATACATTAGAAAACCCAATTTCAGAAATTAACATAAATAGTGCGGAAAATGTCTAATTTTTTTGTGCATACCTATATATGATCTACGGATTTGTATATAAAGTACATAGTATGTTAAAATTTAGTTCAGTTAGGAAACGCATAGTGCAGTTGAAAATTCTGGAAATGTACTCTAGCTCTTTTGTGCTGCTCTGTATATGATCTATAGAATTTATATAAAATAAATAATATAAAGAAAATTAGTTATATTTAAAAACGTGTACCGCAAGTGAAAACGCACTTCCAGCAATTATTGTTTATAGACAGTACTGTAACTGAATTCTTTTGTGTGTTCCTGTAAATCATAAATGAATGCTAGGCACATCATATTCCATAGTAAGCATCTTAATGTGCACCTCAGTGATATATTTCCATTTAAGTATGTTTGAGATAGTGTAACATCTTTAAAATACACCGCAAACGATTTTTACCTACATACCATAATGTAATGCAATTTTTTTATTGTCCCTGTAAGCGAACTACAAATGCTACACACTTAATTTTCAATACCGAACATGTCATATGTAATTTCAATAACATATATTAATTTCACTGCAATCCGAGTATATTTACGTGAGTTAGAGCACAGACAGATGGCTTACAAACAGAGAAAACCAAATTTATAAAGTCTCTCAACTATGTTGGATATTGTTAAAAATCGGCCCATAAGAATAAAAAATTTGGCATCTAAAAATTCACTTACTTTTAAAATTATTTTGAATTTTTTAAAAATTTTTAGTTTTTTTGCGAACGCCAATTTAAATTTTCATAGAAATTAATTAATTAAAATATCCGTTAACATGTAGAACGAATATTTTCTGAAATAAAAAAATATATATTTACTTAATGAGACAACATTCGTTAAACGAAACAATGCTTAGTAAAATGTTTCTCACGTAGTTAAACGAAACTTTTATTAATATGCATCAACAAACTGATTAAATATTTTCGTTGTGGAAAATTCTTAGTTGTTTGACAGTTAATCAATAGATGCTATTAGTGAATGAATGATAATCAACAGTTTTTTTTTAAGTTATGTTAATGTTGTTCAGTTTTACGCTGAACTTTATTAGTTCATTCAGAATTAAAAGAGAATACAAATAAACATAAAGGTTGCAACATTTTTAATTTCATACATTTTTCACTTATTTGGCAATTTTATCGAAAAAAAAATAATTATTTGTTTTAAAAAAACATTTAATAAAAATTATTGACAATATTTAATGTTGAAATTTTGAACTAAGCAAAATTGTAATTAAATTTAATTCATATATTAACTGCAAAATTTAAACATATATGTAGACCAACTGTGTTATTTTTTTATGCAAAACAACGATCGTTGCTTTAACAACGATTAATGTTTTGCTGGCATTCAATTTTTCAATAATTTGTAGCCTTTGCGATCGCCATTTTCAATTTTCTTAGAAATTAATTAATTAAAAATATTCGATAACACGTAGAACAAATATTTTCTAAAATAAAAAATATTATTTAGTTAATGAGACAACATTTATTTAAACAAAACAAAGCTCAGTAAAATGCTTCTCACATAGTTAAACGAAACTTTTATTAATTTGCATTAACAACCTGCTTAAATATTTTCGTTGTAAAAAATTCTTAGTTGTTTGACAGTTAATCAATAGATGGTCTTAGCGAATGAAAGAGAATTAACAGTTTTAAAGTTATGTTCTTCTGTTGTTCAGTTTTAAGCTGATCTTTTGTTCATTCAAAATTAAGAGATAATATAAATAAACATAAATGTTCCCAATTTACGCCGTGGAGTTCCAATTTTGTGCTTTTTTCACTTATTTGGCGATTTTATTGAAAATAAATTAATAAATGTTTATTTTAGAAACATTTTTAGTAAAAATTGTTCACACAAATATTTAATGTTGAAAATTTAATTAAGAAAAATTATAATTACATTTAATTGACATATTAACTGCACAAATTAAATATATGTGTCGACAAACTGTATTTTTTTATGTCAAAACAACGATAGTTTCTTTCACAATGATGAATATTGGGCTGGCATTCAATATTTCAATAATTTGTAGTTTTTTTGGGAACGCCATTTCCAAATTTCATAGAAATTAATTAATTAAAAATATTCGTTAACACGTAGAACAAATATTTTCTGAAAGAAAAAAATATTTATATAGTTAATGAGACAACATTCATTAAACGAAACAAAGCTTAGTAGAATGTTTCTCACGTAGCTAACGAAACTTTTATTAATTTGCATCTACAACCTGATTAAATATTTTCGATGTGAAAAATTCTTAGTTGTTTGATGTTAATCAATAGATGCTTTTAGTGAATGAAAGAAAATCAACAGATTTTAATTTATGTTATTCTGTTGATCAGTTTTACGCTGAAGTTTAGTTAATTAAAAATTAAGAGAGAATATAAATAAACATAAAGGTTGCCAATTTACGCCGTGGAGTTCCAATTTTGAGCTTTTTTCACTTGATTGGCGATTTTATTAAAAATAAATTAATAAATATTTGTTTTAGAACATTTTTAATAAAAATTATTCACAAATGTTTAATGTTTAAAATTAGATTAAGCAAAATTATAATTATATTTAATTGACATATTAACTGCACAAATTAAACATTTATGTAGACAAACTGTATATTTTTTTATGCAAAACAACGACCGTTGCTTTCACAATGATGAATGTTGGACTGGCATTCAATTTTTCAAAAAATTGTAGCCTTTTTACGAACGCCATTTCCAATTTTCATAGAAATTAATTAATTAAAAATATTCTTTAACACGTAGAACAAATATTTTCTAAAATAAAAAATATTATTTAGTTAATGAGACAACATTTATTTAAACGAAACAAAGCTCAGTAAAATGCTTCTCACATAGTTAAACGAAACTTTTATTAATTTGCATTAACAACCTGCTTAAATATTTTCGTTGTAAAAAATTCTTAGTTGTTTGACAGTTAATCAATAGATGGTCTTAGCGAATGAAAGAGAATTAACAGTTTTAAAGTTATGTTCTTCTGTTGTTCAGTTTTAAGCTGATCTTTTGTTCATTCAAAATTAAGAGAGAATATAAATAAACATAAATGTTCCCAATTTACGCCGTGGAGTTCCAATTTTGTGCTTTTTTCACTTATTTGGCGATTTTATTGAAAATAAATTAATAAATGTTTATTTTAGAAACATTTTTAGTAAAAATTGTTCACACAAATGTTTAATGTTGAAAATTTAATTAAGAAAAATTATAATTACATTTAATTGACATATTAACTGCACAAATTAAACATTTATGTAGACAAACTGTATATTTTTTTTATGCAAAACAACGACCGTTGCTTTCACAATGATAAATGTTGGACTGGCATTCAATTTTTCAAAAAATTGTAGCCTTTTTACGAACGCCATTTCCAATTTTCATAGAAATTAATTAATTAAAAATATTCGTTAACACGTAGAACAAATATTTTTTGATAGAAAAAAATATTTATATAGTTAATGAGACAACATTCATTAAACGAAACAAAGCTTATTAAAATGTTTCTCACGTAGTTAAACCAAGCTTTTATTAATTTGCATCAACAACCTGATTAAATATTTTCGTTGTGGGAAATTCTTAGTTGTTTGACAGTTAATCAATAGATGCTCTTAGCCAATGAAAGAGAATCAACAGTTTTTAAGTTATGTTCTTCTGTTGTTCAGTTTTACGCCGATTTTTAATTCATTCAAAATTAACAGAGAATTTCAATGTATATAATGTTTGCCAATTTACGTCAGACAGTTTCCGTTTTATGTTTTATTTTTCACTTATTTGGCGGTTTTCTAAAAAATAAATTAATAATTATTTGTTTTAGAATAATTATTAGTCAAAGATATTGACAAATATTTAATGTACTTCTTCTCATTGCTAAAAGGTGTAAAATAAAAACATTATAAATAGTAAAATAACTTTTATTAGTTCGTTGACATGTTTCGGCTCTATCCGAGCCATTGTCAAAACAAATAAGCATTTTCTATAATGGCACGATATTTAAAGTTATTATTTGAAACGCTATCATTTAATCTTTCACGTACTTTTTAGGGTTTCGTTCATCTCACGACACCCTATTACTCCCGCTTCGTTGTCTGTCCGTCACAGAGCCGGTTCTCAGAAACTATTTAACTTACAGGCATGAAATTTTGTGTACTTATAGATGAATACCTGTTATGAAGCTTAAAATCATAAAAGTTTTAAAAAAAATGCATTATTTTAATATCAAGAGATAAAAATCCAAAAATCTAACAGCCCTTTCCTATTAAATTTAAACATTTTTCGTTATAGCAGTTGCCAACAATTAAAAATCCACAATAAAATAATTTCTACAATAATTAATTTTCTATTGAAAGATTTAAGGAAAAATGAAAATTAAATAAAAAGTGTCACCAATTGAAGAAAAAAAGATCAATATGACGTCATATTGGTAATAAAACAGAAATTTTCAAACATTTCTCAATAATACAAGGAGTATGAGTATTTGTAAATACAGAAAGCAGCTTAATATGATGTCATTAGAGAATTAAAAAGAAAAATTAATCTGACGTCTAACATTTTGAAGGTCTCTATACAACATGTTTAATTTTGAATTTTTTTTTTTTTTTAATATCGCATTTAGTCCACATGACAGATATTATTATGGCAGAGTATAATAGCGGGCCGGTTCAGATATTCGAAAAAATGAGAAAAATAGACCGGCAAATTTTTACTTTATAAAAAAGACTTTTTTTTTTTTTTGGAAAAAGAAATTTATTTGGATTTATTAAAAAAAGGATAAAGTGATTTGAAAGGAATATTAAACGAAACCCTTTGTGCGATCTTCGATCACACTTACCCACTTGTTTAAAATTACGCATGATATTTTTTATTTCGGTAAGTTAAATGATGCTGTATCGTTACATATTGTATTTTTGCATGCAACAATCTCTATGGTTTCTCTTATCATGGATGAATAGTATAGACTGGAGGGATCATTCTAGTCTATACTACAGCATGCTAATGCGTCATTTAATTCAACCCTGACTGTGCAAAGGATTTTTATTGCAAACCGTGTCAATCACTGTGATTCAATATTTATTGAAGTTGAATAATTTTTATTTCATGCAAAACATCTTAATTTGCTATTTTTCGAAACGAAAATATTTTTCCTTAAGTTATAACTTACACTTTTCCCTGAAAATGCAATTGCCATCATCTATTTGGCAGATATTTGATGATGTGAAAGCTGAAATAAAATTGTTTCAGGGCTACGGAATTATACAAAATGAAAGTATTTGAGTCCGAGATCCCGGCTGCGAAAATTTCACAGTAAATCATAAGCAAAATTTTGTTGAACTTAACACTGAATGTCATACCCAATCTGTTGAGAGATTATGTTATATCGCAAAATGGTGTAATAAAATACGTTGAGATGGCCCGGCACTGATCGGCATTATTTACAATCCTATCACATAGTTTTCATGTGGCATTTTTATTCAAAAAATGAAAAATTTACTTAAATTACTGAAATTGTAAATGTACATGAAATTTTACATTTACAATTTCATGTCCGTAGTTTAAATTGCTTTTTATTTTATTATTTTATTGTACAAATATATATATATATATATATATATATATATATATATATGTATATATATTAAAATTTAAAGCATAAATTTGTATTGATTTAATAAAATAGTTCACTGAAGTCTGTAATTTACAAATGTATAAATTTTAAATGATCACTTTCGTAAACAACAATGTTATTTTATGTTTCAAATGTTACATTTCTATTACACTTAGCGACGATGATGTTGGTATAACGGAAAAGTACCAATTAAATATTTATTTCGAAAAATTGTATTGTTTATTTATGCAAATAAACAGATTAATTGAATGAGGAGCTCGAAATCACAGCGGTCTTCCGAACTCTTCAGAGCCTCGAGCCAAAACCTAGCCGTTTTTCGAGGCATTATATTTATGCAATTTACAATTAAAATTTTTCCGGTTCTGAATCCAGCTTTTAAAGAGTCCGGTCAACTGTCGGGAAAGAGGAGAGTGTAGGGAAGTTGGACGGTAGTGTGATCGCAGAGCAATGAAATTATTTGTACATTTACAATTTCATATCTGCAGTTTAAATTGATTTTTATTTTATTTTTTTATTGTATAATATTTTTTGTTTTTATATTTTAAGCATAAATTTGTATTTATTTGATAAAATGTTCATTAAAGTCTGTAATTTACGAATGTTATAAATTTTAAATCATCACTGTCAAACTAACAATGTTTTTTTTTTTTTTTTTAAATATTTTATTTCTATTTCGCTTAGCGACAATAATGTTGGTGTATCGAAAAAGTACCAATTAAACATTTCTTTCGACTGCTTTACATAACAACCCGTTTTTCCGTAAAGAAATTGTTGTATTATCTAATCACCGAAATTTTGTTACTTTAGTTTTTTAGCTCACAGGCTATCAAAGCCTGAGAGCTTATGTGCCCGCCGGTTCTGCATGTACGTACGTATGTATGTATGTACGTAACGCGATAACTCTTGATAGAATTCACCGTTTTACTTTAAATTTTGTTTATAGGTTCCTTGTGATAAGGCGCCTCCCTGATTAGTTTTGGAGGTTCATTGGTTAAGCATAAAGGGGGAAACGGGGGGCTAACCCCCTATAATTTAGATAAATAGGTTTTTCATGCAGAATTATCCCATTTTCTTCAAATTTTGTAAATAGGTTCATTTTGATAATGCGCTTCTGTCAATAGTTTTGGGGGTTCATTGGTTAAGTATAAAGGGGGAAAGGGGGATACCCCCCCCTAATTTAGATAAATGTTTTTCATGCAGAATTATCCGATTTTCTTCAAATTTTGTATATAGGTTCATTGTGATAATGCACTTCTCTAAAGAGTTTTGGGGGTTCATTGGCTAAGTATAAAGGGGGAAAGGGGGGGTAATCCCCCTTAATTTAGATAATTGGGTTTTTCTTGCAGAATTATCCAATTTTCTTTAAACTTTGTATATAGGCTCATTGTGATAAGGCACTTCCCTAATTAATTTTGGGTGTTCATTGGGTAAATATAAAGGGGGGTAAACGGGGGGCTAGTCCCCCTTAATTTAGATAAATGGGTTTTTCATGCAGAATTATCCGATTTTCTTCAAATTTTGTATATAGATTCATTGTGGTAAGGCGTTTGCCTGATTAGTTTTGTGTTTTCATTTGTTAAGTATAAAGGGGGGAACGGGAGGGGCTTACCTCCCTTAATTTAGATAAATCTGTTTTTCAAGCAAAATTATCCGATTTTTTTCAAATTTTGTGTATAAATTCATTGTGGTAAGGCGCTTGCCTGATTAGATTTTGAGGGTTTATTGGTTAACCCTTTAAGACCTGAAGAGTTTTGGTAGAAATTAAAAACATATAAAAATTCTATTTGATTGAAAAGAAATATTTAAAAAAAATTACGTTGTCAGGTTATGTCAAGGAGGATCTACACAATTGTGTGGTGCAGGCTAAGCTTTAAATCACAGGGAAAGAGGAAATTGTTTTTTTCTTAGGATCACCTACACAATTGTGTAGGTTAGGTCTTAAAGGGATATGTATAAAGGGTGGGAACGGGTTCTTATCCCCCCCCTCCTCCTTAAAATATTGTCAATTTCTTTATTTTTCGAGTGGCATTATTCTTTGAAAAAATAGCATAATATACAATTAGTGTGAATAGCCTGTGAGCTCAATGCCCTCAGTTTAAATGGGCAGTTTTCTTTATTATTTATTTTGTTGTTTTTTAGCTCACAGGCTATCAAAGCCTGAGAGCTTATGTGCCCGCCCGTTCTGTATGTATGTATGTATGTACGTATGTACGTACGTAACGCGATAACTCTTGACAGAAATAACCGTTTTGCTTCCAATTTTGTTTATAGGTTCCTTGTGATGAGGCGTTTCCCTGATTAGTTTTGGGGATTGATTGTTTAACTATAAAGGGGGGAACGGGGGGGGGGGGCTAACCCCCTTAATTAAGATAAATGGTTTTTTCATGCAGAATTGTCCAATTTTCTTCAAATTTTGTATATAGGTTCATTGTGATAAGGTTCTTTCCTGATTAGTTTTGGGGGTTCATAGGTTAAGTATAAAGGGGCTAACGGGGGGGGGGAATCCTCCCCCTAAATTTAGATAAATGAATTTTTCACGCAGAGTTATCCGATTTTCTTCCACTTTTGTTTATAGGTTCCTTGTGATAAGGCGCTTCACTGATTAGTTTTGGGGATTGATTGATTAACTATAAAGGGAGGGGACGGGGGGCTAACCCCCTTTAATTTGGATAAATGGTTTTTTCATGCAGAATTATCCAATTTTCTTCAAATTTTGTATATAGGTTCATTGTGATAAGGTTCTTTCCTGATTAGTTTTGGGGGTTCATAGGTTAAGTATAAAGAGGGTAATGGGGGAGTTAATCCTCCCCCCTTATTTTAGATAAATTATTTTTTTTTCATGCAGAGTTATTCGATTTTCTTCAAATTTTGTATATAGGTTCATTGTGATAAGGTTCTTTCCTGATTAGTTTTGGGGGTTCATAGGTTAAGTATAAAGGGGGTAACGGGGGGGGTTAATCCTCCCCCCTTATTTTAGATAAATGATTTATTTCATGCAGAGTTATCCGATTTTCTTCAAACTTTCTATATGGGCTCATTGTGGTAAGGGGCTTCCCTGATTAGTTTGGGGGTTCATTGGTGAAGTGTAAAGGAGGGAAACGGGGGCTACCCCCCCCCCCTTAATTTTGATAAATGGGTTTTTCATGCAGAATTATCCAATTTACTCCAAATTTTGTATATAGGCCCATTGTGGTAAGGCACATCCCTGATTAGTTTTGGGGGTTCACTGGTAAAGTATAAATGGGGGAAAAGGGGGACTAATCCCCCTTAATTTAGATAAGTGGATTTTTCATGCAGAATTATGCGATTTTTTCAAATTTTGTATATAGGTTCATTGTGATAAGGAGCTTCTCTGATTAGTTTTATGGGTTCATTGGTTAATTATAAGAAGGAGAAACGGGGGATGGTTGTCTCTTAATATATTGTCGATTTCTTCGTTTTTCGAGGGCTTATTTCAAATTCTTTGAAATAAGAATATAATTTACAGTTAGTGTGAATAGCCTGTGAGCCGTCAGTTTAACTGGGCAGTTTTCTTTTATTTTACTTGTTTTCTCTCTTAATTTTGAATGGACTATAAAGAAGCAACATTCGCATGCGAAATGAGGATTTTACTTCGGTTAATGATCAACTTGATGTTTTAACTGAATATTAATATAATATATTAAACCCTTCACGATGAGCCTCTCCTCTTATCTTTGTGCACTAGTTTCTCAGTAAAGAATTTTTTATATTATGTGATCACCGAAATTTTGTTGCTTTATTTTTTTAGCTCACAGGTTATCAAAGCCTGAGAGCTAATGTGCCCGCCCGTTCTGTATGTATGTACGTATGTATGTACGTAACGCGATAACTCGTGATAGAATTATCCGTTCTGCTTCAAATTTTGTTTACAGGTTCATTTTAATAATGCGCTTCCCTGATTAGTTTTGGGAGTTCATTGGTTAAGTATAAAGGGGGGAAAGGGGGGCTAACTCCCCCTTAATTTAGATAAATGGGTTTTTCATGCAGAAGTATCCGTTTTTCTTCAAATGTCGTATATAGGTTCATTGTGATAAAGTGCCTCCCTGATTATTTTTGGGAGTTCATTAGTTAAGTATAAAGGGGGGAAACGGGGGCTAACCCCCCTTTAATTTAGATAAATGGGTTTTTCATACAGAATTATCCGATTTTCTCCAAATTTTGTATATAGGTTCATTGTGATAAGGTGCTTCCCTGATTATTTTTGGGAGTTCATTAGTTAAGTATAAAGGGGGGAAACGGGGGGCTCCGCCCCCCTTAATTTAGATAAATGGTTTTTTCATGCAGAATTATCCGATTTTCTTTAAACTTTGTATATAGGCTCATTGTGATAAGGCAATTCCCTAATTAGTTTTGGGTGTTCATTAGTTAAGTATAAAGGGGGGTAAACGGGGGCTAATCCCCCTTAATTTAGATAAATGGGTTTTTCATGCAGAATTATCCGATTTTCTTCAAATTTTGTATATAGGTTCATTGTGGTAAGGCGCTTGCCTGATTAGTTTTGGGTTTTCATTTGTTAAGTATAAAGGGGGGAACGGGGGGGGGCTCACCTCCATTAATTTAGATAAATGGGTTTTTCAAACAAAATTATCCGTTTTTCTTCAAATGTCGTATATAGGTTCATTGTGATAAAGTGCTTCCCTGATTATTTGTGGGAGTTCATTAGTTAAGTATAAAGGGGGGAAAGGGGGGCTAACTCCCCCTTAATTTAGATAAATGGGTTTTTCATGCAGAAGTATCCGTTTTTCTTAAAATTTCGTATATAGGTTCATTGTGATAAGGTGCTTCCCTGATTATTTTTGGGAGTTCGTTAGTTAAGTATAAAGGGGGGAAACGGGGGCTAACCCCCTTTAATTTAGATAAATGGGTTTTTCATGCAGAATTATCCGATTTTCTCCAAATTTTGTATATAGGTTCATTGTGATAAGGTGCTCCCTGATTATTTTTGGAAGTTCATTAGTTAAGTATAAAGGGGGGGAAACGGGGGGCTAAGCCCCTTAATTTAGATAAATGGGTTTTTCGTGCAGAATTATCCGATTTTCTTCAAATTTTGTATATAGGCTCATTGTGATAAGGCACTTCCCTGATTAGTTTTGAGGGTTCATTGGATAAGTATAAAGGGGGGGGACGGGGGGCTCCCCCCCTTAATTTAGATAAATGTGTTTTTCATGCAGAATTATCCGATTTTCTTTAAACTTTGTATATAGGCTCATTGTGATAAGGCACTTCCCTAATTAGTTTTGGGTGTTCATTAGTTAAGTATAAAGGGGGGTAAACGGTGGCTAATCCTCCTTAATTTAGATAAATGGGTTTTTCATGCAGAATTATCCGATTTTCTTCAAATTTTGTATATAGGTTCATTGTGGTAAGGCGCTTGCCTGATTAGTTTTGGGTTTTCATTTGTTAAGTATAAAGGGGGGAACGGGGGGGGGCTCACCTCCATTAATTTAGATAAATGGGTTTTTCAAACAAAATTATCCGTTTTTCTTCAAATTTCGTATATAGGTTCATTGTGATAAGGTGCTTCCCTGATTATTTTTGGGAGTTCATTAGTTAAGTATAAAGGGGGGAAACCGGGGCTAACCCCCTTTAATTTAGATAAATGGGTTTTTCATGCAGAATTATCCGATTTTCTTTAAACTTTGTATGTAGGCTCATTGTGATAAGGCACTTCCCTAATTAGTTTTGGGTGTTCATTAGTTAAGTATAAAGGGGGGGGTAAACGGGGGCTAATCCCCCTTAATTTAGATAAATGGGTTTTTCATGCAGAATTATCCGATTTTCTTCAAATTTTGTATATAGGTTCATTGTGGTAAGTCGCTTGCCTGATTAGTTTTGGGTTTTCATTTGTTAAGTATAAAGGGGGGAACGGGGGGGCTCACCTCCATTAATTTAGATAAATGGGTTTTTCAAACAAAATTATCCGATTTTTTTTCAAATTTTGTGTATATTGTGGTAAAGCGCTTGCCTGATTAGATTTTGCGGGTTTATTGGTTAAGTATAAAGGGTGGGAACGGGTGCTTATCCCCCCCCCCCTTAATATATTGTCAATTTCTTTATTTTTCGAGTAGCATTATTCTTTGAAAAAATAACATAATATACAATTAGTGTGAATAGCCTGTGAGCTCAATGCCCTCAGTTTAACAGGGCAGTTTTCTTTATTTATTTATTTTGTTGTTGTTTTTTGTTACTTGTTTTCTCTCTTAATTTTGAATGGACTATAAAGAAGCAACATTAACATGCGAAATGAGGATTTTACTTCGGTTAATAATTAATTTGATGCTTTAACTGAATATTAATATAATATCTTAACCCATTCACGATGAGCGTCTAGTTTTATCTTTTGGGCACCCGTTTTTTTGTAAAGAAATTATTATATTGTCTAATCACCGAATTTTTGCAATTAGATAAGACGAGACTTTCTATGCGAAAATACTGGTGTCTAAATTCACAGATTTTGAACATCCTATACGGCACATATACAGGTCGCTGGTCGCGGGTGTGTTAAATAATTATTTGAATTGGCCTCTTAAAGTTTGGCTTATTTTACAAATTTTGAAAAGTTCGGTTGTTTGTTGGAAACAATGTGGGATGATTGTTGATTAGTTACCAAGTGTTAAAAATTGTAATTTCGTAATATATAAAATTGTTTACTTTAAATGAACAATTAAACCAATAAACTAAAAATAATATTATTACTATCCCTATCCACCTAACTAGTTTTTTAATACTCGTCAATGCTCAGCATGAGGACAAAAATGGAGGGTAATTAATATCGGAATGAACCAGAGTTGAGCAAATTTGTAAATTGCAATTATCTGCAATGTAATTACAGTTAACTATATGTAATTAATTATAATTACAATTACACTGCAAAAAAATCTTGCTGCACTGTAGCCGAAACTACCCCCACCCCATTTCCATTATTTGACGAAATTTCTGTGCTTGAATGTGTGTAACTATAATACATTACATACAATTAAATTGTAATTACGTTGTAGTTTCTAATCCTAAACGATCTAGCCAATGGGTTAGACCAAGTCCATGAGGCCAAAAATTTGGAGGAAGTCCAAAACGATGAAAGGGCATTCCAAAAGTTCACTCCTAGTTAAGTCCAAACAGGAAAGGAAATGGTCAGGGGTGGATGGCGCAGTCTTACACTCTCCACAAATAGGGAAAATCTTGATACCGTTGTCAAATTTCAGGCATCTCAAGTGTCCACTCAAAAATCTTGAAACAGTAGACTGCTGGGTCACGGCTACCCCCAAGAGCAATAGCTCGTCCAGTCTTTTTGCCACAGTACCAGTTGTAAACTGGAGGGGAATGCCAAGATGTGTCGAGAGTATATTTGGCTCTTGAACAAATATCCAGAAAAGTCAGGGTGGAAGTGTGTGGTGTCAAAGAAACCCCCTCCAGTCCTACTAGCTGCCTCACCGCGGCGAGGGGGTGCCACTGGGCGGAATGGAAGAAGTACATCGGGAGTGCATTATCCTGGTAGGGTCACCCAAGGCGTGAAGGCCATTCCACTATGCCCAGCTAAAGATAGTAGGCAACTTTGGAGCAAAGTCAGACTTCTACCACTGGTGCTCCACAATTCCGTATGAACAGAGGCTGTCACATTCTCCTTTTTTCCATGAGCCATTTGTAATGTAATTACGTTGCAAGTAATTGTAATTACAAATTTGCCCAAATCTGGAAGAAAGGCATAGGTTATACTAGGTGCTGAGGACATCGCTAATTAATGACCTTTCCTCACTTGTGAAAAATTTCAAATTTGTAACATAGGTCCTATTATCAGATACCCATTAATTTTTAATTACAAGGAGTCGTAAAATGAATTGAACTGTTTTGAAATTCAATATGAAGTAAACGGTTACAACTATTGAAGATATTCTTGAAAGAGGGTAATCTGTGAAGCAGTGGTGAATACGACTACAATCTGGAAATTTCTTTCCCAAAAAATTTTTTTCTAGTTTTCATCGTCTGATTTAAGAGAAAAATCTTTCTAGAAAATTCATTAGAAAAAACTACTAGAAATTACTGGTGTAAAAGAGCATGCTGAGTTTGAATTAATTACCTGCATTGGGTCGGGTAACCCAGATTTAATCGATTCGGGCTGGGTCGGTTAAGTAAATTTTTTTCGTTGCGGGTTGGGTTCGCTTTAAATGTTTTAAGGTTAGGTTTTGACTTTTTCGATTCGGGTCCGGGTTGATTCGATTTTTCAAAAAAAAAAGTTCCTGAATGTTTTTCAAAAGAAAAAACTATATAGTTCAATATTAATGAGTGTATATTTGTTCATTTTTATACAACAAATATAAAATTCATATTACAGTATAATTGTCGACTTTTTTTTCCATAATTCTATTAAAATATGGATTAATGACTTTGAATATTTGTGATTCGGGTTGAAGTGTGTTGGGTTCGGGCTGAAGAGTGTCGGGTTTCTGGTTGACTTTAAGAAGAAATTTCGGGGTCGAATACAACCCGATATGTGAGGACTGTATTAAAATATGCATTAAGGTTTTTGAATATTTCGGATTCGGGTTGAAGTGTGTCGGATTCGGGCTGAAGAGTGTCGGGTTCAGGTCGGGTTTCTGGTTGATTTTAAGAAGAAATTTCGGGGTCGAATACAATCCGATGCGCGAGGGCTGTATAAAAATATGGATTAATGTTTTTGACTATTTCGGACTCGGGTTGAAATGTGCCGGGTTCGGTTTAAAGAGTGTCGGGTTAAGGTCGTGTTTCGGGTTACATTTAAGCAGAAATTTCGGGGTCGGGTAAAACCCGATGAATGAGGACTCTAGTTTGAATGGCAGGATTCGCCCCTAGTGTGAAGTACGGAATGTATTTACTATGCTACTTTATTTTAGTTCTCACACTGTAATAATGCTCAAAATAACCTTGAAATTTCAAAAGAAAAGGCATTATTTTGGGCATTTCTACACCAAAATAGATTAACGAGTACAAATTCAGTGAACTTTAATCCATTTTCATCCATAAGATTTGTTGTTTTAACAGTTTGACATAGTGTAGTGTCATCTATTAGTGCTAATTAGAGCTATAAAAGAAAAAAGCGTACATACTAAAGAAATTCCCGATTTCTTTTTTTAATCCCTTGTAAAATTTATGTTAATAGCTGCTTCTGTTTATATGTCATAGAAGTTTAAATTGCGTTCAGTGCATTATAAAACACCTTGTATTTTGTAATAATTAATAGCTTGGTAACCACTTTTTTCAAAATTTTTAAATGTAAATTAGTGAAAAATATTCGTTAACACGTAGTATAAATATAATTAAAAAACATGTAGTTAATGAAGCAGTACTCATTAAATGAAACAAATATTAATAAAATGTTTCTTAAATAGTTAAACAAAAGTTTAGTTATTTACCTATACAAATTATTTAAAAAATATTCGATAACAAAAATTTGGAACAGATGTGTTACATTCACGCACCGATGCGATGTTTGGCGACTTTTTGATTGGCGCGATTTCCAAGTGCGCGTCAAACCAATAACTTAATACAATAGCTAAGTTACCATTAAAGAAAAAAAATCCCCAAAATTTGGCGACTGTTTTCCTTTTTATAACCGATTTAAAAAATTCGGTGCGTGAGTGTAAGACATCATAGCCAAAAATTTTATTAATTCGTCATTTAATCAATAGATTTGCTTAGCAAAGAAAAAATGACTCAACAGTTTCTAAAGTTATTTTATTTTTTTGATCCGTTATATGTGTTTAATCCTTAGACTACGGTTCGATACGTATACATCTCAGTGGACTATTTTTTAGTTCTATTTGTAATACTTTTTGAAAAATAATCTCTGTCATACACTTATAGTAGGAAGAGAAATATCCCACAAAGAAAAATTTTTGTAAATTGTAGTAAGAGTGAATATAAAAATGGTCTCCACTCCTTGGCCGTAATCAAGTGTTTAATTTATTTAAAAGTATCATAGTTCTATTTAATACTTGGCAATTTTTCCATAGAAAATTTCTCACGCCTTGCATTCATAATCTTTCAAATTTTAATTGCTTGAAAGGCGTATAGCCAACAGAGTGAAAAAATATCCAGGCCGGGTCTCGAACCCCGGTCATCAGTATAGCGCACTGACGTTCTACCCACTGAACCACTTGGAACGATACCCAGCCTGACATTTTTTTCACTATCACATGTTGACAAGGCTACAATCGAAGCTTGAACCATCGATGCTGGATTCTCAATAGTGTCGTGTTTGCCCCAGGGTGGTGGCTCACGTAAAAATATTTCATCTTGAGCTGCGATTGTAGCCTTGTCAACATGTGATAGTGAAAAAGTGCCGGGCTGGATATCGTCCCAAGTGGTTCAGTAGGTAGAACGTCAGTGCGCTATACTGATGATCCGTGTTCGAGTCCCTGCTGGATACTTTTTCTCTCTGTTGGTTATACTCCTTTTAAGCAATTCAAATTTAAAAAAGTATCATAGTTCCTTAAAAATTTTTAATTAGTTTAAAAAATAGATTTTATCTTTGCAGATTTTAGAAGTGTTCTAAAAAAAGTAAATAACTAAATTAAACAAATAAGGTAAAATAAAATTTCTCTCTCAACTACATAATTTTTTCTGTAAAATTCCCAGAGTCATTTTTGTTTCTAAATACTCAAAATTACAGATATTCTTACAAAAATATTATTAAATCCAATAACGCTCCCCTTTTGCAAATAGAGGCAAAAGATCTTTCAGAATTTTTGCCAAAGTTGTAGATTTAAGTCGAATTTAGGGATACGGCATCCACTGAAATGTATCTTGCACAAGTCAATTATAATACATTTATACGGAAACGAAAAGCATTTTTCGATATTAAACAACACGTACTTGAAAGTAATGGTTGCAAACCATTACTTTCAAATTACTACAAATTACTTTCAAATTACTACAAATTTATTATTATTATTGCATTATATATAAAAATTACTCTACACACACAAAAAATGTGTATTACAGTAAGAAATTTTACTTTTTTATTTACTTAAATATTTATTTATTTTTGAGAACAGTGCTAAAAGCGGTAAAAGATTTAAAAAGTCATTTTGTTAATGAGAGAACACTCATTAAACGATACAAAGCATGGTAAAATGCTTGTCACGTACTTAAACCAAACTTTAATTAATTCGTCCCAGCAAATTGCTTAAATATTTTTGTTGCTGAAAGTTTTCGATAATTGGACACTTAATCAATAGACGTTCTTCTCAAATGGAAGATACTCAACAGTTTCTGAAATTATTTTATTTTGTTGCTTGTTTTACTTGTCTCTAAAACAGCAACAATCTGATGTGAAATATTGATTTCATATTAAACAAATAATTAGATTAAGAATACAATTAATTGAATGTAATATATAATCATTTACATATATATTATTTAGTATCCTTATGTAAAAATATTACAAATTTATTATTATTATTATTATTATTATTATTATTATTATTAAACATTTTTCTCTACAATTAATCAAGACAGATAAGGAAATATGTCTCTTTACTGCTTAATGTTTAGCGCAATCTTTTACCTTTTTAGTTAACCAGTTTAGATCACTGACGCAAAATAAAATAATCAAATAAATTCAGTTATACATTTAAGATATATATTAATTCATTTTCAAATAATTATAATTCACCATAAATAATTTACATATTCATTTACAATAATTCATTTCCATATATATTATAATTATACATTTATACTATAGTACATTTATGCTATATATGTGACATACATATTTATAGTTATACAGTTATACATGTAAAATATATATTAATTCATTATAATAATTCATAAAAAATCATTTACATATGTATTATAGTTATACATTTATACAATAAATATATTAAGTATATTAAATATATATTTATAGTTATATTATATAGTTATACATTTAAAATATACATTAATTCATTTACAAATAATTATAATTCATTATAAATCATTTACAAATTCATTTACAATAATTCTTTTACATATATGTTATTTGGTATCTTTATATGGCAAAATATTACAAATTTATTCTTCTTCTTATTATTATTAAACATTTTTCTCTACAATTAATCAACACTAATGATGAAATATGGCTCTTTTTCTGGTTAATTTTTAGCGCAATTTTTAACTTTTTTTAGTTAACTAATTTAGATCACTTCCGCAAACTAAAATAAGCAAATACATTAAGTTATACATTTAAAATATATATTAATTTATTTACAAATAATTATAATTCATTATAAATAATTTACATATTCGTTTATGATAATTCATTTTCAATAATTCATTTACATATATATTATAGTTATACATTTATACAATAATACATTTATGCTTATATTTATAGTTATACAGTTATACATGCAAAATATATATTAATTCATTATATTAATTCATAAAAATTCATTTACATATATACAGGGTCATTCATAATTCCCTCCGGGGTTTCGAAACGTTATAGTAAAAAAACGAAGACGAATATGAAAAAAAGAAACATATGAAATTATTCCGAAACTATTCAAGTTTTACTTACATACATTACAGGTGTTCTATGTGTGAACCCTTGGTCACACGGCATACATCCATGCGATAGTCCTGTTCCTGCCATACTCCGTTTCTTTAAATCTGAATCAGTGGTGTCAGTTCAACGGGCCTTTCGTAATAAATATCGAAAACAGGGACCAACTGACAAAACAATTCATGTGTGGTACCGGAAATTTAAAGAAACGGAGTATGGCAGGAACTGGACTATCGCATGGATGTATGCCGTGTGACCAAGGGTTCACACATAGAACACCTGTAATTTATGTAAGTAAAACTTGAATAGTTTCGGAATAATTTCATATGTTTCTTTTTTTCATATTCGTCTTCGTTTTTTTACTATAACGTTTCGAAACCCCGGAGGGAATTATGAATGACCCTGTATTATAGTTATACATTTATACTCTAAATATATTATATATACACTGACGAAAAAAAAAATCCCACCAAGAAAAAATTATTGTAGAGTAATTAAATTTGGACAATGCATTTGTCTAGTTAACAAGTTTAATTGATTAGATTTTCAAGATCACATGTTAATTTAAGCTCAAGAAAACGGAATTCAAATGTGAAATGCTGTTATATTAATAGCCGCTATAACGTTCAAAATTCTGAATGCAAGCGTGCAAACGTACATGCATTGTGTCATACCGGTGTCGAATGTCACTTTGTGGTATGGAGTTCCATGCTTGTTGTACTTGTTGTGTCAATACTGGGACGGTCAGTGCTGGCTGTAGATGATGCTGAAGTTGTCGTCCAATGATATCCCATACGTGCTCAATTGGAGATAGATCTGGTGATCTCGCAGGCTAAGGTAACATGTAGACACTCTGTAGAGCCCATTGCGTTACAACAGCGGTATGAGGGCGAGCGTTCTACTGTTGGAAAACTCCCCCTTGAATGCTGTTCAAGAATGGCGGCACTACAGGTTGAATTACCAGATTGACGTACAAATATGCAGTCAGTGTGTTTGGGATAACCACGAGTGTGCTCCTGCTGTCATAGCAAATTGCTCCCCAGACCATGACTCCAGGTGTGTCTAGGCCGCAGACAGTTTGGTTGCAGGCGTTTCCCTGGCATCCTTCTGACCAACACACGACCATCAGTGGCATCAGGGCAGAACCTGCTTTCATCAGAAAACACAACATATCTCCACTTGTCTTCCAATGAGCTGTGGCTTGACACCACTGGCGTCGCAAACGGCAATGGCTTGGAATCAGTGGAATGCACGCTACAGGGCGCCTGGCTCGGAGCTCTCCTTGGTAAGTAAGAACTTGAAGTAACCTATTTCTAACAGTTCGTTGTGTCACTGTGGTACCAACTGCAGCTCGAATTTCTGCCGCAGACGCAGTACGATGCGCCACAGCCATACGCCGAATACGGTGGTCTTCACTTTTAGTAGTGCCACATGGCCGCCCGGAACCCGGTCTTCTTGAGGCAGTACCATCCCTTGACCACTGCTCCCAACAATCATGCACTGTGGATACATTCCGGCCAAGTCTTTCTGCAATATCGCGGAAAAAAAATCCAGCCTCTCGTAGCCCTATTATACGACCTCGTTCAACCTCGGTGAGCTGTTGATAATGGCTTCTTCGTCTTCTTTAAGGCATTCTTGGCTAACATCAACTCAATACGTCAAATTTCGAAGATAAATAACGCTCACGATTTTTACAGCAGGCATTTAAAGCAAACATGATACGCTAATTGTGAGTGGCGCTACCAGCGCCACACTCATGCGCGAAGCGCGAAATTTGAATCGATGTCATCTTTCAGATATATAACCACGCCTACCAAATTTCGTTTATCTAACACAAGTCTTTCTTGGTGTTAGGATTTTTTTCCGTCAGTGTATTTTTATAGTTATATTATATAGTTATGCATATAAAATATATATTAATTCATTTACAAATAATTATAATTTATTTTAAATCATTTACAAATTCATTTACAATAATTCATTTACATTATATTATTTGGTATCCTTATATGGAAAAGTATTACAAATTTATTATTATTACTAGCTAACCCGCCCGGCGTTGCCCGGGCCCGAGATAATTACAATCTCAGAGAAAGACGTTAACCCCCTCCCTCCCCATACCCGCAAATATAATGAATAATTTGTTCAAGAGAACCGCCGTCATGTACATTAACGCGATCATTTAAAAAAAACTACATTTTTCTGATAATTAGAACATAACGAAGACACTACGCTAAAATAGCTGGCAGATGACACCCCTTCCCGACCTTAATTTCAAATCTATATCTTAATTAGTTACCTATTAGTAAAAATTGGCAATTATTTCCTTTCATTTTCGCAAACTAAATGAAGGGATTTGCCCGAGAAACAGATCTCTTTGTAGTTCAGTTTTTAATGAAAGCCGATCCCTGTCTGAAAATTTCTGGGATCGTTTTCACATGGCGCCGGCAGATTTTTAGCAGTTTTTTGCGTAAATTAAGAAAAATTACCGGCCGAATTTTTCAAAAATTGCATAGACGGATGCAGAATTTTTTTTACATATGCTCAGAAATTTTCAAATTGATATCTTAATTAGTTTTCTTAAAATTCGCTAATTAGTAAAATAATTTCGAATTCGTTCATTTCCGCTTCCAAATCCACAACAACAGTTCTTTTCTTTAGCCATTTTGATTTAAAAGATGGCATTTTCAATGCGATGTTTAATGATATTCTAATTAATATCTAGAGTAATTATCAAAATATTAAAATTCTGAGACCCAGGTGCACATGGTCAGACCTTGGACTATCCACACCTAAATTTCCAGACTTCTAGGTGGGCTAGATTTTGCTAGCCACGCCAACAGACACACACACAGAGCGAAACTTTCTTTTATTAGTATAGATTATTATTATTATTTGTTATTATGATGAAACAATTTTCTCTGCAATTAATCAACACAGATAATGAAATATGGCTCTTTTACTGCTTAATTTTTAGCGCAATCGTTTACTTTTTTTAGTTAACTAATTTAGATCACTGCCGCAAACTAAAATAATCAAATAAATTCAGTTATACATTTAAGACTTGTATCACTGTTAAAGTATAAGACCAGAGTCTGCAGTCAAGTTACAAGAATCTTGTAAAACTATTTCCTACAAATGCTTTATGAAAATATAAATAAGTAAAGTGTTGAAGATTCAAACAAAGGCATTTAATTTTCAAAAAGCTCACTAAAAATGATAACAGCCTAAGTAATAAAGAGAAAACATTAGAAAACAGAAACAAAACGAAATCGATATGCTCGTAAATTGGTAGATTTATAAATAAAAGTATAGAATCAATTTATTTTTGCATACATTAAAAAAAAAAGAATTTTACAATTAATCAAACATCCAGTTTAGTAAAAATACTTTTTCAGTTTTCCTGAATAAATATTTTTACATATAATAATTGTCCTTCAACAAGTGGAATCGCGTTAATTATTTACAATAAAATGCTACTATTTACTATATTACATATAAGTTTTACTATTCTCAAAGTTCAATATTTTCATTAAAATGTAAATTGAAAAATGTTTCTTTAAACAACTTTTATGTAATTTATAGAAAATGGACGTTACATATTCTTATGTAATGACCCCATTTTTCTGAAAGAAACATCTATAGTAAAAAAAAATAGGATATGAAATAAGTATAATACTAAGTGCCACTTCAATATAAAACTGTGGCAAAAAATTATGAAATTTTTTCTTTTTTGTAAAGCATCATTCCATTACTTAAATTCTCTTCCCAATTCATTATATGTAAAGTTATTGTCAATAAAATATAAATTGCAAACATTCTTTAAATGATTATCAGCAAATTTTACTATTCTCAAAATTCAAATTTTTTTTAAACAACTTTTATGTAGTTTGTTTTATAAAAAATGGGCGATATTCTTATGTAATGACCCCATTTTTCTGAAAGAAAAATCTGTAGTAAAAAAAAAAAAAAAACGGATATGAAATAAGCATAAAACTAGGTACCACTTCAATATAAAACTGTGGCAAAAAATTACGAATTTTTTACTTTTTTGTAAAGCATCATTCCATTACTTAACTTCTCTTCCCAATTTCTTATATGTAAAGTTACTGTCAATAAAATATTAACTGCAATAATTCTTTAAATGATTATTGGTAATTAAACTTTGTTTATACGTTACACATATTACTTTGTAAATTGTAGTCACTAAAAAAAAAAAAAGACTTTTTTCCCATTCAAAACATTTTATGATGATTTATTAACTACCAGTATTACTACTGAATATTGCATATTTTAATGAATATTCTCAACACATATTAATAAAATTTTAAAATATGTTTGTTACTAGTCACTTAAGTAAGAAGTATTCTTTTTCAAAATTATTAAATGTTAGATGTTTTAGATAATATATGTAAATCAATAAATACATTGCATACAAATATTAAATTCTCATTAAATATGTACATTATAAAATAATTTGAACATAAATGTGCCAAGAAAATAAGAAATGATTAATTAATTGCATCTATAACTGGGTCAATTTAGTAAATAACTCGGTCACTTTAGTAAATAACTGGGTCGGTCAATCTAGTCTGCCATAAGACTGAATATCTTCAATTCCTATGCATTTATGATTTTTTTTAAATACTAAAATTTTAACATTGTTTTAAGTTCTCAGAAACGTTCTTTAAAGGGAAGCCGCCATTAAGTTTTAGAATTTTGTTGTTAAAAAAATTAAAAATAAATAAACTCTGATTGGTAACACTGCATTTTTTTACAGCTTTCCTTTATCTGTAATTAAAAATCGAAGGGGCAAAATAAGAAAACGTTACAAAAGCATTTATTGGCAATTTATTATAACTGGATTTGCATGTAGAAGTAAAATAATTAAATACTGGAAATACAGAAATAAAATACTGGAAATCAGGATAAATAAAAACGCACTTTTACCAATTTTTCATAACTTGAGCCCCATATGGGTCTGAAAAACTAATTCAGACAGCTATATGTCTTACTGTTAAACTTTAAACATCATAAATGTCTGAATTTAAGACACTTAAATTACAGAAATGAAATACATTATTAAATTAAAGCACAACTGTGATCGTGGTATAAACGAAAGGAGAAAAAATTCTGAATAATGATAAAATGCCTGAAATAAAGACATTAAAACGTTGAAACATTTCATAAATTCAGGCTCTTATATTTCGAATCATTCTCAAACGTTAAATGAAGTGAAGTGAAGAGCGATCAGAGTGGGCTTGTTTGGTTTATGCATCTGACGGTTTGGGGGCTCTTTTCGTCTTGTGATTCGTGTACTATTGATTGAATATACCTGATAGAGTCTGTGAAATTTTATTTTATTTGTACTGTTGATTATACCGAACACCAACTATATGCCTTACATGCTGGAAATATTCACAATGGGTGGCAAGTTGATCGTGGAGTTTTATCTGAAGGAGCACATCTTTTTATCCTAGGATCCTCTATGAAAGAGACTTCATACAAATAGCCTAGATAATTACTACAGTCTTTTATTTTGTTGACACAACTGGAGTTTTAGATTTTAACAAAATGTATGGTTTATATGACCCTGATAATATTTTTCGAAACAGGCATATTCAAATTTATTTAGGCACTGGCATCAAAACTAAAATCAACTGGGTATTTGAAGACAAAAAGGTGAAATGATTGACATTTTAAAAGTTTTTTATAGAGGTGAAAGAAAAGGGTATTGTTTAGTGATTTCTACTAATGGTTACTCCACAAAATTCACCGCATTACGCAATAAAATTACTTTTAACTGCAATAATACAAATAATAAACAAAACAACATATAATATGAATTAAATATTGAAACATAATTTAAGAATAATGAATTAATAATAAAACCCAAATTATTTTGTGTATCTTTATTTTAAAAATAATATTGTTTACACAGATATAAAACAAACAAATTTTCAAATCACAAGTAAAGGCAATAGTAACCGAAAAAAAATTGTAAAATAAAAAATTATGTATCATAAGAAATTTTCCAAGACTTGTTCTAAATGTAATATTTATACTTATGTATTTTAATTTTTGAAATTAGAATTAAAAAAACACTGTATACAGGGTGGACAAGAATTAGTTTGGCAAAAAGGATGGTTTATTATGCGTAGTTATAGCCAAGAAAACACATGTTTAATGTGCATGACTGTCTGATGGCGCATCAGTGGGAGGAGTTCTCATAGTAACTTCGTACTCTTGGCTGCAATGTGAAATAAATGGCAACCCGATTACTGATTATTCCCTTGAGTGGAAGTAACATCAGTAATAGTGTTGTCATTCATTGCAAGCTGTGAGAAGTTACTATGACAACAAACCCTGCTGGTGCGGCAGCTGACTGTCAGTTTCATTATCTATGTAATCTATCATCCCCACCAAAATTGACGACGCTAAAATTGATTCTAATAATGTGACGCTGGGCCTCCCAGACTATAAGGAGAAAGTGACAGAATTGGAAATTAATATCTCAGTCTTTACAATGGCTTCATTATATAGTAATGTATTTTATTTTTTCATTGTGGACCACGTGTCTATTCCTCAAGAATAACTTAAGCGTTATATAAATTATTTAATTAACTTAATAAGACTATCTATACAGTAACATTTCAAAATGTACATTTTAATGCTGTTAATTGAAAGTAAGCAGTTTAACTAACTCATTTCTGACATTAACTATCAATATCTAAATATCTAGAGCTTCTCGTTATTTAAAATATATACATATCGCATATTTGTAATACCTAAGTTTTGATATGAAATATGTCATGCGTGTAATTCAGTAAAATCTTATTGAAAATTTCCTCATTTACTGAACAGAACATTCATACACTCTATGTATTCATACTAACTTATAACATGTAAAATGCATGAGTTATTTAATAGAAGATAATGTATATCTTGTGGTAGCATTTAAATTATTAAAATTATGTAGTTGTTGCATATCATCATTTGAAAATTGCATTTATCCTTCTATTTAAAAAAAATATTTTAGTCGAAGGTGAATGTTAGAGTATTACGGAATTTTCTGCTTCAATTACGCTTAATAGACTTCTGCAGATCTTTAAACTTTATGAAATGTGTAAAAGGAAATTAATGATTTGACAATATTATTCGTTACATAGAAGACCACAGAAATCCAAGAATCATACATATTTTCATGAATAAATACTTATCACAATATCGAATGTAAGCAAATACGGTATTATGTACATACTTGCCCAACTAACCAAATTTATACAAATGTATTTGAAATTTATAAACTAAGTAAAATGCTTCTGTGTAAAAAGTTCTTTATAATTGCATGTAAGATATTTTGTCATAAGAGGACTTCTAACAATGTAACAAATTATAACACCTTCATTGTAAAAGAAATCTGTAATTTTGACAGAAAATTATTGTATTTTTTAGAGAAAAAACTGTTTTAAAGAAAAACAGTTTTCTCCTGTAAAAAAATGTAAATTTTGTAAATTTTACAGAAAAAAACAAATTTTTTACCGAAAAAATCTATTTAATTAAAATATACTGGTGTTAACGTCCATCTCAGACACTCTTATGTGTTTAATTTCATATCATTCTAATTTGATTCATGGAAAATGTATTAAAATATTCTTGCTGGCATAAACATGTTCCGTTTTCATTGCGCCGTAATCACGGCTTCAGTAAGAATACAACTGTCACAGTGTAAATTCATCGGTTTTCTTAAATATAGTTACAGATATATAGATGATCTATTCCAGAAGTAAATTTTAATAGACACTACTTGACCCGCCTGGTGTTGCCCGTGCCTGTGATAAAACCTTAAATGAACACCAAATAAAAAATACTGATAATTAGCGATAAAAGTGCTCATAAGAAAACATAAAGAAAAAAAAAAGCTTTTGTTGCCCAAACCCTTTGAAATTTTTAATGGTTATAAATATAAAGGTTTTACAGACAATGTAAATATTACCTCAGAAATAAAAAATTGTCTCAGAATTTCTGGATGTAAAATAAATATGTTTTCTTCCCCTGAAAACAACTATTTTTCAAATTTTATAGAAAGGAAGAACTCCCCGCCTCCCATTTCCTTTTCCAGCCTTTAAAATTTTAAAAGCGCAACCGTCCCTTTCCCATTTGTTCACCCCCCCCCTCTCAAACAAAGCAGGTGGAAGAATGGATGCTCCCTCATGAAGGGGGAATAAAAATAGAATTTAGAAGAATTTAAAAGGAGTATTTCTTAGGAGTAGGGTTGTGAGCAGTGAAGGCCAATAGGCAAACTATTCTTTCCCCAACCAACTTGATTCTTCTTAATTCTATTATTTCCTGCGTTATTCAACCTTAAAAAAATTGAGGCATGCGCAGTAAGGTCGAATTTGCACTAAAAATTAAGACTTCTGCTTCTTGCTTTAATATATTAGATTATTGCGGCATATCAACGAGCTATATCTTTCTTTTACTTGTTAAAAGGCGTAAAATAAAAACTTTATGAACAGTAAAATAAATTTTATTAGACTGTTGTTTCGACTCCATCGGAGCCCTAATCAAAACAAATAAGAATATTCTACAATTGCACTGTCTATGAAGTTTTTATTCGAAACGCCATGAATTGATTTATTTCATTTATTATTAGTGATAATAATTTGAAAAAGTGCCTGAAAAAATAATTGATGGCGTTTCAAATAATAACTTCATTGACCGTGCAATTGTAGAACATTCTTATAGTTTTGATAACAGTTCCGATGGAGTCGAAACATGCCTCAACACTCTAATAAAACCTACTTTACTGTTTACAAAGTTTTTATTTTACGCCTTTTATCAATTCAAAGAAATATATTATTACGAGCTATATCTTTATAACAAAATTTCACTTTCTCAGTTTTTCTCGATTAACGTTTTGTTACGGTTATTTTTTGAGCTAGTTTAAAGTAATTTATATCACCTGTTATGATATGAATAGATAATTTTAAAAAAGGACTATTTCAATAATAAATCATTTAACAAAATGCAATCTTAAAACACCTGATAGATGGCAAGGATTATGTGTAAAATTTTTAATTAAAAATCTCTTCTCATGACATTTGCCATCCGACAAAATTTCACCTTACCTTATACCGCCGGAGAGATATCACCATTGACAGTTTTATCGCTTGCGTAAAAGGTGTAGTTGTCCTCTCCCAGATCTTTAATATTTATTATTTTTTCTCCTATTGTATAGGAAATGTGTAACCTATGCGTATGGAATTATTGGATGGCCATTGTTCAACCGTGGATTTTGAAATTTAGTTAAGTAAATTTTATTTTTACCTAATTTTCAAAAATGAATAAAAATATTTGTTCCTATCATGTAACTTTAAATGATTAAACATTAAAAAAAATAATAATAGTGCTTTTCTGTCAGTGGTGCTCCGTCCCCTTGGCATTTTTTGGGATATTTTTGCTGTTCGCATTCAAAATTAAAAAATTTATCGTCCTTTACTAAAAATTATCTTTTATTACAAAACTTCAATGTATATAATTTTATAATATATTAAATGCAACGTTAACGTTGTAATATCATCATTTATAATTTTTTTATTTATTTTACTTTTTTCTGCCCTCCCCCTCGTTTTCCGTCCTGATAAAAAAAGTAATAAATAAATAAAATAAAATAAAATAAATAAATAAAGAGCTGTTTCAATTTTCTGTTTTGAAAAATAAGGGCGAAGTGTACTTTTGGTTTTTTGAGATTCTTTTGTCACATTTATGTATTTTTTATGTTCATAATTTTGTTTGATTAATTGTTTGTATGTTGATATATTTTTTATGATGATATATATTACTATGTCGATATATTTTTATGTTGATATATTTGCGCGGGAAGTTCTGACACAAAATTTTAGTTTACCTTATTTCATTTTTATATTCTTGATTTGTTTTAAAAAAAGCTAAACTAGGCTGTAGTCCGCAAGAATATAATTTTCAAAATTTTGCTCCATCCTGAATTTTGTTAACCGGCGACTATGGCCATGCTAAATAATTCCAATCATCATAAAATATTAATATTATTATCCTTCTCCTTGTCCCTCTAAAACTGTCCGAGAGAGCCGTGACCTCCGAATTTAAATCTGTCTCATATTTAAACCACATTCATTTTTTTTTGCAGTCTAAATAAAACAGCTTTTCTGATTGGGAGATCGTGATCTAGCTCTCAAACCAAATTCACTTCTGCAGTTCATAGAAAACAACTCTGCTGTTCTGATTGGGAGATTCTGATCTAGCTCTCAAATGATCAGCTTCTGGAATAAAATTTACTTATTCAAAGAAAAAAAAAAAGAAAGAAAGTAAAGAAAAAATAAAAGAAATTAAAGAAAAAGAACTTTTCTGATTTGAGAATCTGTATTTGGGATCAAGATCAGTTTGATCAAAGAGCTTCTCAATGCGATTATTTCCAATGATCATACCAGATAAGAGAGCGTTTAAATGATCAGGGATCGAATACTCAGATACTCAGAGAACATTTCCTGAATTTGGATGAAATAAGAGAAACCGCATCGGTTGCGAAGGACGCCAGAGATTCCATCAAAACTAGAGATTCCATTTTCTATGTCTACTCTTAATATAATTAATAACTTTAAAAATATTTTTTGATTTATATAGTACTTTAAAAAAATAATAAAATAATAATCTTCTGCTGGGCGCGCTGTCACAAATTTTACGACAAAACATTATTTTTCCCAATTTTTTTAAAACTTTAAAAACTTTATAAATGGAACCGAAATTAAAATTCATTTTTTGTTACTGACTGTCTGACACTACTGGTGGAGACCAGGTCCGTAAAAATAACCTGAAATATACCTGAAATCATTGTTGAATGATTTTTATTTTTAGACGAAAATCTTTCCAAACGCACATAATGTTAGGCACACTACTGTCTTCGGCAGCGTACAGACTCAATTTTGCATAATTTTAAATAAAAACCCATCCAAATGAACCTGCAGTCGGCAGCGTATACCGGGCGGACTATACACACTCCGATATGTTTTTGCAAAAGAATCGCGAATTTGTATGATTTTATATTAAATTAACGAAAATCTTACAAATGAACTAAGGGGCGACGTTATGCTGACATGTATAATTGCTCTTATATACATATCTTATATACATATTGCTAACATATCTCGTATTACTGTTATGAATAAGCATCCTGAATCAGCATTTTTAATAGCGTAACTACTCTCCGTAAAAAATACACCAGGCGCCCTCTCGTGGAAAAAAATTAAAGCTTGAAAGGTTAATGAGAATTGAAACATCGAGTTCCGATTTTTAAACAAAAGATTAAAACTACCATTGAGACAATTTTAAAACTTTTATACAAATGCATTTAAAATATCGATAAACAAATTAATAGACATCTTATTCAGACAAAGATTTACTTACAAACTAAAATATACATCAACTAAAACAGGCTTAGTTTTATTTTAATTAAAATGCACCCTGATTCTAAATTGTTACATAAATATCTAACATACAGCTTTATTTATTTTTGCAAGCATTAAACGGAGTTTATGCTCCTAATACAAGAATGTTTCAAATCTTGTATCAATTTTATGTTTGCCATCAAGCCATAAAGAAGAGAAAATGAAATACACAAGACTTAACCTATTCTAAAGCGAAATTGTTTACTTAGTTAGATTGTTTACTTAGTTATAGAGATGTGATGTAGAGATAGGAAGAAAGCTATTTTTTTTCACTGTTTGCCTTAAGCTGCACAAATGTGATTTTTCTCTATTATTTTTTCTTAGAGTTTATACAAAATAATAATTTCTTGATGATGTTTTTTAATGCAGATTCAAGAAAAACTTTTCAGAGCATGGAGCAATTTTTTAAATATAACTTATAGAACCAAGAGACTGCGTATTATATCTACTATCTATCTATCTATTATACACACACACACACACACAGACACATATATATATATATATATATATATATATATATATATATATATATATATATATATATATATATATATATATATATATAACTTTATGTAAAATTTAACCATTTATATATATAAATCAAATGAAAATTTCGTTCCGGCTGTTTACAAAGTGAGTTCTAGTTCTGCTGAATGGATTTTTGATGCTCAATGAATTCGAATTGACTTGTACTTTTAGTTAGATAATTTTTTAGGGAAAGTTTTAGTACATTGCATATTGTTCTACGTTTTTTGTTTTTGTTTTTTTGTTTTTTTTTTGTTTTTTTTTGTTTTTATATAGAATTATAAGAGAAAGTTCTGTAATCACGTAAACCTAATTATGAAAAAAATATCTTTTTAAAAAAGTCCTACTAGTTGGATTTTGATGAAACTTGCATTGTTAGTTGGACAAGTTTCAGGAAAAGTTTCAGTATATTCCATATTGTTGTACGTTGTTAAGCTATAAAATTATGGGGGAAAGTTCTACAAACAGAATAACACGATTATGAGGTTTTCTAAAAGATCCTACTGAAATAATTTTAATGAGACTTACATTGTTAGTTCTGGAGGCACGGCAGTGCCTCCGCCAAGTCGAGAGAGGACAGCCGTAAGCATACTTTTCTGGAAGCAACTCAGGGCACTTTTGACCCCCCCATATCTCCGCGCTGGAGTATCCCAAAAATTTTAAACTTCAATTATAGAGAGTATTTGGCCCACAGGACAAAAATTTAAAATTACAACTTTCTGTCTTTTCTAGTTCAGGCGATATATGAACTCAAACATTCGATTTTTTGTCACTTCTTACTCACTCGTTCACGCGTCATCAAAAAGATTGGGTAGATCCCGTAGCCCCAGAAACTTGACATTTGGAAAAAAAGGTAGTGTTTAGGATACAAAGAAAGGAAAAATTATAAAATCCAGAAAATTCGAAAAAAAAAACATTCGAAAATTCAACAAATTCCATCAAAATTGAAAATTGAAAATAATACGATCTTGTAGTCTTGGAAACTTAAGATTTGGTGTGAAGGTAGTGTTTAACATCCAAAAAAAGAAAACATCAAAAACACCAAAAAAATCGAAAGCAAAATTGAAAAAATCGAAGAAATTGAAAAAAACCGAAAATTTGAAGACAATCCGATTTTGTTGCGCTAGAAAATTCAAATTAGGAATAAAGGTAGTATTTAGAATACAGAAAAAGGAAAATTAAAAAAATCCAGAAAATTCGAAAAAAAAAAAAAAAAAATTCGAAAAAAATTGAAAAAATGAAAATAATTTGATACGATAACGCTCGTATTTATAAATTAATTTGGATGAAACTAATTGTGTGTATTAAGCTCACCAATGCCTCGACCGAGTTCGTTGGCCAGCTTGGTCCGCCATCTTGTTTCAAGATGGCGGCCACGGAAAATTTTAAAACTAAAATAAATATACAAAAAAGTTAAAAAAATCAAGTTTATTTTTTAATTAGGTGTTAGGACTTGATACAAGGATTCCAGAGCATTTTTTGTTTTACCTCTATCTTAAAAATTGGCTGAGATAGAGCAGTTTTAAATTCTAGGGTGGCTGACATTTTGAAACAAAACAGCACATTACAAAAAACCAACGATAAATTTATGGTCAATAATGGTCAAGCAGGTGCAATCCCGAATGAATACTCCGTGTTATTATAACTGTAACTTTGACTTCGAAATTTTGATACGTTGCATTTTCTATTTGTTGATATGTTTGAACTATGATTTACGCTAAGTGAAATGTTGTTGTTGAAGAGGGATTTTCCATGTAAATCCGATACGTCCAATTTTAATATGTTTTTAATGTTTTATGAAAGTGTATTGTAATGTCTGTAATTTTAATGATTTTAATATAAATTTATAAGTTTTAGTGAACGCGATTTCTCGCAAATTATTTTCTTTCATTGTTGTAATCATTTTCCCAATCATACGCATAAAACTATATATTCATATCCATTAGCGCCAAATTCTCGCCAAACTTGGCGACAATTGGCGAAATCTCGCCAAATTTGGCGACAAAAATAAGTCTTCATAAATGAAGCCAACTTGGCTATAGCTCAATAATTTGGCGAATTTCTTATTAAAATTCAGTGTAAACGAATCTTTTGTAAACGGTTTCTTTGCATTATAACTTGCTGTTTTCGAGTAACATTAGCTAAAATTTTAAAACGAAGATATAGGAAAGCTACCTTTTCCTGCCGGTACAGGCCGGAGGACTTTTTTATGAGTTGTCGGATGCAATCTATGTTTTGCATTAAATAAAGTAAAACATTGAAAAACAAATCCCACAGGATGGGGATAGTTTGTTTTAGATAGATTTTAAGATAATTGTCCTATTAGCTAGTACACCTTCCGTTATTGTTTGTGTTATTTTCCCCGGATTATGCTTTTCTTTTCTTTTGTTTACGAATTTTGTAATAGAAAAGTTCCGCTATAGACTGGCTACGTTATAGACCCTTTTTTTTTTATAGACAGGTTCATTTTCTTTCATAGGCTTTACTCTATTTAATTTATATATGAAATATTTGTTGTTAAAAGATGTTGGTCGCACAAAAATTTTCACATCTCTCCCTCCCTCCCGACATTACTGGTTGGTTATGGCTTGATAGTCCTTTCTAAATAAAATCATGGTGATTCTAAGATTCTCTTGATTTATCTCTAAATTGAACATAAACGATCCTAAGAAAACGGATCAATGAATTACTATATTGGCATGAGGAAATTTAGTTGCAGAAAAATGGAGCATATAGCTAACATTAAGTCTAATAGGAAAACCACAGCCTTGGCAAGATCTGGAGGCATGCCAGTGCCTCCGCCAAGTCGAGAGAGGACAGCCGTAAGCATACTTTTCTGGAAGCAACTCAGGGCACTTTTGACCCCCCACATCTCCGCGCTGGAGTATCCCAAAAAATTGAAACTTTGTTTTTCTAGAGTATTTGGCACACAGAACCAAAATTTAAAATTACAACTTTCTGTCTTTTCTAGTTCAGACGATATATGAACTCAAACATTCGATTTTTTGTCACTCACTCACTCACTCGTTCACGCGTCATCAAAAAGATTAGGTTGATCCCGTAGCCCTAGAAACTTGACAGTTGGAAAAAAGGTAGTGTTTAGGATACAAAGAAAGGAAAAATTATAAAATTCGAAAAAAAAAAAAAAACATTCGAAAATTCAACAAATTCCATCAAAATTGAAAATTGAAAATAATACGATCTTGTAGTCTTAGAAACTTAAGATTTGGTGTGAAGGTAGTGTTTAGTATCCAGAAAAAGAAAACATCAAAAACACCAAAAAAATCGAAAGCAAAATTGAAAAAATCGAAAAATTTCAAATAATCCGATTTTGTTGCGCTAGAAACTTGAAATTCGGAATAAAGGTAATATTTAGGATGCAAAATAAGGAAAAATTCAAAAATCCAGAAAATTCAAAAAAAAAATTCAAAAATTCGAAAAATTCGTAAAAAATTGAAAAAATTAAAATAATTTGATTTTTTAGCCTTAGAAACTTAAAATTCGCAGTAAACATACTGTTTAGGATTCAGAATAAGTTAAAATAAAAAACGCAATAAAATTCGAAAATAAAATCCAAAAGTCGGAAAAATCAAAAAATAAGGAAAATTTGAAAATAATTCGATTTCATAGCGCTAGAAACTTGAAATTTGGAATAAAGGTAATATTTAAGATACTAAATAAGGAAAAATTAAAAAATATGCATAATTAAAAAAATACCCATAAATTAGTGCAGACGATATATGAACTCAAAGTTTCGATTTTTTGTCACTCACTCGCTCTTGCGTCATCAAAAAGATTGGGTAGATCCCGCAGCCACAGAAACTTAAAATTTTGAATAAAGCTAGTGTTTCGGATACAAAGAAAGGAAAAATTATAAAATCCGGAAAATTAAAAAAAAAAACATTCGAAAATTCAAAAAAATCGAACAAAATTGAAAATTGAAAATAACACGATCTTGTAGTCTTAAAAACTTAAAATTAGGTGTGAAGTAGTGTTTAGAATTCAGAAAAAGAAAACATCAAAACACAAAAAAAAAATTAAAAATAAAATCGAAAAATCGAAAAAAATGGAAAAATTTCAAATAATCAAATTTTGTTGCGCTAGAAACTTGGAATTCGGAATAAAGGTAGTATTTAGGATGCAAAATAAGGAAAAATTAAAAAATCCAGAAAATTCGAAAAAAAAAATCAAAAATTCGAAAAATTGGAAAAAAATTGAAAAAAATTAAAATAATTTGATCTTTTGGCCTTAGAAATTTAAAATTCGCAGTAAAGATAGTGTTTAGGATTCAGAATAAGTTAAAATAAAAACGCAATAAAATTCGAAAATAAAATCAAGAAATCGAAAGAAATCGAAAAAGTAAGGAAATTTTGAAAATAATTCGATTTCATAGCGCTAGAAACTTGAAATTTGGAATAAAGGTAATATTTAAGATACTAAATAAGGAAACATTAAAAGATATGGATAGTTAAAAAAAATCGAAAATTTCAAAAAAAAAAAAAAAAGAAAAAAAGAAAAATAAGAAAAAGAGAGAAAATGAAAATAATATGATCTCGTAGTCTTAGAAACTGAAAATTTTGCGTAAAGGTAGTGTTTAGGATTCAGAAAAAGAAAAAATTAAAAACACAACAAAAATTGAAAAAAAAATCGAAAAAAAAAAACGAAAATTTGAAAATAATTCGATTTTGTAAAGCTAGAAACTTAAAATTTGGAATAAAGGATAATTTAGGATACAAAAAAAGAAATAAATAAAAAATCTGTAAAATTCGAAAAAAAAAAAATTCGAAAATCCGAAAAATTGAAAAAAAAATCGATTTTGTAGCTTTAGAACTTAAAATTCGGCGTAAACTTATTGTTTAGGATACAGAAAAAGGAAAAATTAAAACACAATAAATTCGAAAATAGAATAAAAAAACTCGAAAATGATCGGAAATTTCAAAATAATTCGATTTTGTAGCGCTAGAAACTTGAAATTTGTAATAAAGGATACAAAATAAGAAAAAATTAAAAAATCCAGAAAATTATAAAAAAAATTCGAAAATATCAAAAATTGAAAATAATTTTATCTTGTAGTCTTAGAAACTTAAAACTTGGTGTAAAAGTAGTATTTACTATTCAATAAAAGAACAATTAAAATATTCGTTAAATTCGGAAATAAAATCGAAAAATCGAAATATGTTTAAGAAATCGAAAATTCGAAAACAATTTGATTTTGTACTGCTAGAAACATTAGTTTTAAGATAATTGTCCTATTAGCTAGTACAACGCCCCTAATTGTTTTATGTTATTTCCCCCGGATTATGGTTTTCTTTTCTTTCGTTTACGAATTTCGTTATAGAGAAGTTCCGCTATAGATTGGCTACGATATAGGCGATTTCTTTATAGAAAGGTTTGTTTTCTTTCACAGGTTGTACTCTATGTACTTCGCATATGAAATATGGATTGTTAAATGTTGTCATCCCCACAAAAATTTTCACAGCTCCCCCTACCCTCCCGACATTACTGGCTGGTTATGGCTTGATAGTCCTTTCTAAATAAAATCATGGTAACTCTAAGATTCACTTGATGTATCTCTAAATTGAACCTAAATGATCCTAAGAAGACGGATGAAATAATTACTATATTGGCATGACAATCAGGTAACTTAGAATTAAAATCGAAAAATCAATAAATTTATAAAAAGTCGAAAATTTGAAAATAATTCGATTTTGTAGTCCTAGAAGCTTGATATTTGGCAGAAAGGCAGGGTACACAGAGTAAGGAAAAATTAAAAAATCTGTAAATAATAAAAAAAAGACTAAAAAAACGAAAAAAAAACATCGAATAAAGGAATATAATTTGATTTATTGGAAATTTCCTTGGCTTTCTTTTCACACTAAAAAGTTCTTTTATGTTAAATATCAAGTATCTAGGGCTGCGAGTAACATCTCAGATGGATAGCACCTATCCTGGAAGCAATTGAGAGTACTTTTGACACCCCCCCCCCTCCCATAACTTAGTGCTTGCCTAGGAACATGAAATCTCTTTTTATCTACAGTACTTTGCAAACGAAACTAAAGCTTCAAATTTTTGATACCTGTAAATAATAGGGACAGAGTGTGGGCTTAGCGAAAATCAGTGGATGATCTCAAGAAAAGGAGAAAATCAAGAAAAGGAGGATTACTTACAAAAAGAAGTGAAATCTCATCAAAAAGTCACCTGTAAAAAATGCAGCCAAGTCTCGTAACTCATTTACCGTAAAAAGTACTGAGATCGTATAAAGCCAAGTTTAACTATCTTATTAACTCTGAAATTTTCATTCGCAAATCACTCCTAGTCTCTACATCTTTAGTTAATTATTATTTTGTGACTTGGCAATTACGCATCACAGGGAAATTATTACACCTTACTATGTTATGGAACAGGATGGGATAATTTAATTAAGGCAAATTATATACGCACAGGGAAGTTATTACACTTTAATATGTTATAGTATTATTTGATTAAGACTAACTATATACATCACATTCTCGTGCTACGTAATTGCCAAGTCACAAAATAATAATTAACTAAAGATGTAGAGACTAGGAGTGATTTGCGAATGAAAATTTCAGAGTTAATAAGATAGTTAAACTTGGCTTTATACGATCTCAGTACTTTTTACGGTAAATGAGTTACGAGACTTGGCTGCATTTTTTACAGGTGACTTTTTGATGAGATTTCACTTCTTTTTGTAAGTAACCCTCCTTTTCTTGATTTTGGGTTCTTTTTGGAGATCATCCACTGATTTTCGCTAAGCCCACACTCTGTCCCTATTATTTACAGGTATCAAAAAATTGAAGCTTTAGTTTCGTTTGCAAATGTTATTAATGTTAAAATGTTTGTAATTTTAATGAGACTTACATTGTTAGTTAGACACTTTTCAGGAACGGTTTAAGTATATTGTATATTGTTTTATCGTTCTTTACCAAATCCTACTATATCTGTAACAATACAAATTTTGCCATACATATTAGAAAATATAATAGCGTATTGGGGTTCGTATCGTTTTTCAGCAATCCGGAAGGGGATTCCAGGTAAAGGTCCATATTGATTTAAGACTCAAGGTCAATTTCATCGATATATCTGATAGTACAAAATAAAAAGAGTAACTTTTAGAAAATTAGCCGCAGGACTATTTCATCAGCATAATCATAACTCCTAACATGATTGAAAACTTTGAAACATACGTAATCTACGTATTTACAACAGATAAAAAATTAAATCGCGTTTCAATCTTTTGGGGACACCGTGTATGTAAATGACATTTAAAATATCTCTCTAGTACAAAAATACACAAATCATCTATATATTTAAAACAAAATGTCAGAGAGTTCGGAAGATGAGAACTATTTTTTTATTGCTATGTTAAAGGAGCCGGCGCGAAAACAAACAAACAAACAAAAAAAGCGAGAAGAAAACTTCTTTTACAACTAGATAACAATATTTTTTCACGAAATTTTTACACGGGCTGTAAAACCGTTTTATATATCACCAATAAAGATTTCACAGAGTTCGGACAAAAAGAAGTTTTTATTCTAAAACTATGAAACGACCCTACGTAAAATAAACAAGAACGAAAAATCATGCGTCAAGCATAGATTATGTAGCACTTTCCAACGCTTCCAAAATAATTTTACAAATCATACCGTTTAATAAGCTAAAAGATAACTTCTAAGTAAACAATTTGGAAAACGCATAACATATTTAAAAACATAATTTCAGGAATTTCCAACCTATACAATATTCTGAAAAATATCCGAATACTTTTATTCAGCCCTGTATGGGATCTATAGAATTGTATATATACTACATAGGATGCTAAATTTTAGTTTAGTTATGAAACGCGTAGCACAGTTTAAAATTCTCCGTCTGGAGTTTTTCAATAAACAGAAATGTGTTCGCGAACTTTTGTGCTGCCCTGTATAGGATCTACAGAATTTATACACATCACGTAATAGACAAAAAGCAAGTTAACATTAAAATCGCGTTCAGTAACTTAAATCGCACTTCCAGGAATTATTGTTAACAGACAGTAGATAATTCTTTTGCGTGTCCCTGTAAATGAACGATGACTGCTATACACACAATATTCCGTAGTAAGTCTCTTGTAATGCACCTTAGTGATCTATATAAATTTCAATGCGTTTAAAATAGTGAAACATTATTTAAATAAACCGCAGACGATTTTTCTCCATAGACGTAATGTAACGGAATTATTTTTACTGTCCCTGTAAAGTAACTATAAGTGCTATGCACACCCTGTTCCATATTAAGCTTCTTCTAATGCACCTTAGTGATATATATAAATTTCAATGCGTTTAAAATAGTGAAACATTATTTAAATAAACCGCAAATGATTTTTCCCCATAGACCGCAATGTAACGGAATTCTTTTGAGTGTCCCTGTAAAAAAACTATAAGTGCTACACACTTCCGTTGAAATAGGGAACATGCTATAGATAACGACAATAACATATAAAAATTGCAGAGCAATCCGAGCATATTTACGGGAGTTAGAGCACGGACAGACGGCAGACGGCCAGACAAACCGAAGTCATAAGCACTTTTCAACTAGGTTGGAAAGTGCTAAAAACAAGAAAATGAGCTCTTTCATCACTAATTTTTTTTGCGATTTTTTCATTTTAATATATAATTTCAAACAAAATCGGGTTAAAGATATAAAATAAGAAAAAAATGATGTTTTATTTTATTTTATTTATTATCAGAGGTCGGGCAACGCCGGGCGGGGGTCAGCTAGTAAATGTTAATGATGCTAAAGTTAATGATTAAAATAGATGTGTTTTACAGTTAATTATTGGCATTTTTAATAATTTCCAACGTAGTTGAAATGTGTTTATGACTTCGGTTTCTCTGTCCGTCCATCCGTGCTGGGCTCTAATTGTTTTAAATATACTCCTATTGCTTATAATTGTTATGTGTTATTGACGTTTACTATACGACGCACGATCGCTACTGAAAATAAAATACGTATTATTTATAATTAATTTACAGGGACAGTCAAAGTTATTCCGTTACATTACGGTCAATGAAAAAAAATCATTGCAAGTGCAGTTTAATGGTGTTACACTATTTCAAACATAATGAAATTGATATGAATTAATGAAGTGCACTAAAACCTTCTTCTTGTAGAAGCAAATGCATTTATCATTTGCAAAGCATTTATCATTCATTTACGTGGCCACACAAAAGAATTCCCTTACATAATCGACTACGGAGAAAAACTGTTAGCAGCGTATTTTCATTATGTTACACTATTTCAAATATAATGAAATTTATATGCATTACTGAGGTCTCGTATAAGATACATTTTTTAGCATAGCATTTATTGTTCATTTACAGGGACACACAAAAGATTTCGGATACAGTACTGTCTATTACCGATAATTGCTGGAAATGAGGTTTCAATTATGGTATGCGTTTTTCAGTTCAACTAAATTTTTGCATGCTACGTGGTATGAATAAATGTCCTATAAATCATATACAGGGCTACACAAAAGAATTCGTAAACATTACTGAGTATGAACGTTAGTTGCTTAATGTTCATTATTAATTGAATTATTTTCTTTCAAGCTGAACTACGTTTAGTATTCTAAGAGATGTTTGTAGGATATAAATAAATCATACACAGGGCCACGCAAAGAACTATATACATGACCGCTTATGGAAGAGGGAGTGTGAGTTTAGTAGTTCTAAACATGTTTTAGACTGAATTAAATTTTTGCCCAATATGTAGCGTGTAGAAAAAGAATGTAGGAAATATACAGCGCTGTAAAAAAGAATTCAAGTATATCTCCGTTTATTCGTAGAAATTGCTGACGGTGAGTTTTAAACCTATTATGCGTTTTCTTACTAAACTAAATTTTAGCATACTATATAGAATATATATGAATCTATAGATGAAATACTGAGCTGCACAAAATAGCTTTTACTAAAGAGTACTTTTCCGGCCTTGGACAGTATTTTTTGAATTATGGTTTAAAAAAAATATGTTATGCGTTTTCTAAAATTTTTATTTAGGTATCTTATTTACCTTGTTAAAGTGTACTGGAACTGTTGGAAAGTGTTTCATATTCTATTTCTGACGTATGATTTTTACTTCTTGTTTCTTTATTTATCACTTTTATTTTTAAATTATAAACAATATGATATATAACATCTTTATTTACGATGATGCAATTCTTATGACTGATAAATCCAGAGATAAAACTAAATATAATACATGGAAATACTACATCAACAAAAAATATAGCAGCTGCATGAAAAGAGTAAAAGTCAAGAAAAATAAAGTAACCAGGATAGATGCAAATGATCTGCGCCATCTAGTTATGAACTGAAAAAATAATTTTTTTTGTTTCCCTAGAGTAAAATATAAATTCAATCTTGAAATCAAAAGCTTGCGAAATCAGCAAAATTCTCAACACATATATGTCATACGTTTTCTAAAATGTTTATTTAGGTATCTTATTCACCTTGTTAAAGTGTTGGAAAAAGTTTCGTAATCTATTCTTGATGCATGATTTTTCTTTCTTGTTTCTTTATTTACACCTTTATTTTTAAATTTTAAACAATATGATATATATAACATCTATATTTAGTATGATACAATTCTTATCACTAATAAATCCAGATTTAAAAAAAATAACATATGGAAATAGTACATCAAGAAAAAATATAACAGCTGCATGAAACGAGTAAAAGCTAAGAAAATTAAAGTAACAGAAAGATGAAAATGAACTGCGCTATCTTGTTATGAGCTGAAAAAATACTCTTTCTTGCTTCCCTAGAGTGAAATATAAATTTAATCTTGAAATCAAAAGCCTGCGAAATCAGCAAAATTCTCAACACAAAAGTGAATACATATAACTGCATTTTAAAATTGTGCATTAGAATCAGTTTCTCATACACTTTTTTGTTATCAATGTTTCCAAATTTCAGAACAAAAGTACGAAGCAGTGAAAATTTAATTTATAATTTCAAATTTTCTTTTACGTGTGAACGATATACTGCACTTTATAAAGATTTTTTAAAACTGGTCTTTAATAGTTCAATTTAAGTTGCAAAATATGTTTTTCATCAATTTCAAAATAATTCATGACTGTTAGTATGAAATTACTGCATGAAATAAATTATTGCCATTGTGATCTCTGAAAACAATTATGGGATTCATCATTGAACAACTTCATTTTACTTATCATTGAATCAGGATTTATTGTTATAAACAAACTATGATTAATGACAGTTTTTATCAGGTTTCATTGTTATTCACTTTACAATTAAAATTTTTAATGTAAACGAAATAAAATCATCTAAAGATTCTATTATAAACTACAACACCCAAAATCTTTTTCTTTACATATGATGATAACTCAAAAACACATTTCTTAATCTGTTGTTTTAATAAACTTCATCATTGTTTGATTATAATAGCATTTTTGTTTTATAAAACTTCATGAAAAGTTGTATGGCTTATGAATGTAATATAATGCCATGGCGTTAAAAGTAAAAAAAAAATAATAATGTAAAATTACTCAAACAAGGATGTTTTCAACTTTAGATAAGCTTGATTTCTTTATCTTCCTTCGTAATACAATAAGAAAAACGCTTCAAACTAGGGCTTATTTATTCTTGTTGAGATTTAAATAAAGATATGTTTGATATTTGAAAATGAAAGAATTACAATTACATAATCGTTTAAAAAAAATACTTCTTACATGTATATGTATACTTTAAATAAATAACATTATTCTTTTTATTTATTCTGAAAATCAACGTGCTCTTCACATGAACATACTACAGCATTAAATCTTTAACAAAGAGTTATAATGTGAGTACTCATTATCAATCTCAATCTTCTATACGTGGAGACATGCTTCTGTTAAAATTAATTACGTTAATGTTAAAAAAATTAAATTTATTTAAAAAGATTTTATTGCGATTATTTTACTTGCTTGTGTATGAAAATGCAATCATATCGTTAAATTATACAACTCTTAGCATTATGTAATGTTTAAAGATGAAGCTACATTAATACACAGTATAATTAGAATATCACACTTTTCTTTATGCATTTAAAGAATCTTCCACTAGAATGTAATATTATGTATTTTTTTTTAATTTGTTTAAAAATATTTGATTGCAATTATTTGACTTGCTTGTGTATGCAAATGCAACCATAACGTTAAATTATACAACTCTTAGCATTATGTAATGTTTGAAGATGAAGCTGCATTAATACACAATATAATTAAAATATCGCACTTTTCTTTATGCATTTAAAGAATCTTCCACTAGTATGTAATATTATGTATTTTTTTAATTTCTTTAAAAATATTTGATTGCAATTATTTGATTTGCTTGTGTATGCAAATGCAATCACATCGTTAAATTATACAACTTTTAGCATAATGTGATGTTTGGAGATGAAGCTACATTAATATACAATATAATGTAAATATCACACTTTTCTTTATACATTTAAAGAATCTTCAACTAGAATGTAATATTATGCATTTTTTTAAAACTTTTTTTCTATCTTTACAAGAAGAAAGTATTGTAATAATGAAAAATTTCAACTTCCAGTTTTCAACCGACTTATACGTTTTAGAAGCTCCTGAAAACGATTTGATTGTTTTTATGAAATATCTGTCTCTGAATCTGTCTGTTTGTGAGTCCATCTGTCTGCATGTGGATCCGTGTGTCTGTGTGACAAAAATTTTGGGGGCACTCTATCTCAAGAACTAATGCACGGAATTTAATAAAACTTTATATTCAGTTAGACTTTGATATAAATTACTGCAGGTTAATTTTCGGTGTAAATTGCTCAACAGGTCACGCTGCTAAGTTGAATTTTTCACGATTTCTAAAATAAAATACTTATTTATTTCAAACATAGATGTTTTTAAACGACAGGTTTTAAATGTGTACCCCTACAATTTTGACAAGAGAATACAGTAAAGTGGAAAATTACAGAAAAAATGATTAAGTGAAGATGAAGGAGAAGATTACGAAGAGAAGAAACGAGAAATTGCAAAATGTTGGAGGTATGTATATTTATTATAAATAAAAAAAAATATTTTCTGTTGCTTGATTTTATAATTTAAAATACATATTTATGTCAGGTATAAATATTCTTTAGAGATGAATTAAAGATATGTACCGATTTTGAAAAGAGAATTGATGAAGTTATACGGAAGTTAACAAAAGAATCCTTTCAAGTGAGGATGAAAGAGATTATCAGAAAGCATAGAAACAGGAGACCACTGGAAGATCTGGGGTATATACATTTACTGTGGTCAAAAAATAAATTTTATTGTTGCTTGATTTTATAATTTAACATACTTATTTATTCCATGTATAGATATTTTTTAAAGATTAATGAACGATACGTATCCCTCCTATTTTGAAAAGTGAACTGAAGAAGTTATATGGAAGTTAACAAAAGAAATTTTTTCATGTGAGGATGAGGAAGATTATCAAAAGCATCGAAACAAGATACCAGTAGAAGATCGATGGTATGTATATTTACTAAGGTAAAAAACTGAATTTTATTGTTGCTTAATTTTTAAATTAAAGTACTTATTTATTTCAGACATAGGTATTTTTAAAAGATGAATTACAGATATGTATCCGTCTGATTTTGAGAAGAGAAAAGATGAAGTTATATGGCAGTTAACGAAAGAAACCTTTCAAGTGAGGATGAAGGAAATTATCAGCAATCAAAGAAACAGGATATCACTAGAAGATCGGTGGTATGTATATTTACTGTGGTAAAAACTAAATATTATTGTTGATGGATTTTATAATTTAAAACACCTATTTATTTCAGGTATAGATATTTAAAAAAAATGGATTAAACATATGTATCCCTCCGATTTTGAAAAGAGAATTGAAGAAGTTATATGGAAGTTAACAAAAGAAACCTTTCAACTGTGGACGAAGGAGATTATCATAAAGCAATGAAACAAGATATCACTGGAAGATCGGAGGTATGTACATTTACTGTGGTAAGAAACTATATTTTATTGTTGCTAGATTTTATGACTTAAAATACTTATTTATCTGAGCTATAGATATTTTTAAAAGATGAATTAAAAATACCTATCCTTACGAATTTGAGAAGAGAATTGATGAAGTCATCTGGAAATTAACAAAAAGAAAATTTCATGTGGGAATTCGTTCTTTTTTATGTGAGGGGAGATTTTATCAAATAATTTCTGCTCTTAGATCTAAATCGAGAACAAAACATAAAACGATTTCAATTGCTTCTTTTTAATGAATCCGAAGTTTAAACTATCACAAAAATATATTTAAAGGAATTCGGTATTCTTTTCTTTGTGGCCTAAAGAAACAAAGTATTTAAATGATTTAAATTAAAATTAATCTTTTAAAGAAAAAATATATTTAGATCTCAATATTATATTCCAGTGGGATTACGTAGAAATTCCGATTACTATAGATATGGAAAAAGGCTTTTCACGGTATCTATTTTCCCTTAACTGCATCAGAATTCCTATCTTTAAGTTAATTTTTCCCAGTTCGAGTCATCTTTTGACATTTTGTTACCATTAAAATGCTTAAAATTCGACAGATATGTAAAAAATTAAATATTTGTCTTTTTATGTTATTATAAAGATTGATTCAATTAAATTAAAAGTAACTATGAAGATATAAATATTAGGAATTCATGTTTTTGCTTAATTTTTGCATAGATAAGGACGTTTATTATTTTTTCTTTTTAACAAATGGAATTATATAAAGTCCATCACTAAAGTTTCACAAATCACCCTATTAAAAATCCATGTGCACCTGTTATACGAGGTCGCGGCAACAGGTCTAAATGCTATATTTATTACAATTTATTTTCTTTTGTGTATTTTCTTGGAGTTAATATGTTTGGTATGAATTCATGACACTTGTCTATGAATAACCGCCAAAATATAGCGATCCTTGTTTTACTTATTAGTGTGCACACTGTTTGAATTATATCACATTAATTATTTAAAAAAATACATATATTTGTATTTTTAAAAGGTAAAATTATTGCCTATCTTTCTGCAATCATAAAAATAATTTAAAGATAAATACATTTTTACTTTCTCCTCTTCATAAGAAAAAATTATTGGAATCCTGAGAATTTTTGACTTTGGCTTTTAGATGGATTTACATGTTTTGGGATGACTTGAATACGATTTGAATATTTTTGAAATTGTCTGTTGGTCTGTGTGATACAAATTTTATAGACGACTGTATACACGAGTATACAGTCGTGTTTTCCGCCATTTTTCTTCTGCCAAGTTTCTGCATTATTATTTCTCAGTTATATACAGGGTGATTTTTTTTTTAAGTTGTGAAAGTAAAACACTATAACAAAAGAACCACTGATCCAAATGACCTGAAATTTCACCAGTATGCTCCCAAAACAATCTAAATTTTTTAGGCGTAGTTAAAAAAGACGTAAACTTGCCTACGGAAGATGGTTTCTCAAAGTACTGCCCATTGTTTTTCACCCACTGACGATATTATTTGTTTCTGTTAACTTACAGCGCCATCTGTTGGTGCGATTTTAAGTTTTTTTAACCGAGTCAAAAAAATTCCCATTACCTTGGGAGCATACTGGTGAAATTTCAGGTCATTTGGATCAATAGTTCTTTTGATATAGGGTTTTACTTTCACAACTTAAAAAAATCACCCTGTATATTTTAAGTATTATTTCTTTATACTAACTACGGAAATATAGTTTAATATTCTTTCAAGAAACATAAATTTGATGTAAACATGTTTAAAATAGATTTTTTTGTAATACAGTCGTGCATAGAGTCGTGTCTCAAAAACTATTACACGGTATTTCATGCAATTTCAGATTCAATTAGACCTTGATATAAATTAGCATTGATTGGGTTTGTGTGTATATCGGCCAACAGGTGAAGAGCCTATGTTGCATTTTTGGCGCATTCGTAATTATATAAATACGTAGCACCTATTGTCGTCGTTTGGTCCGCCCGTCTGTCTGTCTGTTCGTCTGTCCCCATATAACAGCGCAAAACTATCCAACTGAATGGTTTGAAATTTAATATATATAACTGTTGCAGAATTTTGTCGAGTCATTTCAAATTTTATGAAAATCGAATCAAAACTTAAAAAGATATTAATAAAAGTTTTCTTTATTCTATTAAATCCTATCATACGTAATCTATATAGTAAAAGCGCAAGTCATGTGACTGAGGAAAACAAATACGGGCTAACCACATCTTTTTCCATATGCCATTTGGTCATTTTTATTCAAAATTATTTTTTTGAATAAAATTGCATAAAAGTTACATTTTTAGAAAGATCGTTCAAAAAAATTGCTTGCTTGAGAGATGAGTTACATTAAAAAAAGTATAGATTCTGAGATAACTTCAGTGCAATTTAGGTTAACAGCCGAATATCTCAATCCATTAAAGTAAAATAAACAAAATATTCGTTCATCGTGAGTCATAGAAATATTAACCATGGATGTAAACATTCGCAAAGCAACATCTCCATGATGAATTTACTGAGCTGTCTGGAGTTGAAAAAAAAAATAGCATCTGTAAACATGGTATAGATAATAAGAAAAAAAAAAAAGGCATCCTCATTTCGTTCATAGCAGACGATATAATTTATTTTACTGAAATAATAACGATGATTTTTAATATTGTAAAACTAGGTATAGCACGAAACGAACGCACCTCATTTGTCACGTTTGACGAACAATTTCCAATTTGTTCATGATTTCCGTAATGGCTATATCTCAACATCTATGGAAATTAATTTCATAAAATGTTGTATTCAGTTAGACTTTGGCACATATAGTTGGTGCGTATTAGGATTTTTGTATATAGTACAACAGCTGGTGCCACTATGCTGTGTTTTTTCACAATTTCTGCGGTTTGCCATATCTCAGCATTTTTCGAAGAAAATGTTCAAAAATTTCATATTTAGTTATATTTTTTCACTGTATTAACTCATTGTTAGTATTTAACTATATTAACATAATAACAAATATCTTTTTTAAAATAAAACTTAAATTTGCAGACATTTTATCTTTTTTTTTTTTTTTTTTTTTTTTTTGGCATTTTTTGCAAGAATTCAAACAAGTCCGCTACTGGAACACAAAGGTGTCCACACTGTATTTTGCATGTCAACTATTGTCGCTGTTTAAGCTCTCAGTAAAAAAAATCCCTGACGGCTCGGCCTACAGGCACAGGTAGATTTCGGGCACCTGTTTATTGGGAATTGCAGAAGAAATGACATTTTTGCCATGATGTGGCAGTTGGAACAGCACACTTCTAAATCTACATGTGTCAAGCAAGAGGAGCCGGCAGAGTTTTTTGTTTTTAATTTTTGTTTGCTGTAAGTGCTGGTGCTATCAAAAACTTGTCAACAAAAACGTTGTGGATAATAATAAGAGGATTTTTAATAAATTGAAGCGGATTTGATATCTTGTGAAATGACAAAGTTATGATTTTTGTCTTCTAAAACCCTTATCTCCCCTTGAGACAATTTTTAATTATATCAAAAATCTGTCATACATAAATTTTCGGCCCTTTTTCCTAGAAGTAATAATAACTTTTAACGGATTCGATAAGATAATACGGGATTTTCTGTTTTCACAAAAATCCCCCCATTCCCCCCCCCCCCTTGGTTCAATTTTGCCCATTAACGAACTTGACCGAGATTTTATGCCCCTTGTGTTTATGTATCAGTTTGGAAGGATTTGTGCAGAATTTTTTCAGTTATCGTGTCCATAAAAAAGTGACATAGATAGATAGATAGAAAGAGAGAGAGAGAGAGATAGGTAGATAAAGTTTTGAACTGGGGGTGGTTTTGGGTCCTGGGAGTCATGATCGGTGTAGATATGCACATATTTTCCAGAAATTCCAACATAGGGGAGACTGAAATAGGTAGTATTTCTTACAAAATCTACCTATAAATACGAGAATTGTTATGTGTGAATTTTTTGTATGCACTACAGAGTATTTTAAGAACCGTTTTAATCTACTTCACTTCTTTATTTGAAACAGAAAAGAATTATTCTATAGTAGCTATATAGTCTAAGTCTGGAAATCTGAAGATACTCTCGTACGAAATAATGTATATAAAAGATATATTACGAGGAATTCCCAATTTGCTACCATTTTAGGAACAAATTGCTCTAAGTAAGGATTATTTGTTTAAAGTTTAAGTTACTATAAGGAAATACATCTTTACTTTAATGCTAATAAGCGATTTTTTTATATAAAACTTCTCTAATTAAAACAAATACTTTTTGTGAAATACAACGAATGATGTTGAAACACAAACACTCCAACTGTATAAATCAACATTTGTTGTTCAAGTATAAAGTTTCTGCATTATTATTTCTCAGTTATATATATTTTAAGTATCATTTCTTTATGCTAACTACGGAAATATAGTTTAATATTCTTTTGAAAAACATTAATTTGATGTAAACATGTTTAAAGTAGACTTTTTTGCAATATATTCGTGAACAGAAAGAGTTAATTGAGAAACCAAACATTCACTGTGCGCGCAGTCACAAAGACTAAGTACGGTACATTAAAAATGGACAAAAAATATTCTTAAAAGCGTCATATAAATGCAGTTTCTATAATTTTATTTCATTTCAAAAATTTCAAAAAGTATCTAACACAATAATGAAAGAAAACACCAAAATCTTATGTGCGAAAATGAAATTATGTGAAAAAGGAAATAAAAAGATAAAAGTTGTCGAAAGTGATGATTATGCAAAAAAGATAGTTTGATACCTCAAGAAATGATTTTTGTTTACATCATCTTCCTTAATCAAATACCTTAGACTGACAGTTACTAAAGTAACTTAGTCCAATTTATTTCTTCCGACGAATCAAATTTGAAAGTTGAATATAAAAGTGTGATTTAATCGTTTTCGATATTTAAAATTTTATTTCACTTTTTATAATAATTTGATTTTTAAAATTAAGTTTACAATTCTAGATGAAATAAAAGATTTTCGAAATGTGAAATATTTAAATTTGAATATAACATACATTTATTCTATTCCGAATAAAAATTTTAGATTGTATTTTCCGTAAATACCGTATAATGATATATAAAAGATCAATGTGATTTCTCATACAGTGAACACTTTTCTTTTTTATATGAATGATTATGGCTTTGCGACGAATTTAAAATGGCGGAAGAAAAAACTTATAGAAAACTATCCAGTTTTATGCATTTGCATCAATTTTAGTCAGTTTTTATACTTCAGTCATTTATTGTAGAAGGCTCAGATGTAACAAGGTTTCTAAAATTTCTAGTTTTTTTTTTCATTCATTTTCAATTATAATAATACATATTTTGTGTGAAATTATACATATATTGGAAGAAAAAAGTAAGACAATATCTAGATCCTTAAAATAATTAATAAAATACTTAATTATTAGGCAAAATTATAAGTAATATTCTATTTATCAAATATATCTTTAAAGTTTTAACGAGTTTCGATTAACATACAGGGTCAATCAAAAGAGACTGGACAAACTTTCAGAGGTGATTACGGCACGATACAAGAAACATTTTTTGAATAGGGTCGCAATCTATTTATTGAATCAAAAATACATAGTTTAACTAAGCCGAACAATGATTTTCGTTAGTAACTTTAACTGTAATGAAAATATTGGGAACTTACTTATTATCCATGAAAGGAAGATAGATCGCCAAAAATGATGGACGGTCGCCAATCTTGCTTTTTGAATGCTAATCGTCAGATGTGTTCAAAACAGTAATTTAATATTCTTTATTAAATACATAATATTTTTAAAAAGTGTAAATAAAATAAAAGCAAATTGAAACAATACAAAACAATAATTTATTTTAATTAAATTCTTCAGTATAAATGAAATTACGCTGGAAATTAAAGAATATCACAAAGGATGTAAATTATCACTTACTACACAGCGTATAAACAACAGAGTGAAAAAAAAATGTCCAGACCGGGGTTCGAACCCGGAACCTTTGGTATCACGCACCAATGCTCCACCATTTGAGCTACTCGGACGACATCCAATCTAGTATTTCTCACTCTTAAAGCACATTTTATCACTCTATTGGCTGTACGCTTTGTAGTAAGCGATAATTCACATCCTTTGTTATAATTATTAATTTTCAGCGTAATTTCTGTTCTTCTGAGCAATATAATTAGAGATCATAAGAGACGGTAGTCTCTTGAGTGACGCAGCGAAAAACCGAAAACCGTAAGCCCAAAATCGAAGATTCCGTCACTCTCATATATACAGCTAGCAGGACATCAAAGGAAAATCGAAACGCCGACATTTAATATCTCAGTAAATATGAGGCATACCGTTTCGATTTTTTCACATTAGTCTTATATCTATGGCCTAACTCTATCCTGAAATTTATAGATTTCTACATGCAGTAGATTTTGAGATCTGGAAACCAATTTTTAAGCGAAAATGGAAAATGTAATGGTGTAATGGGCACAGAGGTGTTATCTCGAAAATGGATCGAACGATTTTTTTAAAATTAATATATTATATTAATCGCTTTTAGATGAAGAGAGTAAGATTTTGAGCTAACGTAGGAAAACTCTTGTTTTTTATATAATCCAGCTTCAAAATCGGACTCTTTTCTTATGCTTTTTCTGGTAGACTAACATTAAAGATTTTCGGCCTTTTCACCCTTTTTTATTCCTGCGCGGTCAGGATGTTCATGGGTATCACGGTTATAGTTAAAGGCGATTTCGCAATCATATGTGGCTGAAGAACTATTTAGATTTTTTTTTTTTTTTAATATGAAAACAGTTTATTATACATTCCAAATTATGTATTAAATTAAATTATGGTTAATTTTTTTTCTTTCTTGTTCGGATGCAAATAATTCATATTTTTAATCTGCATTTGGTAGAAAAATGAATTATCTTTAATTTTAAAAACGAGAAATTCGTAATTACATGTATAAAATTAGATTGTATTTATTATTAGTATTTATGATTTCAAAATTTTTAATAAGAAATTGTTTTTTTTGCTAGTATACAGTGGGCAAAGTCTCTAGCCATGCCAACCAACCAATCGGTTGATTATCTGAGTGATAGTTTAGCCACAGCCACAGTAGTTTAGCTTTGGCTTAGCTTTTATTACTTATTATTAGTTTGTCTTTGGCTTGGCTCTTATTTATTAGTTTGTCTCGACAGCTAAAATTTCACATTTTATAATTTTTATATCAATACTTCAGGTAAGAATGCTTTTTAACTTGATTATTTCCTGTATTTATAATAATTTTTTGTTACTAACATTCTTATGTTTTAATGCGTGCAAAATTTAAGATTGGCGAAAAAGCTGTGTGAAACTGCTAATCTATTTTATTAATATAGTATTATTGATCAATAATACCGCACAGATGTCATATATATACGCACCACGTTGGTGCGATTTTTTTCCTCCGCCGGCGAAAACTTTTTTTTTAATATTAGTTACAAATAGCATGCAATAATAGCACGTGGATTTTTTTTATTTCAATATAATAATAAAATAGCGTAACTAATGAAATAGTTTCTATTATTAAAAAAATAAATAAAATAAATAATTGATAGTTTGATGTAAATAAATATTGATATACATAAAAAAAATATCAGTTTATTTGTTTGTTTTATTAAGAATAAAGTTTACATATTTATATTTTGCTCTGTCAAGGGTCGATCCAGGTAAAATTTGGGGAAAAATCAATTTAATAAAACGGACCTCTTCACAAAAATCAATTTGATAAAATGGGCCTCTCCACAAAATTCTTTTTACTAAAATAGTTCCTTTCACAAAATTCTATTCCATAAAAACTTACTATTTATTAAATATTTATTATTTTGTGATGTTTTAAAATGTGTAATTTGTAAACAAACAAGTTCACTTGAGAGGAAAATTTCAGCAAAGTGATTGTAAATGTAAAAAGTTTTTGTTAATAAGTACTTTGTTCTAATTTGAGTAACTGAATTTCAACTTTTGTTACAAAATGTTATTTTTCACTAAAATATAATAAATTTCACAAAAGTAACCTTTACTTTTCACAAAATGGGCCCCAAGAAAAATAACTGAACAGATGTGTTACACTCACGCTAAAATGTAAACAAAAGATTGGCGACTGTTTGGATGGCACGATTTTCAAGACTGCGCCAAGCTACTAAATACAAGCTTAATAGCCAGGTTGCCATAAAAGAAAAAACAGTCCCCAAAGTTTGGAGACTTTTTTCTTTTTTTTAACCGATTAATTTTTTTTTTTTTTTTTTTTTTAGCGTGAGTGTAAAGCATGCATCGACCCTTGGCTGTCCTCTTAAAAAAAAAAAATAACAAACGCAGTTAAATAAATGTTTCCTAAAAAAACCCACCCTATTACTACATAAAATATTTTACTAAAGTTTGTTTTGTTCTGTTTTTCCGCACCATTTCCAATAATAAAAACAGTTAAAAATACCTAAGGAGTGCTTATTTAGTTTTAAAACAAATTAACAATTGCAGAATTCTGACAAAACAGAGCTTCATTTTTACAGATTTTGTTATATAAGAATTTTAGAATGACCTACATAAATTATTTTTTATGCTAAACCATTAATATGTACTAAAATGTTCCATTTTCAATACAAAATTCAGTACAATCATCATTAAATATATCACTTGCAATAAGCCTGTATTATGCATTGAAATGTATTTATTTCAATAAATTGATTTATCTTTTGTGCCATGCTGTCGAAAATTCAAAGAAAAATTTATGTAAATGGTTTTTTTTTTGCATCATACTATCCATTTGCATACATTTCACTTAGTTTGGATACTATGATGCAAAATAAACCTTTACATAAATTTTTCTTTCAATTTTCGACAGCATGGCACAAAAGATAAAACAATTTATTGAAATAAAGAACCTTTTAGTAGCTTTTTCGCCAATCTTAAATTTTGCACCCATTAAAACATAAGAATGTTAGTAACAAAAAAATATTATAAATACAGGAAATAATCAAGTTAAAAAGCATTCTTACCTGAAGTATTGCAATAAAAATTATGAAATGTGAAATATAAAAATTTAGCAGTCAAGACAAACTAATAAGAGGCAAGCCAAAGCTAAACTATATGAATAAGTGATATAAGCATAAGCAGATCCATAAGCAACCGATTGGTTGGTTGGCATGGCTAGAGACTTTGCCCACTGTATACTAGCAAAAAAACAATTTCTTATTAAAAATTTTGAAATCATAAATACCAATAATAAATACCAATCGAATTTTATACATGTAATTACGAATTTCTCGTTTTTAAAATTAAAGATAATTCATTTTTCGACCAAATGCAGATTAAAAATATGAATTGTTTGCATCCGAACAAGAAAGAAAATGAGGAGACTCATAAGGTTAGACCCCTTGACTCATATTACCTTTATTTTTAACCTCATCGACAAAATTAATACTTTTTATGTACCGGATTGACAATACATTTTTTTATCGCCCGATAGACAAAATTCTTGATTTTTATGCACCCGTTTGATGAAATTTGGGTTTTTCACGTGCAAACTTAACGAAATTAATGTTTTTTCATGCCCGATCAAACGAATTTTTTTTTATGCAAGCGTTTGATGAAATTTGCGTTTTTCATTTGCTAATAAATGAAATTCATGATTTTTACCGGCCTGTTTGATGAAATTTATAATATTTTCTCCCCCTATCGAGAAAATTCATGTTTTTTTTCTGTGCCGATCGATGAAATTCATGATTTTTGCACATTGATCTACGAAATTCCTGATTTTTATGCTGCAAAATGACGAAATTTGCAATTTTTTCAGACTAATTGGTATCTAATGCAGTTTAATTCATTCGACTCGACAATTTTTATGCACCTCATCGACAAAATTCATACTTTTTACGGGCCGGATTGACAAAAAAATTTTTATCACCCGATTGCCAAAATTCTTAATTTTTATCCACCCGTTTGAAAAAATTTGTGATATTTACGTGCAAACTTTACGGAATTAATGATTTCTTCATACCCGATCAAAGAATTTTTTGATTTTCATGCGACCGTTTGATGAAATTTGCGATTTTCATGTGCTTATAAATGAAATTCATGATTTTTACCTGCTTGTTCGACGAAATTTATGATCTTTTCTCCCCCTATCGAGAAAATTCATGTTTTTTCTGTGCTGATCGATGAAATTCATGATTTTTGCACATTGATCAACAAAATTCCTGATTTTTGTGCTGCAAAATAATGAAATTTGCAATTTTTTCAGAGACTAATTGGTATCTAATGCAGTTTAATTCATTCGACTCGACAATTTTTACGCGCTTCATCGACAAAATTCATACTTTTTACGTGCCGGATTGACAAAAAATTTTTTTATCACCCGATTGCCAAAATTCTTGATTTTTATGCACCCATTTGATGAAAGTGATTTTTACGTGCAAACTTGACGAAATTAATGTTTTTTCATGCGCTAATAAATGAAATTAATGATTTTTACCCGCCTGTTTGACGAAATTTATAATCTTTTCTCCCCCTATCGAGAAAATTCATGTTTTTTTCTGTGCCGATCGATGAAATTCATGATTTTTGCACATTGATCAACAAAATTCATCATTTTTATGCTGCAAAATAATGAAATTTGCAATTTTTTCAGAGACTAATTGGTATCTAATGCAGTTTAATTCATTCGACTTGACAATTTTTACACACCTCATCGACAAAATTCATACTTTTTACGGGCCGGATTGACAAAAAAAATTTTTATCACTCGATTTCCAAAATTCTTGATTTTTATGCACCCGTTTGATGAAAATTGTGATTTTTACGTGCAAACTTCACGAAATTAATGACTTTTTCATACCCGATCATAGAATTTTTTGATTTTCATAACGACCGTTTGATGAATTTTGCGATTTTCATGTGCTAATAAATGAAATTCATGATTTTTACCCGCCTGTTCGACGAAATTTATAATCTTTTCTTCCCCTATAGAGAAAATTCATGTTTTTTTTGTGCCGATCGATGAAATTCATGATTTTTGCACATTGATCAACGAAATTCCTGATTTTTATGCTGCAAAATAATGAAATTTGCAATTTTTTCAGAGACTAATTGGTATCTAATGCAGTTTAATTCATTCGACTCGACAATTTTTACGCACCTCATCGACAAAATTCATACTTTTTACGGGCCGGATTGACAAAAAAAATTTTTATCACCCGATTGCCAAAATTCTTGATTTTTATGCTACTGTTTGATGAAATTTGTGATTTTTATGCTACCGTTTGATGAAATTTGTGATTTTTACGTGCAAACTTGACGAAATTAATGTTTTTTCATGCCCGATCAACGAATTTTTTAATTTTTATGCGAGTGTTTGATGAAATTTGTGTTTTTCATGCGCTAATAAATGAAATTCATGATTTTTATCCGCCTGTTCGACGAAATTTATGATCTTTTCTCCCCCTATCGACAAAATACATGTTTTTTCTGTGCCGATCGATGAAATTGATGATTTTTACGCTGCCAAATGACAAAATTTGCAATTTTTTCCGAGATTAATTGGTATCTAATACAGTTTATTTATTCGACTCGACATCGACAGGATATATTGATTTTAGTTTCAAAATTCACCACCAGGGGCCGCTTTCCTCTCTCGGGTTCTATGTGCCCAATCACCACGCAGTATGGCTTATTCGACTTGAAATCCACAGCCTCAAAGATTTCAGCTATGTCTGCATGGTACAGAGTGCGTCCCCTGATGGTGGAAGATGGAACTAACGGATTTTGCAGCTAACTCGAGTTCTGTGGATCCGATCACAATGCAGTTTGGTTCGACTCAGCATCGACAGAATATATAGATTTTAATTCCAAGTTTCACTACCAGGGGGCGCTTTCCTATCTCGGGTTCTATGGACCCGATCACGACGAGGTATGGCTCATTCGACTCCAAATGGATAGCCTCAAAGATTTCAGCTATGTTTGTATAGAACAGAGTGCGCCCTCTAGTGGTCGAAGATGGAACTAACGGATTTTGTAGCTAACTCGAGTTCTATGGGTCCCATCACAATGTAGTTTGATTCATCGACAGGATTTATCGATTTTAGTTCCAAAATTCACCACCAGTGGGCGCTTTCCTTTCTTGGGTACTATGGGCCCAATCACGACGAGGTATGGCTCATTCGACTCTAAATCGACAGCCTCAAAGATTTCAGCTATGTTTGTATAGAACAGAGTGCGTCCCCTGGTGGTGGAAGATGGAACTAACGATTTTTGTAGCTATGGGTCCCATCACAATGCAGTTTAATTTATTCAACTCGGCATCGACAGGATATATCGATTTTAATTCCAAATTTCACCACCAGGGGGCGCTTTCCTATCTCGGATTCTATGGGCCCGATCACGACGAGGTATGTCTTATTCGACTCGAAATCGACAGCCTCAAACATTTGAGCTATGTTTGTATAGAACAGAGTGCGCCCTCTAGTGGTGGAAGGTGGAACTAACAGATTTTGTAGCTAACTCTATTTCTATAGGTCCCATCACAATGTAGTTTGATTCATCGACAGGATATATCGATTTTAGTTCCAAGTTTCACCACCAGGGGGCGCTTTCCTATCGGGTTCTATGGGACCGATCACGACGAGGTATGGCTCATTCGACTCCAAATCGACAGCCTCAAAGATTTCAGCTATGTTTGTATAGAACAGAGTGCGCCCCCTGGCGGTGGAAGATGGAACTAACGGATTTTGTAGCTATGTGCCCCATCACAATACAGTTTAATTTATTCGACTCGGCATCGACAGGATATATCGATTTTAATTTCAAATTTCACCACCAGGGGGCGCTTTCCTATCTCGGATTCTATGGGCCCGATCACGACGAGGTATGGCTTATTCGACTTGAAATCGACAGCCTCAAACATTTGAGCTATGTTTGTATAGAACAGAGTGCGCCCTCTAGTGGTGGAAGGTGGAACTAACAGATTTTGTAGCTAACTCTATTTCTATAGGTCCCATCACAATGTAGTTTGATTCATCGACAGGATATATCGATTTTAGTTCCAAGTTTCACCACCAGGGGGCGCTTTACTATCAGGTTCTATGGGACCGATCACGACGAGGTATGGCTCATTCGACTCCAAATCGACAGCCTCAAAGATTTCAGCTATGTTTGTATAGAACAGAGTGCCCCCCCCTGGCGGTGGAAGATGGAACAATCAGGTTTTGCCATGCATTTTCATACTTCTAATTGTGTTACTCTCTCGCTGTATAATTTAAAAGTTGAGTCTTGGATTCCTCTCCCTGGGCCACCACCCTCATATTTTTATTGGGGTTCAAGGGGTCTTTTTTAGCATTTCTTTAAAATTTTATTCTAATGATTAATTTATACCCTATGCTTAATTTTGACTAATTGACATTTTCATCAATAACCTTAAAAAAGTAATGATATCAGTACAAAAACCCTTAACGGGTTAAAAGTTGTGACGCAGCACTTTGTTTTGGCTCTATAAATTTTAAATATGGGTCTTAAAAGTAATGATATCAAATTTAAGTGACGCTATGTTAATAATTTTTTTTAATCATAATTTTCTTTTTAGTTTTATTTATATTCACAGGTGCAATTATTATCTTAATATGAAAAAAAATATATAGAACTTATTCGCTGATGCTTTTTCATTCACATCTCTCATGAATTCAAAATATGGGTTTTAAAAGAAATGATATCAAAATTTGAGTGACACCTTGACGTGAATTTAATAGGACTCTTTTAAAATTCAATTTAAATTATTTTTGGTTTGTCTTCTAAAGTATATTTACACATACAAACAATACTTTTAATTTTTTAATACACTTTTAAATATATTACTTTCACTGAGCCTATATTATGTATTGAAATGTATTTATTTCAATAAATTGATTTATCTTCTGTGCCACGCTATCCAAAATCATAAGTAAAATTTATGTAAATGATTATTTTGCGTCATATTATCCACTTGCATACATTTCCCTTTGTTTGGATACTATGACGCAAAATAATCATTTACATAAATTTTACTTATGATTTTGGATAGCGTGGCACAGAAGATAAATCAATTTATTGAAATAAATACATTTCAATACATAATATAGGCTCAGTGAAAGTAATATATTTAAAAGTGTATTGAAAAATTAAAAGTATTGTTTGTATGTGTAAATATACTTTAGAAGACAAACCAAAAATAATTTAAATTGAATTTTAAAAGAGTCCTATTAAATTCACGTCAAGGTGTCACTCAAATTTTGATATCATTTCTTTTAAAACCCATATTTTGAATTCATGAGAGATGTGAATGAAAAAGCATCAGCGAATAAGTTCTATATATTTTTTTCATATTAAGATAATAATTGCACCTGTGAATATAAATAAAACTAAAAAGAAAATTATGATTAAAAAAATTATTAACATAGCGTCACTTAAATTTGATATCATTACTTTTAAGACCCATATTTAAAATTTATAGAGCCAAAACAAAGTGCTGCGTCACAACTTTTAACCCGTTAAGGGTTTTTGTACTGATATATATTTACCGATACTGGGATTTAATTCGACTCATCCATGCCACTGAAGATGTGCTCATGATTGACATTTCATCTTGTGCTGCGAAGTTGCAGCCTTGCCAATATTTAAGAGTGAGAAATGCTAGTCTGGATGTCGTCCGAGTAGCTCAAATGGTGGAGCATTGGTGCGTGATATCAAGGGTTCCGGATTCGATACCCGGTCTGGACATTTTTTACTCTGTTGGTTATACGCTGTGTAGTAAGTGATAATTGCAACTTTTAAAAATAGAAGATATTTATAATGATAAAGTTTTATTTCTGGAGGTATGTTCTGCCAGCCAGAGATAATATAATATATATATCATGTGCACATATTATATCTATATATAGATATATATATATATCTAATACATCATATTATATAGTAATATATAAATATCTCTGCAATTGTCTTTAATATGAAATATTAACTATGCAGTTAGAATGCAGAAAGAAAAAAAATAACGATTACTGTAATTAGCTGCCATTGTTGGCGCCGTGTTTATTCTTATCTCGGATACGTAAGTACCAAATTTTATAACGCTATTTTCGAAAGAATTACTTTGCTTTGTATAAATTGTGTTTACACCGTAAGAAGCGCTGGAAATACACTGTAATTCAGTCAGTGACACAGCATACTCTGTCAGCTGCATTCCGATGTATCAAACGTCTAACTCAATGTTATTTAGACGTGGATGGTGGTTAGTTTCAAGACCTCTTGCGATGTCGTTCCATTTTATTTAAAGAAAGAAATTTTATAATTTTGGATAAAATATCTTTTTTATTCTTAAGTTATAAACGAGAATCCATGTTGTGCTTATTGGAATGAAATACCCTGTATTTTTAACTGTATTGCGACTCTGGTTTCCTATACAATTTTGGGTACTTCTCTATTATCCCGTCGACCACTTTTCATTACAAAAATCTATAGCCAAACTGTAAGTTTAAGCGCCAAAAATGCAGTCCCATTTACTTGATGTCAGAAGAATTATACGTGTTTGTTATGTCATCAAGTGGTTTTTAATTCAACATTTGCATGTATTTTTCATTACGTTTCACTGATTTATTAGTTATTTTATTAATTAAAATAACAATTGTGTTCTTAAATTCTTATATTTTATTTATTTATTTATTTTGATATTCCAATGGTAACGTTCTCCCGTTTATTTGGCGTTACAGTTTGGCGATAGTTTTTTGTTATGAAAAGTGGTCGACGGGATAATAGAGAAGTACCCAATTTTGTTTTCTTGTAGTGTATCGTACCAGGTTGTCCTACCTTTTTTCAATCCTCATATATAAAACCAGGAATCTAAAAAAAGATTTATTTAATACGGAAATACACATATATTTTCAGATACACTTAAGATAAATTCAAAACTTAACAATTTATTGACAATATGCAAAATCTACGAAATAGCGTATCATCTGTTTATGCATATAAGAATTGTTTTCTAGTTTTGATTTTCTTAACAAAATAGAAGGAAAACGGACACTTTTGTTACAAGATATAACAGTAATGTATAACTAATGAGCTACGAATTCTGAAATATACTCGAAGATAACATATGTGAAAGATATATTGCAAAGAATTCCCAATTTCTTACTATTTTAGAAACAAAATAGCTTTAATTTAAAACAAATACTCTTTGTGAAAAACAACGAAAGATTTTGAAACACAAACTCCCTGTCTATATAAATCAATGTTTGTTGTTATACAGTATAAAGTTTCTGCATTATTATTTCTCAATTAGATATATTTTAAGCACCATTTCTCGATACAGACAATGGAAATATAGGTTAATATTCGTTTGAAAAACATAAATTTGATATAAACATGTTTTCTTTTAATTTTATGTCGTTGTAGCTTTATCCGACAAGGAGAAGTTTTTATTAGTTCAATTTGTTTGTTTACAGATATAAACAAGACAGGATAATTTAATTTTCAAGTATCGTTTGTTAAAGAATAATTCTTTTTTTGTTTCAAATAAAAGAAATGAAGTTAATTAAAAGGGTTCTCGAAGTCTTTGGTTCTCTAGGTTTTCTGTGGTGCATGAAAAATTTTATTCATAAAAGTTTAAAAAAATGTATATTTTAAAAACTAAAAATATGAAATTATTGAATTTGGGGTTTTTTTACATGTCCTTTGTTTTTCAAAATACAAAATTTAATTTAACAATCATATGCAAAAATATAAATTCCATGTAAATAGTTCTTTTTAATTTCTTTCTCTGAAACCATGAGAAACAGTTATTAACTTTGGTTGTTATTTTATAAAAGTAAAGAATAGACATAAATTTTATTTCAAACATACATGTAATAGAGTAATTTCTGTTTTGTTTCAAATATAAAGTGAAATAGTATATAAAGTGAAATAAAAATGTTTTTTCAAAAATTCTGAAGGCAATAAAATGTCAGTCCATTATCTACACATTTGAAATATCCGTTCAAGATTTCACTAAATCATCGTGCGAAAAATTTAATCCTCAAAATGGTGAATCTTTTCTTCAACATTTGGTATTCCCAGTTGTATAATAATGTTGTGTTGGTTGAACTATGACTTGGTCAAATGATAAACGGAGAATCCATAAAATGTTAAAAAATAAAAGTAAGATTATAATGTGGCTACTGTTTTCTGTTGTAAACAAGGGATAGTCTTTGTCATACTAAAGACATCTAATCCCAAATCGAAATAAGAACATGGTACCTGTTAACTTGTACCTGTAGTCTAACCACTAGAGTTGATGTCGGATATCCTCGCTGTCTAAATGATGATATTGAGAGTGTATAAAACCATGCAAGAGCGCCATCTGAAGGCTAGAGGGGCATTTATCCTCCCCTCAAGTAATTTAATATTTCAGAGTATATCAGTCGACGTAGGTGAGAAATTGCACAAAAACTATAAAAAAAATTCCCTATCTGACTAAAATAGAAATATAACATTAAATTAACAATTTAATCACAGAAATAAATAATTATTCATAATGGTTGCTACAGACTTGCTATTTGAACATTGTCAAAGTGAGACACGTTTATCATTAGTGATATTATTTTGACTAGTTTTATAAATATATGTATTTTCTTTTAATTTTATACCGTCGTAGTTATAAGTAAGTAGAGGGAAGTTTTATTAAATCTCGTTAAAAACAAGAGAGGATTTTTGATTGCCTGAGACTTAGACGGAGCTTAGAGTCAGCTTAGACGAAGAAACCAGGTCTGTACAGCATGGATGTCTCTCCTGGTCACCTTTATTAACGTTTTCAAAAAACAAAACAAAAGTGTTAGAGACTGGAGTCAGTGGACTCGAAGCGCCGATAATGAGACAAAGGGCGGCATAAACATAAAAATATGATTACATAGGAAAATAATAGTGAATACTGAAATAGTCAGGCTCATAAAAAACGCGACAATGTGCAGCTGATAAGAAATGTAAGATGTATATCAATTATGAGTGTCAGATCCACCAAAGCGGGATAACGGGCAGAAGTATTGAAGATTAGGAATCCATTGACTCAGATGAAGGAAAAAAAATAAGTATTAATAATAATTTTTAGGTTGTAATTGTTTCTATATTGGACTATTAAGATGTTAAATAATAGTACTTTCGCCTTTACTAGGATCTATTAAGGTCTATTAAAAAAGTTAAAGATCGATTTTAATTTCGTACGTAAGGCATGGTGGAAAAAAACATTTTCCAGCCAATTGCTGGGGGAGTGGGGGGAGATAGACCGACGAAGGTTGTCAGTGCTGTGTGAAAAGACAATTATAATAATTGTGGGAAGCAGTTGGCTGGGCACCACATCCACACTCAGGGGAATCAGAACTGTAGAATTTATAAGGATAAGCACCGAAAGGACCATGGCCCGCAGTAACAGAAGGAGAAAGGGTAGTGGGATTTCTAGAGAAACCACTGGGATTAGTTCATGGGTAAAACTACCCTTATTTGAATAGTAACAATGGTCCTGCCACTCCTTCAAGAGACAGGAACGAAGCAAGCTCTTGGCACAAGAGTAATCAACTGTAGGTAATCAACTGTAGGTAATGAGTAATCAACTGTAAGAAATTTTCTAGCGTTTCTGGTAAGGGCATCCACTGATTCATTACCAAAGATCCCCTAGTGTGCTGAAACGTAGCTCTGTAAAGTTTTATGTATTAGAGATTTTAATTGCAATTTAAAATTTCTGGACTTGGAGATTTATTGATTTAAAGGCAATAATTGACTGTTGACAGGAGAGACTGTCACTGAATATTTTGATGTAGTTATTTGAGGATTCCTGAGATATCCAATCTAAGGCCAAATGGATTTTGAAAAGTTCTGCTTGATAAACTTTATTATTGTCACCAAATATACAGGTCTAACCATAAATCATGACACTACCTTCCGTGGCAGAGAATGCTGTGCCAACGTCGGTTCCGGTGCGTCAGTCATTAGTGAATACCGTAAGATTATTGGAAGGTTTATAGAAGTTTCGATTGGGGTTTATCTGAAATTGAGAAGGATGTAGTATTATCTTTTATTGTATTAGAGTATTTAGAAAGCGTTGTTCTGATGTTAAGTTATTATTTAAGTGTGTAATTTGAATTAAATTCAATTCATATAAAATGGTTACAAGAGAGGATATTGTATCATTTGTAATAGATTAATTCTTTTGTGTTTCAAATAAAGAAATGAAGTGAATTAAAAAGTTTCTTGAAATATTCTGTAGTGCATAAAAAAATACACATAAAAAGTAATAAAATTGTAATAATAAAACTCTGTCTATTGCTTCTCAGGTTGTAACGTGCGTGTTAAGGCTGTTCCTGGTGATCTCAGTCATGATGTGAGTTTAAGGCTTAAACTATGTTTATTTAAACTATGCGGGCAGGGATGTGGAAGAGTCACTTAGCAAGGTTTTGCCTATATTAAACGGTGATTCACAAAATTCAATCTCTAATTTGATCGTCACTAGAAATGACTAAAAAGTTTTACTAAAGCAAAGTTCCACGCACGTGAATAACACTGGTCGTCTCCACTACTAAATCCACTACTAAATCCAACTGCAATCAACGCTTTCACCTGAAACACAAGAATAACTAACAGAAATCGTTAATATAATCTTAACTTTCGAAACACTAGCAACCCGTAGGTGCTGAATAACTTTTATTCACACTATAACTCAAAAAATCTTACCAACGGCTATTCTTTGACTCAGTTAAAATTTCAGTCCGTGATACGTATTGCAAGCACAAATATCGCTTATCAGAGCAAGTCACCACATGGAGAGAGATTCGACACAAATCCGCCGATACAACCCTTCGTTTCAGCTTTTATACTTTTCCGATTGACCAACGGAGCAAACATTTGTATAAACTCACAGCGAAACACAGAAACCATAAACTCCGAAAGCCCCAATACGTACTTTGAAAATTTGTGTAAACAGATGTGTGTACAGATATCGCTGTTGCGCACTCAGGTTAGTTGATGACATCGCGATCGCATTCAAAATGCTAGAATGCCTTTAGAAGACAGATGCTAGTCCACTACAAGCTATGCACCCCCCCCCCCCACACACACACACCTTACACTGTTATGAACTGGGACCCATGGAATTACGTCATTTGATTAGCTGTTACATATTGCCGTAGGATGATGATAATTTTAATTACGCTTGAAGTTCCACCATAATCAGTAATTTTGCTAAATTAAATGAACATTCTTTTTGTTCTTCTTTCACCATGAAATGATATAATGTATAACGGAAATTTTGTACAGTGCACACGTAAAGATAAATAAAATGTTCTTTTTAAAAAAAAAATCAGTACAAGAAATTTATGAACATTTCGTAATCTTTGTAAGTCAGGCGTTGTTGGCAATCGACTTAAAAATTCCTGGTGTTCAAATCTTTTATATTATAATTTTATTATAAAAGTGTCATAAGTTAGAGACCCACCTCCTCTTTTTCTTTTCCAAAGTACCTTTCTTTATATTTTAGGCAATAATCCAATCAAACAGTCTATCTTTCAAATGAAAAGGTGTAGACATTTTGTAGACGTTACTTCAGTAAATTTCGTAGCCCCCAACAGTTGAAATAACGTCCGTATCTGAATTGGTAACATAACATATTATCTTAAGGGATCTGTTTTGAAAAATAGTACATTCTTTTCTACACCTACGTTTTTTTTTTTTTTTTTTTTTTTTTTTAGGGTTCGTACTTAAAAAGTAAAAACAGATCCATTATAAGATCACTTCTGTGTCTGTCTGTCACACTCGTTTTTCTTGTTAACTACGGGACGGGGAAAGTTATAAAGCCTTTTTACACACATAATTTCAGATTATTATCCATTCACATATATGTTTAAGAACAAATTAGGGGGCTAATTAAGTTACTTAAAAAAAGTTTTCATTTTGTATATCTTGTGAAAGATCCCGTAATACCGAATCAAAAATATATTTGTGTTAATTTTAAGTATTATATTTTCAGAGATATAGTCGAAAATGCACTGCAAAAAAGCCCTCTCTTCTATTTCCGAATCTATTGAGACTAAAATTATGAAAAAAAATTAGGGGTAGTAGGACTTTAGTGAAACGTTGCAGAAAAACTGCAGCGACTTTCCTAGGTAGCATAGTTTTTGAGAAAAACGCATTTTCCATTACACACAAACTGTACTTTTCGGGCGGGCAGCGGAGGCGTTAACGGGCGCTCGATGTATCTATCGACGCAGAATCATCCGAGACTATTTTATAATGATTTTCGAAAAAAATCGTCGGTAATTAACCGAGTTGTTAATTAAATTGGTTGAAAAAAATTCTTTTTTTTTGTATATCGTGTAGGGTATCGTTCGAAAGGTCTGGTAATATCGAACTCAAAAATATATTTGTTTTAATTTTAGGTATTATATTTTAAGAGATATCGTCGAAAGTATATTGGAAAAATATGTCTCCTACCTCCTATTTCTAAATCTACTGAAACTAAACTTATGAAAAATTAGGGGTAGTAATAGTTAATTAATTAATAAATAGTAATAAATAAATTTAATGTGCAGAACCCTTGTGCGCGAGTTATACTCGCAATTGACCAATTTACTTACTTAGAAATATGGGTATTAAACGATATATTTTTCTATTTTGATATATTTTTTATGTTTCTTTTCTAAATTTCTAAGATCTAACTTTCGAAGAAATTGGCCAATCCCTACGAAATACAAATATACTGTTAAGATACACAGTATACTTATATATTAAAAAATATATTCATTTTATCGTGTAGTGTCCTTTTACCAGAGATACGTCAAAATACGTCAAACATATTTTACAGTATATTATACTGTAGAATATATGATCTTCAATTATGTGTATAAATATATCATATTGGCATCAATGAAATTTAAAATAAAATATGAACACCAATAATGGATTGGAACAAGAAACACATTGTTGCTCCAAACCATTTTCTCTAAATTACACCAATTGCGTTCAACAAGTATATATCACTGTAAAATATAACAGAGCAATCAATTGAACTCAGTTTTATTAATATTTGATGTTCTCAAAACTAAAGCATTTTTTGCTTTTGTCTGCGTATATGTATTTCAAGTTTTTGTTTACATTTTTAAAATAGCTTATGGAAAATATGCGTGAAAAATTTTAAAGTTAAGTGCAACACAATTATTAAAGAACTTTAAATTTATTTCAATTTCTAGTTTAACTGTGTCTGGAAAAATATTGCTGGAAGATATACAATATAGATATCCGATATTTTTATAATTTTCTTTTTTTGGATCGGTTATAAAACGCATTCATGAATGGCATTACCTGGTGGAAAAATAACCTAAGGAAACAATAAATTGTAAATTATGAGGTATACGAGTATGCTAAAAATGCTGATCGTGCTATAAAGGCCAGAATCACCTGCAGGCAAGCATCTTTTGCATCGCAAGCAGTCAGCTTGATTTTAAAATTATGCTTAATTTGTTACTTTGAATTTACTATAAAAAAAATACAGTAAAAATATTAAGTTTATTTTAAAACTTTTAACTCATTCAATAATTTTACATATTATTTCTCAATATTTTCTTCAAATTTCAAAATATTTTTGCAGAAAAATAATATTTTATTCTAATTTTGTAAAATTATATATGTGACATAATTAGCCTTATTTTATAGTAAAAATATCTGCAGCTAACATTTCTTTTATTTCCAAACAAAATATAAATTTGAGAGATCTGGTTTTATATGCTTGAACATTTTTAATATATTAATGATTTTTGAAAATTAAAATTTGAATCTCAAAATCGTTAAAAATACATTACAATCTGCTATGAATCGACTACAAAGAAAGAAAGTTGTACGATCATCATAGTGACTTCCAAACACCATATTTTGCTGTTTATTTATGCTAATTTGTCAAACAATTGGGCGATTAAAAATTTTAATCAAATAAAATTGTAGTGAAATACGCAAAGTATCCGAAATTACGTATGTGTATTTTGTATTGTTCTTTTACAGAGACACGTGAAAAAGTTTAAAATATGATCCTCAATTACGTGTATAAATGTATCATTTTGGCAATAAGGGAATTTAAAATAAAATATGAACAACAATAATGGATTGCAACAAGAAACACACGATTAAAATAAATGATCAACGTAAAAAATAGCACAAATGTTAGTCAAGTTTCGAGTTCAGATTTGGAATAAAAACTGAATCAAATAAAGGGTTTATAAGCCAATTTCAATTCTTTAAAAATTGAATTTTCAAAAATTTTACATATTTTTGACACAAAATAGAACTGAGAGAAAAAAGCTGTTTAGATGTGTTCTGTCTCCCCTTAAGCTTTTGCCCAAGGTTTCTATTTAACTTTGTTCAAGGTTTCTATTTAACTTTGTTGAATTGACAGTTTTTTAAAAAAAAGCAAACATTAAGGAAGAGTAAGTAATTCCTCTTCCTTAATGTTTGCTTTTTTTAAGTCTGTCAATTCAACAAAGTTAAATAGAAACCTTGAACCGGCGAACAAAGAGAACTGTAGCAAACCACTAAAGAGCAAGCACTGCAGCGCTGCCTACAAAACTATAGTCAGGTGGATCACAGCCATGCTGCGATCAGGCAATTTTTGTCCCACTCCCAGGTACTAACTCGTCAAGCTAGGCACTCATATCGGGCAGGTAGGGCCTGGTTAGCGGTATAAAAAAAAGCTTTTGTCCAGGAGTTCTGATTCACCCTCAATTTCTCTGAAGGAACTTTGGTTCAATTTAAAATACAGCCCCACCACCTCTTGAGTTACGTACTTTAGAGAATTTCTTTATTTTTTCTTCGAATTTTCATCCATATTACTATAAATAAAATCAGCAATCATACGTTAGTACTATAGGAAACATGGTTCCCTTTACAATCAGAAAACGCCCTTTAGTGCTTCATTGCTTGAGGTACGACCATGCATTGTTTTGAGCTTGTGTAGATGTGTGATGCAAATAATTTTGTTTTCATATTGCAGGTTCTGTTAAAATCGAAAGTCTTTCTAAATTTATTTTCATGAAAATAAAAACTTCGTCAAAATAAGTTAAACATGTGCACTTATTGTAAAATCTTTCAACAGATTAAATCAAAACTTCTTCTTTAAAACTCAATAAAGATTTATTTACATTTATATAGAGATAATATTATGGTTTTATCACCACCGTTTGAGAGTTCAAATTTTTACCGACCATTCGGTTCAAAAATCGAATCTACACCCACAATTTTTACTCAAATTTTATACCAGAATAAATCAGAGGAAAAAAAAAAAAAAAAAAAAAAAAAAAAAAAAAAGGGTTACCACAGCAACCAACAATTATAGCTAGTAGCCAGGGAGGCATTCGCAACAACATGTTTCATCCCTCCTACAGTTTTGTCCAGGATTTCTGAATCACCCTATATAACATAAGGCTGCCACTGGCAAATATATTTATTATTATTATTATTTGATTGGTACCACATTTTATAAGAATAAAAGTCTTTAACATACTTTTCGACAACATGTGCAAGAGATAAACCTTATCTTTTGAAAATAGCGGTACAGATAGAATATAAAAATAGTCGTCAGTGGCAGCCTTGCATACAGAACACTCCTGTTTTATACCAAGGAACTCTATTCCTTTTTTAACTGTATAACCTAGAGTATGAGACGGAAAATTTTTGTTTCATACAAAGAAACCACTTTTCAATTTAACAGGATATTTATGCACACAAATTACAGGAGAAAACTTGTAGCATTGGTGACAGGATTTTTTCCTAAAATCAGAATGTTTTAAAGAATGCATGTGTTGAAAATTTTGAGATATTTTACAAAACCTACTTGATTTATTCTCTTAAATATGAATTTTCTATTGATTAGAATTTTTTTCATGTTGAAGTTAGTAAGATTTAAAATAATTTCTTTGAAAATCGTTTATTTTTTTCTATGTGACATTAAAATTCTTGTGATAGACATTAGGGTGCACCGAAAAGTATAGAATTATTTTTTTCGAAATTACTTTAGGCGCGGGGTGCTAAAGTTGCCTTTTATGTATATTAGTTTACATGTTTTTTTTATTGAAATCCATTCATATCTTCGGGTTTCCCAAGCGCCCCAAAGTTAGAGAAAAATTGAATGTTTTATGAAAATATTTATAATTTTTGTTTTTGTTTTTTGTTTTAAATTACTTTTGGCACGGGATGTGAAAGTTGTCTTTTATGTATGTTAGTTTGCATGTTTTTTATTTATTTATTTATTTATTATTGAAATCCATTCGTATCTTCCGGTGCCCCAAGCGCCTCAAAAATAGTTCAAAATTGAAACTTTTATGAAACTTTATAATTCTTTGTTTATTCATTTTTTTAAATTCTATTTGGCGCCGTTTGATGAAGTTGTGTATTGGATGTATTACATATTTCTGTTGTTTACATAATTTTTTTTTATCGAAATCCATTCATATCTTCCGGTGCCCCAAATATAGTTAAAAATAAATTTTTTTAAGAAAATATATTACAAATTTTAAATTTACGAAAATTGCTTACAATTTTTGCAAAGTGTTTAATGAATAAAGTATAAATTTATAAATAATAATAATTTTATAATAATACATGAAGAATAAATTTAAAAATCAAAGCACTAAATCATAAAAATTATAAAAATTAAACTTACGTAGCAAATTGTTTACTTTTTTTAATTTGGAGATTTACATATTTCTAAAGTTTGAAATCCTTTTTGGGATTAAAATATTTGATATGGCTTCTTGATTTTATTCTATTCAATATGAAACCGTGTCTTGTTTCTTGTTCAGAGACACTTTCTGATGTCTCAGGCACTAGGTGAATGCCTCTTTTAACAGCTTGGGTTTGACATGGATATTTTGACTATTCCTCCGTTTTTCCGACTTTTACCATAGCCTCAATTTCTTTGAAAGGTACATTCATCAAAAGAGGTGGTTCAATGTCCAATTTATTGCCAGTCAATAAGTTCACAACAATCCTTTGCTTTAAAGTGTATTTTTGATACTTAACCCTTTCAGGGGCAAGTAATTGTGCTCCTGTAACGTCGAATTCACACCGGTATTTACGAAATAATTAGGTCAAAGTAAGGAAAAACAATTTTTCAACTTTTTCCCGTCAAAGTTAAAAAAGTAAAATTTAATTAAAAATTTCTGGTTCGAATCGTATTGAAATTAGGTGGTATATAATATATATCACCGCCCCTCAAAGGGTTAAAAGATTCTTGCTTCTAGTGATCCTCTATTTTCATTTCTACCACAAAATAATTTTCGTATTGCTGAAGACCTGATATGCTCTCTGCTATCTGAACGCAATGCTAATAACAAATTTTCAGGATGACAAAAGAGGAACAACAGCGTCTACAATCTTTCTTAGATTGGTTTCCAAATATCTAGAAAATGTTATAGGTTTCCAAATATACCTCTCTCCTTCTATTATGGAGATGGAAACATGTAGGCCCACACCTTCATAATACATGTTGTAAGAATAATGTGATTCACAGATGGATTTTCTTTGGCCACCTACAACCTTAACATTCTATCTGAAGTCATTAGACATCTTGAGTAAACAACTGGACCAGGTTTTGAACTTTGAACTTTGAAAGGGGGTGGGCTTTGAGACCTATAGCTACAAGGCTGTCGTCTCGAGTGTTCCATATACATTTTTTTTTTTCACAGAAACACATACATGACTTCAAATAATTACATAAATCTTGACGAGAAAGTATAAGGAAATTTACAACACCAAAAATTACATCCGGGAGCTCCACAAAGTGTGTGCAATGGAGCTGGCGGGAGTCGAACACCGCCGGCCTTGCTTCCTACGCTATGAAGCGATTAGTGGAGTGGTGCATTAACCACTCGGCCACGGAGGCCCCGACCAGGTTTTTTAAATGCCAGATCAGAACCACTTTCAGCACGTGATATTGCTACGCAAATATCACATAAATATTGCTGATCATTGCTGAGAAACATTCTATGTTATCTGGCATATCCTCCACACTTATTGAAGAAAAGGAAGCTATAGGTTTTTATTGCTGCACCAAATGGCTCATAAAAGGCTTTAGGATCAATTGTTGCGCCATCTAAAGAATTTGGTAAACGTCGTAAAGGCAACTCATTTGTATGAAGCAAACAAATGCATTCGGTTTGGTAGTTTTTACGCCGTTATATGCGGACAGACGGACAAACGGATTGGCCAGACGACGACTATAGGTGCTAGGGATTTATATAATTGCGATCGCACCTAAAATCTGCATTCATTTTAATACAAATTACACTGCTACTTTTTAATATTCCTCTAAAAGTTTAGAGTCTAATATAAAGGAGACTAAATTTTATCAAGTAATTAAAAAAGTCTTTAAAAAATTCAAATTGTACTAAATAAATAATAAATAAATAAAATTACAGTCCTGGAATAAGTGAAATAAATAGTTATCCTGGAATAAGTGAAATAAATAAGCATTTTAAATATTTTTTGGCCTAAATTAAAATTTCAGTTTTCATTCAAGACTTTTCTTCCACTATGACGTATTTATAAGGTTTCATTTCTCTCCAAGACCAAAGTTTAATTAGTAATTAATTATTATTATGCTGTAAATGTATTTAAAGGCTAACTGAGAAAATTGCTTCACAGGAAATTCCAGATAGAAGCACTAAAACCATAAAAGTGCACGATTTCTAAAGCTTCAGTTACTCAAAAAGCTCCTTTTAATTCATTTACAGGAACTTAATGGACAAATAGGGAAAAAACATTTTAAAGCAAATATCGAGGAAAAGGAAACTTGTTTTAAATGCATATTTTGTTTGAAGAACTGTAAAATAAAAAAAGCTTTTGAATAAATATGTTAAACAAGTGGATAAGTGGGATCAAAGATTGCATAAAGGGTTTCTTTTAATATTCCTTTCAAAACACTTTATCCTTTAATTAATAAATCCAAATAAATTTCATTTTCCAAAAATATATATATATATATATATATATATATATGTTTTTTATAAAGTAAAAATTTACCGGTCTATTTTTTCGTTTTTTCGAATATCTGAACCGGCCCGATAGCAGGCGAAGCCAGGAATTCTGCTCTGTCATAGACACTCTGTTCTCTAAGAAGACTAAGCTCTCTGTCATTTTAGAGGTGTTTATGTAGTGGTAGTAGCCTCGAGTATCCTCCCATCGTGGCACTACTATGATGATTGCATGTCGGTAGCTGTGGGGGAGATACGGTGAGTTGAAAGTAGGTCGAGCTATAGGACATTTTCATATTTCGACCAAAGTGTTCTAAAAAATGCTTAGAATCTTCTTCAACGAGAATGGGTTCATTCTCTTTCACATGAAGTACTTAAGATATGGATAGCTAAGTAAGATTATTTCGCGACCCGTAGCGGTGGAAATTGAAACTAAACGATATTGCAGCGCGTCCGTAGCACGCATGCTATACTGTGCCGTAGGCAGAGTTTCGTTCGAGTGCCGGAGTTTCGTTTGGAAAGAAGCATGTTTAGAACAAAATGCGAGCCGAAAATGACTTTTTTTATTGAAACCTCAAAAGAAAGATACTGATTTCCTCACAACGCCAGTCGGTTATTAACCCCATAGTTATTAAATAAAACTATAAGTCTGTCGTACGTTATTACAGAATCATGCGAAAAGTATTACACAGTTTTTAATGCAATTTTCACTTGAATGTTGCTTTATACAAAATGTATCAATAAGGATTTTGCTTGTGCAGTTTGGTGCAGAATCTGAGAAGAGTTAATCGAAAATGTAATATTTTCTAGACATTTTTTATAAAAATAAGGTATCTGATGATAATATGGCCAATGGTGGTAATATGGCTAATCCTCAATAATGTTATTAATTTCAGTAGAATCCATAGGACAGCGCTTGAATCTAGTCGCTGGAAGTCAGAAGAACATAGTTTAGTACCGGGTTGCCTGCAATACTTGGTCACGTGCACGGAAGGGCAGTCATTGTTGTTTCGTTGTTAGCTGCGTTGGCATATCATAAATTTGTCTGTGGTAAGTTTGTTACTTTTCTTATTTAAACAAAGTATCTGTATTTACTGTTATACATAATATTTTAGCTGGTTTAATTATCTTTTTAACTGTACAGACGAATTTCAATATCGGAGTGCGCAGACAGAATTACGAACACTTTTATGAAATTGTTTTTTCTTAGCAATAGGGCCAAAGGGGCAAAAAAACTAGAGATATGAGATTATGTGTTGTTTGTCGTAATTAAGTACATTATAAATGTGTCGGCCTTACCAGTTAAGATACAAAAGTTTTCATTTGATCTACGCGTTACAAAACAAATTAAAAATACTTTTTCCATAATTTTATTTTATTTTTTTTATAATTTTTATCTAAATTTACTTTATATTATTTTTTTTATTATTTTTATAAATTTTCAAAATATAATTTTGTTGACTAATTGGTACTATTTCTGTCTTAAATATAGACCTTTCCATTTTATGACACCTATGGGCATATTACCTTGCATATGGGCATATTACCTTGCATATGGGCATATTACCTTCATCAACTAGCATTTTTTAACAAACTGCAGCAGGTGTAAGTTTTGACTAACTTAAATTTTAAAATATTTTTCTAGTGCTAAAAATTGTTCACTTTCTTAGTCAATTATTGTTATTTTTTTAAATCAGTTATTACTACTGTTTAAAAATGTCTAACCTTAGGGTGGCCATATTACTTGCAGATACCTTATATCCTTTATTTTATAGTTGTTGATCTCTGATTAAGTTCACTCACGATTAAATTAAATGAAAATTATGTCATGTTGACGAAATTATTACAACACATTTTTCTTTTATAAAAGAAAATGAACGTTTAATTTTAAACATCATAATACAGGGTGTTTCTAAATGTATATCGAGGTTTTAACGCTTTGTAGTATCTGTTAAATAAAACTTAAAATTATATTTAATACATAAAATGAAAGAGCAACTCAAACAGTTTTACCTACAAGCTTACAAGTGTTCAATGTGACCACCTTTCGTCACACCTCACACATCAAGTCGATAGCTCAGTTCTTCCGAAACGTCACTCTACGCTCACCCGATCTGACGCCATGTGATTTCAACCTGTTGGGGTTCATAAAGGATCGAGTGTATGTGCCTCCACTACCAGCTGACCTACCTAAGACTGAGTTCTAACCTACCCAACCTAAGAAACAGGATTGAGGCAGCTGTTGCAAAAATTACCCCACAAACACTAATTAACGTTTGGGAAGAACTGAGCTATCGACTTCATGTGTGCTGTGTGACGAAAGGTGTTCACATTGAACACTTGTAAGCTTGTAGGTAAAACTGTTTAAGTTGCTCTTTCATTTTATGTATTACTTATAATTTTAAGTTGTATCTAATAAATACTACCAAGCGTTAAAACCCCGATATTCATTTAGAAACACCCTGTATTTACACCGATAAATATAATTTTTCATTTAAAGTCTAAAAAACTTCGGCATTTTGATTCAATTGCTGCAATAATTTTTTTTCTAGACCTTAGTCACAATATTAGTGGAACGAAACATCAGGGAAAGTGACGTCATTTTATAGAAATCATAGCAAATTACTTCAAATCCGTAAATTAAAATGTACACTTTCCTTTTATAATGAGACATCTTTATCTGATATGAGGGAACATGAATGAAAAACTATGTTTTTTTGTTAAAAATAACGTTATTTACACATTTTTTTTCGAGGCTTTAATCTCAATTCCGGTGGAGTGAAATATCGAGTCATTTTTTCAAAATCTTAATAAATCGTTTCAACTTTGCAAGTTAAAATAGTTAACGATGATGTTTTTTTCATCTGAAATGAGGATGATACAGTATGTTTCTGTTGAATGAAAATAATAAAGTTTACCAAAGTAATACTTTCATTATATTACTTTTATCTGTTTTCAATGATAAATTATTAATGTCGCACGTGATTCCGATTTTTAAACTTTTTTTTTTTCATTTCATATTATTAAGAAATATGATCTTCATTTAAAATATAAAATTATAATTAATAAATTACCAGCTATATCCACTAACTACAAAAAGTTACAATTCATGTTTACAATGGCTAAATTTAAAGCCTTTTTTAGAATTAGTCCCCATTTTCTGTTCCAAATATGCTTTTACATATATATTTGATAATAATAATTTTAATTCATTAATTAATTATTATTTAATACCAACATAATTTAATCATATTAATAATAATAAAATTTATGTTTTATATTTTATTATATTCAAAAGTTCTAAATTTTGAAACATTTAATATATAATTGATATTTAATATACTAACGTTAAGAATTAAATCTCAAATTTTTTTTATTCAAAATGCATTTTTAGATATATTTATTTCTTTTTGCTTAAGAAAACCTTAAAATATTTATTTCCTATACTAAAGAAAACTTATCAACATTTACAGAAATTACCTGTTTGTGGTTGTTTCTTCTAGATTTACCTTTCAAAGTTCTAAGTGGATATACCCGTTACCCATAAATAACAAGAAAGAAATGAGCACATAACACGAACTGACATTTTGTCTCAGATTACTTTAGTTTTACTTGAAATGCCTTAGATTCTTGTTTTCCTTAGATTATAGTTACACGATACGTATATTTTATCAGTAAAAGCACAGATAAAAATTATTTGAATTTACAGTAAAAATATCCAGAAAATAAAAAGGAAAAAAAGACCTATTTATTAACTTAAATGATTAAAATTACATCATTAATGATTCTGTAATAAATCTATGCAATTTTCTTTTAGACTTTTAAAGCAATGTTGATATTTAAAAGAAACTTTATGGGAGTAGTTTCTTTATAATTTTAAATCACTGGGATTATTTGTAAATTAAATATACAGTTCCACTCCATGAAAGGAATCCATAGAAAAATAGACAAATACCTGTTAGATTCAGCATATAAAAAGTATAGAAAACACAAGTTTCGAAATAAACAATCTATCATCTTCTGTCCGGAAAAGCCATACTGGAAGAGAAATTTTATTGTCTGTCATGAGAAATCTTTTATAAATCTGATTAAGCAAAAATTAATAAATGCACATTTATTTTGAGGAATTGTCCATAATTAGAGTGTCATGTTCTTTTTTATATCAATGTTTTACTTAACGAAAAAAAAAATCAACTATGTCACGAAAAATCATTTAATTAAAAGAATAACGTTTTTAAAAGTAAGCATCTGAAATAATTTTAGGTAAAATTTCAGAAATTATATATCCCGACAAAAAAGCATAACTATTATTGATGATTTATAGTTTTAAATTATTAAACGAAAACATATAGATAAATAAAAACATCTGCATTTAAACCAAGATGTTATAAATGTAAAGTGGCATGTAATAAAATTCTGACAGGAAATGCAAAATTAGTAATTTTATCAGAATAAATGGGATTTATTATTATTACAGATTTATACTTTTGTAAAAAATCAAAAAGATATGCATGAATAAAAAGATCTATATATTTAAAACGAAAAGCGCATTCTGTCAAATTCACATGAAAATCGTCTCTGGGCGCAACTTTTTTTTTAAGGCTTCTACCCTCAGAAACGGGAAACCTGATTGATTAACCCAACCCTCACCTGTTTAGCCTAAATGGATTGAAAAGGGTTGATTGAAAACAGATAAAGCCGTACCACTGCTTTGAAAACATAGACCTTCTAATATGTTTTTGCTTTGAGGTTGAAAGCTAAAGCTTTATTTTTAAAGAACTCATGTTTTCACCACTAAATACGCATATTTGTTCGCAAAATTTTAAAGAGAGTTTGAATGCAGTTCTATTTATAACCGATTGAAATGTCAGAGAGTTCGGTGGATGAGAACTACTTTTTTTATTGCTATGTTAAAACAGCCGACGCGAAAACAATCAAACAAACGAAAAAGCGAGAAGAAAACATTTCTTTTACAACTAGATAACAATATTTTTTCACGAAACTTTTACACGCACTGTAAAACCATTTTATTTATAACCAATAAAGATTTCAAAGTGTTCGAACAAAAATAACTTTTTATTTTAAGACTATGAAACGACACCAGGTAAAAAAAAAAAAAAAAAAAAAAAAAAAACCGAAGAAGAAGAAAATGAACGCTTTTGTCACTAAATATCAATGTTTTTTCGCGAATATTTCATTTAAAATATAATTTCATACAAAATCGGGCAAAATATATAAAATAATGAAAGCATTTTTATTTATTTATTTATTATCACGGGCCCGGGCAACGCCGGACGGGGGTCAGCTAGTTTAGAATTAAATCAAAAATTTTCAAAATTAAGATGATACCTATGTGATAAAATGTGGAAAGAAAACTTTTTAATGACCCACCAGTGTATTGATTTACACAACATTAACAAGTGCCTTTGTACTACAGCCGAAGACTTTGTATGGTTCTCAAATTCTCACATTCCATTAACAGGTGTTAAAACTCTGTATTTGCATAAACCTCTTCGAGATACTTTTACCCAGTGACAACATGCATGTCAAATTCGAAATGGTCATAATCAAGATTCGAGTATCCTTTAGCTATCTTAAGAGTGACACATCATCACAAAGAGACGACATAAAGTAAATCGAAAAATAGGTTTTGATGCTAGTGGACACATTACTGCGATTCACTTGAGATTAATGATACAATAAAACTAAGTCTTGCCTTTCTGTTAGTTTAGTTTTACCATAAAAGGGAAATCTTCAAAATACTGAGATAGGACATTTTTAGCTAATTATTGATGCAGATTTACCAATTGATTCAAACGTAATTTGAAACGATAAAAAAAAACTAGTAACGACATAAAAGGGTATTTTTTTAAAGAAATGAATTTTAAATATAAAATAACATATGATAATTTGCTGATAGAATAAAATCTCTTTAATAATTTGCCCTATATAAATGTGTCTAATTATTAATGCTTGAGTCTTGCCTTCTCTTAACTGAGTCTTGCCTTTCTATTAATTTAGTTTTACCATAAAAGAGAAATCTTCAAAATACTGAGATAGGACATTTTTAGCTAATTATTGATGCAGATTTACCAATTCATTCAAACTTAATTTGAAACAATAAAAAAAAAAAAAAACTAGTAACGACATAAAAGGGTAGTTTTTTAAAGAAATGAATTTTAAATATAAAATAACATATGATAATTGCTGATAGAATAAAATCTCTTAAATAATTTGCCCTATATAAATGTGTCTAATTATTAATGCTTGAGTCTTGCCTTCTCTTAACTGAGTCTTGCCTTTCTATTAGTTTAGTTTTACCATAAAAGAGAAATCTTCAAAATACTGAGATAGGGCATTTTAGCTAATTATTGATGCAGATTTACCAATTGATTCAAACGTAATTTGAAATAATAAATACAAACTAGTAACGACATAAAAGGGTATTTGTTTAAAGAAATGAATTTTAAACATAAAATAACATATGATAATTTGCTGATAGAATAAAATCTCCTAAATAATTTGCCCTATATAAATGTGTCTAATTATTAATGCTTGAGTCTTGCCTTCTCTTAACTGAGTCTTGCCTTTCTATTAGTTTAGTTTTACCATAAAAGAGAAATCTTCAAAATACTGAGATAGGACATTTTTAGCTAATTATTGATGCAGATTTACCAATTGATTCAAACGTAATTTGAAACAATAAAAAAAAACTAGTAACGACATAAAAGGGTAGTTTTTTAAAGAAATGAATTTTAAATATAAAACTAGATGGTACCCGTCAAAACTTGACGGAAAAAATTACAATAGCAATATTAGTAAAATAAGCTTCTTTATTACATAAGTAGGGGTGGGGTGCTTATGAAACAATCTTTCAAATATTTTATTTAAAAAAAAATTCCCCCCAATGAATTACGTTATTATTTCCGATGCAAACTACAAACAAACAATTCGTAAACAAAATGGAAATCAGTTTGACATCACCGCCCTATTCCCCACGGCAAGAAAGAAAATTTCCTGAACCTATGAAGTATCATACAAATAGCATATCCCTACGTTCATCTCATATTCAGTCAATAAAAGAACATATTAAATAAGGCACACATCTCCCCCCCTGTGATAATGCAACCGAATGAGCTCCTATGCGCATGTGCATTGCTTCTACCCAAACGCACCGTTGAAATTCGACGTTAAAAAAGTTTTAAAATATTTTGATAAAATTTTTTAAAATGTCTTCTTTAATCATTGTTCGTTTTAAATCCATATCTTCTGAAACGCATCTATTGTTTTAAGCTAATCAATTTTTATGTAAAGATGAGGATTTTTTTTTACAATAATAAATCAATCTGCAGATAAAGGAGATTTTCAATGTTTTCAAGTGCAATTTATTTGTATGGTTTCTTCATTCCTTTACATAATCAGGATGATTATTCCTTTTCCATAATTAAGAGAAATAATGTAAATAAATAAATATCCAAGATTATTTTTGATTCTGTTTTCATTAATATATTGTAAATTTTATTGTTAAAAGTTACTGATAAATGATACTTTAGTAAATGGGGCTTTTCTTAATTATTTTATTATTATTATTATTATTATTCTTTTTTTGAGATTTAATGGCAACATTCTTCCGTTTGTTTATTGGGTGCTACAGTTTGGCGAATTATTTGAGGTACTTTTCGGTTAGCATGGCGCCAATGAAGTATATATATATATATATATATATATATATACATATATATATATATAGTATATACATACATATATACAAATATATATAATGTATATAGTTTTGTTTTTCTAGTATTGAATTTATGTGGTTTATAGATTTTGGTTGGCTTTTGTGATAATGATTCTGCAAGTAATTTTCCATTGGAGTTTGTTATTATGTATATATATATATATATATATATATATATACTTTATTGGCGCCGGCTAACCGAAAAGTACCTAATTTGCATATAGTTTTTTTTTCTTAATCGGACGACGGGATAATGAATATTTTTTATGGTACCAGAATATTTTTCTGTATTTTATAGTTATATTAAGAAATACATATTTTTATGATTTGCTGAATCACTTAATTGTTTACTTTTTCATGCATTATATTATTGAAGGTTGTTAGTTCTATTATTCGTTTAAATATACCCTACTTATATAAAATAGCGTATGTTCTCTGTGGTGTTTCGCATAAACGTTGTAAAATTCAGGTTATTAGATTTTATCCAACTTTGCTGTCATAACAGCTGATGAAGCAACCATTTTCGGCGATTTTTTTGTTACCTGTAAAATGTTTGTTTTTGGTATAGCCCGAACTAAGAAAAAGTTGAGTACTTTTCCATTATACGGACACCATTGTCGCTAAGCATATATTTACATGTATGGCATGGTGTCGGTATAACGGAAAATAACCAAAATTTGCGATCGATCAAATAATTGAATTTCGTTAAACATTAAATTTTCTGGTACTTTTCTATTATCCGGTCGAGCACTTTTCATAACAAAAAATTATCGCCAAACTGTAAAATTAAACGCCAAAAACACAGTCCGATTTACTTGATGGCAGAAGCATTATACGTGTTTGTTACGTCATCAAGTGGTTTTTAATTCGAGATTTGCGTCTATTTTTAATTATGTTTTACTGAGTTATTAGTTATTTCATTAATTAAAATAACAATTGTGTCCTTAAATTTTTTTTACTTATTTTATTTACTTATTAATATTGATATTCTAATGGCAACGTTCTCCCGTTTATTTGGCGTTACAGTTTGGCGTTAGTTTTTTGTTATGAAAAGTGGTCGACGGGATAATAGAGAAGTACCAATTTTCTTATTTTTAATCTGAGAATGAAACAATAATCATGGATTTAATTAATTTTGCAATATGCGGTGCAACCAAAATAATTTTGATTAAATGAGTACAGATATCGCAGACGCACCTGGGTTAGTTTTTGGCGCCTAAATGACGATTTTTGCTTTGTATGGCAACCTGGTGTTTTATAATAAATTTGAATATGTGTGTAAATAAATAAAATAAAATAGGTACTTTTATGTTAGCTGGGCGTCAAAGATAACTCTCCAAATCTTGTTTCAATTGGAATAATTTAAATTGCAACATTTTACGTGAGATTTGTTATTCATACTGATATGTTTACGTTTAGACAGTTTATTATGATTATATTCTAGCTAATTAAGTTTTTTTTTTTTTTTAAGATTTTATACTACAATGTTAAAATAGTTGATATTAGTTAATGTCAAAAGATTGGCGAACCACAGAGTTCAGGGAAAAAACTCTATGCCCTCAAAAGTGGGAGTTGTCAACTTTATGACGTCATAAACAGAAGTAAATGTTTAATTGAAAATTACAGCTAATTACTTAAATTTTCGAACAAACGAATGCACGATAACAAATCTGTGTCCTAATATCTTTCATTTAAAAAAAGAATGGTGTAATTTGATGCAGTAGTTTGTTCTAATGGATTGTCGAAAGAAATCGCTTAGCGTTTTAAATATATAGATAACATATGATAATTTGCTGATAGAATAAAATCTCTTAAATAATTTGCCCTATATAAATGTGTCTAATTATTAATGCTTGAGTCTTGCCTTCTCTTAACTGAGTCTTGCTTTTCTATTAGTTTAGTTTTACCATAAAAGAGAAATCTTCAAAATACTGAGATAGGACATTTTTAGCTAATTATTGATGCAGATTTATAAATTGATTCAAACGTAGTTTGAAACAATAAATAAAAACTAGTAACGACATAAAAGGGTATTTTTTTAAAGAAATGAATTTTAAATATAAATTAACATATGATCATTTGCTGATAGAATAAAATCTCTTAAATAATTTGCCCTGTATAAATGTGTCTAATTATTAATACTTGAGTCTTGCCTTCTCTTAACTGAGTCTTGCCTTTCTGTTAGTTTAGTTTTAGCTCAAAAGAGAAATCTTCAAAATGTTGAGATAGGACATTTTTAGCTATTTATTGATGCAGATTTACCAGTTTTGAAACAATAAATAAAGACTAGTGCGACATAAAAGGGTATTTTTTAAAGAAATTAATTTTAAATATAAAATGACATATGATAATTTGCTGATAGAATAAAATCTCTTAAAGGGTCAGGTAACCTTTAAAGTATCAAAAATTCGAAATTTGTTTTATTAGCTTATAATTAAATATGATTCTTTAGGTACATTTTAAAATAAACCTCATGCAGCAATTCACTTTAGAGGAAGATTTATGTCTAAAACAGTCTGAACTCTTTTTATATGACCAAGGGGTAGTTCGATCTTTAAAGTCAATTTTCTCAAAACGGCGATTTTGGTAAATTACGCGCGCACATTTTCTGAAAAATGGTTTGTTAGAATTTCATGAAATTTTGATTGAATGTCTTAACCTTACAGATGCACAAAATGACCTATTATTATGTTTCTCACATAACAAGTTTAGAATTCATTACTACTTTTGCATTAAAAAAACACGATATTTAGAATTTCTCTAAAAGAAATTTTTTTTCTGAGGATCTACCCATTTTATTTCTTTCATCGTAGGTCATTCTGAGAACACATTATATATGTACTCATAAAAAAAAAAAAATGGCTGGTTTTAGCAGTTCAAATGTGAAAAATCGTGCGCGCAATGCATGCATGAATATTTCTTTCGTAAAAATTGTACTATTACTTTTTAAAATAAATTTAAAAGTTTTATATTGTATACATTTTTGGAGAATTTTAATTTACAAAATAAACCTTTATTAATATGTGTTTTAAATTTTATACTTCAAATTCAATTATTTACGGAGTTACTGTAATTCATATAGAGGTCCATTTTTCATGTATTTTGTGGGTTCAAAGGTCACCTGACCCCTTAAATAATTTGCCCTGTATAAATGTATCTAATTATTAATGCAGATTTATTGTTTTAAAGATAGTTGAAACCATGTAACTAAACAAAATGTTGATTTATATAAAGCAATAATTGACGAATAGAAATTGACGAACCTTAAATTGTGTCAAGATTAAAGCCTTTCTTCCGGTTTAGTGTAAACAAAGAAAATACATATTTTAAGATAATAAAAGATGAATTTTCCAAGAAATTGTGATTTTGTGTTTGATGTTGTCCATGCCCCCTGGGCTTGTATTAAAGTTATAAAGCTGTAAAGCTTAACCTCCAAGGGGTTAACCATTTAAACATACAAAGTGTCGAAAAAGTAAGTCATGTTTGTTTTATGAGCTAAGAAAAAACTTTGAAATGAAAATAAACAGTAAATAAAATAAATGTTTTTTTTTTTGTTTTTTTTACATAAAATAATTTAAATTAAAATTCAAAAATAATATCAACACCACCCTTGAATATTGCTATTATTTACCGTTGACTTTAAAATAAAAAACACACCTGTGTTCCTTTTTCCGATATATCCTAAATAAAAATGACACATTTCGATGAAAATTTTGATTTATTGTTCATTTAATCGTTTGTGTTTACAAAATTCCTATTCAACTATACCTTAATAATAATTATAAACCTAATTTTTTTAGTTATTACCCTGTTAATTTATTATTTATATTTTATTTTCCACGTTTATGTTTGAAAATGATTCATTGCTGCATTTTCACAGTCATTTGGCATATTTTAGCGAGGTGCATAATGAACTAACAAATCTGTTATTCTATCTCGCATACAGTTGGAAACACGGTAAGTAGAATAGACGGTTAGGAACCACATACATGTTTCGTTTCTCCCTCTAACGTCACTGGCAGCCAAGGCGGCGGTACGCATAAGGCTAAGGCTTTTACAATACATTGTAGATGTGATGAACAATGTATTAAATGCACTCAAATGTATTAACTGCATTAATGTATAAAATGTATTAAAGGAGCCCTACTTAAGGCTAAGTCTACAATGGCAGTATAGGAGCTTTACTTAAAGTCACCGGTAACGTCACGGACTGGGTGATCTACTGCGCATTTCGTTTGTGGACCCTACCGTCTATTCTACTTACAGTGGTTGTAATCATATTGTTTATTTGAAATATTATTTGACTATTTATGACGTGCGCTTGATAACGACAAATAGTTTAAAATTAAATTATTAATTGCTAATTAGGTTCTAAAAATCTTAAAATGTTGCATCGTCATTGAAAACACACCTGTATATATATATATATATATATATATATATAATTTATAATATTTGAAGAAGTAAGATAAAAACTGATTACCAAATTACATCGTTACATACATGGAAACAGTTAAGTTATATAAAAGAGCAATAAATATGCTTTTAAATCTGAGAAAACTTACCATAATGCAACCATCTAATAAATTTTGAAAACTTTGGTTTTTCAACCGACGGAAATATTTCTATTCATTCATAAATAAAATCGGTCATAAAAAATGATAGTCCGAAAGCCAATGAGACGTTTTATTTAATCATTTTACACAAACTGATGTCCAAATATATAAATGATCTTAGATAATTCAATCACGAAAACAGCCGTCGGCTGTCACGATAGCGGTATATTTAGTCTCTAGTGCGACAATATCCCACAGTCAAAAGGAAAGGATTGGCCACACGATTACGGACGATTAAAGGATATTACTGCGACCAGTAGCGATCCACCATAATCGGATTCCCATTCATTTGCTTTTGACTGGGGGATGTTGTGGCCTCCGAAATCATTTCCACCGTTATCGTGACTGATAATGACTGCTTTCGTCTTCTTCTTCTTCTTTTTTTTTTTTTTTTTTTTTTTTTTTTTTTTTTTTAAAGAAGATCAATTACAAATTTAAAAATCAACTTGTATTAATTGTTTAAGTAAAATACGTCTCTGGTTATCCGACTCTTAGTACATTTCAAAGAAAAAATGGTACATAATATATAAAAAAATATACCTTTAATAACCTTTCCAGCACAAAGATTTAAACGTCAATAATGAGCTCTTTTGTATCTGAAGACATATTGTTCTCAAATTCTTGCATCCCATTAACTAATGTTGACAGGCATCATCTTCATAAAACTCTTCAGAATATTTTTACCCAATCACAATATGCGTGTCACATTAGTAATGGTCATTATAGAAATTCAAGAATCTTTGAGATATCTGAAGAATGTCGTATCATTAAGCACAAAGAGAAGAGACAAGGAAAATCGAAATTTATCCTTTTATCCTGGTGGACGTTATTGTGAATTACATTTGAATAATGGTAGAATAACGTTGAGTCGAATTTAATTTCTTTCTTATAACTTTATTATCCTGAAAAAAAAGGAGAGAGAGAAATATTTAAATTATTGAAATAAATTACGTTTATGTGTTTGAAACTGCCGAAAATGAAATTTACACCAGTTTTAAGATAACGAAGAATACGTAAGATTTTATAAATGGTGAATAAAAGATTTACTCCGTTAAAAGTGCGAATTAGAATCCGGCACAGATTTAACCCAAAATCTATATATTGAACTCGACACATTTCAACCCGAACTCAAAATACTTACACTCGAATCCGAAATCCTAGAAAAATAATGTGTATTTTATTAAAATTCTGGAAAAGTTGCCTAGATTTATATTTCTAATATCAGTTTTATTTTTATGTTAAAAATTGAATATAATTTTATATCACCTTAAAAAATATTCTAGATTTTTTTGAAAAATCGGGTCATCCAGAACTCGACCAACACGTGTCAAATCCTAATTTAAAATCTACCCGAAAACGAAGAAATTAAAGTCAATACGACCCGAACCGCCGCACAGTGGGGTTTTTTGATGATCTAGGTGGACAAAATTCATTTTTCTGATTATCTCGGAATTTAACAAGACCGCGAATACTGGTAGCTGAATGTCTCTTTTTTCGAAATCCATAAGAGGTTCGTCGAAATAATCCGATGTGTCGATTAACTACGACAGTAAAGAAGGCAGTTGGTTAGAGAGTTTCAACAGTTGAACTATTTTTCTGTAAACTCGAAAGCAAATCGTGATTTTTCTGTTAGGTAGCTTTCAATACAAAAAAGTATAAAGCTACCTATTGCAGCCGTTCGGAGGAAAGCAGTTCCGGAAAATTTCGATATATTTTCACCGATCATGACCCCCAGACTCCAAAACCACCCTCCGTTCAAATGTTGATTTATATATATATATATATATATATATATATATCTGACCTATGTCATACGATAACGCTCGTATTTATAAATCAATTTTGATGAAACTAATTGTGTGTATTAAGCTAACCAATGTCTCAACCGAGTTCGTTGGCCAGCTTGGTCCGCCATTTTGTTTCAAGATGGCGGCCATTTAAAAATTTAAAACTAAAATAAATATACAAATAATTAAAAATTCACATTTATTTTTTAATTACGTTTTAGGCCTTGATACTAGGATTCCAGAGCATTTTTTTGGTTTACCTCTATCTTAAAAAATGTCTGAGATAGAGTTATTTGAAATTCTAGGGTGGCTGACATTTTGAAACAAAACAGCACATTAACGCGATTACTCGCAAATTATTTTCTTTCATTGTTGTAATAATTTTCTCAATCATACGCATAAAACTATATATTCATATCCGTTAGCGCCAAAATTGGCGACATTGGCGACAAAACTGACAAAATTGGTGACATTTGGCGAAATATCGCCAAATTTGGCAACCAAAATAAGTCTTCATAAATGAAGCCAATTTGGCTATTGCTCAATAATTTGACGAATTTCTTATTCAAATTCAGTATTAACGAATCTTTTGTAAACGTTTCTTTGCATTTTAACTTGCTGTTTTCGTGTAACATTAGCTAAAATTTTAAAACGAAGATATAGGAAAGCTACCTTTTCCTCCCGGTACAGGCCGGAAGGACTTTTTTATTGTATAGCAGGAGTTTACTGGGCATATGTCACATGTTTGTCACAAGATTTAACCTATTGTTGTTGGAAAATGAGCGCCATCTTGTTTTCAAACTTCATCTTGACTTTTAATACAGTATTAAGAAGTATTATTAAGAAATAAGCATTTTTTAAAATCAAAGTGCCATTCCTAAAGCAGTGGAAACTTAAGAAAGCTCTTGCAAAAGTTTGCGAATCATTAAGTTATATTAACTTGAAGTGTATGTATGTATGCATGTTTAGTTCAAATCTTGCAAGGCAATTTTAAACCACTTTTAATTATCCGATTGACCTGAAACTTTGAATACACGTGTAGTTACACTGACAATACAATATTATAATATAAATAATAATGGTAATATAAATAATTAAATAAGCCAAATATTTATCATTGTTTGATTATTTTATTACTGATACATTGGATAACCCAGCAAAACCTAATTAAACTTCAACTCAATAATTTTGTCCACCTAGATCCTCAAAACATCGCACTGTGCGCCGGTTGGGTCAAACTTGGGTGAAATCGGGTTACCTTATCCGATGCAGGTTTGTAGTATGAATTACTTTATTTAGAAAAAAAAATTACTCCTCTTATGTAGGGGAACTTCATATGAAATTGTACTGAAAAACAACTCCCAGCGTATGTTATGCATAATGTTTTTTTTTTACTCCAGTGTCGCATATGTACCTTATTTAAAGTTCAGCAATGCTTGTGAAATACGATAATAGATGGCATAGCCATTTCTCTTTCGACAGTAATTTCTTTTGGAAAATACGCTTTTGATTTTTTTTTTCATATGCACGAGAGAAGATTTCTCAAATATTTTTTGTTTGGATGTAAACAAAAACATGATATATTTCTTTGTTTACTTTTAGGTAGCTTTCAATACAAAAAAGTATAAAGCTACCTATTGCAGCCGTTCGGAGGAAAGCCGTTCCGGAAAATTTCGATATATTTTCACCGATCATGACCCCCAGACCCCAAAACCACCCTCCGTTCAAATGTTGATATATATATATATATATATATATATATATATCTGACCTATGTCATACGATAACGCTCGTATTTATAAATCAATTTTGATGAAATTAATTGTGTGTATTAAGCTAACCAATGTCTCGACCGAGTTCGTTGGCCAGCTTGGTCCGCCATTTTGTTTCAAGATGGCGGCCATTTAAAAATTTAAAGCTAAAATAAATATACAAAAAAATTAAAAATTAAAATTTATTTTTAATTACGTTTTAGGCCTTGATACAAGGATTCCAGAGCATTTTTTGGTTTACCTCTATCTTAAAAAATGGTTGAGATAGAGCAGTTTGAAATTCTAGGGTGGCTGACATTTTGAAACAAAACAGCACATTAACGCGATTACTCGCAAATTATTTTCTTTTATTGTTGTAATAATTTTCCCAATCATACGCATAAACTATATATTCATATCCGTTAGCACCAAAATTGGCGACATTTGGCGAAATATCGCCAAATTTGGCGACCAAAATAAGTTTTCATAAATGAAGCCAATTTGGCTATTGCTCAATAATTTGGCGAAATTCTTATTCAAATTCAGTATTAACGAATCTTTTGTAAACGTTTCTTTGCATTTTAACTTGCTGTTTTCGTGTAATATTAGCTAAAATTCTAAAACGAAGATATAGGAAAGCTACCTTTTCCTCCCGGTACAGGCCGGAAGGACTTTTTACTTTGTGGTACGTAGTCCAAAGTTTAAATTATCACAAAAATCTTTTTAATAACTTAATAGGAATTTTGAATGCTGGTAAAACTTAAAACAGTGTTGTTTTGTAATTTTGTAATGGATGTACGATACTAAAAAAATCATCATTATTTGCTCTTAATTAATCCATTTTAAATCTATTTTAAGCGCTAAGTATATCTTTCACCCTCTTAAAAATAATGTATACATTAGAGGGTTAAGATTACATTTTATTTACGCGCCAGACTGATTTCTCAACTAGGACTATTGAAACCGTTAGGAAGTGCTACGGTTGATTGCCAAGAATAAGCAAATAGAGGTCCGTCTAATTTGGAGCGTAGCTGAGCAGGATTTTGAGCAAGTAACAGTTGTATCACTCTTAAACCTTTGCTAGCAAATTAGAATTGTCCAATCGTACGGCAAGGAGGACATTTATTACTCTGCCCAATGTGTGACAAGAATTAGGCAACGATTAGACAACACTGACGCAACCTTTTTGTGATACCTGGATTAAGATTATAAATGCTTTTTACTTACCCATCATACGTAGTATAGGGTAAGTCTTGTAATCATTTTGAAAATCGATTTTTCTTTTTTTGACGGAGTTACACGTTTCAGACTCTGAAGATTCCGAAAAACATATATTTAGAGAGAAAATTTTGCCGTCCGCCTGTCTGGCTGTGTGTCTCTGTGTCTGTAAACGCTCTATCTCTTGAACAAATCGAGATAGAGACTTGAAATTTGGTGTGTACTTAGTATGTAATGATGGGAAGAAGCTTATTGAATTTCAGTAACCTAGATTATCCGGAACTACACTGCTCAAAACAATTAAAGGATATTACAGTTTTAGGTGGATTTTGAATCTGGGAAACTTTTTAGCTGATTGATACATGGTCGACAGACATAGTAGGTTATATGAGAATAAATTACACATGTTTGGCAGAAAAAAATGCATTTTATTGCGCATTTGTGTACAAAAGGAAAAAAACACAATTTGTGCATATGAGAAAAAAAGAATAAGAAAAGGTGTTTTCTTCAAAGAAAATCATTTTCAGTAGGGGGTATGGTTTCCACGGGCGGCCAGCAACGTTGAACACCTTTGAGGCATGGACTCAATGAGGCTATTAATGACGAGTTGGGGTATTCTGCCCCACTCTTCCAGAAGAGCTCTTTCCAGTTCTTGGAGAGTTTGTGGGGGTTGTTGGCGGCCAGAAACTCGTCTTCCTAGAGCGTCCCAAACGTGCTCGATTGGATTCATGTCTGGAGAACACGCTGGCCATTCCATTCGAACGATTCCTTCCTCGAAAAGGAAATCCTCCACCAGGTTTGCACGATGTGGCCTGCAGTTATCGTCCATTAAAGTGATGTTATCTCCGATTGCTGCAGCGTAAGGGACTACAATAGGTCTGAGGATCTCATCCCTATATCGGCGACCAGTCAGAGCTCCATTTCGAATGATGTAGAGGTCAGTGCACCCGTCAATGGAGATGCCACCATACACCAACACTCCTCCACCGCCAAATCTGACACTTTCGTGCACGAACGCAGGATTATTCCTACTGCCACGGTCCCTCCAGATGAAAATACGCCTATTATCCGGATGCACAGAAAAACGGGACTCGTCAGAAATCAGAATATTGCTCCATTCATTTCTCCTCCAGTTGACATGCTCGGTTGCCCACTCCCTGCGGTCGCGACGATGCCTTGATGTTAATCTAACACATACCATCGGTCAGCGAGCATACAGACCTACAGCATGGAGCCGGTTTCGGACAGTCTGAGTTGTAATCGTGGTGCCTGTAGCCGAGCGAAGGTGTTGTTGGAGAAGAGTAGCGTTCATGTTTCGGTGTCTCCGAGCTGTTAACGCTAAATACCGATCTTCATTGGGCGTTGTTGCCCGTCTACGACCTTGCCCTGGTCTTCGGCCTGCACATCCACTCTCCAAAAAACGGTTCCAGATCCTGGAAATGACACTTTGTGACACTCCAATGGCTTGCGCTACTTCGGCTTGAGTTTGGCCCCCTTCTAACCTACCACCAATTCTCCAAGCTTCTGAATCTGTCAAATGACTTCACTGAGACATCGTACTCATCGAAACAAAGCAATCACTGAATGCCGATCATCCTTGTCTTCATTCTCTTTTATCCAGTTGAAAGTCAAATTTCATTCGCTGCCGCTGAAGCGACGTTTTTGACGTCGAACTCAAAATTTCCATACTCCACAGTTTGAAAACCAGAAAAATTTGCATTTGTGATTCTCTTCTTCTATTTTCGGCAAAAAAAAATTCGTTTATACCTTTATTTTACATAAAACTTCAAATATCCTTTAATTGTTTTGAGCAGTGTATTTTTTTCAGGCTCTCGAAATATTCGTTCTGATAAAAGGTATATAAAAATTTTCGAAATTGTTTATTTTAAGGAGTGAGTATAAAAGACAATAAAAAAACATAAACTTTGCATAAAGAATGAAGACGATCGGATAATCAGTTGCCGAGATATTTGTAATCCTATTTTCAACACTCTTCGATTTTTCTTGACTCTGTATTTCATTCAAATTTCAATTCAAAAATATATTTTAATTGGAAATGAGACGCTTAATCTGACGCAGTAAACCGTTAATTAATATGATTATCAATTTTGGAGTAATGGAGCATTTAATGTTTAGGACGTCATCAAGACACGATTTTATTCGAATTGCAATGCATTTTATAAATTGTTTACACATGTTTTATTTTCATATTTTATATTATACATATCCATGACGGGTAAGTATTACGGTGGCCCCCAACGACTAGTTTTTAATTTTTAAATCACCTCTTTACTGATACTTTAGACTTATAGACATCCTTATTTATATATTTACTCTTTCTCATCTTTCTACTACTCATCTTTACTTACATATATAAAGTGAAACTTGTCAATAACGAACACCTCAGGACGGCGGAATTCGATCGCTTTTCGAAGGTGTCCGCATTTCAGAGATATAAGTGTAAAAATATGTATCTGTTGTGAATTGAAAAAGATGTTAGCTAAATAGAGGTGTCCATGATGGTGGTTTTATTGTACATACACATAAATACAAATAACAACACAAAATCACACTACGTACGCTGCGTACAATGCATGCAAAATATTCAATTCAGCTGTTACATAGAATGCAATTTGTATGTATTTTCTATTTTTTGTTCCACAAGGTGCTGTTCACATTTTTCAACAACTTTTGACATCATATAAGCATTTTATATATTATTTTTCATTAAACAAAATTAATAGATATTCTATCGTTGAAAATCACAAAACGATAATATAAGCATCACAAGTTATTTCAGTTAAAATTTTAGCAAAAATGCCAGTCAGAGAACAAATACAATTTATGGCAGATATTTAATTAAAAACATTTAATAAAATCAAAATAACAATAAAAACAGCTTTATATGTAGCCGTACTTGGAAATAGGTGAGTAAAATTTAAAATATTCAAACATAAAAATAAAATTGCAGTTTAATGGCGTTTTCATACATAGGTTGAACTGGATTTATAGACAAAAAAAATTATTGTTCGTTTAAAAAACACTGGAGTAACCACGTAAGCACTGGAGACTATATGGTGCAGTTGAGAACATTAATACCTTCATCTGTTTTTTCTATTTTTTGTTCGTTTTTTTCTTCAACTACTGAGGCGTTTTTAAAATATATTTTAATTTGTTTTGTCAATAAATAATCTATAGTTTGAACTTTCGGCAAAAATAAAAATTAAAAACGGAATAGTTCTATGCGCACAATTGCGCGACCAAGAAAAAACAGCCTTAGATATTTTTAATTAAAACTTTATTAATCCTTAAATATTTTTTCAGAAAACACGAAAAGTTAGCAAATTACAATTAAATACCCATAAATATATATTGATATATATTCAGTGGTTGTGTAAAAATTGAATCATAAATATTGGCTAATTTCCATTGCTTTCACAATTGTATCCACTCCCTTAAAATATAATATAATACGTGATAAAATGCAGATATTAAACTCATTAGTAACTTTTTCAGCGCAAACATTTAAGGATCGTGTTGTCCGTAATTGCTTTTAAAATATAACGAAATACATTACGTGATTCTCAAATTCTTATTTCCCATTAACGTGAAGTGGCGACAGTCTTATCTTTATAAAGCTCTTGGGGATATTAAGTGTGTATATTGTGTGCGGGGATATTAAGTGTGTAAGTATTTACGCAATCAAAATAAGCATGTCTCATTTCGAACCCTTATAATGGACACTAAACAATCCTTTAGTTATGGAAAGAATAACATGTCATTAAGCACAAAGAGAAGAAGTTTAAAAAGTAGAAAAGATTGTTCTGAATTCGAATTATAGTAGCATAAAACTGAGTTCACTTTTTATTTTTCGTTATCTTAGAAAAAAGTGTTACTAAATATATATTTTTTTCAAATATCCAGTTTTGAAGGAAATTTACTGTTACATCTTAGAAGATGATAAAATGCCATTTTATATTGAAGTATTTTTGTCAAAAGATACGGAACATTGGAAATTTTTATTATTTTATATAAATCAAGAATTTTATTATTAATTTAAAAAACGTTTTGTGAAAACAATTAAGGACCTTTTCGGTTACAAGTTTTAGTTATACTTTTAAAAGATACTCAACAATATCTATCTAAGTAAACACGGCCACAATATTAAAAGTCCTTCCGCCCTGTACCGGGAAGAAAATGTAGCTGTCATAGTCCATGCTTTTAAAAATTCAAATCATTTTACTCAAACATCCGAAGATAAATTGCTTGGAACTCGATTATAGAAAATTCAATCGCGGTTTTCATTAATACTGCATTTGAATTCGAATTTCAGCATGAGAATTACAAATCATCGAAAATCAGATTGTTTCAAAATGTCAGCCACCCTAGAATTTCAAACTGCCATTTTTTAAGATAAAGCAAAAACAAAAAATGTTCCGGAATCCTTGTATCACTATCTAACACTTAACGGAAACATCCTTTTCAATTTATATTTTTTTATACATCTTTTTGAATAAAAAAAAAAAATAAAATAAAAATAACTTGCCGCCATTTTGAAACAAGATGGCGGATGAAGATGGCCAATGAACTCGATCGAGACCTTAGTATGTTCTGTACACATGATCAGTCACATTCCTATCGGGTCATAAATACGAGAGTTACAGCATAACAAATATCAGATTGTTTCAAAATCTCAGCCATACTAGAATTTCAAACTGCCAATTTGTATCTCAGCCATTTTTAAGATATAGCCATAACAAAAAATGTGCCAGAATACTTGTATCACGTTCTAACACTTAACAGAAACAATTTTGTCAATTTATAATTTTTTGTAGATCTTTTTGAATTTTTAAAAAATTTAAACTTTTAAACTGGCCGCCATTTTGAAATAAGATGGCGGATGAAGCTGGCCAACGAACTCAGTCGAGACCTTGGTATTTCCTATGCACATACTCAGTCACATCCAAATTGGTTCATAAATAAAAGAGTTACAGCATGACATATGTCAGATATATATATATATATATATATATCAACATTTGAACGGAGGGTGGTTTGTGGGTCTGGGGGTCATGATCGGTGAAAATGTACCAAAATGTTTTGGCATAGCTTTCCTCCGAAAGGCTGCAATAGGTAGCTTTTTGTAATGAAAGCTACCTAAAAGATAGGTGTTTCGTAATCTAGGAAAATATAATATAACCACTAACGGAAATATACAATAACGACTTCGGAATAACTTACGATTCCGAAAAGCGTTCTTTATCTTTAGAAGCCTGACAAACCAATATATATTCGAGTTATAAAGTAGAATTAATTAAAAACAAAATCTGTTTTGCTGCTACTGATCTTCGGAAACGTTTCAGAGTAGTGTATTAAACAGTTTTCTCTACCTGGAATATATAGTTTTTTCGGATGCTATATCAATTCTCAGTTTAACATTTTCATGATCAACAAACATTTTTTACAGTCATACGTGATAAATTAACAGCATTAACATTAACATTTAAATTAATATTATTTTGTTACGCTTGCTTTTATAAATTCAATTACGCAACTGAAAACGCCTGAGAATTAATAGCATACTAAATACCGATGGTCCGGTGTGAGAAAAGTGATTAATACGGATTTACTCTGAAACGTTTCCAAAAATAAGTGGCCACTAAAATAAAAACACTTTGTGTTTATAAATGATTCTTTAAATTTCGAAAATATATTGTTTTCTTACGTTAATTTACTCGGAAACGTTTCCAAAAATAAGTGGCCACTAAAATAAAAACACTTTGTGTTTATAAATGATTCTTTAAATTTTGAAAATATATTGTTTTCTTACGTTAATTTACTCGGAAGCGTTGCCAAAAATAAGTGGCCACTAAAATAAAAACGCTTTGTGTTTATAAATGATTCTTTAAATTTCGAAAATATATTGTTTTCTTACGTGTCTAATGATCAAGAATGCATTTTTAAAATCGTGGGTAACTTGGAAAAGGTTATTATACACTGTAAAAAATTTCCTACCCTTTTCCGTTTCGTAAAAGATAAATTTCCTTTACGATACGGAAAACAACCGATAAAATATTTTTTCCGAATCACAACAGAAAGTTTTCCTACAGTCATAAAAATAATCTTTTTATACCGTATTAGTTTCCGAAATTAGGAAAATAGCATTCACCGGACTTACTGCGCAGTCTCGCTCTCTGCTGACGTATGAAAGGCGTGGCGTCATGTGATTGATAACAGAACAGAATCGAGATTTTCGATGAAGAAGACGTACGCCATGTTGTTAAATATTGGACAATTGTTCTACGTAGTTCTAACTTCGCAATGGTAAGTACTAAAATTTATGTGATTTTTAATATTTGGGATTTGATATGTCCATATATTTACAGTGCATGATTATCAAACCGAATAACATGTTTAAGGAGCTGCGTAGCCTGAAATAAAATGCATATTATCTTATTTCTCGCTCAGTTTATTTTTTATGAGAAAAATATCCCCAATCAAAAAAATATTTTGATGTGCCAGAAATTTCTAACTTAGATATTATCTTAATAAAAACTCAATTTTTGTAGACTGCTTTTAAATAAATTCAGGTACTTGTTTATTTGTTTAATTCGGTAAGGCATCCAGTGTTGAATGCAGGAGATAGCCGGGGGAGGGGGGGGACATTCCTCTCTCCCGGAGCATTGAAATGGCCACCCCCTCTGAAGATTTCGGATTTTATGATTTAATGGTCAAAAAGTGCAATTCCCCCCCCCTCCCTCGGAACTCTATAATATGCCCCCAGGAGCCACAGAAATCCCTCTCGGAGAAAAATGCCTGAATTCAACACTGAAGATATCAATAAATACCTATAATCTTAAAATAAATTCATGAGATTTTTCTGTGTTCGATGCCATATCAGAATCATATATTGTCTTTTTTTTTCAGGTACTACATTATTATAGAATCATTTTAACATTTTATTATTTGTAGTGTATTAAAATTCAATTAAAAAGGAATGTTCATTAAATTCTATAATGTTGATTAAAAAATTGAGAAATGTATGTCAGGGTGCTATAACGAAATTTATAATGGTATATGGTAAAATAAATTTCAGTAGTCTTTTAATATCAGACAATATTTTAGTTGTGAAAAACGTAAAGTAGAATATGCTTAATACCTTGAGGTTGATTTTACCTATATTCATGCTGTAAAAGCTTGCATACAGAAGCTTTCAACTGCCCCACCCTGTATATTCAAATTTAATTGATTAAATTTTATTTTTCTCACATTATTTTGAAAATAAAAAATGACTTTTAATCTTTTCTAATAATTTAAAATAAACAGAATAAAAAAAGCAAACAGGGAATTTTTGTCAGTAGAGGTGGGGGGGGGGGGGAGGATTTATTTTAAAAATATAAAGCTTCAATTCTTCATTTAAAAAGAAAGAAAAAGAAAACCTGTAATAGCTTTTGTTACATTTCTGTATTGTTTTTCATCCTAATTTATATAAAAATTATCTTGTATGTGGGTTTCTAACAAAAAAAAAATATCTAATTTGATTTTATTTCATATTTGTGCTTTCCTTTAACTAAATCTTGTCATGTATTTAAATGCACGTAGTAATACTGTGCAAATTTCAAGAAATAAAAAAATGTTCAAATGAGTCATAATGTCAACATATAAATCATAAATGTTCTGAAAATTCTGCTATTTTTGGAGTTCACAGAACCCTGTAATAGAATTTATTTTTAGCTCGCAGGTTATCAAAGCCGGACACCCCCCCCCCCCCCCCCCCGCTTAATTTACATAAATAGGTGTTTTTCATGCAGAATTATCCGATTTTAAATTTTCAAATTTTATATATACGTTCATTCTGATAATCCGATTCCTTGATTAGTTTTGGGGGTTAAATTGCTAAGTATAAAAGGGGGAGGGGGAACGGGGGCTGATCCCCACTTAATTTATATAAATGGGTTTTTCATGCAGAATTATCCGTTTTGTTTCAAATTTTATACATAGGTTCATTCTGATAAGGCGCTTCCCTGATCAGTTTTGGGGGTTCATTTGTTAAATTTACATGAGGGAACTGGGGGCTAACCACCCCCCCCCCCCCTTAATTTAGATAATGTGTTTTTCATGCAGAAATATCCGATTTGTTTCCAATTTTGTATATAGGTTCATTCCAATAAGGCGCTTCTCTGATCAGCTTTGGGGGTTCAATGGTTAAATATAAAGGGGGAACAGGGGCGAATCCCCTCCCTAAATTAAATAAATGGGGTTTTCATGCGGAATTACACAATTTGCTTCAAATTTTGTATATAGCTTCATTGTGATAAGGCGTTTCCTTCATTAGTTTTGGGGGTTCATTGGTTAAGTATAAAGAGGGCAACGGTCATTAATCTCCCCACCCCCTTAATTTAGGTAAATGAGTTTTTCATGCAGAATTATCCGATTTGTTTCAAATATTGTATATAGGTTCATTCTGATGAGGCGCTTCCCTGATTATCTTTGGGGGTTCATTGGTTAAGTATACAGGGCGGAACTTGGGGGCTAATCCCCCCTTAATTTAGATAATGGGTTTTTCATGCAGAATTATCCGATTTGTTTCAAATATTCTATATAGGTTCATTCTGATAAGGCGCTTCCCTGATCAGTTTTGGGGTTCATCCTTAATTTAGATAATGTGTTTTTCATGCAGAAATATCCGATTGGTTTCAAATTTTGTATATAAGTTCATTCCAATAAGGCGCTTCTCTGATCAGCTTTGGGGGTTCAATAGTTAAATATAAAGGGGGAACAGGGGCGAATCCCCTCCCTAAATTAAATAAATGGGGTTTTCATGCAGAATTACACAATTTGCTTCAAATTTTGTATATAGCTTCATTGTGATAAGGCGTTTCCTTCATTAGTTTTGGGGGTTCATTGGTTAAGTATAAAGAGGGAAACTGTCATTAATCCCCCCACCCCCTTAATTTAGTTAAATGGGTTTTTCATGCAGAATTATCCGATTTGTTTCAAATATTGTATATAGGTTCATTCTGATAAGGCACTTCCCTGATTATCTTTGGGGGTTCATTGGTTAAGTATACAGGGCGGAACTGGGGGGCTAATCCCCCCCCTTAATGTAGATGTTTTCATGCAGAATTACACAATTTGCTTCATATTTTTTATAGAGCTACATTATGATAAAGCGCTTCCTTTATTAGTTTTGGGGGTTCATTGGTTAAGTATAAAGAGGGGAACGGTATTTATTCCTCCCCCTTAATTTAGATAAATAAGTTTTTTATGCAGAATTATCCGATTTGCTTCAAATTTTGTATATAGGTTCATTGTGATAAGGCGCTTCCCCGGATCAGTTTTGGGGGTTCAATGGTTAAATATAAAGGGGGACAGGGGCTAATTCCCCCCCCCTCTAAAATAAAGAAATGGTTTTTTCATGCAAAATTACCCAATTTGCTTCGTATTTTGTACATAAGTTCATTGTGATAAGTCGCTTCCCTGATTAGTTTTGGCAGTTCAATGGTAAAGTATAAACGAGGGGAACGGGGGCCACTCCTACCCTTAATTTAGATAAATGGGTTTTTCATGCAGCATTATCTAACTTGCTTCAAATTTTGTATGTAGGTACATTGGTGAAGTATAAAGGGGAGAACAGGGACTAATCCCCCCCCCTCTCTCAATTGAGAAAAATGATTTTTTAAAGCAGAATTATCCAATTGTTTCAAATTTTTTTTATAAAAGGTTCATTCTGATAAGGTGCTTCCTTTATTAGTTTTGGGGGTTCAATGGTAAAGTATAAAGGGAGTGAAATGGGACTAATCCCCCCTTAATTTATGTAATGGGTTTTTCATGCAGAATTATCCGATTTGCGTAAAATTTTGTATTAGGTTGTTTCTGATAAGGCGCTTCCCTGATCAGTTTTGGGGGTTCAATGGTTAAATATAAAGGGGGAACAGGGGCTAGTCCCCCTAAATTAAATAAGTGGGTTTTGCATGCAAAATTACCCAATTTGCTTCATATTTTGTACATAAGTTCATTGTGATAAGTCGTTTCCCTGATTAGTTTTGGGAGTTCAATGGTAAAGTATAAAGAGGGGAACGGTGATTAATCCCCCCCTTAATTTACATAAATGGGTTTTTCATGCAGAATTATCAGATTTGCTTAAAATTTTGTATATAGATTGTTTCTGATAAGACGCTTCCCTGATCAGTTTTGGGGGTTCAATGGTTAAATATATAGGCGGGACAAGGGCTAATCCCCCTAAATTAAATAAATGGGTTTTTCATGCAAAATTATCCAATTTACTTCAAATTTTGTATATAACACATGGGCTGATAAGTTCCCAGTCTGGCACACAGATGGCGTTGCAGTTGCCGAACCGATGCTTTTTTTTAGTAAATACTAACCTTTAAAAGGTAGCAGAAAAGATGTCATGATGATTCGCCGTGTGGATAAAACGTTAGAGTGGTTTTATTTGAACAACTTTGTTGATAAACAAAAAAAAAAAAAAATGGATAAACAAGAATTTCAAGAATTGTATTTTGATGGGAAAAAACACTGTTCAAACAAAAGCTTGGCTTGATAAGCATTATCCGGACGCTGCACCAGGTAAATCAAACATTATTGACTGGTTTGCTGAATTTAAACGTGGTCGTACGGACACCAGTGATGCACCACGCAAAAGAGGTGGTTAGTCCGGAAAACATAAAAATAGTCCATAAAATCGTTTTGGGGAACCGTAAAGTGAAGTTGCAGGCGATAGCTCAGACTCTGAAGATATCCAAGAAACGTGTAGGTTTTATTTTGAATGAGCATTTGTCTATGAAAAAGCTGTTGTCAAAGTGGCTGCCGCGCGTGTTGACTTTTGACAAAAAACAACAACGAGTCAATGATTTAGAACACTGTTTGGAGCTTTTTCGTTATAAAATTGTTATTTATTATTAAACTATTATTATTTATTTATTAAATTATTATTATTATTTATTTATTTATTAAATTATTATTATTATTTATTTATTTATTAAATTATTATTATTATTTATTTATTTATTAAATTATTATTATTATTTATTTATTTATTAAATTATTACTAGATGGAACCCGTCAAAATTTGACGGCAAACAACTTGATAGTACCATAAAAATATAATTTATAGTTGCTTTAACTTGACAAATTTCATAGTGGGGAGCATAATATTATTAAGCGGTCACAGACCTTTCCATCGATATATCACATGAGGGGTGTATGCAAAATTTAGAAAAGTACCCCCTTGGGGGTCAAAGTGGGGGGATGGACATGGGAGATGCATAAAATGATTAAGTGGTGACAGGCCTTTCCAATGATATATAACATGAGGTTGTGTGCAAAATTTAGAAAGTACCCCTTGGGAGGGGGGGGGGGCAAAGTGGGGAGATGGACACCGGAGATGTAAAATATGATTAAGCGGTCACAGACCTTTCTAACAATATATGACATGAGAGGTGTCAACAAAATTTAGAAAAGTATCCCTTGGAGGTTGGGGGGGGGCAAAGTGGGGAGATGGACATTGGAGATGCATAATATGATTAAGTGGTCACAGACCTTTCCAATGATATATAACATAAGGGTAATCTGCAAAATTTAGAAAGTACCCTTTGGGGGGGGGGAGGGGGGCAAAGTGGGGAGATGGACATCGGAGATGCATAATATGATTAAGTGGTCACAGACCTTTCCAATGATATATAACATAAGGGTAATGTGCAAAATTTAGAAAGTACCCTTTGGGGGGGGAGGGGGGCAAAGTGGCGGGATGGACCCCAGAGATGCATAACATGAATAAGTGGTCAAAGACTTTTCCAGCGATATATCACATGAGGGGTGTGTGCAAAATTTAGAAAAGTGTCGGGGGGGGGGCACCCCAGAGATGCATAACATGAAAAAGAGGTTACAGGCGTTTCAACTTGCAGCTTTTTTCTCGAAGGCATTTGACAATATATTTTTTTTTTTTTACCCAAGGCAATTTAATAATATTCTTAATTGTTTTGTGTAATTCGTTAAACGTTCATGGAAAAAATCATGAAATTCACTAATCAATAGTTGATAAATTATAAAATTCAACAATCAGTAGCAGTAAAATTGGTCAATCGATAATGGAACAATCACGAAATTCATCAAATGGTCTCCCGTAAAAAAATTGTCCTGCACACTGATGTGATGATCAAAAGGGTTTTGAAGTATAGGACAAAATTATTACTTGCCAAACAGCAATACTGAAAATTTGGCAATGGACTTTATTGCCACCACTGGTCAAACATAATAGTCACACTCACCAATTGCGATGATTGAATGGAAAAAGATTTTTTCTCTGCTGTCGCTCGACAAATTTCGAAACCATTTGGCGAATTTCACGATTTTTTCCCCGAAATTGACGGATTGTGATTTTTTTTCTCGAAGCCATTCGACGATATTCGAAAACTTTTTCCCCCGAAACCAGTTGATGAATTTTGCGATTTTTCCACTGTCGATTAATGAATTTCACGATTTTTCCGCTATTGATTGACGAATTTCGCAATTTATCGACTATCGATTAACGAATTTCACGATTTTTTCCATAAACGAACAAATTGCGCACTTTCTTTCCGCTAATGTTTGACACATTTCGCCCTTTACAATTCAGCCAATGAGTTGAACGTTGTTTCTTTCCAGAAATGTCAGGAATGAAACAATGATTCTTTAGGATGAATTTCCTTCGTTCAATGTCCCATGGAAGAATGTGTGCGATGCAGCAACGGGCATCACAGACTTTTTAGGGCACCTGCAGACTAAAAACATCTAACTAATCTTCGCGGGGGAAAAAATCACAGATTTTGTCAAATGATTGAGGAAAAAGCACTAATTTCATCAAAGGATCATGGGGAAACATGACTTTCATTAAAAGACCACAGAAAAAAACGTGATTTATGCAAAAGGATCATGAAAGATAAGCAAATTTTGTCAAAGAATCGCAAAAAAGGAAATTTCACCAAAAGATCATGCTTTTTTACTAAATATCGTCTAAAAATGGCAGAATAAAATGTATTTTATCAAAGAAACACTGGAAAATGCGAATTTTGTTAAGGATCGCGAGAAAAATGCGAATTTCTTCGAAGGATCACTGAAAAAACGCAAATTTCATCAAAGGATTGCTGAAAAAACATGAATCTCGTCGAAAGTGCGAATATCGTCAAAGGATCACAAAAAAAGCAAATTTCATTAAAGGATCACGGAAAAATGCAAATTTTGTCAAAGGATAGCGGAAAAAACATGAATTTCGTCAAAGGATTGCAGTTAAAACATGAATTTCGTCAAATGATTGCTGAAAAAACAAATTACGTCGTAGGATCGCTGAAAAAATCATTAATTTCATCCATCGGCACATAAATATCATAAATTTCGTCTATTGGGGGCATAAAAATCCTTAATTTCGTCAGTCGGGTGCAGAAATTTTTTTTTTTATCAATCAGGCGTGTAAAAATAATGAGTTTCATTTATCGGTCACCTAAAATTCACAAAATTCTTCAAACGGGCACATAAGAATCAAGAAATTAGTTGATCGGGCATGTAAAAATCATTAATTTCCTCTATCAGCACATAAAAATCATGAATTTTGTCTATCAGGTACATAAAAACACTTAATTTCGTCGGTCAAGTGCAGAAAAAAAATCGTCAATTGAGCGTGTAAAAATCATGAGTTTTGTTTATCAGGCATGTAAAAATCATGAATTTCATCAATCGTGTGCATAAAAATCATGAATTTTGAAGAACAGGCATGCAAAAATCACAGATTCATCAAGTGGGTGAGTGAAATCACGAATTAGTCAAGTGGGCACATAAAAATCATGAATTTCTTCAATTTAGTGCATAAAAATCGTAAATTTCGTCCATCGGTGCGGAAAAATCATTAATTTCATCGATCTGGTGAGGAAAAATCATGAATTTTGTCAAACAGATTGCTGAAAAAACGCAAAGGGAAAAAAGAAAATCAGAAAATCCTGCATTTGACCAGTTTTTTCCATATTTTTAATAGCTAGTTTTTCAAGTTTTATCGCCGAGTGCTTATTTTTACCTTTAGGTGGCAATAAAGTCAATCGCCAATTTTCAGTATTGCTCGCTGATAGGCAAGTGCTAATTTTGTCCTGACAAAATGGTTATCGTATCAATAAAGTGTGTAGTGTATGTAAATGAATTCTGCATCGACTGTCACCTGGTATAATGACAATTTATCACGTTCGATGGAGTTTTTAAGTTTCAAGTTTAGATTATTATATTTTTAGGTAGTTTTTCATTGTATCTTTATTTTATTTTATTGAATCATTGAAGATAGAAACATATCTATTTCTGTGTTCATGATAGAGTTCTTCAGATATGTTTTGATTCTTCGTATATTGTGTTTGCGAAATTATTTAGTCCACATAATATAATTGTAAAGCATGCTTTATATACATTCTGGTGTATTTTTTCTTCTTTTTATGCTGTATGTATTTTGCTGCATTAAAATTTTTAAACCTAAAAGTAACGGTCGAATTTTTAGTAGGATTTTTTTTTTTAAGTAGTTTATTTTCTACTTGGTAAAGCTGAAATTTCATTTTTTTTAAATATAATATTTCAGATGTTTTAATAGTTACATTCGGCTGTAAAATATTGAAAAGTTTTGATTATATATAAAAGTTTGAAAATTAGTTGTCACTTTTTTGTTGTTGTTTATTGATAGTCTACTACATATATATACACATATACTAAAATTATCTATCTAAATCCATTTGAATCATTGCAAGTTTTGTTAAGATTTGATCGTATTTCAATCTTTAGAAAGCTTTTCTATTAACGACATAATACCAATAAATTGTCATACTAAAGTTCCAAAACCTTTAAAAAATTGTCAACAAAACAAAAAATTCTATGCAAAACACATTCATACACACTATCATAACAAAATCATCGAAATGCACAGGTGGTAAAGCTATTTAGAAGCTCCTGTTATTAGTAGAATTTTGTTATATTTTCCCGAATGGTTGTTGAATTTTGTGATTTTTTTCCCGCAACCATTCAATAAATTTCACGATGTTTTATTGTGATTAAACTATGAAATTTGTTATTTTTTTACATATAAACTCAACTGTGGACGCAGCAATTTTCTGAATTTGTCCATGCTAGTGAAAGTTCTTTTTTTTTTTTTTCATGCAACTGCTGGTCAAATTTTTAATCAATTTTTTGTCAATTTTTACAGCCGAATGCAACTATTAAAACATCTGTAATATTATATTCAAAAAGGTAAATTTCAGCTTCATAACTCCTAATAAAAACTTGACCATTACTTTTTGGTTTAAGAAATTTAAAGTAGCAAAATATACATACGACATAAAAAGAAAAAAAAAATACACGAAACCAAAACATATAAAATGGTTTGTATATTGTTTGCGAAATTATTTAGTGCACATAATATAATTGTAAAGCATGCTTTATATACATCCTGGTGTATTTTTTCTTCTTTTTATGCTGTATGTATTTTGCTACATTAAAATTTTTAAACCTAAAAGTAATGGTCGAATTTTTAGTAGGATTTTTTTTTTTAAGTAGTTTATTTTCTACTTGGTAAAGCTGAAATTTCCTTTTTATTTTAAATATAATATTTCAGATGTTTTAATAGTTACATTCGGCTGTAAAATATTGAAAAGTTTTGATTATATATAAAAGTTTGAAAATTAGTTGCCACTTTTTTGTTGTTGTTTATTGATAGTCTACTACATATATATACACATATACTAAAATTATCTATCTAAATCCATTTGAATCATTGCAAGTTTTGTTAAGATTTGGTCGTATTTCAATCTTTAGAAAGCTTTTCTATTAACTGACATAATACCAATAAATTGTCATCGTCATACTAAAGTTCCAAAACCTTTAAAAAAAACTGTCAAGAAAACAAAAAATTCCATGCAAAACACATTCGTACACACTATCATAACAAAATCATCAAAATGCACAGGTGGTAAAGCTATTTAGAAGCTCCTGTTATTAGTAGAATTTTGTTATATTTTCCCGAATGGTTGTTGAATTTTGGGATTTTTTTCCTGCAACCATTCAATAAATTTCACGATGTTTTATTGTGATTAAACTATGAATTATGTTATTTTTTTATATATAAACACAACTGCCGACGCAGCAATTTTCTGAATTTGTCCATGCTAATGAAAGTTCTTTTTTTTTTTTTTTCATGCAACTGCTGGTCAAATTTTTAATCAACTTTTTGTCAATTTTTACAGCCGAATGCAACTATTAAAACATCTGTAATATTATATTCAAAAAGGTAAATTTCAGCTTCATAACTCCTAATAAAAACTTGACCATTACTTTTTGGTTTAAGAAATTTAAAGTAGCAAAATATACATACGACATAAAAAGAAAAAAAAAATACACGAAACCAAAACATATAAAATGGTTTGTATATTGTTTGCGAAATTATTTAGTGCACATAATATAATTGTAAAGCATGCTTTATATACATCCTGGTGTATTTTTTCTTCTTTTTATGCTGTATGTATTTTGCTACATTAAAATTTTTAAACCTAAAAGTAATGGTCGAATTTTTAGTAGGATTTTTTTTTTTAAGTAGTTTATTTTCTACTTGGTAAAGCTGAAATTTCCTTTTTATTTTAAATATAATATTTCAGATGTTTTAATAGTTACATTCGGCTGTAAAATATTGAAAAGTTTTGATTATATATAAAAGTTTGAAAATTAGTTGCCACTTTTTTGTTGTTGTTTATTGATAGTCTACTACATATATATACACATATACTAAAATTATCTATCTAAATCCATTTGAATCATTGCAAGTTTTGTTAAGATTTGGTCGTATTTCAATCTTTAGAAAGCTTTTCTATTAACTGACATAATACCAATAAATTGTCATCGTCATACTAAAGTTCCAAAACCTTTAAAAAAAACTGTCAAGAAAACAAAAAATTCCATGCAAAACACATTCGTACACACTATCATAACAAAATCATCAAAATGCACAGGTGGTAAAGCTATTTAGAAGCTCCTGTTATTAGTAGAATTTTGTTATATTTTCCCGAATGGTTGTTGAATTTTGGGATTTTTTTCCTGCAACCATTCAATAAATTTCACGATGTTTTATTGTGATTAAACTATGAATTATGTTATTTTTTTATATATAAACACAACTGCCGACGCAGCAATTTTCTGAATTTGTCCATGCTAATGAAAGTTCTTTTTTTTTTTTTTTCATGCAACTGCTGGTCAAATTTTTAATCAACTTTTTGTCAATTTTTACAGCCGAATGCAACTATTAAAACATCTGTAATATTATATTCAAAAAGGTAAATTTCAGCTTCATAACTCCTAATAAAAACTTGACCATTACTTTTTGGTTTAAGAAATTTAAAGTAGCAAAATATACATACGACATAAAAAGAAAAAAAAAATACACGAAACCAAAACATATAAAATGGTTTGTATATTGTTTGCGAAATTATTTAGTGCACATAATATAATTGTAAAGCATGCTTTATATACATCCTGGTGTATTTTTTCTTCTTTTTATGCTGTATGTATTTTGCTACATTAAAATTTTTAAACATAAAAGTAATGGTCGAATTTTTAGTAGGATTTTTTTTTTTTTAAGTGGTTTATTTTCTACTTGGTAAAGCTGAAATTTCATTTTTTTTTTTTTAAATATAATATTTCAGATGTTTTAATAGTTACATTCGGCTGTAAAATATTGAAAAGTTTTGATTATATATAAAAGTTTGAAAATTAGTTGCCACTTTTTTGTTGTTGTTTATTGATAGTCTACTACATATATATACACATATACTAAAATTATCTATCTAAATCCATTTGAATCATTGCAAGTTTTGTTAAGATTTGGTCGTATTTCAATCTTTAGAAAGCTTTTCTATTAACTGACATAATACCAATAAATTGTCATCGTCATACTAAAGTTCCAAAACCTTTAAAAAAAACTGTCAAGAAAACAAAAAATTCCATGCAAAACACATTCGTACACACTATCATAACAAAATCATCAAAATGCACAGGTGGTAAAGCTATTTAGAAGCTCCTGTTATTAGTAGAATTTTGTTATATTTTCCCGAATGGTTGTTGAATTTTGGGATTTTTTTCCCGCAACCATTCAATAAATTTCACGATGTTTTATTGTGATTAAACTATGAATTATGTTATTTTTTTATATATAAACACAACTGCCGACGCAGCAATTTTCTGAATTTGTCCATGCTAATGAAAGTTCTTTTTTTTTTTTTTTTCATGCAACTGCTGGTCAAATTTTTAATCAACTTTTTGTCAATTTTTACAGCCGAATGCAACTATTAAAACATCTGTAATATTATATTCAAAAAGGTAAATTTCAGCTTCATAACTCCTAATAAAAACTTGACCATTACTTTTTGGTTTAAGAAATTTAAAGTAGCAAAATATACATACGACATAAAAAGAAAAAAAAAATACAGGAAACCAAAACATATAAAAAGAATTCAATCATGAACACAGAAATACATATGTGAGGGATGTTTCTATGTTTATGTGCTCAATATAACAAAATAAATAAAGATAAAATGAATAAATACCTAATATTTATAGTAATCCAAACAAATTTCAAAACTTTGAAAATTGCTAACGCTATAATCATCTTTCCTAAAGATCTCTAGACAGGAAATAGCCTTTCACCTCATTGGCTCCGAATCTGTCTCGGGACCTCGGGACAGTAACAACCTCTCACTTGATTGGCTGAATGCTGACGCATGCGTGTAGAACCCAATTCGACAGGAGTTTACAAAAAATGCCTTTACCTGATTGGCTGAATGCTCACGCATGCGTATAAAGGCGATATTTGCATGAAAAACTAAAAAGCAGGTTAGCTTTAAATAGATGGATTATTTATTATTAAAGTTATGTTATTTATTAAAGTTATAAAGTCATAAAGTTTTGTTAAAAAGTTGTGTTTTCTTTATTAGACCGGGAACTTATCAGCCCATGTGTTAGCTTCATTGTGATAAGGCGCTTCCTTCATTAGTTTTGGTTGTTCATTGGTTAAGTATAAAGAGGGGGGCGGTGATTAATCCCCCCCCCTTACTTTAGATAAATGACTTTTTTATTCAGAATTATCAGATTTGTTTCAATTTTTATATATAGGTTCATTGTGATAAGGCGCTTCCCCGGATCAGTTTTGGGGGTTCATTGGTTAAATATAAAGGGGGGAACGTGGTCCAATCCCCCCGTAATTTGGATAAATTGATTTTTCATGCTGAATTATACAATTTGCTTCAAATTTTGCATATAGGTTCTTTGTGATAAGGCGCTTCCCTGATTAGTTTTGGTGGTCCAATTGCTAAGTATAAAAAGGGTGGAACGGGGGCTGATCCCCCCTTTAATTTAGATAAATGTGTTTTTCATGTAGAATTATCCAATTTGCTTCGAATTTTGAATATAGGTTCATTCTGATAAGGCGCTTCCCTGATTAGTTTTGGGGGTTCATTGGTTAAATATGAAGGGGGAATGGGGGAATGGGGGCTAATCCCCCCTAACTTAGATAAATGGTTTTTTCATGAAGAATTATCGAATTTTCTTCAGATATTGTATGAGGTTCATTGTGATAAGGCTCTTTCCTGATTAGTTTTGAGGGTTCATCGGTTAAGTATAAAGGGGGGGAACTGGAGGCTAATCCCCCCCCCCTCCTTAATTTAGATAAATGGGTTTTTCGTGCAGAATTATCCGATTTTCTTCAAATTTGGTATATATTTTCATTGTGATAAGGCACTTCCCTGATTAATTTTGGGGGTTTATTGGTTAAGAATAAAGGGTGGAACGAGGGCCTAATCCACCTTAAGTTAGATAAATGGGTTTTTTATGCAAAATTATCTAGTTTGCTTCAAATTTTGTATATTGATTCATTGTGATAAGGCGTTTCCCGCATTAGTTTTGGGGGTTCATTTGTTAAGTATAAAGGAGGGAACGGGGACGAATTCCCTCCTCTTAATTTAGATAAATGGGTTTTTCATGCAGAATTAACAGATTTGCTTCAAAATTTTTATATAGGTTTATTCTGATAAGATGCTTCCCTGATTCTTTTTTTTTTTTGGGGGGGGGGGGGGGGGCTGTTGGTTAAGTATAAAGGGGGAACGGGGACTAATTGTCCATTTTAATTTAGATAAATAGTTTTTTCATGCCGAATTATCCAGTTTGCTTCAAATGTTGTATACCGGTTTATTTTGATAAGGCGCTTCCCTATTAGATTTGGATGTTTATTGGTTAAGTATAAAGGACGTAAATAGAGGAGCTAATGACCCCCCCCCCCTTCTAATTTATATAAATGTGTTTTTTCTTTGAAATAAGAGTATAATATGCAAATAGTGTGAATAGCCTGTGAGCTCAATGCCATCAGTTTGACTGAGCACTTTTCTTTTTATTATTTTATTTCCAATTTAATATATATAATTTTTTTTAATTAATATACTTTTTAAAAAGTTAGTATCCAGCCGAATATTTGATAATCTGCTAAATCACTATTTGTTACATATCGTAAAATTATTGTTATGTTTTTCTACTATATTCCTGTGGCACCATTTTTTTTTCTTTTAATGCTGATTGTGAAATCCCATAGTAACCTATGTAAATTTTAAAGAAATGATAAATTCTGTTATACAATTATCAAAATATAGCTTTCACCAGCAGGAAGCAAATGTCCAATGCTGGTAGAGTACATTTTTAAAAATTTCCTTAATTTTTAATTTTTTTAAAAATTTTATGAATTTTGAATTCTTTATTCAAAGGAAAATTTTCAAATATTTTGTTCTTAAAAATACTTATCGCTGAAGACGAAGTGTCCCCTTAATCATTCTTTGCTCTTGTGCTGTTTTTTATCTTTATACATGGTCACTAGTAATTAGTACAATAAAAAGAATTAATATTATTACTGTTATTATTACAGGATAATACTGCAGTGATCAATGTCGCCTTACAGCTAGAACAGATCATCCTTGCCTAATAGAGAATGAGGATGATAGAAAGGACGTCAAGGTGTTTTCGTATGTTGATGGTGTGACACTTTTTTCGGAGAAATGTTCAACTGAGTCAATTTCGTTGCTGTAGCATCCTACTGGGTGTTTAATTAAGACTGTTATCAGGCCGGAATCTAGGCAGGCTTTTTTACTAACTGCATCAATTCTAAAGGAATAAAGCCAATAGCAATCATAGCATAAATACAGTGCTGTAATTTGTTTTATTAAAACATTTTGATTTATAGTTTTGTTGAAAATAAATTTTATTTTTCAGTATAAATGTTTGTTTTATTTTTTCTGTCTTTTGTTGTTAGCCAGAAAAAATCGAGTAATTTATATATTTAAAAAAAAAATTTATTTTGTCAATACGTGCAATTTAATGTTCGTGTAAATTAAATGCGCTTGATTTATTTTAATAAGTTTAAGTAAAAAAAAAATAGCACATACATATTTGCTAAGACCGATTTTTTTATTGAATGCACTCTTATTTTATAGATATTTTTTCTGAATTATTTGCAATTTTTAATATTCTGCTATTAAGTGATCTGCCATTGAGGAATAAAAGACTCACAAACATTTATTTCTTTGTTATTAATCATGATAAAAAAAAATTGTAATCAATATACTTTGTAAAAAGTTAGTACTCAGCCGAATATTTGATAGTCTGCTAAATCTCTATTTGTTACATTTTGTAAAATTATCACGTTTTTCTACTATATTTCTGTGGCATCATTTTTTTCCCTTTAATGCTGATTGTGAAATCCCATGGTAACCAACGGAAATTTTAAAGAGGTTATAAATTCCTTTATACAATTATCAAAATATAGCTTTCACCAGCAGGAAACAGATGTCCAATACTGGTATTGTACATTTTTTAAAATTTCCTTAATTTTTAAGAATTTTTTTAAAAAGTATTTTAATTTTAATTTATATTTAAAATATATATATATATTTACTGGCAACTGGACTTCCACTGTAAGTAAGTGCTTATATATTCCATATTTTTGCTTTTTTAATTTGTAAAGAGTTTATAAGTATTATTCACAAGTCCTTATTTTATTTCTTCAAAATATAATGCAGGTTTTAAGTTATCAAATTGGCTTTTGATAAGTTTATTTAGCTGATTCGCCAGATTGGTGTTATAACTTTTACTTCAATATAATCTTTTGTTAAAATATTGTATGCAAGTACATGATTTTGGAAAGAATTTTTTTTTAATTACTTTTTTTACAGCAATTGGTAAATTTTGGTATCTTTTGAAATCTAAGCATAGTTTCATTGCCAATTTCTTCAACGTTATCTAATCAGTTATAATACAGAAAGTGCAGAAATCTCAAAATATTTAGATCATTTTAATTGAAATTATATTTCAGCACTATAATCTCAATTTAAATTAAATAATTGCTAAATAACACTTGTATAGTCTAACAATTTTTAATCAGAGTTCATTGATTTAAATCAACTTGATTTCAATCCTGATTTAAATCAACTGATTTATTTAAATACACTTTTTTTTCAAATTTAGGTTAAGATATTTCATTATAAATATTATTTTTGACAACAATACATTGTAAATTTAAGGACTGGGAGAGACAGAACTCAAAATCCTTGCTTTTTGAATTTTATTTAAATCAAATATCACACTTAAAAATAAAAATTCTATTTTAAAAATAGAGAATCTCAGCTGAGAAATGTTAAAAGATTAAAGCATAAATTTATTTGTTAAAAAAATATGTACAAATCTTATGTGAATTTTTTAATACAAAAACATGGAGAGTTTCTGTGAGGATTTGTAAAACGTTAGAATAAATAAATATAGGTCAATCAAAAGTATATTTATTGTTATTTATGTTGATATCTCATGACTTCATTGTGCACATGTAAATAACAAATGGTTCGATATTCCAATGTAATTTATTTATGGAAAGATTTGGATAATAAAGATTACATGGTTAGTAATACTCTGAAATGTTTTTATATATTTTTTAATATAATTTTAATTTTAATTACTTATAAATGTAAACTAATAAACAACTAAAGTTTTAAAATCTTTAAAAAAAAATCAAACACCTGATATAAAAGTTTCTTTTATTTTAAATTTAAAAAAAAATCAAACTTTAATTCATTGCAAACTCTGTAATCGTTTATAAAGAACTCATAAAGCTGGAAAATTGGTATTTCTTTTCAAACATTTTAATAACAAAGAATAATTTTTTCAGATCCATTGAAATTTATACCCAGATAATCATAATTATCTTAAGTATTTTTAATATATGCTCCAACTTCATTAAATGAATAGTGTATGTATTCTGTATTCCAGAGTAGTGTATATAATCTGGAATAGGTATGTTTAAAGGAATACTGTATATAATCCAGATCTAGAGTAGGATGTTTAAAATTTCATTTTTTTTTTCTGAATAAAATTCTTACATTATCTTTTATATTTTAAGATTTTTAATCGAGAAATTTGGTCAAAACAAAAAGATTTAGCTTTTAGTAATGAAGAGTTTATATGCTTTTTATTTTATCAAAGGGGTAATTTAAGGTGGTATATATTTTATACAGAATAGGTCAATAAAAAGTATATTGTTAAATTTCAGTTAGTGTAAATAAGTGATATATAACACAAGACAATTTGTTTAATTTATTTCATGTTTTCAAAAGTAAAAGAGAATTCACATTTTCAAATTATATCATTTTCTGTTGCTCCATTTTTGAACTATATTTTTAACTGTTTATATGATTAAAATATTTCAAATTAAACAAGTGAATGAGTTTCTCTATATATTTTAAATTCAAATAAATTTAAATGAGCTTTTCTAATTATTAATTTTAATGATTTAGTAAAGGTTATTTTACTTTAAAACGCGTAATTTTAAAATTGTATTTTGAATTTTAAAAAAATAGTTGATTTAAATTTTAACAAAAAATGATTTTCATTTACTGAGCCTTTTTGTTATGTAATTTTCAGTTGAGCTTCAAGTTCAAAGTCTTGTACATTTTCAAATTGTATGGCTTCTGAAAATTGTTTATCATCAACGTATTTATTAGGGTTAGCTGAATTCTGTATATTCTTATAATTTACATGACTTCAAAAGTTTTTAGATTTACTTTATTATTATTATTATTTTATGGCGTTTTAGACAGGAGAAAAAAATTACCTTCCACATAAAAGATAAAAAATTAAAGTTTCAATGCTGTTCTATATAAATTTTCAAAATTTATAAAATAGTTTCTGAATTTTGTGTGTGTGTGTGTGTGTGTAATAGCAGAAAAGCACCCAAATTGGGTTATAATAGTTAGGTGCAGCAATGTTCCTATTTGGAAAGTGTCTCTGTGACACAAATTGGGTATAAAAAGTGACAAATTTGAAATACCATATGCGCAGGGTGTATTTCGGGACAAAAAAGAACATTTAATCTCCAAACTGTCACAGTAAAAGAAAAAGTTATTCTTCTGTAAACTGTCTTTTTAAATTTAATTAAAGAAAAAATAAGCTTAGAGGGTCATATTCATGCCGAAATTGTAGCAAATTCAATAGATACATCTAATTGGGGCATCATGTTTGTTTTTTTCAGTAAATGTTGCCCTATGATAACAAACTGGAATTCACTCAGTCAAGTAGTTTTGAAATTATGAAAATTTAAAGTTTGTAACTCCTAATCTGTAATCGTTGCAAATCAAACTGTAATGTGGGTAGTGTTTTAAGCATAACTTAAAAACTACTTAGCGGAATCAGCTGTGATTTTTGATTTGCATATTTGAAGTTTTTAGAAATCTATTTCTATTAAAATTAATTTTTTTAATTAATTTAAAAATACATTTTTTTTTATAAATTAAACCATAAAATAAACCATAATCTATAATTTTTTAACCGAAATAGATTTCGAAAAGCTTCAAATAAAATATATCAATATAAAATTATTACGTCAAGTATTGAATTGTATAAAAAACTCCACAAGCTGTTTAACATTAGGAGTTCCAAACTTTAAACTTCATAATTCTTAAACATTTTGACCAAGTGACTTCCCTTTTGGTATCCTTGAGAAAAAGTTACCGAAAGAGGCAAATATAATGTCAAAGTTAGATGTACATATTGAAAAGTTCGGAGTTTTGTGCAACTTAAGAACGAAGACGACCCCATAAGCTTGTTTTTTTTAAGGCGTAAATTAAAAGAAGTTCTCGTTTTTTAAGGAGGGGCGGTCACTATTGTGATTAAAAAATGTTTTGTATGTTCTTTGTTTTGGATATACAGCAATAGAAAGTCTTTCCAGCACCAATAAAACTTCAATGTTAGTTGCATACACTTCATACGCATGCAACATGTCATATACTTGTGCTACACCCAATGACATAAGTGTGGGTTTTAAATATCCAGTCCAAATTGAAAATATTTTGTTCCGTTTTTAATATCTTATTTAACAGTTTTTTGGCATCCCCTAAATATTTAGTGAATGGGGAAATCATCTCCCACACACACTTCACCACTGGCTACACCTATGTATATTCTGGCACTAATAAGCTGGCATCTCTGTACAGTCCACTTTGCTATACAGACAACAGATGAAAAGGTTTGTTTTGGACACTATTTGGATTTTCTTTTATATCGCTTAAAATATATTAAGTTTTTTTTTTTTCCTAGGAAACATATACACATATTCTAAAGAAAATAAAAGTATATTATGTATTTTATGAACATAAAATCCATTTCATTGTGTACTTTTTATTTATTTATACACTTTTCTTTTACGAGAATTACTTCTTGTTTATAAAGATACTTCCCTAGCATTCCTTGTATAAAATACTTATTTTAAAAAAATGTAAATACCCATGAGCTAAACGTATCAGTATACTTGTAACAAATAAATAAAATTTCAAGCTGATTCTGTATTGTAAAGAAACTTTTGTTATAAAGAGTAGGACCAATAACAGATGAAAATATTGCTTTTGGACACTGTTTTGATTTCCTTTTATCTCAATTAAATATTATTAAGAACTTTTTTGAATACATACATACATTTTAAGTATTTTGTTATCATAAAATGCATTACATGTAATGCATTTTATGATAACAAATACTTAAAATGTGTGTATGTATTCAAAAAAGTTCTTAATAATATTTAATTGAGATAAAAGGATATCAAAACAGTGTCCAAAAGCAATATTTTCATCTGTTAATGTTCCTACTCTTTAAAACAAAAGTTTCTTTACAATGCAGAAAATTTTCCGATCATAATGAAAAAAAATTCCGTAAAGCAAAGAAAAAGTTTCTATTCTACACAGGAATTTTTAATTTTTTCATGATTAGTTTACTGACTGATTCGGAAAAGTTTCCTTTTTAAAACGGAATACTTTCTGTCTATTCTACCGTTCTACCAAGACATTTCTTAGTGTGAATGGAAAGTTTTCCTTTTTAAAACGGAATACTTTCTGTCTATTCTACCGTTCTACCAAAACGTTTCTTTATGTGAATGGAAAGATTTCCGTAAGACCCAGGAATTTATTCTGTGTCTAAAGATTAGTTTCTGAATCAAACAGGAAAAGTTTCCTGACGGAAAGAAAAAACTTTCGTTTTTTTTTCGTTTTTTATTCCGTGTTGGTTCGGAAAAGTTTCCTGTACTATACGGGCAACTGGAAATCCTATTCCTACCGGAAACTTTTCCGAATTTTTTTTTACAGTGTATATTTTTGTTTGTCGTTATATTGTATTTTCGTAGATTAAGAAACATTTGTCTTTTTTACAATGTATGTTTAAAGCAAAGTTGCGTATATACAGGGCAACACTAAATACCGGGCTTGCTCACTCATTATCATGACGTCACAAATGGTGGCTGGCAGCGAGCAAAGACATACAGCGATTGGCACAAAACTACGGGCGCGCTGCTTTGTACCAATCGCTGGTAGCGGCCAGCCACTATTTGTGACGTCATGAGAATGAATGAGCAAGCCCGGTATATATTGTTGCCCTGATATATAAGAGAGTGAAGACACTCCCGTGTTAGGAGACGGCGCAAAGTAGCGCCACTGTAGTTGCAGTGGTTGTGATGAGAACTAAAGTGGGCGGGGAGAGGAGAGGAGCTCAACGCTCAGGTTTTGGTTCTGGTTTCATGGCCGGAAATGTAAATATTGAAAATTTCCTCTATTTTGCGGGAGTATGACAGTGACGACGATCAGAAATTTTCAATCCGGTCATTAAACAAACTCAGAGTGATGAAATATTTCAATTTTTAATGAACTAATCAGATTATGTATTTCTTGTAATTTTTAATCTTAGTTATTTTCTGTTTACTCCTTATAATGTATAATTTCGTGAAGAATACGAATATTTTAAAAGATTAATTTCTGAAAATGGATATATATATATTTTAAATATAGAATTTAATGTGTGCAACAATTTGATTCAATTCAATATTTATTATGAGGTTAATATTTACAACAGAGTTTTTTACAAAAACATTTGTATTCTTCATTTGTAAAAAGTGACCAGAAAAATCTGATTAGTTTTCAATCACTCTTGTTTAATGACAGAATTGAAATTTTACGATTGCCGTTACTGTCATACTGCCGCTAAATAAACAAAATTTCATAAATGACCTAATTAAAAATATATTCTGTACCCTTTTTATAAACTTATGAAATAATTGCAATTTTTGAAAATTATTTTTTTTCCATCTTAAAATGCAGATAAGTAGATATGTTATAAATATGTATAAAAAACTCACGTTAGTACAAATAAATATTTTTGCATATCTTTTTTTTTTTTCATAAGATTCTCTTTTTAAGAAACATAAAAACAAAATTTAGAGTTTATATAATTCATGGACAAAATCAGAAAAATACATTTTTTTAATAAGAAAATCTAAAGCTTTTTTTTTCTAATAAAAAAAAAGGAAATAAATTTCTTTGTTTTTCTTATTATAATCCTATAACATCTTATAAGTGCTGTAAATACATTTGTTTTATGAGGATACATAAATCACATTTTATTATATATTAACATTTAGAAATAAAATATTCAATTTTGTTTGCATTTCTGATATTTTTACCCAGTCAGAAAAATCATGTCACGTTGCAAGTACTCACACTAGACATTCAAGTATCCTTTAGTTATCTGAATAATAATGTATCATTAAGCACAAAACGAACGAATAAAGACAACAAAAAATTACATTTTTATCTTAAAGTATTTTATTTTGAATTACACTTGAATAATGATACAAAAAAAAAAAAAAAAAAAAAAAAAAAAAGAGTCGAGATTATTATTTTTTCTCTTAATTAAACATTAAGAAATAATAAAAAAAATATTTGAAAGTATTAAAAGTTTTTTAAAAATCAGTGTGTTTCAAGCATAAATTTATTCGAGATAAAATACCAATAAAAATACAGTTGATAACAATTTTAGTAGAAACAAGAAAATTTTATCAGCAAGTGCTTTCGAAATATACACCAAAAAATATTGCATGTTTCATAGATTCTCTAAACCCATTAACAGAATTTGAGAATTTTTCTAAATATCATCTGGATATTTTTAAACAATCTGAATAACCATAGCACATTAGAAATTTCCATAATAAATGTTCGAGAGTCTTTTAGTTATTAGGAAAGTGACATATCATTAAGCAAAAAGAAAAGGAGTAAATAAAATGTAAAATTACATTCTTATGGTATTGTACATTATTGTAATATAACTTAATTAACGGTCGAATAAATATGATTAGAATTTATTTTCTTTGTGAGATGTGATCTTCCCAATTAGGCGAAAAAGTCCGAGCCAGGATTCGAACCCGGAATAACATGGCTGAAGCTGCAATGCTCTACCAACTGAGCAATTCCGGACGAATATGGCTTAACTAATTCACCCAGTTAACCTTAATGACCATAGCATCTGTTCTGATATCTGAATCAGCACAACAGAATAAATCACTGGTAATGGGACCTCCAGTAAACGATAGAGATACAGATCACACTAGATTAATTTTGATTAATTTTGAACAATTATTTTAATTGGTAAAGAAATCATATGAGATGAAATCTTCGCAACTAGGTGAAAATGTCCGGGTCAGAATTCGAACCCGGAACCCCTTGGCTGAAGCTGCCAATGCTGTACCAACTGAGCAATCCGGACGAATATGCCTGTTGTGCTGATTCAGATATCAGACCAGATGCTATGATCATAAAGGTTAACTGGGTGAATTAGTTCAGCCATATTCGTCCCGGTTTCTCACTTGGTAGAGCATTATTAGCTTCAGCCAAGGGATCCTGGGTTCGAAACATGGCCATGACTTTCTCACCGAGCTGGGAAGATTACATTTCACACGATTTCTTTACCAATTACAATAATTGTGTCAGATAATGAGTGTACGCGGAGGGGAAGGACGTTATTGTGTTGTGCTCCTACAAATGTCTGGCTAAAGCCCCTCCAAAGGTCAGCGGGCCGGGCGCCCTTGATGGAAATGGATACATGAATGTCTCAGCTACAAAAATAGGTAAACAGCATGTTTCTACGTTAATTATTAATTGTTTTATGTACATATTACTTAATTTGCTCTAGCCTAGCCTGCTGTTTGTCAACCAGTGACTGCTTCCATCTTAATTTTTTTTGTCTTATTGTGTTTTAATTGTAATTTGCTTAAACAATGTAATAAAAGTTACCTTTTAATATTAGCAAGCTCATAGAAAAAGCCTTGTTGCGAGAACTTAAAAATTTTAATTGTTATTAAGCTTTTTATTAGGCTTCTGTTGCTAACCAAGCCACATAGTTCAGCATGTCTTGTTCTAAATTTTGGCCTCTGAGAGTATGTATTAGGATATATATTCTTGGAGGACACGGGGTTCATTTCTGGGGGGCTGGCTGTTTGGCATCACGGGCATTGTTACAGTGTGGCTTGGTTATGGGACCTCGCTCTCATTTGCTTTTGGGGAGCAAGGGTGACAGCTGTTTGCTGGCCGGGGTGTGGCCTCTTCAGACGCTCGGCCCCCCCTAATTAACTTTCTTTCTGCTATTTTGCTAACGAGGGGAGTTAGAATTCTTTGAATTTTTCTGTTTTTTTTTTTGTTTGTTTGTTTTTTTAATTTTTAGTTTTTATCTTGTAGGTTGTGCTTAAATTTGACGTTTTTTTCCTGCGCCTTAATATGCTTTTTAACATTTATTTAAATGAGATAGAATATCTTTCAACTGTACCATTTATAAAAAGTAAAGGGAATAGGGAGGGTAGGTTAAGGAAAGAAATGGTTACATACTTTAACTTTTTCAGCTCTTTTTTTTTCTCTAGTACTTTACATCAGAAAACTTATTCATCCTATGATCCAAACTTTTTTCCAACTTTAATAATTTTAATTGTAATACTTAGCAGTTTTCAACGCAATAACGGTTTTTTTTTAAATTCCTTTTATTTTCTTTTTTTTAACCTTGTTCTTTTTATGTTTTTTTTTTCTTTACTGTTTTATTTTTAATTTAACATTTTCTTTAACATCCCGGGTAGTGCGGAGTTATCGGCTGATATTTTGTTAGTCGCTGTATGTCGTACGTGTATTATAGCTATAGTTATAAAGTAAATTTCAAATTATTGGGGTTGTTAAAACTTTCTTTTTAGTTTTGTGCAAGGGGGGGGGGGGGACACATTTTTATTAACACAGCAAGCTCTAATATGTCTTATTTCCTTTAAATTCCTAAGTTTTAAATTTCTTACCTATTTTAATTTTTTTTTCTTACAAAATTTCCAACTTACTCAGTAATAAAAGTGTTATTTTAAATAAATCTTTTCAAAGTACGTAAAATTAATATTTAAAATAAATAAATATGTCGTTTGTTTTTTAATATTACTAGATAATTTAATGATAGTTTTGTCTTTGTCACACATCTTTTACTCCAGTAGCAGAGAAATCTACTCACACCAGCTTTTGTTAATAGCTTTTTATAACATGTCTTTAAAAAACATCTAATATCTAATGTATTATTAATACATTTAAAAAAAAAAAAAAAAAAAAAAAAAAAAAAAACTTGTTTTTTTTTAATACACTTATACATAATTTTTTTCATTATATTATAAATGTATGGCCATGAAAAGACGCCCTTTTTTAAAGAGAATCTCACTTTATCACTATGCCATCCAGTATACATTTGCAAACGTTTTTTCGAACAGCTAACAATTTTATTTTTCATTTTCAATTTAATTATACTTATATCTCTCGTAATTCTTAATTTCTAACTTTCCTTAGCCCCACCTCTCTCCACGATCATCAACTGGACATGAAGCGCCATCTATCGCCTTCCCCAAGCCCTGTTCTTTCCCTATGGCTATTCTAGCCCATATCCTAAAATCAGCTAGACACATTTTAAACGTTTGGCGCCATCTCTCGTAGGTTACTCGCATTACTTTAAATCCTTTTTCGAGATCATCCACATGACTCGCATTTCTTTTACACTCTTTCTACTTACTATTTTCTATTAACATTATAAACTTTCTCCAGTACATTATACTTTATTTTAACGCATTTTTTGTATATTTTTGTATTTTAAACTCAGGATGTTTTTCAGGATTGTTAGTAATTATTTCGCTCAATATCAAATGTTAATTTTCAGCAATGGCAGAAATTTTCTTTCACTTAATGTCAAAAGGTGATGTTTAGTGATGTTGGTATTTATTGGCCAACATTCACAGCTGTCAACTTTTTTTTTCATATATTCACATTTTATTTATTTATTTATTTATTTATTTATTTTTTTTTTTTGGGGGGGGGGGATGTTCTTGTTGTTGGCCATTTACTTTGTGCTGCTTAAATTCTTACAGGATTTTTTTTTTTTTTTTTTTTTTCCATTTGCCATTTGCCATTTGCCATGTGCCACCTTATGAGTCCGACACCGTCGGACTCATAAGCTGCCGGTGCAAGGCGGTTTTCCAACTTATCACTCTTAAACGCTTCTAACTTTTAATATATTCATACATTTTCACTAAAATTGATTTTCGAAGCCTCCAAACATATTACTCTCCTCCCCACCACAAAGCATCACACCCGCCACTTTTTATTTTTTTTAGCGTTTTTTTGTGTTTGACACTCATTTCCACATAACTGTACTTCTACGCATACAATATTTACAAAAACTGTTCTCTTAATTAAAGATTGTTTCTCTCTACCCCCCCCCCTCCCACCTACTTTCTACTATTTTCTTTGTCAAGCTTTCCTAAAAATATGTTTTTTTCACCATTTGTTTATTTTCTTTATTCTCACGTCAATATCGCTATTTTATTTTTTTTTCCTGCTGTAATATACTGTTTTATTGCCCTCTTATATAAACTTAAGAGCATCTATGTTTTCTAGTGCGTTTAATATTTTTTTCATTTTTCACACATTCCTGAAATTTTCTTAGTTTTTTTTGGGCCCGTTTTTCATCAGTCCAGGCCGCTATTTCACTTTCTTCTTCAAATTGGAATACCTAGCTGCGGACTTTCACATTTTTGGACCATGTAACCAATTCAAACACCTAACTGTTACCAAACTGTTATTTTTTCAATAATTTCCCATCTATCTCTACGTGCAAATTCTCACATTATATAACAGTTTATTTTCAGCATTTTTTGGGGCTTTTTAGTTGCACTTAGTGTTAAGTTTGTTGTTTTTTTCACCTTACAAAAAATACTCAGTAAAACTCATCAAAATTTGTCAATTTACTTCCCAACACATATTATTCACACTCCAATAAATATTTCTTTCATACTTTCTTTTTTCTTCTCCCGAGTACGGCGTATTGCCTTCCACCGGACCACTGGGATCATTTGCCGGTGCCGGACCAAGGTGCTGGGGTAAGGCTGAACCCCATTTCTCTTCACTAGTTGCTTCTAACTTGTAAATAATTCATTCATATTTCATCATAATTAGCTTTAGTAACCCCCAAGTTTTTAGCCCCCTCCCCCCAAAAAAAAAAAAAATTCAACACACCTGCAGCAATTTTAGTTTTAGCGGATTCATTTTTTTTTTCTTTTCTTTTCTTTTTTTTTTCCTTTTGTGAGTGTGTGTTTGTCGCAAAACACACTTTTTTATACATAACTAATCTTCCTCACATTCAATAACTATAAAAATTCTTTTCGTAAATTAACACATTTTGCTCTTCATCATCACTTTTTATTAAGTTTCTTTGTCTAGTTTTCCTAAATATATGCATTTTTCATCATTTGTTTACACTCTTTTTTCTCACGAAAATATGGCTAGGTCTCGCAATTTATTCCTTTTTCATACTGTTATATACCGTTTTTTTTGTCCTCTCATATAAACTTAAGTGAATTTATGTTCTCTAGCGCTTCTAATAAATTTTTTCATTTTTTACACAATCCTGAAATTCTCTTTTTATTATTATTTTTTTTTTTTTGGGGGGGGGGGGGGGGCGTTTTTCATCAGATTCCATTTCCCTCTTTCACTATCTTCTTCAAATTAGAATACCTATCTGCGGACTTTAACATTTTCGGACCATATAACCAATTCTAACATCTAACTGTAACCAAACTTATTTTTACAATTATTTCCCATTTACAGTTTTTTTTTTTTTTTTTTTTTTTTTTTTTTTTTTTGCCCACATATTTATAAGCTTTAGTGTGTTTTTTTCCTTTGTTGTATTAAAGTCTTTTTTTTTTTTTCGTTTTATTTTTATTTATTTTTCTTCATTTTTCTTACACTCCTGAGTAGAATAATAATGTTTTTATTTACTTTTTAATTTACTCTTGCTTTAAAGTACGTTCTTAGACTTTCTCAGACTCCCCTGTGTTCGCAAAATGCCACAAAACTTTTCTCTCTTGCTTTTTGCACAGCATTTCCCCTTTACCACTCGTCGGTCGGGGTGGCGCGCTGCGGCTGGCCTTGGCTGGCGCCTGAGTCTCCCGTCTCTCCCTCCAATAGCAATCATCATCAACAACAATCCTCCTCATCTATCGCAACAAGTTCTGCTCTACCCATATTTAAACATGTACTATTAATAAGTTACATAGCAAGGAATAGCAATTTGTCTTTCATCACCTTAGCGAGCCCCAATCGTTTCATTTTCTCTTCCCTTTCTCACCCAACAATTCCTTAAGTCTAAGCTTTTTGATACTGGTCAATCATTATTCTTTACCCTAAAGTCGAACCTAATAATTCCAGTCTAATTTTCAGCGCAGTCACGAGTTTTTGACAAACGGCAAGCTTTTGTTCCTACACTTTTCCATTTTGAAACATGTTGCGAGACCTGTAGAGCCATTCATGGGTTTATTCAGTCAAGTGGCGTGAGAGCCCAATGACCTAGTTTTTGACTTAGTATAATTTTCTTTTGTTTATCGTTTCGTAGTAGAAGCTTCTCATCCTGTTCCTTCCCTTGCTAACATGTCGCCAGGCAACGGAAGATTTCCTTCTGACAAAAACTCTAGCTCTCAGTCAGCAGCTCGAAAGAGCAGGTCATCAACTAGAAATACCAGAGCAAAGCTGTCTAGAAGCGTCAGCCACAGCTCAGCAGCATCCACAATACATGAAAACACTGATGCAGAAACAGAAACATATACGATGGCAGAACTTATTACGATGGGAAAGAGCTACGTAACAAGAGCTGAAAACAGCATTGCTACAAAAAAACTCCCCACAGAAAAAACACTAAAAAATCTGAGATATGTATTTGAGTTCCTTCAAAATACAGAAGAGGCATTGCAGTCCAGGATACGCCAACTAGAAATAAATGAAACAAGCCTCCAGACAAGCTGCCAGCACCTCCAAGAAAGCCTAGATCACGCACGCCAAACGAATGAGATGATAATTGAAAGGATCCCAGACACCGTCACATTTATAGAAGCAGTCAGATCAACACTAAAACAAAATCAAGCAGACCAAGCAGCGGCAATAGAAAGCACCACCATTTCACCAACAGAAACAGCAACACCTCAAGTCCCACAAACATACAGTCAAACAGCCGCACAACCAGCCAAAAAGTTTGTTCTGGAAAGCTCTAACCGTAAAACCCTCATCATTAAAGGTACATCAATAACACCGGGAAAAGAAATCGAAATAATGCTATCTAAAGAGGCAATTGCAACGCCAATACACGTGGATAAGGTGGCCCCCAGGAGAAATCACGTAGAAGTTACCTGCAAAACAGAAGAGGACCTAAAGCGCCTACAAGCAGAGCTGCAGCACAATCAAGTTCTCAACAAAAAACTTAATTTTCTGCAGAAGGCAGTTCCAAAGCATAAAATGATTCTCCTGGGTGTCCCAGAGGCGCTGACGAAGGAGGCCCTCACTAATATTCTTGGCAAAACATACCATATAACTGAAGAAGACATCATCGTCCTCAAGGAGTTACCTAATAGACACAACGAGGCGACAAAAGATTTGATTCTTCTGCTGCCTAAGTCACTTGGCATAGAGCTCATAAATGATGGAGGCATCGTCATCGGCCTAAAGACCTGTCGCCTCCGACCACATACTACCATCCTGCGCTGTCAAGGCCTTACCCACCACGAACGGAACTGCAAGGCGGCCACGTCTGTGTGTGCATGCTGTGGCGAAGCACACCATGAAGAAACATGTGCAGCAGCTCCACGATGCATCAACTGCACCAAACATAACACACAACACAACACACATTTTCCAACAAGCCACAAAGCATCAGATTCTGGTTGTAGTGCCTACCGCTCAAAATATAGTTCAGAAAGGGAAAGACTTAACCTGCTTTTCCAAATTGGTAACAGTTCGCAAGTTCACCTAACACCAGAAGAACCAAACAGACATCAACAATTCAACACACAGCACCCAACCATACAAGAGGCAACACCAGCAAATAGCCCCTATCATCACGATGAATGGTATGGTAATCGCTCATATAGAAATGAATACCACCCACTCTATCAAGGAGGCCACAACGGGCATCACCATGACTGGCAAGGTAGGCCCTTCTATTGAATCTAACATAATTTTTGTTACTAACTTAACCAAGAACCCTTTATTTAAGTACCTTTTAATTAAGTACCTTTTCAGAAAACCAATATGTCTCTTCTAGCACCTTCGGACCCCCCTCCATTTGGCCACATCAAAATCATTCAGGTTAATTTAAATCACTGCAAGGCAGCTAATGTCAGCCTAAAAAATTACATGATATCAGAAAATATAGACATTGCATTGCTGCAGGATGCCTACTGTGGCAATGATGGAGCGCTGCTGTCAATTTTTCCGAAAAATTGGGCGAAGTTCGCGTCCAAAGATAACAGCGCTCATCTGGTCGTCCAGAATACGGATCTGGCATACTCACACCTATTCACAGGAGACAACTGTGTTTTCATCACTATAATGGCGAAGGAAGGAAAACTAATTATAGGCTCTACCTACGCAGCACCGCGTTTCAATTTTGATGAAACCCTTATGGAGTGGCAACACTTAATAACTCATAAGCAGTACTTCATTTGCGGAGGTGACTTCAACGCAAACTCCACTGTTTGGGGTTGCCCACAGGAAACCATCCGCGGAGACAGTCTCATCGAGCATCTCGCAGTCCATAATTTAACCATTGTTAACATTGATAACAGAACACACACATTTGTCAGAATGAACAACACAGGTATTATAACACACAAAGGATTCCCAGATCATACGCTGGCGAATCCGAAGGCGGCACAAAAAATCAGGGACTGGCGAGTAATGGACATCCACAATGCCTCGGACCATAAATACATACGTTTCGGCTTTGACATTACACCACTGACTACAACTAAACGACGTTTCAACACAACCCGAGGAAATTTTAAAAAGTTTACACAAATCATTAAAACACACAGACCACTCCTTGCACAACACCTAAGGGATGCAACAAACATCACCGACATTAACTCCTTCACAAAAAAACTTATTGCTTCCATGCAAGAGGCGGCACGAGCATCCTTTAGACTAAAAAATACTCGGAGGACTCCAGTCTTCTCGTTCTGGACCACCGAACTAAAGACACAACGAAACAAACTCACAGTGCTAAGGAGAAAGATTAAACATCTACGAGAAACACACGGAAACAAACCTTATTTTGAAAACCTTGGCGCTCAGTACAAAATACTCTCATCAAAATTCAAGAAAAGTGTTCAGGATGCCAGAGTCAAAGCCTGGCGGAATTTCTGCAGCAATCAATCAGAACCTTTTGGCACGGCACAAAAATTTTTTACAGGAAATTTCTTCACACCAGACGAAATTAAACTTGAGCTTCCACCCTCCATTTCATCCAGGCAAGCAAATATGGAGCACCTAACTGCAGCACTTTTCGGACCATCCTCGTATCCCAACAGGGACAATTCAGACCTCAATTTTTCGACACCTAATGATAAACCCTTTTCTAAAGCTGAAGTAGCATCTGCTCTACATACATTTAATGAAAAAAAGCCCCTGGCCCAGACTGTGTGGACTTCAAAATTTTAAAATTAACTTTCAAAATCATCCCAAAGTTGTTCACCAGATGGGCCAATCTGTGTCTCAATCACAATTACTTCCCTCAAACACTGAAGCAAGGTGAGGCCGTCTACTTCCTGAAAAAAGGAAAGAATGCCTCAGAACCCACATCCTATAGACCTATTTGTCTCCTACCAACTCTGGGGAAGCTGCTAGAAAAACTACTAGTCACACGACTGGTGCACTTCATGGAGACGAATGGCATCTTGCATCATAGGCAATATGGGTTCAGAGAGGGTCGGTCATGTGACAAGGCCCTTTATGACATTCTTACCACTTGCAATGAAACCATCAGCAAAGGAGACTACACCTCACTTGTTTCACTAGATATTAAAGGTGCTTTCGATAATGTAGAATGGAGGGACATTATCCAGCAACTAATTGAAATTCGCTGCCCGGCTAATATAGCTGGAACCATCGCATCCTACTTAAGCCTTCGTAGCATAATGATCAATTGGGGTTCAGGCACTTCGGTACATCAGCTCGAAAAGGGCTGCCCCCAAGGCTCCTGCCTTGGCCCAATACTTTGGTTACTCATAGCTAACATAATTCTAAAAGAGCTAGAATCTAGAGGCTTCATTCTCTTTGCATTCGCTGATGACTTCAGCTTTATTTTCTCGGGCAGGCGGCGCATTGACTTGGAGGCAATGGCGGCTCAAGCCCTCCCGTATTCTGCCAACTGCTAACAAACCTCAACCTCCAGCTATCAAGCCAAAAATCACAAGCAGTCACATTTTCCAAACCACGCAAACTTGAACGTAAACCAATCATAAGAGTGAACGGGGTTAGTGTCGAGCATGTCTCACACCTCAAACTTCTTGGCCTCACCATAGATGAACACCAAAGCTGGACGGAACATATCAACACCCTCAGGATTAAAGTAGGAAAATTACACTTAAACGCACGTAAACTAACGTCAAAATCCTGGGGAATAAAGCCAACAATGTTAAAAATCTGGTACCACACAATAGTGGAGCGGATAATTTTCTACTGTGTGGGCGTCTGGGGAGGTAACCTCACGCAAGCCGTGAAGGACAAATTGACCTCGATGCAACGGCTCTTTTTGCTGCAAATTGCTCGAGGATACAGGACAATCTCAACGGACGCACTCACAGTAATAACAGGTATTCCTCCCATAACAATAACACTCCAATATGAATACCAGAAAAACAGGATCACACACCTAGAACATGAACCAACGTGTGCAGCACTTTTTCCACAAATACAACTACAGAGGAAGGTTCCCAGTTGGAGAATACATCCCGCAGAAGAGACATCTCACTTACAGATAAACACAACCAGGCACGGTTTTGAACACAGCTACTCTCCCCGCTGTCCGACCATTTTCACTGACGGGTCACGCACGGAGACTGGCGTGGCAGCAGCATTCTGTGCCATGAAAGGCGAGGTCGTGACCCATAAGTGGGCCTGCAGAATCGGTGATAACAACACTGTCTTCCAGGCTGAGCTGTTCGCGATTCTGCGGGCACTGGAATGGATTGTCTCTAACCCAACAGTACAATTTTACAGGCTATATTCAGACAGCCTCTCCAGCCTACAAGCAATTTTTACTCACCGCACAAAACATCCCATTTTACTCCAAATAAAACTACTTTTAAAAGACCTTGCACGGCGAGTAGCCCTGGGCCATGTGAAGGCACACATTGGCATTGCTGGCAATGAATTAGCTGATAAATTGGCAAAAGAAGCTACGGGAAGCACAAATATTGATCTTTCCCTCCCTGTTCCCCCATCCTACATTAGAGGGTTTTTAAAATCTAAAATCATTCCTCAGTGGCAGGACCACTGGGATTACTCGGATAAAGGTCGACATACCCACAAATTGCTCCCTTTTGTCTCCCTAAACCTGCTTAACCTCGCCCCCCACACCTCAGCGTTCCTCACAGGACATGGTCCATTCCCTACTTACCTCAAATATTATAAACGTGCAGCCTCCAATGTGTGTCCATGTGGCCAGCGGGGCTTGCCTTCTCATTACTATTTTGACTGCCCACTGACCGTTGCCTGGCATCTCAGATCTCCCGAAATTCCCCCACCCTCTTGGCTAACCAATATTCTAACAAGACCAATCTTACTAAAAAAATTAAAAAATATTTTTAATTTCTTAATGGATTTATCGAACTTAACAAATTGAGTAACCAACTCTAGCTTTTATCAAATTTTTAACTAAACATATTAAATTCTTCACCACCAATCAGTACTGTAATTGATCTTCCTACCCTCCTTCTCCTGACTTTTCCTTATTTTGGCTGTACCTTGTCAGTGTTTGAGCACCTTGCTGTGCTCCCTTCGCAGTCTTTAGCAGCGGTCTCATCTCTCCAACGCAACAACTTGTGGCGCCATCTGTCGCGTGGGAACTGAGTTCTCAGATTCCGGCGCATCATTATTATCCAAGGACCGCCTTGGCCGCGAACTGTGTGTCATGACGCAGGAGCGTTAAGGACTGTTCACCTACAAGTTCTTCATCACTGCACCTGCCGCTGTCTGTCGCGAGGGAGTGCAGGCTCCAGCGGTTCAGGCTTTTTTCAGTTTCTTTTTGTTTTTTTTTTTGTTTTTAGCTTTCTTGCCTGCCCCTTGTCGCGCTTAGGCTTGTCCTGGCAGTGCCGGCCTTTGGCCTAGTTTGTATTTTCTTTCTTTTCTTTTTTGTTGTTGTTTGGGCCGTTTGCGCGTGCGCTGGCGGTCTCGGCCTCGTGCCTTCCCTTCCGCCGGTGGCTGGAATCACCCAAAACGAATCCCCGCGTGCCGGGGAACATCCCGGGGGAGGTGCTAACGCTCTACGGCCTGGCTTTGCTGGGCCGAGTGGCCCCCCTTAGGCATTCAATAATTGTGTCAAAATTAATCTAGTAGTTTATTTTCTTTCTCTGAGTTTGATATTAGACAGTAATAGAAATACTAAAATACATTGGGATTGGGTAGTTTTCTGATAATTTTCGGTGCATATTTACAATTTAAAAGATAAATAAAAGATATATTTATATGAATATAAGAAAATTTAGTTTCTCTCTCTCTCTCTCTCTGTGTGTGTGTCTGTTTGTTGACGATCACTTGGGAAATAAAATCTATCGCACATACTGGTTTGAAAATTTGAATAAGGATAGTCAAAGACGGATCGAAAAGCCCCCGCACTGTAAAAAATGACAAATGTTTCTTATTTTATGAAAATATGCTATAACCACGAACGAAAATATAATATAATCTTCTGAGTTATCCGAAATTTCAAATAGCATGTTACATTGTCTTTTGAATCCCCAGAAACGAATACATTTTCAAAATTTAAAGAATAATTTATAAAAAAAAATTATTTTTAGCTGCCCGAATTTTTCAGAAACGTTTCCGAAGGGATTTTATAGTGTATTACTTAGTGTCCTCAGCCCGGAATACCTGTTTTTCGAATGCTATCAATTCTGAAGTAAACATTTTCATGCTCAAAAAAAAATGTTTAACTGACAAACATGCAAAATTAACAGCGTTAACAATAACATTAAAATACATAAAGTTCTTTACTCTTTCATGTATAAATTAACTTATGCGGCTGAAAACGTGTACTTCAGAATGGATAACATTCGAAAAACATGTATTCCAGCCTGAGGACACTAATTAATACACTTTAAAAACCCTTCGGAAACGTTTCTAGAAAATTCGGGCAGCTAAAAATAATTTGTTTTTATAAATTATTCTTTGAATTTTGAAAATGTATTCGTTTCTGGGGTTTCAAAAGACAATGTAACATTCTATTTGAAATTTCGGATAACTCAGAAGATTATATTATATTTTCGTTCGTGATTATAGCATATTTTCATAAAATAAGAAATATTGGTCATTTTTTACAGTGCGAGGTGCCAACCCATTTTTTAGCTCACAAGCTATCAAAGCCTGAGAGCTAATGTGCCCGAATGTTCAATATGTACGTACGAATGTATGTACGTAACGCGATAACTCTTGATAGAAATATCCGATGTGCTCCAAATTTTGTATGCAGGTTCATTCTGATAAGGTATTTCCCTGATCAGTTTTGAGGTTCATTGACTAACTATAAAGGGAGGAACGGGGGACTCATACTCCCTTAATTTAGATAAATGATTTTTCATGCAGAATTATCCGATTTGCTTCAAACTTGGTATACAGGTTTATTCTGCTAAGGTGCTTTTTTGAATAGATTTGGAAGTTCAATGGTTATGTGTAAAGAGGGGAAACGTGGGTGGCTAATACCCCTCTTAATTTAGCTAAATGGGTATTTCATGAAGAATTATATGATTTGCCTCAAACTTTGTATACAGGTTGATTGTCGATTTCTTTATTTTTCGCGGGTCATAATTTTTTTAAATAAGAGTATAAAATACAATTAGTGCGAATAGCCTGTGAGCTCAATGCCATCAGTTTATCTGGGCACTTTTCTTTTTCTTTTGATAATTAGCCGAGCTATTAATTGAAAACCCTAATGGAAAAGTTTCAATTATCGGCAATTCGCCGGCCATAAGATTGCTTTCGCGCATGTCCGGAGATTCTGTAATGTTTTATAAGGCACATTCATGTTAGACGCTTCGTTTATCTATTTTTTTAAAAATTGAATCTATGAGTGAAAAGGAAACAGGCAAAAAGAAATTTCTGAATAATACCACCTTTCCGGTTGTAACTCTATCATTTGCTTTACAAAATCTTAACATTTACAATTTTAAAAATATTTTCTGAAAGACGATTTTATATTCGTGTTCAAGTTTTCCGTTTTTCTGCAGTTGATTTTGTGACCACCTGCGCTTCTCGGATCCAACTCTAAGTTCCTTTGAATGGATTTTCATTTAAAAATATAGTATCATACAAATTTCAGGGTCTACGCTGCGGAATTCAGTTAGCCTCCCAACACTAAGTCCATCCCGGGTTAAAATGTCCGAATTCAACGCTAACTTAAGTCATATTTAAATTTTATTATCGCGGCCGGAGTAACAGTGGGCGGTTCAGCTAATAAAAAACACTATATTTAAACAAATATATGTAAATTTTAAAATCCTATGGGATGAAATGCGGATAGAAAACCTCTTAATATTCCTTCGAAAACAAACATTAATTATTCTTATTGGGGGTTTGTAGTTTTAAAATATTACAAAAAAGAAGGAGTTACATAAAAGGAGCTATATTTAACGCGCAATGGAATTATATAAATGTAAAATTATATACACTGCTCAAAACAATTAAAGGATATTTGAAGTTTTATATAAAATAAGGATATAAACGAAATTTTTTTTGCCGAAAATAGAAGAAGAGAATCACAATTGCAAATTTTTCTGGTTTTCAAACTGTGGAGTATGCAAATTTTGAGTTCGACGTCAAAAACGTCGCTTCAGCGGCAGCGAATGAAATTTGACTTTCAACTGGATAAAAGAGAATGAAGACAAGGATGATCGGCATTCAGTGATTGCTTTGTTTCGATGAGTACGATGTCTCAGCGAAGTCATTTGACAGATTCAGAATCTTGGAGAATTGTGAAAGGTTAGAAGGGGGCCAAACTCAAGCCGAAGTAGCGCAAGCCATTGGAGTGTCACAAAGTGTCATTTCCAGGATCTGGAACCGTTTTTTGGAGAGTGGATGTGCAGGCCGTAGACCATGGCAAGGTCGTAGACGGGCAACAACGCCCAATGAAGATCGGTATTTAGCGTTAACAGCTCGGAGACACCGAAACATGAACGCTACTCTTCTCCAACAACACCTTCGCTCGGCTATAGGCACCACGATTTCAACTCAGACTGTCCGAAACCGGCTCCATGCTGTAGGTCTGTATGCTCGCCGACCGATGGTATGTGTTAGATTAACATCAAGGCATCGTCGCGACCGCAGGGAGTGGGCAACCGAGCATGTCGACTGGAGGAGAAATGAATGGAGCAATATTCTGTTTTCTGACGAGTTCCGTTTTTCTGTGCATCCGGATAATAGGCGTATTTTCATCTGGAGGGACCGTGGCAGTAGGAATAATCCTGCGTTCGTGCACGAAAGTGTCAGATTTGGCGGTGGAGGAGTGTTGGTGTATGGTGGCATCTCCATTGACGGGCGCACTGACCTCTACATCATTCGAGATGGAGCTCTGACTGGTCGCCGATGTAGGGATGAGATCCTCAGACCTATTGTAGTCCCTTACGCTGCAGCAATCGGAGATAACTTCATTTTAATGGACGATAACTGCAGGCCACATCGTGCAAACATGATGGAGAATTTCCTTTTCGAGGAAGGAATCGTTCGAATGGAATGGCCAACGTGTTCTCCAGACATGAATCCAATCGAGCACGTTTGGGACGCTCTAGGAAGACGAGTTTCTGGCCGCCAACAACCCCCACAAACTCTCCAAGAACTGGAAAGAGCTCTTCTGGAAGAGTGGGGCAGAATACCCCAACTCGTCATTAATAGCCTTATTGAGTCCATGCCTCAAAGGTGTTCAACGGTGCTGGCCGCCCGTGGAAACCATACCCCCTACTGAAAATGATTTTCTTTGAAGAAAACACCTTTTCTTATTATTTTTTTCTCATATGCACAAATTGTGTTTTTTTCCTTTTGCACACAAATGCGCAATAAAATGCATTTTTTTCTGCCAAACATGTGTAATTTATTCTCATATAACCTACTATGTCTGTCGACCATGTATCAATCAGCTAAAAAGTTTCCCAGATACAAAATCCACCTAAAACTGCAATATCCTTTAATTGTTTTGAGCAGTGTATGTTAAAATACAGATAGAAAAATCTTTAATAATAGCTTCAGCATGAAAATAGGTATTTTATAATTACAGATTTACCAGTTTAGAAGGTAATGAACATATCACTATAATGAAATAAAAGCAGCTATACTTCAGATTGTATATTGCATGTATAAAATGATACATGATAAAATAAATGCAAAAATCGTATTAAAAGTGTTTTCAGCGCAAGTTCTCATTTCCCATTAATCAATGGTGACAATCATTATATACAGGGTGAATCTAAACTCTTGGACAAATCTTTAAGTGGTGATAGTACACATCAAGACAAACAATATTAAATAGGAAACTATGGGTCTCAAAAGCCTTCCGAAGGAGATAGGTGCCATTAAAGTTTAGGGTCCAAAATTTCAAATAATTATAAAAAACGGAAAAATTGGTCGATTCGTTTGCGGTTTTCACTAAAACTATTCTTTATGTCAATATTTTCTTAAAAATAAATTTTAAAGAAAAAGTTTAAAAAATGTCGATACAGGGCGCTTTAGACTTTGGAGTAACGAACAATTATTTTTTACCGTTATGTTTTGTATCTGATTAAATGCTTTCAAAAGCTTAGACTTAAACTTAAATTTTGAGCTCGAAATCTAAATCGTTGGAAGTGGTTAAGTAGCGCAAACTGAACTGTGTTCATGAGTTGAAATTTGAACCGCCCTGAACACAGTTTAGTTATTCCCGATCTTGGTGTCGTAGACCAGGCAGAAACTACTACCCCCTACACGTAAAATACATGATAGAGGGATGGCAAAATTAAATAAAAAATTTATTTTAAAACTAAATTTTATAAATAAATTTTAAAAATAAAGTTCAAAAATGCTGATAGAGGGCGCTTTAGACTTTGGAGTAATGAACACCTATTTTTTACCGTCGACTCCGACGAGGACTTGGTTGCGAGGATTGCCGTGGTAGCAGGCGATACCCGGGAACTGCCCGGGTTATTCACTAATGTTCGCAACTCCCTCCGCCGGCGGCGTGAGGCCTGCATCGTTGCTGGAGGGCACTCTTTCGAGCAGTTTTTGTGATTCCTCACGAACATCCTGCGTGTACCATTTTCTACGTGTCAACCTTCATTCATATTGCGCACTACATGCATACATCAAATTGTTTCTTTTTATTTTGCGCGGAGAAATTGCTCATTTCTGTTATGAATAAATTTTCTATTTAATTTTGTCATTACTCTATCGTTTATTTTACGTGTAGAGGGTAGTAGTTTCTGCCTGGATTACTTTTAACACAATTATTCAAATTGGTAAAGAAATCATATGAGTTGTAATTTTCCAACTGCACGAAAAATGTCCGGGCCAGAATTCGAACCTGCAATCTCTTGGCTGAAGCTGCCATGCTCTACCAATTGAGCTCCCCGGCATGAACTGGATAAATTATGCTCTCCAGATTCAATCGGGATAGTTCAGCTGAACTTCACAGAAAAAACAGCAAAGGAAAGGACATTCCAGAAAGAAAAGATCTTAAGCTTAGAAAAAGTTAAGAAAGAACTAGAAGAAAAACTGGAAAAATTAAAACAGGACACTACAACACAAAGACAGAATCAACAGGATAAAACCGAAAACGAGGCTCAACTAATAAATCAACAATTAGAAGGAATCAGAAAGGCACAAGAAGAAAATAAAAAATTAAAAGAATCATTGATCTCAAAAGATGAACAAATAGCTAAACTCATCCAAGAAAATACGAAAATAAACAATCTCTTAACAGATGTAAAACTCCTTGAGCAGGTAGGGAAAGATCTTCAAAAGTTAGTAAAAGAAAGAGATCAAACGATACAGCAACTACTCTGCGAAATTCAGGAATTAAAATCAGAAAAACCAAAACCACAGAGGTAAACAATAAGTACGGGCATTGCATCAATAGAAGAACTTCAAAAAACTCTGGAAAACATAGAAACAAAGACGAACAAAATATTGGAAAAAATGGACCAGACGGGAGAGTACTCACTTATAGAACAAGCAAAAATAGATGTATCCCAAACTAGTTACTCAGAAGTATTGCAGCAGTCAATGAAGGAAAATATCCCAAAAAAGAATAAAATAGGCATCTCTAAAGCTGCAGTATTATTACACAAGAAGCCAAACACGACAATGTCAATGGCAACAATAAAAGATATTTTGAATAGAAAAGTTAAAGAAAATAAAGATCTTCCACATATTGTATGCAGTCCAGCACGTGATAAAAATCTTCTGATAATACAATCTGACAGCCCAGAAGAAACAAAAGCTCTTTGGACCTTCATTGACAAAGTTGAAGCATTGAAAGATGTTATAGAAACTCAATATACTCCATATAACACGAAGAAAATTATAATACTTGGCATTCCTAACATTACAGAACAAGAAGAAATAACACAAGCAATAATAGAAGATCTAAACATGGATACACCAATAACTATTTTTAAAGTCATTCAAAGAAAAACATCTAAAACATATCAACTTGTTCTAAGTGTGGAAGCCAACATAGCCAATTACCTACTGAATAAAGGAAAACTCCTTATTGGTTTCAACTCGTGTAGGATTGAACAATATCGCCCAGTAATACGTTGTGGATACTGTCAGAGATACGGCCACGTATCAAATAGATGTCAATATCCAAGAGCATGTACGTACTGCACGAAGTCTCACAATTCTGACAAGTGTAAAGTAAAACACAATCCAACAGAACACATATGTGTAAACTGTAAAGATACAGAAAATGACTTTCATCATGCAGCAAACACAAGTCAATGTCCCATATATCAATATCATCTCTACAATAGAAATAACTTCGTTAAAAATAGCATTTCCAATTCAATATTTTAAATAAAGAAGATATACAATCTCAACATGCACCAACAATAGCACCTTTTAGTGAAAATTTAGAATGTCTACAAATTAATCTACAAAACAGTCGAGCAGCTACAGACCATCTCTGGGGCTTTGCCAATGAAAATAGAATTACAATATTACTCATCCAAGACTATTACCACATCAAAAACAAAGTTTGGGGTATTCCATCAACAGCATGGAAAGTCTTTACATCCAAAAATCAAACAGCTGCAGTTGTGATAACTAGACCGGATGTTCCAGCCATCCACACTTACTCAGATGAAAATGCAGTGTTCGTCAATATTACTACAACAACAGGAAGACTCACAGTGGGATCATTGTACTCTAAACCAAAAAGTAACCTGCTTGAGGATATGAAATGGTTAGATCAGTTTAACCCAATGACAAACCTGATACTGGGTGCAGACCTTAACGCCCACTTGGCACTCCTGGGTTATCAAAAAGAGGATGAGAAGGGATCAATATTGACATACCTGCTATTGGCAAGAGAACTGTTTCTTATAAATGATTCTGAAGCACCAGCATCATTCATTGGACAAATTGACAATCCCTGTGCCACTAATCCGGATGTGACATTGTGCTCTCAGGACATTTCTGAAAGAATCCAGACGTGGTATGTGGACGTAGAAAATATGAGTAAGTCAGACCACAGGTACATTCGATTTTCTATAGCACTTTCAATTAACTACATAAAATTAGGTAGATTTAAAACCAAATATACAACTTTTAAAAAAATTAACAAAAATTTTAAGAAATATGTATCTGACTTACAAAATGAACTTGACATTATAACAACAACGCAAGAATTAGACAACTGGCTAGATACCTTTAACAATAATATTTTAGAAACATGTAATTCTACTCTCAAAAAGAAACAATTAAAACTATATCCAACATTTACATGGTGGAACGCCTCTCTGAAGTTCCACAGAAACAAAATAGCCGCATTAAATAGGAGATTTAAACGAACAGGTGATACTAAATGGAAAATACTACTAAAGAAAGAAAGAGCACTATATAAAAAACATATCAAATCAGAAAAGGCCAAATCTTGGCAAAAATTTTGTACACAGACTATTGATAAATTTGGAAAAACATTCCAAATTGCAACAGCAAAAAATACAACAAACCAACATTTTTTACATACGACACTTACTGGCTCTAATATATATTCCACAATCTCAGATACATTTACAAACTTGCTAAATCACCATTTTCCCACACAAGAAAATCCTGATCCTCCTTTATCTAACTTTGTAAGGGAAACACAAAATTCTCCCACCCCACCACTTTTCTCAACTAAAGAAATAAATTATGCACTATCAGAACAGAATAATCTGAAAGCTCCGGGCTATGACAAAATTGATGCATTTTTAATCAAAAACTTATTCAAAAACTACAAAAGTCTTATTCGCGATTTTTTAATAAATGTCTATCTTTAAATTATTTCCCAGCAAATTGGAAAATTGCCCAGGTTATCTTCTTTGCAAAAAACAATAAAGACCCAAAGCTCCATTCATCCTATCGTCCAATTTGCCTTCTCCCGATGCTGGGAAAGATAATGGAGAGATTAATTAAACACAGAATAATACATTACATTGAAATTAACAATCACTTCCATGAACAGCAATTTGGCTTCAGAGAGGGACGAAACACTATTCAATTATTACAAGCCGTAAACGATGAAATTCATAAAAAATTACAGTATAACAAATATTGCATATTGGTATCTTTTGATATACAGGGTGCATTTGACAATATAAATTGGACTATCCTCGGCAAAACAATACAAAAACTACCCATTCCACAATACCTGAAAAATATATTACTAACATTTTTAACTAATAGAAAAATTATAATAGACTATCAGAGTATTAACACACAAAGAGAAACATACCAAGGTTGACCGCAGGGTTCATGTCTTGGTCCCCTGCTCTGGCTGCTTATAGCGAATATAATATTAATCACATATTCTGAAAAAATCCATAACTTAAAAGCTTTTTGTGATGATTTTAATATGATCATAGCGGCAAATAGCCGACGAGAACTTGAAGATAAATCAAATAAAATGATATCGCTGTTTAGTAATATCTGTACAAAACTAAAACTTAAAATATCGACAGACAAAACGGTATATATAATGCTGGGTAAAAACATTTTAAGGAACAGAGAACCTCAAATTAAACTGAATAACATTAAAATTAAACGTGTTGAAACACTTAAATTATTAGGTATCCACTATGAAAGTAATCTAACTTGGCATACACATATATTAAATATCAAAAGTAAAATTTTATCATTAACATCATCCATTAAAAGAGTTTTTTCAACGACATGGGGGGTAAGACGAGATTTTCTTCGAGAATGGTACCTTACTGTCCTCGAGAAAATTATCGATTACGGCTCGGAGGTTTGGTACAATAATCTGAGAATAATTGATAAAAGAAACTTACAATCAATACAAAGAATTTGCTTAACATCAATAACAAAATGTTATAAGAATGTATCGACGCACACACTTCAGGTGCTCCTGGGCATTCCACCGTTATTATTTACATTAGAAGCAAAAAATCTTAAATACAAAATTAAAAATAATAAAGACATCTTAATATTTAATAATCAAATATTAGAATGTAACAAAATTGAAGAACAAGTCTATAAATTTCAAACAAATCCTGAAATATATATTAACAATTTAATTTTGACGGATGTAAACATAAACAAACCTAACGTAACACAGATCTATACTGATGGTTCTAAAACAGATAACAACACAGCATATGCTTATGTGGCCTTTAAAGATCAAATTAAAATTAAAGAACAATCTTGCAAAATTCAAAATAACAACACAGTCTTTCAAGCTGAACTTACTGCAGTTATTAACTCGATAAAATGGGCTATCTCAACAAATCAAAAAATAACCCAAATTTTTTCAGACAGCAAATCAACAGTATTAGCATTAAACAATATGTTCCCTAAATATAAACAAATATTTGACCTTCATAAATTACTAAAAGAAAATAAAAATAAAATTTTCTATATCACGTGGGTGAAAGGACACGTGGGTATTGTGGGCAACGAACTGGCGGACAAGCTGGCGTACCAGGCCGCACAGTACTGCAACTTGCCAGTAAGCAAGGAAGTTAAACTTCCATGCTCTTTACTTAATAAGCTTATTAAATTGCAATTGCTGGACAGGTGGCAGCACAACTGGGACTCCTCAGGGTGCGGCAGGTTTACTCATAGTATTATTCCAAAGGTTCAATGCTCACTTATATGTAAAGATAAAGTCTCACTCTACTTCCTCAGTGGATGTGGAAGTTTTCCTACATTCTTACATAGAATTGGCAAAAGAGATGATGACTTGTGTCAGTGTGGTCAGAGAGGTGACCCACTACATTATTTATTTGACAAATGTAAATTTATGAAGTATAAATTCACATATAATGAAACTAAAACAACTCTTGACAATATTCTAGATATACTATCTGATAAAAAGCAACTATTTCAACTTTACGAAAATTATAATATCTTGAATCAAAAATATTCATTTATTAAATACAAATTCCTCTTATAGTTTAAAAAAAAAAAAAAAAAAAAAAAAAAAGTTTGTTTTATGTATTGTATCAGTACCAAATTGTAAATACAGTGGCCTCTCACTTATGCGCGATGTTCGGTGGTTGCTTTTTCGTACCACTGTTTTAAACAGTATAGAGGATTTTAGGGGGGGGGGGGAAGGAAAAGTTTTTATTTTTACATTTGAGTACGGGTGTTACTTTTTTGGGGGGGATTCTGGTGATGAGGTTTGCTTGCCGTGTGTCGCGTGTGGGTGAGGGGCCACTGTATATAGTGTATTTCAAAATGTTATTGTGTGTAAATATAATTGTTTGAATTTTATATTGTAATTATATATTGTAATCATATTTAAAAATATATTATACCTCTAAAGGTTATTGTATACGCACTAATGCATTCAAAATGTACGACTACAAATAATTGTCATCATAATGTTAATCTCAAAATGCTATATAAATAACTAAAATTAAAGTTTATGTAAAATATCAATTATTGTAATAATTTTAACGTTCGCCCAGCCTTGTGGCAAAATTGGGTAACGTTTATACTTTGTAAAAATTGTAGTTTAACTTGTAATTATTGTAGCTAGCGCCGGATAGTAATATTTTTCCCTCCCTAGGCTTAGGGGTTCGTCCTGGCCATTAGCCAAAAGCTGGTCCCTAGGGTGGGCGCTGTCTGTCTGTCTGGTAGAGCATGGCAGCTTCAAGAGATCCCAGGTTCGAATCCTGGCCCGGACATTTTTCGTCCAGTTCGAAAATTACAACTCATATTGTTTCTGCTTGGTCTACGATACCAAGATCGGGAATAACTGAACTGTGTTCAGGAGTGGGGGAGTAGGGAGGGAGGTGTTTCAAATTTCAACTCCTGAACACAGTTCAGTTTGCGCTGCTTAATCACTCCCAACGATTCAGATTTTGAGCTCAAAATTTAATTTTAAGTCTAAGCTTTTGAAAGCATTTAATTAGATACAAAAAATAACCGTAAAAAATAGTTGTTCGTTATTCCAAAGTCTAAAGCGCCCTCTATCGACATTTTAAACACGTTTTCTTTAAAATTTATTTTTAAGAAAATACTGACATAAAGAATAGCTTTAGTGAAAACCGCAAACGAATCGGCCAATTTTTCCGTTTTTTATAATCATTTGAAATTTTGGACCCTAAACTTTAATGGCGCCTATCTCCTTCGAAGACGTTTTTGACCCTTAGTTTCCTATTTAACCCCTATTACCCTTAGTTTCCTATTATCACTCCTTAAAATTTTGCCCAAGATTTTAGATTCATCCTGTATATGGTGGCAGTCATAAAGCTTTTTAGGATGATTTTACATATTCAGAATATACATGTGACATTTGGAACATTCAGAATGGACACAAAAGTTTTTTTTTTTTAATTTGAAGAATAACATTAAATATAAAAAAAACTTAAGTGACTCAGTCGACTTTCTGAACATTTTGTAGAAGATACCAAGGATTCAGATGTATTTCTGATTAATGGATGGTTTCCACCACCGAACCTCCCTTTTTTTAAACTGGAGACATTACCCCTGAGACACTAATCCTTGACTACATCCTCATTATATTTATCATTTATAGGCTGTCACATTTCCGTGACAAATTTCACTATAGAATTGGTCGCAAAATTATTTAAAAATGGTTTAAAAATAGTTAAAAATAGGTTTAAATACTTAATCCGTCGATAGATTTATAGGAGAATCCATATAATTCTTGCGATAGCGCATATTCGCCAAATGTGAGATAGCTCGAAAGTACCATTCGGAAGTTATAGTGCTCCCTCAATCACATACATATACGTCATGACTGCAATACTTAACTTACACTATGTGTTCGTAAATTTTAAAAAAGATATAAAGAAAACAGAAAGTTATATATTTTCCCTAATGGACATTATTATAAATTATAATTAATTAATGTTAACGCATGAGCCGGGTGATAAAGTTTTTGTGCATTATGAAGTGTATGCACAGGAATCTTTTAGATAAAACGACTTGGATAACGGGTTAAAATAAGATTGAGTTGAATTTATTTACTTTTTCAAATATGATATTATTAAACAGGAAAACCTTTTTTTAAATATTGAAAAAAAAGTACAGTTATGAATTTGAAAAGTGAAATCTTCTCATCTTCGTACTCTTCAAGATATTTTTATACAATCATAAAAAGCATGTCATTTTACAAATACCAATAATAGACATTCAAGAATCCGCTAGTTATCAGAAGAACAACATGTCATTAATGTTAAAGGCAAGAAGTAAGGAAAAACGAAAATAACATTTTTATCTAGGTGGACATTATCTTGAGACATAGTATTTTATTCTTCGAATAACACTGAGCAGAATTTATTTCCCTTTTCTGAACTTAGTATTATTAAAGGAAGTAAATATTTGTAAATAATGAGAATGAAATTTTGAAAAAAAAAATTACAATTATGTGTTGGAAGGATGTTTCAAATTAGTTTACTATATTGATATCGTTTATTAAAGTGATATCAATATAATATTATTTCGGTTATAATATAATTATTATATCGATTTATTGAGATGACTTATTCAATGAAAATTGCGTCATAGCAATATAGGCTTTAGAGGAAATATGCTGTATGTACTACTGCTAATAGAATAAAAAAAGTTTCGAGATTCTACCCTATATTGCAAACCCGGATTTGAGGAGAAATGAACTATTTTACTTACCGTAGTGCAGAGGCTTATGTCACGTAAGACGTGATAAGGAATAAGTACGTCTCAAGTGCAGGGTCACAGACAATACGTGAATGTTATGCGAATATGAAATCTTGCCAGCATTTGGAGAAATAGTTGCCATAAACATTGCACATATTGTAGGAGGTGTACGATTAGAGAGCAATGTGCCTTGTGAAGATGTTGTCAAAGGCCACGGTTTAAAGCCTGCATCTAACGAGATAGGAAACTGTGACGTCCCCAATGTAGAATACCTCTTCCAAAGACTTCCATGAAAATATCCCACAGATATACGCGTTGACAGATATGCAAAGCAGCAAAAGGTGAATACTTTGAAGGGTAATACATGATAACAATATACTATATCCGCTAAGAAAGCCAGTCTCCGAACATTTTGAATCTAGTTGCATTATTTATGCAATCATCGCTGTAGATTTGAAATCATAATTTCTGTTTATGATATGTCACTGTAAAAGAATATGCTGATAGAATGAGTTTTTGGAAAAGAGGAAATGCTGTGGTCCATATAAAATTTATGAAATTTCGTGGCAGTTGAAACCAAAAACTTTCGATAATATAGACAAAATTCTTAAGTGTAACTTTCCAAAAATAAAAAAATCGTGACGTGATAATTATATGTAAAAGGCAAAGTAGTAAATATGTACATTAACAGCATCACCAAATGTCATGGCATTCTTTACACTTTATGAAAAATAGAGCCCATACAGAAAAGACAAACTTGACATTTTCGGATTTAACAAAAAATTCATTCATGCGGTCTCTACAAGAACCAGGCCTTTCCTCTATTACATGAATTATGAAAATCTGATAATCCATTCGAAAATTAGACGTAAACACATACAAAATACTTACAGAACGATTCTAAAATTTCTGTCAGAAATGAAAGTGCATGTATAGCATACGGAAATAAAGCAAAAATTACATGGGAACATATTGCCGCAATATACTTACTTAATCAAAAGCACAGGTGTCTAATTGAAATCTGAAGCTGAATAAAACTTGAACAATATTGGAGACTCTGAAATGACATTTTCAAAACTTTTTCTTATTTTGTGTGAAATGTAACAGCATCGCGATAAATGATGAGATTATATAGCAATTCAGTGACTGAGACGTTGCATATATTGTCAGTCATTTTCCGAAATATGGAGAGTATAGCTCATTGTTGCTTGCATATGGATAGTGCCAACTTTCTACACTTATATATGCAAATACATTTCTCACAAAGCAAGGAAAGTCATTAAAATACATTCAATAATGTTAAAATTATTAATAAATATCGAGGTTCGATATGAAGTGAAACAGCCAGTATTTTATACTAAATAGGTTAAATGCGTGACTATGTCTCGCAATCATAATTGTTTGATTTCGTATGCCTGATTTTTCTTTCGTTTCTTCCAGATATTTCCGAATTCTCCTGTATTTTTCGGAATTGTAATTTCCTTTATGCACGAAGTCGATTAAAAGTTTAAATAAACATGCTTCGATCATTAGACTATATGAAAATCCAACATCGTGGACCTAAAGCACCTACTTAAGTTCTGCATAGAAATCCGAATTTACACGAATCTTACATTGGACTGGCACCAAGAGTTTTCGTTTTGGGTCGAGTTCGAGTCGGAGTGCCTCTGATTTTTTCAGGCTTTGGTTGATTTCGGATTGTCCTTTGAATCTTGCAGGTTGGGTTTGAGTTAACCGACATTCCGAAAAAACAAATTTCCATAATATTGTTAATGAAGAAAAACACGTTTGAATATAAATCAGTGCTATATGAGTATATACACTGGCGTGCAAAACTTCAGTAACACATACAAAAATGGTGATTTTCGAACACGTGAGTACTCCAAAACTAATTATATAAACAACAAGCAAAAAGATACTATCCTAAAAGTGGAGTCAAAATAAATGACTTTTTCTTGACGTCGAAATTGGTCATAACTGCCACAGTCACTTCAATGAACTGAAATGTGATATCTTACGTGTGTCTCATTTTTACTCTCAATTGGTCACGCCACTGAAAAGTCTACTTTTATCGAAATTTCTGCTTTTATCGATTCACCAGGTGACTTTACAATGAAGTCATATTGTGACTCTCATGTGATCGTCTATTGGAGACACCATTGTAAAGCCACCAGGATAGTTGTTTTTTGACGAGTCGCCAAGTGACAGCAAAACGAAATCTTCTTGAGAGTTTTCACAAAGGAGTGAATTGGTGACTTAACAGTAGAGTCTCGGCCATCTGAGAGTCATCATGTTACTTCATTGTGCCATTATTAGTTGACTCATCACAATGAAACTCTCATAATGACTTCAAAATTGAGAATTCAAATGATGGTCACATAAGAATTGCAAAGTGACTTCATTGTGACGTCACCTGGTGACTTGTCGCAAAGAAACAGTCCCAGTGGCTTATCTGTCGAGTCACCAAATTGTTGATAATTTCAGAGTAATAATGAGACAAATGAAAGAAATAGCTTTTTGTTTTTCCGTAGTGAGTGTAACACTTATGACCATTTGTGACGTGAAAGGGATTTTATATCGACTACCTGTGCTGTAGGAATAGTACATATTTACTCACCTGTTGTTCATATTATTCTCTTTTGAGTACTTACGGTTCAAAAATTAGAATATTAGTTTTGTTGCTTAAGTTTTGCACGCTAGTGGATTTATTAAAAGAAAACTAAAATACATATTAGAAATATTGTTGTATATTATTTTTCCAAAACTGCATTAAAAAATTGGTTAATATATATTTTTTTCAATTTTGGTTTCGGGTGGAAATGTGTTCGAGTTTTCGGTTACTAAAGAAAAATCTCGCCTTTGGTCTCGTTTTGGATTCACTTAAAAAAAAAAAAAAACTTTCGGAGTGGGATTGTTTATAACACGATTGGTGCAAGTCTTTAACCTAGCTTAGAATATTTTTCGAGTTCTTTAAAACTAAATTTCCAGTGGCTTAAGGAATAGGCTTCAGGGAACGAAAATGTCTTTTTTTTCTTCAATCGCTCAAAATATCTGACAGCAGCGAAAATTAGGCAGTAAATGACTTTTACCACCAGAGATTCTAAATCCATTGCCTGTCTAAAAAGAAATTTGTTCCAGTATTTTCAAAATAAATTTACTAACAATGCGAAAATGTCACTTGATAAAAAAACAATTTCAACATAAAACTATCACTTAAAAATAAGAAAAATAAAAAGTGAATTTACGACAAAACGTGAAATGTATAGGATTGAAATAAGTGACTTCCAATTTTCAAATAGCTATTTTTCCCCCAGTAGAGCTATACATTGACAGTTATTTTTTTGATAAAAAGTATTTATATTTTTTGTCTTAAATATCTTCATATTGATTCATAATTAGAAGATGAAATAATTATGTAAACATCAAATATGCATGCTTTTACACTTTTGAAAGGAAAATGGGAAATATTTGCTAAATATCTAAAAAAATAGATTTTATATACTAACAAGTACACTGTCGAACTGTATAATGTCGCAAATACTTGACCTAAATTTTGTAAAACATTTTGCATAACTTCTAGGCATGGAACTTTATTATTTTTTTGAAATGGTAGACCATAAAAATAGTTTAAATTTCCAATAATAGATGGCACTTATGCGCCCTTAACGCTTTTTATTTATATAGAAATTAGGCAATGGAACGTTAAGGTTCAGTCGCCATGAAAACTATTAAATAAGATAATATTTTGTGGTTACCATGGACTGGAGAAGACTACTAATATGGACATGGACTACTAAGAACATTGTATTCTACTGCAAGACTTTCTTCCGTTCAAAAAATCATGGAAATCATGTATGTACAAAAAAAAACGAAAAATCACGCGTCAAGCGTGGATTATGAAACACTTTCCAACACATTTAGAATAGTGCAACAAATCTTTACAGTTTACGAAGTAAACAAGTTGGAAAACGCATAACACAATTGAAAATCCAATTTCAGCAATTGCTACCAAAAGTCAAACAAACTACCCGAATTCTTTTGTGCAGCCCTGTACATGATCTATAGATTTGTATGTAAACTACACAGTATTCTGAAATGTACTTTTGTAAGGAAATACATTGCACAAATGAAAATGCCTCTTCAGCAATTTCCTTCAGTAGCCAGAAATGTAAGTCAGATCTTTTGAGCAGCCTGTATATGATCTATTGAATTTATGTGTACCAATTAATATGCAAAAAAATTAGTTACATTTAAAAATGCGTACCACAACTGAAAACGAGCTATCAGCAATTATTGTTCATAGACAGCACTGTAACCAAATTCTTTTGAGCGTCCCTGTAAATGAACGATACATTCTATGAATACCATATTCTACAGTAAGCGACTTGCAGTGCATCTCATAAGTAAATGTACTATAGCCTGTGGCGGCGAATTTCGATTTTTATAGCTCATTCGATTCGTCTCATAGAGCTTAGTAATTTTATACCCTGCATATCGGCTGTTGAATTTTGATAATGACAGGGGACCAGGTCAAAGTTCAAAATTTTGTTCAGTGAAAAACAGATGCCTTCGAAGAAATAAGTGCGATTTAAGTTTACCAATTGTTTTTACAGTGCCATGCATTGTCAATAACTACTACAAGATTATATTATTTGTAATTACAGATGCAATATTCGTATGCTACTTGACAAGCAGTGTTTTACAAGTTATGATGTCAACGTCTAGTTTTGTTTATCCTGTCAATACTTTTTCCCGAATTACGAGCAAAATTCTTATAATAACAGCAATAATATAATCTTATAGTAGTTATTGTCAATGTATGGCACTGTAAAAATAATTAGTAAACTTAAAGTTTTACTTTTAAAATTTCACTTACGTAAGCTAGTGTTAAGCCAATTTAAGCTTACTATACGAAACAAGCGTTCTTATGAAACGTTTAGTTTACATTTAAATTTTTAGCCACACACAGGGTGGCTTATTCTTTCAATCTCTATCATTTTTCATGTTTATGAAAAGTCACAGCAATCCATCGTTGCCACAGGTTAATCTCGGAAAATGAAACATTTGAAGTTACTTAAAAAAATAATAACTCGAAAAGTATTTGTCACAAAATTGTTTTACAAACTGCGTTAGAATGGTAAAAAATTGTATTTTTCTTGATATAAATTTCAAATCTAATGATTATGTCGTTTTTCAAATATTAGATTTCAAAAATTACAAAACTTCACAATGGAGTACCGTAGCGAAACTTTTACGCGTAAAAAGATAATGATAAAGGCATTGTGGCTCGACGTGTATCGTGTATACTGGCCATAGCATGAGTAACGAATTATAGTAAACTTATTAGTCTGTTAAAATATAAAAGTGAATTATGTATATACATTTTTAAAAAATAAAGAAAAACATTTTATTACAAACATCAACAAAATTTTTTCTTCTATTTATTCCCTTATTCCAAAGATATCGTTTTATCGTCTGCTGCCATAGCAACATGAATTAAATTTCATTAAAAAAAAATTGCTCAGTGGTAGAAAAATATTTTTCTAAATCGAATGGTTATTGAACAACTCAACACTTTAACAGGGGAATTTTTATTTGTTATTTAGATATTTTAAAATTGTTTGCTGTCATTGCGTTTTTATTCTGAGTTACAGAAGTTCTGAGTTTATTTATTTTTTAAATAAAAGCCGTGTGTGGCAATCTATATTCGGCCTTATAGCAGAATTTCCCCCTCTTGTTTTTAAATTATTTGTTTTAAGCAAAGAATATCTAAGATCCTTGTCTGATGTGATATATTTGTACTTTTTCCATTTTGATTTCAGTTTTATTTCTCAGGCGTCCTTAAATTTCGAAAAAAGTAATTAATATGGTTCGTTCCAAAATTAAAAGTGCCCTCAAACATACGATAACTGTGCAACTATAGGATGCTTTAACAAAATTTTTCGCTTATTGTTAGTGTACCGTTCTTAGTATACGCAAATGCGAACACAGCGAATTTTCGGTATATTAGCTAACAGACTGTGCTGTAAAAATTTCCGCTTTAAATATTTTCCTCATGAAATTATTTTTTATACTGTAACATAAAATGCACCTCAGACATCCTATTAAAAATAAATCATTTTTAGAGAAACACAAACGAGAATGTGGCAAATTTGCCATTGGTTTAACATTCGCCTGTACATGTCATAAAGTAATTATTGGGCATTCGCAACGATAACAACCCGAACATGAATTAGAAGAACATAAATTTTTGATAAATAATGTTTTTCTCCACCAGTCTAATTTGACCCTATTTTGAATATGACCAAACTGTGAACGCACTGCGACTCAAGTGCAACTCTTACTACCCCCAATGCCGTCATATCACGTGGAAAATAAGTTAATGTGGCGTCACTGTGAAGTTACAAATTGGCAATTAGCGGAGAGTTATATTGTGACGAATTAAAAATATCACAATTTTACCAATGCAACACTTATGACCACTTTTAACTTCACAATGATGTCACTTCAATAGGCTGCACCGTGAACAAAAGAAAGACGGGTCCCAATACTTCTACCCCACTTGACTGTGACATGATCAAGATAGGCTTGTTTCCACCAATTGTTGATCTTCCATGTGAGCAAATTAGGATAAAAAGCTGCTGAAATAGATGGATTGCCGCTGCCTGTCTCTTTCGTGGGCTGCAAAATGGCTATGCAATCATTGTTTTGACATCTACTTTCATTCTCTTAGAACAACGAATTGTCTGTCACGCGTCTTCTTATCGTAGTCAGAATATACATTTTGCATTATTTTTATTATAAAATCAAACGTATCCATTATAAATTAATCACTGATTATTGTAAGTATTTTGAAAAACAAATAATGAAATTATATACGGATATTTAACCTTTTTAACTCCTGTCAAGATTTCATTTTCATATTGCTTTTACACATAAATTTTATAGCGTGCATAAGAGCTGTTACGGTTATATTCCAGAATTTGATGTCGTCATTTCAGTAATATAATATTTTTATTAATGTAGCCTTATAAGAGCAAAGTAATGCACTAAAGCAACTGAAATCGATTATTTTATTCTTTTATATAGTCATAAGAAATGTTTTCTATAATTTGTTTTACCCTCATTTACTAAATAATGTTAATTATAGTCATGTAAGATCAATAGACATATTAAAAAAAAGGGCAATCAAAAATATTTTATATTAAGTTACAGACGGTGAATCTTATTACTGTGAAATTAAATATAACAAAAGATTGAAACATAATGCCTATTATAGAAATTCTATGAACATTTTCTTAAAAATATGGCTAATCTTTTATGTCATTGTAACAATCAAATGACAATTTATTTCAGCATTCTTTTAATATAATTTCTGCTATTATTGTAAAATGCCTAAGATAACCTATTTGTTGAAATATGACTGAGAATTTCATTTTGTCAATACAAAGGACTCCAAATTATTTTGTAATTGGTGATCAATACTGTAGAATGAAATTACTGTAGGTCAGGTTATTTAAAAAAAGAACATTTAAAAACGTTTTTGTTGAACAAATTGATCTAATAAAACGACTGAGATTTTAAGGAACATAGTTGTAAAGAAATTTTTATAGAATTTCTTAGGGGGAGGGGTACACACTTTTCTTTAACTTAATCTGCTTCCTATATAATATTTTAAATACATGAATTTGCACATTGCTAACAAAGCGTACAACTGAAAGAGTGAAAAATGTCTAAGCCAGGAATCGAACCAGGACCCTTGGAATAACGCTCTACGATGACAATACCTAGCTTGGCACCTCTCATTCACATATGTCGTGTTGGCTGCACCAGCAGCACAAGATGGAAAGGTCTTCATTAGCACACAACCCTGTGGCAAAATATGGAAAGGTCTTCATGAGCACACAACCCTGCGGCAAAAGATGGAACGGTCTTCATGAGCACACAACCCTGAGGCAAAAGAGGGAAAGGTCTTCATGAGCAGACAACCCTGCGGCAAAAGATGGAAAGGTCTTCATGAGCACACAACCCTGCGGCTAAAGATAGAAAGGTCTTCATGAGCACACAACCCTGCGGCAAAAGATGGAAAGGTTTTCATGAGCACACAACCCTGCGACAAAATATGGAAAGGTCTTCATGAGCAGACAACCCTGCGGCAAAAGATGGAAAGGTCTTCATGAGCACACAACCCTGCGGAAAAAGATGGAAAGGTCTTCATGAGCAGACAACCCTGCGGCAAAAGATGGAAAGGTCTTCATGAGCACACAACCCTGCGGCAAACATGAGGCGAAATCAAAGATCAGCATAGGTGAAGACATATATCATTTTTAAAATCATTTTTCAATTCATTTTCAGCTGTGAAATTACGGCTGAAATTATTGAATATTAAAAATAAGTGAATTATCACATTGCTAACAGAGCGTACAGAGTGAAAAATGTCCAAGCCAGGACATTTTTCACGCTGTTAAATTCACGTATTTTTAATATTCAATAATTTCGTGGCACAGATGTCATATGCGCACCACATTGGCGCGATTTTTTTCGCCCGCCAATTTGGCGAAAACTTTGTCTTTGAATATTAGTTACAAATAACATGCTAGCACGTGATTTTTTATTTCGATATAAAACTGAAATAACCTTATATTCAAAACGTTATAACGTTACATTCAAAACGCTATAGCGTTATATTCAAAACGTTATAACGTTAATATTATAACGTTAATGTTATAACGTTAGTGTTATAACGTTAATATACATTATAACGTTAATATTCAAAAACAAAGTTTTCGCCAAATTGGCGGGAGAATAAATCGCGCCAATGTGGTGCGTATATGACATCTGTGCCGAGATTTTTTTCAACAGAGCGAAAATATGCTGGGACCAGGACTCGAACCTGGATAATTTGGCTTGCCGTGCCAACGCTCTCCCTACTGAGCTATCCCAACGATATCCTGACAGGCATATTTCACTCTTATTTGTTGTATATGGCTGCGAACTGCAGTGCTAATTTCATTCATCCGAGCTTTAACTATAGCATTTTACATGATATAGAGTGAACTTTACAGTGAAATATGCCAGATTTAGAGTGAAATATGCCAGCCAGGATATCGTTGGGATATCTCAGTGAGGAGAGCGTTGGCGCGGCAAGCCAAAGTACCCAGGTTCGAGTCCTGGTCCCGGCATATTTTCGCTGAATTGGAAAAAATCTCAACTATGATACTCCAACCATTGGATATAATTTAGCTAGCTGAATATACTTTGTTCATTATGACCTAATTACATGGTATACAGCAGTTTCCGTGCTATTTCAGATTCATCATGTAAAATGCTATAGTTATGATGAATGAAATTAGTGCTGCAGTTCTCAGCCTTGTGCAACAAAAAAGAGTGAAATATGCCAGCTAGGATATCGTTGGGATAGCTCAATAGGGAAAGCGTTGGCACGGCAAGCCAAAGTACCCAGGTTCGAGTCCTGGTGCCGGCATATTTTCGCTCTGTTGGAAAAAATCTCAACTATGATGCTCCAACCATTGAATATATTTCGAGAGTAATTTAGCTGCCAAAATTTAAAAAAAATTAAAAAATTATATATGTGTTCAGCTATGTTGGGCTTTGATTTCGTCTCATGTTTGCCGTAGGGTTGTGTGTTCATGCAGACCTTTCCATCTTGTGCTGCAGTTGCAGCCTTCCCGACATATGTGAGTGAGAGATGCCAAACTAGGTGTGCTTGTAGCTCAGTGGTAGATCATTGGAGCGTCATTCCAAGGGCCCGGGTTCGATTCCTGGCTTGGCCATTTCACTCTATCGGTTGTATGCTTTGCTAACAATGCGTAAATTTACGAATTTTTAATATTCAATGACTTCGGGCGTAATTGCACTGGTCAAAATTAATTGAAAAAATAATTAAAAAATTATATATGCTTCCTATTGATGAAGATAAAATTTTACAATCCACATTTCACTCACGTCCCGATCGGCTAAAATTACAAACATTATGAACATAGGTGGCTTTCCGATAACAATGCAAGATTTTAATATATTTAGAACTTAAGTATAAATTAATAAAATAATTTTAAAGCATTTTTCGATTAGCCGAACACAGGTGATAAATCGCCAAATACTTTTTACAGTTACAACTGTATACGAATTACCACAACAGTGGAGTTTATTATGCGACAAACCACGTTCGATAAATAGCGAGTTTTGTTCCATTTTCAATATTGTATCATCGAAAAGTACATGGAGAAAAGTGCATAGAATTGAACCAAATTTCATTTACAGGTTTTAGATTATGATTAGTAGGTCCCACTTCAATTTGGGGATATTTCGGTGGAACGGGACTCTGTAATAGCGAGTTTTGTTCCATTTTCAATATTGTATCATCAAAACATAGAATTGAACCAAATTTCATTTACAGGTTTTAGATTATGACCACATCAGTTTAAGGATATTCCGTCGGAATGGGGCTCTGTAATAGCGAGCTATGTTCCAATTTCAATATTGTATCATCGAAAAGCGTATGGATAAAAGTGCATAGAATTGAACCAAATTTCATTTACAGGTTTTAGATTATGACCAGCAGGTCCCACTTCAATTTGGGGATATTCCATCTGAACAAACTCAGTAATAATGAGTTTTGTTCCATTTTCAATATTGCATTATTGAAAAGTATATGGAGATATGCATAGAATTGAACCAAATTTTATGTACATGTGTTTAACTGTGGTCTACAGGTCCCTGTTCAATTTGGGGATATTCCGCCGGAAGTAGAGAATGTTTTAGACACTTAAAGATTTCAAATTAAAAAAATGTGCAAAAAATTAGGAAAGCTAAATGTTTGGCCTTGATCCAAAGATTCCGTGAAAAATTTTGTTTTACCTTTATTTTATAAAAGGCTGAGATGCAGTTTGAAATTTTAGGGTGGCTGACATTTTGAAACAAGACAGCAGGATCCCTGCATTAAAGGGTTTATTTTATAAGTTTTAGTGAACATGCTTTCTGGCAAATTTTCTTTCATTGTTATAGCCATCGTTCCAACTGTTATGTGTTTAGCACTATACATTCATATTCACCAGTGTCGAATTCTTACAACTCTTGGCGATATTTGGCGAAATACCGCTAATTTTTGCGACAAAAATAAATTGCCATAAATCAAGACAACTTGGCTATAGCTGACTAATTTGGCGAAATTCTGATTCAAATTCAATATTGACGAGAACTGGGAATGAATCTTCTTTAATCGAGTTCAACGCAATTTTAGTTCAATGTTTTCAAGTAATATTAGCTAAAATCTTTAAACCAAGGAATAGTAAAGCTATCTGTTTCTACTGGTACAGGGCAAAAGGGCTTTTCGTAGTCGTGTTGTACATCGGCTGCTCATGAAACGAAGGGTGCTTAGCATCCAGGTAACCCGACAATTCGCAAGCAGCTGACATACAGCAGAATGACGAACAATATCGATTTTATTGGAGGTGTGATTGCGAATTTTGAAGTATTAACATGTGTGAGATAGAAGGAAGTATTGGGATGGGCACATACGATTAGTTTTATCAAACTATACGCTGCTTGGATCCGAACTTCAGTCTACAGAACTGAAGACAGACGACAAACCACGAAAGATACTACGTAGTCATTCCGAAATAACTTAGAACAAAATTTTAAACAAACTGCTTGCTAAGGTTGTCTTAGTCTTAAAAACACGCCAAATGTTAGCCAATAGAAATTGAAAACGCGACTGGATCTTTGATCACGTGATTGCACATTTCAGCGAATGAAGTTCCAGAATCCGGTGCTAAGAACGCTGTAAAAAATGTTTCCTGAAAAAAACGGTAATTGTACTGGCAGTAGTTACTATTTCCGTATTTTAACGGAAAAAAATCCGTAAATTCCAGGAAATTTATATTAAAACAAAAAATTGATTTTTTACGACAATTTCGAAATTAATGATCTTGTGATAGATAAGTTTAAATCTGAACTTATTAATTTAATTTAAATTAATTTAGTTTAATTTATAAAATTATAAGCTAAAGAAATAAATTATAAAGTTAATAAAATTATAAACTTCATTTTTATAAAAGTAAAGAAAAAATATTAACTATTTTTATAAATTTAAGGAAAAAAATTATAGACGTTGTAAAATTATAATTTATAAAATAATAAATTTTAGTTTAATTCCTAAATTTATAAGCCACGTCCGTTTAATTTAATACAAATTTACATAGAGATAACTTGCAGAGATATTATGTTATGAAACCTTTAAATAACCCAATATTGCCTCACGTTAGAAAAGTTAATAAAATTTTAAAAAATTAGTGAAAAAAAGTCCTAATTTTGAAGCACTATCAATAAAAATAAAAAGTAGATTAAAAAAAAAATATTTTTCTGCAACTTATAAAAATAAAATCAATTTATAAATATTTCATTAAAAAATATAAATATTACTATTATTTTCACAAAAAATTACCGTCCAGACATGACCCCAGTTCAGTGTTTCCAGTGGGCTACTTTTTAAAAATTCAAATTGCTTGATTGGCACCACTTTTTAAAAAATGGTATAATTAGCCTTGTTTTTGCCTTATTTAAACTGTCACTAAAAAAGACGAATTTTGCTTTTTCAAAAAACTGGTGGAAATCAAGAAAACTGAATTTTAAAAAAGTAGCCCACTGGCAACCCTGCCCCGGTTAAAATGGGCCAGCATGTCGAGCCGGGTCAAGGCTGGATCCTTGAAGAACTCTAGCAAATAAAACAATCTTAATTCGCATTTCAAACAAGGCGATTTCTGTACGCAAACCTCTAAAAGTTATTTACGGAAATTGCACTGTTTTGGAAGAAATACGGACATTGTACTGTTTTGAAATAAATACGGACAAAATCCTTTAAATTTACGGAAAACTTTCTGCATATTTACGGATTTGAAATCTCCTTTACGGAACTAATGTCATTTACAGAAATTGTACTATTGTTTTGGAAAAATGAAACTTCTCCGGAAAATTTTACGGAAAATCTCTCGTGTTTTCTTTTTTTAGAGTGAAGATTTACTGTGTTTGTTTCAACTTCGTGCTTACTTATAATATTTGGCGCGAAATTACACTTTCTTAAGACTCAGTTATGTGAAGTTCCCTATAACAGAGAAGTACCAAAATAAATATAATGTCCATCATAGAAATTATAAGAACGTTTGATAGAAATTTAATTAATCTTTTACGTTTTTGTTAAAATTATTAGAAATATTTTATTTTCTGAAACCATTTTGAATACACTGTCTTCTCTTTTTGTATAATACCAAAGGGTTTAATCATTTGTTGAAACAGTAAAAGTTCTGTGTAATATTATACAGTTAATAAAAAATTGCTAATTTTGGTTGTGCCTCAAAACTAATAATTCGGATCAGTGTTTTTAGACAATTTTAATGTAATATTTTATAAATTTCTAAATTAAAATTTAAATTAGTGTCTGTATCTGAAAAAACATCTTATTCTTATATATATTTTTTAATATTTCATGGTAGATGTAATTTAGAAAATTACCAATGTATAAATCTCCAAAAGTCTAACTGCTTTTTTAACTTTTTTCCTTTATTAGAGCATTTTCAGTGTATTCTAAAATATAAAATTAACTTAATATTTTTTTTCCTTTTTAAAGTAATACATTATCTAATCTAAACGAAAAAAGTTAATTTCTTAAAACCATTTATCCTTTTATTTAAATGTTCAAAAGTAATTTTCTTGACCTGCCATTTCCCCCCCCCCCCCCCCCCCCATTTTCTTGATGATGTGAAATAAAATTATGTATGATCAGACATTTACCAAATAGACAATTGGAAACTTAAAGTTTTTGAAATCTAAAGTAACAAAAGATTGAATTATAATGCCCATTAGAGATATTATACAAATGTTTGATAGAAAATATGGTTAATCTTTTACGCTATTGTTAAAATCAATGGAGATAATTCATTTTTTAAAATCTTTTATAGTATTCTTTTCACTATTACTATAAAATGCCTAAGGATAATCATTTGTTGAAAATATCAAAAGTTCTTGAAAAATTTATATCGATAATACAAAAGAATCCAAATTATTTTTGGATTAAAGCTTCGGTGGAAATGAATAGTGGCATTAATGCAGGAAGATTTAAAGTCATTTAAATGCTAAAAGTATTATTTATTGCAAAAATCCATAGGATGAATATCGAGTAAGCCAAAAGTAAACAAAAAAAATATTCAGTAAATCGGGAACTGTAGACCCACCTGTGGTTTTCATAGAAAAAAAAACAGAAAAGCATCTATATACAGCGTGTCTGACAAAATTCTTTATCATTCTAAACATTAATAACAAAAATACTAACAAGTGAAATGGAATGCAGTTTTCTGCAAAAGAATGAAGAAATCTAAGAGTTTTTTCTCGTATCAATTACCTGAGGTAGATAGCGCTAGTTGCTTGGCAGTTGTGATAAGAAAAGAAAATGGCAACTGCACAGAGGAGAAAGCGAAGTGTGTATTATGGTTAGCCGAAACAAAATCACCGATAACCGTGCAAAGAAATTTCCGCCGTATGTACCATAAAGATCCACCAAGTGTGTCTTCAATTTATGCATGGTTGCAGATGTTTAAAGAGACAGGAAATGTTGAGCATACGAAAAATTAAGGCCGGCCATCGACATCAGAACATAGCTCGACATTCTTCGTGCTACTAACGAAGCTTATGTTGAAGGTACTGTAAAGAAAAACTCTCAGATTTCTTTATTCTTTTGCAGGAAACTGCATTTCATTTCACCTGTTAGTATTTTTGCTATTAATGTTTAGAATGATAAAGACCTTTCCCGGACACGCTGTATTTAAAACGGGGAAGAGATTCGGATAAAAACGATGTACAGCTCTTCTGAGCACCGCAATGAACACATTCTGCAAGGTACTTTTCTGTCGTTAAATGGAGTAGGGAACTAGTTGAACTAATTTAATTTCAGAAGTACAGTACAGTCGCGATTAACCGAGTTTTTGATTTAACCGAGTTACTGAAAAAAAAAAAACAATTTGACCATTTTTTTTTTTTTTTTTTTTTTTTTTTTTTTTTTTTACTATTCTGACCAGAAACTCTCAATTACAAATTTTTAGGACGGCTCTTTCCTAAAACATTTCATTGACAATGCCTTGTTTCTTAATGATAAAAACGATCTCCATCCGTAGAAAATTATGCATTCTGAAAGTTTTAAGTTCTATTGAAAAAAACTATTGAATACATTGAGCAAGAAGAAGACTTCTACGATTTTTTGTTACCCCGGAAATTTAATAGAAACTTTTGCAGCATTTAATCGTTAAAAATTGTTAGATTTCGGCGACTGAATTAGACAAAATTTACTATATTAAGGCAGTTCTCAAATCCAAACTGGTTACTTTATGACACATTTCTAATTCATTTTTGTTCGGAAACGCATGGAATTGGCAAGTGTTCTTTTTCGAAAAACTTTGTAATCGAAACACGTTTTCCATTTTTTGGAAGAGGCAGAAGATCTTTCAGAAAATACTGTCAAAGTCGGTGTTTTGAACCGAATTTCCTATGCAGTATCCGAGAAGTGAATAAAGTGTATCGTCTCGTGACCAGAATGGCTTATAACTCAATAAGTAGTCTATTTATCAAAAAAGGAAAAATTCATTTGGATTCCAAATCGTTTCCATAGTCAGACCTGCCAGTTTGATGCGTTTGCGTTTAAAAATGAATCAGAAGATGTTTCAGAAAGTTTTGCGTTACTGAGCAGGTCATTTGAGAACAACCTTAAATCTTAGTGCTAAAACAAAACCATTCAAGTTGGCATCTATGCAATGGCATAATTTTGCAGTAAAGATTCAACAAACAAAAAACAATCGAAGTCTTCTTCAAATGATCAATTTGATTCCTCATTTTTATAAAATCAACGGAAGTCTACATCAAAGCACTATAAGTAGTACCATGAAAGTTATAAAATTGTGTGTAAAATTTTATTTCATCTCCTTACACACTAAAAACGACATTTTCAAAACTGAGCAAAAAATACTCAAATCTGAGTATATCGCATAGTCAAAATGACTCCGAATCAAAATTGCTGAAGTTTGAAACTTGTATATACTCATTTCTGAAAACATGCGCACACTCAAGGATAAAACCTCATGTGTTCTTATTTGAGTATGTCCATGTTTCAAAAATGAGTATGAACCGACTTCTATGTGCTCATTTTTGAATATGTCCATGTTTCAAAAATGAGTATGAATAACCGACTTCTATGTGCTCATTTTTGAATATGTCTATGTTTCAAATATGAGTATGAATAACCGACTTCTATGTGCTCATTTTTGAATATGTCTATGTTTCAAAAATGAGTATGAACCGACTTCTATGTGCTCATTTTTGAATATGTCCATGTTTCAAAAATGAGTATGAACCGACTTCTATGTGCTCATTTTTGAATATGTCCATGTTTCAAAAATGAGTATGAATAACCGACTTCTATGTGCTCATTTTTGAATATGTCCATGTTTCAAAAATGAGTATGAATAACCGACTTCTATGTGCTCATTTTTGAATATGTCTATGTTTCAAAAATGAGTATGAACTGACCTGTATGTGCTGTATCATTTGAGTATTTCCATGTTTCAATATTCTGAGTATTTCCGGTATTTCAGAATTGAAAGCAGTGGAGCGTCCTATTTGAAACTAAAAGTTTCATAACAAAATGAGAACATCGATTTACTCAGCTTTGAAAGTGTCATTTTTCTCAGTGTAGTGAGTTATGATTTATCTAAATCCAGTTTATCCGAGTTTTTTGTTTATCCTAGGTAAGCTTGGTCCATATTAACTCGGATAATTGGGACTCTACTGTACATTAAAGAAGACACGTTGTTCGACTATTCTATGGCACCAGAAAGAATAATTCTAGTTTTCCAAAAGGAGCACAGATTCGATTCTTCCAGCTGGTGTATGATGGTTTTCAGATATTGTTAGTGTAAATGCTGGATAACTCATTTGAATAAATTTTATTGTAAGAGGAAAAGTTATAGAATTTCTTTTTTTCTTCATTATTATTAAGAAAGATTTACCAACCCCAAAATGTTTTATCAATGACTTTGTACTTCAAATTTTAAATAAAAAGCTTTGGTATGTAATTATCGATTAAATAAATTGAAATGATCTACAATTTTTGGTATATGTATTTTTTTATTACAATTGATTGATAAGGCATATATACTGAGAAATGTAGGTGATTATTTTCCTACACAAAACAACAACAACAACAGTAAAAAGGAAAATATTTATAAAATATCTATTGTGTCATATATTGGTATTGTAATACAGTCAAATAAAAAAAAAAATCTTTGTTTTTAAAATTTTTGAGAATAAAACTTGGAATTGTTCTTTTTTGGATTTGAAAAGCGAATTCTCGAAATGTTCAGTTGTCTTTATCCATGTAAAGAGACAATGTGTAGCCAGTCCCTTGCCCATTTATAAAAGAAGAGCTTTTTCTTTCTTTTAACTATTGCTAACAATTATTCTGTAATTTTTTTGATATTCTAGTGTTGTTATGAACCTTGTATATGTGGAACCATTAAGTTGTTTACCGTCAAGTTTTGAAGGATGGAATTTTATAATATAAAACATTATTGTAGAATTATTACATTTGGCTTGTATATTAGCTCCGCAGCGCTCCTGGAGCTGCTGTACGTAACTACTTATCCCATCACTTAATAGAAATTATGGATGAAATATTTCGAGATGCTGAGTGTCGACATTTGACGGCTATTACTATTATTGCCAGCTGCCACAATTGTTATCTAAAGGTGCCTTTAGGTTAAGGCGTTTACGTCAAACGCTTTGGAGTTCCAGGCATTAAAACATAAGAACCAACTAATAAGTAGCGCGTAAACAACGAATGAAGCTCACTGATTGGCTGGAGAACCTGTGCCTCGGAGACACCTGGGTAGACGATTATGCCATAATGTAAACACAGCAAAATGTGCTACACCACTATGTATGCTTCTGGCTAGAGTTGCAAAAAAAACGGTTTATTCCCAGGTTTATTTCCAATAGACCCGGTTTATTCCCAGGTTTATTGCCAAAAGACCTGGTTTATTTCCAAAAAACCAAGTTTATTACCAAAAAACCCGGTTTACTCCCAGGTTTAAACCGGTTTTTTCTAGCCTTTGCAACTCCAGTTCTGGCAGAACTAAAAAACCACTTGCGGATGCAAAAATATTGCAGTATACATTTTATCATTTAAAAAGTATATCATGACAATTTTGTGCATTTCCGTGTAAATTCGCTCTACAGTGCGTCCCCCCAAAAAAATTGAAACTCGTTTTAATTTTCTACTTGTTGGAGATATGTCGGTAATGTAAAGTGCAAAAGTGTTCGAAATGAGGTAAGAATTATGATTATATTGATGAAATATTCCTATCATTCTTTTCAAATGTTTACACGTTTTAACTTATTATACTTAATAAACTTTTTTCTTAAAATGATTCTTGTTAATGTATTAGGATTATATTGATGAAATAATCCTGCCATTATTGTCAAATATTTACACGTTTTAACTTATTACCCTTAATAAACTTTTTTCGCAAAATGATTCTTGGTAATAAATTTCTTTAAATGACGTTAACTGAGCCAATATTTGTTTAAACATACTATTTTTTTTAAATACAAGTTTTAAAAAATAATAATTAAAAGTGATTTTCTTTTCTCTAATGCGTCGTATTTTTAAATGATAATGTTAAAGAGTACAAATAATGTAGATATTATGCTAGGTAAAAAAAAAAAAAAAATTGTTTGAGAAGAAGAAAATCTTAATTATATAAATGAAAAAAAATTACATTGCTGTTACGTAACTTAACTGACTGTTTCGTGAGATTTGTCTTTCAATAAAAGTCATTTAGTTTCCCGCAAAAAAACGGTTCATAACTTTGTACTCGAATAAAATACCGGTACTTTCGTGTTATAGCGGCCCCAACGGATGAATAGCCAAGCGAACCAGATTTGTCGCCAAATTATAAAGCATATATGACATTGTAATAATATATGATGCATGTAACATTTCTTAACGTATATGGCCGAGTTATAATCATAAATTCATAAACTAAAACCAATAACAATGTTGTAACTCACAAATATGAAAAATTGGCACAAAAAATTGCATACGGCCGTTTCGAGGATTCCTGGATCCCCTTCCTCAGTGCGGGGAAAAAAGAAAAAAAAAAGGATTAAAATGGGTTTAAAGAAAGATATGTGCGTTATAACGTTTATATTGGTTTTAGTTATGAAGTAAAATTCGCACAAAGTATTTCATCTATGCTTATAATCATAAATGACGCATATATGACGTGTATATATGACATGTGTATAAGATGTATATGATGTATATATGGCATATAACACGTAAATAATATGCATATAATGACGTATATGGCACATATAGGAGCATTAGAAGTGTAGATATGCGTATTATATGAGGCATATATAAGCTTTACTGTGATCTTGATGAAATCGTAACTGCAGTTTTAGCGTAATCGTAATTGTGGATGCCGCTATAACACGAAAGTATCAAAATATCTAAACAAATAAAAAATATGTGTAAATTATAGAACTAGGAGTATATTACGGCAAAAACGTCTCCATTCCATTTTCCCCGCATGCCCGGGAGAGCAGAACAATCTTATTTCAGTTTTTAAAAATCATAGCTCAAAACTCATTTTTCAAAATTCAGCTATGAAGTAGTGTGCTTAATAGATAGAGTTGCAAAAAACCGGTTTATTCCCAGGTTTATTTTCAACAAACCCGGTTTATTCCCAGGTTTATTTTCAACAGACCCGGTTTATTCCCAGGTTTATTGCCAAAAGACCTGGTTTATTCCCAAAAAACCAAGTTTATTTCCAAAAAACCCGGTTTATTCCCAGGTTTAACCCGGGTTTTTTCTAGTCTTTGCAACTCTACTGATAGACAATTAAATAATGATATCAAACAAAAATAAACACTTGATTATTTTTAATATTAAAGGTATAGAAAAGGTTTAAAGGTATTGGGCAGTGAGATTTGAAATTCACCTAACTAATGTTTAACCTATGGGCGTGTGATGCATTAGTATTTTTAATTTCTTCTATCATTACAAGAAGAAAGCATTGGATTCATGAAAGTTTTCGACTTCAACGGATTTATACGTTTTATAAAGTCCTGAATACAATTTGACTGTTTTTAGAAAATGTATGTCTGTGAGTCTGTGACTCTGTCTGTCTGTATGTGACAAACATATTTTGGGCACTCTATCTGCAGAACTAATGCACGGAATTTAATAAAACTTTAGATTCAGTTAGTTCCTGATATAAATGGGTGGTGATTAGTTTTTGGTGCAAATCGCCTAACAGATGGCTTTGCTATACTGCATTTTCCGCAATAGCTCTATCTCAAAAAATTATGCACTGATTTTCATCAAACTTCCGTTTCAGTAAGACGTTGACATAAGTTGTTGTTGATTAGGTTTTGGTGTAAATCACCTACAGGTGGTGCTGCCATGCTGCATTTTTCAGGTTGGTTGGTTGGTTGGTTGCATAAGGTTTAATGGCACAAGATCCCATTGGGGACAAGCTGCGCCAAAGTAAAAATTAAGAAAAAATATAAAAAAATCCACCAAAATTAATGCTAATTAAAAAACTAAAAGGAATCCATTTTTCAGGATATACACGATTTTAGTGATAGTCATATCTCAAGCACTAATGCAAGGAATTTAATAAAACTTTAGATTCAGTTAGACCTTGATATACATTGGTGCTGATTCGTTTTTTTTTGTGTTGGGGAGATGGGGGATGAATGGGACAAGGGAGGGATGGGACGCTCTCAATATTTCAGGCAATAAACTTTTTTTTAGTTGCTTCCTATCCTCATAGATTTCACTACCATAGTGTGCTTCAGAACCAAAAGCAAGAGCACATGGCTGTTTCCAGTTTTCTGCAAATTTGCATTTCCAGAAAACTCTGCTTAAAAGTAAATTTTTTTACATTTGAAATTACTTAAATATCTTATGCAATATAAACAATTAAGATATGTTGTAGTTTTTTATTTAAAGGCTCAAAATTTGTAATTCAAATGAATGCACATTAACCATTGTGACAAAATAATTTCTGAGACAAAATAGCTGACAATTGAATATATGCATCCTGGGGATGATTGGGACATTTCAAATGGGGATGAATGGGACTGCTTCATTCGTCCCTAGAGGATACTGAAAATTTTTTATTAACTAAATAATATTATATAGGTTGATAAATTAATACTTTATGGTTATTATTCTTTTAACACTTCATCCTCTTTGTAGCCATCGTCTTTAGTCCACCGTTTATGGGCCTTTTAAGGCAAAACTGAGATGAGTCCAAGATCATTGACTAACAAATAATCCTGGAGATCATATTACAATTTATAATCTCTCAGCTTTTGCCAAGGCGACATTTTTGTTCAGCGTTTAGTCCTTAACATTGAATACGGGGAGGAAAATGTTTGTGTCCCATTCATCCCTGCTGTGGGGATGATTGGGACATAGAAGAACGTTTTTTAAAATTTAATTTATATATCTGTATAATAATAATCTTGAACAAATATTGTGCATAAGATGTAGTCAAACACTTAAAGTTTGACATGTGATATATAATATTGATAATAACTGATATAAAATATTTAAAATAAATATTTTTGTGAAAATATCCCATTCATCCCCCATCTCCCCTATGCCAAACCTGTGTGCGATAGACGAAAGTTTTGGGATTGGCACATCCGACAAGTTAAAACATCTACTCCGGAAATTAATAGTTTTAACTTCTGTATTCTGTGTATTTTTATTGAAGGTTTTTCTGTTTTCAAACTATTTCTAAAATACATATTTAATTGTATATGAAATGTTAATTGTATATGAAATGTTAATTGTACATGAAATGCTAATTGTACCTGAAATGTTAATGTAATATTTTAACACATAAAATTATAAATTAAGTATATATTTTAGAAATATTTTGACAACCAAGAAAAGAAAAAATAAAGGGAAATAAAGGTGAGACATCTTTAAAAACACTACACAGAAAAAAAGAAGTTGAAAATATTAATTTAACAAGAAGATATTTTAAAAATACGAACGCATCACACGTCCATAAATTTAACATTTACGAGGAGAATATGATATCTCACTTCAAACTAAGCCAGCACGTGTTTACCTTTAACCCCACCTCAGATTACATTTTTATTTTATAAATAAAAATATATTTCAACAACCATTCCTTTTTATGTATGTTCAAACATGCTTTTTCGTCAATTTTAAAATTTACCTTTTGACACAATTCTTCGATCACCTAATGCAATTCTGCATGAAAAGAAAATCTTTCGTGAAAACTCTTAACATCTATTCGATGAAACTTAGTTTTCAGGATTTCAGCACTTGTCAAGCTGTTTAGAGCCTGAAAAGTTCTGCATTTTTCCTCTATCGTTTTTTTTTTAAGTTACAGTAACAAAAAATGTATATAGGTATTAACATTTACACTGAGCCAAAAAGAATAGGATTATTTGGGGGAAAGTTATTCCACTGGATCAAATATATTTCTACGCGTTACCTTCTGCTTTATATTTCTTATATGAAATATCTATATTTGCATATCCTTTTACAAATGTTAGACTAACTATTTAAATTCAATTTATTTTTTCTTTTGGTGGTATTTCAATGTATGACAGAAGACAAAATTTAAGATTAAGAGTAATGTTTATACTAACAACGTACTTGATTTCAAAATAAAGTAAATTTAGAAAAATACTTATTAAAACTACTAAAAATGTGAATAAAATTTATTAAAAAAATATGTAAAAGATATTATATTACATACTTTAACCCCGAGATCTTTAACCCCTTCAGGGGCAAAGCATTCTTGTAGCTAAAATATTGAAACGATTGATTGACACCAGGATTCACGAACGAATTTATTTTAAAATAAGTAAAAGCTTTTCCTCATGTACCTTATAAATTCAAAATTTGATTATAAAATTCTGGTGTCATTGTGGCATTTTGGGATTAAAATTAAGTGGTATATATAATATACCGGTGCCCTTCAAAGGATTAAATCACCAATGTGATCATTTTCAAGTGTATACGTTAACGTTAACGTATCCCCTTGAACATGATCACGTTCTTGATTCCAAGATCTCGGGGTTAAAGTATGTAATGTAACATCTTTTATACATGTTTTTAAATAAATTTTATGCATCTTTCTAGTAATTTTAACAAGTATTTTTCTATTTTAACTACAAGGTGAATGTGCTATTCTACTTTAAATTCCTTTTGAGTTACTATTATAAAGTAAATTTATTTAACAACAAAGAAAGTATGATAAACTTTGTCTGTAATAATCTAGGTTTTTTTAATATTAAAAAGAGATATACGACAGCATCATGGGTTACTAAAGTAAATATTATCCAAAGATACGAATCCACTAAGTAGAAAGACATGCAAAAAGTTTCATATCTCTTACATCTTTAATAAAGCATTAATAATTTCGATACACTAAGCTGCATACTATAGATATACCTTTTAAGGCAGTGTTAAAATTGTGTTTTTTAAATATTTTTAGACGATATTGTTATCCTGTTTCGAAATTTCAGAAGTATTTCACATGTGTATACACAATTGCAAGAAAATAATCTGACCGCTAGTTAGAATATAACTGTCTCAAGGATTAAATAGAACAAAACCAAACCTTGTTTACTTTCAAAAAGATATATTTTATTATTTTGCAAACTGTACGCAATGAATTTTTCAAAAACATGATTCAAATCTGGTTATTTAATATTCTCAAAAACTGATATTTTAAGATTCATACTTGTATTGGGACGTCACGTAAAACATAAACCACAGAAACAACTTAAAAAAATACAAATTTATAAAAATCAATAATAAGAGGCTGATGAAATGGAGCTGGGGAAAGATTAAGTTAACGCTGGTCAATTAAATCTCATATAGTAAACTGAATGTAAGCCACTAAAATTCATAGTCAACTTACGTAAAAATATCTGTTGACTGCAACAGCGCCATCTGCGCAGGCACTGCAACAGCGCAATCTGCTTGATCGCGCTCTACCCAATGGTGTATTGGTGTCTTACACGTTTGCGTTCACCTGCTGTGTCGTTTTTCGCCCATAGCCTTTCAACGCTTCGTCCGTATGCAAAGCCCTAATTTTTTCCTGGAGGGCTTTTTGAAGCTTATATAAAGCGGTATGACAAATGTCTCAATATACTTGGTACTTATGTGGAAAAATAAAGTTATGTTTTATCTTTAATGTTTCATTACATTTTTTGTCTTTCATACACACCTCTGTCCACTATCGCCAGGGGAAACTTATTTTCCGACTGCCCCTCGTATAATATCACTTGCAAAATATGTCTATAGCTCTTAAGAGAACCCCGTGTAGTCTAATTTAGCTTTATTCTCTTGAGACCCCGCGTCCATTCTATTGGACATTTTTATTTTTTATATAAAATATTTAATTTCAGTTCGAACTTGTAAATACTTGCCGTCCATTATAATAGATAGTCTAGTGCTGCTATTTGTGCACCGAAAAAAAAAATGCAGCTAAATATGTATTTTAATCATTTGAATGTGGCAGAGAACAAGAAAAAGACTGTTGAAGGTAAGCAGACAGTTTTAACTCCAATTTTATATACATATTTTTTAAAGTATTTTGATATTAATGCTACACAAATCTAATTTTAAATGTTGCATCAATGAAATGACATCGCAGTTTAAGTAATTTAATGTATATTTTAGAGAATAAACCAAAAAAAAAAAAATTAATGTCCATTCTATTGAACGTTGGGTCTCCATCAGTTGTTTTTATTCATATTACACTCTTGTTGTATACTGAAGAAAGGCATTAGTTTTTACTTAAAAATCAAGACAGTATTGAAATAAACAATAGATACAGAAGTAGATAATATATTTTCTTAAATAAATAAAAAAAATATTTAGTGAAAGATTTTTTTTTGCAGCATTTGGTAAATGCAGATACTTAGAATTAAGCTTATATTATATGTTAGTCTTATCCATTGTAACTATTTTTGGTATTATTTTTATGTTACTATGCTATTCATAATTGAATTAATAAATTTAATCATATTTAAATAACAACAAAATTTTAAAGGCAATATATTTAAAGATAACAGTATAAGATTATAAATAAGCTCATTTTGATTTCTTTTACATTTCTTCTTGGTATTTACTTGCCAATTGTGGTACCTGTGCCACTAATTATCATTATTCTAACAAACAAATGACTGGTGTTGAGAAGAGTTAAAAAACAAAATAAAATATTATTATTATTATTTTGAAAATTAGAACATTGATCAACACGTTTCGTATTTAAAGTACACTTTTTCTATTTAATGATGCAAAAATTTAATTTATGAGATATTTAGAAGTGACGTATAAACGATAAAAAACACACTTCTGATTATAGAAAAGTTTGTAGGACTAAGAACTTGATGCTGTTTTTTGAGTGTTTTGTTTAAAAATCTGCTTTTTTTGTTTAGCCTATGTAGCGAGTTTATCTTTATAAGTAATATAATATAAAATAAGATTCTGCCCATGAAATGCAACTTGTATTCGTATATTCGTTTAACTAAAATTAATAGTTGACTTGCAGAAGCACATTTATAAACTACTAAATTTTAGGCTCATCTATTTATTTTTTACGGGTAATGAACTTTTTAAAACTGTTATTATTATTATTTGGTGTCTAATTAAATTTTGTATCATTATTTTATGTAGAATTCCATTTTGTGTCATTATTTTTTTTCTCAAATATTAAGAATTTTACATTTCGATTCATCTAATTCAATAGCAAGTTTTTTGTGTTCATTCAATTAGACACACTATAAAACAAAGTATTTTTAATTTTTTTAAATAAATGATAATATGTAATGCTTTCTAGACTCAAAAGAAACATAAATCTCAAAAATTGTAAAATTTCCTCAAAAAATATGAACTTGGGCCTCAAGAGGGTATTGAAAACACTAACCATGTACATTGTTAGCACTACGTCGAAGAATCACTAGAAAGCACAGATCAAAACATGCTCCGGCTAATGGCATGTGTAGTTTCCAACTACGAAATATAGGAACAAAGGAAGCGCTGGTCTTACATACCATACACTGGCGAAATTGAATCCAAATCCACTGAATCAACGTTCTACACTTGTATTTATACTGACTAATGGACCATAGCGACGTAATTGGCATATTAACGCACAGAAAACTCGCGATCAGAAACAGATCAGATGCAGGGAAATTCAATCCCTCTAGGTGAAAGTAACAGATAGGGGGCACTTTTACGTCTTATGTTAGAAGTTGGACAACTAAAACTAGACTACCATCATAAACAGATTAGCTAGGCATTCGCCACAGCATAACAAGTCAAAAATTCATTAAAATTTATAGTTTAAAATCCACAGTAAATTTTAGTATTACTTTATAGTTACGAGTGCTAAAACACGCATGTATATTATTTCATCAGTAATTTGTTATGGAATGAAGCTTGTCAAAGACTCATTTAAGATGTCAGTAAAAGTTGAATTGATCAAAAAGTCTAATTAACTTTCATTTAGTCGGTCAATTGTTTTTGTTTATTATTATTTATAATACTGAAGACAAAATCGTATTGAAAATTTTGGATGTGGAAAAAAAGTTATTCAAAAAAGATTTTTAACTATTGAGGCTTGACAAAGGCTTATTGAAGGTCAGTAAAATTTAAATTGATCAAAAAGTCTAATTAACTTTCTCTTACTTGGTTAATTGTTCTTATAATTACAGCATGAGAAATCATTGAACCCATATTATTCGAATGACACAATATTGTCAAGCGACACCCTGATACAAAAAATATGTATTGTACCAGAATTATTATAACAAAGTATTATATATTATGGTGTCGTCATCTTTGTACTGCTCAAAACGCAACTATCAGGCAAATTTATAATATTCAATATTATGTTAGATATTTTCATCTCTATAAATAAATTAAATTACCCTTACTTAGCACTTATATTCAACATCTTAATATTAATTTTCATATTTCTCTTCAATCCTCAGATAATTTAACTCTAAATTTCCTCCCTAAGTATGATATTTTTGACACCCGTAACCGTAAAAGGCCCCAAGTGCCCATGATTCTCGATGCTATTATTTAAACTTCTAAATTTTTAACGCCAAAGTAATTTGTCACTAAATTTCTCTTCTGGCCCTGAAAAGAGCCTTTTTTTCCCCCAACAGAATTTTTCGACTGCTGACACATTTTGAAAGTGTACTTAAATTTCATTGGTACCCTCATGCTCCGCCCAGTCGGGCAGCAACGGTATATATAGGTCGAAGGATCAGGCATTTTCTCCGCGTGCGGCTCATTTTTGCCTCGCAAGTCAATCCACCTCTATCCTGGAAATACAGTTGTATGCAACTAGGAGTTCCAGAAAGCTTACTACATTGTTCCATTGTTCCATTTTCTCCATTGCATTCAACGGTCCGCACGCTCGCTTCAGGAGACCCAAGTAGCGAAGTGCATTTTTCAATGTGAGAGTCTAAGCTACTTCGGGTACCCGCTGAGCGTTAGAGACCATCTGATGCTATCCCAGCCATCAAAATTTTATAATATTACGAGCTCATCTTTGTTCTTCAGTTCTTTTTCTAAATTTATTGTTTTTAATTATTATATTTAAATTTTGGGCCACTAGCAAAGACTATCAACCACTTAGTACTCACATGATGTTATGTTCCGGGGATGTGTGGTGCTGGCCACAGGCACCTCGGTAAATATCCTAGAAGTAGCAGCAAACATCGTTTTCCGTTTAATGAGCGTATGCTGACTTTATATAAAGTAGCAAAAGCTAAAGTGTACAAAATGTTACAAATACTATGTACACAGTATATTAGAATATATATAATATGCGTATAATTTTATCGTAGAAGCATACATCCAGTACACATAGTTTTTGCTATTATTCATGCAATACGTAATTTTTCACTTTTGAGAAACATTATATAAACCTTATGAATTCAAAGTATTCTTTATTAATAAACCAAAAAAACTTTTTTTCCAGCCTCAAGCAATTACTCGAAATAATGATTATATAATTATTTACTAACTGAATTAAAATATCTACATTTATTTCTACTAAATAAAAATGAAGTTTTGTTTTATTTGCATTTTTCAAATCTTAATAGCTTAGATTTTTTTTAATTGAAAAGGTTATTTATATGCGAAATTATGTAATACAATCTTCAGATGGTGACAGAGTTTGCTGGAGGCTGGATAAATTGTTTATTTAAAATGGAAGTTTATGAAAGAAATATTTCGTTGCGCAACATTTTTGCTCCGGGCTGTTGTCTCTTTTACAAAAAATATATGCATCTAAGTAGGGTTTATTGAAATATAATGTCAATGAAAATGTCCATTTAAATTCAATGGAATATGTTGCAAAAAATAAATATTGGAAAATTAAAAATATGACCATTTTTAGTTTTGAAATTTTCTTTTTTCATCTTGAGAGAAAACAGTCTTTTAAAAATATTTCACTTTATTGTTTCAACTTTTTGAATGTTAAAACTTTTTCTATAGTTTTGAACAAAGAAGGAGGTCTGTTTTATTTATATTTGTAAATTTTTACATCTGTGATTGCTGGAAGTTATTTTCATACTGTTTGCCCTATCAAAACTTGTTTTCAGTTACATTAAAAAATATGTACGTCATTAACGTGTGATTAAAAAAAACAATGTTGTAGGAAAGAATTCTAAAATAAACGTTATCACTATGTTATTATTATTTATTATTTACAAAGTTATTCAATGCAATTTCCGAACATATTTCTAAAAATATCGATTCAGAGTTATGTTTAAATGAACTTTAAGTTGTTTTCATTGTAAATTTTTCATTATTTAAATACATTGGATGTATTGTTTTGATTACTTTATAATATACTACTAATAATAAGTTTCTTTCAAATACATTTGATGATTTACAGTCGTGACCATAAGTTTAGGATTACCCTTGAAAATACACATTCAGGTAACAAATTGTATACATACCCGTTAGTAAATTATGAACTCCGTTTATTACGCGAATATTACATATATACACATATAAATCACAAGCATTGAACACGATTTTTTCAGAAAAATTAATATTTTGTTGGTTCGCCGTTAGCTTTTATTAAAAGCCTGCAAACATTTTGGCATGCTCTTGCACTCCACCAGACTTCAGCAGTACTCAGCTGATAGTTCTTTCAACCAAACTTCTTTTATTGCTTTTTCCAGTTCCTTAGCACTTGGTGGTTGTTTATCAAGGACCTTGTTCTTCAAAAGAGTCCATAAATTGTCTATTGGGTTAAAATCTGGACTTTTTCCAGGAGTCTTCAAGAACTGAGTAAGAGCGATGACATGATGCACCATCGTGCCTGAAAACTGTGCATTTATGAACGGCCATATGTAGCTCCAACTTATTTTTCAACAAATCCACGTATTTTTTTTCATTCATGGTCGTTCCTGGTGGTAGGAAAAACAGTGTAGTGGTTCCGTTTTCATTCATGGTCGTTCCTGGTGGTAGGAAAAACAGTGTAGCGGTTCCGTTCACTGAAATTCCATCTCAAACATTACACTTGGTGTGTGTATGATAGTCTGTAAGGTGTAACGTTCATTAAAGTGCTTTCCAGGATGTCTACGGATATAATACTTGCGTGTAGAGAACTAATGTACGGTAGATTCGACCGAAAAAAAAACGTTGCCACTATCAAATTGTCCATTTGTTATGTTTCTTTGCGAAGCTCAAACGCTTAATTTTTACTGTCGCTGTTAGCCTGTTTTCTTTTTTTAAGTTTATGGGATTTTAAATGAAAGTCGTCGAACAAACGCCGACTTACGGCTCTACGGTTGACGGCCGCATCTTTCGCAAGCAGTACGGAGCGTACTTGCTTGTGGGGCTCATTGGAGATCAAACTGCTCTCTTGCTAATGGCATGATCGTCTCTTGGTGTGGTCAACCAACGAGGTCAACGTTAGCATACCAATAAGTCCCTGTTTCTTTAAATTTCCCTATTGCATTGCGAAATTCATTCTTGCTACATCTAACTCGTTCACTAATCAATCGTTCAGAATATCCTTCCTTGGGCCTCAGAAACTGACGATTTTCCACCCATTTTTATGGGTTTTTAAAACATGTAAAACAACCAAAAATTGCGTCTGCGATGTTTATTACCCGAAACTCAAGTGAAAAGTGAACACAGTACTCAACAGCCAAACGGAATGATGTCATCTGATGTAATCGATTTGATTTATGACATCGTCAGTGGTTTCAAGCGTAAAAACGCTAGTTTCTGCAATGTGTTCCAAAACGTATGGTTACAAACTGTATATATTTAATTGTACAAAATGTAAATTAATTTATACTAAATGACTACATAAATAAAAAAAAAACAGATTTTCACTAATTTAAATGACGAAGTTATGAATATTATTGACATATGACATTCTAAAATTTTTCCAGTTACTTTTATCATTGCTGAATAGTTTATCATGATCTGGTATGTCTCTATCTTGAACATATTTCTTGAACAGGAAAATGTTTACTTGGGAATCCATAGCATATGTAAAACCGATATTCTGATTTGAGAAAGATGTTTATTAAACTATAAAAACTACTCAGAAATTTTTTTTCCCAAAATCAGTGGCAGCAAAAAAACTTTTTGTAAATGCTTCTTTAAATTTCGAAAATATTTTCATTTATGAGGTTCTTAATGATATAGAATGCTTTTCGAACTGGTGGGTAACTCGGAAGATATTGTATATTAATTATCCATCATAAGTTTTATAGTGTAAGTCTTATAATCGTTTTGAAAATCAGAAACAGTTTTTTAACGGATGTACACGTTTCAGATACTGGAGATTCCGAAAAACATATTTTTAGAAAAAAAAAAAATTGCCGTCCGTCTGCGTGTGTGTGTCTGTCTGTAAACGCTTTATCTCCGGAACAAATTGAGATAGATACTTGTAATTTGGTATGTACTTAGTATGTAATAATGGGAAGAAGCTTATTGAATTTCAGTAACCTCGATTATCCGGAACTATTTTTTTACTCTCGAAATATTCGTTCTGATTAAAGGTACATAAAAATTTTCGAAGTCGCTTATCTTAAGGAATGAATATAAAAGACAATAAAAAAATATCAATTTTGCATAAAGAATGAAGTTGATCGGATAATGAGTTGCAGAGATATTTGTAATCTTATTTCCACACTCTTCGATTTTTCATGACCCTGTATTTCATTCAAATTTCAATTCAAAGATATATTTTAATTTGAAATTAGACGCTTAATCCGACGCAGTAAATTGTTAGTTAATATTATTATCAATTTTGGAGTTATAAGGATGTTTCTTTTATGAAATCAGTAATTGCGTAACATAGTGAACAACATGAACAACGAACTACTAAGCACCATGGATATTTCTCGTGATGTAATAAAAAGTCTTAAACGGCAAAACGTGTTTTTTGAAACTATCCTTACAACATCTTTTTTACTGTTTAAATTACGTTAAATCAATTTTGATTTAGAGTGAAATTTTACGGCTTGGATGGTGTAAAAATAGAACATCCTGTTTCTATAACGCCCGTATTACATTTATATCTTATATTTAATATGTGAACCCCTTAAAAAAAAAAATCACAAATTTTAATAGTCTGTACAATACATTAATGAGAGAATCAATTGAAATTAGCTTAGCAAGAGAAACTAAATGCAACATATGACTCATTCAACCATAGATAACCGTTGGCGAAGAATGCTAGATGAGAGAGAAAGATTGAGGGGGAAATGGGGAAAAGTTGGAAAGAGTTTTATGATCTCGTGGAAAGACTAAAAAAAGTTGAATCAACATCATTTGAACTGATGAAGTCTCAGGAGGGAGGTGAAAACGTTTTTCTAAGACGCAATGTAGTGTAGATATATCCATATACCTGGGATGAAGTTTACAGTTTTTTCTGTCAGAAAAATGAAGACACGGTATATAAGAAATGCAAATTAAAGGAAGTCAGGATAAGAATTGTTAAGGAATTTGTGCAAGACATTGGGTATGCAATACATCTTTTAATACGTCCGCCTGTATCTATATGTGTTTTTAAAAGAAATAACTAATTATATTTTTAATGATTACTCATAATGTATGTTTTTTACTGACAATATAAAATAATTTTTGAGAAGTAATATTGTGTTTCTTAAAGAGAAATGTAATATGAAAGATAAATCTACACTAGTATTGCTCTCCACGATTAATACTAATACCTGATCTAAAAAGGTGGATTAAACTTTGTGTCGTTAAATTAAAAATAAAAAAACAACGTGAAATAGTACAAATAAAAATATATAAATTGGCAAACATCTGTTTCGGTGTCCCTAAAGCTCCATCATTAGTGCTAATTCAAAAAATTAAAACCGATTTAAAAGTTTAAGCCATGTAAAATATGCTTGCGTCTTTCGCACGCGCTAAGATTGAATGGCGGCAACCTTTTCAAAAACAACAGCGGAGTTAGGAAACACATGTGACGCAAAGACCAATAGGACTGCCCTGCCAAACCGTGCGAGTTTAAGTACAGAGGAGAAAAATCAGGGGGGGGGGAATGCATGGCTTAAACTTTTAAATCGGTTTTAATCTTTTGAATTGGCACTGATGATAGAGCTTTAGGGGCTCCGAAACATCTGTTTGCCAATTTATATATTTTTATTTGTGCTATTTCAAGTTGTTCATTTATTTTTAACTAATACTTGATGTCTGGTATACTAATATAAGATATAAATTTTATTTTTTGTTTTGACAGAAAATGTGTGTTATGACTTATTTAGACTTCAAGACAAGGACGCATGCAGAGTCCTTACTCAGACAATTTTATGTCCAAGGCACATCTTGATCCTTGGGGCACCATACTAGCATTTACGTGCCAGATAAATAGAATTATTATACACTGTAAAAAAAAATGTTTCTTTATCTACAAGCATATTATATAACACAGAACGAAAATATGCAATAACCTCTTCCGAGTTACCCACGATTCCGAAAAAACGTTCTTTATCTTTAGAAATCTCAGAAACCAATATAGTTCCGAGATTTAAAGGAACATTTATATAAAAACAAAGTTTCTTTACTTGCCACGGATTTTCGGAAATGTTTCCTAGTAGTGTTTATAATGTATTAAGCAGTTTTCTTAATCCGTAATATCGGTTTTAGGATGTTTTTATTTCTCAATTAAACATTTGAAGCTGTGTAACTAAATTTATACATTCAAGAGTAACAACATAATATTAATTTTAATGTTAAACTTAATCCTATCATGTTTGTCTCTAAAACATGTACACTGCAGAACATTTTCCGAAACGTTTCTGAAAGTGTCTGAGAAATCTGCTGCATGATACTAGAGGGGAAATTTCTGATTCAAGCAGAAAAATGTTTCAGCTAAAACACGGAACCTTTCCGATTCGTAATGAATTCATTACGAATCTTAATATTTCATTACGAATGGGAAAGGTTCCGTGTTTTAGTTGAAACATTTTTCTGCTTGAATCAGAAATTTCCCCTCTAGTATCATGCAGCAGATTTCTCAGACACTTTCAGAAACGTTTCGGAAAATGTTCTGCAGTGTATGTTGAACAGGAAAATATCTACTTGAGAATTGGTAGCATTAAAAACCGATGTTTACGTTTAGTTCGTAGTTTCGAGAATAATTAATTATGATAAATAATTGTATTGATTATTAAATCCATCTGATTTCTATGTAACCGTAGTCTAATTAGGGCATTTTTAAAGTAAGGTTAGTCAATAACTGAGCCTAGGCAAAAATAAGGTCTTCTTCGAACTATCAATACAACATTTTTATCATTGTTAAAGTTACGTTTAATAAAATTTGTTTGTAAGTGAAATTCCCTATTTTGTTTTGACAGAAAATGAATAGCTCTATGACATATTTTCGTCTTTTTAAGTATCATCACGCATCTTTTTTTTTTTTTTTGGTACAAGGTTAACCTATATATATCTAAATATCTAATGTGAAATATCTTTTTTTTTTTCCGTATAGATAAAAATTTAAATATTATTATTCTCATCAAATGTGTGTCTGAAATTTTTTCTGCTATCTATCTTTCTTTCAATAATTTCCTCAAACTCTTTAGTTAAGTATTCCCCAGCACGTACCTCATTCCTAAAATATTTAAATATTTTTTTTTTCTTTTACGGTTACATAACTTCTAAAATTTCCTCATTTATTATTCCGAAATAGTTTCAGTAGAGACACAATTTTTTTCTTCTCTCTTTCTTTATATATGCAGTTTCATTCATTTCTAACAGAAATTTGTTAAAGGCCAGTTAAACTATGCCTCTGACTACATTTTAAAGATTATATACTGCAACTTTTTTCATAAATTTTTACTTAACTGCAATTTCTTCTTTTACATAAAACAACGTGTTTTACTGAAATGTCATTGTACAATGTGAAAAGCCTGTTCAAAACCGCATGATACCTCATTCTTCGGTGTTCGTTTGGTATGTGCTTAGAAAAAGAGATGTTGACATCAGAATCAGTATACAGGGTGGTTATAATAAGTATCTCTATTTGAAGCTATCTGTAGCTTCAAGAAATTACCGGAATGAAACCAAAATCAGTACACTTACTATTCGAGAAGGGGGAAGAAGAATGGAACAATAAAAAAATGTATTGCAATAATCGCCGACAGATGGCGCTTTTGAGTGTGACATGTAATGTGTAATATTGTGTACCGTGGAGGTGTCGCAAACCTCAATGACTTTACCGCACATCACAACATGTGCGAAACATCACTCCTGACGCGTTACATTCCGCAGTTGAGCACGTCGTGCATCACCTGGATTGTGTCCTCCAGCACAATGAGCATATGAGACCTGAACATGATCGGCACCGCCATGCGAAAGCGTAATCACGTTCACCGTGACATTTTCCAATAAATTAGGTATGCTATCCGGTTTTACGCCTTAATTCTTTGTTCTTGTATTACACATTACATTTCACACTCAATAGCACCGTTTGTCGGTGATTATTACAATTATTATTTTTATTTTTACATTCTTCTTCCCCATCTTTGAATAGTAAGTTTACCAATTTCGGTTTCATTCGGGTTATTCCTTCAAGCTACAGACGGCTCCAAATAGAGATACTTATGTTATAACCACTCGGTATATGATAATATTCGTAAATTTTTAAGCGTTTTTTAATTAGTTTTAAAGGAATTTAATAAATAAACACATTTTTCAATAATGCCGACATTAATATTGAAATAACAGGAGATGCTAGGGATTTGTAGTCAGAATTACAAATATGTCAGGTAAATTTGAAATGGATGAGGAATTTAAAAAATATTATGCAAAATTCCATAGAAATCACAATTTAGAACTTTTTTAGAACGTTTGTTGCTAATTTTAACGTTTTAAATTTTAATTTTTTAGAAGCTATTCTTACAGAGCATTTGTATCTTAAAAGTAACCGTCATGCGAAATTTCAAGTTCCAACATCCTCCAGTTTCACAGAAAGTCGTAAGCTTAGAACGTTTTTTTCCATTGCACACACTTTTAAATTTCGATTTTTTTTAACTGTTCTGTGGGTGCATTTACGTCTTAAATGTAGCAGCCGTATCAAATTTCAAGTTTCCATCCTTAAAAATTACATAGAAATCGTAATTTAAAACGTTTTAGAATGCTTTTCGCGCATTTCACTCTTTTAAATTTCGAATTATTCTTATCCTTTCTGTTTGACGATTTACGTCTTAAAAGTGATAGCCACGAACATTTTACATATCTTTCTCTAACCAAATCTATATAAATCTCAATTTAGAACTTGTTAGAACGTTTTCTACTTTTTATCACTATTTTGAATTTTGAATTTTTTAGAAATCATTCTTAGCATTACCTTAAAAGTAACCCACATGCCAAATTTAAAGTTCCTAGTCTCTTCAGTAACACAAATTTCGTATGTTTAGAAAGTTTTGCTCTCCTGCACCCTTTTAAATGTCGATTTTTTTAAAACTGTTCTCTGCGTGTTAAAGGTAATAGCCATGTCAAATTTCAAGTTTCTATCTCCAACTGTTCTATAGAAATCGTAATTTAAAACGTTTTTAGAACACATTTGGCACTTTTAAATTTTAAATTTTCTTTAAAAACTGTTCTGTGCGAGTATTTACGTCCTAAAAGTAACAATGTCAAAGTTTAAGTTTCTATCCATAACAATTACATCGAAATAGTAATTTAGAACGTTTTCCGCCACAATTCATCCTTTTAAATTTTAAAATTTTATGGAAACCCTTCTTTAGTCAGCATTTATATCTTAAAATTAAGCGCCATGTCAAATTTCTAGTGTCTAGTCCCTTCAGTATCACAAAAATCTTAATTCCGAATGTTTTTTTTTTCTCCTGCTGCACCATTTTAAATTTCGAAAATTTTTAAAAACTGTTCTGTCCGTGCATTTGTGCCTTAAAAGTAGCTGCCATATCAAACTTCAAGTTTTTCTCCTTACCAATGCCCAGGCAGCTTGGCACCAGACTGGCGAGATCGAGGCGTAAAATTTTCTTGTTTGCTTGCGGCGTGAAGAAATCAGGTTTCAGCACGCGTTTGTAATGTCCTAAGTTTTTGAAAGGTAAGTTATTTTCTCTTATTTATTGTATTATTTCTCTTTCAATTTCAATGTTTATAAATTTTTTGTACTAGTATTTGTTATATATTTTTTTTTCAGTTCTGAAAAAATGTTTTCTAAACCAGCCAGAAAGATCTCGATGCCGCTGAAATAAGTAGAAATTTTCAACAGACTCGTCGTTTCGTCTTCATAAAGATGTCTGCAATGGAGAAAGAAAAATCCGGGTCTCTTATTTAGTCATCGGAGTGTGAAAAGTAGGCTATTCATAGATTTTTTTCTTTTATTAAACAATTTTACACGCTAATAATAAAAAAAAATGTATACGTGTAGAAATATCATCATCAACATGTTTAAAAAAAAAAATTAATATGGATTTTTTTCTGCATTAAAAGCTTTAAAATAAATAGTAATTGCTTTTGAGGTAAATATTAAGTGTTAGATCTAGCAAATTTGAGTTTTAAAACATTGAAAACTACAAAATTTCTTGTAAAACACAGGCATTGAAAGTTTTTAGCTTTTTCACTGAAATCAGAATTTTCTTAATCTTAATGTCATTTTGTCTCTTTCTGAGACATACAAAATCATGAAAAAAAATCATGATCTAAAATAGGGGGGGAGGGGGAGGTAAATGGATAAAATTATAATGGTGTACAAATTCTATGCTTTTAAGTTTTCCTTGTAACATTTTCAACATTGTAAATATATGAGTAACAATATAAGCTTAATTTTTTTTTTCTAGTTTTCCCAGTTTCACAAAATATTCTTTGAAATGTAAAATGAAGCGGGGGGGGGGGGGGGGGACTAAAGAAAAAAAAAGAACTAGATTTGAAAAAAATTTATTTCTTTAAAAAGCACTAAACTAAAATACATAATAAATTACCTCAATTTTGTGCTCCTAATGCCTGCACATGTAAATTTTATGACATTATCTCTGATTTTTGTTTTTTTGCTTCAGTTTGAGTATCTATGCTAATACAGTACAGAAATTTTAACACAAGGATGTGCTTGAACTCATAATATAGTAGTATTATAAATAAAAGAAATTAGCGTGGACAGATATAATACTGGTTTTAACACCTAAATTAATAATACTAGAACTATGTTAGTGAAGAACTGCTCAGTAAATCGACAAAGAAATTGCATATGAAAGTATATAGATATATTTATTTATTTTTGACAGTGTAAAATTTGAAATTGAGTGGTGTTTAAAAGTTAATAAGTTTGATAAAAATGAAATTGTTCGCCCAGGTCATTGCCACTGTTGATATGATGTCAGCGTTACATGTTTTTAGTTTATAATATAGATTCTTAATTTAGAAAATTCGGCAAACTTGTTACTTTTGAATTCCAAATTAAATTTAAAATTTAAATGTTTCTTCTGTTTATTGGGATTTGTTTTCATTCACTTTCCATGTAAAATTAAATTATTTAAATATTTTAATTATGATCAATTAAAATTTTATATTACGATTAATTAATATTTATTATAATATATATTAGATTAATTAATATTTTATATTATGATTGCCAGTTAGGCAGTTTTTTTTATTTAAAATGCTACTGCGTTTCCAAACAGCAATATTTGCCAGATAAATGATAGTAGAAATAATATATAATAATGACAGATCAAATGCGTCAAATATTGCTACCAATCAGAAAAAAAAAAATCCTTCCCTTCCCATATGATAACACTTCAATTTTATCCCCTTTTTATTCCTCACAGAATGAACCCATAAAAGTAATATTGCCTGAAGACACCAGTTTAAAATTTACGGGCAATCGTACTTTTTTAACATATTAAACAGATTTCTAATTTTACGGGGAATTATACTTTTTAACATATTAAGCTCATTTTATAGGCCATATCCATTTTTTCGCAGGGCACATATCACCAGTTGTTTTATTTATAAACTCAGTAAGGATATTTTATTTATATTGCTGTATTAAAATCTTTTTTTTAGTTTACCTAAAAATCGTAAAATCAGCTTCTGCTCATTTAGTGCTGTTGTTATAATGCTCATTTAATATCGAATTGAATTTCTACATATTTAAATATCTATAGTAAAACGTAAGTCAATTTTCTTATCCATAACATACAAAGACTTATGGCGATTGCTGTGGTAATATTGAAACACGTTAGGACTTATTGCTTATTTTGAATCTAAGTATTTTGATATATGTGAGGAAAACTCCATTCTAGATATTTAAAACTGAAAAATTCGATTTCATATTAAAAGAATACCATTACAAAAACTCCAATATACAAAAATTTTACGTAAAATGTTTTCTGTATAATATTGAAAAGCCATTAGTAAACTACTGCAAAAATTTTGTACAGTTACAAATACTTTTTGGTGAGTGTAAATAAAATATTTTCGATACAATACTAAAAAATTATTAGCAAATTTACAATTCTTCTAAAGTGGCAATGAACTTTCTGGCGAGAATACAAAAACTGTTTCAGATACAATAATACAAAATCACTGGTAATTTTTCTGATATTACTTTAATAAAATTACAAAAACTGTTTTGCTAAAGTACATTAAATGCTTTAAGGGGGGGGGGAGATACACTTACAAAAGATTTTTTTGTACATTTACTAAGAATTGTTTTGTAAATTTGTGAGGGACTTTATAGTACATTTACTACGATTTATTTAGTATTGTACTTAAGGGGGAAGTTCAGGTTGAGCAGCCGGAAAATGACAATAATTTGACCATTACTAAAAGTTCTGTAGTTTCAAAACCAATTAATGAAATACAATTTTTTTCTATACTTTCATAAAATACTAATGGTTTTTAAAAAACATTCAAATATATATATTTAGCAACATTAATTAGTTAAATTTTAATGACAAAATTAATGTTTTAAAAATATATTTTCAGATATGCATTTTGCGCGCAAGATTTTAAAAATTCTACTGCAGATACATATTTAATATTGTATTTATATTTACTTATACTACTATATTTTACACTGAACCTCAATTTAGCCAGAGTTTTGTCATAGAAAATTTTTTATTGAATAAATAAGCACATTTTTTACTAAATTTAATAAATATGATTTTTAAAGCCATTAATTATGCAAATGAATTTGAATGTACTTTTAAATTTAGGATCAGTGTAAAATGTAGTAGTATAAGTAAATATAAATGCAATATTAAATATATATCTGCAGTAGAATTTTTAAAATCTTGTGCGCAAAATCCATATTTGAAAATTCATATTTTAAAAACGTTAATTTTGTGATTAAAATTTAACTAATTAATATTGCTAAATTTATAGATATTTGAATGTTTTTGAAAACCATTAGTATTTTATGAAAGTATAAAAAAAAATTATATTTCATTAATTGGTTTTGAAACTACAGAGCTTTTAGTAATGATCAAATTAATGACATTTTCCGGCTGCTCAACCTGAACTCCACCCTTAAGTACAATACTAAATAAATCGTAGTAAATGTACTGTAAAGTTCCTCACAAATTTATAAAACAATTCTTAGTAAATGTACAAAAAAATCTTTTGTAAGTGTACTAAATAATCCTTAGTAAATTTACTAAAAATTCTTTAGGAAACACTTTAAAAAACGTTAGTACGTTTACTAAATAATCCTTAGTAAATTTACTAAAAATTCTTTAGGAAACTTCCAGAAAAAACGTTAGTACGTTTACTAAATAATCCTTAGTAAATTTACTAAAAATTCTTTAGGAAACTCCTTAAAAAACGTTAGTAAGTTTACTAAATAATCCTTAGTAAATTTACTAAAAATTCTTTAGGAAACTCCCTAAAAAATCGTTAGTAAGTTTACAAAAAATTCTTTAGTAAACTTCCTAAAAAATCGTTAGTAAGTTTACTGAACATTATTTAGTAACAGTTACTAAAACAACTTTAGTAATTTTACATGGTTTTTTTTTTTTGTTAGTTACATGAAAAGTTCTAGGCATCCCAGTTTCCTAGAAAATTCTTAGTAACCTTACAGATTTTTTTTTACAGTGTACTATTGATAAATGGTTAAAAATTTTTGTTATACTTGCAATATGACATCACTTGCGATGAAAATCTACAAAAATCTTCAAAGTTTGAATTCGTATACCTTCAAAAATGTCTGTATGTATAATCACGATATTATTAAAGATTGGCTTGTCTTTTACAGAATATGTGCATTGTAGAAAAAAAAATATATTTTTTTACTCAGTCATGCATTTCACGCAGCATAACACTGTATAAATTAAGGTTTCCTCATATCTATTTTTTATATGAAGAATAATATTTTTTTATGTATAAAGATCTACCCATAAATCAAAATTATTTCATTAACAATGCAAAAAATAAATAAATAAATAAAATAAGGCAAAATTTTACCTTTTTTAAGGAATAAAATTAGTTATAACTCAAACTCTCACAACGTTCTCGAGATATCACGCGCTCAATGACTGAAAACGTGGTGCCTCACTGTAAGCAATTTGCAGCAAACTGTTCAGTCATTTGACCGTTTTTATAGAAAATGGTTACATAACTATAATTTAACTATATTTTAACCCTAATATGAGCACAGAATAGAGTTAAATGACGGTTATGCAACCGTTTAATATGAAAATGGTCAAATGACTGGACAGTTTGCTGCAAATTTTTTACAGTGCGGCACCACGTTTTCAGTCATTGCGCGCGTGATATCTTGAGAATATAGTGAGAGTTTGAGTTATAACTGATTTTATTCATTAAACAAGAACGAAAAATCATGCGCCAAGCATAGATTATGTAGCACTTTCCAACGCTTCAAAAATAATTTTACAAAACATACCGTTTAATAAGCTAAAAGATAACATCTAAGTAAACAATTTGGAAAACGCATACCATATTTAAAAACATAATTTCAGGAATTTCGAACAGATACAATATTCGGAAAAGTATCCGAGTACTTTTATTCAACCCTGTATATGATTTATAGATTTGTATATATACTATATAGGATGATAAATATTAGTTTAGTTAGGAAACGCGTAGCACAGTTTAAAATTCTCCTTCTGGAGTTTCTGTCAATAAACGGAAATGTGTTCTCGAACTTTTGTGCTACCCTGTATATGAAATACAGAATTTATACACACCCAGTAATAGACAAAAATTGAGTTCAATTGAAAATCGCGTTCAGCAACTTAAAACGCCAGGAATTATTGTTAACAGACAGTAGAGAATTCTTTTGTATGTCCCTGTAAATGAACGATGACTGCTATACACACACTATTCTGTAGTAAGCCTCTTGTAATGCACCTTAGTAATATATATAAATTTCAATACGTTTAAAATAGTGAAACATTATTTAAATAAACCGCAGACGATTTTTCTCCATAGACGTAATGTAACGGAATTCTTTTGACTGTCCCTGTATAGTAACTATAAGTGGTATGCACACCCTATTCCATATTAAGCTTATTCTAATGCACCTTAGTGATATATATAAATTTCAATGCGTTTAAAATAGTGAAACATTATTTAAATAAACCGCAAATAATTTTTCCCCATAGACCGCAATGTAACGGAATTCTTTTGAGTGTCCCTGTAAAAAAACTATAAGTGCTACACACTTCCGTTGAAATAGGGAACATGCTACAGATAACGACAATAACATATAAAAATTGCAGAGCAATCCGAGCATATTTACGGGAGTTAGAGCACGGACAGACGGCCATACGGCCAGACAAACCGTAGTCATAAGCACTTTTCAACTAGGTTGGAAAGTGCTAAAAAGGTAAAATTTTGCCTTATTTTATTTATAAAAAATATATATGAAGAAACCTTAATTTTTATACAGTGTTATTCTGCGTGAAATGCCTGACTGAGTAAAAAAATATATATATTTTTTCTACAATGTACAAATTCTGTAAAAGACAACGCTTTCTTTAATAATATCATTATTATACATACGGACATTTTTGAATGTTTGCGAATTCAAACTTTGAAGTTTTTTGTTGATTTCCATCGCATTTAAAAGGCATAAGACCTCTTAAGAAATACTTCCCAAACGGAAGCATATTTGTGTTACCTTAATATTGCTGCTGAGTTTCATTATTTTCCAGTTACGAAAACCGAATATTTTTTTGTTTTGTTTGATCAAAAATAAGATATGGTAGATATAATTTCTTATGTTTACAGCGTTCCTGTTATCGATAATCGAAATAGCGGTTAAAATGTAATGATCTATAAAAATACTTAATAAAATAATAGCTTTTAGAAATGTGTAGTCATAAATGAAAAACTTGTTTCTACGATAATCCTAAAATCTTTTTCAGTTCATTCATTTTCACTTCATCAGTTTCATTCATTTTCTTTTTAAATATTGAAGCATTTTATTTCCTTTCCTTTTGCCACGTGGATATCTTTCAATTAAAAAAAAAAAACAACCTTTTATTGTGGATTTGAATTGTTGACAACTACTGTAACGAAAACTGATTAAATTGTATAGGGAATGAGTGTTATCTTGTTGGTTTCGTTTTAATTAAAAATTAACGATAATGTATTTAGAAATTATTTTAATAATTATTTTAATTACCTAGGCTGCGTCTTAATACCCTTGTATGTAAAATTTAACGATTTCCGCTTCCAAACTGTGGATTTATATAGAAAGCCAGACTGATAGACAAATTTTCATTTTTTATTTTAGATTAATTTATATATCTTTTATTCGATATTTTAAAGAATTCTAGTAAATGTATTCTTTAACACCTGGGGGGGGGGGGGGTGTCCACGAAGACAGAGGTGATACGAAAAGGGATCCGTGATAACTTAAAGTTTGAGAACCATTGTTCTAGATTACCACATGTGTTCTAATTAGACTATGATAATTAGAAACACATAAAATAGCTTTTAATATAAATAATATAATAATCAATTTAAATAATAAATAATATAATAATTAATCAGTTTCAGAATGTCAATTAATCATTTTGCCTTTTCTAGTAATACACCTTACCTAGATTCAAAAGAAAACAAAAATTCTTCAAATTAATGGACAAAAACCAAGATTATGATTTCTGTTGTAAAATATTTAACAGTCTGCAATTATCTATAATGGTTACAAATCTGCATTACGAGATCAAAATTTTTTCGCTCATCTCTCAAAAACAAATAAACAAATTTATAGGCTTTTCTTCAAAAAATTGTAAACTTTGGATATTATTATTGTTTTGAAGATGAATTTTATGTAAAAGAAATTACTGAATTCGTATTTTATTGTCAAAACTCAGCTTCTTTTTTGTACAACTACAAACACTTTATCTTGAATTTGCTTCCTTATCTAAAACAAAACAAAACAAAAAAACAGCTCTTAAAATTGTTTTAAAAGATTTTAGGATTATCGTAGAAACATGTTTTTCATTTATGACTACACATTTCTAAAAGCTATTATTTTATTAAGTATTTTTATAGATCATTACATTTTAACCGCTATTTCGATTATCGATAACAGGAACGCTGCAAACATAAGACATTATATCTACCATATCTTATTTTTGATTAAACAAAACAAAAAAATATTCGGTTTTCGTAACTGGAAAATAATGAAACTCAGCCGCAATATTAAGATAACACAAATATGCGTCCGTTTGGGAAGTATTTCTTAAGAGGTCTTATGCCTTTTAAATGCGATGAAAATCAACAAAAAACTTCAATGTTTCAATTACTGTATCTACAAAAATGTTTTTATATATAAAAATGATATAATTAAAGATTTTATATCTTTTACAGAATTTGTGCATTATAATTTTTTTTTTACTCAGTCATGCATTTCACGCAGCATAACACTGTATAAATTAAGGTTTCTTCATATCTATTTTTATATGCACTTTAAAAACGACATTTTCAAAACTGAGCAAAAAACACTCAAATCTGAGTATGTCGCAGAGTAAAAATGGCTCCGAATCAAAATTACTCAAGTTTGAAACATGTATATACTCATTTCTGAAAATATGTACACACTCAAGAATAAAACATCATGTGCTCCTATTTGAGTATTTCTACGTTTCAAAAATGAGTATGAACTGACTTCAATTCTATGTGCTCATTTTTGAGTATTTCCATGTTTCAAAATTGAGTTTGAACTGATTCTAATCATTTTTGAGTATGTCCATGATTCAAAAATGAGTATGAACTGACCTCTATGTGTTCAGTTTTGAGTATGTCCCTGTTTCAATATTCTGAGTGCTTCGGGTATTTCAGAATTGAAAGCAATGGGTCGTCATATTCGAAACAAAAAGTTTCACAGTAAAAGGAAAATATTCATTTGAAAGTGTCAGTTTTCTCAGTGTAAATAATAATAATTTTTTTATGTATAAAGATCTATCCGAAAATAAAAATTATTTCATAAACAATGCAAAAAATAAAAAATAAATAAAATAAGGCAAAATTTTACTTTTTTTAATGAATAAAATTAATTATAAATCAAACTCTCACTACGTTCTCAAGATATCACGTGCGCAATGACTGAAAACGTGGTGCCGCACTGTAATAAATTTGCAGCAAACTGTCCAGTCATTCGACCGTTTTCATTGAAAACGGGTGCATAACCGTAATTTAACTCTATTATGGCCATATTATTGCCCATATTGGCGTTAGAATAGAGTTACATTACGGCTATGTAACCATTTTCTATAAAAACGGTCAAATGACTGGACGGTTTTCTGCAAATTTTTAACAGTGTGAAATAGTAACTTTAGTTAAATGCTATACACTGTTAAAAATTTGCAGCAAACTGTCCAGTCATTTGACCGTTTTTATAGAAAATGGTTACATAACCATAATATGGGCAATAATGTGGTCAGATTAGAGTTAAATTACGGTTATGTAACCATTTTCTATAAAAACGGTCAAATGACTGGACAGTTTGCTGCAAATTTTTAACAGTGTAGAAAAAATGCATCTTATTTTTTCGATAACTTCGGTTCGAATGAACATTTTTGCATGCAGTTTGCTTTTAAAATATTTCTAATGAATTATCTTAATATAATAAATGAAAATTAACAAACATATTATTTGTAGTCTTAAAAGGTACAAGATCCTTTAAAATGTTTTTCATTTACACAAAAGCTTATAAGACATAATTTTAGAAAGTTATTTTAATTAAAACGTATTTTCATTCAAACTTAAAATATTTATACAAAGCTGTATTTCTCTTTACAGGTACTGATTCAACTGATTCACATGCACAGTAATTTATAATTATGCACCGCATTAAGTATTAAAGTTAAGCTCCCGGATGAAGATGAAGTTTGCTCGTAATTTCCATAAAGGCAAAAGCAAGATTAGATGTATTAAAATTAGAAGCGAATGAAATTTTGAAGTAATAATATTTTGTTCTCGTCCTTTAGCATTGGTAAAGCTATAAAGGCTTTATTCATGAAAACAGATTTGAAATGTAGATTTGACAGGTTAAATTGTATCTATGTATGAAATGGGTTTATCATTAGTTATGCTGAAACAGGGAAGAAAAGTTTTTGAAAGGCTTTTTAATTATGTTAAATAAGTTTCCAGACGATTTCAAAGTTTTAATGTATTTTGAACTATGTCAGGAAAGTATATGGTGATGTACATATTGAGAAAATAGTTATAGTTAGCTCTTATACTATATCATTCTTAAAACTAGAAAGTCTTTATGCACATGTAAAAATTTAAATTTATGATTTCAGCTGTTGAATTTTATGCAAATATACATTTATCCTTAGTTATCTAGAGAGAAGAAAATTTTTCGAAAATATGCTATATTTTAATAAATAGTTTTCCAGATTATTCCAAAGTTTTAATGTATTAAGAACTAATGGCATGAAAGAATATGCTGATATATATAATTTGTTAATGTAGTAATATTTCATTATTGTACCATAAAATTTAAAGCTAGATATCCAAAGTTTTATGCATGAAAATATATTGTAAACTTAGATTTTTAGATGTTGATTTTTATGTTTTAAGTATGACATGATTTATTATTGGCTTTCAAAAACAGAAAAAAAGCTTCCTGGAATCTTTCAAATTTTATAAAAAAAAAACATATGTTTTGCTGAAAAGAAAGTTTCAACTTTGGGAATTTTTATGATATTGAAGATTACTTATGTGTAAAAAAAAAATAAACTGAATTTGTGTTTTATTGTTAAAACTCAGCTTCTTTTTTGTTTAAACACAAACTTTGTTTAAACACTTTCTACCTTGAATTTGCTTCATTGTCTAAAACAAGCAAACAACAAAAAAAACACCCCTTAAAATTGTTATTATATATTTTATGATTAGAACCAAAGCAAGTTTGTCATTTATAACTGAACATTTCTAAATCTGTTATTTTATTAAGTATCTTTATAGATCATTACACTTTGAGCACTGTTTCTGTCATCTATAGCAGAAATGCCTCAAAAAAGACATATCTACACGATCTTATTTTCGATTAAACAAGACCAAAAAATATCCTGTTTTCGTAACTGGAAAATAATTAAATTTATCAACAGTGTTAAGATAATATAAATATGCGCCTCTATAGTCTTCCTTAAAATGTTTTTCATTTATACGAAAGCTTATGACAGAAGTATATGTGAATTAAAACAGATTCTCATTAAAACTAAAAATATATTTCTAAAACTCTCTTACTCCTTACAGATACTGATTCAACTGATGCATAGCATGCACAGTAATTTATGTTTGTGCACAGAATTAAGTAGTAAAGACTAAGCTTTCGGATGCAAAAAAATTTGCTCGCAATTTCCATAAAGGCGAAATCAAGATTAGATGTATTAAATTTAGAAACGAATGACATTTTGATGTAATAATATTTTATTCTCGCACATTAACATTATAAAAGCTATAAAGGCTTTATTCATGAAAACTGATTTGAAATGTAGATTTATTATTTTAAATTGTATCTATGTATGAATTGTGTGTGTGTGTGGGTTTATCATTAGTTATGCTGAAACAGGAAATAAAAGTTTTTGAAAGGCTTTTTAATAATATTAAATAAGTTTCCAGACTTTGTTGCAAAGTTTTAATGTATTTTGAACTATGTCAGGAAAGTATATGGTAATGTACATATTGAAAAAATAGTTATAGTTAGCTCTTACACTATATCATTCTTAAAACTAAAAAGCCTTTATGCACAGGTAAAAATTTAAATTTATGATTTCAGCAGTTTTGTTTTACGCAAATATACTTTTATCCTTAATCCTAGAGAGAAGAAAAGTTTTCAAAAAGAAATAGCATCTTTTTGATGCTATTTCTTAATAAATAGTTTTCCAGATTATTCCAATGTTTTAACGTATTAAGAACTAATGTCATGAAAATATGTTGATATATGAAGTTTGTTAAAGTAGTAATATTTCATTATTGTACCATAAAATTTAAAGCTATAAATCCAAACTTTTATGCATGGAAATATATTGTAAAATTAGATTTTTAGATGTTGATTTTTATTTTTTAAGTACGGCATGATTTATTATTGGCTTCCAAGAAGAGAAAAAATGCTTCATGGAATCTTTTAAATTTTATAAATTAAGGGAGGGATTAGCCCCCCTTTTCCCCCTTTATAATTAACCAATGAACCCGCAAAACTAATCAGGGAAGCGCCTTATCACTATGAGCTTATATACAAACTTTGAAGAAAATCGGATTTTTCTGCATGAAAAACCCATGTATCTAAATTAAGTGGGGTATCCCTCCGTTTCCCCTTAAATAATTAACCAATGAACCCTCAAAACTAATCAGAGAAGCGCCTTATCACAATGAACATATATGCAAAATTTGAAGAAAATCGAATAATTCTGCATGAAAAACCATTTACCTAAATTAAGAAGTGTTAGCCCCCGTTTTCCCCCTTTATACTTAAATAATGAACTCACAAAACAAATCAGGGAAGCGCCTTATCACAATGAACCTATAAACAAAATTTGTAGCAAAACGGTTATTTCTATCAAGAGTTATCGCATTACGTACATACATATATACATACATACATACGTACTTACAGAACGGAAGGCCACTTTTGCTCTCAGGCTTTGATAGCCTGATTTTAGCCTATTTTATCATTAAAACTTTGATAGCCTATTTTATTATTAAAACTCAGATTCTTTTTTGCTAAAATACTAAAATTTACTAACTTGAATTTGCTTCAGTATCTAAAACAAAACAAAACAAAAAAAAACCTTCAAATTGTTGTAATAGAATTTATGATTAACATCGAAAGAAGTTTGCCACTTATAACTATAAATTTCTAAATTCTATTATTTTATTATGTGTTTTTATAGATCATTACACTGTAACCGCTATTGCGGTCATCTATCATATATTCTAATACGAGCAAATCTTGTGTGTGGTTATATATATATATATATATATATATATATATGCAACTTTTATCTTAAAAACGGCTCTAACGATTTTGACGAAATTGTGTATCCTACCGTTTTGGGGCACCAGAAAACCATTGGGGTAGGTCACGTGTTCGAGAAAATTTGCTTAGTGGGTCATTTTGGGTCATCAAGGGTCAGGGTCAAGCTAATTCTATCTAAAAAACGGTTCAAACGATTTTGACTAAATTTTGTATCTTACCATTTTCGGGCACGAGAAGACTATTGCGCTGGGTCACATGTTCGAGAACTTTCGATTAGCGGGTCATTTTGGGGTCTACCCGTGTAAAGTTAATTTTATCTAAAAAACGGCTCTAACGATTTTTATTAAATTTTTGTGTCCTACGAGTTTCGAGAACGATAAAATCATTGAGCTAGGTCACATGTCCGAGTAAATTCAATTAGTGGGTCGAATTTGGGTCACTGTGGGGAAAGATCTAAAAAGCGGCTCAATTTACACTAAATTTTGCATCCAATGGTTTTCGGGAACGAGAAGACTGTTGGGCTAGGTCACATGTTCGAGAAAATTCAATTAGTGGGTCATTTTGGGTCATGGTCAAGCTAATTGTATCTAAAAAACGGTTCAAGCGATTTTGACGAAATTTTGTATCCGACTATTTTCGGGCACGAGATGACTATTGGGCTGGGTCACATGTTCGAGATCTTTCGATTAGTGGGTCATTTTTTGGTCAATGCGGGTCAAATTAATTTTATCTAAAAAACGGCTCTAACGATTTTGATTAAAGTTTGTATCCTACGAGTTTCTGCCACGCGAAAATCATTGGGCTAGGTCGCATGTTCGAGAAAATTCGATTAGTGGGTCATTTCTGGGTCATTGTGGGTCAAGATCTAAAAAGCGGCTCAATTTACACTAAATTTTGCATCCTACGGTTTTCGGGCACGAGAAGACTGTTGGGCTAAGTCACATGTTCGAGAAAATTCAATTAATGGGTCATTTTGGTCATGGGTCATAATATTTGAACTCAAATTTAATTTTGACTGAGCGTAGCTCGGTCTTCCCTGCTCGTATAGCATAAACGCGACAAAAACAAGACATATCTACAAGATCTCATTTTCGTTTAAACAAAAAAAAATATCATGTTTTCGTAACTGGAAAATAATTAAATTCAGGAGCAGTATTAAGATAGCATAAATATGCGCCTGTATAATATTGGCAGCTGGGGGGCTAGTATTATACTGTAAAAGTAACACTTTTTTTTGCAGTGTAGCATTAAGTATTAAGTATTAAAGTTAAGATTCCTGATGAAGATGAAGTTTTGTCCTAATTTTGATAAAAGCGAAAGCAAGATTAAATATATTAAAATTAGGAGCGAATGAAATTTTTATGTAATAATATTTTATTCTCGTACTTTAACGTTATTAAAGCTATAAAAGTTTTATTCATGAAAACACATTTGAAATTTAGATTTGACATTTTAAGGTGCTAAGTATGAAATGGGTTTATGATTCGTTATTCTGAATCATGAAAGAAAAGTTTTCGAAAGTATTTTTAATTTTATTAAATAAGTTTCCATATGATTACAAAGTCTTAATGTATTTTGAACTATGTCAGGAAAGTATATGGTGATGTACATATTGAGAAAATAGTTACATTTTGGTCTTATACTATAACATTCTTCAAATTAGAAATCCCTTATGCACAACTGAAAATGAGAATTTATGATTTCAGCTATTTAATTTTACGAAACTATAAATTTCTCCTTAGCTATATAAAAATAAACAAGCAAACTTTTCGAAAAGATTCTATATTTTAATAAATATGTTTCCGATTATTCCTAAGTATTAATGTATTAATAACTAATGGCCTGAAATAATATGTTGCTATATAGTTTGTTAAAGTAGTAAATTTCATTATTGTACCATAAAATTTAGAGCTAGAAATCCAAAGTTTTATGCATGAAAATATATTTTAAACTTACATTTTTATGTGTTGATTTTTACGTTTGACATGATTTGTTATTCTCTTTCAAGCACAAAAAAAAAGAAATAAAAATTTAAATTTTATAAATATATATGTAAGTAAATGATATATAAATAGTCACTTTACAGAACCAATATGACAAATAATCGATGAACAACAAAATATGCACTTTAATTTCAACTAATAACACTTTTAGTCGAAACTATACAACAAATTTACATTACGATAATCCAACCAGGCCTAACGACTATATCCATTTTACATCTCTTGCTTCATAACAAAAATAGAAAACTGGCTCTTAGCCAAATCTCGCGATTCAAACCATTTATAACTCGTGCATAGTTAGTTCATTTGATGAAGTGAAGTTTCTAAACATGGGTAATAACACTAGAGAGAGAGAGTCAGTTCATATCGTTTACATGAAGTGCTCAAACTGGAATCCTACAAATCGGTCATCCTGACGTGATGGCGTCTCGACATCAGATAATTTTTGAGAAGTAATATTGTGTTTCTTAAAGAGAAATGTAATATGAAAGATAAATCTACACTAGTATTGCTCTCCACGATTAATACTAATACCTGATCTAAAAAGGTGGATTAAACTTTGTGTCGTTAAATTAAAAATAAAAAAACAACGTGAAATAGTACAAATAAAAATATATAAGTTGGCAAACATCTGTTTCGGTGTCCCTAAAGCTCCATCATTAGTGCTAATTCAAAAAATTAAAACCGATTTAAAAGTTTAAGCCATGTAAAATATGCTTGCGTCTTTCGCACGCGCTAAGATTGAATGGCGGCAACCTTTTCAAAAACAACAGCGGAGTTAGGAAACACATGTGACGCAAAGACCAATAGGACTGCCCTGCCAAACCGCGCGAGTTTAAGTACAGAGGAGAAAAAACAGGGGGGGGGGAATGCATGGCTTAAACTTTTAAATCGGTTTTAATCTTTTGAATTGGCACTGATGATAGAGCTTTAGGGGCTCCGAAACATCTGTTTGCCAATTTATATATTTTTATTTGTGCTATTTCAAGTTGTTCATTTATTTTTAACTAATACTTGATGTCTGGTATACTAATATAAGATATAAATTTTATTTTTTGTTTTGACAGAAAATGTGTGTTATGACTTATTTAGACTTCAAGACAAGGACGCATGCAGAGTCCTTACTCAGACAATTTTATGTCCAAGGCACATCTTGATCCTTGGGGCACCATACTAGCATTTACGTGCCAGATAAATATAATTATTATACACTGTAAAAAAAAATGTTTCTTTATCTACAAGCATATTATATAACACAGAACGAAAATATGCAATAACCTCTTCCGAGTTACCCACGATTCCGAAAAAACGTTCTTTATCTTTAGAAATCTCAGAAACCAATATAGTTCCGAGATTTAAAGGAACATTTATATAAAAAAAAAGTTTCTTTACTTTCCACGGATTTTCGGAAATGTTTCCTAGTAGTGTTTATAATGTATTAAGCAGTTTTCTTAATCCGTAATATCGGTTTTAGGATGTTTTTATTTCTCAATTAAACATTTGAAGCTGTGTAACTAAATTTATACATTCAAGAGTAACAACATAATATTAATTTTAATGTTAAACTTACTCCTATCATGTTTGTCTCTAAAACATGTACACTGCAGAACATTTTCCGAAACGTTTCTGAAAGTGTCTGAGAAATCTGCTGCATGATACTAGAGGGGAAATTTCTGATTCAAGCAGAAAAATGTTTCAGCTAAAACACGGAAACTTTCCGATTCGTAATGAATTCATTACGAATCTTAATATTTAATTACGAATGGGAAAGGTTCCGTGTTTTAGCTGAAACATTTTTCTGCTTGAATCAGAAATTTCCCCTCTAGTATCATGCAGCAGATTTCTCAGACACTTTCAGAAACGTTTCGGAAAATGTTCTGCAGTGTATGTTGAACAGGAAAATATCTACTTGAGAATTGGTAGCATTAAAAACCGATGTTTACGTTTAGTTCGTAGTTTCGAGAATAATTAATTATGATAAATAATTGTATTGATTATTAAATCCATCTGATTTCTATGTAACCGTAGTCTAATTAGGGCATTTTTAAAGTAAGGTTAGTCAATAACTGAGCCTAGGCAAAAATAAGGTCTTCTTCGAACTATCAATACAACATTTTTATCATTGTTAAAGTTACGTTTAATAAAATTTGTTTGTAAGTGAAATTCCCTATTTTGTTTTGACAGAAAATGAATAGCTCTATGACATATTTTCGTCTTTTTAAGTATCATCACGCATCTTTTTTTTTTTTTTTTGGTACAAGGTTAACCTATATATATCTAATGTGAAATATCTTTTTTTTTTTCGTATAGATAAAAATTTAAATATTATTATTCTCATCAAACGTGTGTCTGAAATTTTTTCTGCTATCTATCTTTCTTTCAATAATTTCCTCAAACTCTTTAGTTAAGTATTCCCCAGCACGTACCTCATTCCTAAAATATTTAAATATTTTTTTTTTCTTTTACGGTTACATAACTTCTAAAATTTCCTCATTTATTATTCCGAAATAGTTTCAGTAGAGACACAATTTTTTTATTCTCTCTTTATTTATATATGCAGTTTCATTCATTTCTAACAGAAATTTGTTAAAGGCCAGTTAAACTATGCCTCTGACTACATTTTAAAGATTATATACTGCAACTTTTTTCATAAATTTTTACTTAACTGCAATTTCTTCTTTTACATAAAACAACGTGTTTTACTGAAATGTCATTGTACAATGTGAAAAGCCTGTTCAAAACCGCATGATACCTCATTCTTCGGTGTTCGTTTGGTATGTGCTTAGAAAAAGAGATGTTGACATCAGAATCAGTATACAGGGTGGTTATAATAAGTATCTCTATTTGAAGCTATCTGTAGCTTCAAGAAATAACCGGAATGAAACCAAAATCAGTACACTTACTATTCGAGAAGGGGGAAGAAGAATGGAACAATAAAAAAATGTATTGCAATAATCGCCGACAGATGGCGCTTTTGAGTGTGACATGTAATGTGTAATATTGTGTACCGTGGAGGTGTCGCAAACCTCAATGACTTTACCGCACATCACAACATGTGCGAAACATCACTCCTGACGCGTTACATTCCGCAGTTGAGCACGTCGTGCATCACCTGGATTGTGTCCTCCAGCACAATGAGCATATGAGACCTGAACATGATCGGCACCGCCATGCGAAAGCGTAATCACGTTCACCGTGACATTTTCCAATAAATTAGCTATGCTATCCGGTTTTACGCCTTAATTCTTTGTTCTTGTATTACACATTACATTTCACACTCAATAGCACCGTTTGTCGGTGATTATTACAATTATTATTTTTATTTTTACATTCTTCTTCCCCATTTTTGAATAGTAAGTTTACCAATTTCGGTTTCATTCGGGTTATTCCTTCAAGCTACAGACGGCTCCAAATAGAGATACTTATGTTATAACCACTCGGTATATGATAATATTCGTAAATTTTTAAGCGTTTTTTAATTAGTTTTAAAGGAATTTAATAAATAAACACATTTTTCAATAATGCCGACATTAATATTGAAATAACAGGAGATGCTAGGGATTTGTAGTCAGAATTACAAATATGTCAGGTAAATTTGAAATGGATGAGGAATTAAAAAAATATTATGCAAAATTCCATAGAAATCACAATTTAGAACGTTTTTAGAACGTTTGTTGCTAATTTTAACGTTTTAAATTTTAATTTTTTAGAAGCTATTCTTACAGAGCATTTGTATCTTAAAAGTAACCGTCATGCGAAATTTCAAGTTCCAACATCCTCCAGTTTCACAGAAAGTCGTAAGCTTAGAACGTTTTTTTCCATTGCACACACTTTTAAATTTCGATTTTTTTTAACTGTTCTGTGGGTGCATTTACGTCTTAAATGTAGCAGCCGTATCAAATTTCAAGTTTCCATCCTTAAAAATTACATAGAAATCGTAATTTAAAACGTTTTAGAATGCTTTTCGCGCATTTCACTCTTTTAAATTTCGAATTATTCTTATCCTTTCTGTTTTGCGATTTACGTCTTAAAAGTGATAGCCACGAACATTTTACATATCTTTCTCTAACCAAATCTATATAAATCTCAATTTAGAACTTGTTAGAACGTTTTCTACTTTTTATCACTATTTTGAATTTTGAATTTTTTAGAAATCATTCTTAGCATTACCTTAAAAGTAACCCACATGCCAAATTTAAAGTTCCTAGTCTCTTCAGTAACACAAATTTCGTATGTTTAGAAAGTTTTGCTCTCCTGCACCCTTTTAAATGTCGATTTTTTTAAAACTGTTCTCTGCGTGTTAAAGGTAATAGCCATGTCAAATTTCAAGTTTCTATCTCCAACTGTTCTATAGAAATCGTAATTTAAAACGTTTTTAGAACACATTTGGCACTTTTAAATTTTAAATTTTCTTTAAAAACTGTTATGTGCGAGTATTTACGTCCTAAAAGTAACAATGTCAAAGTTTAAGTTTCTATCCATAACAATTACATCGAAATAGTAATTTAGAACGTTTTCCGCCGCAATTCATCCTTTTAAATTTTAAAATTTTATGGAAACCCTTCTTTAGTGAGCATTTATATCTTAAAATTAAGCGCCATGTCAAATTTCTAGTGTCTAGTCCCTTCAGTATCACAAAAATCTTAATTCCGAATGTTTTTTTTTTCTCCTGCTGCACCATTTTAAATTTCGAAAATTTTTAAAAACTGTTCTGTCCGTGCATTTGTGCCTTAAAAGTAGCTGCCATATCAAACTTCAAGTTTTTGTCCTTACCAATTCCATAGAAATCGTATTTTGGAACATTTTTTGAACGCTTTTAGCACTTTAAAAAATTTTAAATTTTGAAATTTTTAGAAACTGTTCTTAGAGAGCATTTATAAGTAACTATCATTCAACATTTTTAGTTTCTACCCCTTTTAGTATCACAAAAATAGTGATTTTGAAAAATTTGTTCCCCTGCACTTTTTTGAGAGTATTAGTACCGACATAAAATATAGCCTACGTTGGAGCAGGGACTGCCCTATGAATTTCCTAAAATCAATTTGAAATATGTTTCCTCTTTCTAGAGATTACCCATCCTACAAACAAACAAACATAAGTTACTTTTTTATAATATTAGTATAGATTTGAAAATGTCCACTTTTTTTTAAATATGACGTCATATTCACATTTTTTGTGTAGTTACTTCTAGTCATACTACTTGATTTATTAACAAATTTCTGAAAATGTCTGCTTAATTTCAAATATGGCGTCACTTTCCGCAACTTTCTGTACTTACTCATATTTATGCTACTTGTACACTGTAAAAAAAAATCTGTAAGTCTACAAAACTAGTTTTTGTAAAGCTACAGAAATCTGTATGCTTACTAACATTTTATTTGTAACGCGGGTAAAATGTTATCCATCGCTTTGTGAACGTACATGAAATATTCATGTTTCTCATATCAGCCAATTAGAATGCTTTCTGTGGTGACGTAGTGACTATTGACGCAGTCGCAGAAGCGTAAAAGCTCAGGCAGCTTGGCACCAGACTGGCGAGATCGAGGCGTAAAATTTTCTTGTTTGCTTGCGGCGTGAAGAAATCAGGTTTCAGCACGTGTTCGTAATGTCCTAAGTTTTTGAAAGGTAAGTTATTTTCTCTTATTTATTGTATTATTTCTCTTTCAATTTCAATGTTTATAAATTTTTTGTACTAGTATTTGTTATATATTTTTTTTTCAGTTCTGAAAAAATGTTTTCTAAACCAGCCAGAAAGATCTCGATGCCGCTGAAATAAGTAGAAATTTTCAACAGACTCGTCGTTTCGTCTTCATAATGATGTCTGCAATGGAGAAAGAAAAATCCGGGTCTCTTATTTAGTCATCGGAGTGTGAAAAGTAGGCTATTCATAGATTTTTTCTTTTATTAAACAATTTTACACGCTAATAATAAAAAAAAATGTATACGTGTAGAAATATCATCATCAACATGTTTAAAAAAAAATTAATATGGATTTTTTTCTGCATTAAAAGCTTTAAAATAAATAGCAATTGCTTTTGAGGTAAATATTAAGTGTTAAATCTAGCAAATTTGAGTTTTAAAACATTAAAAACTACAAAATTTCTTGTAAAACACAGGCATTGAAAGTTTTTAGCTTTTTCACTGAAATCAGAATATTCTTAATCTTAATGTCATTTTGTCTCTTTCTGAGACATACAAAATCATGAAAAAAAATCATGATCTAAAATAGGGGGGAGGGGGAGGTAAATGGATAAAATTATAATAGTGTACAAATTCTATGCTTTTAAGTTTTCCTTGTAACATTTTCAATATTGTAAATATATGAGTAACAATATAAGCTTAATTTTTTTTTTCTAGTTTTCCCAGTTTCACAAAATATTCTTTGAAATGTGAAATGAAGCGGGGGGGGGGGGGGGGGGGCTAAAGAAAAAAAAAGAACTAGATTTAAAAAAAATATATTTCTTTAAAAAGCACTAAACTAAAATACATAATAAATTACCTCTATTTTGTGCTCCTAATGCCTGCACATGTAAATTTTATGACATTATCTCTGATTTTTGTTTTTTTTGCTTCAGTTTGAGTATCTATGCTAATACAGTACAGAAATTTTAACACAAGGATGTGCTTGAACTCATAATATAGTAGTATTATAAATAAAAGAAATTAGCGTGGACAGATATAATACTGGTTTTAACACCTACATTAATAATACTAGAACTATGTTAGTGAAGAACTGCTCAGTAAATCGACAAAGAAATTGCATATGAAAGTATATAGATATATTTATTTATTTTTGACAGTGTAAAATTTGAAATTGAGTGGTGTTTAAAAGTTAATAAGTTTGATAAAAATGAAATTGTTCGCCCAGGTCATTGCCACTGTTGATATGATGTCAGCGTTACATGTTTTTAGTTTATAATATAGATTCTTAATTTAGAAAATTCGGCAAACTTGTTACTTTTGAATTCAAATTAAATTTAAAATTTAAATGTTTCTTCTGTTTATTGGGATTTGTTTTCATTCACTTTCCATGTAAAATTAAATTATTTAAATATTTTAATTATGATTAATTAAAATTTTATATTATGATTAATTAATATTTATTATAATATATATTAGATTAATTAATATTTTATATTATGATTGCCAGTTAGGCAGTTTTTTTTATTTAAAATGCTACTGCGTTTCCAAACAGCAATATTTGCCAGATAAATGATAGTAGAAATAATATATAATAATGACAGATCAAATGCGTCAAATATTGCTATTTGAAAATAGTGGTAGCAATCATAAAAAAAAATCCTTCCCTTCCCATATGATAACACTTCAATTTTATCCCCTTTTTCTTCCTCACAGAATGAACTCATAAAAGTAATATTGCCTGAAGACACCAGTTTAAAATTTACGGGCAATCGTACTTTTTTAACATATTAAACAGATTTCTAATTTTACGGGGAATTATACTTTTTAACATATTAAGCTAATTTTATAGGCCATATCCATTTTTTCGCAGGGCACATATCACCAGTTGTTTTATTTATAAACTCAGTAAGGATATTTTATTTATATTGCTGTATTAAAATCTTTTTTTTAGTTTACCTAAAAATCGTAAAATCAGCTTCTGCTCATTTAGTGCTGTTGTTATAATGCTCATTTAATATCGAATTGAATTTCTACATATTTAAATATCTATAGTAAAACTTAAGTCAATTTTCTTATCCATAACATACAAAGACTTATGGCGATTGCTGTGGTAATATTGAAACACGTTAGGACTTATTGCTTATTTTGAATCTAAGTATTTTGATATATGTGAGGAAAACTCCATTCTAGATATTTAAAACTGAAAAATTCGATTTCATATTAAAAGAATACCATTACAAAAACTCCAATATACAAAAATTTTACGTAAAATTTTTTCTGTATAATATTGAAAAGCCATTAGTAAACTACTGCAAAAATTTTGTACAGTTACAAATACTTTTTGGTGAGTGTAAATAAAATATTTTCGATACAATACTAAAAAATTATTAGCAAATTTACAATAATTCTTCTAAAGTGGCAATGAACTTTCTGGCGAGAATACAAAAACTGTTTCAGATACAATAATACAAAATCACTGGTAATTTTTCTGATATTACTTTAATAAAATTACCAAAAACCGTTTTGCTAAAGTACATTAAATGTTTTAAGGGGGGGAGGGGAGATACACTTACAAAAGATTTTTTTGTACATTTACTAAGAATTGTTTTGTAAATTTGTGAGGGACTTTATAGTACATTTACTACGATTTATTTAGTATTGTACTTAAGGGGGAAGTTCAGGTTGAGCAGCCGGAAAATGACAATAATTTGACCATTACTAAAAGTTCTGTAGTTTCAAAACCAATTAATGAAATACAACAATTTTTTTCTATACTTTCATAAAATACTAATGGTTTTTAAAAAACATTCAAATATATATATTTAGCAACATTAATTAGTTAAATTTTAATGACAAAATTAATGTTTTAAAAATATATTTTCAGATATGCATTTTGCGCGCAAGATTTTAAAAATTCTACTGCAGATACATATTTAATATTGTATTTATATTTACTTATACTACTATATTTTACACTGAACCTCAATTTAGCCAGAGTTTTGTCATAGAAAATTTTTTATTGAATAAATAAGCACATTTTTTACTAAATTTAATAAATATGATTTTTAAAGCCATTAATTATGCAAATGAATTTGAATGTACTTTTAAATTTAGGCTCAGTGTAAAATGTAGTAGTATAAGTAAATATAAATGCAATATTAAATATATATCTGCAGTAGAATTTTTAAAATCTTGTGCGCAAAATCCATATTTGAAAATTCATATTTTAAAAACGTTAATTTTGTCATTAAAATTTAACTAATTAATATTGCTAAATTTATAGATATTTGAATGTTTTTGAAAACCATTAGTATTTTATGAAAGTATAAAAAAAAATTATATTTCATTAATTGGTTTTGAAACTACAGAGCTTTTAGTAATGATCAAATTAATGACATTTTCCGGCTGCTCAACCTGAACTCCACCCTTAAGTACAATACTAAATAAATCGTAGTAAATGTACTGTAAAGTTCCTCACAAATTTACAAAACAATTCTTAGTAAATGTACAAAAAAATCTTTTGTAAGTGTACTAAATAATCCTTAGTAAATTTACTAAAAATTCTTTAGGAAACACTTTAAAAAATGTTAGTACGTTTACTAAATAATCCTTAGTAAATTTACTAAAAATTCTTTAGGAAACTTCCAGAAAAAACGTTAGTACGTTTACTAAATAATCCTTAGTAAATTTACTAAAAATTCTTTAGGAAACTTCCTGAAAAAACGTTAGTACGTTTACTAAATAATCCTTAGTAAATTTACTAAAAATTCTTTAGGAAGCTCCTTAAAAAACGTTAGTAAGTTTACTAAATAATCCTTAGTAAATTTACTAAATAATCCTTAGTAAATTTACTAAAAATTCTTTAGGAAACTCCCTAAAAAATCGTTAGTAAGTTTACAAAAAATTCTTTAGTAAACTTCCTAAAAAATCGTTAGTAAGTTTACTGAACATTATTTAGTAACAGTTACTAAAACAACTTTAGTTATTTTACATGATTTTTTTTTGTTAGTTACATGAAAAGTTCTGGGCATCCCAGTTTCCTAGAAAATTCTTAGTAACCTTACAGATTTTTTTTTACAGTGTACTATTGATAAATGGTTAAAAATTTTTGTTATACTTGCAATATGACATCACATGCGATGAAAATCAACAAAAATCTTCAAAGTTTGAATTCGTATACCTTCAAAAATGTCTGTATGTATAATCACGATATTATTAAAGATTGGCTTGTCTTTTACAGAATATGTGCATTGTAGAAAAAAAAAATATATTTTTTTACTCAGTCATGCATTTCACGCAGCATAACACTGTATAAATTAAGGTTTCCTCATATCTATTTTTTATATGAAGAATAATATTTTTTTATGTATAAAGATCTACCCATAAATCAAAATTATTTCATTAACAATGCAAAAAATAAAAAAATAAATAAAATACGGCAAAATTTTACCTTTTTTAAGGAATAAAATTAGTTATAACTCAAACTCTCACAACGTTCTCGAGATATCACGCGCGCAATGACTGAAAACGTGGTGCCTCACTGTAAGCAATTTGCAGCAAACTGTCCAGTCATTTGACCGTTTTTATAGAAAATGGTTACATAACTATAATTTAACTATATGTTAACCCTAATATGGGCACAGAATAGAGTTAAATGACGGTTATGCAACCGTTTAATATGAAAACGGTCAAATGACTGGACAGTTTAATGCAAATTTTTTACAGTGCGGCACCACATTTTCAGTCATTGCGCGCGTGATATCTTGATAATATAGTGAGAGTTTGAGTTATAACTGACTTTATTCATTAAAAAAGATAAAATTTTGCCTTATTTTATTTATAAAAAATATATATGAAGAAACCTTAATTTTTATACAGTGTCATTCTGCGTGAAATGCCTGACTGAGTAAAAAAAAAATATATATATATTTTCTACAATGCACAAATTCTGTAAAAGACAACGCTTTCTTTAATAATATCATTATTATACATACGGACATTTTTGAATGTTTGCGAATTCAAACTTTGAAGTTTTTTGTTGATTTCCATCGCATTTAAAAGGCATAAGAACTCTTAAGAAATACTTCCCAAACGGAAGCATATTTGTGTTATCATCTTAATATTGCGGCTGAGTCTCATTATTTTCCAGTTACGAAAACCGAATATTTTTTTGTTTTGTTTGATCAAAAATAAGATATGGTAGATATAATTTCTTATGTTTGCAGCGTTCCTGTTATCGATAATCGAAATAGCGGTTAAAATGTAATGATCTATAAAAATACTTAATAAAATAATAGCTTTTAGAAATGTGTAGTCATAAATGAAAAACTTGTTTCTACGATAATCCTAAAATCTTTTTCAGTTCATTCATTTTCACTTCATCAGTTTCATTCATTTTCTTTTTAAATATTGAAGCATTTTATTTCCTTTCCTTTTGCCACGTGGATATCTTTCAATTAAAAAAAAAACTTTTATTGTGGATTTGAATTGTTGACAACTACTGTAACGAAAACTGATTAAATTTTATAGGGAATGAGTGTTATCTTGTTGGTTTCGTTTTAATTAAAAATTAACGATAATGTATTTAGAAAGGATTATTTTAATTACCTAGGCTGCGTCTTAATACCCTTGTATGTAAAATTTAACGATTTCCGCTTCTAAACTGTGGATTTATATAGAAAGCCAGACTGATAGACAAATTTTCATTTTTTATTTTAGATTAATTTATATATATTTTATTCGATATTTTAAAGAATTCTAGTAAATTCATTCTTTAACACCCTGGGGGGGGGAGGTGTCCCCGAAGACAGAGGTGATACGAAAAGGGATCCGTGATAACTTAAAGTTTGAGAACCAATGTTCTAGATTACCACATGTGTTCTAATTAGACTATAATAATTAGAAACACATAAAATAGCTTTTAATATAAATAATATAATAATCAATTTAAATAATAAATAATATAATAATCAATCAGTTTCAGAATGTCAATTAATCATTTTGTCTTTTCTAGTAATACACCTTACCTAGATTCAAAAGAAAACAAAAATTCTTCAAATTAATGGACAAAAACCAAGATTATGATTTCTGTTGTAAAATATTTAACAATCTGCAATTATCTATAATGGTTACAAATCTGCATTAGGGGATCAAAATTTTTTCGCTCATCTCTCAAAAACAAATAAACAAATTTATAGGCTTCTCTTCAAAAAATTGTAAACTTTGGATATTATTATCGTTTTGAAGATGAATTTTATGTAAAAGAAATTACTGAATTCGTATTTTATTGTCAAAACTCAGCTTCTTTTTTGTACAACTACAAACACTTTATCTTGAATTTGCTTCCTTATCTAAAACAAACAAACAAAAAAACAGCTCTTAAAATTGTTTTAAAACATTTTAGGATTATCGTAGAAACATGTTTTTCATTTATGACTACACATTTCTAAAAGCTATTATTTTATTAAGTATTTTTATAGATCATTACATTTTAACCGCTATTTCGATTATCGATAACAGGAACGCTGCAAACATAAGACATTATATCTATCATATCTTATTTTTGATTAAACAAAACAAAAAAATATTCGGTTTTCGTAACTGGAAAATAATGAAACTCAGCCGCAATATTAAGATAACACAAATATGCGTCCGTTTGGGAAGTATTTCTTAAGAGGTCTTATGCCTTTTAAATGCGATGAAAATCAACAAAAAACTTCAATGTTTCAATTACTGTATCTACAAAAATGTTTTTATATATAAAAATGATATAATTAAAGATTTTATATCTTTTACAGAATTTGTGCATTATAATTTTTTTTTTACTCAGTCATGCATTTCACGCAGCATAACACTGTATAAATTAAGGTTTCTTCATATCTATTTTTATATGCACTTTAAAAACGACATTTTCAAAACTGAGCAAAAAACACTCAAATCTGAGTATGTCGCAGAGTAAAAATGGCTCCGAATCAAAATTACTCAAGTTTGAAACATGTATATACTCATTTCTGAAAACATGTACACACTCAAGAATAAAACATCATGTGCTCCTATTTGAGTATTTCTACGTTTCAAAAATGAGTATGAACTGACTTCAATTCTATGTGCTCATTTTTGAGTATTTCCATGTTTCAAAATTGAGTTTGAACTGATTCTAATCATTTTTGAGTATGTCCATGATTCAAAAATAAGTATGAACTGACCTCTATGTGTTCAGTTTTGAGTATGTCCCTGTTTCAATATTCTGAGTGCTTCTGGTATTTCAGAATTGAAAGCAATGGGTCATCCTATTCGAAACAAAAAGTTTCTCAGTAAAAGGAAAATATTGATTTGAAAGTGTCAGTTTTCTCAGTGTAAATAATAATAATTTTTTTATGTATAAAGATCTATCCGCAAATAAAAATTATTTCATGAACAATGCAAAAAATAAAAAATAAATAAAATAAGGCAAAATTTTACTTTTTTAATGAATAAAATTAATTATAAGTCAAACTCTCACTACGTTCTCAAGATATCATGTGCGCAATGACTGAAAACGTGGTGCCGCACTGTAATAAATTTGCAGCAAACTGTCCAGTCATTCGACCGTTTTCATAGAAAACGGGTGCATAACCGTAATTTAACTCTATTATGGCCATATTATTGCCCATATTGGCGTTAGAATAGAGTTACATTACGGCTATGTAACCATTTTCTATAAAAACGGTCAAATGACTGGACGGTTTTCTGCAAATTTTTAACAGTGTGAAATAGTAACTTTAGTTAAATGCTATACACTGTTAAAAATTTGCAGCAAACTGTCCAGTCATTTGACCGTTTTTATAGAAAATGGTTACATAACCATAATATGGGCAATAATGTGGTCAGATTAGAGTTAAATTACGGTTATGTAACCATTTTCTATAAAAACGGTCAAATGACTGGACAGTTTGCTGCAAATTTTTAACAGTGTAGAAAAAATGCATCTTATTTTTTCGATAACTTCGGTTCGAATGAACATTTTTGCATGCAGTTTGCTTTTAAAATATTTCTAATGAATTATCTTAATATAATAAATGAAAATTAACAAACATATTATTTGTAGTCTTAAAAGGCACAAGATCCTTTAAAATGTTTTTCATTTACACAAAAGCTTATAAGACATAATTTTAGAAAGTTATTTTAATTAAAACGTATTTTCATTCAAACTTAAAATATTTATACAAAGCTGTATTTCTCTTTACAGGTACTGATTCAACTGATTCACATGCACAGTAATTTATAATTATGCACCGCATTAAGTATTAAAGTTAAGCTTCCGGATGAAGATGAAGTTTGCTCGTAATTTCCATAAAGGCAAAAGCAAGATTAGATGTATTAAAATTAGAAGCGAATGAAATTTTGAAGTAATAATATTTTGTTCTCGTCCTTTAGCATTGGTAAAGCTATAAAGGCTTTATTCATGAAAACAGATTTGAAATGTAGATTTGACAGGTTAAATTGTATCTATGTATGAAATGGGTTTATCATTAGTTATGCTGAAACAGGGAAGAAAAGTTTTTGAAAGGCTTTTTAATTATGTTAAATAAGTTTCCAGATGATTTCAAAGTTTTAATGTATTTTGAACTATGTCAGGAAAGTATATGGTGATGTACATATTGAGAAAATAGTTATAGTTAGCTCTTATACTATATCATTCTTAAAACTAGAAAGTCTTTATGCACATGTAAAAATTTAAATTTATGATTTCAGCTGTTGAATTTTATGCAAATATACATTTATCCTTAGTTATCTAGAGAGAAGAAAATTTTTCGAAAATATGCTATATTTTAATAAATAGTTTTCCAGATTATTCCAAAGTTTTAATGTATTAAGAACTAATGGCATGAAAGAATATGCTGATATATATAATTTGTTAATGTAGTAATATTTCATTATTGTACCATAAAATTTAAAGCTAGATATCCAAAGTTTTATGCATGAAAATATATTGTAAACTTAGATTTTTAGATGTTGATTTTTATGTTTTAAGTATGACATGATTTATTATTGGCTTTCAAAAACAGAAAAAATGCTACCTGGAATCTTTCAAATTTTATAAAAAAAAAAATATATATGTTTTGCTGAAAAGAAAGTTTCAACTTTGGGAATTTTTATGATATTGAAGATTACTTATGTGTAAAAAAAAAATAAACTGAATTTGTGTTTTATTGTTAAAACTCAGCTTCTTTTTTGTTTAAACACAAACTTTGTTTAAACACTTTCTACCTTGAATTTGCTTCATTGTCTAAAACAAGCAAACAACAAAAAAAACACCCCTTAAAATTGTTATTATATATTTTATGATTAGAACCAAAGCAAGTTTGTCATTTATAACTGAACATTTCTAAATCTGTTATTTTATTAAGTATCTTTATAGATCATTACACTTTGAGCACTGTTTCTGTCATCTATAGCAGAAATGCCTCAAAAAAGACATATCTACACGATCTTATTTTCGATTAAACAAGACCAAAAAATATCCTGTTTTCGTAACTGGAAAATAATTAAATTTATCAACAGTGTTAAGATAATATAAATATGCGCCTCTATAGTCTTCCTTAAAATGTTTTTCATTTATACGAAAGCTTATGACAGAAGTATATGTGAATTAAAACAGATTCTCATGAAAACTAAAAATATATTTCTAAAACTCTCTTACTCCTTACAGATACTGATTCAACTGATGCATAGCATGCACAGTAATTTATGTTTGTGCACAGAATTAAGTAGTAAAGACTAAGCTTTCGGATGCAAAAAAACTTTGCTCGCAATTTCCATAAAGGCGAAATCAAGATTAGATGTATTAAATTTAGAAACGAATGACATTTTGATGTAATAATATTTTATTCTCGCACATTAACATTATAAAAGCTATAAAGGCTTTATTCATGAAAACTGATTTGAAATGTAGATTTATTATTTTAAATTGTATCTATGTATGAATTGTGTGTGTGTGTGGGTTTATCATTAGTTATGCTGAAACAGGAAATAAAAGTTTTTGAAAGGCTTTTTAATAATATTAAATAAGTTTCCAGACTTTGTTGCAAAGTTTTAATGTATTTTGAACTATGTCAGGAAAGTATATGGTAATGTACATCTTGAAAAAATAGTTATAGTTAGCTCTTACACTATATCATTCTTAAAACTAAAAAGCCTTTATGCACAGGTAAAAATTTAAATTTATGATTTCAGCAGTTTTGTTTTACGCAAATATACTTTTATCCTTAATCCTAGAGAGAAGAAAAGTTTTCAAAAAGAAATAGCATCTTTTTGATGCTATTTCTTAATAAATAGTTTTCCAGATTATTCCAATGTTTTAACGTATTAAGAACTAATGTCATGAAAATATGTTGATATATGAAGTTTGTTAAAGTAGTAATATTTCATTATTGTACCATAAAATTTAAAGCTATAAATCCAAACTTTTATGCATGGAAATATATTGTAAAATTAGATTTTTAGATGTTGATTTTTATTTTTTAAGTACGGCATGATTTATTATTGGCTTCCAAGAAGAGAAAAAATGCTTCATGGAATCTTTTAAATTTTATAAATTAAGGGAGGGATTAGCCCCCCTTTTCCCCCTTTATAATTAACCAATGAACCCGCAAAACTAATCAGGGAAGCGCCTTATCACTATGAGCTTATATACAAACTTTGAAGAAAATCGGATTTTTCTGCATGAAAAACCCATTTATCTAAATTAAGTGGGGTATCCCTCCGTTTCCCCCTAAATAATTAACCAATGAACCCCCAAAACTAATCAGAGAAGCGCCTTATCACAATGAACATATATGCAAAATTTGAAGAAAATCGAATAATTCTGCATGAAAAACCATTTACCTAAATTAAGAAGTGTTAGCCCCCGTTTTCCCCCTTTATACTTAAATAATGAACTCACAAAACAAATCAGGGAAGCGCCTTATCACAATGAACCTATAAACAAAATTTGTAGCAAAACGGTTATTTCTATCAAGAGTTATCGCATTACGTACATACATATATACATACATACATACGTACTTACAGAACGGAAGGCCACTTTTGCTCTCAGGCTTTGATAGCCTGATTTTAGCCTATTTTATCATTAAAACTTTGATAGCCTATTTTATTATTAAAACTCAGATTCTTTTTTGCTAAAATACTAAAATTTACTAACTTGAATTTGCTTCAGTATCTAAAACAAAACAAAACAAAAAAAAACCTTCAAATTGTTGTAATAGAATTTATGATTAACATCGAAAGAAGTTTGCCACTTATAACTATAAATTTCTAAATTCTATTATTTTATTATGTGTTTTTATAGATCATTACACTGTAACCGCTATTGCGGTCATCTATCATATATTCTAATACGAGCAAATCTTGTGTGTGGTTATATATATATATGCAACTTTTATCTTAAAAACGGCTCTAACGATTTTGACGAAATTGTGTATCCTACCGTTTTGGGGCACCAGAAAACCATTGGGGTAGGTCACGTGTTCGAGAAAATTCGATTAGTGGGTCATTTTGGGTCATCAAGGGTCAGGGTCAAGCTAATTCTATCTAAAAAACGGTTCAAACGATTTTGACTAAATTTTGTATCTTACCATTTTCGGGCACGAGAAGACTATTGCGCTGGGTCACATGTTCGAGAACTTTCGATTAGCGGGTCATTTTGGGGTCTACCCGTGTAAAGTTAATTTTATCTAAAAAACGGCTCTAACGATTTTTATTAAATTTTTGTGTCCTACGAGTTTCGAGAACGATAAAATCATTGAGCTAGGTCACATGTCCGAGTAAATTCAATTAGTGGGTCGAATTTGGGTCACTGTGGGGAAAGATCTAAAAAGCGGCTCAATTTACACTAAATTTTGCATCCAATGGTTTTCGGGAACGAGAAGACTGTTGGGCTAGGTCACATGTTCGAGAAAATTCAATTAGTGAGTCATTTTGGGTCATGGTCAAGCTAATTGTATCTAAAAAACGGTTCAAGCGATTTTGACGAAATTTTGTATCCGACTATTTTCGGGCACGAGATGACTATTGGGCTGGGTCACATGTTCGAGATCTTTCGATTAGTGGGTCATTTTTTGGTCAATGCGGGTCAAATTAATTTTATCTAAAAAACGGCTCTAACGATTTTGATTAAAGTTTGTATCCTACGAGTTTCGGCCACGCGAAAATCATTGGGCTAGGTCACATGTTCGAGAAAATTCGATTAGTGGGTCATTTCTGGGTCATTGTGGGTCAAGATCTAAAAAGCGGCTCAGTTTACACTAAATTTTGCATCCTATGGTTTTCGGGCACGAGAAGACTGTTGGGCTAAGTCACATGTTCGAGAAAATTCAATTAATGGGTCATTTTGGTCATGGGTCATAATATTTGAACTCAAATTTAATTTTGACTGAGCGTAGCTCGGTCTTCCCTGCTCGTATAGCATAAACGCGACAAAAACAAGACATATCTACAAGATCTCATTTTCGTTTAAACAAAAAAAATATCATGTTTTCGTAACTGGAAAATAATTAAATTCAGGAGCAGTATTAAGATAGCATAAATATGCGCCTGTATAATATTGGCAGCTGGGGGGCTAGTATTATACTGTAAAAGTAACACTTTTTTTTTGCAGTGTAGCATTAAGTATTAAGTATTAAAGTTAAGATTCCTGATGAAGATGAAGTTTTGTCCTAATTTTGATAAAAGCGAAAGCAAGATTAAATATATTAAAATTAGGAGCGAATGAAATTTTTATGTAATAATATTTTATTCTCGTACTTTAACGTTATTAAAGCTATAAAAGTTTTATTCATGAAAACCCATTTGAAATTTAGATTTGACATTTTAAGGTGCTAAGTATGAAATGGGTTTATGATTCGTTATTCTGAATCATGAAAGAAAAGTTTTCGAAAGTATTTTTAATTTTATTAAATAAGTTTCCATATGATTACAAAGTCTTAATGTATTTTGAACTATGTCAGGAAAGTATATGGTGATGTACATATTGAGAAAATAGTTACATTTTGGTCTTATACTATAACATTCTTCAAATTAGAAATCCCTTATGCACAACTGAAAATGAGAATTTATGATTTCAGCTATTTAATTTTACGAAACTATAAATTTCTCCTTAGCTATATAAAAATAAACAAGCAAACTTTTCGAAAAGATTCTATATTTTAATAAATATGTTTCCGATTATTCCTAAGTATTAATGTATTAATAACTAATGGCCTGAAATAATATGTTGTTATATAGTTTGTTAAAGTAGTAAATTTCATTATTGTACCATAAAATTTAGAGCTAGAAATCCAAAGTTTTATGCATGAAAATATATTTTAAACTTACATTTTTATGTGTTGATTTTTACGTTTGACATGATTTGTTATTCTCTTTCAAGCACAAAAAAAAAGAAATAAAAATTTAAATTTTATAAATATATATGTAAGTAAATGATATATAAATAGTCACTTTACAGAACCAATATGACAAATAATCGATGAACAACAAAATATGCACTTTAATTTCAACTAATAACACTTTTAGTCGAAACTATACAACAAATTTACATTACGATAATGCAACCAGGCCTAACGACTATATCCATTTTACATCTCTTGCTTCATAACAAAAATAGAAAACTGGCTCTTAGCCAAATCTCGCGATTCAAACCATTTATAACTCGTGCATAGTTAGTTCATTTGATGAAGTGAAGTTTCTAACCATGGGTAATAACACTAGAGAGAGAGAGTCAGTTCATATCGTTTACATGAAGTGCTCAAACTGGAATCCTACAAATCGGTCATCCTGACGTGATGGCGTCTCGACATCAGCATCTTGATTTGTTAGATTTTCTTTTCTTTCTGGATATTTCTCTCTGTCTTTAGAACCTGCATATCTAATATCTCTGTAATTTCTTTCCGGATATTGCTCTCTATCTTCAGAAGCTATATACCTATTGCTGTTATAATAATAAGAATTTGAATAATCATCTCGACCACTATCGGCTCCTTTAAATCCGTGATAAGAATTATTCTTATGTGATGGTTGCGAATACCTTTGTTCATTATAACTAGCTTTGCACGATCGTCGGCCATCATAATTATAATTATTTCGACCATGATAGTAGCCTCTATTCATGTATCTAGGAGAAAATTTTGGATTATATCTTGCTTTTGAATAAGGTGAAGCATCTTCTGTTATGTCTTGAGGTATCAAAGAATTTTCAGTCTCAAAGTTTTCAGGAATCTCAGACTTATTTTGGTAAGAATTCTCGGAACTCTGTTTCCCATATCCATATTTATTGTAATTTCTATGGTTAAATGATTGTTTAAAATATCTCTGGCCATATCTATTATTGCTTCTGTTGTCAAATGGTCTATTAAAATTTCTGTTCTTTCCCTTATGATCAAAATTCCTATTGCGATCTTTCACATAGCCTTTTCTACCATGTGCAGGACTACTACTTTCACAATTTTCTTCTGGAGATGCATTCCATTCATCGGATAATCCTGTATCTTTTGTCCTATTCAGCTTACATGGATTTATTACTTTTCTTATTTTTTCTCTTATTTTAATGTACCCTACTCTTACTGTGTTGCCGCTTGTTATTCTAACACCTTCTTCCGTTACTTTTAACGTCATGCCTTCTACTGCTTCTCTACCTATTATTAAATCGCAATCCGTCTCTTGTACCACGTAAAATTTATCCTGGATTTCTATTTCATCCACGTAGACTTTATGCCAGAAAAAACCTGTTGGCTTAATTTCTTCACCACCTATGCCTGATATGTATATATTGTCGCTGGTTAGTTTTGGCGTGTTTATTGCAGTATGATATCGCTTCCTGTATCAATTATTACGCTTGTTTTTATTCCGCTAATATCTAAGATTCTTCCTTTTTTACCATTTAACATGCCCATATTAACTATTTTTCTTTGCGCGTTTTGGGTCTCATTTTGATATTTTGTGTCTCGCCAATTTTGATTACGTTGCGGGTAAAAATTTGAATATTCTTGTTCTGTATTATTCGCCATGGCACATTTCGCACTCACGTGACCAGGGTTGCCACACGCAAAACAGATTATATGCGACTCTTTGCTTCCATAATTCATACTGTGTCTATTGTCAATTTGGCGTCTTTTCAAATTGGCGTAATCAGCCACTCGCGATCTTCTGTCATCAAAATCGCTACTTGTATCCTGAACTGATTGTTTATTGTAAACCCTTTGTGCTGTTTCGTAATTATCTAATTTATTAACTAAGTCATCAATTTTCTTTATTACTAATAATTCCTCTATGAAATGTGTTTTTGTTTCCGTAGGTAAATTATGCCTGATTTGATTAACAACAATTAATTCCGCCAAATCTTCAAAGTTATTTACGTGAAGGCCTTCAATCCATTGTTGAAAATACACCTTTATCTCATAAGCGAAATCTCGCCAATTGGCTGATGGCTCCTTTTTAGATGAGAAAAATTTCAGCCTAAACTCCTCTGGTGATAGCTTGTAGCGTTTTAGTAGAATATTTTTTATATAATCGTAATCGTGAATTTCAGGTTCGTTTTCCCTTGTTATTATATTGATCACATCTAACGGCATTAGATTAATTAAATAATTTACCCATTCTTTTTTATCAATGCCTGTTTGCGCCATTTGCCTTTCGTACATAGATAAATATAAACTAATATCATTCGAGCTATCATATTTAGTTAATAATCTAAGCAATTCGAATTGCTTACCTAGATTTGTCCTTGGGTTATCCTCAATGTGTTCTCTTGAATTTTCTTGTATCTGCATTTTCTTGATTCAAAATCTCTTTCGCTTTCGCGGTCTTTTTGCTCCGATTCTATTTTCCATTTTCTCTCTTCCATTTCCATTTTCAATCTATTTTCTTCAATCTCTGCTTGTAATTTCTTCTCTTCTCTTCTCTTTCTGCTTGTCATTTCTTCTCTTCCAGTTGTGCTTGTAATTTCTTCTCTTCCAGTTCTGCTTGTAATTTCTTCTCTTTCTCTTCTCTTTCTTCTTTCTCTTTTCTACTTGCTATCACTACTTCTAATCGATCTCGTATAAAATCTTCTTCGTAGCTCTCCCAACTCTTGATCAGCTTTATTAGGATAGGTATTGTCGGTTTTTCTGGTGCTTCAATTCCGCATTCCTCGCAGAGGTTTATTAGATCAATTCTCTTGGCTTTATTTAGAGTTCCCATCTTTCAAAAATTGTGCTTGAAGTGATACGATTACGGTTTCACCTTGCTAATTCGTAACCAAACTTTTGATACTGGCGTTTTACAACACTTTACGTTTGGTTTCCAATTCACTACTAGTGGCTTTTACTTTTTAATAATCCCGGCATCCGACCCCCCAAAAATGTAAGTAAATGATATATAAATAGTCACTTTACAGAACCAATATGACAAATAATCGATGAACAACAAAATATGCACTTTAATTTCAACTAATAACACTTTTAGTCGAAACTATACAACAAATTTACATTACGATAATCCAACCAGGCCTAACGGCTATATCCATTTTACATCTCTTGCTTCATAACAAAAATAGAAAACTGGCTCTTAGCCAAATCTCGCGATTCAAACCATTTATAACTCGTGCATAGTTAGTTCATTTGATGAAGTGAAGTTTCTAACCATGGGTAATAACACTAGAGAGAGAGAGTCAGTTCATATCGTTTACATGAAGTGCTGAAACTGGAATCCTACATATATATATAGGTTTTGCTTAAAAGAAAGTTTCATATTTGGTTATTTCTATGATATTGAAGATTACTTATGTGTAAAAAAAACTGAATTTGTATTTTATTGTTAAACTCAGCTTCATTTTTGCTTAAATGCAAACACTTTCTAGCTTGAATTTGCTTCCTTATCTTAAACAAAACAAAATAAAAATAAAACCACCCCTTAAAATTGTTGTCATAGATTTCATGATTAGCATCGAATCAAGTTTGTCATTTATAACTTTAAATTTCTAAATTCTATTATTTTATTAAGTATTTTTATAGATCATTGAACTTTGACAGCTACTGTGGTCATGTATAGTAGAAACAAGTAAAAAAAAAATACAAAGGCTGAAAACCTGAGTTATTGACACCTAACCAGTAACTAACACTTCAGCGGAAATGTAACTGAAATAAACATTTTCTTGTAATATTGTGCAAAGTAATGTCATCTAGTGGTAACTTATTTGTTTTAACTGTTATAACTTATATTACAGCTGTTTTGTTTTTCAAAAAAGGTATGGTGTCAGTTACTGGCGATATTAATCATATTTATGACAAAAATTAATTTTTAGTAATAAATAGTATAATTTTTCAAAATTTTGTCAACAATAATTTTTAATGTATCTTTACTATACTTTCAGAAACAAAGATAGGTATAAAACACATTTAAAAATTTATAATAATGATTTGAACAAGAAAAAATCCTTAAAGTGGGAGTTTCACCCTATCTACAATATCTTATTTTCGATTAAACAAGACCCAAAAAAAAATCCGGTTTTCGTAATTGGAAAATAATTAAATTCAGGAACAGTATACAGATAGCATAAATATGCGCCTGAATAGTCTTCCTTAAAATGTGTTTTACATTTATACAAAAGCTTATGACATGATGTTGGAAAAGTATATGAATTAAAACGGATTTTTATTAAAAGCAAAACTATATTTATAAAACTCTATTTCTCTTGGCAGATACTGATTCCACTGATTCGCATGCACAGTAATTTGTAATTCTGCATAGCATTAAGTATTAAAGTTAAGCTTCCGGATGAAGCAAAAGTTTGCTCGTAATTTCCATAAAGACGAAAGCAAGATTAGATGTATTAAAATTAGAAGCGAATGAAATTTTCAAATTATAATATTTTATTCTCGTACTTTAATATTATTAAAGCTATAAAGGCTGTATTCATGAAAACAGATTTGAAATGTAGATTTGACATGTTAAAGAAAAGTTTCGAAATGGTTTTTAGTTATATTAAATAAATTTACAGATGATTGCAAAGTTTTAATGTACATTGATCTGAGTCAGGAAATTCTATGGTGATGTACATATTATAAAAATAGTTATATTTTGCTCTTATACTATAACATTCTTAAAACTAGAAAGCCTTTATGCACAAGTAAAAATCTAAATTTATGATTTCAGCTGTTGAATTTTACGCAAACATAAATTTATCCTTAGTTATCTAGAAATAGAAATTTATCAAAAACATGCAATATTTTAACTAGTAAATCTACAGATCAGAGGCCTCAACGTCAGACTTACAAATAATTGTACAATAATATCACTATTTTTATTATAATCTGCATAATATTTGATATCGTAAAATTCAATTTTGATAAGTTATTTTTAAATGTGCAATCATATAAGTTTTATCGGAACTTCCGGAAATTTTAGAAATTTTATATTAAGCACAATTTTATGCAACGATATGATAAACTACTTATTATTGTATTTTTCCATAAGAATACATTCCTTTAAGGGGCGGAGCCCCCCTGAACCCCCTTTCTCACTTTAATTTTATGTTCTTAATCTCCAATAATTGTGATAGCTCATTACTCGAGTATATGTCTGAATGCATTTACTGTTGTAATTTCATTAGATTAAGCATCTACTTGAACAAAAGATTGTATCATATCCTTAAATGAATATTTATTTTTAAACCACTAAGAATCATCATATGTTGCTAAAATTGTTACAATTTCTTGTACTAAATATACTTATACAAACGTAAATTCCTCTTATGTTATTCATATTCAATTTACATATTCAACGTTTTTATAATTTTCGTTTGGAAAACTGATTTGGTCATCAACTGATTAATTTTTCAGCAGAGCTGAAATTACGCTATAAATTACTGAAATACAAAGGATGTAAATTATCATTTTACTTAACAGCGAACAACCAACAGAGTGAAAAAATGTCCAGACCGGGGTTCGATTCCGGATCCCTTGGTATAGCGCACCAAGTGCTTTACCAATTAAGCTATCTAGACGACATCCGGTCAAGCATTCTCTCGCTCTTAAATGGCAAGGCTACAACCTTGCAGCAAAAGATGGAACGTCAATCATCAGACAAATCAAACCCAGTATCGTTGAATTAATATATAGATATTCAACGATACTGGGTTTGATTTGTCTCATGTATGCCAATAGGTGTCGTGCTCATGATTGACGTTCCATCTTGTGCTGCAAGGTTGTAGCCTAGCCATTTAAGAGTGAGAGAATGCTCGGCCAGATGTCATCTGGATGGCTTAATTGGTAAAGCACTTGCTACGCTGTGCCAAGGGATCCGGGATCGAACCCCGGTCTAGACATTTTTTTCACTCTGTTGGTCGTTCGCTGTTAAGTAAAGTGATAATTTACATCCTTTGTATTTCAATTTGCCCATCTTTCTTTAGTAGTTTAAAATAAACCCTCATCTATTTAATTAGAAAAAGCATATTAAAAGCATAAATCTCCAGAAAATCAGCTATTTTGTTAATAAAATTTTGCATCAAAGTAATGCTGTTTACTTGAATTTTCTTTTTTTGATATTCTCTGAAATACTGAAATACGTTGCTAAGTAATTATTTAATGACAGAAAGGAAAAAAATGCATTGGACATTTTTTTTAATGACAAATCAAAATCATTTTAAATCTCTCCAATTGATGCGTAAATTTTCCCAATAATTTATACAATTAATTTCGAAATCCTGAGAAATTATTGGCAAATTTTAAAGCGATCGTATTAATTTAAGATCTCCATTCCGGAAATTCAGCATCCATAATTTCATATGTCAATTATTCCAATGCATCATTTTCCATCCGATAAATGTTAAAATTAAAAATTCGTCTGCATTCTCGTAGGAAAGTATTATAACCTAAAAAGATATGTTCTATATTTTTCGAGCGAATGAACTAAATTTAACCAAAAACTATACCGCTAATTCCGGGTTCCACCAACATACATATCAAAAATCAACCTAATTGGATCATTTTTGCGGCAGTTATCGTGGAACAGACAACCAAACAGACAAACAGGCAAAACAAACAGGCAAGACAAACCGACAGACAGAAAGAAACCAAAAACTTTTCGCGTCTCTTCAGTGAACCTCAACTGACGTTTCGGCAATAAATAGGTTACAAAATTATCCTTAAGATTTAATGGGGTAAAAATTAATGGCGTGAAATAATATAGTGATATATAGTTTGGGTAAAGTAGTAATATTTCATAATAATGAATAAAACCTTGAAGCTAAAAGCTTTAAAGCTAATTAACTTTAAATCTAAGTTTTATGCATGAAATAATATTTTAGATTTAAATTTTTAGTTGGTGAGTTCAACGTTTTAGGCACTAAGTGGTTCATTATTAGCTTTAAAGAAACTGAAAACAACGTTTCCTGGAATCTTTTAAATTTTGTGAATCAATTCAGTCTTTCAAAAGTATGCCAATTTTCTACTGACTAAGAATTAATTGCATGAATGAAGAAGCTGATATACACCGGAGTGCCAGAAATGACTGTTTTAGGTAGCTTTCAATAAAAAAAAAGCTACCTATTGCAGCCGCTCGGAGGAAAGCAATTAAAAAAAATGTGGTATATTTTCACTGATCATGACCCCCAAACCCCCAAAACACCCTCCGTTCAAATGTTGATTTATATGTATATATATATATATATATATATATATATATATATATACACCTATAAATCAACATTTGATATATATATATATATATATATATATATATATATCTGACATATGTCATGCTGTAACTCTCTTATTTATGAACCGATTTGGATGTAAAGGAGTATGTGTATAAGACATACCAAGGTCTCGACCGAGTTCGTTGGCAAGCTTCATCCGCCATCTTGTTTCAAAATGGCAGACTGTTAAACGTTTTTTTAATTTTTAAAAATTCAAAAATATGTACAAAAAATTCTAAATGGAAAAAATTGTTTCTGTTAAGTGTTAGACTTTGACACAAGGATTCTTGATTTTTTTTTTTTTTTTTTTACTATATCTTAAAAAATGGCTGAGATATGGCAGTTTGAATTTCTAGGGTGGCTGAGAATTTGAAACAATCTGATATTTGTTATTCTGTAACTCTCGTATTTATGAATCAATATGAATGTGACTGATCATGTGTACAGAACATACCAAGGTCACGACCGAGTTCGTTGGTCAGCTTCTTAATTTCAAAATTGCGCCCAATTAAATTTTTTAAATTTCTTTTAAATTCAAAAGAAGGTAAATAATATACTTAAGTAAACATTTTAGTAAACGAAAAACACATTTGAAAACCAGATTTCAGCAATTACAGGCCATAGCCAAACAAGTAAATCTCCAATTCTTTTGTGCAGCCCTGTATATAATCTATAGATTTGTATATACTCTATATAGTATGCTACAATTTAGTTTAGAAGGAAAAGACATAACACAGCTGAAAATTCCCCTTCAGCAGTGTCTACCAGTAGACGGAAATATATTTGAAGTTTTTGTACAGCCCTGTATATTACCTTAAGATTTTTATACACGCCACATATTAAGCTAAAGTTTAATACAGGCAAAAACACGTCGTAAACTACTGAAAGCACACTTCCAGAAATTATCATACATAAGCGGCCATGTATATTATATTCAACAAGCATCTCTTAGTATACTAAATATGCCATGTTGAAAATGCTTAACCAGATTAAAAAGCACATTTCAGGAATTTACACTGATATACAGTATTGCTTTCGAATTCATTTTTGTAGCCCTGTATATGATCTATATCATTTATACATACCACCTAGTACTAAAAAAATACCTAACTGAAAGTGCATTTCTAGCAATTATCGCTTATAGACAGTGCTTGAAACATAATGCTGTATCTAAAATCTTTTGCGTGTCCCTGTAAATGAACGATAAATGTTATGCACAACATATTATACAACAAGTATTTTGTCTTAGTAATGTATATGAATTTAACTATATATAAAATGGTCTAACGGTAATTAAAATACGTTGCGAACAGTTTTTCTCCTATAGACCATTATGTAACCGAATACTTTTGTGTGGCCCTGTAAATGAATAGTAAATACTTTACATTCCATATTTTACAGAAAGGGTGTTTAAGTGTTCCTCACAGATTGATATCAATGTCATTATGTTTGTAATAGTGTAACATGATTAAAATGCTCAGCAAACGACTTTTCCCAATAGACAATACTATAACAGAATTCTTTTGAGTTTCCCTGTACAGTAATTACACGGGGTGTTCAAACGAAAAGGTACGAAACGACACTGTGGGTATAAATGAAGACTTTATTCACCATAGTCCTGAGCACAACAATCCCATTGATTAACGAGTCAAAGGATTCCTTGTTCCCAGAATTCTTTTGGCAGCGACGAGACCCAGTCCTTCATAGCGTCCTTGAGTTCGTCGTCCAAGTTGGAGCGCTTCCCCTTCAGATGTTTTTTTCAGGGGACCAAACACATGGAAATCGCAGGGCGACATGCTCAGACCGTGATGACTGTGTTTGCCTGGCCTGGTCTCGAGTCATCAACCAAACTCTCACGGCCTGCACGAAAACGGGCACTCAATTTTCTCACTGACTTGTCGGACACACAGTCTTCTCCGTATACAGTAGGGTGGAGCGAAAATTTTTTTCTTCTTCAAATCAAAATTGGACGGGGTGGGAAAGTTGCTCTATCGGATCCTTATTCTGAATATAAAAAATCTTTGAAAAATATGAATATTAAATACTGCCCCAAGATCATTAAAAATTCAGAAAAATTGTAAAAATTGTGCATTTTCCCATTTTCTAGTCAAATATATAAAATGCACAAATATTATTAATATTAAATTAATTTAATAGTATTCTTCTTAAATTATTATTATTATACGCTTATAGTGAAACTATGTAATATTTATATCAAATCCAGTTGTCTTATACTGCCCCAATGACTTCAAAATTTTGAAAAAATGTATAAAAATTGGGTAATTGTAAAGCATAATCAAAACAACAAAATTGTGTTATATTTTACACTTCGTAAGAATATATTTTTAAAAATTATACTTGAAGATGAAGAATAACAAGAAAAAATAATTTATTATTACAATTTACAAGCATTATAAGCTTAATAAAGAACCAGGTTCTGAGTATTTGGGGCACCTTTCGTTACAATCTGGAAAGGTTTTAATTTTAAGTGAAGAAATCAAAATAAAATTAACTACAAAAAATATTGATACCAGTAAGCTTGTTGCAATTGGCTGTGACGGAACTACAGTTAACACGGGTTACAAAGAAGGTTCCGTGTGATTTCTAGAAGAAAAAGAAGTAAAACCACTTCAATGGCTTATTTGCCAAATACATGCCAATGAGCTTATCTTGAGCCATTTTCTCTAGCATCTTGACGGTACAACAAATGGGCCTCAAAGTTTTACAGGAGCTATTGGCAAACCTATAAAAGATTGTGAACTTCTTCCTCTTGTACATTATAAATAATAAGCTGTGCTTTGCTAGAAATTACTAATAAAAACGATTTAAGCACGGATCAACTCTATTTGCTTGAGATATGTGAAGCAATTTCTTCGGGATTGTGTCCTGAAAAATTGTATAAGAAAAATCCTGGTAAAATTGTGCATTCTAGGGGGCTTACAGTGGCAAATAAAATTCTTAGGCTATACGTTTCTTCAAGTGAACCGTCTGAAAATTTGTTAATTCTGACAAATTTTATACTATGAGTTTATTCAACTATATGGTTTCAAATTAAAACTAAGCCTTCATGCATTTACGGAGCTAAGCATTTTCATCAAACAGTTATGTTATCATGATATTTACCAAAGGAATTACAAACAATAATAGATCCCGTAATTCAACGAAATGGTTATTTTTGTCATCCGGAAAATATTTTGATTGCCATGTTGGCTGACGATAGGGACTATGTAAGAGTGTTGGCAGTACGTAGAATAATAAAATCTCGAAGGTCAAGAAATTCTTTACGTACGTCAAGTTACCTGAGATCAATTTTGAAGCCAAAGACTATATCGATTTTAGAAATTGAGCTGAAGTGACCGTGACAGAACCACCATTAACTAAGTAATTAGATCATAATATTCTTACAAAGTGTATCCTAAATCCAAAGGCAATAGGTGAAGACACCTTATCTAAGGTTAAACTATTACCTTGTCACAACCAAGCCACTGAAAGATGTGTGAAACTTGTTACGTAGGCTTCTTCAGCTGTTTGTGGCCCTTTGAGACGCGATGTGTTCATTAAAACTTGTCTAGAGTCTCGGAAAAAAATGCCAGTTTTTGAAACCAAAAAACAGTATGGACTACTGTAAAATAGTAACTTCATTGCTTGTACATTGTAATAGTAAATTATTTTTACTTTATTACAATAGTTCTTTAAAAATAATTATAAATTATATTTTCTTACATAGGTTAAGTAAAAAATATAAAACAATTACAATTACCCAAATTTCATATATTTAAAAAAAGTATAATCATTGAGTTAGTATAATACAAGCGAATTTGATATAAATATTACATAATTTTACTATAAATATATAATAATAATAATAATAATTCGATGATCATCCTTTTAAATTAAATTATTATTAATAGTTTGTATATTTGACGAAAAAAATGGTAAAATACACAACTTTTACGTTTTTTCTCAATATTCAATGACCTTGGGGCAGTATTTATTATTAATATTTTTCAAATATCTTTTATATTTAGAATGAGGATATGATAGAGCAACTTTCCCACACCACCCCATTATGATTTGGTGAAAAAAAAATTTCATAGGCGAGCGCTTTTACGTTTTTTCACAGTATTCAATGATTTTGGGGCAGTATTTAATATTAATACTTTTCAGAGATATTTTATTGAATGCCAAAGGGGGGCCACTCGGCCCAGCAAAGCCAGGCCGTAGAGCGTTAGCACCTCCCCCGGGATGTTCCCCGGCACGCGGGGATTCGTTTTGGGTGATTCCAGCCACAGGCGGAAGGGAAGGCACGACGCCGAGACCGCCAGCGCACACGCAAACGGCCCAAACAACAACAAAAAAGAAAAGAAAGAAAATACAAACTAGGCCAAAGGCCGGCACTGCCAGGACAAGCCTAAGCGCGACAAGGGGCAGGCAAGAAAGCTAAAAACAAAAAAAAACAAAAAGAAACTGAAAAAAGCCTGAACCGCTGGAGCCTGCACTCCCTCGCGACAGACAGCGGCAGGTGCAGTGATGAAGAACTTGTAGGTGAACAGTCCTTAACGCTCCTGCGTCATGACACACAGTTCGCGGCCAAGGCGGTCCTTGGATAATAATGATGCGCCGGAATCTGAGAACTCAGTTCCCACGCGACAGATGGCGCCACAAGTTGTTGCGTTGGAGAGATGAGACCGGTGCTAAAGACTGCGAAGGGAGCACAGCAAGGTGCTCAAACACTGACAAGGTACAGCCAAAATAAGGAAAAGTCAGGAGAAGGAGGGTAGGAAGATCAATTACAGTACTGATTGGTGGTGAAGAATTTAATATGTTTAGTTAAAAATTTGATAAAAGCTAGAGTTGGTTACTCAATTTGTTAAGTTCGATAAATCCATTAAGAAATTAAAAATATTTTTTAATTTTTTTAGTAAGATTGGTCTTGTTAGAATATTGGTTAGCCAAGAGGGTGGGGGAATTTCGGGAGATCTGAGATGCCAGGCAACGGTCAGTGGGCAGTCAAAATAGTAATGAGAAGGCAAGCCCCGCTGGCCACATGGACACACATTGGAGGCTGCACGTTTATAATATTTGAGGTAAGTAGGGAATGGACCATGTCCTGTGAGGAACGCTGAGGTGTGGGGGGCGAGGTTAAGCAGGTTTAGGGAGACAAAAGGGAGCAATTTGTGGGTATGTCGACCTTTAACCGAGTAATCCCAGTGGTCCTGCCACTGAGGAATGATTTTAGAATTTAAAAACCCTCTAATGTAGGATGGGGGAACAGGGAGGGAAAGATCAATATTTGTGCTTCCCGTAGCTTCTTTTGCCAATTTATCAGCTAATTCATTGCCAGCAATGCCAATGTGTGCCTTCACATGGCCCAGGGCTACTCGCCGTGCAAGGTCTTTTAAAAGTAGTTTTATTTGGAGTACAATGGGATGTTTTGTGCGGTGAGTAAAGATTGCTTGTAGGCTGGAGAGGCTTCAGAATGAGGATATGATGGAGCAACTTTCCCACACCGTCTCATTTTGATTTGGAGAAAAAAATATTTTTCCATAGACGAGCGCTCCACCCTAGTATACAGTCACCATCGGGCAATGAATAGCGGCCAGTATAACACCTTCCGCTGTCAGACATCGGATTACGCCTCGCTGCTCCTCAATCGTCGAATTTTGCAATGTGAACGCCATCTGTCTTCACACGCACTACCGCGTCAACTGGACGGCGCTCTTTATAAGTGCCTCTGCTCTCTCATGCACATGCGGGCGCACGCGCATGCTCCGATCCACGCCGGAGACTCCAATCGCATCCCTAGATATCTCGCTACGTTCTCCCATAGCGGCATAGGCAAATAACGTAATGGTTACGTTGTTATGACGTTTCGTACCTTTTTATTTGAACACCCATTGTATAAGTGCTTCACGTACGATATTCGATAGTAAGCATTTTGTAAGGCACTTCAGTAATGTACATCAATTTCAATATATTTGAAATAATGTAACATCATTAAAACACACTGCAAATGATTTTCCCCTACAGATCATAATGTAATGGCATTCTTTTGGATGCCTCTGTAAACGAAATATAAGAGCTACATACTTAATTTTGAATACCGAATATCTCATTGTATAGGTTATGGTCAATATAATTAATCCGATCATTATTAATAATAACCGGTTATTATTAATAATGACCGGATTAATCATATTGACCGTAACATATATATCAAAAACATCTATCAATTGCATGGCAATCCGAATATAATTACATGAGTAAGAGAGTAGACAGACGGACAGACAGACAGACGATCAGACAATTAAGATGCAACTTTATTAACAAAATATCAAATGGTTTCTCGTTCACTTTCAATAAAAAGGGGAAAAAAGCGAGAGTATTATAAAAATTATGAATGAAATTTATTTTCCAATTACATTAACCATAAATCAAATGGTTTCTTATTTGCTTTCTCTAAACAGAGGAAAAAGTTTACCACAGTATTTAAAAAAATATGAATGAATTTTAGCTTTCAATTTCATTAACAAAAAACAAAGTTTTTCTCCTTTACTTTCTATAAACATAAAATAAAGTTTTCCAGAGTCTTCACAATTTACAAATGAAACTGAGCTTCCAATTTTATATAAAAAAAATCAAATTATTTCTTGTTTGCTTTCTATAAACAGAAAATGAAGTTTTCAAGATTGTTTTGAATTTATCACTGAAATTGAGCTTCCAATTTCGTCAACAAAAAACAAAATGTTTTTCCGTTTGCTTTCTATAAACTGAAAATGAAGTTCTGTAACGTCTTTTAAATTTTATGAATGAAAATGTGCTTCCATTTCCCGTTTCTGAGGGTAGAAGCCTTCAAAAAAACGTTGACGCATGCACAAAGAGACGATTTTCATGTGGATTTGACAGAATGCGCTTTTCGTTTTAAATGTATAGATGGTTTAAAAGAATATGGTAATATACAGATCGGTAAAATAGTAGGAAGACACAAGGCTCGTTAAAAAAAACTCATTTATCCACTTATATAAACAGTGGTAGGTCAAAAATTTGCCTGGTACATATGTATTGATGATGTTGCTCAATAGATATACAAAGAATGAATGTCAATATACTTACACAGCTTAAATGACGAATGAAATAAATTGTGAAAACTAACCCCAATCTGCAATATTATTTTGTCATTTGAATATAGTAATTCTAAATCTATAAAACTGCAGATTTATACATGAAAACATATTTTAAATTAAGAATTTGTATTTTACGTAAATATCAATAGGTGTTGGTATAATAAGTTATCTAGAAACAAGAAATAAAACTTTTTTAAGCTGTCAAATTTTAGGAATTATACTCTCAAATGAATTCAAAGTTATAATGGACTAAAAGCTAATGGCTGTGCAAGAATATATGGCGATAAAAAAATTTCTAAAGTAGTTATATTTTCCTTCTATAAAATTATTGAAATGAAAAAGCCTTTATTGATGAAGAATGATTTTAAATTTCGATTTTTGGTTGTTAAATTTTGTGTCAACATTAAAGTGCTTATTATTAGACTTTTAGAAACAAGAAAACAGGTTTCTTGATTATCCTAAAATTTATGATTCAATTAGGACTTCCAGAAGACATTAAATACTCAGCTGATTAAGAACTAATGGCAGTAAAGAATGTTGTGATATATAGACTAATAAAGTAGCAAATATTTCGTTCTTGTGCTGTAACATTGTTCAATTCAGAAAGCCAAAGTTTTATACATGAAAACATATTATAAATTTAGATATCAATTTTTGCGTAGGTATCAAGTGATTTATCCACAGCTTTCTAAAAATGAAGAAGAGTTTTCTAGAATCTCTTAAAATTTATGAATATGAATCGATCTAATTTTCGAGAAGAATGCATTTTGTTTTTATTTGATTAAGATCTAATGTTGTGAAACAATAGGATGAAGTACACATTATTAAAGTAGTAATATTTTGCTTTTGTACTATAACATTATTAAAGAAGTGAAAACGAAACTTTATATTAAGAATTAATGACATAAATGAATGTGATGAGATACAGATTGGTAAATTGATATTATTTTGTTCTTGTGCTGTAACATTGTTCAATTTAGAAAGCCAAAGTTTTATACATGAAAACATATTATAAATTTAGATATTGTATTTTGCGTAGGTATCAAGTGATTTATCAACAGTTTTCTAAAAAAGAAGAAGAGTTTTCTAGAATATCTTAAAATTTATAAATAAGATTCAATCTAGATTTCGAGAAAAATGCATTTCGTTTTTCTTTGATTAATGTCTAATGTTGTGAAACAATAGGGTAAAATACTGATTATTAAAGTATTAATATTGTAACGAAACTAGCATTCTGTACTCCGGAGAGCCTTCTGGTTGATCAAGGCCGACCTCACTAAATATAGCTAAACTGTAATTATCCGTTGTGTGAACCTATGGCTCCGAGGTAAAGCGCTTGACTACAGATCAGAAGGTGGTGAGGTCGATCCCCGTTGAAGGCAAGTGTCCTAAAATTTGTTTTGGTTTAAAGATTGCTTTGTATTTGTTTCTAGCTCCTTCGGAAATATGCTAATTGTTATTATGTTCATTCTTATGTTAATCATTATTTAATTTCTAGAACTTTCCAAGCTTGGAATGTTCCATTCGAGAAAGCACCCCTCGAGTGTATTTAAGCTGGTGTAGCCTTGAGTTGGTGAAATAAAGCTTCCAGTTGGTTCATGCTTGTTGTCTTCATTCGTTCTCATTTAATACCTACGCGACAGTTTGGTGGAGGCGCCGGGCAATATACAAACTACGGAAGAGCCACGCAGATGTCAACGCCTTCAAGGACTGTCTCCTGAGTTTGGCCTCTTACCAAATCCAAAGAGAGTTAGAAGAAAGATGGCTGAGGATAAGGACAGTGTCCAAGAAAAGGCTAGTACCGTTCCAGCTAACGTTACTCCTGTACCCATCATGACATACCAGCTACCTCGGAATCATCCGTGCATCTTTTCGGGAGAGGACGAACAAGATGTGAGCAGGTGGCTGAAAGACTTCACACTAATTGCCACCTATAACCGTTGGGATGAAACGATGTGTCTGGCGAATGTTATTTTCTATCTTGCTGGAACATCTCGACAATGGTTCGACAACAATGAGGAAAGTTTTACTAATTGGACTGCATTTAAAAATTCCTTAGAAAACCCGTTCTGCCGAACGGACGACGTAAAGAGACAAGCTGAGAGACTGTTGCTTACACGGGCGCAGAAAACTGGTGAAATGGCCGAATCTTACATCCAAGACGTTCTTTCCCTGTGTCGTAAAGTTAACTCCTCTATGCCAGAAGGAGAGAAAGTGGCTCATCTCATGAAAGGGATTGCAGAAGATTTGTACCAGGTCCTGTTGGTTCAGGATTATCAAACTGTCGATGACTTCGTGAAACGCTGTCGTCAAATAGAAACTCTTCGACGTAAACGTGTGGCCCGGCCAAGATTTCAGAGGCTTCCGAATGTTGCTACAATGTCAGCCGAAGCAGATTTGGGTGATATAACATCATTGATACGAGTAATTAGGCAGGAAGAGCTAAAAAGTTCTTGCCGGAAACGAGTTGCTGCACAAACGATGAATGCGAATCTCCAACGGACGTTGCTTCCTTAATAAAACAAGAAGTTATGGAAGCATTGGCACCACTCACGGGTCCAAAAAGACGTACCTACTCCCAGATGGACAGTTCCGGTCAGGCCTCAACCAAGGCGTGAATCCAGAAACAGCACCGTTCCGCAACGAAAGACAGATATATGGAAAACTACCAGTAATGTACCCCTTTGTTACCATTGTGGACGTCCAGGGCACGTGCTAAGGTACTGTAGAGAAAGACGCAGGGTATTCGCGGATGCAAACACCTCTTGGACATCCAATCCCGGACGAGATATGGACACTGACTCCCAACGCAGCTCCGACGAGAATTATTCACAGCCCATATCTTCTAGTTTCAGAAATAGTTCGCCTTATCCCCGTCGCTCTTCTAGCCGCCGACAGTCGCAGTCACCTGTACGTCGCCTTAGCCGTTCTCCACGCCGAGCTAAAAAGGAAAACTAGCTCTAGCGACCTATGCAGGAGGTGAGGCCGCAATAAAAGAAAATCTTCCGGCGTACATTATAACCAAGTTACAAAAAAATACCACCTATGTTACCGTAAATGGACAGTGTGTAAAAGCCCTCGTCGATTCTGGTGCCGATTATTCTATTATATCTGAAGCATTTCGCAGGCAATTGAATGTACCTATGTTTAGTGAAAATGGACCTATATTTAAGACTGCATCTGGAAAGCCTGTAGCCGCCTCAGGACATTGTGTATTAAAAGTCAACTTGAATGGAATTGTGAAACCATTTGACTTTCTTGTGTTTCCACGATGTAGCCATAAAATGATACTTGAATGGGACTTTTTCCGTGCCACTGATGCTGTTATAGATTGTGGAAATGAAGAGCTTCAACTATCGGAAATTCTCCCAGACACCGCGGTATATAAACCTGATTCTCCCTTGCTTGCCGCAACAGATTACGTAATTGAGGCAAATTCAGCGAAGCAAATATGTGCCGTTAGTCCAGAAATTCAAGAAGCAGATGAAGCTATGGTTATTGGCAACAAAACTCTCATGTGGGATAGAGACCTATCCATACCAGCATCAATCATTACGGTAGAAAATAATTGTTGTAAAATATGGGTAACGAATTTCTGTGGACGAACTCAGATAATACCAAAGAGGATGAATATAGATCGTTTAACAGTAATCGAAAATAACTCCATCTGTTCGCTGAATGATATTGATAGAGAACATACCAAAAGACATAGGTCCAGAAAGACACTGATTCGGGGAAAATTTAAAGAAATGTTACATAATGAGCTAACTAGTCAAGAAGTAGACGCGCTGTTAAATCTGCTGGAAGAGTATAGTGATATTTTCGACATTAACAGAAAATCGAGAAAATCTAGATGCAATGGTGTAAAGCACAAGATTGACACAGGTAACAGCGCTCCAATTAAGCAGAGACCTTATCGTACATCAGCAACTGAGAAACGAATAATTGAAAAAGAAGTACAGCGGATGCTAAAAGAAGACGTGATACAGCCATCAAACAGTCCTTGGTCATCTCACGTCGTGCTTGTGAAGAAGAAAAATGGTGAATGGCGCTTCTGTGTCGATTATAGAAGATTGAACAAAGTCACTAAATAAGACGTCTATCCGCTGCCACGCATCGACGATGCTTTAGATTGTCTTGCCGGTGCGACAATTTTCTCTATGATGGACTTGAAGTCAGGCTACTGGCAAATAGAAGTTGATGAAAAAGGTCGAGAAAAGACAGCTTTTGTGACGGCAGACGGCCTCTATGAGTTTAAAGTCATGCCTTTTGGACTATGCAATGCCCCCGCTACATTTGAACGAATGATGGATGCAGAACTGCGAGGACTCAAATGAAACATCTGTCTTTGCTATTTAGACGACATCATTGTGTATGAACCAAATTTTCAAGAGCACCAATTACGCCTGAGGAAAGTTTTGCAGTGTATTCAAGAGGCAGGGTTGACGCTTAACTCTAAAATATGCTCTTTCGGCAAAAAGAAGCTGACCATATTGGGACACCTAGTAGATCAACATGGGATCTATTCCGATCCACAAAAGACAGCTGCTGTGACAAAGTTCCCTGTTCCAGAAAATGTTGCAGATGTTCGAAGTTTTCTAGGCCTGTGCTCGTATTACAGACGATTCATCAGGAATTTCGCCGATATCGCAAAGCCCTTGCATGAGTTATTAAAGAAAGATGCAAAGTTTTCTTGGGGCACATCGCAGAGGGAATCTTTTGCAACGCTCAAGAAGTTACTGCCCGTAAGGCATGTTGACGTCACGGCGACGTCACTGTGAAGTCACACTGTGACTTTGTGACCGTCGTCGTGACGTCACGTGACGTCGATGTGAAGTCACTGTGACGTAAATGCGAGGTCGTTATGGCCGTTTTCAAGGCTTTCTGTGACCTCACAATGTGACTACTTTGTGAAGTCACCGTGCGACTTCAATGTGAAAAATGTGATGAATCTGCATCGGATAGGGTGACCAGATTTTACCCGAATCCTATACGGATTGTTCGGATCAAAATTTTTTTATGATTCAAGTTTGTGACGTTTGTGACGACACTGCACCGGGTCGGGTGACCAGATTTTACCCGAATCCAATCCAGAAACTTCGGATCGATCTTTTTGGATTTGTTTGGCTACAGAATAGATTTAGATTAGTTGTCGTGTGACCTGATTTTCGTGAACCCGATCTGACCCGAGTCGGGTATAATGTTTTTACTGTAAGTCTTGTTTGGAATAGAATCTTGCATACGACCGAGTAACCAGATTTTATCAGAAATTGTGTTACGATACAATTTCTGATGTCGGCTCGGATCTAGAGTCATACACGAATCCGGTTATATACTTCTTGAACATGATTGAATGTCAACTTGAACATGAATGATGGTTGACTGAAACTATATTTTGATTCAACCCGTATTCTTATCCTAACCCAACAACAACAACAAATCTGTAAGCCCACAACCCGACCGAACCTGATAAATGATTTCGCATAGATTCGGATAACAAGATTTCACCGAATACGGATAAGATCGACGATAAGGATTGGATCGGCAATCATTTTTATTGATGCAACTCGTATTCAAATTAAAACTTTGCATCTGATTGAGAAACCGGTTAACACGAAACTTTCTGACACATTTATGAACAAACTTTTAAACGATAGGCACTTGCATGCCTGATTATTAAAGCTATTTGGAATGAATAGCGTTTTCCATTTTTAGATAAATGTAATACTTAAGATCAATGTCGGTCACGTTTTACCCGTTTCTGACGCTGCGCGTCGGAAATTTGTTTCAAAACACCGACTTTGATAGTGTTTTCTGAAACATCATCTGCCGTTACCAAAAAATGGATAACGCCATTCAATTATATATAGGGTAGATGTGCCAGTAATGGACACCCTTAAAGAATTTCTTTAACAATTATTTTTTAATTAATAGTTTTAATTGTTATATTCAACATTTTTTAATATTATATTACTCTACCAACAATATTTAACCATGCTCATAGTCACATTTCCCAATGTGAATCTAAATTTAATCGTAAATAACAGAAATAAATCAAAACACCCTAAACTCCAGTAATGGACACCTCACAAAAAGTAATAGATAATTGATATTATGATTGCATTTAAAACTAGAATTTAAAGATAGCATATTAATGAAATAAATAAAGCTGAATTTTTATTGGGTTTTTTTTTTATAAACCAAAAACATTGAAGGTGTCCCATTACTGGAAGGCGGTCCATTACTGGCACATCTACCCTTTTCTGAATAAGAACACCTGCCAATTTCATGTATTTCCGAATAAAAATGAATTCAGAAATATGCCAGAAATTAGCTATTTTGGATTTGAGAACAACTTTAAAAAAATATATAAGTATACATTTTCAAATAAACATTCTGAAAAATTTATATTAGGAATCAATTTAAATAATAGATATACCTATTGTGCGATATTATTAAATAATAAACATTGTATCAAGCAGTAAAACAGTTTTCGTTGTAAATGAAATATAGAACTTAAGATCATAAATGCCAAAAAAAAAAAATATTTTTTTTTTCTTTACAAATTATTTTATTGATAGTTTTTGATAGAATACTAAATGCAGAACTTAAATATCAATTGTTACAGTAAAAACATTCGATAACACAGCTGGAAAAATTACCTTAACTAAACAGTTATTTTATTGTTTCATCAATATTTATTATTTTTGTGCATCTAACATTGACATATCTCGACAACTAAATTATTCAATGCATTAAAATGTCACATTTTTTTTTTCAAATATACCGGAAAATTATTTCTGGAAACCTACACTAGCAACGAAATTATTAAATTGCAAATCAAATATTAATAGTTTTAAAAATTGCAATGTTTTTAATTATAATGAATAACTATGAAAATTGAACTAAGAAACGCAAAACATTAAATAAATGCCTCCTTTTACATAACACTTTACATTTAGAATACATATTGTTAGTAAATTCTTTAAGCTTTTTTCCAAATAGTCTATTTAAAAAAATTTAAAACATTAAAGATAAAATTTAATACAAGTGATTTTTTAAAAGAAAATTTAAACATCTTAATTTTTAAATAATGCAATATTAAATGTTCTAGTACTAAGCATGCACTATTAACAAAACTGCGAAGACATTAAAAGTTACCTGCTGATCTATAGGTAAAGGTGTTATTGTTGAATGCTCCTTATCTGCTTCCCTTTCATTGAAAAATTAGACTGTACATCCACTACAATAATTTTCAAATTATTCCAGCAGAGAGGTGTGTTCATAGATCTGGGAAATCAATTATCACCCAGGCCTTATGATCGCACCCGGCTAGACGCAGGGAGATGTTAAAATGGATGGTTTACTTTAAAATGGAGATTGTTCACTTTAAAACGTTAATTTACTTACACAGTATAAATCTACAAACTTAAAAGTACGCAACACACGCTAATCCTATCCTAACTTCGAATGAGAAAAAATCGTCTGCCTTCAATATGCGCGCGCAGTATTGTTTAAACACAACAAAATAACAGCTAGCAGATGTTTCCAACTTTACCGCAAATGATATAGGAAGAAAATAATTTAAATAAAGACATTTCAAAACTTTTATAATTTATATGGCTGAAAAATGAACTTCTAATGATGCTATAATATTCTTTTTTTATATGAGAGAGTTTTGTATTCTTAGAAATAAGCTGTGAAAATTTACATTTTTATATATTTTTTAATCCATTGCATTTGCTTTAGACGTCAAAAGTAAAGATAAATTTTAAATAATAATTGATTTAATAGGCTTTATAAAGTAATTTCGATATAAATTTAAATTGCAATCAAATTTCCTAAGTACAGATTTTTTATTTTTTACACTCTATCGAAAAGAGCAATATATTTAATAGAGGTGACATCTTACTAAGCACTGGCCAGTTTTGGATAAATTGCTATAGGAATGACATATACTTTATAACATGTTTTTAATTCATTTTTGCTCGGAAATACACGAAATTGGCTCGTGTTTTTTTCAGAAACTATGTTATTGAAAAACCTTTTCCATTTTTTGTTAAAAGCAGAAGATCTTTCAGAAAAGAATGTCAAAGTCGGCGTTTTGATTTCAATATCCGACGTGACAGTGAAAGACAGGAGAAAAACTGGTCGTCACGTGACACGAATTGCTTATAACTTGATAAATAACTAAATTTCTATTTAAGGATTTTTACCTGTGTATTATATAGTATATTTTGTTAAATTTCATGAAAATGGTAATGAAAATTGTAAAAAATTATCTGCCTCATATATGTAGACAGATATTTATTTATTATTTTATTTTGGAAATACTCAATATATTTAAATAGTGTGTGACAATATTTTTATTAATGATTTAGGTACATGACATAATTCAAATCTATATTTTATGAGTTTTTTTTTTCCAAATTCACTCTCCGATCACACCGTGAAGTCACAGAGTGTTGGCATTTTGGTCATATTTTTTGGTCATAGACTTATGTGACTTGCAGTGACGTCATTGCAACGTCACAAAAATTTCTAAAGCTGTCAAAAAGTAATTTTCTTTATGTTATAAGATGTTCTAAAGTTTATTTTAAGTTTTCTTTAGATCTCCAAGACGTTCACATTTTGGTCACAGTGTGACGTTACAAAGTGGTGGCATTTTGGTCACAGATGTGACGTGACGTACGTGACTCACATTGACGTCACAATGACGTCACTGTGACTGTGCATGCTATGCGGGTGACCAATGGCCCTGTTTTGGGACATTTCCGGCAAAACACTGAAACGAAGATACATACAGACGCTAGTGGCTATGGCATCGGTGCAGTATTAGTACAGGATCAAGATGGTAAGAAAAGACCAATAGCCTACACCTCCAGATCCCTGACCGCAGCTGAAACGAACTATTCTACAACCGAAAAGGAATGCCTTGCTGTCATTTGGGCGATCAGTAAATTCAGATCATACATTTTTGGAAAACCCTTTACTGTAGTGACGGACCACCATTCTTTATGCTGGCTGGCTAATGTTAAAGATCCATCTGGAAGACTTGCCCGTTGGGCTTTGAGGTTACAGGAGTACGACATCAACGTCATCGATAAGAGTGGTCGAAAACATTCCGACGCTGACTCACTGTCAAGAAAGCCCCTTGCTGAGACAGAAGTCGACGACAATGGAGAAATTCCTTTCTTTGCTGTCATCGTATATTATGAAAAAGAACAGCTGAAAGATAAGCAGTTGAAATCCATAATTAAAACTACCCAAAAAGGCGACGGATGCCGAGGTTACCAAATGAGAAGCGGGGTACTCTATAAAAGAAATTACGACCCTATGGGACAGCAAAGGCTCTTGGTAGTCCCGAGACAACTCCGTCGCGACATACTAACGAGTCTTCATGATGCTCCAACTGCAGGTCATCTCGGATTCGCCAAAACGTATGATCGGATAAGGAGGAAATATTATTGGCCAGGACTGTATGGCAGCATACGCCGTTATGTGGCACACTGTCGAGAATGCCAAAGACGGAAATCTCCACCTGGACTTCCACCTGGTCAACTTCATCCAATAACGCCCCCTGATGCACCATTCGCTAAAATTGGAATAGATTTACTTGGACGCTTCCCAATTACTCGGAACGGGAACCGATGGATTATTGTCTGCACGGTACCTGACGAGATTCATAGTTACAAAGGCATTACCAACTGCTGAGGCTACTGAAATTGTCCAATTTATAGTTGAAGAAATCATACTCAAGCACGGTGCTCCCAAAGAGATGATAAGTGATCGAGGACGTTCCTTTCTATCCAATATTGTGAAAGACATTAATCGACTATGCCAAACATCTCATCTTCTAATGACAGCCTATCATCCACAAACCAATGGACTGACCGAAAGATTTAACAAAACATTGGCCGACATGCTGTCTATGTATGTTGACGTTGAGCAAAGAAATTGGGATACAGTCTTGCCTTTTGTGACTTTCGCTTACAATTCAGCAAAACAAGATACTACTGTGTTCAGTCCCTTCTTTCTCGTACATGGTAGAGATATGCAGACTCTTCTGGATGTGATCTTTCCTCACTTCGCAGAACCCTATAACGAAAATTATGCACAACATCTAGTCACCAGGGCATAGGAAGCTAGACAGCTAGCGAGACTTCACATCCTCGAGGCTCAAGCAAGTGACAAACGAAGATATGACAAAAGACATCGACCAATCAGCTATAATATCGGAGAATTAGTCTGGGTTTTTACACCCATACGAAAAGTTGGGCTTTCGGAAAAACTTCTAAGGCGTTACTTCGGACCATACCGAATCACACGACTACTATCTGATGTGGCATACGAAGCAGAGAACATGGAGGAGAATAAAAGGCGACGAAATTTGAAGGACGTAGTCCATATTCTGAGACTGAAACCCTATTTTGATCCAAAAGAGCAAATAGCTGATGAAGAAACGCACAGGAATTCCAGGGGACCTGTCACGAAGAGTCAGACTAGATTGCAGCGGGGCGCTGTTTCTTCCTAAGGAAGGGGAAATGTAACGAAACTAGCATTCTGTACTCGGGAGAGCCTTCTGGTTGATCAAGGCCGACCTCACTAAATATAGCTAAACTGTAATTATCCGTTGTGTGAACCTATGGCTCCGAGGTAAAGCGCTTGACTACGGATCAGAAGGTGGTGAGGTCGATCCCCGTTGAAGGCAAGTGTCCTAAAATTCGTTTTGGTTTAAAGACTGCTTTGTATTTGTTTCTAGCTCCTACGGAAATATGCTAATTGTTATTATGTTAATTCTTATGTTAATCATTATTTAATTTCTAGAACTTTCCAAGCTTGGAATGTTCCATTCGAGAAAGCACCCCTCGAGTGTATTTAAGCTGGTTTAGCCTTGAGTTGGTGAAATAAAGCTTCGAGTTGGTTCATGCTTGTTGTCTTCATTCGTTCTCATTTAATACCTACGCGACAATATTTTGCTTTTGTACTATAACATTATTAAAGAAGTGAAAACGAAACTTTATATTAAGAATTAATTGCATAAATGAATGTGATGATATACAGATTGGTAAATTAATATTATTTTTTTTTTCTTGTCCATTATCATTCTTGATGTGGGATGCTTTATACGCGAAAACACATTTTAAACTTAGATTTTAGCCGTTGAAAAATACGTAAGTATCAAATGGTTTATCGTTAGTTTTTCAGAAAAATTAACAATAAAATCTGAAATCTTTAAAATTATACGAATCAATTTAATCACGCAAGACTTCAAATTTCAATTAAAATGCAATGACATAAAAGAAGAGGGTGAAATACAGATTGGTAAAATAGTAGAACTAGTCGTTGGGGGCCATCGTAATACTTACCCATCATAGATATGCATAATATAAAGTATGAAAATAAGACATGTGTAACCTATTCATAAAATGAATTACAATTCGAATAAAATCGTGGCTTTATGACGTCCTAAACTTTAAATGCTCTATTACTGAATTCCGTAAAAGAAACATCCTTATAACTCCAAAAATGATAATCTTATTAACTAACGGTTTACTGGGTCGGATTAAGCGTCTCATTTCCATTAAAATACATGTTTTAATTGAAATTTGAATGAAATACAGGGTCATGAAAAATCGAAGAGTGTGGAAAAATAGGATAACAAACATCTCGGCAACTCATTATTCGATCAACGTTATTCTTTATGCAAAATTTGTTTTTTTATTGTCTTTTATGTTTACTCCTTAAAATAAACAATTTCGAAAAATTTTATGTATCTTTTATCAGAACGAAAATTTCGAGAGTCCGAAAAAAATAGTTCCGGATAATCGAGGTTACTGAAATTCAATAAGCTTCTTTCCATCATTACATACTAAGTACACACCAAATTTCAAGTCTCTATCTCAATTTGTTCGGGAGATAGAGCGTTTACAGACACACACACACACAGACACATACACAGACGGACGGCAATTTTTTTTTCTAAAAATATGTTTTTCGGAATCTCCAGTGTCTAAAACGTGTAAATCCGTCAAAAAAATTTCTATTTTCAAAATGATTACAAGACTTACCCTATACTACGCATGATAAGTAAGTAAAAATCATCATCATCCTTAGGAATTTCATGGGTTTCCCAGATTTATAAAAGTTTGTTCGAGAGTTCTTTTCCATTTCTATTTGTCCAGGGCAATAACATCATTTAACTTATAAGTCTTCAATGACTCTTGAATAGACTTTTTCAAAGTCATTCTTGGTCTGCCCCTCCTTCGTCTACCATTCTGGCTCCACTTAAAAAGATTTTTGGAAAGTGCATATTCTTTCATTTTGCGAACATGTCCATACCATCGAAGCTTATTATGTTCGATTGTATCTACAACATCCTGTTTGACTTGCATGATTTCTCGTATTCTTGAATTTTTAAATGTTTCCAGCCTTGACGTTCTTGCGAGTCTTCGCCAGAAGTCCATTTTGGTAGAGAGTTGTTTTTATTTTCAGGACAGACTTAATGTCCATGTCTCCGGACTGTTCAGTAAAATGATTTGCAAGATTCATTATAAATTAATCGTTTAATTTTAGGAAGAATATTACTACTCCATATATATAGAACAAAATTGAAGGGGTCGGGGCAAGGAAGTACCAAGCCATATTTTTGATGAAATAAATCCAACACTGTAATCTGTTGCTTAATATTGTAATTTATAATATCCAACATGTAATTTGTTTCTAATCTCACTTCGTGGCAGCCTATGTGACAGATTTCGTTTTTGCCCCAGATGTTTATGCCCCCAATGAAGATAGCTAATTTACAAAAAACGTAATAGTAATATAATTAAAGTATTGCCATATTGTTACTCAGAATATCTCAAATGCTACTAAGACATTCGCGAAAAAACTTTAGGTTATATAACTTTATTTGACTATTTGATAAAATTTTCAAATTGAAATATCTCAGAAGTTCAAAAATGTGGCTTGGCGCTCTCTTGGCCTCACCCCCTCAATTAACCATTGCAATTATTTTTCTACCTTCAGTAATTCTCCTTTCAACGTCTCTTTGGCATGATCCATCTTCATGAATGAATTATCCAAGGAATTTCAATTCCTCAACAGTTGTAATATTTATATCATCCAATAAAATATCAGTTTTCTGATTTGTTGTTAAGTGCTCAGTTTTACTTATATTTAGCTTTAATCTCCATTCATAATAAGTATCGATTATTTTAATTTACGAAACATGTACGGCTTCTTCATCTTCTGCTGCTATGATGACTTAAGTAAATGGGGAGATAGTAAAAATTTTCTTTGCCAGAGAAGGAAAATTTTCATAAATGTTTTCTGGAAACCTATTTTCTGTTTCATACAAACAAGCAATTTCTTCAATATAACAGTAAATTTATTTAATAGAAAAAAAGCCTTTTATCTGTATTTTATATACAAAAAGGAGTAATTTGTATATAAAAAGCAATAATATTTTATATAAAAACTAATTTATATATATATATAAATGCATATATAAACAAGGATAAAAGTTCATCATCAGCAGGTTTGTTTTCATATCAGTTTATATTATTTGACAACAAATCTCAGTCACATAAGGCCCTACACTAGTCGCGTGAAAAGACAAAAAAACACTAATATATTAATCTTATGGGGGAGTTATTTTCAAATTTCTCGTTTGGATTTTAATATTTTTGAATGATTTTCTTTTTCATAGGATAGCTGAGGCTAGTAACGCGGCTAGTTTTTACTTTTTCGAGTTTTATTACAGTTATTTTTAATAAGATGATAGTTTCAGCTACATAACTGGTTTCAAAAGAGAAAGACATTTTTTAAAACTAATCTGAAACGAATCCAAAAAAAAAAAAAAAAACTAAAAACTAGCCGCGTTAGAGATTGTCCTCTGCTATCTTATGCAAAAAAAAATCACTCGAAAACATTAAAATCTAAATTAATCTGAAACCAAAAAAGAAAAACTAAAAACTAGCTGCGTTAGAGATCGTCCTCCACTATCCTATGCAAAAAAGAAAAATAATAATAAAATAAAAAAAAATCACTCAAAAAAATTAAAATCCAAACTAATCTGAAACCAAAAAAAAAAAAAAAAAAAAAAAAAAAAAAAAAAACACTAGCCGCGTTAGAGATCGTCCTCCACTATGCTAATTAAAATTGAAAAAATAATAATAAAATAAAATATAAATCACTCAAAAACATTAAAATCCAAACTAATCTGAACCAAAAAAGAAAACCTAAAAACTATCCGCGTTAGAGATTGTCCTCAGCTATCCTAAGCAAAGAAAAAAAAAACAAAATCATTGAAAAACATTATAATGCAAACTAATTTGAAACCAAGAAAATAAAAATAAAAACTCGCCGCGTTAGAGATCGTCCTCTGCTATCTTATGCAAAAAGATAAAATAATAATAATAATAAAAAAAGCACTCAAAAACATTAAAATCCAAACTAATCTCAAACCAAAAAAGAAAAACTAAAAACTATCCGCGTTAGAGATCGTCCTCAGCTATCCCATGCAAAGAAAAAAAATCATTGAAAACATTATAATGCAGACTAATCTGAAAAAGAAAAAGAAAAACTGAAAACTAGCCGCGTTATAGACCGTCCTCATCTATCCTATGCAAAAAAATCATTCAAAAATACTAAAATCCAAAATAATCTGAAACCAAAAAAGAAAAACTAAACACTATCCCGCGTTAGAGATCGTCCTCAGCTATCCCATGCAAAGAAGAAAAAAAAAAATCATTGAAAAAAATTATAATGAAAACTAATCTGAAACCGAAAAAGAAAAACTAAAACCTAGCCGTGTTAGAAATCGTCCTCCGCTATCCTATGCAAAAAAGAAAAAATAATAATAAAATAAAATAAAAATTACTCAAAAACATTAAAATACAAACTAATCTGAAACCAAAAACTAAAAAATAGCCGGGCTGGAGATCGTCTTCAGCCATCCTATGCAATAATAATAATAATAATAATAATGATAATAATAATAAAAATCACTCAGAAACATTAAAATCCAAACTAATCTATAACTAAAAAAGAAAAACTAAAAACTATCCGCGTTAGAGATCGTCCTCAGCTGTTCTATGCAAAGAAAAAAAAATCATTGAAAAACATTATAATGCAAATATATATATATATATTTCGCGAGTTTAATCGCGATTTTATGAAGCCGTAACTGCACAGAACATTTTTTCTCTATGTGCATACGAATTTTTCCGTTTCTTTTGCTTTTATTGATATCTGTTCCAAAAACTTGGAATTATTGAAATACATTCGAAACTTAAATATAGTAACTTTTCAAGTACGTATTTTGCAATTGTGTGCCGTAATCGACTGGGAATCAATCTTTGAAATTGAGGGATTTGTTTTTGACTGTAACACCTTATTTAAAGTCCTTAGACCACTTCAAACAAAAATATTTAAAAAATGTTTAACACGTTTTTTTACCATTTTATATCTGAATGTAATTAATTATTATTTTTAATGAAGAATAAAATATTTTATGTTTAGATTAAAAACATTTTATTTTCACTTTCATTTTCCCATAAACTTATTAATTTTATTAATGCATGTATCACATTATCTCTCTATATTTTTTTCGTATTATTGGAATGTTTTTTAAATTATAAAAAAAAACTTTTTTTTTTCACTTTCTTAAAAGAGATAATTTCGTAAATGTTCAATAATAGTATCTGATATTGTTACTGCTTAAATCGCTATTGAGAGTGTAAAAGTCTATTATATCCCGCTGCTTTTGTTTAACAATGTAACATAAAACTCAATTGTGTTTAGATAAAAGCTTTCTTGCTGATGAAAAAAATATTGTAGAAATCTGTGAACTACTTTTATTGCAACAACTCTTGGCAGAAGTTTTAATATCTCTAAACATTTCTTTATTATATCTAAGATAAACAAGTCTCTAAGGATTTAATATTTTACATCAAAATAAAAATGTGATTGTATGTTATTTAATAACCTAAAGCGATGTTATTTTAGAATAAAGGGAAACACAAATTCATCTATTGCTATTTTTTATCGTTTTTTTTTTTCTAAATATATTTCCATTAAATTTAGATATTTTACCAGGATATAAAACCAAGCACAATCATTAATTAAAATAGACAGAACATTTGAATCCTTCATGAAAATGTTTAAAATTAATTGAATATAGCATTCATATTTTATTTAATTCTTATTCAAGGATACTTAATTCTGGCTTAATTTTGAAACAATAAGTTTAATACTTACTTAGAGTTTCATATTTCTCCAAAAAATTGAATTAAATTTCGTTCATTATCATATTCAGTATTTTATTAATTCAGAAAGTAATTTTTATATGCTACCTAACTATTAAACATGTAAATGTAACACTACTCCATAGGTGGAACTACACTCTTACGTATGTAGCATAGGGTCAAATGAATTTTTGAGTTTTGTGTGTGATCGTGTAGTTCTCATTCTAACATTTTTGCCTGAACGAACTACCTATACTAGCATCCCTTTTACTATAGGAAAGTATGCCTCAATCTCTAGGAGTCTAGTTTTCCCAGTTACTTTGAGCAGTGATTTGATAATTAGCTATATGTGGTCGTATAGCTGGTATAAACAGAGCGGTAGAAGTTAGATCGAGCGGATTTGGTCGATATTTGTGGAGAGTAAGACCCACTTTGTCAAGAGTCTAACTGGAGTTTCGTGGCTTCCGAATTTTGAATGTAGAATTTAACAGCCTGGACGAAATACCTATACTATCATCCTTTTAACTGTAGCAAAGTGTGTCTCAATCTGTAGGAGTCTGTTTTTCCCAGTTATTTTGAGCAATGATGTGATAATTAGATATATGTGGTTGTATAGCTGGTATAAACAGAGCGGTAGAAAGTTAGATCGAACGGATTTGGTCGATATTTGTGGAGAGTAAGACCCCCTTTGTCAAGAGTCTAACTGGAGTTTCGTGGTTTCCGAATTTTGAATGTAGAATTTAACAGCCTGGACGAAATACCTATACTATCATCCTTTTAACTGTAGCAAAGTGTGTCTCAATCTCTAGGAGTCTGTTTTCCCAGTTATTTTGAGCAGTGATGTGATAATTAGATATATGTGGTCGTACAGCTGATAAAAACAGCGGTAGAAGTTAGATCGAACGGATTTGGTCGATATTTGTGGAGAGTCAGACCCCTTTGTCAAGAGTCTAACTGGTGTTTCGTGGCTTCCGAATTTTGAATGTAGAATTTAACATCCTGGACGAAATACCTATACTATCATCCTTTTAACTGTAGCAAAGTGTGTCTCAATCTCTAGGAGTCTGTTTTTCCCAGTTATTTTGAGCAATGATGTGATAATTAGATATATGTGGTCGTACAGCTGATAAAAGCAGCGGTAGAAGTTAGATCCAGTGGATTTGGTCGATATTTGTGGGGAGTCAGACCCCTTTGTAAAGAGTCAACTGGAGTTTCATGGCTTCCGAATTTTGAAGGTAGAATTAGTCACATGTCCATTTTGAGCAACTTTTAGGAGTTGAACTTTTAACCGAAAGCTCCGAAAGCGTATTAAAGTGTTGAAGCTTCATATTTCCAATAAAGAAACTGGGAATACACGGGGTTCCCTTGTTTGTGCTAATGTAGTATTATAGAGTATCATCTATAGAGTTTTCAGTGACAACAGCAGTGATATGATAATTAGATATCTGCGGTCGTATAGCTGCTATAAATACAGCAGTTGAAGTTAGACAAAGCGGATTTGGTCGATATTTGCGGATAGTCAGACCCCTTTGTGAAGTGTCAGACTGAAGTTTCATGGCTTCCGAATTTTGAAGGTAGAATCTATGACGTGTCCATTTTGAGCAGCTTTTAGGAATTGTACTTTTGACCGAAAGCTTCCAAAGCGAGTTAAAGTGTTGAAGCTTGATATTTCCAATAAAGAAAGTGGGAATACACGGGGTTCCCTTGTTAGTGCAATTGTAGTATTCTAGCGTGTCTTTTATGTTTTTTTCAGTGACAGTTTATAGTGCTAACTACAGTCTTGCTATTGTCATTTTTATCTTAAGCTGAAGTGAACTTTCCTTAGGCTCCTGTGAACGATAAATGTCGCCACTTTATTTTTAGTTCGTGCTAGATTTTAGTGAATTTCTTGGGGATAGCATTCTATCTCTCATTGTTTTAGTGTCACAAAATTTATTTCAATCATCTATAGTTTAAAATTGCCCTTCCCACTGCACCCATCCTCATTGTTTCTGTAACTTTTTGATTACTGGATTAGGCTGGAGAATATTTTTTTATATTAAACTAGGGGGCTCTGCCCCCTACGAGCTGCGCTCGCCAACCCCCGTTCTGACACCGCGTGATTTACAAACACTCTGATTTGATCATCTCTAAAACGATTACGGAAGATTGTATTATAATTAAACAACCAGTGGCGATCTGCTGTAACAGGGTTTCCATTCATTTTCCTTTCACTGACGGATTTTAAGGTCGCTGTTGAAACAGATTACAACTGTAACTGTCACCAAAATATATGATTTAACGCCAAACGTGCATAATCGTGGCGTCGCGTCACTTTCAGTTGACATCAGATGCATTACACGAGTTAGTTTTTTCATCGGGGAGTTTTTAATTCAACGCTTATTTGTCTTTTGATACTTCTCCATTACCCCGTCAATCAATTTTCATTAAAAAAAAAAAAAAAAAAAAAAAAAAAACTATCGTTAAATTGTAACACCAAATAAACAAATAGAAGAATTTTGACATTGGAAAGGAAATATTATTATTTACGCTGTTTTAAAATTTGCAAAAATAGGTAAAAGATATGTCGAAATAAATTGATCTCTCATGAAAATATAATTATTAATTGAAATTGTTTGGAAATATTGTTATTTGATCATTTTAAATGTGACGTAAATTTCCCTAGTTACTCGTATTTCTCTTTCTAATATTCACGCGCAAGTATATTTTTATTACGTCATTTTCTACATTTATTGCTTTTAACACGTGATCATTTAAATATTATTTTAAAGTTTTCTTTCTGTTTTTAATAGTCTCGTGTAAATACATTTCTTAATTGAAAGGGAATATTATTACGTGCGCTATTTTACAAATTGGCAACGGTTCAAATAATGGAATTTATGAAATATGAAATAAATCTTCGTCAAAATAATGAAAATTTTGAATAAAAAATTGAAATATAACCTCAAAAAATGAGTCAAATTGAAAAAATTATTGCAGTCTGCACACCGCAACCTTGAAAACTATATCCTTACAAATTATGGTTAAATTCCTGTGCATAGTTTTCATTTCTATAAAACTTTTATAAGAAAATTATTTTGACCAACTTTAATATTAAATATCTCTTAAAATAATTCTTCGATTTAAAAAATGTCTACTTCAGCGTGTTTATCGAACATTTCTTTATAAAACCACCAATTTTTAAATTTTTATTTGCAATAGTTTTCTGGATATTAGTCCAGAAAGACTTCAAGGCACAAAATCTTAATTGACAGCGGCGGCCGCGGTGGTTACTTTTTTTTAATATAGAGAGATTAAACCACAATTTACAAAATAATTTCTTCGTGGGAAATATCTCTTGAAAATAGCACAGTCAAAGTATATGGCAGAAATTATTTTTCAAAAAATGGTGCGAATTGAGAATAAAAATGGTGCTAATTGAAAATAAAAATAATTGCTCGGACGTACGGGCTCCCAATTCCGCAATCAAAATTTTAAAGGAATCAATCTTATTGTTCATTTCTGTGCCCTGGCTCAGTTGATGATCCCGTAAAGACCGCCACAACATGTATAGTAAATATTTTATGAAAAGCAGGGCTTAATTGCTAAGAAATAAAGTACCGGAGCCCTAATATTCTGCAGTACTAACATCCGTAGCGTACCCCCTCCCTCCTCCGTCACTCCAATCTGCATATTTATATTTCATACTTTATTTTCAAAATTTAAGCATTGTTTTTTTATTTAGCAAAATAAAAATTTTAAATACATTTATCTGCGTATACATCTATCTGCGCTACCAACTATTCTACTTCCTAGTTATTACTACTTCCAAATACAGTTACTACTTTGGCTAATCTAATGTTAATTAATCGCAGAATTCAGCGATTAAATGAGTTTAGTATCATGATTCGAAAATAATGTTAACGCAAAAAATGAATAGTTCGCATCTATGCAGAATGGAAAAAGACTATTTGTGTTTACTCTTTATTCTGATCAAAATAGCAATAAAATGATTTGAAATGAAAATAAATAAAATTTTGAATTTAAGACAGATTGAGCTCGATCCTGCCCAAACCCGAAGACTGATATAAAAATCGAGCCTGTTTCATCTCCATTTGTTATGTGAGCGACACATTAAGTCACTTATAACTGTTTTGATACAAACGATTGGAGATGGTAATTTAGGATTCGTTTTTCGGAACGTTATTGCACTGGGCTCCGGAGAGCAGTGTTTATGAACTCCGGTGAATTCTGTCCAATATTTAAATATTTACTAAAAACAGAGAAGTACCGGAGCTGAGCGCCGGTGGGGAAACGTAGTTTTTGTCCATTTTTTTAGAACGTAGTTTTTGTCCATTAACAGTCAGTGTGCGTAAAAGTGCGTTATCAAGGTTATCTTCCCTTAACTTTCGATGAATGAGTGTGTAAACTTCGGAACTTGTGAATTTTCTCTCCGTTTCGATAACTATGCAAATTTCTGCATCTGGTCAATCGATATAGCAGTATTTAAGCACTGGCACGCGCTGGGTAAATGGAACTTTGGATCGCGTTCTTCCCCAGTGTGGTTCTCTGAGATCTGTCCAGTTGTCTTTACTGTCTGTATTAGAGAAGGAGTATCGTCCGTTTGTAAGATTAGATTTACCTTGTTTTTTGTGTTCATTGAATAAAGAGTTTTGACGATTTCAGAACTGTCATAGGCGAACAGCTTAGCAGTTGGAATTAGTGAAAGTTAGATCTTACTGAAAACATCTTAACCGACGTTTTGATGCTCGTCCAAGTCGTAAGTGATATCTTTGAAGTTATCTCTTTATTGATATTTGAAGCTTTTTTATCTGAGTGAAGTAGTTTTGGGAATTGACTTTCTTTCGGCCTAAGGCGAATTAAGCAGAGCTTTCTCAAGTCCTTTCCTTTTTTTAAGGATTTTAAATAAAAGTTGTTTAATTTTTTACTTACTCTGGTGCTCATTTGGACTTAGCTAGCTTTGATCATGATGAATGACAGCGACATGACTGTTGCAATTTAATTATCAGATGTAATCTAATTTTCTGATATTCGCTGCTGAAATCCTGTGTGAACCTGTAAAATTTCACCTTGATCTCAAAGAAGCGAAATTACAGGCACATGCACACTACATTCACACTTTTCTATGTATACCTGGATGAACTACGTTTTGTAAAATTTGAAAATCCATACTGAAAGGTCTCCTGTCGATACATTTTTATCGCAGATTAAAGTACATGCAAAAAGGGCTATATATTAGCAAGTATGCATTAACTAATGTAACTTCACTCATTCACCTCGTATTTCGCATTCTGCGAAAAATTCCTTGCTATTTATCCTTTGAAAACAGTGGCGAAATTATACACCAAAATTAGAATTCATTGTGGTCAAGTTCTTGTGGCATTCTCGACGCACGATGTAGAAGAGTTGTCTTGGACAAGTCATTTAGATTAGATATGTCCTATTTTATAACGAGTTACAAATGACTAAAGTAACTGGACACAGTGACTTCATAGTGGAATTACGAACAGTTACTTGACAGTCATAATGTGATGTATTATTCACCGTTTGGTCACTATTTGCACTGTAACCGTTTTTGTGCATTGTGATAATCGAGGTTAACTAAAAAGAAAGGCTGCTTCGGTACGTCACACATCCCGTTTTTCAGTCCGAATGAGTCACGTGATGCTCGAATGCACGAATGCAAGTGCACGAACGGAGCATCACATGACTCTAACGATCTTACGCGAAAAGTAGTGTGACCGCCTGCATTTTTTCATTAGCCTCCATGATATCATAGTGACGTCATATCAGCTATCTGTGTTATTAGAGAAAGTATCGTTATTAGAAAAAAAAAATCAGCGGCGGGGCAGTTATAAGTGATTCTTACACTTAATACTGAACGTTAAATTATTCGTTTATTGATAAAATCAAATATGTTCAGTTAACATTACAACAAACAGAAATATAAAATATGTTTTCGAATCCTTTAAGCCTATCTTATATTATTTATTTTTTTATTATATTCTTTGAAGTCATTATTTTGTAGAATCAAATGAAAAATATCTATTTACTTATGTTTGGTAAACTGTCATGTAATATATATTTAGTAATTTTCTAAACCAGCGTATTATAGACAGAATAAAAAACTTAGATATATTTATATAAAGTTACAGGATTAAATCTCAAATATTTAGGCTGTTGATAGATGTAGAGTTGAAGAAATGTTCAAGAAACATCAAATTATTTATATATAAATATTATTTTATAAACGTTAAGAAATTTACAGTTATTTAAGAGTATGATTTAGCATTTCATTCTTTATGACATAGTCATTAAAAAACTTCTAAAATTTTAAATTTTGAACAACAGTAAAATTAAAGATTTGTGAAAAGTAATTCGTCTTTTTAAAAACAATGAGTATGATTTTAAATGTATTCATGTCCATTAAAAAGCTGCTAAAATTTTAAATGTAGAATAACAGTAAAATTAAAGAATTGCGAAGCGTAATACGTCTTTTTAACAACAAAATAAATGGAAATACTCAAAAGTTGTAATTTTATTTCATAGTATCCCAATACACAAAAAATATTTATTAATCAAATAAAAATATCTGAAAAGAAACACAGAAATAGTGTAACACCGATTTTATATACCTAAATACAGTCCAAAAGGAAATCTTTAGTATAATATAGTTATACATAGTCAACATATAATGGCAAATATTGCAAAAATATCGTAAACAATAAAATAACATTCAATTTTATTTAGCTAGCGTACAACCAAAAAATATATAATAAATCCTTCCCAGATACAACAAAATATCTGTTTGTATTTTCATTTTACAAACGCTCCACTGGATAGAAAAGATAATTTGTTTCCATTCCGAAAAATATATTTCACTTTTAATAAAAACTAAAATGAAATCCATTTTCTCTATGTGCTGTTATTCATATATTTCTAGCTGTGCAAAACAGCTTTTTGTTTACTTTTCAAGTAGATTTTGGTTTAAAGGAATATGCTTAGTAACAAAATAAAAATTTATATTAAAAAAGAATGTTTCGTGCTTTTGAGATTGATTACATTCTTTTATTTAACTTAACTTGATCCTTGTATGAAAAGATGGGATTTTGTAATCGATTTTTCAGACATTTCATAATGGGCTAGACTTTTTAAAATTATCTACATAGCTGTGCTTCTGATAACAGTAATTTTTTTTTAATTATAAATTAATAAATTAATTTTAAGGCATTTTTTCATTAGCCGGGTGCCGCACAACAGAGTATTTCCGGCAAAATTCTGGAAAAAAATACTTTTCATGTGTTTTAAAATTAAAACCACTGTTGTCGACTTACTATTAGTAAATACATTTAATTAATGTTATCCATACATAAATGTATTTAAAAATGAATATATAATACAACGTTCACTTAATTGTTTAGTGTTTATAAAAGAAAAGTAATTGTTGATAGATTTGTTTTATTTACAAGTAATGTTTAATTATATGTGTTTAGTTTACTATATATATATATATATATATGTATACTATGTATGTATATGTATAACACTCATAAACCAGCATCTCTATTGTATAGAGATGCTGGTTTATGAGTGTTTTTAATAGGTTGCCAATCCCCCCAAACATTGATATCTAAAAATGGCAACAGTATGCCGATTAAAAAAAAATGCTTTCAAGACTAAAACTAATACGATTATAATTCAAAAATGGTCCGACAAACCCCGACACAGCTTTAAATACCTTTGAATGTATTAAATAATTTATTTCAATAAATATATTTCAGTAAATTATATATAAAAATGCTTAAAAATAGTCTATTTTAAATTTTAATTATTTTTTATTAATATGAAATATAAAACAATTTAAATGCACATGTAAAAGTAAACATTAAACACAATAACAAAGCTGAAACATAACAAAAAAGCACGTCTTCTCACAAAGAAACTCTCACTTCAACTGAGGCTAGAGGCCGCCGGATATGACTCATGCTCCTGGAATAGACATTGATCGACACACCAGTTAGTCAGCTATTATAAAATATGATTCTTACAATTGTAGAACAAATTTTAATTTTTGCATTTTTTGCCTTAAATTTTGCATTAAATACTCCATTGTGTGGCAGTAATAAATCGTCAAATATTCTTTAGCGTTACAACTGTGTTCGAGTAACTTACAACAATCGAACTCATAGTCAGTTCTGTAACCGAAATCTTTTGAGTGTCTCTGTAAATAAACGAAATATTCTACGCACTTAATAAATCTACAATAAACATGTTCTAGTGCACCTCAGTAATGTATATCACTTTCGTTAAAATACACTGTAAGCGATTTTTCCCCATAGTAATTAATGCAATGTTATAATTTTGAGCGTTGCTGTAAATGAATTATAAATGCTACTTAGTACTATATACTCTATATAAATAATGTTGCCAGCCACCTCAGTGACGCATATAAATTTCCCTATGTTTGAAACAGAGTAAAATCATTAAAATGTACTGAAATTTTTTTTTTCCGATTGACCGTAATATAACAGAGTACTTTTGAGCGTCCCTGTAAAAAAAAAAAATTATAATTGTTACTTATTCTATACTCTATGGAAAACATGTTGTCGTCTACCTCAGTGACGCATATCAATTTTATTATGACTGAAATAGTGCAACATTATTAAAATGCACTGAAAACGATTTTTCCCCATTAAGCATAATGTATCGGAATACTTTTGATTACCACTGTAATCTAACCCTAAATGCTACACATTTCATTTTTAATACCGAACATGCTATGGTCAACCTCAATAACATATATCAAGAAGACGGCAAGACAAACCGAATTCATAAACACTTTTCAACTATGTTGGAAAGGGTTAAAAATATATGTGAGAAGAAAACTGTATCAAATACGTCTCAGCTGCGGAGTGTACAACTTTGCCCTTCTCCCACACAAAGCAGGTTTCTAAATGGGGTCACCGACTCTGTAAGACTTTTCAAAGGGTCGGATATTTAGCAGCAAAGAAAACAAACAATTCATTAAGTTCAGGTTTGAAAAAATAATCACAAAAATTCACAAGTTTTTTTTTTTTTTTTTTTTTTTTTTATTGTAGTGCGATTGGAACTGCAAGACCTATCATAGAGTAATACTTTTTGTGGAAAAAGAAAAAAATATTTTTTTTTTATCTACGATCGTCAATAATAGATGGCGCGATATGCTATTAGGAATAGGAACAAGTTGGAAATTGTATGTCAAACGTGACAAATCAGGTGCGTTCGTACTATAGATAGTTATATAAATATTCAGATCTTGTTGATTTTTAATTCTGTGAAATGAATTATATCGTCTGCAAATTAATTTCTGGCATAAAATAAGTATCTAGATCGCTTGACGATTCAACCACGGAAGCTCCTATAACAAAAAAGCACCGATTTTTTTAAAAAAAACTCAATTTTTTAAATAAATATTTTTATTAATATCGTCTAAAGTTTTGATTCAATTTTTATAAAATTTGAAATGTCTCGACAAAATTCTGCAAAGATAATATATCTTAAATTTCAAACCATTCGGTTAGGTAGTTTTTACGTTGTTATATGCGGACGGACGGACAGACAGACGGAGGGACCACACGACGACAATAGGTGCTACGTATTTATATAATTGAGAACACTCCTAAAAATGATGAAGTTCTCATCAAAATTACTAAAGAGGAAGAAACGCAACATCAGTAACTGAAGATGCCTCGGGACCAAGAGGTGAAAATATTTTAATAAACTTTTAATCATATGGACAAGTTTCAGTGTTTTTTTAAAGTGTTTTTTGAAGCTGATAGACATGTGCACTGCTCTTTGATGTGTTTTTAAAATGCATTAATGTCTATTTTAATAGGTAGTACGAGATAATTATTAAGAAAAAATAGTTCAAAAAATCACATAAGTCCGTTTACATTTCAAAACTCATAACACTTTACAATATAGACGTATCAATGTGCGATTTGCATCATAGACTTGTGAAGTGGTCGGGAGTTTTATAACCAAAAAAGAAAAAGAAAGAAAGAAAAATCAAAAGAAAATTTCAATTATTTTTCTTTACCCACAAAATATACAGCACTTTTACTAGTTCTGTTCAAAACAGCCCCGATGCCACAATTAGTTATCTTCTTATGAGTTTTCGAAATGTGAACAGACTTACCGGAGACTCTGTACATCGCAAACTGTATCTGTGCAACCGCTACTTGGATAATGCGTACGTAATTTGTTCCTTGTAAATTGTCGCATTATCTATGTATAAAGCAGAGATTTATAATCGCACTCTTTTACAACCACATCTTTTTAATTATGTTTTAGATTCATAAAACTTAATTAATAAAAAAAAGTTTATTTAAAAAAAAAACATTTCTGCATTCAATATTTTGAAATCATGCCTAATTTTATGACTGAAATTCATGTTGTACCGAAACATTTTCCGTACACTGCGTAAATTTGTTATGGGTTCATTTTCAGATATTTCAAATGTTCATGTTCAGATATATAAAAAATAAATCATGCTTGAAAATTATTTAAAAAATCCCATGGCAACGTCACTAAATCGAACTACAGTTTTCAAACAAATTTCATTCGAAAGTGCGTTTGTTTCCCTACTCGATGATGTAAAAATTTAAATTATGCGATTTTTCCGAGGCTAACGAAAAAGACAGGCTACCGCGGTGCATTCCACTTATCTTTTTTTACAGACCGCTAGAGTGACGTGATGCTCTTTTTGTACACCTGCATTGGTGCATTCGAGCATCACGTGACTCCGGCGGTCTGTAAAAAAAGATACACGTAAAGCATCACGGTAGCCTTTCTTTTTCGTTAGCCTCGGATTTTTCCGGGGCTAACGAGAAAGACGGGCTACCGCGCTTCTCCAATTTAGAGTAGTCACGTGACGCCCATGGTCTCAGCTGAGCTGAGAAAACTAGTTGGCATAATAGAGAATTGCCTCCACTTTAGATTACAATCATATACGAGTCATTCTTGAATTTGATAAAATTCGTTACTTTCCCAAGCAGCGGAATCATGATTATCAAATCTTACATATATTTCAAAACACTGGGATAATTTTAAGTACTAATGAAAATAATTTGTAACCAGGTATAAAATTGACTCAATTGAGCTGATAAACAAATAATTGAGCCCTTTACATCCTACAAATCATTGTGAATATACATAAACATAACACAAACTACATAAATATAATTTATTTAACATTTAAAAATTTCAAAGTTGAAGCACAAATTTTCAGATTTTTGGGGAAAAAAAAAAGATATTGTCATTTTTTTTCAAACAGATCTTTTATACCTTAAACTAGCAAGCTACGCCCGCTACGCTGGTCAATTTCTTTTAACGAACCTTTAATCAAACAAAATATTGACATTTCATAAATAACTTTTATATTTTAACAGAATAATAAGGCTACTATAATTTGTGACTCGTGCTATAGCCCAGTGACGGATCTAAGGGGGGGTTAGCCGGTGCAGCCGCCCCGGGTGCAAGACTTGGAAGGGCGCAAAAATGAGGAATCATAAAAGATTAAGAATAAAGGAAAATCCAAAATTCATATGAAAAGATATTCAATTTTATTTTGTTCAACGGTGGTTTACTTTTGTTGCATAAGGATCAGAAATAAAAAATTAATTAATTTGTATTACATTATATAAAATATCACATTGCCACCAGTATTTTTAAGAAATTTTTATTTATTAAAAATTTAAAGATTTTGCGTCATTTTTTTTTCAATACTGTTCTATGTTGTTTTACAGCGTATGCAGTATTTTATTTCAGTTATGTCTAAAAGACATTCGAGTGACTATCACAGAAAGAAGACTAAAAAAAAGAGAAGGGGAGGCTTCACAACTATCATTTAGTATGTCCTCATGACTTAAGCCCAGCGATATTCATGAAGGTAAACTCAAGGTCTGCACGGTCTCGGACCGATTTTTATTTAGGAAGCTCGGGCCGGGTCGGGCCTAGTCTTCACTCTTTCCGGGCCAGACTCGGGCTTTACTTTATTTTGAAAACTCGGGCCAGACCGGGATTGGTTTACACTACTTCCGGGCCAGGCCTGGTCTTTACTTCTTCCGGGCCGGACCAGACTTGACCCGGTCGAGTCCAGTGTTTACTTTTTTCTGCAGACTCGGTTTGGTTGGGCTAACCTTCGTTTTTCTGGGCTAAACTGTTTCTAAACTTCATACTTCTTAGAGGTCTGCAAAGGCCGAAATTTCCACTTACGATCTAAGTCGTTGAAGATCACTTGATGCATGCAAAAATCAGTAAAATGTGTCCCGAGTCCTGACGCAACAATCAAGGGCGGATTCAGCCCTCCATTAAACAGGAAGACATGGCTCCTTTTTCGGGGGGTGGGAGGGTGTCACATATCTTAATAAGCAACTTTTATATTAAAGGCTGTTGCCATATCCAAAATGGCTACTTTTCCGAAACTTTTAGAAAGTCATTTCCATTCGTAAATACAAAAATATTGTATTAATATTTGTAAAAATATAAAATTTACACATTTTATTCAGATAGCAAGAAATTGAAGAATTTCCCATTTTCTTAAAAAAATCATGCAGAAAACGAGCATTTTAAGCCAATTTTTAAGAATTGGCAGTTACAGAAATGCCGTCATGAGGAAGCAATTGGCTGCTGTGGCCTGAAATTCAGATTAAAACACCTATTTTACGGAGATTTCCCCGAAAGTTTCTTTGCTTTATAGAGAAATGGAAAATGCTATTCAATCATATTTGTTCTGAATAAGTGCGCTTGCAATTGTCTTACATCTGAGATTAAAATGGACTTCATGGATCTTTCAGAAATTACCTAATTTGTATTTGAGTAGAGCTTCAGACAGTCAAAAAGATTCTCTTTGGTGATCAAGGGGAAAATTCAAAAGAATTTAATATATATTTTAATAATATTCTTTAGAATTTGTTTTCGTTCAGGGAGGCCATTATGAACTATATGACCTCTTCCTTGGATCAGCCGTTGGCAACAATCCTTGTAAAAAGTACAGATAATTTTATTCGTATAATAAGGATCATTTGAAACTATTTTCAACCCTTTATGTCCCAAAATATGAATTCATGAAAATTTCATCTTCTAAAGTATATTTCGGGAATTTTTGAAACCACGTTAGAGGATTTACATAATCATTTAATAAATTTTAGAAGGATTTTGCCAATTAAAATTAATAAAACATATTTTTATACCGGGCCGGGCCGGGCTCGGGCCTAATTTTCAGATTTTATACCGGGCCAGGTCGGGCCAATCACTTGTTTTACACGGGCCGGGTCGGGATCGGGCCGAACTTTTAGCTTTCATACCGCGCCGGACCAATCACTTTTTTTGCATGGGCCGGGCTAATACTTTTTTTGTACGGATCGGGCCGGGCTCGGGCCTGGAAATTCCGGCCCGTGCAGCTCTGAGGTAAGCAACCAAGTTACTTGTTTTTTTTTTTTTTTTTTTTTTTTTTTTACACGTGCTACACCATATAATAATTTATATGTATTATTTCTGTTCTAAAAATCTCCTTTTCTATGCAATAACTGAGTTGATATGTAAGAAAAGAATTATAAATCGATTTTTTATTAATTTCTTCTAAATTTAGATATTTTTGTAATTAGCAGACATTTTTGTCTAAAAAATGAAAACGAAACATACTCTGTTGAGAATTCAACGTGTTCTAGCCCTTTAAAGGCATTTTATTTATGTAGTTAAAAAGGTTTTCTATCCATGGGGATCAGTTTTATGTTTTTATTAATGTATATCAGTTGTTAATAAGCCTTTTAAATTTCGATTTCCAAAATATCGCACCTATACTTTTTAAAAATTAATTAAATCTTTCATTAGAAATGTTTATCTAATAAAATATGTTAACTTAAGTTGTGCTTCACAGTCACCCCACTTGTACTAATTTTAAAGCAAAAAAGTACATTAATTAAATTTAAACGGCGTAGGTTAATATAGCAATAAAATTAAATGTTACTTTTAATCGAGATCGTCATGATTGTTTACATTTCTTGCTATGCTTATATTTTCGCTTCAAATCTCCTGTTTCTTTTTACGTACAATAACGAATAAAGTTTACAACAGTTCTACTATAACTTTTAAAATGTTATAGTTATTTGAAAAAATGTTTCAAGCTTAAAAAAATTGCTTGCTTCTTTATTTCTAATGTAGTTCAATAACAAATATTTTGAAACTTATTAATAGAGCATTTACTCAGCAACCACGTATAGCTGACAAAAAACTGAATATTATTACCCTTTTAAGAGGTAATTTTTGGCAGTTAGACTCATGGTCATCACTCTAATTTTAATTCGTTATATAACCATGAAAGTTGTAACAGAATATTTGGTGCGTGTTTTCAGATTTTTGTATATTAAATATTTATTTTTAAACTTTTGTAGTATTAGTCAAATTTTAGAATTGTTTCTGCAGTAATAAATGAGAAAGACCAAAATATCCGTTTTAGCATTTAAAGATTATTACTAGCACCGCGGGAAATTTTACTAAAGTTTTATAAAAATATTTTATATCAGAATTTTTATTTAAAACCATTTAACTTGCATATTGAATTTATTTTTGTAAAGCATACATGGTTGGGGCTTATTAAACTTTAGCTCTTGGGTAGGCCTTCTCATCTAGCTGAACATGGGAAACATACATTTAACTTATACTCATTTTATATAGAGTTTCCTGATACGAATCGACGTGTATTTATTTCGTAATAATTTTCATCAATGACCCATTACCGCAATTCTGTTTTAAGACTTTAAAACAAGTCTGCACATGTTGACTTCGAGACCTTTTATCAGCGAACAAGGCCGCTCCTTTGTATCCACCATTCTTATACATAGATAAAGTTACTCTTTCTAACTGATGTATTTATATTTATATGACATTGTTTGTATAAATGTCATGTTGTTTTGTAAAAATTTGTATATCATGTTTGTATAAATAAGAAGTATATTTTTGAGAAATTTTGTAACATATAAAACGAAAAAAGAAACTCCCGTATAGAGTTTGACAAATCCAAGTGACTTGAATTCAAAAGGCTCACTTTACATAGTCCCCGTTCATTAAAGGAATTAAAAGAAAAATGAAGGGGAAGAAAGTATTTTTAATTAAAAGCGATGAATGAGTTGAAATGTTTAAAAGCCTTGGGAGTAGCGGGGGAGGGGGAGCGCAAATCTACAAGCTTGCCCCGGCTAAATTTTAGTCTAGATCCGTCTCTGCTATAGCCAATATACACGTCAGGATACACTGTAAAAAATAACGGTGAAAAATACAGTGAAAAACGCTGTCATTATTTCACGAAAAGGAAAAAGCACAATTTACAGCATATTTTGCTGTAATTTGTAAGCGCCATCTACTGATGAAATCGCGAAAGATTCGAATTGGAACTTTTCAATCCACAGACTTCTAATACAAATACCAGTGTTGAATTCAGGGGGTGGCCCGGCGGGACATTCCCACCCGGAGCATTGAAAGCCCCCCCCACCCCCCGAAAGATTTGAGATTTTATCCCGCTTTTAATGGTTTAAAAGTGCAATTCCCCCCGGAGCCATAGAAATCCCTCCCGGAGAAAAGTCTTTGAATTCAACACTGCATACTGCATACATACTATAATACTTCTAAAAGTTACTATATTTATGCTCTGAGTATGAACCACATGAACATAAACTATCTTCATGCACATAACCATGGATGACTACCAGAGATCATTTTTTTCCTCTGCCTTTTCGAAAAAGCGAAAAAGACGATTTTCTTTGCCTCTGCACGCATGCGCTAGCTTCGGCTCGAATGTAAGCGTCGTTGATGAAACCGCAAGATGCCTGTTGCTATTATTTTGGATTGGAAGAAGTCAACCTTGGTGGAAATTAGCTATTTATTAAAAACTAAAAGGTAAGTGTTAGCTTTATTTTCTTGTGTATGATATTATTGTAATATTTGTCGTATAAAACTTAGTAACCCTTTTCCTATAATCACATGTCGGCGAAACATGCTTAGGCCTGAGATGTCTGAGTCAGTAAAGATATATCACTTCCCGCCAATAAAACGTAATTTTTAAAGTATTGTTTTTAATATTTCCCTTTTAATCATCGTAACCGGTAAAATGTAAATGTTTTAGAAGAATTTTTAAAATGCATTTTGTTGTCCTTACTTAGGGCATTGCCAGAGTAACATTTTGAATGAAGCTTAACGGTTCGCATTTATTAAACTGCAAATCGGAAGTTAGAATGTAAAGGAATGTTTTGGCGTTTACGATAATTTTGTTGTTCCTATAGGAAAACTAGTGCGCCATATACTATGCATTTCGAAGGTAACTATTAAAAATAAATAAGTACTTATTTACTTTAAAAAAAAAAAAACATTATAAAATATTTACTCTCATACAAGGCACAGCTTACAGCTGTATTTATTAAATTATTGAAATTTGAACTTTTGAATTATGAATATACAGAAAAAAAAATGAAGACCTGATTTTTTGAAGTAATTAAAAAAAAAATGATTATATGCTCAAGATCCATGTTTATCCATATAGATTAGATATATAGGGTAGATGTGCCAGTAATGGACACTTTTAAGGAATTTCTTTAAACATTATTTTTTAATTAATAGTTATAATTGTTATATTCCACATTTTTTAATATTATATTAATTTACCAACAATATTTAACCATGCTCACTCACATTTCCCAAATCTAAATTTAATTGTAAATAACAGAAATAAATCAAAACATCCTAAATTCCAGTAATGGACACCCCACAAAAAGTAATAGATAATTGATATTATTGTCAGGTTCTCTCACAGGTGCAAGAGTTGAAAGCTATTCTTAAGGGATTAGCATATTGTATGTATTGTATATGTATCTATTGTGTACCGTTAAAGGCGTCCTTTAGAAAATCTTAATCCGAAGGGTGGCGAGTGGAACAGAATGAAAGAAGCATTTCCATTGCAATGTGGTCTTTCATAGATAAAAAAAAAGCTATTGCACCCTTTTGTTTAGGAAGACAGATCCGTCAAGAGGGAGGAAGGGTTGGCAAGGACCCTTGGAAACAGAGGAGAAACCCCGTAGAAAGGAGGGTGCTCGGGAGTTGACGAGAGAGAGAAAGTTAGTTGGAATGCAGGACTGGAGAGTGGAGGTTGGTTGTTCAGAGAGCAGCTCTGGACACGTGTGTGGAAGACCTCTCGAAAGGAAGAGATATAGCGTGTGTGAGATTAATAGAAATCTCGGTTCTGAGTGAATTAACGTAGTCTAACGGTACACGTAAAGCGTTTATGTAATTATTTTGATTTAATATTAAACCGGATACTTTACCTCCGAGTTTAAGTGTAAATATTGTTAATAAAGTGTTTGTTTAAGTGTAATAGAAAGAGTTAGGTTTTTCTTGAATATACATCAAGTATCGTGCCCGATATCACGTATTCATATCGGTGGTGGCAGCATATCAAAAGACCGGATTTATTTCGAAGTTGTGTGGACGGAGAAGTGGAATCCGACAATGGTGGCAGCGGTGGGATCCGACAATGGTGGCAGCGGTGGGATCTGAATCACCGAAGACCAGTGCCAGTTAGCTGTGTTACGGAGAGTTTGTGCCGGATCGCCCAGCGGAAGTGTTTGTGCTCTATCGTCGAAGACCAGCGCCAGTTAGCCGTATTAAGTCAGTTTATGCCGGATCGTCTAGCGGAAGTGTGCACGACTAGGGAACAAATTGAGAGTTATGAGAAGTTAAAGGAATTAGTTCTAAGGGAACACGAGCCGACACCGAAGGCATGTTTGGAAAACTTTAAGAAGGCTAGAAGGAATCAAAATGAAACTCATGTATTATTTGTATCGCGTTTAATAGCAACGTGGGAAAATTATTGTAAGATTAGAGGTGCAGATACGTATGAGAAGGTTAATCAGTTAATTGTCACGGATAAGTTGTTAAATACTTTAGATGACGAAACCGCGACGCATATTGGATTAACGCAGCAAAATAATTGGTTAGAAGTTTCTAAAATCGCTAAAGAATGTGATAATTATTTCGATGCTAAGCACAAATCTTATGCGGTTACGTATAAAAGTTTTAAGGGTAAAGATAGTTATGTAAACAAGGAAAAATTTAGACCCAAGGAGGAGAACAAACATAGTGGTAACTGGAGACAAAACGGGAGTAATGAGACTAATTCTTTTTCGGGTAGGAAAACTGATTCTAAGAAACCAAATGATGATTCCGCTCCTAAATGCTTCAAGTGTGGTTTAAGAGGTCATTACCAACGTTTTTGTACTAAAGTGAATAATGAGGGATATAATAATACCAATAAACGGCGAGAATCAAAGGCGGGTGTACATAAGATTTCCGTGAAAGAAGACAAAGAGTTACCTAAAGGAGCTATTGTGGCGAGGATATCGGCAAAGGACGAACAGAGAACTAATGTTATTGGTGAGAAATTAAATAAACTCGAAAAAATTGATGTTAGTGTAAATGGACAAAAAGCGAAAGGATTGGTAGATTCAGGATGTGAGATCAGTGTTGTTCATAAAGATTTGGTACCGGAAGAGAAATTAATAGGAGCAGGGAGTATTTATTTACAAGGACTGTTCGGTGAAGCAGTTAAATCACCGTTGGTTAAATTGCCATTAGCTATTCCACAATTTGGACAAACTAATGTGGTTCACCAGGAAGTGCTTTGTGCAGTAACTGATAATATTAGTGAGCAAGTAATTTTACATCCCGAAGTGATTAATGAGTTGTCAGGAGTCAATTGCGAGGAGTTATTGCTAGAATCTCCAGAATTGGAAAGCACGGAAGTTTGTATTGATAACCTGAGTGAAAAGGAAAATATCAGTAGTGATAGTTGTAATGTTTATGCAATCAAAACTAGATCGGGAATTTTACAGAGTCAAGACGAAGAGAAGACGGAGGCAGAGGAAAATGATACTAGCAAAGTTACCATATGTAACTCAGATATGTTTAAGAAATCCCAATTCGAATGTAAAGATTTAGAGAGAGCTTGGGAGTTAGCTAAAGTGGAAAAAGGGGATTTTTATATTGTAAATGGATTGTTATATCATAAAGAGAAATTGTTAGGCGAAACTATAGCGCAATTAGTAGCGCCTAAAGTAAGAAGGGAAGAAATTCTAAAACTAGCTCATACTTCAGTATTTGGAGGGCATCATGCGGCCAAGAAAACGTTACAGAGAATCAGGTATTCTTTTTATTGGAATGGTATGGCGAAATAAACTAAACAATTCTGTGAGGCATGTTTAGAGTGCCAATTAACCAGAAGGGTTAAAGTGAATGATAGAGCACCCATTTCCCCGGTGGCACGTCCAGAACTTCCGTTCCAGGTAGTCAATGTGGATTTAATTGGGCCTATTGAACCGAAAAGTTCACAGGGGCATCAATATATCTTAACTTTTATTGACCAACATACCAGGTGGGCGGAAGCGACACCTCTAAAAAGTTTAACTGCCGAAACGGCATGTGATGCATTACTACAAATATTCACGAGGACAGGAATCCCGAACGTAATTGCCTGTGATAATGGAACCAATTTCACGGCAGATTTAACAACAGAATTTGAGAAAAGATTAGGTGCTAGTCCACGATTTTCAACCCCACATTATCCACAGTCTAACGGTCTTGTGGAACGTTTTAATCAGACGCTCAAACGTATGTTGCATCATACTATTAGAGAAGAAGGACGGAAATGGCATGAGCAAATACCATTTATGCTGTGGGCCTATAGAGAAGTCCCAAACTCTACGACAGGAATCGCACCCTTCCAATTGTTATATGGTAGAGCGCCGGAGGGCCCTTTGTCCGTTCTAAAAGCATCCTGGGCAGGAGAGAACAAGGGGGCTCAATTAGACACTATGCCTATTCATGAGTATTTGAATAAGCTTAAGAGACGTTTGGAAAGAGCCGCGAATGAGGCAAAATTATCGTCTGAAGTACAACAAGGCAAAATGGCCTATCATTACAATTTGAGATCTAAAGAAAAGACGTTTGAGGTAGGCGATAAAGTAATATTGCTGATCCCCGATTCAACTAATAAGTTATACTCTCGGTGGCAAGGACCAGCGACTATTATTGAAAAACGAAACCAGCATTCATTCCTAGTTGAATTAGCCGACGGGAGTAGAAAACATGTGCATCAAAATAAAATGAGAGAGTTTATCGCTAGAAGCAATGTTGTAAATATTGTTTTTGAAAGTGATGAGGAGTTTGGAGAAGTTGGGGAAATCCCTATTTTAAACCGCGAACAAGAGGTAGAGCGAGACATAGAAAATTTTGAAATAAAAGGAGTATCTAATAATCAGGTCAAAGATATAAAGTCCATTCTGAGGATAAATAAAGAAGTATTCATGGGTCCTGTGCGACCCGCAGAAGTAGGTGAGCACCGAATAGATTTGAAACCGGGTGTAGAAAGGAAAAAGCCAAAATTATACAGTGTACCGGTGGCGTATAAAGAGGAGGTAGATAGACAAGTCCAAGAGTTATTAGAATTAAACCTTATCGAAGTGTCAAATGCCGAAATTAGTCATCCGATTGTTTGTGTAGCAAAAAAGGATACAACTGTTAGACTGTGCATAGATTACAGGGCGTTAAATGCAGTAACGCAGGTTCCAACATTTCCTATGAAAGATTCACAGGAAATCATGTATACTGCAGGGGCATCTAAATATTTAACTTCGATTGATTTATTGAGGGGTTATTGGCAAATTAAAATGGCGGAGGAATGTAAACCCTTGACGGCGTTTACTACGCATAATGGGACTTATCAGTGGCGAACTATGCCTTTTGGTTTGTCAGGGGCGGCAGCTACTTTCCAAAAAGATATGAATGAGGTTCTGCAGGCTCATCGGAGATATGCACAAGCATATATTGATGATGTCATAATTTTCTCCGACACTTGGGAAGAGCATTGCGAGCATGTTAGAGCAGTCTTCGAGGAACTTAAAAATAGAAATTTGACAATTAGACTAGATAAATGTAAATTTGGAGAGAAGTTAACTAAGTTTTTAGGTCATGTGATTGGGGGTGGAACCCATGCACCGGATGAGGAGAAGATAGGAGCAATAAGGGATTTAAAGAGACCAAAAACTAAAAAGGAGGTTAGATCTGTTTTGGGATTAATGGGATTTTACCGAAGTTATATTCCAAATTATGCTGAAATTGCCATACCTCTTACTGAACTAACGAAAGGGAAGGTTAAAAATACGGTACCATGGGATGAAAGGGCAGAAAAAGCTTTTAATACCCTTAAAGACGAATTATGTAAGGTGACGCGTTTGGCCACACCTACTGTCGGCCTGGAATATCAGCTTCACGCCGATGCTTCAAACTTGGCAGTAGGATGTTGCCTTACTCAAAAAGATGAAATGGGTCAGTTTAAACCGATAGCTTTTGCTAGTCAGAAATTATCAGGGGCTCAGCGTGCTTGGCCGAGCATAGAGAAAGAGGCTTGGAGCGTTCTCTTTGGGTTGCGAAAGTTTGAAAAATGGACATATGGGTCACAAATCGAGATCATCACTGATCATAACCCATTAAAATTTCTAACTGAAACAACCCCAAGGTCCCCCAAACTCACTAGATGGGCTCTTGCCTTGCAACGCTGGAACCTGAGGATTTCTCATCGTCCTGGAGCGCAACATTTGAATGCTGACGCAATTTCTAGATTACATAGGAAGAGCTGGGAGGAACCAGTAGAGATTGCCTCCACTGCGTCAATCCCTAAATAATTAACACTTAGAAAGATGTAATCATCAAGTTTAAAAAAAAATTTTGTGTGTATTTATAATTGTATTTGCATCTTGTGTTTATAACAGTGTATTGGCATATTGTGTATTTTTTCTGTAGTTATCACATTCGTATATGGTTCATTAAAGATGTCAGTAGTTAAATTTTCAGACACCTTGAAATATTTATGTAATTGTAGTAATGAAGAAACCTATCAAGGAACTGTTGAACTCTTCTCAGACATTACATAGTTTGAGGAAAATTAGCCCCTAAAAGGCATATTTTCCGCTAAGGTGGGGGGTGTCAGGTTCTCTCACAGGTGCAAGAGTTGAAAGCTATTCTTAAGGGATTAGCATATTGTATGTATTGTATATGTATCTATTGTGTACCGTTAAAGGCGTCCTTTAGAAAATCTTAATCCGAAGGGTGGCGAGTGGAACAGAATGAAAGAAGCATTTCCATTGCAATGTGGTCTTTCATAGATAAAAAAAAAAGCTATTGCACCCTTTTGTTTAGGAAGACAGATCCGTCAAGAGGGAGGAAGGGTTGGCAAGGACCCTTGGAAACAGAGGAGAAACCCCGTAGAAAGGAGGGTGCTCGGGAGTTGACGAGAGAGAGAAAGTTAGTTGGAACGCAGGACTGGAGAGTGGAGGTTGGTTGTTCAGAGAGCAGCTCTGGACACGTGTGTGGAAGATCTCTCGAAAGGAAGAGATATAGCGTGTGTGAGATTAATAGAAATCTCGGTTCTGAGTGAATTAACGTAGTCTAACGGTACACGTAAAGCGTTTATGTAATTATTTTGATTTAATATTAAACCGGATACTTTACCTCCGAGTTTAAGTGTAAATATTGTTAATAAAGTGTTTGTTTAGGTGTAATAGAAAGAGTTAGGTTTTTCTTGAATATACATCAAGTATCGTGCCCGATATCACGTATTCATATCGGTGGTGGCAGCATATCAAAAGACCGGATTTATTTCGAAGTTGTGTGGACGGAGAAGTGGAATCCGACAATTATGATTGTATTTAAAACTAGAATTTTGAAGAAAGCATATTAATGAGTTAAAAAAAGCTGAATGTTTATTGGTTATTTTTTTATAAACCAAAAACATTGAGGAGTGTCCAGTACTGGCACATCTACCCTAGTATATGTATGTATACAGATAGATATGCATATAAATATACATAGATGTATGTTTGTGTATAATACTTAAACACATCCATACATAGTATTACCCCCTAAGCTCACTTCATGTTCGAATTGGTAATTGTTTTCTTGCACACAATTACTCGGTACTCAGCTATTTGGCCAAAGTACTACCACACCACTAACTCAAAATGATTGTTTTTAAGGCGGTTTTGGAAAAAAATATTTCTCCCACCCAACAACGCAAAACTTTCAGACACATTTTTTTTCACTCTAACATAAAATCATGATAGTTGCATGCATGATTATTAAAGTGATTATTAATCAGTTTTTTTTTTCATTTTCTAATAAATGAATTATATCTTGAGTTATAAGCAATTGTGTCAGGTTTTTTGTCGAAATGTTGAAGCATTTTAATGTTTATAGATTTTCCCGCCCTATTTATCACTGTATAATAATGATAAATAATAATCTAAAACTATCTCTCCCCTTCTCCCCAATTTTCTTTTTAACCATTGGGAAAATGGCTGTTTTTGGTAGAGAATGGACCTCTTGACATCGTCACTTTTTTTAAAAAGCATTTTTAACGAAATTCTTTAACATTAGAAGAATTTTTCTTTGAATATGCAATAGAAATGCATAAAATCGTTACAAAAATGTTAAATTTACAAAAGGATAGATGCAAATTATCAGATATGAAAAAAAGCCGAATTCAAAAATTGACGTCGGATGAGAAATAGTCTTATAAAGCAAAAAACGTGGTCTTCAACTTTTATTTCCTCAAAATACCTTTAGCTCAAACATCAATCTAAACAAGAGTTAAAGTTATAATTTTTTTTAGCTATACTCCATCCAAAAATAAAAGTATTACCTTAAAGCATGGCTGCCAACTGTTCCAATTTTTGCCTACCGCTAAAATTTAATAGAAATTTTTGTCTTATTTAATCGTCGAAATGCTGTGGTTAAATACGGCAAATATTTATATTAAATTTTAGTGGTATCCAAAAGATCGGAAGAGTTGATAGTTGTACCTTAAAGTAAAAATTAAAATTAAACCATCGCCAACTAAAAAAAAATAATAAACTACTGATTAACTTTGAACTCGGTACTGTTTTTGTTATTGTAACTTTAGTAGGCATAAAATATGTATTTTTCACTACAAACTTGGAAAAAAAAATCCTTAGTGTTTCAAAACATGAATACAACAATGAAAAGATCCGATAAATCATTCGGCAGTCTTTTCGCCATAATAATTTTTTGTTCACCAATTTCATGATGTATTCGTATTTGGTGCATAGCCGAATGTTAAGCGCGGCCCCTGATTTGGATGTTTAAAAGTTGTATTTACAAAAATGAAACCCTGTATTAAAAATTTTGTGTTATAATTCAATACTTTATAGGTCCTTGCATTTTTTTCTTGTCCTTAAATGTCCTTGATTTTTATTTAAAGAAATGTGTATGAACTCTTTAATCCATTAACGCTGTTTCTGATATTAATTTGGTTTATCATAAATTACTATTGTTTGTTTGATATAACAGTTTTGATATTAAGAATATAAATTTATTGAATATTAAATATTTTGTAATTCTATCTTAGCAACTCTTCATTTCAGAAGTTATTTGTTTACAAAAAGTATGTATTTGCTTTTCCTTAACATTTCTCATGTGCAGAAAATTTACGATAGTTGCATTTAGATTTTTTTAATACTCAACAAATTTTAAGATTTACATATTATTTATAAACTGTACCATTAAAATTGCTTTTTGAAATGAGATAAGATGCACAAAATGCATGCTACAAATTATTCCCACTTGTCAAATTTAATGCTTAGCTTTTTTTTAAACATTTGTTTTTGTAACTCTTATTGGCTGTGTCGTTCTGTAGATAAATGATTTTTGCTCTTATAGTCGCTTTTTTTTTTTTTTTTTTTTTTTTTTTTTGCACACCCACCACCTACGAAAAGAACCCAAAAAACTTTTCCAAGCTATATGTTTGAAGCTGAATTTTTAAATGTAGCATCAATAGTTATGTAGGACAATATTTACTTAGAAAAGCCACTGAAAGATAAACTATCTAATTTAGATAAACTTGCAACTTTAGAAATAATTTTGCCTCGTTTTGGTTTTGTTGAGTTAAGCAGACCATGTTTACTATATTTATGTTCAAATTTTTCAATAAAAACAAATTTTGTGGTATAAAACATAAAATTTTCTTAACTTGATTACCAAATAGTAGTTTGTTTAATAGTTTGTTTTTTGTGAGTGTAAAAAGCAAATTGTGTGTTTTCAATTAGTTGATCTTAAATTTTGTTAAGTAAAAAAATAAATAGAAAAAGACATTTAGAATATTGATTTATTAAGTTTTCATACTAAATGACATATGTTTGTCTAATTTATATCAACTCTGAAAATATTTATAATCATCAATAAGTGGACTATTTTTAAAATATCAGGTATATATATAAAAAAATATCAGATATATATCAAAATATCAGATATTTTTGAAAATAGGATATTTACAAACCCTAAGTCAAACATTGTTAGCATTAAATCACTTAATGTGAAATTTTTCGGCACAAATTGATGCACTCCCAACAAAAAATATACTATTATTTTAACAGTTAATATAAAAGAAATTGGTGTACTTTTTATTTTATGTTAACAAGATTCGACTATAGTTGCATTATATGGTGTTTTACTAAAATAAACTGTAATTATCAACATAGGACAAAATTTTGTTTCTGACTTGCTAGGAAGTTATAAAATTTAAATTTTGTTGTACATGATTAAATGCATTTTTTATTAATTTCTAAATAATAGTAAATAATTAAAAATGCTCTATATTAGTTTCACAGTTGCTTCAATTAATATAATCTTGTAGATTAAGAACTTCCATAATTTCAAATAAAAGTAAAATATCAGTGCTTTTCTAAAAAGTAGCATGCAATGTTAGTTATGTTCAGGGGTTGGGTATTTTCAGAAAATCTTACCAGCCAAGGATTTATTTTACCAGCCAGCAAGAAGGAACGTACAGTTGAAAATTGTTAGGACAGAATTTACGCAACTGCACAAATAAATCATTACTACTACAAGACATTTTCGTATTTTTTCCCCCATGAAATTAAGAAATATATACAACAGAGGAAAGTTTGGTATAGAATAGAACTTAGTACCATATTTACATTGCGGTAATTTGAAGAGTTGCAAAATATAGCTGACAAGCAAAAAACATATATTCTATAGCCTGAAATATAAAAGATTTCTTATAGATTCACTCGCCTTGTCAATAAATCCACTCGCCAATGGCGAGTAAAATTATGTATTTCCCCAGCCCTGGTTATGTTAAAAATTAATTTTAGAAATTGTAACTAAATTTTAATTAGGAGCCTTAAGATATTTACAGTAAGTGTCATTTGATGCCTACATTTTTGAGGTGTGTTCGTAATTATATAAATACGTAGCACCTACAATCGTCGCTTGGTCCGTCCGTCTGCATATAACAACGCAAAAACTACCCAACCGAATGGTTTGCAATTTAAAATATATTATCTTTGCAGAATTTTGTCGAGACATTTCAAATTTTATTAAAATCTAATCAAAACTTCAGGAGATATTAATAAAAATATTTATTAAGAAATTTGAATTTTTTTTTTTTTTTTTAAATCGGTGCTTTTTTTAAAGGAGCTTCCGAAGTTTAATCGTCAAGCGACTGAGATACTTATTTTATTACAGAAATGAATCTGCAGACGATATAATTCATTTCACAGAATTAAAAATCATCAAGATCTGAATATTTATATAACTAGATATTGTACGAATGCACCTCATTTGTCACGTTTGACGTAAAATTTCCAACTTTTTATTTCCCAATTTCTATCACTGTTTATGGGGTCTAGCCTCCCAAGTTACTCCCCCGTATTAGCAGTGGTGGGGAATTTTCAGATGTCTTTAACAGTAAATCTTTAACATTAATTGCATATACAGAATGATGGGGGGAAAACAAAGTTGTCCTCATTAACCAGAGATGTAGACATATTGGCGATAATTCTTAGTATTATATTTAAAAAAATTAATATGTATAATGAAATTAAATTAACCTACAACTTTAAACTGAAATAACTTCTCAGAACCTCACTAGATGGCGGCACAGATGCGTGTAGCATGTAGTCAGAGAGAGCATAAAAGGAATTTGTTTAGTGTCAGTTGCACGCAATTTTGAAAATGTCTCCAAAAGTACAATATTCAACTGAAGATTGTATTTTATTGTTCAAAATTGGTATTTATGTGGTGAAAATGCAAAACTATTTCTAAGGGAGTGGTTTTCAATGGTCAGAAAACGACCTGAGCCTTCTACAGCAATTTCAAGAGATCTGATAAGAAAATTGGCCACCTTATTCACCAGATATCGATCCCTGTGATTTCTGTCTTTCTAGTCATATGAAAGATTTTGTTTACAAGAAGCCCACACACCTTATTAGCTTCAAAAGTTCCATAACTGACCCATTTTCAGGCATCAAAAAAGAAATGCTTGATTTTGTTACTGACAACTTTGTGACTATGTTGCGCTATTGTATTACCTCTGCAGTTTCTCACTTAGAAAAACCTTATCCATTAAATTCCTTTTCCAGTCTTTTCAATATAAAAATATTTGTAGTATTGTAGTAATTTGCCATCAACAATTCAAGTTATTTCAGTTAAAAGTTGTAGGTTAATTAAAAATCACCCTGTATACATTCAATATCTTTAAAATTTTAATCGTGCTTGAAACAATAGTTTTGAAAGTTTGTTATTTATTAATGAATGAATTTAAAGCTGCTTATAATTTTATTTTAGGTCTCAACAAATCAGCTGTGTCTACATAGAGTTATAAAGTAAATTTTCCCTCATGCAGTCTAGTTTGTGGTATGTATAATTGTTGTAACTATTTAAAAATGTATTTCATGAGACATTGTACAGTGAAATTTTGGAATTTTTATATTTTTTCGGTTCGGGTTGCCTTCTTAATTGAATTTTTCAGCTCTGGTCTGGTTTAAAGGTGAAAATAAGCAGTCGCCATTCATCGATTAAACTTTAAAAACTGGCGATTAAAAATGTGGAAAGAACTGGCCAAATGCAGGATTTCCTGATTACCATTTCCCCCCTAAATTTCACGATTTTTCAGCGTTCGTTCGACGAAATTCTTAATTTTTATGCGCCCGTTTTGAGAAATTTAAGATTTTTCGTGCATAATCGCCAAAAATCATTATTTTTATGCAGTGATCGACAAAATTCATGATTTTTACACATTCGATTGACAAAACGTGATTTTTATGCATTCGGTCAACGCAATTCAGGATTTTTTTCACTCCCGAATGATGAAATTTGATTTTTTGTAGCCGATCGACAAAATTCATTATTTTCCTGTGCCCGATCGACGAAATTCTTATTTTTTGCACACAATCGACAAAATTCATGAATTTTACGTGCCGATCGATAAAATTAATGATTTTTACTCGTCCGATCGATAAAATTAATGATTTTTTACTCGTCCGATTGATAAAATTAATGATTTTTTACTCGTCTGATCGATAAAATTAATGATTTTTACTCGTTCAATCAACGGAATTCATGAATTTTATGCGTTTGATCGACAAAATTCATGATTTTTATGCGTTTGGTCGACAAAATTCATGATTTTTATGCGTTTGGTCGACAAAATTCGTAATTTTTATGCGTTCGGTCGGCGAAATTCGTGATTTTTATGCGTTCGGTCAACGAAATTAGTGATTTTTTTCACTCCCGAATGACGAAGTTTGATTTTTACATAGCCGATCGACAAAATTCATTATTTTTCTGTGCCCGATCGACGAAATTCATTATTTTTTCGGACACGAACGACAAAATTCGTGAATTTTACGTGCCAATCGATACAATTACTGATTTTTACTCGTTCAATCGATACAATTAATGATTTTTACTCGTTCAATCGATACAATTAATGATTTTTACTCGTTCGATCGACAAAATTCATGATTTTTACACGCACGGTCGATAAAATTCATTATTTTTACACGCTCGGTCGATAAAATTCATTATTTTTACACGCTCGGCCGATAAAATTCATTATTTTTACACGCTCGGTCGATAAAGTTATTTTTATACGCTCGGTCGATAAAATTCATGATTTTTAGATCAGATTGAACTATTTTATCCTGATTGGTTGTTTTGAGCTTCTAAAAGTAAAATTTTTTAGCATCATATTTTTATTTTTTTAGTAATTAAAGGTTGTAGATAAATAAAATAAAACAGCTTTTTTGCAAAACTAAGATACTTGTTTTTATTTTAAAGTTAATATGTTTAAAAGAAAGCTATAAACAATATTAATATGATTGTTTATTGAACTTCAATATGGGGTACAGTGGACCACCCACTCCTGGGGCACAGTGGTCCACAATCCACTCTGCTCCTGTAATGCAGAATGTTCCAAATATTTAATAATTGCTTATTTTCTATAAAGAAAGAGTGTTTTAAAGTAGATTTAACTGTAAAATAAAGTAAACAAATACAAATAACAATTTATTTAACATAGTAAGAAATATTTTGTTTTGTATTTACTTCCTTTGATAAATATAACTGTAGTCTAATTGTTGATGATTCTATTCAAGTAAGATTCATGAGACGAAAATTGAATGGAAATCAGTTTATTTCTCCCGAAATTGTAGACGAATCTGCTGTTGATGTCTATGATTTCATAATGTTGTTCTCAGACCCAAAATTATTTCTTGAAAATTCCAGGCTCAATCTTACTCATAAGTACTTTGGAATTTCATTTGGAAATTTTAATGTGCGCTGATTTTTTTGTACTTAAGTAATAACTTCAACTAAATTGTAATTGTTCCTGTATTAATCTGTTATTATTTTCAAAGTATAATTAATTTTTTGTTTTCGTTTCAAAATTTATATTACTATGTTATTTTGCGGGTGAAGAGGCAACAAAAAAGAATTAGATTAATGAAAAATAGATTTATATTGTATTTTAGATAAAACCTAATAGTGGTCCACTGTATCCCGGTGGGTGGACCACACTGGTCCACTTTACAAGTGTATATATATATATATTTATTTTTTTGAAAAATGTGTTGAAAACTATGTTGTGAGAAAATTATGATGGATGTAAGAAGGTTTAAGGAATATTCAAAAATATTTTCATACAGATCGGTCAGTCTGTTAAAGAGAAAAAAAATGTTAAATGAAAAAAGTGGTCCACTGTGTACCGGTCTCCCCTATTATATTTCATGGCATTCTAATATTGTTTAGTATCATTGTTTTAAATTACTAGGGCATTTAAAATATTTTAAGAAAAAAGAAATGTGCAGCTTATGTAAGCACAATTTTATCCAACAAATTTTTTAAATACAAATTTTACCAAGTTAAGAAATTGCATGTAACAATTACAGTAATAGACTTTTTAAACATTACATGTAATGTTGTACTTGTTTCATGTAATATGTGTGACATTTAATGCAATTTTTTTTCTTGTTCACATGAAAAAAAAAAGGGGGTGGGGTGAAGAATCAGGGTCCATAAGCCGTGTGTTTTGCCCATGAAATAAGACTAAAATTCGATTTTGTTATACTGATTTAATTATTTCACTTTTTAATATTAGAAGGTTTATCCTGTACGATTTCAACAATATGTTTTGCATTTTGTTCGGATTTATATAATTTACACAAGCTCAAAGTTCATATTCGTAGTTTTTGATGAAAAATACTCAATTTTGCCTAATTTTACCTCAATTTTTAATATTTTACTATGAGCACAGCTTTGTAACACTTTTATTTTTACATATATTGTACATTTTAATTTATTTTATAATACCTGTAAAGAAGAAAGTGTTGCACAATTGCGCTCATATAAATAATTGGTAAAATTAGGTGAAGTTGCGTATTTTTCATAAAAAACTACGAATAATACGAACTTTGAGCTTGTGCAAGCCCTATAAATCCGAACAAAATACAAAAACTATCATTGAAATCGTAGAGGATAAACCTTCTGATATTAAAAAGTGAAATAATTAAGTCAATATATCAAAATTGAGTTTAGGCTTATTTCATGGGCCGAAAACATGGCTTATGGACCCTGATCCTTTACAATTTTGGCGTTAATCCTGGTCCTACAGACCCGAAGATTCTCGGGGAAAAGGTTTCTATTACAATATTTCGGGTTCTATGGACTCCAAAAATAGCAGAAATTTCCAATTTTCGCATTACCTCGAGTTCTGCAAATCTAAAAAAACTGAGAGAAAGGTCTATATACGAAATGTAAAATATCAACTTACTAGAGTTTTCAATTAAAACAGTTTTCATATATGCTGCACGCTAGACAGTATATTGGGCCTGTTTAACCTGGGTTGCCTGGTATGTATAGTCTAAAAATAATTCAGTTTATAAATTTTAAAATTACATAGAATTGGTTTAATTTCACTTATTGTCTAAAGAAACATTAGTTGTTGGCCTGTTAGACTCACTCTTTTGCCCAAAATTGGGCCTGACTCAGATTCCAAAGCACTGGAAATATTGTCAACACATGTGTATGATTCACTCATGTAATATGATACATTGATTTAAGTGGAAACTTTGGTTTGATTTTTGAGCAATTGTTTGGGTTAATCGGTCGGTCAATTTAAGTGCAGTTTCTTTTCGTAGCTTTTTTCTTCTAAATATGATTTTTCCAAAGATATAGTATATCTTTGGGAATATATATGTGTGAGATTAGAAATTTTACATGTGATTTTTGTTTGTTTCAGATGTATAATGAACAGATCATCAATTTGATGTATAATGATCCAGCCGAGGACACAAGGAACAAAAGATCAAATTGTGCAAAGAATGAACTTTGTTCAATAACATTACTGACTACTGTAGTTAATGTATTTGTAATTACTGTAAAAATTAAACTTTTTTAATTGCAATTTTCATGTTTTTTATCCCATTATATTTCAAACATACTTAAAAAAAAAAAATTGTATGCAAAGGCAGCATTTTTATATTATTGAAGCAAACAAGTGCTCATTCTTGAGGTAGATTTAAAAAAAAAATGTTTAAACAGTCACTAAATTGAGCTAGTTTTCTAGCTCAATATATGCAAAAAAAGTGATAGCACTGATGGATTCCACTATCATTATTTCTTTATTAAAATAGTAACTGCAGTTATATTCGAACAAATGCTTTAGATAAATTTAATAAATGATTTCATTCTTATATAAATGTATAGTTAAATAAATGCTATCATCTTTCAATCAGTGATAGCATTTTCATTATTCTGATTAAGAAAAACTGCAAATTATATGCACTTGTAGTTGGAAATTATCAGAATGTGGCAAAAAACAAAGAAAAGTGCAAAAAAGGCTGTTAATATCAGCTCTAATATAATAAAATTGAAAGGGAAACAATAGTTTATAATTAAATCCTTAATTGTTTTGTTTTGTTATTAAAGTTTGAGTGTATGCAGATTTGTCATTTATAACAAAGTTTACCTCCCCCCCCTTTTTTTTTAATGCCCAGCAAAAATGGGCTCTTTTTGCATGTTTGTTACAAAAATTATTTTATTACTAAACTTATGATAGTATATATACATTAATATACACTATGTATTTAAAAAAAAAACTTAAAGTTTATTTTAAAAGCAAATTGACAAACAAAAGCTCTAGTCTAATTTTATATGTATATATAATGAAGCTTTTTATTAACCCCTTCGCGACGAGCGTCCTTTACAGAATTTTTAATCTTTTACCACCGGTTTTTCAAAACAGAAATTTTTGCCTACTTTAATCTCAGAAATGCTAGGATTACATAAGGCAAAGCTTACAATAAAAAATAACTAGTGGGAATGATCAAGGATTCTGAGCATCTTATGCGTCATGTATACATGTCGCTCGTCCCCAAGGGTTAATAACTATTAAATCTCAGGAAAAAATAAAAATAAAGTATATGGAGAAAAAATCCTTATATATATAATCTTTTAGATAAATCGTCCAAAAGGAAGAAGAAATATAACATCCCTTCAACTTTTAAATATTGCAACATATTTTTTCAATTAAAAACTGTCACAATTCCTTGAAAGGGAATCTGTCATCAGAATTTAAATTTATTTTTTAAAAATACTGCAGAAAATAGCTTAAATGTTACATAAAACTTTTATTTCAGTGAAATGAATTATATCGTCTGCTGTTGTGATTAAGATTGATTTCTGTAATAAAATAAGTACATGTTAAGTTTGCAACATTTTCTGAAAATTTCAGATCTTTAAATCCATATTTATTCTTTTTCCATTTAACATCTATTTCTCCGGAAACATCTATCCAAAAAACTGTCGGTAGATTATAGGATTGCTATAATGAAACAATTTTAGTATACAAATTCAGTTTTTAAATTGAGTAATACAGAAATACTATGACATAATCACCATGGCAACCTAGAATCATTACCTATCATGGGATATCATTGAATTAATTACTTATGATAGGATTTAATAGAATGAAGAATATGACTATAACTTGGTCATAGAAGTTATAACGTCATACATGTCAGATAACTTGGCGATACATCTCGGTCGCTTGATCATTAATCCTTAGAAGCTGATATAACAATTTTTAAAAAATTCGGTACTTTTCGGTTAGCCGGGCGCCAGTGATATATGTACATATATAAATACATATGTATATATGTACGTACATATATGTATATTTATGGGTATGTATATATATGTTACGTAGATATGTGTATATGTGTGTGTGTGTATATATATATATACATGTCTATATATCACTGGCGCCCGGCTAACCGAAAAGTACCAAAAATTCAAATTACTTAACAAGTATTTTTAATATCTTTTTTAAGTTTCGATTCGATTTTCACAAAATTTGAAATGACTCGACAAAATCTGCAACGATCATATATATTAAATTTCAAACAATTCGATTGGGTAGTTTTTGTGCTGCTATATGTGGACAGACGGATGGACCAGACGACGACTATAGGTGCTATGTATTTATATAATTACGAATGCATCTAAAAGGTAAACTTAACACTTTCCTCCTTTAAAACAACAAAAAATAAATAAAACCCATTTTTAAATGGGGTGTTTTGAAAAGAATTGGGGGGGGGGGGGGATAGACAACCCAGGTTTATAGAGTTTTTTACTATTTTGTGAGATTACAATTTTTAACTTACATAAAACTTACAATAACATTTTGATGATATGTAATATTATATATGTTGAAATACAAATGCCTTGTCTTCAATAAAATGATCTTGCCTTTCTGGCAATATGGTAACATTTTACTCAGTGTGTAATATATTTAGAAACCTTAATTTCAACAGAGGCGGTAACATTTCTGTAGAATTTTTTGCTCTTAAAGTAGAATTTTTCTAAGTAGGACCTGATCAAATCAAAGAGAGACTCAAGGCATAGTATTAATTTGGAACCCTCCTCCCCTTATAATTAAAAAAAAAAAAAAAAAAAAAAAAGATACCTTGAAACAGTGTAAGGTAAGTTCTGGACTGATGTCTAATAGCAAAGGCAAATTTGCTGTTTAACATCTTTGCAAAAAGCATCCTGTTTACTCCTTTTAATGTTTGGCTATACCACTATTTCCGTATAAAAAATTTTTCTTATTTAATTGCTGAAATTCTGTAGTTAGATAAGGCAAAAATCATTGGTCGAAAATAGTGGTGTTCAAACCCAAGAATTTTGTACATCCTTCAAGGCATACTACATGCTGCTCGTCGCAAAGTAGCTGAAAATAGCAATACAATTTACAGCAAAATTTCACTCTAAAATGTATGATTTAAAAAAAAAAAAAAAAAAAAAAAAAAAGATAACAGAACTTTTGTAGATTTTTATTAACAGCAAAAAATTCTGAAAATTACAAAACTTCTGTAAAACCTAAAAAACAAAATTGATGTTAAATTAACAACAAAAAATTTTGAAATAAAAATGTTCTGTAGAACCTAACTAACGAGATTAACAGCAAAAAAATGGTGAAAGTCTACAAAAGTTTTGTAAAATCTAAAGAATCAAACTGCTGTTAAATTAACAGCAAAAAATGTCAATTTACAAAATTTTTGTAAAATCTAAAAAAAAAAAACTACTGTTAAATTAACAGCAAAAAATGCTGAAAATCTACAAAAGTCCTGTAAAATTAACAGCAAAAAATGCTGAAAATCTACAAAAGTGCTGTAAAATATAAAAAACAAAAGTCCTGTAAAATTAACAGCAAAAAATGCTGAAAATCTACAAAAGTGCTGTATAATATAAAAAACAAAAGTGCTGTAAAATTAACAGCAAAAAATGCTGAAAATCTACAAAAGTGCTGTAAAATATAAAAAACAAAAGTGCTGTAAAATTAACAGCAAAAATTGCTGAAAATCTACAAAAGTGCTGTAAAATCTAAAAAAACAAAAGTGCTGTAAATTTACAGCAAAATATGCTGGCACCCATATTGCCAGAATTTTTTGCTCTAAAATTACTGTGGTTTTTTTTACAGTGTACGTCGCCCTTATCATTATCTTTTTACGCATGAAGGGTTCGCTATGGTACTCCATTGGAAAATTTGGTAATTTTTGAAATTCAATATTTGAAAAACGGCATAATCATTCGATTTGAAATTTATATCAAGAAAAATACAATTTTTTACCTTTCAAACGCAGTTTGTCTAACAATTTTCTGACAAATACTTTTTGAGCTATCATTTTTTTCAGTAACTGCAAATGTTTCATTTTCCGAGATTAATCTGTTGCAACACTTAGCGAAAAACCCAGTCGTCAGCAACGCATAGTTTTTTATTAAAGAGGCTGTTGGAGCAGGGATTGTCACCACCAATTTTCCACCGTCACTTTTGAAATCGTTCCGTGGTTCCAGAGATTCCATAGAAATTGTAATTTAGAATGACTTCAGAACGCTTTTTGCTCATATCACCCATTTAAATTTCGATTTTTTTTTAAATTTATTCTTAGAGAGCATTTACATCTTATAAGTAACTACAATGCTAAATTTCAAATTTCTTGCCCCTTCAGTATAAAAAAGTCGCAATTTTCGAACATTTTTCGATCCTGCACCCTATTGATGTTAGTGGCACCGACATAAAATATAGCCTAATTTGGAGCAGGGATTGTCCCCATCAATTTGCCACCATTACTTTTGAAATCGGTTCTGTAGTTCCAGAGATTTCATAGAAATTGTAATTTAGACTGTTTTTAGAACGCTTTTCGCTCATTTCACCCTTTTAAATTTCAATTTCTTTTTTATTTTGTTCTTAGAGAGCATTTACATCTTATAAGTAACTACAATGACAAATTTCAAATTTCTAGCTCCTTCAGTATAAAAAATAAAAATAAAACTGCCCAGTTAAACTGAGGGCAGTGAGTTCACAGGCTATTCACACTAATTGTATATTATACTCTTATTTCAAAGAATTTGAAATTTCAAATTTCTTGCCCCTTGGGCTTATTTCAAAGAATTTGAAATAAGCCCATCGAAAAATAAAGAAATAAACAATATATTAAGGGGGGTCATCCCCCCGTTACCCCCCCCCCCATAGTTAACTAATGAACCCCTTAAACTAATCAGGTAAATCTCTAATTACAATGAGGCCCCACCAGTGGCTGAGGGGTTGTGCTCTCGAAGCTGGTAGACGGGAGGTGCTGGGTTCGATCCCAATCACGCCCGTCGGCCTAATCGTTCGGAGTTTTCGTGGTTTTCTTCGAGCCGTGGATTTATCCATGCGTAAATACGGATTAGGTTCCCTTGGAAAGACCCCCACGAAGGGCACTTCCCCCGGGCCCCTAGTGTAGATAATTGGCCGTCAAAAATCAACCCAACCCTAATTACAATGAATATATATACAAAATTTGAAGAAAATCGGATAATTCTGCATGAAAAACCCTTTTATATAAATTAAGGCGGGATTAGCTCCCTCCGTCCCCCCCCCCTTTATACTTAACCAATCAATCCCGAAAACTAATCAAAGATTGCGCCTTAACACAGTGAACCTATACACAAAATTTGAAGGAAATGGGATAATTCTGCATGAAAAACCCATTTATATAAATTAAGGGGGGATTATCCCCCCGTTCCCCCCCCCTTTATACTTAACCAATCAATCCCGAAAACTAATCAGGGAAGCGCCTTAACACAGTGAACCTGCAAACAAAATTTGAAGGAAAACGGAATAATCCTGCATGAAAAACCCATTTATATAAAATAAGGGGGGATTATCCCCCCGTTCCCCCCTTTATACTTAACCAATCAATCCCGAAAACTAATTAGGGAAGCGTCTTAACACAGTGAACCTTTAACCAAAATTTGAAGGAAATGGGATAATTCTGCATGAAAAACCCATTTATATAAATTAAGGGGGGGGGGATTAGCCCCCAGTTCCCCCCTTTATACTTAACCAATCAATCCCGAAAAGTAATCAGGGAAGCGTCTTCACCCAATGAACCTATAAACAAAATTTGAAGGAAAACGGAATAATTCTGCATGAAAAACCCATTTATATAAATTAAGGGGGGAATTAGCCCCCCAATCCCCCCCCTTATACTTAACTAATCAATCCCGAAAACTAATCAGGGAAGCGCCTTAACTCAGTGAACCTATAAACAAAATTTGAAGGAAAACGGAATAATTCTGCATGAAAAACCCATGTATATAAATTAAGGGGGGGGGGATTAGCCCCCCGTTCTCCCCCTTTATACTTAACCAATCAATCCCGAAAACTAATCAGGGAAGCGCCTTAACACAGTGAACCTATAAACAAAATTTGAAGGAAAACGGATATTTCTATGAAGAGTTATCGCATTACGTACGTACATACATACATACAGAACCGGCTGGCAAGCTCTCAGGGCTTGATAGCCAGTTTGATAGCTAAAAAATCGCAATTTTAGAACGTTTTTGCTCCTGCACCCCCTGGGGTTAGTGGCACCGACATAAAATATAGCCTATGTTGGAGCAGGGGTTGTCACCATCAATTTGCCACCATCACTTTTGAAATCGGTTCGGTAGTTCCAGAGATTACCCCCTACAAACAAACAAACAAACAAACAATCTTTACTCCTTTGTAATATTAGTATAGATATCAATATTTCTCCACCAAAATTATATACGATCATAGTATATATAATTTATATTTTATATAAAAATTTTTAAAGCTTTAGTAGAAAAATAAATATTTAAAAAAATGAAATGTGCTCAATCTTTATCTCTAAGCACAAGATAAATAAAACATTTGTAAGACACAAAATATCTAAAAATTGATATTTTTTCACCAAATTTTTCCCAGCAGCGGAATTATGATTAAAACTTGTAAAAAGTTCAAAATACTATCATAATTTTAAGTATATTAAATAAATTAATTTATAAATAGTTATAATGTCAACAGTGAAAAATATAGAGACGTATATTCAACTGAGCTCTCTGTACCCTAGAAATCACTGTAAATACAAAAAATAAATAAATAAATAAATAATAATAATAATAATAATACATAGTACTTAAAAATATCGTATTTAACATATAAAAATTTCAAAGCTGTAGAACAATTTAAATTATTGAGGAAAAAAAATCCGAATGTCGAAAAAAATAAATAAATATTTTAAAAGAGAGAGAGGGAGGGGGGTACTCTTATACCCTAATATCAATATTTCTGCATCAAAATTATACACGGTCATGGGACACACACTTTATATAATATATAAAATTTTCTAAGTTTTAGCACAAAAATAAGTATTTAAAAAATGCTAAATATTTATCTCTGAGTATATAATATATTAAATCGAGAAGCAAAAGTCTTAATTCTTCAGTGCAAATTCGTTCTTACTGTGCATGCCTCAACTTTTTTTGAAGTGTGGATAAAGCAGGAAATATAATTAAGAAGAATCGAGAGGGTTGGGGAAAAATAGCTCGCACCTTCACTGCTCACAACCCTACCCTAGGAAATACTCCTTCTAGATTCTTCTTCATTCTATTTTTATTCCCCCTTCTTGGAAGAAACATCCATTCTTCCATCTGTTTTGTTTGAGAGAGGAACGAATAAAAGGGAGAGGGTGGGATGCGCTTTCACTTTTTTGAAGGCTGAAACTGGGAAATGGGAGGGCTGGAGTTCTCCCCTTTTATAGAAATTGAAAAAAGGTATTTTTCTGGGGAAGAAAACATATTTATTTTACAACCGATAACAATATTTCTGACGTAATTTTTACACGGGCTGTAAAACCTTTATATTTATAGCCATTAAAAATTTCAAAGGGTTTGGACAGCAAAAGCTTTCTTATTAATGTTTTCTTACGAGCACTTTTATCACTAATTATTAGTATTTTTTATCTGGGGTTCATTTAAGGTTTTATCACGGGCCCGGGCAACGCCAAGCGGATCAACTAGTAGGTGTTAATCTATACTAATAAAAGAAAGTTTCGCTCTGTGTGTGTGTGTGTGTGTGTGTGTGTGTGTGTGTGTGTGTGTGTGTGTGTGTGTGTGTTGGCAAAGGGTGTGAATCGGGGACTTCTATATGTATACACACCTTCAAACCCAGGACGCACACTCAACCCAGGACGTCCTGGGTTAGAATTTTTTTTAATTTTGCGTTTTTATTGTTAAGTGATGCATTTTTAGTATAAAGACATTAACAGGAGCAATTTTTTTGTAGGTCCTCATTTGCGGGTATTTTAGAGTAAAGTTGATAGCACAAATGTGTATCGCAGAGACGAGTGTGTATGGTCGAAAATGGTAGGTCCCCATTTGTACAGTAAAATTACATGTTACCAGATTTATGAGGGAAAGCTGTTAAACAGGTTTCGAAACGAGGGGAGGAAAATACTATTTACTACGTTCTAGTATTTTATAGTAATTTGGGCCTTTTTTTGCACGTATTTTCTCAAGTAGTTTTTAGAACACACATAGTTTGGGGCTACGTCGATTTCTTTCCTTTTTTTAGATTTATTATTTTTTGATTTTTTGCAAAGAGTAATCGCAACGTAAAATGGTTAATTTAACTTAATGATAAGTTATTTATAATTATTTGGATAGTTTTTACAAAACTAGGTGAAAAGAAGGAGGAGGGGAGGGGAAGGGGGGTCCTTCCTCTTAATTTTTCTTAAACACGTTTATTTCTCAACATAACTAATTGATTAGCTTCCAATTTTGTGGACCTATAAATTCGATAATGATGTTTCCAGAATTAAATTTCGGGCCCCATGATATAGTATGTTTCATGGATAGTTTTTATGGAAACTAGGTGAAAAGAAGGGGGAGGGGGTTCCTTCCTTTTAATTTTGCTTAAACATGTTTATTTCTCAACATTATTTACCGATTAGCTTTCAATTTTGTCTCTGCATAAATTCGATAAAGTTGCTTCCAGAATTAAATTTTGGGGTCCCGCGGTATAATGCAATGGGGGAAATTTGCCCTTTTAATTTTACTTAAACACGTTTGTTCATCGATATTATTAACAGATTACCTAAAAATGTTGTGCATGCATATATTGAGTAAAGAATCTGAATAGTTTATAGGGAAAATAAGTGAAAAGAAGGTGAGGAGGGGGGGGGGCTACCTCTTAATTTTGCTTAAACACGTTTATTTCTCAACATAACTAACCGATTAGCTTTCAATTTTGTATACGCATAAATTCAATAATGAGGCTTCCGAATTAAATTTCGGATCCCTCGGTGAAGTGTAAGGGGGAGGGGGACACTTGTCCCTTTTAATTTTACTTAAACAGGTTTATTCAGAGATATTATTAATCGATTAGCTTCAATATGTGTACACGCATATATTGAGTAAATATTCATCTATGAATAGTTTTTAGGTAAACAAGGAAAAAAGAAGGGAGGGGCAATGATTTAATTTATTCAAAAAAATTAAGCTGCAGTGTATATTTTAGATAAATTTTACGCAGATTATCATTAAAAACAAGCTTACATATTTAAACTTAATATTGTCTGAAAAATTAGGGATATTTTAATTGTAATAATAAAAAAAAATATTTCAATGATATAGAAAGAGTGATAATTATTTTGAAGAGAGTCGTATTAAAAGAACGAAAGAAATGATCTCATTTTACCTTACTCTGTAGCAAACCGTATCTAAATAATGCATTTTATTATTATTTCATTTTTTATTTTTTGGTTAAAAGCTAATAAAGTTCTTTATGTTACTCTCAACGATTTTAATGGTTTATTTGATGGTGGAATTTTGTTATTTTATATATTCTAATATTACTGTCTTTTCCTTCTATATCGATTTCTGTAACTTGTGGATTGCTATTGCCATATTAAATATAAATAAAATAAAATAAAATAAAACCTTATTATAGGGATTTTTGAAGATCTTCTGCAAATAATATTATATTGGAATCTTTTAAATACAATTTAATACAGAATTTGATATAGAAAGTGATTAGGATGATTTAGAGTACCAGATTTAAAATTTTTAAATTTTGATTTCAATTAAAATTTTAAGAAAGATAAAATTAATATTTTAAACAACAATCAATTTTTAAATTTTGATTTCAATTAAAATTTTAAGAAAGATAAAATTAATATTTTAAATAACAAAGTGACTTTGAAGATAATGGATAATGAATCGAAACTTATCGATATTAAAGTTTCTGTTTGGAAACAGCTGAAATAAATGAAAATACATAAATGAAATAATTTATCTCAAGTTGACGTTAATCCTATTTAAATTCTTTATTTAAAATCAGAATAGCTGCATATCCGAACTAATATTGGTCCCGGTCCCAATTTCTTGTTTCTGGAGCTTCCGATAAAACCAAAATAGTTTCTACTGAAAAATTCTTCGAAAAAGCAGGAAAGGTGAGTTCAAAGGATCCGTTTTCTTACTGCGGTCACTAAATGATCAGTCAAGCTGTCAAAGCGATCATTAAGCAGGGAGATAAGGTAGACTAGACCTTAACAAGATTTCCAACAGTTTTAAACGTTTTCCAGATTGAAGGACATTTTATTATATTTACAAATGGCTTATCCATAGACATACTAAATTGTTGGGTAGAATACGTGAAATTTTTGTCATATCATTGAGACGCTTCGAAATATTTTAAATTGTGACATTTTCATGACTCGTTGTGCATTTAAATGCAGAACTGTATTATTCATCCTCTGCTAAAGGAAAAAAAAAAGCAAAAGAATAATTCAAAACTAGCGAGTATGCGTTTGAAAGAGATAATTTCCCATTTTTATTGAATGATGGCCCCTGCCCCTACATACAGCGTATAAATATTAATCGACCATTCTGTGCAACAGAATGAGAAAAAAAAATAGTATTTCTTTTTAGTATCATTTATTTATTGCTTGACTGAGTGTATACTTTTCTTTATCTTTCATAATATGAAATGGAATTTAAAAAAAAAAATGAAAACTCCTAGAGAAATTTGATTAAAAACGTCAATTTTCGTAGCATTTTTTAAAAGACCACTGCCTTTGTAGAAAAATGGATAAACTATTCGATTTAGAGTTTCTGAGTAAGAGATATCACAAAAATATTACATGTTTCTGAACAAAAATTATTTCAGAAATGAGCAATGTGCTCTTTTTTTATGCCAGTTTCCAACGTTGTTCAAAAGATTATGCATTTCTACATGGCCAAGTTTCGAGGCAGCCCGCAAAGTTTGGATGTCCCAAATAGTTGCAATTTTATAATTGTTCACTTTTTCTTTTCTACTTTATTCGAAAAACATGTATATTTTAAAATACTTCATTTCACAGCTGTTAAATTTGTCTTAACTATTACGTTCCGTATTCAAACAGAAATAATAATAATAATAATAATAATAATAATAATAATAATAATAATAATAATAAATAACAATAAAAAAGTCAAACAAGATTTTGATGGTGTAATTAATCATTTTGAAAACATGATAGTAGAAAAAAACATTTATTTAAAAATATTATATATATATATATATATATGTGTGTTAGAATAACTGTAATGAACGTTGCCTCATTTTTTTAACAGCAAAAAATTAATAAAAAAATAAATAAAAATAGAAAAATATATAGAAGATATATCTGAAAAAATTGCACAAAGTATCATAATAGCTTTTCTTTGATAGACATTCAGATATATAATTTAAAATGCGACGAATTGCACAACAACAAAAAATAAGGACTCTGAGATTAATGGATTTAAATCGTGGAAGGCGGCACAGCAACTACTTTACAAAATAAAATTACAATGGTAATGTCTGGTTTTCAACCAGACATTGTCATAAATTGATATAAAAAAATATATATTTAAATTTTTGTTTTCTACTTTTTCGCATATGGTAATAGTTTAAATTATTTTTCTAATAAATACTAAGAAATCTAGTGTTGTCAAGTGTCTCACGTAAATCGGGGCTCCAAATGCTTTTGACACCAGTATTTTAAAGTAAATTTCTTCGTTTTATATAACAGCAGATTTATCAGCAATTAAAGATAGCTAAATATTCTGTGTCCAGAGGAATTGGAGCCCCGATTTATGCGGGACACCTGGCCATAGGCGCAGAGTTTTGAAAATTATTGATGGGGCTGAACTCGAATGTAACTATTTCCCACACAAATACGTATATGTGTGTAATATAGATTGATTACCAATGTAAGACAGTTCTCAAATAAATATTTTTCCCTGCTCAACAAACTTTCTAAGAAATTTTCTGACTGATGTTTGAACATAAAATCATTATACTTACAGGTTATGATTATTGACGTAACAGTTTATTAAACAGTTTTTTTTTTTTTTTCGATATTTTTCCTTTTTTCGCTATCAGTTCAGGTATTCTTTTCAGAGAGCCAATTTTGACAGATTTTCTGAAAGATTGTGTGCCTTTACCAAAAAACAAAGAAACCAGCTCGATAACATAGTCTCTTAATAAGAGCAACTGCCAATTTCATACGTTTGCGAACAAAAATGAATTAAAGTATTTGACAGAAAGTAGCCAATTTGGATTTGAGAACAGCCTTAATGTTGGTTCTTAATTTCCCTTTAAAAAGAAATTAAACAGATTTATACATAGTTAAATAAATCACAAGTTGAATAAAACGTTATGACAATGTAAAATTTTTAATGTATAGTTCTGTTTATAAAAAGTATATACTGGCTGCTATTTGCGAATCGTTTATAATAAAATCACAACGTAAGTTGACTTTGAATAACATCTCCTTTCGGATTCTGTTTTTTTTCCCTTCTGTGTTTTATATGGCCATTTTACTATACGAATTCAAAAGTTTAATATTTTACTTTAATATAAAAAAATATATATAACTTAAAGAGAACAACAACAACAACAAAAATCTAATGTCGTTTATCTCTGTAACAACAGAAAAAGATTATAAAAGACGCATATAAAAAGAATCCATCTTTGAAATTATTGGTGGGGCTCAAGCCCCATGACCAGGGCCTGATTACCAACGGGGCACACTTCCACCAGTAAAAAAGAATTGAAATATTTCCTTTATTCATGGTAGTAATTTTGCATCAATAGGGCGTTTTAATAAGACGAAAATTTCTATTAAATTTTACTGGTGTAAGTGTGCCCCGTCGGTAATCAGGCCCTGCCCATGACCCCATTCAACTCTATTCCAATGCACCTGGCAACACTTAGAAAAACTTAGCCCGTTAAGATCTTGGTTATATTAAAATTGTTAGCGTTTAAAAGTAATCAAAATTGTTTTTATTATAAAAATAAACGAAATTATAAAACAAAAGTTTCACTTCCAAAAGTTACTTCTAGAAAGAATAAATAAATTAAAATCCCTGCCGGCTAGACCTAACATTCACAGGTGGATTTCGAAGTTATATAATAATTTCACCAATAGAAAGTAAAGCAAAATTAGAGATAAATCCAGTTTAACAATTATCTGATTGCTCTTGAAGAGTTTTTTTTTTTTTTCCCATTATACTTCATTTAAACTGTGTAATGATTGTTTCATTAAATGAGCCATACACTATATATTAATTTCTGATCTATTTATTTATTTATTTATTTTTATTTATTTATTTATTTATTTATTTATTTATTTTTTTGAGACACGCCGCTTTTAATAAATTAAGACGAAAATGAACAAGTTTATTGAAAGTAATAAAACCAATACGGGCCTGTTTAATAAGTGAGGCGAAGAAACATTCCTTTTTGTTGTTTATTGATTATTTTTTTATTATCTTTTAGCAACCAGCTGCACCTTCACAGAAGTGCCATCAAGTTTTATAGAGCTGTGTTTTTTGATTAAAAGGTTACTTCACTCACACGAAAACCTTCGCTCGCTAATGTTAATTCTATAGAACAATTCTTTTAAGGTGGTTCTCAAATGACCTGCTCATCAAAGCGAAACTTTCTGACACATTTTAAGACGTATATTTCAACGCAAAGGCATAAAATTGACATGCCTGACTATTGAAGCAATTTGGAAACGAAATAAGTTTTCCATTTTTTGACAAATAAATTACTTCTCGTTATAAGCTATTCGTGTCACGTAGCAACGCATTCTTTTCCAGGCTTGCGCAAGCGCAGCAATAACTTGGTTCAAAAGGTCGAATTTGACAGCATTTTCTACAAAATGTTCTGCCTTTAAGAAAAACTGGTAAATATTTTCCAATTACATAGTTTCTGAATAATAACACCTGCCAGTTTCATGCGTTTCCGCACAAACATGAATTAAAAAATATGTCATAAAGTAGCGAGCTTGAATTTGAGAACACCGTTAAAATATCTCGTTAGCATTTTAATATTTTGAAGCAATATTTTTCTTTGCATTTGATAATTAAGATCAATTTCAATAATCGCCACTTTTTAATTTTTCGATTTTGTTTTCTGGTTTATTTTATGGGGATACTTCCCTTTTGGAACCATGATAGTATAGTAATCTAGGGGCAGAAAAGCTTTAGTCTATCACCACGAAATCTGAGTTTTATTCTAATGTGGGGAACAATTTAGTTCATTTTCAGGCTCCCTCCTTCACGGATTCAAAATACTTGATACTCCACTGCTGAGTTCTAATCTCATGTGAGAAATGGGTTAAGAAGAAAGACAGAAAAAAGGGAAATAACTGAATTTGTTTACACATTTTTTTTTTTTTTTTTTTAAATGCAGAATGATGTTTATTTAATGAAAAGTTAAGCGAAAAGGTACGTAGAAAAATTACTTGCGAAACGCAACTTTTTATAAATGAATTCCTTTTTATTCATAAACACATGAATCGGCAAGTGCTCTTATTCTTTAATTGTGAAACTGAATAGTTTTTTCCATGTTTCAATAAGGAAGGGGGTGTTTAAGAAAATGCTGTCAAAGTGGGCATATTGAATCAAATTTCTGTACGTGACATATATGTAGATAAACAATATTATTTGTAATAGACAAACAAAACTGAGATTATATTTTAAGTCCATTTTTTCCCTTTATTTGATTTATTTTCTTTCTTTTATTATTTCAGTATACATTAATATCATTAACATCAAACTTGAATTTAAAATCAATAAAATAATTTTCAATGAGTGTTTAAAATAAATAAATAAATAAATAAAAGAAAGGGGCGAATAAAGAAAATATTATATTAATATGTTAAGTATCCCAGTACAATATTTTATATTAAATAAATATTAACTATATAAAGTTTATATAAATTTGTTTAGTAATTTTATCTAAATTTTACATAAAATATTATTTTTTATAAATAAATAAATAAACAGAATTTCTAAGTTTTGCACCTTTATAATCATTATATATATATTTAAAATATTTGTATTGTAAAATTTTTTATGTAGAAGAATACATAACTTGTACCCCACTGAATATTTAATAGCAGACCGATTAGCTTTCAATTTCAAACTGGGAATTTTGTTACAGTTTTTGAAGATTTGTACTATGGGAAATTCATTGTTTTAGACCAATTTCAATGTATATTAATATTTCAATGGAACACAAACTAGTTGTGTTTTCGATGGAATATGTAATTGATTTATTTAGTACTTTTCTTATATGGCACTACTGACACTTGTTTCCCTTAAAAAAATGTAAAGTTCGTATTCAATCTAAACATGAAAACAGATTTCGTTTTTGTGACCGCCCCCAGAATCCCACCGCAACTCTAGTTTGAATATTAAAGATTCTAGAAACTAATCATAGAAAATTCATAAAAATGGGTAGTTATGCTAATTGAAGGGTGTAGTAATAAGTAATATTTTTATTTATAACTTTATTCTTTGTTTGTGTTTCAAACAACACATTAAAAAAAAATAATAATAATAAAATACAGAGTTTTTACATCCAATTCATTCTAGTAGATTAGGCATACAATATTTAAATTGGGTACATTTTGCAGGTTGAAGAAGTTTTTCTACTGATAATAACCAAATATACACCATTGCGGAAATGGCAAATGAAAATGCAGCATCCCCTTTCACTATACCAGGAATAAAGTGGATAATCCAGTTTTTCTCTAAATGCTTTCCTTAAAATTCTTTAACGAATAGACTTTCAGGTTCGTGTCCAGTGGGGAGTGGGGGGGAATCTGCTTCAGGCTAAAATAAGCTTAAAATTTTATCCAAGAGAGTGACATATGTAAAAAAAATTTTTGTTTTTTGTGTATGTGATATTGTAGATGGTTCCGTGAATTTTACTTTTTGTTATATTTTTCACAATGAGAATTTTGGATGTATTTTTTAATTAAAAGAATAAAGTATTGAAATGGTTAAAAATTAAACAATAAAATGAATAAAACATGACACATAAATAATTACTCGCGAATAATTTAAATCCTTCTGTGTTGATTTTTCCTATGGATTGTCAAAATCAAATTCCTAAATAATTGTGAATGAAATTCACATTTATTCATGAATTTTATTTATGCAGTAATAAACAATCCTTCAATAATGAAAGCAAATGTACTGTATTAAATGTATAGTTTGCTAAATATATAACTGAGAATAAACTATAAACCATTTCTTAATACTGAATGTCAGTTAAAACCTTACAAAATTATTTATTGTGTTCAATATTCAATTAGGTACTTTTCATAGTGTAGCAAGATGTCTCACTTTTAGTCTGAAAAAAAAAAAAATAATTATGTTATATGTATATATATAATGCGTGTGTGTATATATATATATATATATATATATATATAGAGAGAGAGAGAGAGAGAGATTTTGTTTGAGATGATACGGTAATGCTCAAATATATATATATATATATATATATATATATATATATAATTGAGCACACTTCAAACAAAAATTATACGCATGATTTATTTAAATAAGCCGCATCATCTCAAACAAAATCTTTGCTATTAGAGTCATCGAGTTATATAAAAAACATTTATGGTTGAAATTAATATATTTTATGCATTACAGTTCAATAAAATATTAGAAATAAAAACTATTGTTGTTTATAATAATATTTTACTTTTGATTAAAAAAATATATATATTATTTAAACAGCAACAGGGGACTATATATGTTTTGAAGGAGATTTGAATTATTATAGAAATAGATTTAAATTTAATTACACTTTTAGCCTTGTAACAAAATTTAACTTTTGAGAATAAAGCAACCAGCCAAACGAAATCCTGACCACATTTAGAGAAATTTTAAATGATTAATTTTTACCAGCTCAACCACATAAAATTTCTATTATATTCATAACCTTGTTTCACATATTAAATGTATCAGGTAATAGCATTTACATACCAAAAAATAGAAAAGATTTTATACTTTTTTTACACATTTAATAAATCTTCAATTATAGCATATTGCTCGCAGATGACCATCATTTCGTAATTGTCATGTTAAACAATTCTATTGTAAATGCAAATTTGACGATATTTTCCGAAATATTTGTTACTTTAATTACAAAATAAGAAACTAGATTTTTTTTTTCAGTTTGATCCATTATGGAAAATTAAGAGAAAAGTATGCTTGAAGCAAATATTGAGAAAAGATAGTTTTACAATGTGGAGTGCTACTCACTATATCATGCATGTATAGATACAATATTGAATTATAAGCTTTCAGTCAATTTGGTCCTTTGAGAGCCACTTTAAGCAGTTCAAAAACAGAAACGCTGTGACAAATTTTTAAATACTCAGTATATAACCTATATATTAATTAATAAATTTCACCAATAAATTAATACATATTTCTGCCTACAGACGAACTTAAAACATACTTACAATCTTTTTAAAACATAAATCAACAAATTTAAAGACTATAATAATTAGAAAAATATTAAGAATGTTCATTAAGGCTGCTTTTCTTTGATTTTTTTATTATTACCAAAATAAATAAATGAATCATATTCCGACATTGTCGAAATTTTAAAATTGAAAATATTAGTTTAACATATTAAAAGATAGATCAGGTAATTTCAGTACTGGAATTAGATGTTATTTTAGGCATATTTAGCGCTGTATAGTGTCGTAACATTTTTCGAGCAAACAGTACTATTTCAGTTTACGTTGTGTTCTTTTCTGAGTGCACCATTCTGTTTATTCCGCTATGAGATTTTTATGTTTTGGAATTATTGCAACTATTTTAAATTTTCTGAACATTATTATTAGTAATAATAATAATAATAATAATAAACATTTACTAGTAAAATATTGCAAATATATTTTTCTGGTTCTTGTACTTTATATCAAAGAAATACAAGGATTCTTAAAGTCCATATAAAAAGAAAATAATAATAATGAGAGAGAGTGAGAAAATTTTTATACATAAAAGTTTAATATTTTGTTACTTTCAGTGTATTTTATTTTATTTTAGTACAATTTCTATCTATCAATAAAAATATATTAATATATATTGAGCTCTTCAAAATACAATTCTTATAAAAATGTTACTGATCTCCAAATGTCACAAACTATTTTTAACAAGAAAAATATATATTATCATTAGAAATTTAAATAAAAGACTATTTTCACTATATCAAAGCAATTTTGTTAATAATAAAATATTGTGAAAATATCATGTATCATTATTTTAATAATGAATGTTTCTTTTTAAATGTGATATATTTTTTGTTTTTAGCTAGGTGCGTTCGTAATTATATAAATACGTAGCACCTATAGTCGTCGTCTGGTCCATCCGTACGTCCGTCCATTTGTCCGCATATAACAGCGCAAAAACTACCCAACCAAATAATTTGAAATTTAATATATATAATCGATGCAGAATTTTGTCGAGTCATTTCAAATTTTATGAAAATCGAATCAAAACTTAAAATGTTATTAATGAAAGTTTTCTTTATTCTGTTAAATCCTATCATATTCATATGTAATCTATATAATAAAAGCGCAAGTCATGGGGCTGAGGAAAACAAATACGGGCTAACCACTTCTTTTTTCATATGGCAAGCGGCCATTTTTATTCAAAATTATTTAATCGAATAAAATTACACAAAAGATACATTTTTAGAAAGCTCGTTCAGAAAAATTGTTTTCTTGAGAATCAGTTACATTCAACAATGTATAGATTCTGTGATAACTTCAGTGAAAATCAGGTTAACCGAAGAGATCTCAATCCATTAGAGTAAATAAACACAGGCGATTCGTTCATTATGAGTCATAAAAATACTAAGCCATGGAGGTAATCATTCGCAAAGTAAGATCTCCATGGTGAAAAAAAAATCCGCATTTGTAAACGTGGCATACATAACAAGGAAAAAAAAAAAAAAAAAAAAAGCATGCTCATTTCGCTTCTAGCAGACGACATAATTCATTTCACTGAAATAATGAGGATGATTTTTCTTTTTTTTTTACATTGTGAAACTAGTTATAAGACGAACGCACCTCATATATCACGTTTAACGCACAATTTCCAACTTTTTTAATTGTTTGAGACGTAAATAAATTAACGAAAAATCCATCTCCCCCCCCCCAATTGTGAGATAATCCTTTCCCCCTACTTCATTCTCTCTTCACTGCGAAAATATAATTTATACTTGTGGAATATTTTGTTCAATTGGTTCGCTTGCAGGGCCGAAACTATGATATTTTTTCACCCGAACAAGCATGAATTTTGGTACTCTCCCTCCCCCTCCTTTCCAAAATAAATTTATAAAAAGAAGTTTTCAATCTATTCCTTTAATTTTTCCGCTATTCACATCCATGACACCCTAAATAGTAATACCTAAAAATTGTAGTTTTATATATAAAAATGACTCTGTACATGTGTTAGAGAGATGTGAGTTACAAGTTGCAGGATAAAAAGAAAATACATGAGAATACTCTTATAACTTTTAAATGCCTGTGTGATTTGGTAAATTTTCAGACGGGATTTTCATGATCAGACTTTTCATGAATTTTCAGACGTAATTAACCAGGAAGTTGCGATGTCAATATATTGTTGTGAGCTCGGGGTTCGAAAGGACTGATGCTAATATATAAGAACAATAAAAAGGCTTTATTCACTATAAACAGTGCAATACGATCACAAATATCTTCTGAAAATTACAAGATATTCAGTAATCTTCAAATCCAATAAAAGCGCAGCAAAATTTCACACAGAAACAATGCGTTCAATACGACGTATCAACGACAAAATCGATCCGAGAAACACAGTTCTCAATGCAAAGCCTCTCGTATGAATTCAATCGCAGTTGACAGACAACTAACTCAACTGAACTGATGGAGGTCCTTATATAGGTTTCAGAGATCTTTCCAGATTATTCCAGGGCCTTCAGATGCTAGAAATTACCAGAAAGTGCTTTAACTTTCGATAGAGAACCAAAGCGAGAAAGGATCCCAATGTACAGGTATAAGGGGGGGTGGTTGCACAAAAAGTCGCCAAATCCGTCGCCAACTTGGCGACATTTGGCGATATATCGCCAAATTTGGCGACAAAAATAAGTCGCCAAAACCATCGCCAACTTGGCGATAAACCCATTCCTTGGCGATTTTCCCATAGACCTATTGTAATCCCTATTGTAGGACGATGCTGTAAGGTTGTTTTCCTTGCAAACCACCTGAGGCCTTTAGCATTGAGTTACATGATGCTCAATAGGAAATACATTAATAATACTGCAATTTTCACAATAATAAAATAAAATAAATTTAAACAAATGGAATATTTACAGATATATACAAAATTCATAACATTGCCCCCCTCTCGAGGACTGCACGTCCCGGGCAGTTCAACCTTTGATCGGAAAGCAAACCCGTTACCTACAAATGCTATACTATTCAAAACACATTCATGATGCTGAATTATACAAAATATACACTTATTTAAAAATAAAATAAAATTAAAGCATAGACATTATTACATACAAGTATTTAAATAATAATAACAATAATAATGATAATGCTAAGCAAAATAAATAATTACATTAATTTATATACAAGACCATGGTCATACTAATTTACATTATTTACATTACACTATTACAATCAATGAACTAAGTACTATGGCCATAGTATGGAGCCAGCCTGCCGTAATGAACGACTCTAGGCTTCGAACTTGGTGACTTTCGGATCCGAATTACGACATCGTTCAGTCTGTTTAGGACTGTATAAGGACCGTCCCAGTGCGATTGCAGTTTGGGAGAAAGTCCTTTACGTCGAGTCGGATTATAAAACCAAACCTTGTCACCTTCTTTGAATTGATGTCCCGTGGCTTTCGTGTCGTACCTGGTCTTCATCTTCTCCGTCTGTATATTGATCCGCTCTCGAGCCAAGTTGTGGACGTCTTCAAATCGTGCCTGGAGATTCTGCACGTATCCCTCTGGCGATGAAGGCGCATCTGGAGGGCGACCAAAAACCAGATCACAGGGTAGACGAAGATCACGACCGAAAAGCATCTGAGACGGGGAATAGCCGGTTGTTTCATGGACGGCGCTGCGATAGGCGAGAAGAAACAAGGGAAGTTTTTGGTCCCAGTCTTGTTGGTTACTTGAGACTAGCAGTGAGAGATTGTTGAGGATGGTACGATTAAATCTCTCAACCATGCCATCCGATTGTGGATGTAAAGGCGTCGTCCTAGTTCTGTCCATTCCGAGAAGTTGACAGAGACCCTCAATCACAGCAGAGATGAAATTTCTCCCCTGGTCAGAATGCATTTGAAGGGGGACTCCATACCTTGATATCCACTGGTGTACCAAGGCATCCGCAATCGTAGAAGCTTCTTGATCAGGGATGGCATAAACTTCAGGCCATTTCGTGAAGTAGTCCATGACAACAAGGAGGTATTTGTTGCCATCAGCACTTCTTGGCAGAGGGCCTAGGATGTCAAGGGCGATGCGTTCGAAAGGTGCTCCTACATTGTAGAGATGTAGTCTTCCTCGGCTACGTTTCTTTGGTCCTTTCCGAGCTGCACATGCATCGCAAGATTTGCACCATTGTTCGACGTCAGCTCTCGCTTTTCCCCAGAAGAAGCGCTCTCGGACTCTGTGTAATGTTTTCATGACTCCAAAATGGCCACCAGTGGGACTGCCATGTAATTCCTTGAGGACCTCTGGGATTCGGGATCGAGGAAGTACCAACTGCCACCGAGAAGTCTTCCCATCTTCCGATTCGAATTTTCGGAACAGGACACCATTCCTGACGTGGAGAGAGTTCCAAAGAGCCCAATATTGCTTCGTCGTAGGACTGTAAGTCGAGATGTCTTTCCAACTGGGCTTCGTGCTAGAAGATTCTAATAACTCCAAGATTGGTTTGATCTCAGAGTCTGCCATTTGATCTTCTCGAATCTTCTCATAACTCCAGGGATCTGGTGGCGTCAGTAGTGAAGTCTTCGTCTGGCGTATGACATATTCGGGATTATACTTGCTCTCCGCTCTGGAACAATAGCGACAGCTCTCGGGACACGGTCTTCTTGATAGGGCATCGGCGTTTCCATGCGATGAGCCTTTGCGATGCCTGATGTCAAAGTCGTATTCCTGGAGTCGTTGTATCCATCTGGCTACTTGGCCCTCTGGGTTCTTAAAATTCATCAGCCATGTTAGGGATGCGTGATCAGTACGAAGGAGAAATTTCCTGCCATAGAGATAGTGATGGAAGTGTTCTATGGCTTTTACTATAGCTAATAACTCCTTACGAGTGACGCAATAATTCCGCTCTGGTTTCGACAAACATTTGCTCCAGTATGCTACGACTCGTTCTTGGCCATCTATTTCTTGGGAAAGTACAGCACCGACACTTTCATGACTAGCATCCGTGTCCACAATGAATTGTTTGTCGGGGTGTGGATAGGTTAGGACTGGAGAGGATGTGAGAGATTCTTTCAGCTGCTGGAAGGAATTCTCGCATTCTTGTGTCCATAGAAACTTCTGCTTGCTTTCAGTGAGCCTATGCAAGGGTCTTGCGATGTTGGAGAACCCCTGTACAAACTTTCTGTAATAAGTGCATAGTCCCAGAAAGCTTCGCAACTGATGGACATTTTCCGGACGTTTCCAGTGCTTTACTGCAGACACTTTTTCAGGATCTGTTCGAACACCTTCAGCTGAGATGATGTGTCCTAAATAATTTACTTCGCGTTGGAACAACTTGCATTTCAGAGGGTTCAGCTTTAAATTCGCCGCTCTTAGCTTCGTTAACGCTTTTCGAATATTTCCAAGATGTTCTTCAAATATGCGGCCACCAATGATGACGTCATCTAGGTAGATGAGACAAGCTTCAAAAGTCAGGCCTTTTAACACTGTCTCCATGAGGCGCTCGAACGTTGCTGGGGCATTGCAGAGCCCGAACGGCATAACTTTAAATTGCCAAAGTCCTTGTCCAGTAGTAAATGCGGTCTTCTCTTTGTCATCAGGATGGATCTCTACTTGCCAATATCCACTCTTCAAATCCAGTGTGGAAAACCATTTATGTCCTGAAAGAGTATCTAGCGTGTCGTCTATTCTTGGTAGAGGATAGCTGTCCTTCTTCGTGATGTCGTTAAGTTTACGATAATCCACACAAAATCTTGTGGAGCCATCTTTCTTTCGGACCAACACGATGGGAGAGGCCCACGGACTTGATGACGGTTCGATGATGTCACTATCCTGCATCTGTTGTAAGAGCTTAGACACCTCTTCTTGTTTAGCGAACGGCAAACGTCTGGGATGCTGTTTAATCGGTGGATGGCCGGCAGTATCAATTCTATGCCGTGTCAGTGAAGTGCGACCAATATCACTCTCGTTTTGAGAAAACACATCCTTAAATTCCTGGAACAGTCTTTCTGCGGCATGTCTCTTTTCAGGAGATAAATTTTCATTTTGTCCAATTTCAGGTGTTAAACTTGTAGGCGGCTCCGACAACATCAAGCTCGGGTCTTTGCATACACAGGTGACTGGAGCACAGGTTGCAAGCACTTCACCCTTCTGGATAATTCTAGACTTTTCACTTACGTTTGCAATTCTCACGGGTATCACATCTCTCGACAGATCTACCAGCGCTGATGCTATTAGCACTCCCTTTGGGCTCTTCTCAGGATATCCAGTCAAGCCATACTGGAAAATTCTTTCGTTTCCAGTTACTCCAGGTATCATCATTTCGGTTCGAGGAGGGATGGTAACATCTGCCTTGGCTGTGATCCGTTGAATGGACCCGGACTCATTTCCAAGTTTGAAAATAGTGACATCTTCTTGAGCAGAGCGTAACTCATTATTCTTAAAATCCAGTGTAAATCCATGCTCTTTTAAAAAGTCCAGTCCGAGTATGAAAGGATCTGAAATATCGGCCACATAGACTGTATGATGGTAAGCGGCGTTCCCAAACTTTATTTCCAGTGTCATTCTTCCAAATATGTCGATCTTATCTCCGGTCACAGTTTGAAGGATAACACGTGGCGGGGTCCAGGAGAGTTTTTCTTTCAGCCGCTGAGCTAGATCTTTCCGAATGATGGTCACATTGGCTCCTGTATCGATGATCATATTACAGGGCAAATCATTCACACTTCCGACTAGAAAAACTCCGTTTTCGCCGCAACTTCTTGCAGAAATTTCACATACTTGAAAATGAGGCTTCTTAAGATCTGGCAACCTCCACCCCGTGAGATGACCATTAATCAGTTTTCCTGCTCCTCCGTTCGCGGGTGAGCTATTACCTTCAGTGCTGGGTCGTCTTGGGCAGTCGATTTGGATATGGCCTTCTCCACCGCATTTCCAGCACTTGATCTTCCTGTAAGGCTTGTTGGCCATTAAGGAGTTCATCTGTCTCATTATGTCCTTCATCTGCTGCTGTAAGCGCTCCACAGCTCTATCCGACGTCGCAGGCAGGTTGGCTGCTCGCACAAAGTGTCGATCTTTCCTAGTAGCTTGCTGGGCTGCCTCGAATTTCAGAGCGTAAACCAAAGCCCCTTTTAAGTCACTGAGATCTGCAATCCGGAGTTGTTTCTGGATCTCATAGTCACGCACACCATCAATAAAATGCTGCAGAGCTAAGCTTTCTCTAATTTCAGTCGGATAGTCAGGATAAGCAAGATGTGAAAGTCTCTCGACATCCGTAGCAAGCTCTTGCAGGGATTCAGTGGATTTCTGCTGTCGAGTTTTGAGCTGGAGTCTGCTATATTCCTTCATGCATTTCTCGCCAAAGCGTAATTCTAAGGCACTGACGAGCGTTTCAAAATCCAGCGGTTCATTTGCAGGCAAAGTCTGAAGGACGTCGGCAGCATCAGCTCGTAGAGAAGCAGCCTTTGTCTGGGAATCCCATCCATTGGCGTCCGCTACGATCCCAAATTGTGTCTTAAAAACTGGCCATGAGGATTTTCCGTCATAGGTTGAGAGTTTAATAGAGGCCCGAGGAAGCATAGCTTGATACTTGACATCTTCGGGATAGTTTTCGGCAGTTATCTTTTGTTTCTTGACTTTTTCCAAATCTTTTTTTACATTCTCTATGTTTTCTTCAACGGTCTTGGCGATCTTTTGAACTTTTTCTTCAACTCTTTCTTCTACGGTTTTGGCTGTCAATTGAACATTTTCTTCTATTTCTTGAAATCTTCCTTCAAATTTGTTTTCCACGCTGTCAATTCTTTCATTTAAAGATGTTATTTTATTATCTATTAATTCTTTCAACTCGCCAAGGTTGGTTGACATCTCCTTCATTTCAACCTGGTTTGCAGTCATTTTCTCGTCTATCGCTGACATTTCCTTCTTCATTTCTTCCGACATTTCCTTCATTTCAGCCTGATTCTCAGTCATTTCCTTCTTCATTTCTTCTTTCAACTCGGCAAGGTTGGTTGACATCTCAGCCTGATTCGCAGTCATTTTCGCATCCATCTCTCCTAATTTCTCCAATAATTTAGTCAGTTGCGCCTCCATTGCTCTGGTAATCGGCATTCAACCCCACTCCTGACACCAAATGTTGTGAGCTCGGGGTTCGAAAGGACTGATGCCAATATATAAGAACAATAAAAAGGCTTTATTCACTATAAACAGTGCAATACGATCACAAATATCTTCTGAAAATTACAAGATATTCAGTAATCTTCAAATCCAATAAAAGCGCAGCAAAATTTCACACAGAAACAATGCGTTCAATACGACGTATCAACGACAAAATCGATCCGAGAAACACAGTTCTCAATGCAAAGCCTCTCGTATGAATTCAATCGCAGTTGACAGACAACTAACTCAACTGAACTGATGGAGGTCCTTATATAGGTTTCAGAGATCTTTCCAGATTATTCCAGGGCCTTCAGATGCTAGAAATTACCAGAAAGTGCTTTAACTTTCGATAGAGAACCAAAGCGAGAAAGGATCCCAATGTACAGGTATAAGGGGGGGGTGGTTGCACAAAAAGTCGCCAAATCCGTCGCCAACTTGGCGACATTTGGCGATATATCGCCAAATTTGGCGACAAAAATAAGTCGCCAAAACCATCGCCAACTTGGCGATAAACCCATTCCTTGGCGATTTTCCCATAGACCTATTGTAATCCCTATTGTAGGACGATGCTGTAAGGTTGTTTTCCTTGCAAACCACCTGAGGCCTTTAGCATTGAGTTACATGATGCTCAATAGGAAATACATTAATACTACTGCAATTTTCACAATAATAAAATAAAATAAATTTAAACAAATGGAATATTTACAGATATATACAAAATTCATAACAATATTATGCATTATGAAGTTATACAAGCTTAAACGTTCAACAACGGGAATTACGGGTTAATCATAACAGCCAATTTTTTACCTACTTACTTTTACAATTATTTATCTACTGATTTGGATCTCTCCCCCCCCCCCCCATCCACACACACAAACTTATGAGGTCCAGTGCCCCGTATGCCGTTGCCTTAATCTGGCTCTATGATCACTTAGGTCCAGTTCAATATCCTCTGTCGATAGAGTTAAAGTATATAGATTTGGGGCCCTCCAAGTTTATGAGCCTTAGACCAGTACCCCGTGTGTCCATGTCTTAATCTGGCCCTGTGACTACTTAGGTTCGGTTTAATTGTCCTAGCAGATATTATATTAATAGGGTTAAAATTGCGACATAAAAAATTAATACTTTTTTTCTGCTTTTATATCATGTGTTTTTTTTGAAAATTACATTAAATATTTATTTCTCGATTACTATCGTCTAGGAATTCCTTAAAAGAAGTAATATTTTCGAAAACTTTACTTTGTACCTGTAAAAAAGTTTCTGCCATGCTACTTTACCACAGAATGAAAGAATTTTCTGATACAATATTTAAAAAAAAAAAAAAAAAAAAAAAACTGTCTTCATTTAGTAAAAGGAAAGTATATTTCAGGATTTTTTTTTTTATTTTTCATTTCCTTTCACCCGAAAAAGCGTTTTTGCTCCAATGTTACTATGTATATAAGACATTCATGTATTCTTATTCTAGTCGACATTTTTTCCAGTTTGTATATTAGATATATCTTTGTATATTGCTAACTGATGGTTATCATATTATTTTGATGGTTCGCTTGACAACTGATGTAAGAGATACTTAACAAATTTTATATGATAGATAATTATTGTTATATATAAATAATAATAATAATAATAATAATAATAATAATAATAATCTTTAGTTTTATGCAATCTGAATTAAAATATCAGAAACAGTTATTGTTGTGTTTGAAAATTATTTTCTAACTGTGACACAAAGTTTAAGCGGTATCTATAAATATTCAATGCATGTATATGCAATATTGTTGATATCAGCTTAAACAAAAATAAAAAATAAAACTTTTTTTTTTCTTTTAATGAGCAATTATAGTAAAATTTATATGCATTTTCTAAAAAAAAAAAAAAAAAAAATAAAAGATTATGATATCTATTTTCTTTTTCTTTCTTCTTTTAAAGAAATTAAAAGAAAAAAAAATCTTTAAAAGGTATTTAAAGAATTCTTCTGTAAAGGTAAAAAAAGGAACAACACAATATCATTTTCTTCATTGGAGAACACCTTTTAACAAGCATTTATTTACTACTTGAAAATATCCCCGAATTTTAGCAGATGTTAAAGGGACGCTTTTTATTATCTAAAGCGATTTGCACACCCTCCCAGTCCTTTGTCTAAGTTCCTGCTGACAACATCTGGCTGGTCAGTGAAATCTGGTAAAAAGGTGCGGCGGGCGCGTGAAATTCCGCTGAGGTGAATAAGAGTCTCAGTCAGTAGGACAGGTGTGTCAATACCCCAAGTTTAAAGTGCAGGGTTTTTTATAAACATTATTAAATAATATATTTTTTATTTAATTTATTTTATTGTGCGTTGATGCATTACCGTTCCTCTTGCTTTTAATATTCCATTGCAGAATATATATTTAATTTTAGAATATTCTTTTCTCCTTTAAATATGAATCAATAAAAGTTTTAATGTTGATTTTATAACAAATAATTAAAAGTAGTCAAACTTTTCTATTAAAAATCTTAGATCATCGATTTTCACAGAAATTTAATTTTTAAATGTAATAAAAAGTATTGCAGTTAAAGAATAGTAATATTTAACCAAAATAATATTTTGATTTAAGTGTGACCAGGCCCAGAGGGGGGTAAAGCCGGTACAAATTACCAGGACCCGGTTCACCTAGATGGCCTAGTTTCGGTCGTGGTTTTTAAATAAAATACCAGAAAAAGAGGTAGATTTTGTAAGAAAAACTACCTATTACATTATCCCCATGTTGGAATTTCTGAAAACTTTTTACAGATCTACGCCGATAATGACTCCTAGAACCCAAAACTAACCGCAGTTCAAAACTTTATCTATTTATCTATCTATCTATATCATTTTTTTATGGGCACAACAACTTCCATAATTTTGAACACAAAACCCTCTCCCAGTTAAAAACTTTATATATATCTGTCTAGCTATCAATATAACTTTTTTATGGACACGATTACTTTCATAATTCTCCACAAATCTCTTCCAAACTGATGCATAAAATCTCGTTCAAGTTCGTTAATGGGAAAAATCGGACCAATGAGGGGGGGGGGGGAATGTTTTTTTATGAAAACAGAAAAAAAAACATAACTTCTTAATTATTATACATATCGATACATATCGATTTTAAAGTTATTATTATTTCTAGGAAAAGGGCCAAAAATTTATGCATGATAAAGTTTTGATAGGAGTTTAAGGAGCGGGATAGGAGTTTAAGAAGAACAAAAGTCATAACTTCGTAAGTTCATAAGATATCAAATCAGCTTAAATTTATTACAAATATTCTTAATACTATCTACAACTTTTATACTGACAAGTATTTTATAGAATTAAAGAATTCTCAATAAACAGGTGCTATATTGTCCGCGTCTTCGAAATCTAAATGTTCCTGAAGGCCGAGCCGTCAGGGATTTTTTATTTTACGTATAAATTTTAAATTAAAATAACTAATAAATTTTAAAAAAATCAACTGTTAGAATTTACTAGAACGTATTTAAGGGCCGGCCAGAGGAGTCCCCACTCCAGGGCCAATACTCCCGTGTATGTGTCAAATATATAAAAGTTACGAAGCGTTTATGGCTCGTACGATAGTAATTTTAAGAATTTTCCTATCAAACCAATAAAAATAATAACAGTTAAATATTTTTGTCCCCTTTAAACAGTTAAATATTTTTTTCAAACCCTTCTTTTTACGCACTTAAAAGCACCCGCTCGCTAATGTTAATCCTATGGAGCATTATTTTTCTAATATCTCGTTTGCATTTCAATATTTTTTAAAAATTTTTTTGCATTGGATAGCAGAGATCAATCTCTATTTCCGACGTTGATTACTTTTTCGATTTTCTTTCTAGATTTTTTTTTTTACGAAGATACTTTCACTTTCGGAACCGGTTTCAAAAGTGAAAGTATCTTCGTAAAAAAAAAAAATGCAACGAAAATCGAAAAAGTAATCAACGGCGGAAATTGAGATTGATCTCTGCTATCCAATGCAAAAAAATTGTTTAAAAATATTGAAATGCAAACGATATATTAGAAAAATAATGCTCCATAGGATTAACATTAGCGAGCGGGTGTTTTCAAGTGCGTGAAGAGGACCCTTAACCATTTTGGGTTATTATGTTATTAGATATTTAGAGAAATAGTGTTTTATTAAAATGACCTGTTATTAAAAACAATTCTCATACCCTTTCAATAATATAAAATAAATATTCTTAAAAATTAGACACTTTAAAAACTTGAAACAAGCATAATTTTATTAATATTAGCATAAGTATCAATATTATATGTTATTTCGGATATGTATACATTTGCTTTAAAAACGTTGAAATTTCACGAAAATTTAGTTCCATTTTCATGAAATCGTGTGCGTAATTCGCAAAATAACTGTTTTGAATAAAATGACTTTAAAAAGGAATATTCCTTATGCCGTATAAAGTTTATTTTATCAATTTCTATTCTTACACAGAGTTCTAAATTCAGCTTTGATTAAAATATTCAAACCAAATAACTTTTTAATATGAGTGAATAAAACAGTTTTCAATTTTTCCTTATAGGTATATCCTTAAATAGGCCTTAAATGTTAATGTAACCTGAACTTTATTTTAAGATTAAAATTCAATTATTATACAAAATGTTTTTTCAATCATTTTAGATACCTGTTTATAACATTTAAGTAATTTAATGGGTAACACCATTAGGAATGGCACTCACATGCCTTGGAATTTAAGGTTGTTTCGGGAATTGTTTTAAAAGAAATATGAATTATTTATCAAAATTCATTTACAATAATTTATTATACTACATAATATTAAAGTAAAAAAATATATTTTTTTTTTAATTTTATATATTAAAAAATGGCGACTTGACTGATGATGGGAGGGACCGTTTTGAAAAAAGAAGGGCTAGTGGGGGACAGGATTAATCATCGTACACTTGATCTAGAACAACATAAAAAAAAGTCCAAAAGCAAGTGAAACACATAACCATTTTTAAATATGTACTAGATAGTACCCGTCAAGATTTGACGGTAAATAACTTGAAAGCTCCTTTAGAAATATGCTTGTATTTTTAATTAGCTGCTTTTAAATTAATTAGGTATTGAAAATTTTATGAATTGTTATATTGTGTAAGCGATTCCTATATATAACGATAGATTTTGTTGTCAGTCCAGCCTACTCAACTTATGTAGTTAAATATTTTAAGCTTCTAATTTACATTCTATTATACTCGAATAAATTTAGCACGAATTTAACTAAAAATATTAATTGAATGATTTATTTATACTTATTACAGTCTCAAAATTAAGAAAACTATATCAATATTTAGTACTTTCTACTTTTTTTTTTAATTACACGACTTTTAAAATTTGTCATTAATTTTATTCTTATCAGCCTAACTTTAAAATCCAGATAAATCATGGATATCAAGTTGATTTCTTTTATAATTCTTATATGAATATTTTTGTTTCTTTCCTTTTCCTTTTCTCTCTCTCTTTTTTTTTTGTAAGGAGAATAATCATATACATATCTTAGTTTTACAAATACTATGTCTTATTGATAATGGTCATACAAAATATAGATAACAGTTTAGATCTCTTTATTTAATCGATAACTACATGCAAATTTTTTTAATTTAAATATTTATATATATATTTTTATAATATAAAATAAGTAATTAAAAAAATATTGGCGGTTGTTAAATTTTATTTACCACAGTCCCAATGTTTTGAAAAAATAACAATATTTAGTATTTCTTTTTTTTTCTTTTTTTAACTACACGAGCTTTAAAATTTTTCATTAAATTAATTTTTATTAGTCTGATTCTAAAACCTAGAATTTAAAATTTGCTGTTTGCACCTAACGATTACGATACATGTTTTTTAATTACTTGAATTTACATTTTCTATTTTCATACATTGTTCAATGGTTAGATCAAGGATATCAAGATAATTTAGAGTTCCTGTATGAATATTTTCCCTTCTTTTTTTCTTCTCTCCTTTTATTTTTCCTTTTTTTACGAAAAATAATTACATGCTTATCTTTTTATATATATGACATCTTGATAATGGTCATACGAAATATAATAAAAACTGTAGACCTGTTCAATTTATTTAATCGATAATTAAATGCACGATCTTTTAATTTAAATACTTTTAATATAAATTTAGTAATTAAAATAAAATATTCTTGGGTGTTAAATTTTAATTATAAAGCATTCGAATAAAAAAAAAATACAAATTATGTAACTTTTCCTCCTGAATTAAATATGGCATTATTAAAATGAATTATTGCCAATAAAATAAGAAAAATCAAGCCGTCCGTAGCGGGGATCGAACCGACATGATGATCAGAACAGAGAAAAAACCCGCCTGACACCACTCGGCCATCCTTTTCTCATTCGAGTGTACTCTAAAACTGGTTAGCTTCTACATTTAAGTTTACGCATGCTCAAATAGGGTAAATACGTGTGAAAAGTGAATTTGACGGAAATCGCTTTTCGTTTTAATATATAAGATATATATATGCATTTTTGGTGAATTGGCATTAATTCGAAGTAAAATGTAAAATTTCAACCAAAACTTCTGTTGCATTACAGTTATAAAAAAAAGTGAGCAATCGGTATTAAATATATCGAATAATATAATCGAATAATATTATCGAATAATATAGAATTATAGTTATAATATTATAATTATAATATACAATATCTGTATAATATAATATCTCTTAATAAATCGTCACATCCAAAGTATTTCCCTAGAAAAATACTTCAAGATTAATTTCCAAAAAGATAAAGTTTGTTGATTGAAAATTGGCGGAGATAGAGTGTCCACTGATTTTGAAAATTGCCGTTATGGAGGGGGAAAAAAGTAAAGTTTTTATTACTGTTCACTTGCTGCGGCACTCTCTACTTCTATAACACCAAAATTACCCTTTCACTTTCTATAGAAATTTATAGCCAATAAAATAAGATTTCTATGTGTATAAAAAGTACTTTAAAAAACAAAAAAGTGGTTTTGAAATTTTGGACAGGTTAAAGCGGTGTTACTCCTTAATTTGTTTTATTACTTAAGTTTACACTTATTTTTTTATGGTTTTTCTATCATATAGAAACCTACAGATATTTTTTATTATTATTACTTTCCACTGATACTATTTATATACGAGTTACAGGTTACGTACAGTTCTACCAAAATTTTTGTATAGAATTTTTCACCTTATTTAATAGCAGAAAAATATTACAATTTATGTGATAATTTGCAGAAAGTTTTTTAATAAAAAAAAATATTTTAGGCAAAGATTTATTGTTTAAATTAATGGTGCCATACTCCTTGGAAATTATATGAGGTGGATCCACTTTGAGTTTGTCTTTTATGTATTAGTAATAATTAAAATTAAAAAATAAATTAAATTTAACCACTTACTTTAATTTGTGTTTAAGATGTAAATTTGTAGGACATATTTATAAATAAAAAATAAATAAATAGCTGTGTTTTCGATAAATAGGGGAAGAAAAGCATTTAATGACAGCTTTTAACATTCTTTTGCAAGACTATTTTCCCTCTATAATCATACTGATTTATCAAAAATAAGTTTGAATTTTAGGCTAATTCACCCTTTAAAATGTTTATCGAAAAACTCAATTATTCATGCTTTTTTATGTTGTTAACTTGTGCGGCTAATTTATTATTTAGGAAAATATATTAGAGTAGTTTTTATAAACAACAATAGAAAGTTTAATGATGAAATGGTTGCAATTAATATTTTTATGCAAGAATATTTTCATAATTAAAGTTAGGTCAGAGACAGACAAATCGAAGTCATAAACACTTTTCAACTATATTATTAAAAAAAAAAAAAAAAAAAAAATTACACTATTTATATACATTTTAGCTTTAGTAAATGAAAAGTAGAAGGCCAAATATGTGTTGAGGTTCGAGCTTAGTTATAATATTATTTGGGAGGCCTCCAAAATAATACTGTGCATAGGGCCTTAAGCTATGACAGAATTGAGGATTTATCTGTTTGATTATAACATGTCAAACAGATGACACGTGACACAGGACAAATATTAAGTCATTTGACATTTTTATTTCACTTTGTTAACAGATTAAACGCTAAGCATTATTTCAAGGGCTTGTTGAAAAAATGTTATTAACGAATACTGCGATAACGCGGTATTCGTGAAAAGTTATTAGAAATCATTAGTCTTCCTGTCCCCGTCCCCACCCCACATGGTCAAATCAGGCCGCTCCAAAAATATCTTTGATAAAAAGAAGAAAGTGAAAACAAACACATTGCTTCGAGCATGTCTGCTTACAAGCAGTTTAAATAAGCTTCCTTATCTAAGTGTGAAAAAATATATCACACGTCTTGGATTTTGTTTGAAATATGATTTGCGAAAAGAAAAACATGAACATATTTCAATTTATAACAAGATATTCATAAGATTCTTGGTTTACAATATCACAATGAGGATATACCTAAAAATCAATTCTGGGAAATTTCAAAATTCCTCACCAAAGAGGAGGGGAGGGGGGGGGGGGTAGGTTTGGCGATTATCAAATTACAATTAATAGTTCAATTTAAATCGAAATTTCAATCATTTTTGCTTGAAAGTATTACAAACACAAATATTTGAAAACCAATTTCTGTAATTTTCAAATTTCTTTCCCCAGAAGAGGGACTGGGGACGAAAACGCGATTTTCATGTATCGTTTCGTATTTCAAACAAAAAGTAGAATTCATAAGCTTCTTGCTTTAAATTATTACGAACACCAATACCAAAGCACTAATTTCTGGAAATTCCAAAATTCGCACTCCAACGAAGGAGGGCGGGGAGGAGGGGGGGAGGGAATACAGCTTTTTACATTTTTTCTTTATATTTGAATTAAAAAATGATATTCATAAATTTCTTGGTTTAAAATATAGCAAGGCGGAATACCTAAAAATCAATTCCTAGAATTTTCAATATTCCCCCTCCAAGAGAAGTGGGACAGAAAGAAGATTTTCACATATATTTTCCTATTTTAAAGGAAAAAGAGATGCATAAAACTCTTTCCTTAAATTATTACAAACATGGATAGCTAAAAACCAATTTCTGGAATTTTGGAATTTTGCCCCACCCCCGCGAAGTGGGGAAGGGAACAAAAACAAGATTTTCATATATCGTTTTTTATTTGAAAGAAAATATAATTATTCAGAAGATTCTTGCTTTATTTTGAAGAATTAATTTTTCATAACAGTTAAAATTGTGGAAGAGTTGTGTATTTCGTCTTCGCTCTCCGGTGTGTATTACGTCCTGACTTGCTGGCGTGTATTACGTCCTGGATTGCCGATGTGTATTACGTCTTCGATTGTCGGTGTGTATTACGTCTCTGTTTGCCGGTGTGCGTTTTCTCTGACTTTTCGGTGTGATATATGTCCTCGCTTGTCGGTGTGTATTACGCTCTGACTTGCTAATCTGCATTAGGCCGTCGATTGACGGTGTTTAATACGTCTTTCATTCCCGGTGCGTATACCGTTTTCGCTTGCTGCGTGAATTACGTCCTTGCTTACATGTATTTGCTAGTTTCTCACTTTGCGAATTGCAAAGCGTCCTCATTTACTCATGTTTAACGTATTACAGATACAAATATCGAAAAACTAATTTCTGAAAATTTTAAAAATTGCCTCTCCAGAAGGGGGGAAGGGTGCAATACTATTGTTTCTATTTTATAAAAATATATTCATAAGATTCTTGGTTTACAATATCACAAGGAGGAATACATAAAAATCAATTTTTAGAATTTTCAAAATTCCTCCCCGAAGGGAGAGAAAGAGGGGGGGGGGGGTAGCAAAATCGTAATTTTCAAATCACTCTTAATACTTCTGTATATTACAATTTAAATTGAAATTTCAATCATTTTTGCGTTAAAATATTCCGAACACAAATATCTAGAAACCAATTTCTGGAATTTTCAAATTTCTTTCCCCAAAGGAGGGGCTGGGGACGAAAACGCGATGTTCATGTGTCCTTTCGTATTTAAAACAAAAGATAGAATTCATAAGTAAATTATTACGCAGACAAATATTAAAAAACAAATTTCTGAAAATTTCAAAATTCGCACTCCAACGAGGGAGGGATACAGCTTTTTACATTTTTCATTATATTTTAATTAAGAAATTATATTCATAAATTTCTTGGTTTAAAATACCGCAAGGAGGAATACCTAAAGATCAATTGGTAGAATTTTCAATATCTCCCCTCCAAATGAACATGTGGAGAAACAAGATTTTCACATATATTTTCGTATTTTAAAGAAAGTAGACATTCACAAGACTCTTCCCTTAAATTATTACAAACATGGAAAGCTAAAAACCTATTTCAGGATTTTTAGAATTTTGAATCACCCCGCCCCCCCCCCCCCCCCCCCCTCACGAAGTGAGGAAATTGACAAAAATAAGATTTTCATGTATCGTTTTTTATTTGAAAGGAAATATAATTATTCATAAGATTCTTGCTTTATTTTGAAGAATTAATTGTTCATAAAAGTTAAAATTGTGATAGAGTTGTGTATTTCGTCCTCGCTTGTCGGTGTGTTTTAGTCCTGACTTGCCGGGATGTATTACGCCCTGGATTGCCGATGTGTATTACGTCTTCGATTGTCGGTGTGTATTACGTCTCTGTTTGCCGGTGATCGTTTGTTCTTACTAAGGCTCCTATAATCTCTAGTTCTTACTATTCGGTCTGTAATATGTCCTCGCTTGTCGATGTGTATTAAGACTTGGCTTGCTAATCTGCATTAGGTCATCGATTGACGGTGTTTATTACGTCTTTCGTTGCCGGCGCGTATACCGTTTCCGCTTGCTGCGTGAATTACGTCCTTGCTTACCAGTATTTGTTACTTTCTCACTTTGCGAAATACAAAGCGTCATCATTTACTGATGTTTAACGTATTACAGATACAAATACCGAAAAACTAATTTCTGAAATTTTTAAAATTGCCCCTCCACAAGGGGCGGATGGGTCAATACTATTGTTTCTATTTTATAAAAGGATATTCATAAGATTCTTGGTTTACAATATCACAAGGAGGATTACATAAAAATCATTTCTTGGAATTTTCAAAACTCCTCCCCAAAGGAGAGGGGGGGGGGCAAAATCGCAATTTTTAAATTACTCTTAATATTTCTATATATTACAATTTAAATTGAAATTTCAATTATTTTTGCTTTAAAGTATTCCAAACACGAATATCTAAAAACCAATTTCTGGAATTTTTAATTTTCTTTCCCGAAAAGAGGGGCTGGAGACGAAAACGCGATTTTTATGTATCATTTCGTATTTCAAACAAAAAATAGAATTCATAAGCTTCTTACTTATATTATTATTACGGAGACAGATACCAAAAAACTAATTTCTGAAAATTTCAAAATTTGTGCTCCAACGAGAGTGGGGGGGGGGGGGGTACAGATTTTTACATTTTTCATTATATTTCAATTAAGAAACCATATTCATAATTTTTTTGGTTTAAAATATCGCAAGGAGGAATATTTAAAAATCAATTCCTAGAATTTTCAGTATCCCTCCTCCAAAGGGAGGGGAGGGGGCAGAAACAAGATTTTTTTAATATCTTTTCGTATTTTAAAGAAAGTAGAGATTCATAAGACTCTTTTCTTAAATTATTATAAACATGGATAGCTAAAAACCAATTTCAGAAATTTTCGAATTTTGCATCCCACCCCCCTTCCTTCTGGAAGTGAGGAAGGGGGCAAAAATAAGATTTTCATATATCGTTTTTTATTTGAAAAAAAAATATTCATAAGATTCTTTTTTTTTAAGAATTAATTGTTCATAAAAGTTAAATTTGTGTATTTCGTCCTCGCTTGCCGGTGTGTTTTACGTCCTGGATTGCCGGTATGTATTACGTCCTCGTTCTCCGGTGTGTATTATGTCCTGGCTTGCCGGCGTGTATTACGTCCTAGATTGCCAGGATATTAGAAACAAGATTTTTTAATATCTTTTCGTATTTTAAAGAAAGTAGAGATTCATAAGACTCTTTTCTTAAATTATTACAAACATGGATAGCTAAAAACCAATTTCAGGAATTTTCAAATTTTGCACCCCCCTCCCTCTGGAAGTGAGGAAGGGGACAAAAATAAGATTTTCATATATCGTTTTTTATTTTAAAAAAATATTCAAAAGATTCTTTTTTTTTTTTTTGTTAAAGTATTAATTGTTTATAAAAGTTAAATTTGTGTATTTCGTCCTCGCTTGCCGGTGTGTTTTACGTCCTGGCTTGCCGGTATGTATTACGTCCTCGCTCTCCGGTGTGTGTTATATCCTGGATTGCCGGCGTGTATTACGTCCTAGATTGCCGATGTGTATTACGTCTTCAATTGTCGGTGTGTATTACGTCTCTGTTTGCCGGTGTGTGTGTTTGTTCTTACTGTTCGGTGTGTAATATGTCCTCGCTTGTCGGTGTGTATTCTACATTAGGCCATCGATTGACAAAGTTTATTACGTCTTTCGTTGCTGGTGCGAATACCGCTTTCGCTTGCTGCGTGAATTATGTCCTTGCTCACCCGCATTTGTTATTTTCTCACTTTGCGAATTGCAAAGCGTCCTCATTTACTGATGTTTAACGTATTACAGATACAAATACCGAAAAACTAATTTTGTTATGTTAATTTTTGTTATGTTAGTCTAATAAATAATACTAAACAAACAAAAACTTATGCGTCCGTAATTTTTTTTTAATTTTCGACCTTTCGAAAGTAAAGAAAAAAAAAGATTTCATTCACGTAATTAGAAACAAAACAATTTTATAGTACAAAAAAATTATTTTAATATATATTTTTGTCATTTAAAAAAATAATAATAATGCTTTTTTTTTAATTTAAAGTGTAAAGTACTATTTTCTCATCTTAAAATAATTTTTATAAACATTTTTTTAATGTATTCATGACAGTTATGTATTAATTTAAAGAATTAGATGCATTCCTTATTCAATCTAGTATGTTATGGCTATAACAATATTTTTCTCTATATCTATCTAATATATTAATTTAGAAACATATTTGAGAGCACCTCCTCTTGAGTATACATAATCTGATACATACATAAAAAAATGAATGAGATTACTTTCTTATGATAAATAATTCGTTTATTAAATTTCATGTAATTTCTCCAAATAGATGTCGAGATGTGTGCATCTCAGTAATTATGAAAAAACAGTGCAGAATTATAAGGATATATATAAACACGAATGTCATTTCTTATAATGAGCATTTCGTATGTTATTTTTTGTGTAATTCCATGCAATGTAATTCCAAGCCTTGATTTGACTATCGCAAAAATGTTAGAAAAAAAACAGTGTAGCAGCACCCCTAGTAACTTATGCGCATAAAAATTGCAGCAATGTTTTTTTTTTTAATTGTAAGTACCTTGTATGCAAAATGTTGTGCAATTCCATACAATAGAAACCGAGATCTGCCAATCCCAAAAATTCTGGAAAAAGTGGAACAACAGCGCCACCTGTTCAGCGATAGTCACCAAAATCTAATCAGCTACAATTTATATTAAGTTGCAACTAAATATAAAATTTCCTGAAATTCTGTCCATTAGTTTTTGCACTAGCGATGCTGCACATATTTCTGTCACACACAGACACACACAAAGACCCACAAATCTACAGCAGACAGACAGAAAATTTTCCAAAAATAGTTAAATTGTGTTAAGGATATACCAAAACGTATAAATCCGTCAAAAACCGGAAGTCGAAAATTTTCGTGTTTCCAATACTTTCTTCTTATGTACATTAAAAAAAAAGTAAAAAAAAAAAAAAAAAAATGAATTTAATGATTAAATGCTGAAATATATTTTTAAACTTATAAATTAACAACGTGTAATACAGTAACGAACAACGTATTATACAGTAGCATAAAACTTTTTCAGAATGTCCGGTGTAGATTGTGTATATCATAACAGTAAATGTCCTCAATTGACTGTAAAATAATGAAGTCCTGAATTGATTGTGTGTATCGAGTTCACTGTGTATGTAGATATGTATCAATGTCCCCATTTACATTAAGAAAATACATTTTGTGAAATTTTTAAATTTTCTCAAAAATTAAAGTTGATTCAGATTTAATGGAGTATAAATAATAGTTATTCACCGAAAATAAACACCGGAAGTAGAAAATTTTCGTGATTCCAATATATTTTTCTTATGTACATAAAATAAGATAAAAAACATTAAAATTAATTTAAAGATTAAATGTTGAAATATATTTTTTTACACTCATAAATGAGCAACGTGTAAATAATGCAGTAGCATAAAACTTTTTCAGAATGTCCGGGGTTGATTGTGTGTATCATAACAGTAAATGTCCTCAATTGATTGTAAAATAATGAAGTCCTGAATTCATTGTGTGCATCGAGTTCAGTGTGTATATAGGTGTGTATCAATGTCCCCATTTACATTGCAAAAATACATATTGGGAAATTTTGAAATTTTAACAAAAATCAAAGTTGATTCAGATTTAATGGAGTATAAGTAATAGTTATTCACCGAAAATAAACTTTTAAGTCTGTTATTTTTGAAGTCCTTAATTGGCGGTGTACACACAAAGTCCTGAGTTTGCACGTCTTGCCAACCTGCATGTGTGTGTGTGTGTGTGTGTGTCTGTTGGCGATGGCTAGGAAAATTTAGCGCACCTAGAAGTCTGTAAATTTAGATTTAGGTAGTCCAAACCCTCTCCTGGTATACCTGAGCCTCAGAATTTTAAAATTTTGAAAATTAAAGTAGTTATCAATTAAAAACTGATCAAAGATCACAAATAAAAAAGTCATTATTCTGAAGTGAGCTGGCGCATGCGCAGAAACCAATTTCCGTATCTTCCGGAACAGAAGAAAGAAAGCAGAAGACATTCCGTTTTTGTTTAAAGTATTTCTAAATTCGCCATGGACAAACGGCTAAAAATACGGAAAAACCGTCTACATATTCTAAAAGAACATACTTTTATGTCTCGAACGATCTGGTTGGTTTGGAAAAATTTTACATTTAACCCTTTCCAAAAAAAATAATCAAAAAGCATCGAATTCGTGTTTTTTATTTTCTCCCGTTTTCCGAGCCTTGCATCTACCGGAATACAAAAGATACGGAAAAACGAAGGTCACCAAATTAAAGAACTGTTTTTGTCCTTTTCAAAGCCACCTTTGGTTTTAAAAAATACAAAAATTAACCCTTCAAAAAAGTATATTTTCTGTATGCCGTTTTGCGATTTTTGCGATTTTTGCGATTTTGGCAATTTTTAAAATTTCGCATCGGCGATTCAGAGACAGGTACGAAAAACTAAAAATACCAGGCAATATCTACATTTATTCCTTTTTTGACATCTGTATTTGTTTTTGAAAAATACGAATATTAACCCTTCAAAAAAAAAAATCGTGCACAGGACTCTCTTTTGCGAATTCCGATTTTCTGCTATATATTAAATCTGGCATCGGCTTTCTAAAATAACCAAACAAAAAGCAAACACATCTAAAGACATCTACGTTCTATCGGGTTTAGGCAGAAACCTTTAGTTTAAAAAATAAATCACGTTAACCCTTTCGAAAACGTTTTTAACCGTAAGTCAATTTCGCTTTTTTTAACTATTTCTCCTATCTTTAAAAATCCTAATTGACATTTATAAACAAGATACGAAAAACTAAAAATACCGTGCATATTCTATATCCTTTTGTTTTTTAAAATCTGATATCTGTTTTGAAAAAAATTAATTTTAACCCTCCGAAAAAAAAATCCTTTCTGAAACTCACTCACGCGAATTTCCTTTTTTTGGTCCAGATTTAAAAATTGGCATCGACTCGGGAAATGCAAGTACGGACAAACAGTAGACTCCACATCATAGACACGTTCATTTTCTTCAAAATGCACGGTTGGGTTTTAAAAAATATTTACATTAACCTTTAGAAACCGATCGATTACGTAACCCAGTTTCGCGATTTCCGCTATTTTGGCAATGTTTCCCTTATAGTCTAAGAGCTAGCAACGTTTTCGTCACATGATTTTAGCATGGCTCATTTTTCTGTATATTCTCCGTCTTTATTGTGTAGTACGAATGCGGCCGGTCTGGCTGGTGGAAGTGGTTGCGTTTACCTGTGGGGGGAGGGGCAATGCAGGTAAAAAAGTGAAAAAATTACGTCATTTTAGCATGGATTTTGTTTATAAAACTTGAATCTGCTAACTATTTGTGATATTAAGTTATTAGTCTGGCACCGTTTTAACGTTGCCAACACCGTGCCAGACCCTCATTTATAGGCAAAATGAGGTGTCATATTCACGTCATTTTAGCATAGCTGAAATTTTAGTATGTTATACTTTGGCTATCAGATAAGCCATAATTAATTTGCCAGACCGAAATTCGGTTGCTAAATTACTGCCTGACGCCGATTTAAATCTGGCAGGGAAAGCACCTGTTATGAGATTTTGCAGCTTTTGTAGTGCTTTGGCTACTTTCAATACACAATAAAGCCGTAATTGTTACCAAAGCAACGAGCTTTGCTTTAGATAAAAGTATCTATATCTCTTTCTATCTATATATATATATGAATAGCCGCCCGTCCCGACTTCGCGTCGATTTACAATGTCTCGACTACAATGCATGGTATGTGGTAGGTAATTAAACATTATTCTAAATAATATTCTAAAATAATTCTAAATGGGATAGAAGTGGAGGTGAGAAAAAACTGCAGTACTTACAAATTTTAAACTTTAAATAAAAGCTTGTAAAAATGTGATAAGTAATGTTTTTCTATTTATGTACATAATGACAATAATAAATTAATTTTAATATAGCGGAACCACCAGGCTTCACCCGAGTTAACCTTGGCCTACCAGGAAACATAAGTAAAAATTCAATATTAAAAAAATACGCCGATCACAATAACGCATCCGCGTCCATAAACCGTCGAAATGAAATTCAGGGAAAACATGTTATTTTGACGCAATCATGCTAAATCCCTCAGCTTTATAATTGATTAAATGAATTTCTTTTAAAAAATGTCTTACGCAAAATATCTAATAAAAAATCAGCAGTAGTTGTCTTATTCGTCTAATCTTCCATAATCGAGTTCATATCCTTTGTTTAACCCCCTTAGTGGGTGAATTTCTAAAATTGCTTTAAATACGTGTTTAACTATTATTCTTTAGTAGAATTATTATCCTAAATTTCATACTCCTACCTGAAACTGCTGCTGAGATACGGTGAAATGACCTAAAATGTTTGACAATCCATTTAACCCCCTTAGTAGTTGAATTTCTAAAATCGCTGAAATACGTGTTTAACTATTTTTTTTTTTGGTAGATTTGTTATCCTGAATTTTGTGCTCCTATCTAAAACTGCTGCTGAGATATAGTGAAATGACCTAAAACGTTCGAACCTGCATTTAACCCCCTTAGTGAATTAACTTTTTTTAATATTCTCTCTTAACTTTTAAATAATTTAGTAAATATTTTCTCTTAATTATCTGAATAAACTTATATAACCTTATTTGACGGTCTGGCTGGCAGAAGATGTTGTGTTTACTTGTGAGAGTAAGGGCAATGCAGGTGAAAAAATTACAACATTAAATTTTGATAACATGAGTTTTGTTTATAACATTTGTTTCTGCAAACTATTTGTGATATTAAGCCATTAATGCCAGACGGTTTCAACGTTTTTAAGACCGTGCCAGACTCTGATTTATAGGTAAAAAATAAATCATCTACACGTCAAACACGTCATCTACACACAGTTCAAATTTAAATATGTTATTCTTTGGGTATCAGACAAACCATAATTAATTAGCCAGACACCAATTCCGTTGCTAAATTAATACTAACATCTAGAAAGAAGTAAACAAGCAATAAAATTAAGTATGAAAATACGTCGTATTTGATAATAATAAATAATTAAAAATAATATAATAATAGGCATAAATTAGCAATAACAGGTCAGCGAACTATAGCGAACAGGTAAACGAAAGAAAAAGTGAATACATTCCATTTTGAGTTTTCAAAAAATATATTATAATGAAAAGTAAGTGCTATACATAAGTGCTATATATAATAATGAAAAATAAGTGCTATATATAATAATAAAAATAAGTGCTGAATATAATGAAAAATAAGTGCTAAAAAGTACATTAACTTAAAATATTATTTCAAAATTATTTCGCCTTGTGCATTTTCAAGGTCTTCATCTTCGTCACTGCTGTCATCATTATAAGAATTATTATCATCTTTATCATCATTAACATTGCCTATTTCTTTCTAACCACTATAAGTTTATTTAGAAAATTAAGAGAAAAAATATATGTTGTATAGTTTAAAATTAACAGCGAATATTAATAAAGATTAATTATAATATATTACTTAAAAATTAAGACAGAATTTAAATAAATGGTTGACAATTTACGGTGGAGTTTCAGTTTTGCTCTTTTTTCGCTCCTTTGGCGATTTTATACATCTCTATACTTATAAAAGAGCATGTCCTCATGACTCAGAATCAACGCCGAGTCTCAACCGCTGCTCCTAGGACTACGAAATTTGGAAGATATGTACCCACTAAGAAAGTATTTTTGAAAATTCAGCCCTACGGTGGTTAAATGGGAGGTTCGAAAGATTTAGGTCATTTCTCCATATCTCTGCAGCAGTTTTACGTAGGAGTATGAAATTCAGGATAACAAATCTACTAAAAAAATAGTTAAACATTTATTTCATGGATTTTAGAAATTCAATCACTAAGGGAGTTAAATGGGGGTGGTTGAGAGTTTAGGTCATTTCCCCGCCATATCTGAAAAGCAGTTTTAGATAGGAGTGTGAAATTCAGCATACCAATTCTACTAAAAAAGGAGTTAAACATATATTTCAGCGATTTTGGAACAAGCGATTTTAGAACAAGCGATTTTAGAACCTGCGATTTTAGAGCCAACATCGACTATGAACTCGGTTATGAAAGACTAAACGAATAAGACATCTATTGCTAATTTTTTATTAGATATTTTGCGTGGCATTTTTCAAATCATAAATATATGTACTTTTATAGAAAGCAACAATCGTTGCTTTGGCGACAATCACGGCTTGGCTGTGTATTGATAGTAACCCACACGAAGTCGGGACGGGCGGCTATTCATATATATATATATATAGAGAGAGAGAGAGAAAGAGAGAGAGAGAAAGAGAGAGAGAGAAAGAGAGAGAGAGAGAGAGAGAGAGAGAGAGAGATACTTTTATCTAAAGCAAGAATCGTTGCTTTGGCAACAATTACGGCTTTATTGTGTATTGAAAGTAGACAAAGCACTACAAAAGCTGCAAACTCTCATAATAGGCGCTTTCTCTACCAGATTTAAATCGGCGTCTGGCAGTAATTTAGCAACCGAATTTCGGTCTGGCAAATTAATTATGGCTTATCTGATAGCCAAAGTATAACATACTAAAATTTCAGCTATGCTAAAATGACGTGAATTTGACACCTCATTTTGCCTATAAATCAGGGTCTGGCACGGTGTTGGCAACGTTAAAACGGTGCCAGATTAATAACTTAATATCACAAATAGTTAGCAGATTCAATTTTTATAAACAAAATTCATGCTAAAATGACGTAATTTTGTCACTTTTTTACCTGCATTGCCCCTACCCCCACAGGTAAACGCAACCGCTTTCACCAGCCAGACCGGCCGCATTCGTACTACACAATAAAGACTGAGAATATATAGAAAAATGAGCCTTGCTAAAATCACGTGTTTTCTGACGTTGCTAGCTCTTAGACTATTAGTTAAATTTCAATTCTACTAGGAAATTTGGTTGGGTCAAGTGTTCTGAAAATGCCACTTCCAGAACAGACTGCGCCCCCTGGCGGTAGAAAGTGGAACTATAGGAGTATATCTGGTTCTATGGACCCAATTACGACGGGGTTAGGCTCATTAGACTTTATATCTACAGCCTTAAATATTTTAGCTGCACTTTCGACCGCAAGGATGCGCTTTCTGATCTTGTGTTTTATGAGCCCGATTATGACGGGGTTTGCCTCATTCGACTTGATTTCGATAGCCTTACAGATTTCAGTCATATTCGTATAGAACAGATTATTAATATTTCGGGCCCGGGCAACGCCGGGCGGATTAGCTAGTAACCGAAATAAAACAGTTATAAGACACAAAATATCTAAAAATTAATATTTTTTTCACCGAAATTTCTCCCAAGCAGCGGAATTATAATTGTTAAATCGTATAAAAAGTTCAAAGCATAATTTTAAGTACATTAAATTAAAACTTTTTTTGCAACCTGGTATAATGTTGTCAAAAGTAAAAAAAGAAAATGAGAAATATCCAACCGAGTTCTTTGTACCCTAGAATACATTGTAAATACACCAAAATTTAACACAGACAACTTCAGAATTATTTATTTAATATATAAAAATTTGAAAGCTGTTGCCCAATTTTAAATTACTGGAACAATACGAACTGTCGAAAGAAAGCGAAAAAAAGTGAGATTTTTTTTCAAGCAGAACTTTTATATTTTAAATATCAACTCTTCTGCATCAAAATTATACGTGGTCATTGGATACATATTTTATGTAATATAGTATAACATATTCAAAGCTGTATTATGAAAATAAGTACTTAAAAAAGTGCTCAATACTTACCTCTGAGCATGTGAGAGTTAATAAAAAACTAAAACATATGACACAATACCTAAAAAATAATATTTTTTTCCAGGCAGCGAAATTATAATGGTCAAATAATAAGTTCAAAGCACTGGCATAATTTTATGTATATTAAATAAAATAATTTATACCGAGATGTCGTCAAAAAAAAAGAAAAAAAAGAAAGAAAAAAGAAAAAAGAAAGAGGAAAATATTTAATTGGGCTCTATATATCCTTAGAATGTCATTGTAAATATTCCAAAATTGAACACAGCCTATTTCGAAATGATTACTTTAACATATAAAAACTTCAAAGCTGTAACACAATTTTAAGTTATTGGAAAATAATATAACAGGATGTATTAATATATATTTAAACGATAGCTAATTCTTCTAGATTATGATTTTACCGATCTACTTTCTTTCATAGAAATAAAGTTATAGGCATTCTGGTGAAAAGACTAAATTGCTATAATTCATCAAAGATTTAGAATATATAACATTACACACTTACAAATTCTAGATATAACATTTAAACGAAGAAAGGGTTAATACTTACATTCAACATATTACATATTATTATATTATTATCCCCGGTCTCGACATCATTTACAGAGATGACATTTTTTTATAAACTCAACAAATGAAAGTGAATTTTAAGTAGAATAACATACTTGCAATGAAAATTGCGGTGGTTATTTTTTATTATTATTTAAGAATAATCTAATTTTCAAATCGAAACACACAGCAATAGAATAGAAAACAAAGGTGTTCAATTCCTTTGTGTACAGCTGCGCGTCCAAGTCCGTTTTGAGTAAGACCGCGACTGTCACGTGACTTTCAACCACGGTAGCCCCGGATTTTTCGAAGTGATGTAAGAACAATAAAATTGAAATTCATTACGTCAGATGTTGCTGCAATCGTCTTACTATTAAAATAACTACTGTTACTTGGCAATCATTCAAAAGTGAGTTACTTTTTTTTTTTTCAAGACGTCAGTAAAGTTCATAGCGAAATAAATAGGACTTTGTCTCTAAAAATATTACCCAAAGTTCCTTGATTTTAATTGCATGATACGAAATCTGTTTTATAACTTAAAATAATAATAATACTTTTTATTTACATAAAAAGGGACTTATTTTACAACCGTAAAATGAAATTTTTTTTATTTCAAAACATGCTATATACATAAAACAAAATTCTGTACATTTAAAATGTAAAATCAATATTTTTGATTTCAACGGCCGTTATCCCCTTCAAATAATGATAATAATATCTGTATATTACTAATCCCAAATGAAACTCATTTCAAATGAATTGTTTTAAAATCCATGCAGTATCTTTACTTTAATATTATTGTATTCGTTCAATATGTTGGTTATGGCTTACAAAAGGCTTTACTACGAAATAAGTCGAACAATTTGTAAGCAGCTTTTGAACAAAATCCGATGTATCTTTGATGACATTGTTAAACTTAGTATAAGGATTTTGTTTCACTCGAATGTGTCATTTTAGAATTATTGAAAATTACCGAGGATGACTAGTAAGATCCTGATCCGTATTATCAAAGATAAAATTATCTTAATGCAAATCTTTATGATAAAAGTCTTTAGAGTCACAGAAATATTTTCCAGATTCAATAAATATTATATATATATATATATATATATATATATATATATATATATACAGGGTCCTACATGTTCATAAATTTGAGTACTACTCGAATATTCAATTTCGAATATTTTTTCGAATATCTAAATTTCCCTTATTTAATCGCAGTATATCATTAATGAAATAGAGTAAAGATTGCTATTCACACATTAATAGATTTCCAAGTGTGATCGTTTGAAAAACGTGGCAGGTCTTGTTAAATGTCAATATTTGTTGTTAATAGTCCACCTAATGGTGGACTATTAACAACATTATGTCGTTGTTTTAGGTTTTTTTTTTAAATTTCGGAAGTATTCCACGTAGAAATATTAATCTACGTGGAAATACTACGTTATACTACGTTATTCTACGTTAATCTACTTACGTAATACTACGTTAATATACGTAACTACATAAGCAAATGCATATTTTTTATATATTACCTTGCTAATTATCTTTGTCTTTCTAATTTATTTTGTTAAATTTATATTCATCATTTTGCTTATTAGGTTCATCTTGCGAGACTAAATTCCGCTCAAATGCTTCTTTCCGTTTTCTTTTATGGAGTTTTGCAAGCAAGCATTAGCTAATTCCCTTTTTACTTACCCATCATACGTAGTATAGGGTAAGTCTTGTAATCGTTTTGAAAATCTAAAAAAAAATTATTTTGAAGGATTTACACGTTTCAGATATTGGAGATTCCAAAAAAACTTATTTTTAGAAAAAAAAATTGTCGTCCGTCTGTCTGTGTGTGTGTGTCTGTGTGTATGTCTGTAAACGCTCTATCTCTCGAACAAATTGAGATAAAGACTTGAAATTTGGTATGTACTGAGAATGTAATAATGAGAAAAAGCTTATTAAATTTCAGTAACCTCGATTAACCGGAACTATTTTTTTCGGACTCTCGAAATGTTCGTTCTGATAAAAGGTATATAAAAGTTTCGAAATTGTTTATTTTAAGGAGTGAATATAAAAAACAATAAAAAAACATAAATTTTGCATAAAAAAGGAAGTCGATCGGATAATTGGTTGCCGAGATATTTGTAATTATATTTTCCACACTCTTCGATCTTTCATGACCCTGTATTTCATTAAAATTTCAATTCATAGATATATTTTAATTGGAAATGAGACGCTTAATCCGACTCAGTAAACCGTTAGTTAATATGATTATCAATTTTGGAGTTATACAGCATTTAAAGTTTATGACGTCATCAAGCCACGATTTTATTCGAATTGCAATGCATTTTATAAATAGTTTACGCATGTTTTATTTTCATATTTTATATTATGCATATCCATGATGGGTAAGTATTACGGCGGCCCCCAACGACTAGTTTTCGTTTCAGTTCATCGTCGGCCTGGTTGAATTGATCAATTTTCAAATTTCTAAGCTGTAAATGTCGATATTTAAATACAGTGGAACTTCCATTTAACGAAGTCTCATCGTTACACTTAAAAACTTCGTTATGAAGGAAATTCGTTAAATAGAAATTAACTTAAATTCATGAAATTTTTTCTTGAGATATGACAAACAGGTATTGGATTCAGAAGCATTTGATTCAGTTTTAATTATGAAGCCGTCTTTTACAAAACAGTTGTGAACGGTCGATGAAATCACGCCACATTCCCAAGCTTTGGCCCAAGCTTTCATCAGCTCTGATACACAGAATCTCAAATTAATGTTTTCACTACATCGGCTTTTTTCTGTCTTTTTCGATAATGTACTTCAAGATTTTTTTATTATTCCTTAGACTAATGATTGAAGTTTAGCTGTATTGGCAGGAACAAAAATAACTTTGATGTTCTTCGATTTGTATTTTGAATCACGTTCTTTTGGATGTACAAAGCAATTGTCTACCAGAAATGGAAGGTCAGAATGGTACCAGTCTGACTATAATAGATATTTTTTGTTTCAATGCATCTGACGCCATTGCGACACCTCATCTTCTATATCATTGAAGGTAAAAAGGGGATTTTTACTTCCCCCAACTGTCAGCGCTGGAGTCTCGGAGTGGGATAATAGTGATAACAAGAGTTTTTCTTAGAGTGAAAAAAATTGTTTTATTTAGCTCCAAGCAGAATGGAAATTATTTAAATGTGTTCATTTTTATACAATCGAATCCGCTGAAATAAATTTGCATATCCTTCGAACAGCAATCGCTTAATTTGAATTCTGTACACGAACAAAAGTGGAATAAACTTCGTTATATAGAATATATTTTTCGTAATGTGGAGATTAATTTATATGCTAATGTTGTTCAAAGCCAAAGTTCTGCAGAAAATTTCGTTAAGTAGAAAACTTCGTTAAATAGGGACTTCGTTAAAGGGAAGTTCCACTGTATTTGTACATTTATATGTATGTATGTATACTATGCACGGCAGTACATACACTCATAATATTAAATTATATTCGAATAAATAATGATAAATTATTATTGCAAATAAAATATATATATATATATATATATATATATATATAGATAGATAGATAGATAAGTAGGCATCAATTGTACACCTAGAAACAGTTATTATGTGTCTGTTGCTTTGATACTCAACGAAATTTATCGAAAAGAATACGCACACATAATAGTAATCTATATTCAAAAACATATTAATTCATTATTAACATAATTATAAAATAATATAATTAAAAAACTCAGTGATAATAATAAAAATAAACAGTGACATGTCCCACAGCAACGCACATTCTCCCTTGATTACACTCGCCTTCACAACACAAGTATATCCAAATAAATATTTCACCTAGGTCACAGACGGATCAGATCCAACCCTTTCCGCGAAAAACTGTGCACGTTGTATCTATGGGTGTTTTCACTTCCAAAAAAATTTCATTTATTGCTATACTATAATGGGATTAGTATTAAATCGTTAAAGAATGTTTGACATGTTTAGCTTAAATCGTTTTTTCAATTTCTACTATTAGCTCACACCCTCTATATATTTATATATCTTGTTCAAAATTTCAATCATTAATAAAATACTTTTTATTCATCCACTCAAGTTCAAATACATTTTTTTTAAACTTGTAAAGGATGACACTTGATGCTAATACAGTTTTTTCAAATATTAATTTATTAATTAAATTTAATTAATTAATTTTAGTTTTACATTTCATTTCTGTTCAAAAGTATACTCACTCCATTTCATTTCTGTTCAAGGTATAGACTCACTCCATATTTTAGTCTCCTTCGCCCGCGTTCCGCCTGATCGTCGTCCATGAACAGCCCCATTATCTTTTTACGCGTGAAGGTTTCGCTATGGCACTTCATTGTGAAGTTTGGTAATTTTTGAAATTCAATATTTGAAAAACGGCATAATCATTAAATTTGAAATTCATATCAAGAAAAATACAATTTTTTATCTTTCTAACGCAGTTTGTCTAACAATTTTGTGAGAAATACTTTTCGAGCTATTAATTTTTGGTATTTTAGCTATTTATTTTTTATTTAATTTTGAATACATTTCAAAAATTTCTCTTATATAAGATATTTAGTAGGATATAAATGTAGGAATAAATACCGTCAGTGGCAAAACGTGTAGATCGCTGGAATTTTTTTTATTTTTTACCTAATTAGGAATTGACTTATTTTTCTTTTTTATATTACTTGTTCCTATTTTAATTCTTCTTTATATATACCACGTGTATGAGAAGAACGTAATAAAATTTTTCATACTAGACTTCTTTGACTGAAAGACATTTCTTTTTTCCGCCATTGCTCACATTGTACCAAATATCTTTAGTATTCCGGCAATACATTCATTTATACATTATAATGTAATGTGCCCCATTTGAAAAATCCTTTATCCGATTACATTTTGATCCTTTGGGCAATTTGAAGAGTTGGAATTCAGCAGGGAAATCAGAGAATAAATTCCGGAGTTTTCAACAAAATATAGATTCATTTATAACAAATCGTGACAAGAATAAATTTCTATTATCATGACATGTTACTGAATATTGATATTAGAGAGGTTTTAGAAACGAATTCATGAGTATAAAATTGTTGAACTTTTATAGTTTTAATAGTTCAGGTTTCTTAAAATAGTTATTGAATTTTATTTGTATCGCAAATTAATGTAAAGGAAATGCATTTGATTCATAAAACATGCAAAAAAAATATCTGCGTTTGTAGGATAATAAACAACTTATATTATTAACAATATCTTGGATCCACTTTCTATACTTTTTAGTTAATCTCTTTATACATGAAACAACAAAAAATGATCTCAATCTTTGAAAATCTAAGTTAAAGGTATATATTACAAGGTATATATTTAAAAGTATATAAAGGTATAAAGGCAAATCTTTACGCATTGAAAGATTTCCACGTGAAAAATGAAAATGAAATAAAGAGTTTCACGTATTGAAAAAAAGATTAATAGGACGTCATATTGGTAATAAAACAGAAATGTTCAAACTTTTCTCAATAATACAAGGAGTATGAGTATGTGTAAGTACAGAAAGCAGGTTAATATGATGTCATTAGAGAATTAAAAAGAAAATTAATCAGACGTCCTGTTGGAAGTTTAACGGACTTTTTCCGATGTTTGAGAATAATACAAAGAGAGTATCAATATGAGTAATAGAGAAAGCTAGTAGATAGGACGTCAGCAAGTGATTATGACGTCATATGAGTTTGAGGAACGTACTGAATCATGATAAGAACCCGATTATGGAAATATTGGTATATTTTAATATTTTGAAGGTTTCTATACAACATGTTTAATTTTGAAATTGATTTTTTTTAATATCGCATTTAGTCCACATGAAAGATATTATTAATATTACAATTATAACTTTAATTTTTGATAAAATGTATCTAGAATATACTTGATATCCAATTATACTGTGCGAAATAAGTTTAACATTCCCGTCATAGATTCATGTATGTGTGACCTTTCGCATATAAAATTAAGTTCATTTTTAATAAATCGTGACAAGAATAATTTTCTGTTTTCTAACATGATAGCTTGCAGCTGACGCGGTCGACATTGTGACATTTTTTTTTTTTTTTTTTTTGTAGACATTAGCTAAGCGGTTTTCAGTATTTTTGAGTCGGTTTGCAATTTCCAATCACATCACTTTTTGTCACTTTCATACAAAGTGTTAATTTTACACATTTTTAAATTAAAAATTAAAAATTATAGTTATTTTTAAACAAAACAAGAACGAAAAATCATGCGTCAAGCATAGATTATATAACACTTTCCAACGCTTCCAAAATAATTTTACAAATCATTACCATTTAATAAACTGAAAGATAACATCTAAGTAAACAATTTGGAAAACGCATAACATATTTAAAAACGTAATTTCAGGAATTTCCAATATATACAATATTCGGAAAAATATACGAATACTTTTATTCAGCCCAGTATATGGTCTGTAGATTTCTATATATACCACATAAGATGCTAAATTTTAGTTTAGTTAGGAAACGCGTAGCACAGTTTAAAATTCTCCTTCTGGAGTTTCTGTCAATAAACGGAAATGTGTTCGCAAACTTTTGTGCTGCTCTGATATGATCTACAGAATTTATTCACACCAAGTAATAGACTATATTAGTAATAGAATAACACTTTAAATAAATCGTGACAAGAATAATTTTCTGTTTTCTAACATGATAGCTTGCGGCTGACGCAATCGACAGTGTGATTTTTTTTTTTTTTTTGTAGACATTAGCTAAGCCGTTTTCAGTGTTTTTGAGTCGGTTTGCAATTTCCAATCACAGCACTTTTTGTTAATTTCATACAAAGTGTTAATTTTACACATTTTTAATTAAAAATTTCAAATTTTAGTTATTTTTAAACAAAACAAGAACGAAAAATCATGAGTCAGACATAGATTATGTAACACTTTCCAACGCTTCCAAAATAATTTTACAAATCATTACCGTTTAATAAGCTGAAAGATAACATCTAAGTAAATAATTTGGAAAACGCATAACATATTTAAAAACGTAATTTCAGGAATTTCCAATATATATTTCCAACATATACAGTATTCGGAAAAATATCCGGATACTTTTATTCAGCCCTTTATAGGATCTATAGATTTGTATCAGGGTTGGCAAGTTTTAGACGCATGACGGTTTTTACCAGTTTTAACCATGGTATTTACCGTCATGTCAAAAACCTTCTTGTCAAAAATGTCGAAAACTGTCAAAAACCCATTTTTTAGTAGTTTGTTTTTACATTTTTTTTTCATTCTATCTTTGATATTAAGTTGTTTTACATGAAATATTCAGTATCAAAAAGACTCTAAAGTATATTTATACATCCAAGAAAAACAAAAAAGAATTGCATTAGAATAATACGTGTACATCTCAGTTAGAAGATCTCTACAATAATCTTAAGCTATTTGGCATAGAGTAAAAAAATTAGATTTTTTGAAGAAATCCTGTAACCTATAAGTATTAGATTAAACAATGTGTATAATTTCGGTACAATTTATTACATTGTTGAAAACAAAACTTTAAGATTCTACTTATTGAAGTGCAAATGAAAATCACCATAATTGCATTTATGAAATACATAAGATATGCATTTTAAAATATTATATCTAAGAATATTCAAACTTATTCACTGCCAGTCTATGCTTAACATCTATTGTCATACAATATAACAGCATTTTTGCATCTCTAAAATAATTTTAATGTACTTTATTAAAAATGTATATTGAATGTTATTTAGTAATTATAATAACCTTTTATTATCATTTAACATTAATGTTAATTGCTGTTAGTAGAATCTATATTAGTGAAGATTATGACAAATATTGTTCTTTTCTTTTACTCTTGTATTTTTAAATCTTTCCCCTATTAGGAAATGATCTTATTTTAAATAAATTTAACAAATGTAATTGTAAATAATAACAAGAACGAAAAATCATGCGCCAAGCATAGATTATGTAGCACTTTCCAACTCTTCCAAAATAATTTTACAAAACATACCGTTTAATAAGCTGAAAGATAACATCTAAGTAAACAATTTGGAAAACGCATAACATATTTAAAAACATAATTTCAGGAATTTCGAACAGATACAATATTCGGAAAAGTATCCGAGTACTTTTATTCAACCCTGTATATGATCTATAGATTTGTATATATACTATATAGGATGATAAATTTTAGTTTAGTTAGGAAGCGCGTAGCACAGTTTAAAATTCTCCTTCTGGAGTTTCTGTCAATAAACGGAAATGTGTTCTCGAACTTTTGTGCTACCCTGTATATGAAATACAGAATTTATACACACCCAGTAATAGACAAAAAGTTAGTTCAATTGAAAATCGCGTTCAGCAACTTAAAACGCCAGGAATTATTGTTAACAGACAGTAGAGAATTCTTTTGTATGTCCCTGTAAATGAACGATGACTGCTATACGCACTTTATTCTGTAGTAAGCCTCTTGTAATGCACCTTAGTAATATACAGTGTCTCACATAAGTGATGGGACACTTGTGCTTTACAAAAGGAAACTAATCAAATAAATTAAAAAAACATGTACACATTTTTTTTGTGGGTGTGTTTCATACTTAAATTTAGTAAAGATTATTACATAACATACATTTTGTCAAAATATTAAAATATTAATTTAATAAAAATACAAATGTTTAGAACGGAGCAAAAAATAGCTCACATAAGTGATGGGACACCATTATATATGCAACAAAAATCGTCTGAAATAAGCAATAAAAATATTTTTTGGGGTTTTATTTTTACTTAAAAGCAATTGGCAATAATTTATAAAATCGTCTGCAGTATTTCTCTCCAGTTTGTTTTGGAATTTTTGTGTTTTTTAGCTCTGTGTAGTCATGAATGCTAAACGAAAAGAAACTTCGCCTGAAATTCGAAAATTAGTTATTAATTTGCATATTGAACGTGGAAAATCTATTAGAAAAACTGCTGAAACAGTTAACTTGAGTCGTTCAACAGTTTTCAATATCATTAAACGATATAAAAAGAATCATATGATTCAGGATAAAAGAAGACCTGGCTGACCATCAAAGCTATCCAATGGAATAAAGCGAATTATCGTTCGAAATATTAAAAAAAATCCAAGAATTAGTGCTTCAAAAGTTGCTGCTGATTTACAAGCATTATATGGAATAATTGTTAATCCTGAAACTATTAGAAGGGTAATTCGATCTGCTGGATATCACGGTAGAGTAGCCAGGAAAAAATTCTTCGTAAGTGAAAAGAATAGAAAACTCAGACTAGCTTTCGCAAAATCCAACATAAATAAGAATTCTGATTACTGGAATAAAGTTATATTTGCTGATGAGAGTAAATTTAATATATTTGGTTCTGACGGTAGAATCTTGGTGTGGAGAAAACCCAGGGAAGAACTTCGCAAACAGAACTTGGTACCAACAGTAAAACATGGTGGAGGAGGAGTTATAGTATGGGGGTGTATGTCGTCCGCTGGAGTTGGTAATCTTGTTTTTATTGACAGTATAATGGATCAGTACAAGTACATTGATATTTTAAAGCAAAATTTGAAATCTTCAGCACGAAAATTGAACCTTCATAACGATTTTAAATTCTACCAGGACAATGACCCCAAGCACACTGCTCTGAACGTTAGACTCTGGCTGCTATATAACTGTCCTGAAATAATAAAAACACCACCACAATCTCCAGACTTAAATCCCATAGAGAATATTTGGCAAGAATTGGAATCAAGAATTCGCAAACACACCATTTCTTCAAAACAACAACTAAAATCGGTGCTTCAAGAAGAATGGGGTAAAATCACTCCAGAAATCACAAAAAAAATAGTCGAATCCATCCCAAAAAGATTAAATCATGTTTTAAAAGTAAAAGGAAATCCAACAAAATATTAAAACCTTTTAAAAAGTAAAATTTTTGGATAAATATTTGATGGAAAAGTAAGTGTCCCATCACTTATGTGAGCCATTTTTTGCTCCGTTCTGAACAATTGTATTTTTACTAAATTAATATTTTAATATTTTGACAAAATGTATGTTATGTAATAATTGTTACTAACTTTAAATATGAAACACACCCAAAAATTTTTTTCACATGTTTGTTTATTTATTTTATTGCAGTTTCTTTTTATAAAGCACAAGTGTCCCATCACTTTTGTGAGACACTGTATATATAAGTTTCAATGCGTTTAAAATAGTGAAACATTATTTAAATAAACCGCAGACGATTTTTCTCCATAGACGTAATGTAACGGAATTCTTTTGACTGTCCCTGTATAGTAACTATAAGTGGTATGCACACCCTATTCCATATTAAGCTTCTTCTAATGCACCTTAGTGATATATATAAATTTCAATGCGTTTAAAATAGTGAAACATTATTTAAATAAACCGCAAATAATTTTTCCCCATAGACCGCAATGTAACGGAATTCTTTTGAGTGTCCCTGTAAAAAAACTATAAGTGCTACACACTTCCGTTGAAATAGGGAACATGCTATAGCTAACGACAATAACATATAAAAATTGCAGAGCAATCCGAGCATATTTACGGGAGTTAGAGCACGGCCAGACTGCCATACGGCCAGACAAACCGGAGTCATAAGCACTTTTCAACTAGGTTGGAAAGTGCTAAAAATAACAAGTTGGAAATTGTAGTACGTCAAACGTTACAAACGAGGTGCGTTCGTACGCACGTTTTAGAATTAAATTCATGATATCCCGTGCGTAGAACGGGTTAAACAGCTAGTTAAGTATATATTTTATGACACTGTTCATACAAATATCTTAAATATTCAGATATATATGTATCAGCTAGTTATATAAATATTCAGATCTTGATGATTTTTTATTCTGTGAAATGAATTATATCGTCTGCAGATTCATTTCTGTCATAAAATAAGTATCTCGGTCGCTTGACGATTAAACTTCGGAAGCTCCTATAACAAAAAAGCGCCGATTTAAAAAAAAAATTCAAATTTCTTAATAAATATTTTTATTAATATCTCCTAAAGTTTTGATTCGATTTTAATAAAATTTGAAATGTCTCGACGATTTTTCTCCATAGACGTAATGTAACGGAATTCTTTTTACTGTCCCTGTAAAGTAACTATAAGTGCTATGCACACCCTGTTCCATATTAAGCTTCTTCTAATACACCTTAGTGATATATATAAATTTCAATGCGTTTAAAATAGTGAAACATTATTTAAATAAACCGCAAATGATTTTTCCCCATAGACCGTAATGTAACGGAATTCTTTTGAGTTTCCCTGTAAAAAAACTATAAGTGCTACACACTTCAGTTGAAATAAGGAACATGCTACAGATAACGACAATAACATATAAAAATTGTAGGGCAATCCGAGCATATTTATGGGAGTTAGAGCACGGACAGACGGCCAGACAAACCGAAGTTATAAACACTTTTCAACTAGGTTGGAAAGTGTTAAAAAGCATAGGTTATTTTTATGAGGTTGGTGCAGAAGCATGGCTATTTTATGTGGACTTTCATCCAATAGAACACCACTAATTTTCAAAGAAGCACCCTGTAGTGAGAAGGAATTTCGCTGCACAAATGCATACAGAAGAGGAATGTACAAACAATTTTGCATGTTCTTGACTTTACAAAATGAAACTGTTTAAAATTTATTGAAAAAAATTAAATAAAAACGATAAATAAGTATCAAAAACTCAATTAATAAAAGAAGAAATTAGTTCTTAATATATTGTTCACAAGACAAAGAAAATAATTTACAGCAATATAAAAAATTGAACTTACATAACAATTTTTTTTCATCAGTTACAAATTTTTAAGGGTTTCGTTCATCTCACGAAACCCTATTACTCCCGCTACGTTGTGAGTCCGTCACAGATCCGTCTCTCAGAAATTATATAACTTACAGACTTGAAATTTTATGTACTGATAGCTGAATACCTACTATGAAGCTGAAAATCATAAAATATAAAAAAATCGTATTATTTTAATATAGAGAGATAAAAAACCAAAAGTCTAACAGCCTTTTTTCCTATTAAGTTTAAACTTTTTTCGTTATGGCAGTTGCCAACAATTAAAAATCCACAATAAAATTCTTTCTGCAATAATTAATTTTCTATTGAAAGATTTACAAGTAAAAAATGAAAATGAAATAAAAAGTTTTGCCAACTGAAAAAAGATTGATAGGACGTCATATTGGTAATAAAACAGACATTTTAAACTTTTCTCAATAATACAAGGAGTATGAGTATGTGGAAGTACAGAAAGCAGGTTAATATGATGTCATTAGAGAATTAAAAAAAAAACAATCTGACGTCATATTGGAAGTTTAACGGACTTTTTCAAATGTTTGAGAATAATACAAAGAAAGTATCAATATGAGTAATAGAGAAAGCAAGTAGATAATGACGTCAGCAAGTGATTATAACGTCATATGAGTTTAAGGAACGTATTGAATCATGATAAGAACCCGATTATGGAAATATTGGTATATTTTAACATTTTGAAGGTCTCTATACAACATGTTTAATTTTGAAATTGATTTTTTTTTAATATCGCATTTAGTGCACATGACAGATATTATTATGAAAGAGTATAATAGCGGACTTCGCCCGCTATCGGACCGGTTCAGATTTTCGAAAAAATGAGAAAAATAGACCGGTAAATATTTATCAACTCTACACATCAACGCGTTGATGTTTTTAATTTGATTTTTATGTATGTATAAGTTTTAAATTTGACATTTGTATACACCATTTAGTAAATTTGTGATATTTTAAACTCACGCCTTTAATGTAGTACTGTTTCATGGTGTAATCGTCCAGCATTTACAGTCGAACCTCTATTTAACGAACCTCTATTTTGCGAATTTCTCTATTTTGTGAAATTTTTCTTGGAACCAAGTATATTTTGCGAATTTCTTTGTAAAATAACCTCCAAATAGCGAAGTGGATTCTCTATTAAACGAGTTTTTCTTGTGACCAAATTTTTTTTCTCCTTATTTCTCAAAATATTTCCGAACATTTCCAACTTATTCTTTCTTTTAGCTCATTTTGTGATGATCAGTGACCTTGAATTGGTTTTACTTGGCGCATAACTCACTGAGTGCAAGTAAAATCGCTGTCTTCTTTGCATTTAATCATCCCGGAAGTGCAGACTTTCAATATCCCCCCCTTTCACCTTCAATGGAGCTGCCACGTGTTCTTGAATTACAGTCTCCTGTATTCTAGATTTTTGATTAGTCGTGCTAGTAATTTCGGTTCTTATAGCTCGAAAATGTCAAAGCGAAAGTGTTTGAGTATCAAAGAAAACATTTAATTCTTGATCAGGTAGATGATGGAGTGAAGAAAAAGGATATTGCTTTCAAATTTGGTATTCCTCCAAATAGCTTATCAATAAAAAATCGTGATAAGTTGCAAAATTATGATTCATGGAATTCTTGCTCAAAACGTTTAAAAACATGTGTCTATAAAGATGTGGATGAGACAGTTTTGAAGTGGATACACACAATGCGAGATAAAAATGTTCTGATCTCTGGGCCTTTCATAATTGAGAATGCACTTAAATTTGCGAAAGCATTGGGATACGACGAATTTTGAGGAAGCAATGGGTGGCTTGAAAAATTTAAGAGAAAACACGGAATTGCGGCAAAAGTAACACGTGGTGAAAATAAAGACGTTGATAATAATGATAGCAAAAACTGGATAACGGGGACAGTAAGTGAAATTTTAAAAGATTATAAGCCAGAAAACATCTTTAATGCGGATGAGACTGCTTTATTTTTTCAATGTTTGCCTCAAAATACATTAACATTTAAAAAGGAAAAATGCTTTCGTGGAAAAAAAATAAAGCAATAATAACTGTCATGTTAGGTGCGAATATGACTAGAGATCAGAAACTGAAACCATTAGTTATCGGAAGAAGCAAGAACCTAAGATGTTTAAAAGGCGTAAAATCTTTGGAGGTTGATTATGACTTTAACAAAAAATCTTGGATGACGTCAGAAATTTGTGAAAAATGGATTATAAAGTTGGACAAACGTATGATTGCAGAGTGTCACCAAATTGCTCTCGTTTTTGACAATTGTCCCGCCCATCCGAAGGAAATCAACCGAAAATTAAAAAACGTTACAGTTATTTACTTACCACCTAACACTACATCAAAACTGCAGCCAATGGATCAAGGGGTGATCAAAAGCTTCAAAATACAGTATCGAAAGAGAATAACGCGAAAAGTTATCACTGCACTTGAGAACAATCAATCTATGCCAAAGATCAACTTACGGGAAAGTATATCAGAAATTTCCAAAGCATGGAACTATGATGTCACAGATCGTAATGTACGCAACAGTTTTGCCAAAGCTGGATTCTTTGTCAGCAATGAAAATTCGGAAAGTATGGAAGACGAAGATGATATTCCCTTAGAATAACTAAAAAAATGTAGATGCAGCTGAGAGAAAAAGAAGAAATTAACAATGATGTGCTGATTGAGGATTTTCTTTCACTTGATTCCGAAGTTGAGACCTCAGAAACGCTAAATGAATTGGATATTTTGGACAGTGTAAAAAATAAAAACAATAGAGCAATGAATTGCGAAGAAAATGAAGATGATGAAGATGGAAATGATCATGATGCAGAAATCAACAAACCTTCGTATGATGAGATGATAAAATCATTTGAAACAATCCGACGTGGATTACAGTTCGAAGAAAATACGCCTGAAGGGGTTTTGGTGCATTGCAGAGATGCGAGACGTATTATGAGACAAAACAATTTTTCAAACAAAAAACTCAGACAAAATTAACAGAATTTTTCTGTAATTAAATTTAAGGACGCATGTGGTAATGTAGGCTTAAAATTGTTTGTTATAATAAATACGACAATGATTCATGAATTTTAATTTAAAACTATTTTCTTAGAACTGAAAATAGAGTGTATTCCCGTAGAATGTTTTGTGTTATTCTTGTTTTCCTTGCAGATTTCTTTTTGATGGGTAAAATAAATAAAGCAAATCGATGTTATCTATACAAAAAAAGAAAAAAAAAGATTAAATACTCTTTTTTTATAATATTTAGTGTTTATGAATTTAAAATCTGATTTATGTTGTTTAAAATATTTTTAAAAGTGAACCTCTATTTAACGAATTTTCCATATAACGAACTTCTTTTCGGGATTTAGCGACTTCGTTAAATGGAGGTTCGACTGTATATTAAACTATAAGGCTTTATTTAATAACTGATTTTTTGTTGAGGTTTTCTCAAGACAGGATATACAGAAACATTTCAAAATTTTGAGTTTCTATGATGTTTTGAGATTTACAAAAATAAATATAATTTTCTAAAACAGAAATTCTTAATTTGACAAAACATTTTCATAATAAAATGAACTACCACATTTCTTTTTGGTTATACTGCGCAGTTATATGAAAAATTATAATAAAGAGGCTAGAAAAAATTACTTTTAGAATGTTTTTTGTTTTTGTTTTTGTTACAATAAACATATTTAGCAGTATCGATAACTTCTCAATTTTTTTTATTATTTTAAGGCTTTATATAAAAGTTGAACTGAATTTTATGAATAACAAGTGTGCAATTTTCTGATTTTTGAAATGATAATTTGAAAGTAAGAATGTATATGTATATTTAACGAAAATAAAATATTTTTATCACAACAATGTTAATTTTGATATTTGTTCATCTTAATAAGTCCTAGTTCCACCACAAATATTTAGAACAAACATTAGACACTATATTACATAATAGATTCCTGCTTTTGTAGTTCCATAGCAGAATATTTTCTGATATTCAAAGTTGATCATCAACTCCAATCCAAGGTTATATTAAAAAAAATTCAATAATGAACCTAACTAAAACATTTAAAAAATTACACCCAGAAATAGGAATTGATTAAAATTACAAAACATGTTTTGTTGAGTACATTTTGATTGTTTTAGCAAAATTCAAGTAAAATTGAACCATTTTACTTGAATCAACAAAACATTTTTGCTGACGATACAAAATTTTTTTTTGGAATTGCAAAAAAAGAAAAAAAAAAAATTGTTGATTCAAACAAAATTTTCATTGACCTCTATTTAAACAAAAAATTTTGTTGGGTCAACCAAATTTTTGTTGATTCAACAAAACTTTTTCTGTGTGTAATAGACATAAAAACTAATTATTAAAACTAAGTATTAAAAACTAATATTAAACTGAAAATATTATTGATACCAAGCAGATATTTGTTATCAAATCATTTCTAAGCAGCTGCACTGTGTTTATCTAACTTAATTTATAGCGAATTTAATGTCTTTCGAGCTCCAAAGATTAAAGCCATGTATTATGTTACTGCTGTCAATAAATAGGATCAGAGAAGCGTAGTATTCGCGGTTAAAGAGAAAATACACTAAAGCAGCATTAAAAGTTCTTAAAGAAATATCCTAGCTTTATAAATTAATCATAAACGTATCACTTTAAATTCTTGAACAACTTTACAGTTACATGAGAAGTTGATGGGAGAAAATAAAATTTTACTGATTACATCATTTTTTTTTGTTAGAATAAGCTTTTTACTTAACGCTAATAAATTTTCAAATTTCTAAAATAAGAATAAGGTCATATATTTAACCTTTTAACCCTTTCAGGGGCAAAGTATTTCTATTGCTGAAATTTTAAAAGGATTGATTGACATCAGGATTTACAAACAAGTTTAAGGTCTTATATTTAACTTTTAATCCTTTCAGCTTCTATTACTAAAATATTAAGAGGATTGATTGGCACCAGGATTTATTTACAGATGTACTTGGGAAAATAAAACTTTACTGATTACATCATTTTTTGTTAGAATAAGCTTTTTACTTAACACTAATAAATTTTCAAATTTCTAAAATAAGAATAAGGTCATATATTTAACCTTTTAACTCTTTCAGGGGCAAAGTACTTCTATTGCTAAAATTTTAAAATGATTGGTTGACATCAGGATTTACAAACAAGTTTAAGGTCTTATATTTAACTTTTAATCCTTTCAGCTTCTATTACTAAAATGTTAAAAGGATTGATTGTCACCAGGATTTATTTATAGATATACTTCACATAAGATATAAAAGAAAAAAAATTCTTCCAAAATTCTGGTTCCAATGTGATATTTGGGAATTAGAACTAAGTGGGACATATATGTCCCAATTCCCTTCGAGGAATAAATGCATGAATTATTTTCAAAAGGATGTTATATTTTGCTCTTAAAACGTATTTAAAATGGATTATTATGTACACTATCAAAAAGACTAATCTTTCTTAATCTACGAAAATGTAAAATGACCAAGAATAAAAATATCCGAGACTAAAAATATAATTTAATCTCTTTCGAGGTAATCTTTTCAGCAGTACTATGTTTATCTAACTGAATTTATAGCAAATTTAATGTCTTCCGAACTTCAAAGATTAAAGCCATATATTTTGTTACTGCAGCCAGTAAAAAGGATCAGAGAAACATATCACTTCAGATTAAAGAGAAATTGCACTAAGGAAGCATTTAATGTTCTTAAAGAAATATAGATTTATAATAGCCTAAACGATAAACGTATCACTTTAATTTCCTGAACAACTTTATAATTGCATAGCAAGTTGGTAGACAGAAATGAAAATTTACTGTTTCCATCATTTTTCGTTACAATAAGCATTTAACTTAACATTAATAAATTTTCAAATTTTTAGAATTAAACAAGAACGAAAAATCATGCGTCAAGCATAAATTATGTAACACATTCCAACGCTTCCAAAATAATTTTACAAATCATTACCGTTTAATAAGCTGAAAGACAACATCTAAGTAAACAATTCGGAAAACGCATAACATATTTAAAAACGTAATTTCAGGAATTTCTAACATATATTTCCAACATATACAATATTCGGAAAAATATCCGAATACTTTTATTCAGCCCTGTATAGGATCTATAGATTTGTATATATACTACATAGGATGCTAAATTTCAGTTTAGTTAGGAAACGCGTAGCACAGTTTAAAACTCTCCTTCTGGAGTTTCTGTCAATAAACGGAAATGTGTTCGCGAACTTTTGTGCTGCTCTGTATATGAAATACAGAATTTATACATACCAAGTAATAGACAAAAAGTGATTTAAATTTAAAATCGTGTTCAGTAACTTAAAACGCACTTACAGGAATTATTGTTAACAGACAGTAGAGAATTATTTTGTGTGTCCCTGTAAATGAACGATGACTGCTATACACACAGTATTCTGTAGTAAGCCTTTTGTAATGCACCTTAATATATATAAATTTCAATGCGTTCAAAATAGTGAAACATTATTTAATTAAACCGCAAACGATTTTTCTCCATAGACGTAATGTAACGGAATTCTTTTGACTGTCCCTGTAAAGTAACTATAAGTGCTATGCACACCATATACCATATTAAGCTTCTTGTAATGCGCCTTAGCAATATATATCAATTACAATGTATTTGAAATTGTGTAACATCATTAAAATTAACCACAAATGATTTTTCCACATAGACCGCAATGTAACGGAATTCTTTTGAGTGTCCCTGTAGAAAAACTATAAGTGCTACACACTTCAGTTGAAATAGGGAACATGCTATAGATAACGACTATAACATATAAAAATTGCAGGGCAATTTGAGCATATTTATGGGAGTTAGAGCACGGCCAGACGGCCAGACGGCCAGACAAACCCAAGTCTTAAACACTTTTCAACTAGGTTGGAAAGTGTTTAAAAAAAGGTCTTATATTGAACCTTTTAACCCTTTCAGGGACAAGGTATTTCTGTTGCTAAAATGTTAAAAGGATTGATTGACACTAGGATTTACAAACAGCTTTTCTTCACATAAGTAAAAAGTACAATTTTCTTCAAAAATACAGGTGCCAATGTAGGGTTTAGTTATTGAAATTAAATGGGGGCAAATATTTCCCATCGCCCTTCAAGTGGTAAATGCATGAATTATTTTCAAAAGGATGCCAAACATATTTTGCTCCTAAAATATATTTATAACGGGTTATTACGTACACTATCAAAAATTACAAATTTTTCCTAATCTACGAAAATATAAACTAACCAAGAATGAAAATATAATTTACTCTCTTTTGAGATAATTGTTTAGTATGTTTATCTAACTTAATTTATAGCAAATTTAATGTCTTTCGAACTTCAAAGATTAAAGTCATATATTTTGTTAATGCAGCCAATAAAGAGGATCAGAGAAACAGCACTCCAGATTAAATACAGACTGCACTAAAGCAGCATTTAAAGTTCTTAAAGAAATATAGCTTTATAATAGCCTGAACGTATTGCTTTAATTTCATGAACAACGTTATAATTGCATAGGAAGTTGGTATAGATAGAAATAAAAATTTACATTTTCCATCATTTTTCGTTACAATAAGCTTTTAACTTAACATTAATATTTTTTCAAATTTCTAGAATTAAGAATAAGGTCTTATATTGAACCATTTAACCCTTTCAGGGGCAAAGTACTTCTGTTGCTTAAATGTTGAAAGGATTGATTGACACGAGGATTTACAAACAGCTTTTCTTCACGTAAGATATAAAAGTAAAATTTTCTTCCAAAATACTGGTGCCAATATAGCATTTAATACCGAAATTTCTTGTGTATAACCCGTGGCTCAAATAAATAGGTTTCGAACCAGAAATTGTAATTATTAAATTAAATCAAATAAATACTATTTAGAAACGAGTTACATTTTATTAAATAAAATTTCTGGTTCGAAACAGATTTATTTGAGCCGCGGATTATATACCAGAAATTACGGTAATGGAAATTAAATGGGACAAGTGTGTCCCACCGCCTTTCAAGGGTAAATGCCTGAATTATTTTCAAAGCCATGCTAAGCATATTTTGCTCTTAAAATATATTTATGATGGATTATTACGTACACCATCAAAAATGAAAAAACTTTCTTAATCTACAAAAATATTAAAAAAACACGAATGAAAATATAATTTAATCTCTTTCGAGGTAATCTTTTCAGCAGCAGTATGTTTATCTAACTTAATTTATAGCAAATTTAATGTCTTTACGAACTTCAAAGATTAAGGCCATATATTTTGTTACTGCAGAGAGTAAAAAGGATCAGAGAAACACAACACTTCAGATTAAAAAGAAATTGTACTAAAGCAGCATTTAATGGTCTTAAAGAAATATAGCTTTATAATAGCCTGAACGTATCACTTTAATTTCCCGAACAACTTTATAATTGCATAGAAAGTTGGTAGACAGAAATAAAAATTTACTGTTTCCATTATTTTTCGTTACAGTAAGCATTTAAATGTTTAGTAATTGAAATAAAATGGGGCAAATATGTCCCATCGCCCTGCAAGAGGTAAATGCGTGAATTATTTTCAACAGGATGCTGAGCCCATTTTGTTCTGAAAATATATTTAAAATGGATTATTACGTACACTATCAAAAATGAAAATTTTTTCTTAATCTACGGAAATATAAAATAACCAAAAATGAGAATATATAATTTAATCTCTTCCGAGATAATCTTTTCAGCAGCACTATGTTTATCTAACTTAATTTATAACAAATGTAATGTCTTCTGAACTTCAAAGATTCAAGTCATACATTTTGTGAATGCAACTAATAAAAGGGATCAGAGACACATAGCACTTTAGATTAAAGAGAAATTGCACTAGAGCAGCATTTAAAGTTCTTAAAGAATTGCAGCTATATAATAGCTTGGAGTAATATTTTAATTTACTGAAAAACTTTACAATTACATGGAAAGTTGGTAGATGGAAATAAAATTTTACTTTTTCCACCATTTTTCGTGACAATAAGCGTTTAACTTAACATTAATAAATCTTCAAATTTCTAGAATTAAAAATAAGATCTTATATTTAACCCTTTAACCCTTTTATGGCCAAGGTACTTCTGTTACTAAAATGTTAAAAGGATTGATTGACACCGGGATTTATAAACAATCTTATTTGAAAATATTTAACAGCTTTTCCTAACGTAAGATATAAAAGCCAAATGTGGCATTTAGGAATTGAAATTAAGTGGGACATATACGTCCCACTGCTTTTCAAGAGTTTAATGTATAATTTTTTTCAAAATGATGCTAAGCATATTTTGCACTTAAGACATAAATAAAATGGGTTATCAATTACAATGTCAAAAAGCATATATATTTCTTAATCTACGAAAATATAACGTAACCAAGAATAAAAATATAATTTAATTTCTTTCGAGTCACCCACTATTCCGAAAAACGTCCCTTTATCTATAGAAACCTTAGAAACGAATAGATTTTCGAGATTTAAAGAAGCATTTATGAAAACGTCTTTTAAAAGTTTCTTTTGCTGCTGGTAATTTTCGGAAACGTTTCTGAGTATTTTTTACCGTGTATTAGAGATTTTCTCAAAACAAGATATTTTGTTTTCGGATGCTATCCATTCTGAAGTAAACATTTTCATGTTCAAGAAACGTGTTTAATGCACAAACGTGCTAAATTAACATCATTAAAATAAACATTAAAATTACGTTTATTTGTTACTGTTGCATGTATAAATTCAGTTTAGGCAGCTGAAAATGTTTATTACTTACTCACCATACGTAGTATAGGGTAAGTCTTCTAAACGTTTTGAAAATCGAAAAAAAAAATTGACTGATTTACACGTTTCAGACACTGGAGTTTCCGAAAAACGTATTTTTGGAAAAATATTTTTGCCGTCTGTCTGTCTGTGTGTGCATCTGTAAACGCTGTATCTCCCGAACAAATTGAGATAGAGACTTGAAATTTGGTATATACTTACTATGTAATAATGGAAAGAAGCTTATTGAGTTTCAGTAACAATGATTATCCGGAATTTTTTTCTCGGACTCTCGAAATATTCGTTCTGATAAAAGTTATAAATTTTTTTTTTTAAATTGTTAATTTTAAGGAGTGAATATAAAAGACAAATAAAAAACATAAATTTTGCTTAAAGAATGAAGTCGATCGGATAATTAGTTGCCGAGATATTTGTAATCCTATTTCCACACTCTTCAATTTTTCATGACCCTGTATGTCATTCAAATTTCAATTGAAAGATATATTTTAATTGGAAATGAGACACTTAATCCGACTCAGTAAACCGTTATTTAACAGGATTTTTAATATTTGAGTTATAAGGATGTTTCTTTTACGCAATTCAGTTATACAGCATTTAAAGTTTAGGACGTCATCAAGCCCCGATTTTATTCGAATTTCAATGAATAATATAAATAGTTTACACATGGTTTATTTTCATATTTTATATTATGCATATCCATGATGGGTAAGTATTACGGTGGCCCCCAACGACTAGTTTATGAAGTGATAGAATTTGAAAAACAATATTTTTGTTTGAGAATACTAACTAATACACTGTAAAACTACACGGAAACTTTTGCAAAAATTACGGCATGTAAAAGAAATTTTGTTTTTATAAATGCTTTTTAATTCTGTAAAGTCCATTTGATACCTGAGGTATCTAAAGGTAAAAACCGCTTTTCGAAATCGCCGGTATCTCAGGTGAGGTTATATTATATTACTTACTCCTCATACGTAGTATATAGGGTAAGTCTTGTAATCCTTTTAAAAATCGAAAAAAAAAATATTGGCGGATTTACACGTTTCAGACACTGGATATTCCGAAAAACATATTTTTAGAAAAAAAAAAATTGCCGTCTGTCTGTGTGCGTGTCTGTAAACGCTCTATCTCCCGAACAAATTGAGATAGAGACTCGAAATTTGGTCTGTACTTGGCATGTAATAATGAGAAGAAGCCTATTGAATTTTAGCAACCTCGATTATCCGGATCTATTTTTTTTCGGACTCTCGAAATATTCATTCTGATAAAATGTATCTAAAAATTTTCGAAATTGTTTATGTTAAGGAGTGAATATAAAAGAGTATAAAAAACATAAATTTTTCATAAAGAATGAAGTCGGTCGGATAATTAATTGCCGAGATATTTATAATCCTATTTTCCACACTTTCGATTTTTAATTTAATGACACTGTATTTCATTCAAATTTCAATTCGAAGATATATTTTAATTGGAAATGAGATGCTTAATCTGACGCAGTAAACTGTTAGTTAATATGATTATCATTTTTTATATTTCATCATATGATTATCATATGATTATCATTGGAGTTATAAGGATGTTTCTTTTACGAAATTCATTAATAGAGAATTTAAAGTTTATAACGCTATCAAGCCACGATTTTATTCGAATTGCAGTGCATTTTATAAATAGTTTACACATGTTTTATTTTCATATTTTATATTATGCATATCCAGGATAGGTATGTATTACGGTTGTCCCCAACGACTTAGTTTTCGTCCGCTGTTATATTAAATTTAGTAGATTAAGAAGTATTTGTCATTTTAATTTATTTTATTTATTTATTTATTTATTTATATTGCAGTTCATAAATAATCCCATATTAAGAGTGTACTCAAATCCAAACTACTTATTTTTGACTTATTTTTAAATTCATACTTGCTCTAAAATGCATCCAATCGGCAGGTTGTCTTATTCAGAAACTTTATAATGTCCGTATTGTTCGATTTTTTTATAAAGGCAAAACATATTTCAGAAAATGATGTCAAAGTGGACATTTTTAACGGAATTTCCAGAAGCGATAGCGCTGGAAGCAAAAGAAAATTATCGTTCTGGGAAAATACTTTTGGTTGTAAATCAATTTCTAATTAATTGAATGAAAAATAAAAACACATGTCACATATAACATAAACCACGTTGCCAAGTTTCATTTTTTTTTTTTTACATTTAATGCTACAAAAAACATTTTTTTTTCATGTTTCCGTTTAGATCCCAAAAATTTTTCAAGATAAATCTTCACTCGTGCAAAAAAGGAAAAAAACATGTCAAAGGCGAATTTTCCAACCGAATATTCGAAAATGAAATGCTTCTGTCATTTACTATTGTATTTTAAAACTACTGTTGGACTTAGTTTGAGATTTATGCGTAGTACTGGAATATAACTGAAATATGCATATTTCGCTGGGATTTGATTTTCAGTATAACCTCATATAACATTTCCATGCGCGACAGGGTTAAAAATTTAACTTCCGAATGTGAATAAAAATCATACAACGTTCCATGGAAAAAATATGCTCTAAAAAGCTTTACAAAAATAAAAATGTTTTAAAAAGGAAAAATCAAATAGTACATTTTTTCTTTCATGAAATGTATATATATTTGAAAAATATTTTGATATTTATATGACACATCTGACGTGTAAAAAAAAATGTACTTGAATCTCTAAATGACATACATCACAATTTCAAGCATTCGTGAGTTCCGCTTGAAACAAAACGTGAGTAGGCATCACTACGTGATATCTGAATTTCAATAGGTATTTATTTTTGATTTAGCTACAAAAACTGGGCAATTGTCAACTGCACCTGCAAAAGCTTCCACTTTATATGTTTGATTGCTTTGACAGTTGCATATGATTAAAAATTATTATTATTATTATTTTAATATTTATAGGATGCACCTGACATGTGAAAAAAGTACTTGAATCTATAAATGACATATATGTCACAACTTCATGCAATTCTGGCTCGGATGTTGGTGTGTTAAGGCGTGCATTATTTAAAAGCGTACAAATGCTGTGATTTTTTTTTAAATCAGCTTTAACGTTTGAACTTATACTAGTCCTTCGGCTTTTTCAAAAATGTTTCATTTCTATAAATGATTGACAGTAATCAATATCTGTAAATATTTCTTATTTATATATATGTGTTTCAGTATAAAAAAGTTTGTTTATTTTAACTTATACACATCAACCGATCATATAAATAGAGATGTGATGGTAAACAGCAATCAAAAGCTTGTATACGTCATCCTAACCTGAACCCGGATTTTCTTTAATGACTTTGACAGAAATGAAGATATTGAACGAAATTTTCACACACTTACTTTACTATGTCAAATTTAAAATCATTTTGGTAAGTGCCGGAAATATCTGCACAAAACAGATCTAGACGTTCTACATTTCGTATTTTATCTGACAGTATATACAATGGCATTGACGGAATTACTGTTCCTTTTCATCATTTTCTCATTATGTTGTATTGTGCCACACAAGCAAGACATTCGGGTTGAACATTTGAAGGGGTCGGGGCAAGAGAGTGCCAAGCCACATTTTTGAACTTCTGAGATATTTCACTTTGAAAATTTGATCAAATACTCAAATCAAGATATATAACCTAAAGTTTTTTCGCCAATGTCTTAGTAACATTTGAGATATTCTGAGTAACAATATGGCATTACTTTAATGCGCGGAGTTTCGCGAGGCACGCTTTAATTGATTTTCCCTTCCCAAAGTCTTGCTGCCTTATTTCTTTGGCGAACCATGAGCGAACAAGCTTCGCCAAAGCCGCTGATCTTTCAAAAGGCCGAGTACTTGTTTAATTTATTTATGTTTTTTTTTTTTTTTTATTTTTTTTTTTTTACTTAATAATCTGAAATTAATCTAATTTTAAAGCAAATAAAAGTTACCCCTTTTTTAAAGATAAAATGAAAAAATTAAATGTTGGTGAATATCTTATATGATAAAGTACAATTCAATACAATTTTTCTCAAACAAGTATTATTTTAATTTCTTAATATTTTTTATGAGCAAAAGTTTTCATGAAGCTTTCAAGCCAAGAATCATTTTTATCATTTCATTTAGGAAAAATTAGTATTACATACACCTAGAATAAGGCCTTATTAATTAGTGTAAGGCACATTACATAGAGTAAAACTGCCTCTTCATGACAAACACGTCTCAAAAATTAGTTTTAAACATCCATTTTGTCAGAATTTTTTGAAGATTCCTTGCAACCTCAATAAAATTATCAGGATAAATAATTTATAATTTTTTTAAAACTGCAATATTTTATTTCAGTAACAATTGTTACTTTTTAACCCGATGAAAGAAATAACAAGAACGAAAAATCATGCGTCAAGCATAGATTAAGTAACACTTTCCAACACTTCCAAATTAATTTTTCATCTAATAATTTCTTCTAATAAGGTGAAAAATGATATCTAAGTAAACAATTTGGGAAACCCATAACATATTTAAAACGCAATTTCAGAAATTACCAGCAATATCGTCAAAAATATACAAATTCTTTTCTGCAGCCCTGTATAGGATCTATAGGTTATGTATATGTACTTACATAGAATGCAAAATTTTATTTCAGTTAAAAAACATGTAACACAGTTTAAAATTCCCCTTTAGAATTTCCACAATAAACGGAAATGTACACGAAAACCTTTCTGCTGCCCTATATATGATATATACAATTAATACACACCAAGTAATCCTAAAAACTCGTTCAGCAACTGAAAACGCACTTCCAGCAATTATTGTTAACAGACAGTACCGAATTCTTTTGTGTGTCCCTGTAAATGAACGATGAATGCTGTACACACAATATTTTATTTGAAGCCTCTTGTAGTGTACTGCAGTGATATATATAAATTTCAATACGTTTGAAATTGTGCAACATTAGTAAAATAATCCGCAAATGATTTTTCCCCATACAGCGTAATGTAAAATAATTATTTTGAGCGTCCCTATAAAAAACTACAAGTGCTACACATTTCATTTTCAATACCGAATATGCCATAGGAAACCTCAATAACATATACCAATTGCATGATGATCCTGATATATTTATGTGAGTTAGAGCACGGACAGACAGACGGCAGACAGACAGACAAACCGAATTTATAAACATTTTTCAACTATGTTGGAAAGTTTTAAAAATTATGCTCTGCCTGCACCTCTAAAATCTAAAAAAAGGCCCTTATAAAAATATCCCAATACATCTAATAAAATAAAAAGAGTATATTTATATAAACTGAAATATTACACAATCAATAATACGGCACAAACAGACATAATACATTACATGCAAAATTTACTGCCACCTTTTCTCCCTTTAAATAATCAATATTTTTGTATTGGCATATAAAATATGCCAAGTTTAAAAAAAAAAAAGTGGGTAGGTGTGATCGAAGATCGCATAAAGGGTTTCGTTTAATAATCCTTTCAAAACACTTTATCCTTTCTTTAATAAAGCAAAAAAAATTTCATTTCAAAAAAAAAAAAAAAAAAAAAAAAAAGTCGTTTTTTATAAAGTAAAAATTTACCTGTTTTTTTTTTTTCTTGTTTATTCGAATATCTGAACCGGCCCGATAACACGCTATTATACTCTGTCATAATAATATCTGTTATGTGGACTAAATGCGATATTAAAAAAAAATCAATTTCAAATTTAAACATGTTTGTATAGAGACCTTCAAAATGTTAAAATATGCCATAATCGGGGTTTTTATCATGATTCAATAAGTTCCTCAAACTCATATGACGTTATAATCACTTGCTGACGTCTTATCTACTTGCTTTCTCTATTACTCATATTAACACTCTCTTTGTATTATTTTCAAACATTTAAAAAAGTCCGTTAAACTTCCAATATGACGTCAGATTAATTCTCGTTTTAATTCTCTGATGGCATCATATTAAGCTGCTTTCTGTATTTACACATACTCATAACCCTTGTATTATTGAGAAATGTTTGAAAATTTCCGTTTTATTACCAATATGACGTCATATTAGTCTTTTTTTTTTTCAATCGGTGAAATTTTTTATTTCATTTCCATTTTTCACGTGAAAATCTTTCAATAGAAAATTAATTATTGTAGAAAGAATCTTATCGTGGATTTTTTAATTGTTGGCAACTGCTGTAACAAAAAATGTTTAAATTTAATAGAAAAAGGCTGTTATATTTTTGGTTTTTATCTCTTTATATTAAAATAATACGATTTTTTAATGTTATGCTTTTCAGCTTCATAGTAGGTATTCAGCTGTAAGTACACAAAATTCCACGTCTGTAAGTTACATAGTTTCTGAGAACCGGCTCTATGACGGACAGACAACGAAGCGGGACTAATAGGGTTTCGTGATATGAACGAAACCCTAAAAAAGTGCTTTAAATCCAAATCCATCCCTAATATGTTAAATACAATTTAAAAATATAAAAGTCCTGTTCACAAGCCCCACATCCACATTAAAACCTACATTACTACAATCTTTTCAATATTTCCCTTTTAGTTGTCTTATTGTAGAGCATAAGATCTCATTTGTCTCCTTCACGTAAAGCATATTTTAAAAATATTTCAAAACAAAAATCCTCATTGACAAATTTAGGAGGTAACCTTGGTGCATGTGTGTGTGTGCGGGAGGGGGGGCAACCCCGCTGGAAGATTTTAAATTTAATGCTTATTAATATTGTTTAAGTACAAATCCTCTCCGAAACCACCGGAGCTTTCAAAATACTCCTTTGAGAAAAATGCCTGATTTCAACACTGAAAACATTAAAGAATTCTTGAAATTTCTAAATTATTTAGCGTACTTAGTTTTTACTTATTCTCATATTAAATGTGGGGAAAAAATGAATCCATATAACATATTGTACTTGAAAATTGATTTGAGTTAAAAGAAATTTTCTCAAACAAAATTGTTAAAAAATTATTACAATTTATAAATTATTTCACATATTCAATTTTTATGCATTTCTTCATCAATCTCTTTCATATATCATTCTCTTATGAATTATACATATAAAAAAATCTATTGAAATTTTTTCTCGAAATCAAAACTGATACAAAATTATTTCGTTTTATAAATTGTTTAAGTCTCATTTTTACTTTCTTATCAATTGTAAATACATATAAATATAATATAGATATATATATATTATAAATTTGGGATGTATTAAATTAGTAAAACAGAAAACTGTAACATTCAGTTTTAATAATATGATAATCAATAGTATTTTACTTGTTGCATACAATTCTATATCTGCAATTCCAACTAAGATGACTACATCTAACTAAATGTTCTTGCTCAGTATATTTCTGCGTTATTAAAGATGAACTAACTACTTATCAGGAGAAAGTACTTAGCCAAAGGTGCGATAAACTGCCTAATATGCAGCTTCTCACAGAGTTGTAATCCATCAGGAATCCGAGTTGAGGTAAAATTGAGAATGGAAATTCTATTGTTAGGGGTGACCCGTGCTAGCCGTTACCGAACCCTTTAATGATATTACTATTACGTTTTTTTGTAAATTAGCTATCTTCATTGGGGGCATAAACATCTGTGGCAAAAACGAAACCTGTCACATAGGCTGCCACCAAGTGACATTAGAAACACATTATACGTAGGATATTATAATTTACAATATTAAGCAACAGATTACAGTGTTGGATTTATTTCTCCAAATTTGTGGTTTGGCACTTTCTTTCCCCGACCCCCCTCATTTCTTCAGAATATCTTCGATATTTTTAAAGTTACGAACGAAAATCTGGTTTCAGCTTAGAGTTCGATACCCTCAATGTTTGATTGAATAAGATGATGGATACCGCAGGTTCTACTAAAAATTTTGTTAATGTTACTACGTAACCATTTTTTCTGTTATAATAAATTGACCTGAAATTTTATATATTGTTTAAAATTTCTGGGAAAGGATATCTATATACAGGGTAACAAATAATAAGCGCCTCAATTTGAAAATTCAATAATCCATTAACTATAATAAATATGAAGATGAAAAAAAAGGGACATTTATATCTAGTAACTCTTAAATTTCATATGCTGTAATTTTATAAAAAATTAAAATTTTCGTCAATAGATGGCACTGCGCTGTCACAAATTGTAAGAAGGCTCAAACTAACATGTAAAAATGCATTAAAATTTCTCAAGTTTTATTTTTTTACTCTATTGAGAGATTGAAACCAGAACATGTTGAAAATTGTACGTCAAACGTGACAAATGAGGTGAGTTCGTATAATAACTAGTTTTATAAATATTCAGATTTTAGTGCAATAGCTGTTACGCTCTTATGCAAAAATGCATGAATACAAAATTTATTTTATGTGCAGATTTTCATATTATATATATTATTATTCTTTTTTAAATTAAGTTTCAATACACTTTTGCAATTAATTCATTATAAGTCATTACATTAAAATTATACTACGCAAAAACATCCAATAAAAGACAATGTAAAAAAAAAAAATCATCCTTATTATTTCACTGAAAAACTGAATTATATCGTCTGTTATTATGATAGAATTAATTTCCGTAATAAAATAAGTACATTTTAAGGTGGCAACATTTTATATTTTGTTGGCATTTATTGAAAACTCCAATGGGACACTTAAGCCTAGTTTTGAAAATTTAAGAATTTGAAGTTCATATTTAGACTCTTTTTTCATTTAATATCTATTTCTCCGGAAACATCTATCAGAAAAATATCGGTAGATTATAGGATTGCTATAATTAAAGAATTTTAGTATACAAATTCGGTTTTTAATTTCAATAATTTAAAAATAATATGACTTAATCTAAAAATAGGACATAATCACCATGGCAACCTAGAATCATTACCTATCATGGGATATCAGTGAATCAATTGCGTATGGTAGGATTTAATAGAATGAAAAAAACTTTTATTAATATCTTTTTAAGTTTCAATTCAATTTTTATAAAATTTGAAATGACTTGACAAATTTATGCAACGATTATATATATATATTAAATTTCAAACGATTCGGTTTAGTAGTTTTTGCGTTTTATATGCGAATAAACGGACAGACAGACGGACCAGCCGTCGACTATGAGTGCTACGTATTTATATAATTACGACCGCAGCTAAAAAAGGATTTTAAAAGGCTTGGACTGTTTTATTTGAACACTTTTAATGTATGCGACAGTTCAACGCCATCTATTGACGAACATTCGAGCTGTTTTTAAAATTAAAGTATATAAAGTTTATGAGCTGCCAGATATAAAAATGTCATTTATTTCATCTACATATTTATTGCAGTTAAGAGATTATTGAATTTTCAAATTGAGGCGTTTATTGTCACCCTGCATTAGCAGAATTTTATTTACTAATTGAGTCGTTGATTTTTAGAGTGGAGCAAGTCCATTTTTGAAAACAATTAGTTAAATCTAAATCTTATTACAAATTAACATAAAATTCATGTTTTTATTCTATTCACAATAAATATATTTTAATAGCGGTATAAATTTGTTATATTGGTCATTTATTGGGTACAAATAATACCTAATTTGAATATTAATTAATTCATTAATCATAATAAATATGAAGATAAAATAAGTGATATTTTTATCTGATAGCGCTTAAATTTCATATACTGTAATAATAACAATAAAAAAAAAGTTTCAATTTTCGTCAACAGATGGCGCTGTAACATCTCAAACATAAGAATGTTCATATAAATTTCAAATTTCAACCTTTTTTGTGGATTTAATCGATAAATAGAATAAAGAATAAAATTTGAGAGATTTTACATTCAGTTTTACATTCTAGTTTGAGCATTCTTACTGTAATAATAACAGTAAAAAAACAGTTTCAATTTTCGTCAACAGATGGCGCTGTAACATCTCAAACATAAGAATGTTCATATAAATTTCAAATTTTAACCTTTTTTGTGGATTTAATCGATAAATAGAATAAAGAATAAAATTTGAGAGATTTTACATTGCAGTTTTACATTCTAGTTCGAGCATTCTTAAAGTTTGAAAAGATGCAGCGCCATGAATTTGAACTGTTTTTGAAATTACTGTATATAAAATTTAAGCGCTATCAGATATAAGTGCACAATAATTTCATTTTCATATTTATTATAGTTAATGAATTATTAAATATTCAAATTGGGGCATTTATTTCTGCTCACACTGAATATTGGATTTAAAGAAAGTTGTACCAAGATCTATTGTAGATTTCCCAAAATAATTTATCTACTTTAATCAGTGCGTTATAATATAACGGAAAAAATTAAACACACTAAGACTAACCACAAAATTCATTAACCACGCTAAACTTTTACATGAACACAACAATCTTCATTCAAAGTAGTTCTCTGCATTTTACAGTTTTATTCCATATCCTGTCATGTTGTTTACGCATTCAAAAACATCGTAACTTAAAATACTTTTTTTTTAATATTTTAGCTGAAAAATCAACATGTGAAAATGTCATTTGCATTCAGTTGTAAATCCTGAATTTGTTTTGGTTCGAATGTTCGATAGGCAAAAATATTTTTATTTGAATTTTACATGAATGAGTTAATTCCATTTATGTGTCAGACTTTTAGGAAATAGCATAAAATACTCTTTTGCAAAACAGTTTTAATGTTTAATGTATGTGGTATTTATGCTTAACAAATAGAAGATATTGAAATATTTTTCTTGCAATTTTATGATTTGAATATTTTTCTTTCTCCTTGTTACTGCTTTTTCTAATCAATTACTATTAAATTGTAATAAATTATATTAAATTCATACTATTATTTAAAGATAATAATATACATGGAATAGGCAATCTGATAAGAAAGACGTTAAATAGCAATGATAAGAAACTTACTGTATACACAGTCAAATCTATTCCACATCTATATATATATTTGTCTTACGTGGCGCGAAAATAGGGCTGAATTTGTAACTTATGGTTTGGCAACAACCGTAGTTTCCAGAGTTCAGACCAATGAACAGACTAGATTGTGTTAGATTAGCTCCACCTACAATATGGCCGTCAGTGTGAGAGCATTGAAACTACGGAGGAAGATAGATTGAAACCATAGAATGAAGCTCAAACTAGCAATTATTAAAAATAAAATAACATGTACGTAATCCAAAGAGTCTGAGATAATTCCTCATTTTAATTATGAGCAATATCGTTAATTTCAAATGAATTCTCAACTCTTATTTAGAATTCATTTACGAATTTCACTCACTCAAAAGTCGGAGAAGAAAAAAATCAACTTTGTAGATTGTACCTGGCGCCATCTGTTGATGTATTGAGGAAGTAAAAAATAATTTCTACGTACCTTTTTTTTTTTTCTAATGAATTTAAGTCGTGCTGTACAAAAGATCCTTTTTTCATAGTATTTAAAAGATTTGTATGCTCATTGGTAGCGCCAACTAAATACATTTTCAGCTGTGTTTTCAACGCAGAATTACTTTTTTACATTAAAAAAAAAGTTGTCAATTTCATATGTTCAAATGTTTTATGGTCCAACTCATTCCAGCTAGAATTGCTGAAAAAAAGGGGCGAGCGAGCGAAGCGAGCTGTGACTGCGTAGCGGTCTCAATGTGAATTGCTTCGCAAGCTTTGGTTGGCGAGCGTTAGCGAGTAGGGGGCTGAGCCCCCTAGTATCATATATTCTAATACGAGCAAATCTTGTGGGTGGTTATATATATACCTATATATATATGCAAAAATTATCTTAAAAACGGCTCTAACGATTTTGACGAAATTTCGTATCCTACCGTTTTGGGGCACCAGAAAACCATTGGGCTAGGTCACATGCTCGAGAAAATTCGATTAGTGGGTCATTTTGGGTCATGGTCTAGCTAATTGTATCTAAAAAACGGTTCAAACGATTTTGACGAAATTTTGTATCCGACCATTTTCGGGCATGAGGAGTCAATTGGGCTGGGTCACACGTTCGAGAACTTTCGATTAGTGGGTCATTTTTGGGTCAACGCGGGTCAAATTAAATTTATCTAAAAAACGGCTTTAACGATTTTGATTAAATTTTGTGTCCTACGAGTTTCGAGCACGATAAAATAATTAGACTAGGTCACATGTTCGTGAAAATTCGATTAGTGGGTCATTTCTGGGTCATTGTGGGTCAATATCTAAAAAGCGGCTCAATTTACACTAAATTTTGCATCCTATGGTTTTCCGGCAGGAGAAGACTGTTGGGCTAAGTCACATGTTCGAGAAAATTCAATTAGTGGGTCATTTTGGTCATGGGTCATGATATTTGAACTCAAATTTAATTTTGACCGAGCATAGCTCGGTCTTCCCTGCTCGTTAATCTAATTAAAACCATTTAATTAGATTAATATGAGACTATTTAACACCATTTTATTTTAAGTAAACAGTTTTCTGTATTAAATAATATAATTATATTTATGCTTTATTGATTAATAGTAAAAAAAAAATATATATATATTATTTATAATATTTAGTTACACTTTTTAAACTTGCAATAATTTAAATAATATTATTAGCTTATTGCTTTAATCTTGCTAAATCCTATTACTCTATAAAAACCAAAACTTTGTGTAGCTTATATTACTGTTAGTAAACAGCTTAACTTTTTGTGTTTACAAAAAGCATATAATTGCTATAATTACATTTTTTTTCTACATTTCGACATTACTACATTATTATTATTATTATTATTATTATTAATTTTTCAGTTTTTGAATAATTTTGCACAACGCGCATTAAAATTTCGAATGAAAAAAAATTTCAATGGAAAACTTGTGCATTTTTTTGTTTATTCAACTGCCAATACTATCTAACTTTTTCTTCCGAAGCTTTTGCATGTGCAGTTGACAATTCTCCAGTTTTTGCAGAGAAATCACAAAAAATACGTATCGAAATTCCGATGTCACATAGTGATGCATACTCACGTTTTTTCTGGAGAAGTACTCACAACTGCTTGAAAATGTGACATATGTCATTTAAAGATTCAACTACGTTTTTTCAGATGACACATGTTTTTTCACATGTCAAACGTACCTTGAAAAAGTTAAATATAATTCTATAAATTTTATAATTTATCAAAAGATAAATGATTATTTTAACGGAAACTGATGTACATACCTTTTGATTTGACGTACATACGCCATTATTCTACAATTAAAATTTATTATTTTTAAAGAATAAATTTAAAACATAACATATACTTAAAGTCTTATTTTCATATTTGAACTTCTCATGCAAGTGTAAAGCTGAACAGAACATTGTGATACGTTCATGCTATTCTAAAGCTATAATGTTTCTTTAAGAACTTTAAATGTTAATTTAATGCAATTTCCCCTTAATGTCTTATTACTATGTTTCTCAAATTCTTTTTATTAGCTACAGTAGAAAATATATGAAGTTAATCTTTGAAGTTCGGAAGAATTTACAATAAATTAAGCTAGATAAAGACAATTCTGCTACTTAAGAATGAATTGATAACAAATATACGCTTGGCTGCCATAGAATTTACAGTTTAATATTGACACTTAAAACTTTTAATTTACGTTGATTATTGATTTTTCTCTAATTTTACTGTGCATTGGAGAATTTATGATCAAGTTTGAATATCATACAATTTTCTTTCAATGTTAGTTTGAAAGTTTAAATGTATCATGAAACATAAAATAGTCTCTAACGTCTCATCCATGTTTAATTAAATTATAATTTATTGAGATTTAGTACTATCCTCATTAATATTGCTGTTATTAAAATGTTTTAGTCGCGTTAAATATATATTTTTTATTATTTTCGTACTATAATTGCAAAGATCAGAAAATTGCATACTATGTGTATAAATTCTATAGGTCATCTACAGGGCAGCACAAAAGTTCTCGAGGACATTTCCGTTTATTGACGGAAATTCAAGAAGAGGAATTTTAAATTGTGCTATGCGTTTTCTATCTGAACTAAAACTTAGCGCTCTTTGTAGTATATATACAAATCTATAGATCATATACAGGGCTGTACAAAAGAGTTTAGATATTTTTTCCGAATATTGTTGGTAATTACTGAAATTGTGTTTTTAAATATGTTATGCGTTTTACAAATTATTTACTTAGATATCAATTTTCAACTTATTAAACGTTAAAGATTTGTAAAAGTATTTTGTACGTGTTGGGAAGTGTTACATAATCTATGCTTGATTCATTATTTTTCGTTATTGTTTATTTGAAAAAGGGAAACATACAAATCCATCAACTTGTCCAGACGATATCGTTCAAAGCCTCTGAAAAACGGTATTTCGAGATATTTCAGTTTAAAGTAGGTATCGGTGGTCTGAACGGCGACTGAACGTTTATAGCTCGTATGTCCGTCATTTTAGAATTTACCTTTTGGATCGATTGTACGACATTCTTAACACTAGAACGACGGGAAATTTTACACAAGTTTCACAAAAATATTTCACACCAGAATTTTCATTTAAGACTTTTATCCTATTTATTTAACTTATTTTTGTACGGTGTATATTTAACTTATTGTATGACGAAATATCCGGTACGAATCGACATTTTTTCTTTTGGTAGGGGCCAAAATGGCCCCTCGCCGTCGTTCTAGTGATAAAGGTTCAGGCATTATAAAAATAATAATACCATTTTTTTTCTCTCATTTCAAACTTTTCTTCCCTTAACTGAAGAAAAATGTGACAATTCATTTTATTGTGTTGATAACCTGTCAATTTAAGAATTTCTGTTGTACAAAATTCCATTTCTTTTTTTAAATCTCATAACATCCTAGAAACCGAAAAAATTTTGTAGGGGGAATGCATCTTTAAATCACGAAAATATATTGGATTCAAGGGTGTCTAAAGATAAAGGAACAAGCCAAAACACCACAGAAATTAAAGAATATCATTTGCAGTAAAATTGACCCGTTTAATTTTGAGAATTATTCAGGAGTATATGAAATACTATTTATTAAAGAAAACTGATCAAAGAATTACTATATTGGCATGACCAGCAAGAAATTTAGTTAGAGAAAAAAGGAGCCTACCGCTGATATTAAGTATAATAGAATAACTACAGCCCTGGCAAGATTATATCAGGAAGAAACCATCCAAATAAATTTCACTAAAAGTAAGAGCACTTCCCCTGCAGTCTATACTATCAATTCATTATAAGAGAAACCATAGAGATCGTAACACGTAAAAATACAATATGTAACGATGCAGCATCATTTAACTTACCAAAATTGTGAATACAATTACTCCATGGTTAGAAATGTGGAAGTAAACAACCAAGTATAAAATAAAAAATAACGTGCGTAATTTTAAAAAGTACTAGCATTATCATTTAATTTTCGATATCATTTAAAGTTTCTGCATTATGAAAGAAGACAAAGGTTTCTTAGTCTGGCTCTTTCGTACTTAAGGTTTGAAAAAAGATCATATATTCTAATACGAGCAAATCTTGTGTGTGGTTATATACACTATATTGCCAAAGGTGATCGGTCACTTGCGATTTTAGACGTTTTGTTAACTATCTAGAAAAATACATAAAGAATTAACCTGAAACTGCAGGTGTGTAAACAGTATAGTATAGGTTATATATCTCCGCGAAGATTTTTTCACAAAACCCCATGAGGGACTGTCAACAAATTGAAAAAGAACGAATATCTTTTGGATAACCGTATAAAAACTAATGTAGCAAAAGCGTTTAAACTCGAGATTATTAATAAGTGGCTTATTGTAATATACTGTGTTCATTTGTTTGAGGATAGCATATATACTCGTAGAGAAATTAAGGTTTTTATAAAAACAGTCCCAAATTTCGCATAGTTTTTTTGCTTATAATTTGCAGAGTTCTTAATATAAAAAAAAGTCCTTTCAGAAATATGGCAAACAACATTGTACATGATACTCTGCAATCAGAATTAAAAAATAATAAAAATTAGATGAAAAATAAGCAGGTTTACTAAAAAATGTTTCACTGCGCATGCGCGAATGCAATCAAAATATAATATGCATAATGTATTAGCTATGTATATAGAGCAACTTTTGTGAAAGTCTCAAAATCATAGCTTGAAAATTCTGAATATTATCGTCGATAGAATAAGCTCGAAATCCGTTGTTCCCCAAAAGAAGCAAAAAAATGAGGGGTTGTATCAAATGTCTGTTGATTAGTGCCAAGACAGCGTACACAATATTGCACGTACTACTCTATTTGGATACAACCCCTTATCTTTTTGCTTCTTTTTGGGAACAACGGATTTCGAGCTTATTCTATCGACGATAATTCTCAGAATTTTCAAGCTATGATTTTGAGACTTTCACAAAAGTTGTTCTATATAGTTAGCTAATACATTATGCATATTATATTTTGATTGCATTCGTGCATGCGCAGTGAAACATTTTTTAGTAAACCTGCTCTTTTTTCATCCAATTTTTATTATTTTTTAATTCTGATTCCAGAGTATCATGTATAATATTGTTTGTCATATTTTTTGAAAAGAAATTTTTTTTATATTAAGAACTCTGCAAATTATAATTAAAAAACTATGCGAAATTTGGGACTGTTTTTATAAAAACCTTAATTTCTCTACGAGTATACACGCTATCCTCATAATAATGAACACAGTATATTACAATAAGCCACTTATTCATAATCTCGAGTTTGAACTCTTTTGCTACATTAGTTTTTACAGGGTTATCCAAAATATGTTCGTTCGTTTTCAATTTGTTGACAGTCCCCTATGGGGTTTCTGGAAAAAATCCTCGCGGAAATATATAACCTATACTATACTGTTTACACACCTGCAGTTTCAGGTTAATTCCTCATGTATTTTTCTAGATAGTTAACAAAACGTCTAAAATCGCAAGTGACCAATCACCTTTGGCAATATAGTGTATATATCTATCTATATATATATGCAAATTTTATCTTAAAAACGGCTCTAACGATTTTGACGAAATTTCGTATCCTACCGTTTTGGGGCACCAGAAAGTCATTGGGCTAGGTCACATGTTCGAGAAAATTCGATTAGTGGGTCATTTTGGGTCATTTTGGGTCATTTTGGGTCATGGTCTAGCTAATTGTATCTAAAAAACGGTTCAAACGATTTTGACAAAATTTTGTATCCGACCATTTTCGGGCACGAGAAGACTATTGGGTTGGGTCACATGTTCGAGAAATTTCGATTAGTGGGTCATTTTTGGGTCAACGCGGGTCAAATTAATTTTATCTAAAAAACGGCTCTAACGATTATGATTAAATTTTGTGTCTTACGAGTTTCGAGCAGGATAAAATCATTGGGCTAGGTCACATGTCCGATAAATTTCGATTAGTGTGTCATTTCTGGGTCATTGTGGGTCAAGATCTAAAAGGCGGCTCTATTTACACTAAATTTTGCATACAATGGTTTTCGGGCACGAGAAGACTGTTGGGCTCGGTCACATGTTCGAGAAAATTCAATTAGTGGGTCATTTTGGGTCATTTTGGGTCATGGTCAAGCTAATTATATTTAAAAAAACGGTTCAAACGATTTTGACGAAATTTTGTATCCGACTATTTTCGGGCACGAGAAGACTAATGGGCTGGGTCACACGTTCGAGAACTTTCGATTATTGGGTCTTTTTTGGGTCAAAACGGGTCAAATTAATTTTATCTAAAAAACGGCTCTAACGATTTTGATTAAAATTTGTATCCCACGAGTTTCGGGCACGAGAAAACCATTGGGCTAGGTCACATGTTCGAGAAAATTCGATTAGCGGGTCATTTCTGGGTCATTGTGGGTCAAGATCGCAAAAGCGGCTCAATTTACACTAAATTTTGCATCCAATGGTTTTCGAGCACGAGAAGACTGTTGGGCTAGGTCACATGTTCTAGAAAATTCAATTAGTGGGTCATTTTGGTCATGCGTCATTCAAGCTATTTTATCTTAAAAACGGTTCAGAGGATTTGAAATAAATTTAGCACCCTACAGGTTTAGGGAACAAGAAGACTATTAGACTAGGTCACATGTTCGAGAAATTTCGATTAGTGGGTCATTTTGTTCATGGGTCATTATGGGTCAAGACTATTTACACTAAATTTTGCATCCTATGGTTTTCGGGCAAGAGAAGACTGTTGGGCTAAGTCACTTGTTCGAGAAAATTCAATTAGTGGGTCATTTTGGTCATGGGTCATGATATTTGAACTCAAATTTAATTTTGACCGAGCATAGCTCTGTCTTCCCTGCTCGTATAACCTAATTTGAGTTACACACAATTTCGTAAATCGTTCCTTTATCTACTTCTTTTAATTGCTAAAATTCGTAAAATAAAAATAATATAAAAAGTAAAATAAGTTTTATAGACTGTTGACATGTTTCAGCTCAAACTGAGCCATTATCAAAACGAATAAGAATTCTCTATAATTCCACGGTCTGTGAAGTTATTTGACAAGCTATCATTTAATTTTTCACGTACTTTTAAAAATTACGCAAGTTATTTTTTATTTTATACTTGGTTGTTTACTTCCATATTTGTAACCATGAAGTAACTCGGGCCACAATTTTGGTAAGTTAAATGATGCTGCATCGTTACATATTGTATTTTTACGTGTTACGATCTCTATAGTTTCTCTTATAATGGATTGATAGTATAGATTGTAGGGGAAAATTACTTTACTTTCATTGAACTTTATTTGGATGGTTTCTTCTTGATATAATCTTGCCAGGGCTGTATTTTTTCTATTATACTTAATATTAGCTATAGGCTCCTTTTTTCTGTAACTAAATTTCCTGCTTGTCATACAAATATAGTAATTCTTTGATCCGTCTTTTTTAATAAAATGTATTTCACATACTCCTGAATAATTCTCAAAATTAATTGGGTCAATTTTACTGAAAAGGTTATTCTTTAATTTCTGAGGGGATTTGGTCCGTTCCTTTATCTTTTGGCACCCTTGAAACCAATATATTTTCGAGATTTAAAGATGCATTTTCCAAACAAAAATTTCTTTTGCTGCTCGTAATTTTCGGAAACATTTCCAAGTAGTTTTTTCAATATTTTGTACAGTTTTCTCTACATGGAACATCTATTTTTTGTAAGACAACAATTCTTAAGACATCATTCTCAGCTGCAGAAAAAAATTCATACATGCAGGAGTAACAAAATATTTTAATTTTAATATTAATGTTAATGTTAACGCTGTTAACGTATCATGTTGGTTGAACGTGAAAATGTTTAGAATGGATAGCACCCAAAATATTGATATTCCGGGTTGAGTAAACTGATTAATATATAGCAAAAACTACTCGGAAACGTTTCCAAAAATTCCTTGCAATAAAAGAAACTTTTGTTTCAGACATGCTTTCTTAAATTTGGGAAATCTATTGATTTCACCAGTGTCTGAAGATAAAGGAAAACTTTTCGGAATTGCGGGTAACTAGGAAGAGTTTATATTATATTTTCGTAAATCTTATGAAAGATAAAGAGCAAGATTAAGAAACACTTCTCTTTTTGCTTACAGTTTGTATATTTCCTCTCTACAAACCCTAAACCAAAGGTTCTATTTTTATTAAGACTTTATTATAATAACAATTGTTTTACAGTTTATGGAGGCTAAATTAAATATTGTTTATAACAAAATATGATATTATTCAAACTATAATTTTATTGTAATTAGCCTTTTTTAGAATTTTCTACGCAAATGCCCTGATTGGCAGAAAATTAATATGATTCGTTTGTTGTAATATAACGCTAACGTGTATCTTAAAAAATAGCAAGTGCCAGTTTAACGCAAATTTCCCTTATTCCTGAGTAGTATATTTTCCCCTTATACATTTTATTAGCTTCTACAACAAAATATATTGGCTTAATCTTAGCAACTCGGAAGACATTAAATTCAATATACGATTGTATTAAGTTAAGAAACATAATATTGTGAATTTGAGATTGGATTGATATCGAATATATGCATCACGTCTACACATCATTTACAGTTTAATATTGATTTTAAATTATTTGAAAGGTTTAAATGTGTTTTTTAGTTTAAAATGCTTCAATATTTTATTGAAAAAGTTTAATAAGTAATTTTATTGTTACTATTAAAAAACCAACATGTTTTTTTATTTGTAATAATTTGTAATAAAATAACAATTGTTTTACAGCTTATGGATGCTAAATTAAATACTGTAAATAACAAAATATGATATTTTGCAAACTAAAAATTAACTGTAATTAGCCTTTTTTTAGAATTTTCTTCGTAAATGCACTGTTTACACTGTAAAAAAAAATCTGTAAGGTTACTAAGAATTTTCTAGGAAACTGGGATGCCTAGAACTTTTCATGTAACTGTAACAAAAAAAATTCATGTAAAATTACTAAAGTTGTTTTAGTAACTGTTACTAAATAATGTTCAGTAAACTTATTAACGATTTTTTAGGGAGTTTCCTAAAGAATTTTTAGTAAATTTACTAAGGATTATTTAGTAAACTTACTAACGATTTCTTAGGGAGTTTCCTAAAGTGTTTTTAGTAAATTTACTAAGGATTATTTAGTAAACGTACTAACGTTTTTTAAGGAGTTTCCTAAAGATTTTTTAGTAAATTTACTAAGGATTATTTAGTAAACGTACTAACGTTTTTTCAGGAAGTTTCCTAAAGAATTTTTAGTAAATTTACTAAGGATTATTTAGTAAACGTACTAACGTTTTTTCAGGAAGCTTCCTAAAGAATTTTTAGTAAATTTACTAAGGATTATTTAGTAAACGTACTAACCTTTTTTAAAGTGTTTTCTAAAGAATTTTTAGTAAATTTACTAAGGATTATTTAGTACACTTACAAAAGATTTTTTTGTACATTTACTAAGAATTGTTTTGTAAATTTGTGAGGAACTTTACAGTACATTTACTACGATTTATTTAGTATTGTACTTAAGGGTGGAGTTCAGGTTGAGCAGCCGGAAAATGTCATTAATTTGATCATTACTAAAATCTCTGTAGTTTCAAAACCAATTAATGAAATATAATTTTTTTTATACTTTCATAAAATACTAATGGTTTTCAAAAACATTCAAATATCTATAAATTTAGCAATATTAATTAGTTAACTTTTAATCACAAAATTAACGTTTTTAAAATATGAATTTTCAAATATGCATTTTGCGCACAAGATTTTAAAAATTCTACTGCAGATATATATTTAATATTGCATTTACATTTACTTATACTACTATATTTTACACTGAACCTAAATTTAAAAGTACATTCAAATTCATTTGCATAATTAATGGCTTTAAAAATCATATTTATTAAATTTAGTAAAAAAAAAAAAAAAAAGTGCTTCTTTATTCAATAAAAAATTTTCTATGACAAAACTCAGGCTAAATTGAGGTTCAGTGTAAAATATAGTAGTATAAGTAAATATAAATACAATATTAAATATGTATCTGCAGTAGAATTTTTAAAATCTTGCGCGCAAAATGCATATCTGAAAATATATTTTTAAAACATTAATTTTGTCATTAAAATTTAACTAATTAATGTTGCTAAATATATATATTTGAATGTTTTTTAAAAACCATTAGAATTTTATGAAAGTATAGAAAAAAATTGTTGTATTTCATTAATTGGTTTTGAAACTACAGAACTTTTAGTAATGGTCAAATTATTGTCATTTTCCGGCTGCTCAACCTGAACTTCCCCCTTAAGTACAATACTAAATAAATCGTAGTAAATGTACTATAAAGTCCCTCACAAATTTACAAAACAATTCTTAGTAAATGTACAAAAAAATCTTTTGTAAGTGTATCTCCCCCTCCCCCCCTTAAAACATTTAATGTACTTTAGCAAAACAGTTTTTGGTAATTTTATTAAAAGTAATGTCAGAAAAATTACCAGTGATTTTGTAGTATTGTATCTGAAACAGTTTTTGTATTCTCGCCAGAAAGTTCATTGCCACTTTAGAAGAATTATTATTGTAAATTTGCTAATAATTTTTTAGTATTGTATCGAAAATATTTTATTTACACTCACCAAAAAGTATTTGTAACTGTACAAAATTTTTGCAGTAGTTTACTAATGGCTTTTCAATATTATACAGAAAAAATTTTACGTAAATATTTTTGTATATTGGAGTTTTTGTAATGGTATTCTTTTAATATGAAATCGAATTTTTCAGTTTTAAATATCTAGAATGGAGTTTTCCTCACATATATCAAAATACTTGGATTCAAAATAAGCAATAAGTCCTAACGTGTTTCAATATTACCACAGCAATCGCCATAAGTCTTTGTATGTTACGGATAAGAAAATTGACTTAAGTTTTACTATAGATATTTAAATATGTAGAAATTCAATTCGATATTAAATGAGCATTATAACAACAGCACTAAATGAGCAGAAGCTGATTTTACGATTTTTAGGTAAACTAAAAAAAAGATTTTAATACAGCAATATAAATAAAATATTCTTACTGAGTTTATAAATAAAACAACTGGTGATATGTGCCTTGTGAAAAAATGGATATGGCCTATAAAATTAGCTTAATATGTTAAAAAGTATAATTCCCCGTAAAATTGGAAATCTGTTTAATATGTTAAAAAAAGTACGATTGCCCGTAAATTTTAAACTGGTATCTTCAGGCAATATTACTTTTATGGGTTCATTCTGTGAGGAAGAAAAAGGGGATAATTGCAGTGTTATCATATGGGAAGGGAAGGATTTTTTTTTTTTCTGATTGCTACCACTATTTTCAAATAGCAATATTTGACGCATTTGATCTGTCATTATTATATATTATTTCTACTATCATTTATCTGGCAAATATTGCTGTTTGGAAACGCAGTAGCATTTTAAATAAAAAAAACTGCCTAACTGGCAATCATAATATTAAATGTGCTTATCCTTACAAAATGATTTAATATTTTATTGACCAGCAATCTCAAATAAAATATATATTTTTTAATAATGCTTTTATGTAACCATTATATTTTAAAAATAATCTTCACTTTATTTAGTTGCAGATTTCTGCAAATAAATAAGGTGATTTTTTTTTTCAACGTGTTTTGTAGCTATATGAAAACATAGGTATACTCACAACTAAATGTAACAACAATCCTTTTGACTATGAATGATGCTCTGTAAAACTTGCCCTTTTTTTACATTAATGAAGTATGTTTATGTAACATTTAACATTTTGGTCAAAATGTTCACTAGTCCTTATTCAGTTTTCACCTAAATTTGTAAACTCAGAAAATATAGGTTTCTGATGCTGCAAAAATCTAGGATACTGTGATTTCATAAAATCTGTTCAAACATAAAATAAACAGTCAAATATCAGTGATAATAGAATTTGACGGAAAAAATTCTTGAATGTTATTTCTATAATAAACTAGGTACAGCAACAATGAGAAAATAATTTTTTTTTAGAAATTCTTCATCAGAAATAAGTTTTTTTTAAGGGCTGTACACACCCTGCATTTGTTATTATTACTGCGATATCATAAAAAAAAAAAAAAAAAAAAAAAAAAAAAAAAAATTAGAATCTTAATATACATTTATCAAACATATTTTTACAAACAATATTTATTTTTATATACATATTTAGTAAAATTATTGAAGGTATATAAACATGAACAATAAAAATTTGCATTAGTATCAATCAGGCTCTGAATATTTAGTTTGCACATCTGCTTCTTGTGGGGAGGGGCTTTGATCTTTTGTATTACATATAACCAAGTATTGCCTATTAAAAGATAAAACACATATTACATAAATATTTTAAATATTATAAAAAAATAAACACACAAACTGAGTGAAAAAAAAAAATATTTTGATTTATTTGTAATTTTCACCGAGTAACCCCTTTTAACTGATAAAATTAATTTTGACTCTCCTCCTGCATGCCTGTCAACGTCTATTACCAAAAAAAGCAGGAGATTTACAAAATAAATTAGAAGATTTTATGAGACACTATTTTATCATGATATAAAAACTAAAATTACTAAGTAAATTGAAAAAAAAAAATTGTTATCTAAATCATTACCTATATAAAATGAAAACAGAGCAAGAACTATTTAAATCCGAATATATATATATATATTTCTTCACAACCAGGTTTCTTTTTTGTGGGGGAGGACAATACCAGCCAACTTTATGAAATGCCAGAATTACATAATAAAATGAGTACAGAGTGATAAAAATAAAAAAGCTTGAATTTCATCCCTATATCTTAACTGTAAGTTTCACTGTTTACATCTGAAACAATGTGTGGATTTTAGGGTTGTGGATTTTGAGAGTCTACTGTATTTTATTTGTTATTTATCCTGAATAAAATTAACTTAAGGAATTTAATACTATTAAAAAGCCTCAGAATATGTAACGAAATGCGTTTGCCAGTTAAAACTGGTTATAACGACTTTCTACCAGGGTTGGGTTTTTGACGTCAAAAACTGGTTTTTGACATGACAGTGGTAAAAACCATGTTTTTACCGGTTTATTCTGTCAAAAACCTATCATTTTTGATTGTCCTCCAATTAATGGTGTAAGTGTAGCATACAATACATTTCTAGATTGATTTTACCTTGTTGTTCTTGTTATTATTATTATTTACAATTACATTTGTTAAATTTATTTAAAAGAAGATCATTTCCAAATATGGAAAAGATTTAAAAATACTAGAGTAAAAGAAAAGAACAATATTTGTCATAATCTTCACTAATGTAGATTCTACTAACTGCAATTAACATTAATATTAAATGATAATAAAAGGTTATTATAATTATTAAATAACATTCAATATACATTTTTAATAAAGTACATTAAAATTATTTCAGAGATGCAAAAATGCTGTTACATTGTATCAGGGTTGGGTTTTTGACATGACAGTGGTAAAAACCGTGTTTTTACCGGTTTATTCCGTCAAAAACCTATCATTTTCGATTGTCCTCCAATTTATGGTGTAAGTGTAGCATACAATACATTTCTAAATTGATTTTACCTTGTTGTTCTTCTTATTATTATTTACAATTACATTTGTTAAATTTATTTAAAAGAAGATCATTTCCTAATATGGGAAAGATTTAAAAATACAAGAGTAAAAGAAAAGAACAATATTTGTCATAATCTTCACTAATATAGATTCTACTAACTGCAATTAACATTAATATTAAATGATAATAAAAGGTTATTATAATTATTAAATAACATTCAACATACATTTTTAATAAAGTACATTAAAATTATTTTAGAGATGCAAAAATGCTGTTACTACATTGTATGAGAATAGATGTTAAGCATAGACTACCAGTGAATAAATTTGAATATTCTTCGATATAATATTTTAAAATGCATATCTTATGTATTTCATAAATGCAACTAAGGTGATTTTCATTTGCACTTCAATAAGTAGAATCTTAAAGTTTTGTTTTCAACAATGTAATAAATTGTACCGAAATTATACACATTGTTTAATCTAATACTTATAAGTTACAGGATTTCTTCAAAAAATCTAATTTGCCAAATAATTTAAGATTATTGTAGTGATCTTCTAACAGAGATGTACATGTATTGTTCTAATGCAATTCTTTTTTGTTTTTCTTGTATGGATAAATATACTTTAGAGTCCTTTTGATTCTGAATATTTTATGTGAAACAACTTAATATTAAAGATAGAATGAAAAAAAAATGTAAAAACAAACTACTAAAAAATGGGTTTTTGACAGTTTTCGACATTTTTGACAAGGAGGTTTTTGACATGACGGTAAAAACCATGGTTAAAACCGGTGTCATAACTCCTGTGTTCCGAGCGGGATCTCTCTATTTCGGTAGCGTAGTAACACGGGAGACAGATTTCTTATTTAAAACCAGAAGAACTTTATTCACTGGAAAATTACAATAGTGATGAGTCAATGAATATTCTTTTACTCTCAAAGTTCATGGGTTGAGTTTTCATCAGAGTCTTTAGACGGTCTAGAGTTTGTGTAAAACAGTCTCTATTAATTTACATCATGGTAATACTAAAGGTACCCCTCACTTTCACTTCGCAGCGCTGAGTCGCTGTTCTCCTTCTCACGCAACAACCGAAGTCGTCTTCCTTCAGAGGCAGGGAGTAAAAACCCTTTTCTCCACACAGAATTCTCACTTCTTCCCAGCAGAGAGGAAACTCTCCTCCCTCTTCGGATCTCTAGCACCGAATCCTCTCTCCGGCCAATTTCTCCAAAGTCCTGACGGTCGGGGGGGGGGCATGGGCGGTGACCTCCGTCATTTAGCCCTATCATAGGCGACTTACACCTCTATTGGGTCACGGCGGTTTCATCATCTCGATTGCTCTGGGAAGCAAGGTTGCAACCGTGACGATCTGGGGGGTCTGGGTCATCCATTTAAGTGTCATGCAATGTCGCCTATGAGTCTGGCCTTTTCAACTTAGCAGTCTCACTTGTCACCAGGAAAAGATCGAACAGTGATCGAACAAAGATCGAACAAAGATCGAACAGTGATCAATGTTCCGAACCTGCGTCGGTGGTCTAACTCGAGGCGTGGGAACTGTTTTTGGGCGAGAGCCTATATTTACTAGCTGGGAAAGCTTGAAGATCTCACACCGGTAAAAACCGTCATGCGTCAAAAACTTGCCAACCCTGCTTTCTACCAATGGCACAGAAGAAACCCCTTTCTGCCGACAAAAATCCAGCCCTGGGTAGAAAGTTTTTTTTTTTTTTTTTTTTTTTTTAAATAAAAGGGTAGGCAGTGTGCAGCACTCTTCTGAAACTTCCTTGGGAAAACTCTGAATAAACCACAAAATTTTTAAAACCATGACAAAATTTAATTTATATAATATAAATATTTACTTACATTGGATTTATCCATGGTATCCAGGTCTAATATATCAAGTTGAAGGATGCAGAATCAGGAAGACAAAATTTTGCTTTAACTAGATAAAAAAAAAAAACAAGTCTTTAGAGTCTTACTACTATGCAAAATTATCAGTATCAGCTAATTTTCAGAAAATACACAAGCTTTTTTTATGAATTATGACATAATTTAAGATGCATTTTATTTAAACATATGAAAATTTTAAAACACAGTGAAGCAAACACACTTTTCCTAAGGTATTTACAATAATAAAAGAAATGCCTTATCTCTTGAAAATGTAGAACGATTGGTGTTCTTGCAGTCGAACAAATAGGTTTTAAATAGATTTAAAATTAACACCGGAAATCGTATTTATCTATTGGCTTAAATCGATTGAAAGCAAACATCGTAAAACATATTTAACTAAATCGATTTCAAGCTATCATCGAAAATTCCGATTTAACTAAATAGATTTCAAGCCATCATCGAAAATTCTGATTTAACTAAATCAGTTTAAGGCAAAGGTGGACTTAAAAAAAAAAAAAAAAAAAAACAATTAACCGATTTGCTTGAAAATTAAATGTGATTGCAAATGTAGTTATGTAAAAATAACTAAAATTTTAAGGAAAAATATTAATTATTTTGGTAATTATTAATTATTGAAATAATTAATTGAAAATGCTCTATGCGCAGTTCTTTTACATATAATACACTGATTTTTATTTATGAGATACCTTTCATATCTAAGATTAAAACTTAGTTGGAATCGTAAAAATGAATAGAAAATATAATTAATAAAATAATAATAAGTTAATTAAACCAATTTTTACCGTGAAAAAATACTGTTAATTATTCTTCCAATAAAGAATTTACAGCCTATGAGTTCTAAAGTACTATTTATTTATCTAATATCCATTTTATGTACCATAAGGTAAATACATAACAAATTTTGAAGAACTCTGAAAATTAGGAAGGCGCATGGAACATTTTGAAAATTGACGTTATTCGAAAATTTTCATTTTGAGAAAATGAACTTTTAAGTCAGAAACATTAGTATTTCAATATTAATGAACATTAAATAACATAAAATAAATGAATATTACTTATAATATATATGTATATATGCATACAATAAAATTTTAACAATAAATATGTAAAAAACCTACATTTTTACTAAAATAATATCCACCGTTTTACGAGATACTTTCGCAGTAACGCTGCGCTTTGGTTGATCAAAAAGCAAAAATGCTCCATGCGAATGTTTTTCACATATAATATGGTAATTTTTATTCATGAGATACCTTTCAGACCTAATTGTAAAACTTAGTTGAAATTGCAAACATGAATAGAAAATAAAAATTAATACAAATAATATGCATAAAAACCAATTTTTATCATGCAAAAACACTGTTAGTTATTCTTTCAATAAAGAATTTACAGTCTATGAGTTTTAAAGTACCATTTATTTATCTAATATCCATCCCAATTTTAAATTTTACAACATAAAAAAAAAAAAAAAAAAAAAAAAAAAAAAAAAAAAAACATGTGTGTATATATATATATATACTTTCATATGTAATTTCTTTGTCGATGATTTACTGAATAGTTCTTCACTAACATAGTTCTAGTACTATTAATTTAGGCGTTAAAACCAAAACCAGTATTATTTCAGTCCACACCAATTTCCTTTATTTATACTATATTATGAGTTCAAGCACATCCTTGTGTTAAATTTTCTGTACTATATTAGCAGATACTCAAACTGAAGCAAACATTGCAGCAACAAAATGCATTAAAGCAAAAATCAGAGATAATGTCATAAAATGTACATGTGCAGGCATTAGGAGCACAAAATGCAGGTAACTTTTAAATATATATATAAATGTCTAAAAAAAATACAACATACATTTTAACTTTCAGTTCACAGCATATCTATATCTATCTATCTATATATATATATATATTTAAAAAAAAATTCATAAAAATATCTGTAAAACTTTTGAAGCACTGAAATTTACCGCAAACCGAATTCAGAGATCTTAAGAAAATTCGTTTACGTTTTTAAGTCCCAATTCTTTCTCTAACAATTCCGCAAATGATAATCACACAATTAGAAATTAAGCATTCTGATGCAACACATCTTTTACCCAATTTAGCTTTATATAATTTGTATGTTCAACATATGAAAATCTGTCTTTCTGTTGATATATTTCAATTCAATTTTTGATTCAATGTCACAAAATGTGTAAATACCCTCTCTCTTTCACATCCCTCGCCTCCTCCTCTTGAAATGTGATATACTTAATGATATATAACCTTTCAATACTGATAAAAACAGACATTTGAATACCTATTGCCAGGGATCTGTTTAGGAAAAAATTGGGTCCTTTAAAGGACTCTTCACAAAATTTTTCATTTCAAAACAGTACCCTTCACAAAATTCTTTGTCTTAAAAATAGGCTTTTCACAAAATTTTTCCATCTTTAAACCAAACATTTCCCAAATTAATCATTTAAAAATAAAATCTGACATGTCACTTTTACATATATAAAGAAAATACATGTATTTTACATCCATATATCTCTGTAAAAATGTATAAACAAGAACCTGAATATAACGATCATTTCAAATTCACAAAATTAGGATTAGATTTTTCACGAATATAAAAAGTTGTTTCCAATTTCACAAAAACAGGACCCAGGGGAAAAAGTCTGGACAGACCCTTGATTGCAATGAAAACTTCAACTCATATAAATTAATTTAACTATTTATAAATAGACAGAATTAGCAGGTAAGTGCACCTGTCATAATACATTTTATTAATTAAGTGCCTAAGATTGTGGTATTATATTATTTAAACTAAAGCTATTAATACTGAACAAAAAGTAATTTTAGAGATCTTGAATGATATATGAAATGAGAATGTTACATTAAAAACAAATTTCCTTTTCTGCTTTTTTGTCGTTTGGAAATATTTTGAATAATTTAAAAAACAAGTACTCACAAAAGAATGTAAACAGCTTACAGACGAGGGTTGTATTGGTTTCAACTATGTAAAAAAGGTAGTTTTAAACATCCTGATAAATATGAAGATATGTTTTGACCAAGCGGTCAAAACAATTATTAAAATATTTAAATAATTTAATTTTACATAGAAAGTGAATGAAAACAAATCCCAATAAACAGAAGAAACATTTTAATTTTAAATTTAATTTGGAATTCAAAAGTAACAAGTTTGCCGAATTTTCTAAATTAAGAATCTATATTATAAACTAAAAACATGTAACGCTGACATCATATCAACAGTGGCAATGACCTGGGTGAACAATTTCATTTTTATCAAACTTATTAACTTTTAAACACCACTCAATTTCAAATTTTACACTGTCAAAAATAAATAAATAAATATATATATATATATATATATATATACTTTCATATGCAATTTCTTTGTCGATTTACTGAGCAGTTCTTCACTAACATAGTTCTAGTATTAATTTAGGTGTTAAAACCAGTATTATATCTGTCCACGCTACAACATGCATTACATGCAGCTACAACATGCAGCAAACATGCATTAAAACAAAAATTAGAGATAATGTCATAAAATTTACATGTGCAGGCAGTAGGAGCACAAAATAGAGGTAATTTATTATGTATTTTAGTTTAGTGCTTTTTAAAGAAATATATTTTTTAAAAATCTAGTTCTTTTTTTTCTTTAGTCCCCCCCCCCCCCCCCCACAGCTTCATTTTACATTTCAAAGAATATTTTGTGAAACTGGGAAAACTAGAAAAAAAAAAATTAAGCTTATATTGTTACTCATACATTTACAATGTTGAAAATGTTACAAGGAAAACTTAAAAGCATAGAATTTGTACACCATTATAATTTTATCCATTTACCTCCCCCTCCCCCCCTATTTTAGATCATGATTTTTTTCATGATTTTGTATGTCTCAGAAAGAGACAAAATGACATTAAGATTAAGAAAAATCTTATTTCAGTGAAAAAGCTAAAAACTTTCAATGCCTGTGTTTTACAAGAAATTTTGTAATTTTTAATGTTTTAAAACTCAAATTTGCTTGATCTAACACTTAATATTTACCTCAAAAGCAATTACTATTTATTTTAAATCTTTTAATGCAGAAAAAAATCCATATTAATTTTTTTTTTTTTTTTTAAACATGTTGATGATGATATTTCTACACGTATACATTTTTTTTATTATTATTAGCGTGTAAAATTGTTTAATAAAAGAAAAAATCTATAAATAGCCTACTTTTCACACTCCGATGGTTAAATAAGAGACGCGGATTTTTCTTTCTCCATTCGCGATTCCAGCACTTGAATACGCCCTCTGGTGAGATTATGAAGAATTATTTCTGAGTCGTCAAACATTTCGAAAGCCTATTAAATAACATTGGAAATGTGCTGTGTTTTATCGCTAAAAACTTGAATTTATTTTGTGTGTAATTTACATTTTCAATGTATAATAGTTACAATATTGTGTATCATTGTAATTCTTGTGGATCTGAACATCCAACAACCAGTTTCTACTGATTTTCAAAGAAAAAATATTTATCCTCTGTACGCCTTCGTGAAGAGTGGATTCGAGTGTTCAAAATCGGCAAGAAAGTTTCAAAAAGCATCGTCGTTTGTGACAAACATTTCCAGCCTTCATATTTTTATCCACTAGGTAAGAAAATTGAATATCTTTTATGTGTTGCTTTGTTAGATTTATTTTAACATTAAAAATTAATAACATGTCGCTGGAACACAATATGCTTCTAATTTTTTAAATGTCGAAATCAGGCTTGACAGAATTTTGATGCACTATATAGTTTTAACACTGGTCAAAAACCTGTAAAAAAGGCATTCCATATAATATTTATTTTTATGAGCATGTTTTTTAATTCAGTGAAAGTTTTAAATTAGGTTAGGTGATGGCGGTTTCTTGCTTCCCGTTTTAGTAGTTTTAAGTTTGTATGTTTATAAAACTATTTCAAAAGAGTACATGTAAGCAGTGATTGATTGAAAAATATACAGATGTCTTGGAATGCTTAAATTTAAAAGTTCATGCAGTATATATGTGATGCTAAAACACTAGCAAATAACTGTATGGTAAACATAAACTATATACTCTGCAATTAAGTTTTTTTTTTTAAATACGATAGTTTGCATCTAAAATCCTTTAGTTATACTTGTATAATAAAACTTCACAAATTAAAGAAATATAATAATGAAAAAAATTAAAATTAAACATTTTCTTATGTAAATATTAATCAGAAACTTCATTATTCTAATAACATATTGTGACATTTTAAAATATGCACCTGTGAATACCTTAATTTTGTTCAGTCGCCTGTCAATCAATAAACTTTATTTAGTCGTGTTACATAAGATTAATTTTTCATCTCTAAACTGAATTTAATTTATAGATTAAAAGAGCTTTTATTATATAATAGATTTATAGATTAAAAGTTTGTTCCTAGATACGATTTAAAGCATAATACATGTTTCAAAATGAGAAAGAATGTTTATACATTTAAAAAATATCTTTTTTCTTTACTAATCTAGACAACCTTTCATTGATATTTATTATCCAATGCTTATTGTTATAATTAAAATTTGACAAATTTTGGTTCCTTTTACCCTCAATTTTATTTTTATTTTTTTCCTGTTTAAGAAAAAACCTTGTAAGTTAAGTTTAAATTAAAAAAAAAAATTCAACTATCACCAGACTTGCCAAGTCTCCGGCTTTTTGAACACCAGTATTATCTTACAGAAAATGCTGTTCTTTTAAATCGCAGAATGTTCCGATTACATAAAATAACATTTTCTGTACCAAAATACTGGTGTCCAAAAAGCCGGAGACTTGGCAACTCTGTATCACATTTATTTTGTGTTGAAAATGCAAGTAATTTGAAATCTTTATTCTTTTCTAACTAATAATCTTTATTTTATGAAGATTTTTTAGAATTTTAAAAGTGTATACTTTGATTATTAATATCCATCGTATATTTTGCTGGCAGTGAAGTTTTCTTTTTTGGTAGGGTTGGGGGGGAGGGGATTGTTTATTGAATATTTAACATGTATATTCATTTTTATTTGAATTATAGTTTAGATTTTTATATGCATTTTACGTTATGTGTGTAACTATGCTAAAGTTAAAAATTAAAAATGTAGGTTATGTGAGAGCGTTAATTTCAGCCATTTGCTACATTGTCTGAATAATACATACTATATAAAAATATTTTATGAAAAGAGTTTTTTTCCATGTTTTGACATTATTGAAGTGTTATAAAAATTTTCAAGCAATGACAGATTGCTATTCTTGAATTATATTTTTAAGGCTGTTCTGTAGCTGTTTCATAAACAAAGCACCCTGAAGATATTCACAAGATAGTGAGTTTAAGATACAGTAGATGTTGCTTAATGCAATAACCTCAGGACTATGAAATTTTGATAACAATGAACGATTTAGTAAAATACTTAATTTATAGCATTGCTAAGTAAATATCTTACTCGTGATGAAATGATGATTTAAAAAAAAAATGTTACACATTTATTAAAAGAAATCCAGTAATTTTTGCTTGTTTACAAAATTTAAAAGATCATCATTTGTTTATGCTCACATTATATTTTAAAAGTCTGAGAGATGTTGTAAATAGGAAAACGAGCATTTGTTTGAATGTTACATATGAACATTCAATAAGAAAAAAAATCCATCTTCCAGTTTTTAAAATCTAATAAAAATCAATGCATCTTTTTAGTTTTTGATATTTTTCTGTATCTTATTAGAAATAAAAAACCTTTTTTTATAGTGATTTTTTTTTTTTTATTACAACAAATTTAATGACAGTTTTTTAACATTTTCTTTTTTACTTTATTTTCAGGAGATGGGCCATTCTTCAGGACAAAACAACAACAACAAAAAGTGCTGTGCTCAACTTTCCATTGACTTTGTGAAAACAGAAAGAAATTAAATAGAAAAAAGGGAAAGCGCTATTGAGGATTTCTAAGAAAATTCAGGACAATAGCCTGGAGGACATCTCTAGTGAACAGAGCCTTTTTCAGTGAAATGTGGCCGTGCACTAGGGAGTTCTCTCCCGGATCACTACTCAGAAAATGAAGCCGTGAAACCAGATGTACTTAGATGTCATTAATCCCAACAAATCGTAGTAATCCAATGCCTAACATAAAAACATTTTCACTGGTTACAGAAGAACCCTCACAGCAACCAATCAAAGACAACATTTTACAGTGCAAGTGTTACTCTTCTCATTTATGGATCAGCTGTCAATAAACAAATAATTGCTGGTTGTGTCATATTATTAACGAATATTTTGTATGGAAAATAATTGAACAGTTTTGACTAATTTTGCTACTTTAAGTCTTAAATAATGCCCACAAATCAATGTTTATCAAAGTTCCTGCTATCCATAAAAAAAAATAAGAAAAAAATAACAATATTGATTTTTTTGTGCTTTAAACAAAACAATGCTCTATTATTTTTATAATTATTAATGACGCTCATGAATATTAAGATTTAGAAGTAATTCAGAATTGAATGAAAGCTCATTTTTCATTATATTAACTTAGTTAATAAATATATTAAACCAATTTTGCATTATATTTTACTTTTCTATTGTAATTTTTTGTGTAATTGTTCCTAATTTATAGTGTAACTTTAAAAAATAAAATGTAAACAAAGATATGATCTGTAAATCGCAAAAATGTATAATCCACAAAACTATCACTAAGTATACGGATTTCACATTCACAGAGTTGACTGTATAAAAATAATTGGCGGTACTTCTCTATTTTCCAGTCGACCACTTTTCTTAACAAAAAACTATCACAAAACTATAGGATTTAACGCCAGAAATGCAGTCCCATTAACTTAACATCAGAAGCATTACACGTGTTTGTTATATCAAGTGATTTTTAATTCGACATTTACCTTTATAATTTTACTCTGATTTCACATTTGACACTTTGATGCTGTGTGCCATTCGATAAAAATAAAAGTATATTTCTATATTATTTGGTTGTGTTTTTTGAAATCGTACATACAGGGTGTTTCTGAAATGGACAACCATTTCAAAGTCAGGGAGAAACCCCAATTTTTGAAACGGTGGCCCTTTTCAAATCTTGGAATATTTATACTTATTCTGAGCACCACAATTTTTTTTACAATCAATGGTTCTCCATTGTTTCAATGATATGATAAGGCTGAGTATGCTTGCATACAATGTATTATTATTATTATTATTATTATTATTGACAAAGTGACAACAATTTCTGTTTGTTAAAAAGCATTAACTAAAAATTATACAGCAGTCTGATAATTGAAGATTCCACAATTTTAATCTATTTAGGAAGTTTTAGTTCAATGAATTTTTTTCTCTTTAGTAAAAATCTACAAGTAATGAATTTAAATTTTAAATAAAATGTGCTTTTCATTTAAGGATATATTGTATACTTTTCTTGTAATTTTATTTATTTATTTTTAACTATATATTGTGCATGCCACTTCATATGACAGAAAAGAACCTCATTCATGCTAAAGAGATTGGCTACATGGATTAAGGAAAAAGTATCAGATTGTCAATTGAAAATGTTTTAGCTAATACAGCAGTTTTCTGAATACTTTTAAATGTAGCACAAAATGTTACTCATGATGGAAAGGTAGGATTCCTGCTAAAAATTATGAAATTCTGTCTTTGAAGCATATTAGAATGGGAGACACCTGCCCCGACTCTATTGGGCTAGGTCACATGTTCGAGGAATTTTGATTAGTGGTTCATGATGGGTCAAGCTATTTTTATCTTAAAAATGGCTCAGACGATTTGAATTAAATTTTGTATATGGTTTTTGGGCATGAAAAAAATCATTGAGCTAGGTCACAATGCTCGAGAAAATCCAATTAGTGGGTCAAGCTAATTTTATCTAAAAAACAGCCAAGACTATTTTGACTAAATTTTATATTCTACGGGTTTCGGGCATGAGAAGACAATTGGGCTTGGTCACATGTTCGAGAAAATTTTATTAGTGGATCATTTTGGTTATGGTATTTGAACTTAAAGCTAATTTTGACCGAACAGAGCTTGGTCTTCCCTGCTCATAAAATCCTGATTAAACGAATATATGTTAATTGTGGGATTTGTAGAATACTGATGATAATGCAATTTTAGTATGTTGTTACAGTCACTTACAGTATGTTCTTCCTCGAAGAGGGTGTACATAGCATTAAAATTATTTTATGAGGCGCACAAAAGAATCTGAATATATAAAAAAAATATATGTTAAATGCTTGATTTTTGTAATGCTGATGGTAATGAAATTTTATTATGTTGTTACAGTCACGTTTTTCATCAAATAGTGTGTGTATAACATTTATAGTTATTTTATAGAACTGCACAAAAGAATATAAATATATATGTTAAATGCGGAATTTGTAGAATACTGACGGTAATGAAATTTTAGTATGTTGTTTAAGTCAACTACAGTATGTGTTTTACCGAAGGTGTATAGTATATAGCATTTATAGCTCTTTTACAGGCCTACACAAAAGAATACAAATATATGTCAAATGCAGGACTTGTAGAAAGCAGACAGTAATGAAATTTTAGTATGTTGTTACAGTCACCTACAGAATGTTTTTTTTTTTTTTTTTTGAAGAGCATGGCTATAACATTTATAGTTATTTTACAGGACTGCACAAAAGAATACAAATATATATGTTAAATGCGGGATTTGTAGAATGCTGAGGGTAATGAAATTTTTATATGTTATTACAGTCAACTACAGTATATCTTTTATCGAAGAATGTGTATATAGCATTTATAGTTATTTTACAGGGCTGTACAAAATAATACAAATATAGGAAACAAATATATGTTAAATGCAGGATTTGTTGAATGCTGAGGGTAAGGAAATTTTAGTATGTTGTAACAGTCAACTACAGTATGTGTTTTATCGAAGAGGGTGTATATAGCATTTATAATTATTTTACAGGGCTGCACAAAATAATACAAAACGAATATGTATTAAATGTGGTATTTGAAGAATCCTGACAGTAATAAAATTTTAGTATGTTTCACAGTCAACTACTGCATGTCTTTCCTAGAAGAGGGTGTATATAACATTTATAGTTATTTTACAGGGCCACACTAAATAATGCGAATTTATTGCAAATGCAGGATTTGTAGAATGTGAGTGGTAATGTAATTCTAATATGTCATTTTACAGTCACCTACCACTTGTTTTTCCTAGAAGTGGGTGGTTATAGCATTTATAGTTAGTTACACATGGCAGTAGATATATAAAATGAATGTATGTTAAATGATGGATTTGTAGAATCCTGATGGTAATGAAATATAAGTGTATTGTTACAGTCACCTACAGGATCTTTTAATGGAAGAAGGTGTATATAGCATTTATAGTTTTTTTAGAGGCCTCATAAAAGAATACGAATATATGAAACAAAAATGTGCTGAATGTGAGATTTTCAGGTTGCTGACATTAATAAAATTTTAGTATGCTGTTACAGTTATCTACAGCATGTTTTTCTTTGAAGAGGGTGTATATAGCATTTATAGTTATTCTACAGGGCCGCACAAAGAATGCAAATATATGTTAAATGCAGGATTTGTAGAAGGCTGATGGTAATGAAATTTTATGATGTTGTTACAATCAAGTAATGGGGGTTTTTTTGTTGAAGAAGGTGTATGTAGCATTTATAGTTATTTTACAGGGCCACTCAAAAGATTTTGTTGGGTTTTTTTGTTGAAGAAGGTGTATGTAGCATTTATAGTTATTTTACAGGGCCACTCAAAAGATTACAGACATATGAAATGAACATATTTTAAATTCATGGTTTATGGATACTGATGTTAATGTATTTTTAGTATGTTGTTACAGTCAGATAGACAGGCAGTAAATAGTATACATACAGATAGTTAGCATGCAGACAGTAGTCAGTCATACAGCAGATAAGTAGACAAAGCAGACTAACAGACAGCTGATTGAGTATAGACAATCTGAGAAACAGTAGACAGATGATAGACATATATCAGACAGACAGAAAGAAGTCCTGCGATTGGTACTTAAAGGGGGCAGGGGGCAGAACCCCCTTGTATACATATAAAAAAAAGCTTAATTTTTGATTTTCTAATATTTTATGAAATTTATTTTAATGTGCCTTCTTACTGCAAATATATAATATATTTTTATTTCTTCCCTTTATTTATTTTGTCTTGTAATAAAGATAAATGCTGTAGGATTTTTTTGGGGGGCATAATAGAGATCTGGGGGGGGGGGGATTGCACTTTCTGACAATTAAAAACATAAAATCTCAAATTTTCCAGAAGGAACATTTCAATCCTCCAGGGACAGAGGTAATATCCTCCTGGGCCACTCCCTGAATTCAACACTGCTACTTTTTTAGTTAAAATAAAATGATTAAACATTTGAACTCTTGTAGCCAAAAATGTCATATTAAAATAAAATGAAATAGGAGAAGTAATTGATATTTTGAAAGAACATGTTATTCAAAGTCAACTTTCATGTGATTTTATTGTAAGCTATCCCCAAATAACAGCGAGTGTATTAATTGTTATAAATGAGACTGAACATTCAGATTTTTACATTGTCTTAATGTTTTATATTTATAATATATTGCACATTCAATTGTGATTTATTTAATTATATACAATTCTGTTCAATTTAGGTAAAAGTGAGTTTGAAAAGCAACATTAAATTGGTAATTTATTTATATTACATACAGAGTAGTGTTTCCCCCAGAATAAAAAAGGGCAGGGTGCTGCTTCAAAAAAAGGGCACTTTATAAAAAGTGATATTGAAATTTTTTGTTTTAATTGCGGTTCATTCTAGAGCTGTTGCGTGTATCTGATGGACACAGCATGACTGTTTTGTTAAAATATTAAACTTTGCTTACTATTTGAAAAAAAAAATCATATAATAAAATGTATCTTGCATCAAAATAAATTGCAATTTCATTTCTTATTATTTATTACAATACAATTTAATAAAAACAACGTAATTTTAAAACAAAATCAGCATGGAGTCCAATAGATGCCACGCAACCTCAGGCGCGAAAGTTTTAGAGCTGAGATTGCTATAGGATTAATGTTTCTCGTTTCTCAATATCGGGAGGGAATCATACAATTAAGATAAAAATCATCATTTTCTCAAAAACATTTAAAGAAGTTTTGTTGAAGAATTGATATGTCAGGAGTAAAATTGGCACATTTCATTATCTCTGTAATAAAACTGAAAATTCTCAAACAATAATATTACCTTTTAAGCCTAATTTAGTTAATTAGAAAATTCCATGAATTGTATTAACTAGTAGAAAAAGTCTCAGGTAAAGTGAAATACATATGTAAAAAACAAAATAAAAATTAATATAAAGTTTGCAAAAATAAATGAACTTTTTGCAATAATTGCGGTTATTCTTCTTTACATGCCTCTTAAATGAATAATTCACAACTCTTTTTAATATCAAACATAATAGCATACAAAATTATTGCTTTAAAAAGGTGAGTCATAAAAATTAATTTTTAAAAATCTGGATTCACCAAATAAAATTTATTTTGTTAATAAAAACCATTTTAGCAATATGCAAAGAGAAGCATATGTACAAAAGAGGTATATTAGAGATGAGCCCCACCAATAATTTTCCAAACTCTACACCTATGGTTTGGTGTATTTTCTGAAATCGTGCCAAAATGGTATTTCTGAAATGGTCTACCATTTCAAGTCAGGGAGGAACCCCAGTTTCGTAAATGCCATTTCAAATCTTAGACTATTTATAGTTTTATGTTTGAGCATCATAGTATATATTTAAAAAATAACAATCGAAATAATTTAGAATTAAAAGAAAGCACATATATATTTACATTCTACGTTAGCTAGATTTCAGAAAGGACATCGAGGGCTAAACCACGCGAGTTTTGCCACAATTTTTAATACCTTAAAAATGTTAATATTAATAAAGTGCGATAAATACATACTTTTGGCAAAACTTTCATCCTGCTGTAGATGAGTTGCTGGTGAATGGAGCTTCCCCTATTTTACATGCCAGAATAGATTTCATCAATAGTCGAAAAAATATTGCTTGCGTGTAAGATTCAAATAAATCAGTACACTTCAGACAATATTTATTCAACTGTGCCAATGAAAAATGATGCTGTTTTGATACACCGTACCCATAAACGAGAAGCAGAAGATGCAATCAGTACTTCAGAGGATGACTCATGGGAATTCCTTGTCAATGCTACAGGCTAGTATGCAGAATCTCTCACTTGAAAATCAATAGATGAAAACCTTTAATCTAGTGCCTTTGGGACCTGATCCGATGTCTAGAGTCATCCAGGTAGAATAAGTCAACAACAAAATTGGCTCTACAAAAAAAAAAAAAAAAAAAAAAAAAAAGAAAAAAAAAATATATATATATTTCAGATTTTAAATGCTTGGTTGAAGCAAAAATTTAAGATATAAATATTTTATAAAATTTCCAGTTTGATAATAATACTCAAATATACTTAAATGAAGTAGATAATGATAATTTCAGGGTCTCTTTAACATAAAAAATACTTTTACATTTTGTATATTTATTTAAAAAAATATATATATATATATTATTTTTAAATACTCATGAGTATATCAAATAATATTTTCTAATCTATAATTAAAATTATACCATAATCATAGATAAATTACAGAGGATTACTTTTTTTCACACTACTTTACTACTCTACTGTCTGTAATCTTCAGATAATTTTAACCTATCTCTCGGGCTCAGGCATATCACACAAGAATAAATTTTTAATCAACAGAACTACACAATACAACATATTGTGTTACAAAATTATCATTAGAATATTGACTAAATTTTGTTACAAAACTTGTTTTTCCAATTAATAGATAGTATGTAATTTGTATGTTGCTATAAAAATGATAAACATCAGAATATGCAAAGACATATGCACAAATCTTGATAGAAATTCTCAGTAAACCTATATATTACACTATAATATGTGTTGAAAAGATTTTGACAATGAGTCTTTATTTGGTTGCAGAATTTTCAATCTTATGTCAATTTATGATTTTGTAAGCAATCTTAATTTAAAATAAAATTTAATCATATACATTGTTAAATCAGGCAGATAAGAAATTTCTAAGAATTAAAGATGCAACATACACAAACAGAAAAATCAGCAATATGATAGATGCAGACTAAAGCTAATTTAGATGTTTATGCTAACAATGTTTATTTATTTTATTTTTGCGAGAGGAGGAGGGACTAAAATTAAATTTTCTTAGATATTTGTAAAATAAATAACAAAATTCAGAAGATTCTAAAATTACTCAGTATAGTACTTTAAATCACTACACAACATAGTTTATTATTTTTAAATCTCAAATAACAAACTAGCATTAAATGGCCAAAAACATGCATCTTTAGAATTTTTTTTTCTTTTAAGAATATTTATATTAGCTACAGTAGTTTGCTTCATATTAAACAGAGATAACCTGATATTATATAAGATAACTATCCGTGTATAGGTTTCATTGATGCATATAAGAAATTTCAAATCCTTTTGGCAGTTTATGATTAGGTCCTTAATTTAAGTCTGACATATTTGAAAATTTTAATCTAACGAAATATTATTGCAAATTTTGCCGTAAACACAAGAAGAAGAACAGAACACAGACAAAATAAAGACACACACAATATAATTACAGAAAAAAATTAATTGGTAACTTACCGATAAAAAAAGCAACATGACAGCCGTTTTTACAGTAATACAAGTAACACTCTTTCATGGCACTTGTTTAGAGGCAAAGTGCTAAAATTTCGAGTTGTTTTTCAGTAATTTTACTGACTATTATTATTCATTACTGACTATTATGATATAATTATTACGTTTGAATTTAAAATTCTTTTTGTTTGACAAAATATTTCGAATTTACGTAATAAAATTACTGAGAAAAGATTTATATTTCAAATAGAAAAACACATACAAATAGCTTATGTCGTCCTTTGATTGCCGACTCAGGACAGCGCCAAAATTCCCCCTATAGTCCGTTTGAATCGCGAATTGCAGACATCTTTGTAAAGACGAAACGACGAGTCTGTTGAAATTTTCTACTTATTTCAGCGGCATCGAGATCTTTCTGGCTCGTTTAGAAAACATTTTTTCAGAACTGAAAAAAATATAACAAATACTAGTACAAAAAATTTATTAACATTGAAATTGACAGAGAAATAATACAATAAATAAGAGAAAATAACTTACCTTTCAAAAACTTAGGACATTACAAACACGTGCTGAAACCTGATTTCTTCACGCCGCAAGCTTGTCTGTTAGGATTCTATTGTCTGTGGGTATTGCTGCCTGGGCTTTTACGCTTCTGCGACTGCGTCAATAGTCGCTACGTCACCACAGAAAGCATTCTAATTGGCTGATATGAGAAACATGAATATTTCATGTACGTTTACAAAGCGATGGATAACATTTTACCCGCGTTACAAATAAAATGTTAGTAAGCATACAGATTTCTGTAGCTTTACAAAAACTAGTTTTGTAGACTTACAGATTTTTTTTACAGTGTAACAGAAAATTAATATGATACGTTTGTTGTAATATAGCGCTAACGTGTACCTTAAAAAGAGTGAGTGTCAGTTTATAACGTAATTTCCCTTATTCCTGAGCAGTACATTTCCCCTGATACATTTTGTTAGCTGCCGTAACAAAATATATGGACTTGATCTTAGTATCTCGGAAGACATTAAATTCAATATACGATTGTATTAAGATAAGAAACATAATATTGTGGATTTGAGTTTGGAGTGATATCGAATATATGCATCACGTCTATAAATCATATTGCACATCATATCTGAACTTTAATACTGATTTTAAAATATTTAAAGATTCGATATGTGTTTTTAGGTGCGTTCGTAATTATATAAATACGTAGCACCTACAGTCGTCGACTGGTCTGTCCGTCCGTTCGCTTATAACAGCGCAAAAACTACCCAACCGAATGGTTTGAAATTTAATAAATATAATCGTTGCAGCATTTTGTCGGGTCATTTCAAATTTTATGAAAATTGATTCAAAACTTAGCAAACATATTAATGAAAGTTTTCTTCATTCTATTAAATCCTATCATACGTAATATAATAAAAACGCAAGTCATGTGACTGAGGTAAACAGATACGGGCAGACGATTTCTTTTTTCATATGCCAGGACGCCATTTTTATTCAAAATTTTTTTCAAATAAAATTGCATAAAAGTTTCATTTTTAGAATGATCGTTAAAAAAAAAATGGTTTGTTTGAGAGATGAGTTACATTCAAATATGTATTTAGATTCTAAGATAACTTCAGTTGAAATTAGGTTGACAGCTTAAAATCTCAAGCCATTAAAGTAAATAAACACAAGGTATTCATTTATTATGAGTCATAAAAATATTAAATCTTGGAGGTAATCATTAGCCAAGCAAGAATCTCCATGGTAAATTTTGTGAAAAAAAAAATCTCATCTGTAAACGTGACATACATAATAAGAGAAAAAGCATACTCATTTCGCCCATAACAGACGGTATAAATGATTTCACTGAAATAATAACGATGCTGTAGTTACTAGTTGTAGGACGAACGTACCTCATTTGTTACGTTTGACGTACAATTTCCAACTTGTTTAGTTTAGAATGCTTTATTGAAATGTCTGTTACCGCTTCCCTTGACCTTGGCTGTTGCGCGCGTCTCCAAGGCGCATTCTATTGTAATTTGTGTTTTGCCGTTGGCAACATTTAATATTTGTTATTCGTTTGTTTATCGGCGATCTAAGCGGACCTATGGTGCGTTCGCTGGATCTACAATCTTTGAATAATGTAAAGGTAACATGTATATAATATTCGTGTACATAAATTAATTTTGAAGCAATATTTAGTTTTAGTTGAACCAGCGACCATTAGTATTCACTCGCAGCATCGACATTAATTTGGTCCGCTCTCGGAGTAATTTGATTCTAATTAGTTAGTGCTAGTATTATAGTTAGAAATTATAGTTAGTTCATAATGACTACATTAGTGACTTTAAATCGTATTAGAGGCTCTGTAAAGGCTCAACTCACTAGATTAGAAAATCTAGTAAAGGACGAAACAGTTCAATGGACTAAAGTAAAAATTGAAACGAAACTAAAGGTGCTTGAAAAGATTTCCAGTAATGTGGATACCCTGCGTACTGATTATTATGCAACAGTTCCTGAAGATCAAAATATGACAGATAACGACAATTCACTAATCGAATTGGAGGAAAGATTACAAGATTTAGAGGTAGGTCTCCTTCAATTAAATTCTGATGAATATGAAAATAAAAATTCTCAATTCAAATTACATAGTTGTAAGATAAAATTGCCAGAAATTCCGCTTCCTCAATTTAGCGGGAAATATGAGGATTGGAATATGTTTAAAATTGAATTTAATAATATCGTTACAAATAATGACGAACTGTCAGACGTTCAGAAATTACATTATCTTCACTCAGCATTAAAAAATGAGGCTAAACTGTTAGAAACTCCAGAAGATACATTTAATTCGTTGTTCAAAGCTTTAGAAAATAGATTTGAGAATAAAAGAATTATGGTTAATATTCATTTAAAAGCTATACTAGAATTTGAAAGAATTATGCATGAGTCAGCCAAAGAATTAAGACGTTTAGTAGATGCGATAAATAAAAACATCAGGGCTTTAAATAACTTAGGATTTGAAAGAAATAAACTTTCAGACATTTTGTTAATAACTATCATTTTAGATAAATTTGATAAAGACACGAGAAAGCAATTCGAACTGTCTATAAACACGTCAGAAGTAACAATTTTTGATAATTTAATGACCTTTTTCGAAAAGCGAAGTCAATCACTCGAAAGCATAAACAAAAATATAGCTACAAGAATAAAAAACACTAATGAAATGAAATCGAAAGCATTGGTCGTTAATTCAAATTCTTCCGAAAAACAGTGTGTTATTTGTGATTCATTTCACCCTCTTTTTAGATGTAAGAAATTCCTTGACATGAAATTTGATGAGTGATTTGCGATCGTTAAAAAATAAAAACTTTGCCTTAATTGCTTCTCACCGAAACATCTTGCAGCAAAATGCGGATCGAAATTTTTATGTAAGCATTGCAACTCAAGGCACAGCAGCCTTTTACACAGAGAAAACTCGGTTGTTCCCAATGATTCATCACGTCATCAAAAGCGAGAGATAGAGCAATTAGAAGAAAGGAATGTGACGCCGGATATCTATTCGCAAAATCTTTCGAACTATTTACTTTCAAATAAGAATGTTATTTTTTCAACTGCAATAATTGATATTAAAACTATTAAAGGAAATTTTATTCGAGGAAGAAATCTTTTAGACTCTTGCAGTCAAATTAATTGTGTGTCATTTGACTTTGCAAAAAAATTGGGTTTAAAGAAAGTTAAGGTTGTCGCTCCTGTATCAGGGTTAAATGGAACATGTACAACACTTAATCCTAAAATTAAAACTATAATTTCAAATAAAAATAGAGCTTTCACAAAGGAACTGGATTTTTTGTAGTGCCAAAAATAACAGAAATAACGCCATTAACGCCCATTCATATAGAAATTTCTGATATACCTACACATATTTCGTTAGCAGATGATACATTTAATATACCAGGAAAAATAGACTTATTATTGGATGCCGAATGCTTTTTTAATTTATTAAAAGCAGGTCAAATTCGCTGTACTTCACAAAACTTATTATTTCAAGAGACAGTGTTCGGTTATGTAGTAGCTAGCGGTGTTGTGAATAATTCCTCACCTGATTCTCAATATTGCGGTTTACTCACTCAAAACTAAAAAATAGAAAAATCATTGCAAAAATTTTGGGAAATAGAAGATATTAGTGATTCTAATTCTCAGCTTAGTAAAGAAGAACAATTTTGCGAAAAGCATTTTGAAGAGACACATTATCGAACATCCAACGGTCAATATGTAGTGAGTATGCCTATGGAGGATGCCACACTTTTAGGAGAATCCAGAAAACTGGCTGAAAAAAGACTTGATCAAGTTTGGCAGCGGTTAGATAGGGATTCGAACTTGTAACTACTTTATTCGACATTTATGGAAGAGTATAAAATTTTAAATCACATGGAATTAGTAGAGGAATCTGAACCCGGAGAAGTCTGTTATTATATACCTCATCATGGGTATACAGACCAGAGAAAATCTCTACACGCTTGCCCGTTGTTTTTAACGCGTCAACGCTCACAACGTCTGGTTTGTCATTGAATGACATCCTTTTAAAGGGTAAAATTCCGCAACAGGAATTGATTCAGATTATGATTCGCTTTCGAAAACACAGGTATGCGTTCACAGCTGATGTAGAAAAAAATGTATCGAATGATATTAGTAGATCCCTCACAAAGAAACCTTCTTAGAATTTTGTGGAAGGACAGCATTGACGCGCCAGTACAAATTTATAAGCTGAATACAGTGACTTACGGGACATCGAACGCTCCTTACTTAGCTACTCGTGCTCTTAAGCAATTAGCAATAGATGAACAAAACAATTTACCTCTAGCATCGTCGGTCGTCTAAAATGATTTTTACATTGATGATGTTCTCTCTGGAGAATCAACTCTCGAAAGGGCTAAAATCCTTCAATTTCAATTAATTAATCTGTTAAAACTCGGAAACATGAAGTTGCACAAATGGTGTGCAAACCACCCAGAGTAATCGAATCTGAAAATAGGATTGCCACCGAATACAGTTTCGATGATCAACCAGAGTGTACTTCGATAAAAACCTTGGGTGTTCTATGGGATCCACAGAGTGACTGTTTTCAATATAAATTAAAAATTTCCGACAAGGACCTTTATAGTAAACGAGATGTTCTCTCTCTTATTTCGAAAATCTTTGACCCACTGGGTCTACTTGGTCCTGTAATAACAAGAGCCAAGATATTTATGCAGAAGCTCTGGCTAGCCAAAATCGATTGGAATGAGCCATTGCCGGATTTCCTGGCAAGAAAATAGAATGACTTTGTATCCACCCTCTCAGAGTTAAAGAACTTAAAGGTTCCCAGACACGTTTTTTGAGAAGATTGCATAATAATGCATGGGTTCGCTGATGCTTCGTTGTCAGCATATGGAGCTGCAATCTATGTTCAATCCTTACCGGTTGAAGGATCTCCTACTGCAGAACTTCTGTGCAGTAACTCCAGAGTGTCGCCCATAAAGACTGTGACAATTCTCCGGCTGGAATTGTGCTCTTGTCTTCTATTAGCTAAGTTGATGCATAAAGTTCTACCATCACTGGACGTTCAAATAGAAAATGTTGTTCTCTGGACTGACTCCACGATTTCTCTCGCATGGTTAGAAACCCCCCACATCTGCGAAAAACTTTTGTTAGTAATCGAGTTGCCGCTATTCAAGACCTTACGGACTCGCACCAATGGCAACACATATCATCCGAAAACAATCCAGCTGATGTTATATCTCGAGGACTGAATGCCAAGGAACTGTTGACTTGTGAATTTTGGTTTTGTGGTCCGAATCTTCTTCGTGAAAAAATTCAGCAGGTAGAAAATCATCCGGTAGATCTTGACAGTAACAATGACTATGCTGCAGAACTGAAACCAATTCAGGACTATACCTTCGCAATTAAGACTGAATTTTCCTTGTTTAATTATTTATTTACTTTGACTAATAATTTTCTAAAATTGATTCGTGTCATAAGTTATATTTGTAGGTTTGTAAGTAATTGTCGAAATACTGAACAAAAAAAACTTGGGCCATTATCCTCTGCTGAGTTAAAGAAAGCTGAAGTATTTCTTATAAAACAGGTACAGTATTCTTCATTTGCTGAAGATCTAAAAAATTTGAAGAACCAGAGAAACCTTTCAGGTAATAGTAAATTGAAATTTTTGAATCCATATTTAGATTCCGAAGGAATTATTCGTGTAGGAGGTCGCTTAGACAATTCCAGTCTGACCTATGAAAAGAAACATCCTATTGTACTACCTCATAATCATAAATTAAGTGATATTATTTTTGAATATTATCATGTAAAGTTTTTCCATCTAGCGCCGCAGTCATTATTGCATCATGTTTGGCAAAAATATTGGGTACTAAATGGAAGATCTTTGGCTCGTAAAAAAATACACAAATGTATAGCCAGGTTTTTGAAATAAACCCATGGGGGCAAATCAAATCATGGGAAATTTGCCCTCAGAAAGAGTAAATCCTAGCCCACCATTTGAAAAATGTGCGACTGATTTTTGTGGACCCTTTCTGATTAAGTAAAAAAACCAAAGAAAAGGAAATTATAATAAAATTTTTGTAGCATTATTTGTTTGTCTCGCCACTAAGGCAATCCATTTAGATATAGTTACCGATTTAAAAACCAAATCATTTACTGCTACCCTAAAACGGTTTTTCGCTAGAAGAGGTAAAAGCTTAATTATCATGTCAGATAATGGACCTATTTTTGTAGGTACTAATACGGAGTTGAAAAAATTACATGCTCTGGTATGTAAGCCTGATGAAGAATTGTCTAATTATTTGGCCTCCGAGTCTGTCACTTGGAAATTCATCCCTCCTCGTTCGCCCAATTTTGGTGGATTGTGGGAGGCTGGGGTGAAATCTTTCAGGTACCATCTTAAAAGAACCTTAGGCAATTCTCGAGTCACACTCGAAGAATTTTGGACATTAACGGCAGAAATCGAAGCATTTTTAAATTCTCGCCCCTTAATACCCTTGTCGCCCGATCCAAATGAAATTGAAGTCTTGACCACTGGCCATTTTTTGATAGGTCGACCCATCACTTCAATTCCTGAACCTGATTTGACAAAAATTAATGATAACCGACTGTCAAATTGGCAGGCAATCACAAAAATGACATAATTAATATGGAAAAAGGATTACTGGAACCATTTACAGCAAAGATCCAAATGGTATATTGAAAAAAAAAATCTAAAAGAAGGATGTATGGTCATCGTAAAGGAGGACAATTTACCCCCAGGCAAATGGGCAATGGGCCGTGTTCTAAAAGTAATACCTGGATCTGATGGAAAAATTAGAGTTTTAGAAATTAAAACAGCAAAAGGTGTAGTTACGTGGTCCATCTCAAAAGTTTGTCCTCTTCCATTAGAAACTTGAATCATTAATGCAATTATATTAGTGTCATTTATTGTTTGTATATATGTATATATGTTTTTTATTGTTTTTGAAGGGTTGTTATGCATATTAATTACTATATTGTTTTAACGGTTAGACATGTATAATGTTTAAAAGTGAAGTATGTAGGTGTTTTGGAACTTGTATGTAATTGTATTTTAAATAATTTTTATTGTAAGCAATATGTTTAAAAATATTTAGTGTTGTATTTGTTTGAATGTTGGCACATGTCAACGGGGGCCGGTATGTTACCGCTTCCCTTGACCTTGGCTGTTGCGCGCGTCTCCAAGGCGCATTCTATTGTAATTTGTGTTTTGCCGTTGGCAACATTTAATATTTGTTATTCGTCTGTTTATCGGCGATCTAAGCGGACCTATGGTGCGTTCGCTGGATCTACAATCTTTGAATAATGTAAAGGTAACATGTATATAATATTAGTGTACATAAATTAATTTTGAAGCAATATTTAGTTTTAATTGAACCAGCGACCATTAGTATTCACTCGAGGCATCGACAATGTCTTTATTGAAAAATTTTAATAGGTAATTTCATTGTTGTTATTAAAAAAAAAGGTGTTTTTTTTATATTTCTAGTAAATAGCAAATGTTTTACAAATTATAGATGCTAAATTAAATATAATTTATAATAAAATATGATAATATGCAAAGTAAAATGTTATTTTATTTCTCCCTTTTTAACACTTTCCAACCTAGTTGAAAAGTGTTTATGACTTCGGTTTGTCTGGCCGAATGGCTGTCTGTCCGTGCTCTAACTCGTGTAAATGTGCACGGATAACCCTGCGATTTTTATATGTTATTGTCGTGTACTGCAGCATGTTCCATCTTTCAACTGAAGTGTGTATCACTTACAGTTTTTTTACAGGGACAGTCAAAATATTCCGTTACGTTACAGTTAATGGGAAATAATCGTTTCAAGTGCATTTTGATGATGTTACGTCATTTAAAACATGATGAAATTGATATACAATTTTGAAGCGCACTAAAACATGCTTTTTGTAGAATATGGGGTGCAAAGCTTTAATTATTCATTTACAGGGTCAAACAAAAGAATTCTGTTACACATTGTTCTATGGAGAAAAATCGTTTGTAGTGTAATTTGGTGATATTTCACTATTTTAAACATAATGAAAATTATATGCATTAGTGAAGTGCACTATAAATTGATCTCTTTAAATTGTGGTGTGCATTGTGTTTATTTACAGGGACACACAAAAGATATTGGTTACAGTACATGAGCGATATATAAAGTCTGCGTGATAAGTGCGTTTTCAATTTTGGTTTGCGTTTTTAAGTTTAACTAAATTTTTTTCATAGTACGTGTTTGTTTATAAACTCGGTTGTTCATATACAGGGCTACACAAGGGAATCCGTAAGTATTACAGACTATGGGAGTGGAGTGCTTAAGGGTAGTTTTTAATTGTGCTACACATTTTCCTGCTGAACTATATTTAGTAGATTAATAGAAGTTTGTGGAATATAAATAAATTCATACACAGGGCTACGCAATGAAAAATATACATTGTCGTTTACGATTGGTAATTGCTGCGAGGGAGTTTTAAGTTGCCCTTTAGCTTAACATGTGGTGTGTACAAAAGTCTTCAGATAATATACAGGGCTGTACAAAAGATTTCGAGTGCATTTCCATCGATTGGCGAAAATTGCTAAATGAGAATATTCTAATATAACTACATTTTATTATGCTATATATCCACATCTATTGATTATATACAGGGCTGAACAAAATAGTTTGACTACTTTTTTGACACTGGAAGGTAATTTCGAAAACTGTATTTTTCAATGTGGTATATGTTTTCTAAACTGTTTACATATCTTCTTTCACCTTATTTAACGGTGAAGTTTCGTTACAGTTTTCTGGCTGTGTTGGAAAGTGTTTCATAATCTATGCTTGATGCATGACTTTTCGTTCTTGTTTTATAATTATCTACGGATATACTGCTTAACAGAAAATTAATGTGTTACGTTTGTTCTAATACAATGCTAATATAATGTATCTTTAAAAAAGCGAGTGTCAGTTTATTGCAATTTCCCTTAAATCCTGTGTAGTATATTATTCTCTGATCTATTTTATTAGCTACCGCTACAAAATACATGGCATTAATCATAGCAACTCGAAAGACATTAAATTCAATATATATCAAGATAAGAAACATGATATTGTAAATTTGAGATTGAGTTTATATCGAATATATGCATCACGTTTGCACATAATTTACAGTTTAATATTGATATTAAAATGTTTGAAAGGCTGAAACGTATTTTTTAGTTAAAAAAAATCCATATTTATTAGTATTAATACTATTTATTAATTCCATTTTTTAATAGGTAATTTTACTGTGGCTATTTAGAAACGAAAGTCTTTTTAATGTTAGTAATTTTTTTTAATATATCGAGTTACAACTACTATTCAATTCTTCAAAGCTTTTTTGTAATATAAGACATGCAGAAATTATTAATTCATATTTTCATGATTGTTTCCATCTATATGTAAATATGGATGAAAACTCATATGTATAAAAACTCATATGTAAAAATAACTCGTATGTATATATGCAGATGGTTTTTTTTGGGCATAAAACATTATTGTCATAAATTATTTATATTTGTAAAAGTGTTCAACAGAATATGTTTTCTTTTAGAATATGAAAAGAACTTTTCAAAAATTTTGTTTGATTTCACGTACAAAATTTATTTATTTTACAAACTCCTATGTGTATTATCAATATAACTGCACAGAAAAAATAAAATATATATTATTAATTAAATTTTTGTTAATATAAAAATTGTGCAATTTATATAAATACTATGTGGCAATCCGATGTGTTCCTCGTATAATGGCATGGGACCATTCGATTTATTAAGATGTTCAATAAATCTAATTTTACTGTAAATTTAGACGCTATTTATAATATTAAATATTAAGTACCAATTATAAAATCATTTTTACAATACACGCAAAATATACAGTAATAAATAAATAACAAAAAACTATAAATTCTAATAAAAAATAAACGATAAAATATAATAAAAAAAAATAAACTATAAACTATAATAAATAAACAAACTATATAGTTGTCAAAAAATAAGAGTTACTACAATTAGTATAATTGGCGCCGTGATTGGCGCAGTTGTATCCGAACTAGTGCTCCTTATTAAACGTTTATACGAGTATACGTATAATACGTATTATACGAGGTGCAGATTTTGGATACGTATGATACGACCAAAACGGTTATACGTATTATACGAAACAGCATTTACGGTACATCGTATATACGGATCTTACACCAGTGGTTAAACGTATCAACGTTTAAACGGTTTTCGTTCATTGCTTAAAAAATTATGCCTTTCTCCTGCTAGTCTGTGGATCAGAGACTTTGATAAACACCCGTTGTGTCCTGTGCAGTCGGTACTTGAAAAAAAAAAAATCGGAATATTTTTCTCTCAGTTTAGATTTTGTTTTTTTCAACCTCAAATCTAAACTATTAATTATGAAATGATTTACTATGAAATGATTTACCTTTCGCATATATGTAACACACGCACATAGCTTATTTTGATTTATGGAGTGGACATTTCGCCCGAAACATTAGTATTGCAGAACATAAACTTCATATTTTATACTGACAATGATTAAACCAACTCCTGGTTACATAATCTTATTTTTATTTTAAAGACTCCCACAGAGGGCACTCCCCCCACCAGCCTATATCCCTAGTGACGATAATCGGCCCTAAGAAAATAACTAACTAAACATATACTTTTATTTTATTTAAGAATACTTTTTTCTGTCTTAAGAATATTTTGAAAATACGTTGCACTGCAAAAAAGAAAAGAGAAGGCAAGTCATTTTAAGCTTGTGTGATTGCGTTCTGAAACCTGCAGTGACGATTATTTGTCAGGCTATAAGTAATCGAAATTTATAGGTACTAACACAAAAATGAAATTTGTCAAGATTAACAACAATTCTTAAAGCGTAATATCTTGTAATGAACGTACACTTTGTATAAAAATACCACGAGTGCCATGGTTAAAAAAATGAAATTGCGTTATACATTAACACAGAGTAGAAAACATTAGCACCGTGGAAAGAACAACATTTGACCCCCGGGCGCAATTTGAGTATACGCACAATATATATATATATATATATATATATGTATAATCAAAACAGAAAGAATATACTTAATAAGGTTTACAATAAATCTGAAACGTGTATATTCTTCTTATTTGCTCAAAAAGTCTTTTTACTTTCGTTATATATTTACAGCTAGCAGAACCATCCGGGTTTAACATAAATTAAAATACAATAATACGACAATAACAATGACGACAATATGACTTATGCATACTCAACCATAAATCGATAAAAAAGACAATTAGAAAAAAAAGCGTTACTTTAACTGAACCATAGTAACATTTTTCAGCTTTATAAATGAGAATGTGCGTTTTCTTTGCGCATACAATATAAAAATATACGATTTTCTTGAAAATGAAAAAAAAAAAAAAAATACCAACTGTCGTAACATTTTGTGAAATTAGCTTTCATATGGCGTCTATTTATATTATAAAACAAAAACATATCCGTGAGTAATGTTGACATCATATTGTCGGTAGCAACGACCTACCCATTAAATTTGGCTTGTACCGCATATTTGTAACTACTAAATATCGCATAATTTCATTTTTTAAACTATCAATTAGAAAAAAAATAGATTTTCAAATGTAGTTTGAAAGTTTATCTCAATTTACTGATTTTTTATGGATTTTATAGTTGTTTTAAAGTATGTATATTTTTAAATCTGTGTCTAATCCAATTACGATAGATTAACTTATTTGATCTTTATAAAGTAAAGACATTTATTTCTAAACATAGCACATTCAATTTTCATGCAGTCGAATAAAATACATGTACTCTCAATGTTATTCGTTTGAAAAGCATACCTCAATTTACTGATGTTTTATGGATTTTAAAGTAATTTAATATTCTTGAAAATTGTACGGAAAAAGAATGTTAAACATATACTTTGGCGACCAATACATTCTATGCAAATTATGCTACTTTGTGTAATTGCTATAAAATACTAATATTTTGTGAATGAAAACAGGTACCTGATTTAACATATGACAACACTTTCACCGGGGTAGACTTTCCTCTGAACCGATACGTGTCTAGTTAAAACAAGTTCTTTTACTTCATGAATCATGCACAGATATGCATTTATATTTATAAATAATGTGCATGTTAGTCAAACGTTGAGCTAAATTGCTTGAAGTTTCGCAAGTTTTTCATAATTTTTAAATAGTTAAAATACATTATATTATGTGTAAGAAATATTACATTTTAAATTACTAACTCCGCAAGAATTGTTACTTTTCGCCTACAGTTAATTGAGAAAAATGACTTTACTTGAGTGCGTGACGCACATGCACATTTGTATTTAAAACATGAAAGCGATTAAAGAAATCCAATACTAGTGTACTCATAGAAAAATTTTAAACAATATTATTAAATACTAAATTTAACTCCGAAATTATATTTACAATGTAATTTAAACAGAATTTGCTAAAATTGCGTTTTGAAATTATGTGATTTTTGATGCAGAACATTATTTTTCAAAAATATAGTGTTCTTTTAAGAATTGAATACTAATTTCGAAGCTGGTGAAATGAAAATGTCGCCACGTTGTCGAACTTATAAAAAATATATTAATTTTTAAAATTAAAATTAATGTTTTATATTAAAAAAATGCATTTAAATTTTTTTGCCATTAAACCATTTTACTTTTAATCCCATTTGTTTTAACACCCATTTTTGAAGAAAAAATAACGGAAAATACTGCATTGTTTCTTTAAATCCAGTTTTTATTAATAGGGCATCTACTGCCCACCTGCGTCCGAGGAATTTAAATATGCCTCCTTGGTTGAGGCTCAAGCTGAAATAAGTTACGCTGTAATGATTGCAAAATGTCAATATTTGACAGACGATTTTTGATTATGTTGAATAAAATGAATCATGAAGTTTGAATGCGTAAAAATATATTTTTATTTCTTAGAAAATTTACTTTAATATTAACAAACCAGTGGAAACAATTTGCCTTTGTAAAATTAGGCGCTTAATTATTTATTTTTCACCAAACGCATTTAAATATATGTACTATGTCGTTTAAAGCACTTATAGTAATCTTTGTACTATGCGAAAAAAATCACCCTGCCAAAATTGACGTCAGTTTCGGATTTCAAATTATAGCGAGTTAATCTGAAATTGGTTTATAAAAATATTGTCCATACGCAGTTCCTTTGAATGGCAACGGGAAAGAAATTGCATTAGAAATTGAGAAAAAAAAAGATTTCTGTAACGATAAACTATGGGAGATGTTTGAAAAAAGTGGTAATGATTCGTCTGAGAAAATTTTAAAGTTGACAGTGATTTTTACTCGTGATCTAAAACGTATGTGTATGAAGTTTCGTTCAAATCGGACAAAAACTGTAGATTTGTATAAGGAACATACATACCAAGAACGACTTTTATATATATAGATAATCGTTTATAGGGAAAAATAACAAGATTCTATGTATGAAATATATTATACAGATTACTAAAGCAACGCCATATATAACGAAATATACGTATACTTGAATTAAACGTATACTTGAATTATACGTTTAACCGATATACGCTTATACGTATCTGGATACGTTTAAACGTATATTTTAAGATATACGTATTATACGTATATACGTATATCGGTTAAACGTATAACTGAAATACGTATCGCATCGAGAGCACTAATCCGAACTGACCCGGATAATACCTTTGTCTTAAAAAAGCGCACATTTCCAATTATTTAATTTGACAAAGAGAAAAATAATCCTACTTTTGAGATTCGGCTTCTAATTTTGCAGCTCGTGGCGGAAAATGACGTCATTTTGACGATCTTAAACAAAAATGACGTCACATTGACTGACTTATTTCAGATTTATAAACTAAAATAAACGCTTAAAAAAGTGTAAATTTTTCTCACTTAACTGTTCCACTTTTAGGGCATCTTTAACGAGTCGAAAATCTACCTGTAATATGGAGATAAATGCATCAAGGTGCTTTTCCATTAGCGCGACCTCAGTCAAAACTGATGTTTCCATTAGCGCGACGCCAATTGTAACCAAGAATAAGAATATTAAACAAAGTTGCGTTACTACTTTATTACGTTATTACGTTTTTTACATTATTACGTTATTTACTTTATTACATTATTACGTTATTGCGTTACTACTGCGTTCACGAGATGAATTTCACGAGTAACAATATTTAGTGCGTCTGGCAGGACAAGACTGAAACTACGTTGTAACGTTATTACGTTACTACTTATGTTAATACCATGTTACTTCACGAGTAACTATAATTGGCGCGGTTGACAGGGCAAGACTGAATTTTTTTGCACGCTATCTAGTCGATGGGTGCCACCGTAATACTTACCCATCATGGATAAGCATAATATAAAATACGAAAATGAAACATGTGTAAACTATTTATAAAATGCATTGCAATTCGAATAAAATCGTGGTTTGTTGACGTCATAAACTTTAAATGCTCTATTACTGAACTGTGTAAAACAAACATTCTTATAACAACAAAATTGATAATCATATTAAATAACGGTTTACTACGTCGGATTAAGCGTCTAATTTCCAATTAAAATACATCTTTGAATTGAAATTTGAATGAAATACAGTGTCATGAAAAATCGAAGAGTGTGGGAAATACGATTACAAATATTTCGGAAACTAATTATCCGATCAACTTCATTCTTTATGCAAAATTTATGTTTTTTTATTGTCTTTGATATTCACCCCTTAAAATAAGCAATTTCGAAAAATTTTATATACCTTTTATCAGAACGAATATTTCGAGAGTCCGAAAAAAATAGTTCCGGAAAATCGAGGTCATGAATATTCAATATGCTTCTTCCCATTAATACATACTAAGTACATACTAAATTTCAAGTCTGTATCTCAATTTGTTCGGGAGATAGAGCGTTTACAGACACACAGACATACAGACACACACCCAGACAGAGGGACGGCATTTTTTTTTTTTTTCTAAAAGTATGTTTTTCGGAATCTTCAGTGTCTGAAATGTGTAAATCCGTCAAATTTTTATTTTCGATTTTCAAAACGATTACAAGACTTACCCTATACTACGTATGATGGGTAAGTAATATCTTTCAAATTCTCAATCACTTGGCGTGAGATTCACATTTTAAAGTTAATGCAAATTCTTCTTAAAAATGTTTAGTTATTCAAATCTATAATTATCCAGATTCTGTGTTAGTATTGTGTTACTTTTATCTCAAATAAATAGCTTTATAACAACATATACATATTCAAATATTCAAATTAAGCTCTCCGATGAAACATTTTAGAAATTGAACATAGTTTTCCGGATTCATAAGAAGATTAAATTCAATAATATGAGAAACAAACACTGGTATTAGAATTGTAATACTTTACTTTAGCTCTGTAGTTTTATGGATGAAAGTAGTTTTGCGTAAATAAATCAGTTTCCAAATTTAAATAATCAACATTAAAATAATTCAAGAATGTTTTCTTTAAGTATGAAAAGAGAAGTATTTAAGGAGAATATTTATTATGAATATCACATAAATTTCCTAAATCTGAATAGTTCCATTTGATTAATATGATAATATTTACAATAAGCATTTTAGATGATCATGCAATCTTAATAATATTGCACTGAAATTGAGAAAAGTTATTTGCAGTTATATTAGTTTTATCTTCTAACGATTTTCTATAATTATATCAAATGTATTTGTATACTATTATAGCAAACAATAATTTTGAGATTGCAAAAAAATACCAAATAAAAGTATTCTTAAGCCACAAAACTACTAAAATAATGCATATAGAAAAATTTTACAACTGATTGAAAAACCGTTCAAGCTGGAAATCGACCTCAGAACATTTTGCTTAAATTGCTAATGCTCTTTTAGTTGCGCTAATTGGGGTGACAACCAGCCAACCCATATAGGGTGGAGCGCTCGCCTATGGAAAAATATTTTTTTCTTCAAATCAAAATGGGACGGTGTGGGAAAGTTGCTCTATCATATCCTCATTCTAAATATAAAATATCTTTGAAAAATATTAATATTAAATACTGCACCAAGGTCATTGAATATTGAGAAAAAACGTAAAAGCGCTCGACTATGAAAAAAAATTGTTTTCACCAAATGAAAATGGGTGGTGTGGGAAAGTTTCCCTATCATATCTTCATTCTAAATATAAAATATATTTGAAAAATATTAATATTAAATACTGCCCCAAGTTCATTGAATATTGAGAAAAAACGTAAAAGTTGTGCATTTTTCCATTTTTTTCTTCAAGTATACAAACTTTTAATAATAATTTAATTTGAAAGGATGATCATCGAATTATTATTATTATTATTATATTTTTTAGTAAAATTATGTAATATTTAAATAAAATTCGCTTTTATTATAGGGTCATTCCATGTCAAATCAACACAAAAAAGTGACATTTTTTACCTGACCACCTCAGAATTTTATGATATTAAGCTCAATTGTTAGGATCATAGAGAAATTATTAAATATTCCGTGATAAGTCTCTATCTCTTTTGGTTTTGGAGATAATTAGCTTAAAAAATGGACAAAAATCGTAAATTTTTGCATTTCTTGCATTACAAATTTAATCATATATCATTCCCTAATTGACACAGGAACTTACCTTTGATGTCGTTAGAAAGTGCATGAATTGGGCTTTCATATGATATATCATATGCACATATTTTTTTAAAATTTTAATTCCAAGGTCAAACATTTTGACCTTTGACCTTTCATATTTTAAAAAATAGTATTTTAATTTTTTTCAAAAAAATGTATGTTACTGTTATACTTGTTTTCTATAATATCTGAAAGTATTAGTTTGGGACAATCATGGGATGCTGAGTTATAAATTAAAATGCAAACATCAGTACTAATTTAAGTTACAGATTTAGGCCGCTTAATTTTATGTTGTATGACTTATTGTATAACTTATGTGTGTAACTTAAGTATTAATGAAAACAAATTTTTTTTTTCATTGTAAAGTTCACAAAACAAAATTTTCTCTTACTTTTTTTTTTTTATTTGTGACGGTAGGGGGGGGGGAGAGACTGGGCTGTAGTAACAAACTACTGAATCATTCCGCATCAAATCAACGCAGACAACCTAACCTCTTATTCATTTTTTTAATGAAAACACATGTGAAAAACAAAGGATTATATATTATAAAAAATAATGGAAAGGATACAGCAGGAATTAAACTTAATACATCGAAAAATAAAAAATGAAAACTATGAATATCTTACGGAATCGTCAGAAGAACTTCATAAAAATATTCATAGTAAATAGATGTTATTTCATCAAATATTGTCAGCGTTATGCCTAAAATAAGCATTATTAAGCTCCTAATAACATATAAGAAACAAATAAAAATAACAACCTACTGGAGTTCAAATAACAAAATAGATAAATTATTAATCAACATAAATAGGAATTTGATCATAAAGTAATGTACAAAACTCCCCAATATATATTAAGATCTGTCTCATAATTTGTGATTATCAATAATTAAAGATTTATTTAATAATATTACAGTATAAAGAGACATTATTACTATTATTTTTAAATCTTAAATAAAACCTCTTTTAATAAATTTTAAGGCAAATTTCCTTCTAGAAGCAGTAGAAGATTCAGTTGAATTTCATTCAACATGGTTTATATATTACTAAATAAATTATAAAATAAATAGCTACTTTTAATGTACAATATTCTCGAGTCACAATATGGTTGAGTCATGTATATTCTAGTGAGTGCAAGCTGGACCTAGAATAAAACAGAACTCTCTTGCTGCTGAGCTTGTGACTTAGTCTGTAACCAGAGTTTCTGATGACAACTTACTCATTTGCTTTACAATGATAAATAATGAAATTGGATTTTTGTATATAAAATTATAAGAATATATGGTCGGAACCCATAATAAAAATGTTTATAAAAAACTGTTTATTTGTGTAACTGTTTTAGAAATTCAATCTATTACATTGGCTGGCCTAACTAAAGAAACAAATATTATTTTAACTCAAGCTACCAAACTGCTTTTTCCATTAACTTCAACTTATAAAATTATTGAAAAATTAAAATTTATTCCTATAAATAATCAGTAACATGTAATTATCAATTGGGGCTTTGATCTTTTGTGTTACGGAATGAAAAATCAGAAAAAATTGCACCACTTTGACACAATTTTTGTTTCATTTAAATCTTAACATAATGTCCTTTTCACCGTCACAAAATTTACATGTGTACCACTTTAATTTTCATACCCATATCTACTATTTTAAAAATATTTTAACGTGCAATAGATCCTTAATGAATATAATTTCCAAACTTGATGTCACATTTGCCAGCTACAACAGCAAACATAATAGTAATTCACATTATTTCCCTTTCCCTTGTAAGTCTGGAAGAAACCCAATTGCCACCAATGTAAAGAAATTTCAAATATAAATATAGGAATATTTATTGCAGCACACCTGCAAATGAATAGCTTCCATTTAAAAAAATAAGTATTAAAACTGGTTCACAAGGAAGATGACTAAAAAAGCAGCCTTGTGTTTTAAGTATAGTAATAAAATACTACACAAAATCATAGAAATGCTTTGACATATTGTGGAAACCCACAGCCTTTCTTCTTTAGGGGGTTTAAAAACTTCATTGCCTTGGGAGGAGGTGGGGATGTCTGAATTCAACAATGGGTACTAACATAAAAGGAAAATTGTATTAAGAAATAGTTCATACTGTCAGTACTGCTTTTTGCTTTAATTGTGCATAAAATTTCTTTTTCTACTTAAAATACAGCAAACATGATACCCACAGCCTCATCTGAATCCCCTCCCCTCCCTGAAGAAAAAAAATATGTTTGTGAACTTTGCAGTAAAATATATTGTCAGTAATATATATATATACAGAGAGAGAGAGAAAGAGAAAGAGGGGGGGGGGTAAAGATATAATTATGTAGATAAGTAACCTAAATAAGCAATTTTGGTGTTGAAATTAGGAATAGCAGTTTGCATTTTAATTTATAACTCAGCATCCCATGTTTGTCCCAAAATAATACTTTCAGATATTATATAAAATAAGCATAATAATAACATACATTTTTTGGAAAAAAATTAAAATGCCATTTTTTAAGATATTAAAGGTCAAAAGTCAAAATGTTTGACCTTGAAATTAATTTTTTTTAAATATGTGCATGTGATATATCATATGAAAGCCCAATTCATACACTTTCTAACGACAACAAAAGTAAGTCCCTGTGACAGTTAAGGAACCAAATATGACTAAATTTGTAATGCAAGAAATGCAAAAATTTACGATTTTTGTCCATCTTTGAAGCTATTTATCTCCAAAACCAAGTGAGATAGAGACTTATCACGGAGTATTTATTCATTTCTCTATGATCCTAACAACTGAGCTTAATATCATGAAATTCTGAAGTGGTCAGGTTTTTAGCTGTGTTGATTTGACATGGAATGACCCTATACTAACTCAACGATTATGCTTTTTTTAAACATAAGAAATTTGGGTAATTGTAATTGTTTTATATTTTTTACTTAACCTATGTAAGAAAATATAATTTCTAGTTATTTTTAAAGAAATATTGTAATAAGGTAAAAATAATTTACTATTACAATTTACAAGCAATGAAGATACCATTTTATAGTAGTCCATACTGTTTTTTGGTTTCAAAAACTGGCATTTTTTTCCGAGATTCCAGACAAGTTTTAATGAACCCATCGCGTCTCAAAGGACCACAAACAGCTGAAGAAGTCTACATAACAAGTTTCACACATTTTTCAGTTGCTTGATTGTGACAAGGGAATAGTTTCATCTTAGGAAAGATGTCTTAATCTATTACCTTTCGTTTTAGGATACACTTTGTAAGAATATTATGATCTAATTACTTAGTTAATGGTGGTTCTGTCACGGTCACTTCAGCTCAATTTCTAAAATCGATATAGTCTTTGGCTTCAAAATTGATCTCAGGTAACTTGACGTACGTAAAGAATTTCTTGACCTTCGAGATTTTATTATTCTACGTAGTGCCAACACTCTTACATAGTCCCTATTGTCAGCCAGCATGTCAATCAAAATATTTTCAGGATGACAAAATTAACCATTTCGTTGACTTACGGGATCTATTATTGTTTGTAATTCCTTTGGTAAATATCATGATAACATAACTGTTTGATGCAAATGCTTAGCTCCGTAAATGCATGAGAGGCTTAGTTTTAATTTGAAACCATATAGTTGAATAAACTTTTAGTATAAAATTTGTCAGAATTAACAAATTTTCAGACGGTTCACTTGAAGAAGCGTATAGCCTAAGAATTTTAGTTGACACTGTAAGCCCCCTAGAATGCACAATTCTACCAGGATTTCTTTTATACAATTTTTCGGGACACAATCCCGAAGATATTGCTTCACATATCTCAAGCAAATAGAGTTGATCCGTGCTTAAATCCTTTTTATTAGTAATTGCTAGCAAAGCACAGATTATTCTCTTATAATGTACAAGAGGAAGAAGTTCATAATCTTTTAGAGGTTTGCCAATACATCCCGTAAAACTTTGAGGCCCATTTGTTGTACCATCAAGATGCTAGAGCAAATGACTCAAGATAAGCTCATTGGCATGTATTTGGCAAATAAGCCATTGAACTGTTTTTCCTTCTTTTCTCTTCTAGAAATCGCATGACACCTTCTTTGTAACCCGTGTTAACTGTAGTTCCGTCATAGCCAACAAGCTTACTGGTATCAATATTTTTTGTAGTTATTTTTTTTTTATTTCATCACTTAAAATTAAAGCTTTTCCAGATTGTAACGAAAGGTGCCCCAAATACTCAGAACCTGGTTCCTTTATTAAGCTTATAATGCTTGTAAATTGTAATAATAAATTATTTTTTCTTGTTATTCTTCATCTTCAAGTATAATTAAAAATTATAATCTTACAAAGTATAAAATATAACACAATTTTGTTGTTTTGATTATGCTTTACAATTACCCAATTTTTATAAATTTTTCAAAATTTTGAAGTCATTGGGACAGTATAAGACATTTGGATTTGATATAAATATTACATAGTTTCACTATAAGCGTATAATAATAATAATTTAAGAAGAATACGTTAAAATTAATTTAATATTAATAATATTTGTGCATTTTATAAATTTGACAAAAAAATGGGAAAAGGCACAATTTTTACAATTTTTCTCAATTTTCAATTACCTTGGGGCAGTATTTAATATTCATATTTTTCAGATAATTTATATTCAGAATGAGGATCTGATAGAGCAACTTTCCCACCCCGTCCAATTTTGATTTGAAGAAAAAAAAAATTTCGCTCCACTCTACCTACCCAATTCATTCAGACAACTTTTTAGTAATATATCATCTGGCCTTCCATGTAGACATCACCACAGCCGCAGGAAAGCTAACACCATTACACGATGGAAACGTATACATTTTATCATTTTAACACAATCAATCAATAAATGTGTAATACTAGTTCAAACGGTAGTACAGTCAAATTAGGTTTTTTTGCCATAATAAATGCTAAGGAGATAAAAATTGGTCCAGTTGTGCCTATGTAAAAACTCCCCATGGATAGGAGGTGAGCGGGGGGAAGGGGAGGGCAAAACAAAGTATTTTTTTTAGTTTTTTACAAATATCTCAGAAATTGTTGTTTTTCATGAAAAAACTACTATGACATAAATTAAAGAACATAAAATTATCTACAAATGACAGGTATATACAGTGGAACCTCGATTATCCGTCAGTCAGAAGACCGGAGCTTTGACGGATTCCCCCCCCCCCAAAAAAAAAAATCACTTAATTTCAAATTAATTTATTTAATGTCGCCATAATAAATTCTAAAGTGATAAAAATTGGTCCAGTTGTTCATTGATGGCTACTGATGACTATGTAAAAATTTCTGATGGATAGAAGGTGAGCGGGGGGGGGGGGCAAAATAAAACATTTTTTAATAGTTTTTTACAAATATCTCAGAAACTGTTGGTTTTCATGAAAATATTACTCAGACATAAATTAAAGAACATAAAATTATCTACAAATGACAGGTATATACAGTGGGACCTCGATTATCCGTCACTCAGGAGACCGGAGTTTTGACGGATTTTCCGCAAAAAAATCCCTTTAATTTCAAATTTATTTACCTAATGTCGCCATAATAAATGCTACAGAGATAAAAATTGGTACAGTTGTTCATTTATGGCTACTGATGACTATGTAAAAAGTCCTGATGGATAAGAGGTGAACGAGCGAAGGGGGGGGGGGCAAAATGTGGTACTTTTTTAGTTTTTTACAAATATCTCAGAAACTGTTGGTGTTCATGAAAAAATTACGACATAATTTCTGAGATATTTGTAAAAAACGTTCTTTATTTTGCCTCCCCCCTACCCTCGCTCACCTCCTATCCATCAGGACTTTTTACATAGTCATCAGTTGCCATCAATGGACAACTGTATCAATTTTTATCTCTGTAGCATTTATTATAGCGACATTAAGTAAATAAATTTGAAATTAAAGTGTTTTTTTTTTTGTGGAAAGTTCGTCAAATACACATAAATTAAATAACATAAAATTTCACGTGAAACTTTGTAAATGCGACAAAACATAATAGGAAACAATGAAAGTACTAAATTTATCATTAAGCAAATACTTACTAAATCAAAATATTCTTTTTTTCTTTACACATCATCATCAGCTGAAGTGGACGGCTCATTAGAAGGCGTTCTCAGCATGACTGAATCCGTAATCTCAATGTCTTCCTCATCCTGTTGATCTGTATTTATAGCTATAGGTGTAGCATTCAGGCAATCACCATGGCAGATGTTGCAGATGAGTGTGCAATTAATGGCTGCTTTCCTGCACCCACACTTAGCTCCACACGCAGTGGTACATTTGCAGAAGATAGTGTTTAAAACAGCCTCAGGTGCGATTGGGTCCTTAGTTGTAATAAGAACTAGACGATTCTGCTTTCGTTCCCAGCCCCAGAGTTCAGCATTTTGTTCCTGGTCAAGCCACAGCTGTATCTGATGGTACACCCGGAAAGAATGCTGTCTAGCCGCTCCTTCTATTGTTGGAAGGGATGAAATGTCAGGTTTGACATTCCATACAGATTTGGCGGAGGAATGGTATCGGAAAGTGTTGAGAGATGTAGATGTGGGAGGTGCTCCATACAATCTCAAAAAAAGTTTGTTTCCTCCTTCGGCAACAGCATCATGGTCGGATTCCCTGTTATTGAAAATTTCAGCAATTTTATGTATATCTTCACATTGCTGAAACAGCTTGAAAATTTTTGTTTTTCCTTTTTTGAACACGGCTGACGTCGTATCACATCCAGTGAATGCATGAAGGACTAGCATTACGTCTTTCAGTCTTGTTTTTTGAATTAACTGTTGTGAGGAAAAAACCTTTCTTTCAATTTTTCCACGACTTGGCTTACCGAAAAAAATTTCTTGTTCGAGCGGAGTTAGGGCGATTAGGAGGACAACAAGATCAACATCCTCACCAACAATTGTCACTCTGCCACTAGAAGATTTTTCAATGGCTGTTTTTACGATTAGGGTATCTGCATCGCCAGTACTCTCCAGGCAAGATATTCCATTCTCCTGCAGTTTGGAAGAAAGCATAGCAATCAATCTTGATTTATTCTTTCCATTTGAAAGGAAGCTTTCTTGCTTGACGGTAGCCTCTGTGTCCTTGTTGAAATTGATACCTACGGACTTCTTCAGTGCATATCTTCGGTTTTGCTCTGCTGATTTCGTGCTATTGGCAGTGTCGGAGTAGCCATCAAAAACCACTGTACAGCTTTTTCCTTTATAATGTGTGGAAATATTTTTGTTGTAACCGTCACAAATTGAATTAAAAGTTGAACCTCTTGACCAAGGGACTTTGTGAAGAAGGAAATCCCCATCCATAATAATATCACAGTTTTGGAAATCAATGGGCTGTTGCAATGGTTTGAAGAAATCGTAGATGACTGCTTTCTTCGTCTTTCGGATGCCACCTTCGTCAAAAAGAGCTAGCGGAAAAGGAGCCAACTCAAATTGTAAGTATTTTTCCAAGTCTTCATCATGTTGTTTAGCAATCGAGATCCGTTGAAAGATTCCTGTTTCATGTTTAGATGATTCATAATAATCATGAATCGGGGGGCAGTCATCCACCCTTTCACACTCACCACCAGACTAGGGCTGGACGATATCATAAATTTAATATCGCAATATATCAACGAATTAATATTGATATTGGTGATATATCGCGATAACTACCTTAAAGTGTATGGGAATAGAAAAATTGTTAATTTCCATAGATAAATGGTATGGTAGCAGCAATTTGAGTACAAACAGGTGTAGAAAGCAACGAATCAATTCTCTAGACCTACTTGCTCACACAGCATCCTTTAAATATTATAGTTTCATATTTATACAAAACAGAAACATTTTAGGAAAAAGACACGTTGTTCAATATCTATTTTGGCTTATACCATTGATTGGATGGTGTTTTTCTTTAAAATAGTATGTTGCCTATTCTTCCTATTTTATGCACTATTTTCACCATTGCCTCGTTATAACTGAGAATATTATGAAAAAGAAACTAAATAAAAGTTCTTAAATTTAGGACGTTGAACATTTTAATATGAATAAAATAAGTAAAAAGCAACAGCAAAAACTGAAATTGGTTTATTACCATATGTAATGCTAATATATTTCTGAATAACAAGCTTTCAATGGATGACAGAGGCAGCAGAAATGTTGTTTTTCAATCTTTCTCTAAGGTATCAATGCATTCTTAATAGAAAAAAAATGTAAAAATTCACCTTCCTATCTATTTACTATACATAAATACAATACAACATTGAAATCTTTTTTGAAATATAAATATTCAAATCACATTTTGAAATAGTTTTATAGTACTTATTTTTTTAGTTCATTTTAAGCTGAAATAACAAGAAAACATATATCAAATTCACTGTGATTCATGCTCTCACTACCGATAAAACACAGAGGGAAACAGGTATGAGCCTCTTGGCCGATATTCAGCGTACGCAATACTAGACGCTAATAGCTAGGAAGCTCCGCTCAAAGATAACCAATCACAGTGAAAAAGTGGCGACGCTTCGCTTCACGAACGTGGCGAAATGCAAAATTTTAGCCGCACTGTGATTGGTTGCTCGCGAACCAAGCTTCCCAGTTGCTAAGCTCTAGTAATATTATCGACTACACAATAACTCGTACATATTTGAGCGCTTATTTATTCGTCATGACTTATCAATATGTGTGAACTATTGCAATAGGTCTAGACCTAAAGGAATAGCAGCGACTTTATTGAAACACAGACGATAACAGATTGTTCAGTAAGGAACGCACGGTGGGAAATGCGGTTAGGTGGAAATAAAAAGTAAAGCAAAGAATGTATCGGGATTTATTGAAATAACAACGAAAAAGAGATAATCATTGGAAGGGATAGCGGGCTTTGAATGAAGCGGACAGGGAATAAATGCGTGGGGAGAAAGGATTATTCAGATATTAGTACAGAATTTTCAGCGCTTTTTCTTGGATTTCGAAGTTGCCCTGCGGGAAAAAAAAATGTCATTGGCATATATCGGTAGAGTCAGAACTTAGCTATCGTTATTGGGATATATTGTAAGATTCGGAGCTTAGCTATCATTATTCCGATAATTAAAAAATATCAATATTTGACCGATTTATTGATAAATAATCCAGCCCTAGACCAAACACCCCTCCAAAAAAAAAAAGAAAAAAAAATTGTGTCAATTCTTCTTCTTCTTCTTCTTTTTTTTTTTTCGACAATATTTAATAAGTTTGAATATACATTAACTAAGTAAATTTGAAATTAAAGGGATTTTTTTTGTTGCGGTAAACCCATCAAGGCTCCGGTTTCGTGACTAACGGATAATCGAGGTTCCACTGTATATACCTGTCATTTGTAGAGAATTTTATGTTATTTAATTTATGTCTGAGTAATTTTTTCATGAAAACCAACAGTTTCTGTGATATTTGTAAAAAACTAAAAAAGCACTTTATTTAGCCCCCCCCCCCTCCCCCCGCTCACCTCCTATCCATGGGGAGTTTTTACATAGTCATCAGTAGCCATCAATGAACAGCTGGACCAATTTTTATCCCTTTAGAATTTATTATGGCGACATTAAATAAATTAATTTGAAATTACAGTGATTTTTTGGGGGAAAATCCTTCAAATCTCCGGTCTTCTGACTGACGGATAATAAAGGTTCCACTGTATATACCTGTCATTTGTAGAGAATTTTATGTTCTTTAATTTATGTCTGAGTAATTTTTTCATGAAAACCAACAGTTTCTGAGATATTTGTAAAAAACTAAAAAACATACTTTATTTAGCCCTCTCCCCTCCCCCCGCTCACCTCCTATCCATGGGGACTTTTTACATAGTCATCAGTAGCCATCAATGAACAACTGGATCAATTTTATCACCTTAGCATTTATTATGGCAAACTGCTCAAAAATGGGCTAATTTGACTGGACTACGGTTGTCAGTGGATTGTGCTGGAAGGTGGCCGTTCCAGATAGATCAACTGGAAGAATATTGTCAATTTAAGCATAAGTTGCTGGGTTCGATTCCGGGCCTGCACTCTAAAAAAACCTGTAGAAACGGAAAAATCTGACAGCTATGCTACTAGATTACTCCTGTAGTTTGTACAAAGAAAATCCGTTTAATGCAAGTCTAGACAACAGATCAGAAGATCGTAGGAGATAAACTTTGCCGGGAATACACTTTAAAAGCGAAGAGTCGTATGACTACTAAACCTTCCGCCAGAGGGCGAAAACGATATTTGCACTGAGTAACACAGAAAATTTACACAAAAATAACACTACACTAGTCACGGGAAGAAACACTCAAGCTAATGTTAAGTCTATGGGAAGGTTTTTGGCAGATTTCTCGCTCGCAGTTCAATATTTTGTAAAGATTTTTTTTTTTTTTTTTTTTTTTTTTTTTTTTTTTTGCATAGGATAGCTGATCCCTAATGTTGTTCGTTTTTACTTTTTTGATTTTAGTTACAGATTTTTTTTTAAAAAGCGGACATTTTCAATTTGAGAATCGGTTGGAACCGGTTCTGAAAGTGAAAGTACCCATATATAAAAAAACTAGAACCAAAGTCGAAAAAGTAAAAACTAACAAAGTTAGGGATCGGTACAAAAAAAAAAAAAATATTTAAAACTATTAAAATGCGAGCGAGAAATCTGTCAAGAACATTTCAATAGACTTAACATTAGCGTTCGAGTTTCTTCGGATGACTAGCGTAGGCTCTTAACATAAAATGGAGATATTCTGTTAAAAGTACTGTAGAATATCTATTAAAACAACAGGTTTTCTTTAAAGTGTGGACACTTTTCACTCAGATGAAAAAATTTCCTTTTGTATGACATCATTAACAACCAGCTTCACTGTTTTGAAATAATAAATTGCACTACATTAATATATCAAAAAAGCAACAATAATGCCTCTGAAACCTAGTAACAAAAAGTTGAAATTTCTGTATCACACATTTACATGAATTAAACTAATTAAAAACAATTTAAAGATTTCAGATATATTTAAAAAATACATCCTATAATATAGACTAATAGGAAAATTCTAGATTTTGTCTTTCCTATAGCTTATATAATAAATATTAGCCTCTTACAGTAATTAATAATATAGATATATATATATATGTTACTGTCAATATGATTAACCCGGTCATTATTAATAATAACTGGCCTTTATGTCCGGTCATTATTGATAGTAACCGGTTATTATTAATAATGACCGGATTAATCATATTAACCGTAACATATATACAACATTCGTAATTCGATATTATATGACCTATGGATATTAAGGACTCAACAAAAACCAATACCGTGAGTTTGTTCATTATTAAAATAGAACAATTGGTGTAATAAACTACTTTCAAATCCTCATTTACTAATCGTAAGATTTAATTTTATTTAAGTTAGCATGAATTCGTAAAATAAAAGTTTATTTGTTTGAATCTATAATTCTCACTATTATATATTACTTATTTTCTTCAACTCTACTTCAAATATAGAGCTTCATTAAATTAAATATTAGTATATTCAAAATAGCGTTCAAGATGAAATATTTAAGCAAGTCAATGTAGTTTTCCAGATCCTTAAGAAGATTAAATGCGCTGTTATTAGAAACAAACACCGATACTAAAGTTGTAATAGTTTTATTTAGCTTTGTAAATGCATAACTAATAGCAGTTTTGCATATTGGAGAGCAGTTTCAAAATTTGGAAATTTAAATAATCAATATTATATAGCATCCAGAAAGCTTTCTAAAAGTTTTGTATTCTGTAAAAAAAGACAAATGTTTCTTAATCTAACGAAAATATAATTTAGTCAAGAACGAAAATATATAATATTCTTTTCCCAATTACCCAAGATTTCGAGAAGCGTTCTTTAGCTTTAGAATTCTCAGAAACGAATATTTTTTCGAGATTTAAAGAATCATTTATAAAATAAAAGTTTATTTTACTGACACTGACTTTTGATAACGTTTCCGAGTAGCTTTTAGAGTGTATTGTTCTGTCCTCTAAAAAAAAACCCACACTGAAATGTTTCCTAAAAAAAACCACCCTAGTACTATACCAAATATTTAACTAAAGTCATTTTTTTTGTTTTGTTCTGTTTTTATGCATCATGTAGAAATAATAAAAATAGCTAAAAATACCTAAGGAGTGCTTATTTAGTTTTAAAATAATTTAAATTAAAAATTCCAAAATTCTGACAAAACACGAACTTTCTTTTTACAAATTTTCTTTTTATAATAGAATTTTGGAGTGATCTACATATATATATATATTATTTATCCGAAACCGTTAATATGTAATAAAAGGCTTCATTTTCAGCTGATTATGCCAGGTGTGGGTTGTTTTCAGGTAACATGGGTCATTTTTTGGAAAAGTGTTTTTTTTTTCAGATTCTCGCATAATTGGCTGTTACTTTGTAATAAAGTGATAAAATAAAAAATGCTCAACATTAATATCTTAGTCAGAACAATCTGTAATTATTTAGCCATGTTCAATTTTTATAAATTCTTTATTAGACTTTATACAGAGAAAATTTCAAAAACTGAGTCTTTTTAGAGGACAGCACAATAATACTCAGTATTAGCAAACTGAAATATATGTTTTTACTATGCTATTGGTTATACATCTAACATTTCTAGCTGCATAATTGAATTTATAGATGCAAGAGTAAATATATATATATATAATGTATTGTTAACGTTAATGCTGTAGATTTATCATATTTATCTGTAAAATATGTTTGTTGAACGTGAAAATATTTTCTTGAGAATTGATGCTATCTAAAAAATCTATATATCGAGTTGAGAAAACTTCTCAATACGTTATAAAAACTACTCGGAAAAATTTCCGAAATTCTGTGGCTGTAAGAAAAAAATTTGTTTTTATAAATGCTTCTTTAAATCTCAAAAATATATTGGATTCTGAGTTTTCTAGAGATGAAGAACGTTTTTCGGAATCGTTAGTAACTTGGAAGAGGTTATTGTATATTTTCTTTCACGGTTATATTGTATTTTCATAATAAGAAACATCTGTTTTTTTTTTTTGTTTTTTTTTGTTTTTTTTACAGTGTAAAAGCATGAAAAAGATCATTGCAAAGGAATATTTATAAAATAAAATCTCTGAAACTGACCTTCAATTAATACATAAGAATTTCATCATTAATACTATGGGATAACTGTCCTTAATAAATTACTCCCGAACAATTTATTTGTTAGGTGGATTGTTTAAATGTTACTTAAGTTAATAATTCCTTTAAATACTTACACATAAAATTTTTAAATAAAAATTTTGTTTTTTGAAACTCTGATTATCTGTTACATACATTCTTAACTTGTATCGAAAATATAGAGCTCCATACTAAAATATACATATCTAAATATTCAAATTAAGCACTCATGTGAATCAGAAATCCAACATAGTTTTTACAAGAAAGTGAACAAAATTGGTAGTTGAGCCTGCAACTGAATCCCTGAATATAAGTGCTTATATATCAAATCATAGGAAGATGTATGAAACATAGACTTACAAGAAAGTGAACAGAATTGGTAGTTGAGCCTGCAACTGGTTGCCCTGCAACTGAATCCCTGAATATAAGTGCTTATATATCAAATAGTTGAAGATGTATGAAACACAAAGTTAAAAGAAAGTGAGCAGAATTGGTAGTTGAGCCTGCAACTGAATCCCTGAATATATGTGCTTATATATCAAATCATAGGAAGATGTATGAAACATAGATTTACAAGAAAGTGAACAGAATTGGTAGTTGAGCCTGCAACTGAATCCCTGACTATAAGTGCTTATAATATCAAATCATAGGAAGATGTATGAAACATAGACAGAATTTGTTTCTAATACTGGAAAATTCAATCGTTTTATGGATCTAGATAACGCGGTTTTCACTGTAAAAAAGGACAAATATTTCTTAATCTAGGAAATTGAACTATAACGACGAAAGAAAATATACAATAACCTCTTCCCAGGGACACTGATACCTAAAAGCGTTCTTTATCTTTAAAAATATAAGAAAATAATATAATTGCTAGATTTATAAAGAAGCAATTTACAGTGGTGGCCAAAAGTGTGGACATTTTTTGAAAGTTTCATGTTTTTCCAACTTTGTGTGCTTGTAGAATATATTAATTTTCACTTAAATACAAACGTTTATATATCAAATTGAAGGTGAGTTAATGTAGAATTTAATAATAAAGTACAGTATTACACAAGTTAACAGTTAAGTTAACAGTATTACAATACCTGTATTACAAAAAAAGTTGTGCAACTAATAGTAAGATCTATCTTAGATTTGCATTTTTTTAAAGTGATACTTACACAATCAATACTTAGTAGGATAACCCTTTTTTTAAAGACAGATTCACAGCGTCTTTTCACCGTGTGTTTGGAGCTCATCTTTCGTAATCACATGGTGCCAAGAATCAATTATAGCTTCAATAAGTTGTCTTTTATTGGATGGACGTTTTTCTCGTACAAGAATTTTCAAACGTCGCCACAAATTTTCAATTGGATGGAGATCAGGGTTGTTTCCTGGCCATGGTAATATATCTGTGCCTTTATTTTGAAACCATGCTTTGCATACTTTTGCTGTGTGGCATGGAGCTGAATCCTGCTGAAAAATAAATGGTGCGTTGTTGGGGAAGAGATCCCTGATGGAAGGTATCAATTTTGGTTCCAGGACAGTTTCGATGTATTTTTTGGCATTCAGGATGCCATCAATCACTTGAATTCGGCCCACATCATCTGCAGACATACGTGCCCAAATCATGACATTTGTTGGGTTTTTTGTAGTTGCTTCAATGCAATCAGGATGAAGTGCTTCTCCTACTCTACGTCTCACGTATTTTCTACCATCACTACCAAAGAGCGATATTTTACTCTCATCGCTCCAGATTACTTGCGTCTATTGATTTTCTGACCATTTAATGTGTTCTTTTGCCCACTTAACTCGTTTTTCGCGTTACTTTTGATTTAAATATGGTTTTTTCCTTAGAATTCTAGCTTGTCCAAATCCTGATGACCTTCTTCTTATTGTTCTTGAACTTACTGCAATACCCGCTGCATTCATTTCACATCTAATGGCATCTGATGAAATTTTTCTATCTTGAAGGCTAAGCCGTTTCATTTTTCTATCGGCAGTAGCACTTGTGCATTTTCTTCGGCCTGATTTGGCCTTATTTTCCACTGATTTCGTTTTTTCATAACGTAAACAGAACTTTCGTACACCAGAACAAGTCACTGAACCACCAACTTGTCTTGTAATTTCAGCATAAGAGAGGCCATTTTCTCTCAATATGACAATTCGGCTTCTCTTTGTAGATGTCCAATTAGTTCTTCTTGTTGATGACATTGTTTAAAATTAGTTTAATTTAAAAAAAAGGACTTTAAATATTCAAAAACAGCAATACTCTATTTAATTGTACTAGTATGCATCATTCCACGAAATATTTCCACAACAATAACTCTTTTACCATCCAAATAACCTAAACTATAGTTACAGACATTTGATTGGTCCTCAGAACAGTGTTTGTGATTGGCTAGTACGCTTTTATTACAAAACACGTCCTTATTCAAAACGATTTGTGTTTGTTTGTTCTACTAAAATTAGCATAACTTTTTTTTTGTAATACAGATATTGTAATACTGTTTTTATTATTAAATTACACATTAAATTACCTTCAATTTGATATGTAAACGTTTGTATTTAAGTGGAAATGAATATATTCTACAAGCACACAAAATTGAAAAACATGAAACTTTCAAAAAATGTCCAAACTTTTGGCCACCACTGTATATTTAATACTTGAAAATTTATCCATAGAAAATTTCTCACGTCTTGCATTCATAATATTAATTTTTTTAATTGCTTAAAAGGCGTATAGCCAACATAGTGAAAAAGTACCCAAGCCGGGACTCGAACCCGGGTCATCAGTATAGCGCACTGACGTTCTAGCAACTCAACCACTTGGGAACGATACTCAGCCTGGCACTTTCTCACTATATCATGTTGGCAAGTCTACAAACACAGCATACATTTTTTGCCTAAGCAATTCCTACTAGTATATATTGATAACGATGCTGGATTTTCTTTAGTTTCGTGTTTGCTCACGGAAAATGTTTCATCTTGTGCTGCGTTTGTAGCCTTGCCAACATGTTATAGTGAGAAAATTCCAGGCTGAGTATCGATGCCAAGTGGTTCAGTTGGTAGATCGTCAATGCGCTATACTGATGATCCGGGTTCGAGTCCCGGCTTGGGTACTTTTTCCCTATGTTGGATATACGCCTTTTAAGCAATTAAAAAAATTGAATATTATAGAGAAGCATTTATGAAAAAACAGTTTCTTTTGCTAGCTCTGATTTTCGGAAACGTTTCCGAGTCGTTTTTATAGTGTATTAATCAGTTTTTTCAACCCAGAATGTTGATTATTAGGTGGACACAAATTATTACACAAATATTTACATAACATGGAATGTCGGGTTTTTTGGATGCTATAAACGCTCAAGTAAACATTTTCATCTTCGAAAGGCATGTTTCCCTGTAAAACTTGATAAATTAACACTATTAGTATTAATATTTAAATGAATATTATTTTTTACGCTTATAAATTTAATTCTTCCCGATACTGGATTTGATTTGTCTCATGTATGCCACTAGGAATTATGCTCATGATTGACGTTCCATCTTGTGCTGCAAGGGTGTAGCCTAGCCATATGAGAGTGAGAGAATGCTAAACTGGATGTCGTCCGGATGGCTTAATTGGTAAAGCACTTGGTGCGCTATACCAAGGTATCCTGGATCGAACCCAAGTTTGGACATTTTTTCACTCTGATGGTTGTACGCTGTTTAGTAAAGTGATAATTCACATCCTTTGTATTTCAGTAATTTACAGCGTAATTTCAGATCTGCTGAAAAATTAATTCGTATATAAATAATCAGTTATGCAGATAAGATATGTTTTTAGAGTGTAGTAGTCAGTTTTGTCAAACCGGAACATCGGTTTATAGGTTGCTGTCAATTCTGGGCATTTTCATGTTCAAGCAATATGATACATTATCAACGTTAACATTAACATTAAAATTAACGTTATTTTATTACTCTTGCATGTATGAATTCTCTTCCGCAGCTAAAAATGTTTACTTAAAAATTGCTCTCATCCGAAAAATCGAGCAGCTGCATAAATGAATTTACACATGAAAGAATAACAAGAATAATATAAATTTTAATGTTTACTTGGGAATTGATAGCATCCGAAAAACGTATGTTTCGGTTGGCGAAAACAGAAATATACTATAAAAACTTCTGAATAACATTTCCAAAAATCGGTGTCAGAAAAAAAACCTGTGTTTTTATAAATTTTACTTACCCATCATACGTAGCATAGGGTAAGTCTTGTAATCGTTTTGAAAATCGAAAAAAAAATTTGACGGATTTACACGTTTCAGACACTGGAGATTCTGAAAAACATATTTTTAGAAAAAAAAAATGCCGTTCGTCTCTCTCTGTGTGTGTGTGTGTGTCTGTGTGTCTGTGTATCTGTAAACGCTCTACCTCCCAAACAAATTGAGATAGAGACTTGAAATTTGCTGTGTACTTAGTATGTAACAATGGAAAGAAGCTTATTGAATTTCAGTAACCTCGATTATCCGGAACTAATTTTTTCGGACTCTCGAAATATTCGTTCTGATAAAAGGTATATAAAAATTTTCGAAATTGCTTATCTTAAAAAGTGAATATAAAAGACAATAAAGAAAACATAAATTTTGCATAAAGAATGAAGTCAAACGGATAATGAGTTGCCGAGATATTTGTAATCCTATTTTCCACACTCTTTGATTTTTCATGACCCTGTATTCCATTCAAATTTCTATTCAAAGATATAGTTTAATTGGAAATGAGACGCTTAATCCGACACAGTAAACCTTTAGTTAATATGGTTATCATATGAGTGATGATGATTGTTATATATGAGATATGAGTTATAAGGTTGTTCCTTTTATGCAATTCAGTAATAGAGCATTTAAATTTTATGACGTCATCAAGCCACGATTTTATTCGAATTAAAATGCATTTTATAAATAATTTACACATGTTTTATTTTCATATTTTATATTATGCATATCCATGATGGGTAAGTATTATAGTGGTAACCAACGACTACTTTCTTTAAATCTCTAAAATATCTTGGTTTCTGAGCTTTCTAAAGAAAGAGAACGCTTTTCAGTATTCAATTTGGTGTTGGTCCTCTAATTGCTTTCTTGAATGTCCACAAAAAATATAAGGACAAACATATTCTTTACATACCTGAAGTTCCAGATCAGTTCGTCGAGTATTTATATAGATTATCGATACAATGTGTTCAATTTAAAGTGTTCAGATCCTTTTGATCATATAAAGTATACCATAAAAACGGGATATGTTATTTAATAGGAATTCGAAGTGCATTTTTCCAAGCTCTTTATACTGAATTCATGGTCATCATTTTTACTTCATTGCGGATGCCGATATTTAGTTTCCTTAATAAAGAAACAAATAATAATAATAATAATAAAGTCAATTCCTATTTATATACAACATAGATATATTTCTGCTTTTTCTTTTTTCGCATTTCTGAGAGAGTTTTATGTCAATAACAAAACCTTGCCACGATGAGAATCGAACCCGCAATATTCCGTATACTAAACTGGAGATTCCGACCAAAACGCCATGAATAGATATTCCGCTGTCTTAAGCGTTGCTACTTATTTTAGTCGCTTTTTATGATGCAAAAACTAAAATTAATTAATTTAATTTAATTAATTAATTAATATTTGTAAAAACAGTATTAACATCAAGTATCATCCACGATAAGTTTAAAAAATGTATTTAAACTTGAATGGATGAATAAAAAGTATTTTATTAATGAAGAATTTATATATATAATATATATAAATATAATAAATATATATAGCGCCGCTATATATATTAAACTATTTTTTTATGGAACAGTTGTTTTTTATTTATGAATAGGAAGTCTTTAAAGTATTTCTGAAGAAAAAAAAAATTCAAATATTTAAGAAAAATAGCATGTTCCCAAAATGGGAGCAATGGCTCAAAATGGGGGTAAAATTTTTCAAAATTTTTACTTATGCCTCCGTGCATTTATGGTTGTTATTTCACTGTTCTTTAGATATAAAAGGGGTAATATCATTCTGAAACTGATATTTTACGAATAATTCATATAAATTAGTCCAACATCTACATTTATAATAATAATAAAACATAAAATTACCGATTCCATAAGCATTTTAATTATCCATCTCTTTATTTTTCCCATTTACATAATTTCTGTCCTACTATTTTACATGAAAATGATGGAACATTTTTTATGCAGCATTATATTATTTTTTTGCGTTTTCTAAAATTGCTTTTTTATCTTTTTTTTTTTTTTTTTTTTCTTAGTTTTTCCATATTCCGATTTGAAGATTCGTCTGAAATTTCATCTGAAATATCAAGTCTGCTTTTAATACTTTGTCTTTTTTAAACTCTAAATCAGATATTTCTTGATTGTCTTGATTTAGAATTTACGGAAAGTTCTACTTCACCAAATATAACATGGGATGTCCCGCAGTGGCGCGGACGGTAAAGCTCGGCTCTCGTAAGATCGCCGAAAGCCAAGCAGCATCGACCACGGTCAAGTTTTGGGAGGGTGCATCGTCTATCCTCTCTCGTCTGCCTCTGCTGTGGGACCGTGTACGTTAATGGGAGCTGGTGCACGTTAAATCTGTTCGTGGCTCCAAAAGTCCTCCAAGTTCTATATAAGCGCTACCTCTGGGGGTGCCAATCCAGGTGCAGGTCTCTCATCTGGAATTGGTTCAAAATTAAGAGACCAGCTCCAGAAGTCCAACCTCTCTGGAGGCTCTGGCACCCCTTCTTTCAGAGAAGTGCCTTGGCACTTTCTCTGTCACGATAACAACAACATAACATGGGATAAATCGTCGCATAAATTATTTTCTATTACATATGTACATATGTACATATGTAATAGAAAATAATTTATGCGACATACATATGAGGAAGATATCTTCCTTGTATGTTGCAATACTGCAATCAGGGGGCAAAAAAAAAAAAAAAAAAACGATTTCTGGAACAGCCGAAAAATCATCCAAATCTGAAAAATTGTTCAATCATCTTCCATGTAAAAAAATCAGAATAAAAAATAATGTAATGATGAAAAATAAAGAGATGGATAATGAAAATGCTTATAGAACTGGTAATTTCATTTTGTTTTTTTTTATTATAAATGTAAAAGTTGGACTAATTTATTTGAAATCTTCTTTAAATATTAGTTTCAGAATGATATTATCCCTTTTATGGCTAATAAACTGAAAAATAAATACCATAAATGCACGGAGTCATATGTACAAGTTTTCAAAAACATTACCTCCATTAAGAGCCATTGCTCCCATTTTGGGAACAACTTATGCTTTCGGTAATTGTGATTGATCAATTATACATAATAATTCCGAATTGATGTTGTTTAATATAATACACTGTTATAAACATATTTTAACTAAAAAATATAATTTTTATTATAGAGTTTTTTTTTTCTTTCGAGTACGGCCGAAAAGCTATTTTTCGCCTTTTTTAACTCATTTAGAAATATAGAAAATTTTAATGAAACTTCTGAAGTCGTCTATTATATTCAAAATTCAAATAACCCGAACCTTTTAACAATATATAAAATACTCACTTTAGAAAAAAATCATAAAGCAATGTTCCCAAAATGTGAGCAACGGCGCTTAATGGGTTTTAACTATTGAAAATTTGAACAAGATATATAAATATACATAGGGAGAGTGTGAACTAATAGTAGGAATTCAATAATAAATTTATCCTGTTAAAACTGAAGATAGGAAAAATAGTATGAGACACGAAAGTTCACATTTTTTTCATAGTTAAGTGTGATTACATAGTGATATATTTTGATAAGTATTTCTGAAATATTTGGAATTAACTTTAATTGAAAACTATGCAAAGTTATAACTTAAGATTACACATATTCTTTCAAAACACATCAAACTGGGATAATTTAAAATATTAATTGTATTTTCTAAACTTTTTATGATAAAAATGATTTTATGCGTACAGCAAAGAAGAAAAACAAATGCTTTACAAGAAGGATATTAAATAGATATAATATTAACAGTTTATATAGATTTATGATTGAATATACAAATGAACGTAAAAATACTGACATTGTGATAAAATATAATATCTAAGAGAGAATATTTATAAATTCTTTCAAATAAAATATATGAACTAAATATCCGCATTATAATTCTCTAAAAATTTCATTTCTTGTTTTGTGTGATATTTGATACCTTAGCATTATCATCTTATACAGAATTCTTTTTCTTATATATATTTTCAACATTTCAACATACCATAAGAAAAGGAATATGTAACCTAATAAGATGCAAAGTGCATTTTCAAGTTCTCTATATTGAATTTTGAAACTTTTTTTATACCTCAAATTGAATACTCAGCTTTCAGAGAAAATATTTTTTGATCTGCTTTATTAAATCTGAAGTCAAAGAAAGTAGAATTATACACGGTCAATTTTGTGTTTGTTATCACTAACGAAGTTTAGTTCATTCAATATTATTATATAAATTTAGAATTATTTGTACTTATTTGTAATTCTAAATAATACGAATTTTTTATCAAAAAAATACGACGGTTATTTTTAAAGTAAGTGCCGTTTTGAAATAAAACAGAAACATATATAATTTTCTCTTACCAATTATATTTTTATATAAAAGCTGTACCTCAATCTACACTGTAAAAAAAAATGCAGTAAAATTACGGGCAGAGGCCGGCAGCAGAGATTCCAGTCATACCCCGTAAAAAAAAAAAAAAAAAAAAAAAAAAAAAAAAAAAATCCATGCCCATTATTTTGTGCAGCCCGTAATTTTACAGGGCAAAGTAATATAGCATTATAATGCACTTTAAAACACAATAACACTTTGCTTACTGTTCCGTAGCACGTAGCACGTTAGATAATAATCACAGAATCGCTGTTTTGGCGGGTTAAAATTTTCGAAACACGAGTAAAATGAAGGGTTACACCTTAGCGGAGTACAATGTATTTTGTCGTACCGTATTTTTGCTAACATATGGGCTAGAACTGTAAGAATATGTGGATTGCTCTTAATTTTCTAAGGGATCTTTAATTTTCTAAGTATCTAAGGGATAAGGCCGCTTATTTAGTGGATCAGACCGTTTTTCATCAAATAAGGCTGTTGCCCGTGAAAATTGAAGGGAAAACGCTTATAAATTTACAGTTTTTTCTGAGAGTGTATTTTCCTACATAATTTCCACCAATATTAAGACAATTATCGTGTTGTATAACCAATTTTTAATCCCTTCTTCATAGAACTCTACTGCCGTTCCCTCACAATTTTATACAGAATGCTACGTGAAACCCTAGGAAATTCGTTAGATAGTAACGAAATCGTAAAGCATCTGTCCTGTTTCACTCGTTCGTCAATTTTCTGCACCAACTCTTCAGTATTGACCGAAGTTCACCCACTTCGTTCCTCATCATGAACATTCGTGCGGCCATCTTTAAAAGATCTAACCCATCTCTGTACCATTCCATCGGTCATGCTGTGTTGTCCGTAAACTTCACTAGTCTGATGATGAATTTCATCCACTTTCATGTTTTTAGCACTAAGAAAACGAATCCCCGATCGTATTTCACAAGCGGCGGGATTCTCAATAGGCGGAGCCATTTTAAATACTCAAAAACAAACGTTAACACCATGAACATATAACTAGGTCAGGACTTGTAACGAAATAGCATTTTCAAGAAGAAAACCATTCCTTGAAAACTGTCTCAAATAGGTGGTGCATGTGTAGGGCAGGACAGCTTCTTCATACGTCACCAGTTCGTCTGCTTCCTCAAACCGTCTGTCGTCTGGTGCGTATCTTATATACTGTTTAGGTTCGATGTTGTAGGTGGCGCTGCCTTAGCAGGGAGTATCGCCGGCTGCAGAACAGTGCGCGTAGCTGTGCAGCTGTCATTTTCTTCCAAAGTCGCGACACGATATTAACACTATTTCGTTAGAAGTCCTTCTTTAGTTCTATGTTCATGGTTAACACGGTCGAATGTATCCGTAATTGCACCTGTGGATTGCCAACAGATGTAGATAAACAGCGCGCACGCGCGGAATGCCGACCGCAGTTTTTTTTCTAGACGCATTTATATTAACAGCTTTTTCCTATCAAATTTAAACGTTTTTCGTTATAGCAGTTGCCAACAATTAAAAATCCACAATAAAATTCTTTCTACAATAATTAATTTTCTATTAAAATATTTACACGTGAAAAATGGAAATAAAATAAAAAGCTTTAACAATTGAAACACAATTCAAGATGACGTCATATCTGTAATATAACGGAAATTTTCCAACATTTCTCAATAATATAAGTGGTATGAGTATGTGTCAGTACAGAAAGCAGGTTAATATGACGTCATTAGAAAATTAAAAAGAAAATTAACCTGACTTCATATTGGAAGTTTAACGGAATTTTCAAATGTTTGAGAATCATACAAAGAGAGTATCAATATGAGTATTAGAGAAAACAAGTAGATAGGACGTCGGCAGGTGAATATAACGTCATATGAGTTTGAGGAACGTATTGAATCATGATAAAAAGCAATTATGGAATACCGACATATTTTAAAATTTTGAAGTTATCTGTACAAAATCTTTAATTTTGAACTCTTACAATCCCGGACAACGCCGGAAACTTCAGCTAGTGTATTGTTTATTTTTTGTAGATTAAGAAGTATTTGTCTTTTTTACAGTGTGTGAAGTGATCACTATTATTTTTCTAGTATTAAAAATTAAAACAAAGTGCTCTGCATTGGGCTTTTTCGTTAAATTTTGATAAAAATATCTCCTAATAAAAAATTATGAATTTATTAACTAACTCCAAATTATTAACTATCAAATAAACTAGTCGCTGGGGGCCACCGTAATATTTACCCATCGTGGATATGCATAATACAAAATATGGAAATAAAACATGCGTAAACTATATATAAAATGCATTGCAATTCGAATAAAATCCTGGCTTGATGACGTCATAAACTTTAAATGCTCTAATACTGAATTACGCAAGAGAAACATCATTATAACTCTAAAAATGATAATCCTACTGACTAACAGTTTACTGCATCGGATTAAGCGTTTCTTTACTAATTAAAATATAGCTTTGGAATTGCAATTTGAATGAAATACAGGGTCATGAAAAATCGATGAATGTGGATAATTTGATTACAAATATCTCAGCAACTCATTATCCGATCAACTTCATTCTTAATGCATTTTTTTTTGTCTTATATATTCCCTCAAAAAAAAAAAAAAAACAATTTCGAAAATTTTTATATACCTTCTATCAGAACGAATACTTCAAGTGTCCGAAAATAATAGTTCCGGATTATCAAGGTTACTGAAATTCAATAAGCTTCTTTCCATTATTACATACTAAGTACATACCAAATTTCAAGTCTCTATCTCAATTTATTCGGGAGTTACAGCGTTTACAGACACACAGACAGACGGCCGGCAAATTTTTTTTCTAAATATATGTTTTTCGGAATCTCCAATGTCTGAAACGTGTAAATCCGTCAAAAAAAAAAAAAATTTCGATTTTCAATACGATTACAAGACTTACCCTATGCTACGTATGATGGGTAATTAAAATTTATATAAACACAGTTTTTTTTTCTGACACCGATTTTTGGAAATGTTATTCAGAAGTGTTTATATTGTACGTATGATGGGTAAGAAAAATTAACTTATCCATTAGTATTATGTTTCTTTTTAGAATTCTCTAAAAATTTCATTTCTCGCTTTTTATACCGTTTCATACTGTTACATTTTCTTCTTCTATAAGGACTTTCCATATTTATTTCGAAATACCATATGAGATATGTAACCTAATAAGAATGTAAAGTGCAGTTTCAAATTCTCTATATTGATTTTTGGGACTTCTTTTCTACGTGAAAGCGGATACCTAGCATCGTTTGAAAACAAATTTTAATCTGCATTATTAACGATAGTGGCGAACATTTAATTTTTTTTTTCTTGCCGCTGTTATTGAAAAATAACTTTGACCTATTTAGTCGTAGGTTTTCTCGATTTTATAAACAAATTTTAGAAAGAAAAAATAGTGGTAACAAAAAAAAAAAAAGCGTAGAAGTTGGAAGCTATGATTAAAACTGCATCTGAAGAAGATGGAATGTTATATAGTAATTGTATAATTGTATATTTTTTATAAATTCATATGGGGCAAAATTTCATAAGTGTGATTTCTTATTCCCCAGTATATTTCTCGGCATTTTTTTGCAGTATAAATTCTTATTTAATGTTAAAATGTTTATGTGTGATTGTTCTACGATATTATTTTACTTCTACTGTAAAAATCTGTTTTTTAAAATCTTTAAAATGAAATTTAAATATCTTAAAAGTCACTACTGTCTTTTGTCCTCAACCCATAATTTGATCATTAAAACCACCAAAAAACAATAATTATTATTATATTTTTGAAAAAACAATGCATTTATTATAAATATGAATCTTATGGAGCATAATAATATAATTTTTATACGAGTGAAATGTGTAATGGTTGTTTTTGTTGGATTTAAAGTTGTGTCCCTCAATTGTTTGGACATTGCTATCCCGGTGTATGAATTTCCTCATATTTCCACCAGATGGCAGTATGCAGTCATTTTCACTATTGTTTCCAGTAGTGGAGCACATTTTGTTCTTAAAAAGGCGTCATTGCTTGCTGTTTGTTCATAAAGGAGATTTTCTGGATTGAAAAGAATGGAGGACATGTAATTGTACCTTTATTAAACGTCACTAAGGTCCCCATTGTTAATTTAAATATTGATATTTATAGACTAACCAAAATCTAGCCATTTGATCGTAAATTTGACATGTCTTTGAAAATAGTGCACATAACATTTCCATTTTTTTTTTTAAAGTGAGGTGGCAAAATTGCAAAAAAATGTCATTTCTGTCACTTCTGTCCCATACATTTTTTTTTCTGATAAAAACTACCATATCATATTTATTTTTCAATAAAGTCTGTGCCCATGTACTAATTCTTCTTCTGTAACATGTAAGCGGTTATTAAAAATTGAAATTAAACTTTTTACGAGACTTTAAAAAATCAGATGCAGCAGAAAATCAGCAGCCAAAAATCACACATATGAGATTTTTGTTTATATCTCTGCTTAAAATATATTCCTTCGTATAATCATTGTAGATTCAGCTCTATGTATTGCGAATTTATTAAATTACAAAAATGCTTTTTTGAAATCTACTTTTATGTTTCTTAATCATTTATAAAAGACTTTGAGATACGTATTTGAATAAAAATATGAATGATAAAAAATTGTGAAATTTCACATTCTCATGATGTTTTCCAGAATTAAGCATTTTTGTTTGACAGTCCATTTTCAAAGAATTTAAAGCAAATGCGAAATTTCTATTGCTACTAGAAGGGAACTTAAATAAACTTGTGATTGTTATGAACTACATTTCACACACATGAGTTGTAATTTTCCAACTTGTAGTGGACTAGCAACTCTCTTATAAAGGCATTCTAGTTTGTTGAATGTGAACGTTTTGTCAACACTAACCGGTGTGCGCAACAGCGATATCTGTACTTTATTTTAATTTAATTTTCCGAAGTGTGTTTGGAGCTCTCGGAATCTGTGTCGGTTAGTGCTTTTTGCTGCGAATTTATAAAAATTATACTTCGTTGGTCAATCTGCGGAGTATAAAAGCACAAGCAAATGTTTGTATCAGCAAATTTTGTGTCGAGTCCTGCAGTTCCGGAGAATAGGACCAGTGTCGAGAATTTGAGTCGATGTTTCAACACGTGCATAGCAAGAGTTGAATCTATCTGAATGAAACTTGCAAGTTGGGATAAAAGTGCATTTAGCTTATAGTCAAATAAACTTGCTCTGCAACCGAGGGTTGCTAAGGAAAGTTTAAAGTTTTTGTAACATTTAGACAGTGTTTGGAGCGTGGGAATTAACTTTTATGTTACAGCCGAAACCTTGCTTGTTCTTGTATTTGATAGCTATTTTAGCCGCCAGCGGGTTGCAAGTGAGTTTTGAAATTTAGTAATCTTATATTTATTGTGAGTGAATATTGATTTAAGGATAAATTTTTATTAATCGCCGAATAGAGTAAGGTAAAGCCAGGAGAGATGGCGCGGTCGGAGAAATTGCGCACATAGAGGTTCGGGGGGGAATGAGTACAATGAGCGCGCAGCGACTCCAGGTAGTTGTACAACAGCAGTAGTAGAGTGTCTACTTGAAAGTGCACATTGATTATTTTGAGCGTCTAAGATAAAGCATTGCTATTTTGTTTTGTTTTCCCAAAGTAAGTGCTTGAATTTTCATAGCTATTCATAAGAATTTTTATACTATGTCAGTAGTACAAAATATTTTAAACTTAAAAGTTTTCTCACAATCTACTAATCTAGACTAACAATGTGAACATCAACGGTTCGTTTTAGTTGCGGCTATGTTTATATAATAGGCCGCGCAATCTCTCCTACCGAAATTAGAGCGTTTGCGCATCTGCTACTTAGGAGAGATGGCGCATCGTTTCCATTAGTTTCTATGCTAGGAGAGATTACGCAGTTTATTGGTAAATTTGCATAAAAAAATGAAAAATGAAAATGAACTAATTTTAAGTTAAACGTGTTATCAAGTAACTTAATGTTATTTTGTAATCTTATCTGGACTTCATTTTTTTATTCTTTATTTTTTTTTCCTTTAACCCTCTGAGCGTCTGAGGGCTTTCCTGCATTTTCACATAAACACTCATTAAAACTAATATTAATTGAGATTTTCATTCAAGGTTTGTTTCTAAAATACACTTCATATCTCTTTATCATACATATATCTTAAAATACCATACCACTGTTAAAAATATTTTTGCCTACAGCCAATTTAAGTTGTTTCTGGAAAAATACGGGCAAAACGCTTAGAGGGTTAATTAAATTTTTTTAATCCTTTTTTAAATTATTTCCTTTATCTGATTCTTTAATCATTAGGTTGAAATATTCACTCCTAATACAATAATATTTGTTCACAAAAACTTTACAACAATGTCATTTAAGTGTAATTATTATTGTTAACAATTTAACTGTAGTTATTATTAGTAACAATCTCTCCTATCCATGTGCGCAATCATACCAACCCTTAAGGTCATATTGCGCAAAATAACTTTCTTGGTTTTATTACAACTGTTCTATTAAATTACAACATAACAACAAAATAGCAATGTAATTGCATGAAAAACAAATGAAGTAAAAATTATTCATGGATAGTTTTGCAAAAAAATAATATTTAGATTTTTTATTGTTATTCTTTTGAATTGTGCGCAGACTCTCCTTGCTTTACCTTAGGCAAAATTGCAAAGAGACTCCATTACGCCCTTTGCCCTATTAGTTTAATAAAGAGATTTTATGTATAAAATCTAGTCATGGCTCATACTCAAGGTTGCGGCCTTGCCGGATAAGCTACCAACTGAATGAAAAAGCGTTCAGGCCAGGATTTGAACTAGGGACCTTTGGCGTAAACTGCCAATGCTCTACCAACTTAGCTACCTTGGACAAATCTGACTGGTACAATGCACTAAGTAAACCTTTTGATGCATCTGCTCTGTTATCTGAAACAACTCAACCAAATATATCGCAAGAAATGGAACTTCAATTAAACGCTGGATACATAATTTCCATTTAATAATTTTAACAAAATTTTCTTATCGGTAAATAAATCATATGAGTTGAACTTTTCCAGCTGTGTGAAAAAGTGTTCAGGCCAGGATTCGGACCAGGGACCTTTAGTCGTAAGATGCCAATGCGTAAACAGTGTTCAACCGACACACTGAAATCTATTAACGGTTTTAGCATATATAATTTAATGTAACATTTACAAAGTTTGTACGGCCTTCCAATTATAATACCACTATTTCCAAATAATAATCTTTGCCTTATTTAATCACAGTTTAGCATTGTACATTCTGAGTTAAACTAAACTAAACTGTGTGGCGCTAAAGTTCCTAGGGATCAAAGCTTACAATGCACAAATCTGTTTTCTTGACCATGGAGCTTGGGGTGCTATACAGCATATTTTCCAGTCAGGTGGTCAACCTAACGCGGAACCCTCAGTGTTTAGTTCCCATTCAAGCTTGGTGCTCATTTTATGTACCCCGTGGTTGAGTGAATCTTGGCCATTCCGGAGTCAAACTCTGTACCTGTAGCGTGATCGCGCGTGAAGCACTGACCACTGAGCCACTGAACTTATATTCTGCGTTTAAATAATGTTTAAATTACTATGCGTAAATAGTGGTACTCAATTTTAAAAATCGTATAAACTCTGCATTCACGAGTGAACTGTTATTTAGAAAACTTAAATAAACATATTGTCGAATAGTGCGAGTATTATAACAATACTAATGGTCTCTGGTTTCAATTAAAAACGAAAGGTTACTTCCAAGTAATTTATATATACACGAACGATTACGAGGGTTGCTATTTATATTTCTGGCCTTGGCAACAGAAAGTGTTACTAGGGGACCGCAGACAATTTCAATTGAAAGTCTGATATTTTTAACCACAAATTCTTCAGAACGATTTGCCATTTTAGCTTGATTTGTGTTATTTACAGTAAATTGAAAAACTCATCGCGTGCAAAAAATGGAATTGATTCGTGAACATTTTGTTGGAAACATTTTTCATAACTTTCGACGTGGATTGTCAAGAGAAGAGTGCTTCCATGAACTTAATTTTTTATACAGCGATAAAGCACCATCCTACAGCACTGTAAAAAACTGTTATAAGAATTCAATCGTGATCGATTTTTGCTCCAGGACGCATTCCGTGAAGGCCGTCCAAAATCGGTTGTTGTACCAGAAAATATTGATGCTGTGCGTGAACTGATAAAGCAAGATCGTTATGTGATATACCGTGAGTTTGAGGAATCTTTAGACATTAGTATGACAAGCATCAATGAGATATTACATGAACGTTTGGGAGTAAAAAAAATGTTCGCGTTGGACCCTGCATAATCTGACAAACGCTCAATAGAAGGCTCGTGTCGATTGGTGCAAGGAAATGTTTAAAAAATACGTTCAAGGTTCATCAAAGGCTGTGTATAACATCTACACAGGTGACGAATCATGGATCTATGCATATGAGCCGGATACAAAAGAGCAATCGACTGTATGGGTCTTCCAAGATGAGCCAAATCCAACGAAAGTTGTTCGAAGAAGAAGCACATATAAGCAAATGGTTGCCTGATTCTTCGGCATTACCGGTCACGTGTCGACAGTGGCGTTAGAGCAACTCAGGACAATCAATGCTGAATGGTACACAACCATTTGATTGCTAGAAGTCTTCGGAGAAATTCGAAAAATGCAGAAGAACAGGCGAATTCATGACAATGCGATCTTTCACACATCGGCTCAAACAAAAGAATTCCTGAAAAGTCAAAACATCGAATTGATGGTTCATCCGCCGTTTAGCCCTAATATTGCACCCAATGACTTTTTTTATTCCCACTCATCAAAAATAAATTACGTGGACAACGATTTTCGACACCGGAAAAAGCGGTTGATGCATTTAAAACGCATGTTTTGGAGTTACCTCTATCGAAGTGGAAACAATGCTTCGAAAATTGGTTCAAACGCATGCAAAAGTGTATTGATCTTCATGGAGAATACTTTGAAATACAATAAATCCAATGTCGATCATAAATATTTGTTTTTTTACTACTAGGCCAGAAACATAAATACCAACCTTCGTATATACAAATACATTTACATTGCTCGAAGAATTGTAGAATCATTGAACGCACCATAGGCTCGCATAGATCGCCGATAAACAAACCAATGACGACGAATATTAAAATGTTGCCAACGGCAAAGCACAAATTGCAACAGAATGCACCTTGGAAGCGTGTCGCATCAGCCATCGTCAAGGAAAGCGGTAATACATATGATTCGGCTATATTTATAGAAATTGCACGTGGAAATCATATTTAGAAAATTAGCTAAATGAATCAAATGCTCACCAAGTTAAATTAAAGTTAAATATCAAAATACTGATTAAGTTAAAAACTATCACATAAACGGCATTAAAAAAATAAGAAATAAAAAATTGTTAAAATGAAAATGGAATGTTTAAAAATATGTATATATACATAAACAAAAAGAAATTAAAGAGCTATTTATGAAACATTTAATTATACTATTTAATACATAAATACGATTCATTTCGGCAAGTTAATTTATCTTCCATTTAAATACAAAATAAGATGATGTCAGATACATAATAACTAATTTATGTGCCTAACTGATTTATGCGTGTGTGTAATTCCAGTATTCTTTCCATGGAATACAATAGTTTAAAAGATATCGAATTTGTAACATTACCACTGCTTGAATAAAGAGATATTTTGACGGTATCAGAGTCTTTTCAACGTTTTGTCATATTTTCTGAAATTTAAACGACATTCAAAGATAAAAGAACGAAGATTTATGAATAAATGCTTTTTAAATTACTGACATAATCTGCTTTAGAAATGTTTAAAAGAAAAAGTGAAATGAATTGATATTGTAAATAAGGAAAAGATTTGTCTGCATTTCTTTTAGAAAGAGCTCTTACAAACCTGCATTTTTGTATAGTTACATACGTTTTACAATGATACATTACCAAATTCATTTTCTTACTGGAAAGTTAAATATTTTTTTTTCCTATTTTCGTACATTTAAAAAAATGAAATATATAACAAATATGTCATAAGAAATCTTAAGTCATACAGAAACTTTTATGCAAGATAATTGAAAAGTAATATTTTATATATATTCTTTGTTATATATGTAATGTTTATTTTACGATAAATGCTTATTTTTTGTTCTTGTAAGTTCAGCTCTATGTGAAGTAGTGCTCGCGAATATACGTTTATATTCGTTTAAACGTATACGTAGTTAAGCCTTTTATCCATATTACACCTATCCAAAATCGTTACCGGTTACAATACATTTTAAGCATATTATACGTATATTCGCGAGCACTACTGTGAAGTACGTAAATATTCTTCAAACACAAAGTAATTTTAAATAAAATAATGTTTAATCTAGAAAATAATATTTTTAATGTTTAGATTATTTTAAAAAAATATTATTTAAAAGTTTATTTAAATGTAACATTCACATGAACATATATTTTAAACTACAAATAACATTAAAAGAATTGAAGTACATTAGAATTTATATAAAAGATTGCTTATTATAGCAAAGAATGGGAAAGCGTACATTCTTCAACGCCGATCTTGAGATTTTTATATTTAAACTTCGGAATTTATGTTTATACTACTGCATTGCATAATACATATATGCATATGCCTACTTACGTAAGTAACGCATTCCGTAAACTTTTACGTAACTTGAATTTTATGTAAGTCGAATTTGTAAACTGTTTAAGTATAATTTTGTAAGTAACTGCAATATAAATTATATATATATATAATTTACACAGTATTATTTTATAAATAAAGTGTCATGCAGCAGTATTTTCTCAGATATAAACAACTGTAAAATTACGAAAAATATACAAAAAAAACAAACTAAAAGAACACTCATTTTTCCGATAAAAAATATATTGTGGAGAATATTAGTTATGATTGATAAGATCAAAAATTAATTGACGCTCGTGACAGATAATTTGGTTCTGTAGTGGGGGATTCAGCACAGGAAGTGCATTGTTGTGAAGTGTAATGCGTTCTCTAGCAAGTCGATGTTGAAGGCTGAGGGTTGTCGAGGTCGTCTGAATTATCATTTTGACGTTGTTGTGGATATCGCAAACATATTTAGAGTAAATTCTGTGGTCACACTCTTTTTGGCAAAGTAAATGCTCTTTTAGCTAGACATATCAGAATGGATACATCGTCTAACATTAATTTCAAGTGTCCGCCATTATTTTTATTACTTTTTTAAAATTTTCAAAGTTTTTTAGGTTTATTCCATCAGAAATTATATTAACTGTAATAAAAAGTAATGCATTTCTGATATCAGACACTTTTAGAATAAGCTGAAATTTACGCTGATTGCCCATGTTTTTCGAACTTGAGACTTTTCAGACAGCCGTATAAACGATCTTGATTTTAAAAAAATAAAACATATGACTCAATTCTTAAAATAATAATAAACATTTATATAAAACAAAAACCCAGAAAGTCTTGTCTATTGGCTCACACAAAACCTCAAAATTGACCCAGATTTCCGTTAGTTGTAAACTGTAAAAAAATAATGGGTCGATCTACTAAAAAAATTTTAGTTTTTCTCATCGATCTTTGCAATTACTAAACATTTTTTTGTATTCTTACTCAGTTACAAGAAAATCTGTAAGAATTACTAGAAAACAGATAGCAATGATTCCGGTTTATAGTACCGGTTACTAAAAAAAATCTGTGGAATATAAATATAAAAGAATTTTGGTAACCTCAGGATTTTTTTTACAGTGTAAAGAAAATATGCGCTCAAGTTATACGTGATATATGTGATTTATTTAAATTATTCTATCCCACTTGTGATGAATGGTATATATATTTAAGAGAAATAATAAACTATTTTCATTTAAACACAAAAAAACGCAAAGTTCAAATTACAGACATATTTTTTTTAGAAATTTTTAAAAGATACCTTATATTGAACTATCTCGTACGTGATTTATTTAAATTATTATATCTCAGTTCTGAGGAATGGTATTTATTTAACAAAGTAAACTATTTTTATTTAAACACAAAATATACGAAGTCCAAAACATATTAACTAATTTATGAACCTTCTCATTAATGTTCTTTCTCCAGAATAGAATAGTTTTAAATATATCAGATCTTTGCATTACTTCTGTCGATAAAAGAGATTAGACTCCTGATATCAGAAACTAATTCAATGTTATCTCATACTGTCTTAATTTTAAATGACATTCAGAGGTAAAAGAACATTTATGAATAAATACTTTTAAAATTACAAACATATTTTGTTTTAGAAATTTTTAGAAAATTTCTTATGTATAACTATCTCGTACGTGATGTATGTGATGTATTTAAATTATTATATATCATTTGTGATGAATGATATTTATTTAAGAAAGTAAAATATTTTTATTTAAACACAAAGCATATTAACTAATTTATGAACCTTCTCATTAATGTTCTTTCTCCAGAATAGAATAGTTTAAATTATATCAGATCTTTGCATTACTATTGTCGAAAGAAGAGATTAGACTCCTGATATCAGAAACTAATTCAATGTTGTCTCATGCTGTCTTAATTTTAAATGACATTCAGAGGAAAAAGAACATTGATGAATAAATACTTTTAAAATTACAGACATATTTTTTTAGAAATTTTTAAAATATACCTTATGTTTAACTATCTCGTACGTGATGCATTTAAATTATTCTATACCAATTGTGATGAATGGTATTTATTTAACAATGTAAAATATCTTCATTTAAAGACAAAACATACGAAGTCCAAAACATATTAAGTAATTTATGAACCTTCTCATTAATGTTCTGTCTCCAGAATAGAATAGTTTAAAATATATCAGATCTTTGCATTACTATTGTTGAAAGAAAGAAATCTCAGTCCTGATATGAAAAACTAATTCAATATTATCTCATACTGTCTAAATTTTAAATGACCTACAGAGATAAAAGAAAATGTATGAATAAATGCTTTTAAAATTACATTCATATTATGTTTTAAAATTTTTTAAAATAGGCCTTAAGTTTTACTATCCGGTACTTAATGTAATTGAATTATTTAAATTAATATATCCCAGTTCTGATGAATGGTATCTATTTGAAAAAAAAAGTAAACAATTTTTATTTAAACACAAAACATCTGATGTCCAAAACATATTACCTAATTTATAAACCTTCTCGTTAATGTTCTTTCTATAGAATAGAATAATTTAAAATATATCAGATCTTTGCATTACTATTGTCGAAAGAAAGAGATTAGACTCCTGATATCAGAAACTGATTCAGTGTTATCTCATGCTGTCTTCATTTTAAATGACATTCAGAGATAAAAGAACAATTATGGATAAATACTTTTTTAAATTACATTCAAATTTTGTTTTAGATATTTTTAAAAGATGCCTTATGTATAACTATCTCGTACGTGATATATGTGATGTATTTAAATTATTCTATACCAGTTGTGATGAATGGTATTTATTTAACAAAGTAAAGTATCTTCATTTAAAAACAAAACATACGAAGTCCAAAACGTATTAACTAATTTATGAACCTTCTCATTAATGTTTTTTCTCCAGAATAGAATAGTTTAAAATATATCAGATCTTTGCATTACTATTGTTGAAAGAAGAGATTTCATTCCTGATATTAGAAACTAATTCAATGTTATCTCATACTGTTTGAATTTTAAACGACATTCAGATATATAAAAAAACTATTATGAATAAATTGCTTTTAAAATTACAGTCATATTGTGTTCTAGAAAGTTTTAAAAGAGGAAGTTGAATAAACTGATATTGTCAGCGAAGATATATATTATTCATACTTATTTCAGAAAAGGGTAATTCCTAGCGTGATAGTGCAGGAACAAACCTCTTTTTTGTATAATAATATACTTTGCTAGATAATTTTGGAATTGTTTAGAGTACAGGATTATATTATTTATGTTTCACAGCAAATTTAAATAACTTATACCCCCATCATTGCATTAATGCCAAAACTATGAAATGTATAGCAATCCACAGTCATATTTAATTAGATAACCCCCCATCATTTCATTAATGTTTAAACTATGAGATAACAATCCACAAGCGTATTTAAATAGCTTACCTCCCATCATTGCATTAACGTCAAAAATATAAAATCTATAATAATCTACAGCAAATTTAAATAAATTTCCCCCCCATCAGCGCATTAATATTAAAAATATGAAAACAACAATCCACAGCAAATTTACATAAATTAACTCCCCATCATTGCAATAATGTTAAAAATATGATAATAACAATCCACAGCAAATTTAAATAACTTATCCCCCCATCATAGGAATAATTTTTTTTGCCAGCTGTCGTAAAGAATTTTGACTATGGAATGAACCAGTAACATGTTAAAATCGTTCATATAGAACCTGTATGTTGCGCTATAGATTAAATATTTTTTAGACAAGTTGCTTCGCGTGCACGAAGCGATTTCTTCTCCATTTGAATTCTGAATCTCTGACCTCACATTTATTTTTTGAAACCCCTCAAAACCCCCAAAATATTTTTTTGTGAAAACGGACAAATGGCAAAATTTTATTTACGAAACATTTTCTCGCAACATTCGAAGTAATTCGCTTGAAATTTTTTTGCCAGCTAAGTATAAATGCATTTGTCCCATGCAAATGATTCCATATTTTTGTTAAAAGTATGAAATGTATAACAATCCACAGCAAATTTAAATAGTTTATCCCCCATCATTGCGTTAATGTTAAAAATATGAAATCTATAACTATCCACGGCAAATTTAAATAACTTATCTCTCCATGATTGTATAAATGTTAAAAATATGAATTTTATAACAATCCAATGAAAACGATTTTGAACATGAGTCATCAATCTTCTGATACTAAAATTTCCGTTCTTTCTTTCATGTATGAAAGTTTTCTAAAGATTTATTCTATTTAAATTGATCAGCCTGAATTAATACATTATACGATACATATACAAGATGATTATTATATTCTATGATTAATTTTAATATAAATGAAAAAACGTCATTGATGGCACTTAAAATAATTTTCAACATGTATTAATAAACTAAATTACAAAATACATGTTGCACGCAGTCTTAAGAGCTAAAAAGTTCAATATTTAGATTAAAATTTCATAAACTGAATATATCATAAACATTACGTCTACTTTTTTATCAGTTATACAGATATAATAATACAGTTTTGTGATTAGAATGTGTTTTTGAATGGGATATTTATTATAATTTAAATATCTACTATTCATGACTTAGAATATTTTTCATATAAGCTAATAAATTTACGTGTAGTTTATATATAATGCATTTACTTTAATACGAAACAAAAAGTCGAATATAAATATTGATTTTTGTGCCTAGAAGTCAGCACGCAACCATTGAATTAAAATTTCATCTCTTCAATAAATGCTGAAGATTTTCATTGTCATAAATATAGTTTTTATTCATTGATATTAAAATATATCATGGAATACTATAATAAGCCTGAAAACAATTGATTCTAATAGTTTGATTTTAAAATCTGCTAAATCTAGTAAATATAGAGAAAGTTATCATGCATAAAATAAAAGTAAGAACTTTTGATATTTCAGTATCGAAAAAGCAATTCCCACCTTTAATCCACTATCTATCTATATTATAAAGGACAAACGTGTCCGTGCGTAACGCTGACGTCATTTTGCGAATGGCAACAGTTGACGATGAAATTTCGGTTTTGCGATTTTTGCTACTGGATTTTTTTTTAAATTTCTAAACATCGCACATTTTCAATTTTTACACCGTTATCGAGGGAAAAAAATCTACTTTCAAATGCAATTTGTTTGAAAACTGTATCATAATTGACTGATTTATTATAGCATTTAAATTAAATTTCATGCATGATTTTTTAAAAAATCTATCTCTATATTTTGCAGACGATTATGCAAATTATGTGCTGTTTGCACTTTAAACAATATAAAAAGTTCAGCATTTGTCTCCAGCTAATATTCAATAACGAAATTAAAACTTCATTAAGAAATAAATGAAATAGTATAAATAAAACACAGATTTAACACACATGTAATTGAAATAAACGCTTAAAACTGCTGAAATTATCAGAATAAAAAAAAACTGCTGTAGATAATGAAATTTTTGCGATTTCTTTGGTGTTGTTAGCGGGCTATCTAACAAAAATTATTAAATATAAAAAATCTATTAGTTTTCAATAACAAAAAATAAAAAATAGTTTTCACATATATTCCTATCCCGGGAAGGCCGGGTTGTATGTCCTAGTATATATAAAATACAAACGGAAATTTCGTTCCGACTTTTTATAACTCGAGTTCTGCTAAATGGATTTTCATGAAACTTGCACTGTTGGGATAGATAATTTTTCGGGAAAGGTTTTAGTATATAACAAATCGTTTTACGTACATTAGTTATAGAATTATGATGCAAAGTTTTATTATTTTGGACGAAAAGGTTACCATTAGTCATTTTTGGGCGACCATTATCGTTGGTGAAATAATTGAAACTGCTATATCATTTAGGAAATAAACACCTCGAAAAATAAAAGAAAAACAGTTTTGATGAGAAATAATGTTATAAAATGAAAATATTTAATTTATACATGAAAGGAAATGTTCGTACTACTTAAAAAAATATTCAATGTGAAATATTGCAATTGAAACCATATTTGGAGATTTATCGTTTGCGTCAGATTAAGAAAATTGCATTTGAAAATTTGATTAGATAAAATCTGAGTGACAATTTTGTTTTTGGTTTGTTCTTCTTTTTAAAATTTTATTTTAATTTTTATCTAACTCTTCCATCACGTGACTCACAGAAGAAACTAGCAAATGGAATTAAAAAAATGACTGTATTTGTAAGTTACAAGTTATTTGCTTAATTGCGATTTTGATTTTAATTTTGTTGCCAAACAATTTGATTTTAAGCCAAAAAGGCATAAGATTCTGCAAGGTACCAGAAAAAGCACATAGCGCCAAGAAGAGAGGCCCGGAGTTCAAGAACTAACAAACGAAAATAAATAACCGTACATTATTTTAATTCAATGGTCAATCTCTGCAATGATTGTAATGCTATCTTTTTTAGTAGAGTGGTGACTAGAGAGCATTTAATTTCTATTGTTCATAACGGCCACATTTCTCTATCAAACTATATTATAAATGATCAAATAAAATAGTTGTTTCTTAATATCCTGAATTTTGTCTAACGCATAAGATAAGATAATAGCGCAATGGCATTTGCATTTTATTCATCAATGCCGAAGGATTAGGATTTCTAGGGGAAGTTCCCATATTATTTTAAAATATATGGTCGAATTCCCCATTTCGTTTGATTCAAGGGTCATTTGGAAAATGGACTAGCGCAGCGGGCATAGCCTGTTAGTAAATTATAAAAACTATTATGGAATATGAAAGTATAGTTATATGTTACATAAGTGTTACAAGGTTTGACAAATGCGGTCGCCAGATCGCTGCTGGCGGCAAAGTATTTTTACCTGCCTACGGAGTTATTTATTCCGGTATTTTTTTCTTTTTTGTGTAAAAATTGACCTAAGAACTTGCATAAAGGACATTTCATCTTTTTCCCATCTCTACTCGAGGGATCTTCCTCCTCTCTCGTATTATTAACTGAAGAACTATGTTCAAAATGCATTTTCCTTCCCATGCACAGAAAAAGCCATTCTTTTCCGCTCTAGCCAGCTAGCATGTTACATGATTAGAATGTAGAAGTAAGAGAGGGGTTTCAATAAAACAGTCAGAAATAATGTCATTCCAGTCTCTGTGGAATCTACAATTGGGTACAATGCTAAAAAAGGCACATGTTTTCTTCTAAGTTTCAAATCAGATTTTTGTGTTCAGAATTAAAACTGTTTAATATGTCACGTTCATTAAAATAAATATGGGGGGGGGGTAATTATTTTTACTGGCAACTATAAATTTTAGTTGGCTACCAGATTTTATCAAATTTTTAAAGCCCTCTACAGGTAGATAAAATTGCATCTTTATTACGCTAAAGTCTATCCAAGAGAAAATATTAGCAAGAGTAAAATAAATAAATCCAATTTACCTTACAAAATTCCTGTTTTTCGATTTTTTTTAAAATAAATATTCGATTTTATAAAAAAAGAAATAAAAATCATTTGTATTTCGAAGAAATTCCTTTTAAATGTATAGATAAATATATATTTTGACAAATATAGATACCAATAATTATTTTCTGTCGGCAATTTTGTTACTATTCTCAAAAACGTCAAAACCTCATATTTTATGACGATTAAACTGTTGATAATAATTGAACCTTTTATGTAGAAATGGACAAAAGCAATATTTGAAGCTGCTCATTCAAGCTTCGAAAAATTTCAATTTAAAATTCAAATTTATGTATTACAAACATGTTATCAATGAACGATTTACAAACTAAAATTATTTGTATGAAAATTAAATATATCATTTAAAGTCATTTAAATAAAATAAAAAAAATTGATTGGCTATCTCTCACTATGCAGTTAGTAATTTTATACTGTTTCAAATATGATGAATGCAATTTGCATTAACAAAACGAAGTAATTTCCATTTAAATACAAAATAGTTCGATGTCTCATACAAAATAACTAATTTATGTACATTTCCTTTCAATGTTCTTTCTGTGGAATACAATATTTTAAAATAGATCGAATTTGCAACATCACTGATTTGTTTGAATAGAGAGCTATTCAAGCTGATTTTAGAATCTATTCAAAGTTCGTTCATATTATGGGAAATTTGAATGACAGACGTAAAATAACACTTTGAATAATTGCATTTAAGTGACAGTTATATCACGTTTTAGAAGTTTCTAAAACAGAAATAAACTACAGTAGAGTCGCGGTTATCCGAGTTAATGTGGACCAAGCTCACCTCGGATAAGCGAAAAACTCGGTTAAACAAGATTTATATAAATTGTCACTAATTTAAGAGATAAAATATAAATTTACACACAATTTATTAATTTGTATAGTATAATTATAGTCATTGTGATGTACACTGCAAATGCTTGCAGAATAAAAACAGGTAATGAATTGTTTATTTGAAAAAGTCCTTGATATATATATATATATATATATATATTTTGTGGGATGATAAACGTTTTTTTTCTGCAATATTACGCCATTTTTTTTAGTGTAATCAATAATCAATATTGTAGGTGTAGCCTCTTCTTGCTGCTCATTGTAATAAATGACTTTTTTCAATAGAACTTAGACCTTCAGAATGCGTAATTTTTTTCTGATTACCATCATCACTGCTCTCTTGTTCGCGATTTTCAACCATATCTGTAATCATGTCATTTGTAATTTCTTGCTGTTCATCTGCACTCATCCACTCAGCAATGTCTTTTTCGGTAAGGGTTTCAGAAACAGGAAGTGTTTGTGCTAAGCTCAATAAAGATTTGTCATCAGATGCTTCATTTTCATAATTTGATTGTCAATGAAGTGTAAGGTGGAAATGAAAGAAAATTCATAAAATTTTGATTTTTTTTATCAAAATAAGAGAAAGAGTTTTTTTTTTCTTTTTTGTAACTCGGTTAAACCGAAACTCGGTTAAGCGGGACTCGGATAATCGCGACTCTACTGTAATGTAATTACAATGAAAAATTTCGATTTTTCTTTTTAAATAGTGCTCATCGTAAAATAGAAATGTATGTCTGTCTGTATATCTATCTATTTATTTATCCATCTATCTATCTATCTATCTATCTATCTATCTATATGTTACGGTCAATATGATTAATCAGATCATTATTAATAGTAACCGGTTCTTATTAATAATGACCGCGGTTATTATTAATAGCAGGTATTGATATTATTATTAATATCGTCGCCTGGTCCGTCCGTTCGCATATAACAGCGCAAAAACTACCCAACCGGATGGTTTGAAATTTAATATATATATTCGTTGCTGAATGTTGTAGAGTCATTTTAAATTTTAAAAAAATCGAATTTAAACTTAAAAAAATCCTTGACGGCTCGGCCTACAGGCACAGGTAGATTTCGAAGACGCAGAACGTGGGGCGCCTGTTTGTCGGGAATTGCGGAAGAAATGACCTTTTTGCGATGATGCTGCAGTTGGAACCGCCTACTTCGAAACCAAACTTGTTTGCAGGCGGAGCCAGAAGGATTTTTTTTTTTTTTTTTTTTTTTTTTTTTTTGTTATAAGAATTGGTCCTATAAAAAACATGTCAATATAAAAGTTTTAGATAATATTAAGAGGATTTATAATAAATTTAAGCGGATTTGAAATCTTGGGAATTGACTAAGTTATGAATTTTTTTCTTCTAAAACCCCCCTTCCCCCCACCTCCCTTAAGGCAATTTTTAATTATATCAAAGATCTGTCATACATAAATTTTCGGCCCTTCTCCTAGAAGTAATAATAACTTCAAACGGATTCGATACATATCATAATTAAGAAATTATGGGGTTTTTTCTGTTTTCACAAAAAGTCCCCCCATCCCCCCCCCCTTGGTTCAATTTTGCCCATTACCGAACTTGACCGAGCTTTTATGCCCCTTGATTTTATGTATCAGTTTCGAAAAGATGCGGGAGTTGGAACCGCCTACTTCGAAAAATAACTTGTTTGCAGGCGGAGCCGGCAGGGATTTTTTTGTTTTTAATTTTTTTTTTTTGCTATAACGATTGGTCCTATAAAAAACTTGTCAATATAAAAGTTTTAGATAATACTAAGAGGATTAATAATAAATTTATGCGGATTCGATATCTTGTGAATTGACGAAGCTATGATTTTTTTTTTCCTTCTAAAACCCCCCTTCCCCCCCCCCTTGGGGCCATTTTTAATTATATCAAAAATCTGTCATACATAAATTTTCGGCCCTTTTCCTAGAAGTAATAATAACTTTAAACGGATTCGATACGTATAATAATAAAGAAATTATGAGGATTTTTCTGTTTTCACAAAAAGCCCCCCATTTCCCCCCCTTGGTTCGATTTTGCCCATTAACGAACTTGACCGAGATTTTATGACCCTTGATTTTATGTATCAGTTTGGAAGAGATTTATGCAGAAATTTTCCAGTTATCGTGGTCAGAAAAAAGTGACATAGATAGATAGATAGATAGATAGATAGATAAAGTTTTGAACTGGGGGTGGTTTTGGGTTCTGGGAGTCATGATCGGCGTAGATCTGCAAAAATTTTTCAAAATTTCCAACTTAGGTGAGAATGTAATAGGTAGTATTTCTTACGAAATCTACATAAAAGATATAAAAAAATATTTAGTAAGTATTTTGGATTTTTAAAAATCGGTACTTCCTTGTTATAGCAACTTCCGAGGTTTAATCGTCTAGCGATCGAGATGTATCGTCAAGTTATCTGACATGTATGACGTTATAGTCATATATGACGTATATGACATTTTATAACCTCTATGAAAAAGTTATAGTGACATTCTTCATTCTATTAAATACTATCATACCTAATTAATTCGACGATATCCCACGATAGGTAATGATTCTAGACCGTGGTGCTTACGTCCTATTTAACATGGAATCATATTATTTCTGTTACTGATTTTAAAAACCGAATTTGTATACTAAAATGTTTTTATTATAGTAATCCTATAATCTACCAACAGTTTTTTGGATAGATGTTTCTGGCGAAATATATATTAAATGGAAAAAAAGAGTCTAAATATGGATTTCAAGTTGTGAAATTTTCAAAGCTTGCCTAGGGTTTCCCATTGGAATTTTTAGTAAATGTCAACAAAAGATAAAATGTTGCCAACATAAAATTTACTTATTTTTTTACGAAATTAATCATATCATAATAACAGACGATATAATTCATTTCATGGAAATAATAACAGCACGAACGCATCTCAACTGTCACGTTTGATGTACAATTTCCAATTTGTTATTATATTTGTACCACGTTTTAAAAAATATAATATCTGCCATAGACTTATACTAAGATATTTTCAAGAGCCATTTACCAAAAAAGAAAATTTTATGTGAATTGTAGTACGATGGTATATATAAATAGTCATCAGTGTGGCCCGTAAGTAGAGGGGTAACGTTATTTGCGTATTGGTAAGGCATCGCCTGTTTAACAACTTATACCTTATTGCCTTTTATTAAAATTTTCCACATAATTCAAACTTGTATGACTTATTTCTGTTTCAACCGCCGTAGTAACAGCAGTCATTTCTTGATATGTTTGCGAAAAAAATCAATTTGCCCGCAAATAGAGGAAACAGTGAAAAACCATATAAAAATGTTCTTAAAAAAATACCGGTGTCAAATGTTAACCGTGTGAGTTTAGCATACGTTTAAATTTTTACTAAGTAAATCTTTTAAAATAAAAACTGGGATGTGTAATATAATTATGTATTAGAACATATATAAATAACACGTGTAGGCACGATATCATATATTAGATTGACTGCGTGGTATCCCACAGTTTTATCTTACAAAACTCTAAAATATATACATATATGGTATTAATTCACTTACGTATTATTCATGTAGTGTTATTTTAACTATCTAGGTAGATAGTTTGAATGAAATGGTACATTATTACTATTACAGCAATTTTTTTTTCGTGAATTTAAAGGGATTCGGAACGGCTCACTGTAAAAAATGAAGCACTCAAAAATGAGTAAGTCCATGTACTCATATCGAAATGAGTATTTTTGGATTAAAAATGAACATATGTATTCTCAAAAATGAGTAAGTTCATGTACTCATATCGAAATGAGTATTTTTGGATTAAAAATGAACATATGCATTCTCAAAAATGAGTAAGTTCATTTACTCACTTCGAAATGAGTATTTTTGGTTCAAAAATGAACATATGATCAAACCCAACATACTTGTATATTTCAGAATGTGTAATGACGAAATTTCGGAGCCTAAAAAGATATTACTTGAAGGAAAAACGAAGATTAAGAGAAATGAAAAGTGGATCTGGTTGTTCGGGATTTTCATCAAAATGGATCCACTACAACACATTTACTCTTTTTTTTTTCCTCACATTTTACACATCTACTTTTTTTTTCTTGATTTTCTTCAAAATTATGATTTTTTTTCCCACTAATTTTTTAAAAATTTATTTTAACTTTTTTAACGTGAGGCAATATTGTGTTATTTAAAAGTTTCACGAGCAGGGAAGACCGAGCTATGCTCGGTCAAAATTAAATTTGAGTTAAAATATCATGACCCATGACCAAAATGACCCACTAATTGAATTTTCTCGAAGATGTGACTTAGCCCAACAGTCTTCTCGTGCCCGAAAACCATTGGATGCAAAATTTAGTGTAAATTGAGCCGCTTTTTAGATCTTGACCCACAATGACCCAGAAATGACCCACTAATCGAATTTTCTCGAATATGTGACTTAGCCCAATGATTTTCGTGTGCCCGAAACTCGTAGGATACAAAATTTAATCAAAATCGTTAGAGCCGTTTTTTAGATAAGATTAATTTGACCCGCTTTGACCCAAAAATGACCCACTAATTGAAAGTTCTCGAACATGTGACCCACCCCAATAGTCTTCTCGTGTCCGAAAATAGTCGGATACAAAATTTCGTCAAAATCGTTTGAACCGTTGTTAGATACAATTAGCTTGACCATGACCCAAAATGACCCACTAATCGAATTTTCTCGAACATGTAACTTAGCCCAATGGTTTTCTGGTGCCCCAAAACGGTAGAATACGAAATTTTGGCGAAATCGTTAGAGCCGTTTTTAAGATAAATTTTGCATATATATATATATATATATATATATATATATATATATATATATATATATATATATATAACCACACACAAGATTTGCTCGTATTAGAATATATGATAACATAACTTTGCAAATTATAGCTATGCAAATTGGTTTGACTTACAAATTTATGAATTACGCTAAAATTTATTATTTTATAAATTATAATTTTACAAAGTTTATAATTTTTTCTTTAAATTTATAAAATTAGTTGATATTTTTTCTTTACTTTTAAAGAAAATAAAGTTTTTAACTTTATAACGTTTTTAATTTATTTCTTTAGCTTAAATATATTTTTATAAATTAAACAATTTAATTTAAATAAAATCAATAAACCCAGATTTAATCCTACCTATCCCAAGGTCATTAATTTCAAATTTGTCTCTAAAAATCATTTTTTTTAAACTATTTAGTTTAACCGAACCGTACGCAAAAGCTCTCAGCATAGCTGAAATATAATAATTTAATTTATTATAAAAAAAAAAAAAAAAAAAACTTTTTTTTAAATAAGACATTAAAAAATATTTTAATAGCATGTAATAAACACGTCTGATTAAGATATTTGTTGTTTTTATTAGAATTGATAAATAGATAATCAGGCAAATAATTTTAAAAAAGTATATTTTCGAATAAAGAAATTGTTGGTACTGTTGTAAAATGAAGCAATCAGTATTCTTAATGCAATGTTTTACGCATATAATACATAATAAATTGAAATTTATCTGTTACAAGGCACCAAATCATACAACAAAATATTGAAAATTATGAAAAGAAAACATTAAAAACATTGGAACTGAAAAAATCCACCTACAGATGAAACCTCAAGTTTTTGCAAGTTTTGCAAAATAACTAACAATATTTGAGCAGGAGATGTGCCAACTCATGGCGCGTTGGTCTGAGTCGTCAGGTTAGTACACAGGACATCACGGGTTCGATTCCTCTCATGGGCAAGGGTTGGTAAATTACTATAAACTCACGCTGGAATGAAAAAAATGAGTAGAAATGTATGTATCCCTTATAAGGTTGTCCTTGCGAAGTAACTTTTTTTTTTATCCTATAAATTTTATTTTAACGACATATTTTTTTTTAAATTTGAATACATCCATGGGATCAAAAATGAGTACATAGCAGTTCATATTTGAATACATCCATGGGATCAAAAATGAGTACATAGCAGTTCATATTTGAATACATCCATGGGATCAAAAATGAGTACATGTGTTTCTCAATTTTGAGTACATTTGGATCGGAGCTAATTTGAGCATGTGACGTATTCAAAATTGAGTACTTTTTACTCAATTTTGAGTACCCATTTTTTACAGTGCTGCATTATGTTTGTAAAACCACAAAGACTGAATTTCTTTTCCTATTTCTTTTTCTTTCTTCTTTTTAAGAACTCGCTCACTTAAAAGAAATCAATTACGCTTGATCTTTAGTTATAATGATATACAGACGCAGAAATATTATGGAACAGATGTGTTACACTCACGCACCGATATTTGGCGACTTTTCGATTGGCGATATTTACAAGCCGACTCCAAACAAATAACTTAATACCAGGTTACCATTAAAGGAAACAATCCCCAAAATTTGGCGATTTTTTTCCTTTTTATAACCGATTAAAAAAAAAAACAGTGTGTGAGCGTAAGACATCATAGCCAATATTATTTTCCAGCAAAATACTTGTTCTTCGCAAGGTCGAAAAAAAAAAAAGAAAAAAAAAAACTCTTAAACTCTGAAGACAGAAAGAAGCAACGCTTTCACTGATGAAAATTACGTTTGTAAAATATACGGCAATTTTTATCCAATAAAAGGAAATACTATAATGATTGTTTAAAGAGATGCAATTTGCACTTGCTCCCACGAGTAAACTCAGATGTGAAACAATTAAAGGGTGATAAATGCCAAATCTGTAGTTGAAATTGAGTCAATTTTTAAAAGAAGATGGACATTTTCATATGAGAATTTGAAAGAATTTACTTATTATGATCGCGCGAAAATAATTCATATCCTCTTTAATCTCTGAATTATTCCTACACTAAAGAATTTAGAATGATTTTTTCGACCACTTTTTGTTCAAAGTTTGGCGAAAGCAGTTAATTACATTTTATAAAAATCTAAAGCTATATTAGAAATTATATGTTTTTCAACATCATGTACATTTTCACCAGATAAAATCCATATATACATTGAGAAAAATGACACTTTCAAATATGAGTAAATCCATGTTTTCATTTTGTTATGAATCTTTTTGTTTCAAATAGGACGACCCAATGGTTTCAATTCTGAAACACCAGGAATATTAAGAATATTGAAACATGGGCATACTCAAAACTGAGCACATACAGGCAAGTCCATACTCATTTTTGAAACATGGACATACTCAAAAATGATTACGATCAGTTCAAACTCATTTTTGAAACATGGACATACTCAAAACTGAGCACAAAGAGGTCAGTTCATACTCATTTAGGAAACATGGACATACTCAAATATAAGCACATGATGTTTTATTCTTGAGTGTGTGCATGTTTGTGAAATGAGTATATACATGTTTCAAACTTGAGTCATTTCGATTCGGAGTCATTTTGACTATGCGACATACTCAGATTTGAGTATTTTTTGCTCAGTTTTGAAAATGTCGTTTTTAGAGTGTATAAAACGCTAAGGTACGTAGCGGCAAAAAAGTTATTATTTCTCTTCTGCCGATTGCAACGAGTCGTTTGTTTTCACTCATTACCGAATATAAGGAAAAGAATTCGAAATATCCATTTAAAACTCACCACACATATGTGAATTTTTTTCTGCATCCGAAAATGCAATGTTTGTAAAAATCGGCCGGTATTTTTTCGTAATTTTTGCAAAAAGCTAGCTACTTTCTGAAGAAGAATGAAAATAAAGTGCGAACTTCAACCAAAAAGCGCGGCATCTTGTTATTAATTAAAACATTAGCTCAATTGTTGTACCTTATGCAGTTTAACCTCATTGATGTCCGCATCCTTATCAGTCAACATTACTGATGCACAAATTATGATGATATTCCTGATTTATAATATAAATTTACTTTTAGAAGTTACACTTTTTACTTACGTAACAACTACGTGTTTTTACTTACACATCTTACGTAGTGTAGGGTAAATCTTGTAATTGTTTTGAAAATCGAAAAAAAAATGTTGATGGATTTACACGTTTCCGACACAGGAGATTCCGGAAAACATATTTAAAAAAAAATTGCCGTCCGTCTGTCTGTGTGTCTGTGTGTGTGTCTGTAAAAGCTCTATCTCCCGAACAAATTGAGATAGAGACATGAAATTTGGTATGTACTTAGTATGTAATAATGAGAAGAAGCTTATGGAATTTCAGTAACCTCGATTATCCGGAACTATTTTTTTCGGACTCTTGGAATATTCGTTCTGATAAAAGGTATATAAAAATTGAAATTGTTTATTTTAAGGAATGAATATAAAAGACAATAAAAAACATAAATTTGCATAAAGAATTAAGTCGATCGGATAACTAATTGCTGAGATATTTGTAATCCTATTTTCCACACACTTCAGTTTTTCATGACTCTGTATTTCCTTCAAATTTCAATTTAAAGATAATATTTTAATTGGAAATGAGACGCTTAAACTGACGCAGTAAACTGTTAGTTAATAGGATTATCATTTTTGGAGTTATAAGGAGGTTTCTTTTACGCATTTCAGTCATAGAGCATTTAAAGTTTATGAAGTCATCAAGCCACGATTTTATTCGAATTGCAATGCATTTTATAAATAGTTTACACATGTTTTATTTTCATATTTTATATTATACATATCCATGATGGGTAAGTATTACGGTGGCCCTCAACGGCTAGTTTATCTTTGAAAGTGCGAGCTGATTGTTATAGCCAAATTAGATCTTACACTCTTTCTATTTTCCAAATCGATGTAGTTTGGTGTAAATTTTGTACTTAACAAAAATAAATAAATAAAAGAAAATAAAGAAAGAAATATTGATACATACACGGATAACATGAATTTGGGTACTTGTCGCATGCCAATAAATCGAGAAAAATATAATTTCACGTATGTTTCTTCTATATATATAATTACCCTAAAGTACTTGACGACGAAAAGCGGTAACTTTTATTTCGCCCATCTAAAGGAGTGGTTTGTTTGTTTAAAAAAATGAGTTACTTCTGGTTACAATATTTTGATACGATGGTTTTTGATGATGTTTCCGTATTTTTTTCTTTTTTTTTTTTTTTTTTTTTTTCAATAATGAATTTACAACGTGAAGTTTATAATTTATGCAGAAGTAAACGAAATGCCGCTGAAACTGTGAGATTATGTATGATTAAAAGAAGATCTAATTAAGCTGATAATCTTAGAACGATAGGCCACATAACGACAGAACACTCCAATCAACGTCAAAGTAGACTTATCCTGCGAAGGAGAAACTGCCTGAATTCAAAATTTGAAGTGAACAACCCGGAGCATAGGTCTAGAAATATGACTGATGTCTGCGATTTTTGCCGTACACTTTTCTGAAAAAGTGAACTTAATACTATAAAAATATACTTTTTGCTGCCATGATGGCAAAGTTTCTTTTCAAAATCTGACAGAAATTCCAGATTTTCTAAAACAATTGCTGTCTGACAGTTCACTAGAGGCTAAAAACTATCGACAACATATTCGAAAGTAGAATTCTGCTGTAGTCTTCGCACGTATGGGAGCTCATATAAAGACACCTCCTGGAACTGGCCCATATTGCTTCCGTATGCATTGCCAAATTTAAAACATGGTTGCTTCTCTATATTGAAATGAGTGGAAGAAACTGTCTATGCACAGTTGTGTATATTTGACTCCAGTGGAGCAATTGACATGCATATGGGGAATAATGAATGCTGCTTGTGAAAAGTTCCGGAGAATCTGGATATCTTGCTGCGTAGCATAAATATATTCCCCGAATCGTATCTACAGATGCATCAGTTGATACAGTCAAAAATAGCTGTAAGTGTAAAAATGTTTTTTTTTTTTTTTTTTTTTTTTTTTTTAATGAAACATCCAATATTAAACTTGCGTAGATACTTCACGGACAGAAGTCGTTATGCTGCATTTTTCACGATTTACGCGATAGCTATTTCTCAAGAAGTACTGTAATGAATCTCATCAAACTTTTTATTCTGTTAGACTTTGCCATAAATAGCCGTTGATTAGGTTTAAGTGTAAAGCGGCCAAAAGATGGCGTTGCTATGCTGCATGATACGCTCGTGCATGTGCCACATACATCATTATATATATATATTATTTACATCTTGTATGCCATATGCATCTTGCGCACATGTCAAATATTTACGTCATATATGACTATAACTGGATTATATGCGTCACAAAATGTTATATACATAAAATATTATTATAATATCATATATGCTTTATAAGTTGGCAATAAATTTTGGTCGTTTGTATGCATGTAGATCTTGTATGCAAGGGCAGAAGTTTCTAATTAACCCTTTCAGGAGCAAGATAAATAAATCTATTTCTAAAATATTGAAAAGCTTTAATCTCACCAGAATTTACGAACTAATTGATTTAAAAATAAAAATATTATTTTATTTATGCCCATTATAAAATCAAAATTTCATTAAAAAATTATGGTTGACAGTTGACAGATAGGAATGAAAATTGAGTGGTATATATAATGTACCACCAATCTTGAAAGGGTTAAAAAATTTTATGATTAAAATAAAATGTACTTATGCCAAGATTGCAGTTACGATAAAGCCTAGATCATCGCAAAGCTTATATATGCATCATATATAACAGGTATATAAATATAGTCCAAACACTTGTATATGTGCCACATACATTATTATATACATATTATATTTACATCTTCTATGTCATATACACTTATGCACATGTCAAATATTTACGTCATACATGTGTCATATATGACTATAACAGAATCATATACGTCACAAAATGTTATATACATCAAATATTAATATATAATCACATATGCTTTATAATTTGGCGGTAAGTTTTGGTGGTTTGGCGATTCATCCTCGGGTGCCGCTATAACCCGAAAGTACCATATAACATTACAAATATATATGTGATTACTATAAAAATAAAGATATAAAAATCCTTTTAATAAACATATTTAATACTTTCGTACATGCAATCAATGGCTTTCTGAGGATCAGTAATAGAAAAACTAGTCATTGAGAGCCACCGTAATACGTACTCATCATGGATATGCATAATATAATACATGAAAATAAAACATTTGTAAACTATTTATAAAATGCATTTCAATTCGAACAAAATCGTGGCTTGATGACGTCATAAACTTTAAATGCTCTATTACGGAATTACGTCCTTATAACTCCAAAATTGATAATACTATTAACTAACGGTTTACTGCACCGGATTAAGCGTCTCATTTCCAATTAAAATATATCTTTGAATTAAAATTTGAATGAAATACAGGGTCATGAAAAATCGAAGAGTGTGGAGAATATGATTAAAAATATCTCAGCAACTCATTATCCGATCGACTTCGTTCTTTATGAAAAATTTATGTTTTTTTTATTGTATTTTATATTCACTCCTTAAAATAAACAATTTCGAAAAATTTTATATACGTTTCATCAGAAAGAATATTTCGAGAGTCCGAAAAAAATAGTTCCAGATAATCGAAGTTACGGAAATTCATTAAGTTTCTTCCCATTATTACATACTAAGTACACACCAAATTTAAAGTCTCTATCTCAATTTGTTCGGGAGATAGAGCGTTCACAGACACACAGGCTGACGGACGGCAAAATTTTTCTCTAAAAATATGTTTTTCGTAATCTCTAGTGTTTGAAACGTGTAAATCCGTCAAAAATTTTTTTCGATTTTCAAAACGATCATAAGACTTATCCTATACTACGTATGGTGGGTAAGTAATAACCAATATTCAAAAAGAAAATTGAAATATGAACTTGATAAACAAACAAAGCAAGTTATCATGAAAGCAGGTCCTGTAACAAAAATTAACTGATATTAGGTGATGTTTGTTTATTAAAAGCTTTTTTTAAGATTTCATGTTTATTGTAATTACTTTTAGCCTATATAATTTTATTTAAATGAAAATAAGTGATTTTTCTTACATAATTTCACAGCAGTTTATGATATTGATTTATTTAATAATTATTACACGCTATTAAAATGTTTCATGCCACTTAAGAACAAGCAATTTCTTTTTCATTATCACTTAAGTAAGTGGATAAAGGAATTTAAATGTGAATCTATACATTAGTATTGCTTATGCAATACATTGCTTTATAAGGCTTCAAGTAAAAGAAAACATATTTTATTTTATGGCATCTTATTACAGAGAAATTCATTGTCGGCAAAGTCAAGGAATATTGATCAAGGATTTGATTTTTTTTTTCATTTTCATTTTGTTTAAGAAGTAATCCAATTATTCTTTACTCTATCTTGTTAGTGTTATGGAGGCGTTAAAATGTTTAAAACTATGTTTACGTTAGTTCTATATACTTCATATTTGCCAATTATATGTTCTACTATTAGCAAAAAAGGTAAGATAAATTAGCATAATCTCTTTTTTTTATTACGTTAATTTAAATAAGTTAAAAACATCATTCCTTCGTTTTTATACTTGAGTTCTTTGTTTTCGGTATTTATAACCCACTTAATTATTAAGGTCATAGCGGGTGATACATATATATTTTTTTTTCATTTCTAAATCAATTTCTACAAAATTGTGCAGATTAATATATTTCACATTCTAAGTGAAAAATACAAAATAAAAAATAAGTTACGGCTATATGTAATTAACATATTAATAAAAATGATTAATTAATTATTCAAATTTAAAATGTTCTGGGCGATTTGATATTTTTATGATGAAAGATTTTTTTTTTTCCTAAGGTGTAATCCAATTATTCTTTACTCTATCTTCTTAGTGTTATGGAGGCGTTAAAATGTTTAAAACTATGTTTACGTTAGTTCTATATGCTTCATACTTGCCAGTAATATGTTCTACAATTAGCGAAAAGAGTAAAGTAAATTAGCTTTTTTTTTTCTTTTTTGTATTACGTTAATTTAAATAAGTTTAAAACCCCCATCTTTGTAGCATGTGCTCTTTATACTGGAGTACTTTGTTTTCGGTATTTAAAACATGTTAAAATGTTTATAACTATATTTACGTTAGTTCTATATACTTCATATTTGCCAGTGATATGTTCTACAATTAGCAAAAAAAAGTATGATAAATTAGCATAATCTTTTTTATGATTAGTACGTTAATTTAAATAAGTTAAAACAGCATTCCTTGCAGTGTGTGCTTTTAATACTGGAGTATTTTGTTTTCGGTATTTAAAACACGCCTAATTACTTACGCAACAATGGGTGAGAATTTTTTTTTTCATTTCTAAGTGAAATATTATAAATATATATAAATATATCATAGAGATAAAGATATAGATATAGATAGATATCTCTAAAGATAAAGATACTCTAAGTGGTAATCTCTAAGAAATTATGTAGTTTAGTATATAGTTTGCCTTCTTAGTGAAAAATACAAAATTAAAAACAAGGTGTAAATAACATATTAATAAATTAATTAATTATTCAAATTAAAAATGTTCTGGGTGCATGCATTTTTGCACCATTTTCCAACTTTCTTTTCTTAGGGGAAGGTTCTAAATATTTCGGAATTTTTTTCTTTAATTTTGCATTTTTTACATCCCTCAAGTGTAGATATTCGTCCTAAATCGGTTTCGTGATATTTAGATTCCTTACACTATTTTTTGCTCATTGAATATATCGCCGCTCTTTGAACGTAACGCTATTGTAAAATTTTAAACGTGTTTTTCTCGAAACCCTGTATTTCAAACTGAGCGACCATTTTACTCGAGAACTACTGGACCGATTTCTTTCATTATTTAATTAAAAGAAATGTAATTGGTTTTTCTGAAGCTTATATCACCGAAAAGTAAAGAAATTCATTGATTAAATATTTTCTTAAAGCTCCCAAAACGTAAAAAAGGCGAAAGTTTGAACTTTTTTCTTTAAATGACTGCCATTTTTCTTAAAAGGCATTGGGCCGATTTTCTTCATTATTTATTTAAAAGAAAAGTAATCGTTTTTGGTGGAGCTTATACTACCAAAAAGTATAATTTCCATTGATTAAATATTTTTTAAAGCTCAGAAAATGTAATAAAAAAAGGCTAAAAGGCGACTTTTTTGTACATATAACCGACGTTTTGTCAAAAGTCAACTTTTAAAACTAAATGTTGGTATAAACTTCAGAGAATTGAATGCTTTTTCGTATAATGGTGACCCAATTTGTTTGAGTTGCTTGTGACCCGAGAAAAATGGTCGCCCGATTGGAAGTACATGGCGCGCACCTGCAGTCGCCCAAGACATAGGGGAAGGTGGCTTAAAATGATCCTAACGGGCAAAACTATCCACATATGTTTTCTTCCAGAAAGGTTGCGCTATCTACAGGGTAACATATAAACTAGTTGTGATAAGTGAAGAAGAAGCAATGGCGGTATTCAAGATATCGGTATTCAAGATAGGATCTAATTTACATGAAACTAAGTTCATGTAAATTAGATCCTATCCCTGGTATGACTAAAAGAAAGTTTTTGGAAAGGTTAAAAGAGCATAAAAACGACATAAAACGTGTCGAAAATTAAAAGATCAGTAGTCGTTTGTATTGTTCCTCTTCCCCGATGATTGCTTTAAGTTTAAAGCCGAAACATGTAGGATTTTAGCTCTTTTATGAGTTTAAAACAATTTTTACACTGATTTTAGCAACTAATAAGCCCAATAAAATACTAGTTAACAGTGTAGTGTCCAAATGGATTCAATTGTGAAATATATCGATGCTGAAATGAATATGGACTATTTTTCTATTATATTTGAAAGGATTAAAAGGGTCCGTAAATACAATATCCATCTTATTGCTGTCCCTCCCAGAAAATTAGTTGACTTAGTTTCATGAAAATTAGATCCTATCCCTGGTATGACTAAAAGAAAGTTTTTGGAAAGGTTAAAAGAGCATAAAAACGACATAAAACGTGACGAAAATTAAAAGATCAGTAGTCGTTTGTATTGTTCCTCTTCCCCGATGATGGCTTTAAGTTTAAAGCCGAAACATGTAGGATTTTAGCTCTTTTATGAGTTTAAAACAATTTTTACACTGATTTTAGCAACTAATAAGCACAATAAAATAAAAATAATTAACTGAAAATACTCAATTTATCATATTTAAATTACAAAAAATGTCATATCACGTCAATTGGCTGTATACTATCTTTGTTTGCATTACGGGAGAAGTATTATGTTACTTGTACAGCGTGACCTATATACAGAATCAGAATTAATTAATTATTTATATATTTTTATAATAAGTACAGTTATACAATTTCTGAACAGTGGATGTCGGTTAAGGGGCTTCCGAGTTGCAGACAACTTTACGCCCAGTCTATTTGTGAGTAGAGTGTCTTGTATTAAATTGAGCCGTTGGGAAAAGTTAAGATGTAGTATTGACTACAAGATAAAAGAACACTTACAATGAAAAGGATAGATGTAAAGTTAAGAAAAGTGATGAAAAAAAAACACTCAAAAGAGTCTTTTTTTTTTGTTATAGCTAGATGTTAAGTTTTAATTAAGAAATTAGGTATTTATAATGTGGAAAAAATTACAAAGTATAAATAAAAGTACACCCATGCAAAGTCGCACTTTATTGCTAATATTTCTGGTATTTTTTCTAGTATATGTTTTTTTTTTTTTTTTTTAACATGAATATATTTTTATTATGACATGAAAAATAAGAAAATAAAAAAAATAACTAACAATACGCAATTCATCATATTTAAATTGCAAAAATGCCATATCTCGTCATTTGTCTGTGTCCTATCTTTGTTTGCATTAGGGGAGAGGTATTATAGTATCTGTACAGTAGGGCGGGTCGAAAAAACCAAAATTTATATAATCGAAACGTAGTAGTGCGGGAAAGTTGCCATTGGTAAAAAGGAATAAATTCTCAAAATATTACACCAAATGGTTAATATCTTTTACCGCCGCAAGTGGGGCAAAGTTTAAAAAAAATCGCAAAAAAATTGTTTTTTTCAAAATTTATCATCCAATTATACCAATGCAATTTCTAATAGAATGCAACAGCTACATCAAGATGTTAGTAATGTTCCAGTAAAATTTCATTATAGTGAAATCATTTCTATTACCGCCGCAGGGGCGGTCAAAATTTTGAAAAAAACGGCAAAATTTTAAATTTTTCGTTTTTTTTTAAATTTTTAAATTTTTATTATAAGTCTACAATTAAATAAATTTACATTATAGCTAGTAATAACTTATAAATGTCTAGTAATTTTGATCATGGGCATTGCCAACCAGGGCCGAGAGCCCCCCCCCCCCTAAATTTGAGAGAAAGGGTTTTTTTGAAGCGATTTCGAGGATTTTCCGGAACTTTTTAGAGAATTTTTGTTGGGAAGGGGGGGGGGAGCAAATGTGAGAAATGGGGGGGAATTTATGTAAGAGGCCCCTCCTACTAAAAAAATCACCAAAATTTACCGTAAAATCGCAAAAATTTCTTCAAAAAGACCCTGTTACTCAAATTTAGGAGGGAGGGGCCCCTCTCGCCCTTGGTTGGCAATCCCCATCATTAAAATTACTAGACATTTATTAGTTATTACTAGATATAATGTAAATTTGTTTAATAGCAGACATATATAAAAAATTGAAAAAATTGTAAAAAACGGAAAATTGAAATTGTTGACGTTTTTTTTTTCAAATTTTTGGCCACCCCTGTGGCGGTCATAGCGACGATTTCACCATAATGAAATTTTATTGGAACATTACTAACATCTTGATGTAGCTTTTGCATTCTATTTGAAATTGTATTGGTATGGTTAGATAATTTTTTTTTTTTTTGACAAAAACATTTTTTCTGCAATTGTTTGAAATTTTGGCCCCTCTGCGGCGGTAAAAAAAATATTAACCATTTGGTGTAATATTTTTCACATTTATTCATCATTACCAATGGCAACTTTCCCGCACTATTACGTTTCGATTATATAAATTTCGGTTTTTTCGACCCACCCTACTGTACAGTGTGACTGATACAGAGATTCAGAATTTATTTATTGCATTTATATCAGTTTATCAGAAGTACAGCTATACGCATGCTCAGTTTCACTTTATTGCTAATACAGGTGTGGTATTTTTTTGCCCCTCGATGTGTCATTCAAGAAATTTGAGAATGAAAAGCTATTAAACCGGTTAAAATGAAACGCAAAAGTGGTTATAATAATGGTTTATTTTTGTATGATTGTGGCTAAACTTTGTGTTGCTGTAGAGCGGGAGGCAAGGAAAGCAACCCCTACTCCCGGAAATGGACTTAGGCTAGGCAGTTGCGTAGAAGCATGTGATATGCGATGCAGTGTCTTCCGGCAAGCAATCGGTCATTATCTATCTGCATCTGCAGAATGTTTGCAATAAAGAAGAGCAACGTAGTATTATTCGTTCTTTAGTGGCAGGAGTTTGAGTTCGCGAAGTTCATCGTCGAGCGAGGACAGTGTACGGATTCCGTACACTGTGAGATGGCTTGGGACCATCATCATAATTCATTATGATAGGATTAAATTAATTAGGATAAGGGAAGTGATGGGTCTTGAGTGGCACCTAATGTAAGAGGATTTTCCTATCTAAAAAAATCTCTTTTGCTCATCTCAAGGAAGAATGAAAAACTTTTCATCTTTTGTATAGCCTTTCTAAGTGTGTATGGACTTTTCTAAAACAAGATTACATGAATGGGTTTTAAATGTGCCAGAAAGGTATTCGTATGAATAGTATGACAAAAGAAATGGATTTCGGAGAACCCAGAGATAAGAAGAGGGCGAAGAAAGAAAGAGGGTCAGTGAATCAAGTAGGATCTCAGGTGTTATACAGATGGGTAGGAGATTGAGTTTTACCGCGAGTGACGGGAATCTGTGTATGATTATATGCGACCTGATAGGTCATCTCGTCGTCACCTCGTCATCTCGTCGTCACATCACCTTTTGGTCCGCTGAAAAAGGCATTGAGGGGTCGCAATTTTTCCTCGGATAGGAAAGTCATGGACAATGTTCAAAACTTGGTTCCGATTTTAGCCAAGACTTTCATGAGAAGGGTGTTCACCGCTTGGTAAGACAGTAAGAGGAGTAGTTGTGTGGCTTTAGAGATTATGTTTGAAATAAATTATATGACCTCGTTCCTGATCTGTTTTCATTTGATACACCCTAATATTATGTTAATTGTATCTGCATATAATTATAATAATTTATAAGAATAATAGTTTTCATTTCAACATAAAAACATAGCTCTGATATAATAATAATAATAAAAAAGACAGATCCATATAGAATCAAATTTCGTTGGTTCTAAATCTGATTTTTCCTTATTTTTAAAACATTAAAATAGCAGTAAATTCCTCTTCAATGTAAATAAATAAATAAATAAGTGTATATATATATAGTATATATATATATATATATATATACATGTAAGTGTACGTGATGCACATTATTATTTTTATATGTAGGAATATACATACATTTTTGGAAGATTATATTGAACAATTGATTAATAAAATTAAATCCATAACTTTATTCTTGGTAAACAAAACATGTTTTTAAGGTGATAAATAAATCACGACTTTAAAAAAAATTAATTTAATTATATTTTATATATTCGATTGAGAAATATTTAGAATATTTGAAAATAAAATCTGTTGAATATTTGCATATAATTTCAGTTTTTTTTCCTTTCAACAGATGTCTTTACAAAGTAAGCAGGTAAAAGTATTAGTATTACTAATAATAAAGCTATTATTATTGTTATGATTAAAATTAAAGTAACAGTAAAAAATAATCCTAGCTGAATTTTATTTTATTATGTAGATAATAATTAGCAGTAATATTTATAGAACTGGAGCGTGTTGTTTTCCTGTCATATTTTTTTTACCTTGAGTTCATTTAGAAGATGCATGCAACGTCATCTCTTGAAAAATTATTTAAGTACTCTTTCTCATATTAATACTGATGATTTATGAAAAATATTATTAATATTTCTTCATTAAAAAAATGCAATTTGAATCATAAAATGTAATACATTTTGCTGCTTCATATTGCATAATAATGTCTAATTTTTGTTGTTAAAACACACATTTTGAAAATTTTCGCGGTAAATTTTGTCAATAACTACAGATTGAAACAACGCAATTTAATGAAAAAAAGTACGATAGTCAATATCCAATTTTTGCTACCTAAGTTTGTTCGTAAAAAACTTATATTTGTTTGCAACGAAAAGTTCCTATTTACAATTTTGTAAACTCCTATATCATTATTTTTAATATTTTCTTTTCAAATAATAGGGTGCTCTGCCCCCTATGATCAACGCTCGCAATTCCCTGTCCAGACCGCGCAGTCTCTAAAAACAAGCTAATTTTCTCTGTCTTAAAAAGTATTATCCAATTACGGAAGATTGAATGATATTATCGTCATTTCATTTTGTCCGGAAAAATTTTTGATTCCCAAGGTTGCATCCATCGTTGTCGAGACAGCGAATGGCGGTTTTCATGATTGATTAAGTAAGATATATCAACATTTTAAAATCATCTTGTACAAAATTGCTAAGTAACAAATGTCGTCGCTTCCCGGACATTTATAATAATGTGTAGAAGAAACGTTTTCCTCTGGACGCTGTCAGGAAATCGTTTTGAATTGACAATTTCCCGCCCCCCCCCCCCATTTAATGTTTAGAGCGTAATAAAATCATTATTCTAATGTTTCCTTTATCTTTTAATATTCATATGTGTAAATATTTTTTTTCAATTGAAAGGTTTGTGGAAATATATCACTATTTTGGCAGAAAACTACGTCATATTTATGACGTAATTTTCATCCTTAAATGCTTTTCGAACGTAAAAATTTTATTATTTTAAAGTTTTCTTTCTCCTTTAATATTTACATGTAAATATATTTTTCAATTGAGAAATGTTAGGAAATATTATTATTTGTGCATTTTTAAAATCAGCCAACAGTAGAAAAAAAAAATGTACTTTTTCGAAATATGAAATAAATCGCTCTTGAAATAATGAAATTTTGAAAAATAAAATGAAAAAAACCCTCAAAAATTGGACAAATTTAAAAATGATTGGATACTGGACACCACAATCTAGTTACTTATGTGCCCACAAAAGATGATTAAATTATCATGCATAATTTTCAATCCTATAAAACTTTTTTAACTGAACTATTTTGGCCGATTTCGCAATTAAAGATTACTTAAAATAGTTCTTCGATTTAAAAATTGACTGCTTCAGCGCGTTTATCATATATTTTCCTATGAAATTACCGGTTTATATACAGCTCATATTCAAATATTAGAATAATTACTTTTTTTTTTACAAATTGAAAATATCGTTTGGTAATTTAATGTCTTTTAATGCAAATATGCAAACGATAATTTTTATTAAGAACTTATTCTTGATTAAACTTATTTATTATCTTAAAATTAATATCATTTTTGAAAAGATTAATTTAAAAAAATTATTTTGAAAAGTCAAAATATTAGAATATTTATTCAAGTGGTTCAAAATATTAGAATATTTTACATTAATTCTCCTTTCATTATCACCAATTCATAACTGCTGGCATCATTGATTAAATTCAGACGATTTTATTTAAAATCAGTATTATTTTTGAAGTTTGTTTGGTTTTTCGTCTTAAAATGGGTCGTGTGAGTGATATTCCTGAATCTATTAAACTTCGTATGGTTGATTTGTATCGGCACGGTAAAAATCAATGTTATATAGCGAATTATTTACATTGTTCCCAATCAAGCGTTAGTAAAACACTAACAAAATAATCAAAAATTTTTTTTCAAAATAATCGATAATGGCGGCCGAAAACATAACACATCTAAAAAATAATTAATCATAATAATCACTCAAGCGTGCTGGTTGGGAAAGCATAATAATATATAGAAATCAACATTCTTGAATGAAATCTGGTAATTCATGATTTTTGAAGGAATTGGAGAAATGCAGTAAATATCATTTTCTTGTTACGAGATTCTGGTGTATTTCAGGTAAAATAATACTAACGATTTGTCTTTTTCTTGGTTTAATATACGAACACATAACACGCAGACAGACACATCAAACACTAAAAAGATATTAAACAGTAAATAAACATATTCGAGAAAATTTTAAAATCTAATTCTGGAAGCCGCATTTTGCTTCCTTTAGATCCGAGCACCTCATGAAACTGAAAATTAATTCTATTGTGTCACAGAGGGGACTCCCCGGTAGACAGACAGTCGGCGCCAATCTCCGCCGCTCACGTGATTTGCAACACACTGCCCCACCATGAACATAGGGGTGTTCATCACTAAACATATATATATAACAATACAAATTAAATGAAATACAATCATTAAATAATAATACAAGTTATACAAATTAAATCAAATACAAACATAGAATAATAAAATTATACATACTTCAAGGCTAATTTAAAAAAAGAGAGAGTTCAACACTGATTCAACTAAATAAAGGAAGAAGAAAATTTATATTAAAGTCCAGTTATTAAAGTTCAAATTTTATCTCAGTCCATTATAGTTCAAGATTGAAAAGCAGTTGTACAGGTCTGTTCAATATGGACTTTTCAGTCTTAATTTTACAGGCTCTCACCTTGCCATCTCTTCCAGGAAATATTTCTATAATTTTACCTAAACTCCAGAAATTTCTGGGTAATTTATCATCTTTAATTAAAACAACATTATTTATTTTAAATTGGGGAAGATTGGTTTTATTTAAACTTTGGTGGGCTGACCTCAAATTTAATAAGTATTCATTCTTCCATCTAGACCAAAACAGCCGCATCAATTTTTCCCGATAGTTAAAGGCTTTAAGCAATTCTTTCCTAGAAGAGAAATTAGAGTCAAGGTGAAGCCGTACGGGGGGGAGAGAAGATATTCTTCTCCCTATTAAAAAATGGGCAGGAGTTAATGGTAGGGGGTCCTGCCTTTCATCACTTATGTATGTCATGGGTCTGGAGTTCACCATTCCTTCAACCTCAATAAGTACTGTATGCAACTCATTAAGGGTCAGAGAAGATCTGCCCAATGTCTTTCGCAGCGCAGTTTTTACAGACCTTACCATTCTTTCATAAAATCCGCCCCACCAGGCGGCCCTTTCCACTATATACTTCCATTTTATGTTATTGGAAGCAAAAAATTCTTTCACCTCTGGATGAGTCACTATAGTCCATAGTCTCTTAAGTTCTATTTCAGCGCGTTTAAATGTTCGTGCGTTATCGGAATAAATAACGGAGCATAATCCACGACGAGCGATGAACCGTCTAAAGGCAAGTAAGAATGTTTGTGTTGACAAATTGTCAACAAGTTCCAGGTGGATATTTCTTGTTACAGCACACGTTATTAGCAATATATACTGTTTGCTGTCAGAATCTTTGACAAATAAAGGTCCTGCAAAATCGACTCCTATTACGCTATATGGAGCTGACTGTTCGACACGATCAGGTGGCAATGGAGCTATCATCTGGTCTCCTGGAATTGATGAAAACCTTTTGCAAATAATGCATTTTTTCAGTTGATTTTTTATTGTTTGTCTAGCCTTTAGTAACCAGAATTTTTCTCTCACTTGTATGAGGGTGTGAGAAACCGCTGAATGAAATACTCTAACATGAGCATCCCAAATTATCAATTCGGAAAACTTCGTTTTGGACGGAAGAATTATCGGGTGTTTTTCATCCGTTGAAAAATCAGCTTTCCCAAGTCGACCAGAGACACGCAGGACGCCTTCGGAATCAAGGAATGGGTTCAAACAAAGCAAGTGCGAGTCTTTTGGAAGAGGTTTGGCATTTTTTAAACACTGTATTTCATTAGAAAAAAATTCACTTTGAACTAGCCTTATCCAATACAGCTCTGCTTCTCGAAGATTTTCTGGTGTAAGTGCACAGACTTTCTCGCGATTGCCCTTTAGCAATTTTATAAAATATATCACGTAAGCAGTGACTCTTAACAATTTTTTTAGGCTACTAAATTTTTCTGTATCAATTATTTTTTCATTAACAATGATTGAATTAACTATTATTTCGCCTTTGCATTCATTTTTAATTTCTGGAATGAATGATTTGATTTTTAGCTTATTTTCTTTCGGCCAATCAATTTCGGGATTAATAAGCCACTCAGGACCATACCACCAGCGTCTTGAATTTATTAGCTCTTTGGAAGAGAGCCCCCTAGTAAGCATGTCTGCCGGGTTATCCTTGCTATTAACATGCCGCCAAGAACTAGGATCGGTCATTTCCTGAATTTCGGCTACGCGGTTTGCAACATACGGTTTCCACTTGGCGGCCGATCCCTTAATCCAGTGCAAAACTATAGTAGAATCGGACCACAAAATTATATTTTCAATATAACTGAAAAGATGTTTAATATGGTTGGCAATTCTGGCAGCTGTTAAAGCTCCTAAGAGCTCCAATCGCGGTAAACTAACTCTTTTTAAAGGAGCAACTCGCGATTTTGAGATTATATAGCAAGTATTAAAATGGCCTTCTGATGTCCTGTATCTAAAATAGGCTACAGCTCCGTAGGATTTTAACGAAGCATCAGAAAAAACATGAACTTGAACTTTGTTTACTGTTACATCTGAATCAAAATAATATCTAGGTATTTTCATATTTTCTAGTAGTTTTGTTTCTTTATACCACGTTTGATATTTATTTACAATTTCTTCGGAAAATGTGTCATCCCAGTCAAGACCAGATTCCCACAATTCCTGCAAGAGGAGCTTAATTCTAATCATAAAGGGATTGAGGAATCCGATAGGATCAAATATTTTAGCAGCAGTGTGGAGAACGTGTCTTTTGGTGAATTTTAAATCACCGTTTGACGCTAAAGATGGCAAATCTATGGACAGAAAGTCCTCCTTATTGTTCCAATTTATTCCTAGTATTTTAAGGTTTGATTGTTTTTCTTCTATTTCAATTACAGGGTCGGCATTCTTCCACTGTTCCTTTAATTCTACAGAATTGGAGTTAAATTTCCGTAACTTCATATTCGCGTCTTTAAAAATTGAAACTGCACAAGATGACAGCTTAAAAGCTTCTGGTACCGTAGATGGTCCGTGAATCAAGTCATCTACGTATAAATAATTATCTAACATGTGGTATGCGATGGGATTGGCCTCCTTATAATTTTTAATGTGTTTTTTTAGAGTTGAAGCTAACACGTAGGGGGAACTGGTGAGGCCAAAACAATGTCGATTAAAATGATATAAGGTTGGTGGTTTATTTATGTCGCAGTCATCAAAATATAAAAAACATAAATAATCTCTGTCACTCCTCGATACCTCTATTTGCAGGAAGGCTCGGGCCAAATCCCCACAAAAAGCAATTTTATGCCGCCTGAAATTCAGTATAACATCTACGAGATTAGGATTTAAATTTTCCCCTGAGAAAAGACATTCATTTAAACTTTTGTTACTACCCTGTCGACTGCTCGCATCATAAACAATTCTAGTTTTAGAGCTAGAAGATTTTTCCCTAAAAACCGCTCTATGAGGCATTACATAATTTACAGAACAATTATCATTACACTTTTGAATAATTCCCTCATTCAATTGTTCCTTCATAATTTCATTATATCTTAAAAATAAAGATTGATCATCTTTTAACCGTCTTTCCAAAACTGCAAATCTTTTTTCCGCGACTTGGTAATTGTTACATAAATTTTGTCTATCCGTATCGCATCGCCACAAAAGTGGTGCTACATACCTACCATTTTCGAAACATATTTCCTTCTCGAATTTATTTATGACCTCAAAATGTTCATCATCTTGTTTATCTTTTTGATTAAATAGAAACGATTCCATTTACCATAAGTTTCTTAAGTCATTATCTATTGACGAGCATATTATTTTTAAACAGGAAGTACTCTGTAATTTAGCGCCATAAATTCTACCTACTAAAGTTTTCCCAAATATCGTTGGTTGAATAAACAACGATTGATTTATTTTTTTAACTTCTCCAATTATCGTTGAAAACATATAATCAGCACCTAAAAGAATTTGGATGGGTTTTGCATGAATAAATGTGTCAGCAAATTCATTTTCATTAAGACCGAGTTTATTTATTAACTGAGAATCAACTGAGGCGATAATTTTCGCTCCGCTAATGACCTCTGACACAAGCGCTTCAATTTGTATGTCAGCGTAGGGGGGAACGCGACTGCGTACTGTAATATTCACAACATCGAACTCTTGTTCTATGGCTTTGCGGTTTCCGAACGTATAAACTAGAAGCCTTTCCTTTTTCCTAGGTTTTAATTTCAAAGCTGTCGCTAGACTTTTTGTAAGGAACGTTCTAGAAGAGGCCGAGTCATATAAAAGCCTCGTATATAAGGTTTTAGAGATACCTAGCACCTGTACACAAGCAGTTTGTAATAATGTTGAATATTTTTCGGAGGAATTTTGAGTCTTAATAACTGACGATAATACAGTTTGGTTTTCGAGAATTCGGGAAGATTCGAGTGTCTCCGCATTTTCAACGGGACGATTTTTATCTTTCTTAGTGGGGCAAAATAAATAATTATGCTGATAACTTTGGCATAATTCGCAAGGTTGAATTTTTACTTTACAAGAAGATAATAGGTGATTTTTATTCAAACATCGATAACACCTCCCACTTCTTTTTAACTTATAACGTTTTTGTTCGTCCGAGATTTCCTTACATTTTAGACTATAATGATTTGAATTGCAAAATATGCAAACATTTTTTACAACCGTGTTAAGCGCGACTGAAGTGGGAACATTAGTTTTTAATCTAGTCGGATTTTTTCTTTCCCATCGAGATGTTTCATTATTTTTCAAGGAAATTCCTGACACCGCGTTAGCCGCTTCTCGTGATTCTATTTCAAACTTTATAAAATTCATTAATTCATTGACGTCACCAGATTTATCAACATTTTTTTGTCTTTGAAATTCTACAACCAAATTATGGGGTAATTGCCTTAAAATTATTGGAATAAGTAAATATCCGAAATTATCTGAAGCCACCCCCATCGCTTGTAAATTTCTAATGCTAACTTCACATTCATCGTACAATTCTCGTAACGATCTGGTATTTGAAGCAGACTTTACAGGCTCAATTTCTAATAGTTTATTTATAAACCCACTAATCAAATATTCTGTTTTTCCATATCTGTTTTCTAGTAAATCTAGAGACGATTTATAATTTTGTTCATTTAGAGCAAATCCTGAAATCGTTTTATAAGCTTCTCCTGACAGAAACGATTTCAAATATATGAATTTTTCAATGCTACTCAAGTTTTCATTAGAATCTATAGTACTTTTAAAACTATTTATAAATTCAAGAAATGTGTTAGGATCACCTTTAAATATTGGTATAGTTATCTTGGGTAAATTTATTGCAGGTGATCGTGTATTAGCATACGGAATTGTACTGGCATTTGTACTGGCATTTGATGCAGTACTTGTATTGCTCAGTTCAGCGTTAGCTTTAAACTTTTTTAATTTTCCTTTAATTTTAAATTTTGCTTCATTAATGGTATCGTCATACTCAATACAGTTTTGAATTTCTGCTTCAAAAAGAGTAGTATCAGATATTAACTCTTCAATTTTAGGATTTATTAACTTTAATTCATCTTGTTTTTCAATTAAATTGTTCAAATATTCCGAGAGTGTCTCAAAATCATTTTCATTTTCTAAATCTACACTTTCCATAAATGTTTCAATTTTTGTAATAAATTTCGTACAGGCAGTTTTAATTACCTTGCGCTTTGATTTTAATTTTTCGAGATTCATTTTTAAAAACAACTAAAAGGTACAGTACCTGATTTTGCCGGGATATAATCTTAATCCAGTAAGTCGTCTTCGAAAATGTTGAACTTAATCTTGATGATAATCACTAATCACTTGGAGCAATACATTCATTATCATGAACTTTAATATTAAAGCTCCCGGGTTTGTTGTCACCATAAAAAATAATTAATCATAATAATCACTCAAGCGTGCTGGTTGGGAGAGCATAATAATATATAGAAATCAACATTCTTGAATGAAATCTGGTAATTCATGATTTTTGAAGGAATTGGAGAAATGCAGTAAATATCATTTTCTTGTTACGAGATTCTGGTGTATTTCAGGTAAAATAATACTAACGATTTGTCTTTTTCTTGGTTTAATATACGAACACATAACACGCAGACAGACACATCAAACACTAAAAAGATATTAAACAGTAAATAAACATATTCGAGAAAATTTTAAAATCTAATTCTGGAAGCCGCATTTTGCTTCCTTTAGATCCGAGCACCTCATGAAACTGAAAATTAATTCTATTGTGTCACAGAGGGGACTCCCCGGTAGACAGACAGTCGGCGCCAATCTCCGCCGCTCACGTGATTTGCAACAATATCTGCTAGAGATGACAGGAAACTGGAGCGTATAGTTAAGAAAAACGGTTCTAAAAGTGTGCGATTCTTGCACCGAAAGTAGAAAGAAGAAGGAGTTGAAGTTTCTACATCGACAAAAATAAGACGTCTCCATAAATTTAAGATTGAATCTCTTGTACCGAAAACAAATCCTCTCATGACTGCAAAACAAAAGCGTATAAGATTGAAATGATGTAAATCAAGACGTTTATGGAGCGAAGAAAATTGGCAAAACATATTATTTAGTGATGAAAGTATGTTTTGTGCTTCATATGGTAATTAAGGTATTCGAGTTTGGAGAATGAAGAAAGAAGCATTTGCTAAAGCATGCCTTAAACGTTCCGTAAAATTGTCTGCTAGTGTCATGGTTTGGGGTTGCATGAGTGCTGAAGGATCTGGAAAGTTATGCATCGTCTATGAACAGGTTAACTCTCAGATATACACTATATTTCCAATGATGACCGGTCACTTGCGATTTTAGACGTTTTGTTAAATATCTGGAAAGATACATGAGGAATTATCCTGAACCTTCAGGAGTGTAAAAAACATGATAAACGTCATATATTCCCGTGAAGATTTTTTTCCGAAACCCCAAAAGGGGCCGTCAACAAATTGAAAAAAACGAATATCTTTTGGATAACCCTGTAAAAACTAATATTGCAAAAGCATTCAAACTGTAGATTATGATTAAGTGACTTATTGTAATAATTTGGGTTCATTAAGATGAAGATAGCATGTATACTCGAAGAGAAATTCAGGTTTTTATAAAAGCAGTCCCAAATTTTACCAAGTTTTTTGCTTATAATTTGCAGAGTTTTTAATATAAAAACAAGTTATTTTCAGAAAATATGACAAACACAATTATACACAATATCCTGCAATTGGAATTAAAAAATAATAAAAATTGTATGAGAAATGAGCAGGTTTACTAAATATTGTTTCATTGCGCATGCGCGATTTCAATCAAAATATACTGTTCATAATATATTAGCTAACTGTATAGAGCAACTTTTATGAAACTCTCAAAAACATAGCTTGAAAATTCTGATAGTAATCGTCGATAGAATAAGCTCGAAATTCGCTGTTCCCAAAAGGAAGCAAAAAGATGAGGGGTTGTATCCAAATATACTAGCTTATGAAAGTTGACATAATAAGAATGAAGCGTCTCTCATTCTATATTTGATACAACCCCTCATCTTTTTGCTTCTTTTTGGGAACAGTGAATTTCGAGCTTATTCTATCGACGATTACTATCAGAATTTTCAAGCTATGTTTTTGAGACATTCATAAAAGTTGGTCTATACATTTAGCTAATATATTATGCACAGTATATTTTGATTGAACTCGCGCATGCGCAATGAAACAATATTTAGTAAACCTGCTCATTTCTCATACAATTTTTCTGATTTTTTAATTCTGATTACTGGGTATTGTGTATCATTTTGTTTGTCATATTTTCTGAAAATAACTTGTTTTTATATTAAAAACTCTGCAAATTATAAGCAAAAAACTTTTTGGGACTGTTTTTATAAAAACCTGAATTTCTCTTCCAGTATACATGCTATCTTCATCTTAATGAACCCAAATTATTACAATAAGCCACTTAATCATAATCTACAGTTTGAATGCTTTTGCAATATTCGTTTTTACAGGGTTATCCAAAAGATATTCGTTTTTCTTCAATTTGCTGACGGCCCCTTATGGGGTTTCGGGAAAAAATCTTCGCGGAAATATATGGCGTCTATCATGTTGTTTACACTCCTGAAGTTTCAGGATAATTAGTTATGTATCTTTCCAGTTATTTAACAAAACGTCTAAAATCGCAAGTGACCGGTCATCATTGGAAATATAGTGTATCAAGAAATTTTGTAATATTACATGATTCCATCCTCAGAAGATTTATTTGAAGATGATTTCATCTTTCAACAAGATTTAGCGTCACCGCATACCTCGGTGTCAACTAAGAATTGGTTCCGCCAACGCAACATTAAGGTACTTCCTTGGCCACCAAACTCACCAGACCTTAATTCCATCAAAAAGTTATGGTGTATAATGAAGAAAAAACTCCAAGAAAATCCTCCTTCAAGTAAAACTGAGTTAGTGGCACGTATAAAGTCTATTTGGGCTAGTATTGATAGAAATGTTTGTAAACACCTTGTATATAGTATGCAAGATCGATTGTACGCTTTTATGAAAGCTAAAGGGGATGTTACAAAATATTAACTACCATTTACTTCATATTCATAAGGTAATATTGTTGCGTAAAATAAAATATTCTAATATTTTGAACCAATCTAAATTTTATTCTAATATTTTGATGTGTTTTATAAAGCTGTATACCTAATTTATTGTACTGTATTTTATATTTTGTAAATGTTAAAATCTTATCTAAATATCCCAGATTTAATTTATAAGAAATTTAATTGCATTTACTTAGTATCAAAAATAAATAAATGAAAAATAATTTTTTCTTATTACTTTATTATTAAATTATTCTAATATTTGGAATATGAGCTGTATATTTATATGCGATAGTTAATTTAATGTAAGCCAAAAAAGAGCCCCGATCAAAATAAATTGAATTGCAGCAGCAGCAGTGGCAGCGGCGACAGCAATAATTACCTTTTTTTTATTATTAGAGAGATACAATTTATTTGGTTATTTTACATCAAGTTATTAATATTTTCCAAGAGCATTGAAAAGTGTTTATGACTTCGTTTCGCCTGTCTTTCTGCTATCAAAAACTAGTAAATGTACTTCAATTATGGTGAAAATGATACGTTATAGAGGTTCATTCACTACCTTTCGAATTAAAAATTGCGTTTGTAGCTTCTTATTTGTTATTTACAGGCATACATAAAGAATGCGAATATATTATGGTGTATGAGAAGAAATGTTTGAAGTACACTTTAACGACGTTATACATTTCAAATATTTTTGACACAATATGCGATATTGAAATGGGTTACAACATTTTCCCTTTAGAAAATAGTGTAGCACTAATAGTTCGTACACTGTTAAAAATCTGCAACAGACAGCCCAGTCATTCAACCGTTTTTATAGATAACGGTTACATGACCACATCATGAAGCGTTCTCATTGGTCATATTATAGATAAATTACGGTTATGTAACCATATTCTATAAAAATGATTGAATTACAGGAATGTGTGCTGCAGATTTTTAAAAGTGTGTACTTGGACAAACAAATGTATTTTGGTACATAGAGTCTATTGGGCGTAATTATTTTTTGTTAGTTTTAGGAATTTTATTGTATTACACATTGAACGAAATTAATATTTATTATTGAATATCACTATAGCATATGCGATATGGAAATTGATTTTTGATAATACGTTGTATTAAAGAAATGATTTATAATAAAACATTATTAATTGTACAAGAATTTTGAAAAACAGCAGTAGTACGATCTGGAAATGTGTGAAAAATTGTTAAGCATATTTTCGTTAATTTCTTCCCATACCCAAAATAATATAAGTTTTCCATTTGCAGCAAGTGTATATTTTTTTCTATTGATGAACACAGCTTAAACTAAGAAACTCTAAACATTTTAGATGGGACTCAATTTAGGTGAACTAGACGATACAAAGAAGCTCCATGATACAGGAACCCAAGTACTATTATGAATTAAAGCAATATTTTGTTAAAATATCCAAGATAACCCTACTTCCAAAAGATCTTAATATGCCACAGCGTTCACCCGATCTCTTGGTTATGCTGTGGTTTTTCTCCATTATATTCAAAGTCTTCTTAAACCACTATAAAATCGCCACCTATCTGCCTTATGGGAAAACTTTCAGGTTCATTTTGTATTCAATGTCAATGACGTCTCTACCTGTAAAGACCATATAAATTGAGCCTTTTTACACCACATAGAATAATTCGTTCAAATTATTTTTTCTGGGTCATGCGGTATCAGGCCCATGGCATAGATTAACATACAAGATGGGACAGTTACGGCAAAATCTGTAATGGCAGCAATGGTAGCGTCACTAGCGATAAGGGGGTAAAAACTGAGAAGTTTCCGAAATTTACCGATGCATATGAAATCTGTTGATGCTCTATGTTTTTAATATCTATACTATTCTCTTCGACACAGACGATTCTCTCCAAACTGACCAGTGGGTCGCGGTTTACGTTTCTTTTAAACAACTTCATTTTTATTCTCTCTTTTATTATTCTTGGAACAACTTTCCTTTTCAAAACTTTTTTGTATTTCTAAACATGTTAAAATATGTCAGGCAGAACCTTGTCTGCATACAAATCGGAATTCAAAGCTTTCGTTTTCGATTTTTCTACAAAGTTGAAAACATAAACTTGTCATATTTAAAAAATGAAAAATCATAACAAGATAGACGTTCAAAAGCAGAAATAATCCGTGTTTTAGAAGTTTCTTTCCCCATTGTCACAACAGGCTCTACGATCGTCATCGCGTTACCATTACACTCTATGATAGTGTCATTAGTTACACTCCATGATTCATATATTGTATGTTAATCTATGGCCCATGACGACCTTTGAAGATTGTGTGTCTCAGTCATTCCCGACTTAATATTTTCTTTAAGTATTTCAAATTTTCAGAACTGATAATTTTTCGATATACGGTTGCTAGCAAAATAGCTTGGAGCGACAATTGTGTAATTGTGCCTTTTTGTTGAGAAATCAACTTTATTATAATTGTGTTTCTTTCTAGACTTGAAATTTTTGAAGTTCTCCAAGGGATTTTTTCACACATATGATTTACACAGCATTTGAAGTACCTCCTTGAGATTATCAAAACTTTTCAGATATTGCTCTTGCTAACTGACTATTTTACTTGCATGCAAGAGTTTTGCCTTTTTTGTGTTCATTTAAAGCATTTCGTCAGTAATGTTAGATGTAAAAAATAATCGCACGGGCGCAGAAACTCTATTTTGTAAATAATCGTACAGTTTGATTTGCATATTTAAAACCAGATTAATATCAAAGACATCTGTCGTTGTAATGGGATTTTAAAGGCATATTAAAGCTATATTGCTAAGTTGTCATATTAGTATTGAAATACATTTTCGAAGTTTCTTATTTTTACATGTATTAATATTTAAAAAAATTTCGATGTAATATTGCTATTATTCCTTCGTAAAATGTTTTAACTTTTATATTTAATATTCAGTGCGAACTAAAAGCTCATTATCTCTTTGTATATAAGTAAAAATATAGTTGTCATATCTTTATGAAACGAGGCCGAATATTCAAATGCAATACTGTTTAATGATGACTATTTCTTGTAACGTATTGCGCAGCTAAACCATATAGTTTGATGTTATGTAGTGCATATATGCTAAGTAGGTCTTAAAAAGGGGCCACCCAAAATTATTCGAATGATGTGATTTAAATCATCAGATAAATCATAGCTTCATCAGCTTTACACAGTTATAATTTAAAATAAATTACAGTAAATTATAAAATAAGTTATTAAAAATGTAGTTAATAAGTAGTTTAAGTTATAAAAATAAGTTATAATTAAACTAAATGGAACATTACTTTTCATAAAAAATGTTAAAATAAACTGTCCCCACATTATCTGTCTATTTCTCTATGTATCTCTAAATACATAATATATGATTCATTTTGCTTAAAATAATCTGAATTAAATATACATATAACAACATAACTTTTAACCGTTTTTTTCGCATTTTATTTAGTTTTAAAGGAAGCATTTTCTTACTTATTTTTCTTTAATTTAAATCATGCCATTGTGATGTGTACTTATTGAAGTATATAGTACAAAAAACACGAAATTTCAAATTGAGAGTTTAATATTTTTTAGTTTGATATTTATACATTTAAAAATAATTTATATTATTCATACCCTTTTCTTTTTCAGATCAAAATTTATCCCCATGGAATGTTGACGAAGATTGGTGGAATTATCAGCCCGCCACTGACGATCCTCTGATATGGGAGAATTGGAAGTGGAAAGGACAAACCTCACCACCAGAGCACGATGATCATTTGACAAAGAGGAATGATAATTCAAGATTTTACATTGCTATTTTCTTGATAGTTTTCTTTTTCATAATTGTCATTGTTGCTTACATCAAGTATTTTTATTGTGAGACAGTTAGTAGTCGTGCAAGTAGCGTAAGTGACTTGATAACATTATGTGATGCGCAAGGAGGTTGTTATTCTTTGACATCCCCTCCAAGAACTTTAGCTTATGAAAGGCCGCATGTTGTAGTGAATTGTATTCCTTATCTTCCAATATACTCAATCTGTAGAAATCATAACGTAGACAGACCTCCAGATTACGATGATGTCGTACTTGGGGACTTAAGTGGACAAGAAGTGTTTCCAAAAGTTGAACATTATGTGCCTAGTCCAATGTTCCGAGTTGAGAATGCTTTGAGATACTAAAAAACTATAGTTTTATATTTATCTTTAGGTAATACTATAACAATATGCAATCCTTGCAACCAAGTGATTTGCTGACGTTATGTGATGCGCAAGGAGGTTGTTCTTCCTTGACTCCACCCCCACGTTGTAAAACTTATGACATGAGTGCTAGAGTGAATGATGGTCCCGATGTTTCAATATACTCGATCTGTCGACATGACTGTGTGGACATACAACCTGATTCTGATGATATTTTTGTCGGAGAGTTGAGTGGGCAAGAGGTGCTACCAAATGTTGAACGCTATGCACCGAATCCTATGTTCCGAGATGATAATGCAATGAGATACTGAATATCTATAGTTTTATTTTTTAGAAAATGCTATAACAATATGCAATCATTGCAACCAACTGACTTACTGACGTTATGGGATGCGCAAGTAGGTTGTCTTTCCTTGGTCACGCCCTCACGTAGTAAAACGTAATATATATGTTAGAATTAATGTCATTCCTTATGATCAAATATACTCTATCTGTCAAAATAAATGTGTGTATATAACACTTAATTCTGATGATGTTTTAATCGGAGAGTTAAGTGGAAAAGAGGTGCTTCCAGATGTTGAAGGTTATGCACCGAATCCTATGTTCCGAGATGGTAATGCAATGAGATACTGAAAATCGATAGTTTTATATTTAATTTTAGAAATTGCTATAACAATATGCAATCATTGCAATCAAATGACTTATTGGTGTTATGTGATGCGCAAGGAGGTTGTTCTTCCTTTGCCATTCCCCGATGTAGCAAATTGTATGATATATGTTAGAATGAATTACATTTTGTATGATCAAATATACTCGATCTGTCGAAATAATTGTGTGGATCGACCACTTGATTCTGGTGATGTTTTAGTCGGAGAGTTAAGTGGACAAGAGGTGCTTCTAAAAGTGGAATATTATGTGCCCAAGCCAATGTTCAGAAGGGAAAATACCAAGCAATACTGAAAATCTTTCTATAGATTTATGCTTAATTTTAGATAATATAATATTAATATGCTGTCGATATACATTTAAGATTTGCAAAATAACCAGAAAGACCAAAAATTTCAAAGAACTTACAAAATAAAGATATAAAATAGTCATGTATTTTTCGTCCAAATGATATGAAACAGCGATGCCATTCTCAAATTTAATAAGAAATTATACAAAGTTTTTGGACAAATTGTTAGTCCTAAAACTCCAAAGAAGAAAAAAAAAGCTTAAGGTAAGAACACAGAAAAGATATAATTCAATAGACCATTTTTATTTTCTTAAATAATTTTTCTTAAAAGCATAAGATATGTAATCAGATATGCATGATATATGTAAAATTGAATTGCCATACAACACTTTAATTCAAAAATTATCTATAATATCAGTTTCTGCATATTCTTAAATGTTTATGAAAATCAAATTTTATAAAGTTTTCGTTATATATCATTAAAGAATTTATTTTGAGAATTGAGTTTTTTCTACTTATTTCGATTTTTTTTCAGCCTTTTGTTTGACTCTGTTTCCTGGATAATTGTTTGTTTTTCTTTATAATTTTATTAACCATTGGGAACATGGTTGTTGCTTTCGGTCGAGAATGGAGCAAATGATGTACGCACTCTTTTAACCGTTTTTAACGAAATTCTGTAACTTTAGAAGAGCTTTTTAAGCGTTTTTAACGAAATTCTGTAACTTTATAAGAATTTTTCTATGAATGGGCAATAGAAATGCATAAAATCGTTACAAAAATGTTAAAGTTACACAAAGGATAGATTCAAATTATCAGATATGAAAAAAAGCCGAATTCAAAAATTGACATCGGATGAGAAATCGTCTTATAAAGCAGAAAACGTTGTCTTCAACTTTAATTTCCTCAAAATACCTTTAGCTCAGACATCAATCTAAACAAGATGAGTTAAAGCAATACTTAAATGTTGCTTAGGGGATGGTCTACAAACAGAAATTGTACCAAACTTTAAAAATTTCAATGCTAACATCTAAAGTTGGCATTATATTTGGATATTTCAGTTTATTCTACCTTCGGATACCAAACGGGAAGTCAGTAGATAGGGAATGGGACTTCTGCGTCAGCAGCAGGCGGTGGCGGCGGTACGGTGGTAACACCGGCAGATCATACTATAGTAGGTGGGTGGAATAGCTAGCGTGGGGAAGCTATGTTATAGTAGGGTGGGGAAGCTATGTTATAGTAGGGTGGGGCGAATAGGTCTGCTAGAAGAGGGGGTATTTCAGTAGGGGGCTAAATTAATAAAAAAATTAAATGTCTGTTAGTACGTGGTAACGGTTATGGTAGAGTCCGAACACTGCCCCGCTATCCCTCTGCATTTTCCCAATAATCGTTGTAATTTGTAGAATTTTTTAAAAAATTTAAATTCTTGTTTCTGTAAAACATTTTTATTGAGAACTTTCGCAGTCGTGCAAGGAACGTAAGTAATTTGCCGATAATATATTATTCATAACGACGGTTTTATTCCGTGACGAAACCTCATGTATTAAAACTTATAACATGCCAAGTGTTAGAGTGAATGATAGTGCTTATCTTCCAATATACTCGATCTGTCTAAATAATTGTGCGTATAGACCACTTGATTCTTGTGATGTTTTACTCGGAGTGTTAAGTGCACAAGAGGTGCTTCCAAATGTTGAACGCTATGTGCCGAATCCTATGTCCTGAGTTGATGATTGAAAGGGATAACTGAAAATCTGTCTATAGTATTGTGCTTAATTTTAGATAATATCATATATATTTATAAGCTGTTGATGCATCGCAGACTACTAAAATAACGAGAAATGTCAAGGAAGTTACAAAATAAACATATAAAATCAGCAGATATTTTTATTCTTAACGAATGTAAAACTGAATTGACATACTACACTAAAAATCTTTCTATATTTTATGTTTAATTCTAGATAATATCAAATTAATATGCTATCGATGCATCTGAGGCTGGTAAGCTAGCAAGGAAGAAAAAATAACAAAGATGTTACAAAACGAAGATATAAAACAATCAAATATTTTATGTGCAATGAATATAAAACAGCACTGACATTCTAAAATTTAATGAAAATTATGTATAGTACTTAAGTAAATTATTAAGCCCTAAAACCCAAAGAAGGAAAATTCCGTTTAAGGAAAATTCCTTAAATGGTGCAATGGAAAATTCCGCAATGGAAATGCAATGGAAAAATGTCGAATGCAATGGAAAATTCCGAAGGAAAATTCCATTGCAATGTAACATAGAAAGTATACATTGCAATGAACTATTTATATTTTATAATCAGATATGTAATCAGATGTGCATAATGCAAGTAAAACTGAATTGTCACATTACACTTTAACTGAAAAAATATCTATAATATTAAATTTTGCATGTTCTAAGATGTTTATGAAAATCAAATTTTATAAAGTTTTCGTTATATATCATTAAATAATTTATTTTGAGAATTGAGTTTTTTTCTACTTATTTTTATTTCAGCTTTTTTGTATTAGTTTGTTTTCTGATTATTTGTTTCTTTATCTTTATAACTTCAATTTTTTGTTTCTGAAAAAACTTTTAATTGAATACTTTCGTAAGTAATACTAGCGTAAATAATTTGCTGATGTTATGTGATTCATAACGACTGTGTTATTTCTTATATTATCCTCACGTATTAAAACTTATAACATGCCGCATGATAGAGTGGATGAAATTCCTTATGTTCCAATATACTCAATCTGTCGAAATAATTTGAATGCCTAATAGGGACTGTTTAGAATGGGAGCCAGATCTGTAGAGCATAGATGTCCCTCCCGGTCCCTTTATTAATGTCTTAAAAATTTACATATTGCAGCCTGAGCTGAACCCGCCAGAAAACGCGACAGGGGGCGGGGTGGAAATAGACATGCTAAGGTGAAACTATCTTAATGTACATTGCATGTAGTTCACTGCCGGAGACATACCTCCAACACGACACTGGGCAGTGAAGACGACACTTCATGAATGAATGATGTTCATACCAGGAATGAAGTTCATAGTTCAAGAGCGGGTCAAATTATATCCATTAAGAACTTAAAGATGTTTTTCAGTTTATTTAAAAGTGCTGGGCGGGAGAGGATATTATCCAGCCAACCACTAGGGGGGGGGGGAGGGGCAACGGATATGCGTGCGGAGAGACCAGTTGATTCTGATGATGTTTTAGTCGGAGAAATAAGAGGATAAGAGATGCTTCCAACAGTTGAACATTATGTGCCGAATCCAACGTACAGATGTGTTAATACAAAGCGATAATGAAAATATTTCTATAGTTTAATTTTAGATAATATCATATCAATATGCTGGTAAAATAGCGAGAAAGACTAAAAATGCAAAAGAAGTTACAAAACAAATATATAAAATTATCAGATGTTTTCAGCTTAAGTAATATAAAACAGCATTTCAATTCTCAAATTTAATAAAAACTATATACAGTTCATGGGAAAATTGTTAGGGTCAAAGCTTCAAAGAATGATAATTCAGTTTAAAGTAAGAAAATAAAAAGTTTATATTTCAATAGACAATTTCTATTTTCTTAAATATTTTCTTAAAAATATGAGATATGTAATCAGATATGCATATTAAATGTAAAATTGAATTGTCATATTACACTGTAATTGAAAAAATAGCTATAATATCTGCTTTCACGTGTTCTAAGATGTTTAAGGAAAAAAGTTTTCGTTATATGTCATTAAAGAATTTATTTTATGAATTAAGGTATTTTTTTTAACTTATTAAGGATTTTTTTCAACTTTTATCCATGAGTTTGTTTTCTGCTTATTTGTTTGTTTTTATTTATAAATACTATAATTTTACTTTAATCTGTCTTTTCAAGAAGAAAGTATTGGATTCATGAAAATTTTCGACTTCAGGTTTTTGACGGATTTATACGTATTAGAAGGTCCTGAGCACTATTTGACTGTTTTTAGAAAATGTCTGTCTGTGAGTCTGTGACTGTCTGTATGTCTGTCTGTATGTGACAAAAGATAAAAATTTTGTCGGTGCTCTATCTCAAGAACTAATGCGCAAAATGTAATAAAACTTTATATTCAGTTAGTCCCTGATATAAATTGGTGCTAATTAGTTTTTGGAGAAAATCGCCCAATAGGTGGCGCTGCTATGCTGCACTTTTTGCGATTTCCGCTATAGCTCTATCTCAAGAACTAATGCACTCATTTTCAACAAACTTCAGATTCATTTAGACCTTGACATAAATAAACGCTGATTATGTTTTGGTGTAGATATTCTAACAGGTGGCGCTGCTATACCATTTTATTCCTGATATTTGCGATAGCTATATCTCAAGACCGAAGGCACGAAATGTCATAAAACTTCATATTCTGTTAGACCTTGACATAAATAGATTCTGCTTACGTTTTAGTTTAAATAGCCCAACAGGTGGGGCTGCTATGCTACTTTTTCATTATTAACACGATAACTATATCTCAAGAACTAATGCACGGATTTTCATCAAATTTCATATTCAGTTAGACGGTGACATAAGTTGTTGTTGATTAGGTGTTTGTCTAAATCTGATAACAGGTGGCGCTGCTATGCTGCATTTTGCAGGATTTGCACGATTTAAGCAATACTCATATCTCAAGAACTAACACGGAATTTAACAAAACTTTCGATTGAGTTAGACCTTGATATTAATTGGTGCTGATTATTTTTAGTGTATGCGAAACCTGTGTGAGATAGAAGAAAGTTTTGGGATTGACACATCCGACTAGTTATTTCTGTAAAACAATTTTAATGAGAACTTTCGTAATCTTGCAAAGAGCGTAAGAAATTCGCCGATGTTATGTGTTCACAACGAGGGTGTTATTCCTTGACCACGCCCACATGAACAATTCATTATGAAAAGTTAAATCTTATAGTGAATTGTATTCCTTATCTTTGAATATACTCTATCTGTAGAAATAATAAAGTAGAGAGACCACATGATTGTGGTGATTACGTACTTCTTGAATTCAGTGAGTGTGAGATGTTTCCGAAAGTTCAACAATATGTGCCAAGTCCAGTGTTCAGAGTTGATGAGGCAATGATATATTGAAAACCTCCCTGCAGGTTTACGTTTATTTTTAGCTATCATAACAATACGTTGTCGTTGCATCTAAGACTGGTAAAAAAAACGAGAGGAACCAAAAAATGTTAAAAAGTTAGAAAACAAAGATAAAAAATGATCAAATATTTTATAAGCATTAAATGTGAATCAGTATTAACATTCTCAAATTCAATAAAAATTATATAAATTAAATGAAAAAATTATTAGGTTCAAAACCTCATAGCGGAAAAATTCAGTTTAAAGTTAGAATATAGAAAGTATATATTGCAATAGACATTCTTTTAACTTAGGTGACTATAGCATATTCTCAACTGAAAAAATATATTACAATATTATTAATTTTATATATTAAATATAAATACATAAATGTGAAGTGTATCCATTCAACTTTCTGAACGCTGTCAAGAAATAGTAGAATAATTTTAAATTTCTGACACGTTCAACCGATGAAATCGTTTGGATTCGAACAGACGAACTTCCATTTTATAACCAAAAACGTTACCTCTTCACCACTAACGCTTGCTATCATCGCCTCAATATTTTTTACTTATACTCTGTTCTATTTACTTGGTGAATTCTCCTATATAATTTGTTTCAAAATGGTTTAAAATTGGATTATTAATGGTTTAAAAACCTAATCCATCGGCCGGTTTTTACGATAGAAATCTATACATCAGCTCTTGCGACGGTAGTCTGTAAAATATTTACCCAATAGGAGCTTAATTGGAAGTATCGTTTGGAAGTTACCGTGTTCACTGTCCTATAGAATTGGTTTCAAAATGGTTTAAAATTGGATTAAAAACCTAATCCGTCGGCCGATTTTTACGACGAAAATCTATACAGTTCTTGTGAAAGTGGTCTATAAAATATTTACCCAATAGGAGCTTAATTGGAAGTATCGTTTGGAAGTTACCGTGTTCACTGAGACACACACAAGAGAGAAATCATGATTGAGATACTCTTCTTGCACTATATCTTTAGAAAGTAAAAATATTGCTACTGAAAGTGTAGAAATTATCCAAAAATGTTGTGTACATGATAATCAAAGATTAGCGTTACATAAGGGCAAAGAGTTTTTTCATTAAAATTAAATAAGCCCAAATTCCAATTAAATTTTCACTACGCCATAAATCTTTAAATGACACTATAAAAAATGTGAATTTCTTTTCACTTTGCTGAACAACGTATAATCAACACAGTGAAAAATGTGTCCAGACCGGGGATCAAACCCAAATACCTTGGTATAGAGCACCAAGTACTTTACCAATTAAGCCATCTGGACGACATCCAGTCCGGCATTTTTTTTCTCTAATATACGCTGGCAAGGCTGCAACTTCGCAGCGTAAGATGGAATGTGATCATGCGCCCACTATTCAGTGGCATACATGAGACGAATAATTTCCCAGCATCGGATAAATTTTCACTCTGTTGGTTGTACGCTGTTTAGCAAAGTGAAAAGAAATTCACATCATTTGTTATTTCATTATATTATTATTTCCTATTTCATAAGCCTATTCCATTTAAAGATTTAGGGCGTAGTTTCAGTCCTGCTGAAAATTTAATTGGAAATTTAGATATATTATCCGATGCTGGGAACTTATTTGTCTCATGTACGCCACTGAATAGCGTGCTCCTGTTGACATTCCATCTTGCGCTGCGAAGTTCCAGCCTTGCCAACGTATATTAGTGAAACAAAAATGCCGGAATGGATGTCGTTCGGATGGCTTGATTGATAAAGCACTTGGTGCGCTATACCAAGGTAGCAGGGTTTTAGGTTCGCTCCCCGGTCTGGACACATTTTTCACTCTGCTGGTTGTACGCTGTTTAGTAAAGTGAAAATAATTCACATCCTTTATAGTTCCATTTGTCCAATGAAATAAAATCTGTCAGGAAAGAAACTTTGCATATTAATTAGCTGAGGATTCAGTCTTAACAAATCAGCTGTTTTAGAAGAAGAAATTATAACGGTTTCGTCTGTAGATTTTTTATAGAAAACATGAATATTGGATTTTTCGAAATAAGCATTTAGTTAGTTATCTAATTATACACCCAGGCAAATGTTGAATTGGAAATAAAAAAGCGTTAATTTTAGAAACAGAAAAAAAAAACGAAAAATCAGGCATCAAGAATAGATTATGAAACACTTTCCAAGACATCCAGAAAACTGTAACAAAACTTCACCATTAAATAAGATGAAAGAAGATATGTAAGTAAACAGTATAGGAAACATATAACACATTTAAAAGTCCAGTTTTATCAATTACCTTCCATAGTCAAAAATGTAGTTGAATTATTTTGTGCAGCCCTGTATATGATCTATAGATTTGGATATATACTACATAGCATGATAAAATTTAATTCATTTAGAAATTTTCGCCGATCGATGGAACTGAAATTGAAATGTTTCGTACAAACTTGTATATTGTATAAAGACTTTTGTGCACACCGCATATTAAGCTAAAATTTAATTAAGGTAAAAACCGCATATGTCAACTTAAAACAAACTTCCAGCAATTATCAACGATAAATGACAATGTACCTATTGTTCTTTGCGTAGCTCTGTATTTGAATATATTTGTTTTCCACAACGATTAGTCTACGAACTATAATTCAGCATGAAAATGCGTAACGCAGTTAAAAACTACCCTCAGCAATTCAGTTACATAATCTGTAATACTTACGAATTTCCTTGTGTAGCCCTGTATATGATCAACCGAATTTATACACACCACGTACTATGCAATACTTTAGTTAAACTTAAAAACGCAAACCAATCATGCAAACGCACGTATCATACATAGACTGTAATTACTGAAGGATATACTGTAACCGATATATTTTGTGTGTCCCTGTAAATGAAAGATAATCGCAATACACACCATACCTTTAAGTGAGCAATTTATAGCAAAACCTTAGCATATAAATTTCATAATGTTTGAAATAGTGAAACATCATTAAATTTTACTGCAAACGATTTTTCCACGTAGACCAATGTGCATCATTCTTTTGTGTGATCCTGTAAATCAGCCATACTCAACCTGCGGCCCGCGGGCCGCATATGGCCCGGCTATCTTTTATGTGCGGCCCGAGAACCATAATCATTAATACCTATATATAAAATTAATTGAGATGTGTATAAAAAGTTTTTTATATTTTCACTGCTCCTTTATATATTTTCGTGGGAAGACATTTTCCTGTTATTTATAATTACTATTTTAAAATTACCTTAAAATATCTTAAATGACATTTCTTTAGTCAAAGTTCTTTTACATGTTTTACTTGTGCTATAGTAGTGTATACATTTTTTAATCCTGAACACTAAACAAACATTATTCCAATTTAATTTAATTTGCACTAAATATTTCTACATAAAAAAAAAGTTTTTGCATTGAGAAAAAAAAAAAAAAACTAATTGATTAGAAAAAAATCCATTGATTTCTTTCTTTTTTTTTTTTTTTTTTTTTTTTTTTTTTGAGAATTTGGAATTGCTGCATTGTTACGTTTTATACCACTCTTTCAAAACAACAATCTTCACGGCATTTGCAATAGAAATCTATATTTTTTCCATTATTATACAAGTGTGTTGCGGCCCGCCTAAAGTCGTAAATATATCTTTGCGGCCCGCCTAAAATCGCAAATGTATATTTGCGGCCCGCGAGAAAAAAAGGTTGAGTACGGCTGCTGTAAATGAATAATAAATGCTTTGCACCCCATATTGTACAAAAAGCATGTTTTAATGGGCGTCATAATTCTATATCAATTTCATCATGTTTCAAATGGCGTAGCTTCATCAAAATGCACTTGAAACGATTTTTTACCATTGGCTGCAATGTAACGGAATACTTTTATCTGTCCCTGTAAAAAAAAACGATAAGTGCTATGCACTTCATTTTGAATAGGGATAATTCTATAGTAAACGACAATAACATACAATAATTTCAGGAAAATCCGAGTATATTTACGCGAGTTAGAGTACGGACGGACAGCCAGAAAAACCGAAGTCATAAACACTTTTCAACTAGGTTGGTAAGTGTTACTAAACAGTTTGAAAAAGGAATAACATACATATATTATAACAGAATAAATAGCTTTATTAAAACTGTCTTGTGATTCGTAATATGTGATTAAATGAACTGTTTAATAAATGTAAAAATAAAAAAGTTGTTTTTTTTTCCTCGTGAGAGTGTCAATCAACCGAAAATGTATTTCTTCATAGATAGAAATATTTCAATGGAATAAAGGTATTTCTAGCATTTCCTTGAAAAAGCATATTATTTCTTTTTGAAACTATAATCACATTATATAAATGCATCGTCATTCTGAGAAAGGGTACAATGAAAACAGCTTTATTTTTTTTAAGAAAACAAGATATTTCCAATTGAAATTAAATGAGATCAAATGTTGTATCACAAGTTCTGTAAATGTTAATTAAAAGAGTTTGTAAAAGGAATATCATCCCTTTATTTCAACAGAACAAATAGCGTCTTCCGAACTTTCCTATGACTCAATATGAGTCAAACTATCTGTTAACATTTTTAAAAAAGAAAATGGCTTCTTTGCCACATTTCTTTAGAGAATGTTAACCAGAAGTGCTGAGAAAACTAATTTCTGCCTAAATCAAATCAAAATATTTCTAACATTACTTTGAGAATACATAATATTTCCAATTGAAATTAAAATCGCATTAATTGATTTTTCGTCATTTTAGGAAAGTGTAAAAATAAATATAGTCTAGACAACATAATTCGTATTGAATCTAAAATCGAACAATTAAATAAATATATCACCATTTTTAGTTAAGTGAAATACAAACAGTTTGTAAAATCAATATAATCCATTATTACAACAGATTACTTTGTGTAATGAAATCTGTTTTGTGACATAATCTAAGTCAAACCATCTCTCCACTAAATGCTAAAGTAAAATGGTTAAACGTGTCAATAGACCATTTTTATTTAATTATTATTTTTTAAATAAAGTACTTATAAGTTTTTCTGGCGATTGAATATTATTTCTCATTCTTCATATCTGCGTAATTCAAGGTCATTCCTTATAAGAAGTAGCAAAATATAAGCAGACGAAACCGCGCTTCACTTTGAAAAACCGCATAACTTACCGGATAACGCAATACATAGACTGCAAGAGATTAAATATCGTAATCCAAGTTTTTTTGGGGATAGAATATTGTTTCTGATTCTTCATATCTAGGTCATTCAAGGTCACTCCTTATAAGAAGTAGCAAAATATAAGCAGACGAAATCGCACTTCACTTTGAAAAACCGCATAACTTACCGGATAACCAAATACATAGACTGCAAGAGATTAAATATCGTATTCCAAATTTTATTGGGGATAGAATATTGTTTCTCATTCTTCATATCTAGGTCATTCAAGGTCATTCCTTATAAGAAGTAGCATAATATAAGCAGACGAAACCACGCTTCACTTTGAAAAACCGCATAACTTACCGGATAACCCAATACATAGTCTGCAAGAGATTTAATATCGTAATCAAGATATCTTGTGATTCGTAATTTGTGTCTAATGATTTCAACTAATATTTAAATCTTAAAACAAAATAGATTTTGTACCATATTTTGATTAAAAAGTGTCAATCAACAGTTTAAAAAATATATATTTATCCGTAACTAAAAATATTTCAATTGAATAAGAAAAATTTCAATTTACCTATGAGAAACATAATATATTCCAATTAAAAAATCAGTCGCATCAAATGAATGTATTGTCATATTTGTAGAGTGTCAAATAAAAATAAACATAATTTTTTAAATTAATTCCCAGCAGTGAAATTAAGCTCGAAATTATTGAATATTAAATGCATGGCATTACTACCAAAGCGTACCGACAGAGTAAAAAATTACCAAGTCAGAAATCGAACCCGGAACCTTGGAATAATGCTCTAATACTGTACCATTGAACTATGTGAACGATACCCAGCTTGGCATCTCTCACTTATATATGTTGGTAAGGCTGCAACCGCAGCACAAGATGGAAAGGTATTCACGAGCACAACAACCCTGCGGCAAACATGAGACGAAATCAAAGCCTAGCATAGGTGAACACAAGTAATTTTTTAAAATTAATTTTTCTATTAAATATTAAATACATGAAATTTCACATTGCTAACAATGTTAGCAATACTCTACGTTGTTTGATAGGGTATTGGAGCGTTATTCAAAGGTTATGGGTTCGATTCCCGGCTTGGACATTTTTCACTCGTTTGGTTGTACGCTTTGTTAGCAACATGGAAATTCATATGTTTAGTAATTTAAAATAAATAATTTCACAAAACATAAGATTTAATTTTGAATGGGAATTGTATTAAAAAAAATGCATGTTTACTTAAAAAAAAAAAAAAAAAAAAAAAAAAAAAATCAGTTTGGAAAATAAATAACAGGCATATATTGCAACAGAATAAATAGTGTAATCTGGTGATTCTTAGTGTGCGTCAAATAAACTATCAAATGAATGCAAAAATAAAAATGTTTTTTTTTTCTCTCGTGAGATTGTCAATCAACAATAAACGCATTTCTTCTCAGATAGAAATATTTGAATAAAATGAAAGTATTTCCAGCATTTCTTTTAAAAAATCATATTATTTCCTTTTGAAGCTACAATCACATTATACAGGGGTGTTTGAAAACTGGAGAAACAACCTTTTAGGAGGGGTGTGGAACACCTAGACGACTCGTAATCACATACTAATGCATGGTGGGAAATACAATCCTAACGAGATAGGGGGATTGTTAGAGGCTGAATCATCGTGATGGAAAATTGATATTTAAAGTCTATAAACTTAAAATAAGTCATGAATTTGCGGATAATGAAGTCCTCTGAAGTTTTCTGCCTAACTGCCGTTTCTACCGGGTAATTCCATAAAAGTGTCAACTTTCATATATTTTTTTTTCTTATTTTTATAAATTAAGTAAAAAAATATATTGAAATATATTCCAAGTTTTCCAATTAATGTTTTAGATTCAAAACATTTAGTTTATAGCTGAAAAATAAAATATTTGCAGTTTTGTACAAAGAGTATCTTTGAAAAAAAAACTGGGAAAAAGAATGTAATTGTTGTTTATTTTGTATTTTCTTAATAAATAAATGCACTTAGTATTTATTTAATGGTTTACAATAGTCTTAAAGCCATGTACTTGATAATAATGCATGCAAAATAAACATTGTAATCGTGCTCGATATGCTTTTGAAAAAGCTGTCGCATGTGAATCGTTATATAATGTAATTTCTTATGATCATTCTGGATAATAAAAAAATATATAAAATTTATTAGTTTAGTCGATTTTCTTTTAATAAATGTTTCAGAAACTTTCCGTCATTCCGTCACGTCAAGTGATAGTTAATAACTACAACCCTAGGACAGGTAGGTTGCTCTAAATTATAATTTTATATTGCTTATACATCACATTTGAGATATGTATTAGTTTAAAAACTGAATTCACAAAAGTTTCCAGTTTTAAATACCAGGTTTGAGTCATGGTAACAAAAATGTCATTCCGTCACACTATAAGAAATTGCTAAAAAATAAAGAATAAAATAGCTAAAAAAATTGTTTCATATATTTTTATTTTATCTTTTAATCAATAGCAGTCATGTGAAAACTGAAAAGTCAATTTTCATTTGAAAATAGCTTCAAGGTATTTGCTTTAACTTAATTCTATAACTCAAAATGTCATTCCGTCACATATGGAATTGCCCAACCATCTACACTTTTGCACGTTTGAGGGGTCCAACTACAGCTCTGGCGAAAAGCGTCATGGCGCAGATAACCACCGTCCTCAAACGTGCAACACTGTAAATGGTAAAAACCAGGTACGTAGGCAAAAAACTTCGGGGAACTTCATTATGAGGAAAGTCATAATTTATTTTAAACTTATAGTCTTTAAATGTCAATTTTCGGTCACTTTGATTCAGCCTCTAATACCCCCCCCCCCCTATCTCCTTAGGATTGTATTTCCGACCTTGCATTGCCATGTGATTCCGATTCGTCTAAGCTACCTCAATTTTTATAAATAATGTCATTGAGGGTGGTCTTTCTCTCCAACTTGAAGTATATTTATGAGCTCTTTCAAGTTGAATTAAATAAAAAAAAATAATTTAAATAAATAATATCAAGTTAAAAAAAACTATTTTAATAAATAATGTCATTGAGAGTCTTTTATTTTCCCAAGCATTAATTATTTTCTGGAACTCATTTCAAGTTAATAAAAAAATAACCCTCAATTTTAATAAATAATGTCATTGAAGGTGTTTTTGCTCCCCCTCTCGCACACACAATTGAAGTATCACCAAATTTTAATATACAATGTCATTGAGGGTGTTCTGACTTCCTTCGCCCCACATACACTTAAAGTATCTTGGTGAAGTCATTTGAAGTTACCTAAATAATAAAAAAAAAACTTCAGTTTTAATAAACAATGCCATTGAGGTTGTTCTCGTCTTCTTCCCACCACACACAGACACTTGATGTACCTTCGTGAACTCATTTTAAGTTAAATTCAAAGAAAAACCCAATTTTTTATAAATAATGTCATTGAGGGCGTTTTTGCTTCTCCTTCCACGCACACATATTTTAAGTGTCTTCGTGCCGAATTTCATTCACATTATACACCATTAGACTGATAGACAAATTAGGGTACTTCTCTATTATCCCGTCGATCACTTTTCATAACAATAAACTATCGCCAAACTGTAACGCCAAATAAACGGAAGAACGTTGCCATTGGATTATCAAAATAAATAAATAAATAAAATATAAGAATTTAAGGACACAATTGTTATTTTAATTAATGAAATAACTAATAAATCAGTAAATCATAATGAAAAATACGTGCAAATGTCGAATTAAAAACCATTTGATGACATAACAAACACGTATAATGCTTCTGACATCAAGTAAATGGGACTGCATTTTTGGCGTTTAATCTTACAGTTTGGCGATAGTTTTTTGTTATTAGAAGTGGTCGACGGGATAATAGAGAAGTACCCAAATTATTTTTTGGACTGTTATAGATATATTATGATGTTCATTTGTTCAATACCAGTAATGAATGTTGCATAATTTACAATATTTTTCCATAGTGCATATTATATTTCAATTTGAAAATGATTCAGTAGGTTCTTTATCATTTGAAGATTTAGAGTTTTGATTTTACATTTTCTACACCCTCTATAAATTAAAAAATACATTTTTTTATTCTGTATTTTTAATAAAAATAATTATTTTAAAGGGAATAATTAAATTTGTCTTTATTAACGATTAATAAATTTGTCTAAGTTAAATAAAGTACACTCTCATGTTTGTTATTTAATTGGTAGAGAAGATAAGATAAGTAATGTTTTTTCCTCAAGGGAAATGAACTCATCTTGTCTACGCTGATTTATATCTAGTAAATTCAGAGTTGAAAGTTGACCGCAGGAGACTTGAAGAGTCAGTCACAGGAAACAGAAAAAGTAGTCTTAATGCATTTCACGAGTATATACGTGCTTCGCATTAGAACTCTAAATCTTCACTTAAGTGTTCGCAAACAAGTGAGTCTAAAAGTCTATTTCGAATTTAATACTTAATTGAATAATATATAAGATTATATATTTTAAATTCAAACCACCGAATTGTCGTTAATATTAAATGTACAAACACATGCACTTCCTATGTAAATCGGAAATTCATTATTAAATATATATATATATATATATATATATATATAATTATTAATGAAACACTAGCTGGCTTCGCCAGCCAGCGGGCCCCTAATTTACATCGGTGCCTCGAATTGTAGAAAATCTCGAATCTTGTAAAACCTCAAACCGGACGAACCGCCGACCCGGGTCCCCGCTGCCTTCGGCACCGTATACCGGTCGTGCTACGCACGCACTGGGTAATCCCTTAATTAGCACATTGAATTGTACAAACCTCTAACCGAACGAACCTCCGACCGTGGTCCCCGCTGCCTAATAATGAATTTTAAGTTCTAGGGTGGACATGGGGTCTAGATTACAGTAGTTACACATTGGTTAATTTGGTGTAGACCAATTGGGACTCATTATAAGGGATTATGGGATTTTAAAGGTTTCTGTTAATATGTTAAGGTCTAGGTTCAGTATTTAGTAATAAATATACAATGTTATGGATTAATATATTTAATTACTGAAGTAACATGGAGTTTGATTAAGAGTATAAACATGGTTGTTATATATTACAAGGGTTCTTGAATAATATGTTTATTAAGGGGGCATTGAATATTTCTTGAAAGGAAAGGGAAAGAAAAAACTTTGTTTTTGTAAAACTTTTGGATAGCAAGGGGGTCTATGAGAAATACTCTATCATCAAGAAATGTAGTAATCATAATCTGATTTAACCCTCGGTTTGCCCACAGTATTTTAGGTTTAACATCGTTTTAATAGTATTTCTCTTTTTTACCTATTTTGAATTTGTGTTTTTTTTTTCAATTTTCTCCCTTCCTATGGGAGATAGAGCTTAGATATTTTTCCATAATTAGCTCTCCAGCGCCTAGGGAACTTTTTACGCTGCATCTTTTGGCATCATCGGTTTTTCTCTATCTCATAGGGGACCGGCTATGGGCGCAGGGAGGGGCTCTTTATTATTTTCATTAAACTTTTCACTGTTCTTAAGTAATAATAGAGTTTCTTTCTGCACATTCCTTCTAGTGACTCCCCCTTACACTGTCCTCGCCGACAGCAGTTCCCTCCCCCCATTTTTATTTCCCTCTAACATTAACAGCTTTTTTACTTTAATTTCTGTTCTAGTGTTGTAATATATCATTCTTCTAGTCATAATGTTTAGAATTAGTCCTACCAGCTGTTTATTAGCCATTTGGTTTCTTAAAGTTTTAACCCTTGTTGCGCAGGTAGCCCATCACTGACTCATTTAATAGTAAACATATAGCAATAGAAATACAATGGGGGCTTATGTGTGGTACTTTATCATTAAGAAATGTAGTACTCATAATCTGTTTTAACCCTTGGTTTGCTCGCAGTAACTTGGGTCTTACATCCAATTATCAGCATTTTTCTTTTTTTTTACCATCATCGAAATTTGGTTTTCTCCACTTTTCTCCCTTCCTATGGGAGATAGAGCTTAGAAATTTTTCCAAATTAGCTCCCCAGCGTCTAGGGAACTTTTTACGCTGCATCTTTTGGCATCATCGGTTTTTCTCTATCTCATATAGGGGACCGGCTATGGGGGCAGGGAGGGGCACTTTATTATTTTCATTAAACTTTTCACTGTTCTTAAGTAAATAACAGAGTTTCTTTCTGCACATTCCTTCTAGTGACTCTCCCTTACACTGTCCCCGCCGGCAGCAGTCCCCTCCCCCCATTTTTATTTCCCTCTAACATTAACAGCTTTTTTATTTTAATTCCTGTCCTAGTGTTGTAATATATCATTCCTCTAGTCATAATGTTTAGATTAGTCCTACCAGTTGTTTATTAGCCATTTGGTTTTATTAAAGTTTTAACCCTTGTGGCACCGGTTGCCCATCACTGAACTCATTCATTAGTAAACATATTGCAAAATAGTAATACCATATTTCGTAGGTCCGGTTGTAAGCACTACACTGATATTTTCACTTCCGGCTTAGGCGGGCGTGGTTTTTTTTTTTTTTTTTTTTTTTTTTTTTTTGGGGGGGGGGGGTGTCAGTGCCATACTCTATTTTATAGCTCTATGTAGTTCAAGCGCAGCAAGGAGTATCTATAGCATAGGCCCACATAGGTAAGTTGTGACCCTGTGTGATTCTTTGGTCTGGAGCAATCATTTTTACTTTTAGTTTAGGGCATTTTGATAACTATTTATAACAAATAATGTAAATAATTATATATAAAAGTCCAACATTATAACAACAATAATACATCTCAATTTCTCAATTATTGTTATAGGGGTAATTCTTATTATACAGTTTTGCATATCATAGCAATTTGTAATTCATGTATAGAATAATTGTACAAACACCTATAGCATTGTCCTTCCTTATTATTGTAAATTATTGAATATTATTTCTGGCATGAAAATTCCTGGTATGAGCACGGGGAGTTCTTTCCGGTTTGGACGTGGGGGTACCATTTTTCTTTGGCTTATACTTTTGGCTTTTATTTTGATCTTTCTTCTTCAAAATTTTCTTCAAAATTCAAAATTCTTCCTCATATGTGGGGTGACCGTATTCCTGGTTCTAGATTGATTAGAGGTATAAGTAGTTAAAAGTTTAGTGTTTAGTGATAAGTGTGAAGAGAAGTTAAGTAATAAATCATTGAACTGGTTATATGTCTGACATTGATACATCAGACATTTCACTTCAGAAGTTCCCGGAAAGGGAAATAAAAATAGTTATAAGATAGTCATAGTTTTATAATCATAGAAAGAGGTATATTAATCAGTTTGCAAATAAAAGTTAGAATGGTGGATTCAGATAGACAACAATCCCATGCTGAGATAAAAATGAACTCATATGTCGACACCTCTCATACTTATGCATATGTTGACGTCGTCCCAATCAGTTCAATCTCTAGAACTGTAGACAAAAATCAGACTGAAAAGTTGACTTTCAATGATGCATTCACTAAGAATTTAAATCTTAGCAATATAGCACAACAATACTATATTCATATAAAGAAAAGCAAAAAAGGTGCTATCCAACCAATGGCATTTTTGGAATGGTTTATAGTAAAACTAGAAAAATATACAAGCTATATAAGCTACTACACCAACTCAAAAGAAATCAAAAACAAACTCTCATGCCTAGAAATAGACCTAAAATCAATTTCAAAACATTATGCCACAGAGGACGACCATCTGTCAAAAGGTATAGTCAACATGATAATCGATGAAATTACCGACAAAGGAGAATTTCAAGAATATGACAGCCAAGAGGCAAGTTGTTCACAAGATGTTATCGATCTAATTACGCAGTTGACAAGGGGTGTAAGAAAACGCACTAAAGGAACATCTGCAATAGTCCACCAATACTTAGACGAATTAAAAAGACGACTTAAACTAATACAGACAGATTTCACCAATATCTATATACTAAAGGCACCATCCCCAGAGATATCCCCAAAAATGGCATTAAATATAACTGAATTACAAAATGCCTCTTACAGTCTAACACATATTGAAGATGAAAAACTGATACACAGTGAAAAATCCATACAAGATAAAGACAAAGGAAATGAAGGTGGTGATAAAAATGTTTTAAGTAAGGAAGACTGTGGAAAAGAAATGATTCAGGAAGAGTTGGAAACAGCCCATCTGAATTTACAGGTACTTTCTGGAGAGAGTTCCACTCTTAGTATACCAATGACATTGCAAGAACTAACGAGCTTAACACAAGAGAAATCTCCACTACATCAATTGGAAGATATCCTAAATCAAATTGAAAGTAATTCAAAAATTTATGATGAAGACATCCGAACACAAATATCGAACTCAATACAGCAGATAAAAGAATATCTATACTTTGAACAAGAAGAAAATAACGTCCTGAAAACTACGACAAACGAACAAGAGCATCAAATAAAGGAAATGAAAACTCAAATCACTCAACAATCAAAAATAATTGACAAAATGGAAAAAGAACTTCAGAGCAAAGAGATTGAAATAACCGAAAAAATTAAACAAACATCACTTATAGAAGAAATGTTTCATACCATAAAAAATCAACAAAACTTAGTTAATAATCAAGACCATCTGGAAGATGGAATCGATTCCGAAATATCGAAAAGAGCACAACTCAAGAGTTATGCTGCTGCAATTACATCCGATCAACCTATAAAAACACCTTGCTTTAAGTACTCTAAATCAGCAATAATAATAAGAAGAAGTCAATCAACGAATATTCCCATTAATGTAATACGAAACATGTTAAATGACAAAATAAAAGGGAATAAAAAATTTAAATACATCTCATGTTCGTTAGGAAGAGATAAAAACTCGCTCATAGTCCAAACAGAATCGGACGAAAAAACAGCGGTTTTAATTGATTTTATAAATCAAATAGAAGGTTTCAGAGACTTGGCCGAAGCAGATCTTAGAGATGCTAAAAGAAAAAAGTCATTATACTGGGAATTCCAGTAGATGTGACTGAGACTGAAGTAATTGATAAGATACATCAAGAACTGGAATAGAATTTTCCTCTAGGAATAGCAAAAGTTCTCAAAAAACAAAAAATGAAAACATACCAAATAGTACTTGATGCAGAAGAACATTACGCGAAGGCATTATTTTCAAGAAGAAAATTACCTATTCATTTTAATTTATGCCGTATAGAATATTACAATCCAGTGGTTAGGTGTAATAAATGTCAACGTTATGGCCATACAGTTGATAATTGTAGAAGTTATAATTTAACATGCGCATATTGCACAGGTAACCACAAAACAGACACATGCAAAATAAAAGAAAATTATGAACGTCATCGTTGCATCAACTGTGAAAGAGAATATAAAACCGCAGTAAAACCTGAAAAGATTGAAAGGCATAGTGCAAATTCTAGATTCTGCCCAATTTTTCAAAGATTGTTGCAACGAAAACAAAATATTACTATCTCCTATGATCCTTCAAAAGTATGTTCTCAGAACTAAAATCACTCAATATCTCTGATGACTCTATAGAAGATTCAACTGTAGAACCTCCAACCAATGCTACATATGTAATAAATCAGACTATCCCATTGGAAAATAGATATTATTTCGGAGAATCCATGACCCCACCAAATCATTTAAAAATAGTTCAAATAAACCTTAATAATTGTAAGGCTGCAAATCTCCAATTGCTGAAGTACATACATGAAAATAAAGTAGATTTAGCTTTAGTTCAGGATTATCACAAAAGTAATAACACCTTCACGGGAATCCCAATTTCATGTTCCTTCTACCATTCAATAAATCAGACGTCGGGAATACTCGTATCCAATCCCTTATTAATTCATATTCAGACTCTACAAACAAATAGCAGTGTATTTATAAACCTATCACTGTCATCAAAATTCATTAAAGTCGGATCACAATATTCAAAACCGAGTAGAAATCTTGATGAAGACTTCCGAGAATGGACCAGAGTCATAGAAATACATCGAACCTTATCCTTGGGGGTGATTTCAATGCACACCTCCAGGCGTGGGGTTATAAAAGAAATAATGCTAGAGGATACATCCTACTTGACTATCTAGCAATGAGCAGATTAACTATTATTAATGATCCTGATTCAGAATGTTCTTTTGCGCGAGACAAGTTTAAAGGCAAACCAGATTTGACCCTCTGCGGTGAACATTCAAAAAATATTATAGATTCATGGAAAATAGACTCGACATTTAAATCACTAAGTGACCATCGATATATTACTTTTACTCTGAATGTCACACCCACAATAAGAAATTTATACCGTTTCAAAACCAAATATGAAACGTTTAAAAAATTCAATAAACTGTTTCAAAAACATGAAAAAACATTACTTTCAACACTTAAAGCAGTCAATTCTGTTCCAGAGTTAGAGAAGTGGGCAGAGGAATTTAATGTTATCCTTTTAAACATCATGCAAAAATCACTTAAAAAGAAAAAGTTGTCTCGTGAAATTAATGTATCCTGGTATACTGACAAACTTAAAGTACAGCGAAGCCACCTAAATGCTATATATAAACTACATAAAAGAAATCCAGATTCTGTAGAACTCAAGATTAAATATAAAAAAGCCAAAGCAAAATACAAATTAGATATTAAAATAGCTAAAATTGATTCTTGGATAACATTTTGTTCGGAAACAAACAGTAAGTATGGTACTGCTTTTAAAATTCTGAAGCAGAAATATTTAAAAAATGCAGATCTCATCCACTCTGTCATGGAATCTTCAACTCAAAATGATACATACAAAGAGATTCAAGAAACGTTACTTCATTACCATTACAATACAAGCCCAGAATTCGAATCATCATTTCAAAACACAAACACACTATCAATAAAAGAATATAACAATTTTAAATTTACCCATAGAGAAATTCAATATGCAATTAACCAACAAAATAAAAAGAAAGCCCCAGGATATGATCGGGTAGATGGCAGAATTTTAGAAAATTTGATAAAAAATAATATGAAGCTTATAAAGTTATTATATAACAAATGTCTCTACCTTGGACACTTTCCTGAAACGTGGAAGAAAGGAGTAGTCATCTATTTTAGAAAGAAAAACAAAGATCCATCAAAACCTGATTCATACCGTCCAATTACACAACTACCCATGATTGGTAAAATCCTAGAAAGATTAATAAAAAATAGAACTTTAACTTATCTTGAAGCAATAAACTATCTAAAAGATGAACAGTTCGGCTTCCGTGAAAACAGAAGCACTATATCAGCTCTGGTGAGACTTAAAGAGAAAATTGCACAATTATTACAAAAACATACTTATGTGGGCATCATATCATTTGATATTACAGGTGCTTTCGATTCAATAAACTGGCACCAATTATCAGAAATAATTGATGACTCACCGTTACCCAGATACCTCAAAACCTTACTAAAAAATTATATAAGCAAAAGAAGTATAGGCTTAAATCAATATGAATATATAGAGTGGTTCAGGGTATTTAAAGGATGCTCTCAGGGATCCTGTCTTGGACCACTCTTATGGCTTCTTATAGCTAACTACATAATAAAAAATTATAAAAATCTATATGAAGATATTATTGTTTACGCAGATGATTTTTTGATTCCAATAGAGGGAAATACCGTAATAGACCTGGAAGTTACAACCAACAACAAAATAGTCCATTTTAAGAATATCTGTGATGGACTCGGTTTAAAAATATCAACTCAGATAACGCAATCAATGTTTTTCGGTAGCAATCTCCTCGAAAGAAGACTTCCGAGATTTAAATTAGAAAATATAAAAATAAAAGTAGTAAAAAATATTAAATATCTTGGCGTATTGTTAGATTCTAAATTCAATTTTACAGATCACATGAAAGACCTTCGAACAAAGATTGCAAACTTTGTAAACGGATTTAGAAGATTTCGATTCTTTAATAAAGGTATCAAACCAGACATCCTGAAAATATGGTATCAAACAGTCATAGAACGCCAAATACTATATGCTTACGAAATTTGGTATCCAAACTTGAATACTGATGGCCGAAAATTACTACGTTCAACTCAGCGTTTGGCATTATTAAACTTAATACGGACCTATAGGACTATCTCTCACGAAGCTCTGTATCTTCTTACAGGAACTCCACCAATCCTAATAAAAATACAGAATGAATTTCAGTACTACCAACTGAAAATAGGAAATAGTAATTTGTTAATCAAAAACACACAGCTAAACATTAACAATATAATGCAGAAAGAAAAATCGTATCGATTCCTCAATTACTACAGAGTCCAAAATATCAGAATTATAGAAGATAGAAAATCCATCCATCCAAAAGAATACGATGTGGAAGCCTACACAGATGGTTCTGTCATGCCAGGGGGTGTAGCCAGTGCTTTCACCATATATAAAGATGGAAATAATATACATGATGAAGCAATACGACATCATCCACTGAATAACATATATCAAGCAGAATTAATTGCAATTTATAAAGCAATAAAATGGTTCTCTACCTCCGACTACAATAAACTACTAATTATTACAGATAGTTACTCTTCTATGGAAGTATTAAAAGTTGCTTTTCCTAGAAACTACATTATCAAAAACATTTACAATCAATTACTTCAAATTCCTGATAAATCCATTATAATAACATGGACTAAATCTCATGTGGGTGATACTGGAAACGAAAGAGCTGATCTCCTAGCAAACCAAGCCATCTTTCAAGACCAATATCAATCAAGAAAAGATCTGTTGTTCCCCATTTCAATAGCAAAATTATATTTTAAAAAGAAAACCATCTCTGACTGGCAAGCCATTTGGGACTCATGTAATAAGGGCAGAGATACCTATAAAATTATAAATAAAGTCGATCCAAATTATCTCTGCAAACAGCCAACACTGCCGTATTATCTGAGTAACCATGGCAGTTTCCCACAATACTTACATAAAATAAGAAAAAGAGCCTCACCTAGATGTCCATGCGATAAAGCAGAAGGAGATGCAGTTCACTACATATTCGGATGCTGCCCTCTTATGATCCATCACTTCCCTTTTGATAAGAACAAAACTCTCAGATATAACCTTCGTAATATCATTTTCAATCCTTCAAACTCTCAAAAGTTAAAAGAGAATTATAATATTCTCAATAAAAATTTCTCTTTCATTACGAAAGAATTTAAAAAAAAATTGACTGAACTGACCATTGACTTTCTGAACTAAAATACCATAAATTTAGGACAACATGAACTTATAGTACTTCGAAAATATTTTATATTTAACTTTCAATTTGCAAAAAATTGTTATTTTTTACCTTTTATATTTTATTATTGTTATGTAATTATATTCATTGTTTCAAATCTAATAAACAGGCGCCTCCTGCGGTGGGGGTTGGAACGGATGGGTGCTATCGGTGTCGGGTAGCGTTTATTTTTCCCCTCGTGGACTTATTGTTCCTATACCTCACGGGTGGCTGTCCACGAGTGGGTGATTTCGGTCCCCGCTGCCTTCGGCACCGTATACCGGTCGTGCTGCGCACGCACCGGATAATCCCTTAAATTGCACATAGAATGGTATAAACCTCTAACTGAACGAACCTCCGGCTCGGGTCCCCGCTGCCTGCGGCACCGTATATCAGTCGTTCCGACCCTGGTCCCCGCTGCCTTCGGCACCGTATGACGGTCGTGCTACGCATGCACCGGATAATCCCTTAAATTGCACATGGAATAGTATAAACCTCTAACTGAACGAACCTGCGGCTCGGGTCCCCGCTGCCTGCGGCACCGTATAGCAGTCGTGCTGCAGTATACGTTAGTTCCACCTTCCGCCACCAGGTGGCGCAATCTGTTTATATGATCATAACTGAAATCGTTAAGACTTTCGATGTCGAGTCGAATGAGCCATACCCCGTCGTTTTCATGCCCGTAGAACCGAAGATAGGAAAGCGCCCCCTAGTGGTGAAAAAACGAAATAAAATCGGTAAGCTCTATCGATGTCGAGTCGAATTGATTTTGATTTAGACTACCTGAGTTCTAGTTCAAAGACAGGGACCTGTAGAAAAACTTAAAACTTAAAAAAAAAAAATCGATAACGGGCGAAGCCCGCTTTTCCCTATCATAATATCTGGATAGGGGGTCCTTATTACTTTAATTATGATGTTTGGAAACAGTTTGGTGGACATCCGTAACATAGTTTCTTAGTTATAGAAACGGACCACAGTTAAAAGAAAAAAGCGGGGGGGGGGGTTGGCGATGACACTGCTTTTCCTCAAACAACTTATGTAGACTACCTGTGTTCTAGTTCAAAGACAGTGAGCTGTAGAAAAACTTAAAACTAAAAAAAAAAAAAATCGATAACGGGCGAAGCCCGCTTTTCCCTATCGTAATATCTGGTTGCCACTCTAAAACAAAAACTTAAAATACTAAAACTTAAAATAATAATGCAGTTTTTAGACGCGGCCTACTTCTTAAAATCGTAATATCTAGCCGGCACTGTCATAAAAAGCGGGGGGAGGGGGGGGGTTGGCGATGACACTGCTTTTCCTCAAACAACTTATGTACTCTACCCTGAGTTCTAGTTCAAAGACAGTGAGCTGTAGAAAAGCTTAAAACTAAAAAAAAAAAAAAAAAAAATCGATAACGGGCGAAGCCCGCTTTTCCCTATCGTAATATCTGGTTGCCACTCTAAAACGAAAACTTAAAATACTAAAACTTAAAATAATAATGCAGTTTTTAGACGCGGCCTACTTCTTAAAATCGTAATATCTAGCCGGCACTGTCATAAAAAGCGGGGGGAGGGGGGGGGTTGGCGATGACACTGCTTTTCCTCAAACAACTTATGTACTCTACCCTGAGTTCTAGTTCAAAGACAGTGAGCTGTAGAAAAGCTTAAAACTAAAAAAAAAAAAAAAAAAATCGATAACGGGCGAAGCCCGCTTTTCCCTATCGTAATATCTGGTTGCCACTCTAAAACGAAAACTTAAAATACTAAAACTTAAAATAATAATGCAGTTTTTAGACGCGGCCTACTTCTTAAAATCGTAATATCTAGCCGGCACTGTCATAAAAAGCGGGGGGAGGGGGGGGTTGGCGATGACACTGCTTTTCCTCAAACAACTTATGTAGACTACCCTGAGTTCTAGTTCAAAGACAGTGAGCTGTAGAAAAGCTTAAAACTAAAAAAAAAAAAAAAAAAAAAAAAATCGATAACGGGCGAAGCCCGTTTTTCCCTATCGTAATATCTGTTTGCCACTCTAAAACAAAAACTTAAAATACTAAAACTTAAAATAATAATGCAGTTTTTAGACGCGGCTTACTTCTTAAAATCCTAATATCTAGCCGGCACTGTCATAAAAAGCGGGGGGAGGGGGGGGGTTGGCGATGACACTGCTTTTCCTCAAACAACTTATGTAGACTACCTGAGTTCTAGTTCAAAGACAGTGAGCTGTAGAAAAGCTTAAAACTAAAAAAAAAAAAAAAAAAAAAAAAATCGATAACGGGCGAAGCCCGCTTTTCCCTATCGTAATATCTGGTTGCCACTCTAAAACAAAAACTTAAAATACTAAAACTTAAAATAATAATGCAGTTTTTAGACGCGGCCTACTTCTTAAAATCCTAATATCTAGCCGGCACTGTCATAAAAAGCGGGGGGAGGGGGGGGGTTGGCGATGACACTGCTTTTCCTCAAACAACTTATGTAGACTACCTGAGTTCTAGTTCAAAGACAGTGAGCTGTAGAAAAGCTTAAAACTAAAAACTAAAAACTAAAAATCGATAACGGGCGAAGCCCGCTTTTTCCTATCATAATATCTGGTTGCCACTCTAAAACAAAAACTGAAAATACTCGTAATGCAGTTTTTAGACGCGGCCTACTTCTTAAAATCGTAATATCTAGCCGGCACTGTAATGGAAATCTTTCTTTTGCTTTAATTATACAAATAACGATGATTAATTATACAATAAAATAATATATCGGCTCGTAATGAAGATATGGCAATAATTTTTAGATATTCTGTAAGCAGAATCCATTTAGCGTCGCCCTGTCAAAGTTTGGAATTTCTGCGCCTCTTAGAATCAGAGATGCCCCCCCCCCTCTGTAAAACCCCAGTTGAACGTCATGTGACCTCACCTCCGTCAAAGAAAATGTCGATCCAGACAATCGTCTGGCCGTGCGTCTCCGATCTGGGAATCGCAGCTCGGAAAGAAAAGAAAAATAATTTTTTATCGATCGACTTTTAAAGGATTTTTACGGTTCTAATCGTCGCACGGAAACGATTTTTCGAATTTATGAGACCTGACGACGTCCCGGTTGCGTACGTGCGACTTACGAATTTCTGGCCCCCCGACTTCCGGAGATAGAGGTCGGACCTGCGCTGCGGTTTTGGGGCTTAAATCGCTCCCTGGGAACCCCCTGCCTTTTCCTTCCCGGACCGGACGTGTACCGGCAACCCTCGGCGGAGGCGAACTTTTCGCTGTTTTGACTTCTCTTCCGACTTCGGTTTCGGTCGGTAATTAAAACACTTTCGCTCATTAATAGCTCCCCGGGTCCGGGTCGGATTCCCGACCCGATCGAAACTTGAGCGTCGCGCCTTTTTTGCGAATTTTTCGGTCCGCGTCCGCCGTCCGTGCGTCGCCTGGTCCGGAGCCTTTGCGGGTACAAAGGTGGAGTGCACAGACAGACACACACACACACACACACACACACACAGACGTTTACCGTGCTTAATATTAGTGACTAGCTGGCTTCGCCCGCCAGCGGGCCCCTAATTTACATCGGTGCCTCGAATTGTAGAAAATCTCGAATCTTGTAAAACCTCGAACCGGACGAACCTCCGACCTGGGTCCCCGCTGCCTTCGGCACCGTATACCGGTCGTGCTAAGCACGCACCGGATAATCCCTTAATTTGCACATTGAGTAGTATAAACCTCTAACTGAACGAATCTCCGACCCTGCCCCAATGCTTTCGGCACCGGATAATCCCTTAACTTGCACATAGAATAGTATAAACCTCTAACTGAACGAACCTCCAACCCGGGTCCCCGCTGCCTTCGGCACCGTATACCGGTCGTGCTACGCACGCACCGGATAATCCCTTAATTTGCACATCGAATAGTATAAACCTCTAACTGAACGAATCTCCGACCCTGCCCCGCTGCCTTCGGCACCGTAAACTGGTCGTGCTACGCACGCACCGGATAATCCCTTAAATTGCACATAGAATAGTATAAACCTCTAACTGAACGAACCTCCGGCTCGGGTCCCCGCTGCCTGCGGCCCCGTAGTCGAGTCGAATGAGCAATACCCCGTCGTGATCCGGGCCATAGAAACAGAGATAAGTAAACGCCCCCTGGTGGTGAAAAACGAACTAAAACCGATAAGCTCTAGTCGAATAGTATAAACCTCTAACTGAACGAACCTCCGGTTCGGGTCCCCGCTGACTGCGGCACCGTATAGCATTCGTGCTGCGCACGCGCTGCAGTATACGTTAGTTCCACCTTCCACCACCAGGTGGCGCAAACTGTTTATACGATCATAACTGAAATCGTTGCAACTTATTTAGACTACCGGAGTTCTCGTTCAAAGACAGTGAGCTGTAGAAAAACTTAAAAATCTGATGTCTTAATTACATAAACCGTTCGGATTCGATAACGGGCGAAGCCCGCTTTTAAACAACTTATTTAGACTACCGGAGTTCTCGTTCAAAGACAGTAAACTGTAAAAAAACTTAAAACTGAAAAAAAAAAAATCTGATGTCTTAATTACATAAACCGTCCGGATTCGGTAACGGGCGAAGCCCGCTTTTTACTAATCGAAAATAGTGGTAATTTTTCTATACATATAAACAATCAAACGTTTAAAAATATTAAATTTGTTGAAATGGAATTGGTTTCCTCAAAAATACTACAAATGTACAAATATGTCTTAATTCACCAACCGTCCCGATTCGATAACGGGCGAAGCCCGCTTTTCCTTATCGATTTAGACTACCTGAGTTTTTATTCAAAGACAGGGACCTGTAGAAAAACTTAAAAAAAAAAAAAAAAAAAAAAAAATCGATAACGGGCGAAGCCCCCTTTTCCCTATAAATACAATCAAAGCAAACTCACTTTTTCACTTCAAAAGAACCTGATTTAGACTACCTGAGTTTTAGTTCAAAGACAGGGACCTGTAGAAAAACTCAAAACTGAAAAAAAAAAAAAAAAAGTTTAGACGCGGCCTACTTCTTAAAATCTTAATATCTAGCCGGCACTGTAATAGAAATATTTCTTTTGCTTTAATTATACAAATAACGATGATTAATTATACAATAAAATAATATATCGGCTCGTAATGAATCACTTCAAAAGAACCTGATTTAGACTACCTGAGTTTTAGTTCAAAGACAGGGACCTGTAGAAAAACTTAAAACTGAAAAAAAAAGTTTAGACGCGGCCTACTTCTTAAAATCGTAATATCTAGCCTTCACTGTGATGGAAATCTTTCTTTTGCTTTAATAATACAAATAACGATGATTAATTATACAATAAAATAATATATCGGCTCGTAATGCAGATATGAGAATAATTTTTAGATATTCTGAAAGCAGAATCAATTTTGCTTCGCCCTGTAAAAGTTAGGAATTACTGCGCCCCCTTAGATTCAGAGATTGGGCCCCCCTCTGAAAAAAACCCAATTGAACGTCACGTGACCACCGTAAAAAAATTGCGCCTCTACTCTTGAAAATCCTCCTCTTGTCTGAAAATATCCGGTCACGTGTCGTTTTTCTGCATTGGTTACAAATGATTAGAAATAAATTGCTTCATTAACAGGTTTTTAATTGATATCTTCCGATTTTACTGGTCGAATTGTACAATCTTTTTTTTGTTGAAATCAGGATTTTTTTTTACGTGTGATGGCCGATTTGGGGGTCCAGAGATTAATTCCTTCATTGTTTTTCGAAAACGGACTTGAGCATTACATGAAAGCTGTCATGTGAATTTGCTCTTTCTTCCTTCCAAACATCTGCGCTCCAGGCAGTCTGCGATCTCCACATGCCGCGCCGAAAGAATTAAAAAATTATTTTTTATCGATCGATTTTTAAAGGATTTTTTCTGTTCTAACGGTCGTACGGGAATGATTTTTCGAATTTCTGAAAGCAAATGCTCTCCTGAATCTGTCTGTCCCATTTCCGAATTTCTAACCCCCCGACTTCCGTAGATCCGGGTCGGTTTAAAAACCCGCACTGCGGTTTACTTTCAAATAGGACGAATGCATTCTATTTTGAAATACCAGAAATACTCAGAAAATTGAAACATGGACATACTCAAACCTGAGCACATAGAGGTCAGTTCATACTCATTTTTGAAACATGGACATACTCAAAAATGATTAGAATCAGTCTAAACTCATTTTAGAAACATGAACATACTCAAATATGAGCACAACATGTTTTATTCTTGAGTGTGTGCATGTTTTCAGAATTGAGTATATACATGTTTCAAACTTGAGTCATTTTGATTCGGAGCCATTTTGACTGCGACATACTCAGGTTTGAGTGTTTTTTGCTCCGTTTTGAAATTATCGTTTTTAGAGTGGATGTCACGTTCGGTATTGAAAATGAAGTATGCAACAATAATAGTTTTTATTTACATGGACACTCAAAAGAATTCCGTTGCATTCTAGTCTGTGAGAGAAAATCTTTTGTGGTGTATTTTAATGATGTTACACTAATTCAAACTTAAACTAGTCGTTTTGGGGCCACCGTAATTCTTACCCATCATAGATATGCATAATACAAATTATGAAAATAAACCATGTGTAAACTATCTATAAAATGCATTGCAATTCGAATAAAATCCTGGCTTGATGACGTCATAAACTTTAAATGCTCTATAACTACAAAACTGATAATCATATTAACTAATGGTTTACTGTGTCAGATTAAGTGTCTCATTTCCAATTAAAATATATCTTTGAATTGAAATTTGAATGCAATACAGGGTCATGAAAAATCGAAGAGTACGGAAAATATAATTGCAATTATCTCGGCAACTCATTATCCGATCGACTTCATTTTTTATGCGCAATTTATGTCTTTTTATCGTCTTTTATATTCATTCCTTAAAATAAACAATTTTGAAAATTTTTATGTACCTTTTATCAGAAAGAATATTTCGAGAGTCCGATAAAAATAGTTCCGGATAATCGAGGTTACTGAAATTCAATAAGCTTCTTCCCATTATTAGATACTATGTACATACCAAATTTCAAGTCTCTATCTCATGTTGTGCGGAAGGTAGAGCGTTTACAGACACACACACAGACAGACAGATGGACGGCAAATTTTTTTTTAAGATATGTTTTTCGGAATCCCCAGTGTCTGAAACGTGTAAATCCGTCAATTTTTTTTTCTCGATTTTCAAAACGATTACAAGATTTACCCTATAATACGTATGCTGGGTAAGTAATTAATATATATCACTGAGGCACTCTACAAGATATTTACTATAGAATAGGGTGTGCATAGAATTAATGGTTCATTCATAGGGACAGGTTCATGCCGGGCAGGGTGGCCTACCATTTGGCTTAAGCTCCACTAGCCCCGCTCGCATTCATAGGGACAAACAAAATAATTCGGTTACACTACTGAACAATGATTATTTCATGAACAATATTTGTTAGATGTGCCAATATACTTAAAACTTAGTGCCAATATTGTAACACTCTTTTAAAACAAAATATTTACGAAAAAGCTTCAATATAAATTACTCGTATATTTCTCCAATATTAGTGTTTCATGTAATATATTTCTGTAAATACATAATCAATATAGAATGAATGTTGACAGGAAATATTGATTGAATTTTTACAAAATTTAATATCCCAATATTGGTGTCAAAATTAACTAAAATTCACCTATTATTGAGATAATATATGTTACAGATAGGGTGTTATATTAAAATTTTTAGCGAAAATTCATTAAAATCCAAAGCGAAACTTCTTTAATTAAATAACGTCGTGATGCAAATTGAGCTGTTAACATAATTTTTATTTCAACCTCCTTTTGCATATTTCCAAGATAAACAACATCCTCTACAATATAGTTTTCCATTTAGTTTTTTCCTAAAATCAATAAGTTTCTCAAATTTTCCAACGAAATTTGAAGTGTTAGTCAGGAAGTAATCAGTAAATTTCCAATTTAAAACTTTTCGTTAAGATTTAAGTAAACTTTTTGAGCTAATTAGAACAAGTGCTTGTCAGAAAAGAGAATACGCTTGATTGAGATTGTCTTAGTTCTTTCGAAATAGTTTAAGGAAAGTAAGCTTTTAAAGAAAAGTTAGGCTTGTTTAAATAATATGAAGTAAGTAAAAATTCCGTAATAACGACAAATTTAATTTATGCGCCAAATAGCTTAATATTAACTAGTTTTTGATTTTTAAATTAACTTAATTTTGAATGTACCTTAATACATTATCGCCATACAATCGTTATTTATAAGCTTATATATTTCCACTTTACATACTTACATCCATCTCTTACATATTTATATAAAAGTTATGTACTTACTACATACCTACGCTTACATAAGTCTTCTGTATTTGGGTACATCTTTTATATTCCCATAATACTATATACTCACATAAATATTCTATATTTACATGGAACTTATATACTTACATGAATCTTATATACTTACATGCTTATTATATTATATACTTACATTTATCTTTTATATTTACATATATCTTATATACTTGCATAAATATTATACTTATGTAATCCTTCTATATTTACATGCATCTGATATGTATACTTGCATACATAATATTATACTCACATAAATCTTCTATATTTATGTCCATCTTATACACTTACACACACACTATATACTTACATACATTGTATATACTTGCATATATTTATATACAAAACTTACACAAATCTTCTATATTACACGTGTCTTACCAACTTACATAGACATTATATTCTTACAAACACCTTCTATATTTATATACATATTTCCATACATATTACACACTCACATAAATCTTATATATTTACATACATCTGATATGCTTTCATATATATTATATACTTCTATAAATATTTTATATATACATGCGTCTTATACACTTACATACATATTATATACTTACATAAAACTTCTACATTTACATACATCTTAATATACATACAAACATTCATACATACAGACAATAGATGTATTAGTAGCTTATTTGACAACTAAAAGTAATAGTGATTAATATCCAATAAACCTGATTAAATTGAAACTTAGTAAATTACTTATTGTAAAAGTTGGTAGTAATTAAATTTTATGAGCAATAGAATCTACTTCAAATTAAAAACATGTCAAAGCAACAGATTGTTTTTCGTGAGCAGTATGCATATCTGAATGAAACAACGTTTTTTGGAAGGTCCAAAGCAATGAGCATTTTTGTTGCTTAAACAGTTGTATCATTCTTTGAAAAGTTATAATATACAGGGTGTTTCAGCAGAGCATTCACAAACTTTAAGTGGTGATAGAGCATTCTACAAAAAACAGTTGTTGTACCAGTGTCCCAACGGTTATAGTACCAGTGTCCCAACAGTTATTTAACCTGTGTCCCAATTAAGGTTCTCCATCGGGTTGGGTAACCCAATTTTGCCGGAGCCCGCCCGACCCACGGTTTGGGTCGGGACGAGTTGTCACAATTATTTTCGTTGCGGTCCAGGTTCGGATCGATTGACTTTAAATATTTCGGGTTAGGTTTCGACTCTTTCCAGTCGAGTTCAGGTTGATCCGATTTTTCAAATAAAAAAACTGTATATTTAAATATTGATGAGTGTATATGTGTTCATTTTTATACTAAAAGATAATAGAGATATAACTGTAGGCTATTTTCCATAATTTTAAAAATATATGGATTAATTACCTTTCACTTTGGGTTCGGGCTGACTTTAAGCAGAAATTTCGGGATCGGTTCGGTATACAACCTGACCCGTGCAGAAGTCTAGTCGCAATGTACGCATTCGATCGGGGTGTCTTCACTTCGACTTGAGCCCTGAATTTTGTGTAACTAGCTGACCCGCCCGGGGCTGCCCGGGCCCGTGATAATAAATTAAAAAAACAAATCAATTTTTTTATTATTTTACATCTTTAACCCGATTTTGTATGAAATTATATTTTTAAATGAAAAATTCGCGAAAAAAATATTGATATTTAGCAATAAAAACGTTCATTTTCTTGTTTTTGCACGTAGGGTCGTTACATAGTTTTAAAATAAAAAGTTATTTTTGTACGAACTCTTTGAAATCTTTATTGGTTATAAATAAAATGGTTTTACAGCCCGTGTAAAACTGTCGTGAAAAAATATTGTTTTCTAGTTGTAAAAGAAATGTTTTCGTCTCGCTTTTTTGTTTGTTTGTTTGTTTTCGCGTCGGCTCCTATAATAGTGTAATAAAAACTAGTTCTTATTTTCCAAACTCTCTGAAATTTCAATCGGTTATAAATATAACTGTATCCAAGCTCTCTTTAAAAATACTCGATAAAATATGCATATTTAGTAATGAAAAAATGAGTTCTTTAAAAAAAAGCTTTAGCTTTCAACCTTAGAGCAAAAATATATTAGAATGTCTATGCTTTCAATGCAATGGTACGCCTCCATCCCTTTTCAACCCCCTAGGCTAAACAGATAAAGGCTAAACAGGTTTTCTGTTTTTGAGTGGCCTTCAAAAAACGTTGAAGCATGCGCAATGAGACCATTTTCGTGTGAAAAAATGAATGTGGAATTTGACAGAAAGCGCTTTTCGCTTTAAAAATATGGATAGTAATGAAGCTATTTTAACGTGGTGCTCAAAAGGTGATGAAATGACTAAAAGCGCTAGAAATGAACAGTAATTCGGTTGGCGCACTCTATGCAATGTCAACTACATTCCGAAAACTGAATCGTCAAATTTAGCGCTGATTGGATGCGGATGGTGGCCACTTTCACCAAATCTTGTGATATTGTCTCATTTAAGGGGCTAAAAGGTCCATTATCTGCATCCAGTCAGTGTTTAATTAGATGATCCACTTTTCGGAATGCAAATGACATTATATTCTACGTGCTCACTGAATTGCTGCGTACTCCCACCCCTTTTCGTAATTTCGCTGCATTTTGCAAACAGAATGTTAATTTTGTTGTCAATATAGTTAAGATATCTTCATACTAGTTAATGTTATAATCATAAATCCGGACTCAGATTTAAGTGAAATACATTGTAATTTTGACAGAATGAGTATGTTAAAAATTTGCCGCAAACTGTCTGGTAATTTGACTGTTTTTATAAAAAAAACGGTTACATAACCGTAATTTAACTCAATTCTGACCATATTATTGCCCATATTATGGTCAGAATAAAATTAAATTTCGGTAATGTAACTATTTTCTATAAAAACGGTTGAATGACTGGACAGTTTGCTGCCAATTTTTAACAGTGTACGCCTTTTTTTCCTATAAAAACTTTTTTGTTGAAGAGTAATCTAATATCTCTTAAAATTTGTAAATATTATATTAAAACATCCTGTATACATTTTTTTAAACAATAATAAAAATTAACTACACTTTTGTCTATACTCAACTGTCCATTAAGCATCTCCAAATATAATTAAAAAATATATGCCTGATTTCATTTTGGTTAAATGAAATTGCCATTTTCTTTATATCAGGAATGATATTGTTAAAATAAATTATAATTTTAAATTAAGCTTGGTTTAGTTTTTTAAATACATCAAATGTAAATGTATTATGACATTATACATGAGTTAGTTTGTGCTTTTAAAAAACATTCGAAGATACTCAACTCGACACTTTTAACTCTAATGTAAATGTCTAGAAAGTAACAAAAAATTAAAAGGGGGGAGGTTAAAAATTCTGACACAATGGAATCGGCTGGATTCGAACGATGGACCACCGTATTAAAATGAAACTGGAGACGTTAACTCTGCGCTACAAATGCTTGATGATACCGCGCAATATTTATCGCTTTACTCTGTCACACTTCCTTGGTGATTTTCCCTATAGTTACATTCTCGGTTTAAAAAAAGTTTTATTTTTTATTTTTTTACCAACATTTATGAACATCTTGCCTGACGAATAAAAAAGGTGTCTTTTATGGCACAGGAATCGCTGATTAGTGGTAAGTTTACAAAAGAAAATAATGTTTTTTTTTGTACAAACATGAAAAATAAAATTCTTTTCTTGACACTTTTTTCTTTGAAAAAACATTTTATTTACCTTGTTCTACAGTTTCCTAAATAATTATATAGTCTATCTGAATGAAATATTTTCACATTTTCTGTTTTCTATCTATATTTTATACCATATAATTTTAATCAAGACCTATACCAGAATTTTTGAATAATTTTTTTCTTTCATATAGCTTTGGGGAAAAAAAAGCTGTAATCTGCTGATAAAAGCTGAAAAATTGCATTTCCTTATTTTCAAATAAAACTTTTCGAAAATTCTGATGTGAATTCAACATTTCAAAAATACTATTACTTGCCCCTTAAAGGGTTGAAGACAAAAAAAAAGTTCGATATATGGGCTACCCAATTTTTCAGGTAAACACAATTCTGATTTAAAAAAAAATAAAAAAAAATGACTAAAATAATATTTTTGTCGGCTGGAAGCATAACTGTAAGCCTACAGATTATAAAACTGTTTATAAATTCTGTTAATTATTTATAGATCTGTTGAAAAGCATGGGCAGAGCGCAGGCTCAACTTTACCGCCATTTTGTAATAACAAATACATACAAATATATATATATTGCTCTAAATAACCCAAACCAGAGTTTGAAACAGAACTAATTGCTAAAAAATAACATCATCAGCAATATATCATATCTCATCAAAAACGTCACCTGTAAAAAATGCAGCCATGTCTCGTGACTCTTTTTCCGTAAAAAGTTCTGAGATCGTGTAAAGCCAAGTTTAGCTATCTTATTAACTCTGAAATTTTCATTCACAAATCACTCCTAGTCTCAACATCTTTAGTTAAATATTATTTTGTGACTTGGCAATTACGCAGCACAGGGATGTTATTACACCTTACTATGTTATAGGATGGGATGAGATAATATGATTAAGGCTAATTATATACGCACAGGGAAGTTATTACACCTTAATATGTTATGGGATGGCATGATATTATTTGATAATTATATACATCACATTCTCGTGCTACGTAATTGGCAAGTCACAAAATAATATTTAACTAAAGATGTAGAGACTAGGAGTGATTTGTGAATGAAATTTTCAGATTTAAAAAGATAGCTAAACTTGGCTTTACACGATCTCAGAACTTTTTACGGAAAAAGAGTCACGAGACTTGGCTGCATTTTTTACAGGTGACGTTTTTGATGAGATTTCACTTCTTTTTGTAAGTAATCCTCCTTTTCTTGATTTTGGGTTCTTTTTGGAGATCATTCACTGATTTTCGCTAAGCCCGCACTCTGTCCCTATTATTTACCGGTATCAAAAATTTGAAGCTTTAGTTTCGTTTGCAAAGTACTGTAGATAAAAAGAGATTTCAGGTTCCTAGACAAGCACTAAGTTATGGGAGGGGGAAGTGTCAAAAGTACTCTCAATTGCTTCCAGGATAGGTGCTATCTATCTGCGATATTACTCGCAGCCCTAGATACTTGATATTTAGCATAAAAGTACTTTTTAGTATAAAAAGAAAGCCAAAATTAAAATTTTCGGAAATTTCTAATAAATCTAACTATATTCATTTTTTCGACGCTTTTTTTTTTCGTTTTTTTTAGTATTTTTTATCATTTACGGATTTTTTAATTTTTCCTTACTTTGTATACTGAACCCTACCTTTTTGCCAAATGTCAAGCGTCTAGGACTACAAAATCGAATTATTTTCAAACTTTCGACTTTTTATAAATTTACTGATTTTTCGATTTTAATTCTAAGTTACCTGATTGTCATGCCAATATAGTAATTCTTCGATCCGTCTTCTTAGGATCATTTAGGTTGAATTTAGAGATAAATCAAGTGAATCTTAGAGTCACCATGATTTTATTTCGAAAGGACTATCAAGCCATAACCAGCCAGTAATGTCGGGGGGGGGGGGGGGTAGGGGGAGCTGTGAAAATTTTTGTGGGGCTAACATCATTTAACAATCTATATTTCATCTGCGAAGTAAACAACCTGTGAAAGAAAACAAACCTGTCTATAAAGAAATCGCCTATAACGTAGCCAGTCTATAGCGGAACATTCTTATAGCGAAATTCGTAAACGACAGAAAAGAAAACCATAATCCGGGGGAAATAACATAAAACAATTAGGGGCGTTGTACTAGCTAATAGGACAATTATCTTAAAACTAATGTTTCTAGCAGTACAAAATCAAATTGTTTTCGAATTTTTGATTTTTTAAAGATATTTCGATTTTTCGATTTTATTTTCGAATTTAACGAATTTTTTATTTGTTCCTTTTATTGAATAGTAAATACTACCTTTACACCAAGTTTTAAGTTTCTAAGAATACAAGATAAAATTATTTTCAATTTTTGATTTTTTTCGATTTTTTTTATAATTTTCTGGATTTTTTATTTTTTTCTTATTTTGTATCCTTTATTCCAAATTTTCAGTTTCTAGCTCTACAAAATTGAATTATTTTCAAATTTTCGTTTTTTTTTCGATTTTTTGATTTTTTTTTCGATTTTTGTTGTGTTTAAATTTTTTTTCTTTTTCTGAATCCTACTGTACGTCAAAATGAGCGATACTGTCAGCAATGAGAATTAAAGTGAATGTAGATAACAAAAAATATTTGCCAAAGAAACTGCATTGTGTCATATTGCTCTCTCTACAATATGACAACTTGTGTGTATAGGTGGACAACAGTCCAATGAGATAAAAAACAAAGGTGGGCTGAGGTATGTTTTGTTTATTTTTTCTTAAAAAATTATATTTATGGGTTTATTCTTAATTTATATAGAACGTTTCTCGATACGAGAATACGAAAATAGAATATAATTGGATATAAGGAAAACTTCGGTAGTACTTTCTGAGTTACATTATAGAAATGTGTACATTATAGTACATTATAGTACATTATTTTCCATTATAGTATATTATACAGATGAGTTCGAGTTGTTTTTTTGAAGCCAGAGCCCAAAACATTTTGTGTCATTAGAACCCGAGTCCGATATCAAAAGCAAGTAGTAAAAAAATTATAATAAGATTTTGTAATAATTCCTAGATTAATTTTCTCATTTAAAAATATCGTCTTACGTAGAAATAAATATTGAACCTAAATACTCCCTCATAACAAAATTTTGTGATTTTGACGTCTTTTAAAATCTGTTTAAAATAGCAAACTTGTTATTTATACCCAACCACTTGCAGAAATTGGCAAAATTCACAATTGTTGTTATTGTAAAATATCATTGTACAACTATTGAAGATTGACGAGTTCTGTTTTCCAGTCATTCTGGAAAATGACTTCAAACAGAAATCGAGCATAGACAAGGGATAGCACACGATTTCTTTTTGCTACTAATACTGACCATGTAAAAACTTCAAAATCCTTAAATGCCATCAATAACAATTCAATTCCCTTGCAAACTAATTTTTAAAGGATTCTAAAACACGTTAAGAAACTTAGACCACATTCTTGTTTCTGAAATAGCGAGTTTTTTTTTTCCTTTTCTGAATAAATAAATTTTTCTCCCGAGTTCAAAGACTGCTTTAGAAATCAAGCCCGAGTCCGTGTCGGGGCCAACCTCGATTTGTGCCTATCTTACCTTACTCTACATGTATGGTATGTTCCCTTTTGTAAGGCAGCTTCTAAATGAAAAGTGTCTAATTTTTTTTTTTCATTGATACCATATTTTTAACACTTTCCAACCTAGTTGAAAAGTGTTTATGACTTCCGTTTGTCTGGCCGTCTGCCGTCTGTCCGTGTTCTAACTCCAGTTAATATGCTCGTATTGCCCTGCAATTTTTATATGTTATCGTCGTTATCTATAGCATGTTCCCTATTTCAACTGAAGTGTGTAGCACTTATAGTTGTTTTACAGGAACACTCAAAAGAATTCCGTTACATTACGGTCTATGGGTAAAAATCATTTGCGGTTTATTTTAATGATGTTACACAATTTCAAACACATTGTAATTGATATATATCACTAAGGTGCATTACAAGAAGCTTAATATGGAATAGGGTGTGCCATAGCATTTATAGTTACTTTACAGGGAAAGTCAAAAAAATTCCGTAACATTACGTCTATGGAGAAAAATTGTTTGCGGTTTAATTAAATATTTTTTCACTATTTTAAACACATTGAAATTTATATATATCACTAAGGTGCATTACCAGAGGCTTACTACAGAATATTGTGTGTATAGCAGTCTCGTTCATTTACAGGGACATACAAAATAATTCTCTACTGTCTGTTAACAATAATTCCTGGAAGTGCGTTTTAAGTTGCTGAACGCGATTTTAAATTTAACTCACTCTTTGTCTATTATTTGGTGTGTATAAATTCTGTAGATCATATATAGGGCAGCAGAAAGTTCGCGAACACATTTCCGTTTATTGACAGATACTCCAGAAGGAGAATTTTAAATTGTGCTACGCGTTTCCTAACTAAACTAAAATTTAGCATCCTATGTAGTACATATACAATTCTATAGATCATATACAGGGCTAAATAAAAGTATTCGGATATTTTTCCGAATATTGTTGGTAATTCCTGAAATTGGATTTTTAAATATGTTATGCGTTTTTCAAAATTGTTTAGTTAGATATCATCTTACACCTTACTGTAAAGATTTTCAAAATTATTTTGGAAGTGTTGGAAAGTGTTACATAATCTATGCTTGACGCATAATTTTTCGTTCTTGTTTATATTGAAATGTTTTTCTAAATTGCTTTTTTTTTTCCTTTTCGTTGAAAAAGAAGCATTTTGAGAATAATGACTGACGTTGACTCAGACTGGACAACGAAACTGGAGAAGCAGGTGAATCCTTACAAGACATTCAAAAAGGAGTGTTATACATTAGTTTATAAATATTTATGATGTAGGAAATACTTCTATCCGACCTGAAAATACTTATGATGTAAAGATGAATAATATTCTTGTTGGATTAATTGATTACTCTCTTATTTAATATTAGAGAATTCGTAGCGACAATGTGCCGTTTAAAAGAATGTAGTACTATAAAAAGCGATTGTTTCAAATTGCAGTAAATTAAAAAAATATAGGGGCCCTATATATTTTTTTAATATTAGTTACAAATAGCATAACAATAATAGCACGTGATATTTTATTTCAATATAAAAGTAAAATAATGTAATAAATGAAATAGCTTCTATTATTTTAAAAAAGGAGATAAATACAAATAAATAAATGATAGTTTGATATAAATAAATGTGGATATACATAATAACAATAATTTATAGAATTAAAATACGAAATAAAGTAAATAAACAACGTTTAAAAAGTAAATAAACAAAGTAAACAAACAAAAGTAAATAAACAAAGTTTTCGCCAAATCAGCTGGGGAAAAATCGCGCCAATGTGGTGCGTATATGACATCTGTGCCGAAAGCATTTCCTCAGATTTTGCAAAACTGTTAAACAAATGTCTTAAATACGTATATCAATATTTGGTACGCCACTTTTTTGAAAGCCTATGGGAACTTAAACATAGGGCGTTCAAACTTTGTGGTCCAGCAGACATTTAAGTGACATCAGACTTCGCTGGCATATTAACAGCTTAATGAAATATTAAAAAATAAATATTTACAATTTTTGCAAATCCTAATGAAATGTACATTTGGAAGTTAATCCTTAAATTACGTAATCTACTGGTGCTCCGATTCCTATACAGTACGCATGTAAACAGCCATGATTAAACAAAGAAAACAAATAAACAATAGGTGACGCACGCGTAAAAAATAAATTAAAAACCCGATTAAAAGCTCTATATTTTTTCAAAAAGCACGCGTAAGAAATAAATTAACAATCATATTTTAATTGCATTAGAGGATGACGTCGTACGATAATGCAGTATTTTATTTTTTGTGGCAACACTGATTTCAGAAAACCTTTCATTTCATTTATGAAATTAATGTCGATTTAATTTTTAATTAAGAGCAATTTTTAATCCAAAAACATGTTTTAAAAAAATGTAAGTGTACTATGTCAGAAGCCTGTTCAAAAACCTTTCATATGGTTTCTCATTCGTTGTTCTGCGTTTCATATTTTCTTAGAAAAAGGGATGTTGACAGGAGAAGTAATATATATGATCAGGGCTATATAGCAGAATAAAATTGTCGCAAAGAATATGGCATATATGTTCAGAAACGGTCTTTATTCTCACAGATTAAGAAACTGTTGTATTTTTGTACTGTGCAAATATTAAATATACTAATATGCAAAATTTTGAAAATATTTGAATCATAAAAAAATTAACACAAAATTAGGTGAATTTAATTTTCGCTTTTATACAAAAAAAAAAAAAAATAAAAAAAAAAAAAAAAAAGTTTTTGGCAGTTTTTTTTATGCAGTATATTAAAGGCTCAAAATAAATAACAACAATCCAGTGATCAATTCAAAGCAAGCAATGACGGAAAATTTACATATTATATTTATTACTGAATGCATCTTAGAAATAACTCAATGAAATATTTAGGCAAATACTTGTTTGAGACTGTTTAAGAGAAAAGTAGCCTTTCAATCCCAAACACGTATTTACTCTTGAAACTCATTAAGACTTCTTTTGCTGATCTGTTCAATGTTGATGGTCTCATGTGGGATACATTGAGATCCGAACCTCTAACAAATTAATCAAAGTTGGCGAGAGAAATAGAATTCCCCAGCGAAAAACAAATATTATTGAATGTTATAGTAATAGAAAAACAAAATGATAACATATTAAACTTGATTTTTGATTTCATAATAATCAGAACAACTTCAGAGAGCTTTACGAATTTGATAAAAACTGGTAGCCAGAAAAAAATACTAGTCGCCATTAAAAAAATATTTTTCTCCAACCCCCTTCCCCGTCATTGATTAAAAAAAAATTTGTTATGAATTAATTGAGAAAAAATAATAACAAGCATTGTTTAGAATTATTAGTTACACAGTTTAGAATAGTACAAAATTTAGAAAGATAATATAAACTGTATGTTTTCTAATGAAACTTATAAAAATTATAATCACTTATAACCATTTAAATGTTGACAACTTATATAAAAACAAAAATAAGATTTGAAACTTACAAAAAAAAAAAAAAAAAAAAAAAAAAAAACTTGAGCATTTTTTAGCATTGTATCCAATTTTAAATGCCAAAGAGGATGGATTGACACTATTTCTTACTGTTTTATTGAAATACCCCCTCTCCCCACACATGCTAATCACATGACATATACTAGCTGGCTATAGCCGGAAAGAATGGTGTTTTCTGTGCATGAGTTGGAAAATGCCTTTTAAATTTAGTTCTTTCATTAAAAGTACGAGAGAAGAGGAAGATAACTGCTTGCCGCGCACGAGTAAGGGTGAGGGAGAGAAAAAATTCCATTTGTGCTCATTTTTTATGTCATTTTTATTTTACAAAAATACCCCTGAAAGATTAAATAATTTGGCCGCCGTATCAAAAAACTTGGTAGCCTGTGGAACTGGCGACCGTATTTGTCAAGCCCTGAATTATAAAGAATATTATTTTGTACATTCCTTGAAAAACAATCTCTTTATATAGAATTATCTCAAAAAACATTATCATTAAAATAAATAATAGGGGAGATAGGGGATGAATGGGACATTTTCACAAAAATATTTATTTTAAATATTTTTTTAAAGTTATTATTAATATTATATATCGCATTTCATACATTAGGTGTTTGTCTACATCTTATGCACAATATTTATTCAAGATTATTATTATACAGAAATATATTATTAAATTAAAAAAAGTTCCTCTCTGTCCCAAACATCACCACAGCAGGGATGGATGGGACACAAATACTTTCCTCTCTGTATTCAATGATACCAAATTAAAATTTATAATTATAAACTTATATGTAATTATATTTGTAATATATGATCTTATATTGCTGTTATATATCAGCGTTAGTAATCTAAGAAGTAAAAACACAATTAACACATTTTAATTATGCATTAAAAAACTGTAATTTATATTATATATTTTAACTGAAATTTTAATGAATTATAAAGTTAAAGTTGCACGAATGTCTAAATATTCAGTAACACAATAAATGTGGTCACTCTAAAATGTTCTAAATGTATTCTGTGAGTCGCAAACGCGGGTATAAAATCAGTTTCAGTGAATGTATTGCTGTTAGACAGGAAAATGGCAGTTTTCCTAAAACCACTGATTATGTTTATGTTGCTAGTACTAAAAGCTGACAAAAATGCCTCCTTGGAAAAAGCTTAGAAGTTATAAATTGTAATATGCTCTCCAAGATTATTTGTCAGCCAATCATCTTGGACTGATCTCGGCTTTGCCTTTAAAGGACCATAAACAGAAACATCCAATGGTTGAAGACGACGGTGGCTACAATGTGGAGGAAATGTTAAAAGAATAATTAACATAAATTATTAATTTATCAACTTATATAATATTATTTAGTTAATAAAAAAAATTTCAATATATTCTAGGGATGAATGAAGCAGTCCCATTCCTCCCCATGATGCATATATTCAATTGTCAGCCATTTTGTCTCAGAAATTATTTTGTCACAATGGTAAATATTCATTCATTTTAATTACCAATATTGAGTCTTGAAATAAATAACTATAACATATCTTAATTGTTTATAATGAATAAAATATGTAAACAACATCAAATATAAAAAATAAATTACTTTTAAGCAATGTTTTCTGGAAATGCAACTTTGACGGAAATTGAAAACAGACATGTGGTGTTGCTTTTGGTTCTGAAGCACACTATGATAGTGTCATCTATGAGGATAGGAAACAACTAAAAAAATATTTATTGCCTGAAATATTGAGAATGTCCCATCCATCCCTTTTCCCATTCATCCCCCAGTTCCCCTACAGGGTGACCATAATTGATTGTCCCGGTTTTCTGACCTCATAACTTTTCATTTGAGAATAGGACGAAAAATATTATTGAATATTCGTAAATTACAACTCAAAAAGTTTTCTTAATAACGCAGACAAGATTACATATGGGTAAAGTTACAACTCAAAACGCTATTAATCAAATAATGATTATAATCAAATAATAATTAATATTAAATTTTTATCAAATTTAACAAAAAAGCTGTTAATGAATTATGAGTACAAAGTTAAGTAGATAGATATTACATAATTCATTAATAATTTTTTTTTAAATTTGATAAAGTTTTAATAATTATTATTATTTGATTAAAATCCTTATTTGATTATTAGCTTTTTGAGTTGTAACTTTATCCAATTGCAACATTGTTTGTGATATTAAACATTTTCAGTTGTAATTTACGAAAATGTAATACTAGTTTTCGTCCTATTCTTAAATTAAAAGTTATGATGTAAGAAACCGGGACAATCATTAATGACACACCTGTATATATATAATTAAATTATTACGCGTTAAAACAGTAAATTATGCCATATTTTAAATGCTCATATGATAATATTTCCAACCAGCTTCAATTTAAAAATATATTTACACGAGAGCTTTAATTCATCATTATGAAATGATCTTCTAAATTATTAAAAAATGTATTTTCACGTGAATATTAAAAGAGAAACAAAACTTTGGTCGAAAATAACGTCATATTTAAAACGAAACGTTTAAAATGTGTTATTTAAAACGAACTTCATATAGAGTCATTATAAAATTATGGGAGGTAGCGATATTCCTTACTTAGCCATTTTATACAGGCTGGTTTTCAAATGTATAATTGATCTTATTTAATCAATCACAAAAAATATTTGCTAGCTGTCTATACAGCAGTTGATTCGGCCTTAAAATTTCTCAATCAAAGGTAAATTAATGAAAACTTGATTACAGGAGATCGCCACAGGTGGTTTAATTATAATTCAATCTTCCCTAATCGTTTTAAAGCATTAAAATTAGGCCAAATTAAATGTGTTTTTGGAGTTTGCGGTGTCGGAACTGGCTGTTTGAGGGCATATCACTCTAGTTGTAACAAAATTATAGTTTCTTGCATCAGGTCTCTGTGACCATGAAAATTTAGATCAGAGGTCTTTGTCCGCGGTTTTTATGAATTTAAAGATCGAAAAGCTACCCTAGGAACAAACAGTATTAAGAAAATATTTTTTCACTTGTTCTATACCTTGGGCAATGTAGTTATACTGAAACGAAGTTTTGGCCTACACGTTGGAGGGTTTACATTTTACCATTATTGCCAATTGGAAATATTTTAACATTTTACTGATAGTATTTCTACAATGCTTGCTCTTCTTTTCAATTATTTCCAGTGAAAAGAAAATGTTTAACAATTATGGATATTTCATCAGTATTATTTCTGGTGAATAAAATATTGGAGCACTATTTTGAGTCAGATTATTAAATATAATCAATATTGGTTTGTTAACACATATATATTTTTGAGAATTACAAACATTCTTCATTCAGAAAATGGAGGTGTTAAATTAACTGACTAAACTAACCGAACCATATTTTAACATTTTATTGATAGTATTTCTACAATGCTTGCGCTTCATTTCAATTATTTCCAGTGAAAAGAAAATGTTTAACAATTATGGATATTTCATCAGTATTATTTCTGGTGAATAAAATATTGGAGCACTATTTTGAGTCAGATTATTAAATATAATCAATATTGGTTTGATAACACATATATATTTTTGAGAATTACAAACATTCTTCATTCAGAAAATGGAGGTGTTAAATTAACTGACTGAACTAACCGAACCATATTTTAACATTTTATTGATAGTATTTCTACAATGCTTGCGCTTCATTTCAATTATTTCCAGTGAAAAGAAAATGTTTAACAATTATGGATATTTCATCAGTATTATTTCTGGTGAATAAAATATTGGAGCACTATTTTGAGTCAGATTATTAAATATAATCAATATTGGTTTGTTAACACATATATATTTTTGAGAATTACAAACATTCTTCATTCAGAAAATGGAGGTGTTAAATTAACTGACTAAACTAACCGAACCATATTTTAACATTTTATTGATAGTATTTCTACAATGCTTGCGCTTCATTTCAATTATTTCCAGTGAAAAGAAAATGTTTAACAATTATGGATATTTCATCAGTATTATTTCTGGTGAATAAAATATTGGAGCACTATTTTGAGTCAGATTATTAAATATAATCAATATTGGTTTGATAACACATATATATTTTTGAGAATTACAAACATTCTTCATTCAGAAAATGGAGGTGTTAAATTAACTGACTGAACTAACCGAACCATATTTTAACATTTTATTGATAGTATTTCTACAATGCTTGCGCTTCATTTCAATTATTTCCAGTGAAAAGAAAATGTTTAACAATTATGGATATTTCATCAGTATTATTTCTGGTGAATAAAATATTGGAGCACTATTTTGAGTCAGATTATTAAATATAATCAATATTGGTTTGTTAACACATATATATTTTTGAGAATTACAAACATTCTTCATTCAGAAAATGGAGGTGTTAAATTAACTGACTGAACTAACCGAACCATATTTTAACATTTTATTGATAGTATTTCTACAATGCTTGCGCTTCATTTTAATTATTTCCAGTGAAAAGAAAATGTTTAACAATTATGGATATTTCATCAGTATTATTTCTGGTGAATAAAATATTGGAGTAGTATTTTGAGTCAGATTATTAAATATAATCAATATTGGTTTGCTAACACATATATATTTTTGAGAATTATAAACATTCTTCATTCAGAAAATGGAGGTGTTAAATTAACTGACTGAACTAACCGAACCATATTTTAACATTTTATTGATAGTATTTCTACAATGCTTGCGCTTCATTTCAATTATTTCCAGTGAAAAGAAAATGTTTAACAATTATGGATATTTCATCAGTATTATTTCTGGTGAATAAAATATTGGAGTAGTATTTTGAGTCAGATTATTAAATATAATCAATATTGGTTTGCTAACACATATATATTTTTGAGAATTATAAACATTCTTCATTCAGAAAATGGAGGTGTTAAATTAACTGACTGAACTAACCGAACCATATTTTAACATTTTATTGATAGTATTTCTACAATGCTTGCGCTTCATTTCAATTATTTCCAGTGAAAAGAAAATGTTTAACAATTATGGATATTTCATCAGTATTATTTCTGGTGAATAAAATATTGGAGTAGTATTTTGAGTCAGATTATTAAATATAATCAATATTGGTTTGTTAACACATATATATTTTTGAGAATTATAAACATTCTTCATTCAGAAAATGGAGGTGTTAAATTAACTGACTGAACTAACCGAACCATATTTTAACATTTTATTGATAGTATTTCTACAATGCTTGCGCTTCATTTTAATTATTTCCAGTGAAAAGAAAATGTTTAACAATTATGGATATTTCATCAGTATTATTTCTGGTGAATAAAATATTGGAGCACTATTTTGAATCAGATTATTAAATATAATCAATATTGTTTTGCTAACACTTATATATTTTTGAGAATTACAAACATTCTTCATTCAGAAAATGGAGGTGTTAAATTACAGGTCTGAAGAATTGTATAGATATTCTTAGAAAAATCGGCAGGAGCATTAGGTATTTAATCGATTTTTAAGGGGTATTTCTCCATTCTACTGCTTAAATCTAGACATCTTTTGAAATTATTTTTCAATATAAACAAAACCAGCGGTGATGACCGAACAACGCTCGGTATAATTTAGCTTCAAGTCAATATAACAATAAATTCCCTGGACAGCATATAAAAATCTGTCTATGTACCCTGATTTTTTTAATTCAGTTTTCGAGAACGTTCTATGGATGCTGATTGGTTGAATCAGTCGAATTGGGAATTTCTCGAAAATTCGTTCAGAATCTGAATTCCCATTTTTCGCCAAATGGCGCAAAAGTTTCAAACTTGGTCAAGCATATATTTTGTCATTGGTAATCTTAATATTTCTCGCAAAATCTCGCCAACAAAATTTGGCAATATTTGGCGAAATGTTTACAACTTCACAACTTCATTTACTGCCAACTGTTCAACAACATAATAAATGTTTCAACTTCACTCGCATTCAAATGTATTTACCCGCAGTGACTCCAAAATGACCCACTAATCGAATTTTCTCGAACATGTGACCTAGCACAATGATTTTCTCGTAATCCAAAATGATAGGATACAAAATTTAGTCAAAATCGTTAGAGCCTTTATTAGATAAAATTAGTTTGACCCGTAGTGACATCCAAAATGATCTACTAACCGAATTTTCTCCAGCATGGGGCCTAATCCAATGGTCTTTTCGTGCCCGAAAACGGTCCGATACAAAATTTAATCCAAACCTTTGAACCGTTGTTTAGATAAAATTTGCTTAACCCTGACCCGTAGTGACACAAAATGGCCCACTAAATGAATTTTTCTCGAACATGTGACCTAGCCTAATGTGACCTAGCATTTTCTGGAAGCAACTCAGGGCACATTTGACCCCCCCCCCCCCCATATCTCCGCGCTGGACTATCCCAAAAATTTGAAACTTCGTTTTTCTAGAGTATTTGGCACACAGGACCAAATTTTAAAATTACAACTTTCTGTCTTTTCTAGTTCAGACGATATATGAACTCAAACATTCGATTTTTTGTCACTCACCCACTCACTCGTTCACGCGTCATCAAAAAGATTAGGTAGATCCCGTATCCCTAGAAACTTGACATTTGGAAAAAAGATAGTGTTTACGATACAAAGAAAGGAAAAATTATAAAATCCGGAAAATTCGAAAAAAAAAAAAAAACATTCGAAAATTCAACAAATTCCATCAAAATTGAAAATTTAAAATAATACGATCTTGTAGTCTCAGAAACTTAAGATTTGGTGTGAAGGTAGTGTTTAGCATCCAGAAAAAGAAAACATCAAAAACACCAAAAAAATCGAAAGCAAAATTAAAGAAAATCGAAAAATTTCAAATAATCCGATTTTGTTGCGCTAGACACTTGGAATTCGGAATAAATGTAGTATTTAGGATGCAAAATAAGGAAAAATTAAAAAATCCGGAAAATTCGAAAAAAAAATTCGAAAATTCGAAAAATTCGAAACAAAATTGAAAAAATTAAATTAATTTGATCATTTAGCCTTAGAAACCTAAAATTCGCGGTAAAGATAGTGTTTAGGATTCCGAATAAGTTAAAATAAAAACGCAATAAAATTCGAAAATGAAATCGAAAAATCGAAAAAAAAATCGAAAAAATCGAAAAATAAAGAAAATTTGAAAATAATTCGATTTTATAGCGCTAGAAACTTGAAATTTGGAATAAAGGTAATATTTAGGATACTAAATAAGGAAAAATTAAAAAATATGGATAATTCGAAAATACCCATAAATTAGTGCAGACTATATATGAACTCAAAGTTTCGATTTTTTGTCACTCATACATTCGCTCACTCTCGCGTCATCAAAAAGATTGGGTTGATCCCGCAGCCATAGAAACTTAAAATTTGGAATAAAGCTAGTGTTTCGGATACAAAGAAAGGAAAAATTATAAAATCCGGAAAATTCCAAAAAAAAAAAAAAACTTTCGAAAATTCAACAAATTCGAACAAAATTGAAAATTGAAAAACTCACGATCTTGTGGTCTTAAAAACTTAAAATTTGGTGTAAAGGAAGTGTTTAGAATTCAGAAAAAGAAAACATCAAAAACACCAAAAAAATCGAAAAAAATCGAAAATTTTCAAATAATCCGATTTTGTTGCGCTACAAACTTGGAATTCGGAATAAAGGTAGTATTTAGGATGCAAAATAAGGAAAAATTAAAAAAATCCGAAAAATTCGAAAAAAAAAATTGAAAAATTCGAAAAATTCGAAAAAAATTGAAAAAAATAAAATAATTTGATCTTTTAGTCTTAGAAACTTAAAATTCGCGGTGAAGATAGTGTTTAGGATTCAGAATAAGTTAAAATAAAAAACGCAATAAAATTCGAAAATGAAATAAAAAAAATTGAAAAAAATCGAAAAATAAGGAAAATTTGAAAATAATTCAATTTCACAGCGCTAGAAACTTGAAATTTGGAATAAAGGTAATATTTATGATACTAAATAAGGAAACATTAAAAAATATGGATAATTCGAAAAAAAAAATTAAAAAAGAAAAAAAAAAAGAAAGAAAGAAAATGAAAAAGAAAAGTGAGAAATTGAAAATAATATGATCTCGTAGTCTTAGAAACTGAAAATTTGGTGTAAAGGTACATATTTTATAAGTTAAAATATTTGACATGTTCTTAAAAAAAAACTATGGACGATTAATTTAAAAACATAAAATAGTGGGATATTATATTTTAACAATTTATTCAAATGTTGTGACGCTTGGCCAAATTTTACTTAAGTTAAATCCTATAAAGTAAGACAAGTTGGAAATTGTACGTCAAACGTGACAAATGAGGTGCGTTCGTACTATAGCTAGTTATATAAATATTCATATCTTGGTGATTTTTAATTCTGTGAAATGAATTATATCGTCTGCAGATTCATTTCTGTCATAAAATAAGTATCTCGGTCGCTTGAAAATGTAAACCTCTAACGCTCCTATAACAAGAGAGCACCGAATTTTTTTTAACTCAAATTTCTTAATAAATATTTTTATTAATATCTTCTAAAGTTTTGATTCGATTTTTATAAAATTTGAAACGTCTCGACAAAATTCTGTAAAAATACTATATCTTAAATTTCAAACCATTTTGGTTGGGTAGTTTTTGCGTTGTTATATGCGGACAGACGGACGGACCAGACGACGACAATAAGTGCTACGTATTTATATAATTACGAACGGACCTAAAAACAGACACGAAATCCACAAACAGACAAAGAATGAAACATGATAATGTTAAAAATATAAGCATCAGTAAGACGTCTTTCAACATCGAAAATGGAACATCTATTCAAACGTTATCCCTGGACTGACATGAAAAACATACTATCCAACTGAAAAAAAGAAGTTTGGGAAATCTGTTAAAAAAACAGGAATAATATACTGTAGATACAGAATATTTTTTTTCTTTTATCCTCTGCAATTAATCTTTCTTTAGATAATATAAATTTTTTCATGATTTAGCGTACTGGTCAAAGCAAGATTTTCTGGAAGCTTATTTACAGAAATCTAAACGGTTAAAATATCGTAATCAGTATGGAATTTTCTTTCACAAACTTTCTCTTTCATGGTGGCATCAAAGTTTTCGACTCACCAAAACATTTGTATCCCTACGCATTTGCCACAACGAAAAATGTTTCTTGAGATGTCCTGGTCGAATGACAGCTCCTTGGTTAAAAATGAAAGGAATTTAAACTAGTCGGATGTGTCAATCCCAAAACTTTCTTCTATCTCACACAGGTTTGGCATACACTAAAAAGAATCAGCACCAATTTATGTCACGGTCTAACTGAATCTAAAGTTTTATTAAATTCCGTGCAATATTTCTTGAGATATGACTATTGCTAAAATCGTGGAAATCCTGTAAAATACAGCATAGCAGTGCCACTTTTTGGGAGAACTTTTTGGCAGATCAAAACCTAATCAATAACAACTTATGCCAACGTCTAACTGAATCTGAAGTTTGATGAAAATCCGTGCATTAGTTCTTCATATATAGTTATCATGTTAATAATGAAAAAAGTAGCATAGCAGCGCCACCTGTTAGGCTATTTACACCAAAGCGTAAGCAGCATATATTTATGTCATGGTCTAACAGAATCTGAAGTTTGATGAAATTCCGTGCATTAGTTCTTGAAATATAGCTTTCGTAAAAATCATGAGAAAAGTGGTTTAGCAGCGCCACCTGTTGCGATATATTCACCAAAACATAATCAGCATCTATTTATGTCAAGGTCTAACTGAATTTGAAGTTTGATGAAAATAAGTGCATCAGTTCTTGAGATAGAGCTATTGCGGAAATCGCTAAAAATGCTGCATAGCAGCGCTACCTGACTGGCGATCTTTACCAAAAACTAATCAGCACCAATTTATATCAGGGACTAACTGAATCTAAAGTTTTATTAAATTCCGAGCATTAGTTTTTGAGATAGAGCTATTGCGGAAATTCCGAAAAATGCAGCATAGCAGCGCCATCTGTTGGGCGATTTTCACCAAAAACTAATCAGCACCAATTTATATCAGGGACTAAATGAATATAAAGTTTTATTAAATTTCGTGTATTAGTTCTTGAGATAGAGCGCCCACAAAATTTGTGTCACATACAGACAGACAGACAGACAGTCTCACAGTCACAGACAGACATTTTCTAAAAACAGTCAAATCGTGTTCAGGACCTTCTAAAACGTATAAATCCGTCGAAAACCGGAAGTCGAAAATGTTCATGAATCCAATATTTTCTTCTTGTAAAGATAGAAGAAAGTAAAAATATACTCATATTGTTTTAACTGTAGATCTTCAGGAAATACGCTGTTAAAAGAAAGTCATTTTTATTTTTTAATTTACGAAAATATAATATAACATATTATCAGTTGTCCACGATGTCGAAAAGCGTTCTTTATTTTTGAAATTTCAGAAACAGGCATATATTAGAGATTTAAAGAAGTACTTATAAAATTAAAGTTTTTTTTTCCACTGATCTTCGGAAAGGTTTCCGAATAGTTCTCATACGAGTTGCCCACCATTCCGAAAAGCGTTCTTTATTTTTAGAAATCTCAGAAAACGACCTATATTAGAGATTTAAAGAAGTACTTATAAAATTAAAGTTTCGTTTGTTTCCACTGATCTTCGGAAACGTTTCCGTATAGTTCTCATACGAGTTGCCAACGATTCCGAAAAGCATTCTTTATTTTTAGAAATCTCAGAAACCGGCATATATTAGAGATTTAAAGAAGTACTTATAAAATTAAAGTTTCTTTTGTTTCCACTGATCTTCGGAAACGTTTCCGAATAATTCTCGTAGTGTAATGATGATTTTTCTGAATTCAAAATATAGATTTTTTTTTCGGATGCTGTTAATTCTCAATTAAACATTTTCAACTTCGTAATTGAATTTACACATATGCAAGAATATAAAAATTTTATTAATTTTAATGCCAATGTTAATTTCAATATTAATGTTGTTAATTTATGATGTTTTCCAGTAAAACATGTCTATTGTTACTTGAACATTGATAGCATGCGAAACATCTATATTCCGGGTTGAGAAGACTAACTAATACACTATAACAACTAATCTGAAACTTTTCCAAAAATCAGTGGCAGGTAATGAAACATTTTTTTAATAAATGCTCATTTAAATCTCGAAAAAATATTTTTTCTGATATTTCTAAAGATAAAAGAATGCTTTTCAAAATCGTGGGTAACACGGAAAAGGTTAGCGTATATCTTCGTTTGTGGTTATATAATATCGAGTACGTCTTAAGTTCGTTAAAAATTTTAAAAAATCAACAAAAAGAAACAGATGATGCTAAAAGATTGCGGTTAGCAGGAATTAGATTAAAAGGACATCGGATTTGTTTTTAATAACAAAAAAGTTGTGGTTAAAAAATTACCGATAGATGGCGCTGCCTTACATAGACTGAAGCAGATTTATGCAAATTAGGCTTATAGTAAAAAAATTCATTTTGGACAAGCATCACTATCCCAGTGCATAAAACAGACCCTTTTTTTGTCTTCAGACATTTGCCATGTGGAATTTTTGCAATGCGCCAGTTGCTGATTCCCCGTTCTAGTAAAAGAGTTTAACCAACAGTGTTTGATCTGGTAACGATACATACAGCTGGCATCGAATGAAGAATCTGTGTGCGTTGAGGGGTTTTATTGACAGCCTGATTTGCAAAAAAATTGCTTCGTATTATCTATGCAGCGCCATCTATCGGTAATTTTTGAACCAATTTTTTTGTTAAAAAAAATACGATCTTCCTCTAATAACATTCCTGCAAACCAGATTTTTTTAGCATCATTTGTTTATTTTTAATGAACTTTAAAAGTTTTAACGAGCTTTAAGGCGCACCCGGTATTTTTGTTTATTAAGAAACATTTGTCTTTTTTATTGTAAAAGAATTTAAAAATACATCTCATTATTTCAACTGTAAATCTTCAGAGAAGTAATTTCTATAAAACACTCCGCAACTTGGTTTTAAAAGAAGCCTAAACAATGAGACAAATGCATATCACATTTTGAAAGAAAATTTAAAGGATACTTTGAAGAAAGTATTTTGAAATAAAATTCTGTATCTATATTTCTGTATTTTTTATGATTCTATTCTCTGTTTTTAAGAAATAAAATTTGAATTTAATAAAAACACAGATAAAACATTTTCTCATTTTAAAATTAATATGCTCTTTTGTAGACGCGAACAATTGACAGAAATACAAACCAGATATAAACATACGGTCCACATATGTTTTTAATCTTGAGTTTACATGTTCTATGGACATAAATTACTGATAGTTTTCAATAAGTTTCACAGAGAAAGAGAAAACATTCTTTTCATCAACTCACCTTTACAGTTTTACTTAAAACAAAATCATCAATCAAATTACCTTTATCGTTACACAAAAGATGAAAACAGAAAGACATTATTACACGACATTTTTATACCCGATATTAATGAAGACGATATTTTAGAAGATAATTTTAGAAAGATATTAATGAATATTTGTGACTTCCTTACTTAAAAAAAATAATAATTTAATTATTTTCCAAGATTTTCGCAATTTTTCATTGCAAGTTACATTTTGCATTTAAACGAAATTTGGCTCAATATCGTTTTATCTGAAAAATGGTGAATTTAAAGATTTAAGTATTTTACTGAATTGTAATTAAATTATTATCATTCTATTATGTTCTACATTATCCTACACTGTATTATACTATTTTTGTTACCTAATTAATATGATAATAATGATTATTATTTAATTTTTTTTTGTTCATATTGCACTTAATACCTATTTTCTCATTACACGCAACTTCTTTTTTTATATGAAGCTATTAGATATATTTTATGCAGTTTTAATAACAGATATTCGATTAGCAAAATTAGTTTTAACTAGTAAATCTGCAGATCAGGAGCCTCAATGTCAGCTCTGAAAATCATTGTTTTTTAACTCCCCTTTTCATATTATTTAGTATCTTACAATCTGCAATTTACTTTTTTTATATTACATACATATTTATAGGCATATAAAATACTTTGGAGGTTTCACAAATTAGAAGCGTTAAATGAAACACGATTTATGCAATGGTATTCTGAAATTCTTATGAAATTTTTATTCTTGTAATTTTTTAGATTAAAAAAAAAATGCATTTCTTATTTTGATATTCTTTGAAATAGGGTTCCTAAGCAACTAAAAAAATAAAGAGGAAAGAAAAAGAAATGCATTTTAAAATTTGTACAAAATAGTAAAATAATTTTTTTTTATATTTCCCGAACAGTTGCAAAAAAATTTCCAATACTTTAAACAATTAATTTCTAAATTCTAATCGATGTATCGGTAAATTTTCAAAGCTATTGCATATATTTAAGACCTCCATATCAAAAATTTAATATCCGTAATTTTACGTTTAAATCCATTATTCAAATATGCAATTTTCATTTCAGTTAAACATAAAATTTGAAAATCGTCTGAATTTCCATAGGAAAGCATTGTGACCTAAAAAGAAATGTTCTATATTTTTTCGAACGAATGAACCAAATGTAACCAAAAACTATACAGATAATTCCGGGTACCTCACCAACATACCCACCAAAAATCAACCTAATCGAATGTTTTTTACGGCAGTTATCGCGGAACAGACAGACAGACAAACAAACAAACAAACAAACAAATGGAAACCAAAAACTTTTCGGGTCCCCACAGTGAGCCTCAACTGACGTTTCGGCAATAACAGATAGTCGATTACCAAAATCAGTTTTAATAACAGACATTTTAATTGAGTGCGATTCGAATGCATACGAATGAACGACTTTTCTTCAATAAAAATTTAGTTTGAAAAGAAAAATTAAAATAACAGTATATACCCTCATGCTTGAAAACAAAATCATCACTCAAATAACCATTATTGTTATTCAAATTGTGATTCCATAGAATTTATAATATATATATATATTAAAATTTTTTATCTTTGCGAGAAATTTTACAATTTGCCAATGTAATTATATACCTTGATTGTTTATTCAAGCACTAGTGATCTGAAAAACTTTCAAGATAATCTTCTATTATTCTTTCGCTTTATTTCTCGCTCATCCTCACACCGACTTTATTCTTTTTTTTTTATGATTACAACATGTCTTCATATTATTAGAAGAGATTAAGCATCTTTTATAAAGTTTTGATTACATAGATAATTGAAAACCAAGAGAGTAGTTTTAATGACGAAAGTTCTTGTTACGGATGAATAACTTTCCTTGAATAAAAGTTTAATTTAAAAGGAAAAAATTTAAATAACACCCTATTTCGTTCTTATAAACGAAATCATCGATCAGATAATCTCTATTGTTAAACAATATGTGATTTCAGAAAGATTAATTAGTATGTGCGTAATATGGCTGTATGTCTTCGGCATTTTTAAATTTTTATGAAGTAAAAAGTTCGTCAGAAATTTTGCAGTTTATGAATATAATTACACTCTTTAATTTAAAAGAATTTTTTTTTCAAGAACAATTAATCTGTGAAGTAATGCTTTCAATAGTGATAGTTTTTTTAAATTATAATTCAGATATCATTTTTTTATTTATTAGAGGGGATTAGAGACTGTTCGTATAGTTTTAACAACACAGTTATTTGATAACGAAAAGCACTTTTTGGTTATCCCCTAACATCGCATTTTTAGGTTTTTTGGTATGTTGTGTACGTTTTGTTTTGTTTTTACAGAATTTCTCTCCACAAAAACGAACCATTTTCTTGAATACAAGTTTAATTTAAAAGGAGCAATTTTAATAAGGGTATTTTCCATTATACTTGAAAATTAAGTTGTCACTAAATATTCCCAGAAATGGATTAATTAAAGTGCGTTTCTGGCTTCAACATTTAGAAAAAATTATAAAGTAAAACTTTGCCAGAAATTTTGAAATTTTTAGGTTTTTAGAGACTGTTCGTATAGTTTTAACAACACAGTTATTTGATAACGAAAAGCACTTTTGGGTTATCCCCTAACATAGCATTTTTAGGTTTTTTGGTATGTTGGGTACGTTTTGTTATGTTTTTTTACAGAATTTCTCTCCACAAAAACGAACCATTTTCTTGAATACAAGTTTAATTTAAAAGGAGCAATTTTAATAAGGGCATTTTCCATTATACGTGAAAACTAAGTTATCACTAAATATTCCCAGAAAGGCATCAATTAAAGTGCGTTCAACATTTAGAAAAAATTATAATGTAAAACTTTGCCAGAAATTTTGCAATTTTTAGGTTTTCAGAGACTGTTCGTATAGTTTTAACAACACAGTTATTTGATAACGAAAAGAACTTTTGGGTTATCCCCTAACATAGCATATTTAGGTTTTTTGGTATGTTGGGTACGTTTTGTTTTGTTTTAACAGAATTTCTCTCCACAAAAACGAACCATTTTCTTGAATACAAGTTTAATTTAAAAGGAGCAATTTTAATAAGGGTATTTTCCATTATACTTGAAAATTAAGTTATCACTAAATATCCCCAGAAAGGCATTAATTAACGTGCGTTTCTGCCTTCAACATTTAGAAAAAATTATAACGTAAAACTTTGCAAGAAATTTTGCAGTTTATCAATGCAATTGTACACATTGGTTTAATAGAAAATTTGGTAATCTGAAAATTATTCAATATCGTCCTTTCACTATTAAATGACTTTGTTCTTTTTTTTTATTACAACGCTTTTCGCTTTATGTTTGAAAGGATTAGATATATTTTATAAAGTTTTGATAACCTAAATATTTGAGAATAAAGAGTAATTTTAAAAATTGAATTAGTTTTAATTTTTATTCTGCCACTATGGTTTAAGCCATCAGATTTTAACTTAAAAATGAGCTATTATAATTTATTGAAAATTGTAAAGGATTGTTATGATGAAATTAAGTAGAAGGAAAATATATTCGTCAAGCACAGATTATGAAAATTTTTCCAACTCTTTCAAAATACTGTACAAAACTTTGCCGTTTAATAAGTTGAAACATGATGGTTTAATAAGCAAGGTCAAAGTCAAACAGGGTTTAAAGGGGTGGACTACCTTTCGGCTTCAGATCATATAGCTCCGCCCAGGTTTAACAAGAAATTTGAAAAACGCATACGAAATTTGAAACCCCAATTTCAGTACAAATTATTTCTAGTCGGAACAATATCTGAATTATTTTGTGGAGCCCTGTAAACGATCTATAGATTTGTATATATACTATATAATATGCAAAGATTTAGTTTAGTTAGAAAATGCACAACACAGTTGAAAATTCCTTGTCAGCAATTTCCGTCAAGAATCAGAAATACGTTCGAACTCTTTTGTGAATCCTGTATATTTGATCTATAGAATTTATACACACCATGTATTACACACCAACACAAATTAGTTAAATTTGGAAATATTACACAGTTGAAAACGCACTTCCAGCCCGTATTGCTCATAGACAATACTGTAACCGATTTCTTTTGCGTGTCTCTCTAAATGTACAAACTATCTATACATACTACACACTTCATTTTCAATACCAAACATGCCATGGTAAACCTCAATAACATATATCAATTTCGTGACAATCCGAGTATATTTACGCGACTTAGACTGAGGACGGACAGACAGACTGACAGACAGATGGCAGACAGACAGACGAACCGAATTCATAAACACTTTTCAACTAAGTTGGAAAGTGTTAAAATGGTGTGGAGTATTTCAGTTCACCATTTTCAGTTTTACTTGAAAACAAAATAGTTGTTCAAATTCACTATATCGTTACTTAAAAAGTTACTTGAAGAAATACTTTATTAGATGACATTTTTAGATTACAAAGACATAGATGAGTGTTTCTGGCTTCCCTTAAAAAAAAATATAGTTGAAGGACTCTGAGAAGGATTTCAAAATTTATCAATATAATCACACATATTGAAGTTAAGGCTGTTCTCGAATCCAAACTGCTTACTTTATGATATATATTTTAATTCAGTGGTTCCCAAACCTTTAGGATCGCGGAGCCCTTTTTGGGAAGAATTTCTAAGACGGAGCCCCTGAACCCCACTGTATTGTATGGTTTACAAATTAATGTTTTTTTTATGCCTATGGAGCAGAGAAAGATCTGCTGGATAAGAGTCCGAACTAGTAGTTTCCAACATGGGGTCAAAGTTCTCAGTTTGGCCCTTTTCTTGATACAGAAATTCTGAATTCATAGTAGAAATTTTGAAAATCAAATTTTCTATTATTTAACCCTTTAACAGTTTTATTTAATATTACTATTATTGGACACAATAAATTAAAAATAAGGACTAAAAACCACTTTTTTGTATTCAAATATCTGCCTTGTATAATCGAGATATGTCCGCCAAATACAGCAAAACTATAGTTAAAATATTGTGGTTTCTGAAAGCTTTTAGTAACGAAGAAAACAAACTCTACTTACCCGAGCGACGCGACGTTCGAGCAATACTGTTAAGGGGTTTATGACATCCATTTTTAAAATAAAAAATATTCTTTCTGGATTTCCAGTATGAACCCGGAATTAAAAATCAGAATGGTAACCCTGTCTGGTTCATGCATTGCATTAGGGCTTACGTGAAACTATTACTATTTATGGCGAAAACCACAAATACAGAGAAAAAAAGTAAGTTGTACAGTTTTCTTTTACAAAGAGAGACTACTGTATAATCCTAATAGGCTACTCGCGAAAAGAAAGAAAATGCGTAGGCCCAGTCGTCCTTGAATAATTATATAACACGTTTTCGCAAGTCCCTCCCACCCGTAATAGAATCATGCTATTACGGATTCTCTTTTCGTTTTTTACGTTTCTAGTATTTACAAACTTACAACGAAAACGAATCGCCTCTGAGCTTCATCTTTTGAACCATTTTTTAAAAATAAATTTAGAAGCAGATCATCGTTTTAATGTTTACGTGGGCGGGGCAAAATCTATAACCTGTATTGTTATGTGCAGCAGCATTCACTTTTTTTAGATGTTTTATTTGAAGTATTTAGCTATTAATTATAGTTTTGAAAAAAAAAAAACTTCCATCAATGTTTTTACCTCAAAATAGATATACAGTTAAAAACTACACATGTTAAAAGAATTGCAACAAGTAGAAAAACTTTACTAACAAAACGGGATATATAGGTGGGGTTAAATTTATATCAGGGCGGGTACGCATTGACAAAAAGTCAAAGCAAGGGATGAAGCTGAGCAAAAGTTTAGATTGTTAGTGTGATGACAAATTTAAAGAACCAATATACTTTTTAAATTTCTACAGCCTTATTTCTGATAAGAAAATGTGGCATCATAACATAAGAATATTAGCTAATGCCGAGACCAATTAAAACAAAATTTTAACGAGGGGTTGTTAAGTGATACAAGATGTTAAACATACATTGCTATAAATATTAAGTATAATTATGTAAAACAGCATAGAAAATTTAAATAATTAAGAATTAATAAAAATAAAATAAACAGATTAAAGGAATTAAAGTTATAAAAAGAAAAAAGAAAACTATATAAAATTTATAACGATATATAATTTTTAAAACAAATTAAATGTAGAAACTTAATAAAGTAAGCGGAGCACACTTTGGGAACCTCTGTTTTAATTCATTTTTGTTCGAAAACGCATAAAAATGGCAGGTATTCTTATTCAGAAACTTTGTAATCGAGAGATGTTTTCCTTCTGTTTTTCTTTTTTTATAAAAGCAGAAGACTTTTCAGAAAGTACTGTCAAAGTCGGCGTTTTGAACCGAATTTCTGATGCCACAGCACGAGAAAGAAGAAAAACGTGTCGTCACGTAACACGGATCACTTATAACTCGAAAAGTAATTTATTTATCAATAAATGGAAAACTCATATCGATTCCAATTTGCTTCCATAGAACAAAATCCATAAATCACTTCCTCCTTGTCTATTTATGCCTGTGCGTTTAAAAATGAGTCAGAAAATATGTCAAAAAGTTTCGCGTTGTTGAGCAGATCATTTGAGAACATAGAAGAACATTTTTAGAATACATAAACAAGTGTTTCTGACTTCCTTATTTCTTAATTTTTTAGTTGAAAAACTCTGACAAGAACTTCGAAACGTATAAATATAATCACACTTCTTGAAGTTAAGAGCCTACACTAGTCACGCCAAGAAACGCTCAAGCTAATGTTAAGTCTATGGGAAGGTTTTTGCGCGAGTTCTCGCTCACATTTTAATATTTTTAAATGTTTTTTTATGCATAGGATAGCTGAGGTCGATCTCTAACGTTGTTAGTTTTTAGTTTTTCGATTTTGGTTACAGATTTTTAATAAGCGGACATTTTCAATTTCAGAACCGGTTGGAACTGGTTCTAAAAATGAAAATGCCCTTATATATATATATATATATATATATATATATATATATATATATATATATATATATAAACTGGAACCAAAATTGAAAAAAGTAAAAACTAACAACGTTAGAGATCGACCTCAGCTATCCTATGCAGAAAAATCATTTAAAAATATTAAAATGCGAGCGAGAAATTGCGCAAGAACCTTTCCATAGACTTAACATTAGCTTGCGCGTTTTTTCGCATGACTGATGTTGGCTCTTAAACAAAAAACTGTTCTAGCACAAGTAATTTGAAAGTCGTGGAAAATAATACTTTCAATATTGATAGTTTTTACAAAGCAGATTACAAAGCAGATCTGTTTTTATTAGAAAAGGATTAGGTATCTTTTGCGCTGTTTTAATAAAATAAGTAACCGATAACCAAATTCAGTTTTAAATCACAGTTTCGGTCACAAATAAGGAACTTTTCTTTAATAGAAATTAATTTTAATGGAACATATAGACAAAACTCTATTAATAGCCCTATTAAAGAATATGAAATAACGTCTACTAACCCCAACGTGCTGTTAAATTTGAGCAATTTTATACAAAGTTTTTAAGTTTGTAAAAATGTGTTTGCTGTTGTAAATTCATAAATATATCTAAAACACACGCACTAAAAATAATTACAAAAGGGCTACATAATTATTTTATATATAAAATTTTATTTCTCCAAATGCAGCTAGATAAAATATGCAATCACGTCCTAGCTGGGAAAAAAAGTTTGTAATATTTGGTCATATTGATTGGGAAAGTACAAGGTCTAATTAAGAAACCTAGGAAATACAAGAACTCTTATATTTCCACCTTGGATGTTATGATGTCGCATCATATATTATTCAATTTTAGTAATTATTCCCCTCTCGTTTTATTCCCTTTTCCAAATTTGTTCCCTTTTTCATTATTTTAACGCTCAATGTTCTACAAAAATACTTTTTCATTTTCCTTTCCCACCATTTCGTTAAATTCAATGTAACAAATTTCATTCCGTTTATTCTAATATCCTTTTAATTCAGCTACACTAAAAGTATGTCTATTCTGTGCTATGTAAAGGAAAACCGCTACATTTACCCTTTCAAATAGCTAGCATAAGATTTACCATCTGCCATCTCCTTATTTGGTCACAAAGTTCTGTTGCTAACTGATTTCTTCATACACACCCTTTTTAATTACAATGATTCCCAAGCGCATGTGAATAACTCTGGTCCAAAAATATCCAACGTACATGTCGAAGTCATAACAATCTCTAAGGTTCGCGGGTTCAAGAATGCGAAAACTTTTCCGAGCCCCATTTGTGTGGTTTTGCATTCCCATACATGTTGGATACCGCCAATATATTCGTTAGGATAATTTATGCCAAAAATGGCTCTGTTCTCTAAATTTTTAATTGTCTTTATGCTCTGTTTGGAGAAATGATCGCCATATTGTAACCTTTTGGCGAAATGTAATTTTCATTCGACTTCATGTCATGATACGAGAAACAATCACTTCTCTCGCTAATCATCTTGCTTCTAACATGTAACATTTTCCCTAATTGTGTTACGGGCCCGGGTGCCCTGCGCTGCCATGGGCAGCCAACGTTTTCCTGTACTTGTGTGCAATATCTACAGAACCTGGGATTATTAAAATACCTTCATCTACTGTCTGCCTGTTCTTCCAAATTTGCCTATTCTCATTTCTTCTGAATTTTACAGATTAATTAGAAGGTAATATTGTTTTTTGCCATCGAAATACTCATCGTATCAAATCCACTTTACCACGACCAAGAAACATCATATTACATAAATTTTGGTGCCAGTCACCAGAGCACTAGTACAGGAATTTTTACGACATGGTACCCGGGAATGTTCAAACTTTGTATTAAAAGGATAATAATAAGAATAAATTAAAGGCACGGTAGACAAAAAAACTTTGGGCTGAATAATATTCATGGAGAAACTGTTCACCTCTTTATCGTGACTTATACGTCTGTTCTCATAATATATGAGTTTATATTTTCTGCAAATCTACCCCAGCCTGTGTGTCGAAACATTCTAACAATATCGGAAGTTCAACTTCATATGCGCGATATATAGGAAAATTGAAATCAAAAATTTGTGAAATCCAGAAATCTTTTTTCGTATTTATCATCTGTGACTCGTAATATATAAGTTCAAGGTTTCGCGGAAGTCGTCGATTTCCAAATTCATTATAGTGGTATTCAGAATTCACGAAACAAAACATGCAATTTAAAATTGACTGTGTATCCAAGTTGCATCGACATTCGAAAGAAAAGAAAAAAGGAAAGAAAGATAAAATATTCTCTCTCTGTGATGTGTGGATCACTAACTGAGGTCAGAGTCCTTCAAATCTGATGCTTTTTGTTTCCAAAGGATATTTTCCATATGCGGTTTAAATTAATTTTCTGCTTTCGGAGACTCCACGGTGATGCAATCTACACTTTCATAACTGGATTAATGAAGTAACCCACTAATTTAAACTTTTAAAAGGAGACTGTGTCTATGTCTACTATTCTGCAGTTAGATTTTTGTTTTTACAAGGAATTAGGTTTTTCTGGACATGTGAATTACTATAATAAAAAAAAGTAAGAAAGAAACATACAGAAACATGCCGAATGTGACTCCAGGATAATGTAATTAATAAGTGTATTTAATTCGGCGTTGCGAATTCTCCTTAGTAAGTTAAATTGTGTGTGTTTTATTTATATTTTTCCATGATTTGGACCTCAAATGGTAAGTCAGAATTTTTTTTTTACTATTGAATGACGAATACATATTTATCAAGTCATAAGGATATGATTAGTAACTTCAGACTTTACTCAATGGAACAGTTACGTCATGCCACCATGACATATTATGGTTTTGATAACTGCAGTTCATAAAATGACTTGTCAAATTCATTAATGGTGATAAATATATCCTTATAAATTATAAAGGTGTATTTAATATTAAGTAATTAATTAAACAATTAATATAAATTTGATATTAAATTATAAAGGTGTATTTAAATACTACTCAGAATAATTTAATAAAGATCACGTAGTTAGTAGTGTTTCAACATTGTCATGCCTTAATTTGATAATAATATTTTAACAATCTAAAGAACAATACAGAAAAGGCATAATATTCATTCATAAGTATTTTTTAATAGATATTTAACTTTTGTTTATGCTGTGTATTATTCTTCTATAATCCTTTATTTTAGTATCAGTTTGCTGTGCAGTATTTCAACATTTTTTAAATATGCTACCGCTCATGCAAGTTTTATCTAAAGGATTTTTTAAATGAAATTTTGATATTTTCTCATTATAAGAAAAACTATAGGTGTATTATTTTTGTGCAAATTTTTGGTTTTGTTCACACTTGTGTATATTGGATGCATACAATGTACTGATGTTATGTTTGATGTTTCCTTGTGAATGCTCTCGGCTGGTCCAAGTTATTTCATCAAGGGAATTTCAAATATAGCAATCTTGTTGTGAACATTATCTTTTATATTTTATGGGGTATTTGCATATATGTATATACACAATGTTTCTCTCATCACATTAAAAAAATAATAAGAAGAATAAAGCCTAAATCTTCTCAATTTTTCATTCAAATATTTACAATAATTGATAATAATAATTCTCACATTAATTTAATTCTAAATTATATATTATATTTATTAATTAACGGCAGTTAAGTATTTTTATAGATCTATGTTTGCATCTCAAGACTCGTTACACTTACCGATTTTGACATACCGTCTCTCTTTACTCTAGGATTGACTCTTATTTAACATGTATATTATATGTATGTACATTTTTTTTAAATTTTTCTAATTATTCCCTTTCGGAGTGGTGATCTGTTCAAAATTATAGCCCTAAGGATCTTCCACCCCATTGTAATGGGAGACATCTTCGAATTGGAAATCCAATTCGTTTTCTAATTCCCTATGGAAATGAGTATACGAGACTGTTCCTCAGTTTGTCAACTGCCTTGCGGAAAGAGCAAAGATGCTTATATTGTGTCTAAAGGCAACAATATGTAGCTCTCCCTAAATATTCTCTATTCAAAGAAGGAAATGATCTTAAACTTGCGCCAATACACTTGTCCTTTGACAAGAATTAGGGAAGATATTTTTTTTTTTGGATCGTGGGTCACTTTCCTTTCCTGTCCTGTGCGAATGCACAATTTTTTTTAATTATATGCAATTAAAACTTCAGTAATTTTACATCACCTTTTATATTTTTATGCTTTTTATACACATGTAAACCTGTATTTTTTACATTTTATACTTACATGTATATCTGATTTTTTTTGCCATTATATGTTATACTATATCAGTGTTTTTTATTTTATTCGAATAAGCATCATATATTCAGGAGGTAAATACATATTCAAAATAAATTAGTTGTCTTTAATAACATTATAAAGTATAATAGTCTTGTGTTTATGTGTTGTATCAGTTGGATAAATTTTTGGTGTTGTAATAGGATACATGTTGCCATATAGATATTTTTATTTATAACGAATTGCCCTTTCTTTTTAATATATGCTTTGGATGCATAGTTACAGTAATTCAAAAATTGAGTGTTGACATTAGGGGTGCTCGCACAAAATAAACAGGTAATGAGAAATGGCAATGTTTGCATACAAACATATTACACACTTACAGTTTCTTAATAGGAATTCCATATTTGTAGGACACTATTTAATTTTTATCTTAACTTTATTCTAAATTTATATTGTGTTGAGGTGATATTTCCTTGCATCTTTTCAAGGACCAAGAAAATGGTGCAGATTTTTGTCATTTTGTATTGATTTGAATTTTTAGCTCTAATTTTCCGTCAATTCATTCGGATCAATCTTTGATGATAAACTTGGTGTCACTTCTTCACAATGCACTTTTTAATTTTTAATTCATTGATTCGTTTTGCTGTTAAATTTAAATATTATTATAATATTGCGGGTATATTTTGGCAAGAAAACCTAATTATTACACATTCTAGACATATATACACTCTGTTTATTATAAAATTTATACACTTTTTTTTCAAAATTGCTTCTTTAAACTTTAATTGGTAAATAGATAACACTTGATATGATACATTTATTTGTATTATTGATCGAAGTTTTGATCTATACACATGAGTCATGATAACTTTGCTTAAATTAACATGTTCTTTACACCTTAAGGTCACTTTTGTCATGTTAAAACAAATTGCAGTACTTATGTGTCAGATATTTCTGGCCATGTATAAAATTACTTTTTTTAAAGTTATTTTCCCCAGTGCTGATCCATGTTTTAATAAATATATAAGGTTTTGTGTACAACATTTTTGCACATATTTACTTATATTAAAGTTGACTTTTCCTTCTCAATTTCTTTACACATATTTGTTTATGCCATATTTATTGCCATAATTTCTAAGAAGTTTAAATTTTTCAGGTTTGTATGTATTTAGTAGTTTAATACAAAATTGACATTTTTGTGTTTATTAAAGTTTTGAGCATTAATCCTCATATATTTTTTTTTCTGTTTCAAAAGAAGATAGGACATATTTTAAGATGTGTTTTTCATTATTAGATACAGCCATGTTAAAAAAAAAATTTAAGGAATCATTAAAGTAATATTTTCCTTCGTTTATAAATATATGGCACTGTTTACCGATATTGCAACTAATTAATTAAAGACATTTTCACTATTTTATTTATACATACCATATTTTATTTTATTTAGATAAATTTTAGTTGTATGATGGCAAATGTTTTTGTGTATATTTTTATTAAGTTGATATATTTTAATTCACGTGTATTGTTTTAGTAGCATTATTCAAGAACTTTTTAAACAACCTAAGTAGACTTTGAGATCTTCTGCAATCTTGCGTTATTTTACGCTACTTTTCTATATCCAATAACCAGTTTTATAATCTACAATGGTTCCTCTTTTAATTAATTACACATGTCATTAACTCTACGTGTCAAAGTTACCAGTCATTATTCAGTACCAGTTAGTACCAATCACTGTTATACTTTTTACGATTCATTTTTATAGATATAAAAAAAAAAAAAATCTGCTCCTTTTCATATTCTTTTTCCATGTCACATATCCTGCATTTGATAATTTCATGGTATATATAAGTTAGTTACACCAAACTATATCAATTAGGTACATAACATCTGTTATACATACCATTGTTGGTAAACAACTAGACTTATTTACCAGTTGCATTCTCAATAATGCTGATATTTTCATTGTAGGTTAATGGTGATAGTTTTCTTTTTTTTTGTATAAAATGCATACAACAATCAATATTCTTCTTCATCTTTTACATACTTTTTACTTCTAACTCCAGTTTAATAAACAAACATAACTTTCATTAAATTAAATATGTTTACTGATGCAAAATAAATGGTGCATTACTGAATCAGGCCTTAATGTTAATTATATTATATTTAATATTACGATTCTTAGAAATCTACTCAGATTTCTGTACAATGCACTCATTTCAGGAAACTTTCATGATTAATGCATCAAGTATTTCATCCTGTAATTTACACAGACATCTTACACATAATTCTATCATCTATACTTAATGTATTCTGTTTTATCATTCAAAGAATTTTTATTAGTCAAGGTTACACTACCAATCAATGTTTTAAGTATTACCAGTAAATCAACGTACACATTTTACCAATCTAGGATATAAATACATAAATACATAGTACCAGTCAAAGTATTTGCTGCACCATTCAATGTACAACTGTGCTTTTCACATTCATTCTCTTTTTTTTAAATTAACACCCGTTTCTTTGACATTACATACCTTACTTCTAGGATCTAATTACACTACTTGTAATATTCAACATCATTCGTTAACACAATCTTTGCACATGTATCATCTCATCATGTTTTCCATGTAACTTTAAATTAGGTACTACTTATACCATATATTTATTGGAGGAGTTCATAGAATTCGCTATATGCACCAATTATGGTAAACAACAATGTACTTAGTTACCTACTGCAATCGCAACAATTTTGGTAATGTTAGTTATCATGGTAACATACTTTTTTTCATTATTCATTTCATCAGTTACTTTACTTAAACATTTTCAGTCATATTTACATTATCACATATTCTTTTTAATAAAAATAAGTTAAATAACCATTTTTCTTGTCAAATTTTGTCTACAGTTGAAAAATAAAAAAATGTACACTACTGAATCATGCCAGTGTGGCAATATTATTATTTTCATAATAATAAGATTTTATAGGAATTTTTTTCCTCTTGTGGTGCACATCGCTTTCATGAAATTATTGAAATTAAGGTATTTTTTTTTTCATTCTGTGGACGTACACATTTTTTTTACACATTTCCTTTTCTTACATGTATAACACTGCATTTCATCAGTTTTTTTTTCGTATTTAATTTTCAACCTGACATATTCTTTCAAAATTTTTAATTAATTTTTCTTCTAGTGTTTAGAGGTATTTATTCAGTTCTAATGTAATTGCAACTTTGTTGGTATTAAACCAGTTAAATCTTCTGTCGAAGATACATTAATAGTTGCAATCGAACAGTACATACATACTTTCTAATACACTTCTCAGTTATATTTTATTTTACATTTTTTCTCTGTCATAATTAATATGTTTCTATTTCTTTTAATTGATAGCTTCTATTTCACACAATCACACTTTCATACATATCAGTACTTAATTAATTGTGTTCACATTTTAATTTTTTTCACATAAATGTTGTGTTTCCACACTTTAATCAACTTTTTATTCAAAATTTATTATTTGTTTTCTTTTCATTTATTTTAAAGGATTTTAACAAACATTGCATGGTTTTTAATGTTGCTCATACTTAACATACCACTTTTCTCTACATAAACAATCATAATATCACACACTTTTTTTAAAATTTAAATTTAGATTGATTTTCTTAAAACAACAGAGGTCAACTTTTATTTCTTTTTCAAAATATCGTAGATTTTTTTCTAACATTATTATCAAATATCGAGTTATTTAAATTTGTCCCGTATCTTACCATTAGTGCAGAACAACATATGTTGTTATATTCATGTGTCATTTTGACAACATGTTTGTAGATGGTAGGTTGTGATGAGCATTCCTAGATATCATCCGTTATGGGACAATCGTTCCACTTTACACATTTCACTCTTTCCCAATAATAAATAAAATAAATAAATAAATAAATATTTAAGATATGCAGATCTGCAGTATGATTTACAAAGTAATACCAAATTTTTGAATATGCTACAATATTCCATATTATTTTCCTTTTCTTCAATACACTTAATATAAAAGATATACACACTATTTTATTTATATGTAACTTGTATTTTCAGTTATTGTTTATACAGCACAGCATAGGTGCTAATTTAAAAAAAAAAGTCTCATATTTTATGGCCTTTTTAACTAATGAAATACTTTTTCATGCTTGGCCAAATGACCTATGAACAAAGTCTCCATTGCATATAGTACATGCAGTATAGGTCAAAAATAGTCTAAAAGGACTATATTAAATATAAATGTGCACTGTTATATCTATATTCTTATAATAATGCTGCAGCTGATTTTTATATGAGACACATATATTAGTATTGAAATATTTCACCGGTGTACATATTGAGGTACCTCATCAAAAGAAGAACGTTCACATTTATGTTTCATGTCATATTATTCAATTATATGCTTTTCTTTTTTGTATTTTATACCAGGTTTGCACGCATTTTTATTGCTTATAAAGTACATGTTGGTATTATTTTAAATGTGAAAATATTATGTAATCTCTGAACAGAGCATACATACCATGTGACCAAATTTTTTTTCAATTCTACACAAGGAGGAGAAATATATGATGTCGCATCATATATTATTCAATTTTAGTAATTATTCCCCTCTCGTTTTATTCCCTTTTCCAAATTTGTTCCCTTTTTCATTATTTTAACGCTCAATGTTCTACAAAAATACTTTTTCATTTTCCTTTCCCACCATTTCGTTAAATTCAATGTAACAAATTTCATTCCGTTTATTCTAATATCCTTTTAATTCAGCTACACTAAAAGTATGTCTATTCTGTGCTATGTAAAGGAAAACCGCTACATTTACCCTTTCAAATAGCTAGCATAAGATTTACCATCTGCCATCTCCTTATTTGGTCACAAAGTTCTGTTGCTAACTGATTTCTTCATACACACCCTTTTTAATTACAATGATTCCCAAGCGCATCTGAATAACTCTGGTCCAAAAATATCCAACGTACATGTCGAAGTCATAACAATCTCTAAGGTTCGCGGGTTCAAGAATGCGAAAACTTTTCCGAGCCCCATTTGTGTGGTTTTGCATTCCCATACATGTTGGATACCGCCAATATATTCGTTAGGATAATTTATGCCAAAAATGGCTCTGTTCTCTAAATTTTTAATTGTCTTTATGCTCTGTTTGGAGAAATGATCGCCATATTCTAACCTTTTGGCGAAATGTAATTTTCATTCGACTTCATGTCATGATACGAGAAACAATCACTTCTATCGCTAATCATCTTGCTTCTAACATGTAACATTTTCCCGAATTGTGTTACGGGCCCGGGTGCCCTGCGCTGCCATGGGCAGCCAACGTTTTCCTGTACTTGTGTGCAATATCTACAGAGCCTGGGATTATTAAAATACCTTCATCTACTGTCTGCCTGTTCTTCCAAATTTGCCTATTCTCATTTCTTCTAAATTTTACAGATTAATTAGAAGGTAATATTGTTTTTTGCCATCGAAATACTCATCGTATCAAATCCACTTTACCACGACCAAGAAACATCATATTACAGATGTCACCTTGTATTTCCCCTTTTTAGGTGCGTTCGTAATTATATAAATACGTTGCACCTATTGTCGTCGTCTGGTCCGTCGGTCCGCATATAACAACGCAAAAACTACCCAACCAAATGGTTTGAAATTTAAGATATATTATCTTTGCAGAATTTTGTCGTGACATTTCAAATTTTATAAAAATCGAATCAAAACCTTAGAAAATATTAATAAAAACATTTATTAATAAATTTGATTTTTTTTTAAAATCGGTGCTTACTTGTTATAGGAGCTTCCGAGGTTTAATCGTCAAGCGACCGAGATACTTATTTTATTACAGAAATTAATCTGCAGACGATATAATTCATTTCACAGAATTAAAAATAATCAAGATCGGAATATTTATATAATTAGCTATAGTACGAACGCACCTCATTTGTCACGTTTGACGTGCAATTTCCAACTTGTTCCCTTGGTGATCGCTTTGATTTCGTCAGGCAAAGTCTTAACAGGGTCCTCGTACTTTTTTGGATCGATAGTTGTCCATGTTTTTCGCACGGAGATTTTTAGTATCTGTGTTGATTTTGGACGTAGTTTAAATACCTTGGTTTTCAAAATTTACCATATATTTTCGATAGGATTGATTTCAACATTCTGCCCACTCCATTTGAAGGACATTAGTTTCCAATTTTTTTGTTTTCACTCTCCAGGACCTATGGTACGAAGCATTCTCATCATAATTATAACCCATTGTCTGTAAATTGATCTTCAAATCTAGTTATAAGAAATTATTCTAAAATTAAAAGCTATTTCTCTGAATTTACATTTTTATTCACAACACACAGTCTTCCAGCCCTCTAGAAGACAAGAAACCTAAAATCATGATCAAATTGGGGAATATAAAATGAAAATTGATCCCTTTCATTTTTGAACTTCTAAATTTTCCTTTATTGTCACATGCACCAATACAATTTTTAAATTCTTTATATTGAAACTTTTTGCCAGGAGTAAAACAAAACCAACCTTTCTAAATTCTATAACCGGGTAGCACATATTCCTCCTCGACTTCACTGCGATTTATCAGCCAACACGTGGAATTACTTGTCCACCACCATTAGGTTATTTGTAGCTAAACGAAATACTATTGTGTACAGTTCTTTTTTGTGTGAAGGATTGCGTTTAAATTATTGTTAAAAATTGTTTTGTTTGATTCTAGATTTTACGCATAAACTCACTGTTTGTCAGCATATTAAACATTGGTAAGAACTATATACTAATTGCTTGAGAGCGTAGGAATTAGGGCGGCTGGTTCGACTCCCGTCAACTCCGTTGCACACTCTTTGCGGAGTTCCGGAGGCTGTAATTCTTCAGTGTTGTAATTTCCTTGTATCTATCCTGCCATCATTTTGACGAAGATTTATAAGCGGATATTTGTATAAAGCACACAAGTCTGATGAATATGTTCAATAAACGAACAAAAGTACTATATATAATTCCTTGCTATAATTGCTAGCATTTTAACATTTTTACTCATCTTTTAAGGTAGGATTGAGTGCAGTGAACCACTTTTTTAAATCTGTGTCATGTTTGTGTAAAACCGGTTAATTAAAAGTGGTTCAAAACTGGGTATACCCGGTTTTGGCCTACACTCGTGGAAGGAATTTTTTAGTATAGTTAATAAATTAACAAGGAGCTTTAAATTGCATTTTTAATGCTGTTGAATTATCTTATAAATTATATATTTATCTAGTTATAGTGAAAACGTTAAGTTCGATTTTGTTACTTACCCATCATACGTCTTCTAATCGTTTTGAAAATCGAAAAAAAAAATTGACGGATTTACACGTTTCAGACGCTGGAGATTCCGAAAAACATATTTTTAGGGAAAAAAAATGCAGTCCGTGTCTCTGTCTGTGTCTGTAAACGCTCTTTCCCCCGAACAAATTGAGATAGAAACTTGAAATTCGGTATGTATTTAGTATGTAATAATGGGAAGAAGCTTATTCAATTTCAGTATCCTCGATTATCCGGAACTATTTTTTTCGGACTCTTGAAATATTCGTTCTGTTAAAATATATAAAAAGTTTCGAAATTGTTTATTACTTACCCATCATACGTAGTATAGGGTAAACCTTGTAATCGTTTTGAAAATCGAATTTTTTTTTCACGAATTTACACGTTTCAGACACTGGAGATGCCGAAAAACATATTATTAGAAAAAAATTGCCGTCCGTCTGTCTGTCTCTATGTCTGTAAACGCTCTATCTCCCGAACAAATCGAGATAAAGACTTGAAATTTGGTGTGCACTTAGTATGTAATAATGGAAAGAAGCTTATTGAATTTCAGTAACCTCGATTATCCGGAACTATTTTTTTTTGGACTCTCGAAATATTCGTTCTGATAAAAAGTATATACAAATTTTCGAAATTGTTTATTTTAAGGAGTGAATATAAAATACAATAAGAAAACAAATTTTGCATAAAGAATGAAGACGATGGGATAATGAGTTGCCGAGATATTTGTAATCCTATTTTCCACCCTCTTTGATTTTTCATGACCCTGTATTTCATTCAAATTTCAATTCAAAGATATATTTTAATTGGAAATGAGACGCTTAATCCGACGCAGCAAACCGTTAGTTAATATGATTATCAATTTTGGAGTAATAGAGCATTTAAAATTTAGCCTTTAAAGCCATCCCAATTTCTAATAATCTTACTTTTCAAGTGACACAATGCCTCTAAACTACCAAAGGAAGACAACGAGACAAATTTGAACATTCAACTCATGCTGAAAGTATCGAGTTTACATTTATGCTGCCCGCCACATACAACACATTCGCTTCAACCCCTTGGTGCGTCATTCATGGTACCTCTAAGCTCATACTAAGAAGAAGAGGTGAAGAAGTGGTCACTTTTCAATCCTGGGTGATGTGTAAAAATTTACAAAATTGTAAAATTATTCAAAGCTGCATTTTTGAGAGCAGCAGTTGCAAATATTGCAATCAAAGTGTTGAGGAGACATCCTCATAACAAGAAAAAGATAATGAAGTCTGCATATTTTGCAATGAAAATTACTCCAATTTTACATCCAGAGAAGGTTGAATACAATGTTTGAAATGCCAGGAATGGGTACACGAGGCATGCAGTAATCCAGAAGATGATGACAACAAAGTCATTTGGGATTTTTGCAGTTAAATGAACTGTAAGATGTTCAGTGTGAAGTAGATTGGCCTATAACAAAGTACAAAATTTCATACAGATATAATATGATACATGGAATAAGACATGTGCGATTTCGTATTGTTAAAAATCACAAAAAGGCATTTTTTTTACTATATTAAACAAGATTGTTTTGACCAAAATGAGTTTCCATGAATTTTATATTGAAAATAATATATATAATTGAAAAGAAAATAGAAAATAATATTGAATAGAAAATAAATTGAATAGAAAATAATAATATGTAATTGAAAATAATATTTTTTATATATTTCTTTTTGGAAATAGTGTTTAAAATTTGTTTTCCCAGTTGACTGCTTTTGAGAACAACAAACATTTACGGTACCTGATTTTCCCCCACCTTCCCTAGATATAATTTATTATACTATTTAAATAATTTACTTGATTTAATTTACAAGGAAGACAGTTTTTTGATGGCCACATCGTATCAGTTTAAATTTGAAACAAAACTTTTCAAATCGTTCTCAAATTTAACCTTATTTCATTATCGGTGCACGAAGAATGATATAATAATCATATGATGCAGTTACAAATGATTAGTCGTCCAATTAAAAACTAGCTGTTACCCGTGACTTCGTTCACATAACATTTAAAGAAAATTAATTCTAATTAAGCAACATATACAACTAGCAAATTCTTTATCATATTTTTATAGTAGAAAATATTTCTGATAATCACAATTTGCCTATTTTTGTTTATATATATATATGATCATTTAAATTTCTTTCGTGAGCATCAATTTTCATATTCTTTTAGTAAGGTCAAGTGTGGAATACATTTTTTATTTGTTATTCTATTTTAGCATTTCTATTCTATTTAACATTTATTCCGTTCATAGAAATTGATCTAATTTATGTTTTTGTGTAGAAGAATATTGTTTAAAGTGATTATATTAGTAAAAATTTTTGAGAAAATTTGTTAATTAACATATCACTTTAGATATGAGTTAGATTTGATTAGAATAATCTAAAAATTAACATACATTATGTTTCAATTCTTCTATTCCAAAACACTCCACATCTTGAAAAAAATTGAAGTTATATGATATTTTAAAAAGAAATAAAACGTGGTGGAACCTAAAAATGTAAAAATAAATAAAATAAGAAAAAAATAATAATACACTTAACTCTCATATGTTTTTAAATTTTTTATTTCACAGTGCCAACTTTTAACAGCTGTAGACCTACCAACAATAACAAAATAATTATCAACCTTCGAAGACTTTTAAAGCCCAAATGCTTATTTGTTAAGCAATAGAGTTGCTTATTTATTTCAAAGGAGAAAAAAATTCTGAAAAAAAGCGCTCCAATTATGGATAAATATTTTCATATTGATTGTTGTGTTGTAGTTTAGAATTATTGAGCTTTCTAAGTTTGACAGGAATATGTTCCAATGAGGGTCAAAAAGTACCCTGCAGAGGTATTTTTAACTATAGATTTAGATATTTTAAAATTAAAAGTAATTATATAATGATCAGAGAAAGATAACTGGTAATACCTGGATTTTTAATTGGATTGTTTCTTGAGCTTTACCGTAATCATGGTGCTTTTAAAAAATAGGAGGGGCGATTTTCTTTTTTAATTGCTGATATCGACTCTTCTTTAAATTTCACGTAAACGATGTCAAAGACAAATCCTATTCTCAAATGAAAATTGCATATGCTAACAACTTTTACATATACTTTAAAACATTTATTAAATTTTATCGAAATTTAATATTCTGGAAGAATATATTCTGTACGGTAAAAGGATGTTAAACTTATGTTTTGGTGACTAATACATTCAATGGAAATTTCAATGGAATACTTTTTTAAATGCTATAAAATACTAATATTTTCTGAATGAAAACCAGCACATGATTTAAAGTATGACGACAATATAAATGGGGATATTTTTTCCTATGAAGTGATAGTTGTCTAGTTAAAACAAATTCTCTCACTTCATGAAACATGTACAAATATGAATTTACATTTATAGATAATGTGCAGTGCATGTTTGTCAACAAACTGGTTTGTTGCGTATCTACTCAACTTAACGTAGGCAAAACGTTGAGCTAAATTGCACGTTGAGCTTAATTACTTAAAGTTTCGCTAAATTTCTCGTAATTTTCAAGTAGTTAGAATACATTATATTATATATTGGAAATAATACATTTCTGCAAGAATTGTTTCTTTTCGTCTCCAATCAGTTGAAAAAAACGCCTTTACTTGAGTGTGTGACGTCACAGGCACATTATATATTTAAAACGTGAAATCGCTTAAAGGAATCCAATATTATTGCACTCATATAAAAAAATTTAAACATTAATATTACTAATTACTAAATTTAAATAAGAAATTATATTTACAATGTAATTTAAACAGAATTTGCTAAAACTGCGTTTTGAAATTATGTGATTTTTGATGCAAAAAATTATTTCTCAAACATATATTGTTCTTTTAAGAATTATTATAATTTCGAAGCTGGTAAAATAAAAATGACGCCACTTTGTCGAAATTATAAAAAATATACCATTTTTTAAAATTAAAATAAATGTTTTACAGGTTTACGTAAAAAAAAATTTACGAAATTACGTAAAAATTTCGTAAAATGAAAAAAATTACGTAATTTTTTTCCCGATAAACCATTTTATTTTTAATCCCTTTCGTTTTAACAGCCATATTTAAAGAATAATTAATGAAACTTGCATATTGTTTTCTTTAAATCCAATTTGTATTAATATTGGGAAATTGTCCACTTAAATCCAAGGAGCTTAAGTATACCAATTTGGTTAATCTAAAGCTGAAAAAAATTCTGATGTAATGATTTCTAAATGTCAATATTTAACTGACGATTTTTGGTTTGAATACGCAAAAGTGTTTTTATTTCTTGGAAACTTTATTTTAATATTAACAAACCAGTGGAAACAATTTACCTTTATAAAATTAGGAGCTAAATTATTTATTTTTATCTCACACACATTTAAATAAATGTACTATATCATTTAAACACACTTATAGTAATCACATTATCTTCCCAAATGACGTCAACTTCGGATTTCAAATTACAGTGATAGAATGTGAATTTTTATTGTCTTATAAAAGTATTATCCATACGCGGTTTCTTTTTATGGCACGGGAAAGAAATTAAATTAGAAATTGACAAAAAATTAGATTTCTATAATGATAAACTATAGGAAATTTTTGAAAAAGAGATAAATAATGGTCTGAGTAATTTTTAAAGTTGACAGTAACTTTACTCGTGTTCTAAAATTTATGTACATCAAGTTTCGTTCAAATCAGACAAAAAATGTAGATATGTATAAGGAACATACATACCAAGAACGGCTTTTATATATAGAGATTAACTGTTAGATTTTAGAGTTTATATTCTTGTCTAACTTCACGTATTCAATTTGTTGAAAAATCCAAAATATCCTAAAAGTTCACAGGGAAGTTGTACTCCGATTTTGTAATTTTAAATTTATGCTACAGTTTTAACCTGTATTGCCGATTGGGTAATTTTATTCATTGAAAGTGTACCATTTTTTCGACAAGTAATCTTCCCTTTATTTAATACCGAAAAACTGTCATTGAAAAGTGAGGATTTTTATTCTGAAAAAGTGGTAGATATTCCGAATTAAAAAAAATCCCAATTTGGAATCACTGGTTTTAAACCATCTCCTGCGAATTTTTATAATAATAAAAATATATGTAAAAAAAATTAAACCAACAAATTGAAAAGATAAATTCAAAAATATATAACATTTTACTATTAATAAAAACACCAATCTTTTCATTCTATTAAAAATAACAAAAACCAGATATTAAAAGAAAAAAAACTGTAGAAAACATTTGATAACAGCTTTTAATTAGGCACTCACGTTAATAGAAAAAAATGTCTGGATAATGTATTGAAGGATTAGATAAAAAATACTTTAAATATAATTGCATTAGAAATAAGAAAAAAACTATTATTTACAATCAATAATAGCCATTGTTTTAATGAGGATTATTGTTTTTTTCTTATCTTAAACTGTTAAATACAGTGAATTAAAACATTTTACCCAATTGCATTAAAATGATAAAAATTTTACTTAGAATCCAATAAAAGGTTATTTTAGCATCCAATAAATGGACATTTCAGCACATATTTTTGTTGTTTGTTTATGCTAAATGCTATTTTCTTGGATAAAAAAAAAACACTAACAATTACAGACATATTTTTTAATACCATTGCCAGTTTTTCTCTTAATTTTCGCTAAAAATAAAGAAGAAATTAATTTGCAATTGAATAATAAAATGTTTTCTCTTATTAGTTCGTTTTTTTCCCCAGAATTTTTACCTTTCGGAAACAAAACCAGAATTTATTTTACGAAATCCATAATAATGTGAAGATAACAGTAAGAAAGTAATAATAATAAAGATAAAACATATTTTTTGCCATATTCTATTTTATGAATTGAGGCAATATCCCATGGAATACATTGAAAGGTGTATGAGAAAAGTTTTCAGATGTTTACACATTTCAAAGAAGAAAAATTCAATTTATTTTATATTGTATAGAAAAGTTGTACTCGAAGATACATTGTTTGTATTTTTTATTCTCATGAAAGGTTTTATATTATTTTTGGAGAATTTTTATCACAGATTTTTCATTTATTTTCTTCAGGATTTCACAGAATTTATACATATATGTAGATAACTAGAAACCACGAATATTTCATTTTGATAATCTATCTATTCTATATTACACTTGCTATTTATTTATTCTTCGTATGTTATGACTTTGCATATAAAATAAATATACTATTAAGTAATGCAGGTTAATAGTAACAAGTAATTCTTTGCAATTTGATAAAGTGGAAGTAGCAGTTTTCTTGTGTTCAGCATTGAAAAATTATGTTAAAAGAGTATTTAATAAATAATAATAATGATAATAGTTCACAAAATACAATCATTATGTACAAAATAATAAGATTTAAAACTTCATAAAAATACTTCCACATACATAACAATATCTCACGATGAAAATTTGTTTTCGGAACAAATAACAACTGAAATATTCTAATAAATATACTTAAAAATATGCGAGTTAAAGAATTAAAAAAAGATTTCAAGTACGTCAGTTGCAGTATTTTAACGAACCTCATTTTCCCAAACATAGCTCATGTTTGAGAATATTATACATTAAAAAGTTTTGACGTGCAAAGAAAGACTTTTTTGATACGATAGCTACTCTTGAAATTTAAATTAATATGTACCTGGCATCCTTGTAGCCTGCACCTTGCAACTTTGTACTGTGCAACTTGCGACCTTGTACTGTGCACCTTGCAACTTTGTACTGTGCACCTTGCAACTTTGTACTGTGCACCTTACAATCTTGTACAGTGCACCTTGTAACCATGTACTGTGCACTTTGCAATCTTGTACTGTGCACCTTACAACTATGTACCGTGCACCTTGCAACCCTGTACTGTGCACCTTGTAACCTTGTACTGTGCTCCTTGTAACCTTGTACTGTGCTCCTTGCAATCTTATACTGTGCTCCTTGCAACCTTGCTCTGCAATTTTCCTCTGCATCTCGTAATCTTGTCTTTTGCACCTTGTAACCTTTTACACTACACTATGGAACCTTCTACTGTGCACCTTGTAACCTTATATTCTGCACCTTGTTATCTTGCACTCTTCACCTTGCAACATATTCGTGACTATTGCCTAATTTTTACGACAATTAGAGCCTAGGAGAAAAAATCTGGAGAAACTGCAATTGACTTTCCTAAAGATTTACAAAAGATTGTACATGTATAAAAATTTCTTATATAATTGAATCACTTTTATCTTCGTACCCAAGCCTTTTTGTTTTAAAGAAGAAAACATTATTTCTGAGCAACTCTGACCAGATTGCATCGCTGCAATATTTTTTACTTAGTTTCTGTTGCATCTGTTGGTGATTTTTCTGCTGCAAAGTGTTAAAGTTGTTTAAAATGGTTTTAAATAGGAAATGTTTTGGCTGAATTTTACGAAAATCTACAACTTTTTTCGAAAGAAGCCAATAACCACAAATGTGCCCAGCTTACACTCAATTGAAAACATCGTGTGGATTCAATTGTGTTCATTCTCATGCATATATGTATACATCTTAAAAAAAAAACGTGGACTCTGGAGACATGAAAAAACGTATGGAAATGCCCACATAAACACATGCATACATAAGATATCGTTGTAAAAGTAGTTAAAACAGAGTCAGGAATCCTCGAAACATAAAAATATATGACGATTTTATAATCGGCTTTTTGTCATGATACTTACTTTATGTGTCGGAAAATATAAAAGGCAGGCAAAAGATATTATTTTTGGATTCTGAAGAAATTTATCGAGAACAACCATCAAAATGGTTCTTTGCATAAAAAAAAAATCCAAAAGTGAGAGTCCTTTCATAAGTTATGCATGGGCATACATGAAAAAAAATATGATTATACAACGAATTGTAAAGTCATTTTTGTTTAAGGTCGGTTAAGCTTCAAGCAAACTAATTAGGAATTCAGGGATGAATTTACGAGCCTAATAATATTGCAAGATCATTATGGCAAAATGGTATATTTGTCATTTTAATGTTCCGATTAGAAATAAATTTAGTTGCTACACATTAATACTCTTAATTTATATTAATTTGCATGCAAAATGTAGTTATGCATATCATCTTAACCGTGGAATCCATACTTTGGACTCAATTGTGTTCATTATCATGCATATGTGTATACATCTTTTAAAAAAAAACGTGGACTCTGGAGACATGAAAAAACGTATGGAAACGCCCACATATACACATGCGCACACAAAATGGCAAAATGGTATATTTGTCATTTTAATGTTCCGATGAGAAAAAAATTTAGTTGCTGCACATTAATACTCTTAATTTATATTAATTTGAATGCAAAATGTAGTTATGCATATCATCTTAACCGTAGAATCTATACTTCGGTTCAGCACCGCGCACTCCACACAAGAGCAATTTGGGATTACGAAACTTCAACTGCGTTTTAATGAGAATGAAACATAGCGCATGATTTCTATACGAATTTTAATGAGAAATTAAAATGTGATATTTATTTTTATAAACAATTTACTTTTGTTAATGAAAAAAGCAAATTAATAAAAGCATGTTTTCAAAAAACGCTGATATTTGAACTTTGGGTCAGTGCGAGTTAGCACTAGGGTGGAGTGTGCGGATTATTACAATTCACATAAAATTAGTTTCGACATCATTTTCTGGTTAAAGAGTCTAACTTTAGTTAATGCATTCAAATTTGTTTTTGTTTTATTTTTGTTTTATTATTATTATTATTATTATAATTGTAAATAAACGTATCAGGTTTTTGTGAAAAGTTTTTTTCAACTTATTTAATTGTTTTCAAGTAATGCAGTCATCTTTTTCCTATTACAAATGCAAGAAAATTGTATTTGAAGCCGACAAAGAAAACATATTTAAAAAATAATTAACTAACAGTATAACTCCGCTTATTGATGCTGTAATGATGACAATTATATTCTAAAAATATATGTACTATAACATTACCTCATGGCTGAAGCTTAAATTAAATTTAATAAGAAATAATATATTTACTAATTAAGACAACTGTCGTGATTTTAAAAACATTATCTGTCTTGTTTAACATTAATGAGTATTATTAAAGAGACATTTTTGTAAAAATAAAATATTCCTTTTAAGGTTTCAAAGATAAGTAAATATAGTTGACACACATTATTATTCGTAATTTGAATTCATTAGAATGTAAAATGTAATTAGACATAATATAATAATGTAATGTTTTTGTTACAAATTCTTTAAATAAATCACAATTTAGAAAACAATTATAGTAAAAGTATCTAAATTCGGCCAAGTTTGAACTTTGATTTAAGAAAAGCGGTTGCATTTTATGTTTTAGACTTATTGAATTTGTTACTTTTTCCTAAAAATAAATATTTACTACTGAAGACTAGTATAAAAAAATAAAACGATATTTTTCGTTTAAAAAAAGTAAATATGCAAGCAACATTTTATAAGACTACACTGAGAAAAATGGCACTTTCAAATCTGAGTAAATCGATGTTTTCATTTTGTTATGAAACTTTTTGTTTCAAATAGAACGACCCAAGGCTTTTAATTGTGAAATACCAGAAATACTCAGAATGTATGGAAACATGAGTATGTCAGAAACATGGACATACTCAAAACTGAGCACAGAGAGGTCAGTTCATACTCATTTTTGAAACATGGACATACTCAAAAATGATTAGAATCAGTTCAAACTCATTTTGCAAACATAGAAATACTCAAAATGAGCACATAGAAGTCAGTTCATACTCATTTTTGAAACATGAATCAAATATGAGCACATGACGTTTTATTCTTGAGCACATGTGTGCATGTTTTCAGAAATGAGTCTATACATGTTTCTAACTTGAGTCATTTTGATTCGGAGCCATTTTGACTATGCGACATATTTAGTTTTGGATAGTTTTTGCTCAGTTTTGAAAATGTCGTTTTTAGAGTGTATCATACAGAATTTATGTTTAAAAAAGTTTTACCTAACAATGCAATCTCATAATATGATAATTATACTATAAAAGTACATATCTACATATATAACATTATCTAATTCATGTGGTTAAAAGTTGTATTAAGAACAAACATTGCATTCGATATCTCAATAAATTATTTTTAAAACTAAATATTATGTGTACTAATTAACAAAATTGCAGAGATTTTAAAGTAGCATAATTTTTGTTTTGCATTATTTAAAAGAAAATTATGTAAAATGAAATTTTCCGTTTAATGCTTCAAAGAGAAATAAATAGTGATGTTACACATTAGTATTCTTAATTTATATTCATTACAATTTAAATTAGAAATTGATTATAAATTAGAGATAATAAATTGAAGTTAATCATAAGAATTGAGATTTCCATATTTATGTAGGGTTTGTAGAATTTGTTTGAATGCAAAAATATACAGTATAATAAGATGAGACAATTCCCACGGTGTCTATGCTTAATAGACAATAGTCTACACTGTTTTCAAAGTTTGATTACATGGAATTTTAATATATCTTGATTAAATGTAACAGAAATAATATTTACAACGACATTGACAATTAGTAAAGTAATGATTTATGATATACACCGATTTCGACAGTCTGTCGATTTTCTAGACTTAAGATTACCGCAATCCATCTGATCGGATTAAAATCTAAAATATCACTTCCGTCCATCCGACCACTGTGATGCCTAGAACTTATTTTATATTTTTCTTACAGTAGAAAACATACAGTTCATCAAAATCTATCTTTCAGAAGTTGTGGTTCCATTTCAAGAGCCTCAATTAAAAATTTGCTGCGCCTTGCACTTCAAAAAACAATTTCGCTTTGCAATTCAAAGAAGATAACGAACTATTGCGACCGCTGATTAACAAGAGGTTCACAATGTGAACATGAGGTTCACACAGTACGTTCACTAATCAACAAGAGAAAATTATGTTATTATTTGAATGAACGAGAGCAAAATTCTAAACGCTTTGTGGATGTTCAAGCTGATAGGTTTGGCAGTAGCGTAGGTCCCCACTGCGTATTTGTATATTTTCTTTATGTTTGTACTGGTTACTATACTTTTTAACACTCTTTATTGTATTTTCATGCTACATATCTCATAAAGGCTTCTTTGCAAAAAAGAGCGTGCGCGTAATACGATTAAATACGGTAAATCGATTTCTTTATTTTTTTGTTAATAATAAAGAGTTTTTGAACGATCTCACTAGTTTTCTAGTAAAAGAAGGTTTCTTTGAAAATAAAATCAACATAATTGAGACACGTAGAATCAAAATTCATAAAGTTCCTACAACATTAGGCAAAGATACTACCTGCCTCAGAGTGGTCTCTTTCTTGGCCACCACTGATATTTTAAAATTATTTTCGCTGTAGACCACAGCAACTGCAAGGAAAATCTCATCACGAAGACAGTTTCTGCGACATTTGCAAGATAAATCGAAAACGGAAATTTCCGTAAAAGAATAGTGACAGTCAAAACTTTGATTTGATCTCTTTTAAAAGAGACATCTCCGAGACCCTGCAATTGAAGTTTAAAGATTTGGACATTTATACCTTTCATACCGAATAATATGAAATAAGCACAAACTGTTGCTAACTTTTTTCAATTTAGGACAAAGTGTAAGACATTACAGTTGTGTTCGAAGACTCAACTTTGCCGTCATGTTAAAATAGCATTTATTTTTTCAAAAAAAAAAAAAAAAAAAAAACATTCGAAAGGATAGTTTGAAATACAACTAACAGCAAAATAAAAACATCTACAGTAGCATATATTTTTTTAATATTGAAAAACAAAAGTCTCCCAAAATTCCTATGTATAAGCCAGTAGAATGTATAGAAAACCCCCTTAAGCAGAAGTGATCGACAATGCATGTTTACTCTCTAGTGATTACTTATACTTGTGCAGCTTTTTAAATGCCCATTGCTGTATTTTTAGATGCAGAGATTTTTTTAAAAATAAATACTTTCTGCATCTCAATACTTCACACAGAATATTTAAAAAACAAATAAATAAAAAGCTACATATTACGAATAAATAAATAAATAATCCCCATGAAATTTTTTTTAAATATTTGAAATGTCAAAGTAAATGCCTAAAACAATATCTATATAAAAATAAAGCACTGTTAGGAAGTTTTTAAAATATATTTATTCTGAGAAAATATATCTGGAATCTTAGTAAATATATTTTTTATATTTTACAAATGGTATTAAACTTCACTCAAAAATAAATATATAATAAATCATTAAATATATCCACTTTTATACTTCATACAACTTTTTTAAATTCTGTTTTTGCTTTAAACATTTTCTACATTTGTTTTCTAAAATATATTTAACCCTCCAGCCGCGGGTAACGCTCCTATCGCGTTTCACTTATTCTATACAATTCTGTGGGAACGCTATTTTGGCGTTGCCTACAATTTTTATAGTACTTAAGCATCGGGAGATTATTTCTTGGTTGAATCTATCTTCTTTTATTTAGCAATAGAGAGATTCGTTTACAAATTATAATACATGTATCATTTCATATACTAGGTCATTCGGAAAGTTCTGCGGTTTTTGAAATATTTTGAATCGATAAATGCCACAATCTCACCAGAATTTTGAAATAAAACTTTTTTTTTATAATGTACATGAAGAAACTGCTTTTACTTATTTAGAAATAAATTTGTATTTAAATTCACGTGACATTCAATCCTTATAACTATTATAAGTGGCGAATGAAAATAGGCCGCGGTTTTATATAAGAAAATGAAAACATCGCCCGCGGCTAGAGGGTTAATTCGCAAAATTGTTTATTGAGAAACAACTATAAATTTAAAGAAACAAAAACTTCTTTTATTAGTGATTTATACAAAACAACGATTTACGAAATCTTTCAATAATTCGAATTTTCTTAAAAAATATATAAATATATCATAATACAACAATGTTGTCTGTATTATGAGTATGCACCATAGTAGAAAAATGTTTAAAAAAATATTTTTTTATCTAACTTGTACTATTTTGTACAGAGTGATATATAATTTGTAAATATTCCAATGAAGATCCCCTGGATAGTTTCGAATTTTTCAAGTATTTAAATCTCTATCAGGTAATGGTGTATTTGCACGTTGTTAATAAATAGATAATTGATTGACAGAATGTATTTACGCGGTAAAGTAGCTAACATTTATAAATACTTTTTCAATGCTATATTTTGCTTTATCTGATGCATCAACAATATCTGCAGATAAACAAACAAACAAACAACAACAACAACAAAAATTAAGATCTTCACTTGTGAGAAAAAAAAATATTAATGCATAAAAGATTGCATACTTAAAATATTGCCATAGCAGCGTGAGTACTATATTTTTTGGTAAAATGTTTTTGACATTTCATTGAAACATCTCTCTAACAAAAATAAATAAATAAATATCCAGTAATAAAGCAAGTCTGTGAACAGAAATATAGTTGCATTAATCACATTTCTTTTTTAATAACCACCACTATTTACGAGTAGCAATCGTGACTTTATTTAAACGCAGAATGTTTATCATAAATGAGACAAATTTACTAATAAAAAAAAATCTCCTGGTATTGAGCAGTCTTCAATAACGGGAAAAAGCAAAAGTTGATATTTTATGTAAATTATTTTTATTTGGTGACAAGTTAATGTCAAAGAACTAATGAGGACTTTCTCAATGTTTAAAAACTAATATCCTTCGATGAAAATACGCAATTATTAAATGAACACTGTTTCATGAATATTTCTGGATCTGCCAATTACTGAATACTATTCGATACCTTTCTAAAATAAGATAATTTTGATTTTATATTTATTAGTTAAAATAACTTTTTCTTATATACTTTTAAAAAGTTATGTTATATTTTCTTGGCCATATATTAGTTTTTTGTATTTCTACACTGTTACAAATTTGCAGCAAACTGTCCAATCATTCGACCGTTTTTATAGAAACGGTTACATAACCGTAGTGAAACTCTATTCTGACCATATTATTGTCCTTATTATGGTCAGAATAAAGTAAATGTACGATTATGTAACCGTTTTCTGAAACAACGGTCGAATGACTGAGAAGTTTGCTGCAAATTTTTAACAGTATATTACTGGTTTATTATGTTATTGCGTTGTTCTAACAAGAGTTAAGTAAATATTTCGTATCTCTTAGTATTTGCATAATCATACTCTGGAAATTCAAATTCTTATGTTTAGGAAATTCGTTCCTCTTATTTTAAGCTGCCTTACACGAAATCATGATATCCTGGGGTTGATCTACTGCCCAATTTCTGCAGATCGAGTTTGTTGGTTAATGTCTGATATGCACAATAAATTCATTCTTTAAAAAGTAATGTTACGTGAAGGCATTGGAAATATACTACAGAGTAATTAAAAATGTATTGTACTAAAAGAAAATATAACTATGAAATCTGTGATGAATTTATCTTCGCAACTTGAAAGAGTAACATCCTAAATTAAAACTTATTGTGTGTTAGGATATGCAAAAACTTCATCAGCAACCGTGCTGTTTGGTGTTATTTCCAGACAAAATTTTTAGATAAGCACTTATTTTTTATTGGAGAACCAGGTACCCTATAGCTTGAAATGGTGTTATTTTACAATGTTATAAAATTGTTAAAACAAAAATATACAATAATAATTATACTTTTCCTTTATATGGGCCTTGGTATTTTTTTTTAAATGCTTGGCGCAATTGGGGCATCAGAAAGTTAGATTTGTTGTCAAATAATATAAGCAGCTATGAAAAAAAAAACCCGGTAAATTTTTATGCTTTTTTTTATAAGTGTAATTACATATATATAAACATTTTATTCATACATACATACATATATATACATATTATATACAATTTACTTCTGTTCGTATATAAAAATAAATAAATAGCTTCTTTATATTAAATAAATTGTAACAATATTGACACAATTGCTTGTGTACATGAAACTGAATACGTTCCCAGAAAATATGCATGAAAAGTTTTCTTCCCTCACCAAGACTGTAAGACTCGCCAAGAGACTGTAAACGTACCATAATAATAACATATATTAATGATAATAGTACATAATAACAATTGCGTATAAAAATTTGTTAATATATCTTAATGTGTCACTTATACAAATTGTGGATTTGGAGGTTTCTCGTAGTATAAGTATTTCAGGTAAGCAATCACAGCTGCTATTAACACAATAATTACCAAGAAAACAATCCATATAATTTTTGAACTCTCAGAGTCGCCTGGATTCGAAATGTACTTCTTCCAATCCCAAAACTCCCATACATTTGGTTCTCTTGTGGTGCTGTAAATAGTCGACCAATCGTCGCGACGATTCCCTGATGTTTGGTTTTTATCTGAAAATGAAATAGATTTTATAAGGATAAAAAGAATTCTGGAATATAATTAATGAGGCTGATGTCAGAATATCACCCTTAAGTTATGTTAGATTTTGAAGGTTTTTTAGAAAAACAGTGACACTTTATTTTCAAACAGAAAAAAACAAACATTAGATTCGACAAATTTTAAACAAGAAATTTCATAAAATTAAAATTACTCTGATCAATATAGTTGCCACTAAAATCTGTCTTTTAAAAATAATAATCTTCAGCACATATTTCACCTCACTAAATTTAACCCTCTCGCCACCGATTTTTTTTTCCAATTTCGGGAAAAATTACTTTTACGCTAACAAAATTAAAAGTAGCTATTGAAATCACAGACGTTACAGTTTACTGAAATTTAACGAATGTGTTCTTTACAGAAATCTAACGAGTGTAGTTATGTTGCGTGTTTTTCCTATGAAAATAGTCTAAGGAAGAATTTTTTAAGACGTTTGGAAAATGTCGTATTACCACCAGATTAAACAAACATAAAAAAATTAGTAGTATTTTTTATCTGTTATCACAAATTACTAATTCGGAAAAGGAGTCCCTAATTTAAATTTAAAGAGTGAAACATATGTTTAAATTAAAAGAAACGCCAATGGTTTACTAATACTTAATAAAACTTTTATTAATATTATTATTATTAAATGCTGAAACATAAGTAACGTCATAATAGTAAATGTATCGACATATGCTATCACTATTAGGTGCTGGAATTAACAAAAAATAATTTTTTCTTTCAAATATTGCAATTTGAAGTAGGAGCCTCATATGAGGCCCAGGGTGACGAGAGTGTTAAAGAGGACAATGATATTACTATATCACGTACCTTTTTAGGCGAGATGGCTTGTCTTTAAAATTAAAATATTTTATTCCTTATTTATCATGAATTTAATATTCATGATAAGTTCTTGATCAGTATGAAATATATATATGTGTGTGTTTAAAAAGATTCTTTCGATGATATTTTTATAATCTATTTTAACATCATATTACAGCTTCACGACAATTAACAGAGAACAGGGATAAAATAATATTTAAGCTTCTTGCATAATAAAATATGCATAACTAGGAGGCCCACAGTACATTTTTCCGAATAAGCATAAAAGTTCAGAATTTGCTGTATTGCAAAATTTTATGTATATTCTTGATGCAGTCTTAGGTAAGTTCTTACCGCTTTTCCCCCTACAAAAAGACTGTGTGTTCATGCGCGTCTGAGGAGGGCTTTTCGAAAAAAATATATCCTGAGATTTATCATTATGCAAAAATTTGCCTCTGTGCCTCTGATAGGTTCTAAAGTATCATTTTATCTCCCTTCCCAACCGCAATCTCTCTAGTAATTCAGGAAAAAGTTAAAAAATCCTCACAAAAATTATTTTGTTTTGGGTGCATGAAAGATAAAATTGAGATCTGATTTCAATCTTTGCAAACAATGTAATAAATATTCCCATGGAGTTAAGTACAGTCCGTATAGTAGTGTGTCAGGGGGAATTAAAAAAAAACTTTACAAAAATATATTTTTACATATGTAGCAGATTCAACGACAATAATAATAATAACAATAATAAAAAGAAATCCGAATTTAATATTTACACCGAATGTGATATAGTGTGGTGTTTTCCTCCTTTTTAGTTGGCGAGGAAAAATTAAAAAAGTATTTGAAACATTATAAAAATCCCTTTCCTGAAATATAGTGACGGTAAATAAATAAATAAATAAATAAATAAATAAATACATAAAGTTTGTCGTGACGTCATCTCTCATTTACTGGGTCAAAATAAACTAAATATATGCTCCGTGAGCACTTTTATCACCAAATATCAGTATATTTTCACGATTTTGTCATTAAAAATATAAATTCATACAAAATCGGGTTCAGACATAAAATAATACAAATTTGGGATTTATTTAAGGTTTTATCACGGGCCAGGGCAACGCCGGGTGCGTCAGCTACTTAGTAATAAAGTGTATGTGAATGCGTAATGAAAATTCAGTTTCATAATATAATTTGATTTTTTTAAAATTGTATTTCTAATTCAACAGAATCAAAATCATGCATCAGGCATAGATTATGAAACACTTTCAAACACTAACAGGTTATTATTAAGAAATTTCATTTTTTCTCAGAATTAAATAAAGTATTTAAATAAGCAACTGAAAAACACACGTAACTCAGTAAAAATGTATTTTTAGCAACTGCTGTCCATATCCACTAATGTGTGTGAAATCTTTCCGGTAGCTCTGTATGCAATTTATAGAATTTATACACACCAACTAATACATTAAAAAAATAGACCCGTTTAAATGCATACCACAGAGGGAAACGAACTTCCAATATTTATCAATTTTAAATCAGTCTTTTACCTGAATTCTTTTGTATATCTTTGTAAATTAACGATAAATGGTATGCACTGTATAATTTGTACAAAACATGCAGTTCACTTTTTGTTATGTTTGAAGCATCCTAATATTAAAATGCACCGCAACTGATATTTCCTCATACATCATATTGTAATAGAATCCTTTTTTGCGTTCCTGTGAACGAATTATAAAATCTACTTATTCTAGACATCTGAGAATAAATGTAGTAGTCCATCTGAATTATGCACATAAACCTCATTGTGTTTGAAATATCGTAACATCATTAAAATTAACCGCAAACAGTTTTTCCACATAAACCGTAATATAACAAATATTTTGTGTAACCCTGTAAACGAGCTATAAATGCTACACACTTCATTTTCATAGCCGAATATTCTCTGGTAAATCTTATTAATATACAAAAATTTCATGGCAATCCGAATTTATATACGAGAGTTAGAGCATGGAGATACATACGGCAGACAAACAGACGGCCAAAAGACAAAATGAATTCATAAACAATTTTTAACAATGTTGAAAACTTTTAAAAAGGGACACAGAACTTTTAAATAATAAAATATATTTTTAAATTATAGTTTAATAGTCTTTTTACATAGTAAAATGGAAAAAAAATATATATAAAATATTTTTAAAACTGAAATGTATGTAGAATTTTTAAATATATTTAAAAAAAAAACTAAAAAAAAAAGGTTTAAAAAAATTATTTTCAGTACATTTAACTTTTGTTTTGAAATATTTATTGAATTTATTATTGTTACAGAATACTAATTTGAAAAATGTCTTGTTAAATATATTTTTTTTTAAATTAAAAAAAAAGGTTAAAAATAATTTTCAGTACATTTAACTTTTGTTTTCAAATATTTATTTAATTTATTATTGTTACAGAATACTAATTCGAAAAATGTCTTGTTGAAATAAGTCAAAAATTATTAATGTCTACTGTCAATTTAAAAAAGCAAAAGACAAATGTGAATTCACTTACCCGCACCGTTTTCAGCATAAGATAATATTGACAAACATGAAATGCTGCAAAAATACAAAACAAACACAATTCCAGACATTTTTTAAACGCTATAATGCACATTATAGGCAAAAAATAAAAAAGTCATAGCGAAAATATTTGAAGACATTTTGCGATATCACAAACATAGATGTCCGGCGCGGGGATCGATAATGTTCGCGATTACGATTAGGAAACCTTTTATATGCATTATGCATAAATTATATGTTATCAGCCAAACAAACCTAACTTCATTCATCCTGTAGACGACGTAACATTTACGTGCGTGACATAAAAAGATCATAGTGAAAACGAAAGAAATAGTTTTTTTTTTTTTTTTTTTACAAATATAAAAAAAGGAAGTTTTGTTTTACGCGAAAAATATTATTGAATGTTTTAACATTATTTTGAGCGAAAATAATTTGATAAAAATATAACAAGTTAGTAAGCATTAGCTTGTCGATAATGACAGGTTCACCAAGATGCTTGACGATTCATTTTTGCCCAAAATCGTCTCAGCCAATTAAATTACGTATCCCCTATTACAGCGCCTAGAATAAAAAGGGTGGAAACCAGCTACAAAATGGTATTAAAAAATTTAATCCAATAAATGTACAACGATGCTGAACTATAAGATGTCGATCATAGCGACATTTACTATCACTTATTACGTAAACATTGTATAAGAATCAAATCGAGAAAACGTTTTGGCCAATATTAAGTATTTTAAATACTTAAATTATATCCTGTTTCCTCTGACATAGAGAGTGATTTTCATAAGCTTTAAAATTATGAAAGATAGTGATCATGGCTAAAAAACGATATTTACTAAATGATAATTTAATAAATTTTTGATTACGTTGAAAAGAGCTAGCAGATATCGATGCGATCAACCTATTATCGTATAGCATCGTTGTTCATTTATCAGCTGAAAATTTTTTAGCACTTTTTAAAGCCGAGGCTAACGAAAAAGAAAGGCTACCGCGGTGCTTTACGCGTATCTTTTTTACAGACTACCGGAGTCACGTGATGCTCGAATGCACCAATGAAGGTGTACGAAAACAGCACACGTCACTCTAGCAGTCTGTAAAAAAAGATAAGTTGAATGCACCGCGGTAGCCTGTCTTTTTCGTTAGCCTCGTTTAAAGCATTACTGGGATAGCCGGTTTCCACACTTTTTCTAGGTCTGTACTCGTATATTTCCACCTTTATACAGAGACACCTTAAATAAGTCTCCTACAATCTAGGATGGCTCACGCCGCCATTTAATTGCCCGTTGGAGTAAAACTATTGCTCACGACACGTCTAGCCGCATGGGCAACAACAGGGCTACACTACATACCGGGCTTGCTCATTCATTATGATGACGTCACAAAAGGTGGCTGACTAGGAGGAAAGACATACAGCGATTGGCACAAAACGATGGGCGCGTTGCTTTGGACCAATCGCTGGTCGCGGTCAGCCACCATTTGTGACGTTCTGAGAGTGAATGAGCAAGCCCGGTATCTAGTGTTGCCTTGGCAGCAATCGCTGATTTGACTTAATTGGGCAACAAAATACTTGATGATTCAGCCTGTATTATAGTAGCCCTAACCCTAGTAGGACTAGATTAACTAATATTAATTTGGCGATAATCGTAGATTCGCCAAAATGCTTGACGATTGGTTCTTCTCCAAAATCGCCTTTTTCAATAAAATTTTATTTCCTGTAAAATTTTATTTCCTTTGTTCGCTCTCATATATAAAGGTATCCTACTGATATTTGACTGATAGTGATTAAGAGCCTGATTTTCAACGCTACCGTTACACATTTCGATATCGAAGAAGTAGTTGTTTACATGTCCACAATATTTTAGGTAGCTTTCATTACAAAAAACTACCGTTCGGAGGAAAGCAATTCCAGAAAGTTTTGTTATATTTCCACTGATCATGACTCCCAGATCCCAAAAACACCCTCCGTTCAAATGTTGATTATATATATATATATATATATATGTTGAGCTTTCTTTTGTTTTCTCTTGAGCTCTTCTTTTGAGCTTATTATTGAAAAATAGCGGTAACAAAAAAGGTCAAAAGTTGGAAGCTATGCAGACACGAGTATACTCGCTGACGGTCAGCAGTTAAAATGTTCAGGGTCAACTCTGTTGATTTTGTGGAAACCATATAACGTATTTTCTTTTCTGGATCTCTATAAATTTAAGAGAATGGCTATATTTCAATTTCATCTTTATTTTTTGTATAAACAATAAGTCTTCATGAGGTGCATCTAATGAGTAGAGAGGTATATATTATTGTGAAAAAGAATTTTCCGAGTGATTAATGCTGCATGATAGGGTGGATTGCCGTAATGAGAAATCTAAATATTTCCTGTGTCACAGATACATCCCATATTCAACGTTTCCTTGGCCATTCACCCGACTTCTAAGTAATTTTGACATTTTCATTATTTTCAGCTGTTTTGTATATGATGTAGTAGCAGACCAGAACATATACTGACACAAATGCCAACCAAACAACTCTCACAGCATTGTTGCAAACTAAACTGCCTTATCAAAATTAAAAGTCATTTTCGTTGTGAAAGTGTGTTTGTTCTGCTAACTATTGTGCAGTATTAATTTCTTTTTGCTTATTAGTTATCTTACAATGTGTCTCAAAAATGACTGATGGATTTTGAAAGTCAATTAAAAAAAAAGGAACGCTATAGAAATGTATTGAGATACATTTCTATCAACATCGCATACTGGCCTTATGTTTGAGAAACCAGAAAATTTTATCCCACCATTTTGCAAATTTAGTTAACATTTTCGCCAAAAGATGGCGCTGAAGGTATGCGAGAGCTGCAGAGAAATTGAATCCTTCAAATCTTCATACGGTATTTTGCTTTGGAATATGTTAGTGAGTGCTTTTGAAAAAGTATACACTATCGAAAATGATTTATTCGTAGCGAATATAGCTTGTTTTGCAGTGTCACTACCTGGAACACAGCGCAAACTTTTGAAAAATTTTAACTAAACTTGCAAATTGGTGGAATAAAATTCCCTGGTTTCCCAAACATAAGGCCGTAAACGATACATTTGTATCGCGTTAAGTTTTTTTTTTTTTTTTTTTTTTTTTTTTTTATTATTATTGACTATCAAAATTTGTCAGTCATTTCATCAAAATTTGTCAGTCGTTTCATCTCAAATGTTTCTACGAAAATATAATATTACTGAGAACGAAATTATGCAATATCCTCTATCGAGTTACTTATGAGTCCGAAAGTCATTCTTTATTATTAGAAACCTCTGAAATCAATATTTTTTTTTGAGATTTCAAGAATCATTTATAGAAATAAAGTTTCTTTTGCTGCGACTGATTTTCGGAAATGTTTCCGAGTAGTTTTTATAGTGTATTAGAAAGTTTTCGCAAACCGGAATACCGGATTTTAGGATGTTATTTATCCTCAATTAAGCATTTACAGCAGCATAATTGAATTTACATATCCAAGAGTAACAAAATAGTATCATGTTAATGTTGTTAATTTATCGTGTTTGTCTGTACAGTGCTGGAAAAAATTATAAATCCAATAGAAAAATTTACAAAAGTCAAAAAATAATGGAATTGTTGATAACGCAAATTCTATTTTCATTTGCATGATCAATATCGCAATGATACGCATAAACTTTGTTTAGAGAAACGGAAGGGGAACATAAAATATGCTAATTTCTTATAACCAATGAAAAACAACTTGGAAAAAGGTATAAAGCCGATGGTTCTAGCCTCATTTGGCATAATGCCAGACTTGAGAATGCAGGTCGCCATGAAAGTTTTGGTAAATGCAAACGTGTTACGTGCATTCATTTTGTATTTGCTGCGTTAAATACAGTGCCAAGAGGGAAAAAAGTTATTTGATGGTGAACAAATTAAAATATTAACTTTAAATGAAGCTAGAATGACTGGTTCTAATATTGCAACTAAAATAGGAAGGTCCAAGGCTGCAGTAAACAGTTTTCTCAGAAATCCTAAAGATTACGGCAGTAAGAAGCGTACAGGAAGACCGAAATCATTCACTGTAAGGCAATCGAGACAAATCCGGAAGCTAGCTTGCGGACAAAAAATGTCGTCTGCCCACATTCAAGAACAGTTACAATTACCATGTACAAGCAGAACGGTAATAAATGTTTTAAGTAACAATCCCATTGTTCAATTTAATAAAATTAAAGGAAAACCCCCTCTCTCTAAGCACCACAAAAATGCTCGTTTAGACTTTGCACAAAAACATTTAACCGACGGCACAAATTGGAGAGATGTTGTCTTTTCCGATGAAAATAAATTTAATTTCGATGGACCCGACGGCTGTAAATATTTTTGGCATCATTTACGACATGAACCTCATATTTTTTCAAAGCGTCAATTTGGAGGTGACTCGATAATGGTTTGGGCTGAATTTGCTGCCTGTGGAACCACTCTGATTGTGGAACCATTGTTTTCATGCATAACAAAATGAATTCAGTTATGTATCAAGATATGTTAGGAGATAATTTATTACCCATTGCTCCTCTTATAACTTCAGGAGACTGGGCATTTTAGCAGGACAATGCTTACGTTCATGTTTCGAAGTCAACTAAATCTTGGCTCGAAGCTAATCAGGTGAAATACCTTGAATGGCTAGCTCGTAGCCTCGAACTGAATGTAACAGAAAATATTTGGGGAATTTTAGCCCGAAATGTTTACGAAAATGGACGACAATTCAATTCAAAGTTATATTTGATGAATGCTATTAAAAACTGCTGGATCAATATTAATGCAGGTACCTTTAATGAAGGTACCTTTATATCTGAAGTTATGAACTTCAAAATCAGTTTTTTGATATATTTTGTTTATATTTATTTTTTATTTAATTGTTATGCGATATTTTAGTATAGAGATAATGCGATTGTTTACCATTAACTAAAAATTAGCTTCTATTGTTATAATTCATTCAACCACACTAATTTAACCACATTGTTGTCCGCATCGTTATGACGTCAACATTACTGACATATACATTTGCGTTTTATAATATAGATTGACTTTTAGGATTTTTTTTTTTTATATTTTTTTTCTCTGACAGCGCAATCTGATATGAAATTATTCAATTTAGACCTTACATCCTTTGTAACTTTCAAATCCATGTAATTTGGAATTTTTAAGAGCAATTTACTTGGGAAACACTCAAAAGAGAGATATCTTCAAATCAAACAAAGAATTATTCTGTAAAATCTATTACTGCCATGACTAAACTCAAGTTGAAAGGATACTAAATCAGCTGATCTTGAACGACGATGCTGAAAATTTTCATTTTAATCTGAGTCGAAACAAAAAATCACAATAATTCAAGTTTCGCATGATTTGCGACGGATTGAGCGTAGCCTACATAGGTGTACGTTGGAAAAAAGCGTGGAAAACCAGCCCCCAAGTTATTTTATTTCGAAGTTCGTTTTGAAAACTTATCAGCGAAGCGGTTGAAAATCGGCTGGTTAAAAAATATATATATTACCTAGCAATTAAATCTCAGCTTATGATAATAAGTGAGCGCAATAACAAGGCAAGTGGAATTACATTAATTCCTGGTAAACTACGTAAAAAGAAAGCTTGTTGACCTACATACCTTGCTATTCCTCGAACTCTATTTCGTATTTGAACCGTCATGACTTTTAAAAACATTTTTCAACTCTCATGTGTCTCATTTTCCGGATTCTGCTAAAAGGAATGAGTTATTATTACTTACTTACCTATAACTTATTAGGACTTTAAAAAAAAAAGAAAAAGTTAGGATCATTTTATATTTTGTAAACTAATGTCTATTTTGTAAACTCTTTATAACTTTATAATAGTTATTAAAAAAAGTCATTATGTGCTCCAAATGTACTTTTTCGTTCACCCAAAACCACGGGATATGTAAAAATAAGGTAATTGTTCGATTTTCAGATTTATGTAATGTATTATTCAGCATATAAGAAAATATAAATTTTATGATCATAAGGAAACGAAAGATGTCAGAAAACGCTTTCTTAATAGGAATAAATACAAAGAAGTTATATTCTAAATAAAAATGTTGAAAGTAAATTTAAAAGGTTGGTATCTCCAAACTCCATTTTTCACTTGTCGTGTTATTACAAAGCGCCTTTCAATTATAATAAAAAAGTACATCTACACACATAAAATTGTCCAATGTTCTAATACATATTGAGAATATATAATATCATTGATATTTTCATAAATTAAGTTAAAAGGAAACATTAAGTGTACTAATTAACGAAATTGTCTTTATTTAAAGAAAACCTAATTGACTTGTTAACGATAATAAGCATTACTAGAAAGGCAATTATGGAAGAATGAAATATTTCTTTTGCAGATACATAGAAAAGTAACTATATCTGTTACACATTAGCATTCTTAATTAACATTTATTAGAATGTGAAATGTAATCGCATAATATCTCAAGATGTTTCAAAGTTCTTTAAATAAATTAGTGCTTTTTAACCATATTACTGTTAAATTAATTGGATTCAGTAAAAACATTGTTTAATGCTATTTAACAGGCTTAGAAAACAGCATGAAATTGAATCATTTTGTTTTCATTTTACAAAATAAAAGGTCTTTTTTTTTAGTAAGAGAAGGGTTAATTGAAAACTAACATGCTATGGCCTTCACAAAACTTTTTTTTATATAAATATTATATACTATATATATATATTTACTATATATATATTTTATAAATATATTACAAATTCAAATATCCAAATATAATATAATTCATTAATTACTAAAAAGTGTTAAATGAAAATGATAAAAACAGTAAAAAATGTTTTTATAGATAAACTTTTTAAATGTTTTGGTCCGATCGAATCCTTTTTAACACTTCCCATCCTAATTGAAAAGTTTTGTGACTTCGGTTTGTCTGCCGTCTGCTGTCTACTATCTGGGCATCTGCCGTCCGTCCGTGCTCTAACTCACGTAAATATACTCCGATTTCAACACAATTGATATATGTTATTGAGATTTACTATGGCATGTTCCCTACTGAAAATGAAGTATGTAGCACTTTTTTACAGGGACAGTCAAAAGTATTCCAGTATATTACAGTCAATGGGAAATAATCGTTTCAAGTGCATTCTGATGATGCTACGCCATTTGAAACATGATGAAATTGATATATAATCATGAAGCGCATTAAAACATGCTTTTGTAGAATATTGTATGCAAAGCATTTAGTATTCATTTACAGGGTCAAACAAAAGAATTCTATAACACATTGTTTTACGGGAATAATCATGTGCATTGTAATTTAATGATGTTTCACTATTTCAAACATAATGAAAATTATATGCATTACTGAAGTGCACTATAAATTAATCGCTTAAAAGTATGGTGTGCATTGCGTTTATCGTTCATTTACAGGGACACAAAAAATTTATCGGTTACAGTATAGGTGCGATAATTACAGTCTATGTGGGTGATAAGTGTGTTTTTAACTTTGGTTTGCGTTTTTAAGTTATTTTTTTTCATAGTATGTGGTGTGTAGAACTTCTGTTGATCATATACAGGCCTACACAAAGGAATTCGTAAGTATTACTGACTATGGTGGGGGGATTGCTTAAGGGAATTTTTAATTGTGTTACACATTTTCTTGCTGAACTATACTAATAGACTAATAGAAGTTTGTAGAATATAAATTAATTCATATACCGGGCTACGCAAAGAACAAGATACAATGTCGTTTACGGTTGATAACATCCGGAAGTGTTTTTTAAGTTGCCTTATGCGTTTTTTACATTTTAGCTTAATATGTAGTGTGTACAAAAGTCTTTAGATAATATACAGGGCTTTACAAAAGATTTCGAGTGCATTTCGATCGATTGGAGAAAATTGCCAAAAGTGAATTTTCTAACTGAACTAAATTTTATCATGCTATGTAGTATATATCCAAATCTATAGATGATATACAGGGCTGCACAAAATAATTCGATTACTTTTTTGACAATGAAAGGTAAGTTCGAAAACTGTATTTTTCAATGTGTTATATGTTTTCTAAACTGTTTACGCGCATATCTTCTATCACCGTATTTAATGGTGAAGGTTCTTTGCAGTTTTTATCATGTTTTGGAAAGCGTTTCATAATCTATGCTTGATGCATAATATTTCGTTCTTGTTTAAAAGAAATGAGAAAATTCGACAGTTGCACGACCTATAATGCAATGAATTGAAATGCCATCATTCACGATTATGTTAATGTTTTTTTTTTCATACTCGTGACCATGAAGTAACTCGATTAAAAAGGTAGAGATAGAAATGAATGAAGTATGCTATCATTTTATACATTATTTGAAATAACGGAGTTACATACAAGAATGGCGAAATACAATGAATTTTTTAAGCGGAAATACAGAGATGGGATGTTACAATTTAAAATTATTTCCTCAAGTTTCTTTCATGATTAACCGAAAGTATAAAATTATATGCATTTCTAATCAATAGAATCTGAGATACAGTTATTTCGTTTAACTCAAAAAGCATAGAATAACAGTACCGCTTGTAGAATGATCAAAGCAAGTATTGAATGTATATAGTCTTCATAAACATCTTACCTTTTTTTCATCTGGTAGAATTCTAATCCATAGCAGCTGATATATAACTATCACAGATATGGTGAAAAGCAGAGCTTATTAGCGCCACCTGTTGGGCGATATTTCCCGAAACCTAATCACCACAATATTATGTCACGTGAAGTTTATGCAGTCTGATGAAATTGCTTCCTATAGATGCTGATATATAGTTATCACGGAATCGGTAATTTATGTCAAGGTGTAAGTGAATGATAAAATTTCATTCAGTAGAGGCCAAGATTTAGTTCTCACGAACATCGTGAGAAACAGAACATAGTAGACCACCTGGAACAATCTCCAGCTCTGTTTTATTATCAAATGTTCTCCCATTTATTGATGATTTAATGTGGTCAAACATGGCTGCATTTAGTGCTTTAAAAAATGTGGTCAGAAAAATCAGAGCACAAAAATGGCAACGATTCAGACGTTTCAAATGTCTGAAATTCAGACACTATTAAGTGCCTTAAAAAATAAGACACTTATAAGTGACTCGTTTTTAACAGTTTTTTAGACACTTAAGTGTCTGAATTTCAGACATTTCAGTTTACAGTGCTTTCCTGCAAGATGAGTCTGGAATTTTGTCATAATTTTAGTAATAATGAAGATAATTAACGATTTATTCGTCATGATCGGTGAAAATATACCAAAACTTTTTGTAATTGCTTTCCTCCGAATGGCTGAAATAGGTAGCTTTTTGTAATGAAAGATACCTAATATACTAAAACGCATACTGTAGACAATATAGTTTTCATGAGTAGATTTTAATTTATTAAAAATGTATGACCTTGAATGAAAAGGGAATGAAATATAACAATGATATTTATTATAAGTTTAAATATTTATGAGTTTTTATGTGATTTCTTTTACATTTTCATTAATTCTTTCCTTCTTTTTATATATTATGATGAGTTTACGTAATTTCTCTTTACTTTGAACTGATAAAGAATGGTTAAAAATTAAAATAATACCCCATCATAAGTCTGATGGATTTTGTAAAAAAAGTCTCGATCAATGTTCTGAACGACAATTGCTTTTGAACTACAGACGTAAGAATATTAAGGTTATTCTCAAAAAATATATTCCAACTCAACAACATAAAAATTTCCGATCAATTTATATATTTATTAGTTTTTATGTGATTTCATTAATTATTTCCTCTTTTTCATATGTAATGATGAGTTCACATATTTCCTTTCACGTTGAATTGATAAAGATTGACAAATAAAATTAATTCCCATCGTAAGCCAGATGGTTTTCGTAAAAAAGTCTTTTGTTGATGAGCATTAACTCGATACGCTGTTCTGAACGACTATTATTTTTGAACGACAGACGTAACAAGATTTAGGTGATTCTCAAAACCTATTTCCCCACTCAACAACATAAAAGTATATGATACACTTACAAACTCATTTTTAAACGTACAAACATGCAATCTGCTGACATGACTATTACAGTAAATCGAAATCGAAAATCATTTTTACATTTTGCGATAAATGTATTACATTTTGAGTTATAAGATATACCTATCTCACGATGACTTTTCTCTGTCTATAGCGTCCGGAAAGATTTGAAAGCAATCGCTCTTATGTTGATAAAAAATGAGTTTATCTACTACATAATGTTTGTTTTTTGCCATATGTGTGAAAGACTTCACATGCAATACATAATGTATTAATATTTATCTATACTGATAATTGAAAGAGTTTTTCATTATTATTCTACTCGCATATCTATTATACATTTGAGAAAAAAAAAGATTGCGCGATACATTAAAAATAATGCAAGATTTTTTTTATTGTTTTAAACTAAAACAAAGTATGTCTATTTCAAACTTAAACGTAAAGTAAAATATCGTTTTGTTAAGTAGATATATGAAAACATTATAACAACATTTTTCTATAGAAATTATTTATATAATAAATATCGGTATTTTTAAGATTGATTTTTTATACTTATACATTTCTTTAATACACTATTACCAGTCAGATATAATTTTTTATCTGGAGGCACGGCAGTGCCTCCGCCAAGTCGAGAGAGGACAGCCGTAAGCATACTTTTCTGGAAGCAACTCAGGGCACTTTTGACCCCCCCATATCTCCGCGCTGGAGTATCCCAAAAATTTTAAACTTCAATTATAGAGAGTATTTGGCACACAGGACCAAATTTTAAAATTACAACTTTCTGTCTTTTCTAGTTCAGGCGATATATGAACTCAAACATTCGATTTTTTGTCACTTCTTACTCACTCGTTCACGCGTCATCAAAAAGATTGGGTAGATCCCGTAGACCCAGAAACTTGACATTTGGAAAAAAGGTAGTGTTTAGGATACAAAGAAAGGAAAAATTATAAAATCCAGAAAATTCGAAAAAAAAACATTCGAAAATTCAACAAATTCCATCAAAATTGAAAATTGAAAATAATACGATATTGTAGTCTTGGAAACTTAAGATTTGGTGTGAAGGTAGTGTTTAACATCCAGAAAAAGAAAACATCAAAAACACCAAAAAAATCGAAAGCAAAATTGAAAAAATCGAAGAAATTGAAAAAAACCGAAAATTTGAAGACAATCCGATTTTGTTGCGCTAGAAAATTCAAATTAGGAATAAAGGTAGTATTTAGGATACAGAAAAAGGAAAATTACAAAAATCCAGAAAATTCGAAAAAAAAATAAAAAAATTCGAAAAAAAATGAAAAAATGAAAATAATTTGATACGATAACGCTCGTATTTATAAATTAATTTGGATGAAACTAATTATGTGTATTAAGCTCACCAATGCCTCGACCGAGTTCGTTGGCCAGCTTGGTCCGCCATCTTGTTTCAAGATGGCGGCAACGGAAAATTTTAAAACTAAAATAAATATACAAAAAAGTTAAAAAAATCAAGTTTATTTTTTAATTAGGTGTTAGGACTTGATACAAGGATTCCAGTGCATTTTTTGTTTTACCTCTATCTTAAAAATTGGCTGAGATAGAGCAGTTTGAAATTCTAGGGTGGCTGACATTTTGAAACAAAACAGCACATTACAAAAAACCAACGATAAATTTATGGTCAATAATGGTCAAGCAGGTGCAATCCCGAATGAACAATCCGTGTTATTATAACTGTAACTTTGACTTCGAAATTTTGATACGTTGCATTTTCTATTTGTTGATATTTTTGAACTATGATTTACGCGAAAGTGAAATGTTGTTGTTGAAGAGGGATTTTCCATGTAAATCCGAAACGTCCAATTTTAATGTTTTATGAAAGTGTATTGTAATGTCTGTAATTTTAATGATTTTAATATAAATTTATAAGTTTTAGTGAACGCGATTTCTCGCAAATTATTTTCTTTCATTGTTGTAATCATTTTCCCAATCATACGCATAAAACTATATATTCATATCCATTAGCGCCAAATTCTCTCCAAACTTGGCGACAATTGGCGAAATCTCGCCAAATTTGGCGACAAAAATAAGTCTTCATAAATGAAGCCAACTTGGCTATAGCTCAATAATTTGGCGAATTTCTTATTCCAATTCAGTGTAAACGAATCTTTTGTAAACGGTTTTTAGCATTTTAACTTGCTGTTTTCGAGTAACATTAGCTAAAATTTTAAAACGAAGATATAGGAAAGCTACATTTTCGTGCCGGTACAGGCCGGAGGACTTTTTTATGAGTTGTCGGATGCAATCTATGTTTTGCATTAAATAAAGTAAAACATTGAAAAACAAATCCCACAGGATGGGGATAGTTTGTTTTAGATCTGGAGGCACGGCAGTGCCTCCGCCAAGTCGAGAGAGGACAGCCGTAAGCATACTTTTCTGGAAGCAACTCAGGGCACTTTTGACCCCCTCTCCGCACTGGAGTATCCCAAAAATTTGAAACTTCGTTTTTCTAGAGTATTTGGCACACAGGACCAAAATTTAAAATTAAAACTTTCTATCTTTTCTAGTTCAGACGATATATGAACTCAAACATTCGATTTTTTGTCACTCACTCACTCACTCGTTCACGCGTCATCAAAAAGATTAGGTAGATCCCGTAGCCCTAGAAACTTGACATTTGGAAAAAAGGCAGTATCTAGGATACAAAGAAAGGAAAAATTATAAAATCCGGAAAATTCGAAAAAAAAACATTCGAAAATTCAACAAATTCCATCAAAATTGAAAATTGAAAATAATACGATCTTGTAGACTTAGGAACTTAAGATTCGGTGTGAAGGTAGTGTTTATCATCCAGAAAAAGAAAACATCAAAAACACCAAAAAAATCGAAAGCAAAATTGAAAAAATCGATAATCGAAAAAAATCGAAAAATTTCAAATAATCCGATTTTGTTGCGCTAGAAACTGGGAATTCGGAATAAAGGTAGTATTTAGGATGCAAAATAAGGAAAAATTAAAAAATTCCGGAAAATTCGAAAAAAAAATTCAAAAATTCGAAAAATTCGAAAAAAATTAAAAACTTAAAGTTATTTGATCTTTTAGCCTTAGAAACTTAAAATTCGCAGTAAAGATAGTCATTAGGATTCAGAATAAGTTAAAATAAAAAACCAAATAAAATTCGAAAATAAAACAAAAAAATCGGAAAAATCGAAAAATAAGGAAAATTTGAAAATAATTCGATTTCATAGCGCTAGAAACTTGAAATTTGGAATAAAGGTAATATTTAAGATACTAAATAAGGAAAAATTCAAAAATATGGATAATTCAAAAATACCCATAAATTAGTGCAGACGATATATGAACTCAAAGTTTCGATTTTTTGTCACTCACACACTCACTCACTCTCGCGTCATCAAAAAGATTGGGTATATCCCACAGCCACAGAAACTGAAAATTTGGAATAAAGCTAGCATTTCGGATACAAAGAAAGGAAAAAATATAAAATCCGGAAAATTAAAAAAAAAAAAAACTTTCGAAAATTCAAAAAAATCGAACAAAATTGAAATTTGAAAATAACACGATCTTGTAGTCTTAAAAACTTAAAATTTGGTGTGAATGTAGTGTTTAGAGTTCAGAAAAAGAAAACATCAAAAACACACAAAAAAAAATTGAAAATAAAATCGAAAAATCGAAAAAAATCGAAAAATTTCAAATAATCCAATTTTGTTGCGCTAGAAACTTGGAATTCGGAATAAAGGTAGTATTTAGGATGCAAAATAAGGAAAAATTAAAAAATCCAGAAAACTCGAAAAAAAATCAAAAATTCGAAAAATTCGAAAAAATTTGAAAAAAATTTAAATAATTTGATCTTTTGGTCTTAGAAACTTAAAATTCGCGAAAAGATAGTGTTTGTGATTCAGAATAAGTTAAAATAAAAACGCAATAAAATTCGAAAATAAAATAAAAAAATCGAAAAAGTTCGGAAATTTTAAAATAATTCGATTTTGTAGGTCTAGAAACTTAAAATTTGTAATAAAGGATACAAAATAAGAAAAAATTATAAAATCCAGAAAATTATAAAAAAAAAATGCGAAAAAATCAAAAATTGAAAATATTTTTATCTTGTAGTCTTAGAAACTTAAAACTTAGTTAGTGTAAAAGTAGTATTTACTATTCAATAAAAGGAACAATTAAAAAATTCGAAAATAAAATCGAAAAATCGAAATATGTTTAAGAAATCGAAAATTCGAAAACAATTTGATTTCGTACTGCTAGAAACATTAGTTATAAGATAATTGTCCTATTAGCTAGTACAACGCCCCTAATTGTTTTATGTTATTTCCCCCGGATTATGGTTTTCTTTTCTTTCGTTTACGAATTTCGTTATAGAAAAGTTCCGTTATAGACTGGCTACGATATAGGCGATTTCTTTATAGACAGGTTTGTTTTCTTTCACATGTTGTACTCTATTTACTTCACATATGAAATATGGATTGTTAAATGATGTTAGCCCCACAAAAATTTTCACAGCTCCCCCTACCCTCCCGACATTACTGGCTGGTTATGGCTTGATAGTCCTTTCTAAATAAAATCATGGTGACTCTAAGATTCACTTGATTTATCTCTAAATTGAACCTAAATGATCCTAAGAAGATGGATCAAATAATTACTATATTAGCATGACAATCAGGTAACTTAGAATTAAAATCGAAAAATCAATAAATTCATAAAAAGTCGAAAATTTGAAAATAATTCGATTTTGTAGTCCTAGAAGATTGACATTTGGCAGAAAGGCAGGGTTTTGTACACAAAGTAAGGAAAAATTAAAAAATCCGTAAATAATAAAAAAAAGTCTACAAAAAAAAACGAAAAAAAAACCATCGAGAAAAGGAATATAATTTGATTTATTGGAAATTTCAGGAAATTTTAATTTTGGCTTTCTTTTTATACTAAAAAGTTCTTTTATGTTAAATATCAAGTATCTAAGGCTGCGAGTTATATCTCAGATGCATAGCGCCTATCCTGGAAGCAATTGAGAGTACTTTTGACACTCCCCCTCCCATAATTTAGTGCTTGCCTAGGAACCTGAAATCTCTTTTTATCTACAGTACTTTGCAAACGAAACTAAAGCTTCAATTTTTTGATACCTGTAAATAATAGGGACAGAGTGTGAGCTTAGCGAAAATCAGTGGATGATCTCCAAAAAGAACCCAAAATCAAGAAAATGAGGGTTACTTACAAAAAGAAGTGAAATCTCATCAAAAAGTCACCTGTAAAAAATGCAGCCAAGTCCCGTAACTCATTTACCGTAAAAAGTACTGAGATCGTATAAAGCCAAGTTTAACTATCTTATTAACTCTGAAATTTTCATTCACAAAATCACTCCTAGTCTCTACATCTTTAGTTAATTATTATTTTGTTACTTGGCAATTACGCAGCACAGGGAAGTTATTACACCTTACTATGTTATGGGATGGGATGGGATAATTTAACTAAAGCAAATTATATACGCACAGGGAAGTTATTACACCTTAATATGTTATAGTATTATTTGATTAAGACTAACTATATACATCACATTCTCGTGCTAAGTAATTGCCAAGTCACAAAATAATAATTAACTAATGATGTAGAGACTAGGAGTGATTTGTGAATGAAAATTTCAGAGTTAATAAGATAGTTAAACTTGGCTTTATACGATCTCAGTACTTTTTACGGTAAATGAGTTACGGGACTTGGCTGCATTTTTTACAGGTGACTTTTTGATGAGATATGTATATTCTCGTACCTTTTGATGCAGCATTTTTTTTAATAAAGGCGTTTTTCTTTTATATAAACGCAAGTTCAAATTCAAAAGTTCATACTCAAAATAAGGTAAAGATACAGAAAATATAAAAACCTTTTTCAAAAATTAAACGTTATAAAAAATCTTACTATTTTATGATTTCAAGTGAAAATTACCGCCCCCCCCAAGAAAAAAAATATATATAATTACCGAAATATCAGTTGAGGCTCACTGATGTGGAGACTCGAAAAGTTCTTGGTTTCGTTTGTTTGTTTGTTTGTTTGTTTGTTTGTCTGTCTGTTCCGCGATAACTGTAGTAAAAAACACTCGATTTGGTTGATTTTGGTGGGTATGTTGGTGAGGTACCCTGTATCAGCTGTATAGTTTTTGATTACATTTGGTTCATTCGTTCGAAAAATATAGAACATTTCTTTTTAGGTCATAATGTTTTCGTATGGGAATGCAGATGATTTTCAAATTTGATTTTTAACTGAAAGGAAAATCGCATATTTGAACAGTGGATTTAAACGTAAAATTGCTGATACTAAATTTTCAATATAGACTTCTGAAATATATGCAATAGCTTTGAAAATTAACCAATACATTGACGAGAATTTAGAAATTTATTGTTTAAATTACTGGAATTTTTTAGCATCTGTTCGGGAAACATAAAATATTTTATTTTCCTATTTTTTACAAATTTTAAAATACATTTCTTTTTCTTTCCTCTTTATTTTGTTATTTGCTTAGCAATCATATTTTAAAGAATATCAAAATAAAAAATGCATTTTTTTATCAAAAAATTACAAGAATAAGAATTTTATAAGAATTTCAGAATATCATTGCATAAATTGTGCTTAATTTAGCGCTTTTATTTTCTGAAACCTCCGAAGTATTTTATATGCCTATAAATATATATGTAATATAAAAAATAAATAAATTTCGGATTGTAAGAAGCTAAATAATATGAAAAGTGAGAGTAAAAAACACTTACTTTCAGAGTTGACGTTGAGGGCCTAGACTGCAGATTTACTATTATAATTAATTTTAAAGAAAAAAAATATTAATAAATAGCCTAGTACAAAAATCTATGTTGCCTAATATTTTGAAGCTAGTTGCCTAGCTCAAATAAAAAGTAAGCAAAAAAATGAATAACAATGAAAATTTTTATTTTATAAGCCATACAATTACATAGATTGATGTTCTTTTAAATAATTTCACAGAATCTGTATGAATTACTTAAAATTAAAAAAAGTGTTTATAGAAAAACAACCATACATTTTAAATGAATAAAAAATCAGCTTTCATCAATGATGTAAGATAGTCAAAAACAAAAACAATTTACTTTACCTTTGAGCGATCAAACTTTTATTAAAAAATTAATACATTGTTTACAAATATATACATTGTAAAATTAATCTAGTAACTTTCATAAATATTTAATAGCATTGAATTTTTATAATTATATATTAGAGAAGTGTAATTTCTGAAAAAAAAAATCGTTTTCTCATTTAAACTACTTTGTACAAAATCATGATATAACAGTGATTTCGTCTACACTGTAAAAAATGACCAATGTTTCTTATTTTATGAAAATATACTATAATCACGAATGAAAATATAATATGATCTTCTGAGTTATCCGAAATTCCGAATAGCGTGTTCCATTGTCTTTTGAATTCAACAGAAAACAATACATTTCCGAAATTTAAAGAATTATTTGTAAAAACAAAGTATTTTCGCTGCCCGTATATTTCAAAAACGTTTCCGAAGGGTTTTTATAGTGTATGAATTAGTCTCCTCAGCCTGGAATACCAGTTTTTCGAATGTCATCCATTCTCAATTAAACGTTTTCAGCCGCATAAGTTAATTTATACATGAAAGAGTAAATAAATAATCTTAATTTTAATGTTATTGTTAAAGCTGTTAATTTTGCATGTTTGTCTGTTAAACATATATTTTGAGCATGAAAATGTTTGGTTGAGAATAAATAGCATTCAAAAAACCGGTATTCCAGGCTGAGGACACTAATTAATACACTATAAAAACCCTTCGGAAACGTTTCTGAAAAATACGGGCAGCGAAAAATACTTTGCTTTTATAAACAATTCTGTAAATTTCGAAAATGTATTGGTTTCAGGGGATTCAAAAGACAATGGAACACGCTATTCGGAATTTCGGATAACTCAGAAGATTATATTATACTTTCGTTCGTGGCTATAGTATATTTTCATAAAATAGGAAACATTGGTCATTTTTTAGAGTGTACAGAAACTGCTGATCGAGTTTATTAGTAGATAGCTAAATTTCACAGTATTATGTAATTTATGGGACGTAGTGTTTTATGGTAGTATTGATATCAATTAATATTGAGTCTTTAACTTGTATAGAATATTATAATATTAATACGTCACCAACACAATTCGGGAAATTCGAAATATTTCGTAGGAGATATATTTTAGGTATAAATATGCAAGCCATTAATATTAAAAGTACTATATTATGCATAAAAAAATAACTATTTATTATTATGAAATTTTTATATTATTAAGGCTATATATCACTAGAAAGATCAATTTTCCTTTTATATTGCTTGTGTAGACGGAACAGTTATTATTTTGTTATCAAAAGTTGTGCAATTACACATTTATGAGTTTTTAGTTCTTGATGTTTTCACTACAAGTTGTTTATGTTGATACATTGTTCCAAAATTAACCAAAAATTCCAATAAACATTTAATATTTAGTATCTCAAATCTGCTTTTGAGACGAGTAATTTCTGGAAATTTACTTTGCTATTTTAAGCTGTCTTGTACGAATATTATGATATACATGTGGTTAGTCTTTAGCACCATTTCTATCGATCGAGCTTGTTGCTGGATTACTGATTTCAGAATTATATATTGTCTCAAGGATGTATCATTAAGTGATGGCGTTCATAGCAGAGAGCATTAAGACATTGCTCTTTGTAGACGATGTTATATTGTTTACATGCCACTTACACAAATTGTGGATTTGGAGGTTTCTTGTAGTAGATGTATTTCAGGTAAGCCATGAAAGCTGCTAGTATCGCAACAATTACCAAGAAAACAATCCAAACAAGCTTTGAATTTTCAAAATCATCTAAACGTGATATGTGCTTCTTCCAATCCAAAATATCCAATATATAAGGCTCTTTTGTTGTGCTATAAATATTCAACAGATCTTCGTTGCTATTCCGTGATGATGGATTTTGATCTGAAAATAAAATAGAATTTCAAAAAATATGAAAGTATTGCTGAAATATAAATTAATGAAATTTGCACTACAAGCTTTAAATATCAATTTTTATAAAAAATGACCATATGATTGATTTGCACATCGGGCAAATATTTCTAGAATTAAATGTTGTAACTATGAAATAGAAAGTGTTTCGATTCGTTTACATCAATTGTATAAAAAAATAAAACTAGTCGTTGGGGGCCACCGTAATACTTACCCATCATGGATATGCATAATATAAAATATGAAAATAAAACATGTGTAAAACTATTTATAATATGCATTGCAATTCGATTAAAAACGTGGCTTGATGACGTCATAAACATTAAATGCTCTATATACTGAATTGCGTAAAAGAAACATCCTCATAGCTCCAAAAATTATAATTATATTAACTAATGGTTTATTGCGTCGGATTAAGCGTCTCATTTACAATTAAATATATTTTGGAATTGAAATTTGAATGAAATACAGGGTCATGAAAAATCGAAGTGTGTTGAAAATAGGATTACAAATATCTCGGCAACTCATTATCCGATCGACTTAATTTTTTATGCAAAATTTGTTTTTTTTATTGTCTTTTATATTCACTTCTTAAAATAAACAATTTTGAAAATTTTTATGTACCTTTGAACAGAACGATTATTTCGAGAGCCCGAAAAAAATAGTTCCGGATAATCGAGGTTACTGAAATTCAATAAGCTTCTTCCCATTATTACATACTAAGTACATACCAAATTTCAAGTGTCTGTCTCAATTTGTTCGGGAGATAGAGCGTTTACAGACACACTGACGGACGGCAATTTTTTTTTCTAAAAATACGTTTTTCTGAATCTCCAGTGTCTGAAACGTGTAAATCCGTCATTTTTAACACTTTCCAACCTAGTTGAAAAGTGTTTATGACTTCGGTTTGTCTGGCCGTCTGCCGTCTGGCCGTCTGTCCGTGCTCTAACTCCCGTAAATATGCTCGGATTGCCCTGCAATTTTTATATGTTATAATCGTTATCTATAGCATGTTCCCTATTTCAACGGAAGTGTGTAGCACTTATAGTTTTTTTACAGGGACACTCAAAAGAATTCCGTTACATTGCGGTCTATGGGGAAAAATTATTTGCGGTTTATTTAAATAATGTTTCACTATTTTAAACGCATTGAAATTCATATATATCACTAAGGTGCATTAGAAGAAGCTTAATATGGAATAGGGTGTGCATAGCACTTATACTTACTTTACAGGGACAGTCAAAAGAATTCCGTTACATTACGTCTATGGAGAAAAATCGTCTGCGGTTTATTTAAATAATGTTTCATTATTTTAAACGCATTGAAATTTGTATAAGGTTCATTACAAGAGACTTACTACAGAATATTGTGTGTATAGCAGTCAGTCATCGTTCATTTACAGGGACACACAAAAGAATTCTCTACTGTATGTTAACAATAATTCCTGGAAGTGCACTTTAAGTTACTGAATGCGATTTTAATTTTAAATCGCTTTTTGTATATTACGTGGTGTGTATAGATTCTGTATATCCTATACAGGGAAGCAGAAAAGTTCCGTATTATTTAACTCCAGACGGAGAATTTTAAACTGTGCTACGTGTTTCCTAACTGAACTAAAATTTAGCATCCTATGTAGTATATATACAAATCTATAGATCCTATACAGGGCTGAATAAAAGTATTCGGATTACTTAGATGTTATCTTTTAGCTTATTAAAGAGTATGATTCGTAAAATTATTTTGGAAGCGTTGGAAAGTGTTACATAATCTACGCATGATTTTTCGTTCTTGTTTTTTTTTTTTTTTTTTTTTTTTTTTTTTAAACGATTACAAGACTTACTCTATACTACGTATGATGGGTAAGTAAAATCGAAATTAAAAAATATGTTTGTTGATATATGTAGCATTAATATTTCATTCACTAAGAATTTTCTTTATCAGAATATTTTGACAAGTACAAGTGTGTGTGTGTGTGTGTGTGTGTGTGCAAATGAATGCAGATGGTTGTAAAAAGATTTGAGAGTGCTTTGAATTCAAAACAAGTAAAGTGTGACAAATATGGATTCTAATATTTCAAGAGATTCAATCTTTTTCTATGTTACCTCCTGCTAGTTTCAAATAACACCTATAGATAGCACTACGCTCTCTGAAACTGTCAATATTTAAAAAAAAAAAACGTATAAAAGATTAAATTAAAATACTGAACAAGCTGGCGTGATATAGTAATGGCAACCAAATCTGGCAAAAATGTGTTAATAACACCAAAAAAATTGGGAAACGCGCTAGGCGTTTCGAAAGAACTTTGTCTTTCTTCTTCAGGCGCTGTTTACAAAGTGGTAGCACATTTTTTTTTTTTTTTTTTTTTTTTTTTTTTTTTTTTGCGCCTGAAAAAGAAAGGCAGAGTTCCTTTGAAAGGCCTAGTGCATTTCCTAATATTTATGATGTTATTAACTCTCTCACTAACAAGCACATATTAATACATTCACTAAGCTCCAAGTTTCCCTGCAATTTAAGCATTATTTAAAGTAATAAAATTCTATTGATTCAATGCATTTTTAATGCGCTGAGCAATGAATAATACTCTCAAGGATTTCATTCATATTTATAATTAAGTTATTTATATTCATTGTTTTCTAAGCATTTAAAGCAAAATGCAGAGATAGAAACATTACAGATTTGCAATTTTGCAAGACTGTCAGAGGGTTAAGAGGTTATCTTGCCCTTAATGTATAAAAATGAATCAACTCTCACACAGCTCTTAACCTGCATTCTCTTTAACTGGTGAAACCCTAAACAAAAGTATGCTTTTGAGCAATAATGCAGTTTTAGGCAGTGCAGTGCCATCTATCAGTGATAATTGGAACCAAAACAATGAGACATTCCTGACTTCAGACATTACTCTCGTGCAGAAAAACCTCAACAGCTGTGTAACTGTTTAGTTATTATTATTGATGTTTATTTTAGGTTCATTTGAGTTCATTTTAGGTCACACTGAATATCTATCTATCTATCTATCTATCTCTATATGTATAGCTGATCCGCGTGGCGTAGCCCGGTCCCTTCAAAAAATAATACGGAACAAGAAATCACTCTAAAAATCACTGCCGAAATTGTTCCTAACACTTTCGTCTTTTTGAAAGTAAATAGAAAGCCGGATGTCGAAGCGGAATTAAATTCAATACCACCTCCTGAAATGTCTGAATCATTTGATTCAGAACGGGTCAGTTTTTGGTTAAAATTTTAAAAACGTTACCGTCCGATATTCACAAAATTTGTATTTTTTTAATTCGAAAATTAAATTACGTACATACTGTGAGTTTCCAATCGATGCCTCCGATAGTTTTCTTAATACTCGAAGATGTTTGAAAATGAGAATATTTCTTTGTCTGGTATTATAAAATCGGTAATTTTCTTTTGTGGTTTCGATAAAAATTGTCATTTTCGGAGCACGCGTAGAAAAATCTGTTAGTTTCATCGCCAGGTGGATTATTCAGTTCAAAAGAAATTTTCGACACCTGTCCCCGTTGCCTACGGCACCGCATAATTTATAACGCATAATTTCATAACGCGTGCACAGCACGCGTTATGAAATCTTTCACTTCCAGTTTCCACCACGAGGGTGCGCACCTGTTTTCGAACGAAATTCCACTCGTCTCCGCTGCCTACCATGCGTAAAGCAGGCGTGCGAAGCACGCGGTGCAGTATCTTTTAGTTTCAGATTCTACAACAAGGGAGCGCGAAATATATATTTTACTTGGTAATCTATATCTTATTTAGTTCATCTTAAGTTGAATGAACCAATTCCGGTTGAAATCGGTCCAATAGAACCCGAGAAAATAAATCACCCCCCTTGAGATTAGTATCCATAAATGATGACAACCAAGGGCTGAAAAAATTGTACCATGCAAAGTGGAATGGCACTTTTGTTATCTCTATCATCTAATATACCATATATACAAAAATAAGTGACGCTAAATTTGGTTATGTTAGAATATAAAAATGTTTTATGTTAAATAAAAGCTCTTTTATTAAACTGTAATTATTAAAAATACGAATAGGTACAGTAGCAATGCGCACATATAATATAACACTTACAAGATATGCACGTACTCTTGCTTTTTGGAAGAAAAGGTTACAATTTTTTATTCGTTATAAGTAAATCATATGATTCACAAGAAACAATTAAGGGTACTCATCCACCTGTCTGGTTTTCTTATAAACTTAACGTAATTTGGGTTTCAGCAAATGAGATTTGTTGCCAAATAATATAAATAGCCGTGAAAACAAACCAGTTGAACTTTTATGCTTGTTTATATATGAATTTGTGTGTATATACACATTTCATTTATATATATAATATTATTGTTTTTCATATTCAATTTATTTATGTATGTGTATAAAAACAAATAAATTGCTTCTTTATGCGTACATAACAAATTGTATAAATATTGAAAAAAACGCTTGAGTATGTGAAATACCCAGTTAAAAATTTGCAGCAAACTGTCCAGTAATTTGACCGTTTTTGTAAAAAAAAGGTTACATAACCTTAATTTAACTCTATTCTGACCACAGTATGGGGAATAATACAGTCAGAATAGCGCTAAAACCGTTTTATAACCGTTTTATAAATCGTGTTATAAACCGTTATATAACCGTTTTATATAAAAACAGTCAAATGACTGGACAGTTTTTTGCAAATTTTCAACAGTGTAGTGAATGGGTTGCCAAAAAATATGGTACCAAAATTTCCTTCTCTTGCCAAGGTCTCTATACTGGAAAAGTACCCAATTAGTATTAAAAAATTGGGCCCGCGCGAGGTTTTCGCACTGCAATCTTTAGTATTATTTGCTAATACTTTTCTTCTTTTGATTAATTAAAATTATGAATTAATAAAACGTGTTTTAACGAATTGTAACTGTACTATATCAAGAAGCCTTCAAAAGCCTTCCGATTGATATCTCATTAATCGTTGAACGTTTTGTAAGTGTATTAAAAAGCGATGTTGACATCAGAACAATATATAAAGGTGCACCCGTACGAGGTTTTCGCATTGCAATCTTTGAAATTTGTTTCTGATATTTTTTCACTATTTCTTAATTAATAATAGTTGTTTATCAAACAACGTGTTTTTTACGAAACTTGAGTGTACTATGTCAAAACATTGTTGAAAAACTTGTCGTATGATATCTCATTCATCGTTGTGCGTTTTAGAAAAATTTGAAGTTGACATAGGAAATAAAATATATATCATTATATATTATATATCATAAAAAATATAATAATAATAATAATAATAATTAATGTATATCACAATATTATGTTATTTTTTAATCATAAAATGTATATCGATGTACTATGTCAAAAAACTGTTGAAAAACTTGTCGTATGATACCTCATTCATCGTTCTGCGTTTCAGAAAAGTTTGAAGTTGATATGGGAATTAAAATATATATAATTATAGATTATATATCATATAATATATATCATAAAATATATAATAATAATAATAATTAATATATATCATAATATTATTTTATTTTTTAATCATGAAATATATATCGTTGTACTGTATCAAAAAACTGTTGAAAAACCTCTGTTGTATTCGTATGATACCTCATTCTTCGTTGTGCATTTTAGAAAAGTTTGAAGTTGACATCGGAAATAAAATATATATCAGTGAACCCGTCGACAGCTTCGCACTGCAATCTAATATATTTTAGCAATATCTAGTATTTTTTAGATGTAAGTTTAAACTTTTAAAGAAAAATTAAGGATAAAAAATATCTGCAAACAACGTTCTTCAAGCCAGTATGTCATCTCATTTATTCCACAAAATTTACAATAAAAATGATGGAAAACAGCCAGAAACTGGTTCAAAACCTTTCGAAAGATACCTCATTCATCGTTCTGCGTTTTGTAAACGCTTAGAAAAAGGGATGCTGACAAAATAAATAATATATATGATTTTTAATTTAAGATAAAATTCGAATGAACAAAGCTTTTTAACGAAAATTCAGTATCCAATGTCATATGAGGACAAAAATTCCTATCCAATGATACCTCATTCATCATTGTATGTTACATATAGTTAAATTCAGTGTGCAATGTCAGATGTGGGCAAAAAATGATATCAAATGACACCTCATTCATCGTTGTACGTAATAAATTAGTTGAGATAACATGATGTTGACAAGAGAAATAATACATATTAGTTAAATTCAGTATGTACTGTCAGATGTGGGCAAAAAATGATATCAAATGATACCTCATTCATCGTTGTACGTAATAAATTAGTTGAGATAACAGGATGTTGACAAGAGAAGTAATACATATTAGTTAAATTCAGTATGTACTGTCAGATGTGGGCAAAAAATGATATCAAATGATACCTCATTCATCGTTGTACGTAATAAATTAGTTGAGATAACAGGATGTTAACAAGAGAAGTAATACATATTAGTTAAATTCAGTATGTAATGTCAGATGTGGGCAAAAAATGATATCAAATGATACCTCATTCATCGTTGTACGTAATAAATTAGTTGAGATAACAGGATGTTGACAACAGAAATAATAATTATTTAAAAAATGTAACGAACTTTATGTGTTTGCATATGCTTAGTATTTCTCTATGATTATGGACACTTCTCTTTTTGTTTGTAAAGAAATGAAATAATCTAAATAAACATGTTTTAGGCTAAAATAAAAAAGAAAAAGAAAAACTAAAAAAATGAATAAAAACTGACGTTAATTAAATATATTTGAAACAGTATCTTAAACTTACATTACACAGTATTCTATTTTATAGTCAATTTTAAATTCCAAATGAAAACCATACGTGCATTTAATAACACTTTTATTTATGATTTAGAATGAGAGAAATGATATTTCAAATTTAATTTTTTGTTTTTGAAATTACTCGAATATCAAGAATGCTCTACAGCGTTAAGGATGTAATAAGGAAGTTTTACTAAGTGGTATTGTTGAGATAAATCTTTACAATCTTAATAACATACCTTATTAACTATGCTCATGTTTCATTATTTCTTTTTTGCATCCAATAAAAATTTACAAATCGTGAAAATACTAAAATTTCAATACTTTAAAAAGAAATATTTAGAGAGAAATGTGTTTTCAGATAAAACTTGATATATAGATATACAAGATGATATAGTTGAATAGTCCTATAAAACATTTTATGTAATGCCACCAAGATAATACCACCGTAATATAAGAGAGTCCACATTCACAAAAAACTCCATAAATACCCCAATTATTATGATCCTTGAGATTGGAGAAAGCAACTTTGAAACTAAACTTACTAGGAATGCATGAAATTTGAGCACTGTTTTTTGGAAAATAAGGTAATACAATAACATTTTTAAAATCCTTAAAGAAAAATGTTATTGCCTTATTTTCCAAAAATCAATGCTCAAATTTCACATATTGTTAATACGTTTAGATTCAAAGTTGTTTTTTCTACAAGTTACTTTTTCCAATCTCAAGGATTCGGTTCCCAGTCATAATAGTTGGGGTATTTATAAAGTTTTTTGTGAATGTGTACTCTCTTACATTGGGCAGACAAAACGATCAGATTTAGATTAAAAGAACAGGAAAATTATGTTAAAATAGAGGAATTGGATAAATCTACAAAGGCAAAGCATTGTTGGAATTCGAACAATCACTTTAACTTTTCCGGAGGCAAAATTATTCAAAAATGCAATTCAGTATTTGATCTGATGCTACATAAGCTACTTTGCCAATTTTAGTCAGGTCATAAGCCAGTGGGTTGTTTGGAAATTTGGTTCGTACCGGAAAATTCTATTATTTAATTACTAGACATTAAATCCGATATCTAATGTATAATAATTAACTGGCAGAATTTTCCGGTACGAATTGGTTTTCCAAAACAGAAGGAACTTTTCGAAAAACCTAATATTAAAAGAAATATTATTTGAAACTAAAGTTTCCAAAATACTATTTCCATTAATGCATATATTTTTTTTAATCTCTTATTTTAAAAAACTTATGTAAATAAACAATCTTATAATAAATTAAATTGTTATATTTTAACTATGTTGAGATTTGTGCGTACGGTTCTGTTAAACGGAATAGTTTTAAAAGTATTAAAACAAAACAAATTGATTTTTAGAGAAAAATTTGAAATTAATGACCATTGGATAAGTGATTTTAAATCTGGATTTATTAATTTAATTTAAATTAAATTAGTTTAATTTATAAAAATATGAACTAACGAAATAAATTATAAACGTTATCAAATTAAAAACTTCATTTTTATAAAAGTAAAGAAAAATATTAACTAATTTTATAAATTTAAGGAAAAAATTGTATACTTTGTAAAATTGTAATTTATAAAATAATAAATTTTAACGAAATTTGTTAATTTATAAATCAGTTTAGTTTAATACCAGTTTGCATAGCTATAATTTGCAGAGATATTATGTTCTGAAACCTTTAAATAACACAATGGTGCAACACGTTAAAAAAGTTAAAATAAATTTTTAAAAAATTAGTGAAAAAAATCATAATTTTAAAGTACTATCAAGAAAAAAAAGTAGATTAAAAAAAAATATATATATATATATATATATATATATATATATATATATATATATATATATATATATATATATATATATATATATATATATATTACTATTATTTTCACAGTAAATTAACATGGCCTCGGTTAGAATGGGCCAGCGGGTCGAGCCAGGCCAGGCCTGTATCCTAGAAGAACTCTAGTAAATACAACAATATTAATTCGCATTTCAAAGAAGGCGATTTCTGTACTCAACCTTTAAACGTCATTTACGGAAATTGCACTGTTTTGGAAGAAATCCATTAATTTTGCGGAAAACTTTCTGCATACTTACGGATTTGAAATCTCTTTAATGGAACTAATGTCATTTACGGAAATTGTACTGAAGTTTTGGAAAAATGAAACTTCTCTGTAAAATTTTGCGGAAAATCTCTTGTATTTTCACCTTTTTTTTACAGTGTATTCGGCGGTATAAAATTTTAAATTGTGCGATGTTTAGAAGTTAAAAATTTTGTAGTAAAAGCGCCATTTTTTGATCAAGTCGTTACCACCTTCAATATGACGCCAGCGTTACTCACGGACATGTTTTTATTTTTTAATATATAGACACAGTAGAAAAATCCATCCTTGGATAAATTTGTTGTTGTTTTGCACGAGGGAAGATTTTCTCAAAGAACTTTTGTTCTTGGAATTTATAAAAAATTACAAAAAAAATGTTTTATTTATTTATTTATTTATTTTTAAACTTTTTTTGTGTTTGCATGTCCAAATTTTAAGTTATTTTAAAAAAAGTATATTACAACTCTTAATAACATTTTTTTTTTTAGTTTTTGTAAACGTTATATCAGAGATGTTTTGCAATTTTCGAGTAAATGAGTGATATTTAAAATTTCAATTGTTTTTCCAAATAGTCTTAATTAATTTTGAATCTAATTTAGAGGCAACCTTTGTATTCTATTCATTTAAAAATAATTGATGCGCATCTGGGTAAAAATAAATACGTACATGAATTATCTTACCTGTACTATTTTCAGCATAGGATGACATTGTCATAGAGGAACTGATCAAAAGAAAAACAAAAGCACTTCCAGTCATTTTCTAAACGCTATAATTCACATTACAGGTTAAAAAATAAAATAAAAGTCAAAAAGCATTTGTGAACGTTTTCTCGATAGCATAAACAACGGAGTCAGGGACGGTGATCGATATTGATAAGCGGGATAGAGATTAAGTTTATGAAACCTCTTATATGTCTCATGCATTTACTGCATATGAAATCGGTGAAACAAGCACAATTTTATTCATACTGTTGACGCTGTGACACGTCTGGAAAAAAAGTCGAACATTTAAAGCGAATAGCATTATCTGAGATTTAAAAAATAATGATATTTTGAAATATCAAAAACAGTGGTGTTTCGATGTATCTAAAATTATGAATTTCTGATTAGATAGAGAAAGTAAAATAATTATGTTTAATTTTTTTATATTAATAACAAAAGCAATTTACAAAAAATATTAATATAAAATATTTTCTGTTTACCCTATTTTATTTATCTCAACTTTGTATGTAAAGATGAAATTTTGTAATAGATTTTTTACTCACTTCCTGATATGATAAAATTCTAAACATTATGTTCACAGGTGTATTTGCCATAACAATACAAAATTTTAATATTTATAGAACTTAATTATATATTAATAAAATAATTTTAGGGCATTTCTCTGTTAACATGCCACAGGTGATAAATCGCCAAATATTATTTATGATTAGAATTGTATACGAGTTACAACAACAATGGCTTTAATTTCGCACCAAACCATGCTCGCGAAAATAGGCCAAGTGGCTGAAAAACTGCAACAACGAAATACTTTAAACAATAGATGTAGAAAATATAAATAAAAAATAAAGAGTGTAATGTATATATATATATATATATATATATATTGTTTTATCGTGTTCACATACATTTACTTAACACATATCACTTCGTATTAAACGAAAAAATTTTATTTAATAAATAACAATTTTAAAAAACATGATAATCAAATTTTAGACAATATTACAAGACATTCCCCGTACATCCAAGGAACCTTTGCTTTCTTATCACCAAAACGAAGATGCGTCTCCCCAGCACACAAACACATGTCTGCCTCCAATGTCGAAAAAACTCCATCTCCTTCCCGTCTGCATAATACCCACAATCCTACTTGATTGACTCACCCTTCTTCATTGCTCCTCCCTATTCTTATCTCAGGGTTCTTCAAAATACGTTTCTTTTATCATGCTATTCATACGAATACCTTTCTGGCAAATTTTAAACCTGTTCATGTAATCTTGTTTTAGAAAGTCCATACACACTTAGAAAGGCTATACAAGTTCTAAAAAGTTGTTCAATCTTCCTTGGGAGGAAGAAAAGAGATCTTTCAACAAGGGAAATCCTCTTACAATAGGTGTCACTCAAGACCCATCACTTCCCTTATTCTGGGATTACTTTTATCCTATCATAATGATGGTCCCGTGAATCATGATGGTCCCAAACCATCACAATATATTAAAATACGCTTTTATCAAATGGTAGTTTCATATTGATTAAATTATGATTATACTCATAGAATTCAATTTAGAAATATTTAAAAAGATAGTTTAAATAATAATTTTATTCTTCCATTGACAAATCTTAAGAAAAAAAACGAGAAAAATTATGTATTTTAAAAATAATATCACTAGTTCGCACTTTCAAACAAGCCTAAAAATAAGCAGTGAATTTTCCAGAATCGAGTTCAGTGCCCACAAAAATTAACGCATTATAAAGGAAATCTTTTGGCAAAATCATGAAATGTAGTCATGAAATTAGCTGGGATTTTTCAAGATAAACATTGAATGCATATGACAAAATAGTTTCTAAAAAAATTATTTTTACTTTTATACTTATTATTAATTTATCATTTAAAAAATATATAAAAATAAAATTGAAAGCAGAACTAACAAATCGAAGTTTAAAAAAAATGTTTTAATGGTCTACAATTCCTTTAAGACTGCGGCTATAATTATAATCATAATATTGTAAGCTTCTAAAAATCAAACATTTAAATAAAGGGAAAAAAAAAACTTTACTAAAGTGATATGGAATGAAGAATTCCAAATTGAATTTCTTTGAATAAATTATTTAATAAGGATAAAATTATATTTTCCCCATTCTGCTTTCAGTATTTTTTTTTCGTTTAAATTTTTATGTTAAAAATGGTTTATCACTTAAACTAAATGAACAATTTTGCGCTTTTTACATAATACAAAAGAGTTTTATAATTTTAATGTGACATTTACTGTTTTTACGAGATGCAAAAAAATCATAGCTAATATAAACAAAATACCTATTAAGTAGCTCCCATGCTATCAAAGCCTGGTGGCTAATGTACCCGTAGGTTCTGTATGTATGCATGCATGTGCGAAACACGATAACTCTTGATAGGAATATCCGATTTGCTTCAATTTTTTTCTATAAGATCATTCTGATAAGCCGCTTCCCTGATTATTTTAGGGGGTTCATTGGTTAAGTATAAAGGGGGGAACGAGGGCTAATCCCTACTTAATTTAGATAAATGGGTTTTTCATGCAGAATTATCCGATTTGCTTCAATAATCGTATATAGTTTCATTGTGATAAGGCGCTTTCCTAGTTAGTTTTGGGGGTTCCTTGTTAAGTATAAAGGGGGAACAGGGGACTAATCCCCCCTAATTTTAGATAAATGGGATTTTCATGCAGAATAATCCGATTTCTTTCAATCTTTGTATATATAGGTTCATTGTGATAAGGCGCTTCCTTGATTAGTTTTAGGGGTTCATTGGAAAGACGGGTGGGCCATCCCCTCTTAATTTATTGTCGATTTCTTTATTTTTCGAGGGGCATTATTCTTTGAAATAAGAGTATAATATGCAATTAGTGTGTATAGCCTGTGAGCTCAACGCCATTAGTATAACTGAGCACTTTTCTTTTTATTTTAATTAATTTTCTGTCCGGTGAAAATCAGGATAGAAATGGAAAAGAAAGATTCCTTTTTCGATCAAATACTATTATCTCTTTGCGATTTTATTTCTACATTACAGCTGTCAAATAGTAGTAGTAATTTAGCACTTTTATCATGCTAATGACTTCCAACCCATATCGTGACTATTGTTTATGTTTTTATTTATTTTTGTGTATAAACGTATATGTCAATTATTTATGCGTTAAATTCGTTTTTTATTTATTTGTGAAGCTAATTTCGTTTGGCAATATAGTTATAGAATATCACAGGGAAACAAACAAATGTTGAAATAATTACATTATTTTCAGGGCAAATGAGTTAAGCAAATTCATTGGGTTGGAGGCAGATTTAAAAGAAAATTCATCCTTAAAAATTAATTTAAAAACCATAAAAATGTGTTAATTGGGTTACTGTTGTCAAACAAATTGCATTTGAATGTATGCCCCCCCCCTACTATTCGACGACATAAAAATTGAAATTGCGAGATGTTTAGAAGTTAAAACATTTGCATTAAAAGCAAAATCTTTTGGTCAGGTCGTTGTCACCATCGATATGACGTCAGAGTTACACACAGGCATGCTTTTGCTATCAATCGCAAATACATGTTCTCTCTCTTTCTGTGGTTGTATTTCTTCGTCGCAATTGTAAAATAATAGTAATTATGCAGTTTTATCAGGCTACAGAATTCGAACCCATACGATGACTCTGTTACTAATCGGAATTTGTATAATTTGTGGAATTTGTAAATATCTTTGTTATTAACCTTTGACTTTTATTTATCGTGATGTAGTTTATAAGATGTCACGTGAAAGAACAAAACTGTTTACAGTTTGAATATATATAACGTAGAAAATTTTTGAAATATTTATCGTTGAATAAATTATACATTTTTTGACAGCTTAAAAATGTTAAATAACTTATTTATTTATGTACCCTTGGCAACGTATCCTATAGGATGTCCGAAATTCCTTTAATTCTGATAACAGTATTTTTGAACAGAAAATTTCACACTAGCTAATCACAGAATATTAGCGATTAAATAACAAACAAAAATAAAATAAAAGTGGTGTAAAAAATTAAAGGAAGTGTAAATGACGTCCATTCCGAAGGGGTTCAGTATGTGTGGCGAACAGATTATTTTTGAAAGCTGAGGAATTAAAATACCATATTTTTATGAGCTTTAAATAACAGACATTTTCTTCTAAAAGTACAAAATAAAATTAGAGAACTTCTATTGTGCAAGTTTCTATTTGTTTTTGTTATTAACCTTTCACTTTTATTTGTCGAAATGAAATTTTTAAGATGTCACGTACATTTTGAAATATTTATCGTTGAATATACATTTTTTGACAGCTTAAAAATGATAAATAACATATTTTCTACTTTTTCAATATATGTTAAGCAAAATTATTTTTACACATGTCTCCCCGCGCCCCCTCTAGACTAAGCATTATGTAATAACTAAATGACGAAAGCGCACAGGGACAGGATTCGAACTCGGGATCCTTTAGCTGAAGCTGCCAATGCTCTTCCAATTGAGCAATCGCTGACGAATATGGCTGAATTAATTCACCCAGTTAACCTTAATGATCAAAGCATCTGGTCTGATATCTGAATCATCAATATTTCGAATTCTGGCCCGGACATTTTCACCCAGTTGAGAAAGATTACATCTCATATTATTTCTTTACCAATTCGAATAATTGTGGTAAAATTAATCTAGTATAATCACGTTTCCAACGTTTACTGGAGGTCCCATTACTTGTGATTTATTCTGTTGTGCTGATTCAGATGTCAGACCAGATGCTATGATCATTAAGGTTAACTGTGTGAATTAGTTTAGCCATATTCGTCAGGGATTGTTCAGTTGGTAGAGCATTGGCAGCTTCAAACAAGGGATCCCAGGTTCGAATTCTGACCCGGACTTTTTCGAACTCGGGATCCCTTGACTGAAGCTGCCAATGCTCTAGCAACTGAGCAATCCCAGACAATCACTTGAACTAATTCACCCAGTTAACCTTAATGATTGAAGCATCTGGTCTGATATCTGAATCAGCAATATTTCGAATTCTGGCCCGGACTTTTTCGCCCAGTTGAGAAAGATTACATCTCATATGATTTTTTTACCAATTCAAATAATTGTGGTAAAATTGATCTAGTGTAATCACGTTTCCACCGTTTACTGGAGGTCTCATTACTTGTGATTTATTCTGTTGTGCTGATTCAGATGTCAGACCAGATGCTATGATCATTAAGGTTAACTGTGTGAATTAGTTCAGCCATATTCGTCAGGGATTGTTCAGTTGATAGAGCATTGGCAGCTTCAAACAAGGGATCCCAGGTTCGAATCCTGTCTCGGATTTTTTCGCCCAGTTTGGAAAGATTACATCTCATAGCATTAACATTATCATCAAAATTAATGGTATTAACATTAAAATGAACATTATTGGGTTACTCTTGCATGTAGAAATTCTGTCCAGAAATTGCTTGAGAACCGATAGCATCCGAAAAACTGATATTTCGTGAACAGTCTGATTAATACACTGTAAAACTACTCGTAAACGTTTTCGAAAATTACCTGCTGCAAATGAAATTTTTTATTCAAAAATACTTCTTTGAATCTCGGATATATATCGGTTTCAGAGGCTTCTGAAGATAAAGGAACGCTGTTTGGAATAGTTTTTAAATGGGTAGTGGATATATTATATTTTCGTAAATTTTTAAAATAATAAGAGTTAGATTAAGAAAAAACTGTCCTTTTTTTAGAAAGAAATTTAAACTATTTCATTATTTTAATATATTAAGAAATTCTTCATGTTTTAAAAGCATTTCAACATATACTTTTTAGTTAATGGACTATTATTTTTGTACTAAAGTAAGATTAAATATTTTGATTTGCTAAACATTTAAAATTTCTCTTAAATCTCGTCAAATAACGCTTGTGCTTCAGCAAACATCAGCTAAATTCAAACCTAAAACACAATATAAATGAATCTTACTATTTCGAGAAAGGATGTGTTTAATGTAGAACTAAACATATCCTTTCTCGGAATTAATTTTTACTAGAAACCTTTATGGAATTTATTATAAAAATAGGTTTCCTGCTACAAATTAGATTCTACATTTAAGAAAACTCACACGAAATATACCTAAAGGAACTTAATGTAATAGAAATATTTCACCAATAAAGATTTGTTAGTATCTAAAGAGAACTAAATTCGTAAGAATTTAATTATAGCTTTGTATTTTTTGTACTGAATACATTTGTATTAAAAGTTTATTTCTGAATTGATGGCCATGCATAAATTACGTTATACTTCAAAACCCCAACGTGAGTCCACGAGGTGTGTATCAGGTGGACAAGGTAGTTGTAAGATGTGAATGAGACTTTTTCTCGTCTTTTAACTGGAGATCAACATTCAAATTTCCGTTTCGAGTTCTGGATCTCTCGATGAGCTTTGTCACAATGCTACGTTGGAATGACAAGACAGTAAATGAGAAAATCGGCTAAACAGAAATGACGTCATCTACTAAGTGTTTTTATTCTTTTCTAAAATTGATTAATTTTGAATAGTTTCTAAATGTTGTTGCTTATGGAAAACAGAAACATTCATATCATTTTCTGAACACTCCATTTCACAGTGTTTTTGCTTTGTAATTAGTAAAGGAATTGCCACAGAGAAGTTTAAACTTACGATTAAAATCAAATTATTATTGTTTTTGTTTAGAAAACTTCCCCTAGATTTATTGGCACGCAAAACTTCGACCTTAGTTTCTTGTTAAACAACATATGTGGAAACGTTAGTACTGACATTTTCTTTACCATTTATCATTAGTATAAGCTTGTCACTGAAAATATCGAACACATATTTCCCGCTTTTCAATCTGATGTACATTTCTAGAGTTATTCAACCATTTCCAGACTTTTCAATGAACACGATTCTCACTGCATTTTACTCGATTACAGCGCCATCTACGATTTTCAGAATAAAATGTAAAAACGAAAGTTACTTTTTTCTCTCGTAGAATCTGAATCTACAATAAGAAAATGTGAGTTATCATTTAAGATTTCAAAATTGCCCCCTTTCCCTCCCAGGGGGCATAGTTGATGGGGGCAATTCTGATATCCCGAAATAGACTTTTAAAAAATATTTAACATGCATTTTCCCATTTTTCAATCCGATGTATATTTCTCGAGTTATTCGACCGTGTCCAGACTTTTCGGACACCCTGTATAAATTACATAGCGATTCGAGAATGTATACGATAGTTAGAGCACGGACAGACAGACAAACCAAAGTCATAAACTCTTTTCAACTATGTATGTTGGGAAATGTTAAAAATGGAAATTGATCCAGAAGAACTTATACTATAAAAAAAAGATAAATGTTTCTGGATGTAGAAACAAATCCGAAAATATAGCGTAACCAGGTCAGAATCCAGGCTATCAATAGATCAGGGGTATATATTATCAGTACAAAAACCCTTAACGGGTTAAAAGTTGTGACGCAGCACTTTCTTTTGGCTCTAAGAATTTCAAATATGGGTCTTAAAAGTAATGATATAAAATTTAAGTGACGCTATGTTAATTTTTTTTAAATCATCATTTTCTTTTTAGTTTTATTTATATTCACAGGTGCAATTATTATTTTAACATGAAAAAATATGTAAAATTTATTCGCTGATGCTTTTTCATTCAGATCTCTCAGGAATTCAAAATATGGGTTTTAAAAGAAATGATATCAAAATTTGAGTGACACCTTGACGTGAATTTAGTAGGATTGTTTTAAAATTCAATTTAAATTATTTTTCGTTTGTCTTCTAAAGTATATTTACACATACAAACAATACTTTTGATTTTTCAATACACTGTTAAATATATTACTTTCACTGAGCCTATATTATGTATTGAAATGTATTTATTTCAATAAACTGATTTATGTTTTGTGCCACGCTATCCAAAATCATAAGTAAAATTTATGTAAATGATTATTTTGCGTCATATTATCCAAGTGGATAATATGACGCAAAAAGTACAAGAAAGTACACCCTTGGGGGGGGGGTCAAATTGGGGCATGGACATTATCATTAATTTCGTCAATCGGGCATGAAAAAATCAAGAATTTCGTTGATAGTGTATTTAAAAATCAAGAATTTCGTTGATCGGGTATGTAAAAATCTGTGAATTTCATCAATCGAGCACAGAAAAAACATGACTTTTGTCGATCGGGGGAGGGGGGATCATATATTTTGTCAATCGGGCACGTAAAAATCTTGAATTTTGTTTATCGATCGCATAAAAATCACGTATTTCATCAAATAGATACATAAAAACCAAGAAATTCCTTGATCGGCACATGAAAATCATTAATTTCATCAAACGCATGCATAAAAATCAAGAAATTTATGAATCAGGTACATAAAAATCATCAATCGGTGCATAAAAATTATGAATTTCATCGATTAGGCACGAAAAAATCATGAATTTTGTAGAACGGACGCATAAAAATTATCAATTCGTAGAGTAGTCGCATAGAAATCACGAATTCATCAAGTGGGTGGTTAAAAATCACAAGTTCATCAAGTAGGTGCATAAAAATCACAAATTTCATCAAACGTTTGCATAAAAATCAATAATTTCTTCGATCAGGTTCAGAAAAATGAAATTTCGTCGATCGAGCATGAAAAAAATCATGAATTTCGGTGGTCAAGTGCATAAAAATCTTGAACTTCGTTGATCGGTGTGTAAAAATCATGAATTTTGTTGATCGGGTGTGTAAAAATGATGAGTTTCAATAATCAGGCACAGCAAAAACATGAATTTTGTGGATCAGGGAGGGGGAGATCATAAATTTTGTCAATCGGGGACGTAAAAATCTTGAATTTTGTTTATCGATAGCATAAAAATTACGTATTTCATCAAATAGATACATAAAAACCAAGAAATTCCTTGATCGGCACATGAAAATCATTAATTTCATCAAACGGATGCATAAAAATCAAGAAATTTATGAATCAGGCACATAAAAATCATCAAACGGTGCGTAAAAAATATGAATTTCATCGATTAGGCACGAAAAAATCATGAATTTTGTAGAACGGACGCATAAAAATTACCAATTCGTAGAGTAGTCGCATGGAAATCACGAATTCATCAAGTGGGTGGTTAAAAATCACAAGTTCATCAAGTAGGTGCATAAAAATCACAAATTTCATCAAACGTTTGCATAAAAATCAATAATTTCTTCGATCAGGTTCAGAAAGATGAAATTTCGTCGATCGAGCATGAAAAAAATCATGAATTTCGGTGATCAAGTGCATAAAAATCTTGAACTTCGTTGATCGGTGTGTAAAAATCATGAATTTTGTCGATCGGGTGTGTAAAAATGATGAGTTTCAATAATCAGGCACAGCAAAAACATGAATTTTGTGGATCAGGGAGGGGGAGATCATAAATTTTGTCGAACACAGATGTAAAAATCATGAATTTTGTTTATCGGTGCATGAAAATCGCGAATTTTGACAAACAGGCACATAAAGATCAAGAAATTCATTGATCGGCATGTAAAAATCATTAACTTCATCCATCGGGCATATAAAAATGATGAATTTAGTCGATCAAGCATGTAAAAATCACAAATTTTGTCAACGGGGCACATAAAGATCAAGAAATTTGTTGAACGGCATGTAAAAATCAGAAATTTTGCTGAACGGGCGCATAAAAGTCATGAATTTCTTTAATCGGCGTGTAAAAATCATAAATTTCGCCAATCTAGTGCAGTAAAATTATTAATTTCATCGATCTGGTGCAGAAAAATCACTATTTTCGTCAATCTGGCGAGGAAAATCATGAATTTTGTCAAACGGACATGGGAAAAAAAGAAAATCAGAAAATCCTGCATTTGGTCGGTTTTCTCCATATTTTTCAAGTCAGTTTTTCAAGTTTTATTGCCGAGTGGTGATTGGCGAGTGCCTATTTTCACCTTTACCCAAAAACGAATAACATCGAATTAAAAGGAGAAAGTTATTAACTATTTACGGGGAAAAAACTTTAACGGCCATGTACTTAGCTGTACAAGGTCTTAACTCGTGCGTAAAAATGAGGAAACGTGTTTCCTTACGGATGCTCAACTACTGTATAAAGCGTCGACAAAAAGGGGTGACAATCCCGTGCAAATGACGAAAACTTCCAAAAATGAGTGTTGAAAAAACTTCTTCCAAATTTGCAATCGAATAGTGCCCTATATATGGCCAATGCTACATCTACATCACATGCCTGTTGAAAACCGCACTCCTGCAAAGAATTCTATAGACTGGCTGAAAAACAACAAAATATACTGTGGCGAACAAATGAAAAAAGTAGAACTTTTCTCTCATAGAGAGTAATCGTCCAAAGAAAATCATCTATAAAATTGATAATAAAATTCTAGTTTAGAAGGTATTATTTTTTTTAATATTTTAAATGATAAAATTTTATCTGCCCTTCCAAATTGTTTGAAAATACAAGCTGCAATTTATAATAGATAAAATACTCCCCCCCCCTTCCCCAGGTATTTTGTTTATTTATTTATTGTTTTTTATTTATTTTGAATTGATGGTTCTCCATTTCAAAATTTTCATTTTATTTGATACTTTGATGGTCTATAGCTGTTTGTGAAGCTTCATGCATGTTTTGCTGTTACTGTATATTAATTTTTCAAATTCATTTTTAATAAACTTATGCAAGTAAATAGTTTTAGAGCCCTATGTTGTTTGCAACATATTCAGACAATTTCAAACTTTGCACTCACCAACACTTAATTTATAAGATCTGACTATTAAAAAACTTTGCAAAATAATTAACAGTGGTTTTCTCTAATTTTTTTTTTCTTTCTTCTATATGTTTTCAAAATACACCGCTGTACAAGAAACCCTATGTAATATACTGATATTTATGTAAGTTGTAATCAAAAAATTAAATGTATTAGCAGCAGTTGAAATTTAATAAATTTTCAGAATTTACTTTGAAGAACAAACACTTATTACAGTCAACAGTAAACAGTATTTTATACAAAAATTGGGAAAAGTTTAAGATGATTAAATTTGTGAAGAGTTAATTTTTGGTAGGAAAAAGTTTTGTGAAGTGTCCTGTTTTAATATGAAAAGAAATGTGAAATAACCTGTTTTAAAATGAAAAAAAATGTGAAGGATACTGTTTTAAGATTAAAAAAAATTGTGAAGGATCCTTTAAAGGTGTTCTTAATTCTTCTTAAACAGAGCCCTGCAATATACTTATTAAAGTTGTATTTTTTCTGTGATTTAAGCACATATAAGGAATTTCATACCTCTAAATTAGTAATTTTAAATGATTTTTAAAGTCACAGGTAAATGATAGAAAAATTGAAAAATAAAATAGCTATTTGTTTACTTTTTAAACTCTGAATTTAAAGTAAATAAGAACTTATTTATTCATTGTATAGTAATATTTTAGAGCTAAAAAAATCTATGTGGGTTAAAATGATTATATTCTTATGTTTCGCGAACAAATAGCAATTTTTTTACTGTATTTTATAATATTTTTTAATGTAACATTTGATATTGAAACAATATAGTGCTCGAAAACTATTTAACAAGCTTATTAAAAAATGAATGTGAAAAATTAATATAAAGTAAATGCAAAACATTCATGAAGATAGAAGTTTGTCACACAACTGTTTGTAAATGTAATGAGAAAAAAAAAATGATAACAATGTAATAATACTGGCAATATTGAATGCAATAAGGTAATGCCTGGGGTCGATCCAGGAAAAATTTGGGGCTATTTAGGGCCCCTTCACAAAAATCCATTTAATAAAATAGACCCCTTCACAAAATTCTATTCCATAAAAACTTACTATTTATTATTTTGTTATGTTTTAAAATGTGTAATTTGTAAACAAACAAGTTTACCAGAGAGAAAAACTTCCGCAAAAGGATTTAAAACAGGTTTTGTTTATAAATGCTTGGTTCGAATTTGATTAAATCGATTTCAACTTTCGTTACAAAATGTTATTTTTCACAAAAATATAATAAATTTCACAAAAACAACCTTTACTTTTCACAAAATGGGCCCCAAGAAAAAAACCCTGCATCGACCCCTGAATGCAATGAGAAAAAGAAAAAAAAAAAGCTATTTGTTTACTTTTCAAACTCTGGATTTAAAGTAATTAAGAACTTATTTATCCATTGTATAACATAAAACACTTAATTCAGAACTAACTTTCTGCATTTTCTTTTACAAAATAACATAAAAGTAATATTTTAAAGCCATAAATACATCTAACTGGGAGTTGCCCAACAAAGCATCTCTCCAAAACGAAAATTTTTATAAGAACCAACAAGGAAAATGAAATAAAACAACAATGAATAAATAAACAAAATACCTAATAGTAAGTACAACATCTTTGAATTATTCCTGTGTTTATTTTTCCGAATTGTTGAACTGGTAAAAGACAAAGCTGTTTGTTGTACTTCAAACACTCGCTAATTTGTGCTTCGCGCATTGATACGATAATAGTTGGTTGGTTGTCTTCGTTGCGAAAGAAACAAAGAAATGAAAAATATTTTATCATTAGAAAATGAAAGATTTATTATATTTAGCAGTAAAATTGAATACATGTAACTAAAAAATATTTCCTCATTTTGAAAAAGGAATCGAAATAATTTTTCGATTATATGCATGTTTAAAATCTGAAATTATTTCTTTGTAACAAAAAGAGAAAACATATAAACCCCAATTGAATTTAATACATATGTTTTACATGTTTAGAATATATAATTCATTGTTTTTGCATTTAAAAAAATCTAAATAATTAGCCCGGTCACAAGCTTTATTGATAACGGCAACCGTACATCAATTTTTAACTGCAATTCCCGGCGGAAGAAGGTAGTGAATACTCTATTGCATTTGTACAGCTTGGCTTAAGAAAATAGTCCCATTTTTTTTAAATCGGATTATATGAGAAACTAGAGTTTTCCTATTTAAGCGGATAGGTGGATTCACTTCATATAAAACCGATTAGTATCATATATTAATTTTAAAAAAATCCTTCGGGCGGTTTTCGAGATACGCCGTCTTACACCATGACACCATTACATGCAGAGCGAAAAACTTCCCATTTTACTTAAAAATGGATTTCCAGATCTTAAAATCTACTGCATGTAGAAATCTATAAATTTCAGGATAGAGTTAGACCGGAGATATAAGACAGCTGTCAAAAAACCAAAACGATGTACCTCATATTTGCTGAGATATTAAATGTCGGCTTTTCGCTTTTCCTTTGAACTCAAACTAGGTGTATATATGGAGTGACGGAAATCTTCGGTTTTAAGCATTCGGTTTTCGGTTTTTTGCTGCGTCACTCGAGAAACTACCGTCTCTCATGATACCATTCAAGAAAGATAACAAAGATTTTATGTACGTAGGTATGACACTGAGGAAATTTCGGGACAGAGTAAAAGGCCATGAAGCAGATCTGAGATTAAATAGAACCCACACTGCGTTAGAAAGATTAGCACAAACTGAACCTATAAAAGTAGATTTCAATGGATCCAAAATTCCGCACAAATAATCACCTGGAAGCTATCATAAGAGAGTCTCTAGAAGTAATATATAAAAAAGAAATAGTCTGTAACGATGTATTATCATATGATATCCACGCAGTCTGGAATGAATTAATACATCATTGATTACCTTTCCCATCCCACTTTATATTCCAAACCCGTGAATTAAATAGTTTATTACGGGCAAACAAGAAAACGCGAAGAGACAACAACTCAACTCAACAATTAGTATTTCACTGATGATGACCGAGTAGTTCGGTTGAAAACGTTTTGGAATTTTTAAAAGGACTTTAATGTGCTTTTAAATGTTTTATGTATGTTTTTACGCACCTTCAAGCAATATATTTACATTTAGTTGTATCTTTATGAATTTTAGGTATAGCGTAACCTTTCCGAGTTATTCATGATTTCGAGAAGCGTTCCTTTGTCGTCAGAAACCTGAAAAGACAATGGATTTCCAAGATTTAAAGAGGCATTTCAGAAACAAAATTTTCATTTGCTGCACATTTCGAGGACGAAAATGAGATGTTTTAAAATAGTTTTTACAGGGTATTAGTCAGTTTTTCAAGATGAAATATCGAATTTTCGGATATTATCAATTCTCAAGTAAACATTTTCAGCTGCGTAACAGACTTTACACATGCAAGATTAACAAATATATACTAATTTTAATAGTAATGATAATGCTGTTAATTTAGCATGTTCATCAGTTGAACACGCTTGTTGAACAGAAAAATATTTGCTCTGTAAAACCGATATTGAAAAAAAAATACCAGTAAAGACGCGTACATTTCTATTAAATGTACGTTATTACGTTACGTAACGTAACGTAACGTTATTTTAACGTAGATTTATATTAACGTACTGTAAAAACTAATTGGAAACGTTTCGTTTTTCTTTTATTATGAAACGGGCTGAGACCTTTGTTTCCGAAATGCAATTCTGGGAAATCTCTTGGATTCGGATGATTCTGAAGATACAGGATTATATATATATATTTTAAGTGAAGATATCTGAAGATACAGGATTATATATATATAGATACCGATATTTATATAAAAATATAATAAATTATATCACTTTTATCGTTATTAAATTATCAACATTATTCATTATTATCAGTTCGAAATATATAATAATATTTATTTTACTAAAAAGGTGCAAATATACAAAAGGTTTTTAAACATACCACGTTTCAATTGATCTAAGCAGTCATCGTCAGGGGATTTCGGAGAGTGTTCCCTTACACTCTCCGAACTTAGAATAAATGTTTCCAGATTTAACAAACATTTACGAAAATACAATGCAATCTCTTACGAATTATCCACAATTTCGAAAAATTGTTTATGAATCTATTTCTTTTAAATGCTAAAAGGTGTAAACTAAAAACATAATATACAGTAAAATAACTTTTATTGGTTTGTTGACATGTTTCGGCTTACTCTGAGCCATTATCAAAAACAAATGTTAATATATGGGAATAAACATCCAAATAAAAAATAACGTGCGTACTTTTAAAAAGTACATGAAATTAAATGATATCATTTCAAAGAATATCTTCAAAGAATATCTAAGTTCTCATTTGCTTTTGATAATGTCTCGGAGTGAGTTGAAACATGTCAAGAATCTAATAAAATTTATTTTACTGTATATTATGTTTTTAGTTAACACCTTTTAGCATTTAAAAGAAATAGATTCATAAACACTTTTTCGAAATTGTGGATAATTCGTAAGAGATTGCATTATATTTTCGTAAATGTTTGTTAAATCTGGAAACATTTATTCTAAGTTCGGAGAGAGTTTCTGGACACTCTCCGAAATCCCCTGATGATGAATGCTTAGATCAGTTGAAACGTTGTACGTTAAAAAACCCTTTGTATATTTGCACCTTTTTAGTAAAATAAATATTCTTATATATTTCGAACTGATCATAATGAATAATGCTGATCGTTTAATAACGATAAAAGTGTTACTTACGCCTGAAAATTCGTAAAGAGTAATGTTATCATCAATTTCTTTAGCAAAGGCTGTATATTATATGTTCTAAATAGATTACAATTAAAAACATCGCTTCAAAACATGTATAGTTTTCTCTCTGGCATTCTGTAAAAAAAATTTACCGTTTAAAGAAAACTTTAAAAACTTTCTAAAGAAAAATATACATTCCTTAACCGGAAAAAAATTAACATTAAGCTTCAATTGAAGATTTTATAGTGAGTTTGGAGCTGAAAAAGAGGATTTTGTAGTTAATAACAGTGCTAAAAAATGCAATCGATCTTTTACTTCCATGTTTTCTCTAATACTCTATCAATGTCATTCTGAATAAATGAAAAAAAAACATAACTAATTTTCAACAAATAAATATTCTTTGAAAAATTTTCATGTAGATTAAAATAAGAAGTTTAATATAAATGTATAATATTGGTGTTCGTTAACTGATTTGGTTAATCTTCTTGATGTGGTCAGGTCCATTGGATTTTGTGCGTTTAAAATTCTCTGTAGCAATGATGAATAACAATTTGAATTCCATACAAAAACTAGTCGTTGGGGGCCACCTTAATACTTACCCATCATGGATATGCATAATATAAAATAGGAAAATAACACATGTGTAAACTATTTATAAATTGCATTGCAATTCGAATAAAATCCTGGCTTGGCATCATAAACTTTAAATGTTCTATTACTGAATGGCGTAAAAAAAAACACAATTATAACTCCAAAAATGATAATCCTATTAACTAACAGTTTACTGCGTTGGATTAAGCGTCTCATTTCCAATTAAAATATATCTTTGAATTGAAATTTGAATTAAATACAGGATCATGAAGAATGGAAGAGTGTGGAAGATAGGATTACAAATATCTCGGCAACTCATTACCCGATCGACTTCATTCTTTATGCAAAAATTTTTTTTTTATTGTGTTTTATATTCACTCCTTAAAATAAACAATTTCGAAAATTTTTATATACCTTTCATCAGAACGAATATTTCGAGAGTCAGAAAAAAATAGTTCCGAATAATCGAGGTTATTGAAATTCAATAAGCTTCTTCTCATTATTACATACTAAGTGCATACCAAATTTCAAGTCTCTATCTCAATTTGTGCGGGATATAGAACGTTTACAGACACGCAGACAGACGGACAGCAACTTTTTTCCCCAATAAATATGTTTTTCGGAATCTTCCGTTGATGAAACGTGTAAATCCGTCAATTTTTTTTCGATTTTTAAAACAATCACAAGATTTACCCTATACTACGTATGATGAGTAAGTAATAAATACAATTGTACTTAACATCAAAACAAATCAATCAGGAAGGAATCATGGTCAAAATGCCTTTGTTAAAAATCACAAAGCTCGAAATATTTTTTCGAAAATCTGATAAAGACTTAAGATGATATAAAGACAATAAATAAATAAACAAAAAATGCTTTTTAATCTATAAAAATATAATATAACCACGACTGAAAATATACAATAACCTCTTCCCAGTTACCCACGATTACGAAAAGCGTTCTTTACCTTTAGAAACTTCAGAAAGTAATATATTTTCGAGATTTAAACAAGATTTTATAAAAACAATCTTTCTTTTCCTGCGAAAGATTTTCGGAAACATTAAACTATTTTTACGGATCGGTAAGGTAAAGTATTTTTAATGTTATTTACATTGATAGTGTTCCCTCTTAAACTTTTTCTGTAAAATTATATGTTTAAAAATCTATTATTTATTCAAGTTTGTTTACATGTTCCTTCGTCTGCATAATACAAAGTTATGTTCTTCAATTAACTACAACGCATGTGTCGATGCTTTAAATGTTTTGACAATGAAATTTGAACGGAAAACGTTACGTACATGATGCATATATCATATCAATTCTTTATTAAGCCATGACATTATGTTCTTCAAACTTAACGTATCATCAGTTTACTGCATTTTAAAGTGCACGAAGATAAAACTGTTATATCTCGATACCGTAATACATAACAGGGATTAAAAGTATAGTACAACATAAAAATAAAGTGTAATTGCATTATAGTGAGACTTCAGCTACTTAAATGGACACATAAATTTTACAATATGTTAAAATTTTAAGAATCATGTCGGTGATATATTTTTATGGGAATAATAAAAAATACACTTCACTGCTTTAAAAGAAGAACAGTTTAACTCTATTATTATTATTTTTTTATGAATGATTATTAAATTCTAAAAATCATGTCCATGAATGTATACTTTGTATTAATTCTACTTTAACTTGCTATATTCTATTCTACTAAATTTATTGTGAGCTTTATTTCTGAAGAAATATAAATATTAAATGTAAATTTATAATTTATATCAGTGATTCAATTTTACCTGTATGAAATACACTTGGATGCTTTAAAATAATCAACATTAAACTCTAAATTTAAGGTTCATTTTTAAACTGTATACATTTTGGCCATGAATATATATTAATTCTATTTTAACTCGCTATATGCTGTTCTACTAAATTAATTTACAGTGCGTTTAATTTCTTGCACAGTATAAAGATTAAACTTAAGTTTATGATTCTTATCAATGATTCAATTTTACGTAAATAATGTAAAACACACTTCAATGCTTTAAAAGAATGCCTGTTTAAGCCTGACACTTAAAAGATAACTATTAACTCTAAACGTTACGTTCGTGAATATAAACTTTGTACACTGAGTGAAATGACATTTTCAAATCTGAGTAAATCGGTGTTTTCATTTTGTTATGAAACTTGTTGTTTCAAATAAGATGACCCAATGCTTTCGATTCTGAAATACCAAAAAAGACTCAGAATATTGAAACATGCACATACTCAAAACTGAGCACATGGAGGTCAGTTCATACTCATTTATTTTTGAAACATGGATATACCCAAAAATAATTGTAATCGGTTCAAACTCATTTTTGAAACATGGATATACCCAAAAATAATTGTAATCGGTTCAAACTCATTTTTGAAACATGGATATACCCAAAAATAATTGTAATCGGTTCAAACTCATTTTTGAAACATGGAAATACTCAAAATTGAGCACATAGAAGTCAGTTCATACTCATTTTTGAAACATGGACATACTCAAATAGGAGCACAAGATGCTTTTTGCTAGAGCTTCTTTTGCTTCTTTTTTCAACAAAATATATTTTGTTTGTTTAAATAATAAAATATGTTATATTACGAACTTGTTTTGTTTATACTGCAAAAACTTTTGTTAAATGAACCAATCTAAATATGCAATTTTAACTATTTTTTAATTCATTTTCAGCAGTGAATTATGCCTGTAAACCTTGAATAATAACAACAGAATTTTTATGCTGCTTTTATTCAAAAACCGAGAGAGTGAAAATTGTCCACGCCGGGAGTCGATCCTGGGTCCTCAGAACAGCGCTCTGATGCTCTACCACTGAGCTACAAGGAACGAGATCTGAGTTCGGCATTTCTCACTCTTATATATGTCGGAACGGCTGCAACCGCAGCACAAGATGGAAATGTCATCAGGAGCACGCAAATTTCTGCGGCACGCATGAGACGACAATACAAAGCCCAGCATGCGGCAACACATAGTTAATTTTTAATTCATTTTCAGCAGTGCAACACCTGGAAAAAGCAGGATAAAAATTCACTGGTTATGATACAAAGATTACAGGCGTAATTCATTGCTGAAAATTAGATAGAGCTATTGCAGAAATTGTGAAAAATGCAACATAGCAGTGCCACCTGTTGCGCGATTTACACCAAAAACTAATCAACAAAAATTTATATCAAGAAGTAACTGAATATAAAGTTTTATTAAATTCCGTGCATTAGTTCTTGAGATAGAGCGCTCACAAAATTTTTGTCACATACAGATAGAGTCATTGACAGTCATTTTCTAAAAACAGTCAAATCGTGTTCATGACCTTCTAAAATCCGTCGGAAACCGGAAGTCGAAAATTTTCATGATTCCAATACTTTTTTCTTGTAAAGGTAGAAGAAAGTAATAAATGGGACAGGTTTTTTTTTAAAACTACCTTGGTCCGTTCCAATGAAAAAAAGTTTTAATTATCCAAAAATTATGTTAATCCTTTAATTATATAGCTATATAAGTCAAATAAATCGAGTTACGTGAGAGAGTTATGGCTACTACACAACGATTTAAATTTTGTAAAAACAACAAAATTTTGCTGGAATTACAAAATTATTGTAAAATTAAAAAAAAACAGATTTTGTTAATTCAAGTAAAATTGATGAAATTTTGTTAAAATTTTATAAGAGTTTTAACAATATTTTTTTGTCCAAGCAACAAAACCAATTTTTTTACTTCAACTAACAATTTTGCTAAAACAACCAAAATGTACTCAACAAAACATGTTTTGTTGTTTTAATCAATTCCTTTTTCTGGGTGAATTTTATTTTAACGTGCTACATTGTATTCTTTTAACTTTATTTATCGTGACATTAATGTCTTTTGGTTTACTAAAATTAAACTCATATATTTCGATATACCAATTGATAAAGTAGAACAGAAAAAATTACAGCCCGAATATAAAGTGTAATTGCATTAAAGTGATACTTCAAGTACTTAAAGTGCATGTTTACTTTTATAAAATGGTATATGTTTATGTTTTCTACCAATGATACAATGTTACGTAAAAATAACGTTTTACGGGAATAACGAAAATGGAATAAGGAAGTGGAAAATTTAATTGTATCTATAAAGAAGTATAATCTAGAAGCATTACGTAAAACTCGAGAATGGATACGATATATAAATTTAGAAAATAAGGTAAATTTAGAAATATGCGCACCAAGAAAACGCTCCATTAAAAAAATACATATTTCATTTAAGTGCAACACATACTTCGATGCTTTAATGGGAATGGAACTGCAAAGCATCTTATTCAAATTTCGTTAGCAACAAAGCGACAACGAACAACAAAGAACTTATATTTTGTTTTATTTTCAACGATATTCTTTAATATATCTATACATTCATGCTCTATAGAGGAAAATCTAAGATATTACCTTACCATCTTCACCCTAGAAAATAGTTTCAAATTCACTTTTAAAACGGCAGTTTCTTTTTAGAAAACTTAATTTTCACATTATGATTAATTATAATATAACACATCGGCTGATAAGTTCCTGGTCTGGTACACAGATGGCGTTTCAATCGCCGAACCGACGCTTTTTTTAGTAAATAATAACCTTTAAAAGGTAGCAGGAAAAATGTCATGACGATTCACCGTGGGGATAAAACGTTAGAGTGGTTTTAGTTGAACGGCTTTGTTGATAAACAAAAAAATGGATAAACAAGATTTTCAAGAATTGTTATTTGATGGGAAAAAACACCGTTCAAACAAAAGCTTGGTTTGATAAACGTTATCCGGACACTGCACCATGTAAATCAACCATTATTGACTAGTTTGCTGAATTTAAAAGTGGTCGTACGGATACCAGTGATGCATCGCACAAAAGAGGTGGTTACTCCGGAAAACATCAAAAAAGTCCTCAAAATCGTTTTGGGGAACCGTAAAGTGAAGTTGCAGGAGATAGCTCATACTCTAAAGATATCCAAGGAACGTGTAGGTTTTATTTTGAATGAACATTTGTCTATGAAAAAGCTGTTGTCAAAGTGGGTGCCGCGCGTGCTGACTTTTGACCAAAAACAACAACGAGTCGATGATTCTGAGCACTGTTTGGAGCTTTTTCGTTATAAAATTATGTTATTTATTATTAAATTATTATTATTATTTATTTATTAAATTATTATTATTAAATTATTAATATTATTATTAAATTATTATTATTTATTATTAAAGTTATGTTATTTATTAAAGTTATAAAGTTATGTTAAAAAGTTGTGTTTTCTTTATTAGACCGGGAACTTATCAGCCCATGTGTTAATTCTTCATTGTTCACTTTCATTGTGACCTAATAATTTAACGGAATAAAAGAATTATAACGAATAATTTCTATAAAATTTTTATTATTTATATATTACCCTTTAATACTGAAGGAAACATCTCTCATCTCGCATATTAAATATGCAAGGAAAAGCACATGCAATATACAGTGAAACCCTCTAATAAAATAAAAAAAACTCATGGGACCAGATATTTTGTTCCTTACATAGAGGTGTTCTTAATTAGGATGTATGATTGGAGAATAAAAATAAAATCGTAATAAGTACATAAATGCTTAATATAATTTAAATTTGATCAATACGACCAAAGTATAAAAAGAAAATGAGATGATAATATAATAATAATTCAAAACTTTCTATCGTAATTTAATAATATTTATTAATTTTTAATTAGTAAGTAGTATTAGATAACTTGTTCCAGAAATAAGAATGTTCTTAATTAGAAGATATGGGTGAAAAATGAGAAAATCTTATTCCGTACACAAATGCTTAATGTAATTCAAAAATGATCATTGCGTCCAAAATATAAATAAGAAGATATAATGAGTATGATAATAATAATAATTTAAAACATTCTTTCATAATTGAATAATGTTTATTAATTTTATACTACTAAGTAGCATTACATATTTTGTCCCTGAAATAAGAATGCCAATAGATTCTGCTTCTATTAGTTCTGGAAATTTATCAGCAATTTTTATTGTTGTTTCACTCTTGATGGGCTTACTAAACACAGCACTTTTTATACATTTTAGTGTAAATGATTTCACTTTTTTCACCCTATCAGAACTACAAAGTTTCTTTCTTTTATTTTATTTTTTGTTCTTTGGAAGCAGATCCTGAAACTTCATTTTCGCAACTATTTTGGCTTATTGGCACTTTATTATTAAAAATACTAAGGTGACCACAAACATCCGAGGGCACAACAGGATTAAGGATATTGTCATCAATATTCTCTTCTTCTGAGATGCGTTCTCTTTCATCAGGAGGAAGCTGACAAATTTGAAGTGCTTCGTCTGAAAAATCCGAAACAACAGTAATTACTGAGAGTCATCAGACAGTCAACAGCTGTCTCTAGAGTCTAGAGTTTAAAAAAAATTCTCCATACTATGTTAGTTCGCTAAAAAAATCACATTCAATACCTTTAAAAATTAAATCTGAGAAGCGAACTCAATAAGCTGCTAATAAAATTTGGGGATTCCCCTTTCAACTATTTATCGAATTTCCCTTTCTTTCCGTTCGAAAGGGGATTGCCCTTTCAAATAATTACGAAGTTTTCCCATTTCTTCGCTAAAAGGGGATTCCCCATATATTACCTTTCAACAAAAATTCCTCGTACAGAAAATTATGTCGACACAGAATAATGGCGACAGGCCAATGTTCCCAATTGGGAACATGAATATTTAATAAACAACCCCAAGTGTGTTTTTGATTATTAATATCGAATATGATGTCCTTTTTATTGATTAAAGCTATTTTACGTATACCAACCGGTTTTTAGAAGCGTTGGATGGTTTTTCCCATTTATATGAATATTTTAGTTGTGCACTGTAAGAAACAATGAAAATGGTCCTTTTTAGGATTTTCTGTACATTTCCCCATTAATGATAGGAATGTAACTTCTGTTTCAAAAAATCACGTCATATTTTTACTATTTCTGCTAATTTTTTCAAGTCAATTTTGATGATATTTAATTTTTACTAAATTTTTAATTTTATGTTCCCAATTGGGAACATTGGCCTGTAAAAGGTTAATTCGAATGTATGGGGAAAAATTAAGAAAAATCATATTCCGTGAATAAATGTTTCATGTAAATTAAATTCACACAATATATCAAGATATGGGAATATAGTGATAATAATGATAATAATTCAAAAGTTGTTATTGTAATTTAATAATGTGTAATCTATCATTTATAAGTATATTAGATTAATACAAAATATAAGTTATTATTAAAGCAGTAAAAATAATGAATAAAATTGTGAATACTTATATCCATTTATTTCATGTATTTAATTAAAAGATCTTGTATTGGGAAATTTGTTTGATAAATATTCTTTTATGTATACATATGAAATTTAGTAACTGAATTTAATCTTTCATTACCAACTTCCTTTAAAAACACTTACACATTAAAATTGTCTCATTAGTCTTTTCAATAACTGATTACAATTTCGTTTAAGTAGAGACGGCCTGAAAAAGTAAACAAAAAAAGAACAGACACTAATTTAATCAATGGATTGTCGCAGAATGAAAGGAAATAATTATTCGACAGGAAACAATGTCAATTTAGCATAAAAAATTAGCTTAGAGGGGGCGACTCCATAATGGAATAAAAACAAACCCCAAAAGTTTAGATGAGAACACGCTTTTTTGACCTCACATTTGGATGTTGTTGTAAATTAATTCTTCGCATACCAAACGGGAAGCGATTCGGTGAATTAGTATTTATAGAAATTATGCACATGTTTAATTATGCACAGCTTTATTATTATCACACAATTATTTATATCACACAATATCAAACAATTAATTATAGCACACAATTATTAACAATTAAACACATTTTTAACTGCTAATGTTGAATTTATTTCTTATCGTTGTAAAACAAATTTAATTGGGTTGGAGTTATTTAAGCATAACTCAAAGCTAATTAAGGATTATATCAAATTAATGATTAATTCTATTATTTTGTTAAAATAATACTTCAGTGTTTAACAATTCACAAGTGTAATTTAATAGAATGAACTACAATATCGTTCTTCTTTATTTTCAAAATTCTCTTTCATGGTTCAAAACAAACATGAAGCTTTTCAACAGCTAATCAGAAACCTTGTTCTATACCGCTCAACATGCTGCTTAAGGGATTGGTGATATCCGAATGCTTTTCTGGTGCTTAAAACGCTGTCTATAAAACAAGAGATGTCATATTCGAATCTCGGTGCTTGTTTGTGAGTTTCACGTGCCTCGTGTTCCCCTTTAAACAGTGGTTCAGGTGTCATCAACTGTTGCTTGCAAAGTATAAATTTAACCACTATGTTGTTAAATATTTTATCAGTTTTCTTCAACCTTTTAAAAACACTTACAAGGAGAGGGCCAAGCTTGTTGATCACAGATTTTGATTATTACTTACCCATCGTACGTAGTACAGGGTAGTAATCGTTTTGTCTTGTAATCGTTTTGGAAATCGAAAAAAAAATTGACGGATTTACACGTTGCAGACACTGGAGATTCCGAAAAACATATTTTTAGAGAAAAAGAAATTGCCGTCTGTGTATCTGTGTGTGTGTCTTTAAACGCTCTATCTTCCGAACAAATTGAGATAGAGACTTGAAATTTGGTGTGTACTTAGTATGTGATAATGGAAAGAAGCTTATTGAATTTCAGTAACCTCGATAATCCGGAACTATTACTTTCGGACTCTCGAAATACTCGTTCTGATAAAAGTTACATAAAAATTGTAAAATAATTGTTACATAAAAATGTATACAATAATTTTCGAAATTGTTTATTTTAAAGAGTGCATATAACAGACAATAAAAAAACATAAATTTTGCATAACGAATGAAGTCGATCAGATAAAGCGTTGCCGAGATATTTGTAATAATATTTCCCACACTCTTCGATTATTCATGACCCTGTATTTCACTCAAATTTTAATTCAAAGAAATATTTTAATTGAAAATGAGACGCTTAATCCGACGCAGTAAACCGTTAGTTAATACGAGTATCAATTTTGGAGATATAAGGATGTTTCTTTTAAGCAATTCAGTAATCGAGCCTTTAAAGTTTATGACGTCATCAAGCCACGATTTTATTCGAATTGCAATGCATTTTATAAATAGTTTACACATGTTTTATTATGCATATCCATGATGGGTAAGTATTACGGTGGCCCTCATCGACTAGTTTTTATATATGTTGTAGGATAGAAGCGCCTTAGTCTCAGTTTCAACGGATTGTATACAACACTCTTTAGTTATCGAGAAATATGGGGTCTAATATTATAACACAACTTAAATACTTACTTTGTAACAAGTTTACTATGTTGGTCGTAGCTTAGTTGTGATGGCGTCTGTTCATTAATCCGGGGATCCGGGTTCAAGACGGGAACACGCTACGTTTGTTTTTCTCCTTTTTTGCTTTTTAAATATATTGGCAATTATAATTTAACAATCTCAATCAAAATTTTTAATATCATACATTAATTATAATGTTAAGATATTTAAATTTAAATTAAGTTTATTCGATTTTTAAGCCATTATTAAACTTTTCTCATCATTTAAAGAGATTTTTTTTTTAAATGGATCCATTATTGACTAATAAAAATTCCGAAATCGGTACAAAATCACACCTTATTTTATTAATTATAAATTAACTCAAAACGCAAGCATACATATTACAAATTTAACAATCTTTAATATGCAAAAAAAATTGTAATTTAATTCTTATGCTAAAATTTAATGTAATTATGCTTCTTACTTTAAAAACAGGGTAGTATTATCATCGCATTGACTTCCCTGTTAAGGCAATATATAAATGATGTTTCTTTAAAATCACGAATTGACACAAGTGTTCCATATCATTGCATCGGTAAAGCATATATGAAATGCATTATTAAAGTGACAAAAAAATAACTGTCTAATGATTTTTTATACAACGTTTTAGTTACAAATAAAAAATAAATAGGTTAACATTATAATAAATGTACAATGTTATAATTTTAATTAGGATTAATAAATAATAATTACAATTATACTTATGAAACAAAAAATGAGAAAAAGAAACGTATCTCGTCCCGGTCTCGAAGATCAAGGAGCAGATACCATAACAACTGAGCTATGACCAACGTAGTAATTTCGTATAAGTATTTAAGTTGTGTTAAAATATTAGATCCCCTATTTTTGAAAACTATGGAGCATTGCATAAAATCTGTTGAATCTAAGACTAAGGGGCTTCTATCCTACAACATATATAAAAATAATCAAAATCTCTGATTACCAAGATTGGTTCTCTCCTTGTTAGTTCAATATTATTAGTAAATGGTTCAACCTACACATGTATTTGGTTCCATTTTACAATAAAGGTTAAAAATTCAGTAGTGTAAAGTAATTGGATTAATCATGATATTGTCTTTCTTAACCCTCAAAACTGCTTTTTTTGGTTCCAACTCGAAAATGTTTGCAACTTTCATCGAAAATGGTGATTTGCAACAGCCAATCGAAAACAATACCATACGCTATCAGCATTCAGCTTTAGAGAACGAGGGTACAATACTCCTGCTTTTCTGATGCTTAGAACATTTTCTACAACAACGATATGTCAGATTTGATTCTCTGTTCTGGTTTGAGTGTTCGTAAAGTGTCGCATTTATCTTTAAGCAGTAGTCTCGGTAATATCAAACATTGCTTAGAAAGTATTTTGAGTACAGTAATTGTTCAATATTTTATCAGTTTTTCTTCAATGATTCACCATTGATTGGCTCAATATTATACCAGTTCATGATTCAGTATTTTGCCAGTAAATGGTTCCACCTACACATGCAGTTCCACCTGAAACAAAATTCTGTTTTAATATAGTACTATTTTACAGTTCATGTAAAATATCAAATCATGGTAAAATGTTTCACCATTCTATGCAGCTATTACAATGCCAAAGTTTAGTTCAATTTAGCATGAAATTTTAAACTGGTGGTCTGTATAAACATTAAATTAAAGATAAATAAGTAGCGAATTGCCTTAAATGGTACAAATATGGTAAGAATTAATAGTTTTGCATAACATGTGCATTCTACAGTTCAGTTTTAATTTGATTAAATAATTTAGATTTTTTTTAAAATACTAAGTACATTAACGGGCTAAAAAAAATATTTTGTGCAAGAGTAATATAGATAACTAGTCGGAAAGAGAAATAATCTCTTTTTCACCGCTACGTACATTAGCGTTTTATATAATATATTGGTATTACTCTTAGTATAGATATTTCTAAATTAATATAGATAAAATTCATCCACTATTTACTTTATCATTCTTTGAATAATTATCAGTGAATATAAAAAATGTGTCATTTGACAAAATGATGATTATCAAGTGATTTAACAGCAAACTAAATCTAAGGACCACATGTTCTCAGAATAACATTTCTAGTCATGTTTATAATTCCCCATAACACACAGTGTTGGAACTTTAGAGTTCTTGAGAAATATGACGTATGTAAGATAATTCTCTCGTATTTTTCATAGCTCCTTTTTTTATCTAGAGAAGTGTTGAATTAATTTGCGATGCAGTTGTATTAATTTGCGTTGAATTATTTTACGAATATACTACGAGATACGAGTTACTGGATAATATACGTCAGATATTTTTTAGAAAATGTTAGATTATAAATTTATAATATCAACCTTGATTTGTGGTTTCTATTAAGTTATCAAATAGTAAGATGTAAGTAAGAATAGCTCCAAGTATTCTCATAATGATATTTCTTTTCATATTTACAAATTCCCACACAGACAGAGAAATTTCCTTGCAGTTTTTCATTAATCTGATGTAATTTAAATCTCTGTAATTGCTCTCTTGTATTTTTCTTAATTCTTTTTTGATAAGTATAGAACATGTGTTGATACGCGAAGCTAATTCTACCTTTGCTACGAGGCTAAATAAACTTACAATGCAAGCACCTATGATAGTATAAACTAGTCGTTGGGGGCCACCGTAATACTTACCCATCATGGATATGCATAATGTAAAATATTAAAATAAAAATTGTGTAAACTACTTATAAAATGCATTGCAATTCAAATAAAATCGAGGCTTGATGACGTCACAAACTTTAAAGGCTCGATTACTGAATTGCTTGAAAGAAACATCCTTATAACTCCAAAAATAATAATCCTATTAACTAGCGGTTTATTGCATCTGATTAAGCGTCAAATTTCCAATTAAAATATATCTTTGAAGTGAAATTTGGGTGAAATACAGGGTCATGAAAAATCGAAGAGTGTGGCAAATAGGATTCCAAATATCTCGGCAACTAATTATCCGATCGACTTCATGCTTTATGCAAAATTTATGTTTTTTTATTGTCTTTTATATTCATTTCTTAAAATAACCAATTTCAAAAATTTTTATATACCTTTTATCAGAACGAATATTTCGAGAGTCCGAAAAAAATAGTTCCGGTTAATCGAGGTTATTGAAATGAAATAGGCTTCTTCCCATTATTACATACTAAGTACATACCGAATTGCAAGTCTCTATCTCAATTTTTTCGGGAGATAGAGCGTTTACAGGCACACAGACACACACACAGACACACAGACGGACGGCAATTTTTTTTTTCTAAAAATATGTTTTTCGGAATCTCCAGTGTCTGAAACGTGTAAATCCGTCAAAAAAAAAATTTCGATTTTCAAAACGATTACAAGACTTACCCTATACTACGTATGATGGGTAAGTAAAATGTGCTGATCCAGGATTATCATCGTAAAAGACAACTATCAATCTATGATACATCGTAGAAGCATTAAACAGAAATGATATTATGATGTTGTTTTTGATCATGGTAAATAAAGCAGGATATGTATCCAGATAAGTTAAGGCCGATCGTTTGAAACAGGATCTTGGTAAATGCTACACGGCCGGTTAATTTGGTACATTTTTCTTCTGGCATTGTGTCACAAAACCAACAGGTTCGTATCCCCATGTTATAAAAAGTAGAAGCAAAGAGAATGAATAATAACACCAGCATATGCTTGCAAGCTTAATTTATTGGCCATAACAAGACATCAAGATGTTATAGAGGAAAGGTGGTGTTTTTACTTTATTCATTAAAAGCAACCTTCTTTTTCGATGGACAGATAAGATCTGTGAGTAATTAACTCAGTTTGTGTTTTCCACAATTTTCCTTGCGATTCGACCAATGCGCCAAAACATAATATTGTAGGTTTAAGATAAATACATATTAATTAACAATGTAACGAAAAGCATATTCCAGATTGACGACTTATAAATTAAGAAATTTAAAAATATAACCCCGTTATTATTTGGGATAGGCTTTTTAAAGTAACGAATGTGAGTTATTTATTCGCCTTTCATTATATTATTGCATGGTAATAGGAAACTAATATTAAACTAAACGAAATATTGAAATAAAATGATTGCCTATATAATTAGAATCTGTCAACACTTAAAAGCTAAATGTTTTTTTAAAGCAACTGTTAAAAATTACATGTACGCATGAAAGCATATTATCTGAATATTGATTTTGAAAGAAATATATCATTAAGATTAATTTGTGATACTAGTAAATATAACTTGACTTGCATGAAAAGCATTTTGATTAAGAAGAAAGAATTAAAATGCGTATAGACAGATATTGCAAGATTTATGACTTGTATTATACAGAATTGATATGAATATTAAAAAGCCAACTATGTTGTCCAATTTTTCAACGAATGATGTTACGTCGAAGTACATATCTGTTATCCTTGATTTGTGGTCTGTATTAAGTTATGAAATAGTAAGCTGTATGTGAGAATCGCTCCAAGTGTTCCCATAATGATATTTCTTTTCATATTTACAAATCCCCAGAGAGAAAGAGATATTTCCTTGCAGTTTTTCATTAATTTGACGTAACTTAAATATCTGTAATTGCTCTCTTGTAATTTTCTTAATTCTTTTCTGATATGGAGAGAAGATGTATTGATATACGAAGCTAATTCTACCTTTGCTACGAGGCTGAATAAATTTACAATGCAAGCACATATCACACTATAAAAATGTACTGATCTAGGATTATTATCGTAAAAGACAACTATCAATCCATGATAAATCATAGAAGCATTATACAGAAATGATATGAATATTAAAGTGCCAACTATATTGTCCAATTTTTCAGCCAGTGATGTTATGTCGAAGTACATATTTGTTAAGAGGGTAAAGTTGATTTTCGCCCGATTGTATAGCTTTGGTCGAAAACTCTTCAGTAGACTTAACAAATCGTAGCAAATACTGACATAATAAAAGAAAAAAACATCTAGATGAAAAATCATAAATATTACACAGAAATTAGCATAACCTAAAGAAATGCAGAATTTAGCATAAGTATTTTTTATGATGATATCATACAAATGTGAGCTTATAACATCGTATTTATACAAAATAAATGTCACTTCTGCAATATGTAAAATTCTAATGCTAATTACACTGTAAAAAAAAACTGTAATGTTACTAAGAATTTTCTAGGAAACTGGGATGCCTAGAACTTTTCATGTAACTGCAACAAAAAAAATCATGTAAAATTACTAAAGTTGTTTTAGTAACTGTTACCAAATAATGTTCAGTAAACTTACTCACTATTTTTTAGGAAGTTTACTAAAGAATTTTTTGTAAATTTACTAAGGATTATTTAGTAAACTTACTAACGATTTTTTAGGGAGTTTCCTAAAGAATTTTTAGTAAATTTACTAAGGATTATTTAGTAAACTTACTAACAATTTTTTAGGGAGTTTCCTAAAGAGTTTTTAGTAAATTTACTAAGGATTATTTAGTAAACGTACTAACGTTTTTTAAGGAGTTTCCTAAAGAATTTTTAGTAAATTTACTAAGGATTATTTAGTAAACGTACTAACGTTTTTTCAAGAAGTTTCCTAAAGAATTTTTAGTAAATTTACTAAGGATTATTTAGTAAACGTACTAACGTTTTTTCAGGAAGTTTCCTAAAGAATTTTTAGTAAATTTACTAAGGATTATTTAGTAAACGTACTAACGTTTTTTAAAGTGTTTCCTAAAGAATTTTTAGTAAATTTACTAAGGATTATTTAGTACACTTACAAAAGATTTTTTTATACATTTACTAAGAAGTGTTTTGTAAATTTGTGAGGAACTTTACAGTACATTTACTACGATTTATTTAGTATTGTACTTAAGGGTGGAGTTCAGGTTGAGAAGCCGGAAAATGTCATTAATTTGATCATTACTAAAAGCTCTGTAGTTTCAAAACCAATTAATGAGAATACCAATTAGAATACCAATCCATACAAGTACCCAGCGAGGTTGCTTATATGTCGCCCCTATTCTGCGAGATGTTACTCTTGCAAATTTGTGCAATCCATATATGTTTTTGCACAAATAAATATGACAAAATATTCATTATGTAAAGACAAGAATATGTAAATTGATATCTTTTATATTTTAATTTACTGTAAAATACCAAATGAAACGTAATCAATCACTTGAATAGTAATTATAATTGTGTTTAAAAGAGTGTTTAGAAACTTAATTGAAACTCTATGTTTTCTATCGACTGCTTGTCGACGTTTTGTTGTAGCGATACTGAATATGCCAGAGACATTGAAGAGATAAAATATGTATTTGGAACTATTTCTCTTTTTTGCGACAGTAACAGAATGTGTAATTTTGACTAGGCGCAAATTTAATTTTATTATTGTAACCTGGTTTGTTTTTGTTGGTTTTTCATACTATAATATGATAAACTTCAAAATAAAATATCTATTTCTTTAAATTTCGAAGTATTTTAATGACTGTTTAAAATATATTTATTATATGATATGTAATTGACAGATTACTCAATGATACGAAAAGAAAACAGAAAAAAATTAAAACGTATAATGGACGTCGTTTTTTTTGTTTGTTTGTTTCAGTTATTAGGTAGCTTTCATTACAAAAAGCTATCTATGGCTAAAATTTTGGCATATTTGCACCCATCATGACCCTCAGACCCCAAAACCAGACTCCGTTCAAATGTTGACACTTATCTCTCTCTCTCTCTCTCTGTCTCTCTCTCTGTATATATATCTGGCGTTTGTCATGCTGTAACTCTCTTATTTATGAACCGATTTGGATGTGACTACGTATATATATAAGACATACGAAGGTCTGGACCAAGTTCGTTGGCCAGCTTCATTCACCATCTTGTTTCAAAATGGCGGCCAGTTAATATTTTTTTAATTTTTAAAATTCAAAAATCTGTACAAAAAAATTATAAATTGAAAAAAATATTGTCGTTAAGTGCTAGATCGTGATACAATGATTCCGGAATATTTTTTGTTTTGGCTTCATCTTAAAAAATGGCTAAGATATGGTACTAAGAGTGGCTTAGATTTTGAAACAATTTGATATTTGTTGTGTTATAACTCTCGTATTTATGAACCGGTTAAGTCACATCCGTATCGGTTCATAAGTAATAGAGTTTCAGCATGACATACGTCAGATATATATATATATATATATATATATATATATAAATCAGCATTTGAACGGAGGGTGGTTTCGCGGTCTGGGGGTCATGATCAGTGAAAATACACCAAAATTGTTTGAAATTGCTTTCCTCTGAACGGCTCTAATAGGTAGCTTTTTGAAATGAAAGCTACCTAAAATGGCTGAGATATGGCAATGGATCTGAAATCCTGCATTAGGGCAGGGTATAGTGTCTGTCATGTAGACTAAATGCGATATTAAAAAAAATCAATTTCAAAACTAAACATGTTGTATAGAGACCTTCAAAATGTTAAAATATGCCATTATTTCCATAATCGGGTTTTTATTATGATTCAATACATTCCTCAAACTCATATATTTACTGTTCTCTATTACTCATATTGATACTGTATTTGTATTATTCTCAAACATTTGAAAAATTCGTTAAACTTCCAATATGACGTCAGATTAATTTTCTTTTTTATTCTCTAATGACGTCATATTAAACTGCTTTCTGTATTTACACATACTCATACTCCTTATATTATTAAAACACGTGGAACACGTATTTTTCACGTGGAAATCTTTCAATAGAAAATTAATTACTATAGAAAGAATTTTATTGTGGATTTTTAATTGTTGGCAACTGCTATAAAGAAAAGTGCTTAAATTTAATAGGAAAAGCCTATTATATTTTTGGTTTTTTATCTCTATATATTAAAATAATACGATTTTTTCAAATTTTATGTTATTGAGCTTCATAGTAGATATTCAGCTATAAGTACACAAACTTTTATGCCTGTAAGTTAAATAGTTTCTGAGAACCGACTCTGTGACGTACAGACACCGAAGCGGGAGTAATAGAGTTTCGTGAGAAGAACGAAACCCTAAAAAGGCATGGAGCTATATGTATTTAATTTTAATTCATCTTTAATATCTTTTTAATCCGTATAAATTTTATTACGAAATTCAAATTGATAATCAAATGTATATTATTTGAAAAAAAAATATTTTACATTTCATACGAGCTGTCAAAATCTCAAATTATATATATCCTGAAATTAGAAATTCAAATTTTCTTTGATGGTATCTGATTGTTATGTTTCATATCATGTGATATTCTAGAAGCTAAATTTTTATTAATCATTAAATAAAAATCATTTTATTAAACACCATACCTTATTGTGTGTCTATATCCCCACGGCCCAACTCGATTTTCTCCTTATACGGCCTTCAAAATTACCCCTTAGTTTCGGAATCGTTAAAGGGCTACTTTAGCCGGTAGATGACGCGAATACCCACCGTAAGTAACGCTTAGTAAAACTTACTTTTATACATAAAAAAACAACATCTTTCCAATATATGGGTTATAAAAGGCGTATATAACATATGTATATTTTGCCTCGGCGTTTGTTTTATTACAAAAAGAAAAAACTAAATGATTTAGAGATAAAATTAGTAAATACAATGCTCTGAACAATTAAAAATAGTTTAAGTAAAACACTACTATAAAATGCAAAGCAAACATTATAAGTAAATTTTTATATTTATGTAGAAAGTTGATACGTAAAAAGTTAACTTACTGAATTAATTGAACAAATAGACTTCAAAATAACAAAAGCAAGAACTTTAATACCATTCTGGGAAATCAATTCCACAACGCTTCGTTGGTTATTTCATCAAAATATCTTACACTTCTCACATAAAACATACAATATTCTAATTGTCCCATAGTCCAATTAGGCCTAGCAGTTCCTAATTTCCTCTTCCACACTTCGACGTTTCTTCGATGATAAAAATTATAAGACTGGCTCTTTGCCAAATCTCGCGATCCAAAATATTTATACCCCGTGCATTTGAATCATGGATGATAGTAATACAGTGGTGGACATAATTATAAGACACCTACCTAATTTGACATACAGTGAAAGAAAAGATTCAGAGATTAAAAACGCTTTATCAAATACGACAAAAACATAAATTTATTCTGTTATCACACGTAATTGTTTTACAGAAATGACATTTTTATACAGCTTAATAAACAAAACTTTAAAATACCATGGACAAAATTATAAGACACCCTAACATTTTAATTAAAATACCTGCTTTTTTTTCGAAATATGCAAATTTTCTGCACGCTGTTATGACGTCAGCAGTTAACTAAAGCAGACGATAACCGACTTCACGCATTTACAAACATGCCACGAGATACAGAATAAAAAGAAAGTGAAATTCGCGAAATTTGGAGATTAAATGGAACTGGTGCTTCAGTTAATAATATTTCAAAAGTTATTAAACGCTCTAGATGTGCAATTTCAAATGTTTTGAAGGAGGAAGTAATGGATCGGTGATTAAAAGATCTGGATGTATCCCTTGCTTGTCCTCGAGAGACAGACGCCATGTACTTTCGCTCGCTACACAGAATAAGATGACCACTACAGGCGTTAAAAGTGTTTTGAAACTGAATTGTTCAAACAGAACCATTCGCAGGGTGTTGCATAATGCTTCCTATGTGAAATTTTAAAAAATTGAAGAAAAAACCACCGCTTCTAAGGCGGCACAAAATGGACTTTTTAAACTTCAGTAAACAAACTATGGCCTGGACCTCTAAATGGTACTCTGTGTTATTTTCTGATGAAAAAAGTTTAACCTGGATGATCCTAACGAGTTTCACTATTATTGGTATGATTTACGGAAGTCTCCTGATGTACAAATAAGCCGCCAAATGGGTGGAGGCTCAGTAATGATTTGGGCTGGTTTTTAGGCTCAAGGGAAAACTGATATCGTTTTTGTGCATTCAAGAATGAATTCCGAAAAGTATAAGAATCTTCTTAAAGATCAACTAGCCATATACGGTGAACTTCTTTGTGGCGAAAACTACACTTTCCAGTACGATAACGCGTCGATTACTACACCGCGCGTAACAAAAAAGTGCTTTTAAAGCAAAGTATCAACGTTCTTATATTGGCCTTATGGGAGGCAGTTTACATGTTTCGAAGACCTAAAGAATGCTATAAAATGTGCTGGGGCATTTTGTACCTCGTGGCATGTTTGTAAATGCGTGAAGTTGGTTATCGTCTGCTTTAGTTAGCTGCTGACGTCATAACAGCGTGCAGAAAATTTGCATATTTCGAAAAAAAAGCAGGTGTTTTAATTAAAATGTTAAGGTGTCTTATAATTTTGTCCATGGTATTTTTAATTTTTTTTATTAAACTCTATAAAAATATCATTTCTGTAAAACAATTACGTGTGATAACTGAATAAAGTTATGTTTTTGTCGTATTTGATAAAGCATTTTTAAGCTCTGAATCTTTTCTTTCACTGTATGTCAAATTAGGTAGATGTCTTATAATTATGTCCACCACTGTAGTACTAAAGCGTCAGGTAATTTGACGATCATGGACGTCATAAAGTAATTGAAGTATTAAAACTGAAATCCTACATTTAAATTATTTATTACTTGAAACATCACTCTAAAAACGACACTTTCAAAACTCAGCAAAATATACTCATATCTGAGTATGTCGCATAGTCAAAATGGCTCCGAATCAAAATGACTCAAGTTTGAAACATGTATAGACTCATTTCTGAAAGCATGCACACACTCAAGAATAAAACATCATGTGCTCCTATTTGAGTATGTCCACCTTTCAAAAATTAGTATGAACTGACATTTATGGGCTCAGTTTTAAGTATTTAGATGTATCAGAAATGAGTTTGAACTGATTATAATCATTTTTGAGTATGTCCATGTTTAAAAAATGAGTATGAACTGACTTCTATCAGCTCAGTTTTCAGTATGTCCATGTTTCAAAATTCTGGTTATTTCTGGTATTTCAGAATTAAAAGCATTGGGTCGTCCTATTTGAAACAACAAGTTTCATAACAAAATGAAAACATCGATTTACTCAGATTTGAAAGTGTCATTTTTCTCAGTGATTGAAAATTCTGAGCGTAAAATGCGCAGTAAAAATTTTTAAAAATAATATTTACTAGTTTCACAATAGTAAGAAAATTAAGCAAAACTTTTTCAAAAGTATCAAAGTCTACTCAGATCAGGATAGCTTTTCAGAACATTAATTATTTTTGCGCCATACTTTGAACAGAAGATATGGGTACATAAAGCTGATTGATGGCAACTTTCGATATTTTAAAATATTACAGGTACTGAAGACGAACTGTAAAGGGAAATAAAAAAAATAATTATTATATATTTTTATTATGTTTAGAAATTATAATAAAAACAGGGAAAATATAAAATCCAATGTTCGAATTCTCAACAGAGTCATAATATAAAAAAATATAATAAAATGAAAAAAAAATATTTACATGTTTCACAATACTAATAGAAAAAGCAAGTTCTCCAATATCCGGCAATCAACTCATATTGATTTTGTTTTCTCAAAATATGAATTATTTTTACACGATTCTTAATTATTTAATATATATATATATTATATATATATATATATATATATATATATATATATAATTATAATGTCTATGAATTTCAAAAAACATATCAAGTTCTATTATCATTCTACTTAAATCTCCAAAGAGATAATTAATGATATTGTGTATACAGAATACCACATAGCTAATAATTAACATGTGCAAAAATAATATTACCATAGCTTGTGCTTCAATGGTAATTGGCCAAATATTACTCATACCTAAAGAATATTGAAAAAAGAAAAAAGAAATAGAGAGAAAGGGGAAAAAAAATTATAAATTGGAGTTGCAATTAAGTAAATACAAATGGATTAATAAATTAAATATGAACCATATACAATGGAAAATTGGACCACATGAGAATTAAATATGAATTGGATATGAAAAAACACATGCACATGTACTCATCAGCCTGGATGCACCCACATGAGTTTTAAATAATAATTCAGTGTTTCATAATTCTACTGGCATAATGCTAAGATCAGTAGAATCATCCAGGTACACTGAATTATTACCAGACAACAATTGGAAATATTAAAATTTGGAAATATTTAAATAGGAAATAAAAAAACCATTAAGAATATACAATATATTTCACTCACATCGATTATCCCAAAAACTGTATTTAACACCTCACGAAATTACCACGAGATAACAGTTTTGAAATAATAAAATTGGAAATATGAACGCGTAAAGTGTAGATAAATTATTTTACTCACAATAATTATACAGAATCCTTAAAATGTCACAACTTCTGCATAATATTCACATCCACATGGCAATGCATAATACATGTTGACTAAGTCGAGTTGAGAGAAATGATTTGAAAGACAAGTTGAGAGCACACTTTTTTTAAAAACACAACCCCATCAATGACACCCAAACACAAAATGATTCAAAAACACACAAAATAATTCTGGATTTAATACACTTATGACAAAATTATATCCGTGAATATATATTACTCCATCCAATTTTAATTCCTGAAAGTAAAATTAATATACAATCAATAGCTCCCTCTATAGTTAAATTAAATATAATATTAACAATATTATCAACAACTACCTGAAAGGTAAAGTGTCGCCATCTATTGGTATTATAATAATTCATAATTAATATTTAGTTAGATATCCACTTTATAAGTAACATACTCACTTATATATATATATATATATATATATATGTGTGTGTGTGTGTGTGTGCATTGAAAGTAATTTTCGATAAATTTAATCATTATTGGAGCTGATCTGAAACACATAAACATATAGAAATATAACAAAATTGCATATAAAATTAAATATTCCTGTTCCGGAAAATGCTTACTGCAGATAACTGACGAAGATGATTTGTCATTAACACAGAAATTTTCCATGGACATAAGTGTCAACCATTTATTCCTTAAGACCAAATTTGAAGGAAATTCACGAAAAGAAATTCCACGTATTTTTTTCTGTGACTTGAATTGCAGTACGGAACACAGCAATGAACCATTTTCTACTAAAATAATAAAAAAATCGCAATTTCATTTAAATTATACCTAAGAAAACACAAGAGTGAAAGGCAAAGATAAGGAATTATCCATCAGTCACGGTGGGTAAAGATCGTCCCGTATTCCTCCCGAGCGAAAATATGATTCTTCTTGAACAAAGGGATTTTGACTTTTTGGTATAGCCGTATAAGGGGAAGGGGAAAGACCGAGTTTGGCCGTGGTATCTCCCAAGCAAAACAAAAACTAGTCTTTGGGGGCCACCGTAATACTTACGCATCATGAATATACATAATATAAAATATGAAAATAAAACGTGTGTAAACTATTTATAAAATGCATTGCAATTCGAATAAAATCGTGGCTTGATGACATCATAAACTTTAAATGCTCTCTTACTGAATTGCGCAAGAGAAACATCCTTATAACTCCAAAAATGATAATCCTATTAACTAACGGTTTATTGCGTCGGATTAAGAGTCTCATTTCCAATTAAAATATGTCTTTGAATTGAAATTTGGATGAAATACAGGGTCATGAAAAATCGAAGAGTCTGGAAAATATAATTACAAATATCTCGGCAACTAGTTATCCGATCGACTTTATTTTTTATGCAAAATTTATGTTTTTTTTATTGTATTTTATATTCTCTCCTTAAAATAATTAATTTCGAAAATTTTTATATACCTTTTATCAGAACGAATATTTCGAGAGTCCCAAAAAAATAGTTCCAGATAATCGAGGTTACTGAAATTCAATAAGCTTCTTTCCATTATTACATACTAAGTACATACCAAATTTATAAGTCTCTATTTCAATTTGTTCGGGAGATAGAGCGTTTAGAGACACACACACAGACAGATGGACGGCAATTTTTTTTTTCTAAAAATATGTTTTTCGGAATCTCCAGTGTCTGAAACGTGTAAATCCGTCAAATTTTCTTTTTCGATTTTCAAAACGATTACAAGACTTACCCTATACTACTTATGATGGGTAAGTAATAACATCACTAAAGTCCATAGATCAGCTATGGCCCATCCCGGTAGTTCTAGATATACAGAAAACACGGTAATTCTAGTGTTAAACTGACACAAAACATCCAAGATATGAGAATATAGTGATGATGATAATAATAATAATTCAAAAGTTTCTATCGTAATTTGATATTGTGTATTAATCTGTCATTTATAAGGAGTATGAGATTAATACAAAAGGAAATTTATTATTAAAGCAATAAAAATAATGCCTGAAAATGTGAATACTTACATCCTTTTATTTCATGTATTCAATTAAAAGATATAGACGTGCAAAATTCGTTTGATAAACATTCCTTTACTATAATTTTATTTATATAATTTAAAGGATCAGGGTCCATAAGCCATGTTTTTGGTCCATAAAATAAGACTAAAATTCGATTTTGTTATACTGACTTAATTATTTCACTTTTTAATATTGGAAGGTTTATCCTATACGATTTAAACAATAGTTTTTTCATTTTGTTCGGATTTATATAACTTACAGAAGCTCAAATTTCGTATTATTCTTAGTTTTTGAGGTAAAATGAGGAGAAATTGCGTATATTTTATCAAAAACTACAAATAATACAAACTTTGAGCTTGTGTGAGTCATATAAATCCGAACAAAATGCAAAAACTATTGTTGAAATCGTGTACAGGATAAAACTTATAATATTAAAAAGTGAAATAATTAAGTCAGTATAACAAAATCGAGATTAATCTTATTTAATGGACAAAAACACGGCTTATGGACACTGATCCTTTAATACATTTAGTAATGGTTAATATTCTCAAGCATTACAAGCATATCTATAATAAAGTTTTTTATATTATGTTGGGATAACCATCATTTTTTAGCATTTCAAATAAAATACAGGGAAAACAACATTACAATTTTGCTCTCTTGCTGGACAGTCAGAGGGTTAAAAATCTTACACTTTAAGATTGGCTCTTTCGTCTTTACAATAGACGGTTACAAATTTGTTTAAGTACAGCCGGCAAAAAAAAAAAAAAAAAAAAAAAAAAAAGAAAAACAAATCACACCCGATATAATTTAATCAAAGTATTGTACCAGAAAAAACGGAAATAATTATTCGACTGGAAACTATGTCAATTTAGTTTTAAAAAATTAGCTTAGGACGCCGACTCAATAATAAAATAGTAACAAACTTCGAAAATTTCAATTAGAAGATGCAATTTTTACATCAGATTTGGAATTTTTGGTAAATTTCATCATAGCATACCAAACGGGAAATTATGCTGATGCAAAATATTCAACTGCTAATGTTAAATTCATTTCTAATTCATTTTTCTAAAAAAAAGTGAAATCATCGAAAATTATCGACCCCCCATTTAACTGCCTTAGTAGTTGAATTTCTAAAATCGCCTTAAATACATGTTTAACTATTCTTTAGTAAATTTGTTATCCCGAAATTCACGCTCCTACCTATAATTTCTATTGAGAAATGGGAAAATAATATAAAATATTCGACCCACTATTTAACCCCCCTTAGTGGTCGAATTTCTAAAATCACTGAAATATTTGTTTAACTATATTTTCAAGGCATTTCTTATCCTGAATGTCACGCTGTTTTCTAAAATTGCTGATAAAATGTGGTAAAAAGGTGAAATCACCGAAAATTTTCTACCCTTCATTTAACACCCTTCGTAGTTGAATTTCTAAAATCGCCTGAAATGCATGTTTAACTATTCTTTAGTAGATTTGTTATCCCGAAGCTCCTAACTATAACTTCTACTGAGATATGGCAAACTGGCGTAAAACATTCGACCCCCATTTGACCCCTCTTAATGTCTGAATTTCTAAAATCGCTGAAATACATGTTTAACTATTTTTTAGTAGATTTGTTATCCCGAGTTTCATTATTCTCCATGTAATTTCTACTTCGATATGGCAAAATGACCTATAATATTTGACATCCTATTTAACCCCCCTTAGTTGCTGAATTTCTAAAATTGCTGAAAAACAAATTTAATTGGGTTGAAGTTATTTAAGCATAATTCAAAGCTAATTAGGGATTATATTAATATAAATATTAATTATATTACATTGTTAAAATAATAGTTCAAAGTTTAATAATTCGCTAGTGTAATTTAATAGCATGAACTGTGATATCGTTCTTCTTTATTTTCAAAACTCTCTTTCATGGTTCGAAAAAAAAAAACATAAAGCTTTTCAACAGCCAATCAGCCAAGTTTTATACCGCTCAACATGCTGCTTTAGAAATTGAGGTGTTTAAATTCTGGTGTTTAAAACGTTGTCTACAAATCAAGAGATGCCATATTCTAATCTCGATCCTGGCTCGGGTGTCATATTTTCCTTTATACAGTGGTTCAGGTGTCGTCAGTTGTTGTTGCAAAATATAAACTAAGTCCTTTCATTGATCAATGTTTTACCAATTTTCTTCAACGTTTTAGCAACACGTGGTTCAATATTATGCCTATTCATGGTTCAATATTTTACAAGTAAATGGTTCAACCTACACATGTATTTGGTTCCATTTTACTTTAAAGGCTAACAACTCAGCAGTGTAAATTAATTAGATTAACCATGATAATGTCCTTTTTAACCTTCAGAACTGTTTTTCATGGTTCTAACTCGAAAATGATTGTAACTTTAATAGAAAATAGAGACTTTCAACAGCCAATCAAAAACAAGTTTCCATACCCTATCGAATATTTTCTACAATCAGGATATGTCAGATTTGATTCTTGGTCCTGGTTTGGGTTTTCGCAGAGTGTCACATTTCCTTTTAAACAGTAGGTTCAATGTCATCAAACGTTGCATGCAAAGTATAACCTGAGTAAAGTAATTGTCCAATATTTTACCAGATTTTTTCAATGTTTCACCATTGCTTTGTTCAATATTATACCAGTTCATAATTCAGTATTTTGCCAGTAAATGGCTCCAACTACATATGTGTATAGTTCCAGCTGAAACAAAATTCTGTTTTAATGTAGTTTTCTATTTAAGGTTCATGTAAAGTATCAAATCATGTTAAAATGTTTCACCATTTTATTCAGCTATTACAATGCCTAAATTTGGTTCAAGTTAGCATGAAATTTTAAACTGATTGTTTGAATAAACAAGAAGTAGCAAATTGCCTTGAGTATTACAAATATCGTGAGAATTAATAGTTTCCCATCACATATGCATTCTACACTTCAGTTTTTATTTGTTTAAATAATTTTTATTTTTTAAACTACTAAGTACATTAAAGTGCTAAGAAATATATCTTGTGCAAGAGTAATATAGATAGTATAACTCTTGATATACATTGTAAATTAATATAGATAATATTCACCCAATATTTACTTTCTCATTCTTCGAATAACTGTCTGTGAATATACACATTGTGGCATTTGAAATATAAATCATTATCAAATGATTTAACAGATTACTATATGTAAAAACTTTACGTTCTGAGAATAACATTTCGAGTCAGGTTTTACAATTCCTTTTAACAGTCAGTTTTGTTTTAACAGTCATCTGTAGTCTTTTCTAGAAATGTGAGCTATGTAAAATCTCTCTTATTGGTCTCTTACATCCTTTTTCGTATTTTTCTTAAATCGTTTTTTATCTAAGATATGTTGAATTAATGTGCGATGCAGCTTCTAAATTTACTACAAATTTAGAGTGTACACACATATTATAGTGTATAAATAACAGAAAAAACAATGATACTGGATAATATACGTCAGATATTTTATAGAAAATGTTTGATTATACATTACAAGCCGGTCTTCGCCCGTTTAGCCGGTCGCTTCCGAGCGGGACCCAGATACAAAGTACTACTTGGGCCCCACCCCTAGATAATGACGGGTAGGGCCCAGTAGTGAATTGTCAGGGGGATCACGAAAAAAAATATTTATGTCACGAAATCTTTATTTAAGTGCTTTATTTTTATATTCTTATTAGTTATTTTCATATAGTTTTAGTTTAAAGAATTTAATTTATATTTTTCTGGTTGCATGCAAAATTCAATTTCTGGGCCCCAAGCGAAATCAGAGCGATAAACTGCACTATACATCTGGGCCCCACTGGGAAGCGACCGGATGATATATAATATAAAATCAGCAATAGCTCCTTTTTTCGTCTAATCTTCCGCAATCGTTTTCAGAGCCAATTTTGCCCACAAACTCGCTAGCTCTAAAATCGCTGAAATACATGATTAACTACTTTTTTGTAGATTTGTAAAGCGGAGTTTAACTTTTTTACTTAAAACTGCTGTTGAGATATGGCAAAATTACCTAAAACTTTCGACGCACACTGTGACCACCTTGATGGATTATTATCTAAAATTGCTGAAACACATGTTTAACTAGTTTTTAGTACGTTTGTTATTCTAAATCTCAAGCGCCTACCTATTACTAAGATATGGCAAAATGACATTAAAAATTCGGCCCCCATTTAACCCCTTTAGTGGCTGAATTTCTAAAATCGCGGAAATACACGTTTAACTATTTTTTAGTAAATTTCTTATTCTGAATATGTGGTATCAAGCTTCTAATTAAAAATTCTGCTGAAATATGGCGAACATTCGAAATGACCTAAAATTTTCGCCCACCCCCCATTTTGAATTTTCTAAAATCGCTGAAATATGTGTTTAATTATTTTTATAGCAGATTTGTTATCCTGAATTTCATGCTCTTATCCAAAACTACTGATGAGATATGGTAAAAAAGTGAAATCATCGAAAATTATCGACCCCCCATTTAACTCCCTTAGTATTTGAATTTCTGAAATCGCCTAAAATACATGTTTAACTATTCTTTAGTAGATTTGTTATCCCGAAATTCACGCTCCTACCAATAATTTCTATTGAGAAATTGCAAAATGATATAAAATATTCGACCCACTATTTAACCCCCCTTAGTGGTCGAATTTCTAACATCACTGAAATATTTGTATAACTATATTTTCAAGGTATTTCTTATCCTGAATGTCACGCTGTTTTCTAAAATTGCTGATAAAATGTGGTGAAAAGGTGAAATCACCGAAAATTTTCAACCTTTCATTTAACCCCCTTTGTAGTTGAATTTCTAAAATCGCTGAAATACATGTTTAACTATTTTTTAGTAGATTTGTTATCCCGAGTTTCATTATTGTACATGTAATTTCTACTTCGATATGGCAAAATGACCTATAATATTTGACATCCTATTTAACCCCCCTTAGTTACTGAATTTCTAAAATTGCTGAAATACATGTTTATCTATATTAGGGGGCCCAGGCCCCTACTCGCTAACGCTCGCCAACACCCCGTGAATTGCAATGCAATTCACATTGAGACCGATACACGGTCTCAGTTCGCTTCGATCGCTCGCGCCTTTTTATTTTTCTAATAATTCCAGCCGGAATAAGTACTGCAATAAATCATTTGAACATATAAAATTGACAATTTTTTTAATGTAAAAAAGTAATCGAAAACACAACTAAAAATGCATTTAGTTGATGCTACTAATGGACATATAAATCATTTAAATACTATGAAAAAAGGATCTTAGATTTTACTTCATTGAAATTGAAGAAAAATCATTTTTACTTCAATAAAACATCAACAGATGGCAGCAGGGGATTCTAAAAAGTTTATATTTTACTATCACGGATTTTTTGTGTGAGTGAAATTCGTAAATAAATTCTAAATAAGAGTTGAGAATTCAATATTACTCATAATTAAATGACAATATTATTCATAATTAAAATGAGGAATCATCTCAGACGCTTTGGATTACGTTCATATTATTTTATTTTTAATAATTGCTAGCTTGAGTTTCAGTGCTCTGACACTGACCGCCATATTGGAGGTGGAGCTAACACAATCTTGTCTGTTCATTGGTCTGAGCTCTGGAAACTACGGTTGTTGCCAACGATGAGGTAGAAATTCAGCCCTATTTCCGCGCCACGTAAGACAAATATATATATAGATTTTTTGTTGATTTGTTATCCTGAATTCCGAGCTCCTAATTACAAATGCTGCTGAGATATGGCGAACAGGCTAAATGACCTAAAACTTTCGATCCCCCATTTAGCCCCCTTAATGGACGAATTTCTAAAATCGCTGAAATATGCGTTTAATTATTTTTTTTTGTAGATTTGTTATTCTGACTTTCACGTTCCTACCTAAAACTACTGCTGAGGTATGACGAAAACGCGAAATGACTAAAAACTTTCAACCTCCCATTTGACCCCCTTAGTTGTTGAATTTTAAAAATCGCTGAAATATGTGTTTAACTAACGTTTAGTACATTTGTTATCATGAATTTCGCGCTTTTAACAAAAACTGTTGCGGAGATATGGCGAAAAGGCAAAATGACCTAAAACTTTAGACCCCCCTTTAACCCCCTTAATGGTTAATTTCTAAAATAGCTGAAAAACGTGTTGAATTATCTTTTTAGTAGATTTGTTATCTTGAATTTCACGCTCTTACCTAAAACTTCTGATTAAATATGGTGAAAATGCGAAATCAACGAAAAATTTCGACCCCCCCCCCATTTAACCCACTTAGTGGTTGAATTTCTAAAATTGTCTGAAATACATGTTTAAGTATTCTTTAGTAGAATTGTTATCCCGAATTTCACCTTCGACCCCCCATTTAACCCCCTTAGAGTGTCAAATTTCAAAAATCCATTTTTAGAGGGTGCCTACATTGTGCAAAGAACGTGTCTTCCAAATTTCATTGTTCAAGAACAAACGGTTGAGGCTCGGCGTTTATTATGAGAAAATCAAGCTACTCTTTGATTAGTATAGTTCGAATATTAATCTTTATTTGTGGTCTGTACTAAGTTATGAAATAGTAAGCTGTATGTAAGAATCGCTCCAAGTGCTCCCATAATGATATTCCTTTTCATATTTACAAATCCCCACACAGACAAAGATATTTCCTTGCAGTTTTTAATTAACCGGACGAAACTTAAATCTCTGTAATTGCTCTCTTGTAATTTTCTTAATTCTTTTTTGATATGTAGAGAAGATGTGTTGATTCGCGAAGCTAATTCTACCTTTATTACGAGGCTGAATAAACTAACAACGCATGCACCTAGCGAAATATAAAAATGTATTGATCCAGGATTTTCATCGTAAAAGACAACTACCAATCCATGGTAAACCTCCGAAGCATTATACAGAAATGGTATGAATATTAAAAAGCCAACTATGTTGTCCAATTTTTCAGCTAATGATGTTATGTCGAAGTACATATCTGTTAAGACAGTAAAGTTGATTTTCACTCGATTATTTAGCTTTGGTCGAAAACTCTTCAGTAGACTTAACAAATCGCAGCAAATACTGACATAATAAAAGTCAAAAACATCTCGATGAAAAACCATAAATATTACATAGAAAGTAGCATAACATAAAGAAATGCAGAATTTAATGTAAGTATTTTTTATGCTAATATCAAACAAATGTGGGCTTATAACATCATATTTATACAATGGAAATGTCAATCCTGCAATAAGTAATACTCTAATGCTGATTAGAATTCCAATAAATATTAGCACCCAGCGAGGATGTTTGCAACTTATTTCTACTCTGCGTGATATTACTTTTGCAAATTTGCGCAATCCATATATGTTTTTCCACAAATAAATACGAAATAAGATACTCGTTACGTAAAAACAAGAAAGAATAAATTGATATCTTTTATCTTTTATTTTAGTGAAGAATATAAACGAAACGCAATCAATCACTTGAATAGTAATTATAATTGTGTTTAAAACAGTGTTCAGAAACTTAATTGAAACTCTACGTTTTCTTTCGTTTGCCTCTTGATGTTTTTTTGTAGTGATACTGAATATGCCAGAAACATTGAAGAGGTAAAATATGTATTTGAAAATATTTGTCTTTTTTGGGATAGTAACAGAATGTGTTTTTTTCTGATCCATCCCTAAATAAATATAAATTAATTATAAGCACGGTTCTTCATTGAAATGCAATTTAAAATTTTTATGAAATGTAAACTGCTGAATGTGTTAAAGTTTTACTGAATTAAGCTAAATATTCTGGTGAATCTTCAAGTTGTATTAGCTTCTCTAAAATAGCTGTCGAGAATTTCAAAATGTATCTGTTCGATAATGTATATGAAAAAATACTAATTAAAATTATAAACAATTCTGTAAAAAGGACAGAAATTTCTTTTGACAAAAATTCAAACATATTAAAGATAATTTTCAAATTGAAGATGCTAAATTGATTTCTGAATTCTCAAGTTACGTACAATCTGACTTATTTTTAAATATAAATACAAGTAATATATATTTAAATGCAAGATATAATTAAACCATTTCTTAAGACCAGGATATATACAAGATTGAAGACGATGTCTTGATTTTTACAATTAAAAACTATTAATAAAATATAATTTAGTATATCAGTCACACAGTTGGGCTCTTGTAAAAGTTGAAAAACTTATGGATATAAATATAAAACGAACTTAAAGTCATTCTGCAAAAGAAGAAATATATACAGGTTTAAAGTTGATTTCTGTAAACTTTGCTTGTCTGTATCCATAAAGGACATTACGATTTTTTTTTTAATAAGAAATATTTTCAACTGTCTGTTTTAAGGCTCTTTGTTTAATTCTTACTAATAGTTCACCCTTTCCCTGTATATATTTATATATCTTGTTCACATTTTCAATCGTTAATAAATTATTTTTATTCATTCACTCAAGTTCAAATACATTTTTTTTTTTAATTTGCAGTGGATGACACTTGATGTTAATACAGTTTTTTCAAATATTAATTCATTAATTAAATTAAATTAATTAATTTTAGTTTTATAGGGAAAAAATATCAACACGCAGCTGACTTATTTCAGACATTAGTTCCATTTAAAAGCACTCACTCACAAGTCTTGATAGCGCAGTCGGTTAAGCTCTGAGCTCGTAACCACAAGGTCCCAGGATCGAGTCTTGCCTGAGACGGAAGGAAATTTTCCCGTACTCGAAAATAATTTTCTCTTATATATAATATTTAGCAGGATATAAATTTAGGAATAAATACCATCAGTGGCGAAGCGTGTAGATCGCTGGAAGATAATTGACATTATTTTTTTTTTAAATATTACTTGTTTCAAATTCTTTTTCCATTCTTATAATTTCTTCTCACTCAAAATACAGTTAAAGTATTTGAATCATTTAACATGGTTTTTATTTGCATCTTCTTAAATTTATCTCTACCCTCATGTTTAATATCCTATATTTTCAAAGTATTGAATGCCTACAGACAAAGCAGACATTCAACGAGTATATGAATCTAAGTAGCTATTCACTCGTGAAACAAGAAGTCCTTTTAGATAAACTTATTCACGACATTCATGGCAATAAAAGAATATGCAACGTAAACAACGGTGTTTTGTTTAGAAAACATTTGTGTTTTATACAGCTATTGTCATTTATTTCCCTAGAAACGAATTTATTATTTGATTTAAAAAACATACGAAGCAAACATGCACTATTTATCATTGACACTTTATTGACAATAAACAAATGAATTAGGCATGGAAACATTACATGTATCCATCATGAATCGCATAAATCACATGTATCCATCAACATAATTCAATCTATATAAATGGGAATAATCCGATTTAGTCTATTATAAACTTATTAAATCGTGGAAAGTTATAGAAATGGGTATGTCAACAATTAAGGTATTTTATAGAACACGAATAGGAGCAAATTTAATTATATTATTGTAACCTGGTTTCTTTTTGTTACTATAAAAATAATAAATTTCAATATAAAATATCTATTTTTTTTTTTAATTCGAAAAGCATTTTAATTATTATTTTTGAAATATATTTATATTACGATATGTTATTGACAGATTACTGAAGGATACGAAAACAAAATTAAAGTTTCCAAAACATGTAATGGACATTTCAGTTCTTAAGTAGCTTTCATTACAAAAAGCTACCTATTGCAGCCGTTCGGAGGAAAGCAATTCCAGAACATTTTGTTATGTTTGCACCGATCATGACCCCCAGACCCCAAAACCACTCTCCGTTCAAATGTTGATTTATATATATATATATATCTTACATTTTTCATGCTCTAACTCTCTTATTTATGAACCGATTTCGATGTTACTACGTATGTATATAGGACATACCGAGGTCTGGACCAAGTTCCTTGGCCAGCTTCATCAGCCCCCTTGTTTCAAATGTTTTTTTTTAATTATTTAATGTTTAGTTAATGTTTTTTTAATTTTTAAAAATTCAAAAATCAGTACAAAAAATTATAAATGGAAAAAAATATTTTCTTTAAGTGTTAGATCGTGATACAATGATTTCGGAATATTTTTTGTTTTGGCTTTATCTTAAAAAATGGCTAAAATATGGCACTTTGAAATTCTAGAGTGGCTGAGATTTTGAACGACTAATGTACACCATCTAATTTATTTGCATATTAAATTACATTATTATTATTATTATTATTATTATTATTATTATTATTATTATTATTATATTCATTATTATTATTATTATTATTATTATTAATATCATTGTAGTTTGAATTATAGAATCGTGGAAAAATGAAAATCTCATAAAGGGAGAGAATGTAGGAGTAAAAAGGAAAATCTCATAAAGTCAGAGAATGTAGGAAAAAAAAGGAAAACCTCATAAAATGAGAGAATGTAGGAATAAAAAGGAAAATCTCATAAAGTGAGAGAATGTATGAACAAAAAGGAAAATCTCATAACGTGAGAGAATGTAGGAATAAAAATAAAAATCTCATAAAGTGAGAGAATGTAGGAATAAAAAAATTAAGTGTTTTTAGTGGGATTTATCATACAGTCAAAAGTGATTTATATTCTTTATATGTCAAAAGTGTTTCTAAATACTCTTAATTAAACATGGATGAGATTTGATAAAACTGTTACAGTACAGCTTTATTTTTTTTAATTTCATGCACATAAGAAATATATTTTCTTAATATAATTATTAATACTTTAATAATTTTGACGATAATTTAATAGGATGAAAGTGTCACTTAAGCATGAAAATTCATGAGGAGTAATTTTATTAGAAATTTGTTTGAAGTTTGTAGTATTGTAGAAACAGGGAAAAAGGACAATCTCATAAAGTTAGAGAATGTAGGAACAAAAAAAATTAAGTGTTTTTAGCGTGATTTATCATACAGTCAGAAGTGATTTATATTATTTATATACAAAAAGTGTTTCAAATTAGTCTTAATTAAACATGGATGAGATTTGATAATACTGTTACAGTACAACTTTATGTTTTTTTTTGTTTTTTTTTAATCATGCATATAAGAAATATATTTTCTTAATATAATTATAAATAATTTAATAATTTGACAATAATTTAATTATGTTGATAATTTAATAAGGATGAAAGTGTCATTTAAGCATGAAAATTCATAAAGCGTAGTTTTCTAAGAAATTTGTTTAGTAAAGTCTGTACACTTTAAGTTCTTAAGTATTGACAATTAAAAGCATCACTGCAAAACTCTTACTTTGATAAAACTTTCTCTCTTTGATAATGTAATAGCGAATTTTTAAAGAAAAATATAATTTATTTACAAGGAAAAAAATTACCTAAAAATTGTGCATAACAGTAAGCTTAAATTTAATCTTTTCTAGTTAGTTTAGGAATCGAAAACAATATTTTAAAGTTAATAACAGTACTCTAAAATGCCATCGATCTTTTACTTCCGTGTTTTCTCTAGTACTCTATCAATGTCGTTGTGAATAGATGAAAGAAACATGATTAATTTTCAACGAAAAAACAGTCTTTGAGAAACTTTCAGGTATTTTACATTAAAAAGTTTAATATATATATATATATGTATATATATATATATATATATATATATATATATATATATATATATATATATATATATATATATATATATATATATATATATATATATTATTGATAGTAGTTTACTGACTTGATTAACTTTCTTGATATGGTCAATGTCCACTGAAAATTGTACAAAAGTTAAAATTCTCTCAAGCAATAACGAATATTAATTCGAATTTGAAACAAGAATAAATGCAATAGTACATCGACATTAAATCAAATCAATCTGGAACTGAATCATGGTCAAAATGCACACCACAAATCACTTTGTGGTTAAAAACCACAAAGCTTGAAACACTTTCATAAAATGTGATAAAGACATAAACGATGTAAAGTAAATGAATAGCACAATGTAAAACTAGTCGTTGGGGGCCACCGTATTACTTAACCATCATGGATATGCATAATATAAAAGATGAAAATAAAACATGTGTAAACTATTTATAAAATGCATTGTAATTCGAATAAAAGCGTGGCTTGATGACGTCATAAACTTTAAATTCTGTATTACTGAACTTATAACTCCAAATTTGATAATCTTATTAAATAACGGTTTACTGCGTCGGATTAAACGTCTCATTTCCAATTAAAATATATATTTGAGTTGAAACTTGAATGAATTACAGGGTCATGAAAAATCGAGGAGTGTCGAAAATAGGATTACAAATATCTCGGCAACTCATTGTCCGACCGCCTTCATTCTTTATGCAAAATTTGTGTTTTTTTTCTTTTGTCTTTTATATTCACTCCTTAAAATAAACAATTTCGTAAAATATTATATACCTTTTATCAGAAAGAATATTTCGAGAGTCCGAAAAAATAGTTCCGGATAATCGAGGTTGCTTAAATTGAATAAGCTTCTTCCCATTATTACATACTAAGTACATATCAAATTTCAAGTCTCTATCTTAACTTGTTCGGGAGAAAGTTAGTTTACAGACACACACACAGACACACAGACAGACGGACGGCAACTTTTTTTTTTCTAAAAATATGTTTTTCGGAATCTCCAGTGTCTGAAACGTATAAATGCGTCATTTGTTTTTCGATTTCCAAAATGATTGCAAGACTTACGCTATACTACGTATGATGGGTAAGTAATATACAATAACTTCTTCCAAGTTACCAACGATTTTGAATAGCATTCCCTATCTTTAGAAACTTCATAAACCAATTTATTTTTGCGATTTAAAGCAGAGGTTAAAAAACAAAGTTTATTTTGCTGCTATTGATTTTCGGAAACGTTTCCGAGTGGTTCTTTAAATCTCGAAAATATAGTGGATTATTAGATTTCTAAAGAAACAGAACTCATTTTAAATTGTGGGTTCTAGGAAGATGTTATTGAATTTTTGCATTTGTTGTTGTATTATATTTTTGTAAATCAAAAAGCAGTTGTCTTTTATAACAGTTCAAAACATTTCTTTTTTACAATACGCGTTTTACAATACGCGTTTTACAATACGCGTTTTACAATATGCGTTTCTTTTTTAATCAAACAAGGAAGAAAAATCATGCGCCAAGCATAGATTATGTAACACTTTCCAACACTTCCAAAATAATTTTGAAAATCTTTACGGTAAGGTGTAAGATTATATCTAACTAAACAATTTTTAAAACGCATAACATATTTAGAAATCCTATTTTAGGAATTACCATCAATGTTTGGGAAAATATCCGAGCTCTTCTGTGCACCCCTCTATATGATCTATAAATTTGCATATATATATACTAAATAGGATGCTATATTTTAGTTCAGTTAGGAAACGCGTAGAACAGTTAAAAATTTCCCTTCTGGAACCTCCGACAATAAAACGAAATGTAATCGATAACTTTTGTGCTGCCTTGTATACAATCTATACAACTTATACACACCAAGTAATAGAAAAAAAATATTTAAATTTAAAAACACGTTTATCGACTGAAAAAGCCTTTCCAGCAATTATTATTAATAAACAGTACTTTAACCGAATTATTTTGTGTGTCCCTGTAAATGAACGATGAAAGCTATACACACAATATACTATAGTAAACCTCTTGTAATCCACGTTAGTGATATTTATCAATTTAAATATGTTTGAAATAGTTGAACATTATTAAAATAAACTGTAAACGATTTTTCTTTCAAATCTGTAATGTAACGGAATTCTTTTGAGTATCCCTGTAGAAGAGCTATAAGTACTATAAACACTACATTTTATAATTAATAACTTGTAGCGCATCTCAGTGATACATATCAATTTCAATATGTTTGAAATCATGTAACATCATTAAAATAAACCGCAAATGATTTTTCCCCATTTACCGCAATGTAACGGAATTCTTTTGAGTGTCCCTATAAAAAAAACTATAAGTGCTACACACTTCATTTTCAATACCGAGCACGCCACAGTAAGCCTCAATAACATATATAAATTGCATGACGATACGAGTATATTTATGCGAGTTAGTACACTGACAGACAGATACCCAGACGGCAGACAGACATACAGACAAACCGATCACATTTCAACTATGTTGGAAAGTGTTAAAAAGTCACTTAATGTTTTTATGCTATCATTAAAAATTATAAAAAGTTATATGATATCAGTTATTAATATTCAAGGATTTTATTTATATAACAAAAGGCTTTTTCTTCGTTTTTATGATTATGACATATTTTGTATGTTATTTCTATTTATTGTATTCACTCTTAAATTTTATTGTAAAGTTAAATGTTTAACAATATATTATTTATCTAAGTTTGTGTACAAGTTCCCTTTTCTGCATTATACAAACTTAAGTTCTTTAATTAACTACCACAATATGATGTCGATGCTTTAAACGTTTTAACTAAGAAAATCGAACCGAAATCATTATATACGTGAATGTTTATTTCATATCAATCCTATTTTAAGCCATTATATTATGTACTTCTAACTCTGCTTTTCATCCATTTAATGGATTTTAAAGTATAGGAAGATAAATCACATATATATCGCTACTGCAATGGATATATATGTGATAATAGAGATTATAGAGATGGGATAATAGAGATTAGAGATACAATACGACATAACGATAAAGTGTAATTGCATTATAGTGAGACTTTGGCTACTTAAATGAATATAAGTTTTCTGTAAATTTATATGTTTAAAAATTTATTAATCGTATAACTTTGTGTAGAAGTTCCCTCTTCTGTATTATACAAAGTTAAGATCTTCGATTAACTACCACAAAAAGATGTCGATGCTTTAAACGTTTTAACTAAGAACATTGAACCGAAAACATTATATACGTGAATGTGTATTTAATATAAATCTTATTTTAAGCCATTACATTATGTACTTCCACCTCTATTTATCATCCATTTAATGGATTTTAAAGTATAGGAAGATAAAACTCATATGTATCGCTACTGCAATGGATAATATAGATTAGAGATATAATACAACATAACGATAAAGTGTAATTGCATTATGGTGAGACTTTGGCTACTTAAATGGACATAAGTTTTTCTGTAAATTTATATGTTTAAAAATTTAGTAATCGTATAACTTTGTGTAGAAGTTCCCTCTTCTGCATTATACAAAGTTAAGTTCTTCAAGTAAGTACCACAAAAAGATGCCGATGCTTTTAACGTTTTAACTAAGAACATCGAACCGAAAATATTATATACGTGAATGGTTATTTTATATCAATTCCATTTTAAGACATTACATTACGTTACTTCTAACTCTATTTATTATCAATTTAATGAATTTTAAAGTACAAGAAAATAAAACTCATATATATCGCTACTGCAATAGATAATAGAGATAAAAAAACTAACTTGCGCCGTTAGACGCCCACGAGTGTAGCCGGCGTCACGATTACGACCATCGCGCCCATGTCCCTAAGGGACATATATCGCACCAGAAGCTTTGTCTCGCTTCGGCGCTGCGATCGGCCTGGGGCCGCTCCCCAATGCTGACCCTCAAGCCATTTTACCAGGTATCGAATTCATAGGTCGCTGCGCCAGTAATCCCGCTCATGGGAAACTTCCGCGTGGAACAGACACCTAATGAACCGCCGAAGAACCCCCGACGGCTTCGCTCGCGAAACCCCATAAGGGGAGACGGTCGCTAGGTCATATGTCGAGTTACCTTGACGGCTTTTGCTTTTCCACGGCTTCCGAACATTGACATGCATAGAAGGGCAAGCAACTAGTCTCTTCGGTCATGAGATTCACATGTTATTCACACTAAAAAGAGAGGAAGGCGCTCTCTCCGGCCCAGGACCACGAGGAAATTTGGTCCTTTCCCATGGGAGGGATTCGGATAGGCTGTCCCTACGTAAATCGGCGCGAGGTTGAACCCCCCTAGGCGGAACTAGACGGTAACCAAGCGATCCCCGATCTACGAGATCATCCACATAGCATATCACTCAAAAAAACGGAAGGACCTTAAGAAACCACTTTCGGACTCTAGAGGACTGGCTGTCTGGCTGTCACCCGCCTTGAGGATCCGCTTTTGGCATATGATCGGGACAAGCCCCAAGCTCAAGGCAGGAAGGTCTCTACCGTCCAAACGACACCATCGTCTCCGGATTAACTAAAATTTCTTACACCATCAATCATAAGTGGCAGCCCTATTTATCAGGGCGTGCCATGGGAAAACATTTACAAATTGAAAAGTAAATTATAGTAAATTATACAAACTCTAATTCACAAATGGCAGCCCTATTTATTCAGGGCGTGCCTGATTTTATACAATGTTTGAATATTATAGATTATATACACAATATTTAAAGCTACAGTTTTTTACAGGTAAGTAGATTAAAAAAAAAATGTATACACAATAATTATATAAGTTACATGTTTTACAAATTTCAATATTTACACATTATACATAATAGCTCTTTGCAAGATGATAACAGTAATTTTCTAAGTTTAACAACATTTTCCATTCTTTAAAAGACAACCCTAAGAAATGTCTGCCCTCATGATTAACCATGCAAGAAGTAGATGAATGAATATATGAATTGTAAAGTAACAATTATGTATTTACAGGTAGTACACTTGATATATTTACATTTTACTAGATAATCAATTATATTGATTATTTTAACTATTTAATTGTTAGCAAGATTTTCCGAACATTTATACACTTAATTATAATGAGTAATGCAATGAATACTACACTCGAATAATATACAAATATACACGATGAATAAAACAATGGAAAATTTATATTTGAATAATAATCACTTATATACAATGAATAAAACTAGAGTAATATACTTGATGAATAAACACTTATAAACAGAAAATATATTTAAAGATACATAACACCGCAAATTAAGAGGACAACCGTCTCCATGAAGCGAAATAACCTTCACAGGACGAGCAATAGCAGGATTAAAAAATATTTTAGATTTAAAAATAAAATTTGTATTTTATAAAAGAATATTTCTCATTTAAGATATTATAATTTTGATATAATTTGCCTAGTGATTCATTATTATTAATAATATCCATCATGTCCTCGAGGAGTGTTGGAAATTTCCTATGAAATTTATATTTCATAAATCTACACTTCCCGAAGACATAATGGATAGGATCACCCCTCTGGCCACAAACACATAGATCATTATCCATTTTACCGATTTTATTTAAGAATGTAGGAAAACTGCCGCAGCCCGTGAAAAAATATATTGAGACTTTATCTTTAGTTATTAATTTAGTGTTGACTTCTGGCACAAGCTGATACGTAAATCTGCCGCTCCCTGAGTTATCCCAGTTGTACTGCCACCTTTCCAGTAATTGATCTTTGATACATTTATTTAAATATGAGCGTGGAAATTTTATTCCGCGCTCTACTGGAAGGTTGGAGTACTGAGCAGCATCATTAGCCAGCTTGTCCGCCAGTTCGTTGCCTATTGTACCCGCGTGTCCTTTAACCCATGTTAGATAAAATATTTTGTTTTTATTTTGATGTATTAGTTGCTGTATATCATAAATTGCTTTAAGTGTTGGAAATTGATTTGTTAATGAAAGGATTGTTGATTGACTATCTGATAAAATTTGAAATTTATTAAAGTTAGAATTTATTGCCCATTCTATTGCTGTTATGGCCGCGTGCAGCTCTGCTTGGTAGACTGTGTTTTCTGGTTGAATTTTAGTAGTTTTTTCGTCTATTTTTATGTTGTTCTGAAAAATCACCAATGAGAAAGCTGTATTAGAATCCACCTTAGAACCGTCTGTGTATATGTGTATAATATCTATGTTATTTAAGATTTTGTCTATTGTTATTAGATTATTTAAAAAGTTTTCTGGGTTAATTGTATATTTGTAAAGCTTTTCTTCTATGTCATTTTTAGTTATTACCTTATTATCTTTTAATAATATCTCTGTGTTGTTTAATATTTTATATTTTAAGTTTTTATGTTCTAACGTTAGTAATAGTGGTGGAATACCTAGTAGTGTCTGTAATGTGTGAGTTGAAGTATTTTTATATGTTTTTGTTATTGATATTAAACATAATCTTTGTATGCTCTGGAGGTTACGTTTGTCAATAACTCTTAAATCGTCGAACCATACCTCCGAGCCGTAAACTATTATTTTCTCTAAGACTGTGATGTACCAGGTTCTAAGGCGTGATCTATCCACTCCCCATGTGGCTGAAAAAACGCGTTTTATTGAAGATGTTAATAATACTATTTTGTTTTTAATTTTTTGGATGTGTTTATCCCATTTAAGATTTGATTGGAATGTTATACCTAAGATATTTAAGTCGGTGACACCTTTTATATTGGATTGTTTTAATTTAAAGATTGGTGGACGACTCACCAAGGCATTTTTACCCAACAGAATGTACGATGTTTTATCTGATGATATTTTTAGCGAGAGGTCTTCACATATTTGGGCAAAAAGGGCAATTCTTTCATTTGCCTGCAATTCTAAATCTCTTCTATTGTTTGCGCGTATAATAAGATTGAAATCATCGCAAAAGGCATAAAGATTAGTGAATTTAGTGTAGAATATTTTTAGTATTTGATTGGCCACAAGGAGCCACAGGAGAGGGCCGAGACACGAACCCTGTGGTCAACCTTGGGAAGTAGGACGTTTAATGTTATTATTTAGGTAATCGGTAATGATGAGTCTGTCTGAAAGAAAGCTTAGGAGAAAGTTTATAAGATATTTTGGGACTGGCAGGGTTTTGAGAATTCTGCCCAATGTTGTCCAGTCAATATTATCAAACGCCCCCACAATGTCAAATGATACGAGCGCGCAGTATTTATTTGATTTTAGATAATTATTAATTTTATATTTTAATCTGTTAAGTAATTGTACTGTACTTTTTCCTTCACGGAAGCCAAATTGAGATTTATGTAAGTAGTTATTGTTTTCTAGATAGTAATTTAGTCTATGTTTAAGCATGCGTTCTAGGATTTTGCCCAGCATCGGGAGAAGGCAAATGGGTCTATATGAAGTTGGCAGTTTAGGATTTTTATTGTTTTTTGTGAAAAATATAACGTTAGCTATTTTCCAATTTTTTGGGAAATAATTTAAATTTAAACATTTATTGAAAAGATCACGAATTAAGTATTTGTATGATTTTAAAAGATTTTTTATGAGGTATGCGTCTATTTTATCGTGACCAGGGGCTTTAAGATTGTTTTGTTCAGATAATGCTGTTTTTATTTCTTTATTTGAGAAGAGTGGGGGGGGGACTATCTCCCCTGCTGGGGCTAAAAGTAACGGAACAGTTGGATTTATTGGAAAATGATGTGTTAAAAGATTTTGAAATGTTTCTTGTTTTGTAATGTAAGGTGAAGAACCTTCCAAGGATGTGTGAATAAAGTGTTGGTTTGATAAGTTTTTGTTTGTTGCAATTTTGAACGCCTGCCCAAAGGTGTCTTTTGTATTATTACAGAATTTTTTCCAGGAATTTAATTTTTCGCTTTTTATGTGTTTTTTATATAGCGCTCGCTCACGTTGTAGAAGCGTTCTCCATTTTGAGTCACCCGATGACCTCCATATTTTCCTTAGAGCTGATATTTTGTTTCGGTGGGATCTTAGCGCGTCAGTCCACCAGTCAAAAGTTGGGTATAGTTTAAGTTTTTTAGTTTTTAATGTTTTTTGACATGTTTGGTTAATTTTGATATTGAAGTCTTCTAGCCAATTATCCAATTTGTCATAGGTGTCAACCGATGTAAGTTTAGTGTGTAAGTCCGTGGCCAAAGGTCTGAAGAATTTGTTAAATTTTTTGAAGGTTGTATACTTTGTTTTAAACCTTTTGAGATCTATTGTTGAGGGTGTTAATGAAAGAGAGAAACAAATATACCTATGATCAGATAGCGATACGGATTCTGTGTCCACGTACCAGGAGTCGACGAAGTTGGTTAGATCCTGAGTGCACACGGTGACATCTGGGTTTCCCCGACATGGACGACCCGGCTCTCCTATGAACGAAGGTGGTGATTCCGTATCGTTTATGAGTGTTAAGTTCTTTGAAAGTAGTAGGTATGTTAGGATGGATCCCCGTTCATCCTCCTTTTGGTAGCCGAGCAATGACAAGTGCACGTTGAGATCTGCTCCCAAAATCAGGTGCTGAAGGGGCATGAAGAAATCCAGCCATTTTAAGTCCTCTCGGAAGTCTCCTGATGGTTTTGAATAACAGGATCCTATTGTTATTGGTCCTGTAGATGATGTTAGATTCACGAAAACTGAATTATGGTCGCTGTAACATTGAACTACCTCCACATCAGGGCGTGTTACTACGATTGCAGCTGTATTGTTCCCCGATGTGAAGGTTTGCCAAGACTTGGAGGGGACTGCTCATATTTTTCCTTCCTGTGAATAATAGTCCTGAATCAGCAACACTAGGATCTTATTCTTGTTGGCATGGCCCATGAGATTCCCAGTTGCTGCTTTAGATTTTTGTAAGTTTATTTGAAGAAAGGTCAGTTTGTCGATTTTATTATCTATTTTGTTAACTATTGTATTGGATGAAGCTGAGGTTTTATGCTGTATGGGGATTGGATGAATATTGTCTATGTTGAATTTAAAAACTGTTGTTGTGCGTAGATGTTTCTCTGTTGGATGTAATAATGGAAGGCTGGACATTCGGAAGAGTCAGCCGAGTGAGGAAAGTCGCCCTGCGTTCCTGAGCAGTTTACGCATTGATGTTTTTGGGGGGATTTAGCCAATGAGCAAACAGAAGAAGCATGTTTTTTCGTGCAGTATTTACAGGACGTTTGAGATCTGCAGTTTGTATTAGCATGTCCAAAGCGCTGGCAGTTGCTACATCTGATTATAGGCAGGTAGGTGCTCACCCTACATGTAGAGAATCCAAATTGAATTTTTCGTTCCCGTAGCATATGGGCTGCTATATATTCCTCGACCTCCAGGATTAGTTGGTATTTTCCGTTTCCTTTTTTGAAGACTGCTACTGGATTTTCTGGATTGTAGAAGCTTTCCAACTGTTGCAATATTGTTTTCTCTTCCAGTATTTCTGGAATCCCCAGTATGATAATTTTCTTTAAATTTGTGGATTTATACGTTATTTCTATTATGTCTTTAAGTGATGTTATGTTTTCGATACTTTCCATTAGTTCAGTCGTTTGGTCGTCTGATGTAGTTTTGATTATTAGAGTGTTTCTATCTTTAGCTATTGCACAATATATGTTGGTTGTATTTGACGATGTTTTTATTTCTCTTGTTAGTATAAGTCTGATTTCATTTAGTGCGATATTAGTTGTGGACTTCCTCTTAATTAGAATTGCTGAACTTGAAAACTGCCGGTGATTCTTCATTTCCCTGTTGTGGATTTTATTTTGTAGATGGATTCTGGAGTACAAGCTCTTTGATGTTTCTCTCTGATCTGTTGTGGCCGCCTCTTCCTCCTGTTGCATCTCCTTTGTATTTGTCAATATCTTTTCCTTTGGCATTGTTATTGTTTTCTCTATCTTTATCAATTTCTCGAGTATCAACTGTATATCGGTTATCGTTGTTTCTTTCTTATTGTTCTCTAGAAGTTCTTCCACTAAATTTTGTTTCACTTCCAATTCCTCCATAATGTTCTGTAGTTGTTTTTCTTTTTTCTCCAACTCGTCCGATAAGTTTCGTTCTCTCAATACTGTTTCTTCCTGCATTTTTATATAGCTCTCATTAATTTCTGTTCCACTGGTAGCTAATTTACTTTCTTGTTCATTGATTACCTTTAGTTGATCTTTAATAATTTTGTTGAGGAGTTGTACTTGTTGTTCGTTTTTCTGGTTCTTATTTTGTATATCTTCTAAGTTTTTAAGATTTTCTTTGTGGTCATTGTACATTTTCGTTGATTTGGAGAATATCATGTCTAGGTATTTCTTTTTCTCACTCGACACTCCCTTGTACCTTTTTGCGTTCAGTTTTACGTATATATCTATAAGTTCTGGGATGTTTTTCGTTTGAGCCATTTTTTTGTTGAATCTATATTCCTCTATTTTTGGTGTCGATGTAAATTTGAATCTGGATGGGACCAGTCGTGGTTTTCTATTATTTGTGATTTTTGAGTCGCTAGCGAAATCTGCAGCTTCATCTTCACTGGTACTCGACTGATGATCTACGATGGATTTTTTCAGATGGACCAATGTTGGTGTCATTGAAATATTTTGTTCTAATATCGAGGTTTTCTCATACATAGTTCTTTTGTTTAAGTCATGATGTTGTTCATGAGATGCATTACCCTCATTTTCACTAACTTTATCACTCTCTTCCATTTTACTTATCTGTTCTTGTTATTTATGATTTTTAGTCAACAGTATATATTTCAATTAATTACTGGATCAGGCTCATTAGCTCCCCATACATGGTAAAGAAAAAATGGAATTTTGAAATTAATAGACTCGCCAAAATAGAAGAAAATAATTTAGAAAATAAAATAGAAAAAGCCTAAAAAAAAAAAAAAAAAAAAAAAAAAAAAAAAACCACTACGTCCAAATCGGTAAGGGATCCCGTGCTCAAAAATGGGTGATCGCAAAATTTATTATAATGAATGGTATAATACAGTTATAACATGATATATTCAGATAGCAATTGTTGGAGGTTGTTATTAATAGTGAATTAGACATAAAATTATTATAAAAAGTTAATTAAGACCAGGTGCAAATATATACATGAATATATAGCAACATTTCATTTGTAAACCAGATTTTATTTACTAACTTTGGCTAGATATTATGTCTGAATACTCTAGAACAGATAAAATGAAGACTAGTTTTAAACAATTACAGTCCTTAAGAAAATAATACCCTTGATTATAGACCAACAAAAAATTAATGATGAAAATAAAGAATTTTTTTTTTCCTTTTTTTTTTTTTTTTTTTTTCCACAACAATTTTCCATATGAACACTGCAATTAATTAAAAATGTATTAATTGAGAATTAGGTTAGTAATTCACCAATTAAGAGTTAATTGGGACGGATGCAGATGCTGTAGAAAAATAATAATATGGTTGAGCTGAGTGCAAAGTTCGGCTCCCGCAACAGTAGGAGGGAAGGGTCACCAAACTTACCCATATGGGAGCTACATCAAGAGATCCATGCTGCACTTGAGCTATGGGAGTATAGTAATGAGATAACTATTCCAAAGTAATAGAGGGCGCTACGAGCTGTAAGTAGTATTTGGTTGAATAATTGAAAGATTTAAAGACTGTAATAGAGGAGCTATCCGGGGATATGTGACATGACATGATTTTAAAAATCTATGAAAGATGCCCCTTATATAGGGGCCAGGGCCGACCCTGATCAGAAAAAGTTAAGTGTGATACAAGAAGATGAAATGACTAACCAATGGCCATTGATACAAGGTGAGAAAAATGATAATGAGATTAAATATTAGGGGATAATGGGGTAATGGCCCTGATTTAAGGGTCCAGGGGCCGCCCTGTAAGAGGAAAAGCATTTTAATGTATATGAATGAATAGGTCTCAGCGAGACCTTTAATTTGAGTGGTCGGAAGATGGGGTTTTATAGGAGTTAAAAATTTTGAAAAAGTTAAAAATGCTTCCGGAAGCCACCCACACAAATTAAGGGCTAAGAAAATATCAGATATGAAGAGCTCTAAGTCAGACCTTCAAATTGAGTGGTCGAAGGCAGGGTTTAGACAAGGTTTTATTTTATACCTTAAAGGGGGGGCTAGAGCCTCCCCTAAAAAGTTTAGCATTAAAATAAACCCCAAAAACGGACTCAGCGGCCCCAATACCCTACTAATAGGGTAAACAGGCCAATCTGAGCAAAATAAAGAATTATTTTAAAGTCGAAACGGACGGAGTACGTTGGTTCGAAACCAAATGTGTAAAAGATAATGTTTAATAGTAAATAGCAATATAAAGGCCCAACTAGGGTAAAGTATAGAATACTGTACTGAAAAAGCATCAATTAAGGTAAAAAGGACGGTAGCATAGTTAATATTAAGAGATAATTGAAAGAAAGTGGTAAAAGCTAAACTATATATATATATATATACATATACATACACATATATATATATACATATATATATATAAATATATACATACATATACACACATATATATATATATATATATATTTAAAGATATTAAAAGGGACGACCCATTAGACCAGCTCAATGAGTATTTAAGTGAGTGTAAAAGGAAAGCTATTGATGTATAAATCTACAATATACGGAAAAGCCCCATAATTCCATGCGCCAAGAGAATAATGCTGAATGTCAGCCTTGCATCCATGACCCAGCATAACTATACCCATAATGCACCACGCAATCCCCATAAGCAACCCAAAATACTATGCGATTGAATAATGAACTATTGTTTAACAAATCTCAAACCTGGACGTCCACAATGCCTTACACCATTTGTTTATTGTAGGCAACAATTTACACCAATAGCCATGAGGATTGAAAAATTTTTACCCATAATTCCAATGGAAAAATCTTTATTTTGTATTTTATAATTTACCCAGGATGCATATCTTTAACTTACTGGGCACAAGAAAAACAATTGAGAGCTCCATGGGTTTTCAGATAAAAATTATTAAACTTCCTATATTTTATGCTATGGACTGATATTTAAAGGTATCCTGTCCCTAACAATTAACAGCAGGAGCCGAAAGAAGACAACTCAACTAAACTCCACCGCAAAACAGAACCATAACCAACAAGAACGAAAAATCATGCGTCAAGCATAGATTATGTAACACTTTCCAACGCTTCCAAAATAATTTTACGAATCATACTCTTCAATAAGCTAAAAGATAACATCTAAGTAATCCAAATACTTTTATTCAGCCCTGTATAGGATCTATAGATTTGTATATATACTACATAGGATGCTAAATTTTAGTTCAGTTAGGAAACACGTAGCACAGTTTAAAATTCTCCGTCTGGAGTTAAATAATACGGAAATGTTTTCCCGAACTTTTGTGCTTCCCTGTATAGGATCTACAGAATTTATACACACCACGTAATAGACAAAAAGCGATTTAAAATTAAAATCGCGTTTAGTAACTTAAAACGCACTTCCAGGAATTATTGTTAACATACAGTAGAGAATTCTTTTGTGTGTCCCTGTAAATGAACGATGACTGCTATACACACAATATTCTGTAGTAAGTCTCTTGTAATGAACCTTATATAAATTTCAATGCGTTTAAAATAGGGAAACATTGTTTAAATAAAGCGCAGACGATTTTTCTCCATAGACGTAATGTAAGGGAATTCTTTTGACTGTCCCTGTAAAGTAAGTATAAGTGCTATGCACACCCTATTCCATATTAAGCTTCTTCTAATGCACCTTAGTGATATATATAAATTTCAATGCGTTTAAAATAGTGAAACATTATTTAAATAAACCGCAAATGATTTTTCTCCATAGACCGCAATGTAACGGAATTCTTTTGAGTGTCCCTGTAAAAAAACTATAAGTGCTACATACTTCCGTTGAAATAGGGAACATGCTATAGATAATGATTATAACATATAAAAATTGCAGGGCAATCCGAGCATATTTACGGGAGTTAGAGCACGGACAGACGGCAGACGGCAGACGGCCAGACGGCCAGACGGCAGACGGCCAGACGGCCAGACGGCAGACGGCCAGACGGCCAGACGGCAGACGGCCAGACGGCCAGACAAACCGAAGTCATAAACACTTTTCAACTAGGTTGGAAAGTGTTAAAAACGGCATCAATCTTGAAATATTTAGAAAAAATCATAGAATATTGACATATAAAACGCTTATATTTCAGTTAATAATTCATCAATTCTAAAAACAAAAGCGGATTTAGAATCCACAGTTAATTTTATACTTGAATCAAATAACAGTTAAAATATAATATTTTAATTAATATGATTAATATCACAAATTCTAAGAGATAGTTACGCTTCAATACGTTTTTTACATTACGATCACCGTGTCAAGAATAAGAAAATGAACAGTTTTAAAAATGCACATATTAAACCATTTAACACTTTAAAATATCTCAAAATGAAAGCGAAACTTAATCTAAATATCCGACACTATATTTAATTAAGATTTAAATTAATAATGATAGATTAATCAGGATATTGAACACACACACACACACACAAAAAAAATAAAAATAAAAATAAAAAATAAATAAAAAGTAAATATTGTCATATTATAACGGTTCCGATATGAAACACCAACTACCAGAATACATTTTCGAGACAATTTACATTATAAAAACCATTTAAAAACCCTCTCCAGACCTTAATAATTAAGTAAATTAAGTCAAATGAGCATATTATTACAATTTACATAGTTAATAATAGAATTAATTAAGATTTAAAGCACTATTAGAAAGTAAACAATGTCACGATAAAAAACGGGACGAATGATACACTAACCACTAGAATACAATTTTAAGGCATTTACTTTTACAGAAACCACTCAATAACCAGCACCAGACCTTTATTAATAATTAAATTAAGATAAATGAGCAATTAGAGAGCCTGGGACAGGATAATTAATATAAATATCAGGAGATAAATGTAGCCTGGCCTACCTGTTGGCAACCCGGAGCTAATATGTTCCGGGAGGAAGAAAATAATTTATTAAAAATACAAGATGATAATCGATTCTCTTGAAAATTTTTGTGCATGGTAATAATATTATTTATAATAACATATAAAAATTTTAAGAAGGTCTGAAGACGGGAAGGGTGATAAATAAGTACATGAATAGAATAGTATCTGGACTAGCGATCGACCCATTTCTAGTACACTTGAACATATGTTAACAAAAAACAAATTACGATAAAACAGGCTAATTGTTCCAATTAAAGGGTGTAGAAAGTTCTGCTATTACAAAATATGAAGATTGAGATCAAAAATTAAGAGATTTGAGCACGGGAAGGCATAATAAATCATTAAAGAAGATGTGAAAAGGATGCTTCCCTATAGTGTACACCTGAACAATTTTAAAATTCAAAATAAACAAATCGGGCTAAATGCTCCGATGCAAGTGTGTACGAAGAACTGCTTTTACAAATAATCAAGATTAAAAACATTTTTATAAAGATATGAGCATGGGAAGACATAAAAATAAATAATCAAAGAACATGTAACGAGATCAAAACATGGCTGCCAAAATGGCATGATCTCCATGTTAATCGCCAAAGGCAAAGAAGCGTTTACTAAAACGCTAATAAAATAAGAACTACTGGACCGATTTGGACGCGGTTTGTACCAAAATGTTTAGAAAGAGTTTAGACGTCCATATTTACCATGATCCGGGGTGCCACTCGCCTTGGTCCCTAATTTATTTAGCCTTTCATGGGAGCTCCAGGAAAGCACGTCAGCGACGGAAGAGAGTCGAGACTCGCAACTGGACTCCACGTCCTCTAGAGTCCAGTCAAACTGGACTCTAGAGGACGTGGAAACTCCTTCTACCCGCGCCAAAGAGACGGGCCCGATCGAGGTTAGTGAAAAGTTAGTAGAACACGCCACTAGTTCGCCCGCCAGATGTGGAAACTCCTGACTGCACGAGAGACGTGCCGGACTGGGGTTTCGGACCGAGGTCTCGAGTTTTGGCTGATCGATGCCGCGTTAGTCGGCAGCCTCCGGCCCTGGATCCCCGTAATCACTTGGTAGAGAGTGGGCTAGTACTCCTCCACCTCAGAGAACGTTCGCGTCCCTGGCGCGCTGCCGTGCACGCCTTTGGATAGTGACCGTCTCTTCGACTCGGGCACTCCCTACGGTGACCATTGGGGTCGGCTCACAATTCTCCAGCTTCAGAGGAGGACGTGGTGGTCGTCTTAGGCGGCTAATTTCACCTCTGCCGTCGCTACGTCGCAGATAGTTGATGCACGCCGTATCGCCCGACGCTCGGCGAACTACAGAGTCACCAACATCTTGCCCTACAGAGATCGATCCTTGCTTCCGTCAATTCCTCGGTAAAGTTTTGGAGAAATCCGGCTGGCATTGGCTCCAACCGCTGCACCAGAGACCCTCGTAGTCTCTGGGAACGGTCTTGCGGGAAATCTTTCCACCACCTACGGAGGACGCTCCGAGCATTGGCCAATCCTCGCGTCACAGAGAACCTGCGCTTACGAGGGGAAGACCCGCGGCCCACAGTCCTCATTGGGTCGGAACCCATGTGGGCTGTAGCGCGGTGTCTTCTGCTTTCAGAAATCCCTTCCACTGGCGGACCACGATGAGGAACCCAGACCGGTCGTCTCCTGTCCCCGTCTCGCTACGAACGCAAACCATGGAGCGTCCGCGCACTGTTCCGCTCCCGGTCACCTCCTCCACCAAAGGAGTCGGGTCAGGATCACGGAAAGGGACCCGCCAGTAGATAATAGAGATTAGAGATATACTACACTATAAAAAAATAAAGTGTAATTGCATTATAGTGAGACTTTCGGTGCTTAATAGACATATAAATTTTACAGTATGATATAAGTTTAAGATTTGTAGGATATATTTTTATGGGAATAAGGAAAAAATAGTGCACGTTTAAGAATGCTTCTTAAACTCTAAATATTATGTCCATGAATGTATACTTTGTATCAATTCTAATTTATCTCGTTACATTATTTTATACTAACTTAATTTCTAGTGAGTTTAATATATTACTCCATATAAAGATAAAACATAACTTTATGATTTCTATCAGTGAGATCTAACTTTACCGGGAAAATGAAAAACACTTTTCAATATTTAAAAAAAAAAATATTGCTTTATTCTGCTGTTCAAGGATAACCATTACAATGTAACCATTAAATGTTCTTCAATTTAAACTTTGTATATATTATCTTTTGACCCGCTACATTCTGTTCTTTTAATTTAATTTATCACGAAATTATTGACTTTCGGAGTACTAAAATTAAATCCGTATATTTCGATACCGCAATCGATAAAACGGAACATAGAAATATACACAACACGAGCATAATGTGTAATTGGATTAAAGTGACATTTCAAGTAATTAAAGGGAGATGTTTACTTTTAGAACGCGATATATGTTTCATGTTTCTATCAATGATAAAATGTTATATGGAAATAAAAATTTACGCGAAAAATGAAAATGTAATCAAGAAGTGTAAAATTGAAGTTGTATTTTTAATGAAATATACTGAATATACGTTGCATCGGAGATTCATAAATAATTAAAGAAATATACACACCATAAAAAATTTCATTAAATTTATATACCTTAATTGTCATACATACGTCGTGTTTGAATTTTTTTTTAAAGAAAATTAAACTGTAAAACTTTATGTCCGTGCCGAATTAATACAAAATATATACATTTTGTATTAATTATGTTTTAAACCGTTGCAAAATGTTCTTCTCGATTAAGGTGGCTCTCAAATGACATGCTCAACAAGCTTTCTGACTCAAGCCCATTTTCTGACTCATTTTTAAACGAAAAGGTAAAAAATTGGCAGGCCGGACTATTGAAGCGATTTGGACTCGAAATGCGTTTTCCATTTTTTGATAAATAAGTTACTTATCAAGTTATAAGCGATTTTGGTTACGTGGTGATATGTATTTCGTGCTTCTCGGGCTGCCGAGTCGGGAATTCAGCTCAAAACTCCGATTTGACACTCTTTTTATGAAAAATCTTTTGCTTGTACCAGAAAAATGGAAAACGTGTTTCGATTACATAATTTCTGAATAAGAACGTCTGCAAATTTCATGCATTTGTGAATAGAAAAGAATTAAAATTGTGTTAGAATGCAGCCCGTTTGGATTTGAGAACAGCCTTAATATATCGTAGATTTAATATACAGGGTTATTATAAATGGATTATTGGGTTTTGATACGTTACTACGTGCGAACTAGGAAACGCATATGTTTCCATGACAACTCAAACGAGAGGGCGTTAACTACAGTTTCGCGCTGCGTATGTATCATGCGCGTGTAGTTGCCATGGTTGCTGCGCGAACGTCATATTCAAAATGGCGACTGGACAGCAGAAAGTGTTTTGTGTACTAGAAATTTCAAAGTGTGAATTGCTTATAACCATTCAGAGAGCATTCCGGAAGGCATACAAATACAAACCACCAACCCAACAAACTGTACTGGTATCGTCTTGACATTTGCCGTATCACTCAAGGAGCACATATTAAACAACTCTAGTATGGACGTCAATCTAGTAGACTTTCGGTTTATTGTCATGTATAATTTATTGTTGTAACCCAATTATGTTCCGAAATAAACGCTTCGGAAACCCGATGATTCTTTTGTAATAACCCTGTACTGTGCGCTCTCGTTAATGCGTCTTCATTTAAGACGTATCTCTGGTTATTAAAGACAAGTTATTTTCCTAGAACATTTTCTTACTTGAGGTTAATTTTAAGGGCATCGCTTAATGCGTACAACTCATCGGATAATTAAAAACACACACACACACACAAACTGACCGGTTAGAACGAAACTAGTTTTGTATATTATTTCTACAAAGGCAAGATTAGTGTAACGTTCGTTATTCAGAAATCAAGAAACTGTTAGTAACAGTGATGAATGGAAAGAATACATTCCAACCATCAAAAATGTGAGAAGTTTAAAAATTTCTAAGGCTAATCAACGATATATCAACTCAAAATGTGACATATCTGAACAAATTTTGAGTGTGTCGCAAAACTAGAAACTGGCATGGTAAAAAGATCATTTGTTCCAAGATCAAAAATAAACGCGAGCGGTTACTTGAATTGAATAAATAAAACTAGCGTAGCTTCGTCCGTTACGCTGGTCGGATTATTCCAAACGGACCTCAAATTAAACGAACTTAAGATTGGGCGCCGCACTGTCTTCCGATCCGGTCAACTAGGATTTAAACAAAAAAAAAAATCATTTAGAATCCTGCAGAAACTGCATCAACGTATTTTTAAAAACTGTGATTATTGATTTATTTTTTGTCTGAAGGGTGAAGCGTTTCTTTTCAACTAAGAGTGACCCAGGCTTCAGGCAAGGAAATGGCTACTTGTAAAAATCATCTGAAGGAAAAGCTGCCATTTCAAAGAAAGAGAAAGTTTTTCTTCCCATTGGAAGTCGACAGAATGAGGAATGGGTTTCTCATTGTGTGCGTTTGAACCGCTCCCTGTTTCCTTTTGTTCAGACCCAGCCTACTCTTAAACTATAAAAGGGGAGAATCCCCCTGTTCTATTTCTGCTTTCATAAAAAGTTGAAGCATACGCACTGAGGTCAATTTTGTGTGAAATCTTACGAAATGCGCTTTTAGCTTTAAATTTATAGATTATGTAAGTACATAAAGTAAAATTATGTAAGCATAGCAATTTCTTTACATATTTTCTTTCTAATGTGTAATTTAGTCCTTTCTATTAAGAAATTGTCATTAACTTGCTTTTTTCACTAAAATTATAAATTAACGAAAGAAGTTGTTTCTTTGAGTCGGTTCTAGTAGCCGGTTTAATTTCTTCCCTTGTAAAGCAAGCACGGGTCGGGGAAACCTGACAGTAGGCCTAGGTCTCAGTTCCCTTCTGGTGTCCGTTTCCGAAACTGTTGGGACACTCTGGCTCGTCCCCAAGTGTGAATGTGGTAGTTTTCCCAAGAGGGTGGGATCCACTGCAAGTCGCAGCGACCTATGTCGTCAATCTCTTAGGGGAATGGGGGTTGTCAGCAGGTGGCGCCACCCCAACGGCCGTAGCGCATACGGGAAATCCCCTGGTCATACTCAGTAAAAGTTCCATAGAACTTGGGAACGGCAGTTGACATGCCTGATGGGCGCCCATAGGCACCTGGTGGCGCAGCTCAGTTTTTATACTTATTGAATTAAATTTATTATTTTACACAACTAAAATGACTACATCGTTTAATTTGGATTTCGATTAGTGCGGACGAAAAAATGACTTCCCTTGTAAGTTTGCACTAAAAAGAGTTCATTGTATTTCAAATTCTAAGATTAAATTCATGTTTTTCGATTCCGCAACTGATAAAATAGATCAAAGAAACATACAACACATAAAAAAAGTGCAATTGCATTTTAACACTTCAGATACTTAAAAATGCATATTTACTTTTATAATATAATCTATGTAGGTTTAATATCTGTTGTAAACAATTACAATACAATAATATTTTACGTGGATTTTATGTGGGGTTAGTAAATAGTATAATAACTTACCAAAACTTTCATTTTTTTACACATGGCTTTAAGACGATCGCAAAAATTTAATAAGATATAAAATACATTAAGAAATGAACACTACATATACGGATAGTGAGTTAACACAACTTAAATTGTCATATGTACATTTTACAATTATAAATAACATAGAAGAACTTTTTCTCAGTAAACAAAAATAGCAAGCTATCCAAGCCTTGCATACAAACTGGACTAAATAAACGAATACCATTCTAAGAATAGAATCTGCTATCATCATGGCTCGTGAATCTATCATGGCTCCTGAATCTATCATGTCTCGTGAATCTATCATGGCTCGTGAATCTATCATGGCTCATGAATCTTTATATTCAATCGATTTAAGATGTCATTTCGTTTTTCTTACATATATATATATATTATTTTTATTACAAAAACGTTTTTCCTACAAATAATATATTAAACAAGTGTGAAAATATTTTGTATCATTGGAAAAAGATATGCCAGATGCATTTTTCAAACACTGATTATAAATTAAGAAACATGCTTGATATAAAAAAAACCCTCATTATTGAAATATTTTCGCACAGATAAATAGGCAATTATTTGATTATCCAGTAAACTTTTCGCAGTAAGCGTCTAAAGCAATTTGTGCGAGAAAATTCAGAGAATTTCCTACTTCTGACATAACGTCAGCATCTATATTGAAGTTACTTCTATAAAGGGAAATAATGAAGCAGAAGTTGAGGCGACAAGCACACTAAAAGAAAGTTGAAAGTAATGAAATTAAACGAAAAAGGATGAAAATAAAATATTAAGAAAGTGAATATATAAAAAAAATATTGTCGTCTATTTTATTGGTTTCCCTGCGCCCCCCCCCCCCCCCCCTCATTCCTCTATATTCTATTTCTTTTCATCCATGCAAGGAAGATTGGGGTTTTTAGATTTTTCTGATTTCTTACAGTTGTTTAATAACTTCTATCCGTTGTACGATATTTTAGACAAGTCTAAATAACTATTGTTTGTTAAGTTCCTTAAACTGTTTAAACATACTGAACTGTTCAAACTGACTTACGTTTGATTTTTTATAAGCAGTAATTTTCTTATCTGTACTTCAACGGAAGAATTACAATTATGTAAGACTTTATGAATTTTTTTAATTTATTTCTGCTTCTGTAAGACCTTAAAAGTTTACAGCATTACATTCATTTTCATTAAAATTCCGTTATTGACATTTACGTTTTAACTCCTAGAAATGTAAATTTTTAACGGTAAAGCAGACTTATAATAAATAATATCTGTAAAAGGTTTATTTTTAATATACTATCCCTTTACTATAATGACAAATTCCCACATATTTCACAGGTAAGTAAACACACAATTTTCTACAGTAAAATCTCCTGATAAAGCAACCAAACGACCAGATACTCTTTCCCTTAAAAAAGAGAAATAGGAGAAAAAAAGGAGATAGGTTGAAAAAAATAAGTAAATTTGTATTATGTCCATAAATGCCTAATTATATTTAAATTTGATCAATATAATCAAAATGTGAGAAGTTAATGATGCTAATAATAACTAATTCATAAGTTTCTATCGTAGTTTAAAATGTGTATTAATGTAAGATTAGATAAGTGGTATTAGAATAATGCAAATGCTAATCATATATTCTAATACGAGAAAATCTTGTGTGTGGTTATATATATATATATATATATATATATATATATGCAAATTTTATCTTAAAAACGGCACTAACGATTTTGACGAAATTTTGTATCCTACCGCTTTGGGGCACCAGAAAACCATACCATTGGGCTAGGTCACATGTTCGAGAAAATTTGATTAGTGGGTCATTTTGGGTCATTTTGGGTCATGGTCAAGCTAATTGTATCTAAAAAATGGTTCAAACGATTTTGATGAAATTTTGTATCCGAATATTTTTGGGCACGAGAAGACTATTGGGCTGGGTTACATGATCGAGAACTTTAGATTAGTGGGTCATTTTTGGGTCAACGCGGGTCAAATTAATTTTATCTAAAAAACGGCTCTAACGATTTTGATTAAAGTTTGTATCCTACGAGTTTCGGGCACGAGAAAATCATTGGGCTAGGTCACATGTCCGAGAAAATTCGATTAGTGGGTCATTTCTGGGCCATTGTGGGTCAAGCTAATTTATCTAAAAAGCGGCTCAGACTATTTACACTAAATTTTGCATCCTATGGTTTTCGGGCACGAGAAGATTGTTGGGCTAGGTCACATGTTCGAGAAAATTCAATTAGTGGGTCATTTTGGTCATGGATCATTATGGGTCACGCTATTTTATCTTAAAAACGGCTCAGACTATTTACATTAAATTTTGCATCCTATGGTTTTCGGGCACGAGAAGATTGTTGGGCTAGGTCACATGTTCGAGAAAATTCAATTAGTGGGTCATTTTGGTCATGGATCATTATGGGTCACGCTATTTTATCTTAAAAACGGCTCAGACTATTTACACTAAATTTTGCATCCTATGGTTTTTGGACAAGAGAAGACTGTTGGGCTAGGTCACATGTTCGAGAAAATTCAATTAGTGGGTCATTTTGGTCATGTGTCATTATGGGTCAAGCTATTTTATCTTAAAAATGGTTCAGAGGATTTGAAATAAATTTAGCATCCTACAGGTTTGGGGAACGGGAAGACTATTAGGCTAGGTCACATGTTCGAGAAATTTCGATTAGTGGGTCATTTTGGTCATGGGTCATTATGGGTCAAGCTATTTTATCTTATAACGGCTCAGACTATTTTCACTAAATTTTGCATCCTATGATTTTCGGGCACGAGAAGACTGTTGGGCTAAGTCACATGTTCGCGAAAACTCAATTAGTGGGTCATTTTGGTTATGGGTCATGATATTTGAACTCAAATTTAATTTTGACCGAGCATAACTCGGCCTTCCCTGCTCGTTTATTATTAAAACATTAAAATGAATACGTAAAAATGGCAATACTTACATCTGTTTATTTCAAGTGTTCCATTAAAAGATTTTGGCATGTAAAATTCGTTTAAAGGATTTTCCTTCGTGTATGCATGTTACGTTTATTAACTAACAACTGTACTTTAAAAAAAATAAAAAAGATCTCGCTTTGTACATTTATAAGTTTATATCGTAGTTTAAAATGTGTATAATTTAACATTAGGTATGCAGTATTAGATTAATTCAAAGGCTTTTATATCCATAAATGCGTAATGTAGTTTAAATTTGATCGATACTTTCAAAATGTGAGAAGTTAATGATGATAATAATAGATAATTCACAATTTTCTATAGTAGTTTAAAATGTGCATTAATTTAACATTAGGTAAGCAGTATTAGATTAATACAAAGCCTAATTTATTATTAAAACAGCAAAATTAATACATGAAGATGTGAATATTTACATCCTTTTATTTGAAATATTCCATTAAAAGATTTTGGCATGTACAATTCCTTTAAAAAACTTTCCTTCCAGTATGCATGTTACGTTTAATAACTATAAACCGTACTTAAAAACTGTACTTTTATCTCTTTGGTTTCACTATTTAGTTTTTCAAGAGCTGATTATAATTTCGTTAAAATACAGATTTCATAAAAAGAAAGGAAAAAAATATACATTTTAATTACCAAATTAATTGTCACAGAAAAAGTTATCTCTATGTCCCAGAAAATTGCACTATCATCTGAAATAAAGACAGTACAAGAAACTGAATGAAAGCAAATATTTATTTTTATTGTAAGAGGATTTTAAAGCGTCATAGCACATTTAAAATGATTTAAATTAATTTTATCACTTTATATCTTCAAAGGTGTACATTACGAAAACAACCTTTTAAAGGTTGTAAACGATCCATATTTCTTCTTTCATTCCATTTTTTGAGATCACAATGGGGAAAATTAGTTGTTGTAGGGGATTTTAAACTTGTCCAGCAGAAAAATTGGAATCACAGGTTTAGCGCATGATTACAAAAGCATGTCTACATATAAAACAAAATTTTTGGTACATAATTACGCTCCTGAACCCAAAAAAGTGTTTATTTATAGCATTGTTATATTTTAAAAAGAACACTGTATCTTTCTTACGTAAAATTTACAAACGTTTAGAAATATAACACCAAGAAAAATATGATTTCAATAAAAAACTTTATGCCTTGAAGATGGACATATTGGTGTTTAAATATTTCTTTTTCTTATTAACATCATTTTTATTAGTGAAAAAATTTATCTTTAAGATATTAGTTCCATTCTGCATAGAATAATTATTTATACAATAATCGCTTACACTTAGAGAAGTGTGAAATGTTACAGATTGAACACTGATTCTTATTTTTATGTGATTTCAGTTGTTACAACTGGCAATTTATATCTCACACTAATTAACACTAGTCATTATTATGCATCATATAATGAGGTTACGTATATTTCTATTTTCGTATAGAGAGAAAAAGTGAAATATTCAAATTTCCTTGAATATTATCAAAAAGGTGAAATAATCATATCGTGTATGAAAAGATTCACAGATAATATTTATTCAATAGATTTCTTGTCACTGTTCGAACATATGTCATGAAATACCAAACTTAGCCTTTGTAAAATTAAACCTGTCTTAAATTTTCGCACAGAAAACTGCCCCAAATACTCATATAGTATTTTATCATCGCATATTTATAAATCATATACAGTTAGTGATACTTTTTTACAGTTTTCCCGATATCTGATGTAACTAAAATGACTGTAATGGCTCACTTGGAAATTTCTTGACTCTTTTTCATTCAAACGGATGGGGAATTTATTTATAATGTTCATTCTATATTTCACTGAGAGTGAAATGTACTAACAATCTGAATATATAATACAGTATGCTGTGTTTATATGTAATAAGTTTGGCGTGAACATCGTTAAAGAAAATTGTTATAAATTCACATTGCATTGCAGAAGTAACAAACAGAAATACACAAATCAAAAGTTAACTTCAATGTCCAATATTTAGGCATATGGTGTTATTTTCAAATACATTTACATTCAATGGATCAGTTTTCGACGGATATTTCAACATTTGTTGCAAAAATTAGATATCAGCATAAAAAGGGATATAATAAATATAAAAAATGTCAATTTATAAAATAAGCAATATTTTTACAACAGACGTTAGATAAATAAAATGCAGAAAATGCAAATGAAATGCAGAATTGAGAGGCCATCTGCAATGACAGGGCAAGTGGCGTTACCTTGATTCCTGGTCCACTATGTAAAAAGAAGTCTTATTGACCTACTTTGCTATTCCCCGGGATCTGTTTTGTATTCGAACCGCCATGGCTTGTAATTTTTTTTTTAACTCCCACGTGTCTCAGTTCCCTGATTCTGGTAACAGGGCTGAAAGGACTTAAAAAAACACGTTATGATGATTTTATATTTTGTAAACTCTTGTGTTGCACTATATAAAATTGTAAAAAAAAAAAGTCTTTATGTGTCCCAAATGTATTCCAAAAATGTTCTTTCATCCAAAACCATGGGGTATGCATTAATAATAATAATAATAATAATAATAATATAATATATAATTATATAATTATATAATTATAATATATATATTATATAATTAATAATAATAATGCATTGCTAATGCATTAATAATTTTTACTCAATTTTCAGATTTTTGTAATATATTATTTAGCGTATAAGGAAATATAAATTTTATGATCATAAGCAAATAAAGGATGCTAGAAAACTCTTCTGAATAGGTATTTATGCAAAGAAGTTATATTCTAAATTAAAATGTTGAGAGAAAGTTTAAAAGCTTTGTGGCATAAAACGCCATTTTCCACATGCCTTGTCATTGCCGAGAGCGGTTCAGTTGTATATACATTTTCCTGTGCAATTTAAATGAGTGAAAGATTTTTGTTCATTGTATTTATCGAAAGAAAGCGATATAGGTGGAAGCAAAATGATTTTATTATTTTTAAAAATAATGATCTGATGTACAGATAGTCAGCGAGGATATATGTACGGAATATACATCTGAAGTATAAGAAGATTCGTATTGCGTATCTGTCTGAACTAAATAAAGTTTCACGGAGTGCGGTAATGAATTGTGTTTTATGAATCCACTAATATTTTATATGTCAAAGTATATTAAATATGTCAAATATAGAGAAAAAAAAATGCTAACTGCTGAAAATTTCCTTGTATATTACCAATTCGATAAAAGGTAATAGTTTTTCATTACCTATGCAGTCTACAGTGCGATTGAAAGTCGTTTTAATTATTTTAACACTAGAACTACAATGAGCCGTCATTTTGACGGTTACCAAATGAATATATTCCGATTCGAACTAGAAATTTCTTTTTAAAATAAATTAAATATAAATCTTACAGAAATACGTTAAATGAATAATTTACGTAGTTATAAATAAAATTTCTGGTGTGAAATAGTTAAAAAAAACTTGAGTACAATTTCCGGTAGTTCTAGTGTTAAACTATTAAGGACAGTAAAGAATGTTTCCTTTAACAGTAGATTTAGATAGATAACACTCACACAATACTTCATATATCATTCTTTGAATAACTGTCCGTGAATATAAAAAAATGCGGCATTTTAAAAATAAATATTCTGCAAATTATAAAATAGCAAACTAAGAATAAAGTATTCTAAAATAACATCGCGTGTCAAATTTGCAATTCTCCACACCACCCATTCTTGTATCTTCAGAAATCTTCAGAAATATGACGTATGTAAAATCTCTCTCATTCGTCTTTTGTATATATGGTTCAGAGAAATTATGAATTCTTTTGCGATACAGCGTCTACTTTTACAAATATGTTCAATGTACTAGTAATGCAAGCACACCTCTTGCATAAATCGCATAAAAAGCCTATGTTAGTGAACACTATACGTCCGATATTTATAGATGGCGTTCGAATAATACATATGGAATAATAAACATGATGTTTACAAATTAATTCTTAATTAAGTTATCAAATAGTAAACTGTATATAGGAATTGCACCAAGTGTTCCCATGTTGATATTTCGTTTCAAATTTTCAAATCTCCATACAGTCAGAGCCATGTCAATCTATATTAATCCATGATACATCGTAGAAGCATTACACAGAAATGATATGAATATTAAAAAGCCCACTTTGTTGTCCAAGTTTTCAATCACAGATGTTATGTTGAAGTACATTTCGGTTAAGTAGGAAAAATTGTTATTCGCTTGATTTTTCAACTTTTGTCGACAACTGTTGAATAGACGTAACATGACGCAATAAGCCTGTGTTAGTGAACAATGTACGTCCGATATTGTACAGATAGCGTTTGAATAAACGTTATAGAATAACAAACATGATGTTTTAAAAAATTAATTTTTAATTAAGTTATCAAATAGTATACTGAATGTAAGAATTGCTCCAAGTTTTCCCATGATAATATTTCGTCTCATATTTACAAATCCCCATACAGTCAGAGATATTTCTTTGCAGTTGTTCATAAATCTGATTAACTCAAATCTCAGTAATTACTCTCTTGTAAGTTTCGCACTTCACTTTTTAAAAGAGATAAGAGATAAAAAGATGCTAATTCTACTTTTGAAACGAGGCTGAAAAAACTAACAATGAAGGTGCATAGCATAACATAAAAGTCTACTTTTCCGATAATTTCACACTGCTAAAGGCATATGTCAATCCATGATACATCGTTAAAGCATTACACAGAAATGATATGAACATTCAAAAGCCCACTTTGTTGTCCAGTTTTTCCACCATGGATGTTATATCGAAGTACATATCGGTTAAGTTGAAAAATCTTTATTCGCTTAATTTTTAAACTTTTGTCGAAAACTGTTGAGTAGACGTAACATATCGCAGCAAATACTGACATAATAAGCCTGTGTTAGTAAACAATATACGTCGGATATAGTACAGATGGCGTTTGAATAAACGTTATGGAATAAAAAACCTGATGTTTTTAAAAATTAATTCTTAATTATGTTTTCAAATAGTATACTGTATGTAAGAATTGCTCCAAATGTTCCCATGATGATATTTCGTCTCATATCTACAAATCCCCATACAGTCAGAGATATTTCTTTGCAGTTTTTCATAAATATGATGTAACTCAAATCTCTGTAACTGCTCTCTTGTAATTTTCGCACTTCACTTTTTAAAAGGTGAGAATATGTGTAGATTCTCGATGCTAATTCTACTTTTGAAACGAGGCTGAAAAAACTAACAATGAAGGTGCATAGCATAATATAAAAATCTACTTTTCCGTTAATTTCACTTCTGACGATGTGCATGTCAATCCATGATACATCGTTAAAGCAGTACACAGAAATGATATAAACATTAAAAGGCTCACTTTGTTGTCCAGTTTTTCCGCCAGTGATGTTATGTCGAAGTACATATTGGTTAAGTAAGAAAAATCTTTATTCGCTTGATTTTTAAACTTCTGTCGAAAACTGTTGAGTAGACGTAACATATCGTAGCAAATACTGACGTAATAAGCCTGTGTTAGTGAACAATGTACGTCCGATATTGTACAGATAGCGTTTGAATAAACCTTATGGAATAACAAACATGATGTTTTTAAAAATTAATTCTTAATTATGTTTTCAAATAGTATACTGTATGTAAGAATTGCTCCAAGTGTTCCCATGATGATATTTCGTCTCATATCTACAAATCCCCATACAGTCAGAGATATTTCTTTGCAGTTTTTCATAAATCTGAGGTAACTCAAATCTCTGTAATTGCTCTCTTGTAATTTTCGCACTTCACTTTTTAAAAGGTGAGAACATGTGTAGATTCTCGATGCTAATTCTACTTTTGATACGAGGCTGAAAAAACTAACAATGAAAGTGCATAGCATAACATAAAAATCTACTTTTCCCGCAATTTCACTTCTAAAGGCATATGTCAATCCATGATACATCGTTAAAGCATTACACAGAAATGATAAGAACATTAAAAAGCCCACTTTGTTGTCCAGTTTTTCAGCCAGTGATGTTATGTCTAAGTACATATCGGTTAAGTATGAAAAGTCTTTAATAGCCCGATTCTTTAGCTTTTGCCGAAAAGTGTTAAGAATTTGTAAGATATCGTAGCAAATACTGACATAATAAAAGTCGAAAACGTCATAATGAAAAATCATAAATATTATATAGAAAGTAGAATGTCCAAAAGAAAGGCAGAACTTTACATGACTATTTCGGATGATATAACCAAACAGATGATAGCTTATCGTATCGTATTTATGCGAATAATATGTCATTTCTGAAATAAATAATATTCTAATGATAATAAGAATACCAATCCATACAAGCAACCAGCGAGGCTTTCTGTAATTCGCCCCTGGTCTGTTAGATGCTACTTTCATAAATTTGAGTAATTCATATATGTTTTTACACAAATAAATACGAAATAAAATATTCATTACGTACATACAAATAAATATTAATTGAAATATTTTACTATTTAATTTAGTGTAGAATAAATGTGAAACGCTATCAATCACTTGAAAAACAATTATAATTGCGTTTAAAATATTGTTTAGCAACTTAAAAACGCTATGTTTTCTTTCGTTTGCTGTTTGAGGTCTAGTTATAGGGATACTAAATATGCCAGTAACATTAAATAGGAAAAAAATTAATTTGTGATTGTTTGTCTTTTTTGTTATAATAAAAGAATGTGTTTTTTCAGGATCCATCGTCAAAATAAATGAAATTATTTATAATGTATGTTGTTCATCGAAATAGAATTTTAAATATTTTCGAAATGTAAACAGTTGAATGTTTTAAATTATTTCTTAGCTAAGCTAAATACTGACGGAAAACTCAAAGGATTTTAATCTCCTTACTCATAAACATTACTTAATTACGAAACAGAAAGTGAATATTTCCCATAATCATCACATGTGCTTTAACGGAACATACGCCAAGTGGAAAACCACGCAGAAAATCCTCTATGCAATAATATGTGTAACTGTTTTTATTATCTATATTAAATTTAATTATGCAAAAACGAATTGTTTAATATAAAAGCCAGTTTAAATACCAATTCATGAACATAATTAAGTTCTCATTACAACTAGCAATGGATTGCACAAAAATTATTGCGATTGAATGGATACTAATGGATATGTATCACACAAATTAAGAGACGGCCTCCACATCGAACGCAAAATATACTCTGAACGAAGACATTAAAAGGTAAGATGCATGTTTTCCTTACCTATTTTACCAGTAATTTTTAATCAAAGAACACTGAACAATTCAGAATTCAAGTTACAAAAACTGCGCCCCTTAAGAAGTACTCTTAAGATCTTGAAGTTACATAAAATCCTCTAATATAGTTGTCGAGAATGTCAGAGTATAACTGTTCCGTAATATATTAAAAAATATTAAATAAAATGATAAACTTATCTCTCAAAAAGATATAACTTCAATAACGTGACAGATAAATTGAAAATTAAACATAATAAATGGATTTTGAATTCTAGAATGGCAATTATTCTTTTTTACATTTTCCATTAAAATTCATTTAAAAAATAACAATCATTATTTAATTAATCATAGAGAGGATAAATTAAATTACTGAAAATTTTTGAATATAAATACATATAATTTATAGTTAAATGTAAATTCAAATTGATTTGATTCTTCAAATGAAGATGTATACAAGATTAAAGTCGCTTTCTGTAAGTTTTACGAGTAAAAACCATTGATAAAATGTAATTTAGTGCATCAATCTTAGCTGGGCTAAAGGTAAATTTGAAAACCTTATGGATATAAATAGGCGTATTTCTCATTAAATATAAAATGAACTTAAGTTGATTCTTCAAAAGAAAATAAATGAAAAGTTTTAAAGTTGATTTCTGTAAGTGTTTCTAGTCTATATCTATAGAAATCATTACAAATTTTCATATATTTTTAAACTGGAGAAGTATTTTCAGTTGTCTGTCTTAAATGCTCATGCATTTGTATTCAAATTCTTTTTTACAGTATAATTTCTTCTCGCTCAAAGATAAAGTTTTAGAAACATTTACCATATTTTTTTATTTGACTTTTCATATTTATTTTCATCATGTCATTATTTTTTCATTACATTTAGTAAATTCACTCATTATTTCTCATTGCATCATCGCATTATTTTTTATTTGGCCTCTCAAGAAATACTCTTAAGGTCTTGAAGTGACATAAAATCCTTTAATATAGTTGTCGAGAATTTCAAAGTATAACTGTTCCATGATATATTAAAAAATGCAAATTAAAAGCACATCTTTATCTTCGTATTTAATATCCTGTTTTTTTCAATATCTTCAATATCAAAATTTGAAGCATAAAATCAGTTTGTATATGAATATAAGTTGAAATTGGCCTGTCAAATAGCAGTCTTGTTAGATGACGCAGTTCCCGAAACTCATAAGAATAAAATAATTTGCATTATAACATGATATGTGGATGACAACGTTTTGTTTTGAAAACATTTGTGTTTTTTATGAAGCTAATTTCATTTACTGCCATAGAAACAAATTTATAATTCATTTAATATACGTAACAAACACGCAATATTTATTACTGACTCTAGATTGACAATAAGCAAATCAAAGTACTAGGCAAATACTTGGTACATGAAAATCACAAATACCCAACATTATAATTGCATCTATATAAATGAGAATTTTCATTATTTAGTCTATTGTAATAATATTATATCGGGTAATGTTCCATATGTGTGTAAGTCATCATTTTGCATATTTTATTGAATTACCAAGACGCAAATTTAATTACATAATTGTAATCTGGTTTGTATTTATTGGATTTTCATTCATTGGATTCTCAAACGGATTTCCAGTAATCAATTGCAATAAAAGAAATACCTATTTGTTTAGATTCGCTAAGTATTTTAGTTGTTTGTTTTTGAAATTTATTTACGTTACGATACTTCATTGGCAGATTACTGTGGGATATTAAAAATAATTACAAAATGTTTAGATCAATCAATGAACATCATGTTTTGTTCTTCTTCTTCGATTATTTTTACATAAATTACTTTGCATAAATTATTTATAATGAAAACGTATAATAATATAATTTACTAAAAATAGTGACTACTGATAACAAATTACTAAAAATTTACGCTAAATGTTTAAATGATATATCGACAGTAATTATAGTCTATCAATATATATTTTTTTTATGTGGAGTGTGCGTGTTTGAATACTTTTTGAAATTTCTATTTCGATATTATAAAGGACACTTCTCCTATTAAGTGTATCTGAATTATTTTTTTAAAAAAATCTGTTTAAATTATCTTTTAATCGATAAGTATTTACATTAAATAAAAAAGAAATTAGCAAACGAATTTGGAAAGTTTTAAAAAATTTCCATAATTTTCATGCTGACTGTAATTACATTATACAGAAAAACCCTTCTTGTTTAAGAATATATTGTTCGTTTTCTTTATTTAAGCCTTTTAAACCATGTTTGGCTTGTCCAATATAGAAAAGACGTACGTCCAATGCCAGTGTGGTCTTTACTATATTGGACAAACCAAATGTGGTTTAAAAATGTTCATTTTAATAAGTTTCACTGCAGGAACTGTAATTGTTGATTAGAAAAATTGTAAATTTGATTATATTTTGAATTATTTACATTATTCTTTATAAAAGTATGCTTTATTTTACGAGTATTACACAATAAACGTACTAATTTTATTATTTCGCTTTTATTAAAGACATTTTACTAAAAGTGACTTTCTAAACTCATTTTTTAATATTAACTAACCTTTTCAAATAATACTGGAAACATCGATTATAACATTGCAGAAAAGATGTATTTCAAAAATAACATTTTAAATCATAATGAACAGAGGAACTGTCCAACAAATAAGAGTGAAATATGCCAGCCCAGGATATCGTCGGGATAGCTCAGTAGGAAGTGCGTTGGTACGGTAAACCAAAGTACCCAGGTTTGAGTCCTGGTCCCGGTATATTTTCTCTCTGTTGGAAAAAATCTCAACTATGATACTCCAACCATTGAATATGAATAGAATAGAATAAAATTTTAAACTTGAATAAAACTGATGTCGCATCTAAAGAGTGATGTGACTAAAAAGTTCTTTTTTAAGTATGAAAATTTTAGGATTTCTGTTGACCATTATAAAGCCACCACAAAGAAAAAACGTTCCATAAAATAAAATAGTTTGAGTTTGGAAGAAAATTCCTAATTGTGGGGAATGGATACGGATGTGTTAGTCAACAATTTTTTAACTAAAACAATTCAATCATGTTAAATAAAGATTAAGAATAATTTGGAAAAATATACATATCTGGTCGCAGTAGTTCTTCATCTGAACTTCGGACTGCAAACCAAAACATATATTTCATTGAGGCTTGTGAAGTGAAACGACAGTTCAGTTCGATGCTTCCGAACAATAGAAAGTTGATGATGTGCATTTTTCATCGTGAGAAAGAGTAGATGTGCCATAGCTTTCAACTCGATCAGACGGGTCGAGCGATTGTCTCTTTATTAATTCCATGCCGGTTGGAGAACCGCGCATTTAACTAATACTTAAGCCCGACAGACGGTCGGATCAATTCCAAATGTATATCAGTTTAAATTAATATTGTAAATACTTTATATTATAATCAAGATATTAAAAGTATAACGTAAATCACTTTGAAAACGTCTCGACTATCAATCATTGCTCCTAGACACCAGCCAAAATCCTACAGAATTGGGAGCCCTGCCGAGATATATGAAAGCCACAGAACTTTAGATAGACGTTAGACAGATATTTTGAACATCAGAGGACAGACTTAGACTGACGTTAGACAGACTTTTTAGACAGAATTCCCTGTTTGGTTTTCTTGCTCGGAAATGTCGGAAATTTATACGTTTGATTGCATGGAAAAGAAAAAGAAAAAAAGTTTTCCGAAATGACTGATAAAAAAATAATTTAACCTACTGACGGAGAAGTTGATGAGTTTTCTCCAGCTGTGTGCTTGCATCGAAAAGTTAGAAAATAAAAAGTGTTGATCTGACTACATCATCTGAATATGCTTCATGAAACTTTTTTTGATATATATAAAACTTTTTTTCTGATATATTTTTAAGTTTTGATTCGACTTTCATAAAATTTGAAATGACTCGACAAATTCTGCCACGATAATATATGTTAACCCTTAATTGCATAGTGATGTAAATTTCCATCACTGTTTATTTAACTTTTAATAAATAAATCAACTTCTTCGCCACCACTATATTTATTTAGAAATATTAATCCAGTAAATTTCCCGTGAACTATGTTGCTGAACAAAGTTAAAAATCTATCTTAAAATTTCTGGCTTCTAATATTTAATATATGTATAAAAAAAAACACAATTGTAAAAGAAAAACTCATGCAAAGAAGGGTTAAATTTAAAACCATTCGGTTGGATAGTTTTTGCGCTGTTGTATGTGAACAGACGGACAGACGGGCAGACGGACAGACGAGCGGACCACACGACGACTATAGGTGCTACGTATTTATAGTAAAATTACGAACGCACCTAAACAGTATTAGCACAAGGATGTATTTTACATGAACAACGACTATAAACGTTGTAAACAGGTAAATCGTTGAAAGGGACCACAGTACATTAATTTCATGTCTAAGAGAGTTACAATACAAGAAGAGAGGAATGGATGTAAATGTTATTATTCATAAGTGGTTAAACTAAGCTCTATAGCAACGATAATAATAATTTTTTAAAAGGATTATTACAATTTTGACTTTCACAAGAACTTTTTTTAATGCATTTGAGAAGTTTGGATAGGTGAAGTAGTTCTTTCATATCTTTAGAGATATCGAACATATTTTGAAATGAGTCAGTATAGTTGGTAGGGTAGGATGCAGGTGGAAGTTATCATTATTAACAGAAGTGGAAGGTTCCGCAGTTGGGGCTTCCTGTGTCTTTAGTTTCAGGAGTAGTAGTTTTATTGACAGTATCAGTGTCGGAAGAAGTTATTTTTTTAACTTTTTCGACGTAATTGAATTCTTTCAGAATTTCATAAAGGTCGTTAGCGTTTTTGGAATTTATGGTGTAGCAGATTTAGGATTAGGAGATTTAGTATCATTTTTTTTTCTAGAGTTAGGAAGATTAGTTTTTTAAAGGTTTTTAGGGATTTTAGGGCAACTACCGTAAGAGGCTATGTGCGCAGCACTGCAATTGTCGCAGGTAGGGGTTATTCTACCAGGAGTTGGGCATTTTATGGTTAGGTGTAGGCTAGCACATTTACAACATTTAGGATCAAAATTACATATCTCTGAAGCGTGGCCAAACCGTTGACAACTTACAGAATCTTAGCGATTAAATAATTAAAGAAATGTAAAAAAAAAAGTGGTGTAAATTTATTAAAGGGACTGTAAATGACGCTTATCCCGAAGGGGTTAAGTAACATATGTGAATAATTTTTGAACTTCTAAAAGGCCAAAAATTTTGAGATGTGTCGTAATTTTTCAATACATGTTAAGCAAAATAATTTTTACGCATGTTATTCCTCTCCCCCCCCCCCCGCGAACAGATTAAGATGAAACTGACAAGGGTTCCACTTTTGGTGCAGCTCGCACCTAGTATCGAGACCTGGTGCATTTTGTAGTCCTATACCTAAAAGTTAAAGGACCGATAAAATTTGTCTGTTGAAATCATATTATATATAATTTTTATACTTTAAATTTTTTATTATTGGATTTTTAATTGTTAATTTTACGCTAAAAGCGAGTTAAGTAGCCAAATACGGTGCTACAAATCCAAACTACTATTCACACACAGCAGACGTCTATGACATTTGTCCAGGGTTGGTGAGAAAATATTCTACGGTAACAAATAAAACAATTTTGTGCCGCCAAAAATGCAATTATGATGTTGTATTTTTTCAAAATCAAATTCGTAAGTTCTTGAAGGAATTTAAAAACTATTTTCAATATTTTATACTTATTATTGACTAATTTGTATTTTTAACTGCTTAAAAAAACGAAAAAAACTTCTATGTCAATAGTCCGATAAGTGGTCTCAAACATTGCATTTTTAGAAAGTTATACTACTGTAAAATAAAAATAAAAATATATGATTTTAACATAAAATTTTTATCGATTCTCAAACTTCGTAATATACAGCTTTAAAATGCACAAGATCTCAATGCTAGGTGAGAGCTTCATCAAAAGTGGTTCTCTTGTGAGTATTATGTAATGGCTGGAAGATATTAAATTTATCTTACTACTGTGATAATTCAATAAATTTATTGTCGTAATTACTTACTTTTTAAAAATAATTTATTTCTTTTACCGGTGTCATGTGTAACAGCTAATGCATGAAATATTTTGATTCCTTTGCTTCTCGTATTAATCTAATTTAATTGTGTTTCTGTTCGCTAAACATACTAAATTTAGACTCATTAATTGCATTTAATTTATTTCTAAATAATAAATGTTGCTAATTGGACACCAGCTTAATTTATAACTAAAGAGCACATTAATTGTTTTTCTTGATTTTGTTTACATAATAAATATATTCTTTTTTTTTTTTTTTTTTTAAATACGTAGTAAGGATAGCTTTTATGGAATTTATTATATAAGTTATTTTCCTACTGCAAGTCGTATTCGACATTTAAGAAAACGAAATCTGCATTTTTTAATCTACCAAAGCATCACTCCTTTTTTTTCATTAAAGTGGAAATTCGACTTCTTTGGCCTAAAATTAACGGGATTTTTAAGATACATTTTTTTATTACAAAGAAAAGAGAAGCAACCTACTGACTCTTTGCAATACATTTATTTTCATTTGACATGTATATTTACATTTTTGTGTGTAAAAAATGAATAATACGTCTTGTGCTAGGGAAAGTACCTGCAGATGCGCGCCGTGAACTTACAATCCGGCGACCGTTTTTCTCCTGCCACAAGCATCTGAAAGAAATTTGGTTGTCAAATTATGATAAGATATAATTAAATCGTAGGTGGATTAAATCGGAAAATCGTAGGTGACGCTGTAATCGAGTAAAATGCAGTGAGAATCGTTTATATTGAACATTCTGGAAACGGTCGAATAACTCTAGAAATATACATTGGATTGAAAAATAGAAATGCATGTTCAATATTTTTGAAAAGTCTATTTAGGGATATCAAAGTTGCCACCCCCCTTAACTCTGACCCCTGGGGGGAGCTTTGGAATCTTCAACTATAACATCACCTTTTTCATTACAGATTTGGATTTTACGGGGAAAAATACGTAACTTATATTTAACATTTTCTTCAAAATTCGTAGATGGCTCTGTAATCGAGTAAAATGCAGTGATAATCGTTTCCATTGAAAAGTCTTGAAACGGTCGAATAAATATAGAAATATACATCGGATTGTTAAACGAAAAATACATGTTCAATATTTTCGAAAAATTTTGATATCCCTAAATAGATTTTTCTAAAATATTGAACACATATTTTTATGTTTTTCTATGCGATGTTTATTTCTCGAGTTATTCGACCGTTTCCAGACTTTTCCAGCTAAACGATTCTCACTGCATTTTACTCGATTAAAGCGCCATCAACGATTTTCTGAAGAAAATGTTAAATACAAAAGTTATGTATTTTTTCCCGTAGAATCCGAATCTTCAATAAAAAAGAGGGGTTAACATTTAAGATTTCAAAATTGCCCCCCTTTCCTTCCTGCGGCCAGAGTTGGGTGTGCCACCTGTGATATACCTAAATAGATTTTTAAAAAATATTGAACACATATTTTCGGTTTTTCAATCCGATGTATATTTCTCGAGTTATTCGAACGTTTCGAGACTTTTCGGCACCCTGTATATAAATTATATAGCGGTTCGGGTATGTATACGATAATTAGATCACGGACAGAGAGACAAACAAAAGTCATAAACTCTTTTCAAGTATGTTTGTAGGGAAGTGTTAAAAATGGAAATTGATCCAGAATACCTTCTACTCTAACAAAATATAAATGTTTCTGGATCTCGAAAAATTTTACGAAAATATAGCGTAACCTTTCCGAGTTATTCGTCATTTCGAGAAGCATTCTTTTGTCGTCAGATGCCTGAAATATAATGGATTTCCGAGATTTAAAGAAGCATTTCAGAAGCAAAATTTTCATATGCTGCACGTTTCGAGGAAGAAAACGAGACGTTTTCAAATAGTTTTTACAGGATATTAATCAGGCTTTTAAGACAAAATATCGTATTTTCGGATGCTCACAATTCTCAAGTAAACATTTTCAGCTGCGTAACTGTCATAAACTCTTCTCAACTATATTTGTAGGGAAATGTTAAAAATGGAAACTGATCCAGCAGACCTTATACTATAACAAAATATAAATGTTAAGATCGAAGAGTATAGCAGACAATAGCTCTCTGGTGTTTGTAGGTGGAAAAGAGCACAATTTTTTTAACATTTTATACTTTAATTACTAATCTATAGACTATTTACAGTATTTACATGGGGAATTATAATAATAGGGGAATTCGGGAATTTACATCTAAGTCCCGTGCTACAATTCTGCAACACATTCTGTGCGATTCTGCTCTCAACTACCCGACACAATACTGTCATACTCCTACTTATAGATTTAATAACAGCTGACTCTGCTGTTTTGGACAAAGGGAAGTTAGTTCAATCTTAACTGAGTTAAGGAAAACAGATGATTCTGCCCCATTTTTCTGCTGTGCAAGGATTATTATTAAAGAAAGGGTTTTACGTCACAACAGACACGCTGAATATGTTTGTTGCTATGGGCTTAGTCTTTATACGTGTATCACTGTTGCTATGGACTGCGAAACCCTTCTGCGATACCCACACACGGGCATCTGACTTTAGACTGGACCCCCAGTCTGCATAGCAACAATGAGTATAATACACAAATATATAAAAAATACTGATAAACACATTTCAATTACACTTCAAACCAATAAAAAAAGCAGAAGAAAAAAATCCTTTTGCAGAACTGACACTACATCTCTACTTGTTTTATCATCGTCCTTTTATAACCATTGTCCAGGAATCAGCAGGGTACATCGTTATTCATCGTATCATCGTCCATCAAAAATACTATTGAAAAAAAATTACGAATGTTCATCGTCCTATCTGTTCATCGTCCTATCTTCAACAACAACAAGGGAAAATTTACTATACTGACCAGAAATTAAAAAAAAAAAAATCACTATTTCTGTCAGTTGTGCTTTTACTGTGGAAATTCAAAAACAAAAATCTCACTTGAATTTCCTAGAATTGTTTAAAAAAAAACAAAATAATAAATGTATGAGCCCACAAAAAAAATCACTGGGCATCATTGTTAAGAAGAAAAACCACAATAAATATTTGGGAAAAAATAATATATCAGCTTGAAAACAAAAAAATCACTCAAGCGATACTGAAAATTTTCTTTGCACTTAATACTTTTCTTTCCACTTAATGTACTCCAATAAAAACAGAATTTCTTTACGTAGATCACAGAAGAAGAAAAAAAATCGAATGGTTTTTCATGAGGTTCTCAGTACTGTTCTTGACACTTATCAGTTGTTTAGTATGTTGTCCAAGATTTCGTGCGATTCATTTGATTCAACTACGTGGATATTTCTATCACGGTTTGTCGCGGAGTTTTGAGAGGGGGTGCCTGGGTTTGAAGACATTCTATCGGCAGCGCGTTTGCTACACTCGAAACTTTTGTGACCGAAACGAAAACAAGAAAAACATTTGGGGCCCTTACTTTTATGTATACAATAGCTTGCCTTATGATTAAGATTTCCGCATAAATAACAGCTAAACTTGGTCTGTTTTTCGATGGCAGGGGACATTTTCTGGCTGTAGTTTTGGGTACGCGTTCTGGTTTCGCGTGTCGAGCTGCAGATTTCCTCATAAATTAAAAGTTTTTGTTTAAATTGAGCCAAATCAGTGCAACCAAATAGCATAGCTTTATTACGCGACAAAATCATCTATGCCTTGGATTATATAGTGGATAAGCGATCTTTCATCTATATTTCCCGTATTTGCGATTTCTCGCATATGCAAAAAGTATTCAATTAAACTCTCATTTTGCCACCGTCTACGATTTGTTAACAACTCATGAATACGGGCAGGTGAGGAATAGTGTCCGAATTCCTTTAGCAACGCTTTTTTAATTTTCTCGTACGAGTTTATGTGTGGCTGGCTGCGTACAAATAATAATGCTATATCTTTTAAAGCACGCTCAATAAATATAAATTTTGGTATTTCAGAAAGTGAAAATGATTCGGCTAGATTTTCAAAGCGATTTATCCAATTATTAATATTCTCTGTTTCCCGGCCACGAAAAGGGGGAATTAAATTTTCAAAATCCGAGAATGAAATGAGTGGTTTCGGTGAAATTTGTACACCGCTTGGATTACCTATTGTCTGCAAGCTCGTATTTGCATTAGTATGTATTGTTGAAGGAACGGGATTAAAATCTTCCGGCTCTGAATCACTGACCACTCCAATTGTATTGGAAAATGCTTCTAAATTTGTCAATGCACTCAACATACGACGGGCTAATTTATCCTCGTCCCCTTCTAATTCAACGGATAATAGGTTGGCTATGCTAATCAATTGTAATTTTGAAAACGCGTCTTTTATTTCGAGTAATTTAGATCGTCGCTAAAATCGTCGCTATTTATCGCAAATGAAAAACCCTCGAAATTTTGCAATTTTTTTCGATTTTGCCTATTTTCATCTTTATTAATATATAAACTGGTGCAATAATTTTATTTTATCTGCCTTAGCTAATTTCAGAACAGCTTTCATTTGGGGGATATCTATTAACATCATTTTTACGAAGGAGATAAAATCGAGAAATAATAATAAAAAAAATATCAGTACTCACTCACTACGATATGAATCTTTTAGCACGTAAATAAAGCGGCTCCTTTTTTTTCTCGTAACTTCTCTAATCGCCTAGCACAAATATCGGTCAGCGCCGATCGTATCTAGGTCAACTTTCTCCTCTTCTTCTTCTTTTCTTCGATCGACGAAAAAAGGGTCTCGCTTTGAAACTGACTTGCTTCTTGAGTCGGTCGTAGGAGGAAAATTTAAACTTCAGGCGGCATCTGGTTTACGGCGTTTCTTGCTGGGGCTCCTTGATGCGGCGTTTCTTGGATCCGGACACATCAGGCTGGCGGCGTTGTTGGTTGACTGTCCCGGTCTGGGGCTGGTAGGGCGGCAGAATTCTCCAAAAAGTAGCTGTTGTGTAGAGGCCGGCTCGGGCGAGGTCGTGCCGAGAAGTAGCGACCGGGGAAAAGTAGCATCGGTCTCTTTAAAAAGTAGCTGGCTTATGTCTAGGGACCGGGCGAGCGCCCATGTTAAGAACGAAGAGAATAGCAGACTCTCGCTCTCTGGTGTTTGTAGGTGGAAAAGCTCATAATTCTTTTAACATTTTATACTTTAATTACTAATCTATAGACTATTTAGAGTATTTACATGGGGAATTATAATAATAGGGGATTTCGGGAATTTACATCTAAGTCCCGTGCTACAATTCTGCAACACATTCTGTGCGATTCTGCTCTCAGCTACCCGACACATTACTGTCATACTCCTACTTATAGATTTAATAGCAGCTGACTCTGCTGTTTTGGACAAAGAGAAGTTAGTTCAATCTTAACTGAGTTAAGGAAAACAGATAATTCTGCTCCATTTTTCTGCTGTGCAAGGATTATTATTAAAGAAAGGGTTTTACGTCACAACAGAATCGCTGAGTAGGTTTGTTGCTATGGACTTAGTCTTTACACGTGTATTACTGTTGCTATGGACTGCGAAACCCTTCTGCGATACCCACATAAATGTTTCTGGATCTAGAAAAATTTTACGAAAGTATAGCGTAAACTTTCCGAGTTATTCATCATTCCGAGAAGCATTCTTTTGTCGTCAGATACCTGAAAAGCCAATGGATTTCCGAGATTTAAAGAAGCATTTCAGAAACAACATTTTCATATGCTGCACGTTTCGAGGAAGAAAACGAGACGTTTTCAAATAGTTTTTACAGGATATTAATCAGTTTTTTAAGACAAAATATCAAATTTTCGGATGCTCACAATTCTCAAGTAAACATTTTCAGCTGCGTAACAGTCATAAACTCTTCTCAACTATGTTTGTAGGGAAATGTTAAAAATGGAAATTGATCCAGAAGACCTTATACTATAACAAAATATAAATGTTTCTGGATCTAGAAAAATTTTACGAAAATATAGCGTAACCTTTCCGAGTTGTTCCTCATTTCGAGAAGCATTCTTTTGTCGTCAGATACCTGAAAAGCCAATGGATTTCCGAGATTTAAAGAAGCATTTCAGGAGCAACAATTTCATATACTGCACGTTTCGAGGAAAAAAACGAGACGTTTTCAAATAGTTTTTACGGGATATTAATCAGTTTTTTAAGACAAAATATCGAATTTTCGGATGCTCACAATTCTCAAGTAAACTTTTTCAGCTGCGAGACAGTCATAAACTCTTCTCAACTATGTTTGTAGAGAAATGTTAAAAATGGAAATTGATCCAGAAGACGTTATACTATAACAAAATATAAATGTTCCTGGATCTAGAAAAAAATTACGAAAATATAGCGTAACCATTCCGAGTTATTCATCATTTCGAGAAGCATTCTTTACTAAACAAATTTCAAATAAAATTACTCTTTATGAATTTTCCTGCTTAAGTGACACTTTTATCCTTATTAAATTAGAAACATAATTAAATTATCATCAAAATTAATAAATTATTAATTATATTAAGAAAATATCTTATGTGCATGATAAATTCAGAAAATGTCTTATGTGGAAGAAATATATATATTTTAAAATAAAGCTGTAGAATAACAGTATTATCAAATTCAGAAAATGTCTTATGTGGAAGAAATATATATTTTTTAAAATAAAGCTGTAGAATAACAGTATTATCAAATCCAGCCATGTTCATGAAGATTTTGAATATGATGAAAAGATTAAATTAACCCTTTTGGGTCTGGTAGTACATGTCTTTCTATTGAGTATTATTTTGTCTTAATAATTATTTTCGTTATTATATTTCTGTAATAATAGTAGTATATGTCTATACATTTATTATTATGACTTCTTTTATGCTTTAGCATTCAGTAATAATAATAATAATAATAATCTTCTTAATTCGATTTGCATCGTTGGTGATTCTTTATTTCAACCATATGTTTCACTCTTTAAATTTAAAATTACTTTTCGGAACGTATAAATTGTGATGAAATATATAAAATATTAGAAAATATTGTGTCTGTTTAATACTGTTATATTTTTCCAAACGTCCAATTTTTCCAAACGTTTTCAAAATTTCTTAGTCTATTGTCACATGAAAAGCACTCAAAATAATTATTTTTTGTTAGATTTCTGTAAATGACATATCCGTTACATTTCAGCAACCTTTAAATTATGTGATTAGGATAGCTGCTTTTAATATTATTGAGGTAAGAGTAAATTTTCACAAAACCTGAAAGAAAATTCGGAACTGAAAGGCTTAAAAGTATTTAGAAACACTTTTTTAATAAAAAAATAAAAATCACTTTTGACTGTATGATAAACCACGCTAAAAATACTTAATTTTTATTTTCCCACGTTTCTATAATTCAAACTACAATGATAATAATAATAATAATAATAATAATAATAATAATAATAATAATAATAATAGTAATAAAAAATAATAATAATGCAATTAGTTAATAATATTCAATAAGTTCGGTGGGTGTACATTAGGAAGTATTAGAAAGTACACATATTGGGGTAGGGGACATTTTCGTGTCAGTTTTTACCCTACCTTTATGACAGAAATAACTAACTTTTTCACTTGGAATTAGATGTTCATATAGTTTCCAAAAGAAGAGAACTATGAAATGCAAAAACAAATTTTAATCTTTATATAATGTTTAAAAAAAAATTAGTTGTTATAAAATGATTTAATAGAAAAACATTGAAATTTGTACTGTTTTTATTGCTTCACGATTTATAAAATGTTCTTTACTAAGAAACTGTATACTTCATATATTTAAAGTAATAATGAAAACAAAAGAGAACAAATATTAAATACGAACTAGTTTATTAAACAGGAAATAAATAGTTCCTTTTATAAAAATATGCTTTAATAGAATAAGCTATAATATAAAGCAAAAATATGTCCGTATGCAACACCCTCCCCCCCTTCTCCCAAAGTTATTGTTTATCAAAAAGCACAAAAGTTAAAAGAAAATTATAAAATAATAAAAAGAGAAAAGAGAGAAGAAAAAGGTAAGAGAGAAAAATAAGAGATGAGAAAAATAATAAAAATAATACCTTAGAATTTTTAGTTACATAATTTAGAATTATTAATTTCATTGTTTTCTATAATACATAATTTAGAAAGGTAATATCAAAAAAGTTTTCTAAAGAAACGTATCCAAATTATTCATTTCTGAAAAAAAAAGAAACATGTAAATTCTGAATTAACCGGCATGTTTCGGAAATACTGACTTAAAATTTTCGGAACAAAATCTATAGCTGATGAAGGAGGCATCAGTGAAATATTGAAGCAGGAAAAGAAATTTATTCCTATTTTCCTGTCGAAGTCAGTCTAATATTTTTGATTTGATAAAAATTTTTATTTGAATAAATTTTTATTAAAATTTGCATTTAGTGAACTTATTTTTCCCAAATTAAAAATAAATGTTTTTTTTTTTTTTTTTTTTTTTTTTTTTTTTTAAGCCTAAATATAAAATTTAATTATTTTTTCTTAATGTTATGTAACTTTGCAACTTCTGAAATAAGACATCTTACGTGCGAATTTTAATTTTACAGTGGTACAAAGATTAGTAACTGCTGGAATGCTACATACTTGCTTAGTTAATCTCAGACTTGCCAAGTCTCTAGCTTTTTGCACACCAGTAATTGTTTAGAAAAAAATATTGTTCTTTCAAATCTCAGAATGCTACAATTAAATAAAACAACATTTTCTGTACTAAAATACTGATTCAAAAAGCCGGAGACTTGGCAGGTCTGGTTAATCTGATGAAAATTTAGCATCTCAACACATGATATAGGATTTAATTCAGGATTTAGGTAGAGGAAATTAAAATTATTAATATTTTTAAATGATGTATAGGGAAGAAATGCACCATGTATCTAGATAAATTGATAATAGATTACCTAAATAAATTATATTTATAAATTCGCGTTGTGTTGTTTTGAAGATCGCTTCCCGTCTAATCCCATGTGATCGTCAAAAGTTACCCTGAGGAAATTAAATTTTAACATTAAAATAAAAAAAATAAAAGGGCATAATTAAAAAGATCGAAAAAATCTCCATCCTAAAATAACCAAACTTAATGCTAGTGAAACTAGTCGTTGGGGGATACCTTATTACTTACCCATCATGGATATGCATAGTATAAAATATGAAAATGAAGCATGTGTAAACTATTTATAAAATGTACTGTAATTCGAATAAAATCATGGCTTGATGACGTCATAAATTGTAAATGCTCTATTACTGAATTGCGTAAAAGGAACATGCTTATAACAGCCAAAATTGATAGTCATATTAACTAAAGGTTTTCTGTGTAGGATTAAGCGTCTCATTTCCAATTAAAATATATCGTTGAATTGAAAGTTGAATGAAATACAGGGTCATGAAAAATCGAAGAGTGTGGGAAATAGGATTGCAAATATATCGGCAACTAATTATCCGATCGATTTCATTCTTTATGCAAAATTTATGTTTTTAAAGCTGTACACTTTTAGTTCTAAATTATTGACAATTAAAAGCATCACTTCAAAACAAGTATCCCTCTCTCTTTGATAATGTTAATCGAGACTTTTTAAAGAAAAATATAATTTATTTACAGTGAAAAAAATTACCTAAAAATTGTGCATAACACCAAGTTTAAATTGAAGCTTTTCTAGTTAGTTTAGGAATGTAAGATAATATTTTAAAGTTAATAACAGTATTCTAGAATGCAATCGATCTTTTACTTCCAAGTGAGTTTTCTCTAATACTCTATCAATGTCACCGTGAATAGATGAAAGAAACATGATTAATTTTCAACGAAAAAACAGTCTTTGAAAAACTTTCAGGTATTATACATTAAAAAGTTTAATATATATATATATATATATATATATATATATATATATACACACACATATATATATATATATATATATATATATATATATATATATATATATATATATATATGTGTGTAAGTATATGATATATAAATAGTCACTTTACTGAACCAATATGACAAATAATCGATGAACAACAAAATATGCACTTTAATTTCAACTAATAACACTTTTGGTCGAAACTATACAACAAATTTACATTACGATAATCCAACCAGGCCTAACGGCTATATCCATTTTACATATCTTGCTTCATAACCAAATTTTAGAAGACTGGCTTTTAGCCAAATCTCGCGATTCAAACCATTTATAACTCGCGCATGTCTAACCATGGATAATAATAGTAGTTAGTTCATTTGGTGAAGTGAAGTGTCTAACCATGGATAATAATAGTAGTTAGTTTATTTGATGAAGTGAAGTGTTCACACTGAAATCCTACAAATCGGTCATCCTGACGTGATGGCGTCTCGACATCAGCATCTTGGCTTATCCAGGAGTTTAAATCCGGCTTCATGTATTCGGCTCCGGTTGACGTCTTTCCTGGACCTTCATGATTTCCTACTTTTTGCACTTCATACCGATCATGATTCTTGGCTGCAGTTATCTCATATGGTCCTAAATATTTTTCTTTAAGTTTGATAGCATTGCCAAATTGCGTCCTCTTTATAGCGACGATTTCCCCTACTTTGTATCTTCGTGGCTGTTTTCTTTTCTTATCAAACTGCACCTTGTTTTCTTCTTGTATTTTGAGTATATTTTTCTTTGCTTCTTCTCTCATGGCTTCGCGCTCTTCCATGATGCATTCAGTATATTCTTCTTCCAAAACCTTCTTGATGTCTTGTATGTCACTGTCTTTCATTTTAACTCCTGTCATTAATTCAAAGGGACTATACTTGGTGCTTCGCGTTATTGTGCTGTTGATAATTCTTTGTAATTTTGGTACATATTTATACCACTTGGATTCGTCATCGCTAGACAATTTTGACAGAACGGATATCATCACTCTGTGTATTCTTTCCACCTGTCCATTTCCTCTTGGCATCCCAGTTGTTATCTTTACATGCTCAATTCCTTGTTTTGTACAATATTCCTTGAACTCGCTTTCAGTAAAAGCTTTTCCTTTATCGGTTATAACTCTAGTTGGGTTCCCGAAAGTTGCTTGCTGTAGTTCCAATTTGTCTATTACTTCTTTGGCTGACTTTGATTTCACTGGATAAAACCATGCGAACTTAGTGAATGCATCTACAACGGTGAAAATATATTGATATTTTTTACTTGTGAGAGATAATGGACCTATGTGGTCGATGTGATAAGTTTCTAATGGTTTGTCGCCTTTTGGTATAGGGTTTAGAAAACCTTCAGCTTTTCCCTGCTTCCTATTATACAAGATACAATCAACACAGTTTGCGATTACCGTTTCTACTTTCTTCCTTAATCCAGCTATGTAAAAATCCTGCTTCACTATATCTTCCGTCTTTGATACAGCAAAGTGTCCTCTTTCGTGAATTTTTCGAATAATTTCTCGTTGCATCTCTTCCGGTACCACCAACATTTCGTTTCCATTCTCGAATCTGTACAATATGTCATCTTTTACTAAGTAATTATCGGACGAACCACTTCCGACTAGTGACTTGATAGTTTGTATGGATTCATCTAATCTTTGCGCTATTGCAATCCTTTTCGTTATTTCTCCTTGCGATCTAGTTATAATTAATACCGATTGCGTTATCGGCACATTTCGGCTTAATGCGTCTACATGTTTCATTCTTGTTGCTGGTCTATGCTCTATCTCGTAGTCATATTCTTCGATGAGTAATGCCCATCTTGCTACTTTAGGTGTTAAATCTTTTTTATTCAATGTCTTCTGGAAGGCTTCGCAGTCGGTTACAATCTTGAATTTATTTCCCATTAGGTAATTTCTGAATTTTTTTAGAGCTTCTATTATGGCTAATACTTCAAGTTCATAGCTTGAATATTTCTCCTGTTGTGGCGAAGTTTTCTTACTCATGTATTGCAACGGGTGAAATTTTCCATCATCTCCTTTCTGTAATAAAACTGCGCCAAAACCTTGGCTGCTTGCGTCAGTATGGAGTTCAAGTATGGCTCCTTGTTTATATAGTTGAAGAACTGGTTTCGTTGATAATGTTCTCTTTAACTCATTGAAAGCCTCGAGCTGTTCTAATTGAAATTTGAAACAATTTCCTTTCCTTAATAAATCACTTAGAGGCTTGGCGATTTTGGCATAGTTCGGGATAAACTTTCTAAAATATCCTGTTAAACCTAAAAAGGATTGTAATTGTTTCGTTGTAGTTGGCTCAGGAAAATTTTGGACCGCTCTCGTTTTCGCTTCGGACGGTTTTATTGTTCCATTTTCGATTATATAACCCAAAAATTCTATTTTCTGTTTGAGAAATTGGCATTTTTTGAAGTTAATTTCTAAACCATATGCTGATGCTACTTCTAATACCCGTTGTAGCTTCCTCATTCCGTCTTCTTCATCATCTGAGGGAATCACAAAATCATCCATATATACAATAATAACGCCTTCTCGCACTAAATCTTGAAATACTGTGTTTACATACCTTTGGAATTGATTCCCCGATATGCACAATCCGAACGGACAACTTAAAAATTCATATTCTCCTTCATGCGTTACAAAAGCTGTATATTTACAACTGCTTTCTTCAATTTCTACGTGAAAAAAGCCGTTTTTGAGATCTAATTTCGTAAACAATTTTCCCTTTTGCAATTTATCAATCACATCCTCAATTAACGGTAGTGGGTAGCGATCTTTTAGTATTTTTCGATTTATTTTCCGATAATCTATACATAACCGGTGCGAACCATCCTTTTTCTTACTCAGGACTACAGGAGCCGCAAAATCCAAGTAACTTCGTCTAATGATTCCATCTTCCAACCACTGTTGTATTTGCTTACTGATGATTTCCTGCTCAACTAGAGGGAATCTCCTTGGCCGCTCGCAGATAGGTTTTTCATCTGCCAGTAGTATTTTCATCTTTAACCCCGTATCTTTCGTTTTATTCGGCTTATATGATTTTATTAATTCTCTTATTTTTTCTCTGCTTGCTGAATTTGTAATATGAGCCAAGTCCACCTCGTCGTTTACATAGTCGATATTAACTATATCTTCCCAACCTCGATTATCGTTGTTTATACTTGATGTGTCTACTTCATCAGTTTTGTACGGAACTTCATTAACTTTAATGTATCCTACTTGTACTGTTTTGTCACTTATTATTCTAACAATATCTTCCACTACTTTTAACGTCAAGCCTTCTACTGATTTCCTACCTATTATTACATCATAGTCAATCTCTTGTACCACGTAAAATTTATCCTGTATTTCTATATTGTCTACATATACTTTATGCCAGAAAAAACCCGTTGGTTTAATTTCTTTTCTATCTATGCCCGATATAGAGAAATTGTCGCTTGTTAATTTTTTCTCTTTCTCTTTCTCTTCTCTTTCTTCTTTCTCTTTTCTACTTGCTATCACTACTTCCAATCGATCTCTTATAAAATCTTCTTCGCAACTCTCCCAACTTTTGATCAGCTTTATTAGGACAGGTATTTTCGGTTTTTCTGGTGCTTCAATTCCGCATTCCTCGCAGAGGTTTATTAGATCAATTCTCTTGGCTTTATTTAGAGTTCCCATCTTTCAAAAATTGTACTTGAAGGGATACGATTACGGTTTCACCTTGCTAATTCGTAACCTAATTTTTGATACTGGCGTTTTGCAATACTTTACGTTTGGTTTCCATTTCACTACTAGTGCCTCTTACTTTTAATAATCCCGGCATCCGAGCCCCCCAAAAATGTAAGTATATGATATATAAATAGTCACTTTACTGAACCAATATGACAAATAATCGATGAACAACAAAATATGCACTTTAATTTCAACTAACAACACTTTTGGTCGAAACTATACAACAAATTTATATTACGATAATCCAACCAGGCCTAACGGCTATATCCATTTTACATATCTTGCTTCATAACCATATTTTAGAAGACTGGCTTTTAGCCAAATCTCGCGATTCAAACCATTTATAACTCGCGCATGTCTAACCATGGATAATAATAGTAGTTAGTTCATTTGGTGAAGTGAAGTGTCTAACCATGGATAATAATAGTAGTTAGTTTATTTGATGAAGTGAAGTGTTCACACTGAAATCCTACATATATATATTATCAATAGGAGTTTACTGACTTAATTAATTTTCTTGATATGGTCATGTCTACTGGAAGTTGTACAGGTTAAAATTCTCTATAGCAATAAAAAATATTAATTCGAATTTCGTACAAGAATAAATGCAATAGTACATCGAAATTAAATTAAGTCAATTCGGAACTGAGTCATGATTAAAATTCACATGTTAGAAACCATAAACTTCAAAATACTTTTCGAAAATGTGATTAAGACTTAAATGATGTATACACAACGAATATAACAATGTAAAAAAAAGAAAGATGATTCTTCTTCTAGAAAATGTAACATAACCATGAAATAAAATATACAATAACTTCTTCCGAGTTACACACGATTTCGAAAAGCATTTTTTTTTATCTTTAGATACTTCATAAATCAATTTATTTTTGAGATTTAAAGCATAAATTATAAAAACAAAGTTTATTTTGCTGCTATTGATATTCGGAAACATTTCCGAGTGGTTTTTAAACTGATTCATCAACATGGAAAATAGGTGTTTAAATTGCTATCCATTCTCGAATAAACATGACTTTTATGCTCAACAAACATGTTTTACAGACAAACATGCTAAATTAATAACATTAATATTAACATCAAAAGGAATATTATTCTGTTACTTATGCATGTGTAAATTCCATTATGCAGTAGAATATGTTTAATTGAGAATAACAAGCATCCTTTTAAACTATATTCCAGTTTGAAAATAAAAACTGATTCATACACAATAAGACTTCTCGGAAACGTTTCAGAAAATCAGTGGCAGTAAAAGGATTTTTGTTTTATAAAGTTTCTTTGAATCTCGAAAATATACTGGTTTCTTAGATTTCTAATGACATGGATCTCAATTCGAAATCGTGAGTTACTCGGAAAATGTTTTTGTATTTTTTCATTCGTGGTTATATTATATTTTTGTAAATAAAGATGCACTTGTCTTTTTAGCACTTTCCAACCTAGTTGAAAAGTGCTTATGACTTCGGTTTGTCTGGCCGTATGGCCGTCTGGCCATCTGGCCGTCTGGCCGTGCTCTAACTCCCGTAAATATGCTCGGATTGCTCTGCAATTTTTATATGTTGTTGTCGTTATCTATAGCATGTTAAATATTTCAACGGAAGTGTGTAGCACTTATAGTTTTTTTACAGGGACACTCAAAAGAATTCCGTTACATTGCGGTCTATGGGGAAAAATTATTTGCGGTTTATGTAAATAATGTTTCACTATTTTAAACGCATTGAAATTTATATATATCACTAAGGTGCATTAGAAGAAGCTTAATATGGAATAGGGTGTGCATACCACTTATAGTTACTATACAGGGACAGTCAAAAGAATTCCGTTACATTACGTCTATGGAGAAAAATCGTCTGCGGTTTATTTAAATAATGTTTCACTATTTTAAACGCATTGAAATTTATATATATTATTAAGGTGCATTACAAGAGGCTTACTACAGAATAGTGTGTGTATAGCAGTCATCGTTCATTTACAGGGACATACAAAAGAATTCTCTACTGTCTGTTAATAATAATTCCTGGCGTTTTAAGTTGCTGAACGCGATTTTCAATTGAACTCACTTTTTGTCTATTACTGGGTGTGTATAAATTCTGTATTTCATATACAGGGTAGCACAAAAGTTCGAGAACACATTTCCGTTTATTGACAGAAACTCCAGAAGGAGAATTTTAAACTGTGCTACGCGTTTCCTAACTAAACTAAAATTTATCATCCTATATAGTATATATACAAATCTATAGATCATATACAGGGTTGAATAAAAGTACTCGGATACTTTTCAGAAAATTGTATCTGTTCGAAATTCCTGAAATTATGTTTTTAAATATGTTATGCGTTTCCCAAATTGTTTACTTAGATGTTATCTTTTAGCTTATTAAACGGTATGTTTTGTAAAATTATTTTGGAAGCGTTGGAAAGTGCTACATAATCTATGCTTGGCGCATGATTTTTCGTTCTTGTTTAACAATGAAAAACATTTTTTTTTAATCAGAAAATTCTCGTAAAGTTTTTATGATATCATTACACAAGTAGCATTCTTTAAAACGATATTCTTGTTTCAAAAACTGATTTATACACAATAAGATTTCTCGGAAACGTTTCAGAAAATCAGTGGCAGTAAAAGGAATTTTGTTTTCTAAAGCTTCTTTGAATCTCGAAAATATACTGGTTTCTTAGATTTCTAATGACATGGATCTCATTTTGAAATCGTGAGTTACTCGGAAAATGTTTTTGTATTTTTTCATTCGTGGTTATATTATATTTTTGTAAATAAAAAAGCACTTGTCTTTTTTAACAGTGAAAAACATTTTTTTAATAAAAAAATTCACTTAAAGTTTTTTATGATATCATTAAACAACAGCATTCTTTAAAACGATATTCTTGTTTAAAAAACTGATTCATACACAATAAGATTTCTCGGAAACGTTTCAGAAAATCAGTGGCAGTAAAAATAATTTTGTTTTCAAAAGCATCTTTGAATCTCGAAAATATACTGGTTCCTTATATTTCTAATGACATGGATCTCATTTCGAAATTGTGAGTTACTCGGAAAATGTTTTTGTATTTTTTCATTCGTGGTTATACTATATTTTTGTAAATCATAAAGCACTTGTCTTTTTTAACAGTGAAAACATTTTTTTTAATCAAAAAGTTCACTTAAAGCTTTTATGATATCATTAAACATTATAAAAAAGTTATGATATCGGTTATTAATATTCAAGGATTTTATTTAAGTAACAAAGGGTTTTTTCTTCGTTTTTATGATTATGAAATATTTTGTATGCTATTTCTATTTGCTGTATTCCCTCTTAAATTTATTTGTAAAGTTAAAAGTTTAACAATATTTTATTTATTTAAGTTTGTGTACAAGTTCCCTTGTATGCATTATACAAAGTTAAGTTCTTCAACTAACTACCACAAAAATATGTCGATGCTTTAAAAGTTTTAATTAGGAACATCGAACCGAAAACATTATATACGTGAATGTTTATTTTATATCAAATCTATTTTAAGCCATTACATTATGTACTTCTAACTCTGTTTATCATCCATTTAATGGATTTTAAAGTACAGGAAGATAAAACTCATATATATCGCTACTTCAATGGATAATAGAGATTAGAGATACAATACAACACAAAGATAAAGTGTAATTGCATTATAGTGAGACTTTGGGTACTTAATAGACATATAAATTTTACAGTATGACATAAGTTTAAGATTTGTAGGATATACATTTATGGGAATAAGGAAAAACATACTTCGATTCTTTAAACAATGACTATTTAACTCTAATCTTAACTCTTAAAATTATGTCCATGAAAGTATACTGTGAATTTATTCTAAATTAACTTGACACATACTGTTCTACCAAATTTATAGTGGATTTAACGTCTTAAGCAATATAAAAATTAAACATGAGTTTATGATTTATATCACTGATTCAATTGTACGGGAATGAAAAACACATTTCGATGCTTTAAAAGAATTACTATTTAACTCTAAGTTTAAAGATGATTATTAAACTCTAAACACTATGTCCACGATTGTATACTTTGTATAAATTCTATTGTAACTCGTTACATTATGTTCTACTAAATTAATTTATAGTGAGTTTATTGTATTACGTAGTATAAAGATTGAACTTATGTTTATGATTTGTATCAGTGATTCTATTTTACGTAACTAATAAAAAACATTCTTCGATGCTTTTAAAAAATGACTATTTAACTATAAGTTTTAGAGTGCTTTTTAACTTTAAATATTATGTCCATGAATGTATACTTTGTAGTATTTCTAATTCATCTCGTTACATTATGTTCTACTAACTTAATTTCTAGTGAGTTTAATATATTACGCCATATAAATATTAAACATAACTTTATGATTTCTATCAATGAGATCTAATTTTACCGGAATAAGGAAAAACACACTTCGATATATTTAAAAATGATTGCTCTATTCTGATGTTTAAGAATAACTATTACAATGTAACCATTAAATGTTCTTCAATTTAAACTTTGTATATATTATCTTTTGACCCGCTAAATTATGTTCTTTTAATTTAATTTATCACGAAATTATTGACTTTCGGAGTACTAAAATTAAATCCGTATATTTCGATATCGCAATCGATAAAATGGAACACAGAAATATACACAACATGGGCACAGAGTGCAATTACATTAAAGTGACGTTTCAATTAATTAAAGTAATTAATTCAAGGGACATGTTTACTTTTTGAACGCGATATATGTTTCAGATTTCTATCAATGATAAAATGTTACATGGAGATAAAAATTAACGCGAAAAATGAAAATGTAATCAAGAAGTGTAAAATTGAAGTTGTATTATTAAAGAAATATACTCAATATAGGTGGCGTTGAAGATTCAAAAATAATTTTAAAAATATACGCACCAAGAAAATATTTCATTAATGTTATATACTTTGTGTCACACATACGTCGTGCTTTATTTATTTTTTTTAATGAAAACTGGACTGTAAAACTTTATGTACGTGCCGAACTAATACAAAATATATACATTTTGTATTAATTCTGTTTTAAACCGTTACAAAGCGTTCATCTAGCTTAAGGTGGTACTCAAATGACATGCTCAACAAAGCGTAAATTTCTGACACATTTTCTGACTCATTTTTAAACGCAAAGATATAAACTTGGCAGGCCTGACTATTAAAGGATTTGTTATCGAAATAAGGTTTCCATTTTTTGATAAATACGTTACTTATCAAGTTATAAGCGATTTTGGTTACGTGGCGAGAAGTGTTTCGTGTTTCTCGGGCTGTCGGGTCGGGAATTTTGTTCAAAACGCTGATTTGACACTCTTTTCTGAAAGATATTCTGCCTGTACCCCCCAAAAATGAGAACCATGTATCAATTACATCATTTCTGAATAAAAACATCTGCAAATTTCATGCAATTGCTAACAAAAATGAATTAAAAATTGTGTCAGAAAGTAGCCTATTTGGATTTGACAGAAGCCTTAATATATCGTAGGTTTAATGTACAGTGGGCTCCCGTTAATGCGTCTTCGTTTAAGATGTATCTCTGGTTATTAAAGACAAGTTCTTTTCCTCCAACATTTTCTTACTTGAGGTTAATTTTAAGGGCATCGCTTAATGTGTACAAGTCATCGAATAATTTTAAAAAAAATCTGACCGGTTAGAACGTAACTATAGTTTTGTACATTGTTTCTTCAAAGGCAAAATTGGTGTAACGTTCGTCATTCAGAGACCAAGAAATTGGTAGTAACAGTGATGAAAGGAAAGAATGCATTCAAACCACCAAAAATGTGAGAGGTTTAAAAAATTTCTAACGGCTGTTCAACGATATATCAAATCAAAATGTGACATAGCTGAACAAATTTAGAGTGTGCCGCAAAACTAGAAAATGGCATGGTAAAAAGATCATTTGTTCCACTATCGAAAATAAACGCTAGCGATTACTTGAATTAAATAAAGTAAAACTAGAGGAACTTCGCCCGTTACGCTGGTCGGTATATTCCAAACGGACCTCGAAAAAAACGAACTTAGGATTGAGGTCCACACTGTCTTCGGATCCGGTCAACTCAGATTTAAATAAAACACACAAAAAAAGAAAATTTCTTTTAGAATCCTGCAGAAACTGCATCAACGTATTTTTAAAAACTGTGATTGTTGATTTCTTTTTTTGTCTCAAGGTTAACAAAAATTGACCCAGGCTCTAGGCAAGGAAATGGTTGCTTGTAAAAATCATATGAAGGCTAAGCTGCCATTTCAAAGCAAGACAATTTTTTTTTCCATTGGAAGTGGAGAGAATGATGAATTTGTTTCTCATTGCGTTGGTTTGAACCACTCCCTGTACCTTTTTGTTCAGACCCAGCCCACTCTCAAACTATAGAAGGGGAAAATGTATTTCCTCTGGTATACCTCTGGTATTTCCTCTTCTATTCCTGCTTTCAAAAAAGTTGAAGCATGAGCACTGAGGTCCATTTTGTGTTAAATCTTAAGAAATGCGCTTTTAGCTTTAAATATATAGATTATGTAAGTATATAAAGTAAAATTGTGTAAGTATAGCAATCTCTTTTCATATTTTCTTTCTAATGTGTAATTTATTCCTTTCTATTAAAAAATTGTCATTAATTTGCTTTTTTTACTAAAATTATAAAATAACGTAAGAAGTTGTTTCTTTTAGCATAAAGATAGTATCCGGTTTAATTTCTTTCCTTGAGGTATGGTAAAGCAAGTCAGGGACGGGGAAACCTAACTTAAGGCCTAGGGCCCGGTTCCCTTCTGGTGTCCCTCTCCGAAACTGTTGGGGGACGCCGGCTCGTCCCCAAGTGTGAATGTGGTTGTTTTCCAATAGGGTAGGATCCACCGCAAGTCACGGCGACCTATGTCGTCAATCTCTTGGAGGAATGGAGGCGGTCAGCAGGTGGCGGCGCCCCCACCGGTCGCAGAGCATAAAGGGACACCCCTGGTCGTGCTCAGTAAAAGTTCTCTAGAACTTGGGAACGGCGGTTGACATTCCTGACGGGTGCCCGTAGGCGCAGCTCAGTTTTTATACCTGTTGAATTAAATTTATTATTTAACGCCATTAAAATGACAACATCGTATAATGTGTATTTCGGTTAGTGCGGATGAAAAATTGACTTCCCTTGTAGGTTTGCACTAAAGAGAGTATACTGCATTTCGGATGCTAAAATTAAATTCAAGTATTTCGATACCGCAACTGATAAAATAAATCACAGAAATATACAACCCAAGAAAAATTGCAATTGCATTTTAACACTTCAGATACTTAAAAATGCATATTTACTTTTATAGAGTAATCTATGCATGTTTAATATCAGTGATAAACAATTATATTACAATAATATGGTACATGGATAGAAAATGTGAGATTAGTAAATAATATAATAACTTAACCACAATATTTCAATTAATTGTCTTGGTTTGAAGACGATACCAAATATTTAATAATATATGAAATACATGAAGAAATTAACACCAGATATTTGGACTGTTAATTAACCCATTAGGCGCCGCTATATATATTAAGCTATTTTTTTTTTATGTAACAGTTGCCTTTTCTTTATGAATAGGAAGTCTTTAAAGTATTTCTGAAGAAAAAAAAAATTCGAATATTTAGGAAAAATAGCATGTTCCCAAAATGGGAGCAATGGCGCCTAATAGGGGTAAATTTTTTCAAAATTTTTGCTTATGCCTCCGTGCATTTATGGTTGTTATTTCACTGTTCTTTAGCTATAAAAGGGATAATATCATTCTGAAACTGATATTTTACGAATAATTCATATAAATTAGTCCAACATCTACATTTATAATAAAAATAAAAAATAAAATTACCGATTCCATAAGCATTTTTATTTTTCATCTCTTTATTTTTCCCAATTACATCATTTTTGTTCTGCTATTTTACATGAAAATGATTGAAAATTTTTTATGCACCATTATATTAATTTTTTGCGTTTTCTGAAATTGATTTTTTAACTATATTTATTTTAATTTTGCATTCTGCTTAGTTTTTCCATATTTCGATTTGAAGATTCGTCTGAACTTTCATCTGAAATATCAAGTCTGCATTTAATACTTTGTCTTTTTTAAACTCTAAATCAGATATTTCTTAATTGTCTGTTGATTTAGAATTTACGGAAAGTTCTACTCCACCAAATATAAATGGGATAAATCGTCGCATAAATAATTTTCTATTACATATGTAATAGAAAATAATTTATGCGACATACATATGAGCAAGATATCTTCCTCGCATGTTACAATACTGCAATCAGGTAGCAAAAAAACGATTTCCGGAACAGCTGAAAAATCATCCAAATCTAAAAAATTGTTCAATCATCTTCCATGTAAAAAAAATCAGAAAAATAAATAATATAATGATGAAAAATAAAGAGATGGATAATGAAAATGTTTATAGAACTGGTAATTTCATTTTCTTTTTTATTATAAATGTAAAAGCTGGACTAATTTATATGAAATCTTCTTAAAATATTAGTTTCAGAATGATATTATCCATTTTATAGTTAATAAACTGAAAAATAAATACCATAAATGCACGGAGTCATATGTACAAGTTTTCAAAAACATTACCCCCATAACGAGCCATTGCTCCCATTTTGGGAACAATTTATGCTTTAGGTAATTGTGATTGATCTATTATACATATTATACATAGTCCGGATTGATATTGCTTAATATATTACACTGTTATTAACATATTTTAACTAAAAAATATAATTTTTATTATAGAGTTTTTTTTTTTAAATATTTCTTTCGAGTACGGCCAAAAAGCTATTTTTCGCCTTTTCTAACACATTTTAAAAAATAGAAAATTTTAATGAAACTTTAAAAAATAAATCAGAAGTCGTCTAATACATTCAAAATACAAATAACACGAACCTTTTAACAATAAAGAAAATACTCACTTTAGAAAAAAATCCTAAAGCAATGTTCCCAAAATGGGAGCAATGGCGCTTAATGGGTTTTAACACAACATAAAATAGCCATATTCTATTTTTACAGTATTATATTAATAGAAAATATTATACAGCATTTATACAGTATCATATTAATAGTAAATCATGAAATAATTGAGAAGCACTTTTGCTTTCTCTCATTAAACAAAAACAGCTACTCTGTGCATTCCTTAAAACTGGACTACCCTCAACGACTACCATTCTATTAATGTCATCATCTTTCATCATGGTCCTTGGGTCTATTATAGCTCCTGAAACTTTATTTCAATCGAACTGAGATGTCGTTTAGTTTTTCTCAGATAAATAATACAGTAATGAAATGTGAAAAAATTTTTGCATCTTTAAAAAAAGATATACTAGATGAGTTCTTCAAAAACTGATAATAAATTCAGAAGTATGCGTGATATAAAAAATGCCTCGTTATTTAAAAATATTCGTGCAGATAATAGGCAATCATTTTATCATTCAGTCAACTTTTCACACTAAGCGTCTAAAGCAATTTGTGGGAGAAAATTCAGTGTATCTTCTGCATCTGAAATAACGTTAGCATCTGTATTGAATTTACTTCTATAAAGAAAATAATGAAGCAGAAATTGAGACGACAAACACACAAAGAGAAAGTTGAAAATTAATGAAATAATAAAAAAAAAACCATGAAAATAAATTAATAAGAAACTGAATATCATAAAAGTAATTTATCTATCAATGTTACAAAAACAAATTTAATGTAAAACAAGAACGGAAAATCATGCGTCAAGCATAGATTATGTAACACTTTCCAACGCTTCCAAAATAACTTTACAAATCATTACCGTTTAATAAGCTGAAAGTCAACATCTAAGTAAACAATTTGGAAAACGCATAACATATTTAAAAACGTAATTTCAGGAATTTGCAACATATACAATATTCGGAAAAATATCCGAATACTTTTATTCAGTCCTGTATAGGATCTATAGATTTGTATATACACTACATAGGATGATAAATTTTAGTTCAGTTAGGAAACGCGTAGCACAGTCTAAAATTATCCTTCTGGAGTTTCTGTCAATAAACGGAAATGTGTTCTCGAACTTTTGTGCTACCCTGTATATGAAATACAGAATTTATACACACCCAGTAATAGACAAAAAGTGAGTTCAATTGAAAATCGCGTTCAGCAACTTAAAACGCCAGGAATTATTATTAACAGACAGTAGAGAATTCTTTTGTATGTCCCTGTAAATGAACGATGACTGCTATACACACACTATTCTGTAGTAAGCCTCTTGTAATGCACCTTAATAATATATATAAATTTCAATGCGTTTAAAATAGTGAAATATTATTGAAATAAACCGCAGACGATTTTTCTCAATAGACGTAATGTGACGGAATTCTGTTGACTGTCCCTGTAAAGTAACTATAAGTGCTATGCACACCCTATTCCATATAAAGCTTCTTTTATTGCACCTTAGTGATATATATAAATTTCAATGCGTTTAAAATAGTGAAACATTATTTAAATAAAAAGAAAACTGCCCAGTTAATCTGAGGGCATTGAGTTCACAGGCTATTCACACTAATTGTATATTATACTCGTATTTCAAAGAATTTGAAATAAGCCCCTTGAAAAATAAAGAAATCGACAATATATTAAGCGGGGGGGTTATCCCCCCGTTACCCCCTCATAGTTAACTAATGAACCCCTTAAACTAATCAGGAGAGCCTCTTATTACAATGAATATATATATACAAAATTTGAAGAAAATCGGATAATTCTGCATGAAAAACCCATTTATCTAAATTAAGGGGGATTAGCCCCCCCCTTCCCCCTTTATACTTAACCAATAAACCCCAAAACTATTCAGAGAACCGCATTATCACAATGAACCTATATACAAAATTTGAAGAAAATCGGATAATTCTGCTTGAAAAACCCATTTATATAAATTAAGGGGGGATTGGCCCCCGTCCCCCCCTTTATACTTAACCAATCAATCCCGAAAACGAATCAGGGAAGCGTCTTAACCCAATGAACCTATAAACAAATTTTGAAGCAAATGGGATAATTCTGCATGAAAAACCCATTTATATAAATTAAGGGGGGGTTTAGCACCCCCGTCCCCCCCCCCTTTATACTTAACCAATCAATCCCGAAAACTAATCAGGGAAGCGTCTTAACCCAATGAACATATAAACAAATTTTGAAGCAAATGGGATAATTCTGCATGAAAAACCCATTTATATAAATTAAGGGGGGGATTAGCCCCCCGTTCCCCCCTTTTATACTTAATCAGTCAATCCCAAAAACTAATCAGGGAAGCGTCTTAACCCAATGAACCTATAAACAAATTTTGAAGTAAATGGGATAATTCTGCATGAAAAACCCATTTATATAACTTAAGGGGGGGGATTAGCCCCCCGTCCCCCCCCCTTTATACTCAACCAATCAATCCCGAAAACTGATCAAGGAAGCGCCTTAACACAGTGAACCTATAAACAAAATTTGAAGGAAAAAGGAATAATTCTGCAGGGAAAACCCATTTATATAAATTAAGGGGGGGACTAGCCGCCCCCGTTCCCCCCCCCCCTTTATACTTAACCAATCAATCCCAAAAACTAATCAGGGAAGCGCCTTAACGCAGTGAACCTATAAACAAAATTTGAAGGAAAACGGAATAATTCTGCATGAAAAACCCATTTATATAAATTAAGGGGGGGGATTAGCCACCCCCCATTCCCCCCTTTATACTTAACCAATCAATCCCGAAAACTAATCAGGGAAGCGCCTTAACACAGTGAACCTATAAACAAAATTTGAAGGAAAATTGAATAATTCTGTATTAAAACCCCATTTATATAAATTAGGGGGGATTAGCCCCCCTGTTCCCCCCTTTATATTTAACCAATCAATCCCGAAAACTAATCAGGGAAGCGCCTTAACACAGTCAACCTATAAACAAAATTTGAAGGAAAACGGAATAATTCTGTATTAAAACCCTATTTATATAAATTAGGGGGGGATTAGCCCCCCCTGTTCCCCCCTTTATATTTAACCAATCAATCCCGAAAACTAATCAGGGAAGCGCCTTAACACAGTCAACCTATAAACAAAATTTGAAGGAAATCGGATATTTCTATGAAGAGTTATCGCGTTACGTACGTACATACGTACATACATACATACATACATACATACATACATACATACAGAACCGGCGGGCACATAAGCTCTCAGGCTTTGATAGCCTGTGAGCTAATAAACAGCAAATGATTTTTCCCCATAGACCGCAATATAACGGAATTCTTTTGAGTTTCGCTGTAACAAACTATAAGTGCTACACACTTCCGTTGAAATAGGGAACATGCTATAGATAACGACAATAACATATAAAAATTGCAGAGCAATCCGAACCTATTTACGGGGGTTAGAGCACGGACAGACGGCTAGACGGCAGACGGCAGACAAACCGAAGTCATAAACACTTTTCAACTAGGTTGGAAAGTGTTAAAAAAAAGAAAAGAAGATTAAGCTTTTTAGAATCACGTAGCGATTTTTCTGATTTCTTACGGTTCTTTGAGAACTGCTATTCGTTGTATGATGTTTTAGACTAGTCTAAATAACTATCGTTTGTTAAATTCCTTAAACTGTTTAAACATACTGAACTCTTCCAACTGACTTACGTTTGATTTTTTATAAACAGTAATTTTTTTATATATACTTCACCGGAAGAGTTACAATTATATAAGCCTTTATGCATTTTTTTAATTTATTACTATTTCTATAAGTCCTTAAAAGTTTACAGCATTACATTCATTTTCATTAAAATTCCGTTATCGACATTTACGTTTAATTTCTAGAAATGTAAATTTTCAACCGTAAAACAGACTTATAATAAATAAATGTAAAAGATTTATTTTTAATATACTACCCGTTTAATATAAAGGAAAATTCTCACATATTTCATAGGTAAGAAAACGCACAATTTTCTACAGTAAAACCTCTTGATAGAACAACCAAACGACTCTATCCCTTAAAAAAGAGATGCACTTAAATAGGAGATATGGTTGAAAAAAAGAAGTAAGATCGTAATATGTCCCTAAATTCGTAATGTAATTTAAATTTGATCAATACTTTCAAAATGTGAGAAGTTAATGATGATAATAATAGATAATTCATAAGTTTCTATCGTAGCTTAAAATGTGTATTAATTTTACACTAGGTAAGTAAGTATTAGACTATTAGAAAGGCTGATTTATTGTTAAAACATAAAAAAGAATGTGTGAAAATGTGAATACTTACATCTTTTAATTTTAAGTGTTCCATTAAAAGATTTTAGCATGTAGATTTCTTTTTAAAACTTTCCTTTTTGTATGCATGTTACGTTTAGTAACTTACAACTGTACTTAAAAAAATTAAAATTTAAAAAAAGGTCTCTCTTTATATATTCTAAAGTTTCTATAGTAGTTTAAAATGTGTATTAACTTAACATTATGTAAGCAGTATTCGATTAATTCAAAGACTTTTATAGCCATAAATACATAATGTAGTTTAAATTTGATCAATACTTTCAAAATGTGAGAAGTTAATGATGATAATAATAGATAATTCATATGTTTCTATAGTAGTTTAAAATGTGCATTAATTTAACATTAGGTAAGCAGTATTAGATTAATACAAAGTGTAATTTATTATTAAAACAGCGAAATTAATACCTGAAGATGTGCATATTTACATCCTTTTATTTGAATTATTCCATTAAAAGATTTTGGCATGTAAAATTCCTTTAAAAACTTTCCTTTCTGTATGCATGTTAAGTTTAGTAACTAACAGCTGTACTTAAAAACTGTACTTGTCTCTCTTTGGATTCACTCTTTAGTTTTTCTAGAAGTGATTATAATTTTGTTAAACTACAGATTTAAAAAAAAAAGATACATTTTAATTATCAAATTAATTGTCTCAGAACAAGTGAAAGAATGTCCCAGAAAATTGCACTGTCACATGAAAGACAGTACTAGAAACTGAATGAAATCAAAGTGTTATTTTTATTGTAGGAGGATTTTAAGGAATCATAGCACATTTAAAATGATTTAAATTAACTTTAAATAAATTTTATCACTTTATATCTTCAAAGGTCTACATTACAAAAAAGGAAAAAAAGAAAAAAAATTCTAAAGTTGGTAAATGATCCCTATTTCTTCTTTTATTTCATAATAATAATAATTATTATTTTTAGATCACAAAGGGGAAAAATTAGTTGTTATAGGGGATTTTCAACTTGTCCAGCAAAAAATTTTAATCACAGGTTTAGCGCATGATTACAAAATAATTTCTACATGTAAAAGTAAATGTTTGGTATATAATTATACTTGATAGTCTTGTGATTACACTGAACCTAAAAAAGTTGCTTATTTATAGCATTTTTATATTTTAAAAAGAAAACTGTATCTTGCTTATATAAAATTTTCAAAAGTTTGGAAATATAACATCAATAAAAATATTTTTTCAACAAAAAATTTTATGCCTTAAAGATGGCATATTAGTGTTTAAATATTTTTTTCTTATTAACATCATTTGCATTAGAGGAAAAATTTATCTTTAAGATATTAGTTCCATTCTGTATAGAATAATTATTTCTACACTAATTACTTATATTTACATAGACGTGAAATGTTACAGATGGAACACTGATTCTTATTTTTATGTGATTTCAGATGTTACATCTGGCAATGTACGTCTCACACAAATTAACACTTGTCATTATTATGCATAATGTATGAGGTTACATATATTTCTATTTCCGTATAGAGAGAAAAAATGAAATATTCAAATTTCCTTGAATATTATCAAAAAGGTGAAATAATCATTTCGTGTATGAAAATGGTCACAGATAATATTTATTCATAGATTTATTGTCACTGTTCGAACAAATGCAATGAAATATCAAACTTATCCTTTCTAAAATTAAACTTGCCTTAAATTTTCAAACAGAAAACTGCCCCCAAATACTCATAATGTATTTTATCATCGCATATTTATAAATCCTATACCGTTAGCGATATTTCTTTACAGTTTTTCAGGTATTTCATATAACTAAAATATCTGTAATGGCTCACTTGTAAATTTCTTGCCTCTTTTTTCATTCAAACAGGTGGTGAATTTATTTATAATGTTGATTCTATATTTCCTTGATAGTGAAATGTACTAACAATCTGAATCTATAATATAGTATGTGGTGTATATATCTAATATGTTCGGGGTTAACATCGTTAAAGAAAATTGTTATCAACCACAATGCAATGCAGAAGTAAAAAGAAGAACTAATAATCAAATCAAAAGTAAACTTTAAGGTCCAATATTTATGCATATGGTGTTATTTTCAAATATATTTATATTCAGTAAATCAGTTTTCGACGACTATTTCAACACTTGTTGAAAACTGTTGGTTAAACATTAGCTATCAGCATAAAAAGGGATATAATCAAAATAAAAAATAACAATTTATAAAATAAGCAATAATGTTACAACAGACGATAGATAAACTATATGCAGAAAATTCAAATGGAATGCAGAATTGAGGCTCTCTTTGCAATAACAAGGCAAGTGGAGTTACCTTGATTTCTGGTACACCATGTCAAAAGAAGTCTTGTGGACCTACCTTGCTATTCCTCGGGATCTGTTTTGTATTCGAACTGTCATGGCTTGTAAAAACTATTTTTTAACTCCCACGTGTCTCAGTTTCCCAATTCTGGCAACAGGGCTGAGATATTAGGCAGTAGTATGTAGGCAGTATTAGGACTTAAAACAAACGCTAATAGGATTTTATATTTTGTAAACTCTTGTATTGCACTATATAAAATTGTGAAAAAAATAAAAAATCATTATGTGTTCCAAATGTATTTCAGAAATGTTCTTTCATCCAAAAACCATAGGATATGCATTTATAAGGTAAGTGTTCAATTTTCAGATTTATGTAATATATTATTCAGCTTATAAGGAAATATAAATTTTATGATCATAAGCAAACTAAAGATGCTAGAAAACACTTCTTAATAGGATTACATATGCAAAGAAGTTATATTCTAAATTAATTGCTGAAAGAAAGTTTAAAGGCTTTGTTGCTGAAAACTCCATTTTTCAGCTGTCTTGTTATGTCAGAGGGCGCCTAAATTGTATATACATTTTCCTATGCAATTTAATTGAGTGAAAGATTTTTTTTTCATTGCATTTATCTAAATAAAGCAATACATGTGGAAGCAAAATGATTTGGTTATTAATAAAAGTAATGATTTAATGTACAGATAGACATCGAGGATAGATGCATGGAATATACAACTGAAGATTCGCATTCCATATCTGTCTGAACTAAATGAAGTTTCACCAATTGCGGGAAGGAAGTCTGTTTTATGAATACACTGATTTTTTGTAAGTCAAAGTATATTAAATATGTCAAATGTAGAGAAAAAATTATGACTGCTGAAAAGTTCCTTGTATATTACCAATATGATAAAAGATAATAGTTTTTCATTACCTATGCATTCTACAGTGCGATTGAAAGTCGTTGTAATTATTTTGAACTATTAAGGGCAATAACGAATGTTTCTTTTAACAATATCTGGATATAGATAACACTCACACAATACTTCATTTTTCATTCTTTGAATAACTGACTGTGAATTAAAAAAAAATGTGGCATTTTAAAAATAAATCTTCCGCAAATTATGAAATTGAAAACTAAGCATGAAATATTCTTAAAATAACATCGCGTGTCAAATTTGCAATTCTCCACACCAGTCTTTATAGTATCTTCAGATATCTTCAGAAATATGACGTATATAAAATATATCTCATTCGTCATTTGTATTTTTAGTTTTCAGAAATGATGAACTCTTTTGCGATACAGCGTCTAATTTTACAAAAATGTTCAATGCACTAGCAATGCAAGCACGCCTGTTGCATAAATCATTTAAAAAGCCTCTGTGTTAGTGAACATTATACGTCCGATATTTTATAGATGGCGTTCAAATAAACGTTATGGAATGCGTTTACAAATTAACTTTTAATTAAGTTGTCAAATAGTAAACTGTAATGATTGAGCTGGACCGTTACACCATCAAAACATTATTGTATAAAAATATTGTGTATAGTAAACTACACGATTTTACTGAATGGTGTATGAAAAATTTTATGTAAAATAATATTTAAAATTACATTAAATTGACGTTTCGATCAACTTCTATGACCATCTTCAGAATAATATCTGTTACAATTACATTTATAGACGAAACGCTTCCATCTTGAAATATTTACATAACTGATTCATGCTTAACATGAACAAGTTCAAATCACAGGTCATGAAGTGGCGCCACCTACTAGAAAAAATCCGAGTTACAGAACTATATAGGACCCAAAATAATAGTATGAAAACTTAAAATTACATTAAATTGACGTTTCGGTCAACTTCTATGACCATCTTCAGAATAATATCTGTTCCAATTACATTCATAGACGAAACGCTTCCATCTTGAAATATTTACATAACTGATTCATGCTTAACATGAGCATACTATTCATACTATTATTTTGGTCCTATATAGTTCTGTAACTCGGATTTTTTCTAGTAGGTGGCGCCACTTCATGGCCTGTGATTTGAACTTGCTCATGTTAAGCATGAATCAGTGAAACTTATGACAGCATGAAAACACAGCAATGTAAATATTTCAAGATGGAAGCGTTTCGTCTATAAATGTAATTGTAACAGATATTATTCTGAAGATGGTCATAGAAGTTGACCGAAACGTCAATTTAATGTAATTTTAAGGGGGTAGGATACCTTTGAACACGTCCAAAAAGCAAAAAAAAATATCACTATGTTCCAAGCTTCAAAACTTGTGTTATAAGTCAAAAATAAAAATCAAACTTCATTTAAATATAAAGCTCGTATTTATATTTATATTTAAAAAAATATATATACTTGTAAATTCATAAATAAATATTGAAATGATAAGTTAAAAAATTTATATGATAATAAGAGCAAAAAAAAAAATAACACGTCTTGCGCGCATGATAAAATCTGAAAATATGTATATAAAGAGGAAACTTTGGTGAAAATAAATACGTAATAGTGTTACATTTATACTAAAACCAGAATATTTATAAAAAATATTGACTAAATTAAAATATGAACTTATAAATTAAAAAAATTAAAAATTTTCAATTTTTTAAAAATAATTTCAAAGTACAAAAACAAAAAAAATTAAATCTTACCTTTTTCTGGTTTTAAGTTGTAGATAATACAGAAATGAATATGTGATGAAAATTTCTTTTAATTGTCATGCGTAGTTTTTTAGTAACACTGCGCGCAAGACGTGTTATGTTTTTTTTCTCTTACTATCATATATAATTTTAAACGTATCATTTCAATATTTATTTACGAATTTATAAGTATATATATATTTTTAAATATAAATTTAAATACGAACTTTATATTTAAATGACGTTTGATTTTTATTTTTGACTTATTACACAAGTTTTGACGCGTGGAACATAGTGATATTATTTTGCTTTTTCGATGTGTTCAAAGGTATCCTACCCCCTTAAGTATTATTTTACATAAAATTTTTCATACACCATTCAGTAAAATCGTGTAGTTTACTATACACAATATTTTTATACAATAGTAAAGTGTATGTAAGAATTGGTACAAGTGATAACAAACGTTATGTTTTTACAAATTAATTCTTAATTAAGTTTTCAAATAGTAAACTTTATGTAAGAATTGCTCCAAGTGTTCCCATGATGAAATTTCGTCTCATATTTACAAATTCCCATACAGTCAGAGCCATGTCAATACATGATACATCGTAGAAGCATTACTCAAAAATAATATAAATATTAAAATGCCCACTTTTTTGTCGAATTACATATCGGTTAAGTAAGGAAAATCTTTATTCGCTTGATTTTTCAACTTTTGTCGAAAACTGTTGATTAGAAGTAACATATCGTAGCAAATACTGACATAATAAGCCTGTGTTAGAAAACAATGTGCATACGATATTGTATAGATGGTCGTTTGAATAAACGTTATGGAGTAACAAACATGATGTTTTTAAAAACTAATTCTTAATTAAGTTATCCAATAGTATGCTGTATGTAAGAATTGCACCAAGTGTTTCCATGATAATATTTCGTCTCATACTTACAAATCCCCATACAGTCAGAGATATTTCTTTGCAGTTTTTCATAAATCTGATGTAACTCAAATCTCTGCAATTTCTCTCATGTAATTTTCGCACTTCCCTTTTTAAAAGGTGAGAAGATGCGTAGATTCTCGATGCTAATTCTACTTTTGATACGAGGCTGAAAAAACTGATAATGAAGGTGGATAACATAATATAAGAATCTGCATTTCCGATTCTTTCATTGCTAAAGGCATATGTCAATCCACGATACATCGTTAAAGTATTAAACAGAAATGATATGAACATTAAAAAGCTCACATTGTTGTCCAGTTTTTCCGCCCGTGATGTTATGTCGAAGTACATATCGCTTAAGTAAGAAAAATCTTTAATCGTCCGATTTTTTATCTTTTGTCGAAATGTGTTGAGAATTTGTAAGATATCGTAGCAAATACTGACATAATAAAAGTCAAAAACGTCAAGCTGAAAAATCATTAATATATTATGGAAAATAGAAATCCAAAAGAAAGGCAGAACTTTAAAAAACTATTTTGGATGACAGAACCAAACAAATGAGCGCTTATCAAATCGTATTGATGACAATAATATGTCAATCCGAAAGTAAAACATATTCTAATGAAAATAAGAATATTAATCGATACAAGCACCCAGCGAGGCTTTCTATAACTCGCCCCTACTCTGTGAGATGTTACTTTTGTAAATTTGTGTAATTCATATATATATCTGCAAAGATTCCAACTTAGGTGAGAATGTAATAGGTAGTATTTCTTACGAAATTTACCTAAAAGTCAGTGTTACTGGATAATTTACGTCAGATATTTTAATGTTTGATTAAAGTTATAGGATATCAAACTTGATTTTAAGTATCTAATAAGTTATCAAATAGTAAGCTGTATGTAATAATCGTTCCAAGTGTTCCCATAATGATATTTCTTCTCATATTTAGAAATTCCCATACAGTCAGAGATATTTCTTTGCAGTTTTTCAAAAATCTGAGGTAACTCAAATCTCTGTAATTTCTGTCTTGTAACTTTCTTATTTCTTTTTTGATAAGGAGAGAAGATGTGTTGATTCGCGATGCAAATTCTACCTTCGCTACGAGGCTGAATAAACTAACAATGCAAGTACCTATCATATTATAAAAATGTACTGGTCCAGTATTATCATCGTAAATGGCAATTATCAATTCGTGATACATTACAGTAGCATTATACAGAAATGATATGAATATTAAAGGGCCTACTTTGTTGTCAAAATTTTCAGCAAATGTTGTTATGTCGAAGTACACATCCGTTAAGTAAGTAAAATTGATTTTCGACCGATTTTTTAGCATTTGTCGAAAACTGTTCAGTAGACTTATCATATCATAGCAAATAGTGACATAATAAAAGTCGAAAACATCTAGATGAAAAATCATAAATATCACACAAAAAGTAGAATATCCAAAAGAAATGCAGAATTTAACATAAATATTTCTGATGACAGAACCAAACAAATGAAAGCTTATAACATCGTATTTATGCAAATAATATGTCAATTCTGCAATAAACAATATTCTAATGCTAATAAGAATAACAATCCATATAAGTAACCAGCGAGGTTGTTTATATGTCGCCCCTATTCTGCGAGATGTCATTTGTGCAAATTTGTGTAATTCATATATGTTATTCCACAAATAAATACGGAATAAAATTTTCATTACGTATAAACAAAAATGAATAAAATGAAATCTTTTATCTTTTAATTTACTGTAAAATACCACTGTAATGCAATCAATCACTTGAATAGTAATTATAATTGTGTTTAAAACACTATTTAGCAATTTAATTGAAACTCTGTGTTTTCGTTCATTTTCTTTTTGAGGTTTGGTGTCAGTGACACTGAATATGCCACAAACATTGAAGAAGTAAAAAATGTATTTGTAAATGTTTGTCTGTTTTGGGATAAGAAAAGAATGTGTTATTTCCTGATCCATCGTTAAATAAAATAAAACTATTTTTAAACACTGTACTTCATTAATTTAAAATTTTTATGTAATGTAAACTGTTGAATGTGTTAAATATTAACCGAATTAAGCTAAATATTCTGAAGACTTTCCAGTTTTATCAACTTCTCTAAGTTAGTTTTCGAGAATTTCAAAGTTTATCTGCTGCGTAACGTATTTGAACAAATACTTTTTAAAATTAATAAACATTTCTGTCAAAAAGACACAATTTTCTCTGGACAAAAGTTCAATTACCTAAAACAAAATTTGCAAATAAAAGATTCTAAATTGATTTCCGAATTATGAAATATAATGTTTTAATTTAACGTCATCCATTAAAAATCTTACTTATAATAAAATCCGAAGGCAAGAAAGTGTCTGTAACCATTCCAGGTTTAACCACTCTGTTCTGCGAATTGACCGTAGTTAAACGCCATGTTAGGCTTAATGAAAACCTATTCTAACATATAACAACTAAACGATAATTTCCCCTACTTGAAATCATGTCTTTCGAAATAAATTAATGTTTGTGAGAAGACTTGCATTAAATTATGTTTATATTCTGAGATTAATTCGGTAATAAAATTAGGTTTATTGCTCCATGAAAGTAAACAAACAAATGATTCATTCGTCGTGAACGTTTAAAATATTAAACCATGAAGCTAACCGTTCGGAAAGCGATCGCAAACGGAAGAAGTTACCACCCTCGGTGATTGATACTCGCCAAAATACTTCGTTCATTCGTTGTGAGCCTTTAACGCCATCTATCGGAGATTAATATAAACAAAATTTCTTCTAAATTGTATTTTTAATTCTCAATGAATACCTCTCTCTTATACGCGATACACTGTAATTATTTTTCAGCACCAGTTCCTTTTCAAAGTAATTTTCTCCTTATTTAATCGCAGAATTTATAAATGGAATTTTACTGTTATAAAATAGTGGTACAAAAAGTAATTACTGAACATCGCGTATGAGGTCATTGTATTATTTCTTATAAAATGTAATTAGAATATAAGGAACATGTAATTGTAATGCCGTATACTACATATATTAATTATATCATTGCAAATAAAATTTTGTATTTTAGCATAGTAGAAACTTTGTAGTGAAAATACATTTGTAATTTAATAAGAGAATTAAAAAAAATACTTATTTAATAAAATATGATCTTTAATGATCAAAATTTATCCACAGGTTTTTTAGGCATGTTTATAAAAAATCATAATTTAATTTGAGATAAACTTTCTAAAATTTAAGTTATTTAATTATTATTTTGACAAATAAACTTTCTGTTGAAATTGACTTTGTTCTGTATTATATCAATTTTGCTTGCATTGTAAATAAAATGAATATTTTATATCAAATATAATTAAAATATAAGGAATATAATGTAATACTGTGGTACAACAAGTATTAGTTATATCAATGCAGATAAAATTTTGAATATTAACATAGTAACTTTGTAAATATTCTATTAATATGACTGAAAAAAAATGATCAGTCATATTAATACAATTAATAGATGTGATTTAATTAAGAAATAAAATAAATTATTTTAATGATCGAAATTTATTACAGTTGTATACATTTGTGAAATCGGAATTTGAATAATGAAATGTTTACTCTGATATAGCAGGGCAGTTTAAAAGATCGAAATGGCGCAGATTGCCCAAATTACTCGAACTTTTTAATGTCGCTTAAAAATATGCTTTGCAGCGCTGCCTGGTGAAGTATTAGAACATTTTTACGATGTTTGTACGCAAGTCCCCGCCCCGATGTAATTAGGGGTCCTCTAGCGGGCCCGGAGATATGTTAACCCAGCAATGGATGTTTAAACAACTTTGTTAATTTAAACAATGTTTTGAAGATTTTATCGTTCTTAATCTTTACAGAATCTTTTTATAGTGAAATCTTTAAACTATTGAAGTTCAATCAAAACAGTTTATTTCCTTCGGGAATGTCGTTGTTTATATATCAAAGGATTGAATATTATTTCATAACATCTTAATGCTGTTTGTTTGTATCAAGTCTTATGAAAATGAAACGTAACATTCCGTCATTTTTGACGGGGGTTATATACTAGTATTTATATAATATTGAATTGGTCACAGTTCTGATAACGTACAATCGTATATTCACATGATTGTTCACACAGATTTAATTGATTCTCAGAAGCTGACTTCTGTAAACTTTGATTTTCTATATCTATAAAGGTCGTTAAAAATGTCCTTATATTTTGTCAGTAGTAAATACTTTAAATTGACTGTTTTAAGTATCATACATTTTATTAAAATTCTTATTTAATTTTTATAATTTATTTTCGTTTAAAATAAAAATTAAAGTCTTTGAATCATTTACCATGACTTTTACTTGACTCTTCCTAGACTTTTCTCTATTCTCGAATTTAATATTCAATGTTTTCAAAGTCTTGAACACTATTAAAGTGGATTTCTGAAAGTTTTAAAAGTAAAAATTTATTATATAACATAATTTATTATATTAGTCACAGTTGTGCTAAAATAACATTTGAAAAAAACATATGGATATAAATAGGTGTATTCCTCCATAAATGTAAGGTGAATTTAAGTTAATTCTTCAAAATAATTAATTTGCGATTAAAAAGTTTAAAATTGATTTCTTTAAAGTTTGTTTATCTCTATCTATAAAGATTATGAGAAATTTTCTTATATTTTTTTCAATAGGAAATAATTTCATTTGACTATTCTGACTCACTGGTCTCATACATTTGATTCAAATTCTTATAATTTCTTCTCGTTCAAAATCCAGTTAAAGTCTTTGAATCATTTACCATAAATTTCAGTTGGCGTTTCCTAAACTTATCTCTATCCTGGTATTTAATATCTTATGTTTTCAAAGTCTTGAATGCCTGAAGACAAAGCACAATATTAGCGAGTATACGAATCTAAGTAGCCATTCACCTGTCAAACCAGAAGTCCGTTTAGATAAACCTATTCACGACATTCATCCACAATAAAAGAAATTGTAGTGTGAATGACAATGTTTTGTTTTGAAAACATTTGTGTTTTTTACAGATAATTTCATTTATTGCCCTAGAAACAAATTTATTCTTTTTTGATTTAAACATATTTAACAAACGCACACGATTTATCACTAACAACTGATTGACAATAAACAAGTCAAAGTACTTGGGGAAAAAATCGGAAATGGAAATCACATGAATCTATCAGCATAATTGGATCCATACAAATGAGTGGCCTTTTTTAGTCTGTTATAAAATATTAAATCAGGGAAAATTCCATAAGTGGTGCAAGTCACCATTTGACGTATTTTATTAAACACGTCAAAGCGCACTGAATAATTTCATTATTGCAACCTGATTTGTTTTTATTAGTTTTTCAGAAGATAATATAATAAATTGTAAAATAAATTATCTATTCGATGAAATTAAAAAAATATTTTAGTAGTTGTTTTTAAAAAATATTTTTATTATGATATATTATTGACAGCTTACTATGGGCAACGAAAAAACTAAATACAAAATTTTAACAACAGGTAATAATCGGCTATTTTTTGTTTGTTTCTTTCTTTCAATTATTTTCTGAATAATTTATTTTTGAAAAATTAATTGTTTTGGTGAATTAAAGTGTAATTATTGCTTAATGTGATAAAATACAAAACACAAGTTATTTTACAGAACAAAAAGATACTCCTACTGTTTGCTGTCAAACTTGGCGATATACCCAATTATGTAACTTTAGTTATTAAATTCAATTTATTAAAAAAAAAATATTTTTCATATCGACTAGTTGATTTTATGTATATATTAAGCAATATATTTTTTTATATCATTTTAAGCAATAATTACACTTTAATTTAAAGTTAACAAGTGATTTTATTATATTATTTTATTTGATGAATTTAAATATTTTCTAAATATTTGGTACCTATATTTCCTAAATATTCTATAAGAATTCAAAAATTTCTTGTTAGATAACTGCTTATATATTCTTGCTACAATTGAATCAACACCAGATTGTTGCCAGCATCGCTACTGTTTGCTGTCAAACTTGGCGATACATACAGTTATGTAATTTTAGTCATTAAATTCAATTTACTTAAAAAAAATAATTTTCATATCGACTAGTTGACTTGAGGTAAATATTAAGCAATATTTTGTTTTTGCTACTTGATGATACGCATTTTAGAGTTCCCGTTTAGTCCGTTTTTATAACATCATTTTGTCCAATAAAAATATTATTTTGAGATTTATTTTGCCAGTTTTGTAGAAACTATACCGAAGGCTGTTTTTGTTGGAAATATTGAAAAATCTTAAAACGAAAAAGTATCTTAAAAAATATTGGTACTCATGAAACGGAACAGTAGTAGTCCTAATTTAATGCAATTCGTAAATAGATTATATTCACAAATTCTTAAGAAAAACAATTATATGGACTGGAACATTCTCGTAATGTATTCTCTTTAGTATTTTCATATTCAATAAATTTCATGAATTGAATCTTGAAAATGTTATGTATTATTTTAGTACAACACCATACTTATAAATATCCTGATCTTAATATAAATGGTTTTGATACTTTTAATAATGCATGTCATAAAATAAAATATTGATATTCATGAAACAGAACAGTAGGAGTTCTAATTTAATGCAATTCGTAAATAGACTATATTCACAAATTCTTAAGAAAACAATTATATGGACTGGAACATTCTCGTAATGTATTATCTTTAGTATTTTCATATTCAATAAATTTCATGAATTGAAATACCTTGAAAATGTTATGAATTATTTTAGTACAACACCATACTTATAAATATCCTGATCTTAATATAAATGAAGTTTTGATACTTTTAATAATGCATGTCATAAAATAAAATATTGATATTCATGAAACAGAACAGTAGGAGTCCTAATTTAATGCAATTCGTAAATAGACTATATTCACAAATTCTTAAGAAAAACAATTATATGGACTGGAACATTCTCGTAATGTATTATCTTTAGTATTTTCATATTCAATAAATTTCATGAATTGAAATACCTTGAAAATGTTATGAATTATTTTAGTACAACACCATACTTATAAATATTCTGATCTTAATATAAATGAAGTTTTGATACTCTTAATAATGCATGTCATAAAATAAAATACTGATATTCATGAAACAGAACAGTATGAGTCCTAATTTAATGCAATTCGTAAATAGACTATATTCACAAATTCTTAAGAAAAACCATTATATGCACTGGAACATTCTCGTAATGTATTCTCTTTAGTATTTTCATATTAAAAAAAATTCATGAATTGAAATACCTTGAAAATGTTATGAATTATTTTGGTATAACACCATACTTATAAATATCCTTATGCTAATATAAAAGAAGTTTTGATACTTTTAGTAATGCAAGTCATAAAACTAGTCGTTGGGGGCCACCATAATACTTACCCATCATGGATATGCATAATATAAAATATGAAAATAAAACATGTGTAAACTACTTATAAAATGCATTGCAATTTGAATAAAATCGTGGCTTGATTACGTCATAAACTTTAAATGTTCTATTACTGAATTGTGTACAAGAAACATCCTTATAACTCCAAACATTTTAATCATATTAAATAACGGTTTATTGAATCGGTCTCATTTCCAATTAAAATATATCTTTGAATTGAAATTTGGATGAAATACAGGGTCATGAAAAATCAAAGAGTGTTGAAAGTAGGATTACAAATATCTCGGCAACTCATTATCCGATCAATTTCATTCGTTATGCAAAATTTGTGTTTTTTCTTGCCTTTTATATTCACTCCTTAAAATAAACAATTTCAAAAATTTTTATATATCTTTTACCAGAATGAATATTTCGAGAGTCTGAAAAAATAGTTCCGGATCATCGAGGTTACTGAAATTCAATAAGCTTCTTCCCATTATTCAATACTAAGTACATACCAAATTTCAAGTCTCTATCTCAATTTGTTCGGTAGATAGAGCGTTTACAGACACATACACAGACACACAGACAGACAGACGGCAATTGTTTCTTTCTAAAAATATGTTTTTCGGAAACTCCAGTGTCGAAAACGTGTAAATCCGTTAATTTTGTTTTTCGTTTTTCAAAACGATTACAAGACTTACCCTATACTACGTATGATGGGTAAGTAATACTGCCGGCCTAAAAAGTGCTAATAACCTAAATCTCTAAATGATGTAGGGGAGATTAGCCATATTTGGACTGCCGCTTTAGATGGACTGCTGCAATTCTGCAATGCTGCGCATCAAAATGACGTCATTTCTGATTAGAAGAAGCACTCGCCTTCTACGTGCTGTATTCAGACAATTTTTTAAAACCTAAAAGTAACTGTTTTTATCTAATTTTTATTCCTACTAAACGCAAGAGAATACTTTAAAACTAAGGTAAGTTTTTATGTTTTCATATACATATTTAAATTGATGTGTTTATTGTGCCTATTTTTTTTACGCGGATTTTTTTTTGCTTTCGTTTTTAGGTGCGTTCGTAATTATATAAATACGTAGCACCTATTGTCGTCGTCTGGTCCTTCCGTCTGTCTGTCCGTCCGTCCCCCCTCGGGATTGCACAAAAACTCAAAGGCTTAGGCTGGGTTTCCCGAGGTGGTCATCCCTATCCCTGTCCGTCCGTCCGCATATAACAACGCAAAAACTACCCAACCGAATGGTTTGAAATTTAAGATACATTATCTTTGCAGAGTTTTGTCGAGACATTTCAAATTTTATAAAATTCGAATCAAAACTTTAGAAAATATTAATAAAAACATTTAATAACAAATGTGATTTTTTTTTTAAATCGGTGCTTTCTTGTTATAGGAGCTTCCGAGGTTGAATCGTCAAGCGACCGAGAGACTTATTTTATGACAGAAATTAATCTGCAGACGATAAAATTCATTTCACAGAATTAAAAATCATCAAGATCTGAATATTTATATAACTAGTCATAGTACGAACGCACCTCATTTGTCACGTTTGACGCACAATTTGCAACTTGTTGTTCTTGGTCTTGAGATTATCTGTTTTTATATATGGCACAGTTGCCTTAATTGGACAAATTTGAGTTGCTTAAATTGGACCAGATATACGATCATAAATTTGAAATGTAAGTAATGAATTTCAAGGGCTGTTGCCTTCTATAAACCCTTAAATACCTATTACGTAGACGTACAAGAATCTTGGCTTCGAGTTCATAAAGGTTTTCCTCTAACAACTTTGCAGCTAATGGATGTTTTGCTGTGTCGATTTGGTACTACACAGCACAGCGGATTCTGTGCAGATCTGGTTGGGTTGGGTTGATTATTGATGGCCAATTATCTACACTTGGGATATAGGCCCGGGTGGAGTGCCCTTCGTGGGGGTCTTTCTAAGAGAACCTAACCCGTATTTACGCATGGATAAATCCACGGCTCGAAGAAAACCACGAAAACTCCGAACGATTAGGCCAAGGGGAGCGATTGGGATCGAACCCAGCACCTCCCGTCTACCAGCTTCGATAGCAGAACCTCTCAGCCACTGGTGGGGCCTCTGTGCAGATCTGAGACACTGGAGTATTTACTGGCGTTGTTTTTCTTCATCACTTCTAGTTGAGTTTAAGATTTGTTCTTATCTTGTGTATCTGGACCTGTTTACACATTTCAAGACAGGTAAAGTAAAAGTGTGAATTGGAGGAAAATGTGAATTCCAGGAATGTAAGAATGGGGTTATATTCTATATGGTTTTTCATAAAACCCCATATGAATACAAAAACACTGCAGAAAAAAAGTATTAAAAATAGAGAAACATTTAATATGTTTTATCTGTATTTGGTCTGGAAAATAAAGCAGTAATCACATGGCGTATTTTTGAAACGGATTTTAAATTTATTCTAAACGGTATAATCTGCATAATAAGGCAATTTTAATTTAATTTTCGATTCTATATTTAATATAGGAATATATATTTAGGGTGATTATAATTAAAGTCCCTTTCAAAATGCTGTAAAAAAAGAACCACTGTTCAGAATGACTTCAAATTTGAACTTAGTATACTGGAAGAAGGGGAAAAGGTGTGGCATAAGAAATAAAAAGTTCCAAAGTGTATCAATAGAGGGTACTGTAAGCCGCATAACGAAAGTGGATTCGGCTACAAGTGACATTTTTAATCGAAATACGACGGCTTTGGCATGAGTTGCACAGTAAACCAACCGTACTGTTCAATGTGCATGAGTGTTTCGGTTGTTTGCCGGAAAAAATGACTTCCAAATCAGTCAACAGTTTTGGAACTGTTAGTAGAAAGCCAATCCACCACGCTTGTACAACATTGGATGGGAAAAATCGGTTTTTAATTGTCCTTGGGCCAAAAACCGCATAAAAATCACATAATGATTCGGCGATTTAATTGCGATGATTTAATTGCGCAACAGTGCCATTTAATTTGCATAGTATGCCGCTTACAGCGCCATCTATTGATACACTCTGGGAACTTTTGTTTCTTATGCCATACCGTTTTCCCCTTCTTCCAGTACATTTAGTTCAAATTTGAAGTCATTCTGAGCAGTGTTGCCTTTTCTACAGCATTTTGAAAGTGGGACTTTAAGTACAATCACCCTGTAGATTCATTCACAAAGTGTATTTCCAGAAAACATATTACACGTTTTTTGTAGACATGATTTAAATAGTAGCAAAAAATGATAAAAAAAATAGTTTGAAAATTTATCTTATCTTGATTTATTTCCTTTTATTCCTTATAATGGCCAGTTTTATTTTAGAAATGTTACACAAGAAATTTAGTAAATATTTTCTTTCTCTTTTTTAACTTCAATTTACTAAAACTGTAAAAAAAAAACCTTTTTTTTTTATCTTTATTTGTCTTAACATGTTTAACTAAACTTTTCAAATTACATTATAAAAATATATTATAACATTGCAGAAAAAAATGTCTTTCAAGAAAAAAATTTGAAAATTGAATAAAAATGATGTTTTGTCTAAAGATGGATATGCCTAAAAAATTATTTTTTTTAAGTTAAATCTTTTTACGAAAATCTAGGGATTTCTGTTAACCACTATAAAGCAGCCACAGTGTAAAAATTCCTTAAAATAAAGTAGTTTGAGTTTTGAAAAAATAAAATTGTAAATCTAAAACAATTCAATCATGGAAAATAAAGATTAAGAATAATTTTGAATTAATATATATATATATATACAGCAGTAAAACTGAAGTCAGGTCAAAAAATCGTTATTTTTTATCTTGAATACTTTTTTTTTCTATAAAGAGAAATTTTGCGAAAGTTGAAACCTAAAAAAAATATTTAAACAATATCAATTTAAAAAATTGCATTACTTTTTGAATGTGATAAGGGCCTTTTTATTTATATGTTTTATAAATATTTTCAGTCCTTATTTAAAAACAATGAAATTTCAAAATAAAAATGCTAAATGTTAATGAACAAAAGCGTCTTTGTTTCCATTGAAAGATTATTCTGGGTATTTTTTTAGTCGTATTCGATTATTTTTCTGTGAAAATTCTTTAATTAATTTGAAGAAAAAGCATAATACATTAAAAAAAATCGTAGTTGTATTTTCGATAAAACGACACCTAAGGGATTCTCTAAATTAATTATTTAATTTCTTGAAATGTTTTAAAGAATACTTTTTTGTGGAATATCTTGGAGACTTTGTTTCAAGTGAACTTTTTGTAAATAAACATCAATTGTTTCCATAAATGTCACCTTTTCAGAACATTTAAAAATATTTTTATTTTTAATATTTGTATTACTGATTTGTGGTATAAAGAAAAGCTTAAAAAAATAACAAACTTCATTGTTTACTAAACAAAAAAGAAAAAAGAGTAATATCTATGTTTTTATTTTAAATTCTTTAACCCCTTGAAGGGCACCGGTATATAATATATACCACTTAATTTTAATCCCAAAATGCCACAATGACACCAGAATTTTATAATCAAATTTTGAATTTATAAGGTACATGAGGAAAAATCTTTTACTTATTTTAAAATAAATTCGTTCGTGAATCCTGGCGTCAGTCAATCATTTCAATATTTTAGCTACAAGAGTACTTTGCCCCTGAAGGGGTTAATACAAGAATTTTTCAACGTTATTTAGATAATACTTTATATATCTTTAAAAGCTTTAAATGGATATTTTGTTTTAAACTTCATTTAAAAAAAGAATATTTGATAGAAATGCTAATTTTCGGAATGGTTCAAAACATAATTATGAAGTATTTTAAATAGAAGTTTTAATCTTGGAAATAGTACAGTTGAATCGCAGGAAAATATTTTTTCTCAATAGTATAATAAAAAATTATTTCATAAAACAACTTAAGACATTTTCTAAAAAATACAGAAGCGGTTATTGGCATGTTTAATGGATCATATCAATTTTCATATTATTATTTTTAACCCCAATAAGCTTCGCCCACCCTTAAATTTACTTCCTAATAATTAGTTTAATGTAATATGATTACATTAAACTAATTATTTAGCCTAATTAACTAAACTAACTAATTAGCGCCACCTGTTTGGAGATTTAGGCCAAAAGCTAATCAACAACAACTTATGTCAACGTCTATATGAATCTGAAGTATTATGAAAATCCGTGCATTAGATCTTGAGATATAGTTATCGTGCTAATAATGAAAAAAGTAGCATAGCAGAATCACCTGTTGGGCTATTGACACCAAAACGTAAGCAGCATCTATTTATGTCAAGGTCTAACAGAATATGAAGCTTTATGAAATTTCGTACATTCGTTCTTGAGATATAGTTATCGTAAAAATCATAACAAAAATGGTATAACAGCGCCACCTGTTGGGATATCTACACCAAAACATAATCAGCGTCTATTTATGTCAAGGTCTAACTGAATCTCAATTTTTATGAAAATGAGTACATTAGTTCTTGAGATGAGCTATTAAGGATATCGCGAAAAATGCAGCATAGTTCTTGAGATAGAGCGCCCACAAAATTTTTGTCACATACAGACAGACAGACAGACTCACAGACAGACATTTAACAGTCAAATCGTGTTCAGGACCTTCTAAAGCGTATAAATCCGTCAAAAACCGAAAGTGGAAAATCTTCATGAATCCAATACTTTCTTCTTGTAAAGATAGAAGAAAGTAAAAAAGGTAATTTTTTCACATCTGTGATAAACAAAAAAGTACTTACTTATCATGAATATTGTCAATTTTTTAATACAAAATTGTAAACTATATCGAACCTACCTTTGTAAAAAAATTATTTTTAGACGTCTCTAGCCTTTTTAATTTAACAAAATTTACGATGTTCATTTTAGCAATAACGAGGTCAACCCGATCAAATGATAATTAAAGCATTGACTTTAAAAAAAATTAATTCAGTATCGTCGTCTGTTGAGAATTCTATGAACATTAATAATTATTCGAACTACCTGTTATTTCAGACATTATTTTACTCTTTAAACATTTAGACAGGCACTGTACATTCTTAAAAACATATCTAAAAACACATAAAACCAGTCCACATGTTAAAAGTTTCATAAAAGTAGAATATTTTCCCCTGTTGTGAAACATCTTCAATACTGATGTTACGTCTTTCTGCTCTGTCAGTCCGATTTTTTTAAAACTCCCCCTCTGTTCTTTCCTAACAGCATTTGGCGCCATCTGGTATCAATTTTGGCGTGAGCTACGTCGTTGCAAGTTTTTGTATCTGATGTGTATATTTCTATTGCTTCTCTCTGTAATGCGTAGTTTAGATTGTTGTAATTGGCCAATTTTTCAACATTATTAAAGTCTATTTTAATTGGGGATTTATTGTTTAATCTGGCTATTGCAGTGGTTGATTTACCTAAGTTTATGTCTCTTCTGTGTTCTTTCATTCTTTCCTGGATTTTTCTTTTTGTCATGCCTATATATAATTTATATTTTCCTTCGTTATCTTTGAAACTAATTTTGTATATCCCTGATGTCTGTTGATAATTAAGCTTTTCCGTATCTGATCTGATTAATTTGAAAATGGATGCATCTGGAGTGATAGGAGTATTTATTCCAAGTTTTTTTAAAGCTCTTTTTAATTTTAGGGAAATGCCTTTTATAAACGGAATTGAGTTCGTAATAATCTGAAATAACAGGTAGTTCGAAGAATTATTAATTTATAAATGACATTAGAAAAGATCATAGATTGAAATTCTATAAACAAATTATCTAAAAAGTTTTGTTGGAAAATAGCAGAAAAAAATTAAATCGTTTTTAAAGCCCATTGTTTAAGTAACATAAACTTTTATGTATGTTACATATACGCAACGCGGTGATAAAAAGGGTTAAACGAAAAGTTAAATCAAAATTACACAATTTTACACAGAATCTCTCAAATAATTAAAAAATATATATTTTTAAAACGTTGGATTGCTAAATTTTTAGTTTCTTCTATCTTTACAAGAAGAAAGTATTGGATTCATGAAAATTTTTGACTTCCGGTTTTAGACGGATTTATACGTTTTAGAAGGTCTTGACCACGATTTGACCATTTTTAGAAAATGTCTGTTCTGTGAGTCTGTCTGTCTGTATGTGACAAAAATTTTGTGGGCGCTTTATCTCAAGAACTAATGTACGAAATTTAATAAAACTTTATTTTCAGTTAGTCCGTAATATAAGTTGGTGCTGATTAGTTTTTAGTGAAACTCGTCCAACAGGTGGCGCTGCTATGCTGCATTTATTGCGATTTCCGCCATAGCTCTATCTCAAGAACTAATGCAGTTATCTTTATCAAACTTCAGATTCTGTTAGACCTTGACATAAATAGACGCTGATTACATTTTGGTGTATATATCTAAACAGGTGGCGTTGCTATACCACTTTATTCATTATTTTTACGATAGCTTTAGCTCAAGAAGGAATGCACGGAATTTCATCAAACTTCAGATTCAGTTAGACATTGACATAAATAGACGTTGATTACATTATGGTGTAGATATCCCAGCAGGTGGCGCTGCTACACCACTTTTTTCATTATTTTTACGATAGCTATATATCAAGAACTAATGCACGGAATACTATATCTCAAGAAGTAATGCACGGATTTTCATCAAACTTCAGATTCAGTTAGACGTTGTCATAAGTTGTTGTTGATTAGTTTTTGATACCCAACAGGTGGCACTGCTATGCTGCATTTTGAAGGATTTACACTATTTTAGCAGTAGTCATATCTCAAGAACTAATGCACGGCATTTAATAAAACTTTAGATTAAGTTAGACCTTGATATAAATTGGTTGCTGATTCTTTTTAGTGTATGCGAAACCTGTGTGAGATAGAAGAAAGTTTTGGGATTCGCACATCCGACTAGTAATTGCTGTGTTTATTGTTTCACACATGTAGCTCTATTTTAACATACTTTATTTTAACTTACATTTCTGTATGTATGTGGCAGTCAAATCTTGATACTCATTTTTCACCCACTTCCTGTTGATGTAGAGCTTTGAAATTTGGAATATTTATGTATTCCTGAGGGCAATACAGGAATTGGACATTATTATTTTTTTAATTCGATCTGTAAGGGGGGGGAGCGGGGGTCATCGTCGGCCCAAAACTTATATTTTCTCCATAGAAATAACGTTAACATTGTTTAATTGAAAAATTAGCTCCATAGTTGCAATGCATTTTCACCACATTGTTGTCCGCATCATTTTGACGTCAGCAATGAGTGACGAACACATTTGGGCTTTATAATATAAGTTGACTTTTTTTGTGAATTTTATTGAAAGTATGTTTTTAAAAAATTACATTTACTTATTAATCATAAGTAAAATTTATGTAATCATAAGTAAAATTTATGTAATCATAAGTAAGATTTATGTAAATGATTATTTTGCGTCATAGTATCCAAACAAAGGGAAATGTATGCAATTGGATAATATGACGCAAAATAGTCATTTACATACATTTTACTTATGATTTTGGTTAGCGTAGCACAAAAGATAAATCAATTTATTGAAATAAATACATTTCAATGCATAGTATAGGCTCAGTGAAAGTAATATGTTTAACATTGTATTGGAATATTAAAAGTATTGTTTGTATGTGGAAATATAATTTTGAAGACAAACCAAAAATAATTTAATTTGAATTTTAAAACAATCCTATTAAACTCATGTGAAGGTGTTACTCGAATTTTGATATAATTTTTTTTAAAACCCATATTTTGAATTCAGAAGAGATGTGAATGAAAAAGCATCAGCGAATAAATTATATATTTTTTTTCATGTTAAAAATAATAATTGCATTTGTGAATGTACATTAAACGAAAAAGAAAATGTTGATTTTAAAATATCTATATATATATTAACATAACGTCACTTAAATTTGATATCATTGCTTTTAAGACTCATATTTAAAATTATTAGAGCCAAAAGAAAGTGCTGTGTCACAACTTTTAACCCGTTAAGGGTTTTTGTACTGATATCATTTTTTTTTTTTTGCGGTTACTGATGAAAATTTCAATTAGTCGAAATTAAGCATATGGTATAAATTAATCATTAGAATAAAATTTTAAATAAATGCTAAAAAAAAGACCCCTAGGGCCCCAATAAAAATATGAGGGTGGTGGAACAGGGAGAGGAGTCCAAGACTCAACTTTAAAGTTATGCAGCGAGAGAGTGACACAATTAGTACGTGAGAAAATTGTCTTAATTTTGAAAGAGTAGAATTTTAGCATCTTCAATGACTATGCCCCTGCCCTGGCCAAAATCATCCACAAAACCCTGTTAAAAAATTATGTTTCTGTTAAATCATTCATTAGCAAAGATTTTTTTTCCTGTAAGAAAGAATTGTGTAGAAAATGGCAAAAAAAAGTTTTTTAAATTTGCGATAGCGCTAAAATATTCTTTAGAAAAATAGCATATTATAAATTTAATATGTTTCTCTAATGGAAAAAAAAATGATCATGATGCAAAAAAAAAAAAAAAAAAAAAAAAAAAACTATTTAAAAGTTTGGGGTAGAGTTTTTTTCCCCCTAAAACATCGTTCTACCCAGCTAAGAAAGTTTTGCAACTTTTTTGAAAAAAAAAATTATGAATTCTAGATTCTACACAACTTGTGCCTGTAAAATGAATATTTTTGAATATTTCAAAAGTACTACACACATTTGTGCAAATTATCGGTATTTTTTATGCATACAAAAAAATATATATTCTATGTTTTCAAAAATTTTGCATTTTTTATGCACAAAAAAGTCATATATTCGAATTTGGCAGGATGTAAAAATTTACTTCCATGGTGAATTTACGGTGGGAAAAACTGATATAAAAAAACTGAACTTTTCGACTTCTGGGCGGTTGCGATTTATCGACTCGGATGAATACATGATCGCAGAAAAAAAAGGTGAAAAATCCAATGCTAATCCATGGAAATAGGCGTACGAAAATAGTCCGATTTAAAAACTGGATTATATAGAAAACAAGAGTTTTCGTAAGTTGACGTAAGTCTTATTCGCTTCATCTAAAACCAATTAATATAATATATATTAATTTAAAAAAAAAATCATCCGAGCCGTTTTCGAGAAAATTTTTTTTACATTACAACCTGACACCACTAAAAATTCCCATTTTACTTAAAAATGGACTTCCAGATCTTAAAATATACTGCATGTAGAAATCTGAAAATTTCAGGATAGAGTTAGACCGGAGATTATAAGACAGCTGTGAAAAAATCAGAACGATATGCCTCATATTTGCTGAGATATTAAATGTCGGCTTTTAGCTTTCCCTTTGATCTGAAACTACGTGTATATATAGAGTGACGTAATCTTCGGTTTTGGGCTTTCGGTTTTCGGTTTTTGTTGCGTCACTCGAGATACTACGGTCTCTCATGATAATATTTATAAGTTTCTGTGTATAGGTATGTGGCTTTTATATAAGTTATGTAACAATGAATTCCACAATAACACGAAAATGTAAGCACGTTTTTAAACCTTACTTTCAAGAAATTTAAGAAAATGTTTAAAATATCGCATAGGTGAAATTACTTTTTAAAAATTTTTGATTGCTCATTACATTGTAAAATAGACTTTATAATAGTTAAATTAGCACTTTTTAGACGGGCGGCATATTCAGCGTGTTTGAACGTGCAGTGGGGTGTGAAGTTATTGCGCATGTGAATCAACTTAATAATATGTTTCTGATTCACTGCTAGGCAAATGATAAGACTTTTTCATTGGAAAAATGTAACTATTCTCTGTGTAACTACTGTGAACATTTGAAACTTCACTATCACTACAAGAATAATCTGATAACTTATCACCATTGTTTCCAATCCTGGAGATTTTTTATTCAGAAATTATACCGCATTCACACTAGAAAATTAAAATAGTTATATTTTCTTTATGTAATTTTCGTTGGATAAAATAATATAAAATTACTATTTAGAAAATTTCTGGCATAAATTCGGAATAACAATCACTAAACTGAGATTACTCAGGACTATGATAACAGACTCATGCAAGCAAATTGTTAAACTATTTTTATTTTGTTTCTTTAGTTCACACAAAATTAAGTTAAATGGAACAAATAATGTCTATTATGCATTATGCTTTAATTATTTAATTTGTTTTGCAGAAGTTAAATAGCGGTAGAGTACTTAAATACACGACTTTTTATAAAATAATACACAATAAGTGATGCAGGTAGTAACAAAGATTCCTTCCAGAAAATTTCCCAGTCTATAAATCTCGTATGCTTGTCGCTTGTTGTGAAGGGATTAACAATTGAAAGTGCCTACGGCGAATCTGAGCGTCTATGTTCTGTTAATCTAGTTTGGTCAAGACAACACTAGGCCTAATTATCGTCATTAATTCAAATAAAGACATAACATTTTTTTGTGATATGAAGAATTTTTATTTAGTCTAATTTACAGCATGCATATACAAGACAGAAGTACTTTGTAATGACGTAAAAGTGTATTTTCTTTCATCCGGATGCAGCTTTTTTTATCCTGAATAAAATATATATATATACATTTCACGAAACCATTGTGCTACTTTAAATGCCTAGGCGGCCCTGCTCAAATTGAAAGAAAAAAAACACATGGTAGGATAGAACCCTCATGTTCTTGTAAGTATATTACAACGACCTTTCTAGCGACGAGTTTGTTCTTATGTTTCAGTTCAATATTTCATTCTTCCAGAGGACTTGATCTTCAACTTTTTTTTACTTGAAAAGGGTAGATGGTAGAGATGAGTTCGAGTTATTTTTTTTTTTTTAGCCCAAGCTTAAATGATTTAAAATCCGAACCGAATTTTTTTGTATTAACAGAGCTTGAGCCCGATATCGAAAGTATGAGTAGAAAATTTTTAATAACATTTTAAAATTGTTTTAAGATTAATTTTCTCATTTAAAAATATCGCTTTACATAAAAATAAGTATTGATTTTAACTATTCCTTTATGAGAACGTTTCGTGTTTTTCATGTACGTGAAAGCTGTTTAAAATAGCATATTTGATCTTTATACCCAACCATTGGCAGCAGTCTATAAAAGTCCAAATTCTCAACTTTTAAAATACCATTGTACAACAAAAGCAGTAAGACATCATTTATATTTTCCAATAATTCTGGATAAGGACTACAAGCAGAAAACGAGGTTGGGTTAGGAATATTCCTCGGCTTGTTTATATTACTAACACTGACCGTGCAAAAGCCAAAGTCTCCGATCATCTTTCTCGTCATATCCCAACAATAAGGATTCATTTCCCTTTAAAACAGATTTTCAAAGTATTATAAAACACTTTAAGAAACTTAGACTACATTATTTTTTCCCAAATAGAAAGTCTTTTAACAATCTAGGTAACCATATCATCTAATTAGAGGCTTAGTTTTCAATTTATGATTAAATAAAATTTTAACTTAGACCCCGAACCCAAACACCGATATAAAAATCGAGACTGGGCGCTTTTTGGGCCCGAACTCGGGATCAGCCTGTCTCATCTGTGGTAGATGAGAAAGACTATCCAGTAACAAGTGTAAACAATAATAACATTTACTGAAACAACTTTAGTCCAACATGGACTTGGTATTTATGTTTCAGCTCATAGCTATACATTTTGGCAAAGTAATTAATGATATTGAACCATTTTTTTGAGAATGATTAAATGAAGCAGATTGTTCAAGAGTCCATGATGCAGATTGTTCATGTATCCAAGGGGATATCAAGTCTTTTACTCAACACCAAGAATATTTTCTGAAATACCCTCAGTCCTACATAGTTTTAGCTTTAATTTCAGCTAAGCACTGCATATTGCCATAGTACTTAAAGATAGTCCACTTTTTTTTCTTGAGTACGATTACGTGTCGCAGATGCTATAAAGTGTTCATACAAACAACAAAAAATATTTACTCCTTTTCCAGAAAAAAATTGATTTTGAAATATAAATAAATTATTTAACAAGAAACGTAGAAAATTTTATGTAAGAATAAAAAATTAAATGGATTTCATAATTGAATATAAAAATATACACATTCTAGAATAGTTCAATGCATATATATTTGATTTATCCAATATCTATTATACCTCATACATTTTGAAGTTCTTTAAAGCAAATAATGCTTTCAGTTTCAGAGACTTTGAGCATTTTATTATGCATCTGATATTTGAACAAATTTAATGACTATCAGCTCCTTTAAAAATCAGAATTTTTTGTGTTTTTCAACACTTTCTTTTATCTTAAGCCTAAAAGCTATTTCTCCGAGATTGGCAAATAAGACATTCTAGAATATCTGAAAATCATCCTCACCTCCAACGACACATGAATAACAATATGACACCTCCAGAAAAAATTACTTGTCATTTTAAACAAAACTGCCTTATATAGGTACACAAAAATATCCATTTGTGCGTGATTGAAATTAGAATTACATTCATAAAACACATGCAATGTTTTAACATTACTTGATTAAAATACTAAATGATAATCCAAACGTCGAAATTAACAAAGTTAAAAATATAGAGATTTTTTTTTAAATATGTTTCTATTTTTAGAATTTATTTTATTTTATTTTGCTTTTTTTTCTTTATGCATAGCAGTATTTGTTTTTGGATAAGGAGTTTATCTATATAAAGAACATTTCTATTACATTGTTAAAACTTTAGTTCAAAGTTTAATAACACAGTAGTGTAATTTATTTATATGAACTACGATATCGTTCTTCTTTATTTAAAAAAAACTCTCCTTCATTGTTCACACAAAAAATGAAGCTTTTTAACAACCACTCAGAAACCATGTTCTATAGTTCTCAATATACCGATTTAGAGAATGACGATATCCAACTGTTCTTCTGGTGCTTGAAATGCTGTCTGCAAATCAGGAGATGTCATATTCGAATCTCAGTCCTGGCTTGGTTGTTGCTTGTGTGTCGTATTTCCTTTTAAACAGTGGTTCAGCTTTCATCAGCCATTGTTTGCAAAGTGCAACATTGCAAAAAAATTATTGTTCAATATTTTACCGGTTTTCTTCCCCTTTTTAGCAACACTTGGTTTACCTATTCATGATTCACTATTTTACAAGTAAATGGTTCCACCTACATGTGTACGTACATGGTTCTATTTTGCTTTAAAGTTTAACGATTTCCTAGTGTAAAGGAATCGGATTAACCACAATATTATATCTTACCTTGGAAAAGCGATTTTCATGATTCAAACTCGAATATAATTGCAACTTTCATCAAAAATTGAGATACTGAACAGCCAATTAAAATCAATTTCCCATCCCATATCCTCATGCTACTTTAGAGAACGAATAATTTATAATACACCTGCATGTCTGGATCTTAAAACGCTGTCATATATGTCAATCTCAGTTCTAGTTTGGGTATTCATTGTGTGTCATTTTTCCCTTTACAAATTGGTTCACCTTGTCATCAACTACAATGTGTAACTCTAGAAACTTTATTGTTCAATATTTTACCAGTTTTCTTACGTAGTATTTTTCTTTTTTCCAGTGTTTGGTTCAATATTATACATATTCATGGTTTAGTATTTTACAAGTAAATGGTTCAACCCACACATGTATATGGTTATTTTACTTTAAAGTTTGACAATTTGTTAGTGTAAAGTAATTGGACTAACCATAATATTGTTTTTCTTAACTTTAAAAACTACTTTTTATGGTTCCAACTCAAAAATAATTGCAACTTTTATCAAAAATGGATATTTTCAGCACTCAGTCAAAAACAATTTTCAATATCCTGTCAACATGCTCCTTTAGAGAACGAGGGTATAACAAGAATGCTTTTTAGATGCTGAAAATACATTCTACAAGTCAACCTATGTCAGATTTGATTCGCGGCCCTGGTTTGGGTGTTCATAGCGTGTCGTATTTCCTTTAAAAAGTAGTATCGGTGTCATAAGCTGTTGCTTGCAAAGAACAACCTGAGTAACTTATTTGACCTGACTAACTTATCATTTTTCCAACTCAAAAAGGATTGTAACTTTCACAAAAATTGAGATTTTCAACAGTCAATCAAAAACTATTTTCCATATCCTGTTAACATGCTCCTTTAGAGAACGAGGGTATAACACGAATACTTTTTCGATAAAAAATTTCTACAAATCGAGCTATCTCAGATTTGATTCTCGGTCTTGTTTGGTTGTTTATATTTATAGCGTGTCGTATTTTCTTTAAACAGTAGTCGAGGTGTCATCAGCTGTTGCTTGCAAAGTATAATCTGCCTACCTGAATTGTTCAATATTTTACCAGATTTTCTTCAAGATTTCACAGTTGGTTCGTTTAATATTATACCATTTCACGGTTCAGTTTTTAGCCAGTAAATGGCTTCACCTAGACATGTATTTAGTTCCACATAGAACAAAGTACTGTTTTAATATAATATTATTTAAAGTTCAGGTAAAGTACCGAATCATGGTCAAATATTTCATCATTTTATACAACTACTAAAATGCCAAAATTTGGTTCAATTTAGCATGACATTCATAACTGAGTACATGTGTAAACGATAAATTACAAAACTATACGCTGCAAATTTCCTTGAATATTACAAATATGCTAAGAAATAATAGTTTTTCACTACATATGCATTCTGTAGTTCATTTTAAATTTATTAAATAATTTAGATTTTTTTAAATTGCTATGTGAATTAATGTGTTGCGAAGGATATATAGTGCAAGAATAATATAGATAATATTACTCGTATTATATATAATTCTAAATTAATGTAGATAACATTTACCCAATATATTTTTTTCTCATTCTTTGAATAAGTATCCCTGAATATAGAAATATGGCCTTCGACAAATAAATCTTTATCAAATGATTTAACTGCAAACTATATTCACATGTTCTCAGAATAACATTTCGTGTCATGTTTACAGTTCCCCATAAGAGTCCGTGTTATATCTTTAGAGTTCTTCAGAAATATGACAGATATAAAATCTCTCTTCTTGATCTCTTGTATTTTTCTTAGCTATTTTTAACACTTTCCAACATAGTTGAAAAGTGTTTATAACTACGGTTTGTCTCTATGTCTGTCTGCCGCCTGTCCATGTTCTATCTCGCTTAGTTATATTCGGATTGGAAAGCAATTGATATATGTTATTGAGGATTACTATGACATGTTCGGTATTCAAAATAAAGTATATTGCACTTATAGATTTTTTACAGGGACACTCAAAAGAATTCGTTACATTATGTTCAATGGGGAAAATTCTTTTGCAGTGTATTTTAATGATGTTACACTATATGAAATATATTGAAATTGATATACATCGCTAAAGTGTACTACAAAATGCTTACTATCGAATATAGCACGTGTAGCACTTATAATTAGTTTACATGATAACTCAAAAGAATTCCGTTATATTATATTATATAGGAAAAAATCGTTTGCTGTGCATTTTAATCATGTTACATTATTAAAAACATATTGAAATTGATATCATTTTCTAAGGTACATTAAAACATGTTTTCAGTAGAATATGAAGGTTAAAGCATTTATCATTCATTTACAAGACCACACAAAAATATTCGATTATATAGTAAAACTGTTTGCAGCGTAATTTAACTATGGTACACTATTTGAAATATAATGGAATTAATATACATTACTGAGGTTTACTAAAAGATACCTGTTGTACAATATGATGTGCATAGCATTTATTGTTCAATAACACGTTGTATTCAATTTACAGGGACAGACAAAAGATTTCGGATACAGTAATGTATCCGAAGTATCATCCATAAGCGTTTATAGCTGGAAGTGCGGTTTCCGTTAGGTATGCGTTTAACTACATTTTTGCATACTATGTGGTATGTATACATGCTATACATCATATACAGGGCTACGCAAAAATTCCTAAGCATTACTGCTTATCAGCGTAAGTTGCTTATGGGGTTTTTTTTGTTTTATCGAGTTATGCATGTTCAACGTGTAATATATTTATTATATTAAAATATGTTTGTTGAATATAAATAAAATCATATACAAGGCCACTCAAAGAACTGATTACATGGCCACCTCTCTCTCATAATTTCATGTAAATATGATTTCAATAGTTTTCAGCGTGCTTCTGCCTGACTTAAACTTTAGTGCGTGTATAAAAATCTTAGGATAATATACAGCGCTGTACAAAAAGATTTATATATGTTACCATCAATTGGTAGAACATTCTTACGATGAATTTTCAACTGTGTTATGTGTTTTCTTATACCAAACTAAATTGCAGCATACTGTAGAGAGTATATATAAATCTACAGATTATATACAATGCTGCACAAAAAATGGGAATATATTTCTGACTATGGCCTGTAATTGATGAAATCTGGTTTTCAATGGGCTTTGAATTTTCTAAAATTTTTACTTAGGTACTTTATTTACCTTATTAAACAGCGAAGGTTTGTTAAAGTATTTTGTTAGTGTTGAAAACTATTTCATGATTTATGCTTGATGCATGATTTTTCTTTCTTGTTTATTTAGAGAGATCTCGAATTGATTTGCGATGCAGCTTCTACACTTACAAGGACATTAAATGTACTCGATATGGATGCACTTAGTATAGCACATAAATAATGTAAAAAGTCTTTGTTACTCATAAAATAAATCCGATATTTTATAGATTTTTTATCTATATTAAATTATTAAATAGTAAGCTGTATGTAAGAATTGTTCCAAGTGTTCCGATAATGATATTTCTTCTCATATTTACAAATCCCCATACAGTCAACGATATTTCTTTACAGTTTTTCATAAATCTGATGTAACCAAAATCTCTGTAATTGCTCTCTTGTAATTTTCTAGCTTCTCTTTTGATAAGGAGAGAAAAAGCATTGACACTCGATGCTGATTCTACCTTTACTACGAGGCTGAATAAACTAACAATGCAAATGCATAACATAGTATAAAAACGTAGTCTTCCAGCATTATCATCATTAAAGACTACTATTAATCCTTGGTACATCGTAGTAGCATTATGCAGAAATGATATAAATATTAAAAAGCCTACTTTATTGTCTAATATTTCAGCTAGTGATGTTATGTCGAAGTATATATATGTTAAGTAATTATAGTCAAATTTCTCTATGCTTTTCAGCTTTTGTAGAAAATTGTTGAGTAGACGTGACATATGGTAACAAATAGTGACATAATAAACGTCGAAAACGTAGAGAGGAAATGGCACTATTATCATACAAAATGTTGCATATCCTAAAGTGATGAAGAATTTAATAGGAATATTTCCAATTGAAAAACCAAACAAATGAGAGCTTATCAAGTCGTTTTTATGCAAATGAAATGTCAATTGTGCTACAAAAAATAATCTAATACCAATAAGAATACCAATCCATATAAGCATCCAGCGAGGCTCTTTGTAAATCGCCCCTACCTTGAGAGATGTTATTTTTGCAAATTTATCTAATTGATGTATGTTTTTCGACAAATAAACGCGAAATAAAATAAACATTACGGAATAAGAATAATTACTAAATTGATGTTGTTTATTTTCAAATTTATTGTACAAAAATAACGAAACGAAATCAATAACTTGAAGAGAAGTTATAATTGTATTTAAAATAGTGTTTAGCAACTTAGTTGAAACTCCATATTTTCTTTCGTTTGCTTTCTGAGGTTTTGTTTTAGTGATACTGAATATGCCAGAAATATTGAAGAGGTAAAAAATGTAATCGTAAATGTTTTTCTTTTTGGCGATAAGAAAAGAATTTGTTTTTTTCTGATCCATCGTTAAATTGAATTAAAATATTCCTTAGCAGAGTAGTTCATGGAAATTAAATATTCAATTATCTGTTCGTTCAAATGTAAACTGTTGAATGTTTTAAATTTTTATTTAATTGAGGTAAACTTTCTGCAGTCTAGTTATATAACAAGTTATAAAACCTTTTCTTATATAGTTGTCGTGAATTTAAAAGTTTGTCTTCCTTAATATTTTTCAAAAAATGCTAATTACAATGAATAATTCACAAAGGCAGAATTTTCTTTTGAAAAAATTTTAATTACATAAAGTATAATTTGAAAATTAAAAGTTCTAAACGTATTTCTGAATTCTGAAATGGCAGTTTTTCATGTTATCCATGAACATTATTGATAAAATTAAAGCATTAGTGAATTCGTAATAGTTGAGATAAAATGAAATGTCAAAACTTGCAGATATAAAATCAAGTAATTTATATTTAAATTTAAGAGAAATTTTAAGCTTCTTCTTCAATAAAAGATGCTTACAAGAATAAATTCGATTTCTGCAAGTTTTATCGATTAAAATTTGTTAATAACATATGAATTACATTTGGACAAAACTAAAATTTGAAACACTTATGGATGGTATATATGTATCCTTCTCGAAATATAAAGCTAACTTAAGTTTATTTTTCAAAAGAAAATAAATACACAGGTTTAATGTTGATTTCTGTTAGCTTTGCTAGTCTATATCTACAAGATCTCTGCAAGTTTTCTTATATTTTTTTTAATAAGAAATGCTTTAAATGGTCTGTTTTAAAAGCACATACATTTTTATTCAAATTCTTATTTAATTCGAATTTCGTATCGCTCAAAATTAATGTCTTAGAAACGTTTACCAAGACTTTTATTTGACTCATTCGAAGTACATCTTTATCTTCGTATTTAATATCCTGTTTCTAATATCTTCAATATCTAAAGCACAAAGGCAGCATATAGATGAACCTAAGTTGCAAAAGACCTGTCGAATTAAATAACGCAGTTCACGACATTCATAAGAAGAAATGATTTTGCTGTATAGCATGAGATCTGAATAAGAGTGATTTGTTTTGAAAATATTTGTGTGTGTTTTTTAACTAATTTCATTTGTCGCCCTAGAAACAAAGTTATTATTTGATTTCTTCTTACGTAAAAAACATGCAATATTTATCATTGGCTCTTGCTTGACAATAAAGTATTTGGCAAATATTTGCGACATAAAATCAGACATATCCATCAGCATAATTGAATCTATACAAATGAGAATAATTATTTTTTATTCTATTCTAATAATAATAACTGGAGCAACGCTCCACAAGTGTGCAAACCACCAATTGACATATTTTATTGAACATGGCTAGGAGCCAATTTAATTTTATTATCGTAACATGATTTGTTTTTGTTGGTTTTCAAAGGATCGTACACTATATCGATCGATCGAGGCGATCAGATATCATAATTGTAATCTAAAATATCTATTATTTTTAATTCACAAAGTGTTTAGTTTTTATTTTTGATATAGTATATTTATTTTATAATATGTTTTTGACAGCTTACTCTGGGATATAAAAAAAGTACAAACATTTTAAAACAGGCAATAAGCGTTTTTTTTTTCTCTGTTTGTTTCAGTTTTTTTTTTTTGTATAATTAATTTTGTGAAAAATCAATTGATTTGACCAATTTGAATATTTTCCTAAACGTTCGTTGCATATTTCCTAAATATTCTTGTAAATATTTCTTGATAGATAACTGTTCTCATACTTTGGCTATATTTGAAGGCAGCACCATATTGTTACCAACATCGCTATTATTTGATGCCAAGCTTGGCGACATACCGATTTTGGACCTATAGCCATTAGTTTTTTTTTACAAATGTTTCACTTCACATCGACTTTTTCACTGTATGTCAATTTTAAGCAGTGATTTGATTTTGTTTCTTGATGATACACATTTAACAGCGCTCCAACTTCGTCCGTTTTAGGTAGATTCCATAAGAAATACTACCTATTACATTCTCCTCTAGATTGGAATTTCTAAAAAATATTTACAGATCTACACGGATCATGACTCCCAGAACCCAAAACCACCCCCAGTTCAAAACTTTAAACATATATATATCTATCTATATACGTCACTTTTTTATGGACTATTAATGAAAAATTCTGCATAAATATCTTCCAAATTGATACATAAAATCAAGGGGCATAAAATCTCGGTCGAGTTCGTTAATGGCAAAATTGAACAAGGGGGGGGGGGATGGGTGTGTGTGAAAACAGAAAAATCCCCATAATTTCTTAATTATGATATTATCGAATCCGTTTAAAGTTATTATTACTTGTAGGAAAAGGGCCGAAAATTTATGTATGACAGATTTTTGATATCCTTAAAAATGACCTCAAGGTGGGAAGGGGGGGGGGGGAAAGGGGTTTCAGAAGAAAAAAAATTACAACTTTGTCATTTCACAAGATATCAAATCCGCTTAAATGTATTATAAATCTTTTTAATATTATCTACAACTTATATTCACAAGTTTTTTATAAGACCAACCCTTACAGCAAAAAAAAAAAAAAAAAAAAAAAAAAAAAAAGAAAAGAAAGAAAGAAAAATAAAATAAAATAAAATAAAAAATAAAAAATAAATAATTCTACCAGCTCCGCCTATTTGACACAGGTAGATTTCGAAGCGGGCGGTTCCAACTGCCGCATTATGGTAAAAAGGTCATTTCTTCTGCAATGCCCAATAAACAGGTGCCCCACTGTCTGTGTCTTCGAAATCTACCTGTGCCTGTAGGCAGAACCGTCAGGGATTTTTTAGATTACCAATTTTTTTCTAAAAAGAAATATTCCTTTTAGATTTATTTTGCAAATTTTCAGTAAAAACATACCCGAACGATATTTTTGTTGCAAATATTTTAAAAAGTTTCCACGAAATATTTTCTTTAGAAATATAGGTATTCATAAAACAGACCTGAAGGAACACTAATTTAATATATTTCGTGAATAGAATATATTTACAAATTATTAAGGAAAATGATTATATAGATTGGAGCATTCTCGTACTGCATTCTCTTAAGTATTTTCATATTCAATAAATTTCATGAATGAAGTAACTTGAAAATTTGATTATATTATTTTTTGTATAACACCATACATATAAACATCTTGAAGGAACACTATCCTGAAGGAACACTAATTTAATATATTTCGTGAATAGAATATATTTGCAAATTATTAAGGAAAATGATTATATAGATTGGAACATTCTCGTACTGCATTCTCTTAAGTATTTTCATATTCAATAAATTTCATGAATGAAGTAACTTGAAAATTTGATTATATTATTTTTTGTATAACATCATACATATAAACATCTTGAAGGAACACTATCCTGAAGGAACACTAATTTAATATATTTCGTGAATAGAATATATTTACAAATTATTAAGGAAAATGATTATATAGATTGGAACATTCTCGTACTGCATTCTCTTAAGTATTTTCATATTCAATAAATTTCATGAATGAAGTAACTTGAAAATTTGATTATATTATTTTTTGTATAACACCATACATATAAACATCTTGATTTTAATGTAAATGAAGTTTTAATACTTTTCGTTATATATGCCATACAACAACGGAAACATATATTACAAAGTACTAAAAATAACATTCACAACGATAATTGCTTAAATTATGTATTAAGAGTGAGTATAATATACATGGTGTTCAAAAATTAGACCAACAAATTAACAGGGATGATAGAAGGCATCAAGAGGATTAAAAATTGCTATAGAACATGGGGTCACAAACCACGTTCAGTAGGAGAAGATCGCAAAAATAGTTATGAAGGGTGTGACATCGAGTGGAACAAAAAGGGCCAATAATATGTAGAACAAACATTTACAGGACGTCAAGCATGATTACAATGCATTGTAGTTCAACGTCAGAAAGGAGACGACGACACATTTTTATAGAAATTGTTTGAAATTGCGTCCGCGAAGATCATTGCACAGTCGACACCTACGGACGAAGGATTGCCGAACGCATTAAAACATATTGGTATAAAAATGTCTCGTCATCTCCTTTCTGATGTTGAACTGTTAATGAATTGTAATCATTCTTTACGTCTTTTTCTATTGTATTTGTATTTTTAAGAGTATGAAAAAATGTATTTATTAAAATGCTAAACATATTGAATATGAGATACGTGAATTTTCTAATTGCTAACAAAGCGGATACTAAAAATATTGTTACAAAAAATTACTCTTAAAAACAATTAAAATGTATTCATAAAGTTGGCGCAGGAAAACAAAATTTACGTTTTGTATTTATAAATATTTTTATTTTATTTTGTTTCTTTAAATGCATACATGTAAATTCTTTAGAAAAATTAGCTTCTAATTTTTTAAACTTCAAAATTTAAAATTTGAGACATATGGAGCCAAATTTGATATACGGTATATGATGGTAATATGACCAACTCGTAATAATGTAATTAGTTTGCGTGAAATAAGAAAAATGACGCTTAAATCCAGTCCGCGGAAAGTCAGAAAAACTACTTTAGTCCCTCCTTGGTTACATGTCCGGACAACGTGCACTAGAATGCAGCCATTGTTGTTTTGCTGATAGTTGCTTTGGCACGCTATAAATCTTTTTCTGGTATGCAGAACAAGCACCAATTAATACAAAAAGTGACTCTAACGAGTGCTCTACTCGTTAAAAAACAAATTAAAAATACTTTTTATCGTTCCTTGGACTAATGGCCAAGGAACATGCCCCACCCCACAGAGCACCAAGTCTTCAAATAGCTTCATCGAGTTCATGATAACAGCCATAAGGTATCTATGGACTGATCGGCATCAGAGCGCATTCATGAAAACAAATTCAACGGTTACCAGTGATACAACAGAGTATAAAATCAACAGCGAAAAATGAGAAACCCAAATCACAATGAGAAACCTGTAACAAATGAGAAACCAAAATAAATGCAACAAATGAGAAACCAGAAACAACTGCAACAAATGAGAAACCAAAAAGCAATGACAGAAACCTAAACACGAAACATAATGCAACAAAAATCAAGCAGCAAAAGAAAAACAACAGGTAACCGTAAGTACAGTCGGAAAAAGGGAAAAGGAAAGGGGAAAAAATCCAACACAGGTAAAAATAATCATTTTTTTTTTTGTAAAGTTAAATAAACATGTATTAACCCCCTTCCCTTGCAGGTTTTTCTTTTTTTTTCTCATCATGTACACTAATGGCGCTCGGTGCATATAAAATCTGTCGTGGGAGCAAAGTCCTCTAAGTTACATGTGAATTATACCTCTGGAGGTGCCTAGTCAGGTGAAGGTCTCGTCACTGGATCAAGGTTCTGAATTACGAGACCAACTATCATAGCGATGGCGTGACGTATGGGTGTGATGCCAAGCCCAGGTCCATACAAAAAGAATCAGATCAATTAGCAGCAGAACAAAAATGGGAGAAAAACTAAGACCTCCACATAGCAGTCCGGCCAGCAATGGCCAGCCGCTAAGCGGCGTCTCTTCAGTAGCGCTACGCGCCCCGGTGCCAGGCACTAAACCCGTTTAAGGTAGGGGAACCTTGCAGGAATGGGCCTGTTCGCCGGTCTTAAAAAATCTTTTTCTGGTAAGTTTGTTATTTATCTTATTTAAACAAAGTGTTTATAATTATTTGTATTCATGTTATTTTAGTTCGTTTAATGCTCTTTTTAACTGTATAAACGGAATTCAATATCGGAGTGAGCACACAGAATTACGAAAACTTTTATAAAATTGCTTTTGTTGGCAATATGGTCAAATGGGCAAAAAAGCTGTAGATATGAGATTATGTGTTGTTTGTTGTAAATAAGTGAATGAGAAATGTGACCTTACCAGTTAAGATACAAAATCTTTATTTGCTCTACTCGTTAAAAAAGTAATTAAAAATACTTTTTATCGTAAATTTATTTTAATTTTTAAATTGTTTTCTAAATTTACTTCCTATTATTATTTTATTATAATTCTTTTAATTATTAAAACATAATTTTTTTTAATTAATTGGTGTTTTTTCTGCGTTAAATATAGACCTTTCCACTTTATGTCACCTATGGGCATATTACCTGCATATGGCCATATTAACTTCATCAACTAGCATTTTTTTTAACAAACTGCAACAGGTGTTAATTTTGACTAACTTAAATTGTAAAATATTTTTCAATGCTATAAAGGGTCCACTTTCTTAGAGAATTATTATTATATTTTCAAATCAGATATTACTACTGTTTAAAAATATCAAAATTTAGGTTGGCCATATTAACTGCAGATACCATACTATCTTTTGAAAGCATAACTCTTCTTACAATCTTTAATTTAACTCAATTTTGTTTTTGCATGTAAAAAGGTAATTTTTTATTCGATTTTTAATTCACTTCTTGATAATGCTAGAATTATAAAAAAAAAATATGTGCAAAGGTGTGTTTCCGATAACAGTACAACATTTTATTGTTTTTGTAACTTAATTATAAATCAAAAAATTATTTCAAGGTATTTTTGCGTATGCACGATAAAGATGATAAATCGTCATACATTTTGCATAGTTGCAATTATATGCGAGTTGTAAAAACAATAGATGTTAACAACGAAAATAAATGATGCTCCAAATCACGCTCACCATAAAAAAGAAATTCGCTGTGAAGATGGAACAGCGAAATATTTTAAACACGAAAAAAAAATAGAAAATAGAAATAAAAATTAAAGGCTGTAACATATTTTTAAACGAAACGCTTTAATCAATTAATAGTTTCATATTCATTAAATTATGATTATATGAAGAAAAATCAACTTAAATGACCAAAAATATAGTTTATATGATGTTTTTGTAATCTTTCTTTTTGTCATATCTTTAGAAAAAAGAGCAAAAATTATAATTTTTTTTAATGAATTCAAAAGCTTACGCTTTCTAACAAGCGTTAACTTTCTATAATCGTGTTCTGTACCCACGCAAATTAACGCTATGTAATAGAAAGTTTTTGGAACAATCATGAATTCCAGACATTAAATTAGGCGTGATATTCAAAATAAACGTTTAATAAAAGATGAGTATTTAAAATATGTATATATATATATTTACTTTTATATTTATTTCATATATTTTTTTTTTCATTTTTCAGTACAGTACATAATAGATGTTAATTTGTCGTATTAACCGTATTTACAAACATATTTAAAAATATATATGTGTGTATTTTTAATTTTTTTATTGTGCGCACTTTTCACAATGAGAATCGTATTCAAACATTTGTCTCAAAACTAAGAATCCCGAAGACAATTTAAAGAGAGCAAAGTTTTCCAGAATTGATTTCCTCCGAACGGCTGCAATATGTAGCTTTTTAGGTGCGTTCGTATATACTATAACACATGGGCTGATAAGTTCTCAGTCTAATAAAGAAAACACAACTTTTTAACAAAGCTTTATAACTTTATGACTTTATAACTTTATAACTTTAATAAATAACATAACTTTAATGATAAATAATAATAATTTAATAATAATAATAATAATTTAAAAATAATAATTTTATAATAATAATTTAATAATAATAATTTTAAAAATAATTTAATAATAATAATTTAATAATAATAATTTATTAATAATAATTTAATAATAATAATTTAATAAATGATTAATAATAATAATTTAATAATAAATAACATAATTTTATAACAAAAAAGCTCCAAACAGTGCTCAGAACTCGTTGTTGTTTTTGGTCAAAAGTCAACACGCGCGGCAGCCACTTTGACAACAGCTTTTTCATAGAGAAATGTTCATTCAAAATAAAACCTACACGTTCCTTGGATATCTTCAGAGTCTGAGCTATCTCCTGCAACTTCACTTTACGGTTCCCCAAAACGATTTTGTGGACTTTTTTATGTTTTCCGAAGTAACCACCTCTTTTGCGTGGTGCATCACTGGTGTCCGTATGACCACGTTTAAATTCAGCAAACCCGTCAATAATGGTTGATTTACCTGGTGCAGTGTCCGGATAACGCTTATCTAGGCAAGCTTTTGTTTGAACGGTATTTTTTCCCCATCAAATAACAATTCTTGAAATTCTTGTTATCCATTTTTTTGTTTATCAACAAAATCGTTTAACTTAAACCACTCTAACGTTTTATCCACACGGCGAATCGTTATGGCATTTTTTCTACTACTTTTTAAAGGTTAGTATTTACTAAAAAAACATCGGTTCGGCGATTGCAACGTCATCTGTGTGCCAGGCCAGAAACTTATCAGCCCATGTGTTAAATACGTAGCACCCATAGTCGTCGTCTGATCCATCCATCTGTCCATCGGTCCGCTTATAATTGCGCAAAAACTATTCAGCCGAATTGTTTAAAATTTAAAATATATAGTCGTTGCAAAATTTTGTCGAGCCATTTCAAATTTTATGAAAATCGAATCAAAACTGAAAAATATATTAATAAATTTTTCTTTATTCTATTAAATCTTATCATACGTAATCTATATAGTAAAAGCGCAAGTCATGCGACTGAGGAAAACAAATACGGGCTAACCACATGTTTTTTTCCTATCCCAAGTGGCCATTTTCATCCACATTATTTTTTCGAATAAAATTGCTTAAAAGTTCCATTTTTAGAAATATCGTTCAAAAAATTGTTTGCTTGAGAAATGAGTTACATTAAAAAATGTAAATATTCTGAGATATATTCAGAAAAAATTAGGTTAACAGACGAATATCTCAATCCATTAAAGTAAGTAAACAAACAAAAAAAAACGTTCGTTGTGAGTCATAGAAATATTAAACCATGGGGGTAATCATTTGCAAAGAAAGATCTCCATGGTGAAATTTACAGAACTGTCTGGTGTCGAAAAAAAATTCACATGTTTAACGTATAATTTCCAACTTGTTAATTTTTGTAATGAAAGCTACCTAAAAGTAAACTTCATAACCTATAACAGTAAGTCTTTAGTAAATAAAAACTTGAAATGAAAAATATAGTATACTCAAACTGCCAAACTAAATATTATAATCGTCGAAACAATAGTGTGTTTGACACTTACATAGAAGTGGGTGCATTTTCGTTGAAAGAAAATCTTACCCATACCAGACATAGTCTTAAAAGCTTTTCTTTTCGAATTTTTATGCTATATTTTAAGTTTTCTAAGCATATTTTCCGTTGAATAGATGGTTACGTAACATAAAATGTTCCATGCAATAACCGTCTGTCACTCACTGTCATATTTTTTGGAAACTTTCGTTTATTTTTTCTTTCGAAATACTTTTACTTATATTTATCCCCTTCGGGACTAATGTCCTATTAATAGTGACGTATTTTTCGGCGTATAATTTGCGGCTCAAATAATTTAGTTTATACCCAGAAAATTTATTTAGTAATTGAAGTCAAGTATATTCTGAGTTCAAGAAAGCAGCATTTTATCAAATACAATTTATGGGTTTAAAATGAATTTTTTGAGCTGTGGATTATAAGTCGAAAATACGGTACATGTCTTTTCTTTCAGTATAATTTTATCTTAACAAATATGTTTGTTATTATCTGCACATAGTGATTGCCGAAACGTCAGTTAAAGCTCGCTGTGGAGAAGCGAAAAGTTTTTGGTTTCCGTCTTTTTGTCTATCTGTTTGTCTGTCTGTCTGTTTGTTTGTCTGTTTCGCGAAAACTGCCGCAATAAAGATACGATTATGTTGATTTCTGGTAGGTATGTTGATGAGGTACCCGGAATTAGCTGTATAGTTTTTAGTTACATTTTGTTCATTCGTTAGAAAAATATAGAACATTTCTTGTTATACGGCACATGTGTTTTCATTCAGTATTATTTTATCTTAACAAATATTTTTGTTATTATCTGCACACAGTAATTGCCGAAACGTCAGTGAATGCTCACTGTGGATAATCGAAAAGTTTTTGGTTTCCGTCTGTCTGTCTGTCTGTTTTTCTGTCTGTTCCACGATAACTGCCGCAAATGATCCGATTAGGTTGATTTTTGGTAGGTATGTTGGTGAGGTACCGGGAAATAGCTGTATAGTTTTCAGTTACATTTGGTTCATTCGTTCGAAAGATATAGAACATTTTTTTTAGGTCATAATGCTTTCCTATAGGAATGCAGGCGATTTCCAAATTTCATTTTTAATTAAAATGAAAATCGCACATTTGAATAATGGATTACAACGTAAAATTATGGATGCTAAATTTTCGATATGGAGGATTTAAATATATCCAATAGCTTTGAAAATTTGCCGATACATTTATTAGAATTTAGGAATTAATTGTTAAAATTTTTGGAAAAGTTTTTTAATCTGTTCAGGAAATATAAAACTTTTATTTTCATATTTTTTACAAAAATTAAAATGCATTTCTTTTTACTTTTCTCTTTAATTTATTAGTTGCTTAGCAACCATATTTCAAAGAATATCGAAATAATAAAATTCAAGTAACTCGCACTATTTATTTGCAATACATTATTAGCAAAATACATTATTTTCAGGTGATTTTCGTATTCTATTAACATAAAAGAGAATTTATTTTGATACAAGTTGCTTTTTAACTATTATAGAATGATTTCCGAATAATTTTTCCAAACGAAAATTACAAAAACATTGAACATGCAATATGGATTCAAGTCTCGTAGTATGAGTTTACATTTGTATACGTATATTTCTTACATGATATATTATTCATTTTCTGGAACATAGGTGAATATTTCGTCGTTGAAAATTTAACATAATTTAATAAATAGGATAAAATCCCTCGCACAACGGTGTGGTTAATCTAAAGAAATTAGAGTAGAAAAACGATCCTGAAGTATTACAACTAGTGGAAATTGAGAACATAAAAGAAATCACAAAAAATACTTCATAGCGCCAAATCACGTTTGCTGTTTAGTGAATTGGCAACGGGCACGATTATGAATGATTACCCAATATGTTTAAAAGTTTCGAAATATGAATATTTTGGGGAGATTTTAGTGTACTATTGCCATTGAGGACGCACTTAGATAAAATAAATATTATAGAATGACCATCAAAACTGTTTTTTCGAAACAAAAACTACAATAACACTAGATTTCTAAAATAGATATAAGTGAAAATAGTAGATAAATTGCTTTTGTACATGAAATATTATTCAACTTATCCATCAGATGCAGGGGTTTCGTGGTTGAAAGGTAAGTAAATATTGCTATTTGGGTATTAGGATAATATGAAATTATTTTCGAAATTATTGCTTATCCTAAGAAAACCACGGTGTAGAACAAAATCCATGATATACTAGAATCATTCATACAACCAATAGGAAATCCCGAATATAAATTTAATAAGATTACGAGGGGTTAAAATATAATTTCATATAAAGTTTTAAAGAGAGCTTGGATGCAGTTATATTTATAACCGATTGAAATTTCAAAGAGTTCGGAAGATGAGAACTATTTTTTTTTTTATTGCTATGTTAAAGGAACCGATGCAAAAACAAATAAGCAAACAAAAAAGCGAGAAAAAATTTATTTTACAACTAGATAACAATATTTTTTCACGAAATTTTAAACGGGCTGTAAAATCGTTTTATTTATCACCAATAAAGATTTCAAAGAATTCGGACAAAAATAACTTTTCATTTTAAAACTATGAAACGACCCTACGTAAACAAGAAAATGAGCACTTTCATCACAAAATATCAATATTTTTTCGCGAATTTTTCATTTTAAAATATAATTTCATACAAAATTTTAAAGAGAGCTTGGATACAGTTATATTTATAACCGATTGAAATGTCAGAGAGTTCGGAAGATGAGAACTATTTTTTTATTGCTATGTTAAAGGAGCCGATGCTAAAACAAACAAACAAACAAAAAAGCGAGAAAAAAATTATTTTTACAACTAGATAACAATGTTTTTTCACGAAATTTTTACACAAGCTGTAAAACCGTTTTATCTATCACCAATAAAGATTTCAAAGAGATCGGACAAAAAGAACGTTTTATTTTAAAACTATGAAGCGACCAAACGTAAACAAGAAAATGAGCGCTTTTATCACTAAATATCAATATTTTTTCGCGAATTTTTCATTTAAATATAATTTCATACAAAATTTTAAAGAGAGCTCAGATACAGTTATATTTATCACTGATTGAAATGTCAGAGAGTTCGGAAGATGAGAACAATATTTTTATTGCTATGTTAAAGGAACCAATGCCTAAAACAAACAAACAAACAAAAAAGCGAGAAGAAAACATTTTTTTACAACTAGATAACAACATTTTTTCACGAAATTTTTACACAGGCTGTAAAACCGTTTTATTCATAACCAATAAAGATTTCAAAGAGCTCGGGAAAAAATAACTTTTTATGTGAAAACTATGAAACGACCCTAGGTAAAAAGACAAGGAAATGAGCGCTTTTATCACTAAATATCAATATTTTTTCGCGAATTTTTCATTTTAAAATATAATTTCATACAAAATCCGGTTAAAGATATAAAATAATAAACACTTTATTTTTCTTTTTAAATTTATTATCACGGGCCCGAGCAACGCCGGCCGGGGGTCAGCTAGTATTTATTTAAGTTAGTTCTGTCTGGCTTTTTTTTTAAACTTACTTTATGAAGCAATTTCTGGTTCGAATCGAATGAAATAAATTATAGAAAAAGGTGGATTCGACCAATTCACGGTAGGAAGGTCATACTCAATTTCTTAAATAATTTATCATTTTAGATGATGTTAGAAAAGGAATTAGAAATGTAAATCATATACGCTAAATTTGTTTACAACTTTCAAAATACTGTGTTTAATGCAGAAAATGTATCTCTTTAAAACCTTAGATAATAAACTGCGCTTGTCAAGATAGCATTTTTATTCTACCGGTCTTTTATTTTTTTGAGTTAGTGCTGTAACTTCTATAAAAAATATATTCCATATCTTACGGTGTAACTTGCATGTAAAATTTTAAATTCACGTTATAGATTTCTTAAGATCAAAAGTATACAAATTTTAAAACTTCCATGTTGTAGTATCTCCATATACATAATTAATTTATAAAATGTCATTATAGAAGAAAAATATGATTTTTTATTATGATGTGTAATACACTGGCTATAGAACTGGTAAAGGGAAATTGGTATCCACTACTTATATTCATATTAAATTAATATGATAATCTTTTTAGTAAATTGTAGATCAAAGTACCGATTTTTTTCAGCAACGTTCATGTAATACTTCCATCTTAATCCGTTTAGTGTAACTCACGATACATCGTATTTGCTTTAATTTAGCCCTGCATTTAAGAGATTGCAGAAATTTATAACTTACGGTTAAAGAGCAGAGTATAGCGCATACTAGTGAAAGTTTAAGTATATAATGTAACTGTTTATCCATTTTACGAAGGATAATAATTTCTAATGTTTTTTTTTTTATTACATTAGTACAATATAAATGCATACTGTTATTTTATTCTTGAAAATGTTTTTATATAGATTTACATGAAATGCCCTTTAACAAATTTAACAGATAACCTTCTGTATTCATAATGTAAAACGTAATATTTTAGAAATAATCTATGGAAAATTTAAGAAAGAAATTATCTTAGGTTATTCGAAAGAAAATAACGTGTACAAAAATTATCTCAGAATTTTTATAGAAACGTGGAGGTTATGTGCATTATATCCAATCCTTACAAAATCTATATTAAAAAAAGATATTTGTCTGTTTTTTTTTGCGATGTCCAAGGGAATCTACCGCATGTACAGGTCTGAAAACTTGGAGGAAGGTAGACAAAGACAGGTTCGAATGTACCTGAGGCACCTGTGGCAACTGAGGCGCGAAATACAGCTGAGTTTAGCCTGTCATTTTGTTGTTGCAGCCATGACAGAAAATTTTACTTTGGATTAAAAGAATCTTGCCCGAAGTGAAATTGAAATTGTTTGATAGAACTTGTTTATTAATTTTACAAAGCATAATTAAATTTTGGCTTTTTTTTTTTTTTTTTTTTTTTTCTTTAAGTAATACAGTTTGAATGCATACTGCTATTTTAGTATGTAAAATGATTTTATAAATTTTATTTACATAACAGGATTTTTACTAAATTTAATAAAAACTCAAAAAATCAATTCTAATGTTACGCTACTGATTAAATGAGGCGATTTTTTCTGAAACAAAATACTATTATATTCAAAATACTAGTATATTCCCTTACCTGTACTCACCCTAATTAAGTACCTATGGTATTTTAGTAGAGAAATTTATTCTAGAGATTGTAAAAGATAGATTTTGGTACATGCAAGACGGTCTGTTCATATTATTTACTTTTCAGAAAACTACGTGTAGAAAATTAAAATGTCAACTAATATCAATATTCAAAGTTCTATCTGATTCTGGTATATATTAAGTAAAATACACGAAAATGCATTTACGCAACTAATTCCAATTTGACAATCTATTACTTTAACAAAATTTATAGTCAAATGTATATCTTACGAACTACTGAGATTAAACACGTATTTCGTTGCCATAGCCAATTAAGGGATAACAGAAATTTATAACTCTGGATTAAAGAGAATCTGACATCGAAGTAAACTTTCAGTGTTTGAAGCAACAGTTTATTGATACTCCAAAGGATAATAATTTTTGCTTATTTTTCTGAATATTTACAAATTGCGAATCACACTGCTACTTTCTTAGCAAAAATAGTTTTATTATATTAGATTTACACGAAATGTTCTTTAGTAAATTCAATAGAAATTCTTCAGCAAGTGTTAATATTACGGTATATAAGTATTTACAAAAGCCTGAACTATCTTATTTCAATAGAGAAATTGTATTATGCATTAAAGCCAATTTCGTATTTAAGTACATTTTCTTAGAACTATTTATTCATTTTACAAAGGATAATACTTTCCCTTTCATTTTTTAAATTTAATGGACTATGAATGAATACTGCAATTTTATCTTCGAAAGTGATCTTTTAAATTTGATTTACAGAAAATGGATTTTAGTAAATGTAATTGGAATTCTTCAGCTAATTTTAATATTACTTTACTTAATTTACCTTTATCTTTTGAAATACGTTCTCAATCATGTTTCATTTGAGAAATTAAATTCTGGAGATAACAAACATTATACTCGTATGCATGTAGAAATGTCTCTTTTATCTCTAAACAATTATAGTTTTTAGTTTTCTCTGAACTACATGCAAAAATGAAAAGTTCAACTAAATTTAATATTTTAAAAGCTTAGGCTGAGTATGTTTACTAGTCAAATTCTTTTAATTATTAAAACGCGTCATTGTTTTTGTTTATACTAATAAATAAAGCAATAATAAATCAATTTATACTCATTAACCCGTAAGGCATTGTGACGTCACGGTGACTTCAAAATGACGTCTTACTGTGACTTTGTGACCGTCGACGTGACGTCAAGTGACGTGGATGTGAAGTCACTGTGATGTGAATCTGAAGTCGTTATGGCCGTTTTTCAGCCTTTCTGTGACGACACGCTGTTACCAATTTGTGAAGTCACCCTGTGACTTCTATGTGGAAAATGTGACAATTGTGACGATTAGGAATTGGGTCAGGTGACCAATTTTTACCCGATTCCAATCCCGAAAATTCGGATCGGTATTTTCACCTTTTGCTACAGGTTTGTGACATTTGTGACGATTCTTCATCGGGTGGGGTGACCATATTTAACCCATATTCGGTCCCGAAAATTTGGGTAGGTATTTTTTTATATATATATAGGTTTGAAAGTTTATTCATCTTTTTTCTTTTGATGAAGTTATTCTTTTTTTTTATAGGTTTGAAAGATTACTCATCTTTTTTCTTTTGATCAAGTTATTCTTTTATCCTAATAATTCCCACTGGATAACTGGAAAACAAACCGTAAAAATGGAGTTTTATGATTGACACTTAAACAAGATACAAAAAAATCCATATTACTTAATTAATCATAAATGCTAAATTTAAAAAACACAACTCAAGTTTATAAATATAAATATCCAATATCTCAAAATATCCAATAAGTCGTCCAAACACTCCAATCATACATTTAATATTTCATAATAAGACTTTCAGAAGAAATAAATATAAGTTTGAATTAACAAAAATTTTGAAGCATGAAAATTCGAATCAAGGAAAATTGAAAATATTACATAAATTTACATAAAAATAATTCCAAAATTCAAAAGCTCTTGTTAATTGTAAATGTTTAAGATTTATTTAAAGTGTTGTTTGCCCCATTTGTGTCAAAACTTCCGCTATTACTACAAGTTTTCAAGATTTTCTTCAAGAAAGAAAATTTTCGGCATCATTTATCACTTAAAGTTTTAAGTATTTATTAGGCCGTTAAGAAAACGGTTATTAAGGAAATATGTTACCCAAATTTAAAGGCAATGTTTCATTCAAGGACTTCAAAAAGACCTTTTAACAAAGGGAATTAAGTGAAAAAATTTGGAATTACATATAATTAAAAGTGAACTAAATGATACTTATCTTAATTCATTTTTGATACATTTACATTTAATTATTTGCAATTATGTGTTTTTGAGAACAAAAAGATCTAAAAATATAAGTGATTTACAATTTTGACTACAAAATATAGATAACTGCTTTTATGAAAGCATGGGCCACTGTCTCTACGAGCAATGCACACGAACCCCCAACCAGATTCCGTAGGCTTTAAAAACATACTAATTTGCTCTGTTTTAAAGCGCTTACTCGTCTACAGAAGACTGAATGATATTATCACAAACAGTGGCCATCTTCAGTAATCGGGTTGCCATTCCTTTCTCTTTGATAGGAGGAATTTTCGCTTTCCAAGACCATATCCACCTCTGTTACGACAACTGACGGTCGTTTTCGTGATTCATTAAGTAATATCAATTACTTATTTGAAAATCAACTTGTATATAATAGTTAAGCAAAAAATGTCGGTAACTCGCAGACATTTATAACTTTTAGAAGAAAAGTTTTTGTTCTTACGTTATAAGAAAAATGTTTTAAATGTGACGTTTTAAAGAGATAGAGAGCTCTAGATATACTGTTTCTAGATATATTGTTTACTAAACAGTTGTATTAGCAAATGGATGTAAATGGTATGAAAATCAATTTTACTGAAAAGTCTAAGCAATATGGAAACACCATACATTCAACATATAATATTCATAAATGAATATTGATTTACTTTCTGAAATACATTTATTGAATATTTCATTACTATTACAAAAGATACATTTATAGAAATAGCTATGTAACCAGTTATTTCATATTTACACGCTCGCTTCGATCTGTCAAATTACTTCAATACAACTGCGTAATAGTTGCGTTTTAGTATATAATATTTTATTTCACATAAATAAAGGAATTGCGACAAGAACTTAATATTACAAATGGATGTAGGTTTGTAATAAATGTTTATTAATACATCTGTTGTTTTCGTAAGAGAAGAGATATAATTTATGCAATTTGTTTTTTTAATTGTAGAGCAATACAGATTTTATATGATATTTTAAATAGTTTGATCATACGGTTTTAAAATTTGTTTATTTAACTATACCATATTAAAGAAACACTTATTTTATTCAGAAACATTGGTAGTTTGTATACATAATATTTGAGAAAATTTTTCTATACCTTCAAAAGTTGATTTAGTTGTACAATGTATTAACTTTATATTATTATCATCACTTTTAGTTTGTAGTAATTGTTTTGTATATGTATTTGTAAATCTCTTTGTATATGTAACATATATAAATATCTGTTACGTCACTTTACTGAATATTTGTTTTCAATTATTGTTTATTTTGTTTTATTGAGAATGTATAGTATATAAGAATCATCTGGATTATGGTAAGTTGAGAAACTATATGGATCGTCCAAATGAAAGTGGCATTACAGTCGGTTTGAGAAATGGTTTAATGGTATTAATATAAATTGGTATACAAAAGAAAGAAGTAATACAGACGAAACAGATAGGCTACACAAAGTCGCCTTGTAGGTTGAAACAAGTGTCCCAGCGGTCAACGAGACGATGGATATCCTGGGTGAAGAAGCTCCGGTGTTGGTTGTGGAACCAATTTTAAACGGCAGCTTGGACCTCATTATCGTCGGAAAATCGCCGTCCCTGCAGAGTTTACTTGAGTGGACCAAAGATGTGGTAGTCAGATGGCGAGCGATCTGGGCTGTAAGGGGGATGTTCGAGAAACTCCCAGTAGAATTGCCCCCTTACGAAAATCCCTACACCATCGGAATACCGATCTGCGTAACATATATTCCATGCCATACACATTTTGCATGCGAGGATAGATTTCACTAGCACTCACATTTTCCGCTGTTGCACGACCGCGCGTTGACACCGTTTGGAGGCATCCATGATGCGAAAGATGCCTTTTAACGTGCTCCCACGCTATCACACACGCATCTGGCGTGATCTGAAGATATAGCATGCATTCCTAGCACTCTACGTCTTCAATAGGATCATACGCAGTCATCTTTATCTTCAAATGGCGGAGTTATTACAGCAATGCCACTTTCATTTGGGCAACCCTTATAGATTAATAAAACAAACGTACTACATATTAAGGAATTATTTATATTCTTCTTCTTATTATTCTACCCTTGTTTTTTGCTATGTGGTTAGAATTATATCTCATTTAAAATTATATCTTGTCATTCTGCTGGTTATTTGAATATATATATCACTTACTTTGTATTATTATATATCGGGTATATGATATATATATGTGTTATTGTAGTTTAAATTCATATTGATGTTGTTTTGGAATGTATGCTTTGTGTATATGAACAAATCCTGATGATGGATGTTTGCTACACATAGTGGAAAGATTTTCTTTTGTGGGGTAGGTTACTATACACTGGCATTCAACAAAAGGGCAAGTTAAATCAAGTACATATTGAGATTTCAAGAAAAAATTATTCAAATAACTGACCTTAATTAAAATTGTATATATTTGTAGAATTTTAAGTTTAGGTTGTTCTCATATTTAATCTAAAACGATAAAGACAAATGTCTGTGTGCTGTTTTCAGTGATGTCGTCTGTGTGCTGTTTTCGGATGAGACCGTTGCGCGCCGAGCTACAAGATTTGGCAGGAAGATGCCTGTATGTCTGAAATTATGCATCAGGCACTTTTATTAGATCTTTTTTTTAATTTTATATGCTTTTTTTTTAGCGTTTTTTTTGCATTTCGTGGCGATTTTCCCACATTAGTAATAGTAAACCAGTTACAATTATTTAGACCAATTTAATAATGTTTGCACTGTTTTTATTTTAATAAATTGTATTCGGTATTCGTACAGGGGTTTTAGAAATTTTCACGTATTTTTTTTCGCGTTTTGCGGCGATTTTTTGACATTCGTAAAATGAGTATGGTTTCACTCACTAAGCCAATGTATTGCTGCATTTTGTCATATGCGACTTTTAAATTTTTCGTGAAATATTTTGGCGATTTTGATCTGTTTTTTCATTTTGAGGAAAATTTTAAACATTCGTAAAAGGAGCCAAGAATGATTAGCCAATGTAGTAAATTTACTCCCATGCGAATTTTGTATTTTTCGTGAAATGTTTATGCGATTTTCAGACTTTTTTCAAGCCTGCTTCAATTTTTTGACACACTTGAAAGGGATTGGGTTTTAATTTTTGAGCCCAAAACAATGATATTTTTTCTCTGCGATTTGTTAATTTTTCCAATTTTTTATGCGGTTTTTAGCGATATCCCGTGTTTTTGGCGATTTTTTGACCTCTTTGTTTTCTGAAACGAAATAACTCTCCGGTTAATTTTGCTATTGACGTGATCAAATTCAAGTTGGAAGAATACTAAGTCAATTTATAAGGTAATGGATCCCCTAACCAGTTTAATTCGAGGTTTATTTGATAAAAACTGACCAGCAAGGAGCGCGAAGCTGCCCTAGTCTATAATATTAAAGACAGATAGATGTCTAAGCGCATGTGTGCTGTTTTCGGAAGAGCAGAAGTATTTTTTTCTAAATGACAATAATAAATGAAGGAATATTTTAACTAATCGAAATTAAGATGGTTTTAGAAGTAAAATAATTAGGCAAAATTAGTAATTATACTAAGAACGTGTTTGTTTGTTTGGATTTTTCTTCTCTTTACGGGTATTACAAGTAACGTATAATACGAGGAATTTTAAAATCACCTTACTTCTCATATTAAGCGAGTTTATATAGAAATATTAATTTAATTAATTTATCTTTATTAATTCATGAGATGTTGCATTGGTTACAAGAATATGTATATTAATGGTAGCTTTATTTTTCAAATTATCAATACTGAAATCCTATATTTTGTACTTATTTTTAAATCTATATAATTTAATTTTAGAAGTATTTTCATAAAATAATGTGAGATATAGCTACAAATTATTCGATAAATTTTTTATTGAAAAACGCATAAATTTTGGGATAAAAAATTGCATCTAATTATCCATATTTACTTATAGAGCAGAAGAATTTTTTCTACGGTCTAAAGAAAATAACAATCATAGAGGAAGAAATATGTTAACTAATATAAATTAAGATTGTTTTAGAAGTAAAATACTTAGAGGAAATTAGTAATTATACTAATAACGTGTGTGTTTGTTTGGATTTTTCGTCTCTTTACGAGTGTTACAAGTAACGGATAATACGAGGGATTTTACAATAACCTTACATCTCATATTAAGCGAGTTTATGTAGAAATATGGATTGCATTAATTTCTGAAAGTAATTTACTACATTTTGAGAGGTTGTATGTGTTACAAGAATATGTATATTAATGCCAGTTTTTCTTTAAAATAATCAATACTGAAATCTTATATTTTGTGTCTATTTTTAAAGCTATACAATTTAATTAATGAGGTATTTTTTATAAAGTAATTTGAGATATGACAGCTTCACATAATTCGATAACTTTGTATGGAACGACCCATTAATTTTGAGTTAAAAAAATTTATTGGGTTGTCCGGAAAGATAGTGCCGGTTTGGAAACTCAATTCGTACCGGAAAATTCTGCCCATTAATTATTATACAGAACAGCCGAACAGTTGATGTCGGTTATGGGGCTTCCGAGTTGCAATGAACTTAACGCCCAGTCTATTGTGAGTAGAGTGTCTTGCATTAAATTGAGCCGTTGGAAAAAGTTAAGATATAGTATTACTACAAGATACAGGAACAATTACAATAAAAAGAGTAGATGTAAATTTAAGAAATCAGGTGATAAAAAAAATGGAATAATTAAGTAAAACGAAAGAGATTAAGGATAGAGTATAAATATTGAGCAGAAAGTGAAACGGTATAGCTGTATATCGGATTTAATCTATAATAATTAAGTGATTGAATTTTCCGGTACGAATAGATTTTCCCAACCGGCACGAACTTTCCGGTACGAATTGATTTTTCCAAACGGCACAAACTTCCGGACAATCAAATACATCTAATTATCCATATTTACTTATACTTAAAAATGACATTTTATAATCTTAAAATTATAAGAAATTAAATTTTAGCGAATTTTCTCTGTCTTTTACTCATATTATTATTAACACATTCACATACTACAACGAAAATTTTCTCGCGATATAAAAGCGTAAGATTTAATTCAAAGCTTTGGGCTTGATAGCAATATTTTCATCAATGCTGCTTTGGCGATATGAGATCCCTTTATAACTATTATTTATCTTTTCTATCAAATCTCTAAACATATCACGCTTTACAACATTCATCATACTCTCGATATTTTGAAGGGAACTCATAAAATAAGTCAGTTTTCAAACAACCGTTAAGTCTTCCATTTTGTCAGAAGAAAAATATAAGTTTTAGACATATGCTTATACAAACATAAATATTATGTTTTTCACGTCTTTCGAACAAATTGTATTTCGGTTTTGTTTTGAAACTACAAATAGCATACCTTACGAACACACGAGATATAATTTAGAGCATGCTAGAGAATGTGAATATTTTGCTGCGTTATTACTATTTACTACACTGTTAAAAATTTGCAGCAAACTGTCCAGTAATATGACCGTTTTTGTAGAAAACTGTTACATAACCGTAATTTAACTATATTCTGACCATATTATTACTCATTTTATGGTCCGAATATAATTAAATTACGGTTATGTAACCGTTTTCTACAAAAACGGTCAAATGACTGGACAGTTTGCTGCAAATTTTTAACAGTGTATGCATAAAAATATTTATTTTCCGTTTTTACTTACCCATCATACTTAGTACAGAGTAAGTCTTGTAATCGTTTTGAAAATCAAAAAAAAAAAAAAAAAAAAAAAAAAAAAAAAAGACGGATTTACACGTTTCGGACTCTGGAGATTCCGAAAACCATATTTTTAGAAAAAAAAATTGCCGTCCGTCCGTCTGTGTGTGTGTGTCTGTAAACACTCTATATCCCGAACAAAATGAGTTAGAGACTTGAAATTTGGTATGTACTTAGTATGTAACAATGGAAAAATGCTTATTGAATTTCAGTAACCTCGATAATCCGGAACTCTCTTTTTTCGGACTCTCAAAATATTAGTTCTGATAAAAGGTATAGATAAAATATAAATGCTGGACGATTACACCATGAAATATTACAACATTAAAGAAGTGAATATAAAACATCACATATTTTTACTGAATGGTGTATACAAATTTAAACTTTTATACATACATTAATATTAAAAATATCGACGTTTCGACCACCATCTATGGTCATCTTCAGGAAAATTTTCTTATATTGCTTTTAAAGTTTCAAATGCGAAAAACAATCCGCGTCGATATTTTTAATATTAATGTATGTATAAAAGTTTAAATTTGTATACACCATTCAGTAAAAATATGTGATGTTTTATATTCACTTCTTTAATGTGGTATAGATAAAAATTTTCGAAATTGTTTATTTTAAGGAGTGAATATAAAAGACTACAAAAACATAAATTTTGCATAAAAAACGAAGTCGACCGGATAATGAGTTGCCGAGATATTTGTAATCGTATTTTCCACACTTTTCGATTTTTCATGACCCTGTATTTCATTCAAATTCAATTCAAAGCTATATTTTAATTGGAAATTAGACACTTAATCCGACGCAGTAAACCGTTAATTAAAATGATTATCTATTTAGGAGTTATAAGGATATTTCTTTTACGCAATTCAGTAATAGAGCATTTAAAGTTTATGATGTCATCAAGCCACTATTTTATTCGAATTGCAATGTATTTTATAAGTAGTTTACACATGTTTTATTTTCATATTTTATATTATGCATATCCATGATGGGTAAGTATTACGATTGCCCCAACGACTAGTTTTATGTTTTAACAAATAAGTATGATCATTGGTATTCTACAAGAATAAAAATAGTATACTATGCAAGGGAGAAAGGGATTTCTCCGGATAATTGTTTTATATTTTGTCGAGTTGAATATTAACAAAAGCGAAATTGCATAGAATTTAGTAAGATTAGGTTAGAGAAGTAATTTTTGTTGAGCTGGGTAATAAGTCTGTCTATGAGCACATATGTGTGACAATTTACGATTTATGCACGGACAACACAATTAAATGCAAATGCATGCGAAATTGAATGCGCATAGGCAAGACAATTGAATTTATATTTACGATTTAAAGCAACTTCATAATTTTACAAAATTCCTCAGACAGCAATGTAAGAAAAATCCAACAATGAAAAGACATCTGAATATGTAAAGGAAGAGGTTCCATTGAAAAGGAAAAACCCATATGTTGCATTATTGAACATTGGCGACGAATCTAGTGACTTGCGCACTTTTGCGACCATTTTTGGCGCCAAACAAATCTCTAGAATTTGCTCGAAAATGAAACCTCTAGGTTGAAAATTAGTGGATTTGTGTTTGGTATTGTGGAATGCGAGGCTAACGAAAAATAAAGGCTACCGCGGTGCTTTACGCGTATCTTTTTTTACAGACCGCGAGTGTCACGTGATGCTCGAATGCACCAATGAAGGTGTACGAAAAGAGCAACACGTCACTCTAGCGGTCTGTAAAAAAAGATAAGTGGAATGCACCGCGGTAGCCTGTCTTTTACGTTAGCCTCGGTGGAATGTCATATGCCGTCAGTTAACGCTATTCACGTTTTCAACAAGCGAAGCTATATTAAGAAGAGTTAGTTTAGTCTCGAGTGTTCCTAGTTTGAAAAGCAAAGTGTGATAAGCCCTACTGATGCTTTTATAAAGGATCAGGGTCCATCAGCCGTGTTTTTGGCCCATGAAATAGACAAAAATTCGATTTTGTTATACTGACGTAATTATTTCACTTTTTAATATTAGAAGGTATATCCTGTACGATTTCAACAATAGTTTTTGCATTTCGTTCAGATTTATATGACTTACGCAAGCTCAAAGTTCGTATTATTCGTAGTTTTTGATGAAAAATACGCAATTTCTCCTCATTTTACCTCAATTATTTATATGAGCGTAATCGTGCAACACTTTCTTCCTTACATATGTTATAAAATATATCAAAATGTACAATATATGTAAAAATAAAAGTGTTGTAAAGCTGCGCTCATAGTAAAATATTAAAAAATATATTAAAAAATGAGGTAAAATTAGGAGAAATTGCGTATTTTCATCCAAAACAACGAATAATACGAACTTTGAGCTTATGTAAGTTATATAAAAACGAACAAAATGCAAAAACTATTGTTGAAATCGTACAGGATAAATCTTCTAATATTAAAAAGGGAAATAATTAAGTCAATATAACAAAATCGATTTTAGTCTTATTTCATGGGCCAAAAAAAAACGGCTTATGAACCCTGATCCTTTATCACGCTCTTTTCTTGCTTTTTTGTGTTACGAATTGTAAGCTTTATGTCATGTTTCTGGAACATTTGTAGGAAAGATTGCTTTTACCGAATGGGAATGTGCTTTTTCAATACGAATCTAACTTTATCACAAAGAAATACAGAATCCCTAAAGATAGCGTATGTAAAGAATCGGATCAAATGATTCAGCCCTTGTTAGAAAGCGTCTGAATTCACCGATCTGCATTTAAATATTCAAAACGAAAAACACATTTCATGAAAAAGAAAAATTATACACTATTTTTAATGGTTGTTGTATCATAGTTGAGATTTATTCTAAAAGAACGAAAAATGCGGGACCAGGACTCGAACCTGGGTAAGTACCCAGCTTTCCGTGCCAACGCTCTATCTACTGAGCTATGCCAACGATATCCTGCCTGGCATATTTCACTCTTATTTGTTGGACAAGGCTGCGAACTGCATCGTTAATTTCATTCATCCGAGCAATAACTACCGCATTTTATATGATGAATCTGAAATAAAACGGAAACTACTATATACCATGTAATTAGGTCATAATGAACAGAGGAATGTATTTTCAACTAGGTAAATACTTTCTTCTATTCATTATGAAAATCATACATTTCTAAACATCTCGTCTTGTGTGTAAGTTAGGGTAATTCTAGAGTTGTTAAAAATTGTTACTTTAGTTACAACATCTTTATACTTTATCATTATACTTAAAAAATAACATGATATATTTAAGTAAAATTACGAATAAATTAAACTATTAACTAATTGGATCTTTTCGAAAGCATTTAAATTCTAATTAAAGCGCATCAGAAAAGCTGATGTGAAAATTTCCTTTAAATGAATCCTGTCACTGAAAAAAATATCTCAACATGTCGCATGGAAAGTATTACCTATATTGCTTATAGGAATAAGATAAGAAACCTTAAAGAATTTTTCATTAAACAAGTTCTAATTTGAAAAGCTAATACATCTCCGAGTAACTTATCTTTTGACATTCAAGACAAAGTTGGCTTATGCATGTTAATCTCTTAAACAAATTAACATTCTTTGCTTCACATTTGCATTCTTTTAACTCATTCACGACGAGCGGAAAGTTTACTTTCCATTTGAAGCGCATAAAACCTTTGAATTAAAAAAAAAATATTTTAATATGGAAAATTTCTCCCTATCTAATCTAAAATTTTGAGTGATTAAATAAATCAAAATTACAATATAGAACAAGTTGGAAATTGTACATTAAACATGACAAATGAAGTGCGTTCGTTTCGTGCTATAACTAGTTTTACAATGTAAAAAATCATCGTTATTTCAGTGAAATAAGTTACAGCGTCTGCTATGAACGAAATGAGGATTCCTTTTTTTAAGTATTACGTATGCCCTGTTTACAGATGCTATTTTTTTTTTTTTACTCCAGTCAGCTCTGTAACTTCACCATGGAGATCTTGATTTACGAATGATGACCTCCATGGTTAATATTTCTATGACTCACGATGAATGAATATTTTGTTTAATTACTTTAATGGATTGAGATATTCGGCTGTTAACCTAATTTTCACTGAAGTTATCTCAGATTCTATACATTTTTTAATGTAACTCCTCTCTCAAGCTAACATGTTTTTTGAACTATCTGTCTAAAAATGTAACTTTTATGCAATTTTATTCGAAAAAATAATTTTGAATAAAAATGGCCGCTTGGCCTATGGAAAAAGATGTGGTTAGCCCGTATTTGTTTTTCTCAGTCACATGACATCCGCTTTTATTATATAGATTACGTGTGATAGGATTTAAAAGAATAAATAAAACTTTTATTAATATATTTTTAAGTTTTGATTCAATTTTCATAAAATTTGGAATGACTCGACGAACTTCTGCAACAGTTATATATATTAAATTTCAAACCATTTGGTTGGGTAATTTTTGCGCTGTTGTATGCGGACAGACGGACAGACAGACGGACGGGCGGACCAAACGACGACTATAGGTGCTACGTATTTATATAATAACGAACGCACTTAAAAACTGGTGTTAACTGATGTCGTAGAATTAAAAGAGGTGTAAAAGACTCTTATCGTAAATGGGTTAACACAAACTTATTTCAAATACTACGCTAATGTGAAATACCGTAATAGAAAAGATTCACAGCTTAAAATCTTAATGCAAGTAATTACTTTTACCTAAACTGTATTCTAAATCGTATCGGAGAATTTAGAATGATTTTTAATAAAGTCATTCTGGCCTGTACCGGAAGGAAAAGGTAGCTTTCCTATATCTTCGTTTTCAGATTATAGCTATTGTTACCGGAAAAACAGCAATAATGTAAACGCTAAAATGTAAAAAACCCCATTACAGAAGATTCGTTATTACTGAATTTGAATAAGATATTCGCCAAATTAAACAGCTATAGCCAAGCTGGCTTCATTTATGAAAACTTATTTTTATTTTTGGTCGCCAAGTTTGGCGATATTTCTTGAGCGTCGCCAAGCCTGGCGATAATTTGACATTAACGGATATAAATATAATTTTATGCGTATGTTTGGGAAAATGATTTGATGAAAGATAATTTGAGAGACATCTCGCTCACTGAAACTCATAAATCCCTAGAACTTCAAACTGCACCATCTCAGCCATATTTTAAAATAGGGGCAAAACAAAAATTGCTTCGGAATCCTTATATCAAGGACTAACACTTAAACAAGGTCAATGTCAAACCGGGTGGTGTAGCCTACCTTTCGGCTTAAGCTCAACTAGCCCTACCCAGCAGGTTTGTTTACCTAATTATACTGAGCATTACTAAATTATACTTTGTAATATTGAGCAATAATTATACTATGTAATTTTGAAATACAAGTTTTGAAAATACAAGCTTCCAAAAATACAAATTCTGAAAATACAATTTACCATTCCTACATAGCAGTACTAAATACTACTATGTGATATTGAGCAATAATACTACCATGTAATAATACTGTAGGATGTTGAAGTAAATAATAATAATGGATAGAAGTAAGTACTAAATGAAGAAGAATGAATGAATAATGATACTAGAGTAAACAATGATAAATTATGCTAAAAATACTAAATAACACTATATGATGTCATTAAGAATAACTAAATTGTTAAGGTTAGAGTTAGAGTTTATGTAGTGTGTAAAGGTCCTTATGCATATTAGAAGTCCTCTTCATCCTCAACCTCCACTAAGTCCAATGGAGGCAGCATGAATAAGTATGGATTGCGATCCAGCAGAAACATACAATCTGTTATTTTTTGAAGCAGTTTTGGTTGTTTCAGCACGTAGGCAAACCAGGCCGACAGATTCATTTGTGATGGCTTTCTAATGTGATGGTGGGCAGTCAGGGTACAATCTAGGATATAAGGTAAGAAAGTACCTCTTTTTCCACAGGTGCATCTGGGAGACGATGCCTTGCTGAATGTATTGAGATATTGAGGAAACGGGCTATGGTTTGTAGCAAAGATGTAGTGGTGCCAATTTTTAAGTTGAATACCTGTTAATACTGTTGGGATTAAGGCGTGAGTAAACCGACTCGTTGTTCTCAGATCCCAATCCATTTGCCATGATGTTATTATTCTGATGTTGTTATCTTCTTTAAATGTGATAATGGAAATGGGTAGAATTTTTGTAAGATGTCCTGTGAGGATTTCGTTGCAACGCGGGCAGTTTATTCCCATGTTCGTTTCCAGCTATGTCAGAATGACCACGCACCCATTTAAAGAAAATGCATTTTGATGTTTGTTGCAAGGCTATGATTATATCACATACGAGTAAGTTGGAGGTGAATATATCTGCTAATGCCTGCAGCGCTAGATAGACAAAAAAAAATATTTTCTGTTTTTTTTTTGGTAAATATATTTTTTAGTTTTAAATTTTTTGGAGGTCGCCATTTTAAAACAAGATGGCCAATGAACTCGGTCGAGACATTGGTTGTTATATTCGAAGTGCTTCACAAATCATAAAGGACATAATTGAACAGAATTATTATGCTTTTCGATTATAATTTTTAATAAAATAATCTAACTTAAAGCATACATATTAATGTGATTTTCAAAAAGCTTTAGAAAATGTTAGTATGGTAACAGTACTTTTTTAAAGCTGTTATGCTTAACATTTTATTCATATATAAACGAGTTTTACATATCTTTAAAATTTAAAATGTTGAGTAAAACAGTTTTCTCACGGGTGTTTTGCCTTTTGATACTTGCCTTCCACTTGTTATAAATGAATGAAAATTTCAATTTTGAGAATTAGGTTCAACGAACAATCTGGTAAGTAGAAGACAATATTTTTCAGTTTCCCAGAGAGGGTTGCCAGATTTTTCTCTTTTATAATAAAAATAATTGATAGACTGGAATGGATAATAAAATATTTGTTTTAAGAATAACTAATATGACGTGTTTGTAAAAAGTCATGTAATTTACACATTATAAATATTTAAAATATTTAAAATATTTTTTGGAAACTATACACACAAGTAAGTAGAAATCTATACAAGATATTGCATATAAACGAGAAAAATGTCAAAAAATATTCTAATATTTATTTTTGATTAGCTACAATTATATAATGACTAGTATATAACCCCGTCAAAAATGACAGATTGTTGATCTACGTTTCATTTTCATAAGACTTCATACAGACAAACAGCATGGAGATTTATTATTGAAATACATTTTAAAAAGGACAAATGATTTCTACAAATAAAAATAATAAGGATATATATATATATATATATATATATATATATATATTTAGTATTAAATTTCTGAAATAGTTCAACGATTGGACAAAATCAAATATTAACAAATAATCCATGTGCGAAAGTTTTCGTAAAAAAGTGTTATCAATGAGTTTTTAAACAGCTTGACTTACCGTATAACTCATTGTTTGATTACATAAGCAAAATTAAATGGAAATTACGCTGTACTATGCATTTCTTATATTTTAATTACGTTTGATAAAAAAGAATCATTTTACAGTATATGACCCATTATCCGAAAATCCAAAATCCGGAAAAACCCGAAGTCAGGAAAGAAAAATTCGAAAATTTTCCAAATTTGTAAATTTTTACTAAAATTTTAGATTTTCTGAAGTTTTTCGAAAATTTTACCGATTTCTAATTCTTTTTCAGTCTATTGTGTTTCAATGTTTAATCACTAAAATATTGTTACTTCAGTGGCGGGTGAACACGTTCCCCCCCCCCTTCTCTTCCCGAAATTAAAAACAAATCATTTTTCTCTCAAATTTTAGTTTAAAATTAATTTATATTACGATTCGTTAGAAACAAAAAATAGTTATGTATTTATTTCATCAGGGGTGATTCTGTTCAAGTTTTCCTAAAAATTTAAGGCATTCGATTTCGAAAATTTAAGTCTTCAGTCCAAAATTTCGAACATAAATATCTCGAATTTTGAACGACAGTCGCCGAAAAAAATCAATTATGTCTATCGTTCGCAGAAAAAATAGAAAATTTCATCAAAGGATTGTGGAAACAACGTGAATTTCGTCAAAGTACCGAAAATAAAAACGCAAATTTCGTTGCAGGATTGCAAAAAAAAAAAAAAAAAAAAAAAAAAAAAAAACGTTTTGTTAACAAAATTTGTTAACAAATTGCAGAAAAACGCGATTTCCGTCAAAGGCTTACGAAGAAGACGCAAATTTCTTCCAAAGACTCCGAAAAAAATGTAAAATTTCATCAAGGGATCACAAAAAAAAAAAAAAAAAAAAAAAAAAAAAAAAAAAAAAAAATTGGTTAAAGGATCGCAAAAAAAACTGCGAATTTCGTCAAATAATCGCGGAAAAACATGAATTTCTTCAAAGGGTCTAGAAAAAAAAAAACACAAATTTCTTCAAAGCACTGCGAAAAAATGTCTAATTTCGTTAAGCGATCGCGAAAAAACTCGAATTTTGTCAAAGGATCGTGAATAAAAGGCAAATTTCGTCAAAGAATAGCAAAAAACGCAAATTTCCTCAATGGATCGCAAAAAGAAAACGCAAATTTCTTCAAAGGATTACGAAAAAATGAAATTTTGTCAAAGAACAGCAGAAAAAATGCAAATTTTGTCAAAGAATCACGAAAAAAACATGAATTTTGTCCCCCGAAATCCGGAACGATGGAAGACATTTCAAAATCCGCCAGTAGATGGCGACACTATACTGAATCAACCTCAAATCTCTCCCAAGGAAATAAATCACCGCATTCTGAAAAAGAAAGTGCCTACAGATTTTTTTTTTTTTTTTTTTTTTTTTTTTTTTTACAGAAATGTTAATATACATTTTTTTTTTATGAAATAGTGTTTTAAGGTTTTAAACAAAATTAAAAGATTTAAAAGCTTGAATATGCTTTTACAAATATTTAAGCGACGAAAGTAGATAATATAACTTCTTTTTCAGTAAGCCTAACATGGCGTTTAACTACGGTCGAATCGCAGAGTGGTACAACCCGGTACCGTTACAGACACTTTCTCGCCTTTGGATTTTATTATAAGTAAGATTTCATGTTAAAGTCAACAATTTTCAGCCTAAAAAATAATCTCTATTTTTAAAATTTAAAATTTAAACTTTAAAGTGCTGTTCGAACCTTTCCGAATCAGTTTTCAAGTGACTTTCCGGCTTTTTATTCATGACATGAATGAATAGAAAATTCAATTTAAGGAACTGGATTCAACAATTCGGCAAACGATCACGTCTGTAGAAGAAAATGCATGTCAATTTCTTACAATAAGTTTCGCGTATTTATTCACGCATAGAAAGAAATAAATAGCTGACAGGTTGAAACTGAAACTGTGATTTTTTGTTCAAAAGTAACGAGTGTTACATTCCATATGAAATATATTTCTTAAAGTGTTTATATTGATTTTTCTTTTCAGTAGTGCTTTTTGGGTGTTTCAAAAAGGACTAAATATTTTCCGAATTCGGTGTACTGTAAAAAATTACTGCAGTAAAATTGCTGCAGCAAAGATTCCAGGCAATGGTCATAAGAAAACGGGTTTTGTACCTAGATAAACGACCTTTGTTCTTACATAAACGGTTTTTGTCCGTAAAAACATGAAATTTACGGAAATTGACCGTTTACCTTGAAAAAAAGGGCATTTCCCGTAAAATTACGACAGCAATTAAGGGAGAATAACCGTGAATTTACATTTTTTATTTTTTTTAATTATTTTTTTACTAATTTATTTTTTATAGTGTGATTCATGAATTGTAATAAATAAAATAAGTGAAATATTTGTTTAGAAAGGTAATATGTTTTGTATAAGATAATATTAAAAATAGTTCAAATTTTTGTCAATAGGTAGCACTGCAATGTCTCAAATTCTAAGAATTTTCAAACTAATGTGTGAAACTCCCTCAAACATATCTCGGTATTAACTTTATGTACTATGTAACTGCCGAAACGAGAAAAAAACCGTTTGTGTTCTGAAATACTGCAGAATATTAGAGCATTTTCAGAATTCGAGACAATGCAGCACCATCTAGGAACAAAAATGTAAATTATATTTTTAATTACTTTATAAAACATTTACGAGCTAGTTATGAGGTATTTACGTTAAGAGACTGCTTCACTCACGTGAAAATACCCGCTCGCTAATGTTAATCCTATGGGGGAAATATTTTTAGATATCTCGTTCCCATTTCAAAATTTCTAAATGATTTTTTTTTTTTTGCATTGGATAAGATGAGGTCGATCTCTATGCAGGTCTTTTTTTACTTTTTCAATTTTGGTTGCAGTTTATTTATTTATTTATTTATTTATTATTATTATTATTGAGGATATTTTCGCTTTCGAAACCGGTTCCAAAAGTGAAAGTATCTGAATAAAAAAACTTGTAATCAAATTCGAAAAAGTACAAAAAGGCCTGCACATAGATGGACCTCATCTATCCAATGCAAAAAAAAAAAAAAAATAAAATAAAAATAAAAAATCATTTAAAAATATTGAAATGCAAACGAGATATCTTAAAATATTTCCCCCATAGGATTAACATTAGCGAGCGAATGTTTTCTCGTGAGGGAAGTAGCCTCTTCAGGAGTCCTATGAACCTCATTGTATCAGAAATAGAATGTGAAACAATAAAAATATCTTCCTACGTATTTTTTCTTATGTTAAAAATTAAAAAAATATATCATTATTACATAAGTGAGTATACAAAAGAATCTGCGCTTAGCTGCCAACTTTTTTTTAAATTTGTTTTCCATTTTAAAGATTTAAATTCAAAACATTTTAAAAATATAAAGTAATATAAAGTTTTTTATAGTTATAAGTTTTAGGGATTTTTTTTTATAGCTAATGCGGATAAGATGTATCTAAAAAAATAACGAAAAAAAAAAATGTATCGCTGTATGCCTCTTTTATTGGTTACGTTAACACATGTAATGTAACGAACATATATTGCAATAAAATATCCTTAATATAACAAGGCTAAATCTCCTAGTTATGACTAGTTAATCTAATATATTTTTGACATATAATAATAGGAATTCACTTCATTTGATCAAATACAGAAATTATGAGTTTATTATGTTTCTATTAACACATATCATTTAATGAATTGCACTAAAATACCTTTGCCTTTGAATAAAAAGATTCTAACTGACAAAACTGGATAAAATTAAATACCGTTATTTATCAAGTGTAATGGCGGTTACCAAGACGTTACCCTTATATGATATGAACAAATTTATTTATTGAGTTTGGGCATCAATAGTCACATTAATCACAATATTTATTATTTTAAGTCGAAAAAATTATATAAAGAATAGTATTATTTAATTGGTTTTACATTTTTTAACATTTGAAGGAGGTTGCTTTGAGACGTATAAGCTGCAAAGCTGTTGTCTCGAATAAACCCTATTTTTTATTCACAGAAATACATATAGGACTTTGACAAATTACATAAATTCTTCTTCTTGAAGACAGGATAGTCACAAAGAATTTGACAACACTGAAGATATACACGCAATGTCATCCATGCCTTACCAGCATTCGAATCGGGGCCTTCACCGTGGCGGTCGCTTTCTTTAAATTTAATTTCACATATCTAAATTTAATAAATGTATCTTTAGTCTGCTTTTCCGTATTACTAAAATGTGGCGTTCATATTAAAGTATATTATCTTTATTTTTTAATCTGCATGAATAATATTTACGTTGCTATTTCATGAAACAAAAAAATATATAATTTAATAATTTTCTCCCTTTTTTCTTAATTTAAGTGTTTTTTTTTAAATTTGCTATTGTGTCACATAAAACATCTAAAATTAAGCAAAAGAGTATAAAAAATTAAAAATACGAACGACCGAACTCTCATTATATGAAGTGGAACCTCTATGTGTCTTGATATAAAAACTATTTAAAATTAAAAGGTGAAGAATTTAGTTGGGCACAGAATAAACATCCACTATATAAAAAAATACACTGAACGTCATATAAAAATTCTATAAGAAAAATTAGTAAAATTTTCGGTACTTCTCCAGTACCCGTTGACCACTTTTCATAACAAAAAACTATTGCCAAACTATAGAATTTAACGCCAAAAATGCAATCCCATTCACTTAACGTTAGAAACATTACACTTGTTTGTTATGTCATCAAGTGATTTTTAATTCGCCATTTACCTGTATTTTCCATTATGTTTTACTGATTTATTAGTTATTTTGTTAATTAAGATAACAATTACGACCTTCAACTGCAGTGCCATGATATTAAAAGAGAAAATAACATTAGAAAATGTTGCGATGCATAGTTACTGCAATAGATCAGTTTCAACTGGCGTTACAAGCATTTTATTCACCGGCCGAGAGGGTTAATTAAGAAAAATAATGTAAGTAAATTAAATATCCAAGATTATTTTTTGTCTGTTTTCATTAATATATTGTCATTTTTTTTGTTCGACTGATAGTTGACACTTTGGTGAGTGTGGCTTTTACGAATTTCTTGTCTTTTATTTATTTATTTATTTGTTTTGATATCCCAATGGCAACTTTTTTTTTCTTTATTTGGCGTTAACGTTTGGCGATAGTTTTTTGTTATGAAAAGTGGTCGACGGGATAATGGAGAAGTAAGAAATTTTCTATATCCTTTATATACACAATTTCGATATTTGTGTGAAATTTTTATGCATTTGTAAAGGTTGCGAAAATTCATACAATCAAATTTTTCTCTATATTCTTGATATGCTGCTTTATTTTGCTAGCTTGTCCCTCGTGTGTAAAGTTGAATAATTAATAAAAACATCACCGCATGCATGAACCAGGCAGACATTTCTCTTTATATGATATGAATCAATCCTTTAATTGAGCATGGGTTTTAATAATCACTTTAATCACAATATACACGGGTGTAAAAAAATGGGCGCCAATGGGACGACTCTCACCTTTAGGTTGTATTTGCATTCTTTGCCTAAATTGTATTAATATATTTCGCCTAAAGTTTATTGATATGCTTATTAGGATAACAATAAGGTAAAGCTAGGATAGCCTGCGCACAATTCAAAATAATAGCAATAAAAAATTAAAATATTAATTTTTTGCTAAACTATTCATGAATAATTTTTACTTCATTTGTTTTTTATGCATTTCCATTGCTATTTTGTTGTTATGTTGCAATTTAATAGTACAGTTGTAATAAAACCAAGAAAGTTATTTTGCACAATATGTCCTTACAGGGTTGGTGTGATTGCGCACATGGGTAGGAGAGATTGTTACTAATAATAACTACAAATAAATTGTTAACAATAATAATTAAACTTAAATTACATTGCTGTAAGGTTGTTGTGAACAAATATTATTGTATTAGGAGTAAATATTTCAACCTAATGATTAAAGAATCAAAAAAAGGAAATAATTTTAAAAACGATTAAAAAATTTTAATTAAAGGAAAAAAAATCAGAAAAAGCAAGTCCAGATAAGATTACAAAATAAAATTACGTTACTTAATAACACGTTTAATTTAAAATTAGTCCCTTCTCATTTTTAATTTTTTTATGCACATTTACCAATAAGCTGCGTAATCTCTCCTAGCATGGAAACTATTGGGAACACTGCGCCATCTCTCCTACGTAGCAGATGCGCAAACTCTCCAATTTCGGTAGGAGAGATTGCGCGGCCTTTTATTTAAACATGACCTCTTCTAAAACGAACCGTTGATGTTCACATTGTTAGTCTAGATTAGTAGCTCATGAGAACTCGCTTAAGTTTAAAATATTTTGTACTATTGACATTGTATAGAAATTCTGATGAATAGCTATGAAAATTCAAGCACTTACTTTGGGAAAACAAAACAAAATAGCTATACTTTATCTTAGACGCTCAACGCAATCAACGTGCACTTTCAAGTAGACACTCCACTACTGTTGTTGTACAACTACCTGGAGTCGCTGCGCGCTCACTCTACTCCTTCTCCCCAAACCTCTATGTGCGCAATCTCTCCGACCGCGCCATCTCTCCTGGCTTTACCTTACTAAAAGAATAGTGGTAGCCATCGGCCCATTCGCGGCCATTTTTTACACCCCTGACAATATGTATTATTTTACATTGCAAAAATTACATAAAATATGCTATTATTTACTTTTTTAATATGCAAACTTTTATACTATCTTTAAATTAGGCCGATTTTTTTATAAGATTTTAAAGTAATGTATTTAAAAATTATTGAAATTTAGCAAGTTAGATACATTATGATCTTTCAATCTTTCAATCTACATAGAATGACCAAAGTATATTACAGTCAATTTTCATTTTACTCTTTAGTGGTATGTACAGGGTGATTATAATTAAAGTCCCACTTTCAAAATGCTGTAAAACAAGAACCACACGTCAGAATGACTGCAAATTAGAACTGAATATACTGGAGGAAAGTGGAAACGGTATGGCATAAGAAAGGAGAAGTTCCAACGTGTATCAATAGGTGGCGCTGTAAGCGGCATCTTCCAGATTTCACTTCAAGACTACTCGTCTCTTCGAATTTCTGAATCATATTCTTCAACCCCCTGGCAGACATCGGACCACAGCCTTTTTTCATACCCTCTAATGACCGGAATTTCTTTAAAGCTGCAAGCGCACAGTCACCATTCTTGTAAAAGGGCTTCACCAGCAAAGCGCGATCCTTTATTGAGAGACTCATGAGAAACTGTTCAGATGCAATAAGACAGGAACGCCACATACACCGCTTTTTTATACCATATGCAATGTGTCTTTTAATTTGCATAGTATGCCGCTTACAGCGCCATCTATTGATACATTTTGGAACTTTTTTCTTATGCCACACCGTTTCCGCCTTCTTCCACTATATTCAGTTCAAATTTGAAGTCATTCTGACTAGTGGTTCTTTTTTTTTTTATAGCATTTTGAATGTGGGACTTTAATTATAATCACCCTGTATATGCAACTTTTTACACAAAGATTTTATTCAAGAAACACACTAAGGAGAAACAACATTTAACAATTTAGCAAAATTTTCATTTTATTTAGTGTTTTGAGATATGTGCTGAAAGCATGAATTTCTCTTATACAGTATATGGCTAATGATGACTGGTCACTTGCGATTTTAGACGTTTTTGTTATATATCTAAAAAAATACATAAGGAATTATCCTGAAACTTGAGGCGTGTAAACAACATTGTCGACGTCATATATTTCGGTGAAGATTTTTTTCCCGAAACCGCATAGGGGAACGTCAATAAGTTGAAGAAAAACGAATATCTTTTCGATAACTTTGTAAAAACTAATATCGCAAAAGCGTTGAAACGGTAGCATATGCTTAGGAGGATTCTTTTAATAAACTATGTTCATTTTTATGAGGACAGCACGTATACTCGTGGAGAAATTAAGGTCTTTATAAAAACAATCCCAAATTTCACAAAATGTTTTGCTTATAATTTTCAGAGCTCTTAATATAAAAGAATGTTCTTTTCAGGAAGGATGACACACAACATTATATACAATACCCTGCAATCCAAATTAAAAAATAATAAATATTGGATGAAAATGAGCAGGTTCAATAAATATTGTTTCACTGCGCATGCGCGAATTCAATCAAAATATACTATGCATAATATATTAGCTAAATGTATAGAGTAACTTTTGTGAAAGTTTCAAAAACATAGCTTGAAAATTCTGATGGTGATAGTCGATAGAATAAGCTAGAAATTCGCTGTTCCCAAAAGGAAGCAAAAAGATGAGGGGCGGTATCCAAATATACAATGATATACACTTTATTCTTATTATGTCAACTTTCAATATTTGGATACAACCCCTCATCTTTTTGCTTCTTTTTATGAACAGCGAATTTCGAGCTAATTTTATCGACGATTACTATCAGAATTTTCAAGTTATGTTTTTGAGACTTTCAAGAAAGTTGGTCTATACATTTGGCTAATATGTTATGCACAGTAAATTTTGATTGAATTCGCGCATGCGCAGTGAAACAATATTTAGTGAACCTGCTCATTTTTCACCCAATATATTTTTTTTTATTCTGATTGCAGTGTATTGTATATAATGTTGTGTGTCATCGTTCCTGAAAAGAACATTCTTTTATATTAAGAACTCTGAAAATTATAAGCAAAACACTTGGTGAAATTTTGGATTGTTTTTATAAAAACCTTAGTTTCTCCACGAGTATACGTTCTATCCTCATAAAAATGAACATAGTTTATTAAAAGAAGCCTCCTAAGCATGTGCTACCGTTTAAACGCTTTTGCGATATTAGTTTTTACAGGGTTATCCAAAAGACATTCGTTTTTCTTCAATTTGTTGACGGCTCCTTATGGAGTTTCGGGAAAAAATCTTCGCGGAAATATATGACGTCTATCATGTTGTTTACACTCCTGAAGTTCCAGGATAATTCCTCCTGTATCTTTCCAGATATTTAACAAAACGTCTAAAATCGCAAGTGGCCGGTCATCATTAGTCATATAGTGTATTTAATCTTCAGTCATTAGCCAAAATTTATTAAAGAAAGAAATAATTAATGATAATAATTCAAATAATGAAATAAATATTTATAAAATTTTTCACATAAATTCAAAAATACTTTATATAAAAAAAATATATCTAAAGTACATCATTTTATACAATTTGAAACGCAATCGCATATTTCTGAAGTTACAAAACACTTAGGGGAGTTGTTGCCTTGTTTATGAATTACGTTAGTTTGTAAATTCATGGCAATTTTTACTAGCTTAAATTACTTTTGAACGCTATATTCTTAACATTTGCTAAAATTCGTTTTAAAACGGAACCACAATTTCATTTCATGTATTCTACCTGCAAGGAATGTGGAGTTACAAAAATGCAAATAATCTTCTACTCGTCTGCATGAGATTTTTTTTATTTCTTTCACCGTGTAACTACAGATATTAAAAGTTACAGAAATTACGGCAAGAGTTATAAAATCCTATCTTTTACTTGCCGAAACATCAGTTGAGTCTCCCTGCGGAGATGCGAAAAGTTTTTGATTTCCATCTGTCTGTTTGTCTATCTGTTTGTTTGTCTGTATGTTTGTTTGTCTGTCTGTCTGTTTGTCTGTCTGTCTGTTCCGCGATAGCTGCAGTAAAAATCATCGTCCTATTAGGTTTAATTTTGGTGGGTATGTCGGTGAGGTACCCCGATTTAGCTGTATAGTTTTTAGTTGCATTTGGTACATTCGTTCGAAAAATATAGAACATTTCTTTTTAGGTCATAATGCTTTCCTATGGGAATGCAGACGATTTTCAAATTTCATTTTTAACTGAACTGGAAATCACATATTTGAATAATAGATTTAAACGTAAAATTTTTAATGCTAAATTTTCGATATGGAGGTTTTAAATATATCCAATAGCTTTGAAAATTTGCTGATACATTCATTAGAATTGAGAAATTAATTGTTTAAATTATTGGAAAATTTTTTGCAACTAATCAGGATATATAAAACATTTTGCTTTGATATTTTTTACAAATTTTAAAATGCATTTCTTTTTTACTTTGCTCTTTTATTTATTAGTTGCTTAGCAGCCCTATTTTAAAGAATATCAAAATAATAAAATTCAAGTAACTCGCACCATTTTGCTGCAATATTTTATTATCAAAATAAATTATTCTTGTATTCTATTGACATAAATGAAGAATTTATTTTATTAAAGTTTTTTTTCTTTTTATCGAAAAAGTTACATGAATAAGAAGTTCATAAGAATTTCAGAATATCATGGCATAAACAGTGCTTAATTTAACGCTTCTAATTTCTGAAACCTCCAAAGCATTTTATATGACTATAAATATATATTAAATATAAAAAAATAAATTGAGGATTGTAAGATGCTACATAATATGAAAACTGAGATTAAAAAACAATGACTTTTAGAGCTGACTTTGAGGCTCCTGATCTACAGATTTACTAGTAAATCTAATTAGTAAAAAATTTAATTATAATTTACTGCTATATCAGAAATATAATACTCTTTTTAATTTATTGTTTTTCTTACTAATAAAGAGTTATTCTTCAGATAACAAAGTTTTTCTGGAATTAACACAATACATATATCCACAGTGACATCTTAATTCGCATGTCATAGAAATGTACCGAACAACATTATAGGCTGGTCAACATCTATTAATGGGAGAAATAGGACGATGAGAATTCCTTGAATATATTTCACAAAAGCTGACAGAAGAATAAAAAATATTTATGTAGGAATAAAAACTGTCAGTTTCTCATTTGGGTTTAGGATTTGTATGCTTGTGTATAATTAAAGTTTGCTCATGTTACATGATAAATAGTCTTTGTTGAATACACGAAGCGTCCCAGTCGTGCACTTATTGGAAGACACTGGCTTTAGATACCGAATCTAAAGTTTTTTGTTACTTGAATAGATACATGCATTTTAATTAAACTTTAAATAATTCCATGCAGGTGAATAATGAAAATTACGTTTTCCTTTCAATCAGAAAAGGATGAAACGTATAAATACAAGTAAAAAAAAAAGAGAACAATCCAGATATAAAAAAACAAAATCCGAAATAAATTTCTGTAACAGATACAGCTTATAACATAGGATTTTTTTAGGAAAGGTTTCTATAACCTTCAAATATGCGAATACAAAATTACAGCTCATTCCGTTGAGTAGTTTTTCAATTATGTTTAAAAAAGTACTCACCTTTCTACTTGATTTGCAACGATTACAAAGAGCTTTATCATTAGGAATTCCGAACTTTAAACTTTCATAATTCGTAAATTATTGTATCAAATGCTCAATTGGTATTTTAAATTCAAATTCACCGAAAAAGCTAACTATCATGTCAAAATTAGGTGTTGATATTGCAAATTTAAGAAATTGGTGCAATTTCAGTATTAAGACGACCCCCTAAGATCATATTATATATATATTTAAAGAAGGCATATTTTGTAATCGAGTGGATTTTTACGGATCTTTTGGGGGAAAGGGGAGCAATTTGGTCAGTAAAATGTATGGGATGTCTTCTTTTATTTACGTCTATATATAATACTTGAAGAACACTTTAGAAAAATTGAAAATGTTTATGAACTATAATTAATGTTTTAAATTTTCGTTTATTATTTAAAAATTTTAAAGGCGTCATTTATTAAATAAGTCACTAGGAATAAGCTAATAAATAATTTATATAGAGCAGGTAGAAGTGCTACTAATATTTTATCAACAGTAAATGAGAATTTGAACTTTGTAGTAATGATACCCTTACTATGTTTTCCATCTTACAAAATTAAAAGAAGCCATATGCGAGTCACAAGTAATTAACAAATGTTTTTTGTGTTGTTTTTATAAGTGTACACGCAATGAAAATGAAAGAATATCCTTGAAAAAACGAAGCACACTTTTACATTTATAATTGTTTCATTTAATCAATATCCCAATCATTTAAATATCAATTTATATTAATTTTTAGTAATTTCATTAAAAATAATGAATTTATAGTCCAGTTTTTAATTACAAGAAAAAAACTTATAAATACATAACAGTATTATAAAAGTTCAAAGAATTTGAGAGTATAATTAACTGAAAATAATATTTAAAATTTTCCATTATTCTTCAGAATTTTTAAATGCTACATATTATTACTTACCCATCATACGTATTATAGGGTAAGTCTTGTAATCGTTTTGAAAATCGAAACAAAAAATTGACTGATTTACACGTTTCAGACACTGGAGATTCCGAAAAACATATTTTTAGAAAAAAAAATTGCCGTGTGTCTGTGTGTCTGTAAACGCTCTAACTCCCGAACAAATTGAGATAGACACTTGAAAGTTGGTATGTACTTAGTATGTAATAATGGGAAGAAGCCTATTTAATTTCAGTAACCTCGATTATCCGGAACTATTTTTTTCGGACTCTTGAAATATTCTTTCTGATAAAAGGTATATAAAAATTTTCGAAATTGTTTATTTTAAGGAGTGAATATAAAAGACAATAAAAAAACATAAATTTTGCATAAAGCATGGAGTCGATCGGGTAATGAGTTACCTAGATATTTGTAATCCTATTTTCCACACTTTTCGATTTTTCATGACCCTGTATTTCATCCAAATTTCAATTCAAATATATATTTTAATTGGAAATGAGACGCTTAATCAGATGCAATAAACTGCTAGTTAATAGGATTATTGTTTTTGGAGTTATAAGGATGTTTCTTTTAAGCAATTCAGTAATCGAGCATTCAACGTTTATGACGTCATCAAGCCACGATTTTATTTGAATCGCAATGCATTTTGTAAATAGTTTACACATGTTTTATTTTCATATTTTGTATTATGCATATCCATGATGGGTAAGTATTACGGTGGCCCCCAACGACTAGTTTAAGTCCTAAAAATTCTGCTGATAAAAAGTTCATATGGAGCATTTAGAACTAGTAGAGGAACTTCGGGTGGTTATGGAATAGTATTTACATTTCGGGCAATAGAACATCCCGGTATTGTTTAAGGTATCTGACTACGTTTAAAAACTGGTTTTCGACTAAAATTGTCAAAACAATTTTATTACATTTTATTAAAACCCAACTTTTTACCCTTCCAAAACTGTATTTATTTTTATTGTACGATAAATAGAACCGGAGTTATAGCGGTTTTTAAACTACTCAATAGCTGTCATCAAAACGAAAGTACTATTTAAAGGTACTAACTGGGAGGGACGGGGAAGCAAAAATATGGCTTTCTAGAAATAAACAAGAACGAAAAATCATGCGTCAAGCATAGATTATGTAGGACTTTCCAACGCTTCTAAAATAATTTTACAAATCATTACCGTTTAATAAGCTGAAAGATGACATCTAAGTAAACAATTTGGAAAACGCATAACATATTTAAAAACGTAATTTCAGGAATTTTCAATATATACAATATTCGGAAAAATATCCGAATACTTTTATGTAGCCCTGTATATGATCTATAGATTTGTATATATACATAGGATGCTAAATTTTAGTTTAGTTAGGAAACGCGTAGCACCGTTTAAATTCTCCTTCTGGAGTTTCTGTCAATAAACGGAAATGTGTTCGCGAACTTTTGTGCTGCCCTGTATAGGATCTACAGAATTTATACACACCACGTAATAGACAAAAAGCTAGTTAAGATTAAAATCGCGTTTAGTAACTTAAAACGCACTTCCAGGAATTATTGTTAACAGACAGTAGAGAATTCTTTTGTGTGTCCCTGTAAATGAACGATGACTGCTATACACACACTATTCTGTAGTAAGCCTCTTGTAATGCACCTTAGTAATATATATAAACTTCAATGCGTTTAAAATAGTGGAACATTATTTAAATAAGCCGCAGACGATTTTTCTCCATAGACGTAATGTAACGGAATTATTTTGACTGTCCCTGTAAAGTAACTCTAAGTGCTATACACCTACTATTCCATATTAAGCTTCTTCTAATGCATCTTAGTGATCTATATAAATTTCAATGCGTTTACAATAGTGAAACATTTTTTAAATAAACCGCAAATGATTTTTCCCCATAGACCGCAATGTAACGGAATTCTTTTGAGTGTCCCTGTAAGAAAACTATAAGTGCTACACACTTCAGTTGAAATAGGGAACGTGCCATAGATAACGACAATAACATATAAAAATTGCAGAGCAATCCGAGCATATTTACGGGAGTTAGAGCACGGACAGACGGCCATACCGCCAGACGGCCAGACAAACCGAAGTCATAAGCACTTTTCAACTAGGTTGGAAAGTGCTAAAAAGACTCAGTACTTGAAAAAGAAAGAGTATGGCTTATAAAAATAGAGAAGTTTAGATGCATATTACTGTGTAAATTCTTGTAGTAGAACATAAATCTAAACTTTAAATGCATTTTTTGGAAAATGTAAATTTTGATGAAAAATTCATACGCAAAACATGATTTCTCAAAACGTTATTTAAATATCCCCATGAAATTTGAATTGCATCTCGTTTAGCACTATTGAGAAGGAAATGAACTAAAGATTTAATTTTAGAATAAATATTTTTTGTTTTATAGATGTTTTCATGGAATGACATCGATATATTTTATGAAAATCAGCATGTAAACAGGTGCAATATGCTATAAGTTTTGAAACATTTAAAATATCTCTTACATTTTAGTTCATTTCGTTCATAAGTATGATTTGTAAAAAGGAAATTAAGATACATACAGTAGAATTTTCTGTAGAGCGTTTTGCGTATTTGTCCAAATTTCACTAAATTTTTCTACAAATTCCTCCATTTACCAAAATTTTATCAATGAATGAAATATTTTTTGCTTTTTTTCAAATTTCTAGTCATCTTAATAAAAATAAGTTAATAAATAATTAAATGAGCTTTTTGGGGAAAAAATTGCTCCGTAAGTAGTCAGGCACCTTAAAACTCGAAAACCAAATGCATTTACAAACTTCAACTACATGCGAATAGTTTTTTATAGACAAAAATTATTTTACGAAATTTCACCACTTGGAAACAAATAATAATAATAATAAACGTATTTTGAGGGTATTGTGAGATAGTCGTGAAATATGGAATAGGAAAAATGAAGGAAACGGACAAAATTTGGCAAAAAACAGATGTACTATTGGTATCAAGAGAGCATAATCAAAATATAGTGACTAGGTAGTCGGTAAATATAACCCAGTTCACACTTCAAATATTTGCACAAATCACAAATATAAGGATCTGTGTTTGCGCCACCATAATCATGGAGTTATTATGCAATATAATAAATATTATGTAACACGACACCGCGGGTTTGGGAACGAATTGCTTTATGTTTATTGGTGTGAATCGCGAGCTGAATTAAGAATATTACATCATAAACGGTTAGTATTTCTTTATACATTATGCTTGATTTCAATGTAAAAATATTACTTCTAATAATGAATGAAAAATTATCTCCTGAAACTTTCCAAAGACGAAAAACAAATATTTATTCACACAAAGTGCCCTGGCGCCAACCGACGAGGTGCGCGTTTTGGGGGGCTTTCTGGAAACTTTCTTATGTTGTTTATGAAATTGCCGCTTGGTGGCTGCACTTTAGCAAACAGAAGCTTTGGTATTCCATATTACTCGACTATTTCATAATACACCAAGCTCCTCTATAAATGTTTACTCTATAGTAAATATAAATTTTTATTTTGCTATGTTAATATCAGTATATGGTTTCATTTAACAAAATTAATTGAAGCCATATGAGAGTTACATGTACTTATTAAATGTTTTAAATATATCTATTTATACGTTTACACGTAATTAAAATGAACGAATACGTTTTTTTAATACATGAAGTATCCCAATTTTACGCTTATATTGCTTCAGTTAATCAGTATTGCACTTTTCTTCTTTAGGCAGCTATTTTAATCATTCTTTGAATAGCTTTATGTAGGTTAATGAGAAAAATGAATTAAACTTGTGTTTTGAATCACAAGAAAAACTTATAAATTCACTATAGTAGAAGTAAATGAAGATAATTAATTAATTGTAATAAATAATTGAAATTTCCATGAATTCTTCAAAAGTCGACAACAAACATTAGCATTACTCTAAGTTTCTTCAGTTGATTAATTAATTATATATAACCTTGTAACTACATAGTAAATAGCAGTTTAAGTTTTATAATAATTTTATTACTAGCTGACCCCCGCCCGGTGTTTCCCGGGCCCATGATAATAAATTAAAAAAACATCAAGTTTTTATTATTTTATATCTTTACCGATTTTGTATGAAATTATATTTTAAAATGAAAAATTCCGAAAAAATATTGATATTTAGTGATAAAAGCGCTCATTTTCTTGTTTTTTTTTTTTTTTTTTTTTTTTTTTTTTTTTTTTTTTGTCGTTTTATACTTTTAAAATAAACAGTTCTTCTTGTCCGAACTCTTTGAAATCTTTATGGGTGACAAATAAAGCGGTTTTACAGCCTGTGTAAAAATTTTGTGAAAAAATATTGTTATCTAGTTTTAAAAGAAATGTTTTCTTCTCACTTTTTTGTTTGTTTGTTTGTTTTCGCGTCGGCTCCTTTAACATAGCAATAAAAAAATACTTCTCATCTTCCGAACTCTCTGCCATTTCAATCGGTTACATACTTTCTATATTTACTAAATTGTATAACTATATTAATTAAACTTTCTAACAGTATAAAACTGCATCCAAACTCTCTTTAAAATTTTGCGAAAAAATATGCATATTTAGTAGTGAAAACATGAGTTCTTAAAAAAAAAAAAAAAAAAAACTTTAGCTTTCAACCTCAGAGCAAAAATATATTAGAAGGTCTATGCTTTCAATGCAATGGTACAACTCCATCTGTTTTCAATCAACCCTTTTCAATCCCCCTAGGCTAAACAGGTGAGGGTTGGGTTAATCAATTAGGTTTCCGTTTCTGAGGGATATGCCTTGTAATAACTCCTCTATACCGACCCGATAAAGATGTTGAGTGGTAGCGAGATCAGATCATTGGCAAAGAGAAATTTCTCGTATAAATTAGAAAATGGAATTTTTTTTATTGCAGAACAATATTAATTCTAGTTAAAATATGTACAAGATATTATTACAGCAATTTAATTATTTTTCGTGGGTCAATCGCTTATAAATTAATGTCCTCTTAACTCTAAGTGCAACTCGATCAATCAAAAGTCTCAGAAAATTACTGTCAGTCGTAACTTCTAAATAAAGTTCATTCGGAACAAGGCTCGTCCGTTCCTTCTCTTCGGAGAAATATACTAAATCACGATGCTTCAGAGTTAAAGAACTCTCACTATCGCACTTGTCGTGCTTTTTCACTTCGCTGGGATTTTCACCTGATACCTGCTGTATCAATCAAATAGAGGTCAGACCTCACTCTTTCCAGAGAGTCACCACTCTCGTTCAGATCTATCCCAAAAACTCTCTTCTCTAACTTTTTCCTTCTCGCAGGGGATCTTTCACTAGGGGCGGGGATTTGGTCGAGGCATCGCCCCTTGAAACTCCCCAGCCTCTTAGCAGCCTTGAGATACGTCTCTTTTATCTATAATAAGTCCGTCATTGGACGTTGTATGAAAAAGGGCATAGTTTCGTGTGCAAACCTAAAAATCGTGTGCAGAGATCGCTTCCCTCGCAGATGCTCTCTTTCCCACGACTTCGGCACAGATCAAAGCATAAGACCCCTCTTTGGGTACCACCTTACCAATGCATCACTGCCCGAACTTTCCGCTCGCAGTACAATAGAATTCGGCGTTTGCTTGTCTTCAAAGCAAAGCTAGCGTGGGAAGGTATGCAGTTAAGTGTACTCACAGGAAGTGCTAGAATGACACATAGTGCACCTGGATGTAGAGGCTCAATTCTTTACAGCCTTAAAAAAAACGTGGACGCGTGCGCAAAGAGACGATTTTCATGTGGATTTGACAGAATGCGCTTTTCGTTTTAAATATATAGATTATATTTTCACTTTAGAAAATTCAACGAATCTTCGGAAATTATTTTAGAGTTGCAATTACCTAATAAAATTTTACTTAATATTTTCTTTGTACGCGTTTGTGTAATTATATTAAAGACACTTTCGTTTTTAAATTAAGCATCCTAAACCTAAACCTATACTTCATATATAATATAGTATATATGTAATATGTTGTTAACATGTGAATTGTTATATTAATTAACCATTAATTATTTTCATGATGCTCTATCTAGAAAATTTATTAACATTTGTTTTTCAATCTTAGGGACATTTTAAAAATAATTTTAGTAACCGACAATTGGGGGAATGTTAATAGTAAATATTTCCTGAAAATTATATTTTAAATATGCATTTATTCATTAGAAGTTTTAAACGCCGCATACATTAATTAATATCCCCAACAATTACCCGATAAATTAACATTTAGAAAAAAATGTCCATTCTATAGTAAATATGTGCTTGAATCTGCTTAGTATTAATTACTAAATTTCCCTTTTAAAAGATTAAATAAAAAACTGCAGCTTTTTAGAATCTAATTTAGAATTGCATGCACATAATAAAAGTTGTCATACTTTTTAGGGTTTCGTCCATCTTACGAAACCTTATTCGTTCCGCAACACTGTGTGTCCGTCACAGAGAGGGGTCCGAGGAACTATATAACTTACAGAGTTGAAATTCTGTGTACTTATAGCTGAATACCTACTATGAAGCTGAAAATCATAAAATTAAAAAAAATCGTATTATTTTAATATAGAGAGATAAAAATCCAAAAATCTAACAGCATTTTCCTTTTAAATTTAAACATTTTTTGTTATAGCAGTTGCCAACAATTAAAAATCCACAATCAAATTCTTTCTACAATAATTAATTTCCTATTGAAAGATTTCCACGTTAAAAATGAAAATGAAATAAAAAGTTTCACCAGTTGAAAAAAAGATTGATATGACGTCATATTGGTAATAAAACGGAAATTTTCAAACATTTCTCAATAATACAAGGAGTATGAGTATGTGTATTTGCAAAAAGCAGATTAATATCACGTCATTAGAGAATTAAAAAGAAAATTAATCTGACGTCCTATTGGAAGTTTAGCGGATTTTTCAAATGCTTGAGAATAATACGAAGTGAGTATCAATATGCGTAATAGAGAATAGTAAATATATGAGTTTGAGGAACGTATTGAAACATTATAAACACCCGATTATGGAAATATTCGCATATTTTAACATTTTGAAGGTGTACAGCATGTTTAATTTTGAAATTACTTTTTTTAAATGTCGCATTTAGTCTACAGGACAGATATTATTATGACAGAGTATAATAGCGGGCTTCGCCCGCAATCGGACCGGTTTAGATATTTGAAAAAACGAAAAAAATAGACCGGTAAATTTTTACTTTATTAAAGAATGATTTTTTTTTTTTCGTTGCTAAATGAAATTTATTTGGATTTATTAAAGAAAGGATAAAGTGTTTTAAAAGGAATATTAAACGAAACCTTTTCTGCGGTCTTCGATCACACTTACCCACGTGTTTAAGTTGCTATCAATTCTCAATTAAACATTTTAAGCTGCGTAACTGAATTTATACTTGCAATATAATAAAATAATATTAATGTTAATGCTGTGAATTTGTCATGTTTGTCTATAAAAGAAATTATTGTAAAATATGAAAACGTTTGCTTAAGAATCGATAGCATCCTAAAAAAGAATGAAAAATCATGCGCGAGTACATATTATGTAACACTTTCCAACACTCCAAAATAAATTTACAAATCTTTACCGCTTTACAGATTCAACCAAGCAGGGTGGCCTACCATGCGGCTTAAGCTCTACAAGACCTGCTTGGCAAGTTTATTAAAAAAAAAAAAAAAAAAAAAAATACAAATGAGGGCAATAGGCCATTAGGCTTTTACATAGTACTGAATTGAAAGTTTACAATGATATATATACAATTCAGATATGTTTTAAAAGTTTTTACAAATGATTTTAAGTCTTTGTATGATGCGGACATAGTCTATAAATATATTTTTAAAGTTTTTACAGATGACTTTAAGTCTTTTTATGGTGTAGGCATAGTCTATGTATTGAAATGTTCGGTGATTATTAGTCTACAACGTTTCTAGATTAATTGAAGTATTTTGAGCTTTGAGTTTATAGTTTTTCACTGATTTTTGTGAGCACTGTTATAATCATTTTTTATTCTTCGTCATCTGAGGACTGGATGTTTCCTAGTAAATGCGCTGGAGGCATCTGAAAAAGTTGTTGGTTTTTTTCCAATAGGTGTACACATTCTATGATTTTTTGTTTTAAGTTTGGAGTACTAAGGACATGATGAAACCACACCGATGTTCTCAGTGAAGCCGGTCTTTTTATGTGGAAAACGGATGTCAGAGGGCAGTTAAGAATGTAGTGAGTGGCGTCTCCTCGTTTGCCACATGTGCAGTATGGAGATGGTGCTTTCCCAAAAAGATAAAGGTATGACGGGAATGGACCATGATTTGTTGTGTATAAATAAATATTCCGGTGTGATATTAGAAAATCTTCTGTGACTTTGGGACAGTGGCTATATGCTTTTCTTCCTCTGTGTTCCATCGTCCATTGATCTTGCCATTTAGATAAATAGTATTGTTTAAGTTGTCCTCTGAGGTATGATGGAGGTGATGGATGGAAAATTTGTTTTATTGGAGTATCTGGTTTCGTAGCTTCTTTAGCCAATCTATCTGCATGTTCATTACCTTCGACTCCAGAATGGCCTTTCACCCATTTGAAGAAAATCTTTGTTGTCGTTTGCTGCAAGTTCTTTATTATTTGACCTATTAAGTAGTTGTCTGTATTTATATTCGTTAACGCCACTAAGCTAGAGCGGCTATCTGAGTTTATTGTTGCTTGACTGTATGCAGATGTTTGCAGCCAGGAGACTGCGTCCAGTATTGCCAACAGCTCTGCTTGATATATCGAGTTTGACGTTCCTAAGTGTATTTGATGTTCCTTTATTAGGTTTTGATTTTCGTATATGCAGAAGGCATATCCTACTCCTTCTTCTGTCTTTGAACCGTCCGTGTATACCTGTATTCTTGGTTGATCTTCCACATCTTCCGCCCAATTAAAATATGTACTGTGTGGTATTATTTCCGTCGGAATGAATTTAGGTTGATATAGATCCGGTTGTATGTCGATCATCGGGATGCCCAGCCTGAGGATTGCTCCTTGCGCTGCTATTTTTTCGGTCCTTAATGAAAGTGGCATTATTCCCGTGAGGACACAGAGAGCAGATGTAGCAGTTTTCTTGTATGCACGAGAGATTAATAATAAGCACTGTGCTTGAATCGCTGATAATAGTCGTAGACCATGAGATTTTTGAAGTTTAGGGTACCACGTTGATGCTGCATAGGTTGTTTTCTTCTCTAAAATTTGATTGTACCATATTTTTAGGATGGATTTTGAAATACTTCGTTGTGGGGCTGCGAATTTCATGAGGTTTGGAGCTATTGTATTAATTTCCGTTCTTTTTGCATGAAGGTGTGGAAGAAAAGAAAGTGTACTGTCCAAGACCAGACCAAGATACTTTAATGTAGGATTGTGTGTAATGGATCTATTGTATATCTTTAAAATGGGTGGACGTTTCAAATATTTCCGGTTCTTGATTTGCAAGGCTGTCGTTTTTTCATGTGTAATTTGGATGTTGTGAGCATCTGCCCAGTCCTGAACCAATCGAAGAGCTTCATTGCCTTTTTCTTCTATAATTCTTCTGGTGTGACCCGATATTATTAGGAGTAGATCGTCGGCATATGCCACTACTTTAAGTCCATTTTCTTTTAGAATTTTTAAGATTTTGTTTACGAAGATTCTCCATAGAAAAGGGCCAAAACACGATCCTTGGGGACATCCTTTTTTAAACCAGTGTAGATCTCCTGAAAGCCAGTTTGTGTATGCCGATCTAAGCGATAGAAAAGATCTCGTTATGTTTACATAGGCTTTACTTATATCCATAGTCTCGAGCTCCTCCATCGTCGCATCCCAGGGCAGGTTGTCGAATGCATGGTGAAAATCTAAAGATATGAGGAAGGTATATTTTCCGTCTTGCTTGTTTAAAACTATAGTGGACATCACTTCTTGAATTGCTGTTTCGGTAGACTTACCAGGGACGAAACCGTGCTGGGATGGTTCTAATTTTGAAGTATTATGTAATTCATGTAATATGCGTTTGAGTATTAATTTCTCGTAGATTTTCCCCAGGATTGGCAGCAAGGAAATCGGTCGATATGAGTCTCCCTCCGTTGGTGATTTCCGGCTCTTCAGGAAAAAGACTAATTCACCCCGTTTCCAAGCTGTAGGAAAGTAGTTAAGTTTTAGTAGTATATTATACATATCTTGTACTAATTGCTGGTGATTTTTGAATATTTGTCTTACAATGTAGTGATCTATATTATCAATTCCTGGGGCTTTATTTTTATTAAAGTTGTATATCGCTGTTTTTATTTCATTTATGGTAAATGGTGGAGCCGATTTATCTGGTGATGGTGGTCTTATATCTGTTATTTGCGATCTTCCATATATATGTTCCGTGAGTTCTTGATAAAAGGATTTCTTAGTATGTGTTATTGTTGTTGAATTCGCTAGAGCATAAGTCTCTTGTTTGTAGAAGTCTTGAAAAGCCACTCTCTTTGTTTTCCCGTAGGGATCTGTAGTTGATTGGCAGAATCGTAACCATGCATCGCGTTTGGCCTTATGGATTTGGAGCTTGTATTTGGCTCGCTCTTGTTTATATTTCTGTTTTTGTATCTGTGTGGCAGTTGGAGATTTTATTTGTCTTCTGAGTGCTCGTACATAATTTCTTGATTTCCTGAGATCCTGGGACCACCATTTAACTGAAGGTTTGTGAGTACTGCTTTTTTTCCTTAAATTGTTTTCACTGGTTTCTTGTATTATTTGCATTAGTTCTTCGTAGTGTTTGTCGAAATCTTCTTTACTATTTATTTGTTTAAAATCAATGTTTTTCTCTTTTAGACTTGAGTTTAATTGTTGGTTAAATCTTTTAAATGATATATTCTTAGTTCTGTATCGTCTTTTTGGGAGTGTCGGAGTATTTATGTTTAGATCTATTGTTATCAGACGATGGTCTCCGTAGTTCATATCTTCTTCTACAGTCCAATTTTCCAATTTGGAAAACAACGGGAACGAAAGTAGCGAAACATCTGGCCATCCCTTCGATCTCTCTGTTTGAAAAGTTGGTGAACAATTTGGGTCATTTGCTGAGATTAGATGATGTTGACTCATATGTGTGATCAAGTGATTTCCTCTATCGTCATCTGATGGGTATCCCCAGAGTTGGCTGTGAGCGTTGAAATCTCCTAGATGAATGAGATGTTTACTCATACCCTTCTTATCTGTCCAATCTTGAAGATCTTGTTTTAAGTCTGCTGACGGTGGTGAATATTGATTACCTATTGTTAATACTATGTCTGGAAATATTATGTTAATAAATACTGAGTTTTGATATTGCTGAGTTCTTATGTGTTGAAGATTATTATCTAATACAATCATATGACAATTATTGGATTGCGAAGCATAAGATGGCACTGACGAAGGTAATCCGTGTGGTCTTTTATTTGTAACTGCGCAATCCTGTAGGCAGGCTATTGAATAATTTTCTTCTATTAGGTAATTTATAAGGTCTGAAGTTGCTGTCTTGATTCTTTGTAGGTTTATTTGTGCAATTTTGAATTTGTTCATTGTTATGATTGATGTTGTTGGACACATTGACGTTGGAATTTTTTATAAGATATGCAGCAACTTTCAAAGGAATAGTGATGGGTATCAAGGTGTTTTTCTGAGCTGGATTTATTTTGGTTGTATTCTTGACAATTTATGCAACATTTTGTTTCAGAGTCACAGTTAGCAGTGTTGTGAGAATCTGCGCACTTTGCACACGTTTCTTTCTGGTCGCAGTTTCGCGACATGTGACCCAGCGCTGGCATTTGAAACAACGTGGTGTGATTATGTATTTCCGAATGTTGCATCTATTAAAGGCTATGTTAATGGAGGTTTGTTCTAATATCTTTGCATCTCGTTGTTGAAATTCCACTATTAAATTTACTGTGTTTGTATTCCTTGTTGAGTGTTTGATTTTGTTCAGGCAGAAATTTGGCTTTTCAACTCGTAGTACTCTTTGCAATGCCGGTTGCAATATTTCTTCCGAATATTTCTCTATGTTTTTTGTTATATCTTCCTCTTCTTCGTCGCTTATTATCGGAGCTCCAAATATGATGAGTTTTTGTGTTTTAGGTTTGATTTTATCAAACTGAATTTTCTCTGTCAATCTTTTTTGTGTTTCCCTGTAAATGAACGATGAATGCTATAAACACAATATCCTATAGTAAGTCTCTTGTAATGCACCTTATATCAATTTCAATATGTTTGAAATAATGAAACATTATTAAAATAAACCGCAAACGATTTTTCTCCATAGACCATAATGTAACGAAATTCTTTTGAATGTCCCTGTAAATGAACTATACGTGCTATATACACCCTATTCTATAGTAAGCCTTTTGTAGTGCACCTCAGTGATGTATATCAATTTCAATACGTTTGGAATTGTGTAACATCATTAAAATAAACCAAAAATGATTTTTCCCCATAGACCGTAATGTAAGGGATTTCTTTTGAATGTCCTTGTAAATAAACTATATGTGCTACGCACTTCATTTGCAATACCAAACATGCCATAGTAAACCTCAATAACATATATCAATTGCATGACAATTCAAATATATTTAGGCGGGTTAGAGTACAGACAGACAGACAAACCGAATTCATTCACACTTTTCAACTATGTTGAAAAGTGTTAAAAATTAAATTTTGGTTTGAGAAAAATGAATAACACACAAAAAATAACTACTCGGAAATGTTTTGGAAAATTAATGGTGGTAAAATAAACTTTGTCGTTCCGTTTCTTTAAATCTCGAAAATATATTTGTTATTAAGGTTTCTAAAGATAAAGAAGACTTTTCGGAATCATGGAAACTCTTTGAAAGTCATTGTATATTTTCGTTCGTGATTATTTTATATTTTCCTAGATTTAAAAAGATTTTTTTTTTTTTTTTGGCAATGTAGAGCAAGAATTCGTCGCAAACTCTTTTGTAAGAAAACATGGACTTGTTCCATTTTGCATATGAACACCTCATATGTTGTTCGGCAAATCCTCAATGATTTTTTTTAATACTGATTCAAACAAAATAATCAGCAAAATTTAGCTAAAATTGAATTTAAATCACTTTATTTATTAAATTTAGATATTTCCTAAAGACTTATAAAACATTTTTCGACACAGTTTGCAGAAGAAAAAAAATTTATTATTTCAAAATACTAATCTAGCACTATTTCTTTCAAATTTGCTTCTTCACAAATACTGCCTCAAAATATGATAATTTACGAACTGTCAGATTATAATAACCATCAATCAAGATAGAAGATTCTGCAGAAACCTTACCTTAAGGTGATAAGCATGATTATTTTTGCATAATCATCAATTTCTCTGGATGCTTATCGCTTCTTCATATAATTCTATTTTCTTTATGTGCTACTTGTGACATGTTTCTTGATTCATTTAGGAAATTTGTGAATTCAGGTAAAAATGAATAAATGTCGTTATCTTCTTTTTGTTTCGCATACATTGGGAAAATCAGTAATAAATTGAATTTACACCCTGAAAATATATATAATTTAAATATATGTCCTTAAGACATTTTAAATTCAAATATATATATATATATATACACAGAGTGTATACACACTTTGAACGATGAGAAGGCCTTTTTTCAGGGTTTCGTTCATCTCACGAAACCCCACTACTTCCGCTTCTTTGTCCATCACAAGGCCGGTTCTCAGAAACTATGTAACTTACAGTCGTGGAATTTTGTGTACTTATAGCTAAAAACCTATTATGAAGCTCAAAATCACAAAATTTGAAAAAATCGTATTATTTTATTATACAGAGATAAAAAACCAAAAATCTAACAGCCTTTTCCTATTAAATTTAAACATTTTTCGTTATAGCAGTTGCCAACAGTTAAAAATCCACAATAAAATTTTTCTGCAATAATTAATTTTCTATTGAAAGTTTTCCACGTGAAAAATGAAAATGAAATAAAAAATTTCACCATTTGAAAAAAAATATTAATATGACGTCATATTGGTAATGAAACGGAATTTTTCAAACATTTTTCAATAATACAAGGAGTATGAGTATGTGTAAATACAGAAAGCAGCTTAATATGACGTCATTAGAGAATTAAAAAGAAAATTAACGTCTGACGTCTAACATTTTGAAGGTCTCTATACAACACGTTTAATTTTGAAATTGATTTTTTTTAATAGCGCAATTAATCCACATGACAGATATTATTATGACAGAGTAAAATAGCGGGCTTTGTCTGCTATCGGGCCAGTTCAGATATTCGAAAAAACTAGAAAAATAGACCGGTAAATTTTTACTTTATAAAATATACTTTATATATATATATATATATATCTGAGCCATGTCATACGATAACGCTCGTATTTATAAATCAATTTTGATGAAACTAATTGTGTGTATTAAGCTCACCCATGTCTCGACCGAGTTCGTTGGCCAGCTTGGTCCGCCATTTTGTTTCAAGATGGCGGCCACTTAAAAATTTAAAACTAAAATAAATATACAAAAGGTTAAAAATTCAAATTTATTTTTAATTAAGTGTTAGGCTTTGATACGAGGATTCCAGAGCATTTTTTGGTTTACCTCTATCTTAAAAAATGGCTGAGATAGAGCAGTTTGAAATTCTAGGGTGGCTGACATTTTGAAACAAAACAGCACATTAACGCGATTACTCGCAAATTATTTTCTTTCATTGTTGTAATAATTTTCCCAATCATACGCATAAAACTATATATTCATATCCGTTAGCGCCAAATTCTCGCCAAAATTGGCGAAATATCGCCAAATTTGGCGACCAAAATAAGTCTTCATAAATGAAACCAATTTGGCTATTGATCAATAATTTGGCGAATTTCTTATTCAAATTCAGTATTAACGAATCTTTTGTAACCGTTTCTTTGCATTTTAACTTGCTGTTTTCGTGTAACATTAGCTAAAATTTTAAAACGATGATATAGGAAAGCTACCTTTTCCTCCCAGTACAGGCCGGAAGGACTTTTTTATTTCAGGTGCTGAATATAGGATGAATTGAAAATTGAAAAATGATAACGAATTCTGAAGAATCACAAACCACGCAGTGGTATGCAGAATTGGGGTTCATTGGCAGGATGGAACACCTCCACACTGGCATTTGGCAATCCGGAACACATTGATTGCCGAATTCCCACAAAGATGGATTGGAAGAGGTTATCCAATTCTTTGACCATCCTCCTTAGACATCCGATGTGCACATGTGCAAATGCTGTGATTGCACAGACAAAACTTCATAACTATGCGTATCCATTGTTGGTTCAATCTTCTTGATGCAAAGATATTATGTTCTAGTGCAGACTGTTCAAATTAGGGCGTTTCGTCTCGGACACCCTCTATTTTCAATATAATGATTTAATTTCCCATTGCATTTCTTACATTAAGAAATTTTCATTATGAAGTACCAACGATTTTTATTTCAGGTGCTGAATATCGGAGGAATTGAAAATTGAAAAATGACAACGAATTCTGAAGAAGCACAAACCACGCAGTGGTATGCAGAATTGGTGTTCATTGGCAGGATGGAACACCTCCACAATGGCGTTTGGCAATCCGGAACACATTGACTTCCGAATTCCCACAAAGATAGATTGGAAGAGGTTATCCAATTATTTGACCATCCTCCTTAGACATCCAACGTGCACATGTGCAAATGCTGTGATTGCACAGACAAAACTTCATAACTGTGCGTATCCATTGTTGGTTCAATCTTTTTGATGCAAAGATACTAATATGTTCTAGTGCATACTGTTCAAATTAGGGCGTTTCGTCTCGGACACCCTCTATTTTCAATATAATGATTTTATTTCCCATTGCATTTCTTACATTAAGAAATTTTCATTATGAAGTACCAACGATTTTTATTTCAGGTGCTGAATATCGGAGGAATTGAAAATTGAAAAATGACAACGAATTCTGAAAAAGCACAAACCGCGTGATGGTATGTAGAATTGAGGTCTATTGGCATGATGGACAGACAGACAGACAGACAGCGCCCACCCTAGGGACCAGCTTTTCGCTAATGGCAAGGACGAACTTCTAGGCCTAGGGAGGGAAAAATATTACTATCCGGCGCTAGCTACAATAATTACAAGTTAAACTACAATTTTACAAAGTGTAAACGTTACCCAATTTTGCCACAAGGCTGGGCGAACGTTAAAATTATTACAATAATTGATATTTTACATAAACTTTAATTTTAGTTATTTATATAGCATTTTGAGATTAACATTATAATGACAATTATTTACAGTCGTACATTTTGAATGCATTAATACGTATACAATAATCTTTAGAGGTATAATATATTTTTAAAAATGATTACAATATATAATTACAATATAAAATTCAAACAATTTTATTTACACACAATAACATTTTGAAATACACTATATACAGTAACCCCTCACCCACACACGACTCACGGCAAACAAACCTCATCACCAGAAACTTTTAAAAAAGTAACACCCGTACTCAAATACATGCAAAAATTAAAAACTTTCAACACTGGCATTTGGGAGTCCGGAACCCATTGACTGCTGAATTCCCACAAAGATGTATTGGAAGAGGTGATCCAATTCTTTGGCCATCCTCCTTAGACATCCTACGTGCACATGTACAAATGCTGTGATTACACAAACAAAACTTCATAACTGTACTTATCCATTGTTGTTTCAATCTTCTTAATGCAACGATTACATGTTCTATTACAGACTGTTTAAATTAGGACGTTTCGTCATGGACACCTTGTATTTATCTATATTTTTCTTTTTGTGTGCTTTTTAACAGGAAGATTGTACTGGTACAATTTATTTATAACAATATTGTTTTGAAATTACATCTAAGAAATGATGCAGCATCATCTGTTGTGAAATGAATTTCTTGAACAAATATTGTGTTTTGGTGGTTTCAATTAGATATGTTTTTATTAAATTTAAAGTAGATCTAAATTTTCTTTGTTATTAATTAGCGAAATGTGTGTCACCTTGAAACACTTTCAAAATAAGGATTTTTGAACGTTTTTTTTTTCCTCAATTTTTATACAAAGAATGCTACAGATTGCTTGATTCCTTGGCTTAGTAAAGTAAATAATTGACTGAAATATAAGCCTTAGGACAATTAACAACTCCGATTTGAAAAAAAACATTTACGCAGATGTTCGAATACATCATTTTAAAAATGTAATAAATAATAAAAAAAAATTTAGAACCAAAAAAAAAATTTTGACAAAAAGGTACTTTTCTCATATCTGCAACTAACAGGTAATTGCATACTTCGCACAAATTTCCTAACACAAACTTGAAAAGTATACGAACTTACCTTTGTAAAAAAACTATTTTTTGAAATGTCCAGCATTTTTAATTCTGCAAAATTTACGAAGTTCATTTTAACAATAACGGTGCGAAACTGCTCAAATGATAAATGAAACTTTGGCGTGAAAAATTAACTCAGTATCGACAACTGTTGAGAATTCTATGAACAAGTTATATCAACTGCCGTGTTGGGAGATAACAGCAATAAAAAAATCGTCTTTTAAATCCCACTCTATAAATAACATTGACTTTTGGTTATGTTTCAGATATGCAACGCGGTGATACAAAGGGTTAAAATAAATATACCACATCATTTCAACGTTTCATCGTTTTCACCGTGTATTCATCTTTTTTGTATTCCAACCTGCCCCAGCGGGGTAGGCTGGAATACACTATTGAGATATATTTCGGTGACGAAGGATTTGACGTAGTGATGTATGATAATAAGTCCAACTAGTCATTAAATAATAAATCGTCATCACTAATGACGTAATTGTTGATTTGAAATATTTAAGAAAGCATTGGTAATTATCCTTATTCAGTTATTTTACTAGTAAATAGTTACTTGTTGTAAGATTATATATACTTAATCACATATTAATAGCTTTTTACACTGTAAAAATTTTTCCGGAAGGTTCCGGAAAAAAATGGTGGCATTAAGATGTCACGGCTTTTTGCTGTTACGTTTCATAACAAAGTAGTGAAACATTCCAATTTTTCAGAAACATTCCGTAACATATACTCCGAAACCTTTCATATCAAAATACTAAAATATTTCAGCGTCACGATACGCTTTTTTCCGAAACATTTCATATCAAAATGCTGAAACATTCCAACTCGGAATGCTTCACTACTTTGTTGTGAAACGTAACAGCAAAAAGCCGTGTCATCTTAATGCCACCATTTTTTTCCGGAACCTTCCGGAAAATTTTTTACAGTGTGAAGATTTATTATGATTACTGACTGTCCCTAATATTTTGTTTATTAATCATTTCTCAGAAGTTTACAGCTGATTTCTTTTTTCGGAACCTTTCATATCAAAATACTGAAATGTTCCAGTTTCACAGAACGTCCATTTTCGAATTTTTTTTTTTTTAATTCTGAAAATATTATATTTTATTTATTAGGTATCGAAGCTGTTCAACAAAAATATATTAATCGAAACTCATAACTAAACATATAAAAAATACTTTCTAAAACTGAATTCCGAGCTCGGATTTACGCGAGTAAAGTGTAAAAATGTTAATTATATTTTTTAAATGCAAACATTATTTTTATTCCTTTATTAAAATCTTAAGTTTTTAGAAAATATAAAATTTCCTTTTAATAAATTTTTTGTGATTTAATAATTTACATCCTTGCTAGAACATTCGATAAGCAATACAAAAGATAAGTATAAAACGTGCAAAAACTTCTTTTATGTGTTAATTTTTTTTCCAAATTTTACATAATAAAATGAGAGAAATAGTACATTAAAATTATTTTACAGCTATCATATTTTATAAATAGGAAGGGTGGGACATTAAAAATTCTAAAATTATTTCAACTGCCCTAGACACAAATTTATTAAAATCATTGTTTACAATTAATTAAATGAAAAAAAGACACTATATGGTTGTATCAACGGATAAGATTTTTGAAAACAATTTACATATAACATAGGCTTAATGATTTATTTAAAAGACATTTTAATTAATTTATAAATTAATGAAAGTATCAAAACTGATTAACAAAATATATAACTTTTTGAAAGATAACAAAAGGTGAACATGGACTTGATTTTATTACTCATTTAAAAAATACATAAAGAAATAAATAAAGAAAAACGCTTGTAGCACCAACATTTTCTCTATGATTTCAAATGCATTAATCCTTTGAAGGGCACCGATATATGTCAAAAGTGCGATATTTTACAACCAGTATTTTTCTATAATAATTTTTACGTGTAAAATCTTTAAAATATAAAAGCAAAAATTTCTATTCGAAAATACTTGTGGCAAATTTGTGAATTTTTGGTGTTTGCGCCATGTAAACGGCATCCGTTAAAGAGTTAAACAAGAACGGAAAATCATGCATCAGGCATAGATTATGAAATACTTTCCATTACATCTAGAAAACTGTAACGATACTTCACTGTTAAATGAGGTGAAAGAAGATATTAAATAGTTTAGAAAACATCTAACACATTTTAAAATCCAGTTTTAGCATTTACCTTCCAAATATTAGTCAAAAAAGTAGTCAAATTATATAGTGCAGCCCTGTTTATGAACTATATACTTGGATATATATACCACATAGAGTGATAAAATTTAGTTCAGTTAGAAAATTCACGTATAGCAATTTTCACCAATCGATGGAAATGCACTCGAAATCTTTTGTACAGACCTGTATATTATCTAAAGACTTTTGTACGCACCCCATATTAAGCTAAAATCAAATTCAGGTAAAAAATGCATAAGGCAACTTAAAACTCACTTCCAGCAGTTACCAACCATGAACGACAACATATCTTGTTCTTTGCGTAGCCCTGTATATGAATTTATTTATATTCCACAAACTTCTATTAGTATACTAAATATACTTGAGCAGGAAAATGCGTAACAGAATTAAAAATACCATTAAGCAATTTACTCTCATAGTTAGTAATACTTACGAATTCCTTTGTGTAGCCCTGAATATGATCAACAGAATATATACACAGCACGTACTATGCAGACATTTAGTCAAACCTAAAAATCCAAACCAAAATTGAAAATACATATTTGTCACTCATAGACTGTAATTATCGAACAAAGACTGTAACCGAATTCTTTTGTGTGTCCGTGTAAATGAACGATAAACTCAATGCACACCATGCTATTCAGTGAGCAATTTATAATGCATCTCAGTAATGCATATAAATTTCATTATGTTTTAAATAGTGAAACTAAATTACATTGCAAACAATTTTTTCCTGTAGAACCTTGTGTGACAAAATTATTCTGTGTGACCCTGTAAATGAATAACAAATGCTTTGTACACACTATTTTAGAAAAAGCATGTTTTAGTGCGCTACATAATTGTATATCAATTTCATCATGTTTCGAACGGCGTAACATCATCAAAATGCACTTGAAATGATTTTTTTCCATTGACCGTAATGTAACTGAATACTTTTGATTGCCCCTGTACATAAACTATAAATTCTACACACTTCATTTTCAATAGGGATCATGCTATAGTAAGTGCCAATCCCATACAAAATTTTCAGGTGAATCCGAGTATATTTACGGGAGTTAGAGTACGGACAGACTAACAGACGGCAGACAAACCGAAGTCATAAACACTTTTCAACTAGGTTGGAAAGTGTTAAAAGGCTAAATTTCATGAAGCAATACAAAAATTATAAGTACCGTTTGTGGCATATTTAAATATGCTTTATTTCATAAATTATTAAAAATATTAATTTTTAACAGCATAATTGAATTTGATTGTACTGCAATTCTATGAAATTTTTAAAATTAAATATGATGTTTATCTCAAAAAATGTATGTATGTCACAATGTTTTAAACTTATTAATGCATTACTCGCATTAAATAGTAGGAAGCTTATTTCAAAAGAAAATTGAGAAACATTACTTATCTATACATTTTAATAAAAAGCATTTTCTCAATTGGCAGATACATTCAGTTTTTATTACAAAGAATACTTATTTCATAATTAGACATAATAAAAAATAATCAATATACTTTTTTTTATTCAGTGTCTTATTTAAGCAATTAAATTTTAAAGTTTCGTATTACTGATAAAATTAAAATTCAAATAATGAAGAATAAACAGATTTAAATTAGCCACTTACTTTATCGGTTGATATCCAAACAAAGAATGACATTTGTTCAGATTGCATTTGTTTTTTGGATAATTTCCTGAAACGTTCCGAAAATTTTTTACAGTGTAGGTAAAAAAAAAATCAATTTTACGTTATCAAGAAGTGTACATTGTGTATAGGGGTAGATCGGGTAGCCCCGGACACTTGGGTAAATTGCAAATAAAAAACAAATGAATGAAATTTTTATCTTTATTTTATACTCAAAATAAAATTACGAACTTCTTTAATGATTTTAATTACACATTGCTAATAATATCGAATTATTTATCGAAATATACTGAAAATAGTTTGGCCTTATTTTTTTGGCGTCACAAGAAACGACGGATAGCCCAGGACATATTAATGAATGGTGTCCCAACCGCTTTTTGACCTTACAAACATCACAATTATAATAAAAATCCGATGCATAGATGTAAACACAATCTTCATGGGCCCAGGCTTTGCATTCCTGGCACTAAATCCAGTTTTCTTCAAATGCTTCTCCGCATAGGATGCATTCTGTCTTGTTTTGTCGAAAACAAAACACTCACTCACGACTAACTTACTCGGCACCCACGTCGCAATTAAACTGTATTTGTTTCGATTCTAGAAGGTGTTCATTTACAATAACTCTTTATTTACGCAACACTTTGAACTTAGAAATTTAAGTGTCAGCGGTTACCCGCCGTCCGCGGCTATCGGATTTTCCCCTACAATGACCCATTATCATACGTCCTAACCCGCGTCGCCTCTTTTTTACTTAGTTTTGCAATATAGATTCGTTAAGCTTGAAAATCGAGAGTAAAAAACATTTTTAACCCTCAATAGCAGGAAAAACCTGTGTATTTTAAGATTCACATTTCTTTTCAAAAGCGTTTACTCTTTATATATCTATATATTTAAAACGCTAAGCGTTTTCTTTCGACAATCCGTGAGAACAAACTACTGCATCAAATTACATCATTCTTTTTTTTAAATGAAAGATATTTGGACACAGATTTGTTATCATGCATTTGTTTGTTCGAAAATTTAATTAATTAGCCGAAATTTGCAATTAAACTTTTACGTCTGCTAATGACGTCGTAATCGGATAACGCCCACTGTTGCGAGACACAGTGTTTATTCTCTGAACTCTGTGGTTGCGAGAATAAAAGAGAAATAATAAATATTAAAATCACAAGGATTTTAGGCCGATTTTTTTAATTTGCAAGTTAAATTTCGGTACAAATATTTATCCGCGTGTTTTATAAGCGAATAAAAATTCATATTTATTGTGACGTCACGGGAATATTGTCCATTGGGTTAATTTTATGATTATGCATTATACCTTTGTTGATGCCATTTTTTCATTACAATTAAATACAAAATATATTTTTATTTGTATGCATGGTGTTTAAGCATTAATGTAACGTATATAAAGTACGTGTGAAAAGTTTGTGCCGGTGAAAATGACGTTATGCTTAGCTTGAAATGCATTTTAACATTGATAAAACTAAAGAGAAAAATGTATATGATTGTGTCAACATGACGTAATTTTAACTGATTTTTTCATTCATAATTATGAAGATTAGAATTGGAGCCATCATTGATTTCTTCATCTTGATTGCATACCTTAATTACATGTTATCAATTACTTTTTTTAATTATAGGTTAGAATATTTCCTTTTTTAATAAAAGAAATCACAATAATAAAGGATTCCAGGAAATTTAAAATTATTAAGGATAGTGTTATGGTACAAAAAAACAAAAAAAAATCTTGAAATAATGATTGTATTTTTAGCTAGAATAAACAATGAAAGACTAATATTTTATAGGAATTATTTTGGTAGATTTATTATAATTTCATTTTACAGTTCCTTATTAGCGCAAGTCCTATTTCTTTCACTGAGAATTTCTCTTTGCATGTCAAAAAATGATTTTCTACTTTTGGACGCCAGACAAAATACAGTGGCAATTTTTAGAAACGGTTGTGACAACAAAAGGCGCTATCGCTTTAGCTTTCATCGCACTTACATCATTTCTAAATACTACAAATTTCTATTTTTTACCATTTTACAATTTTAATTCTTACATCATCAATTAGAAAAAAAATTAGCTTTCGATTGAAATTTATTTGAAAACTGCCGCTTAATTTAACGATTTTTTAAATAATTTTAAGCTTGAAAAATTGTTTAATTCTATCTTATCAATCACCACCAGTTTGCTTCAATAATGTAAAATAGCCCCTGGGAAAGTTGCCACAATTAAAAATAGATTTCCCTAACCATCATAAAAAGTGAATAATAATAATAATAATAATAATAATAAACAGTGATAAATCATAAGATCAGATTATCCATAAGATAGAACATTTTGGCGCTAAACAAAAAACAATTTTTTTTTTTTTTTTAGTTTATGTTAAACATAAAATTGATATGTTGAATTCGTTGATGTATATGTTCCATCAGATATCAGATGTTAGGTATTGTAATTTTTAAGTTTTTTACATTTGCCAACTGTATAAGAGGGAAAATATACCCGACTGTGATGGAAAAGGGATTTATTACTGTAAAAAAATTTCTTCATCTTTACATAAAAATTTATTAGCTTAAAACAATGGATGCGTTTTAGAATATATCGATTTGAAACGAACAATGACTAAAGAGGACATTTTAAAACTTTTAATTTAAACATTTTAAAACTTTTTTAACGTCGAATTTCGACGACGCTTTTGGCTCAGATGCATTGCGCATGCGCATAGGAGCTCATTCGGTTGCATTATCACAGGAGGGGTGGGTGAGATGTGTGCTTTCTTTACTATGTTCTTTTATTTACTGAATATGATATGAACGTAGGAATATACTATTTGTATATACTTCATAGGTCCATGAAAAAAAAATTTCTTGCCGACGGGAATATGGCGGTAATGTCAAACTTATTTGCATTACCCAGTTGCTTACGGATTGTTTGTTTGAAGTTTTCTTCGGAAATAGTACTGTATTTGACTGGGGGAAAAACTTTTAAAATAAAATATTTGAAAGACTGTTTCATACGCACTCCTTCATAAATAAGAAAGAAGCTTATTTTACTGATAATGTTATAGTATTTTTTCCGTCAAGTTTTGACGGGTTCCATCTAGTTGTCTGAGTGCAACGAAGACTCATACACAGCACAGTATTACTTTGCCCCATATATAGCTACGATGGATATTAAAACCTTTCGTCAAGCATAACTCAAAAAATATTTAACGGATTTTGTTCAAATTTTTACAGCAGGTACCTATAAAGGTGACAACGTTGTCTATTTATTACCAAGAATAAGTGTCAAACCGTTTGGAAGTTATATTAAAAAAATAGGTAAAAAAGCACAATTAAAGTACATACGTCACTAAATTTTGTGCGTACGTCATTTTCACCGGCGGGAGATTTTCGTAGACAATCGGAATTGAAAAGTTCATGGAATACATGGAGCAAAAAAATATGCAAGCACTAATATTCAGCACAATAAAATATATTTCCATTTAATAAAAATGGAAAGTTAATCTGGAATTTTTTCTGTTTGAAAAGTATTAGAGATTAGTAAGAGTAGTATTAGTATTAGAGATTTGGCGTAAATCACACCATTAGCAGCTTTTTTATTTCGCGTGTGTATGTTAGGAACAATTCTTTGATGTTTAAATAAAAGGTTTCGATTTGTGGCATTATTTCTTATTTTCTTTTCCTTTTTAGTATTTTAAATGGAATTAGTGAAAGGCGTGTATTTTAAATTAAATGAATGAAAGACGTGTATTTTTAATGTATGTATTTCAAATGAAATCAGTGAAAGATTTATATTTAAAAGAAATGAATGCAATATGAAGATGTTATGAGAAAAATATTTGGCGATTTATCAACTGCGCCAAGTTAACATAAAAGTACCAATACATATGTGGGTACTTCTCTATTATCCCGTCGACCACTTTTCATAACAAAAAACTATCGCCAAATAAACGGGAGAACGTTGTCATTGAAATATCAAAATACATAAATAAATAAAATATAAGAATTTAAGGACACAATTGTTATTTTAATGAATGAAATAACTAATAAATCAGTAAAACATAATGAAAAATACACGCAAATGTCGCGTTAAAAACCACTTGATGACGTAACAAACACGTATAATGCTTCTGATATCAAGTAAATGGGACTGCATTTTTGGCGTTTAATCTAACAGTTTGGCGATAGTTTTTTGTTATGAAAAGTGGTCGACGGGATAATAGAGCAGTACCTCTATGTGAAATGAAACAAGGCACAGATGTCATATACGCACCACGTTGGCGCGATTTTTCCCTCCACCAGCTTGGGGAAAACTTTGTTTTTGAATATTAGTTACAAATAGTGTGACAAATAGTACACGTGATTTTTTATTTCAATATAAAAATAAAATAACGTTATAAATGAAACAGCTTCTATTATTTTAAAAAAGGAAATAAAAATAAATAAATAATAGTTTGATATAAATAAAGGCGCGGATGTCATATACGCACCACATTGGCGCGATTGCAACAAAATGGCAATTTTATGCCTCACATGGTAACCCGGTTATTTTGTTTCAATTGTTGTTTATTAACTTTTATTTTTTATTTTAATTCTATAAATTGTTTTTATTATATATATCAATATTTATTTATATCAAACTATCATTTATTTATTTTTATTTCCCATTTTTGAATAATAGGAGCTATTTCATTTATTACGTTATTTTATTTTTATATTGAAATAAAAAATTACATGCTATTATTGTATGGTATTTGTAACTAATATTCAAAAACAAAGTTTTAGCCAAATTGGCGGGGGGAAAATCGCGCCAATCTGGTGCGTATATGACATCTGTGCCTAAATTAATATTGATATACATATAAAAATAATCTATAGAATTAAAATAAAAAATAAATGTAAACAAACACAACAAACAGTTTTCGCCAAAGGGGCGGGGGAAAAATCGCGCCAACGTGGTGAGTATATGGCATCTGTGCCGGGATTTTTACCCTTTTATCTGTGCTTTCGGAAATATTAAAAAATTAAAAAATTCTTATATCAGGTGTATAATGTTTTGCATTTTTATACGGACCACTTCTCCATTTTAAGATTTTAAATGCTATTTATATCAGATATTTCTTTCTTGAGATTCCCACAAGTTTTTTCCGGTATTTTTTTTAGTTCGCTTATTAATTGTTTACAATTTGCCCCCCTGGCAATAACAATTATTTATCACAAAAAATGGGTACTTCTCTATTATCCCGTCGACCACTTTTCATAACAAAAAACTATCGCCAAACTGTAACGCTAAATAAACGGGAGAACGTTGCCATTGAAATATCAAAATAAATAAAATATAAGAATTTAAGGACACAATTGTTACTTTAATGAATGAAATAACTAATAAATCAGTAAAACATAATGAAAAATACACGCAAATGTCGAATTAAAAACCACTTGATGGCATAACAAATACGTATAATGCTTCTGGCATCAAGTAAATGGGACTGTATTTTTGGTGTTTAATCTTAGTTTGGCGATAGTTTTTTGTTATGAAAAGTGGTCGACGGGATAATAGAGAAGAGAACCCAAAAATGGCTTAGTTTTGTTAAATTTGTTTGCTATGTATTTTCATTTCTTATTAAAATATCGAAAATGGCAATAAAATTTTATTTTAGCACCGTACTTAATTTTTTAAAATGGCTCAAAAACATGGTTTAATAAACGTAAATATTTTAAAAAACATGTTTTTCCGCTCTCTAGAAAAATTTGTAAGATTCTACAACTGCCTTTGGCACCAACCAGTACATGATACGGAACTTTTCCCTATTCAGATACACAGAAGAGGTTGGTCACAAACAAGAGTAATGCTAGCAACAATATTGTTTTAACTCTATAAGAGTTAGAAACAATAATGATATTAAATTCCCCGATTAGCTTAGGGCCCGATTACGGAACTTTCTCCTAGAAAAAAAAACTGTAGAAGTCTTTTACATTTGCTTTTACATTTCGAATGAAGCTCGATCAACAAAGTATTATTTGATAATACAAACAACACTAATATTAACATGGGGGCAAAAGTTTGAATTTAAGTGTATATATTTGGAACCCTACCCCCCCCCCAACCACCCACCAAAAAAAGAAAAAGAAAGTTACAGAAATGAATTTAAAATGGCGTGAAGCCACCCTTTCTGACATAAGAAACTGGCTGCGAACCCGATTACGAAACTTTCACTTAACTTAATAACATGTATCTAATAGCCCTGAGGACAATTCCCCTACCCAGTTATACGGACCTTGGGGCTTTTTTAAAAAGCTTGACGCAGTTCGGGTTGAAGAAGTTGAGATTTACTGTCAAATGACATAAACTATTATGAAAATAAAACTGGTGAATTATTATGCTGGTTTATGTATGTATTTAAAAAAATTGCATCTGATTACACTCTTTAGATAAATTACTCCTGTTTGCATTTAATAACAGATAAACGGCTTCCGTTTACTAAATTGTTTAAATATTGGGAAGAGTTGGCGAGAGATAGATAGACGTGTAAACAAACGGGTAGAGAGACGGATAGCGACAGAGATAAGCTAACGGGTAGCGAAACGAATAGACAGACGGGTAGCGAGGCAGGTGCAAAAAAGGGTTGACAGAGGGGTAGTGAGATGGGTAGGGAGACGGGTAGCGTGGTGGATAGAGAGACGAGTACAGAGACGACTTGACAGACGGGTAGACAGAGGGGTATATAGACAGACAGACGTGTTGATAGACGAGTAGTGTAACGGGAAGCGAGACAGGTAGAGACACGATTAAAGAGTCGGGTAGAAAGACAGACGGATACTGAGACGGGTATACAGAAGAGTAGAGAGACAGTAGACAGATGAGTTCGGAGAGAGACACAGCTAAGACATACGAGTAGTTAGACTGGTAGACACGTTTGTAGCAAAGCATGTTATCAATGTGGTTTGAAGTATACGAGTTTTTATAAATAGTTATACAAATAAACAAAGGAAATTTTTTTAATTCAAATATTAAATATTTGATTTAATATTTCAATATTTAATATTTTATTTTTTAATATTTTATTTAGATATTTGTCACAAAGAAAATGCTGCAAAAATTAAATTAAATTTGCGTTAAACTACGCTTGCTAAAATACGCTATTGGCTGAAAATCTGATTATGTGACTTTAAAAATATCGTTTTAAAAGATCCGGCGTTTTTTTTTTTTTTTAAGTTTGGAGCAATTCCCGCTTAAGAAAATGAGATTATTTGCCAAATGTTATAAAAAAATGCATATGAAAACATAACAGTATATGAATTTATATATGATATTTTGTAATTATATCATTTAATTTGCTATTTTTCATATGTTGTATCTTTATCTATCTCTTGTCTATCATATGCTGTATATTCACTTAGATTCTTGTTGATATCTTCTTTATATCGTAATTGTTAACTTTATGTTCTCAGCAATATCACTCAGGCTAATCCCTTTGAGGGAAGTCCTAGTATAGGATGAAATCCCCGGTAAGTGACACTTTAAGTATTCTTTCTTGTTGAAATCACTACTACAAAAATTTAAATCTATTTTATACTTACCTTTGCTTTAGAAAGGATAGTACAGATATATTAAGAAATCATTACTGGAAAAATTTTGAAAAAATATGCATTTTATTTTTAAAAATTAATTTTATCCATAAGTATGGTCAAAAACTCCAGTAACTGACACTATCCCTATTTTTAAACACCAATAGCTGACACAAAGTGAACCAATTACTGACACTTTATTTTAAAAGAATAAAATGCTTTGAAAAAACTTTATTCTTTATTATAAAAAAAAATAAATTAATATGTATTATAAAAAGTGGGATTTTGTAAACTGTACCGCATTATCAGTAATGCAGGGTATATAGTAAGAGTATAGAGTAGTAACATTTAGTACTGCATTATTAGTAATGCAGATATCCAATAACTGACATTTATGAACCAGTTACTGACAACTGGTGTCAGACACAGGTAAAACATCATAAATTTTAATGGTGAATACTACAAGATAAATTTAATTTATTATTGTGCATTTTTAAACCGTTCAAATAATAGATTTATATTTTCTTTAATACATCTCTGGCAGAGACTGGTGAAATGAATTTCTCGGAACCAATAACTGGCACCCCCCGCTTAATTAAATAACTATAAATCATAAATCATGGACCTTATATATCATATGCATCTTTAAACTAATTTCTACTAGTATAACTTTAAGAAAAAAGTTCAAGATGGTTGCATTACAAATAGATTAGAAAAACACTTCTTTAAATTTAGAAATGAGATGGATGCTTCAAAATAGCATTTTTGTGTTCTTAAAAGTTTTTTTCTCATTTAATTTCCTCTGGTTGTGAATAAATTGACTCTAAAATAAAAACTAGTCGTTAGGGGCCACAGTAATACTTACCCGTCAGGAGTATTCATAATATAAAATATGAAAATAAAACATGTGTAAACTATTTATAAAATCATTGCAATGCGAATAAAATCGTGGCTTGATGACGTCATCAACATTAAATGCTCTATTACTGAATTGCGTAAAAGAATCATCCTTATAACCCCAAAATTTATAATCATATTAACTAACGGTTTACTGTGTCGGATTAAACGTATCATTTCCAATAAAAATATATCTTTGAATTGAAATTTGAATGAAATGCAGGGTGATGAAAAATCGATGAGTGTGGGTAATTTAATTACAAATATCTCGGTAACTCATTATCCGATCGACTTCATTTTTTATGCACAATTTATATTTCTTTACTGTAGTTTATATTCACGCCTTAAAATAAACAATTTCGAAAATTTGTATATATCTTTTATCAGAACGAATAGTTCGAGAGTCCGAAAAAAATAGTTCCAGATAATCGAGGTTGCTGAAATTCTATGAGCTTCTTCCCATTATTACATACTAAGTACATACCAAATTTTATGTCCGTATCTCGAGACAGAGCGTTTACGGACACACACACACACACAGACAGACGGACGGCAATTTTTTTTAATATGTTTTTCGGAATCGCCAGAGTCTGAAACGTGTAAATCCGTTAATTTTTTTTTCGATTTTCAAAAGGATTACAAGACTTACCCTATACTACGAATGATGGGTAAGTAAAATGATCCACTCCAAAAATTATAAACTGAAAAAGCTGTTTCCGTTACGTGTTATATCGTGATACAAGGATTCCAGAATTTTTTTTATCATACAAAATGGCTGAGATATGGCAGTTTTAATTTCTAGGGTGGCTGACATTTTGAAACACTCTGACTTTTTTTATGCTGTAACTCTCATGCTGAAATTCGCATTCAAATTCAGTATTAACGAAAACCAGGATTGAATCTTCTATAATCAGGTAATCGGGTGTTTGAGTAAAATGAGTTCAATTTTAAAAAAATCGGTCTATGAAAGCTACCTTTTCCTCCCGGTACAGGCCGGAAGGACTTTTTTAATATTCAGAGTATATCCGCATTAAAAAAAAATACATTTTTCGAACCTGCTGCGATTAAAAGGGATTTTATTTTTGTGCTTACTCTCTATTGAGTGTGTGACTTGACTTCGCAGATACATCTCATCTAAATAGTTGGTTCAATTTTGGATAGGAAATATACATTTTAAAATATTTTAAATGTATATCCTTGTTCAAACAAATACAAAGGATCAGGGTCCATAAGCCGTGTTTTTAGCCCATGAAATAAGACTAAAACTCGATTTTGTTATACTGACTTAACCTTCCTACCCTGTTGAAAAAAAGTTACGTTTTACCTGAATGGGTCGATTAGACCCAGTTTAGTATATATTTATTCTAGCTCAAGCAAGTATTTTTATCTAGCTTTATTTCATATATTATTTGTGTATTCACTATTAGAGACAACAAATTTTATAATCCCTCTCCCACTTTTTACTCCGGCTCCTCCCCCACTTCCTTCCAATGCCTTGTTTGTATAAGCTATAACTTGGAAAATAATAAGAATAAAAAAAATATATTACAAATTTATTTTATTTCCATTGCTATGATAAACAAGATTTACAGTACACATTTAGATGCTCTTGGTAAGGAAAAGATAAGCATGAAGTACATCGAGTCTGCGTTTTTCTATCTCTGTTCGGACCACATTCTTTGCATCTTCCACGTTTATTTTAACTAATACTTTATTTTTTTTCACCTGCTGCCGTAGCCAATTTCTTCTTTATGGTTACTCAGATATTTTGTTTCATTCTAATATTTCTGTGATATTCGGTCAGCTGTTTGCCAAGTTCCTTTAGAAAAAGGCACCTTTTGTATAGTTTGTTTTGATTGTAAGAAGAATTTACATGCATAAAAACAACATATGAATTTATTGCAGCTAGGTTAATTAAATTGTAGAATAAACACACTGGCCATCGTCTAGTGTCCCTTTTGCATGTATACGCAGCAGCTAATTAATCAGTAAAATCTACTCCACCTTTAGTTTCATTATAATATAAAATTATATCTAGTTTCTTTTCAATTATATCTAGTTTCTAGTCTATTTTCTAGTTTCTATCTCAAACTTTGGCCTCGTGATGCACAGTTGAAAGGAGGATTAACGATTTGTTTTTTTTTTTCGGCACATATGAAACAAGTGTCATATCTGGTTGAAAACCGAATAATAAGGACAATGTTTCTCGCTCACGTGATGACTGAAATTCAGAAGGAATAAAGGGCTTATTTTTCTTAAGAGTACCAATAATAGTTAATTTTTTCTTCAATAATTCTTTAGCAAGAATAAAATCCGTGAAGAAATTATCAACTGTAATATTTTGAGCGGTACCCTCAATCGAATTTACCAGGCGCAACACAACATTTCTACCTTGATATTTTTCTTCCTCACCATCTGAAGGCTTTCTAGTATAGTTCTCAGCAGCATTGATAGATTGACATCAGTCATGAACCACATTTTAATTCCATATTCCCCTCTTGGCTTTGACGGCATATATTGCCTAAATGGGAATTTACCAAGGAAAGGCACAAACTGTTCATTAATTGTAACACTTTCGTAAGGAATGAACATCTTTGGCAACTGAGCAACAAACATATCAAATAATGATTTTATTGCAGCTAGCTTATCTAAACGATGCCAATTTACTCTACTTTCTTTGTTGTGAAACCTAAGAAACTCTCTAATAATTTCAAAACGTTGCAAAGACATAGTTGCACGAAAAATATCGCGGCCATTTTCTTCTCTTCATAACTCTTTGAGAGATTCTCCTGCTGATTAATATACACCAGCTAAAATTAGCAAACCTGTAAAAAATTATAAAAATAACTTCAAAATGAAAAAAATGGTTAAATTTCAAACAGCGGAATCATTTGCATTTTTTTCAATTTATCTATAAATTATTGAAATTGAAGTTTATTTTTTTTTTACCAATGTAAGCTTCAAGTTCATCAGCAAAAACCAATGTGTATTTTTTATTGTTTTCTGAGCACACTCTCTGCATTTCTCTGTTAGTTTCTTCTAGATTTAATTTGAACATGTCATTTGTAAAGAAAAGCTTCGTTGCTGACACAAGGTGTTCAGTTGTCCTCTGTAATGTAAAATATATAAGAATAGGAGTAGTGCTAAAGTCTGCATGACAGGGGGGGGGACTAAGATTCCTCTAAAGGGCATTTATTTATTTTCCTAGCATATAAATTTGAACAAATCTCTATAAATTTCCCCGAAGATAATTTTTTTACTTGAAGATAATTTTTTTGCCCTGCTGGTGGAAGGGGGGGGGGGTGTCCGGGTTCCACAGCTCGCACAACCCCTGAATATGAATAAATTATATGAAGTAATATCGAATAGAATAAATATAAATTATGTACTAGAACATACCGTTCTTTTGATGTAGGTGGGGTGGGACTTGCACCATTCAGTTTTGTTGCGACTAATAAAGGAGGATGGAGTCTCCACCGTTTCATCTTCTGTATCGGAAACATCTGTTTTCTCATTAACCTCTTCGATGGATAAATGATCAGATTCATCTGTTTCAATGAAATCATTATCACTCCCTTTATCATATTTATCACTGGGGATCTCTTGCGAAAGCTTTCTGATTTCATCATCATTAAGGCCGCGCTTATTACGTGCTATATTGCATAAAAAATGGCGAAACACTCCAAAACAAGAAGAACATTACTTGAGTATAACAGTATGGTAGCGTCATCTACCGATCATTATTCAAAATACACACTATTTAATTGTTTTCCATGTATTTATATGCGAATAGTGATATGGGTCGATTAGACCCATTCAGGTAATATGTGACTTTTTTTATTTTGGCTAAAAAAATTATTCCTGAAGTCTGAAAAAATTTTAAACTGAAGCGATTTATCAGTTTGAGGAATACTTAAAATATAAGAGCATTTAATTAAAACCCGAGGGAGTTATCATGAAAAAAAATAATAAAAATGGGTCGATTAGACCCATTCAGGGTAGGAAAGTTAAATATTTCACTTTTTAATATTAGAAGGTTTATCTTGTACGATTTCAACAATAGTTTTTGCATTTTGTTTGGATTTATACGACTTACACAAGCTCAAAGTTCGTATGATTCGTAGTTTTTGATGAAAAATACGCAATTTCTCATGAGTTCTTGTGAGTTAAATTGTTAAAATGTTCATATGTTCAAAACAGAGTTTGAAAAATTTTAAAAAAGGTTAAACATACATTGTAATATGATGAATGAAAAATAATAAATTCGAAATGAAAACTTTAAAACAAAGTTATAACAGAGAAATAAGCAACAGTGTGGCAAACAGTTTTAATAATTAAATAAAGAGTTATTTGGACATTTAAATATATCTTAAGTCAACTTAAAACAGTTTTTAAAAATGTTTACTTCAATAAAAAATGTTTTATTTTTCTCTATACTCTATTATAATATTTCATCTAACATTACATAAATTAGTTTTGTAAAATCATAGTATTCATGATAAAGTCCAATTCCTTAATTAAATGCAGTTATCCAGCACAAGTTTCAAAACTCTTCATAAAGCAATAATCGTAATTTACTAAATGAGCTTTGAAAAGGGCGTCAGACATCCTGCTATTCACATTTTTATCTGCTGCAATTGTTGTATTTACAATTACTTGAAAGAAATTGACACCCCTTACCTCAAATTACCTTCTAAAGTCCTTGAATTCAAGTATTGTAATGAAATTTTATTAGGAGTCGTCGCATTTTCATTACAATAACTCTTTGTGCAAAATAATTTATTCTAACAGGTTCAATTGTGTCTCATGAAAACTTCATTTATGATGAATGTATATGTAAAATAATGCATTATATTATTTTTTTCAACCTTTACAGTAACATATTTCGTTCTCAAACTATTTTGATGACAAAATTTACATAATTATTTTTAATGAATATCTATTTATGAACGTCGCTTTTGGGCTTAGCAATTCATTAAGTAACTAATTGCCTGACCCCGTGACAATAACTTTAAATGAACCAGAAAATTGTTTTACTTTATATCTTTAACCCGATTTTGTATGAACATATATTTTTTAATGAAACATTCACGAAAAAATATTGATATTTAGTGGTAAAAGTGTAAAAGTGCTCGTAAGAAGACATTTTCTTGTTTTTTTCACATACATTTGGATACCTTTTGTATTAAGCAATAGATGGAAGCACTACCGATTCAATAAGAATGTCTATTTCAAATTTCTCTCTCCTCTCCGTTTCAAATAATGATTTTCATTAGCTTTATATTTTATTTTAAAGTTTCATAACCAATAAATTAAAAGTTTTTTCTAATATTACTTCAAGTTATAGATTATGAAGGCATTTTTTTTAAATTTAAATATTTTTAATACAAATATTTTTTATTTATATTGTATTTTTAATACAAATTTAATCTGTAAAAATATTGTTGAGTGTTAAACTTTATTTAATTCAAAAGCATTCGAATAAAAAAAATACTAATTACATAGTAACTTCTTTTCCTGAAAATGTGACAGTAATTGAAATGAATTACAGTCAAAATAAATGCAGAAATCATTCTGTCGGAAGCGGGATTCGAATCTACTTTCTTTGCAGAGAACCAGTGCTTAAACTAACGTCTCACACCATTCAGCTATTCTTACCACGTTCAAGTGTACCTTAAAACTGAACAGGTTTAAGATTTAATCTCACACATGCGCGAAAACATCGAGTTTCCGCTGAAAATTTTAGCTTTTCGTTTTAATATATAGAATATGTTCATATGTAATTGATTAATGATACTATAGCGTAAAAACAGAAAAGCATAAATTCGCGGATTTAGTTAAATTTCAATATTGTTGCAAGTCTGACGACTTCCCATATTCCTATTCAAAGTTTATATACCAAAACATTACAAATAACAACAAAAATATATTTAAACAGCGAAATTTAATTCAATAAATACTCACGAATTAAAGAAATCCATTCTAAAACACAGTGAACGTTACAAGACCTTTTTTAATGCTAACCACAACATACTATAAATTCAAAGTATAGTCCTGCACGAGTCGGGCTTACACGACCCGAAGCCGAAATTTCTGATTAAAGTCAACTCGAAACCGGACCCGAACCTCAAATGTCTGCTTAAAGTCAACTTGAAACCCAACCCGAACCCAAAGTGAAAGAAAATTATCCATATTTTAATATAATTATGGAAAAGTAGTCTAAACTTATATATATAATATCAATTTTACTTTTTTTTTATAAAAATGAACACATATACACTTATTTATATTCAAATATATAGTTTTTTTTTGTTTTTTTTTAGGGGGGGGGGGATACTCAAGACTTTCTTTTGAAAAATCGGGGTCAACCCGACCCCGACCCGAAAGAGTCAAAACATAAACGAAACCGAAACATTTAAAGTTTACCCGACCCACAACGAAAACACTTACTACTGATCCGAACCGCGGGCTCGGATAAAATCTGATTACCCCATCCGATATAGGACTCTAAGCCAAGGTTTTAAAAACATACAGAGTTAGTTGTATTAATTTTTTTATACAATAAAATCGACTGAGATAGAATCTTAAGAGACCTAAAAAATTCTATTATTGTCAAGTTCCCGTCTTAGTAGGTTTGTACTGTTATAATTGTACTGTAATCTTACCGACGAAGCCATGAAAATTTTCCATTTGAAGAGGATTTTGTTGTAGACAGACTGTTTTTACAGTATTACTTATATTTATATTGTTCGTTATGTTAAAGTTGAGAATTCAATTATTTCTAACCCATTTTTAAAAATAAACAAAGTTTACATAACAGAGAAAAATAAGTATTAAAAACAAAACAACAAAAATATTTAAATAGCAAACATTTATGATGTAAAAAGTCACTTCTTTAAAAGAAATCCAAAATGAATATTACAAGACGAAAATTCTCTCTTAAAACAAATACAACCAAACTATAAACCCAAATCTGCAACACCAAATTGAAACCCAAATCTACTACTAAAACACAATCCAATATTAGCAACAACAAAAAAAAAAAAAATCCAATAAGACGAAACCCAAATCCACAATCAAAATCCGAACCTAAATTGGCAGCCCAAAATCCCATCTGAAATCTACAATCAAAACCAAAAATACTATAAATACTACATAATAATACTAAATAAAATACTACAATCAAAACTGCACATAATTTCACCATCACATTGAAAAATTTTGATAATTCGTTCTATGTTGTATTCTTCACAAAATAACGAAGTTCAGATAACTAAAAAAGTTTTAAGGTGTTCCTAAAATGACCTGTTCAAAAAACGCGAAACTTTCTGACACAATTTCAGACTCATTTTTAAACTGAAAGGTTTAAAATGGGCAGGTCTGACTCGTCAAGCGATTTGGAATCGAAATGGGTTTTCCATTTCTTGATAAATAAATTACTTATCCAGTTATAAGCGATTTGTGTCAAAATTCGGTTCAAAACTCTGACAGTCTTTTCTGAAATGTTCCCTGCCTTTACCAAACTAGCTGGATGTGCCAATCTCAAAACTTTCTTCTATCTCTCACAGGTTTCCCATACACTAAAAATAATCAGCATCAATTTATATCAAGGTCTTAATGAATCTAAAGTTTTATTAAATTCCATGCATTAGTTCTTGAGATATGACTATTGCTACAATCGTGTAAATCCTGCAAAATGCAGCATAGCAGCTCTACCTGTAGGGAGATTTAGACCGCTACATAATCAACAACAACTTATATCAACGTCAAACTGAATCTGAAGTTTGATGATAATCCGTGCATTAGTTCTTGAGATATAGTTATCGTGATAATAATGAAAAAAGTAGCATAGCAGCGCCACCTGTTGGGCTATTTGCACCAAAATATAAGCAGCATCTTTTTAGAGCGCCCACAAAATTTTTGGTCACTGACTCACAAGCAGACATTTTCTAAAAACAGTCAAATCAAGTTCAAGACCTTCTAAAACATATAAATCCTTCGAAAATTTTCATGAATCCAAAACTTTCTTCTTGTAAAGATAGAAGAAAGTAAAAATGGAAAACTTTGTCGATTACAAAATTTCTGAATAAAAATTAATTAAGAAACATGTCATAAAGTAGCCAGTTTGGATTTGAGAATAGCCTTAAATAATAACAAAAGATACTTAAAACAAAATTTTATAATACTTACCTCTTTTTAAAAAATCCATTTTGAAACAAGACGAAAATTTTCTCTTAGAGTAAACAAAACATACTATGAACCTAAAATCTTTGGAAACACTGTGTGGACAACGCGTCTACGTTGATACATTTTCCAAATACTGCACAGCTGATAAAATTCATAACGCATATCCGGTCAAGAGTTAAAAGAGGACACACAAAAACGCTTGCAGGATAACGCTGAGTAAAATAGATACGACACATAAAGTCCATAAAGAAAAATAAGGCAATTGTGTACAGAAGCTTAGTAGAAGCAGAAAATGCAACTTGTAACAATGAGTTGATCTTACTATTTATATTGTACACTGAAAAACCGCAGTGATCGATTATAGTTGAATTGCGTTACTGTTTGAAATTTCTGGCACATTTGCACTATTAGAGCCAAAGTAAGAATACTTATAATGTTAAACAATAAGAAATTACTAAACTTTTTTAACGTCTGATATATAAAAGTCTTTAAATAAAATATCACATTTAATCAGACATAAAAGTTAAAATTACATACAACACAATTAAAAAAGTACATGCAAACGTTTCTTGCTATACCCTAGCCTCTCATCAGTGAAATTACATATGCCGACAGGAGGTTCGTTGAAGTTTTCAAGTTTTAACAGGTTAAGCTATTGACTGTAAACGTGGTTGAAAATTCTCCGGTCGGCATATGTAATTGCACTGATGAGGGAGTAGGTTATATCCCGAAACGTTTGCATGTAATTGTTTTATTGTATTGTATGCAATTTCAACTTGTATGTCTGATTAAATGTGATATTTTATTTAAATAATAGTTAAGAGTTAAAAAGAGGTAAAGACTACCGGAATTTTGAGACTTTGGGTAACTAAATGTTAAAGGGTATTTATTCTCTGGCAGAAATCTACAAATTCATACATAAGTATAGATACAAACACATAAAAATAAATGAAAAGTTTATTTTAAAAGTATAAAAAATAATTTGTTAAAAAATAATCTAAGGGGTCCATCGATAGCAGAATTTAATCTTTACCTATCAGATTATCAGTTAATTTAGATATAAATCCAATTTTATTATTACAATTTTTTGAAACAATATACCTGTTTAAAAATGTAGAATACTTTAATGTCTTGCTTCTTGTATAAACATAAATTCGATAATTATTTTGATGTTATTGTAAATTCACAATAATAAACGTAATTCAAAATTTCACGTAATATCTTTATCTCGCATACGGCTTCACTTTCTGAATACGGGACATAATTTTTATATTGTCTTTATACTGATTCTTACATAGATTCTTAGAAATCTACCTCTGAAGTTGCTATTTAGAAAGTGTGGTACAACATTTAAGAAAATTGATGGCTCAAAACACTACATTTTTCTTAGTATTACCATGCAAGATAAATACCATTGTAAAGGTAATTTAATGTGAAAAATATCATCCAATGCAGTATATTCAATTATAATTATTTTAATAAAGGTTATAGACAAATAATCTGCTATTGGCAGTGAAACTGTCAGGTTGATGTGAGGTATTTTTCTTTCTTTTGAATGTAGCCAATGTAACACATCGGCTGATAAGTTCCTGGTCTGGCACACAGATGGCGTTGCAATCACCGAACTGATGCTTTTTTTAGTAAATACTAACCTTTAAAAGGTAGCAGAAAAAATATCATGATGATTCACCGTGTGGATTAAATGTTATATTTGTTTTAGTTGAACGACTTTGTTGATAAACAAAAAAATGGATAAACAAGGTATTCAAGAATTGTTATTTGATGGGAAAAAACACCGTTCAAACAAAAGCTTGGCTTGATAAGCGTTATCCGGGCACTGCACCAGGCAAATCAACCATTATTGACTGGTTTTCTGAATTTAAATGTGGTAGTACGGACACCAGTGATGCACCACGCAAAAGAGGTGGTTACTCCAGAAAACACGAAAAAAGTCCACAAAATTGTTTTGGGGAACCGTAAAGTGAAGTTGCAGGAGATAGCCCAGACTCTGAAGATATCCACGGAACGTGCATGTTTTATTTTGAATGAATATTTGTCTATGAAAAAGCTGTTGTCAAAGTGAGTGCCGCGCGTGTTGACTTTTGACCAAAAACAACAACGAGTCGATGATTCTAAGCACTGTTTGGAGCTTTTTCGTTATAAAATTATGTTTTTTATTATTAAATTATTATTATTATTTATTAATTAAATTATTACTATTAAATTACTATTATTAAATTATTATTATTATTTATTTATTAAATTATTACTATTAAATTATTATTATTATTATTATTATTATTATTATTATTATTATTATTAAATTATTATTATTTATTATTAAAGGTATGTTATTTGTTAAAGTTATACAGTCATAAAGTTATGTTGAAAAGTTGTGTTTTCTTTATTAGACCGGGAACGTATCAGCCCATGTGTTTTATGGATGTTTGGAGTGACAGATATAATCCATTTTGTTTGGTATTGGGTTATTCTAGCCTAAGGTAGGATTTAAAAAAATAATGACATGTTTTGATACCCATAGAAGTACTTTTATCACTATGTTTTATGAGTTATCTCAAGTTCTTAAATTTCTATTTCATTTTTGAGCTAGTAAATCCTAATAAAATTATGAAAACGTAAAATAAGTTGATTAATTACACAGAAAGCAATTTTTAATATTATTGTTAAGTGCAGAAAGCTACAGTTCTGAAGAAATTTGAAGAAAAAATTAGAAGAAAGTTAACCAAGGTATGGCTAAGTCACACACACACACATGAAAAAAACTGGTAAAAACAGGAAAAGGTACAGGAAGTAGGTAGAGGAGTAAGGTTTGGGAGTGCTGGTAGAAGAGTAAGGTTTGTGAGTGGTAGTAGAGCAGTAATGTTTCTCTGTTTTGGTGAAAGAAAAAAATCATATCACTAGATACATTTCTATTTTATTTTTGAGCTAGTAAAGCATAATAAAATTAAGAAAACGTAAAAAGAGTTGATTAGATACCCAGAAAGCAATTTTTAATGTTATTGTTAAGTTCAGAAAGCTACAGTTCTGAAGAAATTTGAAAAAAAAATCGAAGAAAGTTAACCAAGGTATGTCTAAGTCACACACACACACAAGAAAAAAACTAGTGAAAACAGGAAAAGGTACAGGAAGTAGGTAGAGGAGTAAGGTTTGGGAATAGTGGTAGAGGAGTGAGGTTTGGGAGTGCTGGTAGAGCAGTAAGGTTTCTCTGTTTAGGTGAAAGAAAAAAAATCATCTAAAGTACATAAATTTCTATTTCCTTTTTGAACTAGTAAAGTATAATAAAATTACGGAATTGTAAAAAGAGTTTATTAGTTACCCAGAAAGCAACTTTTAATGTTATTGTTAAGTACCGAAAGCTACGGTTCAGAAGAAATTTGAAGAAAAAATTAGAAGAAAGTTAACCAAGGTAAGTCTAAGTCACACACACACAAAAAAAACTGGTAAAAACAGGAAAAGGTACAGGAAGTAGGTAGAGGAGTAAAGTTTGGAAGTCGTGGTAGAGGAGTAAGGTTTTCTTTGTTTAGGTAACAGAAAAAAAAAATCATCTCAGTAGATTGAAAATGAAATGGCGCACTGTAATGTGGAGTTGAAGAATAGTACAGCTGTGTGCAGAAAGAAATATTTTCATCGAAATTTAAAAATTCCATGAAAAACACATTTTTAGAAATCAAAGATTGAACGATTAAACTTAGCTAAAATGCATGTTAACAAAACTGAGAAATGAGGGATCGTGTTATTTGGAGTGATCAGACAAAAATTCCCATGCTCGATAATGATATCATAAGTTATGCAAGTTGGGGAATCGAAAAATATTTGCATTCTGATTGCATTACACTTTCCGTGAGATATAGTGCTATAATCTCTTGTTGAATGAGATCGAAAAGTGAGATCATAATTTGAATTTTATAAAAATGTAAATTCTAAAAAAGTACATAATGAAATCTAAACTGAAGCTAAGTATGGATGTATATAGTAGCCTGAGAATAGTCCAGATATTAACTCAGATGGTATACTATTTAGACATGAAAAGAAACTTGTTTCACGGAAATACACTCTGCAATTAAGCTTAATTAACAATAATAATTAACTAAATCTCGGTTCCATATTAAAACAGTTGCAAAATTAAAAAGCTTGGTTAACTTTACGGAAAGGATTTTAATACTGCCTGTGAAGTGGTCGAAATTTTGATACGGTTCGTGCACAACCGCCTTCAGTTTTGATGCAAACACAAAAGAACATACATGTAAGTCTAAGATGGAAATCTGCAAACTGTCAGCATCAGAAGTATTATAAATGAGTTACCATGGGTCCTTCTTCAAAGTTCGCTATCTCAAAGTTACAGGGAAACGATCAAATAATCAAGTTTGTCATCTTATAGCTCATGTTGTAATTGTGAATTCATTTCCTGTTGCATCATCCAAAACCCCCTTTTTCTTCTCAAAGTTTTGAAACATAAAAAGCACCTACGCAGTGTAGAGGTAGGGATGTACTTCGATTTGCAGAAAAGAGACAGTGAGACTTTGACGCATGCGCGCAACATTGTTTATTACGTAACTTTTCAGAACATTTTTTATTAGAACTTTCGTTTTTGAACTCTAATGTTTTAGTTTAGTTTAGTATTGTTTATGATTATGATTGTAAGAGAGCGTGTCGCTCCGTATTAGAAATGTATATAATGATGTGTGTTCGTCGTTTTATTTGTCATTAAATAGTGATGTGTTTATTAATCGCAGAATTTTATTTGAGTCAAGATTATTCTTTCGTGAATATTGCATATATTGGAATATATCGAATCATCTGAAAGACGTTCTTTATTGAAGCAATGGAGCCCCGATGCCCGTTTTTTGGAATTTAGAAGGTAAGAAAATTTGTTTCTTACTGATTTTATTTTAAATAGTTTTAGAAATCAATTATATTAAAATTGATTAATTATATGTCGTCAACATCAACTGAATTTTATTATAGGCAGTTGGAGTTGCCACATAACTGGCATCCCTGCCGGGATTCGGTGGCTCCGTAGATGATTGGAATTAGAGATTAGAAAGTTAATTAGAAGTTAGTTAACTAGAATTGAACATTAAGAATGGATAAATTAAAGAAATCAAGGACGCCGGTGCGTTCCAACTTCACAAAGTTGATAAAAGAAATAGAAGATACTTTGCAGGCTAAATGTGATGATATCGATAGTCTGTCATCTCTTTTAGATAGGTTAGAATCAAAACATGAAGAGCTCTCATTAATAGATAATCAAATTTTAGATAATTTATCTGAAGATAAAAATTGTCAACAAGACGCCTTCGATTCGGAATATGAGCAAATAGACAAGTATAATATAAATTACTGGGAAAATAAAAATAAACTATCTAGATACATCAAAAAATTAGAAAAAGAGAGCAATCAGGATAACTCTTTGTCATTAGACAGTATGGCCACAAGAAGAAAGTTTAAATTGCCTAAATTAGAGCTTAAGCCCTTTAATGGTGATATCAAAAATTGGCTATCTTTTTGGGGGCAATTTGAAAAAATCCACGAAGATCCGGATATTGTAAATGAAGATAAAATACAGTATCTTATTCAGGCTACCCAAAAGGGATCTAGAGCTAGGGAAATCGTGGATTCTTTTCCCCCTACAGCCGATAGCTATCCTGAGGCGATACAATCGTTGAAGGCACGGTTCGGTAGAACAGATATTTTAATCGAAGTATACATACGCGAAGTACTAGGATTAGTTATTAATAATTCTTTAGGACAAGGCCAGAGACTGTCCCTTGTTAAGTTGTATGATAAAATAGAAACATACCTTCGGTCATTAAAAATGTTAGGAGTATCGAGCGAAAACTATTCTTCGATTTTATATCCATTGGTCGAATCAGCATTGTCTTCAGATATTCTTAAATTATGGGAAAGACATCTTGGCACTTTATCTGTTAATGATAAAGATAAAGATCAGGGAATTAATAAATTAGATACTTTAATGAAATTTTTACAAATTGAAGTTGAAATGGAGCAAAAGGTCAAATTGGCTAAGAGTGGGTTTTCTTTCGATAAAGATGTCTCAGTAAATAGATAACTTAGATTCGATCGTAAGGATAAAAATTTTTCCCTTCCTACGGCGGCCGAACTGTATAATGCAGATGATAAAAAATTGGAAGAACAGTGTGTTTTTTGCGAAAATAAACACCGTAGTCAAAATTGTAGAGCGGTATGGAAAATGACACTCGCGAAGAGAAAAGATGCTTTGTTAAAAAAAGGAGCTTGCTTTCGATGCTTCAATGCCAACCACTTAGCTAAAGCTTGCAAAATTAAAACTAATTGTACTCATTGTGGGAAAAGTCACCACCAGTTCATGTGCATAGAAAAGGATAAAATTAATTTAGGCGATAATTCTAAAGAGGATTCTACTCCTAATAAAAATTGTATGCTTGCGAATACAACTTCTAGAAAAAGGATTTTTGCTCCAAACATTGGTTGTACGCATATACAATGGGGATATCGTACGAAATGTTAGAATTTTATATGACACGGGATCGCAACTGTCGTATATATCAAAATTTGCTGCTAACATGTTAGGATATAATAGTATAAGTAAAGAAAGAATAGTGCATAGTTTATTTGGGGTCGACAATGTGAAGAACTACACGATAGATAATTAATTTAGGAAATATGGATAATAGTTATCGATGTAAACTTGAGGTATTAGACCAACAAAAAATTTGCTCTGAAATTTCACCTATACCGGAAGGATCCTTTATTAATGAAATAAAACGGTACGGAATTTTATTGACTGATAGAGTCACTAAAACTAATGATTTATTATACGAATTTTCTCCTGATGAAATTCATGTGTTAATTGGTGCAGATGTCGCCGGAAAATTATTTACCGGAAATTTAAAACAATTACAGGGCGGATTAGTTTGCATGGGAACTCGTTTAGGTTGGACAATTCTCGGGAAAACTGAAGGTTATGAAAATAAAAATATGAACAATTTAGTTTTCTCGCTGCATGTCAAAGAGGCAAAAATTTCCGAGTTATGGCACCTTGACACTTTAGGAATTCGAGATCCTGGGGAGAAAAAGGGTAGAGAAGAGATAGAGTTAGCCACTAAAGAACATTTTCTTAGTAATATAAGAGTAGATGACGAGGGTAGATATGAAGTTAGTCTTCCATGGATACAGGGCCACCCTAGACTACCCAGTTACGAAAATATCGCTCGACGTAGATTAAAAACATGTGTCGATTCATTAAAAAAGATAGGAAAATTAGGTGATTATAATCAAATATTTAATGAATGGTTAGACGAGAAAATAATTGCAAAGGTTGATCAGAGGAAAACGTTAGGTAGTGAGCATTTCCTTCCTCATAGAGCAGTGTTTAAAGAAAACTCCACTACAAAAGTGCGGCCAGTTTTTGATGGTTCAGCTCGGGAAAAGGACTCACCATCGATAAATGATTGTATTGAAAAGGGGCCTAACCTCGTAGAACTGATTCCATCTGTTTTAAATAGATTTAGATTGGGGAAAATAGGGGTAATTGCTGACATAAAAAAGGCTTTTTTACAGATTGGCATTACAGAAAAAGATCGATCATTCTTGAAATTTCTATGGTATGAAGAAGGGGACCCTCAAAAGTTGATAACGCTTCAACATAGAAGAGTAGTATTTGGCATTTCATGTAGCCCCTACCTTCTAGGTGCCACGTTAGAATATCATTTGAAAAATGCACCTGAACAATTTAAAAACACTGCGTTAAAATTGTTAGAGTCATTTTATGTAGACAACTGTGTTACGAGTGTTGATAATAAGGAACAGCTAAACAGATTTATCGAAGAGTCAAAAACTCTTCTTAGCAATGCTAAATTCGAGCTTCGCGGGTGGGAGCATAGTTTTCGAGAAGTTTTTACAGGGGAAAATGTCCCTGTTTTAGGGCTAATGTGGGATTTTAGAAGGGATACACTAGCAGTTGATTTAAAAGAAATTTCAGAGGATGATCGCCTTGTAACTAAAAGAAACATTTTATCGTCTGTACACAGAATTTTTGATCCTATCGGATACACATGTCCTGTAACATTAGAACCTAAAATATTATTACAGGAGTGTTGGAAAGCTAAAGTGACATGGGACACGGAATTACCTGTTTCTATCAAGAAAAAATTTGAAAAATGGAAAAAACAATTAGGAAAATTAGGGACTATTGAAATACCTAGGTGTTTTTCTCGAGATGCAGATAAGTTGCATTCCTTGCACGTTTTTTGCGACGCTAGTAAAGTAGCGTATGCTACGTGTATATTTATACGGACCGAAAATGAGAACGGCGGTGTCTGTCAGTTGGTTCAAGCAAGAAGCCGAGTTGCTCCTATGAAAACAATTTCTATTCCGCGGTTAGAATTACTGGCTTGTAATATTGGGGCTAGATTAGCAAGTAGTGTTAAAACTGATTTGAAATTAGATAACATTGCCATTTTTTATTGGACTGATTCGGCCAATGCGCTTTACTGGATAAAAAGAAATGAAAATTGGGCACCTTTTGTTTAAAACCGAGTGTCCGAAATTCGCTCATTAAGTGATCCTTCAAAATGGCACTTTATTCCTGGCCAATTGAATCCTGCTGACCTGCCTTCAAGGGGTTGTACCGCTGAGGTTTTAGCCCGAGATAAATGGTGGGAGGGACCACAGTGGTTAAGAAAACCAATGGACGAGTGGCCAAATTCAGAAATGTTTCCTGACTTCGAAACTATAGATGCAGAAAGAAGAAAAACAATTATTAGTGCTACGAATGTAAATGTTCACAGTGAACAATTTTACACTAGAATTTCATCCTACGATAAATTAGTAAAAGTAATCGCGTGGATATACAGATTTTACAAAAATTGTAAGAAAGCTAAAGAAGAGAGAGAATTTAAAATTTTAACTGTAGAAGAGCAGAATGAAGCTGAAAATGTATTGTTGAAATTAGTTCAAAAATCGTTTACTGGTCCTGAAGATAAACGTCTAAAAGCATTTCAGACCACAACAGATTCGGCTGGAGTTCTGCGGCTGAAATCACGCATACATTTGAGAGATGATATTCTGAATTTCAGATTTCCTATTATTCTTCCACATGACCATCCTGTAGTTGAAAAATTAATTAGATCTAGACATTTGAAACTAGGTCATGCTGGTGTACAAATTATGATGTCTAATTTAAGGGAAGATTTTTGGATCTTAAAATTCCGAAAAACTGTCAGGAAAATTATTAGAACCTGTGTAAGATGCAGACGACACGATTTTAAACCAGTAGAAATTTCCACTCCTCCCTTACCTGAAGATAGAGTAAGAGAAGCTGCCATTTTCCAAATTGTTGGTCTGGATTATGCCGGTCGGCTTATTCTTAAAGAAAATAGGAAAATCTGGCTAGTAATATACACTTGTGCTGTTTTTCGAGCAGTTCATTTTGAACTAGCTACCTCATTATCAACGGAAGTGTTTTTAATGACGTTGAGAAGATTCATAGCCCGTAGAGGCAGACCTTCTATTATCTATACAGATAATGGTAAAAATTTTGTAGGAGCGGAAAATTTGTTGAAAGAAATAAACTGGAATTCAGTACAAAATGATAGTATATCAAGGAAAATTATTTGGAAATTTATACCTCCTTCAGCTCCGTGGTGGGGAGGGTGGTGGGAGCGATTGATTGGCCTAACCAAGAGAATACTCAGAAAGGTTTTAGGAAAAAGTTCTCTGAATTACGAAGAAATACAAACCATTATATGTGACCTAGAAAGTGTTATCAACAGTCGCCCGCTTACTTATGTGTCAGAAGATTTAAATGATCTCGTACCTCTCACTCCGTCCATGTTCTTGCTAGAAGTGAAAGGTAGTGGTACACCCGATATTGATATTCTAGATGCCAAATCATTGAACAAAAAGCTTGTTTATCAACTGAAAATAAGACAAGACCTTCGTAAACGATTTAGATCTGAATATTTAGGCCAATTGCGACAACTTAGTAGATGGAAGAAAATACAGAAACCTATAGCAATAGGTGATGTTGTGATTGTTTCCAGTGACAATAATAAAAGAATTGATTGGCCTCTGGCCAAAGTGATTGAAATTTTTCCATCTAAGGATGGACACATCCGCTTAGTGAAAATAAGAATGAAAACTGGGGAATATTTAAGACCTACAAGCAGGTTAATACCCTTAGAAGTATCACAAGATAATGACAGTATGAGAAACCATTTCAAGGACATTAAAAAGAAACAAGATTTTAATGAACATAAAGGTGCTAGTAATCCTCCTAGTGGTTCGGTCAGCGACAGTACATCGGACGTTTCGATTCGTTGCTCCAGATACGGGCGTATCATAAAACATCGAACGAATTGGATTTGAGTTTCAGATCCCGAAACTCAAAGGTGGGAGGATGTTGTAATTGTGAATTCATTTCCTGTTGCATCATCCAAAACCCCCTTTTTCTTCTCAAAGTTTTGAAACATAAAAAGCACCTACGCAGTGTAGAGGTAGGGATGTACTTCGATTTGCAGAAAAGAGACAGTGAGACTTTGACGCATGCGCGCAACATTGTTTATTACGTAACATTTTCAGAACATTTTTTATTAGAACTTTCGTTTTTGAACTCTAATGTTTTAGTTTAGTTTAGTATTGTTTATGATTATGATTGTAAGAGAGCGTGTCGCTCCGTATTAGAAATGTATATAATGATGTGTGTTCGTCGTTTTATTTGTCATTAAATAGTGATGTGTTTATTAATCGCAGAATTTTATTTGAGTCAAGATTATTCTTTCGTGAATATTGCATATATTGGAATATATCGAATCATCTGAAAGACGTTCTTTATTGAAGCAATGGAGCCCCGATGCCCGTTTTTTGGAACTTAGAAGGTAAGAAAATTTGTTTCTTACTGATTTTATTTTAAATAGTTTTAGAAATCAATTATATTAAAATTGATTAATTATATGTCGTCAACATCAGCTGAATTTTATTATAGGCAGTTGGAGTTGCCACAGCTCGTAATACAAGAAATTTTACTTATTGAAAATATGTGATTTAGTATAAAATTTTTGCTGAAAGACTGTTATTTGTATTAAAGATCAGAAATCGATATATTCATCATTATTTGGCTTCCAAGTAGGTCATATATACTGTCGCATAGAACTTGACCTATAATTTAACAAGGTGTAACGACAGAAGGAATTACTTTAAAAATTTGTCACTTTACCAATTAGTTACCTCTAAATATGCCAAGGTGCTGCTAAAGTTGTTTCACACCTGCTTAAATATTCATTAATTTATTCATCATTAAAATCTCTTTAAAAAAATCATAAATTCCTATTTTCTGAAACCCATAACTGAAAAATGTCACTTCTGATTTCCTTACCTTTAATACAACTGGAAAGAACACATTTTAATTGATAAGAAAATCTTGTCTCATTTTGAGCCTCTTTGTTATAAGATGAAAACAACTTTAAAACCATACTTCTTCTAATATTCGCAACTATTTCCTTGTGAAAAGTTATATCCCAGTATACTAAAATATTTCTTGAACGGATGAAACTACAATTGTGGAATTAGTGTCTACCTATAGTAAAATGTTTATGCGCTATCATATGCGGGTTTCTGAAGCTCTCCTATTGAAGAAATTTAGAAATTGTCGACACTATCTCGATCAAATATAATATATTGCGAAAATGTCAATTACAAAAGTGCATCATAGAGCATCCTATGTAAAAATAACTTTATTATAAGCTCTGAAATGTAAGTTTTTCGATAATTAATCAACGACTTAAATAAGACTTAAATATGTTGTTGTTGGTAATTATTATTCACGGAAAGTTGTTATTGTTCCTTAATAATAAGCTAGTTATATATTAATTTTTCAGTTCTATATTTCGTTGTTTATTAAACCTTATTGTTTATATTTGTAATCAAATAATCTCTGTTGTGGGGTAATTACACATTACTTATCGTAATCCCACTTGTATGTCCTGTAGAAATTACATAAAAATTAAAGTGTGGCAAGAGGGAGCCTCTAGGACATTTGACATGGAATGCCCCTGCTATTAAAGCTGAAGTTTATTCAAATCAAAATTAGTTTGTTTGGTGAAAAAATTTGTAATGCTAATTTTCTCCATATCTTTCAGTTTTCTCCTTGACTAGCTAATTTGTGGAAAACTAATTTTATTGAAATTATTTTTCTTTGTTTTTATGACCATAATTGTCTACAGAGTCTCACAATCCTTAATTTGAAAGTGTATCAAGGTGACCCATTTTCCGCTAATTAACAACAAAGAAACTTTAGATATACTTTAAATTTAATAAAAACATATCTAATAGAAACCACCAAACACAATATTTGTTCAAAAAATTCATTTCACAACAGACGATGTTTCATCATTTCTTAGAAGGAATTTCAAAACAATATTATGACAAATAAATTGTACCAATACATTCTTACTCTTAAAAAGCAAACAAAAAGTAAAATATAGATAAATACTTGACGAAACGCCCTAATTTAAACAGTCTGTAACACAACATGTAATCATTGCATTAAGAAGGTTGAAACTAAAATGAATACAGGTAGTTATGAATTTTTGTTTGTGCAATCACACAACTTCTACATGTGCGCCGCGAGTGACACGGTGTATGTTCATTCAGGATGGCTAGAGAACTTGACCACCTTTCCCAATCCATCTTTGTAGGAATTCTTCGACAGTCAATGTGTTCCGCACTCCCAAATGCCAGTGTGGAGTTGCTCCATCCTGCCAATGGACCCCAATTCTGCATACCGTCACATGATTTGTGCTTTTCCAGAATGTGTTGTCAATCTTTTAATTTTCATTTTTTTTCCGAATTTCAGCACCTGAAATAAAAATCACTGCTATTATATAATGTAAATTTCCACGTCTAAGCTAGCAGGTACCACGTAAGAAAATTTTCTAGGTTGTTTATTATCTTCAGTATAAGTGTTCCAAATTAGAGCATTTCGTCTTGGACAGTGTGTATAGAGTAAACTGTGCCTATGTCAAGGTTATTCCCACCATTCTTCCAGAACACCTGGTCGAAAATTTCTCAGAAATGCATGTTACTTCCATCTAGAACAAAATGAGAAAATGAAAAAAAAAAATCATGCCTCTTCTTCAAATCTTTAGAACAAGAACTTTTACTTTGATTTTAAAAACAAAACAAATTAAAAATTAAGCAATTTTTATAACGTAAAATTCTATCATGTAAATTTATAAGAACAAGTAATATAAAAACAATTTTTTAAGTCAATTCCTACTTTTTAATCATAAATATATAAAATAAACCCGTGCAGCATTAATGTCCCACGTTATCTTTATTGAACATTATTTTATAATCATCGTTGCGGTATTTTATTTTTTGTTGGCATCACAAATTTGAGATAAATCTTTCATTTCATTTATGAAACAATGGGAGAAGTTTTTTTTCTCCCATGTAAAAATTAAAATTAATTAATTAAATTTACTGAATGAATTAATATTTGAAAAAACTGTATTAACTTCAATTGTCATCCAGTACAAGTTTAAAAAAATTTATTTGAACTTGAATGGATCAATAGAAAATATTTTATTAACGATTGAAAATTCCAACAAAATATATATAGAGAGAGTGTGTGCTAATAGTAGGAATTTAAAAATAGGCTTATTTATTTCGTAATTTTCTGACATATTTACTCTGCAACGTCGAACGGAAATTTTTACGGAAATTTATTTTCCATTCGAACAAATTTAGTTTGTACGTTTATGAAGAATAACATACATTTAACACATCATTCTATAAAATTGTGTAACAATAAAAGTACAAGCAATAAAATTAAACTTCATTACTTCTAACTCAATCATACTGATTGTTAATGATATCATACGATTTGACATTTTCCATTTGAATGAAAAAGTGTCTAGGCCGTGAGTCTAACCGAACAATATCAGCTTAAATTGTCATTGTCTATTGGCTCAATAGGCATTAACAAGTGAACTGCCAAGACCGACAACCATGATGACATAATTCACTCAGATAATCTTTTTTCGAATTTCATCTTGTCTGCTAAGCAGACAGATCAACAGAATATACAGTACATGATGGAACTCCATAATACTATGGATACGTAGATAAACTACTACATTTAAGGTTTTCAAGAAAACCGTTTCATAATTTTGTTAAATTATGACTTTATATACATAACATATATTATATTAGGAATATAACATTCTTGTTTATTTTTTATTTGAATTTTTATTCCCACATTTGTAACCATGGAGAAACTCAAGCCATAATTTTGGTAAATTAAATGATGATAAGATGATGATAATGATGATTATAATAATTCATTATAAGAGAAACCATAGAAATTTTAACACGTAAAAATACAATATGTAACGTTCCACCATCATTTAACTTACCAAAATTGTGGCTCGAGTTACTCTAAATATGGAAAATAAACATCCGAGTAAAAAATAAAAAATAACGTGCGTAATTTTAAAAAGTATGGGAAAAATTAAATGATAGCGTTTCAAATAATAACTTCATAGACCGTGTAATTATAGAATATCTTATTTGTTTTTATAATAGCTCAGATTGAGCTGAAATATGTCAACAGTTCAATAAAACTTAATTTACTGTTTATAATCTTTTTATTTTACGCCTTTTTAGGAATTAAAAGAAGAAAAGTATCTATTAAATACAAATTTTCCTTTTATGTTAAAGTGCTTTAATCAAGTAGAAACTCTTTTAACATTTAACAGTTATTTCCATTGATATTTATGGTTTTAATTTTTTATTTCCCCAATTGCTCTTACAATTAGGTTAAGAGAGCCTCTTATCTGATTAAAGCAAGTTTCCGCGTTAATCCCTCTCGGTTCGTTTTCATAAGAGTGATGTTAACTGCTTGTTTACTAAATATACTAATAATCCCTTAAGCGTTTCTGGCATTACCTAGAATAAGCGAATTAACTTGGCAATTTACAGCGGTTGATTAAGAAATTGGTAGAGATAGAAAATTCATCAAAAACTACTTCTTTTTATAAGATTCAATTTGGCACAAAATTTTTTATATGACATCAGAAGACGCTAAACACTCAAGCATTTGCTTTTGATGTAAATTAGATGAAAAAGATTGAAACTTTATACGAAATGTAAATTTGCTGATATATACAGGGTGTTCCTTACCACTGCAAAAACTGCAGAAGGAGGATTCACGATATGAATACATAAAAGTTACCCATAGAACCATCATACCTCCATAACATATAGTTTTCGAGAAAAATTCTAAAAAAAATATGATGTATTAATTTATTAAATTTTAATTAACTGACGAATTAATCTACTTTTTAAACTTTATACTTTATTTTTGAAGAATTAATCTTAATATATAAGCACTGTTAAATTCCAACATTCATAAAACTTCAAAAATCATTTTCATTTCTAAATAAAAACAGCAATAATAATACAATATACTTTCCCTCTCTATACTTTTGGTTGGACAAAATCATTACATATCATAGAAAAACACTTATAAAATGTGAATTACATAAGAAATTGTTATACTAATTCAAATAGAAAAGGAAACTTTCTTCTAATTGTATTCAGTTCATTGCAGCAAATTATTTTAACAAAACTTCAATAAATCGATAATATAATACTTTATCTCTATAAATAATACACATTAAAATTCAGTTATATTTTTACTTTATAGAGATGCATAATTAAGTGCCCTTTCTCAAACAAATACCCTTAATATAAAATTTTAAGGGACATTTTTTATTCAATTAATTAAGTTCCACATGTAGTAGCATAGTATTAGTTTAATTCATTAATTTTCATAAGTAATATAATATTATATTCATCTCATAGTAATATCATATTATATTCATTTCATAATAATATCATATTATATTCATCTTATAGTAATATACGCCTAATACGCAATCTTATTCCAAATAGGCATGTCTCAAAATTTTGACTAACATACCAATAGGCATTCCAATTTCAATTAAGTCTTAACTGGAATTAGTTATTATTTAGTACAGTGAAAATGGAAGTTTGGGTGAAATTCTTCTCATTGGACATTTTTTAATTTTGACCAGGCGAATAATAGTGGAATTTGGAGATGAGGAAACTGATGAAAAAGTATTTTAAGGTGAAAACATATAGAAATGTAAAATATACTATATATATGTATATATATATACACACACGCGCATATACACATAATCATTAAATAAAAGCAAAGAAACATCAGACAACAGTTGGGAAAAAAATATTAAATATGAAAAATGAATACGTACCTGTTTGAATTACATCAATAAATATGTATAGAAAAAAGGGTAGAATTTAAAACAATGAGAATACAATGCAGATTGGAGGGGAAAATTAAAAGAAAATTAAAAAGTCCTTCCGGCCTGTACCGGGAGGAAAAGGTAGCTTTTATAGTCCATGTTTTTAGAAATTCAACTCATTTTATTCAAACACCCGAAGTTAAATGCTTCGAACCCGATTATAGAAGATTCAATCCCGGTTTTCGTTAATACAAAATTTGAATGCGAATTTCAGCATTAGACGTACAGCATGACAGAATTCCTATTGTTTCAAAATGTCAGCCACACTAGAATTTCAAATTGCCATATCTCAGTCAGTTTTTAAGATAAAGCCAAAACAAAAAATGTTCCCGGATCCATGTATCACGATCTAACACTTAACGGAAATAACCATTTCAATTTATAATTTTTTGTACATCTTTTTGAATTTTTATAAAAGTAAAAAAACTTAACTGGCTGCCATTTTTAAGGTTGCGCATGAAGCTGGCCAACGAACTCGGTCGAGACTTTCGTATGTTCTGTACACATACTCAGTCACATCCAAATCGGTTCATAAATAAGAGAGTTACAGCATGACGAATGTCAGATTGTTTAAAAATTTCAGCCACCCAAGAATTTCTAACTGCCATATCTCAGCCATTTTTTAAGATAAAGCCAAAACAAAAAATGTTCCGGGATCCTTGTATCCCGATCTTACACTTAACGGAACAACCTTTTCAATTTATAATTTTTTGTACAACTTTTTGAATTGAAATTTTTTTTTTAAATTAACTGCCCGCCGTTTTGAAACAAGATGGCGCATGAAGCTGGCCAACGAACCCGGTCCAGACCTTGGTATGTCCTATACACATACTCAGTCACATCCAAATCGGTTCATAAATAAGAGAGTTACAGCATGATAAATGTCACATATATATATGTATGTATATATATATATATATATATATATATATATATATATATATATATATATATATATATATATATATACATCAATATTTGAACGGAGGGTTGATTGGGGATCTGCGGGTCATGACCGGCGAAAATATACCACAATTTTTTGTAATTGATTTCCTCCGAACGGCTGTAATAGGTTGTTTTTTTAATGAAAGCTACCTAGAACCTGAAAGATAAAACTCAAACACTTTTAAATAATTGTGGAACCACTGCAGAATTATCAAGCCAAAATTAGCATAAATTCCACAAAAATTGTATGATTTCAACTTTGTACGTTATATATATATATATACAGGGTGATTCATAAAAGATGGGCAGAACTTTAAGGGGTTATAGCACACTTAAAGACAAATAATATTAAATAGGAGACTAAGGGTCCCAGACGTATTCCCAAGGAGATAGGGGGCATTAAAGTTTAGGGTCCGAAATTTCAAATGATTATAAAACATGGAAAAATTGGTCGATTCGTTTGCGGTTTTTGCAAAAAATTTTCTTTATGCCAGTATTTTCTTGAAATAAAATTTTAAAGTTCAATTTCAAAAAATGCCGATAGGGGGCGCTTTAGACTTTGGAGTAACAAACAACTATTTTTTAACGTTATTTTTTGTATTTCTTTAAATGATTTCGAAAGCTTAGACTTAAACTTAAATTTTGATCTAAAAATCTGAGTCCTAACGAGTAGTTAAGTAGCGTAAACTGAAATTTGAAATTTGAAACCCTTCTCCCCCCAGAACAAAAATCAGTTATTCCCGATCTTTGTGTCGTAGATTAGGCTCTAACTACTGCCGCGTTTTGCTAAAATTATTCTTTATGTCAGTATTTTCTTGAAAATAAATTTTAAAGAAAATTTTCAAAAAATTCCGATAGAGGGCGCTTTAGACTTTGGAGTAACGAACAACTATTTTATACCGTTATTTTTTGTGTCTCATTAAATGCTTTCTAAAGCTTAGACTTAAATTTTCAGCCCAAAATCTGAATCGTTAGACGTGGTTAAGTTTCTGGGGAGAGGGGTTTGAAATTTCTACTCCTGAGCACAGTTCAGTTTACCATGTCCACACATTGTGTGCTGTGATACGAGGTAAAAAGACACAAATTAGGATTATGTTACCAAAGCATATTTATTAACATGTAATCACAATAAATGTTCAAAATTGTGACCACCAGAGGTTATGCACGCAGAACAACGGCGACGAATGGAACGGCGAACATTCGCGAAAACATCAGGCTTTTCGAGCACTTCCCCTACAGCGGCGGAAAGTCTGGCGACCAGTTCCTCGGGGGATTCAATGGGTGTCTCATACATAAGAGCCTTCAATCGTCCCCAAAAAAAGAAATCGAGGGGTGAAAGATCTGGCGAGCGAGCAGGCCAAGCAACAGGACCACCTCGACCAATCCATCTGTTCGGAAATGTGATGTCCAGATAGTTGCGGACGTCTCGTACGTAATGGGCTGGCGCTCCATCGTGCTGGAACCACATGACCCGCCGGATGCGTGGAGGAACAACGTTTAACAGGTCTGGCAGCACATGTTGCAGAAATGTGAGGTATGTTTTACCGTTGAGGCGTTCAGGAAGAAGGTACGGTCCGATTAGGTGGTCTCCGAGGATTCCTGCCCAAACATTGATGGAAAAGCGTCTCTGATGAGCATGTGGATACGTAGCATGTGGATTGACATCCGCCCATACATGTGCATTGTGTGTGTTAAATGTACCTTCACGTGTGAAGGTACATTCATCGGTGAAAAGCACAGTTCGTCCAAAATGTGGATTTAGCGCGTTCTGCTGCAGAAACCAGCGGGCGAATTCAATACGATTTGGATAATCCCCTGGAGACAGTTTCTGGACTCGTTGCACATGAAACGGGAGCAAATGTTCATCCTTCAGTACCCTCCAAGTCGTGGACTGTGAGGTATCCACCTGGCTAGCCACTGTTCGTGTACTTGTACTTGGCTGCGCCGCTACTACATCCAGAATGGCTTCTGCAACAACTACTGATTCGTCCTTTTTTGCACGACCTGCATTCGACCGGGAAGCGAGAAATGATCCCGTCTCACACAACTGTCTGTGCAAGCGCTCGAAAGTTTTGCGGTTAGGCAACCGCCTGTTAGGAAATCGCTCTCCGTACATTCGTTGTGCCTCTGCACCATTTCCATCTGCCGCTCCGTAAATTAAATGCATCTCAGCCTTTTCCTTATTCGTGAAGGGCACCATCTTCCGATTCATTACTACAGCGACTTACACTTGACTCACCGTTCAGTGGTTTTTATGCCTGAATCGTGTCGAAATTTTGCATACGTGTTCTTCTTCTTCCCCATTTGACATTTGCATACTTTCTGTTTCCTTCTTCACCCGGTGACTAGCGTCAGGAATGGAGCTTTAACGTTTGCATGAGCGACGTTTCCAACTGTGCCAGTGCCTTTATGAGTGAATTCCGACTATGCAGTCCTTGACGAAAGTTGTATTTTTGCCTCGTATCACAGCACAGAATCGTTGGGCATGGTTAAGTAGTGCAAACTGAACTATGTTCAGAAGTTGAAATTTGAACCCCCTCCCCTCGCTACTGAACCACGCTCAGCGATTCAGATTTTGAGCTGAAAATTTAAGTTTAAGTCTAAGCTTTAGAAAGCATTTAATGAGACACAAAAAATAACGGTATAAAATAGTTGTTCGTTACTCCAAAGTCTAAAGCGCCCTCTATCGGAATTTTTTGAAAATTTTCTTTAAAATTTATTTTCAAGAAAATACTGACATAAAGAATAATTTTAGCAAAACGCGGCAGTAGTTAGAGCCTAATCTACGACACAAAGATCGGGAATAACTGATTTTTGTTCTGGGGGGAGAAGGGTTTCAAATTTCAAATTTCAGTTTACGCTACTTAACTACTCGTTAGGACTCAGATTTTTAGATCAAAATTTAAGTTTAAGTCTAAGTTTTCGAAATCATTTAAAGAAATACAAAAAATAACGTTAAAAAATAGTTGTTTGTTACTCCAAAGTCTAAAGCGCCCCCTATCGGCATTTTTTGAAATTGAACTTTAAAATTTTATTTCAAGAAAATACTGGCATAAAGAAAATTTTTTGCAAAAACCGCAAACGAATCGACCAATTTTTCCATGTTTTATAATCATTTGAAATTTCGGACCCTAAACTTTAATGCCCCCTATCTCCTTGGGAATACGTCTGGGACCCTTAGTCTCCTATTTAATATTATTTGTCTTTAAGTGTACTATAACCCCTTAAAGTTCTGCCCATCTTTTATGAATCACCCTGTATATATATATTCATCATAATGAAAAACTATAGAAGGTGTTATTTTGTTCTCGTACAGAAAATTTAACGGGTTTTTTTTTTATCAACTTTCTTCATCTTTAAAATAAAATAATACAAACTACCATTTAATGTATTAGCCAATGGAAAAGATTTGTTTAAGACATAGATTTTTTTTTCTTCATTCTCTATTTTCTTTTTTTTTTCTTTAATTCATTGAATTTTCAGAGTACTGGCACATTTCACTAAAAAGAAAAAATGGAAATGCATTTTCATACATAGTACATATATTTACACTAATTGAAATTTACGTTTAACAGAACAGTAAAATTAATGTACAGTATTATTAAAAAAATTGGTACGAAAAAGTGTACATCATACGCGATTCGACAGGTTTTTCATATCTGTATATGAACTGTAGTAATGATTTTTATGATTAAAAGTTTTGAACGGCTCAATCGGAGTCGTTATAAAATAGTATTTAGTCAGTTGTTTAGTTTGTATTATTACGAATGTAAATCACTGTGAAATAACAAAGATACACGGCTACATACAAGATAAATTAACCCCCCTTAAACTCAAAACCCTGGTAATAGAAAAAATAGCGAGCTACGACAACTTACTTAATGCTGTAAGAAAGGAGGCTATCGAAATCAGTACATCAAAAGTCTAAGTCTGTAACGACATGACGCACGGAGTAACAGACTCACGCTTGAAAAAAGTTGTTACAACATGTGAAACAAGAGGATACAGTATGAGATTAGAGAGTATTTGGCAATCACCAGTCAAATTAATAGAGAAATTAAATATGCCTGAAATTACAACTCATGATGTTTCGGCCGGAGCGAAAACGTTCTTGTAATGATGAAAGTTTTTATTGGAAACCATATAACTTTATAATGATGTGCAGTTTTTATATAGAAATTTTACCATGTTTTAAGTGACGTCTGATTGTTAAATAGGTAATGAAAAGAATAAATATATCAAGATAAATTAGTTAGAAATTCTCTTATTCAGATTTCCTTCATCAGGATTTCTATTTTGCCAGTAGAGGCAACTCTGTATTTGTAGACTTTGTAACACAACAGATTATTTCATCACCAGTTTATTTACATATGGAATGAACTGTGGACATAGAATATATTTAATACATATGTATTTTTATGTTTTTAATGCACTTATGAAAATATGTAATACACATTTAAAAAAAAATAGATCTTTAATTTACAGTTGGAATTCTTTATAAAAAATCGGAGAACAAAACAATTTTCACACGCTGTTTCGAATCACTGGTTAAATGGTGTATTTGTTACGGCCGATTATCTACACGAGGGATATAGGCCGAAGAGAGGGATGCCCTCTGTGGAGGGTTTTCTAAAGGATCCTAACCCGTATTTACGCAAGCTAAGCAAGGTTCGAAGAAAACCACGGAAAACTGCGAACGATTAGGCCGACGGGCGCGACATTGGCTTGAACCCAGCAACTCCTGTCTACCAGCCTCGAGAGCAGAACCTCTCAGCCCCTGGTGGGGCACACTGGTTAAAGGGAAAAAATTTAAATCTAGTAACTTAATAAAATTTAAACTGATTCGCGCACATGTTAGAAAATGAATTTAAAGTTTAATTAAATGTTACTTGATTTCAGATTTCCTAGAAATGCTTCCGAATAATTCATCAAAGAGAAAGTTTAAGTCGACGAATACTTTTTACATGATTTGTTTTTATAAATTTGGTTGATATTGTCCATTTCCAATATACCACTTTTCCTCGAAGATAAATAAAATAAAGTTAGTACTGCATGTCAATTTGTAACACAGTATCGTATACACATAAATATCTTGAGAATAAAATTAATATATTGTCAATCTGTATATTTCGATAACGAGACAAATCATTATTTCGCTTTAAATAATTTTATAGGTCAGTTGTTACTGGGGAATTGTCAATATTTAAAGTGATTGAGAGTTATTAAGAAATGTATGTTGCGAATATTTATGACGTTAAGTTTAAAAGAGACATCTTTTCTCGTTTATTTTGAATTATGGAATATAACTTAAGGTGACATTAAGTGCTTGGCAGTTTTATGGAGACTGGACAATTTTTTTAAATTTCGAAAGACAACATTTATTTATGTCTCAAAGGAAAACTATTTTTCAATTCTTATTACTATTAGTTCACACTCTCTCTATATATATTTATAAATCTTGTTCAAATTTTCAATCGTTAATAAAATACTTTTTATTCATCCAGTCAAGTTCAAATACATTTTTTAAAACTTACTGTGGATGACACTTGATGTTAATACAATTTTTTAAAATATTAATTCATTAATTTTAGTTTTATATGGGAGAAAAATATCAACACGCAGCCGACTTATTTCAGACATTATTTCCATTTAAAAGCACCTACTCACAAGTCTTGATATCGCAGTCGGTTAAGCTCTAAGCTCATAACCACAAGTTCCCAGGGACGAACCTCATCTCGGACGGAAGGAGATTCTCACGTACGCGAAAATAAATTTCTCTTATGTAAGATATTTAGCAGGATATAAATTTAGGAATAAATACCGTCAGTGGCAAAGCGTGTAGGTCGTTGAAAAAAAAATTATTTTTGACCTAAGTAGTAATTGACTTTAGTTTTTTTTTATATTACTCGTTATTCTTGAGCACTATTTAAAGCAGCACTTTTGGCTGCATTGGATAAGTTATTTCGCAAAATTTCTAAGGCAAATACATAATCATAATGTTAATTTTATCACTTTTTTCACTTTTTTCAACTCCAAAGTCGGCCATATCAAAAATAAAATTATGTATATTTTTTATAAATTCATTGAAAAAAAAATAATATCAACAAAAGTGGCAAGAAGGTTTCAACAAAAAAGTGTACATAATGCGAAATATATTAAGAATTTGACTTTATTATACATATTCGTACGTACATTGTAAAAAAAAAAAAAAGTTAGAAAATGCAGAAGTTATACTCAGAATCTGATTGTTAGTGCAGTTGAGAGTTTATACTCATTCTCCCGAAGACTAGAAAATTAGTTTAAACATTAATGAAATGTTATTCGGGTTCAAACTTGTTAAAAATGTTTCCGAATAACTCATGAAAGAGTAGTTTAAGTAGAAGAATCTGTTTTACAAGATTTGTTTTTATAAATTTGTTTTAGTAACTTCCCGAACACTCCTGACATTTTCTGATCAAAGGGAGTTCGCGAAATTGTGTCATAAAATAATCGAAAACGGATATTAGAATATCCATACGAAATACAGTGGTAAGAGTCAAATATAATTGTCGTTTTCATTAAACAAACAAAATCCTTAAAAATATACAACATTTTCTTGCAGCACTTTTAACAGCATAATTTACATATTTCTAACACTTTCCAACATAGTTAAAAATGTTTATGAATTCGGTTTGTCTGCCTGTCTCTTCTTCTGGCCGTCTGTCCGTCTGTTCTTCTGCCCGTCTGTCCGTGCTCTAACTCTGGTACATCTACTCGGATTGTCATTAAATTTTTATACATTGCTGAATTTTACTGTAGAATATTTTGTACTGAAATTGAAGTGTATAGAATTAACCCTTCATCTACAGGGACACACAAAAGAATTCCATTACATTATGATCTATGGCGAAAAATCGTTTGAGGCGTATTTTATTGATGTTATGATATTTCAAAAATAATTAAATTAATAAGCATTACTGAGGTGAACTATAGCATGTGTTTACCAGAGTATACAATTAGTAGCATTTCTAGTTCAATTACAAGAACGTACAAAATAATTCCTTTACATTATTAAGGGGGGAAATCGTTTGCGGTGCATTTTGAACATGTTTTGATGCTTTAAGTATAATGAAATTTAAATGGATCACCAAGATTCAACACAACATACGAGTGTGTAGGATTTATCGTTCATGTACAGAAACGCACAAGATAATTCGGTTTAAGGACTGACTATGATCTGTAATTTCTAGAAGTGCACTTTAACACTGTGATATACAATTTTCTGTAATTTTTAGTGTATTACATGTTGTTTACAATATCCGTAGATCATATACAAGTCTGCACGAAAGATTTGGAATGTAAACAGTAATTGTTGAAAATAGATTTTTAGTGAGTTATGTATTTTTTAAATTGCTTAGTTACATACCTCATTTCATCGTACGAAAAAATAAATAACCTAATTATTATATCCCAATTCTGTTAGTGTTGGAAAGTATTTCATAATTTATGCCGAATGCATGATTTTACTTACCCATCATACGTAGTATAGGGTAAGTCAGGTAATCGTTTTGAAAATCGAGAAACAATTTTTGACGGATTTACACATTTCAGACACTGGAGATTCCGGAAAACATATTTTTAGAAAAAAAAAAAATATTTGCCGTCCGTCTGTCTGTGTGTGTGTTTGTTTGTGTGTGTGTGTGTGTTTCTGTAAACGCTATATCTCAAGAACAAATTGAGATCGAGACTTGAAATTTGGTATGTACTTAGTATGTAATAATGGGAAGAAGCTTATTGAATTTCAGCAACCTCGATTATCCAGAGCTGTTTTTTTCGGACTCTCGAAATATTCGTTCTGATAAAAGGTATATAAAAATTTTCGAAATTGTTTATTTTAAGGCGTGAATATAAAAGACAATAAAAAACAAATTTTGCATAAAGAATGAAGACGATCGGATAATGAGTTGCCCAGATATTTTTAACTCTATTTTCCACACTCTTCGATTTTTCATGACCCTCTATTTCATTCAAATTTCCATTCAAAGATATATTTTAATTGTAAATGAGACGCTTTATCCGACGCAGTTAACTGTTAATTAATAGGATTATCATTTTTAGAGTTATATGGATGTTTCTCTTACACAATTCAGCAATTCAGCAATACAGCATTTAAAGCGAGGCTAACGAAAAAGACAGGTTATGTATTTTATAAATAGATTATCCATGTTTTATTTTCATATTTTATATTATGCATATCCATGAAGGGTAACTATTACGGTGGCCCTCAACGACTAGTTTAATATGTAGAGGGTCTCAAAATCACATTTTATTAATAGCATTATTTAGTAGATACTATTCCCAATAGATTGGTTTTTATATCGATTCTCGAAATACTCGTTCTGATAAAAGATATCCAAAAATTTTCTAAATTGTTTTTTTTAAGGAGTGAATATAAAAGACAATAAAAAAACATAAATTTTGCATAACGAATGAAGTCGATCGGATAATGAGTTGCCGAGATATTTGTAATAATATTTTCCAAACTCTTCGATTTTTCATGACCCTGTATTTCACTCAAATTTTAATTCAAAGATATATTTTAATTGCAAATGAGACGGTTAATCCGAAGCAGTAAACCGTTAGTTAATATGATTATCAATTTTGGAATTATAAGGATGTTTCTTTTATGCAATTCAGTAATAGAGAGCATTTAAAGTTTAGGACGTCATCAAGCCAGGATTTTATTCGAATTGCAATGCCTTTTATAAATAGTTTCCACATGTTTTATTTTCATATTTTTATATTATGCATATCCATGATGGGTAAGTATTACGGTGGCCCCCAACGACTAGTTTCGTTCTTGTTAACTATGGTGTAATTTATTGTCTTGAACACTGAAATAAGAGTACACCATGTAACATCAAGATAAAAACGTCTAATGTTCTGAAGATTTTAATGTTGTAGAGTTAGTTTTGAGGTAAAAAATCAAATGACTAAATAAACAAATTTCTTGCCCACAGCTCCAATAAGATGTGTGCGGGCATAACGTAAGCGGTGCAAAAATGAATTCAAATGTCATTTTTTGAAATTTATAAAAATATTTTAAGTCTTGCGGCGTAAATGTCTTACACTCAGCGGCGTGCAAATTACGTTCATTTATCAGGGATAGGACAAAAATCATAAAATAGATTCATAAAAAACAGTGCATGAAATAAATGTAGGCAAATTTGTATGCAGTTGTAAAAGTATAATATAAATGTTAGCTGCTTAATTACAACTAGAGTCCTGTGAAATATTAGCGTAAAATTAAACTAGTCATTGAGGGCCGCCGTAATGCTTACCCATCATGAATATGCATAATATAAAATATGAATATAAAACATCTGTAAACTATTTATAAAATGCATTGCAATTCGAATAAAATCCTGGCTTGATAACGTCATAAACTTTAAGTCGAGGCTAACGAAAAAGAAAGGCTACCGTGGTGCTTTAAGCGTATCTTTCTTTACAGACCGCTCTAGAGTCACGTGATGCTTGAATGCACCAAAGCAGGTGTACGAAAAGAGCATCACGTCACACTAGCGGTCTGTAAAAAAAGATAAGTGGAATGTACCGCGGTAACCTGTCTTTTTCGTTAGCCTCGCTTTAAATGCTCTATTGCTGAATTGCTGAATTGTGTAAGAGAAACATCCATATAACTCTAAAAATGATAATCCTATTAATTAACAGTTAACTGCGTCGGATTAAGCGGCTTTTTACTAATTAAAATATATCTTTGAATTAAAATTTGAATGAAATACAGGGTCATAAAAAACCGAAGAGTGCGAAAAATAGGATTACAAATATCTCGGCAATTCATTATTCGATCGACTTCATTCTTTATGCAAAAGTTATGTTTTTTTATTTTCTTTTATAGTCACTCCATAAAATAAACAATTTCGAAAATTTTTATATACCTTTTATCAGAACGAATATTTCGAGAGTCCGAAAAAAATAGTTCCGGATAATCGCGGTTACTGAAATTCAATAAGCTTCTTCCCATTATTACATACTAAGTATATACCAATTGTCTCTATCTCAATTTGTTTGGGAGAGCGTTTATAGGCACACACACAGACACACAGACAGACGGACGGCAATTTTTTTTTTCTAAAAATATATTTTTCGGAATCTTCAGTGTCTGAAACGTGTAAATCCGTCATTTTTGTTTTCGATTTTCAAAACGATTACAAGACTTACCCTACTATGTATGATGGGTAAGTAAAAAAATAGCAAATAGTTCCCCTAAAGAAATAGCTGTTTTTTAAACCTCGGGTTACCTCAAAATTTATTTTTTGTCTTTATTCTTTTTCACTGTTTTTCTATACTTTTTAGTTAAGTGAACTTTCTTGTTAAGGTTAAAACAAATCTTCTTATAAAAACAGAACAAAAAAGTTAAGAAGGGATCACTCAACAGTTTATATTTTACTTTATAAATAGTTAAGCAATGTGATTTCGCATCGCACTTTTAAAATGAAGAAAAAAAAACCTAAAATTTGTTATGTATATATTGTGAGTATGCATAATTTATGAAATATATATTTGACTAAAACTTTCATATTTATATTTATTAGGTTAATTTTCGATAGGCAAATAATCTCTTGTGACATAATAAAGTACTATATTAGTTAATAAACATTTCAAGAATTTAGACGGTTCTATTTTTTACATTTTAAAAGAATTAGAACAAGTATGTTTAGAAATTGTGTTCTGGGTTTATTTTTCCATACATTCTATAATCATTTTCAATTTTATTTCATACTTGCTGACACGCCTGGCGTTGCCCGATTCCGTGTAATAAAGTTAAATGTTTTGAAAAACGAAACTCCGGCCACGGTATACGATGCCTTCGGCACCGTATACAGGGCATGCTCGTACGCTCCGGAAAATCTTTTATTTTCCCCTTCCACCGCCAGGGGAACATTCATTTCTAAACAAAGCTCTTTCCGAACGAACCTCTGAGACAGGTCTCAGCTTCCTACGGCACTGTATAGTAGGTTTGCTGCAAAATTGAGCTGGTTTGGTGAAGATGGGAACATTATTAGACGAGTTATTGAAATAAGGCACAGTTAGAGAAAATAACATTGAGGGAGGTGCTGGGGGTGGGGATGTTCAAGGTCCTTCAAAAAATGAGTAATTAGGAGGACCACTATGCATCATTAAAAATTCTTTCGCTTAGTTAAGCTCGTAAATTAATTAAAAATTTGACTTAAACTATTATTCCGAAATAGTGGTAACTGCTACTCATAAATTTACTTTAATATTATAGAGAGTGACTATTAAGTTAATTATAATGTTTGTAATCAGTTGCGTTAAAATCGGAAAGATAGTTGCTGAGTTATAAAAACGGGGCATAGTTAGAGCAAAAAACCTTGAAAGAGGGGCCGGAGGGGGAGGAGTATTGAAGTGTCCTTCAGTAAATCACTGATTAGGAAGACCACTATGTATCTTCCAAAAATCGTTCGTTTGGTTAAGCTAGGAATTTAATCACAAATTTGGCTTAAACTATTATTCGGAAATATTGGTAACCGCTACTCATAAACTTAGTTTAATGTTATGAAGGTTGACTATTAAGTTAATTATAATGTTTAGAATCTTTTGCGTTGAAATCGGAAATATAGTTGCGGAGATATGGAAATGGGGCATAGTTAGAGAAAAAAACCTTGAAGGAGGGACTGGGGGGAGAGAATGCTCAAGTGCTCTTCAGCAAATGACTAATTAGGAGGACCATTATGCATCTTTAAAATTTCCTACGTTTGGTTAAGCTAGGAACTTAATTACAAATTTGGCTTAATCTATTATTCGGAAATAGTGGTAACCGCTACTCATAAATTTAGTTTAATGTTATAGAAAATATATGCCTGGAAAAATGTTTCAATCAAATGTTTTGTCTGTGTAATTTGTCGTGTGCAGGTGGCGCTACATTAGCATGTCTGTACGCCGGTAACTGCAATCCATATTCACACTATTTCGTTAGAAGTCGTTATCAATGTATCGCTACTCTGGTTTATTTAATTTCTTCTGCGAGGACTCTATACAACCAACCAACCGAAGGAAAAAAGCGTATTTTTGATGAGAGTTCCTTGTAGATTTTAATTAATATTTCAGTAAATAATTAAAATAATAAAATTGTGACTCTCAGGTGCACCAGGAGAGGGCTTGGACTACCTAAATCTGAATGTTTAGGCTTCTAGATACGCTAGAATTTCCTAGTCATCGCAGACTAACTTTCTTTTATTAGTATAGACAAAACAATAAAACTCTGCATGCGCTACAATCATTTAAGTATGTGGGCCTACTGAGTTCTACTTTGACTTCTTGATAATGGACCCTGTGATGCTATACAGCATATGTCCCAGTCAGGTGGTCAACATAACACCGGACTCCCAGTGTTTAGTTCCCAAATAAGCTCTGTACTCATTTTATCAAACCGAAAAAGATGAAACCTTGAGTAAACCTTGTTCATGTCCGGAGTCGTTCTCTAGATCTATAGAGTGGTACGCTGACCACTAAGTTACCGGGCTTCTGTAATAATAATAATACCTCATTAAATACAAGGAATTAATCAAAATTACATACATTCTGTATGTTATTCATGACGCAAAACATACATCAATTTAATCTCCTTTAGTGAAATAAACTCATAAGCATTATCTTAATTAGAAGAGAGAAAGTGAATTACCCATTGTCAAAGAGTTTCACGGGAAAAGCACAAGTGAAAATCCAACCGAGGAACCAATACAACTTTGTGCAACATTTTATACGTCACGAGATTTTTTTTATGACTTTGAACTCATGAAATTTTTTCTCTTGTCAAGGATTCACGAATAATAATTTTGCTACTCACTTTTTATAATGTAGACTTAAAGTGCAGAGCTGTATTTCAAGCTGCAACCTAGGCAATTGTGGAGATCACTTTAACACAAAAATATAATTTTTTATATACCTTTAAGTGTACTGTAATCACTTTTAATATATATTTATATTTAGACATTTATGTTACCAAATTACTTTGAATGAATACAGAGTATGTACCAAAATATAACTTATTCGATGCTAGTTCTTTCCAATGCGATAAAGCAAAATTAAACGTTTAAACTAATACTATTAAACATCTACTTACTCGCTAATACTACTTTAAACTCCTAATTATGCCTTATACACGTTCATTACTTTTCACATCAGAAGACACCTTTTAAAATATTATTCCACGCTACACGAAGAATTTTAAAAACTTTTATGTACAATATTTCATTTTACAATATAATTACATTATAAATACTGAATGTATTTTACTGTGTATATTTATTATATACTTATTATCTGTAAGAAATTTAATAATGTTTAATATGTACAATTTATTATTTTTTATAACACTCACTACATTTACATAAATAACGATTTGATGTTACGATTAGATGATATGCCATCCATCGGAATCATGTGGAAATTGTTCATATTTCAATTGTAATTACTTCAAAAATTATTCAATTTCTTGAACTTACAAAATAGCTAAATACATTCAAAGAAGCATGAAATAATTTTTCCGAAGGCTGGATTCAATATGTTAATATATATACATGCACTGAACAAGAATCGGAAATTTGTTATAACGAAGCTTCCAAAATTTTGTACATTCATTTAAAATTACGATTCCATCCGCTTTATGAAACATATGTTGATTTCATGATTAATATTCTTTGATTACGAATAGTTTCATACAATATGTAATTTTATTTCCTGCTTTAAAACGTATCCGTGAGAAGATTTCGTGCCATTTATTAGGAAATACGTAGTTTATGTATGACTTATTGAATACAATATTATAGAAATGTTCAGAAACTTCCATGCCAGGGTGAATTAATTCAACTTTATTTAAGAAATAGTTTACGTATTAAATTAGTCTTATGGAAAGAAATTGGTTATTAAAGCGATATTTATTATATATGAATCTGTGCATGTGAGTTATTTATTTAAATTGTATGTGTAAAATATATGAATTATCCATTTCTCAGATAATTCCAAATAAAGTTGTGAGGTACTTTTCCGGGGTGTTCGCTTAAAGCAGGGTATAGCACAGATCTAACAAAAACACAACAATTTAGTTATATCAGTAATAATAGACTGGGAGTAGAGCGATTGGATTTAAAGCAGATGATCAAGAGTATGCTCAATTTTACGAAAACATGAGAGGTTGAGGGGGGGGGGGGGCGCTTTCCCAAAAATTATTACATTCAACTCAATTAACTCGGTTAAAAAAGGCATCACTGTTTGCTCTGAAGGACTTTAAAAAAGTCTCTTTAATAGGTGAATCCTTACAAAACGGAGTCCCGTGGATTCCAATGACTCTTTATTCGTAGTAGAAAACTTAACTTCTTACTAAAACGTCGGAATCTGACAGCCGTAGACTCTCAAAACAACTAGTAAAGTGATCCGCTTGAAGTTAACACATGACTCAATGTCACGATAGAACTCTCAGACACGAGGTTAGGATACGTTCAAAATCCGTTAAATGCATCGCCTACAACACTAATTATATAGCAACTACACAACCACAGTTACCTAATTAATATATCATTTCATAAATAACCGTGAGAATCAATTTCTCGGAGATTCATACATACTTTGCAAAATTTAAAGCACTGACAGGATAGGCCGAATTCCCACACAAATGCTATAATTCTGGATACCATGATTGTACGCAAAATCTCAAAGCTCACTCCACCACTAGCCGACTCGAGCATCCTTATAAAAGGGTAGCTAGGCACTCTACTGCAAAGTTTCTCTGAATTTCTAATTAAATACATACATAAAAATAATATATGTTTCCAAAGTATATAATATTGTTTTTAATATAGCTAAAATTATAGACATCGTTCGGATTTTTTTTTTACCTATGCTGTATGTTAACTATCTGCTTTTTGCGCGACTGAAAACGGTTCTTTTAACATACTTTATAACACTTTCCAACATAGTTGAAAAATGTTTATGAATTCAGTTTGTCTGTCTCTCTGTTTTTCTGTCGTCTGTCTGTTTGCCGTCTGTCCTGATTTAACTCACGTAAATATACTACGATTGCCCTGCAATTGATATGTATTGTTGAAGTATAGTACGGCATCTTGGGTATGGAAAATAACGTGCGTAGTATTTAAAGTTCGCTTACAGAGATTCTCAAAAGTATTAAGTTACATTACGGGTTATAAGGAAAAATAGTATTTTAATGATGTTACATTATTTCAAACACTTTGAAATTGACCACCAGGTTCTCACTATGGACTATGATGTGCAGAGCATTCATCATTCATTTACAGAGACACTCAAAGTAATTAGATTACAGTACTATAAGTGCTCTTTCAGTTTTTGTACGCCTTTTTAAATCGAACTAATTTGTTGAATATTACTTGGTTTGTATCAATTCTATCGATAATATACACGGTTGCACACAAGATCTCGAGTACATTTCCGTTTATTGACTGAAATTTCTGAAGAGGAATTTCATCTGTTCTATACGTTTCCCAAGGGTGAGTAAATTTTAGAATACTGTAAACTATGCACATAGAAATCAATTGATCCTATTCAGGGCTGTACAAAAGAGTTCAGTTACTTTCTCGACTATTAACGCTAATTGCTGACACTCTGTTTTCATACGTGTTATACGTTTTTCAAACATGGTGGTATTTGATTTGTGTTTATTGTTTTCACTACATGTACATATTTTTATAAAATCACTTATGTTATTCCGTATTATTCTTAGTACTAGTACATTGCTGTACTTAAATTATGTTAACTGTTTACTGTTAATACCCCTATATAATTATTCAAGTTTTTCTCCATATAAGTATTTTTATACACTCGATGCTACTATTCAAACTATGATTATTTTCTTTGTCAATATCGTATTTATTAATTGTTTATCGTTCAATAAGTGAGCATTTAGTATTGTTTTGTACTTTTTGTTTTCTCTCAACTTTAATAATTATCTTTCAAGGCTTTGCCGCATAGTAAACAAATATGCTGGGCTGGGCTAGTTGAGCTTAAGCCGAAAGATAGGGCTCCCCGCCCGGTCGGACTTTGACTTTGTTTACTTCGACACTGGGTGGACTAGTAGAGGTTTACCACATGTATAGGTCTCCACACCTAGTAGACCTAGCTCACGTAGACATAATATTTGACCATATTGCACTTTGAAGTTTTTTTTTTTTTTACAGTATTCTGAATATAATGAAAAATGTTTCATAATTTATGTTTATCGCATACTTTTCGTTCTTGTTAATTTTTTAATAAAGATGTATTCATTTATGTAAATATGGAATTTCGTATTAGATTTTTCACATTTTTCCTGTTATGCTAGAAATATTAAAACACAGATGTATTTCCTCTGCCAATACATTACTTTAATATGTTTAAAATTTAATTATAAAATAATAAATTAATTTTAAGACAGTTTTTCTGTTAGACGGGCGGAGTTGTTAAATCGCCAAATATTCTTTATGGTTACAATTTATACGATTTACAACAAAAATGAAGTTAATTGTATGTCAAACCACGCTCTCTAAAATATCCCAACTCTCTGTGAAACTGCAAAAATAAAATATTTTAAACACCAAATATACTCGGTTTTAATAATAGTGTAATATAAATTAAAATAGTACTACATAGTACTAAATACTAACAATCAAATATAAATTAAAATTAAAAAGTGTAATATTTTTATTACGCTTTTATTTCCCTTGCAACAATTAGTACTAAAGTTATTACCTTATTTTGATTTAATTTAGCGTACACCAATTATTCGTTTGTAATCCATCATTAGTTTCATAGCAAAATTTCTATAACAATTCATTAAATACAAAGTATTGTTTTCCAAATTCAACTTTATATATTTTCTCTGTATTATTCCATTATTGTAATGATTTATCTCCAAGGTTTATGCCGCTGTTCTGTAGCATATTTCAAGAAATTAAAATACAACATACTGTATCATACAATATACAACTGGCACAAAATAACGTAATTGATCCTGTTACATAAAATAATATACTATATATAGTTACAATGGAAATGAAACGGTAATGTAGAAATTCTGAGTAAAATGCATCATTAGGATATAATGACATTTACAAGAGCTTCGAGTATAGTGCAGAGAATCGGAGAGCTTATTTAGTTTCAAAAGCGAATGATAAAATGCATTTTACAAGCTATTAAAATTCTTGTTTAGGTTAAGAATGGAGAACAATTGAATTAGCTTTCTAGAAACTGGTTGCAATTTTATACATACAAAAGGAATCAGCAATTTAAATTATTTAGCGTACGCCAATTATTCGTATGTAATCCATCATTAGTTTCATAGCGAAATTTCTATAACAATTCATTAAATACAAAGTATTGTTTTCCAACTTCAACTTTATATATTTTCTCTGTATTATTTCATTATTGTAATGATTGATATCCAAAGTTTAAGTCGTTATTCTTTAGAATATTTCAGGAAACGAGTAACTAAAATACAACATACTGTATCATACAACATACAACTGGCTCAAAATAACGTAATTGATCCAGTTACATAAAATAATATACTACATATAGTTACAATGGAAATTAAACGGCAATGTAGAAATTCAGAGTAAAATGCATCATTAGGATAAAATGACAGTTACTAGAGCTTCGTGTAATTTAGTGCAGAGAATCGGATAGCTTATTTAATTTCAAAAGCGAATGATAAAATGCATTTTACAAGCTATTAAAATTCTTGTTTAGGTTAAGAATGGAGAACAATTGAATTAGCTTTCTAGAAACTGGTTGCAATTTTATACATACAAAAGGAATCAGCAATTTAAATTATTTAGTGTACGCCAATTATTCGTATGTAATCCATCATTAGTTTCATAGCGAAATTTCTATAACAATTCATTAAATACAAAGTATTGTTTTCCAACTTCAACTTTATATATTTTCTCTGTATTATTTCATTATTGTAATGATTGATATCCAAAGTTTAAGTCGTTATTCTTTAGAATATTTCAGGAAACGAGTAACTAAAATACAACATACTGTATCATACAACATACAACTGGCTCAAAATAACGTAATTGATCCAGTTACATAAAATAATATACTACATATAGTTACAATGGAAATTAAACGGCAATGTAGAAATTCAGAGTAAAATGCATCATTAGGATAAAATGACAGTTACTAGAGCTTCGTGTAATTTAGTGCAGAGAATCGGATAGCTTATTTAATTTCAAAAGCGAATGATAAAATGCATTTTACAAGCTATTAAAATTATAGTTTAGGTTAAGAATGGAGAACAATTGAATTAACTTTCTAGAAACTGATTGCAATTTCTAGTTACAAAAGTAATCAGCAATTTAAATAATTTTGAATTGTGTAAATTACATAAACGAAGACAATGTTATAATACATAGCATTCTTTTGCTTTAAATTTCTAAATCACAAATCTGAAGTTTATATAAATATTAAAATCGGAAAGGTTTTAGATTAACAGTAGCAAAGAAAATAGACGCATTTGAAAACTTTTCTTTCTTTTATAGGATAACTAGCTGACCCGTCCATCGTTGTACAGGCCCCTGACAATAACCTTAATCTGTACTCAAGTTTCTATGATTTTTTTAAGAAGCTGCACCAAGAGCCCCAAGAAGGAGATTAATATTCAGAATTGACGGTATCTCGGGTCCAAGAAATTTTTTGTCGTTCAAGTAGTAGCTGGAAGCCTTAAGAAGTTGTTGTGAAAAAAAGCTAGTGAATAGGAAGATTTTTAAGGGAGCTATAGAAGGGGGCACAAAACGGCCAACTGATAGTTTTGAGCACGGCCTTAAAAATAAAACATCTAAAAATGTCCTAGTACTTAGCGCTTTAAATCTTAAATTATTCAAAATTAAGCATAGGGTATAAATTAATCATTAGAATAATTTTTTAAAGAAATGCTAATAAAGGGGCCCTAGAGCCCCAATAAAAATATGAGAGTGGTGGACCGGAGAGAAGAGTCCAACACTGAACTTGAAAGTTATGCAGCCCCTTGGACCAGGGACTTAATTGGAATATAGACTTGGGAGACTAACTAAATGGAGAAAAGGTCATACAAACAAAGAAGATCGGATTAAAAGGGGGTAAGTTATTAACATTTTAGGAAACAAAATCTTTAACGGGCCCTGTACCTAACCCTAGGGGGGCAGTGTCTTAACTGGAACGCAGAAATGGGGGAAAAGCGAAATGGAGAAAGGGTCCCAGAAACGAAAAGTATCCGTTAAAAATGGGACAAATTATAAACAATTTAAGGCAAAAATGTTAATTGGCCCCGGGTCTTTAAAAAAGAAAAAGTTGAGCCTTAGGTGCATCGGTTCTTGCCTTGGAATGTCCGCACCCAAATATTTAGACTTTTACGCGCGGTAGATTTCGTTAACCATCGCACACAGAGACACAGACAAACAAAATTCTTTTATTTGTATAAATAAATATTTTATATTATATATATATACTTAGATATTGGTCATTTGGTAAATTCCCATTCTTTTTCATCCAGTTCTTGTGAATTTTTATTTTGTGTACAATAGCTCAAATCTTGCACTTTTTGAGTTCATTGTAGCTCGTTCAAGGATGAAATTGCACCAGGATGAATTGTACAATGTGTATTAATATAGGCTTGATAATTTTATCAATGATTTAACATTTTTTTTAATATTTCATTTTTGTATTTTCTGTCATAACAAGTATGGATTTCATTTTTCAATTTTTCCCATTTGTGTATGATGAATTATATAATGTGGTCTATATTACAGTTATATACATACATATATATACTTTGGAGCTCGAAACGTTTTAAATGTTCTTTATCTTTAATTTTGCGTGATTTTATTAAATATAGGATTTTAATGTTTTTATAGATAAGGTAAAGCCAGGAGAGATGGCGCGGTCGAAGAGATTGCGCACAAAGAGGTTAAGGGGGAAGGGGTAGAGTGCGCGTGCAGTGACTCAAGGTAGTTGTACAACAGCAGTACTGTAGTGTCTACTTGAATGTGAACTTTGATTGTTTCAGGCGTCTAGGATAAATCATTGCTATTTGTTTTATTTTCTTTATTTGTTTTATTAATGGACACAAATGGACAATACAATATGTAACGATGCAACATAAACTAACTTATCAAAATTGTGGCTTGAATTACTTCATGGTTACAAATATGGAAATAAACATCCAAGTGAAAAATAAAAAATAACGTACGTAACTTTAAAAAGTGCTTGAAAATTAAATGATAGGGTTTCAAATAACTTCATAGACCGTGCAATTACAGAATATTCTTAATTGTTTTGATAATGGCTCAGATTGAGCCTAAACATGCCAACAGTCTAATAAATTTTATTTGATTGTTTATAATCTTTTTATTTTAGACCTTTTATCAATTAAAAGAAGTTCATTTATTTGATTAATAAAAATATCTAATTTCTGGAAAACATTATTGTTGCTCGTTATATTAACGTTTAAATAACGTAATATTTTATTTCTGAAGAACATATACATTTACTGAAAATCAAGTGTTTTCTTACATGTTTAAAATGCTGCGAAAAATGCATTACAAATACATTACAAATTGTGAAAAAAAAAAAAGCATCTTAGATTGTTTGTCACCTAAGAACGTTTAATTAAATTTACAGGTATGACGTTTGCTTATTTTTCCGCTTTGTGTGGCACGAAAAAAAAATCTAAATTACAGATTTTTCTTTCTTTAATTATTAAGTAGTATCTAGGTAGAATATATAGTTTGTCAAATTTAATTCTAGTGTAGTATTACGTTTCTAATTCTTATTTTGTAGTGACAAATACTCATTTTAAATTTTGGAATAAATGCATGGTTTCGTGCTTCTTTTTGAAATAGGATATACATAGAAATTAATTCAAAACAATTACAAGAGCAATAATTACAGGTTAACACTTTACATTAATTCATACCTTTATGTTATTATATAAAGATTAAATATTTATGTTATTCTTACTTTGATTATATATTTCTGTACATAATGCAACGAGCAACTGCAGTTACTATAAGTGCATACTTAGAAAAAATTGAAAAACTTACAGAAATTTCTTCTCATGAGGATATATATGTCTATCAAAAAAATTTCTGCGGAACCTCGATGTAGCGTCCGTAAAAAATAATGAACTTTTTTTTGTTTGGCGATTTATCGTCGTTTGACGCCACAATGAAATTTTTAAATATATGCTTTTCGGATAAATAATCTCTAAAAAAATATTTTTCTACTCTTCATATTGAACTAGTGTAAGTAAGTTTAACTTATACAAATACACTTTTATAACACAATTTTGTCATATACATTTATATGTAAGTGAAATTTATCCATCATATTATACGGTTTAGAACAAAATTTAAATCGATTAAAATTGTTTCAAGCTTAAAATTAATGGTTCTATTACGAGCACTGGTAATTCGGATTTAATACTGTTAGTGTAGGAGACAAGAGAAAGGTATTGTTGCCTAAGAAACAACGAGTAATTCAATGTAGAAATTTATGACGGCAGCAATCTTAATCAGTCAGTTACATTTAAAATACACTTACAATTTATCCAGCCGGTGAAACCGCGTAAAATTTAACAAATACAGCAAGAAGCAACTGATATTAGTATAGAAAGTTATAGAAATAATAGCGAAATATTTTATCGTTTAAGTTTGAATTCATTAAAATGTGCATTTAAACACTCATTTAACAAGCAATTTCCAAAAGTATTGCTTGCCAAATCAAGTCTTTTTACGCTAAATATTCGGAAGTATTTTATTTTTTACAGATATTTTACTGGGATTCCGCAGTTAAATTTGACTGATCCTTGAGTAGTTTCTTTTGAAATTTTTTCAAAATATTCTGCTTTAACCTTCCTAATTAGGAAGAGGTTCTATTTTTCTGAAGTAAAAGACAAGGGACTTTTAGGTGTCTTTCATAGACCTTCGTAATTATATAAATAAGTATCACCTATATTCTTCTTCTGGTCCGTCCGTCCATCTGTCCGAATTTAACAGCGCAAAAACTACAAAACCGAATGATTTGAAAATTAATATATAAAATAGTTGCAGAATTATGTCGAGTCATTTCAAATTTTATGAAAATCGAATGAAAACTTAAAAAGATATTTATAAAAGTTTTCTTCAGTCTATTAAACCTGTCATACGTAATTAATTCAATGATATCCCATGATAGGTAATGATTCTATATTGCCTTGGTGATTACGCCCTGTTTAAGATGGACTCCTATCCTTTAATCTACGGACAGATTTTGGGCTAGATGTTTACGGAGAAATAGATATTAAATGGGAAAAGAGTCTAAATATGGATTTCAAGTTCAAAAAATTTTCAAAGCTAGGCTAAAGTTTTCCTTTGGAATTTTCTGTAAATGTCAACAAAAGATAAAATGTTGCCAACTTAAAATGTACTTATTTTATTAAGGAAATTAATCCTATCATAACAGACGATATAAATCGTCTTTTCTAATTTTTTCAGTGAAATAATAACGAAGATTTTTTTAGATTTTCTTGTACTGGATATTTCCGCATAATATAATTTTAATGTAATTAATTTTAATGTAATTAATTTTAATGTAATTAACAGAATTATAATTAATTGTTTGTAAAAGTGCATTGAAACTTAATTGCATTAAATAAAATGAATATCTATAATATGAAAATCTGTACATAAAATATATTATGTATTCATGCCCTTTTGCATAAGAGTGCAACAGCTATTGCACCAAGATCTGAATATTTATAAAATCTACTTATAATACGAACGCACATTATTTGTCACGTTCGACGTACAATTTCCAACTTGTTTGTTTCGGTTACAAAGAAAAAAGTTGGACCTTAGGTCTTTTTGTTTTTATTTATTGGTATTTCACATATATATTAAAATTTCTGATGTTAAAAAAAAAATAATAATAAATTAATAATACGTCTTGTGTGACGGAAGGTACCTGCAGGTGCGTTCTGTGAACTTGTTTAGTGAACTTGAAGAACGACTGTTTTTACAGTTACAAGCATCTGAAACAAATTGGTTCGCCAAATTATGAAAGGGCATTCATTTCACTGCAACTTTCACCAAAAGGTTGAGAAATTTTTTATTTTGGATGAAATGGTGGTCATTTGAACAAAATAAGTTTATGTTTTCACTCTTTTTTTACTTTATTGGAGCTTGAAAAAATAATTAATCAATGCACTGTAAAAAATGACCAATGTTTTTTATTTTATGAAAATATGCTATAACCACGAACGAAAATATAATATAATCTTCTAAGTTATCAGAAATTTCAAATAGAATGTTACATTGTCTTTTGAATCCCCAGAATCGAATACATTTTCAAAATTTAAAGAATAATTTATAAAAACAAATTATTTTTAGCTGCCCGAATTTTTCAGAAACGTTTCCGAAGGGATTTTATAGTGTATTAATTAGTGTCCACAGCCTGGAATACCTGTTTTTCGAATGCTATCAATTCTGAAGTAAACATTTTCATGCTCCAAAAAAATTTTTAACAGACAAACATGCAAAATTAACAGCGTTAACAATAACATTAAAATTAAGATTATTTCTTTACTCTTTCATGTGTAAATTAACTTATGCGACTGAAAACGTGTACTTGAGAATGGATAACATTCGAAAAACAGGTATTCCAGCCTGAAGACACTAATTAATACACTATAAAAACCCTTCGAAAACGTTTCTGAAAAATTCGGGCAGCTAAAAATAATTTGTTTTTATAAATTATTCTTTAAATTTTGAAAATGTACTCGTTTCTGGGGATTCAAAAGACAATGTAACATGCTATTTGAAATTTCCGATAACTCAGAAGATTATATTATATTTTCGTTCGTGGTTATAGCATATTTTCATAAAATAAGAAACATTGGTCATTTTTTACAGTGTGGAAATTATACGTTTTGGTGGTATAAACTCTAGCAAAAACAATTACCTTCCTTATAAAAGAATGAAGGAAATCGGTCGGATATGTCTTGAGAAAAATGGTTGCCCAGTTTGAAAAACATGGTTTTGTAGACTCGTTTCGACATAGTTTTGAGAAATATTTAATTTTTAATTAATTAATTAATTAATTTTTTTGGAGATGGTTTCAACATGGTTTTGAGACGAAATAAAATTGGAGCTTATAGCTTAGCGTAAAAAAAGCCTTTTTTTGACTGATGTGGCGTTACATTCAACAAGGAAAAAGATTTTAAGGAATTGGAACATCACGAAACTGCATTTTGATAAAAAACTACGTATCTAAATATGCTAAAAATGCGTAAAAAAAAGCGAAAATTTTGACCAAAAGAAGTAGAATTAATCGTGAACGCAAAGACCTGCTGCGTAATAATATCCTTTATACAATAAATTAATTGTTGCTGTAATATGTACAAACACAAAAATACAGTTTTAAGACATTAGAACTATTTATGATGTTAAAATTAGATCTCAAACTTCCTTAGCGCTTTCGACTAAACATTTGTCATCATCAGAGTATAAAACGAGTCGAAAATCACTACGTATGCTAAACTACGTATCTAAGTATGCTAAGAATGTGAAATGAAAAGCGAAAATTCTTACCAAAAGAAGTAGAATTAACCCTGAACGCAAAGACCTGCTGCGTAATAATATCCTTTATACAATAAGTTAGATTTCAAACTTCCTTAGCGCTTTCGACTAAACATTAGTCATCATCAGAGGATAAAACGAGCCGAAAAAAAAATGTATAGTGATTTTCGACTTGTTTTCGAACCATACGCAATAATGAATGTACCGATAGATTCTTAAAAATTCGCACTACGCGGCCTTCTGAAAACTATACAACAATACCAAGTATTTAATTTACAGTTTTTGCAGTAAGCAAATGTAATAATTGAAATGGATAATTATTTGATTGTTTTACCTTTTAAATATATTTTATTTATAACTTATAATAAACTGTTAATGGTAAATTTTACGAAACGTAATATTTTTATTTATCTTTGTTTTTCAACTCAAAATTTCCAAATATTTTTCTGAATAATTAAAATCTTAATCTTAATAACGAACTCAATAATTAATTACGATCTCAATAATTAACTATGGCAAGTAAATTATAGGTATTAATTTTCGCTCTCAATAATACGAAAACGATCTTTTAGTTTCTTCATAATCTAAAAGAATGCATTAATTTTTACACAAAGTCAAATATTTCCCTTTCAAAATTAATAATAAAAATAATTTAAATCATTAAAAAAAGTTGATCTTGTAATAATTCAATACATCCTGAATGTACATACCTTATGTTAATGGTAAATTTTACGAAACGTAATCTTTTCCTTTATTTTTGATTTACTACTCAAAATTTCCAAATATTTTTCTGAATAAATAAAAGCTTCATCCTAATAACGATCTCAATAATTAATTAAGGTCTCAATAATTAACTATGGTAAGTAAATTATAGGTATTAATTTTCGCTCTCAATAATACGAAAACGATCTTTTAGTTTCTTCATAATCTAAAAGAATGCATTAATTTTTACACAAAGTCAAATATTTCCCTTTCAAAATTAATAATAAAAATAATTTAAATCATTAAAAAAAGTTGATCTTGTAACAACTCAATACATCCTGAATGTACATACCTTATGTTAATGGTAAATTTTACGAAACGTAATCTTTTCCTTTATTTTTGATTTACAACTCAAAATTTCCAAATATTTTTCTGAATAATTAAAATGTTAATCCTAATAACGATCTCAATAATTAATTAAGGTCTCAATAATTAACTATGGTAAGTAAATTATAGGTATTAATTTTCGCTCTCAATAATACAAAAACGATCTTTTAGTTTCTTCATAATCTAAAAGAATGCATTAATTTTTACACAAAGTCAAATATTTCCCTTTCAAAATTAATAATAAAAATAATTTAAATCATTAAAAAAAGTTGATCTTGTAATAAATCAATACATCCTGAATTTTTTTATTTTAAAAATATGCTTATGTACATTTTATATTATTTTACAACTTTATTATTATGTAAATTATAATAAAGTTGTATTATTAATTTTTTTTTCTCCAAAGGTATAATTTGTATTTATTGTCAATAGGTGGCGCCAGAACAGTATTTAAGAAATATATCTAAAATACCGGTAGATCATCGCAAAGCCTCGAAAGGTATCATCGCTATTTCTGAAAAAGTACTTAGAGGAATAAAATTCTTACAGAAATAAATTTAAAAAATCCTTTAAATTATTTAAAGACTTTAATATGCTTTTACGAATATTTTAAGAGCATAATCGGATTTTTTAATGAAACGTTCAAAGAGTCATTCATGGAATAGATATGGAATTTGTGTTTTTGAATGGTAACATTATTTGTTTGTTTAAATCAGGTAATCGGATGTTTAATCGGTTATTTTTAATTTAAAACTTAAAACATTATAACTGGATATGATATACATGTTTTATACGAAAATATGCTGAACAGACATTATTTCAAGTAGAAGAAATTATCATTTAATGGTTATGTGTTAGCATATCTTTTTCAGTAAGCCTAACATGGCGTTTAACTACGGTCGACTCGCAGATCAGAGTGGTACAGCCCGGTACCGTTACAGACAGATTCTCGCCTTTGGATTTTATTATAAGTAAGATAAGATAATAATATATGTTTCGAACGGTATTATATAAAATAATATAAAAAAAAGAAACAAAGATTTTTGAGTATGTTTGATTCAACATAGTATTACAAATTTAAAATTCCAAGTTGTTGCGAATAAAAAATTACTGAAACATAAACATGTATTGCTAGAAAAATCACTATATATACAAGTATCAATTCTTAATTCACATTTTCATTACATCATTAATATGTAAGAAATTTTAAGCATGCATGGCATGCCTTTCATAAGTATGACTAGAATTAAATAAACACATAAGGTCAGGATTCGTTGAAATTTCTTCGATTGGAAACTCAAATTAACAAATTTCTTTGTTTCAATTGTAATTAATTCAAACCTTGACATTTAAGAATAGCTAAACATATTCAAAAGTAACTTGAAATAATTTATCGGAATACTAGCTTTATTATGTAAACATATTCATACATGAAACAGGAATCGAAAATTAGTTATGATGAAGCTTATGAGCTTTTGTAGCATCATTCAGATTTCCTCCAGTTTTCTGAAGCATATGTTTATTTCATGATTAATATTCTCTGATTACGAAAAGTTTTATACGACGTCTAATTTTATTCCCTGCTTTAAAACCTGCTTTAGAAAGCTTCCACGTAATTTTTCAGAATATCCGTAATTTATGTATCAAATATTAAATACAAAAGTATAGAAAAGTCCAGCCTGAATGAAATCAGGTTTATTTAATCAATAGTTTGTGTATTAACTTGTTCTTGTGCAAATTAATTGGTTATTATTTATTGGTTATATTTATTAAATATCAATCTATTTACAACTTATATATTTAAGTTATGCATGTAAAGGACGTGAAGTTGCTATTACTCGGCTAATTGCCGAAAAGTCCACTTCGGCTGAATGATGACGTGTTTTCAAAAAGTGTCTATAAATATCAGTTTAAAACTTTATAAATATCAATTTCAAAAAGTGTTTATAAAAGTGTCTCAGTAGTTCTTTAGACTTGACCCTGTGATCCCTATAGTATATGGATATACAGGGTGTCCGAAAAGTAAGTAACGGAAACGGTCGAACAACTCGAAAAATATACATCGGATTGAAAAACGGAAAATATGTGTTCAAGTTTTTTGAAAAATCTGTTTAGGGATATCAAAGTTCCCCCCTCCGTCTATCTGTGTGTGTGTCTGTAAACGCTCTTTCTCCCGAGCAAATTGAGATAGAGACTTGAAATTTGGTATGTACTTAGTATGTAATTATGAGAAGAAGCCTATTGAATTTCAGTAATGTCGATTATCAGGAACTATTTTTGTCGACTCTCGAAATATTCGTTCTGATAAAAGGTATATAAAAATTTATGAAATTGTTTATTTTAAGGAGTGAATATAAAAGACAATACGAAAACATAAATTTTGCATAACGAATGAAGTCGATCAGGTAATTACTTGCCGAGATATTTGTAATCCTATTTTCCACACTCTTCCATTTTTCAGGACACTGTATTTTGTTCTAATTTCAATTCAAAGATATTTTTTAATTGGAAATGAGACGCTTAATCCGACGATTATATCCGACGCTAATCCGACGATTATATCCGACGCTAATCCGACGAAGCCATAATTGACACTGATGTTTACATTCTTGTTACAATGTAGGCAACATCACGGTTTTTGAATCTTTATCCTAGAAAAGTGCTTCAGATGAGCGAATTTCAGATGAGCCAAAAGTTCTTCAGAAGAGAAAATTCTAAATTTAATATGATTTTATATTTTGTTCTGCAATCTGTATTTAAATGGGCATGACTATCACTATGAGATATATATGTATCGTACAAGACGTGTGTGCCTTTCGAATGCTTCATGTTACTAGCTTTTTTTTAATATAATAATTCCCAGTAATGATGTGTTTTTTTGAATTGCTAAAAGGTGTAAAATAAAAAAAATATATAAACAGTAAAATAACTTTTATTAGATTGTTGACATGTTTCGGCACACTGTTCTGTATGTGCAAGGCAAAAGAAGCGTGTGTGCGACGAGCGTCCTCTACCGATTTTTTAATCTTTTACCACCTGTTTTTCAAAAGAGAAATGTTCGCCTAATTGAATCGCAGAAATGCTATGATTTAATGAGGCAAAGCTTACAATAAAACATAACTGGTGGGAATAATCCAGGGACTCTGAGCATCTTATGCGACACGCATACGTGTCGCTCGTCCCCAAGGGGTTAACACTATCAGAGTGAGATAAAATTGTATGTTTTCAGTCATGTACATAATGGCGCCCTTCCTTGTTTACCAACAGCTGAGATGCCCCTCTGAGAGCTGAAAGGTTTGACAGGCTTGCAGTAGCCAATACTAGTCACTAAATACTAGTCACATTTAATGTCACTAAAATGTGACATCATAAAAATTTCCCTGTGCATTTTAAACTACATCTATAAGCAAACAAAAAATAATTTAAATTCCTCTCTCCCCCCTTATACTTCAGTAGATTCCATATAGGCGATAATACTAGTTTTAATGTCACTAAAATGTGACATCATAAAAATTTCCCTGTGCATTTTAAACTACATCTATAAGCAAACAAAAAATAATTTAAATTCCTCTCAGTAGATTCCATATAGGCGATCACTCGTGTCACGTTTATTTATTAACACTAAAAGACCTTTGATCTTGGACCCTTCGACAAGGTCGGCTGGTAATACTAAGCCGCCGACAAAATGACGTCCCTGTCCAAAAATGTAACATCATAAAAATCCCCTTATGCAATTTAAAGTACATTTATAAACAGAACAATAATAAATATAATACGAGATGTAATCTTTCCAACTTGGCGACAAAGTCCGGGCCAGGATTCGAACCCGGGATCCCTTGGCTGAAGCTGTCAATGCTCTACCAACTGAGTAATCCTGTACGAATATGGCTGAACTAATTAACCTAGTTAACCTTAATCCTGGCCCGGACATTTGTTATCGCAGTTGGGAAGATTACATTTCGTATGATTTCTGTACAAATTTGAATAATTGTGTCAAAATTAATCTAGTGTAATCACGTTTTCAGCGTTTACTGGAGGTCCCATTGACTGTTATTTATTCTTTTGTGCTGATTCAGATATCAGACCAGATGCTATGATCATTAAAGTTAACTGAGTGAATTAGTTCAGCCAGATTAGTTCGGGATTGCTTAGTTGGTAGGGCATTGGCAGCGTAAGTCAAGGGATCCCGGGTTCGAATCCTGGTCCAGAATTTTTCACCTATTTGGGAAGATTACATCTCATATGCTAACATCTCATAAGATTACATCTCATATGTTTACAAATTTGAGTAATTGTGTCAAAATTAATCTAAAATAAATATAATGTTACATATGTACTCGTTATTAACTTTTTGTAAAAATCTTCAAAATAAATGTTTATTTATTCCAATTTGAAATGTTTTCGAAAATGAAATGAAAGAGAATTTGCGTTATAATATTGTAATCATTTCATTACTAACTCAAAACTGAACAATTTAAATCGCTAATTCTTCGTGCAGAAATAAAATTACAGCGACTTCTTTAAAAGATAATTCAATTGTTCTGAATTTTTAAAGCTACAATAGATCTCTAATAGCTTCTAAAATGCTTCTTATTATCTTTAAACTTAGGAACTAAATAAGCTGTTTGAATCTCTTCGCTAAATTATGTGGAACTCTGAATGTGATTTCAATCTAATGATGCTCTTTACTCTGCGCTTCTATTATATGTCGTTTCATTTTCATTGTAACTACATATTGTTCGTCTTATTCTATTATATACAGTTAAATTATGTTGCATTGTTAGAGTTGTATATTATAGTTTCATGTATGCGAAGATATGTTAAGGGTAAGAGATTTGACATTTGAAAGTTATTTGTTAGAATATTGTAATAATATAGAGAACGTATATCGAACTTAAATTAGAAAACGAAGTTTTCTATTTCATGATTGAGCCATTGATTTTGAAAGTGGTGAAAGTCTGTTTTAGGTTATTTTTAGATATTTAATGGTTTGTATTTGAATTGATTTAATAATATACGTAAGCAGTAATAGACTTAAACTAAATATGTAATTAATGCTTAAAGTGATGAAAATATTTCACAAAAGGCTTAAAAATACGTTTTAATATAAAGATGACATGTTTCATATGCTCTAACGGAGATTTCTTCAAGCTCAAAAAATTTCGTTAAGTTTTTGAAAATAATAAACGCAAATCACGTGATCACATGTATAATGCAGGTGCTTAAAATGATCAAACTGTAAACGTGTTTTAAATCATCTCGTGCCAAATTTTAAGTAATTCAAAAATAGCTGATTTATTGCATATTTTCTCGTTTCGCAAATATATTTATTTCTATTGCTTCAATTTTCTCAGCAACAAAGCAATGAATTCTACAAAAATATCTACACGCATATAAATCATTCGATGACTTCCATTTAAAATTAGACGCTCGAGTGATCTGGATGGCGAAATGGATAAGGCGTTGGTTCTATACTGGCCTGGGTAAGAACGAAATTTAGATTATCCTCCCACAATTGTAGAGAGAGATGCTTCCTTCGATAGATGACAGCACTAACAATTTTTTCAAAAAAAATTTCTAGCTACCCGGATTAAAAAAAAAAATGGCAATATTTCAGACAGTTAAAATGTCTGAATTTCAGACACTTACAAGCATCTTAAAATATTAAGACAGTGCAAAGTATCTTTTTTTTAACCATGAGTTTCAGACACTTATGTGGCTGAATTTCAGACGTTTCAGTTTACAGTTTGGTTTACCATCCGTGATTGGATCTACTACTGTTCCGCTTCGTGTTAAAAGAAAGGGGCCCTCAACTGGCGTGCACGCAATGAACTTGAAGTCGCCGCGGTTGTTCAATGTATTAAACGCCCCGGCTCATTTGAACACGCTGGGCGATGTTTTAAACACATTGTATGTAGCTTTTAATTTTTTCCTGTGCCATCTTCCGTGATCGGGTCAGCTACCGTTCTCGAGAGCATTGAAGGGAAAGAGAACGGCCGGTCGCCACCACTTTTGCAATTAGAAGCAGTGGCTTTGAGAGGTTATCCCGTTAGACGAGAGGCTGCCTATAACACACGGTACGCATGACCGTCGGGAGCCCCTTCCTTTTAACACTGAGTCGGACGGTAGTAGACCCGATCACTGAAAATCGCCACTGGGAAATTTAAAAGCTAAATTCAAGTTTTAATACATTTAATACAAAATTCGCAGACACCCGTGAAAACATTTCGGTTGGAATGTTCTGACAAGCAGCAGAGATGTATTGTTCCAGTTCATTTACAGTTTGTGGTTTGCGACGATACACATGGTCTTTCAAGTACCCCCCATAGAAAAAAATCTCATGGCGTCAAATCTGCGAATTTTGTCCTCAGGCTGCTCTACGTTGTTGCGGCAAACGGTGGTTATTTTGTAAACATTGTTTTATAGTTTTTTCTAGTCAGCAGCGCCATCTGTTGACCAAAATTTTAACTAATTTTGAAAATTGGTAAGAAGAAATTCCCTGGTTACCAAAGCAGAATGCAGCAAACGGTACATTTTTATCGCCTTCCGTTTTTCTTTAATTGATTTTTCAAACCGTCGGTCAATTGTCGGACACCCGGTATACATCTATATATATATATATAGAAATAGTCGAACAGGCTGGAAGTTTCATTTTGTATTATTAAGTAATAAATTCAAAACGTTCTATTATTATAATTTAAATACATCACAACATTGCTTTTTGAGATTAATTTCTGTTCTCTTTTCTCTTGAATATTTTTCTGCGGATAAAACATCAGTACAATTTTAAAAAATTCAACCATATTTTAAAAATCGATTTTATATTTTAAAAATCTAGATACAGAAAACTTTTTAAAGGGCGCCTAGAAATCCTTCAAGGGGCGCCAAGGCGCCCGCGAGCACCGGGTTGGACAGCCCTGGGATACTGTACTTATAACGTCAAAGAGTATTATAGCAATGATTCAACTAATATATGTTAATTGCGGAATTTGTAGAACGCTGACGGAAATGTAATTTTAGTATGTTGTTAAAGTCACCTACAGAATGTTTTTTTCACGAAAAGGTGTATATAGCATTTATAATTATTTTACAGGGCCGCACAAAAGAATACAAATATTAAAAACAAATATATGTTCAACGAGGGATTTTTAGAACGATAATAGTAATGAAATTTTAGTATTTTGTTACAGTATGTGTTTTCTCGAAGAAGGTGTATATACCATTTATAGTTATTTTACAGGGCGCACAAAATAATAAAAATATATGAATTAAATATATGTTAAATGCGGCATTTGTAGAACGCTGAATATAATGAGATTTTAGTATGTTGTTACAGTCACATATATGTTTTTTCTCGAAGTTGTATATAGCTTTTATAGTTATTTTACAGAGTTTGAAACTGCACGAAATAATACAAATATATATAGAAACAATATATATTAAATGCAGGATTTGTAGAATACGGTCGGGTAATGGAATTTTATTATGGTGTTGCAATCACATACAGCAGGCTTTTTCTCGAAGAAGGTGTATGTAGCATTTATAGTTATTATACAGGGCCGGATAAATAATATAAATATATCAAACGAATATATGTTAAATGCGGGATTTTTAGAATGCTGTAGGTAAAGAAATTTTAGTAAGTTGTTACAATCATATGCAGCATGTTGTTTCTCGAATAAGCTGTATATAGCATAATATATAGTTATTTTACAGGGCCGCATAAATGAATACGAATATAATAAAGAATATCTCTTAAATGTGGGATTTGTAGAATGCTGATAGTCATGAAATTTCAGTATATTGTTACCGTCTCCTTTGACATTTTTTTCTTGAAGAAGGTGTATATAGCATTTATAGTTATTTTACAGGGCGCACAAAAGAATATGAATATATGAAACGAATATATGTTAAATATGCTGTTTTTGGAACGCTGATGGTAATGTCTTTTTCGTCTGTTGTTCAAGTCAGACAAGCAGCAGATAGCATACAGACAGATGTTATACAGTATGCAGGCACACGGGAAACAAACAGGCAGCAAAGAGACCTGTCAGACAAAGAGACAGCAGACAGACAGAGCACAGAGTGTAGACAGACAGGAGGCCAAAAGACATCACATAATAGACAAGGGATGGCAAGGGATGACCGCTCCGGGAATCCAGCTTTCGCTTTAGAGTATAAGTGAAATCCCGGGGCGAAGATACAAACCAACTGTTAGTTTTAACATACACTATTACAAAATTCCAACTATATATTTTAAATTTTACTGGATTGTAATTGTAAATAATAATAAATATTTAAAATAAATTATGAAATGAAACAAAGTTAAACAATGTTTAAGCAAAATTTGAGGAACTCAGTTAATAGACATCAGGCAGGTAGCATACAGTCAGCATACATACAGACAACAGAATGTAGACAAACAGAAGATAGCAGGCAAGCAGAAAGACAGCGGATGTCCGATATACAAACAGACAGCATACACAGTCGACAAAGTGTAAACACATATTACCCTTACAGTAAAGATTCAGAAGATATACATAAAAAGAGAGCAGGGAGAGCTGACAGATAGAGAGTGGATCAAAAGACAACAGACAGACAGCATACAGAGTGTAGACCGACATACACCAGACTGAATATAGTTAGCAGGTAGGCCAAAGACAGACAGAAAACATACAGCAAAGAGGAAACAGACAGACAGTAGAGAAATCTGGCAGATAGTGAGTACACAGACAGGCAGCAGATAGACAGCAGACAGATGGTAGAGAGACATTAGATAGGAAACAGCCATATATCAGATTGCATACAGTTAGTAGACAAACAGCAGACAGACAGAAAACAGACATATAGAAAGATAGACAACTGATAGCAGACAGACAGCCTACAGAGTGTAGACAGACATTAGATAGCAGCCAGCAGACAGAAACGCATCAGATAGCAGGCAGACAGACAGCAGAGTGAGCTGGCAGACAGAGAGAACACAGACAAGCAGCAGACCGAGAACCGGCAGAAAGACAGCAGAGAGAACCGGCAGACAGCCAGCAAACAGACAGCAGACAAATAGAAAACAGACAGAAGGCATACAACAGACAAACCAAAGACAGACAGAAAAAAATTGACGACAGAGTTCAGACATCCAGGCAGAAGACAGTTAGCAGGCAGACAGGAAACAGACAGCAGAAAGAGCAGGCAGAAATACAAACAGTAAACAGTCAGCAGACAGAGATACAGTAAACAAATAAACAGAGAACAGACAGACAGAAGACAGAAGTCAGACAGACAGCATACAGACAGCCAAGTTTAGACAGTCAGACAGACAGTAGGCATTTAGCAGACAGACAGAAAACAAACATACAGTAGAGAACCAGACTGCCGACAGATGGTAGAAATGTACCAGAAAGACAAACAGAGAGAGTCAGACAGAAAAATACAGACAAAAAAAACTCCGGCGGTTTGCACATGAAGGGTGTAGGGGCAGAGCTCCCTACTAAATAAATAAAAGTGCATCGTCGGGAGACTTAATTGAAGCACTAGTGATGACAGGAACTGGGTGCAAAATAGATTTATTTAAAATAAAAATTCCATGATATAATTTACGTTACACACTTAAATAATGTCTTCGAATAACGAAGTTTACACTTGTTTTTCTAAATAAGTAAACATAGTACACACTGAAGAAATAAAAATGTATAATTTTAAATTATTAGTGAATCATGGAAAAATTTGCTTTAGATTCATTAATTTGATTAACAAAAAATCCTTGATTATGGGAAACCTTATTGCTGTTTATTACAAGCCTTGTTATAAATAAGCCTTTAAATAATTTCTCTTTGCAAAATACATTAATTTACAACTATTTAAAAATGTTTTATTCATTTGAAACACTAAATTATTTTACCACCTTTCACAGATTACGGAAACATAATTTTTTCTTAGCTAAAGTTGTTTGTTATCTAAACACGTATAATTAAATTAACTGATTAAATATATTTCGCTAACCATGCTGCGATAAAAATATATGCCCGTGTTTAATTTACTTTGCATTCATTTATTAGATAGAATAAGCAAAGGAAAACTTAGATTAAAACTTACAAATTCTAATTTATGTTGGATGTTAATTTCCTCCTGATCTTGAGAAAAGAAAATTTTAAAATTTTTGTGATACGTGTAAAATGATCTTATTTTTACTTTTTACATATAAAATACCTTTAAATTTATTCTTACTGCGAGAAGAAGACAAAATAATTAGAATTAATTAATTGAATTTTAAATGTTTTGCAGCAAGCGTAAGTTGTATATGCATAAGGAACATTAATTATCAGCGAGAGATTTAGAATAATTTTAAAATTTTGAATTTTCTAGGACAAGGTGTTCAGTAAATTGGTTGCGATCCACTCAGAGTACACAGACAGGCAGCAGATATACAGCAGACAGAGTGTAGACACACAGCAGATAGCAAACAGCAATACAGCAGACTGCATACAGTTAGCAGGCAGACAACAGACAGACAGACACAGACAGACAGCCGACAGATTGTAGACCGACATTGTATAGCAGACAGCAGACAGAAAGGCAGCAGAAACCAATATCGCTAAAGAACAATCTTGATACATGGGATACATAAAATATGTATGATTTCTTCACCTCCCCCTCACTAATAGCGGTTTCGTCCACCTACGCATGTCTGTAAAGAGTTTCCTGTCGTCTAGAGTCTGGTCTCGATCAACATCAAACTTTATTCTCCGCTGATTTTTTTTTTCTTCCTTGGTTTGTAGCCGAAAGCGCTCGGAGACAGTTTTGTTCTATTAACATCTAGGGTTTTAAAGTTTTTTAAAACCTTTTGTATATATATATTAATCCTATTTTATTAAAAAATATATTAGTGAATCATTTTCATGAATGTTTTCATATTTTAAGTAAACAAATGTGAATCTATCGTTTCAATTATACTTTTTAACGTTGAAGTTACTTTATTGATAAACAATCTCCTCTAGAAAGGCTAAACGAAACATATGCAATGCACTTAAAATTTATGCCTAAAGTTCTTTCAAACACGTGTCTAGGGGCGCATATGGGTTAATTTCTAAATTTTATTGTCGTAATCTTCACCTCAAATATTGCGCACAAAATATTTCCCTATTTGATATCTTAATTAATATCAAATGCAAATAATAATTACGCTTTATTTATAACTACTTGTATACCTGCTTTGTTTTCGTTGCTTTTGTATGTAACGGCCCCACTGAGTAGTAGCATATATTTTTTTCTGTTTTCCTAAATGACATCGAAAACATTGTAAGCTTTTTCAAAACAAAACAGGATGTAGCGGCGTGGGAAAGACAGTAGATAACATGTGTTTTCTTTTTTGTGTATTTCTTAATATAAATGATGTGATATTATTTTATTTCTTCATTTATTATGTTGTTTATTCTCATCGTTTTACATTCCGTATTTCTCTTATTATCTTCTTTGACAGACTATTTTCTGATGCAACCCTGAGAAAAATGTCAATTTCAAATCTCAGTAAATCGATGTTTTCATTTTAATATGAAACTTTTTGTTTCAAATAGGACGACCTAATGCTTTCAATTCTGAAATAGCAGAAATACTCAGTTTCAAACAAAATTACTTCTTATTGAAACATGGATATACTAAAAAAAAGCACATATATTTCCGTTCATACTCATATTTGAAACATGGACATACTCACAAATGAGCACATAGAAGTCAGTTCATACTCATTTTTGAAACATGTACATACTCAAATATGAGCACAGGATGTTTTATTATTGAGTATATCCATGTTTTTGAAATGAGTATATACATATTTCAGAATTGAGTAATTTTGATTCGGAGCCATTTTGAATATGCGACATACTCAGAGTTGAGTATTTTTTGCTCAGTTTTGAAAATGTCGTTTTTACAGTGAACAAATATCAGTATTGTTCATATTATTCGTTTCTGGAAGATTGTTTAGTTTTTTCTTATTCAATGGCATTTAATTATTTGTTACCTGTATATACCGAGTTAATTTTGAAACTTTTCGTTACTGAAAACAGATAAACGTGTGTTTAGCTTGGGAAGACTCCGAAATATCATAAACTTTAAAATATTATAAATCGATGAATTTTGGTCGTGAAACAATGGGATGTTTACAATTGTACTTGTCAGAGCATAGAGAATTTTTCTTTATACAACTTATAGGTCTCAGAACCCGTATAAAAATGTAAAAAGTCTAATTCTTTGAAAAATAATCGTAAGACTATTTCATAAACATAATTGCAAGTCCTATCTTATTTTGAAAACTTTTGTAATTTACAATGCTTACATATTTCCAATAGGTATGCTAGTCGGATGTGCCAATCCCAAAACTTTCTTCTATCACATATACGTTTCACATACACCAAAAACGAATCAGCACCAATTTATATCAAAGACTAACTGAAACTAAAGTTTTATTAAATTCCGTGCATTAGTTCTTAAGATATGCCTATTGTTAAAATCGCGTAAATCATGAAAAATGCACCAGAGTAGCGTCATCTGTCGGGATATTTACACCAAAACCTAATCAACAACAACTTATGTCAACGTCTAACTGAATCTGAAGTTTGATGAAAATCCGTGCATTAGTTCTGGAGATATAGCTATCGTGATAATAATGAAAAAAGTAGCATAGCAGCGCTACCTGCTGGGATATTTACACTAAAAAGTAATCAGCGTTTATTTATGTCAAGGTCTAGCAGAATCTGAAGTTTGATGAAATTATATGAATTAGTTCTTGAAATATAGCTATAGGGAAAATTGGGAATACTGTAGCTTAGCAGCGCCACCTGTTGGGCGACTTAAACCAAACACTAATCAGCCCCAATTTATATCATGTTCTAACTGTATCTGAAGTTTTTTTTAATTTCCTGCATTAGCTCTTGAGATAGAACACCCACAAAATTTTTGTCACATGCAGACAGACACACAAACAGACAGACACACAGACAGACAGATCCACAGACAGACATTTTCTAAAAACTGTCAAATCGTGTTCAGGACCTTCTAAAACGTATAAATTCTTCTAAAACCGTAAGTTGAAAATTTTCATGAATCCAATACTTGTAAACTTGTATATTCTTATAAAGCTAGAAGAAAGTAAAAATTAAAGCGTGCTTCAATCTTTTTGGGACACCCTGTATATACATATTTCTATGCTATGTAACTTATAATACGTTGCTTTAACTTTGTGTACATTTTTCTTAAATGAGTTTGTCATTGAAATTTCAATATTTGCCAGTGAGGCAAATATGGTAATAATAAATATGGTAAGTCTTGGTAATTAGCTGATGAGAGAGAGGTTAGAATAATGATAAAAATAGTTGTTACTTTTATGTTAGCTAGGCACCAGTGAGAACTTGGCAAATCTTGTTTCATTTTGCAGCATTTGGATTGCAACCTTTTACTCCTCATTTCATTATTTGTATTGAAATGTTTGTGTTTACGTATTTTATTAAGATTATATTTTAACTATTCTTAATTTTACGATATTAATTTTACGATATTAATTTTACGAGTTTTTTACGATACTATATTGCAATGCTTACATATTGAGTAGTTGTTATTAGCTAATGTTAAAAGACTGTCAGAAAAAAGGTTAGGCGTAATTTAAAAAAAAATGTTGATCATTAGTGCCCGGCTAACATAAAAGTACCAAATATTTAATGTCTCACAGACATAATTTCAGACGTCATAGTGCGATTATATGTTGGAATTTTGTATTTTCAGAATTTGTATTTCAACATTTCATAGTATAATTATCGCTCAATATCACAAAGTATAATTTAGTAATGCTCAGTATAATTAGGTAAACAAACCTGCTGGGCGGGGCTAGTTGAGCTTATACCGAAAGATAGGCCTCCCCGCCCGATTTCACCTTGACCTTGATGTGGAATTGCGCATGCAACTTAACTTGTCAAATCCATTTCGAATTTAATTAAAAAATATATATGCATTGTTTAATACAGCTAATTTTGTTATTAAATTCATACATATAATTTAAAACACAATTTTATACAAATGTTTATCAATACTTCATTGAATTTTATAAGAATTTAACTATTAACATAGATTATCTACTCCTTCTACATCATTCATTATTTATTAGACTTTATTTTAGTATCAAATTATGTATTATAAATCATGAAATATAAAATAGCCACTTCAAAATGATACATTTAATATATTTATTATCTATTTACTTGTATTATGTTTATACATATTAATTTTCCCTGTATGATGCATTATTTGAAATCAGTTACCATTATATGCGCAATCACCAACCTTTATTGTATGTTTGGGTACATGAAACTGTCATATAATTTACAAATGAAATAAAGCTACGAATAGAATTCATAATATATAATAATGAGTGCGATACAAAAATCTACCAGAAATGATACAGTGTTTAGAGTGCAATATAAAATGAATCATTAGAATGAAATCACTTTTATAGCACCGTATAATTCAGAACAGAGATTCAAGCAATTTATTTAGACTCAGAAGTAAATGATAAAGCGCATTTTAGTGAATATGAGAACTCCAGTTGAATTTATACGGAATAATTGAATTATTTTGGGAAATATGATTTTAATATTTCTAATATTATACAATCACTTGTTAACTTTAAATTAAAGTCTAATAATGCTTAAAGTGATAAAAACATAACACGAAATATTAAAAAATACCTTTTTGATGTAGATTACATATGTTTCGTTTGCTCTTTCGGCAACATTTTCAGATCTAAAAGATAAATACAATATTCTCGCATAGTTATTTGAAAATGGTAAACATAAACCACGAGATAGCATGTCCAAGGCAAGCAGGTGCTTAAATTGGTCAAACTGGGAAACGTGAAAAATTATTATTTATTTTTATTTTTATTTTATTATTTTTATTTTTATTTTATTTTATTTTATTGCTTTTTCAATCTGTAGATCATCGCGTGCCAAATTTTAGGTAATTCAAAAGAAGAAGCTTCGTTGCAAATGTTATCTTTTCGCAAATATATTTCTATTGATTCACGGATAATGGATGGAAAATAAGCTCTTGATTGAAAATATATTTTACTATTCTTGAAATCAATCTGCAACGGCTCCTTTCTATATTGTCTGGTTAAGGCAGTAGTTCTTCTGTCATATTTGATATCTGCCATATGTTCTTTTAATGTAATCTACATTAAAAAAGTATTTTTAAGTATTTCGTGTTATATTTTTATCACTTTAAGCATTATTAGACTTTAATTTATAATCTTTCTGTTAGAGTATAAATTATAATTCACGTTATGCATTTTATTTTAATTATTTAAATTGGTATATTAACATGGGCTACTTAATTATATTTCTCGCAAAGTATAAATTTATTGTAATGTCGGTATATAGAACTTTTTGAAAATCAGTTTTTTTGGCAGGTAAAAAATATTTTTAAAAAAATTATAATTTTTTTTTTTTTTTTTTAAATATGAATGTTTTTTGAAATAATACATAAATTATAACTTAATATCATTTACATGAATGGTATTGGAAAAAAAAGAAATAATTTATCCCAGAATTTCATTTTAAGGCATGAAAAATTTTCTTTGTAATTGCTTCCAATAAAATATCATTATTCGGATTAAATTGTTGAAAACCAAATTGAGTTTTTGATTTAGTGAATGGGTTGCGACCATAGTTTTATAAACGAAAATTGCTTGTTGTAGTATGCTCTATCATTCCGTTAAATTTGTAACCCTGATACGGAAATACCCTGTATTTTACAAACTTATGATAACCACCTGAAATCTGTCATCGAGTTTAGGCCAGAAATCATTTGAAAGGTTGCGGTCTGTCGTCCTGTACGCCACGACGCGCCGCGCCGCTTCTTTTGGTAAAATATAAAAATTTGGCATTTCATACAAATTATTTTTTTATTAAGTCCTGCATTATATTTTTATATTAAATTTCAGTATTCATTCAGTTTGAACTATTTCAATTAATAAAACATTTTTACTTTCACTGTAAAAAATTTGGTGTAAAATGACGGCAGCGCAGTTAATTTAAACGTGTGAAAAAGTTTCTTTTATTGTAATAAAACTTTACTTGAAAAATAGAGTTAAGTAAGCATGCAGTCGCTTACCTGATTAGATGTTTAGACTTCTAATAAGTGTATCCAATAGTTAGATCGTGGCACATTGTAAGTTTCCATATTTACAGCGTAATCCATATGAGTATTGACGATCGACTATAATTGCACTTCTGAAATATGTTAACATTAGTATAATTGAATTTACACATTAGAATGATTGTACTCTTTCTATCCATTTAAAATTAGATTTAATATATGTTATTTCTTGGTTACAAATTTATAGAGCATTTACATTGCTCTGACATTTATGAGAACTACATACTTAGAGAATATTTACAGAACTGAGAGTCTAAAAAGTTTTGAGTTCTTTGGTAGCCTTGGATGACGTCACAGGGAAAAACACATGACAGTTCGTGATAATCTTTCTTTCTCGTGGGCGGTTATTCCATGTACGTAGCTGAGATGAAACAGTTTACGAATGGGTTTTTCGATGAGATAATTACAGTCATTTTGCTGCAATCTTAAAGTATTTTATTATTTGTTGATTGATGAGTTGTTGATTTCGCATAGAAGATTATCCTATGATAGGGATTTCCGTCATAATTTCACCAAAGAAATTCCAGGAAACTTACAAAAGTCAGTTACACACAAAACATATGGAACTTTACACAGATCACAAATCACTCTTTTACAATAATTCCGAAACGTTACATAAAAGTTCAAAAGTATACCTGAGAAAACTAAGGAATGTTACACACAAAACATATGGAACGTTTCACAGTTGATCAGTAAATTCTTTTTTCTCAAGTATTCCGAAAATTTACACAACATTGTGGAAGATGTTACACCAGATTTCTCGGTATTCTCGGATCAGCAGAAATAACCCGAGAAAACGCAGGAATGTTACACAGTAAACGTCGGGAACATTACGCGCATTTTTTACAGTGTTGATACTGTAATAGTTTAAAAATTATTGAATATTTTATTGTAATTCCATAGTCAATTATGTTTCAAGAATTAAAAGTTTTGGAGTATATTAAAAATGTTTGATTTTATCCTTTATTTCCCCCGTTTTATAGGTTTTTAACAATTTACAAGCCGATGAAATATGCAACTAAAATTTTAAAAAATAGATCATACAATAATGGAGTTATTCTTAGAAAAATCAGCATTTGACATAGAAAAAATAAGCTTTTTTGCTTATCAATGTAAACATCGGATTGAGGTGCATTTTTCATAACATTGTCCTGTAGTGGTGTCAACCTCTGGCCGTCAACAATATTCTTGCAATCTACTAAGATATAAAAAAATCAAACGTTCCGGTACTGAACCTTTTAAGAGTGCACACTTGGTTTAAACATGCTTAAATCATGTGTAAGTATGAAGTAATTGATATTTATTACTTTTCCATGTATTCATATAAACACCACACATTAAAAATAAACGTTCAAAGTCGTTTAAATTTTCGTCGTTACAAATTCATCGTTTAAATTTATTAATTAGATACATAACCATGATTGTTTTTCTTATTGATACCCCAAAATATATATTTTTAAAAACCTAATTATATGTTTACGTGTGTTATATATGGTCGGGTGATGATATATACCATTACATAATAAATAATTTATTTACCTAAAATGAATAATATAATCGGCCTGCGATAATAAACACAATACTTACAATGTGTACACAATAATATTTGCTTTCATTAATTGCTAAAAAATAGTAAATGTTCAGTTATTAATTATTAAATATTATTTTGAAATTTTTATCTATAATAATGATTAATATAACTATTTATGTTTACTGAAATATTAGATTCATTCCCAGATGATGGTAAATATTGGAGTTTCAAAACTGGATTTTATTTTTTTATGTTTTTACATCTTGATCTATAGTTCAAATCACACCATATAATTGAAAACTATTAATTTTTACTAAGGAAAAATAATTTCTTTTTTTAAGTCTAAAATTGCCATTTCTATGTCCTGGGAATCATAAATCTAAATCACATTTGTAATAACAGTTTAAATGGTAAGCCTATTTTAAGGCAAAACTATAACAATTGACACTTATGCTATACTATCCCAAACCATTTTTATTATTCATTCAAAAAAGTTAATTTAATATAAATGTATTTCAGCAATAATAAACTTCGTAAGCGCTAATATACAGGGTGATTCATAAGTAATTATATAACTTCCAGATACTGTAAAACAGGAACCGTTTAAGGCACGTTCCCCAAATGCAAGCCGTAAGGTAGATACACTCATAAAGTTTTTTTTCCGCTGCTGTGCGAAGTGACATAGGCGATAGCTAGCGTGTCATAGGAATATCAGTAGAAATGGCTGCGTCTGCAGTGGAGAAGGCATTTTATGTTCTTGAATTGAACAAAACGGAATCTGCCACCATTGTGTAACGACATTTTCGAACAGGATTTGGAAAAGAACCTCTAACCAGAAAATCCATTTTATATTAGTTTAAAATTTTTGAAACTACGGGCTGTTTGTGCAAAGTGGATTGAAATGAATTACCAGTTTGGTATGTGTCATGTGACTAACGATTCACACATACATTTTTTAAACCAATCATAAATGAATTTTCTGGTTAGAGGTTCTTTTCCAAATCGTATTCAAAAACGCCGTTGCACAATGGTTACAGATTTCGTTTTGCTCAATTCAAGAACACAAAATGCCTTTTCCACTGCAGACGCAGCCATTTCTACTGATATTCGCGTGATACGCTAGCTATCGCCTGTGTCACTTCGCACAGCAGCGGAAAAAAAACTTTATGAGTACACTTACCTTATTGCTTGCATTTGGGGAATGTTCCTTAAACTGTACCTGTTTTACTGCATCTGGAAGTTGTATACTTAGCGTGTCATAGGAATATCAGTTGAAATGGCTGCGTCTGCATTGGAGAAGGCATTTTGTGTTCTTGAATTGAACAAAACGTAATCTGCCGTCATTGTGTAACGGCGTTTTCGAACAGGACTTGGAAAAGATCCTCTAACCAGAAAATCCATTTATGATTAGTTTAAAATTTTTGAAACTACGGGCTGTTTGTGCAAAATAGATTGAAATGAATTACCAGTTTGGTATGTGTCATGTGACTAACGATTCACACATAGATTTTTTAAACCAATCATAAATGAATTTTCTGGTTAGAGGTTCTTTTCCAAATCGTATTCAAAAACGCCGTTGCACAATGGTTACAGATTTCGTTTTGCTCAATTCAAGAACACAAAATGCCTTCTCCACTGCAGACGCATCAAAAATGCTGTTGCACAATGGTTACATATTTCGTTTTGCTCAATTCAAGAACACAAAATGCCTTTTCCACTGCAGACGCAGCCATTTCTATTGATATTCGCGTGATACGCTAGCTATCGCCTGTGTCACTTCGCACAGCAGCGGAAAAAAAAAACTTTATGAGTACACTTACCTTATGGCTTGCATTTGGGGAATGTTCCTTAAACTGTTCCTGTTTTACTGCATCTGGAAGTTGTATACTTAGCGTGTCATAGGAATATCAGTTGAAATGGCTGCGTCTGCATTGGAGAAGGCATTTTGTGTTCTTGAATTGAACAAAACGTAATCTGCTGTCATTGTGTAACGGCGTTTTCGAACAGGATTTGGAAAAGATCCTCTAACCAGAAAATCCATTTATGATTAGTTTAAAATTTTTGAAACTACGGGGTGCTTGTGCAAAGTGGATTGAAATGAATTGCCAGTTTGGTGTGTGTCATGAGACACATAGATTTTTTAAACCAATCATAATTTATTTTTTCTGGTTAGAGGTTCTTTTCCAAATCGTATTCGAAAATTCTGTTGCACAATGGTTACAGATTTCGTTTTAATCAATTCAAGAACACAAAATGCCTTCTCAACTGCAGACGCAGCCATTTCTACTGATATTCTCGTAGTATGCTGGCTATCGCATATGTCACTTTTCTCAGCAGCGGGAAAAAAAACTTTATCAGTACACCTACCTTATGCCTTGCATTTGGATGCCTTAAACTGCTCCTGTTTTACAGCATCTGGAAGTTGTATACTTACTTATGAATCACCCAATATAATGTTACTGCTAATATTAATTTGTGGAACAGCGCCATCTGAGAACGATATCATATCAAAACGCTAACCAGTGAATAGCTGAAGGAAACATTAATGTCTAGCATGTTAATAACAATTACCTCTAAAGACAAATTTTAAATAATGAAAATACATATAAATAATTTCTGTTTTGTAAAAAGTGCCAAGTGTATAAGAAATAGAGAAATTAAATATTATACTCCGATTATCGTTGCTTTGGTTCTAAAGTTTTCCATCTTTTAAAATAAAAGTAAAAATTTCAATTAGTAAATTTGAAAGTTCAGAAAAAACATGGTAATGAAATTTACAAGTTCACTGTAAAAAAAATTTTCGGAACGTTTCAGGAAATAATTCTGACACATTTCGCATATTTTACAGGAATTTCGAATTTCTTTATGCCCCACGTCAATTACGGCTATAATTCGTGTAATATTTTTGACAGGTTTCAACTTTTCCGTAAACTACATTCTGCGCATGCGTGCTTCATGTTTTATGTTTCATTAGCCATTTTGATAACTATAGAAGAATAAAAAACAGCTGCATATGTATTTAGAGACAAATGCAATCTGAACAAATGCATTCTTTGTTTGGATATCAACCGATAAAATAAGTAGCTAATTTAAATCTTTTTATGCATCATTATTTAAATTTTCATTTTATCTGTAATACGAAACTTTAAAAATTAATTGCTTAAATAAGACACTGAATAAAAAAAAGTATATTTATTATTGAAAATTGTATTTTTTACAACTTTGTTGTAAAACGTAACAGCAAAAATCTTAATAAAAAACCTTCAAGAAAATTTTTTACAGTGTTGAATGAAAATTACTTTGCATTCCCCTGAAATGCAACCAGTGTGACATGACTTTTTCAGTTGTTTAAAAAGCATTGTGCAAATATTAATCCACATCAAATATTAACGGATTTTATATTCTGCATAAAAAATGAAATCTCTTTAAACAATTTAATGACATAAATCACTTACATCAACATTCGTTTGTTTTTAAGACTATATAATCAAGTTGACTTAACTCATAAATATTTTCAAAATTCGTTCGTCTTTAAGGCTATATGATCACGTTGATATCATTAATAAATATTAAGTGCAAAAAAACAGTTAAAAGTTTTATTCTTATTATTATTATTTCACAAGAAAGAATTAAAAGCTTAATGAGCTCAGTTTTCATTGGAGGAGCACTTGTAATTAATTTCGAAAGATTCAGTCTTGGTGAAAGAGTTTTGTTTAAAATATTTCTCTTAAACTACTGACTGAATCTTAAAAGTTTTAGAAGAAGATTAAAACAAACATTGATTCTAGAATAAAAGTAATACGACGCAATCAACAATAAAGATTAAATTTGCATTTTGCTAATTCCACAAACTTGGAGGGGGGGGGGAGAAGTGACTACAGCTAAGATTATTCAATTATCTAAAATTAATTTTCATCGCAATTTAATAAAAATATTTTAATTTATACAAATATTTGTTTCACACAACGATGATAAATTTACATAGCTGTGGGAGTTCAGGTATAATTAAATATACGAGAGATGAAGTGTTTAATTTCTTTTTAAAGATAGGTTTTTATTTTGTTGAATCTTATAATATGTTTTATGAGCTCAAAATTAATTAACACTTATTCAGCAGTCGGAGTATCATAGTTGTGGTTTATTCCAACAGAGCGAAACGTTTCTGGGCCTGGGCTCGAACCTGGGTACCTTGAATTGCCGTGCCTATGCTCTTCCTACTGAGCTCCACGAACGATATCCCGGCTGACATATTACACTCTTATTTGTTGAACGTGGCTGCGAACTGCAGCGATAATTTCATTCATCCGAGGTTTAACTATGCATACATGATGAAAGTGAATTATGCCATCCCGGATATCGCTCGGGTATCTCAGTAGGATAATCATTGGCACGGCAAGCCAAAGTACCCGTGTTCGAGTCCTAAACCGGATATTTTTCTCGTGGAGTGAATTATTCTGTTTAATTTTGTTGGAGTGAATCATCCTGTTGCCCAGACATTTTTTTCTATGTTGGAATAAAACCTCAACTATGATACTCCAACCATTGAATATGATTTACCTAGTTGAAAGAAACTTTTCTCTCTTCATTATAAATTAACACTATTTCGTAAAATAAAAGTACATGCCATCAACATTCATTTTCAGAAACTCGAAAATTAAGCATTAAACTATTTGGTATTTCTTCTTTATCCCGTCTAACACTTTTCATAACAAAAAACTATCGCCAAACTGTAAGATTAAACGCCAAAAATGCAGTCCCATTTACATGATGTCAGAAGCATTATACGTGATTGTTATGTAATCAAGTGATTTTTAATTCGACATTTGCGTGTATTTTTCATTATGTTTTACTGATTTATTAGTTAATTCATTAATTAAAATAACAATCGTGTCCTTAAATTCTTATATTTTATTTATTTATTTATTTTGATATTCCAATGACAACGTTCTCCCGTTTATTTGGCGTTACAGTTTGGCGATAGCTTTTTGTTATGAAAAGTGATCGACGGGATAATAGAGAAGTACCAACTATTTTTGGGCAGATAAGTGACACTCCATTGAAGTTAATGTCTATAAAAATGGTACCGATATATACAGTAGTGGCCCAAATTGTGAAACCTTTTTTAAATATATGTTTAAAGTTTAATAGTTCATAACACCACTGTCTCTTTACGTAATACCATGAAATTATACACCAGTGGAATGAAAATTTAATCAAGAATGTAATACAACAATTTTTTATGAAGGAATCTTCACTGTAAAAAATTTTGGTCACAAATTACGGTGCATACTGGCAACTTTGTGATCAGCATATATACCGTAATTTAACTGGACGGTATATGTACCATAAAATATTTAAAGTATATGTACCGGCTGCACCCGGTACACATTACATAACAAGAGCAAGAACATCACTTCAGCGGTTGTTGTACACTGAGGCGGGGCTACCAGCTTTTTCCTTACTGAATAATAATTATTTTACGGTATAAATACGATTTTTTTCTGAAAAACAATCATTTTACGGTATAAATACCGTTTATAATCGAAATGTCACACATACGTTTTTTTTACGCTTAATATACCTTAGAAGTACGGTATTCATACCGTAAAGAGTGAAAACGGTACAAGTACCGTTAATTTACGGTACATCTACTGAAATTTTACGAAATTTTTTTACAGTGTTTATTAGACCAGCACTTATAAAGAAGCAGAATGAAACATATGGAAAAAATTAGATGCGTAAAAATTATCACAATGTCAGTTAATACTTAGTAAGGTACCTTTACTCTTAATTACGGCCTTACAATGCTATTCCATCGAGACAACCGAATCTTTTATATTCTGGAGCTGTTATAATGTGATACCAAGATTGAATTATTGCTTCTATTAATTGCATTTTATTGCTGAGTTGCTTCTGTGAAACAAGTTTCTTTACTCTGCTTCATAGATTTTCAATTGGGTAAAGCTCTGGGCTAGTACCGGGCCATTCCAAAACTGAAATATGATTACCTTGAAACCACTTTTTGAACAATTTAGCAACATGACATGGAGTGCAATCCTGTTGAAATATAAATGCTTCATTAATTTGGAAAGATCACATGCGGAAAAATTATGAATTAGCTATAATGATACACGAATACCAAATATATACATTTTATTTCAAAATAAAAGACACTGCGTCAAATGATATAAGTTGAATTGATTTTAAAAAGTCGAAAAATTACCGTATAATGTGAGAAAACGAGAACAAAGGCACACATAAAAATTGTAATCAGGAATTCGAAAACCAAATGCCCAGGTGCTGACAAATCAGTCTTTGTTCATTTACAATGGCTTTTGAAGGCCTCTACGTGCAATAGAATTGTTCTGATCATCCCCCCACTCTACGCATAAGCGTAAATACTTTGTTTTATAAATATAGGTTTTTAAACATTTATTTTTTAATTTGGCTTTCACGGAAAAAAATAAGATCGGTTTAGCCATTATTTCGAATTATCCGAGTTCTAATTAAGGATATAGTTTACAGAGCTATTACATGACAATAACTTCTGGCTAAACATATGATGACTAAAATGGAAACGTGCTCATTAAACTAGTTCATATTCATGACTTAGTTTTCATTCAAACAGGATTCTATTACTTTTACCGTGAATATATTTGATGTGACATCTTAATGATGATGGTATATCGTTGAACAATGCAGTATTATAAGGATTAAATTGTCATTACTTGTAAATGAGACATGGTAATTAGAGAACAAATCATTGTAACGCATGTCAAGGATAAAAAAAAAAAATATGTTCTATATATATATATAATATGTTTAAATTCTAAAGTTATTTTAACAAATACATTAATTGGCTGCCAACTTATTACTTGCAAATTTGAGTTCTATTATTTTAGACCAATAGGGTAGATGTGCCAGTAATGGACATCCGTATAGAATTTCTTTAAAAATTATTTTTTAATTAAGAGTTATAATTATTATATTCCACTTTTTTTAAATATTATATTTATCAATAAAAAGTTAAAATTTCAGTGCAAATTCACCTTGTTTAATAATTAAAATTCATAAAGATACAAATAAATGTAAATATATTACTTGAAGGTGCGTAAAAACATACATAAAAACATTTAAAAGCACATTAAAATCCTTTTAAAATCAAAACGTTTTCAACCGAACTTACTCGGTCACCATCGTAGCACAAACTGAACCTATAGAAGTAGATTTCAATGGATCTAAAATTATATTCCGCACAAGTAATCACCAGGAAGCTATCATAAGAGAGTCTCTGGAAATAATATCTAAATAAAAAGAAAACTGCCCAGTTAAACTGAGGGCATTGAGCTCACAGGCGATTCATACTAATTGTATATTATACTCGTATTTCAAAGAATTTGAAATAAGCCCCTCGAAAAATAAAGAAATCGACAATATATTAAGGGGGGGGGTCATCTCCCCGTTACCCCCTCATAGTTAACTAATGAACCCCTTAAACTAATCAGAGAAGCCTCTTTCTACAATGAATATATATATACAAAATTTGAAGAAAATCGGATAATGCTGCATGAAAAACCTATTTATGTAAATTAAGGGGGGATTAGCCTCCCGTTCCCCCCCCTTTATACTTAACCAATCAATCCCGAAAACTAATCAGGGAAGCGTTTTATCCCAATGAACCTATAAACAAATTTTGAAGCAAATGGGATAATTCCGCATGAAAAACCCATTTATATAAATTAAGGGGGGGATTAGCCCCCCGTTCCCCCTCCCCTTTATACTTAACCAATCAATCCCGAAAACTCATCAGGGAAGCGTCTTAACCCAATGAACTTATAAACAAATTTTGAAGCAAATGGGATAATTCTGCATGAAAAACCCATTTATATAAATTAAGGGGGGATTAGCCCCCCCGTCCCCCCCCCTTTTATACTTAACCAATCAATCCCAAAAACTATTCAGAGAAGCGCATTATCACAATGAACCTATATACAAAATTTGAAGAAAATCGGATAATTCTGCATGAAAAACCCATTTATATAAATTAAGGGGGGGATTAGCCCCCCCCCGTTCCCTCCCTTTATACTTAACCAATCAATCCCGAAAACTATTCAGAGAAGCGCATTATCACAATGAACCTATATACAAAATTTGAAGAAAATGGGATAATTCTGCATGAAAAACCCATTTATATAATTTAAGGGGGGGATTAGACCCCCTGTTCCCCCCCTTTATACTTAACCAATCAATCCCGAAAACTAATCAGGGAAGCGCCTTAACACAGTGAACCTATAAACAAAATTTGAAGGAAAACGGATATTTCTATGAAGAGTTATCGCGTTACGTACATACATACGTACATACATACATACAGAACCGGCGGGCACATAAGCTCTCAGGCTTTGATAGCCTGTGAGCTAAAAAGAAATAGTCTGTAACGATGCATTATCATATGATATCCACGCAGTCTGGAATGAATTAATACATGGTTGATTAACCTGTACTTGTTTTTGAAATGTTGAATGACCTTTCCCATTCCACCTTATATTCCACATCCTTGAAGTAAAATGGTTTGTTCCGGGCAAGCTAGAAGACGCGAAGAGACAACAACTCAACTTAACTATTAGTTTTTCACTGATGATGATCGAGTAAGTTCGGTTGAAAACATTTTGATTTTAAAAGGACTTTAATGTGCTTTTAAATGTTTTTATGTATGTTTTTACGCACCTTCAAGCAATGTATTTGCATTTATTTGTATCCTTATGAATTTTAATTATATTTATCTATCAACAATATTTAATCATGCTCAAAGTCACATCTCCCAGCTCTTAGCATGTTGTTTAAGATTTTCACAAAATAACAGTGGAAATGCGAAACATTATTTTCTACTTCCTGATTGGTTTGGTTAAGAGTGTCAATATATAAAACCATATAAAACCGCCATATTATAAAACATGCAAGGGGGAGTTATGAAAAAAAAAATAAAAGCTAAATTTTTATTGGTTAATTTTTTAGAAACCAAAAACTTTCAAGGTGGCCCATTACTGAAAGGGTGTCCATTACTGGCACGTGTACCCTATATACAAAATGCAAAAGTATGAATATAATACTATTGTGTTTAATACTTCAAAATAATAATCTCATTAACTTCCCAACACATAGTTTAACATAAGAAACTTATTGTAATCATGATTTGTACATGTATGTGTGAGTGAAACACGATAACTATAAATCGCTACTTCCCATTGAGCTCGTATTTGGTGAATGTATTATATGACTGACGCAATGACTGTGTACAGTTTCAAGTACTTTTCCATTAAACCAATATCATTATTGTCAAACGTAATAGTTGGCGTCATATGAAATATTTAAAAAAAATTTAACATTGTTGGTGCGAAAGTGATAATTCGGAAATTATATAGGTTTTTATGAACAAGTATATCAAATCAATACAAATATATATATATTAAAATTAAAACAAAATAAATAAATAAATATTATACAAGAAAAGAATACAATAATAATAATTTTAAACTGCATGCATGGCATTGTAAATGTTTCTATTGCAGTAAAAATTTCATTTTTTTTTACCCCGAGAGTAGTCGCGTCGTTTTTCAGAGCGTTATTAGTCGTGTTCGATCTCTATGTCACCGACCACCACATACAAAAATTACGAAAAAACAAGAAACAATTTTCACCTAATATTCGAATATTACATTTCAATGACGTTATAAATTTGCAATTTAATTAAATTATACATTTTTCTCACGAGCTTTGGACTATTGGGAAAAGGTAAAAATGAAGTGACACTAGTGATCATTTCACAGATTTTTGCATAAATTTCAACTTTGTTTGTAGAAATGAATCTGATGATGAATCAGAGATGTCTTGTTATTTGACTATGGTGATGGATTACTACTTAAAGTCACCTACACGGAATTTTCCCATTGCATTTGTAAGGCTGCGTTTACTGCACAAACATGCAAATCAGCCTGATATGGGCATAAATGAAATCCCTTCCCATTCTTCTCGAATCAATTTGTTGTCAGGTACAAAAGAAAGGGGAGATTCAACGAAATAAACAGGTGGTGTCAACAGCTGTCAAGTGTTACCGTTTTGACCTTTTAACTTTAGACAATCCTGAGACATCCAGAGAATGTTATTAAACATCAAAGATTCCGAAAATCTCAAAAGCGAATCCGCGAGTTAGGGGAGATGGGCTAGGAGAAAATAATTGATATGGGCGGCATAAAGATCAACACGCGACTATTGGCGGGTTAGAAAGACGTCGTGTCGCCACATAAACTCTACGAGATAGGATGGTAAATAATGACTAACAGTACCACGCTTTCTTTTATTAAGGCATCTTGTGATGCCACATAATCTCTCAAAATATGAGTTATGGGATCTAGTGTTAAGGTAAAACATTTTGTATGTATTTTGTTAAATGTTCGTAGCCAGCATCTCTCAAAAACACTTTCTTTATGTATAATTCCACAGTCCTAAAATAATTTTATTCCAGATTCCTTATCAACAGGTAACTGCCAAAATGGTAAAACCCATCTGAGCGTCAGCAAAATCTAAAAGTTATTATAATTTATTTAAAAATATATTTTCCAGTCTAAAAATAAAATTAAGACTTTTGTGTGATTATGATTAAAGAATTTAAAAAAATATATTCATGTTCAATAAATATAATTCACGTTCAATAAATATAACTCACGCTCAATAAATAAATCAAAGAATCTTTAATTTAGTGAACTGTACCACCCATCAAAAATCTATGAGGAGGGATTGTAACTTAGCTTTCTATTACAAAAAATGCTGTACCGTACCTCAAAGACATTTTAAAGGGCTTGCAACCCAGCTTTCATATACAAAAAAATATTGTTTTAGTGAGCTGTACCACCTCCAAAGACCTATCAAGACGGATTATAACATAACTGTCATATACAAAAAGTTTTTGTTTTTGTGAACTGTATTATCCATCACAGACCTATGAGGAGGAATTGCAACCAAGTTTTCTATTTAAAAAATGCTGTACCATACATCAAAGACCTTAAAGGGGGCTTGCAATCCAGATTTCATTAACAAAGACTGTTTGTTTTAGGGAACTGTACCACCCCTCAGAAACCTATGACGCGGATTGCGATCCAGCTTTCATATAAGCAAATATTTGTTTCAGTGAGCTGTATCATCCCTCAAAGACATATCAGGAGTAACGCGACCGAGCTTTCATATGCAAAAATGTTTGTTTTAATGACCTGTATTACCAATTACTGACTTCCGAGGGGAAGAAGATTGTGACGTAGGTTTCACATATAAAACATGTTTGTTTTTTTGGGATGTAACAACTCTCAAAGACCTATGAGGAGTGACCCTGCTTTCATATACAAAAGAATGTTTGTTTTCAAATTTCTGGTTCAAATTTCTGACTTTTAGTGAGCTTTACCACCCCTCAAAGATTTATGAGTGGGATATTTCCTATGATTTTAGAATCACTACAAAAAATGTTTGTTTTAGTGAGCTGTACTACTCCTCAAAGACATATCAAGAGGAACGCGACCAAGCATTCATATGCAAAAATGTTTGTTTTAATGACCTGTATTACCCCTTAAAGACTTCCGAGAGGAGGGAGATTGTAACGTAGGTTTCATATACGAAACATGTTTGTTTTATTGAGATGTACCATCTCTCAAAGACATATGAGGAGGGATTGTGACCCTGCTTTCATATACAAAAAAAATGTTTTAGTGAGCTTTACTACCCTTTAAAGGTTTATGACTGGAATAATTCCTATGATTTTAGAATCCCTACAAAATATGTTTGTTTTTGTGAGCTGTACTACCCCTCAAAGACTTATGAGTGCGAAATTTCCTATGATTTTAGAATCACTACAAAAAAATGTTTGATTTAGTTTGCTGTGTTTCCCCTCAAAGATCTATGAAGAGGGATTGCTTTCATATTCAAAAAATATTTTAGTGAGCTAAATGTTTATTTTACCACCCCTCAAAGACTTATGAGTGAGATATTTTCTATGATTTTATAATCACTTATATTACACTTTTATCACTTATATTACATGATTTTACATATTCGCATATTATTATAAACAAATAGTCAGGTTAGAATCTGAAAGAAATTAAACAATACTTTTCCACTAAGCCATACTCGGTTAACATAAATTTCGGTACGTTTTCCACCTATCGGAAGAAGGCGGATTTTAAAAAGCGGATGTAATGAAGCTGGTTTTAAAAAAGTGAACTAAATCATTTAACCAACAAACCTTAAAATCATAAGGAACAAATCTTAACAAACTTAACATTCTTAAAGAACAAATTTGAGTTTAATATTTAAAATTTCCTTCAATTTAAATTTCTGACTTTTCTTTTTAAAAATCTGGATAAAGTTACGCGTATCAAAGTCAGTTAACAATAGAAAAAACTTTTGATAAGAGAGCATTGATATGTGATAATGTTTAACACGCAACGTTAGGGAAAATCCCTTTGAATAAGTAATCAGGCGATTAGATAACATATGTAGTTAAAAAAATAACTGTTGTTATAAGATAAAACTTATTTGCTAGAATAAATTATAATAAACATTTTAAACAGAGTCTTTGTTTATTTTTTTGGTAACATGTAAAATACAGTAAGAATTATTAATTACTGTACCTTTCCTTTTTCTCTTTGTTGAATAATTAGAGAATATCCGATTCATTTATTATAATAATTCTAAAAAATCTAAAACAAGAGTATGTAAATTTTGCAGTTGTTTTATTACATGATGGGACTTTAAAAGTCCGTCACAAAAAATTAGATACAAAATTTATTTCATATATCAATTAACAAAAGTACATTTTTAATTTTGTGAAAAAATCTTTTGGTTAACTATGTTTAGAAAGAGCACATGATTTAACATAAATAAATACTTTTGAAAAAAAAATTACATTTTCTCATTTATTTTAATATAGAATGCTTTTATGTTGTTTAAAAATAATGTAAAATTTAACATTAAATAAAAATTCCATTTTTACTACGTATTTTTACGTAGTATTTTGTAAGTCTTATAATCGTTTTGAAAAAAAAAAAAAGACTGATTTGCACGTTTCAGACACTTGAGATTCCGAAAAACAAATTTTTAGAAAAAAAAATCCGTCCGTCTGTTTGTGTATCTGTGTGTCTGTAAACGCTCTATCTCCCGAACAAAATAAGATACAGATTTAAAATTTGATATGTACTTAGTATGTAATAATGGGAAGAAGCTTATTGAATTTCAGTGACCTCGATTATCCGGAACTATTTTTTTTCGGACTCTCGAAATATTCGTTCTGATAAAAGGTATATAAAATTTTTCGAAATTCTTCATTTTAAGGAATGAATATAAAAGACAATAAAAAACATAAATTTTGCATAAAGAAGGAAGTCGATTGGATAATTAGTTGCCGAGATATTTGTAATCCTATTTTCCAAACTCTTCGATTTTTCATGACCCAGTATTTCATTCAAATTTCAATTTAAAGATATATTTTAATTGGAAATGAGACGCTTAAGCCGTCGCAGTAAACCGTTAGTTAATAGGATTATCAATTTTGGAGTTATAAGTATGTTTCTTTTACGCAATTCAGTAATAGAGTATTTAAAGTTTATGACGTCATCAAGCCACGATTTTATTCGAATTGCAATGCATTTTATAAATAGTTTATACATGTTTTATTTTCATACTTTTTATTATGCATATCCATGATGGGTAAGTATTACGGTGGTCCCCAACGACTGGTTACAGATTCAAACAGTATACATACTGATTTGTATTATTTCATAAAAATTGAGATATTTCACACAATTTTTTTAAAAATAAACTGTTGTAGATAATTTAGAAGAAATTCTTGTAAGTACCGGTCAATTTTAGTGAAGTCAATTTTCGCGAACAAATATTTTCTAAATTTATTATTACGGCATCTTAAATAACATAAGGTTTCAACTTATTGATGTGGAATTTTTATCAATTCATAATTTAAGACAAAATGGGTGATTTGCTTTATATAATTTTAAACATTCAAATCATGAATATGGTACGAAATACATAAATGGTAATATTTCATAAAATATTCAAAATATGTATTACTCTGTATCTACAAATGCGCTTTATGTTACAGCATCTTCTTGTATAAGATATAACTACTGATTACTTTATTGTTACATCTGTCTTGAAAACTTTCTCCTCTGTTAATGACAGGAAGCTTTTAACATCTCCCATCACGGTTATACTTAACATGACATCTTAATTCTGATGACAAAAGAATGAACAATATAACATTGTTAGAATGAAATGTGTCAGTACTAGTAGATGGAATGCAGGAATTTATACGCAACTTTAATCATCCATGTATAATTTAAATGAATTTCCCATTTCTATTGTAAATGTATGTGATATAAATAAAATAAGTAAATGGCAGTATTTTATAAAATAAGTAAAATATCTCTGTATCTACAAATGCGCTTTATGTTACATGATATTCTTGTATAAAATATAACCATTGATACTTTATTGTTACATCTGTCTTGAAAACTTTCTCCCCTGTTAATGACAGGAAGCTTTTAACATCTCCCATCACGGTTATACTTAACGTGACATCTTAATTCTAATGACAAAAGAATAAACAACATAGCATTGTTAGAATGAAATGTGTCAGTACTAGTAGATGTTATGCAGGAATTTACACGCAATGTGAATCATCCATGCATAATTTAAACGAATTTCCGAATTTATATTGTAAATGTATATAGTATAGATAAAATAAGAAAATGGCAGTATTTTATAAAATAAGTAAAATATATATAACTCTGTATCTACAAATGCGCTTTATGTTACATGATTTTCTTGTATAAGATATAACTACTGATTACTTTATTGTTACATCTGTCTCGACAACTTTCTCCCCTGTTAATGACAGGAAGCTTTTAACATATCTTATCACATTTATATTTAATGTGACATCTTAATTAATGATGACAAAGAAATGAACAATATAGCATTGTAAGAATGAAATGTGTCAGTAATAGTAGATGGAATGCAGGAATTTATACGCAACTTGAATCATCCATGTATAATTTAAATGAATTTCCAAATTTCTATTGTAAATGTATATGGTATAGATAATATAAGTAAATGGCAGTATTTTATAAAATAAGTAAAATATCTCTGTATCTACAAATGCGCTTTATGTTGCATGATCTTCTTGTATAAGATATAACATTAATAATTTACTGTTACATCTGTCTTGAAAACTTTCTCCCCTGTTAATGAAAGGAAGCTTTTAACATATCTTATCACGATTATATTTAATGTGACATCTTAATTAATGATGATAAAGAAATGAACAATATAGCATTGTTAGGATAAAATGTGTGAGTACTCGTAGATGGCATGTGGAAATGCATGCGCAACGTAATTCATCCAAGTATAATTTAAACGAAATTAGATATTATAAATGTATATGGAGAAAAGCTAAATTATTTGTCCTTATTGAATTTTTAATTGTTGTCATTAAAACAATATTTAAAAAATCTTACAGAAAATATACATTGCAGCATATTTTATAATAGCATGATGAATTATTTAAACCCTTCGGACCTGATTTTTTTTTTCAATTTTGGGAAAAAAATTACTGTTATGCTAACAAAATTAAAAATAGCTATCGGAATCACAGAGGTTAGGGTTTAATGAAAGTTAATGAATGCGTTCTTTACCAAAACCTCACAAATGTAGTTATTTTGCGTGTTTTTCATATAACAATAGTCTAAGGAAGAATTTTTGAAGACGTTCGGAAAATGTCGTATTGCAACTAAATTAAACAAGCATTAAAATTTAGTAATATTTTTTATCTTTTATCACAAATTACCAATTCGGAAAAGGATTCCTAAATTTTAATTTAAAGAGTGAAACGTATGTTTTAATTAAAAGAAATGCCAACGGCTTGCTAATAATTATGAAAATTGTTATTATTATCATTATTACTAAATGCTAAACATAAGTGAAATCATAATAGGAAATGTAGAGATTCATACTATCACTATTAGGTGCTGGAATTAATAAAAATAATGTTTAAGACAAAATAATACTCAATAAAAGATATGTCCTATTAGTAGGACGTCAGGGCCGAAGGGGTTAATTACAGGTTGATATAAAATGGTTGACTGAATTTGATACGGTTATATTTCCTTAACTATGTAATGAATGTGAATGGAGTAAATTACATTTGATTTTACGTTTCATTTACGCTGAGTAAAGTTTATAGATGTTAAAAATGTACACCCAACATGTATACGAATAACACTTAGATGATAGATGAATACATTCTACACCTGATTAAGAATTTGTTGGGTCACTGAGTGCACTACATCAGTTATTTTGTTAGTAGGACACCCAATGATTTTGTAGCGATATATATTGTTATTGTGATTTTTGTTATTATTATTATTATTATTATTATTATTATTATTATAAACTGCTTGTTTTACGGACACCCACCAGAAAAATCATGGTTTTACTTGAAATATTCTACTGCATAGAAGTGATATTTCTTAAAACTGAATGTGTTGCGTTATATGTGATTTGCATTCTAGTGGTAGTTCTGAAAACTTTAACACGTTCTCTTTCAAATGACATATTTCCCATGCAATGTTTGATTCAAAAAAGAAGGGGGTGTTGTAGAAATGTGAAATTGAGTGCGCCTTTTAGTGTCAAACCGCACATAATTCTATATATCAGTGTGATAAGACAAAATAACCAATAGTAAGATATTTTAAGATACAATTAATTAATTAAAGTACTTGAAAGGTTAAAATAACTTCAATGTTACTTTAGATATGATCAATCAATTCTTTGCCATTAAAAAACATTGTAATTATACCTATATTTGAGAAACATGTATGGGCTCCTTTTTTATATTTTTATTTTCTATATAAAATTATATTGACAGTGTTTAACCGTTATAATTTTTTTAAATTTTTCTCTGAGTGATTTTAACCCATTCTCTGTCTCAATATCTAATAGGGTTAGAGCAGAGTTATAAAACACAGTGGTTAAGGTCTGTGGTGTGACTGGTGGTCTGTGTTGAATAAGTATATAACACATTGAAGAAACAGTTTAATTTGAAATAAGAATCACATTTATTCATTCATCTTGAATGTTAAACTTAAATAAAGATATATACATATACCTCCAGCCTTTGCTGGGAACTTGGTTATCACATCATACCAATATACATGCAGCAAGGGATAAACCGTCTTTCCATCACACTCCATGGAGATAATTCGCACTAGATATACTTACTCCGTACATCAAACTAGAATAAAATATGCATACAGTTACAGTTAAAAGGGAGTGCCTTTACGACCGAAATGCACAAAACAAAAACAGGTTCGGAACGATTTTACTCCCGAACAAACAACGTGACAAATTTTGTGGAACAAGACTTTGTCCAGATTTCCAACAATAACTTTTCTAAAGATTTTTGCTTCTATCAACTTTTAAGCAGTTTCCATTAAAAAGCTATCTATTACAGCCGTACGGAGGAAATATATTAATATTAGATCGTATGTTTGACAAAAATTCTTAAAAACAAAGGATGATGAAGTTACCTTTTATTACCAGTACAGGCTGGAAGGGGTGTTTTATGATTAATAGGTCATACTATTGACAAAACTACAAAGAAAAAACTGTTTTATTAATTTTAAAATAATAAAATTTAAACATGAAAATTAAATGTCACTAAATATAAGGGGTAAAATTTAAATATATAAGTGAAATGTCAATAAATATAATGCAAAAATCATATCTATTTTCTTTGTAACCTTAAAGAAATCCTAAAAATCACATGAATTTTAGGCCAAAAAAGTAGAACCTCCTCTTAAATTCTCTACAAAGTTTCATTTTAGTAATATTCTAACTTTCCTAAAAAGTTTTTTTTTATCTACGATTGTCCATTATGTCATTTATAAACTTAGTAATTATTTGTACTGTCTATTACAACATACATTAATTTATTTTAAAACACATCAAAAAGCAATGCACAAGTCTTAAAGCTTTAAAAAATACTCCAAACTACACTAAATCTAGTCAATATGTATAAAAGATTTCACCTCCTCGTCGGAGGCATCTTCAGTTACTGATGTTCTGTTTCTTCCTCGCTTGTTACTCTATTGAAATAAATATATCCCTGCAATAGCCAGATTAACCCTTTAATACCGGAGGTGACGAAAATTTTACTACCGTTGAATCCTGGCACTTGACGAGTGGAAATTCTGTAAATAAACGCGTCCATTTCTCCCGCTTGAGTTTTGTATTCGCGTAAAGGGGAGAGGCGTGTTCGAAATGTCATTATGATATATGTTAGTTTATTCTTCTGCATGTCCCACTTACTGCCGCTCCCCGTTCTTGTTGTAAAGAACTGAGAGAAGATAGTGATCTGTTTTAAAAAAATTATCCCTTTCACTTTGTCTCAATTTCCATAGAAACAATTTTTATCATTTCCACTACTTTGAATTTAAATATTATTTAATAGGCAAAATAAACTTGTTCTCAGATCCAAACTACTGATTTTTTTACACGTCCATGGATTTATTTGGAGTATAATTTGCATCAATCTTTGTTAAAAAAGAAAGAAATGATTAGTATTTTCAATTTGCTAATAAAGACAAAATATTTTTCAGAAAAATGGGAACAGAAATCGTGTTTTAAGCCGATTTTTGGGATGCTACAGGCAAAGAATGTTTGTCATTATGCAGTAGATAATTATAATCCAAGATATAACCCATTTACGGAAAAATAAATAGCACCATTCGCTTTATAGGTGATAGAATAGTCATGTTTTAGAGTTTCATGATTTTTGTTAAAAAATGATTTTGCTAATTTTAGAAATGTTTTGCGTTGTTGAGCAGGGGGAAATAAAAAATTTCCGAACTTTTTAAGGAGTTCGATACAATCAATTAAAAGGTATTTAGCATAGGATTCAAAAATGTTTTGGTAACCTTTTGATTTTTTCCTTACTGCACCAGTGAATTATCTAAGAAAATATCAAGAGGTTCTGTTTAGACAAAAATTTAGCTATATAAATTTTTGTAAATCTTTTTAGATAAAAAATGAGTTGTTTTAATTTCTCAAATCTTTAAACGTTCATATTACTTGTATCAATAAATTTTTGTAATTTTTTTAGATAAAAATAAGTTGTTTTAATTTTACAAAATCTTTAAACGTTCAAATTACTTTTATCAATAGATCCTTTTCAGTGCATTTAAAAAAACAGCAACGAAAAATACAAAAGACTGCGATCAAGCATGTAGGTACAAATTTCTTATGGGAGGAGAGGAGGAGGGGGTGGGTGCTCGGTGATTGAGATGAGCAACTAATTTGTTCAGGTATCTTATATCCGAAGCTTAATAAAAATGAGTTTCTAATACGCTTCATGAAGACACAGCTACGTAGTGAGAGAATGTGATTAAAACAGAAAATCAAAAGTAAGTTTATAAAAAAAAAAAAAAAAAAAAAAAAAAAAAAAAACGCTCTTTCTGGCGAGAAATAAATTTATCAACGATCAGGTGTACACAAAAGTTTTAAGGACTGTCTTCTGAATTTATTCTGATTGTTCATATTTTTCTTTATGCTAAATTTAACATGTTAAGTAATCTCGAAAACAATTAATTTTAAGATCGTGACCTATAGATTTTTTTTTATATACGCTTTTCCAATAGTGAGTATTCTAACAAAAGCCTATTGATTCCCAACGCCGACCGGCCGTTACAACATTGTAAGAAATCCAAGTATCAATATGAGTTTTTAATTATCTTTACATTGTATTTTCATAACATTTTTACAACTAATATAACATAATAACATTGCATGTTTCTGATTCCGATTTTGTCTCCTAAACGAATGACAAAAAGTAGGATAATCCCTTTTTCACATTTTTTCAAACCGTTTACAAAAGATAAGACTATAAAACTCTTTCATCATGTCAACTCAATCCTAGCAAATGGTTCCCTACAGGGCCGAAACTAAGGGGGGGCAGAGGGGGCACGTGCCCCGGGCGCCAGCAGAACTGAAGGTGGAGGGGGCGCCAAATGCAGATTTTGTTTGTTGTTTGATATAGAAATGTATATATATGAAATTTATATAAAAAGTCTCGCAGCCGGGAAATCCAAAAGAAAAATGTACCAAATGCATTAAAATAGACAAATAGATAAAAAGATTCGTCTACAATACAAGATAGCAAATGAATAAAAAACGAACTGTTCTCTTAGGCTATTTTCTTTCTCCCATTCAAAATGTATCATCATGTCTATGCCGTCTGTCATTTAAATCTCTTCCTGTGGGTTAGGAGAATCACTAACATTTTTCAAGGTCAGTCCCTACTCGTATCTGTATATGACACTGTTCAACGTCGTCTGGATACGGTATTGCACTGTCCAGCATGGATAATTGGCAAACGATTCCCTCACTTTTATTTTCTATGAGATAAAAATATTCCATGAAGACTGTTCTATTTTTTCCCTTTTCTCACAGCCTGGAGCTTTCTGCTTTTTCCATTTTGTCATGGGCGAGGGGTGACTGCCCTGGACAATAAACACAAATTGGAGGATGAATGCCCAAAGTAAAATTCTCAGTAAAATCTTTTCTTTTAAGTATAGCCTTTGTAGAGGTACAGTAAAAAATCTTGTGCAGCGCGCCATGGCTAGTAAAGCCGGAGCTTCCCCTAGCTTTATCTTCCAAAAAGTTTTTTACTCGTCTTTTTGCGAAAGTTTTCTAAGCGTTTTGCCACCCTTGGTGGCAATTGGAATATGCCGGCCTGTTAATTTTGCTGAAATTACTTTTTTATCCAGATCAAATCTAGTATTATTAGAGGGGGCGAGGTTGGGCGACTGCCTTGGATACTAAAAACAAATAATATTTGAATGAATAATTTGAAAAATACGCAAAATAAAACTCTTTGTTAAAACTATTTTGAAAAAAAAAATGTCATTTTTAGGGGTGCAGGGAGAAAACCATACCCAAGTTGCTATGACTAATAAAACCGCAGCCGCACCTGACTTTATCCTGCCAAATTATTTTCTCGTCCTTTGGCCATTTCCAGATAAATGAAAAATGCCGCCATACCATTTGTTACAATTACTTTTTTACATACAGATCCGGCTTTAAAGGGCGCGAAGTTGGCTATTGCTAACGACACTAAAAACTAAGGGGACGAAACATATGCAAGATAAAATAGTAACCTCTCCTCCCCTTTTTTCTTTCTTAAGAATATAGCATTTGTAGAGACGCAGAAAAGAACCTCGCACAGGATGCCATGGATAATAAAATCATCTCTGTCTTTATCTTTGCAAAAAAAAAATCGTATTTTACCCATTCTTACGTGTTTTGCCGCCCCATTCTTTTGCTGTAATTATTTTTTTAGATCCAGATGTAAATTTCCGGGACAAATACATCGTGTGCCCCTGTAATAGTCAAGTTGAATTTCTTTTTGTTTTTAATCTTATCCTACTCTAAAACTGTAAAATATATCGATTATAATCAGTAACAAAGTCAAATGCATTCTAAATATCAGCTTTATGTAAACAGCATACGAAATGTGGGGGATCCCTAAATCAGGGGCCCCAGTGTCACGATCCAGATTTAGATTTATGAGATCTGATTTAATTAGACTCTGAATCTGTGTAATTAAATCGTCATAAAAGTCTCTAACAGTATCAGGGTTCCTTTCAGTTCAGATCCAAGTTTGAGTCTCACCCCAACCCTCCACAACCGTTCACAGTTCTGATAATTGCTAATAGAAAAGAAGACAAGGAAAAACATTTAAACATAACTAAAACATTTCTGCGAATAGCAAATGGTATAAAAAATATTCTACTTAAATTACATGAAAATTATGTAGTAATACTAATTTTTTTTTAAAAAGGGCTAAGAAAATCCTTTGATCAAAAAAAATTTTTTCTCGGTGAATTTAAAAGTGGATTTTGGGGGCCCTTTTGGATGCGGGGCCCCTCGCGATTGAGACCATCTCGACCCCTTAAATCCGCCCTGAGAATATCAATAATTATACTTCCTTAGATGAAAACCTGTGTAAAGCGGAATATTTTTCGGTGCCTTTCGATTCCATTTTCAAGGTTTTAATGAATCAGTATTTGACAAAGATGATTACTTAGTTCAGTATTACAGATTATCCGATTATATACTTTAAATTTTAGAAACTTAGAACAAATTCGCTTTGGAAATTTTCTTTTCGGAGGAGGGGGGGGGGGCGCCAAAATCCATGTTTGCCCCGGGCGCCAAAAAGGCTAGTTTCGGCACTGGTTCCCTACTACTATTGTTCACGCTTTTCTAGGGATTATTTCAGTCTTTGTAACTTGTGGTGGTTCTATAGTCATAAACTAACTTGTTCTGTCATGAAAAATTGGAAAAGAAAAAAAATTGATTCAAGAAGCGCCTTTCTACGATGTATAACTGTACAAACGCATGGCGCGACTCGGAAATTTTTTTATTGTATTTCCAATTTATTTTAAATCTACTCTAAAAAAATACTTTTTTTCCCACTCACACTCATGAAGTAATTTTTATATGTAAAAGTATAACATTTGCAAGCGTAACTAATAAACTGATTTGGAATCGAATAGCATTTTTCAGTTTTCGATAAATGTTATGAAAATTATGAATATAATATTAGCGTGCTCGACAACAAAGATTTTTTTTCCGTGTTTCGCTGTCTTAGATATTGGCTTAAAACAGCAAATTTGAGATCATTTTTGGACAGATCATTTGTTTTTTTAGAAAAGAAAGAAACAATGCTCGATTGTCAGTAGTATCTGAATAAGAATACTGCAAAGTTTGCGCTTTCAGCGATACAAAAGTGTTCAGATATATGTCAAAAAATAGCTAGTTCGAATTTTAGAAACATCTTAAGCTACAGTTAACAGAATACACATTAGTTCTGCCAAAATAAATATGTTATATAAAAAGTGTAGTACACATATGCAGTGAATTATGAAAGTTATATAAAAAAAATACATCTAAGCTGATTTTTAAAATCCGGTGTCAGGTTAAAAAAAAAAAAAATCTAATGCTTATATTTTCGTCAGTATTATAATCTAAAAAGTAGTTAGAAAGTACAGTTTAATTTTTTTTTTTTTTATATTCAAAGACAGATAATTTTATGTAACATGCAGTACTAGCTTTAGATGTTGCTGACGTGTTTAAAAGTTGGCTAATTTATTCACTCGATGTTACACAATTTGAAATAATAATAATAAAAATTTTATAATATTTTTAAACTTCAATTCACACTTTATCCAGGGTTAAGACTGGCAGCAATTATTGCTGGCGTGTTTAAAAAGTTTTTTTTTTAATTTATTTACAAAAATGTATACAGTATGATTTTTTAATATTAAGTTTTATATTACTATTTAATATTTTTAAATTAAAAAATAAGTAAAAATCTAAAAACTAGCTCCAATTATCTCCACAAGCAACGATATCATTTTGTTGAAGAAAAAACAAAGGAGAGAAGAAACCAAGCTTATCTGAACAGAATTCCTTCAGTTGATAAAAAGAATAATCACAGACTTTCAAGCCATTACAAATCATTCAATCACTGTCAGCCGAAGAAAGAGATCGAGGACAAAAAGTTGATTCCCACAGGATGGGGTGAAACACGTTTCTTTTTATACCCACCACCCCTATTTTTCCCGCATACGGCCCAAGACGTCCTTCTTAGGAGTTAAGTTACAAGGCCGTATTGAGCCGGCACAAGTGTTAAAGAGTTAAGTAATAAATCTCCGATCGCAATAGAATTCAGTAATGTCGAAAAATTGGCAAGTTATAATAATTTAAGCTACACATTACAGACAGAAACCATAGAGATAATTACAGCAAAATCGGAAATATGCAATGATATGATGCACGCAAAAATTGATAATAGATGGCGCCATATGTTATCAGGAATAGGAAAAATGGAGAATTTTTTTAACAGAGTGACTAGCGAGGAAGAAATAGAATATTAGTAACTGGAGATGCCTAAGACGAAGAGGTGAAAATATTTAAAAAATCTTTTATACATATTGACTAGATTTAGTATAGTTTGAAAGTTTTTTTTAACCTTTTAGACATGCGCACTGCTTTTTGCTGTGTTTTTAAAGTAAATTAATGTTTTTTGTAATAGGTAGTACAGATAATTATTATTTTTCTAAATATTTAGATAAGCATCGTGGGTTGAGAGATTTTACATATAGGGGAAGGTGGCCTAAAATGATCCCCTTAAGGCTGCTCTTCAGTAAATTTCCCGATTCCTCTCGCTAATGTTATTCCTATGGGCGTAGAATGCATTCGTATTTTTAAAATATCTCCTCAGAAAATTAATATTTTTAACTTCTGTTTTCTTTGTACTGTTCTTAAAGAATGTCTCTTTTTTACTTAGTTATCAAAATATTTCTAAATTATGTGCTTAATTTATATTTTTATGCGTTAATATCTTATCGAAACTGAATAAGGTTTTAACGTTTCATATAAAATGAAGTATATATTTTAGAAAAAAATTGACAACTAAAAAAAAAGAGACATTCTTTAAGAATAGTACAAAGAAAACAGAAGTTAAAAATATTAATTTTCCGAGGAGCTATTTTAAAAATACGAATGCATCCTACGCCCATAGGAATAACATTAGCGAGGGGAATCGGGAAGTTTACTGAAGAGCAGCCTTAAGGGAAAAAAACTTGTGTAAAATAACATAACTGTATAAATAAATCTTTGACCCTTTGCTAGTATGTTTTACACTATATTTTGCTTTATAAAAATATTTTAATAATACTTTAATCCCAAATTGAGTAATGAAAAAAAAAATTAGATTTTTTAAAAAGTGTCCAAAGGATCATTTTACCCTCACCAAAAGGCAAAATAATCCTTCATTTACAAATAATTGTAAATTTTATCGAAAAATAAAGGATATAAAAGTGATTAAGACAATACATAAGTATAATTCACATCTAAAAACGTACTCCATGCAGTAAACCAAGTCATATTTCTGTACATGAAAGACTGTATATCTAAATAAATATGAAAGCCACAGATGTTATAAAACTCAATTTTTTAAAGAATTCTATTCAGACGCGAAATACTGCAATCGCTTGATTACCGCTATTGATTCTTCTTCACTTATCGTAACTAGTTTATATGTTACTCCGCAGATAGCACGACTTGTCTCGAAGAAAACATATGTGGATCGTTTTGCCCGCTAGGATCATATTAGGCCACCTTCCCTTACTTGTAAAGACATCCACCTTATTTTGTATTATTTATCTAAATGCAAATATTTTATTATTCAAGTTTCGAAATAAAAATTAATATAGCGATTTCCTTTGTAATTATGCTTTTATGCTTCTACCAATTTTGTATGTTTTATGATTATCGCGTATATTGTAATAGTGGTTACAATATTTTAAAAGATCCCTATTTTAGATTGAAATTTATAACTCTTCATATATATATATATATATATATATATATATATATATATATATATATATATTATAAAGGCCAAACGTGTCCGTGTGTAACGCATGCGTCATTTTGCGAATGGCAACAGCTGACGATCAAATTTCGGTTTTGTGATTTTTGCTATTGCAATTTTTTGAATTTCTGAACATAGCACATTTTCAATTTTTACACCGTTATAGAGGGAAAAAAATTTACTTTCAAATGCAATTTGTTTGAAAACCATATCTTAATTGCCTGATATATTATGGCTTATAAAATAATTTTTAAGCATGAATTTTGAAACGCCGAATAAACAAATGGAAGAATGCTGCCATTATAAATTTTTAAATAGTTACAGGTAGTAAAATTAATGAATTTTGAAATAAAAACGTCACAAGAATACGGTGCCTTTATATGAGAGTAGCGTTATACCGGATACAAAATTTGATTAGTTCAGACGATTTTGGAGAAAAGGAAGCTTTGTAATAATTTGAAAATTTAAAAGAAAATTATTTGTTTACACCATAAACAAACATCGGATATTTTAACAGATAATATAAACAGAAGATATTGTTTTAGATATTGCATTTTTATGAATAAAATATAAAAAAAAATATTTCACAAATTTAATAAAAATTCATATAAAAAGTTAATATGAGCAGTAAGAAACAATGTTTTAATTCATATTTCATCAGTATTAAAAATAATGTTAACGGTCATTGCGAAGTTGGAAAAACGAATATCCATGAAATTCGTTAATTTCGCGATCACTATATCGCATGCATAAGATGATGAATAATAAATTAACAAAGAAACATCACTGGATGCAGAAACTCCCTCTATTAATAATACCAAAAAAATAAAAAATAAACAAAACCCTTGAAATTCGTTAATGTCGCGATCACTATATCGCATGTATGAACGCTTAGTACCAAAAAAAAAAAAAAACTGGATGGATACCGCATGTATGAGCGCTTCACGCACAACAAAAGCAAAGAAACCAGTAAAAAAAATCACTAAATGCAGCAACTTTGAAAAATAAAAATATGAAAAATCTATTAGATTTAGGGAAAAAAAATGGTTTTCGCCTGCGTTCTGTAACCCGGGAAGCCCGGGTTCGATTCCCTAGTATATATAAAGTTAGATTAAGTTGAATAATACACTTTTCTCGAAAAAAGAATTTGATTACATTAAAATATGCTTTGTTGCTACTAGTTATATACAAAACCAGTTATATCTCAAGACTGGTTAAATCGTCAAAGCATACAATTTCTCTTAGCATTTGCAACGAAATATACAAGACCTAAATCGAATCCAAGTGGGAATGATTATTAAACAACGTGAATAAATTATTAAAATACAAAATATTCAGCATTAAATTTCTTTGTTTGCTTTAAGTATTATGATTTGACTATAATTAAAGGGTTGCATACATTCTCGGCGTCGAAAAATTGACATATTATAGAATTATTTTTAGGAAAAGAATAAAATTAAGTGACAAACTAACAATTCCACGTTATTTGTTATTGCGTCATGTATTTAAAAATATTTGTTATGTTCAGTTTGGTTACATATAACGGCGGAAGCTTGCAGCCGCGTTGACTTGTACCAAAATATCTGGGTTCTATGGGTAGAGTCTTAACTCCCTCTAGAAACAAAATAGATTAAAATCTTCCTTTTAAAATAAGGGTTTCGTTAAGGGCCATAGGCTCAAATTTTTGAATTTTTAAAAAATAAGAAAATTGCGTAATTTTGAGTTTTTTTTTCACTTTTCGTCAAAAATTTTGATTTTTAAACTTATTGGAAAAATATAAAGAAATTAAAATTTTCAAAAATGGCTCGATGGTCCTTAGGTAATTTAATTATGCGTAGATGAACGCAAATTGTATCTAAAAATGTTAAAAATTGTTCAAGTTATCATGCTTCTCATGTTGAAAAATGCAGTTTCCAGAAGAAAAATGTTTTAGAAGAAAAAATGTGCTAATTTTTTTTCAACTTACGCTTAATTTGCTATTCCTGCGTCACACTAGACCCTGAAAAATGACCCTTTCAAATCTGAGTAAATCGATGTTTTCATTTTGTTATGGAACTTTTTGTTTCAAATAGGACGACCCAATGCTTCCAATTCTGAAATACCAGAAATACTCAGAATATTGAAACATGGGCATACTCTAAACTGAGAACATAGAGGTCAGTTCATATTCATTTTTGAAACATGGACAGACTCAAAAATGTTGAGAATCAGTTCAAACTCATTTTTGAAACACGGACATACTCAAATAGGAGAACATGATGTTTTATTCTTGAGTGTGTACATGTTTTCAGAAATACGTCTGCACATGTTTCAAACTTGAGTAATTTTTATTTGGAGCCATATTGACTGTGCGACATACTCAGATTTCAGTATTTTTTGCTCAGTTTTTAAAATGTCGTTTTTAGAGTGTATGTAGAACCTGTGCTTTAATATACTCATTTTAAAGTAGATAGAAACTTTTGTAAATTGTCTTCTGCGAGATTGGTTTTATCCATCGTGCGCGCGCTCACATTTTTGCTCGTATCTTTCTTAATAAATGAGATGCCAATTTTTTTTCCATAATTCTACACATTATAACATTTAATTTTACGAAAAAAAATCTACTTTTTCTAAAATTTAGAACTTATGTAACCCCTTACTATGCTGTGGTTATTTATTGCTATTATAAAAAAATCTTTCAATAGGTCATTGTTTAACTCTTTTGCGACGAGCTTCTTGTATCTGTCTTTTAAATTTTTGTACAATATTTCAGAGAAGTAATTTTTGCGTTGTAAAATTTTTGATCAAAAATACTGGTATTTGAATGTTTATTTCTATAGCTTTAAAAATTATAAATAACATAATAATATTAAATCAAAATATATAAAATGCCTAATTTGGCATATTAGAAATTGTGGGAATGTGATTTTAAATTTCGTAATACTTAAAAATATTTTCAATAAAATTACACTTAATTTATATTACTTTAGATTTCAGTTAAAAACGAAGTTTTCGTTAAATACCGTTCGTTAAATTGTTTGTAACATAAATGCTTCTAATCCCAAACAAATATATTTTCCTATGAATTGCAGTAAAAATACTTTTCTTGTATTGTGTGATTCTTCGAATCTGGTGAGGAATACTTTGAGTTCTGAAGCTCTAACAAACTAATCAACGTAGGCAAAAGAAATTAATTTCCCTAGAGAAAAATAGCACTTAGCATCTATTTTTTTTAAATAAAGAAACACAATGGTAAGTATATATTTCTTTAAATTTACGTTTATTAATTTAACATACAAGAAAGTACATTTTTAACTCATTTCTGATTAAGAGAAAATTTCTGTTATTTGACAAATAAATTTCCTCTGTTGTAGTTTATACATGTTTCATTTAAAAAAAATCTTGAAACACTTGAATCTATATAATAAAAGCGAAAAGCATTTGACATCAATATTTCCAGGATGCCCGCTTCACTTTTTCATATGCCAGGTTTTTGTATCATTATTGAGGGTATTATGATTGCTAATTTTGTATTGTTACACATTGCAGACAAATATTGTTACATCATCATTATAAACAATGTTAACACTTCTCAAGTTTTTCTAAACACAAAAGATTCATTCACCGTGAACGTTTTAAATATTAAACCATGGAGGTAGATGTTCACGTTGTAGCCTGGTGAAAAGAAAAAAGCGAATGAAATCAGCTTGGTGCCGTACGTGACATCAAACGGCCACGCCCTCTTCTCGATCGCGCGGGAGTGACCGAGGTAGATGAAAAATGTTTTTTACTGTCACTTAAAATCATGCTTTGTAGCGTTTCCTGGTGATAACTAAGTATTACGACAGATTTTTACGAGGTTCGTATGAATTCGAGACCCCCAGGGCCCGCTAGCGGGCGTTAGACCGCTAGTTTTAAATAATTTTATCGCAAATTTCCTCAAAGAAAACGAAAAAAGTCAGTTGACTGGAAATTATGCATTGTTTCAATTTGTGTTATTAACAAAATCTTAGGGGTCGTTTTTATTGTGAAATTGTACCAAACTATGAAATTTGCAATGCAAAAACCTATTTTTGACATGAAGATTGGCTTTTTTGATAAATTTTGCATTAGGATACCAAAGGTGAAATCATTCTGTCAATCAGTTTAGGAATTATGACAGTTTTAATATTTGGAACACCTAATGTTAAATTCATTTGTAATCGTTGCAAAACAAATTGCATTGAGGGTAGTTTTTTAAGCATAAATCAAAATTACTTAGAAGAATGAGCTGTAACTTTGCATTTGCATATTTTCAATTTACGTTATTAACAAAATCTTAGGGGTTTGTCCTTATTGTAAAATTGTACCAAACTATGAAATTTGCAATGCAAAAACCTATTTTTGACATGAAGATTGGATTTTTTGATAAATGTTGCATTGGGATACCAAAGGGGAAATTATTCGGTCATGCAGTTTAGGAATTATGACACTTTTAATATATGGAACACCTAATGTTAAATTCATTTTTAATCGTTGCAAAACAAATTGCATTGCGAGTAGTTTTTTATGTTTAATTACTTAGCAGAATGAGCTGTAATTTTGCATTTGCATATTTTCATCTTCTAGTTATCGATTTCTGTTTAAATATGCATAGGTTACAATTCATAATTGTTTTAGAAATGCATTTCAAATATAAACTTTTAAATTAAATTAATTGAAAAAAAATATGAATTGTAATATATGAATGCTTTAACAGATTTCGAATTTCAGAGACTTCAAATGAGTACCTCCACAATTTCAGCACATTCTACCAAGTAGGTTTTGAGTTATGTTTAAAGGACTACAAGCATTGCAATTGATTTTGTAATGTCTAAAAATGAATTTAACTTTACGAGCTCCAAAGTTTAAGCCTGCATAATTCCTAAACTATTAGATAGAATGACTTCCAGTTTGGTATCTGAATGTGATGCTTGCCGACATAAAAATATATATGCTGTCAAAATCGGGTGATCCGTTATCGTATTGAAAATGTCAAAGCGTGGCTTAATTTCAGCATGAAGACGACCCCCAAAGGTGTTTGTTTTAACATAAATTTAAAGAAAACATAATTTCTAGTCGAATATATATAAAGCTGTGGGAATACGTTTTCCCTACCTGTAATCAAGCAAGAAAGCTCAACCAATCAGATGTCATCGAACGGAGAATCCTGATTTACGTCAAAAAACTGTCAAGTGTAAGGCATCGATGCTCCAGATGACGTTGCTTGCGCCAAGTCAGAGAGCTGTGTTTCAGCAGAAGATGAGATGTTCGCGGGAGCCTAGCGAGCACGGAGGAAGATAGATGGAGAGGAAAGTAACGTTGAAATTTTACAATACAGTTTTTCTTCTTATAGATGGCGCCACGGTAAACTGAAGGCTATCCTAACCTGCTTCTGCAATGCTTTTCAATGCGAAAAGCATTCATTTTTTAAATGTTTTTGATTGAAAATTTGAACTTTAAAAAAGTCAAACAAGTATAAATTTCATTAAATAAAGTTTTCTTCACACCATGCATATATTTTAATAGATATTTGGCGTTCCGATTGTTTTTTATAACTCTTTAAATAAGAGTTCATCCTGACAGAAGCAGCTGAATAGTCATTTAAAAATAAATATCACGGATATTGTACTGCGAAGAAATACGGAATAGACGTATAATTTTTAGAGATTAAAAGTATTATTCAAATAAAAACAGCTTCAGATTACAGCCAAACAAATAGAACTCTATAAGACAATTTAAATGGCCATGTCAATTAGCCACAGACATTAGCATTCATTAAGTATAACATTTTAAAAACATATACACTAAGATCGATATACTAGAATAAAAATTTCTTAGTTTAAAAATGATTACATGCATATAACTTTAAATTAAAGTATAATAAAAAGCACTCACCTTTGGAGCTATAAACATACTAAAAAAAAAAAAAAAAATTCTTCGATTTTTCTTTTGTTTATCTCATCATCATAGCCCGATCTACATCCCGGAATAAAACATTTATATCCCATCTTAAATTTATGACATATAATTGCTATAATTAAAAATAATCGAGTAAAATACTTTCGGAATTTAACATGTAATCTAATGACATTCTGTTTAAAGGCAGCCGCCAAATTTTACAGCGCCCTCTTTCGTTAAAAAAATATGACTTGCATTTTCGATATCCTCGCCTATTCTAGTTTCCCCTCCAGGTTCTTTCTCTGTGCTAGCGAGTGTGGTGAGTGGAAGTCGGCCGACGAAACAAGACGGCATTATGGTGGTGCTGTTCGAACGTGGTGAAATTCTGTGAACTCGTGGTGACGGATGTATTAATCCAGGTTCATTAATCAAATGTGATGTTTCTTTCAAAAGATGATATCTTCAATATTGTACATAACTTTTTCTGTATATAGCATCTTTCTAGCTTTCAATATAATACCTTTTAGAATTCAAATCTCTTTTAGTCAATTATTAAGTGTGTCAGAGTCCATTTCTATATACAATATATGTATATATATTTGAGAATTTACAGATTAAAATGTATAGGTGTTCTCTTTTCCTTTTTGGAAAGTGGGTTCTGCGTCAATTCGTCGCGCACAATTCATCGGGGAACAATTCATCGCGCACAATGCATCGCAGTGTCAATTCGTCGCAACGAAAATAATTTTGAAGGCTATGATGATTAAAAAAAGACAATTTAGTAAAAATGTTTAATGATAATTAGTTTTTTAGATATAGATAATTATAACTAAAAATTTACATGCGATTAGATCTAAAAAACAATTTATCATTAAATAATTTTACTAAATTATCTTTATTTTATCATCATCATTAATCGTCGCAACGAATTGACACCACGACGAATTGACGCTGCGACGAATTGACGTCGCAACGAATTGACACCACGACGAATTGACGCTGCGATGAGTTGTCGCCGCGACCAATTGACGCTGCGATGAGTTGTCGCCGCGACGAATTGACACTGCGATGAATTGTACGCGATGAATTGTTCCGCGATGAATTGTGCGCGACGAATTGATGCGTCACCGGCAAAGTGTAATTAAGTTTTTATACTTCTAGAATATCAGGAAGGGAATGGAAAATCGTTCACAAAATTCCATCTTTATAAACATGAAACAAATCAAGTTGAGCAAAATAATCTAAAAACTAATCAACATAGGCAAGATACATCTACTTTCAATATTTGAAAATTTGTATCTTTTATCTAAAAATAGATAAACATCCACTTTCAAATAAAGAAATGCTACGGAAAGACTATACTTTAATAAATTTACATTTTTTCAATTGATATAAAACACTTCTTTTTTTTTTCAAATGTAAATTATAGTTATCAACATAAGTAAATTATAGTATTCAACAAACTCTATATACTGTGTTTGATTTTTCATTTAAAAATCGCAAAAAATTCTGTATCCTATGCCGGTTGGCGCAATCGGTTGAAAAATCCAAAATGGCACCAAAACGCAGTTTTAGTATGTTGACAAATTTTTAAAGATGACGAAAAACTGATTTTCGATATTTCAACAAGTAATGAAAATACATAAACAAACATAGTTAATAAACCTGAGAAACCCTTTAGTGTTAAATAACGGTTAATGTCAGGGGTGGGGGGGGGGGGGAATATTGTAAACAATAAACGAACGTAAAAACTAATTGAAAATTACTCGTGGAATTCTCAGGAAATATAGTATATCTCATATAAATATCACTTAAAATCATAAAATGGAGACGTTGAAATGCAAAACATGACACACTTTATATAAATATTTTTTTGTTTTTTAATATTTTTGAAAGCAGAGATAAAAAATAAAAATTTCAATCCCAAATGACATTACAATTTAAAAATATATGTACACAATATAGAAAAAGGTACTTCTTCATTATCCCGTCGACCACTTTTCATAACAAAAAATTATCGCCAAACTGTAACGCCAAATAAACAAATGGAAGAATGTTGCCAATGCAATAGCAAAATAAACAAATAAATAAAATACAAGAAAGAAAGAAAAGCCACGCTCACCAAAGTGTGAACTATCCGTAAGTTTAAACAAAAAAAAATTACAATATTTTAATGAAAACAGAAAAAAAATCTTGGGTAGTTAGTTATTTACATCATTTTTCTTAATTATGCCTCTCGGCTAATGAAAAAATATTTGTGACGTCAGCTGAAACTGATCTATTGCACGTAACTATGCAGCGCAACATTTTCCAATGCTTTTTCTCTCTTAATATCATGGCACCGCCGTTTAAAGGCACAATTGTAATTTTAATTAATGAAATAACTAATAAATTAGTAAAAAATAAGGAAAAATACAGGCAAATGTCAAATTAAAATCCACTTGATGACATAAAAAACGCGTAAAATGATTTTGACGTCAAGTGAATGGGATTGCATTTTTGGCGTTAAATTGATAGTTTTTTTGTTATAAAAAGTAGCTGACGGATAATGGAGAAGTACCTAGAAAAATATCTATAAAAAACTGCACAAAAAATATATTTACAGAAAATTACGTCTTCCGAAAAAATATATTTTAACAACAGCAACCCCAAAGGCTGAATATCGTAACTACCACATCCAAACATTTATCGCCAAACAAAAACTCGCCAAATCTAACGGTACAGGATACTTTTCCCTAAAAATCCTATTAACCATTTCAATTTTGAAGCTTTTGCCATATTTAAGACTAGCTGTTACCCGTGACTTCGTTCACGTATCATTAAAAGAAGCATAAATGCATTAATTAAGCAAAATATTTCATTCCCGATAATTAGAATCGTAAATAATTAACTAACTCTTTATCACATTCCATAGGAGACAATACCGTATTTCTATGTTATACAGGCCTTGACATAACTAAGTTTTAAAAAAGTGAAAATTTGTGACAAATAATCACGAAAAGGAAACTGCAACCAATGAAAAAAGGCGGGCCGAATAAAATCGGGGAAATCAGTGAATTGTGTAAAAACATATGTCAAGTTTACCTGGTAAACTATTTTACTTTTAACGCCTTTGTGAAACGTTTTAATAGCATCCTTCAAAGATAATGGAAATAGTATATTCTTTTACATTAAATTCAATTCTTGTTAATAGGGAGCAATAATTGTAGACCTAACTGCAAGGAGCTTAAATTTGCCTCCTTGATTTAATTTATACCTGAAAAAAAAATCTTTATTTCTAAATGAAAATATGTTGACAGACGACTTTTTGTTCTCCAGAATAAATTGATTCATGAAGTTTGAATATGTGAAAATACGTTTTTATTTTTCAAAAATTTTACTGTAATCAAGATTTTTTTTTCTTTCACTATCTATTCAAATTGAAAATAAATTCTTTTTTTCAGTTTTAATGAGAAAAAATATATTAATCCGTTTTATTTCTTCTTTTTTATCCACAAAAATGGAATAATTTAGTTGCCATTTTTAGAGAAATTTCGTTAAAATTTACAAAAAAAAAAAAAAAAAAAAAAATCTCGGAATTTAAATCATTTTTTTTAATTCTGAGAGTTTATGACATCCTCGGATCAATGATTACCGGTCTTAAGTAAATCGTGTTGCGTTCGACAACCTGAAAGCAGTAGTTGCGAAATGCAAACAGGCGGTCAGATTTTAATATAATAGATTCGTATTTATTTTTATTTTCCTAATAATTACGTTTTGGTTTTTGGCAAAAACCTCTCATCTGTATGTAACTGATATTCATGCTTAATAATCGGTGTAGATAAAAAAATATTTCAAATTTTTCGTTTTAAATATGGCGTGAAACTTATTTACTTTCTAAACTTACCGATCCTTGTATTATTAATGTAAGGAATTGATTCACGCTCCTTGTAAAACACATTTGAAAATTTCCGTTTTATTTCAAATATGACGTCACTTTTTCCTCAGAGAAATCTCTTTTTAATGGCATAATTCTTGTTAATTTTCTTTTTCTGGCAATCAGGGCGTAAATTTTAGCGGAAAACTCACATTTGTATGTAACTAGTATTCAAGCTAATTATTAATCATTAACGATAAAAAATATTCAGTTTTTCATCTTAAATAATACGTCCATTATCTATCTACTTTCATTATACATTGATATTCATGCTCCTTGTATTATTACGAACATTTGGAAATTACATGTTTTATTTATGACGTCATATTTGTCCAAACCGAGGAGGATCCTTTTCATAGTTCCATGGTCCAAGCGAAATCTATTTTTAATAATATAATTATTGTTCATTTTTCCTTCTAATTATAACGCAATTTTTGACAGAAAAAGATCTTTTTAATGTAACCGATATTCATACTTCATGTATAATGTTGTTTCAAATATCACGGAAATTCATCTTCTTTTGAATTCTTTTTAATTTTCATTTTTCACGTGAAAATCGTTCAATTGAAAATTAGTTGTTGAGGAAAAATTATTTTTCCGAGTTTTTATTTTTTGGCAACGATCAAAGCCCTAGCAACGATAAAGTAAAACGGTTAAATTTTATTGAAAAATGTCCATTTATTCTCTATGAAAATAATGAAATTTTTAATTATTAAAGAAAATATTTGAATAAAATAAATAAAACCTAGTCTATGTTCATTTGAGGGTTATAATCAAACTACATGCAAAAATACAGGATCATTAAAAGCTCCATTTTGACGCTGGCTTCAACCTAACATTTGCACACAATCAGATTTATAATATTATTAGGATTTCTACATTTTCATTTAATATAAACGGAATTTTTTTATATTTAAAATATTTGTTATAAAATTGCACTTAATTTTTAATGTTCACTCAGACTATATTCTTTCTTAAATTCGAATTTTCTATGTGTGCTTTAGTCACACCTCCAATCCTAATCATATATTTTCTAATAAAGTACATTGGATCTTGTTTTCTTGTTTTGCGTGATGCTTCGAATTTTATGTGGAATAATTTGAGGTCCAAAGTTCTAACAAAGTAATCAACACAGACAAGATTAATTAATTCCTCTAGAGAACAATAGCACTTTAGCATCTAATTCAATTTAAGAAATGCCATGGTAAGGATATACGAGTAAGTTTTTACTTTTAAATGTATTATTTTAAAGTATTTAAAAGTACATTTTTGAAATTTCTGTCTTATTTTGGAACATAAATTACAGTTATAAAACTAATAAATTGCATAATTTTTTTTTTGAATTTATCATACTTTTCTGATATTTTGTTTGTATTTTTACCCAGATAAACTTTTATTAAGCAGTATTGTAAAGAATCTGCTGAACGAATGGATAAGTCAGTTAAAAAAGATAAAAAACACTCACTGTTAAAAATTTGCAGCAAACTGTCCAGTCATTTGACCGTTTTTATAGAAAACGGTTACTTGACCGTAATTTAACTCTATTCAGACCATATTATTGCCCATATTATTGTCAGATTAGAGTTAAATTACGGTTATGTAACCATTTTCTATAAAAACGGTCAAATGACTGGACAGCTTGCTGCAAATTTTTAACAGTGCTTTGAAATCGACCTTGCAACAGTTTCCAAAAATTAGAAGCAGGGAAAGGACCTTTATATATCAGAAAGGAATAAATAGTTCTCAGAAATCAATTAGTTTCTAACGTGTTATTATGATTCTAAATCATCTCTAAAATAATGGGATTTTTTGCTGAATCCTGAGTAACTTTCAATTCTTAAGACATTACATTTAGCATTCTTTCAACGAAAAGTACATATGATAGTAAACAACAAGATGTATAAGAATTACTAAATTTTACAAGTCATTTATACAATGACTAATACAGGACATCTTACTGGAAAGTCAATCAGAGATTTCTTTCATAACTTTAAAAGTAATGGAGAGATACTATAACGGTATTTTCAACAAATTTTACTTTGATTTAAAAGCTATTATACAATCAGGAATACTAGAAATTCAGAGTCACAAAAGTGATTTTAGGCGGACAACCTGGGAGGGGTAATATTTGGAGGATTAAAATGATTTCACAAGGCTTGGATATCTCTACAGAAAATGCGATAAAATATATGAAAAATTTCAAAGCTCTTGATAGGGGTTACTAACTTTAATTTCCAATCAAATCCGCAAATGCGTATTCATTCGTCACCAGAAACACGATATACACCGTGAGTTGGTATCCGAAATATGTTGCGCCTAGGTCCTTGTTGTTTTAACGCGAATGGTGGTAATTCCTAGAACTTCATGTGATGACGTCACATTTTTGCACACATGAGTAGAAGCGTTTTATCATTACCTTTTACTTACCCATCATACGTAGTATAGGGTAAATCTTGTAATCGTTTTGAAAATCGAAAAATAAATTGACGGATTTACACGTTTTAGACACTGGAGATTCCAAAAAACATATTTTTAGAAAAAAAAATTGAAGTCCTTCTGTGTGTGTGTCTGCAAACGCTCTATCTCCGAACAAATTGAGTTAGAGACTTGAAATTTGGTATGTACTTAGTATTTAATAATGGGAAGAAGCTTATTGAATTTCATTAACCTATATTATCCGGAACCATTTTTTCGGACTCTCAAAATATTCGTTCTGATAAAACGTATATAAAAAATTTCGAAATTGTTTATTTTAAGGAGTGAATAAAATAGACAATGAAAAAACATAAATTTTGCATAAAGAATGAAGTCGATCGGATAGTGAGTTGCCGAGATAGCTGTAATTCTATTTTCCACATTCTTCGATTTTTCATGACCCTGTATTTCATTCAAATTTCAATTCAAAGGTATATTTTAATTGGAAATGAGATGCATAATCCTGCTCAATAAACCGTTAGTTAATATGATTATCAATTTCGGAGTTATAAGGATGTTTCTTTCACGCAATTCAGTAATAGAGCATTTAAAGTTTATGTCGTCATCAAGCCACGATTTTATTCGAATTGCAATGCATTTTATAATCAGTTTACAAATGTTTTATTTTCATATTTTATATTAGGGATATCCATGATGGGTAAGTATTACGGTGGCCCCCAACGTCTAGTTTTACTGATCCCAAATCTGGTGTCTTTTTTGAATGATCCAATCCGTATTTTTGCACCAAAATTAAATTACGTCCCTAAAGTCAAAGGCAAATTTTGTATTTCTTGAAAAAAAAAGCGTTTTCCAAAATGATTAATTAGATGTCCTCTTTAACCTTATTAAACTGGGAAGTTTTGCTACAATAATTTGAAGTATTGGAAAGTCTTTCATAATCTATGCTTGCTGCATGATTTTTCTTTCTTATTTGTTTTTACTTTATTTCTATGAAAATGTGAGCAAACAACTTTAAGTTGTATAATAAATATTTATAGTGAGTACACTATATATATTTATTAATTTAAAGATTTTCAATAATTTTTTAAATTGTAAAGTGCGTAAAAATGAAACGAAAGTAAACTAGTCGTTGGGGGCCACCGTAATACTTACCCATTATGGATATGCATTTTATAAAATATGAAAATAAAACATGTGTAAACTATTAATAAAACGCATTGCAATTCGAATGAAATCGTGGCTTGATGACGTCATAAAATTTTAATTTCTGAATTGCGTGAAAGAAACCTCCTTATAACTCCAAAATTGATAATCATATACTAACGGTTTACAGCATCGGATTAAGTGTATCATTTCCAATTAAAATATATATTTGAATTGAAATTTGAATGAAATACAGAGTCATGAAAAATCGAAGAGTGTGGAAAATCTGATAGCAAATATCTCGGCAACTCATTATCCCATCGACTTCATTCTTCATGCAATATTTATGAATTTTTTATTGTCTTTTATATTCGCTCCATTTGTTTCTCTAAAAATATGTTTTTCGGAATCTCCAGTGTCTGAAACCTGTAAATCCGTCAATTTTTTTTTTCGATTTTCAAAACGATTACAAGACTTACCCTATACTACGTATGATGGGTAAGTAAAACATTTAAAAATCCAAATGGATATGTTATTATAATTATCTATTGAATTACTGTAAATGTTTTGTTTTCTAGAATTTTAATGAAAATCTTTTTAAACAAATTTCTTACGTTACAGTTTTAAAAGAAACAAACATTTAACCTTGGGGTATAATAAAGAGATAAATTAAAAATGACGTAATAAATTAATTGTCAGAAACCTGTCTAACTTCTCAAATTCTTAAGAATATCAGCATCAGAACTTTTTAAAACTTTAAATTTTGGGAAAGCAGTTTAATTATCTCGTCATATTGCAACCTATCAAAATAGCGGAAGTTATTGCATGCATGCGTTGAATTTATTTAATGAAATATTTTTATTCAAATAAATTTCAGCATATTTCCGTATAATCTTTTTTTTCTCAATTGAAGTCTAAACCACTGTTAAACGCAAGTGTTTTCCACTATGAAAAGTGAATTTTTTTAATAAATAATTTTATATTTACAAGTTCTCTAATTACCAACTGATTACGCATTAGATCTTTTGGTTGAAGATTAATTTAAATTTTAATCGAGTAACAAAATATATTTTATATACACTAAAGATAAATGGTAATGTCCTACAGTAAAAATACCAATTTATAAATAAAATAGTATTTAAAATTATCAGTTATGAGGATTATTATTTTTTTAATTTTTCACTTTCTTTCTAGAATATTCCGTATATTGATCAAATGATTTGATATTTAACACATTTTACTTACCCATCATACGTAGTATAGGGTAAGTCTTGTAATTGTTTTAAAAATCGAAAAAAATATTTTGATGATTTTACACGTTTCAGACACTAGAGATTCAAAAACATATTTTTTGAAAAAAAAAAAATGTCGTCCGTCCGTCTGTCTGTGTGTCTGTCTGTAAACGTGCTATCTCCCGAATAAAATGAAACAGAGACTTGAAATTTGGAATGCACTTAGTATGTAATAATGGGAAGAAACTTGTTGAATTTCAGTAACCTGGATTATCCGGAATATCCTATTTTTTTCGGACTCTCGAAATATTCGTTCTGATAAAAGGTATATACAATTTTTCGAAATTGTTTATTTTAAGGAGTGAATATAAAAGACAATAAAAAAACATAAATTTTACATAAAGTCGATCGGATAATTAATTGCCGAGATATTTGTAATCTTATTTTCCACACTCTGACTTTTTATGACCCTGCATTTCATCCATATTTCAATTCAAAGATATATTTTAATTGGAAATGAGACGCTTAATCCAACGCAATAAACCGTTAGTTAATATAATTGATCAATAATAGTAATCAATTCAGTAATAGAGCCTTTAAAGTTTATGAGGTCATCAAGTCACGATTTCTTTCGAATTGCAATGCTTTTTATAAGTAGTTTACACATGTTTTATTTTCATATTTTTTATTATGCATATCCATGATGGGTAAGTATTACGGTGGCCAGCAACAATAGTTTAAATAAATTGTAATATGCTAATAGTAAATACAAAATCGTTAAAAGAATTTCATACTTACGGACATATGTTTCAGTACCAACCGGTGTCAAATATTGAGACACATGACGGTAATTATAACAACTTTTTAACGACTCTTGCATTATTTTTTTAGGGTTTCGTACTTAAAAAGTCAAAACGGAACCATTATAAAATCACTCCTGTGTCTTTATGTCCGTCTGTCGGATACCTCTTTCTCATAAACTATGGGACGTACAAAGTTCAAACTTGGGAAAACAATGTAGCCTTTTTACCCACATATTTTCAGATTATGAACCATTCAGAAATATGTTTAGGTAAAATTTAGGAGGCAAATTAAGTAACTCGAAAAAATAAAAGTTTTTTTCTTGTATGTCGTGTGGGGTATCCTGTGAAAGATCTCATAATAGAGAATTCAAAAATATATTTGTGTTAATTTTAGGTATTTTATTTTCAGCGATATCGTAAAAAATGCACTGCAAAAATATGTCCGCCACCCCCCTCTATTTAAGAATCTATTGAAACTAATATTATGAAAAAATAGGAGAAGTAGAAATCTATTTAAACCTTGCAGGAAAAGTATATAGATTTTCCTAGGTAATGTAGTTTTTGAGAAAAACTCATTTTTCTGTTACACACAAACTTTACTTTTTCGGCAGTCAGCTGGGGACTTGACAGGTGCTCGAAGTATCTATCGATGCAGAATCATCCTAGGTTATTTGATAATGCTTTCCGAAGAAAAATTGTCAGTAATTAGCCGAGATATTGATTATTTTACTTAAAAAAATATATCTTTTAGGTAGCTTTCAATACAAAAAAGTATAAAGCTACCTATTGCAGCCGTTCGGAGGAAAGCAGTTCCGGAAAATTTCGATATATTTTCACCGATCATGACCCCCAGACCCCAAAACCACCCTCCGTCCAAATGTTGATTTATATATATAGATATATCCATATATATATATATATATATATATATATATATATATATATATATATATATATATATATCTGACCTATGTCATACGATAACGCCCGTATTTATGAATCGATTTTGATGAAACTAATTGTGTGTATTAAGGTCACTAATGTCTCGACCGAGTTCGTTGGCCAGCTTGGTCCGCCATCTTGTTTCAAGATGGCGGTCACTTAAAGATTTAAATTAACTTAAAATCTAAAATAACTATACAAAAAAGTTAAAAATTCAAATTTATTTTTTAATTACGTGTTAGGCCTTGATACAAGGATTCCAGAGCATTTTTTGGTTTACCTCTATCTTAAAAAATGGCTGAGATAGAGCAGTTTGAAATTCTAGGGTGGCTGACATTTTGAAACAAAACAGCACATTAACGCGATTACTCGCAAGTTATTTTCTTTCATTGTTGTAATAATTTTCCCAATCATACGCATAAAACTATATATTCATATCCGTTAGCGCCAAAATTGGCGACATTGGAGACAAAATTGGCAAAATTGGCGACAAAACTGGCAAAGTTTGTGACATTTGGCGAAATATCGCCAAATTTGGCGACCAAAATAAGTCTTTATAAATGAAACCAATTTGGCTATTGCTCAATAATTTGGCGAAATTCTTATTCAAATTCAGTATTAACGTATCTTTTGTAAACGTTTCTTTGCATTTTAACTTGCTGTTTTCGTGTAACATTAGCTAAAATTTTAAAACGAAGATATAGGAAAGCTACCTTTTCCTCCCGGTACAGGCCGGAAGGACTTTTTATATATCATGTAGTGTATCGTTCGAAAGATCTCGTAACATCGAACCATTTTTTTTAATTTATTTTTTTTATTTTAGGTATTATATTTTCAGACATCTCGTCGAAAGTATACTGGAAAAAATATGTCCTACCTCCTATTTACGAAACTACTTAAACTAAAATTATGAAAACAATTAGGTGTATACTAATTAATTTTTCAGCATAGCTGAAATTATGCTGTAAATTAATGAAATACAAAGGACGTGAATTATCACTTCACTAAATGGCGTACAACCAACAGAGTGAAAAAATGTCCAGACCGGGGTTCGATCCGGTGTTGTGTTCATGATTGACGTTCCATCTCGTGTTCGAGGTTGTAGTCGTGTTCTAAGAGTGGGAGAATGCTGGACCAGCTGTCGTCCGGCTGGCTTAATTGGTAAAGCACTTGGTGCACATTACCAAGGGATCCGGGATCGAACACCGGTCTCGTTGTTTAGTAAAGTGATAATTCACATCCTTTGTATTTCGTTAATTTACAGCGTAATTTCAGCTCTGCTGAAAAATTAATTAGTACCTAAATATTCTCCTATACTGGTTTAATTTGTCTCATGCATGCCAACGGTGTTGTGCTCAGGATTGACGTTCCATTTCGTGCTCGAGGTTGTAGCCTTGCCATATGAGAGTGATAGAATGCTAGATCGGATGTCCTCCGGATGGCTTAATCGGTAAAGCACTTGATACGCTATACCAAGGAATCCGGGATCGAACAACGGTCTGAAATTTTTTTCGCTCTAATGGTTGTACGCTGTGTAGTAAAGTGATAATTCACATCCTTTGTATTTCGTTAATTTACAGCGTAATTTGAGCTCTGCTGAAAAATTAATTAGTACATAAATATTCTCCTATACTGGTTTAATTTGTCTCATGCATGCCAACGGTGTTGTGCTCATGATTGACGTTCCATCTTGTGCTCGAGGTTGTAGCTTTGCCATATAACAGTCGGAGCAAGACCTCCTTATCATAGTATCAGACCTCTGAATCAGCAAGTTGCCTTTGACCGCTATACTTGTCCTGCTACTAGCGCCATCAATCGTCAGTAATAGTATTTACGACACGAAATCACACGAAATTTTTTCACAGCTCCATTTGTTCTATGCATTTGCTTATGAACTAGTAGTTTTCCTACCACTAAAATTTTATAGTAAATTTTATCTTATTAAATTGACAAGATCGTGTGATTACATGACGAAAAAAAATCTATTAAATTTTAGTGGTAAGAAAAAAGCGTAAGAGTTGGCAGCTATGCGGTAGCAGACCAGCTAGATTTTTCTATACATTTTTCTATTATATTTTTGGATACTAGTTTTTTAGTAGAGACAATTTTGTTTTGTTTAATCAGGGAATTCTGGGATTTAAAAGAACAACATTTTCTCTAAAAATATACTGGTGTTCAAAAAGCCCGAAACATGGCAACTGTGCGGTAGTATCCACCAGGCGGCGATACTTTCCGGAGAAAGTCAATTAATAAGTTGGCAATTACCGCGGACATTTTCTCCCATAGACTTTCTCCGGATTGTCAAGTCTGATCTATGATAAGGGAGTCTTGAGTCGGAGAATGCTAGACCGGATGTCCTCCGGATGGCTTAATAGGTAAAGCAATTGATGCGTTATACCAAGGGATCCGGGATCGAACAACGGTCTGAAATTTTTTTCGCTCTAATGGTTGTACGCTGTTTAGTAAAGTGATAATTCACATCCTTTGTATTTCGTTAATTTACAGCGTAATTTCAGCTCTGCTGAAAAATTAATTAGTATATAAATATTCTCCTATACTGGTTTAATTTGTCTCATGCATGCCAACGGTGTTGTGCTCACGATTGACGTTCCATCTTGTGCTCGAGGTTGTAGCTTTGCCATATAACAGTCGGAGAATGCTAGACCGGATGTCCTCCGGATGGCTTAATCGGTAAAGCACTTGATGCGCTATACCAAGGGATCCGGGATCGAACAACGGTCTGAAATTTTTTTCGCTCTAATGGTTGTACGCTGTTTAGTAAAGTGATAATTCACATCCTTTGTATTTCGTTAATTTACAGCGTAATTTCAGCTCTGCTGAAAAATTAATTAGTATATAAATATTCTCCTATACTGGTTTAATTTGTCTCATGCATGCCAACGGTGTTGTGCTCATGATTGACGTTCCATCTTGTGCTCGAGGTTGTAGCTTTGACATATAACAGTCGGAGAATGCTAGACCGGATGTCCTCCGGATGGCTTAATAGGTAAAGCAATTGATGCGTTATACCAAGGGATCTGGGATCGAACCCCGGTCTGAAAATTTTTTCGCTCTAATGGTTGTACGCTGTTTAGTAAAGTGATAATTCACATCTTTTGTATTTCAACAATTAGGTGTATTAAGAGTTTTTTAATTAATAAATTCAATGTACGGAATCCTTTGAGCACGAGTTATACTTGAACTTGACCAATTCTTTAAGCACATGAAAGTTTATTTGTATTAATATAATATGATTTTGATATAGCTTTAAACTTTTACATTATATTTTATGAAATAATTATCGTCTATATATTCTACTTGTAAAATTCTTTTAAGCCTAATTTTTCTCAACAAATGATCAAAACACTGTAAAACTGAAATCAAATGTTTTTCTTTTCGAAAAGCGAAAACCTTTATCTAAATCCTGACGAAATCTTAAATTAAGTTTAGTATTTACTTAATGATTACACCTTAAGCGCTTTGTTAAAAGACAATGACAATATCGAACAAGTAGGAAAAATGAGACGGAATAGCTTAAATGAGACGGAATAGCTTAAAAATAACAAAATGTGTCGTTTAATTTGTAGATAAACATACGTTTCTACTTTAAATTTTCTGAAAAATTTTATTGTATGACGCCATAAATTTTTTAAAGTATTTAAAAATTAAATTTTTGCTAAAAATATTTTCTTTATTTATTATTTAAACAAAAGACATAGATTTATTATCAAAATTTTATTTTTACAAATGAAGGATTAGTGTACTTAATTTTTTCGGTAGAAAATACCAACGTTAATTAGTAATTCTCAATACTAACAATACTAATTTAATTACAAAATAGCAACATTTATAACTACCAAATTTACACATTTTTCCTTAATTTTAGCCTTTTGTACGTAACACTCGATATGTTAATGCATGGTTTTAATGACTTGGCTATTAATATAATATAATATTTATTTAATGATATAACATTTTTAATAAATTTATTCTACAAGTTTTCTTAATGTCTAAATTTTCTCAATGCTTAAAACACTATACAGTATTAACCAAGTGTTTTCCTAATTGAAAAGCAAAAACTTTTAAAGGAATCGTAATGAAATTTTAATTTTCCTATCTAGTAATTACTTAATGATTTACGCCTTGATTGTTTTGGTTTAAAGCTAATAAAATATTGATTACGTAAAAAAAAAAAAAAAGAAAAAGAAAAAAAATATCAGTATTTAATGATAAATATAAAGTAAATAGAAATTATAAGTTAATGGTAAATAGTGGTAATTTACCATTATCTAAATACCACTAAGGGTATTTAGAAATTATCAACACTAGCAATGCTTAGTAGGTTACAAAAAAGAACAACATTTATATGTATCAATTGGTCCATTTTTTTTTGTCGATATAAATATTTTTATAATCAACAATACTTTGTTCAGAGCAATAATAAAGCACGTCCTAGAATTTAAATGTGAACAACACATATGGCTCTAGTCTCCCATAATTTTGAATGGAATACATTGGAGCTCATTACATTTATCTCCAAATATCCCTAGACAAAGTTTTGTGGATTTAATCCATTTTGAGGCGTGGGCGCCTGCATTGTTGATATCTTCATTTGTACTCTTTAGTGGTGGGCACCCTATACAGGATGGGCCAAAGATACATAGGCGATGTGTGGCATACCTCTAAGGGCTGCCACCTATGGAAATTGACGCATAGTCAAGTGTAGATTTAAAAACACTGTTTATTTAAATCAAGTAGGGTGAGGGGGGGGGTGGATGCGATGGAGATTCTTAATGTAGCGTATACTATTCTGTAGTTAACGGTAATTTATTCCTTAAATAAACACGTAATAATATAATAATACAAGATTACTAACTCACTCAAAACTAACTAACGTGCCTAAGATTGTCTGCTCAAACATCAATCACCAATAACTTTGAGACCTAGCAAGACAATCGCTGTAAATAAAGATTACCTCAGAATTTCAATAATTATATCAATGTCGCTAAAACTAGCAACCAGTTGTCGCTGAACAACTTCATTGGATGACACTAAGTTTCACTCTTACCGAAACGGGAAATTTTTACATAGCTAAAATCTACACATTCGATGTCTTTAGAGTACGTGCACACTTTAACTCAAAAAGCAATAGAATTTCTCTCACAATCATATAGAAGACAGGCCTCGAACCAAGGTCCGTCGATACAAACTTTCACTCCTACTTTTATACTCTGCAGTTTGACCAACGTAACATAATTTGCATAGCTGTCGCTTTTGCGCACACGGGTTAATATCGACAGAACGCTCTCATTCAAAAGACTAGGCTACCTTTATAAGAGAGTTTCTAGTCCCCTAAAAATATTAATTTCGGATCAAAATAAAGTAGGTATTAAATTTATGTAGCTGATGTAATGCCTTCGTTAATTTTTGAAAAAGTTAAAATTTTTATTTTTTGTACTCTCCTTGTGTCTTATTAGTAATATTTAGAAACATTTTGTCCATGCTTAGATCAGTACATCAAAAAAAAAAATCTTCTATGACTGAATCTCAGCGAGTTATGATACTTTGAATTTAATGAAATTACGGATATTTCCAGCACTTAAAATGTGTTTGTTTTGTTTTGTTTTTGTTATAGTACCGGAAAGCTCCGATATTTTATAAAATTCAAAGTATTGTATTTAGATGAGTTTTGGTCGTATCAGAATCAAAATGTCACTGTTGCATTGGTTAGAGCATAAAATGTTTTTTCTAAAAAATAACTTACAGGTCCCAACTACCGTATAAGTATTTAAAAAGGGTAACTTTTCAAAAATTATTTGAAAGACTATTTCATCAACATAATATCAATTTCTAACTTATTTTGAACATTTTTGAAATTTACATTGCCTACATAACTCCAACAGGTAAAAAATAAAAGAGCGTTTCGTTCTTTTTGAGGTACCCTGTACATGGATGCATGAATAAAATTAATTGACCATTAATACATTTATTAAATTTACTTAAATATTTTGTTCAATAAACGTATTCTGCAATTTTTTTTCAAGTGGAAATATTTCTCAACAAATGTCCGAAAGTTCAATTCCGAGAATTCCTTTCAGGAAACGAATGCATTTAATTAAATTGCCACACTATTTTAAGCTTACTAATTACGTAATTACTTAATCATTAAGCTTAAGCGCTTTGGTAGAAAACTAATGTAAATATCGATTTAATGGAAAAACATCAGCTTGAACTCATACCAATTAAATGCGAATGAAACATGACATTCATTCAATATTTTTATGACATTTTTTTGCATTCTGTGATACGGGTCGATCTATATATGTATGCATGAATCCAATTATTTGGCTATTATTAAATTTATTAAATTCATTTAAAGATTTTTGTTCAATAAACGTATTCTGCAAAATTTTTAAGCGGAAATGTTTCTCAATAAATGTACGAAACAAAGCAGAGTTCAATCCAGCGGATACTTTTCAGAAAGTGAATACTTTTAATTATTTCGCAACAAATATTTTAAGCTTACTTCCTACGTAATTATGTAAGGGGGGGGGGGGGGTCCGGGTGTCAAAAGTTTATTATCTTTATTTATAGTCATTTGTTAATGATTTTTCCCTCTGAAATGGTCTTTCTATAAAAATTACATTTCAAATAAAAATTTTAAATTTTATACTTATTATATTTTATATGGTACTACTTGCCCGATTTCATATTGTTTTTCACTATTTTTTACAGAAAATTTTTTTTGTTATTTTTTCGTCAGGATTTATAAAAATATTACTTACAAAATTTATAATAAATTTAAAAGTAAAAAAAAAAAGAGGATTTTTGAGAATGATTCGGACTTCGAGGAATATATTTTCAAAAATTCCACATGAAATTTAAAAAAACATGACGTCAATTTATTAAAAACATAATATAAAAATTATTGCAAGAAAGTTTGCATCTACATATATCCCTTTAAATAAGACAAATTCCGAAAAAATCTATTCTGAGATGAATGTACATAAATATTTAGTTATGGGCGGGATAGTAGTACACTGTAAATTCCCAACACACATTGAGAACACATATGGAACACTTTGATTAAAAAAAGTGTGCCAATTACCTTTATGTGTACTAAAATATGTTCCAAATATGCTCCGCTATAAAGATAGTGTTCCGAAAGTGTACCGAAATTGTTCTGATCAGGATATTTTGTAAATCTAAACTTGGGAACACATTTGAGAACAGACTGGGAGCACATTTGGGCACACTTTTGAAATCATCGCTTTCAAAAAGTGCGCTAGAAAGTGTGCTTGAACAAAAGAAGTGTTCTCAGAAGGATTCTAAAAACTGTTCCAAAAAGTGCGCTTCAAAGTGTACTAAAAAAAGTGACAAAATAAGTGCTCTGAAAAGTGTATAAAGACTTGCAGTGCATAACACATAATTTATTACATCTGCTGATGTAATCATTATAGAAATACGCGGTTTACTTTATTTAATTTATCTAACTTTGCGGTATTTTGTTAGCAGCAGCAACAACAAAAAAAAAAAATTGAAATTTTTGACCACCGGACTCTTTTAATGATTACTCTTAATCGTTTTGTTAGAAAACTAATGTAAGTATCTGTTAATTATAAAAACATCAGCTTGAACTCATAACAATTAAATGTGAATGAAAATACGACATTTATTCAATATTCTTAAGATATTTCTTTGTGTTCTTTGATACGGGTCAAATTGCAGGGTGATTATAATTAAAGTCCCACTTTCAGAAAGTATAAAAGAAGCACTGGTCAGAATGACTTCAAATTTAAACTGAATATACTGGAAGAAGGGGGAAACGGTATGGCATAAGAAAGAAAAAGTTCCAAACTATATCAATAGATGGCGTTGTAAGCGGCATAACGAAAGTGGATTCGACTACAAGTGACATTTTTAATCGAAATACGACTGCTTTGGAATGAGTTTTGGCACAGTAAACCAACCGTACTGTTCAATGTGCATGAGTGCTTCGGTTGTTTGATGAAAAAATTTAATTCCAAATCAGTCAACAATTGTGGTACTGTTAGGGGAAAGACCATACACCATGGCAAGGTCGTGCCTCTTTGGATGGGAAAAATCTGTTTTTATTTGTCCTTAGGCCAAAAACCGCAAAAAGCACATAATGATTCGATTTTTAATTGCGCATGAGTGTCCTTTAATTTGCATAGTATGCCGCTTACAGCGCCATCTATTGATACACTTTGGAACTTTTTTCCCCTTATGCCATACCATTTCCCTCTTCTTTCAGTATATTAAGTTCAAATTTGAAGTCATTCTGAACAGTCGTTCCTTTTTTACAGCATTTTGAAAATGGGACTTTAATTATAATCACCCTGTATACATTTTAGTGCTTGCGAATATACGTTTATATATGTTTAAACGTATACGTAATTAAGCCTTTTTTCCATATTATTCCTATCCAAAATCGTTACCGGTTACAATACGTTTTATACGTATTATAGGTATATTCGCGAACTCTAATACATTTCTACATAAATCAAACAAAATTATCATTAGCCCATTTTAAAAATCATTTAAAGTATTTTTCAGTAAAATTATAGAGAAAATTTCCTAAAACCTAATAATTTTCTTCAAGAAATGTTTAAAACACATCACAATTTCAATCAAGGGCTTTGCTTTTTGAAAAGAGAAATCATTTAATTAAATCGTGACAAAATTTTAAGTTTAAAAGTTTAGTAGTAATTACTTAATGATTACGCCTCAAGCGTTTTGATGGAAAACTAATTTAAGACACATTTAATTGTAAATATTGATTAAGTAGAAAAAATAAAGTTAACATGAACCATTAAGAATTAAATGTGATTAAATTTAATGTGAAATATATAAAGAAAAAAATTAAAATATATTGAGTAGAATCGAGTTTGCAGTTGAAAGCGTAAACTTAAAAAATAAACCTAACCTTAGTACAGAATTGCAAATTTGTAAAATCTTTGGGTAATATAAAAGTGAAATTTTGTGTGTTTTGATAGTATTATATCCTAATTCAACTATAAATTAATTCATTTTGTAAATATATAATTTCATTAAAAAAAAGAAAAAAAAAGAAAAAAGAAACTGCAAAAGTAGGCAGTCCCTTTTAAAAATCTACACTATAAATGAATAAAGAACGACAGATGTTTCTTAATCTATGAAAATATACTATAACAACCAACTAAAATACACAACAACCTCTTCCGAGTTACTAGCAACCCGAAATACATTCTTTTTCTTTAGAAACCTCCGAAACCAATATATTTTCGAGATTTTTCGAGATTTAAAAAAACATTTATATCAAAAAAAGTTTATTTTGCTGGCATCGATTTCCTCAAACGTTTCCGAGTATTTTTTATACTATATTAACCAGTTTTCTCAATCCTAAATATAGATTTTCGGACGCTATTCGTTCTCAAGTAAACATTTTCATGCTCAACAAACATGTTCTACAGCGGAACATGATAAGTTAAGAGCATTAAAATTAGTATTAACATTAACATTATTTTGTTACTCCTGCATGTATAAATTCAATTACGCAGCTGAAAATATTTAATTAATAATTAAAAGCATTCTAAAAACTGATATTCCGGTTTGAGAAAACTGATTAATACACTATAAAATCTACACATTTCTGAAACGTTTCTGAAAGTAAGTGGCAGCAAAAGAAGAGTTGTTTTTTTATAAAATATTCTTTACATCTCGAAAATAAATCGATTTTTGAGTTTTCTAATAAAAAAATAATGCTATTGGGAATCATGGGTAACTCGGTAGAAGTTAGTGTATAGTTTCGTTTGTAGTTATTTTATACTAGCAGGCTACGCCCGCTTCGTTGGTCATTTTTTTCAAACGAACCTCGAATAATTAAAACATATTTTAGCTCCACCTTCCACCGCCAAGGGTCTCATACTGCTCTAAACAATCCTCTTTCCGAACGAGCCTCCAAACTCCCCACCCCTAAAATTTTAACCAATGACCTTTAACATTCACAAATTTCGGAAACTACGACAGAGTGAAAAATGCCCCAAGTTGCGAATCGAACTAGGGTCCCCAGAATAGCGCTCTGAGGCTCTACCACTGAGCTACAAGAAACGATATCCCAACTGGGCATTTCTCACTCTTATATATATGTCGGATAGGCTGCAACCGCAACACAAGATGGAAACTGTTATCCAGAGTACACAAACCTGTGGCAAATTTTAGAAGACATTATTCACAACAAGTCCAGTGTGAACAACACAGCTTCCATCTCGTGCTGCGGTTGCAGCCTATCAGACACATATATAAGAGTGAGAGATGCGGAGTTGGGATATCGTTCCCTGTAGCTCAGTGGTAAAGACTCAGAGCGCTATTCTGTCGTCCCGTGTTCGATTCCCGGCTTGGGACATTTTTCACTCTGGCGGATTAAACGCTCAGTTTAGCAATGAAAAATCCACTTGTTTCTTACTCATTAGTTTAGGGCGAATTTCACTCCTTAAATAATCAATTGAAAAAATAATTAGAATTTACTTGTATCGGAAACTTTTGAAACAGATACAAAATGCCGCTTTTTTTTTTGGTTTGATTTCGTTTTTTATTTTATTTAATTTTCTGACGTTTGGGTCAGTTTTTCGCAAAAATTGAGAAAAATTACCGGCCGATTTTTACAAAAAATGGATTTTCGTATGCAGAATTTTTTTTATATATATGTGGGGCGAGTTTTAAATCTATATCTCAAATGCTTTTCTTAATATTTTCAAATTAGTGAAAACAATTAACTCGTTGCCATCGACAAAAGAGAAATAACCGCTTTTTCGCCGTGACGTACCTTAGAGTTTAATATATATAGAGAGATTTTCGTAGATTAAGAAATATATATATTTATTTTTTGTACAATGTAGTTAAACTTACATAATATCATTAAACGAAAACTGATTAAAACAATGCTAAAAAGACATCATCCTGATGTAAAAGGTAAATGCAGCAGAAAAATAAATGTATTTCTTCATCACGTTTTACAAAGACATTTCAGTAAGCATTTCACTTGTGACAATATCAGCTCTTTTAATACCTTTTTTTAAGAAATTCATTCAACCAATTAGAATGACATTTATTTGTAAATTTTCTTTTATCTCGAAATGTCATTTAAATTTCTGAAAACGTCGGCAATTTTAAAAAGGCTGTCTAAATCTACATAATGGTTCTTTATACTCGAAAAGCTAACGTAACAAATTTGATATCTGGTATCTTATTGTATTCCTTTCAAAAGGCAATAAGAAGAACGAGGCTCAAATTATTTATTATGTATGGAAATTCGATTCCTTGCCATTGAAATAAAAATGCATTCATGTTAAACTATTGGTTATTCACCATGACAGCTATATAAGCAAATGCATTTACTACAATAGCTAAATATGTAAGTCTAAGAATGAAATAAAATTTCAAGTTAATTTTTTGAATTAACTTTATTTTTCAAAAACATTAATTGCAATTGAATTGTATATTTCATTCATTTCACATTCGAATCGTTAAAATATTTGTTCGTGAAAGACGGACAAAAATAAATCAATGGAAAAAAGGCATATAATCTAATAATGTATGTGAATTTGCCTAGTAAATAATAAAATGGAAATTTATTTTCTTTATTAAAGTACGTTTTGTCCCTTATAACAACCGATAATTACGCATCAAACATTTTTATCAGGCAGATTGTAAACAAATTGTTTTCGCTTATTAAATATCATAGAAATCATTGTTATCTTCATAAAAATATGTTTATCGTTGACAAAAAAGATCATATTTTTAACAGTCACACTAGCTATACACTTTATTTATACTAAGTATTCTTTTTTTTTAAATCTATATTTTTTTAAAATCTATATATTTTTTAAATCTATATATTTTTTAAATCTAATTTTTTTTTTAAATCTCTGATTATTCAACAGTTTTTTATTGTTGGTATACCTTTATATGTAGATGTGACATATTATTTAGAATCCGGGGTGGAAACTATTTTAGTTACATATTAAAACTTGATAACTTCTTCATTGACTAATAAATTCAATATTTACAACGTATTTACATGTTACTATTTACAAAATAACTCAATTAATTTAACATTACGGCTTAGCTCAGATGCCTTGTCGGCAACAAACTCTGTAAACATTCTTCTCTTCTGGTAAAGTCTAATTTACTCAGCTTGTCAGTTCTTTTGAAAGAAAAAAAAGAAAAGGAGAGAAAATATGATGGAGTGCGTATAGTTCGAGCGTTACATAGAGACAAAAAAGTGTTATTGTTTGATTTTTTTCAAACACACACACATATACATGTATATACAGGGTGACAAGTAAAAAACGCCTGAATTTAAAAATTCAATAATTCATTAATATGAAGATAAAAAAAAGTGACATTTATATCTTGTAGCTCTTAAATTTCATATGCTGTAATTTTAAAAACAGTTCAAATTTTCATCAATAGAGGCCACTGCACTGTCTCAAATAGTAAGAAAGCTGAAACTAAGATGTAAAATTGCATTCAAATTTCTCAAATTTTATTTTTTACCCCATTTAGCGATTGAAACCCAAAAAAGTCTTGAATTTTGAAATTTATTTCAGTATGCTTAATGTATCAGACGCTGCAGCGCAATCTATTGACGAAAATTTGAACTGTTATTAAAATTACTAGTATAAATGTCACTTATTTCATCGTCCTATTTATTATATATATGAATTATTGAATTAGTTAATGAATTATTGAATTTATAAATTGAGACATTAATTTCTTGTCACCTGCATATATATATGTGCGTGTGTATGTGTTATGGGAAAAGCCCGAAATTTCCGGACCAAATCGGGAAGTGATAAATTTCGCTGTAAACTGACTGGCCAATATCCATTTTTTTTCTTAATTCTGGATTTGGCCGGCCAAATTGCAAAAAGACATGGGGCGATCGCCCGATTAGAAAGAAAAAAATCCATTGTAAATTATCATATTCAATTCTGATAGAAAATGTATTCATTTAAATTTATAAATCTCGATATTAACTTGCTACAAAAATATGACATTTTATGGCATTTCGAAATGCAGTTTGTTATTCCTAAATTTGCAACATCAAAGCACATTCCTTTATACCACGTGCACGACTGTGCCACCTACTGGATGCCCTTGCACATGGGATTTTAGCCAAGAAATTCCCTCCATTTCGAAAAATGGCCTGTAAGATTAGTATAGTGTTCAATTTAAGTACAGCGGACGTTGGCTAGAACTGTCAACCTATCAAAGCAATTCGGAAATTAACCAAACTTTGGGTTTTGTCCGTAACTTGTATACGTTTGTACAGGTTGTTTCACGAAGGACACCTAACTTTGAAAATAAATAACTCGGAAACTGTGATAGATAGAAGCACGAAACCAGTGGCATGTTTATTAAAAAACTGTAAAAATCTAATACAGAAACCTCAAATTTTTAGTAACAAATTGCGCCGATAGATGGCGCTGCAGGTGGAATAACGAAAAGTAGGCTGTATCACACCAAAAGAATGCGCCTTTCATACAACACACATGTCGCAAATGAAGAATGAAATTGTCAGTGACCCTCTGTAATATGCACTGGAAATCAACACACAAGCTTGACAAATACTCAACTTTAGCTAGTCAAGTGTTAAAGGATTGATGTAAACAATGTCCTTCAGTGCCACTTCCGGAAGTTCATTCACTACACGCTAATAGCGATCACGTCAAAACGGCGAAATCTTCGACGACTGATCATTCTGGATGTCTGAGCTCTTTTTATAGGGATCCGTGATGCTGATTGCAGTGCCACCTATCGGTGCGGTTTTTAACTAAAATTTTGAGGTTTCTGTATCAGATTCTTGCAGTTTTTTTAATAAACATACCACTGGTTTCATGCATTTATCTATCACCTTTTACGAGTTATTTATTTAGAAAAGGTTGGGCTCCTTCGTGAAACATCCTGTATGTATATTTCACTTTAACGTTTTACCTTGACGCAAAAATAAAATAATTTTGAATAGAATTTAGAAGTCAAATGAATAATTTTTGTTAGGAAGAGGTAATAACGCTAGTATCATCTTTTTATTCATATTTATAACCTATTTTTACTTTTTTCATTCTTATTAACTTTCTACTATCTTTTTAGTAGTATGTCAAATAAACATATTATTGCATTTCTAAAGCTGCGTCCTTTACAAATAAGTGAACACATAATTAATTGTTTCTAATAAATTGCAATGCAACATAAAATCATAAACATATGCATACTTTAACATTTCAGAAAAGAAGAAAAAAATATTATTATGAAAACAATTCAAGGATTACAAAAATAATCACTTAAAAAATCAACAATGTGAAAAGTTTTAAAAGTAAAAGAAATAATTCTTATGCCTCGTCTGCTGTGGGGTTTTTTTTTTGGTCTGGTATTTTGAATATAATTTAAGAACAATAAGAAGGGATGTACAATAACAAAAAATATCACATATTTACATCCATTGTATTTTTAAACAAATATACACTTATGTGCACTGTTAAAAATTTCTGTAAAAACACAGAAAAAAAACCGAGACTCTCTGTAAATTTACACTAGTTCTCCGTTAAATGCATTTGATCGAGTTTCTCGGTCATCATTTTACAGACATTTCCCTTTTCCTATAGTAGATCCCCTGTAGGGATTTCCGTGTCTTTATTTAAAGATATTTTTATATTTGTTATATCCTGTAATTCAAAATACACACTTTTAAAATTCTTTTACAATTTTAATAGAAATATTAAAGAAAAAATTTGGTTTAAAAATTCTTTTATTAAAAATTAGAAAATTTTAGAAAGGCGAAATTTATCTCTGCGGAGTTCGCGGGGATTTTTATCGACTATCACTTTGATCAAAATATGGAAAGAGAGTGTGGTTATTTAAAGAATAAATTTTTATTTCAATCTGGATTTACAATTTAGGTAAGATAATTTTCAAATATTATTTTAGTCCATTTTAAAATTTGTGTTAATACTTATAAAAAATTATAATATATTATTACTAGGAATCGTAGAATTTTAATAATTAATTATAAAAATATATCAACCTTCTAAATATATAAACATTACAAAAAAAATGAAATTTAATCTTCTAAATTTAAATATATGAAAATATTAAAAGTCAATTTTTGTAATAACTTATATGTTTTAAATTTATTTTTCTTTTATTTACTGCTAAAAAAATCCTTTCCAAAAAATATCCTTTTCAAAAAATATCCGCGCATTATGGGAAAAAAAAATGTATTGTGTTAAATTCTCGAAAACATTATTAAATTTGGTGAAACAAAATACATTAAAATTCTTTTATTAAAAAAAAAAATCTTCACAAAATTACTGTTTAAATGTTTTAAGTTAAAAAAAAAAAAAAAAAAAAAAACATATTTCACACTTTTGCAATGCATGTTATTCTCAGCTTTAAAATGAATTCTACATGATATATTACACAAGTTGAAATAAAAAACAAAAAAACAATGGCAGTATTTTAAAATACAATTTTTACAGAGTAGTTTGCTAAGTATTTTCACATTATATGAAAAGAAAACATACCTTAAGTTAAACGTATATTAATTAAAAAAAATGGCAGCACCAAATATTAGTTAAATTTATTTAAAGACTAGAATAATAAAAGATTTTTTTAAATCCCTATACTTATATAGACTAATCATCACATTAAACAAAATCTTTAAAAAGCGATGGTAAACTTTGCAAGTACAATAAATTTTTTTTCGACTAAATTATAAAAGACGTACATGGCACAAGACAGCAACTGTCCAAATGGTATAGTGGTTAGGGTCCCTGCCCTCCATCCAGATGACGCGGGTTCAAATCAGGGCTGCGGACGAAGCACTTTTTTTAAATACCCTTGGGTATTTAAATAACCACACAAACCACTGTTTTAAAGAATTTAACAAAAAGGCAAAAATTATAATTCAAATTCGTGATTTATTTCTCATTATTATTTTGGAAATGTACAGACACATTTTTATTAGACACCATGGGACTACATAAGTCCGGGCTCATGATTTTATAGGACGTTGACATTTATATATATAATTTTTTTGTGTCAAAATGATAAATAATATAATTCTTTACAATCCTGAAAATTACTATTGCGAGACATTGTGGAAGGAGTGAGAATAATGCTTAAAAAACTTTTAATTAAAATAGGCACAGTGTTGACTTGCAAATTAACATTTTACTTTTGATAAAATAATAGTTTAAAAAACGGTAAATTTAAGAATTACATAATGAAGCCAAAAGTTATTTTTTACTTATAATATATATATATATATATATAATGGACCAGCCTGGCACGAGAATGTTAATTTGAAATTTGGCTCACCCATAATGATGGCTGAAGAAAAACTGCATCAGGGCACTATGCATGGGTCGCCCCGACCCGAACATTATAGTTACTTGGACTATCGTTACTTGGACAGTTACTTGAGCGTTATTTCACTTTTAAAAAATTCAGGAACCTGTAGGGGTTTTTGGAGAGAATCTTTCCTCCTTCGCTTGTGGGGGGGGAGGGGGCTTTTCGCATCCCCTCTTCATCTGTCGAGACTGACTGGGGTTTTTTCTGATGTAAAACGTTGGTGGTCACTTTCTCTAAAAGTGACCCTGAACATGTTTACATGACGCTGTTATAAGTTGACCTTTCCGAAACAACGCGTACAGTTCATTTGTAACTTCGGAGAATCACTGGAGCCGTAGTTACTAGGGTGATAATTGCCAATACCCGCTGATTCAGAATAATAATGTGGACTAAAATTTAGAATATTATATTAATGGAAACCTTCATAGGACCTTCATTTAATATATAGATATATAGTTTTAAAATATCATCTGAAAATTAATGTATAGCTTTGATATGAATTTAATAGCTATCATATGTACAAATGCACAAATGTAAAAAAAAAAAAACATTTTGACCAAAAATGTAGGATCTCTATTTAATATAGAGTGATAAAATATCACATCACCTTCAAATTAATGTATAGCTATGATATTAATTTAATAGATATCATAATGTATTGTCAGAAAGGAAAAATAGAAAAAAATCGAACATTTTGACCAAAATAAGTAGGATCTCCATTTAATGTATACTGTTAAAATATCACCCATAAATTAATGCATAGCTATTATATTAATTTAATAGCTATCATATGTACACATATATTTAGTATCTGGGTGGATTATTTTCCTCATACTGTGGAGGTGGTGTGTCGGGTATAGCAGGTTGAACTTCTTGAAAATTTCTTTCTCCACTTAAATCACCAATAACAACTTCATCGTAACGAGGAGGTGGATCTGGGGCAAGCACTAGATAACTGGAATCTGATACTGGATTGCTAAATTCTAGAATAATATGAGGTCTTTCGAAATTACGTGAGATTGTAGGTACCGAACTCCTTTGTGAAGGAGTACCTGGTCGAGAGTCATTTGCTGTCAATCTATCATAATTGGTATTTCTAGAATTTCGACGGCTCATGTCACAAAAATATTTCAGAAAACCACAAAAGGCTGCAAGTAACACAAATATCAAAACCCCAAAGAAAACGGCAAAATAAATTCCTGAATTATCCTGTCTCTTCTTTAACAAATAGTCAAATGTGTCATCTTCAGGTGGTGGCACAGTCCAGTCCCAACGAATCCAGTCAGAAGGATCTTGAGTTGTTTGGTATTTATTCCACCAGTCGTCGATGTCATTCCAGTCTGATAAATGTTTATCTAAAAAAAATTTCAATGATTACAAAATACTTACAGGCATTATATACCGAATGTTCTAAAATTTGATTGATGGTTTTTAAAATGGAATACCAAGCAAACAGCGACATATACTAAAGTAATTGTTACATCAAAATATTGACGTGTGAAGTGTGGTATTTCTTTAGTATTCTTCCTTTTATAGTAGGAAATGTCACCAACAAGATGACGCTGCACTATCGCAAATTGTAAGAATGCTCAGAATAGCGTTGAAATTTCAAAATGCAATATTATTTTTCGCGTTTTAACAGCTAAATTGAGTGAAAGGTGGAAACTGGGTGAACTTTGATTCATCTTAAAAATTTAACCTGAACATTATTACAGATTGACATACGTCTGTATCATTTGCCGGTGAAATTTTATACTAAAAAAGGAAACACAATAAAAAATTGTTATTTCATTTTAAAACTCGTCAGTTCATTTTTAAGACACCATGTATAATTAAAACAGAATTATTACCATTGTTTGTTTAATACCCTTTTAAAGAGAAGTATCATTCGTAATTAAAAAAAAATGTATGTTTCTGAATTAATTAATTGTAAACATAATTGCTTATGAATTACAAAAAGTTCTTACCAAAATTAAGACTTCTAGAAAACTGTGCATGTTTCCCATTATTGACCCACAAAAATTTGTTTTAAAACATTTGAGCTATCCATTTGAAATAAATTAGAAGTGAACTACTCACAGAATTGTTAGAATGCTTGTTTTAGAGTACTGACAATATAAAGTATTCAACATTCGAGGGATCCTTTTAATAGATTCACAATTTAATTATATTAATAAAAAGCGGTACATTACCGTTATATGGGCCTTGGTTTTTTTTTTTACTCTAGCGCAATTCAAACTTTAGAAAGTGAAATTTGTTGCCAAATGATATAATCAACTATGATTAATTTATGCTATACATATATATATATATATATATATACCAACCTTTTCTTTATATGTATATTCTTATTGTTTTCTATATATCGGGTGTTCCATCAATTTCTTAAAACGTTAAAAAATCCTTAAATAGAACAAATTATCCTGAAAATTTGCGGTTTGTACAAAAGAGATTATATAGAGATCACTTTCTCTTAATAACAAAAAAGTTTTGGCTAAAAATTGCCGAAAGAGGGCGCCAACAAGCATAGTATGAAGCAGATGTCAAGGAAAGCCTTCCAATTCGTGGAGGATCCTCCAAACTACCTGTTTCTTCGAAGCGTCTGACAAGCTTCAGCCTCGCAGCACATGCAATGGGCCCTTTTCTCATCTTGAGTTCTTTTGCCGTACGGAATTTCCGCAACGCGCCGGTTGTTGATCCCCCTTTCATGTAAAAGATATTAACCAACAACGCTTGATCTGGTAACGAACCCACGGCCGAACTCAATTCCTTTTTCTCCTTTCCCTTATACGGCCGTAACAAAAAGTCAAAATCTCTTTGTTCAAGGGGAATCGGATTTTCTCTCCGGAGATTTGCAGGTGGCGCTTTTACATGCCGTCACTAATGGGGAATTTCCTTAACTTTGACTTTCACTCTTGTGTTTTCTTAGGTATAATTTAAATGAAACTGCGATTTTTTTAATTTTTCAGTAGGAAATGGTTCATTGCTGTGTTCCATGCTGCACTTCAAATTCACAGAAAAAAAATGCTGGAATTTCTTTTCATGAATTTTCTTCAAAATTGTACTTTATAGTGCGTGGCGTTAGAGTAAAAATATTTCACCTTCGGATACCAGTATGAGATTTGGAGCAGTGCTTATACACATGTGAATACATAGAAAACCGCCGGGAGGCAATCGATCAGAGGTCAAAACCCTCCATAATGACGTCATCAAAATGGCTGCCGCGACGATGGATATAGGTTCATTTAAATGCTCACATCTCCATTCACAATTATAATATTATGATATTGTGATATATCATTTGGAAGCACTTGAAATAACCTACAAAAATGTTGTCACAAATTCGTTCTGCGACAAAAGGTTTAGGTGTTTTGTGATGACAGCGTAATACTCAGACAACTCTTACATTGCTGTGATGTTTTCCAGTATTCATTTTGCACTGGGTGCCACTTGTGCAATTATTTTTCCCTTTTTTCACTTCTAAACTCTCCTCCATACCCCTTCTTAAGTAAATCTTAAAATGTGTGTTTATACAATTATTCGTATGAATACAGTGCCTGTAACTCATATTCCTATAAGAAGGAATAAAAATGGAAAAAACAAAAGCATATCCATGATTGTGAGCTTAAACAAAACTTATATTTAAAAAAAAATTCATTGTTATAATGTAAAATGTTTACAAATTTGTAAAATAAAAGTGTTTTATTCACTGCATTGTCCCTCACAGCTACAAAGTAAAATGCAACTTATACCTGATTTTACACATCGACAACGTGTGCATATTTCTTTGCACTTGCATTTAATTAGTTCTTGTATCTTTACCATGGTGATTTCTGGGTTTGAAGACCAGATGGGGTTCATACCCATTGCCACCTTTTTCCATCCCCATTGAGACGGATTCAATTGTGGAAAACTGCGGTGAAGGCAGTTTGTCCAAAAAGAACATTGCAGGATAGCCCTCTTCAGGTGATGTAGAAGAACGTTGCTCGTTGGTGGAATATTTTCAATAGGTCTGTTCTGCTGTGTAAACAGAATTCGCCTGGATTCATTTACGGTATCCACTGAACTTGATGCCTGATATGAAAGGACGACAAAACGCTGAATAAGTAAGAAATACTCTTCATCTTCTGTGATATTGTCAGGGGCTTTGGAATAGGCCAAAAAAGCCTTGTCTTTCTTTTTAAAATGTCACCCATATTTTCCAGAAAGTAGATTTTCCGATGCCTGCAAAGCTAGATACCGTTTCAGCTCCTGTAAAGCCATGGAAAAAAGGTAGAAGATCTGGAACTTCTCGTGGAACTTTCCTGTGAAACTCGTGGATGGAAGGTATTGGAGATGTTTTCCACTTACATACTCCAACCACAATTCTTCTAGATTTAGTTTCCTAGAGAAAGCATACATGGCAATCACTACAACATCACTGTCAACAATTTTTACTATAATCTTTGAATGACCCGAGTATTCAAATGCATTCCGAACATGAAGCAAAAGACGGGCATCCGCTTCTTCATGGGAGACGGGAGAAATGGCTCCAAAAGTGCCGTTATACGATCCAATTACCATGTCTCTGTAGGTACAAATCACTTGTTTCCCAAGGGGCAGATCCATCTGCTAAAGATTTCTTGCTAAAAATCCGAAGAGATCTTCTTTGTTTTTACTGTGAGCAAGAAACTTACTAAAGGATTTAGGTATGACAGCATTGGATTTCACATTTGCTCTTGGACGAGATCCTCTCATCTTTCTTGTGTCATTTTTAAGGCTTCCATCTAGATAGCGGTCGAAAACCAAAATCGACACTATCTGCAGTTTTTAACCTCATTAAAACATATAGTCCAACAATCTGATCACATTATTGCTGAAAGGTTCGACTGAATTGAGGGATAAGCACATGGACCAAAGCCGCTCCATCGATAATGACGCAAGAAACATGATCAGGTTCAATGACAATCGCCTCAGAAACTTCACTTGACTTTAAAATACAACATACTACATCGGACTTGTTGCTGGGAGTTTAAGAGTTTGCCGAGATCAGATATGGAAGGTGAACAAGAGTTCTTTTCATGTGCGAAAATTTTTTTGACATCCATTTGTCTTGCTTGGCTAGCAACATATAGCTTGGCAAAAAGTGTACTGTCTTTTCTCAGGTCAAGAATCTTTTGCTTGTCTTTGAACTTAATAGAAACTTTCTTTCCACTCAACAGGGGCAAGTTTTTTTTTTTTTAATGACGTTACGGATTGATACCTTTCTTAGTAACAAGCGATCTTCAACAAATTCTTCAAACTGTTTTTTTCCTATTAAATTCGATAATATAACAGATCTTGCGCATTCTTCCGGGAGGACAATCTTACTACTGATGACGGTAGTCAACTCTCGGTCTTCGAAGGGATTGCCGTGTTTTTGAAATACTTCAACATTAGCAGAAACATGGGTCTGATATCTATTTTAAAAACTTGCAATGTCTTCATGCTGCTTTTCAGAAGTGATGTCTGACCTCAGGTTTTGATTTTCTTCGAAATCTTTAATTATTCGTGCAACCGCGGTCCCAGCAACCATCCACTGTAACAGTCCCTTCTCTTCACTTAGACGTGATAAATTATATGAAGTGTTTTTCAATAATTTGTTGTTTTGTTCATGCAAGTGAACATGCGCCATCCTGGAGAATTTCCTGTTAGTTTTTGATCCAAATATATTTCTTTTTTTAAACTCGCAGAAAACAGCAGGATGCATCTCTGGTTGCTTTAAATTATATAAAAACGCTGGCAGGCATCGAGCATAGTTGGTTCTATCAAGAGCAAACATCCATGGACAAATTTCCTCCAAAGTGAAAATAAAATTTGTCAAATTGCCCTGATGAATACTCCGCACCAGATCTAAAAGCAAAGATTCTAACGATTTTGTGATTTGATAATACTTAAAGTAAGGCGACTTTTCTGATCTTCGCTGAATCGAATCTTCAAATGTTTCATCAACTTCTTTTTCTGTCCGATTTCGATAGGCTTTCTCCAACAGGACTTGTAGAGTCATAATTTATGGCAAACACGATTACAGAAGATCGACATTAGTCGGAATATCATCATTCATTCTTAATATTAATATATCGGGATAATTAATTTTAATAGATCTATGATTTATTTCTAATCAATTCATTTTCTTAAAAACTAGATAAGATAATACAAACGTACCTGTATCTTCAAAAGGTCCCGGTGGCAGTAGACTTCAATTTTCTTGAAAGTAAATTATACGAAGACGCTAATAAAGCAGTTGGGAGAACAACGCGCAAAAAATTCTATTACATTTTAAATATAAAAAACAGGATTTAAAAACAAACTTAAACACTCACATTATTTACAAATATAGAGTATTAAACTTGTCATGAAATATATTTATATTAAAGTTCTGGTTAAAAATTTTATTCTACAGTTCTAATTGTTCTTATTTGTTTGTTCAGTTGCCAAACGTCGTATTCCCTTCACGTTTCGATTCTGTTCTGTTTTCTTCTTGGTTCAGACAGTTACGGTTGCGGTTAACCTAAGGAGCAAAGAGTGCGAGTTCGCAATAATTGCGTAATCGGATAATCTTTTTTAAATCTATGCAAATGTAGTCCGTTTAAAGGCTGCGGGATCTCGACAGGGGTTAGCGAGCGTGGCTCGTAGGGAACAGAGCTTCTCTGAATATTAAAGGAAATAATTTGTAAACTAATGTAATTTGTTAAAAACGGAAATATTCAACTTATGCCTTTATAATCTAGAAATCATTATAAATACACCAAAATTTAACACTGCGAACATAAGAATGGTTTACTTAACATATAAAAGTTTCAAAGAACGGGAAGTAGTTATCAATTATGTTAATTTAAAGTTTGGATCTCCTAATGTTAAATTCATTTATAATCGTTGCAAAGCCGATTGCAATGCTGGTAATTTTTTAATTGTAACTAAAAAAGAACTTTGTGGAATAAGCTGTAAGTTAAGGATTGACATCATATTTGGGGTATTTGGAAACTTTAACTTTATGATACCAAACGGGAAGTAGTTATCGATTATGTTGGTTTAAAGTTTGGATCTCCTAATGTTAAATTCATTTATAATCGTTGCAAAACCGATTGCAATGCTGGTAATTTTTTAATTGTAACTAAAAAAGAACTTTGTGGAATAAGCTGTAAGTTAAGGATTGACATCATATTTGGGGTATTTGGAAACTTTAACTTTATGATACCAAACGGGAAGTAGTTATCGATTATGTTGGTTTAAAGTTTGGATCTCCTAATTTTAAATTCATTTATAATCGTTGCAAAACCGATTGCAATGCTGGTAATTTTTTAATTGTAACTAAAAAAGAACTTTGTGGAATAAGCTGTAAGTTAAGGATTGACATCATATTTGGGGTATTTGGAAACTTTAACTTTATGATACCAAACGGGAAGTAGTTATCGATTATGTTGGTTTAAAGTTTGGATCTCCTAATGTTAAATTCATTTATAATCGTTGCAAAACCGATTGCAATGCTGGTAATTTTTTAATTGTAACTAAAAAAGAACTTTGTGGAATAAGCTGTATGTTAAGGATTGACATCATATTAGGAGTTTTTGGAAACTTTAGGATACCAAACGGGAAGTACTATTTACAAAAGCCTTTTCATTAGGTGCGTTCGTGATTATGTAAACACGTAGCATCTATAGTCGTCGTCTGGGCCGTCCGTTCTGTCCGCATACAACAGCCTAAAAACTACCCAACCGAATGGTTTGAAATTTGATATATATACTCGTTGCAGAATTTTGTCGAGTCATTTCAAATTTTGAGAAAATCAAATCAAAACTTAAAGATATTAATGAAAGTTTTCTTTATTCTATTAAATCCTATCATACGTAATTAATCCAATGACATCCCACCATACGTATAATTCTTGGTTGACTTGGTGATTACGTCCTATTTAAGATGAGTCATATTATTTCCATGTTATTTATTATAAAAAACTGAATACTAAAATTGATATTTCAATCCTATAATCTACCGACATTTTTTTGGATAGATGTTTCCGGAGAAATAGATATTAAAGAGAAAAAAGTCTAAATATGGATTTCAAGGTCTGAAATTTTCAAAGCGAGGCTTAAGTTTCCCATTGGAATTTTCAGTAAATGTCTTTCAGTAAAAACTTATTATGATTATTTCAGTGTTTAAGTGAATACATGCCTATTAAATTTGTTTTTTTTTTTAAATATTTCATTTCATGATTGATGGAAATTTTTAATTTCGTTTCTGAATATTAGCCAGAGATAAAGTTTGAACTATTCGTATTGTTTTCTGAGCAAACGGGTTTATCTTCCATAATCAGGCAGCACGCGATAGATATAGATTTTTAAAAAAGCTGTCCTAGAAAATTATTTTTAAAACCATAAAAATCATAAATGGAGATACCTTTTTCAAACAAATTACATTCGAAATTTCATTTTAATTTAATTCAACTCAGTAAAATTTGAAATTCTACGATGCTTAGAAGAAAATTTCAATAAAAAGACAATTATTGGTCAGGTCGTTGCCACCGTCAAAGTGACGTCAATGTTACTCACGGATTTTATTTATTTATTTATTTATTGCTTTATAATATAGATATGATGAGATTTTAAATCAAAATAATGTTCCGTATGTAATTCTTGAAAGCATTAAATTTACTAACTACAATTTTGTTAGTGCCCTAGTACAGAATTTAAATTTTTGGTATTAAAAATGAAGTGCGTAACATTTATTGTTCGTTTACAGGACACACAAAAGAATTCCGTTACATTATCGTATATGGGAAAAAATCGTTTACGATGCATTTTAGAGAGGTTATGATAATTCAAACATACTGAAATTTAAAAAAAAAATCACTAAGCTGTACTACAAAATGTTTTTTTTATTGAATATGGAATATATAACATTTATCGTTACTTTACAAAAACGCACAAAAGAACTCGGGTACAGGACTAATTATGATCGATAACTCTTGGAAATGTATTTCAGCTGTAGAGTGCATTTCTAAACTTTTCCATTTTTTATTGCTTTACGTTGTACGTATCAATTATATCGAACACATATAGGGCTGTACGACAGAATTCACAAACATTACCTTATAGGAAAAGCCATTGCTGATAATACATTTTTATTAAGTTATGTGTTTTTTAAATTCCTTACTTAGAAATTTCATTTCATTGTATAACAAAAAATAAATAAAATTTTCGAATAATATTCTGTTATTGTTTAGAAGGGTTTCATAATTTATACCTTATACATGATTTTTCGTTCTTATTTTTCTATATCTGCCTGAAATTTAACATGCAGTAACAAAAATATTTCTGATTATCCGTAGAATTGTTTTTCTACTTATTAACAGAGAAAAATTAAAACATTATTTATATTTTACTGTTATTTGTTATTATAGATTATCATTATTTTTCACTAATTCCATTAATGTCAATTTACTAAGATAATACTAAGATCAATTTACTAAGATTGATTTTACAGCAACATAACTTTCTGAAAATGCATTTTTCGTGACCACTTATCGGACTATTAACATAGAATTTTTTTGTAAAAAGAAAGTTAAAAATACAAATTAGTCAATAATAAGTAACAAATATTGAAAGAAAGTTCAAACATTCTTTCAAGAACTTACGAATTTAATTTTCAAAAAATACAACATTTAATTGCCTTTTTGGAGGCGCGAAATTGGCTTTATTCGTTACCGTATAATTTTTCCAGCAACCCTCGCCGTATGTCATAGTCCTCTGCTGTGTGTGAGCCTAGAACAGTGAGTACTGGTTTACATTCATAGAGACATATTTGGCGAATTAACTCACTTTTGGCACGAAATTAACAATTAAAAATCCAATAATAAAAAACTAAACGTATAAAAATATATATAAAATATGATTTCAACAGAAAATTTTATTGGTTCTCAAACTTTTATGCATAGGGCTACAAAATGCACCAGGTCTCGATGCTAGGTGCGAGGTGCACCAAATGTTAATTTACTAAGATCAAATTATAAATTTATGCACATCCCCACTCTACTAGTCATTAAATCTTGCCAACTGGAGATACCAGTGCTATTAACGATATCAAAAATTCAAAAATCCCGGGTAATTATAGTAATAAGCAAGAACAAAAAAATCATGCCTCAGGCATAGATTATGTAACGCTTTCCAACAATTATAGGAGATTATTAAGAAATTACATTTTTTCTTAGAATGAAATGAGATGTAAATTATCACTTTACTACACACAGCGTACAACCAACAGGATGAAAAAATGTCCAAACCGGGAATTGAACCCGGATACCTTGGTATAGCGTAATTTCAGCTCTGTTGAAAATTTAATTCGATATTAAATGATATACCTAAATAAGTGATAAAAAAAAAACACGTAACTCAGCAAAAATAAATTTTTAGCAATTACAGTCTATATACAAGTCCATAACATTCCATATGCAGTAATACCATAACGTGCGCGAAGTCCTTCATGTAGCCCTGTATGCGATGTAAATATAATATATATACATCACCTCATACACTCGAAATTATATCAGTTTTAAAGTGCAAAACCACAGAGGAAAACGCACTTCCAGCAATTATCGGTATTAGTCTGTTTTTTAATCGAATTCTTTTGTGTGTCCCTGTAAATGAACGATAAATGCTATACACTTTATAATCTATAGAAAATATGCAGTGAATTTCAGTGATTTCGCTATTTTTGAAGTATCATGACACATTAAAATGCACCGAAAACAATTTTTATCCATACATCATAATGTAATGGAATCATTCTGTGCATCCCTGTAAACAAACTATAAATGGTATTTATTCTATACTCCTGAGAAAATATGTTGTAGTCCCCCTTAAGTATGTGTATCAATCTCATTATGTTTGAAATATCGCAACATCCATAAAATGCACCGCAAACTATTTTTCCCCATAAACCCTAATTTAACGAAATTCTTTTGTGTGTCTCTGTAAATGAACGATAAATTCTATGCACTTTATAATCTACAGAAAACATGCGGTGCACTTTAGATTTAGCTTTGTTTTGTAAAATCATGACATATTTTAAATCCACAGCAAACAATTTTCCCCCATAGATCATAATGTAATGAATCATTCTGTGCATTCCTGTAAACAAACTATAAATGGTACTTATATTCTATACTCCTTGAGATAACCAGTTGTAGTCCAACTCAATTATGTATATCAATCTCATTATGTTTGAAATATCGTAAAATCCATAAAATGCACCGCAAACGATTTTTCCCTTAATGTAACGAAATTATTTTGTGTGTTTCTGTAAATGAACTATAAAAGCTGTACATTTTATAATCTATAGAAAACATGCAGTACACTTCACTAATTTAGCTTTATTTTGTAATATCGTGACATATTTTAAGTGCATAGCAAACGACTTTTCCCCATGGATCATAATGTAATGGAATCATTTTGAGCGTCCCTGTAAACAAACTATAAATTTTACTTATTCTATACTCCTGAGAAAGCCTGTAGTAGTCTATATGTATATCAATCTCATTATGTTTGAAATATCACAACATCCATAAAATGCACCGCAAGCGATTTTTCTCCATAGATCATAATGTAATGGAATTATTTTGGGTGTCTCTGTAAATGAACTATAAATTCTGCGCACTTCATTTTCAGTACCGAACATTCTATAGTAAACATGAATAACTCTTTTGGTTGTCCGAGTAATCGAACTATAAATGTAACACACTTCATTTTCAATACCGATCATACCATAATAAACTTTAATATTATATATAAATTTCATGGCAATACGAATATATTTATGGAAGTTAGAGCATGGGCGGACAGACAGACAGACAAATCGAATTCATGAACACTTTTTAACTATGTTGGAAATTGTATAAAATAGGCAGGCTTCTAAAAGTTTAAATACAATTTCAACATTATGTATGTATCCATATGTATCCATATGTGTCCATAATACCAGCATGTCCTATGCCGTAGCTACAGGACCTAGTCAGTAACCAGGCCCGGTAATCTACACATGTTCCAAGAAATCCATCATATTAAAATTATATTTCACGGACACATTCTATTACATAATAAATTTCATGACAATGAAAGTATACATAAATATTTCTCTTACCTTGTCTAATTTCAGCACAAGCTATTATTGCCAAACATGAAAAACACAAAACTAAATTAAACACACGGAACTCTAAATATTTATTAACTGCCATGGCACTGATACCTCACCAGCGCAAAAATAAAAGGGTATTTTCATATCAAAACAAGGAAAGAAATATCTTATCACATTTGCCAGATATCACAGACAATGGAGTAAATTTTAATCAGTAGCGATAAACTTAGATGTAAACGTTTGTTTTCCTTAACCGTGAAAGTTGAATGTGCGTTTGCAAACGTATGTATAAGATAAGCAATACTGATGTAAAATATCCTTTCGATTTTTCCAGACAATGCAAAAAAAAAAGTAAAAAAAAAGACAAAAATCAAAAAACAGTATTTTACCTTAAAAGAATATGTAAATTTCAAAATTTTATAAAAACTTGTGCTATCTTGAAATATTTTCATTTTTAACCTTAAACAAGAAAGTAAAATCATGCATCAAGCATAGATTATGAAACATTTTCCAACACTTCCAGAACTCTTCAACATATCTTCGCTGTTTAATAAGGTAAATAAGATACCTAAGTAAATATTTTAAAAACGCAAAACACATTTGGAAACCAAATTTCAGCATTTACAGACCATAGCCAGAAAAGTACTCCAATTCTTTTCTGCATCCCTGTATAAAATCTATACATTCGTACACAGTTGAAACACGTTTCAAAATTTATCTTCAATAGTTTCTACCAATAGACGGGAACATATTTGAATTATTTTGCACAGCATTAATTTTTTACAAACATATTTTTTTTTAATTTTTTGTTTGAATTATCTAAAATTTGGCACGCGATGATTTACAAACTGAAAAAGCAATAAATAATAATTTTCACGTTTTCGGTTTTGACTAATTTAAGCACCTTGTTACATTATACGTGTGACCTCATGATTTGTGTTTATCGTTTTCAAAAGCTTTGCGAAAATAGTTTATTTTTTATTTTGATCTTGAAGAAGTCGCCGTTAGAGCGCATGAAACATATGTCATCTTTATATTAAAAGGTTTTTTTAAACCTTTTGTCTTATGTTTTTATCACTTTATACAGTAATTACACTTTAATTTAACGTTAGCAAGTGATTTTATTATATTATTTGTAACAAACAAACTATTGATAAAATATATCTGAGTTAATTTTTAAAGTGCCTTCTTAAGATGCGATCACATTTATTATCCTATCTTAGGGAGTATCAGATATTTTCTCATATACAGGTTTTTCAAGAGAAAAACATTCCAAAATGTAGCATGTGATAGGTTACCTCTCGTAAGTAAGAAATAAATGTACATCGTGATAACAGCACATATGAAAATATGTATGTTAAGGGCCGACAGTTGTTTCGGAACTTCTAAATATCCATCATCAGCGCAATTGTTAAAATTACACCGATATTTTTTGGTTTAAAATTACTAATATTTACTATTTCCAAACATATACCTTTCAGAGGTAGTTTCACATATTCGCCAAAGATTTCTTTTTTTTTCCTCAGAGCCTTTAAATTTATTGTGTATTAATTAGAATGTGTTAAATTGAGCTGTAGGATAATTTTCGGAGACGTTTTCGTCTCTGCACATCGGTCTTGAAACCTCTACTTTTTCAACACTTGTAGCCGTGTCACCTAATAAATGCTAAAATTTTATTTTGGATACCACTATTTTCGTACGGTATTATTCACATGTGTCGGTCACAAAATTAAAAAAAAATAAATAGGGCGACTATTTATATACAATATTAGTGGTATTCAAAGTAAATTTAAGTATTTTCTAGACAATCCTGACTGGGCGATATCATATCGCGTTTTAAAAGGAGCAGGGTTTATATTACTTAAATTTTATGTAAGAAATTAAATCGGGAATCACTATAACGACGGTCTCTAAGTTTGTCACTTTCCCCAATTTAAATCACCAATCACAAACAGACCATAGCAAAACGGGTTTTTCGACAACATTGATTCTGCTGGTTGAATATGATTTTGTATTGACAAATTCTTGAACAATGTGATATCTTTGAGTAGTGATATTGAGACACTTGAGACCAAAGACAGTTCTGCAGTGGTTTTAAATCATATGCTGCTATTTCATTATAAATAAATAGGTATAATGGTCTTTAAAAGAAAAAAAAAACATGCTTTTTTTAATTAGTTTTTGTCTTATGGCACTTTATAGAAAATAATAGGCTATGCCACTGGAAGAACATTATGGAAGATTAATGGATTTAAAAGGGAATTTCGTGAAATTAGCCAGCTATTGCCCAGTTGGCTTCATATATGGTAATTTATATTTGTGGCCAAAATTTGGCGCTATTGTGGTGAACCTGTCATTAGTACTTTTCAACAAATACTCATTGTATTCATATGTATTCATCAGTGCATACTCATTCCTATATATTCCATATAAATGGTGACTTCGTAATGATGCGGGCAAAAATGTAATTCAAATTGATGAATATTACAACAATGAAGCTATTTATTTTTTCAATTATTATTAAACAATCGCTACGTTATATATATGACGGAAAATACAAGTTTTGGGCCGACGCACAGTGGAGTATTTGATGCAAAATCCTGGCAAATCATTCATATATATTCCATATAAAAGCTGACTTCGTAATGATGCGGGCAAAAATGTGATTAAAATGGATGAATGTTGGAACAATGGAGCTACTTTTTTTTTCAATCATACACTGTAAACACAAACGTCTGAAATTCAGTTAAAAAAGTGTCTTAAATGGATGATCACATTTTAAGTGAAAAATAAGTGTCTTACTTTTTAAGACACCTTTTTGCATCTGAAGTTGAGACATTGGAAACGTCTTAAAACGCCGCCATTTTTAAAACATTTGAAACGTCTTAAAAAGCCGCCATTTTTTAGACATTTGAAACATCTAGAATACTGCCATTTTTAAGGCACTCGAGACATCTTAGATGATTTTTTTTTCTTACTTACACTGGCTGATTAACAGCAGGCTAAAACTTAGACTTACAGTCAAGCTACAAATAATATAAATGGTTACCAATTATGGAAAACTACTACAACAGTCTGCATTATACTGTCATAATTTATTTTGTATTGCAGCAAGCCATGTGCGATATTCCCAAGTATCTTTTTTAAATACTGTTAACCTTTTATATTAATTTTTAATGATGAGAACATTACCAATTAAGCAAAGAATTTTTTTCAAAAATACAATTTTAAATAAATCTATTTTGATTCTTACATATCTGTAGTAGCACTTTATTCTTTAGAAAGGATCCAATCAGCAAAGGATATTCATGTCCTGTCCTTCTAGGAATAAAATTATTTTTTAAAAGTTACAATCTTCTTTAAGTATTTTCAAAAAACGTTTTTTCCTGGTCAATATCCCAAACTAACATATTTATGGGCATTTTTACACTGAAAAAAAAAAAAAAAAAAGCCTTTTCACAGTTAAAAATGCTGGCAATATGGGTGTTCTTTCCCACCTCCCCTCTCCCTCATCTTCTCCATGTATTGTTTATCTTATGTTTTTCTTCTTATTTTAAACTGGGACATATTTTAAAGATTTTGAGCACTAAGTATTACCTTTTTGTTGACATATTACTGTTTTAATATAATTCTTATACAATCAATTCTGTCATACATATGTAAGGTACAAATTTCATTTTTTGATCATGTATATCATGGACAAAAATTTTAGTCATTTGCCTAGAGAAAAAATATTTTAAAAAAAATTATAACAAAGCTAGATTTTATTTGTTTATCTAACCTTTAATCAACTTAATTTATTATTCAGTATTTCCTTACAGGACTTTGTATATCCATTTACTTGTATTTGAAAATATCTACTAATTTAAATCATGAATATATATATATTTTTTGTTTTCCAACAATTTTAATTGCATTTTCTGCATCTATTTAAAGAGTTTTGTTTATTGAATGTAATCACTACCCCCCCCCCTAATCCTACAGATCTAGAAAACTTTCTGGTATTTAAAATATCAAACATAAATAATTAATAACAATACCTTATTATGCGCAACTTTCTGATACGGAAACTTTATTGATAAGAAACTTTTTTTTTATGCTAAGAAAATTTTATAAATCAACATTTAATTGTACAAATATCGTCAGATTCTATAAAGAAATGAACAAAAGAGAGGAAAAAAATACGAGGTTAGGAAACTTTTACAAATCTCTAATTATAATTAAGGAGAATAAATAATAAGATTGAAAAAAATATGTTCTCATAAGAACCTTAAAGAAGGAACGAGAAATATTATGTACAAGAGCAATAGGTACGAGTTGCTGCTAATTGATACTGCGATACTAGTAAACAAGCTATTTGAATATGTTAGGAATTGATAAAATGGTGCAATCGGATTAATCATAATAAATTATTTGAAAGTTACATATAAGAAAATCGAAAAGAAATCACTGGCCAAAACTCAACATAGTGGTAATAAGACTTTAAAATTTAGTGAATTATAATAGCATATTAAATAAATAAATATTTAAATTAACGCCGAAAGTAAACATAAAAATGTTTAAAATAAAATCTAACAAGGGGGATTGAACTTTGTGCCGTTATAATAAAAATATATGTACAACGTGAAATAGCACAAATTAAAAATATATATATTGGCAAACAGCTGTTTCGGAATTTTATGTTTTTCCAAAAGTTCATAAACTCAGCATTCCTTTTAGACCAATCGTTTCAAATATTGCTACTTCCTCTTATTAGATAAGCAAAATATCTTCTTTATATTTTCTCCCCGTTACTCTCATATTTACGCCTGCAAAAATTCTTATGATTTCGTAAGTAAACTAAGCAACTTCACCTTTACTCAAAGCCACCGCATGGTTTCATTTGATGTCAAATCCCTCTGTACAAATGGACCGGTTCAAGTTGCCTTAAACTGTCTCAAATTACGCCTTCAGGAGTTCCGCTTCTCACAGTTTGAAATAGATGAATTATTACAATTTACTGACAGTTGTCTATCGCAAAATACGCTCATTTTTAATGGTGATGTTTATCGCATGACCGATGGCTTGTCTATGGGCTCGCCCCTAAGCCCAATTCTCAGTGATTTTTATATGCATTATTTCGAGTCAAACCTTTTCAATAGGTTAAATTTTCCATTTTACACCCGCTACGTCGATGACTACTTCGCTTTACTTGATTCTAGTGACATAGATATTCCTCATATTCTTTCTGTTATGAACTCTGTAGATAAACATATACAGTTTACATCTGAATTTGAAAATAATAACCAACTACCTTTCCTTGATGTCATGGTTTACCGCAAAAATGACTCATTTCAAACCACAGTTTTTCGTAAACCATTCGCAGTTTCATTACCGCCCCACCGTCTTTTATCTTACCCCCCGAATCAAAAATTGGCTGCTTTTAATACCTATGTTCATCGCGCCTTAAACATTTGTTCATCTGGGAGTTTACTCAAAGCAGAGTTAGACTAGCCATTGGCCGGGGTTATCATATTGAAATAGTTGATTCAATTCATAATAAACTAATTAAACGTACGCATTCCAACGTTAACAGTGTTCGCGATAACAATTTAATTATACTTCCATATTTTCCGAGAATAAGCCATCAAGTATCTAGAATTTTGAAAAGATTCGACTTTAAAATAATTTATGCACCGTTTAACAAAATCAAATTTACAGACCTCAAACATCCAATAGACAGATTTTCACATTGAGGAATTTATAAAATATCTTGCGAATGTTATAAAATGTATACAGGTCAAACCAAGAGACCCTTTAAGGTCCGCTTAGGGGAACATAAAAAGTATGTTAAAAATTGTGACTTTAAACGTTCTGCAATAGCTAACCATTGTTTGTCTGAAAATAACAGTTTTAATTTTTCAGAGGGTTCAATAATTCAGAAATACTCATCTATTTACTATCTTGAATTCTGGGAGGCTTATCACATATGGAAGAATTCAAGCAGCTTAGTAAATGATATGTCCAGTACACCAAATTTTTCTAATGTCTGCCTATCTTTTATTTAATTCATTCTCATCGTCCCCCCTCCTTTTTCTCCTCCGTACAAAGTGTTTCAAATGTCTGGCTGCCTTTCACTTAATTCATTCTCTTCGTTCCCCCCTTTATTCGCCTTCATACTTAAATTCTCCCGGTCTGGTGGAGCTTTCCTATTGGTCTCTCCGTCACATGTGTTTTTCTGACTCCGCTGTTGTTTTTGAAGAGGTCACCGCCATTTCATTTCGGCGCGTGCGAAAGAAGCAGGCAAATTGACATGGCTTAGGATTTTAAATCGTTTTAATCTTTTGAATTGGTCCTGATGATGGAGCTTTAGAGGCTCCGAAACAGCTGTTTGCCGAAAACTGTTAGCCGGCACAAAATTTATATGATTTAGAAAATATATTGGAATACCAACGCATAAAATGGAATTTTGAAAAATATATAATAATATCAAAATAAAGAACAAGAATCTTAAAAACAAAACAAAAAAAAGTATGCACGGATAAAGTTTACTTTTATACTTAGGCACACATGTCATACGTAAATAATAAAAAAGTCCTGTGATAAAATACGCGTAGTAGTTAAAATAAACTACAATACAACCACATAACCCAAGCAAAATCATCTATTTTTTTTTAATGATTTAAGATAAAATACTTATTCTCGGCAAGTGACTTGAAAGCTATTTATCGTGTTGTATACGTGGCTTGAAAACTAATCTCGTATCTTACAAATATATAATAGAAAGTATGTGACGTTATTAAAACAAAGATATAAGAAAACATAAAGGTAAAACTTACTTTTATTCTTTAAAATATTTTCTTTTATAATACAAGGAGCTGTTGTATTTATTATATTTGTGAATGCATTACGCCGTCATGTAATGGCGGCGTCCAAATCTCTTATGGTCATCACTGCACCTGCTTGCTCCGCCCTCCCTACCTTCTCATTTGAGATGTGATCAACAACATTAACGTTATGTCTTAATTTAAGACATTTTACCATATTAAGACACTTTATATTTGCTCATTTCAACCACCAGTCGATTAAGACACACAATTGTCTTAAATTAAGGTATCTATATTATGTCTAAGCTCTATATTAAGACATTTACGTGTCTTAAATGCTTTTTCAGTCGTTTTTTTGTCTTACTTTAAGACTCTTTTATTTGCAGTGTAATTAAACAATCGCAACGTTATTTATATGGATGAAAATACAAGTTTTGGGCCAACGTACAGTATTTGATGCAAAATCCTGGCCAAAAAAGCAAAAATTTAAATTTGCTCAACAACTGTAAAATGCATATTTTATTATAACTGACTAATTGGCGCATCGATCTGTGTGTATTTCAGGAGTATGAGTTGTATCCGGCGGCTCCTAGCCTCAGTTGAAGTGAAAGTATCTTTGTGAGAAGACGTGCTTTTTTGTTATGTTTCAGCTTTGTTATTTTGTTTTTATACATATACTTTGACATGTGCAGTGCATTTAAATAATTTTACTTTTCATATAATAAAAAAATAATTTAAATTTAAAATGGGTTAATATTAAGCCTTTTTAGATCTAATTTATTGAAACAGTTATTTAAATATATTATCTAATACATTCAAAGCTTTTTAAAGCTGTGTCGGGATTGGTTGGACAATTTTTGAATTTTAATCGTATTGGTTATAATTTTGAAGGCAATTTTTTTAAAGTGCTCCGCATATTGTTCTCATTTTTAAATATTAATGTTTTTGGGAGGACTGCGAACTTATTAAAAACACTCAAAAACCAGCCTCTCTATACTATAGAGACTCAACTTTGGTAAATACTAAATGCAAGTAATATATATATTATATGCATTGTTTTTTTTGTAAATAATTAAACATTTATGTGTAGTAAAATTAACCAAAATTAATTAAACATTACTTATAAATAAAACAAACCTATCAACAATTAATTTCCTCTTATATACAGTAAACAATTAAGTGTACAATTTATTATATATTTATTTATTTATTTAAATACATACACTTATGCATATGTAACATTAATTAAGTTTATTTACTAAAAGTATACCAACAACAATGGTTTTAACTTTAAAACTCATGAAAATAAATTTTGGTCAGGATTTTGAGTCAAATACGCACCTGTGCGACGTTGCCCATTCTCTTAGGTATTGAATTTTAAAAAATCAATGTCCAATTCACATATTGCCCTCAGGAATACATATATATTCCAAATTTCAAAGCTCTATATCAACAGGAAGTGGGTTAAAAATGAGTAAGAAGGTTTGACTGCCACATAGATACAGAATTGTAAGCTAAAAGAAAGCATATAATAATATGTGTACATTTTCTACTGATCGCCCACAATAAGACTGAAATCAAGCAAAAACATGAAATATATTATAAAGAAAACCACAAAACAATCTCCTGACCTAATTAGTAAATTATTTTATTTACATTTTTGTAATAATTTTATGTTACAATATTAGCCCACAGTTACTAAACACATGTAAACATATAACTAATATCTCGGGACATTATCGTTTCCAATCTCAATCCATACTATTTAAATTTTGAGTAAGAAATTATATCGGGAATCATTATATAGGCGGCCTCTAAGTTCGTGATTTTTCTCAATTTAAATCACCAATCACAAACAGTTGATCGCAAAATGGTTTTTCTGCAACAATAGTTCTGTTAGTTGAATATGATATTGTACTGCTAAATTCTTGAACAATGTGATGTCTTCAAGTAGTGATATTAACTGTTGATACAGACTGTTGATACAGATTGTTGATACCGATAACAGATGTGTAGTGGTTTTGAATCATATGCTGCTAATTCATTATAAGTAATATGTGCAGATTTTCTACGGATCTCCCGCAATAAGACTGAATGTAAGAAAAAAGCATCAAATGTATTATAAAGAAAACCACAAAACAAACTCTTTAACTAATTAGTAAATTCTTTTATGTACATTTTTGTAATAATTTAACGTTTCCTTTTTAGCCCACAATAACTAAACACATGTAAACATAGAACTAATATCTCGGGACATTATCGTTTCCATACTCAGGCGGTGGTGACTCAGGAATAGCAGTTTGAACTTCTGGAAAGTTTCCTTCTCCACTTAAATCACCAATTACAACTTCATCATAACGAGGTGGTGGATCTACAATATTAACTATATTTCTCGCATCTGTTGCTGAATTAACCAATTCTAGAGTGATGTGTGGTCTTTGAGGAGTACGTGAGATTGTTGATACCGAAGACCGTTGTGCAGGGGTACTTGGTGGAGAATCCGGTGCTGTTAATCTATTATAAATACTAATTCTAGAGTTTCTATCTCTGTCCTCACAATAATACTTCAAGTAAGCTAATAAGCCTGACAGTACGCAAAATAATATTATGAAAACCGCAAAATAAATTCCTGACTTATCATCATTCTTCTTTAATAAATAATCAATATCATCTTCCGTGTCTGGAGGTGGTGGGAAAGTGAACCTATTCCGATCCCAACGATCCCGGAACCAATCAAGAGGATCTTGTGTTGTTTGGTATTTATTCCACCAGTCGTCGCTGTCATCCCATGCTGATAAACTTTTATCTAAAAATAAAATGTACACTTGAAGATTATAAAATACTTACTACAGATTTAAAAATAAATAACTATAAATTTTATAACAATTTTGTGTAACTACTTGAAGAGACGATGATCCAATATTTCTTTGCGTATCACTGACAATAACTATGACAATAGGTATTAAAAAATAATTAAACGGCCGGCCAAGAGGGAAATAGATGTTAGTCTACTTTCTAAGATATTTGATAGAGTAGTGTCATCTGGTTAGCTTCACAGGCTTACTTTCGTTTTAAAACAAAGCTAATTCTTGTTGAAGATTGATAGTATATAACAGTTGAATAACAGTTGAAGATTGATATACTGAGTGGAAAATACTAAAATAAATTTAAATACACAGTTCATGATGGAATAAAGGGGAAAGAACGACAAATGTCGATCAACTTAAATGAATGAAAAAATAATATCATTATCTATCTGTAATTATCTTTAGCTTTTCCCCCAACCACTTAAAATTAAAATTGAATCGATAATTTTGAAAAGATTACGTCTGAAAATTCACACTTCTGAGTAAACGTACTACTTTCCCTTTGGCAAACTAAAATACAATTTATCTATACTAATATTATAAAGCAGTAAAGATAGTTTTTTTTTGTTTGTTTGTTTGTAGGGGGTAATCTCTGGAACTACTGAAGCGATTTCGAAAGTGATGGGGGCAAATTGGTGATGACAATCCCTGCTCCAACATAAGCTATATTTTATGTCGGTGCCACTACCCCCCGGGGTGTGCAGAAGCGAAAAACGTTCTAAAATTTCGATTTTTTTTAATACTGAAAGAGCTAGAAACATGAAATTTGGCATAGTAGTTACTTATAAGATGTAAATGCTCTCTAAGAACACATTATAATAAAATTCGAAATTTAAAAGAGAGAGATGAGCGAAAAGCGTTCTAAAAATATTCTAAATTACAATTTCTATGGAACATCAGGAACTACAGAACCGTTTTCAAAAGTGATGGTGGCAAAATGATGACATCTGTCCCTGCTCCAACATAGGCTATATTTTATGTCGGTGCTACTACCCCCAGGGGGGTGCAGGAGCGAAAACCTTTCTAAAATTTCGATTTTTTTTTATACTGAAGGCGAGGCTAACGAAAAAGACAGGCTACCGCGGTACATTCCACTTATCGTTTTTTACAGACCGCTAGAGTGACGTGATGCTCTTTTCGTGCACCTTCATTGGTGCATTCGAGCATCACGTGACTCCCACGGTCTGTAAAAAAAGATATGAATAAAGCACCGCGGTAGCCTTTCTTTTTCGTTAGCCTCGTACTGAAGGAGTTAGAAACATGAAATTTGGCATGGTAGTTACTTATAAGATGTAAATGCTCTCTAAGAACAAATTTAAAAAAAATATCGAAATTTAAAAGGTGTGAGATGGGCGAAAAGCTTTCTAAAAACATTCTAAATTACAATTTCTATGGAATCTCTTGAACTACAGAACCGTTTTCACAAGTGATGGTGGCAATTCCTGCTGTATCATAGGCTATATTTCATGTCGGTGCCACTACCCCCAGGGGAGTGCATGAGCGAAAAACGTTCTAAAATTTTGATTTTTTTTTATACTGAAGGTGGTAGAAACATGAAATTTGGAATGGTAGTTACTTATAAGATGTAAATGCTCTCTAAGAACAAATTCTAAAAAAAAATCGAAATTTAAAACTGTGAGATGAGCGAAAAGCGTTCTAAAAGCATTCTAAATTACAATTACTATAGAATCTCTGGAACTACCGAACTCTTTTCAAAAGTGATGGTGGCAAATTTTTGATGACAATCCCTGCTCCAACATAGGCTATATTTTACATCGGTGCCACTAATCCCAGGGTGGTGCAGGAGCGAAAAACGTTCTAAAATTGCAATTTTTTTATACTGAAGTAGCTAGAAATTCGAAATTTGGCATAGTAGTTACTTATAAAATGTAAATGCTCTCTAAGAACAAAATAAAAAAAATCGAAATTTAAAAGGTTGAAATGAGCGAAATGCGTTCTAAAAACATTCTAAATTACAATTTTTATGGAATCTCTGGAACTACAGAACCGATTTCAAAAGTGATGGTGGTAAATTGATGGTGACACTCCCTGCTCCAAAATAGACTTTATTTTATGACGGTGCCATTAATTCCAGGGGGTGCAGGAGCGAAAAACGTCGTAAAATTGCAATTTTTTTTTTATACTGAATGAGCTAGAAATGGGAAATTTGGCATTGTAGGTACTTATATTGTAAATGCTCTCTCTGAATAATTTTTTTAAAAAATCGATATTTAAAAGGGTGAAATGAGCGAAAAGCGTCCTAAAATCATTCTAAATTACAATTTCTATGGAATCTCTGGAACTACAGAACCTATTTCGAAAGTGATGGTGACAATCCCTACTCCAAAATCCTCTTTAATATAAAGTTATGCGTTGCTGACGACTGTGTTTTTTGCTAATCTTTGCCACAGATTTATCTCGGAAAATGAAACATTTGAAGTTACTGAAAAAATTAATAGCTCGAAAAGTGTTTGTCAGAAAATTGTTAGAAAAACTGCGTTTAAAGGATAAAAAATTGTATATTTCTTGATATAAATTTCAAATCTAATGATTATGCCATTTTTCAAATATTGAATTTCAAAAATAAACCAAATTTCACAATGGAGTACAAAAGCAAAACCTTCATGCGTAAAAAGATAATGATAAGGGCGACGTGTCCTGACTTGTATATTGGCTATATTACGAGTCACAAATTACAGTAGCCTTATTATTCTGTTAAAATATAAATGTGAATTATGAAATGTCAATATTTTGTTTGATTAAAGGTTCGTAAAGAGAAATTGACCAGTGTAGCGGGCGTAGCTTGCTAGTATTAAGATAAAATAATAAATAAGATGCAAAATATTATTGCTCAAAATCAGAACAATGCTATTTTTTTAAATCAAAATATGCCAAATTATACAAGCAGTCATTATTAGCGATCAGCCTATTTTGAAATTTGCGTTTCAGTTATAAAATTGAAAGTTTAAAGAACTTTTATCGACACCCGTTGAAATGATGTTTATATGTGTTTTTATGAAATATACAACAAAATATCTGAATAACAAGTTAACAACAGTTAAAAATATTCTTTTTCTTAATTTCTTCAACTTTACATAGAATTGTTGAAACGTGTACCGCGATCATATTAAACTGTAGGAAGATTTTGAATTTCTAAGATCGCTTGTTTATGCATTCGAACACACTGTCAGAAATGGCTACTCAAATTCCACGAAATTTTCTTCGTTTTTGACGAAACTGTTTCCTGGGAAATGCCTCGAGCGAATATTTCGTCAAATCGAGTAAATTTGTAACCTCAAAAAAGTGAGGAAATTAATTTCGTCAAATTGCTTGTTCGAAAGTGTAAAAAAAGGCCGGTGGTGCCATCTATTGACAATTTTAGAAGCAGCTGTACTTGACTGGGGGAAAAATTACGTCGCTTTTCACAAGTCTTCAAGGGGATTCGAACGCGCGACCCTTGTTGCAGAAGACCAACGCGCTGTCTACCTCGCCAGCGAGACCTTGCACGAATTTGATTTTAAATGTATATACCGGATGTTGATGTATATTTATATTTTTAGAAGGTAACTTGTTTTTTTATCGGTACTGTTATATATAATTTCTGCATGTTTTAATTAATAAGGCTAGATTATTATTATGGTTTTTCTATGGTTAATAAATATTTAGAATATGGCTTGATTAATATAATTTATTAGAGAAATGTCCTTTGTCCAAGGAATGATAAGAATATGGTCTAGTTAATTTATTGGTCAGAAATTATAAATTGTTAAGTGCATTTTGGAGAAGAGTATCAAATTTAGATGATCGGTGTTAAAACTTTAACACTTTACTGTTTTATAGAGGGGGAAATGGATCAGTTATGCATATTTTAAGTTTGATTGTTATATGAATATATTTCTTAAATAAAAAAAAGCTCCTGTTTAACGTTACATTTAAAATGTAAAACTCCCCCTTTTTTTTTTTTTTTTTTTTTTTTTTTTTTGAACGATTTTGTAACAAAAATAATCTGGCCTTGAATGGGGAAACAGTTTCGTCAAATATTTGAGAGGTTTCATTTCATTAAAAGTCACTTAATTTTGAGACGAAATAACTGTCAAAAATGATGAAATATAGCTCAAGCTGAATCGTCAAAAGTGAGAGTTTATTTTTTGACAGTGAGGAAACAGTTTCGTCAGATATATGAGGTTTCGCGTTTCGTCAAGAACCACATGACAAAGTCACGAAATGATTGTCAAAAATAACGAAATAAAGCTTAAATATTGCCGAAACGTCAAAATTGAGTGTTTTATTTCTGAGAGAGCATAGTCTTTAATATTTTTATGAAATTTCGATAAATTTTAATAAACTGTAATATATTTTAGAATTCGAACAGTAAGACATTTGAAATATGAAGTCAGTATACATGTGATTATTGATTTTAAAGTAGTGAATACATTACAGTTAATGAATATATTAAAAAATTCAAATTAAATATTTTATCTACTCTTTAAATGTTTCAATAAACATTTAAAATTGTTTAGAATAAAAAATAACATGTAATGATAATTACGTTCAGTATTTAGTAGAGATAAAACAGACCAAAAAATGAGTAACAGACGTGAACTGGTGTTCATTCGCAAAAATTATGGACGAAATTAAAATTCATAAATATACAAATAAATGTAAATATATTGCTTAAAGGTGCGTAAAAACATACATAAAAACATTTAAAAGCACATTAAAGTCCTTTTAAAATCAAAATGTTTTCAACGAACTTACTCGGTCATCATCAGTAAATAACAAATAGTTAAGTTGAGTTGTTGTCACTTCGCGTCTTCTAGCTTGCATGGAACAAACCATTTTACTTCAAGGGTGTGGAATATAAGGTTGGATGGGAAAGGTCATTCAACATTACAGGTTAATCAATCATGTATTAATTCATTCCAGACATGCCAGATTTTTACGCACCTTCAAGCAATATATTTACATTTATTTGTGTCTTTATGAATTTTAATTATAAAACAAGGTGAATTTGCAATGATAACTTTTTATTGAATTATGGAAGAATTTTTGGCTCTAGAAATGAATATCCGATAAGTCCCCCAATAAAACAGTTAAAAAAAAATGTTTTTGGGGGGTAAAAGGAGGGAAATTTGAAAAACTATTTTTTTATTTTAAACTAGGTCGTGTTTGGTATTCTTTTACATGTTTTTTTAATGCTGAATTACAACATTCGCAGAATGACAACATTTAACAGAATGACAACATTCGCAAGTCGATACTGTAGAGAAGACATTATCTACATGCTTGACAACAAACCCCCAATTGCCCTCAAGCTCATCCATCAGCGAAATCGACACAGATAGCAAATTTATTCGACATGTGTATTCTATGGTTTCCCCTCTTCAAACATTCTCTATTTTAAGACTAGTCGTTGGGGGCCACCGTAATATTTACCCATCATGGATATGCATAAAATAAAATATGAAAATAAAACATGTGTAAACTATTTATAAAATGCATTGCAATTCGAATAAAATCGTAGCTTAATGACGTCCTAAACTTTAAATGCTCTATTACTGAATTGCGTAAAATAAACATCCTTATAACTTCGAAATTGATTATCATATTCACTAACGGTTTACTGTGTTGGATTAAGCGTCTCATTTCCAAAAAAAATTTATCTTTGAATTGAAATTCGAATGCAATACAGGTTCATGAAAAGTGTGGAAAATAGGATTACAAATATCTCAGCAACTAATTATCCGATCGATTTCATTATTTATGCAAAATGTATATTCTTTTATTGTCTTTTATATTCACGCTTTAAAATAACCAATTTCGAAAATTTTTATATAGCTGTTATCAGAACGAATATTTTGAGAGTCCAAAAGAAATAGCTCCGGATAATGGAGGTTATTGAAATTCAATCAGCTTCTTACCATTATTACATACTAAGTATGTACCAAATTTCAAGTCTCTATCTCAATTTGCTCGGGAGATAGAGCGTTTACAGAGCACACACACACAGACGGACGGCAATTTTTTTTCCCTAAAAATATGTTTTTCGGAATATCTGGTATCTGAAACGTGTAAATCCGTCAAAATTCTTTTTCGATTTTCAAAACGATTACAAGACTTACCCTATACTACGTATGGTGGTAAGTAAAAACCAGACATCATGTCATTAGAAAATTGACTGATCTACTTATTAGATAGACCCGTTCTATTAAATAAAATTATAAAGTGTATAATTTTTTTAGAAAATAAAGAATTTTTGTTTGCGAACCCTCTTCCATTCTGAGTCATCTCGCTCGGTGCGCCCTGGTTTGGTTCGGGTTTGACCCTCGGCCTGGTTTCTGGTTTTGAAATTTGCAGTTTGATGTTTTTACTTTCTTCTATCTTTACAAGAAAAAAGTGTTCGATTCTCAACGTAATTCAACATCCGGATTTCGACGGATTTATACGTTTTAGAGGGTCCTGAACGTGATTCGACTGTTTCTAGAAATTGTCTGTCTGTAAGCTTGTTTAAAAAGAATGAAAATTTGAGAAAATTTTATGGGAGCTCTATCTCAAGAATTAATGTTCGGAATTAAAACTTTAGATTTAGTTAGTCTCTGTTATAAATTGGTTCTGATTAGTTTTTTGTGCAAATAGCCCAACAGATGGCTCTGTTATGCCACTTTTTTCATGATTTTTACGATAGCTATATATCAAGAACTAATGCACAGAAATTCATCAAACTTCAGATTCAGTTAGACGTTGACTTAAGATGTTGTTTATTAGGTTTTGGTGTAAATCTCCCAACAGGTTGTGCTTATATGCTGATTTTTTTCAGGATTTACATGATTTAGCGATAGTCATATCTCAAGAACTAATGCACGGAATTTAGTAAAACTTTAGATTCAGTCAAACATTGATATAAATTTGTGCTGATTAATTTTTTGGTGTATTTGAAACTTGCATCAGATAGGAGGAACTTTTAGGATTGTCACATCCGACTAATTTAAATATGTAAATAGGAATTTTGTTTCAATTTTTGTATTCAACTGTAAGTCATACATTTATTATACCGACTTTGTAATTTTATTAGTTTCAATAGTGGTACTGATGATAAATTTTAGGAATTAATTTACTGGAATACGTTTACTGTATAATAGTATGTTTATATGTTATTATTTGCACCTATATGTTATCGTCTACGTGATTATTGCAATAATAAACCACTTATATTGTCAATGTATATAAGTCTATTGAAGTTTGTTTTTAATTGGTATTGTGTTATCCGTAATTTATAATTTGTTCAAAGCGCAGTATTCAGTTGCTATTGCAAAAAACACTTGATCCAATGATCTGTTGACCGAATTCGTTGGCCAGATACGCACGGACGTTTGATGCTTTATGCGGAGGGGCCCCATCATGTCGAAAACAACACCGGCTTGCATTTCGGAGAGGTAGCTCTTCATACCAGTCACGTACAGTGTTTTGTAGTAGGTGCAGGTAAAGTTCGCCCGTTAGGGTTCCATCGTAGAAGAGGGGTCCAACAATCTGAGTTCCCCATATACCGCACCACACGTTCGTTGACCAGCTTACCTGGTGTCGTACTGTGCGGGCGAGGTCAACAGCTCATTGGATATGGTGGTCCGCTAGAGTGGCCATTGCGTTCACCGGACTTGACTCCATGGACTTCTACCTCTGGGGATACAGCAAGACACAGGTGTATGTGACTGAGCCTACTTCTCTGGTTGATCTGAAGCAGCGCATCATCCTTGCTTGTCACTCAGTTACACCTGCTATGCTCCCACGTGTCCAGGACTCAGTACTGTTACACATTCAATTGTGAATTGCCACCAATGGAGAACACTTTGAGCAGTATCTCTAGTAGATTCCGGTACTTGAAGTATTCATTTTTTATAGTAGACCGTTTTCTAATATGATAATAAATTGATATTTATTTTTTCTGTTTAATTTCAATATTTCATTCTTCGTTTTGTATACGACCCCTGAAAGTCAGCTCAAATTATTAGATGAAATAACCCTCTTTGGTGATACACCGATTTAGCCATACCGGCAAAAGGTTGTTTTGCCGTAAAAAGGACATTGCACCCTGGTTTCGATCTCAAATTACTCTAATTCATTTTTTAACTGATCCCTGAATGAAAGACAAAATCATGTGAAAAAAATTCAAACTTTGAAATTTAATAACTGTGTCAATTTTTGTCGTACAGAAGTCAAACGTTTTGTGTTGTATTTGTTATGATAGGTGCAAACATTTACTAAATATAATTATAGGAACCGGGTGACCGTATAAAAAGTTCGATGTCGTAATTTTTATAAAATTGATGTTTTTACTTTATTAACGCCTCAACATGAATATTTACCTCATTTTAAACACTTTTGTAATTGGAACTACATGTCTACAACCAACGGTTGAGAAATTAAAGGTCGGCGATATATAACATTTTGCACCCTGTATATCACTAAGGTGCATTACAAGAGGCTTACTACAGAATATTGGGTGTTAGCAGTCATCGTTCATTTACAGGGTCACACAAAAGAATTCTCTACTGTTTGTTAACAATAATTTCTGGAAGTGCGTTTTAAGTTGCTGAACGCTATTTTAAATTTAACTCACTTTTTGTCTATTACTTGGTGTGTATAAAATCTGCAGATCCTATACAGGGCAGCACAAAAGTTCGTGAACACATTTCCGTTTATTGACAGAAACTCCAGAAGGAGAATTTTAAACTGTGCTACGCGTTTCCTAACTAAACTAAAATTTAGCATCCTATGTAGTATATATACAAATATATAGATCATATTCAGGGCTGAATAAAAGCATTCGGATATTTTTCCGAATATTGCATATGTTGGAAATTCCTGAAATTACATTTTTAAATATGTTATGCGTTTTCCAAATTGTTTACTTAGATGTTATCTTTCAGCTTATTAAACGGTAATGATTTGTAAAATTATTTTGGAAGCGTAGGAAAGTGTTACATAATCTATGCTTGACGCATGCTTTTTCTTTCTTGTTAAGTTTTGATTCGATTTTCATAAAATGTGAAATGACTTGACAAAATTCTGCAACGATTTTATATATTAAATTTCATACCATTCGGTTTGGTAGATTTTGCGCTGTTGCATGCAGACGGACGGACCAGACGACGACTATAGGTGCTACGCATTTATATAATTACGGACGCCCCTAAAAAATCGTAACGATAACATCATAAATATTTAAATTGCAGAAATTGACGAACAAATTTTTGCTCTTTTTATCTTCACTATATAAGCTCATTTCTTTTAAAATCAACAATAAGTAAAAATCTGACACTGTATGACTCTGTTCAGAACGTTTTTAAAGATAATCTTATCTTTCTCTCTTTTTTTTTTTTTTATAAAGATTGCTTAAATATCAAAGAATACCCATTCGATCATTACTGATTTTAATGGCGGATTTCGTGACATAGCTTGAAAAATCTGTTTTCTTATCAGTTGTTGTGCAATATTACTTAATTTTTGTAGTCTTTATTTCTGAACTATGTGAAAATGATAATAAGTAGTGCGTTTTTATAAAGGCTTACATTAGAAATTAATTTTTTTGTTTAATACACAGACTGTTAATTTTATAAATTATGTTCGTTCAAACAAAACGTTATAGCAAAAAAAGTACACAAGTAAATTCTGGTAATGCTTAACCAATGAACGTCCAAAACAAATCAGGGAAGCGCCTTTTATCACAATGAATTTATATACAAAATTTGAAGCAATTGGATAATTCTGTAAGTCAAACACATTTATCTAAATTAAGGGGGGATTAGCCCTCCGTCCCCCCATTTATACTTAACCAATGAACCCCCAAAACTAATCAGGGAAGCGCCTTATCAGAATGAACCTATATACAAAATTTCAAGCAAATCGGATAATTCGGCATGAAAAACCGATTTATCTAAATTAAGGTATGATTAACCCACTGTTTACCCCCTTTATACTTTGCCAATGAACCCCCAAAACTAATCAGGGAAGCGCCTTATCAGAATGAACCTATATAAAAAGTTTGAAGCAAATCGGATAATTAGGCCTGAAAAACCCATTTACCTAAATTAAGGGATGATTAACCCACTGTTTACCCCCTTTATACTTAACCAATGAACCCCCAAAACTAATCAGGGTAGTGCCTTATCAGACTGAACCTATATACGAAATTTGAAGCAAATCGGATATTTCTATCAAGCGTTATCGCGTTACGTAGGTACATACATAGGTACATACGGAACCTGCGAGAACATTAGCTGTCATGCTTTGATAGCCTTTGAGCTAAAAATGAGCATAATTTTGAATGTAATTATCCATGATTTTGAATGCTAATATTAATATTACTTTATTTAAGCAAAACAAATTCGATGATGAAATTTATTTTTCTTTCGTAGATATCTTTCTACACTTTTGTTTAGTATGTCACCTATCAAAATACCATTTGATAAAAATTATCTTGATGATGAAATTAGATTTATTTCGCTTAGTGTTATTTCGAATTTTTGAAATATAATCTACATTACGTAATAAATAATTGAAAAAATCCTACGCCTAAACAAATCTAGTGATTCAACTGAATACAGCGAAATTGTATATAATAAAACCTTTCACATATAGAATATAATTTGTGTATCCCTATAATGTTAGAATGTCATTTCAAAAATACAAAAAATAAAGCTTCTTATTCCTCTAAATATTGACAATATAATATGATAAAATATATACACATTAATGATATTTAACACTTATTTACAAATCCTTAATTGTAGTAATTTTTTGTAGCTTTCATTACCTATTCATTATCTAATCTTTCATTACCTATTAAAAAAAAAAAAAGGTATGTTTTCACCGATCATGACTCCCAGACCCCCAAATCACCCTCTGTTCAAATGTTGATTTATATATATATATATATATATATATATATATATATCTGACATGTGTCATGCTGTAACTCTCTTATTTATGAACGGGTTCGGATGGGACTGAGTATGTGTATAGGACATACCAAGGTCGCGATCCGGTTTGTTGGCCAGTTTCATCCGCCATTTTGCTTAAAAATAGTGGCCAGTTAAAAAAAATTTTAATTTAAAAAAAAATAAAAAATTGCACAAAAATTTATAAATTGAAAAAAAAATGTTTCTGTTAAGTGTTAGATTGTGATACAAGGATTCTGTAATTTTTTTTGTTTTGGCTATATCTAAAAAAATGGCTGAGATATGGCAGTTTGAATTTCTAGGGTGACTGAGATTTTCAAACAATCTGATAATTGTTAGGCTGTAACTCTCGTATTTATGAACCGATATGAATGTGACTGATCATGTGTACAGAACATACTAAGGTCCCGACGGAGTTCGTTGGCCAGCTTCATGTGCCATCTTGTTTCAAAATAGCGGCAAGTTAATTATTTTTATTTTTTTTTAATTGAAAAATATGTATACAGTATTATAATTATAAATTGTCAAGAAAAAGTTATTTCGTTAAGTGTTAGATCGTGCTACAACGATTCCGGAATATTTTTTTGTTTTGGCTTTATCTTAAAAAATGGCTGAGGTATGGCAGATTGAAATTCTAGGGTGACTGACATTTTGAAACAATCTGATTTTTGCTATGCTGTAACTCTCATGCTGAAATTCACATTCAAATTCAGTAGTAACGAAAACCGGGATTGGATCACCTATAATCGGTTTCCAAGCAATTTAGCTTCGGATGGTGGAGTAAAATGTGTTGAAATTTTAAAAACATGGACTACGAAAGCTACATTTTCCTCCTGGTACAGGCCGGAAGGACTTTTTGGCCTTACTTTTATCACTTTAATGCAATAATTTTTTTAATTATGCTTTAGAAATAATACAAATTTAATCAGTTTTTGGACAATTAAGTAAACATTTGTGTGACCTATTAGTAAATCATTAGAGATATTTTATCAATTGAAATTTTTAGAATGCTGGATATTTCTTTTATTTGCCATGACCTGTCTTCCGAAATTTCGATTTAAATCACTATTTTTAGTAGATTTAGAAAGTGATCATCTCTTTCAGAATTATTGAGACGCGTTTTAAATAATACTGAATTTCAGTATAACTCAAGGGATTGTTTTAACTAAGCAGTTGATACTTTAAAAATAAATAAATATACTTTTTTTATCATGAGAAACCATGTTGTAGTTTCTAAGTCTATTGCAGACTTTTTTGCGTGCAGGTGACAAATCTGTGAATTGAATTGAAGCGATCCTTTTGCATTTGAAATTTTTCTATGTATTCTTTTTGAATGAGAATTTTTTATCGCACAGTGATGGTCTGCAGTAACTCTCTGTAAAAATGTTGTTGTTTTTATTTCTACCAGTGTTAGTCTTACGTGTAATTAAATTGTGTTCCATCTAAAATCCAGTCTTTATTTTAAATAACACTCGCCAATGCGATCAATAATAATTGAAAGCGTTCTTAACTCAAAAATAAGGTAAGAGGTTTTATAAGTTTATTTAAAGGAGAGATTTACTAAGTAAAGCTATATTTGTATTTCAAACACCTAGTAAAATACACTTACCTATCTCATAAGGTTTTATTTTTTTTAACTTAAAAATAACGAATAACTGTTTTATTACGTACTCATTAAGAGTACAATTAAAATACTTGAAATTTGTGAGATGGTTTTTGTTAAAGTCATTTTTTTCAGTAAAATTATTTTGCATCAAGTTACAATATTATTTATCATTTCAAATACAAAATTTGATGATCTCCAAATATCTATATTTTTAAAACAACGTGAAGTAAAGTTACATTTAATATAGTTAGTGGTATATGGAAGGAATCTAAATCCAAATCGAATCGTATACATAATATGTGCAAGCATTTCTTCATATCAAGAACCACGTTTTCTTATGCGCTTGAAATATCACGATAATAATCATGAATTTCCTTAAGTAATACATAATTATTTAAACATTATTTAAACAAATAAAGAATTAAAATATGTTTATGTCAGTCATGGTGCAAACAGTATCAAAACATGAGTCTTTATCAGAAAATAGAAGAAATATATATTCCTTAGAGAGATAAGCCTGTGCGTTGTTTTGAATGTAAATATTCGTCAATGCAGCGACACACACCAATTTGAAACTTTCAAGGATTGAATTTCTCTTTAGTATTTTCTAAAGCTTTAAATATCACGACTAGAGATTAAAAATGTCTAACCTTAATGGGCCATATTATCTGCAGATACCTAATTTTAATTTTTAAGGTGCCTGACTACGTACGGAGCAATTTTTTCCAAAAAAGCTATTTAATTATTTTTTGAAATTATTTTTATTAATATTATGACTAGAAACTGTGAAAAAAAGCAAAAAATATTTCATTCATTTGTGAAATTTTGGTAAATGGGGGATTTTGTGGTAAAATTTAGCGAAATATGGCCCAATACGCAAAACGCCCCCACTCTAAATATATTGCATGTATCTTAATGTCCTTTTTACACTTCATACTTATGACTTCGGTGAAGGCAATGAACTAAAATCTAAGAGATAGTTTAAATGTTTCAAAATTTATAGCTTATCGTACCTTTTTACATCCTGATTTTCATAAAATTCATCAATGTCTTTCCATGAAAACATCCATAAAACAAAAAATATTTATTCTAAAATTAAATCTTTAGTTCATTGCCTTCACAATAGTGTAAATAACAAGCAATTTAAATTTCATAGTGATATTCTAATAACTTTTTGAGAAATCATGTTTTGCGTATGGAATTTTCGCCAAAAATTACATTTTCCAAAAAATGCATTTAAAGTTTAGATTTAGGTTTTACTACAAGGATTTACACAGTAATGTTCATCTAAACATCACTGTTTTTATGAGCCATACACATTTTTTTTAGAACTGAGCCTTTGTTTATGTCTAGAAGGCAATAATTTTGCTTCGTCCTTCCCAGTTAGTACCTTGAAATAGTACTTCCGGTCCTTTAAACAGTACTTCCGGTTTGAGTGACAGTTATTGAGTAGTATAGAAACCGCTACAACTCCGGTTCTATTTATCGTACAATAAAAATAAAAACAGTTTTGGAAAGGTACAAAGCTGGGCTTTAATAAAATGTAATAAAATCGTTTTGACAATTTTGGTCGAAAACCAATTTTTAAACGTAGTCAGATACCTTAAAGATACCCACGCTACGTCATATTCAAATTTCTAAAGATTTATTGCATAAAGATTTGTTTTTCTTATGATGTTTCAGTAATACTCGCTGTAAGCGGACAGCTGATACTGCATTATCAGGACAACCTTTTGTACCTATCAACCTTACGTGGACGCCAAGGAAAACTTGTGATTTTTTAAAAATTATTAAACACTCTCCAACCATAACAAAATATTATCCCCACAAAAACAAAAAAAACTGAAAGTGGCTTTTTTTTTCACGGGGGGCAAACATGGATTCCCCCCCCCCACACACACACCTTCCTTCTCTTTTCCGCAAGTAAATTTACAAAAATAATTTTACTAAATTTTAAAACGCCGACTTATTTTAAAATTAAAAATATGTAATCATAAAATATCATAAAATACGTAATATTGAACTATATAATCAGCTTTGCCAAATATTTATTTAATAAGTCTTGTGAAACCGAAATAGAAAGTAACATGGAAAAATTCCGCTTTATACAGATTTCTCTCTTAGCATGTAATATAATTGTTAATATTATTTCTATTGGGACCATGTAGTTTTTCCATTTAAGACAGGATTCCGCTACAGACAGATTTCATTTTCACATATTTTATTGTAGTTGTAGTATTACATTACAATTGAGTAGGCGTTTAAAGTCCTAGTTATATGAGTCACAATGTCTTAAAAACTGAAAAACCGGGATTTTCTGTAGGTATAACACTGAATTCCAATACCGTGAAATATCTGTGAGTGCTATCTACAGCCAGTTGCACGGAACTATCACTTATATCTTTCTTCTTATTAATAGACATATATGTTTAGATGCTTCCCTGAACCTAACACTAATATTCAAAATTATAATAGTGACTTAGAACAAAAACAAAATAATAAATCCAAATAAATTTCATTTAGAAAAAAAAGGGTCATGTTTTTTATAAAGTAAAAATTTATCGGTCTATTTTTCTCATTTTTTCGAAAATAGAGACCTTCAAAATGTTAGAGGTCAGATTAATTTTATTTTTAAATTTCTAATGACGTCATATTAAGATGTTTTCTGTATTTACATATACTCATACTCCTTGTATTGTTGAGAAATGTTTGAAAATGTCCGTTTTATTACCAATATGACATTCAATTAACATTTTTTTTTCAATTGGTGAAACTTTTTATGTTCATTTTCATTTTTCACGTGGAAATCTTTCAATCGAAAATTTATTATTGTAGAAAGAATTTTATTGTGGATTTTTATTTGTTGGCAACTGCTATAATGAAAAATGTTTAAATTTAATAGAAAAAGGCTGTTAGATTTTTGGTTTTTTATCTCTATATATTAAAATAATACGATTTTTTCTAATTTTATGATTTTGAGCTTCATAGCAGGTATTCAGCTATAAGTACACAAAGCTTCATGACTGTAACTTATACAGTTTCTGAGAACCAGCTCTGTGACAGACAGACAACGAAGCAGGACTAATAGGGTTTCGTGAGATGAGCGAAACCCTAAAAATTAAGTTTTTTCAATTTATTTTATTTTGCAAATTCCCCACCTCTTATTGTTTAGTATCCCGGGCAGTCGCCCCAACTCGCCCCTTCTAAGGTCGGATATGGATGTCAAAAAGTAATTGCAGTAAAAAAAATATATTTTTTAAATTGCGTATTTTCCATTCCTTAGTTTTTAGTATCTCGAACAGACATCCGACTTCACCAATCTTTTTATCTATTTGTCAATTTTAATGCACTTGGCTCAGTTTTCTTTTGAATGGTCCTACTGCAAAACATTTTACTCAAATTTCATTAATATTTTTTGTTTCAAACGACAAACCAAATCTTCCTTTGGCGCCCCCTTGCCTTCAGTTTTGGCGTCCGGGGCACATGCATCCTCTGCCTTCCCCCCCACTCTAGTTTCGGCCTTTACGTTGATATTGAAAGCATTGAAAATTACTGCAAAATAACCTTTTTTTGACGTTCAAACAGGTATCTTTTCTGGATGTTTACGGTATTTTTACAGTAATAAAAATATTCTAGTATAAATCAGTTGGCTATTTTACATAGTCCATAAAACAGATTTCTTTAACTTATTACGCATATTTTATGAATAATCTACATAGAGATGTATTATTTGACTTGTGTTGAATGAGAATCTTTAAATCACATAATACTATCTGAAATATTAAATGGTAAACTTATAAAATAATATTGTTTTAACCGTTTATTGTTGGTCTGAAAATTATGTCCTACTAAGTAACAAAATACTGCACAAACATTATCAATAAATACTTTTAAGACATTCTCTAACTTGTTTAAGTAAATAGGTTTGTAACTTTATTGATATATCTAAGATTCTACTACTACCACTCATAATAATAAAATAAATATGTACAATAAGCAAGTTATGCCATTTACATGAAATTTACCCAGAAATCCATGATATATATTATAAAATTATGATCTCCAAGAAATTACATTAGAATAAAATGCATGGGAAAATAACTGTCTTACCTTTTCTAATTTCGGCACAAGATATTATTGCCAAATATGAAAAACACAAAATTAAAAAATATATCCGCGGCTCAAAATAATTTCGAATCTCCATATTTGAGACATCACAAATAAATGAAAACGTTATTGAAATGTCAAAATATGAAAAAAATATCTTATCATTATTACGAGATACCACAAACAATGAAGTTGATTTTTCCCAGACAATAAAAATAAAATGCATTCTTTTTTAACATGATAACGTACTGGCGAACACGCACTGGCAAACAGTGCATTAGATAAAAAACTCTAATGTAAAATATCCATTCGTTTCAAGCAGATATTATAATAATAAGTTAAAAATAAAGTTCATGAAGTAGGAAAACGTTTAGGACATAAAATAATTCGAAAAAATTAAATGCATGCACAGAAATTCTTATGATAGGGAAGAGTAGCCGAATTTGGACCAATTCTTTTTTGTAATATCCGCAAAATATCGCTACACGTGGTCAATCTATTCATCTCCTAACTAAAAAAATCTTTGGAACAATTTCTTTGTGAAAATCTTAAATTTTATTTTAATTTGAAAAAAGTTTTCAAAAGTGGTCCAAATTAAGCGACTGGTCACCTAAATTGGACCCCCAGTCTCCTAAATTGGACCAAATAATATTAGACTGTTTTAATGAGTAGAAGTATATAACTAATTTTATAGGGTGTATTCAAATCCAAACTGCTGATTTTGAAATTTTTTTGCTTCGTAAATTCATTTTTGCTCTAAAATGCATCCAATTGGCAGGTTCTCTTATTCAAAAACTTTATAATGTGCCCACTGTCTCGATTTTTTGATAAAGGCAGAATATATTTCAAAAAATGCTGTCAAAGTGGACATTTTGAACCGAATTTCGAGAAGCGATAGCGCTGGAAACAAAAAAAAAAATGATCGTACTGTGAAAGTAATTTTCTGTAAATCAATTTCTAATTAATTGAACGAAAAATAAAAACTTGGGACCCTTATAAATGTCTTTATAAATCACGCCACCAAGTTTCCTGTTGTTACTTTTAAAAATGAGTCTGGGAATGTGTCTCAAAATTTTGAGTTGTTGAGCGTGGAAAAATATTTTTTTTGAATACCGCCTTAAAAGTAAAAGATTGCGATTAATGAAACAATGAAACAAAACAACAGCAATGAAATATAATGAAATCAAATGTCGGAAAGTAAGAGTAATTGTTTTAAATCAAAATACATTCAAAATGTAAATCAAAGTTATAAGTAATTAAGAATAGAAATTATGGAACTAATTGCCAGTTACTTTAATATCATGTAAGAAGTGATGGAAGGCTTACACATGAACTTCTTTTGTTATTTTTTTATTCCAGAGCACACAACATAGAACCATATTTGTCAATCTGAACGCTGAATCATTTCTTCTATTTTATCTTTCTTACAAATTAGGCAAAACCAATCATCACTGTCTTGATTTTTCTTTTTAGATTCTGAATTATTAGACATTTTTTTGCAGCAGAAGTTTTCTTTACCTTATGTCTGTAGTTCTTCCCTTCTATCATTTTCTTTCCAATTGAATTACCCCTATTTTTTAAAACTCGATATTCCAATTGCTTTTGGGCTTTGAGAGTTTCTTTTCGTCTTTTTTTCTGATTGTTTTTTGTTGTTTTTTATTTCAAGGTTTACTTTATATGGCGAAGATGTTAGCACAGCTGGTTTTTGGCCTCCTCCGTTCTTGGACTTGGCAAAATATTAATGATTCTTTGGCCTTTTGGGAGGTTTTGCTGCTAGTTCACGACTTTTTTTTGTTTATTGTTCTACTAAAGTATGAAGAAATATTTAATGCATGACATGTTGCAAAAACATACCTGAATAGCGCACAACGTTTTAAAAACGTTTAAAATCAAGATATTTCATTTTATTTTCGTTTTTAAAAAACGTTTCATTCGCGTTGTGCGCTACTGGAATATATGATGAATACATTTTTGTTTTACACTGAAGTAAAAACAATATTTGAAAAATAATTGAAATCCGAATTAATATATTTCGTTAAAAGAGATATTGATAGATATGAGAAATATTTTTATTGTTATTCATAATTTTTCTTAAATTATTTTGTATATCACCATTCTGTTTCCTTTCAGGTGTAACATTAACTAGGAACGTTTGTTATAAAATAAACAAAAATATGATCTTAATTATAAAATGTCAATTTAACATATAAATAAAAAAATAAATTTCAAAAATTTTCAAAAGGAAAAAACACTTGTATGCATGCAACAACACTTGAATATATTATAAACTTTTGAATAAACATTCACTATTATTGTTCAGAAATGTAAGAATAATTATGAATTACACGCATAATTTGAAATTTAAGAGTAATAATAAATTTTAAAGAAAAATAAGAAGAAACCGTAAACACCTTACTAATTGCTTTTCTGAAAAAACGATTTATGTACCTGTATGTAAGATATTTTCAAACTAGTGTGTTGGATGTAAAAAACGCAGAAAAACAGATATGCAATAAAAAAAACTTGTAATTTATTATTTCCATCTAGATTTTGTAAAGACATATTTTGAATGAAATATTTGGAATATTATAAAATTTTCAAATTTTTGGGTGGATGAACCAAAGGTAGCCAGTGTTCCAAAGGTAGCCAATCCCACAAAAGTAGAATTATTTAAATTTTTAATCACAAAATGGTGCTACTGCATTATCAATCACGAATCTGTAGTTCGCGTAGCTGCATTTAAACAGATCATCTTGATCCTTCGACATTTTATGCAGTGTGTCATGCCGGTGACGTCAGGTTTATGGCACCCTTTTTTTTTCTTAGGTGGGGTGTGTCATGCTGGTGACGTCAGGTTTATGGCAACCCTTTTTTTTCTCTCGTCTACTGCAGAGTAGGAGAGAGTTTGGCGGGAGGCCAAGGTGTTAAGACTTATGTGTACGGTGGGCACGGTATGAAAATAAAATATAGTTGGTAAAAGAACGAATAATAATATTGTAACTGCGGCTACTGATATTCTTTATATATAGTGTGCTCTATGTTTTCCTGTGATGTGTCGTCTTTTCAAATAAACTTGTGTTTAATCGAGAAAATAGTTGCATTCCTGTGGTATGATGAAAGCAGAAGAACAAAAATGGTATTCATAAAATTTTGCCTTTGAATAAAAAAAAAAAAGTGCGAACGAGTAGAAACCCGAAGGAAAGAAGTTTATTTATAAAGGTGTATCACACGCTCTCTTACGAGAACCAGAGCTTGGATTTATGATTTAAGTAAGTTGCATGCTTCTCTATGTTTATTCCTGAAGTAATAAGAAAGAACTTGAGTGAATCATGTTTGAGAAATATTTTATGTTTGGAAACGATGTGTTAATTTTAATAGTATGAACTTTATTTGAAACGAGATAGTATAGATATTTATAGAGTATATTTATAGTATTAATAAATAAGTGCTAAGACTAAAAACAAAAATGTTTAATATTAAATGGTTAAAGAAAGAAGACTTAGTTGTTGTTGCCACGGAATTGGGCCTAAAAGTAGAGAGTAAGCACAGGATAATTGATTTGAAAGCATTAATTGAGCAAAGCGATCAGTTTTCAAAAGATAGCGAATTTATAAAAGAATTTTTAAATACAACGGTGTCAGACCGCATAGAAAGAGAGAAGCGTGATGCAGAAGTCGCGAAAGTCGACAAAGAAAAGTCTAAGACAGAACAAGATACGTTATTAGAAATTGAAAGAACTAAGCTCGAATTAGTTAAAGCTCAGATAGAAATGGCTAAAATCCAGAACGAGTATAAAAATTCTGACACAGGAGGGAATGGACCTAAGCCTAATTCGTTAGAAGCACTTATCAAAAGCGTCAAAACTTTGACTATTGCAGTCCCCAGCAGGCCTGAATCATGGAATTTATTTTTTACGTCGCTCGAGAAAGCATTCGAAATTAAAAATGTCGCAGAGGAATTAAAGGTTGAGATTTTGTTTAATTTGGTGGGTGAAAAAGCAGCGCATTTGTTAGTGTACGCAAACACAGAAGAAATGAAAGATTACCAAAAGGTTAAGGCGTTAATCTTAAAAGAATTTCAACCCACACCAGAGGCTTGCCTAGAAAACTTTCTTTTTGCGAAGAGATCGAGAAACGAAAATCATATGCAATTCGCGAGTAGACTTAGAGCCAATTGGGATTTCTATTGTGAATTGAGAAAAGTAAATGATTTTGACACGCTTAATGAGTTAATTGTCAGCGACAGATTATTAAATTCACTAGATTCGGAGACGAGAAGCTATGTCAGGATAAAACAATTAGACAATTGGTTAAAACCACGACAAATTGCGCAAGTATGCGACAATTGGTTTACGTCAAAAGGTAGAACATTTTCGGAATTATATGATAAACCGGTAAAACCCCCCCGCAATCATGACGAATCCGGAACTGGAAATTACAATAATGGAAAATATACACCACCCCATGTTAGAAATAATTTCATTTTTCATAGTGATAGAAAATCAAACGCGTCAAAAGAATGTAGACTTTGTAAACAAACGACGCATTTGCGATTTTGTCCGAATAATAGAGAAAAAGATAAAATTGGAAGTTTGCAAAATCAAACTTAAAAAGATTCTTTTGTCGGAAAAAATAAACACGATGATAAAATAGTCGCCAAGGTTGAATGTTTTGGAAACGAGCCAATAAGCACGCAACCACTTCAATTTGAACATTTGTGGATAAAAGGGAAAGGAGTTAAATGTATTATTGATAGTGCAGCAGAAATACCTGTAATAAACTCTAATCAATTACCGGATTCATTTAGAAATAATGAAAATTCAAAAATTCAGTTAATATCGGCTTTTGGCGAAAGAATAATTGCTAATCTTATGACACTACCTGTAGCTTTAAGATCCGGAGAGTCAAATTGTATATTTAACAACAGTGTAGACGTACTGTTTGCCGTTACGGATAAATTATATGGGACGTGTATTATAACACCGGCTGTTTATGAAATATTGCAGTTAGCTAGTAACGAAGGGGGAAGGGAATGTTCTTTGGAAGATGACAGACAGAAATGTTCTTTGGCGCCGGTAAATGATACGCAATCAGATGAAATTGAAAGAAAAGAGGGGGAAGGCAACAAAACAGAGGGGGATGATATAAATATTGAACATTTATGCTGGCGAGGTGAAAATCAAAACGCGGAGAGAGAATTAACAATTAGTTGTATTGAAAGGAAAGATGATAACGGAGATTTGAATGCAGGTCAACGATCAGATGCAAGTATATACAGGGAGCAACAGAAGAGTTGCGAAACGTTACAGGGTGCTTTCAAAGACGCGGAAAAAGGTAAAATCGGGTTCGTTATAGTAGATACTTTGCTTTATCATAGAGAAAGAGTCACGGGGGATTGTGTTACGCAATTAGTTGTACCAAAGGTAAGGAGGGGGGAAATTTTAAAAATTGCTCATGAATCGATTTTCGCTAATCATCTCGGCATGAAAAAAACAAAAGAAAGAATTCGTTATTCATTTTATTGGCCGAATATGTCACGGGATGTAGAGGACTATTGTAAATCTTGTAAAGACTGTCAGTTACGGAGTAGAGAAAGGGCTAGCGATCAGATACCCATTGTCCCAATTGAGAGACCGGAACTTCCGTTCGACGTTGTGAATATTGACATAATTGGAAAAATTGAACCACTTTCAGCGCGTAGACATCAATATGTACTTACCTTAGTGGATCAACATTCGCGGTGGCTGGAGGCGGTCCCGTTAAGAACAATTACGGCTAAAGCTACGTGCGATGCATTATTAGAAATATTTATGCGAACAGGGATACCCCGCGTAATAGCGAGTGACCAGGGCAGGAATTTTGTTTCAGGTTTAATACAGGAGTTTCATGCTAGGCTAGGAGCGGCTCCTAGATTTGCAACGCCAGGACAGCCGCAAAGCTCGGGATTAGTTGAGCGATATAACCAGGTTCTGAAACGCATGCTACACCATATAATTCGGAGCGATTCCAAAAATTGGGATAAACACATTCCTTATTTATTATTTGCCTATAGAGAAATTCCGAATAGTACCACGGGAGTATCGCCATTCAAATTAATGTACGGAAGGGAGGCGAGGGGCCCATTAGCAGTATTGAAATCTACATGGTCAGGAGAAATACCACTACCCATAAATCTTGGAAAGAGCGCGACCGAATATCTTCAGGAGCTAAAAATTAATTTAGAAAGGGCGGCGGAGCAAGCAGCAATAGTAGCGGAAGTTAAACAAGGCTCATATGCGAAGTACGCTAATCGGAGAACGATTTACAAGGAACTTAGACCAGGGGACCAGGTATATCTATTAATCCCGGATTCCACAAACAAACTTTATACTAGGTGGACGGGACCAGCCGAAATTGTAGCATGCTGTAAGCCTGATTCGTACAAAGTAAAATTAATAAACGGGAATGTTAGGAATATCCATGTAAATAAAATAAGAAAGTTTACTCCTAGGGTACGGGCGGTGGGAGTAATCTTCGAAAATGAAGAATAATTAGGAGAAGTCCATCCCACCCCCAGTGTGAAAGATAAATCAAATTTGTTTGACATAGATGAAGTAGACTTGAAGCATTTAGGAAATGTAGAAAGAAAAGAGATGTTATATTTGTTATACAAATATAAAGATTTATTTTCAAAAAAGGTACAAATAGCTAAGGTAGGCGAGCACAAAATTAGATTAAACGGCGAAGAAATGAAAAAGCCATATGTTTACAGAATTCCAGAGGCGTTGAAGCCACAAGTAGACAAACAAATTGAAGAAATGTTAGAGTTAGGACTGATCGAAGAGAGTGATGCGGAGGCGCCACACCCGGTAGTGTGCGTGATGAAGAAAGTCCGACTGTGCGTAGACTTTAGAGCTTTAAATGCAGTTACTAAAACTGACGATTTTCCGATGGAAAACGCAACGGATCTTTTGTTCAATATTGGCAGGGCCAATGTAATAACTACAATCGACTTGCTAAAAGGATATTGGGCCATACCGCTGGAAGCAGAAAGCCAGGGTTTGGCATGTCTTAAGACTCACAGGGCTCAATATCGTTTCAAAGTGATGGCCTTTGGGCTCCGGAATGCAGCTGCGACCTTTCAGAGAGAAATAAATATAGCACTTTCAAAATACAGAAACTTTGCTAGAGCGTACATCGACGCACGATATCCGTTTTTTTTCAGAAACATGGGTAGATCATATTACGCATCTTGACACGATATTCTCTAAACTTCTAGAAATACGGTTCTCGGTGAACCTGAAGAAGTGCGCCTTTGCGAAAAACCAGATTAAGTATTTAGGACATGTCATCGGGTCCGGCAGCCATCGAACCGATCCAGAGAAAGTTGAAGCCATACGAAAGTTAGCCGTTCCACAGACAAAAAAACAACTTAAGAGTGTCCTCGGTTTATGTAATTACTACCGCGATTACCTGCCTAAGTATGCCGAAACTGCATACCCATTGACAGAACTTACTAAAAAGAACAGTCCCGAGAAATTGTGCTGGTTGGAGGAACATGATAAAGCTTTCAACGAATTAAAGAGGGATCTCGTTGAGGCACCTAGTCTTTATACACCAAATATTGGACTTCCTTTTACCATTCAATGTGACGCATCTGCAATAAGCATCGGTGCATGTCTATCTCAACAGAAAGATGAGCGACTATTTCCAGTCAGTTATGCCAGTCAAAAGCTCACCAAAACTCAACAAGCTTGGCCGACCATTGAACGGGAGGCCTATGCGGTTATCTGGAGTCTAAAGAAGTTCGAGACTTGGATTTTTGGTTCGCCCGTGGAACTTATCACCGATCACAATCCACTGACTTTCATCACCAAAAATGCTCCCCAATCTTCCAAACTGCAGCGATGGGCACGGGCTTTGCAGAAATATGACATTACTATTTCACACTGTCCTGGTGCTAAGTTGACGAACGCTGATGCACTGTCTAGACTGGAGACAACAGACTAATAAATTGACTGTGGACTCTTCGTGAACAATCAATGACTGTTTTTTAGAAAAAAAATAACTTTTTGATAATTCACTTTTGTGTATTCTGCAGCTGAAATTGTATTTCATGTTAATTTGCATTCCGTTCCTCATTTGTTATTTGTATTTAGTATTATATATTATGAAACATTAATTGTATTTTTATATTGCAGTAGCTAGCAGGAGTTTCCAGAATTTTCCGGAAAAAGTATAAGTATTGTTGTTTTGTATTTCTTTATATGTATATTGAGTTCCTCCTGTTCATTAGTAGTAAAGAAGGAAGTGGTGTGACGTCACCAATCTGGATTTCAGATTTTTAAAGTGGCATACCCCTTTTTCAATCTTAGGTGGGTGGTGTCATGCCGGTGACGTCAGGTTTATGGCAACCCTTTTTTTTCTCTCGTCTACTGCAGAGTAGGAGAGACGGGGAGAGAGTTTGGCGGGAGGCCAAGGTGTTAAGACTTATGTGTACGGTGGGCACGGCATGAAAATAAAATATAGTTGGTAAAAGAACGAATAATAATATTGTAACTGCAGCTACTGATATTCTTTATATATATGTGTGCTCTATGTTTTCCTGTGATGTGTCGTCTTTTCAAATAAACTTGTGTTTAATCGAGAAAATAGTTGCATTCCTGTGGTATGATGAAAGCAGAAGAACAAAAATGGTATTCATAAAATTTTGCCTTTGAATAAAAAAAAAAGTGCGAACGAGTAGAAACCCGAAGGAAAGAAGTTTATTTATAAAGGTGTATCACACAGTGATTTCACTTTTGAGGAGTAATCGTTCTAATTTCCAGCTAAGAAGTTATTTTAATTTACACGTGTTTAAATTCTTAGAACTTTGAGGTATGATACATTTTCTGAAAGATTATTTCTTTATCTATAACCACGTTCACTTCCAATTCTAAGAAATTTATCAGATTAGTACTTTTCGTCGTGCAAATGGCGAACATACGCATGTCCCCAAGGTGGCCCCCTTAGAAAACAAATGTAGAAATCAGTGTAGTAAGGGCGATTTTCAAAATTTCTACATAAACATCTGAAAAAAACTTATTATCATTTATTTTTTACGCCAGAGATCACTCAAAAAAGTGAGTAATTCCCATAAGAAAATCCCTGAACTACCGTGCACAAAAAGTGCTTCAAGGTCTTTTAGTATCATAAGAAGAGTAAGAAGAAAAACTCGAAGGATATCAAAAGAAAGTAAGGAACATCAAAGCGTAATAGTAAACAAAATAGTTTGCCGAGTACGTTTTACATTTTAAAAGTGATTTCACTACATGGGCCACCTTTGGAACACTATGGGCCATAGGTGGCTCATAAGCTACAATTTTGAAATTGCATTATAAAAGTAATTAAATTTTATTTTACAAAGGAAAGTATTCTGGATATGTGTTAGAGATAAATGTAAAATTTTGGAAAAAAAAATTCAGCCACACACACCCAACTAGAAAATTATAAAAAAATCCGCAAAGCTTAACTATTGCGACCTTTGGGTCACCTACCTTATAAATATATTTTCTTTTGATAAGTACTGCCTTTAAAAATTATCTTCATTTGTTTGTCAAGGATACTTTTTCAGTACCAAAAACAGCTGTGTCGTGGTACTTGACCGAGAATCATATGCTGCTAATTCATCACAAATAGTATTTCTTGATTTCCTGCTTCTCTCCTCACAATACGATTGCAGGCAAGCGAGTACGGCTCATAGTAACAACTTAAAAATAAGCAACATAAATTCCTGGACTAATATATAAATTGATTTATTTAAATTTTTATAATAATATAACATTACAATATTATCCCAAATTTACTAAACAAATGTACACATATATTTAGTATATCGGCGGATTATTATCATCATATTGTGGAGGTGGTGTGTCGGGTATATTAGGTTGAACTTCTGGAAATATTACTTCTCCACTTAAATCAGCAATTACAACTTCATCGTAAAGAGGCGGTGGATCTAAAACTTTAACTCTATTACTCGAATTTGTTTCTGGATTACTAAATTCCAGAACAATATGTGGTCTTTCTGGAATGGTATTACGCGAGAGTACCGATACCGAAGACGGTTCTGCAGTGGTACTTGGTCGAGAGTCATGTGCTGCTAATCTATAGTCACTAGTGCTCTCTTCACAATAATACTTTAGGGAAGCTAAAAAAACTGACAGTAAAACAAATATTATCAAGAAAATCGCAAAATACATTCCCGTATTAACATCCTTTTCTTTTATTAAATTATCAAACTCTCTTCTCGTGTCTGGAAGTGGTGGAAAAGTCAACCTATTCCAATCCCAACGATTCCAGTTCCAATCAGAAGGGTCTTGGGTTGTTTGGTATTTATTCCAATCCCAACGATTCCGGTTCCAATCAAGAGGGTCTTGGGTTGTTTGGTATTTATTCCACCAGTCGTCGCTGTCATCCCATGCTGATAAAAGTTTATCTGAAAGTAAAATGTATGTATAAATGTTATAAAATACATACTACAGACTTAAAAAAAAAAACTATTGTTTTTAAAACAATTTTGAAAACCTATTGAAAGAAACGATGATCTATGACTTTGTGTACGAGCGCTAATAAATGTGACACTAGACATCAAACAAGTTGGAAATTGTACGTCAAACGGGATAAATAAGGTGTGTTCGTAATGTTATTATTTCAGTGAAATGAATTATATCGTCTTTTATTATGATATTCCGTAATAAAATAAGAAATTTTTACATTTTAAGTTGGCAACATTTTACCTTTTGTTGACATTTACTGAAAATTCCAATGGGAAATTTAAGCCTAGCTTTGAAAATTTCAGAACTTGAAATCCATATTTAGACTCTCTTTCCATTTAATATCTATTTCTCCAGAAACATCTATCCAAAAAACTGTCGGTAGATTATAAGATTACTGTATAATTAATCAATTTTAGTACAGAATTTTGGTTTTTAAATTCAGTAATACGGAAATAATAGGACTCCATCTTAAATAGGACGTAATCACCATCACAACCTAGAGTCATTACCTATCATGGGATATCATTGAATTAAATACGTATGATAGGATTTAATAGAAATACTAAAGTGACTATAACTTGGTTACAGAGGTTATAAAATGTCATATACAACATATATGACTATAACGTCATACATGTCAGATAACTTGGCGATGCATCTCGGTCGCTTGACGATTAATCATCGGAAGCTGCTATAACAAAGAAGTACCGTTTTTTTTTAAATTCAAATTACTTAATAAATATTTTTATTAATATATTTTTTGATTTTCTAAAAACTATATTTTTATCTGACCACGAGGATTCCTTTAAAACACCTGAACTTATTTCGTTTAAATTATAATACAAACATTCAAAATGGAATTCTGTATCCAGCTACGTAAGATTTTTTTTATTATTATTTAAACATTTTAGAGGCTATTTGTATGAAGCCAAATTTATTTTATTTACCCATCATTACTTACCCATACTACGTATAGGGTAAGTCTTGTAATCGTTTTGAAAATCGAAAAAAAAACTTTTGACAGATTTACACGTTTCAGACACTGAAGATTCCGAAAAACATATTTTTAGAAAAGAAAAATTGTCGTCCACGTCTGTCTGTGTGTCTGTGTGTCTGTGTGCCTGTAAACGCTCTATCTACCGAACAAATTGAGATAGAGACTTGAAATTTGGTGTGTACTTAGTACGTAATAATGGGAAGAAGCTTTTTGAATTTCAATAACCTCGATTGTCCAGAACTGTTTTTTTCGGATTCTCGAATTATTCGTTCTGATAAAAGGTATCTAAATTTTTTCGAAATTGTTTATTTTAAGGAGATAATATAAAGGACAATAAAACAACATAAATTTTGCATAAAGAATGAAGTCGATCGAATAATGAGTTGCTGAGACATTTGTTATCATATATTCCACACTCTTCGATTTTTCATGACCCTGAATTTCATTCAAATTTCAATTCAAAGATATATTTTAATTGGAAATGAGACGCTTAACCAGATGCAATAAACCGCTAGATAATAGGATTATCAATTTTGGAGTTATAAGGCTGTTTCTTTTACGCAATTCAGTAATACAGCATTTAAAGTTTATGACGTCATCAAGCCACGATTTTATTCAAATTGCAATGCATTTTATAAAAAATAAATAATACTTTACACATGTTTTATTGTCGTATTTTATATTATGCATATCCATGATGGGTAAGTATTGCGGTGGCCCCTCAACTACTAGTTTTTTAATGGCGTCATTTCCCAAATATTTAAATTTTGAAAGATGCCTACGCTCCGCCATAGTAAATACTCTAAAGATTGACTGAATGAAGAATTGTTTTTATTATAACCTCTGCAGATCTAAAGCTAAACTAATGCTGTAAGTATTCATTCTTTCCTCTTGACAAACAAAATGACATCATAGATAATAGAAAAAAACTTTTTAACACTTTCCAACCTAGTTGTAAAGTGTTTATGACTTCGGTTTGTCTGACCGTCTGCCGTCTGGCCGTGCTCTAAATCCCGTAAATTTGCTCGGATTGCCTTGCAATTTTTATAAGTTATTGTCGTTATCTATAGCACGTTCCCTATTTCAACTGAAGTGTGTAGCACTTATAGTTTTGTACAGGGACAGTCAAAAGTATTCCTTTACATTACGTCTATGGAGAAAAATCGTCTGCGGTTTATTTAAATAATGTTTCACTATTTTAAACACATTGAAATTTATATATATCACTAAGGTGCATTACAAGAGGCTTACTACAGAATAGTGTGTGTATAGTAGTCATCGTTCATTTACAGGGACAGATAAAAGAATTTTCTACTGTCTGTTAACAATAATTCCTGGAAGTGCGTTTTAAGTTACTGAACGCGATTTTAAAATTAACTCACTTTTTGTTTAATACGTGGTGTGCATAAATTCTGTAGATCATATACATGGAAGCACAAAAGTTCGCGGACACATTTCCGTTTATTGACAGAAACTCCAGAAGGAGAATGATAAACTGTGCTACGCGTTTCTTAACTGAACTAAAATTTAGCATCCTATGTAGTATATATACAAATCTGTAGATCCTATACAGGGCTGAATAAAAGTATTAGGATATTTTTCCAAATATTGTATACGTTGAAAATTCCTGAAATTATGTTTTTAAATATGTTATGCGTTTTCCAAATTGTTTAATTAGATGTTATCTTTCAGCTTATTAAATGGTATGATGCTTGACACATGATTTTTCGTTCTTGTTTATGAAATTTATACTTTAGAGCAGCGTTTCTTAAACTTTGTGATCTCGCGGACCCCTTTTGATGTGATATGGATTTCGAGGACCCCAACAAAATTGTTCTTAATTTGATTTTATGTTATTTTGAATGTAAATATTCGTTAAAATGGGGACACCAATTTGAAACTTAAAAATTCATTAAGAAATCCAATAAGAAATTATTTTTACGTATACACCTTATTAATGTTTCATTACATATATTCTATATTTAGTTAACAGTATTAGAAAAATCAGCTGCATTAATAAGAAAAATAATTATAATATACATTTTAAGACACTTAAAATATACATAATACTATTTACTATGAGAAGTATGCTGCTTGTCTTTTGCTATTTTTGCTACTGGACGTGCAGCATCTCGCTCAATGTTTAAAGCTGTTCTCAAATCCAAACTGGCTACTTTATGACATATTTTTCAATTCATTTTTGTTCGGAAACACATGAAATTGGAAAGTATTCTTATTCAGAAACCTTGTAATCGAAACACGTTTTCCATTTTTGGGTAAAGGCAGAAAATCTTTCAGAAAATACATTCAAAGTCGATGTTTTGAACTAAATTCTAGCCGCGCCAAAGCGAGCAAGGGTAAAAACTTATTGTCACGTGACACTAATTGCTTATCTCTCGATAAGTAATTAATTTATCAAAAAGTGGAAAACTCATTTCGATTCCATATCACTTCAATAGTCAGGTCTGCTAATTTAACGCCTTTGCATTTAAAAATGTGTCAGAAGTTGTTTCAAAAAGCTTCGCATTGTTGAGGCGGTCATTTGAGAATTACCTTAAGTCACCACTCTAAAATCTCCTTACCACCAAAATTTGGTTCAATTCTCTGAATAACTTCATATACTTTTCGATGAAACAATAATGAAAATGGGACAAAAATCGCTATTACAACGCTTCCTTTCGTCAGAATATCCTTAAATTCATATGGGACCTGCTGGCCATGTGACGGTCATTGCCATCAGTATTGAGTGAGCCAGGCGTACAAGGAGAGCACAAAGCTAAAGTTTAAAAATGGTTTTTTATTGAAACTTAAACGGGCAGAGGTTGAGCAGGCCACTACTAGTTTTTCCTTAGGCCAAAATAAATAAGAAAACTTCTACTCGAAGCTATTCTCCGTAAAAAATAAAACTTTCAAATATATTAAATGTAAAGATTAAAAAGAAACAAACTCACAATTTCAGTAGACAGCCACAGGTCAGGATGTATTCAATAAATACTTCAATTCCACACTATAGACCAGGCGAGTGCTGATGCAGTCATTCGTCCGGGCCAGAAGCAACTATTCATATGCTTGCGCAGCTTCAACTAAATCACAGAATTTAGATTTCTTCGTAGCGAGAGAGGACCCGATCCAAGTTCGCTTTTCAAACGTAGATTCTAAGCTTATATATATCCTGAATATCGATTGACCAGCTACAATAATTTGCATGAATATCGATAAAAAGCTGAAATTCACAATTTCCGAGATTCACACAGCATCCGTTGAAAGTTAGAGAAATATAACCTTGATCAACTTTTACGCACATGGACAATTAGTGGACAAAAAAATATTATCTCATTCAAAACATCGTCTACTCACGTGATCAGAGTAGCCGAACCATCACAGCCATAGCCAAAAACCTATAAATGGAATTTGATTTAATTCTAGGCATAACTTCATACACTTTTCGATGATACAAAAAGGTGAAACACACGGACAGACGGCATTTTGTAAAAACATGTTTTTCGGAATCTCTGACAACCTAAAACTTGTAAATCCGTCGAAAACCGGAAGTCGAAAAAAATTTCGATCTTTTATAGACAGAAGAAAGTAAACAAATACTGATTATTTACATGTTCAATCAATTTGTTCTTAATAATTTCACACATATTCCACCTCCGGATCATTGAAATGTCTGACAGACTTGGGGTTTTATCCTTATTAACAATCTAGACTATAGGTTCTAATCTTGAAAATTCCTCTTATTTCTTAGCTACAGAAATTTATCCCGAAGAAAAAAAATCTGAACTCAACACTGGGCTTGAGGACCCCCGACTGTAAGCTCGCGGACGCCTAGGGGTCCGCGGACCGCAGATTAAGAAACGCTGCTTTAGAGGACTGGTAATTTAGGTTCCCAAATATCGATCTAAAATTAGTATGTCCTCTAATATATCAATTTAACTATCAATAACCTAAATTCATACAATAAAGAATTTAAGTACTTTAAACAACTGAATGATCTACAAAGTATCACACACTTTTATTGTTATGTATTTAAGTTAAATAATTATGCAAATTATGAAAATTACTTTCTTTGCTTTACCTTCTTTAAGGCCCTCATATGAAACTAAAATTTATTTTATGAAAAGATAAGCATCAATGTTAACATTTTTTGGTTTGGTTTTAAAGCGAAAAACATTCAGGTATGTAGAAGTGAAGGCAACGTATTTAACGATATGTCCAGTACACCAAATTTTTTCAAATGTCTGGCTACCTTTCATTTAATTCATTATCTTCACTTTTCCCTCCTCCCTTTTTCTCATCCGTACTTAAACTCATCCAGTCTGGCCGAGCGCTTTTATTGGTCTCCAACGTCACATGTGACTCATGACTCCGCTGTTGTTTTTAAAAACTCACTGCCATTCTAGCTTGTTCGCTTGCGGAGTCGCAAGTATATTTACATGGTTTAAACTTTTAAATCAGCTTTTAATCTTTTAAAATTTGGCACTGATGATGGAGCTTTAGAGACTCCGAAACAGCTGTTTGCTATTTTTATATATATTTTATTTGTGCTATTTTTACGTTGATCATTTATTTTAATCTAGTAGTGAAGTCAAAATGAAAACAAAACATGCAGTTTCGTTTTTCTAGGTAAAGAACAGAGGTACGCATTTGTGTAACTCGGGTCTGAAGAGATTAATGCTTCTGTAATACTAGGTGTCAGTGGCCAGCTGTTACTGTATTTTTAGAATACCCTTGTACATCTATCCACCTTACGTGGATGCTAAGGAAAAATTATTATTTGTTTTTAAAAATATATCTATACGAAACACTCTCTAAACATAACAATATATTCTTCCCCAAAAAAGTTTACTTTGTTCTTGAAACCCACAAAAAGTATTAAAATATGACATTTTTTCGACGTTCAAACTGGTGTCTTCCCCTAATCTTTACAGAATTGTTAGCCTATGCAATATTCTAGTATAACAGGATGATTCACAGGGTATAGCGAACCTTTCAGTTGTTTCAACAAGTTGAGCTAGTGACGTGAAATTATGCACGCCTGCGCAGGGACCGAAAGACAACTTATTTACGGACTCTGGTTACTGTCGAAGAATATTTTGTTTTCGATAAAATGTACCGATATTCAATCGAAAAGCGTAATTTTTTAGTCAAAACGTTTATCTTTGTGACCTACCGAAACAGTCAGTAAGTGTTCTACTGCCTTTAAAAATAGGCCAAAGCCCTCTTCAAGCATGTTAAAGGGCATTAATTACCATGTTTGAACAAACAGATTTAGTGGCTGATGTCAAAATGGCGATGAAGGCCAAACAAAAGACAGAAAGGATGCCAGAAAATATCACAGGAGACGTCTTGTACTTGCTCAGAAGTGACTATGACAGTAATGTCATAGGTAGAGGCTTACTGAATCGCTTTGGCTATGGACTTTTTTGACCTCCCTATAGCTCTGAGTTATACCTCTAGACTTCTTTTTATGGGGCTATGTTAAAGATAACGTCCGCAGAAATAAAACCGTAGAAGAGCTGAAAACACCTATAACACGTGTGATAAGGTCGATTCCAACAGACTAACTTAAGCAGGTTATCGCAAATTTCGAATAAAGACTTCGTTTCATTATCTCCTCAGAAGGCCAACATTTTGAGAACCTCATGTTTTAGATTCATTTATTCTCATGTATAAATCCTGAGGTTTAAAAAAAAATTCCGTTCTAAAGTTATAAGTTATTCAATGTTTTGTTTATCTATACCCCATGAACCACCCGGTAAATGTGTTGCACATTTACACAGTAGGGTAGGTCGAAAAAAACCGAAATTTATGTAATGGAAACATAATACTGCAGGATAGTTGCCACTGGTAGTAAGGAATAAATTCGCAAAATATTACACCAAATGGTTAATATCTTTTACCGCCGCAGGGGGAGCAAAATTTCGAAAAATCGATTTTTTTTAAAAATAATAATAATAATTATCCAACCACAGCAATAAAATTTCTAATAGAATACAACAGCTACATCAAGATGTTAGTAATGTTCCAATAAAATTTCATTACGGTGAAATCATTTCTATTACCGCCGCAGGGGCGGACAAAACTTTGAAAAAAAAAACGGCATACATTTCAATTTTCCGTTTTATTTTTAATTTTCACCATTTTTATTATATGTTTAGAATTAAATAAATTTACATTATATCTAGTAATAACTTATAAATGTCTAGTAATTTTGATCATGAGCGTAGGCAACCAAGGGTGAAAGCCCCCCCCTCCTAAATTTGAGAGAAAGGGGCTTTTTGAAGGTATTTTGTGGATTTTCTGGGAATTTATTAGGATTTTTGGTAGGGGGCCCCCGAAAAATAGAAAATGATGGGTAATTTATGTATGGAGTCCCCCCACAAAAAAATTCATCAAAATTTCCTGGAAAATCCCCAAAATTCTTTCAAGTAGCCACTTTCTCTCAAACTTGGGGGGTGAGGGTGGGGGCAGGCCCCTCTCGCCCTTGGTTGGCAATGCCTATGATCAAAATTACTAGACCTTTATAAGTTCTTACTAGATATAATGTAAATTTATTTAATTCTAGGCATATAATGAAAATGGCAAAAATTTTTAAAAATGGAAAATGGAATTTTTTGCCGTTTTTTACAAAATTTTGTCCGCCCCTGCGGCGGTAATAAGAGTGATTTCACCGTAAGGAAATTTTATCGGAGCATTACTAACATCTTGATGTAGCTGTTGCATTCTGTTAGACATTGTATTGCTATGGTTGGATAATTTAATTTTAAAAAAAGAAACATTTTTTTGAGATTTTTTTAAACTTTGCCCCCCCCCCAGCGGCGGTAAAAGATAATAACGATTTGGTGTAATATTTTGCTAATTACCTTATTACCAATGACAACTGAGAGTCCAATTACCAATGACAAATGAGTCCTTATTACCAATGACAACTTTCCCGCACTATTATGCTTCGATTATATAAATGTCGATTTTTTTTACCCACCCTATTACACAGTCCATAATACCGAATTTTTTAATTAAATTCGCACATTTTATTAATACTCTACATAGATATGTATTATTTCACTTGTGTTGAAAGGGAATCTTAAAATCAGATATTAATATCGTAAATGTTAAATGGTGAACTTCAAAAAATAATACTGTATCAGAAATATTTTGCTTTGAGGAAATTCCAACTAAGTAACGAAATACTTAATCTATAAGTACACAAAATTTCATGACTGTAAGTTATATAATTTCTGAGAACCAGCTCTGTGACAGACAGACAACGAAGCAGGACTAATAGTGTTTCGTGAGATGAACGAAAAACTAAAAATTAAGTTTTTCAATTTAATTTATTTTGAAAATTCCCCACATCTATTAGTGTCCCGGCATTTTTTGACATTAGTGTACCGGCAGTCGCCCCAATTCGCCCCCTCTAAGGCCGGATAAGGATGTAAAAAATGTAATTGTAGTAAAAAAAAAATATTTTTTAAAATTGCGTATTTTCCATTCCTTAGGTTTTAGTGTCTCGAACAGACATCCGACTTCACCAATCTTTTTTTGACAATTTTAATGCATTTGGCTCAGTTTTCCTTTTGAATGTTTCTGCTGCAAAACATTTTTACTCAAATTTCATTACTATTTTTTGTTTCAAACGACAAACCAAATCTTCATTTGATGCCCCCTCAGCTTTCAATTTTGGCGCCCGGGGCACATGCCTACTTCCGACCCTCCCCCCCCCTTAGTTTTGGCCCTTACGTTGATATTGAAAGCATTGAAAATTTCTAAAAAATGACCTTTTTTCGATGTTCAAACAGGTGTCCTTTCTGGATGTTTACGGAATTGTTACAGTATTAAAAACTATTCTAGTATAAATCAGTTGGCTATTTTACACAGTCCATAAAACAGTTTTCTTTCTGTTAATATGCACATTTTATGAATACTCCACATAGAGATGTATTATTTGAGTTGTGTTAAATGAGAATCTTTAGTTTACACAATAGCATCTGAAATATTAAATGTAAACTTAAAAAAATAATACTGTTTTAAATGTTTATTGTTGGTCTGAAAATTATATCCTACTAAGTAAGAAAATACTTCACAAACATTATCAATAAATATTTTTAAGACATGTAACATGTTTTTGTAACATGTTTAAGTAAACAGATGTTTAACTTTATTGGTATATCTAAGATTTTATTAAAGAAAAAATAATAATGGAACAGAAAATTAATTACAATAAGAAAAATATGCCAGTAACGAAATATGCATCTAGAAATGCTTGATATATAGAAATATATAGAATGTATATGATAGATGGAATATATTTAAAATATTATTATCTCTGTGAAATTGCTTCAGTATAAATACAAAAATAAATATTTAGCATACCTTTTTTCATTTCAGCACAAGATGTTGTTACTAAATATGAAAAACCGAAAATTAAATGGAAGTTACGTCGTGCAAAATACTTTCGAATTTCCATTGCTGATACATCACAAGTAAAAAATGAATAAGTTATTGAAATGTCAAAATATGAAAAAATTATCTTATCTTATTATATGAGATATCGCATACAATGGAGTCCATTTTAATCGCTGACAATAAAATGAAAATTTTACTGTGATAACGGGAATTGCATTGGCAAACACAGATCTCATCAAAAACAACTCGTTGTAAATGATCCCGCCAAGCCACAAAACTAAAACGTCAGTCATAAAAAGAAGTGATATCACATAAAAAGAAGCTATATAGAAGTGCATACTCCGAGTCCCGTGTAAAAATCTATCACCACTCATAATGTTTCCAAAGGACTCGGAGTGAGGGACAGTATGTGAAAACTGCTTGGCGACCTGCAGGTTTTTATAATGTTTGCGTTTCCTGAAATTACATATCACTATGTTATTATTTTTATTTTATTTTATTTTATTTTATTTCATTTATTTATTTATTTATTTTGCTCCCATAAAATTGTAAAAAGTTGAAGTTTCTGTGTTTGCATGTCTTTTCTTATTTATGAGATTGAAAAATCAATTTGTCGATTTTATTTACCATTATTTAAACTAGAAACACCACTCTTACGAAGAGGATTTTTAAGTAAACATGTCAAGATTTTGAGTTTGTAATATATATATATATATATATGTATATATATATATATATATATATATATAATGGTCATACGCATATTAATAACAATGCACCTTCAATAAACTTTAAACTGAATTGAGATATATTGCAGTGATTCTAGGGTAAGCGGAATCGCATAGATCTGGTGAAAAATCCGTTCTGTTTAAGCCATTCTAGTCTGTTTTAATAGTATTATATGCAATAATATTCTTTGTATTGGAAACGCATATTTTTTTTTTTTTTTTTTTTTTTTTTTTGTTCAAGAAATAATTCCGGAATAAGAAATAATTTCGCCCATTTTACCAGTTCCCTTAGAAACGGTGATTTAACAATATTTGTAATTAAATTTTATGGTAAGAAATATTGGAAAGTATAATTGTAATGATTATCACACTTACATACTTTTTCCTGCTTGTTTCTCAACTATTTCTGTTTTTACATTTTTTTAGCATGCAAATATATTTATAAAAGTGATATAACAAAAATTAAAAATTTATTTTTTCAATTTTCAAAATTGATATACTGCATATATTATAAAAGCCTGCAGGTCGCCAAGCAGTTTTCACATACTGTCCCTCACTCCGAGTCCTTTGGAAACATTATGAGTGGTGATGGATTTTTACACGGGAGGAGTATGCACTTCTATATAGCTTCTTTTTATGTGATATCACTTCTTTTTATGACTGATGTTTTAGGTTTGTGGCTTGGCGGGATCATTTACAACGAGTTGTTTTTGATGAGATATCACTCCTTTTTGTAAGGAGGTATTTAATTTCAATTATACGGATTCCATTTTTATTCAGAAAAGAAAAGATGAAAGGGGCAAAAAAAATAATAGTGATGCTCTAAACAGAATTATACATCAGAATTATACAATTTATTGAGTGACTTATTCCAATGTACATGTCGCTACCATAACAACGGGGAAACTTTTATATTAATTTCCTTACATTGTACTCATCAGATTATTTATGACATATTTATTTTCCTTTTTCTTTTGTTTATATCACTCTTCCGTTTATATACATTCAAAAACAAAAAAATTAGACAATTTTACAGTAGTTTACAAACTTATTAAAATACTACAGTTTCAAGAAAAATGTGGAAAAATAAGAAGCACTTTTTTCGGTCAACTACAACGATAAGTTTATGGAGCATACTTTATCGAGAATAATCAACATTTTTTTTTCTACGAACCTATTTCTATTAGTATAAAAATTTACAGGGATTTTTATACTAATATATTAAATATATTATTTTTGAAAATTACTGAGCACCTAAGAAGTTTTTTATTTGTTTAAGTTTTTTAACTCAATGTTTCGAGAATTTGAAGTATATAAAATTCGCAACGTTTGCAAAAGTATAAAAACTATTAAAGTGATTTCTGTTCATATAGTCTGTTCATTCCAATTCGGTGATCCTAAAATATAGGTCCCCAATCTCCGGCAGTCCATGAATTAATTAGGACATATGTATGCAACTGTTAAAATGTTCTCAAAGTTGACAATAGAGGCAATAAGTATAGCTCGGCAAATATGAAACACGGCATTGCTTCATCATGGCTTTGTTTCGTGAGGTGTTCGTTCTCCGAACATAAAAATCTCTCGGAAATGTTCGTTATCCGAACATAAAAATCTCACGCGAAGGTGTTCGTTAACGGATTTGTTCGTAAACCGAACAGTTCGTTACCGATCACCTATTGTATACGAAATTTAGCATTTTTAATTTTTATGTGGAATTTAAGAAGTTATTTCCTTTTCATTGTGCTCTAGGCCCGTTTTTAGAGCATTTTAAGTTCGTCATAGTGGAGATTCTATGAACGTCAAATATTTAAACTCAAAACTTCTAATCTTCGGGTTGAACATTTTTACATTCTATTATTCAGCGCATGAATGTAAAGTTGGAATTTTGTAATCGCTGTTTCATTCAATTTCTAATGCGCTAGAATTATATATTTATAGATAAACACAGTTTTTTTTAATCGATGAAAATACTATATTTTAATAGATTTAGAGCTTAAGATCGACGAGTTTTCAGGCGGACAAAATGAACTCGTATTAAATTTTAAAGCAAGATAATAAAGCCTTACAGAGATTGGAACAGTATAAAATCATTAAAATACATCTCACTGAGTAAATATACATTGGTTGTAATGTAATCAAGATCTTCTAAGAGAGCCTGTAAATGAAACGTATATGGTTCAAAGCCACTTTACAATAGAGAGTTTAAATGAATCGGATGTAGTAACATATTTGAATATCTTGTGAATATAGCCACTTTGACAAAAGTTATGCTATTTACTATTGTTTTTCCTCTGTGTTAAGTACAGGAATCAAGTACTTCAACGTAAAAATTCGCTAATTACACAACCATTTAGTCTTATTAAAAAATCTTTTGAGTTGTCCTGTAAACGAACAGTAAATTCTACAATTCTGTTTTACAATAGGAAGCAAAGGTCATTAGTAGTAATATATTTTAGCATCATGCGCATAAGTTCTTTTTGAAAAGTGTTAGATCATTTAATATTTCTTTGCTTCATATTAAGTATAGGAATAAATCACTTTAAAGTGGTATGCATAAAAAACTAATTCATATTTTTGAACAAAATATTAAACATTTGAACTACTCATAAAAAAAAATCAAATGCTGCAAACCGCGTAAAAATTGGATAATTACACAACTCTTTAGCCCTATATCAAAAGATCTTTTGTGAGACCCTGTAAACGAACCTTAAATGTTACGATTTTTTTATAATAGGAAGCTTACTTGGGTCAAGTGTAATAACATATTTTAATATCATGTGTATACGACCATTCCTAAAAGAGGTGGGTCATTTATTATTATTTTGCTCTATGTTAAGTATAGGAATCAATAACTTTATTCTGATATAAATCAAAAACTAATTAATATTTTTACATGAAACTTACAAAGGTTTGAACTACTCATAAAAACGATTCAAATAACGTAAACTGCGTAAGAATCCGATAATTACACATTGCTGTAGCCCTGTCAACAGTTTTTTGCTCTATGTTAAGTATAGGAATCAATAACTTTAAACTGATATAAATCAAAAACTAATTAATATTTTTACATGAAACTTACAAAGGTTTGAACTACTCATAAAAACGATTCAAATAACGTAAACTGCGTAAAAATCCGATAATTACACATTCCTGTAGCCCTGTCAACAGTTTTTGGCCGGAACAAGATTTAAAAAGGGCAAAAAACAGCACTTTTAAAAGCGCATTTACTGGAAACCTATTCGTCGGATTTTGCTTTAATTTTGAATTCTGAGTCACTGGGCACGCCCCATTCCATAGAATCAAGAATTTTGTTTCTATCGTAAATAGAACGCGAGATATAGATGTGTCAAAATCCCGTTTTGTCCCGTCCGCAAAATATAAACTAGACAGAGTTAAAAAAAAAAAAAAAAATGTAAAATCGTTTGGCATCCATTGGCGGAAATTCCTTTCATTTACAGTTCAATGCATTGCTGTTTCTTATGCTTGGCGAGAAACTCTGTCGAGTTTCTATGATAAATAATACTTTTGCCAGAAATCCCCTCAGTTCGATTAATTATTCTAACAAAAAGTTTAAAACAGAATAAATTAATTTAAAAAATATTGTAACATAAAGGAATTAAAAAAAAATTCTGCATTCACAAAAAAGCTTATGGTATCTTAAATAATTTAAGTTTTATTTTTTAACTTATAATCAGATTATAAGTTATATATATTACACTTACACACACACACACTATATATATATATATATATATATATATATCCATGGCCTGAACTAGCACCCCCACCCCTCACCAAACAAGAAAACACAAAAACACAGCTTAAAAAACTAATAAATTACAACAATAATACAACCGAAAACTAACCAAAAAGCAGGCTACGGTGTGGTTTGTTTTTGTTTAGTTTTCGGTGATTTTATTGTGATATTTTTTTTTTTTTTTTTTTTTTTTTTAAGTGTTGTATTTTTGGGGTTTTTTGTTTGGTGAGGGGAGGGAGGAGGGAGGGGCTAGTTCAAGCCAAATCCTTTGTTTTTTGTTTTTTTTTATTTGTGTGTACAAATATGAAACTTTTAAGAGCTGCTCATATGAATACGTATTTCTTTTTTTTTTCTAGTTATGATAATTAATGCTTATATATACAGACATACATATATATTTATATGAGGACGTGAGTTTCAAAACTGTCCTTATACAAAAAATCAAATTCGAGAAAATCGCGAAAAAAATCTGACTTCTTCCATTGGTTTTCATTGTAAACCAAGATTTTAGAAAGTCAGAAATACATACTAAAACTATTTTTTTCTGCGGATTGTAGTGTTTTTTCAGTGAAGATTTAGCAATAGAATAAATTGATAGAGAAAACACGATTTTTTAAATTTTGGATAAGAAGAGTTTTGAGACTCAGGCAGTTTCTGCAGGATTTTAAATGAAATTTTTCTTTTTTTGTTTTTTATTTAAATCCGAGTTGACCAGATACGAAGACAGTGGGGTGCCCAATCCTAAGTTCGTTTAACCCATTTTAGGCCAAGCATAAAAATTTTATAAAATGTGGTATTATTTGCATTGAAATTTACATAAATTACATTCGCAAAGACACCAAAAAAGTTTCACGCATAAAAAATAATATTTTATTTAATTTGACGTTACCATTAGTAATTTACCATTAATAATTTACCATTAAATTTAAATAAACTTTTTTAAGTTTTCTTATGGCATTTGTTTTATTTTTATTTACAGAATTTACAACTTTACTCCATTATAAAAACATATGATTAATCTCAAGTGGAATAATTATACATTTTCAAAAAGTCGAAGTTGTCAATAACCGTTTCAAGTAAAAAACCAGCGTATTTTGAAAATTTCTCAACAGAAAGTGATTACTTCAATTGAATTACTAATATTTTATAGATGTCTCTAGAACCATTAAAAATAGCAGAAAAATGATATTAGTGAAAAATATATGTCACAGTGTTAATAAAAATATATTTATTGAAATGATGCGTTTATGCACCTTTGCCCGAAAATGGAATTCAAGGACCGTTTGGAATAAACCGACCAGCGTAGCGGGCGAAGCTCCGCTAGTACAGTCTTACTTTAGCGTAATCTCGGTAAAGTTTTCTTGAATTTAACTGGGAAAACTTTTAACTATAAACATGTTTTGAGATAGTCTCGTTATCGTATGCTATTGCACTGAAGAGGGTATCGTATGTTATTGTACTGAAGAGGGGCTCAATCGTAACCTGAAACTTTGGCATAAGTTTTTTTTTATTGTTTTTTATGTAAATGTGTGTATTTAATGCAATATTGTCTCCTTAAATGTAATTTTTAACAATTAAAAAACTTATGCTGGTTATTATTATAATTCATCTATGTTTTTTAAATAATATGTTCTTTAAAATAAGTAATAAATGTTTATTAGCAGTATTGACATGTGAAAAGAAATATCTTAAAATATTTTATAGAACACAGGCAGCTGCCCGTCATGCCCTTACATTAGTCAGGCCCTGTCTTTAGCAAATGATTGTCTGGGCATGTAAAACTCGTCATGCGTTCAAGAATAGTTCCTCCAAGTGCCCTATGAATTATACCTCTGGAGGTGCCTAGTCAGGTGAAGGTCTCGCCACCTGATCAAAGTTCTAAATTACGAGACCAATTGCTTTTTCTTTTTTTTTTAAATGTAGATTTTAAAAAATGTATGGTTTAAAATAGTATGGTTTAAAATTGTATGGTTTAAAATAGTATGGTTTAAAATAGTATGGTTTCTGTTTAAGTTTGCTGAATTAGTAGTAATTCAGCAAACTTAAACAGAAACCATAAACCGACAAACAAAAAAACTGTAGCAATCTACTAGACAACACTACAGTCAATGTGTAATACATAGTGGAAAAACAAAGATATAAACTGAAATATGTTGACCTGTCATAGTCTGTATTAGCAACCATAGTCAGTGTGAATACGACCCGGAAGCAAGCCTTTTTTTTCGTATTTGAAAAGGTACCCCAGAAACCCATTATTAATAATAATCTAGAACTGACCAACACAGTACAAAAGTGACTCTTACCAAATAGCGTTACAGTCAATGACACCCAATGATCTAGTCAGGTCTGTCTCCGCTATGAGAATATTAGGCAAATTTCGCCTCGCGGCCAGGTACACAAACTCGTTAAGCTAGGCATAATGTCCGGCAGGTAGGGGCTTGGTCTGCTGTTTAATAATAATAATAATAATAATAATGGTTGTCTGGGAAGTCGTCCAGATAACTCAACAGGAAAAGCACTGGCAATTAATGGCAAAGTTTCTAAGTTCTAGTCCCGGCCTAGTCATATTTTCACTCAGTTGTAAAAATCAATACTCGTGTGATTTAGTTACCAATAAGTATGATTGGGTTGATATAAGTAACGTTTTATGTATTTAATTTAGGATTTAAAAGTTATATACAATTTACTTCACAATCATATATTATTTAGAAGAATTAAGTATTTCTCTCAGTTAAACATATAAAAGTTAACTCTGTTTAATGCGACTTAAATCATTGTTACGAATAATAAATGCTTTTCATTAAATAGCAGACTTTTTGATAACTTAAGAAAGAATTTCGCTGCTCTATTTATGCAATATTCATTTATTTTATTAATTCATACAGAAAGACTTGACATAATTAATTATGCAAATTAGTTTTCATATGGAAATCTAATTTGATATTTATGAAAACTTTCTTAGAATGTTTCACATGCAAATTAATTCAGAGGAAGAATCACTTAATGCAACATTTGTTCGCATCGAATGAGAAATAAAAAGATAAGAAATTAATTAAACAACAGATTTATTTTGTTACAAGTGTATTTGCTTTTGACGTATGGCATAAAATATGTATATTCATGTTCATTTGTCTTTCGTTGAAGATCTAAAATTGCAATTATTGCCATTTAAAAGAATTCTATACGGTACTTTCTTTGAGCTACATAGGTTCTAAACTGTTTAAATTCTAAAGAAATAAAGCGTCCTAGCACGAAGTACAAAAAAAAAAAAAAAAACATGCCTCTAACTTAATGCGATTTAATAAAAAATGCAAAAAAAAGAATGAAAAGAAAAAAGACTATACATCCAATGTTTATAAAATAAGCATTATTATAAATGTTGATATTTCACGTATCCACTCTAATATAACATCGAAACGAACATGGTTGCTCGACAATGGTTCCATCCATGTAATCTACCCCAAACATGAATCCTTGTAAGGCAGAAGTAATAGCATGGTACTATGCAAATTTAATTGAAAAATAAATAAAATATATCATGGCATTAGTTCGGAATAGGGTTTAATTATCTTTTGAATCATTTAAAATATTCTTTGCTTCAAAATATAGCTGGAAAACAAACAGCATTTGAACTTTACTAAGAGAAATATGTTTAATAGATTATTAATCAAAAGGTGTAAAAACATAGTTTTAATATTTCTAAAAGTAAAATAAGTGACATAATTTACTTCTTTTAATTGCTAAAAACGCGTAAAATAAGTGACATAATTTACTTCTTTTAATTGCTAAAAACGCGTAAAATAAGTGACATAATTTACTTCTTTTAATTGCTAAAAACTCGTAAAATAAGTGACATAATTTAGTTCTTTTAATTGCTAAAAACGTAAAATAAGTGACATAATTTACTTCTTTTAATTGCTAAAAGGAGTAAAATAAGTGACATAATTTACTTCTTTTAATTGCTAAAAGGCGTAAAATAAAAACATTATAAACAGTAAAATAACTTTTATTAGCCTGTTGACATGTTTCGACTCCATCCGAGCCATTATCAAAAGAAATAAGAACATTCTACGATTGCACAGTCTATGAAATTATTTTGAAACGTCATCATTTATTTTTTCACGCAATTTTTTAAATTACGTACGGTATTATTTTTATTTTTACTTGCATGTTTATTTCCATATTTGTAACCATGGAGTTACTAGAGACATAATTTCGGTAAGTTAAATGATGCTGCATCGTTACATATTGTATTTTTTACGTGTTACAATCTCTATGGGTTCTCTTAATATCGATGGATAGTATAGATGATCAGTTAGATTAACCTGAAATATAGATTTTTCAAAGGCGATTCATTCTCAAATAAATATTTTCATGTTAAACAATGTTTTACAGACAAACAGGATAAATTAACAGCATTGACATTAACATTAAATTTAATATTATTTTGTTATTCATGCATGTATAAATTCAGTTACGGAACTATAAATGTTTAATTAAAAATGGATAGCCTCCTAAAAACCAATATCCCGGTTTAAAAAAAACTGATAATACACTGTAAAAACTACTTGAAAATTTTTCAGAAAATCGGCGACAGAAAAAAAAACTTTGTTTTTATAAATGCTTCTTTAAATCTCGAAAATATTTTGGTTTCTTGGGTTTCTATAATAAAGAAAACTTTTCGGAATGGTGGGTTGGAAGAGATTATTGTATATTTCCGTGCGCGGTTACATTATATTTTAGTATATTGAAAAAAAAAAAAAACATTTGTATTTTTTTTACAGTGTAGAGTGAACGGTCCTTTTATTTAGAACTTGTGTACTTTTCTGTTAGCCAAGAGCCAGTGATATATATATATATATATATATAGGGTGTCCGAAAAGTCTGGAAACGGTCAAATAACTCGAGAAATATACATCGGATTGAAAAACGGTAAAATACATGTTCAATATTTTTGAGAAATCTATTTAGGGATATGAAAGTTGCCCCCCCCCCAACTTTGCTTCCCCGAGGGGAAAGGGGGGCAACTTTGAAACCTTAAATAAAGACCCCCATTTTTTATTGCATATTCGGATTCTACGGGAAAAAATACGTAACTTTTGTATTGAACATTGTTTCGAAACATTGTAGATGGCGCTGTAATCGAGTGCAATGCTGTGAGAATCCATACCATCGCAATGTCTGGAAACGCTCGAATAACTCGAGAAATATACATCAGATTGAAAAACGGAAAGTATGTGTTTAATATTTTAGAAAAATGGTAACTTTGATATCCCTAAAAGGACTTTTCAAATCTGTTGAACATCCATTGCACTCGATTACAGCGCCATCTACAATGTTTTGAAGAAAATGTTCAATACATAAGATACGTATTTTTTTCCCGTAGAATCCGAATCTGCAATAAAAAATAGGGGTCATCATTTAAGATTTAAAAGTTTTCCCCCCTCTCCCTCCTGGGGAGGGCAAAGTTGGGAGGGCATCTTTCAAATCCCTAAATAGATTTTTCAAAAATATTGAACATGCATTTTGCCCTTTTTCAATCCGATGTATATTTCTCGAGTTATTTGACCGTTTCCAGATTTTTCGGACACCCTGTATATATAATACCTTTGAATTCAAAAGACAGTGAACAAGTTCTTTACTAAATGTGACCAATTTTTTTAATTTAAAGATGGCATGTAATTAATTAATATATGGAATACCTAACATGAAATCAAAAGCTAACATATTTGAACACTATATGACCAAAACTCCAATTTAGCCACGTCAGATAATAAAGTTTCGTATAATTGTCACAGAAAAATTGCAAAACATCATAATGAATAAAACCCATTATGAAATTTCAATATAATAGGTAACAAAAACATATTTAATGATATTTGAAGGAAATTTTATGGAATATAAATATGAATATAACTATGGAATATAAATATCAAATAACAACTGAAGTTTAAAAAAACAACGCAACATGTGGATGTTTAATCGTAAGTTGGAAGAACACCACATGTCGCAAAAAAAAAAAAATAATAATAATAGAAAGTAAATAAAAATAAATAAATGGATTATTTCATATAATAGAGTGGCAAATTTGCCAAGAATTGTCTATCACTGCCGATATAATGCATTGAAAGAATAAAACAAATGAAAGCCCAAGAAAATTAGAGAAAATCGAAAAATACATTCTTATTTTACATAACCAATGGGACAAAATGAAAATCCGTCCTAATGCTTCGCGAGAAAAAAAAAGAAAAAGGAAGTGTTTCAAACAGACCTACTTTGATAACCAACTTAGTATAAACAAATAATAAATGTGGAAAATGAAGTCTATCATCAAAAAATAGACCACCAGTTTGGAATTCAGTTAACACTTAAATGTTTATATATTTATATTATATAATCAGATTGCAACAAAATGCATTTGAATTAAGCTAACTTTATATTGTTTTGCTTAAACGATTAAGAAACGAAGCAATTAATTTTCATTTACAAAAGATTTATTATCTCTATTTTTATAATAATCTATTTAGATGAACATTATATGGTTTTGTTTAAATGATAAAGAAACTCAGCAATTAATATCATTTACAAAATATTAACAAATTAACAAATTCCAAAATTATTCTAAATAAATAATAAATATCAAAAATGAAGTCCATCCTCAAAAAAGAGACCATCAGATTAGAATTAAGTTAACACTTTAATATTTATATATTTATATTATATAATCAGATTGCAAAAAAATGCATTTGAATTAAGCTAACTTTATATTGTTTTGCTTAAACAATTAAGAAACGAAGCAATTAATTTTCATTTACAAAAGATTTATTATCTCTATTTTTATAATAATCTATTTAGATGAAATGAAAGAGTGAAAGAAATTACCTAAAATTGTTTATGATTAAGAAACGGGGTAATTAATGACGGCTACAAGAGAATTATTATCATCATTTATAAATAGCTATTTAGATGAAATCAAAGAAATAAATAAATTACATTTAGGCAGGGAATCAAAAGATTATACTGATTTGCAGCTGTGTATAAAAGTTAGTGTAACATTAAAAATATTTACAGAAAACCAATGCTGGTGATAAATTAAAGTCAGAATTATCCACTTACACAAAAGAAAAAATTAACTTTTATGAATTTTGTTTGCGGATATTTATCGAAGTGTTGACAAACAAACGCATTATATATTACTATAAACTGCAGAAGAAATAATATCTATTATATATATATATACTATTTCATATCTTATTTTCAGTAGTTCTACATGTAAACCAATTTTTCTTTATTGCAATTATAATTAAATTGCACATTTAATTATAATTGTAGCAGCGTCTGATACATTAAAAATGTTCAAATAAATTTCAAAACTCAAGCTTTTTTCGTGTTTCACTGGCTAAATAGAGTAAAGAATAAAATTTAAGAGATTTTGAATGCAATTTTAATTGTTAGTTTCAGCCTTCTTACAATTTGAGAAGTGCAGTGCTCTCTATTGACGAAAATTTGAACTGATTTTAAAATTATATCATATGAAATTTTAGAATTAATAGATATAAATGTCACTTTTTCTCATCTTTATATTTATAATAGTTCATGAATTATTCAATTTTCAAATGAATGCGCTTATTCCTTGTCAACCTGTATATATATATGTATATATATATATATATATATATACACTGACGGAAATAAAAATCCCAACACCAAGAAAAAATTATTGTAGAGTAATGAAATTTGGACAATACATTTGTCTAGTTAACATGTTTAATTGATTAGATTTTGAAGATCACAGGTTAATTTAAGCTCATTAAAATGCATTTCAAAGGTGAAATGCTGTTACATTAATAGCCGGTGTAACCTCTAGATTTTTTAATGCAAGCCTGCAAACGTGCATGCACTGTGTCATACAGGTGCCGAATGTCACTTTGTGGTATAGAGTTCCATGCTTGTTGCACTTGTTGTATCAATTCTGAGACGGTCATTACTGGCTGTAGATGATGCTGGAGTTGTCGTCCAATGATATCCCATACGAGCTCAATTGGAGACAGATCTGGTGATGTCGCAGGTCAAGGTAACATGTCGACACTCTGTAGAGTACGTTGCGTTATAACAGCACAATGAGGGCGAGCGTTATCCTGATAGAAAACTCCCCCTTGAATGCTGTTCACTACAGGTTGAATTACCAGACTGACGTACAAATTTGCAGCCAGTGTGTCTGGGATAACCAGTAGATTGCTCCTGCTGTCATAGAAATTTGCTCCCCAGACCATGACTCCAGGTGTAGGTCCAGTGTGTCTAAGCCACAGACAGTTTGGTTGCAGGCGTTCCCCTGGCCTCCTTCTGCCCAACACACTATCACTGGCACCAAGGTAGAGCTTGCTTTCATCAGAAAACACAATAGATCTCCACTCCGTCCTCCAATGAGCTCTGGCTTAACACCACTGGCGTCGCAAACGGCAGTGGCTTGGAGTCAGTGGAATGCACGCTACAGGGCGCCGGGGTCGGAGCTGTACTTGAAGTAACCGATTTCTAACAGTTCGTTGTGTCACTGTGGTACCAACTGCAGCTCGAATTTCTGCCGCAGACACAGTGCGATGCGCCACAGCCGTACGTCGAATACGGAGGTCTTCCCTCTCAGCAGTGCCACGTGGCTGCCCGGAACCCAAGTCTTCTTGAGGCAGTACCATCCCTTGACCACTGCTCCCAACAATCATGCACAGTGGATACATTCCTACCAAGTCTTTCTGCAATATCGCGGAAAGAAAATCCATCTTCTCGTAGCCCTATAATACGACCTCGTTCAACCTCGGTGAGCTGTTGATAATGGCTTCTTCGTCTTCTTAAAGGCATTCTTGGCTAACATAAACTCATTACGTCAAATTTCGAAGATAAATAACGCTCACGAACTTTACAGCACGCATTTAAAACAAACCTGATTTGCAAGTTCTGAGTGGCGCTACTAGCGCCACACCTATGCGCGAGTCACGAAATTTGAATCGATGTCATCTTTCAGATGTATAAACACGCTTACCAAATTTCGTTTATCTGACACAAGTCTTTCTTGGTGTTGGGATTTTTTTTCCGTCAGTGTATACATAGGTAGTCATAAAAAAACTTTGCATATATATGGACCTCTAGCGGCCGGTCCATTCAACCGATCAAGGTGAGATTTCAGATATTCAGATATATTCAGAGGCTTGAGCTCGGGATTCTGTGAACGGCAGGAAAGTGGCTTTCCGGTTACGGTTATAGGTACAGAAATTCAATATTTTAGAATGGTCACGCCCATTTTTACCCATCGCAAAATGCTCAGCTCATACGAAAACACTACAAAACGTTGGAACGGTACGTGTATCACAAAAAACGAACGCATTATGCACGCACAAAAAAAACAGCTCTGCGAATCGAGGTTTTTGAACGCGTCCGTTCGTGATACACGTATCGTTCCAACGCTCTTTAGGGTTTTTGCATGCGTTGAGAATTTCGAGATTCTGTACCTATAACCGTAACCGCGAGCGCCAGTTTGTATCCATTCACAGAATCCCGAGCCCGTACCTCTGAATAACTATATCTGAAATCTCATCTCGATTGGTTAAACGGACCGGCCGCTAGGGGTTCATATACCGGCAAAGACTTTTTATGACCACCTTGTATATATATATATGTATCTACGTGTGTGTATATATATGCATATATATGTATGTATATCACTATCTAAAAGAAAAGTACAAAAACTTCTATTGTAAAATAATAATAAAAATATAATATTGCATATAGTTTAACGTTCATATAATATTTGTGGATATAATATAAAAAGACGACCATGCATTCCGTTCTACTTTACTTCTTTAAGTTTTGCAAGGGAAATTAGGATTTCTATAGAATGGAACTGGATATTCTGTTTTAAGTTTAAAATAAGGCCAAAATTCAATATTCGAAACTCGGAAATGCACTTTTCATGCTTATTAAGTTACACAATTCTTTTAGAGAAATTTTTGAGCTACATAAAATGTCAAAAAAGAACATTTTATAAGGTAAAAATGTGGTAATATTTGAACCTGTTAAAGGAATAAGAAATATTAAAATGTAATATTCTACTGATATTTTGTTTAAATATTTTACAATAAGAATTTATCTTTAAATGCGCCTGAAACACATTCATGCATTAGAGGCAGAAGCTCCTTTATTAAAAGTAATAAATGAATGTAAAAATGCATTTTTTATGTTTTAAATCATAAAAATAATGCAACATTTTTTTCAATACGCAATTTTGTGTGAAATTTATTTACACCAGTATTGTTTAAATTAAATAATTTGATATTGGAACGTAATATAAATTTTTATAATGTTTTATGCAATGTATCTCGAAATTATTTCAATATTTTGAAATTGATAAAAAGTTGAAAGTAAAATGAAAACAGAGTTTTGTTGGTATAAATAGAGCATAATAGAGCAATATTAATAGAGCAATTTTTGTTTATGCAAAAGTTTTTATTTTTATTTCACTTGGATTGTTCGAAAATTATTGAAACAAAATACTCTTTTCCATGGTGATTAATTATTGAAAGAAAATAGATGCAAATTTAAATTAGCGTTTAGAAAAATATGCATCATTTCACCTTTTCGGTATTTGCGCAGCAAATCATTCGTTGGTTGTATCCACGTGAATCTAAAGAGCGGTCAACTGGTCGTTGTAAGAAAATTTCTTATATTCATTGGTCTTTTTTTTCAATATACAGAACAAAATATAGTTTTTTCTAAGCAAAATATTATAAGAAAGGATCATGAACAAGCATCTAGAATTCTACTGATTTTGTGCAATGATGTGCAATCAATGAATGAGTTTGCATGGAAATTCCGCCATCAAAACTCAGAATTTATGTCTAGTTTTTGTGGCAGAACTGTCGCATTTTCTAGGTCTTGTGTGTTAATCACCTTTTCTCTAGAACGGGATATTTGTTGCATGTGCGGAGAAGTCTATTTTGCATGCAAACATAAGAAAAACATAAGAGCTTCTGCCTTTTCAATATATTACTTGAGGTTATCAAACTTTGATATTACAGAAATCCTGTTCGGCATCCTCTTCTACCTCCTCAGAAGAGATAGCAAAGACCATGAGATTGAATGTTAATGAAGCCTTATCCTCCCATCAAATAATATCCGCTGTTCATTTTTAGGGTCTTTAATGTTACCTTACCATTTTCTTAAATTGCTCCTAAGAAATAGAAATTGATCCAATATTTATCCAGAATATAAGTAAATGAAATATAATGCATTATGTTTCCTTTTTCCCTATATTTCGTGTGTTTGCATGCATTTGTTTTAAAAATGCATACTTACAAAATTTAATAAAAAGTCTATTTAACGATAACTTTTAAATCTAAAGACATTTCATTGTTATCTTGACTTATATAGAATATTCAAAAAATTTTACTGTGGTACATATTGCTTATAAATTTTTCATTTTTTATTAATCATTTTTTTTTAAATATTTGTATTTTATTCGGACTATTTCTCTTGCACCATCTTCAGTAACTTTTCTTATAACAATATAATTCTATACATATGTTTTTACTTGACCTAAATGTAATGTACAATTGTAGACACAGTCTATTACTTTGTTGTATTATCATCATTATATTGTGGTGGCGGTGTTTCTGGTACGGAAGGTTTAACTTCTGGAAATTTCCTTTTTCCACTTAAATCATCAAACACAACATCATCATAACGAAGTAGTTGGTTTACAGAATTATTTCTAAAGATTGAATCTAATGCTGGATTGCTAAAATCCTACAACAGTATAAGGTCTTTCAAAAGTAATACTTCGTGCAGCTGTTGTTAATGCAAAACGTTGAGAAAGATTAATTTCCCGGGAATCACAACTTGTTGATACATAATTTCTACAGTTTCTGTCTCTCTGCTCCCAATGATATTTTAAACAAGCAAAAAATCCTATGTTTATGGCAGAAACTATCAAGGCACCAACCACAAAAATCCCTAAATCACTTTCATTCTTCTTTAATAAATTGGCAATTTTCCCTGGACGTAATGTGTGCTTATTAAAATCATAAGGATCTTCAGTTAATAAATGTTTTTCCCACCAATCCTCAATATCATCTGATACTGATAAATGTGTATCTAAATAAAAGTAAAAATTCAAATATTATAAAATATTTACAAAGTTTAAATATAAACAAGAACGAAAAATCATGCGTCAAGCATAGATTATGTAACACTTTCCAACGCTTCCAAAATAATTTTACAAATCATACCGTTTAATAAGCTAAAATATAACATCTAAGTAAACAATTTGGAAAACGCATAACATATTTTAAAACATAATTTCAGGAATTTCCAACATATACAATAGTCGGAAAAATATCCGAATACTTTCATTCAGTCCTGTATAGGATCTATAGATTTGTATATATACTACATAGGATGCTAAATTTTAGTTCAGTTAGGAAACGCGTAGCACAGTTTAGAATTCTTCGTCTAGAGTTTCTGTCAATAAACGGAAATGTGTTCGCGAACTTTTGTGCTTCCCTGTATAGGATCTACATAATTCATACACACCACGTAATAGACAAAAAGCGAGTTAAAATTAAAATCGCGTTCAGTAAGTTAAAACGCACTTCCTGGAATGATTGTTAACAGACAGTAGAGAATTCTTTTGTGTGTCCTTTTAAATGAACGATGACTGCTATACACACAATATTCTGTAGTAAGCCTCTTGTCATGCACCTTAGTGATATATGTAAATTTCAATGCGTTTAAAATAGTAAAACATTATTTAAATAAATCGCAGACGATTTTTCTCGATAGACGTAATGTAACGGAATTCTTCTGACTGTCCCTGTTAAGTAACTATGAGTGCTATGCACACCCTATTCCATATTAAGCTTCTTCTAATGCACCTTAGTGATATATATAAATTTCAATGCGTTTAAAATAGTGAAACATTATTTAAACAAACCACAGACGATTTTTCTCCATAGACGTAATGTAACGGAATTCTTTTGACTGTCCCTGTAAAGTAACTATGAGTGCTATGCACACCCTATTCCATATTAAGCTTCTTCTAATGCACCTTAGTGATATATATAAATTTCAATGCGTTTAAAATAGTGAAACATTATTTAAATAAACCGCAAATGATTTTTCCCCATAGACCGCAATGTAACGGAATTCTTTTGACTGTCCCTGTAAAGTAACTATGAGTGCTATGCACACCCTATTCCATATTAAGCTTCTTCTAATGACCTTAGTGATATGTATAAATTTCAATGCGTTTAAAATAGTGAAACATTATTTAAATAAACCGCAAATGATTTTTCCCCATAGACCGCAATGCAACGGAATTCTTTTGAGTGTCCCTGTAAAAAAACTATAGGTGCTACACACTTCCGTTGAAATGGGGAACATTCTATAGATAACGACAATAACATATAAAAGTTGCAGAGCAATCCGAGCACGGACAGACTGCCATACGGCAGACGGCAGACGGCCATACGGCCAGACAAACCGAAGTCATAAACACTTTTCAACTAGGTTGGAAAGTAAAGGGGCCATGGGACCTTAAAACTCATTTTTTTATTTTTTTTATTTCACTTTAAATACTATTCAAGGACACACTATATGCATTATGGCATGTATTTATCACACCAGAATTAAAAAAAAAATTTTTTTTTGGAGAAAAATAAGGAATTTTTCTGAATTTTTTAACCGTTACGCAGAATTTTTCAAAATGTCCCATGCGCATTCCATATCAATTAAAATCATCAATATTTTTTATGCAGGTTTGGTTTATATATACAAATAAAACTTGGCATCAAATTTTACATATTTGAATATAAAGGTAAAAAAAAAAAAAAAAATCAAAATTTTTTGAAATTTTCCGCATTTTTGCATCATATTTTTTCAATTAACTACCTTTAAAATTTTAAATTATACCTCATTTCAAAAAAACATGCCAAGTTTTATGACAAATATAATGATAAATAGCTACAAAAAATTTCAAACTATTCAAATGAAATAGTATGCGCATGGAGCATTTTGAAAAAATGGAAACTGACAAAATTTTCGAAATTAGAAAAACAATTTTAAAGTTTTAGTATTGGTAAACATAAGAAAATATACCCTGAAAGGGACTAAAATCATATATATGCAAAACCTTTACATGTTTAATGTATGATTCCACCAAAATAATTATTTATAACCTCCCCCCATCCCCCCCCCATGTTGAGTGTCTGAAAAAAATCATTTTTTACTGCGATTGAGTAATAAATTTTGAGATTTTTCTTCGCAACCAATTATTGAATTTCTCAGTTTCATCTTTTTACAGATTACTAAAATTCTACATTCTGCCCCCCCCCCCTCCTTTGAAAAAATTCATTTTTTTCTGTGATTGACTAATAAAGTTTGAGAGTTTTCTTCACAACCAATTGATGAATTTTTCGGTTTCATCTTGACACAGATTACCAAAATTCTCGATTCTCCCCCCCCGCCCCCCCCCCTGTTGAGCGACTGAAAAAATTCATTTTTTAGTATGATTGACTAATAAATTTTGAGATTTTTCTTTGCAACCAATTATTGAATTTCTCAGTTTCATCTTTTTACAGATTACTAAAATTCTGTATTCTCGCCTCCCCATTCCCCCCTGCCCCCCTTGAAAAAATTCATTTTTTCTGCGATTGACTAATAAAGTTTGAGATTTTTCTTCACAACCAATTGATGAATTTTTCGGTTTCATCTTGAGACAGATTACCAAAATTCTCGATTCTCTTCCCCCCCCCCCCCCCTGTTGAGTGACAGAAAAAATTCATTTTTTACTGCGATTGACTAATAAATTTTGAGATTTTTCTTCACAACCAATTATTGAATTTCCCAGTTTCATCTTTTTACAGATTACTAAAATTCTGTATTCTCGCCCCCACCCCTTCCCCCCTGCTCCCCCTTAAAAAAATTCATTTTTTCTGCGATTGACTAATAAAGTTTGAGATTTTTCTTCGCAACCAATTATTGAATTTCTCAGTTTCATGTTTTTACAGATTACCAAAATTCTGTATTCTCGCTCCCCCTGCATCCATCCCTTTAAAAATTCATTTTTTCTGCGATTGACTAATAAAGTTTGAGATTTTTCTTCACAACCAATTGATGAATTTTTCGGTTTCATCTTGAGACAGATTACCAAAATTCTCGATTCTCCCCCCCCCCCAGCCCCCCCCCCCTGTTGAGTGACAGAAAAAATTCATTTTTTACTGCGATTGACTAATAAATTTTGAGATTTTTCTTCGCAACCAATTATTGAATTTCTCAGTTTCATCTTTTTACAGATTACTAAAATTCTACATTCTGCCCCCCCCCCCTCCTTTGAAAAAATTCATTTTTTTCTGTGATTGACTAATAAAGTTTGAGATTTTTCTTCACAACCAATTGATGAATTTTTCGGTTTCATCTTGAGACAGATTACCAAAATTCTCGATTCTCCCCTCCGCCCCCCCCCCCCCTGTTGAGCGACTAAAAAATGAATTTTTTAGTGCGATTGACTAATAAATTTTGAGATTTATCTTCGAAACCAGTTACTGAATTTATTGGTTTCATCTTGCGACAGATTACCAAAATTCTGGATTCTCCCCCCCCCCCCCCCCCCTTGATAAAATTAAATTTTTACTGCAATTGATTAATAAATTTTTATATTTTTCTTCGCAACCATCTGATGAATTTCTTGGTTTTATCTAGCGGCAGATTAGCAAAACTTTGGAATTCTTAATTTTTTCAGTCGTTGAACAGGGGGGGGGGGGGGCTAGGGGGGATTTAAGAATTTTCGTTATCTGTCGCAAGATCAAACCGACAAATTTATCAAGTCGTTGCGAAGAAAAAAATTGAATTTTTTCAGTTACTCGCAGTAAAAAATGACTTTTTTTAGTCACTCAACAAGGGGGGTGGTGCGGGGGGAATCAAGAATTTTGGTAATCTGTCGCAAGATGAAACTGAGAAATTCATCAATTGGTTGTAATTGAATGAAAATTAAAAATAAACAGTTAATTAGAAGAAAAAATGCATGTGCAAATATTTGTAAACAAACATCAGCTGATCACGACGGCCGTTTAATTAATTATAAAAATGTAAATAAAATCCGAAAAAATCATCCGATTGTAATTATTTAAGTTGGAAATGAAAGCTTACATGGAGCTTTATTTTTTGGGGACAAGAAATTTTTTTCGAAAATTTGAGCGATTTTGCTGATTTTGAAGGTCCCTTGTCCCCTATTTTTAAAAAGGTATTTTTATCACAGTTTTCAATATCAGTTTAAGATGATCAGTGGCATCTTAGCATATTAGTTCAAGTAAAAATAATATAAATTATTAGTATATTAATTCACGAATTAAGTTACCTAGAAAAATGAAGTTGGCTATCACGTGATTAAAGTTTTTTCTGTTTATGTTATACTTCTTTACAATTTCGTTTGATAGGTTTATTGATTAATGGATTGATTACATGATTAACAGATCGATCAGACATTTAATATTTTGATAAGTTAATTTATGCTAAAATGATGTCAAAATACAATATGTAACGATGCAGCATCATTTAACGTACCTTAATATTGGCACGAGTTACTCCATGGTTACAAATATGTAAATAAACATAAAATTAAAAATAAATAATAACGTGCATAATTTGAAAAATTACTTGAAAATTTAAATGAGGACGTTTCAAATAACAACTTCATAGACCGTGCAATTGTATAATATTCTTATTTGTTTTGATAATCGTTCCAATGGAATCGAAACATGTCAACAGTCTAATGAAACATATTTTACTGTTTATAAAGTTTTATAGTTTACGCCTTTTAGTATTTAAAAGAAATGTAACAAATCTATTACAATTTTCAATAATAATAAAAAAAAGGTTTTCACTTATATTTTTTACATTGGCATTGTGTTCTGTAGTTGCCCGCGATGGATCCCTTGATTATATTAAATTTATCTCAATTAAATTTTAACTTGCATCAATTCGCCGTGTAACATATGTTACCAAGCAAACATCGCTAAGTCTGGCTTCATTCTAACTAAAGTAGAAATTAATAAATTTCACTATTCGGCTTCAAGAACAAAGTTATTCTTCTTGGATTGAAATTGAATGGGAAGCTTTTACGCAAGTTAAATAAATTACTTTTCTATTGCAAACTTTATTCGATATTTAAGGAAACTTTCTGAGCATGTATCACAGATGGAACTTAATTTAATAGAAAGGTTAAATAACGCAACATTTGTTCTGATCTAAAGAAGAAATAACAACGTAGAAAGTTAATTAAAATGATTTATTTGTATTCTAATTGCATAATATATTATTTTTATGGTAATGCTTTAATAATATTTTTTATTGAAATAAGAATATTCATATATTATTTTATACTGAAGCGACGTATTAAAATAGAGGGTGTTCATAAAATAATAATAATAATAATAATAAAACTATAATAATCAAACAAAGATATACCCTACTATTTTTGTATATCTCTATTCTAAAAAAGTAACTAACTTAATTGTTGCTGCTGTAATTGAATTTATTGTGACTTTTTCACTTTCTCGGCTCATCCTTCAAAAACCTATTGCATATAAAACATGAAAGTTGGTAGATTTATAGAGACTAACCAACCTACATTAAAATAATTAAATTATTACTTGCGAAAAGCATTTAATGGTGAAAATTGCGTGATATTTTAAACACACTAAATGTACGATAAACACATTGAAATTAATGTATGATAAACACACTGAAAGTAATGTATGGTAAACACATTGTATGATAAACCCAAATGTATGATAAACAAAAAAGTATTATAAACACACTGAAGCAGACAGTTTTTAAAACAAAGATTTATTTTAAGCGGTATTTACTGTTGAATCCTAACAAGATAGTTCAGTTACATAAATTTAAAAGATAAATAAATTATGCATAACAATTTAACAATCTTTTGCGAGCATATATTTGACGAGATTGTAGTGTTATTGTGACTTTTTCACTTTCTCGGCTCATCCTTCAAAAACCTATTGCATATAAAACATGAAAGTTGGTAGATTTATAGAGACTAACCAACCTACATTAAAATAATTAAATTATTACTTGCGAAAAGCATTTAATGGTGAAAATTGCGTGATATTTTAAACACACTAAATGTACGATAAACACATTGAAATTAATGTATGATAAACACACTGAAAGTAATGTATGGTAAACACATTGTATGATAAACCCAAATGTATGATAAACAAAAAAGTATTATAAACACACTGAAGCAGACAGTTTTTAAAACAAAGATTTATTTTAAGCGGTATTTACTGTTGAATCCTAACAAGATAGTTCAGTTACATAAATTTAAAAGATAAATAAATTATGCATAACAATTTAACAATCTTTTGCGAGCATATATTTGACGAGATTGTAGTGTGCAGTGTCCAATCACTTAATGGTGAAAAGTACGTGAACTTGTCTAATTTTTAAGTTTTTTTTTTATATAAAATTTCCTTATATGAAAAAAATATATATAATTCATATTTTATAATAGCTGTTTTTATCTATAGTGCCAGATTTTAAAAAGCACAAATAATAATATTCCAAATACTTTCAACTATGAAATTTATTTACACATGAATATTTAAAAAGAAAGAAAACATTAAAATAATTAAATTATTACTTTCGGAAAACATTTAATGATGAAAATTACGTTATATTTTAAACACTATATATTTAAAAAGATTTTCTTACAGCCCCAAAAATTTTTCTTCCAGATGTTTTAAAAGTCTGGGTGGCAACCACATTTTTTACTTAAACATTTCATACAAGCTGATGTTCAAATGTTCATTTGATCTTATTTTTAATCAATCACAAAAACTACCGGCATCTATCTCGACCGCAGTTCATGCGGCTTCGAGAAACGAAAAATCCGCCAGACAAAGGAAATGAATGTTTACAGAAGATCGCCACTGGCCATGATAATGTCATTCAAACTTCCTTAATATTTTTAAAAACAGAAATAATTAGCATAGGGGGTTTGAACAAGTGTTGGTGAGAGTAGTGCATAGAGAGTAAAGCGCACTATTTGAGTAAAAAGAAAAATAAAGCATTTAATACATTCTTTTTTTCAACATGGATGGTAGCCATTGTAATCACCTCCCAAAATTTAGTCAAATATCATAAAAAAGTAGATAGGTCTATGGAATATTTCACTATGCTATTTTCATAATTGTTAAAATTGCCATAGCCAACTGCACATGATGTTGAAATGAACGAGTTTTCATCAGATCACAGAAATTAAGTAGCACCAGGTGTGATGAGTACTTTGGATCGTGCCTTCTGCGATCATATAAATTAAGTAGCACCAGGTTTGAAGAGTACTTTGGATGGTGCCTTCTGGGAACATTCCATTGCTGTTAGTATCGTGGAGATACTACCTACCGTAAAATCAGCGGTGTGAAGTGTCCTTTCGTGGCAAACTTTTGGAGGTCTACCACTTTCCAGTAAGTATAGATTGCAGAGCGCTATGGAACGATAAATAAATAAATAGGGTATCTTGATCTGTTTGTTAAACTTACGAATGCTGCTTCAAACTGGCCTTGAACCACAATTCAAATCGATTCGAGTTGTCGCTGATATGATTTGTTGCTGTTGTATTACACGGCGAAATTTGAATCTTACAGGTTATTTTCGTGTTAACAAGATTTCTAAAAAAGAGAACAGAATACCGTTTTGCATGCAAAAACGCATGATGAGTGAATATAAATAAGTATATGTCTATATATTGGTCACTAACTTAATCATATGGCAGATCGACAAGTGGTAAAACTGGCCTATCTTGATCATGTGACAGCATCTGACTGTATAGCTATTTTTCAAAATAATATGATGAAATTTATTTTTGATATATAGTATATATGATATTTTAAATGTAAAATTGATATTAAAATAGACTTTTTTCCAAAATTGTATTAAATTTGAATTAATTTTCGTTTATTTTGTGGTTTTTGTGTCTGTTTTTGGATTGATGTGTGTCGTATCCGTATCAGGTTTCTGGACGACGAACCTTCACTTTTAGAATTCGGTTCAGGTTTCGAAAGCGAAAATAATTTTTCTTTATCGATTCCTCTCGGGTCGTGAATAACCCGGCAGGTGGATAATTCTAATTGCGCTTCTAGGTTAAATGGCAATTGTAGTTTGTATTGCTGCATATTATCATTTCTCTTGTTTTCTGTTTATTTATTTTGTATTGTATATATATACATAGATATTGTTTTAATAATTCAAGGTTTAAAAATAACATTTTGAATGTGAATAAACTATAAAATGTCATGTAGACCAGGTTTCAACAACTTACAATCTATTCTTTCGTCAGTGCAAATAAAACGTATAATAATGACGTAATTTTTGTCTGATTTAAGGAGAAGTAATAAACATAGATACTTAATTAAAATTATTTATTTTCGGTCTAATTTAATAATATAGCATCTAAAACTGTATAAAATACCATCTTATAACATCGGAATTTATATAATTGCTTTAAAACTTAATGAAATAAATATAATTATTATAACTTTTTAATGGTTATAAATATTACTGCTTATACGTTAAAATAGATACATTTTAATACGAAATGTAACAGCCTTTATTTTGGAGACAATTAACTGTACGATTCAACATGAAACATGTCTTGATAATTATGATGTGAGTATCGCTGCCGAGGGACTGTACATAGCTTCCTCAAGATGCATGAATATTGCTTGTTATTTATATAAATAAAATTCGCCATTGTTCTCCATTCGTTTTTTATAATGTGAGTATTGTGCGATCGAGATGGCCAACCAAAGATTGGTGTATTGATATCACTGATCTCCTTTTTATAACTTTTGAGTTATGACACGATGCATTATTTTGTTGGTAAATGAATGTTTGGTTTTCTAAATAAAACTATATGCCGATTTTTTTTAATGCGGATGCACACTTTTAAATTTTCTTACCATCGTCTACTACGCGTGAAAATAAGCGACATTGACAACAAAGAGATTTTAAAATGATTGTGTCTTACAGTCCTACATCTAGTCGGGAAACAAATTTATTCAAAAACAACTCGAACCGGAGTCGGGTAGGCTTTGAAATAATCTGTTCGTTGCAGATAGCATTGACTCAATGTTTCAGTATAGGTTCTGAATCTAACGGGTGAGATTTGTTAACCGGTTTTTTCAATAGAATTCCACAGTAGTGTTTAATATGAAAAAAACAAACAAACGTTACATTTAAATATAAATGAGCGTATATATTTTCTTACATAAAAGATAAAGCGGTTATAAGAAATTCGTTATAGAACACTGCTTAGTAATATCGGGTTTCTGGTGGGTTTAAAATAGCAATTTTGAATTTGGGTAACTCCGGCAAGACTATAATAAAGATAAAAAAAAAACAATATTAACACAAAAATACGAAGGAACAATCCCTTGAGGTTGGTTTGAATATTTGCTAAAATTATCTTGTTATATTATTATGTTAAATATCCTCCTTTTCCACAAGTGTTTAAATGTTATTTTAAACCATATTATGCTAAAAATGTATATTTTCAAAAGTTTTTAAATAGGTATTATTCCGTTAAGTTATTTAATAAATAATATTTATTCAAACGAAGCAAATGGAGAAAAAACTCAAATTTCTTTGCATTAAATCTCTCATTATAAGTAACAATATTATATAAAGCTTAAAGTTATCCGCTCCGATGTATTTTTGTCTGTTACGTTTTAAAAGAACATTTGTATTTCTACTTATAAGGAAATAGGATATTTATTTCAGACTTTAAAGTAAGACCAAAAATCCAATACTCTGAATTTGAAAATGCGCTTTACATTCATATTACGTAACATAAATCTTTTTCAAAGTACTCAAAAAACAAAAAAGTTGGAAAAAATCGAAAGGGATTTTACAATGAAAATCCAGAAATAATGAAAATCTATAAGAAAAATTGTGTAATGTGTAGTGTGCAATATAATTGTCGATATATAGTGATTATTACCTAAGAGATTATTACCTAAGTGATTATTACCTATTCTTTATACATAATAATTCTTTAAATATACTTTAGACATAAGGATATCTTGTCTGAATTTTTATTATACACTATTAAAAATTTTGTGGTAAATATTAGGGTGAGCAAAAAGTTCTGGGAAATTTTTAATCTAATAGTTACCAGAATTTGTATCGTGTATAGGAATACCAGTGGAATATCTATTGGAGTTCAGGAATTTCGGCTCCAAAATCCCTATTGAATAGTATGATTTGCGTGTGTTGATCCCGCATTATTGGAGAAACGGTCTAACGATTATGAAAGCCGTCGATGAGAATAATGAGGGTGAAGGTGCTGGTACGGCAGAACGATGGCTGAACGATGATCTGGCAGAACAATGGCAGAAAGTCGTGGAATATGATGGTCTCTAGTTTGAAGAATAGTGCATGTTGCTTTTGCTGGTAATTTGCGCATAACAACGAAACTTTAACAAATTGTTTTGTTCAACCTAGTAGAATCAACTTTTGCTGTTGTTGTAGTTGCAACAAAAAGATGGTAAAATATCGCTCCACCAATTGAAGCTCCAGTGGAACCATGGCTCCAAATGTTAAAACACAACTTCTCCATCTTACAGTGGCAGCTGCTACAGCCCCAAAAGTTGGTTTAACTCACCACGAAAATTTTAACGGTGCATATGCATGGAATAAAAAGAAGTAAGATGTATGTTCATTGTTATGAAGTTAGTATTTAGATAAATAAATAAAATTAATGACGATAGTAATTAAATTAATATTGATTAAGTATAGTAACATATTAGAAAAATATTCTGCAGAGATAAAATGAAAAATCTTAAAATAGGCAAACGCAAACAAATAATTTAAAAGCGTAAACAGCCGTTTCGTTTGCAGCTTACAGAATAATTTTAGGTGCTGTAATGAAACGTTTTACGTTGTTTACCTGAATTATAAAACTTCTGAAAGCTCTTTTATAGAATTTAAAAGCTGCAAACATAAGATGGTGAAAGCTTGCTCAACCATTAGGAGCTTCAGTGAAACCATGGCTCCATATCTTGGAACACGATTTCACCATCAGCTTCTAGAGCCCCCAAATAAGTTTTTTTTTTATATCTTACCGCACAAATGTCTACCCTATATATCGGGTGATCCAAAAAGTAAAAAAAATAAATAAAAATTAAATTAATAAAAAAGTAGAGGCGGTAGAACAATATCATTTTCACATAAATACACAGAAATACATGGATTTTTTTAATAATACACACGATATATATATTAGGGTGGATCGAAAAGTATAGGAAAAATATTTTTTTTCGAAATTACTTTTGGCGCGGGGTGCAAAAGTCGCCTTTTATGTATATTAGTTTACATCTTTCTTTTTATTGAAATCCATTCATATCTTCCGGTGCCCCAAGTGCCCCAAAAACAGTTAAAAATTGAAACTTTTATGAAACCTTATATTTTTATTGATTTATTTATTTATTTATCTGTTATTACATTTGGCGCCGGATGAGAAAGTTGTGTATTGGGTGTACTACCTAATTCTGTAGTTTACATAATTTTTTATCGAAATCCATTCATATTTTCCGGTGTCCCAAGTATAGTTAACTAATTTTTAAATTACGAAAATTTCTTACAAATTTGGCAAAGTGTTTAATTAATAAAGTATAAACTTATAAATAAGTATAATTTTATAACAATATATGAAGTATAAATTTAAAAATCAAAGCACTAAATCATATAAATTATAAAAATTGAACTTACATAGCAAATTGTTTACTTGTTTTAATTTGGAGATTTGCATATTTCTAAAGTTTGTAATCCTTTTTAGGATTAAAATGTTTGATATTGATTCTTAATTTTATTATATTTAGTATGAAACCGTGTCTCTTTTCTTCTCCAGAGACACTTTCTGATGCCTCAGGCACTATGCGAATGCATCTTTTAACAGCTTGGGTATGGCATGGATATTAGACCATTCCTTCGTTTTTCCTACTTTTAAGATGGCCTCGATTTCTTCGTAAGGCACATTCATCAAAAGAGGTGGTTCAAAACGTCCAACTTATTGCCTGTCACTAAATGCACAATAATCCTTTGCTTTGAAGTGCATTTTTGGTACTTGAAAAATTCTTACTTCTGGTGATCCTTTATTTTCATTTCTAGCATAAATTAGCTTTTGTATTGCTAAAGACCTGATAGGGTGATAGGCTTTCTGTTGTCTGAGAGCATTGACAATAACAAATTTTCAGGATGACAAAAGAAGCTATTTCGTTGAACAACAGCGTCTACAATAATTCTTGTATTGGATTCCAAATATCTAGAAAATGTCATACGTTTCCAAATATGCCACCCTTCTTCTGTTATGGAGGGCTTTGATATGGAACCATATAGGTCCATACTTTCATAATATATGTTGTAAGAATAATGAGAATCTCAGATTTATTTTGTGCTGCCACCTACAACCTTAACATTCTACCTGCAGTCGTTAGCCATCTTGAGTAAACAACTGGATCACGATTTTTAAATGCCAGGTCAGAACCACTTTTACCACGTGATATTGCTACGTAAATATCCTGATGTGTTTATGCTGTAATAATTTTTAAAATGTAACAATGCTGATCCTTGTTGAGAACCTTTCTATCTATGTTATGTGGAATATTCTCCACAAGCATTGAAGAAAAGGAAGCGACAGGTAGCTCCTCGAAGATTTTGAGTGTTGTACCAATTGGACCACAAAAGGCTTCAGAAACAATTGTTGTACCATCTAAAATATTTAGCAAATGTCTTAAAGGCAACTCATTTGTATGAAGCAAACAAATGCACCTTTGTAAGGTACTATTGAATTCCAGCTCCATCAGGCAAATAACTCTTCCTTTGTGCCCAATATTTACATTTGTTCCGTCGAATCCAATTATTGTAAGCCCAATGAATTGTATCTTATTTGATTAAAAAAATTGATTATTGTTTCTTTTATAGCTTTAGCTTCTCTTGTTGCAAATGTAACGTGTACAATATGCATAGAGTCGGGTTCTTTTACAAGAGTATAATGTTCCTCCATTGTGATCTTTGTGTAGTACATTGGGCTCTTCATCACTTGCACTTTTGTATTGTCTTTTTTCCATCGTAAAATAATCCGGTTCAAATAGACAGAGACACAGCTAAACTGCTCGTCTCTGCAACTAAATTTCGATCCTTAGTACGCTGTCGACAAATTTTGTTGCGATCTACTACATTCGAAGTCTCTGATTTGTTTACAATTGCAATATCTTGTAAAACAGCACTGGCAAATTGAAGCAGCTGTTCTATCCAAAATTCCGTACATAACAATATGGCATAAGAAAATTATTTTACACATTTAAGAATAAACGATAAACGATTTTTCATCCTCTGGATCTACTTTTAACGCTATACAAATATTTTCTTCAACTCTTATTTTTACTTATAACTTTTAGTTCAAAATTTGCATAAAAATCAATTTTCGGCAAATATTTAAGTGTCTTGCGGCACCCGTAAAAAATTGATCGAAGTGGAAATTTATTTGCATGTATGCTACTATGCTTAAAACACAACTTTCGCTCCCCGTGCCAAAAGTAATTAAAGAAATAAATTTAATAATTTAAAAACAAAAAAAATTATAATTTTTCAAAAAACTTTCTATTTTTAACTATTTTTATGAAGCTTGGGGTACCGGAAAATATGAATAAATTTACAAAAAAAAAAGAAAAAAAAACATTTAAAGTAATATACATAAAAGACAACTTATGCACCACGCGCCAAGAGTAATTAAAAAAAAATAAAATATATAAATTTTCATAAAAATTTCATTTTTTAATTATTTTTGGGGCGTTTGGGGCACTGGAATATATGAAACTGCAATAAAAAAAACAGATGTAAACTAATATACATAAAAGACAACTTTTGCACCCTGCGCCGATTCGATTATCCCCATTTCGATTTTTCGATCCACCCTAATATATATATATATATATATATTATTTTCTGTCTGCCTTGGATCAGATTTACCTAGAGCTATTGCTTGGCTCTGCTTTTAGCATCTTGTTTTATTCTTATTAAGTTTAATTCCCTGGTGATTGGTGTCTATTTTTTAATCTATTATTGATGTATTATAACTCATTTTTTGGACATCTCAATTTAACATTACCATTTTTGTACTTCGATACTCGACGAAATAACATTTCTTTTTTTTTGGGGGGGGGGGGGGGATTACGTTTATGAACCTCCTCTGAAAAATCTATACTTTAATCATAATTTCTTATTTTCAATTTCCTGTGTTTAAGTATTGTATTTTTTTTCCAGCTTTTTTTTATATGTCATTTTCTTTTAATTATATATAGATAACATATTTTTAATAATTAACCTATGTTAAATTTTTACTGAATTTTTCCACATAATTTTACTATTTTTAAGTCTTTAAAAATGCTATTATTCTTCTTTTTACCTTTTCAATAAATCTATATATTCTACGCGTCAGTATTTTATTTTCATTTTGGCAGTAATTTTTCCTTTCGGCGTCCGTAATTTAAGTTCTCTTTCAATATTTTCAATGTATTCCAATTCTAAACGTTCTATTTGGCCGCAAACGTTCTAGAATTTTCTCCCTTCCTTCTTTTCGGGAACGGTTTTTCTCCATCTTGTTTAATCCGCAGTAATTCCGAAAATTCCAGGTTTTGATTCGATAAAATCAATTTGTACTTTTCCGCGAAAGGGTTTAAATCCAATTTCACGACTTTCGAAGGGAACTTTCCAGTGATTATGCCTGGTAAAAGTAACCCCGATTTCAGAAGAATGTTTCCTGATTTTTTAGAATTTCGCCGTAAAGATTTATATATATACAGGGTGTTCCAAAATTCGACCGACAAATTAAGGGGGATGATAGAAGGCATCAAGAGGATGAATACTTACTATAGAAAATGGGGTCGCAAACCACGTTTAGTGGGAGAATATCGCAAAAATAGTTGTGAAGGGTGTGACGCCGAGTGGAACAAAAAAGGCCAATAATAAATAGAAAAAACATTTTATATGACATCAAGCATGATTACAATGCATTGTAGTTCAACGTCAGAAAGAAGACGACGACACATTTTTATAGAAATTGTTCGAAGTTGCGGCCACGAAGGTCATTGCACAGTCTACACTGACGGACGAAGGATTCCCACACGCGTTAAAAAGTATTCCTATAAAAATGTGTCATCGTCTCCTTTCTGACGTTGAACTGCAATGCATTGTAATCATGCTTTTCGATAAATAAATATTTTTTTCTGTTTAATATTGGCCAGTTTTGTTTCACACGACGCCACACCCTTTATAAATATTATTGCGAATTTCTCCCACTAAACGTGGTTTGCGACCCCATGTTCCATAGTAAGTCTTCGTCCTCTTGGTGCCTTCTATCTGTATCACCCCTCTTAATATGTCGGTCGAATTCTGGAAAACTCTGTATATCATATATGTAATAAAAAATGAAATCTCATGTGTAAAAATTAATTAAAAAAATTCCATAAACAAGCATTAGACAATGGAGAGTAAAAAAAAAAAAAATAGAACTATTATTGTGTTGTGGAAATTTCAGAGAAGACTGATAAACACAAATCATATTAAAAATGTTATCTCATCGAATATTGTTGAGATAAGATTTGAAATGAGAATATTATGCTCCTTATAACATATCGAAAAAAAGTTCTAGAAGCATTGAAATATAATAAGATAACCAATAAATTAATGAAAATTCAACAAATATACACAAACCCAAACATAGAAAAAATAAGTAGAATAATAAATAACACTCTAAAAATTATGTACGAATATATAAAATATGATATGAGATTAAAAACATGCATTCGAGTGAATAATAGAGAAATAATGGTAGAAAATCAATAAGATGAGTACAAAATGATGATTTAATGATAAATAGTACAGAAGCTATTAATTTAGCTATTAAAATACGGAAAAAATATTGTTTTTTTAAATATCTGAAACATATGCTATTGCTTCTCATTTGTTTTGAACTGCTATTTCACGCTGCAAGAAAGGTTATTTTCAAGGCTGAACGTAAACCGCAAATGGAAGTATTGGGAAGAATATTCGGATAGTAATGTGCGATAGGTGTTTTAAATAGTAGTGAAGTATCACAGAATTGAGAACAACTATTTTTAGAGCACCTTCATTGATGGTATTCGAGATGAAATCTAGAGTGTGACATACAAATGATGATAAGTTTGTGAGTTGACAAAGTTACGACAGATGAACTACCACGCGGTGTGTTATCGAATTATTAACTCTTGAAAATCCTGCTTATGAGAAATTACCAGTTACTGCTTGTTATATGATAATGCTGGTTATAGCAGCTAAAGAAATCTATGGAGAAGTAAAACATTTGTGGTATGAAATTATACTGTTGTTATAAGTAATTTGAATTAAATATCTACGAAAAAAAAATGAATGAAGATGCATGTTGAAGATGTATTTCATTTAAGTATTATATATACGAATACATACATCAACAAAACAGTATTTTAACAACTATCAATATTATTATTCTGCGGATTTTTTAATTTTAAATCCTATTATGCCCAAAATCTTAAATTTCGGGTTTTTTTTCGGAATTATTACTTTCTTCTATCTTTACAAGAAGAAAGTATTGGATTCATGAAAATTTTCGACTTCTGATTTTCGACGGATTTATACGCTTTAGAAGGTCCCGAACACGATTTGACTGTTTTTAGAAAATGTCTGTCTGTGAATCTGTCTATCTGTCTGTCTTTATATGACAAAACTTTTGTGGGCGCTCTACCTCAAGAACTAATGCACGAAATTTCATATAACTTTAGATTCAGTTAGTCCTTGATATAAATTGCTGCTGATTAGTTTTTGGTGAAAATCGCCCAACAGGCGGCGCTGCTATGCTGCATTTTTCACGATTTCCGCAATAGCTCTATCTCAGGAACTAATGCACGAGTTTTCATCAAACTTCAGATTTTCAGTTAGACCTTGACATAAATAGACGCTGATTAAGTTTTGGTGTAGATATCCCAACAGGTGGCGCTGCTATACCACTTTTTCATGTTTTTTATGATAGCTATATCTCAAGAATAATTGCACGAAAGTTCACAAAGCTTCATATTCTGTTAGACCTTAACATAAATAGATGATTCTTACGTTTTGGTGAAAATAGCACATCAGGTGGCGCTGCTATGCTAATTTTTTTCATTATTAACACGATAACTACATCTCAAAAACAAATGCACGTATTTTTATTAAACTACAGATTGAGTTAGACGTTGACATATGCTGATGTTGATTAGGTTTTGGTCTAAATCTCCCAACAGGTGACGCTGCTATGCTGCATTTTGCAGGATTTACACGATTTTAGCAATAGTCATATCTCAAGAACTAATGGACGGAATTTAATAAACTTTAGATTCAGTTAGACCTTGATATAAATTGGTGCTGATTGTTTGTTTTTTGTATGCGAAACCTGTGTGAGATAGAAGAAAGTTTTGCGATTGACACATCTGACTAGTTATGTTAATGTAATGATATTTAAAACAAACTTTTGAATAAAGGCAATTTTTGGTGAAAATAAAATGCAGAACATATTTCAATTTATTTGCTTTTAAGCTTATTACTATATGTTTAGGAATATTACATAAGCCTTAAACCTTTCTTTAGATTATTTTTTATTTGCTTTCGACTTATGCAAAGCATATTAGTATTTTTCTTTTTTCAGATATTCATTTCTGACTTGAAAATAACACCCAAAATTCAATACAGAGAATTTGGAAATACACTTTACATTCATATTAAGTTACATATATTTCTTAACATATTTTGAAAAACAAAAAGTAGTGAAATGTAAGGGCATTTAAAACAGTAAAAAGGCAGTAATAAGAAACTGTTGGTACGAGGAAGATTTTGGTATTATCGATATAGTGATTTATATTCTTCATACAACAAGAATTTTCTAAAAAGTCTCATTTAGATATCTACGAAATAAAATAAATGTGTAGGTGCACCTCCTTGAAGTAAAACATACAACTAATTACACTATTGTATAAATTGAAAATAGTTTTCGCAAACCAAATTCACAACTATTGAATTTTATGTTTTTACCAACACTTAATCTGAAACTGAAATAAATTTTTCTTCATCACGTATTACAACTTTGAGTAATTGCTGTAAAAGTAAAAATATTGCAAAGTGACCAAGTTTATTGGTATTTAAATGGTTTATTGATATTTAATTTAGTTTTTCATAATTAAATAAGTAAGCAAAACTTAATTAACCAAAGATGCGTTATTAAAAGAAATATAAAAAACTTACTGATCTCGTAGAATTTAACATGGATTACCACACACAATCCCACCCGCCAATGGCTTCATTTGCAATGACAGAGTGTGTGATTTCAAACAGGTTTTGCCTGGATAACTGATTGTCGTAACTGTTCTTTATTGATGCTTAATTATTTATAAGTCCGGTTTGGATTACTCTTTGCTTTTTTAAAATAGCAGATTGTTTCTATTATGTAGCAAATATGACATAATATGCATTTTTCAAATTATATAATTATGAAACGTACGTGGTAAATCATTTGTGATTACATTTTGTGTTGCAGCCTGAAAAATATTTTATAAAACACTCATTGACTTATCTCTTCTAAAAATCGTGTTGGCCAATATTATTAGATCATTAACAAATTATATAAAAATACCAAATAAAACCTTTGTGTAAGAATATTAAAACGCAGAAAACGAACGTTAGAAATGCGCAAATAAAATACAAAAAAGCAGCAAACAGCTGTTTTGAATCCACAAGAAAGATTCGTCTTCAGTGCGACAAAGAGCAAGCACAGCGTGTTAGAGAAGGCCAAACTGGGCAAAAAGGAATTATTACCCCATTTCAAAAAATCTCACTTCGTAGCCAATGACTTATCTAGTACTCCTGATTTTTCAAGTACTTGGAAAGCATTAATTTAATTTCCTTTTTTTGGTTTCCTTTTGTTTATTTCGTACTTCGGTAGATGTCTCTACTTGTCCACTCAATAGTTTCATGCTGCTTTCTTCTCATTTCTTGCTTTTTGGCGCGTTCTCTACCCGCATCGGGTATATAAGCCACCGCCTCTCTGTCGTTTTAACCAGTCTTGCTTTTTCTAGCACGCTGTGCTTTGCTCTTTGTCGCATTGAAGAAGAATCTCGATTGTGGATCCGAAACAGTTGTTTGCTGCTTTTTTGTGTATTATTTGTGCATTTTTAACGTTGGTTTTCTGCTTTTTAACATTAATAAATTAGTTACCAATCTTGCTTAATGAAAATGATATAAATTATATAAAGTTCTTGAATCCTAATTTCATCTTACTTTGAAAAACATGAATAATTTTGTAAAATAAAATTCAAATTATATTACTAAAGAGCGTTTTTTATCATACACTGTACAAACAACAATATATAAAACCCAGTACTTTCGAACACTAACGTGTTCGACATCAGGGATAAAAATCGTTAAAAATGTTACAAAAGAGAGGTCGTGTTCACAACTTTATAGTTGTTGGACTGTTCCAAATGTGAAAAGAATGGAGGTGGGGAAGACATGTTACTCCGAACTCTTCTCTACTTTAAACTGGAGTAGGGATTAATGTTACTCCCAGCAAATTGTTCCAAATCCTCGGGATATTGTATAATTATGTATCATTACACATAAATGTACTTCGACAGAGAATGTCTATTCACTCAATAATTAATAATTTTTGATAACCTGATAATTTCCCAATGATTTCAGATCTTTTATAATATCTTGTTCTTGATGTAGTTTAGAAATCGCCGTTCGATTTCGATTTAGTTTGATATGAATCTTACTGTTTTGCAAAAATGCTTAAATTTAAGTTTATTTTATTTCTTGTTTAATAATCATTTTATTGTAATATATTTTTGAAAAATATATATTTAAGATTTTTTGGTGGGATAATTAGAGAATATAACCATCTGCCTTCGAATTTAAGATCTTATAAGTTTAAGAATATTATATGTATCTTAAACTTTTCTATTCTATTACATTTTTTATGGTTTTGGCTCTTACGAAAAATATTGTATTTCTTTTTTGAAAGAAATAACATATTCAATTCTGATTTTAAAGTAAAAACCAAAATTCAATATGGAGAATTTTGAAATTCATCTTACATTCGTATTAAGTTGGATATATCTTATTTTCAGGTATTTTAAAGAATAGGACTATTTTATGAGGCATAAAGCAGAAATAATAAATATTTGATTTTCTAAACATCGATGCACTTCCATAAACTCTAAGTAAGAACAAAAAATCATGCGCCAACCATATATTATGTATGAGGCATAAAGCAGAAATAACAAATATTTGATTTTCTAAACATCGATGCACTTCCATAAACTCTAAATAAGAACAAAAAATCATGCACCAACCATGGATTATGAAACTCTTCCCAATATTTCCAGAATATTTTAATAAAACTTCATCGTTTAATAAAGTGAAAGATGAAAGTAATGTTTAAGTAAACGATTTAGAAAACGCATAACACATTTTAAAACCCAATTTCAGCAATTGACATATATAGCCTAAAACCATACGAATTCGTTTGTGAATATCTGTATATGATCTGTAGGATTCCATATATACTGCATATTACGCAAAAATATTTTGTTTCTGTTAGGAACTGCAGTTGAAAATTACCCTTTAGCAATTTCCATCAATAAGCGGAAATTTTCTTGAATTCTTTTGTGTAGCCCTGTATATGATCTATAGAATTAATACATAACTACTAATATGCAAAAAATTGGTTTAATTTAAAAACACAAATCACAAACGCTTTCCCAGGAATCAGCTCTCCTAGCTCATAGACAGTACTGTAGCCGAAATATTTTGTGTGCCTTTGTGTGCCTTTTGTGTAGATGAACGATAAATGCTAGGAATACAATATTCTATAGTAATCATCTTGTAGTGAACCTCAGTCATGTATATCAATTTTATTATATTTAAAATAGAGCAACAGCATTGAAACATACTGCAAACGATATTTCCCCTTAGACCCTAATGTAACGGCATTTTGAGTGCCCCTGTAAATGAACTTATAAACGCTGCATACTTCATTTTCAATACCGAACATGCAAAAGTAAACCTCATTAACGTTTATCAATTACATGGCAATGCAAATATATTTACGTGCGTTAGAGCACGGACAGACGGCAGACAGACAAACAGACGACCGAGGGACAGACAAACTGAATTCATAAACGCTGTCATCTATGTTAGAAGGTGTTAAAAAGACAAATGTTTCTTGATCTACGAAAATATAATATAACAACGAAAGATAACATACAATAACCTCTTCCGAGTTAGCCACGGTTTCGAGAAGTGTTCATTATCTTTAGATACCTCAGAAACTAATACATTTTCGCGATTTAAAAAAATATTTATAAGAACAAAGTTTTTCTATCTGTCAATGATTTTCGGAAACGTTTTCGAGTAATTTTCATACTGTGTTAATCAGATTTTTCAAACCGGAATATCGGTTTTTAGGTTATTATCGATTTTTAATAAAACATTTTCAGTTGCGTAACTGAATTTATGCATGCGAGAATAACAAAGTAATAATAATATAAATGTTAATATTGGCTGTTAATTTATCATGTTTGTCTGTAAAACATGTTAGTTTAACATGAAAATATTTACAAGAGAATTGACAGCACCCGATAAATCTATATTCCGGGAAAACTGATTAATAAACTACTCGGAAACGATTCTAAAAATCAGTGTCTGCAACAGAAACATTGTTTTCACGAATACTTCTTTAAATTACGAAAATATATTGGTTACTGTGGTTTTTAAAGATAAAGAAACATTTTCTGAATCGTGGGTAACTCGGATGAGCTTATTGTATACTTTCGTTTGTGGTTATGTCGTATTTTTCTACATTAAAAAACATTTGTATTTTTTTATATTATGTACTTCTACTGACGTCTGGATCTATGCCTATCAAATGCTGTTTGACAGATTTTTGAAAAAGTCCTTCGAAATGAATTATTATTATTTCCTTTACAGCCTTTTCTGCTTTTTTACGATTCGATATTGCTTGGTTGGCAATAAAGAGATCATATGAGTTGTAATTTTCCAATTGAGTGAAAAGGTGTCCATGCCGGGATTCAAACTCGGGACATCCTGGCGTAAGCTGCCAAAGCTCTGCCAACTGAGCTATCCTGGACGATTCTGGTGAACACATTTCACCCAGCTAACCTTATTGATCATGGTATCTGGTCGGCTATCTGAAATAGCTAAATAGACTAAATCCCAAGTAATTTAACTATAGTAGACGCTGGATACGCAGTTACATTTGATTAATTTTAACGCAATTATTCTAGTAAGTAAATAATACATATGTGTTGTAGTTTTCGAACTAAGTAAAAAATTGTCGAGACAAGGATTCGAAACAGGGATCTCTTGGTTAAGGTACCAATGCTCTGCGATTTATTCTGTTGCGCTGTTTCAGGTAACAGACCAGATGCCATGATCAATAAGGTTAGCTGTGTGAAATGTGTTACCAAGATTCGTCCAAGATAGCTCAGTTGGCACAGCTTTGAGAGCTTAAGCCAAGAGGTCCCTGGTTCGAATCCTGATCAGAACACTTTTTTACTAAGTTGGAAAATTACAATTGATATGAATTATTTACCCATTAGATTAATTGTGGTAAAATTAACCACGAATAAGAGCATTGTCCATTCCGCACTCAGCGATTTTCTCTGCAATAATTCCGGGGGTATCTGAAAAACTTTTACAGTATTAATTGAAAACCGCATTAACTGAACCTCTATAGGAAAATGTATAAAGATTAAATTTTCCATTCAATTACATTTCGATGGATTTTTTCTCAGAATGTAGCGAAATATATGTGATTCTTTAGTTTAATATAACCATATGGCATACCATTTTTAAATCTATTTATTTCTTTAAAGTAAGGCTCAAAATTCGATACAGGTGTATTGAAATTGCACTTTGCATGTATATTCTGCTACACATCTCTTTTAAAAGGTATTTTTAAAAGCAGAAAACGAAAAAGAAACAAGAGCATTTAAAGTTTAAAAAATCTATAAAAGGAGCAATTCTATAAGAAAATAAGGAAGTTTTAATGAGAAACATAATATTGATGTGAGATGTAATCTTTCAAACTGAGCGAAAGAGTCCGGCCCAGATTTACCAATTTGAATAATTGTGTCAAAATGAATTTAAGTTAATACTGATATGTTGTTTTATAGTATTCATATATTTATATTTTTTCAGCACACTTCGTTATTAACCTTCTCACCGCTGTGAACTGATACATCCGTTCACTATTTTGTAGTTTTCACTTCAAAAGAAGCATTGTTTAAATTAATATAGGTCTACAAATATAACACAGTTTTAAAACAACGAGTCATGATTAAAACTCTCAAAAATTATACTCATATACATAATTAATTTTTTATATCAAGTTTGAAAATTCCTCTTTTTTTAGAATTTTTAAACACTTACAGGAAACAACACAACAAATTTGCCCTTTTGCTCGGTGATCATGGGGTTAAGGGTTCTCTCAATAGTCCCCCACTAAGAAACTGGAATATTTCTAAAGCTTCACGAATACGTTGTCCAAGCATTTCAAGTAGAAAGTCACATTTAGATTCTTAAGAATCGTATAGCATTCTATGTTTTCCTGCAAATTTGATGTATCTAAAATTATTGGCGACATCTACTCGATGACTGACATTTTTTTTTTTTCATATATTCCGCAATTTGTCTGAAAAAGACAATTTTGCTGTTATTTTCAGAAAAAAGGATTATTTTATAGAAAACCAAAAGCTGGCTGGAAAACCAATAGGAAAATTTTATGGGAAAATATAAACCTGCTAATAGATTTCTTCCCAATTTCCCAACAAAAGTAACATTAATATTTTTCTCTCTCTCAATTTCTCGCAAAAAAAAAAAAAAAAAAAAAAAAAAAAACTTCTAATCTTAACTTTACTTGTGAAGCAATTTACTGAATGGTAGATATTCTTATTTATTATTTATTTTTTTACATTTTAATTGCCTGTTTTGTAATTGAAAATATATGAAAACCAATGGAACCATGCGAAAATTTTGCACTGCAGTCTAATATTTTTTAGATGCAGGTTTAAACTTTTAAAAAAATTAAGGACTAAAAATTTCTGCAAACAACATTAGTGAAGCTGGAATATCATCTCGTTTATTCCATCAAAGTTTCATAAAAAACTGACTAAAGATAGCAAACGAAAAATATTATCAATTGTATTTTAACTGCATTAGAGGGTGACATCATCTGTTTCGGAAAAAAAAACTTGGGATAAAGAAAAATAAATTGAGCATTTGAATTTAAATTTTACTTTTTAATCGTAAATATAAAATAAAACCGTGTAGCAACTATGTCCCACATTATCGTTATTGAATAATTTTATAAAAATCATTGTTGCGGGATTTTACTTTTCTGGCAATATTAATATGAGGAAAACCTTTCATTTCATTTATAAAAGCAATGCCAATTTAATTTTTAATTACTTGCATTTTTTAATCAAAATACATGCTCTAACGAAATATGAGTGATCTATGTCAGAAGTCGCTTCAAAATATTTTCATGTGGTATCTCATTTAACGTTCTGCGTTTTTTGTTTACTTAGAAAAAGCGATGTTGACAATAACAAGAAATAACATATAGGATAAAAGAATAGCCTCGTTCATTCATACCTTATGTATAATGTCACGCTTTATAAATTAAAAATTCAAGTTTCATATCAAATTACTTTTGATTAAATAAAAAGAATAAACTCATATGAGGGCGTCGGGTCAAGAAAGTGCTAAGCCACATTTTTGGTAAAATAAATCTAACACTGTAATCTATTGCTTAATATTGTAAATTGTAATACCCAACATATAATTTGTTTCTAATGTCACTTGGTGGCAGCCTTTGTAACAGGTTTCGTTTTTGCCCCAGATGTTTATGCCCCCAATGAATATAGCCAACTTACAAAAAACGTAATAGTAATATCATTAAAGTAATGCCATATTGTTACTCAGAATATCTCAACTGTTACTAAGACACTGGCGAAAAGACTTAAGGTTATATATCTTGATTTGAATATTTGTCAAATTTTCAAATTGAAATATCTGAAAAGTTAAAAAATATGGCTTGGCACTCTCTTGCCCCGACCCCCTCATATGTGTTAGTATAATGATTCTTAAATTGGTGAAACAAAAGATGTATTCTCTCCAATTTCATTTTATTGCCGAAACGTCAGTGAAGGCTTACTGTTGAGACCCGAAAAGTTTTTGGTTTCTGTCTGTCTGTCTGTCTGTTTGTCTGTCTGTCTGTTTGTCTGTCTGTCTGTTCCGCGATAACTGCCGTAAAAATGATCCGATTAGGTTGATTTTTGGTGGGTATGTTGATGAGATACCCGGAATTAGCTGTATAGTTTTTGGTTAAATTTGGTTCATTCGTTCGAAAAATATAGAACATTTCTTTTTAAATTATAATGTTTTCCTATGGGACTGCAGACGATTTTCAAATTTAATTTTTAACTGAAATGGAAATCGCATATTTGAATAATGGATTTCAACGTAAAATTATGGATGTTGATTTTCGATATGGAGGTTTTAAATATATCCAATAATTTTGAAAAATTGACGATATATTTATTAGAATTGAGATATTAATTGTTTAAATGATTGGAAATTTTTTTGCATCTGTTCCGGAAATATAAAACTTTTATTTTCATGTTTTTTACAAATTTTAAAATGCCTTTCTTTTTACTTTGCTCTTTAATTTATCAGTTGCCTAGCAACGATATTTCAAAGAAGATATAATAAAAGCAACACGCACAATTTTGTTCCAATAATTTATTAGCAAAATAAATTTTTGTATTCTATTGACATAAATGAAGAATTTATTTTAATAAAAGTTTTTTTTTTTTTTTATCTAAAAAGTTACAAGAATAAGAAGTTCATAAGAATTTCAGAATATCATTGCATAAACCGTGTTTAATTTAACGTTTCTAATTTCTAAAACCTCCGAAGAATTATATGCCTGTAAATATGTATGCAATAGAAAAAAATTAAATTGCGGATTGTAAGATGCTAAATAATATGAAAAGTGAGATTAAAAAACAGTGACTTGAGCTGACGTTGAGGCTCCTGATCTGCAGATTTACTAGTTGCCGAAACGTCAGTGAAGGCTTACTGTTGAGACCCGAAAAGTTTTTGATTTCTGTCTGTCTGTTTGTCTGTCTGTTCCGCGATAACTGCCGTAAAAATGATCCGATTAGGTTGATTTTTGGTAGGTATGTTGGTGAGATACCTGGAATTAGCTGTATAGTTTTTGGTTACATTTGGTTTATTCGTTCGAAAAATAGAGAACATTTCTTTTTAGGTCATAATGCTTTCCTATGGGACTGCAGACGATTTTCAAATTTCATTTTTAACTGAAATGGAAATCGCATATTTGAATAATGGATTTCAACGTAAAATTATGGATGTTGATTTTCGATATGGAGGTTTTAAATATATCCAATAATTTTGAAAAATTGACGATACACTTATTAGAATTGAGATATTAATTGTTTAAATGATTGGAAATTTTTTTGCATCTGTTCCGGAAATATAAAACTTTTATTTTCATGTTTTTTATAAATTTTAAAATGCATTTTTTTTTTACTTTTCTCTTTAATTTATCAGTTGCCTAGCAACGATATTTCAAAGGAGATAAAAATAATAAAAGCAGCACGCACTATTTTGTTCCAATAATTTATTAGCAAAATAAATTATTTTTGTATTCTATTGACATAAATGAAGAATTTATTTTAATACAAGTTTTTTTTTTTAATCTAAAAAGTTACAAGAAGTTCATAAGAATTTCAGAATATCATTGCATAAACCGTGTTTAATTGAACGTTTCTAATTTCTGAAACCTCCGAAGAATTGTATATGCCTGTAAATATGTATGCAATAGAAAAAAATTAAATTGCGGATTGTAAGATGCTAAATAATATGAAAAGTGAGATTAAAAAACAGTGACTTGAGCTGACGTTGAGGCTCCTGATCTGCAGATTTACTAGTTTTATAATAACATGATGTCTAAATGAGAATTGTTAACAAACTTTTAATGCTTGGAGCAATAATAATCTTCTTAGAAAATTTCCTTTCGTGTTCAAATAGCAATTTTACAAATATTTGAATAACAGAACGTTAAAGTAGAGAAAATTCAATTAATTTCAAATAATTTGTTCCACGTAATTTTCAAAAGTAATATTATGTTTTATAGGAAATGTAAAGTTTCCCGACGGCTTTATTCATAGCAAGTTTTAACGGAATTTTGAAAGAGACGAGATTATTTTCATATTTCATAAATTTATTATATATAAATAAAACAGACATCAAGATATAATTTTTTCATGTATTACTTGCTAAATGATCTATTTAAGCAAAAGTGGTTTGACGCAACAAAGTGTTTATTACCCCTTATTATTATTCACACTCACTTTAAACAACATTGTTACCAGAAATGCTCAAGTTTGTCAGAATACAATAATGAGCAAAAGTTTTGCAATTTCAAACTATATTCGATACTATGAATATTTTAGAGTAGTGCTATCTTAACATTTATATAAATTATTTCTGATGTCAACCACCCATTTTTTATACACATAAAACAAGTCGTTGGGGGCCAACGTAATACTTACCCATCATGGATATGCATAATATAAAATAGGAAAATAAAACATGTGTAAACTATTTATAAAATGCATTGCAATTCGAATAAAATGGTAGCTTGATGACGTCATAAACTTTAAATGTTCTATTACCGAAGGGCGTAAAAGAAACATCCTTATAACTCCAAAAATGATAATCCTATTAACTAACAGTTTAATGCATCGGATTAAGCGTCTCATTTCCAATTAAAAAATATCTTTGAATTGAAATTTGAAGGAAATACGGGGCCATGAAAAATCGAAGACTGGAAAATAGGATTACAAATATCTCGGCAACTAATTATCCGATCGACTTCATTCTTTATGCAAAATTTATGTTTTTAATTGTATTTTATATTCTTTCCTTAAAATAAACAATTTCGAAAATTTTTATATACCTTTTAGCAGAACGAATATTTCGCGAGTCCAAAAAAAATTGTTCTGGATAATCGAGGTTACTGAAATTCATTAAGCATCTTTCCATTATTACATACTAAGTACAAACCAAATTTCAAGTCTCTATCTCAATTTCTTCGGGAGATAGAGCGTTTACAGACACTATTACAAACACACAGACTGACGGCAATTTTTTTTTTCTAAAAATATGTTTTTCAGAATCTCCAGTGTCTGAAACGTCAATTTTTTTTTTCGATTTTTAAGACGATTACAAGACTTACCCTATACTACCTATGATGGGTAAGTAAAACGCACAACGATTACAGAGGTATCATACGAAATGTTTTTGGACACGCTTTTGACATGCTACACTCGTATTCCGTAAAAACACATTATTTGATTAAAAGTTGCAGTTAATTAAAAATGAACGCAACATAAATTCTAATGATTCAATCATTAATTTTAATGATTTAATAAATTTAAAATGCATTAGTATAACTGCATTGATCATATAAACAAAATAAAATAAACAAAGTCTTACAAATTTATTTAACCTTTATACTCAAAAACACCAGTGTATTTATCCTATTACTCTAGAAAACAAATTAGTAATTGCGATTTTAAAAGGTTATTACCGTTAAAAGCCTACGCTAGTCACGCGAAGAAACGCTCAAGCTAATGTTAAGTCTATGGGAAGGTTCTTGCGCGATTTCTCACTCGCATTTTATTTTATTTTTTATTTTTTTTTATTTTTTTGCATTGGATAGCTGAGGCCGATCTCTGACGTTGTTAGTTTTTACGTTTTTTATTCTGGTTACAGTTTTTTTATAAGCGGGCATTTTCAATTTTGGAACCGGTTTGAACTTTTTCTGAAAGTGAAAGTACCCTTATATAAAAAACTGGAACCAAAATCGAAAAAGTAAAAACTAACAACATTAGCGATCGCCATTAGCTATCCTTTGCCAAAAAGAAATCATTTTAAAATATTAAAATGCGAGCGAGAAATCGCGCAAGAACCTTCCCATAGACTTAACATTAGCTTGAACGTTTTTTCTCATGACTGATGTAGGCTCTTAAATGAAAAATAGAAAAAATAAATGGCTATCTGACATGAATCTTAAAACAACTAGAAACAAGTTAGAAATTGTACGTCAAACGTGATAAATGAGATATGTGATCGCACTATAACTTGCGTCGTAAATATTCAGAGCTTGGTGGAATAGCTCTTCCACTCGTATGCAAAAATGCATGAATACAAAATTTATTTTATGTGCAGATTGTAATATTTTATGAAATTAGTTTTCAATACACTTTTACAAATAATTAATTACAATTCTGTTACATTAAAATTATATTACGCGCAAATATCCAATACAAGACATTATATAAAAAAAAAAAAATCATCGTTATTATTTCACTGAAAAAATTAATTATTTCGTCTGTTATTATAATTCGATTAATTTCCGTAACAAAATAAGTACATTTTAAGTTGGCAACATTTTATCTTTTGTTGACATTTACTTAAATTTCCAATGGGAAACTTAAGCCTAGATTTGACAATTTCAAAACTTGAAATCCATACGTAGACTCTTTTTCCATTTAATATCTATTTATTCGGAAACGTCTAGCCCGGTAGATTGTGATTGCTAAAATTAAACAATCTTAGTATAATAATGCAGTTTTTAAATTCAGTAATATTGAAAAAATAGGACTCCACCTTAAATTGGACGTAATCTCTATGGTAACCTAGAATCATTACCTATCATAGGATATCATTGAATTAATTGTACGTATGATAGGATTTAATAGAATGAAGAATACTTTTATTAATATCTTTTTAAGTTTTGATTCGATTTTCATAAAATTTGAAATGACACGATGAAATTATGCTACGATAATATATATTAAATTTCAAACCATTTGGTTGGGTAGTTTTTGCGCTGTTATACGTGGATAGACGGACAGACGAACGGACAGGACGACGATTATAGGTGCAACGTATTTATATAATCATCTAAACAAATAGTATCTATTGTATTGAGTATTGTATTGTATTGCTGTATTTATCTAAAATATAGCTGAGTCAATGTTGGCCAATTCAATTTTCTTCTGCCTTGATACCAATTCTGTGCTGTTGGCTGATGGTTGACGAAAAGATTCTAAGCACTGCAAAATTGAAATATTTCATTTGGAAACAAAAATATTTTATTTATAAAATAGTTATTTTTCTAAAACATTTAACTTGTATTTTCTGTTTTTCAATCCGATGTATATTTGTCGAGTTATTGGACCGTTTCCAGACTTTTAAATGGAAACGTTTCTCACTGCAATTTATTCGATTACAGCGAAATCTACAATTTCCCAAAGACAATGTCAAATTCAAAAGTTACGCCTTAATTTGCGTAAAATCCAAATCTGAAATAAAAAAGAGGGGTTTTATCATTTAAGATTTCAAAGTTACCCTCCCCGTAGGGGCAGAGTTGAGGTGGGCAATTTTGATATACATAAATATATTTTTCAAAAATATTGAAATGCATTTTTCTGTTTTTTAAACCGATATATATTTCTCGAGTTATTCAACCGTTTCCAGACTTTTCAATGGGAACAATTCTCACTGCATTTTACTGATTACAGCACCATCTACGATTTTCCAAAGAAAATGTCACATACAAAATTTTCGCATTTTTTTACGTAGAATCCGAATTTGAAATAAAAAATGTGTGTGTGTGTGGGGGGGGGGGGGTATCATTTACGATTTCCTAGTTACCATCGCGTTTCCCGCCGCTGTCAGAGTTATTGGGCAACTTTGATATCCCTAAATAGATTTTTCAAAAATATTGAATACATATTTTCCGTTTTTCAATCCAATATTTATTTCTTGAGTTATTTAACCGTTTCCAGACTTTTCGGACACCTTATATATATATATATATATATATATATATATATATATTATATGTTACTTGATGATCTCCTAAGAGAGAAATATCCCCTCCTCCATTTATTACATTAAATTTACAACCATTAAATTTTGACATATAAAATTTCAGTAAATGATGTAGGCTCCTAAGAAAAGAACAACTTTATTCACAAATAAAAAATAAATATAAAAAATTTCGATATTCTTCGAATTTTACTATTCTACATTATTACAATGTTTTTCTTCTCTGAATAAAATTGTTCTGGAATGCACTACTAGTACTATTGTCCGGGAATCTTTTTGAAACTCTTATTCAATAAAACTTTCTCAGCATGTTTCAGAGATTAATAGAAATTTAGAGAAAATCAAATAATACAACATTTGTTCGAAATTAAGAAGTACTAAAAAAAAAAAGTATTGTGTTAATTGAAAATGTTTAATTTTGCTGAAAATGTATAGCTATAATTGTCTGAGTGCAACGAAGACTCATACACAGCGCAGTATTACTTTGCCCCATATATAGCTACGATGGATATTAAAACCTTTCGTCAAGCATAACTCAAAAAATATTTAACGGATTTCGTTCAAATTTTTACAGCAGGTACCTATAAAGGTGACAACGACGTCTATTTATTACCAAGAATAAATGTCGAACCGTTTGGAAATTATATTAAAAAAATAGATAAAAAAGCACAATTAAAGTACATACGTCACGAAAATTTTGTGCGTACGTCATTTTCACCGGCGGGAAATTTTCGTAGACAATCGGAATTGAAAAGTTCATGGAGTACATGGAGCAAAAAATATGCACGCACTAATATTCAGCACAATAAAATATATTTCAATTTAGTAGAAATCGAAAATTAATCTGGATTTTTTTCTGTTTGAAAGAAAAACCCCGCAATAACTTGGTAGACTTGGTATTAGAGATTTGGCGCAAATCTCAGCAATAGCAGCTTTTTTTTTATTTCGCGTGTGTAAATTAAAAATATATATATATTTGGTGTTTAAATAAAAGGTTTCGATTTATGGCATTATTTCTTTTTTTTCTCTCTTTTTAGCATTTTAAATGGGATTAATGAAAGGCATGTATTTTAAATTAAATGAGTGAAAGGTTTACATTTAAATGAAATGAATTCAATATGAAAATGTTATAGGAACAATATTTGGCGATTTATCAACTGCGCCAGGATAACATAAAAGTGCCAATATATCAAACGGTATGTAGTATGTGAAATGAAACAATAATATTATAATCACCCGTCGTACAAGAAAAAAAAAACTAATATTCTGCATTCAGAGGGAAAAATTCATCTCCTGTGCCGTAAGATTTGGGAAGTTATTTTTTGGTGATAAGTTTTTCGATGTGATTGTTGGGATTTGCAGGATTTGGCTTACTTTTTCTAAATCTTATTTTTTTTTGCAGATGTAGTATTATGTAAATATATTTTTTTGCAGATATTTTTCTATTTTGTATATTTGGCATTCTATTTTGTATATTTTCTATTTGGCATTTGGAAAAGAGATTTTTACCTTTTTGTCTGTGCCTTCGGAAATATTAAAAAATAAAAAAAGATTTACATATATCAAGCGTATAATGTTAAGTTTTGCATTTTTATACGGACCACTTCTCCATTTTTAGATTTTTAATGCTATTTATTATTTACTAGCCGTTTATTAATTGTTTACAATTTACCCCCCTGACAATAACAATTATTTATCACAAAAATGCCTTTTAGGTTTGTTAAATAAGTTTGTTTATATATTTTCCTTACTTATTAAAATATCGAATATGACGATAAAATTTTATTTTAGCATCGTGGTTAAATTTTTAAGATGGTGCAAAAACATGCTTTAATAAACGTATGTTTGTAAATATTTGAAAAACATGTTTTACCGCTCTCTTGAAAAATTTTGTAAGATGCTAAAACTACCTTTTGGCACCATTTAAAATTTTTTTCGCCAAGGTAGAAAGACGAGTAAACAAACAGGTAGACAGACGGGTAGACAGACGAGTAGCGACATAGGTAGGCTGACGGGTAGCGAAACGAATAGACAGATGGCTAGACAGATAGGTAAAAAGAGGGTTGACAGAGGGATAGCGAGATAGGTCACGAGACGGGTAGCGACACCGGTAGACAGGAATGTAGCGAGAAAGGTTGCGAGACGCGTTGCGTGGTAGAAAAAGAGACGAGTAGAGAGATGAGTACAGAGACGAGTTGACTGACGGGTAATGAGATTGGTAGCGAGTCGGGTACAAAAACAGACGGATAGTGAGACGGGTATACAGACGAGTAGAGCGACAGTCGATGGGTACGGATATGGGTAAGAAGATGCGTAGAGAGGCGTATAGCCAGACGGGTAGAGAGGCAGATAGACAAATGGATAGCGAAGTGGATAGAGACACGGCTAAGCATACAAATAGTTAGACGGATAGACAGACGGTTAGAGAAATAGATTGGCGGGTAGCGAGACCGGTAGAGAAATATAGAGACAGGTAGCGAGACGTGTAGAGAGATAGACAATCGGTTAGAGAGACGAGCAAAAGAACGGATAGGGAAACAGACAGATTGTGGAGAGACAGACAGACAGGCAAAACAGACAGACAGACAGGCGGATTGGCGCAGTAAAGGCGCGGTAAAGGCGCAGGGGGCAGAACCCCTTAGAGAATAATCAAGAAGTATCTGTTAAGGTAAACTTTGAAAGATATGTAATTTTTCAATTTTGCCGATATGGAGATTTAATGTAAAAGGTATTTTACAGAAGTCATCGAAAGATTTTTTGTTTACTTTAATAGTAATTTAGACTATAGTTTTGCAATCTGGTTTGTAGAAAAGCATGCTATCAATGTGGTTTGAAGTGAAAGAGTTTCTATAAACAGTTATACAAATAATCTATACATATAAAAGAAAGTCCTTTCTGGCTAGATGATCAACGCACAGCCAAAACTACTGAACCTACAAAGAAGAAACTTGCAGGAAAAATAGTTCTTGGTATGTAGAGACGCACTAAGAAGGGATTTTTAAAAACTCCACCCCTAAGGGGGGTTAAAAGGGGAACAAACTTTAAAAAAATTCCTTAAAAATCGGGTATTATAGTTACATGACAAATGATAACATATTTTAATGTATTTTTGTATGCTGAATCGAATGTTATCAATTAAATACTCATAAGTCAAATAGTTCGTGAGATATTGCACATTTTTCTAATTTGGCGAAATCTTTGACGTCAAAATCTAACAATTCTAACAACACAAGTGAGAATTTCTAAAAATACATCCGTTACTATAGCAATGGAAGAAATTCAAATTAAATTTTTTTGTTATTTAATTCTTTTGTTTATTTTTACAGATAGAAACATTAACTGTTCAATTGGGAATGGAATATTATTTTTACGGATAAATAAATAAAATTAAAAGAGTTTCGAAGAGAGATAATATTATAAAACGAAAATATTTAATTTAAACATGATTAGGAACGTTCGTAATGCTTAAAAATTTATTCAAGGGGAAAGATTGCTATTGAAGCAAAATTTGGCGATTTATCTTCAGTTTTTGGCGATTTTGATTTTTGATTAAGATTTTGAAGGTGTTTTTTTCATCTGGAAAAATAAAAGAAATAACTGTTGCTAATTTTATTTTAAAAAAGAAAAAAAAGAAAAACAGTTTTGATGAGAGATTTTAAGCCAAAAGGTGTTTTTTCAAGTGTACGACAGCATTTTTGCTGGTTTTTTTTGGTACTTTTCGGTTAGCCGGGTGCCAGTGATACATATATACATGTATATATACACACACATATATATATACACATATATCTACACAAATACATATATATACACTTATATGTATGAATATATACATATATATATATGTATATACATATATATATATATTTGTACATACATCACTGGCGCCCGGCTAACCGAAAAGTACCTTTTTTTTATTCAAATACAAACTATATTAATGGCAATATACATCTATTTACTCGAGTTCTGCTGAATGGATTTTCGTAGAACTTAAACTGTAAGATAATTTTTCAGGGAAGGTTTTAGTGTATAACATATCGTTTTACGTAGCTTAGTTATAGAATTATTATGGAAAGTTCTACAATCAGATCAATCCGATTATGAAAGATTAGCCTTTTAAAAGATTTTGCCGAATGGATTTCGATGGAACCTTGACTATTAGATAATTTTCTAGGGAAAGTTTTATTATATACCATATCATTCTACGTTGCTTAGTTCTAGAATTATAGGGGGAAATTCGAAAATCGGGTGACCATTAAATAGCTTTCAATACAAAAAAGTATAAAGCTACCTATTGCAGCCGTTCGGAGGAAAGCAGTTCCGGAAAATTTCGATATATTTTCACCGATCATGACCCCCAGACCCCAAAACCACCCTCCGTTGAAATGTTGATTTATATATATATATATATATATATATATATATATATATATATATATATATATATATATATATATATATATATATATATATATCTCCATATATATATATATATATATATCTGACCTATGTCATACGATAACGCTCGTATTTATAAATCAATTTTGATGAAACTAATTGTGTGTATTAAGCTCACCAATGTCTCGACCGAGTTCGTTGGTCAGCTTGGTCCGCCATTTTGTTTCAAGATGGCGGCCAATTAAAAATTAAAAACTTAAATAAATATACAAAAAAGTTAAAAATTCAAATTTATTTTTTAATTCAGTGTTAGGCCTTGAAACGAGGATTCCAGAGCATTTTTTGTTTTACCTCTATCTTAAAAAACGGCTGAGATAGAGCAGTTTGAAATTCTAGGGTGGCTGACATTTTGAAACAAGACAGCACATTACAAAAATTTTCATTGTTGTAATAATTTTCCCAATCAAACGCATAAAACTATATATTCATATCCGTTAGCGCCAAATTCTCGCCAAACTTGGCAACATTTGGCGAAATATCGCCAAATTTGGCGACCAAAATAAGTCTTCATAAATGAAGCCAATTTGGCTATTGCTCAATAATTTGGTGAATTTCTTATTCAAATTCAGTATTAACGAATCTTTTGTAAACGTTTTATTTGCATTTTAAGTTGCTGTTTTCGTGTAACATTAGCTAAAATTTCAAAACGAAGATATAGGAAAGCTACCTTTTCCTCCCGGTACAGGCCGGAAGGACTTCTTTTTTTATCAAACATTAGCCTTTTCAATATTTGATTCTGATTATGAAAGATTAGCCTTCTGAAAAAGTTCTACTGGACGGATTTTGATGAGAATTATATTGTTAGTTAGTTAGATGCTACTTCAGGAATAGTTATAGTGTACTACATATTGTTCTACGTTGCTTAATCAAACAGTTATGTGTGAAGGTTATATAGTCAGGTGAACCGGATTCCAAAAGATTAGCCCTTTTGAAAGTTTTTACTGGGCGCATTTTTTGCGACTTGCATTGTTAAGTAGATAATTTGTAAGGATGGTTTTAGTATATTTCATATAGTTCTGTTAATTTTAGAATTATGTGGAAAAGTTCTATAATCGGATGAACCGATTATCAAGGATTAGCGTTTATAAAAACTTCTACTGAATGGATTTTGTTAGTTAATTTGTTTGCATTGTTAGTTCGATAATTTTTAATGATGGTTTTAGTATATTGCATATAGTTTTATCATTATTTAGCAAACTCTAACTGTAAATGACCAAATAAAAGAGTTGGTCCTTACCAGCTAAAATTTTGACTGGACATTAGAAACCATAATAGCGGAATGACGCCATTTTTCAGTAATGTGGAAGGATATTCTAGATAAATATACAGATTGTTTTCAAATACAAGGTCAAATTAAACGATATATTTCGTTTGATTCAAGGTTCATTTGTAGAAACCGACCAGCGCAGCGGGCGTAGCTTGCTAGTAGATATATAATCAAGGAAGAAAAATTTTAAATTCACACACAAAAAAAGGTGCAACAATGAAATTAAATTTGCGTTAAGCCACGCTTGATAGAATAATCTATTGGCTGCAAATCCAATTGCGTAACTTTAAGAAGCTTGGCGTTTTAAAAGATCCGGCGGTTTTTTTTTTTTGGTTTTTTTTTCAAGTTTTGCGCAATTCGCGCTTAAGAAAATGAGATTCTTTGCCACATGTTAAAAAAAATTATGACAACACATCTGATGAACGGTACATCTTTTCTATTTTTTTAACAGTGTATATGAATTTATATATGATATTTTGCAATTCTATCATTTAATTTGCTCTTTTTCTTTATATTGTAATTGTTAACCCTATGTTCTCAGCAATATCACTCAGACTAATCCCTTTGAGGGAAGTCCTAGTTATAATATTATATATTACAATTAATATTCTATATTTGTTGTAATTATTAAAAAAAAGATTTTATACTGGAATACTGATATTTATTTGAATCGAAAAGCACATTTAAAGGTATTACTGTTACATAACTTATCCATCAATTCCTAAAGATATAGGAATAATTAATAACTACATGATAAACAATAATTACATAACTTATAACATTATAAATTAAGTTTTTGTTAAATACATCGCCTATGTTTTTAAATATACATATATTTTTATTCATAGCACATGTGCTATTAATTCAAAAAGCAATGCATTTTCAAATGTATTTAATGGCTGGAATATGACACTTGAGATTTATTCCAACAGAGCGAAAAATGACGGTACCAGGACTCGAACGTGGACACTTTGGCTTGCCGTGCCAACGCTTTTCCTACTGAACTGTGCCAACGATATCCTGGCGGGCATATTTCACTCTTATATATTGGACAAGGCTGTGAACTGCAGCACTAATTTCATTCATACAAGGTATAACTTAGATATTTATACCTCATAAACACGTCCAAAAAAGCCGCGTGTCTAAATATCTTATATGTTAAAGCGATAAGAGAAAGTCTTAATATATCAGTGCAAATTCGACCTTACCGCGCATGCCTCAAATTTTTTTGAGCGGTGAATAAAGAAGAAAGTAGAATTAAGAAGAATCAAGATGGCTGGGAAAAGCATACACTGTAAAAAAAAAAAATGTAAATTCACGGGAATTCTCCGTGTATTGCTGCAGTAATTTTACGGAAAATGCCCCTTTTTCAAGGTAAACGGTCAATTTGTTTTTTATGGGCAAAACCCGTTTATGTAAGGACAAAGCTCGTTTATTTAGGGACAAACCTGTTTCCTTACGGATAGTGCCTGGAATCTCTTGCTGCAGTAATTTTACTGCAGCAATTTTTTACAGTGTAGCTCGCCTACAGGACTGCATTGCTCACAATCCTAGGAAGTACTCCTTCCAAATTCCTCTTAATTCTATTCTTATTTCCCCTTTCTGGAGGGAGCATCCATTCTGCCACTTGCCTTTTTTGAGAGAGAAGTAAACAAAAGGGAAAGGGAGAGCGGCTTTTTCACTTTTTTGAAGGCAAAAATGGAAAGGGAAATGGGAGTTCTCCCCTCCAATACAATTTTTAAAAAGGTCGTTTTCTGGGGAAGAAAAAATATTTATTTTACAACCAGATAACAATATTTCTGATGTAATATTTAGGCTTGCTGTAAAACTTTTTTGAAACCATTAAAAATTTCAAAGGATTTGGACAACAAAAGCTTATTTTTAATCTTTTCTTATGAAAAGTTTTATCAGTAATTATCAGTATTGTTTTTATTTGGGGTTCATTTAAGGTTTTATCAGACTCGGGCAACGCCGGGCGTCATCAACTAATGTATCATTATTTCTGATTTTCTCTGCATCAATGGAAGTTTTTTTAAAAATCGTTATCAAGAAATCTCAAAAATGAATTACTCACTAGACAGCCTTCTAACCAACAATGTACCAATATCTTACATTATAACAAATGTACATTGTTAAATGGATGGGTTCGGGACGGAGTCCTTACACTGTTTTTAAGTGCATTCGTAATTATATAAATACGTAGCACCTATTGTCGTCGTCTGGTCCGTCCTTCTGTTTGTTTGCCTGTCCGTCCGTCCGTCTGTCTGTCTGTCCGTCCGTCCGCATATAACAACGCAAAAACCACCCAAACGAATGGTTTGAAATTTAAGATATATTATACTTGCAGAATTTTGTTGAGACATTTCAAATTTGATCAAAATCGAATCAAAACTTTAGAAGATATTAATAAAAATATTTATTAAGAAATTTGATTTTTAAAAAAACGGTGCTTTCTTGTTGCAGGAGCTTCGGGGGTTTAATCGTCAAGCGACCGAGATACTTATTTTATTACAGAAATTAATCTGCAGACGATATAATTCATCTCACAGAATTAAAAATCATCAAGAACTGAATATTTATATAACTAGCTATAGTACGAACGCACCTCATTTGTCACGTTTGACGTACAATTTCCAACTTGTTATATTTAGATTGATTTAATGTAAGACATTTAAAACTCTTTACTGAAAAACACAAGAAAGAAATTTCCAAAGGAAAAAATAAACTCGAATTTCATCGCATTTAAACTTCTTATTATAAGGATAGAAATATTATATGAACCTTAAGTTTTTCCTTTCTATTTCATTTTATTTGCTTTCGGCTTTTCCAAAGAAGATTATTTTTTTTTTCTATATCGAAAGAAGATATTCATTTTTAACTTTAAAGTAATACCCAAGATTCCATGCAGGAAACTCAGAATTGCACTTTACATTCATATTAAATTACATATCTCTTTTTCATAGTATCCTGAAAGATAGATAATATGAAAAAATGGAACATTTTGTAAGGTAAATATGCAGAAATAAGAAACTTAATAAATGAATATTTTTTTTTTCAGTGTGAAACATAATATCGTTGTAATAACTTATTTTCTTATTTATATTTAGAATTATCTTATAATTCTACATTAAATATGTACGTAATAAAATAAAGTAGATAAATATAAGGACATTGATTATTTTACAGAACGTAATTATTTAGGGTAATTCAAAATGATACTGTTAAAAATTTGGTTCTAGGTTGAACCTACTTTTTGTGCTGCAGTAGCTGCAACAATAAGATGGTGAAATCTGGTTCCAGCTGAACAATAGCTCTAAGTATTGGAACAAGAATGCACCATCTTATCATTGCAACTACTGCAGCAAGAAAGGTTTTTTTTTAACCCATTGATTCTTTTACAAAACATAATAAATACAAGTAGATTCAAAATAATGTACTCAGTTTCATAGAGTTTTATTCCTTCTACTACAAATTGAATCTGAATTATGTAAATTAGATTATGTTATACTGTTATTAACAGCATTAACAGCAGCCCTGAGTTAAATCGGGTTAATAACACTATTTCCCTATCTATGCGTTATAAAACTGAGCTGCGCCGCCAGATGACTGAGGGTATCCGTCAGGCACGTCATCGAAAGTTCTCAAATTCTGAGGAACTTTTAATGAGCACGACCAGGTGAGTTCCTGTATGCGCTGCTGTTCACCCCATTTCCCAAGTACTTGGCGACATATGTCGCTGCGATTTGCAGCGGATCCCACCCTCTTGGGAGACCATCACATTTACACTTGTTGACGAGCCGGCGCCTCCCAACAGCTTCGGAGCCAAGAGGGAGCCGGGTCTTAGGCCATAAGTTGTGTTTTTCCAACCCACACTTGCTTTAACAAAGCGCGAGGGATGTGAAGTTCTACAAAGATAGTCACTAATCCCCCTTCCAGTGGGTTCTATCTATACAGTGTACGGTATCTATATATATATATATTTTTACTGACGATAAAGTTTGTTCAGTGTGCGCTCTTTATCTGCACAATCAGAAAAATTGTTGCTATCTGTGTTCATTCCACTCTGTGTGCATAGTCTATCGTGTCACGGAATTCAATGCAGATGTGACATGTTGTTTCACGTCATTTGAAAGTATCAATCAAAAGTTTTTATAATTTGTGCTTTTGTCTCTCTAATTTGTATAGTGCATTTTTATAGTTTCTATTCTACATATTTTCAAGAAAATTGAAAATGTCCTGTATCTTAAATAATTGTAAAAAATAGGATATGTATAATATTTGTAAAATCTCATGTATTTGTAGTAATTGTTACTATTGTAACTTATATAATTCTAACAATTGTTAAATTGAAAAACAAATATTGTAACTATTGCTTGTAAATGTGTTAGTTTTTCAAAAATATTACATTGCTAGCTTATCATCCAGGCTTGTACGCTTTAGAAAACCGTTACATAACCGTAATTTAACCGTATTCTACCATAATATGGTCAATTATACAGTCGGAATACAGTTAAATTATGATTTTTTAACCTTTTTTTATAAAAACTGTGCACATTTTTAACCGTTTACAATGATACAAACCGGCAGCAAAATGTCTAGCCATTCAACAAGTTTCGTAAATAAAGTCTATTTGGCAATATTATGAAGTTATTACAACCATATTGTTGAACATACTATAGTCAGTATCAATTACAATTACGGTTAAGTAACTGTTTAAAAACGATCGAATGACTGGGTAGTTTGCTGTAGATTTTAAACAGTGTTAGACCTCGTTTCCGTGCTTCAGGTTTATTGTTCAGTAGATTAGTTATTGTTAGCGTTCGTGCATAAATTACTTAATTTACTATTCCTCCCAAATAATCAGGTTTACTTAAATGATTCTGGCATCGCCTAATTGTCCTTTGTTCTCAGTCGAAATTGCTGTAAAGGGGACGAAAGTTAGGAACAGTCTGGTGTAACTACTTGAAATGTTATTGCATCTTTTTTTAATGTAGGTCATGTATGATTTTTAATCATTCACATAGAATAATCCAGTTTTATTGTATTTTTGTATAATAGTAACTTTGTAAAATTGAGTCAATCCTATTGAAAACCCCTCAATATGCATAGACCCAAATGTTTCTTTAAATAATTATTCTTAACACACATTTATTTTTTCTGAAACCTTCTCACAAACGTATAATGTTTTTACGCAAAGTTTTTACAATATTTCTGCTCCCAAAAATCCGATAACGCAAAACTGGAGTCTAATAAAAACTAGTTGTTGGGGGCCATACCGTAATACTTACCCATCATGGACATGCATAATACAAAATATGAAAATAAAACATGTGTAAACTACTTATAAAATGGATTGCAATTCGAATAAAATCGTGGCGTGAGGACGTCATAAACTTTAAATGTTCTATTACTGAATTACATAAAAGAAACATCCTTATAACTCCAAAAATGTTAATTCTATTAACTACGGTTTAATGAGTTGGATTAAACGTCTCATTTCCAATTTAAATATATCTTTGAATTTAAATTTGGATGATTTATCGGGTCATGAAAAATCGAAGAGTGTTGAAAATAGGATTACAAATATCTCGGCAACTCATTATCCAATCGACTTCATTCTTTATGCAAAATTTATGATTTTTATTGTCTTTTATATTAACTCCTTAAAATGAACAATTTCGAAAATTTTTATATAGATTTTATTAGAACGAATATTTCGAGAGTCCGAAAAATTAGTTCCGGATAATCGAGGTTACTGAAATCCAGTAAGCTTCTTTCCATTATTACATACTAGATACATACCAAATTTCAAGTCTCTATCTCAATTTGTTCGGGAGATAGAGCGTTTACAGACACATAGACAGACGGACGGCATTTTTTATTCCCTAAAAATATGTTTTTCGGAATCAAACGTGTAAATCCATCATTTTTTTTTCGATTTTCAAAACGATTACAATACTTACCCTATACTACATATGATGGGTAAGTAATAAGCTGCGAAGTATATTTTCAGAAATTAAAAGTTATACAAGGCGTCTCAATATTATTTTTGCTTTACTTTGGAACTGAATGAAACAAGAGGTGAAAGTATTATATACAAGAAGCAAAGACATATCAAATATACGTTTTTAGATTAAATCTATTAAAAACCCAATATACAAGTAAACATTACCGAATACAAGTAAACATTAGAAATATTTTACTTCAAAATCATCATTTTTAAGTGCTTGAAAGTATGCATATATAAGACTCTATGTTTCAGTTTATCTTTATGCAATTAATAATTGAAATCAGTTCTAAATTTTAAGTTAAATGTGAAAGAATGTATTGAATATGAAATGTTTTTGAATATAAATATTTTTATTGACATATTATACTTTGCGAAATATGGAAAGAAAAATATAAAAGGGTCTTTTTAATGCATGTGCCTATGTTGTGTAAATTTATTTTTTAGATAAGATTTGGATATTTATATAAAACATTTGCACATTTAATAGGATTTATGCATTTTTGTTTGAGGACTTTGAAAGTTGTTGAACCTTAAAACTGTTGTCTGAAATATTATTTTAATTCGAATTACGTGCTGTCTAAATGAATTATTTATCATCAAAACTTCTAATACTTGAATCTTTACTAATATTCTCTTATAGTTTCATTTCATATCCAAATAGAAATTTCTCAAACATGTAAATGTGCAGATCTCTAGAGTAAAGGAAATCAATTAGAGAAAATAGTTGTCAGTCCAAGTAATGCTGTTAAAATATAGTTTGTAAAAGTAATATTATCTTTTAAAAGATGTATTCAATAAAAAGTTAAAATTTCAGTGCAAATTCACCTTGTTTAATATTTAAAATTCATAAAGATTCAAATAAATATAAATATATTGATAAAAAACTACATCCCAAAGGTTTTTTGAAAGTATGAGACATTCCCTCTTTAAGTTTGGCATTACATTAATCGCAGTCCCTCCCCTAAAGTTGCGGGTTTTGTTAAACAGGAAAATTGACCCAATCCAGGCCATCAATAGATCAGGGGTATATATTATACCATTCAATAATGATAACAAACATTTTATGTACATAGGTGTAACACTGAGGAAATTTCGGGACAGAATAAAAGAACATGAAGCAGATCTGAGATTAAATAGATCCCACACTGCTTAGCAAGATTAGCACAAACTGAACCTCTAAAAGTAGATTTCAATGGATCTAAAATTATATTCCGCACAAGTAATTACCAGGAAACTATCATAAGAGAGTCTCTGGAAATAATATCTAAAAAAGAAATAGTATGTAACTATGTATTATCATATGATATCCACGCAGTCTGGAATGAATTGATACATGATTGATTAAACCTGTACTTGTTTTAGAAATGTTGAATGACCTTTTCCATCCCACCTTATATTACACACCCTTGAAGTAAAGTGGCAAGCTAGAAGACGCGAAGAGACAACAACTCAACTTAACTATTAGTTTTTCACTGATGATGTCCGAGTAAGTTCAGTTGAGTTAGTTTTGATTTTAAAAGGACTTTAATGTGCTTTTAAATGTTTTTATGTATGTTTTTAGGCACCTTCAAGCAATATATTTACATTTATTTGTATCTTTATGAATTTTAAGATGTATTCAATTAAAAGGTTTTTCTTTAGTTTTATGTGTAATTAAAAATTTTAGTAATAGACTAGTAGCTATAAAACATCCTGTTTTAAAATATAAATATACGTACAAAATACTATATGTGTTTGATAAATAATCCATATAAAAGTTATAGTAGGTAATAATGCAATTATTCTTATTCTTCAGTAAGGTATGTTACCACTTAAGTCTTTTTCTGGATACATAAAATTATTTTATGGTGAAAGCTTCTGCTGGAAAAATAAAATATCGTCACTATTTTAATAAATTGAGTTATAAAGATGCATTAAATGTACTAATGAAAACTGTGTAAGTTTATCAAAAGTCTAATTATCTTGTATAATGATAACAAACATTTTAGAAAGTCAATGATTTGAAAATAAAATATTCCTTCCAAAGTACCGAGAAGTGAATGCAGTTGCGACACATTAATATTCATATTTCATAATACTTAGAACGAAAATGCAATCATGTATAATAACTTTAACTCTTTGAAAACTATTTGAAATAAATTAGAGGTTTTAATCTAATTGTATGCAGTGTTACATACAAGTTTGTACATTGACTTTTTTAAATATATTTAGTATTCATATTTCATAATACTAAGAACGGAAATGCAATCATGTATAATAACTTTAACTCGTTGAAAATTCTTTAAAACAAATTAGAAGTTTTAAACTAATTGCATGCAGTGTTACATACAAGTTTGTACATTGACTTTTTTTAGTATATTTAGTATAGCTTGTATAGCAATGAGATGTAAGAATAAATATTTGTGATTTATCTAAAGATATTCTTTCTATAAAGTTGTTTGTAAGTTTTGTAAAACTGTTCAAATATAGAAATTTTAATTAAAATATGCTTTGAAACAACTCATAGTAAAATTTAATGAAATAGTCCTTTCGATTTTTTTTTCACGGAACATTTTGAAAGCACTTTCAGTGAACATTATACACTGAAAATAACCCTAAATAACTACGATTAAACTACAGATACCGGGTGATTTTTTTAAAGTTGTGAAAGTAAAACACTATAACAAAAGAACCACTCATCCAAATGACTTGAAATTTCACGAGTATGCTCCCAAAGCAATGGGTAATTTTTAGGCATGGTTAAAAAAAACTTAAAATCGCACCGACAGATGGCGCTGTAAGGTAGCAGAAACAAAGAATATCGTTTGTGGGGGGAAAACAATGGACGGTACTTTGAGAAACCATCTTCCGTAGGCCCTCTGTCGTCATTGGACCTTTTCTTAAATTCTTAAGTGTCCTAAATCTCCTAAGAGCAGTTGCAGCGCTATCATTATTCTGATAATACAGTTTCACTAACAACGCACGGTCCGTCAATGGCGCAGTCACTGCGAGGATTTCCGTAGAATAATGAACACGAGGTGTGCGTACTTCACGTTTTTATTGCCAATGTGCGTGTGCCGGGCGTAAGTTCGTCTCCCGACTTTACTGCATGTACAGCGCCATCTGTCGGTGCAATTTTATTTTTTTTTTAACCACGCCTAAAAAATATCCGTTGCTTTGGGAGCATACTGGTGAAATTTTACGTCATTTGTATCAGTGGTTCTTCTGTTATAGGGTTTTACTTTTACAACTTAAAAAAAAATCACCCTGTATTTTAATATATTCATAGATATCCTTTAAGAATTATCCACTAAATATAAAGAGGAAATCAAGATAGAATTATACAATTACATTCCACTTAGGAAATGCAATGGATTATGTTATCGGACGCAGATGTGCATTAGAGTACTTCTTTGGGTGTTTCCTGTTTTCCTACATCCATATTATCAAAAAATATTAAAATAAGTCATCCGCAAGATGTCTATAGGTGTGGCTTTTAGATATTCAGAAGCTATATTATGACTATCTACGAGATGATTTCAACCATCCAGAGAATATCGGTTACCTTGAATATGATATCCTCTGGAAGTTTTTAGGATGTCAAGTCTGCATTTAATTTTGTGCCTGTTTCATTAGTATTACTGAACCGTTTTTTTAGAAAGGGCGCAAGACACACTTTTAAAAATTTACTTCAGAGATAAAAAACTGTTTATATGGCAGGATTTCTTTTTTTTTTTTTTTTTTTTTAATTCTTTCGATGGAATAGAATAATAAAATACACTTTGAACACGCTTTTCTGATTATTTGAATGAAAAGAGTGATTTCTCTGATGTTTTTTAGTTTTGGACATGTGCCCTTTCTAAATTAAACACACGGAAACTGAGAGTTCAAACAATGGACACATAAAAAAACAATGCTTTAAAGAACAATAAGTGCACAAAAGAGTGAAAAACATTAAATATGCCTCTCTTGTCACTTTTGTCATTGAAAACCTTTACTCTGCACTGTCTAGTGTTGTAGTCGGACAATTTAGAATGCTGTTAGGTTACCTTGAGTATGATATCCTCTGGACGTTTTTAGGATATCATGTATGTATTTAATTTTGTGCCTGTTTCATTAGTATAATTGAATCGTTTTTTTAGACACATTTTGAAAATTTTACATCAGAGATAAAAAAAACTGTTTATATCGCAGGATTTCTTGTTTTTTTGGAATTATTTCGATTGAATAGAATAATAAAATACACTTTGAACACGCTTTGAATGAAAAGAATTATTTGAATGAAAAGAGTGATTTCCGTGTTGTTTTTTAGTTTTGGGCATATGTCCTTTATAAATTCAACACATGGAAACTGAGAGCTCAAACAATGGACATATGAAAAAACAATGCTTTAATAAACAATAAGAGCACAAAAGAGTGAAAAACATTACAATGTGCTTCTTTTGTAACTTTTGTCATTGCAAAATTTTACTGTGCACTGTCTAGTGTTGTAGTCAAACAATTTAGAATACTGTCGTAGAAGAACTTTGCCTTTTCACTTACATATTTCAAAACTTTTTTGATATCTCCAGTTTTTTTTAGCTTTTTGTCTTCAAAGGCATGTTTATTGGGAAAAGTGATACAAAAAGTCATTGGAAAAATGGCACTTGGACATGTTATGTACACTCTAGAAACGACATTTTCAAAACTGAGCAAAAAGTACTCAAATCTGCGTATGTCGCATAGTCAAAATGGCTCCGATTCAAAATTCCTCAAGTTTAAAACATGTATATACTCATTTCTGAAAGCATGCACACAATCAAGAATGAAACATCATATGCTCATATTTTACTATGTCCATGTTTCAAAAAAGTGTATGAACTGACTTCTATGTGCTCATTTTTGAGGATTTTCATGTTTCAAAAATTAGTTGGAACTGCTTCTAATCATTTTTGAGTAAGGTAAAGCCAGGAGAGATGACGCGGTCGGAGAGATTGCGCACAAAGAGGTTCGGGGGGAAGGAGTAGATTCAGCGCACAGCGACTCCAGATAGTTGTACAACAGCAGTAGAGCAGTGTCTACATGAATGTGCACGTCGAATGTTTCGAGCGTCTAGGATAAAACATTATATTTTGTTTTGTTTTCCGAAAGTAAGTGCTTGAATTTTCATAACTATTCGTCAGAATTTCTATATAGTATCAGTATTACAAAATATTTTAAACTTAAACGATTTTTCATAAGCTACTAACATAGACTAACGCTGCGAACACCACTGGTTCATTTTAGAAGCGGCCATATTTAAATAAAAGGCTGCATAATCTCCCCTACCGAAATTGGAGAGTTTGCGCATCTGCTACTTAGGAGAGATGGCGCATTGTTTCCCATTATTTTCATGGAAGGAGAGATTATGCAGCTTAATGGTAAATTTGCATATATTACAAATTACATGTAAAACATGTGAATGAATCAATTTTGAAATAATTTTTGAAAAACACATAATTATCGAAACCATATTGGCAATAAATTCGTTTGTTAAAAAAATACTGCGCAATGAGGATGGGTGAACTGACTGTCTGGAATTGTACCATTAAGTTGAAATATTCACTATTAATACTATAATATTTATTCACAAAAGCCTTACAACAATGCCATTTAAGTGTAATTGTTATTGTTAACAATTAAATTGTAGTTATTATTCATAACAATCTCTCCTACCCATGTGCGCAATCACACCAACCCTGTAAGGACAGATTGCGCAAAATAGCTTTCTTGGTTTTATTACAACTGTTCTATTAAATTGCAACATAACAACAAAATAGCAATGGAAATGCATAAAAAACAAATAAAGTAAAAATTAATCATGCATAGTTTAGCAAAAAATTAATATTTATATGTATTTTTATTATTCTGCTGAATTGTGCGCAGACTATCCTAGCTTTACTTTATGTCCATGTTTCAAACATGAGTATGAACTGACCTCTATGTGCTCAGTTTCGAGTATGTCCACGTTTCACTATTCTGAGTATTTTTGGTATTTCAGAATTGAAAGCATTGGAATGATCTATTTGAAGCAAAAATTTCATAACAAAATGAAAACATCGATTTACTAAGATTTGAAAGTCTCATTTTTCTCAGTGTGCTCTTTTTTAAATAAACATGTTTTTGTAACGTCTATAAACAATGAATGGAGTCGAGTTAAAGTGCCCTTTTAAAACGTAATGCGGTTATCCCAGTAGAATATATATATATATTTTTTTTTATCAAAACACCGATTTAAAAAAATGTGACTTGTGCTTTTTCTAAAATAAAGGACTCAATTGTGTTTCGGGAATTATTTTTTTTTTCGAATTGATGGCAGCAAACTGCGTACATGAATATTCAATATAGATGCTGTTGTATCAACAGAATATGGTTCATTTAAGTATTTTCTATAGGAGGATCTGCCCAATTTTTTTAAAAAAGTGGACTAAACGATGAGATTATTGCGTACAATCCGAAGAAAACACACAGTAAAACAAGAAAGAAAAGTAATGCATCCGGCATAGATTATGAAACACTTTCCAACACTAACAGATTATTATTAAGAAAATTAATTTTTTTCCTAGAATGAAACGAGATAAGGTAAAGCCAGCAGAGATGGCGCGGTCGGAGAGATTGCGCACATATAGGTTCGGGGGGAAGGAGTAGAGTGAGCACGCACTGACTCCCGGTATTTGTACAACAACAGCATTGGAGTGTCTACTTGAAAGTGCACGTTGATTGGTTTGAGCGTCTAAGATAAAGCATTGCTATTTTGTTTTGATTTCCCAATGTAAGTGCTTGAATTTTCATAGCTATTCATCAGAATTTCTATACAATGGCAGTAGTACAAAATATTTTAAACATAAACGATTTCTCATAAACTACTAATCTAGACTAACAATGTGCACATCAACGGTTCGTTTTAGCAGCGGCCATGTTTAAATAAAAGGCCCCGCAATCTCTCCTACCGAAATTGGAGAGTTTGCGCATCGGCTACCTAGGAGAGATGGCGCATTGTTCACATTAATTTCCATGCTAGGAGAGATTACGCAGCTTATTGGTAAATTGGCATAAAAAAATTAAAAATGAAAATGGACTAATTTTAAGTTAAACGTGTTTTCAAGTAACTTAATGTTATTTTGTAATCTTATTTTCACTTGCTTTTTATGATTCCTTAATTTTTTCCCCCTTTAATTCAAATTTTTCAATCGTTTTTAAAATTATTTCCTTTCTCTGATTCTTTAATCATTAGATTGAAATATTCACTCCTAATACAATAATATTTGTCACACAAAAATCTTACAACAATGTCATTTAAGTGTAATTATTATTGTTAACAATTTAACTGTAGTTATTATTAATAACAATCTCTCCTACCCATGTGCGCAATCACACCAACCTTGTAAGGACAGATTGCGCAAAATAACTTTTTTTGCTTTTATTACAACTGTTCTATTAAATTACAACATAACAACAAAATAGCAATGGAAATGTATAAAAAACAAATGAAATAATAATTAATGATGGAGAGTTTAGCAAAAAATTAATATTTAGATTTTTTATTGTTATTCTTTTGAACTGTGCGCAGACTCTCCTAGCTTTACCTTATGTATAAAGAGCAATTTAAAAATACATAACTCAGTAAAAATCCTTTTTCAGCAATTTCTGCCCATATTCGAAGTCTTTCGTGCAGCCCTGTATATGATCTTCAGAATTTGTTAACAACCCGTAATGCAATAAAGTTTACACAAAAATGCATACCACAGCAGAAAAGGCAATTCCAGCAATTGCAGATCATAGTCTGTCCTTTAACCGAATTCTTTTGTGCATCTCTGTAAATGAACGATAAATCCTACGCTATACGATAAATCCTTCGTTATCCTTTGAAATATCATTATGTTTCAAGTAGAGATCGACCTAAATTTCGGTTTCGGTTTCGTCGCAAAATCGGAGTTTCACCGAATATTCGTTTTCGGCGAAACTGCAGCCTATATATATATATATATATATATATATATATATATAAATTTCGGCCTGACTGAAACTCGACCGAAAATATCTGTATTTCAAAATCTCGTTCTTTCTATCGGACATTTTCAACTTTACTCATTGACATGAGTTGTATCGGCTCAAATGAGACACGGTTTATTGCTGTGAACTCCACTGTTTATCATTATCCGTCATGACTGATTCATGATGCGAGTGTAAATTATAAAGCAAGCAATGCATATATGACTAAACTTAAAAGACGCTTATAACGTGAAAAATTAAATATTCATTACCGAATTTGATTTGCATTATTTAACTGCATTGTTAATTAATTATTGATAAATGCCTATAATTATTGGTTGTTATAAAATAATAAAATATAAAAGTTGAATTATTTATGTTTCATATTTGTTTGAAACTTATGCACACACACATATATATATGTATATGTGTGTACGTTTGTTTGTTGAAATGTGGTTCAATACACGTATAATTAATATATGATTTAGTAACGTAATTAGTTATTATTAAGTAATTATTAATTATTTGTTATTAATTAATTTATCTATAATTATATGCAGTTATATATGTATTAATAATTTTTTTTTTACACTTTCGGTTTCGGTTTCGATTTCGGCCGAAAGTGGAAAGATCAGCGAAATTCGGTTTCGGTTTCAGTTTCAATCATCATAACATGCTCAAAACGTACCGCAAATGATTTTTCCACATAGATAATAATGTAAAGGAATTATTTTGTACGGCTCTGTAATTGAATTATAAATGCTACTAACTGTATACTCCTGTGAATACATACTATAATCCACCTTAGTAATGCACAATAATTTCATCATGTTTGAAATATCGTAACATCAACAAAATGCGCCGCAAACGATTTTACCCCCATCGACCATAATGTATTGAAATTATTTTGTATTTAACAGAGTTAGAGCACAGACAGACGGACCGACAGACGGATATACAGTCAGACAGATAGACGGACAGACAGACAGACAGACAGACAGACAAACCGAATTCATAAACATTTTTCAACTATGTTGGAAAGTGTTAAAAAAACAAATATATCTTCATCTAGGAAAATATAACACAACCAAGAACAAAAACATGCAATCACCTCTTCCCAGTCACCTATAATTTCAAAAAACATTCTTAATCTTTAAGAACTTCAAAAACCAACTATTTTCCAAGAGTTAAAAAAGCGTTAATAGATTAATTTTTCTTTTGCTGCTATTGGTTTTCGGAAATGCATCTGGGTATTTTTGCTTTCTTCTATCTATAGTAGAAGAAAGTATTGTAATCGAAATTTTTTTCGACTTCCGGTTTTCGACGGAGTTACACATTTTAGGGGTCAGAGATTCCGAAAAACATGTTTTTACAAAATGTCCGTCTGTCTGTCTTCATTGTATCATCGAAAAGTATGTTAAGTTATGCTTCAAACTGAACCAATTTTTTTTCTATATTTTTGGCTATGACCAGCAGTTACCAAATAAATTTGTGAATATTTTGACAAAAGAGGATGTTGTGATCGCGATTTCAGTTCTATTTTCACTATTGTATCATCGAAAAGTGTATGAATTTATGCAGATAGTTGCACCAAATTTTGTGTATATGGTTTTGACTATGGCCTGCACGTCCCAGTTCAATTTGGGAGTATTGTGCATGTAGGGGGCGCTGTGATAGCCATTTAAAGATTTCAAGAGGATATAAAAAAGAATAGAAATCCTAAAACTATTTTGCCAACTACTATTGATCCAAGCAATTCGGAGCATTTTCTGTTTTGCCTTTATCTTAAAAAAGGGCTGAGATGTAACAGTTTGAAATTATAGGGTGGCTGACATTTTGAAATAATACATTAGGATTCCTCCACAAACGGGTAATTTTCGTTCATTGTTGTAACCGTTTTTTCAACACTTCCACACTTAAGACAATATATTTACATTCGCCACTGTAATTTTCTCGCCAAGCTTGGCGACAATTGGCGAAATATTTACAAATTTGGTGACAAAAATACGTTGTTGTATAGAAAGCCAACTTAGCTATGTCTGTCTAGTTTGGCGATATTCTCATTCAAATTCGATGTTAATGAGAACTGGAAATGATTCTTCTGTAATGGGGATCCGTGCACTTTAGCTGCGTGTATTTTCAGTAGAAATAGCGAAAATCTCAAAACCAAGCAATAGAGATTCTATGTTTTCCTGCCTGTACAGACCAGAAGGACTTTTCGTGGTTTAGTATAAAACATCGACTGCTCGTATCCACATCCAGGTAACCCGACGATTCGCAAGCAGCTGACTTACGACAGAATGCCGAAAAATATTGATTTTGTTTGGCGGTGGGATGGCGACTTTTGAAGCATTAATATGTATGAGATAGAAGCAAATTTTGGGATATCATATATGACTAGTTATAGCATATATGATACTGTTTTCTGAACACACTGTTTTTCGCATACTATCAATTCTCAGGTAAATATTCCAGTATTCAACAAGCATCTTTTATGGACAAACATGATAACAGCATTTATATTAACATTAAAATTAATTACTTTTTCTCTCGCTTGAATAGATTCATTTATGCAGCTGAAAATGTCTAATTGAGGAAGAATAACATCCTAGAAACCTAAATTCTTCGTGTATGAAAACTGGTTAATACACACATTAGTTTGTATTGTTACACAACATTCTCAAATAAATCGTATGAAATAAAATAAGGCCGCCAAGACATGGGTTGTGTGTTATTGATTTATAAAGCATAAAATGTAGGGATGATATTGAATCATAACTCAAATTTATGCGACGGTATTTCCTGTTTGAGTGATGTAAATTACTTTTTATTAGACTGTCATTAAACTGCATCTTTATACTGACATAAAAGAATTTATATGTTCATTGTGCCTCTCTACCGCTAGCTGAACGAATACGCAAATAATAATAATAATAATAATAATAATAATAATAATAATAATAATAATAATAATAAATTGTAGCTGAACTCATACTTCACTCTATGAAGAATGTCTCGTGTCACTGAAATCCACGCTGAAGTCATTTAATAACTTTTATTTAAAAAAGTTCTGCTATTTCCCTTAAAGAAAAAAATAGAAAAAAAATTCCAACCTCTTAGTATAAAGACAGAAATACTGTACGAAATTGAAATTTTCCGTTTCATTACATTTTCTTTTCTTTTGGTATTGCAAAGAAAACTATTATTTATGTATTTCTAAAATGAATTCAGATATTCATTTCTAAATTTAAGACTCAGAGTTCAATACAGGAAACTCGGAAATGCACTTTATATACGTATTAAATTACATGTATATTTTCAAGATATTTTGAAAAATAGAAAATGCAGAAATAGTAAACTTTTTTAATGTAAAATTGTAAAAATAACATACTTTATAATTTTTCTTTTACTTTATAACATAATATATATATAGTTAGTTATAATCTTTATACATAAGCAATTTACACAACATTCTTAATTAAATCGTATTAAATAAAATAAGGTCATAAAGATATGGGTTGATTTATTGATTTATAAACCAACTAGTCGGATGTGTTAATCCCAAAATTTTATTCTATCTCACACAGGTTTTGCATACATTAAAAACGAATCAGCACCAATTTATATCAAGCTCTAACTGAATCTAAAATTTTATTAAATTCCGTGCATTAGTTCTTCTGATATGACTATCTCTAAAATCGTGAAAATCCTGAAAAATGCAGTATAGCAGCACTACCTGTTGGGAGATTTAAACCAAAACCTAATCAACAACAACTTATGTCAACGTCTAACTCAGTCTGAAGTTTGATGAAAATCGGTGCATTAGTTCTTGAGATATAGTTATCGAGAAAATCATGAAAAAAGTAGCACAGCAGCGCCACCTGTTGGGCTATTTACACTAAAACGTAATCAGCATCTATTTATGTCAAGGTCTAACAGAATCTGAAGTTTGATGAAATTCCGTGCATTAGTTCTTGAGATACAGCTATCATGAGAAGCATGAAAAAAGTAGCGTAGCAGCGCCACCTGTTAAGCTATTTACACCAAAACATAATCAACGTTTATTTATCTCAAGTTCTAATAGAATCTGAAGTTTGATGAAATTCCGCATTAATTTTTGAGATACAGCTATCGTAAAAATCATGCAAAAATTTGTATAGCAGCGCCACCTGTTGGGTAATCTACGCCAAAACGTAATCAGCGTCTATTTATGTCAAGGTCTAACTGAATCTGAAGTTTGAGGAAAATAAGTGCATTAGTTCTTGAGATAGAGCTATTGCAGAAATCAAGAAAAATGCAGCATAGCAGCGCCTCCTGCTGACATTTTCACCAAAAACTAATCAGCACCAATTTATATCAGGGAATAACTGAATATAAAGTTTTATTAAATTTCGTGCATTAGTTCTTGAGATAGAGCGCCCACAAAATTTGTGTCACATACATACAGACAGAAAGACAGATAAACAGACAGACAGTCAGACAGAGTCACAGACAGACATTTTCTAAAAACAGTCAAATCGTGTTCTGGACCTTCTGAAACGTATAAATCCGTCGAAAACCGCAAGTCGAAAATTTTCACGAATCCAATACTTTCTTCTTGTAAAGATAGAAGAAAGTAAAAATGTAGGGGAGATACTGAATGATGACTCAAATTTACATAATAGTATTTCCTGATTGTGCTTGAATGATGTAAATTACATTTTACATTTAAAACAAATATAATGTCTTCGATTTTTCAATAAAATATGTTAAGAAGATGCATTAAGCATACTAATCTTGTATAACGATAAAACGAATTTTTAGAAAGGACATAATGTGAAAATGAAATATTCCTTTTAAAGTTTCCGAGATAAGTACATGTAGTTGCTATACACTAATATTTGTATTGCACATTCCCCAGAATTTAAAATGTATTCATGCATAATAACTTAAATTTTCAAAGTTCTGTGAATAAATTAAAGAATTTAAAAACATTTTACGTTGGAGCTAATCATATTCAGTAACTTCAAACACACTTTCGCTTTGTTTTTCTTTTATTAGAAAACAGCCTGAACTTAATTACTTTCTTCTATCTTTACAAGAAGAAAGTATTGTATTCATAAAAATATTCGACTTCCGGTTTTCGACGGATTTATACGTTTTAGAAGGTCCTGAACACGATTTGACTATTTTTAGAAAATGTCTGTCTGTGAGTCTGTAACTTTGTGTGTCTGTCTGTATGTGACAAAATTTTGGTGGACGCTCTATCTCAAGAACTAATGAACGAAATTAAAAAAAAACTTTATATTCAGTTAGTCCCTGATGTAAATTGGTGCTGATTAGTTTTTGGTGGAAATCGCCCAAAAGGTGGCACTGCCATGCTGTATTTTTCACTACTTCCGCAATAGTTCTGTCTCAAGCACTAATACACCGATTGCAAATCAAACTTCAGATTTCGTAAAACCTTGACATAAATAGACGCTGACTGCTTTTTGGTGTAGATCTCCCAACAGGTGGCGCTGCTATGTCAGTTTTTTCATGATTTTTACGATGGCTATATCTTAAGAACGAATGCATAAAATTTCATAAAATTTCATATTCTGTTAGACCTTGACATAAATAGATGCTGCTGACGTTTTGGTGCAAATAGCCCAAGAGATGGCACTGCTATGGTACTTTATTCATTATTAACACGATAAATATGTCTCATGAACTAATGAAAGGATTTTCATTAAACTTCCCATTCAGTTAGGCGTTGACAAAAGTTGTTGTTGATTAGGTTTTGGTCTAAATCTCCCAACAGGTGGCGCTGCTATACTACATTTTGCAGGATGTACACGATTTTAGCAATAGACCTATCTCAAGAACTAATGCACGGATTTTAATAAAACTTTAGATTCAGTTAGACCTTGATATAAATTGGTGCTGAATCGTTTTAAGTGTATGCGAAACCTGTGTGAGATAGAAGAAAGTTTTGGGATTGACACATCCGATTAGTTTTTTAAAGGATTATATCTTCAGCGTTTAGAAATTTTAATTAAAAATTGTCTGTTAAATAAAATTATAACAATCTAGAATACATGCAGAAAAATTGAGGAATTTTCTGAAACAGTCCTTTCTTTAGATTTTAGTAAAGGTTCCGTCTACATTTCAAGGCAAATATTTTAGTATATCGTGGAAATATCTTCAGTAAACCATGTTCAACTAAAACTCGTAGTTGGGGGGGGGGGCACCGTAATACGTACCTATCATGGACATGCATAATATAAAATATGAAAATAAAACATGTGTAAACTATTTATAAAATGCTTTGCAATTGCAATAAAATTGTGGCTTGATGCCGTCACAAACATTAAATGTTCTATAACTCCCAAATTGGTAATCATATTAACTAACGGTTTACCGCGTCGGATTACGCGTCTGATTTCCAATTAAAATATATCTTTGAATTTAAATTTGAATGAAATACAGGGTCATGAAAAATCGACAAGTGTGGAAAATAGGATTACAAATATCTCGGCAACTCATTATCAGATCAACTTCATTCTTTATGTAAAATTTACGTTTTTTTTTTAATTTTCTTTTATATTTACTGCTTAAAATAAACAATTTCGAAAATTTTTATATACCTTTTATCAGAACGAATAATTCGAGAGCCCGAAAAGAATAGTTCTGGATAATCGAGGTTACTGAAATTCAATAAGCTTCTTCCCATTATTACATACTAAGTACATACCAAATTTCAAGTCTCTATCTCCATTTGTTCGGGAGATAGAGCGTTTACAGACACACATACAGACACACAGACAGACGGACGGCAATTTTTGTTTCTAAAAATATGTTTTTCGGAATCTCCAGTGTCTGAAACGTGTAAATCCATCAAAAATATTATTTTGATTTTCAAAATGATTACAAGACTTACCCTATACTACGCATAATGAATAACTAATAACGTCAGCTTTAGCATTTAATTTTTTTTTAACGGAATTTCTTATTCGAGTTGCTTTTTCTTCAAATCACTGTGGTATTTAAATGTCTTCTTATCACCGAAACATTTGTTTTCGTGAGCTTCTTTCTTTAAGAGAAAAATCCAGTTAAAGGTTTAAAAAAATAATTTTTTCAAAAATTTTAGCATGAATAACTTGAAATGTTACTAATCCGCTGTACAAATAATTTTACAAAACTTCCAATTAGAACAGAAGTTATCGCTAAAAATGACTGACATACAAACCATTGCCATCTGATACAGATAGACACCGGATTAGTAACCCATTCTTCAATAAAACATCTTTCACCCCACCATCACGTGCTGATGGGAGAATATTATGCCAAACACGATTTTTTCCCCCAAACTGTCATTGGATTGCCACATTCCACCGCATTCCACCACTAGAATGGAAACAAAAAGTTGCCAAGAGAGGGAACACCGCCAAAAACTAGCACCCTTTCGCCGTTTTTTGGCGATTAAAGGTGAAAGATGTTTTCTTCAGCTTTCTCGGGAGAGGAGAAAGGAATCCGGCGTCTATTTGTAATCGGATTTCACTGATACAAAACTTTCCTGTTATGCTATAAAGCAAATTTTGAAGCGTTTTTTCTCAAAACTGTATTTCGTGGCAGTGCGCGCATTCTCATTTAAAAATGAATTATCATGATTATCAATCTTTGAAATTTTGTATATTACTTACTAACTTTCATGTATGTTTTTATGCTGAAATTTAGCCTGATTTTTGTATTGAAAAATTAAATCTAACCTTTTTTGTAAATTTAGTGAATATGATTGTAAATGCCACTAATTATGCTAATGAATTTGAATATGTACTTTTAAATTTAGGTTCAATGTAAAATATAGCAATGTAAATGAGCATAAATGAACTATTAATTATGTATTGTTTGTATTTTTTAAATTATTTCGCGGAAAATTCATATTTTAGTATTAATATTTTTAAAAAGTCCTTTTTTCCGTTATGATTCAATTAATTAATATTGCTAAATATATAAATTTGTTCTAGAAACCATAAGAATGTGTGAAAGAAGTTCAAAAGTACTGAGTCTCCTTAAACTAAAAGTACCGAATCTCCTTAAAAAGAACTTCCAATGTACCGAGTCTCCTTAAACTAAACGTACCGAGTGTCCTTACAAAGAAGTTCAAAGGTACTGAGTCTATTTAAACTAAAAGTATCGCGTGTACTTAAAGAGAGGTTCAAAAGTACTGAGACTCTTTAAACTAAAATTACCGAATCTCTTTAAACTAAAAGTACCGAGTCTCCTTAAACTAAAAGTACCGAGTCTCCTTAAAAAGAACTTCCAATGTACCGGGTCTTCATAAACTAAAGGAACCGAGTGTCCTTAAAAAGAAGTTCAAAGGTACTGAGTCTCATTAAACTAAAAGTACCGAGTGTCCTTACAAAGAAGTTCAAAAGTACTGAGTCTCCTTACAAAGAAGTTAAAAGGTACTGAGTTTATTTAAACTAAAAGTATCGCGTGTCATTAAAAAGAGGTTCAAAAGTACTGAGACTCTTTAAACTAAAAGTACCTAATCTCTTAAACTAAAAGTACCTAATCTCCTTAAACTAAAAGTACCGAGTCTCCTTAAACTAAAAGTACCGAGTCTCCTTAAAAAGAACTTCCAATGTACCGAGTCTCCATAAACTAAAGGTGCCGAGTGTCCTTACAAAGAAGTTCAAAAGTACTGAGTCTCCTTAAACTAAAATTTCCGATTCTCTTTTTTAAAAAAAATGAATCTTCAAGCCTCTTTAAACTAAAAAAAAAGTACCCATTCTCATTAAACTAAAAGTTTCTTCAGTTGTTTCCCCCCTAAAGGCTTGTTACAAACAAAAATGTTATTATCAAAAGAAAAAAAAAACTTAAACTTTATTTTTTTTAAATTAGCATTTATTAACAAACAGAAAATTTAGTTAATTTAAAAATGCAGTTAGCTTTATTTACATGCTTTTTACAAGCGAATAAATTGTTTATTAACAAAAATTACCTCTAAAGAAATAACTAAAAATTAAACACAAATAATTTTTCTAGACATAATTTAACGCTGTATATAAATATATACGTTTTAAAATCCATGCGTTGTTGTAATATGATATATAATTTATTCTAATTTACATTTTTATTAACTGAAACTTCATGTATGCTTCCTAATAAAATAGCTAAACTATTTATTATTTGCAATCAAAATGTAAATACAGTAGATTTCTTTAAAGCAAAGTAAATCAAAATATGTAAACTAAACATAAATTCTTTTGCAAGCTCTATACACCGTGTTTTCGTTTCATAAATATGCTTATTTAGTACGGGGAGATTTTCAAGAAAGAGATAGTTGAAAATGTCTGATATGATATACATAAACATTATTTACACATTTTAGAAGGCAAAATAATTTCTAAAATGTGTTAAGAAATTTCATGTTTTTCATTTGGTAACGTATATATCGACGTTTTAATAAGTATAAATACTGAGTCATCATAACTGAGGTACTAACATGAACGTAGGTGTACACTTTAAAAAAAAAATGGGTCGATGTACTAAAACATTTTTAGTTTTCCTCACTGATCCTTGCAACTACTAAAAATTATTTTGTATCCTTATTCAGTTACAAGAAAATCTGTAAGAATTACTAGAAAACAGCTAGCAACTATTCCGGTTTATAATACCGGTTTCTAAAAAATTCTGTGGAATACAAATCTACTAAAAAAAATTTAGTAACCTCGGAATTTTTTTTTTACAGTGTATGGTTTTTATTCTTCTGAAAATACTATCCTATTACTTAAAGTAAATGAGCATTAAATTAAAACAACATATTTTATATATTAGTCTTTATTTTTGTGTAATTATATTTTAAACTTCGTTTGAACCAACTTTCAGCTGCAACAATAAAGTGATAAAATTTTGTTCCAACATTTTGAGCTATGGTTCAACTATAGCTCCAAGTGTGGGAAAGGGATTTCATTATCTTATGGTTACAGCTAATGAAAATGAAACACAATTTAAAATGAAACACAATTTAAATTAAAAAAATCCTTCCGGCTTGTACCGGGAAGAAAGTGCAGCTTTCCTATATATATATATAAATTTTAGTTAATATTAGTCGAAAAAAATCAAGCTAAAATGCACAGAACCCGATTACAGAAGATGCGTCAATACTGAATTTGAATAGGAAATGCGTCAAATTAGTCAGCTATAGCCAAAGTTGGCTTCGATAATGGAGACTTTTTTTGGTTGCGAAATTTGGCGATATTTTGCCAACTGTTGCCAAGCTTGGAGAAAGATTGACGCTAACTAATATGAATATATAGTTTAATGCGTTTTATTGAGAAAATGATAACAACAGTGAAATGAAATAATTTTCGAGAAAACACAGTCACTAAAACGCAAAGAATAATCCCAGATATTATTGTAATCTTCTGCACTGTAAAAAAAATTGGGTCGATCTACTAAAAAAAATTTAGTTTTTCTCATTGATTTTTGCAATTACTAAAAATTTTTTTGTATTCTTACTCAGTTACAAGAAAATCTCTAAGAATTACTAGACAACATCTGGCAACATTACTACAAAACAGCTAGCAACGATTCCGGTTTATAGTACCGGTTACTAAAATAATCTGTGGAATACAAATATACTAAAAAAATTCTAGGAACATCAGGATTATTTTTTACAGCGATGCCTTGTTTCAAAATGTCAGCACCTTAGAATTTCAAACTGCTATATCTCAGCCATCTTTTAAATTAGAAGCAACACAAAAAAATGCACCGGGCTCTTTGTATCAAAGTCTAACACTTAAACAAAAGATACATTTTAAATTCTATTTTTTTTGCATATTTTTTTTAAGTTTTAATATTTTAGGGGCCACCATCTTCAAATAAGATGGTGGACCAAGCTGCCCAACAAACTTGGTCGAGATATTTGTGAGACTAATAAACATACTTAGTTAAACCCAATATATATATATATATATATATATACAGGGTGTTTCAGTTAAACGTTTCAGAACTTCTAAGAGGGGTAGGGTACATCCTGACAACTCGAAATCATATAGAAATGTGGGGCCGGAAATGCAATGCTTTCCTGAAGCGGTGTTGTACACAGACGCACCATAAAAAAAATGAGACCGTAAATGAGAAATCGTTTTAATAATAAATGAAAAGAAGCAAAAGGTACATGGATTAAAGTAAGTGTTCGAAGTTGCTTCCACGGGCTACAATGCACGCCTCACATCTCCGACGCATGGACATCCGAACATTCTGGAATACTCCAGGCAAATTTCGAATTTCTCCGGCAGCTACTGCGATTCTTGCAACCAGCTCTTCAGCATTGTCAACAGGGGTGTCATAGCGAGTAGGGGTGAACTAGCGATTTCATATGACCCCAGAAATAAAAATCAAGACATGATAGGTCGGGTGACCGAGCAGGCCAATGCACGGGACCACCACGTCCGATCCACTGTTGACCAAATGTGACATCCAGGTAGTTACGAACAGCTCCGCTATAATGGGCAGGGGCTCCATCGTGTTGGAACCACATTGGCTGTTGCATCGATGCAGAAATCTGTTCATCTCTCAAAAGTTGTGGCAATACTTGCTGCAGAAAGAGCAAGTAGTTATCTCGGTTAGACGACACGGTAACAGGTAAGGTCCGATGAGGTGACCTCCCATAATACCGGCCCATACATTGACCGAAAATCGAATCTGTGCTGCACGACGTCGTATTAAATGCGGGTTCTCGACTGCCCAGATATGGTCGCTATGCGAGTTGAAAATTCCTTCTCTTGTGAAGGATGCCTCATCGAAAAACAACACTTCAGCAGGAAAAGTGGATTTGTGGCACATTTTCCAAGGTACCACTGTGCGAAAGCAATACGAGGTGCATAATCCTCCAGTTGCTGTGCCTGGACACGCTGCACGTGAAACGGATGCATGTCTTATTCTCGGAGAATCCTCCAGACGCTGCAAGGGGAAACCCCGACTACGCTTGCTAGACTTCGTGTACTCGTTCTTGGATTCCTCTGTACATGCTGCAGCACATTCTGTTCGACGGCTGGAGTCCATGCTGTTCTTACCCTGAACCTGTCAGCTCTTTCAAATGAACATGTCTCAGCTAACCTCTGGTGCAGTCTTGCAAATAAATTATGACTGGGAATACGCCTCGTCGGATATCGTTCTGCGTACAAACGCTGTGCGGCTGGCCCACTACAATTTGCAGACCCGTACACCAAATGCATATCGGCTAATTCTACGTTCGTGTAATCATCCATCCTACTAACTTGGTGTTCTTGTGCGAAATGAAGATTGCCTGCACGAAAGTTCGGAACTTTCGCATAACGCCATCTACCGCATCAGGAAAGCATTTCTGACTGCCCATTGGTATATGATTTTGGTTCGTCAGGATGTACCCTACCCCTCTTAGAAGTTCTGAAACGTTTAACTGAAACACCCTGTATATATATATATTCGCTACATTTTTTAAAATATAAGCAAACACGAAATATATTATTTATACTATTAAAAATATAATATAGATATTATTAACTATATATACTGATTATAAAACAACTACAATATGAGTAATTTAAACGATACTGTTATTGAAAAACTGAATGCTGAAAATTACGATGTATGGAGATTTCGGATGGAAAGGCAGACCTTTATGACATCATAATAAATGATCCACCGACTAAATAACTAAATAACTAAATAAACAAACAAAAGTACAGATTTTGTATTTTATGTTTATGCTTTTACGTTTGAATTATATTATTTGAATTCCGTTCGCATATTTACTTCTTTGTATTCTTTTCATGTTTTCACTAATTATGGCAGTTGTTAGTCAATTTTAGTGACTGGCAATTTAGGCTCTGTTAATTCTCAACATAATGACCGGTACATGGTAAATTATAGGGTTGGCCGATCGACATCACACTACCTATTCCCTTCTCCCTCTCCACATCTTCAATTTAGCAAATGCTCTTCTCCACGTTGTTTAACATGCCCACTCACTAAACAGTCGCAAATTATTCATAATGCCTCCCACATTAATGCCTCCCACGTAGGCATTTTGTAAAGCCTACAATGTTATTTATAGAATTACATGTAATTCCTGCAATATGCAATATATTGGTCAAACTAGAAACCTTCTAAAAAAGATATAAAATTATAAATAAAAAATAACTAAAAAAATATGTATAATTTATTAAAAAAATCGGATTTTATGCATTTAATCTTTTTTTTTTTTTACATTATAAAATTACTTTTATAGCGTAAATTATACACTCTTCATTTTACTCACATAATGTCTCAAAAAAACATTGCTAATTATGGTACTTGTCTTCCCATTTCATATTTATTATATTTAAATATTATTTATTTTCTTCAGTTTCCTCACATTTCAAATATTATTTGCTTTGTCAAAATAATTTTTTTTAATTCTTTTTTCTCTTCATTCATAAAAGATGGCAGCACTAGACTTGTTATTTGTCTACAATTTCAGCTTTTACTTATATTTTTCTGTGATAGTTGGCAGCTCTAATCATTTTTTTAAAGCAATGTTTGCATGGCTATAGCAGCCTTCTTGCGTTAATGATAACTGGCTGGTTGTCAAGTACTTATAATCTTGTCCAATCTACTGTAAAATTAGTCTTTTTTGGTGAGTCTTCCACATTATTTTATGATCTAATTTCTATTTAAGTTGAATAATTATTTATTTATCTTATTTCTATTTAAGTTGTATATTTATTTATTTATTAGGTGCGTTCGTAATTATATAAATACGTAGCACCTATTGTCGTCGTCTGATCCATCCGCATATAACAACGCAAAAACCACCCAACCGAATGGTTTGAAATTTAAGATATATTATCTTTGCAGAATTTGGTCGAGACATTTCAAATTTTATGAAAATTGAATCAAAACATCAAAACTCTAGAAAATATTAATAAAAACATTTATTAAGAAATTTGAATTTTTTTTTTAAAAATCGGTGCTTTTTTGTTATAGGAGCTTCCGAGGTTTAATCGTTAAGCGACCGAGATACTTATTTTAATTACAGAAATTAATCTGCAGACGATAAAATCTATTTCACAGAATTAAACATCATCAAGATTTAAATATTCATACAACTAGCTATAGCACGAACGCACCTCATTTGTCACGTTTGACGTACATTTTCAAACTTGTTTTTTATTTGAATTCATGTAGGTTATTAATTGTCCTGTTATATATATATATATATATATATATATATATATATATATATATATATATATATATATATATATATATATATATATATATATATATATATATATATATATATATATATATATATATATATTATGGGCTTAATATTGTGGATTTTAGACATAATGCTGACAATATTTGATGAAATAACATATATTTACTATGAATATTCTTATAAAGTCCTTCTGAAGATTCTATAAGATATTCATAGTTTTCCATTTTTTGATTTTTCGTCCTATCAAGTATCATTCCTGCAGTGTCCATTCCATTGCTTTTTATAATGTCTTATCCTTTGTTTTTGACATGTATTTTCATATTTTTAAATATATATATATATATATATATATAAACATTTAAATAGAGGGAGGTTTTGGGACCAATTCGAAATTTCTGGAATTGCTTTCCTCCGACCGGCTGAAATACTTTTCGTAATGAAAGCTAAATAAAATATAATAGTTTAAAATACCAAATTTTATAACGATGTTTTCAAATTTAGTTTATACCGTAAAATATTTTATTTTTTAATGTTCATGTCTCGGTTTGGTCTAACATTAAATTTACTCTAATATTAAATATTTCGACAACATACAATTGTGTGACTTAAAGTTTATAATGGTGTTAACTATAAATATGGTGTAGGTTCAGCCCACTAACCCTCACATTGATTATATTTTAATCCATTACATTCTGTTCTAATTTAATTTACCATGAGTATAATGTCTATCGCAGAACTAATATTAAACACATATATTTCGGTTTCGCAGCGAATAACACATGGGCTGATAAGTTCCCGGTCTGGCACACAGATGGTGTTGCAATCGCCGAACCGATGATTTTTTTAGTAAATACTAACCTTTAAAAGGTAGCAGAAAAAATGTCATGACGATTCGCTGTGGGATTAAAACGTTAGAGTGGTTACAGTTGAACGACTTTGTTAATAAACAAAAAATGGATAAAAAGAATTTCAAGAATTGTTATTTGATGGAAAAAAAACACCGTTCAAACGAAATCTTGGCTTGATAAGCGTTATCCGGACACTGGACCAGGTAAATCAACCATTATTGACTGGTTTGCTGAATTTAAACGTGGTCGTATGGACACCAGTGATGCACCACGCAAAAGAGGTGATTACTCCGGAAAACATAAAAAAAGTCCACAAAATCGTTTTGGGGAACCGTAAAGTGAAGTTGCAGGAGATAGCTCAGACTCAGAAGATATCCAAGGAACGTGTAGGTTTTATTTTGAATGAACATTTGTCTATAAAAAAGCTGTTGTCAAAATGGCTGCCACGCGTATTGACTTTTGACAAAAACAACAACGAGTCGATGATTCTGAGCCCTGTTTGGAGCTTTTTCGTTATAAAATTATGTTATTTATTATAAAATTATTATTATTATTCATTTATTAAATTATTATTATAAAATTATTATTATTAAATTATTATTATTATTATTAAATTATTATTATTTATTAATAAAGTTATGTTATTTATTAAAGTTATAAAGTTATAAAATCATAAAGTTATGAAGTTTTGTTAAAAAGTTGTGTTTTCTCTATTAGACCGGGAACGTATCAGCCCATGTGTTAAGTGTATTAGAGAAATTTACGGCAATGATTAAAGCGAATCATATAAAACCATCACTTTAAAAGAACATGTTTACTTTAACGAGACGTAAAGCTTTATATTTGGTAGAGTTATATCTGAATTAATATAAACTCTGAAGCATAAACATAAAAATTGTTATATTATTATTATTATATATATGTATATTATATGTGTTTAGAATATATCGTGTTTTTTATCTAGAGGATTGATATACCTTCTAAAACTAATAAATATCAATTGATTAGTTAATAGCGTTGTTACATGTATTTTCTTGATATTAGATTTTGAATTTGAATAGATATTGTTTAAGTTTTTTTGTAAGTGGAAATGTTTTTTCAATTAAGTAAAGTATAAAGATAATTTAAAAAATAACTTCATTACAAAATATACACAGATATAATTGAAATCGCAGCATAAACTTGGTGATTAAATATACATATTGACTGTATGTATCATTACATAACATTACGTTACTAATTTATATCATTACATTACTAATTTATATCATTACATTAAAATAATTTATATCATTACATATTACGAATAAATGGCAAATAAAAAGAAAATAAGTAACAGTTTCATTGTCAGATTTTATTTATACATATGAATAATACAGATAAATAAATCTATCTATCTATATATTTTCTCTACATCTATTTTAAATATTCTACAAAATCATTGCTTTCTGTCTACCTAGGTCAGAAAAGGTACCTACTCTTTAAATTTGATGACTTTAGGACGAGTGGTTGAAGCTGCACGTTGGTATGCCTATCTGTTGTTGATATGTCAGTTGTATGATTTTTAAATGTCTTGTCTCACACATGTATTGTCATAATTCTTTAGTCAAACACTATATAAACATAGGTAACATGTTAAAACATTCCTTGCAATATTATCTCTCTAAAGCTACAATTACCTTTGAAATACGTTCAGAAGAAATGAAGTTATAAGCAATGTGACTTTTCCAGGGTCAGATTTCAGTAGGTACAAGAAATATTTTAACCGTTTTTTTTTCAACAAATGAGAGTGATAGTAATGTTTGAGTAACCTTCTGTAATCCTATCGCAAAACACATCAATCGCTTTAATAATCATTTATTTTTATGTTCTGGTTATTTTATTATATATGGCATGAAATTGTTTCTGCTACTAAAAACAATAAAATACTATTTTTCTCGGCTCGAAACGTTACTACTGATATGATTTACTTATCAATCAATTTGATTGTGCTAAAATAACAAATATGTAATATAGTTTATTGGAGTTTATTTACCTTATTCTGTCGAACTGTTTCAATTAACAATGCAGATGTTATTAATAAATGGTTGCATGTGTGAATTGTATTGGCTGGTATGTTGTACAGATAGATCAAATATAAGACTAGATTAATTTTAACACAATTATTCAAATTAGTAAAGAAATCATATGAGTTGTAATTTTCCAACTGCACGAAAAATGTCCGGGCCAGGATTCGAACCTGGGATCTCTTGGCTTAAGCTGTCATTCTCTACAAACTGAGCCATCCCGGACGAATCTGGAGGACCTAATTCAACCAGTTAACCTTATTCATCATAGCATCTGGTCTGATATTTGAATCAGCTCAACAAAATAGACCGCAGGTAATGGAACTCCAGTAAACACTGGATACGTGATTACACTAGATTAATTTTAACACAATTATTCAAATTTCGATCGGGATACCTCAGTTGGTAGAGCATGGCAGCTTCAGCCAAGAGATCCCAGTTTCGAATCCTGGCCCAGAAATTTTTCGTCTAGTTGGAAAATTACAACTCATATGATTTCTTTACCAATTTGAATAATTGTGTTAAAATTAATCTAGAGTAATCAAGTATCCAGCGTTTACTGGAGTTCCATTACCTGCGATCTATTTATTCTGTTGAGCTGATTCAAATATCAGACCAGATGCTATGAACAATAAGGTTAACTGGATGAATTACGCCCTCCAGATTCGATCGGGATAGCTCAGTTGGTAGAACATGACAGCTTCAGCCAAGAGATCCCAGGTTCGAATGCTGGCCCGGACATTTTTCGTCCAGTTGGAAAATGCAACTCACATTGTCTTTATATTTTACATGCAACTCAAAATTCGGCAAAATTGAAAATGACTGATATACATTAAGGAATTTTATTCCATTCTTGCGAAAAGCATTGAAGTGAAGTTGAAATTTTGGCAATTTTGAGTTATGGAGAATGAGTTAGGAGAAAATATTATGTGTGTCACAGTTTTATGAAATCTTAACTATTTCTCAAAACCTTCGAAGAATAATGTTAACACTGTTTCAAATAAATAAACATTATATAAAATTTACTCAAGTTTCTGCATTTGTGGAAGAAATTTCATGTCATTCGATATTCAATTTATTACATACATATCGTTATTAAGTTTAATTAACTCACTCGTAAAAATAATTATAAAAAGTATGAAATTGGCTTGTTTAGTAGTATATTTTAGAACTGCAATTTTCTTTTTAGAAATTGAGATTACTTTTAGTTTTATGTCATTAAGACCAAAGTAAAATTGTTTGTGGACTTTCAGCATAACATAATCTGAAAACTTCAAAGCAGTTAATGAGAGCGTTTTCCGATATTTTTCCGAATACATTCATCATCCAAATTGTGAAAGCATGTCAGTATTTCATTTTAATCGACTTTATACCCCACGTGTTATACAAAATTTGACACTATTTATATTGATTGGCATTCATTAAGCAGTTTTATTTCGTTCTTGAGAAAAGCGTTGACGTTAAGTTGAAAAGCTGCCGAGTTACAGCTTATTTTGAATTACGGAGACTGTGGGAAGATAAACTTAAATGTTTGACAGTTTTATGCACTAACTGTTTCTGAAAATCCCGAAAGAACATTTTTAATTGATGTCTCAAATGTCAATATATACTTACGCTTCTGTGTTTGTAAGAAATACAGTTCAGTAAATTCGATATTTTTTTAGTTTTAACCCCTTAATCGTCACGCCCTATACGTGTAGGCTACTTTATAAAAATTCAGATTGCTTGATTGCCACCAGTTTTCTGAAGTAGAAATATTCGCTTATTTAAAGGCAGATGAAATCGTACGAGAATAAAGACAATTACACTATTTAAAAAAACTGGTCTGAATTTTAAAAAAGTAGCCTACACTGCCAGTGAATATCTCGGGCAAAACGCTTAAGGGGTTAAATCTACTCTTATGTAGAAAGTGTGTAGTTCTTATGTAGTATTAAAATTTTGTAAAGCATAGAGTAGAATATTTTATTAGGACATCCGGAAAGTTCGGAGGTTTTTTGATATATTTTGAATCTATAAATGCGAGATACCCAAAAGAATTTTGGAAGAAACCTATACTTTAATTTTTTACTTGAATAAACATCTTTTACTTATTTTGAAATAAATTTGTTTGTACATTCTGGGGACATTCAAACATTTCAATATTATCTCAAAGGAAGTATAGCGCAGAACTTTCCGAATGACCCAATACATTATAATCATTGTTTGTATTTAAATATTCAGATTTTAGTTTAGTTTGTAATATAAAAAGAAAGATGACAAGGATGAAAAATATGAAAAGGATTTACATTGAATGCAAAGGATGTGAATTAATACTTTACTACAGAAAGAACAACCAACACAGTGAAAAAATATCCAGACCGGGAGTCGAACCCGTCTACCTTATTATAGCGCACCAAGTGCTTTATTGTTTAAGACACCAGGACGACATCCAGTCTAGCATTCTCTCACTCTTATATTGTAAGGCTACAACTTGTCGTCCTGGTGGCTTAAATGGTAAAGCATTTGGTGCGCTATACCAAAGTATCCGGTTTCGATCTCTGGTCTAGACATTTTTTTACTCTGTTGGTTGTATGCTGTGTAGTAATGGGATAATTCACATCTGATTTTTTTAATTAATTTCAAACGTAGTTTCAGCTCTGGTGAACATTTAATTAGATATATAAATATTTACTGATGCAGGGTTTAATTTGACCCATGCATGCTACTGCAGTTGTGCTCATGATTGAAGTTCCATCTCGTGTTGCAGAAGTTGTAGCCTTACCATATGAGAGTGAGAGAATTCTAGGCTGGATGTCATCCTGACGCCTTAAATGGTAAAGATCTTGGTGCGCTATACCAAGGTTACCGGGTTCGATCCCCGATCGGGCATTTTTTCACGCTGTTGGTTGTACGCTGTGTTGTAATGTGAAATTTCAAATCCTTTGTTTTCATTAATTTCCAGAGTAATTTCAGCTCTGCTGAAAATTTAATTAGATGTAAAGGATTTACATTACCGATAAAAATTCCTTTACAGATTAAAATTTATGTTGTTGCTATTGTTGTCATTTGCCCCCTGGCAGACAAAGATGTGAAACCACGCCCCAAAACCGTTACGAATTAGAGTACAGCTTTCATTTAACGAGGCACCACAGTTATCTTTAGGCATGAAATTTTTCGTCACAATTTTGATAGTTAATGCAAATCAATCGTCTTGGTACCTTTCTCCCACTTTCAACTTACCAGCAGGATAGACTAGCTCAAACGTAGTTATTTTTTATGTACAGATGTATGGCCTCCATACGAAAGGCGACAGCAGCTAAGTGATCCGAGGTGGTCGCTCTCCAATTTTCGCACTATTTTGCCACGGTGGTCGGGTGGGACCGGTGCTAAAGAGAAAGAATGGACGCTTTTCAATCAAATAATAAAAAAAATAAGGAATTTTTTCGAATAGTTATAAGCATGTTTTCCTTTTAATAACATAATTATTTCTAAATTCTATATTTTCATTAAATTTTCGGTGGAAGTTATTTCTTTTTAACTACAGTAGGGAATATGAATCCCCCCCCCCAAAAAAAAAGTGATAAATAACTTCTATAAAATACTTATAATTAATATATCATTACTTTCTTATAAAAAATGAGCATGCATTAATTAAAACATGCATATATATATATATATATAGAGAGAGAGAGAGAGAGAGAGATAGATAGATAGATAGACTGATACAGAAACATAATGTAACAAAATATATAGAAATATAACTAAATATTTTCCAAGCGTATTTCATTTTTTGCCTTGTTACAAATGGTATGCATGATATATTTTATCAATTCTTCTCAAAATAAAGTTGAAAGGAATATATTGTAGAAACGTTATCCGTCTAGGCTTAAATTTGCTTTTCAGGTTTACTTCAGACGTGTTTCTTTCTGTAAAATATAGAATGTTTGACTTGTTGCATGTCGATTTTGATACGTAATGTCATATGAAACGTTCATGTATAAAGAAATTAAATATTATACTGAAATTCATGTTAATATTAAAATTATTACAAAAAAGCCTTGGATATATATTAATTGTTATTCAGAACGCATGCTCTTTGATTATTATTAAAGAAGTAATCAAAATCTGATAATTTTTTTATTGATTCAAACTAAGACTGCCGAATTGTCTGTTGTGGCTCTGTTGAGGAAAATATAGGGTGAAAGCCCCAGTAAGTGACACTTTAAGGATTCTTTCTTGTTCAAATCCCTATTACAAAAAATCAAATCTATTTTATACTTACCTTTGCTTTCCAAAGGATAGTAGAGATATACAGTAGAACCTCGATCCATCGTTCCCGCATCTTTCGTTATCCCGTATGTATCGTCTAGTTTTAAAGGTCCCGTCACGAATACTATTTAAATAATGTTAATTATACTCGCTTAGGTCGTTTTTGAAATATGCAGATTCCCGCATCTATTGTTCAAAAATTTTATCGACCTTCGAAAAAAATGGAGAATTTATCCCATTGTATTCATATTTAAGAAAAAAAAGTTGTTCTAATTGTGACCTTGGATGCACGTGCGTATTGATAAACCAAGAGCGATTCTATGAGAGTGTGGTGATCTTTAAATGCAATCCCCAAACGGGCGACAAAAGTGTCATTCTGTAAGTGGCAACCCTCCAGTGTACAGGTGAATGAAAAAAAGTTTGCAATAGAAAAAAAAAATAAAATGATCAACAGTGAATTGTGTTTATAAAAAGTAGAATAAGAACTTAGTTTTTGTTAACGAAGTGGCGTCGGATATCTGTATTTATTAAAGTAATCACCTTAAGAGCGAGAGAGGGAAGGAGGGGAGATGAAGGCCTTTCAACCAATGAAATTAAGGAGGGCAGTAGATACTTCGTGTGTTTTTAGAAAAATGTTGAAAAAGTGAATGATTGACAGAGAGGGCGGGATTAGCTGTAAACGTCATAGCTTCTAGAAGTTAAGACATTGTCACTTTACTTTAGGCTTTCATTTCAGTTTTGGCTGTGATAGGCTATTCTTGTGTGTCTATTGTTTTCATTATTTTTCACTTGTTTGTGACTAACATGGTTAAACAAATTCGTACTTTGGAGGAAAGAATTCGTATCATTGAAGAATTAGAAAAACATCCGTTTGAAAAAAGAGTTCAAATTGCTAAACGTTTAAATTTACCACCTTCAACATTGAATTCTATAATTTAAAAAAAAGTCGAAATTAGAAAGCAGTTTGATAAGTACGGTATTTCGGCGAAAAAACGAAAAACTGGTGGAAAATCAATATACAAAGATTTACAAACTGTTTTGTATGACTGGTATCGTCAAGCTCGAGGATCACAAATTCCAATAGATGGAACAATTCTGCGAGAAAAAGCCCCTAGAAATCGCTGTTTTAAAAGGTATTGAAAATTTCACAGCCTCAAATGTAGGAATTTCACGCTTTAAAGAGCGACATGGATTAAAATTTAAAAATTTTAGCTGTCAAAGCGCAGCTGTTTATGACAGAATGTTTCAAGATTGATTTTCCAAATTACCGGCATTAATTGAAGGATATGACTCTCGTGACATTTACAATGCGGGTGAAACGGGGCTTTTTTATAGATGTTTGCCGGACCGTACTCTGGCACAAAAAGGAAAGACTTGTCATGGACGCAAAAGTTCTAAAGAAAGACTGACTGTTTTATTGTGCACAAATAGTGATGGTAACGATAAAAGAATGCCGATTGTAATAGGAAAGTCAGAAAAGCCAAGGTGTTTCAAAAACATCAAAAATTTACCTGTGTCGTAGCGTGCTAATTCAAGAGCATGGATGACAAATGAAATTTTCTCTAAATTTCTGAATGATTTTGACAAGTCAGTTGGAAAAGAAAAAAGAAAAGTAGTTTTATTCATTGACAACTGTTCAGCGCACCCTCCGGATATATCTTCATTAAAAATTGTGATAGTTCATTTTTATCCCCCTAATTGCACTAGTAGGGTTCAACCCCTGAATTTGGGTATTATTCACAGTTTCAAGCGTCATTACAGAAAGAATTTAGTTAGAAAAGCTCTAGCTATGATGGATGACGGAAAATGCAATAGCATGCATCAAAATTGATGTTTTACAAGCCATTTATTTCGTTGTCTCTGCCTGGGAGAGATAAACTCAAGAAACTATAATTAACTCTTTTAATAAGGCTAAGGGGGATGTCACAGAACCCGAAAATGTAACTGCTGATGCTAGTGATGAAAAGGAAAATGATTTATCACAGTTTGGGGCAAATGTCTCGAACATCACCTTTGACGATTATGCATTAATTGATGAAGCGGTTGCGACATGTGGCTTGATTTCTGTTCAAGAAATGATAGCAGAGGATGCAAAAATGGATGATGATGATATCGATGAAAACGAAAATGTCAATACAGAACGAGTTCCAACGTTTGTTGAAGCACTTAAAGGATTTGAAACAATGGGAAATTTTCCTTATTCACATGCATTAAGCGAAAGAGAGCAGAAAGATGTCACTAATGTCGGAAATTTATTTTTTGGGTTAAGAAGAAAACAGTGTGTAGAAGCTAAAAGTTCCGAATATTTCCAGTAAATAAATAGATCTATTCCGCTTCATAAATTTTTTGTAGTAAGTAAGTATTTTTCTCCTTCAAATTTTCTATTTTTCAATGTAATAAATTTATTTATGCCATATACTTTTTCGCACAAAAATATTTTATGTTGACCCGCATTAATCGTTTTCCCGTAACTATCGTTTGAAACGAATGGTCCCTTGAGAAACGATCGATCGAGGCTCTACTGTATTAAAAAATTATTATTGGAAAAAAAAATTGAAACATTATGCATTTTATTATCAAAAATTAATTTTAGTCATAAATATGGTCAAAAATTCCACTAACTGACACCATCCCTATTTTGGAAAACCAATTACTGACACAAAGTAAACCAGTGACTGACACTTTATTTTAAAAGATTAAAATGCTTTAAAAAACTTTATTATTTATTATAAAAACAAAACACATTAATATTTATTAAAAAAAGTGGGATTTAGTAAGCTGTATTGCATTATATGCAGATATCCAATAACTGACATTTATGAACCAGTAACTGACATCTCGTGTCAGACGCCGGTAAAACAACATAGATTTTAATGGTGTTTACTACAAGATAAATTTAATTTATTATTATGCATTTTTAAACAGTTCAAATAATAGATTTCAACTTTCTTTAATATAACCAATAACTAACACCTATGTCAGACACTGGTAAAATGAAATTCTAGGAACCAATAACTAGCACCTCCTATTAAGCTAAATTAAATAACTATAAATCCTAAATCATGGCCATAATATATCATATGCATCTTTAAACTAATTTCTAAAAGTATAACTTTAAGGAAAAAGTTTAGGATGGTTGCATTACAAATAGATTAGAAAAATACTTCCTTAATTTTCGAAATAAGATGGTTGCTTCAAAATGGCACTTTTTGTATTCTCAAAAGTTTCTTCCTCATTAAATATATTCTTGGCACACTACTGGTAAATAAATGGATTCCAAATTAAAAATAAGTGTTTCATTTATGACATTACTTTGCAGACATTACTTTGCAGATGACATTATTTTGCAGAATTTTACAACAAAATGCTTATTTGAGTTAGATTTTTGCTCAAGTATCAGTTGCTGGTTAAGTGTCAAGAACTGGGATTTCACCCAATTTTTGTTGCGTCTGTCTGTTAGTCTTATCTTTCTCCCACAATAACTTTTCAAAAACTTTCCAATTAGCTTATTGTTTGGTATATATGTTATTTAGGTACACAAAATTAGGTGTAAAGGTTTTCGTTGAATTCGATTCATTCGTTCGAAAATATAGAACTATTTTCGGACAACTTTCATATTTAAATATAGAACAGGTTATAATGCTTCTCTGTGGGAATGTAGATTATTTTCATATTTTATTAGTCGCTGAAATGAAAATGACACATTTGACTAATGGATTTAAAAGTTACATTCTAGATGATACATGTCCGCTGTTAAAGTTTTAATTTAATCAAATTGGTTTGAAATTTTGTAAATACGTTTATCAAACAGTTGTCTTCTGCATAATTTTCTGTTGGAAAATACTAGGCATATTCTCAGAAAATATTAAAAAAAATTCTTTGTCGCTTTTTATTAATTTGAAATTATACATATATCATTTCTTTTTCCTTTTTTAGCTCACAGTCTATCAAAGCTAGAGAGCTAATGTGCCCGTCGGTGCTGTAGCCGGTGCTTAGTACGTATGTATTATGTACGTAACGCGAAAACTCTAGATAGAAATATCCATTTTTCTTCAAATTTTGTATATAGGTTCATTATGATAAAAAGCTTCCCTGATTAGTTTTGGGGGTTCATTGGTTAAGTATAAATGGGGAACGGGAGCTAATCCCCCTTTAATTAAGATAAATGGGTTTTTCATGCAGAATTAACCGATTTGCTTCAAATTTTGTATATAGGTTCATTGTGATAAGAAGCTTTCCTGGTTAGTTTTGGAGGTTCATTGGTTAAGTAGAAAAGAAGGAGTACAAGGGGCTAATCCTCCCTTAATTAAGATAAATGGGTTTTTCATGCAGAATTATTCAATTTTCTTCAAATTTTGTATATAGGTTTATTGTGATAAGGAGCTTCCCTGATTAGTTTTTGAGGTTCATTGGTTAAGTATAAAGGAGTGAAGGGGGCTAATCCTCCCCTTTAATTTAGATAAATGGGTTTTTCTTGCGGAATTATCCGATTTGTTTCAAATTTTGTATATAGGTTCATTGTGGTGATGCGCTTCCCTGATTAGATTCGGGGGTTCATTGGTTAAGTATAAAGGAAGGAACAGGGGGGGGCAATCGCCCCTTAATTTATTGTCGATTTCTTTATTTTTCGAAAGTCTTATATACTCTTTGAAATAAGAGTATAATATGCAATTAGTGTGAATAACCTGTACGCTCAATGCCATCAATTTAACTGGGCACTTTTCTTCTTATATTTAATTTAACAGTTGGCTTAGAACTGCACTTTATAGCTTATCAGCAAAAATATTAAATACAAATTAATTTTATCAGGCTTCGAGAAATTTTATATACTTATAAATATACATATAATCTAAAATTTTAAATTGGAGGTAGATACAAAATAATAATTAAAAAAGTATACAAAATAATAATAAAAAAAAAACAGTGGCTTGCAGTGCTGAAGTTGAGGTCCCTGATCTGCAGATATATTAGTTTTATAAAACGAAAAAACGCTTGTTTTGGTAAAAAAAATCAGTCAATGAAGTTATTGTAATGTTGTGTTTATTGCACATTATAGCAAGAATGAAAAATCACGTGTCAAGCATATATTCTGAAATGTTTTTCAACACATTTAGAATCCTATAATAAGATGAAAGATAATATCAAAATATACAATTTAAAAAAAAACACTTAGTACATTTGAAAAAAAAATATTTCTGCAATTACCAACAATAATCGAAAATATTTTCGATTTATTTTCTAAAGCATTGTATATGATCTACAAATTTGTATATATACTTCAAAATATGTTAAAATTACGTCAGTTAGGAAATATGTAACACAGATGAAAACTCTCCTTCTGCGATCTCCGTGAATAAAAGGAAATTTACTCGAATTGTTTTATGTATCTTTCTGTATGATCTAGTGAATTTATAAACCTCAAGTAATTAAAAGAAATACACTTTAAAAAAATTTCGTAAAATTTCAGTAGATGTTCCGTAAATTAACGGTACTTGTGCCGTTTTCACTCTTTACGGTATGCACTGTAAAAAATTGCTGCAGTAAAATTACTGCAACAGAGATTCCAGACAATGTCCATAAGAAAACGTGTTTTGTCCCTAGATAAACGAGCTTTGTTCTTACATAAACGGTTTTTGCCCGTAAAAACCTGAAATTTACGGAAATTGACCGTTTACCTTGAAAAAGGGGTATTTCCCGTAAAATTACGGCAGGAATTCACGGAGAATGCCCCTGAATTTACAAAAAAATTTTACAGTGTGAATACCGTACTTCTAATGTATATTAAGCTTAAAAAACAGTACATCTGCCATTTCGATTATAAACGGTATTTATACCGTAAAACGATTGTTTTTCAGTAAAAAATCGCTATTTATTTCCTAAAATAATTATTTTTCAGTAAGGAAAAAGCTGGTAGCCCCGCCTCGGTGTACGGCAACCCCTGAAGTGATTGATGCTCTTGCTCTTGTTACGTAATGCGTGCAGGCCTGAGGAGAGAAGGGGGGTGCAGCCGGTACATATACTTTAAATATTTTACGGTACATATACCGTCCAGTTTAATTACGGTATATATACTGGTCACAAAGTCGCCAATATATGTACCGTAATTTTTGACCAAAATTTTTTACAGTGTAGTTAAATTTAAAAACGCACCCAACAACTGAAAACGCACTAGTAGCAATTATTGCCACCATCCACATCCTTCTGTGTGTCCATGTAAATTAAGGATAAATACCATGCACATCATATCTTACAATAAGCATCTCGTAGGTCACGACAGTGCTGCATATAAAGTTGTAATATGTTTGAAAAAATGTAGCATTAAAATATATTCCAAACGATTTTTCTCTTTATACCATAATTAAAGGGAATTCTCTTGGTTGTCCGTGTAATCGAACTATAAATGCAACACACTTCATTTTCAATACCGATCATACCATAATAAACATTAATATTATATATAAATTACATGGGGATTCGAGTATAATTATGCGAGTTAGAGAATGAACAGGCAGTCAGACGGCCAGACAAATCAATGTCATAAACACATAAATTGCGTTGGAAAGTATTTAAATTAGAAAGATGCTTATACATATATAGTATTTTGACAAGCTCTTCAAAAAAAAAAAATGCTACAGTGAAAGATAAAGGATATTTGCAATAGAATTAGAATTGAATTCAACTTATTTATTAAAAAATACTGATTAGCTTATTTCAAACAAAGCCTTGCTTTTTTCATAGTTTTAAGAATAATTAATATATTTTAATAACTTTGTTTTGTGGGAATTTAGTATCATCAAAACTTGTGTTAAAATGAACAACATGAAAGAAATTAGTTGCGTAGCATTGTTGAAAAATGTGAGAGGCTCAAGAGTCATTTTCAAATAAATTGAACTATAATCATTATCAATTGCTCTTAAAGTATTTATTTAAAAAAAATATTGTTCAAACTGATTATTAATTACATTACCAGAAAATCGATGGTACATCGATGGTAAAAATCGACATATTTTACCTATAAAATGCTGAAAGTTGTAATGCGTTATGATTACAATGAAAATAAAGAGCTAATTTTTCTGCAGAGTCAGTAAAAAATGTTCAAATAATCAGTGTTCATGTTTCAATTATCTGCTTAGTCTCTAAATTTGTTAGATCGTAATCTTACCTTCCATACTAAAGATTATGTCTCTAATATTAAGAAACAATTTGACAGATTTCATAGTGCGTATGCGGTGAATAGAAACTAAAACAACTTTTTTAAATAACTTTCCAGTTCTCAGCCTTCTGACAGTGATTCTCAAAAATTTATGACATGCGTATATTTTGAACTAGTCGGATGTGCCAATCCCAAAACTTTCTTCTATCTCAGTCATGTTAATACTTCAAAATTCGCTATCACATCGCCAATAAAATCAATATTTTTCATCATTCTGTTGTACGTCAGCTGCGTGCGAATGGTCGGGTTACAAGGATGCGAACAACCGATGTATACTAAACTACGAAAAGTCCTTCTGGCCTGAACCGACGGGAACACATAGCCTTCCTATTCCTTGGTTTTATGATTTTAGCTAATTAATTTAATGAAAAACACGAAGGTAAAACGCGTGGAACCTAAATAAAGAAGATTCAATCCCAGTTCTCGTCAACATTGAATTTGAATGAGAATATCGCCAAATTAGTCCTCTACAGCCAAGTTGGCTTCATTTATGGCAACTTATTTTGGTCGCTAAATTTGGCGATATTCCGCCAACTGTCGCCAAGTTTGGCGAGAATTTGACGTTGGCGAATATAAATATATAGTGATAAGCAAATAATAGGATTAATGGTTACAACAATGAAAGAAAATTTGCCGAAACCATGTTAACTAAAGCTCATAAATTAAACCCGTTTATGGATGAATTCTGCTGTCTTCTTTGAAAATGTTAGCCACCCTAAAATTTCAAACTGCTATATCTCAGCCATTTTTTAACATAGAGGCAAAGCAAAAATTGTTCCGTATTCTCCGGATCAAGGCCGAACATTTAACGAAAAATAAGTTTTAGGATTTCTAATTTTTTTGAATTTGCACATCTTTTTTGAATTTGAAATCTTTAAATGGTATCGCAATGCCCCCTTTCGTCGAAATATCCCCAAATTCTAATAGAACCTGCCTGCCATAGCCAAAAACATAGAAAATAAATGTGGTTGAATTTGAAGCATAACTTCATATACTTTTAGATGGTACAATAGTGAAAATGGAACAAAAATATCGATCACAGCGTCCCTTTTCGTCGAAATATCCACAAATTCTGATAGAATCTGCTTGCCATAGCCAAAAACATAGAAAAAAATTAGGTTTAATTTGAAGCATAACTTCATACACTTTTAGATGGTACAATTAAAAGCCACACAGACGGACAGACGGACGGACGGACAGACGGACAGACAGACATTTTGTAAAAACACGTTTTTCGGAATCTCTGACCCCTAAAACGTGTAAATTCGTCGAAAACCGGAAGTCGAAAAAAATTTCGATTACAATACTTTCTTCTATTATAGATAGAAGAAAGTAAAAATTACATAAACATTGCGCATTCTTTATTTTTACCTGTCAGATTTTTGAATAGAAAAAGAAAATCAAACAACAGAAATAAATTAATCGAAATAAACATGAATTTCATCTCAATATATTCCTCAAAGAAAACATTAAATGCACCATTTTTTTTTAATATAGCAGATGCTATCGTTTAACACTTGCGTATTGAATGAACAATCTAATACGTCCTTTATCAACACAACATTCGCGCAACCCCTAGAACCTTTTCGGGTACCTACAAAGTCTAAGCTTATCAAACCGTGAAAATCACTTCTACCTTCTGATTTTAGATCACAAAAACAGCTTTATGAACCTCGTTGCTCAAGAAATGACTTTTTACTATCGCAAATGACTTATGATGTCGCATCTGAAAACGGGAGCATTCAACAACAAAATGGGCGCTTTGACATAATTATATATATGTTACTGTCAATATGATTAATCCGGTCATTATTAATAATAACCGGCCATTATGTCCGGTCAATATTAATAATAACCGATTATTATTAATGATGACTGGATTAATCATATTGACCGTAACATATATATTCAATTTCGGTTTATGGCGTCAGATGTCGCCATCCGATAAATCTACAAGAGACTATTCCATTTCTTCCGGTCAAGGTTCCATTCTTCTACCAGACTTCTATCCCTCGTCGCTTTTTTTTATATCGACCATCCCGCTCCTTCGTGGTCGTCCTGGTATCCTTTTAGGTAGCTTACAATACAAAAAAGTATAAAGCTACCTATTGCAGCCGTTCCGAGGAAAGCAATTCCAGAAAATTTTGGTATATTTTCACCGACCATGAGTCTCAGACCCCAAAACCACCCTCCGTTCAAATGTTGATTTATATATATATATATATATATATATATATATATACATCCATATATATATCTGACCTATGTCATACGATAACACTCGTATTTATAAATCAATTTGGATGAAACTAATTGTGTGTATTAAGCTCACCAATGTCTCGACCGAGTTCGTTGGCCAGCTTGGTCCGCCATCTTGTTTCAAGATGGCGGCCACTTCAAGATTTAAAACTAAAATAAATTTACAAAAAAGTTAAAAATTCAAATTTATTTTTTGCTTACGTGTTAGGCTTTGGTACAAGGATTCCGGAGCATTTTTTGTTTTACCTCTATCTTAAAAAATGGCTGAGATAGAGCAGTTTGAAATTCTAGGGTGGCTGACATTTTGAACACATTACAAGACAGCACATTGCAAAAAAACAACGATTAATTCATGAGTTTTAGTAAGCGCGATTTCTCGCAAATTATTTTCTTTCATTGTTGTAATCATTTTCCCAATCATACGCATAAAAGTATATATTCATATCCGTTAGCGCCAAATTCTTGCCAAACTTGGCTACATTTGGCGAAATATCGCCAAATTTGGCGACCAAAATAAGTTTTCATAAATGAAGCCAACTTGGCTCAATATTTTGGCGAATTTCTTATTCAAATTCAGTATTAACGAATCTTTTGTAAACTGTTTATTTGCATTTTAGCTTGCTGTTTTCAAGTAACATTAGCTAAAATTTTAAAACGAAGATATAAGAAAGCTACCTTTTCCTCCCGGTACAGACCGGAAGGACTTTTTTGATTTGTTCTATAATTAAATGCGATTTTGGGCAGTCTTTCATCACTCATTCTTTTAAAATGACGATACCAGATTAATTGCTTCTTTTGAAGTTCATCTAACATGGTTCCCTTTATTTTCATCATTTCTTTGATTCTTTCATTTTTTTATTCTTTCTATTCTTGATATCCTGCATGATCTTCTTAGGGCATCCATTTACACTGCCACTAATTTCTTTCTTTCTGTCTCCATAATTCTCCATCACTCTGCTCCATATAACAATATGCTATTTTGAATAGAATTGTATTTATTATATTATATTTTCCTGGAGATCTTCTCACTCTACCAAATAGAATTTGAAAGTTTTACAGCCTTTCTTCCCTGAGAGATCATGTATTTAATTTCCACTGCCTTCTCTATTAATGTCTACACCAAGGTAGGTTTCTGTAATACTCATAGCTTTCTATTTTTATGTTATTATTTAGATTTAGTCCTGTTTCATTTCCTCCTATACGTAGGTATATTTGGTCTTACTAACGTTTCTGTAAAGTCCCCATTTCTCATATTCTTCCTTATTTTTCATCGTCAATTTCTCTATATCACTTTTACGTTTTTGCAATTATAACTTGGTCATCTGCGAATTGCAGAGTAAAAATTGATGTTCCATTCACATTAAGTCCCATTCCTCTGAAATTTTCTGTCCGAATTTTCAATGCTTCTTCAACATAAATTTTTAAAAATGTTGGGGTGATTATTATAATTATTACGTAGATAAGTAATTAGCTTAAAGGTTCCAAAAAAGACTACCATGCACCTACTTAACATTAAATTTGACTGACATGACAAACAATATCTTCAGGGATATATAAGTATGTGTATAGTGTAACTGGAAGTTCCTCAAATATTATATAAATTCTCTGTGATACATAGCAGATAACCTCGATTCATATAACTGAAATAACAAAAAGTTCATCATTGTGTCATTTACACAGCATCTGTTTTTTAGCAATCTTAAGAATTACTTTCAGAAAATTTAATTTATTGTACTTTATCATTTCCACTATCGAAAATTGTTTTATTTGTAGGTTCTTTCCAGTCGAATGCTTTATCCTATATGTCTTATAAAAATTGGGAATCTTAATGTAAAATTGAATTGTTTTAAACGTATAATAATAACTACTGTTTATTTTGCATTAACTTTGCAATTTATATTTAAATACTTTCTCCGGTTAAAAAAATCAATTATGTTTGCATAATTTTGAAATAGAAATATTTTTTTTAAATTTAAGATCATCCTTCTTACTATAAAATTAAATGCGTTATTATCATTTCATTTTATTGGAGAAGAAAGAAAGTTGAAATATTTCAAGAATTGCATGAGTACAGATAAAATATAAACATTGATAATTTCTAAGAAAGTTGAAATATTTCAAGAAATGCTTTAATACAGCTAAAATATAAACATTGACAATTTCTAAGAAAGTTGTTTAGTTTCATCTAATGCAAATGTAAAATTACTTCACTGATCGTTTTTGGATCTGGAATATCTAAATGGAACTTATTGTATTTCAAAATAGAGTTTTTTGTATATTCCCTTATCAAATTGAGTACATTTACAGTTTACTCTGCCTACTACAAAAGATTCAAATTTATTGATGTTAATTCGAATTAAGTAGCATACATTCAAAGTTCAGAACTAATCAGAAAATCATTGGTTTATTCGAAGTGATATTTCAACTATTCTACGATACATTTGCATTATTTTATCTGTCTTTCATTGATTTTTCTAATCGTTTCATACTGTTTATTTTGCTAATGAGTATTTCCTGTTGATATGCATTGATAACTGGCAGATATATATGTTTCCCTTAATCCAACTTAGAAATACAGTTTTAATTTAAAAATTTATATCTTTTACTTGTGTAGTTTCAACAATTGTTTATATTATACTTGTATTTTTCTTTATTTCTAAAATGAGGGCTAAAATATTTTGAATATAATTTTAAACACATGAACATCACATAAATATTTTATTGACAGAAGTATTTTAATGGAGTTGAAAAAATACTAAAAAATCTCTCGACACCACAGTGCGTGAGTCATTATTTATGTTTTCATTTTTCTTCCTTTCTTTTTTTTAAGTTCATCGCTCACAAATTTTGATTTATAAACTTACAAATTGCTCTGTATATTTACAAAGAAATTATCTTAAATTATCTTTTTCTTTACCTTTCTCATTCTTTGAGTTTCATAAGTATATTTATCGGTTTCATAATAAATTCTATTAATTAATGCTAGTATTTATATATATACAGTTGACTCTGTGTTTAACGTCACTCTATTTAACGGCAATCTTTATTTAAGGACGGTAGTTTGCTGTTCCGGCTCTTTCGAGTAAAAAAGTTTCTGTTTAAAGTCGACATTATTTCTATTTAACGGCGATTTTCATGCATCTTCCTGTCACAAAAAAACAAGTTTTCTTGCAATTCAGAAGAGAACAAATAAAGGACAAGAGTGTCATTGTCTGGAATGTGATGATTCGTTTTCTCCCTCCACCCATCTCTTTGTCAAAGCACATTCCACTCCGCCCCTTCGTCGTCCAATGACACACTTTATTCCTGCTATCCAATCGGTCAGCCACAGCTCTTTGTCAAAGACAGAGAGTTTATGGGTTTAGAGTTGCTCTTGTTCATTTCCCGTGCGAAAGAAGCCTCGAAAGAAGTTTTTCCTTACACAATTGAAAACTGCTTTTGGGCAACTGGAATTGGCATTCAAGAACAAATGGATATAACGAATGTACAACCCGACACAGAAGATATCACCACCGAAGAATGAAAAAGTGTTGTTGATGATGGAGATGTTTCAGTACAAGATTTTTTCGATTGTGACAAACATGTTTTAATAATCGACTGCAGTAATTTAGATTAAATTTAAGAAGCCATCACAAATGAAAATGCAGCTTTAGATGCAGAAGATGATGACGAAACTGGTGATTCAGAAAGCGAGACACCACCACCTTCTTACCCTGATGCGAAATCTGCTCTGGATATTCTTCGCCGGTACATTATTTCATCAAATGTGGAAGATGACGCGTTCAAACTTCTTGAGAAGCTTGAAGCAAGGGCAAAAAAAAAAAACGCCATTTAAACAATCTACACTTTTTGATTTTTTAAAAACTTGATTTGTTTAATTAAATGTGTTATAAATATTTTTATTTTACTTTAAATAACAATATATGCTGCAATGTTGTTCTTGTATATTGTATAATGAATGTGATTTGTATTTGTGAAATAAAAATATGTAGTACTATATCTGTATCAATAAAAAAATTAAAATTAATAAATAAAACAAAAAATAAATAAAACAATTTTAAACATATTGATGTTTCAAGAAATGTATTGACAGTCCTAATCCTGTAAAGGGTGAAGGGAAATGTTTTTCAAATGTTATTTTTCCACGAATTATTTTTAAGGACGATCTCTACTTAACCCTTTCAAGGGCAAAGGACTTCTTTTACTAAAATGTTGAAATATTTGAATGACACCAGAATTAACGATCAAATCTATTTGAAAATAACTAAAAGATTTTCTTTGCATATATTATAAAAGCCAAATTTTATTAAAAATTTCTGGGTGTCACTTGGCAGTTTGAAATTAAAATTAAGCGTTCGCGCCTTGCAAACACGGCCCTTGAAAGGGTTAAGGACGATTTTTCGAGGTTCATTGAAAGTCGAAAAATAGAGAGCCAACTTTATTTTTTAATTGGCAGATATAACATCAAATTAAAAATAAAATTTTATATAAAATTAGTCATTCTATAAATCAGTTTTAACAGTTAAACAGCACGAAATTATTGCATTGCTATAAATTATATACCGTTCTCAACCAGATATTTATATTTTTAAATACACTTTGTTAATTATATTAACAAAAACATAATAAATTATGTATAAACGTCTGAAATATATGTTAAATCATATTATGCCGATCACAAAACGAAAGATGAGCGTTTGTAAAAATCATTTTAGAAAGGAAACAAAAATGAAGACAGAGGGGGGGCAGACCAAGAATGACTTGGAAAAAATATTGAATTCATAACTTAAGTGAAGTTATTGTCTTGGACAGGGAGAAATGGAAAATAATTCTCAAATATACTTTTATTGGTCGACGGAATCTAAAGTTTAATAGAAATTCCTATGTATAATGATGTTTAAGTAAAAATTATTTAATTTATAAATTATTTTCAAAAATTTAATGTAAGACATTTAAAACTCTTTACTGAAAAACAAAAGACTGAAATTTCCACAAGAATAAATAAACTCGAATTTCTTCCGATTTAAACTTCTTATTATAAGAACAGAAATATTATATTAGGCTTAAATCTTTCCGTTCTGTTACATTTTATTTGCTTTCGGCTTTTGCAAAGAAGATTATTATTTTTTTCTATACCGAAATAAGATATTCATTCTTAACTTTAAAGTAAAAACCAAAATGCCATACAGGAAACTCGGAACTGCACTTTACATTCATATTAAATTATGTATCTCTTTTTCATAGTATTTTGAAAATACAAAATGCGAAAAGGTAAAAAGGTAGAAATAAGAACCGTAATAAAGAAATATATTTTCTTTTCAGTGTTGAACATAATATTGTAGTATTAAATAAATATATAGATATATTTAAATTTAAATAAAGAATTTTAATATCATTCTCCATTAAGGATGTACGTAATAAAATAATGTCATAAAGATATTGCTTCTTTTACAAAACTTTCTTTTCAGGTGCATTGAAAAAAATACATTGTTAAAAATTTTGTTCTGTGATGAATCAACATTTAGTGTTGCACCGCTACAAGCATAAGGTTGTGAAATCTCGTTCAAATATTTGGAGATCCAGTTTAACCATAGCTTCAAATGTTAGAACGAGATTGTACCATCTTATGATTGAAGGTACTGCAGTACAACGAGTTGCTGCGACCCAGGACAAAAATTTTAACAGTGTATGGTCAATTTCCTACAGTTTTATTTCTTCTACTACAGATTGCATGTGCACTCAGAAAAAAGTTTTGTTGAATCAACAAAAATTTGGTTGACCCAACAAAACTTTTTGTTTAAATATGGTCAATGAAAATTTTGTTTGAATCAACAAAAAAAAAAATTTTTTTTTTGCAATTCCCAAAAAATTTTTTGTATCGTCAGCAAAAAATGTTTTGTTAATTCAAGTAAAATGGTTCAATTTTACTTGAATTTTGCTAAAACAACCAAAATGTACTCAACAAAACATGTTTTGTAGTTTTAATCAATTCCTTTTTCTGGGTGTGGATTATATAAATTACATTATATTATACTTTTATTAAGTTACATTTTTTTTACAAGCGTAAATGTTTCTGTATGTTTAGTGTGTCCTCTTTAGCTGGACACAAATAGAAAAATTACGGTATTTGTACCCATTCTACTCCGTATGCATAATCTACCGTCTCACTGATATCGCCGAAGATGTGACCGTTTTTTCAGCATCATTTAAATGTATAAGTCTAGTGTCCTTATAATTTGTATTTTTGTGTCTGTAGTCTGTACACTGTTAACGATTTTGCAGTAGGTTGAACCACATTTTGGTGCTGCAGTAGCTGCAACCATAAGATGATCATATATCGTTCCAACATCTCGAGCTGTGGGTCAGTCGGAGCTCTAAACGTTGGAACGATATTTCACTATCTTAGGGTTGCAGCTACCAGCACCAGAATTTAGTTCAAACAATCACACAATATTTAACAATGTATACTTAACTTTTATAGTTTCTGCTCCGCATATTTACAAGAATTTGTAAGTCCTGTGTTTCTAATAATTGTAAAATCTCATGTATTTGTATTAATTGTAAATTTGTAACTATTGTGAAACTGAAAAAACAATATTTACGGTGTGTACTTAATTTTTATAGTTTATGTTACGCGTATGCACAAGAATTTGTAAGTCCTGTGTTTGTAATAATTGAAAATCTCATGCATTTATATTAATTGTAACTTTTGTAACTATTGTGAAATTGAAAAAAAAACAATTTTTATCTAGTGGCTATAAATGACTACAGTTTTACAATAATTACACCGCTAATTTATTACCCGAATTCTCTAAGACATAGTTTTGTGAGCCGCAATGCTGTTGTTCAGTTGTTGCCAGAGGTAGTCCATAAATTACTTATTTTACAAAACCCCAAAAAATTTAAGTTTTATTAAACTGACTCTAGCTTCGCAAAGTTGTCCTTTGCTCTCAATTCAAACTGCTGTAAAGAAACAAAATTTTAAAGCATTCTAGTGTTAATTTGAAATTTTAGTACATTTTAGTACATAGTATATACACTGTAAAAAATTATGGTCAACAATTACGGTACATATACTGGCAACTTTGTGACCAGTATATATACCGTAATTTAACTGGACGGTATATGTACCGTAAAATATTTAAAGTATATGTACCGTCTGCACTCCCCCATCTCCTCAGGCCTACACGCATTACGTAACAAGAGCAAGAGCAATGAGCTTCAGGGTTTAGCGTATACCGAGGCGGGGCTACCAGCATTTTCCATACGGAAAAATAATTATTTTACGGTATAAATAGCAATTTTTTACTGAAAAACAATCATTTTACGGTATAAATACCGTTTGTAATCGAAATGGCACATATACGTTATTTAACGTTTAATATACGTTAAAAGTACGGTACTCATGCCGTCAAGAGTGAAAACGGTACGAGTACCGTTAATTTACGGAACATCTACTGAAATTTTACGAAAATGTTTTTCAGTGTATATGAAATGGTTTTTAGATTTCCCATATATAATTATATAATTGTACCGTATTTTTGAATGTTTGTAACTTTATAAATTTTAGTCCATCTTTTTTAAAATACCTGTATTAGTCATAGGTCCAATTTTACTTTAAATAATTATCCTTTAGAAATTTTTTTTTCAGGAAAACTTTGCACATTCTTTTTATGAAAAGTAATTACATTTCTTTCCCAAAAATCAAAGAACGTAATACTAGAGTTTAATAACACAAAATTGCAACAGATATTTTAAGAAGATCGAAGTTATATAAGGTGCCTGAGTATTTTTTTTCTTGTATGGAATAAAAGAGAAGAGTTCCATACACATATATAGAATAGGTGCCTATATACTCTGTTATGAGAGTAGTCTAGGGTCAAATGCATTGTCAAGTTTTGTGTGTGAACGAGTTGCCCTGAATCTAACGTTTGTCCGTGAACGATCAGTTTATTCTAAGTGTGCCTGGATCTCCGTGCATATGACTTTCACTGTTACTTCGTCCAATGATATGTTAAATAGGTTTCTGTGGTCGTCTGTCTGACATAAATACGGCCATAGATGTTATATCCAGTGGATTTTGTCAGATTCCCTGTGCAAAAAATAGACTAAATTTCACCTTTCATCAAGCCATCCACGTGTGGATAGCCTTTGCTACTGATTTTAAATTTATTATTTTCAATGTTAATTTCTGTCTTATGGCTACTTTTTTAGCTGACGAGCTCAAAGCAGCCACCATACATGTAGCACAAGACATATAATTAATAAATTTACATAGATTAAATCTATAAAATAATCCATTAGTAAACATAAAAGTGTTTTACATCAGAATCATTATTTTTAAATTATTGATAGTATATAAGGTGACACCATCAGTAACTGACATTTTAAAGATTTTTTTCTTGTTCAAATCACTATTACAAAACTTTAAATCTATTTTATTCATACCTTTTCTTTTGAAAGGATAGTAGACATATATTAAAAAAATATTATTGGCAAAATTTTGAAAAATTATACATTTTTTTATTAAAAAATAATTTTGTTCATAAACTAGCTAACCCGCCTGGCGTTGCTCGTGTCAGAGATAATAACAATCTGTTCTATACGAATATGACTGAAAGCTGTAAGGCTATCGAAATCAAGTCGAATGAGGCAAACGCTGCAGTAATTGGGCTCATACATTCCGAGATCGAAAGCGCACCCTGACGGTCGAAAGTGCAACTATAATATTTAAGGCTATAGATATTAAGGCGAATGAGCCAAATCCTGTCATAATCGGGACCATAGAAGCAGAGATACTCCTATAGTTCCAGCGGGCACAATATGTCCTGGGAGAGGCCTTTTCAGAACACTCGACCCGACCAAATTTCCTAGTAGAATTGAAATTTAACCACGGGTAAATATCGCCAAAAAAGCGGAAATCGCGAAAATGGATTACGCAAACGATCGGTTTCGAAAGGGTTAAGGTAGATATTTTTTAAACCCCAACGGTCCGTTTTAAAAAATATGAACATGTCTGTGATCTGGAGTCTACTTGTTTGTCCGTATTCTCCTTTCTCCAGTCAACGCCGATTTTTTAACCTGGGCCAAAAGAAAATCATTTCCAAAACTCACTCACGCGATTTTTGGAAATGTTTTTCTTTCGGAGGGTTAAAATTAAAATTTTTCTAAACGATACCAGACTTTAAAAAGCATAGGAATGTAGATTAGGAGCGGTATTTTCAGTTTGTCGTATCTTGTTTATAAACGCCCGGCGATTCGAATTTTTAAATATAGGAGAAATCATTAAAAAAGCAACATTGACTTACGGTAAAAAACGTTTTCGAAAGAGTTAATGTGATTTTTTTTAACTAAAAGTTTCTACCTGAACCACATAGAACGTAGATGTCTTTAGGTGTGTTTGTTTTTTGTTTGGAATTTTTAGAGAGCCGATGCCAGATTTTGTGTATCGCAGAAAATCGTAATTCGCAAAAGTGAACCTGGCACGAATTTTTTTGAAGGGTTAATAGTCTAATTTTTCAAAAACAAATGCAGATGTCAAAAAGGGAATAAATGCAGATATTGTCTCGTATTTTTAGTTTTTCGTACCTTGCTCTGAACCGCCGACCCAAAAACCTGGCCAAAAATGCAAAAATTAAAATTTTGTCAACAATTCTACAAATCATATTTTTTAATGGCTAACTATTTGGCGCGTCAATCTATGTCTATTTCAGGAACTTGAGTTATATCAGGTGGCTCCTGGAGAAAGTTTCTTTGTGAGAAGACGTGGTTTTTTGTTACTTTTTGGCATTATTGTTATGTTGAAATATAATTTTTTTGTGGCTGAAGGAACTGTTGAACTGAAACTAAACTGGGCTTACGTGTTTAAGAAAGGTCAGAGGTTAGTGTTAAACTATGTGTTAATTTAAAGAGTTTAGTTTTTAATATAATAAAAAAAATATTAAATTTTTAAAAGGGTTATTTTTAAAGTGTTTTTGGATCAAATTTGAACATATCGAAAGCTTTTTAAAGGTGTGTCGGGCTTTGCCGGACCATTTTTTAATTATAATCGTATTAGTTATAGTCTTGAGTGTCAATTTCTCCAAAAAAATCTTCCGCATATTGTTGCCATTTTTATATATATTTTTTTTCGGGATGACTATTTAAATGCTCTGTTTTGCGGCCACCAAATTGAAGTGATAAGAACTATATTTTGACTGTCGTATTGTAGGTTTTTAGCTCACAGGATATTACCTGAGAGCTTTTAAACCTACAGATTCTGTGTGTGTGTATGTACAGGGTGTTTCACAAAGGACCCCTAACTTTAAAAATCAATAACCGGGAAACGGCGATAGATAGAAACATGAAACCAGTGGTATGTTTATTAAAAAAATCGTAAGAATCGTATATATAAATCTCAAAATTTAGTTAAAAATAGCACCGATAGATGGCGCTGAGAGCGTTAAGAATCCTTCTAAAGAGAATTCAGAAGCATAGCTAGCCGTCGAAGATTTCGGCATTGTAATCTGACCGCTATTAGCGTATAGTGAAAATAATTCCGAAAGTTATGTATACCGTGGTGGAACGTGTGTTTATTGTGGTGAAGTACCGCCGATTAAATCAGAGTCCTACTTCCACAAGGAGAAGTTTTCAAATGCGATTTCAAGTCGCAAAAGGCCCAGATGTGAAAATAATTTGTAAGCTTTTCAAAAAAGTTCAACAGACAGGCAACGTGTCCAAAGCCAATTATTTTTACTATACGCTAATAGCGGTCAGATTTCAATGGCGAAATCTTCGACGGCTAGTCTTTCTATGCTTCTGAACTCTCCTTAGAAGGATTCTTAACGCTCTCAGTGCTACCTATCGGTGCTATTTTTAACTAAATTTTGAGATTTATGTATAAGATTCTTACGATTTTTTTAATAAACATACCACTGGTTTCATGCTTCTATATATCACCGTTTCCGTCTTATTAATTTTCAAAGTTAAAGGTCCTATGTGAAACACCCTGAATGTACCTACGTACATACGCACGGATGTATGTAGGTACGTACATACGCACGCAACTCAAAATATCTTGATAGAAATATCCAATCGTCTTCAAATTGTATATACTTATTTATTGAAAAAAGTTTCCCTAATTAGTTTCGGGGGCTCATAGGTGAAACATAAGGAGAGAAAGGAGGGAATTAAACTCTCTGTTAAGAGATGATGGTAGTCCCGATAAAAGCCAAGAAGAGAGTAATGAAGAAGATGAAGAACAGAGTTCTGAAGAACCATATTGAAACTGGAAATATATTAAATATACTCAAAAAATAGCATATCCATACTATATAGACTCCACTTTACTAAACTTATTATTAAATGTAACTTTATTAAATATAAATTAAATATAATAATTATTATTAAATGTAATTTAAACGTAGTAAGCATTATTATGTGTAAATAATAAGTTTTATATGTAGTAAAATTAAATACATTTAATCAAACATTAATAGTAAATAAGACAAATATATCAACAATTACTTTCCTCTTATAAACAGTAAACAGTTAAAGTTGCAAGTCGCTCAACTTCCAAATTCCCTTCAGTATTGTTGAGCCTACGGACATGCGCTGTTTTCGTATTTTTGAAATATCTCCTTAGGAAATTAATATTTTTAAGTTCTTTTTTCTTTGTACTTTTCTTTAAAAATGTCTCTTTTTGTCTTAGTTGTCAATATATATGTAAAATGTATACTTATTTTTATATGAAGTGTTAAATTCTCATTTGCACTTCGTCAACTTTTAAGATATAAAATATTAAAATAAGCATAGGTTATAGAAATGTTTTGAGAACTAAGAAAAAGTTAAACATCTTTTAAGAAGAACACAAAGAAAAAATGAGTAAAAAATATCAAATTATCGAGGAGATATTTAAAATAATACGAATGCATCACATGCCCATTGACTTAACGTTAGTGAAGGGTATTCAATAGTTGAGTTACTATAGCAGCTTTAAGTAAACTTTGTACAATATATTTATTATTTAAATAAATGCATACATTTATGTGAATATAACATTAAAAAAGTGTATTTACTTATAGTGAATAAACAGGAATGGTTTTTCACTTAATAACACTTGAAAAAAAAATTGACCAAGATTTTAGATCACATACTCCACTGTGCGGCGATGCAATTTTTTAAAAGTAAAAAAACTCGCAAAAATCGCGAAACAGCATACAGAAAATATACTTTTTCAAAAGGTTAACCTTCGTATTTTTTAAAACCAAAGGTGGCTTTGAAAAGGGAAAAGTCAGTTCTTTAATTTGGTGACCTTTGTATTTCCGTAAATTTTTAGTCCGGTTGATGCAAGACTCGAAAAACGGGAGAAAATAAAAAAAACATGAATTCGATGCTTCTTCATTATTTTTTTAAGGGTTAAATGTAAATTTTTTTAAACCAACCAGATCGTTTGAGACATAAACATTTGTTTTTTGAGAATATGTAGACGGTTTTTCCGTATTTCCAGCAGTTCGCCAATGGTGAATTTAGAAAAAATTAAATAAAAAAAACGGGATGACTCGTGCTTTGTTTCTTCTATATATGGAGGAACGGAGAAAGGGCTTCCGAGCATGCGCGCGCGAATTTCGGAAGAGTGATTTTTTTATTTGTGATCTTTGATCAGTTTTTAATTAATAACTACTCTAATTTTCAAAATAATAAAATTATGAGGCTCAGGTGCACCAGGAGATGGTTTGGACTACCTGAATCTAAATTTTCGGGCTTCTAGATGGGCTAGATTTTGCTAGCCATCGCAGACAGACAAACAAACAAACACACACACACACACAGAGCGAAACTTTCTTTTATTGGTATAGATATGGTCAAAAATTTCAGTAACCGACACTATTCCTACATTTAAACTCCAATAACTGATACAAAGTGAACCAGTGACTGACACTTTATTTTAAAAGATTAAAATGCTTTAAAAAATCTTTATTTTTTATTATAAAAACAAAATACATTAATATTTATTATAAAAAGTGGGATTCAGTTAAGCTGTATTGGATTTTTAGTAATGCAGAGTATATAGTAAGAGTATATAGCAGTAATATTTAGTACTGCATTATTAGTAATGCAGATATCCAATAACTGACATTTATGAAGCAGTAACTGACACCTGGTGTCATACTCTGTTAAAACAACTTAACTTTAATGATGTTTACTACAAGATAAATTTTATTAATTATTATGCATTTTTAAACAGTTCAAATAATAGATTTCAATTTTCTTTAATATAACCAATAACTAACACCTCTATCAGAGACTAGTAAAATGAAATTTTAGTAACCAATAACTGGCACCCCCCATTAAGCTAAAATAAATAACTATAAACTCTCAGTCATGGCCCTAATATATCATATGCATCTTTAAACCAATTTCTACTAGTATAACTTTTAAAAAAAGTTTAAGATGGTTGTATTACAAATAGATTAGAAAAACACTTCCTTAAATTTAGAAATAAGATGCTTGCTTCAAAATGGCACTTTTTGTATTCTCATAAGTTTCTTCCTCATTGAATTTCCTCCAGTGGTGAATAAATTGACTCTATTTACCACCAGATGGCATTACTTTGCAGAATTTTACAACAAAATGCTTATTTGAGTTAGATTTTTACTCAAGTGTCAGTTACTGGTTACGTTTTAATAACTGGGGGTTTCACCCTAGTGTGCAGACATCACATTCTAGGTTTGACTTTATATCGTCTAAAATTAAAAACAATTTCTGTTCTTAAGTTGATTTATAGAAAGAATATATTGAACTTGAAACTTTTCCAGTCATATTTTTATTTTACATCTTAGACATGCGAAGGAAAAATATATAAAACAAATACAGAAAGAAAAAATATATAAAAACGTTTTATAAATATGTATAAAAAATTTGAACACTGGCTCTTAGCCAAATCTCGCGTTTCAAACTATTTACAACTCGCGCATCAAAGTCATGGATAATAATAGAGTGTCAGTTCATTTGATGATCATTTACGTGAAGTGTTTCAACTGAAATCCTACAAATCAGTCATCCTGACGTGATGGCGTCTCGACATCAGCATCTTGATTTGTTATGTTTTTTTTTTCATGCCTAACAGTATCCATTTTATCTATATCCATTTTTTACATATCTTGCTTCATAATAAAAATTAGAACACTGGCTCTTAGCCAAATCTCGCGATTCCAACTATTTACAACTCGCGCATCAAAGTCATGGACAGCTCCTTAAATTAGCCCTTTCTAAATTATACATTTCTTTTCAAAACTTATAACGCCTGAAGTTTTAATAATGTTCTCATACAGTTTCATTTCTGTGTTAGGTCACGAACTGCCCTCGTATAAAGCAATAAAAGCACATCACTAATCAATTTTAAAAAATGTTATACATTAGTAAACAGTTGTAGCATTGTATAGAGAAGTGCATGATAAGGAAATGTACAAAACTTAGAAATTATTTACAAACGCTTTTTTGGTTCTGAATCTACAGGATAAGAATTCACACTTGTTATTTTTAAATGGCCATATGAAAGCGTGTGAATCGAAATTTAAATATTTTTTTTCGATATTATTTAGATATTAAAATATTATTTTATAAATATTATTGATACAAATAATTATCCTAATGATAAGTTTTTTCTATACTGACGAAACACTCTAATAAACTTAAATTTTAAAGATGAGTGTAAATCCAAAGTAATAAAATTATTCATATCATCTTTGAAGATTGTGGATTTTAAAAATTGTTGTCTGAAATCTTATTTTATTTCGAAATATGCGATGTCTAAATGAATTATTTTTCTACAAAACTTTTAATGCCTGAAACTTTACTAATATTCTCGTACAGTTTAATTTCATATCCAAATAGAAATTTCTCAAATATTTAAGTAAGCTGATCTTTGGAGTTGTGGAAATCAATTAGATAAAATAGTTGTTGTTCAAGTAATGTTTTAATATAAGTATTTAAAAGTAATATGTAAAAGGCTTTTTCTTTAGTTTTATGTGTAATTAAAAATTTAAAACTATAGTTGTAGAGAGATAGCTATAAAAAATTTTATCTTTGAAATAATCTATAAATAGATTTTCTTTAGTTTTAAGCATGATTAAAGAAACAAGTAAAAGACAAGTAGATATAAAAAAATTCTGTTTCAAATATAAACATACATACACAATTTTATGCGGGTTTCATAAATAATTAATATAAAAGTTACATTAGATAATAATGCAATCCTTCGTTTTCCTCAATAAGATAAGCTATTTAAACCTTATTCTTCATACATAAAATTATTTCATGGTAAAAGCTTATACTAAAAACAAATATAATGTCGTCCATATTTTAATGAATTATGTCAAAAGATACATTAAGTGTGCTAATCAAAATTGTATTGCATTTAAAAGCCTAATTATCTTGTACAACGATAATTGGCATCTTAGAAAGGCAATAATTTGAAAATAAAATATTCCTTTCAAAGTACCGCGATGTGAATGCAGTTGCGACATATTAATATTCAAATTGCACATTACTTAGAAAGAAAATGCAATCATGCATAATAACTTTAACTCTTTGAAAATTCTTTGAATGAATTCGTAGTTTTTAAGCACATTACGTTGAAACTAATTCTATGCAGAAAATACATTCAAGCTATATTGTCATTTTTTAGATTATAGCTTGCACGTTTGTCGATGTATTTTTTTTTTGTAGTGGATTGTTAAAATAGGTTAAGAAATCACAATATCACAACATATCAACCCCAAGATGTCTATTGGTGTGGCATTTTGACATTCAGATGATAACCTGTTATTGATGATAACCTGTTATTGATGATAACCTGTTATTGATGATAACCTGTTATTGATAATTTCAGATGATAACCTGCTATGTCTTCAAAAAATTCTTATTTTTGAATAAATCTCAAGATATCTAGAGGATATGATGATCGAGTTATAGAATTACATTCTCCTTTAGGAAAAATAGTGTATTCTTTTATTGGACTCACATGCGCAATACAGCTCTTCTTTGGTTGTTTTCAGCTTTCCTTCATCCAAATTGTCAAAAAAAAAAAAAAAAATGTCACAACATATCAACCACAAGATGTCTATTGGTGTGGCATTTTGACATTCAGATGATAACCTGTTATTGATGATAACCTGTTATTGATGATTTCAGATGATAACCCGTTATGTCTTCAAAAAATTCTTATTTTTGAATAAATCTCAAGATATCTAGAGGATATGATGATCGAGTTATAGAATTACATTCTCCTTTAGGAAAAATAGTGTATTCTTTTATCGGACTCACATGCGCAATTCAGCTCTTCTTTGGTTGTTTTCAGCTTTCCTTCATCCAAATTATTAAAAAAAAATGTCATAACATATCAACCACAAGATGTCTATTGGTGTGGCATTTTGACATTCAGATGATAAACCTGTTACTATCAACAGAAAAAAATTAACCAGAGGATATCGGCCAGCTTAAATACGATATCCTCTGATTGTTTTTAGGATCTGCATTTAATTTTCTTCCACGAAATTTCTTATTCAATGTGCTTTTCCATCTAAATATCCTCTACTTACCAAAACGTCTGTCTTTGTGACCTTGTTTCATTAAAATAATTGTTTAAGAAACTTTTTTCCGAAATGATAGCTGAAGATACGTACCGGAATATTCAATATAGATGCCGGAGTTATTTCTGCAATATGCGATTTCTTTAATTATTTTCCATAGTATCACCCTCTTCAATTGCTCAATGGGCTACTTCATTGAAATCCCTGATCACCAAATCTTATGTTAACCTATGGGAAAACTTAGAAACGAGATCACACATTAAACAATAGAAGCATGGAAATATCTTTTTCATCATCAGGAAATAGACGGCAGATGCAGACGAGGTGCGTTATGAAAAATGATCTCCTTAAATTTTAAGGAGAAAAATTTTAAAAACACACCTTGTTGTCATATGACGTCTACTTAGTAATAGTGCAAAGTTTATTTCCATGCTTCTATCGTTGTGTTTTTAAGTATTCCAATAGGTTAACATAGGATTTTGGGCTCGGTAAGTTTCAGTGAAGCAGCCCCTTAAAACAAAACAAAACAAAAAATAAATTAAACAATTTGTTTAAAGAATTTGCTATAAGCGACCTTTATTATTTTTAAAAGTGTAGTGAACGATTAAATTACTGCATATCATCTGAAGAAAGTAGATATTTAAATCTACGTAACGCAGAATGTTTTTTTTTTCGAACTTATATTCTTTTTTTTAAATTCCCATTTTAATTGGAACCTAACTCATTATAAAGGACAGCTATATTATAAAGGACAAGCTTGTCCGTGCGTATCGTTGATGTCATTTTGCAAATGGCAACACTTGATGAAATTTCGATTTTGCGATTTTTGCTACCGCATTTTTTAAAAAATTTCTATACAATGCATATTTTTAATTTTTACAACGTTATATAGGGAAAAAAACTACTTTCAAATGCAATTTGTTTGAAAACTGTATCGCATGTTACCCATTTATTATGGCATTTAAATTACATTTCAAGCAAGATTTGAAAAGAAAATCTATATCGCTTGCAGACGATTACAAAATATTAATCCGTTTGCACTTTAAACAATATAAAAAATCCAGTATTTGCTTCCAGCTAATATTCAATAACGAAATTACAATTTCATTAACCAATGATTAAAATAGTATAAATGAAACACAAATTTAACAGACATGTAATTGAAATAAGCGCTTAATACCTCTGGAGTTGTCAGAATTAAAAAACTACTGTAGATAACGAAATGTTTAGAGATTTCTTCGGCTAATAACTTCTGGCACGAGGCCTATACGAAATTACCGCTGTTAATAAATTTCAAAATTTTATTTGAATATATAATTGAAATATTTCATATAAAAAGGCTCTTTGGTGTTGTTAGGATGTAATCTAAACAATATATTAAGTGTAAAAAAGGTTTCCATATTTTCTCTCCCGGGATACCCGGATTGGATGCCCGAGTATTTCTAAATGACGTACATCTGAACAAAGAATGATTTACAGGAAGCATTGCATACAGAATAAATTTTGTTAATCTTCTCTTTATAAATTTGTATTATAAGTATTTGTACTATAAATTACTAAACTATATTACTACATAATCCATGTAAATATTATGTTTTTATTGTTTAAAAATCTTTTTCATGTAAGACATTTAAAACCCTTTAATACAGTTTTTTGCAATTGTGGTTGAAAAAAAAATATATATATTTTTTCACATTTAAATCTCTTATTATAAAGATAGAAATATTATACGAAGCTGGAATTTTCCGTTTCGTTACATTTTATTTGGTTTCGGTTTTTCCAAAGAAGATTATTATTTCTTTCTTTCTAAAGGGAATTCAGATATTCATTTCGAACTTTAAGACTCAGAATTGAATACAGGAAACTTGGAAATGCACTTTACATTCATATTAAATTACCTATATCTTTTTCAAGATATTTTGAAAATAGAAAATGAACAAATGGTGAACTTTTATAATGTAAAATTGTAAAAATAACAAACTTTATAAAGAACAAAATATATTTTTTAGTTTGTAACATGATATCTGTATAGTAAGTTTTTAGACAGAATTCAGAATTAAATAGTGGGAAATAAAATAAGGCTATAAAGATATGGGTTGATTTATAAAAAATAAATTTAGGGATGTTATAGAATGATAACTCAAATGTATACAATTGTACTTCCTGATCTATAGATTGTGTTTGAATGCTGGGTACTTTTATGTTAGCCAAGCGCCAGTGATTGCCAAAATTTTTTGAATCTCGCCAACTCTTTTTTTCTAGCCGATATTTTAACATTAGCTAATAACAAATAGTCAATATTTTAACATTGCTATATAATATCATAAAAAACATCCTTCAAAATATTAGCTAAAATATAATCAAGATAAAATATGTAAAACTGAAAATACCAATACAAATAACAAAATATCACGTAATCGGGTCTATTAATAATTATATTTAGTCCATTACAAAAATGTTAAAATAAGATATAACATAAACTATGAAAATTTTATTTCAGAATGTCATCGTATCTAATTTTATATACACAAAAATAAGATCTCAAAACCTTTTAATATCATTTAGAATTTGTAAAGATTTATCGTTAGTTCTTAAAAGCGTTGTTCAATGGAACATTAGTTGTTTCCATTTCAAATGATGCCAATTGAAACAAGATGTGGAGAATTATCACTGGCGTCCAGCTAACATAAAAGTAACGAATACTGTCAATTACATTTTATTAGATTGACATTAAACTGCATTTTTATATTGACATTGACGAAGTTGTAAGTTTAATGTACATCGCCACCTCTATACTCCCGCCGAATACGAAAATTACACAGTAGATGAATTCATTCCTCACTTGATGAAGAATGTGTCGTGTCACTGAATTCACCACTGAAGCTATATCACTGTTTAGGTCAATGCAATATCTTTTTTATATGTTGTACATTTATTATTATTTTAAAATACACAGTAGATGAATTCATTCCTCACGTAATGAAGAATGTGTCGTGTCACTGAATTCACCGCTGATGCAGTATCACTGTTTAAGTCAATGCAATGTCGTTTCTATATGTTGTACATTTATTACTATTTTAAAATACACAGTAGATGAATTCATTCCGCACTTGATGAATGATGTGTCGTGTCACTGAGTTCACCGCTGATGCGATATCACTGTTTATGTCAATACAATGTCGTTTCTATTTGTTGTACATTTATTACCATTTTAAAATACACAGTAGATGAATTCATTCCTTGCTTGATGAAGAATATGTCGTGTCACTGAATTCACCGCTGATGCGATATCATTGTTTAGGTCAATGCAATGCCGTTTCTATATGTTGCGCATTTATTTTTATTTTAAAAATCCATCCACTAAAAAAATACAGTTTTTCTAAACTCACACGTGATACATAGCAGCCATTTTGTTGTTAATTAAAGCAGTTGTGAAAAAGGCGGATTTTAGGAGCGGTCTGGCGATGATATTTAGTAAGGTAAGACATTATGCGTACGTCTTTCAAGTGATTCTTTATTTGTTACTTATGTGCAATGTATTGTTCCGAAGTGTAGCTGTCTGATATCGAGCACATAAATTTTAAAAATATTGTGTACCTAAACACCCATTTTTTCTTTCAAATAATCGTTAAAATATCAACATTTTCTTGAGAATAAATGTTTTACGAGAACTAATTCTTTCTTTTCAGTAAAATCAAATGGTTCAGAACTGAAAAAAAAGAGATCCGAACTACGGTTGTTATTTTGGAAAAATTAAAAGTTATACAAGGCACTTGAGGCTTGTTTTTTTACTTTGCAACTGAATGATATAGGGGAATTATGTTTCTTTTACAGCCAACGGAACAGAAATTAATCTTATACATACATAGAAGCATCCAGAAAAGTAACCCATACAGACATAAGTAAATATATTTTTGCACAAGGTCATCGCTTCTGAGGCAATGTTTAATTGATATTGTTCAACTGAAAGATTTTTTTCGTTGAATTTTTCTTCCACATAATTTAAAATTATAAAGACATTTTTATCTCTAGTTTATCTACGAAATACATTGTTGAAAGTGAAACATATTTAGCCATTTTGAAAAGTGATTATGACTTTGGTTTGTCTAACCGACTACGCGTGTTCTAACTCTATATAAATATACTCGGATACATATACTATTAATATACTCCGATTGCCATGCAATCGATATATGTTATTAATAGATTATATTATTAATATATTAATTTGAAGCTTACCGCAAAATGATCTCTATTGAACATGAAGTGTGCATTTATAGTTCATTTTTAGTTCATTTACAGGAGCACGCAAAATAATTTCTTTAAATTATTGTTAATAGGAAAAACATTTGCGGTGCATTTTATAATGTTACACAATTTCAGGCATAATGAAATTGGTATGCATTACTGAGGTGAACAAATATATGCTTTGTATAGAGTACACAGTAAGTAACATTTACGATTCTTTTACAGAGACGCACAAAAACATTCTATTTTATTATGATATATGGGTAAAAATGGTTTACAGTGTATTTTAATTACGTTATATTTCAAACATAGTGAAATGCATATAGAATTCTTGGTGCACTACAATATATTTTGTCTATAGATTGGGTGTGTAGAGTATATATTTTATTTAATGAGCCATTCAAATGAATTCGATTACAGGATTGATTATGAGCGATAATATTTGGATGTGCGTTTTCAGCTGTAGTATGCATTTTTAATATGACTATTACGAGGTGAACACATCATGTACAGAGCGGCACAAAAGAGTTCGCACCCATCGGACTATGGACAGTATTAAAATAAATGATCAACGTAAAAATTAGCACAAATAAAGTACATATAAAGTAGCAAATAGCTGTTTCAGAGCCTCTAAAGCTCCATCATCAGTGCCAATGTTAAAAAGAGTAACATCACATGAAAAAGTTTCGGCCATGTAAGTATGCTTGCGTCTTCGCTCACGGCCAAGATGGAATGGTGATGAGTATTTAAAAACAACAGCGGAGTCCGAAGTGTCATGTGACGAAGGAGACGAATCAGAAGCACTCCGCCAATCTGGACGAGTTTAAGTAAGAAGGAGAAAAAGAGGGGACAGGGAAGTGAAGAGAATTAATTAAAGGAAAGGTACCCAGATATTTGAATAATTTGGTGCATTGGACATATCATTAACTAAACTGCTCGAATTCTTCATACTTACATGACCTAAACTTTTACATATGTTTTTAATCTTTTTAATTTCGGGACTGATGATAGAGATTTAAAGGATCAGAAACAGCTGTTTGCTACTTTATATGAACTTTACTTTTGCTATTTTTTATGTTGATCATTTATATTAATATAAATAGTTCTATCCTCCAATTTTATATATGGACAGTAATTTCTGAAAATGAATTTTTACTGCGGTATGTGTTTTTTAAAGTATTGATTTAGATATATCCTTTCATTATATGGAAAAAAAACTAAATGTATTTCACAACAGTCCAATAATGTTGGAAACTGTTTCATAATCTAACCCTTTATGCATGATTTTTCGTTCGTTTTTGCTAATATACTTACCTGTGTCGTATTTGCAAAAATGTGGAAAGCAAACACATAAATACCCGCTTTGAACATATAAATAAAATATATAAAATTCATAAATTTTCTTCTTATGAAAGATGTAATCTATATAAAACATTTTAATATTAAGTGTTATTCACGTATTGTGTTTGAGGCGTTTGAAGTTTATGCAACTTAAAATTGTTGTCTTCAATGCTATTTTAATTTCATGTATACTATGTCTAAATAAATTATTTTGATTCAAACTTCTAATGCCGGAAGCATTAATAATATTTATGTAAAATTTCATTTTATGCCAAAATATAAATTTTCGCAAATAATTGAATGCACTTTCCTCTAAAATAAAGGAAATCAATTATAGAATACATAGTTACTTCAAGCAATGCTTTAAATGAAAGTTTTATTTTAAAGTGATATTATCATGTAAATATAATAGAATTCCTTAAAGCAAAATAAAGTTAAATCTAAAATCTGTAAAATAAAGATAAATTCTTTTGCAAGTACTATTACAACTTTTTTTTCTTTTCAAAAATATGCTTATTTAGTATTATTTGTTTTATTTTTGCAGGAAAAAGTTCATTGAAAATTTCTAATAACATACATAGGCGTTATTTACACATTATAAAAGGCAAACTAAGTGCTAAAATTTGTTAACAAATTTCTTGTTTTTAATTTGGTAACGTACAGATGATAGTTTTAATTATTATAAATAGTGAGTCATCCTAAGTAAGGCACAAACATGAACGCATGTGCAATATTTTTTATTCTTCTGAAATTAATATTCTATTATTTGAATCGCCCCACCAGTGGCTGAGAGGTTGTGCTCTCGAAGCTGGTAGACGGGAGGTGCTGGGTTCGATCCCAATCGCGCCCGTCGGCCTAATCGCTCGGAGTTTTCGTGGTTTTCTTTCGAGCCGTGGATTTTCTCCATGCGTAAATACGGATTAGGTTCCCTTAGAAAGACCCCCACGAAGGGCACTCCCCCTGGGCCTATATCCCTAGTGTCGATAATTGGCCGTCAATAATCAACCCAACCCAACCCTATTATTTGAATCATATAAACATTAAATTTTTACAAAATATATTTTTCTTTTATTCTTTAATTATGTTTAATAATATTTTAAATTGCATAACCTACACGTTTAAAAATTTCGTGCTGGCTTGAACTAACATTTAGAGATCTGATTCAACTATAACTCCAAATGTTGGAAATATCTAGTTTTCTGGAAAATTCGTGGCCTTTGGGAAAATTAATTTGTACCGGAAATTTTATCATTTAATTATTATACATTAATTCCGACAGCTAATGTTTAATAATTAACGGGCAGAATTTTTTGTTACGAATAAATTACATATCCATTATACGTAGTATAGGGTAAGTGTTGTAATCGTTTTGAAAATCGAAAAATGTTTTTGACGAATTTACACGTTTCAGACACTGGAGATTCCAAAAAACATATTTTTAGAAAAAGATTTTTCCGTCCGTGTGTCTGTAAACGCTCTACCTCCCGAAAAATTTGAGATAGAGACTTGAAATTTGGTATGTACTTAGTATATAATAATGGGGAAAAGCTTATTGAATTTAAGTGCCCTAGATGATCCGGTACTATTTTTTTCGGACTCTCAAAATATTCGTTCTGATAAAAGGTATATAAGAATTTTACGAAATGATTTATATTAACGAGTGAATATAAAAGGCAATACAAAAGCATAAATTTTGCATAAAGAATGAAGTCGATAGGATAATGAGTTGCCGAGGTATTCTTAATCCTATTTTCCACACTCTTCGATTTTTTATGACCCTATATTTCATATTGGAAATGAGACGCTTAATCCGACGCAATAAACCGTTAGTTAATAGGATTATCAATTTTGGAGTTATAAGGTTGTTTCTTTTACGCAATTCAGTAATAGAGCATTTAAAGTTTATGACGTCAGAAATCCACGATTTTATTCGAATTGCAATGCATTTTATGAATAGTTTACACATGTTTTATTTTCATATTTTATGTTATGCATATCTCTGATGGGTAAGTATTACGGTGACCCCCCAACGACTAGTTTTCGTAAAAGGCAGGAGATTTCCGTACAATCCAATAGATTTCACCATCTTATGACTTCAGCTAGTACAGCACCGAAAGTTAGTTCGTCCCAGCACAGAATTTTTAACAGTGTATTCCCACGATTTTAAGCTACATATTGAGAAGTAATTACGTATTTACGTAGTAAAACATAATCTTAGCAAACATCTACTTTAGTCTTAAACTCGAAACCCAATTACTTTGAAAATCTTTATGCCCTTTAGTTGCGTTATGTGCGTAGAAATGAATTAAATTGTTAATTTTACATCTGTGTTTATCAATATTAAAACGTTTCACAATCCTTATTATGATTTTTTCCATATTTCAGTTTATAAATGTTTGCGCAAATTAATGATCATTTAAAACTATGTGTTTTACGATTTTTAGGCTCGCAAAGAGCAGTCGATACAATTTCTGGGACCGGGCTGATGAAATTGCTTTAAATCCTTTTATATATATAAAATTTTAGTCTATGAATAAAGTAATTAAATTTAAAAAAATAATTTAACAATCTACAATAACCATTGGAAAAATGTTCCGAAAGCTTATATAAAAAAAAAAAAACGTACTTTCGTGTTATAGCGGCCCCACAATTATGATTATACCAAGGTTGCAGTTATGATTTCGCCAAGATCATCGCAAAGTTTATGTATGCATCCTATATACGCATATATATATTCCAAACACTCCTATAATTGCCATATACGTCATTATACACATATTATTTACGTCTTATATGTCGTATATACATCATATACACATGTCATATATATACATCATATATGCATCATATATTGCTATAACTTGGCCACATACGTACAGAAATGTCATATATATATCATATATTATTATAATGTCATACATGCTTTATAATTTGGCGATAAATCGTGGTCGCTTGGCGAGTCATCCTTGGAGGCCGCTATAACACGAAAGTACCAAATTTACAATATATTAAGGAAAACAGAAACAAAAATATTTCATCCTTTGGGGCCGCTAGAACACGAAAGTACCAAATTTATACTTTATTTTTTTTTTATATATTATAATTTGCATCGATCGATTTTGTAACTTTAACAGTTTTGTAACGATTTTATGCATTTCTATTGCCTATTCAAAGGAAAATTCTTCTAAAGTTACAGAATTTCGTTAAAAACGCTTTAAAAAATAAAGGAACGCAAGTAAAGTGACGACGTCAAGACGTCCATTCTCGACTGAAAACAACAACCATTTTCCCAATGGTTAAAAATTACACTCAGAAAAAGAAACTGATTAAAACTACAAAACATGCTTTTGAGTACATTTTGTTTGTTTTAGCAAAATTCAAGTAAAATTCGACCATTTTACTTCAATTAACAAAACATTTTTGCTGACGAAACAAAATTTTTTTTTTTTTGGAATTGCAAAAAAAAAAAAAAAAAAAAAAAAAAATGTTGATTTAAACAAAATTTTTATTGACCTATATTTAAACAAAAAATTTGTTTAAATATAGGTCAAGGGAAATTTTGTTTGAATCAACAAAAGGAATTTTTGTTGAAAACCATTTTTTTTTTTTTTTTTCAATTCCAAAAAAATTTTTGTATCGCCAGCAAAAAATGTTTTGTTAATTGAAGTAAAATGGTTCAATTTTACTTGAATTTTGCTAAAACAACCAAAATGTACTCAACAAAAATGTTTTGTAGTTTTAATCAATTCCTTTTTCTGAGTGTACCAGTCATTAGTTTGCATATTAGTTTAAAGTAAACCCAGATCATGTTTTAAAGGAATGTTTAAGCAAAAAAATTATTTTATTTTATCATGAATGAATGAATTATTTTATCTTATCGCAAATTTCACCTATTTGGCTCATTTTCCAATTTTTTTCTCTCATAATAGTTATTATTATCTAATCAGACTCTTAATTATGTAGATAAAAATAATAAAGTTTAACTTTCTACATTAAAAAATGTTTTAATTACATTTACGTTTCATCTCAAATAAAGCTAAAATTTATTAAATCCTTCATAAACAATTATTTTATATTCAAACTTTTCTTCTTTTAACAACTTTTTAAATATAGCTAAATGTACTAGATTCGTTTTCGTTCAATTTGTCAAATATCTCAAGTATTTAATTAAAAATTATTAATTAAATAAAATTTAACTAAAAAATACCTTTCTTATCATTCAAATTATAGAGTTTGAATTCTGTCTCCATTTACTCTAAAACAGCATTACATCATACTATAATACAATCACCTAATTTTACATAATTTAATATAAATCACATATTTCTGATACGTAAAAAGAAAACTATAGTCTTAAAAAAATTATAACACTTCTGCTGCAACAGCATTATTTTAGAATTAAAAAATATTTTTCCTTCTTAACCCCTTGGAGGGGTTCACTTGGTCTAAAAATGCTAAATTTTGCGATGTTTTGACACCAGTAAATTTTAATAATGAATTTTTACCTTCTCAATCTGCAAACAACAATACTAAATATTTTTATTTCATAATACTGGTGGCAAAGTTATATATTAAAAAGTGGTATATATTATATACCGGTGCCCCTCAAGGGGTTAATAACAATACTTACAAATGCAATCGATCTTTTACTTCCTTGTTTTCAGCATTACTCGATCAATCTCTTTCAGATTAAAATGAGCAAGACTTGATTTATTTTCAAAGAAAAAAAAATCTTATTCCAAAATTAACTTTAATTTACCTTTAAAAATTTTCCAGTGAGTTTTTTTTAGCTTACTTATGATAAAAAACTGAATCTGATTTAAAGTTTTCTTTACATAGGCAAATTTATTGAATTAAATGCGATAAAAACCCAAAATTTTATTCTTTAACAAACTGGAATATTTTGTCATGTTTTCACAAGTAGAATATATTCGGTATAACTTAAAAGTTAGGCCTATTTTGTGTAAAATTTCATTTTGAAAGTTAAATTTTAAAGTAATATTATGCAAAAATTCTGAAAGAATGTGCATAATATATTTAATCTTTTACGAATATTTTTTATTTAAAATTAAATGTGGAATTTCTGGCAAAATTATAAGAGGTAATATGAAGAGAATAATTAATATTATTACCTAAATCCTTTCTGGATATTATTTATTAATACCTTAGTGGCTGCTAGGTAATCCGATCTGTCACGATTGATTTCAATAAGTTCTTTCAAATTTTTGAGGAAAAAAAAAGAAATTTAAATGTATTTTATATTTAAAAATAAATTATAATATTATTTTAATGAAATTTCTATTTATAAGTAAGGAATCGCATTTACAATGTAGCTATACAACTGAAAATTATTAAAATTACATTTCGCAAATTATGATAATTTGATTCAATTATAGTAGAGTTTCTTTATAAGAAAAAAAGACATACGATCAATACAATTTTGGTTGACCGAGAGGATTTCGGACAAAAGGTCGGTTCATTCAGTTTAATTTGGCAGATTGCAATCATCGCCAAAATATTCATTGCTTATTTGTCTAGTTCGTTGACATGAACTCGTTCAGGCGAGATTCGACAAGTGGGATTAGCACCTTCGATCTGAACATGCATCCTGAGCATTTATTACCGCTCTTTTATAAAGATACTCTAAATTTTAGTAAAATTTTCCATCATGTCAGTGCGCGATGTCAATGACGCTTTTTTCAAATGTGACATCATTGGTCAGAATTATATAACATCTTATGAGAAAATTAAGCGGGTGGAAGGAAAATGACCCACTTATACAAAAATATTTTCATTTTCAAGATTGGAATACATACTTTCTTTTTTAAAATAAGATCATATGCATCCGTTAAGTGTGTACTCAAATCCAAACTGCTTATTTTGTGACTTATTTTTAAATTCATTTTTGCTCTAAAATGCATCCAATTGGCAGGTTCTCTTATTCAGAAACTTTATAATGTCCGTATTGGGCAATTTGTTGATGAAGGTAAAATATATTTCAAAAAATGCTGTCAAAGTGGACGTTTTGAACCAAATTTCCCGAAGCAATAGAGCTGGAAACAAAAGAAAATTATCGTACTGTGAAAATAATTGTTTGTAAATCAATTTCTAATTAATTGAACGAAAAATAAAAACACAGGTCACTTATAACTATCTTCATAAATCACGCCATCAAATTTAATGTTTTTACTTTTAAAAATGAGTCTGAGAATGTGTCAGAAAATTTTGAGTTGTTGAGCGTGAAAAAATATTTTTTTGAATACTGCCTTAAGGCACTTTACTCTTACGATCCATGAAAACAGTTTTAAACAACAGCTAAAAGTATTATGCATATGACGTCATTATTGCTAAATTAGTGCACAAACCCAGAACAAAGCGGTGCCTCCATTTACAAAACTCATCAGAAAAGGGCATCTAGTGATTCAAATACCTTTATCTGTTTGTTTTATCAGTATCAATACTGGGAACTAAATAGTTAATAATAGCTCTGGGGCCTCGCACGAGCAGTAAAACGAGTTTCTCACAGAAAGCAAACGTGCTTTCCTTTTGCTCTGCACTATAGAACTCGTCTGCTTTCCCTGGGGTCTTTGGTTCGATCCTTGCTGTCGCTCACATTAGTGACGTTGGACAAACCAACACACACCTTTATCCATATGATTATCTCTTCTCGATACCAACTGACAGCTGAGCACCCCAGAACGTAAAACTTGTTAAACGCTCACAGAAGTCAATGACAGGAATCACCCTACTTACACCCGCCGTGTCGCAAAGGGAAAAATACGCAACCGCTACCCAGCCAAGTCCCAGAATAAAAGCCCAGGACAGGAAAGTAGCGGATTGGAAAGAAGACCTTCGGACCCCCGCATTGCTCCCAAGAGAATATACGAGGTCAAACCATAGAACATACTATAAACGCCCGTCTTATGAAAAAGTTGTAGGCTGAAATTTTAATACGTAAATGGAGAACATACATTATTTGGTATGGTAGATTGGTTGGCTATGTTTTTTCAGAAAACAGATCTGCCGGTAGATTTATTTGTTCTGGTTAACATTACATGAAGGAACCCAATGTTGATGATTATTCCAGCCACAAAGAAAGAATTTCGATCCACTGATATAAAATATATGGAATATTTTCATCTGCATTAAAAAAATATAGATAAATTTTGCTAAAATATACACAATTTCAGGATTTAACTTAAAAAAAATATATAGACATTATCTATAAATCCGTAAAAATATTAAGTAGTTCAGGATAATCCTTGTGCGCAAATTAAAAGAAAAAACACGATTTTAACATTTTGAGATAAACGGCTTAAAGTATCCTTTTAATCATTGGTTACAATATGAACAACTAACACACTTTTAGTTATACATGACATAAATATAGAAAAAAAAATTGTGCGGTTTTAAAGTGCCCAGAAAAAATTTTGTTTCGTGATATTTTTTCTAACATATAGATTTTTTTTTAAAGATTTAACTGTACTATGCTGCCTTAAACTCATTTAGCAGTCCACTGCGAAAACAAAATATATACAAAAGTGAAATTTATAATCTAAAAATAGTCAACGTACAAGCTTGTATGTATTTACTGCATAGGATTAGTTTAAACATAAATTGCCTTAAAACCACCAATTCATTCAAATAATTCCCAAAGAGTTAAAGTTATTGTACATGATTGCATTTTCATTCTAAGTATTGTGAAATTTGAATATTAAATGTGTCGGAACTACATTCACTTCTCGGTACTTTGAAAGGAATATTTTATTTTCAAATTATTGCCTTTCTAAGATGCTAATTATTGTTATACAAGATAAGTAAGGCTTTTAAAATCAACACAATTTAATAATTAGCACAATTAATGTATCTTTTTAACTTCATTTATTGAAATATGGACGAAATTTTATTTGCTTTTAATATAAGCTTTTACCATGAAGTAATTTTATGTATGTAGAAAGAGGTTTAAGAAACTTATCTTATTGAAGAATTTGAAGTATTGTATTATTAACTTTAAAATATATTGTTTATGAAAAACGTATAAAATTGTTTACGTATGTTTGTATTTTAAAACCGATTTTTTTTTTATATTTTCTACTCTGTTACTAATATATTTTTTAATTACGTTTAAAACTAAAGAAAAACATTTTAATTGAATACATCTTTTATAGATAATATTACTTTTACAAACTTTATATTAAAATCATTACTTGGAATGACAACTATTTTGTCTTATTGATTTCTTTTATACATTTTCCTATATATATTTATAATAAAAATTACAATATTTTTTTTTATTTAACAATATTTGGAATTACATAAGTTACAATAGTTTCAATTACTACAAATACGTGAGATTTGACAATTTTTACAAATATATAATATTTTACAATTACTTCAAATACACGACTTTTTTTACAATTTTCTTGAGAATACATGGAGTATAAATTATAAAAATGCACTACACAGACTAGACACATAATATACAAATTATAAGAACTTTAGTTTGATATTTTCGAATGTCGAAAAAAAAAAAAAAAAAAAAAAAAAAAAAAGACTAACACCTGCTGTAAATTAGCTCAATGACACGACAGACTATGCTTATGTGGTGCAAGGAATACGGATACCGTCTTTTTTTCCCGTGTGTTTCATCTAAAGAGGACACACTAAACACACACAAACTTTAATGTTAGTAAAAAAAGTTTAAGTTTGTAACGGAATAATAGAGTGTAACTTACACAATTTACATGCAATTTGTAGTAGAAAAAATAAAACTGTATGAAATTGAGTTGGGTAGTTTGACAAGTAAGTGAACAGTCCCAATGAATGAACGATTAGTAAATATTTTAATAGAATAATGTTTGAAGAATTCCCCAGTAGTTAATTGTCATGCTGGGTTTTATAAAACCCGTAATTCAATAAAAATATGTTTTAAGTTATTTGTCAAATAAATAACATAGTATGAAATTTAAGTGTTTTTAAATTGCTGTATGTTCATTCACTGGAAAATTTGCATTTATTCACTGGTAAGAACTGTTCATTTACTTGGTGTTTGTATAGCTTTTTATTAAAACACCCCTAACATCCCAAACAACTGAAATATAAACTTCCTTCTATTATTTTTAAATCATCTGTATTTAAACACATGTATTTACATTGTCACACAACATAATGTACTGTTTATTAAAATATTACCAATCTTTAAAAAAAATTGCTTAAGTGTCTATTTACTGGTTGGGCCATCCTATATAATTTTGAATCAACTCGTATTTATTATGTTTTGTAAAATAATCAATATCTTCCAGACATTATTTTATTACGTACATAATTAATGAAGAATAATGAAAAAATCCCTGATTTAAAAAGGGAAATAAATTAACAAAACGATATTATGTTTTAGACTGAGAAAAAATTCCTTATCAAGTTTTTTATATTTACATTTTTACTTTGTAAAATATTCCATTTTTTTCATATTTTCTCTTTTTTCAAAATACTATGACAAAGGGATATGTAATTCAATCTGAATGTAAAGTGCAGTTACGAATCTCCTGTATGGAATTTTGGGTCTTACTTTAAAATTAGGAATGAGTATCTTATTTCGGTATAGAAAGAAATAATAATCTCCTTTGTAAAAGCCGAAATGAAATAAAATGTAATAGAACGGAAATATTTAAGCTTCATATAATATTTCTATCCTTATAATAAGAGGTTTAAATGCAAAGAAATTCGATTTTAATTTATCCATGTTATGTATTTTAGTATTTTAAATGTCTTACATTAAATCAATTATAAAACTAGTCGTTGAGGCCACCGTAATACTTACTCATCATGCACATGTATAATATAAAATATGAAAAAAAAAATATGCGAACTACTTATAAAATGCATTGCAATTCGAATAAAATCGTGGCTTGATAACGTCATAAACTTTAAATGCTCTATTACTGAATTACGTAAAAGAAACATCTTTATAACTAAAAAATGTTAATCATATTAACTAACGGTTTATTGCGTCGAATTAAGCGTCTCATTTCCAATTAAAATATATCTTTGAATTGAAATTTGGATGAAATAAAGGGTCGTGAAAAATCGAAGAGTGTGGAAAAATAGGATTACAAATATATCGGCAACTCATTGTCCGATCGACTTCATTTTATATGCAAAATTTATGTTTTCTTATTGTCTTTTATATTCACTCCTTAAAATAACCAATTTTGAAAATTTTATGTACCTTTTATCAGAACGAATATTTCGAGAGTCCAAAAAAAAATAGTTCCGTTTAATCGAAGTCACTGAAATTCAATAAGCTTCTTTCCATTATTACATACTAAGAACATGCCAAATTTCAAGTCTGTATCTCAATTTGTTCGGGAGGTATAGAGCGTTTACAGACACACAGACAGACGGACAATATATTTTTTTCTAAAAATATGTTTTTCAGAATCTCCAGTGTCTGAAGCGTGTAAATCCGTCAAAAAAAATTCGATATTCAAAACGATTACGAGACTTACCGTATGCTACGTATGATGGGTAAGTAATAATTGTAGAAATGAAATCATTTTAGATTTAATCATCATCGTCATCCGTAGGAATTTCTACTAAGCTGTGGGTTTCCTCGACCAATGAAAGCGTAAAAAAGCATAAAAAACATAATTAAATTGTTATGTTAAATCATAAATGAAATTAAGAAGAAAATTGAAAAACAAATTTACTTTTTAAAATATTTTATTTCACTCTGTTTTTTCCAATTTCCTTCCTAATTTTCCGTCTCTTCTGCGTTCTTAGGTAATTCTCTTCTGTGATTGGCTGATGCTTTCTGCTTTCCTTTTGTCTGTTCCGTTAACTTACCCCTCTTTCCTTCCCATTTCCTTTCAGTCTTACTCCAAAGTGGTTGCACGGCTTCTTTGCGCTTGATAAAGAAAGACAAAGATTTTTCGAAAGGCCTAGCGCATTACTTATTTTATGGTTTTATTAAAAAGTTTTTTATGCTTTTATAGTATCACACTAGTTTATTCAATACTAATGCAATAAAAGTATATTTAACAGTTGTTTTCCTTTTTTCCTGTCTAGAGAAATAACATCACTTAACTTATAGAACCACAATGATTCTTCAATAGTATTTTTCCAAGTCATTCTTGGTCTACCCCTCCTTCGTTTTCCTTTCGGACTCCATTCTAAGAGAAATTTTGACAAACGCTCTTCTTTTATTCTGCATTCTGAGTAATATGATTTAATATATACTTTAAACGTTTGTACATAATAGCAAAATCGACAGTTAATAGCATAATGTTGTACGAGTGAGTGAAAATTTAAATAATACATTCAATTGAATGTTTAAATGCTATAGTCAGTGAAATGCAATTTAAAGAGTGTATATGAAACTTAAACCTCAATTTCTGTTTATAGAAATACAGCATATGCATAAACTAATCAGTGGATAAAGGGATTGTTTCAAAGAGAAGTATAATATACAGGGAGTCCAAAATTCGACTGACAAATTATGAAGGATGATAGAAGGCATCAAGAGGATGGGAACTTAGTATAGAACAAGGGATCGCAAACCACATTTAGTGGGAGAAAATCGCTAAAACGTTTATGAAGGGTGTGACGTCGAGTGGAACAAACAGGGCCAATAATTAGTAGAAAAAGCAATTATATGACGTCAAGCATGATTACAATATATTGCAGTTCAACGTCAGGAAGGAGACAACGAAACATTTTTATAGAAATAAATAGAAGCTGCAGCTACGAAGGTCATTGCACAGACGACACCGACGGACGAAGGATTACCGGACGCATTAAAACATATTCCTATAAAAATTCACGTCGTCTCCTTTCTGACACTGAACTGTAATGCATTGTAATCATGCTGTACGTCAAATAAATGTTTTTGCTTTATATTATTGGCTCTTTTATTCCACTCGACGTCACAGCCTTCATAAATATTTTTGTGATTTTCTCCCACTAAACGTGATTTGCAACCCCATGTTCTATGGCAAGTTTTCATCCCCTTGATGCCTTTTATCACCCTCTTGATTTGTCGGTCGAATTTTGGAACAACCTGTATATAATAAATAAACTATAATGATATTTTAAAATGAATTATCCGTGCTGCTAACTTGGAATAATAAATATTCAGAAGCTGATGATTCAGTGACGAAAACTAGAAAATGATATAAGGTTGTTATGTTTGAAATACGGTTTTCCCTTATATAATTACATATTTGTTTTATTTTTAAGTTTAGTTGTGTCGTTGTAAATGAAACACATAGTCTTTGAAATTCAAACTTTATTTTGTATATTTTATCCACTGTGTTGTTGCGCAATATGGGCATTGGACGGATTACAATGAAATATTTTTAAATGATAAAAATAATATTTTTTGAATTAGAAATATATCTGCTAGATATAAATACTGATATATGTATATTGTTAAAAAAAATCAACAATTTATTTAACTATTAATTAATATGCATTTATCAAGTATTATTCTGTTCTTATTAAATAATGGATAAGTTATGTAACAGTAATTATGCATCTGCTTTTACAATCAAATAAATATAAACATTCCTGTTTAAAAATAATTTTTTTACCCATTGCAACAAAACTGTAATGCTATACATACATGCTGCCACTTTAAAACCTCATCTAGCGTGCAATAAATAAATGAGGTAATGGAGTGAGGTGAAAAACAAATTTTTGAGTTGGTTTTATTTTTTCCTTAAAACTAAACTTGGTTTCTTCTGTGTTACCCATATTTTTTTATCACAAGAATTCGATATACATGAATATTGTTATATAGTCGAGCTAGGTTAATACTAGAAGCAAACGAATTAGAAACGTCTTCCTATTAACCGTTACTCGTAATTCCCATGAAGATAAAAACTTAAGAATACAGATATAATAAAACTAATTACCACTGTACTGGACTAGCAACTCTCGATAAAGGGAGTTTTAGAGTTTTGAATGCGAACGGGATGTCAAGATCTAACGTGCGTGCGCAATAGAAACATGTATACTGTATTTTGCACTAATTTTCCAAGTATCCCAGCAAACACGAGATTTTTGGCCACCTGTTGTAAACGTTGTGGCCAAAAAAGTTTGCGGCAATTTGTATCCAGCCATTAATGTATTTTAACTGAAGCGCCCGCACACCGGATGTCTATCGCCAAATCGTTAACGGGCAAATGGCGGGGAATCTTAATGCAATTTCAGTGCCCAATAGCGAATGAAAGTACGTTTGCGGCCAAGATATACAAATCTATCATTGTTTAAAAGTCAGTGGCCCAGTATAATCTTCTCGACATTTTTATTATAAGAAATAAAAAGTATCTTTACTTCACATTTTATAAGATGATTTTCGTTATTTTAAACCTGGATTTATGTGAAACGATAAAATATTCTGCATTTAAATATTTTATGCAATAAAAAATACACAAAAAGTACCCTTCTTTAATTTAAAGAGTTTTTATGGGAAAAAAAATCATAAAAACTGTTAATGTTTTTGCTTTTAAAGTATGCATTAATATCTTTAAATGAATATTTTTTGTGAGCACCTAGAATGAAAATGAATATTGCAATCTTTAGACATACATATTATATAAACATATTAAAAAAATTAATGATAAATGAGAATTTATTTCAATTTCAATTTCAATGAAAAAATATTTGTCAAAAGAAATAAATGCCACTTTACCAAAAAGCAGTTACTGTTAAACGAAAAAAAAAAAAAAAAAAAAAAAAAAAAAAAAAAAAAAAAAATCTTTTTTTTCTTGGAGGGGGGGGGGGGGCGGTGATTTTATATTATCTGTATATTATCTATAAATCAGTTCCAAAAAATAAGTTATTTTCATTTTTTGAAACACTCAAAATTTAGATTTAAAAGAAAAAAAAATCTTAACTAGCTTAAATAAGCAATAATAGCAAATACCGATCCCCCCCTCCCACTCCTTTCACACGGCAAGCCGGGAGTAATGCAGGGAAAGATGAAACAAGATTTCCCTTTTCCAACACATTTTTTTTTCCCAGTGGGGATTTTTGTAAATATATTTTTAAATGTTTTCCGCTTTGTAATAATCAGCATTGAAAAATTTCCACTTTTAAAATTATTTAATGTTGTATGAGAAATTTTGAAGATAAAAAAAAAAACCTTGAAAAAATAAATCTATATATATAGCTTTTTTTCTGCGGTCTCGTAGGGATTTTTATGTCTTTTTGGCAGCGTCATCGCACATCGCAGCGTTGTTTACATTTCCCTTTCCTGCATCGTGGCGTCGTCTATGTCTAAGTCTCGTCATTCACTGGTTTTTGGATATTTAGATTTACAAATTAGGTAAGATTATTTTTCTATATTATTCCAAGAGTTAGTTAAAAATTAGTTTTCATCATTCTCAGGGACAGATTTAAGTTCAAGATAAAGAAAGCTGAGAAAAAGCATCAGCAATTGTGTAAAATTAACTGCATTGCTTTGCTTATTATGCGACTTAATTCTACAGAAGTGAATAAAAAAAAAGTTCTTTACTGATCTTACATCTGCCCTGAATATGCTATTAATAAGTTTATTGTAATTATATATATATATCAGAGTAAAATGTGTCCGTAATGAACAATCTCGGAAGTTTTTGGTTTATAAAAAAATTAACCAATAAAAATTCAGCTTTTATTTTTTTCATAATTCTCCGTTGCCTGTTTTATAATTTGCTTTATTGCTGACAATCTTAAACCAGTCAGGAAGCGGAAAGTAATATTTTACAGCTCCAGTGTCTTTCAGTGAAATTATACTTCATATGTTAAGATCTGGTTTTAATTAACTAATATATATATATTCTGTATTTTCTGATGATACTGGCATATTTTTATTTTGATAGTAATAGAAAACTTCGAATTTTATGTACTAATTAATGACCATTTGCAAAATTTCACTTTATTTTTAAGATTTTAATAAAGTAGGTAATTTCTTTTTAATTCATTAATGTGATTTTTAATTAGTCATGGCAATAGTGCCCAAAATGTTTTGGTTTAGCCGAAAAGCTAAGTAATCTGATTTAATTTTTAAATTCCACTTATCAGAGTGTAATAGGAACACAACTTGGTACTTTTCTGTTATACCAACACATGCCAAAATATACGCTAATCTGCCATTTATTTCTACCCTAACCGTGTAAAGAATTTTTTATTGCAAACTGTACCAAACATTCTGATTGGACTATTTATTGAACGTGAATCTTTTATTATTATTATTTAATCGTAACCTCATAAAACATCTTAACTTGCTACTTTTCAAATAGAAAATATTTATTAAATTATAACTTGCATTTATTATTGACACTGAAATGAATTTTACCATTAAGCTGTTACTTGATGATGTAGAAGCGGCAATAAAATTGTTTTAGGACTTTAGATACATAAAAAAAAAGTTTTTATCAAAAAAAACTCATAAACATCTTCATTCAAAAAATGAAATGTTTACAGCAATCCTAAGAGACATTTACAATTTCAAGCCTGTAGTTTAAATAGAGTTTTATTTTATTACCTTATGTAATATTTATTTGTTCTTTTATTTTAAGTGCATATTTTGTATTGCAATTTTCAGTGCTTAAATTCGTGCCAACAATGTTATTTTTGTTTTCAAATGATTCGTTTCATGTGAATTTCCTTTTGTGCCGATTATTATGCTTAGCGACAATGGTGTTGGTATAGCAGAAAAGGACTCAAACTTTTTATAAACAGTTGCTTTTAATATATTTTCATGTTGTAAATATTTTTTTAATAACAAACCAGATTAATTTTTAATGGGGTTTTTTTTCCTAATGAAAGCACATAATTTGTTTGGGTACATTTCGGTTAGCCGGGCGCCAGTGATATATATACATGTATTATATATACACATATCTATGTATATACACATATGTCTGCATATACATATATATACATACATATATTTATATACATATATGTATGTATATATATATGTTGATATATATCACTGGCGCCCGGCTAACCGAAATGTACCTTTTTTTGTTTCAAAGTATTGCATCGTCCCTTACCCCTCATGCAAAAACAAATTTGTCTTTAAGGACGTCTTCCTTTTTAAAACTTGTTTTAAGCCTTTTTTTAACCTCATCTCCCCCGAGTCTGAAATTTTCTTTCTGTGTTTGTGACAACATACTCTCAAAGCATGCAATTTCTTTCTTGGAATCCAAAATAGTTGCACACTGTTATATTATACTGTTACATTTTTTTTTTTTTTTTTTTTTTTACACCCATCCAAAATATTAAGAGGAGAGAGCCTGTCTGATATTACACTTTTAATTTTATGTTAAATAAAACATTGGGTACTTTTCGGTTAGCCAGGTGCCAATGATGTGTACAAGTACATACATGTATATATATTACTGGTGTCCAGCTAACCGAAAAGTACCAAACATTGTATCAATTATCTTCCTTAATTACTTTCCTGGAACTATAATTTATCTCCATCTTTTATATTATGTTCTGCAGTGTTTTTCTTTTTCAGTACCATAATTTCAGTAAAAAGCGCTATAGTGCATATGTGTGTAAAAATGTAAAACAGTCTAAGTTACAGTCTACACTTCTGCTGGTGTGGCTGATTCAGTAATTTTTTTTTTCTTTTCCTCCCCATAGCAATATTTAGATAAGATGCCATTTTATTTAATGCAAATTATGTGTGTGTGCATGTTGAAATAAGTTTTGATTTAAAAGAAGAAGAAAATGATTCACTGACATCAGTTATATACATTAATCAGTTGTACTTTTTCTTTTTAATTTTCTAGTTGAATATGATAAATGCTTAATATTGCAACCTATTACAATTTATTTTCATATTTTTCAGGAGACTGTGGTGGCGCAGTTCAGAGATGGCAGCAGAGATGACTGTGCAGCATAAACTCGTTTGGCATTCAAGCAAAGGTAAGTTGTCAATTTACTCAGTTTGTAACGCAGGGCTTTTATCTTAGGGCCCATTTTGAAAAAAGTAAAAGTTATTTGTGTGAAATTTATTCTTTTTTTTTTTTTGTGAAAGATAACATTTTGTAATGAATATGAAATTTAGTTACTCAAATTTGAACCAAACGTTTATTGATAACTTCTTTAAGTCCTTCTGTTAAAGTTTTCCTTTCAATTTGTTTGCAAATTACACATTTTGAAACATAAAATAAAAATTAACAATGAAGAGTATGTTTTTATGGATTGTTTATAAAATAGTCAATTCAGAAAATTCCAGATTTTAAAAGTATTGCTACCCCACATGCAAAAACAAATTTGTCTTTAAAGACTTCTTCCTTTTTAAAAATCAATTTTTTTTAAGTTGCCTGTGTTATTTAAAAAAAAAAAAATGGGAAGAGATCCTGTTTATTAAAAGGTATATTGTGAAGGGACCTGCTTTACTAGGAAGAATTTTGGGATGGTCCCCTAAATAGGCTCCAAATTTTGTCTGTATTGATCAATTTACATTAGTAAATTTAATTTCACACATTCATAAAATAGAAGTGCACTCTTATATTTTAGCTGCATACAGTTGGTAAACGTTAAAGCTCTTTACAAAGCTTTCCAACCTTTGCACTTTAAGTGTAAAATTTACACTTTTTAACCTTTTTTTACAGCTAGAATGTACTTATTTTTTACTCTTAAAAGTTATAGAAATAAAAAAGCTATTAAAATATTTTTCGGCAGAATCCTCGAATAAGCGAGGGTCCCCGATTTGGCGATTTTTTTGACGCGCGCCAACCGAGAAATCGGCAACCTCCGAATTCTACCCAATCAGAACACGAGCTTTTCGGCAGACGACTTATTACTTACACACATCGTCAAGCAAATTCTTTCACAAAGTACACCGTGAACGTAGCATTGATTTTATTTCGTTTTAAGAATATTTACAAAGTTTTAGTAAATTTTACCGCCACATTTTTCGATTTTTACATACTTTTACCAATATTTTCCTTCAGATATTTCAATTTTTACAAACTTTTACCGATATTTTCCTTCAGATATTTCAATTTTTATAAACTTTTATCGATTTTTTCGTTCCGATTTTTTCCATTTTTACAAATTTTTAGCTATTTTTCCTGCCGGATGTTTCCGTTTAAAAAACTATTTAGCTATTTTTCACTCCGTATTGTTTCATTTTTAGCAATTTTTCTATCCAAATTTTTCAATTTTTACAAATTTTGAACTATTTATTCCTCCGGATATTTTTATTCTTACAAATTTTTTCCTCCGGATTTTTCCATAAAAAAAAGTTCTACCCTATTTTTTCCTCCGGATTTTTCAATTTTAACCTACTTTTTTCATTTGGATTTTTCGTTTTTACAAGTTTTTAGCTATTTTTCATCTATTTTTCATTTTTACAAATTTTTAGCTATTTTTTCCTCTACATTTTTACAAATTTTAGCTACGTTTTTATTTTATTTCTTTTGTTTTCATTTTTATAAATATTTAGCTATGTTTTTACTTTTTTTTTTCATTTTTATAAATATTTAGCTATGTTTTTACTTTTTTTTTCATTTTTATAAATTTTTAGCTATGTTTTTCCTTTGTTTTTTTTTGCATTTTTTGAAATTTTTAGCTATTTTTTCCTCCGGATTTTTCCGTTTTTAAAAATTTTTAGCTATTTTTTTCTCCGGATTTTTCCGTTTTTAAAAATTTTTAGCTACTTTTTCCTCTGGATTTTTCCGCTTTTAAAAATTTTTTAGCTACTTTTTCTACCGAATTTTTCAATTTTTAAAAATTTTTAGCTACTTTTTCCTCCGAATTTTTCAATTTAAACAATTTTTAGCTACTTTTTCCTCCGGATTTTTCAATTAAAAAAATTTTTAGCTACTTTTTCTCCGGATTTTTCAATTAAAAAAAATTTTTAGCAATTTTTTCTCCAAATTTCTCAATTTTTTAAAAAAAAATATCTATTTTTTTCATTTGGATTTTTTATTTTTACAAATTTTTAGCTATTTTTTCTTCCGGATTTTACCATTTTTACAAATTTTTAGCCATTTTTTCCTCCAGATTTTTCCATATTTTTAATTTTCTTTCTTCTGTATTTTTCATTTGTATAAATTTTTAACTATTCTTTCCTCATCATATTTCCATTTTTACAAATTGTTAGCTACTTTTCCTCCAGATTTTACAATTTTCACACATTTTTAGCTATTTTTGCCACCATATTTTCCCACATTTTTAGCTATTTTTGCCACCATATTTTCCGAATTTCCAATTTTTTTGCTATGTTTTCCTCCAATTTTTCCATTTTAAACTATTTTTCCCACCGGATTTTTCCTTTTTTTTTTTATGAATTTTTAACTATTTTCCCTCCAGATTTCTCCATTAAAAAAAATTTTTAGTTATCTATTCCCTCTAGCTTTTTCAATTTAAAAATTTTTAGCTATTTTTTCCTCCGGATACTTCATTTTTACAAATTTTCGGCTATTTTTTTCCTCCGGATATTTCCATTTTTACATACTTTTATCAAATTTTTTCTATTTTTACATATTTATAGCTTTTTTCTTCCATCTGTATCCATTTTTACAAATTATCTTTTTTTTTCTATGAATTTTTTTGAAATATTTATCAAGTTTAATAATTTATTACCTTTAACAATTAAAAAATTTCTAGTAAAATAAGGCTTAAACTTGAAAATTGTCACAAAACGGAATAAAATCAACGTTTACTTCATGAAAGAAATTCTCATAAAAACTCTATAAATAGTCAATTCTCTGCATCACACCACACACGTTATAATTGAGGAAAATTTCGATATTCTTCATTTTTCTAATACATGCAAGACGCGGTTGACTATGCTTCACGTACATTAACCGAAAAAAAAACATCACTGGACGCATGAAACTCGCTGTACAGCATTCTCTAGAATGCACGAAATTCATTTAAGCCGAGGTCAGTAACTTGTGTATGTACGCTTCGCGTACATTAACCGAAAAAAAACATCACTGAACGCATGAAACTCGCCGTACAGCAATCTCTAGAATGCACGAAATTCATTCAAGCCGCGGTCAGTAACTTGTGTATGTAACCGAAAAAAAACATCACTGGACGCATGAAACTCGCCGTACAGCAATCTGTAGAATGCACGAAATTCATTCAAGCCACGGTCAGTAACTTGTGTATGTACGCTTGGCGTACATTAACCGAAAAAAAACATCAATGGACGCATGAAACTCACTGTACAGCATTCTCTAGAATGCACGAAATTCATTCAAGCCGCGGTCAGTAACTTGTGTATGTACGCTTGCCGTACATTAACCGAAAAAAAAATCACTGGACTCATGAAACTCGCTGTACAGCAATCTGTAGAATGCACGAAATTCATTCCTGCCACGGTTAGTAACTTGTGTATGTACGCTTCGCGTACATTAACCGAAAAAAAAACATCACTGGACGCATGAAACTCGCTGTACAGCAATCTGTAGAGTGCACGAAATTCATTCAAGCCGCGGTCAGTAACTTGTATATGTACGCTTCGCGTACATTAACCGAAAAAGAACATCACTGGACGCATGAAACTCGCTGTACAGCAATCTGTAGAATGCACGAAATTCATTCCAGCCGCGGTCAGTAACTTGTGTATGTACGCTTCGCGTACATTAACCGAAATTTTTTTTTTTCCCCCAACAATCCATTGACTAATTTTAAGATTTTTTACCACGATTGGCTGATAAATTTGGCGATATCTTTTAAATGGCCAAAAAATCATTTTGTAAACTTTTTCATATTAAAATTTAGTTAAATTGTAATATTTTAACAAAACTGTATTCAAAAAGTTATCATAAAAAAATCTTCGTCTATTACATATTGCATAGGAATTGTTCATTTTTATTAAAATTATTTTATTCAAAATTGTTATTTTACAGTTTGTTAAAACAGTTTAGCAGAGTTTCATGAAATGCAAACATCTTGTACAATGGGTCCTTCAAATTACTCAAAATTTTGATGCTTCAGCTCATGTGCTTAGAAAATGTTTGCTTTAAATGTTTTAATATTTGTTTCAAGAGTGATGATTCAGTTTTGTGATTATTGTGACACCTCTGGAAATATAGTGCATCTAATCTGGACTTACATTTAATAAAAATTAAATTAATTTAAATTTTTGAAATGTAAAATTTAATAGAAAAAGAGTGAGTATTTTTTAAAGTTTTGCAGAAATGTGTCAAATAATTTTTGTTAACAGGGTTTTTGACTTTCATGAACTTTGACAATACTTAAGATTACACAGATTTATGCTAAATAATTTTTTTTAATTTATGCTATGTATGTAGAAGAGGAAGGGAGAATGTGATAAAATTATTTAATCTTCTGACCTCTAAATTAAGGATTTTTTTTTTAATATGTTGTCATATAAATTAATTTGGATTTTGATTATATGTATTAGAGATGCAACGATTATTTGGCCGAAGCCGAATATTCGGCCCATTCGGCCTACATGCCGAATATTCGGCTTCGGCCGAATATCAAGTCCATTATTCGGCCAAGGCCGAATAATGGATGAAATGTAATGTAAATGTGTAGAAAAATGTAAATGTAAGAAATGTTTTTATATTTGCACAGAAAATGCTTTTAATTTGACACTTTATATTCATCATGCATAATGAAAATTTTATTTTAAATTTAACTAACACTTTCCTCCCCTTAACTTTCATACCCTGAATAGGTTTTACCTATCTACCCATTTTTGTATAAGAGGGTATTATCATGTTAAAACTTTTATATGCTATATCAATAAGTACAAATAGTATCTGTAATAAGCTAAGGTAATCTGTTAAATTTAATCTATTCAAAATTGTCCTAATAGAGCCATACATGCAAATTCTAAATTTTTAAAGCATAATGGTAAGTTTAATATTTATCCCTTGTTACATAAAAAAAAAAATTGTTTTCAATGATATTTTAATTATACCCATAAAGAACATAAATATGTACGATAGATTAGATATAGATGTATTGCATGTATAACATAGATATTTAAGTCGTATATGCTGCAATACTTAGGGGGTTTTGGGGGGGGAGTAAAATACGCTTAAAAGTTAAATATAATTTAAGTGATTTTAAAGTGTGTTACTAATATTAAATAATGAAAGAAATGTAAATATACTAAATTCTTTTAATTATTATATATGTATGTTTTACATATTTTCAAGAACATCATTGTAATGTCTAAATTTATATTTACCTTAAAAAACAAAGTTAAATGTTTTTAATAAATGTAGATTACAATGCAGAAATAATAATAATTCAGCATTATCAGGTTATAGTCTATTTCTTTTTTTTTTTTTTTTTTTTTTTTTTTTTTTCATAAATGATATCTGCGTCTGAAAATAATCACTCACTATATATGGTACTTCCAGGTGCAGAAAGGTATTTTTTGGCTAATTATGAAAGGTTAGGAAAGTTTTCTGAATTTTTTGCCCACCACTCCAAAGGACACTGTTGTCTTTCTAGAAGTGACTGGGAAAGAAAATTAAATTTCTTTTACTTCTTCACATTGAGGGGGATTTTCTATAGCAGCTTCACTCTGTGACTGGCTTGCAATTTCATTAAAGCATGCACACAAAGAATTTGAAATTTGAGTTTGAGAAACTGGAATGGTTATGTTGGAAGGAAATATTTTGTGCAGATTCTGTTACTGGTTTTATACTAGCCTTTCTTAGTCTTACTATAGCAATTAATTTGGACTTTACATCTACACTCTAAGAAATTTCACTGCTAAATTACGGTCAGTGACTGGCAAAATGTGTGCCAGTCACTGACCGTAAAAATAATGTTATGACCGTAAAGCTGTCATGACCATAAAAATACAAGTTTACCCGTAAACTTTTGCCCGTAAAATTTAAAGTCACTGACCGTAAATTAACAAGTTTACCCGTAAAATTTTGCCCGTAAAATTTAAAGTCACTGACCGTAAATTAACTTTATGCTCGTAAAAATTTGCTTCATTTTTTAAAGGCCAGTGACCGTAAATTAATATTATGCCCGTAAAAGATAGCTTCATTTTTTTATGTCCAGTGACCGTAAATTAACATTATGCTCGTAAAATATATCTTCATTTTTTAATGTTCAGTGACCGTAAATTAACATTATGCTCGTAAAATATATCTTCATTTTTTAATGTTCAGTGACCGTAAATTAACATTATGCTCGTAAAATATATCTTCATTTTTTAATGTTCAGTGACCGTAAATTAACATTATGCTCGTAAAAGTTGTCTTCATTTTTTTATGTCCACTGACCATAAATTAATATGGTCCTTATTAATTTAAGATTACTGCCCGTAAAATTAGCAAGTCATTGGACTTGCATAGCCGGGCTTCACCTGGGCAATTCAGAGACCCCAAGTGGGTAGTTTGGGGACTCTGCTGCCTTTGACAGGGTATAAACTGGGCTCTGCTCAGCTTACTTCTTCAAGCAGTTATACTCTGATCGGATAAATATATGACTGGTATGAGCAGATTAGCAATGACGTTAAATTTGTTATTTATCGCTGGGAAAAAGTTACAGGTTGCAGTAATCTGTAGTTTTGAATCTGCATATTTAAAGCTTCTAGAAATCTATTTCTGCAATCAATATATATATGTGTGTGTGTGTGTGACAATTCATGTTTATTTCAAAATTTCCAAAAGCAGATATTTTCAAAAAATATTTGAATATATGTGACAATTCATGTTTATTTCAAAATTTTCAAAAGCAGATATTTAAAAAAATATTTGAATTGTAACCTATAAAAATGATTGATAAACTTTCTAGAAGCTTTAAATATGCAAATTCAAAATTTCAACTCATTATATTCATTAATTTTTGTTTTATGTTGAAAAAAAAAACTAACCACATTGCAATCAATTTTCCCATGATAAATAACAAATTCAATATGAGAGATGTTTAACTATAACCATATAAACATTATGCATATTTAAGCAAAAAATATATCCCAACAATTAGAAAGAATCAATTATGGAGTTCTTTTAGCCAAATAAGAAAGACAATCAGATAAGGCTTAACTTGTACTTCACAACTATTTTATAAATTTTGGTTTTAAAACGAATTTCTTAGAAACAAAATAGTGTTAAATTTCTGAATTTTAAAGTGTTAATACTTATTTTCTATTATGTTATTTAACTAACTTATATATAGAACAACTTTTATTAAGATCTCAATCGTATTTACGATTTGGGCAAGATGTATGTAATTTAAAACTATTTCACAACAGGAGACAAATGGTAGTGCCTGTAAATTTTTAATTAACCTCTCTCCCAAATCAGGTGAATGTGGGACAAATCATTTCCATGGTGATAACACTTTTCAAGTTTAACTTCTTGCTATTAGGATTTTTTGTCTTTGCAGTGAAACAAAGCTCAAATTGTACATCCATTGCAAAGAATAAAGCATGCAGCATCTATTGTGCTCTGCAAGACATAATTGCAAAAACTTCCCTTTTTGGTTATTAACCCCTTCGCAACGAGCACACTTTACAGAACTTTTCTACAAATTGAATCGCAGAAATGCTATGATTGAATAAGCCAAAGTTTACAATAAAAGATAACTGTTGAGAGCAATCGAGTATTCTGAGATCTTTAGCAGCATGTATACTAGTCGTTTGTCCCCAAGGGGTTAAGAGTTCACACACTAACGAAGTTTGTGCCTAGATATTTTAAATTTATCAACGATATAATGAGCATAAATTACTGGAGCACAATCCACTGAGCAGTCTACTTTTTTTCAGTAGACTGTGCTCCTTAATGTTATAAATACCTAGATACGAACCATCCTTTATGTTGCAAACTAATTGGTTAATTTAACCATTTAAAAAAAATATTGAATTTAAACAATTCACTGTAAATTAACTCATTCAACAATTTCACTTTTGTGTAATAATCTGGCAGAAATAGAGATGTTTCAGAATATAATTATTAAAAATGAAAATTAGTATTGAGGAAATACAATAAAATCTTCTAACATGGAACTATCAGAAAAACTAACAAATTAAAATCTGGACAAAATTTCTGAAAAATGATGAGTATTTTTCATTTAAAATAAATTCTTTCAGTAAAAAAAGTAATATTTCTATATATATGAACAGTAAAGACAAATAATTGAAAGTGACAAAAAATTTATTTACAATATCACAAATATGATAAATGATGTACAAATATTTACAATAACAATTACATTCAAATACTCCACTTAGAAGATACTCCACTTCATTAATGAGTTTTAAAACTTTCGGATGAACATCAACCCTCTTTCCAAATCTCTTTTCCATTTTTATTCCTTTAGAATGCGGATTTATCCCAAACAAGACTCTATAAAAATACAAAGAAATACAATGAGAATAAACAACAACAAAAAAAAAGTTTGAATAACTTATAACAGAATTAAAGACAAACAAATTAAATGCATAGTATTACACACAAACAGGGCTCTTGAATTACATGACCTGCCAGAGATGAGACGACCTATTGTGCAATGTGTGTGGGTGCACACAGGTGCCAATCATTAAATGCGAGAAAAAATATTTTAAAATGCATATTTAATTTATTACAATTAGTTATTCTAGAAATTTTAATTCTATTTTATAGCTTTACCTCAAAGAAATTTATAATAACTTAATAATTAATCTTTATTAATTTCTTAATTTTTATTCTTTAAAATGAATGTGAGAAATTAATTTAATTTCAGAACAAAAATTTAACTTCAAACATTACAAAAAACTTTAGCATTTTATTCAATTTTAGATTCCACAGAGAACACTATTTTGGATTCTTTTCTTTGGATTTTTAACTGTTTTATTGAAAATAAAAAGTAATTTAGACATACTCTATTTCCCACAATTTAATTGCTTCGAAATGTTTAGTGCCATAAAATTTTCATTATCAAGATAGTTTGCTGCTACATATAGCACACTAGACTTTACTACTTTACAATTTGATTTATTAAAGACAATACATAATTAATAATTAGAATTTATAGCCATTAATAAAAAATTCATGTTCAATTTTATCAAAAAGTCTAAGTATTAATAATAAACATTTGTTTTAGGCCTTTTTTTTTTTGGCATTCTGTCAGAGAATACACCGAAAATTAGTTTTAAAAGTGCTGCTGTAGGGTACGAACATTCTTACCAAACCAGTTCAAAATATCACTTTTGGCATGACTCAAGAGACTGCCTTATAAATGATTGAGCAATTAAAAATATAATATTTGAAAAGTACAGATTTTCACAAACTATTTTATTAAATCAATACAAATATCCATATATTTAAAGCTGTTTGCTAAAAATGTCAAATAATTCCATCGAATTTCGACCGTATACGCATGCGTCAAAAAAGGACCGGCCAATGAGGCCGAGTGTCCATTCCTGTCTCCAAACGAATTTGGGATCAAGATCAACTCCTGTTGTTTTGATGGCTTTTTCTGCGTTGTGTTAAACCTAGGAAGATATTTATATAAAAAACTGTGGAGTGTTTTGAAGGTATTTATTTTATTTATTGTTGTATTTATTGTAATTTGAATGAATACTTAGGTATCCATTTCGGATTTACTGTGTAACATGAATTTAGGTTCATTTAACGTTCGCGAAATCAAATCATTTTGTTTATATAGTACAGAAAATAATTCTTCAATCGTAAATAAAAATATAGTAGAACATGTAATACAAAATTGGACCACTTATATTCCGTTTATGATCGGATATGAATCTTATGGTGTTCCGATTGCTAATGAAAACGATTATGTAAATATAATGTCAAAAGACAGTACGCACGGCAGTAATATTTTTATTATTATTTGTTCGAAAAAAGCGAATCTGAGCGTCTGAATATAAATTATAAAATATTATTTCTGTATTTAGCAACTAAATATTTAATAAATATGCAGGAATGTGACTAGCTTTATGTGAATGTATAATATATATAAGTCTGAACTTTAGCATTATTTTTTAACAGAAATATACTATCTCTATTCGATTTAAAAGTTTTGTCATTATATAAGTGTGCTATTTTATTTGTAAAGAGTATGTATGCATTATATTGTTTGTATGTATACAAATCTTTAGAATCTCTTAATATTTGAATAATGTTTACATTATATTTGTATGTATACAAACAATATATGTATACAAAGAAGTATGTATACAAACAATGTATCATGTAACAATATTAATATTTACATTGTATTGTTTGTATGTATACAAATCTTGAATGTTTTAATTTATTACATTCATTTTTTACCAGTTTGCATGTCCGTTCATGGGCGATTCATATGAAACTCATAATTTGTCACAAATTGGTGATTTTATTGATTTAGTGCTTTGCCCAAGAATGTGGAAAAAAAAACTTTTTGACATCGGGTGAAATGAATGAGGTTATTTCGGTTTTTCTTTTGTATATAAAAAATGTTATATGTAAAAAAATCCTGGCCATTAATCACATTGTTTTTTGTATATTTAAAGACGATTACTTATTCTTTGTAATTATTTTTTTGTTGGGGGTTTTTGAGCAAAATAATATTACTTCATAGCTAGAACCAGTTCCGCTAATCATTAATATTTACTTATTTACTTAATCCATTGACCGCTGAGCAAATGGGCAAATTTGTAATGTTTTTCCTGTTATTTTTTTTAAATGTCAAAAAAAGATAAATTTTCAAACTTGGTATAAAAAACTTAGGTACTTCTCTATTATCCCATCGTCCACTTTTCATAACAAAATACTATCGCCAAACTGTATGATTAAATGCCAAAAATGCAGTCCCATTTACTTGATGTCGGAAGCATTATACGTGTTTGTTATGTCATCAAGTGGTTTTTAATTCAACATTTGCGCGTATTAATGACAACCTTCTCCCGTTTATTTGGCGTTACAGTTTGGCGATAGTTTTTTGTGATGAAAAGTGGTCGATGAGATAATAGAGAAGTACCAAAACTTAATTACGTATATGAGTAGATTCCTTGACAGTATTAATCATTACTCAATATTTTAAAACTGCATCATATTTGTAGAATTATATTAATTTAAACAATGCTTCTATTGAAGTGTGAAGAAGCACATACTTCTATGAAGAACCATATATTTACATATTCGTTTTCATTAGCAATCGGAACACCATAAGATTCATCCCCGATAAAAAACGGACTATAAGTGGTCCAATTTTGTATTACGTGTTCTACGATATTTTTACGTACATTTGAATAATTATTTTCTGTACTATATAAACAAAATGATAGAGATCTAAAACCACAATTTCCATCGGGATTGATTTCGCGAATGTTAAATGAGCCTAAATTCATTTTTAAACAGTAAATCCGAAATGGACACCTAAGTATTCATACAAATTATAATAAATAAAATAAATACCTTCTGAACACTCCACAGTGAGTTCTATATAAATATCTTCCTAGGTTTAATGCAACGTGCAAGAAAAAAAAACAGGAGATGATCCCAAACACGTTTCTAGAGACAGTAATAGACCCTCATTTTAATGGCCGGTGTTTTTTTTTACGCATGCGCATTGGGTCGAATATTGTTGAAAAATGATTTTGAAGAAAAAATCGGTAAATTCACAAAATGGTTTCGGGAAAAACTTCACCAAATGGTTTCAAAATTCTTTGAGTGACAGCGGGAAAAAAAAATTTAATTTTACATTCAATCATCGCAATTGGCGAGTGTGACTATTAAGTTTAGCCACTACTGGATACTACTAGATATAATGATTATGAACCATGATTTTTCTGTTATTGGGCGAGATTCATGTTTTTTCAGCAATTCTTTGACGAAATTCGTGTTTTTTCAGCGATCCTTTGAAGAATTTCGCATTTTTCTCGCGATCCTTAACGAAATTCGCATTTTCCAGCGATTCTTTGATAAAATACATTTTATTCCGCAATTTTTAGACGAAATTTAGTAAAAAAGCGCGATCTTTTGGTGAAATTTCCTTTTTTGCGATTCTTTGACAAAATTTGCTTATCTTTCACGATCCTTTTGCATAATTCACGTTTTTTTCTGTGGTCTTTTAATGAAAGTCATGTTTTCCCATGATCCTTTGATGAAATTAGTGTTTTTTTCTTAATCATTTGACGAAATCTGTGATTTTTTCAAAACGCGAAGATTGGTTAGATGTTTTTAGTCTGCAGGTGCCCTAAAAAGTCTGACGCCCGTTGCTGCATCGCACACATTCTTCCATGGGGCATCGAACGAAGGAAATTCATCCTAAAGAATCATTGTTTCATTCCTGACATTTCTAGAAAGAAACAACGTTCAATTTATTGGCTGAATTGTAAAGGGCGAAATGGTGTCAGACATTAGCGGAAATAAAGTGCGCAATTTGTTCGTTTATGGAAAAAATTGTGAAATTCGTTAATCGATAAATTGCGAAATTTGTCAATCGATAGAGGAAAAATCACAAAATTCATTAATCGACGGAAAATTCATCAACTGTTTTGAAATTTGTCGAGCGACAGCAGAGAACAAAATCTTTTTCCATTCAGTCATTGCAATTGGTGAGTGTGACTATTATGTTTGACCAGTGGTGGCAATAAAATCCATTGCAAAATTTTCAGTATTACTTGCTGTTTGGCAAGTGCTAATTTTGTCCTATACTTCAAAACCCTTTTGATCATCACATCAGTGTGCAGGACAGTTTTTTTAGGTAGACCATTTGATGAATTTCGTGATTTTTCCGTTATCAATTGACCAATTTTGCCGCTATTGATTGTTGAATTTTATAATTTATCAACTATTGATTAGCGAATTTCAATATTTTTTCCATGAACGTTTGACGAATTCCGCAAAAAAATTAAGAATATCGTTAAATTGTCTTGGGTAAAAAAAATTTACTATTGTCAAATGCCATCGAGAAAAAAGTTGCAAGTTGAAACGCCTGTGACCTCTTTTTCATGTTATGCATTTCTGGGAGTCCATCCCCCCACCCCCCCCCAAGTGGGGCACTTTTCTAAATTTTGTTGACACCCCTCATGTCATATGTTATTGGAAAGGTCTGTGACTGCTTAATCATATTATGCATCTCTGATGTCCATCTCCCCACTTTGCCCCCCCCCCCCTCAAAGGGTACTTTCTAAATTTTGCACACAACCCTCATGTTATATATCATTGGAAAGGTCTGTGGCCACTTAATCATATTATGCATCTCCGATGTCCATCTTCCCACTTGCCCCCCCCCCCAAGGGGTACTTTCTAAATTTTGCTCACAACCCTCATGTTATATATCATTGGAAAGGTCTGTGAAAACTTAATCATATTATGCATCTCCGATGTCCATCTCCCCACTTTGCCCCCCTCCCCCCAAGGGATACTTTCTGAATTTTGTTGACACCCCTCATGTCGTATATTGTTGGAAAGGTCCGTGACTGCTTAATCATATTATGCATCTCCGATGTTCATCTCCCCACTTTGCCCCCCCCAACGTACTTTCTAAATTTTGCACACAACCCTCATGTTATCTATCATTGGAAAGGTCTGTGACCACTTAATCATATTATGCATCTCCAATGTCAATCTGCCCACTTTGCCCCCCCCCCCCCCCCCAAAGGGATACTTTCTAAATTTTGTTGACACCCCTCATGTCACATATTGTTGGAAAGGTCTGTTACTGCTTAATCATATTATGCATCTCTGATGTCCATCTCCCCACTTTGCCCCCCCCCCACAAGGCGTACTTTTCTAAATTTTGTTGACACCCCTCATGTCATATTGTTGGAAAGGTCTGTGACTGCTTAATCATATGCATCTTCGGGGTCCATCCCGCCACTCCCCCCCCTTAAGGGGGGCACTTTTCTAAATTTTGGACACAACCCTCATGTGATATATCGATGGAAAGATCTGTGACCATATTATGCATCTCCAATGCCCATCTCCCCACTTTGCCCCTCCCCCCAAGAGGCACTTTCTAAATTTTGCACACAACCTCATGTGATATATCGATTGAAAGGTCTGTGATCGCTTAATCATATTATGCTCCCCACTAAAGCAACTATAAAATGTAATTTTATGGTACTATCAAGTTGTTTGCCGTCAAATTTTGACGGGTTCCATCTAGTAGACTTAAAAAGAACAAATAAATATTATACGATAAAATAAAACCCAATTTAAAGTACAGGCAAATAATTGTAAATATCTCTTAGCATTGCAGTAAATATTTCATTTTTTTAATGAAGATTCTGAAACAATTTTATTGCAGCTTCCTCATCATCTGGTAATTGCCAAATGGTGTAAAATCACTATCAGTGTCAGCAATAAATATCAGTTACAACTTAATATTAAATATTTTCTATTTGAAAAATAGCAAATTAAGATTTTTACAAGGTTACGATTAAGTAGTAATAATAATAATTTAAAAGATTCATGTTCAATAAATAGCAAATCATAATGTTTGGCACGATTTACAATAAAATTCTTTGCACGTTGAGGGTTCAAATAAATGGCACATTAGCATACATTTTGGCATAGTGTTAGTATAATGGAAAAGTAATATTTATTTTATTCCGGTAACGCAATGATTGGGAAGCTTTAGAGGGGTGTGTGATCTCGGCTTAAATTTTTATCGGTCTAATTAAATTTACTTAAGGTTATCTATTAGAAAAGTGCATTTATTTTTAGTGCATCTTACAAAGTAGCAAATTATATGGTGAATTCTTATAGAAAAACAGTTTCTTCCATTTCTTCCGGCCGGTTTTTTCCACTTTGGAAGAAACTTGCCAACTCTGAATTAAAGTTATGTATATCAATCAATGATTTGATCAGCAAGGATTTTTTTTCACAGACCGACGAATGTTGCAGTTTCTTTTCGCAGACCGACGCATGTCGAAGTTTTTTTTGCAGACCGACGCATGTCGAAATTTTTTTCGCAGACCGACACATGTCGAAATTTTTTTCGCAGACCGACGCATGTCGAAATTTTTTTCGCAGACCGACGCATGTCGAAATTTTTTTCGCAGACCGGCGCATGTCGGAAGTTTTTTTCGCAGACCGACGAACATCGAAGTTTTTTTCCACAGACTGACGAACGTCGCAGTTTTTTTTTTTTCACAGACTGACGAACTTCGCAGTTTTTTTCGCAGACTGCCAAATTTCGCAATCTTTTTCGCAGACTGCCAAATTTCGCAATCTTTTTCGCAGACTGCCAAATTTTGCAATCTTTTTCGCCGACTGCCAAATTTCGCAATTTTTTTCGCAGACTGCCAAATTTCACAAACCTTTTTCGCAGACTGCCAAATTTTGCAATTTTTTTCGCAGACTGCCAAATTTCGCAATCTTTTTCGCAGACTGCCGAATTTCGCAATCTTTTTCGCAGACTGCCGAATTTCGCAATCTTTTTCGCAGACTGCCAAATTTCGCAATCTTTTTCGCAGACTGCCGAATTTCGCAATCTTTTTCGCAGACTGCCAAATTTCGCAATCTTTTTCGCAGACTGCCAAATTTCGCAATCTTTTTCGCAGACTGACAAATTTTGCAATCTTTTTCGCAGACTGACAAATTTTGCAATCTTTTTCGCAGACAGAAAAATTTCGCACTGTTCTCTTTCGATCGATTGGCGAAATTAGTGATATTTTCCTATTACCGATTGGCAAATTTGACGCTTTTTTCCCCCAAACCGATAAGAGAATTTACGAAACTCACTTTTTAAAAACTTGTTTGTGGACAAATTTTGCCACAGAGAGCCGAAGAAAATTCCATGGAAAAGAAATCTGCAGTAAGGAGAAAAAAACTGCAACACCCGTCGCCTGTCTCGAACTTTCTGCTACCAGGCCATACATTAACATGCATTGCTAGATATGAAAATATAATAGAATATAGAGCCGTAGCGAGTATTCGGTATATACTCGGTATTCGGCCTACTCTGCCAATTTGCAGAGTACTCGGTACTCAGCCAAATTTCAGCCGAGTACTCTGCTAATACCGAGTAGTTGCAAATATTTCATTTTTAAGCATATTTAAAGACAAATTAATTTATAAGTGCTCTATAAAAAGTTATTTGAATATAAATGCATAATATATGCCATAATTCATAAAAACTATTTACTCGATACATAAAAATTTATCTATAAAACATAGAAAAAGGTAAGAAAAACCCACATGCAAAATTAATGTAAATTTAAGTTTAGTTTTATATTTATATTTTTTAAAAGTCATTTTTAAAACTGTAGAAAAAGACTGATTTTGGATAAAGAAGCAGTGTCTGTAGAAACAGAAAATACAATAAATGCTATTAAAAAAAATTAAATTTGCTGTATGGCAAATTATGGTACAAAAACACTATAATCATTATACATTTTCAGGATATGGGGTATTTCCTTTATTGCTGTAAATTTGGCTAATATTAACTAATCACTGTTCGGAGAATTTTTAAATAAATAATATAATACAATAACTTAAAGATTATCTACTATATGGAATATGGTTAGAACATTTTCAACTAAAAGTCTTAAAAAAAAAAAGTCTGATTTGTTCCTTTGAATACTGTATTTAAATGAAATGTTTTTAAATCCACGGAATTACAAGATCCACATATAACTACAGCTCCAAGTTAAAAAATTAGAATAATAGAAAAAAGGAATTGTAAAAAAAGGTTTTTCATGTAGTATCGCTTATACAAAAAGTAATACATGATAAAACTTAATATTGTAAGAATCTACATTGTTTGTAGAATCTTTTAGCATTAAAATTAAAGAAAATAATACAAAAAATAAAATAATTATTCACACTTAGAAAAAAATCAAAATATTAGAATAACCATTTACCTGGTTCAAAATATTAGAATATTGCATTGTAAATAATATGTGTTAAAAAAAAGGAAAAATGGTTATTTTTAATATTTTGTAGCATCACCTTTACATTTTATAACAGCACGAACTCGCTTTGCCAAGCTAGCTAAAGGTGGTTCACAATGTTTTCTGCCCAGACCAGTAGCGTAGCTAAGGGGGGGCAAGGGGGGTGCCGCTGTCAAGAGGCGCCAAATTGAGAGAGGTTTTTAACGGAAATTTTCACAAATTTTGACAATAAATAAAAATTGTGGACCTTTTTTCGGTATTAGTCTGAATGTTTTCTTTAAAATATTTTTTTATATCCAAATAATGAACGAAAAAGCTTTTGTAACTGTTTCTAGGAATGGCTCAACACACTTTGTACCTTACATGATTACGTATCTGAAAGAAGTCGCAACATGATTAAATGGGGCCGGGGGCGCCCAATTGACAGACGCTTTAAGCCAAAATTTTCTTAATATTTTGACAATAAATAATAATTTTTGACGTTTTTTCCGTGTGTGTGAATGTTTTGAGGAAATTCGGCGATGAAGTGGGGGTATGGAGAGATCCATGAATGCCAGTTACAGGTGGAGGCTCCTCACTTCCTAGCCTCTAGCTTATAAAACAAAGAACTCTGCAAAGGACACTATGTATTTGAAGGCGTTGTGGCATATGATGTACATTTATTTATTAAGTATTTCATAAAGACAAAAGAATGGTTCACACTTAAATATCTTAACAATGCAATAGATAAATTTCCCTATAAAGGTGAAGATGCTAAAAATAAACCAAATACAATATCTTTGAATTCTGAATAAATTATCTGGCCATGCTATTCAAAACTGAACATTGTTAAGATTTCTCAGCATTTATTTAAGATACAAAATAATACACCAAGAAGACCCAGCCTGACAACTTTTCTGTATCCTACAAGAAATAGTAATTTTAATATGTTCCTCAAAAATTAGTCATACACAAATTCCATATTTAAATACACTTATAGAAGATTACTTGCATCATAGACAAATACTTTTTCCAACACTATTACGACCAAAACACCATTATATGTCACATTACCCTGAGCTTATTTTACAATTTAGGCCTCTCATTTGGGTTTGGACTATGCGTTTTGAAAGCGCATACTTTATTTTTTTTTTAAATGCATACGCAACACTAAAAATTTTATTAATGTCACATCAACCCTGGCTAAACGTCATAAGTTGTATCAAGCTTATTTAAGACCGGGATTATATTTTAGTGATCCTATTTCAACAGAACATTTCTCACCACTTATTTTTAATTGTTTTGATGTACAAACAGTAAATGATCTAAAGAAATATTTTGCTACTGATGAGAACCTGTATTTTGCACAAAAAATATTATTTAATAATACTCTAATAAAAGCTGGTCCAGGTATTTCTTTAAGACCGTTGACCAGGCCCCTTACCTGCCAGGCTTTTGCATAGGTTAACGAGTTGATACATGGCAACGGGGCAAGAATTCGCCTGTTCTTCACTTGGCGAAGATGTGTTTGCTAAATCTGTAGGCCGGCGTAGCTTCAGCGCATCTTGTTGCTCCAATCAAGGTTTTGCAATTCAAGTTGAATTAAAATTAAAATTGGAACTATACAGTTTATTTTCCTTCATAATGAAAAACTATTTTTTGTAATCAAGACCTTAAATGTTATAAAATACCAAACTTTTCTTTATATTCTTTAGATGATAAGGTTGATGTTTGTAGATTCAATCTTCAATCATCAAATTTTCAATCTTCAATGTATGTCAGTAATCTAAACAGAGAGGGAGGAAAAAAAGGCAGGGAATGAATTCTTTAGGATATTGTAAACATTTACACAATTAACAATGTGTTATTAAACAGGGCTTAATTTCTAAAAAAAAAAAGTACCAAAGCCCTAATATTCTGCAGTACTAACAACCGTAGCCCCCCCCCCCTCCAATCTGCAAATTTATATTTTATACATTTGCAAAATTTATTTTTTTCTCTTCAGCAAAATAAAAATTTTAAATATAATTAGCATATAATTAGCTGTGTCAACTATCCCACTTTTCAGTTTCCACTCCTTCCGAATAGAAATCTTTGCCTAATTTTAATGTTAATTTATTGCAGAATTCTGCGATTAAGCAAAGTAAGGATTATGATTCCAAAAAAGAAAAAATAATATTTTGTAGCTATGCAAATATATATATATATTTTAAATGGACAAGTATAACGAAAATTTTCAAAAAATGTTAACGTGCCTAGGATTTTAATTTTTTGTTAATAATATTAAGCAGCAATTTCTAAGAAAGAACCCGATTTGCCCGGCTAATATATAAATAAAATATTAACTGAAATAAAGAAATTCCAGAGCTGAGCTCTGGTACAAATTAAGGACTGACTATACGATTTGGCATTCTTCTTCATAATTTAAACTTATATGACATTTAAAGAAAAAAAAAACTTTTACTTACAGATGGGTGACAAAATAATACGAACACTCATGAAAAAGTGTGAAAAGAGCAATATCTAGTAAAATATGTGAAGAATGATCCTGAAACTGCAGGTGTGTAAACAGTATAGTATAGGTTATATATTTCCGCGAAGATTTTTTCACGAAACCCCATTGGGGACTGTCAACAAATTGAAAAAGAACGAATATCTTTTGGATAACCCTGTAAAAACTAATGTAGCAATGCCGTTCAAACTTATTATAAATAAGTGGCTTATTGTAGTATACTGTGTTCATTTTTATGAGGATAGCATGTATACTCGTAGAGTCCAAATATAATACAACCCCTCATATTTTTGCTTCATTTTGGGAACAACGGATTTCGAGCTTATTCTATCGACGATAATTTTCAGAATTTTCAAGCTATGATTTTGAGACTTTCACAAAAGTTGCTCTATATACTTAGCTAATACATTATGCATATTACATTTTGTTTACGTTCGCGCATGCGCAGTGAAACATTTTTTAGTAAACCTGCTCATTTTTCATCCAATTTTTATTATTTTTTAATTCTGATTGCAGAATATTATGTACAATGTTGTTTGTCATATTTCCTAAAAATAACTTTTTTTTTATATTAAGAACTCTGCAAATTATAAGCAAAAAACTAGGCGAAATTTGGGATTGTTTTTATAAAAAGCTTAATTTCTCTACGAGTATACATGCTATCCTCATAAAAACGAACACAGTATACTACAATAAGCCACTTATTAATAATCTCAAGTTTGAACGCCATTGCTACATTAGTTTTTACAGGGTTATCCAAAAGATATTTGTTCTTTTTCAATTTGTTGACAGTCCCCAATGGGGTTTCGTGAAAAAATCCTCGCGGAAATATATAACCTATACTATACTGTTTACACACCTGCAGTTTCAGGATCATTCTTCATATATTTTACTAGATATTGCTCTTTTCACACTTTTTCATGAGTGTTCGTATTACTTTGTCACCCATCTGTATTTAATAATTTATATGATGTAAAAAAAGCCCTGGTGAATTCTGAGCAATATTTAAATATTTACTAAAAACAGAGAAATACCGGAGTCGAGCTCCAGCATAAATTAAGCCCTGTTATTAAGCACCATTCAGACAGAAAGGGTGGTGAAGGCTCCACATTTTTTTATTCATTAAAAATCCTATATATTGAAAACAAACCCATTCTTTTCAGACCAATCTACTGGGCATGCACATTGTGAACATTATCATTACCATACCGGTTTTTTCTGTTGCTAGAAAAACAAACAAATGATTCAGATTTGTTTATGAATGATTCATTCCTCAAAACAGCTGCTGCAATCTAATTCTTATTTATATGTTGTTTTGTTGATTATTCTTTACATTATGATTTTTGCGTCAAGGCCTGTAAGTTAGGTATCTGTTGTCTTAATTTTCAACATTTGGCAATGATAGGACTTTTATGAAAACTTCAATGAGTGCACTACACAGAATTTTTTTGGGGGTTGAATGAATCTAATTTGTCAGGCTCTAGCATGAAATACTTAGGGCTCATAAACTTCAAGAAACCGAGTTTAGCCAAGCAAGGAAAAAACAGTTAACTGTTTAGTACAGGGTTTGAAGAAAGTTAGCTAAAATTTTTAAAAATCAAGCCAGTGACCTTTTTTGTTTTAACTGACTTTTATTATTGGTCTTTTTTAGACTTTACTCAAATATATGCAATATGAACTTTAAAAGTTCACGCTTTGTTACCCTTTTTTGGATTCATAAGAATATTTTGTTATGAAATACTAATTTCAGAATGCAAAATTTGGTTTTTACAAAGAATTTTGCCTAAATAATTTGTTTTCATACAAAAAATTGTTTAATTTTGTCTCTTATTAAAATTGTTTTTTGGTATAATATCAAACCTTTCAAATCAAATATCAAAAGTATTTTTTTTAAATATTTGATAAAAACAGAACTCTTATTTTCATAGGCACATGTTAAAGAACCTAGAATGCTTTTGATATATGTTAATAATTTCAGTTGCTAAATAATTCTACAATCAGGGCAGGATTTGTGCCCAAAATTTTGAGTTGAGTTGATTTATGACGGCCAATTATCAACACGAGGGATATAGGTCATGGGGGAAGGGTTTTTAAGAGATCCTAGCCCGTATTTACGGCAAGGTTCGAAGAAAACCACGGAAAACTCTGAACAGTTAGGTCGACGAGCGTGGCAGGGGACGACCCAGCACCTCCCCGTCTACCAGCTTTGAGAGCAGAACCTCTCAGCCACTGGTGGGGCCCAAAATTTTGAAATCCCAACCAATAAAAAATTGGGAATGGGAGATTCATGCGTAAAAACTTTTTTAAATCACTTTCTGAAGAATTTTGCTTTTGGAAACAATCAAGTGGAAAAATTAATCCATAGAATATGAAACCCTGAAAAAGAATGTGTAACATTCTTACATTTGACTTCTTAAAACGGGAAATCTTCCATTCACAAAATTTAAGATATTTTCACTGTGACCGAGCGACGATTTTCGCATTATTTTTCAGTGACTGATCAACAAATTTTGTGAAGATTTTTTGAACGGCAGATCCACAAAATTTACAATTTTCTCTGCGACCAATTTACAAATTTCGTGCTATGTTCCAAGATCGATTAGTAAATTTCATGTTTTCTTTTGCAACAAACTGAGAAAATTCCCAATTTTTCCCATGACCAATTTACAAGATATTTTCCCACGACCGTTCCATGAATTCTCAGATTTTTTTTTTCCTACTATAGATCAGCGAAATTTGCAATTTTTTCATGTGACTGATTGACGAAATTCAGTTTTTTATCAAGACAGATTAATGAATTGAGCGATTTTTTCCATAACTGACTGAGAAATTTCGAGATTTCCTCTATAAACGATTAGCAAATTTTACGATTTCTTCTTGCAGTACATTGGCGAGATTCCCAATTTTTTCCTCATGTTGAAAATTTTTTCAAGCATCTGATTGTCAAATTTTATGATATTTTCTAATGATAAATTAAGAATTTTTGTTATTTTTCCCCCATGATCAATTGGTGAATTTCTGGATTTTTCTTGGAACCAATTGTTGAACTTTGATTTTTTTTTTTTTTTTTTTTTTTTGGCCTTTATAGATTGACAGACAAATATTGAGATTTTTTTTTTTTTGGTACTTGCGTATTAACGCCACCGCAGCTACAGATTTAGCGGTTTTTAAGTGCTGCCAATCTTTAGTAGCACTAAAAAATGGCTTCAAAAATCAGCAAACAAGGAATCCAAAAGACAACTGCGTGCGAACAACAAGATTGCTCTTTATTGGCGCACCTTCTGCTGCGGTGGCGTACCTTTTTTTCTTTTTTCCCCCTGCGATCGAAAAATTTTGCAAATTTTTTTCACGTGACAAGTTAAGGAATTTCTCAACTTTATTTCTTTTGAAAAATGACGAAATTCATGATTTCCTACGCCCAATTTTGAGATTTTTCACAAGCACTCGAAAAAACGGCGATAACCAAAAGATTGCGTCAAAAAGTGCAGTAAAGGCCACCAGGCAGTTGCACTTTACTAAATTGGCCGAAAGCCGCAAAGATTTTGTAGTGCACATGAAGAAAAAATTTGGTACTTTTCGGTTAGCCGGGCACCAGTGATTTATATACATGTATATATACACACATATATATAGATACACATATATCTACATACACATATATATATATATATATATATATATATATATATATATATATATATATATACACATACATATATGTGCACACATATATGTATGAATATCCATATATATGCATATACATATGTATTTATATATGTAGATATATCACTGGCGGTCGGCTAACCGAAAAGTACCAAAAATTTTCTCTTCATTCCAAGGTTACATATATAGGAACAGAAATGTAAATAATAATTGTCATTCATAGAAATTAGGAGTTGACTTAATAAAAATAAACATTTTGCATAGTTATTCTGAGCTGTCGATTTAAATTTTTTCAATGAAATTTTGCAATGTTTGTATAACACAATTTTTTCAAAAACGATGTAAATTAACAGTAGAGTTTAAAGATTTTTTTTTTCTTTCTCCCAAACAGTTCAACTTCCCTCTATTTATAAATGTTAAGAGATAAGACTCCGCTTCAAGAAAAATTTAATTTCAAGGCTTGATAATGTATTAATATCACATTCTGCTTTTCACAGCACATTCTTAATAAATTAAAATGCATTATAACTTATAAAACAAGAAATTTTCTTTACTATACTTTAATAAAATAAGCCGATTGTTAATAATCAAGAAAACTTCAAATTAGTTTGGCTGTAAACAACATGAGCTAAATAACAATGTTATTTCACAACTATCTTTCAAAATCGGAAAACTTATTTTCATTTAAATAAACAAGAAGTTCAATTCGCAAAGTAAATAAAATTCAGTGTTTAGTCTTTCTGAAGCAAAGGAAAAAAAGAGTGGAAAAACATCCATAAAGTGGACCAGCATACCCCGCACAGTGGTCTGCTAAAATAACATAATGCAAATTTGCAAGTAACATTTTGAGGGGGAAAAAAAAAAGCAAAACAGAAAACAACCAAAATTTATCATATTTTTAAAATAATAACAGATTGCAAATCATAAAATACTTATTTATAAGCCTGAAATTTTCTTGAGAGACTTTTGAGTCTGTGTGTATGTGGGGGGGGGGGGGGAAGGCAACATTACAATAACACTGAGTCTAAATAGATTAATAACTACAAATATTTCATAGAGAATACGCATTGTTAAATATTTTGAAAATTCTACATTATAGCAGCAATGTGAATAGTGGACCATTGTACCCCATGTTGAAAGTTCAATTTATTCTGATAAAAATATTATTGAAAGTTTTTTTATGCATATTAACTTTAAATAAAAACAATAATTTTGCCTTTGCAAAAAAGTTATTTATCTTATCTACAACCTTTAATTAATAAATAAAAATAAAACATTAGGGGGTGGTCCATTGTACCCCGCTCTCCCCTTCATCGTAACTTAATTTATGTAAACAAAAATATACTGAAATGAATATTAGCGGCAAAATATTATTTACCGACATATAAACACCGATTAGATTTGAAATCTTTTTAGGAAATCGTTAGCAAAACAACTGAATCAATTTTTGAACTAAAATAACTTATAAAACCGAATCCTGTATTTCTACGAATTGCTATTTATTTCTCAAGTTTAAACAAATTAGGCATTCCATGTCACGTGTGGAACAACTTTTTTACAACATATTACTGCTATTTTAACAATGTTATTGTACCCCCAGATTAAAACAACTATGCTAATATGAAAATACATGGTTTTTCCGTTAGTTGTAATGCATTGTTGATATTCTAACAAGTAAATAAATATATCTATTTATATAAGTGTCACGTGCAGGACATTTCGGAATTCATGGAATGGCATATAGGCATATTCTCTTTACATGGATGCTGACACACAAATATATATTAAGAAACAAGATGCTATACATTAAACGATAAGCTGAATATTGTGCATGATATAACAAAAGAAAATTAAATAACTTACTTATATATAATATCCAGCAAAACGTTGTTAAGAACCACGCTACCATACAAATGTTTTCAGTAAGCGTCCATCTTGTTTGGCTTTGGCGAAAGCCGACCTTGAATTCCTCGTGACGTATGATCTGTAACAGCCAATAGCAGGTGCTCACTGCGAAAGTAGTAGTTACAATTTACGGGCAGAGGCCTTTTTTGGAGAATAATGGCAGTGACCGTTTTTTAAGCTGCGGACACTCTGAATTTTACAGCATTTTGTTATAAAATACGGTTATTGGACTTTTTTTTCAAAGAAGGGAGTTGCCCGTATAATTTTACGGTCAAATCTCCGAATTTTACGGAAATTTCTTAGAGTGTACATCTTTGTTGAAAAATAACACTTTAAATCTGGGGTCCAAAACAGTTGCAATGAAATAGTGTTCCTTGTCTTGAATTGATCCAAAATACTTCTCCAAATTTTGTAGAATGGTGTCTTTCATGGTGCCTACAGCAAAAAAATCTCCAGATTTAGATAAATATAATTTTAATGTTATAGCTATCGGGATAGGGATGACTTCAGAAATTAATGTTCTTGATGAGGCAATTTGTTTTGTTATTACTTCAAATGGCTTCAATGGTTCAAATTACTTCAATAGATTGAGCAATTTTTCTAAAATAGTCCACCGGTTCGTTGTCAGATTATTTATTTCGACAAATTTAGTTGTATGTAGAGAAAGTGCATTTTTTTTTGTTCCAGTAATCTATCTAGCATATAATAGGAACTATTCCAGTGTGTTGCCACACTTTGAACTAATTTCTTATTAGGAATTTTCAACTCATTAATTTGTATATAAGTTAATCTTGAACATGCTAATGGCGAATTATTAAAATGTGTAACAATTTTTTACCTCAATTTTTGTTCTTGCCATTTATGTGCATTTCATTTGTTTTTCACTGTTTAATTTATATTTTCTTTCATCTGAAACTTAAAATTTATGTTGTCTACTACTTTTAAAATGTAACAGCAAAAACATACATATCTATTAAAATGTAACATTACAGTACCTAAGATACTACATATTCATTATTTTGATATTTATATCTATTTTGCTTTTCCTTACAGATATTTCCTTCCTCTGAAAACATTAATTATACACTTCTTAATAGTGCTGTCTACTGACATAGCAAAAATAAAAAAATTAAATTAAATAAATAAATACATGGCTCTTTTGATAATTGTGAGCTTTATAAAGTTAGTCTACAATGATTTCTTTTCACCATTTTAGAAGATATTCCTTTCTATCAGTGATTTTTTCTTAGGATAGTAAGATTTCTTATTTTCTTTCATCAGAAAGTTGAAATTTATGTTTTCTAGTATCTTTAAAATTTTGTCATTATTTTAAAATGTAACAACATACATACATAATTATCTATTAAAATGTAACTAGACAGTAACCAATAAGGAACTTTTGCTAAGGATTTTTTAGGTTCCGAATTATATTACTAAGGCAATTTTTAGGCCGAACATGGCCGAATATTTTTTCAAAATAAAATAATGCTTTAAAAAATTAAAAATTTGCACATAAATAGTTTTTAAAAAGAAAATAATACATTTTAATTGTGAAATATACAAGAATTGTGCATATAGTGCATACTATATTTTGTTTTTAGACAAAAATGAGTTCATTATTCGGCGGCCGAATAAGCCGAATATTCGGCTATAACTTGGCCGAATAATCGGTATTCGGTTATTCGGCCAAACCATTATTCGTTGCATCACTAATATGTATAATTTTTAACAAATTAAAAATAAAGCAGATTCTTTGGAGAAAGGGACCTTCTTTAATACTTTCTTTGACCCTTTTTTCTTAAGAAACTTTAAAAAATCATATTTAAATTCAAGGTATTTTTAAAACATTCTTATGTTTTGCCCAAAATATTTTGCAAATGTAAGATTCTGGAGAGGAGCTGAAGGTTCAAATCCATGTTTTTAAATTTTCCTTTAAATCAAATATCAAGTAATAAAAATGGTGATTTTTTTTTCATTGCTAACTAAGCGTAAAACTGACAGTGTGAAATATGTTCGAGCCTGGAAGCTTGGTTACGCTTAGTTAGCAATGTAAAAATTCACATGTTTGTTATTCAATAATTTCGAGTTAATTTCACTGCTGAAAATAAATTAAAATTACTCAAATATCAAGTTTTTAGAATAAAATAACTGTGGCAATATTTGTATTGGAGTAAGTGTTTCCCCTAGACGTTTTCGAGAGGGCGCAGCACCCTGCCCATTTTTTTATAGTTGTAAATGCGCCCTGCCCGTTTTTATATAGCTGGAAATGTGCCCTGATTATTGTGGATTCGCAAGAATTTGCTTTCGCGAATTTCACCAAAATTTAGCGGGAAAATATCACAAAAATCATCTATCGGTCATGAGAAAATATCGCAAGACTCGTCTATTGGTCACAGTAAAATATCACAAAATTTGTCACTTGGTCGCAAGAAAAATTACAAAATTCAAAAATCTCAAAATTCGGCAGTTTGTTGTAGGAAAAAAATTGGGAAATTTGCTTATTTGTCGCAAAACCTCCCTCCCTGCACAATTCGGCAATTGGTAGCAGGAAAATATTCTGAAATTCATCAGTCAGCTGCGGGAAAAATCACGAAACTATTCAGTCAGTCATGGGAAAAAATAGCGAAATTCTTCCAAGATCGCATGAGAAAAATTGCTAAATTTGTCAATCGATTGCGGCTAAAAATAGAGAAATTTATATATCTGTCATGGGCAGGGCATTCGGGGCACGGGCCCAGGGTCCCCGATTTTCAGGAGTCCCCAAATGCTACTAAAAATTTTTGAATTATTGGCCAAAACAGTTTTAACTGTTAAAAAAACAAAATTAAAATGCAAAAATCTGTTTGTCAGAGATTGCCTATGATGTGTCAAAGCAGGGTTGGCAAGTTTCTTCCAAAGTGGAAAAAACCGGCCTGAAGAAATAGGTTTCTTCCAAGTGGAAAAAATGGAAGAAGCTGTTTTTCTTTAAGAATTTACCATATAAGTTACAACTTTGTAAAATACAATAAAAATAAATGTATTTTCTAATAGATAACCTTACATAAATTTAATTAGACTTATAAAAATTTAATTATGTATGATAAATTGATAATTACACCAGTTTTTTTAGCCAAGATCACACACCTGTCTAAAGCTTTCCAATCATTGTGTACCTGAATAAAATAAATGGGACTTTTCTAACACCATGCCAAAATGTATGCTAATGTGCTATTTATTTCAACCCTGAACGTGTAAATATTTTTATTGCAAACCGTGCCAAACATTGTGATTTGCTATTTATTGAACATGACACTTTTTAATTATTATTATTACTTAATTTACTCTGTAACCTCGCAAAACATCTTAATTTGCTATTTTTCAAATAGAAAATATTTAATATTAAGTAGTAACTTATATTTATTGTTGACACTAATGTGGATTTTACCATTAGGCATTTACCAGATGATGAGGACGCTGCAATAAAATTGTTTCAGGACTTTGGATACAAAAAAAAAGTATGAACGTCTTCATTCAAAAAGTGAAATGCTTACTGCAATGCTAAGAGACATTTACAATGCTATGCCTGTAGTTTAAATTGAGTTAATTTTATTAATTTATCATGTAATATTTATTTGTTCTTTTATTTTAAGTCTATATTCGTGTCGATTTAATAAAATAGTTCGTGAAAGTCTGTAATTTTCAAATGTTATATTTTTAAATGCTCAATTTTGTGCCAACATTTTTTTTTTTTTTCCAATTGAATCCTTTCACATGAATTTCATTTTGTGCCAATTATTGCACTTGGTGACGACAATGGTGTTGGTATAATGGAAATGTACCAAATAAATTTATCCAAAATACACAAAATCAATTAAATGTAATTCAATTCAAAAGAGGCACATTTTTTTTAATATATATAATTTAAACTTCTGTAACCAGTAGTAAATAGTATGTGGATCATTTACCTATTGTAGAATGAAACTCTTTTAAATAAAAGACAGTGCTTTGAATTTACGCCCATTTTATTAAGGAAACTAATATACAGTAATTACTGTATTGAAGGATTTCATTAAAATCTCCATTTTCCTTACTACAGTGCAACATTGTATAACAAAACGGAAGTAACTTAGCTTTAAGATGCTGTAATCAATTTCTCAACTTAGAATGGATGAATGCAAAAGATGAAAAAAATTCTTATCCCTGTAGAGTTTATTTTCAGAACATTTATCTTTTAAATCAGCATGCTAGTATACATAATTACAAATTTGTTTGTTTTAAGTTTTGCACAATAGTTTTTAAAATATTGCATTTTTATATGATAAATAAGGAATTGGTAGGTTTTTTTTTTTTACAGAAATTATATAAACAATAAAAAAATATCCCCTACCTCTAAAGTTTAAAAAACATAACCTGTAAATACCTGCTGAACCTGAAGTTTGTTATTAAAAAATAACTTATTTTTCCATAAATAATATTTTTAATATTAATTAAAATTTCCAATTTAAATTTCATATAATTAGGTTTTGAATTTAATTCTTTTATATAGTTAATATATTTTAATTTTGAGCATCTGTTTTGTTTTCTGTTGGTTTCTTCCAGTTTTTTCCATTTCTTCCAGTTTCTTCCGGAAGAAACCCAACCCTGTGTCAAAGTAACTTCATTTTTTCTTTATTGTCTTTTAACCCTTTGAGGCGTGGTGGGATATATTATATCCCACCTAATTTAAATTTTACTTTTTTAACTTTGACGGGGAAAAGTTGAAAAATCGCTTTTCCTTATTTTGAACTAAATTACGGTGAGAATTGAAATACTATCGTTTTATGAGTGATAATATCAGATTTATAGCTTGGAGGTACACAATGTATTTTCCTACTTTACAAAGCCATTTTGAAGGAAATGTTATGTGAAAAAATAAGGTACACAATGTATTTTCCTACTTTACAAAGCCATTTTGAAGGAAATGTTATGTGAAAAAATAAAGTGAAGAAAATAAAGAACTGCTGGTTTCTAGCAATACAAATTCTAGAAACATTTACAAAGTGAGCAATTCGACTTTTATGAAATGAACAGAAAGAGCACCCATACATCATATGTAAAGAATATGAATTTATATATTTGAAGTTATTCAAAAGAATTTATAGAAAGCCTGTTTTTATTTTGTTTTAGTGATTAACACAGAGATAAAGTATTTAATATATACAGCCCCCCCCCCCTGCTCTTAACACATAAAAATAGAAACAATATTATTGTTAACATGGTTGCAAAAAGAAATGAGAGAATATGATATAACATAAAACTACCACCATGAAATGCAGTTTCGCACCTAGAAAAAAAAAAAAGGAATTAGGCGTCATTTGACAACGCTGCCCTTTCATGAGTTTTTGTTAAAAGCAAATATAGGTATACTGCAATAAAATAGTTTCATTTTGTGCAAATAACTTGAACTACAAAGCTTTTTGTAAATAGTTTTTTTAAATTATAATTTCTGTTCCGATTATATTTATAAATGGCTAATTAATAAGTGGTGTTTTTAAAGTAAGGCATTTTAATTTTGTTTTGTAAAATTTATTTTTTGTTTTCAGAAGAAGAAGAATAAAAATCTGGAAAGAAAAAAGTTCTCTGTGAAGATGACTGTAGATTTTCAGCTCTTGTTTATAAACTTAAATTAAGAAACATCAGAAATTTAATTGTAACAGGATTAAATTTTCTTGTAAAATATTTCTGATAAATTTTGAGCATCTTGTAAATACATAAATAAATGTTTTTTGGTTGGTTTGTTTTACATTTGTTGTGAAAAATAAAATTTATATGAAAAAAAAAAGCATTCAGTTCTAGTGTTTTTAAATATATATATTTATTTATGCAAGTGATGTTGTTAAAAAAGATGTACTATATATTTTCTCCTTCTTTCTCATTCTGAGAACATTCCCCCTTCTTTTTACAGGTTAAGATATAATTGAATAAAAGTGTTTTATGTAGGCTATATTTTAAAAACTGATAAACTGTTTTTGTTGGTTGATTATAAATTAGCATTGCTTGGAGATCAGGTATTAAAAATAATTTGCTGTATAAAAACTTTTGAAAATTTTAATAAAAATTTCATCATAATCTCATTAGAAGTTGAGATTAAAATTTTAATGTACATAATATTGTATGAATCAGTTTGAAATTTTGTTAGTCAAAAAGTCACATACCTCCTGCTGGAAGGAAAAATATTTTAAAGATTTCTTTATTGGTAATATATTAAAAATATATATATATATATATTCAGTACTCATTACTTGCTAATTTTTAAAAAGTAAAAACAATGATATATTATTATTTATGAGTAATGTTTAGTCCATTTAAAAAAAAAAAAAAAAAAAAAAGATTTAGTGTATGAATGGTGAATCTGCCGTGTTCTAGAAGATCAACTGCTACTACTATTTTGAAAAAATATTAAACTTATTTAATAAGAGAAATTTTAAGATTACATAAGAAGGAAAATAGTGACAATTGGCTTTCTGTCAATTAGTAATATTTTGTAAATATATATACATTGAAATTTTGTTCTATGATGTGTATAAAGGGGGGAAGAGTCCTTAACAGACTAAAACATTACTTTATAGGAATACTGCTACATTTTTCTGATATTATATGCCAAAGAGATGAAGATAGTGAAATGACATTTTTTGAACGGACCTAATTTACATATATATATAGTTACATCATTAAAAAAAATTCTTAAATTTCAATGATCAGTAATGTCAACATTTTACCAATTTTATAAAATAGAGTTCCTGCGTTTTTGTTTTATTTTCAAGCTGGATAATTGGAAGAAACATCCAGGTAAGAAATTGTATTATAAAAGCACCAGTGGACCCATGCGAAGATTTCACACTGCAGTCTAATACTTTTTAGCAATATCTAATACTCTTTAGATGCAGGTTTAAACTTGTAAAGGAAAATTAAGGACTGAAACTATCCTCAAACATCATTAGTCGAGCCAGAATATCATCTCGTTTATTCCATCACAGTTACAGTAAAAACTGATCGAGCATAGCAAAGACAAAAAAAAATATATATCTATAGTTAATTAACTGCTTTAGAGATGACATCATCTGTTTCGGAAAAAAACATGGGACAAAGAAAAATAAATTGAGCATTTCAATTTTGCTTTTTAGTCATAAATATAAAATAAACCCGTGCAGCAACTATGTCCCACTTTATCTTTTTTGTAGTATTTATTTTTTATAATCATTTTAAGCATTATATAATGTTGTATTTTATTTTTGTGGCTACACTAATTTGAGGAAAGCCTTTCATTTCTTTTATGAAGACAATGCAGATTTAATTTTTAATTTACAGCAATTTTTAATCAAAAAATATGTTTTATCGAGATGTGAGTGCACTATGTCAGAAGCTGGTTTAAAATCCTTTCTTATGGCATCTCGTTCATTGTTGTGCATTTCATATTTTCTGAGAAAAGGGGATGTTGATAACAGAAATAATATATACTAGTGGGCCTGTGTGAAGATTTCACACTGCAGCCTAATATTTTTTAGCAATATCTAATATTTTTTAGATGCATGTTTAAACTTCTAAAAAAAAAATAAAACCGGAATATAATCCAATTTATTCTTTCATACTTTACAGTAAAAACTGACTGAAAATATCAAGAGCTATATATATATACATAAATTGTATTTTAACTACATTAGAGGGTAACATAATGTTTTGAAAAAAAAAAGGATAAAAAAAAAAAATTGAGCGTTTGAATTTAAATTTTGCTTTTTTATCATAAATATAAAATAAACGCATGCAGCAACCATGTCCACTTTATCTTTATTGAACATTTTTTTTATAATCATTGTTGTGGAATTTAATTTTTGTGGCAACAGTAATTTGAGGAAAAACTTTCATTTTATTTCTGAAAACAATGCCTATTTAATTTATTACTTGCAATTTTAACCAAAATACATGTTTTAAAGAAATGTGAGTGTACTATGTCAGATGTCGCTTGAAAATCCTTTCATATGGTATCTCATTTAACATTATACATTTTTTATTTGCTTCGAAAAAGGGATGTTGAATATAATCATTAGATAACAATTTTCAATGGAAATTCTGGCTGGACAATCCACCTGGTGAATTAGCTTGAAGAAACATAAATTGAAACTACTTAAAAATTTACTCCTTTGAATAGAATGTTTAAACCTATAATTTAATTAAAAATTGAAGAAAATTAGTTTTTTTTTCGTATTCTCACCATCATTGGTAATTTAACGCTCAATATATATTTTACACCTTGTGTTACACCTTATTTTACAACTTTTTTTTTATTAATTACAATTATGGCTTTTGCAACTTTTTCAGAATAACATTAAAAAATAAATCATAACCATATGGCCTTTTATTCAGATCTAATGAGATGAGTGGATACGGCCAATTTTTGCCTCCATTGGGACACTTTTTTTTAAAAAAATTATTATTATTGCTTCCAGATTGAAAGTATTCTATACAAGATCTGAAGCACTTTCGATTTTATTGTATTTTGACCTTTTTTATATGGGGTGCTTATAACACCATTGCAGTTTTTAACTGAAAAATATTATAATAAAGTGAAACATGTTTGCATAAAAGTCAGGTTGGTGTTATGAGCTCTTGTTAAGAAAAATATTCCAATAGATTATTATTTATTTTTTTTTTCAAATTTTGAATAAAATATTTAGAGTTTTCAGACAAAAATTATGGACCAGTAAATTTAGATTCTAAAGTTAAAAATAACTTAAAAAAAAGAAAAAAAATTGTCCCTGCCAAAGGAGTAAAAATGGAGATTTGCTCAACTTTACTTTTTTGAGGACCATAAAAAGTATAATTCTGGCCAGCTTCCATTCATGATATCTAATAGTGGCATGAATATGGCTAGCTTTGGGCTATCATTCATTAATGATGCCCATTGATGGCGACAAAGTGGCTAGCTTTCGGCATGCATTCATTAATGATTACCATTGATGGCAACAAAGTGGCTAGATTTCGGCTTGCATTCATTAATGATGGCAACGAAGTGGCTAGCTTTCGGCTTGCATACATTAATGATGCCCATTCATGGCAACAAAGTGGCTAGCTTTCGGCATGCATTCATTAATGATTACCATTGATGGCAACAAAGTGGCTAGCTTTCGGCTTGCATTCATTAATGATGGCAACGAAGTGGCTAGCTTTCGGCTTGCATACATTAATCATGCCCATTCATGGCAACAAAGTGGCTAGCTTTCGGCATGCATTCATTAATGAATAGCATTGATGGTATGTGGATGGCTGGCTTAAGGCTAGTTTACATTTATGATGACCAATAAATTAACATTTATGGCCAGCTTTGGGGTAGCTTTTATTCTTAACAAACGCAGGTGGCATGGCTGTGGCGATCTTCTGGCTAGATTTTATTCACGCTGATCGTTAATGGCCAAACTGTGGCTAGTTTTCATTAATAATTGCCACTTAAAGTATAACTGTGGCCAGTTTTAGGCTATCCGTCAATTATGATTAACCACTTGTGGCACAATTATGGGCATCTTAATGTAGTTATGGCCAATTCTGTTGCGGCCACATTGTGGCCGGCGTGACAGTTTTTTTAAGTTGCCGTTACGGCAAACGATTGCGGCCCCTCATCTACTAGTTTGGGCCAAGGCTAATGTAGCCATCAGTGGCCCGCAAGTTCTGTGTTAGTTGGGATGTTTGGAGCCCTCGAAGTTTGCGGTTTCTGTCTTTCTCTGGAAGTTTATGCAAATTTAGCTTCATTGGTCTATCTGTAAGGTATATAAGTTGAAACGAAAGGTTGTTTCGTCGGATTTGGGTCGCATCCTTTCCTAGTTGGTGATATCAAGTCCTGCGTTGGTCAGCTGAAGTCGTGCTTTTGCCACGTGCCAAGCAGAAGAGAAGTTTGCCGATCGAAAGTTAGCCGTTTGGTAAGAAATTTTGAATTATAGTTTTGAATAAAGGCTCTTCGGTATCCACTGGCTGCTAGCTTAGTAAAAGTTAGAGTGTGTTAAAAATTTGAGTGTTCTTGGTTTTTATCCTAAAGGATTGATTAATCGCTGAATATGTTAGTGATTTGAACTGCCCGTCCTTGCACCTATGTAGGGACTTTCTAAAATTCTAGTCTTTTCTAGTGAAGCTTAAGTTAGTGTTTGATCATTATTATTCGCCGGATGACATAGACACTTGTCCACCTTGCTTCAAAAAGAGTGTTTTTAAACCTAACATTTGTGTAATGACTGAACTTGTAATAGCGGCATTGTCAGGTACGCTACACTACCAATTATTACTTTATTTATCTGATTGCTAAAATACCATATAGTTAACATAAAATTTTTCGTCTTACCTTTGTCAGTGTAATTTTTTTAAACGGGTCTTTTCTTTAGATAAAATCACAGTACTGATATAAAAGCCTCAAAAGAGCAAATAATTCTACAACCTGTAGTAATGCAATTGATAACTTACCTTTTTTCCTGAAGAAAACTTGGATAATATTTCAATAGTTACTGCAATTTTTGAGGTATTTATTTCAAACATTCTTTTCATTTTAACAGTGCAATAAGATGCATAAAATGGTTGGTTAATATGGTCTTAAAGGTATGCTCTTTCCTTTGTCAGGCTCAATTGTAAATTTTACCAAATGGCAGTACTATTTTAAACTTTCTTATCTCTATCTTCTTTCTTTCATTCTTTCAAGACCTTAGGACATTCCTTTGAATTTTATTGGGCGTGGGAGATGCGGGGTGTTTCTCTTAAAGATTGAAACTTTCTGTAACAAAATAGATAAATTACTATATTTTGGCAGGCAGATGTAATGTAGGAATAATATCGCTGAAAGAAAACAATGCTTAAACGTGAAAATGAATTTATTTTCTAATTCTACCCTACATTTCGCCTTAAATTACATAGAAATGAACAGATATTTTGTTCAAATTAGCCGTGATTCTGATTTTGTAGTTCGTAAAAATCAGGAAAATCTTAATATAGTTTAAACGATAAACCATTCTTAACGTGCGAATTTGCTTTTTTTAATAGTGTCGTCGTCTTAGCCGTGCTCGTATTAACCGAGTTCGACTGCATTATATATATATATATAGTATGTATACGTATTTCTAAAACCTTTTTTGCAACGTTTGCAGTTTTGCAAATCATGATGTTTTGTGAAGATGTCTTACTCACTTCAAAATTTTTATTCTGTTAATTAAATTTAATCCCTTGTCTTATAATGTAGGATAGCCCAAATCATGTATTATGTTACCTAATTAAAGCTTATACATGGATTAAATGGTACATTCTTTTGTAGTATCTACAGTCATTTGGTACTGAGGTTTCTGTCACAGTGCCACAAATATCAATAATTCATCTTTTTTTTCATTTCTTTTTTCCCTCCTTTATATTTTATATTACCTAGGTTCTATGTTCTATATTTATTTCTATTCTACATTTTCTGGTCATTATTCAAACAGGTATGTGTTTATTTTTCAAATTTATTTTTATTCGCAAATTGTTCTCCAATTGTTTGAATATATATACAGTGCGTGTCAATAGCTTAAGCACAATAAAATTTTTTAAATAAAACTTTAAATATTCCCTTTATTTTAATAGCTGTCTTGTATATGTTAATAATAGCAGTTTTAACACCATATTCAATAAATTAATCTTTTAAATTTTATTTCAGACCATGGAGTTTAAGAATAAAACAAAAATAACCGTGTCAAAAGTTTAAGCACAAAATCGTTTTTATCCAAATTTTACAAACTGATGTAAGCGGTTGCGCACACAAACAATTTCTCGGTGTATAAGAAGCAGTCGTTTTTTTTCGTTTGAGTTAGTATAAAATGCCTAAGTCGAAAGAATTTTCAGAGGAGGAGGAGGTAATAAATATCTGGAGTATGAGATCAAAACATAAGTCTGTTTCTAAAATTGCAAGTGCATTAAAAAGATCAAAACGAGGTATCCATCAAGTTTTGGCTTGTGGTAAATATTTCAAACGAAAATTCCATTCAGGAAGACTACGAGGGATTACTTTGCGCGAAGACCGCCTCAACAGAAACTTGACTTCAACTGGTAATTACTCTCCTTCGCAAATAAAACATGCAGTTAGAGGACAAATATCCAAAAAAAATTTCCTAAAAGAGTTTTGGAATCGGAATACATCAAAAACCGTAAAATTGCTCGGTTATAATGCCTGAAACTTCATCATAAAGAAGATAGATTAACTTGGGCCAAACAGCATATGTCACTTGGTGATAAGTGGCTGAATGTCATGTTCAGTGATGAAAAAAAATGGAACTTCGATGTCCCTGATGTGTTTAAGTACTATTGGCATGATCTCCGAAAAGAACTTAGGAGTATATTTCGCCGACAACATGGTAGTGATGAAAAAAATTCTTGTGTGGATAAATATACTAAAAATATCAACGTTTGACACACAATAACATCGTGTAATAAACAGACGCACGTTTCATGAGTATCCTGGACTCATTTCCTCAGTGTAAATCAACTTAAACCCTATTGTATCCCCCCCAAAGACATGAAAATGAATCTAAAAACCCAAATGAAAAACAACAACACACCGAGAAACTCCTCCAATCTGATTAAGTCGGTTGGTTGGTTGTAGAGGATTCACTATGACAAAGTAACTCAACCCAGAAAGGTGAGATGTACGGTACACTTGAAAAATCATTAACCAGGGAATTACCAAATTTATGAATATAAACTGCCTCAAAGAAGTCTAAATCTAATGGAGTGTTACTTTTCTTAATAATAGTGGCTGAGTCGAAGTTAAAATTATGTCCCTCACTCTTCGCTGTCCTTTTAACTTCGACTCAGCCACTATTATTAAGAAAAGTAACACTCCATTAGATTTAGACTTCTTTGAGGCAGTTTATATTCATAAATTTGGTAATTCCCTGGTTAATGATTTTTCAAGTGTACCGTACATCTCACCTTTCTGGGTTGAGTTACTTTGTCATAGTGAATCCTCTACAACCAACCAACCGACTTAATCAGATTGGAGGAGTTTCTCGGTGTGTTGTTGTTTTTCATTTGGGTTTTTAGATTCATTTTCATGTCTTTGGGGGGGATACAATAGGGTTTAAGTTGATTTACACTGAGGAAATGAGTCCAGGATACTCATGAAACGTGCGTCTGTTTATTACACGATGTTATTGTGTGTCAAACGTTGATATTTTTAGTATAACATGGTAGTGGTTCTGTAATGGTATTGGGGACTATTTCTTTCAATGGTCAGACATCTCTAGCATTCATCACTGGTCGTGAAAACTCTGAAAGCTATCAAGAGACACTTGCCAATCATTTTTTTTCTGTTACGGAATGTTTTTTTGTTTTTTTTTTTTTTGGGGGGGGGGGATGGTTATTTCAACATGATAATGCTTAGATCCATACCTCAAACTCAACTTCAACGTCGATTAAGTCAAAAAAAGTATTTGTTTTGAAATGGCCGGCAATTATCCCTGATTTAAATCTTATAGAATATACGTGGGGTATTCGGACTCATGTAGTTTATCCAAATGGAAAGCAGTGTTCTTCAGTTAAATATTTAAAAGATACCATTGAAAACGCGTGGTTTAAAATTGAACGAGAAACAATACAGAACCTAATTTTATCAATGTAAGACAGTATATTTAAAGTAATTCAGCAGAATGGAGCAATAATCAAGTATTATTATATTTTAATTCTTGTACTACTAAATACTAAAGAACTACTGTGCTTAAACTTTTGACACACTCATTTTTGTTCGTTTGATACATTCTATTATTTGAGGTAAATTTTAAAGCATAAATCTGTTAAATATCTTTTTTAAACTACAATCTGTAGGTCATGTGAAAATGAAAGTAACTTTCAGACAATAATAAAATTTTATTTTGAAATTTTATGTTGTGGATTTTTACGCGCACTGTATAACCTGTTACGTATTTCTATGATAGCAAAAAATTTTATTTAAACAAAACTTCACCATGCAATTTAATCAATATTTTATTATTCACAGATTCGTCATTTCTATAATGATTCTATAAGAAACATACAATAAAGTTTGATTATAAACAATTATAAACAATTTTAGATTATAAAGGGCATTTTATTTCTTACATTGGATATTAGATCCCGAATTATTTGACATTCCAGACATATACACATATATCTCTGAGAATAATGCAAGTCCCATTTGAAAAATACGTTATCCGATTACACTTTTATCCTCTGGGCCATTTGAGAAAGCTGAAGTTCAGTAAGGAGAGAAGGGAATAGTATTCATCCAATAAATAGGCTCATTTATAATAAAATCGTGACAAGAATTGATTTCTGAAGTCTTGACATGATATTGTAAACTAGTTATAGAGTGAAGTAAATTCAAATAAACAAGATATCTAGAATATTTGGAATAAAGTTTTTATACTATTTTTCATGTTAAAGAAATCGATCAAAATACAATACGTTCTTAATTTTATATTTGAAAACAGATATAAACATATAAGTTATTTTTATATATTTAATTAAAAAATCTATTTTATAAAATATGAATATCTGGATTATTAACAAGAGTAAGTATTTATATACATTTAATTACTCAGTGCTATTTAAATATTAAGACTTATTTATAGGATAAGTACTCTTATATTAATTTTGTACCTGTAAATGGAAAAATATACAGGGTGCAAAATGTTATCTTTCGCCGACTTTTCAGTTCTCAACCGTGGGTTGTAGCCATATAGTTCCAATTACAAAAGCGTTTAAAATGAGGTAAATATTCATGTTGTGGCGTTAATTAAAGTAAAAAATAAATTTTATAAAAATTACGAAATCTAACTTTTTATACGGTCCCCCGGTCCCTATAGTTATATTTAGTAAATGTTTGCACATATCATAACAAATATAATACAAAAATTTTGACTTCTGTACGTTTTCTAATATGATAATAAATTGATATTTATTTTTCGGTTTAATTTCAATATTTCATTTTTCGCTTTGTATACGACCCCTCAAAGTCAGCTCACATTTTTAGATGAAATAACCTCTCTCTTTGGTCATACTCTGGTAATAAGCTCTTTGGTCATACACCGATTTAGAGATACCGGCTAAAAGTAGTTTTGCGTAGAAAGCACATTGCACCCTGATTTCGATCTCGAATTACTCTACTTCATTTTTTAACTGATCCCTGAATAAAAGACAAAATCCTGTGAAAAAATCTCAAACTTTGAAATTTAATAACTATGTCTATTTTTGTCGTATAGAAGTCAAACTTTTTGTGTCATATTTGTTATGATATGTGCAAACATTTGCTAAATCTAACTATAAGGACCGGGGGGCAGTATAAAAAGTTACATTTCGTAATTTTTATAAAATTTATTTTTTACTTTAATTCACGCCACAACATGAATATTTATCTCATTTGAAACGCTTTTGCAACTGGAACTATATGTCTACAACCAACGGTTGAGAAATTAAAAGTCGGCGATAGATAACATTTTGCACCCTGTATATATATAAATAGCACAAATCATAAGAATTTATTGTAAAATTAATAAATATACATATGAAATACAAAAAAAAAGAGAGAAGGAAATAAATCGATAATTTGAGATAAGACTTTTTGTAAACGTACAGAATTTTTTAAAAATTTATTAATAAAACTTTCTGAGTGGTGGATTGTTAAACAGAAACATAAACAATGTCACACACAATGTGGCATCCAGCGATTTCTTTAGTATTTTGCTCTTCTCCATTTAAATACTTCTGCCAATAAAATATTGGCTTTTTATGACAAGCCCGTATCTGGGAGAACGCGTCGCTTTACTCACGCCTTAATCCCAGCAGTACCAACAGATCTTCAACTTCAAAATAGGCACCACTTCATCTTTGCCACAAACCATGGCCCGTTTCCTCAATATCTCAATAAATTTGTCAAGTCATCGTCACCTAGATGCACTTGTGGGAAAGGAAGTACCTTGTTACATTATATCCTAGATTGTACCTTGACTGCCCACCATCACATTAGAAAGTCCTCACAAATTAATCTGTCGGCTTGGTTTGCCTACGTGCTGAAACTGCCAAAACTGCTTCAAAGAAATAACAGATTGTATGCTTCTGCTAGAACGCAATCAATACTTATTCGTGCTGCTTCCATTGGACTTATTGGAGTTTGAGGATGAAGTGGGCTTCTAATATGCATAAGGAATTTAACACACTACATAAACTCTAACCTTAACAATTTAGTTATTCTTAATGACATCATACAGTGTTATTTAGTATTTTTAGCATAATGTATCATTGTTTACTCTAGTATTATTATTCATTCATTATTGTTCATTTAGTACATGCTTCTATCCATCATTATTATCTACTTCAGCAACTTAGAGTATTATTACATGGTAGTATTATTGCTCAGTATCACATAGTAGTATTTAGTACTGCTCAGAAGGATTGGTAAATTGTATTTTCAGAATTTGTAGTTTTGGAATCTTGTATTTTCAGAATTTGTATTTCAGTATTACATAGTATAATTATTGCGCAATATCACAAAGTATAAATTAGTAATGCTCAGTATAATTAGGTAAACAAACCTGATGGGCGGGGCTAATTGTGCTTAAGCCGAAAGGTAGGCCTCCCCGCCCGGTTTGACCTTGACCTTGTAAAAAGATTTAAGTCCTCATCTTAGTAATATTAATAAGAAAAACGCATAATATAAATTTATATTGAAACCACGACAGTAAAAGATTTTATTTATTTATTTATTTATTTATTTTTTTACTGAAACCAGCATTACCAGTTTGGTCTCCCTTTAAATCATAAAATCTGAATTCATACCGAAAATTTCATATTCAGTAAATTTGAATATTTTAATTGTAGACAGATTAAATTGTAAATACACCAAGAATAATATCGTTAAGAGAATATACAGAAGATCTGTATTCGGACAATCAATAAGTTTCATTTAGATTCCCCAGAACCTAGAACGATTAATAAAGTGTTTTTAGATTTACTAGTTCAAACTAGACAACTTTTGTAGAACATATCAATGCTTAAATTGTAGCTGTATTTATCTATGATGCACTTCTTAGAATCTTGCATCTTTCTCCTATTTGGAATAATGTTAAATGATATAATTGCAGATCATTTTTACATAAAACGAATGCCGTTATGTAAAAGAAATTATTTTTCAAATTGATGCAAACGTAATTGATATTTAATAGGGAAATTTTATTTAAATAAAGGTATTCAAATTTTATACAAAATAAACATAATTTATTTATTTTTAGAACAATTTCCTTTTAGAAGAATATTCTCCATTTTTATATGACATCATGGATTAAGTATGCTCTTGAAGATAGCTTACATATAAATGACTATCATTACTGGAAATGATAGAGTACAATAAAAAAATTAAATTTACTAAAAGTTATTATTTAATTTGTTGAAGAAACAGATGTCGTGGACATGTGAAAATGATGGTCTTTAATGTTATTTCTTATATATGAAGCGAGGTAGACTGCTAAGTATCAAAGAACTCTTATATAATACTAGCCGGAATTACTCTCGCTTCACTCGGAAAAAGCCAGACAGATCTTATCAAATTTGAATTTTTTAAAAAGAACCTTTAAATACAGAAATTATAAAACTAATCTAAATCATCATATCCGTTAATCTTGACGAAGTTCACTTATTGTAACTCTACTTAATTCATTTCGTAATCTTGTTCCTTCAGCCGTTTCTCTATGTCTGCTTGCTAAGTGCTCGATCATCTTCCCTAATTTTTTCTAGTTGTTCTTCCGTTAAGTTTTTTCTCAATCTATTCATTCTCTTGAGTTGTGAAGCTAAATGTGCTTCTCCCCCCTCATCTGTTTCATTTCTTAGCTGTTCTTTCTGTGTCCTTCCTTTCGATTAACCACTGATACGATCTCCAACTATTTTACGTTTCGGCATTCTGTCAAATGTTAATATTACTTAACACACTAAAATTCCCCTTACACTGTTCACTACATTAAAAAAGTCAATTTCACTTATTACGTTTCAAATTTTCACTGAAATTTTTTTCACTTTTCCTTGATTCGTTCTTATCAATTTACAAAAGTATACTGACACATGCGTCTCGCCATTGCCGATATATATCATTCTGAGATAGAAAACATCTCCACCACAACAGCATTAGGGAACATTCGAGAATGCTCCATAAGATTCCGGAAATCCGTGTCCGGTTTCTAGAACATTCTAGATCATTTTAGCACGTTCTCGAATATTCCGAAACAGGAAAATTCTCCGATGGCCCAGAACTGTCTGGAACATTCTAGAACATTCTCAAACATTCAGGAACCGGTATTCCCTTCGAAGTTCCAGAACCTTCTGAATCATTCTAGAACATCTTGTAATATTATAGAAAATTATAAAGCGTTCTCGAACATTCTAGAGGATTCTATAACACTGTTGAACATTCTACAACATTCTTCAAGATTCTAGAACATTCTACGATATTCTTCAAGATTTTAGAACATTCTTGAACATTCTAGAACATTGTGTATGGAACATTCTACAACATTGTGTATGGAACATTCTGGAACATTCTATAACATTTAGGAACATTCTGGAGTTTCAGCTATTTCGGCAGTCGATTCCCAGCTGCTTCACTGAATTCCCATAAGAAGTCCATTGGTGAGATGACCTGTTTTGACACTCATATCTCTGAAACCAACTCCTACAATTCCAAAAGAAATCTTCTTCATGGGGAATTGAGGGCTACTATATACCATATAAGCCCCATGGGGTTACAGGACGGGTTGCAGGGTTATAGCGGCGCGCTCGGACTAACCGCACTAACATTTATTATATGTATTCATACTGATTTGAGGAACTTCTATTTAAAATATATACACACTGATGTCTCTCAAAAGATATTTTTTTAAAATAAAGACACAGACATCAATACGTTAGATAAATTTAGAGACTAAGTAGGATCTCTTTTTTAGAAACTTAAAGCTAATCAATTATGCATGCAATAATTACATGAAAGCATTTATTTTGTTGTTGAATGATTCCGTCTTCAGAAGAGACATCATAAAATCATTTTGAAATATGTACAATAATATTATAGTCATAACGCTCTACCACTTTCAGTATATTCTATCTAAAATAAGTAAAATATTGATTTTTTGATAATGGCAATAATAATTAGTTTAAACGAATAATTCTTCTAATAAATATTTTTTTAGTATTCACCATCGGTTCGCTCGGCTAAATCTAGCTGGCTCCTATCAAATGTGAATTAAAACATGTAAAGCTGGATTACTACGGAACAAACTTATAGAGTAATAGACAAACACAACAGTGTCTCAACAGCGAGCCTTAACTGACGTTTCCACATATTTATATAGAATCTTTTGAAGGTAAAAGTTCGGTCTCGCAAAAAAAAAAAAAAAAAAAAAAAAAATGGTTTCACAGAAAGTAAATGATCATTGAGACCGTTCAACAATTGAGAAATTAAAATAGAATTGTCCTACCTTTTCTTTCCATGATCAACATACTAGTATCCATGATAGATTGTAATATCCAACAGGAAACGTTCACGATGTACGTAATTAGGTCACGTAAATCCTTTGTGATTATGTTTCTGCAAAATAACTTTTTTATGATATTAGTACAGACTCAAATAAGAAGTCATTTTTGTGTATAAGCAAACGGTATATATTATCTAATTTTACAGTTGATTGAATTTAAATTTTAGATTGAATTTTGTTAAGTAAAAAAAGGTTATTCATATTTTAGAAATTACAAAAGAGCCATTCGCTCCTTTTAAATGTGTTGACCGGATGAGCTTTTTAGGCAGATTAACTTAAAAGTTTTTCAGTCATTAGGAAAGAGAATGTTTTTTGTTTTTGTCTTTAAATTGTTTTAGAGTCATGTCTCTTTAATTGAAGTTTTCTGCCATATTTCACTAGAAAACGAGCACATTTCACAAACACATATAATACACCACTAATCAGCTGGGATTTCCTTCTTGTTGCACCAATTATACAAGTTCTTTAAATGGTGTTTACACTTTGTTCATTATTTGATGATATAAAATAAAACAGCCGTTATATGATTTCACTATCGCTTTTAATGATGATAAGTTGGGTACTGTATTTGAAGATAATTGGATATAACATTCAACAAGATATTTATGTCCGTCAATAAGTTCATGAAATATTGCACTAAGTGGAAGAAAAAACTTGTGCTGCATTTTCTTTTTTGAACAGCTGTGTTTTTGAGTGGTTGCAGAGATTCTAATTTAATCAAATGTCAGGAATTATTTCTAACATAATCACTAAAAGCAATATAAGGTTTTGATTAATGTACTGATTTAATAATAACCAAAATGTCTGCATAAAAATAATTACATTTCCAGAAGCTTCTTTGTAATATTTTTCTAATATACAAAGAATTTCGTATACTTTTTTTTATGTTAGCATTTAATATGACATTACGTATTAAATTAGATATAAAAATGTCAAAAATTCTATATATTTTCAGAAAGAAATAAGTATAAAGTAAACTTGAAAGAAAATTTAAGCCTATACGGATCACGTTTCGAAAATATATTCCTTTCAAATTTATTTTGAGCAGAATTGATAAAATATCTCATGCATACCAATGGGAACAAGGCGAAAAATGAAATACTTTTGGAGAATATTTATTTAACTTTCTATTTATATTGATACATTATGTTTCTGATCATTCATCAATGTACATATGCATGTTTTAATTTATGCATGCGAATTTTTATAAAAAAAGTAGTAATATATTAATTATTGGTATTTTATCGAAGTTATTTATCATTATTTTACAGTGTTTCTTTGCAATGTCTAAAAAAATGCTTCGAACGTACGCAGATACCTTAAGTAAGTTTAACTTAAATAAATACATTTTTATAATTACAGTTTTGTCATAAACTGTAATTATGCAACTTTAAATTGTAATTATATAACTTTCATTATATAATAATTCTTCGAACTACTTGTTATTTCAGACATTATTTTAATTTTAACACATATAGACAGGCAATATACATTCTCAAAAACATATTTAAAAACACATAAAACCAGCCCACACGCTAAAAATTTCGTAAAAGTAAAATATTTTCGCCCGTTTGCTCAGGCATCTTCAATACTGATGTCTGGTATTTCTGCTCTGTCAGTCCAATTTTTCTGAAACTGCCCCTCTGTCCTTTTCCAACAGCATCTGGCGCCATCTGGTGTCAATCTTGTCGTGAGTTACGTCGTTGCAAGTTTTTGTATCTGATGTGTATATCTCTATCGCCTCTCTCTGCAATGCATAGTTTAGATTATTGTAATTAGCTAACTTTTCAACATTATTAAAGTCTATTTTAATTCGGAATGTATTGTTCAATCGGGCTATTGCTGTGGTTGATTTACCTAAATTTATGTCTCTTCTGTGTTCTTTAACTTTACTTTTACGAAACTTTTAGCGTGTGGACTGGTTTTATGTGTTTTTAAATATGTTTTTGAGAATGTATAGTGCGTGTCTATATGTGTTAAAGATTAAAATAATGTCTGAAATAACAGGTAGTTCGAAGAATTATTAATTAAAAAATGACATTAGAAAAGATCATGGATTGAAATACTTTCATTATATATACAGCGTGTCCACGTATAACCTGACCGACCTTTATTTTCGCAACCGTTTGTCCTAGATGCATACTTCCAATTACAAAAATGGTTTAAATAAAGTATAGAATTATGTTTAAAGCGATTTTGGTCAAGAAAAACATTTATTAAAAAATTACGAAACTTAAATTTTTATACGGTGATATTTAGTAAAAATTTACTGTGACACTAACAAGTAAAACAAAAAAAGTCCCATTCATCTAACATTAAAACTCACCGAGTAATAGCTGTTTAAAGTTGGAGTATATTTTTTGCTGCGAAATAGGGGTCATTCACAAATGTAGTAGAAATAGAAATAATTTTCAGATATATCAAAAAAAAAAAAAAATAGTTGAGAGCAAAATTAACATTGCAATCTAATATGGAAGTGAAATCTATAATCATTCTGACATATTAATGCAAAATATACAATTTCTACTGAACATATAAGAGGATAAAAATAACTGAATTTTTGTTAAATAAAAGTATTTAAAACAACAGTCTCAATTGTTTACAAAATGATACAGATTATAAAATGCTGTTAGATTGCACTGTTTTTCAAATTTTGGGTTGTGGCTTGTTTTTTAACTTTTGAAAATTGATTCTTATGTATTTTTTAGCGCTGAATCCGAAAATGACCTTCATTTTAAACCATCACGTCAGGATTTTTCTCAAATCGCAAATTTCAAAGTTAAAATTGACCCTCCTCCCCTTCCAACCTCATCGTACCTCTGAGCTGTTTAGCTGTAAGAAACCTAGTATAAGTCGAAAAATTGAATAAATTATTGAATTAAATAAAATTAAACTGAATAAAAAAGTCTTACATCTATTTTATAGTAACAGATTTTTCGCTATTTAACCTTGAAATTTACGATTTGCGAAAAATCCTGACATAATGGTTAAAAGTGAAGGCAATTTTTTTATTCAGCGTTAAAAAATACATAAAACGTAATTATAAAAGTTAAAAAACACAACCATCGTAGGTTTATATTATCTAATCTAAAACTCTTTCTTAAACTTGTTGACGATAATCTATCCGAATTTTTTTTTTTTGTGTTATCCTCTAATATAAGTATGTATAAGATAGTAAGCGTCGAAAATCATAATAATATTACATTGTCATCGGATTTAAGTCAGTATATGTAAAATTTAACTTTCATCGGACATTTGAAAGTGAGTTAAACTTCGAGTACAAATTTTAAACTGGAAAGACGACCGTTGCAAGTTAAATAAAACCTTATGAAAATAACATAATTTTTGTTAAAAGAAATCATAGCCTCAAATCCTTTCAAAATAAAACATATGTTAAAATACAATTATTTTAATTAATCTGAAACTTAACTAATAAAAATTAACTCAATCGTAACAGTTTCTTTCGGAACGATTTCTTTCAAAGCGCAGATACCTTGAAATAAGTTTAAGTACTTTATATACGACCCCTGAAAGCATGGCCGAAATCATCTCTTTTTAGATGCAAAAAAGTGGTATAAGTCATGCATTTCAAAGTTTCATAACTCGGTCAATTTTAATGTTAGATGAATGGGACTTTCTTTGTCGTACTTGTTAGTGTCACAGTAAATTTTTACTAAATATCACTTATAGGACCGGGGGACCGTATAAAAATTTAACTTTCGTATTTTTTTAATAAATGTTTTTCTTGACCCAAATCGCATTAAAAGTAATTCTTTACCTTATTTAAACCATTTTTGTAATTGGAAGTATGCATCTAGGGCCAACGGTTGCGAAAATAAAGGTCGGTCAGGTTATACGTGGACACGCTGTATATATATATATATATATCTCTCTATATATATATATATAATGAAATTTAACCTCGTATTATACGGTTAGAATAAAATTTAAATGAATTCAAATAGTTTTAAGTTTAAAATTATGGCAAAATTATGGTAATCATAATTATGCGAACTATTTACAAATATACTGTTAAAATACCCTTAAAAAATTATCTAGCAGGAAAAACAGTGTAATTTTTTTTAAACTCCAGCAACACATAACTTACATATATTAAATAAATTACACAAATAACAATAAACTATTTCACCGTTTAAATTTGGATTAAAATGCGCATTTAAACACTCATTCAACAAGCAATTTCTGAATGCATTTAAATCGCCAAATGCTCGCCAAATCATGTTGTTCTGCGCCATATACTCAATGTTTTTTTCTTTTTACAGACATTCTACTGGGATTCCACAGCTAAATTTGAGTGTTCCTTTATAAAGTACATGAGTACTTTCATTAGCCTTTTTTTCAAAATATCCTGAGTATGCGCTTTAAGGATATTTTCCTTGTGAGTTGCTTTTGCTTTTCGTGTGGGGGCCATACATTTGTACATAAAAAACAGAACTACGAAGAGTCATCTTGCTAGAAGTGGGAGAAAGGGACCAAGCCAGGAGATTAGCCAACTCCTGTAAGTATAAAAATTGTGCGGAAAACTTTTATGCCTAAAACTAGTCTTTCACAATTGTGGTGCCTTGTTAAATGGTAGCTGTTCATTATTTTGGAATGCTTTTCTGGCTTGGCTTGACATCTTTGTCGGCTAGAGGTAATAGAACAACAATAACAACAACAAACACTTCGAAATGTAAAGTAATTCTCCGTCAGTAATTTACAGAAATTTCATTATTAGGGTAATATCACAAACTAAACACAAATCTGAATATATAAATACAAACAATGCTTATGATATAACGTTGTCTACTCCATGATTTACAAAATAATTTTCTAAATATGAATACTTTTAAAGTTCAATAAATATTGAATTTATTGAACTGTATTTCTTAGACTCAGAAGCGTAGTTATATATTGCCATTTGAGACACCATTAAATATGTTCTTTCGGGATTTTCAAAAACAGTTAGTGCATAAAACTGTCAAACATTTAAGTTTATATTCCGCCAATTTCGATAATTCAAAATAAGGTGCAACTTGGCAGCTTTTCAACTTAACGTCAATGCTTTTCTCAGGAATGGAATAAAATTTCTTAATGAATGTCAATCAATGAGTGTCGAATGAGTGTCGAATTTTGTGTAACACGTGGAATATAAAGTCTGTTATACTGAAATACTGACATGCTTTAAAAATTTGCTTGATGTATATATTTCGAAAAATATATGAAAACGCTCTCTTTAAATTCTTTGATATTCTGTTGATATTCTCTTTGAATTCTGTTGAAAGGCTATAGCAAATTTTACTTTGGTCTTAACGACATTAAAATAAAACTAATCCAAATGTTTAAAAAGAAAATTATACTACTAACACTGCCAATTTCATATTTTAGAAAAATATTTTTCCCAAGTGATTGATGCCTAGCCTATTATAACAAATTATACCAAATTCTGGGAATGTTAAAAGATAGATTATCATTCCATGCATACTGTCCACGTTTAGTAATTTCAAAAGACTCTATAACATTACTAGCATAGGGGTTATTACAAGTGATTTTATTTTTAGGGTTTATAATGTTATGTACACCAGGCAGTATGTTCTGTAGAAAGAGAAGACCAGGGTTAAATCCCCTAAAACACTCTAAAATCGACATTTTCAAAACTGAGCAATAATTACTCAAATCTGTGTATGTTGCTTAATCAAAATTACTCAAGTTTGAAACATGTATATACTCATTTCTGAAAACATCATGCACAACTCAAGAATAAAACATCATGTGCTCATATTTGAGTAAATTTTTCAAAAATGAGTTTGAACTGATTCTAATCATTTTTGAGTATGTCCATGCTTCGAAAGTGAGTATGAACTGACCTCTATGTGCTCAGTTTTGAGTATGTCCATGTTTCAATATTCTGAGTATTTCTGGCATTTCAGAATTGAAAGCATTGGGTTGTCCTGTTTGAAACAAAAAGTTTGAAACAAAATGAAAACATCGATTTACTCAGATTTGAAAGTGTCATTTTTCTCAGTGTAGTAAATTTTATTTTCTCTGTCTCTTTTGAAAATCTAAGAAGACCCAGAAGACTCAGAAGACCCAGAAGAGGACACCAGTTCCAGAAACTCTGGCCAGGAGCAAAACAGTGTAGTCGAATAACGTATTTTTCAAATAGGACATGCATTATTCTCAGATATAAATGTGTATATGACTGAAAGGTAAAAAAATTGGGATTTTATATCCCATGAAACATATCTTAAATTCAGCAAAAATGCGCATTGCTAAAAATTTATTAAATCTGTTTTATATTGTGATTATAAAAAGTGTAAAAAATGTATTTTTTTTAAAGGTATGTATTTCATGCTGAATTGTTTATTATAATTTTGATTACAATTTATGATGGTAACTTAAAAACATATAAGAGGTAATTTATATGGTATATTTGAATTATTGTAATACAAAAAGAAAATTGATAGCACGCAGAAAAATTAGCAGCATTTGCATACGGCCCAATCTATTTATTCTTTCGTAAATATGGGAGACTTCACTGCAAACCAAACGAGGATTTTCGTTCAAAACTTTGGCTATGATGAAATTATTTTAGCAAAATTTTCAAAGATTGTACCTTAAATTTGTAAATTTGACGCCACTTTAATAAATGTTGAAAGAGTCACAATCCGTGTACGATCGCCCCACCAGTGGCTGAGAGGTTGTGCTCTCGAAGCTGATAGACGGGAGGTGCTGGGTTCGATCCCAATCGCGCCCGTCGGCCTAATCGTTCGGAGTTTTCGTGGTTTTCTTCGAACCGTGGATTTATCCATGCGTAAATACGGGTTAGGTTCCCTTAGAAAGACCCCCACGAAGGGCACTCCCCCCGGGCCTATATCCCAAGTGCAGATAATTGGCCGTCAACAATCAACCCAACCCAACCCAACCCGTGTACGATCTAGAAATGTTTATATTTGTCCCTCATTTTTGTTGCAAAAATTCGCAATTGCACAAAAAAAAAAAAAAAAAAAAAACTTGTTATATATTATAACTAGCGGCCCTCCCTCGCTTTGCTTCGGGTTAACCTTGAAAACCTTCATCTCTTTGTGTTTTCTGTAGACCTTTTTAATGTGTACAATAATTAGTACATTATTTTGATAAATCTTGTAGGGTTCAGCCTGCGTTTGCAATGTATAAGCGGAAAAAATGAAATTATTTACGACATCACATTAAAAACCTCAAAAATAACAGTATTTCTCCACTATTTAATGGATGTTATTATACATATAAACCTTCCTCTTGAATCACTCTATCTATTAAAAAAAACGCATCAAAATCCGTTGCGTAGTTTTAAAGATTTAAGCGTACATAGGGATATAGGGACAGAAAAAGCGACTTTGTTTTATACTATGTAGTGATTTATCTGAAATTACAAAGCAAAACATATGGTTATTATACATATAAACCTTCCTCTTGAATCACTCTATCTATTAAAAAAACCGCATCAAAATCCGTTGCGTAGTTTTAAAGATTTAAGCGTACATAGGGATATAGGGACAGAAAAAGCGACTTTGTTTTATACTATGTAGTGATAAAATACCTTCATCGAAGGAATGTCAAAAGTAGTCCGAGCATTTATTAATGTTATTACATGGTGGTTTATTGCTTTTAAAAATTACTAATTAAACGTATATATAGAACTAGTATTTATTTTTTCTTCTGCATGTAAAAATTAAAAGAGGAATATACTTTTTTAGATCCAATATTGTCAAATTTTATCCTATGTTCAGGATGTCCATTTATTTGTGAAATGTATTGTTGGCTGTCATTCAGTCTGGTTAAATTACCAAGTTTTCCTTTGAATTCAATATTATCCATGTGTTTCCAACTAGAAAACCTTTGCACTTGTTTGCACAAAATGATGCATTGTACACAGTTTGTGCATAAAAAGCGAATAATTTTCAATATTTCAAAAGTATACACTTTTTGTGCGAATCATATGCAATGCATACAAAAAATGCATATTGTATGTTTTCAAAAACTGGTACATAAGCCGTGTGTTTGGCCCATGAAATAAGAATAAAATTCGATTTTGTTATACTGACTTAATTATTTCACTTTTTAATATTAGAAGGTTTATCCTGTATGATTTCAACAATAATTTGTTTGCATTTTGTTCGGATTTATATGATTTACACAAGCTCAAAGTTCGTATTATTCGTAGTTTTTGATGAAAAATATGCAATTTCTCCTATTTTTACCTCAATTATTTATATGAGCACAATCGCGCAACACTTTCTTCTTTACATATATTATAAAATACATTAAAATTTACAATATATCTCCAACTATAATAAAGATGGAAGTTTGTGTGCGTATCTGTCTGTTTCTCCGTTGTGTTCTGAAGAAACCGCTGCACGCAGAGCAACAAAATTTGGTGGTAAGGTACCTCTATGCATGTAGTTTTGTACCTCGAAGCCAGATTTTGGAATTTTTGAATAGATTTTTGTTAATCTCCAACTATAATAAAGAAGGAAGTTTGTGTGTGTATCTGTCTGTTTCTCCTTTGTGTTCTGAAGAGACCGCTGCACGCAGAGCTACAAAATTTGGTGGGAAGGTATCTCTATGCATGTAGTTTTGTACCTTGAAGCCAGATTTTGGAATGTTTGAATAGATTTTTTTTATTTAAATTTTAATGCGATTTTTAGTGTTTTTTCACGTTTAGCTGCAATTTTTCCACATTAGTAACGGGAATCCGGTTCCAATCTTTTAGCCCAAAATTGTAAATTTTATCATATTTTCAAGAAAGTTTATGCGAATTTCGTACAGCGATTTTTGAATTTTTGGCGAATCTTTTCCTTCGACAGTAAGAAATTTTGCCAGATTGCTTGATTGGTTCGGTGGTTGCGCTTCCATTTCAGCCTCAGATAAGCTCAGAATCGTCATTTTTTTTCTCTTTTTAGCTTTGAGAAAGTTGGTAATTTTTTACAGATAAAAAATCATGATTTTAAAAATGCGATTTTTAGTGTTTTTTGACGTTTCGCTGCGATTTACCAAAATTAGTAACCTGAATCCGGTTCCAATCTTTTAGCCCAAAATAATAAATTTGATCTTCTTTTTAATAAAGTTTATGCGAAATTCGTATAGCGATTTTAGATTTTTTTTTGGTGATTTTCTTTCCTTTGATACTAAGTAATTTTGTCCAGAATGCTTGATTGGTTCGGTGGTTGCTTCTATTTCAGCCTCAGATACGCTCAGAATCTTCCCTTTTTTTACTCTTTTTAGCTTGGAGAAAGTTGTTAATTCTTTACAGATACAAAATCATAATTTTAAAAGGGAAAGGCGAATTATTTATTATCCCGATTTTTTTATTAGATTTTTTCTTTTAATTTCATTTTTTATGCGTTTTTAAACATTTTTTTCATGTTTTGCAGCGTTTTTTGTTTTAAATGATGTCACAAATCGCCCACTACAAGTCAAACACCATTGGAGGGCAGTTGTGATTGGTAGCTGATAGAATTGTAGGCACAGCTAGAAGCCAACCGGGCAGTTGCGATTGGCAGATGAAAAGGTCGTCAGCTGATTGCAATTCGAACAGCGATTTATGAATTTTTGCGATTTGCTTTATGCAAATTTTAGAGTTCTCATGTATACGTCATTTATGTATTTGATTTCAGAAATTAACAACGGTAACTTACGGTTTTTGCATGTAAAAAATAAAAGTCATTTTGTTTGTGTTTAGAAAGTTAATGGTAATTCCTAATATTTTAACGTCGTTGGTTAAATTCTGTGGGGGGGGGGGGGGGAGGAGAGTGTTCGGTTGTAGTTTAAATATCACGTTAATTCTCTGATCAAAACTCCCTCCTCCCCCCCCCCCCTGCCTCCACAATCAGAACAATTTGATTATTAGTTCGATTCAAACGAAACCTTTTCTCAGGTCCCCAGATACTAGATAAACTTCGGTATATTTTTCTTCAGCCCTTAGTTACCACTATTTCTGAAAATTAATGACCCGGGAGGGGTATTTTCTCGGGTTCTATGGGCCCAATTTCAATGAGAATTAGTTCATTCAACTTAACACGAACTAATTAAGGTATAAATAGCTAATTAAGATACAGATTTAGCGCCACCTGGCGGTAAAAATGGAACTAAAAGATTTTGAAACGCATGCGCAGCACGCCTGCTATATGGTGTCATAGGAAGCAGGGACACGTGCCAGAGTTCCGATGGGAAACTGTTTTATTTAGAACTGAGTGCACCCCTAGCGGTGGGAAGTTAAACTAAACAATTTTGCATTTAAAATTTGTCCGATTCAAACAAAGGGCCCGATTTCAACGTCAACTGATTCATTCAACTTAGCATGAACTAATTAAGACATAGATAACTAATTAAGACATAGATTTGGCGTCTCCTGTCGGTGGAAAGTAGAACTAAAAGATTTTCATTGGACACCTCCCGGAGTTTCGTTCGGAAAGAGGTTTGTTTAGAACAGCGTGCACCCCGTGGCGGTGGACAATGTAACTAAAAGATTTTACATTTAATCTTGGTCCGATTCAAACGAAATCTTAACTGACATTCTTACGAGGTTTCCAAGGTACTAAATAAGCTTCGGTATAATTTTTTCAGCCGTTGATTACCACCATTTATGAATATTAATATCCAGGGGCTGATTTATTTTCTCGGGTTCTGTGGGTCCGATTTCAACGTTCAACTTAACTTGAAGTAATTAAGATATAGCTAATTATTTAAGACATAGATTTGGTACTCCTTGGTGGTGGAAAGTGGAACAGATTTTTTGCGCGGGCTCGGCACGCACTCTACACTGTGCCGTAAGCAGCATGAACGAGTGCCGGAGTTTCGTACGGAAATAGGTTTATTTAGAACAGAATGCTCCACCTGATGGTAGAAACAGGAAGTAAAAGATTTTGAAGCGCATGCCGAGCACGTCTGCTATGCACGGTATCGTAGGCAGCAGGGACACGTGTGGGATAATTTGTTTAGAACAAAATGCATCCCCTGGCGGTGGAAATAAAAGAATTTCCTGCGCGTGTGCCAAAAATGACTATTTTTATTGAAACCGCAAAAAGAAAGTTACCGATTTGATAATCCCAGAAAACGAAAAAAAAGTTTCATTTTCAGTCATCCTCGAGTATTGGATTATTTGAATCGAAACTCCCGATTTATGTTTCTGATTCCGAAAATGCAAATTTTGCAAAAATCCTACGGTAACTTAAAAAAAATGACCAAAAACTGACCCGTTTTGAATCAAATGATGCAGACACGTGAGGAGGTGGTGTTAAATTTACTTCTGCTTCGGGTAAATCTCTCTCTCTTTAATTTCAGAAAGACAAAGATTTATCAGAGGAAGGGTTTCGTGCAGTGAGTTTTGAAGTAATTTCGCGTTTCGTGTTATTTTTTGACGGGACCGGACAACGCCGGGCGTATCTGCTAGTGTAAAAATAAAAGTGTTGCAAAGCTGAGCTCGTAGTAAAATATTAAAAATAGAGAGTCAAGTAACTGCATTCCCTCACGTCAGTAAGATACTTTAGGATGCAGCAATGTGTTTAAACGTGCTAAAATGAACGTAACTATTGTTAATAATTGCATTCTTTCACATTAAAAGTAGTTACGTTCATTTTAGCCGGTTTAAACACCTTGCTGCATCCTAAAGTCTCTTACTGACGTGAGGGAATGCAGTTACTTAACTCTCTATTTTTAAAATTTTACTATGAGCGCAGCTTTGCAATACTTTTATTTTTACATATATTGTACATTTTGATGTATTTTATAATCTATGTAAAGAAGAATGTGTTGCACGATTGCACTCATATAAATAATTGAGGTAAAATTAGTACAAATTGCATATTTTTTATCAAAATCTACGAAAAATGCGAACTTTGAGCTTGCGTAAGTCATATAAATCCAAATAAAATGCAAAAACTTTTGTTAAAATCGTACAGGCTAAACCTCCTAATATTAAAAAGTGAAATTATTAAGTCAGTATAACAAAATCGAATTTTAGTCTTAGTTCATGGGCCGAAAACACGGCTTAATGACCCTGATCGTTTACTATCTTCCCTATAAAAATATCACAACACTGCAGAAGTAACCTGACTATCCAATACACGAATTTTAAATCATATCCAAACACGACCCCAGTGGCAAGACCTGCAATGCGCTGTGCTCCCGCACCACAGATTGCAAGATTCATTCTTTCTCTGACCAGCCGCCTGAAAACATGTAGGCGCTTGACTTTTAGCACGATCATTAAGGCACACCATCCCTTTTCCTACTTTTATCTTGGATTTATTTTTTTTTAATTAAAAGATTTAAAAACTTCTCAATCTAGCAAGGGCTGCATAAATGACAGGTACCCTTTTTTATACATAAAAAATTTACATTTAAGTAACAACAAAAATGACAAAACTGTTACTAATGTTATGACAGAGATATTTATAAGGTTTTGTTTTAATTAATTGCACTGATTAAACGTAGAAATATAACTTGTATTTATTTCTGTGTGTGTGTGTTTAACAAGGCTGCATACAACAAATCTACTTTTATAGATGTAATAGTGACAAAATTTACGCCACGTTAAGAATTTACATTCCAATTCATTTAGCCCATAATTTGATACTTTACAACATCAGGTCAATGCAATATAAATAATTCTTAAATGGCCAGTATAGTGAAGCCCTGATACATCAAAATGCATAATTCGTCTTAGTAAAATGCCGAGGTATAATGTCGCATTGTATGTAGCGCAATAACATGGATTTGATTCCTGAAATTAAACTAATCCACACAAAAGTCTTTAGATGAAACATAAGTCTTGAATCACGTGAACTCCTTTATTTTATCTGAACATTGACACAAGAACAGGGGGTGCCCTCGCTTATTCTATAAGATACGTCCTTTTCGATTAAAAGCAAGAAAAGATCTCATCTCATTTTTCATATTCATTATCACCAATACTTAGATGTAAATATGGCAAAACATTACAAATATGGCCAGGCTTTAACCGTCACACTTTGACTGTTAGAAATAAATCAATATTAAGATTTTTTGAATGAGAAATGTGAAGGCATACCAGAAATTGGCGCATAGGGATTTCGTGATTTTTAACGGACAATCCTAGGTATTTTTGAGAAAGCAAGAAAATGTGCTGTGAGAAGCGAACAGAAATATTGATTATGCCTGTTTATGCAGCTGTCAATTTAATGAATACGGCGCTATAATGAAGATAATGAAAGAATTAAAGGGCAGATGCATCAAAGAATCTGGGCAAGCATTAATATACAGAGTGAAAAACTTCCTGACATTACATCCAATACATCTGCATTTAGTGCTAAAATAAAAATAGCTGCGAGCATTTCGAATTAGGAAAACGGATTACTTTTGAGGTTAAAGAAAAGAAAATGATTCGGAATAAGGAAATTAATTGAAATAGAGAAAATTTAAGATAGGAAAACTAAATTTTAGAATAAAAACACAAAATATATATGATTCTATATCATAGTCAGGTACCTTTGAAGCTGACAAATTATATGTAAAATTGACCCTAATATGAATTGCAAAAACTACATATCTGAAAACTTTTGGATATGAACTTTTAAAGCCACAATAAAAGGGGTATATCCTAGCAGTTAACACTATGAAAAAGAGCCTATATACATATAAAGTTATTTTAATTTAATATCGAATTTAATGTTTTTTCAATAAATGAATTCACTTTTTTCTTCTATGCCTTGCTCGCAGGATTTCAAACGATTTAATTGTCACAGTGAGTCATTTTTTTTATATTTTAAGTTGACTGAAAAACACTGAAAAACTGCACATAAAAACACCTACACTGAAAAACATAATGATTAGTTCTTGAGAAAAGAAAAAGGTCAATAAAAATCGCAAAATATTGAATTTAAAAAAATAAATGTAGTCTTAATTTCTGAATTTCTTACTTGATAAAGATAATAGAAAGTCATTTCGTGCATCTATAATGTTTATACCTTCAGTCAAAACTTCATGAAATTCTATCCGGCCATTTCTTAGAAATCTTGCGTGCAATGAATGAAAATATTGTTTTGAGAAAATCGACTTAAAAATCAAATTACCTTTTGATTATACAAAAACAGCTGAAACTGTTTTGGACATAACTTTTCTTCCAAAGCGAATTTTTACATCGGGTTTCTTGTAACATTTTCCTAAAGAATCTGATTTTCATATAAGCTATTGATGTTTTTTTAATTTATTTTCAAAGGTAGCTGATCCCTTAACGCAATAATATTACAAATAAACCTATTTATTTGCTGAAAACAATTCCTTTCTTAACTTTAGTTTTCTCAAATGACCTGTAGTATTTTGACAGCAGAGGTTGCTTTGAGACGTATAAGCTACAAGGCTGTTGTGTGATCCATATTTTTTATTCACAGAAATACATACAGGACATTGACAAATTACATAAATCTTCTTCTTGGGAACGGGATAGACACAGGGAAGTTGACAGCACTGAATATACACACATAATGACATCCATGACTCACCCAGGATTCGAACCCTGGGCTCTCACCGTGGCTGACGCCTCCGCTACCAACCACGCTACCGGGCGGCAAGCCTGTAGTATAAAAGTGTAAACAAATAGCGTATTTGTCAAAATTTTACTTGCATTATTCTCAGAGATAAATGTGCATGTGCATATGTCTGGAATGTCCAAAAATTTCGGATTTATATCCAAAGAAACAAGTAAAATGTCTTAGATTAATTGACAATATTACTGCATAAAATTTATTGCATGATACTTTTATAACCGTTGCACGAAATAACATTTACCAATAAATGATAGATGTTTGTTAAATTTTATCATAAGGCATTTCGAAATGTTTTTAGCTCACAGGCTATCAAAGCCTGAGAGCTAATATGCCCGCAGGTTCTGTATGTACGTACGTAACGCCATAACTCTTGATAGAAATATACGATTTGCTTCAAATTTTGTATATAGGTTCATTTTGATAAGGCACTTCCTTTATTAGTTTTGGGGGTTTATTGGTTAAGTATAATGGGGGAACGGGGGTTAATCCCCCTTAATTCAGATAAATGGGTTTTTCATACAAAATTATCCGATTTGCTTCAAATTTTGTAAATAGGGGCATTGTGATAAAGCGCTTCCTTGATTAGTTTTGAGGGATAATTGGCAAAGTATAAAGGGTGTAACGGGGCTAATCCTCCCTACCCTTAATTTAGACAAATGTGTTTTACATGCAGAATTATCCGATTTTCTTCAAATTTTGTAAATATGTTCATTGTGATAAAGCTCTTCCCTGATTAGTTTTGGGAGTTAATTGGCAAAGTATAAAGGGTGTAACGGGGGAATAATCCCCTTTAATTTATTGGCGATTTCTTTATTTTTCGAGAGGTATCATTCATTGAAAGAAGAGTAATGTATACGATTAGTGTGAATAGCCTGTGAGCTCAATGCCATCAGTTTAACTGGGCACGTTTCTTTTTATTTATTATTATTGTTAGAATACAAAAACGTAAGACGTAATTATATTTAAAGGGTCATAGGACTTTTAAATTTTCAAAACATTCAATCTTTGAAAAAAATACATATAATTAAAGAGTACTCATTCTTTAATACTTTAAATGAAAGTGAATGACACTCTTAATATTTGCTAAATATGGAATATTTTCAAAGAGAGAACATTAAAATCCTTTTTCTCAAAATGTTGATTTGAGGCATTGCGCTCAAGATAGATAAAACATTTTTTGATATTTTTTCATGGAATTTTAGATTATATAGTGTATGGCAGTTTCTATAAAGTGAACCTAAAATTTCATACTTTTTTTGTTGAAAAGAAATTTTTTCTTGGTGTCATATTGCTAAACATTTGAAAAATTAATATACACAGGATACAGTTATGCTTTTAATGCATAAAAATGCTATAAATAAAAACTTGTTTTAGGTTCAGTTTGAGTACCAGACTCTCAAATATAATTAATTGCGGAAAATTTTGTTTTAAATGCAGAAATGATTTTGTAACCATGCGCGCAATCTATTATTCTAATAAAACACTATAACAACTAACACAAGCCTGCGATGAAAAAATTGCCGGTATAGTAAGTGGTATTTTTTATAGTTATTTGGATGCTGATTACTAGAAAAATAATGAAAAAATTCCATCACGTACAGTTTCATCACAAATCACAATCTATTATTTTATGAAATTAGTATATTTCAGACCAAAAAATTATTAGTTATATGAGTTTGTCAAATAAATTTTTGGACTTAATATAGTAAATTGGTAAATTAAACTAATAAAAAAGAAAGAAGAAACTATTTCAATACAGAATATTTCTCTTAATCGGTAAACTTCCTAATAAATACAATATTCAAGACAGAGGAATCCACTTGAAATCGGATCTTTTCTGCTTGCAGGTGTCTGTACGCCACCCCTTCTTCACACCCCTTTTCACTGACCTTATCTCTACTCCTGAATCAGTGTCTTTGTTTACTCTTTGCTGTACACATGTGTTTTTATTTTGAGCTGTGAGTTAGAAGTTATAGCAGTAATTTTAACTTCTAGTTTTGGCTGCATTAGAGAACATGGCTTCCAGAGGATGTGCTAATTCACCGAATTGTTTCTGCTATATTTGTGGTAACTATACAGTGAAAAAACAACAAAGTAGCATTTCTGATTTTGTAAAAAAAGTGTATTTTGCTTATTTTGGCATGAAATTGGGTGATCAAGACAAGCCTTGGGCTCCACATAAAGTTTGTCGTATTTGTGTAGAAGAATTAACGCAATGGTTTCAAGGTAAAAAGCAATCTTTTCGGTTTGGTATACCAATGGTTTGGAGAGAACCTAAAAATCATAGTGATGACTGCTATTTTTGTATTTGTAATGTGAAAGGTTTCAATTTAAAGAACAAAAAGGAAATATCTTATCCTGACATTCCGTCTGCCATACGTCCTGTTTCTCATGGACCTGGTATTCCGGTTCCTTCTCCTCCAGAAACTGTGGAAAATATTTTTGATTATTCAGATACTGTACCCGAATGTGAAAGTGATGATGATGTTGATGAGGTATATGACTCTATTAGCGATGAACCTAAACTTTTCATGCAATCTGAGTTAAATGATTTAGTCAGGGATTTAAATCTTCCTAAGGATTCGGCAGAAGTTTTAGGTTCCAGATTAAAAGAAAAAAATTTGCTAGCTCCTGGTACGTCATTTTCTTGGTTTCGGAACCGAGAAAAAGATTTCATTCCGTTCTTTTCTAAAGAAGGGGAACTTGTTTATTGTAACAATATTCCAGGCCTCATAGCAAGTTTCAAAGTCCAATATGAACCTGACGAATGGAGACTTTTTATCGATTCATCAAAAAGAAGTTTGAAAGCAGTACTATTGCATAACGGAAATGATTATGCTTCTGTACATGTTGGGCATTCAGTTCATTTGAAAGAGTGCTATGAAAATCTTGATTTCATCCTAAATAAACTGTCGTATTCAGATCACAAATGGACAGTTTGCGGTGATCTGAAGGTGATTTCTATGTTGCTTGGTCAGCAGAAAGGGTACACAAAATTTCCCTGCTTTCTTTGTGAATGGGACAGTCGAGACAGAAAGCAACATTACATTAAGAAAGAATGGCCAATCAGGAAGACATTAGATCCTGGAGTCAAAAATATTCAAAGGAAAAATCTTGTGGATCCAAAAAAAGTGTTACTTCCACCGCTTCATATAAAATTAGGTCTTATGAAACAATTTGTCAAGGCTTTACCAAAAGAAGGTGAATGTTTCAAATACCTTTGTGAGCAGTTCCCGGGTTTATCCGAAGCAAAACTGAAGGAAGGTGTGTTTGTAGGACCAGACATAAGGAAAATGATGAAAGATGAAAATTTTGAGAATAAAATGAAAACAAACGAAAGAAAAGCCTGGAAATCTTTCAAACTAGTTATTACTAGTTTTCTTGGCAACAAAAAGGACCCAAACTACAAATCTATTGTAGAAGAGATGATAACAAATTTCAAGATTTTAGGGTGTAATATGAGCTTAAAAGTTCATTTTCTCGATTCACACCTTGACTATTTTCCAGAAAATTTAGGTGCAGTTGGTGAGGAACAAGGTGAAAGATTTCACCAGGATATAAAGGAAATGGATATCAAGGCAAATGGAATGTCAGCATGATAGCCGACTACTGCTGGATGCTACAAAGAGACAATCCTTGCAAAGTTCACAAGAGGAAAAGTGACAAAAAAACTTTTGATGGAAAGAAAAAACGTTACTCTAAGGACCTGTAACCTTCTACATATAAGTAACTATTACTTTAACTTAGATATAAATTTAATTTATACGGATTTTTAAATAAATGAAATTTAAATGAAATGTCAAAATTTCGTGATTTCACCTCTTTCTTTAAAATTATGCAATCATTTTGTGAAAAATCCTTACGTGATAGAAAAAAATGGATTTCATTTTCAAAATCAGCAATAAAAAAAACAAAAATTAGTTATCAAAATTAATACAATTTTAAAAAAAGTATTTTTTTTTGCAGGTCTGTGTAATTTTCTCCATTATGATCAGAAAATATACGAAAAAAACAAAAAGAAACTCCAACTTTTTTTTTTTTTTTTTTTAAAGATATAAAATGACAAAAATAATCTTTTTTTTGTAATAAATACTTGTTAAGATATAACATGACAAAAATTGATCTTTTTAACACTTTCCAACCTAGTTGAAAAGTGTTTATGACTTCGGTTTGTCTGCCGTATGGCCGTCTGACCGTCTGGTCGACTGGCCGTGCTCTAACTCCCGGAAATATGCTCGAATTGCCCTGCAATTTATACATGTTATTGTAGTTATCTATAGCATGTTCCCTATTTCAACTGAAGTTTTTAGCACTTATAGTTTTTCTACAGGGACACACAAAAGAATTTCGTTACATTGTGGTCTATGGGGAAAAAATCATTTGCGGTTTATTTTAATGATATTACACAATTTCAAACACATTGTAATTGATATATATCACTAAGGTACATTACAAGAAGCTTCATATGGAATAGGGTGTGCATAGCACTTATAGTTACTTTACAGGAACAGTCAAAATAATTCCGTTACATTACGTCTATGGAGAAAAATCGTTTGCGGTTTATTTAAATAATATTTCACTATTTTAAACGCATTGAAATTTATATATATCACTAAGGTGCATAACAAGAGGCTTACTACAGAATATTGTGTGTATAGCAGTCATCGTTCATTTACAGGGACACACAAAAGAATTCTCTACTGTCTGTTAACAATAATTCCTGGAAGTGCGTTTTAAGTTGCTGAACGCGATTTTAAATTTAACTCACTTTTTGTGTATTACTTGGTGTGTATAAATTCTGTAGATCCTATACAGGGCAGCACAAAAGTTCGCGAACACATTTCCGTTTATGGACAGAAACTCCAGAAGGAGAATTTTAAACTGTGCTACGCGTTTCCTAACTAAACTAAAATTTAGCATCCTATCTAGTATATATACAAATCTATAGATCATATACAGGGCTGAATAAAAGTATTCGGATATTTTACGAATATTGTATATGTTGGAAATTCCTGAAATTACGTTTTTAAATATGTTATGCGTTTTTCAGATTGTTTACTGAGATGTTATGTTTCAGCTTATTAAACGGTAATGATTCGTAAAATTATTTTGGAAGCATTGGAAAGTGTTACATAATCTATTCTTGACGCATGATTTTTCGTCCTTGTTTTGTAATAAATACTTTTTAAGATATAAAATGACAAAAAATTATCTTTTTTCTTGTAATAAATACTTCTTAAGATATAAAATGACAAAAATGGTCTTTAAAAACTCTACGATCCCTTTTTTTTTCTCTTAACATAATAAATTCATATCTAAACTATACGCATTATAACATTCTGTACTCTAAATCCTGCAGACTAATTTGAAAAGATTTTATTTGCACTATTATTGCTTGACAACATACAGAGAACATTTGCCTAATGATATTTTCAAAACAAATAAAAACGCATTACAAAAACTAAAAAAAATGCCAAGCAAAGTTATAATTAATAATGCAGTAATATTTCCGGGTTATTTGCATTAATTCAAATGCATATATGTTTTGTCAATTGTAAAATGTTTTGTCAATTGTTAAATGTTTTGTCAATTTAATTATTCAGTATATTTCTTAATTCTTCTCTTTTTGAAAAAAATTCCTACTCTGAGATACTTGTTTAAACAAACAAACTAAACAACATAACCAAGAATATTTATTTCAAACTAACAGTGATACAAATAATAACAATAACAACTGAGTTACAGTAATATATAATATACACTATGTAACATAAATAAATAAAATAAAATAGATATTCAACATATAATAACAATAAGTGTACAGGGCGTCCTTCTTAACCCATAGTTTATTCCTAAACCGTTAGTTTCGAAATATGCCTACAATTGTAAAAATGTTTAAAAAGCTGTTATGCTGAAATTTATTTCATGATATGAAAGTCAGTTTACCTCAAAATAGTTTTTTTAAGTTACGGTATACGGTGTTGTATGCGGTCCCTGGGTCCGTTCTTTCACTTATATTTAAAAAAAAAATAAAAACTACAATTGTGCTCTAACAAGTAAAAAAGTAAAATTTCCATTTTTGTATGAACAAAATTTTCGGAGTTATGATACTTTAAATTTTAATAATTATCAGCGTTTCCTGGCTCTAGAAACGCGTCCTAGGTTTATTGTGCAAAAAAAACGCCGTCGTAAGGACCAAATAATTTTGAAATTAAAGTTACTTAAAATTAGTTTTTTTAATACTATTATTTACATTTTTCTAAAATGATAATCTTAAAAAAAATTTCTCTCAAATTTAACTGTTTCAGAGACAAAAAATTGTGTTTTTGTAATGTTGATTTCACACGAGAATTTTCGAAAACATTTATTTGAAAGTAAATTAAAAAACCTTTTTTCCAACAACGTTATAAAAGTAAAGTTTTATTCAAAAATTCGATTAGAAATCAACTCAAATTATGTGGTATAAAAAATATCCCACCCCTTTCAAGGAGTCCAAACATAAATATTTTTGTTTTGTTTTTCTCATAGTTTTTTCATATGAGAGATGGAAAAGGAAATAAATTTTCAAAAAAAAAAAAATTAATTAAAGTAGTAAAAATTTGCATATGATGCATAACACTTATCTATATGGACATACAAAATCCTCATTTTTCCCAATGGGGAGATTTTTATTTTGTGCCATAGTAAAACAATTAAACTAATAAAATCAAGTAGTTTTTATTTTATTTTTTAAATAATAATTTAATTGTTGTGTTTTATTTCCACTAATTTTTCTTATTGCCATAACGGACATTTAATGAAATGAGTATTAAAAAATTATATATTATACACAATGAAACAGCATTTGGCATTTTTATTTGTTAATTTGTAAAGCATCTGCTTAGGAAGTATAAGCCAAATGTTTTAATTTTATAGCAGTATACAGACTATATCATAACATATTTTGTTGAAAAATCAATATTTCAATCAACCTAAGTGGCATAGATCTTTTTATTATTATGCTTAACTGCTATTTACTTGTTTCAAAATGGCCTTAAATATTTTATTTCATTTAAATTTAATAATAATTAAAAAAAAACAGCATTATATATTTTATCACTTATAAAGTTCGGACTGCTTTAATATCCATCAGTAATGTTCGTGACGGTGCCTTCTAGTTTCAAAGTTTAAACATTTATTGTTAGATACTCGTGTGCAAATTTCTAGGTGCTCAAGGCATTTGTTTTTGGCTTAATCGTTCTATTGTTCTTATGTTTTAAATTGACATAACAATGTGCCATATATAAAAACTAAAAATATAATAATAATGACATTATTAGATCCTTTTGGATTTGTAATAGCAATTTTATAATAATAAGCATAAAAGTAAAAGTTTTTTAATAACTTCTATTATAAATATTCAATGTTTACCTTAAAAATTACGCGTAATTTCATGTCGCCAATGCACATTGTTTCAAACAATTATTGTTACAATGGGTTCATTTGTACTATCTATTCAGGATTTCGAAATTAATTTCCAAATATACAATCATAAATGAATTAATATTTAAATATCAATAGATGAAAGCTTATTTAAAAAATATATTAATATTCTCTTTATCCATTATTTTAATTTTATTTTCCACTTTTTAGTGTTCAAAATATTTCATTGTTGGAGTTTAACATCCAGTTGACCTTTTTATAGAGAGCGAGGTTTGGTGCATAATTAACACTATTGTCGTTGAAACTCGGGTACAAATGTAATGATAAAGAAGATTTGGGTAATTAATAAACTGCACCCAGCTAAAGGAAAAATGCATTAAAATTAATTTCTTAACTTGTAATTAAGTTCTAAATATATTATCATATTATATTGTCATCCAAAAAATACCTGTGTACATAATTTATATATATATATATATATATATATATACATATATATTGTGTAAAAGTCCTTTGAAAGGATTTAGGCCAGGATTTTTTACATTTAACTGTTTGGTGCTGACTTCTTTAGGAATAAAAGCGAAACAATGCATTTGAAATATTGATTTTTGTAAGCATTTAATATTTATAATTTAAAAAATACAATTAGCATTACAAAATTTAAAATGTAAACAAATCAATGATTTTTAAAAAGGAATTTTTAGTAAAAAGGGAAAAGTAAGTGCAATAATTTTTCTTGACCGTTTCATTTTTTAAACGTAACTGTAATACTTTATTTTTCAAAGATAGTTTGCCCGGGCAAAGAAGGGAGGTACAGCTAATACTCAAAATTCTAAAAAACGAGTAAAAAATCGATTACACAATTCCATTTTTACATGGATGAACCAAGCTTAATTAAATAAAGCAGTGTAAAATTGTCTTTCACTTCAATGTCTATTATGGTGCCTGCCATTTTGAAACAATTAAATTATGACTATTTGCCATTGCAAAAAGCTCGCTTCGTTTTCGGACAGACTGACAAACCTTTTTCACTTTCACTTTTCTATCTTTAAATTCCTGTCTGTCAGGATTATTTGCAGTCTTGGACACTGACTCGGGCGTAACGTTTAAGCTTAATTCATCTGCATATTTTGCAACATAAATTTTGATCCATGCTGAACAAGATATAGTAGTTTGAGCAGTACATTTCAGATGACGAAAATTACTTTTAAGTGATTGAGAAATCATTCCAACAGCATTTGTGCTCAGCAAATTACATTTATGTGTAGCTTTGTATATTCTGAACATGTGTTCATGTTCATTTATGGTTTTGTCCGTTTTCTTGAAACAGTCACCCCCAGAAATGTCCAATAAAAACAGACAGGCTGTGAAGCTTGTATATTTAATAATTTTCTGAAATCAAAAGTAACAGAGGTTATTCTAATTTACCACAAATATGTTTCAAAACTTTCAATGAAATAAATATGTAACATAATCAAAGAGTAAAAAATAAAATAAATTCAAAGATTACAAAATTATATAGATTTTAATGCATTTTTATTGTAATACAATAAATATGAAATTAAAAAAGACATTTAAAATGAGACGTTTAATAAAATAATTTCAAAGATTATAAAATTATATAGATTTTAAATTTCTGTAATTTAATACAATAATTATAAAATTAAAAAATACATTTAAAATCAGACATTTAATAAAATAAATTCAAATATTATAAAACTATATAGATTTGAATATTTTTCGATGTAATACAATAATTATAAAATTAAAGAGTCATTTAAATGAGACATTTAATAAAATAAATTTAAGGATTATAAAATTATATAGATTTAATTTTTTTAATGTAATACAATAACTATAAAATTAAAAAGCCATTTAAAATCAGAAATTTAATAAAATAATTTTAAAGATTATAAAATTATATAGGTTTAATTTTTTTAATGTAATACAATAATTATAGAATTAAAAGACATTTCAAATCAGACATTTAATAAAATAAAAAACAACACATTAACATCACATAATAAAATAAATTATAGCAGTCGTTTCAAGCTTTATACAAGCTCCTTATCAGTACATTTGTCGGTACTTAAGTATTATCCGGACCAGCTCAGATACAACTCCGCCAAGCATAGCGAAAATTATACTAATTACAGTAACCCTTATTTTTTGACAACTGTATAGTTTATGTATTATAATAATGTATAGATTATTTTTTAAATTAATTTATAGTTTTCTTGTTATTTATTTATTATTGTTTGTTTATTATATTTTATCTATTGGGTTGTCCGGATAATTCGTGCCGGTTGGAAAAATAAATTTGTACCGGAAAATTCTATGAATAAATGTTTAGATATTACTTCCGAATTAACGGGCAGAATTTTCCGGTACGAATTGATTTTCTCAACCTGCACGAATTTTCTGGACAACTCAATATTTATTTACCTTACATTATTTACCTTTTTTAACAATATATGTAATGTTTTGAACATGATTGGCAACGATAAAAAAGATTGGCAATTGAAAACAGTTTTGGTGACCTATCTCCAGGCCCGAATAATATGGAAGTACCCAATTGTCAATCGAAAGCCGAAACTGCATTATTGTAAAAAGTTTATCATACAATTTTGATTCGTATAAGTAACCCCTAATTTTAAATATAAAGAATAAAATAAAAATTAAATGAAAGATTAAATTTAAGATTAAAATTTTGAAATAAAAGTCTCAGTGCATAAAGTTTTAAGCGAAATTTTTGGGTATTTATTACTAAGTGCAGAAAGATAACTGAAATAATAATAGCTAACGTACACTCTAACGTTACTGCTGTTACATACATTATCATTACAACATGTAGATAATAAACTAAATACAAAAATAACAAAATCGTAAAGACAAAAAAAAGTATAAAGGCATGTCCTATTATTAGTACACTAGCCAATAATAGGTTAATGTGGTCTTTAATTGCATTTATAACTCATTAAATATATGAACTTGTGATTAATACCTGTAAATTCTACTTTTCCAGTAATCCAAACTTAACTTAGTATCATCTATTAAGTTTTAAATTAGTATTTGTATCTGTGTTTGGAAATTTCTTATCCTCATTATTTATAATTAGAAAATATCTTTGACAGCCTAACTATGGTTAGGACAAGAAAAACCTAAACATCAGAGGATGGAAAAGATTAAAAAAAATCATCTAAAGTTTTAAAAACAATTAAATATTGCAAATAAATATAATTAATTAAATTAATAACTTAAAATACTCTAGTCATGCTTTTAAATAGGTTTAATCAAGAATATATTTAAAATTATGAAAAATGTGTCCTTTGAAACATACCAACCATTTCCACACACTATGCCAACTGAAAAAAAAAAGAAGCCGATACCTTACACCCAAACTTAAATGGAAATAAAATATTCCTTATTTTAAAGCAAAAATGAAAACAAATTACTTTAAATTGTTTCTTACATCTTGACATTTTCAAAAATGTTATTTGAATAAAGTCTTAGATATTAAAATGTAGGTAATATAAATTAATATATATATATTTTCGTTTGTAAATCAGCAAATATATATATGTATATATATATATATATATAAGCTAATCAAAGTGATTTATGATCCAAATAGGCTTAACTATGGTATCATTTGAAAATCAATAATTTATACTAGATAATTATTGAAAAGAATATGTATAAACCATTCAATACCAACTTGCGCAATGCAGCAGAATTTCATAGAATGTTAAATAATTATAATATCTTTGAATTTCAAAAAACATTAATCAAGTTCTTGTAACATTCTAATTAAATCTCCAAAGAGATAGTTAGTAATAAAGTGTAGACAGAATACCACAAAGTTAATAAATTAACAAGTGCAATCATAATATTACCATAGCATTTGCTTCAATGGTTATTGGCCAAAAATACTGAAAATATTAAGAATATTTAAAAAGAAAGGGAAAAAATTATATAATAAACCATAAAATCTTAATAATTGGAAGTTGATATCAAGTGAATACAAATGGATTTTGAAATGAAATATGAACTAATATGTCCAAAATGTAATATAATTGATAATTGGATAACAAGAGATTTAAATTAGAATTGGATATGAAAAAACACGTGTAAATATAATCATCAGCCTGGATGTATCTACACGTGTTTTAAAAAAAAGTACAGTATTTCATAAATATACTGGCATTTATGCTAAGATCAGTATATCCATCCAGGTATACTGTATTATTACCATTAAAAAATTGGAAATAGTAAAATTGGAAATAACAAACTTCTAATGAGTAGATAAAATATCTTACTCACAATAATTATCAAACATTCCGTAAACATCACAAGATCCACATTTATAACATTACGACCTCATGGCGCACATCATGAAATATCATAATCTGGATGAGATAGTCAAGCTGAGAGAACATATTTTGAAATAACACCTTAATTATTACACCTTACCACAAATTGATTTAAAACACACAAAATTTATTTTTGTGATAAAAGTAAAATTAAATGGGAAATTTGTATTTTCACAAATATAAATATGTTTTTGATTATATTTATTTATTTTTATCACAAAAATTAGTTTTGTGTCTTTTAAATCAATTTGTGGTAATATATATATATATATATATATATATATATATATATATATATATATATATATATATATATATATATATATATATATATATATATATTGCTGATTTACAGACGAAATTAATTTATATAAAAAAAATAAATAGATATAATATAGATATTTGCCAATTTGCCTTTGGTTTAATAAACTTTAAATTCACATATATATATATAATTATATATATATATATATATATTATATATATATATATATATATATATATATATATATTTGCTGATTTACAGACGAAATTAATTTATATAAAAAAAATAAATAGATATAATATAGATATTTGCCTATTTGCCTTTGGTTTAAAAAACTTTAAATTCACATATATATATATAATTATATATATATATATATATACATATTATATATATATATATATATATATATATATATATATATATATATATATATATATATATATATATATATATATATTCTTTTAAAAAAAACACCGCTGTAACTGCTGTAAAAGAGTTTTTTTGTGCCCGAAGGTCTTTCTCAGCTAATATTAAGAAAACTATTGCATATAAAATTATGAACACCGATAGCTTTATAGAGAATTGCTCGGTAAACTTGCTGAAATAGACATTTTTAAATCGAAGCATTATTTTAAGCGATATTTAATTTTAGTCGGGTAAAAAATTCCGTTAACAAGTTTTACAGGAACAAAAACTATGTATAGAAATTTAATCATATTTTGAAGGAATATATTTGATAACCTTGAGCTGTGCAGTGTTTAATTATTATTATTTATTTTACTTCAACTAATCTTTTGAGTTTTTTTTTTTAATTTTTCTTTCCAAATTTCATTATTTTAATGAATATTTATTTCATATTTCGAAAAGGCCACTTTTTATACTGCTGTCAATTTGTAAATCAGCGCAAAGAAAAATATTCCTTTTCAGTTTAAAAATGTATTTACCATAACTATTAAAAACAGAAATGAAACTTTAACATAATAATTAAATTATTACGCGTTAAAAGCAGTAAATGAGGAAAATTACGCCATATTTTAAATGCTCAGATAATAATAATATTTCCAAACAGTTTCAATTTAAAAATATATTTACACGAGAGATTTATTTATTTTGAAAAACTTTTTTTTCTCATTGTTGCAATTTTTCAAACAGCGCAAATAATAATACTCCTTTTAATCAAAATCTGTATTTTCACGTAATATTAAAAAAGAGGAAGAAACATTTGGTGCAAATCACGTCATATTTTGAAAACGATACATTTAAAACAATTAGCTTAAATGAATGGAAACTCGATTAAAGAAGAATGTCTTTGGCCATATAATTATAATTCAATCTTCGGCAATATTTTTAAAGCAGAGTATATTAGCGTTTTTTTACAGCCTGCGGTTTCTGAACGGAGGTTGGCGAGCATAGCTCCTAGGGGGCAGAGTATATCTATCCATCTCTCTCTCTCTCTCTCTCTCTCTCTCTCTCTATATATATATATATATATATATATATATATATATATATATATATTCAAATGACATTTAGCATACTTATGTAGTAAACTTAGCAATTCCTATATTTTGTACATTTACAGTTTTATTTTCATATTAGGTACAAACGCACGCACACACACACACACACACACACAAATCTGTACAATTTTCTCAATATACATTATATTAAATTTACTTAAACTCAGTATAATTTTCTTGACACATTTCATTGAAAATATTTGACACTTTTATATATAAACAAATGAATATTAGTGCTTTATTGCGATTCATAACAGTATGTCTCATTTTAAAAGAAAATATTGCGAACGTTTAAGCATTAATAGGAAAAAAATAGATACTTACTTGTATCATTTGATCAATTTCAGACTTTGAATATAAGCAATCATTAATATCTGATAAAAATTTAAACATAGTTACAATATGAGCATTTTTCAAAGTTTTCTTTACGCTTTTAGAAATATCACTCATGAGATCGGTGGTTAAAAAATGGAAATCTATGTTTATATTGCTGGTGGAACATATTTCATTTTGAACTGCCGCAATGATTAATTCAGCATCATTTTTCCAAGCTTCACATGCATCGATTATTGTAATATTTAAAGAAAGAGGTTCATTACTTTCTTTTCTTAAAATACTAATAAGTTTGCATATAGATACTGCTTCAAATCCTGGTCCTCCACCCAGAATGCACAATCGAAGCTTTCTCATAGAGATTATTTTTTCTTTCATATCAGGGTTAGAATTCAACAAATTAGAAAAATGATCGTACATTACTGTTGAGTGTATAAAACAATATGCAAAAATGTACGCAAGTCGATCTGTTGTTTTGTTAAATGAAACAATATCACTTATTATAATTTCTTCGGGATTTAAAATTTGGCGAATAGTTCTTCGAATATTCGATAACGATTTAGAAATATCTTGAAAGTTCGGATGGTAAAATTTGCATATACTATTTAATACACTAATATAAAAATTGCATATTTCAAGTTCAATTTTCGATTCAATTTGTCTTCTAGAATCCATGGTTGAATCAGTTGTTGAATCTTGCATGACAATTTTCCGTATATACAAAAAATACAGAAAATTCAAACGCATGTACCTGCATATGCAGACAGCAGAATTTATAATAGTATTTTAGTAAACTTATCAAGCTATCATATGTTATCAGTGCAAAGTTCGGAAGGTACTTTCCCTTTTCGAAAATAAACTAAGTTCTTGCTAAACACAATGGACTTTGAAACAGATAACTGTTATCTGTACTGTTCCGTGGTTTAAAAGGGTTTGTTTTCTCACCCCAAATATGAATAAACTGTTGTCAACTATGATTAAAAACTAGGTATGTAACGTAAGCAGTCGTCATGCATAATACATTTTGAAAGTAGTTTATCTGATGTATGTTTACCTTATAATACGTAAAATTTAATGTGTTTCAATTAACTACTCGGTTGTGTAGCTGACATAACCGTTGAAAATAAATAAGATAGTAGAAAAATATTTTCTGTTATCATCAGCAAGGAGACATATAGATATAATCTTGTACTATGTATATGAATTTTTTTTTCAAATGATATGTTTATATTTCGTTCCTCTGTTGGTTTGAGAATTTTTTTTAATCAGAAATATAAGAAATTAAGCATGTTGTAAGGATGTCATAACATAAAGATAGATTCGCATAGTATATAATAATATACTAATATTAAAAAAAAAAATCAATGTTATGTGTGTTTATTTTATATTATGAATACATATTTTATGAGGATATGTATTTTATATTAGGGCATTAAATGGTATTTGGAAATTACACCATCCAAACTTTCAAGATATTCGAAAATCGTTATTTAATATTCGAAGAACTATTCACCAACTTCCTTGATATTCAAACATCAACACATTTAATTGGAAATTACACCATCCAAATTTTCAAGATATTCGGTAATCGTTATTGAATATTCTAAGAACTATTCGCCAACTTCCTTGATATTCAAACATCAGCTTATTTAATTGGAAATTACACTACCCAAACATTCAAGATATTCTGAAATCGTTATTCAATATTCAAAGAACTATTCACCAACTTCCTTGATATTTAAACATCAACACACTTAATTGGAATTTGCACCATCCAAACTTTCAAGATATTCGGAAATCGTTATTCAATATTCGAAGAATTATTCAACAACTTTCTTGATATTCAAACATCAACACATTTAATTGAAAATTACACCATCCAAACTTTCAAGATATTCGGAAATCGTTATTCAATATTCAAAGAACTATTCACCAACTTCCTTGATATTCAAACATCACATTTCTCCAAACTTTCAAGATATTCGGAAATCGTTATTCAATATTCGAAGAACTATTCACCAACTTCCTTGATATTCAAACATCAACACATTTAATTGGAAATTACACTATCCAAACTTTCACGATATTCGGAAATTGTTATTCAATATTAGAAGAACTATTTCACCAACTTCCTTGATATTCAAACAGCAACATATTTATTGATAAGATTCTTATTTCAGCGCTTCTTTCATAAATCCTGTTTTGAAGTTTCTCATATCAATTCTGATACTACTGTCTCCTTTTCAGATTATTGGGAATTACAGATAACTTCTTAAACTTTCAGTAAATAAAAGAATAATACAAAAGATATCGGCGAATATTTCTGCACGTAACTAAAAAATTATATAAGTAAAACGTATTGAATGGTTGGAGTATCATAGTTGAGATTTATTCCAACAGAGCGAAATATGCCGGGACCTGGACTGGAACCGGGTACTGTTGCTTGTCGTGCAAATGCTCTTCCTACTGACCTACACCAACTGGCTGGCATAATTCACTCTTATTTGTTGGAAAAGGCTAAGAACTGCAACGCTAATGCCATGTCCAATGAATAAGAGTGAAATATGCCAGCCAGGATATCGTGGGATAGCTCAGTAGGAACAGCGTTGGAATGGCAAACCAAAGTACCCAAGTTGAAATCCTGGTCTTGGCATTTTTCGCTCTGTGGGAATAAATATCAACTATGATACTCCAATCATTAAATATGATTTACCTAGTTCAAAAAACTTTCCTCTGTTCATTGCATAAAACGTATTTTTTGCTTATGTATCTATATCTATTTATCTATATATATATATTTTTTTTCCTTTTAGATTTTCATCTTGGCATACGTAATCGTCTCATTATTATGGTTATTACTCTTTCCTTATTTCTCAGCTCTACTGTTTTCCCCAAAAATGGTGGTTTTTAACATAAAAACAAACAAAATGATTGAATTAAAAAAAACATATACTAATACTAAAAATATAAAATAAATGTTATGGGTGTTTAATTTATATTATGAATAAATATTTTATGAGGATATGTTTTGTTAGTTTAAGGGTGTTTTATTAAATTCCCTAAAAAGCTAAAATTTGAAAATAAAAATCAATAATAAAAAGGAGTGATTAAAATTACAATGTCGGATGATGGATTATTTTAACTTTTAATATTGGATAACTAATTATGAATACAATATCGAAAGTTTAAATGCTGTAATTTACATACATAGTTTTATAAAAAATGTACTTCAATGTATTTCAAGTTAATTTCTCGATAACTTTATTTTCCATATGCCTTGGTTTTTCAATTCATGAATATTGGATGATTTTTTTTCCTTTACGAAATGTACAGAAAATTCGAACGCATGTATCAGAATTTCGAGCGTTTATAGAAATATTTTAGAATACCAAGAAGCATACCACACCTTATCTGAGAAGAATTTGAAATGAATGTCCTTTTTCTGAAAATAATCAAACTTCTTGCCAATCAAAATGAAATATGAAACAATGAGTTTTACCAGATAACTCTTATCTACATACACTGTAAAAAATGACCGATGTTTCTTATTTTATGAAAATATGCTATAGCCACGAACGAAAAAATAATATAATCTTCTGAGTTATCCGAAATTTCAAATAGCATGTTACATTGTCTTTTGAATCCCCAGAAACGAATACATCTTCAAAATTTAAAGAATAATTTATAAAAACAAATTATTTTTAGCTGCCCGATTTTTTCAGAAACGTTTCGGAAGGGTTTTTATAGTGTATTAATTAGTGTCCTTAGCCTGAAACACCTGTTTTTCGAATGCTATCAATTCTGAAGTAAACATTTTCATGCTCAAAAAAATGTTTAACAGACAAACATGCAAAATTAACAGCGTTAACAATAACATTAAAATTAAGATTATTTATTTACTCTTTCATGTATAAATTAACTTATGCGGCTGAAAACGTGTACTTGAGAATGGATAACCTTCGAAAAACAGGTATTCCAGCCTGAGGACACTAATTAATACACTATAAAAACCTGTCGGAAACGTTTCTGAAAAATTCGGGCAGCTAAAAATAATTTGTTTTTATAAATTATTCTTTAAATTTTGAAGATGTATTCGTTTCTGGGGATTCAAAAGACAATGTAACATGCTATTTGAAATTTCGGATAACTCAGAAGATTATATTATATTTTCGTTCGTGGTTATAGCATATTTTCATAAAATAAGAAACATTGGTCATTTTTTACAGTGTATGCTGAAATTGAATTTTTTGTTCAAACCTTAGCAACCCGCACTACAAAACGTGGTCTGATACTAGCTGTGGCAAGTTAAAAAAAAAAGTAACTTTGGAAAGCTTGCCGAGTTTTTGTTCAAAATCCGATTAATTTATCAAATTGTCTTACTCTTAAGTTGCCGTTCTCGTATAAACGTATTCTAGAATAATTGCTTGAAAATCATGTGATTTTCTAAATGTAATTTATTAATGTTAAATTTATTTAAATTGTAAATATGACTTCTTGCTTATAATAATAATAATAATAAATACTTTAAGTTTGTTCTATATTTAGAATAAAAGTATTTTATTTTTTCTTAAAAATCGAAAGATCAAATACAGTGTAAATGCAAGATTGGTTTGCTGCGTTATCTAGAAATGATAAGATATATTGATGATAGATACAGGAATTTAAAATAAAATAAAATAATTTCTAAAACGATTTATCTATCATATTTCTGAACGTGTAAACTAATTTAAATGTATTTTACAAATATAATACTTCTGTGCCTTTTATAAATAGTATTTAAAAAAAATCTGTTTGTCTATGCGGGTCATTAAAGATAAAAAAGTGTAAAAACCGACGAAAGAAAAGTGATGAAATTTGAGAAGCGTATTATTTTTATATCCGATAATGAGAGAATTTATACACGGGAAGAATGAAACATTTCAGAAAATGTCAACAGATAAATAATATATAAGAAGGTATCAGAGTAATAATTTCTAAAGGTACAGGCAGAGAATGTCCTAATTATTTCACGGTTATTAATGATAAAAGTCAATCTGCGTATACCGAAACTCGCTGTAAAAAAATCATGTGTTGATTTTACGAAAAACACTCTCGGTCAGGACGACTGTTTTCGTTACGTAAATAATCTGTATTTATTAGGAACTTACGGGCAAAATCGGTTAAAATAAAACGAAGCCTGCAGTAAATAGAGATTATTTCCGTAAAATAAATAATTTTTTATTGGCGGCCTGACTAGCAGTTACATTGATTTCTTCCTGAATAAAACTTATAAACCGAATAAAATTATACTTAGGACTTCAATTTTAAAATTAAACAATACCTACTCATAAAATGAAACAGAATTTAAAGACATCTCGCAGAAAATAACTAAATTTAACTATCTTCATAACAGAAGTAAAATAATAAGGATATTGTTTTATATTCGTAATAGAATTTAAATCATAGGTATTAGTATTTCAACGTTATTTAAATCTTCTTGCGAGTAAAAACAATAAGTACAATTTAATACGCTTTTTAATTTTCTTACATGCTTTTTTTTTAGAAAAGATTGATATAATCTGCTGAAATGCGCTTTAACGGGTAATACCAATCGAAATTAAAAGATTATCAGTTTATATAGTTAATAGTCAATTAATTGCAAGCTTATGAAAATGGGTTTATTGGTATAACTGAAGAAACTTCTATTAATCAGTTAAATTGTCCTCTTAATTTAAATGCAAATTCATTGCAAACACATTAAAAACAGACATAAATCATAGATACTAATTAGAATAACTAAAACTGTAGTTGTATAGTAACTTCGCAGTTTATTTAAGCAATATTATTTATTTAACGTTTAATACATTATATTTAATAAACGTCTTTCCTTGTAAATGCGAAGATCATAAAAATAAAATTTGGAAAAATTAAAAAGTAAAGTATACTAATGTACTACTAAAGTATGTTGATGCAGAAAAATATACATTGGAAAGAACTTTATTTGGATACTAAGTAATCACGTTTAACTAAAAATTAGCAAGAAAACAAAAGTCTTAGCTAAAAATAAAACTGTTAATTATTTTCGTACGTTAAATTACGCTAACATTTTAATAAAGTATTGCTGCTTCATTTATACATTATACACTCTAAAAACAACATTTTCAAAACTGAGAAAAAAATACTCAAATCTGCGTATGTCGCAGAGTCAAAATTGCTCCGAATCAAAATGACTCAAGTTTGAAACATGTATATACTCATTTCTGAAAACGTACACACACTCAAGAATAAAACATCATGTGCTCCTATTGGAGTATGTCCATGTTTCAAAAAGGAGTATGAACTGACTTCTATGTGCTCATTTTTGATTGAGTTTTTACATGTTTCGAAAATGTGTTTGAACAGATTCTAATCATTTTTGAGTATGTCCATGTTTAAAAAAAGAGTATAAACTGATCTCTATGCGCTCAGTTTTGAGTATGTCCATGTTTCAATATTCTGAGTATTTCTGGTGTTTCAGAATTGAAAGCATTGGATCGTCCTATTTCAAACAAAAAGTTTTATAACAAAATGACAACATCGATTTACTCAGATTTGAAAGTGTCATTTTTCCCAGTGTAGTAATATTACTAATTATTTTTAATGGCTAAACGAAATTGAATGAACGGCTTTAAAACATGCATATTAGAAAATCGAATTAACATATTTATGAACGATACTCGATAAAAGCATCTTAGTTAATATCTGCAATAAATAAAGGAACTTCAGGTATTACGGACCTTCGGGTATACATTAGGACAATACAACAACCCGATTTAATTAAAACCCGAAAACCGAATACAGTTAAAAACTTCAATCACCTGCGAATAAGTTTTATAGACAGAAATTATTTTATAAAATTTCATCACTTGCACTCAAATAATAATAATAATAATAAACTTATTTTTCGGTTATTCTGACATATTCGAGAAACACAAAATAGCTATTTAAAAAGGTAGAAAACGAACAAAATATGGCCAAAACAGATGAAATGGTATCAAGATATATACAAACAGAAATATATAAAGTATATATTCAAATTATAGTAGTCAGCCAATACACTCCAGTTCATACCAGTTCTGGGTTCAAACCCCTGTCGCGCTCGTCGACCTAACCGTTCGGAGTTTCCTGTGGTTTTCTTCATATCTTGCCATAAATACGGGTTAGGATCCCTTAGAGAGACCCCCCACTATCATCGTTATATACTCTTTTATCTTTTCAGCAACTTCGCTCTTTTTAGATAATAAATATATCGCAGTATATCGGAAATAGTCATCAATAAGCGTCATAAAATAAATTTTTCCGCCTAAAGTCGGTGTATCTAAAGGACCACATACGTCACTATGGATCAAATCCACGATATTAGTAGCTCGGTTTGTTGCTGATTTAGGATACGGCATGTTAGTTAATTTAGTTTCGATACAAGTTACGCATGTTTTATTTTGATGTGTACATTTTCCTATCTTTATTCCGTCCGCAAGTTGATTTGTTATTATAGATTTAATCACGTCATAATCTCTGTGACCGAGTCTGCGATGCCAGAGATCTATGCATTGTTTGCTTTCACAGTTATACGTTATGTTTACATAATTTTGTGGTTCTTCCACATCGTCCATTTCCTCAATAATGTATAAATTTTTCTCATTTTTCGCCCTAATATATATTTCTTCATCAAAGATCAAATCGCATTTATTATCGTCGAAGATTATTTTACACCCGTTTTTAGCGGCTTTACTAACCGAAATTAGGTTTGACTCTAAGTCTGGGACATAAAGCACTTCGCGTAATTTCGTTAGTTTTTCTTTTCCTTCGGGGGTTATTGTTTTTATAAAAACTTCTCCTGAACCTAACGCTGTCAGTTTATTACCATTTTCGATCGTCACTGAAGTTTTATTATAATCAATAAATTTACTAAATAGGCTTTTATCATTACAAATGTGCGAGGTATATCCTGAATCGAGAATCCAGTTATTTTTGCCTACTTTTTCGGTGATTAATGCTTTATTTTGCGTTTGATCATTTGCGTATTTTCTTTCGTTTGGAATTTTATTTTCTCTACAAGTTTCGGTCTTTTCATAACATAATGAAGATGAGAAATTCTTTTTATTTTTGAATTGATTGTTACGAGGATTTCCGGATTGTACCGTGTTTCTGCTCTTGTAGTGCCAGCATTCGTAAGTGGAATGATTTTTCATTTTACAGTTGTTACAATATTTTTGTTCTCTTCTATTTTCAGTGTGTGTATATCTCCTAATTGTTTTAAATGCTCTCTCGTTGTTGTTATATCCGCTATGTGATTGTTCTGACATTTCATGTCTACGATTATATTCATCCGTTAATTTGTTTTTGATAAAATCAGGGGTGAGCTCATTTTCTGGTCTCGCCTCCAACGCAGTTATCAAAGTATTGTAACTGGGGGGAAGAGAACACAGAAATAGCGCGGAAATATGTGAATCGCTAATATTTTCTCCAATGGCATTAAGTTTATCTATAATTTGCAAGATATTAGTGATATGCGTGATCATGTTTGCACACTCAGCTAATTTAGTGCTGTATAGTTTCCGTAACAGATAAAGCTTACTAGATAAATTGCTTCTCTCATGTATATTTTTCAGAGCTTCCCATGTTAATTTGGCAGTATCTAAGTTTTTTACATTTACGATTTGAGAATCATCGATGCTTAGGTTTATTAGAGCTCTAGTCTTGCGATCTTTTTTGTGCCATGCGGGATCGGCTGGATCCGGTGGATCTTGTACTATAATATCGTCGAGTTCCTCTTTAATCAGGAACATCTGCATCTTGAACTTCCATGTACTATAATTCGTAGAATTGAGTTTCTCAATAAATTGAGTATTTTATTTTATCGCATTCATTATTACTTTTTTAGTGTTCTTTTATTTATTATTATATTTTTATAAATTTGTTAAATTATCGTTTTTTTTTTTTTTTTTTTTTTTTTTTTAAATACTGGGATATTCTTTTTTCAGTCTTTCATAATCTTTGTTAGGGGAACCGTCGGTAGCGTAATAAATTTTCTTATTTTTATAAATAGTTAAATCAGTCTTCAAATTTAATATACATTTTCATCTTTTGATATGTTAAAGAAGTTTGTTCAGCTTACCTGAAATTTTCCTTTTTGCGCCAAGTGATATCCACAGTAATCCAAAGTGTTGTAGCGATATTTATCTTATCCATTGATTCACTTATATTGGAGTGATAAGAAATAGTATTAGTAGAAAATAACAATTGTGTGAAATGAGCAGAAGATTCATTTTCCTTTGAATATAATATTATAATTCTTGGCTAGATGTACATGTTTAAAATCGCGTTTTGGAGGCTGCGTATAAGTGCTCCAATTTTACATTATATTAGAATATATTTACATCATATATATACAAAAGCGTCTTAACTGCTCGGATACATTTTGGAAACTGAAGGGAGATTGTTATTTGAGTTCTGTGCACACGCGCGGGACAAACAGCTGTAGATTTAAGGTGGGAGATCTGCAGTATTTCTCCAGTCAATTAGTTTCGACAGTCTCTGGTTTTATTCACTGTTTTGCATCTGCGGTTGTCACTTAAAGTACTTATAGCTAATTGGGGTCTGTTTTTTAACATGTTTTTCAATCGTTCGCTGCACGTGGAGATTAATTAACTGCATAAAAAAGGTTTCTCCGTCAAAACTCATTTTCGAAACATGAACATACTCAAAAATGAGCACATAGAAGTCAGTTCATACTGTTCAGTTTGAAACATGGACAGACTCAAATAGGAGCTCGTGATGTTTTATTCTTGAGTGTGTACATGTTTTCAGAAATGCTTATATACATGTTTCAAACTTGAGTCAATTTGATTCGGAGCCATTTTGAGTATGCGACATAATCAGATTTGAGTATTTTTTGCTCAGTTTTGAAAATGTCGTTTTTATAATTTTTGCGTCACCATTAATCATAGAGTATTATGAGATATTGGTATTCCATATAAGCGAACACCGCCGCCGCACAGTTGGGCATTTTGACGATCTAGGTGGACAAAATTATTTCGTTGGAGTTTAATTAGGTTTTGCTAGTTTTTTTTTATGTATCACTAATAAAATGCTTAACAGTGATAAATATTCTGTTTATTTAATTATTTATATTATCACTATTATTATTATTAATATTATTATTATTATTATTATTATTATTATTATTATTATTATTATTATTATTATTATTACTTATATTATTATTATTATTTATTTTATTATATATTTATATTATAATATCGTATTGTCATGGAAACTACACATGTATTCAAAGTTTCAGCTTAATAAGATAATTAAATGTTGTTTAAAATTGACTGACTAGATTTGAACTAAACATACATATTTACACTCTAAGTTAATATAATTTAATTATTAAATAATAATTAAAACAATAGTAATAAGGTTTCAGTGGTCTACCAGGGTGGCTTTTATTTAAGACTTTTTCGTTTTCTATTGCTTGAATAACGCAATCCGGTAGGTGAAAGGTTCCTTGAAACCATGCGGGATTGTATTGATAAAAACGGTGTCTAATTGTTTCCGATTTAAGGGTCAGGTAACTTTTAAAGTGTCAGAAATTTGAAAAAAAAAATTATCAGCTTATAATTAAATATGATTGTTTAGGAACAATTTAAAATAAACCCCATGCAAAAATTCACTTTAGAAGTGGAGTTATGTCTAAAGCAGTGTGAGCTTTTTGTATATGATCAAGGGAAAGTTTGATCTTTGAAGTCAATTTTCTCAAAACGACGATTTTGATCATTGCGCGCACAATTTAAGAAAAATGATTGGTTAGAATTTCATGAAATTTTGACTGAATGTCTTAACCAAACAGATGCACAAAATGACCTACTATTATGTTTCTCAAGTAACAAGTTTAGAATTTATGACTACTTTTGTAGTAAAAAAACTCGATATTTCGAATTTCTGTAAAAAAAAAAAAAAAAAAAATCTCAAGATCTACTAATTTTATTTTTTTCATCGTAGGTCATTTTGAGAACACATTATGTATGTACTCATTAAAAAAAATTTGAATGGTTTTAGCAATTCAAATGTGAAAAACCGTGCGCATAGTACATGCAAGAATAATTCTTTCGTAAAAAAAATTATTATATTTTAAAATAAATTTAAAAGCTTTATATGAGTGTAATCATTTTTGGAAAATTTTAATTTATAAAATAAACCTTTATTAATATGCATTTAAAATTTTATAATTCAAAGTCCAATAGTTACGGAGTTATGATAACTCTTACAGAGGTCTCCTTTTCATGTATTTTGTGAGTTCAAAGGTTACCTGACCCCTTAAACCATTTTTGTTGGAATTGAAAACAAGATGTCCGGACACGTGATTTCAGGCTCTTACAAATGTCTTCCGTTAACTGGGGATTCTCCACTTTTTCAAAATTAAAAGACAGCTCCAAATTTGCTTTCCTTTGCGTTGGCAACCCCTAAGTCAGTAACACATTTTCGAGAAATTTGTGTAGCCCTCCTGAAAAATAAAAGTTTTAAAACACAAAAATATTTTTAAAAATAAGCTTTTATGTTTTGTGTGACTCTGTAAAAATATGAATGCTACCCAAAAGATGCTATTGTGTAAATCAATAACTTATAGAAATTTTATGGAATTTGAAATAAAATTTTTGCTTATAGACGGTGAGGTATCCGAATTATTTGTGTGGCCCTTAAAAGAAATATAACTGCTGCGCATTTTATTTTCACTTTATAAGATGGTATTGTGCATCTCAATAATCTAGATTAATTTTGTTGAAATTGAATTAAAATGTGTGTTTATAAATATCAATCTTCCCACAATCTTTTGTGTTGCCCTGTAAAAAATGCATAATTGCTAAGTTCCTCAAATTATAATATAATTAAATTATCATGTAAAGTACACATGTAAGTCAAGTGTCAGCTCAATCCAATAATTATAAGTGGATTAAAATTGATTTGCAAGATATAAACAAAACTTTTGTGTAGCCCTGTAGATACAGTATAACTTCTATTTTCCTCAAATTACCATAATATTGTATTGTCATTGAAACTACACATGTATTGAAAGTTTTCGTTTAATCGAATAATTGGAAGCGTTTTAAAATTAACTTGCAAGATTTAAACTAAACTTTTGTGTAACCCTGTAGAATAACTTCTACACTCGTCATATTATAATAATATTGTATTATCATTAAAACTGCAGATGAATTCAAAGTTTCACATCAATCGGATAATTATAAATGGTTTAAATTTGACTTGCAAGAATTTAACTAAATATTATACATACACTGAAAGTTAATATAATGCTGGTTTATTAATAAAAACTTTGCGATTCGTAATCTTTCGCAGGAGTTTTCTTGAATTTCCAATACTTTAGAAATGACACTTTTATTTTACAAAAAATCTTATTGCTTAATAATGCTTAATACTATATTAAAAGTCAAGATAAAGTTTGCAAACAACAACATGGATCATCCAAAAACTTTTAAAACTTTTCATCCATTACATTTAATAATGAAATAAAAGTATTAAAAAAAATCTCCTAAAATTCTCCAAAGACGAAAAACAAATATTTTTTCACACAACGTACCGTGACGCCGAACCCAAACGACGAACTGCCCGTTTTGCGTTGGCTTTCTGGAGACGTTCTTAAGTAGTTTGTAATATTTTCGCTTGGTGGTAGCACGTTACCAAACAGAAACCTTGGTATTCCAAATTACCCGACTATTAATAATACAAAAGGTTTCTTTATATATATTTATAAAAAGATTTTCGTTGTCAGAGAAACATGTGCTGGGATCACATCTCGTACCCTCGCATCCATGCAATGAAAAGTTTTAATGGTTGCGTGAAAGCAATGAAAAGCACTATTTATACATTTATAATGCTTTAATAGGACTATGCACTAATACGAAATTAATATCATTGCAATCTACTGTATGAAATGTGTGTTACATATTAGTTTTATTATTTTTATTCATATTTAATATTTTTGAAAATTTATTTTTGTATAGCTAAGAGGGGCATAGTGTAAAGGAAAATCGAGTTCCTTTTTATGGCAGTCCAGACGCCTCAACATAGCAGATTTATCTTAAATGAAGAAAGGAAAAGGCAATTTTTAGGCCAGATTTATGACAGGTCAAGGTTGTTCTGAGGGGCTGAATTGATGGGGCCATCATGGAAAAGTGATGTCCAGTATTGCTCCAGACACACCCATTACCAATGATAGTTTTGGTGGGATGGTAAAATGGCTAAGAGTGGCTAATTCTTTAAATTGAAGAAAGCCAGTGACGGTGCTGGTTTCTCACCGAGCTTAACTTTAGCACTCCCAACAGTACTAATATTACAGTTTCACGTTTGGGGACACACTATAAAATTTTCATACACTTTCTGAGTTATTTCTACGACTTCTCTTAAGCATTCGCGTGTTCCTGAATTGTCTTGAGACATCATTACATTATTGAGATGTTTTCTTGTCAGTTATGATTTAACTCATACATCATTTTCGATGATTTTTGAATCTCTCTACCCCTGCTGAACATGATTTGACTTAGTCTGTATTTATGAGACTTACTATAAATTTATGAGACTTACTATTTATGAGACTTACTACGCTCATGAGTAATTTATTAAATAAAGCGTTAACTAAAATAATACATTTTAAGTTCGATCCTTTGTCTCGATGTTTAATTACTATTTATAACTGCGTTTCAAGTATTGCCAAGTTTCCAGGACGTCCTAAGATGATATTTAACTCTTATCCTATAAGAAGTTACCAAGTGCAATCACCTTCATTATTAGTTTTGTGATTATGAATTTATACATATGTTGTTGGTAAGAGATTTTACGCCTAGTGTGGGATTGCCGATTATTATCTAACTAATTAATTAGTTATCAAATTTCAAATAATTGGATATTTATCGAATTAAATAAGTAGATAATTTCTAAATACGAATTTTCATGTGAGTAACTAATTATTTTCAAATATGTATGATTATGTAATTAAGTATATATTTCCATTATTTATGAAAGAGAATTCTAATATAAAACAACTAATGCTGTTGTTAATGAAATATCACAAAATGACATAAATGCAGTTACCTCCAATTAATTTGCTGTTAAGAGAATTTGTTTCACTTCGAGACCAATGATCATTACAGTCTTATTACTAAGCTATTTTATTACTATCTCGCGATTTTAAATTTAACGCACTTTTTGTCTATTACTTGGTGTGTATAAATTCTGTATTTCATATACAGGGCAGCGCAAAAGTTCTTGAACACATTTCCGATTATTGACAGAAACTCCAGAAGGAGAATTTTAAACTGTGCTACGCGTTTCCTAACTAAACTAAAATTTAGCATCCTATGTAGTATATGGTTCCTATTCTTAAGCCATTGTCGAACAGGGATAAGGAATAAGGGCCTAGATCGTAAGCCCTTAAGTGCCTGAAGTAAGTATGCCTGAAGGTCTTCATATGAATGCTTTGCAACCGAAATTCTTTGGGAAAAAGTTGTGGGATTAATAGGAACAAACTCGTCGTCTACTAAATAATTATTCATAATGAGTCGTCGTTTTTATTAACAGACAACTTCATTGTAAAATGTAGCCAGTCACATAGATTTAGAATCATTAATAGTCAACGTCTGCTTAAAATGGTTAATTTTCATGTTACAGAGACTAACAGGGCCGTAATTCCTGTTTTCTTTACAATTTTTGTCTTTTACCACTCCCAATTTTACCTTCTCTTAGAGTACGAGTTCTCCGGAGGAAGAGCACCCTCGATTGATGAGAGGAGGTGGTGCTGCTCCACTGCTCCCACCTTCCTCTGGTGCCGGATCCTCACTTTTCCTCTACCTCAAATGCATAAAATATTGTCAATCATATAATCGTTAGTATTATTAATGGTTAAACGTTTTCGTAAAATGGTCAGTTTCATATTACATCGACGTACAGTTCCGTAATTCCCGTTTTTTTCACAGTTTTTTGTTTTTAATACCCATTTTTGCGGCACTCGCACGGCTAAACCATTAATCGGAGAAAAAAAATTCACTACATAAAATGTAGAAAATTTCATTTTCTTTAATTCCTATAATGTTGACTTTCACTCAAAATGCATAGTTTTGGAGTTATTTTTAAAAAACTGGGAAAAGTCCGTTTTTTTTTCAGGTTTTTTTTGTAAAAAAACGTATTTTCCGAGAAAAATTTTGTTGGAAAACTTCAGATTCGTATTCAGTGCCCCAAAAACATAAAGGAACCAAATATCAAAACTACACCAAAACGTTCCTTTATTTTCTACCAAATGACTGGACTATAAGTCAAACTTACATTAAAGAAAAAAGTGTTTACATTGCTTTGCCAGAGCCGCTGGAGCCAGTTCTCTTTCACGACAGGTAGCGGTAAGATGTGGTTCTTTCATAGGGGAAGTACATAGGGCTGTACCTTTTGCACAGTTCATAGATGTTGGGTGGATAGTTCCTGGTGCTCATGCACCATGACTTACAGTTCACAGTAGGACTGCCCATTGATTAAAACCGCGCCGAAACCGGGTGTCCCGCGATTTTCGTGCGACAGATGGCGCCACGAAAATGGAAGTAACTTAAGCCACACTGACCTACAAGGGGCTACAACCAGAAATAACAAACTTGACAACTGGAAGGTACTTCATAATGATTAGAAATGGAAAACTATACTAAAGTTAAAGTAAAAGTAAAGTACGGTAGGAATGATAGATTTAGGGTTTAAAAAAAGGGATTTCCATTTGCTTATAAGTTAGGTATTAAGATTAAGGCTGAATAAGAAAAATAAAAATGAAGGTATAATTAGTAAAAACAATACAATTGGTTACAATTAGGTTAAGCTTGATAATTCCATTAATAATTCATAAATCTTTCGCAGATTCCGTAGTAGCCTTGGACGATTTAAAATATTTGCGAGCCATGATGGTGGAGGGGAAGCAAGAAACCGTATTCGCCAAGCAGCAGTTACTGGACAATGGAAGTAATAGTGGCTGGGGGGAGCCTGGGTGCCACATGGACACAGACCGGTGTCTGTGCGATTGAAATATTTAAGGTACGTCTTCAAGGGACCATGTCCCGTCAGCTGTGGTGGGTGGGGAGAGGTTAAGCAGATTTCTTGACACTTTTGGGACAAGATCATAAGTGTGTCGTCCTTTGTCTGAATAATCCCAGTTGTCTTTCCACTGGGGTATGATTTTTGTGTTTAACACTCTGAGAATGTGTGAGGGGGGGAACCGGGAAGAAGAAATCCACTGTGGGTCTTACCGTAGCATCCTTTGCTAGGCGATCCGCCAGTTCATTACCTCTGATTCCTATGTGTGCCTTCACATGGCCCAGGGATACCTGTCGGTATAGTTTTTGAAGAATTAATTTTATTTGTAGCACTATTGGTTGTTTAGTCCTGTGGACAAATATTGCTTGGGGATTCTTTGATTACCCAATGAACAATTCATATGCTGCAATCTCTGCAAAAAGGCAAATGCCAAGAACTTTACTATTACTTATAGAGTTTAAGTTAAGATGTACTCTTTTATTCCAGTTAGAATTTCGATCACGCTTATTTTATTTAATCACCTGCTTAAACCTAACCGCCAAATAAGGAAGTGGGGGTTCACGATAAGCGATCGCTGAAGATAAGCGACCAAACCAGGCCACATTTTAGATGTCTGGTTTGATCGCTTATGGGATGTATAACCAATTACACTAGTCAACAGAAATTTGGTATTTGATTTGTAATGAAAAATTTTATATGTATTTTTGCATGTAGAATCCGAATCTGCTATCACAAATGTTCTATCACTTAATATTTGTGACTTATTTGTGACTTATTTCCGACAGGTATCCCTGATACAGGTTTTCCAAAATTTAAAAATCTAAATTTGAAATACACGGTAAAATACGTGGTGAAATGTAAATTTTAATTTACACTTTGTGGTCAAATAATGAGGAAATGAATGACTATGTAGATTAAAACATTTATTTGGATGCATTCTGATATCGAGAAAGACATAATCCTATTTTGAAAAATAACATTGTTATTATCAACATTATGGTTTATTGTGCAGCAGTTTCTTGATCGCATTAGTTCATACAGTTTTTGTTAAATAATCAAGAAAACATTTTTTCTGATGAATACTGTTTTTTTTGTATTTTAAACGGTCAAGTTTTGTTAAATATGTCACTGTTGACCTTACGTAACTGCTGTGTATCTAATAAATATGCAGTGATTGAGAAAATGTAATTATTCCACCGAGTTTGGCATCCTAAAATCAGATAACCTTTACACAGGGGCTCGGACATCATCTGAACAAGTTTGCATGTATTCTTGGACAGATGCTGTCCGAGCCCCCGTGTAAATGTTAAATGCACCCATTTATAAGTCAGATACAGAAAAAAAGTTAAAATTTGTTGACTGGTGTTCTTTTTCATTGCACAAATCTCGTCAGCAATATGCAACCAATTAAAGTTTTTTCAAGGAAGAATTTTCGAAAGCTGACACATGCAATGTAAGTGAATTGTTATTTTTTTTTTAACGTAGCATTTATAAATAAAAGGTCCTGCTTTTCAATTAATTTAACTTTCGATAGAATTTCTGAGAAAGTTTTTAGAATGAATTATGCAGATATTGTGTATGCTTGACTTATCGAAAGCTTTTATAGGCCGTTTTTAGTGAGTTTGAATATATCTTTTTTTCCGATAAGCAAAAATGTAATTAATTGTTTTTTTAACATTTTAAGATATGGTACAATCGAACTGGTCTAACAATGAAGGGTACTCAATTGGTTGTCATGCAAATGAAAGAAGTGAGCACGGTTGCCAGTTTGGCCTTTTTTTTATTCAAAAATTTCGAATTCATACCAGAAATTCTGAAAGAAGATATTTTTCTTTAAGCAAAAACGAAATGGCTATTATTAAATAAAAGAAAGCTATATTATAAGGAATTTCTGGTATGAATGCAAAATTTCGGAATTTAAAAAAAAGGCCTAACTGGCAACCCTGGTAGTGGGCACTAATCGATAGTACCCATCGAGTTTGTATAAAGTATGATGCCTTTTATTTTGAAAATTCTTCTATGTGGAGAAATGTTAGGTCAACGTTTCAGCAAACCTCATAGTAGCCTATGTTGCTTCAGGAAATAAGATTTGTGACAGACTATATGAAACGAAGGAGAATCCCCAGAAAAGTTTTATTCACACATATTATTTTTATTTACTATCATTACTAATGCTATTATTTATCACACATTTTTATAAAACCTCACACATTTGTATTGTGTCATAAATAGGAAGTTCGAGATGAAATAATACTGTTAAAATAAATTTAAACATGATAGAAAGTCACAAAGAAGAAGAAACTTAAGCTATAAGCGTGTCAGGAAGAACTAAAAAAATGCTTCTAGTTCCGTTTCCGAAAAGTTGCGACAGATAAACTAGCGCCCTCAAGCGTTACTCGAGATGCTGTTGCAAATGAGTCTACTACTAAAGTAAATATACCCATGTTTATAAATGTAATATAACGTCAAAACCACGAAGGTGCCATCTATTCGCAAGTGCCGTTTTGTTATTTATGTGCATCAGGCTCCATAAGATGTCAATTTTAAACAGTAGAAATAATGAAAAATATGACAAACGACAGTAAGAAAATATTTTTTTGAAAAAGTAAATATTACTACTTTACAAAGTGAAAGATATTGTTAAAACCAATAAAATACCGTCTTTATTCAAATGTCCTTATTTTTTATGTGCATCAGTTCAGGACGATGGCAAGAAACAGTAGAAAATATGAAAAAAAAAGAAAAATGACCTTCATAAAATATATATTTAAGGTAATAAATATTTGTTTAAGAGAAAATACATTCATAAAGATGAATGTACCGTGTATCCGTAGATATCCTGATTTTTGTAACTCCATCGGTGCTCGTGTAATCACATTTTGAGCGGTAGAAACAAACGGATATATTTTTTTTCCTTTCTGCTTGAAGTTTCATGTTTCTTCCGAACATGCATGGAAGCGATTACGACGTCTAATAGCTGAAAAGTCAAAGCCAGAAACAAACATCTTTCTTTTATTAATATACATACATGTATTAATTCAAATGCAGAGTTATTTAACTATTTCCGTTTATTTATTTAATATCTCGTAGTCTTTTTTTTTACGTAAATTTCAACTGCGAGACATCTTACAAAACAATAAACAGACAAAAAAAAATGTTTACTTCAGTGTATATGTTAACTTAATAATAATTGCAATTAATAAACAGTAATATATAATATACAATTTATTATACCGATACACATATCATAGTAATACAAGTAGTGCATATCTAAATAAATAATATACATCTTCTGTGCTACATTAAATACTTGTTTGATTTACAACAAAATCAGCAATTTTACATTAATCACATTAAGTAACTAACAGGCATTATTCTTTTCAACGAAATCCCCAATGCTGTAAAACTGTTATATTGGTGGTTCCCAACATGTGCTCCACTGGCCTTAAAACCTCTGTATGAATTACTCAACCAATCGAGAGCAATAAATAAAGATTGCATAAGATTAAACATTAAGAATATTATTTAAAACTTTTGCTTTCCTCAACATTACATCTCTTGGAAGTGGGAATTCTGCACTTTTACAACAACGAAATTAAAATGCTGTCTCTTAAATGTAAAAACCAGCCATTCGCATATAAATATGTATATATATTATAATTTAGAACAGATATAATAAAACTGTGCAAAACATGCAACGACAGGTGCCTCGTTGTCAGTTTATACGTTATTTTATAGAGATTATTGTTGCTCTCCCAAAAGCATTTTAGAAGAATTTTTATATATGGAAAAGCTTTCATATTATCATATTATTGAAAGCAGTTGAGAATAAATCGAATACTATGGTAAATTTCTTGAAAAAAAATTTAATAAAATTTAATTGAGGAAAAATTGCTCAATTGTTTAAATATAACTTTATTTTACAATAAAAACCATTCAATCACATAAATAATCGACAATATAAAAACCGATAATTACAATACAATACAAAGAAATATATTCAATAAAGTGAGATTTTCAAAATCAAATAAATCTGAAAAAATACATAGCCAAATAACAAGAAACTACGATGCAGAATAATAAATAAATAAAAAATAACATGACATTGTAAAGCAGTGGTTAAAATTGCGATAATAGATGCACGATTTAACAGTAAGCATTACAACAGCATGGGTGACAATATACACAGGGTATCTCTTTTTATCTTTGACCACTAATTTCTAAACGATTTGTTATAAAGGTATAGTTCCAGCTGCAAAAATGTTTCAAATGTTGTTGTAGGTCAAAATAATATATTTTTAAATTATGAAAATTTAAATATTTTTATTGATCCTTGATCCTATAAGTTATATGTAGGAAAAAATTATCCATTCTTTAGGATGTAAAACTGCAAAAGCCTTATCTTCTACATTCAAACCTTACCAAGTTATAATGCATTGGGTTTTATTCCTTTTCAAATTTGTATTAATTTACAGCACTACGAACGGAAAAACGCGTTTTTAATTCCGGAAAACGCTGAAAATTCATAAAATGCAAAGTATTATTACTCGGTAAGGATTGATCATACAGAAATGGAATTTTTAATTTTTATTTGTTAGAGAATGGAAAAGAATTTCCTTAAACTTTCTTTTGAATCCCACAATAGCCGAAATCATATCAGTGCTACGAGACCCGTAATAGCTGTCTATATCTGAAAGGAGTTTTCCTTCTCCTTAAATGGGTTGGTGTGCTGGCAAGGAGATGGTTTCTCTCAGTGATGGATGTGGTCGATAGCACAGAAAGAAAAACAAGAGTTTTTTTTTTTAGTATATGGAGCAATGTTCACAATGATAAACAGAAGGGCGTAACACCTGTAGAAATTTGAATAAAAGCAGATAACAGTATTGTCTTTTCCTCTATTTATCAATCAAAAAAGGAGGAAGGAAAAAATAGAGAATTTTGGGCTATTTTATTGGGATTTTATGGTCATTCAGTGTATTAAAGCTTGGGATTTAAAGAGTTAATGTAATTTATAGGACCCATTCACGTATGAAAATTTCAGTTTCGTAGCTTTAAAAAATCGTATGACGTAAATGGCTTTTACCATGATAAAAAACAACATTTCAAACATTTTTTTTTTTTTTTTTAACTGGAACTATATTTCTAAAAGTAATTATTTAGGAATTAGATAATGGTCAACGTTAAAAAATGAAACCCTGTCTATATATCAGTAATACATCAGTAATATATTTGGAAATACTTAATATACAGAATAATATAGTGCTGATAATTTACATTTGTATACAGAAGAAGGTGTTCAATATGAAAACGTACACTTTTAATTTCACTTAATTTACACTTTTTTGTGTTGAGTTGAACCAACATTTGATGCTGCAGTAGTTGCAACCATAAAACGGTGAAATCTCGTTCTAACATTTGGAGCTCCAAATGTACCAAAACTCCAAAAGTTGGAACGAGATTTCGCTATCTTACGATTGCAGCTACTACATTACCAAAATTTAGTGCAGCCTATCACAAAAATGCCGAAATTGTTTAACAGTGTAAAATGATGATGTTGATGATATTATTAGTGTTTTTCGGTTTTTAAATTAGTATTACCACAAAAAAAACTCGATTGCATTTCAGAGTACATGATTGTATTATCACTCAATTAAATTATATCTGTTTGTACAATCACAACAATTCCATTCATTTTCACGGAGTCTGAAACACCTTTTTACTTTTTTGAGATTTATCTTTTAATTTTTGCTGAGTCGCGACTACTTCCAGATTTCCTTACTGACATAGCACTAATGCGCAAGCTTAATTCATCTGCATTTATTATACCATCAATTTTCAACCATGCCGAACAACATATAATCGTTTTAATACTACATTTCAGGTTACGAAAAGTACTTTGAAGTGATTGACAAACCATTTCAACAGAATCTGCGTTTAGAATATTACAATTATGAGTTGCTTTATATAACCTGGACATGTTTAGATGTTCATCAATCATTTTCTCTGTTTTATAGAAGCTATTTCCCCCAGCATTATCCAAGAAAAAGAGGCAGGCATTCAAGTTCATATGTTTAATAATTTTCTGAAACCAAAAACAACAGAGTTAAATATAATATAGGAGAAAATTTATATAAAAAAGTGATACAATAAAGAATGTGACTGTAACGTTATCCTGTCTTAAACGAAAAATATCACGGTTCTAGCGAAAAGAATGCCATGCAACTGTAAGACGATATACTGTCTAAATGGAATTTTTAAGGTCTTTTGTGATATCTCTATTACAGGTTTTACTGTATATTCAAAAAGGAACAAGTTGAACTCCGAATTTAGAATATTAAACATATTTAACGTAATGCAATACTTTATTATAATTAAACAACAGCATTATGAACCATAAATAACATGAAATTAATATTTTAGACAATTCAAGACATTAAAAAAAATTAACGTTACACAATACTTTATTAAAAATTATTAATTATGAGAATTATGAACCATAAATATTTTTTTTCAATCTTCATGCATGTACGGTAATATGTTAACTTTTCATACAACGTTTAATATTAATAATAATAATAATAATAACAATAATAATAATAAAACTACGTTAAAATGGCGTATTGCAAACTTTTCATACAACTGATTGTAAAGGAATAAATATTAATGTGTTATTTGGGCTTGTTATTAAATTTTATTAATCAAGGAACAAACTCCACAAACATTGGACACCAACCACAAAACTACTACGAATAATAACTAGTCGTTGGGGGTCACCGTAATACTTACCCATCATGGATATGCATAATATAAAATATAAAAATAAAACATGCGTAAACTATTTATAAAATCCATTGCAATTCGAATAAAATTGTGGCTTGATGACGCGATAAACTTTAAATGCTCTATTACTGAATTGCGTAAAAGAAACATCCTTATAACTCCAAAAATGATAATCCTATTAACTAACGGTTTACTGAGGATTTCGCGATAAAGCGTCTCATTTCCAATTAAAATATATCTTTGAATTGAAATTTGAATGAAATACAGGGTCGTGAAAAATTGAAGAGAGTGGAAAATAAGATTACAAATATCTCGGCAACTCCTTATCCGATCAACTTCATTCTTATGCAAAATTAATGTTTTTTTTTTTATTGTCTTTTATATTCACTCCTTAAAACAAACAATTTCGAAAATTTTTATGTACCTTTTATCAGAACGAATATTTCGAGAGTCCGAAAAAAATAATTCCGGATAATCGAGGTTACTGAAACTCAACAAGCTGCTTCCCATAATTACATACTAAGTACATACCAAATTTCAAGTCTCTATCTCAATTTGTTCGGGAGGTAGAGTGTTTACAGACACACAGACATACAGACACACAGACACACAGACGGACGGCCAATTTTTTTTTCTAGAAATATGTTTTTCGGAACCTCCAGTATCTGAAACGTGCAAATCCGTCAATTTTTTTTTTCGATTTTTAAAACGATTACAAAACTTACCCTATAATACGTATGATGGGTAAGTAATAAAAAAAATACAAAGGTTCAATGCGTATTATAGTGGATTATTACATTATTATACACTAGGATTTGTAATGTGTGGTTTTACAAGGCGTGAAGATGTATTATAACAGAAAAGCTTTATCTAAAGACAGAAGTTTGGAAGTGGGATTCTAATCCCGTATTTAGAACGTTTAGAAAAGAAATTTCATTGTTAAATTCAGTGTCGCATCAGTCCAGTGTATGTAAGTATCAATGGAATCGGTGATATTTAAAGTAAAAGAAATACAAATATCTTTACAGAACTTGTTTTAACTACTCCTTGCTTTAATCACCTGAGGAAGAGAATCGATATTAATTAAATGCTTTCACAACTAATAGTTGTATTTTATATTCATTGTAGTAAACTGAATATTTTGTTCTACATATTTTTCAACTCCAATTAATAATATAATTTTATATACTAGTTTGGTTTATCAGGATGGGAATTAACTTTTGACTTTTAAAATACTTTTTCTTTTATATTTTTGTTAATCCATGTGCAGGACAATGTTTTCTAACTCTAGTGCATGAAAAGACACATCCATGTATTATGAAATAACATTTGGATAGGATGTTTAATGTTATTGAAACATGTTGGAACTTGTACGTCAAACGTGACAAATGAGGTGCGTTCGTCCTATAACTAGTTTTATAAATATTCAGATCTTAGTGTAAGAGCTGTTGCACGCTTATGATAAAATGCATGAATACAAAATTCATTTTATGTGCAGATTTTCATATTAGAGATATTAATTTTATTTTATGAAATTGAGTTTCAATACACATTTACAAACAATTAATTACAATTCTGTTACATTAAAATTATACTATGCGCAAATATCCAATACAAAACAATGTAAAAAAAACATAGTTATTATTTCACTAAAAAAATTAATTATATCGTCTGTTATTATGATATAATTAATTTCCGCAATAAAATAAATATTTTTTAAGTTGGCAATATTTTATCTTTTGTTGACATTTACTGAAAAATACCAAATGGAAATTTAAGCTTAGCTTTGAAAATTTCAGAACTTGAAATCCATATTAAGGCTATTTTTCTATCTAATATCTGTTTCTCCACAAACATCTAACCAAAAAACCAAAAAACTGTCGGTAGTTTATATGAATGATATAATGAAACGATTTTAGTATACAAATTCAGTTTTTAAATTCAGTAATACGGAAATAATGGGTCTCCAACTTAAATAGGACGTAATCACCATGGCAATCTATAGTCATTACCTATCATGGGATATCATTGAATTAATTAAGTAGGATAGAATTTAATAGAATGAAGAAAACTTTTATTGCTATCTTTTTAAGTTTCGATTGGATTTTCATAAAGTTTGAAATTAGAAAATTCTGCAACGATTATAAATATATAAAATTTAAAACCATTGGGTTGGGTAGTTTTTGCGCTGTTATATGCGGACAGACGGACGCACCAGAGGACGACTATAGGTGCTACGTATTTATATAATTACGAACGCACCTAAAAAATCAATGAATTAAGAATATTTTTGATATACTACAGACATGGCCTCATGAATTTATGAACGCCAATCTTCTCAAAAGAGACAGCTACTACAAATTACAATTCATAATTAAATTTAACTGCAGTATAAAGAAAGACAAATGTCTACTGTGAACAACCCAGAATATACGTTTTTCGGATGTTCTCAATACTTCAAAAACATTTTCATGCTGAACAACCCGGAATATACGTTCTTCGGATGTTATCAAATCTTCAATAAACATTTTCACGCTGAACAACCCGGAATATACGTTCTTCGGATGTTATCAATTCTTCAATAAACATTTTCATGATGAACAAGAAAGTTTAACAGACAAACATAATATATAAACAGCATTAACATTAACATTAAAATTAATATTATTTTGCTACTTTTGGATGTATAAATTGAGTTACGCAGTTGCAAATGTTAGGATGAGAATTTATAACAGCTAAAATAAGAACGAAAAATTATCCATCAAGTATAAATTATGTAACACTTTCCAAAACGCACAAAATAATTTTATAAATATTTACTGTTTAATACGGTGAAATACGATAATAAGCAAAGAATTTGGAAAACGCATAACATATTTAAAAACCCAATTTTAGGAATTATCAACAGTATTCGAAAAAATATCCGAATTCTTTTGTGCAGCACTGTATATGATCTATGTATATGTATACACATCTACTTATAATAAAATGCTATGTAACCATGCTGGTTCTAACCACTCTCGTTTGCGAATCGACCGTACCTAAACGCCATGTTAGGGTTCATGAAAAACATACGGTAACATATAACAGCTAAATGATATTTTTTTCTACTTAAAATCATGTCTGTTCAGCATATTTTCATATAAAACATGTATATAACATCCAAGTATAATGTTTGCCGTTCTAAATTCAAAATTACCAGAATAAACATCCGTGTACCAGATATCAGTACAAAAACCCTTAACGGGTTAAAAGTTGTGACGCAGCACTTTGTTTTGGCTCTATAAATTTTAAATATCGGTCTTAAAAGCAATGATATCAAATTTAAGTGACGCTATGTTAATAATTTTTTTTTAAATCATAATTTTCTTTTTAGTTTTATTTATATTCACAGGTGCAATTATTATCTTAATATGAAAAAAATATATAGAATTTATTCGCTGATGCTTTTTCATTCACATCTCTCATGAATTCAAAATATGGGTTTTAAAAGAAATGATATCAAAATTTGAGTGACACCTTGACGTGAATTTAATAGGACACTTTTAAAATTCAATTTAAATTATTTTTGGTTTGTCTTCTAAAGTATATTTACACATACAAACAATACTTTTAATTTTTCAATACACTTTTAAATATATTACTTTCACTGAGCCTATATTATGTATTGAAATGTATTTATTTCAATAAATTGATTTATCTTCTGTGCCACGCTATCCAAAATCATAAGTAAAATTTATGTAAATGATTATTTTGCGTCATAGTATCCAAACAAAGGGAAATGTATTCAAGTGGATAATATGACGCAAAATAATCATTTATACATAAATTTTACTTATGATTTTGGATAGCGTGGCACAGAAGAAAAATCAATTTATTGAAATAAATACATTTCAATACATAATATAGGCTCAGTGAAAGTAATATATTTAAAAGTGTATTGAAAAATTAAAAGTATTGTTTGTATGTGTAAATATACTTTAGAAGACAAACCAAAAATAATTTAAATTGAATTTTAAAAGTGTCCTGTTAAATTCACGTCAAGGTGTCACTCAAATTTTGATATCATTTCTTTTAAAACCCATATTTTGAATTCATGAGAGATGTGAATGAAAAAGCATCAGCGAATAAATTCTATATATCTTTTTCATATTAAGATATTAAGATAATAATTGCACCTGTGAATATAAATAAAACTAAAAAGAAAATTATGATTTTAAAAAAAATTATTAACATAGCGTCACTTAAATTTGATATCATTGCTTTTAAGACCGATATTTAAAATTTATAGAGCCAAAACAAAGTGCTGCGTCACAACTTTTAACCCGTTAAGGGTTTTTGTACTGATATCATTACTTTTTTAAGGTTATTGATGAAAATGTCAATTAGTCAAAATTAAGCATATATAAATTAATCATTAGAATAAAATTTTAAAGAAATGCTAAAAAAGACCCCTTGGACCCCAATCAAAATATGAGGGTGGTGGCCCAGGGAGAGGAATCCAAGACTAAACTTTTAAATTATACAGCGAGAGAGTAACACAATTAGAAGTATGAAAATGCATGACAAAATCCGATTGTTCCATCTTCCTCCGCCAAAGGGCGCAATCTTTCCTATCCAAACATAGCTGAAAATTTTCAGGCTGTCGATTCCGAGTCAAAGGAGTCATACCTCGTCGTGATCGGTCCCATAGAAACCGATAGGAAAGTGCCCCCTGGGGGTGAAACTTGGAACTAAAATGATATATCCTGTCGATGAATCAAACTACATTGTGATGGGACCTATAGAAAAAGAGTTAGCTACAAAATCTGTTTGTTCCATCTTCCAACACTAGAGGGCGCACTCTGTTCTATACAAACATAGCTGAAATGTTTGAGGCTGTCGATTTCGAGTCAAATGAGCCATACCTCGTCGTGATCGGGCCCATAGAATCCGAGATAGAAAAGCGCCCCCTGGTGGTGAAAATTGAAATTAAAATCGATATATCCTGTCGATGCCGAGTCGAATAAATTAAACTGCATTGTGATGGGACCCATAGCTACAAAATCCGTTAGTTCCATCTTCCACCGCCAGGGGGCGCACTCTGTTCTATACAAACATAGCTGAAATCTTTGAGGCTGTCGATTTGGAGTCGAATGAGCCATACCTCGTCGTGATCGGTCCCATAGAACCCGATAGGAAAGCGCCCCTGGTGGTGAAACTTGGAACTAAAATCGATATATCCTGTCGATGTCGAGTCGATGAATCAAACTACATTGTGATGGGACCTATAGAAATAGAGTTAGCTACAGAATCTGGTAGTTCCATCTTCCACCACTAGAGGGCGCACTTTGTTCTATACAAACATAGCTGAAATGTTTGAGGCTGTCGATTTCGAGTCGAATGAGCTACACCTCGTCGTGATCGGGCCCATAGAATCCGAGATAGGAAAGCGCCCCCTGGTGGTGAAAATTGAAATTAAAATCGATATATCCTGTCGATGCCGAGTCGAATAAATTAAACTGCATTGTAATGGGACCAATAGCTACAAAATCCGTTAGTTCCATCTTCCACCGCCAGGGGGCACACTCTGTTCTATACAAACATAGCTGAAATCTTTGAGGCTGTCGATTTGGAGTCGAATGAGCCATACCTCGTCGTGATCGGTCCCATAGAACCCGATAGGAAAGCGCCCCCTGGTGGTGAAACTTGGAACTAAAATCGATATATCCTGTCGATGTCGAGTCGATGAATCAAACTACATTGTGATGGGACCTATAGAAATAAGAGTTAGCTACAAAATCTGTTAGTTCCATCTTCCACCACTAGAGGGCGCACTCTGTTCTATACAAACATAGCTGAAATGTTTGAGGCTGTCGATTTCGAGTCGAATGAGCCATACCTCGTCGTGATCGGTCCCATAGAACCCGATAGGAAAGCGCCCCCTGGTGGTGAAACTTGGAACTAAAATCGATATACCCTGTCGATGTCCAGTCGATGAATCAAACTACATTGTGATGGGACCTATAGAAATAGAGTTAGCTACAAAATCTGTTAGTTCCATCTTCCACCACTAGAAGGCGCACTCTGTTCTATACAAACATAGCTCAAATGTTTGAGGCTGTCGATTTCGAGTCGAATAAGCCATACCTCGTCGTGATCGGGCCCATAGAATACGAGATGGGAAAGCGCCCCCTGGTGGTGAAATTTGGAATTAAAATCGATATATCCTGTCGATGCCGAGTCGAATAAATTAAACTGAATTGTGATGGGACTCATAGCTACAAAATCTGTTAGTTCCATCTTCCACCACCAGGGGACGCACTCTGTTCTATACAAACATAGCTGAAATCTTTGAAGCTGTCGATTTGGAGTCGAATGAGCCATACCTCGTCGTGATTGGGCCCATAGAACCCAAGATAGGAAAGCGTCCCCTGATGGTGAATTTTGGAACTAAAATCGATATATCCTGTCGATGAATCAAACTACATTGTGATGGGACCCATAGAACTCGAGTTAGCTACAAAATCCGTTAGTTCCATCTTTCACCACTAGAGGGCGCACTCTGTTCTATACAAACATAGCTGAAATCTTTGAGGCTGTCGATTTGGAGTCGAATGAGCCATACCTCGTCGTGATCGGTCCCATAGAACCCGATAGGAAAGCGCCCCTGGTGGTGAAACTTGGAACTAAAATCGATATATCCTGTCGATGTCGAGTCGATGAATCAAACTACATTGTGATGGGACCTATAGAAATAGAGTTAGCTACAGAATCTGGTAGTTCCATCTTCCACCACCAGAGGGCGCACTTTGTTCTATACAAACATAGCTGAAATGTTTGAGGCTGTCGATTTCGAGTCGAATGAGCTACACCTCGTCGTGATCGGGCCCATAGAATCCGAGATAGGAAAGCGCCCCCTGGTGGTGAAAATTGAAATTAAAATCGATATATCCTGTCGATGCCGAGTCGAATAAATTAAACTGCATTGTGATGGGACCAATAGCTACAAAATCCGTTAGTTCCATCTTCCACCGCCAGGGGGCACACTCTGTTCTATACAAACATAGCTGAAATCTTTGAGGCTGTCGATTTGGAGTCGAATGAGCCATACCTCGTCGTGATCGGTCCCATAGAACCCGATAGGAAAGCGCCCCCTGGTGGTGAAACTTGGAACTAAAATCGATATATCCTGTCGATGTCGAGTCGATGAATCAAACTACATTGTGATGGGACCTATAGAAATAAGAGTTAGCTACAAAATCTGTTAGTTCCATCTTCCACCACTAGAGGGCGCACTCTGTTCTATACAAACATAGCTGAAATGTTTGAGGCTGTCGATTTCGAGTCGAATGAGCCATACCTCGTCGTGATCGGTCCCATAGAACCCGATAGGAAAGCGCCCCCTGGTGGTGAAACTTGGAACTAAAATCGATATACCCTGTCGATGTCCAGTCGATGAATCAAACTACATTGTGATGGGACCTATAGAAATAGAGTTAGCTACAAAATCTGTTAGTTCCATCTTCCACCACTAGAAGGCGCACTCTGTTCTATACAAACATAGCTCAAATGTTTGAGGCTGTCGATTTCGAGTCGAATAAGCCATACCTCGTCGTGATCGGGCCCATAGAATACGAGATGGGAAAGCGCCCCCTGGTGGTGAAATTTGGAATTAAAATCGATATATCCTGTCGATGCCGAGTCGAATAAATTAAACTGCATTGTGATGGGACTCATAGCTACAAAATCTGTTAGTTCCATCTTCCACCACCAGGGGACGCACTCTGTTCTATACGAACATAGCTGAAATCTTTGAAGCTGTCGATTTGGAGTCGAATGAGCCATACCTCGTCGTGATTGGGCCCATAGAACCCAAGATAGGAAAGCGTCCCCTGATGGTGAATTTTGGAACTAAAATCGATATATCCTGTCGATGAATCAAACTACATTGTGATGGGACCCATAGAACTCGAGTTAGCTACAAAATCCGTTAGTTCCATCTTTCACCACTAGAGGGCGCACTCTGTTCTATACAAACATAGCTGAAATCTTTGAGGCTGTCCATTTGGAGTAGAATGAGCCATACCTCGTCGTGATCGGGTCTATAGATCCCGAGATAGGAAAGCGCCCCCTGGTAGTGAAACTTGGAATTAAAATCAATATATCCTGTCGATGCCGAGTCGAATAAATTAAGCTGCATTGTGATGGGACCCATAGAACTCGAGTTAGCTCCAAAATCCGTTAGTTCTATCTTCCACCACCAGGGGGCACACTCTGTTCTACAGACATAGCTGAAATGTTCGAGGTGTCGATTTCAAGTCGAATGAGGCGTTCAGCGTTGTGTTCGGGCACATAGAACCCGAGATAGAAAAGCATCCCCTGGTGGTGAAACTTGGAACTAAAATCGATATATCCTGTCGGTGTTGAGTCGAAGCAAACTGCATTGTGATCGGACCCATAGAACTCGAGTTAGCTGCAAAATCCGTTAGTTCCATCTCCCACCATCAGGGGGCGCACTCTGTACTATGCAGACATAGCTGAAATCTTTGAGGCTGTGGATTTCAAGTCGAATAAGCCATACTGCGTGGTGATTGGGCACATAGAACCCGAGAGAGAAAAGCGGCCCCTGGTGGTGAATTTTGAAACTAAAATCAATATATGCTGTCGATGTCGAGTCGAATAAATTAAACTGCATTAGATACCAATTAATCTCGGAAAAAATTGCAAATTTCGTCATTTGGCAGCGTAAAAATCATGAATTTCATCGATCGGCACAGAGAAAACATGTATTTTGTCGATAGGGGGAGAAAAGATCATAAATTTCGTCGAACAGGCGGATAAAAATCATGACTTTCATTTGTTAGCGCATGAAAAACACAAATTTCATCAAACGCTCGCATAAAAATAAAAAAATTCGTTGATCGGGCATGAAAAAACATTAATTTCGTCAAGTTTGCATGTAAAAATCACAAATTTCATCAAACCGTAGCATAAAAATCAAGACTTTTGGCAATCGAGTGATAAAAAAAAAATTTGTCAATCCGGCCCGTAAAAAGTATGAATTTTGTCGATGAGGTGCGTAAAAATTGTCAAGTCGAATGAATTAAACTGCATTAGATACCAATTAGTCTCTGAAAAAATTGCAAATTTCATCATTTTGCAGCATAAAAATCAGGAACTTCGTTGATCAATGTGCAAAAATCATGAATTTCATCGATCGGCACAGAAAAAACTTGAATTTTCTCGATAGGGGGAGAAAAGATCATAAATTTTGTCAAACAGGCGGGTAAAAATCATTAATTTCATTTATTAGCGCATAAAAATCGCAAATTTCATCTAACGGTCGCATGAAAATCAAAAAATTCGGTGATCGGGTATGAAAAAATGATTAATTTCGTAAAGTTTGCACATAAAAACAGAAATTTTATCAAACGGGTGCATAAAAATCAAGAATTTTGGCAATCGGGTGATAAAAGTTTTTTTGTCAATCCGGCCCGTAAAAAGTATGAATTTTGTCGATGAGGTGCATAAAAATTGTTGAGTCGAATGAATTAAACTGCATTAGATACCGATTAGTCTCTGAAAAAATTGCAAATTTCGTCATTTTGCAGCATAAAAATCAGGAATTTCGTAGATCAATGTGCAAAAATCATGAATTTCATCGATAGGAACAGAAGAAACATGAATTTTCTCGATAGGGGGAGAAAATGTTATAAATTTCGTCAAACAGGCGGGTAAAAATCATGAATTTCATTTATTAGCGCATGAAAAACGCAAATTTCATCAAACGCTTGCATAAAAAAAAAATTCGTTGATCGGGCATGAAAAAACTCTAATTTCGTTAAGTTTGCACGTAAAAATCCCAAATTTCATCAAACAGGTGCATAAAAATCAAGAATTTTGTCTATCGGGCGATAAAAAAATGTATTGTCAATCCGGTACATAAAAAGTATTGATTTTGTCGATGAGGTTAAAAATAAAGGTAATATGAGTCAAGGGGTCTAACCTTATGAGTCTCCTTATTTTCTTTCTTATTCGGATGCAAACAATTCATATTTTTAATCTGCATTTGGTCGAAAAATGCAGATTAAATATATTTTAAAAACGAGAAATTCGTAATTACATGTATAAAATTCGATTGGTATTTATTATTGGTATTTATGATTTCAAAATTTTTAATAAGAAATTGTTTTTTTGCTAGTATACAGTGGGCAAAGTCTCTAGCCATGCCAACCAACCAATCGGTTGCTTATGGATCTGCTTATGCTTATATCACTTATTCATATAGTTTAGCTTTGGCTTGGCTGTTATTATTTTGTCTTTGGCTTGCCTCTTATTAGTTTGTCTTGACTGCTAAATTTTTATATTTCACATTTCATAATTTTTATTGCAATACTTCAGGTAAGAATGCTTTTTAACTTGATTATTTCCTGTATTTATAATAATTTTTTGTTACTAACATTCTTATGTTTTAATGGGTGCAAAATTTAAAATTGGCGAAAAAGCTACTAAAGGTTCTTTATTTCAATAAATTGTTTTATCTTTTGTGCCATGCTGTCGAAAATTGAAAGAAAAATTTATGTAAAGGTTTATTTTGCATCATAGTATCCAAACTAAGTGAACTGTATGCAAATGGATAGTATGATGCAAAAAAAACCATTTACATAAATTTTTCTTTGAATTTTCGACAGCATGGCACAAAAGATAAATCAATTTATTGAAATAAATACATTTCAATGCATAATACAGGCTTATTGCAAGTGATATATTTAATGATGTATTGGAAAACTAAAATTATTGTTAGCATGTGTAAATATACATAAGGAGACAAACCAAAAATAAATTAAATTGGATTTTAAAACAAACCCATTAAAGTCACATGAAGGCGTCACTTGAATTTTGATATCATTTCTTTTAAAATTCATATTTTGAACTTATCAGAGATGTGAATGACAAGCATGTGCAAAAAACTTATATATATTTTTTCATGTAGAAAATAATATTTGCACCACTGAATATCAATATAACAATAGGGGGAAAAAAAGGGAAGATTTTTAATTTATAGCATACCGTCACTCAAAATTTGATGTCATTAATTTTAAGACCCGTATTTGAAATTCTTACAGACAAAAGGTAAAGTGCTGCGTCACAAACTTTAACCCGTTAAGTGTTTTTGCACTGATTATAAATACAGGAAATAATCAAGTTAAAAAGTATTCTTACCTGAAGTATTGTAATTAAATTGTGAAATATAAAAATTTAGCAGTCAAGACTAACTAACAAGAGGCAAGCCAAAGACAAACTAGTGACAGCCAAGCCGAAGTTATACGAATAAGCGATATAAGATATAAGCAGATCCATGTCCAGCAACAGATTGGTTGGTTGGCATGGCTAGAGGCTAGAGACTTTGTCCACTGTACACTAGCAAAAAAACAATTTTTTATTAAAAATTTTGAAATCATAAATACCAATATAATAAATATCAATCGAATTTTATACTTGTAATTACGAATTTCTCGTTTTTAAAATTAAAGATAAATCATTTTTCGACAAAATGCAGATTAAAAATACGAATTGTTTGCATCCGAACAAGAAAGAAAAAAATTTAACCATAATTTAATTTAATACATATTTTGGAATGCATAATAAACTGTTTCCGTATTAAAAAAAAAAAAAAAAGAATCTAAATAGTTTTTCAACGATATGGAGATGCTTTAACTTTTAACTGTAACCGTGATAGCCATGAACATCCTTACTGCGCAGTAATAAAAAAGGGTGAAAAGGCCGAAAATCTGTAATGTTAGTCTACCAGAAAAAGCATAAGAAAAGAGTCATATTTTGAAACTGGATTATATAAAAAACAAGAGTTTTCCTACGTTAGCTCAAAATCTTACACGCTTCATCTAAAACCGATTAATATAATATATTAATTTTAAAAAAATACTTCGAGCCGTTTTGGAGATAACGCCTCTGTGCCCATTACACCATTACATCTCCCATTTTCGCTTAAAAATTGCTTTCCAGATCTCAAAATCTACTGCATGTAGAAATCTATAAATTTCAGGATAGAGTTAGGCCATAGATATAAGACTAATGTGAAAAAATCGAAACGGTATGCCTCATATTTACTGAGATATTAAATGTGGGCGTTTCGATTTTCCTTTAAAGTCCTGCTAGCTGTATATATGAGAGTGACGGAATCTTCGGTTTTGGGCTTACGGTTTTCGGTTTTTCGCTGCGTCACTCAAGAAACTACCGTCTCTTATGATAAACAAACAACAATGCCATTCAGAACTAAAAATTCGACAATTGAATTTTACAAATGAACGACTCTTTGTACGCTTCATTAAAAAAATACAGGTTAACATCCTGTTGTGCTTTTAAAATATTGTTGTGAGCTCGGGGTTCGAAAGGACTGATGCCAATATATAAGAACAATAAAAAGGCTTTATTCACTATAAACAGTGCAATACGATCACAAATATCTTCTGAAAATTACAAGATATTCAGTAATCTTCAAATCCAATAAAAGCACAGCAAAATTTCACACAGAAACAATGCGTTCAATACGACGTATCAACGACAAAATCGATCCGAGAAACACAGTTCAATGCAAAGCCTCTCGTATGAATTCAATTGCAGTTGACAGACAACTAACTGAACTGAACTGATGGAGGTCCTTATATAGGTTTCAGAGATCTTTCCAGATTGTTCCAGAGCCTTCAGATGCTAGAAATTACCAGAAAGTGCTTTAACTTTCGATAGAGAATCCAAGCAAGAAAGGATCCCAATGTATAGGTATAAGGGGGGTGTGGTTGCACAAAAAGTCGCCAAATCCGTCGCCAACTTGGCGACCTTTGGCGATATATCGCCAAATTTGGCGACAAAAATAAGTCGCCAAAACCATCGCCAACTTGGCGAAAAACCCATTCCTTGGCGATTTTCCAATAGAACTCCATTATAAAACCGATGCTGTAAGGTTGTTTTTCTTGCAAAGCACCTGAGGCCTTTAGCATTGAGTTACATGATGCTCAATAGGAAATACATTAATAATACTGCAATTTTCACAATAATAAAATAAAATAAATTTAAACAAATGGAATATTTACAGATATATACAAAATTCATAACATTGCCCCCCTCTCAAGGACTGCACGTCCCGGGCAGTTCAACCTTTGATTGGAAAGCAAACCCGTTACCAACAAATGCTATACTATTCAAAACACATTCATAATGCTGAATTATACAAAATATACACTTATTTAAAAATAAAATTAAATTAAAGCATAGACATTATTACATACAAGTATTTAAATAATAATAACAATAATAATGATAATGCTAAGCAAAATAAATAATTACATTAATTTATATACAAGACCATGGTCATACTAATTTACATTATTTACATTACACTATTTACAACCAATGAACTAAATACTATGGCCATAGTATGGAGCCAGCCTATCGTAATGAACGACTCTAGGCTTCGAATTTGGTGACTTTCGGATCCGAATTACGACATCGTTCAGTCTGTTTAGGACTGTATAAGGACCGTCCCAGTGCGATTGCAGTTTGGGAGAAAGTCCTTTACGTCGAGTCGGATTATAAAACCAAACCTTGTCACCTTCTTTGAATTGATGTCCCGTGGCTTTCGTGTCGTACCTGGTCTTCATCTTCTCCGTCTGTATATTGATCCGCTCTCGAGCCAAATTGTGGACGTCTTCAAATCGTGCCTGGAGATTCTGCACGTATCCCTCTGGCGATGAAGGCGCATCTGGAGGGCGACCAAAAATCAGATCACAAGGTAGACGAAGATCACGACCGAAAAGCATCTGAGAAGGGGAATAGCCGGTTGTTTTATGGACGGCGCTGCGATAGGCGAGAAGAAACAAGGGAAGTTTTTGGTCCCAGTCTTGTTGGTTTCTTGAGACTAGCAGTGAGAGATTGTTAAGGATGGTGCGATTAAATCTCTCAACCATGCCATCCGATTGTGGATGTAAAGGCGTCATCCTAGTTTTGTCCATTCCGAGAAGTTGACAGAGACCCTCAATCACAGCAGAGATGAAATTTCTCCTCTGGTCAGAATGCATTTGAAGGGGGACTCCATACCTTGATATCCATTGGTGTACCAAGGCATCCGCAACCGTAGAAGCTTCTTGATCAGGGATGGCATAAACTTCAGGCCATTTCGTGAAGTAGTCCATGACAACAAGGAGGTATTTGTTGCTGTCAGCACTTCTTGGCAGAGGGCCTAGGATGTCAAGGGCGATGCGTTCGAAAGGTGCTCCTACATTGTAGAGATGTAGTCTTCCTCGGCTACGTTTCTTTGGTCCTTTTCGAGCTGCACATGCATCGCAAGATTTGCACCATCGTTCGACGTCAGCTCTCGCTTTTCCCCAGAAGAAGCGCTCTCGGTCTCTATGTAATGTTTTCATGACTCCAAAATGGCCACCAGTGGGACTGCCATGTAATTCCTTGAGGACCTCTGGTATTCGGGATCGAGGAAGTACCATCTGCCACCGAGATGTCTTCCCATCTTCCGATTCGAATTTTCGGAACAGGACACCATTCCTGACGTGGAGAGAGTTCCAAAGAGCCCAATATTGCTTCGTCGTAGGACTGTAAGTCGAGATGTCTTTCCAACTGGGCTTCGTGCTAGAAGATTCTAATAACTCCAAGATTGGTTTGATCTCAGAGTCTGCCATTTGATCTTGTCGAATCTTCTCATCACTCCAGGGATCTGGTGGCGTCCATAGTGAAGTCTTCGTCTGGCGTATGACATATTCGGGATTATACTTGCTCTCCGCTCTGGAACAATAGCGACAGCTCTCGGGACACGGTCTTCTTGATAGGGCATCGGCGTTTCCATGCGATGAGCCTTTGCGATGCCTGATGTCAAAGTCGTATTCCTGGAGTCGTTGTATCCATCTGGCTACTTGGCCCTCTGGGTTCTTAAAATTCACCAGCCATGTTAGGGATGCGTGGTCAGTACGAAGGAGAAATTTCCTGCCATAGTGATAGTGATGGAAGTGTTCTATGGCTTTCACTATAGCTAATATCTCCTTGCGAGTGACGCAATAATTCCTCTCTGGTTTCGAAAAACATTTGCTCCAGTATGCTACGACTCGTTCTTGGCCATCTATTTCTTGGGAAAGTACAGCGCCGACACTTTCATGGCTGGCATCCGTGTCCACAATGAATTGTTTGTCGGGGTGTGGATAGGTAAGGACTGGAGAGGATGTGAGAGCTTCTTTCAGTCGCTGGAAGGAATTCTCGCATTCTTGTGTCCATAGAAACTTCTGCTTGCTTTCAGTGAGCCTATGCAAGGGTCTTGCGATGTTGGAGAACCCCTGTACAAACTTTCTGTAATAAGTGCATAGTCCCAGAAAGCTTCGCAACTGATGGACATTTTCCGGACGCTTCCAGTTCTTTACTGCGGACACTTTTTCAGGATCTGTTCGAACACCTTCAGCTGAGATGATGTGTCCTAAATAGTTTACTTCTCGTTGGAAGAACTTGCATTTCAAAGGGTTGAGCTTTAAATTCGCCGCTCTTAGCTTCGTTAACACTTTTCGAATATTCTCTAGATGTTCTTCAAACATGCAGCCACCAATGATGACATCATCTAGGTAGATGAGACAAGCTTCAAATGAGACAGTAGATGAGACAAGCTTCAGGCCTTTTAACACTGTCTCCTTGAGGCGCTCGAACGTTGCTGGGGCATTGCAGAGCCCGAACGGCATCACTTTAAATTGCCAAAGTCCTTGTCCAGTAGTAAATGCGGTCTTCTCTTTGTCATCAGGATGGATCTCTACTTGCCAATATCCACTCTTCAAATCCAGTGTGGAAAGCCATTTATGTCCTGAAAGAGTATCTAGCGTGTCGTCTATTCTTGGTAGAGGGTAGCTGTCCTTCTTCGTGATATCGTTAAGTTTACGATAATCCACACAAAATCTTGTGGAGCCATCTTTCTTTCGGACCAACACGATGGGAGAGGCCCACGGACTTGGTGACGGTTCGATGATATCACTATCCTGCATTTCTTGTAAGAGTTTAGCAACCTCTTGTTTTGCGAACGGCAAGCGTCTTGGATGCTGTTTAATCGGTGGATGGTCGGCAGTGTCAATTCTATGACGTGTTAGAGAAGTGCGACCTATATCACCCTCGTTTTGTGAAAACACATCCTTAAACTCCTGGAACAGTCTTTCTGCGGCATGTCTCTGCTCAGGAGATAAATTCTCATTTCGTCCAATTTCAGGTGTTAAACTTGCAGGCGGCTCCGACAACGACAAGCTCGGGTCTTTGCAAACACAGGTGACTGGAGCACACGTTGCAAGCACTTCACCCTTCTGGATAATTCTAGATTTTTCACCTACGTTCGCAATTCTCACAGGTATGACATCTCTCGACAGATCTACCAGCGCTGATGCTATTAGCACTCCTTTTGGGCTCTTCTCAGGATATCCAACCAAGCCACATTGAAAACTACTTTCGTTCTCAGTTAATCCAGGTATCATCATTTCGGTCCGAGGAGGGATGATAACATCTGCCTTGGCTGTGATCCGTTGAATAGACCCGGACTCATTTCCAAGTTTGAAAATAGTGACATCTTCTTGAGCAGAGCGTAACTCATTATTCTTAAAATGCAGTGTAAATCCATGCTCTTTTAAAAAGTCCAGTCCGAGTATGAAAGGATCTGAAATATCGGCCACATAGACTGTATGGTGGTAAGCGGCGTTCCCAAACTTTATTTTCAGTGTCATTCTTCCATGTATATCGATCTTATCTCCGGTCACAGTTTGAAGAATAACACGCGGCGGGGTCCAGAAGAGTTTTTCTTTCAGCCGCTGAGCTAGATCTTTCCGAATAATGGTCACATTGGCTCCTGTATCGATGATCATATTACAGGGCAAATCATTCACACTTCCGACTAGAAAAACTGCATTCTCGCCGCATCTTCTTGCAGAAATTTCACATACTTGAAAATGGGGTTTCTCAAAATCTGGCAACCTCTGCCCCGCAAGATGGCCATTAATCAGTTTTCCTGCTCCTCCATTAGCGGGTGAGATATTACCTTCGGTGCTGGGTCGTCTTGGGCAGTCAATTTGGTTATGGCCTTCTCCACCGCATTTCCAGCACTTGATCTTCCTGTAAGGCTTGTTGGCCATTAAGGAGTTCATCTGTCTCATTATGTCTTTCATCTCCTGCTGTAAGCGCTCCACAGCTCTATCCGACGTCTGAGGCATGTTGGCTACTCGCACAAAGTGTCGACCTTTCCTTGTAGCTTGCTGGGCTGCCTCGAATTTCAGGGCATAAACTACAGCCCCTTTTAAGTCACTGAGATCTGCAATCCGGAGTTGTTTCTGGATCTCAGAGTCACGCACACCATCAATAAAATGCTGCAGAGCTAAGCTTTCTCTAATTTCAGTCGGGCAGTCAGGATAAGCAAGATGGGAAAGTCTCCCGACATCCGTAGCAAGCTCTTGCAGGGATTCAGTGGATTTCTGCTGTCGAGATTTGAGCTGGAGTCTGCTATATTCCTTCATGCATTTCTCGCCAAAGCGCAATTCTAAGGCACTGACGAGCGTTTCAAAATCCAAGCGGTTCATTTGCAGGCAATGTCTGTAGGACGTCGGCAGCATCAGCTCGTAGAGAAGCAGCTAACTGGCAAGGCTTTGTCTGGGAATCCCATCCATTGGCGTCCGCTACGATCCCAAATTGTGTCTTAAAAACTGGCCATGGGGATTTTCCGTCATAGGTCGAGAGTTTAATAGAGGCCCGAGGAAGCATAGCTTGATACTTCACATCTTCGGGATAGTTTTCGGCAGTTATCTTTTGTTTCCTCACATTTTCCAACTCCTTTTCTACACTCTCTATCCTTTCTTCTACGGTTTTGGAGATCTTTTGAATTTCTTCTACGGTTTTGGCTGTCATTTGAACATTTTCTTCTATTTCTTGAAATCTTCCTTCAAATTTGTTTTCCACGCTGTCAATTCTTTCATTTAAAGATGTTATTTTATTATCTATTAATTCTTTCAACTCACCAAGGTTGGTTGACATATCCTTCTTCATTTCTTCCGACATCTCCTTCATTTCAGCCTGGTTTGTGGTCATTTTCTCATCTATCGCTGACATTTCCTTCTTCATTTCAGCCTGGTTTGCACTCATTTTCTCATCCATCGCTGACATTTCCTTCTTCATTTCAGCCTGATTCGCAGTCATTTTCTCAACCATCTCTCCTAATTTCTCCAATAATTTAGTCAGTTGCGCCTCCATTGCTCTGGTAATCGGCATTCAACCCCACTCCTGACACCAAATGTTGTGAGCTCGGGGTTCGAAAGGACTGATGCCAATATATAAGAACAATAAAAAGGCTTTATTCACTATAAACAGTGCAATACGATCACAAATATCTTCTGAAAATTACAAGATATTCAGTAATCTTCAAATCCAATAAAAGCACAGCAAAATTTCACACAGAAACAATGCGTTCAATACGACGTATCAACGACAAAATCGATCCGAGAAACACAGTTCTCAATGCAAAGCCTCTCGTATGAATTCAATCGCAGTTGACAGACAACTAACTGAACTGAACTGATGGAGGTCCTTATATAGGTTTCAGAGATCTTTCCAGATTATTCCAGAGCCTTCAGATGCTAGAAATTACCAGAAAGTGCTTTAACTTTCGATAGAGAACCCAAGCAAGAAAGGATCCCAATGTATAGGTATAAGGGGGGTGTGGTTGCACAAAAAGTCGCCAAATCCGTCGCCAACTTGGCGACATTTGGCGATATATCGCCAAATTTGGCGACAAAAATAAGTCGCCAAAACCATCGCCAACTTGGCGAAAAACCCATTCCTTGGCGATTTTCCAATAGAACTCCATTATAAAACCGATGCTGTAAGGTTGTTTTTCTTGCAAAGCACCTGAGGCCTTTAGCATTGAGTTACATGATGCTCAATAGGAAATACATTAATAATACTGCAATTTTCACAATAATAAAATAAAATAAATTTAAACAAATGGAATATTTACAGATATATACAAAATTCATAACAATATTTATAAAAGCTTTAATGCCTTTAAACATTTTGAAATGCGTTTTCACGTTTCCATACCGGATTTATATTGACTGATGTTTTTGTGAAAAATGGAGCGCTCGAGTACGCCATCTGGTGGAAAAAATATTTAACTTTTATCTTCAGTAAAATCCTGTGCAAGTCCATGCATTGAATGTATTTTTAAGTTGTTCATAATTATTATTATTATTTATTTAATTTTTTGGAACAATTTCCGATTTCATGTGACATTAGTGTTCTGTGTTTATATAACACCTGTACCAACAGCTGCGATTAGTGCGCTCTTTAAAGACTTTTTAAGTCGTAATTATTAATTTTTGAATGAATGATCCAAAAATCGCTCTGGTTTCAATTTAGTGGCGCCATCTACCAAGCGTAAAATAAAATATTTTAATATGCTATTTTTTTTCCCAATTAGCATTTTTAAAATACTCTGAGGGAAGAAAAAAGAAACAAAAGGAAAGGACATACTTTATATATAAAGATTAATGCAACTTTTTATTTTTATTTATTTTATTTTTTTACTTAAATTTTACACTGAAAGATCAAAAGCTACAAATTATGAATTTTTTATTAGCAATTTTAAAAGCCTGTTCCTATCTTTTCTTTCTTTGATCAAATTATTGTTTATAAAATATGCTTGTGAAATTTTAGCAAGAGAAGTTTATGACGAGTTTACTTTTTTGGAATTAAATTTTCCATTACGGATCCTTTTTGTGAAACAGAGTTTTGAGAATGGTCCCATTTCATTAATTTAAATTTTGTGAAAATACTCTTCTTATAAAATAAAATTTGATATGATAGATATGAGCTGTGTTAATCATTAAAGGTAATAAAATTGCATTTTTCTGCTTTTATTGGTAATAGTTCTAATTATTAATACAATATGGTTATAATAAGATTAACAACAGGTTTTTATTTATTTAACTTATGCATATTTTAAGCTGAATTTAATATATTTCTGCGAATTATTTTCTGTTGTATAAGAAATTCAAAAGCTTTTTTTTTAGCTTATTTTTTAACTTTCTGATTTAACCTGTGCATATTTTTATGGTTACTTTAGATAATAGCATATGCTACATAGCTACATATGCTACCTTACACAGCTGCCAACTTAAGCAAAATAAAATGCAGTAGAATTTAAAAAAAATCAGTTGATTAAGCTGCTTTCAAACAAAGTAACACTTTTTTCCCATTTTAGAAATGAAAAATAGCATTAGTAGAAATAAAATATAGATTTTTGTATTCCTAAAACTTTTTAACATTCTTAATTTTTTACACCCCCCCCCCCTTTAAGCAAAAATTCGTATTCAACTTTTTCCCATATTGGATCTCCCAAGACACGCAATATATCATTTTATATTATCTGTTTAAATGTAAGAATATGTCAGTAATATGAGTTAACGTTCTAAACTTAAAATAACACCTTTCCGTCATTTGTGACGGGGACATATGCTAGTATATATATATATATATTACATAGAATGCTAAATTTTAGTTCAGATAGGAAACGCGTAGCGCAGTTTAAAATCCCCCTTTTGGAATTTCCGTCAATAAACTTAAATGTTCTCCAGAACTTTTGTGCTGCCCTGCATAGGATCTATAGAATTTATACACACTAAGTAATAGACAAAAAATGAGTTAAAATTAAAAACGCGTTCAGCAACTGAAAAAGCACTTCCAGCAAATATTGTTAACAGACAGTACTAAATTTTTTTGTGTGTCTCTGTAAATGAACGATTAATACTATACGCACAATATTCTATAGTAAGCCTCTTGTAGTTAGTGACATATATAAATTTCAATACGTTTGAAATAGTTAATCATTCTTAAAATAAACCGCAGACGATTTTTCTCCTTAGACCGTAATGCAACGGGATACTTTTGTGTGTCCTTGTATATGAATGATGAATGCTATGCACACCCTATTAAACTGTAAGTATCTTGTTATGCACTTCAGTGATATCTATCAATTTCAAATGTTTGCAACAATCTAACATCATTAAAATACATTACTAACAATTTTTCTCCATAGACCGTAATTTAACGGAATTGTTTTGAGTATCCCTGTAAAAAAACTATAAGTGCTACACACTTCATATTCAATACCGAACATGCCATAGTAAACCTCAATAACATATATCAGTTGCATGACAATACGTGTATATTTACACGAGTTAGAGCATGGACAGACAGACAGACGGCAGACAGACAAACCGAATTCATAAACACTTTTCAAATATGTTGGAAAGTGATAAAAACGCTATATCGGTTTGAGAAATCTAATTGCTACTCAGAAATATTTCCGAAAATTACGGATAGCAAAATATTTTTTTTTTATGAATGTTTTTTAAATCTTGAAAATTTATTAGTTTCTGGTGTTTCTAAAGATAAAGAAACGTTTAACGGAATTGTGGGTATGCTGAAAGAAGGGGGAATATTATATTTTCTTCTGTGGTTCTATTATATTTTTGCGGATTTAAATACATTTGCCTTTTGTATTGAATAGAGTTTTAAACTGTATTACTGCTTACTTATTCAAAAACACTGATTAAGTGTATGCAAACTGTGATGCAAAATGCATTTAATGAAATTCTACATTTCTAAGAACAGTGTTGTGCTTTATCCATTGAATTTTAAATATGCTTTTAAATTTTTGTGCGGACTTTTTTATTTAGAGATTTATTTAGATTTATTGGATTTATTTAGAATTAAAAAATACATCTCGAACAGCATAATTAGCCCAGGCAAAGGAAAAAAAATAAATTCTTACGTAATGTTAAAGATAAAGAAAATCAACTAAATTATGAAAAATATCAACATTTGCAGATATATATAAAAGTCGTTCTTGGTATGTATCTATGTATGTTCCTTATACAAATCTACAGTTTTTGTCCGATTTGGATGAAACTTGATGTACATACGCTTTAGGACACGAGTAAAATCACTGTCAACTTTAAAAATTACTCAGAGAATTATTTACCACTTTCTTCAAACATTTCCCATAGTTTATCATTACAGAAATCTATTTTCCCCCTCTATTTCTAATGCAATTTCTTTCTCGTTGCCATTCAAAGGAACTGCGTATGAACAATATTTTTATAAACCAATTTCGGATTAACTCGCTATAATTTGAAATCCGAAACTGACGTCAATTTTGGCAGATGTGATTTTTTTTCTCATATTACAAAGATTACTACACTGTAAAAAATGATCAATGTTTCTTATTTTATGAAAATATACTGTAACCACGAACGAAAATATAATATAATCTTCCGAGTTATGCGAAATTCCAAAAAACGTGTTCCTTTGTCTTTTGAATCCCCAGAAAGCAATACATTTACAAAATTTAAATAATTATTTATAAAAACAAAATTTCTCTAGCTGCTCGAATTTTTCAGAAACGTTTCCGAATAGTTTTATAGTGTATTAAACAGTTTCCTCGGCCTGGAATACCTATTTATCGAATGTCATCCATTTTCAAGTAAACGTTTTCAGCCGCATAAGTTAATTTATACATGAAAGAGTACAGAAATAATTTTAATTTTAATGTTAATGTTAACGCTGTTAATTTTGCATGTTTATCTGTTAAACATATTTGTTGAACATGAAAATGTTTACTTGAGAATAGATAGCATCGTAAAAAACTATATTCCGGGCTTAGAAAACTGATTAATATACTTTAAAAGCTACTCGTAGACGTTTCCGAAAATTACGGGCAGCTAGAAAAATTTTGTTTTTTCTAAATGATTCTTTAAATCTCGAAATGGCATTGATGTCTGAGGTTTCTAAAGATAAAGAAACACTGTTCAGAATCATGATTAACAAGGATGAGTTTATATTATAAATTTATTCGTAATTATATTATATTTTCGTAGGTTCAGAAACATTCGTCATTTTTTACAGTGTATAAGTGCTTTAAACGACATAGTACATATATTTAAATGTGTTTGGAGAAAAATAAAAACTTAGCTCCTAATTTTACAAAGGCAAATTGTTTCCTCTGGTTATAATTACTAATGCAACAGGTTAAAAATACTCATGTGATACTTTTTAAATAAGTTTAAATACGCGCTTATTTAAAATTAGGAAAAACATCGTTTTTGAAAAATATCCTTTTTCTTCTGCAATACGGCATTTGGAAGAAACATTTCAATTCCTGTTCATCTTAAATAGCAGTAGTGAGCAAAAAAAATACAGTTAATTAATTGTTTGTTAAAACTTGAACTTTTGAAAAAAAAAACGTAGTCGTAAAACAAAAGACCTGCCTGAAATCAATGTATTAAAATTATACTGGTACCACCACACTGGTAATAACGACAGCTATTAAATTTTATAGATGGGATGGTATTTGGTGGTTATCTACGTATTGAAAAATTTAGTAGCTTTTCCTTTTCAAAAAGTAACACCCACTTTTAAAACATTGTATGAATTGCATCTATCAAATCAGCGCATGAAGCATATATTTTGTTAATTATTTTTAAATAAATGCTTATATAGTCAAAAGATGACAAAATTTGAAGATGATAATATTAAAGCCATGTGCCGAACTTTAATGTATATCTCCCCGAAAGATCGTGCAATTGAAATGATTCTTATTTCAATGAGATACAATGGACGGATCCAAACATAAACAAGCCTTTTTTACTTACCCATCATAGGTAAGGTATATCACACCTATACGGTATATCACACGTATAGGATAAGTCTTGTAATCGTTTTAAAAATCGAAAAAAAATTTTTGAAGGATTTACACGTTTCAGACACTGGAGATTCCGAAAAACATAATTTTAGAAAAAATATTTTGCCGTCCGCCTGTGTGTATGTAAACGCTCTATCTCCCGAACAAATTGAGATAGAGACTTGAAATTTGGTATGTACTTAGTATGTACTAATAATGGGAAGAAGCTTATTGAATTTCAGTCATCTCGATTATCCGGAACTATTTTTTTTGGATCTCTCTAAATATTCGTTCTGATAAAAGTTATATAAAAATTTTCGAAATTGTTTATTTTAAGGAATGAATATAAAACACAATAAAAAAAACAAATTTTGCATAAAGAATGAAGACGATCGGATAATGAGTTGCCGAGATATTTGTAATTCTATTTTTCACAGTCTTCGATTTTTCATGACCCTGTATTTCATCCACATTTCAATTCAAAGATATATTTTAATTGGAAATGAGGCACTTAATCCGACGCAATAAACTATTAGTTAATATGATTATCATATTTGGAGTTATAAGGATGTTTCTTTTACGCAGTTCAGTAAATAGAGCATTTAATGTTTATGACGTCATCAAGCCACGTTTTTATTCGAATTGCAATGCATTTTATAAATAGTTTACACATGTTTTATTTTCATATTTTATATTATGCATATCCATGATGGGTAAGCATTACGGTGCCCCCCCCCCCAACGACTAGTTTGTGTTCAAAAACGTATTTATAATTATCAAATTTATACCTAAAATATATGAGTATGAAAATTCCTGTTTTATAAGTACGAATTATAATCTGCATTAAGTTTGGTATAAAAAGAAAAACAATCGTTAAAAATACAATTATGTGAGTTTACGGTTTATTCTCATCATTCTTCTTCGAGATGTAGAAAAAATCTTCTTTAGATGGTCTATCATCTAATATCTTTGGCACCCGTATAGAAGAACGTAGAAGTAAACAATTAAAGTCTATAAAATTTTATTTATATTAACTTTGTTAACACTTTCCAACCTAATTGAAAAGTGTTTATGACTTCGGTTTGTCTGTCGTCTGCCTACTGGCCGTCTTTCCGTACTCTAGCTCCCGTAAATATGCTTCGATTGTCCTCAAATTTTTGTATGTTATTGTCGTTTACTATAGAATGTTCCATATTTCAATAGAAGTGTGTAGCACTTATAGTTTTTTACAGGGATAGTGAACAGTGTTCCGTTATATTAAATTCAATGTGAAATAATCGTTATAAGTGCATTTTGATGATACTACGGCATTTGAAACATGAAGAAATTGATATATATTTATGAAGCGGTTTCAAAGATGCTTTTTGTAGAATATGGGTACAAAATCATTTATTAATCATTTTCAGGGTCAAACAAAAGAATTCTGTTACACATTGTTCGACGAGAAAAGTCGTTTGCAGTATAATTTAATTATGTTTCGCTATTTCAAGCATAATGGAAATTATATTCATTATTGAGGTGCACTATTAATTGCTCCCTTAAAAGTATGGTGTGCGTTTATCGTTCATTTACAGGGTCAAATAAAAGAATTCTGTTACACATTGTTATACGGGGAAAAATCGTCTGCATTGTACTTTAATGATGTTTCACTATTTCAAAGATAATGAAAATTATACGCATTACTGAGGTGCACTATAAATTGCTCGCTTAAAAGTATGGTGTGCATTGCGTTTATCGTTCACTTACAGGGACACAGAAAATAATTCGGTTAAACTGTACGTGCAATAATTACAGTCTATGTGTGATAAGTGCGTTTTCCATTTTGGTTTGCATTTTTAAGTTTAACTAATTTTTTTTCATATTACGTGGTGTGTATAAAATCGGTTGATCATATACAGGGCTACATAAGGGAAGTAATAAGTATTAAAAATAAATGTGCAATGTTAAATTAGCACAAATTAAAATAATCATTTATACTGGCAAACAGCTGTTTCAAAGCCCTTAAGCTCCATCTTCAGTGCCAATTCAAAAGGTAAAAACGAATTAAAAACTCCTAAGCCATGGCAGCTTGCCTGCCATCTCCCGCCCGCGCCCAGATGAATAGGCGCTGAACTTTTCAAAACAACATCGGAGACGAGGAAACGCATGTGACAGAGAGACCAATAGGAACACTTCGCCGACCGGGAAAGTTTAAGTGTGGAGGCGAATAATGGATGAATTAAATGAAAGGTAGCCAGACATTTGAAAAATTTCGTGTACTGGACAAATCATTAACCCAGCTGCTCGAATTTTTCCATATGTGATAAGATTCCCAGAAATTCAGGTCGTAAATTGATGAGCATTTCTGAATTATTGTACCTTCCGAAAAATTAAAACTGTGATTTTCAGACCAACAATGGTTAGCTATTGCAGAACATTTAATATCACAATTTTTAACATAGGTTTTATGTTCCCCTAAGCGGACTCTAAGCGGTCTCTTGGTTTGACCTATATACATTTTATCACATTCGCAAGATATTTTATAAATCCCCAATGTGAAAGTCTGTCTATTGGATGTTTGAGGTGTGTAAATTTGATATTGTTAAACGGTGCCTAAACTATTTTAAAGTTGAAACTTTTCAAAATTCTATAGTGCGTCTCAAAATTATATGGACAGGCGATTTTTCGAAATAACAGCTAAGAAAATAAAGCAATAATCACGAAAAAAATTATTAGCATATGGAATCATAACATAAGTTTATTACGATACAGAAATGTTATGTTTATATCACAGACTGTTTGTAAAAAAATAAAATTCAAAATAAGCTGTCTCAAAAATATATGGACAATGAAACGAATTGTTTTTATTACCTCCGTATCAGAAAAATTTGCAATTTCTGCGTTCTGTACTTGTAACATAACCACTTCGAAATATAAAATCACTGCTCTATCTTCAATTGTCGAATAGTTGGAAAATGCCTCGCACATTGAATTCTCTGCTACTGATATTGCTAAAATTTAGCGTTTAAAGGCTCAAAATGTTAAAGTTTCTGATATTGTAAAACAAATGAAGCATAGCAGATCTGGAATTTTTGCAATTTTATCAAAAAGCGACAATACGATTGCAAAAAAGCGTTCAGGTCGACCAAGAAAAACATCTCTAAGACAAGATAAGAGAAATTTTGCGAGCAGTTTCAACCCAAAAGAAGTTCGGGAAATTGCGATGACTTTGGCGTTTCCTATTTCCAGATCTATTGTTCACCGTCGCATACAGGTAAGCGAAAATCATAAATATCGCAGAATGTGTCGGACACCTGTGCTGAAAGTGCACCATAGAAAGGATCGAGTTCTTTGGGCTAAAAAACACATGCATTGGACGGATGAATGGTTAAGTGTTTTTTTCAGTGACGAAAAAAAATTCAATTTGGATGGTCCTGATGGCTGGGCATACTATTGGCATGACTTACGAAAAGAATCTCGCGAGTTCTTTAGTCGACAAAAAGGAGGGGGTTCACTAATGGTGTGGGACGCACTCTGTCTCAACGGAACAACGGCTATTGCTTTTCTTAATACTCGACAGTACTCTGAGGATTATCAAAATGTCCTTAAAAGCAATATACTTGCGATCGGATACATCTTAGGGAGGGGGAACTGGAAATTCCAACAGGACAATGCGTGGATTCACACCTCCCACTCAACAACAACTTGGTTTAAACAGAATCAAGTGACTGTCATAGACTGCCCAGCCATCAGCTCAGACTTGAATCCAATTGAATACATTTGGGGAGTACTAGCACGAGATGTGTATGGCCATGGTCGGCAGTTTTCTACTATTCAGGAATTACAGCAACAAATAGAGCAGAGTTGGTTCTCTTTACAGCCGCACATACTTCAAACAGTAGTTTGAAGTATGCCTGATAGGGTTTTCAAGATAATTAAAAGGAATAGATAAAAAATAAAAATTTGAATTTAAATGCAAAATATTCGAAAAGTCCATATATTTTTGGGACAGCCTATTTTTTTTTTTTTTTTTTTTTTTTTTTTTTTTACAAACAATCTGTAAAACTTATACTTTATTTCTTTGCTGTAATAAATTTATATTATGATACTATATGCATATTATTTTTTTCGTGATTATTGCTTCAATTTTTAAACTGTTATTTCAAAAAATCGCCTGTCCATATACTTTTGAGACGCACTATAGATATTTGATGGCTTATTCTCGGAAAATATGGAAGCATAATTAAATTTTCATTGCGAACATTGTTAACATTGGAATGCGTACGTTTAATTTGTTTATTATGAATTGAATCAACTATTTCAACAGGATAACCCCGGTCAAAGGCTATTGATTTGATGTAGTCTAACTCCGCTTTGAGTAAACTCTCAGATGAACAAATTTTTAGGGCGCGATGAACATATGTATTAAAAGCAGCCAATTTTTGATTCGGGGGGTGAGATGAAAGACGGTGTGGCGGTAATGAAACTGCGAATGGTTTACGATAAACTGTAGTTTGAAATGAGTCATTTTCGCGGTAAACCATGACATCAAGGAAAGGTAGTTGGTTGTTATTTTCAAGTTCAGATGTAAACTGTATATGTTCATCTACAGAGTTCATAACAGAAAGGATATGAGGAATATCTATATCACTAGGATCAAATAAAGCGAAACAGTCATCGACGTAGCGGGTGTAAAATGGAAAATTTAACTTATTGAAAAGGTTTGACTCGTAATAATGCATATAGAAATCACTGAGAATTGGGCTCAGGGGCGAGCCCATAGACAACCCATCGGTCATGCGATAAAAATCACCATTAAAATTGAGCGTGTTTTGTGATAGACAACTGTCTGTAAGGTGTAATGATTCATCTATTTCAAACTGTGAGAAGTTAAATTCCTGAAGGCGTAATTTGAGACAGTTTAAGGCACCTTGAACCGGTACATTTGTAAAGAGGGATTTGACATCAAATGAAACCATACGGTGGCTTTGAGTAAAGGTGAAGTTGCGTAATTTATTTACGAATTCATAAGAATTTTTGCAGGTATGAATATTATTGGAGAGTAACGGGGAGAAAATAGAAACAAGATATTTCTCTAATCTCTAGGAGGAGGTACCAATATTTGAAACGATCGGTCTGGATGGAATACCGAGTTTGTGAACCTTTGGAAGAGCATAAAATCTTGCGCAATGTGACACAGAAGGAATGAGGGTAGATTTAGTACTATTGGAAATGAGGGGAGAATGTTGGATAACGGATTTAATTGTTTTTAGTTCATTTTGTGAAGGGTCAGACTTTAACTTTTTATAAGGAACATCATTAATTAAATCTTGTATTTTTGTCAGGTAATCGGACTTATCCATAACCACAATCTGGCCACCTTTATCTGCTTTGCTAATAACTATATTTGGATTGGATTTTAGTTTCTTCATGCAACTGGAAGCACCCTTACTAATATTTGACATTGGAAGTTTATTGTTAAAATTTACATTGTTCGCAATTAAGTGACGTATTGAATCCTTTTGTGAAGGGTTTAAAGCACTAAATTTGAAAGCTCTTTCAATGGGGGCAATAATATGCGGAAAAGACGGTTTGCTGGAGAGTGCAAAATTATTATTTAGTTTTAGACATTGGAGTTCATCCTGACTAAGCTGTACACCCGAAAGGTTAACGACAGAGTTCTGATTTACTAACGGTAAGGTGTTAGTCACTTTATTGCTTGTTGTCTGGAGAGTAAATTGAATTTAGCATTAAGAGTACTAGTATGTTTAATAGACTTATTATGCGCACCAAACCAAGACCGGTTATCTAAGTAAGTGAAATGAGGATGAGAATTAGAAAGATTAACATGCAGCTCGTATAGTTCCTTTTCAATGACGGCTATTTTACTACGTGTTTCCTGTATTGTAGATCTTAACAGTGCAAGCTTAGTGCGGAAAATTACTTTTTTCACTCTGTTTGAATATGGCAAATTACATCTGACAGAAATAAAGTTTGGAATTATTCTATTTCGTTTAAATTTGAGAAGGAAATAAAGATGATCAAGATATCTAAACTTTTTCAGACGCAAGTTGGAAAATCTATTACAGATCGACATGGCATAAAACAAAAGGAAATTGGCAAGGAATTATTAAAACAAACAAGTAAAAAATCAAATGGCCCGTTGCAGCCGAAATATCTAAAAGGTGGATTAAAACTTACAGATAAATCGGATTATGGATAAGTCGCATTACCTGACAAAAACACAAGATTTAATTAATGATGGTCCTTATAAAAAGTTACAGTCTGACCCTTCACAAAATGAACTAAAACAATTAAATCCGTTATCCAACATTCCCCCCCCCCCTCATTTCCAATAGTACTAAATCTTCCCTCATTCCTTCTGTGTCACATAGCGCAAGATTTTATGCTCTTCCAAAGGTTCACAAACTCGGTATTCCAATCAGACCGATCGTTTCAAATATTGGTGCCTCCTCCTATAGATTAGCGAAATATCTTGTTTCTATTTTCTCCCCGAGCCCCACCAGTGGCTGAGAGGTTCTGCTCTAGAAGCTGGTAGACGGAAGGTGCTGGGTTCGATCCCAATCGCGCCCGTCGGCCTAATCGTTCGGAGTTTTCGTGGTTTTCTTCGAGCCGTGGATTTATCCATGCGTAAATACGGATTAGGTTCCCTTAGAAAGACCCCCATGAAGGGCACTCCCACCGGGCCTATATCCCAAGTGTAGATAATTGGCCGTCCATAATCAACCCAACTCAACCCTATTTTCTCTCCGTTACTCTCCAATAATATTCATACCTGCAAAAATTCTTATGATTTCGTAAATAAATTACGCAACTTCACCTTTACTCAAAGCCACCGTATGGTTTCATTTGATGTCAAATCCCTCTTTACAAATGTTCCGGTTCAAGATGCCTTAAACTGTCTCAAATTAAGCCTTCAGGAATTTCACTTCTCACGTTTGAAATAGATGAATTATTACATCTTACGGACAGTTGTCTATCACAAAACACGCTCATTTTTAATGGTGATTTTTATCGCATGGCCGATGGGTTGTCCATGGGCTCGCCCCTGAGCCCAATTCTCGGTGATTTCTATATGCATTATTACGAGTCAAATCTTTTCAATAAGTTAAATTTTCCATTTTACACCCGCTACGTCGATGACTGTTTCGCTTTACTTGATTCTAGTGACATAGATATTCCTCATATTCTTTCTGTTATGAACTCTGTAGATAAACATATACAGTTTACATCTGAATTTGAAAATAATAACAAACTACCTTTCCTTGATATCATGGTTTACCGCAAAAATGACTCATTTCAAACTACAGTTTATCGTAAACCATTCGCAGTTTCATTACCGCCACACCGTCTTTCATCTCACCCCCCGAATCAAAAATTGGCTGCTTTTAATACATATGTTCATCGCGCTCTAAAAATTTGTTCATCTGAGAGTTTACTCAAAGCGGAGTTAGACTACATCAAATCAATAGCCCTTGAAATAGTTGATTCAATTCATAATAAACAAATTAAACGTACGCATTCCAATGTTAACAATGTTCGCAATGAAAATTTAATTATACTTCCATATTTTCCGAGAATAAGCCATCAAATATCTATAATTTTGAAAAGTTTCGACTTTAAAATAGTTTATGCACCGTTTAACAAAATCAAATTTACAGACCTGAAACATCCAATAGACAGATTTTCACATTGGGGAATTTATAAAATATCTTGCGAATGTGATAAAATGTATATAGGTCAAACCAAGAGACCGCTTAGAGTCCGCTTAGAGTCCGCTTAGGGGAACATAAAAACTATGTTAAAAATTGTAATATTAAACGGTCTGCAATAGCTAACCATTGTTGGTCTGAAAATCACAGTTTTAATTTTTCGGAAGGTACAATAATTCAGAAATGCTCATCAATTTACGACCTAAATTTCTGGGAATCTTATCACATATGGAAAAATTCGAGCAGCTGGGTTAATGATTTGTCCAGTATACGAAATTTTTCAAATGTCTGGCTACCTTTCATTTAATTCATCCTCATTGTCTCCCTCCCCTCCTTTTCTGGTTTTTTTCTCCGCCGTACACAGCGTTTCAAACGTCTGGCTGCGTTTCGCTTAATTCATTCTCTTCACTCCCCCCTCCCCTCCATTATTCGCCTCCACACTTAAACTTTCTCTGTCGGCGGAGTGTTCCTATTGGTCTCTCTGTCACATGTGTTTTCTCGTCTCCGATGTTGTTTTGAAAAGTTCAGCGCCATTTCATCTGGGCGCGGGCGGGAGATGGCAGAAAGCTGTCATGGCTTAGGAGTTTTTAATTCGTTTTTACCTTTTGAATTGGCACTGAAGATGGAGCTTAAGGGCTTTGAAACAGCTGTTTGCGAGTATAAATGATTTTAATTTGTGCTAATTTAACGTTGCACATTTATTTTTAATATAACGGCACAAAGTTTTAATCCACCTTTTAGAAGTAATAAGTATTACGCACTATGGGAGTGAATAGCTTAAGGGTAGTTTTTAATTGTATTACGCATTTTCTTGCTGAACTACATGTAGTACACTCTAAAATAAATTCGTGAAAATACAATAGATTTTCCGTTAAATTTTACGGAGAAGTTTCATTTTTCAAAAACAACAGTACAATTTCCGTAAATGGCATTAGTTCCGTAAAGAAGATTTCAAATCCGTAAATATGCAGAAAGTTTTCCGTAAATTTAATGGATTTTTCCGTATTTCCTACAAAACTGTACAATGTCCGTATTTCTTTCAAAACAATGCCATTTCCGTAAATGACGTTCAGAGGTTTGCGTACAGAAATCGCCTTGTTTGAAATGCGAATTAAGATTATTGTATTTACTAGAGTTCTTCTAGGATCCAGGTTTGAACCAGTCCTACTCGTGTGCCTATTTTTTTTGTCATTAGACTCGGGCAAATCCTGGAACTCATTCTAACCGGGGTTGTATCTGGGCGGTAATTTTTTGTGAAAATAATAGTGATATTTTTATTTTTTATTGAAATCTTTAGAAATTTATTTTATTTTCCTAAATTACCGAAAAATATTTTTTTTAAATCTACTTTTTTTTCTTTTTGGTACTTTAAATTGTGAATTTTTTCACAGACGTTTTAAAATTTTATTTTAACTTTATTAACGTGAGGCAATATTAGGTTATTAAAGGTTTCATAAAATATTATCTTTGCAAATTATTGATATGTATATTGTATTGAACAAAACTGATTTGTCTTATAAATTTGTGAATTAAACTAAAATTTATTATTTTAACAATTATAATTTTTTACAAAGTTTATATTTTTTTCTTTAAATTTATAAAAGTAATTAATAGTTTTGTCTTTACTTTCATAAAAATGAAGTTTATGATTTTATAAAGTTTATAATTTATTTCGTTAGTTTATAATTTTATAAATTAAACTAAATTAATAAGTCCAAATTTAAACTTACCTATCCCAAAGTCATTAATTTCAAAATTTTCTCTAAAAATCTATTTTGTTATTTTAATATTTTTAAGGTTTCATAAAATAATATCTTTGCAAATTATCGGTATGTGGGTATTAAACTAAACTGATTTGTGTTATATTCTTGTGAATTAAACTAAAATTTATTATTTTATAAATTATAATTTTACAAAATTCATAATTTTCTCTTTAAATTTATAAAAAATAATTAATAACTTTTTGTTTACTTTATAAAATTATAAACATCATTTTTATAAAAGTGTATAATTTATTTTGTTAGTTTATAATTTTTATAAATTAAACTAAATTAATTTAAACTAAATTATTAAGTCCAAATTTAAAACTTACCTATCGTAAAGTAATTAATTTCAAAATTTTCTCTAAAAATCTATTATTTCGTTTTGATATTTTAAAAATTATTCATTTTAATAGAACCATACACAAAAGCTCGCAGCAAAGCTTAAATGTAATAATTTTTGTTTATTCACAGAAGTTTTTAAACTAAGAGATAAACAAAATTTGCTTTAATAGCGGGTAATAAATACGTCTGCCTAAGAAAATTATTGTTTTTACTGGAATTGATAAATACATCAACACACAAATTATTTAAAAAAGTATATGTACTATTGCAAAAAGAAACAATCATTACTGTTAATACAATATTTTACGCATATAATACATAAAAAATTTAAATTTATCTGTTATAAAGCATCAAATAATTAAGCAAAATATAGAACAATTTTGAAAATAAAATATTAAAAACACTGGATCTCTGAAAATGTCCATCTAATTATGAGAACTTCAAATTATTGCATCATTAAAATCATCTCAAATAACTAACAACATTTGAGTAACTCACGTGACCACCCGTAGTGTAGTGGTCTGGCGCGCTCGTTTAGTAAACGGTTAGTCTTGGGTTCGATACTCGTCACGGGAAGTGGTGGTTGTTTATTTGAAACTCACTCAGAAATGAACGGAAAAAAAAGAATCGTATCTATCCCTTGAGAGATGAGTTTTTTTCTTTTTGGTCCTATAAAATTTATTTTAACGACATAAAAATTTCTAACAAATACGGAAGATATCTGTTATAAAACGGAAATTTCAGAAATCACGGAAAATTTCCTGAAATTTACGGAAATTTTTTTCCGTTAAAATACGGAAATAGTACTGGCGTCTTGATTGCCAGTACAATTTCAGTTATTTTCAGGATTTTTTTTTTTTTTTTTTTTTTTTTTTTTTACAGTGTATTTTTTTACAGTAATATAAATTTGTGGAATATAAATAAATTTATATACAGGGCTATGCAAAGAACAAAATACATTTTCGTTTATGGCTGGTAATTGGTTGAAATGAGTTTTAAGTTTCCTTTTGCGTTTTTTACCTGAATTAAATTTTAGCTTAATATCCGATGTGAACAAAAGTGTTCAGATAATATACAGGGCTGTACAAAATATTTCGAGTGCATTTCCATCGATTGGCAAAAATTGCTAAATGTGAATTTTCAAACTGAAATAAATTTTATCATACTATGTATTATCTATCCAAATATACAGGGCTGCAAAAAATAATTCGACTACATTTTTTGCAATGGAAGGTAATTTCGATGAAAAAACTATAAGTACTCGTAAAAAATTAAAAGTATATTATTCGAAAACTGTATTTTTCCATATGATATATGTTTTCTAAACTGTTTACTTTACATATCTTCTTTTACCTTTTTTAAAGGTGAATTTTCGTTCTGGATATGTTGGAAAGTGTTTCATAATCTATGCTGGACGCATGATTTTTCGTTCTTGTTTGTTTTATGTTTGAATTTTTCAAACAAAATTCTCTGATTTTAATTGACTGATTTTTGTACTTTTACTTGCAAAATATTAATTTCCTTAAAGTAAATAAATTTATGAATAAACCAATAACATATTTGCTTTAATATTTTGGTGAAGATTAAAGAAACGGTGTATAAACTATGTACTTTCCCTAACTGTTTTGATCCAAGAAATTCAACTGTAGTGCAAAAAGTATAGATATTACCATTTGAAACAAAAGATACGGTTTTCAACATTTAGAAACCCCAAACATTGAAAAATAAAATTTATTATCAGTAGAATAGTAACATTATCAAATTTACAAGCTGCTTTTTTTTTTTTAACGGTATAATACTGCTATTGCAGCTGCGAGTATTATACCGTAAAATTAATAGTAATATACACCCAAATAAGCAATAATATGCTACCGCGCATGCGCGGCAGTGTATTACTGCTTATTTTACTGCTTATTACTCTTAATTTTATTGTATAATACAAACAGCTAGGATGCCAGTATTACATCGTAAAATTAAAAAAAAAAAATGTTTTTTGCAGTGCCCATTTTTTTGCGGCAGAATTAGTGTGTGTGTGTGTGTTTGAGAGGGAGAAGGGGAGGGGGGGGGGGGTTGTATAAGCCCTTTTTCGACGAGTTCGATAAAAATTTCCATTATACAGGAATTAGAATATTAAATATTTTTTCTGTTTGTATTTACACAAAGGTAAAAGCTACTTTTAGTTTTCTATTTTCAAAACCTATAAATTATAAATAGGTTTTAGATAGCAATACTTAGAACACTTAAGTTATTTGCTTAAAACATCCGAAATCGGCAATTATGTTTTAATATCAGGTTGTAAGCAATACTTGATTGGAAAAAAATTACAATCAATCCCCATGCTCTAATATATGTTACAATTGTTGAAACTCACTGGAGTTAAATTATTAATCTTAGTTGGAATAATTTGACACTGTACTGTTTCACCATTACGACTGATAAAAATGTATTTATATTAAGTAAATATTCAAAAAGCTTAACCTGTAAAAAAAAAAAAAAAAAAAAAAAAAAAAAATTAGTTGTGTAATCTGACAGATTTCAGATGTTAAGTGTAATGACTCACCAGTATTAGATAAAAATTTATGAGCATTTTTAGGTGCGTTCGTAATTACATAAGTACGTAGCGCCCATAATCCGTCCGTCTGTTCGCATATAACAGCGCAAAAAGTACCCAAGCGAGTGGTTTGAAATTTAATATTTATTATCGTTGTAGAATTTTGTCGAGTCATTTCAATATTTATGAAAATCCAATCAAAGGTTAAAAAGATATTAATAAAAGTTTTCTTTATTCTATTAAATCCTATCGTACGTAATCTATATAATAAAAGCGCAAACCATGTGACTGAAGAAAACAAATACGGGCAAATCACTTCTTTGTTCATATGCCATGCGGAAATTTTTATTCAAAATTATTTTTTCGAATAAAATTATTTAAAAGTTACATTTTTAGAAAGATCGTTGAAAAAAAATTGTTTGTTTGAAAATGTATAGATTCTGATTTAACATTAGTGGAAATTACGTTAACAGCCGAATATCTCAATCCATTAAAGTAAATAAACACAGGATATTCGTTCATCGTGAGTCATAGAAATTTTAAACCATGGAGGTAATCATTCGCAAAGCAAGATCTCTATGGTGAATTTTATAGTGTTGTCTGGTGTAGAAAAAAAATTCCCATTTGTGAACGTGACATACGTAATAGAAAAATAAAAGGCACATTCATTTCGCTAATAGCAGACGATATAATTCATTTCGCCGAAGTAATAAGGATGATTTTTTTTTACATTGTGAGACTAGTTATAAAACGAACGCACCTCCTATACCACCTTTAACGTACAATTTCCAATTTGTGTAAAGCTATATTTGTGTTAGGAAAAATTCTTTGCATACTTAAGTAATATGCTCAAAACTTCCGATATTTGCAAATTTGTTTTAACATCAGGTTACAAATAGAAAATGAATGGAAAAAATATATACTATTCAATTCTCCAGCTCTAACATACGTTACAAATATAGAAACTCAATAGAGTTAAAATTATTAAACTTGATTTAAATAATTTGATATTCAACTATTTCACTATTACTATAGATAAAAATGTATTTCCTTTAAAGTAAAATATTCAAAAAATCTCAAAATGTTAAAAAAAAAACTGTATTTGTGTTAGGAAAAATTCTTAGCATACTTAAGTAATATGCTTTAAAACTGTATTTCCCTTAAAATAAAATATTCAAAAATCTTAAGCAGTAATAAAAAGCATTTTTTAAAGTATGTTTGTTTTAGGAAAAAAGCTTAGCATATTTAAGTAAGATGGTTAACACTTCCGAAATTTGCAAATTGTTTTTAATATCAGGTTACAAATAGAAAAAAAATATAGATAGAAATTCAATAGAGTTTAAAATATTAAATTTGATTTAAATAATTTGACATTCAACTATTTGACCATTGCGATTGATAAAAATGTATTTCCCTTAAAATAAAATATTCAAAAATCTTAAGCAGTAATAAAAAGCATTTTTTAAAGCTATGTTTGTTTTAGGAAAAACGCTTAGCATATTTAAGTAATATGCTTAAAACTTCCGAAATTTGCAAATTGTTTTTAACATCATGTTACAAACAGAAAAAATATATATAGAAACTCAAAAGAGTTTAAAATATTAAATTTGATTTAAATAATTTGACATTCAACTATTTGACCATTACGATTGATAAAAATATATTTCCTTTAAAATAAAATATTCAAAAATCTTAAGCAGTAAAAAAAAAAAAAAATAATAAATAAATAAAATAAAAACTTACTTGTATCATCTGATGGATTTCAGATCTTGAGTGTAATGAATCAATATCAGAAATAAATTTAAACATGGTTACAATATGGGCTTTCTTTAAAGCTTTCTTTACATCTCCTGAAATAGTACTCGTTAGGTCAGCTGTTATGAACTGGAAACCTATTTTTATATTACTTGAGGAGCATATTTCATTTTTAGCTGCTGCAATGACCAATTCAGCATCATTTTTCCAAGCTTCACATGCATCAATTATAGTAATATATAATGAAAGTGGTCGGCATTTTTCTTCACTCGATTTTCTTAAAATACTAATAATTTTGCATATAGCTACTGCTTCAAATCCTGGTCCTCCACCTAGAATGCATAGTCGAAGCTTTTCCATGGAACTTATTTTTTCTTTCATTGGAGGGTTAAATTTTAACAAATTTGAAAAATGGTCATACATTGCTTTTGAATGAATAAAACAATACGCGAAAATATACGCAAGTCGATCTGTTTTATTGTCAAATGAAACAATATCACGTATTCCTCTTTCGGGATTCATATAACTTCTAATATTGTATAACGAATTTCGAATATCTCGAAAGCTTGGGCAGTGCAACTTACACATATCGTTTATTATTCCAATATAAAAATTGCATATTTCAAGCGTAATTTCTGGATTGACTTCTTTGCCACAAAACTTTGTTGAATCAACTGATGAATTCTGCATGGTAATGGAAAATAATGTGCTTGGATATGCAAAAGTCAGCCTCGTAATATTATTTTATAATATCTACGATCGATTTATCATATCTTATCTGCGCATAGTTTTCCAGGTAATTCCCCTTTTACGAAACTAAACGAAATACTTGAGATACCAAATCAACTTTGAAACACAATTTCACAGATAATTGTTATCTATGCTGTTCAGTTCTATAAAAGGGTATTTCCCTTTCCCAAAATAAACTTGCTGTTACAAATGCTTGTAGTCGTCGCCCATCTAGACTTGCGCACGTGACGAATGCAGCAGAAATGTATGATAAATTTCGAAATAAGTTTAACCGATGCATTCTAAACAGTTAAGTAGCTAAGATTTTATACGCTCGGGGCAAGAAGTAATTTCCCCTACCCTTCTAAAATGATAAACGGTAATTTTTCTAAAACAGGGACAGAACTATTAGTTGGATGTCCAATCCCAAAACTTTATTCTATCTCATAAATTTAATACTTCAAAAAGTGTAATTATTTTATTTATGAATTTTAGAATTTAAAAATGCAGCGTAGCAGCTCCACCTGTTTTTTGATTTACACAAAAATCTAATTCGCGCCAGTTTATGTCAAGGTCCAACAGAGTATGAAGTTTAATGAAATTCCGTGTATTAATTCCTGAAGTATGACTATCGCTAAAATCGTGTAAAACCTGAAAAAATGCAGCATAGAACGCCACCTGTTGGGCTATTTACACCAAAACCTAATCAGAACAAATTATGTCAACGTCTAACTGAATCTGACGTTTGATGAAAATCCGTGCATTAGTTCTTGAGATAGAGCTATTGCGGAAATCGTGAAAAATGCATCATAGTTGCTCTACTTGTTGGGTGATTTAGAACAAAAACGAATCAACAGCAATTTATATCAAGGTCTAACTGAATCTAAAGTTTTATTAATTTTCGTGCATTAGTTTTTGAGATATGATTATCGTTAAAATCGTGTAAATCCTGAAACATGCAGCGTAGCAGTGAACCTTTTAGGAGATTTACATCAAAATCTTTCAGCATCAACTTATGTCAAAGACTAACTTAATCTGAAGTTTGATGAAAATCCGTGTATTAGTTCTTGAGGTAGAGCTGTTGCGGTAATCGTGAAAAATGCAGTATAGCAACGCCACCAGTTAGGCGATTTACAACAAAAAATGAATCAGCATCAGTTTCTATCAAGGTCTAACTGAATCTGAAGTTTGATGCAACTAAGTGCATTAGTTCTTGAGATAGAGCTATTGCGTAAATCGCGAAAAATGCAGCATAGCAGCGCCACCTATTGGGCGATTTTCACCAAAAACTAATCAGCACCAATATATAACAGGGACTAAGTGAATCCAAAGATTTCTTAAATTCCGTGCATTAGTTCTTGAAACAGGAGGCCAACAAAATCTGTGTCACATACACAAACACACACAGACAGACATTTTCTAAAAGCATTCAAATCATGTTCAGGACCTTCTAAAACGTATAAATCCGTCCAAAACCGGAAGCCGAAAATTTTCACGGATCCAATACTTTCTTCTTGTAAAGACAGCAGAAAATAAAAATTTATGTAAGTAGTTATTCCGAAATAAGGAAACTGAGTAAAAGCATGAACTACTAGTACCCATTGATAAGTATTGTATTTTGAATCTGTCCATTATTGTTTCGATTGTGTTGGATGGAAGTATAAAAATATCATTAAATATATTAATCCGTATGTTACGGTTAATATGATTAATCCGGTCATTTATTAATAATAAACGGTTATTAATAATGACCGGATTAATCATATTGACCGTAACATGTATACAAATCTATAGGTCCTATACGGGTCTGCACAAAAGAGCTCGGATATTTTTTTCGAATATTGTTGCTAATTCTTGAAATTGGACTTTTAAATATGTTATGCGTTTTCAAAATTGTTTCGTTAGATATCATCTTACAGCTTACGGTACATATTTGCAAAATTATTTTGGAAGTGTTATAAAGTGTTAAAAAATCTATGCTTGACGTGTGATTTTTCGCTCTTGTTACTTACCCATCGTACCTAGTATAGGGTAAGTCTTGTAATCGTTTTGAAAATCGAAATTTTTTTTGACGGATTTACACGTTTCAGACACTGGACATTCCGAAAAAAAAAATTTTAGAAAAAAAATTTTGCCGTCCGTCTGTGTGTCTGTGTGTGTGTCTGTGTGTCTGTAAACGGTCTATCCCCAGAAAAAATTGAGATAGAGACTTGCAATTTGGTATGTACTTAGTATGTAATAATGGGAAGAAGCCTATTTCATTTCAATAACCTCGATTAACCGGAACTATTTTTTTCGGACTCTCGAGATATTCGTTCTGATGAAAGGTATATAAATTTTTTCGAAATTGTTTATTTTAAGAAATGAATATAAAAGACAATAAAAAAACATAAATTTTGCATACAGCATAAAATCGATCGGATAATGAGTTGCCGAGATATTTGTAATCCTATTTTTCCACACTCTTCGATTTTTCATGACCCTGTATTTCATCCAAATTTCACTTTAAAGATATATTTTAATTGGAAATTTGACGCTTAATCAGATGCAATAAACCGCTAGTTAATAGGATTATTATTTTTGGAGTTATAAGTTTGTTTCTTTCAAGCAATTCAGTAATCGAGCCTTTAAAGTTTGTGACGTTATCAAGCCACGATTTTATTTGAATTGCAATGCACTTTATAAGTAGTTTACACATTTTTATTTTAATATTTTACATTATGGATATCCATGATGGGTAAGTATTACGGTGGCCCCCAACGACTATTTTTTTGTTGATGTTGTTATTTAAACACATTTTTATTTGTACATATTCGATTAATAAAGTTTCAGTTTTTTTCAAATTTAAAATTAAAATGCAAACCATTTACATCAATTACGAATCTTTACCCTTTTTTTGCGTAATTCACATCAAAAGTGAAATTGCAAATTGTGTATACTGAAACTAGTTAAATTGCCCACTTAATAATTTTTTTCTATAAACAGAGAGTCCTTACCTTTTTGGTAATTATCCGTGAATCGCGAAATGCTACCTATATTTTAATATGAGTGTATCCTATCCAAGGCCCATATTATTACCTAGGAAGCAAGATGACAGAAACTCACATACATGCCTTTAACAAGATTTGAGCATAAATATAGAGCAAACGTTATTTCCTTAACAATCTGTGCCATTTGAAGGAATATAATCTATACTAATATTATAACGGAGTAAAGATTGTCTTTGTTTGTTTGTTTGTTTGTAGGGGGTAATCTCTGGAACTATCTAACCGATTTCAAAAGTGATGGTGGCAAATTGATGGTGACAACCCCTGCTCCAACATAGGCTATATTTGATGTCGGTACCACTGCCCCAGGGGGGTGCAGGAGCGAAAAACGTTCTAAAATTGCGATCTTTTCTATACTGAAGCAGCTAGAAATTTGAAATTTCGCGTTGTAGTTACTTATAAGATGTAAATGCTCTCTAAGAACAAAATAAAAAAAAATTCGAAATTTAAAAGGGTGAAATGAGCGAAAAGCGTTCTAAAAACATTCTAAATTACAATTTCTATGGAATCTCTAGAACTACCGAACGGATTTGAAATTTGGCGTTGGAGTTACTTATAAAATGTAAATGCTCTCTAAGAAGAAAAAAAAAATCGAAATTTAAAACGGCGAAATGAGCGAAAAGCGTTCTAAAAACATTCTAAATTACAATTTCTATGGAATCTCTAGAACTACCGAACCGATTTGAAATTTGGCGTTGGAGTTACTTATAAGATGTAAATGCTCTCTAAGAACAAAAAAAAAAAAAAAAAAAAAAAAAAAAAAAAAAATTCGAAATTTAAAAGGGTGAAATGAGCGAAAAGCGTTCTAAAAACTTTCTAAATTACAATTTCTATGGAATCTCTAAAACTACCGAACCGATTTGAAATTTGGCCTTGGAGTTACTTATAAGATGTAAATGATCTCTAAGAAGAAAAAAAAATCGAAATTTAAAAGGGTGAAATGAGCGAAAAGCGTTCTAAAAACACTCTAAATTACGATTTCTATGGAAGCTCTAGAACTACCGAACCGATTTCAAAAATGATGGTGGCAAATGTATGGTGACAACCCCTGCTTCAACATAGGCTATATTTTATGTCGGTGTCACTAACTCCAGGGGGATGCAGGAGCGAAAAACGTTCTAAAATTGCGATTTTTTTTATACTTAAGGAGCTAGAAATTTGAAATTTGGCATTGTAGTTACATATAAGATGTAAATGCTCTCTAAAAACAAATAAAAAAAAAATCGAAATTTAAAAGGGTGAAAGGAGTGAAAAGCGTTCTAAAACCATTCTAAATAACAATTTCTATGGAATATCTAGAACTACCGAACCGATTTCAAAAATGATGGTGGCAAATGTATGGTGACAACCGCTGCTTCAACATAGGCTATATTTTATGTCGGTGTCACTAACCCCAGTGGGTTGCAGGAGCGAAAAACGTTCTAAATTGCGATTTTTTTTATACTGAAGGAGGTAGAAATATGAAATTTGGCATTGTAGTTACTTATAAGATGTAAATGCTCTCTAAAAACAAAATAAAAAAAATCCGAAATTTAAAAGAGTGAAATGAGCGAAAAGCGTTCTAAAAACATTCTAAATTACAATTTCTATGGAATCTCTAGAACTACCGAACCGATTTCAAAAGTGATGTTGGCAAATTGGTGGTGACAATCCCTGCTCCAACAGCCTCTTTAATAAAAAACTATACGTTTCTGACGACTGGGTTTTTCGCTAATTGTTTCCACAGATATCTCTCGGAAAATGAAACTTTTGAAGTTCCTGAAAAAAAATAGTAGCTCGAAAAGTATTTATCAGAAAATTGTTAGGCAAACTGCGTTTGAAAGGTAAAAAATTGTATTTTTCTTGATATAAATTTCAAATCTAATGATTATGCCCTTTTTCAAATATTGAATTTGAAAAATTACTAAATTTCACAATGGAGTACCATAGCAAAACCTTCATGCGTAAAAAAGATAATGATAAGGGCGACGTTTCCTGGCGTGTATATTGGCTATAGCACGAGTCACAAATTATAGTAGCCTTATTATTCTGTTAAAGTATAAAAGTGAATTATGAAATGTCAATATTTTGTTGGATTAAAAGTTCGTTATAAGAAATTGACCAGCGTAGCGGGCGTAGCTTGCTAGTAACCCATAAAATGGTTGCTCATAATGTGTAGCATGTTTTGTTACAGATACAGAATTTTAGTTTGACATTGGATAGAATAATTTAAGAAATTTAAAAGAATAATGAAGACAATATTGAATTAATTTTAGCATAAAAATGATTAATGAATTTATGTAAAAAATCAAGATTTAAAATTTTGACCGAAAAAAATAGTTACAAAATTATTTAGCAATTTAAGACGGGTAAGTACCCCAATTTCCAATAAATATTAGGCTACATGAGGAGTTAGGCCGTATTTGAAACACAAACTTTTATTAATCACAAATAAGAACAACTTAAGAAAAAACGACGAAAATATGCTTAATTACCCATATGACTGGGAATTATGAATAAGACTGCTGTAGGTGATAGAATTCACATAATGACTTGTACGGTTCCTTTCTCAAGCATTTTGGTTATTCACCAGATATTAGAAAAATATGTGCATTTAAATCACGAGTTTAATCTTGACTTGAATTCTTGAATTATGTATTTGAAACTTAATCCAAATTCTTTGACACCGAACAGAATAAAAATACCATTTCCGAATCAGATTTGTTAAGAATGCAACCTTCGAATATCAAACTTTTAACTCCGAATGATTTTTTTTTCTACTATTGCGTCAGCCTGTGACACCACGCATTCGACGTCACGCTCCGTCAGTTGTCGGGGGAGAAATCAACTTTATTGGGTGATTACTCTTATCTCCTGACATACTATGGTGATTTGTAGAGAATTCCAAAATAGAAAGTATACAGAATATGAGACGTTAAAAATATATAATTGTTAAAATGATAAGCACCCACCAGTTAATATCTTCCTCTTTATTATAACTTTTCTTTACCGTTATCTCCATTTTTACAATGATTAAGGGGACAGTTTACCCCAAAACTGATCAAAAAATCGATTTTTCATAAATATTAAATGAATGAAAGCCTATTTAATTCTGAATATTTTGACACCTTATTTTAACCCATACGGCAATTATATCGCGAGATATCGTAAATTGTGTTAAGACACACAGCGCAATTCACCACACAAATGAAAATTTTAAACGGCTTTTTCTCTCTGTTCATATTTCCTTCATTTTCATGTTTTAAAAATGCTAAGGCTGCTTTTGTATTTGATTTAAAATTTTTTGTACACATTCTTTATTATATATGTGACAAATGTGCGCATAGAATTTGCCTACAGATTTTTTTTTTTTTTTTTTTTTTTTTAATAAAAGTTTATGTGTATGTACTTAAATAAAAGTAATGTTAGATTTCATCGTTTTACACTGTATATATCAGTAAAAAATTATATCAAATGCAATATTAGATGTATCTAAAAATCCATGCGCATAATTGTGTAATACACATTAGAAAATCTAAAACAAAAAAATGGGGCAAAAACATTAATATTTAAAAAAATAGTAGAAATTTAAAAAAAATCACATTTTTTTAATTTTTTTTTTAAATTTTTAATTAAATATGCAGTTTATTTTTTTTCTTTTCATAAAAAGTACTCTTATTTGAGCATTGAAATGCATTGGGTTCAGAATTCGAACCATATTTTTTAAAATAAAGAAAATTGTTGAAAAGGTAAACTGTCCACTTAAATTACCACTTACCAAGGGGAAAAATGGTGACCCCGTTAGACATGCATTTATGTCTCTACTTTTGCTTAGTCCCCTCAAGAATTCACTACAAAGTTTGAATAATATCATAAAAGTTTAATTTTTTGTTTTATTATCCGTCTATATAATCTTTTTTCTTTTTACTTTATATTTTATAATATTTTTTTTTAAGTTTCTGTAGACGTGAGAAAAATTCTGTGAACAATTCTGGTTTATTGTTAAAATAATCAAATGAAAAAAAAAAATGTTAGTTTAAAAAAGGAGGATTGTCTTTTATACATAGCGTAACACAACTGTAGTTGTAGCTGTACTGCATACAGTTGCGGTAGTTCAATAATGGAGAGAAGAATCCACTTATAGTATATTTTAAAAGAAATAGGTGTATATTTTCTAAAAATATCTATAAAAAATTAGTGGAAAGATAGAAAGAACTAATCAAGAACAAAACACATTCTTAATTTGACGCTCTGTAGCAACAGCGTTCCGGCGACCGCCCCTGTCTCTCCTCCTACATACGCAATCGATAGTACCCTGTGATAATTAAAATTTCAATATACTAATTAGGTCTGTGGCTAACATAATAGTTAAAAATAAAATATAGTAGAAAATATTATCCTGCTAATATTGTCAGCAAAGAAATAAGGTTTTTTATATATTCTAATTGCAGCATATACTATATATAGATATTTTCTTTTCTCGAATAGATTTTTCCTAAATAAATGTTCAGTTAGAGAGTTATTTTGGTTATTCGCTATTTATTTTTTCTAGTGTTTTGAAATGTTTACATTAAAATATAACTAAATAAATTTCGAATATAATTAACTTTGAATTAAAATAGAATTAAAACTGAATAACAGTATAATAAGAATTGAAGGATTTTTTTTTTCGTTATTTCCCTTGTCCTATCTAATTTTAATGCATTCATTCTTCTGCACTTCTTGATATTTATAACATATTCGCTGAAAAGGATGTTTTCTTCTGACATCCTGGTTCGATATTTCTCACATCAATTCGCATGTTGCAGTATCCTGTTGCAGGATATAAGATAAGTTATTAAAGTAACGATATATATAAAAATAAAAAACAAGTGGGTTAGTGCGATCGAAAATCACTCAAAGGGTTTCGTTTAATATTCCTTTCAAAAAACTTTATCCTTAATTTAATAAATTCAAATAAATTTCATTTAGCAAAAAAAAAAAAAAAAAAAAAAAAAAAAAAAGTCATGTTTTTTATAAAATAAAAATTTACCGGTTTTTTTTTCGTTTTCTCGAATATCTAAACCAGCCCGTTGGCGGGAGAAGCCAAGCTATTATATTCTGTCATAATAATATCCGTCATGCGGACTAAATGCGATATTTAAAAAAAATAATTTCAAAATTAAACAAATTGTACTCCTTCAAATTGTTAAAATATGCGAATATTTCCATAATAGGATTTTTATCACGATTCAATATGTTTCTCAAACTCATATATTTACTATTCTCTATTACTCATATCGATATTCGCTTTGTATTATTCTCAAACATCTGAAAAATTCGTCAAACTTCTAATATGATGTCAGATTTTCTTTTTAATTCTCTAATGACGTGATATTAATCTGCTCTGTGTACATACACATACTCATACTCCTTGTATTATTGAGAAATCTTAGACATTTTCAGCTTTATTTTCACTATGACGTCAATCAATTTTATTTCATATTTATCTTTTTTTCAATGGATGAAACTTTTTATTTCATTTTCATTTTTCACGTGGAAATCGTAAATAGAAAATTAATTATTGTGGAAAAAATTTCATCGTGGATTTTTAATTTTTGGCATCTGTTATAACGAAAAATGTTTAAATTTAATAGGAAAAGGCTGTTAGAATTTTTCAAATTATAATACTTTGATCTCTTCATAGCTGGTATTCAGCTTTATACACAAAGTTTCAACTCTGTAAATTATATAGTTTTTCAGGATGGCTCTGTGACAGACAGACAACGGAGCGGGAGTAATAGGGTTTCGTGAGATGAACGAAACCCTAAAAACTACATATTTCGACATTCAATTCGATACATTACACATAAGATAAAATAAACTAAGAGTCTTTCTTGCGCATATATCTATAATATTTTATGTATTACTAGCTGACGCGACCGGCGCGGCGCACAGTGGGTCGTTTTGGGGATCTAGGTGGACAAAATTATTGCGTTGAAGTTTAATTCGGTTTTGCTGGGTTTTCGAATGTATCAGTAATAAACTAACCAATCAGTGATAAATTTTTGGCTTATTTAATTATTTATATTATTATTACTATTATTATTATTATTTATATTAGTATTATTTATTTATATTATAATATTGTATTGTCTTTGTAACTACACATGTATTCAAAATTTCAGCTCAATCGGATAATTAAAAGTGGTTTAAAATTGACTTGCAAGATTTGAACTAAACATACATACATACACTTCCAGTTAATATAACTTAATGATTCGCAAGCTTTCGCAGGAGCTTTCTTAAGTTTACGATGCTTTAGGAATGGTACTTTGATTAAAAAAAAACGCTTGTGTCTTAATAATGCTTAATACCGCATTAAAAGTTAAGATGAAGTTTGAAAACAAGATGGCGCTTGTTTTCAAACAACAAAAGGTTAAATCTTGAGACAAACACGTGACATATGTTCAGTAAACTCCTGCTTTCAAATAAAATAGAAAAGTCATGACTTGCTTCGAACTTACAGAAAAAAAATTCAACTTTTGAAATTCCCTCAAACCAACTGTCCTATTTAAGGTCGTAGTTAATCCAGATATCGGATTTTTTCGACAAAACTCGTACGGATCTCGACAAAAGAGACATTCGGCTACCAGTATACGCGGTTGTGTTAAATTACGAGATAATCGGAAAAATGAATAATCTTAAATGTACCAAAAATCAGAGGAAAAGAACATATTTCCAAACGAACTTAATGTCTGCAGCCCTAATGCCTTTGCCATCGCACACAAGCGAATTTGTGTGATCTTATATTTTTAAATAAAAATCTATCCAAACGAACCTATGGCCGGTGGCTCCACTGCTTTCGGCAGCGTACACGGGGAGTGCTGCGCATGCTCCGGTCCGTTTAAACTTTAATTTTTTAAACGAAAGTTTGGCGTAGCCCGGAGCCATGATGATAGCCTTAAATATACCTAAAATCAGTGTTGAATGCACTTACATATATAAACAAAAGTTTTTTTTTCAAACGAACGTAATGTTGAGGGACACACTGCATTCGGCAGCGTACACCTACGAATTAACATAACTTTAAAATTTTAAATGAAAATCTATCCAAACGAACTAAGGTGTCCCTCGTTACAGTCATTGACGATTGCATTTCTGACGTTTACACATATGAAACTTTGAATTCTGTCCAAAAATTCTTGAGAAAACCTAAATAACATAAAACGAACACCGCCCCTCCTTTCTTAAAACTCAGTAAGATATACCTAAGATATACCTATCTCTGTTGAGAATTTTAGGTTTTCTGGCGTATGCGCAGAAACGAAATTTTTTTAAAGAAAAATTGGAAAATAGCTTAAATAATAGTTTAATGCATTAAAATTTTAGAGAAATTACCACAAATATATTGTTATGAATTTTGTATATATCTGTAAATATTCCATTTGTTTAAATTTATTTTATTTGATTATTGTGAAAATTGCAGTATTATTAATGTATTTCCTATTGAGCATCATGTAACTCAATGCTAAAGGCCTCAGATGGTTTGCAAGGAAAACAACCTTACACCCTCATCTTTATAATGGAAGTCTATTGAAATATCGCCAAGGAATGGGTTTATCGCCAAGTTGGCGATGGTTTTGGTGACTTATTTTTGTCGCCAAATGTCGCCAAGTTGGCGACGGATTTGGCGACTTTTTGTGCAACCACACCCCCCTTATACCTATACATTGGGATCCTTTCTTGCTTGGGTTCTCTATCGAAAGTTAAAGCATTTTCTGGTAATTTCTAGCATCTGAAGGCTCTGGAATAATCTGGAAAGATCTCTGAAACCTATATAAGGACCTCCATCAGTTCAGTTAGTTAGTTGTCTGTCAACTGCGATTGAATTCATACGAGAGGCTTTGCATTGAGAACTGTGTTTCTCGGATCGATTTTGTCATTGATACGTCGTATTGAACGCATTGTTTCTGTGTGAAATTTTGCTGCGCTTTTATTGGATTTGAAGATTACTGAATATCTTGTAATTTTCAGAAGATATTTGTGATCGTATTGCACTGTTTATAGTGAATAAAGCCTTTTTATTGTTCTTATATATTGGCATCAGTCCTTTCGAACCCCGAGCTCACAACAATATGTTAACATTTTCTATCAAAAGGTGTACAATGTTAACCCAATGGAATTTTCATTTTGTTATTATTTCCAGACTGATTATTTCGCCCTCCCTCTAAATATAATTAATTCTGAACAAAATTTATACTCGATCACTAGGTAAAACATTAGTGCAATTTATTAAAATTTCAAAGCTATTGTATACAATTGTTTTTTTTTTGTTTTTTTTAATCGAAATGTTCTTATTAAGTAGTCTCGAAATTTCTTCCAGTCAGTATGAATTAATTCCTGTGAATTTTTGGTATATATATATATATATATATATATATATATATATATATATATATATATACTAGCTGACCCTCCCGGTTTTGACCGCGCTTCATGATAATAACAATCTGTTCTATATGAACATGACTAAAATCTGTAAGGCTATCGAAATCAAGTCGAATGAGACAAACCACGTCGTAATCGGATCCATAGAACCCGAAATTGGGAAAGTGCACCCTGGCGGTAGAAAGTGCAACTAAAATATTTAAGGCTATAGATATCAAGTCGAATGAGCAAAACCCCGTCGTAATCGGGCCCATAGACCCAAATATACTCCTGTAGTTCCGTCTTCCAGAGCCAGGGGGCGCAATCTGTTCAGGGAGAGGCTTTTTCAGAACACTCGATCCAACCAGATTTCCAAGCAGAATTGAAATTTATCCATGAGTAAATATAGCCAAAATAGCAGAAATCGGGTTACGTAAACGACCTGTTTCGAAAGGGTTAATGTAAATATTTTTTAAAACCCAACGGTGCGTTTAAAAAAAAAAAAAAACTATTTGTCCGTATTCGCATTTCGCGAGTCGATGCCGATTTTTAAAACTGTGGCGAAAAACAAAAATTGTGTGAGTGAGTTTTGGAAACTATTTTTTTCCGGAAAGTTAAAAATCAATTTTTTCGAAACGGATACCAGATTTTAAAAAGCAAAGAAACGTAAATTAGGTGCGATATTTTTAGTTTATCGTATTTTGTTTATAAACGCAGATTCGAATTTTTAAACATAGGAGAAATCGCAAAAAATGCGAAATTGACTTAAGGTAAAAAACGTTTTCGAAAGGGTTAATGTTATTTTTTTTTAACTAAAGGTTTCTGCCTGAACTCTATAGAACGTAGATGTCCTTAGGTGCATTTCTTTTATGTTTGATTATTTTAGAGAGCCAATGCGCGATTTTATATACCGCAAAAAATCGGAATTCGCAAAAGAGCGCGAATTTTCTTCAAAGGGTTAATATTCGTATTTTTCAAACACAATTGCAGATGCCAAAAAGGGAAAAAATGTAGATATTGTCTGGTATTTTTAGTTTTTCTTAACTTGCTCGGAACCACCGTTGAAAATTTTTTAAAAATCGGCAAAATCCCGAAAATCGCGAAACGGCGTACAGATTATATACTTTTTCGAAAAGTTAACTTTCGTATTTTTTAAAAATTAAAGGCTAAAAGGCAAAGTCAGTTCTTTAATTTGGTGAACTCGGTTTTTCGGTATCTCTTGTAGTCCGGCGGATGCAAAGCTCGGAAAATAGGGCAAAAAAAAAATCGACGCTTTTTGATAATTTATTTTTTTTTTTGAAAGGGTTAAATGGGAATTTTTTATCAAACCGACAGAATCGTTGGAGACGTAAAAGTACGTTCTTTAATAATATATTCCAAATTCGAAAAAATAAACAGGCTGACTGGAGATTTGCTTCTTCTCTTCGCGGAATGTATGGTAAAAAGGCTTCTGCGTGCGCGGATTTCGGAAGACAGCTTTTTTGTTTGTGATCTTTGATCAGTTTTTAATTAACTACTACTCTAATTTTTAAAATATTAAAATTCTGAAACTCAGATGCACCAGGACAGCGCTTGGACTACCTAAATCTAAATTTTCAGGCTTCTAAGTGCGCTAGAGTTTCGTACACATCGCCAACAGTCACACAGACAGACAGACAAACACACACACAGAGGAAACTTTCTTTTATTAGTATAGATTTTTAATTTTACTGTTTTTATATCTGTTTTTAATTCTGGAATTTTTTTCCTTCTTTATATATATATATATATATATACAGCGTGTCCACGTATAACCTGACCGACCTTTATTTTCGCAACCGTTGGTCCTAGATGCATACTTCCAATTACAAAAATGGTTTAAATAAGGTAAAGAATTACTTTTAACGTTATTTGGGTCAAGAAAAACATTTATTAAAAAATTACGAAAGTTAAATTTTTATACGGTCCCCCGGTCCTATAAGTGATATTTAGTAAAAATTTACTGTGACACTAACAAGTACGACAAAAAAAGTCCCATTTATCTAACATTAAAATTGACCGAATAATAGCTTTTTAAAGTTGGAGTATATTTTTTGCTGCGAAATAGGGGTCATTCACAAATGTAGTAGAAATATAAATAATCGTCAGATATATCAAAAAAATAGTTGAGAGAAAAATTAACATTGCAATCTAATATAACTGTGAAATCTATAATCATTCTGACATATTAATGCAAAATATACAATTTGTACTGTACATATAAGAGGATAAAAATAACAGAATTTTTGTTAAATAAAAGGATGAAAAACAACAGCCTCAATTCTTTACAAAATGATACAGTTTTTAAAATGCTGTTAGATTATACTGTCTTTCAAATTTTGGGTTGTGCCATGTTTTTTATCTTTTGAAAATTGATTCTTATGGATTTTTTAGTGCTAAATCCGAAAATGACCTTCATTTTAAACCATCACGTTAAGATTTTTGTCAAATCACAAATTTCAAAGTTAAAAAGCTCAAAGTTAAAATTGATCCCCCATCCCCTCCCAACCTCATCGGACCCCTGAGGTGTTTAGCTGTAAGAAACCCAGTATAAGCCAAAAATTTGAATAAACTATTGAATTAAATACAATTAAACTCAATAAAAAGTCTTATATCAATTTTATAATATCAGATTTTTCGCTGTTTTTTAACCTTGAACTTTACGATTTGCGAAAAATTCTGATATGATGGTTAAAAGTGAAGGTATTTTTTTTTTATTGTGCGTAAAAAATACATTAAACGTAATTTTAAAATTTAAAAAACACAACCATCGCAGGTTTGTGTTATCTAATCTAAAACTATTTCTTAAACATATTGACGATAATCTATCCGAATTTGTTTTGTGTTATCCTCTAATATAAGTATGTATAAGATAGTAAGCGTCGAAAATCATAATAATATTACATTGCCATCGGATTTAATTCAGTATGTAAAATTTAACTTCCATCGGACATTTGAAAGTGAGTTAAACTTCGAGTACAAATTTTAAACTGGAAAGACGATCGTTGCAAGTTAAATAAAACCTTATGAAAATAACATAATTTTTGTTAAAAGAAATCATAGCCTCAAATCCTTTCAAAATAAAACATATGTTAAAATACAATTATTTTAATTAATCTGAAACTTAACTAATAAAAATTAACTGAATCGTAATAGCTGTACGATTTCTTTCAAAGCGCAGATACCTTGAAATAAGTTTAAGTACTTTATATACGACCCCTGAAATCATGGCCGAAATAATATCTTTTTAGATGCAAAAAAGTGGTATAAGTCATGCATTTCAAAGTTTCAGAACTGGGTCAATTTTAGAATGTTAGATGAATGGGACTTTCTTTGTCGTACTTGTTAGTGTCACTGTAAATTTTTACAAAATATCACTTATAGGACCGGGGGACCGTATAAAAATTTAACTTTCTTATTTTTTTAATAAATGTTTTTTTTTACCCAAATCACGTTAAAAGAAATTCTTTACCTTATTTAAACCATTTTTGTAATTGGAAGTATGCATCTAGGCCCAATAAATGCGAAAATAAAGGTCGGTCGGGTCAAACGTGGACATGCTGTATATATATATATATATATATATATATATAGCTGATGCCTTCTGCGTTCCTGTTAGCTGCAGTTTTCAACTTGTCCCTTTCCCTTTCATTCTTGCTCCTGCTTTCAAAGTAGTAGCGCTGAAGAAGAAAGACAATGTTCTTTTGAAAGGCATAGCGCATTTCCTAATTTTTATGGTGTTATTAAGAAGTTTTTTTTTACCTTATTGTATCACACCAGCTCGTTCAATATTTTAATCTAACAATATTAATTGTAAATAAAACAGTTATAACTATATTCAGTCGCACCACTTAGCCAATCTCTCTTACATTTTCTACCCCTAAATATATTCCATAAACAAAATTATTTTAATCGTAGTAAAATTCTGACACGAAATAAAGAATATTTTTTAGGGCACCTGCAGACAAAAAACATACAGCGATACCGCGGACGCGCTATACCGCGTAAATTACGCGAAAAAACGGCAAACTTTGTCGAAGGATCGTTTAAAAAAAGGCGAATTTTGTGGAAGAATCGCTTAAAAAAAGCGAAGTTCATTTAAAGATCGCGAAAAATGACTAATTTCTTTGCCAGATCGCGAAAAAAAACACAAATTTAGTCAAAAGTCAGTGAAAAAAAAGTGAATTTCGTCAAAACACCGTGAAATAACGTGATTTTCGTCAAAAGGCCGTAAAAAAACTTGAAATTTGTTGAAGGATCGCGGAAAAATGTGAATTTTGCCGAAGGGCTACGGAGAAAAGGCCAACTTCGTGAAAGGATCGTGGAAAAAACTGTTAATTTCGTCGAAGGATCACGAAAAAACGGCCAATTTCGTCGTTGGATCGCGAAAAACGGAGAATTCTGCCGACAGATCGCGAAAAAACGGCAAATTTAATCGACGAATCGCCAAAAAATGGTAAATTTATTCAAAGGATCTCGAAAAATTGGTAAATTTCATCGAAGGATCTCGAAAAAACGGTAAATTTTGTCGAAGAATCTCGAAAAAACGGTAAATTTCGTCGAAGTATTTCGAAAAAACGGCCAAAGAAAAAAAGCGAAATTAATCAAAGGATCTGGGAAAATGGCTAATTTCGTTGACAGATTGCAATAAAAAAGCAAATTTCGTCAAAGGGCCACGAAAAAACTTGATTTTCGTCAAAAAAAAAACATGAGTTTCGTTGAAGGATCGTGGAAAAAATGCAAATTTCATCAAAGGGCCACAGAAAAAATGCAAATTTCGTCAAATGGCTGCAAAAAAAATGCAAATTTGTCAAAGGATCATGGAAAAAACTGCTAATTTCGTCAAAGGATTGCGGAGGAAAAAAGAAAAGCTAATTTCGTCAAAGGTTCACGAAAAAAAACGTGAATTTTGTGAAATAGTTCCGGAAAAGATGCAGCATTCATTTAGAAAAAAACAGACACACAAAGTTCTATGCTTTTAATACAGGCATAGATTTTAATTTGAAACAATATACTGAACTAACTTTTGAAAAATCGGGTAACCCGAACCCAATTTGCAGTAATCTACACGCAGCCTGAAATCGACTCGAAACAAAAGCAGAGTTAATCCTACCTGCAACAAGAATAATTATTGACGAGAGGGGATTTTCTCCCCTTCCCCCCTCTGCTGTAACCTTTCAAAATGTTTGCTGTGAATTTCAGAATTTTTTTTTATTCAGAAAGGCTGATAAATGTTGATGCCTTAATTAATTAGCACTACAACTACAACAGCAGCAAGAATAGATTTATGTGATATGTTGCGTATTGCAGACTATTTTTGAAAACATTATTAGCGTTCCAGACACTTGAAGATAGTTCTGCCACTGGGCTAACTATCATACCATTCACAGAATTTGAATGAAATTTTGGCAAAATGTATTTTGAGGTATGCGCTCAAGAATGATATGGAAAACAACAGTGTCACTCAAACAGTTACGGTTACAGTGAGAAACTTTCGAAAAAATCAAATGGTAACACCCAGATTTTAGTATTGGAATGTGATCTCCATTGTGAAAAACTCTAAATAGCTTTGGAACGGCAACTGTAGCATGAAAAGCACCGGCGGTAGATAGCTAAACATGAGGACAACCAATAAGGACAGAGAAGCAGCATAAAATAAAGCATTTTATTGTGTTTCACAAATTTTCCACATGACCTCCTTCACACACGATGACACTTTGCATACGGCTGATGGTGGATAGCACTACAGCACGTATCATGGCAATAGGAATCTCTTGAATCGCAGTTCTGATGGCATCATTCAACTCAGATGCAGTTTGAGGACGAAACTGATACACTTTGGATTTCAGATATCCCCACAGCCAGAAATCCATTGGTGTCAGATCAGGAGACCTTGTTGTCCACGGAAACGGGAAATGACGGAAGATAACTCTGTCACCAAACTGTTGAGTTAACACGTTTGACTGAAGACCCGACATGTTGAGGAGCGCCATCTTACATCCACACCACTTCAGATAGAGCATTTTGCCGTTGCAATGCGGGAATTGCGTAATGAGTTAACATGTCCAGATAGCGAGCACTCGTTACTGTACACGTTTGCAGATCATAGGCAGTAACCTCTTCAAAAAAGTAAGGGCCGAGGATGAACGTACTCGTTATACTATTCCACACAGTCACTTTTATCTCGTGTAATGGACGTGCATGCACATCATGTGGATTATTCTCTGCCCAGTGCACAAAATTTTTCGAATTCACGTTACCAGTTAACGAGAAATGCGGCTCATCTGTCCACAGAATGCGTAAAAGCCAGCTGCTATATTCATCGTACCAGATAAGGAATTGATTTGCAAAATCCAGCCGTAATTGATAGTCTCCCGCTTCCAACACCTGGACACGCTGGAATCGATACGGAAACATGTTTAGAACAGAGCGCAGAATCTTGCGTACAGCTGAATTCGGCAGATCCAGAACACGTGAAACACCACATGCAGTTGCGGAACGAACTGTGCTTATCGCCTGATGGACTTCTGCAACAGCTTCCATAGGAACGGAAGGTCGTCCAGACCGAGGTCGATCGCATGTGCAACCAGTTTCTTCAAATTTATGAATCAAGTCCCGTACAGCTTTGACAGTACACGGGCCTAGCCGTAATCCATGGTTTCTGCGGTAAACACGCAATGTCTCTGCGGCATTTTGTACATTCAGGTAATAAATCTTTACGATTTCCCCCACGTTATTTCCCTGAAAGCGGCATCTTGTTCGGAATGGCAGAAATAAACATACGCGGCTCGCATTTCGCAGTGCCTTTTCTTTCACCTAGCGTGACGACGTCAGTCATGACTGTGTCTTACGTAGAACCCGAAATTTGCGTTTCTTGGTTTCTTCTTCGAACTAATCATTCTTGGATATCAGCCAAAGAAACGGTGTGACGTGTGACGCAAAGGAAACGAAAATTAATGCTCTGGTGCACGGCAAAGTCCTTTTTATTTTTCCCTTGATTAGTTCCGGTGATTATCATGCTATAGTTGCCGTTCCAACACTATTTAGGGTTTTTCACAATGGAGATCACATTTCAATACAAAAAACTGGATGTTGCCATTTGATTTTTTCGAAATTTTCTCACTGTAAGCGTAATTGTTTGAGTGACACTGTTGTTTTCCATATCATTCTTGAGCGCATACCTCAAAATACCTTTTACCAAAATTTCATTCAGTTTATGTGAATGGTATGATAGTTAGGGGCCCAAATGTCGGGATAGTTTTTTTATAATCACCCTGTACATGATATGATGAGTATTTGACTGTATGTTGCCGAAAAATTAAGCATCGACTATAAGATATATTAGCGATCGCTAAATGAATTTAAAATAAGTAAAATAAAACATATCTAAAGCGTATAATATATTGTAATTAACTATAAAACATGTTATACCGTATCATACTATACTTTACTATCAAATCACATGTGTAATCTCATTTAAATGTATTTTACAAAAAATATTCTTCTGTACATTCTGTAAATAAAGTTTTACGAAACTTTTTTAACAGCGGGACATCAGAGACTTGTCTATATGAGGGTCACTAAAGGGAAAAAATGTGTTAAAAGGGACGAAATGAACAATGAAGAACTTTAAAAAGAGGGATATTTTTACTCTACAATCAAACAATTTATACAGGAATACAATAAAACATTTCGAATGATGGGAATGTCGTTATTATTTTACGGTTGCAGATACTAAGGGTTAATCGGTTTAACCGAAATTATATATATATGATTATTACGTACTTGTAAACTGATTTGTTCAGTTAAGCAAATTAAACGAACAAAACTTTAAATGAACCATTTACTTATTATTTTTTAAATTACCTTACTTACACATCAAATGGGACAGTATTTAAAGACATCCCACATCAAATCAATAAATTATTTATGTTTATCTGAAAAGCAAAATTTTAAGAATATTTTTCAATATTTATAATCCAATTTAAATCAAAGATATTAGTGTTTCAAATGTATTTTAATCTTCTTACGTTTAAAAAAATTAGTTTAATTTTATACGTTTTTAAATGTTCTTACACGCACTTTTTTTTTTATCTCTAGTTGTTTTCTGTTAATGGTTCTACGTTATAAACGGCGAGAATGTACTATTATGGTTAATACTAAACGTTCTGAAAAAGATTTAGCTAACAGTCAATTAACAACAAATTTATGAAAAAGAATTTTAAGGAATAGATGAGAAAAATCAATTAATCAGTTAAAAGGTTATCTTAATTTTATTGCAAATTCATTGCAAACATATAAAATCGGCAATCAATCATAAACACCAAAGAGTACGATAATCTTTTAATTAGTGTTGTAGTTCCATAGTAAATATATATTTTATTTAAGAAAGGTTATTTTGTAACATTAGAAAAATTTTATTTAGTAAATACACTTCCTGGTGTAAAGTAAACACAATAAAAGTGAAATTTTAAATTGTACAGTATACATACAGTTCATGAAGACAATTTTCATTTGAAATAATTTTACTAATACGGAATTACTTTTAACTATAAAAATTAGAAAGAATATAAAAGCCTTAAAACAAAATCAAACTGGCAATTATTTTTACTTTCTTCTATCTATAATAGAAGAAAGTATTGTAATCGAAATATTTTTTGACTTCCGGTTTTTGACGGATTTACACGTTCTAGGGGTCAGAGATTTCGAAAAACATGTTTTTACAAAATGCCTGTCTGTTCTTCTGTCTGTCTGTCCGTCTGTCCTTCCTCATTGTATCATCGAAAAGTGTATGAAGTTATGCTTCAAATTGAACCACATTTTTTTTTCTATGTTTTTGGCTATGGCAAGCAGGTTTCATTAGAAATTGGGGATATTTCGACGAAAGGGGGCACTGTGATCGCTATTTTTGTTCCATTTTCACAATTGTATCATCGAAAAGTGTATGAAGTTATGCTTCAAATTGAACCATATTTTTTCTATGTTTTTGGCTATGGCAAGCAGGTTCTATTAGAATTTGGAGATATTTCGACGAAAGGGGCGCTGGGATAGTCATTTAAAGATTTCAAATTTAAAAAGATGCACAAAAAATTAGAAATCCTAAAAGTTTTTTTCGTTAAATGTTCAGCCTTGATCCGGAGAATGCGGAACAATTTTTGTTTTGCCTCTATCTTAAAAAATGGCTGAGATATAGCGGTTTGAAATTTTAGCGTGGCTGACATTTTCTAACAAGACAGTAGAATTCATCCATAAACGGGTTTAATTTATGAGTTTTAGTTAACATGGTTTCGGCAAATTTTCTTTCATTGTTGTAACCATTGTTCCTATTATATGCTTATCACTATATATTTATATTCGCCAACGTCAAATTCTCGCCAAACGTGGCGACAGTAGGCAAAATATCGCCAAATTTGGCGACCAAAATAGGTTGCCATAAATGAAGCCAACTTGACTGTAGAGGACTAATTTGGCGATATTCTCATTCAAATTCAATGTTGACGAGAACTAGCATTGAATCTTCTTTAATTAGGTTCCACGCATTTTAGCTTCGTGTTTTCCAGTAAAATTAGCTAAAATCGTAAAACCAAGGAATAGGGAGGCTATCTGTTCCTGTCGGTTCAGACCAGAAGGACCTTTCGTAGTTTAGTATACATCAGTTGATCGCATCCCGGTTACCCGACGATTTGCAAGAAGCTGACGTACAACAGAATGACGAAAAATATTGATTTTATTGGCGATGTGATAGCGAATTTTGAAGTATTAACATGACTGAGATAGAAGGATATTTTGAGATTGGCACACCCGAATAGTTATACGTTAGATTATGTTAACATTTTCGTAAAGTATTGTTGCTTAATTTATACATTATAATAATAAATTAATTTTTAGAGGATTAATGAGATAAAATGAATAGATTTGAAATATGCTTATTAAAAATCTAATTACCATTTTAAAGAAAATACTTCAGAAAAACATCCGAATTTTCATTTCTAAAAATATGCTTGTATAATAAGATTTACGTTGTTTTATATTAAAAAATATAATTTTTTTTATTTGCATCATGTTTATGGAGTATGGGGTTTAATTTAGGTACTTACGTATTATCCGTGCCAGGAAGACACATCTCCTAAAATGGTTGCCCATTGTCAGTTCCGTTTATCGTTGCTAATTATGTTCAAAGCGGTAATTTAATGTACATTTAATAAATGCATTATACCGTTAAAAATGATAAATATGATAAAAACAAAGTAAAATAATACAAAATAGTAAATTAGTATGCATTTATTAAATACATAACATCAATTTGACGGCTTTAAGCAATAAACAATATATAGAGTTATTTCCGGCGAATTTTTATGCCTAACAGAATGAATATAATTATAAATATACTGTATCAATGAATACAATATATTATATCTATATCTATGCTTACGCTATATCATATTGTATAGTTATACGTGTATAAATTCTTCTGTCATTGTTTTAATATGGCAAATATATAATATTAAATAAGCAGTTACAATGAAGAAAATCAAAAAAAAAAATCACTGTAACTTTTATATTTGGTGCCGTTATTGTCTCAGTGTATCTAACATGGCACGGATAATATCTAAGTATCTGAATTTATATAAACTTATGTAACACAAATATCTTTTAATTACATTAAGAAGCAATACATCCTATTCTGACGTTCCAGGTGTCTCGAAAGTATACAATGGATTAAATGTAAGCATTAAAAAAGTTTCAAGGAAGTATTTTCGAAAGATGACATAACCACTGTGAATATAAAGTTATTACTTAACCATAATACGTAGAATAGGGTAAGTCTTGTAATCGTTTTGAAAATCGAAAAACAAATTTGACGTATTTATGCGTTTCAGACTCTGTAGATTACGAAAAACATATTTCTAGAAAAAAGAAATTGCCGTCCGTCTGTCTGTATGTGTGCCTGTAAACGCTCTATCTCCCGAACAAATTGAGATAGACACTTGAAATTTGGTATGTATTTAGCATGTAATAATGAGAAGAAGACTATTGAATTTCAGTAACCTCGATTATCCGGAACTATTTTTTTCAGATTATTCGGACACTCGAAATATTCATTCTGATAAAAGGTATAGAAAATTTTTCGAAATTGTTTATTTTAAAGAGTGAATATAAAAGACAATAAAAAAACATAATTTTTTCATAAAACATGAAGTCGATCGGATAATGAGTTGCCGAGATATTTGTAATCCTATTGTCCACACTCTTCGATTTTTCATGACTCTTTATTTCATTCAAATTTCAATTCAAAGATACATTTTAATTGGAAATGAGACGCTTAATCCGACGCAGTAAAATGTTAGTTAATATGATTATCCTTTTTGGAGTTATAAGGATGTTTCTTTTACGAAATTCAGTAATAGAACATTTAAAGTTTATGAGGTCATCATGCCACGATTTTAAACACTCTATCTACCGAACAAATTGAGATAGAGACTTGAAATTTGGTATGTACTTAGAATATAATAGTGTGACAAAGCCTATTAAATTTCAGAAACCTTAGTTATCCGGATCCATGATGGGTAAGTATTACGGTGGGTCCCAACGACTAGTTTTTCTTTCGTGAAATAATTTAATTTTCAGTATAGTCGCTGAGAAAGTATCTTGTAATGTATTATGCAAATATTGCGAAAGAAAGATTTTTTATAGGGCTTTTTCGGCGAGTGTGAAATTATAATTTTTTTTTATTAGAAAAAATGCCAAATTTAATTTTTTTTTGCTTTTTAAAATATGGAACAATCAATGTGGTCTAACAGGGGAAATTACTCAATTAGTTTGAATGAAAATGAATCCAATTGGCAGGAATCTATAGTACTCATCGAGTTGGAAAAAAATGTGTTTACATTTATTTCACAAGTTCTTCTGCGAGGAAAAATGTTTGGTCAAAGTTAAAATAAATCCAATAGAAGCAAATGATAATTTAGGTTTTTTAATGAAATATTTTGAAACAGAAGATTTGTGACAGACAACACTGGGGAAAATGACACTTTCAAATCTGAGTAAATCGATGTTTTCATTTTGTTATGAAACTTTTTGGTTCAAATAGGACGACCCATTGCTTTCAATTCTGAAATACCAGAAATACTCAGAAAATTGAAACATGGACATACTCAAAACTGAGTGCATAGAGGTCAGTTCATACTCATTTTTGAAACATGGAGATACTCAAAAATGAGCGCATAGAAGTCAGTTCATACTCATTTTTGAAACATGGACACACTCAAATAGGAGCACGTGATGTTTCATCTTTGAGTGTGTGCAAGTTTTCAGAAATGAGTCTATACATGTTTTAAACTTGAGTAATTTTGATTCGGAGCCATTTTGACTCTGCGACATACTCAGTTTTGAGTATTCTTTGTTCAGTTTTGAAAATGTCGTTTTAAGAGTGAATGAAACAAAGGAGGAGTACCCCAGAAACATTTTATCCTCACATATTATTATTACTATTAACTATGATTACTATTGTTGTTGTTATTATTGTTGTGGTTTTAAGAGTGACAAATCATTAGCTTTACCACAACAATGATCACATCTGTATGAAGACAAACACAAATGTTTAATGGGACATAAAATATACGAATAGGAGTTTAATACACAAAGAGATGGTTACTAAAGATTAATAATGGATTTTTTGACTATTCAATAAACAACATATGAAGAGTACACTTATGCTACTCTTCACAGTAGCTGAACTTTGCAAGCCTTTAAGAGGCTACTTCACTCAGGCGAAAACATCCGCTCGTTAATGTTAATCATATGGGGGAAATAATTTACGATATCTCGTTCGCATTTCAATATTTTCAAATAGTTTTTTTTTCATTGGATAGCTGAGGTCAATTTCAATGCACGCTCCTTTGTACTTTTTCGATTTTTGTTGAAGTTTTTTTTATTGTAGATACTTTCACTTTCGAAACAGGTTCCGAAAGTGAAAGTATCTTAATAAAAAAAAAAAAAAAACTTGTAATGAAAATCGAAAAAGTACAAATGAGCGTGCATAGAGATTGACCTCAGATATCCAATGCAAAAAAAATCATTTAAAAATATTGAAATGCGAATGAGATATCGTAAATTATTTCCCTCATAGGATTAACATTAGCGAGAGGGTGCTTTCTCTTGAGTGAAGTAGCCTCTTAAGCCTTGCGTCCCTTCATTCACCAACCGATCACCGTCGATGTCATTTTACTATTGATACAATTCCATTCTCGTGGATCATAATCTCATACCGATTGTTGAATTTATATGGGCGGGGATAGTTGAGCTTAAGCCGAAAGATAGGCCACCCCGTCCGGTTTGACGTTGACCTTGTTGAATTTATAACAGCCCGTAAACTGCTGCATATCATGGAGTTGATACTTTCCGTTTAATCGTTGCTGTTCATTCCCACATTATTATTATTTTTTATTATTATTTATAACATATTATTATTATTACCTCTCACATTAGTATTTTATAGCGAATACAAAGTTCAAGTTAAAATAACACTGTTATATGAATTTCAAACTTGACTGAAAACCACAAGCGTGCCAAGCGTGCCACTTAAGCATGCCAAGCGTGCGTTTCCGGTTCCTGAAAGTTGCGAAACCAAATCTTTCGCCGCCTAACATTTCTCGAGTTGTTCTTTCGAATAGGCCTGCTTTACAAAAAAAAATCAACCACACCGATTGAGTACCTTTCCCTGTAGTCCGCATATTATTATTACAAATTAACACGTTAATATTTTATTTCAAATACAAAGTTAATATTAAAAGGACACTGTCAAAAGATTTCCAAACTTGACAGAAAGCCACAGGCAACAAATAACTTAAGCATGTGAAGCATGCATTTTCGCTTCCACAAATTTGCGAAAAAATTATCTTTCGCCCCCTAGAATTTCGCGAGATGTTCTTTCAAATGAGCCTGCTTTATTAAAACAAATCTTCCAAACTGGTTGAGTACTTTCCCCTGTATGTTTACAAAATATTATCCAGAGATTTTTGTATGTAAAGTTAACGAAATCTTATGCACAGATGACTATACTATATGTAATTTCAATTGACTACTCAAGATCAGTTTCCCGGTCCTTATCGTAGTTCCCTAACTATGGTAACACAGCATTTGGCTGACTGTCCTTCCTACCTTTTTTTTCCATGACAACGAAGGGATGAAGTGGGGAGGATGGATGTCCTTGAGAAGCGATTTAAAATTACAAAGAGTATAGCGCCATCCTGTTGCTAGTATTTCAACTTAGGCAACACATACAATAACAAATCGGTGTTAGCTCAGAACTTGGTTTGTTGCAGCCATGAACAAATTGTTGTCTATATAGCAAAAATCCATCTGACACTTGGTTTACATTAATGCTGATTAACATTAACGCTGACTTGGTTAACGTTGATACCTGGAGCGCTTATTTTCTTTCGATACTGGGCGCGTGACGTATCGGAGAGTAGTTAAACTGTTAAAAGGGCAAATGTTTACACAACAGTAACAAAATGAATTAGAAGAATAAATGTATATGAGTAGCAAAAATTGAATTTGAAATTAAATAACAGTTATAAATACAAAGTTTCGGAAAAATCACGTTTCTTTTAAAATTTACAGCAGCGTGCTCACTTGAAAATTAAAACAAGAAATGCACTTGATCAATTTTGCTTTTAAACGGCTCATATGTTTATAGGAAAAGAAAAAATGGACGAAAAGGAAGTTACAAAACAACCGCATTCACACTTCTAACATTGCAATCTATTTTTTTTTAATATCTGCGTGGAGCTGGGATGAGTCTGAGACAGCAAAGACAATCCAACGGTATTTCACACGCGAAAATCTAACATTAATTTTAGTAATTATTCTAAAAACTGTAATACTTCATAATTAAATTATGAATATTAAAGATTCGTTATACAACATCATTATATTCAATTAAAAATATTAAACAATCAGCTTTTTAGTAATGAAAAATGCAATAAATATTTGTTTAATGTAATATTGTTTTAATCATAATCAACAAAAAGTATAATATAAAATAGGATTCAGCATCCAAGTGTATTTTCCTGTGAATTAGATAATAATTATATTCTTGTTTGAACTTTGATTGTCACTATTTAGATAAATACGATTTTCGATTTTTTTTTCAAATATTAATCCATATATTCAATGCTAAGTAAACGATGAGATTATATGTTGTTTTATGCGTTTGTACGTCAACCTATTCCCTTGACAATAACTGAAAGGCTTCGCCTTCTTTTGTTAAACTTGTGCTACAATCTGTTGAAAATATAATCGGTTTAAAAATTGGATAACTTTTCAAGAAAATACAAAATAAAAAAATAAAAAAAAATTCCTTTATATATATATATATTTATATATATATACAATATTAGTCATTCTACATTTCTATTCAGATAAAATAAACGTCGCTTTACCATTAAAATATTTTCTTGAAGAAAATAATCTCTTATTTTATTTGTTTGAACTAATTCAATGGGAAAGACAAAAACAACATTTAATTAATTATTCAACATAAACCTGAAATGTTTAAAATTATTTCAATTCGGCGACGTATGCAAAAAGTTGAGTTAGACAACGTATACACATTACTTTAAAACAAATATAATTTAAGTATAATTTTCTTTTTTAAAACATATTATCCTGTATTTGACATTTTGATTGTAATAAAAGAATGTTTTTTCAAATTTTTAACGCATTTTCACTCTTTATTTATACACTGTTAAAAATTAGCAGCAAACTGTCCAGTCATTGGACCATTTTTGTTGGACCACGGTTACAAACTGTAATTTAACTATATTCGGACCGTATTATTGTTCATTTTATGGTCAGAATATAGTTAAATTGCAGTTATGTAATCGTTTTATACAAAAACGGTCAAATGACTGGACAGTTTGCTGCAAATTTTTAACAGTGTGCAAAAAAATCTTCTGAAGCATTTCCTGACATAGAAAAGATCTTTGCAAACCTGCGGCGTAAACTCCTAGCTAACCACGATTCTAGAAAATTTTCCATTGTCATTGGAAATATTTAAAACAAAATCCGATCAAAAATCTCAGAAATCAAGAAGAGATAAACATAAAGGACTTTTCCTAATTTTACCAAGAACAAAGAAACTTTTGTATTTCAGATACGCTTCCACAAATCTCGGAGGTGTTTATTTCTGTGACGCTTCGAATTCAGAAACAGAAGCAGTTGATTCTTACAATGGGAATCCCAGTTGTAAACAACTCAACTCCCTGTATATGAGTAGTTGTATATCACGTATTAGAGGAGCCAGGAAAAAAAGTATAAATGAAACACATTTGCACTACAAAATGATAGAAAAGTAAGAGATTCGAATGAAAACTTCATCAGCCAATCAGGAGAGAGATAACCAGCCAATCAAATTTCACCAGCGTAAAGCAGCCAATTAGATTTAACCGACAGTAGAAAAGGCGTATTTAATATATTTTTATTTAATCCCATTGTAATGTTTCTAGCCATTTCAGCTTTACTGCGTAAAGAAATGGAAGGAAGTTTTAATTATACAGGATTGAATATTGTATCTAGCATATATTTTTTTTACAATAGTCATGATTGTTTTGTTCAAAAATGGACACCATGTTTTGTTCACGACGCATCTTTGTTGGTAAAGGAATAATCTAGAAATCTAAAGAAGGAAAATTTTCAAACTAAAGTTGATTATCTTGTATTTTTACACAACTTTGAAGAATAAATTTGTTTGACTGCATGGGGAATAAGTAATATAAAAAGAGTGTTTGTATTTGGGACTTTTGGTACTGTGATAAACTATAGTCTGCTGTTTGACAGCCTGAAATAAGCAAATTAAAATAACATTTTATTATGTTAATACATTGTTTAAGAAAATGTGCATAAAAATAAAAACATGGACTTGTCTTTTTTTTTTTCAAGTAATTTTAACTCGAAAATATGTTTTTACTATTTTCAGTTTTAATTACTGATCTATACTTAAATTTTTCATAGTTACAGAAATGGAAGATACTAAATAATATTTATGAATCAGTGTTGATCTTTTAAAATAATATGTTAAAATACGTAAAACTGTTTCGCTCACGTACGTGAGAATCTTCGTCATAGTTATATCACGTGAAATTGAACGGTTTTTCCAGTTCGTGTCAGCTTTTATTGTATGCTTTTATTTTTGTGTAAATAGCCCTATCTTTTGTCAAACATTGTGTGTCCATGATTGGAAATTTGCTTAAATCTTTGTTTATAGACATTTTACAGGCTTGCTGTTTTTAATGTTGTTAGCTCATTTTTTTACATTCTTGAGATCCTTCTGCATTTTTTCATAGAATTCTTATCAAACTTTGAAGATAATAGAATGAACACATGTCAAATCACTTCTGAGAAGAAGTTGTATTTCAATATTTTAATATCAAGAACATGTCTTTGCAAATTCAAGTAATTTTGTCGCAGAGGTACCTTGAGTACATACTGTGCATGAATAAAAACAACTATGTATTAAATATAAGATTTCGGCTTAAAATGCGTAGGCATTCTTTTTTCGCTGTATGGATAAAGCGAAAGATGTTTAAGAATCTAGTTTACGACAATAGCCATTGTGAGGTACGCATATATTATAAATATATTCATGTAATTAAAAAATATATATATGATACGTATCTTCTGTTTACGATGCACCGATACATTTTTTATTAAAAGAAGATGTTAGTAAGATGAAGAAGCTTTGCATGTAACTTTGGTTATATTACGTTCCTTCACGGATGCGAAAAATAAATTTGATTCTATGTCGAAAATCTAACAAAAGAGAGTTTTTGTATTTGTAACTTTTCGTACTGCAGTCTATAATTTATTGTTTCAGTCTATAATTTATTATTTCATTACTTAAAAGCTACATAGAAAATATTTTATTTTTAAATACTTAATACACACATTATTAAAAGTTGGAAGAAGATTTTTATTTTTATAAAAAAATAATAATTCAAAATATTTTAAGAAGCATTATTAAGCGTTTCAAATATGCATTAAATGTCACAAATGAACTAACATAGGAATTTGATATTTAAACTATGACATTTGCCACTATGTAATTTTGTCACAAGCCAAAATCTAAACTGTCTTTCTTGTCTTTTGTTATTAAAAAAACGTTTTGGAAATGAAATCTTAAAACTTCTGGATTCCTGATTCGAAAAAATTGCACCAAATGTTATTAAAGTATTTGGAAAAAACTCGAACATATTCAAACAGTTCACGATTCAATACAATTTGAGGTTGCATTTTTAGGAGTTTGGAAAATTGTGTTTAGTAAATAGAAAAGTAGATTTTATAGAAATACGTTTCAATTTTAGAAATATCTCCATTCTTATTGTGTAAAATCAATTTAGAAATAATTATGCTATATTTATGCACTGTTAAAAATTTGCAGCAAACTGTGCAGCCATTCGACCGTTTTTACAGAAAACGGTTACATAACCGTGATTTAACTCTGTTCTGACCACATTATTGCTTATATTATGGTCAGATAAGAATTAAATTACGGTAATGTAACCATTTTCTATAAAAACGGTCGAATGACTGGACAGTTTGTTGCAAATTTTTAACAGTGTGGAGGACAATACATTGTGCTATAGAATCAAGGAAGTAAAAAAAAAATTATTTTTTAAAATAAGTTTTCGCAAATGCATTGGCATGCATGGAATCCAGATTCCAACATTACAGAAAGTGTATGGTGCATTTCGAAAAAAAAAGGTACGTAAGATTCAGCTATAGTCAACAAAGGAACTGAAAGATTTCGTGGAGAAAACATCGGTGGGCGTCGATTCAAACATGTTCGGAGACCATTAGAAAATTATGTCTGTCAAGTTGAAGACGACCATCAAGGCAAAAAAAGTGGAAACAGAAATTATGGTAATACTCTGTTATCCCGTCGATCACTTTTCATAACAAAAGCTATCGTCAAAATGTAAAGCCAAATAAAGAGCGTTGCCATTGGAATATCAAAATAAATAAATAAATAAAATATAAGAATTTAAGGACACAATTGTTATTTTAATTAATGAAATAACTAATAAATCAGTAAAACATAATGAAAAATAAACGCAAATGTCGAATTAAAAACCATTTGATGGCATAACAAACACGTGAAATGTTTCTGACATCAAGTAAATGGGACTGCATTTTTGGCGTTTAATCTTACAGTTTGGTGATAGTTTTTTGTTATGAAAAGTGGTCGACGGGATAATAGAGTAGTACCGAAAGTATTAACCATGTATTTTAAGAAAATATTAAAAAAATGTTTCGCCGAATTGATATGAATTGCAAACTATTTTCCCGCAAAAGTAACACAAAAAAGATAAACAATTGTAGAGTTATTATATATTTATTTGTTTTGAGTCTGTATTGTACTAATTTTCATGATTTGTTTTATTAACAACGAAATGATTATAGATTTTCAGTTATGCTTAACATGTATTTATTTTATTGTTAGCTGACGTATAGTGAGTGATCATGCCATAAATGTTGCCATGGGTAGTATCAACACCATTACAAAGATCTATAACACTTAAAAATATTAAACTTTACATTTTAATTGATATAATAATTCATTAATATTTATTTAAAAGAACATCATTGTAAAACTCCGTTTAAGATATGAAGCAAACATGTTTCAATGGAAACTAAATATTGACTTACTATTATGACTTTTAAAATGAAAAGATTAAATGAGATTGAAAATTTCTTTTTATAAAAGATTACGCTGGCGAGAAGTTATGTGCTTTTTCTTCACATTTATTCAGCGAGATGTTATAGTTTTTATTTCTAAAATTTTACTTAAATATACTCTTGTATTGAGTTTCATTAGCTACATAAAACTGTAAAACCAGCTTTTATTTACAAGTTAATTTGAGAGAAATTTTACTCTAAATTTTGGCATTTATAGAGCAAAAATATCAAAGCGGCATTCTCGCATTTTAAGTTAAATTATTTGCTTCATTCAGGTTTATTTTCCAATAAGATTTCTTTGAGATTATCTGCAAGTGTGAAGTAATTAGTATTAAATATTAATGTTAAATGAATTAACGCACTCGAAAACAACATGAAAAATAAGACATATAAATATATATTTTATTTATTTCGCATCGTTGGAATGTTTCAAATGAACAGAAATAAGCGAAATTGGAAATTCCCCTATTTCAACTTTGCAAATCTGTGCAACACAATATTTACTTCAATATTAATTATTGTTCCTTTCCTTTTAGATTTACCTTATATTTTATATTGGCTTAGGATGACACCACAGATGCAAACTGTTTATTTTGTGACATTTTTTGTTTACTCTATCAACCGTGTATACATAATTATACATCTAAAAGATTTTTTTGTTGTCAAAAAAAGTGAATAATATGTTACATACTTTGTGTAAACAAACATCTAAACCAACTTTCATGTTAATTATCTGGTGGTTTAGTAATTTTCTTCTAAACATAATGGTGTCTGTGATACAATTCCAAAGATTTCATATCCACGAAACAGTGCAATTATTATTATTCGGGAAGAAAGAAAATAGTTACGTTTTCAGTGTTTTTTGTCGCCTGATTTACACCGTCAATTCACACATATATCTGTACATGCCCATTAATATATTTTCTATCTATTATATCTCCATGTGCTCTGACATTAAAAATATTATTCTTGGCTACAAAAACCTAATGGGAAATACTCATAAATCCAATTTTAATTATCTATACGATGTTTACAATGAGGTAAGAGATTTAGTAATGCTATTTGACAAACAAGTTGGCATTCTAGTATTTATTTCATTTCTATTTAATGCCTTAATGATGTTTATAATGACGTCTGCTTTGTTACATCCAAAAGGAATTACATTTTTTACAGTCGAATTTTCACTAAAAGGTTTTGCACGTTCTGCTTATTTTACAGCCCTGGTTTTGAATTTTTTCCTTCAAATGCTGTACGCATCTTTCGTTTATGATGCATCATTATCAGTAAGAGAAAATTCAAGAAAGATGAAGGAAAATAATACTGATGTTATATTTGATTTTTTTAGATTTCTGCACAGCTGCGAAGACGAAATCTGTTTGACATTATGGGGCATTGCGTGTATAAAGAGATCTTTTGTGTTTGGAACTTTTGGTACAATAATAACTTACAGTTTCTTATTTGACAGTTTGTAATATTTAGTAGTCTTTTAGTATTAATTAGTAATATTTAGTATTAATAGTTTAGTTTGTAATAGCTTTTGTAATATTTAGTATTAATAAAACTGCACGTTCTGCTTAATTTATAGCCCTAGTTTTGAATTTTTTCCTTCAAATGCTGTACGCATCTTTCGTTTATTATGCATCATTGTCAGTAGGAGAAAACTCAAGAGAGATGAGGGAAAATAATATTTAAGTTATATTTGATTTCTTTAGATTTCTGCACAGCTGCGAAGAAGAAATTTGTTTGACATTATGGGGCATAAAGTGTATAAAGAGATGTTTTGTGTTTGGAAAGATTTCTTTAGATTTCTGCACAGCTGTGAAGATGAAATCTGTTTGACATTATGGGGCATATCGTGTATAAAGAGATCTTTTGTGTTTGGAACTTTTGGTACAATAATAACATACAGTTTCTTATTTGTCAGTTTGCAATATTTAGTAGTAGTTTAGTATTAATCAGTAATATTTAGTATTAATAGTTTAATTAGTAATAGCTTTAGTAATATTTAGTAATAATCAGTTTGCACGTTCTGCTTATTTTATAGCCCTAGTTTTGAATTTTTCATTTCAAATGCTGTACGCATCTTTCGTTTATGATGCATCATTGTCAGTAAGAGTAAATTCAAGAAAGATGAAGGGAAATAATCTGGAAGTTATATTTGATTTCTTTAGATTTCTGAACAGCTGCGAAGAAGAAATCTGTTTGACATTATGGGGTATACCGTGTATAAAGAGATCTTTTGTGTTTGGAACTTTTGGTACAATAATAACATACAGTTTCTTATTTGACAGTTTGTAACATTTAAATTATTACTATTTTGACAAAGAAATTTTGCTAAAAGTTAAAATGTTTGGTTAAATAAATTATGATCTAAATAACAATACGCATATTCGGCAACTAAATTCTTAAATTTATCTGCTCAAATTTAGTGAATCATTTCTGTATGATGTGTCGTTATTTGTGACAAAAGAAGCAAGTGTAAGCTGAAGAAATGGAAACCTTTAAAGTTATTTGTGATTATACAACTCCGTTCTTAAATTTATTTGCTCAAAGTTGGTGATTCGTGTCTGCATAATCGGTCGTTTCTGCAAACTCATTCTTAAATTTATTCCCTCAAAGTCAGTCAATCGTTTCTGCATTATATGTCGTGTCTGCAACCACATTCTTTTTATTCGCTCAAAGTTAGTGAATCGTGTGTGCATGATGTGATGTTTCTGCAAACTAATTCTTAAATTGATTTGCTCAAAGTCAGTAAATCGTTTTTGCATGATGTGTCGTGTCTCGAACTACATTCTTAAATTTATCTGCTCAAAGTTAGTGAATCGTATCTGCATGATGTGTCGTTTCTGCAAACACGTCCTTAAACCTATTCGCTCAAATTTAGTGAATCGTTTCTGCATGTTATGTCATTTCTGCTGCCACATCTTTAAATTTATCCTCTCAAAATTATTGAATCGTGTCTGCATGATGTGTCGTTTCTGCAAACACGTCCTTAAACCTATTCGCTCAAATTTAGTGAATCGTTTCTGCATGATTTGTCGTTTATGCAAGAACATTCGTAAATTTATTCGCAGAAAGTTAGTAAATCGTTTCTGTATGATGTGCCTTTATTAGCGGGAGAAGAAGCCAGTAAGATGAAAAACGTAATATTTATTTATTTTTAATGATTATTTTGTCTTCACAACTTTGAAGGAAAAAAAATACTCTTTATTTGGAATAATAAGAATGCAAAGAAGGATTATAAGTTTATTTATTTATTTATTTATTTATTATTTTTTTTTTTTATGAATTTAAAATATATTTTTTTTTATTGTCAAAGTTTGATATAGTTTCTGATATTAGTAACATGGAAACTGAAAAGTTTAAAAATATATCAAGAAAATTTCTATAAAGTAAAACATAATTTGATAAAGTCACAAATATAAAATTACATATCATCATTGTTGGTGAGAGAAGAACGAAGACATTTGATGAAAAATAATAAACATATTTTATTTTATTATATTAGGTTTTTCACAACTTTGAAGAAGAAATCTGTTTTAATTTATGGGGAATAGGAAATATAAGTATTATTGGAATATTTGGTAGAGTTTTCTGTTTGCCATCCTAAAGTACTTTTATTATAAAAGCAGCATTAGTTTCATATAATTCAATATTTGAGAAAAAAAATACTATAACGTATAAAAATATAACCAGAAATCGATTTTTAGAAGCTATAAATATGCGACTCCAAAATTGGAGCACATTCGGACATACGCATAGAAATCTACCCACACTGCAGGCTTTTGGCTAAGTATTAAAGTGAACTTAGCATAAGGAATTCTAAATTTTACATATGCATATTTCTTAAATTTTCCAGTTTGGTATCCGAAGTTAAAATTTACTGAGGGATACAAATATAATATTAAAATAAGCTGTTTGTATTAAAAATTTAGATGTTTTTTACAATTACAATGTAGAGAGTTTCGTCTAAACTTAATATAAAAAAAATAAAGAAGATATATTTCTCAATCGAATGGCTATTTTCGTTTTTCTCCGCGACAATTTAGTGATTAAAATGTATTCTGTTCTTCTTTTTCTTGGCCAACTGTACCTAAATGAGTACATAATGTATTAGGATTTTAAGATGAAAATTAAAGTCGGTGTCGTTGTGTTTTGCATTGGATGCTGGTGCAGCAACACACACTTGTTTGTTTCTAAAATGCCTATTTAAAAAATTTAAGCTTTTTGAAATATTCATATGTATGAGACAGAAGAAAGTTTTGGGTTTGGCACAATTGACTAGCTTAAATTTATTTTTACAGAACAGGATATTCTACTATTTGTAGAAATGGCAGACATGACAAAGTAAAGATCTTGAGAAAGTTCCATGTTTATAGCTATAAAAATAATCAAGTTAGATGAGTTTTATACCTGTTCCTTTAATATCGCACGCCAGTGTATCATATGGTGATTCTAAAATACTAAGATTGTAATTATGCTTTAAGATACTCTCAAAAAACGTCATTTGATGACGCCACTGAAAAATGACTGTGAATGTTTCTGATTTATCAGGTGACGTTACAATGGGAACGTGATTTGCTTATGACCGTCATTTGGAAACTCAATTCTGAAGTCATCATGAGCTTTGAATTGCAATGAGTCACAAAAAAGTCACAATGAAGTTACACGGTTTTGTCTCAGCTGACCGAATTTTGGATAGTCTACTTACTGTAAAGTCATCATGCTGGTTGGTTCCAATTTGACACCACCATTTGGCGAAATCTTGCCAAATCGTCGATAGTCAGCCAGATACAGCTCTTTTATTGTTGGAAAGGCTGAGCATGAGCAATGATATTTTTTGTGATGGCGCGTTTGTTACCTATGACGTATTTGTACGTCATCAACTGATTCTTTATTCGACGTTTATTTCTATTTTAATGATGTTTAATGATTTATTAGTTATTTAAAACATGTTTTCTTCTTTTTTTTAAATACAATTAAACAACACTTACGTCATGAAGTCAAGATATTAATAGATACGGCGTCATGATATTAAAAGAAGAAAAAAAAACATTGAAAAACTTTCATCGTCTGCTTGTTTATTTAAACCTTGATTGATTTCTTCCTTTTTTTTTCTTTTTTTATGTATGTGAGTGGCTACTCTTATTATTTTAGAAAAGTATACTTTAATTGTTTTCAGTTTTCATGGAAGACTGATTTGTTGAAATTTCTGTCGAAGATCTTTGATATTTAGTTGGTTAGTAGAATTTTGTTTTGTTTTTTCTTTTCAGTTTTCTTATTTGAGTTTCTTTGAAATGGCTGGCGTGAAACATTAATGTAGCTGATATAAATGATTTAAGTCGTATGATTTAACATTAACAAATTTCGTGTATTTTTGGGATTCCGATACGACGAGGTTGCTGTATCCAGTGATGTTTTTTTTTTTTTTTTTCGGTTTCATGTTCGTGAAGCGATCATACGTGCGGTACAGTGATTGCGGCATTAACGAACTTCGTGTAATTTTGGGATTCCGATACGACGAGGTTGCTGTATCCAGTTAAGGTTTTTTTTTTCCGTGTCATGTTCGCAAAGCGATCATACGTACGTTACAGTGATCGCGGCATTAACGAATTTCGTGTTTTTTCAACTTCACATTAATCGTTAACGTTTATGTAATATTGATGAAATGTGTATAAAAACTTTGGTTTTTACTGCTCATATTATCTTTTTTATATCTGTCTTATTAAATTTGTCAAATAAAATATTTTATTTCACTCATAAATGCAGTATCTAAAAAAAATCAACTGTGAATGGTTTAATTTAATAATTCTGTATTTAAATTATCATTCTTTTGTCCAAATTGTTTTGAACGAATCAAATTTTACATTTGTTACGTTGTTACTCTCGTATAAATGCAATCTATTTTTCAGTGACGTTTTTATCGCTAAATCCATTACTTTTGCTATGTGTAACTATTTAAAAATTAAGAATGGCAACATTTTACCACTTGCTTATTGTGGGTTACAATAAGATAAACGTAAGTAAACGATTTAGAAATCGCCAATGGGGCATCATTATTAAAAAGCGCCAAATGGTGGGTTGAAATAGGATTATGCCCATCGTGCGTGCTCCTTTGTGAAAATGACTTCATTTTGCTGTCATTTGGGGTTTCGTCACAAAACAACTATCATGGTGACTTTACAATGGAGACTGCTAATGACGGTCATAGAGCCATCACGTAAGGTCACATGGTGATTCGTCACAAAACAACAGTCACAATGACTTCTCAATGGAGTGACGAATTACGATAACCTGAGAGTAATAACGGAGACGAATAAAATATATCACATTTCAGTTCATTATTGTGATTGTGAAATTTGTGATGACAGAGACACGTGACACCGGAATGTTAGGGTAGTACATATTTGCCACAGCTGCCGTGTGTATAATTTTCTTTTGACTACTCATATAATCGAAAGTATAGTTTGGTATATGATGCTTAACGTTTGGACACCAGCATTGATGGAACAGTGGTGCAGCAGTTGGGAGATTCTCACCACTAAATTTTAATAGTATTCTCCGTCTTAAAAAATCTATTAAACTATGTCCTTGTTTAAGACAAAGAGTACAATTTAAATTTAACGGTGTCAATCGATTATCTGCTGCACCACTGTTCCCTCGCTGCACCAGTGTAGTTATTTATCGTTTTTCTCCCTTTATATTAATTTTGAAGTATGATTTTTAGAGAATGGCATCATTATTCTGTCTTTAAATCTATCTTGAACTGTGTTTTTTCACAGAACTTTTAAACTGTATTCAACTGTGTTTTTTTGTGTATTGCTCCATTTTTCACTCGATCCAAGATTGTCAAACGAGAGTAAGCCTCTGAAGCTAACAGATAAAGCTGTCATCTCAAATTTCACAAATTTGTTTTGTAATGGTTTTTAACCTTGACCCTTTATATATTTTTGCATATGAATGTAAATTTATAAATGTGTGTGTTCATCAGAACTGATAGTAATCTTTTATTATTTGAAATTTTAACATTATTGATTAACAAACAACATATATATAATATAATTTTCTTTTTAATAAAACATATATTGTTTCTTACATAAAAAATCAAATTATTTATTTGAAAGTATGAGAATTGTAAGTTTTAAATTTTAAATATGAGCATTTAGCAGATTTCGAAAGTTTTAAAATATGATTTAGTTGTCTCAGTGACTATTTTGTAATTGTAGGAAATGCATTTACAATTATTTACATTTTATTTTTAATTCTGTTTTTTGTCATAATGTTAAACAGTATTTACATTTTCGTTAAGCTGAGCTATTCTGAACAGATTATGACAGCGATTTCTTTTGCATTTATTGCTTTATGCACAATATTGTTATTACCTCAAACGTCGTACAAATTTAAAATATTTTATTACAATTTCAAAAACATTCATCCAGGTGTACATAATGTAAGAAATTACTAGTGGAAGATAGTGTTGCGCCACATTTCTCTCAAACATTTTTTTAAAACTTTATTTTATGAATGTAAGATAATCTATAGTATGGTAAAGCTAATATATTATTAATATTATATATATTCATGGATGCACGATACATTACTTTTTAATATGTTTAAAAATTTAAATAATAAGATCTAATATTAATAAAATAAATTGTAATAAAATTTCCTGAGCGAGTGTAGTATTTGTTAACATTCATATAACATATGTTGTCCTAAATAATATAAATCATAAAAAAGTGCACAATAATTTCCTCGAAATTTCATAACGTCTTCTTTCACTCGTGTCAATTTTTTTAATACTAACTTCCTTACTCCTTCATTGTCATTCTGTCTGTTGCTTTCTATTATAAGAAGAGCAGCAAATAATAAAAATAAGTAGATACTTACACACGAGAACAAATCATGTTCCCAACAACTACACGTTTGTTTGTTGTAGATTCATTAAGTTTCATTAGAATGATAAAAAATGTGTTTTCCTTGCAATTGTACTATAATTGTCAGTTTATATGCGAGAAATGTTTCCGAAAGTATGTACGAGGGGCAGTCGGAAAATAAGTTTCCCCTGGCGACTGTTGACAGAGGTGTGTATGAAAGACAAAAAATGTAATGAGACATTAAAGATAAAACATAACTTTATTTTTCCGTCATACCGCTTTATAAGCTTCATAAAGGCCTCCAGGAAAAAATCAGGGCTTTGCATACGGACGAAGCGTTGAACGGCTATGAGCGAAAGAGGACACAGCAGGTGAACGCGAATGTGCAAGAAACCGATACACCATTGGGTAGAGGTCGACCGCGATAAAGCAGATGGCGTTGTTGCAGTGCCTGCGCAGATGGCGCTGACACAGCAGGTGAACGTAAACCTGCAAGACACCGATACACCACTGGGTGGAGGTCGACCGCGATCAAGCAGATGGCGCTGTTGCAGTGCCTGCGCAGATGGTGCTTCGCGTTCACTTGCTGTGTCGTCTTTCGCCCATAGCCGTTCAACGCTTCGTCTGTATGCAAAGCCCTGATTTTTTCATGGAGGGCTTTTTGAAGCTTATAATGTGGTATGACAAATGTCTCAATGTACTTGGTACTTATGTGGAAAAATAAAGTTATGCTTAATCTTTAATGTCTCATTACATTTTTTGTCTTTCATACACACCTCTATCCACGGTCGCCAGGGGAAACTTATTTTCCGACTGCCCCTAGTATATTAAACTGAACTAGCATTAATTCATTTATTTCAGTTCAAAATAAACTGCATCGTTCTCTGAATTTGAACAAATAATTAAAGATTTGAGAAAGCTTTTTTATATCAGCATAACATAAGTTTATGGAAATTACGCTAACTCTTTAAATATAATGTGGATGGATCTGTTTTGTTAAGAAGTGAGATAAAATATTGAAAACAGAAAAAATATAATATAAGCATATTTAACTTCATAGGAAATATATTTCATTTTCATCCTCAAAATTATATTTCAATTAGATAAAATTTTTAGAACACAGAAAAGATTTTTTCATGTGTTCGTAATATATCTTCATTCAAATATTAATTTACTAACTTACTGTCAGTTTAGCTACTGGATTCTATTCGAAAAAATGAAACAATGAAAGAAAAATAAATATGTAATTTTGTGTGATCCCAATCGTTGTTTCCAAGGAGACAAACTTTGCACCAAATATATCCAGTTTCGTGTGGGATAAAAGTAAGTATTCTTCCTGAAATAGTACTATAATTGTTAGCTTATATGTGGTAAACTTTTTTAAAAAAATGAATGCATATTAAACTGCATTAGCATTATTTTTTTTGTTTCAGATCAATTTAGCAGTTAATTAAAATTTTGAAAAGACGTCCGGTTCTTGACGGTGATTGAAAATTTAAATTACTTTTAAAATCTATTTAATGATTCAATACGTTTTTCAAACTCATATGACATTATATATTCACCTGCTTTCTGTACTTACTCATATTTATGCTACTTGTATTATTGAGAACTCTTTGAAAACCTCTGTTATTCTTCAAATATGACGTCATAATCATCTTCTTTTTCATTCATTACACTTTTTATGTCATTTTCATTATTCACGTGGGAATCTTCCAATAGAAAATTAATTGTTGTGGAATATATTTTATTGTGGATTTAAAATTTTTTGCCGATGCTATAACGAAAAATGTTTAAATTTGATAGAAAATTACTGTTATATTCGTGGTTTTTGAGTAATTAAAAATTAACTATAATTAAGTTCGATTTCGGATTACTTTAGTTGCCTCGGCTGTGTTTTAATACGTCTGTGCGTATAATTTCACGATTCTCGCTTCTAAACTGTGGATTTGTATAGAAATACAGGCAGACACATAGACAAATTTTCTTTTTTATATATTAGAGGTTAGACCCGCACGTTGCACAATAAGATAAATGAGCTATATGATTACAGAAACGTCAAAGCATAATCCAAAAAGACACTACAACAGAAACAAGACAGAATACGATGGGCCAAACCACACCGGGAAATGTCTGTCGATGATTGGATTATAGTGGTGTTCAGCGATGCATCAAGACTGCATAGCTACGGGTAAAGATCCTATAAAGGCAGCTGACGCATATCCATCTTGTCGCCCAAAATAACCGCCATATTGTAACCCAGCTCAGCATTAGTTTACCACCAGAACAGGTGTTTGCCGTCTTTCTCATTGTCACTCGCCGTCCACCACTGCGGTAAATAAACCAGTTTTTCTTTGGTGTTTGGTACGTTGGGTTATTAAATGGCGGTATGATAGTTCCTGTAGTATAGGAGATCTAGGTGCGGGTAACGATAAAAGGAAAATTCCTGTGGAGTTTTCAAAATGATAGGGGGACTGAAAATTGTTCAAAATTTTATCCTAAGGTCCCGGATTCAATCACAATTTTGGACTGCATATCTTCCAAGGAATATAGAAGACTGTGTTTAGTGAATAAGTATGCAAATTTATAGAAGTATGTTTTAATTTTAGAAAATTTCTCGATTCCTAGTCTAGAAACTCAATTTGGAGATAGTGATGTTATATTTATTCATGACAGTGCCTCTTGGCATAGGCAAAGGGGAGTAACCGCCATATTGTAACCCAGCTCAGCATTAGTTTACCACCAGAACAGGTGTTTGCCGTCTTTATCATTGTCACTCGCCATCACATTGTCACTCGTTTGGTACGTTGGGTTATTAAATGGCGGTATGATAGTTCCTGTAGTATAGTAGATCTAGGTGCGGGTAACGATAAAAGGAAAATTCCTTTGGAGTTTTCAAAATGATAGGGGGACTGAAAATTGTTCAAAATTTTATCCTAAGGTCCCGGATTCAATCACAATTTTGGACTGCATATCTTCCAAGGAATATAGAAGACTGTGTTTAGTGAATAAGTATGCAAATTTATAGAAGTATGTTTTAATTTTAGAAAATTTCTCGATCCCTAGTCTAGAAACTCAATTTGTAGATAGTGATGTTATATTTATTCATGACAGTGCCTCTTGGCATAGGCAAAGGGGAGTGGAAAAATTTATTTCTGAAATTATTATTTCTCAAATGGACCGGCTTGCATGCAATCCAGATGCCAATCCTATAGAAAATACATCATATATACTTTTAAAAAATGATATTTAAGTTTCAGCCAAAGTCAACAGAAAAACTATAGGACTCCGTGCGAAAAACATAGGTCGCAATCCAACCAAGCAAGTCCGAAGACCTTGATAAAATTATGCCTGAAAGAATCAAAGCGATCATCAAGGCAAAAAATGGAAATAGAAAGTTCTAAATATGTATTTCGACAGAATAATCCAAACTGTTTTCTGGAATTGACGTGATTTCAAGCTAATATCCCATACATGTTTTAGAAAAATATATATATATAAAGAATTATGGATATCTTAGTTTTTAATTTTCTTTGTGTCTACATCGTAATGATTTTCCTTATGGTTTATTGACAATGAAAATGTTACACCTTTTCAATTATAGATTAAAATGTATATATTTTATTGTCGTATAATGCGTGCTGATTCCATACATTTTGCAACGGGTAATATCAGCACCATTACAAAAATCTATACCACTTAAAAATATTAAACTTAATATTTAAATTGATATTTGTTGAAAAGAACATTATTTTAAAGCCTGGGATAAGATAATAAATAAATATGTTTCTATGGAGACTAAATATTGACATACTATTATGACATAAAAGTACCCTACTAAATTAAATGAGAATGATTTTTTTTTTATAAAATATGATGCTGGTGAGACAGATTTGTGTTTCCAGGTGTTTAACTTGCATTTATAGACTTTTGTTTCTACAGTTTTACTTAAATATACTTTTGTATTGTGTTTCATGAGCTAGAAATAACTCTAAAACCAATTTTTATTTACAAGTTGATTTTAATGATTCTTTAGTAATAATTTAGGCGTTTATAGAGATAAAAGAATTAAACGACATTCTCGAATTTCAAACTAGAATCTTTGCTTTAATCAGTGTATATTCCTATAAAATTATTTTATTATTAGACTTGTTCGTATTATCTGCATATATAAAATAACTACCATTAAATATAACTAGTTGAACTAACGTAATAGAAAACAGCATGCAAAATAAGAGATATAACTATATATTTTTTTTATTTCGTACCGTTGGCATGTTCCAAATGAGCAAAAATAAACGAAGTGGGAAAAGCCTTCATTTCATCTGTGCAAATCTATGCAATATAATATTTAATTCAATATTGCTTATTGTTGGTTTCGTCTTAATTTTATCTTATATGTTATATTCGCCTGAGATAACACACCAGAAACAAATTGTCGTTTTTGTAGCTTCTATTGTTTATTCTGTGAACCGTGTATACATTATTATGCACATAAATATGTTTTTCTCATTGTCAAAAAAAGTGAAAATTATGTTACTTAATTTTAAACAAACATCCAAACCACCTTTAATGTTAGTTATCTGGTGGTTTTGTAATTTTCTTCATAACATAATGATGACTGTAATGACATTTGAAAACTCTAAATGCGACGAAACAATACATTTATTATTATTCGGAAATAAAGAAACGAGTTATGCTTTCAGTGTTTTATTTCGCCTGATTTACGCTGTAACTGTACATATATATCTTTACACGCCTATAATTATCTTTTCCATGTATTACATATTTATGTGTTCCGATATTAAAAATATTATTCTCGGATACCGAAACATAATAAAGAATACTCACAAATCCGATTTTAATTATCTATGCGATATTTACAATGAGATAAGAAGTTTAGTTAAGAAATTTGACAAACATGTTGGCGTTCTAGTATTTATTTCGTTCCTATTTAATGCCTTAATGATGTTTGTGATTATATCTGAGTTCTTACATTCAAAAGAAAATACACATTATAGAGTTGAATTTTCGCTAAGAAGTTTTTCAATTTCTGTTTATTTTATAACCGTAGTTTCAAATTTTTCCCTTCAAATGCTGTACGCATCTTTCGTTTATGATGCATCATTGTCAGTAAGAGAAAAATCTAGAAATTTAACGGAACGCAATCTGGATGTTATATTTGATTACTTTCGATATTTCCGCAACTGTGAAGAGGAAATCTGTTTGACATTATGGGGTATAGTAAGTATAAAAAGACCTTTTGTGTTTGGAACTTTTGGTACTATAATAACTTACAGTTTTCTATTTGACAATCTGTAATCTATAAATGTGAACAACTTTGAAAAAGAAATTTTGCCAAAAGTGAAACTTTATTGTTAAATAATTTATGATCTAAATAGCAATACACATATTTTGCAACCACATTCTTAAATTTATTCGCTCAAAGTTGGTGAATGTTTTTGCATGATGTATAGTTTCTGCAACCACATTTTTAAATTTTTTCGGTTAAAGTTCGTGAATCATTTCAGCATGATGTTGTACTAACGCAACCATAATCTTAAATTTATTATCTCAAAGTTGATATGTTGTTTCTGCAACTCTATTCTTAAATTTATTGACTTTAAGTCAGACAATCCTTATTGCATGATATGTCGATTTTGTAACCACATTCTCAAATTCATTCGCTCAAAGTATGGTAATCGTTTCTGCAACCACATTCTTAAATTTATACACTCAAATTTAGTGAAACGATTCTGCGTAATGTGTCGATAATAATGAAGGAAGAACGGTAAGGTGACGAAACATAATCTATAATCTTATATCTAAATATACTATGTTTTTATTATGTCTTCCTCACAACTGTGACGAAGAAATCTGACTTTATTAAGAATAAAAAGAATACAAATAGAGAATATCCGTTGTTTTTTTGGTACTATACATATTTATTTGATATAGTTTGATATATTTTCTTATATAAGAAACAAGACATTTGAAGAAAAATAATCCTCAAGTTATATTTGACTACCTTAGACTGCTTTACAACCGTGAAGAAGAAATCTGTTTTAATTTGTCGGTAAAAGCAATCATAAAAAGTATATTTGTATTTGGAACTTTCAGTACTATAATATCTTATAGTTTTCTGTTTGACAGTCTGTAAATGTAAAGCATTTAATCAAGGAAGCTGCATTAAATTAATAGGAAATTGATATGCGAAAAAATAACTGTATTTCAGAATATAAGTTTGACTTTTAACTGAATCCTTTCTGCCAGGAATTTCAAATATGTAAATCCAAAATATAATCTTTTATCAAAATGTTATCATCTGTTATGCATCAAAATGTTATCATCTGTTATTATCAAAATGTTATCATCTGTTATTAACAAAATGTTATCATCTGTTACCTGATTTAATATATATTGTACTTTGTGTTCTCCATCATATACTCCTAATCTTCTGAGTTTTATTCATGTTCACCTTTAAGTTGGTGCTCGCATCTACAGTTGTGTTTTGTCATTGTTTTAATTTCATGTGCCTAGTATCGCGTCATCTTGTGTTTTCCACCATATACTCCTTGTCATCTGAGTTTTAGTCATATTCATCTTTGTGTCGCCATGCTACAGTATTTTAAGTTTATATGTGTTTACTTCAAGCCAGTGTCCCTAAATTTTGAAAACTACTTAAAGTGCATCATCTTCTAGCGCTAGAAACTGTCGGGCTGTCACTTGCCGCTGTGTTACGTCATTGTTTTTATCATCCTCTGTCTAGTGTTTATCTATTGTTCATCACCCCACCTTCTGTTGTTCTTACCGTCAGATTTTGAAAATTATTTATAATAACCTCAATAAAGGGAACCGGGAGGGACATCTATGTTCTACAGACTTGGTTCCTAGTCTCGTGCAGTAAAGTAAAGTAAAGCTGCTGTATACACTATCCCTTTTAGAACCGATGATAATAATGTAATGGAATATATAGGAATGATAAACAGAAAATTCGGTGAAAGAATCAAATAGCACATATCATATGTTAAATTTTGTCGCCTATCTACAGCTTTATCACGTTTAAATTATAAACAGGATATTATAATAGATTTTGATTAATCGAAAATCATGAATTCAACATCAAAACACTATACATCCATTATCAGTGAGTCCATAGATATTTTGTGTAAGGGCAATCAAGTATGTAACGATGCAGTGTATTACAATATATCTAGTATAACGTTAAATATCCTAAATATTAAAAAGATGAACACCCAGTAGTTTTTTGCTAGATATTGTTTAAATTACTTATAAAGTCTTTCCAGGGATCCATGACGACCAGTTCTGGCAGCACCCAAGGAATAATGGACTGAATGGACCCAGGGAATTGGATTAAGAGTACGTTAATAAACTAGATTTTCTCCCTGTTGAAGGTTGCGGACGCAACCGAAAGTACTCGGGGTTTAAATAAATGTGTATTTTAGAGTTTTAAATCTTTTGACATCTGTTTAATTTTATTTCAACTTTTAAGTCAGCAATGAACCTTTTAAGTTCATGTTATATTTTACTTTTTAATATTTAATACTTTTAATATTTAATAATTTTAATTTTATTATTAACCTATAATATATATTGATTAAATATTAATACGTTTTCTGAGAAAACTTCAAACCATTTGTTAATATTTTAAACATGTACTACCGAAATAACAGAAAATAAATTAATAAAAAAACACAACAATAAGTTGTTACATAATCACATAACAACGTGTACAGTTGACTTCTTGAAGCACCTGCCTGTTTGCATATATGATGTCGTGATTTATGTTTTCAAGTTTATTTTCAAAAATTTGCGAGAATTCTTTTGTTTATCGTTATATATCTTGAAAATGGCGCTGTATATGAGCGCTGAAACATATGTCGATCATTAAAAGGTTTCTATAAGCCTTTTTTGTTCCTCTTTGTATCACTTGCATTTTTTCTACATTTTAAAAGTTGTTACGTCAATTCCCTCGAAATAAGACACCTTCTTTTATAGGTGTCTTCAATTAGTATATACATTTTTTCATGAAACTTGAGAAACTCGTCAATTATTTAATTTCAAGTATCAGATTTATAGATTTACTTTCTTATTCATAAATAAATCTTACATTTTTAATATTATTTATTTATTTATGTTTTAAAAAACAATAAAATATTTATTTTCATAATTAACGTTTTATGTATCTAATTATCCTATATATTATTTCTGTTGTCAACATCCCTTTTTCGAAGCAAATAAAAAAAGCAGAACGATAAATGAGATACCCTATAAAAGTATTTTAAAGTGGCTTCTGACATAGTACTCTCACATTCTGTTAAAACATGTTCTTTGATTAAAAATTGCAGGTAATTAAAAAACAAATCGTCATTGTTTTCATAAATGAAATGAAAGGTTTTACTCAAATGAGTGTTGCCAGAAAAATGAAATACCGCAACAATGATGATATATATTAAAAAAAACAAGAACGAAAAATCATGCGTCAAGCAAAGATTATGTAACACTTTCCAATCCTTCCAAAATAATTTTACAAATCATTACCGTTTAATACTCTGAAAGATAACATCTAAGTAAACAATTTGGAAAATGCATAACATATTTAAAAACGTAATTTCAAGAATTTTCAGCATATACAGTATTCAAAAAAATATCCGATTACTTTTATTCAGCCATGTATATGATCTATAGATTTGTATGTATACTACATAAGATGCTAAATTTTAGTTTAGTTTGGAAACGCGTAGCACAGTTTTAAAACCTTCTGGAGTTTCTTTCAATAAACGGAAATGTGTTCGCGAACTTTTGTTGAGCTGCCTTGTCTGTGAAATACTGAATTTATACACACCAAGTAATAGACAAAAAGTGAATTAATTTTAAAATCGCGTTCAGCAACTTAAAACGCACTTCCAGGAATTTTTGGTAACATACAGTAGAGAATTCTTTTGTGTGTCCCTGTAAATGAACGATGACTGCTATACATACAATATTCTGTAGTAAGCCTCTAGTAATGCACCTTAGTGATATATATCAATTACAATGTGTCTGAAATTGTGTAACATCATTAAAATAAACCGCAAATGATTTTTCCCCATAGACCGTAATGTAACGGAATTCTTTTGAGTGTCCCTGTAAAAAAACTATAAGTGCTACACACTTCAGTTGAAATAGGGAGTCGGTTGGTTCCTATTTGAGACCACCATTTGGCGAAATCTTGCCAAATCGTCAATAGTCAGCCAGATGTAGCTCTTTTATTGTTCGAAAGGCTGAGCTATGATATTTTTTGTGATGACGCGTTTGTTACGTATGACGTATTTGTTACGCCATCAAATGATTCTTTATTCGATGTTTATTTGTATTTTAATGATGTTTAATGATTTATTAGTTATTTAAAACATATTTTTATTATAATTAAATAACACTTACGTTATTAAATGGATATGTCATGATATTAAAAAAAAAAAAAAAAAACATTGAAAAATTTTTATCATCTGCTTGTTTATTTAAAGCCTGATTTTTTCTTCTTTTTTTTATGTTTGTGAGTGGTTACTCTTTTTACTTTAGAACAGTATAAAAATTTATTAACTGCAGTTTTTATGGAAGTCTCATGTTCTCGAAGCGATCATACATGCGGTATAGTGATCGCCGCATTTACAAATTTTGTGTATTTTTTGTGATCGCTATACAACGAGGTTTCTGTATCCAGTGATGTTATTTTTCGGTTTCATGTTCGCGAATCAATCACACGTATGGTACAGTGATCGCGGCAGTAACGAATTTCGTGTATTTTTGGGGATTCCGATACGACGATGTTGCTGTATCCAGTGATGTTTTTGTTCGGTTTCATGTTCGGGAAGCGATCATACGTGCAGCACAGTGATCGCGGCATTAACGAATTTTGTGTATTTTTTGGGATTCCGATACGACGAGGTGGCTGTATCCAGTGATGTTCTTGTTTTCGGTTTCATGTTCGCGATGCGATCATACGTGCGGTACAGTGATCTCGGCATTAACGAATTTCGTGTATTTTTTGGGATTCCGAAACGACGAGGTTGCTGTATCCAGTGATGTTTTTTTCGGTTTCATGTTCGCGAAGCGATCATACGTGAGGTGCAGTGATCGCGGCATTAACGTATTTCGTGTATTTTCGTTTTTTCAACTTCACATTAATCGTTAACTTTTATGTAATATCGATGAAATGTGTATAAAAACGTTGTTTTTTACTGCTCATATTATCTTCTTTATATTTATCTTTTTAAATTTGTCTAATAAAATATTTTATTTCACTCATAAATGCATCTAAAAAAAATCAACTGTGTATGGTTTAATTTAATAATTCTGTATTTAAATGAACATTCTTTTGTCCAAATTGTTTTGAACGAATAAAATTTTACATTCGTTACATTGTTACTTTCGTGTAAATGCAATCTATTTTTCAGTGACTTTTTATCGCTAAATCCATTATTTTTCCTATGTGTAAATATTTAAAAATTAAGAATGGCAACATTTTACCACTTGCTTATTGTGGGTTACAATATGATAAATGTAAGTAAACACTTTAGAAATTGCCAATGGGACATCATTTTTAAAGAGCGCCAAATGGTGCCTTAAAATAGGATGCCTAGGGGTAATATGCCTAGGGAGTCATAAACACTTTTCAACTAGGTTGGAAAGTGTTAAAAAGATCAATAAAAATAAAGTGGAACATAGTTGCTGCAAGTGTTTATTTTATATTTATGATTAAAAATCAAAATTGAAATCGAAATGCTCAATTTAGTTTTTTTTATCTCATGTTTCTTTCCGAAACAGATGATGTCAGCCTCTAATGCAGTTAAAATACAATTAATAATTTTTTTCGTTTGCTATCTTTTGTCAGTTTTTGCTGTCACTTTAATGTAATAAATGAGATGAAATTCTGGCTTGACTAATATTGTTTTAGATACTTTAATCCTTAATTTTTATTTAGAAGTTTAAACCTGCATCTAAAAAAATATTATAATAGTATGTTTGACAAAAAAATATTACATTGCAGTGGGAAATCCTCTCAAGAGTCTACTGGTTTTTCTTTATTAGGGTTTCGTTCATCTCACGAAGCCTTATTACTCCCGCTCCGTTGTCTGTCCGTCACAGAGCCATTCTCAGAAACTATGTAACTTGCAGAGTTGAAACTTTGCGTATATCTAGCTGAATACCAGCTATGAAACTCAAAATATTAAAATTTGAAAAAATCGTTTTATTTTAATAAATACGGATGAAAAACCAAAATTCTAACAGACTTTTCCTATTAAATTTAAACATTTTTCGTTAAAGCAGTTGCCAAAAATTAAAAATCCACAATGAAATTCTTTCTACAATAATTAATTTTCTATTGAACGATTTCCACGTGAAAAATGAAAATGAAATAAAAAGATTCACCAATTGAAAAAAAAAAAAGATTCATATGAAATAAAAATGATTAACGTCATAATGGTAATAAAACAGAAATTTTCAATGATTTCTCAATACAAGGAGTATGAGTATGTGTATGTACACAAAGCAGATTAATATCACGTCATTAGAGAATTAAAAAGGAAATCTGACGTCCTATTGGAAGTTTAACGATTTTTTAAATGTTTGAGAATAATACAAAGCGCGTATCAGTATGAGTAATAGAGAATAGTAAATATGTGAGTTTCAGAGACATATTGAGTCATGATAAGAATCCGATTATGGAAATATTCGCATATTTTAAGATTTTGAAGATGTACAACATGTTTAATTTTTAAATTATTTTTTTTAAGTATCGCATTTAGTCCGCATGACAGATATTATTATGACATAATATAATAGCGGGCTTAGCCCGCTATCGGGCTGGTTTAGATATTCGAAAAAAAGAAAAAAATAGACCGTTAATTTTTTACTTTATAAAAACATATACTTTTTTTCGCTAAATTAAATTAAATTGAATTTATTAAAGAAAGGATAAAGTGTTTTGAAAGGAATATTAAACGAAACCCTTTGAGCGATCTTCGATCACACCTACCCAATTGTTTTTGTTTATTTTCAGCTACAAAGTATAGTCACAATTTCCGTTTTTTGTAAAAATCATTGTTACCGAAAAATTTTCGGAAATTCCGAAAACAGAAGATTTCTCAATTTACCTTTATTGGTATTTATTAAAATTTCAGCTGAATCAATTTTTTTAATGCAAACTAACACTCGAGCAATAAAATAAAATTATAAATTAATAGGTTTCTGGTTATATTCGTATATTTGTTCTCGTATCATATTTTTCTTATAATAACATCTGTATAATATGTACTTTTAATTTTATCTAAAAAATTATACTTTGAATATCAATGTAGACTGTACAGTACGAAAAATAAACTCCACCCAGAAAATGGAATTGATTAAAACTACAAAACATGTTTTGTTGAGTACATTTTGGTTGCTTTAGCAAAATTCGAGTAAAATTGAACCATTTTACTTGAATTAGCAAAACATTTTTTGCTGACGATACAAAATTTTTTTTTTTGGAATTGCAAAAAAAAATTTTTTTTTGTTAATTCAAACAAAATTTCCATTAACCTATATTTAAACAAAAAACTTTGTTGGGTCAACCAAATTTTTGTTGATTCAACAAAACTTTTTCTGGGTGTCCAATCATGGAAAAACACATACATCCAAATTATGCTAACTGAACTAAGAAAAATACATAGTTATAAATTGAAATATTTAAAATAGTCCTATACTGTTAAAAATAAGCCTGAATTTTCACTAATCTTAACAACTGTGGTGTGTAAATCAATTTTGTCAAGAAGACAGTTTTTTTATATATTTCTTATATAACTATTTTAATTCAGTATTTTCCATATCTACGTAAAACTGGGAAAACATTAAAAATCTGCCTCATCTGCGTATTTTTTCCTATATGTGAACAGGATGTTTTGAGAAAATATACTCTTAAATTAAAATAAAGCATCAATTAAGTAATCTTAGACACTTATAGCGTAAATAACATCTGTCAATAAAACACTTATCGTATATATTCCTAATATTTTTTTTTTTTTTTTCAATCAGGAACTCTAATTAATTGAGAGAAAACAACACGATTGTTCCTTATGTGATGATGTTATTGATTTTAATGATATGTGGTATTGTACAAATTATACCCTTATACCTTAAATTATATTAATTATATACCTTAAAATAAAAAATAAAGCTTTAACTAATCTTAGAGATTCAGAAGTGTAGATGAAATTTGGGAATAAGAGTTTTCTTATAATTTTTTTTATTAACATTTTTAGTCCTTGCTCCTATTTTGATACTAAAATGATACTCAAACATTGACTAACTTAGATTTATTTCAATTAACTCTGATTAAAGAAAGTTGTTTCGACTAACATGGTCATTTTACAACTACCCTAAAACGGCATAGGATCATTGAAATAAGACTGTAAAATATCAGGCTGAATGGAAAAACACAGACGATTCTCTAAATACACTGAAAAAACTAGTCGGATGTGCCAATCCCAAAACTTTCTTCTATCTCAATCATGTTGATACTTCAAAATTTGCTATCGCATCGCCAATGACATGAAAACACGAAGCTAAAATACGTGAAAACCGATTAAAGAACATTTATTCCCAGTTCTCGTCAATATTGAATTTGAATGAGAGTATCGTCAAATTAGTCCTCTACAGCCAAGTTGGCTTTATTTATGGCAACCTATTTTTGTCACCAAATTTGGCGATATTTCGCCAAGTATCGCCAAATTTGGCGAGATATTTTGTGTAAGGGCAATCAAGTATGTAACGATGCAGTGTATTACAATATATCTGGTATAACGTTAAATATCCAAAATATTAAAAAGATGAACACCCAGTAGTTTTTTGCTAGATATGGTTTAAATTACTTATAAAGTCTTTCCAGGGATCCATGACGACCAGTTCTGGCAGCACCCAAGGAATAATGGACTGAATGGACCCAGGGAATTGGATTAAGAGTACGTTAATAAACTAGATTTTCTCCCTGTTGAAGGTTGCGGACGCAACCGAAAGTACTCGGGGTTTAAATAAATGTGTATTTTAGAGTTTTAAATCTTTTGACATCTATTTAATTTTATTTCAACTTTTAAGTCAGCAATGAACCTTTTAAGTTCATGTTATATTTTACTTTTTAATATTTAATACTTTTAATATTTAATAATTTTAATTTTATTATTAACCTATAATATATATTGATTAAATATTAATACGTTTTCTGAGAAAACTTCAAACCATTTGTTAATATTTTAAACATGTACTACCGAAATAACAGAAAATAAATTAATAAAAAAACACAGCAATAAGTTGTTACATAATCACATAACAACGTGTACAGTTGACTTCTTGAAGCATCTGCCTGTTTGCATATATGATGTCGTGATTTATGTTTTCAAGTTTATTTTCAAAAAATTGCGAGAATTCTTTTGTTTATCGTTATATATCTTGAAAATGGCGCTGTATATGAGCGCTGAAACATATGTCGATCATTAAAAGGTTTTTATAAGCCTTTTTTGTTCCTCTTTGTATCACTTGCATTTTTTCTACATTTTAAAAGTTGTTACGTCAATTCCCTCGAAATAAGACACCTTCTTTCATAGGTGTCTTCAATTATTATATACATTTTTTTATGAAACTTGAGAAACTCGTCAATTATTTAATTTCAAGTATCAGATTTATAGATTTACTTTCTTATTCATAAATAAATCTTACATTTTTAATATTATTTATTTATTTATGTTTTAAAAAACAATAAAATATTTATTTTCATAATTAACGTTTTATGTATCTAATTATCCTATATATTATTTCTGTTGTCAACATCCCTTTTTCGAAGCAAATAAAAAACGCAGAACGATAAATGAGATACCCTATAAAAGTATTTTAAAGTGGCTTCTGACATAGTACTCTCACATTCTGTTAAAACATGTTCTTTGATTAAAAATTGCAGGTAATTAAAAAACAAATCGTCATTGTTTTCATAAATGAAATGAAAGGTTTTACTCAAATGAGTGTTGCCAGAAAAATGAAATACCGCAACAATGATGATATATATTAAAAAAAACAAGAACGAAAAATCATGCGTCAAGCAAAGATTATGTAACACTTTCCAATCCTTCCAAAATAATTTTACAAATCATTACCGTTTAATACTCTGAAAGATAACATCTAAGTAAACAATTTGGAAAATGCATAACATACTTAAAAGCGTAATTTCAAGAATTTCCAGCATATACAGTATTCAAAAAAATATCCGATTACTTTTATTCAGCCATGTATATGATCTATAGATTTGTATGTATACTACATAAAATGCTAAATTTTAGTTTAGTTTGGAAACGCGTAGCACAGTTTTAAAACCTTCTGGAGTTTCTTTCAATAAACGGAAATGTGTTCGCGAACTTTTGTTGAGCTGCCTTGTCTGTGAAATACTGAATTTATACACACCAAGTAATAGACAAAAAGTGAGTTAATTTTAAAATCGCGTTCAGCAACTTAAAACGCACTTCCAGGAATTTTTGGTAACATACAGTAGAGAATTCTTTTGTGTGTCCCTGTAAATGAACGATGACTGCTATACATACAATATTCTGTAGTAAGCCTCTAGTAATGCACCTTAGTGATATATATCAATTACAATGTGTCTGAAATTGTGTAACATCATTAAAATAAACCGCAAATGATTTTTCCTCATAGACCGTAATGTAACGGAATTCTTTTGAGTGTCCCTGTAAAAAAACTATAAGTGCTACACACTTCAGTTGAAATAGGGAGTCGGTTGGTTCCTATTTGAGACCACCATTTGGCGAAATCTTGCCAAATCGTCAATAGTCAGCCAGATGTAGCTCTTTTATTGTTCGAAAGACTGAGCTATGATATTTTTTGTGATGACGCGTTTGTTACGTATGACGTATTTGTTACGCCATCAAATGATTCTTTATTCGATGTTTATTTGTATTTTAATGATGTTTAATGATTTATTAGTTATTTAAAACATATTTTTATTATAATTAAATAACACTTACGTTATTAAATGGATATGTCGTGATATTAAAAAAAAAAAAAACATTGAAAAATTTTTATCATCTGCTTGTTTATTTAAAGCCTGATTTTTTCTTCTTTTTTTTTTATGTTTGTGAGTGGTTACTCTTTTTACTTTAGAACAGTATAAAAATTTATTAACTGCAGTTTTTATGGAAGTCTCATGCTCTCGAAGCGATCATACATGCGGTATAGTGATCGCCGCATTTACAAATTTTGTGTATTTTTTGTGATCGCTATACAACGAGGTTTCTGTATCCAGTGATGTTATTTTTCGGTTTCATGTTCGCGAATCAATCACACGTATGGTACAGTGATCGCGGCAGTAACGAATTTCGTGTATTTTTGGGGATTCCGATACGACGAGGTTGCTGTATCCAGTGATGTTTTTGTTCGGTTTCATGTTCGGGAAGCGATCATACGTGCAGCACAGTGATCGCGGCATTAACGAATTTTGTGTATTTTTTGGGATTCCGATACGACGAGGTGGCTGTATCCAGTGATGTTCTTTTTTTCGGTTTCATGTTCGCGATGCGATCATACGTGCGGTACAGTGATCTCGGCATTAACGAATTTCGTGTATTTTTTGGGATTCCGAAACGACGAGGTTGCTGTATCCAGTGATGTTTTTTTCGGTTTCATGTTCGCGAAGCGATCATACGTGCGGTACAGTGATCGCGGCATTGACGAATTTCGTGTATTTTTGGGGATTCCGATACGACGAGGTTGCTGTATGCAGTGATGTTTTTTTCGGTTTCATGTTCGCGAAGCGATCATACGTGAGGTGCAGTGATCGCGGCATTAACGTATTTCGTGTATTTTCGTTTTTTCAACTTCACATTAATCGTTAACTTTTATGTAATATCGATGAAATGTGTATAAAAACGTTGTTTTTTACTGCTCATATTATCTTTTTTATATTTATCTTATTAAATTTGTCTAATAAAATATTTTATTTCACTCATAAATGCATCTAAAAAAAATCAACTGTGTATGGTTTAATTTAATAATTCTGTATTTAAATTAACATTCTTTTGTCCAAATTGTTTTGAACGAATAAAATTTTACATTCGTTACATTGTTACTTTCGTGTAAATGCAATCTATTTTTCAGTGACTTTTTATCGCTAAATCCATTATTTTTCCTATGTGTAAATATTTAAAAATTAAGAATGGCAACATTTTACCATTTGCTTGCTTATTGTGGGTTACAATATGATAAATGTAAGTAAACACTTTAGAAATTGCCAATGGGACATCATTTTTAAAGAGCGCCAAATGGTGCCTTTAAATAGGATGCCTAGGGGTAATATGCCTAGGGAGTCATAAACACTTTTCAACTAGGTTGGAAAGTGTTAAAAAGATCAATAAAAATAAAGTGGAACATAGTTGCTGCAAGTGTTTATTTTATATTTATGATTAAAAATCAAAATTGAAATCGAAATGCTCAATTTAGTTTTTTTTATCTCATGTTTCTTTCCGAAACAGATGTCAGCCTCTAATGCAGTTAAAATACAATTAATAATTTTTTTCGTTTGCTATCTTTTGTCAGTTTTTGCTGTCACTTTAATGTAATAAATGAGATGAAATTCTGGCTTGACTAATATTGTTTTAGATACTTTAATCCTTAATTTTTATTTAGAAGTTTAAACCTGCATCTAAAAAAATATTATAATAGTATATTTGACAAAAAAATATTACATTGCAGTGGGAAATCCTCTCAAGAGTCTACTGGTTTTTCTTTATTAGGGTTTCGTTCATCTCACGAAGCCTTATTACTCCCGCTCCGTTGTCTGTCCGTCACAGAGCCATTCTCAGAAACTATGTAACTTGCAGAGTTGAAACTTTGCGTATATCTAGCTGAATACCAGCTATGAAACTCAAAATATTAAAATTTGAAAAAATCGTTTTATTTTAGTAAATACGGATAAAAAACCAAAATTCTAACAGACTTTTCCTATTAAATTTAAACATTTTTCGTTAAAGCAGTTGCCAAAAATTAAAATTCCACAATGAAATTCTTTCTACAATAATTAATTTTCTATTGAACGATTTCCACGTGAAAAATGAAAATGAAATAAAAAGATTCACCAATTGAAAAAAAAAAAAAAGATTCATATGAAATAAAAATGATTAACGTCATAATGGTAATAAAACAGAAATTTTCAATGATTTCTCAATACAAGGAGTATGAGTATGTGTATGTACACAAAGCAGATTAATATCACGTCATTAGAGAATTAAAAAGGAAATCTGACGTCCTATTGGAAGTTTAACGATTTTTTTAAATGTTTGAGAATAATACAAAGCGCGTATCAGTATGAGTAATAGAGAATAGTAAATATGTGAGTTTCAGAGACATATTGAGTCATGATAAAAATCCGATTATGGAAATATTCGCATATTTTAAGATTTTGAAGATGTACAACATGTTTAATTTTTAAATTATTTTTTTAAGTATCGCATTTAGTCCGCATGACAGATATTATTATGACATAATATAATAGCGGGCTTAGCCCGCTATCGGGCTGGTTTAGATATTCGAAAAAAAGAAAAAAAATAGACCGTTAATTTTTTACTTTATAAAAACATATACTTTTTTTCGCTAAATTAAATTTAATTGAATTTATTAAAGAAAGGATAAAGTGTTTTGAAAGGAATATTAAACGAAACCCTTTGAGCGATCTTCGATCACACCTACCCAATTGTTTTTGTTTATTTTCAGCTACAAAGTATAGTCACAATTTCCGTTTTTTGTAAAAATCATTGTTACCGAAAAATTTTCGGAAATTCCGAAAACAGAAGATTTCTCAATTTACCTTTATTGGTATTTATTAAAGTTTCAGCTGAATCAATTTTTTTAATGCAAACTAACACTCGAGCAATAAAATAAAATTATAAATTAATAGGTTTCTGGTTATATTCGTATATTTGTTCTCGTATCATATTTTTCTTATAATAACATCTGTATAATATGTACTTTTAATTTTATCTAAAAAATTATACTTTGAATATCAATGTAGACTGTACAGTACGAAAAATAAACTCCACCCAGAAAATGGAATTGATTAAAACTACAAAACATGTTTTGTTGAGTACATTTTGGTTGCTTTAGCAAAATTCGAGTAAAATTGAACCATTTTACTTGAATTAGCAAAACATTTTTTGCTGACGATACAAATTTTTTTTTTTTGGAATTGCAAAAAAATTTTTTTTTGTTAATTCAAACAAAATTTCCATTAACCTATATTTAAACAAAAAACTTTGTTGGGTCAACCAAATTTTTGTTGATTCAACAAAACTTTTTCTGGGTGTTCAATCATGGAAAAACACATACATCCAAATTATGCTAACTGAACTAAGAAAAATACATAGTTATAAATTGAAATATTTAAAATAGTCCTATACTGTTAAAAATAAGCCTGAATTTTCACTAATCTTAACAACTGTGGTGTGTAAATCAATTTTGTCAAGAAGACAGTTTTTTTTTTATATATTTCTTATATAACTATTTTAATTCAGTATTTTCCATATCTACGTAAAACTGGGAAAACATTAAAAATCTGCCTCATCTGCATATTTTTTCCTATATGTGAACAGGATGTTTTGAGAAAATATACTCTTAAATTAAAATAAAGCATCAATTAAGTAATCTTAGACACTTATAGCGTAAATAACATCTGTCAATAAAGCACTTATCGTATATATTCCTAATATTTTTTTTTTCAATCAGGAACTCTAATTAATTGAGAGAAAACAACACGATTGTTCCTTATGTGATGATGTTATTGATTTTAATGATATGTGGTATTGTACAAATTATACCCTTATACCTTAAATTATATTAATTATATACCTTAAAATAAAAAATAAAGCTTTAACTAATCTTGGAGATTCAGAAGTGTAGATGAAATTTGGGAATAAGACAGTTTTCTTATAATTTTTTTTATTAACATTTTTAGTCCTTGCTCCTATTTTGATACTAAAATGATACTCAAACATTGACTAACTTAGATTTATTTCAATTAACTCTGATTAAAGAAAGTTGTTTCGACTAACATGGTCATTTTACAACTACCCTAAAACGGCATAGGATCATTGAAATAAGACTGTAAAATATCAGGCTGAATGGAAAAACACAGACGATTCTCTAAATACACTGAAAAAACTAGTCGGATGTGCCAATCCCAAAACTTTCTTCTATCTCAATCATGTTGATACTTCAAAATTTGCTATCGCATCGCCAATGACATGAAAACACGAAGCTAAAATACGTGAAAACCAATTAAAGAACATTTATTCCCAGTTCTCGTCAATATTGAATTTGAATGAGAGTATCGGCAAATTAGTCCTCTACAGCCAAGTTGGCTTTATTTATGGCAACCTATTTTTGTCACCAAATTTGGCGATATTTCGCCAAGTATCGCCAAATTTGGCAAGAATTTGACGCTGGCGAATATGAGTTAGAACAATGGTTACAAGAATGAAAAAAAATTGCTGAAACCATGTTGACTAAAACTCATAAATTAAACCCGTTTATGGATGAAATCTGCTGTCTTGTTTGAAAATGTGAGCAACCCCAAAATTTTAAACTGATATATCTCAGCCATTTTTTAAAATTGAGGCAAAACAAAAATTGCTCCGGAATCCCCGGATCAAGGCCGAACATTTAACGGAAAAAACTTTTAGGATTTCTAATTTTTGTGTACATTTTTTGGAATTTCAAAACTTTAAATGGCTATCACAGCGCCCCTTTTCGTCGAAATATCCCTAAATTCAACTAGGACCTGCAGGCTATAGTAAAAAACATAGAATAAAAAATGGTTCAATTATCTACTTAACTTCATACACTTTTCGATGATACAATAGAGAAAATGGAACAAAAATCGCTATCACAGCGCCTCCTTTCGTCGAAATATCTCCAAATTCAAGTAGGACTTGCTTGCCATAGCCAAAAATATAGAAAAAAAATTGGTTCAATTTGAGGCAGAACTTCATTCACTTATCGATGATACAATGAGGACACACAGACGGACAGACGGACATTTTGTAAAAACATGTTTTTCGGAATCTCTGACCCCTAAAACGTGTGAATCCGTCGAAAACCGGAAGTCGAAACAAATTTCGATTACAATACTTTCTCCTGTTATAGATAGAAAAAAGTTTAAAAAAAGATCAAGAGCCGTAAACTTCATAATATCATATGACACTTTGAGTATTCGAATCATGAATTAAAAAATATCTTAATTAAACATAATCTAAAAGAATGAGTAAATAGGCATCATGATATTTAAATCGAAAGTCAATGATTCTTGGGGTTGAGTATTCTTTTTTGACGAAACATTTTAATGAAAGCAAAATATTTATAACTACTATATTGCATATATACAAGCTTTTAAAATCGTAATATCGGGATACTCAATGTTCCACTTTCATATTTAATAATGTCGATGAAACGTCATATAAATCAATCATAGCAAAATCATTCTGTTCTAAAGCAACGTTCCGTTGCGTTCTGTTTACAAAAAGGAGAAGGGTGTTCTGGGAGTTGAACAGGGGCGTAGCTACCGTGGAGCAGTTGGAGCAAACTGCTCCAGGCGCACGAATCTGAAGAGCGCAAAATTTGAAAGAGTAAAATAAAGATTCGCAAAAATATTTGTATATATTTATATTTCTCGGGAACTTTTGGTCATAATCGAAAGCTTAATATACCTAAACGTCGGAATTATATCTGCGAGACCCTTAACTCGTTTGGATAGATTTTCATTTAAATATATCACATCATACAAATCCGACGATGTACGCAGCCGAAAGCAGTGGAGCCCCAACATTAAGTTCATTTGGAAAGATTTCCGTTTAAAAATATAAATTCATTGAACACTCATTCTAGTCATATTTAAGAGTATTATCACAGGCCCGGGCCCCGCCGGTCATTCGTTTAAAAATATAAAATCGAAACACGTCGATACGTGCATAGCACGGCTGGTATACGCTACCGAAAGCAGTGGAGCCTAGGTTCGTTTGGATATATTTTCATTAAAAACATAAAATGATACAAGTTCGAGGATGTACGCTGCCGAAAGCAGTGGGACCCCCAACATTAGGTTCGTTTGGAAAGATTTACATTTAAAAATTTAAATTCATTGAACACTGATTTTAGGTACATTTAATGTTATTATCACAGGCCCGGTCAATGCCGGGCGAGTCACATAGTGAAAAATTAAAGCTCTCTGATGACTGTACGTTTACTTCCAATTCCAATGTAAGGGCCCACTTATACTACGATTTTGTTTAAGGTAAAGTTTCGTCTAAAGGTTGAATTTATTCACGTTCAAAAATTTTAAATAAGTAAAATAAATTATTTTTTCCAAAAGACTTTTTTGAAAATTAAGACTAAAAAAAAAATCATAATTTTGAGATTATAATACATGATAAAAAGAAGCACTAGTGAAGAAATAGTGATTTTCTTGAATTACTGCTTTTTAGAACTAGTAGCATGCTGCTTTATATGCAGTTATTAAAAGAAAATTTAATATATCGGTCAGAAATATTTTGAGCAAAAATCTTTCACTTGAATTCAATACGTGTTTTTATATCCTATTTCGTTCAGAAATAAAATTTTTGTATACTCTGCTGGGTCCGATTATGATAAAAGGGAGACTTCTTGGCCACTTTCTCGTCATACATTACATTAAAAATTATATCTAATTTGGGGAAATCCTTCTAATATTAAGGGCACGAAACAAATGCACTGCATTATGGTAATATGGCATCGCTATTGTGTTTTAAAAAAATATTTAAAAAAAATGAACTTGTACTAGTTGTGCAAATTTTACATTTAGCAGCCTAGAAGTAGAGGGCAAAAAAATGCTAAGGTTCGAGCTTAATTATACTATTGGTCGGAAGGCCAAAGAAAGAATGCTGTGACTAGGGCCTCAAAGCGCCTCAATTGGGCTTTGGCAGAGTGAGATAATCTATATGTTAAAAAGTCTCTTTTTTTTTTTTAGTCATAGTTACAATCACTACATAGTAATCATGTATAGACAAACGCGCGTGTTTTTTTTCTCTCTTTTTAAATTTTTACTTTTTATCGAAATATTTCAAGTAATATGTGCTGTCATAATTAAACATTTCTCCACAATGTTGTGTTTCCATATTGGAATTCTATATTGTCTTCGAAGGCCTTAGAACGGCAATAGAGGTTGATGGTTGGCTGGTTGAATTGTATCCAAGGGCACATATAAAACTAAAGTACGGTTCCGTACGTAGTAAATATAAGTAGATAATCAATTCTTAAAGAATTATACATTATTTTATTTGTATTTATTGCGTTGACTGTCTTATTGTTGAAATGCCTAGAATTTCAAACAAATTAAGTAACAATTGAATCCATTTGGACACTACACTGTTAACTAGTATTTTAAAAACACAAATTGCACAAATTGTGCTTATTAGTTGCTAAAATCAGTGTAAAAATTGTTTTAAACTCATAAAAGAGCTAAAATCCTACATGTTTCGGCTTTAAACTTAAAGCCATCATCGGGGAAGAGGAACAATACAAACGACTACTGATCTTTTACTTTTCGTAAAAGGTAAGTCGTTTAACCACTGCACTCTCCCGGTTTTACGCTAAAAATAATGATACTGTACCACTGCACTCTCCCGGTTTTACGCTAAAAATAATGATACTGTAATTAATTTCGATAAAGCAAGAATTATCCATAGGTTCAATAACCCATTTAAAGCCGCCATTAGGGAATCATTGGAAATTAAAATTAGAAAAGATTGTATTTGTAATGATAACTTTTCTTTCAACATACCTAGTTTATGGGATACATTTTTAACCCCTTGTTAATTCCTTGTTTTGTTTTTCGCTCTTTGGCAACAGAGAGCGCCCGCTTATTTTATTTAAATTTTTCCATACTGTTGATTTCAATTTTCTCGTGTCGAAAAGTAAAAGATCAGTAGTCGTTTGTGTTGTTCCTCTTCCTCGATGATGGCTTTAAGTTTAAAGCCGAAACATGTAGGATTTTAGCTCTTTTATGAGTTTAAAACAATTTTTACACTGATTTTAGCAACTAATAAGCACAATTTGTGCAATTTGTGTTTTTAAAAATTAAGTAACGTTATAAATAAAAATAAGTATATACTATATCAGAGTTCTTACGAGTGCTTATTTTGGCATACCAGTATTTCTTGAAAGTAAATTTTGCCTTATTTAACTGCAAGATTCTGCGATTCAATAAAGTAAAAATTTCTTTATGGAAATAGTGGTATCCAAAATTAAGCATTTGAACAAACATTGTACGCGATTTTTAAGCCTTAAATAAAACAGAACTTTTCCCAGAGACAAGGGGCGCACTAATTTTTCTTGCTCCAGGACGCTGAATATGTAGCTACGCCACTGGAGTTGAAGTGAAAGTTGTAGTACATAGCTCATAGCGCAAATCTAACTGTACTTCTTTTTTCGACAACATTGGTTATTTTAAAAAACCGAATTTTTGAATTAGCCTACGACATACATCACATAGAGAAAATTTACCAATATTTTCAATTTTAGACTTTTGTCGAATATCTAAAGAAGTACTTGACAAGTTATTCAGGAACTACAAGAATATAAAGAACATATTTGACCGCATATTTTACATTGAAAGTTTGGTTCCAAAAGCAATTAGGTGACCAACAACAAACTAAATAAAACAACTAATTTTTAATTGCCCTGTAAAATAAAATGTTTGAAATGATTTCTAGTAATAGCACATGACTAAGGGAGTCCTGTACAAAATTTTTGTATGAATAACACGTATGTTAATGGATATATAAATGTTTCTTTAAAAAAATAGATTTCATGAACTGAATATGATATGACTTTTTGTTTTTCTGTTACTCTATTTCCGTTTCCAAGGTAAGAAATTTTACAACTGTTTTGTTTACAATAAAAACATTTTGTTTATATACCAGACCAGAATATTTAGCTAAATATTAAAAAAACTATGTTTAAATAAATCGGTGAAGTTCGAGTATAACTCACGCTCAAAGGGTTCCGTACATTTAATTTATTAATTACTTTTTATTAATTAACGAACTCCTACTACTCTTAATTTTTTCATAATTTTAGTGTCAGTAGATTCGGAAATAGGTGGGGGGGGGGGCATATTTTTCAAGTATACTTTCAACGATATCTCTCAAAATATAATACCTAAAATTAAAACGACCATATTTTTGAGTTCGATGCTACGAGATATTACCCTCGAACGATACCCTACACGATACATGAATTTTTTTTTTCAAGTAACTTAATTAATATCTCGGCTAATTGGCGGCAATTTTTTTCGAAATTCTTTATCAAATATCCTCGGATGATTCTGAGTCAATAGATACCTCGAGCGATACTACACGATACATAAAAATATTTTTTTTCAAGTAAACTTAATTAATATCTCGGCTAATTGGCGACAAATTTTTTCGAAATTCTTTATCAAATATCCTTGGATGATTCTGCGCCAATAGATACCTCGAGCGCCCATAAACTCCTCAGCTGACCGCTCGAAAAGTAAAGTTTGTGTGTAACGGAAAAATGCGTTATTCTCAAAAACTATGTTACTTAGAATAATCCCTATAGTTTTCCTGCAAGGATTAAATAAACTTCTACTACCCCTAATTTTTTCATAATTTTAGTATCAGCAGGTTCGAAAATAGATGGGGATATATTTTTTCAGCATAGTTTCGACGGTTTCTCTGAAAATATAATACCTAAAATTAAAACAAATATATTTTTGAGTTTGGTATTGCGAGATTTTTTACACGATATACAAGAAAAAAAAAAAAAAAAAAAAAAAAAAAAAAACTTTTTTCTTCAAGTAAATTAATTAGCCTCCTAAATTTTTCCTAAACGTATTTGTGAATGACTAATAATCTTAAAATATGGTGGGGGGGGGGGAGGCTTTATAACATTACAAAGTTTGAACTTTCCATATCCCGTCGTTTACGAGAAAATGGGATCTGACAGACGAACAGACAGAAACAGGAGTGATCTTATAATGGTTCCGTTTTACGGAACTATAAAAGTAATAAAGACTTAATAATAATAACAATAATAATAATAAAACATAAATATAACCAGTGTAATTAAAAAAGTTGTAACAATATTCCCTAATTCATATAAGTCCACAAGACGGGGATTTAAAAATGAAATTGTGAGACACACTACAAAAATCTTGCGCAAGTTCCAGAGTTTTAGCAAGAAAATCATTCAAGTTACATGGGTATTTACACTTCTTCCTTTAATTTTTCCCGAAAGTTTCCAAATTTTAAAGCACTGACGATTCCTATTCAAACGCTTTATTTTAAAGAACCAAATTTATATATCTTAAGTTGCATTATCTCTCAATTTCTCATTTTTAAAGCTTAGTAATAAAATCAAAATAAAGATTTAGATTTGCATTTGATTTATTTCCTTCGGTATTCTTTGCTTATTCAAGTAAATAAATTGTATTACAAAGGGTTTCAAATTCTCATTTTCTAGAGGTTTTAAAGCAATCGAAGGGGAAAAGAAAGAGATTTTGTGAAATAGAATTATATGATAGAATAAATATAGAATATTTCAGCTAGAAATTAAAATTTTTGTCTTTGTTATTTCGTTCTGCATTATTTGTTTATACAAGTTAATTGTACGTGTTATAGAAAGATTTAAACACTTATTTTCTACTGATTTAAAGAGGTATGCAAGTATTTCTACTTTAAAAATAAACATATTTTATGAAGCTGTTTTGACGTCTGGAAGCGAGGTACACTGTGAAAATACAGAAATGTTTTTGGATGTAGCAAGACTTTACGAAAATATAATATGACCTTGCTCGAGTTATCCGCAATTCCGGAAAAGCGTTTCTTTATCGTCAGAAACCCATAGATTTCGAGGGCTTAAAGAAGTATTTATGAATTTAATAAAATCTTTTGCTACACGTTTAAGGAGAAGGAAAACGAAACGTTTCCTATTTTAGTGTGTGTTAATTAGATTTTTCAACACAAAATATTGAGTTTTCGGAAGCCATAAATTTTGAAATAAACATTTTAAGCTGCGTAACATAATTTATACATACATGGAAGAGCAACAATTTTTTTTAATTTTAATATTAATGCTAGAGTGCAATGAATACTGGCTTCTTATAGATTTTGCACAAAATGTTTTTATTGACGTCGGCGGTTAAAAGACTGAAAGCATAACAAGCAGCATTTTCCTGTTCGCTTGTTCAATTATTCCGTAAAGTTTTGTAATTTTTAAAGTTATTCCTCATTACTAACAAGGAATAAGAATTCAATTTTGAATGTTATGCCTCCAATACTTATTAAACAGCAAGTCACAAAAGTGAATACCGAATAATTAAAAAGCATTAGAAGAATCGTTGTCTTTATTATAATAAGTCATTCACATAACCTTTATACATTTTGAGTATTTATTACGGAGGGAAAATACAGTTTAAAAAGTGTGAAGAATCAGAAAATCACTTATTATCGTTGATTATGCATATGATTTCGTGGTTTATGTTTATCAAGTTAATTTTTAAATATATTTTCGAGAATAATTTATTTATCATTATCGATCTTAAAAATGTTGCCGTTTGAGCGTATGAAACATACCGGTCTATGTATTAAAATGTATTTATAAGCCTTTTTGTGTACTGTTTATCACTTTAAGGAAATACATCTTTAGTTTAAATCTCTCGTGTTAATGAAAATATATAATCCTATATATTAATACGAAAATGGATTTCTGAAGACTCACAAAATATTGACCTATTTGCGCCTGTGCAAATTTAAATCTGGAACCTATCCAGTTTTGGGGTACACTAAAACGTGGAAAAGGTGGTTAAGTGGACTAAGACGTCGGGTTTATGCTTTTTATTGTTGTTTAGTGTTATGCTGTAATCGTTGGTTCCCTGTTTCGATCGTCGGTTCGCTACCCACTCCGAACAGAATTATTTTATTGGCGATAATTCATTTTCATAATGTTATATTTTACTTCAGGAGGAGAAGTTATATAGTTTTATTTATTTTATGAGAATGCTTAATAATTAAGTAAAATTTAACACCCAAGTATATTTTGTTTTAATTACTAATTTTATATTAAATGTATTTACATTAAACGACTGTGCATGCAATTATCGATTAAATAAATAGAACGGATCTACAATTTTTGTTGTATTTGTTATGATGTCATATATATACTTAGAGTTATATTTGTATCTGATTATTTTTCGCAAAAAAAATAAAAATAAAATGAGAGAAAAAAGAAAGAAGGAAAAATATCCATGCAGGACCTCTAAAAGAAATTATCTTGATATCCATGATTTAACAATTAAACAATGTATGAAAATGTAAAATAAAATTCAAGTACTTAAAAAATATGTATTATAAATCGTTAGCTGCAAACAGCAAAGTTTAAGTTCAGGGTTTTAGAATCAGACTTATAAAAATAAATTTAATTAAAAATTTTAAAGGTCATGTAATGTTAAAAAAATCATAAAATACTAAATATCGTTATTTTTTCTAAATATTGGGACCATGAGAAGTAAAACTTAACACCCGAAAATACATTTTTTTAAATTACTAATCTTATATAGTAAAAATATTTAAATTAAAAGATTTTGCATGTAGTTATCGATTAAATAAAGTGATCTAAACTTTTATCTATATTTTGTATGGTCATTATCAAGAATACATATTTGTATAACTAAGAAAAATATGTGATTATTCTCCGTAAAAAAAGAAAAAGAAAAGAAGATAAAAAAGAATGAAGCAAAAATATTTATGTAAGAAATATAAAAAAAAATCACTTTGATATTCATGGTATAAATAATGTATGAAAATGTAAAATAAAATTTAATTAATTAAAAATATATATTGTAAATCGTTAGCTGACAACAGAAAACTTTATTAGAAAATACAAAATATAGATATTTAAAAAATTTTTGAGACTGTAGTAAGTAGAAATAAATCATTCAATTAATATTTTTAGTTAAATTCTTGTTAAATTAAATCAAGCATAATAGGACGTAAATTAGAAGCTTAAAATTATTTCACTTCATTAGTTGAGTAGGCTGGACTGACAACACCGTCTATCTTCTTATATCTATAGGAATCGCTTGCACAATAAAACAACGCATGAAGTTTTCAACACTTAATTAATTTTAAAGCAATTAATTAAAAATTAAAACATATTTCTAAAGGAATTTTCGAGTTATTTACCATCAAATCTTGACGGATACTATCTAGTATCTATTGAACATTCAAAACATTTTGCAATTTGAATCAAATGGTACGTAAAAGCGTTCAAAGCAAATAATTAAAGTCATTATTAACGTATTCATTATTAACGTAATTCATTATTAACGTTATTCATTATTAACATTTATTCATTATTAACGTAAACATAATTAAAAATTGGATTAGAATTACATCTAATTTAGTAAAGGTGAAAGACAAAAATATTCATATTTCGATTCTAGTTAATTCTAGTCATAGTTTAAAAAACCATTAACCAAAGATGGATTTATGCTTAAATTTATAACACAACTGTTTGTTTCGGCCATTTTCTTAAAGCTTCAGTAGTACAAATTTGAAACTGTTTCTAAACGTTCATTCTAGATAATTAGGATAGTATTAAAAGATTATTAGTAAACACAACTTTGTTATTAAATAGTCAAATAATCGCATTCTTGACAAAAAGAATTAAAAGGGATAAATGCAGAAAGTTTCCTTAATCTGATTACACGCGCTCTTTACTTAATCAGCCGAATAATTCCACAAGAATCACATAAAAATAAAAACAAATGTTAAATACATAAATTTTAATTAAACTTTTGATGTTTGGGGAAATATTAAACTGAAAATTAATAAGTTTAAAATTTCCTAACATAATTTTTGGCGGAAGTGTTTTCGGAAAATATATTCTATGGTGTAAGTATGGAATTCTGTAAATGTCGTTAATCGTCTATGTTACGTATTACGTTATTACGTAATAGGAGTATGTACTTAAAGGATTATCAACTTGTTTAACAGAGTCAATTAATGGTAATGGCTTGACTAAATGAACTAAAAGCGTTAAATGCAGAAACTTACTTAAATCTGATTAAAAAAGACCCTCTTAACTTAAATTGCCAAGTAATTCCATGAGAATTACTATTAAAATACTTTAAATGCATGTAAATTTTACTTCAATCTTTTGATAGATGGGAAACCTGTAACTCAATAGGTATAAAATTTTCTAAATTATGAGTCTAGAATTGTCTTATACCATTCTGTAAAGAAAATGGTATAGGAAAAGGAAATAAGAAGATAAGTGAAAAATGAGGAAATTTCTTTTAATTTTATAAACATCCTCTTAAGCTAATGAGCAGGATAATTCCATATAAACAAATAAAAAATGATAAAAAAAAAACAAGGGGTAAGTGTGATCGAAAATCGCACAAAGGGTTTCGTTTAATATTCCTTTCAAAACACTTTATCCTTTCTTTAATAAATCCAAATAAATTTCATTTTCCAAAAAAAAGTCGTTTTTTTATAAAGTAAAGATTTGCCGGTCTATTTTTCTCGTTTTTTCGAAAATCTGAACCGTTCCGATAGCTGGTTAAGCCCGATATTATACTCTGTCATATTAATATCTGTCATGTGGACTAAATGCGATAGTTAAAAAAAAATCAATTTCAAAATTAAACATGTGGTATAGAGACATTCAAAATGGTAAAATATGCCAATATTTCCATAATCGGGTTTTTATCATGATCCAATACGTTCCTCAAACTCATATGACGTTATAATCACTTGCTGACGTCATATCTAGTTGCATTCTCTATTACTCATATTGATACTCTCTTTGTATTATCCTCAAACATTTGAAAAAGTCCGTTAAACTTCCATTATGACGTCAGATTAAATTTCTTTTTAATTTTCTAATGACATCATATTAACTTGCTATCTGTACTTACAGGGTGGCTAGTGGTCAGGGAAAAATATAGTAAAAAAAAAGTGATAAACACCAGTATATTCTTATAGAAAAATTTATGTTGATTATTCGATCAAATAATCAATTTTAAGTTTTCTATAAGAATATACTGGTAATTATCATTTTTTTACTCTATATTTCCCTGACCACTAGCACTGACTTACACATACTCATACTCCTTGTATTATTGAGAAATGTTTGAATATTTCCGTTTTATTACCTATATGACGTCATATTAATCTTTTTTCAATTGGTGAAACTTTTTCTTTCATTTTCATTTTTCAAGTGGAAATTTTTCGCAATGAAATGTTGAAGTGTCGTTCCAACATTTGGAGCCTTGGTTCAATTGGAGCTACAAATATTGGAACGACATTTTATGGTTGCAGTTACCAAAAGTTGGTTCAATCAAGATATGAGATTTCTCTGTTTTTTTGCATACCAGTATAATCTTACAGAAAATGTTTTTTTTATTTAATCGGAACATTCTGCGATTTAACAGAACAACGTTTTCTCTAAGATTATACTGGTATGCAAAAAAGCGGAGAAATCTCATGCCTTGTTCAATCCAACACAAAATTGTTAACAGTGTAAATTTTGGTAATTATTGGGTTGTTCGGAAAGTTCCTTCCGTTTGGAAAAAACAATTCATACAGGAAATTTCTGCCCGTCAATTATTAGACATTAGATATCGGAATTAATGTCTAATAATTAAATGATATAATTTTCCGGTACGAACCAACATTTCCAAACGGAAAGAACTTTCCGAACAACCCAATACTTTGATAAATAGTTATCAAACTAAACGTTTTGAAATGTTCTAGCCTCGGATACTGTTACGAAATCCTTGATCACATGTTCTGTGGGCGGGGTTATGCTCACGGCGCGCGTTACGTAATGTGACGTAACCTCGAACCGATTAGAAAACAGTTTTGTTTTTGTCAGTTGGAATAATTTGTATCGTGAAAAATGGAGCTTCTTGGCGGCTCTCCTGAAATTTATAAGGATTTTTCAGTCTAATAATTATTTTTAATCTACTTTTGTGTTTATTGTGCTGTCGAATAAAATATGAAAAGACATCAAGACTATTATTATGAATCTATCATCCTCACACCTCTCCCAGAATGTGTATTTATTGTGTTTCTTCTTCAAAATAACGTTCTTTCTGACTGTATCTGCTGCTGCTGATTATCATTATTTATTAGATACCAACCATACTGCAATTGGTTTGTTAATGGCTGTTATATCAATTTAAACTCAGTTTATTCAACGAAACAGGGAACTGCTTTCATTGGATTGGTGTAGTCTGATCAGTAAAGCACTTTTTATTCAAGACACTACTAATTCATAATTTATGTAAAATATCATATCGTTTGAATTTATACATGCAAGCGAAACAAAATGATATTATTGTTAATGTTAGTGTTAATGCTGTTAATGCATCATGTTTGTCTGTAAAACACGTTTGTTGAAAATGAAAACGATTACTTGGAAATTGATAGCATATAAAAACCTCTATTCTGGGTTGAGAGAACATACTGTTACACTATTAAAACTACTCTGAAACGTCTTCCAAAATCAGTGACAGCAAAAGAAAAGTTTTTTTTATTAATGCCTCTTTATATCTAAAAAAATTGATTTATGAAGTTTCCAAAAGTAAAGAATACTTTTCGGAAATATTAATATCTCAGAAGGGATTCCTAATAATACAGGGTGTCGCATCAAGACCACCCAAACTCTGCACAACCAGATTCCTCTCTTGGAGTACATAAAAAATGTCCAAGGAACTATACATCTACGACCCATAGTTTTCGAGAAAAATGCAAAAGAGAAGTATGACGTCATATCCGGTGCAAGGAAAAAACTTTATTAGAAACATGAACATAGGTATATTCACAAGCTGAATTCATTACCACCATACGAAGATTGACGATAGTCACCAGATGCAGCCCTTTAAATACGATTAAAACGACTGTTTGACGTCTTTCCAAGCGCGGGCATGCATGTTTCGATATACGCGATAGATAAATTTCGCATCTTCGTCTGCAAACATATGCAAATACCGATGTTCATGTTTCCAATAAAGTTTTTAAACTGAAACAAAAAGTATGCCAGAACACATTATATAATATTGCATCGCAAGCAGAAAAGACCGAATGTACATATCTGGGTCATTCAAGGTTACTCTTTAGCAGCAGAAGCGAAGTAAGTAAACAAAACCGCGCTTCACTTTGAAAAACCATTTTTGAAACTTTGGGTCATTATGAAACCAGAAACTATTATGAAACTTGAAACCATTATGAAACTTTGGATCATCCTTTCTGGATGACTCAATATATTATTCTTGTTGATTTTCTCTTTTAATATTTGATAATGAACTCCCAAAATATTTTTTATAATATCATTATTCGAAGCATAATCCGAAAAATAATAACATGGGAAAAATAAAGCAGCCGAATAAACTTTTTTTCTTAAAAAAAATATGTTTTAAGATTAAATTGTATTATACGCAATACTTATTTAAAAGTACTTTTAAAAGTACTTTTAAAAACTCTATTGTATACATTAATTGGATGAAGACATTTTATACCTTTTTCTGTAGTTTTGGACCATTTAAACAACTACATGAGCAATCAGAGAATATTTTATTTTAACATTTGGATATCAAACAATATTTTTTTTTTTTTTTTTTTTTTACAAGAACGCAAATGTTTGGTTTTTATTTATTTTTCTGTACATTGAATCGGAAAAATAATTTGTTTACAGCTTTCTTCTTCAAGATAAGAAAAACAAAAACACAATTTCGATATATAGGAATATCCATTATACATTTCTAGTCGGTAAAATTAAGTTTTGCTTTATTTTTTGCAACAGTGCTTTTTTTTTCGTTAAACAAGCTGGTGTACGATTTTGAAGAATTAATGTAGTAAGAAACAAAAATTACATTTAAATATTTATTTAACTTGCAAATGGAATGATTTAATTTTAATGTATCGCTTCTGTAAGAAAATCTTATGTTTCGTTGCATAGCTATATTTCAAAGTTACATTAATCAAAATTGCTATTTAGAAAACATATTATACTGATGTTTATTTTATGTTATAGGTTTACTGTTGCTTTTATAATGAAAGCGGATATTTGCCTACACAATTTCTAAATCTGTTAAGTCATCTGTTTTTCAAGTTTTCTTCAATTAATAGCTGGAATATATTAAACTTGAAAGAAAAATATTTAGATGTCACAACTATGATATAAATATATTATTGTTCAGATGTTAATTTTTATAATTCGATAATAAACTACAAATGTATGGCTTCATAATTTAATTTTTCTAAACTTATGATATGGAAAAAATAATTTAACCGAAGTCAAACATGCTTTGTACCAGAATTTTTTTTTAAGAAATTAAATCAAATAAGTTCCACGTAGGAGCATGGATTTAAATAAATAATGATACATTAAATAAATTGCCTGGTTCAAAACTTGCTTAACCTGGTCAATTTGATACACATTTTTACAGAAGAATTTTATAATCTTTGCAAATATATCTAATATATAAAAATTTCTAGTTTGTCTTGTCTGCCTGTCTGTATGTCTGTACTTCTAAACAAATGATCAGTTTGGAAGCCAGAATTGTGAGATTTTGCGTATAGGTGTATTAAAACACGGCCGAGGCAACTAAAGTAATCCGGAATCGAAATAATGTATAGTTAATGTTTAATTAATAAAACCCCAAAAATCTAACAGCCTTTCCTATCAAATTTAAACATTTTTCGTTATAGCAGTTGCCAACATTTAAAAATCCACAATAAAATTCTTTCTACAATAATTAATTTTCTATTGAAAGATTTCCACGTGAAAAATGAAAATTAAATAAAAAGTTTCAACAACTGAAATAAAGATTAATATGACGTCATATTGGTAATCTAACGGAAATTTTCAAACATTCCTCAATAATACAAGCAGTATGAGAATGTGTAAGTACAGAAAGCAGGTTAATATGACGTCATTAGAGAATTAAAAAGAAAATTAATCTGACGTCATATTGGACGGCATTTGGCGTCAAATGTTTGAGAATCATACAAAGAGAGTATCAATATGAGTAATAGAGAAAGCAAGTAGATAGGACGTCAGCTGGTGTATATAACGTCATATGGGTTTGAGTAACGTTTTGAATCATGATAAAAACCCGATTATGGAAATATTGTCATATTTTTTTTTATTTTAAAATTCCTTGTACAACATATTTAATTTTGAAATTGATTTTTCTACACAAGGATTCTTAAAATCCCGGACAACGCCGGGTACGTCAGCTAGTATTTAATACAAATATAAATTAATATATTTTAATTTTTGGGATTTTCATTTTATGATTCAATAATGATCTCCAAATATATGTTAACATTATTCTAAGCATAATCCAAAGGAATATAACATGGGGAAAATTTAGTAATCGAGAATTTTTTTTTAATTAGATAAAATTAATATTTTTATTAGAGTTTCAACTAACTGATGAGAACAGACATGATGAAAACATTGATGAAAACATTGAAATGAAAACATTTTATTCTCTTTTCTTTAGTTTTAGCAACATATATGTCAATACATTTTGCATTGAGATTTTGTTTTATTTTAACATTTGGATATCAATCAAGAAACATATTTCTTTGACACTATCCCAAATATTTGTTTTTTATCTTAAGTTACATTGAATCGGAAAGTTAATTTGTTTGTATATTAAAAAATGCATGTATTTCTGATTCCAGAAAAATAAAATAAAATCCAATTCCTATGTATAGGAATATCCATTATATAAATGTAGTCAGCTAAAATGAATTTTGCTTTTATGTTAAAATGTTTTCTTCTTTTAACCCAGCTGTTGTTTCTTTTTAAAGAATTAAAGTAACATAAAAACCGAAATTCCATTATAATAACTAGTACATCTAACTCGGGCTTCCCAAGATAGAGAATATGTGTGAAAACTATTTTTTGTTATTTAAAACTCTTATTGTTTTTTTTATATTTTGTTTTAGATAACACCGAATAACATTTTTATGTGAAATAATTCAATTATATATTCAAATAAAATTTTGAAATTTATTAAAAGCGGTAATTTTGTTTTGGCCTCGTGCCAGAAGCTAATAGCCGAAAAAATCGCTAAAAATTTCGTTATCTATTGCAGTTTTTTTTATTATTGTTCTGATAATTTCGGCGGTTTTAAACGCTTATTTCAGTCACATGTTTGTAAAATTTTTGTTTTAATTATACTATTTCATTTATTGCTTAATGAAGGTTTAATTTCGTTATCGAATATTAGCTGGAAACAAATGCTGAACTTTTTATATTGTTTTAAGAGAAAACGGATTAATATTTTGCAATCGTCTGCAAGCGATAAAGATAGATTTAAAAAAAAGAAAAAAAAAAAAAAAAACATGCTTGAAATTTATTTTAAAAGCCATGATAAGTCAGTCAATTAAGATACAGTTTACAAACAAATTGCATTTGTAAGTACATTTTTTCCATATACGACGGTGTAAAAATTGCGTTGTTTAGAAGTTAAAAAAATTACAGTAGCAAAAATTGCAAAACCGAAATTTCATCGTCAAGTGTTGTCATTCGCAAAATGACGTCAGTGTTACACACGGACACGTTTGTCTTTTACAATATAGATTTTTTAATTTTTAAAAGAATAAAGATAGATTTTTTTTTAAATAATGATTGAAATTTATTTTAAAAGCCATGAGAAGTCAGTCAATTAAGATACAGTTTACAAACAAATTGCATTTGAAAGTACATCTTTTCCATATACGACGGTGTAAAAATTGCGTTGTTTAGAAGTTAAAAAAATTACAGTTGCAAAAATTTCAAAACCGAAATTTCATCGTCAAGTGTTGTCATTCGCAAAATGACGTCAGCGTTACACACGGACACGTTTGTCTTTTACAATATAGATTGTTTAATAAAAAAATATAATAAGATAGATTTTTTTTTCAATAATGCTTAGAATTTATTTTAAAAGCCATGATAAGTCAGTCAATTAAGATACAGTTTACAAACAAATTGCATTTGAAAGTACATTCTTTTCCCTATACGACGGTGTAAAAATTGCGATGTTTAGATGTTAAAAAAATTACAGTAGCAAAAATTGCAAAACCGTAATTTCATTGTCAAGTGTTGTTATTCGCAAAATGACGTCGGCGTTATAAACAGACATATTTGTTTTTTACAATATACATTGTTTAATTTTTAAAAGAATAAAGATAGATTTTTTTTTTTAAATAATGTTTGGAATTTATTTTAAAAGCCATGATAAGTCAGTCAATTAAGATACAGTTTACAAACAAATTGCATTTGAAAGTACATTCTTTTCCGTATACGACGGTGAAAAAATTGCGATGTTTAGAAGTTTAAAAAATTACAGTAGCAAAAATTGCAAAACCGAAATTTCATCGTCAAGTGATGTCATTCTCAAAATGACGTTAGCGTTACACACGGACACGTTTGTCTTTTACAATATAGATTGTTCGATTTAAAAAAAAAAATGTTTCAGTTGCTTTCCTTTCTATACTGTGTTAAAAGAATCTTGTATTTGGTCGTAATTAAATCAATATTTTGACGACATTTTAAACTAAACATGAATTCCGTTATCATATAATTGTAGATATTTTTTGTAGCATAAAATCAAGACTTCAGTATGCATATGTTATGGTGATTATTTTTTGAGGTAAAGTGAAAAAATACTTATTTAACAAATTTAAAATAAATTATAAAACAAGCGAATAATAAATTTGAGTACCTTATAGATACGTGAATGCGAAGGAAATGCGATGGACATTAAATAACGTTTCACTCACGTTGGCATATGACAATAGAATACTTAAATTCTGTCTATACAATTATATTAAAAATTTCTATATTACTTCACATTATGTAAATTGTTAAAGAATCGGACTATAAATATATTTTTAATTGCGATAGTTTTGCGATTGAACATTAATAGCCTGAAAAATTATTTGCATTAAAATAGTATTTCTCTTTTTAAATCATGGTACATAATTAATTATTTTTCTATTGATGTTGCGCGAAAATATTTTTATTTTGCCAAAACGTTCTTACCTTAATGCGATTTCAATTACATTTTCATTGATTAGTACATTTATCGCAGTGCGCTAGTTTAAATCGCAAATTTATATTTAAAAACTGTGAGATTCTTTCCTGTTAGTTGAATAGGCATTTGTAAAAATAATAATTATCTTATTCACTTATCGTCTTTCAGATTATCGCGTACTGTTTGCATAAGTACTTAGAATGCATGAATAAACAGATGGTTACACACAAAATTGATCTTTGTATCCTATAAGATTATATTTGTACTAAAATGCTTTTTATTTTACTAGAGTTATAAAAAGCATTTTTATATAAGCATAATATTTTCCTTCTAATAATCTGCGATTAGATTGTTTATATATCATATATATTTCCAGAAAAGAATATTTAGTAAACTGAACTAACATAAGTTATTTTATCTAAACCCAGTTAAATTATGACATCAATTACATCAAAACAATAAAAGTAAAAATATTTTTTTTCGAAGCTAATACGCTTTTATAAGCATTTAATGTTTATCTTAAACATCACGCTTAAATTCATGAAAGCAATTAATTTTTTTTTTCAAAGCATTTCCGTTACAATACGGGAATTTGGCGGGACTCCTGCTATGGAAAATTTACCGCGTTTATTTATATTTGGTAGAAAGCGCGAAATACAGAATTTAAAGTTCATTTGGTACTTACGTATTAATCGCATTTTACTGGGCCATTCAATGCAGTAACAAGAGGACATTTTACAAAAGTTATACATTATTTCTGCGTTCTAAACAATTAAATAATATGAAATCGACAAATCTATTATTCAACTTTAAATCTTTTATTCAACTTTAAAACAAAAACAAAAACAAAAATAAAAATATATAAATGAATGGTCTACGAAGTTATTTGAGACGCAATCATTTAATTTTTCACGCACTTTAAAAAAGTTACGCACATTAATTTTATTTTTACCCTAATTTTATAACCCTAATTCGTAAAATAATGAACAAGTGTTGCTCCAAAAACATACTCGTTATTATTCTTTTTAAGTATTTTATTTTATATTTTGCAATATGGTGCCGGAAGGAGATGTTGCGACATGCATTTTGATAAAGTTACATTCTGTTAAAAATTCATTTCGTTTCTTTATGCCAGTGATATTTCACTTTTATGGTTCCGTACTTAAAAACTAAAAATGGAACCATTATAAGATCACTCTTGTATCCGTCTGTCCGTCTCTCAGATACCTTTTGTATATCGTGTGGGGTATTGTGTGAAAGATCTCGTAATACCGAGCTCAAAAAAAACCTTTCTTTTAAATTTAGGTATTATATTTTTAGAGATATTGTCGAAAATACACTACAAAAATATATTCCGGTCCCCCTCACTGTATTTCCACATCTACTGAAACTAAAATTTAAAAAAAATTAGGGGTAGTAATAGTTTAAACCTTGCAGGAAAACTATAGCTATTTACCTAGATAGCATAGTTTTTGAGAATAACGCATTTTTCCGTTACACACAAACTTTACTTTTCGGGTGGTTAGCGAGGGAATTGACGGGCGCTCGAGGTATCTATCGACGTAGAATCATTCAAGGATATTTGATAATGATTTTCCAAAAAAAAAATGTTGGTAATTAGCCGAGATATTAATTAATTTACTTGAAAATAAAATTTATTTTTATGTATCGTGCAGGGTATCATTCGAAAAATCTCGCAACATCAAACTCAAAAATATATTTGTTTTAATTTTATATATTATATTTTCAGAGGTCTCGCGAAAGTATGCTGGGAAAATATGCCCTCTCCCCTTCCAATTTCCAAATCTACTGAAACTAAAATTTTGAAAAATATTAGGTATAGTAGGAGTTTATTAATTAATAAATAGTAGCGCAAGTTATATTCACACTTGACCGATTTATTTCATATATAAGTTGCTATTTTTCATATATATTATTTAAATTAGTTTCGAAATATTTATCTAAATATTCTGGTCTATTATATAAACAAAATGTTTTTTATTGTAAATAAAACAGTTATAAAATTTCGTACCTTGGAAACGGAAATAGAGTAACAGAAAAACAAAAAGTCATACCATATTCAATTCATAAAATCTAATTACTTTATGAAGTATATTTAAAAAAGCATTGTATTATGCTTAAATAACATATTAACCAACAGTAGGAAAAACAGTTTAATATGGAACCATAAGGTTTTTAACTGAAACAAGAAATTTGAATACATGTGCAAATTCTATTATAAGTCAATTTATTGAATGGGGCAATTTTTTCATAGATTTGACATTTGTTGCATAACATTTGCCTAATTTTAATAGGAATTTATCCAATTGTATAAAAAATCACAATTTAACCAATTCTGAAAAGTTTCACGTATAATACATGGCAAATTGCTGATTCTATTTTTGGAAGTTATGCCTTCTTAAACATGGTATTGCCTATTGGTATATTCCGGGTAGCTCAGTAGGAAGAGCATTGGCGAAGCAAGCCAGTGTTCGAATCATGGCCTGAACATTTCTTGAACTGTTGGAATAAACCTCAACTATGCTACTCCAACCTTGAATATGCCTATTGGCATATTCCGGGTAGCTCAGTAGGAAGAGCATTGGTACGGCGAACCAATGTTCGCACCATGGCTTGAACATCTTTTGAACTGTTGGAATAAACCTCAACTATGCTACTCCAACCTTGAATATGCCTATCGGTATATTCCGTGTAGCTCCGTAGGAAGAGCATTGGGACCGCAAGCCAATGATCGAGCCATGCCCTCAACATTTTTCGAACTGTTGGAATAAACCTCAACTATGCTACCAACCTTGAATATGCCTATTGATATATTCCGGGTAGCTCAGTAGGAAGAGCATTGGCTTGGCAAGCCATTGTTCGAACCATGGCTTGAACATCTTTTGAGCTGTTGGAATAAACCTCAACTATGCTACTCCAACCTTGAATATGCCTATTGGTATATTCCGGGTAGCTCCGTAGGAACAGCATTGGCACCTCAAGCCAATGTTCGAGCCATGACCTGAACATTTTTTTAACTGTTGGAATAAACCTCAACTATGCTACTACAACCTTGAATATGCCTATTGGTATATTCCGGGTAGCTCAGTAGGAAGAGCATTTGCACGGCAAGCCAATGTTCGAACCATGGCTTGAACATTTTTTGAACTGTTGGAATAAACCTCAACTATGCTACTCCAACCTTGAATATGCCTATTGGTATATTCCGGGTAGCTCAGTAGGAAGAGCATTGGCACGGCAAGTCAATGTTCGAGCCATGGCCGGAACATTTTTCGTTCTGTTTGAATAAACTTCAACTATGCTACTCCAACCTTGAATAAGCCTATTGGCGAATTTAGGAGCTCTTTACTATTCACAAATATTATTGTTTTTAGCGGAAATAGTTTAACATTATTGTAGATTATTTTGTTTTAGGTAAAAATCTTCTACAGTCGTGTTGCATGCCAAATATTGGCGAAGAACATCTATGATGCTACCAACTAACTATATTGTTTAAAACAAAGGAGTTGTCATTAACGGTACCAAGTGACACTCGCTAAAATGCGTTAATCGGCTGCAAATCCAATTACAGAATTTCCCGCCATACCATAAATACTTTACCATTAGCAGGGAGCAAATCTCGCCAAAAACAAAAGATTTTGTCGCCGAGGAGGTTATCAATTTGATCCGTTTGCACGTATGTTTTGGTCCTGTTCACGCATAACTTTCGTAAATGTGCACAGACTTTTATATTTTTTTCCTTTGTTTGAAAGTGTAAGAATTTCGTCAAAATCTGATGATTAGAACAAATTTGTTTATATAAAATCATCAAAATTCAAATCTTTATCTCAAAGTGAGAATGACATAACTCCCGGAAAAATGCATGGATTGTTGCATATCTATTCATTTTTGGATATTTCATACATTATTACATTATTACTTGAGAAATTTTGCAATAATATGCAAGGATAATAAATTAGGAACGTTGTCGGTTTTGCTTTAAAGAAAAAATCATTTAAATATTTCTGACTAGAATGATAAACGTTATTAAAAATATTCTTTAGTTAAATACCTTGTAATATTTCCAAACTAGCCCCTATATCACATATCTTCTCAGGAAACAATGTGCTGCATTAAAGCTACATTAGCATTAATTTTCTTATTTAAACTTTAATTAATTTGCTTATGAAAGCAAATTTTAAATTCCAGCATTATCTCACATTCTGCCACGTGATAATGAATCAGAACATGAGTGCGTTTTAATTGTTTTACTATTAAAAGTGTGCATATTTATTTATATTTAAATCGCATCTTAATTTTAAACATAGTATAAATAAATTACTCCTTCTTTCCTTACAATAATAATCAGTAACAACAGTTTTCATTAGCTACAATTTCTTTCAACACAAATGGATTTCAATTATATTTGTTTTAATTACCACTTCATACCTGAGTAATATCTGAATTTGTAAATGAATATTGGAAATTTAACGCGACCCATTCATGTTAATTGAATAAATATTCATTAGACATATAATTCACCTAAATCATATTCATCTATCATGCACCATTTAAAGATATAGTAAAATAGAAAAATAAAAAAGATAGAAACATGTTCAATTGGAATTTATTTCCTATAATAATAATTTTTCATTACATTATTTTCCAACTAGAGCCATAAAGGCAATTAAAATACAATCTTACAATAATATTCAGTAACAACGTTTTTCTTTTTCTACAATTTTCTTAACACAAACTGATTTCAATTATATTTGTATTAATTAGCACTACATCCCTGAATAATATCTGAATTAATAAATGAATAGCGACTCTTTATTGTTAATTGAAGAAACAAATATTCATTAGAATTATAATTCACCTAAATCCTATTCATCTATTATGCACCATTTAAAGATATAGTAAAATAGAAAAACAAGAACGATAAAATTATGCGTTAAGCATCGATTATGAAACACTTTCCAACACATTGAGAAAACTGTAACAAAACTTCACAGTTTCCGATGTAAACTATTTAGAAAACACATAACACATTCGATAATAATTTCTACTAATCAATTACTACCATTAGTCGAACAAAATATTCGAATTATTTTGTGCAGCCCTGTATATGATCAATAGATTTTTATGTACACTACAAAGTATGCTAAAATTTACTTCAGGACAATTGGAAATTACACAGCATGATCGAAAATTCCCCTCCCACAATTTCCGTCAATAAACGGAAATGTACATGAGATCTTTTGAGCAGCTCTGTATATAATCTGTAGAATTTATCTTCACCAAAAATTACGTAAAAAATTAGTTACATTTAAAAAAGCGTGCACTGAGAAAAATGACAATTCCAAATCTCAGTAAATCGATATTTTCATTTTGTTATGAAACTTTTTGTTTCAAATACAACGACCCCATGCTTTTAATTCTGAAATACCAGAAATACTCAGAATATTGAAACATGGACATACTCAAAACTGAGCACATAGAGGTCAGTTCATACTCATTTTTGAAACATGGATATACAAAAAAATTATTACAATCATTTTAAACTCAATTTTGAAACATGGAAATACTCAAAAATGTGCACATAGAAGTCAGTTCATTCTCAGTTTTAAAATATGGACATACTCAAATAGGAACACATGATGTTTTATTCTTGAGTGTGTGCATGTTTTCAGAAATGAGAATATACATGTTTAAAACTGGAATACTTTTGATTGGGAGCCATTTTGAGTATGCGACATACTCAGATTTGAGTATTTTTTGCTCAGTTTTGTAAATGTCGTTTTTAGAGCATGCCATAACTGAAAACGCACTTTCAGCAATTGTTTTTATATTATTATTGAGAGACAGTGCTATAACTGAATTGTTTTGTATGTCCCTGTAAATGCAGATGAATGCGATGCACACCTTATTCCATAGTAAGCATCTCGTAGTACATCTCAGTGAAATAAATCGATTTAACTATGTTTGAAATAGTGTAACATTATTAAAGTAGACCGCAAAAGATTTTTTCCCATATACCTTAATATAACGTAATTCTTTTGAATATCCCTGTAAATAAAATATAAATGCTACATTTTTAATATTCAATACCGCAAAAGCCATAATATACCTCAATAACATACATCAATTGCATGGTAATCCGTGTATTATGATATAGGATTAAAAACAGTTTTCAATCAGCTTATACCACACTTGTTTCCAGGAAAGACTGTATCATGTCGAAATAGCATTTTTTATTTATTTATTTATTTATTTTTGGGCCTTTAACCGCAGTTAAATTAACAAATCACAGAAACTAAACAATTAATTTAAAATTTAGTAACGCACTTTTTTTATAGCCGCATAACAATAGTTTGTTAAAATTATTGTAATATAACAAATTTATTGTCGAAGATGCCATTGTGTAGAGATGTGAGAAACGCTAATGAAAATAATAAATTAGGTTTACGAAGAACACATCAATTCAATGCCATTGAAGATAGTAAATTGATTTAGCATCTATAATTTTGAATAAATTAACATTTTAACAAATACATTATTATTGCACCAAAATTAAAATTTCCTTTGTGTTTATTTATGGTGAAGTTTGTAAAATGTTTAGAGTGTTTGCTGAGAGGCTGAAATTACAACACAAATCTAGAGGAAAGTGAATGAAGCTACTACAAATTTATTTTTTCAGCACTACACGCCACTAATTGTGTGACTAGATCGCTTCAACACTTTTGTGCTTTGATTAATATGTGGTTGTCTCCTACAAATATTAATAAATACTAAATACCAGTATGACTAAAACAAAGATAAATAGCTACAAAGGTAAGATTATAACAGATAAGTAGATACAAAGATAAGATTTTGAGTATTTGCTGAGAGGCTGCAATTACAACACAAATCTAGAGGAAACAGAATGAACTAACTACGAATTTTTTGTTTTCAGGACTACACGTCACTAATGGTGTGACTAAATCGCTTTGCGCCTTGATTAATATGTGGTTGACTCCTACAAATATTAATAAATACTAAATACCAGTATGACTAAAACAAAGATAAATAGCTACAAAGGTAAGATTATAACAGATAAGTAGATACAAAGATAAGATTTTGAGTATTTGCTGAGAGGCTGCAATTACAACACAAATCTAGAGGAAACAGAATGAAGTTACTACGAATTTTTTGTTTTCAGGACTACACGTCACTAATGGTGTGACTAAATCGCTTTGCGCCTTGATTAATATGTGGTTGACTCCTACAAATACTAATAAATACTAAATACCAGTATGACTAAAACAAAGATAAGTAGCTACAAAGATAAGATTATAAGAGATAAGTAGATACAAAGATAAGATTCGAAAGCTATAGATAGAAGATTTAAGGGCCTTCTCCTCCCGCACGAGAACACACGCTTGCTAATGTTAATCGTATAGGGTATCTCGTTTGCATTTCAATATTCTTAAACGATATTTTTGCATTTGAAAACGGAGAACAATCACTATTTTTATTTTTATGAAAATATTTTCATTTTCGGAACCGGTTTTCGAAAGTGAAAGTTCTATTACTGAATTTAAAAATCGAATTTGTATACTAAAATTGCTTAATTATAGCAATACTATAATCTACCGACAGTTGTTTGGATATATGTTTCCGGAGAATTAAATATTAAATGGAAAAAGAGTCTAAATAGGAATTTCAAGTTCTGAAATTTTCAAAGCTAGGCCTAAGTTTTCCATTGGAAGTTTCAGTAAATGTCAACAAATGATAAAATGTTGCCAACTTAAAATGTACTTATTTTATTACGGAAATTAATCATATATATTATTTCTCTTGTCAACATCCCTTTTTTAAAGAAAATACGAAACGCAGAACGACAAATGAGATACCATATGAAAGGATTTTGAACAGGCTTCTGACATAGTATACTTACATTTTCCGAAAACATGTTTTTGATTAAAATTTGCTGATAATTAAAAATTAAATCGGCATTGTTTTCATAAAGAAAATGAAAGGTTTTCTTCAAATTAGTATTGCCACAGAAATAAAATTCTGGATTGTATCACGCTCAACAATGATTATAAAAAAATAAATAGCACAAAAAAGATAAAGTGTGACATCTCCGCACGTGTTTATTTTATATTTATGATTAAAAAGCAAAATCGAAATTGCAATCTTTAGGAGAAAAAGACACCATGGATTGTCCCATGTTTTTTTGGCACAGATGTCATATACCACCCCGTCGGCGCGATTTGTTTCTCCCATCAATCTGGCGAAAACTTTATTTTTGAATAAATTGTTGTTTATTTATTTTAATTTTAATTCTATAAATTATTTTTAGTGTTTATATCAATATTTATTTACATCAAACTATCATTTATTTATTTTTATTTGCTTTTTTAAAATAATAAATAGAAGCTATTTAATTTATTTCGTTATTTTACTTTTATATTGAATAAAAACTCACGTGCTATTATTGCATGCTATTTGTAACTAACATTTAAAAACAGAGTTTTCGCCAAATTGGCGGGGGAGAAATCGCACCAACGTGGTGCGTATATGACATCTGTGCCTTTTTTTTTTTTTTTTTCTTTTTTTTTTTTTTTTTTTTTTTTTTGGATGCAGTTAAAATGCGATTGTTATTTTTTTTTTCTCGCGCGTGCCTTTTTGTAAGTTTGATGGAATAAATGAGCTGAGAGTCTGCCTTGACTAATTAATGTTAGGGAACAGATATCGCAGACGCAACGGGTTTGGCGCAATTTTTTTGTGATGCTATTTTGGCAAGAAAACTCCAATTTCCGAATACCTGTTAGGCCTAGCTTCCGGAAACATGTTAGTTTTATTTTATAATAAAATTGTATTATAATTTTAATCTAAAACGCACACATTTAATTTTATTATTACTCACAGTTTTATTTAACACATACATTATTTTTATTACTTGATATTTTAATTTTATTTAATAATTATTTTTATATTATATTATTTTTGATTTATTTACATACACATTTCATTTTATTATAAAATACTAAGTTGCCATACAAAGCAAACGTCGCTATGTTTCCCCGCCAGGCAAAAAATCGCCATTTTGGCGCCGAAAAGAAACCTCGGTGCGTTTGCGACATCTGTACCAATGTAGTAGATAGTTTTATTCTTAATGTTTCTTTAGAAGTTTAAATCTATATATAAAAAAAACTACAATACTAAAAAACTTGGATTTCAGTGCGAAATCCTCGCACGGGTCCCACTGGTTCTATCATACTAACAGACGATATAATCCATTTTTTCAGTGAAATAATAACGATGATTTTTTTACATTGTCTTGTATTACATATCTGCACGTAGTATAATTTTAATGTAACATAATTGTAACTGATTGTTTGTAAAAGTGTATTGAAACTTAATTTCATAAAATACAATTACTATCTACAATATGAAAATCTGCACGTAAAATAAATTTTGCATTCGTACGTTTTTGCATAACACTGCAACAGCTATTGCATCCCGATCTTAATATTTATAAAATTGGTTATAGTACGAACGCACCTCATTTTTCACTTTTGACGTACAATTTCAAACTTGTTCCTATGACTGTATTATAAAAATAAGTTTCGTCATTATTTTACGGTATTCAAATTTTAAATTATTGTAGATTCTATGTAGAATTTAGATATATTTTTATTAATAAAATATTAATCACTCAGTAGAATTAAACATACTCAGACTAGTGAAATTAATGAAGAGTTTTGAATAATAAGTATATTTTATGCAATAGACATATATATGTATATTTTATTCAATAAGTATTAAAAAAAAATAATAAACACTTATTTTTTACAAGATTTATAATACGGAAAAATATTGTGAAATAAGCAAAATTAACAAACGTTTTAAAGAAATATTTCTTCATGCAAATTTCCATGCAAATATTTTCATGTTTTTAAATCCCTGAAAAATTAGTTATTTAATAAAAATTTGCATTTTTACTTTTAGCAAATGAATACCAAGTACATGTTAAGTTATATTTATTTAAGTACTCGTGACGAAAATATGGAGATAAGGTTTAAGGATTATTTAAGTAAATATGATCCTGCTGATAAATTGGAATAATTTACGTTTTTATGCAATATTTGATCCATTCTAATTCTCTTTAAATTCTGCATTAGTTAAACTAATGGAAATTTTTACTATTTTTTTTTTAAATTTTAGTAAGAATATTGGAATTTTACATTATAATGTGATGTTACAGATAAATGCTAAATCGTACAGTATGTTTATTTCACATTTAAAAAAAAAATTAAATCATGGATAAATTAAATTAATTTTCTATATGTATTGAATAAGAAAATTAAAAGAAATATATTTGGAAGATTAAATATTGATATTTTCCATATTTTATCAAATTAATCGCAAGTTTATATGTAAATATAAATTTCCTTTGAAAACTTTGATTTATATTTTTCTAAAAATAGAATGAACTAGATGTTCATTAAAAACATGCAAATCATATTAAAGAAGTTTAATAATTATAATGAAACAGGATATCAATGAAAAGCTTCTTTTTAAAACTAAGAAGTTTTATAGGTCATATTTTTTTAAAGGATACTCATATATGAAATCGTATATATTTAACTTTGAATAGAAAAAAAGCATTTTAATTCATATTTGTATTTGGGAAGATCTTAACAATGTGTACTCAGAAAATATAATTATTGTTATGCATTAGTCAAAGTTACCTTTTCTTTTTTTTTTTTTAACTAATAAAATCCATTTTATTTGTTTAGCCAAAAATATAAATTTTTGCATCAATTTGAATCAGTATTACTTTCTTCTATCTTTACAAGTAGGAAGTATTGGATTCATGAAAATTTTCGACTGCCGGTTTTCGACGGGTTTATACGTTTTAGAAACATTCCTGAACACGATTTGACTATTTTTAGAAAATGTCTGTCTGTGACTCTGTCTGTCTGTATGTGTCTCAAGAACTAATGCTCGGAATTTAATCAAACTTTATATTTAGTTAGTCTCTGATATAAATTGGTGCTGATTAGTTTTTGATAAAAATCGCCCAGCAGGTGGCGCTGTTATGCAGCATTTTTCGCGGTTTCCGCAATAGCTCTATCTCAAGAACTAATGCTCGAAATTTAATAAAACTTTATATTCAGTTGGTCTCTGATATAAATTGGTGCTGATTAGTTTTTGTATTGTATATTGTATGTTGAAGACTTATTGGACTTATTGTAGACTTATTGAAACTTATTTGGCGATATGTCGCCATGTCTGGCGAGAATTTGGCGCTAACGGATGTGAATATATAGTTTTATGCGTATGATTGGGAAAATGATTACAACAATGAAAGAAAATAATTTGCGAGAAATCGCGTTCACTAAAACTCATAATTTAATCATAGGTGTTTTGTAATGTGCTGTCTTGTTTCAAAATGCCAGCCACCCTAGAATTTCAAACTGCTCTATCTCAGCCATTTTTTAAGATAGAGGTAAAACAAAAAATGCTCTGGAATCCTTGTATCAAGGCCTAACACTTAATTAAAAAATAAATTTGAATTTTTAACTTTTTTTCTATTTATTTTAGTTTTAAAATTTTCAGTGGCCACCATCTGGAAACAAGATGGCGGACCAAGCTGGCCAACAAACTCGGTAAAGGCAATGTTGAGCTTAATACACACAATTAGTTTCATTCAAATTAATTTATAAATACGAGCGTTATCGAGATAAGTCATATGACATAGGTCAGATATATATATATATATATATATATATATATATATATATATATATATATATATATATATATATATATATATATATATAATCAACATTTGAACGGAGAGTGGTTTTGGTGTCTGGGGGTCATGATCGGTGAAAATATATCGAAATTTTCCGGAATTGCTTTTCTCTGAACTACTGCAATAGGTAGCTTTATAATTTTTTGTATTGAATGCTACCTAAAAGTTGTTATAGTAGCTGCGTTTCTATTATGAACTAAAATCTAAGCTGGAATATCTAAGGCACTCTACAAGGTCTTCCAAAAACTTTGAAACTTTGAAACGCATTTTAATTTTTACCTATTGGAGATATACAGGGTGTCCCAAAAGTCTCCGTACAAAATCAAAAATTTATTTAAAAAATAATAGACCTACCTCAAAAATAATTACAACAGTACATCGAGTAATTTAAAAAGTTTTTTTTGTCTGTTCATAGATGGCGCTGCACAAGTAAAAGAATTTTCAAAAACTTCATTCATTCAAAATGTCTGATCCCGTGAAGAAAGCGCAATGCTTCGCGTGATTCATCAAAACGAAATCTGATACTCAAACACCCAACGAAAGTGAACAGTCTCGTGGAGTTGAAACAAAAGATCCAAACAGTTGTGACTACTGTTGATGTTAGCATGCTGAAACGCACGTGGATGGAATTGGAATATCGACATGATATTTTTCGTGCAACGAAATAATCTCATGTAGAAGTATACTAAGGTAGTAGAAAAAAAAACTTTTTAAGTTACTCTAAGTACTGTTGTAATTATTTTTGCTGTAGGCCTATTATTTTTTGTTTTGTAATAAATTTTTGAAGTTGTACGGAGACTTTTGGGACACCCTGTATAAAGGTAGTGTATTTCAAAAGTATTCGAAATTAGGTAGGATTGAAGATTATGTTGTTCTCTAATATCTATAATATGAAAATCTGCACATAAAATAAATTTTGTATTGATGCCTTTTTGCATAAGAGTGCATCTGTTTTTGCATTCAGATCTTAATATTTATAAAATTAATTATAGTATTAATGCACCACATATTTCACGTTTGATGTACAATTTCAAACTTGTTTCTATGACTGTATTATAAAAATACGTTTTGTCATTCTTTTATGGTACACAAATTTAAAATCAATGTAGATTATATGTAATATTTAGACATATTTTTATTAATAAAAGTTTAATCCAGACATTAATTTTCGTAAATATAAAGTTTTGAGATTCCTATGCAATCCCTGGATCCTTTAACTTATATTTATAGATTTTTTTTTCATGCATTGTCAACAAAAACAGTAAAGATTCAATTCTTATACGACCAAAATTCACCGAGTTCTGATACTTTGAATTTTCTGAAATTTCGAAGCTTTCCTCTATTAAAAACGAACAAATGATTTTTGGTGCCAGAAAGCTCGGATATTTCATAAAATTCAAAGCGTAGTAACTTTGGTCGTAAAAAATATTTACTGTTTTATTTGTCAGAGCATGGATAATGTTTTTCAGAATATAGCTCATAAAACCCAGGGTGGTATAATAAATTTTTTAATGTAACATTTTGAAAATTAATGGCACGACTATTTCATAAACACAATCATAAATCATACCTCATATTGTAAACTCTTGGTTTTAAAATTGCCTACGCATGAAATAGATTAAACACTGACTCTTTTGATAAAATTATTAAGTTTTGTATAAACTGATTTATATGTCGGAAGTTACATTATCATTCAATTGTAACTCTTCGTTGTCATGGCGAAGATCCAGATATATATATATTATTACATCAAAATATTCAAATAGTTGAATCACGGCTACTATATATGAAGGGTATAGATGCAAAATTCACACTCTCCACTTATCCTAGTTTTTATAAAAATGCAAAAAACTGATTATTATTAATAAACATTATATATTGGCACAATTTTTTGTGACATATTTATTGCCATAACAACTAGTTGCACATAGTCCTAAACCTGTAATAATTGTGGTAAAGAAAGAATTTAAATTTAAATATGGAAAAGGTGAGTTTTACAGCAAACTTTTATAGGCAATGTTAGTTATAAGCAAAATAGTTATGAATTTAAAACAACAAGAGCCAAAAAAAATCTGAACATTTATTTTCATTATGTTATTTTGGAGGAAAATAAACAACAAAAATTAAAACGCAAAAAATATTATTAAAAAATAGTTTGCGCAAAAATTTTACTTTTAGACATGGGTCAACTTCTTCACTGTCATTAAACTAGTGGAACATTTTACACTACTTCTTTACTTCCCTGATTGGTTGTAATTGGAGGGTGAGAGTTTTGCTGCAAAACAGTTGTTGGATAATGTGAGTTACGCATCAAAACGAGATTTTCAGCATTTTTTTTTCAACCTTAATATGTTTTTTATTCTCCAAATCACTATTACAGTCCGATTCGACTTTGGGGTCTCAGGACTCTCAAACCTTCAAAATTAACGAATTTTTAATTATATATATATATATATATTAAACTCGTATCTTTTCTGAAAATTTAATGTAAATGTTTTCTTGAAATTCTCATTAGAATAGACGATATGGCTTTTAGAATTATACCCACTTAAAGTTGAAGCATACTCAAAGCTGAAACAAAACATCACTTTTCTTAAAATGATGTTTTTGAGCATAACGCGCATGATAACTCAAAAACTGATCAATATTTTTTCATGAAAATTTCCAAAAATATGTGTCATGTTAGTCTACATAAATTGAACCTAAACTTTCATTTTTATTATAAAAAAAAATATTTTTTTTAAGGTGTTATAATGTTGAAAATTTAACAAAATTGTATTAGCTTAATACAACTTTGCATTAAAAATATAAATTCAGTGTAATTATTACAATATGAAGTATAATTAGGTTCCAATATTTTAATTCTAGATGCAAAAATTATTTTGTAATCGTGCGCGTAAGCTGTTATGTCAATTTTCTGCTCGATAAATGTCTAACAGTTTGATGACCCCTATAAATATTAATTCTGCATCTTGTAACTTTTTAAATATGTGAAAAGAAAGAACACGCTTATATCTTTTCATCCCATTAAAAATTGTGTTTTTAAATCATATACATTTGAAGATATTAAATGTTAAAAATGGTCATTTGTTTTCCTTTTTTCCAATTTTAAGAGTCCTGAGACCACTTAAAAAGAAGAACACGGTGATATGAATAACTCAATACCTTAAAAAAGTTGATAATGTGACTTTTGCATCTGCACCTTTCATATACACGATGTTCACGAAAGCAGCGAGGTTAAAAACGTATTAAACCAACACAGAATTACTTCTATTTTTAAAGAAAATAAAACATTTAATAACAGAGAATTGTCACTCGTCAACATAAAACAAATTACAACAATTTAAGGCTGTTGCCACTCGATAGCCCTAAAACTAACAATAAAAGATAAAGTTTTAAACTGCATGTTACGCAACCTAGATTTTAAAGTTAGGATAATAAAATCAGACTAAAGGTTTAGACTTGTAGATTAAATTAATTTCAATCAGTATTTGCTTACGCTTGTCAAGTATGTGTGTTTATAAAACGTTTATCTGGTTTGCATTTGAAAGGAGATCAATATCAGGATGGAGAATAAGATAGTTTAAATTAAGTGTGCACATTAGTTTATTTAGCAGTAAAATAAGGAAACTACATTTTAAGAAAAAGTAATTTGTTTGGTATGAATTTCATTAAAAAGAAAAAGAGTTTTGTATGAAGACAAATAAAAAAAAAAATCTGCCGAAATTGTTTTACAAAGTTACAAATAGTAGAAAATTGCAATATATCATATATTCTAATACGAGCAAATCTTGTGGGTGGTTATATATATATATATATATATATATGCAAAAATTATCTTAAAAACGGCTCTAACGATTTTGACGAAGTTTCGTATCCTACCGTTTTGGGGCACCAGAAAACCATTGGGCTAGGTCACATGCTCGAGAAAATTCGATTAGTAGTATTACCACAAAACTATATGAGAAAAAAAAAATACTAATAAGATAAAGATTAAAATAATAGCCATAAATTTGTTGTTTGTCTTTTGGCCATAATTGTATGGATTAAAAGTTTTTTGGCCATTTTTGTGCTATTTTTGTTCAAGTCCTTACAGCACAAAATTTCAAAATATTTTATAAAATATATATAGTTCTGTGAAAATTATAACTTTATGATAAAAAGTGCAAAAATTAAATATAAAAAATAGTTATGTAAAAATATATAAACATATGGTATCAATATAATAAAATAATAATAATAAACGTAAGAAATTGGTGTGAAAAATATATGTTCTTTATATGTAAAATATTCACATTAGACAACTACTTGAAAATGTTAAATTATGAAAAAGAAACTTGAAATTATTTGTTCACATTTTTTTCAAAACGTGAAAATATTAAAATTGCAGTAATGTAAAATTGTTAAAATAAAAAGATTATGTAAATATTTAAAAATAATGGAATATGCTGTAAAATGGACAAAACAGATGTGGACATAACAAGTGTAAGATATAGAGTTTATTTACAGGGACTACTGGTTAGGTAAGTAGTTTTATTTGTATCCTAAACCTTTGGAGGTTTTAGCAGATCCTAAACCTCGGGGAGGTTTTAGCAAAAATTAAAAAAAAAGAAAATTGAGCATGATGTTTCTATTTTGGGTGAAGATGTAGATGCAATTTAATTGTAAGCAATGGAATTTACTGTTTTGCAAACTGAGGTGTATTTGTTTTCCCCAGTGGCATTAATAAATCTGAGCAGTAATATAATAAATTAAAACTACATCTCACTGTTAGCTCAAAGAAAAAAAAAATTCCTGCTCTAGACAAGTATAACTCACAGAACACTTTTCCTTTAAGATTAAGGCCAGAATGCTCAGAGTTTTCCTTGCTAGATTTTACGCAAATAGCAAAAACTTTTTTATTTTTAAGGGTTTTACTACTGGCAAAGGAAAAATTAATTAATAAAACAAAAAATAAAATAATAGACCTTGTTGTCAATCAAAAAGGACAGTGTTTTAGAAGTGCATGGCAACCTGGTGATAATTCTGTTTACTAATGGATCTATTCTTACAAAAATATCAGCAGTCGCCACATTTGCACATGTACATCACTGAATCCTCTTTGATTGCACAGGGGTGTTTTTGGTTGGAGTTTAACCAACTCAAAAACTTAAAAAAATTGTGGGCTTAAAGATTTAATGGAATGGAACCATGGTCATCTTTAAAAATTGAATGGGTGGATTTAGACACTATTGGACTTACCACGGTAAAAGTGGGTTCACCAAGGTCATGTCTAAACCGATTGGTTAATGAATTGAATTTATTTTGAATATTTAAAATGGTAAGGACGGAGCCTTCCAAATTTTTCTTTAAAAACTGGTTGGGGTTTAACCAACACATGGGGGGTCGTTTAGAGAATGATGGGGTGTGACATTTTAATTAAAAAAGTGCTATGGGTAATAAAGGGGTGATATGAGAAATAAAAAAGGAAATGGTAAAAATAATATAATATAAAATATAAAAATATTGAATAAATGCACTGGAAACACAACATACATACTTACTTACATGAAATATTTTTTTAAATACTGCCAATCTGATTGGTATCTCCAACAGTTCAATAAAAATATATTTTCATATAAAAAGAAACGAACTGTAATGATGAATAAGTACCATAGCTAATAATTAAACACACACAAAATCTAAAAATAATAATAATAATATATTTACAAATAAAAAAAAAATTCACCTGGAAAAATTGGGTAAAAACTTGATGAAAAATACTTGGTGAATAAAATGATAAAAACACTGAACTATCACTGCGCAAATGTATCATTTCATAGCTTTGTCATTTCACAGCTATCATTTCATAGCTATTTTCTGTTCTGTTTCACTCTTATATGGAAAAAGTTGTAAAAATAAACAAAAATGTTGTATGTTTAAGTCTTCTTACTGGAAAGCGTTCATAAAAGTAACTAGTTCAACCCATTTATTTATAATACCATAAACATTAAATTCAACTGCATTTATTTTTTGGGTGATCGCACATTTGCTTCACCTAATGAAAAAGAAAAGAAACTACTGTTATCAAAACTTGTCACAATTTTAATATGCATAGCTTGTCATTACCAAATTTCTTCTAACTTTAATAACTTGCACTTTACAAGAAAAATAAAGCCAATAAAATTTTAAAAGATTAAATTTAAATTTGCTTAAAACTTCTAAAATCCCTTTAACAACCCAACTGTGATATTTTAGAAAAATCTATTTTTTTAAACTTTTAAAAGTTACACATTGATAACAGCAATTTTTTTTTTTTTTTTTTTTTTTTTTTTTTTCATTCTTGATATTTCCAGAAGTAACTTTTCAATATTAATTCGTTAAGCAAATAAACAAATAAAATATTGTTTAATTTAACAAAATTGATTTTTAAAAACATCTTTTCATAAAAAAAATAACGTAAAAGAAATCTGTATTGTGGCTTAATTACTTTTAATACAAAACTTAATAAAATATTAAAAAAAATTAAGCTTCAATTAAAAAATATCAGTTACTTTCAAACACTTAAATGAAGAAATTAAAAAGAATGTAATTAAACTTTATACTTTTTTTCTACAAAACCATTAAGACGGAAATTTATATAGCAATAAAACTTACCTATGGATTAAAATATCCAATTTGCTTTAACACACCCACACACACAAACAGAATAAAATAAAATAAAATAAAATAAAATAAAACGCAGTGCTTTTTCTGACCCAGATCATTAACGTTATTTGTTCACTAAAGGTAAATAATAACACTTTCTGGTGGTCAAGTCATTGCATGCTGAATCACTTTACTTCAACGTGCGCAACTGAAAGAAAAGAAAAGCTTTAAAAAATAAATGAACACTGAATGTTTTTTCCTTTTCTTACTCATTTCTAACCACAAAAATTTAAAGTCGGGATCGCACAGATAAATATTTCAGTTCTGTATCAGAGTTTGCGCGATCTTGAAAATCAGCTGTATCTTTTACCTACATATGTTGAGGTTATAAAAGAGTTTTTCGAAAGAATCAGTTTGATCTTCAGTGAGTCTAAAGTTAATAAATGGATGCGGTTTGCACATAGATAAGTTTCTTTTTGACGATAACAGAGTGAGGAAAAAAAAAAAAAAGTTTCTTGGTTGAGGACCGGAAATATAGCAAATAAATTTCAGCATAAAGGATGTTTATTTTTGGTTTTTCTCAGATGAATACGAAAATTATTTGAATGTTAACTGGCGAGTAAGCACACTAAGTAAAATAATTTGATGTTGGAGAAAAAAAAAAAGTTCTTTTTTACCAGCCATGGGGGTAAAGTATTTTTCTTTTCTAGGTGAATATATTCAGTTTTTATACACAATAAAAGTTCCTCATGGTAAAAAGCACTTTCTTGAAAGACTATAAAGACCCGGTACTCATTACTTTTTCAGCAGTCTCATGATATTTCCGAGTGTAGCCAGGCGACGAAACACGAAAAGGGAGTTTTTATCCGCAAAGGTATGCGCAAAAACATCGTTCTCTTTCTCCAATCGAATGTCACATTAATTACAGGCAATATTCTAAGATTGTTCGTGGGCCGATTGCGCCGACACAACTCTGAAACTATCCGAATTTTTCATGGCACAAGTGGATTTTGTCCTTTATCAAGTTCTGGAGATTTTCCCGAAGTAGGCGACCGTCATGCCGACTTTATAAAATGTAAGGAATTTTCCGGGGACGACTTGGAGACTAATACTTTACAGAAACATACAAATAAGTTGGACTCGGGACCTCTGGACAAATCGAACTCGTTTATTGAAGCATTTCTTCGTACAGACATCTTCGCGCGTTCAGTCGGAGGTCCCGCGAGCCATTTACATTAAATTTTGAGAACTACATGGCCGAGGGTTTGGCTGACCGCTCAAATGTGCCAAAAATCCGTCTTCTTCCTTCTTACATGTGGTTTTAATCAGAATTTAGGATATTTTCCAGCAGAGGGAGAAAGAGTCAAATTGGGAGGATCATTTATTTTAATTGGTCAATTAGCTTTTGACTGATGTCTGGGGTCTTATGCCGACACCAAGGCTTGGCCGGGCCTGGGAGCCGCACCCAACAGACAGCTGCAAGAAATGCAAACTCATCACTTTTAAAACTTAAAGAGATGTCGAAATTGATAGATGAAAGTAATATTTGTGAGGCTGAGAAACAAAGATCACAGGGGCAGATTAGATTTAAGTATTAGATTTATAAGTTAGAAAAAAATGTTTTAGGATTTAAATTTTTTATTTTGCATTTTAAAAAGGGTTTATTTTTATCCTTTCATATATATATATATATATATATATATATATATATATATATATATATATATATATATATATGCAAAAATTATCTTAAAAACGGCTCTAACGATTTTGACGAAGTTTCGTATCCTACCGTTTTGGGGCACCAGAAAACCATTGGGCTAGGTCACATGCTCGAGAAAATTCGATTAGTGGGTCATTTTGGGTCATGGTCTAGCTAATTGTATCTAAAAAACGGTTCAAACGATTTTGACGAAATTTTGTATCCGACCATTTTCGGGCATAAGAAGTCAATTGGGCTGGGTCACACGTTCGAGAACTTTCGATTAGAGGGTCATTTTTGTGTCAACGCGGGTCAAATTAATTTTATCTAAAAAACGGCTCTAACGATTTTGATTAAATTTTGTGTCCTACGAGTTTCGAGCACGATAAAAGCATTGGGCTAGGTCGCATGTCCGAGAAAATTCGATTAGTGGGTCATTTCTGGGTCATTGTGGGTCAAGATCTAAAAGGCGGGTCAATTTACACTAAATTTTGCATCCAATGGTTTTCGGGCACGAGAAGACTGATAGGCTAGGTCACATGTTCGAGAAAATTCAATTAGTGGGTCATTTTGGGTCATTTTGGGTCATGGTCAAGCTAATTGTATCTAAAAAACGGTTCAAACGATTTTGACGAAATTTTGTATCGAGACCATTTTCGGGCATGAGAAGACAATTGGGCTGGGTCACATGTTCGAGAACTTTCGATTAGTGGGTCATTTTTGGGTCAACGCGGGTCAAATTAATTTTATCTAAAAAACGGCTCTAACGATTTTGATTAAATTTTGTGTCCTACGAGTTTCGAGCACGATAAAAGCATTGGGCTAGGTCGCATGTCCGAGAAAATTCGATTAGTGGGTCATTTCTGGGTCATTGTGGGTCAAGATCTAAAAAGCGGCTCAATTTACACTAAATTTTGCATTCAATGGTTTCCGGGCACGAGAAGACTGTTGGGCTAGGTCACATGTTCAAGAAAATTCAATTAGTGGGTCATTTTGGGTCATTATCAAGCTAATTGTATCTAACAACGGTCCAAACGATTTTGACGAAATTTTATATCCGACTATTTTTGGGCACGAGAAGACTATTGGGCTGGGTCACATGTTCGAGAACTTTCGATTAGAGGGTCATTTTTGGGTTAAAGCGGGTCAAATTAATTTTATCTAAAAAACGGCTCTAACGATTTTGATTAAATTTTGTATTTTACGAGTTTCGGGCACGCGAAAATCATTAGACTAGGTCACATGTTCGAGAAAATTCGATTAGTGGGTCATTTCTGGGTCATTGTGGGTCAATTTCTAAAAAGCGGCTCAATTTACACTAAATTTTGCATCTTATGTTTTTCCGGCACGAGAAGACTGTTGGGCTAAGTCACATGTTCGAGAAAATTCAATTAGTGGGTCATTTTGGTCATGGGTCATGATATTTGAACTCAAATTTAATTTTGACCGAGCATTGCTCGGTCTTCCCTGCTCGTACTTAAGTAATTGACAGAAGCTACAAATTATATTGTATGATGATAACACTGACACTTTTTGATTGTACTTTATCACTATATTTTAAATAAACTTGATTATATGCCTCAAGTTACATTATCTTATATCCTCAATTTCGAAGTCTAATTAAAAAAATTACAATAGAGATTTAGAGGTGAAGTTTGATTTATTTCACTTAGTATTTTTTTATGCATGTGAAATGCATTTCGTTTTAAAATGTTTTTCTAACTCACGATTTTAAATCATTTGAAAAAAAAACAAACAATGTAATGATGTGGATAAAAATAGCTTAACCCTTTCAGGGGCAAGCAATTGTGCTCTTGTAACGTTGAATTCCCACCGGAATTTACAAAAGAATTTAGTTCAAAATAAGAAAAAGCAATTTTTCAACTTTTTCCCTTCAATGTTAAAAAAGTAAAATTTAATTAAAAGTTTCTGGTTCGAATCGGATTAAAATTAGGTGGTATATAATATATACCACCGCCCCTCAAGGGGTTAAATTAAGCTAAGGAAACTACAGTTGTGGAAACATTTGTATAAATTCCTTTAAAAAGTGTTTTTTATGAAGGCCAATAATTATGTGTTTTTTCTACATAAATTGTTTTACAAAGTTAGAAGCAGAAAATTAAAATAATCTACTTTATGAATTGGCACAAACTAAAAATAATCCTGATAATAACATTGATGATTTTTCATATATTAATTCCTTCAAATAATTGTAATGATGTAGAACAAAATAGCTTAATTGAGCTAAGGAAACTACAATTGTAGAAATAGTAACAACATTTGTATAAATTCTTTTAAAAATGTTTTGTATGAAGGCTAATAATAATGTGTTTTTTTTTCAACTTAAACTGTTTTACAAAGTTAGAAACAGAAAGTTAAAATAATCTACTTCATGAATTGGCAAAAACTAAAAATAAACATGTTAATAACACTGACGCTTTATAATAGATTAATTCCTTTAAATAATTGTTATTTTTAGCAAATACTAGGTGTATTACTTGCTTTGAACGATTTAATATGCTAAAAAGATCAATAATGGGCTAATTTTTCGATTTGAGCTTAAAAATCTTTAAAATTTCGTTTTTGTACATTTAATAGATTTTGACATTTTAAATAACCGACGGAAATTGAATATTCTCTGTTGTGATAGTGTATGAAAATGATTGGTTGGTTGAAACACCAATCCACCAGTTGTTAACGTTTGCATAATACACCTAAAATTTTAAAACAGCACAGCGTTTTTGTTAAATAAAATATTTAAAAAAAGGCGTATTTTTAAAATTAATAATGCTGATGTAGTCATTCTTATATCTCTACTATGCTTCATTTCAATTACATTTTGAGTATTTATTAAATTATTCCGTATATTTCTTCTTCCAATTTTATTATCGTATTTTAGTGCGTTCCTTAACTTTTGAGGCAAGCCGTATGAATACTAATAATAATGTGTTTTTTTCTACCGAAATTGTTTTAGAAAGTTATAAAGAGAAAGTTACAATAATTTATTTTATCAATTCCCATAAACTAAAAATTATATTGTATGATGATAATATTGACTCTTTTTGATAGAATCTTTATATTTTAAATAAACGTGTTTATATGCCTCAAGTTACTTTATCGCATAATCTCAAATTAGATAAGAAATTCAGATTAGAAATTTTGAACTTGGAATTTGATTTATTTCATTCAGCATTTGTTTATGCATGTTAAATATGGGTGCTTTTAAAATGGTTTGATTGCTATCACCCTTTTTTCATTTTAAGGCATTTGCAAATAAAAATAATGTAATGCTGTGGAATAAGTTAATAGTAATTATGTGAATATATTAGTGTATTTTCAGAAATAGGAATATCTGCGTCTGTGGGACTTTCATAAAAAAACAAAAAAGTGTTTCGTATCAAGGTGACTATCAATATTCAGTTATCCCTACCAAAATTCTTTTACAAAGTTAGTGGCAGAATGTATTTTGTCAATTTTCACTAACTAAAACTTTTACTGCACGACGAAATACTGAACAATAATAATTATTGACTTTATGTCTACATTTTATCAACTTTACGGAAATAAAATACATTGTATCTTATTGTTGTTTTAGTCTGTCAATTTTATTTTTATTGATTTTTTTACAGATTAGCCTTGCACACATTCAATGTCATTATTCCTTACAGTATTTAATGTCGGTGTTCTTTATGTCTGCAAAATAAAACGAAGCTATGTATTATGGTATTTTTGTGTGAGTGTTATCAAGCTCATATTTTCTTATTTAGTAGCTTATTAGTTTTGTTTATAAATGTTTGGACAACTATTAAATTCCAAAAATATCTTAAACATTTGGACTGGCTCCACACTCTAAAAACGACATTTTCAAACCTGAGCAAAATATACTTAAATTTGAGTATGTCGCATAGTCAAAATATCTCCGAATCAAAATTACTCAAGTTTGAAACATGCATATACCCATTTCTGAAAACATACACACACTCAAGAATAAAACATCATGTGTTCATAATTGAGTACGTCCATGTTTCAAAAATGAGTATGCACTGACTGCTATGCGTTCATTTTTGAGAATTTCTATGTTTCAAAAATGAGTTTGAACTGAATCTAATCATTTTTGAGTATGTCCATGTTTCAAAAATAAGTATTAACAGACTTCTATGTGCTCAGTTTTGAGTATGTCCATGATTCAATATCCTGAGTACTTATGGTATTTCAGAATTGAAAGCATTGAGTCGTCATATTTCAAACAAAAAGCTACATAACAAAAAGAAAACATCGATTTACTCAGATTTGAAAGCGTCATTATTCTCAGTGAAAAATGAAAAAAAAGAAAAACATTTCAGTCGGCTATTTCCGTTTTTTTTCTCTAACAATTTGGGTATTAAAAATGTATGGGATACCATTATTATTATTATTTGCAATGATTTTAATTGTTTCCTGCAATGCAATAATATTTTTTATTAGTAGCACAAATAACAAAACAAACAAATATCATTTGCAGTTCGTTTTGCATCTGTACTTAGAAAAATTACTCTTAATTGTCTAAATCTAAATAAAATAAATAGATTAACTTATATTTTCAGAACGTCGTATCACCTAACTCTAAACTTACACACATGTATGTGTACGCTAACTAAATAAATCCTGAAAAGGTGTTACACACGTTCATATACGCATACAGAGTAAATATAAGAATAGCCAGTTAATCTGAAATTTAAAAAATATTAAATGACAGAATTGTTATAACTCAGTGGGTATTATTATCAGTCACTGTTTCAAATTAAATAAAAGAAAGAAATCCCTTCTTTTTTGGCCGACTGTTTTTTCAAATGAAGTATTTTTAATCTGTACTTAATTTACCGAATTTTTACGATTGTTTGAAAAAAATGTCAAACATTCAACTGTTTTATTTGTGAACAATGAACATTTGTTTGCTACATGAGTTCAAAGCAGAAATTTCTGCACTCTGAAAACGACATTTTCAAAACTGAGCAAAAGGTACTCCAATCTGAGTGCATCGCATAGTCAAATTGTCTCGGAATCAAAATGATTCAAGTTTGAAAGATTTATATACTCATTTTTGAAAACACGCGCACACTCAGGAGTAAAACATCATGTGCTCATTTTTGAGTTTGTCCATGTTTCATAAATGAGTATGAACTGACTTCTATGTGCTCATTTTTGAGTATGTCCATGTTTCAAAAATACGTATTAACAGACTTCTATATGCTCAGTTTTGAGTATGAACATGTTTTAATATTCTGAGTGTTTCTGGTATTTCAGAATTGCAAGCATTGGGTCGTCCTATTTCAAACAAAATTTTTATAACAAAGTGAAAACATCGATTTACTCAGATTTGAAAGTGTCTTTTTTCTCAGTGTATATGTTCAAAATTAGAATCTTATACAATGAGTAGTATATTAGGCGCCAAACCGTTAAAAATGAATTAAATATCTAATATTTCACTCGATTATTACAAAAATCTATGCAGTTTTAGCGACAGTTATCTGTAGCACATTCGCCAAACAGAAATGCAGTAACAAATACCGCCGGGGAGTTATCTTGTTCACAGACACACATACATGCAAATCATGATTACAATACTTTTCTTGAGGCTCGAACAGTGTGTAGATTTACGCGCGGGTCCTCTTTTGTGTTTTTTCGGAATCTTTGATGTTTTATTACTTCCTCGAGATGTCTAAAGTTCAGTGGTCAAAACTAGAACCATTGACAGCTTTTGACACCACCCATTTCTTTTGCTGAATCTTCTCTTTCTTTGGTCCTTGACCACAAACTGATTCGAGAAGAATAAGAAGATTGATATCTCAGCCTGATTTACAAGTTTGTGCACTGAACGCAGTCTAACACTATATGTTCGGAAAATAATAATGCAGCCAGTGCTTGTTCATGAAAGATGGCTGAATAGATTTGTTTTAACCACCCTTCTCCTCAGTTAGCAGTGCAACTTCCAGGGTGAGCATCATTTTTTGCTCAGTTATTCTTGAAACGTCGACACAGACCCATTTATTATCTCCTTGAAAAATTATGAGGTGTTGATATTTAATGGTCTCTTTCTGGTATATCCAGGTCATTTAATAACTTCTAAAACTTCCTCATGCAATTTTGACTCACAACACTTAGACGTTTCTTTTTTTATTTTATAATGACTAAAAAAACGTGAGTACTGACATGTCATTTATTGTTAGTTTAATAGTTTTAGTTGTCTGGTGTATGAACATGCTGATATTTAATGAGCTCTTGCTGTTATATCCAAATGTTTAATAGCTTTCAAAAATGTCTCTATCCCTTTTGATTGACAACACTTTGACGTTTCTTTTTTTATTCTCTTTTGCACCGTAACTTTCAAAATGTGAATATTGACATGTTTTCCGGATTTATTGTTAGTATAATACTTTTTGATGTCTCATGTATGAAAATTGTCAATAAAGGTTTTTTTAGACCGCTGACCAGGCTTCTAACCTGCCAGGCTTTTGATACCGGGCAACGGAGCTAGGATTCGCCTGAACTCCGCTTGACGAAGGTGTGTTTGATAAATCTATAGGCCGACGTGGATTCAGTACGTCTTGTTGCTTTAATTGCTTTTTCTTAGTTGGCCGGTTGCAATTTGATCTTGGATGAGACGGTTCAGCACTGCGCAGTGTAGCGAAGTCATGCCGGACGGATGTGAGATGCTGTGATATTTACTAATTCCTCGCTTCATTGCTCATCCATACGTCATGCCCTCGCTACTCGAGTTGGTCTCGTAATTTAGAACCTTGATCTGGTGACAAGACCTTTACCTTACTAGGCACCCCCAGAGGTGTAATTCCCAGGGAACTTGGAGTACTTTACACCCACGACGGATTTAACATGCACCGGGCGCCATTAGCGTACATGATGTCAATAAAGGTTTTCCCAACTACTGAATGCACACTGCAGTGTATGGTACAACAATACTATATACGAACAACATTTTTTTTTAATATCATATATCTATACATATCTATATCTATATATATATGTGTGACGATTTGAAGACGACAGGCGATACAGTTCCGTTTTTTTTTTTTTAATTCATGGTACCTCGAATACTGGAGGTTCTTTTTAAAGATTTAGCCGATAAGTTTCCCTCACTAGGGTTTTTCATTGCAGTCGGAGATGTAGTTTTCATTGCAGTAGTAGAACATGCACAGCAGGTATATATTATATGAGTAACCGAAAATAAGAACTCCATCTAATCAGCAACAAAGTTTTATTTTAAGCTTAAATACTTAGACGGAGTTTTCTTTCACCTCGTTCCTCGTGTCAGATTGACAGATTTTCTATAAAATTGCGCATGATGGCTGTAGTTGATATTAGCCTTAAATATACATCGATAAGCAGTTACAGGAAGAAATATCAGGTCACTTTTACCAATACCAGGCAAACGTTCTAATTTATTTTAGCTCAATCGCTGAACACAGTCTCAGCACCTCTCTTTTCGACTCAACTCCGAAGCGAAGAGCGGCGGTATGTCATTTCAGAAAGAGTAGGAATACATGGGGTCACGTGATGGCTTGTGCGCTAATCGAGAACCGGTATTCTATGCGAAACGACCCAGAATATTGAAGTTAAGTGGTTTCCGCTAAGAATTGGCACCAACGAAGCGTCGAGAAGATTCTATAATGTTCGATAAATTAGCTATGACACAGAGTGCTTTAAGCTAATGGACTATCGTTAGTTACTGGTTTGAGAATATGGAATGATTTTTACTTTCACGAAAAGGAAAAAAAAGAAAGTAATAAAAATGGTTTATCGAACTTAGATTAAAGCCAGAATAGAATTAAAATAAAATGTTTTACATTTTAATATAAGAAAAAGATTTTATGATTTTGAGAGTTACTTTCAATATCTGAAATTATTAAAAAATGCAGTCTTTTTTAGGAATTTAGAAATATAAAAAGGATTTTTAAGGAATGAAAATTAGGAAGTTTTTATAATTTAAAGATAAAGATGCCATTTATTGAGCTAACTACCAGCAATTAAAATATTAAATTTAGCTATGAGATTTTTGGAATAAAATAGAGTTAAACACGGAAGAGTTAATAAACGGAGAGTTAATAAACGGAGTAAATAAATATAGAGTAATTTAGAATAGGAGGGGATAAAAATAATTTAGCGTACCGCGATAAATTTAAAATTTATATATATATATATATATATATATATATATATATATATATATATATATTTAAAAAATATAAATAGCTCTTGTCGACATCATGCGAGAGCTAAAAAGGGAAGAGAAATAAAATTTGCATTAGTAAGAAATCCTTGTTTCTTTTTTGTGAAAGTATAAACATTCAAATTTATATATAAATCCTATACATATCACAATATATTATTAAGCTCGTTCACTTAAGGTACTATAAGCCAATTCTCCATTAAATTGTTCTGGAAAACAATAGTTGCTTTAATAATAATCATAAAAGCATATTCTTTAACTAGATTTATTTACATACGTTACGTCTTCAAGAACTTTTATATATTTCTGTAAGTAAAGAAAAATCACAACACTACACATTCATGTATCACAAATAAACTTTACTTGTAACGCAATTAAACACACAGAACCTATAAGATTAAAGTAACTCGAACAAAGACTTATTGTTATGGAAATGGGACACCTCTTGACAAAGTTTCAATACAATACTTGAAGTTCAAGGATTTTAGTGAAAGGTAATTTCAGATAAGAGAATGCCGATGTTTCTGAAGTAATAATTACTCAAGTAACTGTGAGTATTATAATTGCTTCTGATAAAAATGTAAAAAAATTGTCTGAAGCTAATTTCAAAGCTTGTTCGCTTAATTATTTTTATTGTTTCGTTGAAGGCAATTAAGTATATTGTGTTGCATAATTGCAGTAATTCCTTAAGAAAACGTGTCGTATCTTACGTAACATAACTTTATGAAATTGGTCATATAATTTTATGCGAAATAGTATATTAAGTACTCAAAAAGGCACTTTTAACACAAACAAAACTTTCATCTCATTTCCTGCTGATTTTACAAAAATGCATCAGCAATTGCATTATGTTAATATAAATTGGTATATATTAAATTTTCTATGTGAATCGTGTGTCCCGTGAATATAAAAATATAATTGAGAAACATATTTCCCAAACATGAATATTTTACTTCTTCCTTATTTATTTGCTTTAAGCTCAATTTGAATAATTGTCTTAAACAATAGAAAATATATATCTAATGAGATATTATGTTCTTATTAAAAGTATGTAATGAAAGGTATTCAGACTTTCAAAATAAAGATTCAATTAACTAGGGTTTTTTTTATTTGTGAAATTGTATGCTGTAATTACGATTATAAACGTTTCAAGTTTGTAACATATAATGAATCTATTTGAGTACTTTTTAACTTAAAGAACGAATTATGTTACAAAAGATAACTTAGGTATACATTTCAAACACACTCTCTGTTAGAAACAATGAAAGGTTTCCAATAAAAGCTACAAAAAATAAATTAACTTAAAATAACCAGCTGTTGTTTGGAAACTGAGAATGAATCTTCAAGTAACTTCAATACAATACTTGTGTGTTGAGAGATTCGAAAAACGGTGTTAATTAAACAGGTTTGTCAATAAAGGAATAATTAGTAAATGTATAGTATTAAAGCTTATGTGAAATAGAAAAATGTGTCTTTATGAATTTGCTTTAGCTTAGTGATTTATTAAATGTTATCAAGAGGTAGGAATATAACTTAAGGCAAGTAATTAAACTCATCTTATTCATCTCGGATTTATTTAATGATATTCGTAAAAATGAACCACTCTTTTACTACTTTAACTGCAATAAGTCAATTAAAAATCAGTTTTTTAACGTAAAGATTTTAATAAATGTGTGGAAACACTTATACTCGCCGGGGTTCTTTTAATGTACATCGTTGCTTAGTTAATCCTTTGAATTACCACATTTGTATAGTTCTTAAAGAAACTGCAGACCTTTACCTAACCTTAAACTAGCCGTATGTGCCAATCCCAAATTTTTCTTCTATATCATACATGCTAATACGCCAAAATTTGCTATCAAAGCGCCAATGAAAATGACACAATAATCGCTATTACAGTGCCCTATTCCGGCGAAATTTCTTCAAATTCAAGTAGTACCTGCTGGCCATAGCCAAAAACTTATATGTGAAATTTTGTTCAATTCTATGAATTACTTCATACACGTTTCGATGGCACAATAATGAAAGTGGCACAAAAATTGCTATTGCAGCGTACCCTTCTGGCGGAATATCTCCGTGTTCAATAAATGCTTGTTATAGTCAGAAACCTATAAAAAATATTTTAATTCTATGCATAACTTTATACCCTTTTCTTGATAGAATGAGGACAGACAGAAAATTTGTAAAAACATGTTTTCTATGAAACTCTGACCCCTAAAACTTGTAAATCCGTCAAAAACCTAAAGTAAAAAAAAAATTATTACAATACTTTCTTCTATTATAGACAGAAAAAAGTAAAAACAAAAATCTCAGTCATATTACAGAAAGCCAAAATTGAAAGTTGTTTGTATACATAATTACTAATTAAAATTAATTAATTTTGACATACGCCATTATTCGTCAAAAGATTAAAAATTCGCATTTCTGAAAAGCAGTTTTCAAAGCACTATTCACTCTCTGATTTACTGCACGAAATACATAAATTAAATCGATTTATTTGATAAAAGTCTACATCCTATTCTTTAAATATAAATTATTTACGATATCATCCACTTCTCTAAACCCTAAATTATTGCTACATGCTGTTGAACACAATAGATATTTTAAACAGTTTGAGAAGCCAACATTTAAAAGCAAACATATATTTCTGTATGTGAAATATAGAACACAATTTTGTCGTACACACAAAAACACACACACACACACAATCGCAAAAGTATTGGATACATGTACCCCTACTTGACACTTTAAAGTTTGTGTTTTCATTAATTACATATAAATATATACTTTTTCTTTAACATAAGTTTCTAATCTTTTATATATTGTTTCTGTTGAACTCATAGTTGACAGGCAAGTTCTAGTGCGAGTTCGATTGCGCAGCAAGTAGATTCAGGATATATATTTATACATACTATTACAATAATAGATAGGTAAGATAAATTTGCTTACCTTCATTTTAAGTTTTCGATTCAGGCCTCATAGTAATCCAGGTGTTTCAAGAGAAGTTGGCACATTATATTTATCCTAGTTTTTGAAGTACTCCATGATTGGAGATGTATCCGAAGGATTGATTTGTTACGCTATTTATAATCTTAGTAGATTTCTGCATTTGATTTTATCAAAATGTAAGATATTATATTAGTAATTTAAATATTAATCACGTGAGTTGTTCATTTTAAAATTTAATTATATCTATAAAAAAATATGGTACGTTTAAATTACAATTAATAATCTGCTTTTACTTTTAAACATTTAAGAAAGAGCAAATACATTTTGCATCTTTAACGTGTAAGAAACATTTATCCGATTAAATGAAATAAAAAGAAAGTTTTATGAGTCCTTTAGAGGACATTACTTTTAAGGCCTTTCATTGGTGACAACTTACATCAACTTTTTTGCATCATTGGAAATCATAAAGTTCATTCCGTCACTTCTTTGCTACGATAGAAAAAACCTGTCGATTGCGCGTGTTTCATTTTCCGGTTGAAATCTGCGGTCTTTTCATTCATATAGCTTGTTAAAAGTTCAAGGTTTCTTTCTTTCATTATTGAAGACCAATTGCAGAGATTACTTACTGATTATTTCCAACATAGATGACACCTAATTCCAGTAATTGACGCATTCAAATATTAATTTGTAATTATTTTAAATGAACTTATTTGAAAACAGCAAGACAATAAAGCGAACTTGTCAAGGTTATAATTGTTCCTAAATATTTAACTAATAATAAACAATATATACAGGTTACAAAAATTTATTTCGAAAAAATATATTTTTAAAATTAAATTTCGAAAGACAAAATTGAATTGTAAGCAAAAAATTTAACATAAATCGATTTGAAGAAGCTTCAACTATGGGAAAAAACGTTTTTTTTAAGCCAAGTATTTATTGAGTTTTGATTAAGATACAATCCATATTGCAGTTTGTTTTGCAACGATTACAAATGAATTTGACATCAGGATTTCCAAACTGTAAACTGTAATAATTGATAAAATACTTATCCGAATGACTTTCCGTTTGTTATCCTTGGGTAACATTTAGAGAAAAATCAAATTATATTAAAATTACGTGTTTGTATTGAAAATTTCAGAGTTTGGTACAATTTCAGTACAATGCTAAAGCCCTAAGGTGTTTTTTTTTAACATAAACCTGATGTTTAACACGTTCTACGGACGGAAATTCATGAATTTAATTCTAAAACAAAAAATAAAAATAAAAATCAGTACAACCAAACAAAAAACTTTAAAATATCTAAATAAGAAATAAGAATTCTCCTGTTAAAGTGTTGAGTTGTTCAATAACTATTCAATTTAGAAAAAATATTTTTCTACTACTGTACATTTTTTTTAAGGAATTTAATTTATCATGTTATTATGGGAGCAGACGATAAAACGATATCTTTAGAATAAGGGAATAAATAGAATAAAAAGTTTTGTTGGTGTTTGTGTTAAAATGTATTTCTTTATTTTTTTAAAAAAGGTAGTAATTAAGCGCAATTAAATAATCTCTAATTATTTGCATGCGAGGTAAAGGAATTATCGTAATACCCGCTACAGCTTCTTAGTATTGCAGCGTGGTGTACGCAATATGTTTATCTCACATTGCAGTAAGCATTTAGAACTGGTTAAAACGCGCGCGATTACGGGTTGAACATAAAAAAGACAAAAATTCGTCAAAAACATAAAATAAATGAAATTATATTTAAAATTTTCGAATGTTTTGCCCCAATCGTTCGTGAGCCCGTACCAGGAACCCGTATGCCAAATTTCGTAGCCCTGCGCACTGTTCTTTCCGAGTTTTTGAGGGTACATGCGCGCACGGATTTTAATAGAGTAGATTGAAAAAAAGACATCAAATACAGTCAAAAAAATATATCCGTTTTTTTTCTGTGACATTAAAGTACATAGGGTATTTTTTCTCCTCTTTTTTTTCTTGGCTGACTGTACTTTTTAATGAAGTTTATTTAAACCTGTAACTTAATTTACCTATTTCATATGATTATTTAAAGAATGTTTATTCATGTAACTATTTAATCTATCAACAATTAGCATTTTTTTTTATGCAAGAGAGTAGAGTAACATTTTCTGTATTATAAAATAAATATGAAAACTGAGGAGATACTTGCAGGGTTACCACTAATTGCTATTTATAGCCGAAGTCAGTATTTTCAATGATTTATTATATTAAACGGATGATTAAACTTACAAAATATTTAAGCAATTTTTTAATAATAGAATTACTTTTATCTATCATGTTCATTGTTTCAGTAAATCAGCAAGAAACTATTTTTATTACTGATACAACAGAAAACTTTTAAACGCAATAAAATCTTCAATAATTTTTAACTAATCTTATATTTTTAATATATAAAATTCTAATATTTCCTAATGATTTATAAAACAAATTTGTAGCTCTCTTAAACTTCGAAATTCTAGATAAAATCTCAATAGAAATTAACTATTTCTTTTAAATTTGCTTTTTAGCAAATACTAAATCTCAAAATATAATTTGTGAAATGTCAGATAAAGGTAATTGATCAAGATAAGATGATTTAGCAGGAATCTTACCTTAAGGTACTAAGCTGCCTTTTTTGCATAATCATCATCTTCATTCATTGCTTATCACTTTATCGCCTTCTCATATTATTTCCTAGGTGCTACGTATGAATCCTAATTCATTTAGAAACTTTGTGCAGAGTGATAAAATTTAATAAATGCCATTCTGTTTTCTACCAAAAAAAATCGCTTTGAAGAGGATATACTCGAATTGAAGAGGATAAATTTATTTTACTTGGCAGAAAACTTTTGTACATTTAACATTTTTAAATACTTTAGATTCTATCAATGAAAATTTAAAAGTTTGAATAAAAAAAAAAAACGTTATTGTATGTACATATATAAAAAAAGAAAATAATTACTTAGATATTTTTTGCTTGCTTATTTAAAAATTCTGGCTTATAAATCTGTTTAAAAACAAGTAAATAAATAAATAAAACTGACTTCAAAGAATTCTTTCATATCTTCATGTTTTTGTGGAAGCATTTAATTGTTATAATCGGATTTCGAATTAATTTCAAATAAAATTTCCGTAGAGTTATACGAGACTCGAACTCAAACATTTTATCTGAAGCTTAACCATAAGCCCGATTAGGACTCTAAATTTTTCGTTCACTTGAAATCCGACCAGAAGCTTACGCATTTCAAAGTGAAACTGACCCAAAATGAATAAAATTTTCTGACCTACGAAAGTCGAAACCGAAACCGAAACTACTCTGAGCCCGACGCACGGTGAAGTACTTGATGCAAAATCCTGGCCAAAAAGCAATAAATTAAAATGTGCTCAACAATTGCAAAAAGCATATTTTATAACAGCTAATTAACTGGTGCATCGATCGATGTGTATTTCAGGAGTATGACTCATATCCGGCAGCTCCAAGCCTCAGTTGAAGTGAAAGTTTCTTTGTGAGAAGACATGCTTTTTTGTTAAGTCTCAGCTTTGTTATTGTGATTAAATGTATACTTTGTCATGTGCATTTAAATAATTTTACTTTTCATATAATAAAAAATAATTAAAATTGAAAATGGGATAATATTAAGCCGTTTTAGATATAATTTATCGAAATATATTTATTGAACTATATTATCTAATATATTCAAAGCTTTTTAAAGCTGTGTCGAAGTTTGCCGGACCATTTTTGAAATATAATCGTATTGGTTATAGTTTTGAAGGCAAATTTAAAAAATAAATGTTCCGCATATTGTTACCATTTTTAGATATCAATGTTTTTGGGAGGACTATGCAAACCTATTAAAAACCCTCAAAAACCAGCTTCTCTATACTGTATAGACTCAACTTTGGTAAATACTAAATGCAAGTAATATATATTTATATGCATTGTTTTTATAAATAATTAAACATTTATTTTTAGTAAAATTAACCATATTCAATTAAACATTACAGACATGGAAAAAATTATAGGGACACGTTGAAAAATGAGTAATATGTAATAAAGAAATCAACTGAAATCAAAATCAAACATAATTTACTTCTCGTTATTAGGAAAGAATAAGAACCTATTAATACGAAAATAAATTACAATAAAATTTATAAATCCCACATTAATAGACATTTCTGTGAACTTTTTACGAAGATGATTTAATATTCCACATGAAAATTGCAGTTTGTAAAGAGAAGGATTGCAGTCGGTATCAAGAATCATGGTGAGGAGCTTAGGCAATGATGAGACACCACAAGAGTTTCTTCAATAAGGAACAGCCAATTTCCAGATAAATCGTTTATTAATGAACAGGAGCGATGCCAGTAACAGTTCCCACAGTATCCGGTATAAACTCATAGCCCTCAGGCTTGACGATGGCTCACTACATCATTTAATAGATCTTAAAGATCTGGTATGAAATTCTAAGTCAGTTAAACACCAGATAACCAGTTGGTCAGCACTTCCAAACACGACAAAAATCTGCTCTCCAAATGCTTGCTAGTGAATTTTGTTCAAGGCACGTAGGGTTACTGACAACGACGTAACGAGCACACGATCCAATGAGTGAGAGGAGAATTTAAGCTAAGCGAATGAGGTGCGAGGGAGAAGATTTAACACTAAAGAATCCCCATTGTAGCTGCGCATTGATTTTGACGTGAAAAATACTCAGCGCGCGAAGCAAAGCACGGAATAAAAATGAAAAAAAATGGCTTTTTAAAAACATTCGAAATGACAAAACGCGTCTCTCAGAATTTTATAGATTGGAGAGTTGATAAAATCTACGAATGAACTTAAAGTTTTAGATTAAGATTTGGAATAAGATAATTATTCATATACGTGTTATTACTTTTAAAAGGACATTAAATAGGAATAAATATTAATAAGAATTAAGGAAAGAATGACTATGACAGACTTTAGATTAATTTAAAGGAATAATGCGAAATAAATGCGAAGGATATGCGAAGGAAATAAAATTTTTATATAACATTAATGACGTGAAACAGTGAAAAAATGATAAGGTCATAATGAAATATGTCTGTAAATATATTAATATTCTACAAAATCACCTTTTTGTTTCAATGACCCTTATTAATCGTGCAGTCATTAACTCAAAAAGTCCAGTTAAAGTTTCTTTAGAAATGTTTTTCACCGCTAATTCGATGGATGATGTCAAATCGACTGTATTTGCATATTGTATGCCATGCTTATATACTTCTCTAGCTAAAACGCTCCCAAAATTTTTAGATCAGGGCTTCTTAACGGCCAATTCAAAAGTTGGACAGAATTAGCCTCGAATTATGAACGTGATGCACGAGACAGATGGCAACTTGCATTGTCTTGCTGAAACAAATAATCACCACCTGTGATAAGGGGTTCTTCAGATAATAATTAATTCAGGTAATAATTTCTGCTATCATATCCATATATAATTCTGAATTTATGTGACCTCGAATGGACACGATTGGTGTTGTTCCATAGGCTGCAAAACCTGCCTACACCATCACAGAACTTCTTCCGAATTGGGGTTTGGAAAAAACAGGTTTATCTTTTCGCTAGTCTTACCAATAATGACGAAAACTATCTGGTCCACACAAATTAATTTTTTAGTCCGGAAATACCACATCTTTCCAACGAGATCCAAAAGAAACGTGTTTCGAAGGAAATTCCAATCTAAGCTTCTTATGTACTTTTGTAAATGGAGGACGTCACCGTAGTTTAGCATATCTAACATTGGAATTCTTTTTCAGAACATTACGCACTGTTCAGGTAGTGCATGGTAGATTCGTTTATGTTTTAATTTGAGTGGAACTCTGTTTTTTAAAGCAAGCTCGATGCTCAATTCCACGTTTAATAGTCATAATAATAGTCAGAGAAACAGGCCTACCTGTGTGCTCCTTCTTGCCATAATCTTTGGAATTCTTCAAAAAATTATAAATTACTGTTTAGATCTGTTTATATTCTTTGCGATTTCACATCCACGCATTCAACATTTTCTGTAATCAGTAATTTATCTCTTTTCAAATTCAGATAGTTGTGAGCATGGTGAAGAACGAGAGAAACTGAACAATCTTACTGCACAACAGTTTTCGGCTACTTTAAACAATCATATGATATTACCAAGTATGAACACTTTTGTTTGCAATTTCAAAATAAATACGTGTCCTTATAATTTCTTCCGAATAGCAGGCTATCAAAAACTTTTAAATTCATGCCTTTAATGATTTTCCAAATTTTCAACTTAAAGTTTGTTTGGAAATGTTCCTTTTGAAGCATTTTTAACATACAAATATTTGCATAATTTTCTAGCCAAGCGGCTCCTACATTTGGCGACTTTTCGCTTATCCTTATAATTCTTTCCATGACTGTACTTGTAAATAAAACAAACCTATAAGAATTACTTTCCTACGTAGAGAAAGGCTGAAACGATTTTTACGAAATTTTGTATCTTACCATTTTATATTGAAAGAAGACCACTTTGCTAAGTCACATGTTTAAATTTCGGTGAGTGGGTTATACTCGATGAGTGGAGACAGCAACCCAAAGAATGTTATGCAGCTGGTGTTGGAGCACTGATAAAACAATGATATAAGTGTATAAATATTGGTGGAGAATATGTTGAGAAATAAGAACAATTTTGAAGTGACTATCATTGTAAGTTATTATTTAATTATCTTTTGTGACTTACTTAATGACTTTCCCTCGTATGTTAAAATGTTTTCGTTTGACTGACAAAAGTAATTTTATTTTTTCCCACTTACTCTTTATGGTATATTTCTTATATAAGAAATATGGTGGAAACATTTTCATAGAATTTATTTTATAAAATTTCCGGTTTTTACTTTATAAAATAAAAATTCCTTTTTTCCGTATCAAGCTGTCAGTTACTTACTTTGTATAGGTGAGATAAATATGGGTATCTTTCTGCACGAAATTCTAGAAGCATTTTTGTCTACAAACGTGACAGTTTATCCAATTGAATTCTTTTAAATTCAACGCTTTATTCTTCCCTGGAAAGTGCGAAACGCAAAAAAGTTGCAAGAAAACTGTTTTATTTTAAAAGCGTCATTCAGCATTTTAAACTTTAAAGACGAAAAATAGTTTTTTTTTTTTTCCCAATATCACGAAATTATTTAGTTTAACATGAAATAATCATAATTTCTAATAACTATTTCATAACTTTAAGTAAAATATTTTAGTAGGAAAAGTATTTTAATAAATTTTTAATTTATTAATGAATATATGATTTTATGAAATACAATGGCATCAATAAAAGTATTGGAAGTGTACAATATTTAGTCATGGTAGCATATGAAATGACAATTACATTTGGAAATATTGTGCGTCTAGTTTAGCTCTCTCTGGCGGTAGATGGTGGTTACTTCTATTACTTCTCGTGATACAATTCTATTGCATAAATGAAAGATAAGATTGTTGACAATGTCTTTAAAATACCTTCTCTTTTGAAACTTTTATGAAAAATGCAACTGTGGTTTCTTGTACAAAAGTTATGTTATATCGTGCTCTATCTCCCCTTAAGTCTAAGGGTGTTAGTCAGAGAGATATCAAATTCCCCTGGATAATGTTAAAGCTATGGAAGTGGAATGCATTCGTGTTTTTAAAAATATCTGCTCAGAAAATTATTATTTTTAAGTTCTTTTTTCAGTGTACTCTTCTTTAAAGATCTCTCTCTTTATTTTTATTTATTAATTTATTTATTTGTAGTTTAGAAAATATTTCTAAAATCTGTGCTTAATTTAACATTTTTCCTTCAAAGATCCCTCTCTTTATTTTTATTTATTTATTTATTTATTTGTAGTTTATAAAATATTTCTAAAATCTTTGCTTAATTTAATATTTTTTCTTGAAAGATCTCTCTCTTTATTTTTTTTATTTGTAGTTTAGAAAATATTTCTAAAATCTGTGCTTAATTTAATATTTTATGTCTTAAAAGCTGATGAGCTTTTAGTCAGATTATAACGCTTCAAATAAAATTAAATAATGTACAGGGTGTCCCAAAAGACCTTGCCACATTTTAATTCAATAAAGTATCAAGCAATTCGCGTAGGAGAGTGCGTTTTGAACGAAAATGATTCTTATGATCTGAAATTTTGTTTAAGCAAATGACAAAATTAGTTCAAAAATGTCTCATAGATGACGCTGCTTCTAAAATGTTATCGAATAGATAGAATGCCTTTATACATAACAATGCCGAAAGACGAACCCATGTGTATTCACAGTTTTTGTCCAAACTATGGCAACCCACATCTCAGAACTTAACAATTCTTGCCTTCCTGAGTTCTATTAGACGGATGAGAATGGATAGACGAGTATTGTTAACTTCTGGAATGTAAGTTGCCATAGTTTGGATAAATTCTATGGATACGCATTGTGCGTCTTTCGCCATTGTTATGTATAAAGGCATTCTACCGTTTCGATAACTTTCCAGAAGCAACGCCATCTATGAGACACTTTTGGAACAAATATATTTATTTGCTTAAACAAAATTTCAGATCATAGATATCATTTTCGTCCAAACCGCACTCGCGTACGCCAATTGCTTGATTTTTTATTGAATTTTAAAATGTAGACTTTTGGGACACCTTGTATCTTAGAAATGTATTGAAAACTAAAGCAAGAGAGAGGCATCCTTTAAAAAAAGCACACAGAAAAAAATAATATAAAAATATTAATTTTCTAATGGGATATTAAAAAAATAAGAATGCATTCCACACTCGTATGTTTAACATTTTCGAGGGGAACTTGAGACCTGACTGACCAGCTCCCTTAAAGAGGTAATAGAGATTTGAAATCTCCCAGTATATTCAATATTTTACGCAGAATTCTTATTTATTTGTGCATGAATTGTCTTGAAACGATAAAAGAAATCTTTTCAAAAATTTATAATAAATAAACCGATTTATATATAAAGATAGAAAAAATATTTAATGATATATACATAAAAACAAGAACAATTATATGAGCAAAAAGTTTCATTTCAACATTTCAGTTTTATTCACTAGATGGCAACATTACATCCTTCTAATCATATTATTGGCCGAAATTCAATTTATTGTCTTTCATACTTTGTGTTTTCATCTCTAGACTTTTGTTCCCTTTACGTTTACATACTGAAGACAACTGCAGATGCATGTCGGAACGCTGATTTTATGCATATATAATCATAATTAAATTGCATATAATAATAAAAGTTCATGTAATTGTTCTTGTTTTTATGTACCATTAAGTAATTTTTCTATATTTATATATAATATTCCATGCTGCAACTGTCCAACATATATTAATAAAACAATTTCGTTTTATTATAAGCTCTTCAAATTCATAAGTTATTAAAACAAATAAACAAATATATTTTATATTTAACATTTTATACATAAGGAAAATGTGTGAGATGGTTTTTAATTTTGTCTTTTATAAACTTTCGAAGCTCTAAGAGGGAATCTATATATTTTGAAATATATATTAAAAAATATTTGGCCTGATATTGTCATATTCTTTAGAATGTTCTGAATTCTTAGAAAAGGTTTAGAAATTTGAAGTTATTAAAATTAAAGTCATTGCTTCCATTAATATTTTAAAAGTTTTGTGTTATAATTATTCACGTTAGCGTACATGAAAGTAGTCAAAGTTAAAATTATGCAAATGTGAGTCGAAAAATCTTAATCTATTTAAGCAGTTTACATTTACAGGCAACCTTTCTCTTGAATATGAAAAGACAGACAACTCGGAGTTGTATTAGCTTTCTAAATTAGTACTTCTTTAATGGAAACGTCTTTAATTTCTCTTAACTTCTTCAAGTAATGAATATTAGACGTATATATTTTAATGCAGCAAGCTCTAGACATATTTCGTCTGTGACAAGATTATTAAATCATCTAAAGAAAATTTTGAGAACTGCTCACAGTCGTTTCAGTTCTGTTATAAAAGTTTCAGCATAGATCAAATAAATCCATAGGTCAGTGTACATTTTCTCTAAATTAGTACTTCTTTAATGGAAACGTCTTTAATGCATCTTAACTTCTTCAAGTAATGAATATAGACGTATATCTTTTAATGTATTAAGCTTTAGACATATTTTGTCTGTGACAAGATAATTAAGTCATGTAAAGAAAATTTTGAGAATTACTCACAGTCGTTTCAGTTCTGTTATAAAAGTTTCAGCATACATCGAATATATCCATAGGTCAGTGTACATTTTCTCTAAATTGATGTATCTTTTTAGATTTATAACGATAAGGGGATACATGTAAAAAGCTAAAAGTAGCATAGTAATTTCTTTTAAAAACTCCACACTAAAAAAAAAAAAAAAAAAAAAAAAAAAAAAAAAAAAAAAAACGTGTTTTACCAGCGCACTGTACTATGGAGAAATCCATGCTTACCACAGGCTGTAATGTTTGATTTTCATGATTATCATAAGTCCTGTCATTTCTAACTGAAAAAATTTTCTCTGTCACACTTATTTTTAAATCGTGGAAAAAAAAGTCTCATGATAATGAATTCAGTTGTCTTTAACAGTTGCATACGCTGTCACCATACATAAATCCCAGGGTTTAACTTTGTCAAAAATTACTATGGACATTGACTCAAAGGAGTTGTCACTAGGAACAACTTATGTCGTTTTTAGTAGAGTGAATAAATACTTGAAAGAGAAGATTCAACAGCTGTTATTGCAAAATTTCTTTTACACTATTAAACAGCAAAAATAAAAATAAAATATTTTTTTATTTGAAAATGTTGTCTTTTAAGTTGAAGCGACTCAATGCTCCGACATCTCGGCCCGACGGACGCTAGTTTTATAAATGTCCATGCTTTTTCTTTATAAAAAATAGTCGTTTCAGTCTTCCATATCAACCTGTCAGTCACTTACTTTGTATATGTGTGATAGAATGGATATCTTTCTGCACGAAATTCTGGAAGCATCTTTGTCTACAGACGTGACGGTTCATCCTATTGAACGTTTTATTCTTTCTTAAAAAGTGTGAAAGGAAGAAAAGTTGACGAAAAATTGTCTTATTTTAAATACGTCGTTCAACATTTTAAAATTTAAAGTAAAAAGAAAAAAAAAATGTTTCCAATATGACGAAATTATTTGTTTTAACGTGAAATAATGATAATTTATAATAACTTTCGTAATAAAAATAATCTAATAAGAAGCGTATATTAAAGAATTTTTATTTATTAATGAATTTATGCTTTTGAAGAAATAAAATGACATAAATAAAAGTATTGGAAGTGTACAATATTTAGGTCATGGTAACATATATAATGACAATTACATTTGGTAATATGGAGGGTCTAGTTTACCTATGTTTGAATGAAGATGGTGGTTATTACAATTACTTCTCGTAATACCATTATATTGTGTAAATAAAAGATAAGTTTGTTGAAAATGTCTTTAAAATATCTTCTCTTTTGATACATTTACGAACAAAAATGCGACTCTGGTTACTTGCACAAAAATTATGCTTTAGCCAGCTCTATCGCCCCTTGTTACGTATCCCTCCCTGGCGCTAGCCAGACGATTTTTTTAGTCTGTTACTATTGGCAACGGCCTTTTTTTGTTTTTTCTTATTTCGTTCTTTTCAGTATGATGACGATGTAACTTTCTGAACCGTTTTTTCTGTAATAATTCGGAACGCTCAAACGAGTGTTATAAAGAAAATTATTCTATATTTAAATGTAAATAAATTGTTATTTAAGTTTTTAAGAAGAAGTTTGTTCTGCTGTGTGCTTATACTTTAACGATTCTCGATTGATTTCATAAAAAAGAACTTTGAAAGATATTCTACTTGAAAAGGACCTGCACCCCTTAAGCTTAAGGGTGTTGGTCGGTGATATCTCAAATTTCCCTGGATAATGTTAAATCTATGGGAGTGGAATGCATTCGTGTTTTTTAAATATCTCCTCAAAAAAATAATATTTCTAACTTCTTTCTCTGTGCACTCTTCTTGAAAGAAGGCTCCTTTTTTAGTTTATAAAATATTTCTAAAATCTATGCATGATTTAACATTTTCAGGGCTTCCAAATGGTCAGCCAATTGAATACCAATATCTTTTAAGAGAAAATTTCATGGTAGGTTTCTACAACTTTTCCGCAAAAATTTATCTCCGGACGTGGTTTCCACAATATTTGACAAAAAAATAAATAAAAAACAAGTAATATAAATTTTTTTTAAAGTCAATTCCTACTTTTTAATCATAAATATATAAAATAAACCCGTGCTGCATTAATGTCCCACGTTATCTTTATTGAACATTCTTTTATAATCATCGTTGCGATATTTTATTTCTGTGGAATCACTCATTTGAGATAAATCTTTCATTTCATTTATGAAAACAATGGGAGGAATTTTTTTATCCCATTTTAAACTCAAATTAATTAATGAATTAATATCTGAACAAACTGTATTAACATAAAGTGCATCCCCTACAAGTTTAAAAAAAATATTTGAACTTGAGTGGATGAATAGAAAATATTTTATTAACGATTGAAAATTTGAACAAGATATATATAGAGAGAGTGTGAGCTAATAGTAGGAATTTAATAAATCTAATTTTTTCTTTCTATGAAATTACCGGTATTTAAATAGCGGACCATTTGGAAGACTTGCATTTTTTGTGTTAAAAGCTGGTGAGCTGTGAGTATGAATTTGATGCTTCAAATAAAATTTAATAAGTATTTTAGAAATATTTTGACAACTAGTTTAAAATTAGCAAGAACATTTTGAGACCCGACTGACAAACAATCGTTAAGAGGTGATAGAGATTTGAAATCCCCCAGTATATTCAATATTTACACATATTTTTTACTTACTTGTGCATGAACTGTCTTGAAACGATAAAATAAATCATTTAAAAAAATTATAATAACTAAACGAATTTAGTTTTATTATAAGCTCTTCAAATTATTTAGTTATTAAAAAAAGTTATACTTTTGGTTCACATTCCTTAACTATTTAACTTTTTGTGCATAAGAAGAATGTAGGCGACTGTTTTTAATTATGGCTTTTAAAAAATTTCCAGGCTCTAATAAGAAATCTATTTTTTCATAAATAATCAAAAATCTTTAGTCCAATACTTTCCCATTCTTTAAAGCCTCCTGAATCTTCAGATAAAGTTTAGAAATTATCAAAGTAAAAGCCATTACTTCGTCTGATGTTTAAAATTTTGTGTCATACTTATTCACGTTAGCATACATGAAAGAAATCAAGGTTCAAATTATGCAAATGTGAATCAAGGAATCTTAATTTGTTTAAGCAGTTTTCATTTCTTGGCAAACTTTCTGTTGAATGTCAAATAAGAAACAACTGGGAGTTCTATTAGCTTTCTAAATTAGTACTTCTTTAATGGAAACGACTTTAATGTCTCGTGCCTTTTATATGTGATGAATATAAGTATCTGTTTCAATGCAACATGCTTTAGAAATATTTCGTCTATGACACGATTATTAATTCCTCTAAAGATAATTTCTAGGACTTCTCACAGACGTTTCAGTTTTAATGCAAAATTTTCTGAATAGATCGAATAAGTTCACAAGTCAGTGTATATTTTCTTTAAAAGTAGCATAATAGTTTCCTTTGAGAACTCCATATTGTTAAAAAAATAAAAAAAAATAAACTTATTTTGACAGTGTGATTTCTCGAGATTTACGAAATTAACTTTACCATGAACACGATTTCTTGAATATATCGGACAATAACGAATATGAAATTTGAGGAGATCATTGACATATAACTGTGCTAACAAATATAGTTGAATTATCATTTTCAGTATGCTTTAGAATGATATTTTTACTTTTATACGTTGCAAAATATTTGGTATTTTGCCAGTACAATTTCCGCATTTTTACTAAGTTAATTTACAGTTAAAAAAAAAACCTCTAACGTCTTATTGAAATTGCAAATTTAATTTTTAGCACTGGTACTATCAAGGATATTCTTAACTCTATTTTTTCTACGAGGTGGTTTCGAACAGTAAAGATATACCTCAGACAGCAGGAAAGAAAAAGTTTTAATAAGCGCGTTGGCAACAAATATTATAACCTTAAACATGTGTCCCTTCCCTGGCAGTAATTCTTTATTTGTACGACGAGTCTGCTGACTTCGTATAGCATGTATTTTATAATAGCTGCGTCAATTCAGAATCCCGCAAAATCTGAAGTACGTTCCGTCATACGTTTTCTTCATGAAAAAGTTGAGCATCCAGTGGATACTCACAAAAAAATTATTTCTGTCTATTAGCCCAGTCAAATAAGGTGAAAAAAGGGGTAAACCTCGAAATGAAAGATAACAAGCTGAAAATTTGCAAAAATTTTTGTTTTGACATTCTAAAAGTAGGCTAAAAAGTCTCATATAATCTCGTGTCCGCGTCTCGAGATATTCAAGGTCAAAGGTCAAGAAAATCGGTTTTTTGCTTATATCTCGAAAACTGTGCATTTTATTTAAAAAACTCCAATTACAAAATTAAAGTAGACAAAATTTCCTTTAAAATACATATATTATCTTTAATTTTCTGGCAAAGGGATTTGGTGCTACACCGTGCTGAAGAAAGACAACTTTTTGACCTTCAGACCAAAACGAGAGGAACTTCATCTTTTACCCTCGATTTCTCAAAAACTGTGCTTTTTGTCGAAAAACATCTGTTTAAAAATTAAAGAAGGCAATATATTCTACAAAATTCATAAATTAACTTTAATTTCTAACGGAATGTTTAGGCCCTAAATAGCGCTGAAAAAAGCGATTTTTTGACCTTGGAGCCAATACAAGAATAACGTCCCTTTCCTACCTTCGATTACTCGAAAACTGTTCGTTTTATGAAAGAACAATAATTACAAAATTAAAGTTCACAACATTATCTAAATATTTCAAAAGTAACTTTAATTTTCTGACAAAGGGTTCAGGCGCTAAAGCGCACTGAAAAAGGACTAGTTTAAAGCCCTCTGCCAAAACAAGAGAAATATCCTTCAAGATTGTTTTCTACGCTTCAAATGGTGTTTGAAATATAACAAAATTAAGAAATTTAAGTTTTTTGCTTATTTGTAAATGACATTCATAAATAAGACATTCGTATGATAATATTTAATTAATTTATATAAATAATATAATAATCCTTTCCCAAATACGAAACAAGTAGTATCTATAGCTACTGGAAATGTGGGAAATGACCAGATAAACTGCCACAGAGCCCATAATATTGGTCTTGAATCAATGGTCAAAATAACTTGTTTGAAATTTAATGAAATAAAATTAAAGAAAGCAGACAAAGTTCTTCCAATTTCTGCAGTTAACAAATCCATCAAGGTAAATAACTGCAAAGTCGCTGTCGATCCATTGCTACTCTTCCAAAGAATAACAGTAAACAAAAAGTTTGAACATAATCTCAAAGAATACCTGCAGTATGAATTAAGTCCATACCCAACATCGTATTTTGATAATGCCGGCATACGAAAAACTACAAAAGCAAAATTGTATAACAATATGGAACCTCTTAATATTGAGTATATATGAAGAGTAATATATGAAGATAATGTGACTTACATTATCGATGGTGGATTTCTTCTGCATCGCGTCATATGGAGCAAAGACGATACTTTCTCAATTATTCTTCAGAAATACGGCAAATATTTGCAAATACATTTTGGTTCAAATATTGTTGTTGTATTCGACGGTTATTCAGATAACAGTAAAAATATAAAAGCAATGGAACAACTCAGAAGAACTGTTGCTGTTTCAACATCTTACGAAGTTCGTTTTGATGAGACAATGATTGTGCCAATCAGCCAGGAAAAGTTTTTATTGAACCGGGACAATAAAAAAATCTTTATTGAAATGGTTATTGAGCAGTTAAAAACTGTTAACATCACTACAAAACAAGCCAGAGATGATGCTGATACCCTCATCATCGAAACAGCCATTGAAGAATCGAAACATCAAAAGACTGCCGTCATAGTAGGAGAAGATGTTGATCTGTTAGTTATTTTAATAGGACGAACACAGTCACATCAGCGAGAAATCTTTTTTTTAAAATGGGTAAAGGCAATGTGGAGACACGAACGTATTCGTCTAAAAGCTTCGACAAATATCCTAGTTCTAAAGAACATATTTTATTTTTGTACGCTATCAGTGGATGTGACACAACTTCTGCGCTGTTTAAAAAAGGAAAAATGACAATTATAAAAATGTTCGAGAAACATTCCAATTTGCACGAATCAGCTCAATTGTTTCAGGAAGACAACTTCCCTCCAAACACTTTATTTAAAAACGGAATACGTGTTCTTTTAGAAATGTATAATGCTCCAAAATCAGAACATAGTATTGACTATTTTCATTAAATCAACAAGACTCAATAAACCGGTGCAGTTGTCATTTCTTCCACCAACAAGTGCAGCAGCTCGACAGCATATTTATCGTGTCTACTATCAGATCCAAACTTGGTTAGGGAAATATTTAGAAACCAGAGAATGGGGGTGGGTAATACAAAACGAGATCCTAAAACCCACAACAACATTATAACCTTCAGCCCCAGAAGAACTACTCAGTACGATCTTCTTCAATTGCAAGAAAGGCTGTGGCGCGAACTGTGGATGTAGAGAAGTAGGGTTGCAATGCTCCTCAGTTTGTGGTCAGTTTAACGGACAAGCATGTCTCAAAGCTTCATCATATCCAAATGATCTTGATGAAGAAAGTGAATATGTACCTGAGATTCTTGAGGTTTTAGAGCCAAGTATTACGGACAACGAGGATGATGATAACGATCTGGAAATTTTATATGGGCGACCAGAAGAAGGAGACGACGACGAACAAGAGGAAACGTAAGCTGTATGCCTGCTATTGATAATCAGAGGTAATCGCCTTATAATTTAACTTAAACAAAATATAATAGATTTGATAATCTTATGATAAATAAAAATGTAATTACAATACATAAAAACTCATTTCAATATGTTATTATTTATACATAATTTTACAAAATATTATCAAATTTATTTATAATTAATTCTTATTTATAATTAATATTTATTAATAAGTAAATAATGTAACTAATTAAGACTAAATTTGTAGATAATTTTATTCTCTACAAGTTTTGTAATAGCTTCAAATATCATTTGAAATATAAGAAAAAATTTTCAGTGGGTTTTTCTCCCTTTTAGGCCAGAGAGCCAAAAACTAATTAAATTTAATGTAGGCATTTTGCAGAAAATGTTATCTACATTAATTTTGTAATTAATGTTCGTTGATAAAACGAACAGTTCGAAAGTAGGAAAGGTCCGTTATTCTTGTATTGGCTCGAAGGTCAAAAAGTCGCTTTTTTTCAGCGCTATTTAGGGCCTAAACATTCCGTCAGAAATTAAAGTTAATTTATGAATTTTGTAGAAAATATTGCCTACTTTAATTTTGTAACAGATGTTTTCTCTACAAAAAGCATAGTTTTTGAGAAATCGAGGGTGAAAGAACGAACAGTGATCGAAAGTAGGAAAGGGCCGTTATTCTTGTATTGGCTCGAAGGTAAAAAATTCGCTTTTTTTCAGCGCTATTTAGGGCGAAAACCTTCCGTCAGAAATTAAAGTTAATTTATGAATTTTGTAGAAAATATTGCCTACTTTAGTTTTGTAACAGATGTTTTCTCTACAAAAAGCATAGTTTTTGAGAAATCGAGGGTGAAAGAACGAACAGTGATCGAAAGTAGGAAAGGGCCGTTATTCTTGTATTGGCTCGAAGGTCAAAAAGTCGCTTTTTTGTCAGCGCTATTTAAGGCCTAAACATTCCGTCAGAAATTAAAGTTAATTTATGAATTTTGTAGAAAATATTGCCTACTTTAATTTTTAAACAGATGTTTTCTCTACAAAAAGCATAGTTTTTGAGAAATCGAGGGTGAAAGATGAAGTTTCTCTCGTTTTGGTATGAACGTCAAAAAGTTGTCTTTCTTCAGCACGCTCTAGCACCTAAACCCTTTGTCAGAAAGTTAAAGATAATGTATGTATTTTATAGTAAATTGTGTCTACTTTAATTTTGTAGCTGGATTTTTTTAAATAAAATGCACAGTTTTCGATATATAAGCAAAAAACCGATTTTCTTGACATTTGACCTTGAATATCTGAATCACGAGATTATATGAGACTTTTTAGCTTACTTTTAGAATGTCAAAACAAAGATTTTTGCAAATTTTCAGCTTGTTATCTTTCATTCCGAGGTTGTATCCTTATTTGACTGGGCTATATGGGAACATTATGAATCGACAAAATGTAACGAAATGTTTTTTTTTTTTTTTTTTTTTTACTCTGAAGGTGGGGCCAATGTTCATGAAGAACACAGAACAGGTAGGCCATCTGTGATCTCTGATCTTGCACCTAGCGACTACCACTTATTCCTTTACCCGAAGAAACATTTTGCAGGGCAAAACTTTAGCCACGATGATGAGACCAAAATCGAAGTTGAAATGTGGTTTCGACAACAAGCGTTCTATGACTGCGAGATACAAAAGCTTGTACCCAAACTTAACAAATACTCGGACAATGACGGAAACTATAAAATCGAAAAATAAGGCATATACCAGTAAGTAATTTGCAATGGACATTTTATCAATTAAAATTTTTGTATGAGTCTGCCGCATTGTATCTTTACTGTTCGAAAACCCCTCGTACATTACTAGAAAAGAAAATTGAATACCCCCATATAAACTCTGCCGAAAATCATTGTAGAAAAATTCGATATGTACGAATCCATACGTAATACGTCTACTGATTAATGGCAAAATTAAATTTTGTTTAAGAAGTCAACTACAAAGAGAAATCCGTTTGGATTCGTTGGTAAATTTTACTTTAGTATACCAAATACGAAAACTATGACGGTCAAGTATTTTAGAAATTATTCAAGTTTCGAACTCTTAATGTTAAATATATTGTTAATCATTTCAAAATATATTACAATGCAGGATTCTGTTAATCATAACTCAACTTTTCTTTCTTCTTTTAAACATTATTAACTCAAATACTTGGCGCAATTGAGTTGTAATTTTGGAGCTGCATATTTGATGCTCTTAGAAATCGATTTCTGTTAAAAAATTCATATGTTAAATTGCACATTTTGTTTTCAAAAATTTATTTCGAATGCATATATATTTTGAAATTAATTTAAAGAATTTGTTAAGAAATTCATGACAACACATTATTCTGCTGAAAGAATAACTGTCACTGTAATTAAATTCTATAAACGTTTAACACACCCTGCATCTGCGTATATGCAATTAATGAAGATTCTGGTGTCACTAAAATTTCTGGATCGTAAGAAACATAATGTTAAAATAGTTATTGAAAGGAAAAGTCTGTAGCATTATCAAAGAGATGTCTAAATAAGTCACTTATTAACGACCGATGAATTAAGTAATTTTCACCAGGAAATTTTTTACGCTATTTTAATAAATGAAATGAACACCAGGCTATATAGAAACAAAAATTCTTAGAACAGGTATGTGAAGCACTTTATTATATTTCTGTAAACGAATTCTGATAGTTAAACTAAGAAAATAATTCAGAGTGGCTCTCTGACGTTAATGAGTTCTTTACAGCAACAGTTAGTGACGTAGGCGAGTAACATATGCCAAATTCGATATTGTGAATTAAATCATAGACCAAGGGAAAAAACTCATTAAATATATAAACTCATATAAATTATTATGTGACTTTTTACAAATTAATTTCATATTGAATTTATTGAAGGCTTTTGAACAATATAATTTGAAAGCAACTGATTTAAGTTTGTCTTATTTCATCAGACAGATACCTTTTGAAGAAAAAGATGATAGCATTACGATTATGAATTTTTAAAAACGCACCCAACTGGAAACACTGACTCTGAACAACTTAACTAAAAAAGAGTTTTAACTTGCAAATATACTTTTTTTATCTCCGGTACTCAAACTAGGTTGTGATGTAAAATTATTCATATTTTTTTAAGCGTATAGCGCATGCAAATAAGCTACAATCGAAAATTATATTTATGCAGCGGATATTTCTCCTTTTGACAAAAAATTGCAAACATGATCCATTATACATTAATAATCAAAACAAAAGTAATTATTTTTTAGAAGAAATAATTTTTGAATGAATAAAAGTGATTATTATGAATTACAATAATAATTTTCAACTGTCAAAAATATGAAAAATAAACTACAAAAGGTTGAAATCCACACTTCCCGCATAGCATGCATGGTCACAGTGACGTCACCGTGACGTCACAGTGAGTCACGTACGTCACGTCACATCTGTGACCAAAATACAACCACTCAGTGACGTCACATTGTGACTAAAATGTGAATTGCTTGGAAATCATAAAAAAATTGCAAGAACACTACAAAATATGTTATTCAATGTAAAAAAAATATGTTTCTGACATTTTTTTAAATTTTTGTGACGTCACTGTGACGTTACTGCAAGTCACAAACACTACGTCACCTGTGTTATCAAAATACCACCATGTTGTGAAGTCACAGTTTGACCAAAATGTGAATTTTTAATATATTTTAAAATGATGAGAAATATATATTATTCAGGAATGCTTTAATGCACTTAAAGGGTCTGATTCTGACTGATTTTTATGATCCCTGGAAAATTAAGCTATATTGATTAATTTATTTACTGACTTACAGGAAAATGCTTTATAAATAGGTAATTTTCAATCAATATGCAATTATAAATTATAATACAAACATAATGCGGCATGTACTCCATGAACAATTTTTTTTAAATTAAGGCAGTTTCTCATTTGCTTTTCATATTAATTAACAACTTTTGTAAAACTGAGAGCAACAATCTATATTATAGAGCGCAAGCTATCCAAGAGTAACAATGACGTCATGTTAACAGCGGCGACAACTGAACAGTAAATTTCGCTTTTACAGTGATTTTTTTTTTAACTTCTAAATATTGCACAATTTTAATTTTTAACCGTCGAATAGGAAAAATAAAATTCTCTTTCAAATGCAATATGTTTCAAAACTGTACCTCAATTTACTATGGTAATTAAAGATATGTTTGTTTGAGGGGAGGTGGGTTGTGAAAAACAGACGCTTTATTATAATAAAATCAGTGGTGTACTTCCGATAACAATTGTTTTTCTTTAGTATTTAAGTAGATTGAGTACCTCTTCCAATATATATTTTGCTGTTTGTTTCATACTTTGTAAATAAATTTAACATTTTCCGAATATAAAATGAAATTTTAAAAAAAAATTATGCAAAATGTGTATGATTTAAATAATTATTCACATGTCCGATTTTCATTAACCACAAATTTCTTTAAAAAAATATTGTTATTTTACAAGCTGTTTCTTCTACAGGACATTAATAAAGAAAAAAGGAAATTTTGAAAAAGGGAAAATGCCCCCCCCCCCAACCTTTTACTTTTTTAGGATCACATTTTTCAATTATTACGATCTATGCAAATTTTACTTTTTTTATGATTTTGCATCCATTAAAATCTATCCATTAAAATATTTTTTATGTACCCTAAAAATTTAAACAATATTTTATTTGATACGCCATAAATATTGATATTTTTTACAACTTACAATAAAAACTATACAAGTATTATTATTGTGAAACTAATCGTAAAAAAAAGGTAAACTGCTTCAAAAATAAATCTTCAAATAAGAAATTTTAATTGGAGAGACTATAAAAAGAAATATTCTGCCTTTTTAACCTTCTACTCTAACATCAACTATATAAGAAGAAAAAAAAAAGAAAAAAGATCATCTGCCCTGCTATTAAATGCGCGCAGGTGTTTTAAACGCTTTCAAAATTATCGTCTGCTTTTTTAACCTCAGAATAAGAGACGCACAACAGTGTATTTAATCTTTGGATGTCAGTTCGTTGGACAATACGCGTGTTATGCGCGTGTATAATTTCTACGTATTTAAAATTAAAAACCTGCACAGGATACCGCAAATACAATTTTTATACGAATTTTCCTTCCATGAAAAGTACAATTCCTTTGCGTGGTTAAATTTGTTTTCCGCCAATGTTATTGTACTTCATTTGGAGGAATTTTGCCTTCTCAAGAAACTTTCGCTATTTTTACGTTAAAATAGAATATTGAAGATCACAAAGAAAAAGAGGTATGGAAAAATATTATTTTCCCTGTTAGCTTTGCATTTAGTTATATCGTTTTCAGTTACTTTCATGCAGTATTTTACAAAAGTTAAATATTTCGTTTAACATTTATCAGTTAAGTTTATTAAATTTAATGTTTATTTTGTTAAAATAAGTAACAATATGTCAACGATTTCAATCAGATAATTACTTTCACTGAATTCATTTCCTGAATCATTTTATAGTTATAAATTTCAAAACATCTGTACACTATTATAAAAGAATTATTATTAAAGGGAAATGTTCTTTATAATTACCACCTAATCGTGTAAAAAAAAAAATAATAAACCAATGTGTGGTTCCATTTTATGTTGTTATCTGAATTTATATATTTTTTCACATTAAAAACTGGTTAAATATTTGAAACTATGTTTATAATTTATTATTTTATTGGGTTATGTAACTATGATTATCTACATTTCAAATGGACTTTATATCTAAAATTTTGGCCAAACTTTATTCTAAAACTTTTACGGTAGATTTTTTTAAATCAGCTTGCTCTATTTATGATGAACAACAGATTATTGTGATTATTGCCTAGTCACGAAACATCGACCCAGATAGATATTTCACCGGCATCATATGATAAATTATATGTGTCACTATCGATGCATTTATTACAATTCCATAAATAATTGACAATAAATTAGTAAGATTATTATATTTTAATAACCAAAATATTGTTTTTAAGTATGTTTTTTATTGCAGTTGCATACCTCTAAACATACCAAAAGACAAAGTTATTTTCAGCGGGGTTAATAAGATGATTTTCTTTATTACTGCTATCTTTTAACGCAGTAGTTAATATAAATTGTTTATAGAAACCTCAACATACGACGATACTGAGTTAAATTTTAATATCAAAGTTTTATTTATCATTTAAACAGTTTCATACCTTTATGAATAAAATTAACTTTGTTGAATTTAAAAGTCTGCAGATGTCCAAAAATAGATTTTTTACAAAGGTAAGTTCGTACACGTTACAATTTTGTATTAAAAATTTAACAATATTTATGAGAAGAAACTATATAATTTTTTGTTTATTGTAAATATGAAAAAGTATCTTTTAGTAAATAATTTTAATTTTTATGATTTTTATTTTTTTTACTTGCTTAAAATGATGTATGTCAGAGTAAATATTTTTCAAACTGATGTTGTCGAGTCACAAAGGGTTAAAACATAGTTACAAAATAAAGGTTCCATGTATGATAACGTATTTTGATCTATAAGTTAAATTTTCTTTTTCAAAAATGGCAACTTTTATGAAATATTTTTCAAAAATCTTTCTTAATAAATTAAAATATACAGTTATTTTTCTTTTAAATATGATTTAAAACCTGGACCCCGATGTGAATATTTTGGGGAATACATTATTCGAATATTTTCACTAGTTAAATATATAAGATACTGTTTAAAAACTATTGAAATAGTTAATAAAAATTACCCTTTAAAATTTCAAGGCTTAAAGACCTTATCACAGTTAAAATATTGATTATTTTATTATTATCTCAAATTATAGATCTAAACTTTTTATACACGTGGTTTAAAATTTCAAAACTGTATTTTTAATATGTACACGATTGCCATTCAAGGGTTTTTCACTCATGAAAACTAAATAAATGACTTTTTCTCAATATTGATTTTTTGTTCAGTCTTATATTTTTTAAGTTCTTTACTTCCTTTAGTATTTCAGTTTATTATTTTTTATACATATTCTTTATTATGTATGTAATAAAACCTTGCATGGAATTAGTATTACAGATTTCTTTTTGTTTTCTATATATGAAATCCCATGAAGAAGAGTTAAATTTCATAGTTCCTCACTATATAGAATAATAATAAATTTATATAAAATCTAATATTAATTGAAATAGAAATCCATGCACAGTGTTCTATAACATATTTTAGTACTTGTAAAAATAATAATAATAATAAAAAGTAAAGTAAATAAATTTAAAAAATATCAATACTTGTAAAAATAGCAGGAATTAAAGCATTAATTTATTTTAATTTTGTAAACATTTTAAATAAATCTATAGTTTTATTTTTCAAAATGTGCTTTTAACTGACTATTAAAATATACTGCAATAACAATTTTTATCACAATTCTTAAAATTAAAAATAATATTGAAAAGTACCGTTTCCCATTTATAGCAAAATCACATAGTACTTATTTGCTTTATTTAAAAGCATTTCTCTAAAATTTTTAAATACCGAGCTGAAAATACAAAAAATGTTGCATTTATATTATAGAACAACAGAATTTTAATACATTTCACCACTTTTATATAATTAATTTGAAAATCTGCAAATCCACCTTTTGCTATTTAATGTGTAACCAATGGTAATGATTTGGGTTCGTTTGAAATCGGGTTGTCTCACTCGATTGCAGGATTTAAAAAAAATCGTTTCAAAATCGCGTTACCCGACCTGATAGGGTATTCATAATCGCAGCCCAAGCAAAACCTTAACTAAATAGACAGAATAAAATAAAATAAATAATTTAAAACCCCGACTTAAGTCCTGCATCGGGTTGGTTAATCCGATTTTACCCGCATCCGACATGACGTTCAGCTTGAGCCGAGTAAGAATAGCGATAATTGTTGTTGTTTTTGTTGTTGTTATTCTGTTTGGGTTAAATTGATTGTAATTTTTTCGGGTTCGGGTTGATTTCGGGTTGAGATTTTATTATTGCAGCTTGGGTTTGGATTAATATGAAAAACTAGAATAAAATAATAACTTGATCTAAAGAAAAAATAAAATAATCTGTCAAACCTGTAGAAAAAAAAAGAAAAGAAAAGAAAGAGAATAAAAGAAAAGAAAAAATTAACTGACCCGTAATTTTCCTCATCGAATATGGGTAAAATATGGTCACTCGACCCGATGAAGAATCGTCACAATTGTCACAAACCTGCAGCCAAAAAAATATATATATCTGAACTTTACGAGTTGGATTCGGGTAAAATCTGGTCACCCAATCCGATGCAGATTCGTCACAAATGTCACAAACGTCTAGCAAAAAAAAAAAAATGTCGATCCGAACAATCCGGATCGGATGCGGGGAAAATTTGGTCACCCAATCCGATGCAGATTCGTCACACTTTTCACATTGAAGTCGCACGGTGACTTCACAAAGTAGTCACATTGTGAGGTCACAGAAAGCCTTGAAAACGGCCATAATGACTTCACATTTAGGTCACAGTGACTTCACATCGACGTCACGTGACGTCACGACGACCGTCACAAAGTCACAGTGTGACTTCACATTGACGTCGCCGTGACGTCACCATGCCTTACGGGTTTGTAAGTGAAGAAATAAGTGTATTTTTTCAAAGTTCTTTATTCTCTTACACCATTTAGGAAAATGTGTCTTACAAATGTCAGAGCTTCTTTTTCTACACAATTTTCCAATTGCATTATGTATTCTGAAATTCTATATGCTACACCCAGAAAAAGTAATTGATTAAAACTACAAATTATGTTTTGTTGAGTACATTTTGGTTTTTTTAGCAAAATTCAAGTAAAATTGAACCATTTTTCTGGAATTAACAAAACATTTTTTGCTGATGATACAATTTTTTTTTTTGGAATTAAAAAAAAAAAAAAAAAAAAAAAAAAAAAAAAAAAAAAAAATGTTGATTCAAACAAAATTTCCATTGACCTATATTTAAACAAAAAGTTTTGTTGGGTCAACCAAATTTTTGTTGATTCAACAAAACTTTTTTCTGTGTGTAAATAAAAATTTTCTTTCGCAAAAAATATTACACATTTTTCGATAAAACGTAGTTTTATAACACGTTTTCAACAATGCCAAGTTCATTACTGTCAATAAAATGCCATTTTTTCAGAAATATTTTTCAGTTGTTATAGTAGAAAAGATACTCAAGATTGGTCTTTCGTTGAACTGAAGAATGCCGTTTTTTTACGACGGAACGGTTGAAATCCTATACTTCGCGGTCGGTGTCACATCGGCTGTTCCCATGTTCCCATGCGCAATAGATGAATTTATATGAAAATTTGTAACGTTGTAAATAAATCATGTAATTGTGTTGCGTATTGTAATAACATATCCAATCTTCGGGCGATTAGTAAATGTTAAAAAAATAGAAGAATGTCGTTTTAGAAAGTTATTCTTTTATAATATTTTTCACATTTTCAAATCTTCTTTAGCTTCTTAGGGATCCGATAGAAACGTTTCAAAGTGTCAATCTTTTTTCATGTGTTGCTCCTGTTCAATTAAATTCCAAATAAAATATTATCAATGGTTATTCTGCCTGCATCAAGAAACATTTTGTAGGGAATATAATAAATTAGTCGTTTCACAAAATAGCGTATGTTGACATTAGTGAAATAACTGAATACAAAATGCATTGCCATCATATGGTAACTATCATTTAAAACATATATTTATGGTTTGTAACCGATACGTATAGTATGAATAAATGTTGCAAGAAAATTATTTTTTTAAAGTGGTGCGAATGGAATTTAAAATAGTCGCCACAGGACGTACGGTATCCCAAACCCGTAATCAAAGGATTATGAAAAAAATAAATGCCCTATTGAAACCTTGAAATTTTATAAAAGACATAAATAAAAAAAGTCTCACACATTTTTTATGCATAAAAAGTAAATTAGCTAAGACGCTAGAAACTAAACTATAACTTTCTTTAATAACTAAAGAATTTGAAGTGCTTATAAAAAGTTAAAACTGTTTATTTTTTATAAAAATTTGAAATTATTTCTTTTATTTTTTCGAGACCTTTCAAGAGAATTCCGCCAGAAAGAATTTTTTTTTGTAAATTGTGGTACGGTTGAATATAAAAAAAAGACTTCAGTCTTGGCCCGTAATCAAAAGGTTAAATATTCAAAAAAACTTTAGTCCAATACTTTCACATTCTTTAACTCCTGCTGAATCTTAAGGTTCAGAAATTATCAAAGTAAACGTCATTACTTACACTAGTATTTTTAAAGTTTTGTGTCATACTTATACACATTAGCATACATAAAAGAAGTAAAGGTTGAAATTATGCAAATTTGAATCAAGGAATCTTAATTTGTTTAAGCAGTTTTTATTCCCAAGCAAACTTTCTCTTTAATGTAAAAATACAAACAACTGAGAGTTGTATTAGCTTTCTAAATTACTATTTCTTTAATGGAAACGTCTTTAATATCTCGTGCCTTTTACAAGAGATGAATATAAGTAAATATTTCAATGGAGCAAGATTTAGACATACTTCGTCTTTGACATGATTATTAATTCATCTAAAGAAAATTTCAAAGACGTTTCAGTTTTAATATAAAATTTTCAGAATATATCGAATATGCTCATAGGTCAGTGTGAGTTTACTTTAAATTTATTTATAGATTTGCAATTGTAGTGATAAATATAAAAACTAAAAGTAGCATAATAGTACATTTTGAGAACTCCACACTGTAAATAATAATAATAATAATAATAATAATAATAATAATAATAATAATAACGTATTTTGTCAGTGTGATTTCTAAATTTTACGAGTTTACGAATTTAACTTTTCGATGAACATGATTTCTTCAGTATATTGGACAATAACGAATATAAATTTGAAAATATCAATGACATATAACAGTGCTATAAATCTAGTTAAATTATCATTTTCATAAAATATGAAAACATTCATGAAAATGATTCATTAAGATTATTTTACTAAAATAGGTGTTTGAGATTTAAATAAACGCACAAAAGGTCTTAAAAACTTTAAAATCCTAGATGTTAATAGAACAAGACTATCTCCGAGTGCTTTCGGCTATAATCCGAGCCATTATCAAAGTGGGAAAATAATCAGTGGAGAATAAAGTCTAATGTTAATCGAGGTCTCGATCAACATCAGACTTTATTCTCCGCCGATATTTTTCCTCCTTGATAATAGCTCGGATTGTAGCCAAACTCGATCAGCATCAGACTTTAATCTGCGCTGGTTTGATTCTCCTTGATAACAGATCGGATTGTAGCCGAAAGCGCTCGGAGAGAGTTTTGTACTATTAACATCTAGGGTTTTAAAGTTTTTAAGATATTTGTATATTTATTTTCATCAAAGACCTATTTTAGTAAAAAAACATTTTAATGAATCCTTTTCATGAAAGTTTTCATACATTAAGTAAACAAAAAGTGAATCTATCGTTTCAATTATACTTTATAAAATTAAAGTTATTTTATTGGTTATCATTTTCAGTATGCTTTAGAACACGATTTTTACTTTTACATTTTGCAAATACAATTTACGTATTTTTTCGAATTTTTTTGGCAGTTCAAACTAAAAAAAAAAATAACTCTAACGTCTTATTGAAATCGCGAATTTAACTCTTAGTACTGTTTGTTTTAAATGCTAAAAGTTGTAAATTAACAACATAATACAAATTAAAATAACTTTTATTAGTTTTTTTTTACGTTTTGACTCACTCCGAGTCATTTTCCAAAACAAATGAGAATATTCCATAATTGCACGGGCTTTGAAGTTATTATTTTCATGTATACTTTTTTAGAAATTATGCACGTTATCTTTTATTTTTACTTGGTTGTTTATTTTCATATCTGTGACCATGGAGAAACTCGAGTCACAGTTTCGGTAAATTAAAAGATGCCGCATCGTTACATATTGTATTTTTGCGTGTTAGTATCTCTATGGTTTCTCTTATTATGGATGGATAGTATAGACTGGAGGGAAATATTATTTTACTTTCATTGAAATTTGTTTCGATGGTTTTTTCTTGATATAATCTTGCCAGGAATGTAGTTTTTTTTATTATACTTAATATCAGCTAAAGGCTCCATTTTTCTGTAATTAGATTTCTTGCTGGTCATGCCAATATAGTAATTCTTAGACTCGTTTTCTTTAATAAAAGGTATTTCATATACTCCTGAATAATTCTCAAAATTAATTGAGTCAATTTTACTGCAAATGATATTCTTTAATTTTTGAGGGGGTTTGCAGATATTGAAACGTTTAAGGCTGTGTTTTAATTCTTCAAAAAAGCTTGGATAATGTTGAAGAGTATAAAGTTCGTATGTTTTGCGAATCAACTATCTTTTCTGGTTTTTTATTATTGGTGATATCCATGATTAATTTATTAATATGGTGTACTTTAAAACCATTATTATAAGCAATTTTACGAATATTATCTAATTCATTATTCAATTTATTTTCAGTACATACCATAAAAGCCCGTCTTATGAAAAATCTGTAGGCTGAAATTTTGTATGTAAATGGAGAAAATGCGTTATTTGGTATGGTAGATTGGTTAGCCATACTTTTTCGGAAAACAGCTCTGTCGATATATTTATTTGTTCTGGTTAATATTACATCAGGGAATAGAAGACTTTTATTATGTTCAATTTCAATAGTGAATTTAATGTTATTGTCAATTGAGTTTAGCTGATTTATAAATATGTTATAAATAATTTCATCAAGACTGTGCTGCCAAATTATAAAAATATCATCAACATATCTGAGCCAAGTATGAGGCGTTAAGTCAAATGTGCCAAAAACTTTAGTTTCCAATGGCCGAAGAGTATATTCAGCTAATAAACCGGAAAGCTTTTTTGAAAAACTAAAACACAGCCTTCAACGTTTCAATATCTGCTTAATAGCCAAACCCCCTCAGAAATCAAAGAATATCATTTGCAGTAAAATAGACCCAATTAATTTTGAGAATTATTCAGGAGTATATAAAATACCTTTTCTTAAAGAAGACGAATCAAAGAATTACTACATAGGCATGACCAGCAGGAACTTTAATTACAGAAAAAAGAGCATATAGCTGATATTAAGTATAATAGAAAAACTACAGCCCTGACAAGATTATATCAAGAAGAAATCATCCAAATAAATTTCAATGAAAGTAAAATAATATTTCCCTCCAGTCTATACTATCCATCCATAATAAGAGAAACCATAGAGATACTAACACGCAAAAATACAATATGTAACGATGAGGCATCTTTTAATTTACCCAAACTGTGACTCGAGTTTCAACATGGTCACAGATATGAAAATAAACAACAAAGTAAAAATAAAAGATAACGTGCATAATTTCTAAAAAAGCATACATGAAAATAATAACTTCAAAGACCGTGCAGTTATGGAATATTCTCATTTGTTTTTTGAAAATGACTCGGAGTGAGTCGAAACATGTCAAACAACCTAATAAAAGTTATTTTAATTTGTATTATGTTGTAATTTACAACTTTTAGCATTTAAAACAAATATATTATTACAAGGTATTATAATTTATTATATTCTTAGCACTGTTACTATCAAAGATATTCTTAAATCCATGTTTTGTACATTACTAGAAAAAAATTATCACCCCCATATAAATTCTGCCGCAAATCATCATACAAAATCGTCATTTGGTACGAATCGATACGAAATTAATCGACGAATTATGCATACCATAAATTTTGTCTAGGAAGTCGACTACAAATAAAACTGTTTGGATTCGTCGGTAAATTTTACTTTCGTATACCAAATAGGAAAACAGTCAGTCAAGTATTTTAGAAATTATTCATGTTTCGAAGTCTAAGCATGTCAAAACATATTACAATGCGGGATTTTTTTTTAATTATAATTTCAAAAAATACTTGACGCAAAGAGTTGTAATTTTGGAGCCGCATATTCGAAGCTTCTGGAAATCTATTTCTGCCAAAACAAGTCGTTGGAGGCCACTGTAATACTTACCGGTCATGGATATGCATAATATAAAATATGAAAAGAAAACATGTGTAAACTATTTATAGAATGCATTGCAATTCGAATAAAATCGTGGCTTGATGACGTCATGAACTTTAAATGCTCTATTACAGAATTGCGTAAAAGAAACATCCTTATAACTCCAAAATGGATAATCCTATTAACTAACGTTTTTCTGCGTCTGATTAAGCGTCTCCTTTCCAATTAAACTATATCTTTGAATTGAAATTCGAATGAAATACAGGGTCATGAAAAATCGAAGAGTGTGGTAAATAGGATTACAAATATCTCGGCAACTCATTATCCGATAGACTTTATTCTTTATGCAAAATTTAGTTTTTTTATTGTCTGTTATATTCACTCCTTAAAATAAACAATTTCGAAAATTTTATATACCTTTTTATCAGAACGAATATTTCGAGAGCCCGAAAAAAATAGTTTCGGATAACCGAGGTTACTGAAATTCAATAGGCTTCTTCCCATTATTACATACTAAGTACACACCAAATTTCAATCTTTATATCAATTTATTCGGGAGATAGAGCGTTTACAGACACACAGACACATAGACAGACGGGCGGCAATTTTTTTTAAATATATTTTTCGGAATATCTAGTGTCTGAAACATTTAAATCGGTCAAAAATATTTGTTTTCGATTTTCAAAACGATTACAAAACTTACCCTATACTATGTATGATGGGTAAGTAAAAATGATAGAGTAAACTGCACATTTATTTTCAAAAATTAATTCTGAATGCATATATATTTTGAAATGAATAAAATTTTTTTTTAAAGAAATTCATGACAACACATTATTCTGATGAAAGAATAACTGTCACTGTAATTAAATTCTATAAACGTTTAACACACCCTGCATCTGCGTATATGTTATTAGTGATGATTCTGGTGTCACTAAAATTTCTCGATCGTAAGAAACATAATGTTAAACCAATTATTGAAAAGAAAATTTTAGCGTTATCAAAGAGATTTATAACTAAAATTATTTAATAACGGGAATGTTGTCCGGTGATCTCATCGTATAATTTTTAATTAATGTTATTTTAATAAATCCAGTGAACGTCAGGAGATATAGAAACAAAAATTCTGAGCATCCATATGAAGTACTTTATAAAATTTTATGTAACAGAATGCAGACATTTTAACTAACAAGGAGAGTGCAAAACTTGGTAATCACAGATTTTGATTATTTTTATATATGTTCTAGGGTAGAAGCCCCTTAGTCTTAGGTGCAATGGATTTTATACAACGCTCTTTAGTTCTCGAGAAGTAGCGGGGGTTTAATATTATAAAACCATTGAGCTCTGAGCTCTATATATAACAGGAGCTCAGAATCAGCGGTCAGAAGCATAAAAGTCAAATGAAGCTTGCAAGGCAAAAGTAAAAAATAGTCTGTTTTGTCAATGTCAGATATTAGTATTCTCATTTAGTATTATCCTAATTATGCTTTTATAATTAAGCTATGCTTGTCTAATTCATAAATGATTCACTAACCATGTAGGGGAATGCGATAGACAGCATGTTTTACTATGAATGCGAGCTAAAATTATCGTCACTGTATCCTTCCGCGCTGACCGCTGGAAAGCATGTTGGGCATTAGGATGACAGATCTCATGTTATATTTGGAGATCAATGTATAAAACTTAAATACTTACTTTGCAACGAAGTCACTACGTTGGTCGTAGTTCAGTTGTTGTGGCGTCTGCTCGTTGATCTGCGTGCCCGGGTTGGTACGCGCTACGTTTGTTCTTATCATTTTACTTACCCATCATACGTAGTATAGGGTAAGTCTTGTAATCGTTTTGAAAATCGAATTTTTTTTGACGGATTTATACGTTTCAGACACTGGAGATTCCGAAAAACATATTTTTAGAAAAAAAAAATTGCCGTCCGTCTGTGTGTCTGTATGTCTGTGTGTCTGTGTATCTGTAAACGCTCTATCTCCCGAAAAAATTGAGATACAGACTTGAAATTTGGTATGTACTTAGTATGTAATAATGGGAAGAAGCTTATTTAATTTCAGTAACCTCGATTATCCGGAAATATTTTTTTCGGACTCTGGAAATATTCGTTCTGATAAAAAGGTATATAAAAATTTTCGAAATTGTTTATTTTAAGGAGTAAATATAAAAGACAATAAAAAAACATAAATTTTGCATAAAGCATGAAGTCGATCGGATAATGAGTTGCCGAGATATTTGTAATCCTATTTTTCCACACTCTTCGATTTTGCATGACCCTGTATTTCAACCAAATTTCAATTCAAAGATATATTTTAATTGGAAATGAGACGCTTAATCAGATGCAATAAACCGCTAGTTAATAGGATTATTGTTTTTGAAGTTATAAAAATGTTTCTTTTAAGCAATTCAGTAATCGAGCTTTTAAAGTTTATGACGTCATGAAGTCACTATTTTAGTCGAATTCCAATGCATTTTATAAGTAGTTTACACATGTTTTATTTTAATATTTTACATTATGCATATCCATGATGGGTAAGTATTACGATGGCCCCCAACGACTAGTTTTGTTTTATAAATATACTTTTAATTATAATTTAATAATCTCAATTAAAAAATTTAATATCGTACATTAATTATAATATTAAGATATTTAAATTTAAATTTAACTAATTTGATTTTTAAACCATTATTAAACATTTATCATCATTTAAAGAGATTTTTTATAATGTATTCCTTATTGACAAGTAAAAATTCCAAAAAATCATTACAATATCATACGTTAGTTTATTATTTATAAATTAATTCAAAGCATAAGTATTACAAATTAAAAAATGTTTAATATGCCAAAAAAATATGTTGTAATTTAATTCTTATGCTAATTTTTAATGTAATTACTCTTCTTACTTTAAAAACAGAGTAGTATTATCATCGCATTGACTTCCCTTGTTAAGGCAATATATAAATGATGTTTCTTTAAAATCACAAACTTACACAATTGTTCAATATAATTACATCACTAAAGCATATATGAAATACATTTTAAAAGTGATTAAAAAAAATAACTGTTTAATGCTGTTTTATACAAAGATTTAGTTACAAATAAAAAATAAATAGGTTAACATTATAATTAATGCACAATATTACAAATTTTAATCAGGATTATTAAATAATAATTACAAGTATATTTATAAAACAAAAAAATGAGAAAAAAAAACGTAGCACGTTCCTGTCTCGAACCTGGGCCCGCGGAATAGCGAGCATACGCCATAACTTTTCAGCGACGACCAACGAAGTACTTTCGTTACAAAGTAAGTTGTGTTAAAATATTAGACCCCCTATTTCTCGAGAACTAAGGAGCATTGTATAGAATCCGTTGAACCTGAGACTAAAGGGCTTTTACCCTACAACATATATAAAAATAATCAAAATCTGTGATTACCAAGCTTGGTCCTCTCCTTGTAAAGCAATAAGTAGAGATAATCTCGGAATGGCCCTAAGACGTTAATTAGTTCGTTACAGCAGCAGTTTGTGGTGAAGGTGAGTAACGTATGTCAAATTCCATATATTTTGAATCAAACCATCTATAATGAAACAAAAACGCAAATAAACCCTCTCAGTTACAGAATAATCAATAATTTTTATGTGTCTGTTAGATACCAGAATTTAAAACCTAGTATTTATCGAATACATTTTACATGACTTGAAATACGCACGATAATGAGTAGAAGTCATAAATATAATATAATAATGATTCATATTGAATAGTTGCTGACTCCTAATGTAAATAATATATGAATATGATGCAGATAGTGCTAGGAAATTTTATGTCTAATTCCATTGCTAACATATTAGAATATTATATCGAGAATGTAAGGAAGTCAGAAAATATTATCTCAGCTTAATAATGCTTTACAACTACTGATAGAGTACAAATGTTGGAGATGAGAGAATTCGTTCATCTGATATTAATTCTTATTTCATAAAATATTGAAAACAGATGCATGTCAAAAACTTTCATTTTAAAGGAAAGGGGGATTTATTTCCTGATATTTCTTGTTTACTAATGGTTGGGAGAATAATCGCGAGAATTCGTTCATCTGATATTAATTTTTATTTCCTTAATAGCTGAAAACAGATGCATGTAAAACACTTTCATTTTAAAAGAAAGGGTGATTCATTTCTCGAAATTTTTATTTATGAATGGTTGGAAGTTAAATTCTTTCTAGGATAAATGTGAATGTTTTTTTTTGTATATCTTCTGATAACTGTACACCTTTAATTAAGGAATTTAAAATATGGTAGGTGGAAAAAAGCGCATGGAAAAAAACGCACTCGGAAAAAAGTGCATGTGGTATAAAGCACACCTTGAAGAAAGCGCACCGATAAAACGTCCATCTCTAAGTTATTACAATATAAACTGTTTTAATTAAGATATTCAAAATTTAACATTTTTTCACAGTAAGGTATGTCATGGCTTTTAGCCTCAACAATAAAATAACTATACATTTACGTTTGCTTTTAATCTGATTTTTTTCATTTTTCTTACAGTTTGGGTAGCAAATTCAAGCTGATTCATACTGAAATATTTACGAAATTCTTCCATTTTTATTTTTGTTCTATTTTGAGTAAATAAATCTACTTATCAGGTCAAATTACAAGTGTACATCGTATCAATCAATCTTCCTGACTTTTCTTAATCTTTTAATAGAGGGGACATTACGAGGAGGGACATTGGTATTTCTGAATAGCTATTCATTTCATTATAATCCAGTCTCTCAAGTAGTTTAGATTTAAAAAAAATACATTTTAAAAATAGATCCATTCATGTTTAAAATAGATTCATTTCGTGGAGTACAGTTTTGTAAGATAAGAAATAAAAATAAATTTTCTGGTTTCTACCTTTGGAACACTTCCGGGTGCGTTTTTTACCGTGATTCTTAAAAAAATATATATTTGATGATTTAGATCATGTCTTTTTAGAAGACATTGATGTAAATAAATATGTTTTATGCATAGAAAGTGCGTAGGTGAAAATAATTATAAAGCAACGTATAAGATATACAAAAATTATTAAGTAACTGCTTACGAATTACTATCATATTGAAGGTATCGAAGGTACTTTTGAACAATATATATAGTTTAAAAAAACTTATATAAGCTCGCCTTATTTCACCTGAAATTAAATAATGCGAATATTGCCATTAAACAAAAAAAGTGATACCATTATAAACCAAAACTTGCCCAACTGAAAACACTACACTGTTAAGAATTTGCAGCAAACTGTCCAGTCACTCGATCGTTTTTATGGAAAAGGATTATGTAACCGTAAATTAACTCTGTTCTGACCATAATATGGGCAAGAATACGGTCAAAATTGCGTTAAATAATGGTTATGTAATCGTTTTCTATAAAAACTGTCGTACGACCGGACAGTTTGCTGCAAATTTTTAACAGTGTGGGTCTAAACCATCTTTACTAAAAGAGTTTTATTTGCAAAGTTAATTTATATCTCCCATACTTATACTCATGTATATAAGCTATAATCAAAAATTGCATTTATGCAGCGGATATTTCTCATTTTGAACGTAAATTGCAAAATTGCTCCATTATACATTAATAATCAAAGCAAAAGTTATTTTTAATACATAAACTAAAACCTGTAACAACGTTTTAACGGACAAATACGCACAAACATGGCATAAAAAATCACATACAGCCGTTTCTAGGACTCCTGGATCCCATTACTCAGTACGGGGGGAAAATAAAAAGATTAAAATGGGTTCAAAGAGCCCCTCGGTTATAGCCCCGAGTACTGGCTTGATTCAAAAGACCAAAGCCGAGTACTGGCCTTTTCAATCAAGCCAGTATCTGTGGCTATAACCGAGGGGTTCTTTGAACCCATATTTATATTTTCAATTTTTTTTTCTCTCTCTGAGGAAGGGTGTACAGGAATCTCGAAGCGGCCGTATGTGATTTTTTGTGCTATATTTGTACGTATTTGTGCGTTAAAACGTTGTTAAAGGTTTTAGTTTATGTATCAAAATTAGCATAAAATGTTTGATTTATGCTTATTAAAAGTTATTTTTGTTTAAAGAATAAATCATTTTTTATTTAATGAAAATATTTATTATGAATTACTATAATCTTTTTTTATTTTATTCTTTTACTACCGAAAATATGGAAGAGAAACTACAAAATGTTGAAACACACTTTTGTAAATAATTAATTAATAGTATTTTTTAGTTTTTGTTCTCTTACCTCATTTAGAAAAATGTCTCTTACAAATGTCGGAGTTTCTTTTTCGACACAATTCTCCAACTGCATTATGTATCTGAAATCCTATATGCTAAAGAAAATTTTCTTTCTCAAAAACTTTTACACATTTTCGATGAAACGTAGTTTTATAACACGTTTTCAACAATGCCAAGATGATTACTGTCAGGAAAATGCTATTTTTTTCAGAAATATTTTTCCGTTGTTATAGTATAAAAGATACTCAAGATTGGTCTTTCGTTGAATTGAAGATATAGGATTGCAGTTTTAGAATATTATTCTTCTTTATGAAATTTCACATTTTCAAACCTTCTTTAGCTATTGGATCTGATGGAAATGTTTTAAAATGTAATTTTTGTATATGTTGTGTTGTTCAGTAAAATTCAAATAAAATATTGTCAGTGGATATACTTCCTGTATTAGGAGACATTTTGAAGGGAATATAATAAATTAATCAAAAACAATGACATAAGTTATCACTAGTAAAATAACAGATTACAAAATGTATTGTTATTATATAGTAATTTATGTCATTAAGTGTATATCACTTAAAAGTTAATTTTATGTTACGTAATCTATTCATACTGTATGAATATATGTCGCATAAATATATACAAAATAAAAATATTAAGAATTATTGTTATTTTTAAATGTAGATAGAGTATTTAAACATAATAGCATGTTTAAACACTCTACCTACTATACGTGTATACTATAATAATGTAATCCAAATTAAGAGAGAAAACAAATACTTCAAATTAAGAGCAAGTTGGCAGATTTTGTAATGCTTTGGTTGCAATCAATGACAGCCAAACATTGATTGTTGCCAAAGCAATTTTTTTGATTTGCATTAAAAAATACAATTTGCCGAAAGAAGTGTTTAATTTGTGCAATTAATGTATCAGTGAAATGTATTTTTTTCCTTAATTAAATTTAAAACATAACTATTTGTCGAGAAGTTTTTCTAATTATTTTAAAAACAAATATTTACTAATTTATTTTCATAAAATCGCCAAATAAGCGTTAAAAGAAGAAAACTGAAATTCCGTGATGTAAATTAGCAACTCTTATGTTTATTTAAATTCTCTCTTAATTTTCAATGAACAATAAGAGCGTCATAAAATGAAAAAATAAGTTTCCATTGTTTCAAACACGACATTTTGAATTAGTATATATATGTAGGAAATTATATATATGTAATTATACTTCATATATATATAATGTATTTCCATTATATATATATATATATATATATATATATATATATATGTAATTATATTACATATATACAGTGTATTTCCATTATATATATGTAATTTTTACATATACGAGGGTGGGCTGAAAAGTTCGAGGCCTAACAGTGAAAATAAAAGAATTTTTGACAAAATATCATATTATTTTTCACTATAGTCTCCTTCAAATTAATACATTTAAGACACACTCTTGTGTGCGAATACTTTAGTGCAGCCCTGTACGGGGGTAGTTCGAAATGTTCTTGGTCTGACAAAAAAAAATACAAGAAATTAAAAAATATTTCATTTTATTTTTCAACTTGCAACACAATATATTTCAGAAGACTCTTCAGAAATGTTCATTCTTTGGCGTTTTTGGTCGATGTTCAACAAACGCGGCTCGCATCGAGCGGAAAGCTTTTTCATACCCAAAACATCGCATAAAATGTAGTGGACACGATCTATCGAGATGTTTGCAATGTCAGGAAATTTGCCTATATCAATCGGCGATCATTCAATACGACATTGTTAATTTTTGAGCCATGAACGTCCTGAGCATTCATCATCTGAATTGGTTTCCTACCATGTTTAAATACACTGTTAAAAATTTGCAACAAATTGTCCAGTCATTTGACCGTTTTTAGAGAAAATGGTTACATAACTGTAATTTAACTCAATTCTGACAATAATATGGGCAATTATATGGTCAGAATACAGTTAAATCACGGTTATGTAACCATTTTCCATAAAAACGGTCAAATGACTGGACAGTTTGCTGCAAATTTTTAACAGTGTATAGCAGCTCACATTTTTTATCGTCGAATATGAAGGAAAAGAATCTTTTAACGTGGAACGTAACACTTTGTATGTCCGTGGGGGTTAAACCTTTTTTAACAATGTATTTTATGACAACTCGAACATAATTTTTTTCCATTTTTAGAAAATGTCAAAACTTATTTACTTTACTTTATCGCCAAGCAGTAACCAATAAACTCCCGCGTCTGAAACTCGGCAGTGTGTCATCTAAAGGATCATACTTTACAAACATCATTGTCATTTGGTAATACTTGTTCCTTCTCTGTGTCAGGCTTCGAACTTAACAGCCCACCCTCGTATGTAGGGTGAATAGTTCATATTTGTAAAGCACTGTGTGAAGAATTGTACTCAAGGGATTACTGCTGTCTTGCATAAGAGATGAGCAGTTTTGTTTGTTTCTGAGTTGAGTTAAGGCGGTTCAACGTTGCTGCGATAAAATATGGCAATTTTCATATCATATGTACAGCTGGAATATGGAAAATAGAAAAGATATATATTAATAGAAATCTGTTTTCGCACTGCGATTGTGATTTCAATATGCAGAAATAAGCAACTGTCTTCGTTGGTCTGCTCGCAGAACTGAGGTAAGCCCGGGCAAGAGCAAAAACAGTCGGCTTCAGGATAGAGGCTTGCCATTTTTCGATGTTCATTACGTATTTTGATTAATATCTCGGCTAATTATCAGTAAACGAAAATTCTGAGTCTGAGATTCATTCAGACCTGTCTTCGTCCATATTCATCCAAATTTTCCAACCTTCAGACAGATTTTCCTAGCCCTCATCAATAAAAGCACACGCACATGATCATTTTATGAATATAGATAGAAGCAAATTAAATATAATTCCCCTCAATAATTTTTAGTTTTAAGCAAAGTATTTTTCACAAATTGTACACAAAAATAGGATTTAAACTTTGAAAGTTCCAAAAAATATTCTTACGATAACATTGTGTAAGACTTATTGTAGCGGTTACCCCGAAAATTGCCCCTGCATTTTCCCCGCGTTTAAATATTAATTTTAGATAAAATATGTCTTAATGTATAAACAGAAATGTCTTTAACATGTCTGAAATCAATGCTAAATTATTTAGTTGCTTGGAATTTCAAATATGTGTAAACTTAAATTCCATGTATGTGATATGGATATATTTTAATAACTACACTGGACAACAAATCTGACCTTTTTCCCTGCCATAAAATTAAATTTTCTCTAGAAAATCCAGTTTTTGACGACATATTTCGATTTATGCAAATTTTGGAATTTTTGTAAAATTATATACAAATTTAAGGCATAAAACATTATCAAACTGGCTTTTTCTTTTATCTTATGATTACTGGCCAGTTTAATCTACAAAAATATTGTGTCTAAGATTATACTGACATGTGACCGTGAAATATTTTGCCTAATTTGAATATATTTTTCATGTTTTTCTAATAACGTTTTCTTGACGTCTAAATATTTCTGTCACATGAGTACTCTAATATGCTTCTAAACCAGTTTGTTATATGGACTTCTAATCCGGTGTCCGTTTTCTTCTATCACGTCTAGTTTTTGATAAAAAAAATGAAATTTTATTTTTTTGTCAAAAAAGCCAGAAAACAATTTTTATGCTACTTTGTGATGTGCTTCAGCTAGTTAGGATAGATTCTTATACTTTTTTTTATTTGCTTATTCAAACATTGATTATCATGTTCCTGATAGGAATATGACACTGTTGAGCCTTTTAACAATGAGGTACACACACCTAAAAAGCATTTTATATCAAACGACAACGGATTAAAGTTTTCAAATCAGCATAAAAATCGAATCTAGAAAAACATTAAGTCAATTCTGTGTGAACTACTTTAAAGTTGAATGTAATGTAAACATTACATTATTAAAAAATATGCAAATTAGGCTTAGTAAGTGACAGATAAATGTTAAGAATATGCACACTGCAACATTTAGCTGAATCAAATGGTCCAGTAGTCACAATTTAGAAAAGTTAATTAAATCTGACATTTAATGTACCAAAAATTTGCATAAAATGGCCCAAAAAAACTTAAATTTGCATAAACTTAAATATGCAAATTTTTCAAAAACTGGACTACCTAGAGAAAAACAGAAATATATTCGGTATTAGTGCAAGAACCAAATTTAGGATCAACTAACTTCAGTTCTATGGTAGAACCATTGTTGTCCAGTGTTATTATATGAATTAAGCTAAATGAAATTCTAGTTGCAGAACATTGATATACTTATTTTTATTTTAAAATGTATTGTTTCGATTTTGTCCCTCATAAATTATATTAATATGCAATTTAGTTATCATTATTTTTACAATATTCCATTTTCTTTTAGGTGATCCAGATAGAAAGCCTTTTATGAGTTCTGAACCTGAAATACATGTAATAAATCTAGGTGAAACTAAAGACGTCATAATGTTTAGCATGTGATGATTTTAGGATGGAATATTTTCTGAAGATGCATCTAATGCTCTCTGCAGATATTTTACTGAGAGCTCCAGATAATCATATCAATCACATTTCTACAAAGTTAGTTCATCATTCAAAATTACAAGGTTTTAAAGATAATATTACTGCAGTCGTTGTTTTTGTAAATTACAGTAAAAAACATAAAAAATAATGCAGACAAATTTCTATCAAATTCAACAATTTACTATGTTCAGAATCATAATTGCATGTTTATAAAAGGAAATATAAAAATATTGAGTACCGATTAAATTCTGATGCCATTTTCGAAACCAACAGTGTTAGAATCTAATGCTGCATTTTCTACAAAATTACAAAATGCAACAAATGCTTTGCAAGTTCTACTGGAAGAGATATCGTTTATTAGAAGCTCTTCAGGCTTTGGAAGTACATCTTATATTTATTGATTTGTAGACAATCTTAATGAAAGCTCCTTTCTTTCTTTGGATTCTTCTTTCGTGTCTTCCCCGATTGTTTATATGTCTAAACCTGCAATTAATGATTTATGTTTTGCTCCTGAAGCTACAACAAAATGTCCAACTAATCACTTTCCGATAACAGAGCTGTTTCATATAACAATTAGTCTGCATCTGTTACAGAACAAAGGAAGGCCAAATCTTTTTTTTTTGCCATTTCATAGTTATCCTGATCCTAAAAACTAGGGTGTACTGTTCTTCTTACAAAATGAAACATCTCCCCTTCATTAAAATCCATATAAGTGGAAGACATAAAATTCACCAATGAGCGATAAATTGTCCTTTCTAGAATCTCGGCGCAGTTTTTAATATTTTTTTGGCCTTTGAGATTATACACAGCAGCTTATTTTAAAGATATGTCTGCATTTAGACATGTTGTTACGCCAGTAAAATTTTAGCGGAAATTCGTGTTCAAAGACTTTTCTTGTTAGATTATTATTAGATAAATTTTGTAGATATATCGTACACTCTATTAAGTAAATTCATTTAAAATATAAGTCTGTTTAGTTAATTTTTTTTTGAAGAACTGAAATACAAAAAAAAATAATAATATTAAATAAATAAGAGCCGACATTTTCAGTCTAAAATAATAAAAAGAAATCGGAGAAAACATATTGCCAATCTTCCAGTTTTTCTCCCCAAATGTCGCCGTAAATGCTATTAATTTTACTGTCAGAATATTGCAAATATCTTCATAATATGTAATGTATTAATGGACTCTAATAAGGAATTTCTAAATAAATTAATTAAAAAACATTTTTTGAAAAACTAACTTTTAAAAACAATTTCGACAACATAATAGCAATATGCTTTCATAGTGTTTAAACATATATCTAGGTATATAGTATATTGTCTGTTGTAGAAAAATAAACAAATATTTAAAGCACTTAAATTGTCACTTTGGTATCAAATTCTCTTTAATCTAGAATTATAAATTTCTAAGATCCCTTAATTGACTTTCGGAACGAAATACGAGTTTAATCTCTGAAGTTTATAAGATATTGAATGTTAAAGTGGCTGAGCATTTTAGTAGCAAACATGTATCTCTGAGTTATTTATTTAAATAATTGCAGTTTCCGCTTACGCTTTCATTATATTAAACACAGTAGAAATTTTACCTTTTTAACACTTTCCACTACAGTTGAAAATTGTTTATGAATTCGGTTTGTCTGTCAGTCTGAGGTCTGTCTGTCTGTCTGTCTGTCTGTTCGTGCTCTAATTCGCATAAATATGCTCAGATTGTCCTGCAATTAATATATGTTATTGAGGTTTACTATGGCATGTCTGGTATTGAAAACGAAGTTTGTAGTATCTGTAGTTTATTTACATGTGGACACTCAAAATAATTCCGCTACATTACGGGCTATGTGAGAAAATTATTTACAGTGTATTTTAATTATTTTACACTATTTCAAACATATTGAAATAGATATATCTGAAGTGCACTAGAAGAAGCTTACCACAGAATGTGGTGGTTTCGCCGTTCATTTACAGGGATACACAAAAGAACTCGGTTATACACTACTGTCTATGAACAATAATTACCTGAAGTGCGCTTTCAGTTGTGTTACGCATTTTTAAATTTAACTACGTTTTTACATATTACGTGATGTGTATAAGTGTAACAGATCATACACAGGACAGCACAAAATTTATCGAATACATTTCGGTTCATTGACGGAAATTGCTGAATAGGAATTTTTAATTGTGCTATACCTTTTCTAACTGAACTAAATTTTAGCATACTATGTATACACATCTATACATCATATACAGGGCTGCACAAAATAATTCAGATATTTTTCAGACTACTGATGGGAATTGTTGAAATAACAAAGAGTTTCACTGAAATAACAATGAATTCTTCATTCCAAGTATTTTATTTAATTTTATCATTCCTATACTTTATAAACAATCGAAAATCAATTATTTTTCTCTTTTTCATTTTAAAAATTTGAATATAATTGTAAAAACTTTTCTGTAAGCAACAGTTACTTTATAATAAAATAATTAAAAAATATATTTATGTAAAATTACGAAATGAAAAATAAAAATAAGAACATGTTTGCTAAAAAGAATTGTTACTATTTGTAGATATGTAAAAAAAAATTAAATAAGAAAGCTACAAACAAAATAATAATAATGAAATTTGCACAACCTGTAGTACAAAACTACATATTTCTTGCATTTTTTAATTTATTTTAATAGTTGGCTTAATGGTTTTAGACTTTACAAATTCTCTTTTCTAAACATTATGTACTAAATCGATATAATTTAATTGAAAGCATAAGTTTTATTATTTGTTCTTGAATAAGTATTTGCATAGTATATTTGCATTTAAAAAAGATCATTTCATTTGAATACTTTGAAATGTATTTTTATTCATTAAATATTCACCAAGTAAAAATTTATTTGTATAAAAGTTATTTTAAATGATTACATTAAAAAATATTTATTCAGTGAGTATTTACCGCTGCGTGATGTTCCTAAATAGAAAAGTAATCTTTTTTATAAAAATATTTTCAAAGAATTTGATGAAATGTATTTTTTTGTATCTTTAAAAGAGATCAGCCAGAGGATGAACAGTTAAATGATAACATTTCTTATTCAATATATTCTTCTTAATTTTGAATACAATTGTACTATAATAATACTTATTGTTATCTGAAACATAAACAAGAACGGAAAATCATGCATAAAGCATAGATTAATAAACACTTTCTAAGACATACAGAGAATATCAGCAAAACGTCATAGATTACTAAGGTGACGATATATATGTAAAAACTTTGGAAAACGCATAACGTATTTGAAAACCTAATATCAGAAAATATCATTACTAATCGGAAAAATATCCGATTTTCTTATGCAGACTTGTGTATGATTAATAGATTTGTATATAGATTACATTGTATGTTAAAATGTAGTTCAGTTAGAAAACGTATTGGAAAATTCCCATTCGGTTATTTCCGGCGATGATCGACCCTGAAATGTTTTTTTACATATGTAGATCAAATAAATATGACACAGTAAAAATGGGACACGGTGTACCAAGCTCTGAAAATATTATGGCTCTGAAAATATTATGGCTCTGAAAATATACGCCATTAACAAGTATTAATCCGCAACAGACGATTTTTTTTATACTTTTGGACTTGATCCACTTTGTCTCTGAACTCTCCATATACGGTATATATTTACAAATAAAAATAAAACTGTTCTTTATATATTTCATTACTTTCTCTCTCGAAAACTGTAAAATTCCAAGTAGTTTAGAATAAATATTGCAAAAGAAAAAAAAAGTTAAGAACAATGTTATACAGTAAACTGTAATTTTCCCTTGCGTTGTTAAATGCAACAATTCTAATGTCACCAAAAGAAATACAGTGGCGGTCAAAAAAACTGCAACACCTGCGAAAAAGTGGAAAACGCTGCAAATAATGTTTTTCAAGTACAGGTATTATGGAAGGATGATATTTTTATGATAAAATACAGTTGTAGGATTAATCTAAATTAAATTTTATTGGGATTTATAAATTATTTACGCATAATTATTTGGAAAAATGGAAAAAAGTGAAAAACGCAATATTTAAAAGAACTTGAGACAAAGTAATAGATGCACAAATTCTGTAGTTAATGTAAATTTTACATAACTGCAGTCATTATATATATTTAGATGTATATACATGCATAAGGATCACTTCAGTATTTAGTAGATCCTCCATGAGCTGCGATGGCAGCCTTGCAGTGGTCCGGCAAAGAATATATCAAATTCTGAATGTAATACTGGCGAATTTCATGCAATCAGACCCTAATAATGCTTTCCAGCAGTTTTATTTTAGTAGCAGGCTTCTCAGCAACACTTTTTGTACCCATTATATACCAACAATTTACAATGGGATTCAGGTCAGGTCTATTTCCCGGCCATTCCAAAACTTTAATGCCAGATTTTTTCAGATAGGCCGTCATATAAAGGGAGCAAATTGGGTGAAAATTACTTTTCCAATATTCTTAATGTTATGGAGATTAAAGCTTGTAAATTAGGCAACAAAATAATTCATGAATAAGTTAGATTGTATTTACCAATTTCGTTGTGTGGCAGGGTGCAGAGTCCTGTTGAAAAATACAATTTCTAGCACCTTTAAAATCATTCTTAATAACTGGTTTTAAACACTCCTCTAACATCTCGGTATAAACGGGTGCATTCACAGTTTCAGACATCCAACACCTTTGCTGGATATACATCCCCAGACCATTTGGCTGACTGGGAATTTTACAGTAGGCGATATGCAGTCTGGAGGATAAGCTTCACTTTTACGTCTTCGAACGTACCGCTTACCGTCTGATCTATGAAGGTTGAACTTAGATTCGTCCGAAAACATTTCTGAATCCCACTGAGCCTTTGTCCATGACACATGCTCTTTTGCCCAAGAAAGTCGTTTCTGCATCATTTTTTTTGTAAGTAAAGGCTTTTTCTTTGGACGATACGCATGCAAACCGCATTCCACAAGTCGTTTTTGGATAGTTCTTGCGCTTAAATAAACACCACAGACTTTCTCAAAAAAGATTATTAAGTCAGGAGCACTTGCATGACGATTACTCAGATACATCCGTTTCAGATATCGATCCCCAGAATTTAGGATCACCCTCTTTCGGCCCGATCCAGCCTTTCTTTCAACATTACCAGTTTCACGTTCTAATTTAATCATCCTCCAAACTGTCGATTGATTGCAAACAATTTTTTTAGCGATCACACGTCTCAAATATCCTTGTTTAACTAAAGCAAGTATCACACATTTTTTTTCTTGCGCCAACTGAACATACGAAGCCATCATCTGATCACTTAAAAAACAAGACAAATGACCGTTTTTCCCTTTTGCCGCACTATTTTTTTTTAATTTGATGATGCAATACTACATAAGGGGTATATTATTCAATAGAAATGTAGAATGATATCTTATCTTGCTTTGCAGCAACTAAGATTAATTTATTTGAACGAAATAACTCATTAGCATTACAAAATGTTAATTTTTCTAGGTGATGCAGTTTTTTTGTCCGCCACTGTATGTCTTTCAAATTTCGGAGACATATTTTGTTAATGGCCATTTTCATAATGAGCTATTTAAGACTCAAACTTAAAACATAATGGATAAATAATGCCAAAGACTTTCTTTCTCATTAGACATCAGTTAGTGATTGCAGAAAATTTTAATGTAAATATTAAGTTAAATTTTATTTATTATATATATTTAATCAATAATTCACATATAGTTAAGGACGTTGTAATTTTACAATAGTTTTTCACATCTTTTCAATATTTTATGTGGTACTCTAGTTGGATTTAATTTTTTATACATGACATATCATAAATATAAAATCAACCCGTGAAGCAACAATATCTCACTTTATCTTTATTGTACTATTTATTTTTTTTATATATATAATAATTGTTGAGCACGATATAATGCGGTATTTTATTTTTGTGGAAACACTGATATGAGAAAAACATTTCATTTATAAAAGCAATGATGATTTAATTTTTAATTAACTGCAATTTTTAATAGAAATATCTTTTAAAGAAATATAAGTGTACTATATCAGAATCCTGTTTAAAATCCTTTCATGTGCTATCTCATTTATCGTTCTGCGTTTTGTATTTACTTGGAAAAAGGGATGTTGAAAACAAAAATATTATGTAGGATTGCGTTGAAGATTTCGCTAAAATAATTCATTATTGTTGCTATTATGAACGAAAATGTTAATTTGGCTTGGTGTGAGTCACTCTGTATTAAGTGGATTGCGACCTTGGTTTCGTATACAAATGATCAGGGTCCATAAGCCGTGTTTTTGGCCCATGAAATAAGACTAAAACTCGATTTTGTTATACTGACTTAATTATTTCACGTTTTAATAGTAGAAGGTTTATTCTGTACGACTTCAACAATAGTTTTTGCATTTTGTTCGGTTTTATATGATTTACACCAGCTCAAAGTTCGTATTATTCGTAGTTTCTTATGAAAAATACGCAATTTCTCCTAACTTTAACTCAATTATTTATATGAGTTCAATCGTGCAACACTTTCTTCTTTACATATATTATAAAATACATCAAAATGTACAATATATGTAAAAATAAAAGCGTTGCAAAGCTGCGCTCATAGTAAAATATTAAAAAAATACATTAAAAATTGAGTTAGAATTAGGAGAAATTGCGTATTTTTCATCAAAAACTACGAATAATACGAACTTTGAGCTTGTGTAAGTTATATAAAACCGAACAAAATGCGAAAAATATTGTTGAAATCATACAGGATAAACCTTCTAATATAAGAAAGTTAAATAATTAAGTCCGTATAACAAAATCGAGTTTTAATCTTTTTTCATGGGCCAAAAACACGGTTTATGGACCCTGATCATTTTCCTTGTCTTGACGTGTGTTAACAAATCTTACAGTTCTGACCATCAATTCAGGTACACCCTGTATATCTAAAGTTATTTAATAACTATCAGAAGCCCATTTTGCTATTTTAGGTGCGTTAGTAATTATATAAATACGTAGCAGCTATAGTCGCCGACTGGCATACCCATATGACCGCATATAGCAGAGTAAAAACTACCCAACCGAATTGTTTGAAATTTTATATATATAATTGTTGTAGAATTCTTTCGAGTCATTTCAAATTTTAGGAATATCGAATCGAAACTAAAAAAGATATTTATAAAAGTTTTCTTCATTCTATTAAATCCTATCATGTATAATTAATTCAATGATATCCTATGATAGGTAACGATTCTAGGTTGCCATGTTGATTACGTCATATTTAAGATGGAGTCATATTATTACCATATGACTCCATCTGAATATACCATATGAATTATAAACCAGAATTTGTATGCTAAAATTGTTTAATTATATTAATCCTATACTCTACCGACAGTTTTATGGATAGATGTTTCCGGAGAAATAGATATTAAATGGAAAAATAATATAAATATAAATTTCAAGTTCTGAACATTTCAAAGCTAGGCTTATGTTTCCCATTCGAATTTTCAGTAAATATCCACAAAAGGTAAAATTTTGCCAATTTAAAATGTTCTTATTTTATTACGGAAATTTATCATATCAGAAAAACAGACGATATAATTAATTTCATCGAAATTATAACGATGATTTTTTTTTACATTGTCCTGTATTAGATATTTGCGCATAGTATAACTTTAATACAACATAATTGTAATGAATTGTTTATAATTTTATAAAGTAAATTTGATATCAGTAATATGAAAATCTGCACATAATATAATTTTACGTAATATAAATTTCGTATTCGAATATTTTTGCATAAGAGTCAATAGCTATTGCACCAAGATCTGAATATTCATAAAACTAGATATAGTGCGAACGCACTTCATTTGTCACGTTTGACATACAATTTCCAACTTTTTCTTCTTTTTTTCGACGCTTTGAGATTAACGTTATTAATTTCTCTATTCAAATCAGATTGTTTCTGAATAATTATTTTAATAACGTAATAATTAATTTTGCTAAAGAATTTTCAATTAAATTTATCAAAGAGCATTTTAAAGAAACCTAGCATTTTAATAATCATTTTTGAGAATAAAAAACAATATTAATTCATAATGTATTAAATTTCAGAAAAATAAAGAGGGAATTATTTTTCATTCAAGAAAAATAAACAGTTTACCCTAAACACTTAAACTATCATTTAGGTACGAGATTCTATTGAATTCAAAGTTATAAATTTGCAAGATCCTTTATTAATCGTGGCAACGAAATATACGAGTTTAATTCCAGGAGTTTCTAAAATGTGAATGGGCTATAAATTGTGTTACAGTAACGTTGCATAGATTGGTAAAATTGAACTAGTTGCAACTATGTAACTCCGTGTACATTATTTGTAGAACATAACAGTTTCAACATAAATATTCAAAGGATGAAACTTTGTTTAAACAAACACATAAAATTTAATTCTCAAATTTTCACAGAGAAAAGCGAAAATATCCATTCCATAAGGAATTTTATCTTATTTCAATTTATGTTTAAAAAATTGGATTTGGGTTCGTCTTCATATTGAAATTGTACCAAGCTCTGAAATTATCAGTACGAACACCCAATTTTGGCAGTATAATTGAATTTTTTGTAATCTACATTGGTTCACGAATGTAATTCTGCGATTTTATAACATATATTTCCCATATTACGTCTAATGTTCTAGAAATGTACTGTTGTGTGTGTTCTTTTTGACAATACAGTATTTTTATATTTTCAGAACTTGGAGTGTTGGTAACCATGCCGGTTGTGACCTCTCAGGTCTGCGAATCGACCTTAGCTAAAAGCCATATTAGGCTTAATGAAAAACATACACTAACATATGACAGCTAAATGATAATTTCTTCTACTTGGAATTGTGTCTGTTTGGCATATTTCCATATAAAACATGTATATCATATCGAATTATATTGTTTTTACTTCTAAATTAAAAATAACATCGGGTTACCTGATTAAACATCGGATTACCAGATTGTAATTTAATACGAGAATTCAATGAATTTTGTGACTTTATAGTAAATCATTTACTTTTAAAGTCTGCGATACTTAAAATTACAAAATATAATTTTTTTTTAAATGGTTGAGCATGTAAAATCTGTATATATATATATATATATATATATATATATAACGGTAAGGTACGTTGCGAAGAAAAACCCGATTTTTCACTTTTGTCGATGACAACGAGTGGTTTGTTTAGAAAATAAAACCTGCTAAACCAAAGTTTAGCCGGCTTCTTTATTTGTTGTATTAAGAAAACTATAGTAGGTTTCAATTCCAAACTCGAAGTACAGTCGTAGTTTATTTTTCTCATTCCTAAAATGCAAATTTTGTAAGAATCGGATGGTAACTTATCTTAATTTTGGCCCAAAACTGCCCGACGTGAATCAAACGACCCAGACATTTAAGGGGATCGTATTGAATTTACTTCCGTTTTGGGGTCCATCTGTCTATTTACTTTCGGAAAAACGAAAGGGTTACTAAGAGGAAGGGTTTCATGCAGCGATTTTTAGAGTGTTTTTGCGTTTTATTATACTATTTTTTGACGGGACCGGACAACGACGGGAAGATCAGCTGGAAAATAAATAGTTTAATTTTACTTAAATTTTGATTATACTCTGAGAAAACAATTCCTAAATGTGAAATAATTTAAATGATTTTCAGGCTTAAAATGTTTTTATATCTATTTTTACGTGATTCAACAATAATTATTTGTTTGTTATAATATTGTAAAATGACACTTGCAGTAATATTTTAAAAACAAACTAAGCAAAATTTACGAGCGCAAAAATTAAAATCGTGTTCTTTAAAAATACAAATTTTTTGAATTTATTTAAAGTTAAAACTGTATTCATGTTTACATTCTAATTACATTATATAACTGTGCGTAGCACGGAGAAAGAACCTGGAGGGGAAACTAGAATACGCGAGGATATTGAAAATGCAAGTCATATTTTTTAAACGAAAGAGGGCGCTGTAAAATTTGGCGGCTGCCTTTTAACGGAATGTCATTAGATTACATGTTAAATTCCGAAAGTATTTTAATCGGTTATTTTTAATTTTAGCCATTATATGTCATAAATTTAAGATGGGGTATAAATGTTTTATTCCGGGATGCAGATCGGGCTATGATGATGAGATAAACAAAAGAAAAATCAAAGGAAAAAAAAATTAAGTATGTTTAGAGCTCCAAAGGTGAATGCTTTTTATTATACTTTAAAGCTATATGCATGTAATCATTTTTAAACTAAGAATTTTTTTTTTAGTATATCTCTCTTAGTGTATATGTTTTTAATTTATTTCAGTAAAAGTATTTTGGGGCTTCACTCAAAAGTGCAAGTGTAAGAACTTATTTTTTAAAAAAATGCTCCCCTCCCCCCTTTCCATTCCATCATATCTAGAGTAATTAAGGATTTATTTTAACAGTTAAATTTACTGAAACTACTTGACATATTACTTGTAGTAAAAAGTAAGTGAAAAATGTAGTCTGCAGATTTACTAATTTCATTCGACTATAAATCTAATTAATATTTCAGTAGTTTTTATCTACAGAGTTGAATAATGAAATATATTTAAATCAAATATTTAAACTATATTAAAAACAATAGATTTTTAACAATTTGTGCCGCTTATAAAAATGTCTTTATTTGAATGGGGAATGCTTGAGCCCCATAAGCCCCTCCTTTGTATATATAGAGTAATTAGGGATTTATTTTAAAAGTTAATTTTACTGAAACTACTTGATATATTACTTGTAGTAATTAGTAAGTAAAAAAAATCCCTGACGGCTCGGGATTCGAAGACGCAGACCGTGGGGCGCCTGTTTGTTGGGAATTGCGGAAGAAATGACCTTTTTGCCATGATGCGGCAGTTGGAACCGCCTACTTCGAAACCTAACTTGTTTGCAGGTGGAGCCAGCAAGGATTTTTTTTCTTTTTTTCTTTTTTTTTTTGTTTTTTTCTATAAGAGTTGGTCCTATAAAAAACTTATCAATATAAAAGTTTTAGATAATATTAAGAGGATTTATAATAAATTTAAGCGGATTTGAAATCTTGGGAACTGACGAAGTTATGAATTTTTTTCTTCTAAAACCCCCTCCCCCCCCCCCCCTTAGGGTCATTTTTAATTATATCACAAATCTGTCATACATAAATTTTCGGCCCTTCTCCTAGAAGTAATAATAACTTAAACGGATTCGATACGTATCATAATTAAGAAATTATGGGGGGTTTTCTATTTTCACAAAAAGCCCCCCCCCCATTCCCCCCTCCCTTTGTTCGATTTTGCCCATTAACGAACTTGACGGAGATTTTATGCCCCTTGATTTTATGTATCAGTTTCGAAAAGATGCGGGAGTTGGAACCGCCTACTTCGAAAAATAACTTGATTGCAGGCGGAGACGGCAGGAATTTTCTTTTTAAATTTTTTTTCGCTATAAGGGTTGGTCCTATAAAAAACTTGTCAATATAAAAGTTTTAGATAATATTAAGAGGATTTATAATAAATGTAAGCGGATTTGATATCTTGTGAATTGACGACGTTATGAATTTTTTTCTTCTAAAACACCCCCTTCCCCCCCCCCCCTTGGGGCCATTTTTAATTATATCAAAAATCTGTCATACATACATTTTTGGCCCTTCTCCTAGAAGTAATAATAACTTTAAACGGATTCGATACGTATCATAATTAAGAAATTATGGGTTTTTTTCTGATTTCACAAAAAGCCCCCCCCCTGTTCGATTTTGCCCATTAACGAACTTGACCGAGATTTTATGCCCCTGGATTTTATGTATCAGTATCGAAAAGATGCGGGAGTTGGAACCGCCTACTTCGAAAAATAGCTTGTTTGCAGGCGGAGACGGCAGGAATTTTTTTTAATTTTTTTTGCTATAAGGGTTGGTCTTATAAAAAACTTGTCAATATAAAAGTTTTAGATAATATTAAGAGGATTTATAATAAATTTAAGCAGATTTGATATTTTGTGAATTGACGACGTTATGAATTTTTTTCTTCTAAAACACCCCCTTCCCCCCCCCCCTTGGGGCCATTTTTAATTATATGAAAAATCTGTCATACATACATTTTTGGCCCTTCTCCTAGAAGTAATAATAACTTTAAACGGATTCGATACGTATCATAGTTAATAAATTATGGGTTTTTTTCTGTTTTCAGAAAGCCCCCCCCCCTGGTTTGATTTTGCCCATTAACGAACTTGACCGAGATTTTATGCCCCTTGATTTTATGTATCAGTTTCGAAGAGATCTGTGCAGAATTATTGCGGTTATCGTGTTCATAAAAAAGGGACATAGATAGATAGATAGATAGATAGATAAAGTTTTGAACTGGGGGTGGTTTCGGGTTCTGGGAGTCATGATCGGCGTAGATCTGCAAAAATTTTTCAAAAATTCCAACTTAGGTGAGAATGTAATAGGTAGTATTTCTTACGAAATCTACCTAAATGTTATCTGCAGATTTTCTAATCTTGTTCTTATTAGATTCATGTAAGTGCAACTTAAAAATTTAATTTGTTTAGTAAGCTGTTCAGTTCAATCAAAAGATTTAATTTTAAATAGATAAAAGGGCAGTTACAACAGAAAAATTATAAAACTTCATTTAAAACATAATTCTATTAGTTAGAGGTGTATTTAAGGAGTTAAATATCTATAATTTTATTTATTTATTTCTGTGCATGGAAAGAGGAGAGGGGGGATGGGGGTCCTAAAAATTTCATCTTAATCAAAGAAAAAATGCTTAAAATGTGCTCCTTATTTTGATAAAACTGTGTTAAAATAAATAAATAAATAAAGTGTCTGGACCAGTTTGGGTCCTGTGACATCAGAATCTTTATTTTATCCATCAATGTAATTCATTTGTAAACTAAAAAGTATTTTGGGGCTTCATTCAGAAGTGCAAATGCAAGAATTCATTTAAAAATATATATATATTTGCCTCTCTCATAAGTGTAATTTAAAAATTTAATTTCATTACTTAGCTGTTCAATTAAATCAAAAAAGTTTATTGATTGTAAATTAGGAAAAAGAACTAATTTAAATAACAAATTTAATATTCACAAAGAAAAAAAGATTTAAGTATATATTGTTTTTAATAACTGTATAATTTTCAAATTGTAAGGTAAGTATGTTACCTTTTCTATCTGCAGCAGTGTGTATGAAAGAGGAAGCATTTTTTGTATGATAAAAAAGGAGAAAAAAAAAGAGTTTTTGGACCATTCATAACTAACATTATATTAAAGTCACAATTTACAATTCTTGCAAAAATTAGTTAATAGACCCTATTATTATTCAAGTTTTATTTCCCAAATAATTAAGATAAAAATTTGTTTTTAAATGTACATAATATTAATTGCATAGATATAAAAAGTTATGAGTTATTGAATTATTCAAAGGTTATCATATATAAGCAAGATTAAAACTTATTTCAGAAAATTTGAATAATACTTTTAATTTGTAAAAATTATACCTCCATTCCGTATTTCTTCGCAGTACAATATCCGTGATATTTATATTTAAATGACTATTCAGATGTTTTTGTCAGGATGAACTCTTATTTAAAGAGTTTTAAAAAGCAATCGAAACGCCAAATACGTATTAAAATATATGCATGTTGTGAAGAAAACTTTATTTAATGAAATTTCTACTTGTTTGACTTTTTTAAAGGTCAAATTTTCAATCAAAAACATTTAAAAAATGAATGCTTTTCGCATTGAAAAGCAATGCAGAAGCAGGCTAAGATAGCCGTCAGTTTACCGTAGCGCCATCTATTTGGAGAAAAACTGTTTTGTAAAATTTCAACGTTACTTTCCCCTCTATCTATATTCCTCCGTGGTGGGTCGTAATTGTTTGCCGTTTAGAAGACTTTTTTAAGATATTATATATTTCATAATATTTCATAATGTAAAAATATATTTCATATGCATGCATTAAAAATACAGTTATGAAATATTAACTCCAAATAAAATATACGAGGGGCAGTCGGAAAATAAGTTTCCTCTGGCGACTGTGGACAGAGGTGTGTATGAAAGACAAAAAATGTAATGAAACATTAAACATAAAACATAACTTTATTTTTCCACATAAGTACCAAGTACATGGAGACATTTGTCATACCGCTTTATAAGCTTCAAAAAGCCCTCCAGGAAATATTCAGGGCTTTGCATACGGGCGAAGCAATGAACGGCTATGGGCGAAAGATGACACAGCAGGTGAACGCGTACTTGCAAGACACCGATACACCATTGGTTAGAGGTCGACCGCGATCAAGCAGATGACACTGTTGACGTCTTATAAAGCTTATAAAGCGGTATGAGAAATGGCTCAATTTACTTGGTACTTATGTGGAAAAATAAAGTTATGTTTTATCTTTAATGTTTCATTACATTTTTTGTCTTTCATACACTCCTCTGTACATAGTCGCCAAGGGAAACTTATTTTCCGACTGCTCCTCGTATTTCATATGAAAACAAGAAAGAAGAAAATATGCCAAGCATAGATTATCAAAAAACTTTACAAAATATCTCGAATACTGCAACAAAACTTCATAATTTAATAAGGTGAAACACGATATCCAAGTAAATACACTATCGTCCAAAAATTAAGGTTCAGTGACCGGACGATTTCGCTTTTTACCCGGTTTGCCGAAATGACGAATTGTCCTTTAATTTCGAGGATGTAAAGCACATGTTTGACTTCAAGAACAGTAGAAACAGTATACTGCAATTAAAAAATTATATATTGAATATTTGATGAGCAAAGGCATTTGTATAAAATAATTTTTAACTTCGCATGCGCGAAATAAACGAATTAAATATTTTTTCATGATTTGGTAGTCAATGCTATAGAGCAATTCATATAAAAAAGGCCAGTTAAATGTCTTGAAATTTCAGAGAGATAGCAGCAATACACTGAGCTAATTGACAAATTGGGGGTGGAAATCCCTTATCATCTAATTTGATTACCTTCCCAATTTGTCAATTAGCTCACTGAATTGCCGATATCTTTTTGAGTTTTCACGAAATTTGACTGGCCTTTTCATATGAGTTGCTCTATAAAACTGACTACCAAATCATAAAAAATCTTTGGTATAGTTCACGCATGCGCAGTTAAAAATTATTTCACACAAATGCCCATATCTCATCCAATATTCAATATATTAATCTTTTAATTGCTGTATACTATTTTTACTGTTCCTGAAGTAAAACATGTGTTTTACATCCCCGAAGTTCAAAGAGAATTTGTCAAAACTTTCAGTAAATATTCAACAAACCGTGTAAAAAGCGAAAGCGTCTTTATTTTTGGACAGCAGTGTAAATTGGAAAGCGCATAAGACATTTGAAAATTCAATGTCGGTTTTTACCATTTATAGCAAGAAAAGTATTAGAATTCTTTTGTGCAGTTTTATGCATAATTTGTAAATTTTTATATCCTCCACATAAAAGGTTAAAAATTAGTTCAGTTAGGAAAGGCAAGCCCAATTGAAAATTCCTTTCCAGCAATTTCCATGAATACACGATAGTGTACTCGAATTATTTTGTGAAATCCTGTATAATATCTATAACATTTATACACGTAATATGTTAAAGTACTATGCAAAAAAATAGTTAATTTTAAAAATGCATGCACAACTTAAAACTCATTCCTAGCAATTACCGTTCATAGAAAGAGTGCATTGCAAACAATAGAATATTTTGAATACACTGCAAACGATTTTTCCCTATATATCATAAAATATTGGAATTCTTTGCAGTGTCCCTGTAAAAGAACTATAACTGCTATGCACTTCATTTTTAATATCGGACATCAAATACCAAACTCCAACAATATACGTGAATTACATGACAATTCGGAATACTTTTATGTTAGCTGGGCACCAGTGATGTATATACATAAACATATATGCACAAATATATGAATTCATATACATATACACACATATATATGTATATATACAGGGTATTTCACGAAGGACCCTTACATCTAAAAATAAATAACTTGGAAACGGTGATAGATAGAAGCATGAAACCAGTAGTATGTTTATTAAAATAATCGTAAGTATCTGATACAGAAACCTTAAAATTTTAGTTAAAAATAACGCCGATAGATGGCGTTGCAGGGAGCATTACGGATTCCTATAACAGAGAGCTCATACGCAAAAACGCCCAGTCGTCGAATATTTCGTCGTTGAAACGTGGTCGCTATTAGTGCATAGTGAAATAAATTCTGGAAGCAACACTGAAAGACATTTTTTGTCGCAACAATACTTTAACACACGACGAGCTAGAGGAGGCTATTTATCAAGCTTGTGTGTTGATTTCCCTGTGGCATACTACAGAGTGTCACTGACAATTTGACTCTTCGTTTGCGACATGTGTGTTACGTCAAAGGCGCACATTTTGATGTGATACAGCCCACTTATGGTTATGTCACCTACAGCACTATCTATCGGCGCAATTTGCTGGTAAAATTTTGAGGTTCATGTATCAGATTTTTACAGTGTTTGTAATAAACATACCACTGGTTTCAGATTTCTATCTATCACCGCTTCCGAGTTTTTTATTTTCAAAGTTAGGGTCCTTCGTGAAATACCCTGTATATATGTATATGCATATACTATATATATGTATATGTATGTATATATATCGCTTGCGCCAGGCTAACATAATAGTACTCAAACCGGGTATATGTACGTGCGTTAGAGTACAAATATACAGACAGACGGCCTGTCAAACAAAATTCATAAATACTTTTCAACTATTGAAAAATGTTAAAAATAAACATTCAATATTCTTTTCACACAATGGATAAATACATTGTCTAATACATTATATATTATTTTTAATGTCCGAAATGAAAATTCCTGTCATAATTATTTCCAAGCACGTTTCTGATACCTAAAATATTTCGCGCTTAGTTCAAGGATAGTTAATTTAAAAACAAAATTCATTTATTATTCTGAAAGAATTTCTGAAATTTTACACCTTTTAGTATTTGTGTTTCATTCTGACAGAGGCTTCATTCATTTTTGTGCAAATTTGGCATGTTGCTTCAATAGTTAAGGAATTGTAAGCCACTTCACGTTTTCGGAAAGCAAAACTTACAGTAACTGGAATAGCTAACTCGCTGAAATAATAATTTTATTCTTGTTTCATATTTATCATTTTTAATCGTGTTAACGTATTTCTTAACCTCATAGGAAAAAATACCATCACTTAAAAACACTGATATAAAATATTATTTCTGAATAATGTGAATTTAATACTGAAAAAAGTATTATTTTAAAAAATATACACGCTATGTAGAAATACATTTTTGGTATATATTTTCTTTTCAACATTGTTAAAACGTGTTAATGACTTCGGTTTGTCTGTATGTCTGTCTGTCAGTTCTCTGACTCGCGTAAACATACTCATATTGCAATGTAATTTATATACAGGGTGTCCCGAATTTCTTGACACATTTTAAAATTCAATAAAACATCTGGCAATTGCAGTACGAGAGTGCTGTTTGGAAGAAAATTCTTCTTATGATTGCAAATTTTGTTTATGCAAATGAAAAAAATAGTTCAAAAGTCTCTCATATATGGCGCTGCTTCTGGAAAATTATCGAATTGGTATAATGCCTTTATACACAACAATGGCGAAAGACGTACTATGCGTATGCACAGTTTTTGTCCAAACTATGGCAACCCACATTCCAAAAGGTAACAATACTCGCCTTCATGAGTTAGCTTAGATGAATCGAACTCAGGAGGTGAGTATTGTTAAGTTCTGGAATGTGGGTTGCTATAGTTTGGACAAAAACTGCACATACGCAAAATGCGCCTTTCGCCCTTGTTATGTATAAAGACATTCTACTTCTTCGGTAGCTTTGCACAAGTAATGGCACCTATGAGAAATTTCTTAAACTATTTTGTCGGATTCCACTCCTCCGTCCAGACAACTTCGAAATAAATCCGGTCTTTTGATATGCTGCCACCACCGATATGAATACGTGATATCGGGCACGATACTTGATGTATATTCAAGAAAAACCTAACTCTTTCAATTAAAGTTAAAGTAACAATTTATTAACAATATTTACACTTATACTCGGATGTAAATTATCCGGTTTAACACTAAATCAAAACAATTACAGAAAACGCTCTACGTGTACCGCTAGACTACGTCAATTCATTCCGCATTCAGATTTCTATTCATCTTACACCCGCTCTCAGCGCTCATTCCCCGAGCAACCTTCACACTTCGCTGCTCCGTCCGAACTAACTTTCTCTCTCTCGTAAACTGCAGAGCACCCTCCTTTCTACGGGGTTTCTCCCTCTGTTTCCAACGGTCCTTGACAACCCTTCCTCCCTCTTGACGGATCTGTCTTCCCAAATAAAAGAGTGCAATAGCTTTCTTATCTAAGAAAGACCACATTGCAATGGAAATATTTCTTTCATTCTGTTCCACCTTCCTTCCACTCATATTCTGAGTCGCTCCCCTTCGGATTACGATTCTTCTTAAACCAGCCTCTAACGGTACACAATAGATACATATACAATACATACAATATGCTAATCCCTTAAGAATAGCTTTCAGCTCTTGCAGCTGTGATAGGAACTGACACCCCCCACCTTAGCGGAAAATATGCCTTTTAGGGGCTAATTTTCCTCAAACTATGTAATGTCTGAGAAGAGTTCAACAGTTCCTTGATAGGTTTCTTCATTACTACAATTACATAAATATTTCAAGGTGTCTGAAAATTTAACTACTGACATCTCTAATGAACCATATACTAATGTGATAACTACAAAAAAATACACAATATGCTAATACACTGTTATAAACACATGATGCAAATACAATTATAAATACACAAAAAAATAAAATAAAGTTACACTAGTATTATGTCATTTCAATGTCAGTCCTTAGGCTGATATTACTGGAGGCGGTACAACTTTTTCCTTCCAGTCCTTCCTCGTTAACTTAATTGGTACGTCCCTTTCCGCAATGCACCCGCTTGAATGGCTAACTTCTGCCTCTGAGGTCTTAATTAAATTTTCCTCTAACCAATCAGGCACTTGCCTGTCCAAGTCCTCTTTGTACGTAATAAAGACATTGTACAATTTCTGCCTTATCTTACCCCTCTCCGGTTTACGACCAGTCCGATTTTTCTCCATTTCTACCAGTTCGATAGGACCCATAAATAATTCCTTATTTTTCCTTAAGATTGATTTTATGTCCCCAACTTGAATATTTGTTAACCCCTTAATCCCTTCCTGTCTTTATTTTCCGGTTGTTCTCTGTCTAACAACAGATTTTTCCTACAGTCTTCAAACTCCCCGTCACTATCCAAGACAATATCGACTACTTTATTTTTAGCCATAAATGCTCTCATTTCATCTTGATACACCAGTTTCTTACTTCCGTCCCCTAACTCAACTATAACTGCAGGTCGACATATTTCCTCTTTCTCCTTATTACTCACATGCATTTCCCTCGTTAATCGACATTCTACACATGATTCACAATAGATTTTAGCTTCCTTCGCCATATTTTCCCAATAAAATGAATGCTCGATTCTTTCTAACATTTTCTTAACCGTCTGATGTTCTCCATATAAGGAGGTATGCGCTAGTTTTAGAATTTCCTCCCTTCTAATTTTAGGTATTACTAATTGAGCTACCGTTTCGTCTCCTAATTTCTCTTTATGATATAACATCCCATTCACAATATAATAAGACCCTCTCTCATTTTCAGCCAATTCCCAAGCTTTCTCTAAATCCTTACAACTCATTTGGGATTCCTGAAATACATTTTAACTACTTTCCGTAACTTGATTAATCGTACTTTTCTCTACCTCGGCTTTTTCCTTCTCCTGACTTTGTAAATTTTCCGATCACGCGTCTACGACATAACGATTATTATTACCATTTCTAATCCTTTCCCCTTCTTTCACTTTATTCCTACTATCTTCCTTACATTCCCTTTCTACCGATTCTCTTAATGATTTCTCGTTATTTAACCCTGACAATTCATTAGCCACGTCAGGATGTAAAATTACCTGTTCCTTACTATTATCAATTATTGCACAAAGTACATCCTGATGAATTACATTAGTTTGACCACGTTTTGGAATAGCTAAAGGTAATTGAATTAATGGCGATTTCACTGCCTTACCAAATATCCCTTGTAAATATATGCTACCAGCCCCTCTTAATTTTTCTGCTGGTACTAAATCTTTATGAACGACGCTAATTTGGCAACAAGAATCCACCAATCCTTTTGTTATCTTCCCATTTACACTAACTTCCACTTTCTCGAGATTATTTAACTTCTCTCCAATAACTTTAGCTCTCCAATTCCCTCTTGCTCCGATTCTTGCCATACTCGCTCCCCTTGGTAATTCTTTAATTCCTCGCACTGAGACATTATTGATACTAGCCCTTGGTTCTTGTCGGTTATTAATTTGATTACTTCCCTCATTATTTCCTTTTGTACAAAATCGCTGAACATGTCCTCTTTGAGAACACTTGAAACAGATTGGCGTCGTATCATTAGGTTTCTTATATTCCGGTTTTTTACCCAAAAATGGACTAACTTCATTATTCCCATTTTGTCTCCAATTACTACTAAATCCCTCATCTTTTGCCCTTCTAGAATCTTCATTATTCACGTAACTTTCTTTACCTTTATAACGCTTATAAGTTACCGCATAAGATTTTTGTTTAGCATCAAAGAAATTATCACATTCCTTAGCAATTTTAGAAACTTCTAACCAATTACTGTGCTGAGTTAATCCAACATGCGTCGCGGTTTCCTCATCTAACGTAGTTAACAACTTATCCGTGACAATTAACTGATTAACCTTCTCATACGTATCTGCACCTCTAATCTTACAATAATTTTCCCACGTTGCTATTAAACGCGATACAAATAATACATGAGTTTCATTTTGATTCCTTCTAGCCTTCTTAAAGTTTTCCAAACATGCCTTCGGTGTCGGCTCGTGTTCCCTTAGAACTAATTCCTTTAACTTCTCATAACTCTCAATTTGTTCCCTAGTCGTGTATATTAGCAAATTATCGGCCTTATCCCCTAGCATATTTAGTAAAATTTCGGCCTGCTGGGTTTCCGGTACATTTTTTGTTTGGAATGCTCGTTCTAAACTGCTAAAAAACAGATTCCATTCCTCAGTCCCTTCTGGAACCTTGATAGACAAAGTTTTAGCACTTTTAATCAATTTCTCTAGGCTACTCTCATGATTAGATTCTCTAGTCCCATTAGCGTTTTTAGCCGAACTTTGAATCTTTATCCTTTCAAACTCTAACTCATGTTCCAATCTCAAATTTTCAGCCCTTTCTTCTCTATCTAACTTCTCACGGTCTAACTCCCTTTCTAACTTTTCACGGTCTAACTCCCTTTCTAACTTTTCTCGTTCTAACTCCCTTTCTAACTTTTCTCGTTGTAACTTTTCCTCCCTTTCTAACTTTTCTCGTTGTAACTTTTCCTCCCTTTCTAACTTTTCGCGTTGTAACTTTTCCTCCCTTTCTAACTTTTCCCGTTCTACTACTAACGCTTCTTGTTCTAAGCGTTCCGTAACAATAGTGCTAGATAATTCCTTAACGGCTCACTCTTCATATTCGTCGCTCTCCACTATCTTTTTCTTAAGCTTAAACCTGCTATCATCTTCCGAGACCTCAATTCCTAACTCTCCACATATCGCCTGAAGATCCACCCTTTTTAATTTTAGTAAGAAAGCCATACTTTCTACTGATAATTATTACCACCCTACAATAATACTTAAGCACAATATCAAATTAATACTTCCTCAAATCCTACCCTCATAAATTACCTCCACACATTATACTATTTAACATATTTCAAATAAGTAATAATAAAATGATAAATTTCTTTTAACAATGGTACCCCACTACTTGCTTCCAATAACACAGTAATAATAATTTCAATTTGATTATTATGTAATACAGATTTTAAATTTATCATAAATAATAAAATACAATTTACACAATAATACTGATACGTTGCAATTTGAATAAAACACTGATGCCAATCACTACATAAAAATATCCACCTATCAAAAAATTGCATGAAATACACATAAATTCCTAAATTTAATCTCAATAAAATATTTCAATTTTCAAAATTTGTTCTCACATTAAAAAGTAAATCACAGCACTTTTTTTTTCTCTGGGCCTTCAGTTCTTCCTTGAAGGTTATTTCAATTTAATTTAAATTCTACACAAATTTCCTTTCCTCATTTACTATCAATATTTCAAACTTAAAGCAAACAATATCACTTAATTTAAATATTACTTTAATAATAATTTAAATTTAAGAAATTTCAATTATTCCTTCCAACTATTAACACAATGCATTAATTTTATTCATTAATCTTATCCGTTTAAAACAATTAGAAAATCACTTCTAGTAATTAATATAAGATCCTTTTCTTAAAACAATAGTGTAAAATGGTTGTTAATATCTCATTTGATTTAGACCAATTATTATATTGCGCATAAATTATCCTAAATTAACCACAATATTAACTTAAATTACCATCAATTATACACAATAAAAAACAGTAGGTTCGAGAATGTCAGTAGAGTAAAATGATCAAAACACCTTACCTCGTACTTTATTCGCTGGGGCAATTCTCTGCTCACTTTTCCACAGGGTAAATCTTGCACTCTCGGGCCACAATCACTGCACCTTGCTTCACAATGCACAAAAAACACTACGCACAACACTACACTAACACAGCACCACCACTAATTCACTTCACTGTAATGACGATAGGCTAGCTGGCACTGGTCTACGACGATAGAGCACAAACACTTCCACTAGACGATCCGGCATAAACTGACTTATTACGGCTAACTGGCGCTGGTCTTCGACGATAGAGCACAAACACTTCCGCTAGACGATCCTGCACAAACTCTCAGTAACACGGCTAACTGGCGCTGGTCTTCGACGATAGAGCACAAACACATCCGCTAGACGATCCGGCACAAACTCTCAGTAACACGGCTAACTGGCACTGGTCTTCGGTGATTCAATCCCGTCGCTGCCAACATTGTCGGATTCCACTCCTCCGTCCACACAACTTCTAAATAAATCCGGTCTTTTGATATGCTGCCACCACCGATATGAATACGTGATATCGGGCACGATACTTGATGTATATTCAAGAAAAACCTAACTCTTTCAATTAAAGTTAAAGTAACAATTTATTAACAATATTTACACTTAAACTCGGATGTAAATTATCCGGTTTAACACTAAATCAAAACAATTACAGAAAACGCTCTACGTGTACCGCTAGACTACGTCAATTCATTCCACACTCAGATTTCTATTCATCTCACACCCGCTCTCAGCGCTCATTCCCAGAGCAACCTTCACACTTTGCTGCTCCGTCCGAACTAACTTTCTCTCTCTCGTAAACTGCAGAGCACCCTCCTTTCTACGGGGTTTCTTCCTCTGTTTCCAAGGGTCCTTGACAACCCTTCCTCCCTCTTGACGGATCTGTCTTCCTAAATAAAAGAGTGCAATAGCTTTCTTATCTATGAAAGACCACATTGCAATGGAAATACATCTTTCATTCTGTTCCACCTTTCTTCCACTCATATTCTGAGTCGCTCCCCTTCGGATTAAGATTCTTCTTAAACCAGCCTCTAACGGTACACAATAGATACATATACAATACATACAATATGCTAATCCCTTAAGAATAGCTTTCAGCTCTTGCAGCTGTGATAGGAACCTGACACATTTTTTTTATTTGCTTAAACAAAATTCAGAAGCATTTTCGTCCAAACTGTACCCTCGTACACCAATTGCTTGATCTTTTATGGAATTTTAAAATGTGTCAAGTACTTGTGTTGAGACACCCTGTATATCATTGAAATTAACCATAGCATGTTTGATATTGAAAACGATGTTTGTAGCATTTACATTTCGTTTACTGGGGACTCAAAGGGAATTCCGCAACGGAATGATCAACAGGGAAAAACTATTCGCAGTGTATTTTAATGATGCGACACTATTTCAAACATATTGAAATTGATATACATCACTGAAGTGCACTACCAGCTGCATGCTACAGAACAGGGTGTGCGTAAGATTTTTCGTTCATTTACAGGGACACGTAAAAGAATTAGCTTACATAGTGGTCTATGGAGAAAAATTGCTTCCATTTCTTTTACTGATGCTACACTTTTTCAAACATATTGAAAATTATATTCGTCATTGAGGTTCACTACAAGATACTTACTATAGAATATGATGTGTATAGCATTAATCGTTCAGTTACAGGGACACAAAAAAGAATTGTTACAGTACTGTATAAGAGCTATAATTGCAGGAAGTCGTTTCCAGCTGTAGTATGCATTTTAAAATTTAACTATTTTTTTACATATTACTTGGTGTGTACAATTTCTGTAGATAATATGCAGGACGCTATAAAAGAAATCGAGTGCATTTCTGCCTCTTGACGGAAATTGCTGAAGAGGAATTTCCAATAGTGTTATACGTTTCCTATCTCAACAAACCTTTTGCATATTATGTTTTATATATACATATCTAGACCATATACAGGACTGTACAAAGAAATTCGGATATTTTTCCGATTATAGATGGTAATTGTTGATACAAGCTTTTCAAGTGTGTTATGCGTTTTCCAAATTATTTACATAGACAAAAACTTTCATCTTATTAAACAGGGGCGTTTTGTCACAGTATTCTGAATGTGTTGGCAAGTGTTTCATAATCTATGCTAGACGCATGATTTTTCCTTTCTATTAATATTCAAACAAATTTTACACTATTCTTTGATTTTTTTTTTTTTTATCTGGAAGGTTTTACGCTTTCTTCACGAATACTTAACTTCTAAACCACGGTTGTCAAACTGTGGCCCGCCGGGTACTACTAAAATTTTACAGTAAACTTTGCGTTATCTAGTCATCAAACTTCTGCGATTCAAGAAGTCGACTATTTCTTTAAAAAATATGTGGTATCTGGCGGGCCACAGTTTGAAATCCTGTTCTAAACACATCTCGTTTAATATTCTACAGTGTTTTTGTTAACGTTATAAATTTTTCAGCTTTCAGACAAATGAATCATTCATCTTTGTTGAAATTTCAGGAAATTTACGTTTGCATATTTTGATATCTGGCAGGTTTTACGTTTTCTTCACGAATACTTAGCTTCTAAACCACTGTTGTCAAACTGTGTCCCGCCGGATACTACTAAACTTTTACAGTAAACTTTGCGTTATCTGATCACCAAATTTTTGCGATTCAAGAAGTCGCATTTCTTTAAAAAACTAGTGGTATCTGGTGGTCCACAGTTTGAAACCCTGTTCCAAACACATCTCCTTTGTTTTTCTAAACATTTTTCTGTTAAAGTTAAAAATCTTTCAGCTTTCTGACAACTGATTCATTCCTATTTGTTCCAATTTGAGAAAATTTACGTTTGTAATTTCATTAATGAAATAATAGTGAGCTGGTCCATAGTTTCAAAATACAAAGCTTGACATTCTGCTTAAAACGGGTAACTACAATAGCTAATTCTCCGAAAGAAAACGTGTTCTATCTATATGAAGTTTATCTTCTATTCTATTTGAAATTTATCTTCTTTACACTGTAAAAATGACCAATGTTTCCTATTTTAAGAAAATATACCATAATCACGAGCGAAAATATAATATGATCTTCTGAGTTATCCAAAATTCCAAAAAGCCTCTTCCATTGTCTTTTAAATCCGTAGAAACCAATACATTTCCAAATTTTAAAGAATTATTTATAAAAGCAAAGTATTATTTGCTGCCCGTATTTTTCAGAAACGTTACCGAATAGTTTTTATAATGTATTAATCAGTTACCTGAGCCTAGAATACCTGTTTTTCGAATGTCATCCATTCTCAAGTAAACGTTTTCAGCTGCATAACTTAATTTATACATGAAAATACACGACATACATGAAAGAGTAAAGAAATAATCTTAATTTTAATGTTAATGTTAACGCTGTTAGTTTTGCATGTTTGTCTGTTAAACATATTTGTTGAACTCGAAAATGTTTACTTGAGGATGGATAGCATCTGAAAAATCTATATTTCTTGCTTAGAAAACTGATTAATACACTTTAAAAGCTACTCGTAAACGTTTCGAAAATTATGGGCAGCAAATCATTTTTCTAAATGATTCTGTAAATCTCGAAATGCCATTGATGTCTGAGGTATCTAAAGAAAAAGAAATACTTTTCAGAATCATGGTTAACAAGGATGAGTTTATACTATAAATTTATTCGTAATTATATTATATTTTTGTAGATTAAGAAACATTTGTCATTTTTTACAGTGTAGATCGATTTTTTAGTGTATTTCTTTACCCCATGAATACAATCATCATAACTTAAAAATGGTGATATGAAATACTATTTCTGAAGATATTACATTTGAAAAATGAAAACAATTATCTGAAAGTCTTTACATAAATACATTTGAGTAAATACATTTTCTAATTTGTATTTTCTTGTTGATATTGAAAAAAAAAAAATTAATCTTATTTCGGCACATTTCTGATACTAAAACATTTTATGCTTCGTTCACGGCAAATCTCGTTTGTTATTCTGAAGCAGTTTCGTTTGTAATTTTACATATTTCGCTATTTTGTTTTCTTTTTGAGAGTACATTCATTCATTTTTGTTTCAAATTTATGAAAGATTAGGCATATTCTTTCATTAATGAAATAATTGAAAGCAATTTCACGTTTTCGAAAAAAAAAAAAACATAGGAATCTCTGTCTGAAAAGAGTAAATGAAATAGCTAAATGTAGCTCTGGGATAGCACGACTATTCAAATTTAAGCTCTTTAATTTTCTTAGTGTATATTTTCCCACATGAATCCAAACATCACTACTTAAAAATACTGATATGATATATTATTTCAGAATAAAACACATTTAATAATGAAAAAAATCATCTCTATCCATGCTGGTGATTGAATATTTATATTTTCTGTTGCGTATTTAGTATTCAAATAATATTCCTTTATTGAATATTTTGAGGCACGTTTTCCTAAAATATTTCACATTTCCTTCCCGGATACTTACCTTTAAACACATCTCGTTTATTATTCTAAAAGGTGTCTGTTTAAATTCTACATATTGTAGCATAGAATTTTCGTTTCTTTCTGACAGAGGATTCACTCATTTTTGTGCAAATTTGACAAAGGTTAGTCCTCATTTATGAAGTAATTATTATTTACTTCAAGTTTTCGAAAAGGAATGCTTGATTTTGTTTTTGAAGAGAACAACGGGTATAGTTATATTTTTGAGATAGCCTTTCTATTCTTGTTCAGATGTATCCTGTTGTAATTTCTTAATTTATTTATTTACCGCATGAATAAAAACATTTAACTACTGATATTTCTTTATTTTATATGGTAATATTCTGTTAAAATTTACTGAAAACTCTTTATTTTTTCTTTTAGTTTTCGTTGTTGGTAATATCTTTTGTGAGGAATGAAGTTTTTGTGAAGAAACACTTGAGCTTCATTTCTTTATAGAGAAAAGCCGAATGTAATTTATTGTACATAATTTGGTATTCAGAATACTAAAAAAAAAAAAAAAAAAAAACCTTTCTTAAATATTTTCTAAATGATTCCTAAAATATATAATTTTATTTCAAGGATTCTAATTTTCTAATTTATAATAATTTCAAATGTATTATGCTAAAACCGTTTTTGCTATAAATCTTCTAGTAATATGATTATCTCCTTTATGAGCAATGTTTAGATATTAAGTTTATTACTTTAGCAATGAAATAGTTATAAGGCACTTCATATTTTCTATAAACAACGCTTGGCTTTGTGTGTGTGTAAGAGGTAAGTGGAATATTTATTTTTATGATGTAACACGTCTATTCGTTTTCATACTTAGTCTATTTACTTTTCTTAGTGTATTCCTTTACCACATGAATAAAAAACGTTCTATTAGTGATTTTATTTCTCTTTTTACGGATTTTTTTTCTGTGAATATCGTTAAAATTCGATTATTATTTTAGTTTTTGTTGTTGGTTATGCTTTATGTAACTGATGAAAATATTGTGATTAATCATATATATTTTAGTATTTAAAAAAAAAAAAACATTATTTCTTAATTCTTTAACAAACCTCAAAAATACAGTTTCTTAACTTTAACTCTGAATACACTATATTTATAAACGAAGACACGTTTCAATTAATATTTTTCTTAAAAAATAACGGAATATATATTTTTGTAGGCCTATTTTTCCTTAAAATAATCATATTAATTTCCTTCTTAAACACTGGTCCATAAAGTTTTTAAAAATGTTTATCCTCACCATATATCACGGTATATTTATTTTTACACAATACGGACATGTTTATTTACACAATTTTTATTTATACAATGTTTATTTACAATGTTTATTTACAGAATGTGTACAAATACACATACCTACACATGCATGTGTACGTGTGAATATAACTACGCTTCTTTCTTGCTTATTTTTAATACATCTAACCATAAGGAAATTATGAATAAAGCTTAAAACATAAATAATTGTTTATCATTGGAGACAAAAAAAAAGACGGTTCTATTACGTTTTTTATAAATACAGAAAAGAATTAAATTTCCAATAATTAGAACCAAATAAAAGTTTTAATGCCGCGATATTTTGTCATAGCTACGTAACTTTATTATTACAAGCAAAACTTTCAAGATAAAAATATTTCGAATAATCGTAATCTGCAGTTGTATAATATTAAGTAGTTAGTCATAAGTTGCCCGGATGCATCAAAGGAAAAGTGGTTGAAAAGCTAGAAAATTCTATGAATGAATCTCCGCTTCCAGGAGGAAACGAGATTTCAATGAATTTATAAGCAGTTCCGTGTACTGAAAATGGTTATTTAATGTATATTTCAAGTTCTCTCTAATAGCAGAAAACCGTGATAAAACTGTCATAAAAATTAAAAATCTAAAGACTCATTGGTATGCTAGAACATATAAAATTGAAGGATAATCTATTAAATTAAATATAATAAAATTTATTAATTTTCTCAGAAGATAGAAAAATGAAAATTATAAGTTTTAGAATTTTAACTTTGTTATGTATAAATTATACAGTGAGCTTCAAATATAATATTAGACATACCTTTACAGAAATATACAGGGTGATTATAATTAAAGTCCCACTTTCAAAATGCTGGTTAGAATAAGATCAAATTTGAACTGAATATACTCGAAGAAGGTGGAAACGGTATGGCAGATGATAAAAAGTTCCAAAGTGTATAAATAGATGGCGCTGTAAGCGGCATACTATGCAAATTTAAAGACACTCATGCGTAATTAAAAACCGAACCATTATGTGCTTTTTATGCGGTTTTTGAAACAAGGCAATTAAAAACCGATTTTTTTCATCCAATGCGGTACGACTTTACCGTGGTTTTTCACTAACAGTACCACAACTGTCGACTGATTTGGAAGTCATTTTTTTCCGCCAAACCACCGAAACACTCATGCACATTGAACAGTACGGTTGGTTTACTGTGCAACTCATGCCGGAGCCGTCGCATTTCGATTAAAAATGTCCCTTGTAGCCGAATCCACTTTCGTTATGCCCCTTACAGCGCCATCTATTGATACACTTTGGAAGTTTTTCTTATTTATGCAATTCTGTTACCCCTTCTTCTAGTATAGTCAGTTCAAATTTCAAGTCATTCTGCGCAGTAGTTCCTCTTTTACAGGATTTTTGAAAGGGGCACTTTAATTATAATCACTCTGTAAACCATTTTTATTCCCAAAAAATTATCGACATAACTGTTTTAACAGGGAATCTTTTCAATTCTAATTCATAAAAACAAAATTAGAATTTGGATATTTAAACATAAGTTTAAAAAAATTCTGTGTTCACAAGACTGGACTAAGAAAGTCCTGAATGGCAGTCTGTTATTGATATTTAGTGAAACACGACTTCTGTATATTATTTAATTGAAAGTAATTTTGAACCATAAGAAGGGATAATCGCTAAGATTGATTGAGAAATTGTGCAAATATTGCTTTACGCATATTACATTAATAATTTCGCCAAATTAGACAATTAGCGGAATAATTCACCGTACGGTGTCTGCTTATCATGACAGTGACGATATACGTATGACATTATTTTAAATATTGTGATGTGAATTTAATAATTTATACTGGTGGAAGAGCAGAAGGATAGCAGTTCTGAGAAATATTTATTTAAATCAGTAATTGCATAGTGAAGTATTTTTGTGAACATCAGGAGCAATGAACCTAAATGCAACAATGTTACGGTTCTTTTGGTCTAAAACTTTCTTGAAGAGAAATAATATTAATAATTAAATAAAACATCTTACTTTAAAAATGGAACATGAAAGATGATAACATGAAAGCTGTAAAATGATTACAAGTAAATTGTGGAAGAAATCTTGTTTAATTAATCCGTCAATGGAAAAGATGAAGGGTTTATAATTAGTTTCTTTCTTGATCACTGCACTCCATTTTAAAAAGAATAAAAATCTTATTTATGAATACATATAACAGCTTCAGTTTTGAAGGTTGACATACGCTGAAATAAAGTCTTGTAAAATACTGAAGAATTCAAATTCGCTAGGCAATTTCTTTAAATTTTTAATTAAGATACACTGCATCACTTCAAGAAATTTCTATCACATTTCTGGGTCTTAAGAACGATTAAAGTAATTTGAATTTCGGTATATCAATTGGAAGTTCCGATAAAAAGGAAGTTCGCGCCGAAAAATAAGACAGCAATCACACTACATCATCAAATTGGGGTTATATTTCTTCCTCTTCTGACTAAAAAAATTCGTTGCATCTGTATATGTACGAATGAACTGAGATTTCTAAACGTAAATAAACGGAATTTTCTGAAGAGATTTGTTAATTAAATGATGAAGAAATTATGTATAAACAAATCAAATTAATTAGAATAAAATGACGAATATTCGTACGCTTCGTTAACAAAAGGCAAACCTCCGATCACGGCCAAAACGGAACAAAAACTATCGACTCAGAGATAGGGCAAACACGGCAATAGCGCACGTGTAGATCAAATGACTGAACGCTGTCAGAGAAAGCAGGCGCAAAACACTGCTTCCTATGCAAGCCTACCAGGCGAATGGAAAGCGCGACAGCGATGCCGGTTTTCGCGAAGGGATTAAATACCGATAGAAAGCTTGCACTAAAAAACGACACAGAAACAGCGAATAAAGAACTCAAAAATAAAAACCATGTGATATTATCACGATACGCACAAAGTTCATGCCCAGACTGTGATCATACAAGCGTTTTGTCCAAACTATGGCAAACCTACATTCCAAAATTAGGTGATATTCGCCTGTACAACTTTTATAAAAAAAAGTGGGCCAAGTTAGCAAACTTGGTGACAATGACAGGCTCGCCAAGATGCTTCGCTATTCCTTTTTGTCCAAAACCGTCTCAACTAATCTAGATTTATATTCCTTATATCGCCTCTTTCTTATCTTGGCACCTAGTTCATCTTCATCATGGATAATTATTTTTTAACCAAAGTTTAAGTACTTCTCATGTATCACCAAGCTTGGCGAGTATTTCAGGCATCCTTGAATGTGCACTTGTCTGTTAGAGATGACACGGGCCCGGCGCGGGGCACGGGCCCTATTTTTATACCAGTCTTCGGTCTTGGACGGGCTTAGGCTCATTCTTTCTGAAACTGACAATTTTATTTAGTACTCGTATAGAAAAAATAAAAGTAACTTTTTTTTTTTCTTAAAAATTACTATTTGCAGTTCTATATTTTAATGCTATTTTGTTCATAATGAAGGGGAAACAGAAATCTTGTTTTTTTTAAGCATTAGAATGCTATTTTACAAGAAATTTTGTCATATTTTATGTCATATATTCAGATTTATGTCTGACATTGACGGCAGCGATGGCACACATCTATTGGCACACATCAGAAGAGCGCGTATAATTTGTTGTTCGATTTTTGTTTTTGACAGTAATAAGTGTTTTAATTGGAACGTTTATTTATTTTATTTTATTTTTAGAGATATAATGCGAAATGAATATTTTCTTTTGTTTTTAGTTAACCAGCATTAGCTTAAAGTTTGCAAATTGTTAGTCTTCTATTGTCTGCGAGTCATAATCTCTCTTCATATGAAAATAACATTAGTGACTCTTATATCTATTTTTCATCATGAACTTCACTCATGTTGTGGCTCTGATCTGCATATATTCGAAGTCACTTTCATTAGTAAGTAGATATAATTAGCATGTATTTTTATTCCGATAGAAAGCAATCGAGCAGTGTTTACTCTTTCCCTATAAAATAATCCGATTATTCAGATAACAATGTCAATTACGGAGTTTTAATTTAACCGGATTTTTAGTGACACAAGAATCATGAAAGCTTGTTTTGAGGAAGCAATCTATTGTATTTTATGATTCACATCTTTTATAGGAAATAGAAAAACGTTGTTCGATTCTTCGGCATATAAATATTAATTTCTGCAAATATCATGAATTTATTCATAAAACGCACTTGATTAATGTCTCCATCATATTTGTTGGGAGATAAAAATATGACAATATTTTTAAGGAAATATATTCTTATTTGATACCAAACTTGATGAGATTGAATGTAAATTTCCAAAAAAAAATATTAAGTTCTTGGTATTAACAACTATTTTTACGTAAGAATATTTAAAAAAAAAATATTTTTAAAACAATTTTTAAATATTTTTTATTCTATTTCCTACATTCGGTATCGGGCGCTTGGCTTTGATGACACAAAATGTTTCGGGTTCGGATTGGCTTGGGCTATAAAACGAGAGCCAGAACTCATCTCTATTGTCTGTGTATATACTATGTCAATATATGCATACAAGAATTACTGTACTTAAATATATTCCGATTTTCTGTTGACGTAATAGCATGACGTCAGCGTTACTAAGGGACCCATTTGCGCTTTATAATATTGATTGGACAAATTACAATCCATCTGAAAAGTGTAGGTACACATTAAAAGATGATAATAATATGAAGGAGAAATACATTTCAGAATTTCCTAGAATGTACTAAAAATGTAAATGAAATGAAACATAGTAGAAATATTACAATGGTTAAATCATCACTATTTATTTAAAAATTACGTCTTTTTCTATTATTATTAAAACAAACAATTTCTCAAAAGTTTAGGCACATTATGCAAATGTTAACAAATGCCGCATTGGTTTCAACCAACTAACCGCATTTCCTCAACAGTGTTGCAGCAAATACTCATTTTACGTTAGTTACGTAAAGGTGCTTAAGGTGCGGAACTCACAAAATTCCACATATCTTTAAGTTAAAATCGAAAGGCAAACCTGTTATTTAAATGTCTAGAATTTTAAACAATTCAAAGCGACGAATATACGGATTACTTGCTAGAAGTAACAATTTTGACTGAAAATTAACAAGCTAATGGCCACGTATGAAAAGTATTCAGACTAATAGAAAAATTGAAAGATTAGTGTCAAAATAAAATATGTGCATAAGGCAGATTATACATAATCTGGGTATCAATGTATAAATGGCAAAAATACGTATCTGTATAAGATAATGCAGGAACATTATAATAAAATGGCTTACAATCCCAGGCTATAACCACATCGTAAACTGTCCAGAATTGTTTGAACTAGAAAGTACATGTTGTACGGAGAGGAACCTCTCGCTGTATTACTTATCGCTGAAAAGAAATGGAATATGAATTGTCTCGATCACTGGAATTGATACTGGTATAATATCAGGAAACAGCCGCGTTATATCTGCAGTAGCTAACAAGGCGGTAAGTCTCTGAGAGTATGTGAGTGTGATTGAATTTAATATCCTCTCTGGTTTTTCTCCAACAGAATCAAAATTCATCAAATATCAAGAGGCATTAAAGCAACATCTCATTCAATTAGGTGACATTTTATGAGTCCTTACTGGAGATTTTAGCGCAACATAGAGTTGCAAAGGCTAGAAGAACCCAATTTAAACCTGGGAATAAACCAGGTCTTTTGGGAATAAACCTGGGAATAAACTGCGTCTATTGGAAATAAACCTGGGAATAAATAGGTTTTTTGCAACTCTAGCGCAACAATGCTTCAATCCACAACTCATATAGTACAAAACAGTGAATTTCAGCGCAAAACTTTAAAGTTTTTTATTGGTTAACTTTAAGCGCAAACTTACATCAAAATAGAACATTTGGGATATCTCAACGCGTGAAGTATACAAGAATATAGAAGAAATATGACTCTGCTAAAGAACTGAAAGTGGCCATTGACAAAGCAAGGTATTCTCTGACACCAATAATATTGTTAAACTAATTGATTCCATGGAAACACACTAATATTAAGTTATCTGAAATCTGGGAAATATTACTAATAAATATAATAGCGTAAACGTATTAAATGATGCCATTTTTTTCATTGTAACTAAACCTTTGAGACGTTGTATATTTACAAATTTTATCGAACCTTTTATAATGTGTACCCATTTATTCATTTTGATATGTTTTATTTGAATAATATTACAGAATGCAATAAATAAATAGTATATTTCTGTTTAATTTTACCTTGTTACTTATTAAACGACATTTTCTGGTTATGCCTAAACTTTTGAGACAGACTGTACATTTAACCTTTTATGTAAGATGATAAAATAGTAAAGAAGCTGAATTTGAAAATATTTTGTGCCATACATGAACGGTATTTAAAAAAAATAGAATACACTTTGAATAAAGTAGTGCAAGAGCAATAATGTACATAAGTTTGGAAACTGTATAAAGCGGAGTGATTGGCGTTTATTGCGCAGAATATTTCACGTTGTATAACAATATATTCAACGGAAAATGTTCTTAGAAAAATGAGAATATAGCATAAAAGTTGGAGAAGAAAAGCTTTTAAGGCTATGTGTAAAACTTTTTATTTCATAGGAAATGAATCCGCTTGTCTATAAGTGTCCAAAACACCATCAACTTGTCTACTAAAACATTTTTTTTCGGCAGTTCAATAATATTATTATTTATAATTTATAGATAAAATAGTTTTTATTTTACTATGTCAAATTTTTTGAGTATTTTGTATTACTAACATTTTATTATACAGCATAAAAATAATTTTTATATTGATTTAAACTTTTGATAATACTTTTATGTGGATTGTGAAATATATTCTGATAATTAAAAACAAAGTTGCAAGGTCATTTTAAAGATGTTTATGTATTACGGTAAATTTTGAAAGGTTCGTGAAAAATTTGTCACGGAATTTTTATTGGTATTACTAAATAGCCCCAAAACATTTCTACTTATTAGTGAAACTTTGATAGCCATTTTTTCATTTACAATAATTATTAATCGAAGTGAAATCATGTCGCCATATATAGCGTTAAGTTTGACCTTTGTGTTAAGTGTTTACCCCATTTCGACACTCTAAAATTTAAGATTTTTTCAGGAATTTCTTTAAAGGAATTTTTAAAAAATCATTTTACACTAATTTATTATGCCTATATTTAACTCAAACACCATATTATTGGTTAAGGTATCTGCAGGTAATATGGCCACCCTAGACATTTTTAAACAGTAGTAATAACTGATATTAAAATAATAATAATAATTGACTAAGAAAGTTTGCACCTGTAAAAATAAGCAATTGAAAAATATTTCAAAATTTAAGTTAGTCAAAACTTACACCTGTTGCAGTTTGATTAAAAAAATGCTTGCTGCTGAAGGTAATATGCCCATACGCAGGTAATATGCTCATAGGTGTCTTAAAAGGATAAGGTCTATATTTAACATTAAAAAAACACAAATTATTCAACAAAATTATATTTTGTAAATTTATCAAAATAATAGAAAAATTAATATAATCTAAATTTAGACAAAAATTAAAATAAATTAAAATAAATTTACGGAGAATGTATTTTTAATTTGTTTTTTAACGCGTAGAGCAAATGAAAACTTTTGTATTTTAACTGGTAAGGCCGTCCCATTTATCATGCACTTAATTACGACAAACAGCATATAATCTCATATCTACAGCTTTTTTGCCCATTTGGTCATATTGCCAACAAAAACCAATTTTATAAAAGTGTTCGTAATTCTGTCTGCGCACTCCGATGTTGAAATTCGTTTATAGAGTTAGAAACAGCATTAAACCAGCTAAAATATTATGTATAAAAGTAAATACAAATACTTTTTTTTTAAATAAGATAAGTAATAAACTTACCAGAGACAATTTATTATATGTCAGCCAACTAACGACGGACCAACAATGGCTGCCCTCTCGTGCACGTGATCAAGGATTGAAGGCAAAACAGTACTAAACTAAATTCTTCTGACTTCCAGCGACTCGATTCAAATGCTATCCTATGGATTCTACTGAAATTAATAACATTATTGAGTCATATTACCAGCATTGGCCATAATATCATCAGATACCTTAGTTGGTACATGACGGTTTGAAAAGTGATGCATGGGTGCGTTTCCAAAATAAGGAGGGTCAAGCGGTAGACACTTAACTTCATTGTAGTCTTGACCTAAAGCAATGTAACAAAATAATTAGTCCAAAAGCTAGTGAAATATATATCCCTTAAAAGACAGAAAAAAACATGCATTTTTATGAATATAACTAAAATTCAAATAATAGGTAAGTTTTCAAACAAAATTTTCGCTATTTAATGCTATGGGGAACTTTTCGAAATAATCCTACGTATTTAACTAGAAAATGTGTGACTATTAATTTTATTTTCAAAAATATTAAGTTGATTGAATTGAAACTGGTGTTGATCGATTTTTAAAATGCTGTTCTGAAAATAATAATAATAATAATAAAATAATAAAAAACAAAATGTCCGTTACTGTTTACTTGCTATGGAGCGCTCTGTTTCCTATAGCTCCAAAATAGCGCTTTCACTTTCCATATCATCTATATATATAAAACGCTAAGGTACTTGGCTGCTATAAAGCGGTCACTTCTTTTTTTGCCTATTGCAACGAGTGGTTTGTTTTCACTAATTACGAATATTAAGAAAAGTATTTGAGGTATCGTCTTAAAACCCATTACACATATAATATATAAAATGTTTCAGCATCCGAAAATCCAATTTTTGTAAAAGTCCGCCGGTAATTTTTCTTAATTTTTGCAAAAACACTAGCTATTTTTTTGAAAAGGAAAGAAAAAACGTGCAAAGTGAAGCCAAAAAATGCGCAATTTTGTTATTACATTGTTGTATTTTATGCCGTTTAACTTCATTGCTGTTCGCATCGTTATGACGTCAATGTTACTGATGTGCATACTTGTTTTTTAAATATTGTAATATAATTTTCGTGTGTATAAAATATATTTTAAGCAAGAACGGAATCGAAATAATAAACCGGTCAAAATGTTGTATCCCATTAATGGCAGATTGTTTTAAAAATAAATCAGGTTTAAATTAATAATAAGAATTTAGGATTCCAAGTTTATTATTTTACTATAACATTTCCTATAACCATTTATAAAGAATAATCAGTTGATAAGTTTTGTCTGATAAATTTTAAAACTGTGATTACTTTTGAATTTATTATATTTGAAAATATTTTATTAAAGAACAGTTAATTTATGCAAAAAATTTTTTGTAAACTTTAAGCTAATAATAATAAAACATTATGGTTTTAGATAAAAATAATTTCCCACATTTCCATATTTTAAAATAAAAAAAAAACGTAAATATGGAAATTTTAAAAAAAATCATAAAATTTCCACCTACTAGGGAAAATATAACTTCAATTTTCTAGCAATTTCCATTTATAATTTTTTTAAATATTATCCGTAAGAGTTATATACCGGGTGATTATAATTAAAGTTACGATTTCGAAAATCGATAATTTTAAAACTACTGGTCAGAATGACTTGATATTTTAGCAAAACAATCGTGAGGCAATGGAATTTTGTTTGGCGAAGGAAAAAATAGTTCCAAAATGTGCCGATAGATGGCGCTGTCAGGGTTCAGATTGTCTGGAGATATGCAAATTACTAATACGTGGCAACTATGGGTACCTGAAGAATGTTGTTTACAGCGGGCGAATTGAGAATCTAGCCGACATGAAAGCAAGAATCACACACCACACCCATTGCATTAGTACAGATACCCTCCGATCTGGTGTGGAGCATGCCGTTTTGTGCTTCCAATTAGTAGCGGAACAAGGCGGAGGGCATATCGAACAACTTATAATTTAATCATCAGCAAAATGTTTGTTCCATAAAGATTTTTTTTTTTTTCATTTTTTGTCATTATTGCTGTTGTCGCTGTAAACACGTATTCTTGTCTTTTCGCTAATACATTTTTAGTAAATCCCTGAACTCTATTTTTTTTTTTTTTTGGCTAACAACATTCCTGTGTTTAAAGAATAAATTTTTAGTCTTTCCCCTGACATTACCCTGACAGCGCCATCTATCGGCACATTTTAGAACTATTTTTTTCCTTCGCCAAATAAAATTCCATTGCCTCACGATTGTTCTGCTAAAATATCAAGTCATTCTGACCAGTAGTTTTAAAATTATCGATTTTTGAAATCGTAACTTTAATTATAATCACCCGGTACTTAAAATTTTTCCGCTAAATAATAAGCAATAAATCGTTATATAATTCAATTGAAATCAAAATTTTTGCTATTCGTTCTCGAATAAACGTTTGGAGAGGATATTTTCAGTTTAAAAATCTCATTTTCAGTTGAAAAATATGAAATGTACTTTTATAGATTGGATATTAATTGAATGTAAACAAACTCGCATAAAATTCTCCTAAATGTTTACATAAAAAAAAAAAATATTCAACATACAGTTAATGCTGTGTAATGCATTTTATTAAGTTTTTTATTAAAATATATTCAAATATTTTTATAAAATGTATTATCTTGTATATTTAAAGAAGGTGACGAATGGAGTAATCTTCATAAATACACTTCTTACTTTAATTTTCTTAACAGGAACTCAATGTATTCTTCTATTTCTAATGTCGTTTTATATTCTAAAGAATACTTTAAGCAAAAACAAAATGAAATATTTAACTGGTCAATGTGGTTTTACCCCTTAAAAATAACTTTTTGATTCTTTAATAATAAATAAGATTTCAATTAACAATAAGAATTCTGTATTTCAAGTTTATTATTTTACTATCAACTTTTCTATAACCGTTTAAAAACAATAATAACAAAACTGGCAAATCTCCGACATTAAATTTACTATTTTATAACTAATCGCGTCACACAGAATGAGAAATAAATTATTTTATGTATGTATATTTTTTCAATTACAGTCTCTCAACAACAGTTCAAAACAAAACAAATACAGTATTTTTATGCCTCTTTTTCAATTATGCATTAGGTCATTAAGTCTAAAATCAATAATTAATAAACAAAATAGCGTTTAAGTAACATTATTGTAGGTGTAGAAATATTTTAGTTCATGCGGAATAATTTACCGACATTCTGAAGGGACATCTATATTTATATTTCAACTAGCAAGTTACCCGTTGCTGTGCGATATTTCTACTGCAAGATGTCACAGAGTAGCACAAGGTTTGAATATGTTGAATAAGAAAAAAAAAAATTGGCCACTGTGGCGGGAACAGTATGCAACAAAGGGTTAACCACTCTTGTTTGATACATTTTAAAAGTGGAATTACATATGAAATGATAACATCTCGAATTATTTAATAAGAAGAGTTATTTTATAATCACTGTTATTTTATGCAAGAAATTTTCGTTAAACTCCGAAATGTAAGCTTATAACAATAAAACATTGATATTTGCTAAAAACGATTTCCCATATTTGCACATTTTTATAATACTTAAAAAAATCTCTAAATATAGAAAGTTATAAAAAATAATAATAAATTTTCCACCTACTAGAGAAAATATAAATGTACTTTTCTAACACTTTCCCTTTTATAATTTTTTTCAATAGTTTCCATAACAGTTTTTCACTTAAAAAAATTTCTGCTTTATAATAAGCAATAAATCCTTATTTAATTTAATTGAAATCATATTTTTTGTAATTCATTCTCGAATAAATATTTGTAGAGTATATTTGCATTTTAAAAATCTCATTTCAGTGGAATAATTTGAAATGTACTTTTATAGACTGAATATTAACCATGTGTAAATATACTCGCATAACATTTGTCTTAAATGTTTACATAGAAAAAAATACATATATTCAATGTATGGTTACGCTCTGAAATTCTTTTCAATAAAAATAAAATGTTTTCTTAAAATATTTTCAAATCTTTTTGTGAAATGTTTCATTTTGTGTCTATAAAGGAGAAAGAGAACGAAATGGGCAATTTTCATAAAAATACGATTTTTAATAATGTTCTGCACAGATACTCTTCTTCTCTCTCGTATACAATTGTGCACAATAAAAAAAGGCCTCCATACAGATCAATTATGAAAAAGGGTAATGTTTGTGTGTTTGACTATCTTATACCTATTACTTTCAGTTGTATAAGTACTCATAATAAACCATGCTTTTAACCCAACTTATTTATGTGGATCCATTTTATCAATTTTCAACGCAATTTGCATAATTTCCTGAATACCTAAATATCTTTGAGTTCTGTAGTATTACGTTTAGTGCCCTTACGCTATAGATAGAAGAAGGGTGATCTCATAAAATTCCATTAAAATATTTTCAGATGAAAGGTATACATACCCTAATAAATGTTCTGAAAGCAATGTCTTTCTTTATAGTTTCCATTAAAACCATTTTATCAAATTAATGTCATTTTCTGAGCTCTATAGATGTTTCAAAGATATATTATAGGTTCTAAATTAATTACACGAATAGGATGAAAAATTTTATTATTGCACTCAATGTTACACTACTTTGATGGAAAATCAGGAGATATAAAACTGCATTCTACAGATTAAAGGTCAAAGAGGATTTCCATTTGGTAACCTTGGATCGAGAGTAAAATAAAGTTAATCCTTTGAAAAACGCAGAAAAATATATGCACAAAAAAGACGGGTTGACGAACGATGACAATCGTTTAAAAATACACAGTTAAAGGTTCATATAAAGTTATGAAAATTGATGCTTCAGGAAAAAAAGAAAGATGAATAGCTACCATCTACGTATCTGTGATTTGTACAGTTCCCCCCCCCTGACCCATCATATGTATAAGTATAAAGAGATTTATTTGTTAGCCCTTATATGACATTCATGGTATATATTTATAGATATAAGACATGAACACAGATTGGGTATAAATTTTGTTATTAATTTTCTTTTCATTGAATAAACCTGGTAGTTAACGCATTGCAAATCGTAAATAAATGTGATTGCTATGATATAGTATAACATTTGGTTTAGTTTATAGTTGAATAATTTTTAAAAATCAGTTTTCTTAGGCAAAACTATCAGCATATCGCAAGCAAACTCATAGTTTGTCTCAACTTTTCACATTCATAAAATTTATTACTTTAAATTTTTATCTGGTTAGTTTTCATTTTGTAAAGATAAAAATTGATTTTAATTATCAATCTAAAATTAACTTAAATTTCTTAAAGAGAAAACAACCAATGCTTTTGGGAGAGGAATATTTGTTACAATTGAATACGACATTGATGGTCAATATTTATAGATATAATAGATATAGAACATAGACTGGACCAAAGTTTTTTTTTTTTTCATTTCAATAAATAAACCTCATAATTACTGCATTGTAAAACGTGGATGAATAAGATTGCCATGATGTATTATAACTTTAATTTATACTGTTATTGAATAATTTCCAAAATACAGTTTTCTCAGACAAAAATAACAGCATATCGCCGGTAAACTCATAGTTTGCCCCAACTTTTCACATTCATAAAATGTATTACTTTTTTTAAAATCTAGTTATTTTTTTTTAATCCAGTTAGTCTTGATTTTGTAAACATAAAAATAGATATTAACTAGCAATCTGAAATGAAATTAATTTTCTATATCTATCGACAAAGCTATTGAAATAACACAAGCTGTGTTTTTGCGCCTATTTTTAAATTAAGAAATCCATTAGTTACTTAAATGAAGATTCTGACGCCAATAGGAGACAGCTACACTTTGTGCAAATTTCATTTATTGTGTTATTGATAAGTAAATTGGATAGCGTTTACTCTATCGATTGGTGAAAGAACGTTGCTGCTCCATTAATTTGTTTGGATGCATTACGAGATATATATATGTCCCATTATGAGTTCGCTGCAACAGAGAGCCCTCGTTTACAGCCTCTTGATAAATTTGCAAAAATGAAGCTGCATATTTAAATATTGAACCCAACTCTTCAATTTCAAAGTTGGTAAGAAAGAGGTTGTATTGAAATATTTTAAAATTATTATTTATTTGAGAAAAAAAATGAAGAAATTCTGAAAACACACAAGTTTTCTCCATTTTTATATTCACGAATTTTAATATTTCATTCTTTAAGAGAATGTTAAATTTGAAATAAAATTCACAACAGAGTGAAAAGCATCTAGACCAGTATTCAAACTTTCGTTATACGTGCAGCAATGAACTTCATCTGAGCTACGCAGATGATATTTAGCTACACACAATTCACTCACTTGTTGATATCATCAGATGTGCGAATCAGTAGCACTTACAGATGAAAATACTTTCCGTAGTAATTACCGATGAAAACACGTTACACATAGAAACTCCAGTTCTCGGTGGAAACTAATTATATATGCACATTTCAAGCTGAATTGCTGAGATGCCTAAGATGGAGGTCAAAATTGAAAAAGAATACTAACAGAATGAAAGTATTTAAGGCAGAATTCGAACCTAGGTCTTTGGCGTCAATATGAGCAGTGCGCGTTTTTTTACTTATATCTGATTTATCTTCTTCTTAGAAAAATGCATATTAAAACAAAAAAAAATCACTCTAAAATGAAATAATATTTTTGTTTCTATTTAACACTACCTATTAAACATAGAGTTAATGAATACGTTAGGAAATAAATATTTGTGTCATATAGAAGTATATCCTTGGCAAATGTGCCGTTTCCCCCGCTTTTATATTTACAAGATCTAATATACCATTTGCCAATCTGATTTATTCTTTCTGCTCGAAAAATAGATAATAAGATCGAAATATATTAGCAATATGAAAAAAAATATGTGATTACATCAATTGGTAATTTGAATATTAAATTTTAAGTGAAATCTAGCTTTCATTTTATACTTCACTAGCAAGACCATAGGTGAAACCGTCAGTTAACCATGGTGTCTTCCACGTAAAATAAAAATACATACAATATCCTTAAAAAACGTAAGTTACCTAAATGAAGAATCCGACGCCAACAGGAGGCCGCTCCACTATGTGCAAATTTTATTTATTGTGTTTTTGAGATGTAAATTTGATAGCGTTTACTCCATCGATTGGTGCAAGAACGTTGCTGCTCCATTAATTAGTTTGGATGCTATACGAGATATATATATGTCCCATAATGAGTTCGGTGCAAGAAAGAGTCTTTGTTTACTGCATCCTGAAAAATTTGTGAAAATGAAGCTGCATATTTTAAATTTTTAACCTAACTCTTCAATTGCAAAGTTTGTAAGAAAGAGGTTGTATTGAAATATTATAAAAATCCTTTAAGTTGATAAAGGTAGTGGAATTTTCCTTAAATTATTTATTTGAGAAAACAAAATGAAGAAATTCTGAAAACACACATGTTTTCACCACTTTTATATTCACGAATTTTAATACTTTATTCTTTAGGAGAATGTTAAATTTAAAATAAAATTCACAACAGAGTGAATAGTATCTAGGCCAGTATTCAAAATTTCGTCATAATTTGCAGCAATCAACTGCATCTGAGCTACACAGTCAATAAATAGCCAGGCACAATTCACTCACTTGTTGATATCATCTGATGTGCGAATCCGCAGCACTTACAGATGAAAATACTTTACACATGAAAACCTCAATATTCAATAATAAAATAATTATATATGTACATTTCAAGCCGAATTACTGAGATTCCTGTGATGGAGGTCAAATAAAAAAATAATCCCAACTGAATGAAAAGTATCTAAGCCAGTATTCGAACTTTCGCTATACCAGATGAGCTACGCAGATGATATTTAGCCAGGCACAATTCTTTCACTTGTTGATATCATCAGATGTGTGAATCCGCAGCACTTACAGATGAAAATACTTTACACATGGAAACCTCAATATTCAATAAAAAAATAATTATATATGTACATTTCAAGCCGAATTACTGAGATTCCTGTGATGGAGGTCAAATAAAAAAATAATCCCAACTGAATGAAAAGTATCTAAGCCAGTATTCGAACTTTCGTTATACCAGATGAGCTACGCAGATGATATTTAGCCAGGCACAATTCTTTCACTTGTTGATATCATCACATGTGTGAATCCGCAGCACTTATAGATGAAAATAATTTACACATGGAAACTTCATTACTCAATCAAAAATAATTATATATGCATATTTCAAGTTGAATTACTGAGATACCTGTGATGGAGGTCAAATAAAAAAAATCCCAACTGAATGAAAAGTATCTAAGCCAATATTCAAACTTTCGCTATACTATCTGAGCTACGCAGATGATATTTAGCCTGACACAATTCACTCACTTGTTGGTATCATCGGTTGTGTGAATCCGTAGTACTTACCGATGAAAACACGTTACTTATAGAAACTCCAGTTTTTATTGGAAAATAATTATATATGCACCTTTCAAGTCGAATTACTGAGATGCCTGAGATGGAGGTCAAAATTGAAAAACAATTCTAACAGAATGAGAAGTATTTAAGGCAGAATTCGAACCTAGGACCTTGGCGTCAATATGAGCGGTACGCGTTTTATTACTTTAATTTTCTATCTGATTTACCTTCTTCTTAGAAGAATGCATATTAAGACAAAAAAAATTAACACTCTAAAATTAAATAATATTTTTTGTTTCTATTGAATTTTACCTATTAAACATAGAGTTAATAAATACGTTATGAAATAAATTTTTGTGTCATATACAAATATATCCTTGGCAAATATGCCGTTTACCCCCTCTTTTATATTTAAAAGATCTAATATACCATTTGCCAATCTGATTTATTCTTTCTGATAGAAAAATAGATAATACGATCGAAATGTATTAGCATTATGAAAACATATTATTTGATTACATCAATTGATAATTTGAATATTAAATTTAAAGTAAAATCAAGCTTTCACTTTCTACTTCACTAGCAAGACCGTCCGGCTTTGCCTCAGTTAACCATGGTGTATTCCACGTAAAATAAAAATACATACAATATCCTAAAAAAAACGGTGATCTCTGTGCATTCGCGCGTATGAATAGTTAAAACAAGAGTCAGAAAAATGTAATGTTATTTTGTAAAAGTATGCCAGTTTCATTAATGAAAATGCACGTTTACTTTGCACAGTATAACAGAAAAACGTACGATTTCCCAGACAACAACGAAAAAAATATATTTAATAATTCATCCAAATGGCGTAACATTTATTTAAATTATATTTCGCATGGATTACAACAAAAGCTTTAACTTTATAGATAATGACAATTAAGTTTGTAAGAGCACGCTTCTCTCCGCTGATGATAAACCATCATTTTAAAATGAAAAAAATATTTTACCTCATTGAAATTAAATCTGCAATAATTACATGAAAATGGAATCATTTTCATTTTTTTTTTGTCTGTCCAATTAATGCATATATTAATTTAAATAAGTTATTAAATGTTTTGTTCCATCGTAAGTCAAGTCATAGGTAGTAAATATATAATTTTTTTTGCCTGAATTTTTTTTTTGAAATTGAAATGACATATTATAGTACCAAATAGACTTACATGAGATCTCCAAATACATTTAAATAAAGGTATTATGTCATTTTAAAGCACGTATGGTATTTTTTTTTTAATTGTATATACGAAAAATATATATTATCTGCTCAGAGGGACGTTAAATTTGGATGCGAAAATACAGTTGGTGGATCTGAATTTTTATTGGATTATAAAAGTTACCCGTATTATCATATATATATTTTAATTTTTGCGCCGACTTTTAGAGTAGGGCAAAAGAAAAGAAAAGCTGCATTCGAAAATTTAACATATTTAGGAAACAGTGCAGTTTGTTGAAAAAATGAGTAAAGATTAGTCTGGGAAATTTTTAAAGTAGACAGTAATTTTTGTCGGGTTCTGAAATGTATTTATGAAGTCTCGTGTAACTAGACAAAAAATTGTAGATTTGTATAAGGAAGAAACACTCACAATTTGACTTATCTACGTATACAGTAGTTATTTTAATCACTCCTCCATGCAGTACGTTCGAGTATGTTATAAACTGGTTTTTCTAAGGAAAGGTTAACACCTGTTCAGAACCACCATTGAACTTTGTATTTTGCTTATTCATGGTGAAAAGAGAGCTTTAAATGACTTTGAATGAACAATTTTTAGCGAAAAGTGGAATTCTGAGCGAAACTTTATTAACAGAGGTGTCAGGGGACAGACATACATTGGCTATAGCAACCGAAAAGCTATAACATAACAAATTGTAGCTCAATGCAGCTAGAAATCCTCACAGAGCTTATCTGTATATTGTACAACATGGATATTAAAACCTATCTTAAGATTATACATTTCACGGAGGAGGTCACTTAGCGTATGTACACTAGCAGAACCACCCTGTGCTGCCCTTGTTAATTATGGAGTCCGCCGGGTAAAATAACTAAAAATGCAATAATAAGGCGTTTTCAATAACGAAACTCTGAGCCCGTAAATCCTTAAAAAACAATCAGGAAAAAATGACGTTTCTTTGATGCAATCGTAGTAAAATCCCACAACTTTGTAAATGGCAATGCAGATTTTAAATTAAAACACACATAAACAACTCCTGCATTAAGCAATTAATAATTGTATCTATATTATAAAGGACAAACGTGTCCGTGCGTAACGCTGACGTCATTTTGCGAATGGCAACACTTCAAGATGAAATTTCCGTTTTGCGACTTTTGCTACTGCAATTTTTTTAATTTCTAAACATCGAATATTTTCAATTTTTACATCAATATAGGGGAAAAAATCTACTTTCGAATGCAATTTTTTGGAAAACTATATCTTAATTGACTGATTTATTATGTTTTTTTAAATAATTTTCAAGCATAAATTAACAGGCTATTAACTCATGGCACGAAGCCAATATCGCTTTTAATACATTTCAAAACTTTATTTAAATACATAATTTCATATAAAAATGTTTTTTGGTATTGTTAGTAAAAAATATATTAAATGTAAAAACTGTGTTAGAGTTTTCAATTAAAAGAATGATTTTCATCTGTATTTTGTAACCCGGGAAGCCCGGGTCGGATCCCCTAGTATCTTTAAAAGCAGATTTTCGTTGGCATGTGAAATAGAAAATACACCATTTCCCTGACAACACGGTCGTTTATTCAGAGTCAATTTGACGTAACACTAACAGCGTCTCATAAAAAATGACGTCATATTTAAGAGATTATTATTTATTTTCCCTTGAATATTTTTCGAGAAACTGAAATGTCTGTATTATAGTATATGTTTTAACTCCAAATATATTTAAATGAAAGTATTATGTCATTTACAACCATTAATAGTAAACTCTTAAAATTTTATGTACGAAAAATCCGCATTATCAGATTAGGATGACGTCAATTTCGGATGGAAAATATAGTGACCGAATCTGAAATTGTATTGCTTATATAAATTTTCTTTTTGCGGCTATAGGAAATAGAAAATGCATTTGAAAATTAAAACAATAGATTTGTATAAAAAGAAATTTTTGCAGGTGATTGAAATAAGAAGTAAAGAGTGGTCTGAATTTTTTTTAAAGAAGGCAGTAATTTTATTGTTGTTCTAAAACGTATGTATGTCAAAAAATGCAAATTTGCATAAGGAACATACACTCAAACACTAATTTATATATTTATGTATACATATTTCAGTGTTTGAATATGTTAGTTCCTCTATTGCAAAACTTGGTTGAATACGACGGTTATGAAATATTATAATAATTTAAACGTAGAGCACTAATGAGTAAATATTTAAAAATCATTTATTTTATACAAAACTAAAAATATAACTAACCCGACAAACGTTCCATTTGGCCTCATCTTTTATATTCGTGAAAGCTAATTCTTTAATTTTCTATCTGATTTGAAATTATTGTTCACTGATAAATCTGCTAGAAAATTGTTTTAACGTTTCGTAGAGATAACTCAATTTATTGATGAACTTATCTGATTTTATCTATTGAGAGAGATAAAGTCATAGAAAAGAATTCAAACTTATAAAATAAAGTTTGTAAAATCTGAAAAATACAATACATGGAGTAATTATAAAGAATTTTAAAGAATATCACATATTTAAAGAATACATACCATTAAAGATAATATGTAAAAGGTTATGGAACGCCAGTAAGTTTAAATATAAAGTTTTTTATCTTAGCCATTGTTGCTAACGTCTACGATTTTTTCTCACCACTAATACAATTTACTTAATCGCAAAAGTTAGCAGTTTTAGAAGGCTAAGATTATTATTCTGAAATAATTGTGATAGAACATCGTAGTAGTTACTGTTAGTAGTTATGTTCTCAAAATAATTCGAAATTGTAAAACGACCTGTTAAATTTTTTTAAACAAATACATAGATAGTCTACTACACACATGTAAAGCAATTTTCATTGATATATAACCAAATATATTGCAGAAATGTTAGCATGCAATTAGTTATAAAACAGTTTCTTTTTTTGAATTATTGCTTGTTCAATGTTTTTATACTCAAAGTGTCTAACTAACTTTTAATAGAAGAGAAAGGAAAAACATCTTTTATTTATTTCAAAATATATTATATTAAAATCTGATAGTCTGAATTTCACAGCTACCCCTCCTACAATACGGAACGGTAGACAATGAAATTAACAAAAGCTATTCGCATAGATCCGAGAACGCCATATAATTTCTAAGAATTTTAAAATTTGAATTGCTTTCCGTGATATTATTACTTACCCATTATGCGTAGTATAGAGTAAGTCTTGTAATCGTTTTGAAAATCGAAAAAAGAAAATTGATGAATTTACCCGTTTCAAACACTGGATATTCCGAAAAACATATTTTTAGAAAAAAAATTTGTCGTCAGTCTGTCTGTATGCGTGTGTCTGTGTGTCTGTGTGCCTGCAAACACTCTATCTCCCGAACAAATTGAGACAGAGACTTGAAATTTGGTATGTACTTAGTAAGTAATAATGGGAATAAGCTTATTGAATTTAAGTAACATAGATTATCCGGAACTATTTTTTTCGGACTCTCGAAATATTCGTTCTGATAAAAGGCATATACAAATTTTCGAAATTGCTTATTTTAAGGAGTGACAATAAAAGAACATAAATTTCGCATAAAGAATGAAGTCGATCGAATAATGAGTTGCCGAGATATTTGTAATCCTATTCTCCACACTCTTCGATTTTTCATGACCCTGTATTTCATCCAAATTTCAATTGAAAGATATATTTTAATTGGAAATGAGACGTTTAATTCGACGCAATAAACCATTAGTTAATAGGATTATCATTTTTGGAGTTTTAAGGATGTTTCTTTTACGCAATTCAGCAATAGAGCATTTAAAGTTTCGGACGTCATCAAGTGACGATTTTATTCGAATTGCAATGCATTTTATAAATAGTTTACACATATTTTATTTTCATGTTTTTTATTCATATCCATAATGCATATACATAATGGGAAAGTATAACGGTGGACTACAATGGCTAGTTTTCTTTTGTACTTTTAATTACACATCATACGTAGTATAGAGTAAGTCATCGTATGTACCCAGTTACCGTAGGCCCGCGACTTACGTTATGCACGGCCGGTGCATGACGTTTAAAACGTCACATGGAGTGGATCATTTTTACACAGCGATTGGTGCAAAACGGTGCGGCGCTATGCACCAATCACCATGTAAAAATGATCCACTTCATGTGACGTTTTAAACGTCATGCACCGGCCGTGTATAACGTAGGTCGCGGTAGGACACAGAACATGTATCCTCTAACGGCGAGTACCGAGTTTTGAATCCGGTGGAAGGCAAGGTGATAAAAACTGGGGTGTGATACAATTAGGTTCGAATCCTGGCCCGGACATTTTCGTTCAGTTGGAAAATTACAACGCATATGATTTTTTTACCAATTTGGATAATTGTGTTAAAATGAATCTAGTATACATATTTAATTATACTACTCAATACAAGTACCTGTTCTGTGTAAATATGCATCAGTATACAGGGTAAGTTAAATAATTGCCTGATTACAAATGACAATAAGATCGTTGTAAACAATAATCGATAGAAACAGTCTAAGCACGTCATAGACAGAAGCTCAAAGTTTTCTTTGCATACTTCACAACTGTTCCACGTGTCTCATTTAACTCATGCACAAAACATCCATGAAATCGACCCATCAATGAATCAATTCATTTTTCGTCAGATATTGCGAATAATGTTTGTATAGACACTCATGTCAAGTGAATTTTCTAAGTGCACTTTCAGTTGGATAACTTGTATAAGCAAAGAAAGAATTTCTCCATAAAACAGGAGTTCTGCACAATGCATTCACAACGTCTGGTGAAATATGGACTATCAATTTGATATTCTCCGTGTGGCTATAAAACGCCATAAAGTGCCACATTTGTTTGCGCTTTGAAGAGCGCAAGCAAAACATTGTCCTTCTTCTGTAATATACTTAAGCGTTTCTTCCAATTACTTTTTACAATTAAATTATTTTTATTTGTAATATGGGCAATCATTTTGATTTACCTTGTATGTAATTAATATTTAGATTTTTTTTTTTAATATTGCGCTATTGCTCATATTTGTTTCTAAAAACAGAAATTCCCCGTCTTTAATAACGGTAAATTTCCATTTTGAAAATACGGGACTACCAAAACGAAAGTCTTGTGAAAAAACGATGAATAAACGGCCACTTTGCTGTCAATACATTTTCCGTTTTTTTTTTTTTTTTTTTTTTTTTTTTTTTTTTGTAATCAGTGTAGCCTGATGACACAAATTCGTTACTCACCCCCTAGGAGTACTTTTTGTAACAAAAAGGGGATACCCATAAACCCACTTTCAGAAACTCTGCTCTAGGCTCCTATTCCTTGTACTGTATTAATCGAGGGAATTCGTTGGTGACCAAAACAGTGGCCACATTTTCCAACGCTTATATGATTTTTATTTTTATTTTTATAAATTTGAATTTTTATATAAAATGAGATATTACATGCAAAGCACATATGTATGTTTTGAAAGAAAATTTAATGTTAAATTGGACAAAAAAAATATTTAAATACATTCAATACGAAAAATATTGTGTTAATGTTTTATTAAAAAATAAATTATTATATTTTAATCATCATATATATCTATAAAAAACCGTTTTTTCCAATTGCACCCATTAAAGACGCAAATTATAAACTCTGGTGTAGAATGATCTATTATATTCAGTAAAAATATCCTCTTTTGAGCAGTTATTTCAACGTCAGTATAGAAAGAAAAGAATAAATATATGAAATACAAAGTAAATATATATATATATTTATATGTCCCGTCAAAACATCCCTGTTATGCGAACTTTCAATAGGTGCAGTTTGCGTAAAACATTTGACACTAGTTGCAAGATCCTTTAATACTTTGGATGATGGTAATATGATGGGATAAAAGTAAAGAAATAAGAACGCTATTCGTGGATTAAAGGATATTTTACGTTAGATAATCTTAAAATGTGCAGAAACCAGTTGTGTCATATACATGTTAAAAAAATATTTTATTTAATACATAGAAAATAATAGAACATCGCATAGAAGTTGGTATCGTGTGGATATTTTTTATACTGTTATAGAAGAATAGACGTAATTTAGCATTGTATGTCATGAATGCATGGCATATTCTCCAAATAATTAATATAAAATTTAAAAAAAATCCAAATATTTTTAATAACATGCATGTTTTTCAAACCTTAAAAATGTATTAAAATAAAGGTTATTTTATGTTAGCCGGTGAACGCGAAATTTTTTTGAATTTCGCCCACTTTTTTTTTGTCAACATTTTAATATTAGCTAATAAGAAATAGCCAATATTTCAACACTGCACTATAATATCTTAAAAAAATTACTCAAAAATAGCTGAAATGTAATAATGATAAAATATGTAAAAATAAACATATCAATACAAATAACAAAATCTGAAGTAATCTGGTCTATTAATGATTATGCTTAGCATATTACAAATTTTTTAAAATAAGATATAACATAAAGTAGAAACATTTTATTTCAGAATGAAAATATCGTGTCTAATTTTATATACACACACAAAAAAAAAAAGAAACTTACGTTACATAAGATCCCAAAACCAGTTAGTATCATTTAAAATTTGTAAAAATGTATCATTCGTTGTTCACACCCAGAAAAAAGTTTTGTTGAATCAAGAAAAATTTGGTTGACACAACAAAACTTTTTGTTTAAGTATAGGTCAATGGAAATTTTGTTTGAATCAACAAAATTTTTTTTTTCAATTCCAAAAAAAATTTTTGTACCGTCAGCAAAAAAGTTTTGTTAATTCAAGTAAAATGGTTCAATTTTACTTGAATTTTGCTAAAACAACCAAAATGTACTCAACAAAACATGTTTTGTAGTTTTAATCAATTCCTTTTTTTGATTGCAAATTGTTGCTTAATGGATCTTTAGTTGTTCGCAATTCAAATTATGCTAATGAAAACAAGATTTGGTGAGTTATCACTGGCGCCCAGCTAACATGAAAGTATCAAAATAGATATTACACATTACTCTTGATTTTCTTTTATGAAACAGATTGTTTTTCTTTGCTGAGTAATGCATTTCTATGTAGTACTCAAGCAAGTGGTTCATTACATAATCAAAAAATTCATTATATAATCAAAAATTATAATTGTAATAATAATCATTATAAAATCAAAAATTTAGAAGTGTATTTTTTTTAAAAATTGCAGTATTTTTTACCTATATATATTTTTAAGAACATGTCTGTTTTTCAAAAAATTGTTAAAATAACTATCATACTTTAATCTTGATTTTGCTTTATGCAAAAATATTGTTTTATTTGTATTCCTAAGTAGTTATCTAAGGGATTCATTATGTATAATCTAAAATTTTGATTTTTTAAATGGAAATACATTTTGCATTCAGTCCACTGGCGTAATAAAGTACGTTTTCAGATCCTAATCTCAGTACCGACGGATTGAAAAGTTGGTAAAATCAATGATTTTCAACCACATTACCGTAATTTCCCGTGTATAAGCCGATTTTTTAAACCGCCAACACGTAAAGGAAATTCAGGGGTGATATATACACCTGATATAAAAAAGGACATCATGAGAAGAGAGTCGTTTGTATCTGTAGCAATATTTACGAGTTAAGTGTCGATTTTTTCCTTAACGTTATGAAACATAAATTTATCGGATCCGACAAACTTTTCATAATAATTAAAAGTTATTATTATTATGATCAATAATTACTGTTATAAAAACTTTAATCTCTTTTAGAAAAATTATTGCAATATTTGCTTTTTTAGGGTTTCGTTCATCTCAGGAAACCCTATTACTCCTGCTCCGTTGTCTGTCTGTCACAGAGCCGGTTCTCAGAAACTATATAACTTACAGGCATAAAATTATGCGTATATATAGCGAAATACCTACTATGAAGCTCAAAATCATAAAATTTGAAAAAGTCCTATTATTTTAATATATAGAGATAAAAAACAAAAATTTAACAGCCTTTTCCTATTAAATTTAAACATTTTTCGTTATATCAGTTGCCAACAATTAAAAATCCACAGTAAAATTTTTTCTACAATAATTTATTTTCTATTGAAAGATTTCCACGTGAAAAATGAAATTGAAATAAAAAGTTTCACCAATTGAAAAAAAAAAGGTTATGACGTCATATGGGTAATAAAACGGAAATTTAGAAAGATTTCTCAATAATACAAGGAGTATCAGTATGTGTATGTACAGAAAGCAGATTAATATCACGTCATTAGAGAATTAAAAAGAAAATTATTCTGACGTCATATCGGAAGTTTAACGGATTTCTCAAATATCTGAGAATAATACAAAGCGAGTATCTATATGAGTAATAGAGAATAGTAAATATATGAGTTTGGGGAACGTATTGAATCATGATAAAAAACCGATTATACCGAAAACACACAAATTACGCCATTTCAAGGTTAAACATATGAGGTCGACTTATAAACCGAATACACACAAAATACGACATTTGGAGGTTAAGCATATGGTGTCGACTTATACACCGAATGCACACACAATTTCAAAATTAAAATTATGGTGTCGACTTAGACACTGAATACACCATTTCAAGTTTAAAATGTGGGGTCGAGTTATGTGCGGAATACACAAAAAATACGCCATTTTAAGGTTACAATTATGCGGAAGACTTATACGCCGGATCGTCTTGTGTACTAGAAAATATGGTAGTTTTTCTTTCAATTTTATCAGAAAGCGTACACATTTGTTTAAATATGACGTTACTTTTTTTCTAATTTGAGCAATCAGTCTTCGAAGATTGTGTATGATGACTTTAACACATAGATCAAATATACATATTTACACAGACAAATGCATATATTTAGAGAGAATACATAATTCTCACATTTTTACATTGTTCTAAATAAATTTTAAATTTTAATTTGTGTTAGGAGACATTTTAAAGCACGTTGGAACTCTTGCACTAGTTAACACAGTTTACACCTACATAATGCATATAGCAGGGCTGCCACTGGCGAATATTTTTAAATTCTATCTCACACTACCTTCTCAAAACATGTTTTTTTCACATACACTTTGACAACAGTAAGCAGTAAACAGTTGAGTGGTTCAATTGGATTCCCAGTTGCAAATCAACTCCACTCCCTGTAGATGAGTAAATGTATATTACATCGTAGAGGACACATGAAAAAAAAAGTACGCACATTTGTACTATAATGGAAAAGAAAAGTACAGGATTGGACTGATAACTTCATCAGCCAATCAGAGGAGAGTAGCCAGCCAAGCAAATTTAACTACCATTAAATAAACAGAAAAGGTTAAAATTATGGGGAAATTAAAAAATTTGGGTATTTATAAGCATAAAAGCTAATCACTACATAGTATAAAACAAAGTCGTTTTTTCTGTCCCTATATCCCTATGTACGCTTAAATCTTTAAAACTACGCAACGGATTTTGATGCGGTTTTTTTTTAATAGATAGAGTGATTCAAGAGGAAGGTTTATATGTATAACACGACGTTCTACGTAGATTAGTTATTGAATTATGATAGAAAGTTTTGTTATTTTGGCCGAAAAGGTTACCATTGCTATTTTTTTGGCGATCATTATTGTTGCAGAAAGAAATGAAAAGGCTATACATCTCCAAAAATAAAAGAAAAACTGTGTTAAATTAATTTTAAAAAAAAAAGAAAAAGAAAGAAAAAAGAGTTTTGATGAGAGAATATTATAAAACGAAAATATTTAATTTAAACATGATTGGGAATGTTCGCAATGCTTAAAAAATTATTCAAGGGGCAAGATTGCTATCGAAACAATATTTCGCGATTTATCTTTTGTTTTTGGTGATTTTGATTTTACTTTTGATCCTAAACAATTTGATTTTAAGCCAAAAGGTGTCTTTTTTTTTTTTTTTTTTTTTTTTTTTTTTGATTCAGAAAGAATTGAAATGGCTATACAGCTGGAAAAATAAAAGAAAAAGCTGTTATTAATTTTATTTAAAAAAAAGAAAGGAATTATAGGGGGAAATTCGAAAATCAGGTGATATTTTTTTAATCAAATATTAGCTTTTTCAGTATTTGATTCGGATTATGAAAGATTAGCCTTCTGAAAAAGTTCTACTGGACGGATTTTGATGAGAATTGTATTGTTAGTCAGATGCTATTTCAGGAATGGTTTTAATGTACTACATATTGTTCTACGCTGCTTAGTCAAACAGTTGTGTGAAGGTTATACAGTCAGGAGAACCCGATTCCGAAAGATTAGCCTTTTTGAAAGTTTTTACTGGGCGTATTTTTTGCGACTTGCATTGTTAAGTAGATAATTTGTAAGGATGGTTTTAGTATATTTTATATTGTTCTGTTTTAGAATTACGTGGAAAAGTTCTATAATCAGATGAACCCGATTATAAAAGATTAGCCTTTATAAAAACTTCTACTGAATGGATTTTGTTAATTAGTTTGCATTGCTAGTTCGATAATTTTTAGTGATGGTTTTAGTATATTGCATATAGTTTTATCATTCTTTAGCAAACCTTAACTGTAAATGACCAAATAAAAGAGTTGGTCCTTAACAGCTAAAATTTTGACTGCACATTAGAAAATATAATAGCGCAATCACGTCATTTTTCAGTAATGTGGAAGGATATTCCAGGTAAATATACAGATTGCTTTCAAATACAAGGTCAAATTAAACGATATATTTTGTTTGCTTCAAGGTTCATTTGTAGAAACCGACCAGCGCAGCGGGCGTAGCTTGCTAGTTTTTAATAAAAGATGTTTAAAGGAATTAGAAAAAAGCTATAAATTAAAATTTACACTAAAGCATTGTACTGTAACTTGATCAGCATATCAGGAGAGAGTAGCCAATCGAATTTAACAGACAATAGAGAAGGCGGCGCTTCGCTGATAGTTTAACAGGAAGCGAAGATTAAAGAAAAATTAGTAAAAAAGCATTAAAAATTTAAAAACAATAAGCAAAAAGGGAAGAGAAAAAATCGCCAGCAAAAGGCAAGGTAAAAGTAAGAAAAGAGCGTAAATCTACAACTTTAAAAAAGGCAGTTTACATTGCCATGCATAAAAATTAAGTTTAAATTACAATTAGTTTATGGAATTGGATAGGAAATACAATTATATATATATATATATATATATATATATATATATATATATAATATATATTTTTATATTTACAATTTTATAATTTTAAAAACAGAAACAATAAGTTTTAGCACAAGAAAACTACTCTTGTAAGGTACCAAGTATCTTGTAATACCGAGGTCTTTTACGTTTAGAAAAGTTGTAATCGTCGTAATCAGTCAGTTCCTAGACAGTATCATAGGGAATTTTATACAGATCACTATAAAGTGTTTTTTTAGAGGAATTCAATGCGGTTAGCCAATGAAAGGGTTTTGAGGTCATTTTTTAGAGTTACGTAAATATCTGGAGGCATTACGGATGATTCTAAGTTGTTTATTGTGGGTGCGAGAAAGGAAGTGCATACTGCTTTTAACAGGGATAAGTGACAGGCATAAGTAACAATAGGGAGGATGCAATAACTATAAATACGTAAGTATTTTGTTACGAATAGAAAATGAGGGGCTGCGTAGAAGAGGTAAAATAGATTTAGAAATGCCGGCGACTTTGGCACGGATATTAAGGATATGTTTTTTAAAGGTGAGGCGTTTATCAATGATAGCTCCCAGATACTCCACTGATCAGGGGATGGTAGTATTGTTAATAGTGAGTTTATTAGGAAGGGAAAAAGTGCGAGAAAAGTAGACAACATTTGTTTTGCTTTTGTTTAGTTTGATACGACATAGATGATACCACTCAATGAAGATGTCAAGATAATTTTGAATATTTTTATAGAGAAAGTAAGGGTGATATGCAGTGGCGTAATTTGCGGTATCGTCCGCATAAAGGGCTAGAAAAATAAGTAAACTACGATGGGTATCATTAAAATAAAGAGAAAAAGTGTTGGACCGAAAATCAAGCCTTGAATAATTCCGCAGTTAATAAGGTGTAAAACAGACAATGCGACGAAGAAATTACGATCACCATGGTCAAGGTATGAGTGTATAGAATGTATAAGTCCGGATGGGATGTTAAGCCGAATTAATTTGTAAATAAGGCTCTCATGCCAGACTTTATCGAAGGCCTTTGCGATGTCTAAAAATATTGCAACAGTAGGTTTTTTCGCGTTGAAGTTTTCGCTAATGAATTCCAAAACGCGTTTAAGCTGATGTTGTGTAGAGTACTTGACCCTGAAGCCGAATTATTCAGGTATGAAAATATTGTCACTGTTTACGAATTCATTGAGTTTGGAATACTTTGACAACATGTTCAAGAGAAATGTACTACAGAATTTATTTTTTTAAATAATGGTGTGAATAGAATATAAAAATAATCGGCAGTGGCAGCCCTGATGTAGATGTAATATAAACTTCAGCAAATAAAACGTTTCGAATAAGACAATGAATCAATTTTCGGCAAAGTTTTCTAATTTCAGCTTATCTGTGACCACTATGACAGTTCCATTATTATTATCAGATTAATAGTAGTCATTATTAACCTTGAATGTATAAGGGCCGTCTTAAAAGTTTAATCCCAAGCACTAAATGTCAATTTTTAAAGAATAATAAAAAATTAGAATAAATAGTATTATTTAAGTTTACGGGTTTCACAACTTCATTTAAATAAATGATATCAAAAATAGAAAAAATATATATATAATTGTAAATGTTATGTTTTATTTGAGAAGACTTATTTCATTTAATACCACAAAAGCATAATTGAGGTGGACTAATAAATTCACTTTAAATATTTTAATTGACGTTACAGAGCAAATACTTACACATAACACATAACACAAACTACATCTACATTCAGCAGTGGAACAACAACATTTGACCGATAGATGACAGTAGCTATTATCCGAATTTCATGTAGTGCTGGCCATCTAGTATTGATATTTTGAAGTAAACACCACAGTAAAAAAATAATATTTAAAATATCTTCAAACAAAACCTTCTCAAAAGATTATGCACAATGGCAAAAACAACTATATTTATCCTTTTTACATACCTCTTTATTTCTGTTACATACAAATTACTTTTGCTTGATTTTGGATTAGTTAAAAAAAAAACCTGCGTCCATCGAAATTATTAGTTTTTGTAGGGTTTACGGTGGCAAATAGTACTATGCTTTCTCAATTATCTCTTTGAGTTCTTCAAGAGAGTCATACTGCTTTCCATTGCTGTAAAAATAACGGGTTAAGATGCCCCAGATATACTCAGAGGGATGTCTGGACTTAAAGCTGGACAAGTCAAGAATTTTAACATTTTTCGGTGAAAGTCATAGTTTTGTAAAATGCTATAGGTGGATTGGGGCATTATGTTGATGAAAAATCCGATCTGAACACCCCCCTCCCCCCAAATTTTCACGGTATGGAAGCAAATGTTGGGTCGACGTCTGTTGATATTTTTGGAGATTTTGTCCTCTTTTTGGTAAAGCCAGAGAAGTCTGGCCGTTGAAGCCGAACTCCCACCAAACCATAACAGACTTACCGCTTTGCTGCCTGCTGAAGAATGTCCTTGGTTCCTTTCCTATATCATGCCTATACGTGTCCACCCATCATGGCCATCTGAGCTCCATTTTCCCCCATCGCAGAATAAAACAGTAAGCCACTTGTCCCGTAGGACATGTGTTTTTTAACCCAGTTAATTCTTGCTTGTTTGTGATGTAGTTGGAGACACGGTTTGCGAGCCATTTTCTTTCGTATGATCTAATCACATTCTTTAATACGTCTATGTGCATGGATACCTGTACACCGAGATTATTTTTAATTTGCTCTATAGACAAATTTTGTTTAGACACCAATATCCGTATTCGCCGATTCGTCAGTACATTCGTCATACGTGGTTTTCCACATTTTGTTTTCTGGCTTAAATTATCATTTCTAGATAGTACTTGATATATACCTTGCTTTGATTGATTTAAAATTTTTAGCAATTTCGGAGACAGTTTTATTTTGTAATTTTAATTTAAAAATCTTTTAAATTAAACCTTTTTGTGAATTCTTTATACTTTGGCATTTTTTTTTATTTAGCGGAAATGATTTCTCCACTTTTATATTTTTGTAAAACTGGAATGCGACGTCATACAACGTCATTACACCCGTTCAATCCCGTGTTTCTAAAGAAATTTGCATAAAGTGCTTAAACTTTTCAGACAGTGGTTCTTTGAGGAAAAAAAGTAAATTAAATAAAAATTAATGTAACTTTTACTTTAACCAACAAAAATTGATTATATTATATTATTATAATTAAATGTCGAGTATTTATTGTAAATTGGTTTCATATATTTTCTTCTTCAACTTTGTTTAGCTAGATTTGCAGAGTGCTTAAACTTTTGAGACGGACTATACGCTTAGACGTGTCTGGCTAATTGGAAGATAAAACATTTGGAAATGTAGAGTAAAACAATATAGTCGGTTGAAACTATATATATCAATTTTGATTCAATTTGAGCAGCCCTCTAGCGGGTAAGGGTTGAAATAGTTCTACGCAAGAAGAAGTAGCGGGTATTACGGTATCTGTATACTATCATTTGTCATATAGTTTATTTGTTGAAAAAATTCATTTTATTAATTTTTTGTTTTAAGTTTTTTCTCGTTTTCAAAATTTTTAAATTGGGACACATTTACTGAAACTTTTTATATTTTCATGTTTAGAACATTTCATAAGGATTTATTCCCCACAATGGAACTCTTAATAAACAACCATGCGAAAATGTTCAATGTTGCATGTTACTAATGATGAAGCTATAAATAGTTGCAACATAACAAATTCTGATAAAAAATATCCGTGTTGAAAATTGGTTTTGTTGTTCTAGAATAGCTCTATATGATAAAATTTGTTATGAAACATTGTAATATATTCTTATTAACATAAAATACTATATTATTTAATGAATGATATTTATTTTTATATCTCTATCATTGTCTGAGTGCAACGAAGACTCATACACAGCGCAGTATTACTTTGCCGCATATATAGCTACGATGGATATTAAAACCTTTCGTCAAGCATAACTCAAAAAATATTTAACGGATTTCGTTCAAATTTTTACAGCAGGTACCTATAAAGGTGACAACGACGTCTATTTATTACCAAGAATAAATGTCAAACCGTTTGGAAATTATATTTAAAAAATAGATAAAAAAGCACAATTAAAGTACATACGTCACTAAAATTTAGTACATACGTCATTTTCACCGGCGGAGATTTTCGTAAATAATAAGATTTTAAAAGTTCATGGAGTAACATGAAGCAAAAATATATGCACGCACAATACAATACAATATCAGTACAATAAAACATATTTCCATGTATTAAAAATGGAAAATTAATCTGAATTTTTTTCTGTTTGAAAGAAAAAAATCCGCAATAACTTTGTATTAGAGATTCGGCGCAAATCTCAACATTGGCAGCTTTTTATTTCGCGTGTGTAAATGAGAATCAATTCTATGATGTTTAAATAAAAGATTTTGATTTGCGGCATTATTTCTTTTTATTTTCTTCTTAGTATTTTAAATGGAATTAGTGAAAGGCATGTATTTTAAATTAAATGAGTGGAAGACATGTATTTTTAATGTATGTATTTCAAATGAAATGAGTGAAAGGTTTATAGTTAAATGGGTACTTACGTATTATCCGTGACAGGAGATTGATCGCCAAAAATGGCTGCCAAGTACCAATCTTGTTTATCGTTGCCAATCATGTTTTCAAACACAGTAATTTAACATTATCAAATAACATAGTTAAAAATGGTAATTATTATAAAATAAATAAAATGTAATATATGTTTATTAAATTTTTAACATTGTTAAAAATAGTAAATAACATTATTATAGTAAAATTAATAAATGGTAAATAGCATAGTAAATAAGAAAGAATAACATTATAGATTATTCACAGGCATGTAACATGTAGCAAGAAAAATATATATAAGGGTTAATATAATTAGTAATATTGGCTCCATTGGCGCAGTTGGCTTAAAACTGGCACGGATAATACGTAAGTACCGTTAAATGAAATTAATGAAATATAAAGATGTTATGAGAACAATATTTGGCGAGTTATGAACTGCGCCAAATTAACATAAAAGTACCAATACATAAGTGAAATGACAGATGTCATATACGCACCACGTTGGCGCGATTTTTTCCCCCACCAATTCGGCGAAAACTTTGTTTTTGAATTTTAGTCACAAATATCAGGCAATAATAGCACATGATTTTTTATTTCAATATAAAAATAAAATAACGTAATAAACGTAACTTCTACTATTTAAAAAAAGGAAATAAAAATAAATAAATAATAGTTTGATATCAATAAATATTGACATACATATAAAAATAATCTATAGAATTAAAATAAAAAATAAAAGTAAATAAACACAACAAACAGTTTTTGACAAATTGGCAGGGGGAAAATCGCGCCAACGTGGTGAGTATATGACATCTTCGCCGGGAGTTTTACCCTTTTATCTGTTCTTTTGGAAATATCAAAAAATTAAAAAATACTTATATCAGGCGTATTATGTTTTGCATTTTTATACGGGCCACTTCTCCATTATAAGATTTTAAAAGTTATTTATATCAGATATTTCTTCCCTGAAATTCCCACAAGTTATTTTCGGTAATCTGTTAGTTCGCTTATTAATTGTTTACAATTTCCCCCCCCCCTGACAACAACAATTATTTATCACAAAAATGTCTCTTAGTTTTGTTATATATGTTTGTTATGTATTTTCATTAAAATATCGAAAATGGCAATAAAATTTTATTTTAGCATCGTACTTATATTTTTAAGATGACGCAAAAACATGGTTTAATAAATGTATATTTGTAAATACTTGAAAAACATATTTTTCCTCTCTCTAGGAAATTTTGGTAAGATGCTAAAACTGCCTTTTAGCACCATTTTTAATGTTTTCGCCAATCGTGCCAACCAGCACATGATACAGAACTTTTCCCCATTCAGATACACAAACAAAGTTGGTCTGAAACAAGAGTAATGCTAGCAACAATATTGTTTTAACTCTATAAGAGTTACAAACAATAATGATATTAAATTCTCCGATTAGCTTTGGGCCCGTTTACGGAAGTTTCTCCTAGAAAAAAAAAACTGTGGAAGAAGTCTTTTACATTTGTTTCGAATGAAGCTCGGTCATAATAATACAAACAACACTAATATTAACATGGGGGGTAATACTTTGAATGTAAGTGTAAATATTTGGAACCCCTCCCCCCCCCCCCACCCACCCTAAAAAAAAGTAAAAGGAAGTTACAGAAATGAATTTAAAATGGCGTTAAGCCACGCTTTCTGACATAAGAAATTGCTGCGAACTCGATTAAGAAACTTTCACTTAACTTAATAACATGTATATAGTAGCCCTTAGGGTACTTTTCCTTCCCAGTTATACGGACCTTGGGGCTTTTTTAAAAAGCTTAACGCAGTTCGGTTTTAAGAAGTTCAGATTTACTGCCAAATGACATAAACTACAATGAAAATAAACCTGATGAATTGTTATGCTGGTATAGGTATGTATTTAAAAAAAATTGCATCTGATTACACTTATTAGATAAATTACTTCTGTTTGCATTTAATAACAGATGAACAGCTTCTGTATACTAAATTGTTTAAATATTAGGAAGGTGGCGAGATGTACAGAGACGTGTAAACGAACGGGTAGACAGACGGGTAGTGAGATGGGTAGAGAGACGGGTAGAGACGGATAGCGACATAGATAAGCTAACGGGTAGCGAAACGAATAGACAGACGGTTACTGAGACAAAAGAGGGTTGACAGAGGGGTAGCGAGATAGGTAGGGAGATGGGTACAGACACGAGTAGCCAGGCCGGTAGACAAGCATGTAGAGGGAAAGGTTGCGAGACGGGTAGCGTGGTGAATAGAGAGACGAGTACAGAGATGAGTACAGCGACGAGTTGACAGACGGGTAGAGAGAGGGGGTATATAGACAGACAGACGTGTCGAGAGACGGCTAGTGAAACGGGAAGCGAGACAGTTAGAGAGACGGATAGACAGATGGGTAGCGAGACGCTTAAAGATGTCATTGAAAAACACATGGATAGTGAGACGGGTATACAGACGAGTAGAGAGGCAGTCGACAGATGGGTACGGAGAGAAATACAGTATAGACACACGGCTAGACATAAAAGTAGTTAGACAGCGATGGTTAGAGAAACAGATAAATGGGTAGAGAGACCAGTGGGGAAACATACGACATGTAGCGAGACGTGTAGAGAGACAGTCAATCGGGTATGGAGATGGGTAGAAGAACGGATAGGGAAACAAACAGATTGTAGAGAGAGACAGACAGACAGGCAGAAGAAAAGTCTGAGGTTTGAAGCAGTAAAAGCGCAGGGGTATTATCTTTGAAATATATGTATTTTTTTCAATTTGATTTTTACAGAAGTGATCGAAAGATTTTTTATATGACTTTAGTAGGAATTTAGGCTACAGTTTCGTAATCAGGTTTGTAGTAAAGCTTGTTATCAATGTGGTTTGAAGTGTATGAGTTTCTATAAATAGTTATGAAAAATAAACAAGGAGGAAAAATTTTAAATTCAAATGTAAATATTTGTCACAAAGAAAATGTTTCAACAATGAAATTAAATTTGCGTTAAATTACGCTTGCTAAAATACGCTCTCGGCTGCAAATCTGATTACGTGACTTTAAAAACCTTGGCGTTTAAAAAAAAAAATCCGGCTTTTTTTTGTTGTTGTTGTTGTTTGTTTGTTTGTTTGTTTTTTAAAGTTTTGAGCTATTCCAACTTAAGAAAATGAGATTATTTGCCAAATTATATATATATATATATATATGAAAACATAACAGTATATATGAATTTATATATGATATTTTGTATTTCTATCATTTAATTTGCTCTTTTTCACACATTGTATCTTCTTTATATCGTAATTGTTAACCCTATGTTCTGAGAAATATCACTCAGATTAATCCCTTTGAGGGAAGTCCTAGTAGGTTCATGCTTCTCGTGATTGGCTACGACTTTGTGGAAATTGACTGCCACTTCGTAATTGTGGGGGCCGCTAAAACAAAGAATACCGAAAATTTTAATAGAAACTGTATCCTTTCTTCTGCTTTTGTTACGAGTTTTATTATTAAAGCTGCTTTTGATACCAGAAATATTAAACAGATAAATATGTATACAGTTATTTCACTGTTAATAATTAGGTAATGTGTTTTGTTCTTACCGACTACTGTTTAAAATTGAATTAATTATAAGCAATCTAAATCATGAAAATGGATTTTATAAAATTTTATTTTCTGAAGATTAAACTGTTGATCATATTGATAGTTTGATTACATTCCGCAAGAAAAAAATTCTGAGAAATCAAACGTACTTCTATTAGTGTTAAATTAGATGAGACAATACAATGCATACTTGAATGCATGCCGATAGAAATCTTATATTATCTTATTATTTTAAAATTTATTATTGTAAAGAATTTGTTCATAATTCGGAGAAACTACTAATATGTCATCGAAAACATCCGTATCGTAATATAATTATAAAGTTAAATCGATACCATTTCAAAATTAAGGATAGGAATATGGTAGTAAATATAGTACAGAAATTATGACATAAATTATACGTAAAATGCATTATTGGTTGATATTTCAAAGTTCTAATTATAGTCGAGATTTTGATAACAGGTAATTAACTAGTCTCTCTTTACATAGCAAATGAAATGACTTAATTACATCGGCTCATGTAATAAATATCAATTTTACATTATAGCATAAATCACTCAGATAAACTTATATAAATATATAAATTTGTTTGTTTTTACACGTGATCAAAATGCATATCTAAAATAAATGTATTTCAGAAACTCAATAACAAGCTTTGTTTCACCTTGTTTTAGATATGATTTAAAAGACTTCGTGTACAGAAAATCATATTTTTTTGACAAATAATTTTTAATTAAGATATGTAAAATTAACAAAATATAATTAATTACTTATTGATTAAAAATATTAGTAAAGATATAATAGTGCAATAGGATAGTTATTGCCAGATGAAAAATGTCACGGCATAAAAAAAGTTATACCGTGTTAAAAATATTTATGCTTCTTTCAGATGCCACTTTATACTTTCTTCTATCTTTACAAGAAGAAAGTATTGGATTCATGAAAATGTTCGACTTCGGTTTTCGACGGATTTATACGTTTTAGGAGGTCCTGAACACGATTTGACTGTTTTTAGAAAATGTCTGTCTGTGAGTCTGTGACTCTGTCTGTCTGTATGTGACAAAAATTTTGTGGGCGCTTTATCTCAAGAACTAATGCACGAATTTTAATAAAACTTTATATTTAGTTAGACTTTAATATAATTTAGTGATGATTAGTTTATGGTGTAAATAGCCCAATAGGTACCGCTGCTATGCTAGAGTTTTCACGATTTTCACTATAGCTATATTTCAAGAACTAATGCAAATAATTTCATCAAACTTCAGATTCTATTAGACCATCACATAAATAGGTGCTGATTACTGTTTGGTGTAAATAGCTCAAAAGGTGGCGCTGCTATGCTACTTTTTTCATGATTTTTACGATAGCTATATCTCAGGAATTAATGCACATAATTTGATCGAACATAAGATTCTGTTAGATCTTGACATAAATAGATGTTGAATACGTTTTGATGTAACCTACCCAATAGGTGGCTTTGCCGTTCTACTTTTGACATGATTTTCACGATTGCTATATCTCAGGAATTAATGCACATAATTTGATCGAACATAAGATTTTGTTAGATCTTGACATAAATAGATGTTGCATACGTTCTGATGTAACTTACCCAATAGGTGGCTCTGCCGTTCTATTTTTTACATGATTTTCATGATAGCTATATCTCAAGAATTAATGCACATAATTTGATCGAACATAAGATTCTGTTAGATGTTGAATACGTTTTGATGTAACGTACCCAATAGGTGGCTCTGCCGTTCTACTTTTTACATGATTTTCACGATAGCTATATCTCTAGAACTAATGCACAGAATTTCATCAAACTTAATTAGACGTTGACATAAATTGTTGTTGATTAGGTTTTGGTGTAAATTTTCCAACAGGTAGCGCTGCTATACTGCATTTTTCATTATTTACGTGATTTTATCGATAGTCATATCTCAAGAACGAATACACGGAATTTAATAAAACTTTAGATTCAGTTTGACCTTGATATATATTGGTACTGATTAGTTTTTGGCGTATGTGAAACCTGTATGAGATAGAAGAAAGTTTTGGAATTGGCACATCCGACTGTTTTTTTTTTTTTTTTTTTTTTTTTTTTTTTTTTTTTTTTTGATTAAAACTCTATTTTTAAAGTACAGTTTCGTTTATTAGTCATATCTGAGCTAAGGTAAAAGTTGTAAACTTTATGATTGTGACTGAATGTTATTTTTCTCATATATACAATAACATAAACTGATTCTTCAAGGAAATAGTCCAGTGTTAAACTCGTATTATGTAGCCTTCACTACATTGTAAAATTCTGTATGTTCTTCAGTATGAAACGGTTTTCAATTTCTTGTCTTTGAAGCCTTTGTATAATTATTTAAATACTTGTTAACAAAAATCGCATTATATTATACTATTCATACTTGTGTTTCAGTAAATTTTGAAAATGTTATTGATATAAATTCGTGTATTACTTCTTAAAAATACAATTAACATAAATTGATTCTTCCAGGAATATTTTCACACAACTGAAGTAAATTTAATAATATAATAATACAGTAAATTACTACACTAGAGAAAAAAGACAAATGTTTCTTCATATCGAAAATATAATACAACTGAGAAAAGTAGTCGTTGTGGGCCACTGTAATACTTACCCATCATGGATATCCATGATATAAAATAGGAAAATAAAACATGTGTAAACTATTTATAAAATGCATTGCAATTCGAATAAAATCGTGGCTTGATGACGTCATTAACTTTAAATGCTCTATTACTGAATGGCGTAAAAGAAACATACTTATAACTCCAAAAATTATAATCCTATTAACTAACCGTTTATTGAATCAGATTAAGCGTCTCATTTCCAATTAAAATATATCTTTGTATTGAAATTTGAATGAAATACAGGATCATGAAAAATCGAAGAGCGTGGAAAATAGGATTACAAATATCTCGGCAACTCATTATCCGATAGACTTCACTCTTTATGCAAAATTTATGTTTTTTTATTGTTTTTTATATTCACTCCTTAAAATAAACAATTTCCGATTAGGCCGACGGGAGCGATTGGGATCGAACCTAGCACCTCCCGTCTACCAGCTTCGAGAGCAGAACCTCTCAGCCACTGGTGGGGCCTGTTTTTCGGAATATCCAGTGTTTGAAATGTGTAAATCCGTCAAATTATTTTTTTTCGATTTTCAAAACGATTAGAAGATTTACCCTATACTACGTAAAACTAATATATTTTTGACATTTAAAGAGGCGTTTATATAAACAAAGTTTGTTCTCCTGCCACTGATTTTTTAACTTTTCTGAGTAGTTTTTATAGTGTATCAATCAGTTTTCTCGAAACGTGTTATTGGTTTTTAGGATGCTAGTAATTTTCAGTTTAACATTTTCAGCAGCATAAGTGAATTTATACATAAAAAAAACTTTTGTGTTAAAATGTTAATGCTTTTAACTTATCATGCTTGTCTGTAAAACGTGTTTGTTGAAAATTAAAATGTTTATTTGTCTTTGGTACCGTTCATCATCGAGTTTGTATGATTTTATATATTTAAACGAAAATCTCTAGAAACAAGATTGAGACAACACTGCCTTCGGCTGAGCACACGCTGGCTTCTAATGCAAGCTCCGATCTGTTTTTTGAAACAAATCTTTTATGTGTTTAAATGAAAATAATTAATTCCAAAAGAACTGTTAATTTAGCATGTTTCTCGGTTGAACATGGTTGCTGAGCAAGAAAATATTTACTTGAGAATTCAGAGCACTCGAAAAACTGATATTTAATATTAACAAAACCGATTGGTTCACTATAAAAATTACTCGAAAACATTTCGTCTTTTCCTTGTTTTAATGGAACTGCAAAATAAGTTTTTGTTCCAGAAATGCTACTTTAAATATTCATAAGTTATTTATTGTTGAAGTTTCTAAAGATAAAAGAAAGCTTTTTCGGAATCCTAGAGAACCTGAAAGAAGTTATGTTATATTTAAAAAAAAATTTGCTAGATCCAAGCACATTTTCTTTTTTACAAGGTACATGTAAAGAATTTCTAAAGGAAAAAAAAAATCTTGAAATTTCTTGTTTATTTTTCACATTCACAAAACATAAATCTAGTCAACTACAAACTTAATCTTGATAGATGCAGTTCAAAGTTGTTCTGGTTTCAATTATAGAACTCATAAATTCAAAATACATTTCTAATTAATCACCTTCTTTCAAAATAATTTAATTTTACAAGAAAGTCTTCAACTGAATCATAAAGAATACGCCAACCAACAATGGGAGAATATAAACATAAACAAGAACAAAAATCATGTGTCAAGCATAGATTATGTAACATTTTCCAACACTTCCAAAATAATTTTGCAAATCTTTACAGTAAGGTGTAAGATGATACCTAACAAAACAATTTTGGAAACGCATAACATATTTAAAAATACAATTTCAGGAATTAACAACAATATTCCGAAAAATAGCCGAACTCTTTCGTGCAGCCCTGTATATGATCTATAGATTTGTATATATACTAAATAGAATGCTAAATTTAAGTTCAGTTAGGAAACGCGTAGCACAGTTTAAAATTTCCCTTCTGCAATTTCCGACAATAAACGGAAATGTACTCGAGAACTTCAGTGCTGTCCTGTATACAATCTATACCATTTTTACACACCAAGTAATAGACAAAAAATGAGTTAAATTTAAAAGCGCGCACACAGAAAAAAGTTTTGTTGAATCAACATAAATTTGTTTGCCCCAACGAAACTTTTTGTTTAAATATTGGTCAATGGAAATTTCGTTTGAATCAACAAAAAAAATATTGTTGATTTTTTTTGCAATTCAAAAAAAAAATTTGTATCGTCAGCAAAAAAAAATGTTTTGTTAATTCAAGTAAAATGGTTCAATTTTACTTGAATTAACAAAATTATTTTTGTTACATAGATATATGCTATGTATTATTTTAACAATCTATTTTCTTTTTTCAACAAACTATATTTTGTTTGTTTAATCAATAAAATATGTTATATTACGAACTTGTTTTGTTTATACTACAAAAACAGTTAAATGAACCAATCTACATATGCAATTTTAACTATTTTTTAATTCATTTTCAACAGTGAATTACGCTTGTAAACCTTGAACAATAACAAGTGAATGTTATCGGGTTTTTTTTCAAGCGCATACCGAGAGAATGAAAAATTGCCCATGCCGGGAGTCGATCCCGGGTCCTCAGAACAGCAGCCTGACGCTTTACCACTGCGCTACCAGGAACGATATCTGAGTTCAGCATTTCTCACTCTTATATATGTCGGAACGGCTGCAATCGCAGCACAAGATGGAATGTCATAAGGAACACGCAAATTTCTGCGGCAAACATGAGACGACAGTACAAAGCACAGCATACGGTAACATATAGTTAATTTTTTATTCATTTTCAGCAGTGAATTACGCCTGTAAAAAGCAGGATAAAAATTTCCTTGTTATTATTCAAAGATTACAGGCGTATTTGACTGCTGAAAATGAGATAGAGCTATTGCAGAAATCACGAAAAATGCAACATAGCAGCGCCACCTGTTGCGCGATTTAAAGTAAAAAGTAATCAGCAACAATTTATATCAGAAAGTAACTGAATAAAAGGTTTTATTAAATTCCGTGCATTAGTTCTTGAGATAAAAACAGCGAAATCGCGTTCAGGACAACCGGAAATCGAAAATTTTCATGAATCCAATTCTTTCTTCTTGCAAAGATAGAAGACGGTAATAAATGGGGCAAGGGGATTTTTAAAACTACCTTTGTCCGTCCCAGTGAAAAAAAAAGTTTTAATTACCCCAAAATTACGTTAATCATGTAATTATATAACTATATAAGTCAAATAAATCAAGTTACGTAAGAGAGATATAGCTACTACACAAGAATTTAAATTTTTCAAAAGTAACAAAATTTTGCTGAAATTACAAAAATATTGTAAAATTAAAAGAAACAAATTTTGTTAGTTCAAGTAAAATTGGTGAAATTTTGTTAAAATTTTGTACGAGTGTTTTTTGTCCAAGCAACAAAACCAATTTTTTTACTTGAACTAAAAATTTGACTAAAACAACCAAAATGTACTCAACAAAACGGGTTTTGTTGTTTTAATCAATTCCTTTTTCTGGGTGCGTTCAGCAACTGAAAAGGCATTCTTAGCAATTATTATTAATAAGCAGTACTTAAACAGAATTCTTTGTGTGTTCCTGTAAATGAACGATGAAAGCTATACACACGACATTCTATAGTAAGGCCTCTTGTAATCCACGCTAGTGCTATATATCAATTTCAATATGTGTGAAATAATGAAACATTATTAAAATAAACTGCAAACGATTTTTCTTTATAGACCGTAATTTAACGGAATTCTTTTTAGTATCTCTGTAAAAGAACTATAAGTACTATGCACACCACATTCTATAATTAGTCTCTTGTAGTGCACCTCAGTGATACATATAAATTACAATATGTTTGAAATTGTGTAACATATTTAAAATAAACAGCAAATGATTTTTCCCATAGACTGCAGTGTAACGGAATTCTTTTGAGTGTCCCTGTAAAAAAGACTACAAGTGCTACACACTTCATTTTCAATGCCGAACAGGCCACAGTAAGCTTCAATAAGATATATCAGTTTCATGACGATCCGAGCATATTTTAGCGAGTTAGAGCAGGAGAGAGAGACAAACAGACGGAAGACAGACAAACCGAATTCATAAACACTTTTCAACTATGTTTGAAAGTGTTAAATACATAATGTAAGCGCAACCACTTTATGCCCTGCAGACAATTCTAAAATCTTTAAAATCTCGAAACTGACTCATGTCAGAATTCAAACTTAAAAACATTCTAAGAATGCCAAAGCAATATGTTTTCTAACCGACTAACTAAAGCAAATTCCCAAATATTAAATTGAAATTAATGGTACTGAACTACTATTGAATTGTACTAAATTGTAATCTATTAGAGGAGTGAAAGAAAATATTAGCTTCAGCTACTCAAAATGCAATGACCTCAATGACATTGATGATGACGACCTCAATGAAACAGAAAGCAGTAGTGCTAAAATTGATTAGCTATCGTAGCAATTTCTAATCTTTAGTTTACACAAAACAAATTAGTAAAAATTACTATTTCTTTTCTTCATCGTTACTGTTTGTATACTTTCTCTTAAGATATAATGTTCATGTCATTTTTATTTATTGTCATCTCTCACTTCAATTATTTGTATTTTTCTGAAATGTTTTGTTTTAAAATAAAATTTCAAATTCCCTGTTATTGAAATTAATTGTAATTCTCATTGCAATCTTATGAATTTTTTCCTTGGATAAATGTCATAACAAATGTTTTTCATACTCAATTTTGTGACTAAGTTTTTATGCCACTTAATTTTTAATGTCAAATGCCACATTTGTACTACAACTTTTGTATATAATTTTGACTTCATAAAGTACATGAAACAAACCACTTATTTATTACTAAATCAATTTGTTTGTAATTATTGATATTCAATCATTTAAACTTTTCAGCATGAGAATATCTTTGCCCCTGAAAGAATTACATCTATTAAAATGAAGCATTTAATATGAAGTATGTTGCTCTAATTACATAAATAATTTACTTAAAGAGAATTTATTTTAATTACTGTCAAAGAATTACTCAAAGTAAGCTTTATTTAATGCACTTCCTATAAATAAAATCCATAATACTTACAACATAATAGTTTTATTAATAAATTACTGAATGAATAAGCAAAAAATATCAGCGTCCCTTATCTTTCAGACGTCAATTACATAAGTATTGATGCTTAAAATCTGATTAAGATCAAATAAAATTTGCCTACACAAAGAACGTAACATGAAGCTAATAAATAACTGTAACAGGTTATTAATTCTATTGATATACGTACACTATTTTAAAAGCTTTGATGTAAAGAAATGAAAATTTTCTAAATTAGTTTATATCTTACTCTATGCAAAATAACATCCAATTTTAAAATCTTTTCAGATAATTTCGATAATAACTCAATTAAAGACACTTCAGATACCATCACGTAACAAGATGAAAAAGACTGATCCCAAAATTTTTCTTTAATCTTTTCAGAAATTATTGCATGAATATGTCGACGATAGTCAAGTTAATAAAAACACATCAGGAGAGCTACTTCAAATAATTCTTTCTGCTGTAAAGAATTGATTTTCGTCATTCATGTGTTTATATGTGCGGTCCAGGATTTCCCGAAGGTTTTAGAAGGACTATTTCTAGCATGTTTTCTCCGTGGGAAAACGAATGTAATACGACTTATGTCCACTGTTATGGAAAACCAATAATGGACTAGTTTTGAATGGGGAGGCCGCTTCCCAGAGGTGCTCAGAAGATGAGTGGCCCCAACATGCCCCTTCTCTGACCTGAAAATCCTGAGCGAGAGAATTTGGAGTTGGACAATCAGTTCGAGAAAGGAAACTAAAAGTGTTGCTTCTCTCTGAGGAGAGAACGAGAAGCGCCAAGTTTCTCAACAGCGGAAATAATCGCTGGAGAGGTACCATACCTCTATTGGTGATAACGCCGAGTATCAAGGAAAAGCCCCGGACAGGGTAAGGGCCAAGTACCCGAGAAACTGTACTCTACCCGGCAACAAGCCGTTGATCGATGAACCTTGAAAATTGAGTCCGAACTTTATCTGATGAAACATAATCATTATGCTGAGGACCTTTAAATATATTTCATTTTATTCAAAATGCTGTATTACCATACTTTTTACTTTCATATAGAATTTCACGTGTTTATTCAATAAAAATTATGTTAGAGGTAAAGATTAATTTTCTGCGTATTGTTCCGAAAGCTAGCAAATAACATCTTTAATCGGATCAGCGTTGAGAAGGTATTACACTGTAAAAATAATTTTATTCGATTAATTTGTGCAATAACTCTTTATCTCTTAATTTGGTTAAAAACCACTAATTTTTATTAAAGATTAAAAAATATTCAAAACTTTTTGTGTTTAATGAAAATCCATGAAAATTTTAATAGAAAAAATAAGTATATTAATATTTCACATCGAATATTTTTATAGCTAAATTGCTATGGTTAAGTGAAAAGCATTAATTGAGAAAAATGACACTTTCACATTTAAGTAAATCCATGTTTTCATTTTGTTATGAAACTTTTTGTTTCAAATAGGACGACCAATGCTTTCAATTCTGAAATACCAGAAATACTCCGAATATTGAAACATGGACATACTCAAAACTGAGCATGTAGAGGTCAGTTCATACTAATTTTTGAACTATGGACATACTCAAAAATGATTAGAATCAGTTCAAACCCATTTTAGAAACATGGACATACTAAAAAATGACACATAGAAGTCAGTTCATACTCATTTGTGAAACATGGATATACTCAAATATGAACACATCATGTTTTTATTCTTGACTGTGTGCATACATAAAGATAAGCCTTTTTAAAAGTTTCTATTGAACGGATTTTGATGAGACTTGCGTTATCAGTTACATAATTTTTCAGGGATGATTTATTACATAGCATATCGTTCTATCGTTCTTTACCAAATCCTACTGTAAATGATCAATTAAAAGTGTAGTCCTTAAAAGTCCAAATTTTCTCTGACAGATTATAAAATTTAATAGCGCAATGGTGTTCATATCTTTTCAGGAATGAGGGTATAGGTCCAATATTGCTTTAAAACACAAGGTGAATTTCACCAATATATATCGTTTCCTTCAAGGCAAGTTTCGAGAAACCGAACAGCGTAGCGGGCGAAGCCTTATAGTGTAAATATAAAAATCGATAAATTGTTCATAGTTTTGTTTGTTTGATACTGTAAACATATGATATTAAAATTTTAAGCAATAATTATGGACATATTTAGATGTTACAAAAACTCAATAAAAAAAAAAAAAGGTTTTGGATAGTTTATTAAATTACAAGCAAGGCTTCTTGCTTCTGGAAAGTTGTTTTGGAGGCCCGCAGAAAAATGATAAACGTACTTGAATTAATTTGAGTTACTCTGTAAATGCCGTGCTCAATACCAGTTAAGTATTTTATCGTATCATTATCAAAATTAAAGGCGTAATCTAATCAAGTCGTGTGATCAGAAAAATAAGTAAATTTGAGGCAGCATTAACAATACGTTTTCAAAGCAAGCAAGATATACTATAAAGATATTTTAATTAATTCGTTAAAAAATAAATCCACCAAATGCTTTAAATGACAAAATAATCATTTTTCGCTTCAAATGCAGAACTTGCAGGTATTAACAAATGACTTATATAAAAAACGTCTATCCAGTTATCCGATAATAGTGCAGGACAGAATTACCTTTTAACACCTAATGAATTCCTTAAAAAGCGATTCATTTTCACTAAGAAAGCTTTTCTAATGAAATTGACTGCCTTAGTTAGCAAGATTATTAAAAAAGTAAATTATTTCAAACCCATTTTTGCCGGTGAGATAATTTTCAGCAAGCCAGTAACAGCCGATTCGTGACAAAATTTCTCTTTTTACATTTCAGAAATCAATACGCAAAACGAAGTTTTATAAAACTTCACTTTTAAAAGAAAAACCGGATTTCATTGGTTCACAAGAAAAGGGCGTAAAAGGTATTTTCTGAGTTCATTCTTTGCATGCGAACGCACTGCGTATTATTCACCATGGTATTTGGAACAGTAAAAATCTCAATCAATTCATTTCTTTTTCAAGCGGTTTGTTTCCGTTAGAAACAAAAATTTTGTATGCTGAGAACTCAAACTATAAACATTTTACAAGGTAGTTAAACTCTCAAAAATAAAATTTTTGAACGATCTTTCTAAAATAATAACTTTTGTGCAGTATTTTCGAAAAGATAATTTTTAGAAAAAATCGCTGATTGACATATGAAACGTGAAACGGCTAGCCCTATACTTGTTTAGAACAGTCACCTGATTTGTACTATTATATGTATGATTGATCGGTTACATTCAGCGCTTCTAATGTTCATTAAACTTAGTAAATATATGGACATCTAACATTAAATATCCAGCAATAAATACCCATAAACATATATTTAAAAGCCAATAATATTAATTATTGTTAAAAAAAAGTCAAATTAAGTTATATTTAATGCACATCTACGAGTACAAATATTGCAATAGAAAAATAAAACATATCAGTACTTAAAACGGAATATTTTTATCGCCAGATTACTTAATGGTTAAAAGAGAAGTGTTAGTATTCCTAATCTAGGGAACATCAAATGTAAAAGTCTTAATTCTTCAAATCCGATTAAGATCAAATGACATTTTCCTGCAAAGAAAAATATAATAACCTTAAGCAAATACATTAATGTAACATGATTTTAACTCTGTTGAAATACTTTCGCTATTATAAAAGTATCAGTGTTTAAGAAATTATATTTATCAAAATTAGTTCATGCATTTATTCTAGGTAAAATGACATACTCTTAAAGGGTTTTTAGCGTAATTCCATTAGCAAAGAGTGAATTAAAGGTACTTCAGATAACATTACACAACGAGATGAAAAATCAAAAACAGAAATGCCAAAATTTCCCTTTAATCTTATCAAAATCCCTTTTAAGTAAATTACATGAGCATTTAGACATAAAAATCAGGAGAACCACTTGAAATAACTGTTTGTGTAAAAATGCTTTTAAACTAATAATTACTTGACATTTAAAAAATATATATAGAAACTTTGTTTCAGAAAATTTCTCTTAATGAAGCGTTTCACGTACATTTATGATTAACAAACTGTTAACTTTAAGCAAAATAAAAAAAAAGTTTATTAATGTGTAACGTACTTAATTTCCTTTGCTGTGAACTTTGAATTATTGATCTTTTATTTTAAATTACTGTAGAAAATGTTCCGTTTCAATTATTCCCTTTCTCAGTCTTTTCACTAAATATATTGACTGTAATTGACTGTAAAAATCGACTGATATGTCTATCAATTGGGAAGAAAGCTTGTGTTAATCTCTAGTACCTTTATATTGGAGTAGCGAGAAACAGGCAGTAAAATTTTGATTGGTAAAGAGAATTTGGGCTGAAACAAACTTGGTAAATATATGAGTCTGGATATTATTACCAAATTAAAGTTTTGTTCACATTACTTATTTCCTTAAATAGCTTAAATATTCAATTTCATTTGTTGTTGTAATGTGCTTTATTTATTTAATTTGAACCAATTATGAGCATCTGCTAATCTAACCCGTTCGCGTAGACGATCAATCACACTTCTTTTATTTTCTGGTCACTACAGTTTCTGTAAAGCTTATTTTGTATGTTACAATCTCCGGAATTTTGCGATTTTATGAAGCAAAGTTTTCTCTGTCCAAATTCAAGTATTTTGCAAACACTATATGGAACGTATATGTGTCTTTCGTCGCAAAAGGGTTAAATATAAATTTCTAATTTTTACAATGATTACATTTAAAATTTATTTAAATGTACAATTAAAAGTTACAGTTTTAATTTTTCAGAGTGTTTAATAATTCAGAAATGCTCATCTATTTACGACCATGATTTTTGGGAGACTTATCATATCTGGAAGAATTCAGGCAACTTAGTTAGTGATATGTCCAGTACACCAAACTTTTCAAATGTCTGGCTACTTTTCATTTAATTCATTCTCTTCGTTACCCCCCTCTCTTTTTTCCTCCGTACTTAAACTCGTCCTGTCTGGACGAGCGCTCCTATTGGTTCCTGCGTCACATGTGTTTCCTGACTTGTTTTTGAAAAGGTCGCCGCCATTCAATCTTGGACGCGTGCGAGAGACGCAAGCATATGACTTAAACTGGTTTAAACGTTTACATGGCTTAAACTTTGGAATCGCTTCGAAATAGTCCACTGTGGGCCGCTTGGAAAGGGATTGATGATTTTATGAACGAGGTATAGCAGGAGCGAAAACTTTTGCGGCGACTTTTGTACTCAAACGTTCCCTTAAAAATTGTATCCTTACTGGATTGAGGATAAATCGTCTTTGTAACCCTCTCCCTCCTTCCTATCTCCCAACTACTGGACTATACGTACCACTGATTTTAGATATAGATTTATACTTTATTTGTTAAAACATATAAATTATTTTACAGAAAGTTATGTTATGCACAGCAGTTTTTACAATTAGTTTGTACTCAAACGTTCCCTTAAAAATTTTATCCTTACTGGAGAAAGGATAAATCGTCTTTGATACCCTCTCCCTCCTTCCTATCTCCCAACTACTGGACTATACGTACCACTGATTTTAGATATAGATTTATACTTTATTTGTTAAAACATATAAATTATTTTACAGAAAGTTATGTTATGCACAGCAGTTTTTTCAATTAGTTTGTACTCAAACGTTCCCTTAAAAATTTTATCCTTACTGGAGAAAGGATAAATCGTCTTTGATACCCTCTCCCTTCTTCCTAGCTCCCAACTACTGGACTATACGTACCAATGATTTTAGATATAGATATATACTTTCTCTGTTAAAAAATATAAATTATTTTACAGAAAGTTATGTTATGCACAGCAGTTTTTCCCTTTAGTTATTTACTAAAAAGCAGAAGAGAGCATGTTTAGCAACAATGCGATATAATTCTTAAAATATTCCAATTCGATAAAATTAAGAATTAAGCTTTAAAACATTTTAAAACATAAAAGAAATATTGCTTTCTGTAGTTTTTCTCTTTCAAAACAAAGAAATTAAATTTTTCGTTACATTTCAAAATTAAATCAGGCGTGCATTTTAAAATGAAGAAACGGGGAAAAGTAATTTTCATCTCAATAGTAGTTTAACCAAAAAACAAAATACTTTTTAAAGTATTCCATTTTTTAAATATTGTTTTACATTTTGCGGAATAGATAATTTTTGCGTTGTTGCATTGTTTGCATATTTACAAATGTATTTTTTAATGAAATAGAAAGTAATTCTCTCTTTTGTGTGTATGGAAATTTATAATCAAATAAAATATTTTGAAATATTTTATGTTTTAAAATGTAACATTTGTAGGACCGATATAAAAAAATCTGAAAGTAGAGTTTAAAGATTTTAGCGAACAGGTGAATTATTAATACATACAAGTTTACTGTTAAAAAATAAAAAAAAAGTGGTGCCCTTTATATTATTTAAACAAATAAATTCTTTTACTTCAGTTATAAAAGACAGTTAAAGTTTAAAAATATTTAACTAAGACTTGCAATTCTACTTTACAAAGACATAACGTAAAGAAAGTACTGTAATCATAATATCGCACTGAATCATTCCGCATTAAATCCTTTCAAATCTGAGTAAATCAATGTTTTATTTTTGTTATGAAACTGTTTGTTTCAAATACGATGACCCAATGCTTTCAATTCTGAAATACCAGAAATACTTAGAATATTGAAATGGACATACTCAAAACTGAGCACATAGAGGTCAGTTCATACTCATTTTTGAAACATGCACACACTCAAAAATGATTAGAATCAGCTCGAACTAATTTTTGAAATATGTAAATACTCAAAAATGAGCATATAGAAGTCCGTCCATGCTCATTTTTGAAACATGGACATACTCAAACACAAGCACATGATGTTTTATTCTTGAGTGTGTGCATGGTTTCAGAAATGAGTATATACATGTTTCAAACTTGAGCAATTTTGATTCGGAGCCATTTTGACTATGCGACATACTCAGATTTAAGTATTATTTGCTCAGTTTTTAAAATGTCGTTTTCAGAGTGTTCCTAATGTTTTAAATCTCCCTGTATATGATTAAGCTCAATTACGATATGATAAAACGATATCTAAATAAACAATTCAGAAAACACACAGCACCGTCGAACACCGAATTTAAGCGATTAGCGCCCATAGACAATGAGGTATTTGCATTTTTTAGCAGTCAGGTATATGATTTAAAAAAATACATACACACTGTATGGTTTAATAAAATTTAATACAGCTAGAAATCGTACATCAAATTTTAAAATTTACTTTCAGTAATTATTTCCCGTAGAAGGTAGCTTGAATATTTTTGTGCAGCCTTGTATATAATTTACAGGTTTTTATACAAACCGCATATTAGGCTAAAATTAAGTTCACGTAAGAAACGCATAACGCACTTCCATCAATTACCTTTCATATACACCTAGAGTTTTGCCTAACCCTACATATATATATATTGATTTTTATGCTACAAATATATCTGAGTAAACTAAATAATTAAGCTGAAAATTTCATAACACAACTAAAAAACACTTCTAAGCAATTTCTTGCATATAGAGAGTAATGCTTACAAATTCTTTTATATATACTTGTGTATGAACTATAGAATATATGAGCACGTGAGTTTTAAAACTCGCGTATCCAAAATTTAAAAAATAGTGTTTTCTCTATCAATCTATTCTATTGGTATATCTCCACTGTAAAAACACTACAATCCGCAAAAAAACTAGTTTTAGCATGTTTTTCTGGCCTTCTAAAGTCGTGGTTTACAATAAAAACCAATGGAAGCAGTCAGAGGTTTTTCAAGATTTTCTCGATTTTGATTTTTTTTTTATAAGGTGAGTTTTGAAACTTACGTCCTCATATATACACACAATGTATAATGTACAACATATAATGTACTATAGTACTACTGGTTTAGCTTAAAAACGCATGCCGCATATAAAGATATACTTCCAGCGATTAACACTCATAGACAGTAATCCGACCGTAATAAATGTTTTTCAACCAATATTCTACACTAAGCATCTTATAGTGCAACTCAGCAATGTACATAGATTTCTTTATATTAGTAGGAAAGTAGGGCCAAAACGGGCATCGTATGGCTTTCCTTTGAGACAAAAATATAGAAGGGTGAAACAATTGTAACACCCCACAAAAGTGTTTGCGGATATCTGGGCTATTGAAAAACCACATCCGTTAGAACAGAGAAATTATTCTCTACTTCGGAAAAGTCATTTTCTAGGACCATCTGAAACAGCTCCGAATTTCGGTAGTAGGGTAAAACAGGATACTAATAAAAAAATAATTAGTATCCGGCACAAAAGTGTTTGCGGATATCTGGGCTATTGAAAAACCACATCCGTTGGAACAGAGAAATTATTCTCTACGTCGGAAAGGCGTTTTCTACGACCACCTGAAACAGCTCCGAATTTTGGCAGTAGTGTAGTAAAACCTGATATTAATCAAAACATATTTTTTTTTATTTCAGTAACAAAAAGCTTTATTGTAATAAGTTTTGAAAGAGACTTTAAAACATATACAATACATTTTTTAAGGTCAGTAACTTTTTTTCAGGTTTTCAAGCAATTTTTAATATTGTCATGTAATGGCTTTCTCAGCTTTTACTTCTATTATCCTCTGTATTCTTCATGTTTACTCTTTGCGGATTGAACATTGCTTCACCACCTGTTGAGTAACGAAACACTTCATTGCAAAATGCAATGCGAAACCATGGGTACAAGATTTTACCCAAACAGATGACAAAAAATTAACATTTTCGTTCTCCTTGTAGAGCTGGACGTACACATTTCTACTTGGCATCAAAATATCATGAGTTTAGAAAGAGACTTTAAAACATATACAGTACATTATTTAAGATCAGTAACTTATTTTTCAGGTTTTCAAGCAATTTTTAATGTTGCCATGTAATGGCTTTCTCAGCTTTTATTTCTCGTATCCGCTGCATTCTTCCTGTTTCACTCTTTGCAGACTGAACATTGCTTCATCACTTGTTGTGTAACGAAACAATACATTTTAGAATTCAATGCAAAACCATGGGTACAAAATTTTACCCTAACAGACGACAAAAAATTAACACGGTCATTCTCCTGTATAGCTGGACGTACACACTTCTAAATGGCATAAAGTATAAAAGCAGCTGTTTACTTACCTAAATCAAACCGTCAAGCAGGAATTATTTAAAGTGCAGAAAATACGGTGAAAAATTAAAACTTTAGAGGTGAATATCTTTCCAATAGCACCACACAGACACAAAGATTAACTCACTCCAAAAACCCGTGGAACACTGCCAGGGGACGCTAAGGGATGTAGTTAAGACGGGTGCTATCACAGGGCTGCACTCATTGGCAAGAAAACAGGATACCCGTTTATAACCTACTCTCCCCTATAACAGTTTTAACTTACACTGCAAATGTTTTTTACTTTCTTCTATCTTTACAAGAAAATATTGGATTCATGAAAATTTTCAACGTATTTATATGTTTTAGAAGGTCCTGAACACGATTTGGCAGTTTTTAGAAAATGTGTGCTCGTACGTCAGTCTGTCTGTATGTATGTGACACAAATTTATGTGAGCGCTCTATCTGAAGAACTAATTTACAAAATTTAATAAAACTTCAGATTAAGTTAGAACTAGACATTGTTTGGTGCTAGATTATGTGTTGGTGTAAGTCACCCAACAAGTGGCGCTGCTATGTTGCATTTTACGCGATAGTTATATCTCAATAACTAATGCACAAAATTTCATCAAACTTCATATTCTGTTAGACCTTGATTTAAATAGACGTTGATTAGGTTTTGGTTTAAATCGCCTTCAAAGTGACGCTACTATGCTGCATTTGTCACGATTTCCGAGATAGATATATCTCAAAAAGTAATGCACAGAACTTCACCAAACTTCATATTCTGTTATACTTTAACTTAAATCCTTATTAGGTTTGTGTGTATACCGCCCAACAGTTGTAGCTGATCTTGTTTTATTTTTACGATTTCCTCGATAGCCATATCTGAAACAAAAAACGAAACCATTGTCATTTGACTTTGGTTGTAAACGAGTTGATTTATACAGAAGAAAGTGTTGTGATGACCACAACATACTAGTTTCCATAGAGAATAATCTGAGGGAATTATTGTCTGGCTCCCTGAAAACGAATGATAAATGCTAAGCACTCCGTTTTCAATTAAATATACTAAGATCATAGTACTTCACGTATACACTATATTTCCAATGATGACCGGTCACTTGCAATTTTAGACGTTTTGTTAAATATCTGGAAAGATACATGAGGAATTATCCTACAACTTCAGGAGTATAAACAACATGATAGTCGTCATATATTTCCCTGAAGATTTTTTTCGCGAAACCCCATAAGGAGCCGTCAACAAATTGAAGAAAAGCGAATATATTTTGGACAACCCTGTAAAAACTAATATTGCAAACGCATTCAAACTGTAAATTATGATTAAGTGGCTTATTGTAATAATTTGGGTTCATTTTTATGAAGATAGCATGTATACTCGAAGAGAAATTCAGGTTTTTATAAAAACAGTCCCAAATGTTACCAAGTGTTTTGCTTATAATTTGCAGAGTTTTTAATATAAAAAAAAGTTATTTTCAGAAAATATGACAAACAAAATTATACACAATACCCTGCAATCAGAATTAAAAAATAATAAAAATTGTATGAAAAATGAGCAGGTTTACTACATATTGTTTCACTGCGCATGCGCGAATTCAATCAAAATATACTGTGCATCATATATTAACTAAATATATAGACCAACTTTTATGAAAGTCTCAAAAACATAGCTTGAAAATTCTGATAGTAATCGTCGATAGAATAAGCTTGAAATTCGCTGTTCCCAAAAGGAAGCAAAAAGATGAGGGGTTGCATCAAATATAGAATGAGAGACACTTAATTCTTATTATGTCAACTTTCATAAGCTAGTATATTTGGATACAACCCCTCATCTTTTTGCTTCCTTTTGGGAACAGCGAAATTCGAGCTTATTCTATCGACGATTACTATCAGAATTTTCAAGCTATGTTTTTGAGACTTTCATAAAAGTTGGTCTATACATTTAGCTAATGTATTTTGCACAGTATATTTTGATTGAATTCGCGCATGCGCAGTGAAACAATATTTAGTAAACCTGCTCATTTTTCATACAATTTTAATTATTTTATAATTCTGATTGCAGGGTATTGTGTACAATTTTGTTTGTCATATTTTCTGAAAATAACTTGTTTTTATATTAAAAACTCTGCAAATTATAAGCAAAAAACTTGGTAAAATTTGGGACTGTTTTTATAAAAACCTAAATTTCTCTTCGAGTATACATGCTATCTTCATAAAAATGAACCCAAATTATTACAATGAGCCACTTAATCATAATCTACAGTTTGAATGCTTTTGCAATATTAGTTTTTACAGGGTTATCCAAAATATATTCGTTTTTCTTCAGTTTGTTGACGGCCCCTTATGGGGTTTCGGGAAAAAATCTTCGCGGGAAATATATGACGTTTATCATGTTGTTTACACTCCTGAATTTTCAGGATAATTCCTCATGTATCTTTCCAGATATTTAACAAAACGTCTAAAATCGCAAGTGACCGGTCATCATTGGAAATATAGTGTATTTACGATAGTTAGAGTACGGACAGAGAAACCAAACGATTAAATTTTTTCAGTTATGTTGTTAATGGTGTATAATTAAGCTATTACATGAATATTAAATATTTCTCATTCTCTGTAATTATTTACGCTAATTCAGAAGCTTAAATGTTAAGAAATTTAATTTATCAAAATTAGTTCTTATTTTATTCCATGTAGAATTGCATAAACTAAAAGGATTTTTAACATAATTTTACTAGCAAACAGACGGTTAATGATAGTTTAGACAACACCAGATGAAAAAAAAATAAAGCCAAAATCTTTCTTTAATCTGATAAGATTTTCCTTTTCTTTAAGTGAAAGAACATTCTGTATATATATAAATAGAAATGGGAATTTCGTTCCGACTGCATATAACTCGAGTTCTGCTGAATTATGTTTGAAAGTTCATTAATAAGATGAATCCAATTATTAAAGAATAGCCTTTCTAAAAGTTTTACTTGATGGATTTTGATGAGACTTGCATTGTTAGTTAGAGAAGCTTGGGGTATGATTTATTATATAATGTATCGTTTTATGTTGCATTATTATAGAATTATGGTGGACAGTTCTATAATCAGGTGAACACGATTCTGAAAAAGATAAACCTTTTTAAAAGTCCTATTGAGATTTTGATGATATTTGCGTTATCAGTTAGATAATTTTTCAATGATGGTTTTATTATATTGGTTATAGTTTTATTGTTCTTTACCAAATCCTACCATAAATGATCATTTAGAAGGAGTTGTTATCCTTAGCAATCCTTATTAACAACTGTGTGGTCCTTAAAAGTCCAAATTATCTCTGACAGACTATAAAATTTAATAGCGCAATGACGTTCATATCGTTTCAGGAATGAGGTTATAGGTCAATATTGCTTTAAAACACAAGGTAAAATTCACCGATATATTTCGTTTCATTCAAGGTAAGTTTCGAGAAACCGAACAGCGTAACGGGCGAACCCTGCTAGAGTAAATATAAAAATCGATAAGTTGTTTATAGTTTTTTTTTTTTGTTTAACAATGTAAACATATGATATTAAAATTTCATGCAATCATTTTAGACGTATTTGGATGTTACAAAATCTCAATAAAAAGAAAGGATTTGGATAGATTATTAAATTACAAGCAAGGCTAGACAGTTGTTTTGGAGGCCCTTCGAAAAATGATAAACGCAGTTATTTTGTTTGAGTTACTCTCTAAATGCCAACGAAGCATTTTATCGTATCATTATCAAAAATTAAATGTGCAGCCTTATTACGTCATGTGATCAGAAACTAAGTAAATTTGAAGCAACACGAACAATACATTTTCAAAACATGCAAGATATACTTTAAAGATATTTTAATTAATTCGTTAACAAGTAAATTCACTAAATGCTTTAAACGACAGAATAATGCAGAACTCGTAAGCATTAACAAATGAGTTACATAAAAAATATCTATCCAATCATCCGATAATCGTGCAGGACAAAATTGCCTTTTAACGCTTAATGCATTCCTTAAAAAGCGATTCATTTTCACTAAGAAAGCGTGTCTAATGAAATTAACTTCTTTAGTTAGCAACATTAATAAAAGAGTAAATTACTTTAAAACTATTTTTGTCGATGCGATAATTTCCAGCAAGCCAGTAACAGCCAATTCGTGACAAATTTTCTCTTTTTACATTTCTGAAATCAATATGATAAAAATCGAGTTGAGTTTTATGAAATTTCACTTTTGATAGTAAAACCGGACTTCATTGGTTAATAAGCAAAGGACATCAAAAGGTATTTTCTGAGTTTATTCTCTGAATCCGAGTGCACTGCGTATTATTCATCATTGTATTTGGAACGATAAAAATCACAATCATCTTTTCAGTCAAATCTTTTTCAAGCAGTTTGTTTCCATTAGGAATGAAATTTTGAATGCTGAGATATCAAACTATAAACATTTTACAAGGTAGCTAATCTCTCAAACATTAAGTTTTTGAATGATCTTTCTAAAATAATAATTTTTGGGCAGTTTTATTCGAAAAAATAATTTTAAAAAAATCGCTGAAGGGCATATGAAAAGCGAATCTGTCAGACCCATACTTGTTTCGGATAGTCACGTGATTTGCACTATTATATATATGATTCATTAGCTAAATACATTCAGCGTTTCTAATATGTTCATTTAACTTAGTAAATATACGGGCATTTAACATTAAATATCCTGCAAAAAATATACATAAACATATATTTAAAAGTCAATAATTTTAATTATTTTTCAAAAATAATTCAAATTAAGTTATATTTAATGCACTTCTACGAGTACAAACATTGCAACAGAAAATAAAAATATCAATACTTAAAACGGAATATTTTTATCGCTAGATTACTTAATGGTTAAATGAGAAGTGTTAGTATTCCTAATATAGGGAATATCAAATGTAAAAGTCTTAATTCTTCAAATCCGATTAATATCAAATGACATTTTCCTACAAAGAAAAATATAATAACATTAAGCAAATACATTAATGTAACATGATTTTAACTCTGTTGAAATACTTTCGCTATTATAAAAGTATCAATGTTTAAGAAATTATATTTATCAAAATTAGTTCATGTCTTTATTCTAGGTAAAATGACATACTGTTAAAGGGTTTTTAGCGTAATTCCATTAGTAAAGAGTTAATTAAAGGTACTTCAGATAACATTACACAACAAGAGGAAAAAAATACAGAAATGCCGAAATTTCTCTTTAACCTTATCAAAATTCCTTTTAAGCAAATTACATGAGCATTTAGACGTAAAATTCAAGAGAACTACTTGAAATAACTGTTTGTGTAAAAATTCTTTTAAAAAAACTAATAATTACTCAACATTTAAAAAAAATATATATATACTTTGTTTCAGAATCTTTCTCTTAATGATGCGTTTCACTTAAATTTATGCTTGACAAATTGTTAATTTTAAACAAAAAAAAAGTTTATTAATGTGTAACGTACTTAATTGCATTTGCTGTGAACATTGAATTATTGATCTTTTATTTTAAATTACTGTAGAAAATGTTCCGTTTCAGTTATTCTTTACCTCAGTCTTTTCACTAAATATATTGACTGTAAAAATCGGCTGATTTATCTATCGATTGAAAAGAAAGATTGTTTTAATCTCTAGTATATTTATGTGGGAGTAGCGGGAAACAGGCAGTAAAATTTGATAGGTAAAGAGAATTTGGGCAAAAACAAACTTGGTACAAATATGAGTCTTGATATTATTGCAAAATTAAAGTTTGTTCACATCTAGTAACAGATTTCATTTGTTATTGTAAGATGTTTATTTATTTAACTCAAATCAATTAGGAGCAACTGCTAATCTAACCCGTTTCCTCTATACTTTTCCTCTATACTTCCTCTATACTTTAAATTTTAATTTTAACACCATTCTTAGATTCATCTACAGACCGCATCCCACTATTATTCAACCACTCAACCCAAATTTTCGGAATATTAAATGACAACGTATCATTACATGCTTTCGAGCTGCTTAAATAAATTTGTCATTTAATATTCCGAAAATTCGGGTTGAGTGGTTGAATAATAGTGGGATACGGTCTGTAGATGAATCTAAGAATGGTGTTAAAATTAAAATTAAAAGTATAGAAGACATTGTACCTTCTTTCACATAGTGACTGTTCAGACTCTCTGGTTTTTAATTAATTTAATCTCTCGTTTTTTATGTACATTGTATTTGTAGTTTGTATATATTCTGATGACGATTTGATGAACAAATCGAAACATGTAAATTTTAAATTTTAACATCTTTAAGGTTTATGTTGACGTCTTAGCAAAATAAAGTGTTTTTAGTGTATATTTAAAAGTTAATTCTAATGGACGTATTTTGGCGCTCCACTTTATTTGAAATATAATAACAGTTGAATGGACCGTGAAGAAGTTGAGCCATGTCTAACAATAAAATTTTTGCACAAATTATTTTTAATACATGCTTTTTGCATTTTGATTTCTGTTGTTTTTTACCTTCCAAAATAACATAATAAAAACTAATGTACAGATTTTTTTTAAATTCCTAACTATTTTGGTTTATAACTAACATTACCCATAAAAGTTTGCTGCAAAACTCATATTTAAATTTAAATTCTGTCTTTACCACAATTATTACAGGTTTAGGACTAAGTGCAACTAGTTGTTATGGCAACAAATATATCATAAAAAAAATTGCGTCAATATATCATGATTATTAATAATAATCAGTTTTTTGCATTTTTCTAAAAACTAGGTTAAGTGGAGAGTGTGAATTTTGCATCTACACCCTTCAAATATAAGTTATTAATGTTTACATTGTTTACATTGTTGTAGTTTTATGTTTCATCGCTGACATACGAGTGAAGAGACCTCTTGGAAATGGGTTGATGATTTCACTGAACAAGGCATAACAGGGGCGGAAACTGACTTTTGTACTCAAACGTTCCCTTAAAATTTTTATCCTTACTGGAGCGACGATAAATCGTGTTTGTAACCCTCTCTCTCCTTCGTAGTTCCCAACTAATGAACTATAAGTACCAATGATTTTAGATATATATATATATCTAAACGATTTAGATATATATATATATATATTCTTCGTTAACAAATATAAATTATTTTACAGAAAGTTTACAGCAGTTTTACCATTTATTTCTTTACTAAAAAGCGAAAGAGAGTATATTTAGTAGCAATGCGATATAATTCTTAATATATTCCAAAATCGATAAAACAAATAATATGGAATTCACTTTAAAAACATTTTAAAATATAAAAGATATATTGCTTTCTGTAGTTTTTCTCTTTCGAAACATAGGAATTAATTTTTTCGTTACAGTTCAAAATTAAATCAGGCGTGCAATTTAAAATGAAGAAACGGGAAAAAAGTAATTTTCATTTCAACAGTAGTTTAACCAAGAAACAAAATACTTTTACACATATTGCAATTTTTTTGTGTATATTGTTTTATATTTTAAGGAATGGGCAATGTTTACGTTGTTGCATTGTTTGCATATTTACAAATATATATTATTTTTATAAAATAAAAAGTAATTCCCTTTTTTGTATGTACATGTGTAAATGGAAATTTATAATCGAATGAAATATTCTGAAATATTTTATATTTTAAAATGTAACGTTTGTAGAACCAATATAAAAAAACTGAAAGTATAGTATAAAGATTTTAGCGAATTAAAGGATGGAAGGAAGATGGATTATTAAGACATAAAGATTACTGTTAAAAAATAAAAATACTGTTTGCTCTTTATATTAGTAAACAGAATAAATTTCTTTAATTTAGTTTTAACAGACAGTTAAAGTTAAAAAAAGTATTCAACTGGGACTTGTAACTTTACTCTATGAACACGTAGTGCAAATAAAGTACTGTAATCATATATGTACAGGGTGCGCCAAAAGTTCGTTAAAACTTTAAAAATTGACTAAAAAGAAACAAATGATGCTAAAAAATTGCGGTTTTGCAGGAATAGGATTAGGGAAAGATCGGATTTGTTTTATTCATAAAAAAATGTGGTTAAACAAATTTCCAATAGATGGAGCATTACATAGATGGCATTACATAATATGAAGCAGATGTATGGAAATTAGGCTTATTTCAAAAAACCCATTTCTGCGAAGCGTCTGACAAACTTCAGTATCTCAGTACATGAAACAGGTCCTTTTCTCGTCATCTGCCATGTTCCCGTCCAAAATTTCCGCAACGCGCCAGCTACCGGAAATTTTGAATACCCCGTACCTGTAAAAGTGCTTAACCAACAGCGCTTGATCTCTAAACGATATCATACTGCTGGCATCGAATGAAGAATTTACGTGCATTGAAGGGCTTTAATGGCAGCCTGATTTGCATAAATATGTTTCATGTTATGCATGCAGTGCCATCTATCGGTAATTTTGTAACCAACTTTTTTATATAAAAAAAAAAATCCGCTTTTCACCTAATACTATTCTTGGAAACCTCAATTTTTTAGCATCAATTGTTTTTTTAAATGATTTTTTAAAGGTTTAACGGATTTTTGGAGCACCTGGTTTTTTAAAATAATATTCGAAAACAATATGAATCGTAACCTCTGATTTTTTAAAGAAACTGAAATCGGTTTATAGAAGTTTCAATTATGAAAATTCAAAATTACAGATTATTCCATAACGTAGTTTCTGAGTTGTGCATAAAAAGGTAGAAACATTGCAAATTATTTTGAAAAGATTAAATAGGAATTTTTCACCGGCGTAATTCCTAAACATTTAATAAATCTAATTATATGAATTCAATGTACATTCATATAAGCGTTTTTTTGTTTACCTCATCTCTACCTTTTTTATCTAAAAGTGATAAACCTATGAAACTGGCTCCTTTCAATATGAAGATAGTAAGTTACTTTTATTTATTAATTTTTTAATATATCTATACAATATTGTATAATAGTTAGTCAATCAAAGCAAATGTTAAACTAATCTTTTCACTAATGTATTATAGAAGTGTGGGCTTTAAAACGCCTATGCATATCTACTAATATAACTAACAGATGTATGCAAGGTGCAATATATTTTTAATAAGAAGATCAAGTTATGCGTGCATCCACTATCTACAGCAATTGCATGCGTATACATGTGAGTGCATGTAGATTGCTTTCAACAAGGGTTGCTTTGAACAATATTAGGCATATTTGATTTTCTTATTAAAATACATTGTAATTTCCTCGTCTGCTGTAATGTTATTATTGTAAAAATGAATCTGGTAACTAAAATGTTTATTTTTTCTTGTTATAAAATTATAACCTGTATCACAAAATAAATATTAGATCTTGAAAAATATATTGTGTAATCATAAATTGAGAATTACTGGAAAAGATTTATATTTCTAATTAAAATTTTCGGTAAATTACATTAAACAAAACATATTTTTACAGAAATATATTGAAATTTCTAGACATTTTTAAAAGAAGCATTTAAAACTAAACTCCACATACCATATAAGTTTAACAATAAAGATAAAATATTCTATTATTTTTCAAAAAGTAATATATCTTGAATAAATTTCAAAACAAATTTTAACGTAAGAGAGGTCACGTTCCTAATATAACATTTCCTTCAATTTTGTTTTGGGAAGAATAGATAGTATGCCTCATACATACCAAATTATACAATCAAAAAATTAAATATTGTTGAAGTATTTTAATTTATCTCCTTACTTATGATTACAAAATATATATCTATGTATTAACCTAAATCCTAAATATGCGAGCTTGTTTGCATATTTATGTATATAATTCATTCTACAAAAACGTTACTTATTAGCACATGGTAGATAATTTCAGATTAATATTTTTCCTTTTTCTCATAATGTAGCAAATTAAAATATATATTGGATAAAAACTGATGATTTGTGATATATATATATATATATATATATATATATATATATATATATATATTAAATGAACTATGTTTTGGAAGGATACGTGTATACTTCCATTATATGGTACGCCTAATTTCCCCTAATAAAATCAGTGAGCGTATCTATCTATATAATCTCAAAAACTCAGAAACCACAGGGCGCAGGGCTACGAAATTCGGCACACTGGTTGCTTGTAGGGGGCCTTTGAACGATTGGGGCAAATAATTCTAAAATTTTAAATATATTTTTTTTAATGTTTTTGAAGACTTTTTGCCTTTTTTATGTTCAACCCGTAATCGTGCGAGTTCTAACCACTTGCAAATGTTTACTGCAATGTGAGATATACATATTAGGAACGACACGCTGGAATACGAAGAAGTTGTAGCGGGTATTACGATAATTCTTTTACCTCACATGCAAATAATTAGAGATTATTTCATTGCGCTTACCTTTTTTAAAACATAAAGAAAAACATTTTATCACAAACATCAACAAAACTTTTTATTCTATTTAGTCATTTATTCCAAAGATGTCGTTTTATCGTCTGCTGCCATAGCAACATGATAAATTAATTTTCATTAAAAAAATGCACAGTAGTAGAAAAATATTTTTCGCTAAAAAGAAAAATAGCTTTAGAAAAATATTTTTCTAAATCGAATAGTTTTCGAACAATTCAAAATTTTAACAATTCTTATTTCTTATTTAGATATTTTAAAATTGTTTATTTAATTGTACTTATTTTTATTTTTTATTTTGGTGATAGAACTAAATTCACGAATTCCTGTGCATAGAACGGGTTAAACAGCAAGTCTCCATTCATTTAGTGATTGTGATAAATATATTACTCATTCAATCATTCAATAGTGTATTTTTTCTCTGCATATTCTTTTATACATAAATAAATTATACTTTGAAAGAAAAATAATTATATTTAAACATCATGTTTGCATTTCTGTAACAAGCCATTCTTGTATCTGCGATTACCATAAAATAATATGCAATAATATCTAAAATATAGTAGCATTCGTCACCTAATAAATAATTTTTGAGGTAGGAGGCATCTCTTTCTTATTTCAACTATTAGCAGAAGTTGTTTCATTTCAGCTGTTAGTTTCACTGAAACAGAAATAGAAATGGTAGTGCACTTTATGTATACGATAATATTAATTTAAAATGTAAGAATTATATACAGGGTGAATTTTAATTAACCTACAACTGTTAACTGAAATAACTCTTGAGTCGTGGCAGATAGCACTACAAACATTCTTTTTTTTTTTTTTTTTTTTTTTTTTTTAAGAACGTGGAAAAGGAATTTAATGGATAAGGTCTTCAAAGTGAGAATCTTCAGAGGTGATACAGTAGCGCAATTTAGTCACAAAGTTGTCAGTAACAAAATCGAGCGTTTCTTTTTTCTATGCTTGAAAATGAGTCAGTCATGGAACTTTTGAGGCTAATAAGGTCTGTCGGCTTCTTTTTGTAAACCAAATCTCTCATATGACTCCAAAGATAGAAATCGTATGGATTCGTATCTAGTGACTAAGGTAGCCAATTTTCTTATCAGGTCTCTTACCAATGCTCTAGAAGCTAGAAGGCTTAGGTCGGTTTCTGAATGTTGAAGACCTCTTCCGTAGAAATAGTGTTGCATTTTCACCATGTAAATACCAATTTTTAACAATAAAAATACGATCTTCAGTTGAATAAGACGCTTTGGGAGACATTTTCAACATTACTTTAAACTGACACTAAACAAATTCCTTTTAGGCCCTGTATCACTGCACGCATTCGTGCCGCCATCTAGCGAGGCTCTGAGAAGTTATTTCAGTTTAAAGTTGTAGGTTAGATAAAAGTCACCCTGTATATAAAAAAAAATAAATTTTAACCAGTGGATTCGTGCGTGGCAATCTAACAATTCTTCGCAATTATTTGCATTTTTTAGATGTACACTGAAAGACAACTTATACCGACTTTATCTAGAATGAATAAACAGTCATTTTTTAAAATCCCTAAACTAGAAATATAGATTTCGGAGTTATGCGAATGAGGTAAACAAATAAAATGAATCGATGAAATGATCAACAAATTCTTGTCTATAGTTTTCTAGGTGATGAAATGATAAATTGTATTATGAATCGTTTGAATTGCGAGAAAGTATCACTTGATTTCTGGAAAAAAATCATAAAAAAGTGTTATAGTTACTAAAATTAACCTCTTGCGTTCACATTTATTTGCAGAGATTTTTAAATATGTTTGACCACTATAATATAGGAAACCGCTCTTGAATTTGAGTAGGGGAGACAAGAACTCTCTAGCAAAGGGAACTAGAATTTATAAGGATGACATGGAACTATTTTTTCTAGAGCCGCAATTTAGTTTCTAGATGCCAGTGGCAGAATTTGTCTCAGTGTAGGTTTAAACTTTTTAAGAAAAATTACAGGTGAAAATATCTGGAAACAACATTAGTGAAAACAGAATATCATCTCATTTATTCCAAAGTTACAGCAAAAACAAATCGAAAACAGCAAAAGGTACGCGCGAGGAAAAAAAAAATAATAATAACAAAAGTACTTTAACTGCACTAGAAGATGACGTCCACCGCTTCGGGTAAAGCATGGGACAAAGAAAATAAATGGAATACACTTAAAATACAATTTAATCAAAAATAAAAAAAGCATACATTTTAGGCTGCGCGTGCAATACCACTGCTTCTATCAATGGATGGTGTCTTTTTCTTCTAAACATTTCAATTTCGATTTCACTCATTAATCATAAATATAAAATAAAACTGTTCGGAATTCATCATACTTTTTTTTTATATAATCATTGCTGAGCATGTTATATTGCGGTATTTTATTTTTGTAGCAATATTGATTTGAGAAAAACCTTTTATTAAATTTATGAAAACTATGCTGATTTAATTTTCAATTAACTGCGATTTTTAATCAAAAAGCATGCTTTAACAAAATGTGAGTTAACTATATCAGAAACCGGTTAAAAAACCTTTTGAATGATACATCATTCGTTGTTGTGCGTTTTGTAAACGCATAGAAAAAGGGATGTTAATAGCAGGAATAAAATATATCATTCATATATGTAAAGTTTTTTTTTATATTTTTACCTCAAATTTCATAATTTATACTAAATAATCCAGGCAATCTGAAAAAAAATATTGTGTATTTGTATTCCTCGTTATAATATTATTAAATTAACCCTTAAATCCTTATAAAAAATAGCACCATACAATTGAAAGACTATATGACCACCCACATACAACTAAAAAGAGTTGAAAGATAAAATTTGGATATTAGTATAAAACATTTGGTTTAAATTTATTTATAGAAATTTTTGTACAAAAAAAAAAAACAACGGTTTCCGTAATGACCCATATACAGGGTGTTTCACTAAAAGACCAACATACTTGCAGGAGGTGTACAGGGCACAGAGACGATTTGGAATCACATAGCAATGCAGGGTCGAAAATGCTGTAGTTGCGAGCTATGGTTCAAAGAAGCAGAGAAAAAGAACAGAAACAGCAACATATTAATGGGACAGAACACATTTTATTGAAAGGTTGTACTACAGAAGATGTTCGAAATTACGACCAGAAGTCGTCTTCTTCTTCTGGGGTCAAATAAAGAGTGTGGTATACAAGATCCCCGTTTCTTCAATTGAAGACCTCGCCGATCGAAAATGTGTAGCTTCCGGGAGGATACGCGACACGCCAACAATCTTCCAGAGCGTAATGGAATCCGTGCAGCGCTGCTGTCAAGCCTGCCTGACGACTTCTGGCTGTAATTTCAAACATCTTCTGTAGTACAACCTTTCAATAAAATATTTTCTGTCCCATTAATGTGTTGCTGTTTCTGTTCCTTTTCTCTGCTTTTTTTAACCATAGCTCGCAACTACGGCATTTTCGACATTGCTTTGCTATGTGATTCCGAGTCGTCTCTGTGCTCCCTACACCTCCTGCAAGTTTGGCGTTCTGGTAGTGAAACACCCTCTATACGATTGTTTCTATTCTTATTGATGTGATGTGTAAATAGCGAGTACTTATTGAAACCAATCATGATAGCTCTGTTTTTCGTTATTTTTTTAAAAGTTAAAACAAAATCGCTTTCAAGGGATCTTGAATAAAAATTATCTAAGTTCTTAAATTTAAATTCTAGTTGAATTGATACAACTGTCAGCACAGATTTTGTTTTAAAATATTAGAACTTTTTGGGTTATATATGAATTGCTGATAACAAAAAAAAATCAGTTTTTTTCATATAAGCACTAGTTCTTCAGATACAGAGCATACGTCATGTACTATTGTTTGCACTGTTTTTACATCAGGCTAAAACTCAAGTTATTACTTACCCATCATACGTTGTATAGGGTAAATCTTGTAATCGTTTTGAAAATCGAAATTTTTTTTGACGGATTTACACGTTTCAGACACTGTAAATTCCGAAAAACATATTTAAAAAAAAATTGCCGTCCGTCTGTCTGTGTGTGTCTGTATGTGTGTCTGTGAACGCTCTATCTCCCGAACAAATTGAGATAGACTTGAAATTTGGTATGTACTTAGTACGTAATAAGGGGAAGAAGCTTATTTGATTTCAGTAACCTTGATTATCCGGAACTATATTTTTCGAACTCTCGAAATATTCGTTCTGATATAAGGTATGTAAAATTTTTCGAAATTGTTTATTTTAAGGAGTGAATATAAAAGACAATAAAAAAACATAAATTTGGCATATAGAATGAAGTCGATCGGATAATGAGTAGCCGAGATATTTGTAATTATATTTTCCATACTCTTCGATTTTTCATGACCCTGTATTTCATTCAAATTTCAATTAGAAGATATATTTTAATTGGAAATGAGAAGCTTAATCTGATGCAGTAAACCGTTAGTTAATAGGATTATCAATTTTGGAGTTATAAAGATGCTTCTTTTACGCAATTCAGTAATAGAGCATTTAAAGTTTAGGACGTCATCAAGCCTCGATTTTATTCGAATTGCAATGCATTTTATAAATAGTTTACACGGTTTATTTTCATATTTTATATTATGCATATCCATGATGTGTAAGTATTACGGTAGCCACCAACGACTAGTTTTCATGCAGTTTTTATATTATTATATTTTAAGCAAAATGAAAATATACTAAAGATACAAAGAAAGAAGTACAAAATGAAAACCTGTATATTTCTTTCTATTCTAAAAAAATAACCGATGCCACTGTCGCTCTTCTGTAATTAAATTTATTTTAACCGACTCTCTTTCTCGGCATATATTATAAAACTCTATTGTATATAAAATATTAAAACTGGTAGTTGAAAAGAGAAATATATACTAAAGAGGGTGAAGAGGAAAATTTTAAACGTAAGAATTATTTTAAGCGCTATTTACTGTTGAAATTGGTCAAACTAGTTTATTTTAAAAAGTTTCATACGATCAAAAACTCTGCTTAGGAATTTAACCCTCTTTCGCAAGCACGTACTTGACGAGATTGTCATGTACAGTATGCTTTATTAAAACATTATTAAATTATTTTTTTAAAGTTGTCAAATCTTCTAAGTATTGCTTTTAATTTTTAATTCAAAATTTCATTATCTGAAGAGAGATTTATTTCATATTTTGAAAATATTTTATCCCTTCTGTTGCCAGATAAAACAAAAAGTAAATAGTAATATTTCCAAACATCTTTCAATTGAAATATATAGTTACATGTAAATATTAAAAAAGAAAGAAAAATTTAAAATAAATTATTACGCGTAAAAAGTATTTAATGAGGCAAATTACGTCATATTTAAAAAAACCTAAATCCTTTTATTGCCAAACACTTATCAACTGAAAAATATATTTAAATTTGACTTTAAAAAAAGAAAGAAAACTTTAATTAAAATGTTACGTGCGAAAAGCATTAAATGAATAAAATTATGTCTTATTAAAACGATATATCCAAAACAAAGTATTTAAAGTGTTACACTTAATACAATTTTTTATATCGTCATAAAAGTAAATTTTTCTTCTCGATGTTTTTATAAAAGTCCGAGAGGTAGCGACATTTTTTACTTAACCATTTTATACTGGCGGATTTTCAAATGTGTGATAAATCTTACTTAATTAATCATGAAATAAGGCGTCAGCTCTCGCGACAGCGGTGAATGCGGTCTTGAGAAATGAAAAGTACCCAAAGTCAAAGGCAAATGAATGACAACCCGATTACAGAAGATGGCCACTGATCTTGAGGATATCATTCAACCATCCGTAATAGAGTTATATTATTTAAATAGATAATATTAGCGTGTTTTTAGAGCTTGCAGTGTCTGAACCGTCCTGGCGGGCCTAGATCTTAGAAGGCAGATATCCTAGTATTATATTTAAAAAAAAACTATTTTAAGATGAAAATTGTCCAAATAATTGACACAAACAAAGTACCTTTTGTGCTACTTTCTATACTTGGATCATAGAAACGAGACTTGATGTATTTAATCGAATAAAATTGTCTGAAACAGAGCCCTAAATAGTTCCAAAAATAGGCCAAAAAATTTAGGTACAACAGAAAAAATGTCAATTTTTTATTTTTATTATCTCCAATGATAGTAATGATATCATTCAATCTTCCGTAATAGAGGTACCTTTTTAGGTGCGTTCGTAATTGTATAAATACGTAGCACCTATAGTTGTCATCTGTTCCGTCTGCCCTCATATAACAGCGCAAAAACTACCCAACCAAATAATTTGAAATTTAATATATATAGTCTTTGCGGAATTCTGTAGAGTCATTTTAAATTTTATGAAAATCGAATCAAAACTTGAAAACATATTAATACAAATATTTATTAAGTAATTTGATTTTTTTTAAATCGGTACTTCTTTATTATAGCAGTTTCCGAAGATTAATCGTCAAGCGACCGAGATGTATCATTCTATTAATTCCTATCACACGTAATTAATTCAATGATATCACATGATAGGTAATGATACTAGGTTGCCATGGTAATTACGTCCTATTTAAAATGGAATCTTATTATTTCCGTATTACTGAATTTAAAAATTGAATTTGTATACTAAAATTGTTTAATTATAGTAATCCTATAATCTACCGACAGTTTTTGGATAGATGTTTCCGTAAAAATAGATATTAAATGGAAAACGTCTAAATATGGATTTCAAGTTCTGAAATGTTCAATGCTAGGCTTAAGTTTCCCATTGGCATATTTAGTAAATGTCAACAAGTGATAAAATGTTAGCAACTTATATAATGTACTTATTTTATTAAAGAAATTAATAATATCATAATAACATACGATATAATTCATTTCACTGAAACTAGTTATAGTACGAACGCACCTCATTTGTCATGTTTGATATACAATTTCCAACTAGTTTAAAAAAAGCAAATTAGCGTGTTTTTAGAGCTTTGGGTGTCTCAACGGAACTTGGAGAGGAAAAATCCTAGGATGCAGATATCCTAGTATTAAAAAAAAAAAAAAAAAAAAAAAAAAAACTAATTTAAGATGAAAATTATCCAAATAATTGACACAAACAATGCTTCTTTTGTGCTACTTTCTAGACTTGGATCTTAAAAACAACAGCTGGTGCAATCAATCGAATAAAATTGTCTGAAACAAAGCCCTAAATAGCCCTAGAAATATGCCAAAAAACTGAGGCACAACAGAAGAAAAAATGTTTTAATAACTCCAAAACTTAGTTATTAAAAACATTAAGTGCAAGAAAATTTAGAAGTTAATAGCGATTAAACACATTTATTGGGTAGGGGAGTGGGGCGAACACGTGTAAAAATAGAAATATTGTATAAAATTGTTTAATATACAGGTATTTGCAAAATGATAGGATTATATTTTCATCCTTTATTTAATGCATTTTCACTGTGCATTTGAAAGTACATCACTGATGAAATTCTAAAACTTATATCATGTTATAAAAGTAAACATGTCCCTTGAATAACGTAAACCGTCACTTTGATGTAATTAAACTTCATATATACGTGGTGTATTCTAGTTTCTATTTTATCAGTTGCGGTATTGAGATATATGAGTTTAATCTTACTACTCCGAAAGACATTAAACTCGCGATAAATTACATTTAAAGAACAGAACGTAGAAGGTTAAAGTAGAATTAATACGAAGTATACATGCCCGAAATAATTTTTATGGTTCAATATTCTCCTTTAAATCCTTTAAGCATCCCAATGTGTAAGGAAGTTAAATGGAAAATTAATACTTTGCACTTTGTAAGAGATTTGGTACTCAAACTTGAATAAATAACATTCTATGCAATTTGGAATTTGAAATGATAGAACATGATGAAATTTGTTATAAAAATTACCTGATATACCAAATATTTTGGAATATTAGTTGAATAATAGTTGAATATCATTCTAAACTTATTGAAAACATTCGTATTATTGCCGGAACGTCAGTGAAGGCTCACTGTGGACACGCGAAAATTTTTTGGTTTCTGTCTGTCTATCTCTTCCGCGATAACTGTCGTAAAAAACGTTCGATTAGGTTGATTTTCGGTGGGTATGTTGGTGAGGTACCCGAAATTAGCTGTATAGATTTTAGTTACATTTGGCTCATTCGTTCGGAAAATATAGAACATTTCTTTTTAGGTAATAATACTTTCCTATGGGGATACAGACGATTTTTTCAAATTTCACTTTTATCTGAAATGAAAATGAAATATTTTCATAATGGGTTTAGACGTAAAATTATGAATGCTAAATTTTCGATATGGATTTCCAATAGTTTTAAAACTTTGCCGAGAAATTTGATAGAACTTAAAAATTAATTTCTTAAAATATTTAAAATGTTTTTGCATCTGTTCCGGAAATATAAACATCTTATTTTCATATTTTTTACAATTTTTAAAAGCGTTTATTTTTACTTACCACTTTAATTTATTCGTTTCTTAGCAACCGTATTTCAAAGAGTATAAAATATTAAAATTCAAGGAACTTGCACTATTTTAGTAAAATATTTTTTTTTTATGAATACCGATTTTTAAAAATTAAAAGAATAAGCAGTTCATCAGCATTTCGGAATATCATTGTATAACACTTTGTTTAATTTAAGAATTCCAATTTCTGGAGCATTCGAAGAATTTTAGATGCTTATAAATATACATGCAATTGAAAGAAATAATAATTGCGGATTGTACGATGTTAAATGATATCAAAAATGAGATTTAAAAAAAAAATGTCTTGCAGAGCTGACGTTGAGGCTCCTGATCTGCAGATTTACTAGTTATTATTTTTTGTAATATCTAATGAACTCGTTAAATGTTTGAGTGTATATAAATCCGAGTTGAAATTTAAATTGTCTGAAACAGAGCCTTAAATAGTCACAGAAGTAGGCCACAAAACTGAGGCACATCAGAAAAAAAAAGTTTTGTTAACTCTTGGAATAAATTCCTAAACTTTCTAAAACCGAAACTATTATTTATTAAAAATTTAAGTGCAAGAAAATGTAGCAATTAACAGTGACTAAACACTCTGTAACGAAATTAAATTTACTTTCTCAATATAGAAATTATGAGGTAATTTAAAACTTTGAAATCATTAATTATACTAATTATAAAAATGAAATGATTGTCATTGATATCTAAGGTCCTAAATTAAAAAAATAATTCAGAATAATAAGTAATTAAAAAAATAATTCATATTTTCGTCAATAGATAGCGAGGCAGACTTCTCAAACTCTAATGATGCTGAAATAAACAAAAAAAATCGAAGTGAAAACTTTGAAGCTTATATGATAGGTGGGTAGAATAGAATAAAGAATAAAAATTACTTTTATAGTGTTAGTTTAAGCTTTCTTACTATTTACAAAATTCTAAAATATTTGTAAAATACAAACATCAAACGCTTGCTATTAACGTATATTTCGTTTAATTTTAATATGAGCTATTTTAAAAACTACATAATAAACAATTCTCGCCGTTTCGGCTATTCTTCATAGCCATCTTCAGGAGAAAATTCTCATGAAAACAAACAGCTAAAAATTAAATACGTGTTACATAATTTATTAATTTTTAGCTGTTCGTTTTTATGAGAATTTTCTCCTGAAGATGGCTATGAAGAATAGTCAAAACGTCGAGAATTATTTATTCATCTAGTTTTTAAAATAGCTCATATTTAAATTAAATGAAATATACGTTGAAAGCAAGTGTTTGATGTTTGTATTTATATTAGCAACGTAAAGTCCTTATTAATTGTTTTTAAAATATTTAAAATTTAAGAACTACCATATATGAATGTCACTTCTTTTTATTGATTATAGTTGTTCATCTTTATATTTATCAAAAATTTAAATTTCGACGTCATTTTCTGATGATCCTGTTTAATTTTTTTCATGCCATTTATTTTTCACGTTAAATACTGTCTTCCGCAGTCTAAGGTCGAGCATGGAATAGTTCAACAGTTTTTGTATATATTTAAGTACATTATAAATAATTCTGAAGAAAAACTTACATAGTATTAAATAAAACTTAGCTTTTAATGTAAAATTTAAATTAGGGTATGAGATTGAAAAAGAGTTCACGTTTAAAGTTTGTTGAATATAATTTATTTATAGAAACATGAAAGGGAATTTAGTTTATAAAGGTAACAGAAAAAAATTTGATCTTGCTTAAAAGTAGAATTTTGAAAATATAAAATAAAAATAATTAACGCACTTTTATTGGAATTTCCATGAAAAATTTAATACACATGACAAGGTAGCTTCTACGAAACTGATTCTATTCAGCTACCATCAATATCTATATTTATATATATATATATTAGAACATTACATGAAATTTTTATAAGAGAAAGTTATGCTCATAAAAGTTTTGGAAAAAGCAATAATTTTTACTTCGGAAATTAATCACGTTTTCTCATTTATTCAGAATGACATTGATAGAGTAGTATAGAAAACAGAAAAGTAAAAGATTGATTGCATTTCAGAGAGCTGTTATTAACTATAAAATTTTGTCTTTCCATTCCAAAGTATTGCTGTAAAAGAACTAAAGTTATCAGTGATTTTTTTAGATTGAAAAATTCTTTCTTCCTGTTAAAAATAAAATAAAAGGAGTGTTTTGAAGTGATGACATTAATTACCGTCATTTTCCAAATATACAGGTTATCCCAAAAATAATGTCTTTGGCTTTTATTCCTTAAATATTGATCATAAACATATATTTTAAATTACAAACTTACGCAAAAAGACGTACAGAATTTTATGAAATCCTTTAACATTTTCATGGCATTAAATTTGAAGAAATAAAAACATTAATTTTCAATACGGACCGCGTACAAAAAGTTTCCCCAAGGAGTAAAATGTGTTCCATACACTAATAAGTTCATGTATAATTACACAATTATTATTTATTTATGCAATCATCGTTTTCATTCGTAATTTATGTACGATCCCTGAAACGGGATCATCCGACATGATTTTTCCCCTTTGCGAACTCTTATCCAGGAATGGAAAAGTGTTTTAAGAAGCATTTATGTATTTTCATATATCTGCGAATTTCATGATAAAATGCTGAAATTTTGTACATGACCTTATTAGTTCATGGGGCACATTTACTCACTGGGAAATTTTTTGTACGAGGACCGTATAAAAATAAAAAAATTGTATTTCTTCAATCCCCAGAAAATTTTAATCGATTTCACAAATGTACTCTTTTTTTATGCAACCTTGCCATTTATAATATATGTCTGTGATCAATGTTTAAGGCATAAAAGCCGAGGTCAATGTTTTTCGAATCCCCGTGTATTATCATATTGCGCAGCACACTGTAAAACTAGTCGTTGGGGGCCACCGTAATACTTACCCATCATGGATATGAATAATATAAAATATGAAAATCAAACAAGCGCAAACTATTTATAAAATTCATTGCAATTAGAATAAAATCGTGCCTTGATGACGTCATAACTTTAAATGGTCTGTTACTGAATGGCGTAAAAGAAACATCCTTATAACTCCAAAATTGATAATCATATTAACTAACGGTTTAATGCGTCAATTAAGCGTCTCATTTTCATTTGAAATATATCTTTGAATTGAAATATGAATGAAATACAGTGTCATGAAAAATAGAGAATGTGGAAAATAGGATTACAAGTATCTCGGCAACTCATTATCCGATCGACTTAATTCTTTATGCAAAATTTATGTTTTTTATTGTATTTTATATTCACTCCATAAAATAAACAATTTCGAAAATTTTTATATATCTTTTATCAGAACGAATATTTCGAAATGCCGAAACAAATAGTTCCGGATAATCGAGGTTACTGAAATTCAGTAAGCTTCTTCTCATTATTACATACTAAGTACATACCAAATTTCAAGTCTTTATCGTAATTTGTTCGAGAAATAGAGCGTTTACAGACACACAGACACGCAGACAGACGAACACCAAATATTTTTTTCTAAAAATATGTTTTTCGGAATCTCCAGTGTCTAAAACGTGTAAATTCGTCAAAAAAAAAATCAATTTTTAAAACGATTACAAGACCTTACCCTATACTACGTATGATGGTTAAGTGAAAGATACGGAATTTTATGAAATAGAATAAAATTTTCTGGGGATTAAATTTGAAGAAATACAAAATTTAAATTTTTATACGATCTCCGTACAAAATATTTCCCAATCTGTAAAATGTGCCCCATACACTAAGAATGTCATGTACAAAATTTCAGCATTTTATTATAAAAAGTTGCAAAGATATGCTTAAACAAAGTTCGTAAGAGGTTAATCATAAATATATGGCGCAATTTTTATTTATTTATATAATCATTGTTTACGTTCGTAGTTTTTGTACGACCCCTGAAACGCGATCATCCGGCATAATTTTTCATCTTTTCGAACTCATACCCAGGCATCGAAAAGTGGTTTCAGTAAACATTTACGTATTTTCATATCTCTGCGACTTTTTATGATAAAATGCTGAAATTTTGCACCTGACCAATTAGTGCATTTTACTCATTACCATTATAAGTAATAAACTCGTTTTGAAACAAGCACTTATCAGAACGGGTTTTTAAATAAATGAAAACTCAAACATTTTCACGTTCTCCTTTGCTGGTAGCGCGAAGTTGTCGTGGCGCTACTATCACTATAAAGTTAAATAGCGTCACAGCACTCAAGGTCACTGGACATCACAGCATGTGACTTTTCTTTTGGGGCTTTGTCAAGGACAACGTGTATGTGATACCGCTACGACGTAACTTTCAAGATCTTATTCTTACTCATATGTAATGCTTTGAACTTAATAATATTTGACATGTACGAACTATAGACTATTATCTGTACACTGTCCGCGTGACTAGAATAAGTCATATATAACATTTAAAATGCAATAAATTAAAAACGCTTGGGTTTTCTTTCATTTTAAACCGTTTTTGGTAAGTGTATATGTTTCAAAATGAGCTTATTATAGTACTTTAAATAACCGTACATCATTTTGAATAACCCTGTATTATTAGGATTCAAAAACCGCATCCAAGAAACACAAAAAAGGACATAAAATTTCGTGATTAAATAAATTTGCTGAATGCCATTAATTTAATTGTAATATGCTCTAAAATCACCGATTTATTCAGCAAAGGGTTTCCATACACGAGTGCATTTTACAAACTAATGAATGAAAATAGAAAATGTTAATATGTAGCAATTACATTTGCTTCTCCTTGGAACTTTAAAAATCATATTTTAAATCCCAATTTTTGACTTTCTAAAAAGGATCATTATGGTTTTATTAGATAATTAGGTGTTTAAAAATACCACAATTTTGTTCAGTAACCATGCAGATAAAGTTTAATGGTGGAAACATCTGTACATTAAAATGCATAAATTTTGTAGCGAAATATTTTAATGTATATAAAAATAAATTTCAATAAATAATTTTATTGATTATTAATTATTATTGATTATTGATTATTTTATTGATTATTTTTAATTTTATTTATTACACGAGCTGAAATTCACACACATATATATATATATATATATATATATCATTTGTCAAACTTACATAAATCGTCATTTTTAGGGTTTCGTTTATCTCACTAAACCCTATTACTGCCGCTTCGTTGTCTGTCCGTCACAGAGCCATTCTCAGAAACTATGTGACTTATAGAGTTGAAACTTTGCGTATATATAGCTGAACATCAGCTATGAAGCTCAAAATATTAAAATTTGAAAAAATCTATTATTTTAATAAATAGAGATAAAAAACCAAAATTCTAACACTCTTTTACTATTAAATTTAAACATGTTTCGTTATAGCAATTGCCAAAAATAAAAAATCCACAATAAAATTCTTTCTACAATAATTAATTTTCTATTGGACGTGAAAAATGAAAATGAAATAAAAAGTTTGACCAATTGAAAAAAATAAAAAAAGATAAGTATGAAATAAAATTGATTGACGTCATAGTGGTAATAAAACGAAAAATTTCTAAGATTTCTCAATAATACAAGGAGTATGAGTATGTGTATGTACACAAAACAGATTAATATCACATTATTAGAGAATTAAAAAGTAAATCTGACGTCATATTGGAAGTTTAACGAATTTTTCAAATGTTTGAAAATAATACAAAGCGAGTATCGATATGAGTAATAGAGAATAGTAAATATATGAGTTTGAGAAACATATTGAATCGTGATAAAAATCCGATTATGGAAATATTCGCATATTTTAACATTTTGAAGGTGTAGAACATGTTTAATTTTGAAATTATTTTTTTTAAATATCGCATTTAGTCCGCATGACAGATATTATTATGACAGAATAGCCCGCAATTGGGCTGGTTTAGATATTCGAAAAAACGAAAAAATAGACCGGTAAATTTTTACTTTATAAAAAACATAACTTTTTTTCGTTTTGTTGCTAAATGAAATTTATTTGGATTTATTAAAGAAAGAATAAAGTGTTTTGAAAGGAATATTAAACGAAACCCTTTGAGCGATCTTCGATCACACTTACCCACTTCTTATGTAATTTCTATACATCATTTTAATGAAGTGCAATTAGTACTTTGATGATGTGTAACTTTCACATATGTGTTGGTTGCCTAAATGAAAAACCGTGTTAAAAGAAATTATTATTATTATTATTATTTTTTTACTTTTTATGTTTATAATTATAAAACATGTTTTAAAAGAACTGTCATTGCGAATGTTCTTCCTTTAAGTATTGAAATAATATATATATATATATATATATAATTGCACAGTTTGCGTAATTTTTACAAGGTGAAATAACCTTTCATCTGTACAGTATGATATATATTTTTTATATTAAAAATTTTGTTTTATACGAAAAAAATTAATTCTAATATACATTCTAAAAGGCTTCGCCTGATAAGCTGGCCGTTTTCTTCAAACAGACCTTCAATCCAACAAAATATATCGATGAAAATGACCTTGTGTTCTAAAATCAATATGGATCTTCAACTAGAAAGTCCTTCCGCATTGCTGAAAAAGACAAGAAAGCCATTGTGCTATTATATTTTCTAATGCGCAAACAAAATTTGAGCTGCTAAAAAACAACAACACTTTAGTTGATAACTTATATTAGAATTTGGAAAAGAACGATAGAACGATATAAAATGTTCTAAAATAATTTCGAAAAAGCTGTCTAACTAAGAATTAAAACAAACCAACTAAATAAACCCATCCCGCAGACCTTTTAAAACAGGCTAATCTTTCGTAATTGGTTTTACAAGATTATAGAAATTTCCCTTATAATTATATAACTATGAAACGCAGAACGATGTGCAATATGCGAAAATCATCCCCGATATATTTTCTACCTAACAATGCATGTTTCATCAATATCCATCCAGTAGAACTTTTAAAAAAAGCTAATCATTCATAATCGGGTTCACTTGATTATAGAACATACCCTTATTTCCTTAACTAAGCAACATAGAACCTTATATTATATACTAACATCTTTCCTGATAAGTTATCTATAATAGTGCAAGTTTCATCAAAATCCATTCAGCAGAACGTAAGTTATAAGCAGCCGGAACGAGATTACCAGTTGCATTTTATATACCGGGTCATCGAAAAAAGCTGGACAGATTCGGAAGAGTCATAACTCTAAAAGTAATTGAGTAAACGCAGTTATTTTCTGTCCAAAGTGCTCGACAATTATCCAAGATTTGTTAGATGTAGCTGTTTTAAAGTCGTGACATTCCGACGACGACGCGCAGAATCGACGATCTGAAAATACAAATCTCGCCACACATTCGCATTTTTCTTCGATGATTCCGGAGTGGAAAGCGTATAAGTCTAAAACTATTGGAAACATGGGAAATATGTCAATTAGAAAGTTCTTCAGCGTTGTCGATTTAGTGGGAAAAGATCCACTATGTACACAAATAGCACAAGCAAAAAGGGAAAATTGCGAATGTGTGGTGCGATTTGCATTTTCAGATCATCCATTTTGCGCATCATCTGAATGTCACGACTTTAAAACAGCTACATCTAGTAAATCTTGAATAATTTCCGAGTACTTTGGAAAGAAAATAATTGCCTTTACTCAATTATTTTTAGATTTACGTTTCTTCCAAAACTGTCCAACCATTTTCGACTATCCTGTATATAGTAGATACAAGTTACTTTACAGAAATAACTTTATACAGTATCGGAATCATTAAATCCAATGCATATTTAATGAAGAATGTTATGGAATTTTTTACACGTAAAGAATATAAACCACTTTATCAGCATTTTATTTCACGCTAAAAAGTCTTGATTTCCTTATCCTGTTATATATGCATTCCTTTTGATATTTTATACCATTCTCTTTTTTTTCATGTTTCCTATAAACCGAATCGCTTTTAAAGAGGTATGCAACTTATTCTGCATATAAATTGCATATAAATTGCATTTCTTAGTTTCCTATATTGCGTTTTGAAACTTACTTTGAAGTTAGAAATGAATATCAGGTTTCCGTATAAAGTAAAATTCTAATCTGGTTTGTAAAGCAGAAAGTATATAATATGAAAAATAATGAAAAAAATTTAAAATTTGAATATATTCCGTATGATAAAAATATTTAATGCAAATACACCTTACTTATTCTATAATTATTGAATCATGAACTACTAAGTTATCTTTGTTACGAAACATTAGACTTCTGTATATTTGAAATAATTAGAAAAATAAACATTTACAAAATAATACGATATAAATAATACTTGAAACAAAATTATATATATATATTTTACAATATAAGAATATATTAATTCAGACACAAATAAATAAAACACCCAACATGAGTGAAGAATGTACCTGGGCCAGGACTCGAACAAGATAACTTCAGTGTAACGTGCTGCTGCTCTGATCACTGATTGATTGATTGATTGATTGATTATATGATGTCCAATTATCTACACGAGGGCCGGAGGGGGGGAATGCCTTCCGTGGGGGTCTTTCTAAGTGAACCTGACCCATTTTTATGGCAAGGTTCGAAGAAAACCACGGAAAACTCCGAACGGTTAGGTCGACGAGCACGACAGGGGTTTGAACCTCCCGTCTACCAGCTTTGAGAGCAGAACCTCTCAGCCACTGGTGAGGCCACTCTGATCACTAAGCCACCATGGTGGATATTCTAGCCAGGAAATATCTCACATTTGACAATGTGATTTTTTTCACTCATGTTAAATTATTGTATTTAATTGTGTGAATTAATATGTTCTTACATTGTTCTTTTTATCTATGATAGCAGTGAAATTTAATTATCAACAAATATCAGGTATATACAGAATTAATTTCAAGGATAACGAAGGAAAAGCTATTTCATATATAGGTATGACAAAAAGAAAAATTGAAGACAGAATGAAAGAACACATAAGAGATATAAACTTAAATCAGCCACTGCAATAGCCAGATTAAACAACAAATATCCCATTACAATAGACCTCCATATTGTTGAAAAATTAGCCAATTATAATAGTTATATAACTACGCATTACAGAGGAGAGCCATAGAAATATTTACATCAAATTCAGAAACATGCAATGATATGGTGCACGCAAAAATAGATAACATATGGCGCCATATGTTATTAGGAAAAATAAAAATGGGGGTTTTCAACAGATTGACTGACGAAGCAGAAAGCATAACACCAGTGACTAAAGAGAGCGACAGGTGAACATGTTTTTACTGTTTTACAATTTTTAACAGATTGACTAGTTTTGTGTAGTTTTAAAAGCATTTTTAAAGACTTTTAGACATTTACACTGCTTGTTTATGTGTTTTTAAATAAAATAATGTCTGTAAAAATGGGTAGTACAAAGAATTATTATTATTATTATGTTCTTAAATTGTAAATAGCAATAATCAAACGTATTGTTTATGTGCTTTAATATGCAATTACTGATCGATGCGTAATTGTTAATTCATCGTTGCTATAGCCATCTAAAGCTGCATGATTTTCTGGCCGGTGACTCTTTCTGACAGGTATAAATATAAGCGATTACAGTGTTAGGACATCCACCAGCGTGGCTCAGTGGTCAGAGCAGAAGCACGTTACGCTGAAGGTCCCGGGTCCAGGCCCAGTTCAATTTTTTACTCATGTTGGGTTATTGTATTTAATTGTGTCTGAATTAATGTGTGCTTATTTGGTGAGTACTATATTTTAATAACACTATAATACAAAAATATTTTTTAAGAATGAAAATAAATAAAACAGACCTCGTGTGATTGATCTGCAAATATTGCCCTTATATTAACTTACGTTATACACCTAATTATATATCTTTGATATTTACCCAACGTGGGGAGTGCAATGTTGGAAACCACTGCTTTAAAGGTAGCAACACTAACACAGTATACTCAAGACTGATTTACGATATTTTAATTGGGAGCAGGTAAACGCAACAGTAGATTATTTTTATAAATATCCACATATTATAAAATGGCACAGAAAACATTTTATTCGAAGGTTGTACTACAGTCGATGTTTAAAATTACAACTAGAAGTCGTCAGGTAGGCTTGACAGTGGCGCTGCATGGATTCCTTTACGTTCAAGAAGATTCCTGACGTGTTGCGTCTCCTCCCGGCAGCTACATATATTCGATCGGCGAGGTCTACAACTGAAGGAACGGGGATATCGCACACCAAACTCTTCATTTGACCCCAGAAGAAGAAGACGACTTCTGGTCGTAATTTCGAACATCTTCTATAGTACAACCTTTCTATAAAATGTTTTCTGTCCCATTAATGTGTTGCTGTTTCTGTTCTTTTTCTCTGATTCTTTGAACCGTAGCTCGCAACTACGGCATTTTCGACCGTGCATTGCTATGGGATTCCGAGTCGTCTCTTGTGCCCCCTACACCTCCTGCAAGTTTGTGGGTCTGGTAGTGAAATACCCTGTAGTAGCCCTAGTATGGGCATGTTCTCAGAATGAATGAGAAGTGCCTACCAATAGTGGAGCGTGAGAGGTAAACGAAGGAGGTGCACGGCAAGGATTAATTAGAAAAAAGTTATTTAAATAGGAATGCATTCATAAAAACACAGAATTGCTAAATGGTAAACGAAACAAGAACCTTTATATGCACTTGTATAAATAAAAATATGATGATAAAAACATAAAATCTACGTTTCGAACTGCTTTTGCAATTGTCTACGGGATGAAATAGGATGTTGTTGTGATATAAATCTCTAGAAACGAAAGCGTGTTGTATGAGAGGCAATTTATTGGGTCTTGACCAATTACATGATAATTACACGACCAAATCTATTTTAATACTTGGAATTTTTTACATAGAAAATTTCGCATGCCTTGCATTCATAATATTTAAAATTTTAATTGTTTAAAAGGCGTTCAGCCAACGTAGTGAAAAAGTATCCAAGCCGGCACTCGAATCCGGGTCATCAGTATAGCGCACTGACGTTCTACCAACTGAACCACTTGGAACGACACCCTGCCTTGCACTTCTCACTATTCCATGTTGGCAGAGCCACAAACGCAGCATAAGATTGAATAGTTTTCCGTGAGCCACCAACCTTAGGGTAAACACAAAACTAAAAAGAATAATTGGATAAATTGAGGTAATTGAACAAATCTATTTTAATATTTGTAAATTTTTCCATAAAAAATTTCTCACGCCTTGCATTCATAATATTTTAAATTTTAATTCCTTAAAATGAGTATAGCCAACATAGTGAAAAACTACGGCTGTATGCGCTTTTCAAGCAATTAAAATCTGAAATATTATGAATGCAAAGAGTGAGAAGTTTTCTATGGAAAAATTTCCAAGTATTAAAAAAATATATATTCCATTATCGATGCTGGATTCTCTTTAGTCTCGTGTTTGTCCTAAGGTTGGTGGCCCACGGAAAAATATTCCAACTCATGCTGCGTTTGTAGTCCTGCCAACATGTGATAGTGAGAAGTGACAGGCTGGGTGTCGTTCCAAGTGGTTCAGTTGGTAGAACGTCAGTGCGCTATACTGATGACCCAGGTTCGAGTCCCGGTTTAGATACTTTTTCCCTATGCTGGCTATACTCCTTTTAAGCAATTGAAATTTGAAATATAATTACATGACCAATTACAATCATGTAAATTGGTCAAGACTCAACTAATTGTCTCTCATACAAGACGCTTTCGCTTATAGACTTCTAGATCGCTTCAGCGTCATATTTTATCTTGATGACGATTGCAGAATCAGTTCCAAATGTAGATATGATTTTATCATAATATTTATTTATACAAGTGCATATAAATGTTCTTGTTTTGTGTACCATTTAGAAATTTTATATGTTTTTATGAATATATTCCTATTTATAATATTTCATGGTGCAATTCTCTAACGTGTGTTAATGGAAGAAAATGATTGAAGAATCGCTAAAGTATTTCAAATTAAGTGATGTCCTGGACAGTGAGGGATGGTTAAAGAGCCTTGAACAATATTTTTTCTCGTCGAGAAAACCAATGGAAATTCCTAAGGAAGGATAATTTTTTTATAATATTTTACGTAATATGCGTCTCATACGTAAAAACTCATTTGATGGTATCGTCTCTCACAAAACGGAACTTTGTTGTTTGTCATATCCTAAAATTCTGATTAAGTCTTATCATTTCCTGCAACTCTTTCATTTTGTGTTTATAAAGTCTGGGGTTTACCACAAATCAAAAATGAATGTAGTTATGTTCATTTTAGTTTTTTATATTTCGTATTTGTCAAGAGTATCTTCTGATAAAATCTATATTGTTTTTAACAAATTGTTCTCGGATGCAATTATTTAAAAGTATTACTTTGTGCTTAAAAAGTCATCCGGTTTATGGCGAATCAAAAATGTGTAGAGTTATAATTATTTTAGTTTTGTTTAGTTCATATCTGTCAAACGTATCCTCATATGAAGTAAAATAAATTATTTATTTATAATTTTTTTATTAAATTTTCCTTGAATGTAAAATATGTAAATGTATTATTTTTATTTTGGTTTGATTAGTTTGTGTTTGTAAATATTATCTTCTACTGAAAATGATAAGGCTAAAATAAAGTATGTATATCGTTTTAAATAAATTCCAAAACAGTTGAAAAGTTTAATATGAATATGGTCTGTCTGTCTGGCCGTCTGCCCGTACTCCCCTCGTAAATATACTCTGAGTGCTATGTAATTTTATATGTCATTGAAGTTTACTATAGAATGTGCAGTATGTAAAATGAAGTATCTTGATTTTATCAATTATGGCATTAATTATTTTTAGAGACATATAAAAGTTTTTCCTTACATTATGGTCTATTAGGAAAAATCGCTTCCGGTGCATTTTGTTGATACTGCGATAGTTCAAACGTAATCAGATTGATATGAAACACTGTGGTGGAATAAAATTTGCCTAATCAGGAGTATATAATAAATAGCATTTATAGTTCGTTTACAGGGACGCACAAAAACAAAATCGTTTTTGAGGCATTTTAATGATTTTATTGTATTTGAAACGTAATGAAATAAAAAAAATCACTGACGGTTCAGCCTACAGGCACAGGTAGATTTCTAAAACGCAGACCGTGGGACGTCTGTTTATGGAGAATTTTAGAAAAATGATATTTTTGCCATGATGCGGCAGTTGGGGTTGCCCACTTCGAAATCTACCTGTGTTAGTAGGCAAAGCCGACAAGGATTCTTTTTTTAATTCTTTTTTTTAATATATTTTTTTCTAATATATTTTTTTTATTTAATTAATTAAATTAAATTAAATTTTATTTTATTTTTTGTTGTAAGGGTTGGTCCTATAAAATACTTGTCAATATAAAAGTTGCAGATAATATTAAGAGGCTGTATAATAAATTTAAGCAGATTAGATATCTTCTGAATTGACGAAGTTATGAATTTTTTTCTTCTGAAACCCACATTCCCCCCCCCCCACCCCCACCCAATTGAAGACCTTTTTAAAGATATCAAAAATCTGTCATAACATAAATTTTCGCCCTTTTCCTAGAAGTAATAATAACTTTAAACGGATTCTATACGTATCATAATTAAGACGTTATGGGGTTTTATCTGTTTTCACAACCCCCCCCTCCCCATTCGGCTCCCCTTTGTCCGATTTTGCCTGTTAACGAACTTGACCGAGATTTTATGCCCCTTGATTTTATGTATCAGTTTGGAAGAGAATTGTGCAGAATTATTGAAGTTATCGTGTCCATAAAAAAGTGATATAGATAGATAGATAAATTTTTGAATTGGGGGGGGGGGTTGCGTTCTGGGAGTCATGATCGGCGTAGATCTGCAAAGATTTTTCAGAATCTCAACATAGGGGAGAATGTAATAGGTAGTGTTTCTTACGAAATCTACCTAAAGGAACACAGAGGTGATCTACAATATGTTTCCAATAGTTAATAGAGAGCATAGCTTTTACATTTAATTTACAGAGACGGCCAGAGTATTTGGCTAAAAGTACAGGACTGACTATGATAAAAAATTGTTGGAATTGGGTTTTATGCTGAAATATGCATGTTTAAACTTATCTAATTTTTAATGTATTACCTAATGCGTATAAATCCTATAGCTTATATACAGGGCAGCACCAAAGGATTTACCCGCAATAACGGATATGCACAACAACTGCTGAATTTGGATTTTTATTGACATTTGTGTTTTTTAAATTGCTTATTTAGATATGCCATTGTATGAAAAAAATGAAATTTCTTAATAGTATTCAACTTGTGATAGAAAGTGTTCCATAATCTATGCCTGATTTTTCGTTCTTGTTTAATTAATTTTCGCTGTTTGCGAGAAATTAAATATTATATGCAGTGAATTTTCTAAATTAATATTTAGACTCAACTTTCAACTTAATACCATACTTTAAACAAACTTAACCCTTCCGTTCCCAAATGTGTTTTAGAAATTAAATTTTCTTTTTTACAGCTGTAGCTGTTCCTATTAACATTTTCTGACATAGTTGAAAAGTGTTTATGAATTCGGCTTGTCTGTCTGTCTGTCTATCTGCCGTCTGCCTGTCCATCCTCTAAATCACGTAAATATAATCGGATTGTCATACAATTGATATATGTTATTCAGGTTACTATGACATGTTCGGTATTCAAAATAAACTGTGTAGCACTGTGTAGTTTTTTTACAGGGGTACTGAAAAGAATTTCGTTATTTACGGTCTATGGAGGAAAATCGTTTGTGGTTATTTTAATAATGTTTCACAATTTCAAGCATATTTAAATTGATATATGTTACTAAGGTGCATTACAAGAGGCTCACTGTAGAATATTGAGTATATAGCAGTATAGCATTCATCGTTCATTTACAGGGACACACAAAAGAATTTGGTGCTGTCTGTAAACAATAATTGATGGAAGTGCTTTATCAGTTGCTGAACGCGTTTTTAACACTTTCCAACCTAGTTGAAAAGTGTTTATGACTACGGTTTGTCTGGCCGTATGGCCGTCTGCCGTCTGGCCGTCTGTCCGTGCTCTAACTCCCGTAAATATGCTCGGATTGCTCTGCAATTTTTATATGTCATAGTCGTTATCTATAGTATGTTCCCTATTTCAACGGAAATGTGTAGCACTGATAGTTTTTTTACAGGGAGACTCAAAAGAATTCCGTTACATTGTGGTCTATGGGGAAAAATCATTGACGGTTTATTTAAATAATGTTTCACTATTTTAAACGCATTGAAATTTATATATATCACTAAGGTGCATTAGAAGAAGCTTAATATGGAATAGGGTGTGCATAGCACTTATAGTTACTTTACAGGGACAGTCAAAAGAATTCTGTTACATTACGTCTATGGAGAAAAATCGTCTGCGGTTTATTTAAATAATGTTTCCCTATTTTAAACGCATTGAAATTTATATATATCACTAAGGTGTATTTCAAGAGACTTACTACAGAATAGTGTGTGTACAGCAGTCATCGTTCATTTACAGGGACGCACAAAAGTTCGCGAACACATTTCCGTATTATTTAACTCCAGACGGAAAATTTTAAACTGTGCTACGCGTTTCCTAACTGAACTAAAATTTGACATCCTATGTAGTATATATACAAATCTATAGATCCTATACAGGGCTGAATAAAAGTATTCGGATTACTTAGATATTATTTTTTAGCTTATTAAACGGTATGATTTGTAAAATTATTTTGGAAGCGTTGGAAAGTGTTACATAATCTATGCTTGACGCATGATTTTTCGTTCTTGTTTAAATTTAACTCCAATTTTGCCTAATACTTGGTGTGTATAAAATCTATAGATTATATACAGGGCAGCATAAAAGTGCTCGAGAACATTTCCGCTTATTGCCGGATATTCCAGAATAGGAATTTTAAACTGCACTACGCGTTTTCTAACTGAACTCATTTTTTTTTCATTCTATGTAGTACATATGCAAATATATAGTTCATATGCAAGGCTGCACAACAGAGTTCTAATATTTTACCGAATATTGTTGGTAATTCTTTAATTTGGGTTTTTAAATGTGTTATGTGTTTTCCAAATCGTTTACTTAGATATCATTTTTCCCCTAAGTAAACAGTAAGGATTTGTAAAATTATTTTTGAAGTGTTGGAGCGTGCTACATAATCTATGTTTGACGTATGATTTATCATTCCTCTTAACTAATAAGGTTTCTAAATAAGAAAAAGTTCGCAAATTTTGATACCTTTTTTAATGATTTTTTATAGTAATACACACTGCAGTATGCATTGCACACTGAAGTAATAATATCTTGACAATTTTCAAGCCCGAGACATTTAAAAAAAATTTTTAATGTCGAGAGCAAAATGTCAGTACCGAGTTTATGTCAAACGGTCACAGGGAAGTTTAAAAGTTATAATACGCATCTGGTTATAACAGCAAATGTTAATTAGATATAAACAGCTTCATAAGTTCTCCAAGAAGTCAACAGACAAAGATCTTGGTTGTGTCGATTTTTTCTTGAATAACGGTTTAAATAAGTTAAAAACAAACAAAAGGTTTTTTTAAACATTATTTTATAAGCATTCAATGTTTATTAAAAAAAAAATAGGCCCAATTTCATGACTGCAATTCATGTTGTTTCAAAATTATTTCTGTTACAATATGTTAATTTTGGGTGAGGACCGATTATGATAATTTTTCGCATTGATGTACGCTTGGAAGAGACTTCGAACGAGTGATTTTTTTAAAAATATATATAGATTTTACTATATTTCTTTTTTAAGATATGGCAAAAATTAAACAAAAAAGCATTATTTAAATATATGTTCAAATTATCTAAATTCTTTGCTCATATTTTCATATTCACGATAGGGCAAAAATGAAAGAAAAAAAACATTGTTTAAATATCTATTCAGTATTTCTAAATTGTTTTCTAATATACTCACATTTAATTATTATAATAATAAATTAATTAACATTAAATTTTATATGATAAAAACGTGATTTTAGAAATATATATATGACACGAATCTTTTTAATTTATAGTTTATTTTCTATTCTTTTAGTGTTTAAAATATTTCATTATTGCAGTTTCACAGGCAGTTTTTAGTGAGTGTGATTTGATGCACCTTCAACTATGTTATAGTTGTAACTCGAATACAGTTTTAACCATAACGAGTATTTTTCGATTTATCACCTGTTTCCTGTGAACGGAAAAATTCCTTTATAGTTTATTAATTTATAATTAAGTTATAATTATTATTAAAGTGTTGTAAACTATTATCAAAATGTTGTAATCTAACATTTTATTAACATTTTGTTTCATGATACTAATTTATGATAAATATGTCATACACCTGATGGAACTACAAAAAGAAAATTTAGATTTTTATGTAGGAATTTTGTTGTAACTCGTGTACAATTCTAACCATAAGGAATATTTTTCGATTTATCACCTGTTTCCTGCGAACGGAAAAATTCCTTAATAGTTTATTAATTTATAATTAAGTTATGAAAAATATTAATATGTTGTAATATATTGCTAAAATAATACAATCTAACATTTTATTAAAATTTTGCTTCATACTAATATTTTATGGTAAATAAGTCATAACTGACTTTATTTATACTAGGGCATCGAACCCGGGCTTCCCGGGATAGAAAATATATATAAAAACCTTTTTTTTTTTGTAGAAAATTTGAATAGATTTTTTACATGTAATAATTATTTTAGATTGCCCACCACCAACACCAAAGAGTATTTTTATATGAAATATGTCAATTATATATTCAAATAAAATTTTGAAATTTAATAAAACTGGTAATTTCGTATTGGCCTCTAGCCATAAGTTAATAGCCGAAGAAATTGCTAAAAATTTCGTTATCTACAGCAGTTTTGAGCGCTTATTTCAATTACATCTCTCTTAAATATGTGTTTTATTTATACTATTTTAATTATTCCTTAATAAAGTTTTAATTTCGTATTGAATATTAACAGGAAACAAATGCTGAACTTTTTATATTGTTTAAACTGCAAACGGATTACTATTTTGTAATCGTCTGCAAGCGATAGAGATAGATTTTTTAAAAAATCATGCCTGAAATTTAATTTAATAAATCAGTCAAATAAAACACAGATTTCAAACAAATTGCATTTGAAAGTAGATTTATTTCCCTATATAACGGTGTGAAAATTAAAAATGTGCGAGGTTTAGAAAAAAAAAAAAAAATGCAGTAGAAAATTCGCAAAACCGAAATTTCATCATCAACTGTTGCAAAATGACGTCAGCGTTACGGACGGACACGTTTGTCCTTTATTATATAGATAGATAAGAAATTTGTTGTAACTTGTGTACAGTTATAACCATAAAGAATGTTTTCGATTTATCACCTGCTTCCTGCTAACGGAAAAATTCCTTAATAGCTTATTAATTTATAATTATGTTATAATTAATATTAAAATGTTGTAAACTATTATTAAAATGTTGTAATATAACATTTTATTAAAATTTTGTTTCATACTAATATTTTATGATAAATTTAGTCATACTCCTGACAAATCAGAAAGAAAAAAATATGGCTTTATTTAGTACATAAGAATTATAAAACGGTCCAAAAATGCACTATCAGCAGGAATTATCGAAATATTAAATGAATTAGATATTGATAAAACAGTAAAATAAAATAAAATAAAACTTTACTTGCATGATTTTTTTTAAAGATTAAATAAACTTCATGTAAGCACAAATTTTGGTTATTTATTAAATGTTTCAAAGCACTTAGCATTTACAGGCACGTTGCGTTTTTTGCAGAGAGTCAAAAACTGTAATTTTACAAGTCGTTTAAGTGTACATTAAGTATACATTTTACATAACACACAATTTAAGTACACTGTAAAACAAAATCTGTAAATTTAACAAAAAAATAATGTACAGAAAAAACTGTTTTGAAGAAAAACAGTTTTTCCTGTAAAAAAAAAAATGTGTATTTTGTATTTTTTACAGAACAAAATCCATATTTTTCACAAAAAAAAAATAAAACAGTTGTAATGAAAATATACAGGTATTTTCAAACATTTTACTTTTACACTATGAAATAAGACAAAAGTTTCTTAATCTACGAATCTTTCCGAATTACCCATAATTCAGAAAAGCGTTCTTTACCATTAGAAACATCAGAGACAATATATTTTCTATATTTAACGAATCGTTTTTAACAGCCAACTTTTTTTTGCTACCACTGATTATCGGAGACGTTTCCGAGTAGTTTTTTTTTTGTGTATTAATCCGATTTCTCTAACCGGAATATCGGATTATAGCTAGTTATCACTTCTAAATTAAACATTTTCAGCGGCGTAATTGAATTTATACATGCAAGAGTGACAAAATAATATTTATTTTTATGCTAATGTTAATCATGTTAATTTGTCATGTTTGTCTGTAAAACATGTTTGTTGAACATGAAAATGTTTACTCGAGAATGGATAGCTTCCGAAAAACCTATAATACTCGCTGAGAAAATTTCTTAATATAATATGTATAAATTAAAATTTGTCTGTCTGCACTTCTATACAAATCAACAGTTTGGAAGCTAGAATTGTGTATAGGTAACATTAGAGTAAAGTATTAAAACACGACCGAGGCAACTAAAGTAATTCGGAATCGAAATAATGTATAGTTATTTTTTAATTAACAAAAAACCAAAAATGTAGCAGCCTTTTCCTATCAAATTTAAGCATTTTTCGTTATATCAGTTGCCAGCAGTTAAAAATCCACAATAAATTTCTTTCTACAATGATTGATTTTCTATTGACAGATTTCCACGTGAAAAAAGAAAATTAAATTAAAAGTTTCAGCATTTGAAGTAAAGATGAATATGACGTCATATTGGTAATATAACGGAAATTTTCAAACATTTCTCAATAATACAAAGAGTATGAGTATGTGTAAGTACAGAAAGCAGGTTAATATAACGTCATTGGAGAATTAAAAAGAAAATTAATATAACGTCATATTGAAAGGTTAACGGAATTTTTCAAATGTTTGAGAATTATACAAATAGAGTATCAATATGAGTAATAGAGAAAGTAAGTAGATACGACGTCAGCAGGTGAATATAACGTCATATCGGTTTGAGGAACGTATTGAATCATGATAAAAACCCGATTATGGAAATATTGACATATTTTAACATTTTGAAGTTATCTGTACAACATGTTTAATTTTGAAATTTATTTTTCTACACAAATATTCTTAAAATCCAGGACAACCCTTGGTACTTCAGCTAGTACACCATAAAAGCTACTCAAAAACGTTTAAAAAAAATCGTGGCAGCAAAGAAACGTTGTTTTATAAATGCTTCTTTAAATCTTGAATATATAATATTTTCTGATGTTTCTAATGAGAAACGACGCTTTTTTGAAACATCGGTACCTCGGAAGAGGTTAGTGTATATTTTCGTTTGAAATTATATTATATTTTCATAGAATAAGTAAAATCTGCATTGTTTTACAGTGTAGAGAATACTGTTGTTGATTTAAACACTTATTTTCATAAAAATAATATAATAAATAAGTGAACGCGTATTTTCATTCATTCATTCGGGAAATGGTTAATGTCTTAATAATCTGAAAATATTTATAATCATAGAAATTATTTCTTTTATTTTCAGATAAACATGTATCACTCTGGAGTACTAACAACAAATTATGGAATAATTACTTCATAACAAAGGCGCCTTATAAAGTACAACGTTGGAAATGGAAAAGTTACACTTCCCCTCCATACAAGAATGAAAATGGGTTTAAGAAAATCGAGTCAAAGTTTTATTGGATTTTCTTCTTGGTAATCATTATATTATTATCAATTCTTGGAGCTTACGCAAAATATTTATACTACAAGAGAGCTACAAATTATCAAAGAGGTGCAAACGGGATATTGTCATCATATATTTCTCATATAAGAACAACAACTCCTCAAGTACCTGTCTTACCAACGCTTTCGCGTAATGTTACATCCGAGACACCAGATGCAATTGTGAGTATCAGCTATCTACAAACCATCTCAGCCAACAAAGATGTTGTAGACCAACCTCCAAGATATGATGATGTCGTTCAAGATGATATAAATGGAAAGAAAAAATTCCCAGAAGTTACACGTTGCTTAGTTGAAGCGCCACCTCCAACGTATGATGATGCTCATAAAATGAAACACGAAGCATTTATGAAAAATGTTAGATTGATCTTTTAATATTGGGAAGAGTTTCGTATCCTGTGCCGGTTGGCGCGATCGGCGAAAATATCTAAAATGGCGCCAAAAGGCAATTTTAGCATCTCACCAAATTTTTCAAGATGACGGATAAAAAAGATTTTTTTAATATTTATAAACATACCTTTATTAAACCTTCTTTTTTTTGCGCCATCTTAAAAAAATAAGTACAAAATTTTATCGCCATTTTCGATATTTTAACAAGTAATGAAAATACATAAACAAACATATTTAACAAACCTAAGAGAGCCTTTTTGTGATAAATAACTGTTATTGCCAGAGTGGCAAGTTGCAAGGAATTAATAAACAAACGAAAAAAAACTTTTAAAATAACTTGTGGGAATCTCACGAAATATACATTTTTTATGAATAGCACTTAAAATCATAAATTGGAGAAGTGATTCGTATCAAAATGCAATAAATTATACATTTTACACTGTTAAAAATTTTCGTTTATTGACAGGTTGTCTTCCGTGAATTTTGATCAGAAAGTTTTCGTTTTGTTAGAAAATTGGAATCTCTCCCGTATCGTTGCAAACATTACTATTATTTATCGAAACTAAATTGTCCAAAACTAATATGAAAATATATGAACTCAAAGGATTATCCTTCCTTAATTACTGTACAATAGACAAAATAGAGCCCTAAGAAGAAAGTCTTTTAAGATTACAGAGTTTCAAATACAGAATTATTAATGTAAAAATCTATCATCCAGTGGGATTTCAGTATTTTTGATCGCCACACATGCGCTTCAACTCCTTCGCGTCTGTATCATCCCATTTATGAACTACAAAGACGTAACTTTCCTCCAAAAACGGAAACATTCCGGCAACTCTGCTGCCAGTGCTTTTTCCGTAAATTGACGGAATTTTTTTTTTTACAGTATGCTGTTAAAAATAATCTGAAATTCAGGGGTATTTTTTTCCTCAGTTTCACAGAAAAAGTCCCTTTTCACGACTAAAGGGCATTTTCAGTTAAAAGCAGAAAATCCCCTCATATTTCCTGAAAACAATGGAACGGACGGAGAAGAAAGCAGCCAACGGAGATATTCCGTTATCTGCTGCATGTTTATTTTCAATGTTTTAAAAACTGACATGTTGCTACACAGAAAAACTAAAAATTCAATAAATTAAAATTTCAAGTTTATTTAAAACACAACAAGAAAATAGCGCTTTCGAATTTAAAAAAGCAAAAATTAATTATTTCCGTTCTTTTAATATTATTTGCAATTCATTTTTAAAAGTTATAAAAAAGTACTCGCACTTAAAATATATTCTAAACAAACAGATTAATATATATATAAAATAGCTAAATTAAGTGAAAAAAAATTGATTTTATTTAAAAAAGCAACAAACAAAAATAATGCTTTCGAATTGAACTCATTCCTTTAAAATTATTCGCAATTTATTTTTTAAAGTTATAAAAAACACTCACACTGAAAATATATTCTAAACGAACACATTTAAAAAATACATAATAGTTGATTAAAAATCGATTTTTGCAAAAAAGCAAAAAAAAAAAAAAAAAAAAAAAATTCGAATTTAATTCAAAATATAAAATTTATATTTCACATCTAACAATCAAATTAAGAAAATATATAATTAATGTTTTTATCCTCTATTAATACTATAGTTTTCACCTATCAACTCATTACGAAATATCCCCGCAATTAACTTCAAAATTACAAGTTTTCTAAACCCCAAATTGTTTAAGTCCCAAGCTGCGATTTGACGAAATCCTTTATCATCGTTTCCTACTCTTACTCCATCAAGGACCCACTAGACTTACTGTAAAGCATTCGGCTCAAGCCAGTAACGACCTCAAGTCGGGCAGAAAATTTTCTTGCATTATACCAAATATTAAATACTCCCGTAATAATCAACAGATGACAGCACAAATAGAGATGACATTTTTAAAACCGAGTTCATTTATAACGGAAACTTGCCGATTTTTCAAACGGAGTTTTCCCTTCCTTTATCTTTCAAAACGGAAAATGTACTTACGGAACGGAAAAAGTCCGGCAACTTTGCTGCCAGTAGTTTTACCGTGAATTAACGGATTTATTTTTAACAGTGTATATAAATATATTTTTTAATATATTTCCGAAGACACAGATAAAAAGGTAACAATCTCGTTCATAACTGTCATTATGATTTAAAAAAAAATGTATATAGAGAACAAAATTGAAAAATATCTATAGAAATGCACAAAATACATACTTGCATAATATTACATCTACAGAAAAATACCGTTTAAGAAAGGCAACCCAAAAAGACTGCAACAACCTTATCGAAACATTTATCACCAAATATACCGGTACAGGATATGGAACTTTTCCATAATCATATCTATCCTATCTATCTATCTATATTATAAAGGACAAACGTGTCCGTGCGTAACGCTGACGTCATTCTGTGAATGGCATCACTGTACGATTAAATTTCGGTTTTGCGATTTTTGCTACTGCAATTTTTTTAATTTCTAAACATGGCACATTTTCAATTTTTACATCGTTATATAGGAAACAAATCTACTTTCGAATGCAATTTGTTTGAAAACTGTATCGCAATTTACTCATTTAATATAGCATTTAAATTAAATTTCAAGCATTATTATTTAAAAAAAAATCCATATCGCTTGCAGACGATTACAAAATATTAATCTTTTTGCTCTTTAAACAATATTAAAAGTTCAGAATTTGTTTCTAGCTAATTTTCAATAACCAAATTAAGACTTCGTTAAGCAAGAAATAAATAGTATAAATAAAACATAAATTTAACAGACATGTAATTGAAATAAGCGCTTAAAATCTCTAAAAATGTCAGAATAATATAAAAAAATCTATAGATAACGAAATTTTTAGCGATTTCTTCGGCTATTAACTTCTGGCTCGAGGCCAATGCAAAATTACCACTTTTAATAATATAAAAAAATTATTTGAATTTACATTTGACATATTTCATATAAAAATGCATTTGGTGTTGTTAGGGGATACTCTGAAAAAATATTAAATGTAAAAAATCTATTAGAATTTTCAATTAAAAAAACAAATGGTTTTCGCATATATTCTCTATCCCGGGAACCCCGGGTTGGATGCCCTAGTATATATAAAATCATAATGAAACAAACTTATGAAACTATTTTCTGAAACGACTGATTAAACGACAAATATATGTTGTTCACTGTTAAAAATTTACAGCAAACTGTCCAGTCATTTGACCGTTTTTATGGAAAATGGTTATATAACCGTAATTTAACTCTATTCTGACCATAGTATGGGCAATAATATGGTCAGAATATAGTTAAATTATGTTTATGTAACCATTTTCTATAAAAACGGTCAAATGACTGGACAGTTTGCTGCAAATTTTTAACAGTGTTGAATGTTTCACAGCTATTCCTCGTATAATATGGAACGTTCGGCGATCAAATTAACGCCAGTTATCCGCATTGATCCGATTATGTTAAAATGTCTTAAAATCTTAAAATTTGAATTAGTTTTTATATATTAATTTTGTCTTAATTTTTAATGACATTTCTGTAATGATGACAACTAAATTACTCCACTTTTGTGGATAAAAGAGAGAAAAGGGATTATTAGATTTCTTTTTTGTCGTAATTTTCAAATTAAAATTGAAAATTGAAATTATATTTCATTTGAATTGATAGTGAAAATAATTTTGTGATTGAATTATGTTTTTCAAGAAAAATTGAAGAAATAAAATCTTATTTTTCCAGATTCGATCTTCGGATATCAGTTTATTTTGAAAAGAGAAAAATCGTCTGCCATCTAAAACATTGCGGTAATCCAATTAAACTCCATTTAGGTAGGAAAAAAAATAATTTAACAAATTACAACGACCACTGGGAAAATGCAGACGGATAGCGGGACAGTGTTAGGACTTTGCCATATCCGTTACCTCGTACTATAAGACATTTAAAATATTTATTAATTTAGCCCCCCTAAAATACCCCCTCTTATAGCAAACGTATTCTACCCACCCTACTATAGCATAGCTTCCCCAAGCTAGCTATCCCCCCCCCACCTACTATAGTATGATCTTGGCAGCAGGCGGTGTTTCCACTCTACCGCGCCAACGCCTGCTGCTTACGCAGAAGTGCCATTCCCTATCTACTGATTTGCCGTTTGGTATCCGAAGGTAGAATAAACCGAAATATCCAAATATGATGCCAGCTTTAGGTGTTAGCATTGAAATGTTTAAATTTTGGTACAATTTCTATTTGTAGACCATCCCATCCCCTAAGCAAACTGTAAGTATTGCTTTAACTCTTGTTTAGATAGATGTCTTAGCTAAAGGTATTTTGAGGAAATTAAAGGTGAAGACCGCGTTTTTTGCTTTATAAAACGATTTCACATCCGACGTCAATTTCCCTATTAAAATCCACTATTATTTCCAGTATATATTAAACCTTTCTAAATTCTTTATTTAATTACTAAAATGTCATTATTCATAAATTAACCCGTTTTAAAAGAACTTTATTTAAAATCATTCTTTTCTTAAAATATCAAAGCGTCTATTATAATATTTCAATACTTTAATATTCTAGTTTTATTATTAGAACTAATTATTCTAATTATTCTAAAATTATCGTCTGGCAATCCAAAATCTATTTTCAGCCGGCATTCTCGTGATCAGATCTTATTGTTTGTTTACACGTTGTGTACCTGATTTCGAGTCTATAGATTGCTCTAGGAGAAACATTTCGTGCTACGGAAGTTGAATCACCTCAAGATTATTTCACCGGTATTGTTAATAGGTCCCTCTTAAAGCGATTATGATTGGAGAAGGAAAGGCATGTGACTTGACTGTCACTTTTGCGCTAGATTAACTTAAATACGATCGCTCAACCAAATCCGAGAGACAGAGGAATGAGAAAGAGAAGTTTGTCGGAGGTTAGAGGTTCGAAGTTTTATTCTAAGCTTTCCGAGACGTCCAGTTTCCACTACAACTGTCATGTTCAAACCCAGTGATATTTGTACCGTACCTAATAAGATCTGTGGTACATATAATAACATCTTTCTTCTGCTATATTATCGTATTAATTTTAAAACCTCATAATGTAAAGAAAATTTGAAGCTCCGCCTGCCACATAGAGATGATGAAGAAATCATTTTAATCACGATTTGCTAGAATATTCCTCCTTCTTGGTTGTTCCTGATTATCTAATAAAGCTTTGAGATACAAAATTCGACCGCTTATTTCTGGAGTACACACATTCTCTTACTAATATCTGAGTGATACAACCTGTCTGTGCATCAATGCATGAAATACCATCCTAAAACAAATTTCGCCAATAGTCTTTTAAGCTCCAATATGTCACTATATCACATATATATTCACTTATACTGGGATTTAATTCGTCACACGCATGCCACTGAAGATGTGTGTACATGATTGACTTCCCATCTTGTTCTGAAGAGTTGCAGCCTTTCCAACATATAAGAGTGAGAGAATGCTAGACTGGATGTCGTCCGAATAGCTCAAATGGTGGACTATTGTTGCGTGATACCAAGGGTTCCAGATTCGATCCCCTGTCTGGGCAATTTTTTCACTCTGTTGGTTGTACGCTGCCAATATCGCTGCCTGTAAGTGATAATTCACATCCTTTGTTGTATTCATTAATTTCTGGCGACATTTCAGCTCTGCTGAAAAATTTTATTAGCTATATATTTCGATTTATTTAAATAATTCAAAGACAGTCGTACTAGAGAACAAAATGCGAACTGTCATCTAAATTAAATCGAAAAAGAATTAAAAAGAATTAATATACATAATACCAAACTGATGAATACTTTTTTCTTAAATCTTTATTTTAGAAATAAGTTTGACTGATTTAATAACCCCTACCTTCCTTTAGAAAGTATCATTAATTCAAAGCTGTTATCTAAATCAAATAAATGACAAATTTTAAACTCATGAATTCGTACTTTTAAAAATATTAAATTTAGCCACATACTCTGTGATTTACGAAAGTTTTTAAAACTTAGTCATTTAACTAAAATTTTTACAAAGGAATGATAATTAATACCAATCTGTTATCCATATAAAATCTTACACTCAAAATATAGCATTTATATTTTTTTCTACTGAAAGCTTACCTTACCATAATATTAATAAGCTATTTAAATTACTCCCGCGTTTCAGAAAAACAAACGTGTTAATTTCAATCTGACTTCCAAAATAAATCGAACTAAAAAATAACTAAAATTAGTGACAATAAAATAAAAAACCTGAACTACTAAAACCTGTAAATTTTTCTCACTTAATTATTCCTTAAACATACCTGTTAAATAAATTCAAACACCCAAATCTTGCAAATGCATTTTGCTTTAAAATCCAAGATGTTTATAAACAACAACAAGAAGAACAAAATAAACAGAGAATTAAAATATAAGCTTCTATGTAGTTCATAAATCCGATTAATTTAAACACCTTAAAAACATTAATTTATTTAAATAGCTTCGAAATAATTCATGTTGTTAAGCTTGTCTATAATTTACATTCTAATGCATGTAAATTAAGAATGCAAATGTGTAGCAGCTAAATTTATATCCGTTTGGAACTTTAAAACGAATATTTCATTTTCACATTATTGCTGTTGCAAAAATGCTCTTTATACACTATAATTAAGCTTCTAAAGTCACCACGGATTTCCTAATTAGTATGCGTAAAACTTGTTATTCACTTAATATATTAAAACATTTCAGCTGTTAATAGTTCTGAAAATAAAATTTCACTTGGAAATAATGTTACAGACGTACAAATATTTTAGAGAATATTTTCCTTAGTTACTAGAAAATGGCTCTGAATCCATAAGTAAAAAACTTTTTTTACCAAATGCAAAGAAGTGGAATTTTGCATTATGTAAGAAACATGCATTATTAATTATGTATATCATCATCATCATCATCAACCATTTTCAATCCACTGCTGGATATAGGTTTCCTCCAGATTTTTCCATTTATTATGGTAAAATAAGTTGGGAGATGGACAAATTCCTCTTCCCTGGCCAATCGGGTTAGAGGAAGCTCATCCGTTCGTTCACCATGCACTAGGCATATATATATATATATATATATATATATACGTTCGGAAAGTCTGGAAAAGGTCGAATAACTCGAGAGATATACATCGTATTGAAAAATAAAAAATTCATGTTCAATATTTTGAAAAATATATTTAGGTATATCAAAGGTGCCCCCCCCCAACTCTGCTCCCTGTGGGGAAAAGGGGGCAACTTTAAAATCTTAAAAGAAGACCCCCTTGTAAGTTGTAGATTTTGATTATATGAGAAAAAAATACGTAACTTTTGCATTTAGCATTTTCTACGGAAAATCGTAGATGGCGCTATAATAGAGTAAAATGCAGTGAGAATCGTTTCTATTGAAAAGTCTGGAAACGGTCGATTAACTGGAGAAATATACGTCGGATTGAAAAAAGAAAAAATAAGTGTTTAATATTTTAGATAAATCTATTAAGTATATCAAAGTTGCCATTTTTGTAAAATATTGAGTTGGGTGGGGGCAACTTTGATGTTCCAAAATAGATTTTTGAAAAATATTGAACACATATTTTTTTGTTTATCAATCAAATGTATATTTCTCAAGTTATTCGACGTCCAGACTTTTCGGACACCCTGTATATACAAGGTGTTGCCGAATTCGACCGATAGATTCAGAGGGGTGATAGTAGGCATCAAGAGGATGAAAAATTGCCATAGAACATAGGTTCGCAAACCACGTTTAGTGGGAGAAAATCGCAAAAATATTTATAACGTCGAGTGGAACAAGAGGGCCAATAATCAATAGAAAAACATTTATTTGATGCATGATGGTGCACCCAGGGTTGTTAAAAACCCGGTTTTAAAAAACAGACCAGGGGGATAGCTGGTAGGGTACCCCGACAGCTATTTACTGCAACCCTTATGGTTGTAAAAAACCCGGGTTTTTTAAAAAATCCAGCCCGGTCGGGTACGCGGGCAGCTACCCACTGCAACCCTGGCACAAGCACATTTTGCGATTGCGGTGCGCAACCATCTCGATGCTACATATCACTGGAGGTGGATTGGACGCAGCGGACCTGTTAAATTGGACTCCATGCTCCCGGAACTCAACATCCTGGATTTCTTCTTCTGTGGTCAGCTGAATCGGTTGTTCATCAAACGCCTAGTGAATACACTGAGGGATCTGGCAGCACGGATCGCTGTCGCTTCACCAGACATCGCTAACACAGGGGTATGTTTGAACGCGTCTGGCAATACGTCGTCCGTTGTTGTCGGCTGTGAATAACTTTCGCGGCTGCAACTTCGAACAATTCCTATAAAAAAATCTCGTCGTCTCCTTCTGACGTTGAACTGTAATGCAATGTAGTCCTGTATTATGTCAAATTAAATGTTTTGGTATTTATTATTGGTCCTTTTTGTTCCACTCGACGTCACAACCTTCATAATTATTTTTGCGATTTTCTTCCACTAAACGTGTTTTGCGACCCCATGTTCTATGCCAATTTCTTATTCTCTTGATGGCATCTATGACCACTCTGAATTTGTTGGTCGAATTCAGCAACACCCTGTATATATTAGATATTTTTGACGTGTTTAGATGAGATGAGCCTTTTTTGACGGAATTAAAGTGGTTTGAAGATATTTTGCATTACAAAATGTTTACACACACACACACACACACACACACACATATATATATATATATATATATATATATATATATAATTATGTACCAATTCACTATCGATATAGCATATTAAGAGTAAGTTCCTATCGTGCACAGTTATTTTCTTAATGATGGAAAACAGCAATCGAAGTGTTCTCATCATATCAGTGTCCGTATGCAATTGAAGAATTGCAATGAGATTCTAAATTATTACAAAAAATCCTATAAGCAGGTTAACAGTCACATGTTGATAGAAAGTTTAGGGTGGGATGGAATTCGTATACACTCTAAAAAACCTGTAGATTTAACTGAAAAATTCTGTCAGCTATGCTACCAGATTTCCCTTGTAGTTTGTACAGAGAAAATCGGTTAAATTGATACAGACATTCCCTGTATGTAACAGAATTTCTCCGTAGTATCGACAGAGGAAACCTGTTATCTGGTGCAGAATGTCTTCGAAGTATATACAGGGGAGACCTGTTATTTTAATTTTTAATGAAACTAATCAGATTATGTATTTATTTTTATTTTTAAGCTTTGTATTATTTGTTTATTTCTTAGAATTTATAATGAGGTGAAGAATACCAATATTTTAAAAGTGATTATTTTTAGAAACAGTGGATATATATATTTTTTTAATTTAATGTTTAATGTGTTCAACAATTTGATTTAATTAAGTTTATATTATATGAGGTTAATATTTACAAAAATAGTTTTTTTACAGAAGCATTCTTATTCTTAAGAAGTAAAGAGAAAATAAGATTAAACGTTAACAGAAATACATAATCTGTTTAGTTTTCATTAAAAATTAAAATATTTCATCACTCTGCGAGTTTGTTTAATTACAGTATTGGAAAATTTTGATTGATGTTATTGTCCTACTGCTGCGAAATAAACACAAATTTTATATATTACTTAGTTAAAAATCTATTCTGTACCTAGTTTATAAAACCATGAAATAATTGTTTGTGATTTTTTTTGTTTCCTAAAATTTTGATGTCTGTCATAAATATGTTGAATTGTTTAAGTTTTATAAAATCCATCAAAATTTTAAGAAAGTTAAATATTTAAACAAATTTTTATTTCGTAAAGATTAATACATTTTGTAAGAAATATATGAACAAAATTTTAAGTTTATATAATTCCTGTACAAAATTCAAAAAATACATTTCCGTAGCACTAAAAAAATATTTTTGTATGATCTACATATTACATATTTTCTTATTTTTAATTTTTGTTAAATTCTTTAAATAATTTTTTTCTTATCAGAATCATTTGCATCTTACAATGTATCTAACTTGATGTTCAATAATTCCATTCTTATTAAAATCAAGTAACATTATTTACATTCTTCTCTTAATTTTTTTTCTAAATCTTTCTTTTAAAAATATAAATATACATTCTAGTATATATCTATATATATATATATATATATATATATATATATATATATATATATATATATATATATATACAGGGTGATTATAAAAAAAACTATCCCGATATATGAGTCCTTAACTGTCACACCGTTCACAGAAAATGACTGAAATTTTGGTTTTAAGTATTTTGAGGTATGCGCTCAAGAATCATGTGAAAAACAACAGTTACACTCCAACAATTACGGTTACAGTGACAAAATTTAAAAAATTTCAAATGGCAAAAGCTATTTTTTTTTAATTGGAATGTGATCTTCATAGTGAAAAACCATAAAAAGCGTTGAAACGGTACCTGTAACACGAAAATTGCCGGCGCTAGAGAGACTAAGAAGAAAAGTGAAAACAACCAATAAAGGACAGAGAAGCAACATAAAGTATGTAATTTTATTATTCACTGCTATCTACCGTCTGCCGCATGCAACGTGTCTTCGTGTGTGACGTGGAAAATTTGTGAAACACAGTAAAATTTTTTGTTTTCTGTTGATTCTTTGTCCTTATTCGTTGTTTTCATTTTTCTTCTTAGTCTGTCTAGCGCCGGTAATTTTCGTGCTGCAGGTACCGTTCCAACGCTTTTTATGGTTTTTCACTATGAAGATCACATTTCAATAAAAAAAGATAAGTGTTGCCATTTGAATTTTTCAAAATTTTGTCACTGTAAACGTAACTGTTAGAGTTTAACTGTTGTTTTTCATACGATTCTTGAGCGCATACCTCAAAATACTTAAAACCAAAATTTCAATCAGTTTCTGTGAATGGTGTGACAGTTAAGGTCTCATATATCGGGATAAGTTTTTTATAATCACCCTGTATATACATATGTGTGTGTGCATTTGATAACTGATCTTTCCTTTTATTTGATATGGGTGACTTTCATTGTGGTAAAATTAACATTTCGAACAATAAGCCAATCGCCTTGGCATTTGAAAACAACATACACACACCCAGAAAAAGGAATTGATTAAAACAACAAAACATGTTTTGTTGAGTATATTTTGGTTGTTTCAAGCAAAATTTTTAGTTGAAGTAAAAAGTTGCTTTTGTTGCATTGACAAAAAACTATTGTTAACACTCTTACAAAATTTTAACAAAATTTCATCAATTTTAATTGAATTAACAAAATCTGTTCTTTAATTTTATCATAATTTTGTAATTTGTATTTCCAGCAAAATTTTGTTGCTTTTGCAAAATTTAAATTGTTGTGTAGTAGCAATAACTCTCTTACGTAACTTGGTTTATTTGACTTATATAGCTGTATAATTAAAGGATTAACACAATTTTTGGATAATTAAAACTTTTTTTAAATGCGACGGACCAAGGTAGTTTTAAAAATCCCCCTATCCCATTTATTACTTTCTTCTATCTTTACAAGAAGAAAATATTGGAGTCATGAAAATTTTCAACTTCTGGTTTTCGACGGATTTTAGAAGGTCCTGAACACGATTTGACTGTCTTTAGAAAATGATTGTCTATGACTCTGTCTGTCTGTATGCGACAAATATTTTCAGGGCGCTCTACTTCAAGAACTAATGCACGGAATTTAATAAAACTTTATATTCATTTACTTCCTGATATAAATTGGTGCTAATTAGTTTTTGGCGTAAATCGCGCAACAGGTGGCGCTGCTATGTTGCAATTTACGCGATTTCTGCAATAGATTCGCGATTTCTCAAGAACTAATGCACTGATTTACATCAAAATACAGATTGAGTTAGACCTTGACATAAATAGGAGCTGATTACGTTTTGGTGTAACTAGCCCAACAGGTGGCACTGCTATGTTATTTTTTTCATGATTTTCACCATAACTAAATCTCAAGAACTAATGCACGGAATAATTTTTAAATCATTTTCAGCAGTGATTTACGCCTGTAATTCTTAAATAAAAACCAGTGAATTTTTATCTTGCTTTTTTTCAAGCGTAAACCGACAGAGTGAAGAATGTCCCAAGACGGGAATCGTACCCGGGTTCTCAGAATAGCGCTCTGAGGCACCAGCATACGGCAACACAGTTAATTTTTTATCAATTTTCTGTAGTGAATTATGCCTGTAATCCTTGAATAATAACCAGTGAATTTTTATCCTGCTTTTTACAGGCGTAATTCACTGCTGAAAATGAATTAAAAGTTAACTATATGTTGGTCTTTGTATTTTCGTCTCATATATGCCGCAGAAATTCGCATGCTCATGCAGAACCCGTTTACCGAATAGTCCCGGAAAGCGCGTGCTGACACAAAGAAATACAAAGGTGCCCCCAAATTTACTTTTCAAAATAACTTTTTACAAAAAAATAAATAAATAAATAAATAAATTAGGGTATAAAATGCATTTTTTCCTTACGAAATTTTTATCTAAGAAGCTCGCTCTTTCTAAACTGCTGTTTACTCGAAATTTTGATGGTAAAATTTCAAATTGTTGCAGCATACCAAAAATGCATTTAGTAAATAACAAAGCAATTGGCAGAGGGGGGCAATTGCCCCTGATTAACTTCCGGTTTCCCCTACTTTTATATCTTAAGCGGGCCCTGTGCTCATGATGTCATTTCCATCTTGTGCTGCAGTTACAGCCGGTCCGACATATATAAGAGTGAGAAATTTCGAGTTTGGATATCGTTCCTTCTGGCTCAGTAGTTAGAGTCTCAGATCGTTATTCGGAGGACCCGGTTTCGATTCACAGCTTGGGACATTGTTCAATCTGTAGGTCAGGGCCGGCGCTAGACATTTTACTGACTGAGGCGAGCAATATTTTGCCGCCCCTATGCTGTGATTGTTTTTTCCCCACTTCTCAAACTGTTTTAAGAATAAGTAAATTAATTTTGCTAACTATGATTTATTCAAAAGAAAACAAATATATATAAAATTAATTTAGAATTAAGAAATTTAAAAAAATCAAATTACTTAAGAAATCGTTTATTTTGAAAATATAGCAACATTTAACTTGAAATTAAATAAATAAAAATGTTATATTGTAATAATAGTTACAACAAGTTAGAAATTGTACTTTAAACGTGACATATCAGGTGCGTTCGTTATATAACTACTTTCACAATGTAAAAAAAAAATCATCCTCATTATTTCAGTGAAATAAATTATGTCGTCTGCTAGGAGCGAACGTGACAAAGGAGGTAGGTTTGTTTTATTATTATTAGGTACGCCACGTTTACAAATGCGAATTTTTTTTCACCATGGAGATCTTGCTTTGTGAAGGATTACCTCCATGGTTTAATATTTTTATGACTCATAATGAATGAATCTCCTGTGTTTGTTTACTCTAATGGATTGAGATATTCAGTTAACGTAATTTCCACTGAAGTTATATCTCAAAATTTATACATTGTTGATTGTAACTCATCTCTCAAGCAAACGATTTTTTTTTCCAACGCTCTTTCTATAAATGTAACTTTTATGCAATTTTATTCGAAAAAATAATTTTGAATAAAAATGGCCGCTTGGCATATGGAAAACGATGTGGTTAGCCCGTATTTGTTTTCCTTGGTCACATGACTTGCGCTTTTATTATATAGATTACGTATGACAGGATTTAACAGATTAAAGGAAACTTTCATCATTATCTCTTTAAGTTTTGTTTCGATTTTCATAAAATTTGAAATGACTCGACAAAATTCTGCAACGATTATATATATTAAATTTCAAATTATTCGGTTGGGTAGTTTTTTGCGCTGTTATGTGCGGACAGACGAACGGACCAGACGACGAGCATAGGTGATGCTTCGTATAGATCCCTTGCATTGACGTCACAGCAACGGCTGATACTGTAAACTGGTGCACATCTGGAGCCCAAACAAAACACTATAATTCTCCGTTTGCCGTTTAAAGCACGTGTGGTCTTTCTGTTTAATTTTGATTTTTCTTATTCTTGCATTATTTTTCTAACTACTTAAAAAATGAAACGCAAATCACTATGTTTACAAATGTGAAAACACCACATTTCCCTTATGTTTGGGCGCCAGATGAAGCATGTGACGTCACGTGCAAGGGGTCTATTCATATAATTACGAGCGCACCTAAAAAGCATCATATCAAAAACGCTTCAAAATCTCATTCGCTTTGCTTTTCCTTTTAAAAATGCATTTATTGTATCGACGTTATGAATATTAGTTTTAAAAAAAAGTTACATCAGGTAAAGCTAAGTTTAAAATATACATAATTAAGCCAAAATATGTCAAATATTTAAAACCAATCAAATTATGTATAAAATTTTTATAGAATTTCAAATAGCAAAATAATGACATCAATAACAAGTTATATATCTTTTTGAAACATGCAGAAAAATAAAATCCCTTATTAGTAGTATTTAAAAGAAAATATTTATTAAAAATAAAACAAAATTTCAAGATCTAATTTTCCTTGATTTTTCTTCGGCGAAGTCATTTATTTTAATACGAAAATCAATATTATAAAGCAATCACACTATCAAGACAAAAATAGATAAACATACTAACGCAAACTACGCATCACATTCTGGAAATTAAATAGGGAAATTATGATATGAATAGAAAATTACATGATCATTTGAAATTGTATACATGAAGATTAAATTTTACATCAGTAATATTTACAAAAACACAAATATCAACAGTGAAATAAATAATTCGATACTAATTCGCCTTGAATTTTTTTTTTTTTTTGTCAAAATCGTTTATTATAGCACCCTAATATTAAAAAAATAATTGTTTTTCATTTGCTAGAATAATTTAACTGACTGACTCGACCGGCGTTGCCCGGGCACATCAGAAAATAGCACGAAGCACGAAAAAAAACTAAAAGTCAATATAAAGCGCAAAAAATATAAAAATCACTCCACGAATTCCGAAATAAGCTTTAATCAGGGCTCCCACTGGTCCGTTTTTTGGAAACCAGTATTTTTTTAAAAAGAAAATTGTGGTATGTATTTGCAACAATTTCAACTAAACCGGACCTCGATGTTAATTTCTGCAAAAATTATAAAGAAGATTGTTTTTTTAAAAAATAGTGGTATTCAAAAAACGGACCGAGTGGGATATTTAATGAAAAGAGAAAAAAATTACTATATTGGGCTAGAATGCCTTTTTCTAATGTGGAAAAATCGCGGCGAATTGCGGAAAAAAAACACTAAAAGTTGTATATACAAAAATCGCAAGGGGCAAAATATACTATTGGGCTAAAAGATTAAAAAATATATATTTTACGAAAGTCCAAAAATCGTCTCGAAATGCTAAAAACTCTAAAAATCGAACAAATGAAAATCCAAAAATTGCTAAACGAATTCCGAATAAACTTTGTTGAAAAGGGGACAAAATTTTCTATATTGGGTTAAATGATTAAAACCTGATTCCTTTTACTAATGTGGAAAAATTGCCGCGTAACACAAAAACGAACTCGCTAAAAAGAAAAAAAAATTACAGAGGACAAAATTTACTACTATATGCTAATACAATCTAACAGTAATTCTTTCCCGAAAGTCAAAAATTGAAGCGAAAAAATCGCATTGAAAATCGCTGAATACGAAATGTAATATATTGGGCTAAATGTTTGAAACCGAATTCCTTTTATGAAAATAAAAAAAAGCGCCACGAAACGCAAAAAATGCTAAAAATTACATTGAAAATCGCAATAAAAATCCCAAAAACTTCAAAAATCGCGAAGAACAAAATTTAACATGATAGGCTAAACGTTTGAAGCTGATTTTTTTTTTTTTTTTTTTTTTTTTTTTTTTTTTTTTTTACGAATGTCAAAAAATTCAGCGAGAAACGCGAAAACTCTAAATCGCATTAAAAATCAATAAAAATAAAAAAATCTCGGAGAAAAAATTCACTACATAAGGCTAAAAGTTTGGAACCGAATTTGTTTTACGAATGTCAATAAATCGCCGGAAAACGCTAAAAATCGTTGAGAACAAAATTTACTAATAGTGAACTGAAACTTTGTAACAGGGATTATTCAGGAATGTCAAAAAATTACCATGGAACGCAAAAAAAAAAAAAAAAACACTGAATATCGCTAAAAATTCAAAAATCACAGCGGTCAAAATTTACTATATTAAACTAAAAGTTTGAAACAGAATTCCTTTTACGAATGTCAAAAAATCGCCATGGAACGCGAAAAAAGCGAGTTGAAAAACACATTAAAAATTCAAAAATTGCGGAGGACAAAATTTACTGTATTACGCTAAAAGTTTGATGCTAAATGCCTCTTACGAATGTCAAAAAATCGCTGCAGAACGCGAGAAAGCGCTAAAATTGAAAAATAGAGGAGGACAAATTTACTATATTAGTCTAAAGGTTTGAAACCGAATTCCTTTTAACAACGTCAAAAAATCGCTGCGAAACGGGAAAAAACTCTAAAAATCGCATAGAAAAATTCAAAAATCGTTGTACGAATTCCGAATAAACTTTATTGAAAACTGGACAAACTTGGGGGGTTATATTGGGCTAAAATATAAAAACTATATTGGGCTAAAATTTTAAAACCGGAATTCTTTTACTAAGGTAGAAAAATCGCCACAAAACAACAACAACAAAAAATAAAAAACGCTAGAAATTTCATAAACATTGCTAAAAATTAAAAATTCTCAGAGGAGCAAATTTACTGCAGTTGGCTAAAATATTTTTAAAGGAATTATTTTCTGAATGTAAAAAAATCAACACGAAAAGATGCTAAAAATCGTATTGAGAATCCCGGAAGACAAAATGTAATATATTAGGCTAAATATTTGAAACCGAATTTCTTTTATGAATGTAAAGAAATCGCCGTAAAATACCCCGATATGCTAAAAATTGTATTGAAAATCGGAAAAATTTCAAAAATCGCGTAGGACAAAATTTACTAAATTAGCAAAAATTCGCAGAAGAACGCGAAAAGACACTGAGAATCGCGTTGAAAATTGCATTAAATACAACTAAAATTTCTAAAATCGCGGGGAACAAAATTTACTATATTAGGCTAAAAGTTTGAATCAGAATTAATTCCTTTAACGAATATTAAAAAATCACCGCGAAACGCAAGAGAAAAAAAATCTCGTCAAAAATCACTAATAATTCAAAAATCGCCGAGAAAAAAATTTACTAAAGTGGAGTAAAACATTGTAACCGGAATCCTTTCGCTGTAATTATATGCAACTTCTTTGACTGTAATTATATGCAATGTACTCCGTATTTTTATTTTAAATAAGAAAAAAAATCTCTCTCTCTCTTTTTTCTTAAGTTTCGACACATACAATATGCGAGCCAAATGCCGCCCCTCTAGGGGTGCGCCCTGAGGCGGCTGCCTCACTTGCCTCACCCCTGGCGCCGGCCCTGCTGTAGGTTTACGCTTGATAAAAAACAGGATAAAATTCATTTGTTATTGTTTAAGGATTACAGGCGTAATTCACTGCTGAAAATGAATTCAAAAATAGTTAAGTTTAGATTCGTTCTAATACAAAAAATAATTTTAAAGTAAATATTATAATTGTTTACGTAACAAAAACTTTTTGTTGTTAAAACAAAGAAAATTCTTAAAATTACACAAAACAATAGTTCTTTAAACAAAAGTTTTTGTTGCTGAAACTGAAAAGAAATCTTAAAGTAACAGATAATTCTATTTATTTTGTGAAAACTTTCAATAAAAGAATTTTGTTAATTCAAGTAAAATTGAAACATTTTTACTTGAATTAACGCAACATCTTTTTACTGACGATACAAAATTTTTTGTTGGAATTGCAAAATTAATCAACAGTATTTTTCTTGTTGATTCAAACAAATTTTCCATTGACCCATATTTAAACGGAAAGTTTTGTTGGGCCAACCAAATTTTTGTTGATTCCACAAAACTTTTCTCTGGGTGCAGCATTTAATTTATGCTACATGGTTTAGTAAATAATCCCGTACATTTATACTAGCTATCCACTAGTTTTATATACAAACTTGTATGAACGACCACATAATGATATTGTAAAATTTGAACTTTTTATTTGTAACAACACTTTTAAAATTGTCTCACTTTTCTGTTACAAACATGTCTTTAATTTGAAAACTTACTTAAACAAGTTGGAAATTATTCGTCAAACGTGACAAATGAGGTGCGTTCGTACTATAACTAGATTCAATGAAATGAAATATATCTTCTGTCATTATAATATGATTAATTTCCGTAATAAAATTAGCAAATTTTAAGTTGCCAACATTTCATCATTTGTTGACATTTACTGAAAATTCCAACTGGAAACTTAAGCCTAGCATTGAAAATTTCAGAACTTGAAATCTATATTTAGACAGTTTTTTCCACTTAATATCTATTTCTCCGGAAACATCTATCCAAAAACTGTAGGTAGATTATAGGATAGCTGTAATTAAACAATTTTAGTATACAAATTCGGTTTTTAAATTCTGTAATACGTAAACAATATGACTCCATTTTAAATAGGACGTAATCATCATTGCAACCTAGTATCATTACCTATTATGCGATATCATTGAATTAACTATGTATGATAGGAACTAATAGAATGATAAATCTCGGTCGCTTGACGATTAATCCTCGGAAGCTGCTATAACAAAGAAATACCAATTTTTTTTAAATTCAAATTACTTAATAAATATTTTTATTAATATATGTTTAAGTTTTGATTCGATTTTCATATAATTTGAAATGACTTGAAAAAATTCTGCAAAGCTTATATATATTAAATTTCAAATCATTTGGTTGGGTAGTTTTTGCGCTTTTATATGTGGACAGACGGACAGACAGACAGACGGACGGAACAGACGACGACTATAGGTGCTACATATTTATATAATTACGAACGCAACTAAAAAGCAATACTTCCCAATCCTTCCAATTTTGTATCAGCACTATTACGAAAAGCATTTCTAATCGCAAGTTTTTGGCATTAAATAATGCGGGTATTCATTAATACTGTCAGTCTGAATTCAAAATATTTTCAGATAGGAAAATTACTCCAAAATGTTACTCCAAGTCCTGGATTTACCGGAAACCTATTAAACTAATACAAACCAGATCTTCCACAGAAGAAAACGGGACCCTTGGAACGGGACCTTTGAACGCAGTGGTTAGCAGGCTAACGACAAAATGATGAGATTATGCGGATGATGTTCATTAGTTCGAAACTAGCGTGGTCTGGGCATAGAAACTAGATTTTCCACAGAAAAAAAACGGGGCCAATTGAGCACAGTGGTTAGCATGCTATCAAGAAAGTCATGAGATTAGGCGGATGATGTTCGCTAGTTTGAAACCGGCGTGGTCTGGGCATAGAAACTAGATTTTCCAAGGAATAAAAGGGGACCATTGAGCACAGTGGTTAGCATGCTAACAACAAAATGATGAGAATAAGCGGATGATGCTCGTTAGTTCGAAATCAGCGTGATCTGGGCGTAGAAACTATATTTTCCACAGAAGAAAATGGGACCCATTAAACACAGTGGATAACATGCTAACAACAAAAAGATGAGATTTGGCGGCTGATGTTCGCTAGTTCGAAACCAGTGTGGTCTAGGCATAGAAACTAGATTTTCCACAGAAGAAAACGGGGCCCATTGAGCACAGTGGTTAGCATGTTAACAACAAAATGATGAGATTAAGCAGATTATGTTAACAACAAAATGATGAGATTAAGCAGATGATGTTCGTTAGTTCAAAACCAGTGTGGTCTAGGCATAGAAACTAGATTTTCCACAGACGAAAACGGGGCCCATTGAGCACAGCGGTTAGCATGTTAACAACAAAATGATGAGATTAAGCAGATGATGTTCGTTAGTTCAAAACTGGTGTGGTCTGTGTGGGTAACTGTGCAAAGTTTTCAGGATTTTCTGAGAATGATACGTGGGTCATATTCCCTAAAAAAGTCCACCCTGAATGCATTTAACCAATAGCATTTTGGAAAAATTGACTGATGTTTAACAAAGTCTCGTCCCAGATAAAAAATCATCATAAACTTTAAGCGTTAGTCTAACATAAATTAAAGTCAAGTAACAGCACATTACAATCAATAAAACTAAAATCACAAAACCCTACTGCTAAAAGCATGTAAATTTTCCCAATGAATCCTTACTTAATCATAAACTTGCCAAGCAAATTAACTAATTCATATCATCGAAATCCATTTCGCCTTAAACCTAAAGCTGTTTTCCTAAAAACAGAAAAAACAACAACATACAAGCTACTATGTACTTTATAAATCCGATTAGTTAGAACTCCTTAAAAGCATTAATTTATTTAAATAGCTTTGAAAGAATTTAAGTCGTAATGCTTGACTACATTTTCCATTCCAATGAATGCAAATTAAGAATACTAATGCGTATCAGCTAAATTTATTTCTCTTTGGAATTTTAAAAGTAATATTTCATTTTAACATTACTGAGCTTGTAAAAATGCTACTTTTACAATATAATTAGGCTTGGAAAGTCACCACGGATTTCCTAATTGTTATACTTAAAGCTTGTTTAACTTAATTTATTATATTTCAGCTGTTATTTTTTCCAAAATTTACTTTCTCTTGGAAATAATGTTATGGAAGCAGAAATATTTTAGGGTATATATATATATTTTTATTAATACTGAGAAAAAAAGTCTATTCTTTATTAAGTTACATTTTAACCGACTTCAAAGAAAGTAAGCTAAGAAAATTTTCAGCATAAATATATGTATATATGTTATGGTCAATTTGATTAATCCGGTAATTATTAATAACCGGTTATTATTAATAAGGACCGTCGTTATTACTAATAATAACCGGTTTTTATTAAAAATGACCAGATTAATCATATTCACCGTAACATATACATTATTAAGTTATATAAAGTGTTTCTTTTTAGCGTTTGCCAACAGCAAACTTCAAAGAAGTTAGTTTTAGAGGTATAGTTGCAATTGCAAAATCATTGCAAATGTTGTTTTGTATCATATAAAAGCTCAATTAAGTCAATTTTTTCTTAAATTATGAAATTAATCTTTTAACACGGTCCATGTATTCTATAAGTTATCTTAGAAATACTTGCTTCATGCCCTAACCGTTAAACAGCTAAACCTTTATTCTTTTACGACTCAATGTAAGGGGTGCCCAAATGAAAAGTGGTCACAGGGTGTAGAAGTAAGTATTTTATTACAATTCTAAAAATAATCATCGTATTTGTTGAGGTGTTTGTCACATCTTGTCACCAGTAGGTCGATACGCCTGGAGTAGAACTCTTGGAGCTGTTTTCGGAAGAATGTTTGTATCCTATCCTTCACTTTGTCATCCAAAGTAAACGGTTGTCCTCGGAGTATTTTCTTAAGTGGCCCCGAGGATGTGAAAATGACAAGGCGAGAGGTCTGAACTGTACCACCTCATCAACAGCTGCAACTGATGCATGAGTGATGGCAACGTGGACCTGGTGTGGTCTTGTTGCATTCTGGAGAGTATGTCTGCATTGTCTGAAATTCTTGTACCAGTTATTCACAGCTGTACGGCCAAAACAATGTTCACCATATTCATTTTTCATTCAGCGAACAATGTCTGCGTTAGTAGGCCCTTCAGCCACCAAAAAACGCACTACTCCTCGCTGCTCGATTCTGGGTTCTTCCATCCTGTTCACCCTACCTTTTAGCCGACTGTTACACACACACACAAAACTCCTTTCCAAACGACACAACTTTGTCTAAAGTTCCACTAACCTGCGCGATTCCAAAATCAAATGAAAAACCAGTTCGGGAACTTTGATAACGTTGCTGTGTCAGCTGTCCACTTTTCAGTTGAGCATCCCTTATATTATCGAGTTATCATAGTTCGTATCTTGTAAAATTTCGGCGCTTTCTGACGTAAGTATGATCGAAGATCGGACAAAGGGTTTCGTTTAATATTGCTTTAAAACAGTATCCTTCCTTTATTAAATCCAAATAAATTTAATTTTCTAAAAAAAAAAAAAAAAAAAAAAAAAAAAAAAGCCTGTTTTTTATAAAGTAAAAATTTACCGGTGTATTTTTCTCGTTTTTTTCGCTATTATACTCTGCAATAATAATATCTGTCATGTAGACTAAATGCGATATTTAAAAAAAAAATCAATTTAAAAATTAAACATGTTGTACACTTTCGAAATGTTAACATATGCGAATATTTCCACAGTCGGGTTTTTATCATGATTCAATACGTTCTTCAAACTCATATATTTACTATTCTCTATTATTCATAGTGATACTCGCTTTGTATTATTCTCAAACTTTTGAAAGATCCTTTAAACTTCCAATATGACGTCAGATTAATTTTCTTTTAATTCTCTAATGACGTGATATTAATCTGCTTACTCTACATACATATACTCATACTCTTTATATTACTGAGAAGTGTTTGAAAATTTCCGTTTTATTACCAATATGACGTCATATTAATCTTTTGTTCAACATGTGAAACTTTTTATTTCATTTTCATTTTTCACGTGGAAAACTTTCAATAGATAATTAATTACTGTAGAAATAATTTTATTGTGGATTTTTAATTGTTGGCAACTGCTATAACGAAAAACGTTTAAATTTAATAGGTAAAGGTTGTTAGAATTTTGTTTTTTTCTCCCTATATATTAAAATAATACGATTTTTTCAAATTTTAATATTTTGAGCTTCATAGTAGGCATTTAGCTATAAGTACACAAATTTTCATGCCTGTAACTTATATAGTTTTTGAGAACGGCTCTGTGACGGACAGACAACGGAGCGACAGTAATAGGGTTTCGTGAGATGAACGAAACCCTAAAAATCATGCATTCGGAATAGATTATGAAACACATTCCAACACTAACAGAATATTATTAAGAAATTTTTTCATACGTTTAAATGCGACATCTAAATAAGCAATTGAAAATATACATAACTCAGTAAAAAACCACTTTCAGCAATTGCTGATCATATTCAGTCTTTTTTGCAGCCCTGTATATAATATAAAGAATTTATAATCAACATTCAATACACTAAAAATTACATAAAATTGCACATCATAGTGAAAAGAGCACTTCTGGCAATTACCGATCATAGTCAGTCCTTTAACCGAATTCTTTTGTGCGTCTCTGTATACGAACTATAAATCCTACGCACTCCATAAGATATCGAAAATAAGTTTTATTGAACTTTAGTGATCCTTTTAAATTCCATTATGTTTCAAATATCGTAACATATTCAAAATGCACCGCAAACTATTTTCCCCCCCATATATCATAATGTAAAGGGATTATTTTGTACGTCCCTGTAATTGAACTATAAATGCTACTTTTTGTGTACTCCGGTAAAAGCATGCTGTAATCCACCTTAGTAAGACATATTAATTTCATTATGTTTGGAGTATCGTAATATCCATAAAATGCGCCGCAAACGATATTTTCCGGTGTGCCATAATGTAATGGAATTCTTTTGTGTGTTCCTGTAAAAGAACTATTAATGCTACACACTTCATTTTGAATACCGAACATTCTATAATGAAATTCAATAATGCATAAAAATTTCATGAAAATCCGAGTACAAGAATTAGACCACGGGCAGACAGACAGACAGATAGATAAACCGAATTCATCAGTACTTTTCAACTGTATTGGAAAGTGTTAAAAATGACCTTTGGACAGTTTTAGTATCGTATTTGAGAACGGTTTAAGAATTATCTACATGCGTCGTAAAAGTTGAACGCGCATGCGACTGCTGGAGGGTTAAAATCAGGGCAAAAAGGTAATGTGATAAAAAAAAAAAACTAGATATAATTATGTATCTGCAAAACAACAAAACAAATATATGACTATATTGCATAGAAACTTCCAAATAAAAAAAAAAGTGAAAATTCTAATTTTATCTGTTTATGAAAGTATTTAGTATACACAGACACGTGTCACTTTTTGAAAAGAGTGAAACAAAATAATTTCACATAACTTTTAAGTATAAAAAATTGCAGCTGGTAATCAAAAGCATGTCATTAGTTAAAACGCATTTTACAGTTTTTAAGAAAAAATTGATGGTCCAAATATTTATTTCCATAGGAGAAAAAAATACTTAAGGAAATAGCTCGTTTTCTCCCTATCAATGGGGTATGTGTTGCAAAAATAGCAAGCATAATTTTTAGTATTTTTTTTTTAAATAACTGGTTAAAATTATGAATAGAAAAAAAAACTAGATATAATTATGTATCGGCAAATATATGACTATATTGCATAGAAACTTGCAAAGATTAAAAAAAAAAAATGTGAAAATTCTAATTTTATCTGTTTATGAAAGCATTTAGTATACACAGACACGTGACACTTTTTGAAAAGAGTAAAACAAAATAATTTCACATAACTTTTAAGTATAAAAAATTGCAGTTGGTAATAAAAAACATATCATTAGTTAAAACACATTTTACAGTTTTTAAGAAAAATTTGATGGTCCAAATATTTATTTCCATAGTATAAAAAATTAATTAAGAAAATAGCTCATTTTCTCACTATCAACAGGATATGTGTTCCAAAAACAACAAGCATAATTTTTGCTTTTTTTAAAAAAATAACTAGTTAAAATTATGAATAGAAAAAAAATAGATATAATTATGTGCCTGCAAAACAACAAAACAAATATATGACTATATTGCATAGAAACTTCCAAAGATTTAAAAAAAAAAATGTGAAAATTCTAATTTTATCTGTTTATGAAAGCATTTAGTATACACAGACATGTGACACTTTTTAAAAAGAGTAAAACAAAATAATTTCACATAACTTTTAAGTATAAAAAATTGCAGTTGGTAATAAAAAACATATCATTAGTTAAAACGCATTTTACAGTTTTTAGGAAAAATTTGTTGGTCCAAATATTTATTTCCATAGCAGAAAAAATTACTTAAGAAAAAAGCTCGTTTTCTCACTATCAACAGGGTATGTGTTGCAAAAATTAACATGCATAATTTTTACTATTTTTTTTAAATAACTAGTTAAAATTATGAATAGAAAAAAAACTAGATATAATTATGTATCGGCAAAACGACAAAACAAATATATGACTGTATTTCATAGAAACTTTCATCGATTTTTAAAAAAAATTTGAACATTCTAATTTTATTTGTTTATGAAAGCATTTAGTATACACAGACACGTCTCACTCTTTGAAAAGAGTAAAAAAATAATTCCACAAAACTTTTAAGTATAAAAAATTACAGTTGGTAATCAAAAACATATCATTAGTTAAAACGCATTTTACAGTTTTAAAGTAAAATTTGATGGTCCAAATATTTATTTCCATAGGAAAAAAAAATTACTTAAGAAAATAGATCGTTTTCGCACCATGAGCAGGGTATTTGTTGCGAAAATTAACTAGCATAATTTTGACTATTTTTTTTAAATAACTAATTAAAATCATGAATAGAAACTTATCGTCCTAATAAAAATAAAAACATGTCTGTTCTTTATAAAATTTGTTTCTTTTGTTTTGCAATGTACGTTATACTTCCTGTAGGCCGAGCAAAAATGGCGGAAGTAAAATTTCCTGCAAAACAAAGTAAAATTGGGTCATTTTTCACGCAATCGCATAAAGTACTTTCGGTTTACTGCATTTTGGCATTACGAAATAATATAAGTAATAATAATAAACCCTTATTATAAACTGTATTATTGAATATGAATGTTTTCTTAAACAAAATAAATTATAGAGAAATATTTATTATCGAATCATATGATTCATTATTCAAAAAAAGTTTTTAACAATTAAACTTATTATAATTTTCTTCAATAGTTATTCGTCTAAAGCCTATTTTTTCTTTCAAAAGGTCTATAAAAATCCAAAAATATCTATGTTTTTATTGTTAATAATGGAATTTATTATTTTAAATTATTTGCTACCAAATTTGTTGAATACGGACAATTTTATTTATATATATATATGTGAAGCTTCTTTCTTTTTATAAACATTTGATTAAATTTTTGGGCAACAAATTTTGGTTAATTAATAATAAATAAATTGCCTGTACGTTAAACGATAACGTAAAATAAATTACACTATTAGGGGAATCTTCCAATAAAATTCTAATTTAATATGTTTTAAAATCTTGAAGAACTGCAGACTGCTTAAGATATGATCCCTAATTCACATGATTTATCTTTATCGAATATTATCACTTACACATATAACGTCCAAGCACTTAGGGTATAAAACTGATCTGCGCGACCAGGCGCCCGTAAGGCACGTCAACTACCGTTTCCAAGTTCTGAGGAACTTTTAGACAGCACGACCAAGAGAGATTCTGTATGCTCTACGGTAGGTGGGGGCGCCGCCACCTGCTGACCACACCCATTGCACACAAGTGAAAGGACGACATAGGCCGTTGTGACTGCGGTGGCTCCCACCCTTCTGGGAGGTTACAATTTCTTATGTTATTACTGCGATAATTGTTAAAAGAAAATAACAGGAACATTAGTGTTAGAACGTACACACGAAACAGGTTAAATGCAAATTCGTTTAATATGATGAACATGTATATTATACCTACTGTCAAAATCCCGTTTTCTATGCATATCACAAATACACAGCGGTATCTTTCAAAATATTTTTCAGGATTTTTACGTAGTATATTCAAAGTTCGTTCAAACACATTGTTTGATAAAAAGTCACAGTTAATAACAAATTAATGAAAAAAGTATCAGAAAATAATCCCGAATGTTTCAATTCGCAAGCCTCAGATGGATCTACTGACTGTGAAAAGAGAAAGAAATAGGTTTCTGGATCTAGAAAAACTTTACGGAAATGTAACATAACCCATTCCGAGTTAACCATGATTCCAAAAAAGCGTTTCGTTATCTTTCGAAACCTCATAAATCAAAAGAATTCGACATTTAAATTAGAATTTCTGAAATATTTCTCATAGCTAATGTTCCACGTACACTAGAGCTTGGCATATGAATGTGAAGAATTAAATGTTCGATTTCTGATTTCCATTAAGCCTGACATTCTAAATCAGACATAATATAAAATAGTTTTGGTTTTTATATTATATCAAATCGTTGGTAATATGGGACAGTGCTCCATATTGCAAGAAACTCTGTCTTGAAAACAACACCTGTTTAGCACACAACTACTGAATAAATTCATATTGCGATTACGGAATATTAGAGACTAAGACGCCTATTTGAAAATTCATAATAAAAAAAAAAACGAAAATCTAACAACAGGAATGTGTAAAAGAATCAAAATCACTTAATTAATTTTTTTTCAAGAAGCTAAATAGTGCTTCACTATCTAAATCACTATCAAATATGACTGACCTATTTGATGGTCCATGAGACAAAGTTCCATGCATAGCCGCCAGGATGCACCTCCTGTTCACTTCTAAGAAAATGCTAAGGTTCATATTACCAGCAGTATCCATATTACCACTATTTTCTTTATATTACTTTTAAATAGCGAATTTCATACATAAGAACTTATTTTTAAATTACTAATCGAGCATTTGTTTTAAAGATGGTTAATTTATTATGTTTAAATCTGATGAAGTACAACTGCTCTTTCTGTCAAAGAAAAGCATCTTTAATGTATTTCTCAAAGGAATTTAATTTGTCTTATACGATGGACTTATTTATTAGAGTTCTAACTATCAGCAATTGCCACATAAGTCTTAAAGCACCTCCGAAAACAGAAGGAGAACTTTTAGTGCACATCTTGAGTAACTACGTGATCGGGATTCAAATGGTGTCTTTCTTTCAAGTTTTTACAAACAAGTCAGCATTTATCAAAATATTCAATGGAAGTTTAGTAAATTTAAAAGTTTTTATTACCTTTTAATCGAATAAGTATTTTTGTACTTTTAATAATAAAGAATATAAAAGTATTTTTCAGAATAGGTTGAAAATACATATATAACTAGTCGTTGGGGGCCACCGTAATACTTACCCATCATGGATATGCATAATATAAAATATTAATATAAAACATGTGTAAACTATTTATAAAATGCATTGCAATTCGAATAAAATCGTGGCTTGATGACGTCGTATACTTTAAATGCTCTATTACTGAATTGCGTAAAAGGAACATCCTTATAACTTCAAAATTGATAATCATATAACTAACAGTTTACTGCGTCGTATTAAGCGTCTCATCTCCAATTAAAATACATCTTTGATTTGAAATTTGAATGAAAAACAGGGCCATGAAACATCAAAGAGTGTGGAAAATAGGATTACAAATACCTCGACAGCTAATTATCCAATCGACTTCATTCGTGATGCAAAATTTATGTTTTTGTATTGTCTTTTATATTCACTCCTTAAAATAAACAATTTCGAAAATTTTTATATACCTTTTATCAGAAAGAATATCTCGAGAGTCCAAAAAAAATAGTTCCGGATAATCGAGATACTGAAATTCAATAACCTTCTTCCCATTATTACATACTAAGTACACATAAAATTTCAAGTCTCTATCTCAAATTGTTCGGCAGTCAGAGCGTTTACAGACTTACATACACACAGGCGGACGGCAATTTTTTTTCTAAAAATATGTTTTTTGGAATTTCTAGTTTCTGAAATGTGTAAATCCGTCAATTTTTTTTTTCGATTTTTAAAACGATTACAAGACTTACCCTATACTACGTATGATGGATAAGAAAACATAGAAAGTCTAAAAAACAGAACTTACCGTCTGTATAATGCCCATATTATATTTAATTCCTAATTTTTTTAGTTTCCCAATCTTCAGGCATTAGTATTGCTATTTTTAGAACAATAGTAGCACAAATGTGTCTTTATATATTACTATTATCATTAAAAAATAAGATTACATCCTTTTATAAAAATTCATTTGTATTGTCATTTGTATATGTGTGTTTTATTGACTATAGAAATGTTTTTTTTTTATAAAATGATGTATTGTTGCTTAACGATAATAGTAATATATAAAGAACATGTATGCTGCTATTGCTCTCCAAAAAGTCAATACCTTAAGATTCGTAAACTAAAAATAAAATGCAAATATATAAAAATAATTTATCATAATTAATTTGGAGTTATTGTTTTTATTATCATTATTCTGTAGTTTATATTAAATAAAGTTAAGTGTGATTTTGTATGTAATAGTAAAGCTTCATTTAAATTATCATACATTAACAGTTATTAAACATAAAATAAGTTCGGATTTTAAAAAAATAATAAGAAATACATACATGAGACATACTCTATACTGAATGGGTATGATTTTGAAAGTGGGTCAATTCCATTCTATGCCAGTGTTTTTGTTTAAATGGGTTTTAAAGTATTCGTAATTAATAATAGACTTATATTACATTTTGTGCCGTCTTATTTTATGTAAATTTGCTAATCCAATGTTTTCCATTCTATGCCAGTAGTAGATATTTAACGGTTTGCGTTTAAATGGGTTTAAAAGTATTCGTAATTAATAATAGACTTATTTTTCATTTTGTGTGGCCTTATTTTATGTAAATTTAATATTCAATAATGATTTCCATTCTATGCCAGTGCTAGATATTTAACGGTTTGCGTTTAAATGGGTTTAGAAATATTCGTAATTAAAAATAGACTTATTTTACATTTTGTGTGGTCTTATTTTATGTAAATTTAACATTCATTAATGCTTTCCATTCTATGCCAGTTCTAGATATTTAACGGTTTGTGTTAAAATGGGTTTAAAAGTATTCGTAATTAATAATAGACTTATTTTATATGTTGTTTGGTCTCATTTTATGTAAATTTAATATTCAATAATGCTTTCCATCCTATGCCAGTGCTAGATATTTAACGGTTTGCGTTTAAATGGGTTTAACAGTATTCGTAATTATTAATAGACTTATTTTATATGTTATGTGTGGTCTTATTTTATTTAAATTTAATATTCAATAATGCGTTAAATTCTATGCCAGTGCTAGATATTTAATGGTTTTCGTTTGAATGGGTTTAAAAGTATTCGTAATTAATAATAGACTTATTTTACATTCTGTGTGGTCTTAATTTAATATAAATTTAATATTCAATAATGGTTATCCAAAATGGTCAACTGAAATAAATCGGGGTTTTGGTATGAGTCTGTAGAAGCAATATCATCTCACTTGAACAGTATAAAGCGAGTTACTTTCTGAAAGTAACTCGCTTGGCTGTTTGTTTGACACTAATGTTCTCGCCTACTCTTCATGGGATTCCTGTTTCGATACTCTCCTGCACCAATATCCTGAATGGTGACTCAGACAAACACGCAACAACAGCAATCATCTCATCTCATAACCAACATATTGCAACACTAAATAAATCATCTCCTGCAAACAAAGTCTGAAAAGTCTGTCATCCCGCGCATCACAAACCCGTACAACATCATCACTCACGAGCGCATATCGCTCGTCGGACATCAACAAGTTTTCTTCCGCCCTGGGGATGGAGTGGGTAGCGATCTCATATCGCTTTAACAGTATAAACGAGTTACTTTCTGAAAGTAATTGGCTTGGCCTTTTGCTTGGCACTGATGTTCTCGCCTAGTGTTCATGAGATCCTTTTTCGATACTCTCCCGCGCCAATCTCCTGAATGGTGACCCTGACAAACACGCAACAACAGCAATCGACTCATCTCATAACCAACAGACTGCAACACTAAATAAATCATCCCCTGCACACAAAGTCTGAAATTCCCACAGCACAAAAACTGCCATCCCGCGCATCACAAATGCGTACAACATCATCACCCATGAGCGCATATCTCTCGTCTGACATCAACAAGCTTTCTTCCTCACTGGGGATTGAGTGGGTAGCGATCTCATATCACTTTAACAGTATCAAGCGAGTTGCTATCTGAAAGTAACGGTCTTGGTCTTTTGCTTGACGCTAACGATCTCGCCTACTGTTCATGAGATCCCTGTTTTGATACTATCCTGCGCCGATATCCTGAATGGTGACCTTGACAAACACGCAACAACAGCAATCAACTGATCTAATAACCAACAGATTGCAACACTCAATAAATCATCTCCTACAAAGAATGTCCGAAATGCTCACAGCACAAAGTCTGTCATCCGGCGCATCACAAATGCGTACAACATCATCACTCATGAGCGCATATCGCTTGTCTGACATCAACAAGCTTTCTTCCTCACTGGAGATGGAGAGGGTAGCGATCTCATATCACTTTAACAGTATCAAACGAGTTGCTACTTAAAAGTAACTGGCTTGTCCTTTTGCTTGACGCTAACGTTCTCGCCTATTGTTCATGAAATCCCTGGTTCGACCCTTTTCTGCGCCAATCTCCTCAAGTCATTAAACTTGCTTCCCTTTCAAATGCAATGATTTGTTGAAAGCTTTGATTTTCTTTGAATGGGATATAATTATACTAAAAAAAACATTATTATTTTATTTTTTTTACTTTTTTACTTTATTTCGATATTTCATTCTTCTTTAGAAAATTACAATAAAACAAAAAATAAATTTAATTTCATAGGAAAAAGTATAAAAAATAAGAACAAAATAGTCAGTAATATATTGTATGCATATAATTAACGATATTTCTTAATTTGGATGGTAAATATTTTAAAATTATTCATGATGAAATTCATTGTGCTTGTTAATATTATTCAGTATGAAAAATAATTTTGCTTTAATAAATTACTACTAAGCAAATTATGCTGATATTAAAATATATTTATTTTGAAATTATTACAACTTGAATTTTATATTAATTTGTAATAAGATATAATTTTAACTAAGTATTTTGTCAAAAGGAATTCGCCACACTTTGCCACTCTTTGGAATTACTACTTATATGCAAATCTTACCAATAAAGCTAAAAATAAAAAATTCACATTTTTTGTTGTCATTAAATTTTATGCTGGGCGATATTTACCAAAAACCATTTGAAAACACTGTCTTTATATATATATATATATATATATATATATATATACGAGAGCAACTTTTTTCAAGATACGTGAAATGAAAACCACAGTGAAAATCAAAACTGTTTTATTTGGAACATTTAGACACGCATTCCATCTACTTCTCTACATAGTCTCCGTTCCGACTGAAACATTTGTCGTAGCGTGGTACTAACTTCCCTATAAGTTCGTCGTAGAAGGCAGCCGCTTGTGCTTTCAGACAATTCTGTACGCTGGTATTCAGATCATTGTCTGAGTCAAACTTTTGTCCTCCTATCCAGTGTTTCATTAAAGCACAGAGCTGGAAATCGGACGGAGCCAAGTCCGGGCTGTATGGAGGATGATCAAATACCTCCCATCGAAAATGCCTATACGTCCTGCTTCAAAGGTCCGGTGTCATTGCCGTACTTTGCTGTGACTCATGAAAGTTGTAACGTGCACATTACTGTAATGTACAAATGTGCGGTAAAAACAAAAAAAATAACAACAAAAGATAATGAAAATCTACACAAGTTCTGTAAAACCTTAAAAACAAAATTGTTGTTAAATTAGTAGCAAAAAATTATGAAAATTACAAAAGTTTTGTAAAATCTTCAAAACAGAATTGATGTTAAATTAACAACTAAAAATTCTGAAAATTACAAATGTTCTGTAGAACGTAACTAACAAAATTAACAGCAAAAAATGATGAAAATTTACAAAAGTTTTTTAAAATCTAAAGAGACAAACTGCTGTTAAATTAACAGCAAAAAATGGTAAAAATCTACAAAAGTTTTGTCAAATCTAAAGAAACAAACTGCTGTTAAATTAACAGCAAAAAATGTCAAAAATTACAAAAGTTTTGTAAAATCTGAAAAACAAAACTGCTGTTAAATGAACAGCAAAAAATGCTATAAATCTACAAAAGTTTTGTAAAATATAAAAAACAAAAGTGCTGTTAAATTAACAGCAAAAACTGCTGAAAATCTACAAAAGTGCTGTAAAATCTAATAAAACAAAAGTGCTGTAAAATTAACAGCAAAAAATGCTGAAATTCTACATAAGTGCTGTAAAATTAACAGCAAAGGATACTGAAATTCTACAAAAGTGCTGTGAAATCAAAAAAACAAAAGTGCTGTAAAATTAGCAGTACAAAATGCTGCAAATCTACAAAAGTGCTGTAAATTTACAGCAAAATGTGTTGGCACCCATGTGGCCAGAATTTTTTGCTGTAAAATTGCTGTGTTTTTTTTTTAAGTGTGCACGATTCAGAATACGACCACCTTCGTGGCACTGCACTATAAAATAGTCCACGTAAGATGTCATTTCAACTGTACATTCTGTAGAAAACTACAGAATTTTTCGACCCTATTTATAGATGACGGTTAACTAGTCAAAATTATGAAGCGTTCTCATTGGTCAGAATAGAAAAAAACTAAAGTTATTTTAACATATTTCAGAAAAATTACTGAAAAATAACTCTTTTAGCTTTGATCAAACGTACTATTTGTAAAAAAATGCTGTTTCTACATATTCTAAACGAAGGTAAAAATACAATTGATTTACAAATAATTCGTTCGATCCGTTATAAAATAAAATATCGTTCAACAATTTTTCATCAATCTAGTAAAAACACGTGAAACTGGTAAAAAACTCTGTGCAGGTAAGTAAAAGTTGATTTTAAATAGTGTGGAATCTCTATTTAATAATAGTCTCTAGTTTAACTACTTCTAGACACATTGCTTCAACACATAAACTGTTCAATATATCTTTAAAAAGCTTTAATTTGACCTTTAATAAAAACAAAACTCACTTTAGAAAAGCAAGAAAAATCGAATTTAAAAGAAAAGAGCAAAAATAAAAGCTTTTGTGGATAACCCGAGATCGGAAAGTCAATAGTTTCTCTAAGTGCGTTGGGCGTAGTATTTACTTTCTTTTTAAAATGATTGTGGATTTTCTTTTATTTGAAAAAAACGTTTGGAAATTTCTCCAATTTTTCGAGTAATGCAATATAATTTTTTTTTCAATATCATCTTCAAAATAGTATTAACAATAGAACAATTTTATTTTCATATAAATAATTTCTAAAATTTAAAAAACTTATGGAAATATATAATTATTTAATATTATTATTTATATATATATATTTTCCAGATAAGAACATTGGAATATAAATCTAAAACATGTTTTTTAGAAGAGAAATTGTCTTACAAAAAATCTCTGTAATATTATATATATATATATATATATATATATATATATATATATAAAGGGTGTTTCAGTACCAGACCGACAAACTTACAGGAGGTGTGTAGAGGACACAGTGACGACTCGGAATCACATAGCAATGCTTGTCGAAAATGCCGTAGTTGCGAGCTATGGTTCAAAGAAGCAGAGACAAAGAACAGAAACAGCAACACATTAGTGGGACAGAAAACATTTTTTGAAAGGTTGATTTTGTTTTGTGGTAGCAACGCTTGCAGTTTTGTGGTAGATGGCGCTGAACGGAAGTCCGCTTAAGTATCTGTAACTGCCGGGAAGATACGCGACACGCCAGGAAAATTCCAGAAAGTAAGGAAATCCATGCGGCGTCGCTGTCAAACCTACCTGACGATTTTGGTCGCAATTTCGAACACCTTCTGTAGTACAAACATTCAATAAAATATTTTCTGACCCATTACTGTGTCGTTGTTTCTGTTCTTTATCTCTGCTTCTTTGAACCATACCTCGCAATTACGTCATTTTCGACCCTGCATTGCTATGTGATTCCGAGTCGTCTCTGTGCCCCTTACACCTCCTGCAAGTTTGTCGGTCTGGTAGTGAAACACCCTGTATATATATATATATATATATATATATATATATATATATATATATAAACTGGAATGATTGTACTTGGGTTTCCAAACATAGCTGCATGGTGTAGAAATATTGTTGGCGCTGTAACTTACGAAATACTGAGCAGAACAGTATGACATATACCATAAGAAGTTCTATTCTTATGTGAAAAAATGCTCATTAGATTTTGGGCTAAATCTCTTAAGACGTTGCCGCAAGATTATATGTCCGATTTATTTCGTGTTTAAATCTGCACTTTATGTACGCCGAATTCAGCGAAGTCAGAATTTATAATATTCATGATAGGAAGATATTGCCATTCGATTTTGGTTGTGGTCATAAAAAGATGATGCCGATATTCTATGATTTGTTCGAAATATGCGATGCTTACATCACCAGTTTGAATGCACAAATTTTAACGAAACTTCACGCTTAGCATGTCTTCATTGTTCACGATTCTATTAAAATATTATCCGTTTATATACAGGATGTTCCAAAATTTGACCGATAAATTAAGAGGGATTATAGAAGGCATCAAGAGGATGAAAACTTACTATAGAACATGGAAACGCAAACCACGTTTAGTGGGGAAAATCTCAAAAAAGGTTACGAAGAGTGTGATATCGAGTGGAACAAAAAGGGCCAATAAGTAGAAAAAACATTTATATGACGTCAAATATGACTACAATGCACTGCAGTTCAACGTCAGAAAGGATATGTCGACACATTTATATAGAAAATGTCTGAAGTTGCGGCCACGATGGTTGCACAGCCGACACAGCCGGATGCATTAAAACACATTCCTATAAAAATGTATCATCTTATCCTTTCTGACATTGAACTGTAATGCACTGTAATCATGCATTACGTCAAATAAATATTTTTTCTATTTAATTTATAGGGACAAAATTTTGAAGGAATTGGCCGTTTTTGTAACACTCGACGTCACATAAACATTTTTGCGATTTTCTCCCACTAAACGTGTTACTCTACCACTAAACGTGTGCTGCTCTTCACTTACGCATCCATGATTCAGACTAATGTACAATGCGAGACCAAAAAGTAAGATGAACTCCACCTCCTTTCGGAAATGAGAACAGCCCAGCACGCTGACACATGCGCATTACGTTCTACCCCGTCGTATGAAAATTTTGCACTTCGTTTTCCAAATTTCGCGGTAGGCGTTTGTTCATGTGGTAGCTACAAATTAACAGTTGTTAGTGCATTGCGTCATACAGCAGAGAGTTAATATGACATTCTGCTTCAAAGTTGGTTAGATGCACTGCAAACCCACGAAATGCAGCAAAATGTATACGGAGATGTCAGTAGCTCTCGCGAGACAGTATTTCAGTGGTTCAATTGTTTTTGTGACGGTTGTAAAAGCGTAGTAGGTGAACATCGCTATGGTAGACTGGTGACGATCAGAACGACGACAAATGTTGACAAACTTCGCGCGTTATTGTTACGAGAAGGCCGTTCGTCCGTCCAAATAATGGCTGACGAATTCAATCTTTCTCTTGAAACCTTTTGAACCATTGCTATCCAAGATTTAGGGTAAACGCAACTTTGTGCAACGTTTGTTCCACATCACCTAAGCGATGAACAAAAACAATACAGTTGTGTGGCGATTTCCTCGATACGGCGGATAAAGATGCCACGTTTTTGTACTGAATCCACACTGAAAGGACACAGATTTGCAAGCATTTTAGATATCCGATCTGTTTTTACCTGGGCACTTAACGCAGTAGCGAAAGAGGTCTATTTTAGAAGTTTCCAATACGTGTATGAACGTTGTCAGAAATGTATTTTATACTGTTGGAAAATAAAATAAGTTTATTCTTTGAAAATATATCGTATTGTAATATTTCTGTGATCAGTTATCTTATTTATCGGTCACACCTCGTATTTCTTCTATCAACATTACCTAGAGTTATAATATGGATTGCGAACTATTTTTTAATTATTTATTTTTGCTGAAAGAACAAGATTACACAAAAAAAGTAAAAATAAATTTCAAAAATTTAAATGAGTATAGCACGTTTTCTGAAAATGTATGATGTTCTTTTAACTTAAATTTAACATATTCACATTTTTCTCCGTCATTAAAAAATATACAGACATATTAATAACACTTTAAATATACAACGAACCGAGAAACGTGTGCAGAAATAAGTTTCAAAAAACCTTATTTTAACAAACAAAATAACTTAAGTATCAGAGATGCAATTATTAAAACTTTTCATTTCTAATACACTTTCTTTTTTAAGTAATTGTCAATAACAATTTTCATTCTATGAATAACAAATTGTAACATTCAGGAACACTTTGATCCCAGTATGCTACCAATTATAAAGACATTATTCGCAAGATTTCCTTTATATCCGAATTTCTTTTGCATTTTTGAAACATGCTTTCAAAAGAATCTTATCTAAGCGCAATTCTTCTTTGTTCAATTAATGTTAATGCAACAAAGTTGATACCACTTAAGCAGTTATGTTCTATTCAAAGAGCACTAAATTAAAAATACTCAAATTAATTATTAGGCATTAGACGTTACATTGTTACTATTTAAATGTTTAACAATTCAATTTGTACACGCAAGGTAATTAATTATAAGATTATCTTAACAAATAGAATCATAAAAGAATTTGCCTCATTTATTTGAATCACTTGATATGTTTTTGAAAAGACTAATTTCATTTAGATGAATAATTTTCATGGAGAAATATTTACGTGATATTTTGTACTTTCCGAACACTAGTGTAATAAAGTATTGTAATGTACATAAGTATTTCATAAGTACATAAAGAGTTGTAATGTTGATTTGCATGTGAGTGTCTGAATACGATAATGCCCAAACTGTTCTTCCAATTAAACTCACATTTGGCGAAAATATTACACACCATTGTCGCCAGAATTGTATAGATTTGCATAAAAATCGGTCGAAAATAAGCTATTTAACCCTTTTCAAGCCATTTTGTGACCAGTTGTATACGGAAAATCACCAAGTAAACGTGATAGAGTATAAATGGTATGTATTACCGCGGTGTAATTAAGCATTAGTAACTCAGAGGCAACGTCTCTAGTTTCAAAACAGATGGTCCAGCGTTCGAATCCAGCTGACTTTATTGTGTTCGAAATTTGTAAATTATATTTTTTAACTTTCTCGACGATTTTACCAGTCTTCTGAAAGTCGAGTAGAAATGCTCCAGATTTTTAAATTAGTAATAACCAGAAAAATGTGCCATCCCCAAACATGAGTGTGAATGTTACCTCGTTCTTGCAATTTTTCCCAAAATATGGCACCAGATTTGGAGATATTCTTTTAACCTTCTGACTACGGGCCAAGACTGACGAATATTTTTTATTTTCAATCATACCACAATTTGCAAAAAAAAAAAAAAAAAAAAAAAAAAATACTTTGGCAGATATCTCATAGATTACTTTTCAAAAAGTGGTATGACTAGAATTAAAAAAAAAAATAGTCGCCGGGACGTACGTTGGCCCAATCCTGTAAACAAAAGGTTAACCATGGACAAGTTTGACAACAATTACAGTACATTGCATTACATCGGATTATTATTACATTTCTAAGATTTTTTTTTTTTTTTACCATTTTGACGGCGTTGTATAATGACGTGGCACCATGACATCGGCGTTCATCCCGAGTGTGTTTATTATTTAAGGCTTTTTTTTCGTTTTGGCCTACAGGTTACATAAGGCCTTTTGTGAGCATATTTCAGTAGCGTGTCGTGTCTGTTTTCAAATATAAGATGAATAAAAGGTTTTCGTAGAATTTATAAAGCTTTTAGTAGCACATTAGCACGGCAAAGCTCTACTTAAAACAACGAGTGACTCAGAATACAGAAAAAAAAATTATTCGTTATCAATCATGTTTCATTGCAGAAAGATGAAGTGAAGAATCGAATGCAAATTTTAATATCAATCAATTTGCAATATTCGTAATTGAATAATTCATTTAAAAAATTTTCTCAGAAATAATTGCACATTAGTATAGGGTAAAAGTGCCAGCAATGTTTTTGGTTTACAAAAAAAAAAAAAAAAAAAAAATAGCCAGTATATATATATTTTTTTAAAAATTCTACCTTAAATTATTCGTTATTAATCATGTTTCATTGCAGAAGGATAAAGTGAAGAATCGAATGCAAATTTTAATATCAATCAATTTGCAATATTCCTTATTGAATAATTCATTTTAAAATTCTTCTCAGAAATAATGGCACATTAGTATAGGGTAAATGTGCCAGCAATGTTTTTGGTTTACAAAAAAATAGCCAGTAATTTTTTTTTATTTTTAAAATTCTACCTTAAATTATTCGTTATCAATCATGTTTCATTGCAGAAGGATAAAGTGAAGAATCGAATGCAAATTTTAATATCAATAAATTTGCAATATTCCTAATTGAATAATTCATTTTAAAATTCTTCTCAGAAATAATGGCACATTAGTATAGGGTAAATGTGTCAGCAATGTTTTTGGTTTACAAAAAAAATAGCCAGTAATTTTTTTTTATTTTTTTAATTCTACCTTAAATTATTCGTTATCAATCATGTTTCATTGCAGAAGGATAAAGTGAAGAATCGAATGCAAATTTTAATATCAATCAATTTGCAATATTCCTAATTGAATAATTCATTTTAAAATTCTTCTCAGAAATAATGGCACATTAGTATAGGGTAAATGTGCCACCAATGTTTTTGGTTTACAAAAAAAAAAAAAAAAAAAATAGCCAGTAATTTTATTATTTTTTAAATTATACCTTGCACACTTTATAATCTGGGTTTTTGTCGAAAATCTTAAACAAACCAATCAGGAAGCATGTGTCAATCAGGAAGCATCAGGAAAAATGTTTCACAGTTCAGTGTCTTTCAGAGAAATTTTTACTGGGGAAACTAAAAACTGGTTCACATAATTAATTTTTATTTTCTTAATTTTCTTTTAAAGTTGCATGTTTTAGTTTTGATAGTAATATAATAATTTAAATTTTATATACTAATATCCGTTTACCAAATTTAATTTATTTTTAAGGTTTTACGATTCATTACTGGAATCAGACAATTTCAAGTGATGGACACCCCATGTGTTTATATTTTAAAAGTATATTTTCAGTAATGGTCATAGTGCGTAAAACCTTTTGATGTAATTAGAAAGTTAAGTAATAAAATTTAATTTTTATATTCCATTAACGAGAATGTAATATATATTTATATATATAAATAGCTGCTTTTAATTAATTTGCAGTTTATTCTGCCAAGTAATTTTTGAGTTGTGCTTAAAAAACGATCCGCATTGTATTAGCAGTTCCTGACTTTAAACTTCAAGAAACTAGTTGACCGAATGACCTTCCGTTTGGTATTCTAAGATAAAATTATCGAGAAAGCCAAATACCGGATGTACTAATACGGACTGGCGGATTTTAAAATTCCATTACCCCCAAACGGTGACAGATATTTAAAAAAATTTCGAAGTAAAATAATGAATAATGAATATGTCAGGAGTTTTTTTTACTGCGATTACTGATTTTAGTTCTATATACCAGCAATAGATGGCGCTGCGAACAATAAAAGTGCAATCCAGGCCAAAACTAAAATCACCAACATTGATGTGAAGGAAGGAGGTTCAATACATGGAGTGGGTCTCTTTCGCTAAAACAATCTTGTCCTTAGGGCCCGATTCTGAATAAGATTTTATTGGTGAATGCGACCCACTCCATGTATTGAACCTTTTTCCTTCACATCAGTGCTGGGTGATTTCTGCTTTTGTCTCGATTCGTTGTCTACTGCTCGAAGCGCCATCTATTGCTGATAATTCGAACTAAAATTCGGAATCTCAGTAAAAACAAAAAAAAAATCTCCTGACATTATATATTACTCTCCTGCAAGAATTTTTAAAATATATGTCACCGTTTAGAAGTTATTGAATTTTAAAATCAGTCCGCCCCTTTTGAAGACACCCGGTATGATGTCCAAATTATGGGTTCATATTGATAATTTCAGTACGAAAATGACCACCAAAAACTTTTTCTTAAACAAAAATTGAAAAAAGACATAATTTTCAGTTGATTAGCTACGTTTTTTTCGGGAGACAATTTGCTAATTAAAATATATTGAATGTTCTCTTTTTTTCTTTCTTTAGACTTATTTGGATGGTTTTTTCTGAAAAAAGCAGAAAAAAGAGCATATAGCTGATATTAAATACAATAGAAAAACCACAGCCCTGGCAAGATTATATCAAGAAGAAACCATCCAAATAAATTTCAATGAAAGTAAAATAATATTTCCCTCCAGTCTATACTATCCATCCATAATAAGAGAAACCATAGAGATACTCACGCGCAAAAATGCAATATGTAACGATGCGGCATCTTTTAGTTTACCGAAACTGTGGCTAGAATTACTCCATGGTCAAAGATATGAAAATAAACAATCAAGTAAAAAATAATAGATAACGTGCGTAATTTTTTAAAAATGTACATGAAAATAATAACTTCAAAGCCCGTGCAGCTTTAGAATATTCTCATTTTATTTTTGAAAATGACTCGGAAAGAGTCGAAACATGTAAACAACTAATAAAAGTTATTTTAATTCATATTATGTTGTTAATTTTACACCTTTAACATAGAAGTACATTTGAAAGTAACATATTATTACAAGGTGTTATAATTTATTATATTGAATGTACGCTATTTTACATCAACAATGAAGCAAAAAAAAAAAAAAAAAAAAAAAAAAAAAAACTTGTAAACATTAAAATGATGTCGAGTTTCGGCTAATTCCTTTTAATTTATAAGCGCGTTTTTGTTCGCTTTTCCTTATATCAGATTCTATGAATGATATATAGATTTAAGTATTCAAGCATCAACAAGTATTTACGTTACCGCAAGATAAAATCCTATAAAGGATAAATTTCTTCCTGATATTATTTTCAGAATTCTTTAATGATTTCGTAAACATGATTTAAAGTTTAATCCCATATAATGCAGCACTAAATTATTTAAAATAAGCTGGTAAGTTGCTGCTTTATTGACGTCAATTTACATAGCTTTTCTCAGAAAAGCAATCAGCTTTAATTAATGACTGAATCGTGTTGTTTTTGTATTAAATTTTGAAAATGTATGTTGTGTGTGAAATTTTAGAGCTGTAGTATAATCAATGCTACATATAAACATGTAATAATGAAAGATAAATACTTAGGAACGTAATACATTTTCAAAATAGCAAGTTAAATAAAATTGTAAGAAAAGTTTTATCTGCCATTATATGACTAAGTAACTATTTGACGATGCATTCATAAGTTTTGACAGATACTTTAAGTCTTAATTGCTGAAATTTGAAAATTTGCATAGTCATCTATTTTACAAATTGTGTTAATTAATTAATTACTTTTTTTAAATTAAATATTTTCTGTGTTTTTTTAGCTTATTTTTATTTATACGTATAAGAGCGTACTTATTTATTGTATCCCATCTTTTTCAATTTATAATAGATGTATACACATTTAGCGCTTAGCGTGGAAAATTTTAGGAAAAATCGCACAAGTTTCATCTTTATGTACGTTACTTATTAAATACAAAATGCAATCTTGAAAAAAAGTCCCCCCCGTCCCTTTCCAACCGTAGTAAAACATCCTCAAAATGTTGTATAAAAAATAAAATTTCTACGATTGGATTGAAAATACTGACCACCATCAAATGCAATTCATGAATAATGATTTGGGGGCCGTCTACTTGTTGAAGATGTACCTTTTTTTTTTTTTGTAAATAGTAACACTCACTTTTGGCACTTTTGAGTTCCTTGGATCAAATTAGACCGGAAAAGTACATAACTTACAAATTTTTCTATAAATATTCATTGAGTAAAAAAGGACCAAAGGATCAGAGTCCTTGTTTTTGGCTCATGAAAAAAGATTAAACTTCGATTTTGTTATACTGACTTAATTAATTCACTTTTTAATATTAGAAGGTTTATCCTGCACGATTTCTACAATAGTTTTTGCATTTTGTTCGGATTTATATGACTTACACAAGCTCAAAGTTCGTATGATTCGTAGTTTTTTATGAAAAATACGCGATTTCTCCTAATTTTACCTCAATCATTTATATGAGCGCAATCGTGCAACAATTTCTTCTTTACATATATAAAATACATCAAAATGTACAATATATGAAAAATAAAAGTGTTGCAAAGCCGCGCTTAAAATATTTAAAAATATATTAAAAATTTAGGTAAAATTAAGAGAAATTCAACGAAATTTCTACAATTGAACAATAAGAATTTTGAGCATGTGTAAGTTACATAAAAATGAACAAAATGCAAAAACTGTTGTTGAGATCGTACCGGATAAAGCTTCTAATAGTAAAAAGTGAAATAATTAAGTGGGTATAACAAAATCGAATTTTAGTCTTATTTCATGGGCCAAAAATCCTGGCTCATGGTTGCCTTATGGCCACCTTATGGACCCTGATCCTTCGAAGATGCCAGTGGTACGTGACTAATTTATATATTTTTAAAACATTATCTGATTGAAATGTATTTTATATGCTAAATCGAACCAAACATAATCTAGCATTTTTTCTTATCAAAAAAAAAAAAATTAATTATGAAAATTATCACTTAATACATATTAAAAAATGAATTAATTATATAATTTACATAATTTTTTACGTAATAAAATAAACATGGCCATAACATGCCTATTTGCATTTACAGCTGATTTGCATTATTAGTTTCGAGCTATACAGTGCTGGAAAAAAGTATAAAGCCGATAGAAAAATTTACAAAATTCAAAAAGTAATGGAATTGTTGATAACGCAAATTCTATTTTCATTTGTATGATCAACATTGCAATAATACACATAAACTTTATTTGGTAAAACGGAAGAGGGAACATAAATTATGCTAATTTCTTACAACCAATGAAAAACAACTTGGAAAAAAGTATAAAGCCGATGGTTCTAGCATCATTTGGCATAATGCCAGACTTAAGAAAATAGGTCGCCATGAAAGTTTAGGTAAATGTAAACGCGTTACGTGCATTTATTTTGTATTTGGTTTGTTTAATACAATGCCGAGAGGAAAAAAGTTATCCGATGGTCAACAAATTAAAATATTAACTTTAAATGAAGTTGGAATGTCTGGTTCTAATATTGCAAGAAAAATAGGAAGGTCCAAGGCTGCAGTAAACAGTTTTCTCAGAAATCCCGAAGATTACGGCAGTAAAAAGCATACAGGAAGACCGAAATCCTTAACTGTAAGGCAATCAAGACAAAACCGGAAGTTAGTTTGCGGACAAAAAATGGCGTATGCCCAAATTCAAGAACAGTTACAACTACCATGTACAAGCCGAACGGTAAGAAATGTTTTAAGTAACAATCCCATTGTTCAATTTAAAAAAAATAAAGGAAAACCACCTCTTTCTAAGTACTACAAAAATGCTCGCTTAGACTTTGCACGAAAACATGTAACCGAAGGCACAAATTGGAGAGATGTTGTCTTTTCCGATGAAAAGAAATTTAATTTCGATGGACCCGACGGCTATAAATATTTTTGGCATGATTTACGACAGGAGCCTGATATTTTTTCAAAGCGTCAATTTGGAGGTGGCTCGGCAATGGTTTGGGCTGCATTATCTGCCTGTGGAACCACTCCAATTGTTTTCATGCATAACAAAAAGAATTGGGTTATGTATCAAGAAATGTTAGGAGATAATTTATTACCCATTTGCTCCGCTTATAACTTCAGGAGACTGGATATTTCAGCAGGACAACGCTTCCGTTCATGTTTCGAAGTCAACTAAATCTTGGCTGGAAGCTTATCAGGTGAAATCCCTTCAATGGCCAGCTCATAGACCCGATCTGAATGTAATAGAAAATCATTGGGGAATTTTAGCTCAAAATGTTTACAAAAAAGGACGAAAATTCAAATTAAAGTTAGATTTGATGAATGCTTTTAAAAACTGCTGGAATAATACTGATGCAAGTACCTTGTGTGGTCTGATAGATTCAATGAACAAGAGACTAGTCAAAGTCATCGAAAAAAATGGGTCTCACATCGATTATTGATGAAATACATGTATCGACTTTATAATTATTTCCAATTTTCTTTGTACAGAAAATTTTCTTAAGTCTATTAATCTTTTATTAATGTAGTTATTAATGAATTTATTTTTTTCTTTACTTCCTTCTAGCATATAATGTATATGTATGAAATTTCATAAATGTTCTATATTTTGTTTTTTAATTATATCATATTTTCAAGTGGCTTTATAATTTTTCCCACCACTGTAGAAAAATATTACTTAGTGGCAGTCAAAAGGGACTATCTTCCGTTATCATTTCGTCGACGGGAAAGAAAACTTTGGACAATAACCAGAAAATGTGTTTAAAATTTTCTTTTGTATAAAATTATTTTATTTTATATGTAGATCTCTATATATTTTTACTGTAATAAATTAAAGCATAATATTCATTATTTCTGAGTGCGATTTAATTTTTTTTTAACTTAATGGATAATCCCCTGAGGCATTTTCATTTACAAATCTGTGAATATATAGACATTTTTAATTGTTAATAAACTATGCACTATTCCAAGCTGCTTTTTTTCCCAAGGAACTCAAACAACATATCAAAAGTGGATGTTAACCTTTCAAAATGAATTTCCCTAATTTTAATATGTAGATGTTCCCCGAAACATATGCATACAGCATAATATTATACGTTATTATGGTTCTATTAGTACATGTGTAATTTCTATAGGCGTATTTACAGCAGAATTATAAGTAATACCTTTTTTTTTTCATAACTGTACTTACTAAAATCCCAACAAATGTTTATATTTTCACAAAATATTGACAGACAAATTCACGTAAAAGACAAGCTTTCTCAAGCATTGTTTTGAAAGTTTGATATTGTCTTCGTAAAGGTAATTTACAGTTTAATTATGTCTATCGCCATACTCCCTTATTTAACATAATCTGGAATGTGTCTAATTTATCGACTCAAATTTAGTGCTTTTCCCAGAAAAGCAATCTGTTTTGATAAATGAGATTCAATCATATTATTACTGTACTAATTTTTGAGATTGTAGATTTTAAGATAAATGTGGAAGATCAAGCATCATGATAAACTTTCAAAACTTTCAACAAAAGAGTATTGGTTGAAACGTTTTATCCTCTGTGAGTACATTATAATTATTTGACAGGGTATTGATGATTTATGAGAAATGTTTTAGATTTAAATAGTTGAACTTACAGATTCCCCATATAATGAACATTACGTATTATAAGATTTATGTATTGGAATTAAATTGCTTCTATTTTGGATTAGCTTATATTTATTTATGTAGACGACATACGTAGCTTAGTATTACCTTTTTAAAACATCATAGAAGAATATCTGATTAAGGATTTGTCATAATAACAATCATTATTAGCCTATAAAATGAATGCATAAAATTTGCACCATTTCATTTTTATATATGTCGCTTATTAAAACTATAATTAAACACAGTGTATTTTTAACAATATAATAAATTATAACACCTTGTAATAATATATTTCTTTTAAATGCTAAAAGGTGTAAATTAACAACATAATACAAATTAAAATAACTTTTATTAGGTTGTTTAACATGTTTCGACTCACTCAGAGTCATTTTTATAAACAAATGAAAATATTCCATAATTTCACGGGCTTTGAAGTTACTATTTTAAATGCTATAATTTAATTTCCACGTACTTTTTTTAAAATTATGCACGTTATCTTTTATTTTTACTGGGTTGTTTATTTTCATATCTATAACCATGGAGTCACTCGAGCCACAATTTCTGTAAGTTAAAAGATGCCGCATCGTTACATATTGCATGTACATTCAGCTTTGTGCCTACACCTAAACTTCTGTTTGTGCAAATATTTTCCCTATACATATATATATTTAATTAAAGTTCGAACATTTAGGATTCCAAACAAACTTTAGGTTAAGAGATAATTAGAAGCAAAGTTCTAACCCAAATTATAAATCAGAACTAACGTAAAAAATCACGAAAAACCTCATTTCTTAAAAGGTATTTAATATGTTGAAATAAAATTTTCTCACTAGGTTATGCTCATCTGTTAATAATATAATAAGTAAAATATAACTTGTAAGTATTTTTTTATTAATTTAGATATTTCTATTGAAATTAAAAATTATCATGTTGCGTATACAAAATTTGACATATGTTAGTAAATTTAAGATATATTGCAAATAATTTGCTTCCTAGCAAAGGTAAGTCATTTATTAATGTATTGTTAAAAAAAATGTAAAATATACTTGTTAGATTTTGTTATAGAAGGTTTTGTATAAAAGTTAATTGTTACTAAAATATTACTAAATATTCCCTAAGTTAGAAAGTTAATTAAATTCCCATTAAAATTGTTTTTTAATTGATAGTCTTATTCTCTGTTTTAACGAAAAACACATTTGTTTCCTAAAAATTTCATATTTTTCAAAACAAGTGCCCAGAAGGTAGACAATTGACCTTAATTACATTTTAGGAATTCGTTATAATACAATGTAATATCAACCAGTAAATAATTGCATTGAACGAAATAATATTTAACCCAACCTAAATAATACCAGGCATTGTCTTAACATTCATGCAATGAACTATTACTAATAACCATTATCAACTTTTGCAGATACGTAAAATACCGTAAAATATTTCACCTATAAAAATTTGAAATTTAAAAAGTTTTTGAAATTTTTATAATAATCTTCCGTAGATAAGTTTATATTTAAAAAATATTATTAATTTTTAAACGGAAATCACTTATAATCAAATGATAACAACAAGGTTTATATAAATAATAATCACAATTTAAAAGCATACCAGACATGACTCGTACAATTATTTAGGCAATTACTTGTTTACGACTGTTTAAGAGAAATAGAATCTTTCAATCCAAAACACGTATTTACTCTTGAAACTCATTAAGACTTCTTTTGCTGATCTGTTCGATGATGAATTTCTCATGCGGCAAACTTCTTAGATCCCAAGCTCTAACAAATTAATCAACGTTTGCAAGATAAGTTAAATTCCCTAGCGAAAAATAAATGTTATTTACTCTATAAAATAAAAACAAACAAACAAGTAAACATGAAATGAAAACCCATTCGCATATACACGCAAGTATGTGTACATACATCATAAATAAATATATTTGGGTCTTTTATATATATGTATATAATTAAAAAAGGAAATACACATTACAATATTAAATTTCCGCGCTTTATTAAATTTATTTTATAAAAATTTCTCTTCAAAATTTATTCTACAGCCCTAAGTCATTAAGTTATTTCATATCTTAAATAATATTCCATTCATTTCGTTTATTTAAATTATTTTCTATTTAAAATGCGTATTTTGACATTTTATTTTTTCCTTTAAATATTTCTAATAAACATTTTCTGTAATCATTTATCTTCAAACCCCTTTTTATTTCTCAAATCTTAAAACGCCGGTTTTTATTCTATTTGCATTATCTGTTTTGTACCATTTTCTTTTTCTAATTTTATTCTAAAAGTTTTATTCGCGCCCTTTTTTTTGGAAAGATCGCATCACTTCAATTTTCCGCCGCCCTTAAAATATTCATAGTTCCTCTTTGATTCAAAGCCGTGATTGCCTATCCTGCACATCCGCATTTTGGATTTTAACTTTTAACATAAGTTACGGAGCTCAGATTTGTGTGATATTTGTCTTCTTAAAAATTACGTGCTGTCGCGATGTGAATATTCAAAATGAGCATTATGAGATCTAATTTAATCTAGTTTCAAAGTATAACATGATTAACCGTTAGAATTATAGAAGTGGAAGTATTCAGCGATATCAAGTATGAGTGGTGGATGTATGCACTGTATTATAGTAGAACAAATAATAAAATTTCTTAGATTATGGAAATTGTTATTTTTCGGCGAAAACTCCCAATGTTTATCGACCAAGGCAAATACGTATCAGAACTACGACTGCATAGACTTTGATTAATATGGTGATCTTGGTATTTCATCAAGGTGAAGTTTTAATTATGAAAATATCGTCATATACCGGGTGCGTGATAAATTCGTGCAAACTTTAAAAAATCACAATAAAGAAGTAATGCTCGAAAAAAAATTTCGGTTTGCGCGAGTATGATCAGAAGGATTTTGGATTTTTTTCCATGTATAATAAAAAATGATTCCAAAAGTAACCGATAGAGGGCGATCACACGCCATACTGAGGAGTTTTATGCAAATCAGGCTTGCAATAAAACACCTGGCTGGAAATGGATTCGTCATTCGATCTCGGCAGCATGCTATCGTTACCAGATCGAGCGCTGGTGGTTAAAATTTTCTACAAGAATGGTGAATCCACAACTATTGATTTGCGAAAGTTTCGCACAGAAAAGGGAATTACGGCACAAAAAAGCCCTATTTCAGTGAATGTATAATTGGAACTGAAAGATGCCATTCGACGGACCGTTGGTGGCATCGATGCCGACATGCTACACTCAGGCTGTAACAGGCGTATTGACGCGCCTCACTTGCCTAATACATGGTGGTGGTGGTGGTCATGTTGGCTGCATGCGTTGGCTGCAGCGTCTGGCTGCATGCGTTGCATTTACATTGAGTTCTTCCGATTTCTTAAGGGATTTCTTAATGGAAATCCAACATTATTGTACACTTAGAAAAAAAACGTATATCATTAATTTGATTAAATACTAAATGTCGGGTAAGAGATTGCATATTTATTGTATGTTAAACAGAAATTGTGAAAATTACATTTTGCAGAATACGTGATTTTTAATGCAAGACTTTGCCAAAAGTATGTTGTTCTTTTAAGGTCAGTATACTAATTACTTATTACTTTTAGTTTCTTATTTCGGAGCTGGTGAAATAAAAATGACTTAACTTTGAAACACTTTAAAAATAATATTTTAGCTTTTTGAAAGAACATAAATGTTTTACAAGAAAAGAAACATTTTAACCACTGTCTTTCAAAAATAATTAATTGAAAATAGTATGTGCTTTTTTCTTAAATCCAAGGAGACTTTAAGTATTCCTCCTTGCTTGAACGTAAAGCTGAAAAAACAAGATCGACCTTGAAATGATTTCTAAATGTCAATATGTCGACAGACGACATTTGCTTCCTCAGAATAAATTGATTCATGAAACTTAAATACCTGAAAATATTTTGTATTTCTTCGAATTTCCCCGGTAAATTTAATTTAATCACGGGTATTTATTTATTGTTGTTGTCGTGTCAGAGAAAGTGCCACGGCACTTCTCTGAAAGAATTGGTGCCTGAGGCTTAAGAGAGGTTGGACTTCTGGAGCTGGTCTCCTAATTTTTTAACCAATTCCAGATGAGAGACTGCACCTGGATTGCATTCCCAGTGGTACCGTTTTCAAACTTAGAGGACATTGGAGCCACGAACAGATTTTACGTGCACCAGATCCCATTAACGTACACGGATCCACAGCAGCCGCAGTCGATTGAGGCCCTCGCAAACTCGGACCATGATCGATGATGCTTCACTTTCGGTGATCTAGACGGGAACCGAGCTTAATCGTCTGCGCCACTGCGGGACTGTTTATTTATTTATTTATTTGCGATTTATTTAAATTCAAATAATTCATCTCTTTAATTTTATTGTCAAAATTACATTTAAAAAATTGAATAATCCCTATCATATCATTTTTTTTTCTCCTGTATTCACGAAAATTTAGTAATTTTGTTCCCAAAATTACAAAACTGTATCTAAAAGTTACATAAAAATAATATATCGAGAACTAATTGAAAATTTTAAATTCTGAGACATTATATGATTTCCTAGTATCCATGCGGATAACTGGTGTTAATTGCGTCGCTTAACGTTCAATATTCTAGGAGCAGTAGTTGTGAAATAAAAACAGACAGTAAGATTTTATTAATACATATTTCTATTGAAACACACAAATTATTAGTAGAAATATTGGTGAAAGTAGTAAAGAAAATCCAATTAATATTCAGAATAAAATGCTACTGATTTCATTTTTGAATAATCAGCTTTCCCAAAATATTTATATTAGTAAAGGAAACGAAACTATGCACAAATTAATAAACTAACATAAACATTAACTAACTTTTTTTTTTTTTTTTTTTTTTTTTTTGCTACAATGTATTTCAAAATGAAAAAAAAAAAAGTGGTAACTTAATAAAAACTTACATTTATTTAGAAGTATATGCAGGCAATTTTTATACCTTTTAATGTAATTTATTACAGAATGTTGTTATATATTTCCATCTAATGTAAACACAGATGGCAACTATTGCGAAATTCCCTACGGAGAAAAAATGTTTTTTACCCAAATGTAACATCTAAATTATTATCAATGAAATTACTTAATATGTATTCATAAATTGAAATTTTCTTGTAAATTAACTTAGTTTTCTATTTGTTAGATAAATAATACTTTACTAAACAAAACTCTTAGATGCAAATTAAGCATTTTTACGAAATAAAATATTTGCCTTATTTAAATACCTGGAGCTAAATGTTACAACTATGCTTATTTTTAGAAAAATAAGCACAAAGCTTACTTTTTTTAGTGTAATAATACGGATGAAAACTAGTCGTTAGGGTCCACCGTAATACCTATCCATCATGGATATGCATAATATAAAATATGAAAAACAAATGTGTAAACTATTTATAAAATGCATTGCAATTCGAACAAAATCCTGGTTTGATGACTTCCTAAACTTTAAATGCTCTATCACTGAATTGCGTAAAAGAAACAACCTTATAACTCCAAAATTGATAATCCTATTAACTAACGGTTTACTGCGTCGGATTAAGCGTGTCATTTCCAATTATAATATATTTTTGAATTGAAATTTGAATGAAATACAGGGTCATGAACAATCGAAGAGTGTGGAAATAGGATTACAAATATCTCGGCAACTAATTATTCGATCGACTTCATTCTTTATGCAAAATTTATGTTTTTTTATTGTCTTTTATATTCACTCGATAAAATAAACAATTTCGAAAATTTTTATATACCTTTTATCAGAACAAATATTTCGAGAGTCCGAAAAAAATAGTTCCGGTAAATCGAGGTTACTGAAATTCAATAAGCTTCTTCCCATTGTTACATACTAAGTATATACCAAATTTCAAGTCTATATCTCAATTTGTTCGTGTGACAGAGCGTTTACAGACACACACAGAGACACACAGACGGACGGCAATTTTTTTTTCTAAAAATATGTTTTTCGGAATATCGAGCGTCTGAAACGCGTAAAACCGTCAAAATTTTTTTTTCGATTTTCAAAACAATTACAAGAATTACAGACTGACAAGTAAAAATACAGATAACTTAATGTTTTTTAATATTTCATGAAAAACTGTGTTAAGAAACATTAATTGATATTTTGAAATGAATAGTGTAAAATATATAAAAATATAGATAATAACATACATAAAACATACACCCTTAAAAAGAGACAAGACTAAAATACATAACTAACATGCTATTAAAGCTACTCAGTAAGGTTTCCGAAAACCAGTGGCAGCAAAAGAAAATTTATTTTCATAAATGCTTCTTTAAATCTTAAAAGAAGAATGAACAAATGTTGTTCGAGCTCTGCGGCGGTCTTCCAGCCCACCCATCTCCGACCGCGGCGTCCAAGACGAACATAGAGCTCGAAGCCGCAGGAGCTTGTCGATAGCTTCAGAATCCCTGACCGATCCCATCCCGCTCTTCGAGATGTTTAATTTGTTCATTTTTCCTTTTAAATTTGTCCGGTTTCAATTTTCAGATTTTTTTTTCCCTTTCTACCTGGCTTCCGCAAGTTTCTCGGTATAAAAGGGGCGTAGCAAAGGACCATCACTGTATAATATCACCGTAAGTACTTTCTACCTGGCTTCCGCAAGTGTATCTGTATAAAAGGGACGTAGCAAAGGACCATCACGTTAAACGCCGCACTTTGCGAATTCTGCGGCGGTTTTTCTTAATTTTTCGATTTCAATTTTCAGATTTTTTTTCCTTACTACCTGGCTTTCGAAAGTTTCTCGGTATAAGAGGGGCGTAGCAAAGGACCATCACTGTATAATATCGCCGTAAGTACCTTTCTACCTGGCTTCCGCAAGTGTCTCTGTATAAAAGGGACGTAGCAAAGGACCATCACGTTAAACGCCGCACTTTGCGAATTCTGCGGCGGTTTTTCTTAATTTTTCGATTTCAATTTTCAGAATTTTTTTCCTTTCTACCTGGCTTCCGAAAGTGTTTCGGTATAAAAGGACGTAGCAAAGGACCATCACAGTATAATATCACCGTAAGTATTTTTCTACCTGGCTTCCGCAAGTGTCTCTGTATAAAAGAGACGTAGCAAAGAATCATCACAGTAAACGCCGCACCCCGCGAATTCTGCGGTGGTTGTTCTTAATCTTTCGGTTTCAATTTTCAGATTTTTTTTTTCCTTTCTACCTGGCTTCCAAAATTTCCTGGTATAAGAGGGACATAGCACAGGACCATTACTGTATAATATCGCCGTAAGTGCCTTTCTACCTGGCTTCCGGAAGTGTCTCTGCATAAGAAGGACGTAGCAAAGGACCATCACGTTAAATGACGCGCTCCACGAATTCTGCGGCGGTTGTTCTCAATCTTTCGGTTTCAATTTTCAGAATTTTTTTTTCCTTTCTACGTGGCTTCCTCAAATGTCTCGGTATAAAAGGGACGAAGCAAAGGACCATCACGAGAAAAGCCGCGCTCCGCGAATTCTGTGGCGGTTATTAGAATTATTATTCTTCGAATTTCTAACTCACCGCCGCAGAATTTGCGGAGCGCGGGGTTTCGCGTGACGGTCCTTTGCTACGTCCCTTTTATACGGACATACTTGCGGAAGCCAGGTAGAAAGGAAAAAAAAATCTGAAAATTGAAACCGGACAAATTTAAAAGGAAAAATTAACAAATGAAACACCTAACAATGCGAAAAGGGTTGGGCTTGGGGTTCTGAAACTATCTACGAAACCCTGTGGCTTCAAGCTCTATGTTCGAACTTAATATTCGCAGTTTTTTAGTCATAAAGGACTCTCTTCGGAATCTTGGGTAACTTGGAAGAGGTACATAATCTTCGAAAATATAATATAACCACGAACGAACCTATACAATAAGCGCAAAATGTTCCTAATAAAAGGTACTGTCGGCCAGAAAAAGATGCAAAAACAGAGAGAAAACTCCATACATTTTAATCATTAAATGTCCTAGCAAAAATCAGAAATAACCATTCAATTGGAAATAATGTATTTTTTTCAATTTATGTTAAAAAAATAAGTTTAAGAGATCGTATATTTATACTGAAATTGAACTAAAGTCTAAATTTTTCAATAAGAATGCACAATGATTTCATCATATTTTTTTTTTTTTGTGGTAAACTGAAACTTAGGATTTTAAACAGGACGTCATTTGTTCACATAGTTCAGTAAATATGACGGTTTAAACAGTGTTGCCAAATGTTGTGGATTTTTAATTCAGAAACGAATTTTTAATTCAGAAATTCTGAATTTTCACTAGAAAGTTTGAATAGATATTTTTGCTTTATATCATGATAGATATTCCGTGAAGATAATAAAACAAAATTAATCTTCGAATTTTCCTCGTATCAATTCGGAAATGCTGAAAAAAAAATTCCGCCTGATTTGGTAAGTTAGGTTTAAAGTTTGGAACTCTTCTTGACAAATTCCTTTTAATCCTTTCAAAGGCTGTGCTGAAATGTTGAAATGATTGAAAGACACTAAAATTTATGAACATTTTTTTTTCTAATAAGTAAAAGTTTTTCTTCATGTACATTATAAAATCAAAATTTTATTCTAAAGTTCTGGTTCCTTTATGACATTTGGGCAATAAATTAATTGGGATAGGGCGATTTTGTACTCTTGGTCAAATATTTATGGGGGACAGAACACGTCTAGACAGGATCAAAACACCATATAATGCCTGGTCGTAACTCAAGCATTTAAGAGCTAAAGGGAACTTTCTGATTATAGAGATAGCATTGTTTACTACATATTTAGGACTTTCAGGGCATTCACAACGGCCTCACTATGCAAGTATGCCTTTTCCCGATTAGCAATACTAGCCATCGTTTTTGCTATCCAGGGTAAAAATGGTGATTTGTATGAAAAACCAGCGCTTTGTGTGTTTACTGACAGCGCCATCTAGCGGTTCGCCGATTGCGATACACCTATGCATTGTATGGCGAAAATAGCTTGTTTAGATGTGTTCTATCAACCTTAAAGTTTTGTTCATGAGTTACAAATCGTCCTGTATATTATCCCACCGCCCTTCAAGGGGTTAATTTCAAAACAGATTGCAATGCGGGTAGGTTTTAAACCATAACTCAAAAACTGCTTGGCGGAATCATCTGTAATTCTGGATTCGCATATTTAAATCTTCTAGAAATCGATTTATGTTTAAAAAAAATTGTTAGGTCACATTTCATATTCTTTCGAAAATTAATTTCGATATATATATATTTTGAAGTTGATTTTCGAAAAAAATATGAATATTACCCTAAAAAATGTTTAACAAAAATCAATTTTAGGAAGATTTCGCTTAAACGAATCCAAAATTATAGATTACTTCAATTCATTTGAGTTATGTTTTCGAAATTACTTGCATTGCAATCCCTTTTGCAAAAAATAAAAAAAATAAAAAGTTTAATATTAGGTGTTTTAAACTTAAAACCTTCATAATTCGTAATGTTTTGGACTCAACGACTTCCCGTTTTTTACACGATTTTAAATTTTGGTGAAAAATTTTTTTGTTGTCAAAATTGGGTGTTGGTCCTGAAAATTTTAGAGATTGGTATAAATTCACTATGAAATGACCCTTTAATTTATTTTTTATCTTAATTTTAAAGAAGGCGTAATTGCCTGTCAGATGACTATCGTCTTTTTTTCTTGGGGTAGGGGCAATTTCATGATAAATATATTGGGGGGTTATTTTTTGGCTGGCTGTATTTCATAGGAAATGTTTAGTGGAAAACATAGGTTACTTTTACTTTTATTTGATTTACATATCCCTACTTGGCAGGAAGAGAACTAATTGTATCAGAAGATTCCTGAAAGTTTTAAAAACATAAACGATTAATGTTAAAATTGTAAAACTGTATTTTTTTACTTTACAATTTTTCTTTTGAAAATCACAGTTAGAGAAAATGCGATAAGTCCCATCATATTATATTACTTACCCAGCATACGCAATATAGGGTAAGTCTTGTAATCGTTTTGAAAATCGAAAACAAAAATTGACGAATTTACACGTTTCAGACACTGGAGATTCCAAAAAACATATTTTTTGAAAAAAAAAAATTGCCGTCCGTCTGTATGTCTGTGTGTCTGTGTATCTGTGTGTCTGTAAACGCTCTATCTCCGAAAAAAATTGAGATAGAGACTTGAAATATGGTATGTACTTAGTATGTAATAATGGGAAGAAGCTTATTGAATTTCAGTAACCTCGATTATCCGGAGCTTTTATTTTCGGACTCTCGAAATATTTGTTCTGATAAAAGGTATATAAAGATTTTCGAAATTGTTTATTTAAGGAGTGAATATAAAAGACAATAAAAAAACATAAATTTTGCATACAGCATGAAGTCGATCGGATAATGAGTTGCCGAGATATTTGTAATCCTATTTCCACACTCTTCGATTTTTCATGACCCTGTATTTCAGCCAAATTTCAATTCAAAGATATATTTTAATTCGAAATGAGACGCTTAATCACATGCAATAAACCGCTAGTTAATAGGATTGTTGTTTTTTGAGTTATAAGGATGTTTCTTTTAAGCAATCCAGTAATCGAGCCTTTAAAGTTTATGACGTCATCAAGCCAGGATTTTATTCGAATTGCAATGCATTTTATAAGTAGTTTACGCATTTTTAATTTTAATATTTTACATTATGTATATCCATGATCGGTAAGTATTACGGTGTCCCCCGATGACTAGACTTTTCTTCTATGATGTTATTCAAAATGTGCAAAAATAATTTATAGTATGCTTAGGAAATCGAATCTATACTAATGCCATAAAGACGAAACGTTTGTTTGCTTGCTTGTAGAATGTAAAATCAGTTGTAAAAAAAATTTAGACAAAATAATGGCAACAATCTCTTCTAAAGCGTATGAAACTTTTTATCTCTTTATCCCTGTCAATATGGGTGTGCACGAGCACAAAAAAGTTCTAAAATAAATTTACTTTGAAACTAGTAAGGCTAGAAAGTTGAATTTTGAAATGATGGGTACTTTTAAAGCGCTAAGGAAAGCTTAAAACAAACTCGACGTTTAAAAGGGTGAAAGGAGAGAAAACATTCTAAAATCCCGATTACTCTAAAACTATTGTACAGATAAAAAAAATTCTCTCATTGTTATAATGGGGACGATGTTTGCTTAAACATTGGTTACTTAGTATTTTCTGATCTCTCCAGTGTGTTCAAATGAGAGAAACGTTCTAATATTATGATTGCAAATGCTCTCTAAAATGATTTTTAAAACAGTTTCTTCTTATACTAAAATTATACGAAAGAAACATTTATTTGTTTGTTTTATTAAGCTGCTCTCACTGTAGGCTAGGTCAAGGATAGAGTTCACAAAATGACCATATTTTATTCGATTTTGAAAATAAGTTGGGATGAAGATTTTTTTATTTTTTTAATTCAAGTATTTAATAAAATATTTTTATTCCTTACTTCGTTTTATGTGAATATAAGAATAATGTTTACCAAGTACTCGACTTAATAAGTAATGTTTTAATTATTGGTAATAGTATAATTTCCACTTCATGTTATTGGACACACAAATACCACTTGACACATTTCAACAACCTCACGCGCAATACTGCGAGCTTTTTCTAGTATTCGATATTTTGTATCGTAAGTATAAAAATGATTTTCAAGAGTCTTGTGATTACAAAACAAACAAATGCGTAAGTGTGATCGAAGATCGCCCAGAGGCTTTCGTTTAATATTCCTTTCAAAACACATTATCCTTTCTTTAATAAATCCAAATAAATTTCATTTAGAAAGAAAAAAGAAAAAAAACTCATGTTTTCTTGTTTTTTATAATCAGATTTTTATCATGATTCAATATGTTTCTCAAACTCATATATTTACTATTCACTATTACTCATATTGATACTCGCTTTGTATTATTCTCAAACATCTGAAAAATTCGTTAAACTTCCAATATGACGTCAGATTTTCTTTTTAATTCTCTAATGACGTGATATTAATCTTGCTTTGTGTACATACACATACTCATACTCCTTGTATTATTGAGAAATCTTTAAAAATTTCCTTTTTATTACCACTATGACGTCAATCATTTTTATTTCATATTAATATTTTTTTTTTCAATTGGTGAAACTTTTTATTTCATTTTCATTTTTCACGTGGAAATCGTCTGATAGAAAATTATTTATTGTAGAAAGAATTTCATCGTGTATTTTTAATTTTTGGCATCTGGTATAACGAAAAATTTTTAAATTTGATAGGAAAAGGCTGTTAGAATTTTGGTTTTTTATCTCTATTTATTAAAATAATACGAATTTTTCAAATTTTAATATTTTGAGCTATTTATAGCTGGTATGCAGCTATATACACAAAGTTTCAACACTGTAAGTTACATAGTTTCTGAGAATAGCTCTGTGACAGACAGAAAACGGAGCGGGAGTAATAGGGTTTCATGAGATGAACGAAACCCTACTAAAACATCTTTTAATTCAAGTATTTAATTAAATATATTTATTCCTTACTTCGTCTTATGTGAATATAAGAATAATGTTTACCGAGGAATCGACTTTAATGTTTTAATTAATGGCAATAGTATAATTTCCCCATTATGTTATTGAGCACACAAATACCACTTGACACATTTCAACAACCTCACGCGATATACTGCGAGCTTTTTCTGGTATTCGATATTTTGTATCATAAGTATAAAAATTAATTTCGGGAGTCTTGTGATTACAAAACAAATAAAACATCGTTTAATTCAAGTATTTAATTAAATATATTTATTCCTTACTTCATCTTATGTGAATATAAGTATAATATTTACCGATAAATCGACTTAATTAGTAATGTTTTAATTATTGGTAATAGTATAATTTCTACTTCATGTTATTGGGCACACAAATCCACTTGACACATTTCAACAACTTCACGCGCAATACTGCGAGCTTTTTCTGGTATCCGATATTTTGTATCATAAGTATAAAAATTAATTTAAAGAGTCTTGTGATTACAAAACAAATGAAACATCTTTTAAACTGAATAACTTCCTTATAATATTGTCCAATAATCTTGTCTTCATTGCATTTTTCACCGGATCTTTTATGTGGTATCAAGAACTTCGCACAAAATATACCTATTAAAAGTTCATATCACAAGGAAACAGCGTGACAAAAAAGAATAACCCGCGTTTACTTTTTGGGTGCGTTCGTAATTATGTAAATACGTAGCACCTATTGTCTTCGTCCGGTCCGTCCGTCTGTCTGTCCGTCAGTCCGTCTGTCCGCATGAAACAACGCAAAAACTACCCAACCGAATGGTTTGAAAGTTAAGATATATTATCTTTGCAGAATTTAGTTGAGATATTTCAAATTTTATGAAAATCGAATCAAAACTTTAGAAGATAGTAATAAAAATTTTTACTAAGAAATTTGATATATTTTTTAAAAAATCTGTGCTTTCTTGTTATAGGAGCCTCCGAGTTGGTTCGTCAAACGACTTCGTCAAACTTCGTCAAACGACCGAGATACTTATTTTATTGCAGAAATTAATCTGCAGACGATATAATTCATTTCACAGAATTAAAAATCATCAAGATCTGAATAATTATGAAATTAGCTATAATACGAACGCACCTCATTTGTCACGTTTTACATACAATTTCCAACTTGTTATTCTCCTTATGTTATCCGTCTCGGTATAAAGATGACTATATGAAGATATTCTTTCATAATATTGGAGGAAGTAAACTATTAATATTAAAATTATAAAATGTATAGATAAACAAATTTACAATTTTTTAAGGATAATAGTTTTTTTATTTTTATCATTAGAGCTAAAAACTAAAACATACCAGTTGTCTTATAAGTTTATTAATACTTTGAAAGACTGAACGAGAGTGAAAAATCATGCGTCAAGCATAGATTGTGTAACACTTTCCAACTCTTACAAAATAATTTTACATATCATAAACCGGTTAATAAGGTGAAAGATAATATCTAAGTAAACAAGGTCAAGGTCAAACCGGGCGGGGTGGCCTACCTTTCGGCTTAAGCTCAACTAGCCCTGCCCAGCAGGTTTCTTTACTTTGGAAAACGCATAACATATTTAAAAACCCAATTTCAGAAATTATTAACAATATTCGGTAAAAAAAATTTCCGAGATCTTTTGTGCAGCCCTATATATGATCTATAGATTTGTATATATGTTATATAGAACGCTAAATTTTAGTTCAGATAGGAAACGCGTGGCATAGTTTAAAATTACCTTTTTGGAATTTCCCTCAATAAACGTAAATGTACTCCAGAACTTTTGTTCTGCCCTGTATATGATTTATAGAATTTATACACACCAAGTAATAGAAAAAAATGAGTTAAATTTAAAAACGCGTTAAGCAACTGAAAATGCACTTCCATCAATTATTGTTAACAGACAGTACAATGAACGATAAATGCTATACTCTAAATATTCTATAGTAAGTCTCTTGTAATGCACCTTAGTCACATATATAAATTTCAATATGTTTGAAATAGTTAAACATTATTAAATTAAACCGCAAACGCTTTTTCTCCATAGGCCGTAATGCAACGGAATTCTTTTAAGTGTCCCTGTAAAACAGATTTAATTGCTATACACAGCCTTTTCTATAATAAGCCATTTGTAGTGTACCTCAGTGATATATATCAATTTCAATATGTTTGAAATTGTATAACATCATTAAAATAAACCGCAAATGATTTTTCCCCATAGACCGTAATGTAACGGAATTCTTTTGAGTGTCTCTCTAAAAAAACTATAAGTGCTACATACTTCATATTCAATACCGAACATGCCATAGTAAACCTCAATAACTTATATCAATCGCATGACTATACATATATATTTACGCGAGTTAGAGCACGGACAGACAGACAGACAAACCGAATTCATAAACACATTCCAACTATGTTGGAAAGCGTTAAAAACAGAAGGAACCGTTATAAGGGAATGTGGTATTTTAGAAACTATAGAAATAGGAGTTATTATTATTTTTTAGTTCAAATAGTTATCAGTAGAGGGTGCTACACAAAATCAAATTAAATACTTCTGAAAAAAAAAGTGTATTTGCATTGAAATAAAATTTTACAACCATCTAGCAGTATCAAATGTCGTATAGTTCTAGTTAGACTGTATAGTTCATCAACTAGAAAGTTCCTCTTTTAGTGCCGAAAAAAAAACGGAAAATTCATAAGATTCAAAATATTAATACTCTATAAGTTTTCATCAATATGATTTTTAAAAAGTTCGCAAGGAAACATTTTTCTAAATGCAACTTATTTGAGAAGGTTAATATAAAAAAATAAATTTCGTATTTTAACACATATGCAGCCACTTGTAAAATAAAAGCCATATCTAAAAACTGTACTTGATTTGATGAATAAGAGATAATCCACATAAGCTCTATTGAATCACCTGGTTTATCTATATCTAAATATATCTATCTCGTGTTATATATATATATCGTGTATCATTACATGTTACACGTATCATTACATGTTATACGTATTACATGTTATATATATATACATATATATAATATGTAATGTACATACAGGGTGACTTTTAATTAACCTACAACTTTAAACTGAAATAACTTCTCAGAGCCTCACTAGATGGCGGCACGAATGCGTGCAGTGAGAGAGGGCATAAAAGAAATTTGTTTAGTGTCAGTTTAAAGTAATTTTGAAAATGTCTCCCAAAGCGTCATATCCAACTGAAGATCGTATTTTTATTGTTAAAAATTGGTATTTATATGGTGAAAATGCAACAGTATTTCTACGGAAATGGTCTTCAACATTCAGAAAATGACCTAAGTCTTCTAGAGCATTGGTAAGAGATCTGATAAGAAAATTGCCACAGTATTCACCAGATATGAATCCATATGATTTTTATCTTCGGGATCATATGAAAGATTTGGTTTACAAAAAGAAGCCGACAGAACTTATTAGCCTCAAAAGTTCCATAACTGACTCATTTTCAAGTATAAAAAAAGAAAGAACTTTGAGACTAAATTACGCTATTGTATCACCTCTGAAGATTCTCAATTTGAAAACCTTATCCATTAAATTCCTTTTCCACGTTCTTTTCAAAAAATAAATGTTTGTCGTGCTCCCTGTAACGACTCAATAGTTATTTCAGTTAAAAATAAAAATTGTAGGTTAATTAAATATCACCCTGTATATATCCATGTTATACATATATACTGACCTTTAAAATGTTTATGTAAAATTTTTCATTTAAAAATATTTTACTTATCAATTTTCATTCTGTATACTACATTTTCCGAACATATTTCTTATTGAATATGTGGTTACATAATGTAAAATGTTCCACGTAATAAACGTCCATCAATCACTTTCATCTTTAAGAAAAACTGAAATGTTACAAACTTTAAACTTTTATACTTTTACTGCCTTTTCAACAGACTCCTTAAGTTTTGTGATATCTTGTTTAACATAGCAATATTTTGTTGTATGCTTCTATTTTGACATTTATAGCAACTCAATTTATTCATTTTTTTTAGTTTAAATATAATCATTGGAAAATATCTACTTTATTTTAGAGTCTAAAGTAAAATATTTTTGTTTTTCTTCTCATTAAAACCATCAATTTTAACTATCTAAAATCCCCTGAATATGAAAAAATTATTTCTTTATATATATTTTATATAGACTGGTGATATTTTGTTTATCTATTTCAAATTCCTAAGGATTCTTTCCGTACGGCTGTAGCCTCCTTTTCGATATAACTACCCCAATAGCATTGTGACCCCCAATGGGACCAAAATATGAAATGACAGTACCAAATGCATCTCTTATTGACCATATTATCGTCAGGTGACGTTGCAAATATGTTTTATGCATGTCACTATAAAGTCGATATGTTCCATTTTGTAACGAGGTGTAAATGATTCAAAGATTGGTTACCGTGACTTCATTGGGACTTCGTAATGTAGTCAAGGTGAGAAGGTCATCTGAGAGTCATAATGTAATGGATAAATCATACGACAATGTGGCATTGTTTGGATTGTGACATTTACGACCATAAGATACATAGCATGATATGATTAGGGTTATTATATGTATGATTACGATAGGGTTGTATGATTACGATATCACAATTAGGGTTATTATATGTATGAAGAAGAATAGCAGATAACTGATTAGCCGTTTTGAGGTATTACTATCATGTTTTACATGCATGGTATGATTAGATGGAATATATTTAAAGAGATCGACACACTGCGAATATCGCAGCCTAAGCCTACAGTGTTTCAGCACGTGATCTATTGATTAATAATCAACAATCTAAGTACTGGACAAGCAGACAATTAAAAAAAAATGTAATAAGAGGGAAGTTGACTATCTACTATTCAACGTTTTTCTTGTTTTGATAAAAATGTAAGTTTACATTCTAGGTAGAACCGACTTAAAAAAAAGAAAAAAAAACTTTGCTGCATTCGTATTCTTAAAAAATGTAAATTTTAAGTTTGCCTTATTGTAGCATTTTTTACAAAATATTATGCACAATTTATATTTTTTCTATGCAAATGTGAATAAGTAGTAATAAGGTATTGATAGAACAAGTTCTTGCTTAATAAATATATTTCTTTTTCTTATATTTTCTCAGTAATCAAACTATATAAATTTAGGAAGGAATGGTTGGGTAGAAATACGATATTTTCGAAATAAACAAACTACATGGAGCCAAATAAAGTAAACCAGACGATATTACTTTAACTACCACTCTTACATATCTTCAAAGAGATACAGAAATCGATAAATATAAATTTTATACAATCTCTGATTATTTACGATTTATTTTTTAATAGGAAATTATGACTTGTAATAGAATTATTTTCTAGCGAAATATGTAATATTAAAATCATTTTCACCATACAAATTTAAGAATAATTCTGTATTACAATAAATAAATAAATAAATAAATAAATAAATAAAATAAATAAACTAGTCGTTGGGGGACAGCGTAATACTTACCCATCATGGATATGCATAATATAAAATATGAAAATAAAACATGTGTAAACTATTTATAAAATGCATTGCAATTCGAATAAAATCCATCCTGTCTTGATGACGTCATAAATTTTAAATGCTCTATTACTGAATTGCGTAAGAGAAACATCTTCATAACTCTAAAAATGATAATTCTATTAATTAACAGTTTACTGCGTCGGATGTAGCATCTCTTTACTAATTAAAATATATCTTTGAATTGAAATTTGAATGAAATACAGGGTCATGAAAAATCGAAGAGTGTGGCAAATGTGATTACAAATATCTCGGCAACTAATTATCCGATCGACTTCATTCTTAATGCAAAATTCATGTTTTCTATTGTCTCTTTTATTTTTCTCCTTAAAATGAACAATTAAAAAAAAATTATATACCTTTTATCAGAACGAATATTTCAAGAGTCAGAAACAAATAATTCTGGATAATCGAGGTTACTGAAATTTAATAAGCTTCTTCCCATTATTACATACTAAGTACATATCAAATTTCAAGTCTCTATCTCAGTTTTTTAGGGAGATAGAGCGTTTACAGACGCACAGACACACAGACACACACAGACAGACGGACGGCATTTTTTGTTTCTAAAAATGTGTTTTTCGGAATCTCCAGTCTCCAAACGTGTAAATCCGTCAAAATTTTTTTCTCGATTTTCAAAACGATTACAAGATTTGCCCTATACTATGTATGATGGGTAAGTAATAATGTGTACGTACATTCTACACTCTAAGAAATCTCACTGCTAAATTACGGTCAGTGACTGGCAAAAAGTGTGCCAGTCACTGACCGTAAAATTAATGTTATGACCGTAAAGCTATCATGACCATAAAAATACAAGTTTACCCGTAAACTTATGCCCGTAAAATTTAAAGTCACTGACCGTAAATTAATTTTATGCCCGTAAAACTTAGCTTCATTTTTTAAAGGCCACTGACCGTAAATTAATGTTATGCTCGTAAAAGATAGCTTCATTTTTTAATGTCCAGTGACCGTAAATTAACTTTATGCCCATAAAAATTAGCTTCATTTTTTAAAGGCCAGTGACCGTAAATTAATGTTATGCTCGTAAAAGATAGCTTCATTTTTTAATGTCCAGTGACCGTAAATTAACATTATGCTCGTAAAAGTTGCCTTCATTTTTTATGTCCACTGACCATAAATTAATATGGTCCTTATAAATTTAATATTACTGCCCGTAAAATTAACAAGTCATTGGACCTATAGCCGGGCTTCACCTGGGCAGTTCAGGGACCCCAATGGGTAGTTTGGGGACTCTGCTGCCCCTGACAGGATATAACCCGGGCTTTGTTCAGCCTACTTGTTCAAGCAGTTATTCTTTGCTGCATATCATCGTATAAATATATGACTGGTATGAATGGATTACCAACAATGTTAGATTTGTTATTTATTGTTGGAAAACCGATTACAAAGTACATAGTTTTTTAAACATAACTAAAAAACTACTGGATGAAGTAAGCTGTAATTTTGAATCTGTATATTTAAAGCTTCTAAAAATCCATTTCTGTAAAATATATATGTGACAATTCATGCTTCTTTCAAAATTTCCAAAAGCAGATATTTTCAAAAAGTATTTGAACTGTAACTTATAAAATGCTTGATAAAAAAAAATATATTTCTAGAAGCTTCAATTATGCAAATTAAAAATGTCAGTAATTTTTGTGGTTTAAAAATTCTATCCATATTACAATTTTCCCATGATAAATAACAAATTCAACATGAGAGGTTCCAAACTTGAAACATTCATAAATAACTAGATGAAAATGACTTGAAATTTGGTATCCTGGGGTAAAATTTCATGTAGAATTTAAATATGATGGGTTAGTACTGAGGATTTTTGAGTTTGAAACAATTTTCAATTGTAGGTAACCCTCTAAGAAAAGATTAAGTATAGCATTAAAAATCAGATATTGTTACTAATCCACTCACAAAAATTTCTTTTTTTTTTTTTGCATTCCTACATAATTTGTTTTATATGACAAAAATTGTTTCGATTTAAAAATTTGAATCTAAAAAAAAGTGTTTTGCTGCAGCCATATACTTTATACATATTTACGCAGAAAATATATCTTGATAATTAGCAAGAAACAATTGAGAGTTCTTTTAGCGAAATTGTGTGCATGCATGAAATTAAATGTAGAACATATTTAGTTTTAGAGTAACTCAGATCAAGGTCACCGTGGCTGAGTGGTCTAATATGCTGGGTTTCAAGTGCGAAATTGTCAGTTCGATTCCCACTTCATTCATTTTAATAATGTCATATGTAACTTCAGGAGAAGAAGTTATATAATTTGTACATATATTTTTTAATTTGAGTACTTTATAACTAAGTAAAATTTAACAGTGGAAATATTTTTTTTTAAATTACTAATTTTATATTAAAAATATTTAAATTAAAAGATTTTTCATGTAGTAATAGATTAAATAAATTGATGTAAACTTTTATTTATATTTTGTATCACTATTATGTACTATAATATAGTATATAAATATATCAAGAAGATATAAACAGAAAAAAGAAAGGAAAAAAATTTAATACAAGAACTATAATAGAAATCATCTTGATATCCATGGTTTAATATATAAAAAATGTATGAAAATGTAAAATAAAATTCAAGTAATTTAAAAATTATATATTATAAATCGTTTGCTGCAAACAGCAAAGTTTAAGTTCTTTTGTCAGCCTGTTAAAAATAAAATTAATAAAAAAAATTTAAAGGTCGTGTAATTTAAAAAAAAAAATGACAAAATACTAAATATTGTTATTTAAAAAGAGAGAGAGATTGTAGCAAGTAAAAATAAATGCCCTCTTCATTCAATTACTTTTTAATCTCCTGTTTTAAAATTATTTCACTTCATTAATTGAATATCTTTAACTGGCAGCGCTATCTATCACCTTATATTGCACTATATAACAATTCTTCAAATTTTCAATACTTAACCAATTTAAAAGCAACAAAATAAAATTCTAAAAATTTTTATAATGAAACTTACAAGTAGTTCACCGTCAAATCTGGATGGGTACTATCTAGTTTAAAATAATTACTTTTAGAAAAGCAGTAACATTTCTATAAATATGAACAGTAAAGAAAACAACTAATTTAAAAAAATACAAAAAACATTTATTGCAACAAGTATTTACAAGTAATAAATAAATAAAATCTTCTGAAGTGAATCCATTTGGATGAAAAATCTTTTACATTATTAATCCGTGTAAGGACTTTAGGGTGGATGTCAACTCTTTTTCCAAATATGTTTTCCATCTTGGAGCCTTTGGAATGTGGGTTTATCCCAAACAATGCTCTATAAAGAAAATACAATGAGACTGAATAAACAGGCTTGAATATCTTAAAACAGAATTAAAGACAAACAAATTAAATGCATACTATTACACAAACAGAGCTCTTAAATTAAGTGACTGCTTTGAGTATAAGAGGTACATGACTTTCAGATTTGTTTATGGAAAAAGTAATTTTAACTCAGTATGTTACACTTAAAAGATTACAACATACTGTCAATCCCCATATAAAAAAAAAAAAAAAAAAAAAAAAAAAAAAAAAAAAAAATCCGAAATTTTATATATTTGATTCATTTTAAGAAAAGCTGGAAATGTGAGAATGAGCTTTGGCAGTAGCCGGATATTGTGATTATCCAGCAGTACATTCGGCCTAAGATTCTAAGGCCATATTATACATTTATTACTCTAACTCATTGTTAAAATTTCCATCATAAAGTGAATATTGCAAAATACAATGTATTAATTTATTAAATTTTTAATTATTTTTATTTATGGCAAATTGTGTTTCTAAACTTATATATATATGTATAAAAAAAGTGAACAACTATAAGCATAGGCCTCAAGTTGTATGAACTCATCAGATTCGAACCTCACCAATTGCTATAAGTGAACAAACACTCTTTTCCTCAAGTATATGAAAAAAGTTTAGTTTTTTGCTTTAATATTTTATGAAACTTTTAATGTGTCTTTTTGTAGCAGATATCTTTTTTTTCTTCTTTTGTTAGAAATAAACAACAGTACGAGATTCTTTCCCTTTTGGTTCAATATTTAAATTAAATTGCTACGCAGTTTAACTTTAGTAGCGAAAAAGCCATTTAAAATACAAAATAAGATTTAAAAAATTCATATTCCAAAAAAGACATTTTAAGCCAATTTTTGTTGTATTTTTATTACAAATGATTTGGGAATAATGTAGAGTATATCATTTTAATAAATGGTGCTATACATTCAAATTTTTGCATTGTCTTACCTTTTTAATTAACTCTTGTGAGTTCATTAATAAGATGAAACTGTTTAATTTCTTTAAAAGAAAATCTAAAAAGCAACATCAAATTGGTAAGCATTTTCTATTATGCACAGATACACGCGTATTAGTGTAAAAAAAATATATTTAAGACTATAATCTACCAATAATTTTCAAAACTCTACACGTATGACTAAAACTACTCATACACTTTGTACAGGGTTCGTACGGATGAGGAAATTTTCCAGGAGTTTCACCAGTATTTTCTTTATAGAAAAAGAAATCTAGATTAAACTCGCGAAACTTTGTCTTCTTTTAAGGAGATATTTCCTGTAACAAAATACTGATATCAAAGAATTTTCTGGTTGCAAAATTCCAGGAGCCATACGAACCCTGTTTGTACCTTCATATATGAGCAACAGTCACAAATGCAGAATGACTCAAAGAAAAGAAAATCTTTTCAGTAACAAGCAAGAATAAGCAGGGGTCGATCCAGGAAAATTTGGGGCCTATTTAAGGCCCCTTCACAAAAATCAATTTGATAAAATGGGCCTCTTCACAAAAATCAATTTGATAAAATGGGCCTCTTCACGAAAATCAATTTGATAAAATGGAACTCTTCACAAAAATCAATTTGATAAAATGGGTCTCTTCACAAAAATCAATTTGATACAGTGAACCGGTTCACAAAAATAAATTTGATAAAATTGCCCCCTTCACAAAATTCTATTCCATAAAAACTGACTAATTATTATGTATTTGTTATTTTGTGATGTTTTAAAATGTGTAATTTGTAAACAAACAAGTTCACCAGAGAGGAAAACTTCAGCAAAAGGATTTACCGCCCCCCCCCCCCAAAAAAAAAAAAAAAAAAAAACCTGCATAGACTGTTCTCACAACACAAAATTTGCTTTTATAAGATAAAGTGGTGCTTAGAATGAAGTTTAAAAAAAATTGGGAAGGTAAAGATAGTAATAAAAAAAAAGAAAAAAAGAGAAAGATTGCTATATATATGAGTGTGTGTATATATATTTTTTTCCCCATGAAAATAATGTTCTATTTACTAATTTTGTTACGCAATTCAGCTATTTAGTAGCAACCAGCAAGAAAAAAAAATATGGGTACTTTTCGGTTAGCCGGGCACCAGTGATATATGTACATACATAAATATATAAACACATATCTATCTGCATATACATACATATATGCATGTAAATATATGTATATGTATATATCACTGCCGCCCGGCTAACCGAAAAGTACCAAAATATGTATAAGCTAAGCAATCATGATAGCGGGGAATACCAGAAAAACAATATTTCTTATTTTGATTCTGCCAGACAAAAGTACATATGAAAGAAAATCTGAATTTGTGAGAATATTTTGCACTATAAAAATCAAAACACACTTCAAATATTTGTTTATATATATATATATATTTAAGTCACAGTCTATGTGAAATAAAATTATCAGGTTAAAACTGTTACGAATAACATTGCTATTCGAATATATTTAATAGTTTGCTGTGTTAAACAGATCATTCTGAAATCTTATTAAAAGATAACAATAATGTTTGTTATGTGTTTTGGTCTTAATCTTTAAAAAAAATATATCAACATTTCACGATGGCGATTTGGAAGGTTAACTGGATGAATTAGGCCCTCCAGATTCAACCGGGATAGCTCAGTTGGTAGAGCATTGCGGCTTCAGCCAAGAGATCCCAGGTTCGAATCCTGGCCCGGACATTTTTCATCCAGTTGGAAAATTACAACTTGTATTACTGCTTTACCAATTTGAAATAATTGTGTTAAAAATAATCTAGTGAAATATTGATATTTAACTAAAAATCACTGTTATACATTTAAATTTTATTTCACATCGAAATCCTAAGTGAATTTTTTTAATTTTCAAACTGATTATATATCATCCCTAAATCTGACTAAATGTGGATCAAATCGATACTCGATCATTAGTTGAAAGTTTAGCATACAGTATTAAAATTTTGGTGCTATTGTATAAAATAAAAGTATATTTTTAAAATCAAAATATGAATAATGTTCATCCTGCGGTAAAAAACCTAACCATAACACAAATGTGCCATAACCGTAACTTAATTATAACCTAACCATAACCTAACTAGATCCTTTTTTTTTTTTCAAATAACTCTTTAAAAAAGTTATCAGGATTTTAAAGTTTTTGTTGTAAAGATTTTTGTAGTAATAAATTATTTGTAAAAGTTATACCTAGAGGCTCAAATAAAAATAAAATGAAGATTGATTTGACAAATGTTTATGTACTATTAATGTTGTTTTTAATTATATGTTTCTTAAATGTAGAAACTGTTGAATTAAGTTATATATATATATATATATATATATTACTTTCAAAGGCAACATTACTACATTAATTTGAGGGGGGGGGGGGAGTTTTTACTTCATGTCTCCATCACACAAATTTATGTTGTACTTATTTTTCGATTGCTATTATCAATGAAAATTATTTTAATTAATCAAATTAATATTAATGAAATATCCAATTAATATTCTGATTTAAGTCTCAATTATAATGTACACAAAATTATATTATTTTAGTATATTAAATCCAGCCCTTTTTTCTAGTTTTTGTTGGCAAATTGCCCAATAAACATTTATTAAATCTCATCCCTGACACATACATAAAAATAAACCAAGTGATAAAGAAAACTACCAGAACTCCACAATATATAATAGAAGAAATAAATGAATGCATACACAAATTCCAAGTAGTATGTATATATATATAATATATAATACCTCTGAATAAATTCCTGTGTAGTACAGCATTCTTTAGGACATTTTAAATGAGAACCACACGAGAACTGCCTATAACGGGATACTGGCTTCAAACGGCTCCTTCTCAACAAATACAGGGTATACAGGAGCCAGCTCAAAAGGATTTCCTAGAAGAAAGGAAATAAAAGTATAATTGCAGTTGTGAACTACAAACAAAAATCAAACAATTATATTTGCATAAGAACAATCACATTACAACTTAACAGTTAATATATGTAAACTGTACAGTTTTCCCCAATTTTCTTCAAGCCCTATCTTATACGTTGGATAAAATTATTAAATCATTAATAAATGGTAGGATGTAAAAATTAAAGAATTAACATTTAAATCTTTCATCAACAAGCATGAAACTTTCTGACACATTTACTGACTCATTTTTAAACATGATGGTACAAAATTGGCTGGGCTGACTATGGAAGTGATTTAGAATCTAAAAACGTTTTCCATTTTTTGATAAATTATTTATTGAGTTATAAGTGATTTTGGGGTCATGTGCTAACCTGTTTTCTCCTGCCTGGCTGGCTTTACTCTTTTTGTCTGAAAATTCAGTTCAAAATGTCAATTTTGACAGTATTTTCTGAAAGATCTTTTGTATTCACCAAAAAATGGAAAAAGTCTTTCAATCACATAATTTTTTAATAACAACACCTGCTAATTTCATGTATTTCCAAGCAAAAATGAATTACAACTTTTGGTCAAAGTTGACTTTTTTGATTTGAGAACATTTTTATTTATTTACATATTAATCACATACAAATATTTTTAGAAAATGCAATAAACCGTTTTGACAAAAATTTTTGTACAGTACAAAGTCTCAAATACAGCATTTTTTAAAATCCGGACGTTTCCTTAATCAGCATTTTTTTACGAAACTTATAGCGAAATACCTCCCTTAAAAGAAAAAAATGCTAAAAACTTTAAAAAAATTCAGAGGAGAAATTTTACTATTTCACATTAAAAGTTTGAAATCCAATTCTTTTTATGAATGTAAAAAAATTACCGCAAAACATGAAAAATATCTAAAAATCAATCTCATCAAAAAATTCGCAAAAAAAAAAAAAAAAAAAAAAAAAAAGTTGTACGAATTTTGAATAAACTTTTCTGAAAATAAACATTTTATCGATTAAAATATTAAAATTGGATTCCTTTTACTAATGTGTAAAAATCACCACAAAGCAAAAAGCTAGAAATTCTAAAATTGCAGAGAGCAAAATTTATTATAGTGGGCTAAAACATTGTAAACAGCAATAAATTGTCGCACGACGGAAGAAAAAAATAAAAATTTTACAAAATTTACTATATTAGGCTAAAAGAATGAAACCGAATTTTTTATATGAATGTCAAAATATGGCCGTGGGAAGCAAAAAAAAAAAAACTAAAAGTTGCATGTAAACAAATTCATAAAAAATGCAAAAATCACTGTTAATTGTTATTCATTGCAACATAACTACAAATATTAATAATATTAATAAGTAAAGAAGAACTTACCAATACATGCAATGAATGATGCCTCTTCATGTAACTAGTGCCTCTTCATATATATCCACCAGGCTTGTTTTCCTGCAAGAATGAAGAGATTTAAATATGAATGAACAAACACAATAACTTTAAACATAAAATTAGTTGATTTGTTGATGAACCAAGAGTTTGCAACATGTGCGCTGCACTTCATAATGTTCGATAAACAACAAATTGTGTCAGAAAAAAAAATTCACGTTTGTTTTACAAGGTCTAATTGCCCCCCCCCCCCAAGATGAAAAAGAAGCTCTTGCATATGCATGTAAAGCATTTTACTTATGAACAAGTAAATAGGAGTATTTTGGAAGGCGAATGAATATTAAATCTTTAAAATGAGTTTTCTCAATTTAGCAAATTTTGAGTTTACACGCGCTGTTACTTTAGAATTACACAGGCTAAAATTGAAAAACTTTTATCATTAGTGCATTTCTTCATAAAAAGAAAAAAATAATAATACTATGCCTGTTTTAACAAAAATTTCAAATATTTTATAATATTCAAAACTTTAAAAAAAAGTATGGTATATTTTTTAAAACACTGACAAAACTGAATGTATGAACAAAATGTTTGCATTCTAAAATGTAATAAGTAGAAACAGCGAAAAACAGCACCCTTATTGCCTCTCAGTCAAAAAGGTGCCTTTGAGGTATTATTTGTTTATGTATTAAATATGTAAATGGGCCTTTCTTTGAAAAAAAATTTTACTATATAGCTTTCTAAGCAGACTACTTAAAACTAAGAGATAAAAGAAAAATATTATTCAAAATCGATATTTACAACTAATAAAAAATCGTGTCTCATGTTAAGGCTTAAAAAATTATACAGTTATTGAATCGTCGCATCAAACGAATGCTATGACTTTTAAAATTTAAAAATGTTTTTAAAATAAAACTAGTCGTTGGGGGCCACAGTATTACTTACCCATCATGGATATGTATAATATAAAATATGAAAATAAAAATGTGTAAACTAGTTATAAAATGCATTGCAATTTGAATAAAATCGTGGCTTGATGACGTCCTAAACTTTAAATGCTGTATTGCTGAATTGCGTAAAAGAAATATCCTTATAACTCCTAAAATGATAATCATATTAACGAACGGTTTACTGCGTCGGATTAAGCGTCTCATTTCCAATTAAATTATATTTTTGAATTGAAATGAAATACAGGGTCATGAAAAATGGAAGAGTGCGGGAAATAGGATTACAAATATCTCGGCAACTCATTATCCGATCGACTTCATTCTTTATGCAAAATTTATGTTTTTTTATTGTCTTTTATATTCACGCCTTAAAATAGCCGATTTCGAAATTTTTTATATACCTTTTATCAGAATGAATATTTCGAGAGTTCGAAAAAAATAGTTCCGGTTAATCGAGGTTACTGAAATTCAATAAGCTTCTTCCCATTATCACATACTAAGTAAATACCAAATTTCAAGTCTCTATCTCAATTTGTTCGGGAGATAGAGCGGTTACAGACACACACACAGACAAACGAACGGCAATTTTTTTTTTTTTTTTTTCTAAAAATATGTTTTTCGGATTCTCTAGTGTCTGAAACGTGTAAATCAGTCATTTTTTTTTTTTTCGATTTTCAAAACGATTACAAGACTTACCCTATACTACGTATGATGAGTAAGTAAAATGTGTTTTTAAGAATCTCAAAAATACAGTTTCCATACTTGAAGCCCTTTTCTCAACCAAAAGGGGTTCTGAGGTTGTCTAAATGTTTTATGCACATAAGGAAAAGTAAAAAAATGTTTTGTAACTAAGACATGTTTAATTATGAACACATTTTTTTTTAATTTATTTTCATTAGGGATGCACCAAATATTCGGTATTCGACCTATTTCGGTTTGAAAAGTATCATTTAAGAAAATAAACCATTAATGATAACCTTCATAGGAATTAATGATGTACAAATAAATGCAAGTTCATGATTATTGTCTGTCTAGTAAATAATATGTTTCTTGCTTTTTTACAAACATCATGTTTCTAAACAAAATGGAAAAAAAAAAACTTTCTCAGGTGATAATAGACATCAAGACAGACAATTTTTGTTCAGGAAACCAGAGTCAGAACACACTTATTTTCAATCAAAAATAAAATGCATCTGACTGCAGGTCAAATTTGAATTTACGTTTGTTACTTTAATAATATTGAAGATATTTTAACTATATTTTTAAGATAGTTACTTTGATTTCTGTGAATCACGATAAGTGCTGGAAATTTCCACTATTCATATCTAAACAACAATGAGCTAGACATTCCTTTATTCAGAGTGCAGCTGACAGTACTACTTATACTCTGTCACTGGCCAAAATTCAGCCACATACATACATATATCTACACCAGTGACAGAAATTGGGACATGAAAGGTAGACGTCAAATGACCTACTGTAAATATCTTAGGCGTCAAATGAAAATTTCTAGTTGCAATTTCTAAAATTCACATAACTGTATCATTATATGCTACTTTATAGAAAAGCATGAATATTTTGTTTTTATTTAAATTATTGAATCTGCAATATTATAATAATTGAAGCAACTGTAAAACTGATAACACATTTACAATTACTACTACATTTAGAAATTAATAGAAAAATGCACTTAACCATGTTAAAAAAAAAAAAAAAAAATTAAACCTAAAAAAATGTTACCCAGTGTTGATAATTAGACTTAAAAACTATACATATAATATAATTAGAGAAATATTGTTAAAATGAAATCTAAAGGACCACATTTTGTGTGTGTTAACCGTAAAAATAATATAGTACATCTTATCTGTTGGGACTGCATTATTAATTCATGTTCAGCAAAAATTCATATTAAGCGATTTAATGCTGACAATGCTTGACTGCATATAGATTGCAAAGGTGAAACTCAAACAATACCCACTAATTTTAAGTAATTAATTAAAGGTAGATACTAAAATCAGGATGTCTAACTGTCCTTCAGCTATATTATTTCTCAGGGATTTATAGCTTTACCTGGATAAAAATCTGCTAAATTGGGTCTAAGTTTTACCACCAATAAATCATTAACAGTATCAGTGGATAAATGGTTACGTGTATTATTTTTTAGTAAATTAAACTTACTAAATAAATCCCTTTTCACATTCAGCAGTGCTAAATGGCAAGTTCAATATAAAGTTTAGAAGTTTGTATAAATTAATATATTCATTTGGATTTGTACACTTTGCTAAAAATCTCTGCTAAACTGTCTCACATTATAGTTTATGTTTGGTTCGAGACCAGATTTTCAAAAGAGGGTGATTGACTAAGTTAAGCAAAAAATAAATGTTATAAAAAGCTAGGCGTCAAATTTGATGCCCAGGAATAATTTTGTTGTCGTCAAATGCTATAATGTAGTCTCATTTGACAACTAACGACTGCTAATTTTGAACACTGATCTACACATATACATGTATGCAGGGGTGGGGAATTTTCAGAAAATCTTACCAGCCAAAGACTTATTTTACCAGCCAGAATAGAATTGAAAATTGTTATAACAATGTAGTACATGACTTCAAAAATAGTCAATTACACTGCTACAATGCATTTTCATATTTTTTTCGATAAAATTAAGAAATATATAGGGTAGATATGCCAGTAATGGACACCCTTAGGGAATTTCTTTAAAAATTATTTTTAAATTAATAGTTATAATTGTTATATTCCACATTTTTTAATATTATATTAATCTACCAACAATATTTAACCATGCTCATAGTCACATTTCCCAATGTGAATCAAAATTTAATTGTAAATAACAGAAATAAATCAAAACACCCTAAATTCCAGTAATGGACACCCTACAAAAAGTAACTGATATTATGATTGTATTTAAAACTAGAATTTAAAGAAAGCATATTAATGAAATAAAAAAAGCTGAATTTTTATTGGTTATTTTTTTATAAACCAAAAATGTTGAAGGTGGCCCATTACTGGAAGGCGGACCATTACTGGCACATCTACCCTACAACAGAGAAAAGTTTAGTATAGGATTGAACATAGTAAATACCATGCTTATATCACAGTAAATTTGAAAGTTACAAAATATAGTGAACTAAAAAAAAAATAAAGTTTTTGTCATATCTTCTATAGTCTGCTATTTTTCAAAGATTTCCTAAACATTCGCCTTGTCAATAAATCCACTCGCCAGTAGCGAGTAAAAACATGTATTTCCCCACCCCTGCATGTATGAATATATATACCTGTGTATACATATATATTTATACATGTACATATATCACTGGCACCCGGCTAACCGAAAAGTACCAAAAAAAAAGGGGGGAGTTGGAAGCTATGCACTTAAAAAAGGTTAATAAAAGAAATGTGTCAAAAGAAACAATGACGAAAAAAAAAAAAAAAGGTGGGGTTGGGGGGGGGGGGCTGTATTATTTAGAACCAGAATTTAATGAAAGCATACTAATGAAACAAGTTATTTTCAAATAAATTTAAATATTAGGATATTGATAATTAAAAAAATATTTGTAATAATAATTCACTGTTTAAATTAATTATTGTGATTATCACAAGTTCAATATTTTAATTATTTTAGATAAATGGTTTAAAATACTAAATGACAGGGAATTACAGTTATCAAATTATTGAAACAGTGGGGGTGGGGGAGGGAGGGCTAGCGGGTGTAAAAAAAAAAGTTTTCGAATATTAGTTCATACATTCATTTATTTCCCCACTATTTTTAACAGTTAAACTAGCCGAAACTTCTGGATATATTACTGGATAGTGAAATTTTGAAACATTATTTTCTGCTTCCTGATTGATTTGATTAAAAATGTAAACAATAATCCAGATTATAAAACATGCAAGTGAAAGTTATCAAAAAATAATAAGAGCTAAATTTTAATTGGTTATCTTTTTTTTATAAACAAACATTCACATTAAAACGTCTGCATTACTGGTACATCTATCTACCCTATAATTCAATCAGGACCCGCTTAACTTCTGAAGCCAAATTTTCTAAGGAAAGCATGTGCAACAACAAATGTCCTTGTCGTGCCTATTTGGTAATAATCAGGGCCGGAATGCAGTTATTTACACTGTTATACTGACATATAAACAAGATACAAATGATTAAACTAAAATACATTATCAGAATACTATACAAAGTATACAATAAAACACTTACCCAAATTACCGATACTTGAAAAACATTCTGCACGTGAACGGCGCCATTTGCATTCTTCCCTTCCACCCTTCCTCCTTCGCCGCGACGTAGTAGCGATGACGTATGATATCTAACAGCCAATGGCAGGTGCTCATGGTAAAGATATTTTCTTCGGAAGGAAAAAATTACGGCCTCTGCCCTTTTTTCCAGAAAAATGACACTGATGTTTAAATATACGGCCAACTCTCCGAATTTTACAGCACTTTGTTACAAATAACGGGCACTGGGCTTTTTTCTCAAAAAAGGGAGATGGCCGTAAAAATTAACGGCCAAATCTCCGAATTTTACGGAAATTTCTAACAGTGTATGCAATCTTGTAACTTACGACAAATTTGGAAACTTTTATTTAATTTTATAGTTTTTCGTTTTTAAAATGTCATTGTTGTACCATTTTATATACACTGTAAAAAATGACCAATGTTTCTTATTTTATGAAAATATGCTATAACCACGAACGAAAATATAATATAATCTTCTGAGTTATCCCAAATTTCAAATAGCATGTTACATTGTCTTTTGAATCCCCAGAAACGAATACATTTTCAAAATTTAAAGAATAATTTATAAAAACAAATTATTTTTAGCTGCCCGAATTTTTCAGAAACGTTTCCGAAGGGATTTTATAGCGTATTAATTAGTGTCCTCAGCCCGGAATACCTGTTTTTCGTATGCTATCAAATCTGAAGTAAACATTTTCATGCTCAAAAAAAATGTTTAACAGACAAACATGCAAATTAACAGCGTTAACAATAACATTAAAATACATAAAGTTCTTTACTCTTTCATGTATAAATTAACTTATGCGGCTGAAAACGTGTACTTGAGAATGGATAACATTCGAAAAACAAGTATTCCAGCCTGAGGACACTAATTAATACACTCTAAAAACCCTTCGGAAACGTTTTTGAAAAATTCGGGCAGCTAAAAATAATTTGTTTTTATAAATTATTCTTTAAATTTTGAAAATGTATTCGTTTCTGGGGATTCAAAAGACAATGTAACATGCTATTTGAAATTTCGGATAACTCAGAAGATTATATTATATTATCGTTCGTGGTTGTAGCATATTTTCATAAAATAAGAAACATTGGTCATTTTTTACAGTGTAGGCATAGTTAAAAATACAGAGAAACAGAACTGACAAATGCAAAATCGCATATAGAAAAGTATTTAAGAAAAAAGTTTAATGCAAACAGCTTTATTCTACGAATTTTAAAGCTGGAATTACGACTGACATTTGAAAAACCAAGTATAAACTCCAAGCTGCAACACTATTAGAATCATTTTTATCCAAAATGTACAGATAACAAAGCAGAATTTTTATTTCAGAATTGTTTCTGAAAATCTTAAAAACATTTTTTTTTCTGAGGTTTTCAGTTGTTTCATCACAAACGAATTTGTTCATATAATAGAAAGGTTAGGTTTCAGAATTCGAATATAAATTTGGAGTTCACTTTGAAGTTTCAGAAGTTTTCTTTCACACAAGACAAATTTTGAGTGATTTTCTTACTGTTTACTAAGTTTCAAATTTATTCTGTCCTGTTAAAAAAAAAAAAAGAAAAAAAAAAAGATATTTATAGGAGGACTAGACATATTTGGAATGGCGAAAGTTCACAGAAGTTTAACTGTAGATTAGGAAACCTGTAATTAATTTAGAATATTGTTTAATTTTACACTTATTTATTTGTGCTTAATAGAAATAATAAAATATTTGTTAAAGTTGAAAAAAACAACAATAAAAATAGATTTAATACCAGTGGTCTCGTGCGAGGATTTCGCATTGCAGTCTAATATTTTTTAGATACAGGTTTACACTTCTAAAGAAAAATTAAGGACTAAAAATATCTGCGAACAACATTAGTCAGGTCAGAATATCGTATCATTAATCCCATCAAAGTTACAGTAAAAATTGATCAAAGATAGAAAAAAAATTATCAATTCGTATTTTAACTGCATTAGAGGATTATATTCTCCGCTTCGGGAAAAACATTGAACAAACAAAAATAAATGGAACACATATAAAATACAATTTAATCTAATATAACAAAACATTCCTTTTACTCTACACGTGAAATACGAGTGCTTCGATCGATTGACCAATGACATATTTTTTTCGAAATATTTAAATTTCAATTTTGCGTTTTAATCATAATTATAACATAAATGCGGAAACATAAAACTTTATCTTATTTATACTATTTATTTTTTATAGTCATAGCTGAGCACGATGTAATGCAATATTTTATTTTTCTGGCGACATTGATTTCAGGAAAATCTGTCAGTTCATTTATGAAAACAATGTTGATTTAATCTTTAATTAACTGCAATTTTTAATTAAAAACATGTTTTACAGAAATGTGAGTGTACTGTGTCAGAAGCGGTTCAAAAACCTTTCGAATGATGTCTCACGCATTGTTGTGCGTTTTGTAAATGCATTGAAAAGGGGATACAGAAACAATTGTCGTAAAAATAAACTGAAACAGAAACAATATATATGATTGTACGGGAAAATAAATCTTGCAAAACTATTTTTGCCACGATTTTGAAGTCCAAGTTCAATAATTTTGAGCCGTCATTTGTTTTTTTCTTATTCTGCTCATAACTTTCTCTCTTGATTATACTTGTTACATATTATTTTGTTATATCGAGTTATAACAAAAGCTATCATCGATGTTTGTGGTTTTTTAATATTTTTAAATTAAAACTATTATTATTATTTTTTAAATTTTTCTGTTTGTTTTTCAGGTATGAGACAACGTATTAAGAAGCGTAAAAAAAGAAATGACGATTCAAAAATATGGAACCTCGACTTTTAAATACCTGGCAAAACTAATTTTGCACGATAATTATTGTCATACAATAATATTTTTTTTTATTATTTCTTTTTTTTTTGCAATCTAAAAGTGCTTTTATTTCTTTAAAATCTAAATAAATAAATGCAAAGAGAAATAATAGTGTAAATTAATTACATACATCATAATCCAAGATCAATTTTCAAACAATTTTCGTCAGAAACATTTTGGTCTCCTTAAACAGACGAAATGTTCATAAAATGTCACAATAATCACAAGTACTGATAATTACACGGATCACCTACAAGCTTGCTGCGTTAAATATATATATCAATAGGGCTATCTACATATGTTCAACTGAAAAGTTACTTAATGAAGAGTTAAATACTGTCGAGAAGATAGAGCATATTTCAGGACACCCGCAAAAAACAATTCATAAATTAATTAGAAGATCCACAGAGAGAGTTAACGTAATCCAACCATCATAATAAATCTACCCCCCCCCCCCTTTTCATTTATAGGTGGGTTATCACTGAAAATTAAAAGAGAAATAGCTAAACAAGGAAAACAAGTGACAATTACCTCTAACCCATCCCTATTTAAAATGATACGGAATGATGTAGAAAAATATGAAGAATTACAAACAGCAGGCGTTTATAGGATTAAAGGAATAAGTTATATAGGTATGACGAAAAGTAAAATCCAAGAAAGGTTTAAAGAACATATCCCTGATTTGAAATATAACAACCAAACAACAACTCTTGTAAGAAACAATATGAGAACCCACATACAAATAAATTCAGTCACAATAGAAAAAAATCGCAAACTATGACAGCCTCCACAATACGCTACTGAGAGAAATGATAGAAATTAACTTAGAGAAGATATATGTACTGATATGACTCTATCAACAGTAGATAACCGTTGGCGAAGAATGCTTGAAGAGAGAGAAAGATTGAGGTCAAAACGGAGAAAAGCAGGGAAGATCTTTATGATCTCGTGCCAAGACTAAAGAAGTGAAATCAAAATCATTCGAACTGATCATGCCTCAGGAAGGAGGCGAAAACGTTTTTCCGATTCAAAGAAGCAGCGTAGCGTATATAGATCTATACACCTTGAATAATATTTATGATTTTTTCAAAAGAATAAAAACACAGGAAATATGAAATGTAAATTACAGGAAGTCAGGATTAGAATTGTAAAAGGATTTTTACAGAATATTGGGTACGTGATATACCTTTTTAAGACGTCCGACTGTGCCTATGTGTCTTTTAAAAGAAATTAACTAAATATTTTTTAATGATTACTGATAATTTATTTTTTATTAACAATATAAAAGAAATCTTTAAAAGAAAATAATGTGTTTTTTAATGATAAAAATAATATGAAAAGATAAATTTATACAAGTATTGTTCCCCACATTCAATACTAATCCCTAATGATATGGTATTGATGGTGAGAAATACCACCATCTAGATCTAAACTAGCACACACTATAAAAAAAAAGTATTTGGTTTTTTTTCTGCATATTAACAGAGTATTTGGTATCATTTTAATCAGTGAACAGTGAACAATACAAATTAATGATCCATTTTATGATCAGCGCATACAGATAGATAATTGTGGAACAAAGTGAACCACGCCAGTCAAGGAAATATTTGTTTTTCCGTTCCCACGAATGATTTAACTACACCTAATAAAAATGTCATGGAGAAAATTGTCAGAACAATAATATGACACATTTATTTATGAGAGCTTAAATAGGCACGAAGACCTCCCAAGTCAAAGCATCTTTACCTCCCAGACACAGCACGGCGTCAAGAGGAATCGCTATTGTACCGACGGACCTATGAAACACTCAAGGGGAGTACCAAATTTCTCCCGCCTGCCAATGGTCATCTCTCTAAAATCAGAGGTATGGCCGGAACATGCAAATTTTCAAGAAGTTAAAACGTATAAGGCCTTAATTTTATGTGAAAAGGGAAAAATGGTTCCATCCCTTTTTTTTGCTCCACGAAAAGAATGTGATTTTTCTTGAGAGTTCAATTTCAAAAAAGATGGAAAAGTAGAAGGTTGACTGCTCTCTAACTAAAAACAGATTTTGAGTGTGTGTGCCAATAGATGGAAATGTATGTGCTAAGGCAAAGCGAAAACGCGTCAGCCATCACCTCCTGCTGTCAACGTTATCTAGTAATATAAGGTAACAAACAATCTTCCTTCACCATTGTTCCATTTTATTTAATTAAGCTATATTCTTTTAATAATACGAACTTACGTGTGTATGAAGATCCTACCCCGATCTAAACATAAAAAGGCTAATCAAAAAAATACTTCTAGGGTATGGAACTCTGCCTTCAAAATCGAATTTGTTAATTCAGTAAGATAAACTGTAATTCTCAGAAAATAAATGTTGAGAATACAGTTCTCAACTAGGATTGAATATGTTTTTTTTTTTAAACATTTATGTTTGTTTTTTAATTAAATGCTTATAATTATCTTGTAAATAAACTCAATTTTATATTCAATTAATTTTAGTCAGTTTTCCTTTTGTTTACTTAATTTATTGAATTAATATTAATTCTTTTATTTTAGGAAATGTTTTCTTTAATATTACAATCTAGGTTTTAAAATAAGCCATTATTTATTTAATGTTACATAACTCTCTGCAGGTAACCTTTGATGATTGTAATTGGCTCAAAGAGGATCCGAACTTCAAAAATAATTCACAACGCAACTTTTTCTTTTCTATAATTAATTGATAATTTGTCTAATAAAATTTTCTAAGTATAAATTATCATATCAGATCCTTAGAGTCATAGGTGCAAAATAAATACTATACGTCTCGGATAATTTAAAATACTCATATTAATCAATAAACAGTAATATAGTGGTAAATCCTATGCAGTCAGACTTAAATTCAAATAATTTAATTGATCACTCTGTAGCGTTCCATCATAGGGTTTACAGAATTAGAAGTGGTACCGTTACCTCTTTCTAAATTATTTTAATATATTAATTTAATTTTAGAAATAGAACTTTAGGTTATTGTATAATTTTTTTAAATATAAAAATATATATGCAATATTAAGACTGCAAATAAAAATTTTTTTTGCTAACATAAATGTTCTTAATTTTAAAATTCTTTTGAAATTTTTTTTTTCCTCTTTTCAACAACTAATAAAAAAAAAATAAGCATTCATTGGGGAATCTTCATATAGACTCTGTAACATGCATAAAATTGGCAATTCTTTTTGGGTACCTCACTAAATATATAATGATATATTAAATAATAATAAGTGTTATTGGATTGATTTGTATTAACCAAATAATTGAAAATATGACTTGTGTTACATATACTGCAACAGCAGCAAATATAAAATAAATACATAATAATGCTCAAATATTGAAATGATATATATTATATATACTTGTTTTCAACAACTGTTGTAAAATAATAATAATAATAATAATAATAATAATAATAATAATATATATATATATATATATATATATATAATTAATTTCTCGAACAGTGCATAACAATTCACCATTGGGTATCTTTTATTTTATGTTAAACAATTTTTTTTTGCTCTCTCTCTATTTTATGATTTTTGTACTTTAATTGGATGAATAAGCGTAAAAGTCAAAGAATTAGTAGAATAGATACTGGTGTCAAAACTAGACAACAATTACGCGAATTAAATAATCAAACTGTAGACACTAATATTATTTGTAATAATAAGAATAATAATAATAAGAAAAAAAAGAAAGAGAAGAAAATTATAAATTCTGAAAAAGCTACTCCTAAAATTACTACAATGGACACCCCAAATGCAGATAGCCTAATTAATCTGATTCCATACTATGATGGAAAAAAGGAAGCAAATATTAACCATTTTTTCTTACAATTTGACAATCTCATCAATAAAACTGAATTGAATAATGATTCTAAATTAACTATATTAAAGGCGAAAATTGTAGGACCTGCTAAAGATAAATTGATCAGGGATCAAAATTTGTTCGTGGAACAGAACTTAGAAACCTTTAAAACAAAGTTAAAACAATTATTCGAACCCAAAACCACATTTCTAGAAGCGCAAAAGAAATTTTGCAATCTCAAACAAAAACCGGAACAAAACATAAACGAATTTATATTAGAATTTAATGCGGCAGCAGACCTTTATCTAAAAAAAAGTGGGCAAGATATAGGAGCTAACAACAGCTCTACGTTCATGGAAATGATCAAATTATCTCAGTTTTTGGAATCAATTCGTAGTGATTTAAGTCTGGAAGTAAGAAAAAACTCTCCGCCGGACTTTAAAACAGCGTGCAACATAGCTTTAAAATTAGAGGAGGCTTATTCACATGTCAATTTAAAGGACATCAACAACATTTCCAAAACTAAAGATTCTGATTTGTTAAATGAGCTGCTTAAACTCAATGTAGAAAGTGCAGAGAATATAAAAGTATTAACCGCGGAATTAAACAACATAAAATTAAAGGTAAATGCCACTAACAATGATACAACTAGGTTTTGCAAGTACTGTAAATCCACATCCCATACGAACCCACACTGTTGGTTTTACAAGGGCAACGAACAAAACAGCAGTAATTACGTGGACGAAAATAAAAAAAATTCCTGAGAATATTCAAATCGAAAAGCCAAATTTTTATCAAGAGGGAAACCAACAAGCTCAGGGAAACTTTCAGCAAACCCCAAATTACACGCACCAAAACTTCAACCCTATGCAATATTCTGCTCCTCAGTACATGTACTATGCACCACCCCCACCCCACCAACAATTTATGCCGATATCATATCCCAGTTTCGGAAATTATGGAGGCAATTTCAACGAACAGAGATCATATGACCAGCGAAGAAATTATAGAGGGCATAGAGGGGGCTACAAGCAAAATAATTATAAAAAACATGATTATACAAAAAAAAATAATTCACAGCAGACATTTGAAAACAATAAACAAGATAAAGATCATGATCAGAATTCTAGTAACAATAAGGGAAACTAAAGTCGGGACTTACATTCTCAAATACAAGGCACCCGCGTAAGTCTCACTGCGGGTCTAAAAAAAATAACAAAATTATTGCTAGTGTCAAAAGTAATGACAATTCTCAACTTCCGATTATTACTTTTGAAATTAATGGCGTTAAGATTAATGCTTTGACAGACAGTGGGGCGGCAGTAACTTTGGCATCACCTATATTGTTCGAACAATTAAAGAATGCACATGTAAAATATAAAAATCTCTGTAACCAGGTAAAAATTCAAACATTAACAAATTCGACAATCTCTTTTAAGCAATGCATTAAATTAACTTTCAAATTGGAAAACGTTTTTGTATCGGGGGCATTCTATGTTACAACTCAAGATTTTGGTCGGAACTACAATATGCTATTGGGATTCGATTTCCTCAAAACAAACAATATTATCCTAGATTTTGAAGATAAAACTATGAAATTAAAAAACAAAAACATTGCACTTCAATTTCTAGAAAATGAACCTCAAAGTCTGATAAGTAACTTAACTGCTAACTCTAATGAGAATCAAAATAAAGAAACAATACCCAAAAAGAAAAAAAACGCGTCTCGCTCAAAAATTTTGTTACAGCAAAACTAACACAGACAACGGAGTTACTACCAGGCGAAAAAAAATTGTTGCATTACTATTAGATCCAGATAAATTCGCGACTACAAATACAATACTCTTGGAACCGATTAAACATAATATGAAAATTCATTATAAAACATCAATTCATGAAATTGCCAAGGATAATAAAATTCATATAATAATCACTAACAAATCACAACAAAAATTAATCTTAACAAAGGGAATGAACATTGGCAAAATTTCTAAACATTTTGAAATAAAATCAGTTGACACTGAGGGTCAGGAAGTAACGAAGCAGGTAGTGCACATTAATAATCTGAATTTAGAGCAAGTTCGTGAACGGAGAAAAGCAGAACTTAGATCAGACGACTTTAATTTACAACATTTAGACTCGGACACAGCAGAAAAATTAAAAAAAAATACTTCTAAATAATGCACATGCCTTTTCTAAGAATTACGATACACTCGGACAATCTTCATTAGTCGTCCCAAGATTTAATTTAATACATAATTATCCTCTGCAGACTAAACCATGCAAAACTGCACACAATGTTAAAGAGTATGCTAAAAAAGAAATTGAAAAACTTTTGAGAGCAAATATCATTCGTAAATCCAACTCTGATTACGCTTTCCCTGTTATTTTCGTTAAAAAAAAATCTTTGCAGAAAAACGAACAAGCTAATGAAGTTAAATATCGTATGGCGGTCGATTATAGACTTTTAAATGAAATACTTCAAAATTATGCGTACCCCATACCCGAAATTAAAGAGATTCTGCGGAGAATGAGTGGAAAAAAATATTATACAGTACTGGATCTACACAATGCGTTTTTCCAAATAAATTTACGTGAAGAAGACACTGAAAAATTAGCTTTCATAACGGAGCACGATAAATTCTCCTTTTTAAGATTGCCTTTCGGAACGCGCCTCAGTACTGCGGTGTTTGCAGAATTAATTGATAAAGTGTTGGGCCACTTTAATGAAGATCAAGTCGCGTATTTTATTGACGATGTGATCCTAGCAGCCGACTCACTCGAAGAAATGTTAGATCTGTTAGACAAAGTCCTTAAAGCTTTTATTGAAAATAATTTAACTATTGAGCCTACTAAAATACAAGTCTGTATGTCAGAAATCGAATTTCTCGGTTTCACCCTAAACAGCGAAGGATACTCTCCTTCAAAAAGAAACATAGATAAAATTCAAAATTTAGTTAAACCTAAAAATAAGAAGGGAGTTAAATCTCTACTTGGTCTTTCGAACTATTTTAGATCGCTTATTAAAGACTATTCTAAAATAGTTGACCCATTAATCAATCTTACTAAAGACAAAGTGAAATTTAAATGGTCTGACATAGAAGAAAATGCTTTCAAAGAAATCCAAGCAGCGATAGTTAAAAATCCCACATTAAAACCCCCGGATTTCTCAAAAGATTTCATTTTAATTACAGACGCTTCTAAAACAGCTATTTCTGGAATTTTAGCACAAGAATACGACGGAGAACAGCTGCCAATTGAACATTTTGGGCGAAAATTAAGGGATTCCGAAAAGAACTACCCCAGTTTCAAACTCGAACTACTGGCGGTTCATGAAGCGGTGATGTATTTCAAGCATATTCTCGCAGGGAGAAAATTTAATATTTATACAGACTCCAAAGCGCTAACGTATTTTTTAAATTTGGAAAAGCAACCAGACATTGTAGCAAGGTGGTTGGACAATTGTCCCCTTTTAATTACTCTTTTCAGCATATCGAGGGATCTAAAAATCCTGCTGATTATGTTTCGAGGAACATTAATAATATAATTTCAAGAGAAAAATTGCTAAATTCATTGTTTACGGTAAACAAAGCTCTATCAGATGAAAGCATTAAACTACAACAGTTAGAAGACGAAAAATTGAATAAAATAATAAACAAAATTAAAACTGCAAACAAAACAAAACCACTAAGAAGTTCACTCTCAATCAAAAAGAAATATTAATATTAAAGCCAGGCTCTGATACAAATGAACTATTAATTGCTCCGGATAAACTTAAAGCTGAAATAATACAGGAAGCTCATAAACCGCATTTCGGATTTTTTAAAACTTATCAAATAATAAAAGCTAGATTCTACTGGCACGGGATGTACAGGGATGTAAAGAATTATTGTACTAAATGTATACCATGTAACACGACTAAACAACATCAAACTATTAAAGTTCCCACACAAAAAATAATCAAAGATAAAGAAATCGGATCAGTTTTGCATATAGATTTAATTGGTTTGCTTCCAATGACGCTACGCAAAAATAAATTTGTATTTATGATTATTGATTCCACATCAAGATTCTTGGAGGCTGTACCGGCTCGCAATTGTGAATCACAAACACTTCTAAATGTATTGAATCGTTATTTTAGTAATTTCGGATTGGCGCGATCGATAAAATTGGATATTGGCCGGTATTTTCACTCCGATTTATTCAAAGAATACATGGATTCTCTTAACATATACCTAGATTTTACGTCCGTGAATAATCCACGCAGTAATGGGCTCTGTGAGATATCTAATAAAATATTAAAAAATTCAATTGTTGCCATGTGTAAAAACTCTCTGGAATGGGATACCAGAATTGATTTTTTTAAAATTAATTATAACAGTACACCGCATAGAGCTACGGGATTTTCTCCGGCACTTCTATTTTTCGGTAGGGAAGTAAGAACCCCTTTTTCCATACACTTGCCTGACCAAGACATAATTGTCAAAACCTACGTTAAAAATAGAGTCCAACATATTGAGGAAATAAAGAAATTAGCCTTACATAACCAAAAAAAATGATGGCGGAGTACATCGACAGTACTCCACTCCAAAAAGTTAAATTTCTACAAACGGGACAAGAATGCTACTTAAAAGTCGTGGGTAAACCAGGTGTACTTCAGCCAAAATTCTTGGGACCATTTGAGGTGGTAAGGAAGCTTAGGAATAACAATTACCTATTAAAGGAAATTGCATTCCCAGATAAAGCGACTATTAAACGCCACATAAATAAATTATTCTCACCAACGAAAGTGGAATCACAGACTATACACATAAATTCCTAGATAGGGAAGCGAGAATTTTTTCTCTTTTATTGCTGTCGAGGCAATATGTATATATTTATTTTAATTTTTTTATTGTTTATAGATGTCTTATTTTTATTTAGTTTAGTACACATTTTATAATTTTCCATTATTGTTTATTTACAGTACATTGAGGACAGGTTACTATTTAAAAAAAAAAAAAAAAAAAAAAGATCGTTTAGGGAGGATACTGCAAGTTTTTTTCTTTGCTACACAGTGTACTACTGAGGGATTTGGCTCGTCAGAGGGAGTTATGAACAAACATGCACGTTAAATAAATAAAAAATAATAATAATTACGGTAAAATAAAAACAGAGGCAGCCTTGCCATGGTATCACCCTTTCAAACCCATTTTATACTAATTTATATAACAAAACAATTTTTTTTTTTAATATATAACCTTACCCCCTTCTACTAAAAGTGAAAATAAAAGTCTTTATATGTAGCACAAAACATATAACTAATCGATTTAAAATTACAAGTCAACATCTATTCACTCGGCGAGACAAATATAAATAATAATAATACATTTTATATTGACCAATATTTATAATAATTCGTCCTTTGCTTAAAGCCACGGATTGACGAATCCACTTGAATTATTATAACAAAAAAAATGGGTCAGATTTTACAAAATTATTTTAGTTTAATATTTATGATATAATCTATAACTTGGTTAGAACAACGCGTTTCAATTTTAATTTTAGAATAATTGTACGATTTCATATTATAAAACAAACAAGTAAAAAAAAAAATATATTAGTTGTCCCTAAGGATTAACATTTCAGATAATTTAATTACAAAAAAAATAAAAATAAAAAATACCATTGAACGTTTCAATTATTACAAAACATAAATTGGATGTTTAATTTATACCTTAAATATTTAGGTAAATTATTTCATACTTAAAAAATAATAATAATAAAAGGTGTTGTATACATGTCAATGATCATTTCAGCAATTTATTGGATGTTAAAGTCTCGTTTTTGCAGGCGAAATTGAGACTATCTGCGCAGAGCATCTAATAATGCATTTAACTGAGATATTTCTAATTAACTAAATTTCCAAACTTTACAAAAAAAAAAAAAGAATTTGTTTAATCTTTTTTTTCTCTAACTATTATATGTAATATTTTATAAAACAAAAAAAATAAGAGAAAAGAAAAGCGAACGCTCGCTTTCCATTCCTTAAATATATTCCTTTAATATATTTTAAAATAATAATAAGAAGAAGAATAAATAATTAAATAAACACTTTACAATTGCATGCACATTTTCGTGTGTGCAAAGCAACGCTTGTTCTCGCTAACTTAAATTGTAACTAGAAAATCAATATTATATTAAAAATATATATATAGTATAATACATTACGTTTTTATACATAATATAAATAAATAAGTAAATATATAAATTGACGAGAAGATAGTGCGATGCAAACGGATTTGACCACGTTACCACGTGTACCGATTTTTTTTGAAAGAAACTTTTTCTGTAATTAAGCAGATATACAAATTTAAGTATTACATACCCCATTTTTTTAAAAAAATCCAAGCCGGGTATACACGACTTTTTTTTATTTTAATCACACATTTAATTTTATTTTCACAATAAAAAAACATAGCTGGATTTTCACGAGTAATCCTTTTCACAGACACACGTGCAATCAAATCGTTTCACTGATTTTTTTTTTTCCACGATCAGTAATCCAGGAGTTTAGTAAACATTGCCCACAGGTGAGGAAAGATACCTAATACACGGCTTATCATTTCGCAAATCGTCCCCCGTGTACACCTGAATCCGAAGGTAGGGAGATGGGTCATTGTCCACAGGTAGGGTCATCTAGCTGTCATTCTCTATCCTTCCGCTTAGCGGTGATGGATTAGAGGGAGAAAAGATTACCTGTTTTTTTCTTTTTCTGCTTTTTTTTCCCAACCCCGTTCATTCCAACGCAGACAGTTTAAAAGTGTATTGTGTTTGACTTTATCGATGGATATTTAAATTTTTGGTACCGAAAGAAGAAAAAAAAAATCATTTTTTTGATCTGTTTCCTTTATGAAAATATATTATTATTGAGAATATCTTTCATTCAGAAAAGTAGCCTTTTCACATATTCCAAAACAATTATTTTAGTAAGAATGATAAGATTTTTTTTTAACATAACATTTTCTTTATATATATATAAAAAATAAAGAAGTTTTCCTTTCTGCTCAAGAGAAAATAATTCATGTGAGAATTATATTATAATGTTTATAATAAAGATTGTAGTACAACAGACATGTGATTATATAGATGTGTTTTCTCTCAATGTTTTTCGTATATTATATAATTTTTTTTTAATTGTATGGTATTCATTATCAATGCATACAGCTTACTGATTATATTGAGTATTTGTTTTAAATGATTCTGTATATTGTGCTTCCATTCATGGGTACCTAATTAGCTTGTAATAATTAAAATAAAAGATTTGCCAATTTATATGTATGTAATAACTAAAATATAAGAGTGGAAAAGAAAATTATTTTTTTTTCTTTCCTCTCTCGGGCATTTTATTTTATTATTTGGCTTATTCAAATTTTCCTGCTTTATTTGGATTTGGACCTATTAAAACTCAAAATTTTAATAAATGTTTTTGGAACAATGGAAATTGAAACCAACTACACATGATAACTTGCTGAAGAAGTCATGTCTTTCATCAGATTTTTCAACAGTGAACTTTTGATTACGCTTTATTTCACCAATGTGTAAAACTTTTTTCTGGTGTTGCAAACCTATTTACACTCCAAACCTAGTGACACTCCAGCTTATCCCAAGTTCCTAGACTTTTCCATGTGAACATTTTCAGTTTTGATCTTCAATATAATACGACGATGGACTTTCATCGAGTACTTTGTGGCTACATATATATATAAAAAAAAATATACTGTTGACCTTTTTTTTTCTAATGTCGGGGGAAGAGATGATGGTGAGAAATACCACCATCTAGATCTAAACTAGCACACACTATAAAAAAAAAGTATTTGGTTTTTTTTCTGCATATTAACAGAGTATTTGGTATCATTTTAATCAGTGAACAGTGAACAATACAAATTAATGATCCATTTTAGGATCAGCGCATACAGATAGATAATTGTGGAACAAAGTGAACCACGGCAGTCAAGGAAATATTTGTTTTTCCGTTCCCACGAATGATTTAACTACACCTAATAAAAATGTCATGGAGAAAATTGTCAGAACAATAATATGACACATTTATTTATGAGAGCTTAAATAGGCACGAAGACCTCCCAAGTCAAAGCATCTTTACCTCCCAGACACAGCACGGCGTCAAGAGGAATCGCTATTGTACCGACGGACATATGAAACACTCAAGGGGAGTACCAAATTTCTCCCGCCTGCCAATGGTCATCTCTCTAAAATCAGAGGTATGGCCGAAACATGCAAATTTTCAAGAAGTTAAAACGTATAAGGCCTTAATTTTATGTGAAAAGGGAAAAATGGTTCCATCCCTTTTTTTTTGCTCCACGAAAAGAATGTGATTTTTCTTGAGAGTTCAATTTAAAAAAAAGATGGAAAAGTATAAGGTTGACTGCTCTCTAACTAAAAACAGATTTTGAGTGTGTGTGCCAATAGATGGAAATGTATGTGCTAAGGCAAAGCGAAAACGCGTCAGCCATCACCTCCTGCTGTCAACGTTATCTAGTAATATAAGGTAACAAACAATCTTCCTTCACCATTGTTCCATTTTATTTAATTAAGCTATATTCTTTTAATAATACGAACTTACGTGTGTATGAAGATCCTACCCCGATCTAAACATAAAAAGGCTAATCAAAAAAATACTTCTAGGGTATGGAACTCTGCCTTCAAAATCGAATTTGTTAATTCAGTAAGATAAACTGTAATTCTCAGAAAATAAATGTTGAGAATACAGTTCTCAACTAGGATTGAATATGTTTTTTTTTTAAACATTTATGTTTGTTTTTTAATTAAATGCTTATAATTATCTTTTAAATAAACTTAATTTTGTATTCAATTAATTTTAGTCAGTTTTCCTTTTGTTTACTTAATTTATTGAATTAATATTAATTCTTTTATTTTAGGAAATGTTTTCTTTAATATTACAATCTAGGTTTTAAAATAAGCCATTATTTATTTAATGTTACATAACTCTCTGCAGGTAACCTTTGATGATTGTAATTGGCTCAAAGAGGATCCGAACTTCAAAAATAATTCACAACGCAACTTTTTCTTTTCTATAATTAATTGATAATTTGTCTAATAAAATTTTCTAAGTATAAATTATCATATCAGATCCTTAGAGTCATAGGTGCAAAATAAATACTATACGTCTCGGATAATTTAAAATACTCATATTAATCAATAAACAGCAATATAGTGGTAAATCCTATGCAGTCAGACTTAAATTCAAATAATTTAATTGATCACTCTGTAGCGTTCCATCAGGTATACTAATATAATATAATATAGCATAATATATAATTTATAATTCAAATACAACATTTGCTAAATGGTACATACATTAAAATCGTGAATTTACAACACAATTAAACATCAACGTTTCATTTCGCTTCTGCGAACGTCATCAGGATGTTACAAAAAATTTTCGACTTGTTTTGTAACATCCTGATGACGTTCGCAGAAGCCAAATCAAACGTTGATGTTTAATTGTGTTGGAAATTCACGATTTTAATGTATGTACCATTTAGCAAATGTTGTATTTGAATTATAGAAATTATGGTGCAATTGTCCTGTTTTTAAATGTATAATTTATAATTGTTCATATATATTTTAACATCTGAAAACGACTTTTGAATTTGAAGATTTGCTAATAAAGATTTGCGAAATCTAAAAATAACACGAAACTTAAAGCCCTTTTATTACGTTTCATTATTTGCGACCTAATTTAAAATATATTTCCCACAGGAAACGTCACTTCATTCATAATATTTTGAAGCTTTTCGAACTCTGTCCATTTTTAGCTTCCGTACGATTTATGATTAGCTGCATATTCATGTAACACTGAACAATTATAATTTAAATATTAAAACTACTTTCCTCTATGCAGGCATTCTAGTATTAATAATATCACATTACAAAGATAAAATATGGCTGTATTAAAGCTTTTATTTAATTCTAAATTTAGGAAACTTAATCTTTGACTGCATTCGCGGAAATTACGGAATCGTCTCTTTCATCCGAAGATTTAATTTTAATATTTAACTTGGACGCATAATTATGAACTGAATTCTAAATGTGTCTATTCAAGTAGACTGAGTAACAATTATATGTTAATTTATGTGATACATTTAGGACATTGTAAAATTGAATTATATTTTTATTATTTTGAAATATTGCGAAGAAAATAAATGATATTATAATAATCCAATAAAATAAAACAGAAAAACATATAAAAAAAAAACTGTTGCATGATGAAATCTTGACACAAATGGAAAATGTCATGGTCCCATCAAAAAGAATATAACACATATACAGAGGCTTTTTGCACATTTTTCAGACGAGTTTGTTTTTGTGCAAAAATAATGATAAAAATATGAGTAGAGAAATTATTTTTTTCCCACAAACATGTTTTTTGAAAATATAAATTTTTGTCTATTTACTAAAATCCTTGTTTACATACAAATTGGAGGTTTTAAATCCTCCAAGTCAAAGGACTGTCGCGAAATCGTTAAAATGCTCAATGTCAAATGGTAACAAAATCATCCACACCGATTTGAATTTTACAAAGTCCAAAACACACAATTTTCCACAGCAGATCGCCAAACGTAGAACATCCATAGACATCTCGCTACCTGCGCCCCACTCCTATATCAAAAGATCCCTTAAAATGCGCATGTTGCAGCAGTGGCAAGACCACTGGGACTACTCAGAGAAAGGTAGATATACCTATGACATAGTCCCGGCGGTATCTTGCAATCTTATTACTTTAACTCCCTCAACCACTGCCTTCCTAACGGGACACGGCCCTTTCGGGTCATATCTAAACAGGTTTAAAAGGGCCCGAACTCCCACCTGTGAGTGCGGCGCAGAGGCGTCAGCCTCACACTTCTATTTTAACTGCCCCCTTACAGCTCGCTGGCACATCCGTCGCCCCTCTTCTCCCCCTAGTGGTTGGCTTGATAATATTCTTTCCCGCCCAGCACTTTTAAATAAACTAAAAAACATCTTTAAGTTCTTGATGGATCTTTCTAACTTGACCCGCTCCTGAGAACATCATTCAATCTTAAACCATCTTCACTGCCCAGTGTCGCGTTGGAGGTATGTCTCTGGCAGTGAACTACCTGTAATGTACTATTTCCACCCCGCCCCCTGTCGCGTTTTCTGGCGGGTTCAGCTCCAGCTAAAATATGTATATTTTTTTTGACCTTAATAAAGGGACCGGGAGGGACATCTATGCTCTACAGATCTGGTTCCCAGTCTGAGCAGTCCCTCTTAGGCATTCAAACGTAGAACATGATGCAGAATTCTTTCTGAGAAGCATTTATCGGGTGAAAAATGGAAAATTGTTTTTACAATAAATGAAGCTCGGGTCTATTTAAATTATTGTAACAAAAATAGATCCCTTTATTATCATCAAAGAGGGGGAAAAATCTTAAAACGCTGTTTAATGTACCCAAAGAAAGTTTCAGCTAATAATTTATGATTGTTGATGCTTTGCATATAACGGTAAATTAAAAATAAAGAGAGTGGACAAAAATATTAAGATCAACTTGACACAATGTCAGAAACATATTTTACTCAAATCTTCAAACATGAAATACCATATCTTTACGTCCAATGCCATAAATCTGTTAAACTACATCATGATTAGGCGAGTAACCACAAATCACAATCCATTCTTATTTTTCTCGGAAAAAATGTAACGCGAAAAGGGTATCAGGGCTATATCCTTCACTGATATACCTGCTAAATTTTCTGATGTATCATCAAGATGGATTTTTACGTTTTTGCACTTTTAAGTAACGCGTTTTCGAAACGTCGACCTACAACCCTTCATGGACTTTAGAAAGCTGCTGAAGAGGAATGGGCCAAAATAATGTTTCCAAAACTACAAAATGCATTATTGTCATTGAAATTACGGTGTAGAAAGGTAGTTTAGTATAATTGTTACCAAATTGAAAATTTAAAACACATATATTTTATGTAAAATAGTCTGGTAAGTACCATGAAAATCCTCTAAATATGTGCGAACACCCTTTTTAATTACGTGCATTGTACCAACTGGGGAATATATCTAAGACGATCTTTACCAATCCCAAGCCCTTTGATAATAGTAAGTTTTATGGTATTTATGAGCTTTGGGCAATATTATTATTATCTTGGATTTGAGTCTAGAAAAAAGTTCCTCCATTTCAAAATCACTTACAGAAATCGTTAAAAGTTGCGATAGCACTGAAAATCGTATATCCTTTCAAAACAAAAACGAAAAGTTCAATGACCCATATTTCGATCTTGATAAAAATTGGTGTGGGAGTTTATTGTCACCCATAACCAACTTCTCCCACTATAGGCGTTTCAAATTTCAATAATAATAAAACAAATTCCGATCCGCCCTAATGTACATATTTAAGTTCTTCAACAAAATACTATACACATAAATGAATTGCTAAGAATCTTTTTACTAATATAATAACCTAAAAATGTTTTCTATTTCACTTGATGTTCCCAAAATATATATAACGAAATTGCCTTCCAAGTAATGAATGGCGGTATTTATTAATACTAATACTGAAACGTACCAATAATGATGCATTTCGTCTGCTCTCACACAGTCCATGTAAAATTTAAAAGACTATCTCGAGTACTTATTTTTTAACACCCAAAATCGTTTAATGACAAAATACTACTAATTTGCATATATACAGTAGCGCATTATTGCAAAATTCCAAGAAAGAATATTAATGCAGAATGCTAGAAAATTACCGGTTGCGACAAATTTTCGTTTAAACTTTAAAAATTTATAAAAAAAGAAACAAATGGTGTCAAAAATTGCTGTTTGCAGGAATGGGATTTTGCAGGAAGGGGATTAGAGAAAGATCGAATTTGTTTTAATAACAAAAGCATTTTGGTTCAAAAAATTACGGATAAATAGCGCAGCATGCATAATATGAAGCACATTTATACAAATCACGCTGTCAATAAAACCCTTCAACGCATACAGATAGTTCATTCGATGCCACCAGTATACTATCTTTACCAGCGCCATCTATCCGTAACTTTTTTAACCACAACTTTTCTTGTTATTAAAAAAAATCCGATCTCCCTCTAATCCCATTCCAGCGAACCGCAATTTTTTTGCATTATTTGTTTCTTTTCAATGGTTTTTTAAAGCTTTAACGATCTTTTGACGAACCCGGTGCATAAATTTTAATATAACGGGATAAGTACCTTAGTTATTTAGCATTGTTTGTGAAAATCTTTGAAAATGTGTTTCCCCCTCGAAGTTCCGTTTTATTCATAACGAAGTTCATTCATAAAATTTTGAAGACTTTCAACAGTTTCCTATCGGGGCTTGCTTCCGGACGATATCTGAATAATTCATGTACCACTGAACCACTAAAACTATTTTCATTTGTAAAAGCATATCCGTATTTGTATTATTACAATGCAAAGATAAAATACCGTTGAATTAAATCTTTTAATTCATCCAGAGTTTATGAAATTTAATCCAGATTTTCTCTGCATTCATGGAAATTACAGAATAGTCTTATTCATATGTAGAACTTACCTTCAATATTTTAATAGCTTACGTAATTATGAACTGTCTTATGATATTATCTATTCAAGCAGATTCATTAATAAAGATGTCGTCAATTCACGTGATACATTAAAGCTATTACAAGAAATCATTTTAAATTTAAATCTCTCTCTTCTATGAAAACATTAATTAACGTTGCTGTTGTCGTGATTGAATTTCTGGTTACCTTTTCATTTTCTCGGATTTCCTTGCAAAAACTGTTGCGTATAAAAACATGAAAACTGCTGGTTTTATAAAAGATTGTATGATAAACATGTTGAAGCAGATAATTATTACATTGTAGAATTATTTTAACCACTGTGTAATGTTGAAGTCTGTCATGATACTTCAGCAACATAATTTGTTTAGGATCGAAATATTTGCATAGCAATTCAACGATCTATTGTAGATATATACTTGTCCTATCATTTTTTTTAAATGTATGTAATATTTTAAGTTTCAAAATTTCATTAGTTTAACAGAGAATAAATTCATAGTTTGAAACAGACATTTTACCTAATATTGCCAGATTTTTAAAAAGATTTAATAATATATTCAAACGCATTGCAATTAAAAAAGTATATTTACAAATGAATATTAAAAAAGAAGGAAAACATTACAATAATGAAATTATTGCTTTCAGAAAGGATTTAATGAAAAAATATTAAGTCACATTGATAGCGATATATTTAAATCGTCATATTAAAAACATTTTTTATAGCGTCTGAAAGAAATTTTTTCTTCTAGATGTTATAAAATTCCGGAAGGTACCGACATTTTTTACTTAACTATTTTATACAAACTTATATTTTAAATATGCAATTGTTATTACTTAATGAATCACGAAAATATTCGTCAGCTATCACAACAGCGATGGATGCGGCGTTGGGAACCAAAAAATCTTCCACTCAAATGGGAAATGAATACCAACCCGATTACAGAAGATCACCACTGATTGTGATGATATGATTCCATTTTCCGTAATACGGTAATTTTTATAAAACGGAATAAATCAGCGTGTTTTTAGATTCTGCGAAGACTAAAAGGGGGTTGGGGAGCTTAGCTCATAGGGAGCAAGCTTTCCTACTTATTATAAAATATTATATCTATAAATAAGGTATATCATTTTAAGAATTATTTGATAAAATTATATATATAAATCATATAAGAATAGTTTCTAGATAATTTGAGATTCGCATGTTTATTACAATTACTTGTTTGTTTTTTATCTTAAGAATGACAATATTTATTTAAAAATGATAATGAACAGTGATTTTTTTCAAATATCACAGAAAATATTACTGAAAGCAAATTTTTGTAAGAACTATTAAAAAGTTGAATAAATAGCAACAAAATATAAGTAAAAGAAATTTAAAAAATCTATAAAATTAATTTCATAATTATTAACGTCTCAAAGAAGATGTTGTCCACATATCAGCATGTGGAATATTTGAAATCATGGGAAAATTTATATTATCTGCGAAAGGGTTCATCCTCACATGCGATCTAATTTCAAATCATATCAAATACACTAACTTTCATTTAAATAATTTCAGTTTGTTTTTAGCAAAGCTAATTCCTTATACTCTTGAATAATATGTGTATAACGAATGTTTAATCTATCAATAAAAATAAAATTTAAAAAATATAAAATAGTGTAAAGTGTGCGGGAATCGTATAAAAATTAACACATTTATAACTATTTAAAAATTAATGGAAGGACTAATTCATTAATGTAATTCTACTTATTATTCTATTTTGAACACCTTTTTTTATTTATATTGTTCATTTATCTCCAACAGTTTACAAATTAAATCGCGTTTCAAATTTTTTTGGTCACTCTAGGCAATTTGCCAAAATATATAAACTGAAATTTGTTCGTTTTGGATTATATGTAGGGGAAACTAGGGATACTTGACCCAGTTGTTAGTTTTGGATTTTTAATTTTTTTTTACTGTACTTATGGGTGTGTAAATGCAGTCTATATAAACTTAGACAAGAAGTATTGCACAATAATAATACGGAAGTATTGCACAATATTTATTATTATTATTCAGAAATATTAATTGTAAAGGTAGTAAAACATGAATATTCAAAAATCTTTCAATTTGGGTCAAGTATCCCAATTTATAGGGATACTTGACCCAGCCATTAGGGATACTTGACCCATGTCAAAAATTTGGGGTATGATTTAAAATTACAAACAAAAGACTTTTACATAAGAACCAAATTAACGTTAAGGTTAATACTTTTTTATTTTTGTCAAACAAAATTAATACTTTTGATTTTTATTACATAGGCCTAGCATTGCCCAATTTTAATAATATGCCCAATATTAACTTTTATTGTAGAAAGTTTAAAATATTGTCAGTCTGAAAGTTTATCCTGTGCCTAAACAAGTTCCAGAATAAAAAAGTAACTATTTAATCAACTCTAAATATAAAGTCATATTTAAACACAGAACTTGCAATTCTATCATGGTAGTTAACTTGGTGACTAACCATGATTTATGCGAGCCATAACTTCTAAATAGTTGGACAGTTCTTCTTCTTTTTCATTAAAAACTTCCTTTGCTTTACTATATGATGGAGCAAAATTTGCTGCTTGCTATCTCTGGATTTTTCGGACATACCTTCTTAAAGTGTTTCTACAGAGACCAAATTCTTTGGCTACTACAACCCTCGGCAAAATGTTTCCGATCAGTGTTATCAAGTTTAGGATTTTCGTATTTCGAAGCATATATTTCGAGATTCATGAGCATAACGGCCTTTTACAATATGCCATATAAAAGAATACGTATTAAAATATAAATGAAAAGTGAATTCAATATAACAATAATAATATTTATGATTATACTGCAGACGAAAAAGTTTCCTCGTGAGAAAAAAATATCCGATCAAGACGGAAGTTGTAAAAAATAGTTATCGATCACTGAGGAAACGAGTTTGAAATTTGCCTGAAGAGTGCCTGAGCATGCGTACAATATCTGAATAATATTTAAAAGAAGAAATCTTCCAGCTGCGAGATCAAAAGCAGCTCTGAAGTGCTGGACAATGGCTCATATGAAAAACCTGTCTCGCGATTTAAAAATCCGCATGATTAAATTGTTGCAAGAGGGAACTTCACAAAGGAAAGTGGCTGCTTTATTAATTTGTGTTCAAAGTACGGTATGCGACATTTGAAAAAAATATCAGTTGACTGACAGCGTGGAAAATTTACCTCGAAGTGGTCGTCCACGAATGACAACGCCTAGGGAGGACAGAAAACTTTTGGAAATAGCGAAAAGAAAGCAGCGAGAAACCTCAAAACAACTCAATGCCGAATGGTCTAAGTATAACGTAAAGGTATGTGAACGCACTGTACATAATCGTCTAAAAGCAGCAGGATTTAAATTCTGTAAAACTAAAACGAAACCTTACTTGACAAAGAAGCATAGAAAAGAGCGCTTGCAATGGTGTAAAAAACATGTACACTGGCCACTTGAAAAATGGAATAAAGCTATTTTTAGCGATGAATCTCGCATGTCTCTCGGAAAAGGTGGACTGTGGAGCATTTGTTTGGAAGAGAGTTGGTGAAAAGTTTAATGATAATTGTGTCAATACGAGGTCTAAATTTTCATCTGCATTTACAGTTTGGAGTTATATGATATCACAAGGCATCGGCAAGTTGTGTATTGTGTTACGTACTGTAAACTCTGAAGTTTACATTGACATTTTAGAAAATTTATTGATTCCCAGAATCAATCAATGATTCGGGGATCAAAATGACTTCTTATTTCAAGATGGCAACGCAGCTCCCCATCGCACCAAATCAGTGAAGAAATTTCTACAAAATGTAGGTAATAATCCAATTAAAACCATGACTTGGCCGCCCAATAGTCCGGATCTTAATCCCATCGAAAATCCGTGGAATATATAAAAAAGAAAAATCGATTTTCGAAGGATCATAAATGCCGTAGAACTACGTAAAGCTACAAATGAATGCTGGTGTGAAATTTCTCCAAATGAGTGTAAAAAGCTTATTGAGTCCATTCCACGAATTATTTCGGCTGTCATCCGAGCTAAAGGTGGATTTACGAAATATTGATTACAGTAATCGGTTATTTTTTTCCAAATCAAATCGTGATTGGATAATTTTTTCTTTGGTGTTTAAATTTCAATCACCACTCTTTTGTTTATAAATTGATGTATAATGATTTTTCTTTATTGCATATTGTTGTTCATTATGTATAATACAAATGTATTATTGCTAATAACCGTTTAAGTTTTATGCAGTGAGAATAAATAATCCTTTCTTACAAAAAATGGTAGTGTTGGTGTAATGATCGGAAACTTTGTGACAAGGGTTGTATATTAGGGTGGATCGAAATTTTTTTTTTCACAATTTCAAAACCTACCTATGCGGAAAAGATGTTCTATCGTAGGGAGATTAAGAGAAAAATAATTAAAAAATATAATTTTAAAATTTAATACTGCCGCAATAGGGTTGAAATTTCTAAAAAACCTGAAAAAAGACAATTTTGGTTAGATGATTTTTGAATAAAAATAATTATTTTAATATTAATAAAAACCTACCTATGCGGAAAAGATATTCTATTGTATGGGGATTAAGAGAAAAATAATTAAGAAAATTAATTTCAAAATTTAATACTGCCGCAAGGTCTTTGAAATTTATGTATTTGAGTATTTTTACGGTAAAATGTCAAAGTGATTTTTGTTAAATGAAATATACATTTCAGTAATTTTAAATATTAATTGCAATAAGAGGACACTTAGTTGATTACAAGAAAAAACTTCAGCTTCTTATTTACCAGCTTCTTTATTATTAAATAAAGAAAAACCTATAAAATCGTTGAAATTACAGTGGGCGATAATCACGTTTGGTGTTGAAAATTGGCATGAGGTTTCGTGATTCGATGCGATTTCTTATAAAACCGTCTCTTCTATATGGTCAACAAACAGCAGAAGATGCTTCCGTGACTGTTTTGACTATCCGTTCTATAGCTTGAGTGTGGCACGGAAACCCAATGATTGTAGATATTATTGCCGCCTACATAATTGTTGTATTTACTATTGCTTCTGAAATCATGTCGTCACTGAATCGTTCAGTTAGTGGAGGTTCTATCGCATTTTACCATTTAATCAAATCAATTTAATCCGTCGCACATAGTTCAAAAGCTGGTAAATTGAAGATACGGATATTATTTGTTGAAATGTTTGGGATTGCAGTAGACCGTTTGACTTCACTCGCTTTTAGAATTCTTCGAAAGGCCAGTTGCCTTATGTGAGTTTCGTCGTCAGGTAACATCGATATCAGGATATTTTCAGGATGGCAAAAAACCCATTTCTCCTAATAACAAGGTCCTATTCCACCAGTGAAGCTTCTGGGCCCAGTCGTGGTTCCATCTACGTACGCGAAAAGATGACGTAGTGGAAGCTCATTGGCGTGTAACTGACACACAAAGCATTGTAGTGGACGCTTCAGAATCAGTTCTAAATTTCGACTAACACCTTCTTTAACACCTGTGTTAATAGATGTTCCGACGCAACAGATCGCAACCAACTTTGTTACATCTATATTGTTGTCAACGCAGGACAAAAAATTTACGATGTCTTTTCCAATGACTTGCACTCTCCTAGAATTTACAAATACGTGTCCGATGTACTCGGAACCAGGTTCTTTTACAAAGCTTACGTGTTCTTCTCTTTTATGACTTTTCTTCTGTTATCTCCTAGTGATATAGTCCTGTCTTTATGTCCTTCGAAGTATAAACCAAATTGGTCATGGTCAGAATCTTTCACAACTGACTGAGACGGTAGAGTGGTTCTTGCCTTTGTTCTCTCACGTCGAATTTTATTTCTGTCAACGATGTTCGATACATCGCTTTGTGAGATAATGCCCACATCTTGAAGCGCAGCTGACACGATGGCAGCGCCTGCTCGGTCGGAAATGCCAAAACGGTCCAATGTCTTTGCTACGGCATGTAATTTCGTCGATACAGATGTGACAGTGACACCGTCAGCGTTTTGGGCGCCGCTTTCAATGACAGCTGATGATGAAGAAAAGTCAGTATGCTCACCAGGAAGATAGAGAGAAGGAGAACAACGATAATGTTTCTACTTATGGAACTAAAAGCAGTACCTAGTATGGCGACGTTTCCGGTTTTTTGGGCATTTGGGGAGTGTAGCGCCCTCTAATTCCGGTTTCGACTGACAACTCTTTACTATGCTCAAAACCAAAATGCAGGAAGAGCAGACGACAATTTGTCATGTTTGACAAGTCACATGACTGGCCTTTGGGAGCACCAGCGCCAGGAACCGGGTACTAATTTCCGGTCCACGTTCTGATCTTGAAAGCCTATCTTTACTGTTCTACTTCTTATTTCTATCTCTTTGATGCTCACATATACGCCGCTTCAATTTGCACTCGTTATTCATATTCATATTCAAATATATTGAACTCGCAGAAACATCAGGCAGTGTTTTGTTTTTATCCACGTATCGCCCTTGCTTTAATTTTCGTTTCACGGCCTTAGTTATTTGTAAAGTGACTTTCCGATCCAGCGACCCGATTACCATTTTTCTTACAGTTCGCATGTCTAATAGAAATTCTCTCTCGTTCATTGGTACTTTCCGTTCTTTCTTACAGAAGCAACATTCACATGATTTACAAGTACACGCCCATGTATCAAAAACAGCATTTGTGTTTTTCCGGAAAACGTCAATCTGCTTACAACAGCTTTCAATCCCTTTTCTGGTTTGGCAGATTTAAGAAGACCGCGACATTTGTCGTGGTATAATCGAACTTTTCTCAAAATGCTATAGTGGTCAATTATTGGGATTGAAGCTGGTTTCCAGGTCTCTTCTAACTTATTAGCAACTTCTTCACATGAGAAGGAACGTGTAGATGTAGACAATGTTTCCTTGCTTCGGTATTCTTTTGAATGCCAACATACGCACTTTATTACGTTATTGTAGGTAGGAAGCATATTCGTTGGCATATCACAACCAGACCAATATATAGGGCAAATCATGTATTTTCTTAACATCGCCATGGTGCAATAATATTCAAAGTACACTACCCAACACAATACACTTACAAAGAAATCTTACGCAATGAAATCGAAATTTATTTCACTTTGCGAGAACAGCGCCCGATTCCGTAAGCCGCTAGCTTTGAACTGAATGAGCGAGCGGTGGGAACACGTTTATCCAGTAATATTCAGATTAAGGCTCCTTTAACTATTATAGGAGACCTAATTCAGAGCCACGTGGGCGTATCATATGACGTAGCGCTTCCAACTTATGAAGGGGTGGAAGGATAAAGCGGGAAAATGAAAAAGCTGGAATTGCCCTTTTTTCGAAAATCCAACCCCCTTGCGGCAGTATTAAATTTTGAAATTATTATTTTTTATTAATTTTCTTTTAATCTCCATACAATGTAACATCTTTTCCGCATAGGTATGTTTTGATTTAAATTAAAACAATAATGAATCAAAAATCATGTAACCAAAATTAGGTATTTTTCCAATTTTTTTTCGAAAATTCAAACTCTTTGCGGCAGTAATAAATTTTAAAATTAGTTTTTTTAATTATTTTTCTCTTAATCTCCATACAATAGAACATCTTTTCCGCATAGGTAGGTTTTGATTAATAATATTTATTTTTTTACCATATAACATCGATCCACCCTATTGTATATGATATAGGACATCATCCAGAAAATTTTCCACAGATTTTTCCAAAATACCAGAATGAATAACCTCTCTGGGTTTAGCCTCCTCTTTTCTTTTATAATTTTGGTGCATCTATACAAAAAAATCCCAAAATAAATAAATAAAACGCATTTGAATAGTACTAATCCCTTGGGTCAAGTATCCCTAGGTGACTTGGGTCAAGTGTCCCTAGTTGCATATTTACTACATAACCCTAAAATGCAGCCATTTGCTAATAAGTAAATTAATACTAATATACATGTTATTGTAGCTAAAAACATGACCAATTAAAAAAGTCTTACCTTTGAACAAAAAAAATTATAACACTCTACACTACAGGGTGGAAACTAAATACTGTTACAAATGTTCAGTTGTTTTATTTTACAAATATAAAATATAAAATGAGAAATACACTAATATGATGAACATGAGAGATGAAAGTTTATCTGAAAATAGTTTTACTCGATTCGACTGCCATCTTTATCGATTACCAAAGATAATTTCTTATGCCATTGCCCGACTGCGGCACGAATCATTTGAAGGGGTAATCAGTCCCATTCATGCAATATGGAAGCTTTGAGAGAGTCCAAACTTCTCTGTTGTTTGCTATTTACTTTTGCTTCTAAAATCCCCTAGACGTGAAAATCTAAAGGATATAGATCCGGTGAAGAAAGTGGCCAATCTTCTTGCATGATAATTTCGGACAATTGACATGGAGCCAAGCCTGTGTTGATTTAGCTCGGTGAGAAGCTGCAGGATCTTGCTGAAATATCCAATTCTTCTTGGGACACAACGTGTCAGCAAGTGGCAAAAAATGTGTAGTTAAAATGTCCTGTTTGTAATATTCAGCATTGATTTTCATTCCTTTATCGATGAATTTAAAAAGGCAATTTTCCATTGTTGGACACTGCAGCCCAAACCACAACAGAATTCTTTTTCTGAAAGCTTTTAACAGTTCTAAGGTTTTCAGGTATATAATCGAAGGTTGCTGAATATACTACATCATTTTTAGCATTATAACACTTTTCAGTGCAAAATAGGTTCTGATCAGAAAATATCCTACAACAGATTTTCTACCATGCCGCTTCAACAATTTCTTGCATCTTTGTAATTTTTTTATTCTTTGTGCAGCTGTCAAACCTTGAACTTCTCTTTTGCGATAAGATAAAAAATCCAGCTCTTCATTTATAATAACTTGCATAGTTCTGTGACTCACGTTCTCTTCTGCAGCCATTTTATTTACAGAACGTTGTGGATTTCTTCGTATCTTTTCACGAATTCTTTTGATGCGCTCTTTTGTGCGAATTGAGCGTGGACGACCAGACCTAGGTCGATCTTTACAGCTATTAGTAGCCAATAATTGATTTAAAGTTCTATACATAAATTATCTATTAAAACCAAGGCATTTCAATTGCTTAAAAATTTTACCTGCGGAAAATCTGCAATCAAAGAGCTGTTTAATCATCATTCTTTTGGCTTCCATCTTTAAAATAATTTTAAGTATTAGGTTTGTACAAAAAGCGTCTGCACTAATAGAAAATTGTCAAACGCTGAAATAGAGAAATAAATTGTTTTATCAAACGACTAAAATGAATTCTTATTTTTTGGAGTCTAACAGTATTTAGTAGCCACCCAGCAAATAAAGAAATCGACAATATATTAAGGGGATCACCCTTCCGTCGACCCCCCTCCTTATAGTTAACCAATGAAACACCAAAACTAATCAGGGAAGCCCCTTATTACAATGAATATATATATACAAAATTTGAAGCAAATCGGATAATTCTGCATGAAAAAACCATTTATCTAAATTAAGGGGAATTAGACCCCGTATGACTCTTTATACTTAACCAATGAACCCCCAAAACTAATCAGGTAAGTACCTTACGACAATGGGCCTAGATACATAATTTGAAGAAAATCGGATAATTATGCATGAAAAAACCATTTATCTAAATTAGGGGGGTTAGTCTCCCGCTTCTCCCTTTATACTTAACCCATTAACCCCCCAAACCTAACCAGGGAAGCGCCTTATCACAATGAACCTATAAACAAAATTTGAAGCAAAACGATTCTTTCTATCAATAGTTATCGCATTACGTACATACATACATACGTACATACAGAACGGGCATGTACATTAGCTCTCAGGGTATGATACCCTGTGTACTAAAAAAACCATCTTTCACAATTAGGTTTTCCGATTATAGTTCTTCGTGTTCTATCGACAGTTTGAATTTATTCCGTTGCTATACCACCCAAGCGTATTTCTTTTTATTTTATGATAATTAACCTCAAGTGATTTTTACTGACAATTTAGTTTTATTGTTTGAACATAGAATTAATACTAAAGTTAATATTGTTTGACAGTTAATGCTCTATTTTTTCAAAAAAGAAAATAACAAAACATAAAATTTCAAGTTTTTGTATTAAAGGAAGGTAGTGGATGTAACACTGAGCTCCACAATAGAACGGGGAGCTAACTTTCTATTCTGATACATTGTATCCAGCGGTCCGCCCTTGAATACAATGCCAAAGATTTTCCGAGGAAAAATATTTGGCAAAACACAGATTTCCTTCCATAGAATAATATGGGGTAGATATTTTCAAATTAGATTATTATTTAAAAATATAACGAAGTTGCTACAATTTTCACTGATATGCACTTTTTATTGCAAAAACTACAGGTTTCATTTAAATTGATCGCCAATATTTAATTTTATATTTGTTAAAAAGGAAATTCTATATAAGCTCAATAAAAAAAAGAGAAATGTGTTAAGTATTGCTCGTAAAATATGAAAAAGCTGTAGAAATAAATAAAAGTGACAAAAAGTATGCGGAAAAGTTAAAAAAAATGCCTATAATATTAAGAAAAGTGCAGGATTCATTACGCGCACTGAAAGTGTGATGCGGTTGCGGCAGAAAGAGGATCGGTGAGTTAGCTCTCCGTATTATTATAGAGCGCGGTGAAATGTAATTGATATAAAGTTCAAGATTATACAATCGCATTTAAACCAAAAAAAAAAAAGTTGACATTTGTTAACTGGTATTTACACAAATATCACACAAATCCACGGGCTTCGTTAGTTTTCAATAGTTTTTTGTAATTATTAAAAATATTTTTTCATTATTTTTAATTCTTAGGTTACAGCTATACCCAGAGTAACTTTATTAAGATTCATTGAAGAAAACAATTGTAATAAATTTTGTCGACTTCTGAAAAGCATCTAATTTATGAGACATTTTAGTATACGGTGGTAAATTCCTAAAGAAACATAATATATTTTATTACAGAATATTAAATTTAATTTATGGAGCCACGTAATTTCTTTTGCAAAAATATTTTACTACTATATTAATAGAAAATGTTATTCTTTTCTTGAACGAACAGGTTTTTACTTTTGTTATGATAAATTGTTATGCATACTGTATTCTCTTTTTTTAGACTGCTGTAATTCAAAGTATTTTTTCTTATAGTCAATAAATAAGCTATAAAGATTTACGAAATTAACGAATAACCCCTTCCGAGATACCCACGATTCCGAAAAGAGTTCTTTATTCATAGAAACGCCAGAAACCAATGTATTTTTGAGATTTAAGAAAAGCCTGTATAAAAAACAAAGTTTTTTTCGATGCCACCGATTTTCGGAAACCTTTTGTAGTAGTTTTTTGAGTGTATTACTGCCGGAATAAAGGTTTTAGTGATGCTGTCAGTTTCCACGCAAACATTTTCATTTTCAACTAACATTTTTTGCAGACAGAAATGATAAATTATCAGCATTAACATTAATAATAACAATATTAATATTTTGTTACTCTTGGATGAATAAATTCAATTACGCAGGTAAAAACTAATTGAAAATTGATCATCACTTGAAATCGCGATTAATATTGGAATTACCGAATCAATTGCAAAAATTCTCTCAGGATAATAATGGTGTCAGTCTCTTCTTAAAATGAGGCTCTGTAAATACATACATTTTTTTACTCTTTGATAAATGAATTCAATTACACAGTTCAAAACATTTAATTGAGAATGCATCGACACATAAAATCACGATTAATTTGAAACTACCGTCATTTGTAAAACTTCTCTCAGAATAAAAATGGTGACAGTCTCTTCTTAAAATTAGGCTCTGTAAATATTATTTTTTTACTCTTGAATGAATGAATTCAATTATGCAGTTCAAAACATTTAATTGAGAATTCATCATTAATTAAAATTACGATTAATTTGGAACTACCGAATCAATTGCAAAAATTCTCTCAGGATAATAATGGTGACAGTCCCTTCTTAAAATTAAACTCTGTAAATATTATTTCGTTACTCATTGATGAATGAATTTAATTACGCAAGTGAAAACGTTTAATTGAGAATTCATCATCACCTGTAAGCACGATTAATTTGGAATTACAGAATAAATTGCAAAAAATCTCTCAGGATAATAATGGTGACAGTCTCTTCTTAAAATTAGGCTCAGTAAATATTATTTTTTACTCTTTGATAAATGAATCCAATTACACAGTTCAAAACGTTTAATTGAGAATTCATCATCACATAAAATCACGATTAATTTGAAACTACCGAATCATTTGTAAAACTTCTATCAGGATAATAATGGTGACAGTCTCTTCTTAAAATTAGGTTCTGTAAATATTATTTTGTTACTCATTGATGAATGAATTTAATTACGCAAGTGAAAACGTTTAATTGAAAATTCATCATCACCTGTAAGCACGATTAATTTGGAATTACCGAAACAATGGCAAAAATTATCTCAGGATAATAATGGTGACAGTCTCTTCTTAAAATTAGGCTTTGTAAATATTATTTTTTTACTCTTTGATGAATGAATTCAATTACGCAGGTAAAACGTTTAATTGAAAATTCATCATCACTTAAATTGACGATTATTTTGGATATTACCGAATCTGTATACTTTCTATTCTGATACATTGTATCCAGCGGTCCGCCCTTGAATACAATGCCAAAGATTTTCCGATGAAAATATTTGGCAAAACACAGATTTCCTTCCATAGAATAGTATGGGGTAGATATTTTCAAATTAGATTATTATTTAAAAATATAACGAAGTTGCTACAATTTTCACTGATATGCACCTTTTATTGCAAAAACTACAGGTTTCATTTAAATTCATCGCCAATATTTAATTTTATATTTGTTAAAAAGGAAATTCTATATAAGCTCGATAAAAAAAGAAAAATGTGTTAAGCATTGCTCGTAAAATATGAAAAAGCTGTAGAAATAAATAAAAGTGACAAAAAGTATGCGGAAAAGTTAAAAAAATGCCTATAATATTAAGAAAAGTGCAGGATTCATTACTTGCGCGCACTGAAAGTGTGATGCGGTTGCGGCAGAAAGTGGATCGGTGAGTTAGCTCTCCGTATTATTATAGAGCTCAGTGGAATGTAATTGATATAATGTTCAAGATTATACAATCGCATATAAACCAAAAAAAAAAAATAAAAAAAAGTTGACATTTGTTAACGGGTATTTACAAATTATGCACACAAATCCACGGGCTTCGTTAGTTTTCAATAGTTTTTTGTAATTATTAAAAATATTTTTCATTAATCTATAATTCTTATGTTACAACGATACCCTGAATAACTTTATTAAGATTCATTAAAGAAAACAATTGTAATAAATTTTGTCGACTTCGGGAAAGCATCTAATTTATGAAACATTTTAGTATACGGCGGTAAATTCCTAAAGAAACATAATATACTTTATTACAGAATATTAAATTTAATTTATGGAACCACGTAGTTTCTTTTGCAAAAATATTTTTCTACTATATTAATAGAAAAGGTTATTCTTTTCTTGAACGAACAAGTTTTTACTTTTGTTATGATAAATTGCTATGCATGCTGTATTCTCTTTTTTTAGACTGCTATAAATCAAAGTACTTTTTCTTATAGTCAATAAATAAACTTTAAATAATTTTAGAAATTTTTCATACCTTTCAAGTTTATTTTGCTCATTGTAAAAAGTCTAACAAATGCTTCTCAGTTTAGAAAAATATAATATAACCAAGTACAAAAATGTGGAATAACCTCTTCCGAGATACCCACGATTCCGAAAAGCGTTCTTTATCTTTAGAAACGCCAGAAACTAATGTATTTTTGAGATATAAAAAAAGCATGTATAAAAACAAAGTTTTTTTAACGCCACCAAATTTCGGAAACGTTTTGTAGTAGTTTTTTGAGTGTATTATAGCCGGAATATAGGTTTTACTGATGCTGTTAGTTTCCACGCAAACATTTTCACTGTCAACCAACATGTTTTACAGACAGAAATGATAAATTATCCGCAATAACATTAATAATAGTTTGTTACTCTTGAATGAATAAATTGAATTACGCAAGTGAAAGCGTTTAATTAAGAATTCATCATCACTTGAAATCACGCTTAATTTGGAATTACCAAATCAATTGCAAAAATTCTCTCTGGATAACAATGGTGATAGTCTCGTCTTAAAATTAGGCTCTGTAAATATAATTTTTTTTAACTCTTTGATAAATGAATTCAAATACACAGTTCAAAACATTTAATTGAGAATTCATCATCACATAAAATCACGATTAATTGGAAACTACCGAATCATTTGTAAAACATATCTCAGTATAATAAGGGTGAAAGACTCTTCTTAACCCATTCAGGACCATGGGTGCATATATGAACCCTCAATAAGAGCATACAGAATTTGTTTTAGGCACCAGTAAAAAATAAAAGTAACATTTGCTTTCTCTAATTAGAGCATTTTTGTGATAGTCTAAGTAAAGTTAGCTTTTTAAAAAAATGGTTCCAACCGAATAAAATTTGTATAAAATCCGCCGGTCCTGAAGTGGTTAAATTAGGCTCTGTAAATATTATTTTTTTACTCTTGGATGAATGAATTCAATTACGCAAGTGAAAACGTTTAATTGAGAATTCATCATCACCTGTAAGCACGATTAATTTGGTATTACCGAATCAATTGCAAAAATTCTCTCAGGATAATAATGGTGACAGTCTCTTCTTAAAATTAGGCTCTGTAAATATTATTTTTTTACTGTTGAATGAATGAATTCAATTATGCAGTTAAAAACATTTAATTGAGAATTCATCATTATATAAAATTACGATTAATTTGGAACTACCGAATCAATTGCAAAAATTCTCTCAGGATAATAATGGTAACAGTCTCTTCTTAAAATTAGGCTCTGTAAATATTTTTTTTTACTCTTTGATAAATGAATCCAATTACACAGTTCAAAACGTTTAATTGAGAATTCATCATCACATAAAATCACGATTAATTTGAAACTACCGAATCATTTGTAAAACTTCTATCAGGATAATAATGGTGACAGTCTCTTCTTAAAATTAAACTCTGTAAATATTATTTCGTTACTCATTGATGAATGAATTTAATTACGCAAGTGAAAACGTTTAATTGAGAATTCATCATCACCTGTAAGCACGATTAATTTGGAATTACAGAATAAATTGCAAAAAATCTCTGAGGATAATAATAGTGACAGTCTCTTCTTAAAATTAGGCTCAGTAAATATTATTTTTTTACTCTTTGATAAATGAATCCAATTACACAGTTCAAAACGTTTAATTGAGAATTCATCATCACATAAAATCACGATTAATTTGAAACTACCGAATCATTTGTAAAACTTCTATCAGGATAATAATGGTGATAGTCTCGTCTTAAAATTAGGCTCTGTAAATATAATTTTTTTTAACTCTTTGATAAATGAATTCAAATACACAGTTCAAAACATTTAATTGAGAATTCATCATCACCTGTAAGCACGATTAATTTGGAATTACCGAAGCAATGGCAAAAATTATCTCAGGATAATAATGGTGACAGTCTCTTCTTAAAATTAGGCTTTGTAAATATTATTTTTTTACTCTTTGATGAATGAATTCAATTACGCAGGTAAAACGTTTAATTGAAAATTCATCATCACTTAAATTGACGATTATTTTGGATATTACCGAATCAACGCTCGCCGCAGAATTTTTCGCGCATTGCCTGTGATTTTCCTTTACTACGTTCCTTTTATACCGAGACTCTACCGGGAGCCAGGTAGAAAGATATATAAAAATAAATATGAAAATTTAAACCGGAAAAATATAAAAGGGAAATTTATTAAATTAAAGACACCGAATTGCGGGAAAGGCTGGGCTTTGGGTTCTAAACCTATGGAAAGATCCTTACGGCTTCGAGCTCTATGTTCGTCTTCCCGATAACATAGGAAAAATTGAACAAATTTAAGACACCGAAATGCGGGAAGGGCTGGGCTCTGGGCTCTAAAGCTATGGAAAGTTCCTTGCGGCTTCGAGCTCTATGTTCGTCTCCACGGTAATATAGGAAAAATTGAACAAATTAAACACATCGAAAAGCGGGAAGGCTGGGCCTCCGGGCTTTGAAGCTATCAAAAGTTCCTTGCGGCTTCGAGGTCAATGTTCATATATATTATATTTTACTGACATTTCAAGAGTATTTCTTTTTATTTTATGATCATTAACCTCAAGTGATTTTTACTGACAATTTAGTTTTATTGTTTGAACATAGAATTAATACTAAAGTTAATATTGTTTGACAGTTAATGCTCTATTTTTCAAAAAAACAATAACAAAACGTAAAATTTCAAGTTTTTGTATTAAAGGAAGGTAGTGGATGTAACACTGAGCTCCACAATAGAACGGGAAGCTAACTTTCTATTCTGATACATTGTATCCAGCGGTCCGCCCTTGAATACAATGCCAAAGATTTTCCGATGAAAATATTTGGCAAAACACAGATTTCCTTCCATAGAATAGTATGGGGTAGATATTTTCAAATTAGATTATTATTTAAAAATCTAACGAAGTTGCTACAATTTTCACTGATATGCACCTTTTATTGCAAAAACTACAGGTTTCATTTAAATTCATCGCCAATATTTAATTTTATATTTGTTAAAAAGGAAATTCTATATAAGCTCGATAAAAAAAAGAAAAATGTGTTAAGCATTGCTCGTAAAATATGAAAAAGCTGTAGAAATAAGTATAAGTGACAAAAAGTATGCGGAAAAGTTAAAAAAATGCCTATAATATTAAGAAAAGTGCAGGATTCATTACTTGCGCGCACTGAAAGTGTGATGCGGTTGCGGCAGAAAGTGGATCGGTGAGTTAGCTCTCCGTATTATTATAGAGCTCAGTGGAATGTAATTGATATAATGTTCAAGATTATACAATCGCATTTAAACCATAAAAAATAGTTGACATTCGTTAACGGGTATTTACAAATTATGCACACAAATCCACGGGCTTCGTTAGTTTTCAATAGTTTTTTGTAATTATTAAAAATATTTTTTTCATTAATCTATAATTGTTATGTTACAGCGATACCCAGATTAACTTTATTAAGATTCCTTAAAGAAAACAATTGTAATAAATTTTGTCGACTTCTGAAAAGCATCTAATTTATGAGACATTTTAGTATACGGTGGTAAATTCCTAAAGAAACATAATATATTTTATTACAGAATATTAAATTTAATTTATGGAGCCACGTAATTTCTTTTGCAAAAATATTTTACTACTATATTAATAGAAAATGTTATTCTTTTCTTGAACGAACAGGTTTTTACTTTTGTTATGATAAATTGTTATGCATACTGTATTCTCTTTTTTTAGACTGCTGTAATTCAAAGTACTTTTTCTTATAGTCAATAAATAAGCTATAAAGATTTTAGGAAATTTTCATATATTTCAAGTTTATTTTGCGCATTGTAAAAAAACTAACAAATGCTTCTCAGTTTAGAAAAATATAATATAACCACGTACGAAATTAACGAATAACCCCTTCCGAGATACCCACGATTCCGAAAAGAGTTCTTTATTGATAGAAACGCCAGAAACCAATGTATTTTTGAGATTTAAGAAAAGCATTTATAAAAACAAAGTTTTTTTTATGCCACCAAATTTCGGAAACCTTTTGTAGTAGTTTTTTGAGTGTATTATTGCCGGAATAAAGGTTTTAGTGATGCTGTCAGTTTCCACGCAAATATTTTCATTTTCAACTAACATTTTTTGCAGACAGAAATGATAAATTATCAGCATTAACATTAATAATAACAATATTAATATTTTGTTACTCTTGGATGAATAAATTCAATTACGCAGGTAAAAACGTTTAATTGAAAATTCATCATCACTTGAAATCACGATTAATATTGGAATTACCGAATCAATTGCAAAAATTCTCTCAGGATAATAATGGTGTCAGTCTCTTCTTAAAATGAGGCTCTGTAAATATATACATTTTTTTTACTCTTTGATAAATGAATTCAATTACACAGTTCAAAACATTTAATTGAGAATGCATCGACACATAAAATCACGATTAATTTGAAACTACCGTCATTTGTAAAACTTCTCTCGGGATAAAAATGGTGACAGTCTCTTCTTAAAATTAGGCTCTGTAAATATTATTTTTTTACTCTTGAATGAATGAATTCAATTATGCAGTTCAAAACATTTAATTGAGAATTCATCATTAATTAAAATTACGATTAATTTGGAACTACCGAATCAATTGCAAAAATTCTCTCAGGATAATAATGGTAAAAGTCTCTTCTTAAAATTAGGCTCTGTAAATATTATTTTTTTACTTTTTGATAAATGAATCCAATTACACAGTTCAAAACGTTTAATTGAGAATTCATCATCACATAAAATCACGATAAATTTGAAACTACCGAATCATTTGTAAAACTTCTATCAGGATAATAATGGTGACAGTCTCTTCTTAAAATTAAACTCTGTAAATATTATTTCGTTACTCATTGATGAATGAATTTAATTACGCAAGTGAAAACGTTTAATTGAGAATTCATCATCACCTGTAAGCACGATTAATTTGGAATTACAGAATAAATTGCAAAAAATCTCTCAGGATAATAATGGTGACAGTCTCTTCTTAAAATTAGACTCAGTAAATATTATTTTTTTACTCTTTGATAAATGAATCCAATTACACAGTTCAAAACGTTTAATTGAGAATTCATCATCACATAAAATCACGATTAATTTGAAACTACCGAATCATTTGTAAAACTTCTATCAGGATAATAATGGTGACAGTCTCTTCTTAAAATTAGGTTCTGTAAATATTATTTTGTTACTCATTGATGAATGAATTTAATTACGCAAGTGAAAACGTTTAATTGAGAATTCATCATCACCTGTAAGCACGATTAATTTGGAATTACCGAAGCAATGGCAAAAATTATCTCAGGATAATAATAGTGACAGTCTCTTCTTAAAATTAGGCTCAGTAAATATTATTTTTTTACTCTTTGATAAATGAATCCAATTACACAGTTCAAAACGTTTAATTGAGAATTCATCATCAGATAAAATCACGATTAATTTGAAACTACCGAATCATTTGTAAAACTTCTATCAGGATAATAATGGTGATAGTCTCGTCTTAAAATTAGGCTCTGTAAATATAATTTTTTTTAACTCTTTGATAAATGAATTCAAATACACAGTTCAAAACATTTAATTGAGAATTCATCATCACCTGTAAGCACGATTAATTTGGAATTACCGAAGCAATGGCAAAAATTATCTCAGGATAATAATGGTGACAGTCTCTTCTTAAAATTAGGCTTTGTAAATATTATTTTTTTACTCTTTGATGAATGAATTCAATTACGCAGGTAAAACGTTTAATTGAAAATTCATCATCACTTAAATTGACGATTATTTTGGATATTACCGAATCAACGCTCGCCGCAGAATTTTTCGCGCATTGCCTGTGATTTTCCTTTACTACGTTCCTTTTATACCGAGACTCTACCGGGAGCCAGGTAGAAAGATATATAAAAATAAATATGAAAATTTAAACCGGAAAAATATAAAAGGGAAATTTATTAAATTAAAGACACCGAATTGCGGGAAAGGCTGGGCTTTGGGTTCTAAACCTATGGAAAGATCCTTACGGCTTCGAGCTCTATGTTCGTCTTCGCGATAACATAGGAAAAATTGAACATATTTAAAACACCGAAATGCGGGAAGGGCTGGGCTCTGGGCTCTAAAGCTATGGAAAGTTCCTTGCGGCTTCGAGCTCTATGTTCATATATATTATATTTTACTGACATTTTAAGCGTATTTCTTTTTATTTTATGATCATTAACCTCAAGTGATTTTTACTGACAATTTAGTTTTATTGTTTGAACATAGAATTAATACTAAAGTTAATATTGTTTGACAGTTAATGCTCTATTTTTCAAAAAAAAAACAATAACAAAACATAAAATTTCAAGTTTTTGTATTAAAGGAAGGTAGTGGATGTAACACTGAGCTCCACAATAGAACGGGGAGCTAACTTTCTATTCTGATACATTGTATCCAGCGGTCTGCCCTTGAATACAATGCCAAAGATTTTCCGATGAAAATATTTGGCAAAACACAGATTTCCTTCCATAGAATAGTATGGGGTAGATATTTTCAAATTAGATTATTATTTAAAAATATAACGAAGTTGCTACAATTTTCACTGATATGCACCTTTTATTGCAAAAACTACAGGTTTCATTTAAATTCATCGCCAATATTTAATTTTATATTTGTTAAAAAGGAAATTCTATATAAGCTCGATAAAAAAAAGAAAAATGTGTTAAGCATTGCTCGTAAAATATGAAAAAGCTGTAGAAATAAATAAAAGTGACAAAAAGTATGCGGAAAAGTTAAAAAAATGCCTATAATATTAAGAAAAGTGCAGGATTCATTACTTGCGCGCACTGAAAGTGTGATGCGGTTGCGGCAGAAAGTGGATCGGTGAGTTAGCTCTCCGTATTATTATAGAGCTCAGTGGAATGTAATTGATATAATGTTCAAGATTATACAATCGCATATAAACCAAAAAAAAAAAAAAAAAAAAAAAAAGTTGACATTTGTTAACGGGTATTTACAAATTATGCACACAAATCCACGGGCTTCGTTAGTTTTCAATAGTTTTTTGTAATTATTAAAAATATTTTTCATTAATCTATAATTCTTATGTTACAACGATACTCTGAATAACTTTATTAAGATTCATTAAAGAAAACAATTGTAATAAATTTTGTCGACTTCGGGAAAGCATCTAATTTATGAAACATTTTAGTATACGGCGGTAAATTCCTAAAGAAACATAACATACTTAATTACAGAATATTAAATTTAATTTATGGAACCACGTAGTTTCTTTTGCAAAAATATTTTTCTACTATATTAATAGAAAAGGTTATTCTTTTCTTGAACGAACAAGTTTTTACTTTTGTTATGATAAATTGCTATGCATGCTGTATTCTCTTTTTTTAGACTGCTATAAATCAAAGTACTTTTTCTTATAGTCAATAAATAAACTTTAAATAATTTTAGAAATTTTTCATACCTTTCAAGTTTATTTTGCTCATTGTAAAAAGTCTAACAAATGCTTCTCAGTTTAGAAAAATATAATATAACCAAGTACAAAAATATGGAATAACCTCTTCCGAGATACCCACGATTCCGAAAAGCGTTCTTTATCTTTAGAAACGCCAGAAACTAATGTATTTTTGAGATATAAAAAAAGCATGTATAAAAACAAAGTTTTTTTAACGCCACCAAATTTCGGAAACGTTTTGTAGTAGTTTTTTGAGTGTATTATAGCCGGAATATAGGTTTTACTGATGCTGTTAGTTTCCACGCAAACATTTTCATTGTCAACCAACATGTTTTACAGACAGAAATGATAAATTATCCGCAATAACATTAATAATAGTTTGTTACTCTTGAATGAATAAATTGAATTACGCAAGTGAAAGCGTTTAATTAAGAATTCATCATCACTTGAAATCACGCTTAATTTGGAATTACCAAATCAATTGCAAAAATTCTCTCTGGATAACAATGGTGATAGTCTCGTCTTAAAATTAGGCTCTGTAAATATAATTTTTTTAACTCTTTGATAAATGAATTCAAATACACAGTTAAACATTTAATTGAGAATTCATCATCACATAAAATCACGATTAATTGGAAACTACCGAATCATTTGTAAAACATATCTCAGTATAATAAGGGTGAAAGACTCTTCTTAACCCATTCAGGACCATGGGTGCATATATGAACCCTCAATAAGAGCATACAGAATTTGTTTTAGGCACCAGTAAAAAATAAAAGTAACATTTGCTTTCTCTAATTAGAGCATTTTTGTGATAGTCTAAGTAAAGTTAGCTTTTTAAAAAAATGGTTCCAACCGAATAAAATTTGTATAAAATCCGCCGGTCCTGAAGTGGTTAAATTAGGCTCTGTAAATATTATTTTTTTACTCTTGGATGAATGAATTCAATTACGCAAGTGAAAACGTTTAATTGAGAATTCATCATCACCTGTAAGCACGATTAATTTGGTATTACCGAATCAATTGCAAAAATTCTCTCAGGATAATAATGGTGACAGTCTCTTCTTAAAATTAGGCTCTGTAAATATTATTTTTTTACTCTTGAATGAATGAATTCAATTATGCAGTTCAAAACATTTAATTGAGCATTCATCATTATATAAAATTACGATTAATTTGGAACTACCGAATCAATTGCAAAAATTCTCTCAGTATAATAATGGTAACAGTCTCTTCTTAAAATTAGGCTCTGTAAATATTTTTTTTACTCTTTGATAAATGAATCCAATTACACAGTTCAAAACGTTTAATTGAGAATTCATCATCACATAAAATCACGATTAATTTGAAACTACCGAATCATTTGTAAAACTTCTATCAAGATAATAATGGTGACAGTCTCTTCTTAAAATTAAACTCTGTAAATATTATTTCGTTACTCATTGATGAATGAATTTAATTACGCAAGTGAAAACGTTTAATTGAGAATTCATCATCACCTGTAAGCACGATTAATTTGGAATTACAGAATAAATTGCAAAAAATCTCTGAGGATAATAATAGTGACAGTCTCTTCTTAAAATTAGGCTCAGTAAATATTATTTTTTTACTCTTTGATAAATGAATCCAATTACACAGTTCAAAACGTTTAATTGAGAATTCATCATCACATAAAATCACGATTAATTTGAAACTAATTAATCATTTGTAAAACTTCTATCAGGATAATAATGGTGACAGTCTCTTCTTAAAATTAGGCTCTGTAAATATTATTTTGTTACTCATTGATGAATGGATTTAATTACGCAAGTGAAAACGTTTAATTGAGAATTCATCATCACATGTAAGCACGATTAATTTGGAATTACAGAATAAATTGCAAAAAATCTCTGAGGATAATAATAGTGACAGTCTCTTCTTAAAATTAGGCTCAGTAAATATTATTTTTTTACTCTTTGATAAATGAATCCAATTACACAGTTCAAAACGTTTAATTGAGAATTCATCATCACATAAAATCACGATTAATTTGAAACTAATTAATCATTTGTAAAACTTCTATCAGGATAATAATGGTGACAGTCTCTTCTTAAAATTAGGCTCTGTAAATATTATTTTGTTACTCATTGATGAATGGATTTAATTACGCAAGTGAAAACGTTTAATTGAGAATTCATCATCACATGTAAGCACGATTAATTTGGAATTACCGAATCAATGGCAAAAATTATCTCAGGATAATAATGGTGACAGTCTCTTCTTAAAATTAGGCTTTGTAAATATTATTTTTTTTCTCTTTGATGAATGAATTCAATTACGCAGGTAAAACGTTTAATTGAAAATTCATCATCACTTAAAGTCACGATTATTTTGGATATTACCGAATCAACGCTCGCCGCAGAATTTTTCGCGCATTGCCTGTGATTTTCCTGTACTACGTTCCTTTTATACCGAGACTCTACCGGAAGCCAGGTAGAAAGATATATAAAAAAAAATCTGAAAATTGAAACCGGAAAAATATAAAAGGGAAATTTATTAAATTACAGACACCGAATTGCGGGAAAGGCTGGGCTCTGGGTTCTAAAGCTTTGGAAAGATACTTGCGGCTTCGAGCTCTATGTTCGTCTTCGCGATAACATAGGAAAAATTGAACAAATTTAAAACACCGAATTGCGGGAAGGGCTGGGCTCTGGGCTCTAAAGCTATGGAAAGTTCCTTGCGCCTTCGAGCTCTGTGTTCGTCTCCACGGTAATATAGGAAAAATTGAACAAATTAAACACATCGAAAAGCCGGAAGGGTGGGCCTCGGGGAAGCTATCAAAAGTTCCTTGCGGCTCCGAGCTCAATGTTCATATATATTATATTTTACTGACATTTTAAGCGTATTTCTTTTTATTTTATGATCATTAACCTCAAGTGATTTTTACTGACAATTTAGTTTTATTGTTTGAACAAACAATTAATACTAAAGTTAATATTGTTTGACAGTTAATGCTCTATTTTTTCAAAAAAAAAAAAAACAAAAAAAACATAAAGTTTCAAGTTTTTGTATTAAAGGAAGGTAGTGGATGTAACACTGAGCTCCACAATAGAACGGGGAGCTAACTTTCTATTCTGATACATTGTATCCAGCGGTCCGCCCTTGAATACAATGCCAAAGATTTTCCGAGGAAAATATTTGGCAAAACACAGATTTCCTTCCATAGAATAAATAGTATGGGGTAGATATTTTCAAATTAGATTATTATTTAAAAATATAACGAAGTTGCTACAATTTTCACTGATATGCACTTTTTATTGCAAAAACTACAGGTTTCATACAAATTGATCGCGAATATTTAATTTTATATTTGTTAAAAAGAAAATTCTATATAAGCTCAATAAAAAAAAGAGAAATGTGTTAAGTATTGCTCGTAAAATATGAAAAAGCTGTAGAAATAAATAAAAGTGACAAAAAGTATGCGGAAAAGTTAAAAAAAATGCCTATAATATTAAGAAAAGTGCAGGATTCATTACTTGCGCGCACTGAAAGAGTGATGCGGTTGCGGCAGAAAGTGGATCGGTGAGTTAGCTCTCCGTATTATTATAGAGCTCAGTGGAATGTAATTGATATAATGTCCAAGATTATACAATCGCATTTAAACCATAAAAAATAGTTGACATTTGTTAACGGGTATTTACAAATTATGCACACAAATCCACGGGCTTCGTTAGTTTTCAATAGTTTTTTGTAATTATTAAAAATATTTTTTCATTAATCTATAATTGTTATGTTACAGCGATACCCAGATTAACTTTATTAAGATTCCTTAAAGAAAACAATTGTAATAAATTTTGTCGACTTCGGAAAAGCATCTAATTTATGAGACATTTTAGTATACGGCGGTAAATTCCTAAAGAAACATAACATACTTTATTACAGAATATTAAATTTAATTTATGGAACCACGTAGTTTCTTTTGCAAAAATATTTTTCTACTATATTAATAGAAAAAGTTATTCTTTTCTTGAACGAACAAGTTTTTACTTTTGTTATGATAAATTGCTATGCATACTGTATTCTCTTTTTCTAGACTGCTGTAATTCAAAGTACTTTTTCTTATAGTCAATAAATAAGCTATAAAGATTTTAGGAAATTTTCATATATTTCAAGTTTATTTTGCGCATGGTAAAAAAACTAACAAATGCTTCTCAGTTTAGAAAAATATAATATAACCACGTACGAAATTAAGGAATAAGCCCTTCCGAGATACCCACGATTCCGAAAAGAGTTCTTTATCGTTAGAAACGCCAGAAACCAATGTATTTTTGAGATTTAAGAAAAGCATGTATAAAAACAAAGTTTTTTTCGATGCCACCGATTTTCGGAAACGTTTTGTAGTAGTTTTTTGAATGTATTATTGCCGGAATAAAGGTTTTACTGATGCTGTCAGTTTCCACGCAAACATTTTCATTTTCAACTAACATTTTTTTACAGACAGAAATGATAAATTATCAGCATTAACATTAATAATAACAATATTAATATTTTGTTACTCTTGGATGAATAAATTCAATTACGCAGCTAAAAACGTTTAATTGAAAATTCATCATCACTTGAAATCACGATTAATATTGGAATTACGGAATCAATTTCAGAAATTCTCTCAGGATAATAATGGTGTCAGTCTCTTCTTAAAATGAGGCTCTGTAAATATATACATTTTTTTTACTCTTTGATAAATGAATTCAATTACAAAGTTCAAAACATTTAATTGAGAATGCATCGACACATAAAATCACGATTAATTTGAAACTACCGAATCAATTGTAAAACTTCTATCAGGATAATAATGGTGACAGTCTCTTCTTAAAATTAAACTCTGTAAATATTATTTTGTTACTCATTGATGAATGAATTTAATTACGCAAGTGAAAACGTTTAATTGAGAATTAATCATCATCTGTAAGCACGATTAATTTGGAATTACAGAATAAATTGCAAAAAATCTCTCAGGATAATAATGGTGACAGTCTCTTCTTCAAATTAGGCTCTGTAAATATTATTTTTTTACTTTTTGATAAATGAATCCAATTACACAGTTTAAAACGTTTAATTGAGAATTCATCATCACATTAAATCACGATTAATTTGAAACTACCGAATCATTTGTAAAACTTCTACCAGGATAATAATGGTGACAGTCTCTTCTTAAAATTAAACTCTGTAAATATTATTTCGTTACTCATTGATGAATGAATTTAATTACGCAAGTGAAAACGCTTAATTGAGAATTCATCATCACCTGTAAACACGATTAATTTGGAATTACAGAATAAATTGCAAAAAATATCTCAGGATAATAATGGTTACAGTCTCTTCTTAAATTTAGGCTCAGTAAATATTATTTTTTTACTCTTTGATAAATGAATCCAATTACACAGTTCAAAACGTTTAATTGAGTATTCATCATCACATAAAATCACGATTAATTTGAAACTACCGAATCATTTGTAAAACTTCTATCAGGATCATAATGGGAACAGTCTCTTCTTAAAAGTAGGTTCTGTAAATATTATTTTGTTACTCATTGATGAATGAATTTAATTACGCAAGTGAAAACGTTTAATTGAGAATTCATCATCACCTGTAAGCACGATTAATTTGGAATTACCGAATCAATGGCAAAAATTATCTCAGGATAATAATGGTGACAGTCTCTTTTTAAAATTAGGCTTTGTAAATATTATTTTTTTACTCTTTGATGAATGAATTCAATTACGCAGGTAAAACGTTTAATTGAAAATTCATCATCACTTAAAGTCACGATTATTTTTGATATTACCGAATCAACGCTCGCCGCAGAATTTTTCGCGTATTGCCTGTGATTTTCCTTTACTACGTTCCTTTCATACCGAGACTCTACCGGAAGCCAGGTAGAAAGATATATAAAAAAAAATATCTGAAAATTGAAACCGGAAAAATATAAAAGGGAAATTTATTAAATTAAAGACACCGAATTGCGGGAAAGGCTGGGCTCTGGGTTCTAAAGCTATGGAAAGATTCTTGCGGCTTCGAGCTCTATGTTCGTCTTCGCGATAACATAGGAAAAATTGAACAAATTTAAAACACCGAATTGCGGGAAGGGCTGGGCTCTGGGCTCTAAAGCTATGGAAAGTTCCTTGCGGCTTCGAGCTCTATGTTCGTCTCCACGGTAATATAGGAAAAATTGAACAAATTAAACACATCGAAAAGCGGGAAGGGTGGGCCTCCGGGCTTTGAAGCTATCAAAAGTTCCTTGCGGCTTCGAGCTCAATGTTCATATATACTATATTTTACTGACATTTTAAGCGTATTTCTTTTTATTTTATGATCATTAACCTCAAGTGATTTTTACTGACAATTTAGTTTTATTGTTTGAACATATAATGAATACTAAAGTTAATATTGTTTGACAGTTAATGCTCTATTTTTTCAAAAAAAAAATAACAAAACATAAAATTTCAAGTTTTTGTATTAAAGGAAGGTAGTGGATGTAACACTGAGCTCCACAATAGAAAGGGGAGCTAACTTTCTATTCTGATACATTGTATCCAGCGGTCCGCCCTTGAATACAATGCCAAAGATTTTCCGAGGAAAATATTTGGCAAAACACAGATTTCCTTAAATAGAATAAATAGTATGGAGTAGATATTTTCAAATTAGATTATTATTTAAAAATATAACGAAGTTGCTACAATTTTCACTGATATGCACTTTTTATTGCAAAAACTACAGGTTTCATTTAAATTCATCGCCAATATTTAATTTTATATTTGTTAAAAAGGAAATTCTATATAAGGATAATAAAAAAAAGAAAAATGTGTTAAGTATTGCTCGTAAAAATATGAAAAAGCTGTAGAAAGAAATAAAAGTGACAAAAAGTATGCGGAAAAGTTCAAAAAATTGCCTATAATATTAAGAAAAGTGCAGGATTCATTACTTGCGCGCACTGAAAGTGTGATGCGGTTGCGGCAGAAAGTGGATCGGTGAGTTAGCTGTCCGTATTATTATAGATCTCAGTGGAATGTAATTGATATAATGTTCAAGATTATACAATCGCATTTAAACCAAAAAAAATAAAAAATAGTTGACATTTGTTAACGGCTATTTACAAATTATGCACAGAAATCCACGGGCTTCGTTAGTTTTCAATAGTTTTTTGTAATTATTAAAAATATTTTTTCATTAATCTATAATTGTTATGCTACAGCGATACCCAGAATAACTTTATTAAGATTCATTAAAGAAAACAATTGTAATAAATTTTGTCGACTTCGGAAAAGCATCTAATTTATGAGACATTTTAGTATACGGCGGTAAATTCCTAAAGAAACATAATATATTTTATTACAGAATATTAAATTTAATTTATGGAACCACGTAGTTTCTTTTGCTAAAATAATTTTCTACTATATTAATAGAAAATGTTATTCTTTTCTTGAACGAACAGGTTTTCACTTTTGTTATGATAATTTGTTATGCATACTGTATTCTCTTTTTTAGACTGCTGTAATTCAAAGTACTTTTTCTTATAGTCAATAAATAAACTTTAAATAATTTTAGAAAATTTTCATAACTTTCAAGTTTATTTTGCGCATTGTAAAAAGACTAAGAAATGCTTCTTAGTTTAGAAAAATATAATATAACCAAGTACAAAAATATGGAATAACCTCTTCCGAGATACCCAAGATTCCGAAAAGCGTTCTTTATCTTTAGAAACGCCAGAAACTAATGTATTTTTGAGATTTAAAAAAAGCATGTATAAAAACAAAGTTTTTTTTATGCCACCAAATTTCGGAAACGTTTTGTAGTAGTTTTTTGAGTGTATTATAGCCGGAATATAGGTTTTACTGATGCTGTCAGTTTCCACGCAAACATTTTCATTTTCAACCAACATGTTTTACAGACAGAAATGATAAATTATCACCAATAACATTAATAATAGTTTGTTACTCTTGAATGAATAAATTGAATTACGCAAGTGAAAGCGTTTAATTAAGAATTCATCATCACTTGAAATCACGATTAATTTGGAATTACCAAATCAATTGCAAAAATTCTCTCTGGATAACAATGATGATAGTCTCTTCTTAAAATTAGGCTCTGTAAATATAATTTTTTTTTTAACTCTTTGATAAATGAATTCAATTACACAGTTCAAAACATTTAATTGAGAATTCATCATCACATACAATCACGATTAATTGGAAACTACCGAATCATTTGTAAAACATCTCTCAGTATAATAAGGGTGACAGACTCTTCTTAACCCATTCAGAACCATGGGTGCATATATGCACCTTCAAAAAGAGCATACAGAATTTGTTTTAGGCACCAGTAAAAAATAAAAGTTACATTTGCTTTTTCTAATTAGAGCATTTTTGTGATAGTCTAAGTAAAGTTAGCTTTTAAAAAAAATGGTTCCAACCGAATAAAATTTGTATAAAATCCGGCGGTCCCGAAGTGGTTAAATTAGGCTCTGTAAATATTATTTTTTTACTCTTGGATGAATGAATTCAATTACACAAGTGAAAACGTTTAATTGAGAATTCATCATCATCTGTAAGCACAATTAATTTGGTATTACCGAATCAATTATAAAAATTCTCTCAGGATAATAATGGTGACAGTCTCTTCTTAAAATTAGGCTCTGTAAATATTATTTTTTTGCTCTTGGATGAATCAATTCAATTACGCAGGTAAAACGTTTAATTAAAATTTCATCATCACTAGAAATCACGATTGATTTGGATATTACCGAATCAATTGCAAAAATTCTCTCAGGATAATAATGGTGACAGTCTCTTCTTAAAATTAGGCTCTGTAAATATTATTTTTTTTGCTCTTGGATGAATCAATTCAATTACGCAGGTAAAACGTTTAATTAAAAATTCATTATCACTAGAAATCTCGATTGATTTGGATATTACCGAATCAATTGCAAAAATTCTCTCAGAATAATAATGGTGACAAGTTCTTTTTAAAATTAGGCTCTGTAAATATTATTTTTTACTCTTGGATGAATGAATTCAATTACGCAAGTGAAAACGTTTAATTGAGAATTCATCATCACCTGTAAGCACGATTAATTCGGTATTACCGAATCAATTGCAAAAATTCTCTCAGGATAATAATGGTGACTGTCTCTTCTTAAAATTAGGCTCTGTAAATATTATTTTTTTGCTCTTGGATGAATCAATTCAATTACGCAGGTAAAACGTTTAATTAAAAATTCATCATCACTAGAAATCACGATTGATTTGGATATTACCGAATCAATTGCAAAAAATTCTCTCAGAATAATAATGGTGACAGTCTCTTCTTAAAATTAGGCTCTGTAAATATTATTTTTTTACTCTTGGATGAATGAATTCAATTACACAGGTAAAACGTTTAATTGAAAATTCATCATCACTAGAAATCACGATTGATTTGGATATTACCGAATCAATTGCAAAAATTCTCTCAGAATAATAATGGTGACAGTTTCTTCTTAAAATTAGGCTCTGTAAATATTATTTTGTTACTCTTGGATGAATGAATTCAATTATTCAATTGAAGACGTTCAATTGAGAATTCATTATCACATGTAAGTAGGATAAATTTGAAACTACCGAATAACTTGTAAAAAATCTCTCAGAACAATAATGGTGAATAGTCTTTTCTTAAAATTAAGCTCTGTTTTACCTCTACACAACTGCCCTCAATGAAGTGCGAGAGGAAAAACATTCTAAAATTACGATTTCTTTGAATCCGCAGAGGATAAAAATATGAAATTGTACATGGTAGTTATAGTGAAGAGGCAAATGATTGCGTTAGTTAAAATATGTAAGATTTAAAAAGACGAAAAGGTATGAAAATATTCTCTAATCATGAATTTTCTAAAACCATCGGGGTTAGAAATTTTAAATGGGACATGCAGGTTACTATTTAGACGTGATGCTACCAAGCAGCAGATACAAACAATCGAATCTCAAATTGGTCAAATGGGAGCGAAGTTTTCTATAATTATGTTTTCACTATGATTTCTCTGAATCTGTTTGATTAGAAACTTTGAATCTGGCACGAGATAACTTCTAAGACATTAATGGCATGAATAATAATATTTTTAATTTAAATACTGAAAATTTTTAAAGAAAACATTTATTTGTGATACCGGTTTTAGATACAACGTTTCTGAGCAGTGGGATATGTCGAAGTTCAATTAACAGCTATAACTAATTAAAATAAAAGCAATAAATTTCTACGATTGCCATATAGGTAAGATTGTATGGTATATTTAGCCTTTTGTCTTACAAAAATGACGGTTACATTAGTAACAAAAGTTTTTCCACTTATTATTGAAAGGAATTTTTTATTTTTATGGTGAATCGAAATGTACTAATAGAGTGAAAAAAGAAACTTTTCTTTGTAGGAAGTGGTCGCTGAAAATACTTAATTGTTTTTAAAAATAACATACCACATACGATAGCTGATAAACAGAGTTCCCATATAGACTGCAATGTATCTTTTTTTTTTTTTCCACGAGAGTTGCTGAGAATGAGTAGAAATGTTGATTTTTTCACCAATGGACTATATTCAAAATCTGGGTAAGAGGCTAAATGAAGTCACGTGATACCGGATATTTATAAAAAGAACTTCTAACTGATAAGAAGAGAATCTACTACAGCTTTACCCGATAAACTGTTTCGCTCGCTGGCGGGGATTTACATTACGTCTACGGAGCCTTCCCTTCTTTACGTTAGAAGTTCTTTGCATTGACCACGTGATCGTGACGTAGATGGAATATTCTTTATTCAAGTATTTAATAAATTCCTTTTATTCCCCACGTTATACCTATGCGATAAAATAATGAAATTGTCACAAAATGTAACTTAAAAAGTAATATTTCATTTATCTCTAGCAGTATAATTTCCCCCTCGTGCTAATAGTTACACAAATAACACTTGGCATATTTCAACAATTACACCCAGAAAGCAGCGCATTTTGTAAGTGTTATGCACAAGTGCTTGTAGTTATGAAAAATAGTTTTGCAATAATCTACAATTCTTATGTTACATCCATAGCAGAATATCTTTATTAGCCTTCATTAAAGAAAACAATACTAATAAATTTCATCTACTTCTAAAAAAATATCAAGTTTATGAGGCATTTTAGTAGGCGGTTGGGAATTCCTTGAGAAAAATAATATATTTTATTACAGCGTATTAAATTTAATTTATGGAGCCACATAATTTCTTTTGCAAAGAATCTTTCTACTATATTAATTTAACATGTTTTTATCATTATTGTTATTATTATTATTCTTGAGAGAGAATTTTTAGTTGTGTTAAAATAAATTGTAATACATTTTGAATTATTTCTTAAGACTAGAATAATTCAAGATACTTCTCAATAAATAAACTAAGTAGAAGTTTAGAAATTCTTTATATCTTTAAAGTTCATTTCGGAGTTTATTTTCCGAAAATTTAATATTTAAATTATTACTAATTCCAAGCAATCCAATCCGGCCTGCCTGAGATTAATATACTAAATTAACTTTAATTATATCATCAAACATTTTCGTTGTGACAAATTGACACCACGACGAATTGTCGCTGCGACGTATTGACGCTGCGATGAATTGTGCGCGATGAATTGCGCGCGATGAATTGACGCGATACCCTTGGTGTACACTGTTAAAAATTAATCTGTTAATTCACGGTAAAAGTACTGGCAGAAAAGTTGCCAGACTTTTTCCGTTCCGTTAGTACATTTTCAGTTTTGAAAGATAAAGGAAGGGAAAACTCCGTTTGAAGAATCGGTAAGTTTCCGTTATAAATAAACTCGGTTTTAAAAAATGTCATCTCTATTTGTGCTGAAATCTATTGATTACCACGGGAGTATTTAATATTTGATATAATGCAAGAACATTTTCCGCCAGAACTGAGGATCGAACTGGGGACGTTAGTGACTTGAGCCGAGTGCTTTCCCGTAAGACCAGCGGGTCCTTGCTTGAGTAAGTGTAGGAAACGATGATACGCAGGGATTGCAGGGATCTTCAAATCGCAGCTTGGGACTTAAACAATTTGGGGTTTAGAAAACTGGTAATTTTGAAGTTAATTGCGGGGATGTTTCGTAATGAGATGATGGTTGAAAACTATAGTATTAATAGAGGATAAAAACATGAATTATATATATTCATAATGTGATTGTTAGATGTAAAATATAAATTTTATAATTTGAGTTAAATTCGATAATTTTTTTTGCTTTTTTGCGAAAATCAATTTTTAATCAACTATTATGTGTTTTTTAAATGTGTTCGTTTAGAATATATTTTCAGTGGGAGTGTTTTTTATAACTTAAAAAAAAAATTGCGAATAATTTTAAAGGAATGAGTTTAATTCGAAAGCATTATTTTTGTTTGTTGCTTTTTTAAATAGAATCGATTTTTTTCACTTAATTTAGCTATTATATATATATATATATATATATATATCAATCTGTTTGTTTAGAATATATTTTAAGTGCGAATACTTTTTTATAACTTTAAAAAATGAATTGCAAATAATATTAAAAGAATGGAAAAAAATAATTTTTGTTTTTTTAAATTCGGAAGTACTATTTTCTTGTTGTTGTTTTAAATAAACTTGAAATTTTAATTTATTGAATTTTTAGTTTTTCTGGGCAGCAACATGTCAGATTTTGAAACATTGAAAATAAGCATGCAGCAGATAACGGAATATTTCCGTTGGCTGCTTTTTTCTCCGTCCGTTCCGTTGTTTTCAGGAAATATGAGGAAATTTTCTGCTTTTAACTGAAAATGCCCTTTTGTCATGAAAAGGGACTTTTTCTGTGAAATTCAGGAAAAAAATACCCGTGAATTTAAAATTATTTTTAACAGTATACTGTAAAAAAAAAATTCCTTCAATTTACGGAAAAGGGACTGGCAGCAGAGTTGCTGGAATATTTCCGTTTTTTTGAGGAATTTGTAGTCCATAAATAGCGCAATAAAGACGATCAAAAATGTGGCGATCAAAAATACTGCGATCCCATTGGATGATAGATTTTTACATTAATAATTCCGTATTTGAAACTCTGTAATCTTAAAAGTCTAAGAAGTGTACAATTTAGGGATTAGTTTATGCACTTTTTGTGCACAATTGAGTTTGCAGTTTTTATGCATAAGTTGAGGTGCCAAATACGCTCGGATTTTGCGCACTTTTTTTGCAAACTTTTTCTAGCTGGGTAGCAACAGATATACGGGATAGATTCCATTTTTCTAACAAAACGGAAACTTTCTGATCAAAATTCACGGAAGACAACCTGTGAATAAACGAAAATTTTTAACAGTGTATAGAAAAAGATGAAAATTATTTTTAATTGAAAACACTAATAAATGTTTTACAGTTAGTATATTATCCTACCAAATACAGTAAAAAATGTTTTTGGTATTTTATTATTAATCACATGCCAGCGGTTCATTGCGAATAATTTCTTCATTTATAGCATATTTTAAAATTTATACTATTTCAGAATCTAAGCGTGATTATTAAATCGTGTTTCATAAATTTATTTGTGGAGTTTTAATTTCGTCTGTAAATTTAGTTACAAATATTTACAAGAAAATAAAAAATACTGCATTTTTCGCATTGTTCTATGTATAAACGAGTTAATCATCTGTAATCGTGTTGCACGTTCATTTTTTGGAGTTTCTAAAGGAATGATGCTTGAAAATTAATCTAAAAATCCATAGAAAATAGTCGTTGGGGGCCACCGTAATACTTACCCATAATGGATATGCATAATATAAAATATGAAAATAAAACATGTGTATACTATTTTTAAAATGCCTCACAATTCGAATAAAATCGTGGCTAGATGACGTCATAAACTTTAAATGCTCTATTACTGAATTGCGTAAAATAAATATCCTTATAACTGAAAAATTGATAATCCTGTTAACTAACGGTTTACTGCGTCGGATTAAGCGTTTCGTTTCCAATTAAAATATATCTTAGAGTTGAAATTTGAATGAAATACAGGGTCATGAAAAATCGAAGAGTGTGGAAAAATAAGATTACAAATATCTCGGCAACTCATTATCCGATCGACTTCTTTCTTTATGCAAAATTTATGTTTGTTTATTGTCTTTTATATTCACTCCTTAAAATAAACAATTTCGAAAATTTTTATATACTTTTTATTAGAAAGAATATTTTGAGAGTCCGAAAAAAATAGTTCCGTATAATCGAGGTTACTGAAATTCAATAAGCTTCTTTACATTATTACATACTAAGTACGTACCAAATGTGAAGTCTCTATCTCAATTTATTCGGGAGATAGAGCGTTTACAGACACACAGACACACAGGCAGACCGACGGCAAGCGACGGTTTTTCGGAAGCTCCAGTTTCTGAAACGTGTAAATCTGTCACATATTTTTTTTTTCGATTTTCAAAACGATTACAAGACTTACCCTATACTAGGTATGATGGGTAAGTAATGAATTGAGTAATATATTGAGCTTTCAAAATAATTTTCATTTGAAAGTACTTTCTTTTTTTCCATTCAGCAGTGTAAAACTTAAAATTTTGCGATGTTTAAAAGTAAAAAAAGTTTGAGATAACGATAAATTTTTTTGTTCATGTCGTTATCACTGTTGATAGTCAGCGTTACTCACGGACATTTTTCTTACCCATCATTCGTAGTATAGATTTAAGTTATTCGTATAAATTATTCGTAATATATATATATATATATATACATATATTAAGGATTTTTTAAGGGAAAAAAATGCCGTCCGTCTGTCTGGGTGTCTGTAAATGCTCTAACTCACGAACAAATTGAGATAGAGATTTAGAATTTGGTATGTACTTAGAACGTAATAGTCAGAATAAGTTTATTTATATTCAATAACCTCGATTATCCGGAAATATTTTTTTTCGTATTCTCAAGTTATTCGTTCTGATAAAAGGTTATAAATTTTTTCGAAATTGTTTATTGTAAGGAGTGAATATAAAATACAATAAAAATAAACCTAAATTTTGCATATAGAATGAAGTCGATATGATAATGAGTTATAGAGATATTTGTAATAATATTTTTCCCATTCTTCAATTTTTCATGACCCTGTATGTCATTCAAAATTCAATTCAAAGATATATTTTAATTGGAAATGAGACGCTTAATCCGACGCAGTAAACTCTTAGTTAATATGATTATCATTTTTCGAGTTATAAGAATATTTCCTTTACGCAATTCAGTAATCAAACATTTAAAGTTTATGACGTCATGAAGTCACGATTTTATTTGAATTGCAATGCATTTTATAAATAGTTTACACATGTTTTATTTTCGTATTTTATATTATGCATATTCATGATGGCTAAGTATTACGGTGGTCCCTAACGACTAGTTTAACTTTATAATATATATTGTTAATGATATTGGATTATTTGCGATTAAAAATTCTTATATCGTGAGTAGAAATTTTAACGTAATTTAATAGTAGGATCTAAAGAAATGTTTTTTTAAAGAAACATTGTTCACTGATTCCCATATTAAGAATTATTGTAATCTTGCGATTTATGAAAGCAAATAGACAGACAAAAAAAGTGTGTTAATTTTGCTTTTTTAAAATTTACTAAACAACTTTCAGATCATTTTACTATTGCAACAGTGATAATGCGAGATATTCGTTCTTTGTAATTGTTAATGAAAACATGTACGTCTGAGTTTGCTTTAAATTTCGCGATGTGCGAATGAACCTACGGAATTTGTTTGTCACGGTTATTTTGTTAAGATATGTTAATTAGATGACTGTGACTGTGCAAGTGGATATAGATAGTGAGGTGTTAGCTGGAATCATCGAATTTTGAACAGAGCTCGCCTAACGAATACAGTGTCTGTCATCAAGTTCACTAGTGCTTATTACAACACGTGGAGTTATAGAGTGAAGCAGAGCATAAACAGATAATTTCTTAGAGCATAGAGAGATAATTTGCTACAAAGTGATGAGAATTTGAAACAAAGTTGATTTTTTTTTTACTTCTAATAAAAAAGTAATGAGATTCACCGAGTGTATTTTAATTACTTATAAGGGACGTTCAAAAAGAAAGAGACGGAGTCTGGAATGTGCAAACCGGTGAAAGAATGGTAATATCGTTGCGTCAGTAACAAAGAGGTTTCCGACAAGAACGCGGAAATTGACATGCCCGCCACTAGAGGGTCACGAGTGCAAGTCACGTGACTACAAAGCTAGCAGAAGCATGCATCAGGCGTCCAACGCTCATTCGTATTGTAAACAGTGAAATGGAGGCGTAAAAAGAAGAGCAAAGAGAAGTTCGTTTTCTGATAGCGGAAGGAGTAAGGAGAATGGACATTCATCGAAGAATGTCACAAGTGTACGGTGTACACTGCATGTCCCTTGCAAGAGTCAAGGCGGGGCACAAGTGCTTCAGGGAAGGACGGGTTTCCTTAGCCGATGATGCACGGTCTGGAACACCAAAACACATTACCAATGACATCGTTCAGCTGGTTGATGGACTCGTTACGTCATTTTTGGCCCCCTAAAAAAGGCTCTGAGTGGCAAACGATTCACCTCGGACGAAGACGTCAAGCAGTACGTGCGGAACTGGTTCACATCGCAGCCCCAGGAATTTTACCAGACAGCCATTCACCGCCTTGTGTCTCAGTGGGACAAGTGCCTCAACAGCCATGGCCTATACTTGTGAAATACATGTACTAGTTTCTGCTCCTAGGCCTCCGGCTCGCTACTTTTTGAACGTTCCTCTTAGATTTCAGTGAGGATTGTGTTTTCTAGTAAATATATTTTTTTATGATCATTGGGATTTTATGTATAGGACTTGCGGTTTAACGTTTCAAAAAGAGCCTTATTGCGTTCTAAATGTAAGCTGATTGTTCCACTGCTCGCCTTTCCCGATTTTGAAGTGTTGTAATAAACTGTTGTCGTTAAGTAAGCGTCATGTGATCTTTTGAAGCGAACAGCTCTGAAAGACATGTCACAAATACAGTAGAAATTACAAAAGTTTCATTTTTATAGATTAAAAATGTTATTTGAATTCCAATATGGATTGCTAAAAGTACTTAAAATGTGTTTGTTGTGCCTGCGTTCAATTCGAAAGGTATTATGTTTTATGAAATTAAACATTTGAACCTCATTTAAAATCAAGTTCTTTTTTCTCCATGTAATGAATAGAAAACACAATTATAGTTTCAAGAACGGTAATTATCTGTTTCCTTCATCAGGTGATTAGCAGCACAGCGTTGTTCACCTGACCATCATTTTTATGCAATTATTAGTGTTTATATACAGTTTCACGTTCATACGTGAAACTGTATATAACTGTATGTCATTTTACTTAGCCATCATACGTAGTATAGGGTAAGTTGTAATCGTTTTGAAAATCGAAAAAATTTTTTGACGGATTTTCACGTTTCAGACACTGGAGATTCCTAAAAACATATTTTTAGAGAAAAAGTTTGCTGTCCGTCTGTCTGTGTGTGTGTTTGTAAACTCTCTATCTCCTGAACGAATTGAGATAGAGACTTGAAATTTGGTATGTACTTAGTATGTAATAATGGGAAGAAGCTTATTGAATTTCAGTAACTTCGATTATCCGGAACTATTTTTTTCGGACTCTCGAAATATTTATTCTGATTAAGGTATATAAAAGTTTTTGAAATTGTTTATTTTTATGAGTGAATATAAAAGTCAATAAAAAAACACAAATTTTGCATGAAGAATAAAGTCGATCAGATTATTAGTTGGCGAGATATTTGTAATCCTATTACCCACACTCTTCGATTTTTCATGACTCTGTATTTCATTGAAATTTCAATTCAAAGATATATTTTAATAGGAAATAAAACACTTAATCCGACGCAGTAAACTGTTAGATAATAGGAATATCAGTTTTGGAGTTATAAGGATGTTTCGTTTACACAATTCAGTAATAGAGCATTTAAAGTTTATGACGTCATCAAGCCACGATATTATTCGAATTGCAATGCATTTTATAAATAGTTTACACATGTTTTATTTTCATATTTTATATTATGCATATCCATGATGTGTAAGCATTACGGTGGCCCCCAACGACTAGTTTCAATAGTGAAAGTGTTCCGTCGTTTTGCTTTTAACATCTTTAATTTCGCAAAGAAGCAAAATGTTTGAACGTGTGAAATTGTCATCATTTTTAGTAAAAAAATTCGACCATTTTAATTGATAAATCTAAACTATTTTTCTACAACTGCATCTAAATGACACAAATTTTTAGCTTAGTACTCGGTTTCTACTGAGATTAAAACTCAAAATGCTGAGAGTGGGAATTTCATCGTTTCATAAGCAAAGTTCTCTCTTGCAAACATGATGTTTTGTTGGAAATACATTTTTAATAACCTATTGAGCGTCAAAATATACATGGATCAAAAATATAAAACTTACGTACGAAAAATTTGTGCCAATGAAAATAATGTTATGCTCAGCTTAAAAATTGTTCTTTCTTTGATGAAACTAGAACAAAATTAATAAGATTATGTCAAAATGACGTAATTTTCATTCCTATATATTTCCATAGCTAATAAGATTAGAATTAGACCTTTAATGTGTTACCTTATCTTGATTTTTTATGCATAGCTAACGTATAATAGGGGGGTCACTATACATGACCATAACATTGACAATTGCCTTATTTAATGTGTTTTATTCAGTTGCATTCTTCCGTCATTTATGTGTTTTATTGATAAATATTTAGTCCAGCATAATGTGATTGAAGTATCTCCTTTTAGTTTTTGTGTTTATTTTAATGTGCTAATTTATTGAAGTAATATTACAATTATTCAAATGTCATTCGTAGTAAAAAATTAATAGCTAAATTAATTAATTTAAAAGTAACCTCTCTCCTTAATTAATTATTCCAAAATATGTAATTTGTGCTCTTCTTCTTTATTAGTAAAATTTTTCTACTATACGGTCAAAATATAATATATAAATTAATAATTCCAAACTAAAAAAATATAATATTATGCAATTTTTCCATTTATATTTTTGGTACATGCACCCACCTTTTGTTTACGTTTGCTGCGCTTTCCTTGACATCTCTCTATATTTAGTACCTGTCTTTTTTTCTATACCGGAAGTGAGTGTTACAAATTTCCCTCTTTATATACATAAACGAAGTTAAGGTAAATAAAAGCGTAAAAAATACGACACGACGTTTTGAAAACTTCTTTGAAAATTTTATTTGATTCTTATTATCATATGAATAGTCCGAAAATAACTATAATCGTCAGATAATGGTTAATGCTATCTTCGATAAATTTCAATAAGCTTTAATTTTTGTGATTTGGATATATTCTTTTAATATTATTAACAAAAAATCAATTTTTCCGAAAATGAAAAAAATCGAACCCGAAATAATTAAAAAGATTCTTTAGCTGCCTCATTACTATCTTTAGTTGTCTCATTATTAGTAAATACTGTGCATATAGAATTTAAATTTTTACTGTAAATATTTATCATATTTTCTTTGTAAAAAAAAATGTCGAAATAGTGAAAACGACGTTCACATTAATGCTTTGAACGCTTCAGCTGAGTATGTTATACTTCACGTTAAGTAAACAGAGATACGTGTTTGAAACTAATTCAATTTTAACGATCTCTATTCAGTTACAGTAACATAATTTATCGTCCATTCAATATCTTACAAACTACGGAGATTAAACTCGTATTTCGTTGCAATATCCAATTAAAGCGATCGCGTAGAAATTTATAACTCTAGATTAACGTGAACCTGGGAGTATTGGAGTGACATATTAAGTGTTTGGAGAAAATGTTTATTTTTATAATGGACAATAAATTTCACCTTATTTAGCTCAAAATTAATAAAGTATGAATAGATGCTGTTTTTTCACGTTTCCTGAAATTAAATTTTTATAAAAGGTGAAATCAATTTTACTTAAACTTTTTTAAGTCTACATATTTTTTTAAATAATATATAAGAGGTCAGAACAAGTTTAATCTGCCATCTCATAAGAAAATAACATTTAGTTTATGAAAATATCTCTAATTTTTTATCTCAAATTTGTTTTTACACTTAGAACCGCTAGGGAATTCAACCCGGGCTTCCGAGGTTACAGAATATAGTTGAAAACCATCTATTTCCTTTAAACTTTAATAGATTTTTTTTTGCATTTAAAATATATTTTGAATTGCCCACTAATACAAAAAACGTATTTATTTGAAAAATATCAATAATAAATTCCAAAATTTTTTGAAATTTATTAAATGTGATGCTTACATATTAGCCTGGATTAGTGGTAAAAAAAAATCGACAAAGATTTCATTACTTAGAGTTGCTTTTTTTATTCTAATAATTTCAGTGGTTTAAGCGTATACATCAGTTATATGTCTGCTGAAGTTGTGTTTTATTTATATCATATATTATTTATCGAATAATTTTTAATCTCGTTATGGAATATTAGAAGGACACAAATGCTAAATTGTTAAATTCCTACTATTAGCTCACACTCTCTATATATATATCTTGTTGGAAACTTGTACTGGATGACAATTGATGTTAATACATTTTTTTCAAATATTAATTCATTAATTAAATTTAATTAATTATTTTTAATTTTATATTTCATTTCTGTTTCACTCCATATTTATAGTCTCACCTTCACACGTAAAAAGATAATGGGGCTGTTCACGGACGAAGATCAGGCGGCTCACGGGCGAAGGAGACTATAAATGTGGAGTGAGTCTATACTTTTGAACAGAAATGAAGTATAAAACTAAAATTAAATAATAAAATTTAAATTAATTAATATTTGAAAAAAGTGTATTATCGCTAACTGCAACATCGCTATGGCACTTTATTGTGAAGTTTGGTAATTTTTGAAATTCAATATTTGAAAAACGGCATAATCATTAGATTTTAAACTTATATCAAGAAAAATACAATTTTTTTACCTTTCTAACGCAGTTTGTCTAACAATTTTGTGAGAAATACTTTTCGAGCTATTAATTTTTGGTATTTTAGCTATTTATTTTTTATTTAATTTTTAATACATTTCAAAAATTTCTCTTATGTAAGATATTATTAGCAGGATATAAATTTAGGAATAAATACCGTCAGTGGCGAAGCGTGTAGATCGCTGGAAAAAAATTTCTATTTGACCTAAGTAGGAATTGACTTAAAAAAATGTTTTTATATTGCTTGTTTATAGTGTGCAAACGGATTAATCTTACATAATTGGGCTCAACGCAATAGAAATAGATTTTTTAAAAATTCATGCTTGAAAATTATTTCTATATTTCTATATTCTCTTTAATGCTAAAAGGCATAAATTACATCATAATATACATTAAATATATTTTTATTAGGTTGTTGACATGGTTTGGCTCACTCCGAGTCATTTTCAAAAACAAATGAGAATATTCTATAATTGCATGGTCTTTGAAATTATTATTTGAAATGCTATCATTTAATTTTCATGTACTTTTTAAAAATTAAGCACGTTATCTTTTATTTCTACTTGTTTGTTATTTGTAACCATGGAGTAATTCTCGCCACAATTTCGGTAAGTTAAAATATGCTGCATTGTTACATATTGTATTTTTGCGTATTACTATCTCTTTGATTTCTCTTATTAAGGATGGATAGAATAGACTGGAAGACATTTTTTTTACTTTCATTAAAATTTATTTAGATGAATTCTCCTTGATATAATCTTGCCAGGGCTGAGGTTTTTCTATTATACTTAATATCAGCTATATGCTTCTTTTTCTGTAACTAAATTTCCTACTTGTCATGCCAATATAGTAATTCTTAGATCCGTCTTCTTTAATAAAATGTATTTCATAGTAATTTTACAATAATCATCCGTGAACACAATGTACAATCGAACCCCGTTATAACGATCTTCAAGGGACCGAGGGTTTTGTTCGCTATATCCGAACCGTTAAGAAAAATGGTAGAGTTCATGTATACGTAGTTGCTACGTGTATATTCAATAATGATGTATTAAAAAAAGGTAAAATCTATTAAATATGATCATTAAAGAATTAAATTGACTAAAATCGATTACATTAAGCTGACACAATACTAATTAAATTAACTAACAATGAAGTCAAACAGAAATAAATTAATTTTACCTTTAATTGTTGCTCACTGTTTTGATACAGAAATAATCGGTAATCTTCTGCTGACGTGATGCCGATTTAAAAAACATGTTATGAATTTCCTGTTCTAGTACATCAAATGACTCCAACACTCTTTCTTCCACTGTTTGTGTGGACAAAAACTTATTAATTACACGCATCGCTGCTGTAGCATCTGAGATTGTGGGAATTTCGTCATTTATGTGCTCCTCTTCATCAGCATCAGATTCAGAATCTTCAATTTCAGAATGATTTATTTTAATTTCTTCCACGGTCTCTTCATCAGTCGGATCTTCATATGTTATGACTTCGTAATCACATGTTTCAAACAATTGCATGTCACAAACTGAGACTGATGAAATTTTGTGCTTTTCTATCCGCATCGTGATAGGTAAATTTTCATCGTCCTCTTCCTCAACATTCTTTGCTTCTTCAACATTCGTTGTATCTTCAATATTCTTTGCTAAGCCTGCATGTCGAAAACATTTTCTAATTGTAGAATCCGTAACAAACCGCCAAGATTTTTCGAGCATTATAAGTGCATCAAGAAGAGAAACGTCGCATTTCACGTTTTTATCATATCCCTCTAAAATTCGTAAAATGAGCTGCTTTCTGTAATGGCATTTCAGACTTCTGATGACACTCTGGTCCATAGGCTGTACTACAGATGTTGTATTTGGGAGAAAGAGTACAATTCTAATCGATTGAAACTGTGTATCGATTTTGTGTGCACTTCAATTGTCAAGCAAAAGTAGAATATTCCGCTTCTTAGATGATAGTTCACGATTACACATTCGAAGCTCTTTTTCAAACAGTTCCTTAGTCATCCACGTCTTGCGGTTTGCTTCATAAGCAACAGGTAGCCGTTTGATATTTTTAAAGCATCTGGGGTGCTTAGATTTTCCTATCACTAGAAGCTTTCGACGATCAGTACCACTCATGTTGGCACACACAAGGAATGTGATTCTGTCTTTTGACAATGTTCCGCCATTATTGTTAGTATATCGTATCGTAATTGTAATCGTAGCATTACATCTTAAATTTTATTGGATGATACTTTTGTGTAAGCTTTCTCGCACGTCCGGGAACATGACTGGCAGAATCCCAGACGAATTTATAAATATAAGTGATGTTCAATTTTCAGTTAGTTACTATGTTTTTGTCATTGTGTAATGTTCTTTCGTAACTCAATATATATTCGATCCAAGGCCTCGTCTATTTATTTGCTTTGTTATTTCATCAGCAGAGCGTGGTTTAATTCGCAGACAGAGTGACGCTAGTCCCTTTTCATATTTATTCCTGTGGTTTTGAGAGAGAAAATTTATTTTTCTTTTGTTTCTGTTTTTTTTACCCAGCGATGGAAAGTGAGAAAGAATTATACGGAGTTGCTCTTTTTGACGGGGACGGTACAAATATTTCTGTTTGGAAAAGGCGTGTCAAAGCCATATTTGCGGCGAAAGATTTGGATAAGTTTTTAGACAATGAAGTGACAACTGAAACTGCGGAACTTTTAAAATCGAAAAAGGCTTATGCTTTATTATTATCTCTTTTAAGCGATGGGGTTCATGCGTCATTGCAAGAAGAAAATACTGCGCATAAGATATGGAATAAATTAGAACGAACATATGATACCAAGCGTGCAGTTAATCAAATTTTAATTAGAAAGAGGTTAGCAACTATTAAAAAGGATCGTGTTGTATCTATGAGAAGTCACATTGATGAAATAAATAAATTAATTTCGGAACTTAAAATTTCCGGTGCTGAAGTAAGTGAAACCGATACTATTGTTTATATTCTAATGTCGTTGCCTCAAGAATTTGAAAATGTTAAAACTGCGTTAGAAAATCAACCGAATACTGTTTTGACTCTAGATTTTGTCACACAACGGCTGTTAGATGCTGAAGCACTTCTGCTCGACTCTAAGAAAGAAAAAGTGCAGTCCAAAACTGCTCATGATAATACTGCGTTTGTATCAACTCGCAAAGAATATGTGTGCAAAAACTGTAATTCAAAGGGCTAATTCACATAGCTAAATACTGTAGAAAGAAACTTACTTGTTTCAAATGTGGACTTCCTGGCCATTTTAAACGAAACTGTAAAGCTGTTAAAAATTCAAATTTGGAAAAATTTGCTTCTTCAGCAGTATCTTTTGTTGCGGGGAACGTTAAAAAGAATGAATTTATAGTGGATTCTGGAGCGACTTCCCATATGTGCTCTAATGAGAAATATTTCACGTCTTTAGAACCATCTTCAGGAACTATTAAGTGTGCGTCGAAAACAACGAATCTTGAAATTAAAGGTGTTGGAAATATTATTGGAAAATTATCAAACGGAATGGAAATTACACTAAATAATGTTCTTTACGTACCAGATTTAAGTGGACAGTTGATTTCCGTTAGAAAAATCGAAAATGCAAATTATGCAGTTATTTTCATGAATGAAAAGGTGTTCATAGAAAAAGGAAGAAATCGTTTTTGTTTTGGTGAACGTGATTCAAATGGACAATATGTTAGTTATTTTGTCCCAAATTATGAAACTGTTCTCACATCAAAAGAAAGTGATTCTGAAATTTGGCATCGCAGAGTGGGACATCCAAGCGCCAAAGTGTTGAAGGAAATGAAACTTCCAATACCCCTTTCTTTTTGTGATGTTTGTGTTCGAGCAAAACAGAGTGCAACACCAATGGGAAGAGGACCTAGGAAAAGAGAAAATACTCCAATGACTGCTATTCATTCTGACATATGTGGCCCTATTGTTCCGAAAACTTTTTCTGGTGAATGCTATTTTATGACTATCATAGATGATTTTTCACGATTTACTGAAGTTCGATTATTGAAGCATAAAAGTGAAGCTTCAGAAGAATTGAAAGTTTTCTTAAAAACTAATCCTACAGTAAAGAAAATCAGATGTGATAACGGAAAAGAATATTTAAGCAATGATTTAGTGAATTTCACTCGAGATCTTGATATAGTGATTGATCCTGCTCCTCCATACACTCCAGCTTTGAATGGAGTTGCTGAAAGATGCAATAGATCGCTCCTAGATATAGGAAGGGCTTTAATTGCTGAATCACATTTACCTAAGACTTTTTGGGGTCAAGCTATTCTTGCAGCAGCTTACTTGAAAAATCGAATGCCAAGCAGCTCCACTGAGAACTTAACGCCGTATTTCTTAAAATTTGGAGAAGATCCCGATTTGAAGCACATACGTGTTTTTGGATGCAGTGCCTACATGCTAGTTCCTTCCGTTCATCGTAAGAAGCTTGATGATAGGTCTAAACATATGATCTTCATAGGTTATTCTTCAATGGGATATCGATTGCTAGATCCTGAGACGAAACGCATAACTATTTCAAGAAATGTCAAATTTGATGAAGAGAAGAAGCATGCCATAAACTCAAAACAACACATAGTGGAAAATTCAGAATTGACTGATTGTGAAATTAACCCAGATTCTCAAGAAAGAACTAGTGAAGAATCAGAGGATTCTGACGAGAAAGAAGATAAAATGAGAAAATCCGAGAGATCAAGAAAACAACCTAATCGGTATCCAGCTCCTGAAGTGTATGAAGCATTACTTTGCCAACAAGAAACTTTACCTTTTGATGAGATCAAATTTCTCCCTGTTGATGAACAACGTTTATGGAAGGAAGCTATGGATGCAGAGATAGAAAGCATGAAAATCAACGACGTCTGGGATCTCGAAAAATTACCACCTGACAAACGAGCTATTTCCTGCAAATGGGTGTATACCATCAAAAGAGATGGACGTTATAAGGCTCGCCTTGTAGCCCGTGGATTTATGCAAAAAGAAGGACTAGACTAGAGTGAAACTTTCGCCCCTGTAATAAGTATGACTGCTTTACGTTTAGTGCTTTTTGTGATTTTAAATGATGACTTACATGCATTTGTTTTGGATATAAAAACAGCTTTCCTGAATGGTAAGTTAAATGAACTTGTTTTTATGGATCAGCCTCAATGCTATGAGGACGAAATGATGATGATGATGGTTTGAAAGGTTTCTTGAATTTGTTTCAAAATTAAAATTAAAATCTCTTGATATAACCTTGTATTTTTATTCGTTATAGTAATGGTCATAAAATAATTATTGCTCTGTATGTTGATGATATGCTTATAGCAGGTTCAGATTTAAATGAAACTAATGTAGTTATTTCTTTACTCTCTAAAGAGATTCATATGTCAAAATCAGAATGTGTTTCAGAATTTCTGGGTATTCAAATGAAATTTAAATCTGATAGTTTAATAATGGATCAAGAGTCTTATATAATTAAATTGTTAAGTAAATTTAATATGCTAGAATGTAAACCTAGTAATATTCCTATTTCTCCTAAATCCACTCCATCTGATTTCAAAAATGGAAAACCATTTAATGGTCCATACCGTGAACTTGTAGGTTGTTTATTGTATTTAGCATATATTTCACGACCTGATATTTCATATAGTGTTAATTGTTTGAGTCAAATGCAGGAAAATACTTCTGAAGTTGCATGGATTGCACTAAAGAAACTCTTAAGATATTTGAAAGGAACTTTGTCCTTAAAACTTGTGTATAAAAAGCAAAAATCTGATCCTAAATTATCTATGTATGTTGTTTCTGATTGGGGTGCAAACACAAATGATAGAAAATCAGTATCAGGTTACATTTTAATGTTTTGTAACATGCCTGTTCTCTGGTGTTGTAATAAACAAAAATCAGTTGCATTATCTTCAAGTGAATCTGAAGTCATTGCCTTAACTAAAAGTTTGCAAGACCTGTTGTGGTTCAAAAATATTGCTTGTGAAATTGTAAGTATTAAGGATTTAGTTATTTTAGAGGATAATCAGTCTTGCATAAAATGTATCAGTAATGAAAGTAGTTATGGTAGAATGAAACATATAGATATAAAACTAAAATTTGTTCGTAATGTTGTAAAAGAAAATAATATCAAATTGAATATATTCCTACAAATATGCAAATTGCTGATATGTTTACAAAGGCATTGCCTAAAGTTAAATTTTATGAATTGTTGGTTCTTTGCTGTTTGTATAAGTAATGTTTTAACTCTGTCATACTTTTAATGTTTGTTTATTGTAATTTTTTATTCTGTGTTTTCTAATGTAATGCTAGATTATGGGCGGGTGTTAGTATATCGTATCGTAATTATAATCGTAGCATTACATCTTAAATTTTATTGGAGGATACTTTTGTGTAAGCTTTCTCGCACGTCCGGGAACATGACTGGCAGAATCTCAGACGAATTTATAAATATAAGTGATGTTCAATTTTCAGTTAGTTACTATGTTTTTGTCATTGTGTAATGTTCTTTCGTAACTCAATATATATTCGATCCAAGGTCTCGTCTATTTATTTGCTTTGTTATTTCATCAATTACATTTCTCTCCATTAAATTTTAATGTCTGGTTTGGTGTCATCTTGTAAAATAGCGGAGCTTCATCAGCATTATATATGTCATTCTCGTCGTATTCGCGAGAGATTTCATTCCAAACTTTTTCTTTCCATGTATCGATGTCGGTTGTTGAAACACCTCCCGATTCTCCGACAATTTTTCCGGAAGATATGTTGTTCCGCTTTTTAAATCTGTCTAACCATCCATTAGAACACGAAAATTGAATTCCAAATTTACTGGCAAATTCATCAGCTTTTGACTGAAGCATTTGCCCAGAAATTGGTACATTTCGGCTTCTTTGAACGCTAAAGCATTTTAATAAAGCCCCTTCCACTTCCTGATGTTCAGCTTTTCTCAATTTTTTTTAGAGTTAAAATTTTTCTCAAAAGCAGAAAGTATGCTTTCTCTGTTTTTCCATATTGTTCCAACTGTAGATTTCGATAAATCATTTTTTCGGCAAATGTCAGCTTGGCTACCTCCATTTTGTATTTCTCTTATGATGCTTACTTTTTCTTCAATGCAGAATGCTTTACGTTTACCCGACATGATGGACCTAATGATTTCTTAAAAGAGAATTTTTAACTTTGAAGTCTGGAACCAGATATTATAGTGTACAGGCTGTCCAGAGAGAAACATTAAAATGAGTGAATGAGATGAAATGTCTGGAATATTTGTTCTGGCGCCACTCTGAGACGACCTTTTTCCTTTGTCTCTTGATCTAATTTTTACTTCTCCCTTCCCTCTCACCTAGCGTCCCCCCCCCCCTCATTTTCGGCTCTGTCTCCAGTCTTGCACACAGCTGAAATCAGGAATAAGGGAAAATGACTGACAGGTGGGTGGGTTCGTTCACACCTGCAGAGTGGCTATCGTAAAAGAGAAAGAATGCAGTTGTTACTACCCTTTAATAAAAATACTTATCGCTGACTTCACATCATGTTTCACATCCTGTTTTCACAACTGTCAAAAAGTTAAAAAAAAAAGAAAATCGTAGTCAACTGGAAAAAGGGTTCGTTATAGACGATTCTTAAGATTTCGGAGGTTCGCTATATAAAAGAATAAATTAGCATTAAATTCAATAGGAAAACGATGGGACCAAAAATTTCGTTCGTTATCCGTGTGTTCGTTATATACCGGGTTCGCTATAACGGGGTTCGACTGTATTATAATTCATTATATTATTATATTGTTCTTGAAAATGAGTTACAAAATCGTAAAATAACAGTAAATTGAGGTACAGTTTTCAATCAAATTTCATATTTTTCCACTTTATTCGATGGTGTAAAAATTTAAATTGTGCAATGTTTAGAATTTTAAGAAATTGCAGAAAAAACGAAATTTATGCGTTACGTATTACCACCGTCACTATGACGTCAGCATAACTTATGGACATGTTTTTGCTTTATAATATAGATTTGCTCACTTTAACCTGACAGTGCAAAAAGTTGGGTATTACAGATAGATTGTGGACAATGTAAGCTACCCATGGACGCACGTGAAGTTATTTTAACATAATTTATAGTCCACTCGATACCTTAGAAACTACGGAGATTAAACTCGTATTTCGTTGCAATATCAAACTAAAGCGATCCCAGAGAAATTTATAACTGTAGATTAACGTGAAACCTGGGAGTATTAAAGTGACATTTTAAGTGTTTGGAGAATTTGTTTATTAGGGATAAAATACATTTCACTTCATTTTGCAGTATGAATAGATGTTGTTACTTTAAGATTCTTAAAATTAAATTTTTATAGAAAGGGTGAAATCAATTTTACTTGAGCTTTTTAAGTGCACAATTTTACATATTGAATCATATACAGGATGTCCGAAACGTCTGGAAACAGTCGAATAACTCGAGAAATATACATCGTATTAAAAAACGAAAAAATAAAAGTTCAATAATTTTGAAAAATCTATTTAGGGAAATCAAAGTTGCCCCCCGAACTTTGACCCCTTGAAGGAAAGGGGAGCAACTTTTAAATCTTAAATAGTAACCCTTTCCTCCCATTTTTATTGCAGGTTCGGATTGTAGCGGAAAAAATACGTAACTTTTGTATTTAACATTTTCTTTGAAAAATCGTAGATGGCGCTGAGATCGCGTAAAATGCAGTGAAAATCGTTTCCTTTGAAAAGTCTAGAAACGGTCAAATATCTCCAAAAATATACATCGTATTGAAAAACGGACAAATACGTGTTCAATATTTTAGAAAAAATCTGTTTAGGGATATAAAAGTTGCCATTTTTTTAAAATATTGAACACGCATTTTTCGTTTTTCAAACCAATGTATATTTCTCGAGTTATTCGACCGTTTCCATACTTTTCAAACGAAATGATTCTCACTGCATTTTACTCGATTACGGCTCCATCTACGGTTTTCCGAAGAAAATGTTCAATATAAAAGTTACGTATCTTTCTGCTTTAGAATCGGAATCTGCAATAAAAAAGGGCGGTTACCATTTAACATTTCAAAGTTGCCCCCCTTTCCCCCCAGGGGAGCAGAGTTGAGGGGGGCAACTTTGATATCCCTAATTAGATTTTTCAAATATATTGAACATGCATTTTTCCGTTTTTCAAAAAGATATATATTTATCGAGTTATTCGACAATTTCTAGATTTTTCGAACACTCTGTAAATTAAACGAGCAAGCGATCTTCCCGATTACGAATGATATCGTAAACGTTTGGATATTTTTTCGCAAAACTTGCGTACTATACTAAATCAAGCACGAGAAAATTATTTAGCAAGGTCCTGAATTCGAGAAATTTCGACTTGACAGGTTAAAACGAACTTGGCGCTAAATATGCTGCTTGCTATAAATCGCAAAATGTTTACACAATTTTTAGGATACCTGTCTCCTATATTAAATCGAACATAAGAACAGCTAGTTCCCGAATTCGAGAAAGTTCGTTTCGACTGGTTAAACTGAATTCCTCATTAAAAATGCCGCTATAATTCGAAAACGGTGCGAATGATTTTCACAAAACTTGACCCCCATACTAATTCGGGTCCGAGAAAGCTATCTAGCTAGGTCTCAAATTCGAAAAAAATTGTTTTATATGGTTAAAATAAACTCATTACTCGAAACAATGGTAATAATCGGATCCAATTCCAATATTTTTTATGAAATAAGCCATCCAACTGATTCTCGACTTCGAAAAAATTTGTTTTGATAGTTTTAAACTTTTTTTTAGATTTAATCTTTCGGAATCGGAATTCTTGACAATACAATTAGTCATTGATCATTAGCCCGAAAAAGTTGATCTCGTTGGTAGCGCTAACGGTTTACCTTCTATGCTAAATCGAGCGCGAGATAACGGTCTGTTTTTATCTCGAATACTGTAAACATCGTTCAAACTGTCTAAAACAAATATGTCTAAATCAAGTTGATTTTACCAAATGTTCATTTATTGAGTTTAAATATTTGGTACTTTTATGTTAGCTGGGCGTAAGTGACGAATCGCCAAATATTGTTGTTTCTATCGCAATCATTCGTATTGCATTTATTTCTATTAAAAAAGCAAACCTTTCACTCATTTCAATTAAAATGCAATAATTTACAACACATACATTGCATACATTTAAAATACACTCCCTTATTTTTTTTAAAATACCAAGAACTAAACATATAAGAACAAATAATACTACAAACCAAAACATTTTTTTTTTCAACATCAACGTATTGTTTCTAATTTAAAAACGTGAAAATAAAATGCTTCTTTTGGCAAGAAAAAATTGCTTTTGGAGAGATTTGCGCCTCGCTAAAATGAAAGTGCCAAATATTTTCGTAAACATTCTGTAAAAATACTAACATCTCTTGATAGATAACTGCACTTATATTTTTGCTATGTTTAAGTCCACTACTATATGGTTACAAACATTGCTATAGCTTGATGGGATGGCGATATACGCTGGCGCAAAATTAGCAGCAATTTTAAAAGTAAGAAAAGTTGTCTGCTTCACTTACCACATCGTTGTCGAAATAACTCATGTTTGCCGCCAAATATTGACCGACATAATTTCATATAGTCTTATACCAGAATATCATATCATTTATTCAATTTAAGTTACAGTAAAAACTGACCGATGATAGCAAATGCAAATATATATATATATATATATATATATATATATATATATATATATATATATATATATACAGCGTGTCCACGTATAACCTGACAGACCTTTATTTTCGCAACCGTTGGTCCTAGAAGCATACTTCCAATTACAAAAATGGTTTAAATAAGGTAAAGACTTACTTTTAAAGCGATTTGGGTCAAGAAAAACATTTATTAAAAAATTACAAAATTTAAATTTTATACGGTCCCCCGGTCCTATAAGTGATATTTAGTAAAAATTTACTGTGACACTAACAAGTACGACAAAGAAAGTCCCATTCACCTAACATTAAGATTGACCGAGTTATGAAACTTTGAAATGCATGACTTATACCACTTTTTTGCATCTAAAAAGAGATGATTTCGGCCATGCTTTCAGGGGTCGTATATAAAGTACTTAAACTTATTTCAAGGTATCTGCGCTTTGAAAGAAATGGTACAACTATTACGATTGAGTTAATTTATATTAGTTACGTTTCAGATTAATTAAAATAATTGTATTTTAACATATGTTTTATTTTGAAAGGATTTGAGGCTATGATTTTTTTTTAACAAAAATTATGTTATTTTCATAAGGTTTTATTTAACTTGCAACGATCGTCTTTCAGGTTTAAAATTTGTACTCGAAGTTTAACTCACTTTCAAATGTCCAGTTAAACCAAGTTAAATTTTCCATACTGACTTAAATCCGATGACAATGTAATATTATTATGATTTTCGACGCTTACTATCTTATACATACTTATATTAGAGGATAACACAAAAAAAAATCGGATAGATTATCGTCAACAAGTTTAAGAAAGAGTTTTAGATTAGATAACATAAACCTGCGATGGTTGTGTTTTTTAACTTTTATAATTACGTTTTATGTATTTTTTAACGCTGAATAAAAAAATTACATTCACTTTTAACCATCATGTCAGGATTTTTCGCAAATCGTAAATTTCAAGGTTAAAATTAGCGAACAATTTGATACTATAAAATAGACGTAAGACTTTTTTATTCGGTTTAATTTTATTTAATTCAATAATTAATTCAATTTTTTGGCTTATACTGGTTTTCTTACAGCTAAACAGCTCAGGAGTCCGTTTTGAATTTTCCCTATCCTTATTATGTCAAAGCAGTGCGCAGTACTTTTATTTTCAATACCAGTGATTAGACAAATATTATACTGTTTTTTGACTTGAACAACAACCTTTTTGTCATGATCATATCTAACTCTAAAACCTCCTTGTCTTTCTGATAGGGGATATATTCGCATCTCCATTTGTATGCGGTCCCCAGACTATGCATGATAACTTTGAACTCAAATTTCTCAGTGAATATTGGTCGTACAGATACGGAACTTTTTCTGTTTACAATACGTTTGAATAAATAACACGTTCCTAAATATAAGTATAGGGACCTGGGGGTTGTATAAAAATTTAGATTCTGTAATTCTTCACCAAATTGTTTTTTCGCTTCAAACTTTTTTTTATCTTAATTCTGCACCTAATTTTGACCACTTTTGTAATCGGAAGTATGCATCTAGGACCAACGGTTGCGAAAATAAAGGTCGGTCAGGTTATACGTGCACACGCTGTATATATATATATGTTACGGTCAATATGATTAATCTGGTCATTATTAATAATAACCGGCTATTATTAATAATGACCGGATTAATCATATTGACCGTAATATATATATATATATATATATGTGTGTGTGTGTGTGTGTGTGTGTGTGTGTGTGTGTGTCAATCGTATTTTATCTGCATTTGAGGGTGACATCATTTGTTTTGAAAAAAAAAAACATGGGATAAAGAAAAACAAATTGAGCCTTAATAGTTTAAATTTTACCTTTTAATCATAAATATAAAATCAAACCGTGCAGCAAGTATGTCCCACTTTATTTTTATCGGACATTTTTTTTAATCATTGTTGCGTATTTCATTTTTGTGGCAACACTACTTGGAGGAAAACCTATCATTCCATTTATGAAAACAAAGCCAATTTAATTTTTAATTAATTGCAATTTTTAATCAAAATACATGTTTTAACGAAATGTGAGTGTACTGTATCAGAAGCCGCTTTGAAAATCCTTTCATATGGTATCTCGTTTATCGTTCTGCGTTTTTTATTCGCCTTAGAAAATGGAATGTTGACAACATAAATAATATATAGATTACATTAGCTTGGTCTCTCCTTGCAGTTTTTTTGTCAGTACAGTGATATTTATTACAAAATACTAAACGTATTTTTTGTACTCTACGTTTTTGTAGTCTTTGCTTTTATGGTTCATTTTCTGATTTCATCAATAGGTAAAATATATTCTTCGATAAATTATTTCACTCACTCTGTTGTGGAAATATCACATATCTGTTGTCTTATATGCCTATAGGCTAAATTTCAAAGATTGACATTTGATATAATTTAAAACTGCATTGTCTTAGTAAAAGTTTTGTTTATTTCAAATATTTTTCGGTATAGTTTATCATTAAAAGAGTTTCAAATAGTAAAAATGAATTTAAAAATACATACATTTTGTCTGAAGTGTTCAGAAAATATTTTTAGTGTTTCCATTGTACAAAATGTCGCGGATCTTATTACGGTTAAAATAATATATATGTATCATAATAAATCAAAATATATCATTTTCAAATTTTTGTGTATAGTTGCATTTACATTGTTGATCACATTCATTAATTTATATATCTCAAACGTTCTGTAAAATTTTAAACAAATCAACTAGTTACTGTTTAAGTCGCTAGTATTCTTTTTTTTAAAGAATTTTTTTTAAAAGACAGCTAGTTGAACTCCACAAAGAAAAAACAACTTTTTTACGTTGTTAATTGACAGTGCAATACTATTTATTTAACGCTGATTGGCTAGAGAATTTCTTTCAGTAAAACAAACATATTATTTTTTTTCAACATAATAAAGTGCTGTGAGATTATTAAAATACAATTAAAAGTATTATAATATCTTACATTTCTATATAAATGTCTAATCTATACCAAAATAACTTTAGCAATAAAAGAAAATTCGAAACGAACGATTCGTCTTTGTTTATTCACTATAAGAAAGCCATTTTTCTATGAAAAATTATTTTAATATATGTGGCAGATGAACATCTGTACTGTGGTCTCCGCTGGTCGAAGGTCCTTGATAATGGCTTAGTTTGAAGTCGAAAGTACTAGGAGAGTTATGTACTACTCAGATCTTATGTTTTAAAGTTTTAAAGATATTTTGTACATGTATATTTATCTTACGGCTATTTTAGTAACATAAAGATTAAAGTCATTTTTATGGAAAAATGTTTTTTTATAGTGTCTAATATATAGAAATTAACAGTCCATTGAAAATGTGATGCGTGATTTCGAAACAAAGTTCAAAGTATCATTTTAAAATCATCTACAACTTTTAATGTAGATAGACAAAAAATATATACAGCGTGCGGAAAAGGTTTTGGATGGGCATAAAATCCATTATTTTAGAGGAAAACGTAAATATCAACAATTTTTTAACAAATATATTGAATTTAACATCATATACATAATGGAAAAGCACATTAGATATCACAGTATCTGCCTTTTTCTGTTATGCATGCCGGTGTCGCGTCAATTCGTCGCGCACAATTCATCGCGGAATAATTCATCGCGCACAATTCATCGCAGCGACAGTTCGTCTCGACAACAACGCATCTCAGTGTCAATTCGTCGCAACGTCAATTCGTCGTGGTGTCAATTCGTCGCGAGGTCAATTCGCCGCAACGAAAATGTTTTTGAAGGCTATGATGATAAAATAAAGAAAATTTAGTAAATTAATTTAATGATAATTTGTTTTTTACATATAATCGCATGTAAATTGTTAGTTATAATTCTATATATCTAAAAAACTAATTATCATTAAACATTTTTACTAAATTGTCTTTATTTTATCATCATAGCCTTCAAAAACATTTTCGTCGCGACGAATTGACCTCGCGACGAATTGACACCACGACGAATTGACGCTGCGATGAGTTGTCGCCACGACGAATTGACGCTGCGATGAATTGTGCGCGATGAAGTGTTCCGCGATAAATTGCGCGCGACGAATTGACGCAGAACCATGCATGCCATTAGCCGTTTTGGGTTATCATTGACTGCTGCACGAATTATCTCATCAAGAAGATTGTTCCGTCCCTTAATTAATTTTGCTTTCAAACCATGCAAATATTATTAAAATAATTAAAATTACAGACATTACATTACTGAGTAACATAAAATATTACAAACATATTTAAATTGGACGTTTCGGATTTACACAAAAATCCCTCATTAGGAATTTTTTTTTAACGTGAGTCACAATAAGTTCTAAAACATGAACACATAGAAAATATACTACATCAAAATGTCGAAGCCAAAGTTACAGTTATATTAACACTGAGTATTCTTTCAGGAATCAACCTGCTTCGCTAAGAGGTAAATCTGTAATTTTAGTATACCATGCTTCTAAGAATGTACGAGTTCTATAGTTGCTGAACCTATTTTCTATGTGTTGATGTTTTAGAACTTATTGTGACTTACGTTAAAAATTTTTTGCTGATGAGGGATTTTTGTGTAAATCCGAAACGTCCAATTTAAATATTTTTTAATATTTTATGTAATTTTGTAATGTAATGTCTGTAATTTTAATTATTTTAATATAGTTATAAATATGTTCAGACGTAATATTTTTGTTTGTATCACATGAAAACTTTGATGGGAAGTAGCCAATATCTTTGCCTACAAAAGAATCAGGGTCCATAAACCGTGTTTTTGGGCCATGGAATAAGACTAAAATTCGATTTTATTATACTGACTTAAAATATACATTAAAACATGCTTAAAAGTTCACAAAAGATGTTAAAAGACGTTAAAATACAATCATTTACACCCTTAGACCTTTCGATCGCTAACGCGATCCTCATCAGTGGGGAACTTTTGACTGAACTGAGTGTACGAATGTCTCTTTCAATGTGCTAATATGTAACGGAGTTTTAACGAGGGTCAGTCTATTGTTCTTTAGGGGTATATGAGGAAAAGTCCGTGAGTTCCGGCGCTGGGGTTGCAGATAAATTCAAAATATTAAACCAGATTTTAGGTACATTATAAGATAAGCAATCATTACAGACTCTATGTCCTTTACATAAAATTTCCAATGACTCTCTCATTTTAGCTGTAAAATCGTTATTTGCCGGAACTGTAATTTCCGCGTTTTCAAAATCAATATTTATAATTTGTCGCTGATTTAATCTCGATAAAGCTGTGGATGGACGGTTAAACTTAATGTCAGAATTGTGTTCTTTTAATCTTTCTTTAAATTTTCGGGTGGTCATCCCTATATAGGATAAACCAGTTTGTGTTTCTGTACAAAATGGGATAGAGTATATTCCTGCGATGTCGTTAATGGGTATCGGATCAATTTTATTGTGAACTAAAACTTTCAATTTTTGCGAGAGTTTTGCAAGCAAGTTGATATCAAATTTCTTTACCGTATATCTTAATCTTTCGTATAACTGTGGTATGTAATCGAATTTGCATAATTTAAGAGTCCTCGTGTGTATCATATCCTTGGGGATTTTCTTTTCTGCTTCATAAATTAACTTTATTATGCAATGGGGGGGGGGGACCATTTTCTGCTGCAATATATCTAATTTTATTCAACTCGTTATATAAGTTGTTCTGTACAAATGTCAAAAACACGCTTTATATAGAATCTGTAAGCTGCAATTTTACATAATACTGTCATAAGTAATGGTATTATGACGGCAATTCTCCGTTTAAATATACAATTGCAGCAGATTGTGTAAGTCATATAAATCCAAACAAAATGCAAAAACTATTGTTCAAATCGTACAGGATAAATCTTCTAATATTAAAAAGTGAAATAATTAAGTCAGTATAACAAAATCGAGTTTTAGTCTATTTCCTGGGTCAAAAACACGTCTTATGGACCCTGATCCTTTCCCAAATGGAAAAATGCATTGAATTGATGTCGTGCCCTTCATCGGAAAAAATGATGTCAATGTTCTCCGCCAGTCTTGTGCGAGCGATGGGATGGCGCAGAATTTTGTTGAAACATCCAATTTCGTCCAAAATCCTCTAAAATCGCGTCCTGATAGTATTGTTAATTGAGCCATCCGAAACTTTTTCCGCACCCTGTATAATTAAATTAACAAAATGACAGTTTAATACAGCAGAAGAATAGTGCTATTGAGAAACATGGCAGCACATGTGAAAATTAAAAAAAATCCTAATTCCAATTAATAAAATATAAATTTTAAATAATGCTTTTCTGGTACCTATTTTAAAATTTCTACAATCACTTATTCACACAGTTTTCTTACAGAAAGTAATTCTTGGGCATTATTTATCCATTAATGTTTTTAGACTTTAATCGCCCATTAACTAAACGGCTATTAACAAAATATGGTTCTCAAATTTAAAAAGTATATTTCTAATAGTATAGTTTCATTATATAATCATAGTTCTATCTTGAAATATATAAAACTTTGCTTTTTAACGTAAGAAAACAAGGAAAAGAAATTGAAAATATTGCTCTTATTCTATTTTTAAAATATTTATAGTAACATTTTGGGATAATTTTACAACACTAAATCCTTTTTTTGATACACTAAATCCTTGAAAAATGTTAAACAATTCCAGTACTTTAATCTGCTTAAATCATATTTATCAGAATATAAAGATAAGGAGACATTTTTTGTAGTAAGGCAATGTTGAAAAGAAAAATCTATAAGTAGTGTTATTATTTATTTCTATAATATATCATAGAAACTCGACAGAGTTTCTCGCCAAGCATAAGAAACAGCAATGCATTGAACCGTAAATGAAAGGAATTTCCGCCAATGGATGCCAAACGATTTTACAATTTTATTTTTTTTTTAACTCTGTCTAGTTTATATTTTGCGGACGGGACAAAACGGGTTTTTGACACATCTATATCTCGCGTTCTATTTATGATAGAAACAAAATTCTTGATTTTATGGAATGGGGCGTGCCACGTGACTAAAAATTCAAAAGAAAAGCAAGATCTGTCGAATAGGTTTTCAGGAAATGCGATTTTAAAAGTGCTGTTTTTTGCCCTTTTTAAATCTTGTACAGACCAAAAACTGTTGACAGGGCTACAGCAATGTGTAATTATCGGATTTTTACGTGGTTTACGTCATTTGAATTGTTTTTATGAGTAGTTCAAACCTTTGTAAGTTTCATGTAAAAATATTAATTAGTTTTTGAGTTATATCAGTTTAAAGTTATTGATTGCTATACTTAACATATAGCAAAAAACTGTTGACAGGGCTACAGCAATGTGTAATTATCAGATATTTACGTGGTTTACGTCATTTGAATTGTTTTTATGAGTAGTTCAAACCTTTGTAAGTTTCATTTAAAAATATTAATTAGTTTTTGAGTTATATCGGTTTAAAGTTATTGATTCCTATACTTAACATATAGCAAAAAACTGTTGATAGGGCTACAGCAATGTGTAATTATCGGATTTTTACGTGGTTTACGTCTTTTGAATTGTATTTATGAGTAGTTCAAACCTTTGTATGTTTCATGAAAAAATATTAATTAGTTTTTGATTTATATCAGTTTAAAGTTATTGATTCCTATACTTAACATAGAGCAAAAAAATAATAAATGACCCAACTCTTTTAGAAATGGTCGTATACACATGATATTAAGATATGTTATTGCAGTAGACCCAAGTAAGCTCCCTAATATGAAAAATAGTAACATTTAAGGTTCGTTTACAGGTTCTCACAAAAGATCTTTTGATATAGGGCTAAAGAATTGTGTAATTATCCGATTTTTACGCGGTTTTCAGCAATTGCATTGTTTTTATGAGTAGTTCAAATGTTTAATATTTCGTGTAAAAATATGAATTAGTTTTTTTATGTATATCACTTTAAAGTGATTTATTCCTATACTTAAGATGAAGAAAGGAAATATTAAATGGTCTAATTCTTTTAAAAAAGAACATATGCGCAGGATGTTAAAATATGTTACAACGAACGACCTAAGTTAGCTTCCTATTGTAAAACAGAATTGTAGAATTTACTGTTCGTTTACAGGGTAACTCAAAAGATTTTTTAATAAGACTAAATAGTTGTGTAATTAGCGAATTTTTACGTTGAAGTACTTGATTCCTCAACACAGAGGAAAAACAATAGTATAAATAGCATAATTTTTGTCAAAGTGGCTATATACACAAGATATTCAAATATGTTACTGCATCCGATTCATTTAAACTCTATTGTTTGTTTTGTTGAACTATATACGTTTCGTTTACAGAGTCTCTTAGAAGATCTTGATTATATTACAACCGATGTATATTTAGTGAGTGAGATGTATTTTAATGATTTTATACTGTTTTAATCTCTGTAAGGTTTTATTATCTTGCTTTAAAATTTAATACGCGTTCATTTTGTCCGCCTGAAACCTCGTCGATCTTAAACTCTAAATCTATTAAAATATAGTATTTTCATCGATTAAAAAAAAAAACTGTGTTTTTTAATAAATGTATCAGGAATTGATTGAAAAAGCGATTAAAAAATTCCAACTTTACATTCATGCGCTGAGTAATAGAATGTAAAAATGTTGTTACCCCAAGATTAGAAGTTTTGCGTTTAAATATTTGCCGTTCATCGAATCTCCGGCTATGACGAACTTAAAATGCTCTAAAAACGGGCCTAGAGCACAATGAAAAGGAAATATCTACTTAAGTTCCCCATAAAAATTAAAAATGCTATATTTCGTATACAATAGGTGATCGGTAACGAACTGTTCGGTTTACGAAGAAATCGATTAACGAACACTTTCAAGTGAAATTTTTATGTTCGGATAACGAACTCATTTTCGGTTAACGGACACTTTCAAGAGATTTTTATGTTTGGAGAACGAACACCTCACGAAACAAAGTCATGATGAAGCAATGCCGTGTTTTATATTTGCCGAGTTACTTATTGCTTCTATTGTCGACTTTGGGAACATTTTAACAGTTGGATACATATGTCCTAATTAATTCATGGACGGCCGAGGATTGAGGACCTATATTTTAGTATCCCCGAATTGGAATGGACAGACTAGAAACATTAATTATGTATTTTGTGTCTTTATGTATTTTGTGCATTTAGTAAATATAATCCTTTTTGGTTTAATCACGCTCCTTTTTAAAATCTAATTTAAAGCTTTATGAATTATCAGATCAAAAATTTTAATAAAATTTTACATTTTTTTAAATGGTTCATTATGTAAACGCATTAGTCTTTGTGGTATATTTACAAAATCACACAAAATTTTGGAATACATGTCATCCTACGAACATTTTCTATTTTGAAATCACTTTAATAGTTTTTATACTTTTGCAAACGTTGCGAATCTGATATTTTTCCGATTCTCGAAACGTTGAGTTAAAAAACTTAAAAAATAAAAAAACTTTTAAGGTGCTCAGTAATTTTCAAGAATAATATTTAATATATTAGTATAAAAATCCCTGTAAATTACAATGGTTCGTAGAAAACAAATTTAATTATTCTCGGTAAAGTAAACTCATTGTTATAATTGACCAAAAAAAAGGTGCTTCTTATTTTTCCACAGTTTTCTGAAACTACAGTATTTTAATTACTTTGTAAACTACTGTAAAATTTTCTATTTTTTGTTTTTTGAATGTATATAAACGAAAGAGTGATATTAACAAAAGAAAAAGGAAAATAAACATGTCATAAATAATCTGATGAATACAATGTAAGGAAATGAATATAAAAGTTTCCCCGTTGCTATGGTAGCGACATGTACATTGGAATAAGTCACTCAATAAATTGTATAATTCTGATGTATAATTCTGTTTATAGCATCACAATTATTCTTTGATTTTGCCCCTTTCATCTTTCTTTTATCTTTTCTTTTCTGAATAAAAATGGGATCTGTGTAATTGAAATTAAACACCTTACAAAAAGGAGTGATATCTCATCAAAAACAACTCGTTGTAAATGATCCCGCCAAGCCACAAACCTAAAACGTCAGCCATAAAAAGAAGCGATATCACATAAAAAGAAACGATATAGAAGTGCATACTCAGCCTGCAGGTCGCCAAGCAGTTTTCACATACTGTACCTCACTCCGAGTCCTTTGGAAACATTATGAGTGGTGATAGATTTTTACACGGGACTCTGAGTATGCACTTCTATATCGTTTCTTTTTATGTGATATCACTTCTTTTTATGGCTGACGTTTTAGGTTTGTGGCTTGGCGGGATCATTTACAACGAGTTGTTTTTGATGAGATATACTAATTTTGCGACACTTTTACAATTTTTATCAATGAGAATCATTAAAAATGTCACGAGATTTGGAATTTAGAAATTTAAAGGTTAACCACTCATTTAAAATGAGTATTTATCGGGCAAAATATCACTTTTTATTTCTTTATTATTTTGTTATTTTAATAAAAATATAATTTTAATTTAAAAGGTTAAAAATGACATTTTTACAATTTAAATGTAAGAATTACTTACTAAACGAACGACGAATATAAAAATGTCATCAGAAAATTTAAACTCTCTAATTAATTACACCTGTTAAATATTTATTTTTATTAATGCTATCTTAATATTTATATTAAAACTTTTAGAATAATTAGATTATAATCTTCTGAGGAAAAACAAAACTTCGCGCATTATTTATTCATTAACGTTTTAAGATCTTAATAGTTCATTAAGAAAATTGCCTATTAATAAAATATGTTTCCCAAATTTGAAAATTTTATAAAGTGACACCACAAAGACTAAAGATCTTGGAGTAAAGAAAGATTAAAAGGGATGTGAAAATATCGTTATTAATTTATTTATGTAAGGTTTAAACTAAAACTATGTGCTAATTTTAAAATGTTGAAGAATTTTAATTAGTTAAAATATTGAGTGCCTCGTAATTTTGATAAATAAATCGATTTATTTTTGTTTTCAAATGTAAAACAGAAAGCAGAAAAAAAAGTCTAGGTGTAAGGCAATGTTAAAATTTAGCTAAAAGTATTGTTTTTGATTATTTTTGTAACATTTATACTATATTTCATATAGTTTTGTAATTTTTACGAATGTGAGTAATTAAAAATGTTAAGTGTGTTGAAGTTTTGATATTTATAGTAATATATACGTCATCATTAAAAATTTATCACCATTTGAAACTGCAACTTACCAGGCATTATTGTGGAAACTTGTTTAGAATTTTGTTCTTTTAGTAGAAAAAATAATCATAATATTAAAAAAGACATTTTGTAGAGTATAATTATAAGTATTATTCGCAAACAAAATAATGAATATAAAAAAAGTCTGAAAATATAAACCCTTTATTAATTAAAATTAATTAAATATTTATTTTATATAATGCTTTCCTGAAAATAATTTTAAAACTTCTATACGTTATGTAATTTTCTTAGAAAAAGAAAATCTTGGTAATTATTTATCCATTATGGTTTTAGCAAAAATATTAATGTCATAATATTCCATTAATGCTTTAAGAGCCCATTAAGTAAATGTATATTAATTATTATTATGTTTCACAAACTTGAAAGTTATATTTCGTAATTTGACATATCAAAGACAATGCTTCTTAAAATTACAAAACATTATATTTGAATTCGAAGTATCGTTAATAATGTATTTTTGTAATATCTATAATAAACTTCTATGATTTATTATGATTATAGAGAAATTGTTATGACCATTGTAAATTTTTATGATTTGTTTGAATCATTTTTATCAAATGAAGGGCATGTTTGTAAGACATTCTAATTGACCTATTCGAGTTTATATTGTTTTTCATATCAACTTGTTTAACTGCATTCTGACAACATTTTAAAAGTACAAGATTTATTTTCTTCTCAATATATACCATTTTAATCAAACATAAATTTTGAATATAAATCTTAATTGCCGAAACGTCAGTTGATGCTCACTGTTTAGATCCGAAAAGTTTTTGGTTTCCGTCTGTTTGTCTGTCTGTTCCGTGATAACTGCCACCAACATGATCCGATTCGGTTGCTTTTGGGTGGGTATGTTGGTGAGATACCCGGAATTAGCTGTATAGTTTTTAGTTACATTAGGAGTATTCGTTCGAAAAATACAGAACATTTCTTTTTAGGTCATAATGCTTTCCTATGGGAATGCAGACGATTTTCAAATTTCATTTTTAACTGAAATGAAAATCAAATACTTGAATAATGGATTTAAGCGTAAAATTATCAATGCTAAATTTTTTATATGGAGGTTTTAAATATATCCAATATCTTTGAAAATTTGCTGATACATTCCTTAGAATTTAGAAATGAATTGTTTAAATTACTGGAAAATGTTTTGCATCTGTTCGGGAAATATAAAACATTTTATTTTCATATATTTTACAAATTTTAAAATGCGTTACTTTGCCCTTTAATTTATGAGTTGCTTAGCAACCCATATAAGTACAACAACTTTCAAAGAATATAAAAATAATGAAATTCAAGTAACTCGCATTATTTTGGCTGCCATATTTTATTATCAAAATAAATTATTTTTGTATTCTATTGACTATCTTAATACAAGTTTATTCTAAATAGTTTTAATCTAAATAGTTACATGAATAAAAAGTTCATAAGAATTTCTGAATATCATTGCATAAACCTTGTTTAATTTAACGCTTCTAATTTCTGAAACCTCTGAATTATTTTATATGCCTATAAATATGTATGTAATATAAAAAAAAAAAATAAATTGCGAATTGTAAGATGCTAAATAATATGAAAAGTGAGATTGAAAAACAATGTCTTTTAGAGCTGTCGTTGAGGCTCCTGATCTGCAGATTTACTAGTAACAAAGAATCTTTCAACGCAAGTCAAATAAAGTAAAATATATCAGACAGAAAATGTCTCACATAATTTAACCGAAGGTCCAGTTTTAGCAACTGTTTTAGTGGAAGCAAACACAAATAGTTTTAAAACTAGTCGGATGTGCCAATCCCAAAACTTTCTGCTATCTCAGTCATGTTAATCTACAGTACTAACACCCGTAGCGTACCCCTCCCCCTCCGCCGTCACTCCAATCTGCATATTTATATTTCATACCTTATTTCCAAAATTTAAAGCATTGTTTTTTCTTTTAGCAAAATAAAAATTTTAAATACATCTATCTACGTATACTTAACTATCAACTATTCCACCTTTTTAGTTATTACTACTTCCAGATAGAAACCTTTGCCTAATCTTAATGTTAATGAATCGCAGAATTCTGTGATTAAATAAGCTCAGGATTATGATTCGGAAATAGTGTTAACACAAAAAATGAATAGTTCGCAGCTATGCAGAATAGAAAAATACTATTTCTGTTTACTTTTTATTCTGACCAAAGTAGCATTAAAATGATTTGAAATGGAAATAAATAAACTTTTGAATTTAAGACAGATTGATCTCGAGCCTGCTCAAACCCGAAGACTGATATAAAAATATAGAGCCTGATGCATCTTCATATCTTACGTGAGCGACACATTACGTCATTTAAGTGTTTTGATACAAAAGGAGGCAAAAGTTTGTAGATGCGAGGGAAAGGAAAACGTCATTTAGGATTCGTTTTAGGAAAGCGTTATCGCACTGGTCTCCGGAGCCCAGTGTTTATGAGCTCCGGTGATTTTTGGCCAATATTTAAATATTTACTACAAACAGAGAAGTACTGGAGCGGAGCTCCGGTGAGCTCCGGCACAAATTAAGCCCTGCTTGATGTTCAACCCAACGACGAAATATCGAGAAAATCAAGAAAATGACGTTTCTGAAGCTAGATAAACGCTCTTTCGCAATCGTAGGTAACTCGGAAGAAGTTATAAATTCGTAAAGATTAGCTAGATGTAGAAACATTTCGCTTTTTTATAGTGTGCATTTATTCAGGTAAACTTTTTCAACACAGCTAAAACTAACGTAATTGTAATTCTGTAATAGTTATACTAAACTATATTATGCTTTAATTAGTATATTAAATATATTAACTTACACTATGGTTTAATATTTTTAGAGTATTTTAATTCTTGAGACTGTTAACTGCTTTGTAACTTTGCTAAGTGGGTGGATCTGTCTAAATCAGGTTTGTGCAACACGGAATTGAGAATGAAAGAAATTTCTTCGAATTTTACTCATTATTTTTCTATCACTGATCAGAGAAAACAGGGAATATTATTAGACGTATTAATGAAATCAGAACAACAAGTATATCAAATCATTTAAAAATTTAAATGCTCTAATCTCAACTGTTAAATGTTACTTTCTAATAATCGTTTCGTTACACTTATATTAAAACTATCTAATCACGTGTTTACAATTTTCTTAAACAAAGAAAATGTTGTGAATTAATTTACATTACTGCTTTGAGGCTTTGATCATTATATAAATAGTTATTAACAAAATTTGTTTCCCAAATTTGAAAGTTACATTTTATAATGTAACATCTCAAAAACAACGTTTCTTAAATATATTTATTTTAAATGCTAAAAGCTGTAAATTAAGAACATAATAAATACACAGTAAAATAAATTTTATTAGATTGTTTGACATGTTTCGGCTCACTCCGAGCCATTTTTAAAAACAAATCAGAATCTTCCATAATTGCACGGTCTTTGAAGTTATTATTTAAAATGCTATCATTTAATTTTCATGTACCTTTTTAAAAATTAAATACGTTAAATTTTCTTTTTACTTGGTTGTTTATTTTCATATCTGTAACCATGGAATAACTCGAGCCACAATTTCGGTAAGTTAAAAGATGCTGCATCGTTATATATTGTATTTTTGCGTGTTAATATCTCTATGGTTTCTCTTATTATAGATAGATAGTATAGACTGGCGGGAAAATTATTTGACATTCATTGAAAATTTCATTTTCCCTCCAGTCTATACTATCCATCCATAAAAAGAGAAACGGTAGAAGTACTAACACGCAAAAATTCAATATGTAACGATGCATCGTCTTTAGCTTACAGAAATTTTGGCTCGAGTTACTCCATCGAGTTACTTGAATCGAGTTACTCCATGGTTACAGATATGAAAATAAACAACGAAGTAAAAATAAAAGATAACGTGAATAATTTTTAAAAAGTACATAAAAATTAAATGGCAGCATTTTAAATAATAACTTCAAAAACCGTGCAATTATTTAATTTTCTCATCTGTTTTTGAGAATGACTCGGAGTGCGCCAAAACATGTCAAACAACCTAATAAAAGTTATTTTACTGTATATTTATTATGTTGTTAATTTACACCTTTTATCATTTAAAAAATATATATATCATTGCAAGGTGTTATAATGTATTATAACTTTTCTTAAAGTAAAAAAAAAAGAAAAAAAACATTTATGCGGAGATATAAACAGCTATAATGGTTTACTTTTCTAAAATTTTCCTAAACTTTTGTAGCAGCTTTACAATTTTAGAGAATTCAAAAACATCAAATGGTGAGGATTTTGATAAGTGAATCTATTTAAATAATTTTAATGAAATTATATATTAAAAGTCCTTTCGGTCTGTACCGGGAGGAAAAGGTAGCTTTCATAATCCATAATCCATGTTTTTAAAAATTCAACTCATTTTATTGAAACAACCTAAGCTAAATTGTTTGAAAACCGATTATAGAAGATTCATTCCCTGTTTTCGTTAATACTGAATTTGAATGCGCATTTCTGCATGAGAGTTGCAGCATAACAAAAATCGGATTGTTTCAAAATGTCAGCCAACCTAAAATTTCAAACTGTCATATCTCTGCCAATTTTTAAGTTATAGCAAAAACAAAAAAATGTTCCAGAATCCATGTATTACGTTCTAACACTTAACAGAAACAATTTTTTTCAATTTATAATTTTTTTGTACATGTTTTTGAATTAAAAAAATTAAAAATATTTCACTGGCCACCATTTTGAAACAAGATGGCGAATGAAGTTGGCCAACGACTCGGTCGAGACCTTAGTATGTCCTATATACCTGCTCCGTTACATCCAAATAGGTTCATAAATAAGAGAGTTACAGCATGACATATATATATATATATATATATATATATATATGGATATATATAAATCAACATTTGAACGGAGGTTGGTTTGGGGATCTGGGGGTCATGATCGGTGAAAATATACCAAAATTTTTTGGAATTGCTTTCCTCCGAACGGCTGCAATAGGTAGCTTTTTGTATTAAAAGCTACCTAAAAGTAGTAAGAAAGATGATCATGTAAAGAAACATTTAACAGAAACTGGCAATATAATTGTACTTTTTGTACTTCATTTTTGTAGCTTTTCTAACATTTATACTACATTATCCATATTTTTAAATTTTCTAGACTGAGAATCCTTAAGATACTAGGTGCCTTGTGATTTTTTATATTTATAGGAATGTGCAGTTCATAATTAGGATTTAATTTACTATTTAAAATTAAGTTTATCATGCATGATTTCAGAATATCATTTTTTGAAATTTATTCAATTAGAAAATTTAATGAGCAAAATGATATTTTTAGAACAGAATTACAAGTTTTATTGGCAAACAAAAATATCAATATAAAAATGTCATCTAAAACTTTTAATGCCTAAAGTAATTTCTATTAATTATTTTCTTTAAAAATGCTTTCCTGATACTTATGGTAAAATTTCCGCAATGACTAGTTTACAGGTTTCTCTTAGAGAAAGAAAATCCCGGGCATTATTTATTCATTAAGGCTATTTAAGACTTTTATAGCCCATTAAGTATATAGCTATTAACAAAATATGTGTTTCAACTTTTAAAGCTATAATTCATAAGATGACACCATAAACCCAGACGTTTCTGAAAGTAAGGAAACGTTAATGGGGAACTGAAAATAACGTTATTAATTTATTTCTATAATATTTATAATAAACTACCACGCCAATTTTACATTTTTAAATCTTTGAAAATATTAAGTACGTTGTAGTTTTGATAAGTGAATACTTTTAAATCAATTTTATCAAATATACATATAACAGTAATGGGAATTCCTTTAAGTAAAGAAACATTAAAAAGGAATTGAAAATGTCCTTATTAATTTACTTCTGTATTATTAATACTGAACTTCCGCGGACGACGTTTTACATTTTTTTAAGAATTGAATCCTTAAAAATTTTAAGTGCTTTGTAATTTTGAAAAGTGAATCTTTTAAAATCATTTATTAAATGTATATCTAACAATTGCAGAAATATCTTCAAGGTTAAAGTATTAAAGTGGAGATTTAAAATATTGTTATAGCGATCTATTTAAAAATTTATAGCTTTGTATAATGAGAACCTGTAAAAATGGTAAATGCGTTATAATTTCAATAAGTGAATCCAGTTAAATTATATTTATGAAATGCAAGATTGACAATAGGAACGAGTTTTACTTATACTTTATTTATTAAAGGACAGAAATAAAAATAACAATAATTAGAAGAGATATGTGTATGATGTTTCATTATGCGTTCTTTCAAGATTTAAATATTTCATTTCAGGATTCCTACTACATTGTTTACAGCAGCTTTTTACTATTTTAATAAGGGATTAAAATAATTATTTAATTACCCCGACAGAAGGTCCGCAAGGTCGTCTGTGGGACCCGATTGCTTGATATTCATCGCATAACTGCCAACCTTTTTTCAAAAAATGTTCAAAATTTGTTGTAGTTGAGTTCAAGGGAACATTCTTTCAAGGGAGTATTACCCATAGAGAAGGTATGTATAAGTAGAGTACGGATTACATTGTTTCCTCCCGGAGAAAGTTGAAACAAACATCATCCCTCTTTCATTGCCAAAATGGTTCGTTTTTTGGCGTTAATCCCTTTCTTGGCAACTTTCTGTTTCCATTCTCATAGATGAAATATTACAGGTTTCGGTGGGAGCAAGAATTCCAAGGACAGTTTGGTGGGAAAAAACGGTTTGTAGCGCTATCTTCCCACCATCACGTGATGGTCGGAAGGAGATGTTTGTAAAAAGAAAAGGTTACCAATCCGTGGTCTATTATATAAGTCCATATTGATTCTATAAACAGAATTTCCCTGATCGCAAATTTTAGGTTAGATAGACCAACGTGCCTTTTCGCCTAACCCTGAATTTATCCATTTGCTCGCTTTATATCTGTTGGATATCTGCTGTTAATAAGTCTGCAGTGCTCCTCTCAACAATGCACAACACGGTTAAAAATCTGCAGCAAACTGTCCAGTCATTTGACCGTTTTTATAGAAAACGGTTACATAACCGTAATTAAACTCTGTTCTGACCATATTATTTCCCATATTATGGTCAAAATAGTGTTAAATTACGGTTATGTAACCGTATTCTACAAAAACGATCGAATAACCGGACAGTTTGCTGCAAATTTTTAACAGTGAATGACGATGTAATTCAAGGATCTACATGGAAAATGAAATGAAAAACTGAAACCATTTCCTTTTACAACATCACTAAATGAGCTGATGTTGATGTTGTTGAAGAAATTGGATCAGAATACTCAACAGCTAGAATATCTAACCGTAAGCCAATAGTTATTGGTTTTGTTCTAATGAATGTCGCTGCGATAAATGCTAGAAATTTATTGATGTCTAGAAAAAAAAAACGCCAACAGACTACAACACTAGACGTTATTTTCAAAAGTTACTGCGATTTATGCTATTTGAGCAGAAGATGAGCCAGTGACGATTGAAGATTATGCCTCCTAGAAGCTTAAAAATCAAACTAAACACAGTTGGTTCTCAGCCTCCTGTCAAGGAGACAAAATATACTCCTAGATGGATACCTTGAAATGTTAAAAATACGCTGCAAAAAGATTTTTACAAAAATTCCAATTAGAACAGAAGTTAAAACTAAAAGTAACTTGTAAAAAGCCATTTCCTGTGATGCTATAAAGTTACCTTTGAAGCCCTTTTCTCAAAACAGTGTTTTTTCGCATTGCACGCAATCTCATTAAAAAAAACTAATTATCATAGAACCTTGAAATTTTGCGTATAATTAATTTTCATGTATACTTTTATGCTGAACCTAAATTTAGTCTGATATTTGCCATAGAAAATTTTGTATTGAAAAAATTAATCTAAAATTTTTGGTAAATTTATTGAATATCATTAAGCCATTAATTATGCTAATGAATTTCAATATACCTTTAAATTTAGGTTTAGTGCAAAATATAGTAGTATAAGTAAAAATAAATGAAACATTAAGTATGTGTCCGCAGTAGAATTTTTTTAATGTTGCGCGCAAAATGCATATTTTAGTAATTATATTTTTAAAAAGCCATTTTTGTCGTTATCATTTAATTAATTAATATTTCTAAATGTATATAATTTGAGTGTTTTTGTTTAACTACAAGACTGTGTGAAATCATCGAAAAGAAATTGTTGTCTTTCATTCATTGGTTTTCAAACTACAGAGTTTTTCGCGCTAGTTTCATTATTGTCATTTTCAGGCTGTTCGACGTGATCTCCCCCCTTAATGCATGGACCACACTGTGTTCATGCATGGGATACACTGTGCTAATTTGCAACAGATGTGAAAATTAGGTGTATTAATTTTTTAGCCTAAAATAAATGTAAAACTACATAAAATATGATTTTTGTAATTTAAACAGCTTCACAATTTTATAAAAATGCATTTAATTATATTTCAGATAAAGTTACACACAGAAAAAAGTTTTGTTGAATCAACAAAAATTTGTTTGCCCCAACGAAACTTTTTGTTTAAATATGGGTCAATGGAAATTTCGTTTGAATCAACAAAAAAAATATTGTTGATTTTTTTTTGCAATTCCAAAAAAAAAAATTGTATCGTCAGCAAAAAAATGTTTTGTTAATTCAAGTAAAATGGTTCAATTTTACTTGAATTAACAAAATTATTTTTGTTACATAGATATATGCTATGTATTATTTTAACAATCTATTTTCTTTTTTCAACAAACTATATTTTGTTTGTTTAATCAATAAAATATGTTATATTACGAACTTGTTTTGTTTATACTACAAAAACTTTTGTTAAATGAACCAATCTACATATGCAATTTTAACTATTTTTTAATTCATTTTCAACAGTGAATTACGCTTGTAAACCTTGAACAATAACAAGTGAATTTTATCGGGCTTTTTTTCAAGCGCAAACCGAGAGAATGAAAATTGTCCAAGCCGGGAGTCGATCCCGGGTCCTCGGAACAGCAGCCTGACGCTTTACCACTGCGCTACCAGGAACGATATCTGACTTAGGCATTTCTCACTCTTACATATGTCTGAACGGCTGCAATCGCAGCACAAGATGGAATGTCATAAGGAGCACGCAAATTTCTGCGGCAAACATGAGACGACAGTACAAAGCACAGCATACGGCAACACATAGTTAATTTTTTATTCATTTTCAGCAGTGAATTACGCCTGTAAAAAGCAGGATAAAAATTTCCTTGTTATTATTCAAAGATTACAGGCGTATTTGACTGCTGAAAATGAGATAGAGCTATTGCAGAAATCACGAAAAATGCAACATAGCAGCGCCACCTGCTGCGCGATTTAAAGTAAAAAGTAATCAGCAACAATTTATATCAGAAAGTAACTGAATAAAAGGTTTTATTAAATTCCGTGCATTAGTTCTTGGGATAAAAACAGCGAAATCGCGTTCAGGACAACCGGAAATCGAAAATTTTCATGAATCCAATTCTTTCTTCTTGCAAAGATAGAAGACGGTAATAAATGGGACAGGGGGATTTTTAAAACTACCTTTGTCCGTCCCAGTGAAAAAAAAGTTTTAATTACCCCAAAATTATGTTAATCATGTAATTATATAACTATATAAGTCAAATAAATCAAGTTACGTAAGAGAGATATGGCTACTACACAAGAATTTAAATTTTTCAAAAATAACATAATTTTGCTGGAATTACAAAAATATTGTAAAATTAAAAGAAACAAATTTTGTTAGTTCAAGTAAAATTGGTGAAATTTTGTTAAAATTTTGTACGAGTGTTAACAATATTTTTTTGTCCAAGCAACAAAACCAATTTTTTTACTTGAACTAAAAATTTGACTAAAACAACCAAAATGTACTCAACAAAACGGGTTTTGTTGTTTTAATCAATTTCTTTTTCTGGGTGTAAGAGTGTCGGGTTTGACAGACCCAACGCACCTCCTCGTGTTCGAATTTTTCGCACACCTTGTCCTAGGTTAAATAGCTAAGTGAATCTTATTTTGATGCTTTTAGTGCTATTTACTCTTTCCCAGAAACATTGGCACACAAAGGTGAGAAATAATCACCGAAAAATAGGGGACCACCGCTATTTTTATACAATTTATGAGAAAGAAGATTTTTTTCGGACCATTCAAATGTTAAATCCTATTTTTTGTAGAACATAATGAAAATATGCACTCTCCAAAACTACAAGTTCATAAGTTTACTGTGATTTAAATCATTCTATTTCAAGTTTCATTTTGGATACACGCCGCTCAAAGAAACATTCCATGTAAAAATTGTGTAACGTGACATATGCAGTTGATGTGGAAAATTACACTTTGTTTTCTTCTGTAACCTCATAAATACAACATGTTGCATGTGCCCGTTATAATCTAAATGGTATTTTGCCATAGATGGTACATAATTATTAACAGTTCATAATTATTTATCAAACTTTAATTTGATATATGCGTAAAAGTAAAATAAAATATTAAATGAACTTATTTAAAGTCTAATAATGCTTAAAGTGATAAAAAACATAACACGGAATATTTAAAATACCTTTTTAATGTAGATTACATATGTTTCGTTCACACTATCGGTGACATCTTCGGATCTAAATGATAAATACAGTATTCTCGCATATTTTTGGAAATGGTAAACATAAACCACGAGATCGTATGCCCAAAGCTAGTTTATGTTTACCATTTTCAAAAATATGCTAGAATATTGTATTTATCATTTAGATCTGAAGATGTCACCGATAGTGTGAACGAAACATATGTAATCTACATTAAAATGGTATTTTAAATATTCCGTGTTATGTTTTTTATCACTTTAAGCATTATTAGACTTTAATTTAAAGTTAACAAGTGATTGTATTATATTATTTATGGAATTATTTAATTAGGTCCTATGCCGTTATAAAAATATAAATAGATAAAACATCTATCTAATTTCAAATTACATAATTCAAATACCATCTAAAGTAAGCCTTCTTATATGTGCATATAAACATATATTTGGGCCTCTAGGAAACTTTATCCCCGGAGATGAGGTTGGCCCTCAGTAGTTCAGCGGAATACAAGCTGTTCATTGTACAAGTACAATGACAAATCAAAATTTGCATATAATTATAAAGTAAGTGCATATATAAATGCTAAAGTTAGATGTGGGAATCTCTTTCGCTGAAAATCTTAAAGAATATGTACACTATCCATTGAAATCTATGCATTTAATGAGAGTGCACAGTTTCATTTTATATCATGCATTTAATAAATATTTCATCATTATTACAAGAGAAATGTTTATGTACTCTGACTTGTTTAATATTTATAAGCTAGTTTATAGATACTCAAGCACATGGAAACAGCTGCGTAATAAAGTTGATTTTATTTAAATACATAAGTCATAGTAAGTACCTAAAGCTGGAAGAGAATGAAGCATATTTTAATAAACATTTATTAATATTTAAATGCATTCTGCCATGTATTAAAATAGTAATGATAAATATTTTTAGTTAAACTTTTCGGAAAGTAAAAAGTATTAAATATTATATACTAGCCACTTAAAAAAATTAATTTAAATGATTTAAGGGAGAAGATCTATTTTTATTCAATTTACTTTAATTGTAAAAGCACAAAATATTTAAATAACTATTTTTCATTTAAATAATTTTGAAATTGATATTTTATGTATAAATAATTTTATGTTTTAGATGAAACATATTATATGTTAAAACATTTTTATACAGATTTTTTAACTTACAATACAGAACTTCTGTTTATTTATTTATTAAAGTATTTAGTCAGTTTTTTATTATACTAATTAAAAATGCATTAAGAGGGTCCGAGACACAAAAATCTGAAATTTTTCGAAAAATATTTTATTGTTTTTAAAAAGTCTTCAGTTATTTTTCGCTTAAACTGACGTTTAAATCATGTTCCTATCTTAATTAGACATATTATTTTTTTTTTGTTTTCAAAATCTAGCTTTCAAGTAGTGGTCAACATGGAAACGTTTTTGCGTCTGCATGATGGTATTCTTTACCGATTATAGTCTTTAAACTGTTATAAGTCAAGAACCGTTAAAGATAAATGGTTCAAACATAGAAAATGTCCTTTTCCATTACTTTGTTTTAATTATGATTCAGAAAATTTGTAAAAAATATTTAATTTTAATAATATGATTTTTAAAAATAAAATACATATATATAATAATTAGTATGATGTAATTAACGTGGATAACTGAAGACTCTTTTGCAGAACCTATACTATTTTAATCTCTGGAGTAAGGCATAGTTTTATATACAGGATAAATGCAAGTCATATACTGGTTTAAGTGGAAAATGAGATGATTTTGCCGTAGTTTATCGGCCGTTAACGCGTCTCTTGATACTAGACTTCGGCTAGGCTACCTGCCCAAGGCAACCCGAAAAGTAAATCTGACCACGATCTTGATATTCTGATCTCAGGCTAGAGAGGCAAAACTATTTAGTCATCAACTTCATTGTGTTGAGTTTATGCTAGCCTAGCAAATTACCGTGGGATCTGGCGCACCTCTTCTCGCTGCAGTCTCGCTGCGATCGGGCATGTTATGGGAACTGCAAACCACGTCCCATTCACACACATATATATATGTTATATACAAATTTTATTTCGCAATATTCCTTTAAATTATTCTAAATTCTGACCTATTCATTATTTCCTTATTTCTTAATAATATTAATTCCTATTTAATGCCCTTTTAAAATTAATAACACGTATATTAATAATTATCTTATTCCAAATCTTAATCTAAAACTTTAAGTCTATTCGTAAATTTTATCAACTATCCAATCTATAATATTCTGAGAGACGCTAGTTTGTCCTTTCGAATGTTTTTTAAGAGCCATTTTTTTAAATTTTTGTTCCACGGCTCGCTTTGCGCGCCTAGGGTTTTTCACTTCAAAATCAATGCGCCGTTGTGCTCGGGATTATGTCTTGTTAAATCTTATACATCGCACATCATTTGCTTAGCTTAATTTCACCTCTCATTCATTGTCTCGTGCATACGTTACGTCGCTTCTGTAACTTACCGCACAGTTAACAAAACCCGGTTGCAAGCATTCAGAGAGTTGATTTTTGTCGTGATTTAAAGTGCTAACAAAATCGTTATCTGGTGTTCAAGCGACTTAGAAGTTCTAAACAGCCCTTTAAGATCTATTTAGTGAGTTAACGTCAAGCCTGAGGGCTGTAAGACTGCGACTTTGTCTTGTAGGAACTGTGCTGGCATCTCTCATGTTCATGAATAAACAATTTATCTAGAAAGTGGCTGAGTATTATTGGAGAAATGCTCATTGGGATCCCTCATTGCCTTACTTTCTCGCATTGATTCTTGATCGAGCGACTGCAATAATTCATCATCTGTAACTAACTTCAATTTTTTCGTGAAATTTTAAATCATCCTCGTAAAAAGCTAACATATATATATATATATGTATATATATATATATATTTACTTTAAACATTTTCAATTTTTTCAAAATTAATATTTGAAAAAATGCTAAATCACACAATTAAAACTTTTATATTTCTGTTGCATTAAATGAAAAAAATTGCAATTTGACAAATAATATTTCGAGTTATAACAATTTTAAATTACCTCACTTTTTTTTAAAATGTTTTTTCAAACTTTATTAGAAGTTTTACTATATAATTTTGTTGACAAGTTATATTGTTAATCATCACAAAAAATCTTATATTTCTAATTCAATAAATGAAAATCTTTTTAAAATGTATCTAGGATCCCCTTAATAAAAGAAAAAGGATATTTTAATGAATGTTTGTTTATACTTTAAATACATTCTGCCAGGGATAAAATTTAATAATAATAAAGCTTTTTAGTTATACTTTCGGTGAACTAAAAGAAGGACATCTTATACAGTTTCTTCGAAAAAACAAAAAGATGGCGATGCTGCATTTATTGTGCTCTGTAACTGCTATGTTCAGCTTTGAATTTTTTTCAAGTCTTATAATTTTTTAGAAAAATATTTAGAAAATACATTTTTTTTTTAAAAGAAATAGCTCAAAATTTAAAAACGAAAGTACGTATAAATATGGAAAATGTACTGGGAATCTCGTTACAAATACAATTACCGAATTTTTCCCTTGAAAGTTATCTTGTGAATGTGTCAGAAAGTAGAACATATACGGTAAGTGAATACGGCAATTGTGAAATACGGAAATTGTGCTTTCAATTAAGACATAGATTCCGTATTTTTTCTATGAAAGTTATGTAGATAATGTATCAGAAAGTAGAGGATATAGATTTGATAATATCTCCGATAGATAACATGCTAAATGTCTATCAAATAAAAACTACAGATTCGGTAAAAATACGAAAATTTTATTACCAACGTACAATTTCTTTCTTTTTTTTCTTATTCTTCTTCTTCATTTTTCTTTTTTTTTTAACAGTGCAGAAAATATTACTTCTAAACCTGAAAGTGTAATTTGGATTTTAGAAAATACTTTGAATTTTAAAGAATTAATTTTGATAATTTAATCAATTAACAACACAATCAGAAACTTCAAAGAGGACTAAATTTCCAAATATAGCAGAAATACTTAAAATATTCCTAAACATAAAATCTTACATATCCTACAAGTGATAGAATTTTTTTTTCGCATTCATTTAAGCAATGTGAGAAGAAAATTTCAGAAGGAAACTATCTAAACGTTACATTTATTATTGTCCCTTTTATTATCTCAAATTATATAAAAGTTTAACTATATTTTTAAATTACATCGCGGATGGCGGTTATAAGTTAGAAATTAGTTATATTATAGAAATTAATTATATTTTAAAAGTTTTATTTCTGATTTTGATAGTCACGTCTAAATACTTTTTTTAATTGAAAGGGAATATTATTATGTGAACTATTTTACAAATTGACAAAAATTCAAATAAAATCTGCGCTTTATTTGAATACTTTTATCCATTAATGAGTGGGTTTTTAATGTTTTAAATAACATTTTGCGTTAATGAAGACATTTTCAAAATTTTGTGATTTTCAGTGTGACAGTAGGTATTCAGCTGTAAGTACACAAAACTTCAAGTCTCTAAATTATGCAATTTTTGAGAACCGACTATGTGACGGACAGACAGAGAAGCGAGACGAATAGTGTTTCATGAGATGAACAAAAGCCCAAAAACGACGATTCTGAGGGTAACGGAGGTCGAAATGGAAGCAACCAACGTACCAATTCAACGAACCAATCATTCTGGGAAAGAAATCTTAGTGTCAAAGAAACAAATTCGCCAAAATTCAAAAATTGCTGTACTAATTCCGAATAAACTTTATTGAAAAGAGGATAAAATTTACTATATTGGGCTAAAATATTAGAACCAAATTCCTGTTACTAATGAAAAAAATGAAGCAAAACGTAAAAAAACGCTAACAATCGCTTAAAAATTTAAATAAAAAAATCTATTCAAAAGTTCCAAAATCGGACTTCGAGGTGCAAAACTACATGCATAGAGGTACCCTCCCACTTAAAATATTCCTAAATTTGAAATCTTTGATATTCTACAAATGATAGAATTTGTTTTCCGGTTTCATTTAAGCAATGTGAGAATGAAATATCAGAAGGAAATTATGTAAATATTACATTTATTGTCCCCTTTATTACCTCAAATTAAATAAAAGGTTAACTATATTCAAACTACTCCGCGGGTGAAGGAATTTCTAGAAACAAAGAAATATGTGTATTATATTCTAACTATACTGCACCCTCCTGTTGGTAAACTTTGGTATATTCAGAAGTAAAGAAGACATTTTAAAGGTTTCTTGGCTCTAAATCTAAGGTTAGCAGCATAGACTGATTTCTATTAAGGTAAAGCTAGGATAATCTGCGCACAATTCAAAAGAATAACAATAAAAAATCTAAATATTAATTTTTTGCTGAACTATCCATGAATAATTTTTACTTCATTTGTTTTTTATGCATTTCCATTACAATAAAACCAAGAAAGTTATTTTGCGCAATAACTGCGCAAGCTGTCCTTACAGGATTGGTGTGATTGCACACATGGGTAGGAGAGATTGTTACTAATAATAACTATTAAAGATATTAAATTGTTAACAATAATAATTACACTTAAATGACATTGTTGTAAGGTTTTTGTGAACAAATATTATTGTATTAGGTGTGAATATTTTAACCTAATGATTAAAGTATCAGAAAAAAGGAATAATTTTAAAAACGATTAAAAAATTTTAAATTAAAGGAAAAAAATAATTAAAGAATCAGAAAAAGCAAGTCCAGATAAGATTACAAAATAACATTATGTAACTTGATAACACGTTTAACTTAAAATTAGTCCATTTTAATTTTTAATTTTTTAATGCAAATTTACCAATAAGCTGCGTAAACTCTCCTAGCATCGAAACTAATGGGAACAATGCGCCATCTCTCCTAAGTAGCAGATGCGCAAACTCTCCAATTTCGGTAATAGAGATTGCGCGGCCTTTTATTTAAACATGGCCACTGCTGAAACGAACCGTTGATGTTCATATTGTTAGTCTAGATTAGTAGCTTATGAGAAATCGTTTAAGTTCAAAATATTTTGTATTACTGACATTGTATAGAAATTCTGATGAATAGCTATGAAAATTCAAGCACTTACTCTGGCAAAACAAAACGAAATAGCAATTTTTTATCTTAGACACTCAAAACACTGTAAGAGTCACTGTACTCCTTCACTACGTCACTTGTACTCCTTTACGTCACTGTACTTCTCGCTCACTCTACTCCTTCCACTCGAACCTCTATGTGCGCAATCTCTCCGACCGTGCCAACTCTCCTGGCTTTACCTTACATACACTCCTAAACCTTTCTTGATATGATTTACAGCAATTTTTAAATATCTAGCTGACCCGACCGGCGTTGCCCGGAAAGACAGTCATTGAAATATATGACAGTGGAGTGGACTTCATAAAAAAGACTGAATAATATTTATTTATACTAAAAACTTGTAAAAAAATTAAATAAGAGCTAAAATTTCAAAAGTATAACAGTTACATTTAAATAATGAAACAGTCAGGGAAAATTATTACACTTACCTTTCCTTTTTTACTAAAAATCCGTTTTTAAAAATCATTGCCTTGTTTACATTTTAAATTTTAAATTACTAATTGAATTTCATAAATTACAGCAAACATTATATAGCTGTAAATTATATAGTTGTAAATTTAAGCTTTTTCCCTTTTTTCTCGTTTTTTCTCAAGAACTACTGCGTCGATTTCAATATAATTTTTTAAAAAGACTCTTTTGGCGATAATTAGTGTAATCTGTTCGTTTGGCAAAATATAAATTTAAAAATGCAGTAGTTATGCAAAATCATAAGTAAGGACATTTTTTTTAAATTTAAAGTTAATAATTAGGAACTAATTCACCGATAAAATAAAGCGATTGAAATAACAATAACAAAAACATACCAAATGTGATAAAATATATTCAAATTTAAACAAAATCTTGGTTTTCTTAGCATTTAGTTTTTTATATTTAAAGTTAATAATTAGGATCTAATTAAACATATATAACGTGATTGAAACTTATTCAAATTTAATCAAAATCTTGGTTTTCTAATCATTTAGTTTTTTTTATATTTAAGGTTATTAATTAGGAACTAATTAAACATATATTATGTGATTGAAACATATTCAAATTTAACCAAAATATTGGTTTTATTAACATCTAGTTTTTTATATTTAAAATTACTAATTAGGTACTAATTTTCCTATAAAATAAAACGATAGAAATAACAACATCAAAAACATACAAAATGTGATTGAAATATATTCAAATTTAATCAAAATCTTGGTTTTAACTTTAATATTTTCATCAACACAACTTTCATGACCTAAATTTTTAAAGACTGTCTTTTACCCTTTCAATTACATATCTAAACTTATCACGTACTAAAAATTCCATCATATTCGGATGTCTTCAGAGAATTTATAAAATAACTCACTTCTCAAACTAACGTTAAAACTTCCATCTTTCATGGACAAAATATGTCTTGCACATATTTTTATAGAAATGAGATTCTTGTGTGTGTCACGTCTCATGAACAAAATCCTTTCGCAAAACAACATGTCTTATCCATACAAAGGAAATAATTTAAAGTATTCAGGAGAATATAGATTTTCTGTCATGCTATTTGTATTATGGGAATCATGTGGACAACTATATATATAGAGTGTGTTATACAGAGTGATTCCATACCAGTGCGACAAACTTTAATAGGATATGGATATCACTGAAGCAAACATTTTTTGTGTAGGGAAGCTGGGTATCAATCCACTTATTCAGTAATAAGTACAGGGTGTCTCATTCCAAAACGAAAAGATTTTCAGGTGCGTCCGGAATTATATAAATATGTAACACCTATCTTCATCGTCTGGTCCGTCCGTCTGTCCGTCTGCCTACTTATAGAAGCGCAAAAACTACCCAACCGAATGGTTTAAAATTTAATATATATATAATCGTTGAAGAATTGTAGCGAGTCCTTAGAATCTTTATGAAAATCGAATCAAAACTTAAAAAGATATTAATAAAAGTTTTCTTCATTCTATTAAATCCTATCATACGTAATTAATTCAATGTTACCCCATGATATGTAATGATTCTAGGTTGCCATGTTGAATACGTCATATTTAAGATGGAGTCCTATTATTACCATATTACTGAAAAAAAACGAATTTGTAGACTAAAATTGTTTAATTATAGCAATTCTATAATCTACCGACAGTGTTTTGGATAGATGTTTCCGGAGAAATCGATAAAATAAAAAATGCAGCAGGAATGCAATTTTGCAAACAAAAACATGTGTTTTGTTTTATAATTAACTTTATTACATAGAAACACATTTTCCGATAAAATATAATGATCGAAATGCATAATAACATAACATACAAAATGGGATTTACTATATTAAACTTTAATCACAATCTTTGTTTTAAACATAAAATTATTATCAGCACAACTTTTATGACATGAATTTTTTAAGACTGTCAGTTATCTTTTCAATTACATCTCTAAACTTATCACGTACTTAAAAATTCATCATATTCGGTTGTCTGCAGAGAATTTATAAAATAAGTCACTTTTCAAACTAGCGTTAAATCTTCAATTTTTCTATCGTAAAATGTGTCTTATACACATTTTGAGAGAAATGGGATTTTTATGTGTGTCACTTCTTATGAACAAAATACATTTCAATCTCGTTTTGAAAACACAAAACAACATATCTTATCCATACAAAGGAAATAATTTAAAGTATACAGAAGAATATAGGTTTTCTGCCATGCTATTCGTGTAATGTATAGTGTTATGTCTTGAAAATAGATAATATAAACAGATAGTAAAATATATTAAATAATACTGAAGGTATGCAGTAAAAGTTGTTAAGATAAAATAAAATATTACAATCCTTGATGTATTATAGTTTGTTATGTTAGCATTAACAATGCTAGCTTAGTTAAGTTTTAATGATTTAAAACACTGAATTCATTACGCAAATAAACTAATTATATTTTTAATTTGAATACAAAGCAAAAATATTAAATATGTTGTAGTGGAAAAATATTCTATAAATGTTGAATTTTGTGAATGTTATTTACTGTAACAACAGATTGATATTTACTGTAAGTATTGTTTTGAATGTTCTACCATTCAAGGAAATATTAAGCCATTTATATTAAATATGTTAATTTACAAGCTGTTTAATGTGTTGGTTTTATTGCACGTTCAAAAATATACATAGATATTGTACTGTATATATGCTATACAAAATTTTACGTTAAGCAAAATATGTCATACACACATTTTAAAAGATATGGAGTTCTTCTGTGTGTTACGTCTCATAAAGGAAATGTATTTCAATTTTCTTTTGAAAATGCATAACAATATATCTTATCCTTGCAAAAGAATTTAAAGTATGCAGGGAAATATAGATTTTCTGCAATGCTATACGTGCATTATATAGTGTGATTTCTTGTAAATCGATAACATAAACAGGTATTATTTCTTTTTAAAAAGGAATGTGGAGGTATGGAGTAAAAGCCGATAAATTAAACTAATAAACTAGTCGTTGGGGGCCACCGTAATACTTACCGATCATGGATATGCATAAGATAAAATATGAAAATAAAACACGTGTAAACTATTTATAAATGCATTGGAATTCGAGTAAAATCGTGGCTTGATGACGTCATAAACTTTAAATGATCTATTACTGAACTGCGTGATAAAAAACATCCTTATAACTCCAAAATTTATAATCATATTAACTAACAGTTTGCTGCGTCGGATTGTCTCATTTCCAATTAAAATATAAATTTAAGTTGAAATTTGAAGGAAATACATTGTATGAAAAATCGAAGAGTGCGGGAAATAGGATTACAATTATCTCGGCAACTAATTATCCGATCAACTTCATTCTTTATGCAAAATTTATGTTTTTTTATTTTATTTTATATTACCTCCTTAAAATAAACAATTTCGAAAAATTTTATATACCTTTTATCAGAACGAATATTGTAAGAGTGCGAAAAAAATAGTTCCGGATAATCGAGGTTACTGAAATTCAATAAACTTCTTTCCATTATTACATACTAAGTACATACAAAATTTCATGTCTCTATCTCAATTTGTTTGGGAGATAGAGCATTTACAGACTCACACACAGACAGACGGACGGCAATATATATATTTTTTTAAATAGGTTTTTGGGAATCTCCAGTGTCTGAAACGTGTAAATAAGTCACATTTTTTTTTTGATTTTCAAAACGATTACAAGATTTACCCTATACTACGTATGATGGGTAAGTAAAAACGTTTCTCTTATCGTGTAATACATTAAGAATTCCGCAAAAAATACAGATTAACTACAATATTTTTATGAACATCACTTTTACGATCCGAAATTTTTATGACAATCATTCCCCTTTTGTATTGCAAATATAAACGCATCACGTTCTAAAACTGTCTTCATAATTAGAAAAAATAAGTTGTCAAATAAATCAGATTTCATACTACTGTTAAGTCTTCCTTTTATCGAAAACAAAACATGTCTTACACACATTTTGATATAGTGCATCTCAAAAGTATATGGACAGGTGATTTTTTGAAATAACAGTTCTAAACATGAAGCAATAATCACAAAAAAAATAATATGCATATACTATCATAACATAAATTTATTACAGCACAGAAATAAGTGTAAGTTTTACAGGTTGTTTGTAAAAAAATAAAAACAAGAACAAAAAATCATGCGTCAAGCATAGATTATGTAACACTTTCCAACGCTTCCAAAATAATTTTACAAATCATTACCGTTTAAAAAGCTGAAAGATAATATCTAAGTAAACAATTTGGAAAACGCATAACATATTTAAAACGTAATTTCAGGAAATTTCAATATATACAATATTCGGAAAAATATCCGAATACTTTTATTCAGCCCTGTATATGATCTATAGATTTGTATATATACTACATAGGGTGCTACATATTAGATTACTTAGGAAACGCGTAGCACAGTTTAAAATTCTCCTTCTGGAGTTTCTGTCAATAAACGGAAATGGGTTCGCAAACTTTTGTGCTGTCCTGTGTATGATCTACAGAATTTATACACACCAAGTAATAGACAAAAAGTGAGTTAAATTTTAAGTCGCGTTCAGCAACTTAAAACGCACTTCCAGGAATTATTGTTAACAGACAGTAGAGAATTCTTTTGTGTATCCCTGTAAATGAACGATGACTGCTATACACACAATATTCTGTAGTAAGCCTCTTGTAATGCACCTTAGTGATATATATAAATTTCAATGCGTTTAAAATAGTGAAACATTATTTAAGTGAACCGCAAACGATTTTTCTCCATAGACGTAACGTAACGGAATTCTTTTGACTGTCCGTGTAAAGTAACAATAAGTGCTATGCACACCCTATTCCATATTAAGCTTTTTGTGATGCACCTTAGTGATATATATCAATTACAGTGTGATTGAAATTGTGTAACATCATTAAAATAAACCGCAAATGATTTTCCCCATAGACCGTAATGTAACAGAATTCTTTTGAGTGTCTCTGTAAAAAAACTATAAGTGCTACACACTTCAATTGAAATAGGGAACATGCTATAAATGACGACAATAACATATAAAAATTGCAGAGCAGTCCGAGCATATTTACGGGAGTTAGAGCACGGACAGACGGCAGACGGCAGACGGCCATACGGCAGACAAACCGAAGTCATAAACACTTTTCAGCTAGGTTGGAAAGTGTTAATAAAAATAGGCTGTCCCAAAAATACATGGACTTTTCGAATATTTTGCACTTAAATTCAAATTTTGTATCCATTCCTTTTAATTATCTTGGAAACATTATCAGGCATGCTTCCGACTAGTGTTTGGAGTATGTGCGGCTGTAAAGAGGACCAACTCTGCTCTACTTGTTGCTGTAATTCCTGAATAGTAGAAAACTGCCAACCATGGGCATACACATCTCATGCTAGTACTCCCCAAAGGTTTTCAATTGGATTCAAGTCTTGGCTGATGGTTGGCCAGTCTATAACAGTCACTTGATTCTGTTTAAACCAAGCTGTGGTTGAGTGGGAGGTGTGAATCGACGCATTGTACTGTTGGAATTTCCAGTACCACCCCCCCCCCCCATAAGATGTTTCCGATTGGAAGTAGATTGCTTTTAAGGACATTTTGATAATCCTTAGAGTACTGTCGACCATTTAGAAAAGTAATATCCGTTGTTCCGTTGAAACAGAATGAGCCCCACTCCATTAGTAAACACCCTCCTTTTTGTCGACTTGTTACAGTAAATTATAAACATTTATAGAATATGTTTCCACTACAACATATTTAATAGTTTTGCTTTGTATTAAAATAAAAAATTTAGTTAGTTTATTTGCGTAATGAATTCGGTGTTTTAAATCCTTGAAGCTTAATTAAGCTACCATTGCTAACATAACAAACTATGATAGATCAAGGCTTGTAATATTTTATTTTATCTTATCTACTTTTACTCCATACCTTCAGTGTCATTTAAAATATTTTACAATCTGTTTATATTATCTATTTTCAAGACATCACACTATACATTACACAAATAGCATGGCAGAAAACCTATATTCTTCTGTATACTTTAAATTATTTCCTTTGTATGGATAAGATATGTTGTTTTGTGTTTTCAAAACGAAACTGAAATGTACTTTGTTCATAAGACGTGACACACACAAAAATCACATTTCTCAAACCTATATTCGCGAGGTTCTTTTCGTCATGCTAATAGTATGCCTAGCCATCAGGGCCCTTCCAATAATTTTTTTTTCCCGTCACTGAAGCAAACACTTAACCATTCATCCGTCCAGTGCATGTGTTTTTTTAGCCCAAAGAACTCGAGCCTTTCTACGGTGCACTTTCAGCATAGTAGGTGTCCGACACATTCTGCGATATTTATGATTTCCGCTTACCTGTATGCGACGGTGAACAGTAGATCTGGAAATAGTAAACACCAAAGTCCTCGCAATTTCACGAACAGACTTCTTTTGGGTTCAAATTGCTGCCAAAATTTCTCTATCTTGTCTTAGAGATGTTTTTCTTGGTCGACATAAACGCTTTTTTGCAATCGTATTGTCACTTTTTGCTGACATTCCATAAATTCCAGATCTGTTACGCTTCATTTGTTTTGCAATATCAGAAACTTTAATATTTTGAGCCTTTAAATGCCAAATTTTAACAATATCAGCAGCAGAGAATTCAACTTTGCAAGGCATTTTCCCACTCTTCGACAATTGAAGAAAGAACAGTGATTTTATATTTCGAAGTGGTTACGTCACACGTACAGAACGCAGAACATGCAATTTTGTCTGATACGGTGGTAATAAAAGAAATTCGTTTCAGTGTTCATATATTTTTGAGACAGCTTATTTTGAATTATATTTTTTACAAACAGTCTGCGATATAAACATAACATTTCTGTGTCGTAATAAACTTATGTTATGATTCCATATGCTAATTATTTTTTTCTTGATTATTGTTTTATTTTCTTAGCTGTTATTTCAAGAAATCGATATAATTTTGAGACGCACCTTAGTAATGAGATTATTTTGTGTGTAATGAACAGATTTGGAAATTTTCATTTTGGGATATTAAACGAAAATTCATTCAGTCAATTGGTTGAAGAATTGTAAAGGTATAATATATAATAGATCACATTTTGGGATATTTTTTAAGCTTAACTCAAGAATTAATTAGAGGAATGTGTTGTCGTTTTCTATACGCATATTGGAACCTTCAAAAAATATATTTCTGGTTTATAGGTTACAATTCCTATTTTTTTTTCGAATATATATTTTTCCTAATTTAATTTTTGAAAAACACACCGAATGCCGGGCAATAAGTAAATAAAAATAAGTGAATATTATTAATGATTTTTCCCTTTGCTCAAGAACTACTGCGACGATTAAATATATATTATTTTTAAGTGGATTTGGCGGTAGCTGTTCCATTATATGTTCGTTTGGCAAAAATAAATAAATAAATAATGCAGCAGTAACGCAATTTCTCAAACAAAAACTTGTAGTTTTTTTTTTTATATAAATAACGTTACTATATAGAAATTGAATTTTCGATAAAATATAATGATCGAAATACATAACAATAACATAACATTCAAAATGCGAATGACATATATATTAAAATTTAATCATAATCTTGGTTTTAAACATAAAATTGTTATCAGTAGAACTTTTATGACATGAATTTTTTAAGACTGTCAGTTATCTTTTCAATTACATCTCTAAACTTATCACGTACTTAAAAATTCATCATATTCGGTTGTCTGCAGAGAATTTATAAAATAAGCCACTTTTCAGCGTTAAATCTTCCATTTTTCTAGCGTAAAATGTGCCTTAGACACATTTTGAGAGAAATGGGATTTTTGTGTGTGTCACGTCTTATGAACAAAATACATTTCAATTTCGTTTTGAAAACACAAAACAACATATCTTATCCATACAAAGGATATACAGAAGAATATATATCTATTATATGTTCGTTTGGCAAAAATAAATAATTAAATAATGCAGCAGTAACGCAATTTCTCAAACAAAAACGTAGTTTTTTTTATATAAATAACGTTACTATATAGAAATTGAATTTTCGATAAAATATAATGATCGAAATACATTTTTTCTGCCATGCTATTTGTGTAATGTATAGTGTGATGTCTTGAAAATAGATAATATAAACAGAGTGTAAAATATTTTAAATGACACTGAAGGTATGGAGTAAAAGTAGATAAGATAAAATAAAATATTATAAGCCTTGATCTATCATAGTTTGTTACGTTAGCAATGGTAGCTTAATTAAGCTTCAAGGATTTAAAACACCGAATTCATTACGCAAATAAATTAATTAAATTTTTTATTTTAATACAAAGCAAAACTATTAAATATGTTGTAGTGGAAAGATATTCTATAAATGTTTATAATTTACTGTAACAACAGATTTTAATTTACTGTAAGGTTTTGAATGCTCTGTAATTCAAGGAATTATTAAGCCCTTTACATTAAATATGTTAATTTACAAGCTGATTAATGTGTTGGTTTCATTGCACGTTCAAAAATATACATCTTTATTGTACTGTATATATGCTAAACAAAATTGCACATTAAGCAAAATATGTCATATACACATTTTGATATATATGGAGTTCTTCTGTATTTCACGTCTCATGAAGAAAATGCATTTCAATTTTCTTTTGAAAACGCATACCAATATATCTTATCCTTACAAAAGAAATAATTTAAAGTATGAGGAAAATATAGATTTTCTGCTATGCTATACGTGCATTATATAGTAAGATTTCTTGTAAATAGATAACACAAACACGCACTATTTCCTTTTAAAAATTACGCAGGAGGTATGGAATAAAAGCCGATAAATTAAACTAAAAAAGTCCTGCCGGCCTGTACCGGTAGGAAAAGGTAGCTTTCATAGCCCATGGCTTTAAAAATTCAACTCAATTTACTCTAACACCCGAAGCTAAAATGCTTGGAACCCGATTATAGGAGATTCCATCCCGGGATTTGTTAACACTGAATTTGAATTCAAATTTCAGCATGAGATTTACAGTATAACAAAAATCAAATTGTTTCAAAATGTCAACCCCCCCCCCTCCTAGAATTTCAAACTGCCATATCTCAGACATTTTTTAAGATAAAACGAAAACAAAAAATGTTCTAGAATCCCTGTATCACGATCTAACACTTAACGGAAACAACTTTTACAATTTATAATTTTTTATAAATCATTTTGCTTAAAAATAATAAATAACTTGCCGCTATTTTGAAACAAGCTGGCGCATGAATTGGCCAACAAACTCGATCAAGACCTTGGTATGTTCTGTGCACATGATCAGCCACATTCATATCGGTTCATAAATACGAGAGTTACAGCATTAAAAAAAAAGAGCAGGGAAGACCGAGCAATGCTCGGTCAAAATTAAATTTGAGTTCAAATATCATGATCCATGACCAAAATGACCCACTAATTGAATTTTCTCGAACATGTGACTTATCCCAACAGTCTTCTCGTGCCCGAAAACCATAGGATGCAAAATTTAGTGTAAATAGTCTGAGCCGTTTTTAAGATAAAATAGCTTGACCCTTAATAACCCATGACCAAAATGACCCACTAATCGAAATTTCTCGAACATGTGACCTAGCCTAATAGTCTTCTTGTTCCCGAAACCTGTAGGGTGCTAAATTTATTTCAAATCCTCTGAACCGTTTTTAAGATAAAATAGCTTGACCCATAATGACCCATGACCAAAATGACCCACTAATTGAATTTTCTCGAACATGTGACCTAGCCCAATGATTTTCGCTTGCCCGAAACTCGTAGGATACAAAATTTAATCAAAATCGGTAGAGCCGTTTTTTTAGATAAAATTGATTTGACCCGCTTTGACCCAAAAATGACCCACTAATCGAAAGTTCTCGAACATGTGACCCAGCCCATAAGTCTTCTCGTGTCCGAAAATAGTCGGATACAAACTTTCGTCAAAATCGTTTGAAACGTTTTTTAGATACAATTAGCTTGACCATGACCCAAAATGACCCAAAATGACCCAAAATGACCCACTAATTGAAGTTTCTCGAACATGTGACCTAGCCCAAATGTTTTCTCGTGCCCGAAAACCATTGGATGCAAAATTTAGTGCAAATTGAGCCGCTTTTTAGATCTTGACCCACAATGACCCAGAAATGACCCACTAATCGAATTTTCTCGGACATGCGACCTAGCCCAATGCTTTTATCGTGCTCGAAACTCGTAGGATACAAAATTTAATCAAAATCGGTAGAGCTGTCTTTTTAGATAAAATTAATTTGACCCGCGTTGACCCAAAAATGACCCACTAATCGAAAGTTCTCGAACGTGTGACCCAGCCCAATTGACTTCTCATGCCCGAAAATGGTCGGATACAAAATTTCGTCAAAATCGTTTGAACCGTTATATATATATATATATATATATATATATATATATATATAACCACCCACAAGATTTGCTCGTATTAAAATATATGATATATGATTGTTTCAAAATCTCAGCCACCCTAGAATTTCAAACTGCCATATCTCAACCATTTTTATAGATATAGTCAAAATAAAAAATGTTCCAGAGTGCTTGTATCACGTTCTAACGCTTAATAGAAATTTTTTTTTCAATTTATAATTTTTTGTACATCTTTTTGAATTTGTAAAAATTAAAAAAAATTTAACTGGCTGCCATTTTGAAACAACATGGCGGATGAGGCTGGCCAACGAACTCGGTCGAGACCTTGGTATGTCCAATACACGTACTCAGTCACATCTGAATCCGTTCATAAATAAGAGAGTTACGGCATGACATATGTCAGACATATATATATATATATATATATACGTATAAATATATATGTATATACAGGGTGATTATAAAAAAAACTATCCCGATATATGAGCCCCTAACTGTCATACCGTTCACAGAAACAGAATGAAATTCTGGCCTAAAGTATTTTGAGGTATGCGTGAAAAACAACAGTTAAATTCTAACAGGTACGGTTACAGTGACAAAATTTCGAAAATTTCAAATGGCAACACCTACTTTTTTTTATTTGAATGTGATCTTCGTAGTGAATAACCATAAAAAGCGTTGGAACGGTACCTGTAGCACGAAAATCGCCGGCGCTACACCGACTAAGAAGAAAAGTGAAAACATCCAATAAAGTACAGAGAAGCAACAGAAAGTAAAACATTTTATTATTCAGTGCTATCCACCATCTGCCGCATGTAAAGTGCCGTCGTGTGTAAAATGGAAAATGTATGAAACACAATAAAATGTTTTGTTTTCTGTTGCTTCTCTGTCCTTATTGGTTGTTTTCACTATTCTTCTTAGTCTGTCTAGCGCTGATGATTTTCGTGCTACAGGTACCGTTCCAACGCTTTTTATGGTTTTTCACTATGAAGATCACATTCCAATAAAAAAAAGTAGGTGTTGCCATTTGAAAATTTCGAAATTTTTTCACTATAACCGTAACTGTTAGAATTTAACTGTTGTCTTTCATATGATTCTTGAACTCATACCTCAAAATACTTTAAACCAAAGTTTCATTCAGTTTCTGTGAACGGTATGATAGTTAGGGGCTCATATATCGGGGTAGTTTTTTTTTATAATCACCCTGTATATAAATCAACATTTTAACGGAGGATGGTTTGGGCATCTTAGAGTCATGATCAGTTAAAATATACCAAACTAGGGGGCCTACCCCCTGCGAGCTACGCTCGCCAACCCCCGCTCAGACTTCGAGGCCTCTAAAAACATGACAGCGTGCTTTATTTTAAAAATATTGGTAAATCTGTAATTGGGTTGCCATGCTTTTAACATTTCAATGGGACATTTTTTGATTATCATGGCCTCATACACAACTGTTGCGACAAATGACGACTGTTTTCGGGATTGATAAGTAAAATCAATTACTACTTGAAAACCAGCTTGTATAAAATGGTTAGGTTTAAATTGTGACTACCTCTCGGACTTTTATAACAACAATCTCTATTCTATTCTTCTTTTGCGTTTAAGGATGAGAAAAATTCCATCTGCTTGTGAATAACATTAAGAACCACGGTATTGAAAAGTACTATGTTATAGACATTTTCAGTAACAGGTTTTAATTTTCTCTCTATTTTAGTGCACCATCATGCATATTTTCATGTTATTTTAAATATGTAAATTATTTTTTTAAATTAATATGTATATACGAATTTTCTAATAATTATATATCATACAAAATTAATTAAATATTTTGTGCATGCATGCCTGCATTTATTCGGCATCAATTGATGAGATATTTAAACAAATTTGCTATCCGCGGTAATTTTACACCATGTTCTGTCACTTGAATATTGTCCACAAGAAAATCGGGTACTTTTCCATTATAGGATCCTTTGCTTTTAGGTTTGGCGTAATTCGAGCTTCAAAAAGGGATAGATTCGTTAATATACATAGATTTGTTGCCAAAAGTTATGAAAATAAACCCAATGAACTTTTGGTGCTTTTCTATTAGGGGTCTTGACGCTTTTTTAAAAAGCTTGGCGGAAAAAACCAAGCAGGATAGAAAACCAAGCAGGATATTTTATTCTTCCGTTCAGTTGGGCAATTATTACTTTATATATTAGTTTCAAATATCCGAATTAATGATTTTATAAATTCGTTTAGTTAAATTTTACAAAAAAATAACAAAATGATATCAATAAATAATAATTACTATTAATTCCTTTTCCTCCCTTTCTTTTGCGTTTACCTAAATGACGTCATTTGGACGAATTTATTCAAAATATTTTCAGTTTATAAATTAAATTAAATGCTGACAGACGATTGAATCCTGACGATAGAAATGTGATTTTTTTTTTTTCAAATTTTTCTGAAAAACATAATTTAATCACAATCTTGTCTTCATTATCGATTGAACTAAAAGATAAATTCAATTTCAATTTGAAAATGACGAATAAAAAGAAATCAATAATCCCTATCGGGATCCTTTTCAATTTGTTTCCCTTTTTTGTCACAAAAAAAACTGAGTAATTAGTTGCCATCATTACAGAAATGTCATTAAAATTAGAAAAAAATTAATATCTCGAAAACTAATTCCAATTTCAAAATTCTATTACCAGTTTCGACATCCACGGATTTTTATGAACAATTGGTATTAATTTCACCATCAAGCGTTTAATATTTTATTAAAAATAGCCTTGAAACATAATCAGTCGTTTAATCAGTCGTTTCATAAAATCGTTTCATAAATTCGTTTCATAAAATCGTTTCACAAATTCGTTTCATTAGGATTTTATATATATAGGGTAGATAAAGATAGAGGCGAAATTTTAAATTCACATATTAATATTTGTCGCAAAGAAACAAGTTACAGCAATGGAAATAAATTTTAGTTAAGCCCCGCTTGGTAAAATACGATATTCACTGAATATCCGATTATGTAACTTTAAAATGCTTTACCTTTAGCGAAAATCCGGCATTTTGTTTAAAGTTTGGCACGATTCGGGATTAAGAAAATGAGATTCGTTGCCAAATTTATGTAAAAAATTATGGAAATAAAACTGATGAACTGTACTTCTTTTTTATAGGGGCTTTGGCAGTCTTAAGAAAGAGCGATTTCATGTCAAATGTTATATATAGACACGGAAAATAAACGGAGGCCAACGAAATAAATTATAGGGCTTTTTTATGTACTTTTCTTGTTCTAAATTATTATTTGTATCATTTATGTATAGAATAAACAAATAGCATCTCAAAGTATACAGGGTTGTTATAATTAAACATCCCCTATAAACACCATCCTACAGCGCAAACGGGTGAACAGAATGCAACAAAAATTGGTATAAGACTATACGGAATTTTGAAAACAAAAATTAGTTCCAAAATGTCCACCAGAGGGCGCCTTTTCCGGAAAAAACATTAAATTTAACACTATAAACGGCCAAAACAGAATCCAGAAACAATATTAACATTTATTGACTATTTTCTGATCACCTTGCCATCGAACCACATTTAGAAAATGTAAGGAAAAATAACAGTACGCTGCTTGAGGAAAAAAATTAAGTTTGCAGAAACAAGAACAGATTGGGACGAAATTGCACAAGAGGAGCAGTTCACTGTTAAAAATTTTAAGCAAAGTGTCCGGTCATTTGACCGTTTATATAGAAAACGGTTACATAACCGTAATTTAACAGTAGTCTGACCATAATATGGGCAATAATATGGTCTAAATAGCGTTAAATAATGGTTATGTAATCGTTTTCTAGAAAAACGGTCAAATGATCGGACAGTTTGCTCCAAAATTTTAACAGTTTTGTTAATCGTGTCCAGGACGATGTAGGGAAAACATGGAGGTAAAATTTATAATATTGGAGGTCATAGTCCTTCACCTGCTGTGACATCCATATAGTCATTCACCTGCAACATTTCAAGTCAATGGACAATATTTTCAACAACAGATCGTAACTGATCAGTTGTGATGTGTTATGGAGGTGATGTGTTATGGTCACATGAACTGTTATGGAGTTCTTTAAGTCATTCAACGTCGCAACACCTCCACGATACACCCAATTTTTAAGTGGCCCCATAACCACAAATCGCTCGGATTTAGATCCGGTGAACAAGCCTTGGATTACGAAATAAGCAACTGATAACACGTTCGTCTGTGAAGTGTTGGAGCAATACCGCCTTCACAGACTCGTGGATATGTAGGGGCGCACCATCCTGCATGAAAATGGTTAATGTAAGGACCCACCTTTGCTGTAGTTGTGGTGCAACAAATGTCTGCAGAATGCCATAGTACCGACGGCCCATAATGGAACATGTGACAGGACCACGTGCAGTTATTTCCTCAAAGAAGAATGTACCAAGGATGAATGTTGCCATGAATCCACACCAGATCTTTGGAGAATGTAGGGAAATTTCGGTGTGCATCCGTGGATTTTCCTGAGCCGAAGTGTAGCAATTGTATGTGTTGACTGTCCCAGTGAGGTATAAATGATTCTTGTCGCTCCACAGAATATTCCAAAGCCATGGCAGATCAACAGTCATTCTGTTGAGAAAACTGACTGCGAATGAGAGACGTTTTGGCTTGTCTTTATCCAACAGTTCTTGGGTATGGTGTATCTTGGATCGGAAGTAGTGCTTTATGTTACTGAGCACTTTTCAGTCGGTGCTGTTATAATAGCCTGTCTGTCAAGAAACTGCACATGCGCTACTGCCCCCAACCTCAGATATCTGTGACTGTGCGGCAACAACTGTCTTGACGGCATCAACAATTACCGGTGTGACAGGTTTACGGTCTCTTTCAGGTTTAACTCCTAATTTCTCCGTCTCTTCAAATATCTTAATCATGGCCCAGATACCTTTAGTAGACATTAGTCCATGCCGTAGATTCTTTATACGAAAAATTCACGAACTGCACAGAAGCATACCCCTTGTTTTCGTAAAACAGCTTCACCAACAACGCACGTTCAACTAAAGATACCGTCATCATTACAGCCGGAAACATCGACATAAAACATGAAAATGTCTGCAAACGTTTTATACCCTAACCTGTTTTGCATAAAGCTTCCTCTTCTTCGTAAGCATGCAAATGTCGGCATTTTTTTTTTTTAGAACTCACAGCTTTTCCCGGTTTTACATTTTATTAATCATAATTCTTGTTCTGGATTGTTAATATTGTTTCTGCATTCCGTTTTGGTCATTTATTGTGTTGAATTTAATGCTTTTCCAGAAAAGGGCTCTCTGGTGGACATTTTGGAACTTTTTTTTTCGAATTTCCGTGAGCGCATCTCGTGTATAGTCAATATACCAAATTTCGTTGCATTCTGTTCACCCGTTTGCGCTGTAGGATGCTGTAAATAAGGGAAGTTTAATTATAACCAACCTGTATATTAAATGATGCAAATATTGAACAAAATGGTTGTCCATTTGTTACATTAATAGTTACATCACAAACATATAACATTATAATCAGATTTTTTAAATGTAAATAAAAGTTGTCAGAAAATGATTTTGAAACTTTTGTTTTTCTCGCTAAATTGAAACTTCCCATTTTATCTATCGTGCCCTGGCCTTATAATAAAAAAGTACCTGATAACCAATTATGTGTGTATATGTGTGTATTAAAAATACTTCTGAATAAACGGATTGGATTAATTATCTCTGATAGTATATACTAACAGATGAACCTCAGATATTCCTTTATCTAAGAGATTAACGGCTTTTGTATGTTAATAAAAGGTACTTTTATGCTAGCCGGGCTCAAACCTCACCAATACCACTTTTTCTCTCGAAAAACAGCTTTTAGTTTTCGCTTTTGTAAATTAAAACTGTACTTTGATATTGAAATAAAATGTTTTGCTTTATGGTATATTTATTATGTTTGAAATTGTTTTTGTTTGATATTAATAATTCTGTGTTCATTCAGACTAATCAGTTTGACGCAATACTTAGTAAAAATTAAAGACGCTGTAATTAACTATATCTCATCAAAAACAACTCGTTGTAAATGATCTCGCCAAGCCACAAACCTAAAACGTCAGTCATAAAAAAAGTGCATACTCCGAATCCCGTGTAAAAATCTATCACCACTCATAATGTTTCCAAAGGACTCGGAGTGAGGTACAGTATGTGAAAACTGCTTGGCGACCTGCAGGCTTTTATAATGTTTGCGTTTCCTGCAATTACATTTGACTATATTATTTTTATTTTATTTTATTTTATTTTATTTTATTTTATTTATTTATTTATTTATTTTGCTCCCTATAAAATTGTAAAAAATTGAAGCTTCTGTGTTTACATGTCCTTTCTTATTTATGAGCTTGAAAAATCAATTTGTTGATTCTATTTACCGTTATTTAAACCAGAAACACCACTCTTACGAAGAGGATTTTTAAGTAAACATGTAAAGATTTTGAGTTTGTAATGCATATATATATATATATATATATATATATATATATATATATATATATATATATATATATATATATATATATATATATATATATATATATATATATATATATATATATATATATATATATATATAAATATATATATATATATATATATATATATAATGTTCATACGCATATTAATAACAATGCACCTTATAATAAACGTTAACTAAATTGAGATATATTGCAGTAATTCTAGCATAAGCGGAATCGCATAGAACTGTAGAAAAATCCGTTCTGACAGTTCTTTCGCATACAAACATATTTATAAAAGTAATATAACAAAAATAAAAAAAATATTTTTTCGATTTTCAAAATTGATATACTGCATATATTATAAAAGCCTGCAGGTCGCCAAGCAGTTTTCACATACTGTAACTCAATCCGAGCCCTTTGGAAACATTATGAGTGGTGATAGATTTTTACATGGGACTCGGAGTATGCACTTCTATATCGTTTCTTTTTATGTGATATCACTTCTTTTTATGACTGATGTTTTAGGTTTGTGGCTTGGCGGGATTATTACAACGAGTTGTTTTTGATGAGATATCACTCCTTTTTGTAAGGTACTTAATTTCAATTATACAGATTCTATTTTTATTCACAAAAGAAAAGATAAAAGAAAGATGATAGGGGCAAAAAAAAAATAATATCAGTGATGTACAGAATTATACATCAGAATTATACAATTTATTGAGTGACTTATTCCAATGTACAAGTCGCTACCATAGCAACGGGGAAACTTTTATATTGATTTCCTTACATTGTATTCATCAGATTATTTATGACATGTTTATTTCCCTTTTTCTTTTGTTTATATCTCTCTTCCGTTTATATACATTCAAAATACAAAAAATTAGAAAATTTTACAGTAGTTTACAAGCTAATTAAAATACTGCAGTTTCAGAAAAATGTGGAAAAATAAGAAGCACTTTTTTATTTCGGCCAATATAAGTTTATGGAGCATACTTTACCGAGAATAATAAATTTTTTTTTTATCTACGAACCATTGTCTACGAACCACAAGGATTTGTATACTAATATATTAAATATTATTTTTGAAAAGTACTGAGAACCTTAAAAGATTTTTATTTGTTAAATTTTTTAACTCAACGTTTCGAGAATCGGAAAAATATAAGATTCGCATCGTTTGCAAAAGTATAAAAAACTGTGTTAAAGTGATTTAAAAAGAAAAACTGTTCGTAGAGGATGACATGTATTCCAAAATTTTGTGTAATTTTGTAAATATACCGCAAAGACTAAAGCGTTTACATAATGAACCGTTTAAAAAATGTAAATTTTTATTAAAATTTAACCGTAAACCGAACAGTCTGTAACCGATCAGCTATTGTATACGAAATTTAGCATTTTAAATTTTTATGGGGAATTTAAGAAGTTATTTCATTTTCATTGTGCTCTAGGCCCGTTTTTAGAGTTTAAGTTCGTCATAGCCGGAAATTCGATGAACGGCAAATATTTAAACGCAAAACTTCTAATCTTGGGGTAGCAACATTTTTACATTCTATTTCTCAGCGCATGAATGTAAAGTTGGAATTTTGTAATCGTTATTTCAATTAATTCCTGATACGCTAGAATTATATATTTATAAATAAACACAGTTTTTTTAATCGATAAAAATACTATATTTTAATAGGTTTAGAGCTTCAGATTACCATAACTTCAGGTTACCTTGCTTTCAGGCAGATAAAATGAACTCGTATTAAATTTTAAAGCAATATAATAAAACCTTTCAGAGATTGAAAGAATATAAAATCATTAAAATACATCTCACTCAGTAAATATACATCGGTTGTAATGTAATCAGGATCTTTTTTCAGGAGCTTTTACTATGCGTTTTACTATTGTTTTTCCTCTGTGTTAAGTACAGGAATCAAGTACTTCAAAGTAAAAATTTGCCAATTACACAACAATTTAGTCTTATTAAAAAATCTTTTGAGTTACCCTGTAAACGAACAGTAAATTCTACAATTCTGTTTTACATTAGGAAGCTAACTTAGGTCATTCGTAGTAACATATTTTAACATCATACGCATACGTTCTTTTTGAAAAGAGTTAGACCATTTAATATTTCTTTGCTTCGTCTTAAGTATAGGAATAAATCACTTTAAAGTGGTATACATAAAAAACTAATTAATATTTTTACACGAAATATTAAACATTCGAATTACTCATAAAAACAATTCAAATGCTGCGAACCACGTAAAAATCGGATATTTGCACAACTCTTTAGCCCTATATCAAAAAATCTTTTGTGGGACCCTGTAAATGAACCTTAAATGTTACTATTTTTTTATAATAGGAATCTTACTTAGGTCGACTGTAATAACATATCTTAATATCATGTGTATACGACCATTCCTAAAACAGTTGGGTCATTTATTACTTTTTCATCTATGTTAAGTATAGGAATCAATAACTTTAAATTGATATAAATCAAAAACTAATTAATATTTTTACATGAAACTTACAAAGGTTTAAACTACTCATAAATACAATTCAAATGACGCAAACTGCGTAAAAATCCGATAATTACACATTGCTGTAGCCCTGTCAACAGTATTTTGCTTTATGTTAAGTATAGGAATCAATAGCTTTAAACTGATATAAGTCAAAAACTAATTAATATTTTTATATGAAACGTACAAAGGTTTGAACTACTCATAAAAGCAATTCAAATGACGTAAACCGCGTAAAAATCCGATAATTACACATTGTTGTAGCCCTGTCAACAGTTTTTGGTCTGAACAAGATTTAAAAAGTGCAAAAAACAGCACTTTTAAAATCACATTTACTGAAAAGCTATTCGTCGGATTTTGCTTTACTTTTGATTTCTTAGTCACGTGGCACGCCCCATTCCATAGAATCAAGAATTTTGTTTCTATCATAAATAGAACGCGAGATATAGATGTGTCAAAAACCCGTTTTGTCCCGTCCGCAAAATATAAACTAGACAGAGTGCTAAAAATTTTTTGTAAAATCGTCTGGCATCCATTGGCGGAAATTACTTTCATTTACGGTTCAATGCATTGCTGTTTCATATGCTTGGCGAGAAACTCTGTCGAGTTTCTATGAAAATTTTTGTAAAATCGTTTGGCATCCATTGGCGGAAATTACTTTCATTTACGGTTCAATGCATTGCTGTTTCATATGCTTGGCGAGAAACTCTGTCGAGTTTCTATGATGTTATGTATTTACATTTATAAATCGGTATATTTGGTAAGAATTTTTATTCAATTATCAAAAACGTTTCTCGCAACCTAATATTGCATATCACATAAGATATGCACAAAATATACAGATTAACTACAATATTTTTATTATGAACCTTCCTTTTTACGATCCGAAATTTTTTTGACTATAATTCCTTTTTCTATTGCAAATGTAAACGCATCACGTTCGGAAATTTTCATCACTGTAATGGAAAGAATTTATGATAATACTCAGTTTCGAAATGTACCGTCAAATCTTCTCTTTATCGACATACATTTTGAAAGAAATAGAATTCTTTTGTGTACCACCTCTGATGAAATTGCATTTCAGTAACACAAAATAACGATGTAAAAATTTTCTACACTGTTACAAATATCTTGAAAATTTACCTCCGTTTTTAAAAGCTGTCTATTTTCTGACCAATGAGAACGCTACAAGGGCGTTTATGTCGCATTCTCATTGGTCAGAAAATAGATAGACTTTAAAAATAGAGGTAACCAGTGTATGCTAAAAATAGTAATAATAATTTTAATTATGCAGGTACATAAATGTTTTCCATTCTGTTTTACTCGCTAGTTGCTTTAACTTGTTACTATTGCAACTATTACTTAATTAGTTGCTTCAAGTTGCTTTCATTTTTTGTTAAAAAATACTCCATATCAATATAACGTACAGTAAAAAAAATTGTGAATGTCATTTATGTTTTCCGTTATATTTTTAACAATTCAATTCTGTGCAATAAGTGAAAATAAAATAAAATTAATGTTAAACATATATTTTTTCCTTTTTTAGTACGATTGCAAGCAAGTTTTGTATTAAGAAAGAGCTTTCATTTTATTTTAAAAATGACTTTTTATCAATTAACTTACACTATAAAAAATTATGACTTTCATTTATGTTTACCAATACCTAACGTATCACGTTGCCTAACATATTACTAAACATAACACGTTCTAAAAAAATTCATCGCATTTAGTATTCTATGTAAAGTCTATCAAAGAAGTCAGTATTCAAACAGCGGTTAAATTTTTCATTTTGAAAGGAAGAAATATGTCTTACACATATTTTTACAGAAACAGAAATTTTCAGGGTGTCAGCTACTAAAAACAAAATGCATTTCCATTTTGTCTTTTGAAAACACAATGCAACATGTCTTGTTTATATAATAGATATAGCTTAAAATATGCAAAACACATTGTTTCTACCATACAAAAGTATTAATAATATACAGGGTGTTTAAAAAATGACCGGTATATTTGAAAAATCAATAAAAACTAAACGGGCAGCGATAGAAATACACCGTTTGTTGCAATATGCTTGGGACAACAGTAAATTTTCAGGCAGACAAACTTTCGAAATTAGTTACGAGGCCCAACAACAGATGTCGCTGCAGGCGATTTGAAAGATATAGAAGAAAACGGAGTCTGTGAGTTCGCCATTCTGTAAGTGGCCTTTCTGCTCTAAGCGTGTGCTGTTCACAGATTTCAAGTTTTCTGTGAAATAATGGTTTATTCCTTAGAACAGAGGATTTTTCTGGTGTTAGAATTCCACCGCCTATAACACAGTGTTGTTGCAACAAGTCGAAGTTTTCAACGGAATTTTAATGTAATCAAAGGACTGAAAAGCGATACAATAGGGGATCTGTTTGAAAAATTTCAACGGACTGGGAGCGTGAAGGATGAACGTGCTGGAAAGGTAGGCCGACCACGTACGGCAACCACAGAGGGCAATGCTCAGCTTGTGCAGCAAGTGATCCAACAGCGGCCTCAGGTTTCCATTCGCCATGTTGCAGCTGCGGTCCAAATGAAGCCAACGTCCACGTATCGTCTCATGCGCCGGAGATTTTTCCAGACTGCACCGCCAGCTGTTGTTGAAAATTGTTACTAATTTCGAAAGTTTGTCTGCCTGAAAATTTACTGTTGTCCCAAGCATATTGCAACAAACAATGTATTTCTATCGCTGTCCGTTTAGTTTTTATTGATTTTTCAAATATACCGGTCATTTTTAAAACAACCTGTATATTGCATGGAAGCGTAGGAAGATTAATAAACAGATAATAAAACTCTGTGAAAGACTACAGAAAATTGGAAATAAACGCTAAGATATATACAGGGTGGTCCTAAAATATATGTCAAAAATGTAAAGGTAGGTATAGGGCATATTTCGTATAGGAATGTGGGTGCGGAAATCCAGTGTTGAGGCAGTAGAGTGCGTTGTTGAGTTCGGCGAATGAAAGCATTTTGCTGGCTTGAATCGTTATTTCCTGCATGGATTTCGAGAAACATGCATCGTTAAACCAATGCGAAGCTTTCGGACATGCATTTAATGTATGGAACTGCGCAAGGAAATGGGGTGGCTGCTCAAAGGATGGGCACGTACAACGACTCTCGACTCTGTCAAAGGACTACTGTGCGTAATACTTCTTCGTCTACTGCAGGAATTCTGCTATATCTCCCAGTGCCCGTATTACGCCTGGAAGCATAAAACGATCCACTCGTGCACAAAACCCTATGAAGATGTTCAAATGTTTGGCGATCTCGCAGATTCCTATTCGGGAATAGTTCCCTTTGAGCAGCCGCTACATTTTCTTGCATAGCATCATACATGAAATGCATTTCGGCAAGCTTCACATTCATGTAACGATGGTTGTTCCTCAAAATCCGTGCGGAGAATGACGATTCAAGCCAGCGACGCGCTTTCATCCGCCGAACCCAACAGCGCCCTCTACTGCCTTAACGCTTGATTTCCTCACCCACATTCCTATAAGAAATCTGCTTATTTAGGTCCCCTCTACCTACCTTTACATTTTTGACATATATTTTAGGACCACCCTGTATATGTGAGTGTGTGTGTAATAATAAAAAAAATTCGCCCTTTTTCCTTAATTAATTTATGCCAAATTCTTAGAATTCTTTGCTGTCTTTTAAACATATCTTAAATCTAAATTATATTTTTATTCCATATCTTTAATCAATATATACTTTTAATTCTTATTCTAAAATATCTTAATCCGGTAAAAGCTACACGTATTTGTAAAAACACTTAATTTATTTCTTCTTTTAAAAAATTAATTATTTTTATTTCTATTGAACGTCTCTTAGTATCATTTTTATTTTAATTAATATTATCGTTAGATATCCCATAATTCATTTCGGGCTCGCGTCTTACTTACTCACATCAAAATTATTCCGTATATAGTAATAAGTTCCACGGTTTTGCAAGCAGCTTATTGGCTATTCTTCATCTGCATTAGCGAAAATATTCATAAGCTCGTTACCTTTAAAACACGGTTACACAGGCTCGGAGCTCAAAATTTGTTCGTTTTTCCAACTGCCAAATAAATCCACGTCACCTGGAGAACATTTTTCGAATTGATGTAATTTCGCTAATAATTTTAACATCTTTATGCTGTTCCTATGGCGTAACACCCCTTAGCTATGATTTCTGAACTTGCTCTTTAGTGGAATCGCCTTTAATTAATATAGTGTCAATAAAAGAATTGATACTGATTCATCATCTTATTATTTCTACGGGAAACACATCATGTTTTTCTGAACCATCGTCTTGCATTTGGAACCATCGACTGCTATATTGTTTTACGGGGTCCTCGAGTGCCGCAATTGATATAGTCATTATGAAATGCCATTCTTTACACACACACACACACACACACACATATATATATATATATATGTGTGTGTGTGTGTTTGTGTGTGTGTGTGTGAAATGTGGCATTTCACAATTAAGAGATCGAATGAGCAGTATAAATATAGTAGTGGCCGTCGTAGCAGTCATGATTCCACAGACGAGACGATGGTTATTTAAACATGGAGTTTTCCCGTCGAAAATAAAAGATGAGTAGTAGAGAGCAGTTCTTTATTGGCACTATACTAAAATAATAATGAATTCCACTTAGTAAAAATTCAGAGTTCATATCTGACAGCATGTAGGTGTTAAAGAATTAGAAATATTACACCATTTTGATAAAATTCCTCCTCCAGGTGACGTGCTTGTTATTAGCAGTAAGAAAAGCGTACAGAATATGCTCTCCAAGCCGGCGCAACCCGTTTTAAAGGTAAAGAGCGAATGATTATTTTTGCAATGCAGGGGATGAATGAGCCAATAAGAAGCTTGCAAAGCCAGGGAACTTATTACTGTCTCCGGTATAATTTTGAGGTGAAACGGAAGATGCGGGAGCCGAAAGGATTATGGGATATCGAATGATAATTTTAATAAAAATACAAATGATATTAAGAGACGTTCTAAAGAAATAAAATTTGAATGTTTCAAAAAAAGAAATAAATTAAGGTTTTTACAAATACGTGTAGCTTTTAACATATTAAGGTTTTTAGAATGATAATTAAAAGAATATTTTAATTAAGCTATGGAATAAAAATATAAATTAGATTTAAGAGATATTTTAAAAGACAGGGGAAAAATTTAGAATTGTAAGAATTTGGAATAAATTAATTATGGAAAAATGACGAATTTTTTTTAAATTACATATATATATATATGATTAGCAAATTCATTAATTGATTTTGGTAAATTGTTATTGGCATCTAAAAAGGCAGTTTAATTAGTCTTAACATGTTTGTCACGTAGATTAATTTAAATAAATTAGTTAAATTTGGCATTTGGATAGTGATCAAAATTATTAAATACGTTTGACCAACAATTTCGGACATATTTTTTGCCTTATATTATCGCAGAAAAATCTTACGAACTCTACGCTTAAACACGGAAATTTTTTCGATCTGAAGAAAAACATATTGAACACTAAACAAATCTGAAACACTGCTGCCAAACGCATTGGAAAATCCAAGCAGTGTACGCAATTTGGTAGTAGAATATACGTGATATTCAGTTAATTCATAAAAATTTCAAAGCTATTCATTACATTTTATAAATAATCAGTATTCACCAAAATTAAAATGTGAAATTAAATATGGCACGAAATAATACATCATTAACAAATGATTTCATACATAATGCTTTCAGAATTATATATTTATCATACCATTAACTAATAAAACTTAAATAAAATTTAAATCATATTTAACCACAATATTTTTACTAGAATTTGTTTTATAACAGGAAATTTTAATACAACTCTAACACTCTTAATTATATATTAGGGGACTAAATTCAAAACTTTCCAATTGTATAACATACCAGCCGGTATCCAAAACATAGGTGAAGGTAACATTTAATTGAAGTCTAATTGATTTTTACTTTCTTCCAGCTTTACAAGAGGAAAGTATTGGATTCATGAAAATCGACTTCCGGTTTTTAACGAATTTATACGTTTTAGAAGGTTCTGAACATGATTTGACTGGTTTTTGAAAAACTCTGTCTGTGAGTCTGTGACTCTATCAGTCTGTCTGTGAGTCTGTCTGTATGTATGTTTTGTGAGTGTTCTATCTCAAGATATAATGCACGAAATTTAATAAAACTATATATTCATTTAGTCCCTGATATAGATTGGTGCCGATTAGTTTTTGGTGAAAATTGCCCACTAGGTGGCGGTGCTATGTTTCATTTTTCACGATTTCTGCAATAGCTCTATCTCAAGAGCTAATACACTTATTTTCATCAAACATCAGATTCCTGTAGAACTTGACATAAATAGACGCTGATTACGTTCTGGTGTAGATATCCCAACAGGAGGCGCTGCTATACAACTTTTTTCATTATTTTTACGATAGCTATATCTCAGGAACTAATGCACATAATTTGATCAAACTTAAGATTCTGTTAGATCTTGACATAAATAGATGTTGATTACGTTTTGGTGTAACCCAAGAGTAAATGTAATGACTTAATTACATCAGCTCATGTAATAAATATCACTGTAATACATGTAATAAATATCAGTTAGTCACTGCCGTTCTACTTTTTTCATGATTTTCCCGATAGCTATATCTCTAGAACTAATGCTCAGAATTTAATTAACCTTAATTAGACGTTGACATAAATTGTTGTTGATTAGGCCCTGTATATTTCTTAACTTATACATTGCGTATAACTTGCTGACACAATTAAAACTCCTCTTGTTGGCAGTGAATAAGATGGCAAAATCTCGTTCCAATATTTGGATCTATAGTTCAACACTTCATAAAATTTTGGAACGAGATGTCACCATAATATGATTGCAGTTATTGCAGCTCCAAAATCTGGTTCAACCCAGCACAAAATTTTTAAAAGTGTACTTGAAATATTTTTATTATTATTTTAAAAAATTGAATAACACAGATGTAGGTACTAAACTGTGTTAATTATAGTGAAAAATGTACTTTAAAACTAATAAAAAATTCCGATTGAACGCGATTTCTATTATTGAATCTGGGATGAAAAATATTTAATACCAGGTTCATACTTACACTCTAAAAACGACATTTTCGAAACTGAGCAAAAAATACTCAAATGTGATATGTCGCATAGTCAAAAATGTCTCCGAATCAAAATTACTCAAGTTGGAAACATGTATATACTCATTTCTGAAAACATGCACTCACTCAAGAATAAAACATTCATGTGATCATATTTGAGTATGTTCATGTTTCAAAAAACAGTAAACAACAGCTAGAAAAGAAAAAAAAAACGCTAGTGCTGCCATATCTGGTTCTATTTACGTTTATGGGAGGAGAAACTAAATTTTCGCTTTTACCCAGAGCCAGCATCGAACCCGAGACTCACTAATTACAACTCCGATGCCTTATCCACTTCGCCTATCAGATCACATGAGTGGGATATTTTAAATGAAAGTCATCGAATGATTTGTACGCATGTTGGTAATTTTATAGGATTCATTAATTTGTTGCTGAGAAAATTGGAAATTTTTAACGGAATTTCGGATAGATTTGGTCAATTTGAGATGGTGGTTAAAATTGTACAACTTTATTATTTATATGGGGAAGGAGAGATATGAATTATACAAATTTCAATTCGAATGATATCAGTATATTTCTTAAATGAAAAAGGGCTCCCTGTATGAACTGACTTCTATGTGCGCAATTTTGTGTATTGCCATGTTTCAAAAATGAATTTGAACTGATTCTAATCATTTTTGGGTATGTCCATGTTTCAAAAAAGAGTATGAACTGACCTCTATGTGAACTGTTCTTAATATGTCCATGTTTCAATATTCTGAGTGTATTTCTGGTATTTCAGAATTGAAAGCATTGGGCTGTCACATTTGAAACAAAAAGTTTCAAAACAAAATGAAAACATCGATTTACTCAGATTTGAAAGTATCATTTTTTTCAGTGTATTGAGCAGTTTTTCAGGTTTATATTATTTTTACAGAATGCAGACTGAACTGTAGTTATCTGACAAGTGGTTTCTATTTGAGTTTGCGTTATTCATTTGTGAAATTAATGACTAACATATACAAATAGATGGATTTATTTTAATCGCAAATGCTTTTTTTAAGTTACCATCTATTTATCATTCAGTATTTTATTTATAATGTCTTTCTCTTAAAGATAATTTCCAAATCTTGTGTTAGTGTGTATAAATGTTTGAGCCCATATATTGAATTAGCTTGGAATTCAATAAGCTACAATTAAAATTCTTCAATTCTGATCGATCAGTTTTAGACAAACCAAGATTTTTTAAATTAGTGTGTTGTCACTATATCTTAATGTAGAATCTCAAGTAAAACCGTGCGAAAAATATTCTCCACGTGACACTTATGCATAAGTGCGACTGTGCCAATAAGGACACTTTTAGCGTCTGTGCCATAAGTGTCACAGCCAGAACAAACGACCTTCACCGTCCTTGGTCTATACTATATGAATTATTGAGTTTTTATAGCTTTTGTGACTTTTGGATCCTGTATGCGTTCTTACACAGTAAAAAAATCTGTTAATTTTATAGAAAAAAATTGTCACCCAGGACGACAGACTGTTTGTTTTTCGGAATTAATCTGTATTTATTACAAACATTCTGTAATTTTAACAGATTTTGCCCGTATTTACGTTTAAATTTCAGATTACATGCGTAAAATAAATAGTTTTTTTACTGGCGTCCTACACTGACATTTTTTTCTGTAACATCAACAGATTTATTTTTAAAGTGTACAAAGTATAGAAAAATACTTTTTGTGTACATGATAATATGTTCAGAGATGATATGAGTCAGACAATATGTTTTTTTTCCTGCATACTTTAAACTATTTCTTTTCTATGTGTATGATCAGTTGTTTTGCGCTTCTAAAATAAAATTGAAATCCATTTCGTTCATGAGACGTGACACCATGAAGATTCGTATTTCTGTAAAGAAATGTGTAAGACACATTTTCCCCGACAAAATAGGAGATTTAACGGTTGTTCGAAAACTGACTTATTTGATAAGTTCTTTTCGGAATACCGATTGTGATGAAAATTTTAGAACGTGGTATGTTTAGAATAGTAATGGATCAAATGACAGATAGCCATAAATATTTCATATCGTAAAAGCAATGTTTATAAAAATATGTGGTTAACTCAAAGATTTTGCTTAAATTTTAATGTTACGTTGCATGAGGAACTTTTAATCCTAAATATTTATTATGAGGTAATATAATTTATGATAAAATATTATTTCATACCAGATTTATTTTCTGATTTATAAATTTGTAAACAATAGGATAACTAGTCGGGTGTGCCAATCCAAAATCTTTCTTCTATGTCATACAAGTTTCATTAGCCTCGGGTTTCACATACACTAAAAACAAATCAGCACCAATTTATATCAATGTTTAGCTGAATCGGAAGTTTCATGAAATACTTTGCATTAGTTTTTGAGATACATATATTATAAAATTCATGAAAAAACTAGCATAGCAACGCCATCTGTTAGGCTATTTACACCAAAACATCACCAGCATCTATTTATGTCAAGGTCTAGTAGAATTTGAAGTTTGATAAAATTCTGTGTATTAGATTTTTAGATATAGCTATCGTGAAAATCATGAAAAAAGTACCATAGCAGCGTCACCTGTTAGGCTATTTACACAATGTAGTCGCCGTCTATATATATGTACAGCTCTAACTGAATCTGAAGTTTTATTAAATTCCGTGCATTAGTTCTTGAGACGCCCACAAAATTTTTGTCGCATATAGACACACACAGACAGACATTTTCTAAAAACAGTCAAATCGTGTTCAGGACCTTCTAAAACGTATAAATCCATCGAAATCCGGAAATCGAAAATTTTCACGATTTCAATACTTTTTTGTAAAGATAGGAGGAAATAATAATAATATATTAAAGCATCTTTGTGTATTGCGTTATGCTAAAACTTCCTTGTACATTTACCAACATACATAAAATGTTCGCATGTTATAATATTCCACTTAAGTTATAAATAAAATACCATTATTATTTTAAATAATAAGAACATTACCAAATTCAAAACCATACATATTGCATAAAACAGCAATTTTTTAAAATTTTCTGTAAACTTAGCTACTAGAAAATTGTAAACGTGTTTAATTAATGTAAATTACATTTGAAATATTTATGGAAAATTGAATATTGGTAGCTCGGTAAGTTAAATTTATAATACTTTCAAAAATAGTCTATTACTGTAAAGTATTTAATTGCTTCGTCTTAGATTTAAAAACAAAATTTCTTTTATTCATGAACATTAATAATCTCGGCAAGCACTTTAAGCTATTTTTAAGTGTTAACAACAAATTATAAAATGCTAATGCATGATTTCTCTGATTGAATTTTAATTTATAATGCTAGCTTTTATAGTACATTATGTTTTAATTTGCCTTATTGTGTTTTATTTTTATTTCTTCAGCGACATTCTGAAATCTTACTATTCGTATATAACTGTCAATATATTCAAACAACATACAATTTTGTTTTTGTAAGGTGCATACAAAAGTATGTTTATCTTGAAAAGTCTAAGGGATGAAGCTAGAATTGTGTACACGTGTCTACCTATAGTAAATGGACATATTGCTATCATATAAGTACTTTAAGCACCCCAATAGCGAAATTTGAAAGTTATCGACCCTATCTTAATACTATCAGTGATAGCGAATAAATTCAATCACAAAGGTGTTGCGCATACTCGAGTTAGTTTGAAGTGACTTCTAACATGTAAAAGTAACTTTATTAAAAACTCTATAATGTTACTTTTTCGATAATTAATCGCGTGTAGAATCGCGAATTGCAAGAACACATCGTTTGTAGAATCGCAAGAACAAATCGTTTGTAGAATCGCAAGAATACATCGCTTGTAGAATCGCAAGAACACATCGCTAGTAGAAGTGCGACATTATTAGACAGACGCATAATTACTAATACTTCCAATACATTTAAGCAAGGTACAATTTATTAGAAAATCATATTAAATATTTAGAAAAGTAAATTTTATTTAGAAAATCAAATTAAGTAGCCTCAGTATTTCCAACATTGGCCGCAATACACCTGCAAACACATGCACCCACATACAATGCTACAGATGGTGCTAGAGTTATCCGTTCAAAATTTATTTCAGGATAATTGAAATTTCTTATGCATCTTGTATACAACTATAATGTTGCAAAATATATATTTTCTCTTGTACACTTTGTATTATTTCTTTTGTTTGGATAAGATATATTCTTTTGTGTTTCGAAAAGAAAATTGAAATGCATTTTGTTCATGAGACGTGACACCCTGGAAAATTCTATTTCGATAAAGAAGTGTGTGTAAGACAAATTTTACTCTGGTAAAATGGAAGATTTAACGGTTGTTCGAAAATTGACTTATTTGATAAATTCTTCGTAGAATGCTGAAGGTGATAAAATTTTCAGAACGTGATATGATGATAAATAAAAAAGGATTGTGGCAACACCTGATCAACAATTTTCACATTAATGGAATTTTTATTAACGTTTAAATATCACACAATTTTAATTTTTACACTGTTTAAAAAGGAAAAAAAATGTTTTTTTTCCTCCAAATGCAGTTTGTCTGATAATTTTACTGAGTTTTATGATTTTTAAAATAATTTTCAATGATGATTGGCGCATTTTTATTTGAAATAACATAAATTGTTCAGCATTTATTTCCGGTTAATATTCCATAATAAAATAAAAAAATCACTAAAATATGAATAAATAAATAAAACACATATTTAAAAGAGCTATGGGTTTAAACACTAATATAATCCGAATTTAAAAGAGTTGCAATAAATAGTGAAATGGCGATTTCCTTGGCTATATCAGGGACTAAATGAATATATAGTTTTATTAAATTTCGTGCATTATTTCTTGATATAGACCACTCACAAAACATACAGACAGACAGACAGACTGATAGCGTCACAGACTCACAGACAGACTTTTTCAAAAAACAGTCAAATCATGTTCAGGACCTTCTAAAATGTATAAATTCGTTGAAAACCGGAAGTCGATAATTTTCATAAATCCAATACTTTCTTTTTGTAAAGCTGGAAGAAAGTAAAAATCAATTAGACTTCAATTAAATGTTACCTTCACCTATGTTTTGGATACCGGCTGGTATGTTATACAATTGGGAAGTTTCGAATTTGGTCCCCTAATACATAATTAAGAGTGTTAGAGTTGCATAGGTGCCAACCTCTCATTAATATTCAGTAATATACGGGTTAATTTGACCCAGTTTAACAACGCTTCAAACCAGGAAAATTATTGGATGAATTTTTATTTATTCAATTTCAGGTTTCTACGTGGTATTTATTTAATTTCATTTCTTAAAGAAATATCTGGTGGGAAACGTGTTAAACCTGGGTCAAATTAATCCGCATATTACGGAATATTAATGAGAGGTTGGCACCTATGGAGTTGTATTAAAATTTCCTGTTATAAAATAAATTCTAGTAAAAATATTGTGGTTAAATATAATTTAATTTTTATTTAAGTTTTATTTAAGTTTTATTAGTGAATGGTATAATAAATATATAATTCTAAAAGCATTATGTATGAAATCATTTGTTAATGATGTATTATTTCGTGCCATATTTAATTTCACATTTTAATTTTGGTGAATACAGATTACTGATAAAATGTAATGAATAGCTTTGAAATTTTTATGAATTAACTGAATATCAAGTATATTTTACTACCAAATTGCGTACACTGCTTGGATTTTCCAATGCGTTTGGCAGCAGTGTTTCAGATTTGTTTAGTGTTCAATATGTTTTTATTCAGATTGAAAAACTTTCCGTGTTTAAGCGTAGAGTTCGTAAGATTTTTCTGCAATAATATAAGGCAAAAAATATATCCGAAATTGTTGGTCAAACGTATTTAATAATTTTGATCACTATCCAAATGCGAAATTTAACTAATTTATTTAAATTAATATTTAAATTAATCTACGTGACAAACATGTTAAGACTAATTAAACTACCTTTTTAGATGCCAATAACAATTTACCAAAATCAATTAATGAATTTGTTAATCATATATATATATATATATATATATATATATATATATATATATATATGTAATAATAAAAAAAAAATCGCCATTTTTCCATAATTAATTTATTCCAAATTCTTACAATTCTAAATTTTTCCGTGTCTTTTAAAATATCTCTTAAATCTAATTTATATTTTTATTCCATAGCTTAATCAAAATATTCTTTTAATTATCATTCTAAAATGTATATGGAGGACGTTAACCCATTCGGGACCATGGGTGCATATATGCACCTCAAAAAGAATTTACATAATTTGTTTTAGGCACCAGTAAACAAATAAAAGCAATATTTTCTTTCTCCAATTAGAGCATTTTTTTGATAGTTTAAGTAAAGGTAGCTTTATTTTTTTTTAAAGTGGTGCCAACCGAATAAAATTTGTGCAAAAGCCCGAAGGGGCTAAGATAACATAAATAAATGATAATCCAGGCCTAGAAATTTATTTTTTGCACAGAGAAGAACCGTGTCTCTCTACACTTATTCATTCAAATATAGTAGGTTTTACATAATAGCACAAACATTTTTATGAAAGAATAAGTATAATTGCCGCCAACAAGCGGAGTTTCACTTCTGTCAGCAATTTATTCGCTGGCGCAGTGCAGTTCAGAAATAACGTTTACAAATGTGATATTTGATAGATGCTATTAGTTAAAATATCTGGTCAGATGTTGCAGCTTACTATACATAGCATCGAAAACGATTTCTACCGTAAAATCTATCACACAATGCTTAATAAGCAACAGTTAGCAGCTATGGAACCATTATAGTGTTAACTTTCCGTAACAAATACAGCATAGTAGTAATTTGTTTCTGCTATAAAAAACCCATTATTGTCTTTCTGTGTATTTATGTGAAAACTATTTTTAGCTACTGTCTATATATTTTGAATTATTTGAATTATATTGTGACTTATGGATCTCCCTGTAGATACGTAAAGAAATATACAAGTAATATGGAGAACGTTAAGATAACATAAAAGAATGATAATACAGGAATAGAAATATATTTTTCCACAGAGAAGAACCATTTCTCTCTACATTTATTATTCGAATATAGAAGGTTTTACATAAAACAACAATCACAACACGGATGTTTGACCATAACTGTAATAATATTGAAGACATCATAACGATATTTTTGGCGGATTTACTTTGTTTTTCGTGAAATGCGATGACATCAGGGGAAGCACACGATTTAGCTATAATCCAAGCAAGATTACACTCGATGGTCTAAAATCCAGAATATTTTTCAGAGTACACCAAGCTATTAACGACCGATTTACAATAAACTTCCAGCCTTTCCTATGACATCACAACATTTCATTCATACAAAGTTAATCCATTGAAAATTAAGTTAAAATTCCTTCACTGTTGCTAAAGTGATGAACGAAAATCGAGGTGAAGTTCCATTCTATAATTTTAACTAAATAAAAATTAAACAAGAAACTGAATAAAATATATAATAAAGTATTCGATTAAAAATGGCGCTCTCATTAAACATTAAAGTTTCTCCTACCATAAAAAGTTAAGATTTAAGAAAAATCTTGGACTTAACTTTTATTCATTTATCAACATCACTTTTTGATATGCCAATTTTGTAACTGCCGTTTATCCTTTCAACGGTAATGCGGAAGACATCACGTTTTAGAAATTTCATCATATTCTGCATTCTGAGAAGAATGCTTCATATAAATTCATATTCATATAATTAATTTTCAGTCACCTTTTTAAATCGCCCATTTTTTTCAGGAAAATGTATGTTTTACACACATCCTTACAAAAATAAAAATTTTAAAAGATAGAAGTCTCTAGAAGTATCATAAACAAAATCAATTTCAATTTTCTTTTAAAAATACAAATCATATCCTGTTACCCATACAAATGAAATATGGATACAAAAACAGATACATGGACAGATCCTGCACGTTTTAATCACAAATTTTCTCCAAAGAAACAGGCAATTGACACGAAATTATGCCTTTTTTCAACTTTTGTTTAAAAATCAAACAAACTTAAGGAATCGTCTTCATACTAAAATTGTACCTAGCATTTAGTTTCACATACATGATAAATGGAAAACATTTCTACTAAAATTCTGCTGTCATTGTGGAATTTCGTAATTAAAATTTTGTGGTTTCCGAGGGAAACCAATGTCCGTTAAAGGGTTAAGCGATTTTTCTTGATAAATGGACTTTGTTCAGCACCCTGTATATGAAAAAAAACTTTGCTTGTTGCATGAATATATTAACGGATAAATGTACAGTAAGATTTCACAAAGTCTCTAAGAAAATCATAATAAAAAGCAATAAGGCAAACTAAAACACAATGTACTATGAAAGCTGACTTTAAAAATTAAAATCGAATTAGGAAAATCATGCATTGACCTTTTATAATGTATTATCAATACTTAGAAAACTAGCTTAAAATGCTTCTCGAGCTTATTAATGTACATGAATTAATTAAATATTGCATTTAAATCAAAGACGAATCCATTAAAGGCTTTACATCATATATTCTAATACGAGCAAATCTTGTGTGTGGTTATATATATATATATATGCAAATTTTATCTTAAAAACGGCTCTAACGATTGTGACGAAATTTTGTATCCTACCGTTTTGGGGCACCAGAAAACTATTGGGCTAGGTCACATGTTCGAGAAAATTCGATTAGTGGGTCATTTTGGGTCATTTTGGGTCATGGTCTAGCTAATTGTATCTAAAAAACGGTTCAAACGATTTTGACGAAATTTTGTATCCGACCATTTTCGGACACGAGAAGACTATTGGGCTGGGTCACATGATCAAGAACTTTCGATTAGTGGGTCATTTTTGGGTCAAAGCGGGTCAAATTAATTTTATCTAAAAAACGGCTCTAACGATTTTGATTAAATTTTGTATCCTACGAGTTTCGGGCACGCGAAAATAATTGGGCTAGGTTACATTTTCGAGAAAATTCGATTAGTTTATCATTTCTGGGTCATTGTGGGTCAAGATCTAAAAAGCGGCTCAATTTACACTAAATTTTGCATCCAATGGTTTTCCAGCACGAGAAGACTGTTGGGCTAGGTCACATGTTCGAGAAAATTCAATTAGTGGGTCATTTTGGTCATGGGTCATTAAGGGTCAAGCTATTTTATCTTAAAAACGGTTCAGAGGATTTGAAATAAATTTAGCACCCTACAGGTTTAGGGAACAAGAAGACTATTAGACTAGGTCACATGTTTGAGAAATTTCGATTAGTGGGTCATTTTTGGATCAACGCAGGTCAAATTAATTTTATCTAAAAAACGGCTCTAACGATTTTGATAAAATTTTGTATCCTACGAGTTTCGAGCACGATACAATTATTGGGTTAGGTCACATATCCGAGAAAATTCGATTAGTGGGTCATTTCTGGGTCATTTTGGGTCAAGATCTAAAAAGCGGCTCAATTTACACTAAATTTTGCATCCAATGGTTTTCGGGCACGAGAGAACTGTTGGGCTAGGTCAAATGTTCGAGAAAATTCAATTAGTGGGTCATTTTGGGTCATGGTCAAGCTAATTCTATCTAAAAAACGGTTCAAACGACTTTGACGAAATTTTGTATCCGACTATTTTCGAGCACGAGAAGACTATTGAGCTGTGTCACATGTTCGAGGACTTTCGATTAGTGGGTCATTTTTGGGTCAAAGCGGGTCAAATTAATTTTATCTAAAAAACGGCTCTAACGATTTTGATTAAATTTTGTATCCTACGAGTTTCGGGCACGCGAAAATCATTGGGCTAGGTCACATGTTCGAGAAAATTCGATTAGTGGGTAATTTCTGGGTCATTGTGGGTCAAGATCTAAAAAGCTGCTCAATTTACACTAAATTTTGCATCCAGTGATTTTCGAGCACGAGAAGACTGTTGGGCTAGGTCACATGTTCGAGAAAATTCAATTAGTGGGTCATTTTGGTCATGGGTCATTAAGGGTCAAGCTATTTTATCTTAAAAACGGTTCAGAGGATTTGAAATAAATTTAGCACCCTACAGGTTTAGGGAACAAGAAGACTATTAGACTAGGTCACATGTTTGAGAAATTTCGATTAGTGGGTCATTTTGGTCATGGGTCATTATGGGTCAAGCTATTTTATCTTAAAAACGGCTCAGACTATTTACACTAAATTTTGCATCCTATGGTTTTCGGGCAGTAGGGCTAAGTCACATGTTCGAGAAAATTCAATTAGTGGGTCATTTTGGTCATGGGTCATGATATTTGAACTCAAACTTAATTTTGACCGAGCATAGCTCGGTCTTTCCTGCTCGTTAATAGAGTATTTTTGAAAATCATTCATTGACCTTTTTATAATTTATTATCAATACTTAGAAAACTAGCTTAAAATGCTTCTAGAGCTTATTAATGTGCATGAATTAATTAAATATTGTATTTAAATTAACAACGAATCCGTTAAAAGCTTTATATTAATAGACTATTTTTGAAAATATAATCATTTTAACTTACTATACTATCTATTTTGACTATTCAGTTCTCCGTAGATATTTCAAATGCAATTTACATCAATTAAGGGGACCGTGGACCTTTATTTGATCAAAAATCGCCCCAAAAGTCTAAATTTATTTTTATGTGTATTATTATTCTTCAGTTTGTACTGAACCATTTGAGAGAAACCTCATGCAGCTGCGGTAAGTTTTCGCATTGTTACAAGCGTTTGATTTATGTACACAATGAATTTTTCGGTGCTTTAGTAAACTTTATACATGTTTTTTTCAATACAGATTTTACACGTTCTTTAAATTTTTGAAATGCTCCATGCGTCTTAATTTTGGTTCAAAATTCATGAAATTGATAAGGACGAATCCTGATACTGTTTACAAAGAAACTCTGTAGGCATTTTATAATTAGATTTCGTTAAGATAATTAAATTTGATTTATAACTTATTAAAATGCTAAATTTTGATGAAAATCGGAATGGAAATTAGAAAAAATCTCTCAAAAATTAACTATTCGGGGGATTAAAAAACTGATACACAGATTTGTTTGTAATGTAGTTTTAAGTGATCCAAATGCTAAATCGGGGAAATATCTTAAAAATTAAGACGCAAGGAGCATTTTAAAATTTGGTTTATAAATTTAATTTTTTTTAAAAATCTTAAAATTATAGTAAGATTAGGAAATTTCCTTAAGGTATTCTATATACTTAGGGTGAAATCTATATATGGACAAAATCTCATATATATATATGATGAAAAATAAAATAATTCAATTTTAACGTCCACCGTCCCCTTAAGCAACTCTTATTATATTCTGGCGAGCTACGTTTAGAGAAATTTGTAATACTTCCATTTTATACTATACAGTGGTAGGATTTTGAATTTCGCAACATAATTATTATGTTATCATAATAGAAATATTTTATTTATAATTTAGGTAATAAAATAATTTGTTTGACAAATGTATGCATGTTGCTCAGTGTGCATGTAAGTTTTCGCATAACTAAAACCAATGGTGCTTTAATTTATAGTTATTAATTCACTATTTACGGATTTATAAATCTGAAACTAAATTTGGTATTAAATACTAGTTTATAATAAAATAGTTTACCTCATAATAAAGATTTAGGGGTAAAAGTACCTCATAAAATATAAAACTAAAATTTAAGAAAAGTTTTTGAGTTAACCACACAATTTTATAAACATCGCTTCTACAATATGAAACATTTATGGCTATCTCTCATTTCATTCATCACTATTCTAAACATATCACGTTCTAAAATTTTCATCACGTTCGGTATTCCGAAAAGAACTTATCAAATAAGTCAGTTTTCAAACAACCGCTAAATCTTCAATTTTGTCATTGAAAAATTTATCTTCCACATTTATTTACAGAAATAAAAATCTTCAGGCTGTCACGTCTCATGAAAAAAATTCAATTTCAATTTTATTTTGAAAGCACAAAGCAACACATCGTGTCCGAAGGAATAATTTAAAGCGTGTATGAGAACACATATTTTCTGAAATATTATACTAGTATTGCAAACAAACATACTTCTAGTAAATTGTTTAACAACATATACCGCATGAACACTAGTTTGGACAGTTGTAAAACGTATCTGGTTAATACAGCAAGTATTGATTATATATAAACCCGCTCATTAGGTTTATATGAAATTAAATTGTCCTGAACTTTAGAAAGGGTAGTGCTGAAGTTTTCAACAGCTACAAAGCAAAAGAGATGTGCACCATGGTGCGAAAATAGGATTAAAAATTGAGACAGTAGTATGATACGATTTTCATTGGAATATAGAGATAAAATTAAAGATAATTGGAATTGTAGAGATAAAATTAAAAAGTGGGATTGTTTTAATTAATAACACTTTTTATGCAAGACAAATTAGATTTGCCAACATCAAGTGGATTTTCAGTTGTATCAGGAAAACATACAGCTATGCAGTGCAGTTCATATCGCAACTAAGATTGCAACTGTTCATTTTGTCGGAATTGAGAAAATAACTGTTAGACGTTGCAAAAGTAAAATAGAACCATTTTAGAAATTAACCTCAGCTATCATTTTTTGAATAGGATACTATGCAAAAAATATCATTTAAAAATGTAGGAATGAAAACTAGAAAAAAACACAGTCATTGGTTTAATATTAGTTTGTGAGTGTCTTTGCGTGACAAGCATAGGATCTTAATGATTGATTTACAATGCATTTCCAGCGACGTCATCACTTTTTATTCATGCAAAGTTAATCTGTTAAAAATATCGTTGAAATATATTAACTGTTTATATATCTGATTTCTTTTAAATGCTCAAAGGTGTAAATTAACAACATAATATACAGTAAAATAGCTTTTCTTACACTGTATAAAATTTTGCAGCAAACTGTCCAGTCATATGACCGTTTTTATATAAAAGGATTATATAACCGTAATTAAACTCTGTTCTGACCATATTATTGCCCATATTACGGTCCGAATAGTGTTAAATTGCGGTTATGTAATCGTTTTTTATAAAAACGGTCAAATGACTGGACAGTTTGCTGCAAATTTTTAACACTGTAGATTGTTGACATGTTTCGACTCACACCAAGCCATTTTCAAAAACAAACGAGAATATTCTATAATTGCACGGTGAGAATATTCTCATTTGTTTTTGAAAATGGCTCGGATTGAGCCTTTTAGCATTTAAAAGAAATGTATTATTACAAGGTGTTATAATTTATGGTATTTTTATCAACACTGTTGTTAAATTTCTGAATTAAAATGTGCGTTCGGTTACATTCTGTCATTTTAACTAAATACTTATCAAACAGGAGATTAAATAATATATCAACAATTTAAATAACACATAATGTGTTTTATTTCTTAAAAGATGATAAAATTATAAAGAAAGATAACAAATCATGACACCTTGTAATTATATACTTCTTTTTAATTGCTAAAAGGTGTAAAATAAAAAGATTATAAAGAGTAAAATAGGTTTTATTAGACTGTTTACATATCACGCGTTTCATGCGTTTCAAATAACTTCATACATCGTTCATTTATAGAATATTTTTGTTTGTTATGATCATGGCTCAGATTGAGCCGAAACATATATCAACAGTCCAATAAAACCTGTTTTACTGTTTATAATCTTCTTATTTTACATCTTTTAGCAATTAAAAAGAAGTATATAAAAAAGATGTTAAACTATATTAATATTAATCAATGTCAATTACTCCAAGCACTTTCAGCTATATACAAAGCCATCATCAGGGATAAAATACAAACTGTTATTACCAACGGCTTACTTTCAAAATCTCCACTTCTTGATCCGGGAACTATGGTAAAGTGCATTTCTACATCCGGGTTTGTTGGGCGACTCCAAATAATTTTGGTGTATGGGTGAAAGGATAATACTAGTAAATCTGCAGATCAGGACCCTCAACGTCAACTCTGAAAATCATTGTTCTTTAATCTCACTATTCACATTATTAACCATCTTACAATCCGCAATTTATTTATTTTTTATATTACATACATATTTATAGGCATATAAAATACTTCAAAGGTTTCAGAAATTAGAAGCGTTAAATTAAATACGATTCATACAATGATATTCTGAAATTCTTATGAACCTCTTATTCTTGTAATGTAATTTTTTAGATAAAAAATGCATTTCTTATTTTGATTGTCTTTGAAATATGGTTGCTAAGCAACTAACAAAATAAAGAGGAAAGAAAAAGAAACGCATTTTAAAATTTGTAAAAAATAGGAAAATAGGAATTTTTATATTTCTCGAACAGTTGCAAAAAAATTTCCAATAATTTAAACAATTAATTTCTAAATTCTAATCGATGTATTGGTAAATTTTCATAGCTATTGCATATATTTAAGACCTCCATATCGAAAATTTAGTATCCGTAATTTTACGCTTAAATAAATTATTCAAATATGCGATTTTTATTTCAGTTAAAAATTAAATTTGAAAATCGCCTGCATTCCCATAGGAAAGCATTATGACCTAAAAAGAAATGTTCTATATTTTTCGAACGAATGAACCAAATGTAACCAAAAACTATACAGCTAATCCCGGGTACCTCACCAACATACACTGTAAAACATTTGTGTAAGTTTACCATGGTTTCTGTGTGTAACATTACACAAATTCTAGAGTAAACCGTTCTGACGTTTGAAAAACTCAAATTGCTGGAGTAATCTTCCACAAAGGCTGTGGAACATCCCCCCTCATGCATGACGGATGACGTAGCGCAATGTTAACGCATGCGCAATGATAAATATAGTCACAAGCAATATGAGCGAGGAAGAAATAAATACGATAGACGTGAAAGACGCTGCAACTGCTCGCCATTTTTGAATATTGATTCATCAAATTAAGAGAGTGTGAGGTTGTGTGTGTGTGTGTGTTTACGGGGGAGAAGTGTTAAAGGTATAAAAAATTTTGAAAAAAAAAAGTTTTGGAATAGTTTTACATATATTCGTATAATCCACTCTATTTTTAACAGTTAAACTACCCGAAACTACTTGATATATTATTTATAGTAATTAGTATTACAAATATAAAAGAAATGATACTGCGGATTGAATATTTTAAATAATACCTAAAATAATTTTAAATAAAATTGTTGGCCACTGATCTGCAGATTTACTAGTTTCATTGTTACTGTAAATTTAAGTAAAATTACATTTTTTTTGTTTTTCTGTCGGAGGTGAATAAGCAAACATTTAAGACAGAAAATAATAAATTTTTAACAGCTTTTTTTTTTTTTTTTTTTTTTTTTTTGAGAAAGGGATTGAGCCCCTCTTTTTTCTATGCCCTTAAACAATATTTCCTTCTTCCTGATTTGTTTTATTGATTGCCAGATTATAAAATATGCAAGGCAGAGTTATAAAAAAAATAATTTTATTAAAATATTGAAAATTTTATTAACCACACAAAATTAATTAAAAGCAGCTATTTATAAAAATTTTGGTGCTATTACATACTGCTAAGTGCAGTTTAACAATTAAATTTGATTACTTGGGTTTTCAGTTAAGTGAAAAAGATTTTATGAATTATGAATATTACTAAAATCACATGTCCGTTACTGGAAATTGACTAATTAAGCATTGCAGTAAAGGACACGTGTCTTAAAACCTTAAAAATAAATGAAATTTTGTAAATAGCCATTAGTACACTGCAAATCCTTGAAACACATTTTACTCATAATACAACACATTTAAAAACACTTGAGGTGTCAAGATGTGTTTCTCATATGCTCAATGCGTTCCCAGGTGTTTGAAAATATGTTATAAAATGCATCTCGGGCATAACTTTGAATAGCAAACAAAACACATGCTTCTAACCGAACGCATTCAAAACGCTAATCAGAAAACGCATGTTCAATGATGAATTAAGACATTTATTTCGGATGGACGGGGGGGGGGGGGGGTTGCAGTTCCGGGAAGAAAATGCGCTTTGAGAATAATAAAAATTTTCTAAAATCCGCCTGGGCTGGCCACATCCTTAAATCAGCACTGGTCAAGAGCCCAAGTTTATAAAAGCAAAAATCAGCTATATTATTTTTCAGCTAACATTTCGTTCAACATTGCAACTAATGAACTGTCCGTGGGAGCCGACAGGAAGGGGGGGGGGGTGGCTCTTACTTGATTTCTAAATTTAATTAACTAAAAATTTCCTCTGAACGTCTCCCCCCCCCCTCCTCGCAAAAGATAATTTTAGTTCTGTTTTTTTTGTTTTTTGTTTTTTTAATACGTTCATATTTTTTAAAAATGATACTAAACACGGGGTTAGGGAGGGACGGCATCCCTGACGTAAAATAAAGAAAACTATATTTATACTATTTGACAAACGCATGTTGTCAGACAGATAATGTTGCTGCATAAAAAATATATATAACATAAGAATCTAAAAGCAGAGGCCCAATACTTTCCATTTCCCCGTCCGGGGTGCTCATAGACCACCCTATGCCACTGCATACTGTCCTGCACGTGTCGGGCTGTACATGACCACCACCCCAAACTCAAAATTTTTGCTTAAAGTCAATCCAAACCGAAACTCCACCCCCCCCCCCCCCCAAAAAAAAAAAAAAAAAAAAAAAAAAAAAAAACGCCTATTTGAAGTGACTGAAATGAATCTAAATTTTAGTACTATTATGAATAAAATTTATATTTTTTGTATAAAAATGAACAAATGTAGACACTTTTAATATTTAGATATGAGTGAAAATCTAACCCGAAAAACATTTAAAGACAATCCATAAAACCGTGTTACTAATAAAACCATAATAATATCTTCAACCATCCATTTAGATTGAGATTGTGTCATTCCAAAATCCCTCTTTCCCCAAAAAGTAAGTAAAAAAAAATCTAACGCATGCGCTGTTCAAAGATGAAAGAAAGAGAAATATGCGCACGTGACTTCCACTTACGTTCAAATGTCGTGCGCATGCGTTGTCAGCCTCGTAACAAAATGCGGGAGGAACAACAAACAAGCGTCGTGTCCGTGTCGTAATTCTGATTTTCACGATAATTTTAATGTCAACGAGGATGGAAATAGCTTAGTATTAAAAGGTAAGTAATTTTATTTCTTCTATTGTATGTATTTCAAATTTAATTATGATTAGTTCAATCCAGCGGCCCCTTAGCCAAGACAAGCATTTGCTAAAAATATTGGCGAAGGCTGCCACTGAAATCTTAGGTGACTTTTTAGTTTGCACTACAAAGTTTAACTGATTTATCTGGTTGCCAGTTCTTGGTTGTTTTTTGCTCTTATTAATATTTTGTTTAATAAACTTTCTTTCACAGAAAGGTCTAGGGACCTTGGTGTTATTTTGAAAAGCTTGGTGCTATTCGAACTTCAGAAAGTGAGATTTCTTGCTAGATTATATATAAACATCTATGAAAACAAACCTAAAAAAGGGCATGTACATATATAACGTTATCACTTTAGGAGGGGGGGAGGGGGGGGGGTGTATTTGATATCGTTATTATTTTTTTATCCAACCAAAATTTTCTCTTTTTTTTTTAATAACTTTTTCTTTCTATCAAAATATTCTTTTTTTTTTTTTTTTTTTTTTTTTTGTACTGTTAACTGTTTTTATGAAATTACAAAGTTATTAAAATCATAAAATGATTATATACCATTTTTTTTCCTTAAACAATATGGAATACCCCTACGTTTGACATCCCTATTCTTCTGTCATATGTGTATATGATGTAAATGATACTTGTTTAATAGTAAAGAAAACAGAAATAATGTTGTTGATCTATTTTGTTGATAAGAAGTTCTGCTTGCCCCCTACCCGTGCAGGAGACATGTGTAAAAAAAGTTATTACTTACTGTTGAATGCATTATGTAACAAACACCTATATTATTTAAATACTTTTAAATAGTAACTATTTCTTTTAAGTGTTATTTGATATAAAGTTATTTCATTTCATATATAATAGTGATATTTTATTGACTTATTCTCTCCATTTGAGTAAGCAAAGTATGCGAATAATAAATGTATAACCATATTTGTATATAACTGCAAACAGAAAATAAAGTTGAAAAAAAAAATGGATACTGATAGCCATATCATGAGGAGGTTGGGGGGCTCTTCGAGGGATGTTAATGTATGATATCGTAAGGGTCGGGAAGGGGGGTTCAAAATGCACTTTGAGAGTAATAAAAAAAATTCTAAAATTTGAAAAGTTCTGGAAGGCACACTTTATAGTTCTGGCAGATCATCCCCTCTCCCCCTCCCTGTCTTGCAACATCCTTCGATCAGCACTGCCCAAGAGCCCAAGTTTATAAAAACAAAAATCAGCCATATTATTTTACAACTAACATTTCGTTCAACATTGCAACTAATGAACTGTCCTTGAGTGCCAATAGGAATGCGGAGGGGGGTTGGGGCATTGCCTCTTACTGAATTTCTAAATTTAATTAACTAAAGATTTCCTTTTCTCTGAAAAGTTTGAAAAAACATATAATATCAAAAAGTTGATAACATTATATATGTACAGCCCCAAACTTTTATGCTTGTTTATAGTTGTATATAGTGTATATATAATATATATTACTTTAAGAAGGTGTAAAAATATATGCAAATTATTTTTGGTTTATTCAAGGTGGGGACACAGCGGCTTGCATTTACATTTTAAATCAAAAAATTATAATACAGTTAAATTCTGTCCAGTTTTAATTTTTTTTTTATTATTGAAATTTGGGAACAGATGTGTTACACTCACGCTAAAATGTAAACAAAAGATTGGCGACTGTTTGGTTGGCGCGATTTCCAAGAATGCGCCAAACGAATAACTTAATACAATGGCTAGGTTGCCATTAAAGGAAAAAATCCCCTAAATTTGGCGATTTTTTCTTTTTTTTAACCGATTAATTTTTTTTTTTTTTAGCGTGAGTGTAAAGCATCTAAGCCGAAATTTGTATTGTTTTCATTCCAATACATTGTATACTTCAGTTATGAGTTATGAAAATTTTTTTATATTTTTGCATCATCTAATATTGAAATATTTACATATAACTTTTTATTTTATATGTATTGTTTTTTATATTATATCACTTCTGTGTGTATACAAAAATAGAAAAATGGCTTTTTTATATTAAATTGTAAAAATATTGAAAAAATTACTTGTGTATAGAAAACAATGAATAGGTTGCCAAGAAATATGTTGTAAAATTTCCTACTCTCGCCAAGGCTCCTATATTGGAAAAGTACCTGAATATATATCTATTCATCAATTGAATGTACTAATAATTGCTAAACGTTTAAACAAATTGATTAGTTAGAGATCTTTATCTAATTGGTACATGTTACATAACCAGGGATTGCAAATATGGTTGCACTTTTGGTTGCAAATTTTTTTTTATCTGGCAATTCAGTTATTAGACTGTTTTTTTTTTCTAAATTTTTTTTTTCTTAATTTTTTTTTTTTTTGTTGTTGTTTTTTGTACACAAATTGACCCAAGCTTTCTTGAAATAAGCACAAATGGCATTTTTCTCCTCCTCCCCCTTCCCCAACTTTAAAAAATAAACTTAGAAACTATATTCAAACAAAAAAATTAACCTTTATTTTTAAATTATCAAAAATAAGTTCATCAAGTGTAAATTTAAAATAATAAAATCAGAAATTTTTGAGACTTCCACAGAAAAATAGGCAAAAACTTGTTTTCTTGCTTCACTATTTCATCGATGCCTTCCTTAGTAGATATAGATTTTGTAGCATTCAGCTATCTGGACATTTGAATCTGAACATGCCGATTAATTCAGCCTTTACAGTACAGTAGAGTCTCCAAAATCTGCACAGCTTGGAACCAGAGGCTGTGCAGATTTTAGAATTTTACGGATTTTAGAGTTTTGCAGATTCTGGTTTTCTGGATTAAATGATTTTTTTTTTCAACTTACCTGTGTCCATTTAGAAGAAGACGTAATAATTCAATTTAAACAAATCAAAACTTGAATACTTTTAATTTACTTGCATATTATTATTTTAATATACAAAAAATTATTTTTTATTACACCTTTTGAACATTTCTTGTATAGTTTTTTGCTTCAGAATTTTTCCTTTTTCTTGATGAAGTTTTTTTTCTGCATCCTGTAAATAGTCATTATTTCTTGCTTGTCTATGCAACTCTGCTGTATCAAGAACATCAAAAAGTTTTCACAAAAATACAAATCTGAGAGAATGTTTAGCTGAATTGAAGTTCTTAGCTTTTTTTATGTTTTCAATAAATTATAGTTACGTTTTTAAACTTTGCCATCTCTTAAAGAATTTCGTACCCCGTATTTTTTTTCAGGTGTTTGTTTTAAGATAGGGTGTGAAAAGAGTTGTTGGCCATTTATAATACAAACAGTGTAATATCTTGTGCCATTATATATATTATTATTTATTCAAATAAATTTACGTAAAAAATAATTTTATTTTTGTTCAATAATATTTGGAGCAAAGATTATAAGATTACTTCTTAACTGCAAATTTCATTGTTTACATTTTGCAATGAAAGCAAATTTTGGAGTTTTGCAGATTTTCAAGACTCTACTGTATTTTTTTCTTTCTTTTTTTTTTCTTTTTTTTTTTTTTTTTTTTCTAAGAGAACCATAATTTGAATAAGTTTCATTAGAAAATGAATTGGTTTATATTATCTTTCTAAACTATGTAACTAATAATTCTAAACTATGCTTGTTATTTTTTATCAATTAATTCATAAAAACTTTTGTCGATAAAATCAATGACGAGGGAGGAGGGGTAGTAATACTTTTCATTTGGCTACTAGATTTTATCAAATTTGTAAAGACCTGTACATAACTTTAATTTAATAATTTGAAAAATACAGTTGCTTAAGTGATAAAGAGAATATTTGGTACTTTTCGGTTAGCCGGGCGCCAGTGATATAGGTACATATATATATATATATATATATATACACACACATATATCTACATACACATATATAGATATATGTACACACATATATGTATGAATATACATATATATGCATATACATATATATTTATATATGCACATATATCACTGGTGCCCGGCTAACCGAAAAGTACCGAATATTTATATTTTGGATACTTTTTGGTTAGCTGGGCGCCAGTGAAATACATATATATATATTTATATATATATATTTTCACTGGCGCCCGGCTAGCCAAAAAGTACCATCATTTGTTAGGCTCTGTCATAGCAAATTATCTTTTCTTAATTTGAAAAAATGAACACTTCCTGTTCTTTATGGTTTATACTACCTAGAAAACAGCATGATGGTATGTAACAGTGGTTAAATATATTCTTAAAATAACGTAAATAAGTAATATGATAACAATTTTGTTTTCAAAGATAGATTATTTCATTTTGATGCATTTAAAGGCTAATAATTTTTTGGGTACTTACATATTATCCGGGCCAGGCAGATAAATTGACACAAATGATTGTCAATCACCAATTTAGTTATTGTTCCCAATCGTGTTCAAAATAATAATTTAATGTACATGTAATAAATATATAAAATCATTAAAAATGTTAAATAATACAAATATAAACTAAAATAATACAAAATGATAATTTAGAAGTATGCTTTTATTAAATACATAAAAATAGATTGAGTTTGTAGCAATAAATGATATCAACCATGGTAATTTTATTTCCAGCGATTTGTTATACACACCAGATCAGAATGAATACAGTATAAATATTACGTAATATAAATAAACTTTGTATCAATGAATATAATATTTTATACTTTTGCTATATCATATATAGTTATATCTATATAAATACTTATGCAACTGTCTTTAACTATGCACTTATAAAGAAGAAAAAAATAAGGGTTGCTGTAATTAATATTTTCGACGCTATTGTTGGCACAGTGAATCCTGTCCCGGATATTATGTTGTACCATTTTTTTAAACAAATCTAAACAATTTTCGGTTAGCCGGGCACCAGTGAGATATTTACATGTATATATACACAAATATATACATATATATTTACACATATACATATGTATACATACATATATGTATACACATATGTATGAATATATATATACATATATGCATATCACATATATATTTGTATATGTACATATATCACTGGCGTCCGGCTAACCACAAAGTACCCAATTTTCTTATTTATTTGTAACATACAGCTTTTAATAGTATAATTTTGTCTATCCTACCGTATTTGCCCAGGAACAGCTGTCATTTTTTTGGCGATTTTTGTTGGTGATGTAGCGACCTTGACAACTCTAGTGTTTTGGCAACCTCAGATTTTCTACATGTGTAGTTAGCAATTTCTCTACTTTGCTGTGTGTTCACCTATCAGGTTGTATCTTTCTGTGTTTTTATTGATATTTGATTTTTAATTTTGTATTAAAAATACATTAATATTTTTATATTTTGTGATCCTTCTCCCCCCCCCCAATTTTTTTTCAAATATTAAATTTATACTTAAGCACATGGTGACATTTTTTATCATTTGCGTGTTTTTAAAAACTCTATTTTTGAGTAATTTAATAATTTATCCTTTAAAATGCAAATTTTCGCTTTATTTTCAAAATTTTAAATATTTTAATCCCAGAACTTTTAGATGTTTATCGTTTGCTCGTTTTATGCACATTAACTGTTTGGACAGCATCTTTTATCACTTATATGTTTAAAAAGAAAATTGAAAGATTTTAAACTTTTATCTTTTTAAATGCAAATTTTTGCTTTATTTTGATACTTTAATATCAAATAATATGAATTTTTATGTCTTACCGGTTTTTCGTTAACACCCTCTACAATCTCGTCTTTTTTTTTTTGGAAATTTGAAAATTTATAACAATAACTTTATGGAGTTTGCTACCTTTCTGTTTACTTTATGCTTTAATAGTCTTTTTGTTAAACTCTAAATTTATGGCAATAATTCAAGCAAGTAAAAACCTTATTTTTGAAAAAAAATCAATATTTATATTTTTAAATCAGTTTTATGTATTTAATTTACTATTTGGGCGTTAAACTCCCTTCCTTCTTTTTTTTCCATTATAAGTAATGTTCGTAATACCTATATTTCTGTTTAAAATTGCTTGATTTTGTTTTATTTGCTTTTTTTTTATGTTTTAATCTATATTTTCCAAAATTTTTAAAATTTTTTTGTAAGCCAAAAACGGTTATAAATGACCACTTGGCAACAATTACTACTTGGTGAAAACAAGTTTTTTTGTACCAAGAAATAAAAAAAGGAGAAAAAAAATGTTGGACTACAGGCAAGGCAAATATGCAAGCTGCACCATAATTGTTAAATTTATATTTCAATGTTGTCTGCTTGTGCTTTTTTGTATTCTCATTAAACAAAAAATGACAGATTTCTTTAAAATTGGAATATCGTTCTCAAGTTGACCACAATATTTTTCTTTTTGAAAGTAGTCAGCAGAACTTCATGTCTTTTTACAGATCCAATAAATATAAAAATAAACATTGTCATTTTTGGTTAGCTGTTGATTTAAAAGAATATATAGTTTAAACTATATACAGTTTGAAAAGTGAAATCATTTGTACTTTGCTCTTAAGAAAACATGTTTTAAATATCTACTTTACTAAATTATGACTGTATGCATGAAAGTGATGTTATTTCTAACAAAATATGCATCATTATGAAAATTTTAGTACTAAGCTGAAATAATCAGAAAATTTTAATGTGAAGTATTAGGTTGTCTGGAAGGTTCATGCCGGTTGGGAAAATCAATTTATACTGGAAAATTCTTCCTGTTAATTATTAGGCATTAGATATAGGAATCAATGTCTAATAATTAAATGATAGAACTTTCCAGTATGAATTGATTTTCTCAACCAGCACAAACTTTTCGGACAAAATTGAAAGTCTCCCTGAAAATTGAATAAATTGATATTTGAAGTATAATTTCCTAGAAAAAGGAAATTATTTTTTTTATATGTATGATTCTAGTTTCTTGTAGTGTGGTTTTATTAATATCCACTAAATAATGAATCAGAATAGTGTTCTGAAAAGAATTATCTATGAAAATTTTATCTTAATGCTGACCTGGAGATATCGGGAAATTTTAATACAGTAGAAAGCCACTAATCCGCAAAGCTTGGTTCCAAGTGTTGTGCAGATTACAGGCCCATGTCTATTTAATCTTTGTTTACATTTTTTTTTAATTCATATTTTGAACAAATTTAGATTGCTAATACTAAAAAATTAATAAATTACACATTTTAATATATAAAGTAATAACTATGTAAAAAATATTTTTTATATTTTTAAATATGGCATTAATTGTTGTCTGTTTTAAGACATCTGGTTTATAGTGTTGAATTGTATCTTTAAGTAAGAGTTCAAAAGCAATATATATGTATTTTTTTTTATGTGTTTTTCAATTTTATAATTACGATTTAATGAAACAATAAATAAATTATAAAATATAGTGTCTAAGTAAGGATTTTTTTATCATAAAAAAAAAATCACAAAAGCTCAAATTGTATTTTACAAGTATTGTATGAAAAAATGAATATATAAAATAATATACTAATTTAATGTGCTTTCATTTTAAACTATAAAGAAGAATGTTATATGATATTTAATACTATACATAAAGATAAGAAAAATGTTAAAATTGGTGAAAAAAAAAATTTCAATTTTGTCACCATGGAAGCATTTTTCAAGAATTAAATTTCTTTGTTTACATTCATAAATTGATTGCGGATTACAGGTTCGCGGATTACTGGCGCTCTACTGTATAAGATATTTGTGACCATCCATGCTTATTTGTTTACCAAAATCGTTAGAAATTTAGTTAATAAATTAAGTAAAAATTTGAATATCTACTTTATTTTTCTTCTTTTTGTAGATCTTTTAAAATTATAATTTTCTTTTATCATTTTTTTACTTCATTCTAAACTGCAATGATTTTCATACTGAATCTTCATTTGTTTGTAATTATCTATTTCATTTTTTAAAAATCTGTGTGATGTATGTAATTGTTTAAGTAGGCATTAATGTTGTTATTCTGTATTCCATGAATAAAAAATATATATATAAATAAAATCCATGCTTGTGTCACAAGTAAATATGCTTTTTTAATAATTTTAATTATAAGATAATGTTCCTTCTGAATATTGGCATATTTTGTAGAAATTAAATTGGGCTAAGCTGAACTTTTAGCTTTTATGCCAGACCTGATTTGGGCAGATATTTCAGCTTTTATATTGGCCGTACGAATAATTTTCTTGAAGTAAACTGCCAATACTATCCATTGAATGGTTAATAATGCTGACATTTAATATTTTTGAGACATTATGCGGTCAAGATTATATAAACTGTGTGTATGTGGGAATTAACAGTGTATGTATGAATTATTTGGGTTGGTTAGCATACACATACACGTTGTAAGTTTAGACTTATGCAAATAACAAAAAATAACTTAAAATAACAAAGTTTAATTTCATATTTAGCCATACTTAATAACCAAAAAGCTTGATTAATACATAAATGTATTTGTTAAAAAGATATTGCCACTGATATCAGAAGTACCTTGAAATTCTTCAGAAATAAATTTATGCTTCCTTCATGAGAAAACATGAGAGTTTAATCATATTAACTAGAATTCGATATTAAAGTGTGTACAGAATAATATAAAAATTTAAAAAAAAAACTGCATTGTTTACATCTGAAATGATGTGTGGATTTCAGGGAGTCTACTATGTTGCAAAAAGAAGAAATGTGTTCACAAGGCAAACTAGTTCAATGGGCATTGCAATTTATATATTACTAGAGTAAGGAACTGACTTCAATCTGATTGTGCAAAAAAACTCTTAAATCTACTTATAAAGATTTAACAATCTGATGAGATTTAAAAATGTAAATAAAGATTGCCAGAAAGTGCCTTTTGAAAATTTTGCTTTTCCTGCCATATTCAACCTCGCCTTTTTTTTGTAACACACCCAAGGCTTTTAACAAAGTAACTGAATACTAATTCCAACATTTAATCCATTAAAAAAAATTTCACAAGTAAGAGAATATTCTCAATTTGACTTAAATTTTATTTTCCCCTCTAATTTTAGTTGTCATATGGTCCATACCTAAATACAATCTTTGTTTATATGAAATAGAGTTAATTGGCAGTACATTGCATACATAACGTTTCTGACTTTATGATAATTGTAGACGACCCCCCCCCTCCCCTTTCCTTTAATGATATCGTTATCAATGTCTAAAAATTCTTTTTTTTTTTTTTTTTTTTTTTTTTTTTTTTTAAATGCTGGATGTTGAGGGTATTCCCTGTTTTGTAATAAAATTACTTTGAAATCGTTTAATGGCTTAATTCTTATTAATAACTTTGTATTTTCATAAAAATAGATAAAACTCTTTGATGTAAAGAGAAAGTCACAAAAAATAAGATGTTGGTTAGATAAAAAATAATAAAGGTATTAAAGAGACCCCCACCTCTTCCTGAAGATAGCTTATGATATTAAGGGCCAGACTTTGCCCCTTCCTAAATTTATAAATGCGCAGCTCCTAATACATAAAAAGGTATCTAAAATTAAATATAAACTGGAAGTCTTTTATCATAATTTACATATTGGATGTGTAAGGAAAGGTATGAAGTATACAATTTAATAACTAAAAAATAAAATGTAGTAGTTTTTTTTTTTTAAAGTAAATTCCTTTTTGTTTAATTGATATTTAAAAAATTACCATTTTTTTTAAGGATGTAAAGTATTTGCATGTTTCCCATCATGTAGAGTCTTCAATTTAATTGATTACTTATGGTTTTAATTTCAGATAGCAATGACTATTTGCAGAATATAATGAAGTATCTCACAAATTTACCTTTGAAGCACCTTATTATTTGTTTGTATCACTATTATTTTAAATAATTTGTTATATAATTCATTCTTATTGTAGAATTTTTGATTAATAAAATGTTTTGTTTTAGTAATCTACAAAATTTATCTGATTTATTGAATAAAAAAGTTTGTTTTTGCACTTATTAATTAAATTTACATTCATTTTATTATAATGAAGGGTTCTCGCACTTATACCACAATTTTTTAACAGTTTTGCTTTTTTTTTTTTTTTTTTTTTTTTTTTTTTTTTTTTTTTTTTTTTTTAAGAAAAATACTGTAAATTCTGTGAATAAATAAGGCAGTTTTTAATGAAGTGTGCAAACCTTGATATTGTATACGTAAATATTGCATTTAAGCTTTATATACATATCTGTTATTTTAAGTGATTAACATTTTATTATGTAATGCACACGATTTTTTTTTTTTTTCGTAAAAAATTAAGAACTGTTCGTGCACTCAAATCATGTTTTAATTTACTCTTAATATACCTTTTTGAATTTATGAATAAGTTTTAAAATATTGTGTAAATTTATTTAAATATTGAGTAATAGTAATAACCATTCTTAGAGACATTTTTTGCAGTATTGAAGGTAACAAACAAACAAACAAATATTGAAATGGCCAATATCTTGAATAAGTTTCCTAATAAACTTATTTCCTAATATTTTTATTTTTCCCCTTCCTCTCTTCTAAAAAAACTAATATTTTCATAAAATGTTAAAAAAATTTTTGTCATTAATTTGTACTTAAGGAATATATTTTTATTCTTTATTACTATATTTGAAACTTTTTTTTTTTGGATATATAGATCGGTGAGTGTAAACAGTAAAACAGAAATATTGGGAATTTAATTTATTCTCCATTTTCACTCTAAAACAATGGTTCCCAATATGGGGCGAGAAGTACGCCCCACAGGGGGGGCAATTTGAATATATAGGGGGGCAATTCCATATTTGCTATAATCTCATTCCCTTATTAGTTATTTTGTAAAAGTAATATATAAATGTTACACTTTCAAATTTCAAAAAATAAAATGAAAAAAATGTTTTTTATCCAATTTTTGAAAAGTATTCCTTCAAAAGTTCAAAATACCATCACTACCAGAATAATTATATGAAACCATTTTTACGACATTTAGACACTTTTATATTTAAAATTACTCTATAATTTTTATTTTAGACTTTTTTTTTACTTTGTATGGAACAAGTCTTGTATGCCGTTTCATTCTGCAATGTGTTAAAGAAACTTTTACAATTGAAACCGTTCAAGTGCAACTGTTCAAATTTAAATGAGTTTTTCTAATTGTTAATTATAATGATTTAATAAAATTATTTTACTTTAAAATGTGTAATTTTAAAATTTGATTTTTTTTTTAATTTAAAATATAACTTTTTGATTTTTTTTTTTCTGAAAAATCACAAACTTTTGTTAATTTAATTGTATATTTTCTTATAAATTTCAGGGTTCCTAAAATTTTGGACATTTACATTAAAATATATATATGGGTTTTTTCTATTCAGACAGGTAAAAAAAAAAATATTTTCCCCATAAGAGATTAAAAAATAAAAGCTTTATGTAAAAAATTTTCAGAATTTTTAATGTTTTATGGTTTCTATTTTTTTGAATAGCGCAAAAAATGACCAATTTGGTTTGTAAGATATCTAAATGCAGCAATGTTCCAAATCAGAAAAGGTCTCTCTCTTTCTGACTCGAAACAGGTACAAGAAAGGGCCCAATTTGGATTTATGGCAGAACAAAAAGTGACCCAAATTGGGTTGTAAGATTTCTGGGTGCAACAATGTTCCAAATTGGGAAATGTCTCTTTGTGACTCAAAATGGGTAATAATTTATCCCATTTTGGGTATACTGTGAATTCCAATTTAGGTTTATTGCAGTACCCAAATTGGAGTTGTGTATGTACCCAAAATGGGTTGAAATTTTACCCATTTTGGCTAAACTCTGAATTCCAATTTGGGTTCTGCAATAGACCCAAAGTGGACACATTTTTTTACCCATTTTGGACCACTAAGAAACATTCCCAGTTTGAAACATTGCTGCACCCAGCAATCTTACAACCCAATTTGGGTCATTTTTTGTTCTATTTTAGAATATTTTTTTACAGTGTATTTAATGGCAGAATTTCATAAATAGTGGTAGCATTCTGAATTTAAAAAAAGTCCTCCAAGCTGGTAACACTGATATACATATCTTTCTGATGTTTGTCACGATTAGTGCAAGTGTGTTTTCAGCATGCATGTTCTAACAGCTAAATTAAAAACAGGTAAAATTCCAAAGGCTTCGCAGGCCACAGATAAGACATTTAGAGGAAACTACAGTTTCTTAGGCATCCTATTAATCTTATATAATTTAAATAAATAATAAAAGAAATATACCAGATTATTTTCTCTATTTGAAACACAGAAGTACAGGAATACATGTCTTACAAATATACAAAACACCTTAGTAATTGCCATAAGAATTAAGTGTTTTTTCCTCCAACACAAAGTATGCTGATTTTAATCCCTTGATTTTTTTTTTTTTTTTTTTTTTTTTTTTTTTAAGAAAGAAAGAAAAGATTAAAATCACACTTACTTTTTTCATTAGTAATAGTTAACTATACTGTAATTGAAAATAATCTTGAAAAGTGTACATGTTATTTACATCAAACAAAAAATAAAGGTGTATGTTATACACTGTAAAAATGTTCTTTTATTTTCAACATAATCCTTTGCTTGTTTTTTCTTTGTAAACACTCACTGAAGCGATAAGCGAGAATTCATTGAATGGGATAATAGTGATATCCCAGAGTAAATACAAATCAAAGAAGAATTTCCTTATTTTCAACATCAACTAACAGGTACTAAAAACCTAGTATTTAACTATACATGAAGCAAAGTACTTGAACCAATTATTAAAAACTTAAAGGTTACTATTGTTTACTGAACCGTAGATAGCATAAGTACTTAAGGTGAGTCTTGACTCACTTGAAAACAACCGCTCACTAATATTAAACCTATGGGCAGATTATTTTAGAATTTATCGTTCAAATTTGAATATTTAAAAATTATTTATAGGTTTAACATTAGCGAGCGAGTGTTTTCAAGTGAGTGAAGATTCCCCTTAAGTACAGAGTAGTATAAATTGTAATTTTCCAACTGGGCTCAGACATTTTTAGCCCAGATGGAAAATTACAATTTGATTTATTTACCAATTAGAATAATTGCGTTAAACTTAATCTAGTGTAATTACGTATTCAGCCTTACCTGCGATTTATTCTGTTGAGCTGACCAGATGTTATGATCAATAAGGTTAGCTGGGTGAATTAAGTCATCCAAATTCAACTGGCAGAACATTGGAAGCTTCAGCCAAGAGATTCCGTGTTTGAATCCTGGCCCAGACCTTTTTCACCCAGTTAGAAATTGCAATTAATGATTCATTTACCAATTAGAATAACTGTGTTGAAATGAATGTAGTGCAGGACAAATTCAAAAGATTTTTAACACTAAGATTGCAGGTAGGAAAAGGGATCCTATATGCCCCCATTTTATGGAAATAAGAAGTTTCAGGTTAAAGACTGAAAGCAAAATGTAAAAAAGAAATGATAAGATAAGTTGTCAGACAAAAAAAAAAAAAAAAAAAAAAAAACTGTCGCTGTAAGGAATTTGTATCTTAAAAGAACTTAGGTATACTATATGACCAGCTAAAAAAATTGTATTTTTATTGTTAGTTTGATCATCAAACATTTTTGAAAATATATACTAATGTTCTAAAATTTAGTGGCGTTCGATTTTACAGAGTTTATTGAATATCTACTGAAACTCTCTTCAGGAATTATAAGGAACATCTTGAAGTTGTAGGATGTAAAAGCTAAAAGTTAACTTAATATTTTTTGGTGATTTAATTGCAAGGGAAAATAGGACATAATAAATTAAAATATAAAATACTTGTGCTCATCCATGTCACAGAAAATGGTCTGACATTGAATCAAATGACTATGTGGGTCCTGTTAAAGACTTGAAATAGAACACACTGTAAAACATTTGGTGTAACGTTACTCCATAAAACTGGAGGCAGCATCGCTGCCTCCAATCCTACGGTGGTATTTAACTGATATAACTGGTGTAACATTACACAGCTCTTGTGTAAGTTTACACCATAATATTGTGAAACATATCACAATTTCTGTGTATGGTTACACCACAATTGCGTGTAAGCTTTCACAGTAATTGTGTGTAAGGTTACACCACAATTGCGTGTATGCTTTCACAGTAATTGTGGTGTAACCTTACACGCAATTGTGGTGTAACCTTACACGCAATTGTGGTGTAACCTTACACGCAATTGTGGTGTAACCTTACACGCAATTGTGGTGTAACCTTACACGCAATTGTGGTGTAACCTTACACGCAATTACTGTGAAAGCTTACATGCAATTGTGGTGTAACCTTACACACAATTACTGTGAAAGCTTACACACAATTACTGTGAAAGCTTACACGCAATTGTGGTGTAACCTTACACACAATTACTGTGAAAGCTTACACGCAATTGTGGTGTAACCTTACACACAATTACTGTGAAAGCTTACACGCAATTGTGGTGTAACCTTACACAGAAATTGTGATATGTTTCACAATATTATGGTGTAAACTTACACAAGAGCTGTGTAATGTTACACCAGTTATATCAGTTAAATACCACCATAAGATTGGAGGCAGCAATGCTGCCTCCAGTTTTATGGAGTAACGTTACACCAAATGTTTTACAGTGTACCCACCAAAAATAAACATAATGAATGTTTTTTACGCAGTTATCGCGGAACAGACAGACAGACAAGCCAACAAACAAAAAACGAAAACAAAAAATTTTCGAGTCTCTACAGTGAGCCTCAACTGACGTTTCGGAAATTATTATTATTGAATAATATTAATGTTGTTTAACATATTTTTAAAATTTTATCATCTTTTAAGTAATAAAGTCCATTAAGTGTAATTTTAATTATTCAGTTTTTAACGATGATCTTAACATTCTACTCATTTATTTCTTTATTTCCTTAAATAAAATATATAATAAAGTATTCGATTAATAAAGATTCTTTAATTTAAACTTTTAAGAAAAGTTTCTCATACCCTAAGATATTAAGATTTACACAAAATATTTGTCTAACTACTGTTTATTCATCAACATCACTTTTTAATATAGAAATTTTATATTTATTATTTATTATTTCCATTACAACACTAAAGACAAGATGTTTTAAAATTTTCTTTTCTGGAGGGAATTCGTCATACAAATCAATTTTCAAACAACTTTTAAACCGTCTATTTCGCATGGAAAAAAACATGTTTTACACATATTATTATATAAATAGGAATATTAAGGCAATGAACAAAATGCATTGAATTAAAAAAAAAAATACAAAACAACATATCGATTGAAAGGAAATAATTTAAAGTATTCATGTGAATACATTTTGTATGCAGTGTTATAGTTGTATTTTATGAAAATGTATGCAGTGGGTTTTTTATGAACATACATATAGCGTAAACTAAACCTACAAAATTTAAGCAGCTGTAGAGGTGGTACCACTACAACAAACGATTTTGTATAGAAAATCATTACTGTTAAAAGGTGGTACTATTGTCCACATTGTTACTATTGTCTACATTTTTACTATTGTCCACTCTGTACTTGTATATCCACAGGGAGGGGGGGGATGTGGTAATCACTTTTCCTGTTGATAGAAGTCTGTACCATAGTTTGGGAAGGTTGTACAATATGTGCATGATTCATTAGCGTACAATATTCCCAAATTATGGTATAGACTCTTAAGAATTGATCAAGATGAAGGGGGGTTATCACATGCCTCTCTCACCCTTTCACCCTGTTGTTTTGTTTGAATGGTTTTTTTCATTATGTAGCAGTTAAGCGATGTATTTCACTGGATTTAATCATTGCGTATTTGTGCTTGTTTGTAACCCTGATGATGAGCAAGTGTTTGCTCGAAAGCGCTCGAATGTATATGAAATTAAAGTTTTGTATATAAAATATAATCTTTTGAAAACTTTCAGTAAAATTTTTATAAAATTAAAATATATATATGTTTTTAGAATATTTATGTAGTTTTAGTTATTTATTAGAATTAAATGTTTTTTTTTTAGAAATAGACATTCTTTTCACAATTAACGAAGTACATTTAATAAAATGTTGTTTGGCTAACAATCAAATCTGTAGAACTTCAATCAATAACAATAACATGCTGTTCATTAAATCAATAGTTAAACTATAGGGGATACGAACTACAATACTACCATTAAGGTAATTCTCTTCTAAATGCTAATAGTTACGGGATTAGCTTTATAGCTCTATCTGGCGCAACATATTTTGAATGCTATCCAAAATCATTATTCATGGCTAATGATTCCTTCAATAATTCCAGCAATTCATCTCTGAGTTGGTTTATATAACTGAGCAGGTAGATAAGCTAATAATCAATGTAAAATCTATATTAAAAGAAAACAAGAAAGAAAAACCATGCGTCAAGCATGAATTATTAAACATTTTCCAACATAGTTATAATAGTGTAACAATACTTTATAGTACGAAGAATAGTGTATCAATACTTTATACAACATAACTTTATAATTTAATACAACGAAGTGCATTTAATAAATCTTTGTGTCGCCAACAATCAAATCTGTAAAACTTTAATTAATGACAATAACGTGCTGTTCATAAAATTAATAGTTAAACTATAGGGGATATGAACTGCAACACTACCATTAAGATAATTCTCTTCTAAATGGTAATAGTTACAGGATTAGTTTTATAACTCTATCTGGAGCAACGTATTTCGAATGCTATCCAAAATCATTATTCATGGCTAATGATGCCCTCAGTGTCTGAATAGTGAAGCAATTCATATGTGAGTTAGTTTATATAACTGAACAGGTAGATAAACTAATATTCAATGCAAAATCAATATTAAAAGAAAAAGAGAAAGAAAAAAACATGCGTCAAGCATGAATTATTAAACATTTTCCAACATAGTCATAATAGTGTAACAATATGTTATAGTACAAAGAATAGTGTATCAATACTTTATACAACATAACTTTACAATTTAATACAACGAAGTGCATTTAATAAATCTTTGTGTCGCCAACAATCAAATCTGTAAAACTTTAATTAATGACAATAACGTGCTGTTCATAAAATTAATAGTTAAACTATAGGGGATACGAACTACAATACTACCATTAAGATAATTCTCTTCTAAATGGTAATAGTTACGGGATTAGTTTTATAGCTCTATCTGGTGCAACGTATTTTGAATGCTATCCAAAATCATTATTCATGGCTAATGATGCCCTCAGTGTCTGAATAGTGAAGCAATTCATATGTGAGTTAGTTTATATAACTGAACAGGTAGATAAACTAATATTCAATGCAAAATCAATATTAAAAGAAAAAGAGAAAGAAAAAAACATGCGTCAAGCATGAATTATTAAACATTTTCCAACATAGTCATAATAGTGTAACAATACGTTATAGTACAAAGAATAGTGTATCAATACTTTATACAACATAACTTTACAATTTAATACAACAAAGTGCATTTAATAAATCTTTGTGTCGCCAACAATCAAATCTGTAAAACTTTAATTAATGACAATAACGTGCTGTTCATAAAATTAATAGTTAAACTATAGGGGATTACGAACTGCAATACTACCATTAACATAATTCTCTTCTAAATGGTAATAGTTACGGGATTAGTTTTACAGCTCTATCTGGCGCAACATATTTTGAATGCTATCCAAAATCATTATTCATGGCTAATGATGCCCTCAGTGTCTGAATAGTGAAGCAATTCATATGTGAGTTGGTTTATATAACTGAGCAGGTAGATAAGCTAATATTCAATGTAAAATCGATATTAAGAGAACACAAGAAAGAAAAAACATGCGTCAAGCATGAATTATTAAACATTTTCCAACATAGTTATAATAGTGTAACAATACTTTATAGTACAAAGAATAGTGTATCAATACTTTATACAATATAACTTTATAATTTAATACAACGAAGTGCAGTTTATAAACATTCGTGTCGAAAACAATCAAATCTGTAAAACTTTAATTAATGACAATAACGTGCTCTTCATAAAATTAATAATTAAACTATAGGGGATATGAACAGCAATACTATCATTAAGGTAATTCTCTTCTAAATGCTAATAGTTACGGGATTAGCTTTATAGCTCTATCTGGCGCAACATATTTTGAATGCTATCCAAAATCATTATTCATGGCTAATGATTCCTTCAATAATTCCAGCAATTCATCTCTGAGTTGGTTTATATAACTGAGCAGGTAGATAAGCTAATAATCAATGTAAAATCTATATTAAAAGAAAACAAGAAAGAAAAACCATGCGTCAAGCATGAATTATTAAACATTTTCCAACATAGTTATAATAGTGTAACAATACTTTATAGTACGAAGAATAGTGTATCAATACTTTATACAACATAACTTTACAATTTAATACAACGAAGTGCATTTAATAAATCTTTGTGTCGCCAACAATCAAATCTGTAAAACTTTAATTAATGACAATAACGTGCTGTTCATAAAATTAATAGTTAAACTATAGGGGATATGAACTGCAACACTACCATTAAGATAATTCTCTTCTAAATGGTAATAGTTACGGGATTAGTTTTATAGCTCTATTTGGCGCAACATATTTTGAATGCTATCCAAAATCATTATTCATGGCTAATGATGCCTTCAAGGTCTGAATAAAGAAGCAATTCATCTGTGAGTTGGTTTATATAACTGAGCAGGTAGATAAGCTAATATTCAATGTAAAATCGATATTAAGAGAAAACAAGAAAAAAAAAACATTCGTCAAGCATGAATTATTAAACGTTTTCCAACATAGTCATAATAGTGTAACAATACGTTATAGTACAAAGAATAGTGTATCAATACTTTATACAACATAACTTTACAATTTAATACAACGAAGTGCATTTAATAAATCTTTGTGTCGCCAACAATCAAATCTGTAAAACTTTAATTAATGACAATAACGTGCTGTTCATAAAATTAATAGTTAAACTATAGGGGATTACGAACTGCAATACTACCATTAACATAATTCTCTTCTAAATGGTAATAGTTACGGGATTAGTTTTATAGCTCTATCTGGCGCAACATATTTTGAATGCTATCCAAAATCATTATTCATGGCTAATGATGCCCTCAGTGTCTGAATAGTGAAGCAATTCATCTCTGAGTTGGTTTATATAACTGAGCAGGTAGATAAGCTAATATTCAATGTAAAATCGATATTAAGAGAACACAAGAAAGAAAAAACATGCGTCAAGCATGAATTATTAAACATTTTCCAACATAGTTATAATAGTGTAACAATACTTTATAGTACAAAGAATAGTGTATCAATACTTTATACAATATAACTTTATAATTTAATACAACGAAGTGCAGTTTATAAACATTCGTGTCGAAAACAATCAAATCTGTAAAACTTTAATTAATGACAATAACGTGCTCTTCATAAAATTAATAATTAAACTATAGGGGATATGAACAGCAATACTATCATTAAGGTAATTCTCTTCTAAATGCTAATAGTTACGGGATTAGCTTTATAGCTCTATCTGGCGCAACATATTTTGAATGCTATCCAAAATCATTATTCATGGCTAATGATTCCTTCAATAATTCCAGCAATTCATCTCTGAGTTGGTTTATATAACTGAGCAGGTAGATAAGCTAATAATCAATGTAAAATCTATATTAAAAGAAAACAAGAAAGAAAAACCATGCGTCAAGCATGAATTATTAAACATTTTCCAACATAGTTATAATAGTGTAACAATACTTTATAGTACGAAGAATAGTGTATCAATACTTTATACAACATAACTTTACAATTTAATACAACGAAGTGCATTTAATAAATCTTTGTGTCGCCAACAATCAAATCTGTAAAACTTTAATTAATGACAATAACGTGCTGTTCATAAAATTAATAGTTAAACTATAGGGGATATGAACTGCAACACTACCATTAAGATAATTCTCTTCTAAATGGTAATAGTTACGGGATTAGTTTTATAGCTCTATTTGGCGCAACATATTTTGAATGCTATCCAAAATCATTATTCATGGCTAATGATGCCTTCAAAGTCTGAATAAAGAAGCAATTCATCTGTGAGTTGGTTTATATAACTGAGCAGGTAGATAAGCTAATATTCAATGTAAAATCGATATTAAGAGAAAACAAGAAAAAAAAACATTCGTCAAGCATGAATTATTAAACGTTTTCCAACATAGTCATAATAGTGTAACAATACGTTATAGTACAAAGAATAGTGTATCAATACTTTATACAACATAACTTTACAATTTAATACAACGAAGTGCATTTAATAAATCTTTGTGTCGCCAACAATCAAATCTGTAAAACTTTAATTAATGACAATAATGTGCTGTTCATAAAATTAATAGTTAAACTATAGGGGATTACGAACTGCAATACTACCATTAACATAATTCTCTTCTAAATGGTAATAGTTACGGGATTAGTTTTATAGCTCTATCTGGCGCAACATATTTTGAATGCTATCCAAAATCATTATTCATGGCTAATGATGCCCTCAGTGTCTGAATAGTGAAGCAATTCATCTCTGAGTTGGTTTATATAACTGAGCAGGTAGATAAGCTAATATTCAATGTAAAATCGATATTAAGAGAACACAAGAAAGAAAAAACATGCGTCAAGCATGAATTATTAAACATTTTTTAACATAGTTATAATAGTGTAACAATACTTTATAGTACGAAGAATAGTGTATCAATACTTTATACAACATAACTTTACAATTTAATACAACGAAGTGCATTTAATAAATCTTTGTGTCGCCAACAATCAAATCTGTAAAACTTTAATTAATGACAATAACGTGCTGTTCATAAAATTAATAGTTAAACTATAGGGGATTACGAACTGCAATACTACCATTAACATAATTCTCTTCTAAATGGTAATAGTTACGGGATTAGTTTTATAGCTCTATCTGGCGCAACATATTTTGAATGCTATCCAAAATCATTATTCATGGCTAATGATGCCTTCAATAATTGCAGCAATTCCTCTCTGAGTTGGTTTATATAACTGAGCAGGTAGATAAGCTAATATTCAATGTAAAATCTATATTAAAAGAAAACAAGAAAGAAAAACCATGCGTCAAGCATGAATTATTAAACATTTTCCAACATAGTTATAATAGTGTAACAATACTTTATAGTACGAAGAATAGTGTATCAATACTTTATACAACATAACTTTATAATTTAATACAACGAAGTGCAGTTTATAAACATTCGTGTCGAAAACAATCAAATCTGTAAAACTTTAATTAATGACAATAACGTGCTGTTCATAAAATTAATAGTTAAACTATAGGGGGTATGAACAGAAATACTATCATTAAGGTAATTCTCTTCTAAATGCTAATAGTTACGGGATTAGTTTTATAGCTCTGTCTGGCGCAACATATTTTGAATGCTATCCAAAATCATTATTCATGGCTAATGATGCCCTCAGTGTCTGAATAGTGAAGCAATTCATATGTGAGTTGGTTTATATAACTGAGCAGGAAGATAAGCTATTATTAAAACAAAACAAGAAAGAAAAACTGTGCTTCAAGCAGGGATTATTAACACTTTCCAACATTTTTGCCGAAACGTCAGTTGAGGCTCACTGCCGGGACGCGAAAAGTTTTTTTTTTTTTCGTTTGTCTGTTTTTCTGTCTGTCTGTTCCGCGATAACTGCCGTAAACATTGTCCTATTAGGTTGATTTTTGGTGGGATGTGGGTGAGGTACCCGGAATGAGCTGTATAGCTTTTAGTTAGATTTGCTTCATTCGTTCGAAAAATATAGAACATTTCTTTTTAGGTCATAATGCTTTCCTATGGAATGCAGACAATTTTCAAATTTCATTTTTAACTGAAATGAAAATCTATATGGAGGTTTTAAATATATGCAATAGCTTTGAAAATTTGCTGATACATTCATTAGAAATTAATTGTTTAAATTATTGGAAAATTTTTTGCATCTGTTCGGGAAATATAAAACATTTTATTTTCATATTTTTTTTTACAAATTTCAAAATGCTTTTATTTTTACCTTGCTCTTTAATTTATTAGTTTCTTAACAACCATATTTCAAAGAATATAAAAATATTAAAATTCAAGTAACTTGCACTATTTTGCTGCAATATTTTAGTATCAAAATAAATTATTTTTTATTCTATTTATATAAAAAAAGAATTTATTTTAATACAAGTTTATTTTTTTTCATCTAAAAAGTTACATGAATTTGAAGTAAAAAAGAATTTCAGAATATCATTTAAATTTTTTGCGTCTGTTTGGGAAATATAAAACATTTTATTTTCATATTTTTTTACAAATTGTAAAATGCTTTTCTTTTTACTTTGCTCTTTAATTTATTAGTTGCTTAAGAAACATATTTCAAAGAATATAAAAATAATAAAATTCAAGTAACTCGCACTATTTTACTGCAATATTATATTATTAGAATAAATTTTTCTTGTATTCTATCTATCTATATTATAAAGGACAAACGTGTCCGTGCGTAACGCTGACGTCATTTTGCGAATGGCAACAGTTTACCAGGAAATTTCGGTTTTGCAATTTTTACTATTGCAATTTTTTTCATTTCTAAACATCTCACATTTTTATTTTTTACACCGTTAAATAGGAAAAAAAAATCTACTTTGAAATGCAATTTGTTTGAAAACTGTATCTTAATTCGCTGATTTATTATGGCTTTTAAATTAAAAAGAATTGGTATTTTTCACTTTTTTCGTGTTTAATGGTTGCCATTGGTAATTTTTCTTCCCCTCTTGGCGATATCGTTGGTTAAAGAATTGAAATTAGTATTATTAGTTGAAATTTAATACAGACACGTTGAAAAGTAAAAAGAAAAAACACTTTTGCTGATTTTATATAACACGCAAAATAATAATATTAATAATAATAAACGTTTTGATGAGCGATAATTTTATAAATCAAAATAATTTAATTTAAAAACCAAAGGAATGTTTGTGATACATAAAAATATTTTTCGTTATAAAAATTGTAACTCAAAGCACTATTTGGCTATTTATCGTTTGCGCCAAGATTATCACGTTCAAAAATCAATTTATGGTGAAGTTTCGCTTGCTGTTTTAAATGAGGTTTATTTCTAAGGTTTATTTTATTGGCGCGCCAGGACTGGCAAAATATTTTTACTTAATGAGTTTTAAAATGATGAGATCATATAACATGGTTGCGTTAGCTGTTCTATATTCTGGTATCTCAGCTTTGTTATTAGATCAAGGTAGAATAGCACATTCAAAATTCAAGATACCGCTGAATTTGAACAAAACATCTACGTGTACCATTAATAAACAATCTGACCTTACTGAATTAATAAGAGAAACGAAGTTCATATTCTGGGATGAAGCCCCCTTGATGAGTAAATTAGTATTTGAATGTGTAGACCGTATGGTTAAAAACATAAAAAACAATGATTCGGTATTTGTTAGAAATGTAGTTCTATTTGCTGTCAACTTTAGACAAATTTTGCCTTGATTCAAACATATAGAATAAAATTCTTTTATTAAATGTTGATGCTAACCTTACATAATCGGGTCCATGTCAAGGGAGAGTTACACATAAATGATGTTGTCAATAATAGGGTTGATTAATTTTATAAACCAACACATGTCTGATTATTGCTGAAGTCATTTTTATGGTAGCAACGAACTGAATAATAAATTTCGCTTTCACTGCATCTTTTTTAACTTCTAAATATCGCACAATTTCAATTTCTACCCCGTCGAATCTAAAAAAAAAAAAAAAAAAAAAATTGCAATTTCTTTAAAAACTCTATTTGATGATTAATTGATATTAATATTTGATGACTAATTTACTGATTTTATGATTTATGGAATGCTTTACAAGCTTGAATAAATTTTAAATCTATCTCTATCACGTGCAGTCCGATTGCGAAAGACTAATCCGTTTGCATTTAAAACAATATAAATAGATCCGCATTTATTTCCGGATAATATTACAGAACGAAATTAAAACTTCATCAAAATGTAACTATAAAAATAATATAATTTAAATAAAATGCAAATTTAGCATACATGTTCTCGAACTACGCGACTAAGCAGTTGAAATTTTCAGAATAAAAAACCTGCAGTAACAGCGAAATCTTTGGGCTCCTGGCATGCGGTTAATACAAAAGTATCGCTTTGTCAAATATCGAAATTTTATTTGAATATATTATTGATATTTTACTTATAAAAATTCTTGTTAATGATTTACGTTGTTATGAAATATGAAAAATGTATTAGAATTAGAAAAAAATGGTTTTCGCCTATATTCTGTAACCCGGGAAGCCCGGGTTCGATTCCCTAGTTGACATAAAAGAAAAATTTATTTTAATACAAGGTTTTTTCTTTTTTTTTTTTTTTATTCTAAAAAGTTACATGAATTAGAAGTTCAAAAGAATTTCAGAATATCATTCTATAAACCATGTTTAAATTAACGCTTCTAATTTCTTAAACCTCGGAAGTGTTTTATATGCCTATAAATTTCTATGTAATATAAAAAAAATAAATTGCAGATTATAAGATGCCAAATAATATGAAAAGTGAGATTAAAAAGAATGACTTTTAAAGCTGTCATTGAAGCTCCTGATCTGCAGATTTTCTAGCCGAAATGTCAGTGAATGCTCACTGTAGAGACGCGAAAAGTTTTTGGTTTCTGCCAGTCTGTTTGTTTGTTTGTTCCGCGATAACTGCCGCAAAAATCATCCGAGTAGGTTGATTTTTGGTGAGTATGTTGGCAAAGTACCCGGAATTAGCTGTATAGGTTTTGGCTACATTTGGTTCATTCTTTCAAAAAATGTAGAACATTTTATTTTAAGTCATTCTGATTTTCAATAAAAAGTCAGACGATTTTTATTATTTTAACTTTCACCGATAAGAAAATCAGACATTGGGATAATTGTAAATGCTAAATTTACGAAATGGATATCTTAATTTAATCCGATCGCTTTGAAAATTTGCCAATATGTTTATTAGAATTTCGAAATTAATTGTATAAATGATTGAGAATATTTACGCATTAATTTGAAAGATATGAAACATTTTAATTTCTGATTTTTTACAAAGATTTCCAATGCATTTCTTTTTTTCACTCTTTCATTAAATGTTTGCCAAGGAACTATATTTCAAAGAATATCAACAAAAGAAAATTCAGGGAAATCGCATTATTTTTACTTGAAATTTTATTAACAAAATAGTTAGTTTTTGGGTGATTTAATTATTCAATATGTATTTTTAATGAAAAAGATGAGGATGTATTTAACTACTAAAGAAAGATGACCAAATCGGTTTTCCAAACGCAATTATTAAAACATTGAATGTGTAAAGTGAGCATAGGGAATTTACATTTGAATAAGTATATTTAATACATGAAATTTTATTCAATTTCAGCAACATATGTTGTTTAGTGGTTGAAATATAAGTATTCTTTGAAGGATAGGATAAAATATCCTGTACAGAGAGATGATTAATCTAATGAAATTACAGTAGTAAATGCATTCAGACATATACTCCAATAATGAAATTGCACAATTATTGGAAATTGAGAATATAAAATTAAAGAGACAACAGAGGTTCAGGGGGGCTCCACCCCCCGAAAGGAATGTATTGTTGTTCTGAAAAAAATACAGTAATAAGTAGTTTATCCTATCATTGCATAAAATTGTGTTTAATGTAATACTTCTAAAATTTCCGGAAGTTTCGATATATCTTATATTCTTATAAATGTATAAATAATTTTAAAAAATTGAATTTTAGAATATCAAATATTATGCAGATATTATTAAAAATTAGTAAGATTAATGAACAATGATTTGTAGAGCTGAAGTTGAGGCCTCTGATCTGTAGATTTACTAGTGTAGAAATACTTCCCTGTTTCTAGAAAGATTATACTATCTAAGTAACAAGAGATGAAAACGGATGACCCCCCCCCCCGGGAACTCACCCTAGTAACCAACTAATAGTGGTCTAATATTGGGTACATCTTGGTGCAATATTTGCATATTAGTGATACATTTGCATGAAGTATTGCCTCAATATTGGGGGTATTTACATTTTGCCCTTATTTAGCCAACATTTGTAGCCACCAATATTGGCTATAACTTGGCTAAATATGGTTTCAATACTGGCATGAAAAATTGCCCCAATATTGGGGTGTTTATGTATTACCCTTATTTAGCCAATATTTGTAGCCAACATTGCACCACTGTATGTAGGAAATATTGCCCCAATATTGGAGTGTTGACATTGTGCCCTTATTTAGCCAATATATGTAGCTAATATTGCGCCAATGTTTGTAGGAAATATTGCTCCAACACTACCCCCAGTAGCCAATCAATATTGGGCCAATATTGGCTATATCTTGGAGCAATATTTGCTTATTGATTGAATATTGGCATAAAATATTGCCCAATATTGGGTGTTTACATTTTACCCTTATTTATCCAATATTTGTAACTTGTATTGTGCCAATGTTAGTAAGAAATAATGCCTCAACATTGGGATGTTTACATCTTACCTTATATATCCAATTTCTTATTTAATAATAAGAAGAAAATAAGAGTAATATTTATTTTACTAATATTAATTTAGAATAATAAGAGTAATATTTGTAGCCAATATTCCGGCAATGTTGGTAGGAAATATTTCCCTAAATGGCTAAATAAGGGCAAAGACCCCAATATTGGTGCAATAATGCCTACAGACTTTGGCGCAATATTGGCTACAAATATTGGCTAAATAAAGGCAACATGTAAACACCCAAATATTGCGCCAATATTTGTTATATTCGTTAAATATCCGCAAAATATAAACACCCCAATAATGGGGCAATATTTTATGCCAATATTGGTCAGATTTTGCTTTAGAGTGTAAGTGCAATATCGCGGGCAAGACACAAACCCACTCATTACTTTAACGTATACTATTACAAAATTTTAAGTACAAATTGTAAATATTAAAGGATTATAATTATAAATAATAATAAATATTTTAAAGTAATTATCAAAAGAAACAAAGTTAAACAAAGTTTAAGCAAAATTTGCTATACAATGTCTTGATTTAATAAAAAAGTTAGTATTGCTCGGGGCAAAAGAAAAATATTGTGAATAAAATACTTCAGCAAAAAGGAAACAAACTCGGAAAATGATTAATAACATAAATTTCAAGTGCTAAAAAGAAAGGAAAACACACGTAAATAATATAGTAAGAAAAAGAGTCTGACCAGTTGATGCGTTAGTAAAAAGAATGCTAAATTATTTTACAAAATCATGAGCAATACTGATGTAGCTCAATTATGCAATTCAAAATTACAATTATTAATTCTAAAAATAAAAAGAAATATTGCTCAAATAACTTTCCAAGGTTAAAAAACTAAAACATCAAAACAAATTGAAAATTAAATTTAAGAATGAAATTACCATGGAAGATTTGAGCAATTTTACGTACACTGTAAGAAATGTTGATCAAAAATTACGGTACATATACTGACAACGTTGTGACCAGTATATATACCGTAATTTAACTGGACGGTATATGTACCGTAAAATATTTAAGGTATATGTACCAGCTGCCCCCCCTCTCCTCACGCCTGCACGCATTACGTAACAAGAGCAAGAGCATCACTTCAGTGGTTGCCGTACACCGAGGCGGGGCTAACAAATTTTTCCTTACTGAAAAATAATTATCTTACGGTATAAATAGCGATTTTTTACTAAAAAACAATCATTTTACGATATAAATACCGTTTATAATTGAAATGGTACACATAATGTTTTTTGCGCTTAATATACCTTAGAAGTACGGTACTCATACAGTAAAGTGTGAAACGGTACAAATACCGTAAAATTTACGATACATCTACTGAAAATTTACGAATTTTTTTTACAGTGTATAAAATAACGCACAGTGATAATGTTGTTATAATATTATTAATAATTAAACATAAGTTAGAATAGTAATTAAAATATTAAACTAAGTTGTTTAAACATATTAAATCAATTATTTGTTAAACTTAAATAATTAATAATACAGTTATAACAGTTGCTTAATGAAATGAACATACAGATTTTTTAGCCTTTTTTAGTTACAATCGACTGTTTATTGGTGATATATTGTCAGAATAAGCCTAAGTAAACAATTTGGAAAACACATAACACATTTGAAAATGCAAATTCAGCAATTATATCTATGATTTATACAATATCCAAATTATTTTGATCATCCCTGTATCTATGGATTTGTACATATGCTACATAGTATTTAAAAATTTAGTTCAGTTAGGAGACAAATATCATAGTTGAAAATGCCCCTTCAGCAATTTACGTCAAAAAGCGGAAATGTACTCGAATTATTTTGTGAAGCCCTATATATGATCTATTAGATTTATACACAACAAGGAATATGCGAAATATTAGTTAAATATATAAAGGTGAATCACAATTGAAACCACACTTCCACATCTAGCAGCTTTCATAAAATAATAATAATAATTAGCAAATTCTGTAGAAAGATCAGGGCAGGTGACTAAAAATACCAACTTTGTGTTTTAAATATATAGATTGTACGGAACCCTCTTGTGAGGGAGGAAAACTCGCACTTGACCGAAATTTTGTTTTAATTAATTTTCTTTCATTCATCTTCATTTATTCTTATTCAGTCATTCATTTTTATTTATTCATTGTTATCCATTCATTTTCATTCGTTAACTCATTCATGTTCTTGCATTCGTTTTCCTTTATTCTTTCATTTCACACATTCATATTTTTTCATTCATTCACTTTAATTTATTCATTCATTCTCAACTATTCATCCATTCTTATTACTTCAAGAATATGCGACAAAAAAAACCTGTGACATCTGAACGTTATTTCTTAACAAAAACTTCTTATTTATTAGATAAACAGCTAATTTATACCTGATGTGAACTGCACTCGTAAGATAATTCTCTTGTAAATAGTAATTATTACGCGATTTGTTTAATAATTCTATCTGGCACAAAACATCTTGAATGCCAGCCAGAATTATTATTCATAGATGCCGTCGGTGTTCGAATAAGTTGCAATTCATTTTTGAATTTGTATTTTTAACGGTGTAAGCAGGCAAAAAATATAATCAATTGAGTAATACGCTAAAATTATATTTTAAAAATAAAGTAAAATTAGAATTATTTAACATAAATTATAAATTCAATGCAATTGTTTAATAGATTACGTTTGATGTAATCTTTTATGAAAATTCTTCGGTATGCAGAGATTTGATTACACATAACTATTACAAAAAAATCTATAAAAGCGAGGCCATCATTAGAGCAGACAGGCACACGCATAAAGTCTCCTTTATGTCAGGAAATTAAAAAAAAATCTCAATAAAAATTTATTAATTAAAAAAAATGTCTAGTAACTTTTGAACCATTCTATGCTTAAGGAATAATTATTTGTTGCAATTAATTATGCATATTTCATGAAACAATACGCGATAAAAAAATCTATAAAACGTCTGAACGTATCTTTTTGACAAAGATTTCCTATTTATTACATAAATAATAGCTAATATGTTGGCGATATAAACTGCATTCCTAAGATAATACTCTTCTAAATAAGTTCTTGTGTGATTAATTTTATAATTCTATCTGGTACAAAACACCTTGAATGTCAACAAGCATCATTATTCATTACTATAGATACCAACGATATTAAAATTAGTAACAATTCATCTTTAAGTTTATATTTCTAAACGGAGTAAGCAGACAAAAAATTCACAATTAATTACTAGTAATGGAAAAGTACACTGAAATTATATTTTACAAATAAAGTAAAATTTAAATTATTTAAAATAAATTATTAATTTAATCTAATTGGTTTAATAGAGTGACTTTAAAGTAATGAATTATGAAAATTCATTGGTACGCAAGAATATATTTTCACACAACTATTACAAAGATCGTCTCTTTAAGAGATGTGCTATAATAAACGCACATACAGACGCAAACATAAATTTTTCTCTGGGTCTAGAAATAAAAGAAACTCGGTACAAATTTATAAAATGTTAAAACTTCTTTTAACTTTTGAAAAATTCTACACTTTATAAATAGGTATTTGTTGTAATGTATGAACTATGCATATTTCATAAAGGTGTATGCAATAAAAAAAAATCTCTAAAATTTCTGAACGTTACTTTTTGACCAAAACTTAATAATAATAATAATAATAATAATAATAAATAATAATAATAATAATAATAATAATAATAACAAATAATAATAATAACAAATAATAATAATAATAATAATAATAACAAATAATAATAATAATAATAATAACAAATAATAATAATAATAATAATATAATAAAGAATTAATTAAAAAAAGTACAAATACGAATATTTAATTTATTAATAATCACTTTTTAAATATGTTTTACATTCAATTTTTCAATTTGAATAATTAATCCTCTTTTTCATTAGATAAGAAAAATAAAATGTGGAAATTATAAAAAACAGTTCTTGAATGTGTCTTGTTGGTACGTCATTGGAACTGCTGAAATAGTATATTGATATATATATATATATATATATATATTGCATAACGTATACTATTTGTTAGATGAACAGCTAATTTATAGATGAGTAGCTGAAATACCCAGTCTGGACCATGATTTTAAGAATGTTTGTTTCAAAAAATCAAATTCAAAAGAGAAATCAAATTCAGAGAACCTCAAAATATTCAAATATGCCAATATTTCCATAATCGTTTTTTTTATCATGATTCTATGCTTTTTTCAAACTCATATGACGTTATATATTCATCTACTGACATCACATTCACCTGATTTCTGTACTTACTGATATTTATGCTCCTTGCATTATTGAGAACTTTTTGAAAATCACTGTTATACTTCCAATATAACGTCATATTCATTTTCTTTTTCATTCTCGAAACTTTTTATTCCAATTTCATTTTCCACGTGAAAATCTTTTAATAGAAAATTAGATGTCGTGGAAATAATTTTATTGTGGATTTTTAATTGTTGGCAGCCGCAATAACTGAAAATATTTAAATGTGACAGGAAATGGCTGTAAGATTGGTGGTGTATTTTTTGCACGTATAATTTCACGATTCTCGCTTTTAAACCGTGTATTTGTATAGAAATACAGACAGACACAGGCAGAAAAATTTTCCTTTTTATATATTAGATACAAACCATATTCCTAAGATAATAACTTTTCTGAATAGTAATTCCTAAGGGATTTGTTTTATAACTCTATCTGACACGAAACATCTTGAATGCCAGTCGAAATCATTATTCATAGTTAAAGATGTCGTGGATGTTCGAATAAGCTACAATTCATTTTGTTCGTTTATCGGCATAAGTGGGTAAGTAGACAAGAAATATATATTAAAAGGAATTAATACACTGAAATAATATTTTATAAATAAAGTTAATTTAATAAACATAATTAATTAAGTCAATAAAATTAGCGCCACATGTTGACTTTAAAGTAATGGATCTTAAACTTTTGTCCGTACATGAAGTTGTATGCAAACACAACTATTACAGTGTAAATTAAAAATATATAATTACATAATTCAGTTCCAAGTATGTGCTATAGTACCTCACACTACAGTGTGGATTGGACACTTTAACTGTAATTCCTTGCAAATCTTTAAAACTATAATACTATTGATAAATCCTACAACAAAATACCAGTTTACAATACGTTTTACAGATCGATAGTAAACACGAAATTTAGGTAAAGTCGAAATGAAGGGGAGGAGGCTTCAAAAGAGCACTGGAGAAGTTTAGTGAGTTATAAAAAGCATCTGGTTATTACGGCAACTCACGCGTTTTGATTATATATCCACGCGTTCATTGGTTTTCTAAGAAGCTAGTTTCGCAACTTGATTCTGTCGAAATTTTCAACAATTACTTTTTAAAAGAGAGGCGCACCTTGGATAAAAACTTTGGAACTGGGGGGAGGGGGGAGTAAAATATTTTCAAGTAACACACATTATTTCAAAGAATTCATATGAAAGAGTCAAAATTATATCTGGAAAGAACTTTTGTACTTACTATTACTATAATTCGTATATAAAGCATACGATAATATCGCTTAGGAATTTCAGAAAAATCCCAAAACACATGTTATTTAAACAGTATTTATCAAATATAATTTTTATTGTGCATGTTTGAAATATATATATTTTTAAAGCTCCCTGGTTATTTTTCGCTTAATTGTAATTTCATATAAAAAATTACGTTTTACATTTTTTTTTTGTAACGGATTTCAACATTTTATAAATCATCAAACATTAACTTCAAAAAAGGTTGCCAACTGCTTTTATTAAAGACATTTTAATTTAATTTTCATAAAATATTTTTTTTTGGAAAGGTAATTAAAAACTGCTATAGATGGTTTTAATCAAAACAATTTATTATTATTTTATTGCAAATAATAAGAGAAATCAAACAATCCTTGATATTTCAATGAAACCTTTTTGGTGGAAGAAGTTATAATAGAACAAAATATGTAATTGCAGAATGAAATAATATGCCTTTGTTACATTTAACAAATGCATTAAAGATTCGCCGGAATTGTTATTAAACCCACTCACAATGCGTAGAAAGACACATGTGTAAGTCTATTGTTCTTTCTTCATTCATAAAGAAATGATTAAATCATAATATATTAATAGCAGTGAGCTATTTTTCGTTGGCTGAAATTGTTACTATATATAATAATAATTTTACAGTCATTTTGTTTCAGAATATCTTCTTCATGAACAAACATTAAATACAGCGTATCTGAAAAGTATCACCACAGCTTTAAAAATATCTTTTAAAATGACAAATGAATAAACAGATTTTTGTATTCAATAACGACAAATTAAATGTTCTGTTCTGTTTATTTATTTGTAACGAATTGAATACTAGGCACTGATAGATCAATAGAAGTCCAAAATTATGATTGTTTTTGTTTACACTTAATTTTTCTTTATTGTACACAAAATTTTGTTTGCTCATACTTTAAGTTAGTATTTTTCAAACACATTTTTAACACACTGCTTGCCATACTTCACGGGCACGTGTGTCATCAATATTTTCATTGACACTTAACTGCTGTTACAGGTTTCACAAAACGCTGGTTCTTTTTCAATTTTTACAGTTTAAATTGTATTTTTCAGTTTAACTATAGATAGGGGAAGGTAGGGTTAAACCGGGTACCTAACGGCTTTCCTCTATTGACCAAAATCTAGAAAGGCGGAAAAATCGGAACATCCTACAAAAGTGTTTGACGACATCTGAGCTATTGAACAACCACATCTGTTGCCACAGGAAAATTCTTCTCTACTTGTAAAAAGGAGTTTTCTATGACCACCTAAAATAGCTCTGAATTTCGATGGTAGGGTAAAATCGGGTACTAAAAGTTTTTACACTTCCATTAACAAAAAGCTTTATTGAAATAACTTTTGAGTCAAACTTTAAAGCATATATACATTTTGCAAGGTCAGTACTTTTTCCAATTTTCAAGCACTTTTTAATGCTGTCATGTAATGGCTTTCTCAGCTTTTACCTCTGGTATCCACAACACTCCTCCACATGTGCTCACTTTTGGCAGACTGAACGTTAGTATGTCAATAAAGCACGTAAATAAAGATTTCGTGACATAAATAATATGTTTTTTCATGAGACCTCTGACAAAGACACGCTCGGCATTGCCCATGGGAATGGGAAAGCTTTCAAATAAAATATACAAAAATGAGATAGCATAAGGTACATGGCTATCATTATAAATGAGCACTGTGGTTTCACTCCCATAAATTATTAATACGGTGATCAAAATAACATGATCCTGTGTGCTTCTCAGCCATCTATAGTTAACAAAGCGATCCCAATGATGGTTCCCTGTGAATTTTGCGTGCATAAATCTTTAAAATGACATACATTTTAACAGGGCCTTGTGGGTTACACGCCTGTAAACTGATTATACGGCAATCAATATAGGCGATCAATATTTAAATCGCAAATCTGTACTTCCAAAAATTGTATTTTGAGAAATCTAGGAATTACTACCCGTAAGGCATGGTGACGTCACGGCGACGTCACTGTGAAGTCACACTGTGACTTTCTGATGTCGTCGTGACGTCAAGTGACGTCGATCTGAAGTCACTGTGACCTAAATGCGAGGTCGTTATGGCCGTTTTCAAGGCTTTCTGTGACCTCACATTGTGACTACTTTGTGAAGTCACCGTGAGACTTCAATGTGAAAAATGTGACGAATCTACATCGGATAGGCTGACCAGATTTTACACGATTCCTATACGGATTGTTCGGATCAATTTTTTTTTATGGTTCAAGTTTGTGACGTTTGTGACGACACTGCACCGGGTCGGGTGACCAGATTTTACCCGAATCCAATCCAGAAACTTCGGATCGATCTTTTTGGATTTGTTTGGCTACAGAATAGATTTGGATTAGTTGTCGTGTGACCTGATTTTCGTGAATCCGATCCGACCCGAGTCGGGTATAATGTTTTTATTGTAAGTCTTGTTCGGAATAGAATCTTGCATACGACCGAGTAACCAGATTTTATCAGAAATTGTGTTACGATACAATTTCTGATGTCGGCTTGGATCTAGAGTCATGCACGAATCCGGTTATATACTTCTTGAACATGATTGGATGTCTACTTGAACATGAATGATGGTTGACTGAAACTATATTTCGATTCAACCCGTATTCTTACACTAATACAACAATAACAACAACAAAAAATCTGTAGGCCCAAAACCTGACCGAACCTGATAAATGATTTCGCATAGATTCGGATAACAAGATTTCACCAAATACGGATGAGATCGACGATAAGGATTGGATCGGCAATCATGTTTATTGATGCAACTCGTATTCAAATTAAAACATTGCATATGATTGGGAAACCGGCTAATGTAGCCGTTAAGCAAGAAAATTATAAATGTAAAAAACCCATACTAATATAAAAATAATAGATTAATCCATTAAAAATTATAATAAAAGTAAATATTTCAATAATATGAAATTCTATTATGCAAATAACAACTTTTTAAATTAACTTCTACTTCCATTTGTTTTATGTAACCACCAAAAATTTTGACAATAATTAAAACTATGCTATTTTGCTGTTAAGTATTGAAGTTTTTAAATGTGTATACTTTGCAATATTTCCCCTCGCTCAATGTCACGAAACTTTCTGACACATTTATGAACAAATATTTAAACGCATGGCACTTGCATGCCTGATTATTAAAGCTATTTGGAATGAATAGCGTTTTCCATTTTTAGTCGGTCACGTTTTACCCGTTTCTGACGCTGCGCGTCGGAAATTTGGTTCAAAACATCGACTTTGACAGTGTTTTCTGAAACATCATATGCCTTTACCAAAAAATGGATAACGCCATTCGATTATATATATTCTGAATAAGAACATCTGCCAATTTCATGTATTTCCGAATAAAAATTAATTCAGAAATATGTCAGAAATTAGCTATTTTGGATTTGAGAACAACTTTAATGAAAATATAAGTATACATTTTAAAATAAGCATTCTGGAAAATTTATATTAGGAATCAATTTAAATAATAGATATACCTATTGTGCGATATTATTAAATAATAAACATTGTATCAAGCAGTAAAACAGTTTTCGTTGTAAATGAAATATAGAACTTAAGATCATAAACGCCAAAAAATATATATATTTTTTTTCTTTACAAATTATTTTATTTATAGTTTTTGATAGAATACTAAATGCAGAACTTAAATATCAATTTTTACTGTAAAAACATTCGGTAACACAACTCGAAAAATTACCTTAACTAAACAGTTATTTTATTGTTTCATCAATATTTATTATTTTTGTGCACCTAACATTGACATATCTCGACAAATAAATTATTCAGTGCATTAAATTGTCACAATTTTTTCAAATATACCAGAAAATTATTTCTCGAAACCTACACTAGCAACGAAATTATCAAATTGCAAATCAAATATTAATAGTTTTAAAAATTGCAATGTTTTTAATTATAAAGAATAACTATGAAAATTGAACTAAGAAACGCAAAATATTAAATAAATTCCTCATTTTAAATAACACTTTACATTTAGAATACATATTGTTAGTAAATACTTTAAACTTTATTCCAAACAGTCTATTTAAAAAAAATTTAAACATTAAAGATAAAATTTAATACAAGTGATTTTTTAAAAGAAAATTTAAACATCTTAACTTTTAAACAATGCACTATTAAATGTACTAGTACTAAACATGCACTATTAACAAAACTGCGAAGACATTAATAGTTACCTGCTAATCTATAAGTAAAACCACAAGTTTTAATGGTCCTTGACTGCTTCCTTTTCATTGAAAAATGAGACTCAAATCCACTACTTGAATCTTCAAAGTGGTCCAGCAGAGGTTGTTCACAGATCTGAGATATCAAATATCACGCAGACCTTATGAACGGACCCAGCTAGACACAGGGAGAGGTTAAAATGGATGATTCACTGTAAAACGTTAATTTACTTACACGGTATAAATTCCACAATATAATTCCACAAACTTAAAAGAACACAACACACTCTAATCCGCCGAACTTGGAATGAAAATAAATCGTCTGCCCTCAATATGCGCGATTATGATCTGCGCACTGTTGTTTACCACAAAGTAACATCTAGCTGGTGTTTCCAGAAAAAGAATAGAAAGAAAACAATTTATTTAAATAAAGACATTTCAAATGCTTTGTAGTTTATATGGCTGACAAATAACTTCTAATGAAGCTATAATATTCTATTTTTATATGAGAGAGTTTAGTATTCTTAGAAATAAGCTGTGAAAATTTATATTTTTATATATTTTTAATCAGTTGCATTTGCTTTAGACGTCCAAAGTAAACATAAATTTTAAATAAAAATGGATTTAATAGGCTTTATAAAATAATTACGACATAATACTATTCTGCAATCATATTTCCTAATTACGAATTTTTTCATTTTTTACACTCTATTGAAAAGAGCAATATATTTAACAGAGGTGATATCTTACTAAGCACTGACCAGTTTTGGGATAAATTGCTATAGGAATGACATATACTTTATGACATATTTTAATTCGTTTTTGTTCGGAAACTCATGAAATTGGCTGGGGTTTTTATTCAGAAACTCTGTAATTGAAAGATGTTTTCCATTTTTTGGTAAAAGCAGAAGATTTTTCAGAAAAGAATGTCAAAGTCAGCGTTTTGAACCAAATACCCGACGTAACAGTGAAAGAAAAGAGAAAAACCAGTCGTCACGTGACATGACTTGCTTATAACTCGATAAGTAATTTATTTATAAAAAAAATGGAAAATTCATTTCAATTCCAAATTGCTTCCATAGTCAGTCCTTCCCATTTTATGCCTTTGCGTTTAAAAATGAGTCAGAAATTATGTCAGAAAACTTCGCGTTGTTGAGCAGGTCAGTTGAGAACCACCTTAATTATACCGTATAAAGAAAATCCTGAAAGCGTTGGACGGTCACCCCGACCAGACCGTGTTGCTATCGAAATCGCAAAAATGGTGTCCTCACTTTTTAAACAGAAAGCTGATGATTGGGTTGAGTGGCCCCTCAAAATAATTAAAGATTGGAGATTTTTAAAGAAATATTTTTAGTATCACAAAATTAGTAAATGAGTTCCATGTGGTAGTAGAAAAAAAATTAAATGTTCGTATTTAAAATGCTAACAAATCTCTAAATTGCTAACAGTTTTATTAGAATGGGAGATCAATTTCTGAATTACTTTCCGCCAAAACTTTCCTACGCTACTAAATTTCTATTTAAGGATTTTTACCTGTGTATTATATAGTATATTTTGTCAAATTTCATGAAAATGGTAATGAAAATTGTAAAAAATTATCTGTCTCATATAAGTAGACAGATATTTATTTATTATTTTATTTTGGAAACGCTCAATATATTTAAATAATGTGTGACAATGTTTTTATTAATGATTTAGTTACATGACATAATTCAATTCTATATTTTATGAGTTTTTTTTTTCAAATTTACTCTCCGATCACACCGTGAAGTCACAGAGTGTTGGCATTATGGTCATAAGTTTTACGTGACTTATGTGACTTGCAGTTACGTCATTGCAACGTCACAAAATTTTTTAAAGCTGTCAAAAAAAAAATTTCTTGATGTCATAATATGTTCTAAAGTTTATTTTAAGTTTTCTTTAGATCTTCCACACGTTCACATTTTGGTCACAGTGTGACGTTAGAAAGTGGTGTCATTTTGGTCACAGATGTGACGTGACGTACGTGACTCACAGTGACGTCACAATGAAGTCACTGTGACTGTGCATGCTATGCGGGTATATTTTGTAAGGTACTATATTTTGTATAAAAATTGAAATCAAATCTCTAACAAAGAAAAGTGCAAAACAATTTATAAAATATGAAATGTAAAAAAAAAAAGACTTTTTCGTAGAAAAATGTCACGCAAAATATCTAATAAAAAAAACAGCAATAGTTGTCTTATTCGTCTAATCTTCCATAATCGAGTTCATAGTTGATGTTGGTGGCAAAATCGCCTGCTCTAAAATCATTGAAATACGTGTTTAATTTTGTTGAATTGTTATGCTTAATTTCATGCTCCTACCTAAAACTGCTGCTTAGATATGGCGAAATGACCTAAAACTCTCGACCACCCCCCATTTAACTCCCTTAGTAATTGAATTTCTAAAATCAATGAATCAAGTGTTTTACTATTTTTTTAGCAGATTTGATATTCTGAATTTCATACTCCTGCGTAAAACTGCTGCTGAGATATGGCGAAATGACCTAAAACTTTCGAACCCCCCATTTAACGCGCTAAGGGCTAAATGTTCAAAAGTGTAAGGAACATGTCTTGCAAATTTCATAGTCATAGGAGCAGCGGTTGAGGCTTGGCGTTGATTCTGAGTCATCAGGGCATGTTCTTTTATTATAAGTATAAAGATTTATGAAATCGCCAAAGAAGTGAAAAAAGAGCAAAACTGAAACTCCATGGCGTAAATAGTCAACAATTATGTCTATTTAAATTCTCCCTTAGTTTTAATGTAATATTATAATTAATTTTTATTAATATTCGCAGTTAATTTTAAATAATACAATATATAATATTTTCTTTTAATATTCTAAATAAACTTAGTTTTAGGTAGGAGCAGGAAATTCAGGATAATAAATCTACTAAAAAAATGGTTGAACACGTATTTCATCGATTTTAGAAAGTCAACCCCTAAGGAAGTTAAATGGGGGTGTCGAACGTGTTATGTTATTTCGCCATATCTCAGCAGTAGTTTTAGGTAGGAGCATGCATTTATTGGAAATCAAATCTACTAAAAAATTGGTTAAACACGTATTTCATCGATTTTAGCAATTCACCCACTAAGTGGGTTAAATGGGGGAGTCAAACGTTTTAGGTCATTCCGCCATATCTCGGTAGCAGTTTTATAAATTCAGGTACGTCAGGTAAAACTTCGCCAGTAACAGTTTCAGAAGGTTTTAGTAGTTCCAGTCTAACTTCACGTTCTGGGTCTTCAACATCGAATAAACCTTCTTTAAATTGCCTGAACCACCTTCCACGCATACTATAAGGAAAAGCACGTTCACCATAAGCTTCTGCAATAAACGATGACTGTTAGCACGCTTTTCTTTAAATTGTAAAAATATAACAAAACTTCCCACAAATGATGATTATTTGGCACAAAACTATGCATTTTAAATTGAATAAAAAACTATGTTGTTTACGCTTCAATCATACTACAATTTGAAGGTTAAAAACATACGTTTCAAAAGCCTGTATTACCAGATTCACACATTACATATAAGACCACTTACGCACCACTTATCTATTGGAAAAACGGGACTTTTTGCATATACCCAATATAATAACAATGTATTTAGATGAAAATCTTTCTAAACAATCCTAATGGTGGGGCCAAACTGCATTCGGTAGCGTACACTCTCGATTTTGTATGATTTTTTTTTTATTTTCAAATGAAAATCAATCCAAACAAACTGTCTTCGACAGCGTAGATTGGACTTGCGGCTCACGCTTCAGTCGGTTTAATTTTATAACTTTTAACGAAATAACGGCGTAGGACGGCCCAGATATAATAATCGCAAATATACCTTAAATCAGTGTTGAATGAATTTATATGTTTAAGATAAAATTTCTCGAAACGAACCTAATAACGGCGATAAAATAATGGGAGAATAAACTATATTCTAGAATATAATTTATTTTATCATTACTCATCTTGAGAATGTCATTCATTTTGCGTACAAAACTAGTAAAAAAAAATTAAGGCTTTATGTTTACTGTAATCATTTTTACATTGATATTTTTTATTAAATATCTACTGTTACTCCTAATTATCGTTTTTCAAGTTTTATTATGCAACTGATTTATGTTGCAATAAACGTCTTATTAAAACTGATATGCATAAATGTCATTTACCTAACTACATTATTCATGAGAAGTTAATAAATTACTTCCGAGCCGACGCTGTTACTGTGAATAATTAATCTAAACGTCACCATTAAACATTATATAAAACAGATATTTGTAATTAATGAGAGCTATCTGAGCTGCAATCGAATCATCGGCAATAATGGGCATTATATGCATCGAAGTATAAATTTTCGTTTTAATTTGACAGCCGTTTTAAAATCTTTACTAATATTATAATCTCTGGAAGAAGCGAGCCGATTTAAAAAAATAATAGTATCAAAATGATTGTAATCATGTCTATTCCAAAATAGGCTGTATTTTATGACAGTTAAATAAACTCCAAGGGTCTAAAATTGCAATTTATGTGATACTGTTGGAGTTAGAAACTTATATTTGATGTGGTGTTTATTTATAAGATGTAAATACTCGCTATGAACAGTTTATAAAAGGTTCGGAATTTAAAATGGTGAAATGAGCGTAAAACTTAATGTTAAAATTACGTCCCTTTAAAACATTATATTCATATTGTGTTTAACATTGTGTTAAATAGAACATAGTTTATATAGTTTACATAGAACTCGAAATCGCAGCGGTCGTCAAAAGATCTCAGAGCCCGAACCCAACACTTCCCCTTTTCGGTGCATTAAATTTGTGGAATTTACCTTTGCAATTTTTCCGGTATTAAAATTGGCAATTAGAGAGTCTAATCAAGCGTCGAGGAAAGGGCATGGGGATGTTGGAACAGTCGCGCGACCTCTGTGAATTCGGCGGTAACGCAGAATTCTCGGAACGACGATGCGCGACCGTCCAACGTCCCTACGCCCTTTCCCGATACACTTGACCGGACTCTTTAAAAGCCGAATTCAATAACGAGTGCAATTTAAAAGGTAAATTGAACAAATTAAATGCACCGAAAAGGTGGAAAGGTTGGGCTCGAGGCTCTGAGATCATCGGACAACCGCTACGGCTTCGAATACTACACTCTAAAAAAAAAATCCGTGAAAATACAAGAGATTTTCCGTAAAATTTTACGGAAAGGTTTCATTTTTCCTAAATGTCGGTACAATTTCTGTAAATGACATTAGTTCCGTTAAAGAGATTTCAAATCCGTAAATATGCAGAAACTTTTCCGTAAATTTAATGGATTTTTTCAATATTTCGTTCAAAACATTGGAATGTCCGTATTTATTCCAAAACAGTGCAATTTCCGTAAATGACGATTAAAGTTTGAGTACAGAAATCGCCTTTTTTGAAATGCGAATTAAGTTTGTTGTGTTTTCTAGAGTTCTTCTGGGATAATGGCCTGGTCCGGCTCGACGCGCTTGCCCATTCTAACCGAGGTCATGTTAATTTATTGTGAAAAGAATAGTAATATTTATATTTTTAATGAAATATTTAGAAATTTATTTCATTTTTTTAATTACAGATTTTATTTTTTTTTCTACTTAATTTTTTCTTGATAGTACTTCAAAATTATTTTTTTTTCACTATGTTTTTTTTTATTTATCTTTTTTAATGTGAGGCAATATTGTGTTGTTTAAAGGTTTCGTAACATAATATCTCTAAAAATTATAGCTCTGCAAATTCGTAGTAAACTAAACTGATTTGGCTTATAAATTTATGAATTACGCTAAAATTTATTATTTTATAAATTATAATTTTACAAAGTGTACAATTTTTTTCCTTAAATTTATAAAATTAGTTAATATTTTTCTTTACTTTTATAAAAATCACGTTTTTAATTTTATAACGTTTGTAATTTATTTCGTTAGTTCATGTGTTTATAAATTAAACTAATTCAATTTAAATTAAATCAGTTAATCCATATTTAAACTTACCTATCCCAAAGTCATGAATTTCAAATTTTTCGCTATTTCTTTTTGTTAAATATTTTTAAAACTATTCAGTTTAACAGAACCGTACGCAAAAGCTCTCAGTATTGCTGAAATATAATAATTTAATTTATTATAAAATTGTTTATTTACATAAGTTTTTTAAATAAGAGATTAAAAAAATATTTTAATAGCATGTAATAAACAAGTCTGATTAAGATAATTGTTGTTTTTATTTGAATTGATAAATAGATAATCAGGCAAATAATTAAAAAAAAGTATGTGTTCGAAAAAAGAAAATGTTGGTACCAGTGTTGAATTCAGGGGGTGGCCCGGAGGGGACATTATCCTCTGAAATTCCCCCCCTCCCGTAAGATTTTAGATTTTATACTTTTAATGGTCAAAAAGTGCAATTTCTCCCCCGGAACTCTATAATGTCCCCCAAGGAGCCACAGAAATCCTCCCGATACTGTTGCAAAAAGAAGCAATTATTACTCAGAATACAATGTTTTATCCATATAATACATAATAAGTTAAAATTTATCTGCCCTAAGGCACCAAATAACACAGCAAATTATTGAAAATTATGAAAAGAAAATATTAAAAACATTGGAAAAATCCGTTTATACAGATGAAAGTATTTGCATCATAAAAAGCGATTTAAATAAGTAACAGCATTTGAGTGAAAACCGCGACCGGTCATAACTCAGTGGTCTAGGTCATCAGTTTAGTACGTGGGAGATTATGGGTTCGATTCCGCTTCTGGCATGGGTTGGTTAATTTCTGTAAACTCACTCAGGAATGAAAATAAAGAAGCTGACATGTATATGTCCTTTATAAGTTTGTCCTCGCGAAGTAATTTTTTTTTTACATTTTTGGTCCTATAAATTTTATTTTAACGACACAAAAATTTTATAAAATACGGAAGATATATGTTATAAAACGGATATTTCAGAATTCACGGAAAATTTCCGGGAATTTATGGATTTTTTTTTCGTTAAAATACGGAAATAGTACTGGCGTCTCGATTGCCAGTACAATTTCCATTTTTTCAGGATTTTTTTTTTTTACAGTGTATGTTTGTCTTGATTATTTCAATAAATATATATATCCTCCTCATAAACTCGGGAATAGCCTTTCATACATTGATTATTTTAAGTACAGTTTTATAGGTAAACAATAGTATGTTTTAGCAAATGATAACTTTCATTTTCATAGATATACCATTGCAAAAATAAAATTAAGTCGTAGGAATAATATATTTTTTATTTATCGTTTAAGCATTTCGTTACAATTCAGCAAAGTATTATTAAAATATGCGTTCAGCTAATGTTTAATAATCGTAAATTCTCAACAGTACACTGTTAAAAATTTGCAGCAAACTGTCCAGTTATTCGACCGTTTTAATAGAAAACGGTTACATAACCGTAATTTAAGTGCATTCTAATCATATTATTGTTCATAATAAGGTCAGAATAGAGATAAATTAGTTTATATAACCGTTTTTTATGAAAAAGGTCGATTGAGTGGAAAGTTTGTTGCAAATTTTTAACATTGTAGAATGTCTGTCTTGCCATAAAGTACTGTCTCTTTTTAATTCAAATTAAAACGAAACGCCGAATTGAATATTTAAAAAAATAACTTTAATGCTAAATTTCGAATTTAAAAGCGTAACAATTCTTTAAGCAAAATACACCACAAAGATATTTTTTACATAATATTTTGACCGCTATATTTCATAAACATGCATTATATATATAGTGCTGTATATATTTTCAATTGTATTGTACTGTCGTATTTATAAAGAGAACCACTTTAATTTATTTTCGACTTCAATTTGCATTTTGCTTTTATGCAATAAACTCGTTATTGAATATTTTCACGCACTGTCATCGTACTGTATGATGAACAGTTTTTGCAGTTATATATTTTACTTGCCCAAAGACCTTATATGCATCTAAAGAAGTTTTCAAAAATTATAATAAGTCCAATCAAACTAGTATAACGTAGATTAATTAAATGAAATTTTGTTGCACATAAAAATTAATAAATTAACGAAATTGTATGTTCATCAGATAAAAAGTATATACGTTTGTGAGAAAGTTAAAATATAGCAAATATAATAATTTACAAAATTAATAAAAATCCTTTTATTTAATTATCAAAAGTTATAAAATATTTTTTTCCTGCTAAATAGGTAATTTAGTTTTTAAGAAATACTTTGCAGAATATTCATAAATGAAGAATTTATAAACGTGTAATCAGATCTTAATTGGTCAATATGAGTGAGATATTTTTTTTTCATTCAAATCAATATACCCTGTTGCACTACCTTTTATATTTAACAAGACCATCTTACACCATCGCTGGTCCCTATGAGATCTCACAAAGACTTTCTGCTAAGGCACAAACTTACGAATTGTTTTGTTACTAAATTCCCTCTTATTGGTATTTAATATACTTTGATGTTTTACAATTATCTAATATAAAATTTAACAATATTATCAACTTCCAAATAAGTCCTACATTTTAAGTTTTGAAATGCTGAATGAATATTTTAGAATAAATCAGTTTTAAACAAATTTCATGATTTTCACTCCATGAAGGAATAAGAATTCTGATGCATCAATTTAAATAAATTCTAATCATAGTACATTTGCATTTCTTTTTTTGATTAAAAATTGCTGTTAATTAACAATTAAAACAGCATCTTTTTTTATAAATAAAATGAAAGGTTTCCTCAAATTAGTGTTGACATGAAAATAAAATTCCGCATTATAGTATGCTCAACAATGATTATCAAAAAATAAATGGTACAAAAGAAGATAAAGTACGATTTCTGCGCACGCGTTTATTTTAGATTTATGGTTAAAAAGCAAAATTGAAATTGAAATATATAGAAGAAAAAGACGCCATTGATCGGTCAAAGCAATGGTATTTCGCATGCAGCCTAAAATGTATGCTTTTATTACTGTAAATGAAATTGCATTTTACATGCAATCACTATATTTTTGTTTGTGCCGTGTTTTTCCCGAAGCGATAACGTCATATTTTAATGCAGTTGAAATATGATTGTTATTATTATTTTTTTTATCGCGCGTGCTTTTTGCTATCTTCAGTCAGTTTTTACTGTAACATTAATGCAATAAATGAGAAGATATTCTGGTTTGACTAATGTTGTTTGCAGATATCTTTATCCATATTTTTTTAGAAGTTTAATCTTGCATTCAAAAAAATTAGATATTTCTAAAAAATATTAGACTGCAGTGCAAAATTCTCACACGGGTGCACTGGTCGTTTTATATTGCATATATATATATGTATCCATACATTCTGTTGTTTAAGACTTACCAGTTATTTGTTTTAAAATTCTACATTTTCATCGTATTTATAAAAGTTTTGTTTTTCACACTTTTAAATGCTGAGCAAGTCTTTTAATACGAATCAGTTTTCGAACATGTTTTATGTTTTTCACACTTGCCATGAAGGAATAAGACGTTTGCCGTATCAATTTAAAATATATTCGAATCTAAGAACGATCACATCCATCAAGAAAACTGCTTCTCTATTTTCTCACAAAAAGTTTCTCACATTTATCTCATGAATTCAAACTAAACAAGTAAATCGGCAGATCAGGAGCCTCAACGTCAGCTCAAAAAGTCATTGTTTTTTAATCTCACTTTTCATATTATTTAGCATCTTACAATCGGAAAATTATTTTTTTTATATTAGATACATATTTATAGGCATATAAAATACTTCGGAGGTTTCAGAAATTAGAAGCGCGAAATTAAACACGGTTTATGCAATGATATTCTGAAATTCTTATAAACTTCTTATTCATGTAACTTTTTAGATAAAAAAATAAACTTGTGTTAAAATAAATCCTTCATTTATGTCAATAAAATACAAAAATAATTTATTTTGATAATAAAATATTGCTGCAAAATAGTTTTACGAGAATTTTGTCGAGTCATTTCAAGTTTTATGAAAATCGAATCAAAACTTAAAAAGATATTAATAAAAGTTTTCTTCGTTCTATTAAATCCTATCATATGTAATTAATTCATTGATATCCCATGATAGGTAATGATTCTAGGTTGCTATGGTGATTACGTCATATTTAGGATGGAGCAATGTTTTTTTCCGTATTACTGAATTAAAAACCGTATCTGTATACTAAAATTGTTTAATTATAGCAATCCTATAATCTACCGACAGTTTTTTTTGCATAGATGTGTCCGGAGAAATAGATATTAAAAGGAAAAAGTGTCTAAATATGGCATTCTAGTTCTGAAACTTTCAAAGCGAGGCTTAAGTTTCCCATTGGAATTTTCGGTAAATGTCAACAAAAGATGAAATGTTGCAACTATAAATCTACTTATTTTATTACAGAAATTTATCGTATCATAATAACAGACGATATAATTCATTTCACTGAAATAATAACAGTACGAATTTGTCACGTTTGACGTACAATTTCCAATTTGCTACATTTCTTCATGATTATTTGTATGAAGATAGTTGTTTTCACAGGGATAACACTTCGATGAGAATTTTTTAATTAGGAAATAGGAATAATTAGAGCCGTGATTAATATAATACCAGATGAAAGGAGTCCACAGTTGCATATAGATATTTTGTTTATTATAATCCAGGTTCGTTGGAGATCGCAATACAAGGCCGGCTAACAATCGCCGGTGGCTAGAGATGAGGTAAAGGTAATTATATGTTTTTAACACACTTAGTAGGAGCTGAGTCTGTGTCGAGAACTGCTACACCCATTGACTAGTAATATAAATGGACAGCGGACTCCTTTCTTTTGTTCCGACAGACTTGAAGAAAATATCTTTCACCTTTCATCGCCAAAAAAAGGCGAAAGGGTGGCGTTTTCTGGCGGTAATCCCTTTCTTGGCAACTTTCTGTTTCCGTTCTCGTAATAAAAGAAGCAGGTCGTAATAAAAGAAACCTGTTTGGCATAATATTCCCCCACCACACCTGCTGGTGGGGAAGGACATATTTTCTTCAAGAAAGCGTTGCTAGTCCGCTGTCTATTTATATTTCTAGTCAATGGTTACACCTTTCTCAGCACGTATGAAGTATTGGCGAAACAATAGCAATAAAATTAGCCAAAAATATATATTCTGGCGATACAATAGACCGAGGAGACACATGTGGTTTTTATCCATTAGTATGAAGCGAATGGGATTACGTCAGAGAGGAATTATAATTTTTTAACGCCAGTCCTATTAAAACCGCATAATGGAACCCGGTGAATTTTTGAGAGAAACCGCCCTAAAAGGTTACTATATAAAAGGGAAGATGTGAGCTAAAATTATCCCAAACGGGCGCCGGTATACCATGTATGGCAAGTAAAAGGCCATGTGAATAATAATAAAAATAAATAACTTTTATATGCCGTGAAAATTGACATCAGATAATGATCCGTTAAAATATAGATGTAGAGTGCATCTGCGAACAAAGATTTCTTACTGTTGCTAGGCACAAACCTTTTTTTATTTTATTTTTTTGTAAATAGATGAAAATGTGGTCAGAGGATATTAAAGAGCAAAATAAAATGAGAGCTTACATTTTAGGCAAGGGAACTGAGAATAAATAATTTGTGACCAGACAATTAAATTTCACATTAAAAAGGAACCTTTTACTTTAAAGTGGAGGAAGTGATTTAGCACATAATTTGCATTCTAATATATAAAGTTAAATCTCCTTCATAGTTGTCATTTTATTTAAAGTATAAATGTCATTTTATACCAGAAAAATTTTAAGGACAAGAAAATGCACATTTTGTTTCGAACATCTTCAAATTAAGTTTATACAATTGGCAAATGTGTTCATTTGAAATAAATGAACAGAGATGAGAAAAAGAGGAACTGCATTTGGTCAAAAAAAGTATAATGCTTCCCGAATTATATTAAATTTACTGTTTTAGAAGATTTATAAAAGTGAAATTCCCGCTGAGTTGAAATCGACAAAGAACGATAAATTAATTCAATATGAAAAGTTTGTTAAATCCCTCAAGCATTTTCCCTAAGTAGCCGGATTTTATCGAGAAACCGATATCCAATACATCTATTTGATAAATTGCATAATGCCTAACTGCTGACAGAATAAAATAAGACTTTATTTGTGAAAAGACACGCAAAATTGAAATTTGCATGAGGATTTGTTTTTTAATATTTTTTTCTTTTTTTCAAAATATTAAAATAAATTACCGAAATTTATATTTATAGAAATTGTAATGAAATTATAACTCTTTTAAAATAAAGGTTAGTAAAAAGCACACAATGTTGTTTTACCTAGTTCTCTGCATAATTTTCTTTTAGGTAATTTTCTTTTAGATTTATTCTAAGCCATAAAAATAAAAATATGTTAGTTAATTCTATTTTATATATACTATGTTAAAGAATACACCTTGACAAAACAGATAAAATAAAATAAATTCCATGCGCATTTTGATTTATAGGACACCATTTTATATCTACAATGTTGATTTTTTATTGTATTTAAAAAAAGAAATCCTTCAATTTAATTTAATTATATGAACTTTTTATTGACCTTTTACTCGAACATCAAAGGAGTCTGATTTTATAGTCCTATTGATCATAATAGTTTTTAAACAAGATGGAAATTGTACGTCAAACGTGACAAATGAGGTGCGTTCATACTATAACTAGTTTTATAAATATTCAGACCTTGGTGAAATAGCTGTTGCACTCTTATTCAAAAATACATGAGCACTAATCTTATTATATGTGCAGATTTTAATATTATAGAAGTGTTTTTTTTTTCTTGTTTTTTTATAAGTTTAATTGAATACAAAAGAACTTTATTTTCAATAAATATACAAAAATTTGAAAAAAAAAAGATTTCTGTTTGATCGGGAAACATAAATCGCTGCAAACTATATTAAATATACGAAATTAAAAGATTTAAAGCAAGTAGGTAAGTGTGATTGAAGATCGCACAAAGGGTTTCTTTTAATATTCCTTTCAAAACACTTTATACTTTCTTTAATAAATCTAAATAAATTTCATTTTCAAGAAAAAAAAAGTCATGTTTTTTATAAAGTAAAAAATTACCGGTCTAATTTTCTCGTTTTTTTTCGAATATCTGAACCGGCCGGACAGCGGGCGAAGCCCGCTATTATACTCTGTCATAATAATATCTGTCATGTGGACTAAATGCGATATTAAAAAAAAAATCAATTTCAAAATTAAACATGCTGTATATAGACCTTCAAAATGTTAAAGTATGCCAATATTTCCATAATCGGGTTTTTATCATGATTCAATACGTTCCTCAAACTTATATGACGTTATAATCACTTGCTGATGTCATATCTACTTGCTTTCATTATTACTCATATTGATACTCTCTTTGAATTATTCTCAAACATTTGAAAAAGTCCGTTAACTTCCAATATGCCGTCAGATTAATTTTCTTTTTAATTATCTAATGACGTCATATTAACCTACTTTCTGTACTTATAGAAAATCATATTCTTTGTATTATTGAGAAATGTTTGAAAATTTCCGTTTTATTGCCAATATGACGTCATATTAATCTTTTTCTCAATTTGTAATACTTTTTATTTCATTTTTCACGCGGAAATCTTTCAATAGAAAATTAAGTATTGTAGAAAGAATTTTATTGTGGATTTTTAATTGTTGGCAACTGCTAAAACAATTTTTTTTTAATTTAACAGCAAAAGGCTGTTAGATTTTGGGTTTTTTATCTCTCTATATTAAAATAATACATTTTGTTTCAAAAATTTATGATTTTCAGCGGGACAGTAGATATTCAGCTGTAAGTACACAAAATTTCAAGACTGTAAGTTATACAGTTTCTGAGAACCGGCTCTGTGACGGACAGACAGAGAAGCAGGACGAATAGTCTTTCGTGAGATGAACGAAATCCTCAAAATGATATTTTCGCCGAATTTCCAAAGCGAAATAAATTAATTGTAGATGAAAAGTTTGGTAAAATTTTGAATTCCCGAGCATTTTTCTGAAGTAGTTGTATTCTTGCAGGAAACTGATATCTCATGCATTTATTTAACACATTGCATATATATTCATTTTTAACAGAAACAAAAAGACCACAACTGCTTTTGTGAAAATGTCTTAAAAAATATACTGCATGAAATACAAGAAAAAGTCTGCTTAAATATATTTTTTAGACAACCTGTGTAACTGTAATTTTCGGTTGTTAATAAAACGATAATTTTGTTAATAAAACGATATACTTACTGAAAATTATCTGTCATGCCGATTATGGACAATTGCAGAATCCAAAAGCATATTTATTAAGTTTCAATTGAATCGGATTTTTTTTAATAAAAATTAATCCACTTGCATAATTATAGTTTCGAACAAACTGTGTTGTTTTATTTAACTACTAGCAGACTACGCCCGCTGCGCTGGTCGGTTTCTCCAAAAGAACCTTGAATCAAACCAAATATATCGGTGAATTCAACCTTGTATTTTAAAGTAATCTGTACCTTTACCTGGAATATCCTAAAATAACATAAAAACGGATACTTATTTCACTAAGTTGTGTTTTTTTTTAATACGGTTTATTATTACGTTTACAATTTATTACTTACCGTTTTCCATTGATTTATATGTTTTATAGCTACATTTTTTAATAACGGGAATTAACCTATATTATTCACAACTAAAAAGAAATGGCGCATCTAGTATTTGTCGAAAAATTAAATAAAAATCATGCCCTCATGACATCATAATTCACTTTTATATTTTAACAGAATAATACAGCTACTACAATTTGTTACTCGTGCTGACACATTGCTGTTGTTATTATTTTTTTTGCGCGTGAAGTTTTCGCTATATGGTACTCCATTGTGAAATTTGGTAATTTTTGAAATTCAATATTTGAAAAAGTGCATAATCAGTGGATTTGACATTTATATCAAGAAAAATGCAATTTTTTTACCTTTCTAACGCAGTTTGTCTAACAATTTTCTGACAAATACTTTTCGAGCAATTAATTTTTTCAGTAACTTCAAACGTTTCATTTCCGAGATTAATCTGTGGCAACGATTATCGAAAATCCCAGTCGTCAGCAACACGTACCTTTTTATTAAAGAGGATATATCATACACTTTTAAATTACACAATAATGATTTTTCGAAACGACCAAAATTTCCATTCTTCGACGTTATCTGAAGAAATACTTTCCTTCATTTGAATTTTTAATTAACAAAATGATGTTTTCTTTGAAAATAAATACCACAGTTTGATTTGGTATTAAATTTCGTATGGAAATCACGTTTTATATTTCATTCCCACTCTATTTCTAAACACGTTATACGCAGTTAAAGTTACCGAATCCCAAATCCCAATAGTGTTGAGTGCGCTGCGCTGGTGCTAAACCGAAATGTGGAGTCAACTTGTTAAGAGCAACATTGGGAGTATCACTCTACTCTGAAGAATAAGAAAAAAAAGTAGATCTTGGAAAATGATCTGACCCCACAATTATGAAATAGAAGAGCAGAAAAACGTCAAAAAAAGGAATAAACTCTTTCCATATTGCAACATTATGATGCTACAGATTTTATTAACTCTAAATATACGAGGGACTTTCAGAAAGTAAAGATTCAATGCCGCATATTCATTAAAAAATTAATTGATAAAATGTCCATTACAAATTACTTACTAGTATGTGCCTTTTTTAAGTGCTTTCGTAATTATATAAATACGTAGCAATATTGTCGTCGCCTGGTCCGTCCATCTGTCTGTCCGTCCGCCCGCATATAACAACGCAAAAATTCCCCAACCGAATGGTTTGAAATTTAAGATATATTATCTTTGCAGAATTTTGTCGAGACATTTAAAATTTTATGAAAATCGAATCAAAACTTTATAATAAAAATATTTATTAAGAAACTAGCTGTTACCTGTGACTTCGTTCACGCAACATTAAAAAAAGAATAAATACATTAACTAAGCAAAATATTTCACTCCCGATAATTAAAAACGTTAATAATTAACTAACTATTTATCCCATTTTATAGGAGACAATACGGTATTTTTTGTTATAGGGATGTTGACATAACTCAGTCTTAAAAAAGTGAAATTTTGTGCCAAATAAAATCGTGGAAATAGACCTATTGGGTAAAAACAAATGTCAATTTTACCTAATAAACAATTTTACTTTTAACACCTTTGTGAAACGTTTTAACAGCCATCCTTCAAAATATCGTTAATTGGAAATAGTATATGCTTTTCCTTTAAATTCAATCCTGCCTCCTTGATTTAATGTATAGCTGAAACAAATTTTGTTTTCTAAATGACAGTATGTTGACAGGCAATTTTTGTTCTCCAGAAAAAATTGCTTCATGAAGTTTGAATATGTGAAAATATGTTTTTATTTTTCGGATAATTTACTAAAATCAAGATTTTGTTTTCACCATCTATTCAAAGTGAAAATAAATTGGGTTTTTCAGTTTTAATGAGAAAATGGTGTAAAAAATATACTGATCTGTTTTATTTCTCCTTTTTTATACACAAATATGGAGTAATTTACTTTCCGTTTTTAGAGAAACTTCTTTAAAATTTACAAAATAAATAAATAAATAAATAAATAAATAAATAAATAAATAAATAAATAAATAAAAATTGGCATTTATTTTTTTTTTAAATTCTGAGAGTTTGTGTGACATTCTCGGATCAATGATAACCGGTATTAAGTAAATCGCGTTGCGTTCTATAGTCTAGGAGTAGGTGCGAAATACAAACACACGCTCTGATTTTAATATAATAGATTAATAGATTCGTGTTCATTTTCCTTTTTTTAAAATTATGATGTGATTTTTAGCAGAAAACTCTCATCTGTATATAACGGATACTCATGCTTAATAATCAGTATAGATTAAAAAAAAAAACCGTTATAAATATGGCGTGAAACTCATTTACTTTCTATATTTACTGATCCTTGTATTATTAATGTAAGGAATTGATTCACACTCACTTTAAAACATATTGGAAAATTCCCGTTTTATTTTAAATATGATGTCTCTTTTTACCCAGAGAAATCCATTTTTAATGACATAATTCTTGTTAATTTTCTTTTCCAGGCAATTAATTTCAATACTGGCATAGGGGAAATTATGTTACTTTAACGAAATAATATTAAATCTTTAGGTTTTATCAACAAAAATGGAACTATTAACATTCGTCATTTTAGTTTTAAGAATGAAAATATCTATTTCTCGCTATCCATGACATCATTTTCGGCATGGATAATTTTTCGGAGCATATTATTGACTTTACTAACCATTTTCTTTCGAAACTTCTTTTTAGTTTTTTAAAAAATTAAATAAAAAATACGGTATAGTTATATTAGCCGTGCGCAGACGGTAAAACGCCTAGTATTGTTACCATACGAAAGAAAAAAAAAAGAAAAAAAGTGAAGAAAAAAACCTAAGATCATTTTATTTCACCAATCAAAGCATATTCGCTTTATTTTCGATGTAAGATGTCATAACTAACATTCATTAAGATACAACTAAATGTAAATATATTGCTTGAAGGTGCGTAAAAAACATACATAAAAAAACATTTAAAAGCACATTAAAGTCCTTTTAAAAAATTCCAAAACGTTTTCAACCGAAACCCGGTCATCATCAGTGGAAAAAACTAATTCTGTTGAGTTGAGTTGTTAACTCTTCGCGTGTTCTTGCTTGCCCGGAATAAACTATTTCACTTCAAGGGTTTGGAAAAAAAGGTGGGATGGGAAAGGTAATCAATGATGCATTAATTCATTCCAGACTGCGTGGATATCATATGATAATACATCGTTACAGACTATTTCTTTTTTAGACATTATTTCTAGAGACTCTCTTATAATTGCTTCCAGGTGATTATTTGTGCGGAATATAATTTTGGATCTATTGAAATCAACTTTTATAGGTTCAGTTTGCGCTAATCTTGATAAGGCAGTGTGGGGTCTATTTAATCTCAGATCTGCTTCATGTTCTTTTATTCTGTCTCGGAATTTCCTCATTGTCATACCTATGTCAAAGAGGTAACAACTCAACTCAACAGAATTAGTTTTTTCCACTGATGATGACCGAGTTTCGGTTGAAAACGTTTTGGAATTTTTTAAAAGGACTTTAATGTGCTTTTAAATGTTTTTTATGTATGTTTTTTACGCACCTTCAAGCAATATATTTACATTTAGTTGTATCTTAATGAATGTTAGTTATTAAACAAGGTGAATTTGCACTGAAATTTTAACTTTTATTGTAAGATGTCATATTCGCCTGTTTCCTATGGTTACGCATATTGAAACCTTGTATTATTATCAAAAACTAAAAAATAGTACGTTTTATTTCTAATAATATTGTTTAATCTTCTTTTTAATTCTTTAATTTTTTTAAAATTTCATTTTCATTTTTCACGGGAAAATTTTTCAATTGAAACTAAATTGTTGAGTAAAAATTATTATTCCGGGTTTTGAATTAGTTTTGGCAACGATAAAGTATTAGCAACGGTAAAGTAAATTTAACCATTTTAAAATATTATACGAAAAAAATGTCCATTTATTCTCTATGAAAATAACGAAATTTTGAATTATTAAGAAAAATATTTGAATAAAATAAACAAAAACCAGCCTATGTTCATTCGAGGATTATAATCAACCTATTTGCAAAGATACAGGATCATTAAATGCTGCATTTTGACGCTGGCTTCAGCCTAACATTTGCACACAATCAGATTTATAATATTATTAGGATTTCAATTTAAAAAACAATTTGTTCTTTCTTGTTATAGGAGCTTCCGAGGTTTAATCGTCAAGCGACTGAGATACTTATTTTATTACAGAAATTAATCTGCAGACGATATAATTCATTTCACAGAATTAAAAATCATCAAGATCTGAATATTTATATAACTGGCTATAGTACGAACGCAACTCGTTTGTCGCGTTTGGCGTACATTTTCCAACTTGTTATACACTATATTTCGAATGATGATCGGTCACTTGCGATTTTAGACGTTTAGTTAAACATCTGGAAAGATACATGAGGAATTATCCTGAAACTTCAGGCGTGTAAACAACATGATAAACGTCATATATTTCCGCGAAGATTTTTTCCCGAAACTCCATAAGGGACCGTCAACAAATTGAAGAAAAACGAATATCTTTCGGATAACCCTGTAGAAACTAATATAGCAAAAGCATTCAAACTGTAGATTATGATTAAGTGGCTTATTGTAATAATTTGGGTTCATTTTTATGAAGATAGCATGTATACTCGAAGATAAATTCAGGTTTTTATAAAAACAGTCCCAAATTGTACCAAGTTTTTTGCTTATAATTTGCAGAGTTTTTAATATAAAAACAAGTTCTTTTCAGAAAATATGACAAACAAAGTTGTACACAATACCCTGCAATCAGAATTAAAAAATAATAAAAATTGTATGAAAAATGAGCAGGTTTACGAAATATTGTGTCACTGCGCATGCGCGATATCAATCAAAATATACTTTGTGAACGCACATCATTTGTCACATTTGGCGTATTATTTCCAACTTGTTTGACATAGTGGTCGTTATTGTCCAAGTATTTGTTAAGTCTGTTTACAAGCTTTTGTATCCCACAGTCATAGAAGTTTACCGCCTGTTGTGGAAACCACATTACAAATTCGATTTTAATCTCATAATCTTCGAGGAAGTTTAGCCCTGTAAAATGTTTCTTTAGGTAAAGGAATAAGTGGTAGTCGCTGGATTCAAAGACAGAGATTACAGTTGGCCTACTTGATCCGGTATCTTCATGAACATTGGTCCTACCTCCAGACAAAGCAAAACACCATTTCGTTATATTTTATCTGTTCATAATGTTCCAATGGATGGAAAAAAATGTCTTTGTGCATATCTGCTGGATGCTTATCTTTTGCATAAAGAAAACGTACGACGGATCGTATTTCACATTTGGCGGCATTCTAAATTGACGTAGCCATTATAAACACTTTCTACACGAATCACACTCGCCGTCCAAATAACGAATGACCGCGAGAGAAAGGTCAAATGTTCAAGGTTACAATATGTGTTGCCAATGCGCTGATTAAAACTTTATCTGTACTTTTCGAAAACACATCGTATCTTAAAAAAAATAAGTATTCATATATTCGTACATTCTGGATATTCGTACATTCTGGAGCGTAAAATAAAATCTGCCAATAAAGCATTTTTCTTATATTATGTCTTTCATGTTTTTCTCTTTTTTATTCCTTCTTTTCTTTTTTTTTACGTAAAAGTTAAATCTCACTTTTCCTAGACGTCTTTAAAGACAAAAAGAATAAATACAAATTGTATCTCAAACAATTTTAAAATAATTTTAGATCTATGATAAAGGTCTTTATATTAAATAAATATACCAAAATTTGAAAGAAGGGGAATAATTCCATTTTGCTGAAAATAGAAAATCTTTCAAAATTATATTAAATTAATTGTCTTAGAAGATTTATAAAAAAGAAGTTCTTGCTGAAAATTTATCGTCAAATGACAATAAAATCCTTCGAAATATAAAATTGGATATAATGTTAAATCCCCTAGCGATTTTTTCTTACGTCATTGAATTTTTGCGGGAAACCTATATGCAATACATTTATTTCATAAATTGCATAATACTTTGTCGTTGACAGAAAAATAGTAAATTTCACTTTTAAATGACGAGAAAAATAGAAATTCGTACTTCAGCTGATTCTAATACTCAGTTTTAGGGCTTTATTAACCATTTTTAAAGAAAACAGGTTCTACCATATGCCTATTTTTGACCTATGTTTAGGAACATTCAAGAAAGGAATTTTTTCAGGAACAACTGTTCGTTTTGGAACAGACATGAAACATCACAACTTCGTTTGTGAAAGGCTTAAAAAATTGAAAATAGTACAATGACTTATTTATAGCTTTTAAAATTTTGAGTCTCACAATAGCTGAAATCATCCCAATGCTCTGAAACTCGTAATAGCCGCCTATAGTTGAAAAAATTTTCCTTCCTCTTAAGTGGATTGGAGTGCTGTCAAAGGGTGGTCTCTCTCAGTGATAGATATGGTAGGGTGTTGGCATTTAGAGAGAGTACAGAATAAAAAACAAGATTTTTTCCAGTAACTGGAGCAATGCTCACAATAATAAACTAGTCGTTGGGGGCCACCGTAATACTTACCCATCATGGATATGCATAATGTAAAATAGTAAAATAAAAATGTGTAAACTACTTTTAAAATGCATTGCAATTCAAATAAAATCGTGGCTTGATGACGTCATAAACTTTAAAGGCTCGATTACTGAATTGCTTGAAAGAGTTTTTTCCTTATAACTCCAAAAATAATAATCCTATTAACTAGCGGTTTATTGCATCTGATTAAGCGTCAAATTTCCAATTAAAATGTATCTTTAAAGTGAAATTTGGATGAAATACAGGGTCATGCAAAATCGAAGAGTGTGGAAAATAGGCATCCAAATATCTCGGCAACACCATTATCCGATCGACTTCATGCTTTATGCAAAATTTATGTTTTTTTATTGTCTTTTATATTCATTTCTTAAAATAAACAATTTCGAAAATTTTTATATACCTTTTATCAGAACGAATATTTCGAGAGTCCAAAAAAATATTTCCGGTTAGTCGAGGTTATTGAAATGAAATAGGCTTCTTCCTATTATTACATACTAAGTACATACCAAATTGCAAGTCTCTATCTCAATTTTTTCGGGAGATAGAGCGTTTACAGACACACAGACGGACGGCAAATTTTTTTTTCTAAAAATATGTTTTTCGGTATCTCCAGTGTCTGAAACGTGTAAATCCATCAAAATTTTTTTTTCGATTTTCGAAACAATTACAAGACTTACCCTATACTACGTATGATGGGTAAGTAATAGAGGGGCGTAAGACCTCTCAAAATTTGAATAAAGAGAGAAAACAGTAGGGTGTTTTTCCCAATATACACAGCAAAAAAAAAAATCGGGAAGGAAAAAAGTAAGAATATTGGACTGTTTTGTTGGGTTTCTAAGGTCATTCCGTTTTTTAAAGGTTGGGACTTAAAGAGTTAATTATACGGTTTTATTATCAGATTACAAAGAATAGAAGTTATTGCATACCACGAAAGTTTGTTCATTCATAACTTTTGAATGATATTTTTTTTTCTGGAAAGCCGAAATGTGTTAGGCTCCAAATGTGTCCTGTTTCGCCTGGATCTAATTTTCTGAAATTTAATCTAAACACAATAAATCTTCGATGTATATTAAATTACATCGTCTAAGATCACTAAAGAGTATATGATGACTACTGTATACGACCTATCCGCAAAACTAAAAAAAAAAATAATGGATATTCCAAACTTGCAGATCAATTATATATTTTTTAACTATATATCTTCTATACTTCACTTTTTGGTTTATTCAATATCATAGCAATACAAATATCTTTCGTAGACTGATATTTTTATGTTGTCTCATAAATAAACCTTGATAAAAAATTATAAAGAATACAAAATGAATTCCACATAAACGGTGTAAAAAGGGAACTTTTGCAACAAAGTGAGCTACCATTAAAATTTATTGATAACTTGTTGTTCCAAAAAAATTACGGAATACTCCGACTATCAAAGATTCCTCAATTTAGTATTATTATTTAGTTAGTTAGTTGAATCCAGATTTATCATAATGATAAAGTATATTACAAGCAATAAAAAAATGAAGTTTTTGAATTCAATGTTTTTACATTTAAGACATATACTTTTAGGTAGATTTCGTAAGAAATACTACCTATTACATTATTTTCTAAGTTGGAATTCCTGAAAAATTTTTGCAGATGTACACCGATAATGATTTGAAGAACCCATAACCACCCTCAGTTCAAAACTTTATCTATCTAACTATTTATTTATCTATGTCACTTTTTTATAGACACGATAACTCCTATAATTCTGCACAAATCTCTTCCAAACTGATACATACAATCAAGAGGCATAAAATCTCGGTCAAGTTCGTTAATGGGCGAAATCGAACCAGGGGGGGGGGGAATGGGGGGAACGAACCGGAGATTAATAAAAAATGCTGTACAAATGGCCGTCAAATAAAATGCTTAAAAATCAGCAACATTCGCAGCTATTATTGATAGAAATACTTGTTTAAAAAATAAAAATTGTTTATTTGTTTTATGTTTGCTAACACATAAATAATATCTACGATTAAAGCATATATATATATATATATATATATATATATTATATTGCCTTTTTTATGTCAAAACCCAAATAAAACTTTTTACTATCCTTTAAAAACAAAATAAAATATTTTCAAACAATATTAAACTAAGTTAAGTCATATATAAAATCTTTTATTTTTAATAAATATACAAAAAAATGAATGAAGGTAATTCTATTTCGTAGGAAAAACTAAATCTTTCGGAATGATATCACATTTACTGTCTTAGAATATTTAAAGAAGTGAAATTCTTACTGGAATTCCCATCGCCAAATAACGATAAATTCATTCCCGATGAAAAGTTGGGTATAATGTTAAATCCCTAAGCATTTTTATCAAAATAAGCTGTAAACGTGGGGGTAACTGATATCCAATGCATTTATTTGATAAATTGTTGAATACTTTGTTGTTGACAGAAAAAATAAACGTAACTTCGTTGCTGAAAGACATGAAAAATTGAAAATTCGCACTGCGGCTATTTATAATTCTCAGTTGTATGGCTTTATTAATCAATTTTAAAGAAAAGAGATTGCACATTTCTTCCATATGTCTATTTTTGGCGTTTGTTCAGGAACATTCCAGAACAGTGTGCTTATGAACAATTGATCCTTTATTTATTTATTTATTTATTAATATATTCATTTATATATTTTCAAAGATTTTGTTTCCATTGCTGCTTCATTTGAATTTCGTCAGAATACAAAAATAACATGTATATTTCTCTTTATTTCTCTGATTTCCTAAAAAAAAGTGTATGACCATCACACTTGGCTTTATTATTAACTTGCACAGTACAATTCTAAAAATTATGAGCAGATAATGCATTGTATATATTATCGCATTGTATTTATGTGACGTTTTGGAAGGTTTTGGAGTGATCAAGACATTATTCACAGATTAATAGCACAGTCAATTACAGTCGTTTACCCTCGACAAGCATATTCGTAGACGTGAAATGTAAAACAGAGATAACAAGCAGACGGTGGTTCGCTGGAGTTATTTTATTCAGTCCAACATATCATGCACATAAGGTAAACGCTCTACAAAATTAGAAGCTATTGAGTTTCCATTCTTTTAAAGGTTATGAGAATACTACAGGGACTTCCATTCTTTTCACTAAAATTCCAGAATTATTTTTCAACAACTTTGAAGACTAGAGAATCAGTAAAAAATTCCGTGTCTCCAAGCAGTGCAAGCGATTTTAAGGAAACTAGGCGCTAGGATACAAACGTGACATGTGATCTGTTTTAGCCTATCATAGTTTAAATTTGAAGGAATTAATCCAATTTCCGGAGCCGGCATAGAGATATCTCATCAAGAACAACTCGTTGTAAATGATCCTGCCAAGCCACAAACCTAAAAAGTCAGTTACAAAAAGAAGTGATATCACATAAAAAGAAGCTATATATAAGTGCATACTCCGAGTCCCGTGTAAAAATCTATCACCACTCATAATGTTTCCAAAGGACTCGGAGTGAGGTACAGTATGTGAAAACTGCTTGGCGACCTGCAGGCTTTTATAATATATGTAGCATATCAATTTTGAAAATCGAAAAATACATTTTATATTTTTGTTATACAACTTTTAAAAATATTTTTGTATGCGAAAGCACTGACAGAACGGATTTTCCCCCAGATCTATGCCATTCCCTTACGCTAGAATTATTACAAACTCAAAATCTTTATACGTTTACTTAAAAAATCCTCTTCGTAAGATTGGTGTTTTTAGTTTAAATAATGGTAAATAAAATCAAGAAATTGATTTTTCAAGCTCATAAATAAGAAAGGACATGCAAACACAGAAGCTTCAACTTTTACAATTTTATGGAAGCAAAATAAATAAATAAATAAAATAAAATAAAATAAAATAAAGTAAAATAAAAATAATATAGCCATATGTAATTGCAGGAAACGCAAACATTATAAAAGCCTGCAGGTCGCCAAGCAGGTTTCACATACTGTACCTCACTCCGAGTCCTTTGGAAACATTATGAGTGGTGATAGATTTTGACACGGGACTCGGAGTATGCACTTCTATATCGCTTCTTTTTATGTGATGTCACTTCTTTTTGTGACTGACGTTTTAGGTTTGTGGCCTGGCGGGATCATTTGCAAGGAGTTGTTTTTGATGAGATTTCAATCCTTTTTGTAAGGTATTTAATTTCAATTATACGGATTCCATTTTTATTCAGAAAAGAAAAAATGAAAGGGACAAAAAAAAATAGTGATGGTATAAACAGAATTATACATCAGAATTATACAATTTATTGAGTGACTTATTCCAATGTACATGTCGCTACCATAACAACTGGGAAACTTTTATATTAATTTCCTTAAATTGTATTCATCAGATTATTTATGACATATTTATTTATTTATTTTTGTTTATATCACTCTTCCGTTTATATACATTCAAAAACAAAAAAATAAACAATTTTACAGTAGTTTACAAACTAATTAAAATACTACAGTTTCAGAAAAATGTGGAAAAATAAGAAGCACTTTTTTTCGGTCAACTACAACGATAAGTTTATGGAGCATACTTTACCGAGAATAATCAACATTTTTAGGTACATTTCGTAAGAAATACTACCTATTACATTCTCACCTAAGTTGGAAATTTTGAAATATTTTTGCAGATCTACGCCGAGCATGACTCCCAGAACCCAAAACCACCCACAGTTCAAAACTTTATATCTATCTATCTATCTGTCTATCTATCTATCTATCTATCTATCTATCTATGTCACTTTTTTATGACCACGATAACTGGAAAAATTCTGTATAAATATCTTCCAAACTCATACATAAAATCAACAGACATAAAATCTCAGTCAAGTTCGTTAATGGGCAAAATCGAACTAAGGGGGGGGGGGAAATGGGGGGTGCTTTTTGTGAAAACAGAACCCCCCCCCATAATTTCTTAATTATTATACGTATCGAATCCGTTTAAAGTTATTATTAATTCTAGGAAAAGGGCCGAAAATTTATGTATGACAGATTTTTGATATAATTAAAAATGGCCCCGAAGGGGGGCAAAAAGAGGGGTTTTAGAAGAAAAAAAATCATAGCTTCGTCAATTCACAAGATATCAAATCCGCGTAAATTTATTATTAATCCTCTTAATATTATCTAAAACTTTTATACTGACAAGTTTTTTACAAGACCAACCGTTATAGCAAAAATAAATTAAAAACAAAAAAAATCCCTGCCGCGGCTCCGCCTGCAAACAAGTTATTTTTCGAAGTAGGCAGTTCCAACTCCCGCATCTTTTCGAAACTGATACATAAAATCAAGAGGCATACAATCTCGGTCAAGTTCATTAATGGGCAAAATCGAACCAGGGGGGGATGGGCGGGGCTTTTTGTGAAAACAGAAAAAAACCCATAATTTCTTAATTATGATACGTATCGAATCCGTTTGAAGTTATTATTACTTCTAGGAGAAGGGCCGAAAATTTATGTTTGACAGATTCTTGATATAATTAAAAATTGCCTTAAGGGGTTGGAAGGGGGGTTTTAGAAGAAAAAATTCATAACTTCGTCAATTCCCAAGATTTCAAATCCGCTTAAATTTATTATAAATCCTCTTAATATTATCTAAAACTTTTATATTGACAAGTTTTTTATAGCACCAACCGTTATAGCAAAAATAAATTAAAAACAAAAAAAAATCCCTGCCGGCTTCACCTTCAAACAAGTTATTTTTCGAAGTAGGCGGTTCCAACTCCCGCATCTTTTCGAAACTGATACATAAAATGAAGGGGCATAAAATATCGGTCAAGTTCGTTAATGGGCAAAATCGAACCAGGGGGGGATGGGCGGGGCTTTTTGTGAAAACAGAAAAAACCCCATAATTTCTTAATTATGATACGTATCGAATCCGTTTGAAGTTATTTTTACTTCCAAGAGAAGTGCCGAAAATCTATGAATGACAGATTTTTGATATAATTAAAAATTGCCTAAGGGGGGAGGAGGGGGGTTTTAGAAGAAAAAAATTCATAGCTTCGTCAATTCCCAAGATTTCAAATCCGCTTAAATTTATTATAAATCCTCTTAATAATATCTAAAACTTTTATACTGACAAGTTTTTTATATAGTGGGGTGAGATAGCTAAAAAAAACTTCACATCTGGCAACCAATGTGCCACTTTGGGTTCAGATAGTATATGGATAGATGAGTCTAAAAAGCCCGGGACACAAATTTTCCTGGGCCTCTAGCGGCGTTGATGACGTAATCAATATGGCCGCCAAAGTTTTGTGATGCGCTTCTATATTTCTCTATATAACTCGGTATAATATTTTGATATTAACCTATATTGTTAGTGATTATTAATCCGGAGAAAACGCTCTTTCCAACGGTATATTTAACATCATTGTTTAAGTTCATAATACCACAATTATTTATAACTTTGTTAAAATGTTTGGTTTTGATTTTGATTTTTTCGAAACATTTTGCTAAATAGCTTGGATTCTGTTGCACGTAGCTGAAAACATGTCGGATACTTTTTGTTCATCAGAAAATTACCTTTGAACGGTATATATGACTTCTATTTTATAACAAACAGTTGCTGAAAATTTGCCAAAGCAATGTAGCGTTGCACTGAGAGTCGTTATGGCAATAATGTAATTTATATGGGTTCCGAAAGTTAATACAGTGGCTTTATAACTATTTAAGTAGCACATGTTATTATTGTAATTTTTTATGTAAATATATTCTAGGGTTTTAAAGAGAAATTTTTAAAATCGTAGCTCCCTCGAAATTTAAATTTTTGGAGGTCAACTTAAAAATTGTAATAATAAATAAATTAGGTTAAATAAATAAGATTCGATTGAGTTGTGGATTTCATCGAAAACATCTGAATGTCCGCAGTTTCAGTATTGGAACACAGTCACCAAACTGGGGTCCTTTCTAGTACATCTTGCATTGAGTATTCGTAGATCTAACTTTACAATGTACGTCGATACTTTGGCTCAGTTATGTCAGTGGACATTTTCGTTGGACGTAGTCCACTATTATCATTGGTTACCAGTATTCGTGCGCACTCTACAGGACCTTCCAGAAAAACATCCAGATATACATGCTGAATTTCTTCTTGGCAACTTTACGAGCAGCAAAACTGCTACACCGTTTTCTTGAATATCTGACGATTAGCTTCATGTACACAATAACAAAGTTATAAAGGGTGAAGGTGGTGCTATTGGAATCCTTGATAGTGAAACTGTTATGCTTAAGTGGATGGTAGAAGGCCCTAGGATCAGTTCTTTAATTGAGGAATTTGAAGAGAAATCAAATTTAAAAGATGACAAAAACGTGGGCGCAAAGCATCATGAAGATAACAGTGCACATGAGAAAAGGTTCTTGACCCAAGCCAAAGAAATGATTACCGTCTTAACCGAACAATGAAATCCATTTGAAGAAACCAATTTAGTGTTAATAAGGAGCTCCAAAATAATTCCAAGTTTCGAAGCTGCCAAGTGTGTTACGGAAGAATTTACTGTATGACTAAAACAGTATGATGATTATGTTGTGTCCCGTTCAAAATTCAATTCATGACATTATTCCTCGAACTAATATTCACGTCTTCAAGGCTATAACAAGAAAAACAGATAAGACAAAGTCCAAAATTTCTTACTCGCGTAAAGACTCCTACTTATTCTACAGGTTGTATGTTGCATCTAAAGCACGGGATGGCAACATTGATGATTTCTTCTTTCACATGAAGACCAAATGTACTCCGAAAACCAACCACCAAGTCGGATATCTTTTACTGCATTCAAACAAAATATGACAACACCTTTAATCAAAGCCAACCGAAAGTAACAGATAAAATATTTGATGGAGCAGCCGTAATGCACATGCTTAATAGGGTGGATCGAACAATTTCTTTTCACAATTTCAAAACCTACCTATGCGGAAAAGATGTTCTGTTGTATGGAGATTAAGAGAAAAATAATTAAAAAATTTAATTTCAAGATTTAATACTGCCGCAATGGGGTTGAAATTTCTAAAAAAATGAAAAAAGACATAATTTTGGTTAGATGATTTTTGAATAAAAATAATTGTTTTAATATTAATCAAAACCTACCTATGCCGAAAAGATGTTATATTGTATGGTGATTAAGAGAAAAATAATTAAGAAAATTAATTTCAAAATTTAATACTGCCGCAAGATGTTTGAAATTTATGTATTTGAGTCTTTTTACGGTAAAAAGTCAAAGTTATTTTTGTTAAATGAAATATACATTTTAGTAATTTTAAATATTAATTGGAATAAGAGGACACTTACTTGGTTACAAGAAAAGACGTCAGCTTCTTATTTACCAGCTTCTTTATTATTAAATAAAGAAAAACATTTAAAATCGTTGAAATTACAGTGGGCGATAATCACGTTTGGTGTTGAAAATTGACATGAGGTTTCGTGATTCGATGCGATTTCTTATAAAACCGTCTCTTCTATATGATCAACAAACAGCAGAAAATGCTTTCGTGACTGTTTTGACTATCCGTTCTGTAGCTTGAGTGTGGCACGGAAACCCCTTGATAGTAGATATTATTGCCGTCGGAATAATTGCTGGATTTACTATTGCTTCTGAAATTATGTCGTCACTAAATTGTTCAATTAGTTGAGGTTCTGTCACATAATAACATGAGGTTCTGTCACACCTGGTAAATTGAAAATACGGATATTATTCTTTGAAATGTTTGGGATTGCAGTAGACCGTTTGACTTCGCTCGTTTTTAGAATTCTTCGAAGGGACAATTGCCTTATGTGAGTTCCGTCGTCAGGTAACATCGATATCAGGATATTTTCAGGATGGCAAAAAACCCATTTCTCGTAATAACAAGGTTCTATTCCACCAGTGAAGCTTCTGATCCCAGTCGTAATTCCATCTACGTACGCGAAAAGATGACGTAGTGGAAGCTCATTTGCGTGTAACTGGCACACAAACCATTGAAGTGTACACTTCAGAATCAGTTCTAAATTTCGAATAACACCTTCTTTAGCACCTGTGTTAATAGATGTTCCTTCGCTACCGATCGCAACCAACTTTGTTACATCTATATTGTTGTCCACGCAGGACAAAAAAATTATGATGTCTTTTCAAATGACTCGCACTCTCCCAGAATTTACAGATACGTGTCCGATGTACTCGGAACTAGGTTCTTTTACCAAGCTTACGTGTTCTTCTATTATGACTTTTCTTCTGTTATCTCCTAGTGATAGAGTCCTGTCTTTACGTTCATCGAAGTATAAACCAAATTAGTCATGGTCAGAATCTTTCACAACTGACTGAGACGGTAGAGTTGTTCTTGCCTTTGTTCTCTCACGTCGAATTTTATTTATGTCAACGACGTTCGATCCATCGCCTTGTGAGATTCTACCCACATCTTGAAGCGCAGCTGACACGATGGCAGCGTCTGCTCGGTCGGAAATGCCAAAACGGTCCAATGTCTTTGCTACGGCATGTAATTTTGTCACGACAGATGTGACAGTGACACCGTCAGCGTTTTGAGCGTCGCTTTCAACGATAACTGATGATGAAAAAAAGTCAGTATGCTCGCATATAAGCCGCTTCAATTTACACCCGCTATTCATATTCATATTCAAATATATTGAACTGGAAGAAACATCAGGCAGTGTCTTGTTTTTCTCCACGTATCGCCCTTGCTTTAATTTTCGTTTCTCGGCCTTAGTTATTTGTAAAGTAACTTTCCACTCCAGCGACCCGATTACCATTTTTCTTACAGTTCGCATGTCTAATAGAAATTCTCTCTCGTTCATTGGTACTTTCCATTCTTTCTTACAGAAGCAACATTCAAATGATTTACAAGTACATGCCAATATATCAAAAAAAGCATTTGCGTTTTTCCGGAAGACGTCAATCTGCTTGCGATAGCTTTCAATCCCTTTTCTGGCTTTGTAAGATTTAAGAAGACCGCGATATTGGTCGTGGTATAATCGAACTTTTCTCAAAATGCTATAGTGGTCAGTTATTGGGATTGAAGCTCGTTTCCAGGTCTCTTCTAACTTATTAGCAACTTCTTCACATGAGGAGGAAAGTGTAGATGTAGACAATGTTTACTTGCTTCGGTATTCTTTTGAATGCCAACATACTCACTTTATTACGTTACTGTAGGTAGGAAGCATATTCGTTGGCATATCACAACCAGACCAATATATATAGGGCAAATCATGTCTTTTTTTTAACATAGCCATGGTGCAATAATGTACACTACGCAACACAATACACTTACAAAGAAAACTTACACAATGAAATCGAAATTTATGTCACTTTTCGAGAACAGCGCCCGATTCCGTAAGCCGCTAGCTTTGAATTGAATGAGCGAGCGATGGGAACACGTTTATCCAGTATTATTCAGAGTAAGGCTCCTTTAACTATTATAGAAGCCCTAATTCAGAGCCACGTGGGCGTATCATATGATGTAGGGAGGATTCCATGACGTAGCGCTTCCAACTTATGGAGGGGTGGAAGGATAAAGCGGAAGAATGAAAAAGCTGGAAATGCCCTTTTTTCGAAAATCCAACCCCCTTGCGGCAGTATTAAATTTTGAAATTATTATTTTTTATTAATTTTCTTTTAATCTCCATACAATATAACATGTTTTCCGCATAGGTATGTTTTGATTAAAATTAAAACAATTATTTTGAATCAAAAATCACCTAACCAAATTTAGGTCTTTTTCCAATTATTTTTCGAAAAATCAAACTCTTTGCGGCAGTATTAAATTTTAAAATTATTTTTTTTAATTATTTTTCTCTTAATCTCCATACAATAGAACATCTTTTACGCATAGGTAGGTTTTGATTAATAATATTTATTTTTTTAACATATACCATCGATCCACCCTAATGCTTAATCCTGGTATTGCGACAACATTTTCCGGATGCTATGAACATTGAAAGCTTGGTTCCCGGGGCGGTCATCCCTTGTCATCCCTTGCTATGAACATGTTTTCAAACCATATTTCATTAATCAACTGAAGAACAGTTCAGGACTAGATATTGTATTCGACAGATATATTAGTAACAGAATGAAGGTATATACCCGAGAAACAAGAGAGAGTGGCATTAGTATTAAAGTCTCAGACTCAACTGCAATTCCAAACTAATTTCAGCAATTCCTATGTGTCAACGAAAACAAGACCCAATTGTTTCAGTTGCTAGCTAAGAAAATGGTGGGAGACGAGTATCCAGGAAAGCATGTTGTCTGTACTTATGATGACTGAGTCTGCGCGTCAAGCATTTAGTATGTATCAAGCATTTCTCCCATCTCACACGAAGAAGCATATGGCCGCCTACTTCTCCTACATGCTTCTACTACATGCAGTAGAAAATGGACATACTCGCATCTTAAAACGAACTGTGGGCTCAGATGTAGTGGTTATCACTGTTCCCACAAATACAAGATATTTATGAACTATTGATTGAGTACTGTTGTGGGAATTACAGGAAATTCGTTCCAATTCATGAGATCTGTGCCAAACTTTCACCAGAAATTTGTTGGATTTTCACTCTGTAACTAGTTGCGACACAGTTCCCACATTTTGTGGCATTGGCAAGAAGACAGCTTGGAAGGTCTGGATGTCATTTCGTGAAATTGATTGTGTATGGCATCAGCTCTGTACAGACACCTCTGACATGGATGATGAATGTCACGATTTGTCACATTACTTTATGATCAAGCATCAGATCTTCAGAGCATCAATGAATGCAGACGAGTATTATTTACAAGAAAGAATCGATCCATCGAAAACATATTATCTACAGCAGATGATTTGACACAACACATCAAACGAGCTACTCTCCAAGCAAGAATTTGGAACAACAGCCTCGTTCCACATTACACAATACCTTCGCCAACCAAGTGGAGATGGATAGTAACTTCAATAGGATCATACCGACCTGTGTGGACAACAATTCCAGAAATGGCAAAACACTGTGAACAGCGTACCTCCTGTACTTGCCGCAAGCGATGCACATCTTGTAAATGTGTTAAAATGGGAATACGATATACGAAACTTTGTGTATGTGAAGGGCAGTTCTCCGACAGTGATTGGAAATCACAAGTGAATTTACATAAATCATTTGGATATTATTGCATATGACAGCAAGATATTATGTTATTTAGATATTATGTCTGACACTAGTGTATTTGACAATCTATAGGATGTGATTAAATTTGGATATTAAATTGGAATAATATTGTATTGTACATTCTTTTGTTTCTCACTCTTGTACGTATAAATGTTTGAAACTTTTTTTACAGTTGCCTTAAGTGTTCCTCATGTCACTGATTTTAAAACGGAAATAAAAGTTTCATAGCCCTAAAAAATCTAGAATTTATTTACATATACATCAAAAATTACAATCATTACATTTGATACTTAAACAGTTATAAAGCCACTGTATTAATTTTCGGAACCCATATAAATTACAATGTTGCCATAACGACTCTCTGTGCAACGCTACGTTGTTTTGGAAAAAATTCAGCAAATATTTGTGATAAAATAGGAGTCATATATGCCGTTCAAAAGGTAATTTTCGGACAAACAAAAGTATACTACACGTTTTCAGCTGCATGCAACGGATTTCAAGTTATTTAGCAAAATGTTTCGAAAAAATCAAAATCAAAACCAAACATTTTAATAAAGTTATAAATAATTGTGGTATTATGAACCTAAACAATGCTGTCAAATATACCGTTGCAAAGCGCGTTTTCTCCGGATTAATAATCACTAACAATATAGGTTAATATCAAAATATTATACCGAGTTATATAGAGAAATATAGAAGCGCATCACAAAACTTTGGCGGCCATATTGATTACGTCATCAACGCCGCTAGAGGGACAAAAAAATTTGTGTCCCGGGCTTTTTATAGTCGTCTATCCATGTACTATCTGAATCCAAAGTGGCGCATTGGTTGCCAGATGTGAAATGTTTTGGTATAATTTTCAGCTATCTCACCCCACTAATAGGACCAACTCTTATAGCAAAAAAAAAAAAAAAAATCTTGCTGGCTCCGCCTGCAAAGAAGTTAGGTTTCGAAGTTGGCGGTTCCAACTGCCGCATCATCGCAAAAAGGTCATTTCTTCCGCAATCCCCGACAAACAGGCGCCCCACGGTCTGCGTCTTTGAAATCTACCTGTGCCTGTTGGCCGAGCCGTGAGAGATTTTTTTTTCTACGAACCTATTTCTATTATTATAAAAATTTACAAGGATTTTTATACTAACATATTAAATATATTATTTTTGAAAATTACTGAGCACCTTAGAAGTTTTTTATTTGTTTAAGTTTTTTAACTCAACGTTTCGAGAATTTGAAATACATAAAATTCGAAACGTTTGCAAAATAATAAAAACTATTAAAGCGATTTCTGTTCATATAGTCTGTTCATTCTAATTCGGTGATCCTAAAATATAGGTCCCCAATCTCCGGCAGTCCACGAATTAATTAGGACATATGTATGCAACTGTTAAAATGTTCTCAAAGGTGACAATAGAGGCAATAAGTATAGCTCGGCAAATATGAAACATGGCATTGCTTCATCATGGCTTTGTTTCGTGAGGTGTTCGTTCTCCGAACATAAAAATGTCACGCGAAAGTGTTCGTTAACCGATTTGTTCGTAAACCGAACAGTTCGTTACCGATCACCTATTGTATACGAAATTTAGCATTTTAAGTTCGTCATAGCCGGAGATTCGATGAACGGCGAATATTTATACGCAAAACTTGTAATCTTGGTTTAGCAACATTTTTACATTCTATTACTCAGCGCATGAACGTAAAGTTGGAATTTTGTAATCGCTATTTCAATCAATTCCTGATACGCTGGAATTATATATTTATAAATAAACACTGTTTTTTAATCGATGAAAATACTATATTTTAATAGATTTAGAGCTTAACATCGACGAGATTTCAGACGGACAAGATGAACTCATATTAAATTTTAACGCAAGATAATGAAACCTTACAGAGATTGAAACAGTGTAAAATCATTAAAATACATCTCACTCAGTAAATATACATCGGTTGTAATGTAATCAAGACCTTCTAAGAGACTCTGTAAACGAAACGTATATGCTTCAATGCCGCTTTACAATAGAGAGGATGTAGTAACATATTTGAATATCTTGTGTATATAGCCAATTTGACAAAAGTTATCCAATTTACTATTGTTTTTCCTCTGTGTTAAGTACAGGAATCATGTACACTCATGTCCAAAATTAAGGTCACAAACATAAAATCTGTGAAAACTGATGAACTATTCAATGTATTGCCACGAAATTTGGCACAGACGTAAATTACAATGGGAGAAAGAATATAGCACCATAACAATATGGAAAAGATTTTAATTGTGAATTAAGAAACAGGGTATATCAAAAAGTGTTAAATCATGAATCAGAGATAAAGCAATTATCTCGGGAAAAGTCTGTCTAATATGGAGTGTGACCACCGTGCAATGCTATACAAGCCACACAATGAGCTATCATACTGTTTATGAGGGTGTCAATAAATGTTTGTGGCAACAAAGTCCATTCTTCTAAAAGCGTGGCTTTTAACTCCTGGCGGGTCCTGGGAGGGTAGTTACGCTGTACAATGGCTATTCCTAGACCATCCCGGACATATTCAATAGGATTGAGGACCGGAGACCTTGAAGGCCAATTCATACGGTGAATATCCTCTTCAAGAAAATCATCAACAATGTGTACTCTGTGTGGCTTCGTATTATCGTCCATAAACATGAAGTCCGGGTCTATAGTAGCCTGGAACAACCTCACATAGGCTTCAAGGACCTCATCCTTATAGCTATGTGCGTTGATAGTACCCGCATCGAAAACGTGCAGTGGTGTACGACTGCTCAACATTATGCCGCCACAGACAAGGATTCCTTTGCCACCAAATCTGTCGATTTCTTTTACGTAGCATGGATGATAGCGAGCTCCACGTTCTCTCCAGATGAAGATTCGACGAGAATCACTCTGCGTGGTGAATCTCGACTCATCACTGAGAAGAACACGCCCCTATTCTTGTTGTGTCCGACTGGTTTCTTCGGCTCCACAACAACCGGACTCTCCTGTTGGATGCAGTGAAAGGGACACACACGACTGGACGCTAGGTGTATAGGACCCTCTCTATTAGACGTCTATATACTGTTTGCCTGGAAATTCTTATTCCTGACGCAGCAGTAAGGTCACGAGCAAGCTGAGGAGCCGTTGCCAGCCTAAGTCGTCGTGCGCTTAATGCCAAGTCGCGAGCATGTGCAGGTGTCGTTGCTCTGTGATGGCCTTGGCCGGGCTTCCTGGTGACATTGGGATGGTCTAGGAAGAGCCATTGCACAGCGTAACCCCCCTCTCAGGACCCGCCAGGAGTTAAAAGCCGCGCTTTTGGAATAATGGACTTTGTTGCCAGAAACATTTATTGACATCCTCATAAACAGTATGAGAGCTTGTTGTGAGGTTTTTATAGCAGTGCACCGTGGTCACACTCCATATTAAACAGACTTTTACCGAGATAAATGCTATATCTCTGATTCATGATTCAACACTTTTTGATATACCCTGTTTCCTAATTCACAATTAAAATCTTTTCCATATTGTTATGTTTCTATATTCTTTCTCACATTGTAATGTACCTCTTTGCCAAATTTCGTGGCAACAGAGTGAATAGTTCATCAGTTTTCACAGATTTTATGTTTGTGACCTTAATCTTGGACATGAGTGTACTTACCCTGTAAACGAACAGTAAATTCTACAATTCTGTTTTACAATAGGAAGATAACTTAGGTCGTCCGTAGTAACATATTTTAACATCATTCGCATACGTTCTTTTTGAAAAGATTTAGACCATTTAATATTTTTTTTACTTCATCTTAAGTATAGGAATAAATCACTTTAAAGTGGTATACATAAAAAACTAATTAATATTTTTACACGAAATATTAAACATTTGAACTACTCATAAAAACAATTCAAATGCTGCAAACCGCGTAAAAATCGGATAGTTACACAACTCTTTAGCCTTATATCAAAAGATCTTTTGTGAGACCCTGTAAACGGACTTTAAATGTTGCGATTTTTATAATAGGAAGCCTACTTGGGTCGAGTGTAATAACATATCTTAATATCATGTGTATACGACCATTCCTAAAAGAGTTTGGTCATTTATTATTTTTTGCTCTATGTTAAGTATAGGAATCAATAACTTTAAACTGATATAAATCAAAAACTAATTAATATTTTTACATGAAACTTACAAAGGTTTGAACTACTCATAAAAACGAATCAAATAACGTAAACCGCGTAAAAATCCGATAGTTACCATTGCTGTAGCCTTGTCAACAGTTTTTTGCTCTATGTTAAGAATAGGAATCAATAACTTTAAACTGATATAAATCAGAAACTATTTAATATTTTTACATGAAACTTACAAAGGTCCGAACTACTCATAAAAACGATTCAAATAACGTAAACCGCGTAAAAATCCGATAATTACACATTGCTGTAACCCTGTCAACAGTTTTTGGTCTGAACAAGATTTGAAAAGTGCAAAAAACAGCACTTTTAAAATCGCATTTACTGAAAACCTATTCGTCGGATTTTGCTTTACTTCTGAATTCGTAGTCCCTTGGCACACCCCATTCCATAGAATTAAGAATTTTATTTCTATCATAAATAGAACGCGAGATATAGATGTGTCAAAAACCCGTTTTGTCCCGCCCGCAAAATATAAACTAGACAGAGTGAAAAAAAAAAAAAAAAAAAAAAAAAAAAAAAAAAAAAAAAATCGTTTGGCATCCATTGGCGGAAATTCCTTTCATTTACGGTTCAATGCATTGCTGTTTCTTATGCTTGGGGAGAAACTCTGTCGAGTTTCTATGATCGTAGTGACTATACTTCCGGATGTTATTCGCGCCAAATGATTTTTCTGGTTAGAACTAGAATATTCGAGATGCTTTAAAAACGGTGTAAAATGAAGTAATATTTTAGCTTCGAAAATAGGTATAAAATATTTCTTTAACTGCAGACGATTTTTTTTTAATACGAAGGAAGAAATTTAATAATTGACACAGATTAAAAACGAGAAATATTTATATATTGGAACATAATAAGAGACATTTAATATTTTAATATAAGAAATAATTTATTTACGAAAATAGGGTTCTTTAAGATGGAATAATTTATGAAACATAAGATTTTATATCTTATTTAAAGAATTTAGAGTGATTCCTGATACAGGAAATAATAGGGATTTTTAAATAAGGATTTTAATAAAAAAGGGTTTTAAAAGAAGACATATAAGCGGGAAGCGCCATTTTCTGAAAAGCGCAAAATATAATAAATACTGTTAAGTGTATTAGGATAAAATGGCTTTACATATGAATAGTAAAGAGACATTTGAAGAATAAGAATTATTTTAATAAGCCGGTGTTATATACTGAACATTACTAAATGGAAATGTTTTATAGAATAATTTAGTGGATTGCGGAAAATTTTAAATTTTGTAATATATATATAGGGACGCAAAAACGTAACAAAAAAACTAAATAAAAATAATGGTTATTAAAGTACACAAAGGAATAATGTTTTGTTAACTATTCACTTTTTATATATTTTTTTAGGTTTTTTCTCTATCGGCAAAATATAGACATCTTTCGTAGAATGATTTTTTTTATGTTGTTTCATACAATACACTTTGACAAATTCATTGAAAAAATTCCATAAGCTTTGTTACAAATATAGAATTTTTGCAACGGAGAGAGCTATTTTTAAAAATATGTTGACAAAGCGTTGTTTCAAAAAATTATAGAATGCTCCGACATTGTAAGATTCCACAATTTAAATGTATATTTATTAAGTTTAGTTTAATACAGATTTACTATAATTGCTTAATATAGCGCACGCATTAAATGAATTGTTTTTTAGTTCAGTGTATTTTATATTTGAGACATATTCTTTTTGTTTAAAAACATCAAAATGATTTTTCACATTTATTAAAAATGTGCGCACAGATGTCATATACACACCACGTTGGCGTGATCCCCCCCTCCCCCGCCCCCGCCAATTTGGCGAAAACTATCCCAACTAACACAGAACTTGCGGGCCACTGATGGCTACGTTAGCCTTGGCCCAAACTAGTAGATGAGGGGCCGCAATCGTTTGCCGTAACGGCAACTTAAAAAAACTGTCACGCCGGCCACAATGTGGCCGCAACAGAATTGGCCATAACTACATTAAGATGCCCATAATTGTGCCACAAGTGGTTAATCATAATTGACGGATAGCCTAAAACTGGCCACAGTTATACTTTAAGTGGCAATTATTAATGAAAACTAGCCACAGTTTGGCCATTAACGATCATCGTGAATAAAATCTAGCCAGAAGATCGCCACAGCCATGCCACCTGCGTTTGTTAAGAATAAAACCTACCCCAAAGCTGGCCATAAATGTTAATTTATTGGTCATCATAAATGTAAACTAGCCTTAAGCCAGCCATCCACATACCATCAATGCTATTCATTAATGAATGCATGCCGAAAGCTAGCCACTTTGTTGCCATGAATGGGCATCATTAATGTATGCAAGCCGAAAGCTAGCCACTTCGTTGCCATCATTAATGAATGCAAGCCGAAATCTAGCCACTTTGTTGCCATCAATGGTAATCATTAATGAATGCATGCCGAAAGCTAGCCACTTTGTCGCCATCAATGGGCATCATTAATGAATGATAGCCCAAAGCTAGCCATATTCATGCCACTATTAGATATCATGAATGGAAGCTGGCCAGAATTATACTTTTTATGGTCCTCAAAAAAGTAAAGTTGAGCAAATCTCCATTTTTACTCCTTTGGCAGGAACAATTTTTTTTCTTTTTTTAAGTTATTTTAAACTTTAGAATCTAAATTTACTGGTCCATAATTTTTGTCTGAAAACTCTAAATATTTTATTCAAAATTTGAAAAAAAAAAAAAAATAATAATCTATTGGAATATTTTTCTTAACAAGAGCTCATAACACCAACCTGACTTTTATGCAAACATGTTTCACTTTATTATAATATTTTTCAGTTAAAAACTGCAATGGTGTTATAAGCACCCCATATTAAAAAGGTCAAAATACAATAAAATCGAAAGTGCTTCAGATCTTGTATAGAACACTTTCAATCTGGAAGCAATAATAATTTTTTTTTTTTAAAGTGTCCCAATGGAGGCAAAAATTGGCCGTATCCACTCATCTCATTAGATCGGAATAAAAGGCCATATGGTTATGATTTATTTTTTAATGTTATTCTGAAAAAGTTGCAAAAGCCATAATTGTAATTAATAAAAAAAAGTTGTAAAATAAGGTGTAACACAAGGTGTAAAATATATATTGAGCGTTAAATTACCAATGATGGTGAGAATACGAAAAAAAAACTAATTTTCTTCAATTTTTAATTAAATTATAGGTTTAAACATTCTATTCAAAGGAGTAAATTTTTAAGTAGTTTCAATGTATGTTTCTTCAAGCTAATTCACCAGGTGGATTGTCCAGCCAGAATTTCCATTGAAAATTGTTATCTAATGATTATATTCAACATCCCTTTTTCGAAGCAAATAAAAAATGTATAATGTTAAATGAGATACCATATGAAAGGATTTTCAAGCGACTTCTGACATAGTACACTCACATTTCTTTAAAACATGTATTTTGGTTAAAATTGCAAGTAATAAATTAAATAGGCATTGTTTTCAGAAATAAAATGAAAGTTTTTCCTCAAATTACTGTTGCCACAAAAATTAAATTCCGCAACAATGATTATAAAAAAAATGTTCAATAAAGATAAAGTGGACATGGTTGCTGCATGGGTTTATTTTATATTTATGATAAAAAAGCAAAATTTAAATTCAAACGCTCAATTTATTTTTTTTTATCCTTTTTTTTTTCAAAACATTATGTTACCCTCTAATGTAGTTAAAATACAATTTATATATATATATATATATATATAGCTCTTGATATTTTCAGTCAGTTTTTACTGTAAAGTATGAAAGAATAAATTGGATTATATTCCGGCTTTATTTTTTTTTAGAAGTTTAAACATGCATCTAAAAAATATTAGATATTGCTAAAAAATATTAGGCTGCAGTGTGAAATCTTCACACAGGCCCACTAGTATATATTATTTCTGTTATCAACATCCCCTTTTCTCAGAAAATATGAAATGCACAACAATGAACGAGATGCCATAAGAAAGGATTTTGAACCAGCTTCTGACATAGTGCACTCACATCTCGATAAAACATATTTTTTGATTAAAAATTGCTGTAAATTAAAAATTAAATCTGCATTGTCTTCATAAAAGAAATGAAAGGCTTTCCTCAAATTAGTGTAGCCACAAAAATAAAATACCACATTATATAATGCTTAAAATGATTATAAAAAATAAATACTACAAAAAAGATAAAGTGGGACATAGTTGCTGCACGGGTTTATTTTATATTTATGACTAAAAAGCAAAATTGAAATGCTCAATTTATTTTTCTTTGTCCCATGTTTTTTTCCGAAACAGATGATGTCATCTCTAAAGCAGTTAATTAACTATAGATATATATATTTTTTTGTCTTTGCTATGCTCGATCAGTTTTTACTGTAACTGTGATGGAATAAACGAGATGATATTCTGGCTCGACTAATGTTGTTTGAAGATAGTTTCAGTCCTTAATTTTCCTTTACAAGTTTAAACCTGCATCTAAAGAGTATTAGATATTGCTAAAAAGTATTAGACTGCAGTGTGAAATCTTCGCATGGGTCCACTGGTGCTTTTATAATACAATTTCTTACCTGGATGTTTCTTCCAATTATCCAGCTTGAAAATAAAACAAAAACGCAGGAACTCTATTTTATAAAATTGGTAAAATGTTGACATTACTGATCATTGAAATTTAAGAATTTTTTTTAATGATGTAACTATATATATATGTAAATTAGGTCCGTTCAAAAAATGTCATTTCACTATCTTCATCTCTTTGGCATATAATATCAGAAAAATGTAGCAGTATTCCTATAAAGTAATGTTTTAGTCTGTTAAGGACTCTTCCCCCCTTTATACACATCATAGAACAAAATTTCAATGTATATATATTTACAAAATATTACTAATTGACAGAAAGCCAATTGTCACTATTTTCCTTCTTATGTAATCTTAAAATTTCTCTTATTAAATAAGTTTAATATTTTTTCAAAATAGTAGTGGCAGTTGATCTTCTAGAACACGGCAGGTTCACCATTCATACACTAAATCTTTTTTTTTTTTTTTTTTTTTTAAATGGACTAAACATTACTCATAAATAATAATATATCATTGTTTTTACTTTTTAAAAATTAGCAAGTAATGAGTACTGAATATATATATATATTTTTTTTTTAATATATTACCAATAAAGAAATCTTTAAAATATTTTTCCTTCCAGCAGGAGGTATGTGACTTTTTGACTAACAAAATTTCAAACTGATTCATACAATATTATGTACATTAAAATTTTAATCTCAACTTCTAATGAGATTATGATGAAATTTTTATTAAAATTTTCAAAAGTTTTTATACAGCAAATTATTTTTAATACCTGATCTCCAAGCAATGCTAATTTATAATCAACCAACAAAAACAGTTTATCAGTTTTTAAAATATAGCCTACATAAAACACTTTTATTCAATTATATCTTAACCTGTAAAAAGAAGGGGGAATGTTCTCAGAATGAGAAAGAAGGGGAAAATATATAGTACATCCTTTTTAACAACATCACTTGCATAAATAAATATATATATTTAAAAACACTAGAACTGAATGCTTTTTTTTCTTCATATAAATTTTATTTTTCACAACAAATGTAAAACAAACCAACCAAAAAACATTTATTTATGTATTTACAAGATGCTCAAAATTTATCAGAAATATTTTACAAGAAAATTTAATCCTGTTACAATTAAATTTCTGATGTTTCTTAATTTAAGTTTATAAACAAGAGCTGAAAATCTACAGTCATCTTCACAGAGAACTTTTTTCTTTCCAGATTTTTATTCTTCTTCTTCTGAAAAACAAAAAATAAATTTTACAAAACAAAATTAAAATGCCTTACTTTAAAAACACCACTTATTAATTAGCCATTTATAAATATAATCGGAACAGAAATTATAATTTAAAAAAACTATTTACAAAAAGCTTTGTAGTTCAAGTTATTTGTACAAAATGAAACTATTTTATTGCAGTATACCTATATTTGCTTTTAACAAAAACTCATGAAAGGGCAGCGTTGTCAAATGACGCCTAATTTTTTTTTTTTTTCTAGGTGCGAAACTGCATTTCATGGTGGCAATTTTATGTTATATCATATTCTCTCATTTCTTTTTGCAACCATGTTAACAATAATATTGTTTCTATTTTTATGTGTTAAGAGCAGGGGGGGAGGGGGGGGGCTGTATATATTAAATACTTTATCTCTGTGTTAATCACTAAAACAAAATAAAAACAGGCTTTCTATAAATTCTTTTGAATAACTTCAAATATATAAATTCATATTCTTTACATATGATGTATGGGTGCTCTTTCTGTCCATTTCATAAAAGTCGAATTGCTCACTTTGTAAATGTTTCTAGAATTTGTATTGCTAGAAACCAGCAGTTCTTTATTTTCTTCACTTTATTTTTTCACATAACATTTCCTTCAAAATGGCTTTGTAAAGTAGGAAAATACATTGTGTACCTTATTTTTTCACATAACATTTCCTTCAAAATGGCTTTGTAAAGTAGGAAAATACATTGTGTACCTCCAAGCTATAAATCTGATATTATCACTCATAAAACGATAGCATTTCAATTCTCACCGTAATTTAGTTCAAAATAAGGAAAAGCAATTTTTCAACTTTTCCCCGTCAAAGTTAAAAAAGTAAAATTTAAATTAGGTGGGATATAATATATCCCACCACGCCTCAAAGGGTTAAAAGACAATAAAGAAAAAATGAAGTTACTTTGACACAGGGTTGGGTTTCTTCCGGAAGAAACTGGAAGAAATGGAAAAAACTGGAAGAAACCAACAGAAAACAAAACAGATGCTCAAAATTAAAATATATTAACTATATAAAAGAATTAAATTCAAAACCTAATTATATGAAATTTAAATTGGAAATTAATTAATATTAAAAATATTATTTATGGAAAAATAAGTTATTTTTTAATAACAGACTTCAGGTTCAGCAGGTATTTACAGGTTATGTTTTTTACAACTTTAGAGGTAGGGGATATTTTTTATTGTTTATATAATTTCTGTTAAAAAAAAAAACCTACCAATTCCTTATTTATCATATAAAAATGCAATATTTTAAAAACTATTGTGCAAAACTTAAAACAAACAAATTTGTAATTATGTATACTAGCATGCTGATTTAAAAGATAAATGTTCTGAAAATAAACTCTACAGGGATAAGAATTTTTTTCATCTTTTGCATTCATCCATTCTAAGTTGAGAAATTGATTGCAGCATCTTAAAGCTAAATTACTTCTGTTTTGTTATACAATGTTGCACTGTAGTAAGGAAAATGGAGATTTTAATGAAATCCTTCAATACAGTAATTACTGTATATTAGTTTCCTTAATAAAATGGGCGTAAATTCAAAGCACTGTCTTTTATTTAAAAGAGTTTCATTCTACAATAGGTAAATGATCCACATACTATTTACTACTGGTTACAGAAGTTTAAATTATATATATTAAAAAAAATGTGCCTCTTTTGAATTGAATTACATTTAATTCATTTTGTGTATTTTGGATAAATTTATTTGGTACATTTCCATTATACCAACACCATTGTCGTCACCAAGTGCAATAATTGGCACAAAATGAAATTCATGTGAAAGGATTCAATTGGAAAAAAAAAAAAAAAAAATGTTGGCACAAAATTGAGCATTTAAAAATATAACATTTGAAAATTACAGACTTTCACGAACTTCAAATCACTAATCATCACTTCAAATTTACTCACAACTTTATTAAATCGACACGAATATAGACTTAAAATAAAAGAACAAATAAATATTATATGATAAATTAATAAAATTAACTCAATTTAAACTACAGGCATAGCATTGTAAATGTCTCTTAGCATTGCAGTAAGCATTTCACTTTTTGAATGAAGACGTTCATACTTTTTTTTTGTATCCAAAGTCCTGAAACAATTTTATTGCAGCGTCCTCATCATCTGGTAAATGCCTAATGGTAAAATCCACATTAGTGTCAACAATAAATATAAGTTACTACTTAATATTAAATATTTTCTATTTGAAAAATAGCAAATTAAGATGTTTTGCGAGGTTACAGAGTAAATTAAGTAATAATAATAATTAAAAAGTGTCATGTTCAATAAATAGCAAATCACAATGTTTGGCACGGTTTGCAATAAAAATATTTACACGTTCAGGGTTGAAATAAATAGCACATTAGCATACATTTTGGCATGGTGTTAGAAAAGTCCCATTTATTTTATTCAGGTACACAATGATTGGAAAGCTTTAGACAGGTGTGTGATCTTGGCTAAAAAACTGGTGTAATTATCAATTTATCATACATAATTAAATTTTTATAAGTCTAATTAAATTTATGTAAGGTTATCTATTAGAAAATACATTTATTTTTATTGTATTTTACAAAGTTGTAACTTATATGGTAAATTCTTAAAGAAAAACAGTTTCTTCCATTTTTTCCACTTGGAAGAAACCTATTTCTTCAGGCCGGTTTTTTCCACTTTGGAAGAAACTTGCCAACCCTGCTTTGACACATCATAGACAATCTCTGACAAACAGATTTTTCCATTTTAATTTTGTTTTTTTAACAGTTAAAACTGTTTTGGCCAATAATTCAAAAATTTTTAGTAGCATTTGGGGACTCCTGAAAATCGGGGACCCTGGGCCCGTGCCCCGAATGCCCTGCCCATGACAGATATATAAATTTCTCTATTTTTAGCCGCAATCGATTGACAAATTTAGCAATTTTTCTCATGCGATCTTGGAAGAATTTCGCTATTTTTTCCCATGACTGACTGAATAGTTTCGTGATTTTTCCCGCAGCTGACTGATGAATTTCAGAATATTTTCCTGCTACCAATTGCCGAATTGTGCAGGGAGGGAGGTTTTGCGACAAATAAGCAAATTTCCCAATTTTTTTCCTACAACAAACTGCCGAATTTTGAGATTTTTGAATTTTGTAATTTTTCTTGCGACCAAGTGACAAATTTTGTGATATTTTACTGTGACCAATAGACGAATCTTGCGATATTTTCTCATGACCGATAGATGATTTTTGTGATATTTTCCCACTAAATTTTGGTGAAATTCGCGAAAGCAAATTCTTGCGAATCCACAATAATCAGGGCACATTTCCAGCTATATAAAAACGGGCAGGGCGCATTTACAACTATAAAAAAATGGGCAGGGTGCTGCGCCCTCTCGAAAACGTCTAGGGGAAACACTAATTACTCCAATACAAATATTGCCACAGTTATTTTATTCTAAAAACTTGATATTTGAGTAATTTTAATTTATTTTCAGCAGTGAAATTAACTCGAAATTATTGAATAACAAACATGTGAATTTTTACATTGCTAACTAAGCGTAACCAAGCTTCCAGGCTCGAACATATTTCACACTGTCAGTTTTACGCTTAGTTAGCAATGAAAAAAAAATCACCATTTTTATTACTTGATATTTGATTTAAAGGAAAATTTAAAAACATGGATTTGAACCTTCAGCTCCTCTCCAGAATCTTACATTTGCAAAATATTTTGGGCAAAACATAATGTTTTAAAAATACCTTGAATTTAAATATCATTTTTTAAAGTTTCTTAAGAAAAAAGGGTCAAAGAAAGTATTAAAGAAGGTCCCTTTCTCCAAAGAATCTGCTTTATTTTTAATTTGTTAAAAATTATACATATTAGTGATGCAACGAATAATGGTTTGGCCGAATAACCGAATACCGATTATTCGGCCAAGTTATAGCCGAATATTCGGCTTATTCGGCCGCCGAATAATGAACTCATTTTTGTCTAAAAACAAAATATAGTATGCACTATATGCACAATTCTTGTATATTTCACAATTAAAATGTATTATTTTCTTTTTTAAAACTATTTATGTGCAAATTTTTAATTTTTTAAAGCATTATTTTATTTTGAAAAAATATTCGGCCATGTTCGGCCTAAAAATTGCCTTAGTAATATAATTCGGCCCCCCAAAAAAATCCTTAGCAAAAGTTCCTTATTGGTTACTGTCTAGTTACATTTTAATAGATAATTATGTATGTATGTTGTTACATTTTAAAATAATGACAAAATTTTAAAGATACTAGAAAACATAAATTTCAACTTTCTGATGAAAGAAAATAAGAAATCTTACTATCCTAAGAAAAAATCACTGATAGAAAGGAATATCTTCTAAAATGGTGAAAAGAAATCAGTGTAGACTAACTTTATAAAGCTCACAATTATCAAAAGAGCCATGTATTTATTTATTTAATTTAATTTTTTTATTTTTGCTATGTCAGTAGACAGCACTATTAAGAAGTGTATAATTAATGTTTTCAGATTCAGAGGAAGGAAATATCTGTAAGGAAAAGCAAAATAGATATAAATATCAAAATAATGAATATGTAGTATCTTAGGTACTGTAATGTTACATTTTAATAGATATGTATGTTTTTGCTGTTACATTTTAAAAGTAGTAGACAACATAAATTTTAAGTTTCAGATGAAAGAAAATATAAATTAAACAGTGAAAAACAAATGAAATGCACATAAATGGCAAGAACAAAAATTGAGGTGAAAAAATTGTTACACATTTTAATAATTCGCCATTAGCATGTTCAAGATTAACTTATATACAAATTAATGAGTTGAAAATTCCTAATAAGAAATTAGTTCAAAGTGTGGCAACACACTGGAATAGTTCCTATTATATGCTAGATAGATTACTGGAACAAAAAAAATGCACTTTCTCTACATACAACTAAATTTGTCGAAATAAATAATCTGACAACGAAACGGTGGACTATTTTAGAAAAATTGCTCAATCTATTGAAGTAATTTGAACCATTGAAACCATTTGAAGTAATAACAAAACAAATTGCCTCATCAAGAACATTAATTTCTGAAGTCATCCCTATCCCGATAGCTATAACATTAAAATTATATTTATCTAAATCTGGAGATTTTTTTGCTGTAGGCACCATGAAAGACACCGTTCTACAAAATTTGGAGAAGCATTTTGGATCAATTCAAGACAAGGAACACTATTTCATTGCAACTGTTTTGGACCCCAGATTTAAAGTGTTATTTTTCAACAAAGATGTAGATGTAAAGTCCAAATTAATTGCTATAGTAAGACTAAGAAAGGCTAGTATAAAACCAGTAACAGAATCTGCACAAAATATTTCCTTCCAACATAACCATTCCAGTTTCTCAAACTCAAATTTCAAATTCTTTGTGTGCATGCTTTAATGAAATCGCAAGCCAGTCACAGAGTGAAGCTGCTATAGAAAATACCCCTCAATGTGAAGAAGTAAAAGAAATTTAATTTTCTTTCCCAGTCACTTCTAGAAAGACAACAGTGTTCTTTGGAGTGGTGGGCAAAAAATTCAGAAAACTTTCCTAACCTTTCATAATTAGCCAAAAAATACCTTTCTGCACCTGGAAGTACCATATATAGTGAGTGATTATTTTCAGACGCAGATATCATTTATGAAAAAAAAAAAAAAAAAAGAAATAGACTATAACCTGATAATGCTGAATTATTATTATTTCTGCATTGTAATCTACATTTATTAAAAACATTTAACTTTGTTTTTTAAGGTAAATATAAATTTAGACATTACAATGATGTTCTTGAAAATATGTAAAACATACATATATAATAATTAAAAGAATTTAGTATATTTACATTTCTTTCATTATTTAATATTAGTAACCCACTTTAAAATCACTTAATTTATATTTAACTTTTAAGCGTATTTTACTCCCCCCCAAAAACCCCCTAAGTATTACAGCATATACGACTTAAATATCTATGTTATACATGCAATACATCTATATCTAATCTATCGTACATATTTATGTTCTTTATGGGTATAATTAAAATATCATTGAAAACAATTTTTTTTTTTTTTATGTAACAAGGGATAAATATTAAACTTACCATTATGCTTTAAAAATTTAGAATTTGCATGTATGGCTCTATTAGGACAATTTTGAATTGATTAAATTTAACAGATTACCTTAGCTTATTACAGATACTATTTGTACTTATTGATATAGCATATAAAAGTTTTAACATGATAATACCCTCTTATACAAAAATGGGTAGATAGGTAAAACCTATTCAGGGTATGAAAGTTAAGGGGAGGAAAGTGTTAGTTAAATTTCAAATAAAATTTTTATTATGCATGATGAATATAAAGTGTCAAATTAAAAGCATTTTCTGCGCAAATCTAAAAACATTTCTTACATTTACATTTTTCACATTTTTCTACACATTTACATTACATTTCATCCATTATTCGGCCTTGGCCGAATAATGGACTTGATATTCGGATTATCAATAAACGTTTGGTTCAAATTTGAGTAACTAAATTTCATATTCATTACAAAATGTTATCTTTCACAAAAAAAAAAAAAGAATAAATTTCACACAAATAACTTTTACTTTTTTCAAAATGGGCCCTAAGATAAAAGCCCTGCGTTACAAACTGAGTAAATTGACAACTTACCTTTGCTTGAATGCCAAACGAGTTTATGCTGCACAGTCATCTCTGCTGCCATCTCTGAACTGCGCCACCACAGTCTCCTGAAAAATATGAAAATAAATTGTAATAGGTTGCAATATTAAGCATTTATCATATTCAACTAGAAAATTAAAAAGAAAAAGTACAACTGATTAATGTATATAACTGATGTCAGTGAATCATTTTCTTCTTCTTTTAAATCAAAACTTATTTCAACATGCACACACACATAATTTGCATTAAATAAAATAGCATCTTATCTAAATATTGCTATGGGGAGGAAAAGAAAAAAAAATTACTGAATCAGCCACACCAGCAGAAGTGCTGTGCACTTAGACTGTTTTAAATTTTTACACGCATATGCACTATAGCGCTTTTTACTGAAATTATGGTACTGAAAAAGAAAAACACTGCAGAACATAATATAAAAGATGGAGATAAATTATAGTTCCAGGAAAGTAATTAAGGAAGTTACAATGTTTGGTACTTTTCGGTTAGCTGGACACCAGTAATATATATACATGTATGTACTTGTACACATCATTGGCACCTGGCTAACCGAAAAGTACCCAATGTTTTATTTAACATAAAATTAAAAGTGTAATATCAGACAGGCTCTCTCCTCTTAATATTTTGGATGGGTGTAAAAAAAAAAAAAAAAAAAAAAAAAAAAAATGTAACGGTATAGTATAACAGTGTGCAACTATTTTGGATTCCAAGAAAGAAATTGCATGCTTTGAGAGTATGTTGTCACAAACACAGAAAGAAAATTTCAGACTCGGGGGAGATGAGGTTAAAAAAAGGCTTAAAACAAGTTTTAAAAAGGAAGACGTCCTTAAAGACAAATTTGTTTTTGCATGAGGGGTAAGGGACGATGCAATACTTTGAAACAAAAAAAGGTACATTTCGGTTAGCCGGGCGCCAGTGATATATATCAACATATATAAATACATAATGTATATACCTATATATGTATATACATACATATATGTATATAAATATATGTATGTATATATATGTATATGCAGACATATGTGTATATACATAGATATGTGTATATATAATACATGTATATATATCACTGGCGCCCGGCTAACCGAAATGTACCCAAACAAATTATGTGCTTTCATTAGGAAAAAAAAACCCATTAAAAATTAATCTGGTTTGTTATTAAAAAAATATTTACAACATGAAAATATATTAAAAGCAACTGTTTATAAAAAGTTTGGGTCCTTTTCTGCTATACCAACACCATTGTCGCTAAGCATAATAATCGGCACAAAAGGAAATTCACATGAAACGAATCATTTGAAAACAAAAATAACATTGTTGGCACGAATTTAAGCACTTAAAAATAAAACGTTTGAAAATTGCAATACAAAATATGCACTTAAAATAAAGGAACAAATAAATATTACATAAGGTAATAAAATAAAACTCTATTTAAACTACAGGCTTGAAATTGTAAATGTCTCTTAGGATTGCTGTAAACATTTCATTTTTTGAATGAAGATGTTTATGAGTTTTTTTTGATAAAAACTTTTTTTTTTATGTATCTAAAGTCCTAAAACAATTTTATTGCCGCTTCTACATCATCAAGTAACAGCTTAATGGTAAAATTCATTTCAGTGTCAATAATAAATGCAAGTTATAATTTAATAAATATTTTCTATTTGAAAAGTAGCAAGTTAAGATGTTTTATGAGGTTACGATTAAATAATAATAATAAAAGATTCGCGTTCAATAAATAGTCCAATCAGAATGTTTGGTACAGTTTGCAATAAAAAATTCTTTACACGGTTAGGGTAGAAATAAATGGCAGATTAGCGTATATTTTGGCATGTGTTGTATAACAGAAAAGTACCAAGTTGTGTTCCTATTACACTCTGATAAGTGGAATTTAAAAATTAAATCAGATTACTTAGCTTTTCGGCTAAACCAAAACATTTTGGACACTATTGCCATGACTAATTAAAAATCACATTAATGAATTAAAAAGAAATTACCTACTTTATTAAAATCTTAAAAATAAAGTGAAATTTTGCAAATGGTCATTAATTAGTACATAAAATTCGAAGTTTTCTATTACTATCAAAATAAAAATATGCCAGTATCATCAGAAAATACAGAATATATATATATTAGTTAATTAAAACCAGATCTTAACATATGAAGTATAATTTCACTGAAAGACACTGGAGCTGTAAAATATTACTTTCCGCTTCCTGACTGGTTTAAGATTGTCAGCAATAAAGCAAATTATAAAACAGGCAACGGAGAATTATGAAAAAAATAAAAGCTGAATTTTTATTGGTTAATTTTTTTATAATGAGAAAAACTTCCAAAAACTTCCGAGATTGTTCATTACGGACACATTTTACTCTGATATATATATATAATTACAATCAACTTATTAATAGCATATTCAGGGCAGATGTAAGATCAGTAAAGAACTTTTTTTTTTATTCACTTCTGTAGAATTAAGTCGCATAATAAGCAAAGCAATGCAGTTAATTTTACACAATTGCTGATGCTTTTTCTCAGCTTTCTTTATCTTGAACTTAAATCTGTCCCTGAGAATGATGAAAACTAATTTTTAACTAACTCTTGGAATAATATAGAAAAATAATCTTACCTAATTAGTAAATCTAAATATCCAAAAACCAGTGAATGACGAGACTTAGACATAGACGACGCCACGATGCAGGAAAGGGAAATGTAAACAACGCTGCGATGTGCGATGACGCTGCCAAAAAGACATAAAAATCCCTACGAGACCGCAGAAAAAAAGCTATATTTCAATAGATTTATTTTTTCAAGGTTTTTTTTTTATCTTCAAAATTTCTCATACAACATTAAATAATTTTAAAAGTGGAAATTTTTCAATGCTGATTATTACAAAGCGGAAAACATTTAAAAATATATTTACAAAAATCCCCACTGGGAAAAAAAATGTGTTGGAAAAGGGAAATCTTGTTTCACATTTCCCTGCATTACTCCCGGCTTGCCGTGTGAAAGGAGTGGGAGGGGGGGGATCGGTATTTGGTATTATTGCTTATTTAAGCTAGTTAAGATTTTTTTTTTCTTTTAAATCTAAATTTTGGAGTGTTTCAAAAAATGAAAATAACTTATTTTTTGGAACTGATTTATAGATAATATACAGATAATATAAAATCACCGCCCCCCCCCCCCTCCAAGAAAAAAAAGAATTTTTTTTTTTTCTTTTTTTTTTTTTTTTTTCGTTTAACAGTAACTGCTTTTTGGTAAAGTGGCATTTATTTCTTTTGACAAATATTTTTTCATTGAAATTGAAATTGAAATAAATTCCCATTTATCATTAATTTTTTTAATATGTTTATATAATATGTATGTCTAAAGATTGCAATATTCATTTTCATTCTAGGTGCTCACAAAAAATATTCATTTAAAGATATTAATGCATACTTTAAAAGCAAAAACATTAACAGTTTTTATGATTTTTTTTCCATAAAAACTCTTTAAATTAAAGAAGGGTACTTTTGTGTATTTTTTATTGCATAAAATATTTAAATGCAGCATATTTTATCGTTTCACATAAATCCAGGTTTAAAATAACGAAAATCATCTTATAAAATGTGAAGTAAAGATACTTTTTATTTCTTATAATAAAAATGTCGAGAAGATTATACTGGGCCACTGACTTTTAAACAATGATAGATTTGTATATCTTGGCCGCAAACGTACTTTCATTCGCTATTGGGCACTGAAATTGCATTAAGTTTCCCCGTCATTTGCCCGTTAACGATTTGGCGATAGACATCCGGTGTGCGGGCGCTTCAGTTAAAATACATTAATGGCTGGATACAAATTGCCGCAAACTTTTTTGGCCACAACGTTTACAACAGGTGGCCAAAAATCTCGTGTTTGCTGGGATGTTTTAGAATATTAGTTACAAATAGCATGCAATAATAGCACGTGATTTTTTATTTCAATATAAAAATAAAATAAAGTAATAAATGAAATAGCTTCTATTATTTAGGGAAATAAAAATAAATAAATGATAGTTTGATATAAATAAATATTGATATACATTTTTGAGTTTTCACCAAATTGGCGGGAGAAACAAATCGCGCCAACGTTGTGCGTATATGACATATGTGCCAAAATTATTTATTTTACATGTCATCTCATAGGCGAGAAGAAATCCAAGATTATAAAAATTGATAATCAGACACATTATGAACCGGAGACTAAGAAAATGCCACACATATTACAGACAAATTGTAAATAAAAAGATTAAAAATTTGCAACATGTGCACAGCTTATTTATAGAAATACTAGGGGGCCTACCCCCTGCAAGCTACGCTCGCCAACCCCCGCTCAGACTTCGAGGCCCCTAAAAACATGACAGCGTTCTTTATTTTTAAAATATTGGTAAATTTGTAATTGGGTTGCCATGCTTTTAACGTTTTAATGGGGCCTTTTTTGATTATCATGGCCTCATACACAGCTGTTGCGACAACTGACGACTGTTTTCGGGATTCATAAGTAAAATTAATTACAACTTGAAAATCAGCTTGTATAAAATGGTTAGGTTTAAATTGTGGCTACCTCTCGGACTTTTATAACAACGATCTGTATTCTATTCTTCCTTTGCGTTTAAGGATGAGAAAATTTTCATCTGCTTGTGAATAACATTAAGAACCACGGTATTGAAAAGTACTATGTTAGAGACATTTTCAGTAACAGGTTTTAATTTTCTCTCTATTTTAGTGCACCATCATGCATATTTCCATGTTATTTTAAATATGTAAATTAAGTTATTTTAATTAATATGTATATACGAATTTTCTAATAATTATTTATCATACAAAATCAATTAAATATTTTGTGCTCGGCATCAATTGATGAGATATTTAAACAAATTTGCTATCCGCGATAATTTTGCACCATGTTATGTCACTTGAATAGTGTCCATAAGAAAATCGGGTAACTTTTCCAGTATAGGATCCTTTGCTTTTAGGTTTGGCGTAATTCGAGCTTCAAAAAGGGATAGATTCGTTAATATACATAGATTTGTTGCCAAAAGTTATGAAAACAAATCCAATGAACATTTGGTGCTTTTCTATTATAGGAGACTTGATGCTTTTTTAAAAAGCGTGGCGGAAAAAACCAAGCAGGATAGAAAACCAAGCAGGATATTTTATTCTCCTTCCGTTCAGTTGGGCAATTATTATTTTATATATTCGTTTGAAATATCCGAATTAGTGATTTTATAAATTCGTTTAATTAAATTTTACAAAAATATATGATATCAATAAATAATAATTATTATTAATTCCTTTTCCCCCTTTTTTTTGCGTTTGCATAAATGACGTCATTTGGACGAATTTATTCAAAATATTTTCTGTTTATAAATTAAATTAAATGCTGACAGACGATTGAATCCTAACGATAGAAATGGGATTTTTTTTTTTCAAATTTTCCTGAAAAACATAATTTAATTACAATCTTGTCTTCATTATCGATTGAAATAAAAGATAAATTCAATTTCAATTTGAAAATGACGAATAAAAAGAAATCAATAATCCCTATCGGGATCCTTTTCCATTTTTCCCCTTTGTTTGTCACAAAAAAACTGAGTAATTAGTTGCCATCATTACAGAAATGTCATTAAAATGAGAAAAAAATTAATATCTCAAAAACTAATTCCAATTTCAAAATTCTATTACCAGTTTAGACATCCGCGGATTTTTATGGACAATTGGTATTAATTTCACCATCAAGCGTTTAATATTTTATTAAAAATAGCCCTGAAACATAATCAGTCGTTTAATCAGTCGTTTCATAAAATCGTTTCATAAATTCGTTTCATAAAATCGTTTCACAAATTCGTTTCATTAGGATTTTATATATATAGGGTAGATATATTTTAAAATAAATATAAAATGTGTTTATTAGTCCTATCTATTTTAACATATAAATAATATATACCGTTAACTCTTTTTTTCCTGTATATCAAATATAAGTTTCACTTTTTACTAACCTTTAATGTTTGAATTGTTTGTTTGAATTGTTTCAATTGAAATTGTTTAATGTTTGAAAATAAATATTTTCAAACATTATTAAACTAAGTTTAGTCAGGTATAGAATCATTTTTCTTAAAATAAATTTTCAAAAATTTGAATGAAGGTATTTTGTCATAAAAACTAAAGCTTTCAAAATGATACCACATTTATTTCTTAGAATACTTAAAGAAGTGAAATTCCTATTGTAGTTCACATCGCCAAATAACGATAAATTCATTTCCGATGAAAAGTTGGGTATAATGTTAAATACCCAAGTGTTTTTTTCTTTTCGTAAGAAGTTGTAACTTCCAGGAAACCGATATTTATTTGATAAATTGTAGAATACTTTGTTGTTGACAGAAAACATAACGATAACTTCGTTTGTGAATAGACCGGAAACAAACAAATTCGCACTACGACTATTTTTTATTCACAACTGTGCGGCTTTATAAACAAATTTTAAGGAAAAAAACATTGCACATTTCAACCAGATGTCTATTTTTGACGTTTGTTTAAGAGCATTCCAGAGCAGCATGTTCATTAACAATTGGTCCTTTATTTATTTATTTATTTTCAAAGATTTGATTTAATTTTTGTTTCATGATAATTTTATTAGAATACAAAAACAACATGTCTGTTACTCTGTCGCTCTTTGTCTCTCTGAATTACTAAAAATAAGTATATGACCATGAAACTTGGATTTATTTTTAACGAACACAGCACAATTTTAAATTTTACAAGCAGCTATCGCATCGTATATATATATATATATATATAAGATATATATATATATGATATATATACATGTGTGCGTGTGTGTGTGCGTGTGTATGTGTGCGAGTGTATGTGTGTGTGTGAGTATACGCACGCAGAAAATATTTGAATATATCAACATCTATTAAAATTTCTCGACTCAATTTCTCGATTCATTGCTCGAGTTTAAAGTAAACTAAATTGATATAGGTCATAATGAAGAGAAGAAATTTTGTTTACAACTACATAAATTATCTTCAAGTTTGAAGTAGAATAGGTGAGGTCCATTCCAACTGGACTGGACATTTTTTGCTCTGTTGGAATGACCTCAACTATGCTACTCCAACCTTGAAGACAAATTAATATATATATTAGGGTGGGTCGAAAAAAACAAAATTTATATAATCGAAACATAATAGTACGGGAAAGTTGCTATTGGTAATAAGGAATAAATTCGCAAAATATTACACCAAATGGTTAATATCTTTTACCACCGCAAGGGGGCCAAAGTTTTGAAAAATCGCAAAAAAATTATTTTTTCGAAAAAAAAAAATTAAATTATCCAACCATAACAATACAATTTCTAATATAATGCAACAGTTATATCAAGATGTTATTAATATTCCAATAAAATTTTATTTTGGTGAAATTATTTTTATTACTGCCGCAGAAGTGGTCAAAATTTTGAAAAAAACAGCAAAAATTTCAATTTTCAGTTTTTTTTAAATTTTCCCAATTTTTATTATATGTCTACAATTAAATAAATTTACATTATATCTAGTAATAACTTATGTCTAGTAATTTTTATCATGGACATTGCCAACCAAGGGCGAGGAGGGTTCGCCTCCCCCCTAAATTTGAGAGAAAAAATATTTTTGAAGGAATTTTAAGGAATTTCCGGGAAATTTTGGTGATTTTTTTTTTGTAGGGTGGTCCCATACATAAATTCCCCATCGTTTTCCACTTTTGGGGGCACCCTACAAAAAAATCCCTAAAAATTGCCGAACAAATTCACAGGCTCCCTTCAAAAAGCCCCTTTCTCTCAAATTTAGGAGGGGCGGGACCCTCTCGCCCTCGGTTGGCTACACCATGATCAAAATTACTAGACATTTATAAGTTATTACTAGATATAATGTAAATTTATTTAATTGTAAACATGTAATGAAAATTGGGAAAAATTGGAAAAAACTGAAAATTGAAATTTTTGCCGTTTTTTCAAAATGTTGACCGCCCCTGCGGCGGTAATAGAAATTATTTCAGCGTAATAAAATTTTATTGGAATATTACTAACATCTTGAAGTAACTGTTGCAATATATTAGAAATTGTATTGCTTTAGTTGGATAATTTAAATTTTTTTTTCGAAAAAATAATTTTTTTCCGATTTTTTGATATTTTATCCCCCTTGCGGCGGTAAAAGATATTAACCATTTGGTGTAATATTTTGCGAATTTATTCCTTATTACCAATGGCAACTTTCCCGCACTATTATGTTTCGATTATATAAATTTCTTTTTTTTCGACCCACCCTAATATATATATATATATAATATAACATATATAACATCATATATATATACGATGCGATAGCTGCTTGTAAAATTTAAAATTGTGCTGTGTTTGTTAAAAATAAATTCAAGTTTCATTGTCATGCACATATTTTTAAGAATTTAGAGAGACAAAGAGCGACAGAGTAACAGACATGTTGTATTTGTATTCTAATAAAATCCTCATGAACCAACAATTGAAACAAAATCTTTGAAAATAAAAAAATGATTAAATAAATAAAGGTTCAATTGTTCACGAACATACTATTCTGGAATGCTCCTAAACAAACGTCAAAAATAAATCGCTTGCACTGCTGGGAGTCACACTGATACTTCCACCTCAGAGGATTTTTATAGGGACAGTCGGACAATTTAAGTAGTACATCGTCGCTCACGGAGAGGATTATTTCAACAATTCAAATATTATTTTCAATTGTTGTGCGGGTATGATAATGTACAAATGTGATTTTAGTGGCAAAGATGACAAATTAAGAATCAGTTTTTATGTGAGAGACTTTGTTCACTGTAAAAAAAAAAAAAAAAAAAAAGAAAAAAAAATCACGGTTATTTTATCGTGAATTCCTGTGGTATTTCTTCGGGAAATAACCCATCTTCTACACTGTTAAAAATCTGCAGGAAACTGTCAAGTCATTTGACCATTTTAGAGAAAAATGTCACATAACCATAATTTAACCCTATTCTGACCAAGTTATTGTCCATATTATGGTCAGAATGGAGTTAAATTGTGGTTATGTAACCATTTTCTATTCAAACGGTCAAATGACTGGACAGTTTGCTGTAAATTTTTAAAAGTGTAATGAAACGGTAAAATCCTATAAATTGCATGTTTTTATGAACAAAACATATTTAACTAAGGGTAAAGCTAGTTTTTTATGGGACTTTGCCTGGAATCTCTGCTACAGTTTACTGCTGGAAATTTCAACAGCATTCAAAATGCTTTCCTTCAGAAAATACGGCCGCATTATGGCCGTATATTTACGGAAATATCATCGTGTATTATCTTAATATCGTTTATAGCTATATTTATTCATTTTATTTTTCAGTTTTTGATTTTAATTAATGTATTCTAATCTAAAAACAAAAATGTTTTAGAAAGCACATTCAGCTGAATATTTGTTAGAGTTTCAATAACTAAACAATAGCATATTTCGATATTTTATTTTCTGTGAGACTTTAGCTTTAAAATGATATATGTATGTATGTATGTAAAGAATGTCGCATGAAATAGCCTTCAAGGCTTCATTGTAGACTCCTTCCAAGTATTTTGACACCCGTCAATTTTCTTTTGAAGTAGAAATTCTATATTTTAAAACAGTTTGGTTGCAATATAAAGAAAGATATTTTGTACAAAGATAAAAAAAAAAACCGCTCATTTAAACTGGCAGTTGAATCAGAATCCCTGGAGGAATATATAAAACTTATTAAGGAAAAGGCCCAACTTTTGTAGTTATCTATTGAAATTTACATAAAAAATCTAACGTAATGATTTTGAAAAATAATTTTTAACTCTTTTTTTTGTATATGAAATGTAAATTTGACTTTTTACCAATCTTTAAATACAAAATAAATATTTTCAAACATTATTAAATTAAGTTTAATCAGGTATACAATCATTTTTCTTAAAAAAAAAAAAAAAAAAAAAAAAAAAAAAAAAAAAAAAAGGAAAAAAAAAAAACCTTTCTTTCAAAGTGGCAGTTGAATCAGAATCCCTGGAGAAATATATAAAACTAATTAAGAAAAAGGCTTAACTTCTGTTGCTGTCAAATAGTTTATGTCACTGTGATTTTACAACTAACTGCATTTTTGCTTCCAAAATCGATGAAATTCTTTGTAATTATCTATTAAAACTTACATAAAAAATCTAACATAATGATTTTAAAAAATCATTTTTAACTTTTTTTTCTGTATATAAAATATAAATTTGACTTTTTACTAACCTTTAAAGACAAAATAAATATTCTCAAACATTATTAAACTAAGTTTAGTCAGGTATAGAATCATTTTTCTTAAAATAAATTTGCAAAAATTAAAAAAATTCATTCAAAGTGGCAGTTGAATCAGAATCCCTGGAGAAATGCATCAAACTTAATAAGAAAAAACTTGACTTTTATTGCTTTCAAATAGATTCTGTCCCTGAGATTTTAAAATGAACTGGATTTTTGATTACATAATCCGTGAAATTCTTTGTAGATTTTTAATTAGAATAGACGAATAAAAATGAAACACGACAAATTAAACACTTAGAAATTCCTTAGAATTTCTTAGGATTTCACTTTTTCTTTAAGAATTTCCTTAGAATTTCTAATATTCTTACTTTGTGAAAAATACTGTGCTTAAAAATTTAATTTCATAAATGGCAGTTGATTCATCATTGACTTTTTTCTTTTGAATCTAGTCACGTACAAATTAATACGAGGGTTATTCAGAAAATATGTTCCGATAACTTATATCGGAAGTATTCATGATCCTGCCAAGTGGCATAGTGTTGTCAATCACTAAAGAATGCTTCATAACTGCATAGTTTGTATGGTGTACAGATAACACACTTCACGTGTTAATGATGCTTGCTTAACCTCTTGAGACCTGACTATAAAATAACACTACAATTACATATTCATTGCTTTTTCACAAACAATAGAAAGAGTATTTTTTCTGAAATTGATACTTTAGGAGACTAGTAATTTTGGTTCACGCAAATATGGATATAAAATTACTAGACACTTAAAATATCAATTTAATTATCCTTAACGTAAATTCACGCAATAACAAATTGAAGGGCTAAAGGTGAATATTCAAAAAATCCTCAAAACAATTTTCTTGTAAACGGTTTAAGTTAAATAATTACTTAAATTCTTAGTTTCTTGGCCACAATATCTTGAATGCATTTTGCAATCTCAGATGAAAATAACATTTATTTGATGAAGAAATAAGCTATCTCACACAGGTGTGATATACACTAAAAGAATCACCACCAATTTATATCAAGGTCTAACTGAATCTAAAGTTTATTAAATTCCGTGCATTAGTTCTTGAGATATAACTATTGCTAAAATCGTGTAAATCCTGCAAACTGTAGCTTAGCAGAGCCACCTATTGGGCAATTTACACCAAAACTTAATCAACAACAACTTATGTCAACGTCTAACTGAATCTGAAGTTTCGTGAAAAGCCGTGCATTAGTGATCGTGATAATAATGAAAAGAGTAGCATAGCAGCGCCACCTGTTGGTGTATTTTCACCAAAACGAAAGCAGCATCTATATATGTCAAGGTCTAAGAGAATCTGAAGTTTGATGAAATTCCATGCATTCGTTCTTGAAATATAGCTATCGCAAAAATCATGAAAAAAGTGATATATTAGCGCCACCTGTTGGGATATCTACACGAAAACGTAACCAGCGTCTATTTATGTCAAAGTCTAAATGAATCTGAAGTTTGATGAAAATAAGTGCATTAGTTCTTGAGATAGAGCTATTGCGGAATTCGCGAAAAATGCAGGAGGCAGCGCCATCTATTAGGCGATTTTCACCAAAAACTAATCAGCATCATTTATCAGGGACTAACTGAATAAAGTTTTATTAAATTTCGTGCATTAGTTATTCAGATAGCCCGCTCACAAATTTTTTGTCACATGCAGACTCACAGACAGAGTCTCTGAGTCACAGACTCACAGGCAGACATTTTCTGAAAATAGTCAAATCGTCTTCAGAATCTTCTAAAACGTATACATCCGTCGAAAACCGGAAGTCAAATATTTTCATGAATCCAATACTACGTAATTATTACAATACTAATACTACGTAATACTAATATTACGTACAATAATAATTCTTGGAAAAATAGAAGAACGTAAAAAACATTCAGCTATATACAAGTAAAATAAAAATTTAAAAATATGAAACAGTTCAGTTTTATGAGGAAAAGAATATAGGTCCACATTTTTGTACCTCATGTCTGGAGATATTAAAATAATAGAAGTCCCCTCGATTCTGAAATTAGTTTTATAGAGGAACTTCGGGTATTATGGAATAGTCGTGTAATATGGAATACTAATGTTTCTGTTTGGTAACGTGGGGACACCAAGTGGCAATGTCATAAACAACTTCAGAACGTTCTCAGGGTTTCTCTCAGAGCGTGTCGGTTGTCGGTTGGCGTCAGGGGACGTTGTACGAGTAAACATTTGTTTTTAGTGTTTGGGATTTTTCAAAAGGTAAATTTTCAATATTTTTTATTCATTGTTAGAAATATTATTTTAACATTGAAACTAATCATGTTGTACACCCAAATAGTAACAATTTATCCTGTAAGGCTCGTTTTTTACTTCATGATTCATGGCAATAAACAGAGGGTATTTTTTTTAACTTGTGGAATCGGGTGATATAGAGTACCAGTATTTAATACCCTTAACTGTACTGGCGCCGAGACCTAGCCTTATATTTTTGCATAGATCATAGCCTTATATTTGTTCATGAAACAAAACTACATTATAACTAACGATCTGGGTACTTTATTTTAATCATTCTCCCTTGGTAATATTAAATCTGTATTTTTCTGAATTTTGTACTTTTTTTTCATTTTTAACCTTCCATTCCATAATACCCTCTAAACATTTTATTATTATTATTATTTATTTTCATTTGATTAATTTCCGTCAAATGATTATTGTCTACAAATAACAAATCACAGATAGTTGTAGTTTGGGATGGTATTCGGCTTTCGTGTTTTAAACAATATCGAGCTGTGATGTTGCCCCAAACGTAAATCGTATTCCATAATACCCGAAGCTCCTCTACATAACTTTTAGAGTACAAAGAATATGCTATCAACAGAAATCGTTAAAAACATCTTTGAGATGTACCATGATCTAGTTACGAGTGATGAAATTGTTGGATAAAAGTTTTGCTTGTTTTATTCAGGCAGAAGAAACGGGCACTATCCAGCGAGAAGTGAATCGGCTTCTGTGACGAACGATAAACCTGTTAATTTAGTTGATCAGATTAGTGACTTTCACTTTTTTCTTGCACTTTAAGAAGTTCTTGGGTGGCCATTGTTTTCATGACCATGATGAGATGAAGGATGCCTTCACATAATGGCTAACCTCACAAGTGATCACCTTCACAGTTGTTAGGATACATGATCCAGTTATGAGTGATGAAATGGTTGGAAAAAAGTTCTGATTGTTTTATTCAGGAAGAAAAATGGGCACTATCCAGCAGGAAGTGACTGGTCTTCTGTGACGAATGATAAACTTGTTCGTTTCGTTGATCAAGTTAGTCACTTTCACTTTTCTTGTAATTAAGAAGTTCTTGAGTGGTTATCGTTTTCGTGAGTATGATGAGATGAAGGATGCCTTAACATAATGGCTAACCTCACAAGTGATCATCTTCACAGATATTGGAATACAGGATTGGGTTATAAATAATGAAATAGTTGGATAAAAGTTTTGCTTGTTTTATTCAGACAGAAGGAACGGGCACTATCCAGCAGGAAGTGCCTAGTCTTCTGTGACGAATGATAAACTTGTTCGTTTAGTTGACCAAGTTAGTGACATTCACCTTTTCTTGCAATTAAGAAGTTCTTGAGTGGTTATCGTTTTCGTGAGTATGATGAGATGAAGGATGCCTTAACATAATGGCTAACCTCACAAGTGATCATCTTCACAGATATTGGAATACAGGATCGGGTTATAAATAATGAAATAGTTGGATAAAAGTTTTGCTTGTTTTATTCAGATAGAAGGAACGGGCACTATCCAGCAGGAAGTGCCTAGTCTTCTGTGACGAATGATAAACTTGTTCGTTTAGTTGGCCAAGTTAGTGACATTCACCTTTTCTTGCAATTAAGAAGTTCTTGGGTGTGTCATCGTTTTCATGACCATGATGAGATGAAGAATGCCTCATCATCATGGCTAACATCACAAGTGATCACTTTCACACATGTTGCAAGACAAATAATTATATTTCATTTCAATAAATGCTTTAATGTGTTGGTTTACTAATATACAGAAATAGTGGGATGAGTGTCAATAGTTACTAAATATGTGTCGCTCTTCACATTCGAATTCTTTTAAAACTGTAACTTTTAACATTGAAAATTACCTATCGAATATAACTTCTAAGTTTTACGCTTTTTAATGCAGATTAACTAATGAAAAATAAAATTTAATTCGTGCAGAATCCAGGTTTGTTTTTGACTGTGAGTTTTAAAATATTTTTTTCTTCTTCTTCATAGAATTTCTAAATTTCAGACAGAAGAAACGGGCACTATCCAGCGGGAAGTGAATGGTCTTCTATGAAGAACGATAAACTTGCTAATTTATTTGATCAGGTTAGTGACTTTCACTTTTTTCTTGCACTTAAAGAAGTTCTTGGGCGGTCATTGTTTTCATGATCATGATCAGATGAAAGATGCCTTAACATCATGGCTAACCTCACAAGTGATCACCTTCATAGTTGTTAGAATACATGATCCAGTTATGAGTGATGAAATGGTTGGAAAAAAGTTCTGATTGTTTTATTCAGACAGAAAAAATGGCACTATCCAGCAGGAAGTGACTGGTCTGCTGTGACGAATGATAAACTTGTTAATTTAGTTGATCAGGTTAGTGACTTTCACTTTTTATTTTGCACTTTAAGAACTTCTTTGGTGTTCATTGTTTTCATGGCCATGATCAGAGGAATAATACCTTAACATCATGGCTAACCCGACAAGTGATCACCTTCCCTGATGTTGGAATACATGATCGAGTAATGAATAATGAAATGGTTGGATGAAAGTTTTGCTTGTTTTATTCAGATAGAAGAAAACAAGCACTATCAGCGGAAAGTGGCTGGTCTTCCGTGACGAATATTAAACTTGTACGTTTAGTTGATCAGGTTAGTGACTTTCATTTTTTTTTTTTCTTTTGCACTTAAAGAATTTCTTGGGTGGTCATCGTTTTCATGACCATGATGAGATCAAAGATGCCTTAACATCATGTCTAACATCACAAATGATCCAAAGAATTATATTTCATTTCGATAAATGATTTAATGTATTGGTTTACTAATATACAGAAATAGTGGGATGAGTGTCAATAGTTACTAAATAACTGTCGCTCTTCACATCCGAATTCTTTTACTACTGTAACTTTTAACATTGAAAATTACCTGTCGAATATAACTTCTAAGTTTTACGCTTTTTAATGCAGATTAAATAATGAAAAATAAAATTTAATTTGTGAAGAATCCAGGTTTGTTTTTTACTGCGAGTTTTAAACCATTTTTGTCTTTTTCTTAATAGAATTTCTAAATTTTAAAACAATTTATTACAAATAAACAAAATAGATTATTTTACAAGGCAGAATGTAACTTGTTCAAAATGACAGTCAATTACGGATCCTAGGAGAAATATAGTAAAAAGTATTACAGCTTAACTGTTGTTGCTGTCAAATTGTTTCTGTTACTGAAAATGAAAAAGGGAATAGATTTTTCCCCTTTAAAGCTTTTTTCTTTAAACGTCAAATTTTGTGTGACAAAGACTCAGTATAGTTTTATCATAAAATGCATGACATAATGTCAACATAACTATGCTTAAATTTATTCAGGAACTTATTTGAATATTCTTTTTCTAAAAATGTGTCAATGTTATCAGTATTAATCTGTACATAAAATAATTATTAATTTACTAAAAAGGTGCATAAAATTTATTTAAAACCATTCCATTATATGAAGGGGTTAGAATGACAGTGGAGTAGGTCAATTTTTAGTAATTTCAGAAATGGAGAGTTTTGTGAAACTTGTCGTATCGCCATTAATTCTGTGGTCCAAATTGTTTTGCCCTCTACCGATTCCCTAAGTGAACTATGATGTATTTGACTGTCACACTGAACAGAAATTAATATACGTTCAGTGTAAATACGGTTATTTAATTTGTTTCAAATGTTTGACTTACTCCACTGTCTCATATATAAGTAGGTTTTAAAAACATATGTAAAAATATGTTACGTACATATTCCAATATTAACCCCAAGATCATTCAACCACGAATGTGATAATTTTCAAAAGAACATTTTCCTTAAACTAAATTAGTTATCAAGGGGATACCTTAAAGTTAGTTTAAGGTAACCCCATGAAAATTATCACGTTCATGATTGAAAGATCTCGGGGTTAATATTGAAGTATATATAAATATAACATTTCTTTACATGTTTTTTAAAACCTATTATATGTAATGGAATTGTTTTAAATAAATTGTATGCACCTTTTTAGTAAAATAATAATTATTTTACCTATATTAACTCAAGTTGAATGTGACATTCCGCTTTAAACTCTTTTTGAGTTTTTTCTATTAAGTATTAATCTATTATTATCATATTTATAATATCAATGTTTTCTAATTATAAATTATTACTGCTGTGATAATGAAACTGATTTTACCAAATAATAAAAAAATAAATTATAAACAAGTTTTGGGACATGTTTTTTTCACGACATTTTTTTTTCTATTTATTTGCTTCTTCGTTTACTTAGTCATCATCATTTATCATCATTAAATCTGCATCTGTGAGTATAAGAATATGAAACAATACTTTAAAATTATTTCTTTTTTTTACATTTTGCGTAAGGTTTTCTACCTTAAACAATTGATTGTAAAATAAAAAAATAAATAATATAAAGTGAGTTTAAAAAATAATCAATTTCCATTTACAATATCTTCGTTTATCATCATTAAATCTAGGTTTGAGATTATAGAAGTAATACATTTTATTTTAAAATTAATATTGATTTTCGCTGTAATATATTTTATATTTTCTGGATCTGAAGATTAAAAAAATTATTGAAACAATAATTCCTGACTTTAACATGGAAACGAATTTTAATGTACTTTAATTACTGTGTATTTATACAAATATAGATAGATATTTCCTGAAACAGCCTAAGCTAGTACGTTTTTTTATACAATGTTTAATCTTAACTTTTTGAGAATATCAACTTTAAAATATATATCAAAACAAACAATTCCTAATTTTAACTATTAATAGATACAAATATTAAAATACACATATATTTTCTCATTTAACAAACTATAATTATAACTTACACTGATAAATCACTGGATTAATATTAAATCATGGGAATCAAATGTATTTATATACTAAAAGGAAAAAGGTTATCTTTACAATGAAAATGTTTGAGTTCTTTTAATCATTGCTGAAGTAAAAGAAAATCTTTAATTTCTGTGAATCCACTAAGTGAATTTAAATGAATTTCATTTATCTCTACCAAATCAATCCGGCGTCCTTGGGTTTAAAATGACCGTTTACAGAACATAGACGGAAATCTTTTTAGTTGCGTTCGTAATTATATAAATAGTCGTCGTCTATTTACTATTATCACTTATAGTCGTCGTCTAGTCCGTCTGTCCGCATATAACAGCGTAAAATCTACCCAACTGAATGGTTTGAAATTCAATACAGTAGAGTCTCGATAATTCGAGGTGGACGGGACCGGGCTTACCTCGAACTATCGAAAACTCGAATTATCGAAATCATAAAATTTAATTAATAAATAAATGAAGATAAAGCAATTTTTAAATTTCAGTGTATATTTAAATGAAAAATGTACTTACAAATTATTACATTACTGCATATAGCAACAGGTTAATTATATCTTAAAATAATTGTCAATTGTTTTTTTTTTGACACATTGTCTCGTTTCCGTGCAGCAATATCACGCCATCGTCAAAGCAGCGTATTGTCGGCTGGAGTCGACTCAGTCTATTGCTCTACGTATAGCATGGCGGATTCTAGCGCAGCAAACAGCCCCTTGCTGTGACTCATTAGTGGTGTGGAATCTGTCTGATTCTGGCAGAATCCGTAAATTCTAGTTGTTCGTGAATATTTATCCATTCCTCTATAACTTCTGGCACAAAATCGTAAAAAAAAAAAAAAAAAAAAAATATTTCTTAAGTCATCCAAGCACTTTTTGTTTCATATAAGTAACCGACAGTGAAGATATCGAGACATGCTTAAATGCTGTTTTTGGCTTTGCAGCTTTTCTGATAACAACAAGTTTAATCTTGTGATTTCCTAAAGCATTTGATGCAGCAAGAAGTGTTAACCTATCTTTGCTTTTACGTGAGACCCGGAGTACTTTTCTCTTAGCTTGACGCGATTGTTTTAGATGGTAGCATTTTGAAATTAAGGCCAGCTTCATTGAAATTATAAAGCTGGTCGTTCGTAAGGTTTTCATTTGTCATGGCTTCCTGCAATTTCTTGCAAAATTGCACGGCGACGAACTCAGAATCTCCAGATAGCTTCTCTCGACAGATGTCTAGTTGCCGGATACGATATATTTTTTCAACTTTTCAAACCAGCCTACACTAGCAGTGAAGTTTTCATCACTTTCTTCAAATTCTTTTCGAAACAGCAAAGCTTTTTCTTGAAGAATCGGACCTGAAAGAGGGCATACTTTTACTTTGCTGTGTAACCCACATACAAAGTGGCTCACCAGTTTTTTCATACTCAGACTTTTTTAAGGATTTTCTGTCCAAGGATAAATCAGAGCAGTTGTTAGTAGAAAAAGCTTCTAGTTTTCTGATACGTTCGCAGTAGACATAAAGAGTGAGTGGGGCGGAAGCTCGTTGAACAACTATTCTCTGATTCTCTCCAATTTCACCCGGCGCGATCCCCTGCACTTATAGGAAGAATACACCCGTTTTTTTAAGAGAGTGGCTTCGGGGTGCACAGTTGACATATGACCCGTCGAACAACAATAAAAACCAGATACTTGAATTTTGTGGTGCGAAATAATTCTTTCATGTGTTGCGTATATGTTCGTCATTATTTGGAAGCTAAACTGATTTTTTTCACTAACTCGGATTTACGGGAAACTCGAACAATCGAGACTCGAATTATCGAGACTCTACTGTATATACAATCGTTGCTGAATGTTGTCGAGTCATTTCATATTTTATGAAAATCTAATCAAAACTTAAAAAGATATTAATAAAAGTTTTCTTCATTCTATTAACTCCTATCATGCATAAAGTATATAATAAAAGCACAAGTCATCTGAGTGAGGAAAATAAATATGGGAGTAATTTTAAAGTATAATTTTTCGAATAAAATTGCATAAAAATTACATTTTTAGAAAGATATTTGAAAAAAAAATTGTTTGTTTGAGAGATGAGGTACCTTAAAAAATGTATAAATTCTGAGATAACTTTAGTTAAAATTAGGTTAACAGCCCAATATTTATCCCAATATCCGTTAAAGCAAATAAACACAAGAGATTTGTTCATTGTGAGCCATAAAAATTTTAAATCATGGAGATAATCTTTCGCAAAGCAATATCTCCATGGTTAATTTCGCAGCGCTGTCTGGTGTCATAAAAAAATTCGCATCTGTAAACGTAAAGGCATACGTAATGAGAAAATAGAAAGGCATACTCATTTCGCTCATAACAGACGATGCATGAGCATAATACATTTTTAAGGTCATTTCACTGAAATAATAACGAAGATTTTTTTTTACATTGTAAAAATAATTATAGTAACAATGTACCTCATTTGTCACGTTTAACATACAATTTCCAACTTGTTAGCATTCTGTATTAGCTGCATTTCAGCTGTCAATCACGGAACATTACAGTATTTATAGCAACCTTTGCAATTATGATTATTTTATTGTTTAAGAAAGTAGTTCGATTTAGAGTCCTGCATTTGGTTGGGTTACCCGCTTTTACCCGCACCCGACCCGACTCATAGTTCGAGTCAGGCCGGGTTGGCGCTATAATTTTCCGTTGCGGTTCGGGGTCGGGTCGGGTTGACTTCTAATTGTTTGCTGCGTGTCGGGTTCGAGTCGGGTTGACTTTCATTGCTTCGGGTTCGTGTCTGTTTCTGGTTGAATTTTTACTCTTGAGTGTCAGGTTCGGGTGAACCCGCTTTTTCAAAAGAATGTCCGCAATATTTTTGCAGGTTAAAAATATGTATACAATAACACCTCCATAATGGACACTCCTGAAAAGCGACCTTTTACGCGACTTTTAACGCGTCAAGAAAAGGAGGAAAAAATGCCATTCTTCTAATCATTTGATCATAACTTACTTTTAATTTACAAAATGTGTTCTGTGCAACAATTTGCGAATGTCAGCGACAAATCTCAGTTGCAAGCAAAATGCTAACTCACGAAAAGAATAAATTTTCTTACGATTAACCCATTATCTACTAACGCAGTATTATATCTAATGTTTTAATACCGGATATCTTCTTTTACAATTAAAATTATGAAAGAGAAAAATGAAATTGAACTGTCTGGTCGGCATATAACAAGTGTTTCAAAGTTATCGAACAGCAAGTCTTTGGTAATTACACTGTAATTTATAAATGTTTCACATTCCTTGTATAAGTTTCTTTTGATTGCGGGTTGCGGGTTGTGGTTTTGTGGGTTCGGGTCGGGTGCGGGTTGAAATATGTCGGGTTCGGGTCGGGTTGCAGGTCACCGAAAATTATTTTTGCGGGTTCGTGTCGGGTTGTGGATCGAGGAAATATTTTTTGTCGGGTTCGTGTCAGGTTGCGGGTTGACTTCGAATGGAAATTACGGGTTCAGGTCGGGTACGACCGGACCCGTGCAGGACTCTAATTCGATAACATGCTTGTTAATTTTTTATTTATTTATTTGTAAAATTTTAATATCGTTTGGAAAATATTTAGTATTACACGGAAACAAAGAAATTCTGAATTATTTACATTATTAAGTGGAAACTGGTTAATCTTCCGCAATTGGGAAGCGTACAGATTTAATTATATTCATTATCATAATAAATTTATTTATAACTATAAATTAAAATTAAAGAACAATTTAAATTACTACACACATAAACTTTAAAAGACCAAAAAATATTTTTTTTTATAAAAACAAAAAAAAACATCTATAGAATCATTAGTCCATAGAACTTAATTCGATAAGGTTTATAGTATTCTATAGAAAAACTGTTCTACAGAAAAAAAAATTCTACAGTACTCTTCAAAACTCTATAGAAATAGTAGTCTATAGAATGGCTATTCTATAGAATTTGTAAAGAATTCTATAGAGTTCTATGCAGCTCTATGAACTAGTTTCGTAAGGGATAACTTCCTGTACATGCTTAGCTTTTAAACAAATTCTTTGATTTTGATGATTTTTGTTGTTGTTTTTGGAATAGGGTCGATATGAGGGTTCTTTCAAAGAAAACAAAAAAAAAAGAAAACAATAAAAATGATAATAAAAAATATGAATATATAAAAGTGAAAATGATAATTTGTGGAGAATCCCTTATCCTCCATCTACGTTTAAAAAGTAACTGAAATTCAGCTATCTCTATGTTCGATATCTTCTTGAATTTACACAATATTCGACTTCACTTTTTATATTTTTTATAGTTGACTCCTAAATTATGAACAAAATCTTTTCGCTATTGCTCTCGCAAGCGCTATTAAAAATTATTTCAAATGCTCATTTTCGTCAAATAGTTATTCAAAATGCAGCGTATTCTTTATATTGTTTTTCTGTCAAGTTTCCAGAAAAAGGCATTAAATGTGGTTGAAAACACTCAATGAAAAAACACGGAGAATTTCTTATATTTTTTAAAGGAACTTTTTTTTTCTATGACTACGCATGCTATTCTTACCCAATTGCGCAAATAGAGGTTCGAGAGGAAGGAGTAGAGTGAGTGACTCCAGGTAGTTGTATAACAGCAGTAGTGGTGTGTCTACTTGAAAGTGCATATTGATTGTTTTAAGCGTCTAAGAAAAGGCATTGCTATTTTGTTTTGTTTTCCCAAACTAAGTGCTTGAATTTCCATAGCTATTCATCACAATTTCTATACAATGTCCGTAGTACAAAATATTTTAAACTTAAACGATTTCTCATAAGCTACTAATCTAGACTAACAATTTGAACATCAACGGTTCGTTTTAGTAGCGGCCATGTTTAAATAAAAGGCCGCGCAATCTCTCCTACCGAAATTGGAGAGTTTGCGCATCTGATACTTAAGAGAAATGGCTCATTGTTCTTATTAGTTTCCATGCTAGGTGAGATTATGCAGCTTATTGGTAAATTTGCATAAAAAATGAAAAATGAAAATGGACTAATTTTAAGTTAAACGTGTTATCAAGTAACTTAATGTTATTTTGTAATCTTATCTGGACTGGCTTTTTCTGATTATTTAATTTTTTCCCCTTTAATTAAAATGTATTTATCGTTTATAAATTATTTATATTTTCTGATTCTTTAATCATTCGGTTGAGATATTCACTCTTAATACAATAAAATTTGTTCCTAAAAACCTTACAACAATGTCATTTAAGTGTAATTATTATTGCTAACAATTTAATTGTAGTTATTATTAGTAACAATCACTCCTACCCATGTGCGAAATCACACTAACCCTGTAAGAACAGATTGCGCAAAATAACTTTCTTGGTTTTATTACAACTGTTCTATTAAATTGCAACATAACAACAAAATAGCAATGGAAATGCATAAAAAACAAATGAAGTAAAAATTATTCCTGGATAGTTTAGCAAAAACTTAATATTTAGATTTTTTAACGTTACTCGTTTGAATTGAGCGCAGACTCTCCTAGCTTTACCTTACAGAACAAACATAGTCGCTTGCTACAGCTATAGATCCTTTGAAGAATTTTATTTTACAGGTTGATCAGGAGTATTATTTTATTCAGTTTGTTGGTGGTGCACTAACTGTTTTTCAGACTAGACCTTTAATGAAAAGTATTAGGTTAAACATGTTCTTTATATTATTGAAGTTTGCGAACAATTCTTCAAATAGTTTTCCAGATATTCGATAAAATCGAAAATGTGCGGTGACGTAGAAATTGTTCGAAGTATTGGCCACGAAGTTCATTGCACAGCCGACACCGACGGATGAAGGATTAACGTACGCGTTAAAACATAATCCTACAAAAATGTCATATCGCCTCCTTTCTGACGTTGAAATGTAATGCATTGTAATCATGCATTACGTCGAAAAAATTGTTTTTTTGTATTATTGATTCTTTTTGTTCCACTCGACGTCACACACTTCATATATATTTTTTGCGATTTTCTCCCAATAAACGCAGTTTGCGAACTTATGTTACGAATGCATCCCTGGCGACCAGACAAAAGATTTGTCGGTTACCAGTGGAAACCGCTCATTTTGTTTTTCTCTGATTTATTATTTTTCTACTCAGATGTAAATTTGTTTCTGAACCGAATTGGAACTCTCAAAATGGGAGTAATAAAAGCATAATATCCTATAAATATATGTAGCTAAATAGTTTATAAATTTTAAAGATTTTCGTGTGATTTTAACTGATGTGTGAAATATTTCGATCATGTTATGATTCTCGATTGATAAACAGAAAAGCGTCGTATTTCAAACAGAACCTGCAATTTTAACAAAATGGCACGCTACGCCCCCATGTTTTGTGGTACGTTTTCATCATCTTGAGGCCTTCTATCACCCGTCTTAATTTGTCAGCCGAATTTTAGAACAACCTCTATATTTTATTGTTAGTTATCGTATAAGGAGTGCTAATTCAATACATTTTGGCACGAGTAATATAAACACAATGATCTGTAACACTTAAAAATATTAAATTTTATATTCAAATTGATATAATGATTGATTAATATTTGTTTACAGAAATATCATCACGAAACTTCTTTTAAGATATGAAACAACTTTGTTTCTATGGAAACTAAATATTGACTTAATACTATCACATTAAAATGAAAAGATTAAATTAGTTTTAAAAAATATTTTATAACAGATAATTCTATTGAGACAGTTTTGTGTTTCCACTTTTGTAAGTTTACATTTGTGCAGTGAGATATAATAGTTCTTTTTTTTATAATTTCACTTATATATATTTTTGTATTGTGTTTCATTAGCTTGAAAAAAATGCTAAACCGATTTTTAATTACAAGTTGATTTTAAAAATATTTTAGTTAAAATTTAGGCATTTATAGCGATAAGAGAATTAAAACAGCATTCTCTCATTTTAAACTATAATCTCTGCTTTAATCAGTGTATATTTATGTAAGATTTCTATAACATTAGACGTGTTCTGCATTATCTCCATATGTCAAATAACTAACATTAAATATAAAAAGCAAATGAACTAACGTAAGTTAAAGCAGCATGCAAAATAAGACTTATAACTATATATTTTGTTTATTTCGTACCGTTGCAATGTTTCAAATCATCCAAAACAGCCAAAATAGGAAAAGCTTTCATTTCATCTGTGCAAATCTGAGCAACATAATATTGAATTCAATATTAGTCACCGTTCCTTTTATCTTAAATTTATCTTATCATTTATATTGGCCTGGGATAATACTACAGGTACATATTGTCTATTTTGTAACATTCTTTGTTTACTCTATGAACCGCGTATACATAATTATGCACATAAATGAATTTTTCCTATTGTCAAAAAAAGTGAATAATATATTAAATATTTTTAAGGAAACATCTAAACCACCTTTACTGTTAATTATTTGGTGGTTTTGTAACTTTTGTTTAAACATAATGGCATCTGTAATAACATTTGAAAAATTTAAATGCGACGAAACACTACAGTTATTACTATTCGGAAAGAAAGAATACAGTTACACTTTCAGTGTTTGTTGTCGTCTGATTTACACCGTAACTATGCACGTATATCTTTACACGCCTATTTATATATTTTATATGTATTACATCGTCATTTGTTCTGATATTAAAAATATTATTCTCGGATACCAAAATAAAATGAAAAATTCTCCCAGATCCGATTTCAATTATCTAAGTGATATTTATAATCAGATAAGAGATTTAGTGAAGCTATTTGACAATCAAGTTGGCGTTCTAGTATTTATTTCATTTCTATTTAATGCCTTAATGATGTTTATAATGATATCTGCTTCGTTACATTCAAAAGGAACACATTTCAGAGTCGAACTTTCACTAACAGGTTTTGCAGTTTCTCTTTATTCTATATTTATTATTTTGAATTTTTTCGTTCAAATGCTGTACGCATCTTTTGTGTATGATGAATCATTATCAGTAAGAGAAGTAGCAAGAAAGATGAAGGAAAATAATCTGAAAGATATATTTGATTATTTACGATTTCTCAGCAATTGTGAAGAAGAAATCTGCTTGACATTATGGGGCATAGCAAGTATAAAAAGATCTTTTGTGTTTGGAACATTCGGTACTATAATAACTTACAGTTTTTTATTTGTAAGTCTGTAAATTTTAAATTATTAATATTTTGTGAAAGGAACTTCGGTAAAAGTTAAAATTTTGGGATAAATAACTTATGATCTAAATAACAATATGCATTTTCCTCAAATACATTCTTATATTTATTTGCTCAAAGTTAGCGAATCGTTTCTACATGATAGGTCTTTATTATGGGCAGAAACAATTAAGCTGAAGGACTGTAATCTTTAAACTTAATTCTAATTACACTGGTCAGAAACATGTTTGCTACTGAGTAAAATATATTTGTACTAGACTAATTCGAGTATGCCGATTTGAAATCTGAACTCCACATTTCTATATCACGTCAGAATCTCGAGTTGTAGAAACTACCAATGTTTAAATTTGACATTATGAGACTGTTTTACACAACTGAATCTTGAGCAATATTATTTTACTCAAACATTTAAATGGTGTTAATCATACCTTTGATTTCATAAAAATATTTCCATATAGTTGACGAAGAGAAAGCATTTATTCAAAAATGTTTTACAGATTTGCTCTTGCGCTCTTTCCGTATTCAGAAACCAGCAAAAGTCACCCATCATATTTGGATCGAAACGATCTTGGTATCTTGTCTCCATTAAATTAATTTCTTGGTGAAAGCTTTTGCCATGTTCGTCGCAATTTAGCATCACAATAAATTATAAGTAATAATTATAAGTAATAAATTATAAGTAATCATAAATAAATTATAAGTAATCATAAATAAATTATAAGTAATCATTGTATTAGCTATTGTATAATGTTTACAAAAACCTCAGAAAGTGAGTACACCAGGAAATTATAACGGAAAAAAGTACGAGAGGAATCAAAAGTTCGATTGAAGTTTATCAAGTGTCACCATCTATGATGGTTCCGTTCCATTCTAATAAATCGTGACACTTGATAATCTTCTACCAAACTTTCAATTCATCTCTTACATTTTACCATTGTAATTTTTCTGGCGTACTCACTGGATGGCACCAGTGCAGATTTCCAGTTAACCCATTTTAGGCCAAGGATAGAAATTTTATAAAATGTGGTATTGTTTGCATTGAAATTTGTTTAAATAACATTCATTAAGACACCAAAAAAGTTTCGTGCATGAAAAATAATATTTTATTTAATTTGACGTTACCATTATTAATTTACCATTAATAATTTACCATTAAATTTAAATAAAAAAAATTAAGTTTCCTTATGGCATTTGTTTTATTTTTATTTTATTTACAGAACTTGAAACTTTACTCCATTATAAAAACATATGATTAATCTCAAGTGGAATGATTATACATTTTCAAAAAGTTGAATTTGTCAATAACAGTTTCAAGTAAAAAACCAGCGTATTTTGAAAAATTCTCAACAGAAAGTGATTACTTCAATTGAATTACTAATATTTTGTAGATGTCTCCAGATCCCTTAAAAATAGCAGAAAAATAAAATCATTGAAAAATATACGTCGCAGTGTTAATAAAAATATATCTATTGAAATGGTGCGTTTGCGCACCATTGGCCGAAAATGGGTTAATTAACTCGTCAATGACTCACAAAATGGCCTCGTATACAAGACGCTTTCGTTTCTGAATTTTCACATTTCAACATCATATTCTATCCTAAGATCGACTGCAGAAGCAGTTCGAAAATTAGATGTCATGTTTTTACCATCATACTTATTTGTCCAAGTTCATATAAAGGTTCTTGTTTTGAGTACCATTTCGCAACTTTATGTGTTTTTATGAAATAAAATCGTTATTTCTTTTTTGTAGTTTTACAATTTACTATTTCAGCACAACAAATGCGTTAGAACTGTATTTTTATTAAATTTTCCTTTCATAAATTTACAGAATGTAATTGACAGCATGCTTGAAAGAATTTGACACTTTTTGTTGGATATGGCAGGACGAAAAATCTTCAGACTTACTATGGATGTTGTGACAAAATAGCCAAATAAATACGCAACGAACTTGTATTTGCATAAAAAGTATCGCTTGTTGCCAAAATGCTGCAGAAAATGGAAAACTGTATAAATTTTAGGTACGTTGTGGAAGCTAGTAGTCTTTTCCCAACATTACTAACTGCAGTGTCCTCCTTTTCTGGATTAAAAAACAAAATACATTCGTGATGAAAGAATCCAAGGCTTTTAAGTATAAAATGATAAAAAGTGTATAATATGAGCAGAAATATGTAAATAATAATAATAATAATAATATAAACAAATCAGTATTTATTTTTTTAACATTGCTGAAACTGCTACACCCGGCTTCATTCAACAGTGGTAACTACAATATAATAAATTACAACACCTTGTAATAATATATTTCTTTTAAATGCTAAAAGTTGTAAATTAACAACATAATACAAATTAAAATAACTTTTATTAGGTTGTTAGACATGTTTCGACTCACACCGAGTCATTTTCAAAAACAAATTTTTGCTTTTGAAAATGACTCGGAGTGAGTCAAAACATGTCAAACAACCTAATAAAAGTTATTATAATTTGTATTATGTTGTTAATTTACACTTTTTAGCATTTAAAAGAAATATAGTGGTAATTACAGTTTCTCCGTAATTCTGCATTAAGCATTAAGTAAAACTAGAGAAGAAAACAGTTCAGATTGCAAAACTTACCAACACAAAACGTGTATAGCATTTATATGGCTTTATGAATAGTAATAATTGTAAACAAATACATGAATGAATTGAAGGTTATATGAATTTTTGTAAAATTGGCCACATTTCATTGACCATTTTCCGAACAATGTTAATAATAGCTTCTTATCGAATAACATCAGGGGACAAAAATGTTAAGCATGTAGAATAGAAAAAAAATTAAAAAACACATAATATGAATATGACTGTGTAACTAATGATAACACTAATAAAAACAAAAGTATATAAATTTCTAGAATGCTGCTGAAACAGTATTTAGGGTTGGTTGTCAGATGGAATATCAATAAAGTTTTAATAGGCTGATACGTTTTTATATAAATAGTACGCTTTGTGACTGCCTTTGTGAGTGTACTGGAACTAAATCAGTTTGTAAAAATTACAAGATAAAAGTGTATTATAAACAGAAAGTGTAATACAAACAAAAAGTGTATTGCATATATGTTACTTTGTGAGTAATAATAACACTAAAAGTTAATGAACTCACTGTTACAAAAATTTTTGCGTTACTGTTTCGTCTACCATTTTTTTTTTCAAAAGTGCTAAATAAAGCTTCTTTATGCATCTGGATTAAACATCCCATAATATAAGGAGACAAAAAATGTAAGACTGTAAAATAAAATAAGAATTAAAAACCATGTAACAATAATATGACTGTGTAACTAATAATAACATTAATAAAAACAGAACTATATAAATTTGTAGACTGTTGCTAAAACTTCGACCGTTCAACTTATTCTTCATTTTCTATTTAAAGCAGTTTCTTCATGCGTCTTTATTAAACATTAAATAAAATAAGAGAAGTTAAAAGTCGCAAATGGTAAAAATATCTGTATCATTAATTATGCGAATAATAATAACAATAATAAAAACAACAACAATAATAATAATAATAATAATAGTAGTAGTTTAGAATGCTTTTAAACCTAAAATACTAATAGCTTCATCATTATGACTGTGTGAATTATGCTAGCAACAATGAAAAAATTGTCCAAGTATTTTTTACTGATTTTGCATAATTATGATGCACTGAATTAAAAAATGGCATTGGTTTTGGTCAACCGGGTCAACTTTTTGAATTATTGAGTTTCGTGCATGTGTATTTAACGTGCATGTGTATTTTCACATTATTAGTATAGACAGATATATCAGAAACCTGAGCAAATACAAATTTATTATTTCGCAGTTTATGTTGCTTTAGATTAAAATTAGGTATTTTTATTTGTAGTTAAATGAAATGACTTTGGCAATAACATGGCACAAAATACTCTCGACATAATCTACTACATCTGCGGAGAATACACCCTTCTTTGTAAGAGGAATGCAGTCACAAGTTTCATAAAGCGTGCTTATCTAGCTCATTTTAGTATGCCGCTTGGTAATCATGGTAAAGCTTGGGCACCTCACATGGTATGCAAGACATGCACTCAGTATAGGCGTGAGTGGACCAAGAGCAAGAAGGGTTCCTTGAACTTTGAAAATCCCAATGATTTGAAGAAAGCCAACAAATCATGTCAATGACCGCAACTTCTACGCTATTTATGTGACTGGGATCAAAGCAAAGAAACGGAGCAGCCTCACGTATCCTGATCTTGCATCTACACGTAATCATGTATCTCATTGTGATGAAATTCCAGCATCGATCTTTGGAGACCCTCCTGACATTACTAACGGAGATTTCTCCAGTGTTGAAGAAAGAGGAGAAGTATATTTAGATGTTAACGATGGTGCTCCTTTTTTTAACAGGAACTTAATGATGTAGTTCGCGATCTCAGCTCGTCACAATCTTTTGCCGCATAGTTAGTATCAAGATTGAAAGAAAAATCCTCCTATCTGACAGTCTTCGAATCACCTTTTAGCACAACAGACATCAAGAATTCCTCCATTTTTTCTCAGAAGAAAAAGATTTGGTGTATTGTAGAGATATTGGCGAGCTTCTTCGTATTCTTGAAGTGCCAAAGTACGAGCCCAAAGATTGGAGACAATTCATTGGCAGCAGCCAGCCATCACTGAAATGAGTATTGCTGAACAACGGTAACCAGTACTCCTCTGTACCCTTCGCTCACTCGACTACACTGAAGGAAGAGTATGAAGCGTTAAAGTACTTGCTGGAGAAAATTCGTTTTCGTCAACATGAGTGGTTCATTTGTGTAGAACTAAAGATGCCGAACTTTTTGTTTGGACAACAGTCGGGGTGCACCAAGTACCCATGCTTTCTTTGCATGTGGAACTGTAGAGACACATCTCAACATTACCAAAAGAAAAACTGACCTGTATGGAGAGAATTGGTGCCCGGCGGACTTATGAATGGCAACAACAACACTCGGGTGAACAGAGATATGATACACATACCACCGATGCACATAAATCTTGGCTTGATGAAACAGTTCACCAATGCGCTGGACAGAGATGGTGGATACTTCAATTACTTTTTACTGGCTTTTCCAGGATTGACCATTGATAAGTTGAAAGCTGGTATATCCGATGGTTCTCGGATCTGTAAGCTCATATGAGATACACAGTTCGTTACCTCTATAAAAAAAGTGGAAATGGAAGAGTGGAAGGCGTTTGTTCTGGTGGAGAAAAAATTTCTAGGCAACAAGAAGGCGACGAACTATGTAAAACTTGTTACCACTATGCTTACTGCTTTCAGAAACTTTGGATGCAACATGAGTTTAAAAATGCACTATTTATTCTCACATATAGATCGGTATCTCACATATAGACCAGAGAATCTGGTATCAATGAGCGACGAACAGGGCGAGAGATTCCATCAGGAGATGAAAGAGATGGAAACCAGGTATATGGGAGGATGAGATGTAGTCATGCTGGCAGATTAGTGTTGGACGTTAATAAGAGACATACCTGCTGCTGAGCATTCTACTCGTTCCAGTAAAAATGAAATCAAGTCCTGATTTTTGAACAGTGATAGCTTAACATGCAATTGACATGCACTTAGTAACTATTTACCAATCTCTTCTATACAATGTACACTGTTAAATTTTGTTTAAATTTTAATTAATAAATTGTGTTTTATTAGAAAAGTATCATTTTCCTCTGAAAAACCTAATTTAGCGAAGAAATATTATAAAAATTCACAGGTTATGTCACAAAAAAAAAATCAATAAATTTGGTTGAAAAATCGCAGTTTTCTTAAACCCGCTTAGCACAAAAACCTAACCTGATGCAGAAAAACGTGTGTCATTTTCAGATTCAGGGGTGCAAAAATGTTCTGAATTTGGTCCAAAACGTTCAACAATTTTGAAAATTTATTTTTGTAACCCAGTGTTATATTTCCTGTCTTTAGTTTTTTCCTACCTTTCTCTCTCTCTGATTTTTATTTAATCTTGAAAATGGAATATTTTATATCCCGATATCGATGAGGGCAGTTGGCAATCCAGGTAACTGATGTTCGAGGATTCGTGTATGGAGATAGTTATTACATATAAGATTTTGTTGCTGTTAAATTGTTTATGTTACTGGTAAAGAAAAATGTACAAACCCCCTCCCCCCAAAAAAAAAAATCTAAACATTGTCTATAATTTCTGTTCTAATTATTACAAACATAAGCGAAAAATATCGTTTTAAATCTATGATCTTATTTATGATTGTCTGTAGTTTGTATTATCATAAACGGGCGTATCTATACTAATAAAAGAAAGTTTCGCTCTTTGTGTGTGTCGGCGATTGCTAGCGAAATCTAGCGCAATTTAATTAAGATTGTAATAGTGTAAGAGGGAAACTGATTTCCAGGATCGAAACCATGCAGACGTGCTCTGGAAACGCTCCGATGTCTGGCTGAGAAATAAGCAGTAGAAGGTAAGTGGGAATGCTTTCTCCGGTAATTATTAACGTCTAAACTAATTCTGAACAAAATGAGCCATGCCATGTCCATATCGGTTAATATTTGAATGAGTTATGTCCATTTTAGTGTTGTCACTATAGCCAAATGGCCAATATTCATGACATTCGAGCGTCAGTCTCAGCCATTTTTTTTCTGTACCTCACGCGCGCATAAATTGTTAATATTATGTATATTATCTTTACATTCACTCTCATATATATGTTTCTTACTTTGTAGTACCTTTTAATAGTCACTTTAAGCTGAAATATTCGCGTATTAAATTTTTAAATTTTCAACTTTCAGAAAACCCGCCTCCTCATCCACTTTTGATTTTTTTGTAACTCCCTAAATTTTATCCGATCTCTTAGCTTTTTGGTGTGTTCATAGATTTAAAGCTCCGATGCATCCTCTAAAATTTTTGGAATATTAGCTCAATTTTTAGTTTAGAAACGGGCCTTCCAAATTTCGCAAATTCCGATTTTTACACCACTTTCCACCCCTTTCGATTTTTTTTTAAATACTTCCAATTTTTCTATCACCCTGTAACTTTGTTTGTACATCATTATGGAGCTCCGGTAGCATCTCAAAAATTTATGGAACTCTAGAAAAATTTTAAGATGGGTTTTGGGCCTTTAGTTTCTCATTTTTGGCCCCCGTGTATCAACTTTTCAACTTTCTTAATTTTTTTTTAAATACTTAAAATCTTTTGTTCACCCTGTAAATTTTTGAGCACACGTATATAGTGCTCCGATTGTCTCACAAAAATTTCTGGAGCGATAGTTAAATTCTTAGTTGGTGAACCAGCTGAATTGTTTTAAATCCGGTGCACTGCAAGCAGTCACCGCGTGGTTGTTTGTTTACGTAAGTACATCTCTCTTTAGCTCCCATTATTTTAATTATTTATGTGTGTCCGAGCGAGTTAAATGCTCATTTGACTTTGTAAAAGGTCTTGCTAAGCTCTGTGGGGCATTTTGGCATATTTTCAGAGTTTTTTTTTACCTTTTATGAGCATTCTGCCATAACTTGTCACGTGCCACCTTTTCGCACCTCATCATCGATCTTTTTTCAAAGTGTATATTCTTAAATCCCTCGTAAAAAATACTTATTATATCTTTTTCTTAATTTTGTTGTTTGCTACAAATGCTTAATTAATTTTCCTACACACTGATCCCATTCATTTATCTCTCATTTTATTTTAAGTGTATGTTATGTATCTCTGAAGTGAAATTTTCTTATTTTGTAATCAATGGCGTCGATTATAAGAGACCCACGCCAAAATTTCCTAACGATTGGTTGGTTGGCTGAAGGTTGACGCTGCATAATACAAGTGAAGGCAAACTCAATAAGATCTGAGATGCCTTCATTAGTAGAGTTGTGGCGTTTGAGCTGACAACCAGCTCCTAGTTTCGAGGCAAGGAACACACGTGCCCAGCTTCCCTTCCAATAAACTCAAATTCTCAAAATTAAAGTCCTTCTCCCATTGCATTCTGGGTAAACATGTTATCTCCAAGCAAGTTAAAGCTAAGAATTATTTACAAGTTACGAACCTGCGAACTCAGGCCAAATTTTTACTTAATTCCAGTTAAAAACAGCTCAGAACGCCTCGCCTTCCCTATTCGGAATGGAAATTGCGTGGGCATTTCGATTCTGTGGCCCTCTTGAAGCTCAGACCAACAGGGAGGGCCCTGGGGCCCCCCTCTAGGGCCAATTTAAAATATGCTCCAATCCACTAGTGCAATACATCATTTTATAGGTCTTCAAGTGGTCTTTCCATTCCCGAAGCCCATTCCCATAAATTTTCATTTTTACGCCCCTGGCCCCTCTTTTAAACTTTTATTTAAATTTTTAAATTCACCAATTTTGCCCTCAGCATACTCGAGTCGCATATTGTCACGTAGGTATTTACATTCTACATCTTCCAATCTTACTAACTTTCTCATTCAGTCACTCTGGGGCGCAGGGCGCCTCCTCTTCCCGTCCCTGGGTCTGGTCTTTCTTTAAACTTCAATAAACTCTAATTTTAAATGCTCGGATCGCCGTGTCTTCCTTGATCGTATGGATTTTTAGTGGGCTTTCCGATTCCGGAGCCCCCGTCAAGCTCAGTACAACAGGGAGGGCCCTGGCCCCCCCCCCTCTAGGGCCAATTTAAAATATGCTCCAATCCACTAGTGCAATACATCATTTTATAGGTCTTCAAGTAGTCTTTCCATTCCCGAAGCCCATTCCCATAAATTTTCATTTTTACGCCCCTGGCCCCTCTTTTAAACTTTTATTTAAATTTTTAAATTCACCAATTTTGCCCTCAGCATACTCGAGTCGCATATTGTCACGTAGGTATTTACATTCTACATCTTCCCATCTTACTAACTTTCTCATTCAGTCACTCAGGGGCGCAGGGCGCCTCCTCTTCCCGTCCCCGGGCCTGGTCTTTCTTTAAACTTCATTAAACTCTAATTTTAAATGCTCGGATCGCCCTGTCTTCCCTATTCGCATGGATTTTTTGTGGGCTTTCCGATTCCGGAGCCCACGTCAAGCTCAGACCAACTGGGAGGGCCCAGGGGCCCCCTTTTGAGGCTAATTTAAATATGCTCCAATCCACTAGTGCAATACTTCATTTTATAGGTCCTCTAAAGAGCTTTTCACTCCCACAACAATTTTTAAATCACTTCATTTTTTGGCCCTTGTTACCACTTTAAACTTTAATTTTTTTTTTTTTTTTTTAATTCTTTAATTATTGCTCCAGCATACCCGTGTAGGATATCATCTCAAAGGTTTTTCCATTCTACACCTTTTACACCTTGTATTAAATTCCTTTTATCATTTTCTAAGCCCCAGGCTTCATTTTAATTTTTTTTTTAAATTTTAAAGTTCTTTTGAATTCCTTTCACTCATACAAGTGTTGCATATCTCCGTTAAGGACTTTTATTTCCTCTTCCATTATTCTTTGAACAAAACTTTTCTCATCCATCTGTGGGCGTAGGGCGCTCCATTCGACTTCCTATTATATATAGTATCGACAACAACACGGAATAAACATCTCCACAAAAGAATTAAAATTTTCTCAAATTCTCTCAACTATCAAGTGAAGCATTTCTCCATAAAGGAAATTCAATTCTCCATCCATTAATCCTGAAATAAACCTTTCCACACATTCTACGGGCGCAGGGCGCCCCATATATCTATCTCATTAGATCTTCATCCGACAACAACATGGAATAAACATCTCCACCCCCTCTCATACATTCTTACCGATCATTATAAATTCGCTTAGATCTCATAGTAGGCTTTCCATTCCCGGAGCCACTATCAAAATACTTTCATTTTCAAGACCCTGTTCCCATTTTAAAAAGGAAAAAGGAAGGGATTTTTTTTTTTCTTTAAATTTTGAACTTTTTTCTCAAATTCTCTCAACTTTCAAGAGTTACATATCTCCAGAAAGGAAATTCAATTCCCCATCCATTACTCCTAGAACATAACCGTTTCACCTATTCTGAGGGCGTAGGGCGCCCCATCCAACTTTCTCAAGTGGTTTTCATTCGACAACAACTTGGAATAAACATCTCCACCCCCTCTCATCCATTCTTTCCGATCTTTATAAACTCGCATAGTTCTCATAGTAGGCTTTCCGTTCCCGGATCCACTATCAAATTACTTTCATATTCAAGACCCTGATCCCTTTTTTAAACTTTTTAAATAATTTTAAACTTTTTTCAAAATTTCTCAATTATCTAGTGTAACATATCTCCATTAAGGAAATTCAGTTCCCCATCCATTATTCCTGGAACAAAACTGTTTCACCCATTCTGAGGGCGTAGGGCGCCCCATTCATCTTTCTCAAGTGATCTTCTTTCAACAACAACACGGAATAAACATCTCCACTCCCTTTCATCCAATTTTACCGTACGTTATAAATTTGTTGAAAACTGTCCAATCCATAAGTGCAGTATTATTTCTCCATAAGGTTTTAAAATTCTACGTCTATTCTCATTTTCAAATTTTCTCCCTCCCGTTCTGAGGGCGTAGGGCGGCGCATTCAACTTTCAAATTGTAGCAGGCAACAACCTCAATTACACACTTTCGCTCCAATGTGTCTGACACTGCATCTCTTCACATCAGCGTCAAACTCCTCAAGTGGTATCCTTTCTTCGTAGCCCCTTTCAAAATATTCTTATTTTTGAAGCCTCAGACACAATTTTAAACTTTATTAATAAAAAAAAAAAAAAAAAATCTAAATCTCTCAAACACACAAGTGTATTATTTCTCCATAAAGGTATTAAATTTTTTCATCTATTCTCATATTCAAAATTTCTCCCACCCGTTCTGAGGGCGTAGCGCGGCTCTTTCAATTTTTACATGTTACAGGCAACATCCTCAATTATCTCTCATCCCACTCTTTCGGAGGGCGCTGTTCTTCAAGAGAATGCTAACTCATTCTTTCTCCTCTTCGACGCGGCTGGTCTCATTCGCCTCGCTCATATATAATTTCACCTGAGCAGTTTAAATCTATTTTCCCATCTTAAATGTCTTTTTTTTGTTTCTATTTTTGCTCGGCCTCTATTTTTCTCTTTACCGGAGAGAGTATCCCACATAACCTTAACAGCTCTTATAAAGTATAACAACAATCATTCTCTAGAACCTCAGCCAAACACCAGCAGACTTCAAAGCCACAAATCAAGAAGAATCATCCCAAGAATTCTTGCATAACATCAACAGAATCCCAAGTCAAAATCCAAAAGAAATGAGCTGCAAATAGAACGATAGCTTCGACTCGGACGACATGAGCCCTCACAGTTCAAGATCGAGCACACCACAGAATCACAAATCACAAGCTCATTACTTTGAAGACACAAAAAATCAAAAGAAATTATCATCCACAAAACAAATAAACCTAGACTCAACAGGGAAACTATCAAAACAAGAACAAGAACTAATACCAGTAGAAAAAGGCGTGAAAATGGGCCTCAACGTCAAAGAACTTGTGGCACAATTAATCAGCCACCTCAAAAACCGCAAAGACACACAAATGACTCAAGCAGGAGAATATCAGATACTACTAAATGCAGAAATAACTAGAAATAACAGAGAAATCAAAAAGAAAGCCAGAACCATACAAGAAAAAAACCTAAAAAGCAGAATAGACCAAGCACTGGAAACCTTCGATGATGGGCTCATAGACATAACCCTCTACAAACGAACCACCTACTATGAACTACCACAATTCCTCTCCTCCAAGCCCACATTCCAAGCCTGTCTAATGCAAATGGTCAAAAGTCTGAAACAATATTCAAAACAAGGCAACGAAAAGGCCAACACACTGCACGACAAAATCACAAAACAAGTCAAAGAATACCATCAACTCACAAAAGAACTAAACCAACTTCAGACAGATAACAACACAAAAGAACAAGCCACCACCAACACACCACAGAAAACACAAAACAACAACAAAGATCCACTAGAAGGAAGACTGGAAAAACTAGCAGAAGAGATCAGAACAATAAAAGAAAACACAAAAGAACAGGAGATTAAAAACAATGACGAACGAAAACAACAAGAAGAAATAATACAAAATCAAGAACGAATCATTCAACAACAAAATCATCAAATAACCACATTACAATCAAACAATGAAGAAGTCATCGCAGAACTAAACAAGAAAATAAGTCACCTCGCACAAACAAACGACAGACTAAAAGAAGAAATACGCATAATTAGAATACAAGAAGTAGAAGAACAACAAAAATATCAGATCCCGGAAGATAAAAAAATAAGAATGCTCACAAAACAAGAATCGCACCAACTCTTACTCAAAATAAGGAACAATCTCCCGTATGCCCAGCACATCAACATAGCCACAAAATCAATTATCACACAAGGCAACACAAACACAGAAGAAATATTGGAAAGACTAACAGAGATAGAAGAGAAAATATCCAAATTACAGAATGAACGAAGGCCAACCACAGACACATTGGAAGAAAATAGCTCACACAAATCGTACGCAGACCAACTTAAAATAACAGACACGGACAGACCAGACATATTTAAATCACGAACATCACCATCAATAGCAAGAAGATACTCCAAAGCAGCAATCCTATTAACGAGAAAGCCTAACACATCCCTAACGATGTTCGCAATTAGAGAATAGCTCAACAAAGCCCTCAACAAATACAAAAAAGTCCCACCAATACTCACCACTGTAGCCAGAAACAAAACAACAATCATCATAAGATCCGACACAGACACAGACGTGGACAATCTAATGAATTTGATAGAAAACTCAGAAGAAATGTCACGTCTGGTCTCCATTAAATTCACATCTGAAAAAAGAAGAAAGATTATAGTGCTGGGCATCCCAAAATCATTTACATCCCACGAAACAATTATGAAACTATACGAACAACTAGACCCACTCGACGTAAAACCAACAGAAGGCATATACATACACAAAGAAATATCACACACTAACTCCAAAACATATCAACTAGTAATAGAAACCGACGAAGAACAAGCGGCCGCACTACTCAACGAAGGTCGTCTAGCAATGAACTTCTTTACATGCAAGCTCAGAATTTACTCACCAATAATAAGATGCCAAAATTGCCAAGTTTTTGGACACTCCTCCGACGGATGCAGGGGGAGAACGGCATGCGAGTATTGCATGGAAGATCACTCCTCTGAAAGCTGCCCACACAAAAACAAACCGCACAAACATCAATGCTACAACTGCTCACACACAGAAGACAAACACGGACACCCATATCCAAATAACCATAGAGCAAGCTCACCGGACTGCCAGGTCTATCAGGACATCTACCAGAACCGCCATCGCAAGCAAAACACATCATCAGACAGCTCGCGATGGTAAAAACATCAACGAAACAGTTACCACCCCTCAAAATCGACCACAACGTAGAGAGTTCGCGATGGTAACAACCCCAAACCCAACAACCACACCAACTAGCAATAGAACAACAACACCACTCCCACCATTTGGTCACATCAAGATGTTACAAATAAATCTCAACCATTGCAAATCAGCCAATGAAACAGCCAAAAATCACATGATAGACAGCAACATAGACATCGCATTACTGCAGGATGCACACTGTAACAAAAGCGGAGAGCTAACCGGCTTTCCCTCATCGTGGTCCATTTTTCCATCAAAAAAATACTCGGCACATGTAGTCATACAAAACAAAAATCTCATATACACACATCTTTATACAGGAACTCATTGTGCCTTCGTGACCATTATGCCCAAGGAAGGCTCTCTAATAATTGGCTCGACATACGCAGCACCAAAATCTGACTTCGATGAAACACTCGAAGAATGGGAACACATCATCACACAAAGAAAGTTTCTCATTTGCGGGGGTGATTTCAACGCTAACTCCACGTTGTGGGGATACCCCAATGAAAATCGCCGCGGGGAAACACTTACCGAATTTTTAATCACCAACAATCTGACAATAGCAAACATTGAAAACACAGAACCAACTTATAAAAAATATAATTCAAAAGGGGAATTACTGGCTCAAGGCTGGCCTGACCTAACACTAGTCAACACACAAACACTACACAAACTTAAAAATTGGCAAGTCTCCAACCTGTACAATGCATCAGACCACAAGTATATCCACTTCTCCTTCGAGATCTCGCCACTCTACACAATCCGAAGAAGGTTCAACACAACCAGGGGAAACATCCGAAAATTCACACAACATATTAAAAACAACAAACAGCTCCTCGGAGAACAGTTAAACAGCATAACAGAAGCCAACCAAATCAACACATTTACAGCCACCTTGATAGAAAAAATTCAGCAAGCAGCGAAGACAGCCTATAGATATAAAACGGTTAGGAGAACACCCACATTCTCATATTGGAACACAGAACTAAAAACAAAACGAAACCATTTAACAGCATTGAGAAAAAAACTCAAGAGACTCAGAGACAATGAACACGAGTCTGAAACATACAAATCCCTCAGTGCAAAATACTCAAAGCTCTCCGCACTATACAAGCGCTCCGTATTAAATGCTAAAACTAAAGCTTGGAGACAGTTCTGTAACAACACCACAAACCCGTTTGGGACCGCACAGAAGATATACACGGGAAAACTCTTCACTCCGGATGAAATCTTGATCGAGCAGCCCCCAAGTGTCGCATCAAGACAACACAACCTACAACATTTAACATCTCAAATATTTAGACCCACAGCATACCCTGATAACAACAATGAGGACATAACATTTGACTCACCACCTGACAAGCTTTTCACCAAAGCAGAATTAAGAACAGCCTTGCATACATTTAATGACAAGAAGGCTCCAGGTCCAGATTCAATAGATTTTAGATTACTCAAGGCCACATTCCACATAATTCCAAATATTCTTACACGCTGGGCGAACCTCTGTCTCCAGCACAATATTTTTCCAGAGGTTTTGAGACAAGGGGAAGTGGTGTACTTCCTGAAGCAAGGGAAATCCCCCTCTGAACCCAAGTCATACCGACCGATCTGCCTTCTTCCTACCCTCGGCAAACTATTAGAAAAACTTATAGTCTTTCGGCTGACTCACTTTCTAGAAACAAAAGGTTTACTCCATCCTAAACAGTTCGGGTTCAGAGCAGGCAGATCATGTGAAAAAGCATTGCTAGATATCTTGACTTCCTGCACCGACAGCATAGCTAATGGTGACTACACTTCCCTGGTCTCGCTGGACATACAGGGAGCCTTCGACAACATAGAATGGAGGGACATACTTATACAATTACGGGCGCTGGGCTGCCCAAGGAACCTGGCTGGGGTCGTCAAGTCTTATCTATCTGAAAGAAGTGTCCTCATTAATTGGGGTGCAGGCTACATTCCGCATAAGCTGGAGAAGGGATGTCCCCAAGGCTCTTGTCTTGGACCTCTACTCTGGCTTCTAATCGCAAACGTTTTTCTTTTAGAGCTGGAACGTCAGGGCATAATCGCATTTGCTTTTGCTGATGACTTCAGCCTGGTTCTCTCGGGTCGCACGCGTCTGGACCTGGAAACTACGGTGGCTCGAGCACTCGCAGCATTCTGCCAACTACTAAATACACACCACTTACACCTATCACCTGGAAAATCAGAGGTCCTTACATTCGCCAAGCCACGCAAGCTGGAGCTCGAACCAACAATGCGGATTAACGGCACCACGTCTTGCACCACGTAGCACATATGAAAATCTTAGGCGTCACTATAGATAAATATCAATCCTGGACAGCACACCTCAACCAACTTAAACTCAAATTAGTCAAACACCACCACAATGCATCAAGACTTAGAGGGAAATCTTGGGGGATCAATAATAACATGCTAAAATATGGTACAATACAATTATAGAAAAGATTATTCTGTATGGGGCTGGAATTTGGGGAGGTAAACTAACAAAAACAAATAAACAAAAATTAACATCAATTCAAAGACCATTCCTACTACAACTGTCGTGTGGTTATAAAACCATCTCAACCGATGCACTAAATGTAATTACAGGTATACCACCCATCACCTTAACATTAGAATATGAATACAAAAAGAGCAGAATCCTACACCTTTCACACAGTCAAACAGTAGAACAGCATTTTCCATCCAAAAGCATCGAACGAATAGTCCATGGTTGGCAATTACATCCAGCAGAAGAAACATCACACCTCCAAGTAAATACAGATCGTAACACGTACACACCATTCACATTGCCAACAATTTTTACTGATGGATCTCGAACAGCAACCGGCGTGGCATCAGCTTACTGTGTCACGGAAGGTGCGTTGATCATCCACCAGTGGGCCTGCAGATTGGACGACAACAACACGGTATATCAAGCCGAACTATATGCCATCCTCCAAGCACTCGAATGGATCCACGCACAAACAGACACAGCTCTGTACTGGATATATAGCGACAGTCTGTCTAGTCTGCAAGCAGTTAATTCCCACAGGACCAAACACCCACTAGTTCTTGATATAAAGAAAAGGCTATTAACTATCATAAGCCGCGCACGAATTGGTCATGTGTCCGCACACAAGGGCATATTTGGCAACGAGTTGGCTGACACTTTAGCAAAAGAAGCCACAAAAAAACCCAACATTGATCACCACCTTCCACTCCCACATAGCTACATCAAACGTACATTAAAAAAAAATATTTCAAAAGACTGGCAAGTACATTGGACCACCTCAACCAAAGGCCGACATACTCATACGCTAATCCCCAAAGTCTCCTACACACTATATTACCTCACACCTCACACTACAGCTTTTCTTACTGGTCATGGACCCTTCCGTCAGTACCTACACAGATTCAAATGTGCATCTTCAGACCAATGCGAGTGCGGTGAACAGGGTACAGCGTCACACCCATATTTTCACTGCACACTGACAAGCCAATGGCATCTCAGGTGCACTCAAAACCCTCCAAAAAATTGGCTTGCTAATATCCTAACTCGCCCACTTCTAAAGAGGAAACTAAAAAGCATTTTTGACCACTTAACTTACCTCTCAAATTTAACTTAGTGAGCCCGTCTGTTGGATCTCAATTCATCAATTCTTCGCCCCCTGTAGTTTCCATCACCTACTGATGCCTCTCACTGCCCAGTGTCGCGTGGGAAAATCTGTTTTCCGGCAGTGATGGATCACTCCTGTAAAAGCCTTATTCAGTCCCTGTCACTTGCTCGTATTGGAGCACTCCTGGCAGGGTCGCCTGTATTATATTTCTTTCTTATGTTTATGTTTTGCCGCTCATTGTCGCGTTTTCCGGCGGCATCAGCTGGGGCTGAACACTGTAACTTTTTTTTTTGGACCTTAATAAAGGGACCGGGAGGGATACTATGCTCTACAGACTTGGTTTCCTTGTCTGAGCAGTCCCTCTTAGGCAATCAAATCAAATCAATAGTGTAAGAGGATTAAAATACACATGGACTATAATAGTTTCCTCATTGACCACAATAGTTTCCTCATGGACCATAATACAACAAATTTCCTTTGGGTGCCCCTGTAAACGAACAATAAGTACTATACATAACATATTCTATAGTAAGCATATAGTAGTGTACTTCGGTGATGTATAAAAAATTTCAATATGTTTGAAATAGAATATCATTAAAATACACTGTAAAGTATTTTCCCTCATAGACCCTAATGTAACGGCATACTTTTAAGTGCTTCTGTAAATGAACTATAAGTGCCACACACTTCACTTTCAATACCGAACATGTCACACTAATCCTCAATAACGTATATCAAGAGGAATTTCCATATTATTATAATAACTTCAAAGACCGTGCACTTATATAATATTCTCATTTGTTGTTGATAATGGCTCGTAGTGAGCCGAAACATGTCAACAATCTAATAAAAGTTATTTCACTGTATATTATGTTTATAGTTTATATCTTTTAGCATTTAAAATAAATATATTATAACAAAGTGCTATAATTTATTATATTTTTCGCATACGATTACCGGGAAAATCATACGAATTAAAACGGTAATTTTCGCTTATTTTTACATTATATTTATGGTGATAATGCCATTGCGATGCCATTGTTGGGTTGTTTTGAGAGGTTTTGTAAATTTTAGCCCACCAAGCCCGCATACGTTATCATTAAATACTGATATATGAAAGAAGAAAAAAGCACGGTCAGTATCTTATCTTGAAATTCATATAAAAATTTTATCATTACATTCCTGAAAATGGTGGATGACTATAATAAAATGTACTAATATGCGTCAACATTCTAAATATTAATTTATCATTATCATTCCGAATGTATTACCATCATATAATTATACATTATTTCTGCGATAATAAATTATATATTTAACAAGTGTTGTGAAATCTGTTGTCATAAACAAGTTATTTTAAAACTATTGTTTTTTTAATTAAATTCAGGCTTTGTTGTCGGTTTTTTCAGTCATTTATTCGTAATCATTCATCATCATTAAATCTTCACCTGGTAGAATGAGAGTATGAAAATTTACCTTAAAATTAATATTGATTGCATTCTCAGCAATATTTTATATCTTAAATATTTAATATGCAAAGAAAAATCTTAAATAATATCAAGTGAGTTTTAAAAAAGATTCAATTTTGCTTTACAATTTCTTCATTTATCTTCATTAAATCTCTGTTTGCGATTATACTCAAATAGAAATTTATTTTGAAATTAATATTGATTTTTTTCTAAAGAATATATTTTATCTTCAGCATTTAAAAATATAAATGAAGCCCAAAATAATAATTTGCGAATGCAATTGATAAAAGGTTTTATTGTACAATTACTGTATAATTGATGCCGATATGCATTTCTTTAAACAGCACAATTAATTATAGAGTGCTTATTCAGAACATTTGGATATTCAAATGAATTTAAAACAGGATTCCTTTAAATTAAAACAATACAAATATTTAAAAATATTTTCCTCATTTAAGGTTGTAGCGTTCGTGTGAAGGCACTTCCCGGCAATCTCAGTCATGATCCAGCGGTCACTCAATTTTTTCAGCTAAAACTCCCAAAAATCTTTAATATAATCTCACTTTTGATACACTAACAAACCGTAGCTGCCGAATAGCTTTAAACATACTGTAACTCAAAAGATCTTACTAAAGGCTAATCTTTGACTCAGCTAAACCTCAACTCCGTATTGAAAGCATAATTGTAGTTTATCAGCTCAGGCCTTAAGTCACCACAAAGGGAAAGATTCTACCTAAATCCGCCGATACAACCTTTCGTTTCATATTTTATACTTTGCCGATAGCAAAAATTTGCATAAACACACAGTGAGACATAGAAACAGCAAACTCCGAATGCTCCATATCTACTAAAATTCCTATATGAACTCCACACATACAGATGTCGCTGTGGCGCACACAGGTCAGAAAATGACATCACTTTCACATTCAAAACACTAGAGTGCCTTTATAAGACAACTGCTAGCCCACTACAAGGTTAAGTCTTATTTCTTTGGGTCTTTTTTAATTTTTTGCACATTTTGGCATCAGTCAAGTGAGTAGATTTTTGCCCAAAAGCGGTTTCGTAGCGTTCCAATTCCTTCCAATCTTTGTCTTTGAACGTAACTTTGCAGCAGCCAGTAAATGATTTTCTACGAATAGTTCTACGCTCGAAGTTTATTGAGTTGCGAAACCATGTTGAAACAATGTTAAAAACACTTCACCAGCCCTATCGAAACCGTTTCGAATCCATTTTCCTTGAAACCATGTTCTTCAAAATTGGCGACCATTTTTCTAGAGAACAATTCAACTGATTTCATTCGTTTTTTTTTAAAGAAAGGTTGTGTTTTCTTGAACTTATACCATCAAACAGTATATTTTTTATTGATTAATTAATTTTTCGCAAAATGTAAAAAAAAAAGGCGAGAAAATGACCTCTTTTGTTCAAATGACCACCATTTCGTCAAAAATAAACTTTTTAAACTCAATGTTGGTAGAAGCTCCGGAATTTTTTATTTCTTTACATAATTTGGCGACTAAGATTGCTTCAGATTCTTGTACCCGAAGAAAAACGGTCGCACAACTTGAAGTTCTGCAGGTACTTCCCATCGCACAAAGTATATTATATTCATTGTTTTTACGCACAAAATTTTAAATATATATGTGAAACGTCAATAAATATATTGCAAAAAGGCCGAAGGTGATATTCCTTTTCTTTGTAAATGAAAAAACAAATCTTAAAAAGAACGATAAATCAAGCGTTAAGCATAGATTATGAATCACTTTCCAACACATTGAGAATACTTTAACAAAACTTCAGAGATCAATAAGGTGAAAAGTGATCTCTAAGTACACGGGGTAAACATCAAACCGGGCGAGTATGTCTACCATTCGGTTTAAGCTCAACTAACCCCACCCATCAGATTTGTTTACCTAATTATACTGAGCGTTACTAAATCATACTTTGTGATATTAAGCAATAATTATACTATGTAATTCTGCAATACAAATTCTTAAAATACAAGGTTCCAAAAATACAAAATCTGAAAATACAATTTACCGATCCCACTGAGCAGTACTAAATACTGCTATGTGATACTGATCTAAGTAAACAATTTGTAAAACACATAACATACTTGCACTGAGAAAAAAGTTTTGTTGAATCAACAAAAATTTGGTTGACCCAACAAAACTTTTTGTTTAAATATAGGTCAATAGAAATTTTGTTTGAATCAACAAAAAAAATTTTTTTTTTTGCAATTCCAAAAAAAAATTTTTGTATCGTCAGCAAAAAATGTTTTGTTAATTCAAGTAAAATGGTTCAATTTTACTTGAATTTTGCTAAAACAACCAAACTGTACTCAACAAAACATGTTTTGTAGTTTTAATCAATTCTTTTTTCTGGGTGTGGAAACACACTTTCAGTAATTATCAATAATAATAGGAAAAATATCAAATTGTTTTTTAGTGCAACCCTGTATAGGATCAATAGGATCAATAGATTTGTATATAAACTACATAGTACATAGTATGGTAAAATTTAGTTCAGTTAGGAAACGCACAGCACAGTTGAAAATTTCCATTCAGCAATTTCGGTCAATGAACGATAATGTCGACATATTTTGTGTAGCCCTTATATGATCTGTAGAATTTATACACAGAAAGCACTATACATAAAGCTTATAGCACAGAAAGTTAAATTTAAAAACGTGTGTCGCAACTGAAAACGCGCTTCCAGCATTTCCTGTTCATAGACAGTACTGTGCCGAATTCTTTTGTATATCCCTGTAAATGAACGATGAATGGTATGCACTCCATAATTAATATAAAATATAGCTAAACTGTATGTTTTAAAACGTCATGTTCACCATGCAATTTAATGAGATATATGATAATATTTGTTTTACTAAAAATGTGCAAATATACAAAAAAGTTTTCAAAAGTAAAAATCCGTCAAAAGATGTTAAAAAGATGTTAACAACCCAAGTGCTTTCAACTGCTCCAAGCAGTCATCATCAGGGGAATCTCGGAATGTGTTTTTTGAGATTCCTGTTTTCCAGGGGAACACTTTCCGAGATTCCCTGATGATAATGCCACGATAATGCCATGATGATAATGCTGATTTATGCCAGTATTTCCGTGAAAATAAACTTTAAAGATAAAGTTAAAAAATGCTGATAGAGGGTGTTTTAGACTTTGGAGTAACAAACAACTATTTTTTACCGTTATTTTTTGTATCTCATTAAATGCTTTCAAAAGCTTAGGCTTAAACTTAAATTTTGAGCTCAAAATCCGTATCGTTGGGAGTGTTTAAGTGGCGTAAACTGAACTGTGTTCAGAAGCAGAAATTTTAAACACCACTCCCCTTGAACACAGTTCAGTTATTCCCGATCTTGGTATCATAGACCAGACAGAAACTACTACCCCCTACACGTAAAATAAACGATAGATGGATGACAAAATTAAATAAAAAATTTATTCATAACTGACATGTGCAATTTCTCCGCGCAAAACAAAAAGAAACAATTTGGTGTACGCACGTAGTACTCACTATGAATGAAGGTTGACACGTAGAAAATGGTACATGCATGATGCTCGTATGATACACGGTGCAGGCCGCGCATCGCCGGTGGAGGGAGTTGCGAACATTGGAGAATACCCCGGATATCGCCTGCTACGACGGCAATTCTCGCAACCAGGTCATCGTCGGAGTTGACGGGGCTTGCGAAAACAAGAATCTTCATATGGCCCTGAGGAAGAAGTTTAGGCAGGAGAGGTCAGGCGAGCGTGCCAGCCAATTTATTGGATGACTCCGTCCAATCCATCGCCCGGGATATGCTGTATCCAATGCATTTCGCACATCCGCGCTGAAATGTGCAGGCGCTCCGTCATGTTGAAACCACATACCAGCCTTTCTGTTGACTGGAAAACTTTGCAGTAGAACTTGAAGCAACTCTTTTAGGAATAAAAGATACGTATCACCGTCTAGGCGAATTGGCAGAAGTTATGGCCCGATCATATGACCGTGGATAATTCCGGCCCACACATTGACGCTGAAACGCCGTTGATATGAATGAGGACGGGTGGCGTGTGGATTCGTGTACACCCAGGTGTGTGCATTGAGATCATTGAAAATGCCTTCCCGACTGAAACTGCATTCATCGGTGAATAGCACGTGTGTGGCAAAGACTGGTTGCGCATCCAACTGTTGGAGGAATCATCGTGAAAAATCGACACGTGGCTGATGGTTGGTTGCTTTCAAAGCGTGCTCACGCTGTGCATGACAGGATCGAAGTCCTTCGGCTCCTAACACTTTCCAAACGTCATCTGGCTCACATTTGCGGCGGTGGATACAGACCGCATGCTCGTCTCCGGTTGCTCCTTGAATTTACGCAACGTATGCTCTTCAAGTTCAGGTGGCCTCGCAGTCCTGGTACGCCCAATATCGTGCATCTCGCCAAACCGGTTTCTCCGATACGCCGATACAAGCGTTCGAAAATTTGTCGGTCTGGCAAGCGTCTTGAAGGGAATCGCTCCCCGTACAATCACCGGCACTCCAGGGCATTCCTGCCCGCAGCGCCGTAAATGAAATGGATATTGTCCATTTCCTCATTAGTGTAGCTGGTCATCCCTACAGCCATCAGAGACGAAAACACGATGAATGCGGACAACCAGTGCTTTTATAGCACTTTCGATCACCGCGCCATCTGGAGGTTACATCCTTCTGTACTACACATTGCCAGCCAATCGGGGACACGGACCGTTACTACGTAATGGCTACATAACTGTAAATTATTTCTGGTTATTTTGGGCGGAAAAATTGCTCATGTCTGTTATGAATAAATTTTGTATTTAATTTTGTCGTCCCTCTATCGTTTATTTTATGTGTAAGGTGTAGTAGTTTCTGCCTGGTCTACGACACCAAGACCGGGAATAACTGAACTGTATTCAGGGGATGGTGGGTGTTTCAAATTTCAACTCCTGAATACAGTTCATTTTTCGCTATTTAACCACTCCCAACGATATAGAAATTGAGATCAAAATTTAAGTTTAATTCTAAGCTTTTGAAAGCATTTAATGAGATACAAAAAATAACGGTAAAAAAATAGTTGTTCGTTACTCCAAAGTCTAAAGCGCCCTCTATCGGTATTTTTTAAACTTTTTATTTAAAATTTAATTTAAAAAAATACTGACATAAAGAATTGTTTTAGCGAAAACCGCAAACGAAGCGACCAATTTTTCTGTTTTTTATAATCATTTGAAATTTTGGACCCTAAACTTTAATGGCACCTATCTCCTTTGGAAGACATTTGAGACCCTTAGTTTCCTATTTCATATTGTTTGTTTTGATGTGTACTATCACCCCTTAAAGTTTTGCCCAATAGTTTAGATTCACCCTGAATATATATATATCGATTTCTGAACATCTGAAATATATTAACATCATTAAAATACTCCACAAACGATTTTTCCCCCATAGAATTCTTTTGAGTATCACTGTAAATGAACTATAAATGATATACATTTCATTTTCAATACCGAACATGCCATAGTAAACCTGAATAACATATATCAATTGCATGACAATTCGTGTATATTTACGTGAGTTAGAGCACGGACGGACAGACAGGCGGTAGAGGGACAGATAGACGACACACAGAAAGACAGACAGCAGTACAGAAAAACCAAATTTATAAACCCTTGTTGAAAAGTGTTAACAATCACATAAATTTTAGGCTCCAGGAAATAGAATCCTACCCATCTTTAAGAACATATCTAATTGTATATAACTGGATAAAATTATAGAAAGAACACGTGTATTTAAATATCATAGAGAAACAAACATCTGTACAATTAAAAAGTTCTCTTCCCATTACTATTCATTCAGAAACAATTCATTATTTTCTGTCTACTAAGTAGATTTAAATTAATTTGTGAATTCATAAGTACACACCCATAGAAATATCTGTACATATTCAGCTGTTATAAGGATTGTACATTTCATAATATGGAGAACAAATGAAAACTGTTATTAAAAACAAAAATGTTAATTAGATATGACGTTTATGTATAGGAACAAAGCCGAAAAATTATATAAATTGCATTGCATCTCGAAATTTAACACTGTGAAAAATATTTCTGTTTGCATAATGAATCATTATTTAAAAAAGAATGTCTACATAATTTACTTTTATCATGCGAGAGGATAATTTATTTTAATGAAGTAAAATATCATCGCCTTATAATTGTTTATTATATATTTTTTAATGCAATTCTGAGTATTAGTATTATTTAAAAAAAAAAAAAAACGTCTTTTATTTTGAACAGATTTTAATTGCTTATAATTTCATTATACAAGTGTATATTTTAAATTACTAAGGATACAAGTTTCGTATTCAGTTCATAACGAGTGATTAAATTCGAACAATATAACAATATTGTTTAGGTTTTACAAGTAATTTATTTTTCCTTGAGAAAGATATTTTCAAACATTGAATAATATTTTACCCATAAAAAATAAAAATATGAATTTAAATCCGATGATATGATGATGATCCGATTATGATAAATCCGATTCCACAATGCTCTCTGCTGCTTGGAAAAACCTCTTCAGTACTTCCATATAATTTATTTTGTATTAATTAATTTTAGTCTGTTTTTATATATATTTATATATTTTGGTTACTTATTTAATTCTTAATTTTCATGTGTTTCCATGTTTTTTAATGTATTTGTGTGCTTTATTTATTTTTATTTTATTTATTTATTTTTTATTTATTTATTTATTTATTATTATTATTTTATTTATTTATTTATTTATTTTTTAATTTTTTAATTATTTATTCATTTTATTTTATATATTTATGTATTCTATTTTATTTATTTATCTTTTATTTATTTTTTTATTTTTTCACTTCCTTATTCCCCTTCTATTTTGTATTCTCTGTTGTTTTGTTTTTACTCTTCTGTGATTGGTTGTTGTCTTCTGTTCTCCTATTGGCTGTTGTTTTCTACTTTCCTATTGGCTGTTGCATCAGCTTGTTTCCTCTCCCTTACCTCTCATTTCAGTCTTGCTGCTGCTTTCATAGTAGACGCACGTCTTTTTGCGCCTGACGAAGAAAGACTCAGATCTTTCGAAAGTCTTAGCGCAATTTAAAGTTTTTATTGTGTTTTGAGAAGTTATTTTAGTTCTTATATGAATTTACAATCATTTTTTGCGAGTGTCCGTCCCAAGTTCTTAAGATAATTTTTGATTGATATTTTAATGTGCATTTTCATATACACAGAAAATAATTTGTGTGTAATTTCTGACATATCCTTTAAAAATTTGTGATTAAAAATGTAATATGAATTCATATTCATAATGCAAATTTGCAGACTAATAAATCGAAACCGATATTCCTGAATTAATAAAATGGACTGTATGATAAATGAATACAGTATTAATAAAATGATGTTTTTGCGTTTCTCTTTGTCTGCGTGCCTGTGTCTCTGTAAGCGATGTATAAAGGAAACTATTACACGTAGACGTCTGTAAACTGGATTCCGTATAGACAAAGTATAGATAGTCCGAATACGACAAGACCTGAGATTTCTAAATTTTGAATTTTTTTCTTAATACAAAATATAATTATTTGTTAACACTAAATGCAAGCTTTTCGCGTTGCGGTTTTTCGGATTTCGTAATAGCAATCAGATTTCAATATTTCTCTTAAAAATGAATGTTATCATTGTTTTCAAAATGCATTGTTCGTAATTCTCAGAGAAGTTTATCAATTTTCTGTTTTTTTTTTTTTTTTTTTTTTTTTTTTTTTTTTTTTTTTTTTAACTGAGTTTTTTAAAAAGAAAAAAATGAGAACTGTTGTTTTTATTAAACAATTTCTAAATGAAAAATTTTCCACCCAGACTTGTATTTTATATCCCTATATGAAAAAAAAAATTGGGTGTGACGAAAAGTTTAAAAAAATAAATAAATACTAATTACATGTTTTTTATCAGATTTTGAAACATGTGATGACAAAATCTTTTTTTCTTTTTTCTGTGCGAAGACAAAGATTAGTGCAGCGATTTCGCTCTGTGAGAAGGAGAACACAGGGAAATTGGAAGACTACCAATAACCGGTTGCTATTAGGGGTCCTATTTTCTTTTTAATGAAATGATCTATTTTCAGTCATTTTTTAATTATACGTGTTTCCAAAACACATAAAAAATAAATTTCATACGGAAAAGTTTGTAAAATTTCAAGGTAATACCGGCCAAAATAAAGCGGGATTACTAGTTTTCGAATATATCGGGTGGCGATAAAGATCTTATTTGACATCATAACTTACTTTATTAGTTATTTTCAAATTATATTTTGCCGTACATTTTATAATTATTGAATACGCAAAATGCATGCTTTTTATTTTCTTCTTAAAAATGATTTTCTGAAGATGCAAACCTGAATTTTTAGACACGGTTTATCTTATTTTTTTCTGCAAAATCATTGGGGAATTTTACATTTAAATTCACAGTCTCAAAAGAAAATATTTACTCTACATATTACAGAATTTGGTTATTTCCATTATGGTAAGTTTTCAGTATTTACTTTGATTCGGAATTTTCTTTAAATTTTATTATCGTTAACTAAATTTAATAAACAAGACTTAAAATTGAATATAATGTCTTTCGAAACATTCACTTATGCAAATCGATTCAAAGAATGATATATCTACAAGTTCACTGTGTATAAAAGACATCATGAATTCTACAAAATACGTTTACCAATTGAACATACTTGCATTAGTAGCATTTACATATTTAATAATTTTTCTCATTCATAAATTGAAACACTTGAAACAGCTAGAATGCAAAACAGTGTATTTTTTTCAGCAGAAGTTATTTTGATCGGATTAATAACAATATATATATTTGTCACATTTCTTACTCACATTCAGTTCTTGATTTCTTTTCAGAAAGTGGTTTAAAACCTAAATTATTTAGTTTTTCTGTGTATAATTAGTATATGAAGCAAGTTTCTTCGATCGACTCCTTATCTTTTAAAATAAATAAATAAATAAATAAATCATCATTTATCTTTCTAAAAGTTCTGAAATTTCAACCATATTCATTTAGTAATATTATGTACTTTTAAAAAAGTATTTAAAAAGTCTCAAAGTTTAAAGTCAAAGTTTAAAGTTCATATTCTTATCATTTTCCTCAATGTTTAGATTGCTTCACGAACATCGCTGCCATAAACCCTAATTTAATTTCAATATTTGTAAAATTGTAACAAACTACACTCTCAAAAAAAAAAAAAAAAAATCCGTGAATTGGAAGAATTTTTCTGTTTATTATATATCATTAAAACAGGAAAATTTAGATTATTTTTTATTGATATATTAAAGCTCATTTTCATATACACAGAAAATAGTTTGTATATAATGTCTAATGCGTTCTTGAATTATTTGTTATTAAAAAAAAGTAAAATGGATTCATATTCATAATGAAAATTTGAAAAACTAATAAACCAGAACCGATATTCATTAGATTAATAAAATGGAGTTTATGATGTATTAATACAATATTACATTAATAAAATGAAGTGTAATCCATAAAATCGAATCTAACTCAAAAGAAACATCAATACTTTATTAGTTATTTAAATTTAGAATGTAAAAAATTATGGAAATAATTTCACTAATTTTCAGCGATTAGTTACCAAAATAAGTTATTGGAACAAAATGGTAAAAAGTCCTTCCGACCTGTACCGTCAGGAAAAGATAACTTTCATAGTTCATGTTTTTAAAAGTTCAACTCATTTTAATTAAACACCCGAAGCTAAAATGCTTGGAACCCGATTATAGAAGTTTCAACCCCTGTTTTCGTTTATATTGAATTTGAATGCGAATTTCAGCATGAGAGTTACAGCATAACAAAAATCAGCATGTTTCAAAATGTCAGCCACTCTAGAATTCCAAACTGCCATATCCCAGTCATTTTTTAAGATAAAACCAAAACAAAAAATGTTCTGGAATCCTTGTATCACGATCTAACATTTAACGGAAACAACTTTTTCAATTTATAATTTTTTATAAATCCTTTTGAATTAAAAAAAATAAAAAGATTAACTGGCCGCTATTTTGAAACAAAATGCACATGAATCTGGCAACGAACTCGGTCGAGACTTTGGTATGTTCTGTACACATGATCAGTCACATTCATATCGGTTGATAAATACGAGAGTTATAGCATATCACATATCAGATTGTTTCAAAATCTCAGCCATCATAGAACTTCAAACTACCATATCTCAGCAATTTTGTAAGATATAACCCAAACAAAAATTGTTTCAGAATTCTTGTATCACGTTCTAACACGTAACACAAACAATTTTTTGAATTTATAACTTTTTTGAACATATTTTTGAATTTTTTAAAAAAATTAGAAATTTTTAACTGGCCGTCATTTTGAAAAAACAAGTTGGCAGATGAAGCTGGCCAACGAACTCGGTCGAGACCTTTGTATGTCCTATACCATACTCAGTCACATCAAAATCGATTCATAAATAAGAGAGTTACAGCGTGACATATGTCAGATATATATATATATATATATATATATATATATAAATCAACATTTGAAAGGAGGGTGGTTTGGGGGTCTAGGGGTCATGATCGGTGAAAAAATACCAACATTTTTTGGAATTGCTTTCCTCCGAACGGCTGCAATAGGTAGCTTTTTGTAATGAAAGCTACCTAAATTTCAGAAGAAACGATTGTTTAAACAATTTTAAGAGTTTATGCATCTTATTTTAATGATATACTTAATAAAACCCTAAATTTAACGTGCTTGCATATTTTGAATAAATTTTGAATATGCCCACTAAGCAATATCATTAATTTCCTTTACATTTGCTACTTCAAGCAAACCTATAAACAGAGAATGATAAATTTTATTCAGTAATTATTGACCAAATTTTCAGCGATTTATATCATTCCAGGAAAAATATAAAAAGAGAAAGGCATTTCGAAAAGATTCAACATAATTTTATGTTATCATTTATCAAGAGTAATTTACTACTCGCTCATATAAGAAATATAATCTTCGACTTACTTTGTTTAGTAGTTTTTGTAGCTAATAACGCATTGTTTTTTAGACAAGTAAGGTTTCTCGAATCTTTATCAAGAGTATCTCTAGTCTGACATCGTAATTCTGATGCCATACAAATATACCGAAAGGCATTATGGGGATAAAGGCTGTCAACATGTGTTAATGGAACGAGAAATTTAGAGAACTCTGTGCATTCTTTTGATATAATCCAGAGAAGCTCACAGACATGGCTGTAAATATCTATGTACGAATAAAAAAACTGCTAGGTTGTTACATTGTATTTACAACATGCATAGTTTTGCCATATATATAAAACAAATTGATTTTAATACAAAATTATAGCATACATATTTTTAACACATATATATATTATGTATATAATTTATTAACACATGTATTCGCAATAATCCTCCTTAATTATAGTCTAGAAAATAATATTTAAAAGATGTTTTAAAATACCATTTTAATCATTTAAGTTGTTAATACATCCCTTAATGTTAATAGTTTGTTAATGTTAATGTAAATAGTTTAACAAATTGATTTTAATAAAACATTATAGCATACATATTTTTAACACACATATATTATATATATATAATTTATTAACATATATATATTATATATATATAATTTATTAACACATATATTCGCAACAAACCACCTTAATTATAGTCGAGAAAATAATATTTGAAAGTTTTAAAATAACATTTTAATCATTTAAGTTGTTAATACATCAGTTTATGTTAATGAAATTTGTATATATTAATTATAATAACTATTTACAATAACTATTCGTATTTAAACAGTTAAATGTAAAAATTCCAACAAAATTTCAGAAAAAATATGGAATTTGTAAACTTGCACATTTCTCAATCGTGAAATTATAAGAAATCTTCGAAAAGTTATTTTTAAAATATAACTTAAAAAAATATATTAAATTATTTTAAGTATTAATCTTACAATTGGTGAAAACATAAAAAAATACCTATTAATTTAATAAATTACCTATTAATTTAACTCTTCATATTTGAATATTATTTGACTAACAAATTTTTCAAATTAAATTTTAGAAGTTTATTTAAAAAGTCATTTTTAAATTTGACGAAAACAAAATCATTAAGGGTGTCCGGGACACATTTTAAAAACATGTTTATTTATTGAATTATAATTTTAAGTTTTTTTTGTGATGGTTAACCATATAATTTGTAATAATATAATTTATAATCATATCATAAAAGTTCTCATAAAGTTTAAAAAAAAAATCATTTATTTATTTATTTTTTAAAGTGTGGTAATTTAAAATCGTTATAACTCGAAATATTATTCGTCAAATTACATTTTTTTTCATTTAATTAAACAAAAAGATATAAGCTTTAATTTTGATTCAGCATTTTTTAAAATATTAATTAAAAAAAAAAAGATGCAATTTATTTTTCAAAAATCATATTTTTAAAAGTAAATATTGTTTTCAAATTCGCTGAATCAAAATTAAATTAAAATAACTGAAAAATATATGTTTCAAGTGTGAACCAATTATCTTTAACGGTTCTTGATTTATAACGGTTTAAAGACGAGAACTCGTAAAAAAAACCGTCATGAAGAAAAACGTAAAAACTTTCCATGACAACCACTACTTGAAAGCTAGATTTTGAAAACAAAAAATTAATATATCCTGTTCTAATTAAGATAGAAACGCGATTTAAACGTCATTTTAAGTGGATAAAAACAGAAAATGTTTTAAAATAATAAACTATTTTTCAAAAATTTGAAGATTTTTGTGTCTTGGACCCCCTTAATTTAACTCTCGATGCAGTATTACATTTTATTTATTAGAGTTAAAATACCGCAGCAGAAATATCATTCCGCATGTCTTGCACTGTAAAAATTTTGCGGGAAACTGTCGGTCATTCGTCTGTTTATGCAAAATGCGGTTACATAACCGTAATTTAACTCTTTTCTGACCATATTTTTGCTCGTATTATGGTCAGAATAGAGTTAAATTACGATTATTTAACCGTTCTCTGTAAAAACGGTCAAAGGACTAGATAGTGTTCTCCAAAGTTTTAACAGTGTACAGAAATCTCCATCCAATTTATTAACACTTTCCATCATAGTTGAAAAGTGTTTAAGAATTCGGTTTGTCTGCTTCTGTCTGTCTATATCTGTCATCTGTCCGTGCTCTAACGCGCGTAAATATATTCAGATTGTCATGCAATGGATATATATTATACAGGTTAAGTATGGAATGTTCGGTATTGAAAATGAAGTGTTTAACAGTTATAGTTTTTTTTTTACAGGGACACTCAAAATAATTCCGCTACATAACGTTCGATAGCAAAAAATAATTCGCAGTTTATTTTAATAATGTTGCACAAATTCAAACAAACTGAAATTGATATATATCACTGAGTGTACTACAGGAGTTTTTTTATAGAATATGGTTTGCATAACATTTATATTTCCTTTACAGGGACACCCAAAAGAAGTCCATTACATTACGGTCTATGGAGAAAAATCGTTTTTCGGTTTATTTTATGAATTTTTCACTATTTCAAACATATTGAAATCTATATATTACTAAAGTGCATCACAAGAGTTTTACTATAGAATAGTGTGTGTATAGCATTCATCGTTCATTTACAGGGACACATAAAACATTCGGTGCTAACAAGATTTGATGGAAGTGCATTTTTAGTTTCTAAACGCGATTTTAATTTTAACTTATTCTTTGTCTATTTCTTGGTGTGTATAAATTCTTTAGATCATGTACAGTGCAGCACAAATTTTCTCGAGTACATTTCCATTTTTTGATGGAAATTCCAGAAGGGGTATTTTAAACTCTGCAACGCGTTTCCTAAATGAAATAATATTTAGCATTCTATGTAGTATATATACGAAGCTTTAGATCATATATCGGGCTGTATAAAATAATTTGGATACTTTTCCAAAAACAATGTTGATAATTCCTGAAATTTGGTTTTGAAGTTTGTTATGCGATTTCTAACAGCATCTTACAGTATTATTACATGGCAGTATTATTGCTCAGTATTACATAGTAGTATTTAGTACTGCTAAGTTGGATTGGTAAATTGTATTTTCAGAATTTGTATTTCAGAATTGCATAGTATAATTATTGGTCAATATGACAAAGTAGAGTTTAGTAATGTTCAGTATAATTAGGTTAACGAACCTTCTGGGCGGGGTTAGTTGATCCTAAGCCGAAAGGTAGGCCACCTCACCCTGTTTGACCTTGACCTTGCATTGCAGCTGAAGAAAATATCCACTCTCGCAAGGGTACTTCGTCTTGGTTTCTCTTGGTTGGTTAACCCGATGAATTACCAACCGAAATCAACTAAAAGCATACCTCCTTACATTGAATATTTTAAGAGTCGAACAACAAATGAGAAGACAATCGAAATTGATATATTCACCGACGGATCAAAAACATCAGATGGCACTGCATACGCTTTAAGTGCATATAAAGATTCAGTTTTACAGGGAACAAGACAGATTCGTTTACATCAAGAAAATAGTGCAAAGCAGAGTTACTAGCAATACACGATGCAGCAGAATGGCTAATTCTAATAATTTTTAAAGCGTCACAATAAATTACAATAGTCTATCTAACCTGCAGGCATTACTGATATATTCACCTCAAACTCGTATGTGACATAATTATAGTCTTGCAACAAACATCGAAATCCATTTTCTTTAAATGGATGCGTGGTCATTCTTGCATAGCTCGAAACAAACATGCTGTTAAACTGGCCCGCGATGTAACAAAACCGTCAAAAGACATCTTACAAAAATTCTACCCATTTCCACCATCACATTTAAAGACGATAAAAACATCAGAATTAATAAGATCATGGCAAATGGATTGGAATCTGGGAACAAACGGTCGCTTTACTCACGTCTTATTCCCAACAGTATCAACAGATCTAAAACTTCAAAATAGACATCACTACATCTGTGCTACAAAATATGGCCCGTTTCTTCAATATCGCAAAACATTCAGCAAGTCATCGTCACCTAGATGCACCTATAGAAGAAGAGGTACCTCCTTATATTATATCCTAGATATCACCCTGATTGCCCACTACCACATTAGAAAGCCATCACAAATGAATCTGTCGGCCTGGTTTGCCTACGTGCTGAAACAACCAAAACTACTTCAAAAAATAACAGATTGTATGTTTCTCCTAGAACGCAATCAATAATTTTACATGCTCCCTCCATTGGACTTAGTGGCGGTTGAGAATGAACTGGACTTCTAATATGTATAAGGACCTTTACTCACTGCATAAACTCTAACCTTAACAATTTATTTATTCTCAATGGCATCATACAGTGTTATTTAGTATTTTTAGCATAATTTCTTATTGTTTACTCTAGTTTTATTATTCATTCATTATTGTTCATTTAGTGCTTACTTCTATCCATTATTTTTATCTAATTCAGCATCTTACAGTACTATTACATGGTAGTATTATTGCTCAGTATCACATAATAATATTTAGTACTGCTGAGTAGGATTGGTAAATTGTATTTTCAAAATTTGTATTTGTCGAATTTTGTATTTTCAGAATTTGTATTTCAGCATTACATAATATAATTATTGCTCAATATCACAAAATATAATTTAGTAATGCTCAATATAATTAGGTAAACAAACCTGCTGGGTGGGGTTAGTTGAGCTTACGCCGAAAGGAAGGCCTCCTCGTCCTGTTTGACCTTGACTTTGTTTACTTAGATATCATCGTTCTCCTTATTAGACGGTAAAGATTTGTAAAACTATTTTGTATGTGTTGTAAAGTGTTACATAATCTATGCTTCACACATGATTTTTCGTTCTTGTTTTATCCCAAACCGAAGAAAAATATATTTCAAAAAGGTTCAGTATAATTATGTACTATTATTTATCACCTGTAATTTATTGCGTATACCGCTAAATATAACAAATTTAGTCATTTAACTAGCTACACTTTATTCCTTTTGTGGCTAATAATGTATTATTCTTTAGATAACAAAGGTTTTTCAGATCTTCATCGTGAGTATTTCTAGTCTGACATCTTAACTCTGATGTCGTGAAAATATACCGAAAGGCATTATGGGATAAAGGCTGTCAGCGTGTGTTAATGGGACGAGGAATTTAAGAAATATGTGAAGTGTTCGAATATATTTATCAAAGAAGATTACAAACGGAGCTGTAAATATTTATAAAGGAAAAAAATAAACAGCCATTTTCTTATATGGATTTTATAACGTATATATTTTTATAATATTTGAATCAGGCTGATATTACACAACATTTGTTTGTTTTTCCTAATCCAGCTTAATAAAATCTAAAAAATATTGTTTATTCACTAGCTTAAAAATCCATTTTAACTACTTGTTTAATTAAAATTTCTCTGGATGTTAACCACATTTGCACGGGTTTTTCTTATATTATATTTAAGTCATATATAGCTATATTAAATATTTTCATATTGAAATTTTATATTTATTTATTTTCTGAAATTACACATCTGCACATATACATCAACGCATGCACGCACGCACACCCACCTATACCCACACACAAAAATAAACACGCACGTATATATATATGTGTGTGTGTGTATAAATGTTATTTATATATATATAGAGAGAGAGAGAAGGGGGGGGGCGAAAGAGAAAGAGAGGGAGATAGAAAGAGAAAGAGAAAGAGAGGGAGATAGAAAGAGAAAGAGAAAGAGAGAGGGGAGAGAAAGAGAAAGATAGAGGGTGAGAGAGAAAGAGAGAGTGGGAGAGAGAAAGAGAAAGAGAGTGAGAGAAATAGTCTATTAAGAAAATCTTTGGATTTTTTTTAGGATACAGAGTCTCTTAAGATAATCTTTGGGATTTTTTCCCTGGGATATATTGATAGCGGATTTTAGTTCATCTTAATTGACATAGCACTTGCGTTTTCGTAATCACCTCTCCTTAGTATCGCAAATAACTCTGCTACTGGATTTATATCAGGTCTCTGTGATGACCGGTCCAACAATAAGACCACATTTGCTTTAAATCATGATTTTCCTGATGATGAGACATGGATATATATATATATTACATATACATATACATATACACGTATATATTGTAATTTTTAGGAGTTTTTTTTTTATTCATCGTGAAATTTGATTTTTAAACTTAATCGATAATTTCATTCACATCTACCAATTGCATAGTTGGAAAAATATCAGAAATACAAACTTCTTTTAATAATGCTTGCTGGGGTTTTCAGACATTCATATCGTTCCAAAGAAAGAAATAACTTCGTATCAAAAATATTCAACACATTTCTATGTCGTAATTTTTCAAATGTACTTTACTATGGTGTCTGCTAATATAAGTAATACAATCTTCGATTTCTTTTACTTAGTTTCTTTGTGGCTTATAACGTATTATTATTTAGATAACAAAGGTTTCTCGAATCTTTATTGTGAGTATCTTCAATCTGACATCTTAATTCTGATGTCGTAAAAAGATACCTCAAGACATCTTGGGGATAAAGGATGTCAGCATCTGTTAATGGGAGAGGAATTAAGAGAACTAACTATGTAGTTTCTTCGAATATATTTCAGAAAAGCTTAGAGTTGATGCTGTAACTATTTATGTTGAGAAAAAAAATACAGACAGTTTCTAATGTGAATTTCATAGTATATACTTTTAGTAATGTTTGAATCAAAAAATCCTTATTAAAAATCATTATTAAAATCATTTTAATCTAATATATATTTTCCACTACTCACTTAATTGTAACTAATAGTCTAGAATAGAGGCCATGAAAAGATGTTCTGTGGACCACAAAAAGTCCACGAAAACATTTGGCGGTCCGTAGAAAAATACAAACATTATTTAGTTATTTTACGTTTTTTTTAATAATAAAACAAATTATAATATTCTGTTAAATTCTTACATTTATGAAATTTTAGATGGTTAGTTTTGAAAATTAATTTTATAACAATCATCGATAACTGTATTAATGGATCTTATTATCAGATATTTTTTATGCGGATAAAACATACCCACAAGAATTGAGTATTCATTGTTAAGGGAAAACGCAATGAACATTTTGACACGGTTTTGAACAACATGCTACAGCGAAAAGTCATTTTATTTGTTACAGAAATTAAACTATTTTAATCATTAGCGTATATATGAGTCCATTGTTTATTTCGCAAATTAACGATTTTCGATTAACGAATTTCATGATTTTTTCAATGAACATTCGACGAAATGCGCAATTTTTTTTCCGCTCATGTTCGACGAATTGTGCACTTCTTTCTGCTGACGTTCGAGGAATTTCGCAATTTTCCCCCGAAATCATTTGACCAATTTCGCGATTTTGTTTCCGCAATAATTTTTCAAAATTCACTATATTTTTCTCGATTGATTGACAAAAACTGTTCTTAAGTTCTGCGTTTCTTTCACAAAGATAGCTTTCTTTTGCTGCGGTCATTTGACGAATTTTGTGATTTTTTTGCAATTGATGGACAAATTTTGGGATTCATTAACCCAGACAATTTTCTTATTTCTTTCCCGAGACCATTAGACGAATGTCGCGATTTCTTTCCCGACACCATTTGAAGACTTTCGCTATTTATTCCACGATCGTTTGATGAATTTCGCAACCCTCTCTTAATATGTTTGCATTGACATGCATAGAGATACATATCGAGTTCATAAACAACATGATATTTTTTTTTTAGATGTCTATGTTGAAAATATTAGTAATCAGCAGTAATTTGACAAAATTTTGCATTGTTGCAAAATTTTGCAACATTTTGCAAATTTTACTTGACATTTGTTCAAAATGTAGGATATATATATATAAAATATCGGACATAAAGAATACCATGTTATTTATGAACTCTGTATGTATCTGTACGCATGTCAATGCAAACACATAAAGATAGGTTTCCATTTACTGACAGAACACAGATTAATACTATACGATTGTGATTATCTAACATTTATAGCTCACTAATTGCGCATTTAATAAAGTTAAATTTAAAAAATGTAAACAATGCATTTTTAATGAGATAAGTAGTATTTAATGATGGAACCGTTAAAACTTGACAACAAACACCCCTATGTTACCACAGAAAAATGTTCATAACCGTTTCAAAAAGTTAAATTATTTTACTAAACACTTCTTATTATAATTCAATTAAATAAAAAACCCACCTCAATCCAAATCCAAGCTGGGAACCGGCAACTAGCAGATGCACTCACAGAACCTCCCTCATCCAACGCTGTTCCACTTATTAGCACATCACAAACAAACGAAACGCTAACGTACTATTTAACATTGGTAGTACATGGATTTTTTTACTACATTTTATTTACTACATTTACATTTTTTTTAATCAAATTTACAAATACTTGATAAAAAAATCACAAAATTCATCAAACGATTGTGGCATAAATAGCGAAATTCTTCAAATGGTGTCGGGAAAGAAATCGCAACATTCGTCAAATGGTCAGAAATCAGCAAATTCGGCAAATTGTCTCGGTTAATAAATCGCGAAATTTGTCAATCAATTACGGAAAAATCATGAAATTCGTCAAATGACCACAAAAAAAACAAAGCTAATTTTGTCAAGGAATCGCGGAAATAAATAGAAGATTTTGTCAATCAAACGCGAAAAATATAGTGAATTTCGCAAAATCATTGTGTAAAAAAAATCGTCAAATCGTCGTGAAAAATTCATCAAATAGTTTCAGGAAAGAATTACGAAATTCGTCAAATAATCTCGGGAGAAATTCGTCTAACGATCGAGGAACAGAATTGCGAAATTCATCGAACGCCAGCAGAAAAAAAAGTGCGCAATTCGTTGAACATCAGAAGAAAAAAAATGCACAATTCATCAAACGTTCATGGAAAAAAATCATGAAATTCATTACTCGATAGTCGATAAATTGCGGAATTTGTCAATCGATAGCGGTAAAATAGCAAAATTCATCAAATGGTCTCGGGTAAAAAAATTGTGAATATCGTCAAATGGCTTCGAGAAAAAAATCACAAAATTCGTCAAATGATTTCAGGGGAAAAATGGCGAAATTTACCAAATAGTTTAAGGAAAATCTTGGCCAAATTGTTTCGAAATTCATCGAGCGACAGCGAAAATAATCTCCTTTTCCATTAAATCATCGCAATTGGCAAGTGTGACTAATAAGCTTGGCCAGTGGTGGCAATAAAGTCAATCACCAAATTTTCAATATTACTCGCCGAGTGGCAAGTGCTAAATTTGTTCTATATCACAAACTGTATTTAGATACACTATAATGAAAAAACGATTATCGGATCAGTAGATGGAAAAATGTGTAGTGTATATAAATGTATTTTGCATTCACTGACATTGTAAAATGGCAATTTTGTATGATTTATCGCTGTTGTGCCAGTAAATGGAAAACCACTTATTGGCACAACAGCGATAAATGTGTGTCAGATGAAAGAAATTCTGTGAGTGCATGAGCCAGTGTAACTCAGCCAATTGCGAGTCCCCAACCTAGCTTGAATTCGATGTGGGTTTTCTATTTATTTGAATTATTCGGCAAAAATTTCAAACATTTTAAAGCAGCTATGGATTTTATTTTTGTGGTACTATCAAGATGTTTTCCATCACGTTTTGACTGGTTCTCTCTAGTAAATATTTAAAAAGTAAATTATAAAAGTAAATAAATTTTTAAAGTAAATTTTAAAATATTTTCTTTTATATTTACTTTTATTTATTTTTATTTAAAACATAAATTTAAGAAAAGTAATTTTATTAAATGTACATTTTAATTGTATTTAATTTATTGATATATATTTTTTAATATATTCTTTGTTAGCTATGAAAATTATACATTTTCTTGTAATTTAATTTTACTTTTTTGTCTGTGTCATTTTATTCAGATTGCTTCATATTTCTATTTCTGTTCTTTCGTCTTCTGATTGGCTAATCTCTCTGTGTGATTGGCTGGCGTCTTTTGCTTTTCTTTTGGCTGTTTGCTTTAAACTGGCCCTTTCTCTTCAACTTCCTTTCAGCCTTGTCACGGCCTTCGAAGTAGTAGCACGTCTTCTTTGCGCCTGATGAATAAAGACAAAGGTCTTTCGAAAGCCCTCGCACATTTCTTATTTTCATGGTATTATTTAAAAATAATTGTCTTTATTTGTGTCACATCAGTTTTTCAACAGTTTATTGCACTAGAATATAAAAAAAATTCGTTAAAATATAATAATTAAAACTAAAACATATTATAGTAATTACAAGCAATAATCCACTCAGTCAAAGTAACCAGCAACCCTTCATTAATTGATTCATTTATGACATTTCATATATTTTATTATAAAAAAATTAAACGTTTAGACAAATAATTCTATAACAATAAACATTACGGTTTTTCGTATTATTATACAAAACTGACTGCTACCAGAGATTTAACAAAAAGAATAAAATAAAATAAAATAAAATCCCCTTACATGTTTCACTAAAGAAAATGAACATTCGCTTTCTCTAGAAATTTCTACAAACACGATATTTTTTTGGACGACAAAGTAATTGACTAAGGCATTTCAAATAAAGCTAAGGTAATCTGAAACAAAATGTCACTTCGTGTCTAGCGTTCATTTATTTCCAGTTATTTATGGGCAGAGGTATATCCACTTAGGATTTCGAATGGCAAATTTAGAAGAAAGAAATATAAACAGTGTGTAATTTGTGGCTAGGCAGGATAAGTTTTTCTAAGCTGAACATTCTTAGATATTTCGTTAGAACAAATAAAAAATAAATAACAAATATTATATATTTTAATTACGTGAACATTTATTTCACTCTTTGTGTAAAAAATGTGTATTATATACCATGTGTAACATAAGTCGGTTCATATTTCAAAATTTCATAAAAAGTTAATAGAATGTCGTATCGAGATGCGGCTTGTCAAAGAGATAAAAATTTATTTTGAATAAAACGGGAAAATATCTCAGCGTGTAGAGGACTGACTACTCTCCTTTAAAGTGAGTCTAGTTTTTGAGAGCGATCTTTTTGTCCGATGTTAAACTGAGTGCGTAAAAGCGACATCTGTCCTTCATTTTTCTTTTGTTTTTTCAAGTGAGTTTGTGACTCTCGGAATCTGCAGTTCACAATTTTTGCAGTAGTTTTATACTAATTAGGGCATGTTAGTCGATCTGCAGAGTATAAAAGTGGGACTGAAATTTGGTATCGGTGCATTTTGTGTCGAGTTTTGTCTCATCGAGTAATACGCGAGAGGAGGTCTTGCCTTGCAAAATTTAGAGCTCGTATCGGCGCTACACCTTTACAAAAAGAGCTCATAAAACTGTATAGAACTCTGTAAAATTCTTTACAAGTTCTATATAATAGTAATTCTACAGAATACTATTTCTATATAGTTTTGAAGAGTTCTATACAATTCTTATATGTTCTGTAGAATTTTTTGTCTATAGAACAGTTTTTTATAGTGTACTATAAACCTTATAGAATTAAGTTCTATACAGTAATGATTATATAGAATTTTTTGTTGTTGTTGTTTTCTGTAAAACAAATATTTATTGGTCTTTAAAAAATTTTGTGTGTCGAAAGATATTTATAACTACATATATTAAAATTAAAACATTTTTTTGTAATACATTAGTTTAATATATATTAGTACTCCACAGATTTCATCTGGTCATAGATATATATAATTTAATTCAATTCTAGTACATTGTGATTGTATTGTCAATGTAATGATATATCAGTCGAAAAGTCCCAGTTTGTTTACCCCTCTTCGTTAAAAGATGACCGTACAGGTCGCAACCGACCAACCAATCCATTCTCTGACTCTATCTCTGTGTCTAAGGATATCTCTTAATTCCTCGTTCCCTCTAGATCATTTTTATATGATTAGCCATTGCTCTATAGGCATTCTATAAAAATATTCAACGCACTACGATACTTTTTTGATATTTTACCTCACAAAATATGAACTATCTGTGAAATCGTGTCAGTATACGTTATCTAGCTTATACATATACACAATACAGCTGTGTTGCAATCTATTGTGTTTTATTACTTACCCATCATACATAGTATAGGGTAAGTGTTGTAGTCGTTTTGAAAAGCGAAAAACGGATTTACACGTTTCAGACACTGGAGATTCCGGAAAACATATTTTTAGAAAAAAATTTGCCGTCCGTCTGTCTGTGTGTGTCTGTAAACGCTCTATCTCCCGAACAAATTGAGATAGAGACTGAAATTTTTTATGCACTTAGTATGTAATAATGGGAAGAAGCTTATTGGATTTCAGTAACCTCGATTATCCGGAACTATTTTTTTCGGACTCTCGAATTACTCGTTCTGAGAAAAGGTATATAATTTTTTTCGAAATTGTTTATTTTAAGGAATGAATATAAAAGACAATAAAAAACATAAATTTTGCATAAAGAATGAAGTCAATCGGATAATGAGTTGCCGAGATATTTGTAATTACATTTTCCACACTCTTCGATTTTTCATGATCTTGTATTTCATTCAAACTTCAATTGAAAGATATATTTTAATTGGAAATGTGACGCTTAATCCTATGCAGTAAACTCTTAGTTAATAGGATTATCAATTGTGGAGTTATAAGGATGTTTCTTTTACGAAATTCAGTAATAGAGCATTTAATGTTTATGACGTCATTAAGCTACGATTTTATTCAAATTGCAATGCATTTTACAAAAAGTTTACACACGTTTTATTTTCATATTTTATATTATGCATATCCATGATATATAAATATTACGGTGGCCTCCAACGACTAATTTAAATTGCATAATGTCTTTCGATTGTTCGGAGAAGGGAAAGGAATCTAGTTTTATTATACAGTTCAAGTTTGTAGCTTTAACATTTCCATATAAAAGGTACATTAGAATGCTTTTAGAACGCTTATGACTCGTTTCCCCTTTTTAAATTTAGAATTTTTTAGACACCGTTCTTATGGATAATTTACATCTTAAAAGTAACCTCCAGGCGACATTTCAAACTTTTAGCCTTCGAAGTATAACAGAAATTGCACTTTTATAATGTATTTTGTTTCTGCAAACAATTAAATTTCGAATTTATTAGAAACAGTTCTGTGCAAACACTTACGTCTTAAAAGAAACAAAAATGTCAAATTTCAAGTTTCTAGTTTTAATAGTTACAAATAAATAAACTTAGACCTTTTTTTAAACTTTTTCTGCTCACAATTTCACTCTTATAGATTTCGAATTTTGTAGACACCGTTCTTAAGGTGTATTTACAACTTAAAAGTAAACACTATGCGAAATTTCAAGTTTTTATCTCTAGAAGTAATCGCACTTTTAGAACACGACTGTTCCTGCGCCCTTTTACATTTCGAATTTTTTAGAAACTGTTATGTGGAAGAATTATGGTTTAAAAGTAACAGTGGTACCAAATATCAAGGTTTTATCTCTAAGAGTTGAAAAAAAAATTGTTATATTGAACGTTTTACACTCGTTTCACCCTTTTAAATTTTGAAATTTTTAGAAACCGTTCATAACGAGTTTACATCACAAAAATAACCACCACTTTTGAAGTTTTAACCCTAACAATATCGCAGAAATCGCAATTTTAGAAAGTTTATTGCTTCTGTATCCCATTGGGGATGGTTGTACCGATAAAAAATGTAACCTATTTTGGAACAGAGATGTTCACCAGCATTTTGCACGATATTTTATTTTAATTGGTTCAGTAGGTCCAAATATTACCCCTACAAGAAATCAAACAAACCTTACTTTTTTAAATATTAGTATACAAATAAAACTGTTTTTTGAATAAAATGCGAGGAATAGTGATTCATGAAAAATCTTACGAAATCCTGATCCACAGCACAACAATTGCTACAACAGTAAATTCTATTCCTTATTGTATTTATTATAAGTGCCACAACCTTTATTATGATTATTTATTGAAATAAGCAACTTTGTTACTTAAAATAAAGATAAATTTCATTTTATTAAATACGAAAAATTCTGCAAGTACATATCCTTATTTTTTTATGATTTTCAAAAATTAAAAAAGTATTTTTTTTTTTTTTGTGAATGACGTAAAAAATATTATTTTTAACGTAATATAAATACACATAAATGTATTAGTGAAACATAAACATTTTGCCCTTTAAAAGTTTTAGCGAGATGTAAACTTTGGAATTCACAATGAAAACAATGAAATTCACAATTAATAATCATATTTTTTAAAAAAATTATAAAAAAAAATAGTTGACGCATCGTTAATAAATAATCAATAACATCCCATAACATGAATAAACTATATATCTAAAAAAATAAAAATAAGTAAAATTTTTAATCAACGTAATGAAAATAACGATAACATAATGCCGACGGATATTGCCCAAAGTACATTTATTGACTTTTTTGGAATATTTACATCAGTTTTTGTGATACTTAATAACTTTGAAAGCTTTATTTATTTTAGGCAAAATACATAATCCTATTAATTGTTCTGAGTTCTGATGGCTTTTCTAAAAAATTAAACTAGTGTACAAAAAAATAATTAATTTTGTGTCACTAAACAAAATTTTTGAATAATTATACTATTATTGATCGATAAAGTAGAAGTATTTTATTGACTTACATAAATTTAAAAAAGAAATTCTTTTTACATATAGGAAAACATAATATTTTTCTAATTATACAAGATAATATTTCTTCTGTGAAAGCAAGTTATGTAATCTATTAAATTATTAAGAAACAATGAATTTATTTGCAGATTACTTCTTTTTTTCTATATAACTTGAAATGTCTTTCACCCATTGTCATCTTACTTCAATGCCTATAAGAATTTATATCACTTAACAGAGTATAATTAAGAGCAATGTATTATTGAAAAAATAATGTTTTTCCGATATTATAAATAATAAAGCTGAATTTATTTGCAGACAGCTTCTTTTTCCATATGACATGAATTGTCTTTTACCCTTGTCATCATGATGAAATGCCTAGAAAAAAATATCTTAATGGACAGAGTAAAGTATTGTTGAATTAATAATGTTTTCCACTATTTTAAGTAATAAATATTAATTTATTCGTAGATAACTTCTTATTTCATATAACTTTGACTGTCTCTAACCCACTGTTATCATATTTGAATGCCTACAGAAATTTATCTTATTTACATTGAAGAGCAAATGCAGAAGCAAAATGCAGAGTACAATGAAGAGCAAAGTAATACTAAAATAAAAACTACATAAAATCAGAAGGTTTTTCCTCAAGTTATGCACGTAAAATTCTAAAAACATAAACTGACTGTACAGCAGCCCTGATATGACTTCATTATATTTTCAAAGACATTTTGCAAGATAAAGTGTATAATGTCAAAATGGGGAATTACAAACATCATCATATATTCATATATCACCGTTTAACTAGAAAAAAAATCCATTTAGTTGTTAGAAACTGAAATACATACTGGTTTGCAATATATGCTAGTGTAACAGTGCGTGTAGTAAAATCTAACATTGTATTATATTCATTTATCAAATATTATTTTATACTAATTTTTATATTTAGAAATTGCTAACTACTGAATTAATAGTAAAATTAATTCATATGTTTTAGAAATGCGGAAAATGCATATATTGTATCTCAGACATTATTAACATGCATACAATTTTCATACATATTATCATAAGTTTCCTAAATTATAAACATTATAAAACATTATGATAACAGCAGGGCTAGAATAATGTCACTATATAGAAGAACTGTCAAACGTAGCGCCTTTTAGAATTTATCTTATTATTAGCTTTAAAAAAATAATAATGATGAAATTGAAAATTTGCTTTAATTTAAAATCATTAATGTTAAAATACGGAGTGGCCAAGATAAGAGAGTTCCGGTATACAGAAGTACAATTACTTACTAATTTTTATTTGAAAGTAGTAAATACAGAATATTATGAATAACAACACCTCCTGTGAACTATTGAATGTTCAGTATGTTGTTATTCATAATAGTCTGTATTTACTACTTTTAAATATAAATTAATAAGTATTTGTACTTCTGTATACCGGGCCTCTTCTATCTTGGCCACCTTGTACTTTTTTATTACATGAAGCATTAAGGTTTTTAGTCACTTCCTCTTTAAAAAATCTTAAAATAGCCTTCTAATTTTTAGCTTTATAAATAGCTTCATAACTTTCTAAAATAGCTAATGCTAAATTTATTGTTGGGCGATGGCGAGATGTTTTAATCGATTCTCTCGATTATTTGAATTTCTCCATTGTTTTCGATTGTGACTATTGTTTCGGATGACTCCAGTCAAATGAATACTACTCGTACCAGATCCGATCTTGTCATGAATCGTTAATGGGGTACAAATCGAGACAATCTTTGAAAGGGTATCAGGTCTCAAGAGACAACAGGCTGTTTTTCCTATCGTATCATTCTGTACTATGATTCATATTCATTGGGGAGAAGTTGGTGTTCAGTTTATCTTTAAAATACAGCATGCATCAATCTAAGTAAAATATACTATATTGAATCTCTAGATTTTATATGCTTAACATTGAAAAACAAACGGAAATGATGTTATTTAGTGTAGGAAATCATTAGAAAATTGTCCTGAGCTAATGTTGGGCTTACAGGTCGACCTGCGTCTTAAAAAAATATATTGGGGTCGGTCGGTTATAACTTGATCCATGAAGGACTTTTCTATGTTCAGAGAACAATCATGGAAATTGTTTTAAAAATGTTAAATGTTTATTTTTTTTTTTTGAAAGAAAGAATAATATTTATAAAAAGTACACATGGTTAAATCAGTGTTGATAAAAATATTAAATCGAATATTTTGCTTAATTCATTATTTTATGGATAAATAATTTTTTACTTCTAAATATTATTTATGGAGTCATTTGTTGAATAAAAGTTAATTTTAAATTAAAATATATAAATATAAATTGTTAATTAAATATCTTAAATTCAGAACTAATTGTAAAATTGATTATAATTCTTTCGATTTCAGTTTTTCCGGGAACACAAATAAGACTAATATTTATGTATATTATAGTAATCTTTCTATTTTATAAATAAAATATTATAATAACAATATTGTTATGAAATGCAATATATATTTATAAGTTAGCAGATAACAACTCTATTTGTAATTGTTGCTATGTAACTAATTCATCAGAAAGTTGATAAATGGCTTAATAAGTAACCTTTTTTCAGGAATATTTCTATGCGCAAAATATTTATTACTGTAATTTAATATTTTCAATTAATATTAATATTGTACTTGCTAGTTAATATTGTATCCAAAAGTTTAATTAATTAATTTTCAACAATCAACATGACAAATATTCTAAAGTTAATTAAAATACCGTTTTATGTACAAGTAACAAGCTGTGACATAATAATTAATTCAAGCGATAAAATCACGAGACGTTAATGTTACTTCAATGAAGAAAGTCATTTTCATTCTTTTACACGGACACTTAGAAAGAAAACTAAGAAAATGTTTCAGGTACGAGAAAATTAACTGAGTATAATGAAATACACAACATTTATATTACGATAGATAAATTTAATAAAAAAAATTCTAATGAAATATTTTTGTAATATATACTAATAATTGAGATAAAATGTAATAGAAATTTGGAAAATTTGAGTCTTTCAATCAATTATTATAGCATAATTTAATAATAATAGGGTATAATTGTAACAGGATATTTGTTTTTCTATTTGTTCAAATACATTAAAATGTCTTGAGAACAAAATTTTAGACATTTATGTATAGATAAATAACACATATCAAATGTTAGTTTTTTTAATTAACTTGTATCGACGCCATCTCGCGCAAACGCTATATACCCAGTTTCTGCCATGAAGCAATTGAGGGGATCGGGGCAAGATTTAATAGCCAAATTTGTGAGCTTCTGAGATATTTCAATTTGAAAATTTGATCAAATACACAAATCAGGATATATAACCTAAAGTTTTTTTCGCCAATGTCTTAGTAACATTTGAGATATTCTGAGTAACAGTATACTATTCTGAGTACTATAAGATATTAATTACGTTTTTTGTAAATTATCTATCTTCATTGGGGGCATAAACACCTGGGGCAAAAACGAAACCTGTCACGTATGCTGCCACCCATTGACATTAAAAACAAATTAATCTCATTCTCAATCAACAAATTAATCTCATCATTCTCAAATAAAAGGTTTTTTCTTATCAGAAAATATGTTTCTGTAATTTAGGAAACCTATTGGCTATTGAAATTTCAGCGTGGCTTTTAGAAGGTGTTAATTAAGAAAAACAATCATATTTGTTTTTTCACTTATACTTGAATAAAAGTTTAGTTCCCATTTAAATTTATGTATTCATCTGTATGTATACTAGGGTGGGTCGTAAAAACCGAAATTTATATAATCGAAACATAATAGTGCAGGAAAGTTGCCATTGGTAATAAGCAAAATATCGCAAAATAATATCTTTTTACCGCCGCAAGGGTCAAAGTTTCGAAAAAACGTAAAAAAGGGTTTTTCTGAAAAAAAAAATTAAAGTATCCAACCATAGCAATACAATTTCTAATAGAATGAAGCAGCGACATCAAGATGTTAGTAATGTTCCAATAAAATTTCATTATGGCGAAATCATTTCTATTACCGCCGCAGGGGCGGCCAAAATTATAAAACAACGGCAAACATTTCAATTTTCCGTTTTTTTTTCAAATTTTTCAATTTTTATTGTATATCGACAAATAAATAAAGTTACATTATATCTATTAATAACTTATAAATGTCTCGCAATTATTATCATGTGGATTGCTAACCAAGGGCGGGAGGAGCCCGCACACCCCCCTAAATTTAAGAAAAAGGGGCTTTTTCAAGGAATTTAGGGGATTTTCAGATAAATTTTGGTGCCTTTTTTGTAGTGAGGCCCCCATACATAAATTCCCCATCATTTTCCACTTTTGGTCCCCCCCCAACAGAAACATTCCTAAAAAGTAGCGGAAAATCCCCCAAATCCCTTCAAAAAGCCCTTTTCCCTCAAATTTAGGACAGATTTTTGATATCATTAAAAAATAGCCCCAAGGGGGGAAAGGTTGATTTTAGAAGAAAAAAATTCATATGTTCGTCAATTTACAAGATATGAAATCCGCTTAAATTTATTATAAATCCTCTTAATATTATCTAAAACTTTTATATTGACAAGTGCTTTATAGGACCAACCCTTATAGCACCAAAAAAAAATCCCTGTAGGCTTAGCCTGCAAACAACTTAGATTTCGAAGTGGGCGGTCCCAACTGCAGCATCATGGAAAAAAGGGAATTTCTTCCGCAATTCCCAACAAAAAGGGTCTGCGTCTTCGAAATCTACCTGTGCCTGTAGGCCGAGCCGTCAGGGATTTTTTAAATCTCGAAAATATATTTGTTTATGAGGTTTCTAATGATAAAGAACGTTTTTCGGAATCGTGGGTAACTCGGAAGAGGTTATTGCATATGTGCGTTTGTCGTTATATTATATTTTTAAAAATTAAGAAGCATCTGTCTTTTTTACTCTTATAAAAAATGACCACTGTATGTTAAATGTACACTGTAAAAAATGACCAATGTTTCTTTTATGAAAATATACTATAATAACAACGAACGAAAATATAATATAATCTTCTGAGTTATCCAAAATTCCGAAGAGCGTGTTCCCTTGTCTTTTGAATACCCAGAAACCAATACATTTCCAAAATTTAAAGAATTATTTATAAAAGTAAAGTATTTTTGGCTGCCAGTATTTTTCAGAAACGTTTCCAAATAGTTTTTATGGTGTATTAATCAGTTACCTCCTCTTGGAATACATGTTTTTCGAATGTCATCCATTCTCAAGTGAACGTTTTCAGCTGCATAAGTTAATTTATACATGAAAGAGTAAAGAAATAATCTTAGTTTTAATGTTAATGTTAACGCTGTTAATTTTGCCTGTTTGTCTGTTAAACATATTTATTGAACATGGAAATGTTTACTCGAGAATGGATAGCATCAGAAACTATATTCCGGGCTTAGAAAACTGATTAATACTTATTAAAAGCTACTCGTAAACTTTTCGAAAATTACGGGTAGTCACTTTATAGTAAATCGTTTAGTATTATTAAATAAAATGAATCAATATCATAATTAGTATATAAAACTTCGCAAATAATGTGATCACTTACCTAAAAGATGATTAAAATACTTTAATAGATGTTAAAAAAACCACACTAAAATCTTATAGTACTTTCGGCTACGCACCCAGCCTTCCTCAGGATTCAGGATCTAAAAGGCCATTATTATCGTCGCTTGTGTGGATCTGACTCGTACTTGATTTACGACTGAGATCCACACAAGCGACGTTAAGGGGACAGTGGACGTTATTATTATTTTTTTCATCATACAGATATAAATTTTTTTGCATATATACATTTCATCATAAGCATATAAAAAACCTTAAAAAAATTTCCAATCTTTTTGTAATTTTAAGATTAAAAAAAAATTAAAATTTTAAAAAGAAATTTTAAAATGTTATGGCGTTTTAATTTTTTAGATGAGTCCTTGCTTTTTAATTTTAATCACTTAAAACTATATTACAAACAAATCTGTGCATTGATTTTTTAAATATCTTGTATAGTTAATTTTTTAGAGATTTTTTTCTGAATTTCATATCGATTTGAGTCAAAATTTTGCCTGTTAACAAGTTAAAAATCAAATTTAACTATCTTAATGAAGTCGAATTTTAAAATGCATGTACATTTTCCTTGTACACAATATCAGTATACTTCCATATCAATTTTGTGAATTTTGATCAGAAACTAAGACGCTCGGAGCATTTCAAAAATCTGAAATCGTTGAAAAATCAGTTTTGAGAAAAACAGATTTAAAGTATATTAAAAAACCGAAAAATTCTTTGTGTACAAAATTCAAACGCTTGTAACTTTGCGAAAAATAGTCGCAGCTGCATGCGGTTTTTCGCAAATGGCTCAGAACAAATTGGAGAAAAATAATATGCATAAAAATAATTTTCGAATTTTGGGTCAAATTTTGCTCAAATGAAGGTCCACGGACCCCTTCAGAAAATCATTTCAGATCCTCAATCCTGAAGAACACGGGTGCGTAGCCGAAAGTACTAGATGATTTTAGTGGAAATTTTTAACATCTATTAAAGTATTTTAGTCATCTTTTAGGTAATTGATCACATTATTTGTGTATTTTTACATTGTTTACAAAGATCAATATTTTAGCAATATTTTAGCATTATGAACTAGTTTATTTTATATAATTAGCATATTCAAGCTTCCATTGGGATGACGCACTTTCAATATTTCGAAATACTTTGACTAAACGCAGACCAAGGGTTAAGTGGACGTGGTTGTAGGCGTGGCTATCATTCATTATTAGATTCAATTATAGTATCATTCATTAGACTAAACAAAAGTAAAACAGCACTGAAAAGCTGAAATCATAAGATAAAACATATCTATTTCTATTGCCAATTTCATTCATATAAAAATTATAATTCATGTATTTTTAACAACATAAAGTTTTTAAAAATATCTAATGTCTAAATGCAAAATCAAAGCTACAGTTCCACAAAAATTTCATTAATTCACTTTTTCCCATTTGATTTATCTTTTTTTTTTGGTCATATATTACAATTTTTCTTATTTTTCTCAGGATATTTTTCAAACAGGTAGGTATTCATATTTCAAATTTTGATTTCTATTCCCCCATTTGTGTGGGATGTTTCTGTGTTTTCTTATTACGCTTATATATATATATATATATATATATATATATATATATATATATATATATATATATTCTCCAAGTTAAACCATTTCAATGTATGGTCAACAAGGATTAGCGAGTTCAATGACAATGGGTAACCTCAGGTAAGATGCACTATAATATAGTATACTAATATAATACAGTAGGTGCCGCTTAATGTGATCGCGGATAATGTTTTAATGCCTGAGGAAGACCACTCGGCTGAGGGCGAACCCAGCCGTTGAGCGTTTAATGTCTTCCCCGGCTAGCTCCCCGGCACGCAGGGATTAAACGTGGCAGTACAAGCTTCGCCAATGGCTGGTCCTGCCGGGCAAAGCCCCACGCGACAGGTGGCAGGAACTAAAGACATACAAAATATATATATATATATATATATAATTTAATACAGGGTCTGTCGCTGGAACCAGCGTTCCTACGCGACAAGGAGCGACAGACAGGGTAGACGAGGTCCACAGGTGCGCCTGCACCAGTTGTACAGTCCGCTAATTTAGTAGAAAGGTGCAGTTCTTAGGTAAGACTGTACCAATTGTACAGTTCGTAAATGACGGCACTTGAGATGTGGACGTGCCAGTGTGAGATTCCCACGCGACAAGGAGCGCCACACAATTCCGCTGGAACCCTCACACTGGATGGAGGCTGGATGCACTTCGTGTTAGATGTAACGATACGTTGCTTGCTGACCAAACTTGCGGTTCCCGATAAAAATAAATTAATTAATGGGGACTCAGCCCCTGCTAGGAAGAGAACATTACTTGCGGATGAGAGAAACAATTAAGCTGCAAAACAGTTAAATGGAGAAAGCTAAGCAGATAAAAAATGATAGAATGATTACGTTAAGGATAAGCGAGTTATTATTATTAATTTATGGAGAAAGAAAACTGCTTTGAATGATTAAGTTATGTTAGATAGGTGTGTTAGTAATTTGTAAATTTCTGAAAGTTTATGAGTTAAGATGGGACGCGTAATTATGTTCAGCAGCCAAGAAGGAGGTGGGTTAGAAGGAGCAGGCCTAAGATGCCAAGCAACAGTCAGTGGGCAGGAGAAGTAATAATGCATGGGGGTACCACTATCGCCGCACTCGCACACATTGGTTCGTGAAATTTTAAATTTGAAGAGGTAATTTTTAAACGGACCATGCCCGGATAAGAAAGCACTTGTATAAGGAGTGAGGTTAAGTAGTTCTCTGGAAACTTTTGGAATTAGGTTGTAAGTGTGTCTACCTTTTGTGGAGGTGTCCCAGTAGATTTGCCAGTTGGGGAGTATTTTAGATTTGAGTTTTCTGCGAATAAAAGATGGGGGTAACGGAAGAGAGAAGTCTATTGATTGGCGTTTGGTGGCTTCTTTTGCAAGGTTGTCCGCCAGCTCATTGCCTGCGATACCAATGTGTGCAGTGACGTGGCCAAGGGTAACTTTTTTTTTCAATTGGTGAAGTTTAATTTTAATTTCCAGTATGAGAGGGTGTTTTGTCCGTAGGGCAAAAATTGCTTGAAGTCCAGAAAGACTATCACTGAAAATTTTAAAATTTTCCTGCGTGGGGGAGGCAGCAATCCATTCCAAAGCCTTCAGAATTGCAAACAGTTCAGCTTGATATACTGAGTTATCGTCTCCAATTCTGGAGGACCACTCATAGGTCGGCACTCCATTTACCATGGCGCAGAAGGCTGCGGCCACGCCGGTTTCAGTGCGCGACCCATCAGTGTAGATGGTTGGATGCTGCGAGGGTCTGTGACTGTTCTGGGCGATGCATACCTGTAATTGTGATGTCTCCTCCGCGGGGTGCAGGTGCCAACTTGGAACATTTCTCTGTATTATTGTTTTTGGGAAGTGTAGCATAGTAGTTGGTTCATATTCTAGGTGTTGGATTCTGTTTTTCTGGTGCTCGTATTCTAGTGATATTAGGATTGGAGGGATCCCCGTTAGTACTGTGAGTGCGTCCGTTGAGATTGTCCTATACCCTCTCACCATTTGCAGCAAGAACATCCTTTGGATCGAAACCAACTTTTCTTTGACTGCCTTGGTGAGATTTCCTCCCCAGACGCCCACACAGTAAAAGAGGATCCGTTCTATGATTGCGTGGTACCAGATTTTTAACATTGCAGGTTTAATTCCCCAAGACTTAGAAGTTAATTTGCGTGCATTGTGTTGTTACTTAGTTAGTTTTGTCTTGAGGGTGTTGATGTGTTCCGTCCAGCTCCTGTGTTCGTCTATGACAATTCCTAGTAATTTAAGGTGTGTGACATGTGAAACGCTTTTCCCATAAATTCTCATTATGGGTTTGCGCTTAAGCTTCTTGGGTTTTGCGAATGTTAGGGATTGTGTTTTGTCTGTAGAGAGCTGGAGGTGGAGACGTTCCAAAAGTTGACAAAAGACCGGGAGAGCTCGAGTTGCCCAGTTTTCCAGGTCCAAACGCCTGCGGCCCGAGAGTACAAAGCTGAAGTCATCGGCGAAGGCATACAGGACGAATCCCAATTTTTCTAACTCTACTAAAAATATATTTGCAATAATTAGCCAAAGGATTGGCCCAAGGCAGGAGCCCTGATGGCAACCCTTCTGCAATTGGTGTACTGAGGACCCAGAGCCCCAGTTTATAAATATACTCCTATTGCTTAGATAAGATGCGATGACTCCCGCTATGTTGCCCGGGCAGTGAATCTCTATTAGTTGTAACAAAATGTCCCGCCACTCCGCATTATCAAAAGCACCTTTGATATCGAGGGAGACGAGCGAGGTATAGTTGCCTTCCTCTATGCTTTTTGTGCATGTAGAAAGGATGTCAAATAGGGCCTTGTCACATGACCGACCCTCTCTGAATCCATACTGCCTGTGGTGGAGTAGATTGTTGCTTTCCAGGAAGTGAACTAGTCCATTCGTTTAATGTTATCGAATCGCAAAGTCCCGAACGCTTGTATATTAACACATGTTAAAAAAAAACGAATTTTGTAATCAGCGCCTTCGTTTATTGTTATCATTTCCAGATACCATTTCAAATTTTGTTTCTTTTTCTCATTCAAGAAAAAAAAACTATAAAAGCAAACGGGGAATCCCCAAAAGCGGGCCTCTTTTATTGGCAGGTGCATTCTGTCGTAGGTGTTGATTTCCCTCCCCTTTGAGTGGAATGGTAGGGGGGTAGCCAGCTAGAAAAGCGTTCAGTTACCTCCTTATCAGTCAGCAAGGCGCCTGGACTGCTGTAAGCTGTAGGAATTTTTTCTGTTCAGTTTTACTTAAAACTTTAACACAGATATTTCAGCAATGGAAAAAAAACCGCAATGATTTATCTATTAAAGACAAAATTGACATCTTAAAACTCTTTGATAATTTACCCAAGATGAGTCAAAGAAATGCTGCTGCTGAACTAAAAAACTCTCAGCCATTACTCTGTAAAATTATAAAGAATCGCGTCGAGATTGAAAGCAAAGCGAAGTTGAATGAAAATTTTAACTGTAAGCGAAGACGTAGTGGGAAAGATGAAGAAGTCGAAGCTGCTTTGAAACTTTGGTTTGCCAATGTTAGGGAAGAGGATGCACGCATAAACGGTCCTTTAATGCGGCAGAAAGCTGAAGATCTTGCTTCTAAAATGGGCAAAGAAGATTTCGTCACAACTGACGGGTGGTGTAATCGATGGATAAAGAGAGAGAACATTGTGTTCAAACGTACCCATTGTGAAGAAAATGATGCTGATTTTCCAGCCGCAAAGAAATGGATTTCCGAGGAATGGCCGAAAATAATCGCTGATTATTCACCAGAAAACATCTACAATGCTGATGAGACTGGACCTTATTTCCGCGCCTTGCCAGAACACACGTATATATTCAAAAACGAGAGCTCTAAGAGATATAAGGTTTCAAAAGAACGTATAACTGTTCTATGTTGTGCGAGCATGACTGGAAAGAAAAAGAAACTTTTTGTTATAGGAAAAAGCCAAAAACCAAGATGCTTTAAAGATGTCAAGAAATTGCCTTTTGATTATGCTGCAAATCAAACAGCACGGATGACAATGGCTCTATTCAGCGAATGGCTTCTAAAGTGGGACAAAGAATTAGATCACAATATCGTCGTACTCATCGATAACTGCCAATCCCATGATGTAAATGTCACATTAAAGCATATAAAAATCACTTTCTTACCTGCCAATACAACAGCACTTATACAACCATGTGACCAAGGAATAATTCGTGCGATGAAAGCATATTACCGTAGAGAAATGCGCATGAGGGTTTTGGAAAATATGGAAGGTACGGAAAAACTGAGTGCAAACGCTTTAGCAAAGAAGACAAATCTCCTTCAAGCCCTGCATCTTTTGACAATGTCGTGGTATCGAGTGTCCGAAAAAACAATTAAGAAATGTTTCTCGCACGGTGGGTTCGTTAAAGAGGACGAAGGTATGGACGTACCGGAATTCAAGGAAACAGTACTCGTACCATCCGATATGACTGATAATGACTTTGCGGAATGGATGTATATAGATGAGAACGCCCAAGTGGCTACAACAATGACCGATGAAGATGTATCTTGGTCTATCGAAAAAAATTATGAAGATGAAGCCGAAGCTGGAAACCTTGTTGAGAATCCTCCAACTACTACTGAAATGAGAAAAGCTCTCCGTGTTTTGGCACTCGGGGTACAGTACAGGTATGAAAGTTTTATCAATAATTTGCTGAGACAAAAAACAAGGCAGGCAACTTTGGATGACCTTTTTTAATTGACCTTGACCTATTTTAACAATTTGTTGTGTTTAGATAAATCATCGTTGTCTTTTAAATTTGTAGCTGCAAAAAAAAGAAAAAAATGTTACTTAGTATTACTTAGTAGTAAAATTAAAATTTTGTGTTTCCTGTTACTTTTCGTTTATTGTTATCAATCGGTTATTGTTATTAAATAGCATCGGTCCCAAAGTGATGATATTAAGCGGCACCTACTGTATAATAGAATATATTTGTGTGCATTTAGTTATTTATTTATTTGTCTTTATATATGTAAATACACACACACACACACATATATATATATATATATATAGAGAGAGAGAGAGAGAGGAGGGAGAGCGGAAGACAGACAGAGAGAGGAGAGAGACACAGAGAGGGAGGAATAGAGACAGACAGAGGGAGGGGAGAGAGGGGGAGAGTGGGGAGAGAGAGTGGAGAGAGAAACAGAGAGAGAGAGAAAAAATAGTCGTCCAGTGATCATATATACAGACGTCTGTAATGATATAGTAATATGAGAAGCTTCATAGATGTAAACAAGACCAGTGTTACAAATTATTAGAAAAAAGATACATACAAATAATATTTCAAAAAATTACATATATATATTTTGTACATACATTAATTTTCACCGTCGTCCGCCTCGTTCTCGACAAACAGTATATTAAAATTTTGTTACATTGAAACTAGATGCTCTTTCAGTCTCTATGTATATGATATATTATCATCAATGGATTACTATATTTAATCGATTCACTGCTGGATATACATCTTTTCCAGATTTTTCCATTGTTTCCTGTCTATCTTTAGAAGTAGCTTTAGTGTTTTAGTGCTGCTTGCAATGAACGAGACGACGGTGAAAATTAATGTATATAAAAAATATACATTTAATTTTTTCAAATGTTATTTGTATGTTCTTTTTTTCATATACTTAGTAACATTGTACTTTTATACATCTATGGAGCTTCGCATATTACTGTATCATTATAGACGTATTACTGTATCATTATAGACAGTATAGATCTCTGTATATATGATCATTGGACGACTATTCTCTCTCTCTCTCGGTATATATATATATTATATATATATATATATATATATATATATATATACAGGGTGTATCTGAAATGGTTCAACAAACTTAGAGGGATGATAGTACTCATGAAGACGAACAAAAAATGCAATGGAACATGGGGTCGCAAATGACGTTTAACCCTTTCAGGAGCAGTAATATGTTTATGAAACCACTTAATTTTAATTCCAAAACGTCAAAATGGCACCAGAATTTTGCTAAAATCTTTCCATTTAATATGTATGTGATATAAAGGCCTTTTTCTTATTTACAAGCAAATTTTTTTTCTAAATTCCGGTACTAGTCATTTATTTCAACATTTTAGTACTAAAAGTACTTTGCCCCTGAAAGGCTTAAAGGATAAAAATCGAACAATTGTTGTAAAATATTTGTTTTCTCTGTGCAATAAATAATTTTCTGGAGTATTTCTTTCTTGTCTCAGTTTGTCCATTTCCAAACGCATTTTCTCGATTTTCATCCTTTAAGTCTTTCAGGGGCAAAATACTTTTAGTACTAAAATGTTGAAATAAATGACTGGCACCGGAATTTACAAAAAAAAAAATATTTGTAAATAAGAAAAAGGCCATATTTCACTTACATATTAAATGGAAAAGATTTTAGCAAAACTCTGGTGCCATTGTGGCTTTTTGGAATTAAAAGTGAGTGGTTTTCTAAACATACCGCTGCCCCTGAAAGGGTTAAACGTCATTTGCGACCCCATGTTCCATTGCATTTTTTGTTCGTCTTCATGAGTACTATCATCCCTCTAAGTTTGTTGAAGCATTTCAGATACACCCTGTATATATATATATATATATATATATATATATATGCGTTATATATGCATTCATATTATAAATACAAATAAATAAATAAATAAATACACACATATATATATTATAATATATATATGAAAGATAAAATATTATTAAATGAAGGAGTAAAATACAAAAATAAAATCATGAATGTGATACGGAATCATCAAAGGAGCCTCATATGCACTATTCATGCGGACGATATGTTATTTTGTCTATTATTATCGACATGATGCCTGAAAATGATAATAATAAGCTTCTTATAACATATAAAAAACAGGATGATTGAAATAAATAGAGATTTTATACATATATATATATATATATATATATGTGTGTGTGTGTGTGTGTGTGTGTGTGTGTGTGTGGTAATTAATTAAAATTCTTGTAAAAAAGGAAGAACGAAAATGAAATGGGTGTCGCGTCAATTCGTCGCGCACAATTCATCGCGGAACAATTCATCGTGCACAATACATCGCAGCGTCAATTCATTGTGGTGTCTATTCGTCGCGACGTCAATTCGTGGCAACGAAAACGTTTTTGAAGGCTATGTTGATAAAATAAAGATAATTTAGTAAAATTATTTATTGATAATTTGGGTACTTTTCGGTTAGCCGGACACCAGTGATAAGTCGCCAAAAATTGATTCGTTTGGCGCTATTTGAATTTTAACCTTTTCGTGTCTTTTACATGGTTTACATTAATAAATGAAAATTTATAGTTTTTTTTTCTGAGATGACAACAACTCAAAGTCATAGTTTTCTGTTTTTAAAAGAAATAAAAATGTTCCATGTGTGAAAAAATTGCTATGAAGTTGCAAAATATTTTGAAGTTTTTTAATCGTGATATTTATAATATACGCAAGCTGGAATAGTTGAAATTATTGTATAAATTGTGAATAATGAATGAATAATCTCAAATTACTGAAAGGCTGTAGGGTAGCGCAAAATGGCGTAATAAGAAGAATCATGGTACTGCCCGCCATCATTTGGAGTCTTATTTAGCAGAGTTTATGTGGAGAAGAACAGCTAAGACTCAATTTTTTTCAGATTTTAAGTGATATAAAAAATTTGGGGGATCTTTAATAACGTCAGTTACTGTTTCATTATGCAATAAATTATTTGTAGTTTATTATGTTTTATTTGAATACTTCTGTTACTATATTTTGGTACTTTCAACAACGTAAGTTACTATTTCATACTTACATTAAATAAATTCTTTGTACTTTATGTCATGTTTTATTTAAATATATATTTAAATATATTTTAGGTATTTTTAAGTAAGTTGTTTAAGTTATATCTGTAATTGCAATGTTAAAATAGTGGGTATTTGTTATTGGCGAGAAAAAAAGGGTTGGTGAGATGCAAAAAAGGTTGGCTATCCCTTGCGTCCAACTAACCGAAAAGTACCATAATTTGTTTTTTAGATATAATCGCCATGTAAATTGCTATTTATAATTATCTATATCTAAAAAAATAATTATCATTAAACATTTTTACTACATTTTCTTTATTTTATCATCATAGCCTTCAAAAACATTTTCATTGCGATGAATTGACGTGGCGACGAAGTGACATCACGATGAATTGACGCTGTGATGAGCTGTCGCCCCGACGAATTGACACTGCGATGAATTGTGCGCGACGAATTGACGCAGAACAACGAAAATGGTGTTTCCCTTGTTATATTTTGCCTAATTCTAGTTTGGATTAATTTACTGTTACATTGCAATGAATTGACGTCGCGACGAAGTGTCATCACGATGAATTGACGCTGTGATGAGTTGTCGCCCCGACGAATTGACACTGCGATGAATTGTGCGCGACGAATTGATGCAGAACAACGAAAATGGTGTTTCCCTTGTTATATTTTGCCTAATTCTAGTTTGGATTAATTTACTGTTACATTGCATAAGTCTGAAAAGATATTTCATTAAAAAAACATAATTAATATTTAATTCTTTTGTAATCCATCATCGGAATTTAAATATAAAATAATATTTATTAATCTCCCCTGTAAACCCTGTAATTTTTTATGAATATTTGAAAATTATTTTTAAAATAATATAATTTTTAAAAGCTTTTAATCTGTTATTTAATTTGAATGATTACGATTAAGTGTACTTCAAACACTTTAAATATCCATTTTTCTCAATGCAGAAAATTGCTGATTGTGTAAAAATGATTCATGTTAAATGTGCTTTAAAATATTTAACCAGGCAAAGGATTTTCTTAATTTTATTAAATTTTACAAGCATATGTTTTAAGTAAAATAAAAATCAACTAGTATTTTATGTAAAATAAATTCATTTTGCTTTGTTTACTCATATAAACAAATAATTATAGCTTATAATTTATTTTGTCGGATCAAGCGAATAATAAATTGCAATTTTGAAATCTAGCAAAATAAAAATGGTACTTGAACATGATAAAATGCAAACAAAACAGAAACAGAAAAATTCATAGCCAAACAAATGATATTTATTTATCCAATTACCTAAGAACAAGCATTCTTCCTTAAAATTAAGATTTTTTTTATATAAAGTAGTGATAAAAATGGAATTGTTAAGAGTATATATTTGGCAAAGATTGTAAGATTGCATTTTTATTTCATTTCCTTGTTTTGAAAATTGTTTGAACATTGTTTTGAACATTCGAAGTATAATAAAATTTTAAAAGAATTTAAATCTAAAAAACTTATGTTTTTCTAAAATAGAATTTATACGTTATTTCAGCTTATATAGCTCGATTTTCACTAAACAGTGATTTTTTTTTTCTGTAGCTAAATCTGTATTTCTACAGAAAAAAAAATAATAATACAACCAGCGTTTGCGCGGAAGATAGCTCCATATAAGGTCAGCTTTTGTTAATTTAAAGACTACCTATTTGACAAGAACATAACGATGATCTATTCCATAAGGTAAAATATAAAGAAGTTTATAATTATAAATTTAAAATAACAACTTAAAGAAGTTGTGTAGAAGAAAAGCCACTAAGAAAACGGGTGACACACTGAGGTAGGATTCGTTATTATATCCCGGTTATATACCTATACTTAAAAAAAAAAGAAAGTTTTGCTCTGTATGTGCGTGTATGTGTCTGTCTGCGATCGCTAAGAAAATCTTCCGTGCGTAGAGATCTGAAAATTTGTATGAGGATAGTCCAAGGCACGCCCTGATGCAGCTGAAGCCCAGAATTTTTATTTTTTTAATAATTAACCGAGCTATTAATTCAAACCCACAATTAATAGGGTGTGACTAAAACACTTTGCACGGTACGTGCCAGAAACGAGATTTCGAATACGGCACGCTGAGAAGATAACAATGTGTGAGATTGGCTTTTTTTCATCTTTTATTTTCTAAACGTGCGTCGCCCGACAGTTCAAAATACCAAAAAACTGTTTACACCAAATTAAATATTGCACTTTTACGTCTAGAACGCCGTAATCAGTTAAAAAAAATATTTTTGTTAACCCTTTCAAAATAGGTTTTCAAAAAATTCCATTTCATAGTTTTTTTCATAATACATTCTAAACTCGCATTGGGCTCAATTTTAGAGATACCAAACAACTACAAATACCCATTTAAAGCCGAGACCTTTTCTTCTACAATTGAGTAATCCGTTTTAAAAAATAGAAATTTAACCCCTCCAAAAATTTTCGCGACCGGAGACACTCTATTTTCCTAAGTTAAAAGTAGCTGAACGTCTGTATTTTAACACAATCTTTTTTTCAAATTTTTCGTATACTGAATTTACATAATCTATAGTAATTTCGAACTATTTGGACGATTAGAAGCATTTAAAAATAAAAATATTTTTTCAAAATTTTGCTCAGAAATTTAACACGGCTTTTGCTGATGTTTTTACATCTAAATATCTATATATTTCAACAAAAATTATACGCAGGCTTCCTAAACGTTATATCTACAACTGATATACATCTCAGTTCGGAAGATAAGAAATATTTTTTTATGTTAAATAACCAAACGCGAAAACAAAAGCGTGAAGCCTGTGCCTCTTGAAAATGCGTACTAAAATCCTTTAATCCTCAGTTTTACACCTAACATTTATATATATATATTTATAATACACACAATGTCTGATTTTTTTCATATACTAAAAGCAGTGGTCAATATTTTTCAGTGGCCGAATAATTAATATGTAGACTTCTCAACGAGAGAACTTCAGTACAATATTCAGACATTGAAACATTTCCGTGTCTGTGCCATATACTAAGTACTCGTAAAAGACTTGTATGGAAAGTCCTCTCGCTGGATTAGTACTCGGTGGGGGAGTGAGGGGTGGGTTACGGTGCGCAGACGTTATACTGTTTCACTAAAATTCAAAACTGTAGGAAACCCTACTTTTCCTTCGTTGGAGATATGCCAGCATTTAAATCTTCGAGTTAGGACTAGCGCTTGATGATCGCAGAGTAAACGGGGAAACTGCTAGGACATTTATGTTACAAGGTGTTCTTTCCACAACCCCAAAACATTAGTATTTAAGCCATGTTCAAGTATTTTTCTCTTTAAATGAGAAGACATTGAGAGGGAATCCTCTGTGTGAAACACCAAAATCCAAGTCCCTTGGTTAAAGTTTGGATAGGGACTTTCAACAAAATTAATTATTTCTTAGCATTTATAGCTTAGGAAAATTATGATAAGGAATACAGTTGGTTAACAGCGTTCCAAAAATACCAAAAATAAAATTCCTTCTTATTTGAAATATTCCTCAGATAATTAATAAAGTTTTTGTTTTCATTATATTTCATAAATTGCACTTGTGTGACGGCTAAGTTTCCATTAATTTTAGAAATGATGTCTGTCTTAGCAACAATGTCCAAAAACATCCCATGTAAATATGCGGCTAAAATTGTGAAGGTTAACGAACTTGCAAACTTTGGAGGAAAATGCAGTACATTAACATTGTTCCAAATGTAAGAAAAATGAATCTTCTATATATTTGGACTATTTCCCAGTCAATTAACACAGTAACTTTGCTAGTACATTTCAAAATTCGAAAATGCGCGAAGGACAAGTTTCTTTCATCTTCAGTAATGATGCCTGCTTCGTTAACAATATCTGAAAATATCTAATGCATATATTTAAATGAAATTGTCATTATCTGACGTTGAAATTGAAATTGTCACTAATGTTTCTGGCGTTAGCTGAAATTGTCATAGTTCGTAAACTATTGCAAGCTACGGAAGAGAACGCAGTAGGTTAATAGTGTTCCAAACATAGCAAAAATGAAACTTCTATTTATTTGAACTATTCCCCAGACAGTTAATGCAATTTCTTTGCTAGTGCATTTCATAAATCGCAACTGCGTTACGGCCAAGTTTCCATTATCTGTAGGAATGATATCTGCCTTATCAGCAATATCCAAAAATATCTCATGTATATTTGAAGCCGAAAATGTCATGATTAAGGAGCTTAAGAAGCCGCTTATGCAAATCACATATACAGCATATTGTTCCATAGCCTTAAAGATGTGGGGCGTTAAAAGTATTGTAATTGTAAAATACATCATAGAAGCATTGTAGAAAACGTTGAGGAAAAAGAAAAAACACAGTTGCTTGTCCGAATGTTTTACTAGAGTTCTTACTAAAATGAATTCTTTTTGTAATAGAATGTAATCTGGCATATTCAACGGTTTAATTTTCTTCGAAAACTGTTGTACAATGGATTTGAGCTGGATGCATACTAATGAATAAAATATTGAAAAAGTATTCAAGGGAAAGACAAAACACAACGTTAGAGATAAAACAAAAAAGATTGTCATTATCCAACCCATTGTTTCTGGTATTCCCGGGTATGAAGCAGTATTTATTGTTGCCAAAATTGAAATCATAATTACTGTAAAATACATGAATGTACTCACTGACACCCATCCATACATAAAATAATGAACGTTTTTGCCTCTGATATCGCTATCTGTTTTTTCGTACAATTTATTAATTTTTTTGGCTAAATTTTGAAGGCGGTTTAAATGTATTACAAGACATATTCTGTTAATACCAGACACTACTGTCATACATATATTTGGGACAGTAAAATCCGAATCTTGAGTATCAAGCATAGATCTATTAACAAAGACTTGAAGCATGTACATACAGAAATTCAAAAGTAGAAAACAAATTAATCTGATTCCTTCAATACTGATGATTGTTGAGTATTTTGGCAAAGAACATATCCCGCTTATTTTAAAAAGTACAAAAACACTCTGATAAAGTATTGTATGGGGATTCTTAGTACTTTTTCTTGGTTTCATTTTTAAAACGTGGTATTTTTAATATTTATTGAGATTTAAGAGATGCTTCAAAATAGGATACAGAGTTAATTTTTTTGTTCAAATTTGAGCCATTCTATACTGTAAAAAATAGAAGAACCAACATATGAATCTTCTTTTCTTCTAAAAAATATTCTTCATTCTTCAGTTTTGAAAGAGACGTAAGTTTCACATAAATACAGAGCTGTTCAAGAGCCAATCAAAACAGATAGTTATATACATTGTCAATATGTTGATTTAGAGAGCGAAGGTATCCACGTGGTTGCCTAGTGATCAGTAGGCTAGATGCCACTCAAGAAGTGTCTGGCTCGATTCCCAAGTATTATTTGGTAATGTCTATTGTGTGTTGTATCCCTTTTTAAACTAAAACATATATGCATATATAGTTCAACATTAAACAAAAATAACCATAGAGACTTCATGGTTGCGCATTTTACCTGTTTATTTGTTCAATATTTTATCAGTCCTTGCTCCAATATTTCTCTATTTTGTGGTTCAATATTTTACAAGCTTATGGCTGAAACTACGAAATTTATTCTTTAACCAAAGCACCAAATGTTGGAACAAAATTTCACCATCTTATGATTGCAACATTGAAAAACAATAACCATAGATTCTTCATGGTTGCACAATTTACCTGTTTATTTGTTCAATATTTTACCAGTTCTTTTTCCAACATTTCTCTATTTCTCGTCTCAATAATTTACTAGCTTAAGGTTGAAACTTCGAAATTTATTCTTTAACCACAGCACCAAATGTTGGAACAAAATTTCTCCATCTTATAATTGCAAACCCTACAATACCAAAAGTTGGTTAACCATTATTAATTGAGCAGGACAGGATAGGACACATATATTCCGACTTGTACGATGCTCAGTCTTGTCTCAGTTTCTCAAATGATATTTTATAAAACATGTTATGAAAATGCAAAAGAACAATAGGCGTATCCATCATAGGAACCTTTCTGAAATGTTGCACTTTTGAAAAAAAAAAGAGAAAAAAGGATTATATATATATAAACTGTTATTTCCTATAAGAATAAACTTACCTCATTAGTCAATGAAACTTTTCGAATTATGAAATATGTTTGTACAAGATGATTTGTCGTCTTTGAAATGTACTTGTGTAAATAGAAAAAGTTATTATCGTAAAAGCTTTTCATATCACAATTGTTTACATCAGTGTCAATAAAATGACTGATTCTATTGATTTTGTAACCTCATTTATTTTTCACCATGTCAAATATTTTAAGATGGATCTATTCACTTTTCCACTTTTTTTCTTCATTTATACAAGGTATCTTCTCTTATACATCGATCAATATCTGATTCCTAAAACGTTAACTTTAAAGGACTAGCTCGAGTCAGGGTCAGGTTTAGGCAAGGGCTATAAAGATCCAGGTACAGGCGGCAAAAACTTGGCCAGATATAAAAATTTTGAGAATAGATGTTTTTAATTTGAAAATCTGGCAAATTTTTAAATACAGAATCGATAAGCATTTGTCATCACAAACAGAGCAAAAACTAGCTATCGGAATAGTGTTTCATAGAAAATACCGATTGTCATTCATGATTTGTCGTCACATGGCCACAACGAAATGAAATGTTTGGCTGCCTAAATATAGAAAACTTTATAATATTACTTAGATCATACTTTGATACTTTTAAAAGCATCTCTTAGATCTTAATAGAATCTCTTGACTAAATTAGGATGTCTTATTTGTCTTTTAATCCGTAGTATGTCAGGAGCTAACAAACTAAAGGAAATCAGTTATTGATTTTAAAGAAATTAAGGTAAATTTCAAAGTTTTAAATTCTTCTTATTCTTCAATCTTCCTTTTTACATACCCATCATACGTAGTATAGGGTAAGTCTTGTAATCGTTTTGAAAATCGAAAACTTTTTTTTGACTTATTTACACGTTTCAGACACCGGAGATTCCGAAAAACATCTTTTTAGAAAAAAAATTAAAAGTCCGTCTGTCTGTGTGTGTGTGTCTGTAAACGCTCTATCTCCCGAACAAATTCAGTCAGAGACTTGAAATTTGGTATGTACTTAGTATGTAATAATGGGAAGAAGCTTATTGAATTTCAGTAACCTCGATTATCCGGAACTATTTTTCTCGGACTCTCGAAATATTCGTTCTGATAAAACGTATATAAAAATTTTCGAAATCGTTTATGTTAAGGAGTTTAAAGGACAATAAAAAAACATACGTTTTGCATAAAGAATAATGTGGATCAGATAATGAGTTGCCGAGATATTTCTAATCATATTTTCAATACTCTTCTATTTTTCATTACCCTGTATTTCATCCAAATTTCAATTCAAAAATACATTTTAATTGGAAATGAGACGCTTAATCTGATGCAATAAACCGTTAGTTAATATGATTAATATTTTTGGAGTTATAAGGATGTTTCTTTTACGCAATTCAGTAATAAAATATTTACAATTGATGACTTCATCAAGCCACGATTTTATTCGAATTGCAATGCATTTTATATGTAGTTTACACATGTTTTATTTTCATATTTTATATTATGCACTTCCATGATGGGTAAGTATTACGGTGGCCCTCAACGACTAGTTTTAGTATCGAAGAATAATGATCAAAAGATGTTTGAGGTAATGTGTATAAAAAAGTGCAATCATGAAGAAAATGTTTGAAATCCTAAAATATTGTCAAAGAACTAGACTTTGTTGTTTAAAACTATTTCCTACATACATTCAAAACTGTTGTTGAAAGTGAAAATTTAATAATACTGGTATGTTTTGTAGCTATTGGCTTGTAAAATGCACGTTTCCAAAAATGAAGCAACAAAGTGAAAAAAGCTGTTAACTTGAAAACTATCTATTTCAAATTAATGACACTTTCACAGATCTTGGGGTATGATTCAAGTCACCAGTCTAGGTATCGTCGCTACCATGTCAAACTATCGAATATAAAAAAATGCATTTTTCATTACTTTTAAAAATGAGCCGATTGTCACTACTAAATTTTCTTAGAATTCTTCGCCTAGTAAAAATATTAATGAAATTTCTTTCAAAAACATGTTTGCCACTTTGGCTTTCTTAGATTCAGAAATGCCAAATTCATACCGGAAATTTTGAAAAAAAAATTACTTTATGTAATGACGAAATGTCTGTCATTAATTGAAGCAAAAAATTCTGTTTGAAATTTCTGGTACGGATTCGAAATGTCTGAAAACAAAAGACGGTAAAACTGGCTACCCTGGTGAAAAATACAATTAAAATTTAGTGTTGACAATTTTTAAAAATAATGTAAAATGCACTTTTTCACGTTCGATAGTTTGACATGGTAGAGACGATATGTACAAAGAAAATGCTCAAGAAATAATTAAAGAATACAGAATAACACACAGGTCGGATTTCTGACGGAACACAGTTCAATAATTGAGGTTTATCAATACGTAATGTAATTATTTTTTCTGGTAACACACACCCGATTCATGCTTTGAATAAAATCATCTATGCAGGTTTTAGGCATCTTTGACAACTCATGCTGTATACATGCTTTAATATCGTAGAGGTTCCAAAGAGGATCAGGGAGTGAATGTAAACGCCTCTCTAATGTCCACGTACATGTTCGATGGGACTCAAGTCTGGTGATCATGATGGGCATGCCATACGAAGGCATTTTCTGCATCTGCAAGCAAGACGCCATAGATCAATCAATGACTGTACATCAGCTTGCTTCCGACCTTGTCTCGGCAACAAGAAGAGCTCAATCACAGTAAATTGTTTACAGACGGATACATTCATTTCAGCTGTACGCAAGGTGACATAGGGCTTGAGTTCAATTAAAAGCCGCATACAAAAGAAGCCACTTAAATCAGGCTCGTAATCGCCTCAACTGAGTACAACAACAATGATGTGCGCTATTTACCGATGAATAATAATTTAGCCTAAAGACCAATTCATGTCGATTTCTGATCAGAAAGATCCGTGTAACTCAGTATCAGGACAGAAATATCCGCGAATTGCACATGTACAGAAACAGTGGTTTGAAGGTTTGAGCAGGGATTGTTGTTGGCCATGTTCTCCACATTTCTCCTCGTGTACTGTGACTTGAGTGAAGTATAGAGATGACACCCTTGCGTTTGCTCAATTTTTTGCAGTCATAGATCCTTATTTCATTTTAATGGACATTATGGCCCAGTTCATGGAGGGAATTTCGTCAGCCAAAGAATCTGAAACAATGCTTCGTACAGATTGATCAAGACAATCAACCTGCTTGAATACGATTGAATATTATATAAGACATGCTATGTGGACGTTTACATATGTTCCGTGAACCTGCTCGAAAACTTTCAGAGCTATGAGCGTTTCTCCTACATTAGGAGGGTACATATACTACAAACGTTTACAGACGATCTTATTTTTGCCAAGAATCGACGTTATCGGGCGTGATTTACCATTATATCATTGAACTTTTTTGAGGTCAAAATGCTATTTTTGGCAGGACTTTTTTTTAGGTGCGTTCGTAATTATTTAAATACGTAGCACCTATTTTCGTCGTCTGGTCCGTTCGTCTGTCTGTCCGTCCGCCCGTCTGTATGTCCGTCCGTCCGTCTGTCTGTCTGCCCGTCCGTCTGTCCGCATATAACAACGCAAAAACTACCCAAACAAATGTTTTGAAATTTAAGATGCATTATCATAGCAGAATTTTGTCTAGACATTTCAAATTTTTTTAAATTCGAATTAAAACTTTAGAAAATATTAATAAAAATATTTATTAAGAAATTTGAATTAAAAAAATCGATGCTTTCTCGTTATAGGATCTTCCGAGGTTTAATCTTCAAGCGATCGAGATACTTATTTTATGACAGAAATTAATCTGCAGACGATATAATTCATTTCACAGAATTAAAAATCATCAAGATCTGAATATTTATATAACTAGCTATAGTACGACACGTTTGACGAACAATTTCCAACTTGTTTTTTTGGGAGTATTGACCATCGATCCTGGGAACCTGAGGTGCCCATCTTCCCCTAGAGATTGGAAAATACGATAAATTTTTATTGGGGCGCTGTAAATTTCCTATATCGAGTTCTCTTTCTCCAAGCTTAACTTGGTGCCTTTCAGTCTACAATCGTAAATTTTACATCAAATTGTAGTTTGCTGAAGTCCCTTGTCTGCAGTATGTGTAGTATTTTTAATGGCCTTAGTTACTACACTAATTTGTAGATTTGAGGAGGGGGGGGGGAGTAAATATGCGGACTTCATGTCAGCAAAAAGAATGTAATTTCAAAGGCTTTTATTCATTATTAATCATGAATAATATTGATTAGGTATATATAAAAATAAATAAATTCCGAATTTTCTAAATACAATACATATGCATAGATTAATTACTTTGCTGAAGTCCCTTATCAGCAGTATGTGTGGTCTTTTTAATGGTCTTAGTTACTGCACTAATTTGTAGAATGGGGGGGGGGAAGTAAGTATGCGGATTTCATACCAGCAAAAGGAATGTGATTTTAAAGGCATTTATTCATTATTAATCATGAATAATATTCATTAGGTATATATAAAAATAAATAAATTCCGAATTTTCTAAATACAATACATATGTATATATTAATTACTTAAAAAATATATAGTCACTGTTAAATTTTATAGAATTTTATTGGATATTTCATTTGAAATTAAATTTAAATAAATCTTCTGTGAAATAAACAATTTTTGTTTTGTTTACTTTTTTACAAATATTTATAGCTTACAATTAGTTTTCCAAGTTACACAAATACAAATAAAAAAATAAGTAAATCAGCAAACATGAACTTTGTTATTTCAAACGAATATTAAATTACAATTTTGAAATATTGTAAAACAACAAATGCTACTCCAAGATAATAAAACGCAAACAAAATAAAAAAAAAACTTTTATAACCAAACAAAGGATATTTATTTATCCAATTAGAGAGTTTTTGATTTCAAAAACTTTTGTGTTTTCCAAGAACAAGCATTTTTCCTTAAAATTAAAGCTCGTTTTTCCTTGAGAAGTTGTAAAAATAAGAATTGTTGAGAATATGTGTTCTGTAGTGTTTTCAAGATTGTACTTTTTTCCTTCATTTCTCATGGCACACGAGATATATGTAAATTTCATTATTTTGTAAGTGCATATGTGTGTTATAAGGCTGATAATAATAGAAAATGCAAATTGCAGATTTTCATAAGTTTATGAATATGTTTTTTTTTTCTTGTTATATTCTGTGTAATGTTAGTTGTATCTAATTTAAAGTTATAATATAATTGAAAAAGCAAAAGATGTATATTTATTCAGTTAGAGAGTTTATGATTATGACTTTTTTTTCCGAGAAAATGCATTGCTTCTAAAAATTAGAGTTTTTCTTTATAAAGTACCGTCGTTAGTAAAGTCTTTATAAAAAATTGGAATTGTCAGCATTGCATATTCAGCAGTGTTTTTGGGTGTTAACTTTTTCATTCATACATTTTGGACCATGGGACTTATTGAAGTTTGAGTATTTTGTAAGTAGTTAATTGTGTTTTAATTTTGGTAATTGATAAGGCATTTTTTTACAAACATGTAAATATTATAGGTCTCTTCTTACATTTCGGCGAATGTTAGCTTGTATTAATATAGAATTATGAGACCTAATTATCATTTCCCTTTCGTTCAAAAACGCACGGTAGATGGCAGCACTAAAGGATCAACAGTGATGTTGACGACACAGACATAGGTTGGCGCTTGCTACGGCCTAGAAGCCCAGAAGATGGTAAGACAAGGGAATTAGGCGTTGTTATTTAAAGCCTAGTCGCTTAATGCTACGGATGATTGTTAATAATTTAAGACATCAATTTGTTTCTACTGTAAATATTTTCTTCAACAGTATATAGTATTTTCCTTTCAATATAATTGATTCAACATAATTCCTTTCAATATTCTTTGGAAATCAAGCTGACATTTATTTTTTTAGTCGACTGTTAATTTCGATATCCTTAGAATTACAATGCATTATTCTGACGAAAGAAAAGATAAAAAGAAAACATATTGTCTTTCCATCTATTAATGTGACATATTTTCTGTTTTTTTTTTTTTTTTTTAAATAGAAAATGATGTTGGTTAACGACTTGACGTGTTTCATGCAATATTCCTAACAGTTCGCTTGTCCATTCAAATTTCCTGGTACATATGAAGTATATTGAAATATTATTTTTTTTCTAAGTAGTAATTTATGAAATATTTTCTGTAAATTATCATAACAATTAAAATTGGTACTTTTATGTTAGCCGGGCGCAGGTGATAAATAGCCAAATATTGTTGTTCCCATCGCCATCATTCGTATTGCATTCATTTCATATAAAATATACAGCTTTCATTCATTTCAGTTAAAATACATAACTTTTATTTAAAATACATTTAAAGTAGATACATTTACAATACATTTATTGCGTACAGTTAAAATTCATACCTGTCATTCATTTAAAAAATAATAATAAGAAGAAGAAGAAATAATATCATCAACTAAAATATTTTATTTCAACATCAAATGATTGTTTCTAATTTACACACGCGAAAAATAAATGCTACTTTTAGCGAGGAAAAAAAACAAAAAAAAAGAGATTTGCGCTCGGCTAACATAGCAGTAACTGACAATTTTATAACGAGTATGTTAATATATATTTTCTCCACTTACATTCAACTTTACCCACTTGTTACAAGAATATTTTTTGAGAATCTGCATTTCAAGCATAAAACACTTTCCTTTGTCATCTGGTTTTAATGCATGTGGAAATTTTGGTCAGTTATTGTTAAATTATTGGTTGTTTTTTTCCCGGCAGGAAACAAATGTCAGTAGGAATTTCCGCACTTGATACGGAAGTTCATAAGGAAACACCAACTCTAAAAATTATACTTTATGCAGAAAACAAAGACTACGTATAATAGTAGAGATTTACTAGAAGAATGAATTGTTGTTACTTTTATGTATCAGGCACTAGCTGTTTAACCCGTTCTACGCACGGGGGTTCATGAATTTAATTCTAAAACCAAACATAAAAATAAAAACCGCACAACCAAACTAAAGTTTATGAATATAAAAATCCGTTATGTCTAAAAAAATCACACCCAGAAAAAGGAATTGATTAAAACTACAAAACATGTTTTGTTGAGTACATTTTGATTGTTTTAGCAAAATTCAAGTAAAATTGAACCCTTTTACTTGAATTAACAAAACATTTTTTTTTTTTTTTTTTTTTTTTTTTTTTTGGAATTGCAAAAAAAAAAAAAAAAAAAAAAAAAAAAATTGTTGATTCAAACAAAATTTTTATTGACCTATATTTAAACAAAAAGTTTTGTTGGGTCAACCAAATTTTTGCTGATTCAACAAAACTTTTTTCTGGGTGCAGTATTTACACAACCAATATGAAACAAGTATGTACACAAAAAATTAGTTATGATGCAGTTTTTATCAGTGCATTTTTTTTAATAAAATTTAATTTATAATGTTGCTATAGCAGCAGACCATAAAACGATATCTTTGGAATAAGGGAATAAATAGAATAAAAAGTTTTGTTGATGTTTGTGATAAAATGTTTTTTTTTTTAAAGGTAATAATTAAACGCAATTAAATATTCTCTAATTATTTGCATGCAAGGTAAAAGAATTATAGTAATGCCCTCTACAGCTTTTTAGTATTGCAGCGTCACGTATGTAATATGTATATCTCACATTGCAGTTAAAATTTAGAACTGGTTAGATCTCGCGCGATTACGGGTTGAACATAAAAAAGGAATTTCGCGAATTTTTTCGCGATTTCATTCATTAAAAATCTAAATTCATACTAAATTGGGTTAAAGGTATATATATATATATATATATATATAAACTTATTGCAAAAATTAACCATTGAAACAGAAGCTATATATATATAATACAATTTTATAAATAATTTACGCATAATTTTTATATTTTAAAAACCGATATAATTTTTAAAAGATTTTGAGTAATTTCTAACAATATGAAAAAATCTTTTTTTTTTTTTATTTATATATTGTGCTTCCGGAATATTCTGCTGAACTTTTTATAACACTGAATCAGCAAAAAGTACAAAATTAACTTTAAGTATTTTCAATTATTAAATTTTGAAAATTCCTAAAGACTTATAAAACTAATTTTGGCAATATTTAAAATTTTATTTCATTTGCAAAATACAAAACAGAACTGTATTTTTTAAATTTCTACAGAAAATCTTCCACCGTTTCTCCTAAATTTGCTTTTCAGCAAATACTCTGGCAAAATTACGATAAAATGTTAACTGTCAGAGCATGATAATTGATGAGATGGAATTAGAAGAGACATAACCTTCAGGTACCAGTGCTTCTTTTTGCAAAATAATCATTTTCTATAGCTCTGTATTCGCTTTTTTTCTTTCCACATGATTTTATTTTCATAATTTGAATGCTATGCGCATTTATGATGCTTCAGGAAAACAATGTTGAACTTTATGTAACACCGAATCAGCGGAAAACATTTAAACTTAACTTTAAATTTTTTGATTTATATCAGATAAAATCGAGTTATTCTAACTAATCAGGATCTAACTAATCAGTAACTCAATTTTACCCATCTTGATCCGATATAGATCCGACCCACAGTTCGGGTCGACGCTAAATTTTTTCAGTGTGTGTCGGGCTGGGATCAGGCGTACTTCAAACGTTTCTGCTTCGGGTAGATTTCGGGTTGAGTTTGACTCTTTTGGGTAGGATTTGGGTTGACCCGGCTTTTCACAAGACAGTCGTGAATATTTTTAATTAAGAGAAACTATTTTTTTAATACTAATAAGCATATATGTGATCATTTTCATACAAAAAATATGTAATTTATATTAGATATATTAGTGTAGACTACTTTTCCATAATTGTATGAAAATATAGATTAATTTTTCTCACTTTGGATACATGCCAGGTTCTATTTCTTCTTAGTTTCGGGTTAAAGTATATCGGGTTTCGTGTTGACTTAAAGCAGAATTTTCTGGGTTGGGTTGTACCCAAATTTTCTTATACTGAACCACGGACAGTCATTTATTTTCAATAAATAAATTTATATAAACCTTAGTGATTTCATTTCTAAGTATTTTATTTATTTATTCAAAACATTTGTGACTATATTTTATGTCAGTTTAAATAATTTCTGAATTTTCAGAAATCTTATGTCGTGATGAAAATTATAATTTTAATTTAATTTGACAATTGATAAAAGGGAAATTTGTAACAGTTTCTTTTTGTGTTCATATAAAAGTGTTTTAATGCTTTTATTAAACTACATACAAAGTTAATTATTTAAAGTTCCGTAACTTGTACAGTTTTATAATAAATTAAAATAAATAGTACTTATTCATCTAATGTTTATGTCTAAATCAAATTTCAATTCAGTTAATGGAAACACTTATCAGATTAAAGGGAATTTTATGTCTTTCAGCCTTTTATAGTTTGTTTGCTCTAATGTATTTAAACCGATTCATTAGTGAAGAAGTTGCATCAATAATATTTAAGTACTATTACGTTAAGCCGCTTTATCTCTCATACAAAATTTTATTACATTTCGGAAAATTAAATTTTCTATATCTTTTGCTTGTAAAAAATGTATAGAAAATGTAAAGTGGCTAGAATAATTTGAAAAGCACGCTACATTTTAACCCCCTTTTCACAAATGTAAATCAAATTAATATGGATATAAATATAATTACTTTTAACTTTGATGTTAACCTGTTTGAAAGTAAATTTTAAATGCTGTTAATACGTATGTCGTCTCAGCCATTAACTGTTTTCATAAACAGTATAGTTAATTATTTAATTGCATTCTGAAAGCTTCTAATGAATTCTTAAAAAAACAAAAAAAATTGTATTTTAAAGATCAGTTATCAATAAATATACAGGGTTTCAAATAACTAAACATATTACGTCTGAATCAGAATTTAAAAATAAAAATACATTTAAAATTAGGCATTTAATAAAACTATAAAAAACAAATTAATATCACATAATAAAATAAATTACAGGAGATTTTTCAAGCCCTATAGAAACGCCTCATCCGTTCAAATGTCAATCGAAATCCAAAATGACTGTTTACACACGTTCACCTTCAAAATATACCTTTAAAATATTAAGTCACAAAGGAGTATACGGTAGTTGATGCAACTAATTAAATCAGAAAATCCCCCATCTATTTTTAAAGGTACCATGAATATGGAAAAGAGCAAGAGAAAAGCCAATTAAAAATCCAGGCATTATTAGTTATCTTTCTCTGATTCTTATATAATTCCTTATAATTTTACAATATCTAAATCTGTAGTTAAAAATATCTCTGCAGGGCAACTTTTGCTCCTCATTGGAATATATTCCTGTAAAATTTCGAAAGTCCAATAATCCTAATCTACAACACAACAATCAATATGACAATGTTTATGCATAATAAGGTGTTTTTTCAGATACTTTTCGTCATTGAAATAAATAAGCAACTCTATTGCTTAACAAATAAGCATTTAGACTGAAAGTAGATCTACAGCTGTTAAAAAAATGGCACTGTGGAATAAAAATACAATAAATATATGAGTTTAAAGGTATTTTTTCTACTTATTTTATTTATTTTTTTAATTTTATGATCCACCACGTTTTAATTTCTTTTTAAAATATCAAATAACTACCATTTTGTTCCAGATGTGAAGTCTTAAAAACATTATTTATGTTGATTAGTAAACATAATTTATGTTGACTTTTAGATTATTCTAATCAAATAAAAGTGACATATTAATTAACAAATTTCCTCAAAAATATTTACTAATAAAATCACTTTTCGAAATATTCTTCGAAACGAAACTTAAATTAAATCACTTTCTATGGACAGTATAAATATTAAATAGAATAAATAGAAATGCTAAAATAGAATATCAAAGAAAAAAATGTATTCCATACTTAATCTTGGGGAAATAGTATGAAATTTCAAGCTCATGAAAGAAATTTAAATGATCATATTTATAAAGCAAAAAATACGCAAATTGTAAATATCAGATGTAGTTAGTTCTACTATAAAATATGATAAAGAGTTTATTAATTGTATATATGCTTTGCTTAATTAATGCATTACTTTTCTTTAAATGTTACGTGAACGAAGTCACGGGTAACAGCTAGTAATGTATATTAATCATATCAATTCTAAAAATATATATGTAAACTGGAAAATGTAATAATAATGTATGAAACTTTAAAGCATGTCTCTTATTCTGAATAGGATGATAGTTTCTGCGAAATATTAAAAATGTATTTATCCCATTAATGTATGAATAAAAATATCCCAACGTGGCACAAACAACTTTTTCTATACTCGCTGATGTGAAATAACTTTCAATATTTTATTCGTGAATTAAACAATTACTTAAAAAAATTACCTAAATCAAACAACAGCAGGATTAAAAAAAAGAAAAACACATTTAAGCGGAAAACTAATCTTTATTTATCCTGAAAGGAAATCGTAAAGTGGTTTTTGCCTCACAGAAAAATTGGTTAATTTTTTTTCTTCATTTTTCGGAAAAAGGCATATTTTTTCCGAAAAAACCGTATCTATTCATAATTTTTTTTCAAAAAACTGCGTTAAATATTTTATTTCAAAATTGAATAATTACTTAAATGAAGAAATTTAAATAATATTTTAATGTATAACTAAATGAAACAATAACTGAACTAAACAAAGAAGCACAATTAAACAGAAAATTAACTTTTTTTTATCCTGAAAATAAATTGTTGAGGGGATATTGTGAGTAGAGAAGTTGTGTTCCTTTCTTCTGTATTTTTCCTGAAAAGACATATTTTTTCTGCTATACAAGTGCTTTTTTTTTAATATTTTCTATAAAACTCATTACTTATTACTATTTTTTATTCGTAAATTAAAGAATTCCTTAAATTACAAACTTATCTATTACTTTAACATACCTAAATGCAAAAACAATTAGATTAAACATAGAAAAGCATTTAAGCAGAAAACTAAACCTTGGTTATCCTGAAAGTAAATCTTACGCTGAGAAAAATGACATTTTCAAATCAGAGTAAATCGATGTTTTCATTTTGTTATGAAACTTTTTGTTTCAAATAGGACGATCCAATGCTTTCATTTCTGAAATACCAGAAATACTCAGAATATTGAAACATGGACATACTCGAATCTGACCACATAGAAGCCAGTTCATGCTCATTTTTGAAACATGGACATACTCAAAAATTATTAGGATCAGTTCAAACTCATTTTTGAAACATGGACATACTCAAAAAGGAGCACATAGAAATCAGTTCATACTCATTTTTGAAACCCAGACATACTCGTAATTGGAGCACATGATGTTTTATTATTGGGTGTGTGCATCTTTTCAGAAATGAGTATATACATGATTCAAATTTGAGTAATTTTGATTCGGAGCCATTTTGACTATGTGACATTTTCAGATTTGAGTATTTTTTGCTCAGTTTTGAAAATGTCGTTTTTTGAATGTATAGTGCTTATTGCTGTATAAAAATATTGTGTTCTTTTTTTCTTCATTTTTCCTGCAAGCCATATATATTCTGTAAAACACGTTTTTTATCAAATCTTTTCAATTAAATACATTTAATTTTTTATTTGAAAATTGCGTAATTAAATGAAAAACTTACCTTCTACTTTGATGTACTTAAATGAAACAGCAACTGGTTTAAACAAAGAAACATATTTAAGCAAAAAACTAAATTTTGTTTATGCTGAAATTAAATCGTAGAGTAGTTATTGCTGTATTGAAAAATGTTTGTTCCTTTTTTCTGTATTTTTCTTAAAAATAAATATATTTGATGTAAAACACGTTTATTTTATAAAATATTTTCAATGAAATGCATTAAATATTATATTCGTAAGTTAAACAATTACTTAAATGACAAATTTACTCATTACTTTAATTTATCAAACTGTAAAAACGACTGGATTAAACATAGAAAAGCATTTAAGTAGATTAAAAACTTTGTTTATCCTGAATATAAATTGTAGAGTTCCTATTGCTGTATACAGTAATTTTGTTCTTTTATTCTTTATTTTCTTTGAAAAGACATATATTTTATGTAAAACGCATTTATTTTATAATTTTTCTCAATATACTACTTAAATATCTTATTTAAAAATTAAAATTACTTAAATGAAAAATTTACCAATTACTTTAATGTACCTAAATTAAACAACTGGTTTAAACAAACAAACACATTTAAGCAGGAAAATAAACTTTGTTTACCCTGAATATAATTTTTAGAATAACTAAATAGAATTTCTATACAGAAATTGTGTTCCTTTACTCTTTATTTTCTTGAAAAGACATATATTTTATAAAAATTTTCAATAAAACGTGTTAAATATTTTATTTGTAAATTAAATAATTACGTAAAAGAAGAAAAATATTCTTTTATCGTAATGTCCTTAACAGAAATGATTCAGTTAAATAAAGGAAAACATTTAATTAGAAAACTAAAAATTTATAACTTGACTAATGAATGGTAGCGTGGTAACTGATATACAAAGTAATTTTGGGTAGTTGTTTTAGGTAGCTTTCATTACAAAAAGCTACCTATTGCAGCCGTTCGGAGGAAAGCAATTCCAAAAAATTTCGTATATTTTCATTGATCATGACCCCCAGATCCCAATACCTGACTGAGTATGTGTATAGGATTATACTAAGGCCTCGACCGACTTCGTTGGCCAGCTTGATCTGTCATCTTATTTAAAAATGGCGCCAAGTTAAAAATGTTTAATTTTTTTAAAAATCAAAAATATGTACAAAAATATTATGAATTGAGAAAATTGTTTCCGTTAAGTATTAGAACGTGGTGTAAGAATTATGGGACATTTTTTGATTTGGCTATATCTTAAACAAGTTGGAAATTGTACGTCAAACGTTACAAACGAGGTGCGTTCGTACTTTAGCTAGTTATATAAATATTCAGATCTTTTCTGATTTTTAATTCTGTGAAATGAATTATATCGTCTGCAGATCAATTTCTGTAATAAAATAAGTATCTCGGTCGCTTGACGATTAAACTTCGGAAGCTCCTATAACAAAAAAGCACCGATTTAAAAAAAAAAAAAATTCAAATTTCTTAATAAATATTTTTATTAATATCTCCTAAAGTTTTGATTCGATTTTAATAAAATTTGAAATGTCTCGACAAAATTCTGCAAAGATAATATATTTTAAATTGCAAACCATTCGGTTGGGTAGTTTTTGCGTTGTTATATGCGGACGGACGGACGGACGGACGGACAGACAGACGGACGGACGGACCAAGCGATGACAATAGGTGCTACGTATTTATATAATTACGAACGCACCTAAAAATGAATGAGGTATGGCAGTTTGAAATGGTAGGGTGACTGACATTTCGAAACAATCTGATTTTTGTTATGCTGTAACTCTCGTGCTGAAATTTGCATTCAAATTCAGTATTGACGAAAACCGGGTTTGAATGTTCTATAATCGAGTTCCAAGCATTTTAGCTTCGGATGTTTGAGTAAAATTAGTTGCTTTTTTAAAAACATTGACTTTGAAAGCTACATATCCCCCCCCCCGGTACAGGCTGGAAGGACTTTTTTAATTATTTTGAAAAAAAAAAGATCCTGTATCAATACTTAAAATAAATTATTTCTTAAGCCGAAAGCTCAAATGTAAAAAATAATTCAAAACAAAAAATTGCAGATTGTCAAACGATATTATTTTGTGGTACAAAAGGGTAATATACGAAAGGATGATATAAAATATAAATTCGTTGCTTTATTGAATTGTTCAGTTGTGCGTTTAAAATTTAATGAAGGAAAACGTCCTTTTCAACTTTTAAATTAATCCATTTATAATCAAACGAAAAAGAATATTTCTATTCAATTGAAAATCGGATTATGTATCTGGCATATAATTTAATATATAATTATATAATTTAATATGTAATTTAAGTACAGAAAAAAATTTAATTAGAGAACTAAAATTTGCTTATCTTGAGTATAAATAGCAAAAGGGTAACTGCTGAACAAAGAAGTTATGAGTATTTCTCTTTTAATTTTCTTGACAAAAATAAAAACTTTTTGAAGCACTTAAAACAAATTATTGCTTGAGCTGAAAGGGAAAATGTAAAGCGTAATTTAAAACAAACATTTTCGTTATTGTCAAAAGGCATAGTTTGGTGGTACAAACGGGTAAAATACGAATGGATCAAAAGAAAGGAGTAAATGGTATTGCTTTATTGCATTAATGAAATTTGTTTTAAATTAAAAGAAGAAAAAATAAAATAACTTTAACAATTAAATTAACCCATTTGAAATTAAAAAGAAAAGAAAACGTTTATTCAATAGAAAAATAGAATATTTATCTGGAATATAATAGATAATTATATACTATATTAATTGTATATTAAAAAAATCTGATTTATGAGGTTAAAATGTCATTCAATGAACTATACGATTTTATGTAAACGTTTAATTTCGCTTTTTTGCTCACACTAAATACAATGTAAACTTTTATTAAATTAAAAAAAAGTTAATTCTATAAATAAACCATTAAAAATGTCGAACAAAATACGAGCAAGTTTTCTATACAGCTTAAATGAAAATAAATATCTTATAAGTCAATTAAAGTCAGTTAGTCAGTTTTTCCGGTACTGTTCCGTTATACCAACACCACTGTCGCCAAGCCTAGTAGTTGTCTCAAAATAAAAATCACGTGAAATAAAACATCTGTAGAAAAATAACACTGTTGGTACAAAAGCGAGAATTATAAATATAAAATTTGAAAATAACAGACTTTCACAAACTATTTTATTAAATCAATAATAGTTTGTATATATACTAAGTATATATGTAAAATATATTAAGAAATAAATATTCTACAATGAAATAATAAAATAGCACTCAATTTAAACTGCAGGAATGAAATTGTAAATGTTTCATAACATTGCAGTAAACATTGTATTTTTTTTTAAAAATAAAGACGGTCAAAAACTTTTTATGCATAATTCTAAAGTCCTGAAACAATTTTATTGCAGCTTCTTCATCATCAGGTAACTGCCAAATGCTAAAATCCATTTAAACGTCAGTAATAAATGTAAATTATAACTTCATAAAAAATATTTTCGATTCCAAAAATTTTTAATTAAGAGGTTGTGGTGTTATGATTAAAAAATAGTTTATTTTTTAAAAAATGAGTCACGTTAATTAAATAGCAAATCACAATGTTTGGTATGGTTTGCAATAAAAATCGTTTGCACGGTCAGGGTTGAAATAAATGGCTCATTATCAAGCATTTTGGCATGGTATTGGTATAACGGAAAAGTACCAACCATGATGGTTAAAAATTTTCTTATAGGATTTTGTGATTATGGAAAAGCACCCTTTATATTAATCTCCTGAAAAACAACATCAACAAAAAATTCATAAAGATACAACTAAATGTAAATATATTGCTTGAAGGTGCGTAAAAACATACATAAAACATTTAAAAACACATTAAAATCTTTTTAAAAATTCAAAACGTTTTCAACCGAACTACTCGGTCATCATCATTGAAAAACTAATTGTTGAGTTGAGTTGTTGTCTCTTCGCGTTTTTTTGCTTGCCCGGAATAAACTATTTTACTTCAAGTGTTTCGAATATAAGGTGGGATGGGAAAGGTAATCAATGATGTATTAATTCATTCCAGACTGCGTGGATATCATAATATCATGTGATAATACATCGTTACAGACTATTTCTTTTTTAGATATTATTTCTAGAGACTCTCTTATGATAGTTATAAAGAAATAGTCTGAAAAAGAAATTGTCTGTAACGATGTATTATCATATGATATCCACGCAGTCTGGAATGAATTAATACATCATTGATTACCTTTCCCATCCCACCTTATATTCCAAATCCTTGAAGTAAAATAGTTTATTCCGGGCAAGCAAGAAAACGGGAAGAGACAACAACTCAACTCAACAATAAATTTTTCACTGATGATGACCGAGTGGTTCGGTTGAAAAAGTTTTGAATTTTAAAAAGGACTTTAATGTGCTTTTAAATGTTTTATGTATGTTTTTACGCACCTTTAAGCAATATATTTACATTTAGTTGTACCTTTATGAATTTTAGTTATTAAACAAGGTGAATTTGCACTGAAATTTTAACTTTTTATTGAACAACATCAACTGGTTTAAAGAAAAGAGAACATTTAAATAAAAAAACTAAAATGTGCTTATCCTGATTACAAATGTTAGAAGGGTTATTGCTCCAAGCAGTAATTGTGTTTCTTTTTCGCTTTCCTTGAAAAACAAACTTGGTTTCAACATTTAAAACAAATTATTTCTTGAAATGCATCAGCAAATGTAAAATGTAATTCAAAACAAACATTTGTGTTATTGTAATCGTTTTTATGTACGAAAAAGTAAAACACATAAGTATGAAATAAAAAAATAATCTAGCTGTCTAATTTGAGTGTTAAGATATGGTTGGACTTTAAAAGAAAAAAATAATAATAATTTGAGTTTATTAAATTAGAGAAACTGAAATTAGAGGACTATTTCTTTTCAATTGTATGATGGAATTTATCCGACTATCATATAAAAAATAATTTTATAAACAAAATTCTGATTTTCAGGCTAAAATGTAATTTAGTCAACTATATTATTTTATTAAAATGCAGATTTAAATGCTTAACTGATAATAGTAGAACCCCAAAAGGCTTATAAAAACATTTTAATATAATGATCGACATGTTTCGCACAAACGATGCCATTAGCAAGATCTATATGATTAACAAACTATTCTCGCAAACAATATTTGAAATTAAACTTGAAAAACATAAGTCACGAGATCACCTGTGTAATAAAAGCAGGTGCTTAAAAATAATCAATTATTACAAAATTATTCCACATATGATCTCGTCACTTATGTATTTCGAGTTCATTTTTAAATACTTTTGCGAGAATAGATTGTTTATCCTGTAATCTTGATAAGGGCGCCATTTGTGCGTTCGAAACATGTTGATCATTATACTAAAACGTTTTTATAAACATTTTTGTGTTCTACTTTTGTCACTTAAGCATTCAAATCTGTATTTCAATGATAATTAGTGATTTTCTTAAATGATTATATACTATTTTATGTAAGTATTTCATTTAATAATATTTTCAATATCTCGATAGAATGAGAACTTTGGGGAAAAATATGATTTTTATTTTTATTAAGACTATTCATGTCGCTGTATAATAACATAATTTAAATAACTTCGATTTATTTTGTTTTGTTTGTAATTTTTAGATTGAATAAATCACAGTTTATTTTATATATATTGTAAACTTATTTTCATATTTATTAACTTGCAAAACAGTAAAATAAACATAAATTAAAAACTTTAAAAGGTCTCATTTGACACGGTAGAAATAGTGTCAATGTACAATTGCTAAAATGAACTAGAGAACAACCTTTACTCGCTTGAGAACCTAGGAGCAGGCGGCGTGTTCGACTCTCGCTGACTCCGTTGCAAACTCTTTGCGGAGTTTTTGGCTGTATTCTTCAGTGATGTGTACTTCCTTGTGTACATACCGTCCTCATCAAGAAGATTTATGTAATTGATGAAGTCATGTATGAGTTTCTGTGAATAAAAATATATGGATCAAGACAACAGCCTCCTTTGTAGCTTTAGGTCTCAAAGAACCCCTCGTTCAAATGCTCAAACAACCTATACATTTTAAACAGCAAACTGTCACAGAGAAAAACGGAAATAGCCATTCAATGGAAATTATGACGTCTTTAATTTAAAAAAAAACTCATAGTTTATACTGAAATTGTACCAAGCACTGAAATTTCCAAGACGAGCATCCGATTTTGACAGCATATTTGGCATTTTAGGTACGTTTCGCCTTGGAATACCAAACGGGAAGTCATTAGGTAAAATAATTGAGGAATTCCGAAATTTTAAAGTTCAGAACTCCCAATTTTAAATTAATTTACAACCGCAGTAAAATAGATTGCAAACCGTGTAGTTTTGAAAGCATAACTCAATCACTACAAGGTGGTATATACGAAGGTACCGCTCTATTAGCCCTTGTGTGCAAAAACATGTCTGTAATGCCCGCAACCAATCAACACGACGGAATGAGCTGTAATTTTGTATTTGCATTTTTGAAGATTGTAGAAGCAGATTTCTGTTTAAAATTTCATATGTTGCAATTCATATTCTTTATGAAAATTAATTTAAACATTATGTATGTTTTCGAAATTAATTTTCTGTAAAAAAAGATGAATTGTGACTTATGCTTTTTGTTCAATAGAAACAGTTTTATAAAAATTTTAAATATGGTAATACAAAGTTACAACTCATTACACATGTACTTTTTGAGTTATTCTTTAAAAGCTACCACCTCCATTGCAATCTGTTTACCAACGATAAAATTTGAATTTTACGTTAGATTTTCTAAACTTTAAATATTCATAATTCATACACTATTTGGTCGAATGAGTTTCTGTTTCGTATCCTTCAGTAAAATTTATTGAAGAAACATAATGCTTTAAAAATATTAAGTTGTAATAGAGAATTCCTGTGTTTGGTACAATTTCATTATGAAGATGACCTCCTAAACATTTACTTAAAAAATTGAAATAAGGTATAATTTCCAAAAGAATGGCTATTTTTTCCTTCTTTCTAGGATCATTTGTTGATTAAAATGCATGACGCTCATATTTTACACTGTTTTATTTAACTCAACTTGGTTTTTGTTTGTAAGAATGGCAATTTGTAATCAAGTTTATCTCGTTCCCTAAAATGTTACAATTATAAAATTTACACAGGTGTGTCTCGGAAAACAATACAACATTTAAATATTTTTAGAAGTTAACTATAAATTGATAACTTAATTTTAAGTCATTCTGCGTTAGCCGGACGCAAGTGATATATCACCAAATATTTTTTAGGGTTGAAATTGTATACGAGTTCAACAACAATGGAATTCAGGATGCGCAAAACCATGCTTTCTAAACTAAGCCAATTGGCTGTAAAACTGCAACAATGAAATACACTAAATACTAAAAAAATAGATTATCAACTATTAAATATAAAATAAAGAGTGTAATATATATATTTACAAATTACGCTTTTATTTTACATTTTTGGCAGATAGTAATAATACAAATATTGCAGGGAAAAAACCTTCTTCCAAACAGCGTGAAGGGAAAACGCAATAAATGTTCGGAAATTAAATAATTACTTAAATGAAAAATATACCCATTACTTTAATATCTCTAAATAAAATAACACCTGTATTATATACAAAAATAAGCATAAACATAAAACTATAATGTTTTTAGCTGGACTATAAACAGTACAGTCTGTTTATTGCTGTACATAGAAACTGTGTTACTTTCTTTTCTGTTTTTCATGAAAAGGAAATATTACACTTTTCTTTAACTAAATGAGAAAATTTAAAATTTAATACAAAACAAACATTTGTGTTATTGCAAAGTGAATTTAGATTTGGAATCCAAAAAAAGTAAACACATCAGATTAAAAGAAAATAAAAAAAAACATATTTCTGTTGCTTTATTGCAATGTTTCTGCAAATTAAAAAAAAAATATTTCATTCATTAAATTGCGGCTCAAAATTTAAACACAAATTATAATTTTATTGAATTTTATTGATAAATTTATTGAAATCAAAAGGAAAAAAATCTATTCAAGCAAAAAATGGTATTTATCCTGTTATGATATACATTAATTTCATGAAAATTTTTAATTTAGAAGTATCAAAATGCAATTTAATCATGTGTAGGATTTCTTCTAAATATTCAATTTGCACAGTGTTTGCAAATTCTAAATTTAAAATTTTCAATTGTTTACAAAAAATCTTTTATTTGAATTATATATCAATAAAAACATTCCAGCAAAACACATACAATTTTTTTTTGTACTGCTTAAAATAAAAACACAATAAGTTTTATATTTATAAATCAAATAACTACTTAAATGAAAAATTTCTTCTTTATTTTAATCTCTCTAAATTAAACAAAAACCTATTTCAATAAAGGAAATAAATAAAAAAAATAAAAAAAAAAAACTAACGTTTGTTTTCCCTGACACTGTAAATGGCAGAGTTGTTACTGCTATGTACACATAAATTATTATTATTTTTTTTTTTTTTAGAAATTTTAAAATGTAATTCCAAAAAACATTTGCGTTATTGTCTAGGGATTTGGATTTGGAATCCAAAGAAGTAAACACATAAGTTAAAAATAAATATAATTCCGTTGCTTTATTGCAATGTTTATGTGCAAGCATACAAAGGAAATTGCAAAAAAAAAAATGAAAATTTTGAAAAGTAATTTGCAAAAATATCTGAACGTTCTACTCCCAGGATCCCTGAAAATTTACCTACAGTAAATAATCAAACGATGATTAATTTCTCTGACTTTGAGTTGAATGATAATCATATTAATGCTTTAAAACTAAACAACAATTTTGCAATTAGTAAAAATCCTGAGATTCCAAAAATAATTGCTCCTATGGAAAGAGCTTTTAAGTTTATTGCTTTTTCTTCTATGCAAAAAGATTCCATTAGACATCTTATTAAAAATAATGTTCATTTTAATGCAAAGTTTGATCGGACTAATTTGAATAATTCAGCGAAAAATTGCCTCAAAACTCTTAAATCTAATCCAGATATTATTATAACTAAAGCAGACAAAAGAGGTCAAATTGTGGTATTCAATAAAACTGATTACGTTCAAAATTTCTCGAAATTAATTAATGAAGGCCTTACATCAACATTAAAAAAGATCCATCTATCTCTGAACTTAATAACATAAAATCTGCGGTGAACTCATCCTCCATTATTGCTGATTTCAGTAAATATTCTCTCATACCTTCTGTGAGAAACTGTGCTCATTTATATTCTTTACCTAAGGTAAACCACCTAGAATACATAGTGTGGAAAACGGTATTACCGTTTTTTAATTCAAAGTTTTCGAATTCGAACCGGAAATTCTGAAACAAGAATTTTTACTTTACGAAGTGACGTAATATCTGCCATTAAGTAACGAAAAAAACATTATAGGGAATTTCGGGTATGAATGCGAAATTTCGGAATTTAAAAAAAGCAAAACTGGTAATGGTTAAAAAGTGCTAAAAAATTGTAGCCGATAAACGTGCAACGATGTGGTACAAAAATAAGTCGATCGCAGCTAGAATTACCTCCAACAAAAGTAACTGTTTCACTATTGACAACATGAACGTAATTTCTGCTAATAAAATCTTCTTGTAAATGTATATTTCAGATGTAACTGATTTTGAAATTAGTTTTTTATCATATCAGGGAATTAATCTTTTCAACTCTTCTAGCAGAGATTCATCCTTTGGTATGTTAAATACAGATAGTTTTTAGTTTGCTGTCTTGTATCGAGTACTGAAACTAGGCACAAAAGAACGCGTATCACGTTTTTTGGACATGATCAATATCATTCATATTTTCAAAGTTTATGAACATCACTATCCAAGTCAAAGGAAATAGGGTATAATTTATTTTTTTTAAATATTTACCACCAGCTGAAATGTCTTTCGAGTTCGATTCTTATACAATGTTTGCGTTGAAAAGAGCTAGCAGACATTGTCGTAGCCAGAGAGGGGAAGGGGAAGGAGGTCCAAATGCTCTGGAAGCCAGTAATAATATAAAGTTTTCTTCGCCTTTAATATCGCAGAAAATTCTCCGATTAGATAAGGCAAAAATATCTTTTTTTAAAAATTAGTGATATCCAAACCATCTGGAACTCCACCCTGTCTACGCCACTGCTAGAAGATGTCGCTGCGCTCTAATCGTTATCTTTTCAGCATCGTTCTACATTTATCGGATTCAATTTTTTAGTAGTATTTTGTGGCCGTTTTCCACACTAGGTATTCTAGGCGCTGTACCTAAGGTTCACAAATTTGATATTCCATTTCGCCCTATTGTTTCCAATATCGGTACTGCGTCCTATAAGCTAGCTGAATATTTGGTTTCCAGGTTTCACCCCCCCCCCCCTCATGGTTAACAATAGTTATACGTCTAAATACTCGGTCCAATTTGCCAATAGAATTCGTACCTTCAATCTAACACGTTATACTATGGTTTCGTTTGATGTCAAATCTCTTTTTACTAATGTTCCAGTACAAAGTGCTTTAGGTTGTTTAAGAAATAGATTGAATGAGTTTCACTTTTTTCAATATGAAATTGATAACCTGATTGCTTTAACCAGCATTTGTTTGTCAGAAAATACTTTTGTGTTTCAAGGGAGGTTTTATAAACTGTCGGAAGGTTTAGCTATGGGTAACCCTTTAAGCCCAGTTTTAAGTGATATATATATATTATTTTGAAGTTAAATTATTTAAATTAATACAATTCCCATTTTATACACGCTACGTAGATGATTCCTTTGATTTACTTGATTTGTCTAAATATAATATTAACACTGTAATTGAACTTTTGAAATTGAAACTCAACAACATCTAGCTTTTCTAGATGTCCTAGTAATTCGTAATGATTGTTTATTTTTGACGATAGTTTACCGTAAAACTTTTGCAGTAAGTTTTCCCCCTCATTATAGATCTAATCATCCTCCACATCAAAAACTGGCAGCTTCCAATACTCTTATTTTCCGTGAACGTAAGATTTATTAAAATTCTGAGTTGTTTTATAGTGAAATTAACTATATTAAAGCAATCGCCATCGATCGTGGATTTAGCTTGAAGATCATTAACCGAATTTTATCTAAACCTCCGACAGTAACTGATTCTGTTCCAGCAAATAAAGAATTTAAAAATGTTATTGTTTTACCTTATTTTCCTAAAATCAGTACACAGATTTCTCGTATTTTAAATAGGTTTAATTTCAAAGTTGTTTCAACTCCAAAACAATAAAGTTTCTTTCTCCAATCTTGAAGATCTAATTGACGACCATAATACCTGGGGCATTTACAGAATTTTTTGTGGGTGCGCCCTCTCTTACATTGGGCAGACGAAGCGTGCTCTTAGAGTTAGGCTGAAAGAACACCAAAATTATGTTAGAAAGCAGAATGTGAGAAATATACAATAGCTAAACATTGTGGGAATTCCAACCACCAGTTTAATTATCCAGACGCTAAAATTATCCAAAAATGTAATTCAGTTATGTATCTAGACTTTTACGAAGTTTACTTTTTCATAAACATACTTATTCCTTAGTGAATGATATGACCAGTACCCCTTTTTCACTCACACGTGTGAAGGGATCCTGCACAGTGACTCCTTTTTTCAGTTAGTTTCCGGTTAATTACGTCATTTCTTTGGGATATATAAACTCTTGCGTTGGCCTTTTCAATCAAGTCAGTACTCGGGGTTATAACCGAGGGATTCTTTAAACCCATTTTAATTTTAATTTTAATTTTTTTTTTCCGAGGAAGGGGATTTAAGAATCCTCGAAACGGCCATATGTGATTTTTTGTGACAGTTTTTCATATTTTTGCTTTATAACGTTGTTAAAGGTGGTTTTAGTTTATGAATTAAAATTCCCCCAAAGTGTTTGATTTATGCTAGATTATGCAGTGACTCAAGTCGATTTCGTTTCTATTACATTCTCCCCTAAGTTGGAATTTTTGAAAACTTTTTGCAAATCCACGCCGACTATGACTTCCAGAACACAAAACCACCCCCAGTTCAAAACTTTATCTATCTATCTATGTTACCTTTTTATGGACACGATAACTTCAATAATTCTGCACAAATATCTTCCAAACTGTTACATAAAATCAAGGGGCATAAAATCTCGGTTAAGTTCGTTAATGGACAAAATCTTACCAAGGGGGGGGGGATGGGGGTCTTTTTGTGAAAACAGAAAAAAACAATAACTTCTTAACTATCGTACGTATCGAATCCGTTTAAAGTTATTATGACTTCTAGGAACAGGGCCGAAAATTTATGTATGACAGATTTTTTATTTAAAAAATAGATCCAAGAAGAAGAAAAGGGAGGTTTAGAAGAAAAAAAAATCATAACATCGTCAATTCACAAAATATCAAATCCGCTTAAATTTATTATAATTCGTCTTAATATTATCTAAAACTTTTATATGGAGAAGTTTTTTATAGGACCTACCCTTATAGCAAAATAAATTAAAAACCAAAAAAATCCCTACCCTTATAGCAAAATAAATTAAAAACCAAAAAAATCCCTACCCGCTCGACCTGGAAACAAGTTAGATTTCGAAGTGGGCGGTCCCAACTGCGGCATCATGGCAAAAAGGTCATTTCTTCCGTAATTCCCAACAAACAGTCGTTCCACGGTCTTCGTCTTCGAAATTTATTTGTGCCTGTTAGCCGAGCCGTCAGGGATTTTTTTTTTCAGTTATTTCCGGTTCATTATGTCATTTCTTTGGGATATTTAAACACTTGCTTTGGAATTTTCAATCAAACCAGTACTCCAGGCTATAACCAAGGGGTGCTTTTAACCCATTTTAATATATATATATATATATATATATATATATTTCATTGAGGAAGGGGATTGTAATTTTTTGTGCCATTTTTTCATTTGTGCGTTATAACGTTGTTAATGGTTTTAATTTATGAATGTTTATGTGTAGTTTAAATAAAAAAAAAAAAAAAAATATGTTTCATTCATTAAATTGTCGCTATTGAAATCAAAAGGGAAAAATCGATTCAATAAAAAAATGGGATTTTTCCGATTATGATATACATTAATTTCATGAAAATGTTTAATTTAGAAGTGTTAAAATGTAATTTAATCATGTATAAGTTTTTCTTCTAAATATTCAATTTGCACAGTATTTGCAAATTCTAAATTCTCAATTTTTCAATTGTTAAAAAAAAATCTTTTATTCGAATTATATATCAATAAAGGCATTATTGCAGCAAAACAGACACATTTTTTTCTCTATCTCTTAAAGTGAAAACACAATAAATTTTATATTCACTAATTAAATAATTACTTAAATGAAAAATTCCCCCAATATTTTAATTTCTCTAAATTAAACAACAAATTATTTCAATAAAGGAAAGCATTTAAATGAAAAAAAACTAACATTTGTTTGCCCTGAATATAATTGGAAGAGTTGTTATTGCTGTACACAGAAATTGTGTTTCTTTCTTTTTCGTTTTTTGAGACAATTTAAAATGTAATTCAAACCAAACATTTGCGTTATTGTCAAGAGATTTAGAATCCAAAAAATTAAACACATAAGATTAAAATAAAATTATAAAACAAAATACCGTTGCTTTAGTGCAATATTTATGTGCAGTTTAGATTTAAAAAAATAATAAAATATGTTTCGTTTATTGAATTGCCGCAATTGAAATCAAAAGGAAAATAAATCTATCCAATCGAAAAATGTTATATATCCGGCTTTAATATACATTAATTTCATGAAATTTTTTAATTTAGAAGTTCTAAAATGTAATTTAATTATGTATAGGAATTCTTCTAAATATTCAATTTGCACAGTATTTTCAAATTCGAAATTTAAAATGTTTCAGTTGTTTAAAAAAAATCTTTTATTCAAATTATATGCCAATAAAGGCATTATTCCAGCAAAACACACGCATTTTTTTCTCTATCTCTTAAAGCGAAAACACAATAAATTCTATATTCACAAATTAAATAATTACTTAAATGAAAAATTCTCTCTTTATTTTAATCTCTCTAAATTAAACAAAAATCTATTTCAATAAAGGAAATCATTTAAATTAAAAAAAAAACTAACATTTGTTTGCCTTGACTATAATTGGAAGGGTGGGTATTGCTGTACACAGAACTTGTGTTCTTTCTTTTTCGTTTTTTGAGAAAATTTAAAATGTAATTCGAAACAAAAATTTGCGTTATTGTCAAGAGATTTGGAATCCAAAAAAGTAAACACATAAGTTCAAAATAAAATAATAAAATATAATCCCGATGCTTTTTTGCGATATTTATGTCTGGTTTAAATTAAAAAAAATAAAGAGAAATATGTTTCATTCATTAAATTGCCGCTATTGAAATCAAAATTTAAAAAAAATCTATTCAATCGGAAGATGTGATTTATCCGGTTATGATATACATTAATTTTATGAATATTTTTAATTTAGAAGTATTAAAATGTAATTTAATCATGTATAGGGATTCTTCTAAATATTCAATCTGCACAGCATTTGCAAATTCTAAATTCTAAATTTTTCAATTGTTTAAAAATTATATTTTATTCGAATTATATACCAATGAAGGCATTATTCTAGCAAAACACACAAATTTTTGTCTCTATCTCTTAAAGTGAAAACACAATAAATTTTATATTCACTATATTCATTAAATAATTATCTAAATGAAAAATTCCCCCAATATTTTAATTTCTCTAAATTAAACAACAAATTATTTCAATAAAGGAAAGCATTTAAATGAAAAAAAAAACTAACATTTGTTTGCCCTGAATATAATTGGAAGAGTTGTTATTGCTGTACAGAGAAATTGTGTTTCTATCTTTTTCGTTTTTTGAGACAATTTAAAATGTAATTCAAACCAAACATTTGCGTTATTTTCAAGAGATTTAGAATCCAAAAAATTAAACACATAAGATTAAAATAAAATTATAAAACAAAGTACCGTTGCTTTAGTGCAATATTTATGTGCAGTTTAGATTAAAAAAAATATATGTTTCGTTTATTAAATTGCCGCAATTGAAATCAAAAGGAAAATAAATCTATCCAATCAAAAAATGTGATATATCCGGCTTTAATATACATTAATTTCGTGAAAATTTTTAATTTAGAAGTTCTAAAATGTAATTTAATTATGTATAGGAATTCTTCTAAATATTCAATTTGCACAGTATTTTCAAATTCGAAATTTAAAATGTTTCAATTGTTTTAAAAAAAATCTTTTATTCAAATTATATACCAATAAAGGCCTTATTCCAGCAAAACACACGCATTTTTTTTCTCTATCTCTTAAAGCGAAAACACAATAAATTCTATATTCACAAATTAAATAATTACTTAAATGAAAAATTCTCCCATTATTTTAATCTCTCTAAATTAAACAACAACCTATTTCAATAACGGAAATCATTTAAAAAAAAAAAAAAAAAAAAAAAAAAAAAAACTAACATTTGTTTGCCTTGACTATAATTGGAAGGGTGGGTATTGCTGTACACAGAACTTGTGTTCTTTCTTTTTTGTTTTTTGAGAAAATTTAAAATGTAATTCGAAACAAAAATTTGAGTTATTGTCAAGAGATTTGGTATCCAAACAAGTAAACACATAAGATTAAAATAAAATAATAAAATATAATTCCGTTGCTTTAGTCCAATGTTTATGTGTAGTTTAGATTTTTTTTTTTCGTTCATTAAATTGCCGCAATTGAAATTAAAAGGAAAATAAATCTATTCAATCGAAAAATGTGATTTATTTTGTTTTAATATACATTAATTTCACGAAAAATATTAATTTAGAAGTGCTAAAATGTAATTTAATCATGTATAAGAATTCTAAATATTCAATTTGCACAGTATTTTCAAATTCAAAATTTTAAATTTTTCAATTGTTTAAAAAAAATATTGTATTTAAATTATATATCAATATCGGCTATATTCCAGAAAAACACACACAATTTCTTCTCTTCCGCTTAAAGCAAAAGCAGAAAAAAATTTATATTCGTAAATTAAATAATTACTTAAATGAAAAATTTCCCTATTATTTTAATCTCTCTAAGTTAAACAACAACATATTTCAATAAAGGAAAGCACTTAAATAAAAAAAAAAAATTAACATTTGTTTGCCCTGACTATATTGGAAGGGTGGGTATTGCTGTACACAGAAATTGTGTTTCTTTCTTTTTTGTTTTTCGAGAAAATTTAACTGTAATTCGAAACAAATATTTGCGTTATTTTCAAGGGATTTGGAATCCAAAAAAAGTAAACACATAAAATTAAAATAAAACAATAAAATATAATTCCGTTGTTTTAGTGCAATGTTTATGTATAGTTTAGATTTTTTTTTTAATGTTTCGTTCATTAAATTACCGCTATTGAAATCAAAAGGAAAATAAATCTATTCAATTGAAAAATGGAATTTATCCGGTTTTGATATACATTAATTTCATTATATTTTTTGATTTATAAGTGCAAAAATGTAATTTAATCATATATAAGAATTCTTCTAGATATTCAATTTGCACAGTATTTTCAAATTCGAAATTTAAAATTTTTCAATTGTTTAAAAAAAATCTTTTATTCAAATTATATACCAAAAAGGCATTATTCCAGCAAAACACACACTTTTTTTTTCTCTATCTCTTAAAGAGAAAACAACAATAAATTTTATCTTCACAAATTAAATAATTATTTAAATGAAAAATTCTCCAATTATTTTAATATCTCTAAATTAAACAACAACTTATTTCAATAAAGGCAAGCAGTTAAATAAACAAACTAACATTTGTTTTCCCTGACTATAACTGGAAGAGTGGTTATTGCTATACACAGAAATTGTGTTTCTTTCGTTTTCGTTTTTCGAGACAATTTAAAATGTAATTCAAAACAAACATTTGTATTAATGTCAAGAGGTTTGGAATCCAAAAAAGTAAACTCATACGATAAAAATAAAATAATATAATATAATTCCGTTGCTTTATTGCAATATTTATGTGTTGTTTAAATTTTAAATATAAAAATATGTTTCATTCATTAAATTGTAGCAATTGAAATCAAAAGTAAAAAACAAAATATGTTCAATCAAAAAGTGGGATTTATCCGGTTATGTGCTGTAATTGAATTATACTGAGTATTGAGATATACATTAATTTCATGAAAATTTTTAATTTAAAAAATGTAATTTAATGATGTATAGGAGTTCTTCTAAATATTTAATCTGCACAGTATTTGCAAATTCTAAATTCTAATTTTTTCAATTGTTTAAAAAAAATATTTTATTCGAATTATATACCAATGAAGGCATTATTCTAGCAAAACACACACATTTTTTTCTCTATCTCTTAAAGTGAAAATACGATAAATTTTATAGTCGTAAATTAAATAATTACTTAAATGAAAAAAATCCCCATTATTTTAATCTCTTTAAGTTAAACAACAACTTATTTCAATAAAGGAAAGCATTTAAATAAAAAAACTAACATTTGTTTGCCGTAACTATAATTGGAAGAGTGGTTATTGCTGTACACAGAAATTGTGTTTGTTTCTTTTTTGATTTTTGAGAAAATTTAAAATGTAATTCAAAACAAACATTTGCGTTATTGTCAAGAGATTTGGAATCCAAAAAAGTAAACACATAGGATTAAAATAAACTAATAAAATCTAATTCTGTTGATTTGTTGTAATGTTTATGTGTAGTTTAAATTTTAAAATCAAAAATAGGTTTCATTCATTAAATTGCCGCTATTGAAATCAAAAGGATAAAATAAAATCTGTTCAATCCAAAAATGGGATTTATCCGGTTATGTGCTGTAATTGAGTATACTGAGTATTGAGATATACATTAATTTCATGAACATGTTTAATTTAGAAGTGTTGAAATGTAATTTAACTATGTATAGGATTTCTTCTAAATATTCAATTTGCACAGCATTTGCAAATTGTAAATTCTAAATTTTTTCAATTGTTTAAAAAAGTATTTTATTCAAATTATACACCAATAAAAGCATTACAGCAAAACACATACGATTTCTTTTGTACAGCTTAAAGTAAAAACACAATAAATTTTATATTTATAAATCAAATAATTACTTAAATGAAAAATTCCTTCTTTATTTTAATCTCTCAAAATTAAACAACAACCTATTTCAATAAAGGAAATAATTTAAATAAAAAACCAACATTTGCTTTCCCTGACTATAAATGGCAGAGTTGTTACTGCTGTACACAGAAATTATATATATTTTTTTTTTCGAGAAAATTTTAAATGTAATTCAAAACAAACAGTTGCATTATTGTCAAGGGAATTTAGATTTGGAAGCCATAGATGTAAACACATAAGTTCAAAATAATATAAAAAAATATAATTCCGTTGCTTTTTGCAGTGTTTATGGTCTGGTTTAAATTAAAAAAAAAAAAAAGAAAAATATATTTCATTCATTAAATTGCCGCTATTGAAATAAAAATTAAAAAAAAATCTATTCAATCAGAAGATGGGATTCATCCAGTTATGATATACATTAATTTCATATTTTTTTTGTTTATTTAGAAGTATTAAAATGTAATGTAATCTAGTATAGGATTTCTTCTAGATATTCAATTTGCACAGTATTTGAAAATTCTAAATTCTAAAATTTTTTTCAATTGCTTAAAAAAGTCTTTTATTCGAATTATGTATCATTAAAAGTATTCCAAGCAAATCACATACAATACAGGGTTATTATAAATGATGGACCCATTTTCAAAAATTGTATATATTAAAGTACGAATCTAAAATGAACAATCTTTATACCAATGAAAAGAGAAAGTTTCAAAAAAAAAATTTTAAGACATTATAAATGTTCAATGTATCCACAGTTTGCTGTACGGTAAACTTCTACGCGATAGCCAAACTCGTCCCGCACATGAGAAAGCGTATCTGCTGTTACTGAGTGCACGGCAGCACGGCGGCCTATTGCCGTGCGACCTCTACCGGCCGCCTCCGGAACCATCATCGCTTTGAAAGCCGTGCACTCAGTAACAGCAGATGCGCTTTCTCGTGTGTGGGACGAGTTTGGCTATCGCGTAGATGTTTGCCGTGCAGCAAACGGTGGACACATTGAACATTTATAATGTCTTAAATATTTTTTTGAAACTGTCTCTTTTCATTGGTATATAGATTGTTCATTTTGGATTTGTACTTTAATAAATACAATTTTTTTAAATCGGTTCATCATTTAGAATAACCCTGTATGTTCTTTTCAGCTTAAAGTGAAAACACAATAAATTATGTATTCACAAATTAAATAATTACTTAAATGAAAAATTTTCTCTTTATTTAATCTCTCTAAATTAAACAACAACTTCTTTCAATAGAGGAAAGCATTTAAATAAAACTAATATCTGTTTGCCCTGACTGTAGGTGGAAGCGTGGTTGTTGCTGCACACAGAAATTGTGTTTCTTTATTTTTTGTTTTTCTAGAAAAAGAAATCTGTTTTCTTTGTTTAAAGCATATTATAGCTTCAGCCGGATAAGCAAATTAAAAATATAATTCAAAGAAAGCAATTGCATTATTGTCAAGGGTGTATCGTTTTGCGGTATAAAAAAAATGCATAAGGATAAAATGAGCTATAATCTTGTTAAAATAAATTATATATTCACATACTAAAACTGCTTTCAGCACATATAATATACAGTACATACAATATATAATATATATAAATAGTAAATTACAGTACATATAAATCCTCTCTATCTCTATCTCTCCACCTCTATATCTTTCTGCTTATTTCACTACTTCTATCTCTATCTATCTATCTCTATATTTCTATCTCCATCTGTCTATCTCTATCTCTATCGGTCTGTCTCCATCCATTTATCTCTATCTGTCTATCTCCATCTCTCTATTTTTATCTGTCTATTTCTGTCAATATCACTCTATCTCTCTGCCTATCTCTCTTCCTCTATCTCTATATATCTTTATGGTTCTGTCTATTTCTATCTCTATGTCTGTATCTGTATCTATATATCTCTATCTATCTCTTTAGTCATAAATACAGGGTGTCTCACTACAAGCCGAAATGGTTTTTTGTTTATAACTTTAATAATAATGAAAATATTTTACAGATAATTTCAACAGACTTACTTTGTTTTCTTTGAAATGTGATAATTTACCGAGAATTTCTGAAAATGGCCACAATCTCAATCCAATCAACTCTGATCTAGACGCTACGTAATTTGGGATGTAGCTCAGAATACATATAGGTCATTGAACTATTCACAGTGCACTTCCCATGATATAATCTTATTTAACACATAGAAAAGCAAGTCTTTTGAAAATATCGATAAAAAACTTCATTACTGTTAAAGTTCTGAACGAAAATCTGGGTTTGACTTGAAGCGGGACACTCTTTATATATGAATGAATAAGTGAATTTCGACCCAGATTTATATACAAAAATTGTTTGTTTTAATGTTCTCTATCATATCTTAAAGTTTGTCGCACTGGTAGAGAATCAACCTGCATAACCGTCTGCACCATTGTAGTCCATTGTTTATTTAGTCAAACTTAAAGTATTATCATTTTTTGTTCATTCGCTGTTACAAATACAGGCAATAAATAAGCTAAATTTTTACACAATTCGCTGTGTCTTTTGTACAATATTCATAATACTGTCATCGAATATATGCGGTAGAAAACTATTATTTATCGTAGTATTAGTTTATTTGTTATAATTCGGAATTGTATGTAATTAATCATTTTCTTTCAAGATTTTCAATAATTCTTTCCTTTTTTATACTTATTTTATTATTTTGAAACGTGTAATTCGCTTAGTTAAGAAAAATAAAACGCTTTTGATAAATAATATTATTTACTCAGCTCATTTTAATAATTTTTCTCCTCAAAATACTAAAAAGGCTTATTCGAAAATTTTATTTGATACCTTGCAGCTGCTGATAAAGTCTGCAGTTACAGTTAATATAAAATTCGATTTTTAACTTTTTGTGGTGAAACTGTTTGTTAAGCTAGTTTAAAGTAACAAAATTCTTTTGCGGTAAACAGCAATTTTCAAACAAGTGATAATTTGCAAAAGACAGCTGAAGGCGTTTTAAACACTTTTCAGAACCTAAAGGCGAAAAAACATTTTGCCTAATCATCTATATATGCTGAACGTTTTCTCATTACATTATAGTCATATAATTTATTTATTTTACAGTTACAGACTGCATTTTAAGTAAGTTATATTGCATGAAACTTAGTTTAAAACTATCGAAAACTATTAAATTACTATTACTAACATTAAGAAATGTTTTTTAGTTTATGACTTTTAGCATACGGGGTACAATTTTTGTGAGAGTCAAGCTAAAACATAAATTTAATAAGCATTCTTACAAGTTTAAAAAAAAATAAATTTAAATACTTTTTTTTAAATTTTGTGTCATATATTTATTAGTTATTTTTATAGAGTTTTGGCAAAAAGCAAATTATACCCCCCGATGTTTTTCGCAATTTTATTAGAATATTTTTGGAATATAGCCATTTTTAGAATAAAGTTATTTAATGCTTTAAACAGTGTATTTTATCAGAATATGAACGCATTGGTTCTGTAAGTCGTCGTTTTGGGGTGCAGTTTTTGAGGTCAATTTGCTTTTAAGTGCAGCGTATTCTGTCTCTATTGGAAGTTTTGAATTAAATCGTTCCAAAAAAATGCATTTTTTCTACACTCTTAAAACTGTGCCTCTGATTTAAGAGGTACATTCTGAATTTTTGTGCCTCTGAATATTAAGAGGCACATGGTGACTTTGAAATTAAGAGGTACATAGTGCCTTTGAGATTCAGGGGCACAGCGTAAGTGCCTTTGACATTAAGAGGCACAGTGTGCCGCTGAATTTATATATTCAAGTGCCTCTTATTTAAAAATACATTCTGTGCCTCTTATAATGGCCACCATTATAAGAGGAACAGAATGTAATTTAATTATATTTTATATTATATTTATATCTTTACAGTGAATTCTGTCTACTGCAGAAAGATTTTCCAGCATGGCATATCCAAAGACATATTAAATTTTGTGTAAGGCAGAATACTATGTATAATAGAAAATTTTCTCACTCCCAATTTATTGAAACAAATTTGAAATAAATATTGAAATGTGTGTCCATGTGGCCTAACTCAGTTCTGTGGTTCAATAAAGAACCTTGTCTACATATCAGTTTATTTTATACATATCAAAATACATAAAAGGGCATAAAAGCTTTATTAAAAACAAATAAGACAAACGTTAAAAATAATCAGCGTAAAATAATCACAATATTGATCTTGTGATAATGACAACAATTAATTTCAAAAAGTAACTCTGATCATAAATATTTCATTACTGGTATCCTAAATGTTAAATTTATTTGAAAATAACTAATTTGTTTCATTAGTATATATTTTCATTATACTGAATTCCGATTCTAAATAAAATACGATTATAAAAACAATATCTATTACTTTCTGTAGGATGTCCATTGCTGAAATTTTGGGTGTTTTGATTTATTTTTGTTATTGCAGTTAAATTTCGATTACAATGGGAAATGTAGCTGAGATTAGTTAAATATCGTTGACAGATTAATATCAGTGTTTAATTCAGACATTTTTCTCCGGGAGGGATTTTGCGGCTTTGCTTCGGGGGGGGGGGGGGGGGTGTTGCACTTTTGTCCATTAAAAAGAATAAAATCTCACACTTTTCGATCATTGTTCCGGAGAGGGAATGCCCCCACCCCCTGAATTCAACACTGATTAATATAATACAAAAGAAACTGGACTTTATTAGCTACAACTACTATTAATAAAAAAATTAAATTTCTCAAGGGAATGATACATTTACCCGCGATATATACATATGTTTGTAACATAAAACATTTCTTTTACAGTGTCGATTTTTATACTATACACATTCAAAGAAAATAATCAAGTACTAAACTAAATACACTTACTTATTGCAGGCTTTTCTATAACTCTCTATATTCATTATAATCCGCCGGTGGATGATTGCAATAATAACACCATTACACGTAATTTTATGTTTCCTAACATAAATTCATTGTATTTTCCACAGGAACATTTACTTTTGCGGCGTCGTTTTATATCGTAGGAAAACCTAACTCCTATTATCAGCGATTGATATTGTTGCAATCCTGAACGACAATAATAACACGAGCGTAATTAAAAAACGAAAGCACAAAACCTCTTGAGTCAAAATAATCGTCTTGCGAAAAGGATATATATATATATAAACTCTGTTTGTGTCGTCAGATACCGCTTCTCGAATAATCCACAAGACCTGGTCAAGCGTCCATTCTTCCTTCTCCCCTATCCCTCATTGAAAGTAAATATCCCGCGCCCGCTCAATGCATCATGGGTTAAACATTTGTACGCATGCGCGCTTTCCCACTGTACCGCTGAATAAAGACCACTTTTTTTAAGAGGCACACATTTCGCGCCGTGACTCTGATTTATTTCGTTCTGTCATCCGTGCCTCTGATAGGTTTTGAGACCTTCATTTGTGCCTCTCATTTCTTTGTGACTTTGATATTTATCAGCTAATCGGAGGCACTTTGTCTGTGTGCCTCTCATATGCGCTGGTGCCTTATATATCAGAGGCACAGTTTTAAGAGTGTAAATCCTCTTGTAGGTAAAAGGACTCAATACGCTTTCTGCAACGAATGTAATAGTCAACAAAACACTTCAAACAGTCGGTGGCTTGTGGTGGTCTCCTTTAGGCGCAATTTCCCCTTGAGAATCAGGAAATAGTCACAGGTGGATAAATCTGGGGTGTAAGGATGATGATTGATCATGACGACACTTTAGAAGCCAGACACTCCCCCACAATATGTGATTGTGCGTTGTCGTGCAAAACGACCAACTGTCGAGCTGTTGGTATCGAGGACGAACTCTGCATACTCGGGCTATGAAACGCTTTAACACTTCCAAATTTCAACGTCTAGTAACAATTTTACCTTTAATTTTATGATTGTTTGTTGTTTGGCCTTCGCGATCTTCAGTATGATCCCGTTACACTGTTACAACAAACCAGATGCACTTAGCATCACACAATAGATAGAAATGTGAAATTGTACCGCTTTACAAGACGCAGAAGTGTAGCCGTGCTTTTGACATCAGCTGCGGACACGGAGCGCCATCTACTGACCGGCAATTTAACAAGTCCGTAAATTATAGGACGTACTGTGTATGTACAATTACTTTTTGGGAATTTCATAAAACGGAATATTTCTCCATTTTCTTCTTACATCTAATATCATCCAAGTATAATATAACTTTATTGTTTCATTAACCAAACTCAATAAAACAGGAACATAATCTTGCAAATATCGGATAGACAAAACATAATACAATTAAACACTCTAAACTATGGGTCGACAACCTTCGACCACAGTTACACCGAACCTATGTTGAAAATTAGTTTCCATGATTACTCAATTTCACTAGATTTCTGTATACTTATATTATATTTAAACATGTAGTCTCTCAATAATATCATATTATCACCAGAAAGCTTTTAAGAATACATGTACTTTTTAGTAAAAAGGATTAATTACTAAATAAGTATAATTACTGTTAATTATGTAAAATAACCAGCAAACTTAGTCAGTTTGATATCTAAGAAGAATTTTGTCCATACAAAATAGTTTGAATAATAAAACAACTTGAAAGACAGCAAAACAGCAACTTTCTTATTATTATTAGAAAATGATTAAAATAGATACAAAACATTATGTTACGCAAGGTACCTACTACAAAATACAAAAATAGAAGCGGAAAAGTTCAATCAGCGTACAACGGAAAATACGTCCAATCCATTTAGGGATTTTTTTCTGTGAATTTCATCAAAATAATGACTTAAATTGAATGTCTTTATTTTCCATACATCATATATTTTTTAATGTATGACAAAACATAAAATAAAATGAATAAAGCTTCGTTTGTAAGAGGTTTAGAAGCATAAACGCGATTTTGGAAAATTTAGCAAATATAAAAATTGTATATAAAAAAAACTTATGCTATAGTTTCTGGTTTTTTTACGACAGAATATGTCTCATTTACCGCTCTACTAAATAAAAACACATACACGCATTATTTGTAGATATCCTATTTCACATCCAATTCCATCATTTTCTTTTCCAATTGCTTTAAAATCTCCAGAAAATGCGAGTTAAAAACCTTTTATAAACACATACATTAAGCATGCATCAACAAATACCGAACGCAATAAATCAAGTTGTAAATCTGAATCTTTATTTCGATTTTATATCCCAAACTTTAAAACTGAGATTGAGAAATAATGTAACTTAAGAATTGTAAACAAAGTTGTTTAAAATCAAATCATTTAATCGAGAAATTCAATGTTTACAAATTTGCATATGGTGTATTTTAAGATCGAATTCGAAGTTTGAGTTCATCTAAACATTGCTGAGTTTTTAATGGAAATTTATTATTCTTCAGAGTGCATAAATTTACATTGTCTCTAAATTTATAAAACTACTTATTTCTTAATGTTACTTAGATGAAATATAGAAAATAATCATTCGTAAAACTATAATATATATATATATATATATATATATATATATAGATGGAATACTTTTCCTTATCATAATAAAGTATGTTGACAAACTATTGATATATTACTTCGGGCAAGCAATTCATTGGTAGAATCACTTATTTTGCAGTCGAAGTGATCAAGATGGAAGGGGGTGTTTATGAAATCACTGGAAATTTTCCCGTCAAAATAAAAGAAAGCTATATTATCATCAATGAATTTATTGACCTTACAAAAGCAGAGACAATTCCACTAATTGTCTATTTTAAAACTTATATCTGAGCTATGTTACGTCATAGAAAAATAACGAAGATCTTGAAATTTTAGAGGTACACCAATTTGGATAACATCTTCTCCAAGTGACGGGATTTATTTAGTAAGTCGAAAACCGTAAAAATTATTATCTCCATGGCTATGTTACTGCTTTAAATACTAGCACTTCGCTCAAGAATATGTTCAAGTGCCGAACGAAGCGCCAACGGGATATTATTTAGGAGGGGGAGAGTAAAGAGAGAGGTGTGGTATGCTTTGTGATTGGTTTACAAGGCTGAGCGGGGCAAATTCCTGACGTAAATTTGATACTTTTTATTAAAAGCATAAAAATGAAAAGGTGAAAAATTACACGCGGGAGTTACGTGCAATGAATGCTGGGATATCGAAGAATAATTTTTATGAAAATGAAAATGGTATTAAGAAACATTCTAAAGAAATAAAAAATCAATGTCTCAAATGTGAAGGAATAAATCAGGGGGGGGGGGGTACAAAAAAGTGTCATTTTTAATACAATAAGGTTTGTAGAATAAGAATTGAAAGAATATCTTGATTAAAAGAATGGAATTTTAGAATATAAATTATATTTAAGATATTATTAAGGGGACGGTGGATGTTAATTTTTTTTTCATTTTCATCATATATAAAATTTTTTGCATATATACATTTCATCATAAGTATATAAAGCACACTAAAAAAAATTTCTAATCTTTTCGCAATTTTAAGATTTTTTACAAAATTTTAAATTTTAAAAGGAAATTTTAAAATGCTCCGGGAGTCATAACTTTTTAGTTATGTCCATACTTTTGAATTATAATCACTTAAAACTATATTACAAACAAATCTAAGCATTGATTTTTTAATCTTTTTTTTTTTTTTTTTTTTTTTTTTTTTTTGCAAAAGTAAAATCAATGTATACATTCTTGAAGTCCTCAATTTTATAAGACATTGTAAACTGAGAGCAGTTGGACAATATAAACATAAATATTTTAAATTAAAAAAAAAACAATTATAAAATCTCATTCTAGTGTTATTTTTACGACAAGTTCAAACACTGTGATTTTATATATTTGGCTCAAAACAAAATCAAAATGTAGAATACATAATTGGGAAAAGTATCCTCAACATGTGAGAAAACTACAAATTTATAACGGTACTTTTAAATATATTTCACAAATCCTTACTCAACTCGTTTTTTGTTCTTGTATAAATCAAGTTTTATTAGATACAGGGTGATTTTTTTTTAAGTTGTGAAAGTAAAACCCTATAACAAAAGACCCACTGAACCAAATGACCTGAAATTTAGCCAATATGCTCCCAAAGCAATGTGAATTTTTTAGGCGCGATTAAAAAAAAACTTAAAATCGTACCGGCAAATAGCGCTGTATATGCAGTAAATTCGGAAGACGAGCTTGCGCACTACACAGGCACAGTGACGTTAAAACGTGAAGCACGCACACCTCGTGCTCAATAATCTACGGATATCTTCGCAATGACTGTGCCATTGACAGACCTTGCGTTATTAGTAAAATTGTATTATCAGAATACTGACAGCGCAGCTACTGCTCTTAGGAAATTTAGGACACTTAAGAATTTCAGAAAATGTCCAATGACGACAGAAGGCCTACGGAAGATGATTTCTTAAAGTACAGTCCATTGTTTTCCTTCCACTGACAATAATCTTTGTTTCTGTTAAATTACAGTGCCATCTGTCGGTGCGACTTTAAGGTTCATTAACCACGCCTAAAAAATTCCCATTTCTTCGGGGGCGTACTGGTGAAATTTCACATCATTTGGATAAGTGGTTCTTTTGTTATAGGGTTTTACTTTCACAACTTTAAAAAAAATCACCCTGTATATAACATTCAACTTTTATTCATAGAATTATCCTGAAACATCTTTTTCTATTCCGACATCAGAAATGCATGATATTTACAGAATGTCGAACTGAAAAACATATATATTATTTTGTCGCCTTTTCTTTAAAAACAAGAGGAACACTTTTACATTTACATTTTACTGTCTTTGTTTGTTTTAAAATCCCTATGTATTCCACAGAGCGTTTTTACAGTACATTAAACTTTGAAAAAGAAATATTTAACATTAGTACACAAAATCTATTGCTATATATTTCGTTCTGTATCAAGATTTATGTATGGACTCAATATATGGCATTTGAATTTATAGGGGATTCAGATTCGAAAGAAGATAATATATACCCAAATTATTTTACATAAATCTTAAACAAATAACTAAGTTCATTTTAAACGAATTTCAAAGAAAAGCTTTACAATTCGTTTGTATGTCTTTTTATTTTTTTTAACACTAGAACGACGGTAGGGGTCATTTGGACCCCTGAGCACTTTTGTACGTTGATTACTTTTGTTTGGTTGGAAGAATTTTTTTGAAATTTTTTGACTTTTCCTAAATAGATAACAAGTATTTAAAAAAAAATCGGCATTCTAGATTTGTTAGTTTTTGAAATATTAGACAATATTATATATATATATATATATATATATATATATATATAATATGAAATATTGATGAAAAAAATATTAATTTATAAATTGTGTTTTATTTTAGTTAGCATTAGTTTTAATTTGGCAAACCAATCAATTTTTATATCAAATTAATGAGTTATTTGAGTAGATGTAGTATGATCCAATAGATCGCCCTGTAGGCGTTACATTTACAGTACTTTAAAAATTCAATAAATTATCAAGTAATATTAAATATAAATTAAATATAAATGATGAAATACACGTAAATTACATATTTTTGCGATGTATGGCATTTAAAATAGTTTTATCGCTGTTATTTCAGTAGTTTCATCGAGGGGTCAAAATGACCCCTTCCCGCCGTTCCAGTAGATAAAATTTTTTCGCTGTTCTAGTGTAAATGTATGGCCACTCATAACGTTTGAACTGATGCTCTTATTTTTATTATTCTTTATTTTTAGTTGGAAAGAACATGGTGGTACACTCTCAGAAAAAACTATAAATTTATGAGCGTCTGCCCTTCAATTTTCACGGGCAACAGAAATATTTGATGAAAAACGGTCTGATCCACCAAATAAGCGGCCTTATCCCTTAGATACTTAGAAAATTAAGAGCAATCCACATATTCTTACAGTTCTAGCCCATATGTTAGCAAAAATAGGATACGACCCCATACATTGTTCTCCGCTAGGGTGTAACCCTTTATTTTACTCGTGTTTCGAAAATTTTAACCTGCCAAAACAGCGATTCTGTGATGATTATCTAACGTGCTACGTGCTACGGAACAGTAAGCATTGTGTTTTAAATTGCATTATATCCTGTGCATTATAATGCTATATTAGTTTGCACCGTAAAATTACGGGCTGCCCAAAATGATGGGCATGGATTCTTTTTTTTACGGGGTATGACTGGAATCTCTGCTGCCTGCCTCTGCCCGTAATTTTACTGCATTTTTTTACAGTGTACTCTTATATTAGTTTTATGTTTTTATGTAAAAGGTTTCTTGGTCTGCCTCTCTGTTTAGGCTCTAACTTCCGTAAAAATAAGCCACTCGCTACGATATATGTTGTTGAGGTATATTGCATTATTTTATGTTTTAAAAACATTCAATGCATTTTGTATATTTTTTATTAATTTTTTTATTCAGACATGTTAAAAAATTCAATATACATTAGTCTTCTGCGTGTGAAATAAGAGCTATGCTGGAAACAATGTTGTTTAATGTGTATGTGAATAACAATACAGGATTGTCACAAAAAATACTCTGTTGTGCCAACTACATTCAATAATGTGCGACAACTAACGTGCGATAAGTATATACGAGCAGGGAAGACCGAGCTATGTTCGGTCAAAATTAAATTTGAGTTCAAATATCATGACCCATGACCAAAATGACCCACTAATTCAATTTTCACGAACATGTGACTTAGCCCAACAGTTTTATCTTGCCCGAAAACCATAGGATGCAAAATTTAGTGTAAATTGAGCCGCTTTTTAGATCTTGACCCACAATGACCCAGAAATGACCCACTAATCGAATTTTCTCGAACATGTAACCTAGCCCAGTGATTTTCGCGTGCCCGAAACTCGTAGGTTACAAAATTTAATCAAAATCGTTAGAGACGTTTTTTAGATAAAATTAATTTGACCCGCTTTGACCCAAAATGACCCACTAATCGGAAGTTCTCGAACATGTGACTCAGCCCAATAGTCTTCTCGTGCCCGAAAATAGTCAGATACAAAATTTCGTCAAAATCGTTTGGACCGTTTTTTAGATACAATTAGCTTGACCATTACACAAAATGACCCAAAATGACCCACTAATTGAATTTTCTCGAACATGTGGCATAGCCCAACAGTCTCCTCGTACCCGAAGACCATTGGATGCAAAATTTAGTGTAAATTGAGGCGCGTTTTAGATCTTGACCTACAATGACCCAGAAATGACCCACTAATCGAATTTTCTCGGACATGTGACCTAGCCCAATGATTTTATCGTGCTCGAAACTCGTAGGACACAAAATTTAATCAAAAACGTTAGAGCCGTTTTATAGATAAAATTAATTTGACCCGCGTTGACCCAAAAATGACCCACTAATCGAAAGTTCTCGAACATGTGACCCAGCCCAATAGTCTTCTCTTGCCGGAAAATGATCGGATACAAAATTTCGTCAACATCGTTTGAAACGTTTTTTAGACACAATCAGCTCGACCATGACCAAAAATGACATGACCCACTAATCGAATTTTCTCGAACATGTGACCTAGTCCAATGGTTTTCTGGTGCCCCAAAACGGTAGGATACAAAATGTCGTCAAAATTGTTAGAGCCGTTTTTAAGATAAAATTTGCATATATAGATATATATACTATATATATATACATATAACCACACACAAGATTTACTCGTATTAGAATATATGATATTTCACCTATCTACACGCATCTTAATTGGTGAGTATTACGTTATTGTTTCGGTTATTTGTTTATTGGAGATTTAAAATGGATTTTTATAAATATTTATGGATATTCAAATACAAATAGTTGTTTATTATTTGGAACACCTTTGAAAATTAGCGCCAAAATTTCACTTGACTTACCAATAATAACAGAAGAATTCCAAAAAACAGCACTTGGCTAAATTGTACTTTTTCTAGACGAGGAAAATAGTCTACAGGAAAAAATAAATTCTTGTTTCAAAAAAAATATATATATAGATTCATATTTTTGTTAAAAAGTTTCACAGCATCATTAGAGTTTGAGAGAAACAACACGAATGACTATTTGGCCTGTTATTTCATTTCTGGAATCTTTGCACAAATGTTGCTTGTATTAGAAATCTTTCAAATGCATCTTGGAATTCAAATGAAAAGTTAGAGGGGAAAGTAGGATTGCCGCAAACTACTTATTCATCGTTTTTTCCCACGCAAGCACTTACCCACGCTTACCCACGTTTCCTTACTTGCCCACGCAAGTAAGGGGAAAATACTTTATATCTTCAACTGTGTTTTTCGAAAAACTACCTTCATTTTGCCAATATTACAAAACAAATGTATGTCTTACAACAGATGGCACGATCACTTCAGTTCTCAAAAGAGTTGATTAGCAACGCTTTTCCCTTGCATCTTCAAATTTTATTATTATTATTTTTATACGATATATTCGTAAATGTTTCTACGTTAATAGAAAACGTTTCTCTAAATTTCTATACTGCAATTATTATTATAAGTTTAATATAAAAAATATATAATTTCCATTTTTAATTAATGGGTTTATTATTTATTCACATCTGGTGGGCAAATTTTGGAAAAACTATATATATTAGGGAAAGAAATTAAAAGGATAACTTGCAGTTACTTAACCTATTCCATTCTTAGCTCCACATATGTGGACCTCTCTTCTATCCTGTTTTAATGATAATCAAAGATAATTAAAATTTAAATCTCAGAAGGAGATACTTTGATACCTAAGATTCGAAATATTGCTAACAGATTAAAAATATCGCTTTGAAGTCAAATAAGAAGAGCGATTATTCATTAATAATCAATAATAATACATTAATACTCAGTAGTGAAGGTGTTAACGGAAAAGAAATCTGAAAAAAACAATTAACAATTTTTAATCCCTATAATCTAAAATTGCGTTGCATGCCATTTTTTTTAATCTCAAGTTAGATATTCTGTTACCATTATTTCATGATCCATATAAGTCCAGATACATATGTGAAAGGAATTATCAAGTAAAATTTACTGTGACGTTTTTCTCTACATTCATCAATTTCCCTATTTTTAATTATTTAAATATCCGGAACGGCAACATTCTTCCATTTGTTGATTGGAGATGTATGATGAATGTAAACAAACAGTTAAGAAATCCTCAATGTAGCATCCATTTTAAAAGCCGCCAATTGCTGACATCTTACTTTTTCATTCGTTTTTAATAATATTCTGTATCGTCCTGAACAATAACTTTATTTACGTTAAATATATGCATCACCCACCTTTAAATAGTTTTTTTTTTTTTTTTTTTTTTTTTTTTTTTTTTTTTTTTGTTTAAAAGAATTGTTTCAAAAGAATTGTTTACATGTAAATTAAATTACACCATGTAAACAATTTAATGCAACATGAGAAGTATCTTTACATTTTTTCAATGTATTTCTTGAGAAATCTTCTTCCGTAGTAATTTTAATTTAATTTATGAATTCTAAAATTCTAAAATATGCAAAATAAATTTTATTCGAGGTTTATTTTTCAACTGTAAAAATATATTCTAATGCAAAAATTAAAAATTCTTGCTTAAAAATAAAAAAGCAATAATAATATTTTTACATGTAAGTAAATGTTGAAGGATTTCCGAAGGATAAAAAAAATAAGTATCGCAGAAAATATAAAACTAAATTTGTTTCAACTTCTCCATAAAATTATATTTACATATCTAATCTTTAATAATGTTTTTTTTCTCCTATTTTTGTTTAAACGGAAAACTAACGAGAACCAGTATTTGCTTCACAGATTTTTCAAACTACAAACTGTAAATAATTTGATAAAATTTGAAAAAAAATCTACATTTACATTTTCAGATATAGTTTTAAGAAATCTTGTCAATATTTAAAGACACTTAATTTCCTTTCTGTTGTGTTTTTCAAATTCTCAAATATTAAAAATAAATTTTCTTCAAGATTAATCGTTCTTCACAATAATATGTTTTAAGTTAAAATTCAAAAGTGCTCACTTAAAAATAAAGGGTGTAATAATGATTTTTACTAATTTAAGTCTTTAACAATTTTACAAGGATTAAAAAAACAATAAATCTTTTATACAACCTAAAATTCTTTTCAATTATCAGTGAAATCGTGTTTACAGAACTAATCTTTAATCGCGTTTACAGGATTAATCTTTAACCGCGTTTACAGAACTTATCTTTAGTCATGTCCCTTCCCTGTATTTTCGCATTAATTCTAAAATAAATAATATATGTTTTTTCTTTTCAGTTGAGTCAAACAGTGCACACTATCAAAATAATCACATCAGTATACATGAAGAGTAAGGTCAATATGCTTAACTGTTATGACACATAAATTCAAAAATGTTTTTGTATTAGGTTGTAACAACCGTATTTTCGTTTTTTGACTGCTTTTATATCAAAGCATCTACCTGCGACTTTCTCACTCCTATTATTGAACATAAAATGTTATTTAAGAGGATATATGTCCCCCTATATTTTATAATCATACAGGCATCTTTCTTTCATTTTTAGTTTACATATAAGTAATACAAATGTTGATATTTTTTGCATCTTAAGGCATGATTTTAAACTATGCCTTAAAACCAATAAATCTGTCCTCAAAACTCATGCAGTTGGAGGCAAAGCCAAGAATAATATCCGAACAGTTCAAAACAAATCCAAACGTTTTAAGGAAGGGGACCTTAGCCTTGAAATTAAACCCTGAAGTGACAAGCCATCAGTTGTGAATTTTGACCTGTTGCAGAGAAAAGAAAATCCATTCCCCACAATCAATTTTTATGCTAAAAATTAGCAAAACTACACACTCAAAAATTATTAATCTTTGAATATGTAGTTTTGTTAATTTTTAGCATCTAAATTGATTGTAGAGAATGGATTTTCCTCTTTTTTTTCTCTTCAAGTAGTCAAAATTCACAACTGATGGCCTGTCACTTCTGCGTTTGATTTCAAGGCTGAGGTCCCCTTCTTTAAAACGTTTGGATTTGTTTTGAACTGTCCGGACACTTTCCGGGATGAAGGTAAATTGCCTGAATTTTTGTCTTATATTTCATTAATATTTTAAAATATATACTTTATTAGGGAATAAGCAAGGATTATTTAATACAATTCTGTTACTATAATTTTATTTTCTCATGTAATTTCAAGCTAGCAAAATGCGCATGAAAGCTTTTAAAGAATCCCAGACGTTAAACATGCTGCCGATGATGTTAAATATAGTCGACTTACATCATATCACATGCATAGAAAACATGATATAGAATTATACAAACAATGTGATTCAGTACATAAAGGATGATTAAAACGCTTTAAAGTATGTTAGAAAAACTACATTAAAATCAAGTACTTTAGGCTATGTACGTAGCCTTCTTCAGGATTCAGGATGTAAAGTGGTGTTACGAAGTAATAAGTATAATTGAAGTAAGACGTTAAGTATGTATAAGGGTGAATTTCTCCTGGTACTATTGTTTTTAATAAGATAGCTATAGAAGTCGGAGTAAACAGAATCATAAGTTAACTGTCACAAAAGTTCGAATTGACGGTGTAATAAAGCATAAACTATTAAAAATTTTCAGCAAACTGTCCAGTTTTTATGGAAAACGTTTACATAAATGTAATTTAGCACGATTCTGACCATATAAGTCCCCAACTTATAGTCAGAATAGAGTTATATTGCCGTTATGTCACAGTTTTTTTCGAAAACGGTCAAATGACTGGATAGTTTGCTGCAAATTTTTAACAGTGTTGTAGTATAAGGTGAATAACATTAATATAGAGATCTGGTCGGATAATCCAGTTTTACCATAACCCAAACCGAGCCACGGCTAGTATAGGACCGTGTTGACGATATTTTTTTTCCGTTGCGGGTCGGGTTCGGTTCGGTAGACTTTAAATGTTTCGGGTTCGGGTTACGTTTTGACTCTTTTGGTTGACTTCGGGTAGACATGATTTTCCAAAAGAAAGTTCTGAATAATTTTCAAAGGAAAAACTTATATATTTGAAAATTAAGGAGTGTGTGTAAGTGTTCATTTGTATAGAAAAATAAAAGATAAAATTGATATTAGAGATATAATTTTAGACAGTTTATACAGAATTTTATTAAGTATGGATAAAATTTCTTTCGCGGCGGGTTTGCGTTTAAATATTTCGGGCTCGGATTGAAGTGTATCAGGTTTTGTTTGACGAAGCATTTTTGTTAGGTTTGTAACGGGTTTTGGGCTGGGTTTACGTAGAACATTCGATTTCGGGTCGGGTTCAGGAGTCTACATTAAAGACGCATCTGAAAATCGTCCGTTTTTATTATTATTATATTTTTTTTATGAATTAATAAGAGATTTTTTTAAAGTTTATAAATAGCAAAGTAGAAATAATAAAGATTTCTTTAAGTAATTCTTATGGTTCAAATTGTATTTGACTTGTGGAGGGTAAGGAGTCCTGGGTGCTATGCATTATCATAATTGTTAAATTACAGGAATATCTACAGCGTCCCGGGAATTTCTAAGTGTAAAACAATTAGGTTATGAAATTGTTGTGTAGAACATACAGTAATAAACAGTATTTTGGTAAATTTAATGTTGCACTCGTCATTCGTTTGTTAATTCTTGTTTATTAATCGTTAAAGTTAAAAATGGTTAAAGTATGAATGTTAAATGATTCATAATTGAATTATAATACAGTATTCAGTATGTGAAAGTTAAAAATGTTTAACGTAGGAGTGTTGAATGATTCATTATTTAATTAGAATGCAGTATTAAGCATTTATAAAGCTGATTACAATTAAATTAATAGAATTAAGAGGAAGTGACTTGAATAAAATACATTGTCACTTTTAGGCACTTTAGATATTATTTTTAGGCTAGCTACTGTAAATGTGACAAAAATTATTTTACTGTGACAATGATATATTTTTGAATTAGGTTATAGATAATAATTAAATTTCTTCAAAATAAATTATTTTTCGCTTACAAGCATAATAATTAATACTTTGTTCCATTTATTTCGGCATTTTTTGTTGTATAAATTGTAAAATATATACTAAATAAGGCAAACCTATGTGGAATCGCATTGCATTTAGATTTTAGCGTATATAATTTTTCACTTCAAAATATGTTTTTGAAGACAATCTTCGTCATTTTTTACAGAAGTATAATCTAATTCAATTTGTGATTTCGAAATTCCAAAATGTGCAAATTAAGCTCTTTAAAATTTATTTTTCAACTACAAAATATCTTTAAAACGACTTTTAAAATATCTTAATCAAAAATAAAATTTTAACAAATTTCATTGGCCTAAGCAATAAAGAATTTAACAAGGATTAAAATATATTAAGCGCTGTAGTAAAACTAGAATTATTCAAAATTCTTTAAAATATTATGTTTACATACTTTATCTTTAATCATATATTTTCCTAATATTTTTATTGTGTAAGATAAATAGCACATATATCTGATTCGGATTTTTTTCAAAAATATAGACTCTACATGATTTGATAAAATTTTAAAAATATCTACATTTACTCACTTAAATATATTTTTAAGAAAACTTCAATATTTATAGAAGCATACTTTAATTTCATGTTTGATTCCCCCAATCCTTAAATATGTAAAATAAACAACTCTTCATGATTTAAGTTTTATCTAGGACAGTATATTTTTAAATAAAATTAAAAATTCTTATAGGAAAATAAAAATAATAATAATGAATTTTCAGAAAGTTAAATAATAAATAATTGAACTAGGATTAGATATCGTATTTTTATATCTAGTTTTCAATCGTATTTGTTTTTCATTATCTTTAGAATAAACATTAACTCAAATATAACTCATATTTTATAATTCATTCCATAAAATAGAAATGTAATATACAGTATGCCTACTAAAGTCCCTTGTCACCCTATTAACTTCGGAACGGCTGCTGCTATATTCATAAAAGTATAGTTATAGTCATGAACATAGATCTAAAAGAAAGACTTCTAACGAAATAGCCTTTCCACGAAGAAAATCATTCCTGGAAAAATGTCTCAAATAGCAAACATGTGTAGGACAGATTCTCCATACGTCACAAGTTCGTCTGCTTCTTCAAACCGTCTGTCGTCTGGTGGGTATTTGAAATACAGTTTCGGTTTGATGATGTAGGTGGCGCTGCCATAGCAGGGATTCCGCCGGCTGCGCAGAACCGTACGCGTAGCTGTGCAGCTGCCATTTCGTTCCAAAGTCGCGACACGATATTAACGTTTTTATAAGTGCTTCTTTAAATCTCGAAACAATACAGGTTTTTGAGGTTTCTAAAGATAAAGAATGTATTGCGGAATTGTTAGTAGCTCTGAAGAGGTTATTGTATATTTTTGTTTGTGGTTATATAATATACTTTCTAGATTAATAAACATCTGTCCTTTTTACTTTCTTCTATCTTTACAAGAAGAAAGTATTGGATTCATGAAAATTTTCGACTTCTGATTTTTGGCGGATTTATACGTTTCAAAATGTCCTGAGCACGGTTTGACTCATTTTAGAAAATGTTTGTCCGTGAGTCTGTGAGTCTGTCTGTCTGTATATGACACAAATTTTGTGGGCGCTCTATCTCAAGAATTAATGCACGGAATTTAATAAAACTTTAGATTCCCTTATTCCCTCATATAAGTTGGTGCTGATTAGTTTTTGGTGAAAATCGCCCATCAGGCTCAGGCTGCTATGCAGCACGTTTGGCGATTACCGCAATAGCTCTATCTCAAGAACTAATATATTGATTTTAATCAAACTACAGATTCAGTTAGACCTTGACATAAAAAGAAGCTGATTACATTTTGGTGTAGATATCCAAAAGGTCGCTCTCCTATGCTACTTTCTTCATGATTTTCACGATAGTTATATCTTAAGATGTAATGAACGGATTTTCATCAAACTTCAGATTCAGTTAGACGTTGATATAAATTGTTGCTGATTAAGTTTTGGTGTAAATCTCCCAATAGTTGGCGCTGCTATGCTGCATTTTTCAGGATTTACACGATTTTAGCAATAGTTATATCTCAAGAACTAATGCACGGAATTTAATAAAACTTTAGATTCAGTTAGACCTTGATATAAACTGGTCTGATTCGTTTTTAGTGTATTAGAATCCTGTGTGAGATAGAAGAAAGTTTTGGAATTGGCACATCCGACTATTTTACAGTGTATTTGAAACTTTACCAGGTTGTTTCATTGCTTTGATAATAGTATTACTGTAAATAAAATTTCAAATATATAGTTTCAAAAGCATTAACTCTTTCAAACATTATTGTTAAATTCGATAACATGAGTTCATGCTCCATGACATTACATATTAATGAAGGAGATTTTTTGTTTTATTAAATATTATTTCACTTGAAGATGCGGAAAGCCCCTGAACTCCCCACTGTATCATTAATTCGATAATCATCACTGTAATTCAGTACAGTAAACTCTGTTATATAGTACTTGTTTGGAGACAAAATCGTCATACATCCAAATGCGACATATAACTGAGGACATTGAATATTAAAAAATAACAGGCGAGGTTAGGCAACTTAAACTCAGACTGTAGTAGAGTTAAACACAGTGGAAAATATCATATTACCAGCTGAATAAAAGTTCAACACAATTGTTGCTTTTCTTAATTTTTATTCAAAAGCAAAAATCTTTCCTTCAGATTCGAAACTTTAAAACGTTGAATATAAAAGCAATATAGCGAAAACAATCATAATTTGATTTGATTTGATTTATTTAACACATACATATGACCTGTGTGATTGACATCAAGTGCCCGCTTATAAATCATCGTCAATCTATAAGGACGAGATAGCCACAAGGAAATTTATAACACCAGAGAATTACAACCGAGAGCTTCACAAAGAGTATGCAATGGAGCTGACGGGAGTCGAACCCGCCGACTTGACTCCTACGCTCTCATGGGATTAGCGGAATTGTGTCTTAACCACTCGGACACGGAGACCCACAACAATCATAATATAGACTAGTAAAAGCATGTTATGTCAGACGGTGAAAAGCTTCAGGTTTCTAAAAACAGAACTATTCCAATACACCATCTACTACATTCCTTTTCAACACAAAATATATAATAAGTTAATGCATTACGTAACGCTAAGGCTCTGCAATTCGGGCTGACTCACGCCGCCATTTAATTGCCTGTAGAAGAGAAACGATTGGCCACGCCTCGTGGGCAACAATCGTTGATTGTTCTAAGTGGGCAACAAAATACTTGATGATTCATCCTGTATGATAGCAGCCCTACGTAACGTCCGACATTTGCTTTGTTTTTGTTTGTTTTATTGAGAACATGCATCTAACTTGTGTCATTGACATCAAGTGGTGCCTGCTTATCATCGTAAATATACAAAGACGAGATAGCCACAAGGAAATTTATAACACCAGATAAGTACAACCGATTACTCCAGAAAGTGTGTGCAATGCAGCTGACGGGGGTCGAACCCGGCGGCCTGACTCGTACGCTCTCAAGCAGGGCACACATTTGTCGAAATAATTTTGATTATGCAAGATGCCAAAAGTAAACTTCAAAAGAAAACCCCTTCGCGTGAAGTCGCACTTAGAAGTTGCGCAAAATGCGAAGTGATTGAAAAACTAATGTAAAAGAACCGGCAATCTGCAGACGCAAAGGGATTTGCTCGTAACTCGGGAAAAGGTATTGGAAGAATGAACCAACGTACGTGAAGGTGTTTTAACTTACGAAAACTTTTGTACCTGCCTATCAAGAGCAAATAATTGTTTCATATTCATCTCTGAAATGTAATTTATCAGCATATTACAAATTACTCTTTTCAGGAGATGAAAAAAATGAAATGTGATATATTGTGGCGCAATATAACAAGGGTCTACTGCACCTTAAATCTTATATGTATTAAATCTTAATCCTATATATTATTTTTGTTGTCAAATGAGATAAAAACCACATGAATGGATTTTGAAGCGGATTCTGACATAGTACACTCACATTTCGTTAAAACATGTTTTTTGATTAAAAATTGCAATTAAATATAAATTAAATCGGCATTGTTGTCAGAAAGGAAATGAAAAGTTTTCCTCCAATATGTATTGTCAAAAAAATAAATTACCGCGACAAAGATTGAAACGAAATAAAAATGTTCAATAAAGATTAAGTGAGACATGGTTGCATCATGGGTTTATTTTATATTTATGATTAAAAAGCAAAATTTAAATTCAAATTCTCAATTTATTTTTCTCAATCCCAAGTTTTTTTCCGAAACAGGTGATTCCACCTTCTAATCCAGTTAAAATACGATTGATAAATTTAATTTTGCGTTTGCTATCTTCGGTCAGTTTGTTGCAATTTTGATGGAATAAATCATATGATATTCTGGCTTGACTAATGTTACTTGCAGATATGTTTAGTCCTTAATTTTTTTAGAAGTTTAAACCTGCATCTAAAAAATATTAGATACTGCCTAAAAATATTAGACTGCAGTGCGAAATCTTCGCACAGGTTTACTCGGTTCTTCACTCCGGTAACCTTTAATATTTGTATGAAATATAGTGCTTTTCAACAATTTTTAATATTTGAATGCTATAATCTCATTAAAATCAATGCCCAAAATTGTTGACGAAATTTTAATCCACAACTTTAGTGCGGAGTGCTGGATAAAAAATTGCGCAGTAATGCAGTAATTTAACCCTTTGCCTGTAACGCAAATGCGCCAATTTTGGAATGCCCGACCTGAGTTCGGGCAAAAGAAAATTCGGTGTTTCAATTCTTTAAAGCTCGACTTCAGTGCGTCTAATGCTTAAAAACAATGCAAAGAAACGTTTAACTTGCAAAAATATTATATACCTGCCTGTGAAACATAATGTGGTTTGAATGAAATTTAGGAAGAACTGCAAAATTACAATAATCCGACAAATGGCGAGTAACTGCCGATCTTTTAGCGAGAAAATATCGCCATCTATTGGGAAAATGGTAAATTACATATTATGCATTCGACGAACTGAGTTCGGGCTTCACGGGATTGAAATACAGATTTTTCACTTACCCGAACTCAGGTCGGGCGTTCCAAAACTGGCGTATTTGCGTTCCCCGAACTGAGTACGGGCGTCACAGGCAAGGGGTTAAAGAGAAAAAAATTCCATTTTTGGCACATTTTTCGCAAATATATTCCACAGGCAAGATTCTAATTGACTTTCTTCTAGATTTGGGCTGTAATTTTAGCCTCTCAACAACTATTTATCACTCAACAAACTTTACTATAAATAAATTAAAGCTCTCTAAAGTAATAATTTATTCATAATTATAGATGCTAAATCAATTTAATATCTTCTATGAGATTGAATAATTATGTTCTTCGTAAACATAATTTATTATTTTCAATTAACGTTTTTCACACTTCTGCACAATGGCATTTTCGACAATGAATTTGTTATATTACCATAATTTTAACAAACTATTGTTATGTAGCTATAAAGGTGCGTTATTAAATTTTTAATTAATTGCTCAGTTTCTGTGATTTGTTAATTTAACTGCGGTTAAAGCCATAAAAAAAAATTAATGCGGCATAATACACATTGTTTCTTGCAAACAAGAGCTGATTAAAAACTGTTTTCAGTGAAATATTGTTTAAAAAAAACGAATATGCTTAATTACCTTTATGACTCTAGTTATAAAATATTGTAATGCAAAATTATTCTTGTAGGAAATAAATCCCAATTTCGCTTGTCAATATCTGTTTATTTTTCTATTTTACTATATCTTTAATTGGTGCATGATAGATGAATATGATTTAGGTGAATTATAATTATAATGAATATTTATTCAATTAACATGAATGGGTCGCGTTAAATTTCCAATATTCATTTACAAATTCAGAAATTATTCAGGAATGAAGTGCTAATGAATACAAATTTAATTGGAATCAGTTAGTGTTAAGAAAATTTTAGCAAAAGAAAAATGTTGTTACTGATTATTACTGTAAGGAAAGAAAGAATAATTTATTTATGCTATGTTTAAAAATAAGACGCGATTAAATATAAATATGTATGCACGCTTTTAATTGTAAAACAATTGCTATTTAAATGTATTTATGTTCGGATTCATTAGAACATTACAGAATGCGAAATAATACTGGAATTTTTCATTTGGTTACATAAGCAAACTAATTATAAAGTTCACATAAGGAAATTAATGCTAATACAGTTTTAATGTGGAACATTGTTTCCTGAAAACATATGTGGTATAGGGACTAGGTAGTTTGGAAATATATCAAGGTATTTAACATAGGAATATTTTTAATAACGTTTATCATTCTAGTTAGAAAATATTTACATGCACATTTATACTTTTTAAGAAACAAGGTCCGCTTCCATATGTAAACTTTTGTTTATCTTTCTGTTTAAACTGATTATATAAATAGTACACGATAGTCGGAAATCCACTGGGATAATAACATAATTATAATTTTAGCAAGCATCTATTTAGCTACCACGAAATAATCTTTTCGCATTGTTAATATAACTTTATAAATTTACAAATAATACATAAATTACATAATATGTAATTTGCAGTAATACTCCAAACAACTATTTTTTAATTAATTACACATTTTTATAAACTTGGTTCAAGCATGTAAAAATAGAATTATGTAATGAAATTTTCACATTTTTCCTCACTAGCAGATTCCTGATGCCCGTATTATAAAATTTATGTACACAGGTGTTTTTTATTTGATGAAAATACTACATTTTAATATTTTTAGAAGTTAATTATAAATCAATAAATTAATTTTAAGGTATTTTTTCGTTAGTCAGTCACAAGTGACAAATCGCTAAATTTTCTTTCTATCGCATTGCAGACATTTCATTAAAAAAAATATGTTTCATTCATTTCATTTAAAATACATACATTAAATACATTTAAAGAAGATACCTTTCACGGATTTAGTTTAATAAAAAAATAAAACTCATTCAATACAAGGAACTATTTTATTAAGCAATAATATAATAAACCAAAAAATATTTTATTTCAACATGAAAGCATACTTTTTAATTGACAAATAAAAGTTGCTATTGGCGAGAAAATCTTTTCCTTTTGGCGAGATTTCCTTCCGTCTCATAGAAATGTATTTATGGTATGGCAGAAAGTTCCGTAATTCGACTTGCAGCCAATTGACACATTTTAACGAGCGCGACATGGTACCTTTAACGACAACTATTTTGTTTTAAACAACATAGTTAGTTGGTAGCATCATACATGTTTTTCGCCAATATTTGGCATGCAACACGGGTGTGGATGATTAACCTAAAAATAAAATAACCTACAATAACGTTCAACAATTTCTGATAGAAACAAAAGTATTTGTGAATAGTAAAGAGCTCCAAAGTTCGCCAATATGCATATTCAAGGTTGGAGTAACATAGTCGAAGTTTATTCCAACAGAGCGCAAAATGTTCAGGCCATGACTCGAACATTGGCTTGCCGTGCTAATGCTCTTCCTACAGAGCTACCTGGATATTACCAATAAACAATTCCATGTTTAAGTAGGCTTGACTTCCAAAAATTAAATCAACAAATCAACACCACTCCCCTGCACCGAAGACTTTGACGAATTGGTCGTTACAACAGCAGAGCCAATGTATTAGAGAAAGATGTTGCATAACACTTGGGTACGTGCCAGAGTCCACCAGAAGCTTCCAACTCCAGAAACCCATAGGGATACCAGACCCTAGCCTTAGACCAGGATTTCCTGACATGCACTTGCTTTACCAATGTCTTCAAACGTAAAAAATCTACAGAAATAATCACTAACCGGTCAGCTATAAGGAAAGGGCAGCAGACGTCACTGTTGGTTAGCAGGAAACGTGACTGGCTTACGTCGCCTTGATGATTCAGGGAATGATAGCTACGACAAAAATATAGTGGTAGATTGGTTGACGGAACTGTTTGTTTGTAAACATACCCTTTCCTTATAACGTATCAGCCAATAATCTCAAACATCGCAGTGCGAAAGTCTCACACTGGTAGACTAATAATAATATGAATAATAATATGAATAATAAAACGAAGACTGAGTATTGTAATGCAAATAAGTATTGTAATTGTATCAAACTTTTCAGAATTGATTAAATTTTCATTTTTTATAAAAATGCATAAATTCCTAATAAAATTAGGCAAATGTTAAACCAACAAAAATCAAATCTAAGAAAAAAATTCCTCCATTCAATAAATTGACTAATAGAACTTGCACATGTATTCAAATCTCTTGTTTCAATTTAAAACTCTATGGTTGCATATTAAACTGTTTTTTTCCTACCTTTTATTAATATGTTATTTAAGCATAATACAATAATATTTTAATTATACTTCATAAACTAATTAGAGCTTATGAATTGAATAGGACATGGTTTTTTCTCTTTCTGTTACTCTATTTCCGTTTCCAAGGTAAGACATTTTATAACTGTTTTATTTACATAGTTTTTTTTTAATTGCTAAAATGTGTAAGAAAAAAAAAAAAAAAAAAAAAAAGATTATAAGCAGTAAAATAAATTTTATTTGCCTGATGACATATGTTTTAGCTCAATCTGAGCCACTATCAAAACAATATTAAATATTCTATAAATGCACGGTCTATGAAGTTATTTGAAACGCAATCATTTAATTAAACACGCACTGTTTAAAAATTACGCAAATTATTATTATTTTTTTACTTGGATATTTACTTCCATATTTGTAACCATGGAGTAACTCAAGCAACAATTTTGGTAAATTAAATGACGCTGAATCGTTACATATTGTATTTTTACGTGTTACAATGTCTATATTAAAAAGTAAAAAATGAAGGTATAATAATTTTCCCCTGCAATCTATACTATGAATCCCTTATAAGAAAAACCATGGGAATTGTAACACATAAAAATGCAAAATGTAACGATGCAGCATCTTTTAATTTATTAAAATTGTGGCTCGAGATATTCCATGGTTACAAATATGGAAATAAACATCCAAGTAAAAAAATAAAAATATTTGCGTAACTTTAAAAAAAGTGCGTGATGATTGCGTTTCAAATAATTTCATAGACCGTTCATTTATAGAATATTTATTTTTTTGTTTTAAAGTTGAATAACAGATTAAAAGTTGAATAAAAGATTTGTCGATTTCATATTTATTGATTGTTTAAATGCAGAAATAATGTATAAGTTTTGTAAAATGTCCCCTTGTTACCGCATTGAATGGTCCAGTAAAATGCGATTAATACGTAAGTACTAAATAAACTTTAAATTCACTATTTCGCGTTTTCTGCGTGCGAAATATAAATAAACGCGGTAAATTTTCCATAGCACAGGCCCGGCCAAATTGACGTATTTTAATGGAAATGCTTTGGAACAACACAAATTATTTCATGAATTTAAGTGTGATTTTAAAGATAAACATTAAATGCTTATAATTGTATTTGCTTTTGAAAGAAAACCTATTTTTAATTTTATTGTTTTGATGTAATTGATATCATAATTTAACTAGGTTTAGATAAAATAACTTATGTTTGTTCAGTTTAATAAGTATCCATTTCTGGAAATACATATTATATATAAACAATCTAATTGTAGATTATTACAAGGAAAATGCTATACTTTAAAAACCTTTTTTATAACTCTAGTAAAATAGAAAGCATTTTAGTTCAAATATAATCTTACAGGAAATAAAGGTCAGTTTTGTGTATAACCATCTGTTAATTTATGCATTTTAACTACCTATGCAAACAGTACACGATAATCTAAAAGATAATGAGTGACTACGATAATTATAATTTTTACAAATGCCTATTCAACTAACATGAAAAAATCTCTTACAGTTTTAAATATACATTTACGATTTCAACTAGCGCACTGCGATAAATGTTCTAATAAATACAAATGTAATTGAAATCACATTGTGTTAAATTTTGGCAAAATAAAAATATTTTTGTGCAACATCATTAGAAAAATATAATTAAGTATTATGTATTGTGACATTACAAGAGAATGTCTGTTAAAATATAAATAATTTTGCATGCTTTTACTTCCAATCACAAAACTATTGCTATTAAAAAATATTCATATTACGATTTCTTTAATTTACATAATGTGAGGTAATACAGAAATTTTTAATATGCTTACATAGATAAAAATTAAATATCTATTGCTACATACTGATGTCAGAGAGACTTTATCCACCGCCTCCTGAATGATAGACCTACGCGCTGACGTAAAAATGGCGGCTGTCGTAGGCTTTTTTTTTATGTTTGTACGGTTCCTTGAGTTTTAGTACCAGTAAATTATAAAAGTTTTCCTCGCCCTAATTTTTAAAAAATAAATAAAGGCCAAGAAAACTGTAAGAAAATACTGGTTTACAAATTCAACGGACCGTACAAACGCTTTAAAAAATGTGCCTACGACAGCCGCCATTTTTATATCAGCGCATAAGCCTTGTATTCAGAGGGTGGTGCATTATCTAACGTCGATGCTACTCTTGTCACTCCTGTCTCTATAACGTACTCAAATTTATTTTTCTGTTGTTATTAGAATTTATTTTAATTTATTATTTTTTTTCATTCTAACTCTAAAAATAATCAACATAACATATGCTTCCTGAAACATATGTTTCCAAGGAACCAAATACACGATTCATTTAACACAGCACAGAAAAGAAATCGTGTTAAACATTTCCATTTTTAATTAAAGAATTATTATAATGGAATATCTGTTTTTCCTGTTACTCCCAAATTTTTTAAAAAGAAACAATAGCCTGTTTAACAGAAGAATACATTTTTGAAAAATCAAAATTTATTTTGACTGACTTCAAATGTGTAATGAATATTCCTATACAGAGGAACTGTATTTTCTTTTATTTTTCTTGAATTAGAAATACATACATTTTCTAAGCTAGAAACGAATTATCTTTCCGTTTCAATGTAACATAACATAAAAATCAAATATTTAGGATGGTGTCAAAGGAATATGTTTCTTGATTGATATCAAAATATTAAAGTAAAACATAATCTTAATGCAAAAAGTCGTGATATATATGTAGCTAAAACTAAAGAAAAGGGAACAAAATGTTTTCATCTCACTAATTTTAGTTAAAATTCTTAGGAATATGTTAATTTTTTTCTATTTGAAAAGAGTATTTTTCTCGGCTACTATATTTTTGAAATTTTACAATTCTTTGGATTATGCTTATAACAATGTTAACGTATTTTTGAAGTTCATTGTCGAATAAAAAAAAAAGAAAATCTCAACAATTTAAATATATTTGTATTAAATACATATTTCCAAATATCTCACAATTCTTCCGTAATTGTGAATAAATTTAAATAAGTTACACAGGTTTTGAACCAGAAAATTTGTTTAATGTATCATTATTTATTTAAAGCCTTGCTTCTACGTGGAACTCATTTCCTTCCACTCCTTTAAAAAGTTCTGGTACAAAAAATGTTTGAGTTGGGTTAAAATATCTTTCACATGTCATATTTTTCGTTGGATTATACTTGTAAAAATTATATTATAACGACACGCATTTGTAGTTTATTTTCGAATTATAAAAATGAACATCTCAACAATAATATATTTAGTTCATAGTTGTGACACCTAAATATTTATATACCTAAGTATTTCAGCTATTAATTGATAAAAACGTGAATAACAGATTACTTAAAGGATTTAGAGGTTGCTGATGCAGATATCTGTTTTCATTATAAAACTTAGCAAGTTAAAAAGAAATATACAGCGGAATAATATATTTTCTACATAGTAATTTTGATTAACTTAACAACACTTATGCAAAATCACATAAAATTTTCTAACAGAAGCGATTCACAAAAATTAAATCATTCCATTTGTAAGTTAAATAATTATTTAAATAGAATTTTTTTTCCTGCTACATTAATTCTTTAAAATCAAACAACAGCTTATTTGAAAGAAAAAAATCTTTTAACATAAAATTATAATTCATTTTATGTGACTACAAATATAAAATTTATATTCTTTACACATATGAATTGAATTTTCGTTTATTTTTCTTGAATAAGACATCGATTTTCTAACCTGGAAACAAATTCCTGGAAACATTTAAGATTCATATGTTAAAATAAAACATATTCTCAATGCAAAATGTCGTGATATATATGTAGCTAAATCTACAGAAAAAGAAACAAAAGTTTTTCATCTCACTGATGTTAGCTAAATTCTAATAAAAATATTAATTTTATCTAATTCAAAAGAGTATTTTTCTCAGCTATTAGATATTTTAAATGTTATATTTATTTGTATTATGGTTAGAATAATGTTAACCTGTTTGTGAAGTCCGTTATCGAATCATAAAAAGAAAATATCAACAATTAAAATATAATAAAATATATTTGTATTAAATACATACTTCCAAACACCAATTTAATATACAAGGATGAGATTTCTCTGACTTTTTGCATACCAGTATAATCTTAGAGAAAATGTTGTTCTGGTTAATCGCAGAATGTTCCGATTAAATAAAAAAAAACATGTTCCCTAAGATTATACTGGTATGCAAAAAGTCGGCGAAATCTCATCTCTGAATATATCGTTATTTATTTAATGCCATGCTTCTACGTGGAACTTATTTGATTTCATTTTTTTTTTTTTGTAATTCTGGTTCAAAACAGGGCTGTCTTGTGTTAAATTATTTTTCCCATGTTACAATTTTTTGGATTATGATTAGAAAAATTATATTATGAAGGCACACATCTGTAGTGTATTATAGAAGTTTAAAAAAATGAACATCTCAACAATAATGCATTTATATCATAGTTGTGACACCTAAATATTTATATTTCAAGTTTAAAATATTCCAGCTATTAATTGAGGAAAACTTCAATAACAGATGACTTAAATGATTTAGAGTTTGTTGATGTAGATGTCTGCTTTCATTATAAAACTTAGAAAGATAAAATAAAATATACAGCAGAAAATATATTTTCTAAATATTAATTTTGATTAAAGTAACTGTAAAATATAGCTTAATATGCAACAAAACATAAGATTTTCTAACAGAAGCGATTCACAAAAATTAAATCATTCCAGTTGTAAGTTAAATAATTATTTAAATAGAATTTTTGTTTTTCCCGCTACATTAATTTTTCAAAATCGAACAGTTTGTTTAACAGAAAAAACCCATTGTAGCAGAAAATAAAACGAAACTTATTTTACCCATCTAGAAATGTATAATACAGGGTGTCCCAAAAGTCTCTGTACAACTCCAAAAATTGATTACAAAAACAATAATAGGCCTACAGCAAAAATAATTACAACAGTACATAGAGTAACTTAAAAAGTTTTTTTCTACTACCTTAGTATACTTGTACATGGGATCCTTTCGTTGCACGAAGAGTATCAAGTCGATATTCCAATTTCATCCACGTGCGTTTCAGCATGCTAACATCAGCAGTATTTACAACTGTTTGATGAAATCCGAACAAAAGTTAATAAACTCATGGAATTGAAACAAAAGATCCAAACAGCAGTAGTTACTGTTGATGTTAACATGAAAAACGTTCATGGATTGAATTGGAATATCGTCTTGATATTCTTTGTGCTGCGAAAGGATCTCATGTTGAAGTTTACTAAGGCAGTAGAAAAAAAAAACGTTTTAACCCTTTAACGGATAAAGCACTTCAATTACTAAAATGTTGAAATAAATGATTGACACCGGACATTATGAACAAATTTATTTGTATATAAGAAAAAAGCGATATTTCACACAGATAATAAATGGAACAAAATTCTATTAAAATTCTGCTGTCATTGTTGAATTTCGTAATTAAAATTTTGTGGTTTCGTAGGGAAACAAATGTCCGTTAAAGGGTTAAGTTACTCTATGCACTGTTGTAAATATTTTTGCTGTAGGCCTATTATTTTTTTTTTGTAATAATTTTTTGAAGTTGTACGGAGACTTTTGGGACACCCTGTATATATTCCTATATACAGAAATTGTGTTTTTGTTTTGTTTGTCTTAAAAAAGACAGCTGAAAACAAATTATTTTTCCGATTCAATGTACAGAAAAATAAAATAAAAACCACATATTTTCGATATTATCAAAAAAAGTTCTTGTTTGATATCTAGATGTTAAAATAAATCATAATCTGATTGCTCATGTCGTTGTTTAAATGTTGAAAAAAGAGAATTTATTCGGCTGCTTTATTTTTTATGTTATTATTTTTCGGATTATGCTCCGAATAATGATATAATGAAAAATATTTTGGGAGATCATAATCAAATATTAAAACAGAAAATCAACAAGAATTATATATTGCGTCATCCGGAAAGGATGACCCAAATTTCGTAATGGTTTCAAGTTTCATAATGATTTGCGGTTTCATAATGACCCAAAGTTTTAAAAATGGTTTTTCAAAGTGAAACGTGCTACGTCCAATTACTTCGCTACTGCTTCTAAGGAGTAACTTTGAATAACGCAGATATGTACATTCGGTCTTTTCTGCTTGCGATCCATAAATCTTGCTTGTGTTGTGGCATAATTTTTGTTTCAGCTTAAAAATCTTTATTGGAAACATGAACATCGTATTTGCATATGTTTGCAGACGAATATGCGAAAATTATCCGCCGCGAGACATACATTCCCGCTCCCTGGAATGGCGTCAAAGTGTCGTTTGAATCGTATTTAAAGGGCTGCATCTAGTAACTACCGTTAATCTTCGCATGGTGGCAATGTATTCCGTTTATGAATACACCGATGTTCATGTTTCTAATAAAGTTTCTTTCTTTCACCGGATATCATGTCATATTTTTCTTTCGCAGATTTCTCGAGAACTATGGGTCGTAGAGGTGTAGTTATTTGGGAATTTTTTATATACTCCAAGAGAGGTATCTGGCTGTGTAGAGTTTGGGCGTTCTTGGGGTGCGGGCACACTGTATACAACAATGTACAACAAAAATATACAACAATGTTTTCTGAGATATTAATAATTCCGAAAAGTATTATTTACCTTTGGAAAATTCATAAACCAATTCTTTTTAGATATAAAAAACATTAAAAAAAAATTGCTGCCACCAATTTTCAGAGACGTTTCCGAGTAGAGTCTGTTCTCACAACCCAGAATATAGGTTTTCGGATGCTATAAATTTTCAAGTAAACGTTTTCATGTTGAACAAACATGTTTTACAGAAAAACGTGATACATTAACATCATTAACATTAACATTAACAATAATATCATTCTGTTGCTCTTGCATGTATAAATTCAATTACGCAGCTGAAAATGTTTGAGTGAGAAGAAATAGCATCCAAAAAACCAACATTCCAGTTTGAGAAAACTTATTAATATGCTGTAAGTACTGCTCAAAAAAGTTTCCGAAAATCAGTGGTTGCAAAAAACATTGTTTTTACAAATGACTCTTTAAATCTCAAAAATGTATTAGTTTCGGGAATTTCTAACGATAAAGAACGGTTTACGGAATCGTGGGTAGCTCGAAAGAAGTTATTGTATATTTTCTTTTGTAGTTGTATTACATTTTCGTAGATTAAGAAACGTTTGTCTTATTTTTATAGGTAGAGATCTTTTGATCATATGCCCCAAATTTGAAAACTGTTTTTTTTTTTTTTTTTTTTTTTTTTTTTTTTTTTTTTTTTTTGGAATTGGCCAGTTTTGCTGAGGATACTGTTGAATCAGGTAGAAGAAAAATGGAAATAATGAATAAAGTCAAACGATATGAAATTTTACATAAATTATAATTTTGTAGTGTCTTGAATAAAGAGTGCTGTAATATTCATACTGTACCAACCCAATGTATGTAGTTCCTTATTTCGCTCAATAAACTGAGTTTAAATTAATATAAATCAGTACTAATTTAAATTGATATAAAGTATTATTGATATAAATCATTGTCTGTCACTAACAAATCAATTGCTGTATGATTGGTATCCGGAGCTAGGAAAATTCAGAAGTTTAGTTTGTTAACTATTTATCAAAGTAATTACCAAAAGTTACACTGTTAACAATTTTGTGCTGGATTGAACCGACTTTTGTTGCTGCAGTAACTGAAACCATAAAATATCGTTCCAATATTTGGAGCTTTGGTTCAATTGGAGCTCCAAATGCTGAAAGGAGATACATTTGATAATTGAAGCTACTGCAGCACCAAAAGTTGGTTCAACCTTGCACAATTTTTTTTAAAGTGCGTTTTTAAATTTCCTTTTTTTGCGCACTCAATATATTAACTCTGACATGTGCGTTTTGTGTATTATGTATGCGTTTTAAGAAATGTAGCCATAAACAAATTTGATTTAATTATAATTGCTAACAGCTCTCGTTTTTTTATATCTATTTAATATGTTTTTTACGTTTACTTTGTTTATATGGAATTATCCTGCTAATTAGTTTAAGAGGTTTATATATTTAAACGAAATTTCCTCATTTGTTACTTATTTTCCTTTTCTTAGACCATTTTTTTTTATAAAATCTTATAAGACAATTGTATTTAATTTAGAAAATTTTAATACCTATTGAACTACAGTTTAATACAGGATGTCCATAAAAGTATGTTCCAGTTTCAATGGTATATTATAACAGTTTATTTTAAACTATTTACAACAAATCATACATCAAATTGAAGATAAATTAACATAGGTTTTCTTACCAATGTTCAATATGTGCACCTTTAGTTAATACGGCACACATCCAACCTAAAGTCCAATTCTTCCCACACTTCAGTTAACAAGTCTGGAATAATGAAGACAATAGCCTCTTAAATTCTGCGTCTCAACTGTGGAAAATCATTAGATAATGGTAGAACGTAGGCAAGTCCCAAATGGAAAATCGCATGGCATTATGTCAGGTGAATGCGGAGGCCAGCGAAAAAGAGCTCTATCGTTTCGACTATTACCACCAATCCGAAGGTTATTATAGACTTCGACGTTCATTCTTAATTCACTTATACGGTAAAGGTGACCAACACTCTACAACGCTTACAGTTAATAATATTAAAATTTATAACTGGGGCATTCTTTTATGGATACCCTGTATTTTCCCAGCTATCAAAAGATTTAAGTAAAATTTTTATGCATTTAAAGTATTTTAAAAGTAATTCTTATGGAGTTAGTTGGTTATTTTAAGTTAAGAGGACATCTCTTTTTTATGAGATTTAAGTAAGTTTCTGCATTAAACGCTTTTGGTTCATTTAGCCAAGAATACCATTAATTGAATCTTTCTTAAACAAGTTGATAATCCTTTACATAGGAGTCGCATTACGTAATAACATAATACTTAACATAGACGATTAACGACATTTCCAGAATTCCATATTTATACCATAGAATATTTTCCGAAAATACTTTTGCAAAAAATTATGTTAGAAAATTTTAAACTTTACTAATCTTCAGTTTAATATTTCCCCAAACGTCAAAAGTTTAATTAAAATTTATGTATTTAACACTTGTTTGTACTTTTATGTCGTTCTTGTGGATTTATTCGGCTGATTAAGTAAAGAGTGCGTGTTATCAGATTAAGGGAAGTTTCTGCATTGATCACTTTTAATTCGTTTTGCCAAGAATACCTTTAATTGACTACTTAATAAACAAGTCGAGTTTGCTAATAATCCTTTAATAATATCTTAATTATCCAGAATGAACGATTAGCAACAGTTTCAAATTTGTACTGCTGAAGCTTTACAGAAAATGGCCGAATCAAAGAGTTGTGTTATAAATTTAATAAATAAATCCATCTTTAGGTTAATGTTTTTTTTTAAAACTATGACTAGAATTAACTAGAATTTAAATAACAAAATTTCACCTTTGACCTTTACTAAGTTAGATGTAATTATAATTCAATTTTGAATTATTTTTACTTTACTAGGGAATTTAAGTTAATTATTTACTTTGAGTGCTTTTACATACCATTTGATTCGAATTGTAAATTGTTTTATATGTGTAACAGATACTACAATAGTGTGCAAAACTTAAGCAACAAACACAAAATGCTAATTTCTGAACATGTGAGTACTCAAAAGGAAATTCTATAAACAGCAAGTGTAGAAAATAGGTACTACCCTAACAGCATAGACAGTCGAAGTGAAGTCTTCTTGACACCACAAAGGTACACAATTGTCACAGTCACTACAATGAACAGAAATGTGGTATCTTTCATTCCTCTCTTTTACTCTCATTTGGTCACTCCACTGAACAGTCACCATGACTGCTGCTTTTTTACGAGTCACCAGTTGACTTTACAATGAAGTCATTTTTTGTCTCTCATGTGACTGTCGGTTTGGCACTCCATTGTAAAGTCGTCATGATAGCTGTTCTGTGACGAATTCCCAAGTGACAGAAAATGAAATCATCTGGTGACTTTTCACAAAGGAGTGCAATGATGACTTCACAATAGAGTGTCGATCACAAGAAAGTCACTATGCGACTTCATTGTGACTTTATTTGGCGACTCATCACAATGCAATGCTCACAATGACTTCAAAGATCAGTCTTCAACTTGCAGTGACTTGAGAATCACAAGGTGACTTCATTGTAATGTCACCTGGTGACTTCATTGTCATTTCACCTGATGACCCATCACAAAACCCCCACACCATTAACTTTTTAGTGTTAACAATCATTTGAGAGTAATAATGAGACAGTGAACTATACCATATTATGATTCACCGTAGCGATTGTGACACTTCTAACCATGTGTGACGTCAAGGGGACTTCACATCGACTGACCGTGCTGTTAGTGTAGTACCTTTTTTCTACACTTGCTCTTTATAGAATTTCCTTTTGAGTACTCACGTGTTCAGAAATTAGCCATTTGTGTTTATTGCTTAAGTTTTGCACACCAGCGTAGATAGTACCCGTCAAGATTTGACGGTAAATAACTTGAAAATTCCTATAGAAATACGATTTAATTTTTAATAAATTGCTTTTAAATTATTTTAGTACTGAAAACTTGATGAATTGTTATATTGTGTAAACGATTCATATAGATATAAGACAATATATGGTGCTGTCAGTCCAGCCTACTCAACTAATGAAGTGGAATCATTTTAAGCTTGTAATTTACACCATATTATGCTTGATGTTTAGCAAGAATTTAACTAAAAGTGTTAATTGAATGACTTATTTTTACTTACTACAGTGTCAAAAAAATTTAAAATATCAATATTTAGTATTTTCTATTAAAATTTACAGTTTTCAGTTAACGATTTATAATATATATTTTCAATTACTTGAATTTTATTTTACATTTTCATATATTATTTATACCATGGATATCAAGGTGACTCCTTTTATATTCCGTACATGAAAATTTTTGCTTGTTTCTTTTTCCTGTTCTTTTCTTTTTATTTCTGTTTTTACGGAGAATAATCGCATACCTTTCTTAGTTACACAATTATTTATTATTGATAATGGCCATGCAAAATATAGATAAAAGTTTAGATCGCTTTATTTAATCGTAAACTATATGAAAAATCATTTAATTTAAATATTTTTAATTCAAAATTAGTAATTAAAAAAAATATTGTCGGGTGTTAAGTTTATCTTAGCACAGTCCCAATATTTTGAAAAAATAAAATATTTAGTATTTTCTGATTTTATTTAAATTATGCGACCTTTAAAATTTTTCATTAAATTTATTTTTATAAGTCTGATTCTAAAACCCCAAACTTAAACTTTTGCTGTTTGCAGTGAACGATTTATAATACATATTTTATAAGTACTTGAATTGTATTTTACATTTTCATATATTGTTTAATTGTTAAATCATGGATATCAAGATAATTTCTGTTAGAGTTCCTGTATGATTCATTATGTCTATTAACATGGACTTATCTCTAATAGTAGTTCTTTTTTTAAATTGAAATGACAATAATTGGATTATAACATATAACATATTTGTTATATTTAATCATCAAAACGTAGAAATATAAAAAAGATAGAAATGAAAAAAACTTCCGTATTAGTATATTTAAATTACGCAAAAAATACTAAAATTAATAAATCCTTGTTAATTTGTATGGTTTTTCCCTTATTTATATCTCATTATATACAAACAGAAGTAATCAGAAGCAATTTCTTAATACGCTAGGGGGTTCTGCCTCTACAAACTATAAACATAGGCTCGCCATCCCCGTCCAGAATCAGCAGGCTCTAAAAACAAGATAATTTGCTCTGTTTTAAAAATGATTACCCTATAACGGAAGATTGAATGATATTCTCACGACCATTGACGATATTCTATAATCGGGTTGCAATTCACATATTTGACTGGGAGATTGTTTGGTTCCCAAAGCCATATCCACCACTGTCGAAACAGAGGCCTGCTGTTCTCGTGATTAATTAATTAAGATGTAAATAGTTTTAAATATTTTCATTATATTTCAAAATCAGCTTGTACAAAATGGTTAAGTATAATATGACTCTACCTCTCGGACTTTTTTAACACGTTTATGGTCTATTTTAATATAAGAGACAATGAAGTAAATAAAAGCACGTGAGAATTGGGATGATTTTGTGATGCTTTCGCTACAATAAATGCCAGCCAAACATTGATAGTTGTCAAAACAGCGATCATTGCTTTGCATGAAAAGAGTACAATTGATCGAAATAAATGTTTAATTTGTGCAACTTTGTTTCCAAAGTGTGATACAAAGTCTTCAGATTTTGCTTTATTTTTTGCAATAGGATTAAAAGGTGTGTTCATTGACATCAGCGGCATTATTCTCAACACTTTTAGGTAGATTTCGTAAGAAATACTACCTATTACATTCTCACGTAAGTTGGAATTTTTGAAAAAATTTTGCAGATCTACGCCGATCATGCTCCCAGAACCCAAAACCACCCCCAGTTCAAAACTTTATATATCTATCTGTCTATCTATCTATCTATCTATCTATGTCACTTTTTTATGGACACGATAACTGGAAAAATTCTGCATTAATCTCTTCCACACTGATACATAAAATCAAGGGGCATAAAATCTCGGTCAAGTTCGTTAATGGGCCAAATCGAACCAAGGGGGGGGGGGTAATGAGGGGCTTTTTGTGAAAACAGAAACCTCCCATAATTTCTTAATTATGATACGTACATTATTACTTCTAGGAAAAGGGCCGAAAATTTATGTATGACAGATCTTTTATATCATTAAAAATGGCCCCAAGGGGGGGAAAGGGGGGTTAAAAGAAAAAAAATTCATAAAAACATTCATAAGAATTCACAAGATATCAAATCCGCTTAAATTTATTATAAATTCTCTTAATATTATAAAAAAAAAATCCCTGCCGGCTCCGCCTGCAAACAAGTTAGGTTTCGAAATGGGCGGTTCCCATCTGCCGTATCATGGCAAAGAGGTCATTTCTTCCGCAATTCTCAATAAACAGGCGCCCCACGGTCTGCATCTTCGAAATCTACCTGTGCCTATAGGCCGAGCCGTCAGGAATTTTTTTTATACTGTAATTTGTTTTCCGTAATAAATACTCAAAATGTAAAGGTTGTGTGAATGACTTATTATAATAAAGACAACGATTTTTCTAATGTTTTTTAATTACAAAGTAAGACTGGACTTGTCGGATCACTTTTGTGACTTGCTAATTAGTACTTGAGATTGAACATTCTAAATTCAATTCTTATTCCTTGCTACTAATGAGGAATAGCTTTAAAAATTGCAAGAATTTTAGAAAGGATTAGAACAGGCGAACAGAAAAGTGCTGTTTGTTATGCCTTCAGTCTTTTAACCGTCTACGTAAATAAAAACTTTTTGTTCAAAAAACTATAAGAAGCTACACTGTAAAAAATGACCAATGTTTCTTATTTTATGAAAATATACTATAACCACGAACGAAAATATAATATAATCTTCTGAGTTATACGAAATTCCGAATAGCGTGTTCCATTGTCTTTTGAATCCCCATAAACCAATACATTTCCAAAATTTAAAGAATTATTTATAAAAACAAAGTATTTTTTGCTGCCCGTATTTTTCAGAAACGTTTCGGAATAGTTTTTATAGTGTATTAATTAGTTTCCTCAGACTGGAATACCTGTTTTTCGAATGTCATCCATTCTCAAGTAAACGTTTTCAGCTGCACAAGTTAATTTATGCATGAAAGAGTAAATAAATAATCTTACTTTTAATGTTAATGTTAACGCTGTTAATTTTGCATGTTTGTCTGTTAAACATATTTGCTGAGCATGATACATGAAAATGTTTACATGAGAATTGATAGCATCGGAAAAAATATATTCCGGGCTTAGAAAACTGATTAATACACTTTAAAAGCTACTCGTAAACATTTCGAAAATTACGGGCAGCAAGGGAAATTTTGTTTTTATAAATTATTCTTTAAATCTTGAAATGCCATTGATGGTCTGAGGTTTCTAAAGATAGAGAAACACTTTTCAGAATCATGGTTAACAAGGAGGAGTTTATATTATAAATTTATTCGGGACTATATTATATTTTCTTAGATTAAGAAACATTTGTCATTTTTTTCCAGGTAGTATTCATAGCACTCTAGCATTAATCTCAAAATTAACAATTTTTGTTTCTCTTCCATGTATGTATATGCTATGTTACGCAGTTTAAAATGTTTATTTCAAAATTTATGGTTTACGAAAACTCAATATTTTGTGTTGTAAAATCTAGTCAACACACACTACAATAGGAAACGTTCCGTTATTTTCCCTTAAACGGGTAGCAAAAGATTTTTTTTTTAATTTATAAATGCTTTTTTAAGCCTCAGAAATCTAGTGGTTTCTAACGATAAAGAAACGCTTTTCCGGTATCGCTGATAACTCCAACAAGGTCATGTTATATTTTAGTAAAGTCTTGCTACGTCTGAACAATTTTATCTTTTTTTACTGTATACCTTGCTTCTACACGTCAAAACAGCTTCATAAAATGTGCTTATTTATCAAGTTGAAAAATGTCCATAACCTATTTATATCACTAGAAAATAAGTGTTTAAATCTTTCTATAACACGCAAAAATCACTTGTATAAACGGATAATGCAGAACGAAATAACAAAGACGAAAATTTAAATTTATTTCTGAAATATTCTATATTTATTCTATCAGATAATTCTATTTCACAAAATCTCGATGTTTTCCCTTTCGATTGCTTTAAAACATCAAGAAAATGTGAGATTGGAACCCTTTGTAATACACGTTATTTACTTGAATAAGCAAATAATACAGAAGGAAATATATAAAATGCAAATCTAAATATTTATTTTGATTTTGATTTTATTAACTAAAATTTGAAAATTAGTAGCAAAAGATTTTTTTTTTCATCATTCATAAATGATTTCTTAAGCCTCGGAAATCTAGTGGTTTCTGACGGTAAAAAAACGCTTTTCCGGTATCGCTGTTAACTCCAACAAGGTCATGTTATATTTTCGTAAAGTCTTGCTACATCTAAACAATTTTCTTTTTTTACTGTGTACCTTGTACACGTCAAAACAGCTTCAGAAAATGTGCTTATTTATCAAGTCGAAAAATTTCCATAACCTCTTTAAATCAGTAGAAAATAAGTGTTTAAATATTTGTATAACACGCAAAATTCACTTGTATAAACGAATAATGCAGAACGAAACAACAAAGACGAAAATTTAAATTTCTTTCTGAAATATTCTACATTTATTCTATCAGATAATACTATTTCACAAAATCTCGCTGTTTTCCCTTTCGATTGCTTTAAAACATCGGGAAAATGAGAGTTTAAAACCCTTTGTAAAACACGTTATTTAATTGAATAAGCAAACAATACAGAAGGAAATAAATCAAATGCAAATCTAAATTTTTATTTTTATTTTATTAACTAAACTTTGAAAATGAGTAGCGAAAGATTTTTTTTTTTATCATTCATAAATGCTTTTTTAAGCCTCGGAAATCTAGTGGTTTCTGACGATAAAGAAACGCTTTTCCGGTATCGCTGATAACTCCAACAAGGTCATGTTATATTTTCGTAAAGTCTTGCTACATCTAAACAATTTTCTTTTTTACTGTGTACCTTGTACACGTCAAAACAGCTTCATAAAATGTGCTTATTTATCAAGTCGAAAAATTTCCATAACCTCTTTAAATCAGTAGAAAATAACTGTTTAAATCTTTGTATAACACGCAAAATTCACTTGTATAAACGAATATGCAGAACGAAATAACAAAGACGAAAATTTAAATTTCTTTCTGAAATATTCTATATTTATTCTATCAGATAATACTATTTCACAAAATCTCGCTTTTTTTCCTTTCGATTGCTTTAAAACATCAAGAAAATGAGAGTTTGAAACCCTTAGTAATAAACGTTATTAACTTTAATAAGCAAATAATACAAAAGGAAATAAATCAAATGCAAATCTAAATCTTTATTTTGATTTTATTAACTAAAATTTGAAAATGAGAAATTGAGAGATTATACAACTTAAGATATATAAACTTGGTTCTTTAAAGTAAAGCGTTTGAAGAGGAATCGTTAGTGCTCTAAAATTTGGAAACTGTCGGGAAAAATTAAAGGAATAAGTAAAGGATATTCAAGTTAAATACTCATGTAACTTGAATAATTTTGCGGCTGAAACTGCGGAACTTGCACAACAGTTTGGTGGCGTGATTTTACCATTTTATTTTTAACGTCTTGTGGACTTATATGAATCAAGGAATAATGTTACACTTTTTGGTTATACTAATTATATTTATGTGTTATTAGTATTATTAATAATTTTATTATTATTATTGAGTCGTTATTATTTTTTCAGATATATTTTGCTCTTATGAAAATGCAAGATCATAGCAACAAGAGAATAGCTATTGTGCACAAAATTTTCAAGATAATTTTTTTGTCCAGCTAAGTGCTATTTTCATGAGACTGTCGTGACAGAAAATCGCATTTTTAATAACTATAGCACAGCAAATTGACGTATCTTCTTGTGTATTGGAATCTTCATGTAAAGTCTGTACTCACGATAGTCACGTGAAGGCAGTCTGGACCTACGTCAACTGTTACATGGGATATTTTGCTGGGGGCTCTGGAGAACTCCTCTGTCCACATACGTTTATTCAGAGCATATATGAAATCTACATAAATGGCCAGTGCTTAATTATGTGGCACATATTAGTTCGAAATGCCCACACAGGACCGTTCTTTGCAAATTTTTGGAGATGAAATATATACATACATGACTTCTTGTAGAAGATAATTTTTTGGAGGGTTTGTCTTCTTTATCAGTTTTACACTGGATTTCTTACCAATGAAGTTCTGAATTCTTCAAACAGACGTCAGATGATGTTATGTATGTGAATCATAAGTGACGGCTTGTCTAATATAGAATGTGTAATTCTTTTCAAAAACGATGTCAATCCCGTATAAAGTAAACTTGTGGAGCTTATGCTCAGGTAGAATTAATATATCTTCATTATTTGTACTTATTAAGGTATCTCCAAAGAGTATTCAGTGATTTATAATTAATTTATTAATTGAATTTTCAAGCATACTTCCAAAGATATCACTGGGGATCGATGACATCTGCTATGATGTTTCTTGTTCTTCGCGGTATGAATTTACATTATTTTTTTGTGATGTGGGCCATTTTTTATTGTAATTTTGTATTTAAGGGTGAACTCCGCGGGAGGACGTAAGCCACATCTAAATGGTAATTTATGTTATTTTATAGGATGTGAATTTACTTTTCATTAAGATATGACGTAGTAATTATATCTAGGTATTATTACTACGTCCATCGTCATAGTAATATCTAATTAGTAGTGCCTACGTCTACTAGCTAGGATCTTTATGAAATTCTTGTAAATGCAAATATGTACTCAGTAAAGGTAAATAATGATTGTAAGCAAATTTCGGATTTTAAAATACAAATTTAGATAATTATAAATAGTGAAGCGGCAAGCTTAAGGAATGGAAATGTTTTTCTCTATTTAGTTATTTCCTTTTATGTATTTTTGGTTTATATGTAAATGTAAATAAATTCTATTATTTGTTTTAAATATCTTGCTTTTATTTAGAATGAATATTTTTCTTTTTATTGCATGATTTATTTCAGGAATTTTTTTAAGTTAATAGTTCAGTATTTTCCGGGTTGATTTGTCGAAACCGGGGTGTTGTTTCACTCACGTCAAAGGCCATAAGATAGTTAAGCATCTAAAATTTACGCAACGCAAATATCTTTATCTTTATTCAATAGTAATTTCTAAGGTTAAGTAACCGTCGGCTATCCCTTTTCTATCCAGGTTATACGCAACCACAAGGACTTCTGTATCAAAAAGCCCAGGACTATACTAGCACAAGAATTTAGGGTTGAGTTTTACTCAGGTCTCAGTTAGCTCATTTTGGTGGTTTATTAATTAATAACATATTTGTAAACTAATTAAGTGTATGTGTCTCAAACGAACCGGCAAATCTTTACTTAATAACGTCCGATAGATTTTTAAAATGTTAAATATCCAGTTTCTCAAAAAAAAAAAAAAAAAAAAAGAAAAAAAGAAAAAAAAAAGAAAAAAAAAAGAAAAAAAAAGAAAAAGGTTAAACGTTACACCTCATGATTTTTTTGTTTTGAGCCAATATTCATACTCATATTTACGGTAGGAAAATATGTTGTTAATTTTACACCTTTAGCATTTAAAAGTAATATGTAAAAAGGTATATAATTTTTTAGAATTTTTTATTTGTGTTTAGCAAGAAACAGTGCTCGATGCATATAGGAATCACTGCGTGTTTAATTTGTTTTAATAAAAAACAAAGTGGCATAAACTATACGCAATTCCATATAAAAAAAAACAGCGTAAATATAGCGAAACTATTTTTATGACACTATTTTATAAAATACTAGTAGTTTCTTATGATATCGATGTCCATAAACGAATACAAAAACATAACGTTCCAAAGACGATTAAGCAAGCTTCAAAACGTAATTCAATTATCTATTCCTGCAGTACTGTTTCAAAAGGTACTTTCATTCTTTAAGTAAATCAAATTTTTCTAAATATAATATTTTTATTCGAAATTTGTTTTCTAAAACTATTATTAAGTTACCGTAACTGAAAAAAATAATAATAAAGGAAACCTTAAGATATTGCTTTTTAATTCATGAATCTGGAAAATCACGTAATAAATCGACATATAGTTATAAAATAATGATATACCTTTTTTTTCTTTACTTGTGCTATAAGACTTTCCTTCGTGGGAAATTTCAAGGTTCTGGGTGAACGAGAAGTAAACTATAAGTTGTGAGAGTAAGAGCAATAGGATACTTCCGGTTGACCAGGAACCTTGAAATTTGGCACGAAGGAAGTTCTTATAGTGCCTGTAAAGGTAAAAAATCTGAAAATTAATAATTTATAAAACTATGCCAATTTAGTAAGCGACAAAACTCACGCATTTCCCTAATCGGTACTAACGCCAAATTAACGCAATGTAACAGAATATTTTGTAACTGTAATATAACATAAGGGTACGGAACCCGCACTAAATGCGAGTTCTACTCGCTCTCGTCCTGATTGTTTTCTTTCGACATCTGAAAAACCAAACTGCATATTTTAAAACTTTATATGTAAAGTAAACATTCAAACTAACAACAACTAAACAATTGTTAACAAAACAATTTAATTAACTTTTTTTCTATATTCTGTAACTGTAATATAACATAAGGGTACGGAACCCCCTGAATGCGAGTTCTACTCGCTGTTGTCCTGATTGCTTTCTTTTGGCATCTGAAAAGCAATACTGCATATTTTAAAACTTTATATGTAAAGTAAACATTCAAACTAACAACAACCAAACAATTGTTAACAAAACAATTTTTCATTTTTTTAACAAATAATAAAAAACTACATCTTTCCTTTGCAACTCATATATATTCTGCACAATTTTTTTTACGCGCATTAGGTTTTAGAAGAAAGATATTTACCGTCATTGTTCTAAATCCTTTGATATTCATTTTCCTTTAAACCAAAAGTTTATTTAAATCAAAGTATTAAAACATATTTTAACAATATTTTTAAAAGTACAAACAATTCAACTTCCGAAGATGATAACGCATTGCTCTATTTGTTTACACAACTCTTAAATGAATATTTTAATTTAGTTTAAATTTTAAATAGTCATGGAAATTAGAACGCATTTTGCGCATGTTAAATATGTAAATTGAAAAGATCAAATAAAACACATTACTGCATACGATATTTTGCATTATTTCTTAATCTTTATTCGTAAATCACACATTATTAAATACAGTATTTTTAATTGGAAGCTGTTTTCTAATTATTTTATTTTTTTGACATTTCAAATGCATACTACATTTTTTTAAATTTTGTACAGAAAAAAGCATTAAGCTAAGATTTGTCTCTTTATATTTTTAACAGAGAGTGAAGGTTTACGTATTTCTTTTTCTGTCTTTTTTGGTTCTAAAATTCATGTATATTCTTCGAAATCTTTTTACGGTGCATTAAACTTTGCAACTGAAATATTTACCGTCATTGTCTTAAATCTTTTGTCGTCCGTTTTCCTCTACAGCTAAATCTATATAATGGAATATTGTACCATTTCACTTCCGAAGAAGACAATGCATAATTTCATCCTTTAACATAAATCCTAAATAAATATTTTAGTTTAGTTGAAAATTTACATAGTCATTATTTCAAAGTGTTTAGAACATTTTAAAAATGTGAATTCAAGCAAAAAATGCAAACAAAATTCTACAAACATTGCACATTTCGTTCAATTATGTGCAGATTATGGAATAATTCCAAAATCCTTACATAAATATAAAATTCTGAACATCCAATTTCATTTACACAAATGTTATTCGTGTTTTGTTTTCTTATTTTACAGTTAAAAATTTTGTGACGAATTATTTACAGTTAGTCAAGAAAAAAAGAGAACTCGAAATTTTATTCCAAAAATACCGCGGATGAAAACTAAAATAGCTTTTTGATATGGAAATATAAAGTCTTTCAATTTATTTATTTTTAACACTTTCCAACCTAGTTGAAAAGTGTTTATGACTTCGGTTTGTCTGGCAATATGGCCGTGCTCTAACTCCCGTAAATAAGCTCGGATTGCCCTGAAATTTTTATGCGTTATTGTCGTTGACTATAGCATGTACCCTATTTCAACTAAAATGTGTAGCACTTGTAGTTGTTTACAGGGACAGTCAAAAGTATTCCGTTACATTACAGTAAATGAGAAATAATCGTTTCAAGTGCATTTTGATGATGCTACGTCATTGAAACCATAATGAAATTGATATATAATTATGAAGCGCATTAAAATATGCTTTTTGTAGAATATGGGGTGCAAAGAATTTATTATTCATTTACAGGGGCAAACAAAAGAATTCTGTTACACATCGTTCTATGGGGAAAAATCGTTTGCAGTGTAATTTAGTGATATTTCACTATTTCAAACATAATGAAAATTATATGCATTACTGAGGTGCACTATAAATTGCTCTCTTGTGTGCATTGCGTTTATTTACAGGGACCCACAAAAGATATCGGTTACAGAACATGTGCGATATTTACAGTCTATGTGTGATAAGTGCATTTTGAACTTTGGCTTGAGTTTTTAAGTTTAACTAAAATTTTTCATAGTACGTGTGTGTTTATAAATTCGGTTCATCATATACAGAGCTACACAAGGGAATTTGTAATTGTTACAGACTATGGGAGTGACTTGCTTAAGGGTAGTTTTTATTTGTGTTTACAAATTTCCCTGCTGAACTATATTTAGTAGACTAACAGAAGTTTGTGGAATATAAATAAATTCATATACAGGGCTATATCAAGAAAAAGATACATTGTCGTTTACCGTTTGTAATTGCTGCGAGTGTGTGGGTATATGGTGTGTACAAAAGTATTCAAATAATATACAGGGCTGTATAAAAGATTTCGAGTGCATTTCCATCGATTGGCGAAAATTGCTAAATGTGAATATTCTAACTTAACTAGCTTTAATCATACTATATATCCACATCTATTGATCATATACAGGACTGCACAAAATACTTCGACTACTTTTTTGACACTGCAGGTAATTTCGGAAACTGTATTTTTGAATGTGTTACATGTTTTATAAAGTGTTTACTTACATATCTTCTTTCTTACATATCTTATTTAACCCTGAAGTTTCGTTACAGTTTTCTGGCTGTAGTAGAAAGTGTTTCATAATCCATGCTTGACGCATGATTTTTCGTTCTTGTTTTAAATACGCTTACGGTTTACGTCTTCATATTGAAACTGTAACAAACTTTCATTTTTTCAGTACAAACACCTCTCTGTTATTATATTTGTATTCTTCAGAAATTTTTTCCTTCGGATACCAAAATGGAAAATTTAAGAAATATACAGATTTAAAATCTTAAACTCCTAATGATATGTTCATTTTAATAATTGCATAACGAACTGCTGTGTTGATAGTTTTTTAAACAAAATTCAAATTACTTGGGATAATGAGGTATAAGTTTGGATTCGAGTGTTTGAAGCTTCTAAAAACATTTAAGAGTCTAAGTTATTAACTGAAATACACTACTTTTTTCTAATATTAATTTCATATGAAATTAATGCACCTTTTTTGTTAAATGTGATTTAATTTTTCATACTGTCAAATCGAAAACTGTAAGGTTTTATTATACCAAAATTTCCAAACACAAAATCTCTTTTCTTATTGACATACATTATATTTTTAACATAAATTAATATCGACTTCTTTTTCACAGTTATTAAGAAATCTAAGACAGTCAAATATAATTTGAACATTATATTTTCTCCAAATGCCTTTATTCTTTTTTCACTAATAATTACACTTTATAAATTTACATTTGTAACTGCACAAAATCTCTTTTTCTATTGAGATAAATTCAACGTTTAACATAAATTATACATTTTTTCACAGTTATAAAGAAATCTCAGTCAGTCAAATATAATCCGTCAAAAGATGTTCAAAACCCAAGCGATTTCAACTACTACAAAACAACCGTCATCAGGGGAATTTCAGAGAATGTTCATGAATGTTCGGTGTGGTGAAATCGTTAAATAGTCCCGGACGAGTCTATTTCAAAGAAGGGAAGAAAGGGAGGAGGAGGAGAGTGGGGAAAAGGCGGCAATTTTGTTATACCAGATACCAGTAAGCTATACCAGATCGAGGCTAATACCCTGTTCACATCGGACATTTAAGATATCTTATACCGCCATTTTTGAGGTGGTACCTCCCCGGAATTGAATACCTGTCCACACCGTCAAATGCATTTAAGATAAGTCACTCAACATCACCGTGTCCAGTGCCCATGCGCTTATGTTAAAAGCAAACTCAACAGCCAATCGGCCTCCGGAGCCAATCAGAGTGAGCGGTACTGACTGTATCTAGCAATGGAAAGTTCGAACTCAATCAGTGAGTTTCTGGAACTCACTCAGTGAGTTCAGCGGTCTAAGATATCTTAACTATCCTATCTGAACGTAGTATAACGAAAAAGACAGGCTACCGCGGTGCATTCCACTTATCTTTTTTTTACAGACCGCTAGAGTGATGTGATGCTCTTTTCGTACAACTGCATTGGTGCATTCGAGCGTCACGTGACTCCCACGATCTGTAAAAAAACATACGCGTAAAGCACCGTGGTAGCCTTTCTTTTTCGTTAGCCTCGTACCAGATACTGGATATATTATAGGAGAGCATACCATTGCAAGAATTCTTTCCTTGAGTTAAAATTTCTGAAGATTCCCTGAATATTAATGCGTAGTAATGTGAAGTACGTGTTATGATTCTTGTTTTACTGAAATCTATTTCGGTGCTTTGTTTTTAGTTTAAACTTGATAGTGCTGTTGAGGGCTTATACTTTATGTCTGCGATATTTTCTTTAAATTTCCTAGAAGTTATGCCTATGTAATTGAATTTTCTCTGATTTATTTTCTCTGTAAAAAGTATCATAATATATACCCCTGAAGTTTCGTCATTAGGGATTGGGTCTATTTTATTGTGTGCATGATCTTTTAATTTGGCAGATGGTTTTCCAATTACGTTGATATTATATTTCTTTACTTCGTATCTAATTCTTTCAAATAATTGAGGTATGTAATTGAAGCTGTAAAATTTGAGATTATTTTTAATGCCACTTTTATTTAACTGTTTATGATCTCTTCGTATTCTTTTTATACCCAACAAAGTCAGATCACTTCTTCATGGTTGTGGAGAAGACATATTCATACAACTTACTTGTTTTTTTAACCTTAATAACGACACATGATGCAAAAACGATTGATTAACTTCAACTAATAAATTTAAGAATGTGCTTGCAGAATACGTGTATTGCTATTTAGATAATAAGTTATTTAACCAAACATTTCAACTTTTAGTGGAGTTCCTTTGTCAAAATACTTATAAGTTAAAGATTACAAACTGTCAAATAGAAAACTGTAAGTTATTATAGTTCCAAATGTTCCAAACACAAAAGATCTTTTTATATTCGCTATGCCCCATAGTGTCAAACAGATTTCTTCTTCACAGTTGCGGAGAAATCTAAAGTAATCAAATATAGCTTCTAGATTGTTTTCCTTCATCTTTCTTGCTTTTTCTTTTACTGATAATGATTCATCATACACAAAAGATGCATATAGCATTTGGACGAAAAGATTCATAACAAGGGTTATAAAATAAACACAGACTGCAAAACCTTTTAGTGAAAGTGCGACTCTGAAATGTTTATTTTCTTCTAAATTTAACAAAGATGATATCATCACAAACATCATTAAGGCATTAAATAGGAATGAAATAAATACTAGAACGCCAACTTGTTTGTCAAATAGCTTTACTAAATCTCTTATCTGATTGTAAATATCGCATGGATAACTAAAATCAGATCTGTGAGCATTTTGCATTACGTTTTGGTATCCGAGAATAATATTTTTAATATCAGAACACATGATTATGTAGTACACAGAAAATATATAAACAGGCGTGTAAAGATATACGTGCGTAATTACGGTGTAAACCAGGCGACAAGAAACACTGAAAGCATAAATATATTTTTTCTTTCCGAATAATAATAACTGTACTGTTTCGTCGCCTTTAAAGCTTGCGAATGTGATTACAGACATCATTATGTTTAAAAAAAATTACAAAACCACCAGATTATTAACTTTAAATGTGGTTTAGATGTTTGCTTTAAAATATGTAACATACAAGTCACTTTTTTTGACAATAAGAAAAATTCATTTACTTGCATAATAATATATACGCGGTTCATAGAGTAAACAAAGAATGCTACACTATACACGATATGCATCTGTGGTGTTATACCCGGCCAATATAAATGAAAAGATAAATTTAAGATAAAAGGAATAATAATTAATATTGAATTCAATATTATGTTGCAGAGATTAACACAGATGAATTGAAGGCTTTTCCCATTTCGCTTATTTTTTTTTATTTCGAAAATTCCAACGGTACGAAATAAGTAGAATATATATTTATATGTCGTATTTTTCATCTTCTTTTCAATTGCGATAGCTCAATTACTATTTATATTTAATGCTATTTGTTTGACAAATGCAAATAATTCGGAACAGGTCTAATCTTACAAAAATCTAAGAAAAAATATACAACTGCTTATATCAAAGACTTTATCCTAAAATGCGAGAATGCCACTTTCATTCTTTTATCTCTATAAGCACCTAAATTATAAGTAAAATATCCCTGAAATACATTTGCAAATAAAAATTAGTTTTACAGTTTTTTCTACCTCATAAAACTCTATACAAAATCATATTTAAATAAAACTGTGGGAACAAACCAATTATATCTTGTTGCATAAATGTAAAGTGACACAACTGCGAGCACAAAACTGTCTCACCAGTATAATCTGTAATAAAAAAAATGTGAATCGCATTTCATCTTTACATCTTAATGTTATAATATTTAGTATCCATAGAAACATATTTGCTTCATATCAGAAACTGAGCTTTACAATGGTGTTATTTTGATCAAATATTCATCAATCATTATATCAATTAGAATGCAACGTTTAATATTTTTAAGTGCTATAGATCCTTGTAATAGTGTTGATATTAAGCATGACAAAATGGATGGAATCAGCACCCATTATACAACAACTAACAATAAAATAAATACAAGTTAATCATACTGGAAAAACTGTAATATTTTCATGTTAATAAATATTCATGAAAATTAGTTTTATACACTGACACAGGGTAAAATAAAAAATAAGCATTATTTAATTGTTTATATATGAACTTTTCTCAAAACGAGTGCGAGAAAATAGCTTGAAATCACTTTCATTCGGGGTAAACATTCTGGATCATTCCGTCAAATATACCGTATACTTTTTACAGGATTGGCATCTGCACTCGATACATGCCCATCCATTCGAGAAATATTGTTATCAGAAAGATAGTTTTTTACTCACATGGACCTATGGCACGAGGCATTGTCATCCATAAATGCAAGACGTACTATAAGAGATTCATTCATTTTCAAAAAAAACTATATATTAAAAAAATATTACATGTACAAATATAAGTGATATTTTAAAATAACCGCAAACTCACCAAGTAAACCGTATATTTTGTATAGGATTGGCATCAGCATTCGATACATGCCCATCCATTCGAGATATAGTATTTTCAGAAAGATAGTTTTCACTGCCATGTCACGAGGCATTGTCATCCATAAATACAAGACATAGTATAAGAGATTCATTCATTTTCAAAAAAAAAAAATATATATCAAAAAATATTACATGTACAAATATGAGTGATATTTTAAAATAACCGCAAACTCACCAAGTATTCTGCCCACTCTACAAATGTTCTATGTACTCCTCCTGGGTCACACGACACACGCCCAGGTGGTAGTTGAAATCATTCAACATTTTTCGCTTCATCTTGTCAAACGCCATCACTGCAACATTGATCCGTAACTTGAGGTCTTCTACTGTTTTTCGTAGAGGGGGGACCATAAACAAGGACATTAATGTGGCATCAAAAGAAGAATTCACATGGAGTTAAATCAGGTGACTTTCTTGCTTTCTTTTCTTCTCTCTATCTCTGCCTCCATTTTGGAATATACTGAAAGATACTGAACTCGTGCTGCCACCTCGTGCACAAAATACAAGCTTATTGAGGTTTCAATATAAAGCGTTTTGAAAAGGGATGAATCTTTTAAGGTAACCCTGTATAACATAACTATTTCCAAATTGATCTTCGATATTAAAAATCTATAAACTTGCTAAAAATGAAACATTTTTTTTCAAAGATTCGCATTATTCAATAAACAAACTCTTTCAAGCTCCTTAGAAGGTACAATTTATGCAGCTCCAAATCGTGTTTGAATCCAACAATTCTAAATCAAAGATATAAACATAAAAAAAAACATAAATAATTATAGATTAATTTTTTTGTAAGTTTCTTTGTACGTATCTATCGTAATTATAATCATGCTCGTTCATTTATAAGGAAAATATTGCAGCTTTTCAGTTATGTACAAAATGTTTAAAATTTATTGATAGTTACTGTACAAAGAACGCTTATTCCATACATTTATCAACGGATAGTATTATATTCCAATATTCTGATTAAAAGTTTCATAGATAAACATTAAACAACAGTTCAACATTAAACATCAGCTAAATTTCAGAAATATATATATATATATATATACACTGTCAGAAATGGATACTGAAATTTCACGAAATTTTCTTCGTTTTTGACGAAATCGTTTCCTGGGAAATACTCCGAGAGAATATTTCGTAAAATCGAGTACATTTGTATCCTCAAAAAAGTGAAGAAATTAATTTCGTCAAATTGCTTGTTCAAAAGTGTAAAAAAAGGCCGGTGCTGCCATCTATGGACAATTTTAGAAGCATCTGTACTTGACAGGGAGAAAAAATTACGTCGTTTTTAATAAGTTTTCAAGCGGATTTGAACGCGTGACCTTTGGTGTGGGAGACCAATACCCTGTCTACCTTGCCAGCGGGACCTTGCGTGAATTTGATTTTAAATGTATCTACTGGATGTTGATGTGTGTTTATATTTTAGAAGGTATTTTTAGAATGTTTGTATTTTTATCGGTGCTGTTATAATTTTTGTATGTTTTAATTAATAAGATTAGATTATTATTATGGTTTTTCTATGGTTAATAAATAATTAGAATATGGCTTGAATAATATTATTTATTAGAGAAATTCCCTTTGTTCAATGAATGATTAGAATATGGTCTAGTTAATTCGTTGGTCAGAAATTATAAACTTTGAAGTGCATATTAGAGGAGAGTTTATCAATTTTTGATGATCGGGGTTAAGATTTTAACTCGTTACTGTTTATAGAGGGGAAAGGGATCAGTTATGCATATTTTAAATTTGATTGTTTTGTGAATATATTTCCTAAATAAAAAAAAGCTCTTGAAATTTTGATTTTTTTTCCTTTGAACGATTTTGTAACAAAAATAATCTGGTCATGAATGGGGAAACAGTTTCCTCAAATATTTGAGAGGTTCCATTTCATTAATAATGACTTAATTTTGAGACGAAATGATTGTCAAAAATAATGAAATGTAGCTCAAGAATTGCTGAATCGTCAAAAGTGAGAGTTTTATTTTTGACTGTGAGGAAACAGTTTCGTCATATATTTGAGGTTTCGCACTTCGTTAAAAACCACGTGACTCTGTGACGAAATGATTGTCAAAAATAACGAAATAAAGTATAAGGATTGCCGAATCGTCAAAATTTAGTATTTTATTTCTGAGAGTGTATGTAGGGATACTAGGGTAAAACTAGGTTAAGCTGGTCAAACCGGGTACCCTGTTTTCTCGCCGATGTGTGCATCCCTGTGAACAGCACCCGTCTTAACTACATCACTTAGTGTCCCCTTGTAGTGTGCCATCGTCTTTTGAAGTGAGTTAATCTCCATCTTCGTGCAGTGCTATTGGAGAGAAATTCACCTCAAAAGTTTTAATTTTTCGCCGTCATTTCAGCCCTTCAAATAAATCAAGCCTAATTGATCGATTTAGGTAAGTAAACCACTGTTTTTTATAGCTTTCACACGATGTTTTGATACCAAATAGAAGTGTGTACGTCCAGCCGTCCAAGAGAACTACCATATTGATTTTTTGGTCGTCTGTTGGATCAAAACCGGGTACTCATGGTTTTGCATTGAATTGTGCAATGAAATGTTTCTTCACTCAGCAGGTGATGATGATGGTTATAATGTTCAATCTGCAATGCGTGAGAACATGAGGAGTACAGTGGATGCGAGAAGTAAAAGCTGAGAAAGCCATCACATGACAATATTAAAAATTGCTTGAAAACCTGAAAAAAATGTTACTAACCTTAAAAAGTGTATATATGTTTGATTTTTTTTTTTTTTTCAAAATTTCTTACTATAAAGCTTTTTGTTACTGGAAGTGCAAAAACTTAATTTAGAATTGGTACCTGGTTTTCTCCTACTACCGAAATTTGGAGCTTTTTCAGATTATCCTAGAAAACGTCTTTTTTTAAGTAGAGAAGCATTTGCTTGTAGCAATAGATGGGTTCTTTCAATAGCCCAGATGTCCCCAATCACTTTTGTGAGGTGTTCTGATTTACCGCGCTTCTAGACGTATGTCAACAAAAGAAAATCGTTAGGTACTCGAGATTATCCTACTTTCCCATAAATTAAATTTCCAAACGTGACCGCAAACGCACTATTTTAGACGTGTGATCGAATATCTAGAGAAATATTTGACGAAATGTTCACGAATATCAGGAACATGAAGAACATGTTTAACCAAATGCATTTCAGCGAAGGTTTGGTCAGTAAAACAATTAGTGGACCAACAAAAAGTTGAATAAAATAATATTTGCCATCATCCTGTAAAGTAAAATTCTTGAAAGGTGTAGTTGTAGCAAGTGAGTATGGGTGTTCTGTACAGAATTTCTATACATTTGGTATGAACAGCACGTACATTCATGGTAATTTAAAAGTTTCTGTTAAAAATTCAACAAGTTTGGCCGTTTTTTTATTTACACAATGTAGGGTTTTCAACCAAATTCAAAGCCATTTCACAAAGCTTGACAAAATAAAATATAAAGAATATACTGCAATCATGTTAAGTGTCATGTAAATGAGCATTTGAGACCATGTTTAATTGCGCATGGGCTAGGAATAACGATTTTTGCAATATAATTTAGATGTCAACTGTATAGAACAACTCATATGGAAAGTGAATTCAAACATAGTGTAAATTCTAAAAGGTATCGGACATATAGTGTTACTTTCTAAACGTAGATGGAGGATAAGGGATTCTCCACAAATTGTCATTTTCAATTTTATATATATTTTTTATTATCATTGTTTATTGGCTTCTAGTTCTTGAAAGAAACAACAAAACGACGCTTCGTTTTTCGTTCATTCGTTTTATGGAGAACATACATCTGACTTGACAGCAAGTGCCCGCTTATAAATCATCGTCAATATACAAGGACAAGGTAGCCACAAGGAATTTTACAACACCAGAGAGAATTACAACCAAGAGCTCCACAAAGTGTGCGCAATCGAGCTGACGGGAGAGCGACGCTATCCCACCAACAATAAAAAATCATCAAAATCAAAGGATTCTTTTAAAATCAATTCTGGACAGGATGTTAAATACCTTCACCTATTTTAAAAGTCAGTTAATAGAACGACAATTTTAGGAAAATCCCGTGTAGGTTAGCTGCTTTTGAAAAAGCAACTGAAATTCAGCTCACTATTTCGCCGATATTTTTCTGAATTTTAATTATATTCAAACGGGTATTTTATAAGTTATATTACATAGATGAGTACTAAATTATGCAAAAAACATTTTGTTACCATTCGCAAATGAGCAGTTAAAAATTAACTAATAAAAATGCTAATTTTTATTGAAATGTATAATGTATTTATATTTTAATGGCAGCGTATTACTTCTATTATAACTTGAAAAATGTACTGAAAGTGACGTTAAAATTGAACAAAACTCTTAGATTCTATAAACAAAAAACGTGCGAAAATTTCTTGAATTAGAGATTTCTTTTAAATAAACATTTATATATCCATTAATATACGAGCTATTCTTATGCAAATGTTGTATACAACCCTCATAGTAATTTTTCTATAGCTACTAATTATTTCAAGCATTTTATTTTACATTGAGATTACAAATTAATTGTTTTTTCAGTTTGTTATTGTTCCACTAATTGCTTTCGCAACCAAGCTTTCAATGAAAAATATGTTCTCAAATATGATAGTTAAATTCCTGATTTTCCAAACGAATTCGTGATGTACATCTCTAGATATTCGACAAAAGTTTTGCTAAATTTTCGCTATAGGAGAATTCAAAAATCCGGGTTTTTTTTAAATAGTTAGTGTATTTGGAAAATCGTTTTTTTCATTTATTTATTTTTTATCAGGTTTTTTTCAATGAGCCTATGTCGTTTTAGGGTAGCTGTAAAATCACCAAGTTTTTCAAAACAACGTAGTTTAATGTCCGGTTATTGAAAAGAATATATGCTAGTCAATGTTTATGTATCATTTTAGTATCAAGATAGCATCAAGATATTAAAATGTTTATAAAACAATTATTTCAACAAAAACTGTCTTATTCCCATATTTGATCTACATTCCTGAGTGTATTGGATTAGTTAAAGCTTTATTTTTATTTTAAATGTATAATATATGCAATATTCTGTATCGTTAAAATGAATAACATCATCAAATAATCATCATTTCTGATTGAAAATAATTATTAGAAATATACTAACCAGAAAAGTTCTTTGTTGACAATTTCATATTTACGCGTTGAGTGTCTACACTGTAAAAAATGATCAATGTTTCTTATTTTGTGAAAATACTAGCAGACTACGCCCGTTGCGCTGGTCGATTTCTCCAAAAGAACCTTGAATACAACGAAATATATCGGTGAATTTAACCACATATTTTAAAGTATTGCACTGCTGGCTTATATTTTTTACATGCAGGTTTAAACGTCTAAAGAAAAATTAAGGATTAAAATATCGGCAAAGAACATCAGCCAAGCCAGAATATCCTCTCATTTATTCCATCAAAGTTACACTAAAAATTGATCCAATATAAGAAAAAGGCACACACGAGAAAAAAAAAAATCTTATTTTAGTTGCATTGTCATTCGTTTCGAGAAAAACTTGGGACAACCTGAAACTGCATGTGTGTAAACAATATAGTATAGGTTATATATTTCCGCGAAGATTTTTTCACGAAACCCCATAGGGGACTGTCACCAAATTGAAAAAGAACGAATATCTTTTGGATATCCCTGTAAAAACTAATGTAGCAAAGGCGTTAAAACTCAAGATTATTAATAAGTGGCTTATTGTAATATACTATGTTCATTTGTATGAGGATAGCATGTATACTCGTAGAGAAATTAAGGTTTTTATAAAAACAGTCCCAAATTTTGCCTAGTTTTTTGCTTATAATTTGCAGAGTTCTTGACATAAAAAAAAGTTATTTTCAGAAAATATGACAAATAATATTGTACATAATACTCTGCAATCAGAATTAAAAAATAATAAAAATTGGATAAAAAATGTGCAGGTTTGCTAAAAAATGTTTCACTGCGCATGCGCGAATGCAATCAAAATATAATATGCATAATGTATTAGCTAAGTATATACAGCAACTTTTTTGGAAGTCTCAAAATCGTAGCTTGAAAATTCTGAAAATTATCGTCGATAGAATAAGCTCGAAATCCGTTGTTCCCAAAAAGAAGCAAAAAGATGAGGGGTTGTATCAATTATCTGTTGATTAGTGCCAAGATAGCGTACACAATATTTCGCGTACTACTATATTTGGATACAACCCCTCATATTTTTGCTTCCTTTTGGGAACAACGGATTTCGAGCTTATTCTATCGACGATAATTTTCAGAATTTTATGATTAAGCTATGATTTTGAAACTTGCACAAAAATTGCTCTATATACTTAGTATATAGAGGGTTAAGTCTATACGTCTAATATATTATGCATATTATATTTTGATTGCATTCGCGCATGCGCAGTGAAACATTTTTTAGTAAACCTGCTCATTTTTCATCTAATTTTTATTATTTTTAACACTTTCCAACCTAGTTGAAAAGTGTTTATGACTTCGGTTTGTCTGGCCGTCTGCCGTCTGGCCGTCTGCCGTCTGCCGTCTGGCCGTCTGTGCGTGCTCTAACTCCCGCAAATATGCTCGGATTGCTCTGCAATTTTTATATGTTATAGTCGTTATCTATAGCATGTTCCCTATTTCAACGGAAGTGTGTAGCACTTATACTTTTTTTACAGGGACACTCAAAAGAATTCCATTACATTGCGGTTTATGGGGAAAAATCACTTGAGGTTTATTTAAATAATGTTTCACTATTTTAAACGCATTGAAATTTATATACAGTGTCTCACAAAAGTGATGGGACACTTGTGCTTTATAAAAAGAAACTGCAATAAAATAAATAAACAAACATGTGCAAAAATTTTTTGGGTGTGTTTCATATTTAAAGTTAGTAACAATTATTACATAACATACATTTTGTCAAAATATTAAAATATTAATTTAGTAAAAATACAATTGTTCAGAACGGAGCAAAAAATGGCTCACATAAGTGATGGGACACTTACTTTTCCATCAAATATTTATCCAAAAATTTTACTTTTTAAAAGGTTTTAATATTTTGTTGGATTTCCTTTTACTTTTAAAACATGATTTAATCTTTTTGGGATGGATTCGACTATTTTTTTTGTGATTTCTGGAGTGATTTTACCCCATTCTTCTTGAAGCACCGATTTTAGTTGTTGTTTTGAAGAAATGGTGTGTTTGCGAATTCTTGATTCCAATTCTTGCCAAATATTCTCTATGGGATTTAAGTCTGGAGATTGTGGTGGTGTTTTTATTATTTCAGGACAGTTATATAGCAGCCAGAGTCTAACGTTCAGAGCAGTGTGCTTGGGGTCATTGCCCTGGTAGAATTTAAAATCGTTATGAAGATTCAATTTTCGTGCTGAAGATTTCAAATTTTGCTTTAAAATATCAATATACTTGTACTGATCCATTATACTGTCAATAAAAACAAGATTACCAACTCCAGCGGACGACATACACCCCCATACCATAACTCCTCCTCCACCATGTTTTACTGTTGGTACCAAGTTCTGTTTGCGAAGTTCTTCCCTGGGTTTTCTCCACACCAAGATTCTACCGTCAGAACCAAATATATTAAATTTACTCTCATCAGCAAATATAACTTTATTCCAGTAATCAGAATTCTTATTTATGTTGGATTTTGCGAAAGCTAGTCTGAGTTTTCTATTCTTTTCACTTACGAAGAATTTTTTCCTGGCTACTCTACCGTGATATCCAGCAGATCGAATTACCCTTCTAATAGTTTCAGGATTAACAATTATTCCATATAATGCTTGTAAATCAGCAGCAACTTTTGAAGCACTAATTCTTGGATTTTTTTTAATATTTCGAACGATAATTCGCTTTATTCCATTGGATAGCTTTGATGGTCAGCCAGGTCTTCTTTTATCCTGAATCATATGATTCTTTTTATATCGTTTAATGATATTGAAAACTGTTGAACGACTCAAGTTAACTGTTTCAGCAGTTTTTCTAATAGATTTTCCACGTTCAATATGCAAATTAATAACTAATTTTCGAATTTCAGGCGAAGTTTCTTTTCGTTTAGCATTCATGACTACACAGAGCTAAAAAACACAAAAATTCCAAAACAAACTGGAGAGAAATACTGCAGACGATTTTATAAATTATTGCCAATTGCTTTTAAGTAAAAATAAAACCCCAAAAAATATTTTTATTGCTTATTTCAGACGATTTTTGTTGCATATATAATGGTGTCCCATCACTTATGTGAGCTATTTTTTGCTCCGTTCTAAACATTTGTATTTTTATTAAATTAATATTTTAATATTTTGACAAAATGTATGTTATGTAATAATCTTTACTAAATTTAAGTATGAAACACACCCACAAAAAAAATGTGTACATGTTTTTTTAATTTATTTGATTAGTTTCCTTTTGTAAAGCACAAGTGTCCCATCACTTATGTGAGACACTGTATATCACTAAGGTGCATTAGAAGAAGCTTAATATGGAATAGTGTGTGCATAGCACTTATAGTTACTTTACAGGGACAGTCAAAAGAATTCCGTTACATTACGTCTATGGAGAAAAATCGTCTGCGGTTTATTTAAATAATGTTTCCCTATTTTAAACGCATTGAAATTTATATAAGGTGCATTACAAGAGGCTTACTACAGAATATTATGTGTATAGCAGTCATCGTTCATTTATAGGGACACACAAAAGAATTCTCTATTGTCTGTTAACAATAATTCCTGGAAGTACGTTTTAAGTTACTAAACGCGATTTTAATTTTAACTCGCTTTTTGTCTATTACGTGGTGTGTATAAATTCTGTAGATCCTATACAGGGAAGCACAAAAGTTCGCGAACACATTTCCGTATTATTTAACTCCAGACGGAGAATTTTAAACTGTGTTACGCGTTTCCTAACTGAACTAAAATTTAGCATCCTATGTAGTATATATACAAATCTATAGATCCTATACAGGGCTGATGAAAAGTATTCGGATTACTTAGATGTTATCTTTTAGCTTATTAAACGGTATGATTTGTAAAATTATTTTGGAAGCGTTGGAAAGTGTTACATAATCTATGCTTGACGCATGATTTTTCGTTCTTGTTTAATTATGATTGCATAGTTATATGTACAATGTTATTTGTCATATTTTCTGAAAATAACTTTTTTATGTTAAGAACTCTGCAAATTATAAGCAAAAAAGTAGGCGAAATTTGGGACTGTTTTTATAAAAACCTTAATTTCTCTACGAGTATACATGCCATCCTCATACAAATGAATATAGTATTTTACAATAAGCCACTTAATAATAATCTCGAGTTTGAACGCCTTTGCTACATAAGTTTTTACAGGGTTATCCAAAAGATATTCGTCCTTTTTCAATTTGTTGACAGTCCCCTATGGGGTTTCGTGAAAAAGTCTTCACGGAAATATATAACCTATACTATACTGTTTACACACCTGTAGTTTCAGGTTAATTCCTCATGTATTTCTCTAGATAGTTAACAAAACGTCTAAAATCGCAAGTGACCAATCACCTTTGGCAATATAGTGTATTACTAACACATGAAAGAATCTTTTCTGCGTTTTAATAATTTTGTCTAAATTGAAAAAAAACTTTCAGGATAAATATGAAATATGTTTCAGATGAATTTAAATATGCTTCTTTTACATATTTTCTGTTTTCCATATTTTGTCTCATGCCTTAACAAAACAGATGTATCCACATTATATTTATACCAGTGGACCCGCGTGAGAGGATTTTGCACTGCAGTTTAACATTTTTTAGTAATATCTAATATTATTAGATGCAAATTTAGATTTCTACAGAAAAATTAAGGATAAAAATATCTGCAAACAACATTAGTGAAGCCAGAATATCATCTCATTTATTCGTAACAGTAAAATCTCAATAGATAAAGTCACGCGCTCCAGAAAAAAAAAATTGTAATTTTACTGCATTAGAGGATGACGTCATCTTCTTCGGGAAAAACAGGGGACAAAGAAAAATAAATTGAAATACACTTAAATTGTACTTTAATCTATTATAACAAATCCTACCTTTTATGCTACACGTGAAACCACTGCTTCGATCAATCAATAATATGTTTTTCTTCTAAACGTTTCAAGTGGTTTTTAATCATAAAAATAAAATAAACCCGTGAGAAAAAACGTAACATTTTATTTATTTTGTACTATTTATTATTTTTTTATAATCATTTTTGAGGATCAAATAATGCGGTATTTTATTTTTATGGCAAAACTAATTTGAGGAAAATTCATTTCAATTATGAAAACAATGCAGATTTAATTTTTAATTTACAGCAATTTTTATTTGAAACCCTTATTTTAACGAATGTTAAGTGTGCTATGTCAGAAGCCTGTTAAAAATCCTTTCATATGGTATCTCGTTTGTAGTTCTGTGTTTCGTATTTTCTTAGAAAAAGGGATGTTGACAGCAGAAATAATATATGCGATAGTTAACGTAATTTCCATAAACTCCTATTATGCTGATATAAAATGCTTTTTTAAATATTTCATTATTTGTTCAAATTCAGGGTATGATGCAGTTTAATTTAAATTGAAATAAATGAATTATTGCTAATGATGTTTAATATACATACTTTTGGAAACATTTGTCGCATTTCTGCTGATAATTATAGTACAATTGCGAGGGAAAAAACATTTTTATCATTCTAATGAAACTAAATGAGTCTACAACAATCAAACGTGTTGTTGTAGGAAAAAGATTATTTGTTCTCGTGTGTAATCATCTATTTATTTTTATTCTTTGCTGCTCTTCTTACAATAGAATGCAACAGCCAGAAAGACAATGAATGCGTAAGGAAGTTAATATTAAAAAAAAATAAATAAAAAATAAAATAAAATAAAATAAAATAAATGGAAGAGAACAAAACAAATATGATGACAAACATCATTTTATGAAACAAAAAATTAGTTTCTGGAGTTTTTAAGTGTTAGAGTGTTTAAGTGTAAATAAATTCTTTAAATATTTAATTTAAAATTTGATTATCTTTCTTTTTCCTTGTATTGCGTGTTTTATTGCTTTTATCTGAAGGCATACATTTATTGCTTAAAAATTAATACTTTTAAAGCTAATTCTTGTAAAGGATTAATTTAATTATAATATCTCATACGTTAGTGTTTCATCGAAAATAACATAACACATGTTTTTTAGATTTAAATATTTTTGATCAACTTGAATGTATGTAACTTGATAAACTCTGGCTAGATTCATCGCTACCATGTCAAACTATCGAATGTGAAAAAATGCTTTTTTAATTACTTTTAAAAATTGACCGATTGTCACCACTAATTTTTTATAGTATTCTTCTCCAGGATCGTCAGTTTGACTTCCTTTATTTAATTCAGAAATGTCGAATCCATACCACAAATTTCAAACGGAAATTTTTGCTGTATTTAATGACAGACATTTCGTGACTACTTAAAGTGAAAAACTTTTCTCAATATTTACGGTATGAATTCGGCATCTCTGAATAAACAAGAACGAAAAATCATGCGTCAAGCATAGATTATGTAGCACTTTCCAACGCTTCTAAAATAATTTTACAAATCATTACCGTTTAATAAGCTGAAAGTTGACATCTAAGTAAACAATTTGGAAAGTGCATAACATATTTAAAAACGTAATTTCAGGAATTTTCAATATATACAATATTCGAAAAATATCCGAATACTTTTATGTAGCCCTGTATATGAACTATAGATTTGTATATATACATAGGATGCTAAATTTTAGTTTAGTTAGGAAACGCGTAGCACAGTTTAAATTCTCCTTCTGGAGTTTCTGGCAATAAACGGAAATGTGTTCGCGAACTTTTGTGCTGCCCTGTATAGGATCTACAGAATTTATACCCACCACGTAATAGACAAAAAGCTAGTTAAGATTAAAATCGCGTTCAGTAACTTAAAACGCACTTCCAGGAATTATTGTTAACAGACAGTAGAGAATTATTTTGTGTGTCCCTGTAAATGAACGATGACTGCTATACACACACTATTCTGTAGTAAGCCTCTTGTAATGCACCTTAGTAATATATATAAACTTCAATGCGTTTAAAATAGTGGAACATTATTTAAATAAGCCGCAGACGATTTTTCTCCATAGACGTAATGTAACGGAATTATTTTGACTGTCCCTGTAAAGTAACTCTAAGTGCTATACACCTACTATTCCATACTAAGCTTCTTCTAATGCATCATAGTGATCTATATAAATTTCAATGCGTTTACAATAGTGAAACATTTTTAAAATAAGCCGCAAATGATTTTTCCCCATAGACCGCAATGTAACGGAATTCTTTTGAGTGTCCCTGTAAGAAAACTATAAGTGCTACACCCTTCAGTTGAAATAGGGAACGTGCCATAGATAACGACAATAACATATAAAAATTACAGAGCAATCCGAGCATATTTACGGGAGTTAGAGCACGGACAGACGGCCAGACGGCCATCCGGCCAGACAACCCGAAGTCATAAGCACTTTTCAACTCGGTTGGAAAGTGCTAAAAAGAAGGTCAAACTAGTGATCCCGTACTTCACAGAAATTTTATTAGTATTTTTTCTAGTCGAGGTATTCTAATAAAATTTAGTGGTGACAATTGGCCCATTTTTATAAGTAACGAAAAATGCATTTTTTCATATTCGATAGTTTGATGTGGTAGCGACGATAACATACGATGAGAAATTAAATATGCAGCAATATGCGTATAGTCTAAGAAGATGTCTGAGAGAATTATAAAATTTATTTGCTTAATTTTAGTTTGTGTCTACATCTTCCCAGCATTGCTCAACCTGTATTTCAGTATATTTACAGTTTTGCATTCAATTTGTATAGAAAATTACCTTGTAATCATTCTTTATTTAACTGAATACCAAACTTTCTTTGTTATTAATTTCGAGAATGATAATTTTTATTTATTACTTTCGAACAAATTGCCCAATCGCCAGCAAATTTCACTATATTGGAAAGGTGCGAAATGATGCTGTAGGTATTGAAAATAATCATCCAATCCTATAAATATTTGTTACAGGGACTTTTCTAATTTTTCAGAGACAAAACATTTATGTAGAAAATAATTTGCAATATTTGAAGATTTTACCTCTTAAAGAAACAACTGAAGGGGTTAAAATGACAGTGAAGTAAGTCAATGATTAGTAATTTGAAAAGTGGAAGGTTTTGTGAAACTTGTGGTATTGCCGTTACATTAAGTGGTCCAACTTGTTTTGCCTTCTAGTGACTCCCTAAATGAACTATGACTTATTTGACTGTCGCACTGAACAGAAATTAATATACGTTCAGGGAAAATGTGGTTATATAGATTTTTCAAATTTTTGACTCACTCCATTGTCATTCTAACCCCCTCAAATATGAGATATTGAGGAAAGTCTATTATGTCATTAGAAATAAATTCAGATGCTAAATAATAAGAGAAAGTAAGGTTTTAGAAATTTTAAATTTCATAATTTCTGCTTTTAAGCGAGAGGGAACCGTGACTACCTCTGTAGGTTTTCACACCCCTCGAGTTGTGGTAGAGCATGTACGGGTTGGAACATCCCGACTTAAGGTCTAGTTCCCTTTTGGGTTTCCAGCTCCGAAGCTGTTGGGGGACGCCGTCCCGTCTCCAAGTGTCTCGCGGTGACTCCCCATAGTTTCACCGCGTATCGCAACGGCCTACGTCGTCGACACGTAGCTTCCAGTTTAGAGGGTCCTCTGACCGGCCGAAGCGCCACAGGGAGAAAAACCCGCTGGCGCGATATAAGTCCGCCAGGACTTGGGTTCGGTGGTCGTCTGACGCACAGGGCGCTCCCTCAGAGCGCCTGCGGCGCAGCTTACTTTTGTATTTTCTAATTTCAGGTTATTTCCTCAAATTTCATTTTATTATCTATACTAATATTATAAATGAGTAAAGATTGTTTTTTTTGTGTGTTTGTTTGTTTGTTTGTTTGTAGGGGGTAATCTCTGGAACTACCGAACCGATTTCAAAAGTGATGGTGGCAAATTGATGGTGACAACCCCTGCTCCAACATAGGCTATATTTTATGTCGGTGACACTAACCCCAGGGCGGTGCAGGAGCGAAAAACGTTCTAAAATTGCGATCTTTTCTATACTGAAGGAGCTAGACATTTGAAATTTGGCATTGTAGTTACTTATAAGATGTAAATGCTCTTTAAGAACAACAAAAAAAATCGAAATATAAAAGGGTGAAATGAGCGAAAAGCGTTCTAAAAACATTCTAAATTATAATTTCTATAGAATCTCTAGAACTATCGAACCGATTTCAAAAGTAATGGTGGCAAATTGATGGTGACAACCCCTGCTCCAACATAGGCTATATTTTATGTCGGTGTCACTAACCCCAGGGGTGTGCAGGAGCGAAAAACGTTTAAAATTGCGACTTTGTTTATACTGAAGGAGCTAGACATTTGAAATTTGGCATTGTAGTTACTTATAAGATGTAAATGCTCTTTAAGAACAAATTTAAAAAAAAAATTTAATTTAAAAGGGTGAAATGAACGAAAAGTGTTCTAAAAACATTCTAAATTACAATTTCTATGGAATCTCTAGAGCTACCGAACCGATTTCAAAAGTAATGGTGGCAAATTGATGGTGACAACCCCTGCTCCAACATAGGCTATATTTTATGTCGGTGCGACTAACCCCAGGGAGGTGCAGGAGCGAAAAACGTTCTGAAATTGCGATTTTTTTTATACTGAAGGAGCTAGAAATTTGAAATTTCGTATTGTAGTTACTTATAAGATGTAAATGCTCTCTAAGAACAAAAATATCGAAATTTAAAAGGGTGAAATGAACGAAAAGCGTTCTAAAATCATTCTAAATTACAATTTCTATGGAATCTCTGGAACTACAGAACCTATTTCAGAAGTGATGGTGAAAAATTGGTGGTGACAATCCCTGCTCCAACAGCCTCTTTAATAAAAATCTATGCGACTGGGTTTTTCGCTAATTGTTGCCATAGATTAATCTCGGAAAATGAAACATTTGAAGTTACTAAAAAAAATAATAGCTCGAAAAGTATTTGTCAGAAAATTGTTAGGCAAACTGCTTTTGATACGTAAAAAATTTTATTTTTCTTGATATAAATTTCAAATCTAATGATTATGCCATTTTTCAAATATTGAATTTGAAAAATTACCAAATTTCACAATGGAGTACCATTGAAAATTCTTCATGCATAAAAAGATAATGATAAGGGCGACGTGTCCTGGCGTGTATATTGGGTATAGCACGAGTCACAAATTATAGTAGCCTTATTGTAGTCTGTTAAAATATAAAAGTGAATTATGAAATGTCAATATTTTGTTTATTTAAAAGTTCGTTATGAGAAATTGAACAGCGTAGCGGGCGTAGCTTGCTAGTAATTTATAAAACATATAACTTTAGGTTACTAGAAACAAAATTTGTTTGTTTACTTATGTAAAAAAACATATTTTGAGTAATACTTTTGAATATATATTACATGTCACTATATTGATATTTCCACTATTACGGACAGATTTATAAATGGATCTATAAACTGGCTATATATATATATATATATACGTATCGTAAATGCATACAAATCGATGTAATGAAATTGTATTAAAATATTTATGCATAGTTACAATGGTTTAAAACAAAGATATCGAGTATTTACAAGTCATTTATTCAATTAAATCTGTTTTTTTTTTTCGATTGATGATTTTCATCGTTTTTATGATTTTAAAATCAAACAAATATATATTTCGCTTCTGTGAAGGAGTATAAGATGTCCAAAGTTAGATTGAAAGTTTCTTCGACTTTCAAACTTCTTCTTTTACTGAAAAAAATGCATCGTGAGCACATGATGCGTAGAATATATTTCAACAAAGTTAATATAATCAACATGTTTATAGTTATAATATATGCGCACCAAGCAATGGTTATTGTCGTAAATTCGGTTCTTAAACAAATTTCACTTTATCTATGTAGCGAAAAATGAATGCCTACTCTGTCTAAACTGGGTTCTTATAAGTGAGTAATTTTTATAATCAAGCATAGTATGTGATCAGCAAACTGCGTGACAAAATTAATTGAATGTGAAAATATATATTCTTACTTTAAAGATGCTATGATTTAACATGTGCTCATTCCGTTATATGAAAAAATTGGCAAGAATTCTGTGAAAACCTAGAAATAGGTTTCAATAATTTAAAAAGGTGGATAAGTGTGATCGCAGATCGCACAAAAGGTTTCGTTTAATAGTCCTTTCAAAACACTTTATTCTTTAAGTAATAAATCCAAATTGTTAATTTATAGTTATTAAATACTTACATAAATGGTAGCACCAATAAATTTAATTTTGAAATTGATTATAAAAGAAATTCATTTTTTTAATCAAATAAAAAATATTCAAATCAAATTATTCCATTTTTTTTTTATTTATTGAGAAATTTTAACAATTTATCGGAAATTTAAAGAAAATTTCAAATTTCTAAAAATAAAAAAAATAAAATGTTTAAAAAAATTGTAAATGCTGAAGTTTATAAAGAATTTAGGGCTTGTTCAAGCAAAATTTAAAATTTCTTATTTATTTTTAAACAAAACAAATTGTTTAAACGAAATTTAAAATTCCGGATTTTCTGAAAATTAGCTGAAGTTTAAACAAAATATAAAATTTCACAACTTCTTACACCGTATAGAAGACGTGCTACAAAATCTGTTCGTTCCATTTACCACCTCTAAGAGGTGCGCGTTATTCTAAACAAACCTCTATCCGAACAAAACTCCGATATAGAACCTACCCATATATATATTAGTGGAGGGGGTGGTAGACTCAAAAAGAAATTTAAAAAATTTGCTGAAATTACTATTCTGAAATATTGCTAACTACCACTCATAAATTAAGGGTCAATATGTTATGTTCTGTAGGAGCTTCCGACACGGGTCCCCACTGCCTACTGTACCGTATAGCACAGCGGGCGTAGCACGTGCTACAAAATCATTTAGTTCTGATTTTCACGGACAGGGGGCGAACTCTATTTTAAGCAAACCTGTATCAGGGGAGTCATAGAAAACCCGTTGTGATCGGGACCATAGAACCCGAAATAGAAATGCTCTCCTGGTGGTGGAAAGTGTATCAAAAATATATAAGGCTATACATATCAAGTCGAATGAGCCAAACGACGTCGTAATCGGGTCCATAGAACCCGAGATAAAAAAGCGCAGCCCGCTAGTCTCTATAATAATAATATCTGTCATGTGATCTAATTTCGATATGTAATCAAAAGTAGTTTCGCTCCCCACCCCATCCCCGAAAATATAACAAATTCAAAAGTTTCTTTATTAAACTATAATAATCCCACTCAATTTTCTATTCATGACTTTATATCTTTGTGTATTATCACTAAAACAACCATGAGCGGTCATTTTGACCTTTACCAAATGAATAAATTCCGATTTGAACCAGAAAATTTTCTTTAAAATAAATTAAATATAAAACTCACAGAAATATGTTAAATGAATCGGTTAAGTAGTTCTAAATAAAAATTTCGTTGTGAAATAGTTTTAAAAATCTTGATAAATTGTCTGGTCTAGTGTTAAACAGATGCCCAGACAATATGTCTGCCGTGAAAAAATGAATTTCTTTTTCTGTAGTCAATATAATGAAATATTAATTAACATATTCGCTTCTAATTATATGACTTTTTTGAAAATTAGAATTCTGGGTTAAGCGTTGTATTTTGGGCACACAGGTGCGTAATTTTCAAACCGGTAAATACTGTACTTTTAAACATTTTATATATCTTCAACGGTCCCAGTAGATTAAAAAAAAAATTTTTTATTCTCAGCTAGGTGTTTCTCTTTAAAATTGACATGTTCAAAAGAATTATTTTTCTGGAAGCGAATTAATGAAATAATAATTAATGTATTTCGTTGTAATTGAAAAATTTTCACGAAAATGACATATTTGGACTCAGCGTTAAAATAAAATATGTATACGTGTGTTAATTTGAAATCGATAAATGCAACATTAAAAAAATATTTATAGCCTGAAAAATGCCTAGTCCGCTATCTTTGGACTGTGGAAACAAATGTCAGACAGTTCGTCTGTGTTTTCCAATGAAAGGAAATTAACCGAATTTATTGAAATCGATTTTTATTTGATATTTACCTTTCTAGTGGCAGTAATTAAAAAAATTAGAAATTCTGAAAGAGAATTTTTTTTTCGTGTGTGTCCGAAATTTCACGTTCCTAGGTGGAAAAGTTCATGAGATAAGGGTGTCTTTAAAACGTCAAGTCTGTTATTGCCACAATGCTCTGACTATGGCAATCCTACCCTCTCTTCTAGAATTTCAGAATGAATTTTCTTTGCGGTTTGATTAAATTCTACGATTTATTTAAATATTTTCCATTAATGAGTGGGTTTTTAATTAATACCTTGTATTAATTAAATCTTTTAAAAATTTTATTTCTTGTGTGACAGCAAGTATTTAGCTGCAAGTACAAAAATTTCAAGTCTCTAACTTGTACAGTGTCTGAGAACGGACTCTGTGGTGGACAGACAGACAGACAAACATAGGAGTGAGACGAATATGGCTTCGTGAGATAACCGAAACCCCAAAATCTAGAAAACAATGTTAAAAATAGTAACTTGTTGAAATTTTAGAAACGAAATTGCCTGCAACTTTTGACAAAATATCGAGCGAATTAGCAAAAACAAAAAAACAAATAAAAATAAACGGAAACATATTTGAAAAACTCCTCAAGATCACATGATATCACTAAACTGAGGATTCTCATATACATAAACAAAAAGTCATACGTCTACGGTGTTTTTAATGGTATTTTAGTATTTTTGTTTAAAAAAATCTTAGATTTATATTATTTGGTATCTCCCATTTCTGTAAATATGACAAATTTATGTACGTATTAGTATTTAAAACTTAAAACAGCAAAAACTCATTTCCGATTCAAAATTAATTGCAAAAAAAATAAGCAGTTTCGTATTTTCATTTTCATGCACATTTTGTACACAGTGTATAAACAAAATAAAATATGACTTTACATCGTTCGCTCCTGTATAATCATATTTCAAGGTAAGTTTATTTTATGTACGTAGCAAAGAAGAAATGCCTATAAACATCATTATCGCATATAATAAAACTGAATTAAATATTAAAATACAACCTTACGTTTCAACGAGAATAACCAAAATTATTATTACTTGTAATCATCGTAAATATGTTAAAATCTGACTTATTCGTAGACTTATTTTTTATCACATTTGTATAACCTTTAATTATACGTTTAATATCAAATCAAACAGATATGTAATGCATGACAAATATATTAAGCTGCATTTAAAGATACGTGTGCGAAAACACAACAGATATTAAGCAACAGAAAATGCTGAAATGTATAATTATTTTCTATGTATACAAGAAAAAATATCTGTATGCTTTAATCGTAGTTCTATCTTTGGAATTTCATTATAGCCATTGATATGCTAAAGATAAAATTATTAAAAAAATAATAATAAATGAACGTTATGGTACTTTAGAAATATGAAGTCATTTAAGTTCGCTATGACATAAATACGGTTAATAGTGTAAGCGAAGAAACTCTAAAAATATGCAATAATTTTCTTCGAAAAAATATCAGATGTATATCAATAGTCAGATGAATTCGTGATAAAAGTTATAATAGCAAAAATTGAAGTAATTATTTCATTGAATATATTTTCATAAGACAAATAAGTTGAGGATTTTTTTATATTTTCTGGTTGGGTGTGTGTGGCTGAATTTTTGTTCTTTAAATTTTACACTTATATCTAACACATATAATTTATACTCTTCTTTGTAAAATAAAATGTAATTGCTTTTATAATACAATTTCAAAATTGTAGCTTGTGGACCACATTTGCAATATAGTGTTCCAAAGATGGCACATATATTGAAATCACTTTTGAAATGTGAAAAAATACTCGGCAAACTATTTTGCATACTATTATGTTATGATGATCCTTTCTTTCTTTAGATATCTTTCGAGTTTTTTCTTCTTAATCTTCTTTTCTTATGACACGAAAAGACTTTGAACCACTTTTTGTGTACGGTAGTTCAGGGATTTTCTTTTCTAAGTTACTGATTTATTTTGAGTGACCTCTTGTGTTAACAATAAATTGTAATATGTTTTTGCAGATATATATCTAGAAAATTTAAAAATTACCTTTACTATATTGATTTCCACATTTGTTTTCTAAGGTGGCCACCTTGGGAACAAACGTATGGTCGCCATCTGTACGACGTAAAAGTATTAAACTGATACATTTCTTAGAATTGCAGTAAATGTGGTTAAAGAGCTTTCAAAAAATAAGCTTTCAGAAAACGTATCATAACTCAAAGTTCTAAGAATTTAAACACGTGTAAATGAAAATATCGTCTTACCAGGAAATTAGAACGACTACTCCTCAAAAGTCAAATCACTACATAAAATGTCGGACGATCAGGGTGATCTCTTTAAAACCCTTTAACGGATAAAGCATTTCAATTGCTAAAATGTTAAAATAAATGATTGATACCGGAAATTATGAACAAAGTAATTTCTATACATAAAAAAACGATATTTCACATATATAATAAATGGAAAACATTTCTATTAAAATTCTGCTGTCATTGTTGAATTTCGTAATTAAAGTTTTGTGGTTTCACAGGGAAACCAATGAACGTTAAAGGGTTAAATTCAATCACGTGCACTGCAGATGCATGATCGACAATACAGTAGCACCATTTTGTGATTAAAAATTAAACTAATTCTACTTTTGAGGGGTGGGATACTTTTGGAACACTGACCCCTTTTGGGTAACCGATCTTATGTGTGCTTGTTATGCTCACTTTAAACATATCAACTATACGAAATAAATGAAATAAATATGATGGAGGAAATCTATTTGAATCTGTGAGAGGTCTTTAGAAGTTCCTTATTAACTTTTGATACAATTTCCATCAACCAGAAATTTAATGACTTTAAGACTATATTTCTAAAACGCTTTTTTTAAATAACAGAAGCAAAGCGAACACAGTTTAGATTTTCACATTTCATTTTTATCGTAAATACACTTTTTTGACAAATTTACATACGGAAAATGTCATACTTTAAATATCAAATAGATATGTTAGTTTATTTTCAATGTTCATATATGTTATGACGTAGGATATTGCTCCTTAATTATCCTTTTTCATAAAAATAGAAATGCTGTTCCCCTTTTTTAAAGTCGTGTATTAGATATTTTAACATAAAATATTTTATAATTGAGATTTCAACCTTAAAACAACAAATTATACATTAATATAGTACCAAAAAATTCTATACAGGTTTTCACCCATAGAAACAAATTTCTTCTTTGCATCTGTGAAGAAACGTAAGATAACGAAACTTAAATTGAAATATTCTTCATCATATTAATTTCTTCATTTAGTAAAAATGTTGCATCGTAAACAGAAGATACAAATTATATTTCTACAAAAGGAAAAAAAAAATATATATATGACTACAGTTATAATATATGCATAAATCACAAAGGCTGTTATCGTAAACTCGATTCTGAAACATCTTTCCCTTTATCTATGCAGCGAAAAAAGAATATCTACGCAGTGTAAGCTGCGTTCTTATACTGAATACATAATTGATTATTTTGTACAGGGTGGTTATATTTTAAGTATCTCTGTTACAGAAAGTCATTCAAGAATTTGAATGCCTTTCATATATTTATATATATAAATGTTTAATAGTATATAGATATATGAAAGTCATTTAAATTCACAGTTACATAAATACGGTTAATAGTGTAAGTAACTGTGTTACTTTAAATATACCAACTATAAAAAATAAGCAAAGAATATATGATGGCAAAAAGCTGGTTTAATCTGTGACAAGTCTTCAGAAATCCCATAACTACATTTGGTACAATTTTTTTCCATCAAAAATTCAGAGGGTTTAATATTTTATTTCAGAAACGCTTTTTTAAAGTAATAAAAGATAAGAAAAAAAGGTTAGATTTTGGCTTTTACTGTCGTAAATAGTCTTTTTGACAAATTTACATACTGAAAAATACAATATTTTAAATATCAAATTCATAGGTTAGTTCATTTACAAATTTCGTGTATATTATAGCCGCATAATATTGCTTCTTAAAATATTTCGAAATAATATATATTTTTTAAAAATGAAAATATTCTTTAACTTTTTTTAAAGTGTGTGTTGATGTTTTCAACATAAAATATTTTAATATGAAGCTTTCAAATCATAAGGTATTAAAATATACAATTAATTAAGTACAAAAAATTACAAATACAAAAGTTCATTTTTTTATTAATTTTTACCCATAAAATCAAATTTCTTCATCACATCCATCATGTAACATAAGATTACCAAAGTTATATTGAAATCTTCTTCATCCTATGAATTTCTACGTTTACTAAAATGGATACATTGATGCATAGTAAACAGAAGATATACATATTATATTTCAAGAAAACAATACATGACTATAGTTTCAATATATGGCGTAACTGACAATGGATACTCGTCGTAAACACGATAAATATCTCTCGCTTTGTCTATGCAGCGAAAAAATAATGTCTACACTGTGTAAGCTGAATTCTTATATTGAATACATAAATGCTTATATTCAATTACAGTATGTGTTCAGAGTGATTTGGCAAAAGATTACTTGAACGTGCAAAGACATCTTCTTGCTTTAAAAATACCATCTTCTTCTCAGAAGTAATTTGGCATGTGTTCATTCTTTTTTATCTTCAAAATTTGACTAGAATTCTTTGAAATCCTGTGAAAAAGCGGCAATAATGTAAAAGAAAACTAGCTAACAACGTTGATAACACTAAGCAGTTGAAATGTGTATAAGCAATTATACTTTAAAATTCAAATCCTGAACATGATACTTTTGACAAAAAATCGAACCATTCACAGAAAAATAAAAGCACGCAATAAATGGGAAAAAAAGATAAATTTAATGTGATATAACTACGATGAAAATTCACACGTACTTGAACGAAAATGCTTTACTTGTACGGTTTGTATTTTAACATGTTACTGTAAAAGTTCAACACTGCGTAATGAATATTATTTATCATCTTCCATTTCTGTAACTGTAAAAGATTAAAGTACTTATCAGCACTTAATACTGAAGACTGCGAAAACTCATTTTCAAGTTAAAATTCGTCGGAAAAAATGCGCTGGTATACATTTGAACAAACACTGATAACATTTGAACAAAACAAAATCATGACTGTTCTAATAAAATATGCGCCAGATACAATATTCACTCTTGCGAATTTAAAACTTGATTCATTTCCTTTACGAAATAAATCAGAAATGCTTAGTTCTTATTTTCATGAACATTTCTTTAAACAATGTGTTATCATAATAAAATGTTATTTTAATTTGCTTATTTCAGGCTGTCAAACAGCAGACTATAGGTTATCACAGTACCAAAAGTCCCAAATACAAACGCTCTTTTTATATTAGTTATTCCCCATACAGTCAAACAAATTTCTTCTTCAAAGTTGTGTAAAAGTACAAGATAATCTATTTTAGTTTGGAAATTTTCTTTCTTTAGATTTCTAGATTCTTCTTTTACTAACAAAGATGCGTCGTGAACAAAACATGGGTATAACATTTGTGCAAAAAAATTCATGACTATTGTAAAAAAATATATGCTAGATACAATATTCGCTTCTGTATAATTAAAACTTTCTTCATTTCCTTTACGTAGTAAAGATGAAATGGCAAGAAACATCACTATGGCATTAAATAAAAATGCATTAAATACTAGAATACCAACTTTTGCGTCCACAAGACTTACCAAACGTCTTATTTTGTTGTAATCATCGAAAAGTTTGTTAAAATCTGATATAGATATATTTTTTATCATGTTTTTGTAAGCTATAATTATAGTTTTAATGTCCGAACATACAGCTATGTAATACATGGTAAATATATTTAGCGGCAACTGGAGATAGATGTGCGAAAATACAACATATATCAAGCGACAGAAAACCCTGAAGATGTAATTATTTTCCTTATATCCCAGAAATAATATTTGTATGGTTTCGTCGCAGTTTACATGTTTAAATGTCATTATAGCCATTGATAGGCAGAAAAATATATTGTAAGAAAAATATATAAACAAAATCATAGGTACTTCAGATATTTCTCTAAAATAATATGAAATATTTATCAATTTTTTTGACAACGCGTAAAATTCACTCATATGCTTAGTTACATAAACACGGTTAACCAAGTAAAGAAAGGAAGTCACAAAATGTGCAATATTCATCTGCAAAGTATTGCCAGAATATAGACAGTAAGATAAATTCAACAACGTAGTAACAATAACCAAAACTGACGTAAATATTTTATTGAATATATTTGCCAAAGAAAAATATGCGTGCTTCTTATCCTTATGTTTTGTTATTTTAAATATACCAACAATACGATATAAACAAAATATATATGTGTATGCATTATTTTTAGTAGTATTTCTATATGCATGTAATGAATTTCTCATTGCGATTCAAATGTTAATAAAAATAACACTTGCAATGTTCGTAAAATATTCAAAATAAATTTAAAAAAAATCACTTTTTCATATTCTCATGTGTAAGAAGAATTATAAAAAGCTTTTCCATTCATTTCGTCAGATTAAATACATTTACACATTATTTATCCAATATGATATACATTTAATTTTATGAAAACTTATTACTACTTATTTAAAGCGCCAATGTCTTCTTATATTTCGCAATTATGCAAAACACACACATAATCCCTTTAGATTAAAACAATTAATCTATTAAAATTACTTTTAGAAATGGTACAATATGGTACAAGCACAGTGCTTTAACACTTGCATTGAAAGTAATTTCAGTAACTAGAAAGGCATAAACGTCGCACTAGAAAAATATCCAAAAGATGTTTTCTATAGCTGATAGACAAGATTATACTTTAATTTTACTAATTGAAATCAATATATAGTTTCAATAGACTGATGTTAATTTTCTAACATCAGTCATTGTCAGACAATCTGTTCATCAACATAAATTTTGAAATTAGTTCTCCTGCCAATTTATGATTTATGTGATGGATTTCTTAGGTAGTATTTTCATATTAAGTGAAGTGTTTAAACAAAAAACACAATATAAGAAATTACATGACTAAAGAACTTTTATTTGTTACACAAAGATTCATTAAATGAATTGTCTACTTTTTCGATAAACAATTTACAAATGTGTTTGTTCGTTTTCATTTTCTGAAATATTTTTCTCCACAACCGTTGCATTTGATAACATCAATCATAAAAAAAAATGTTTTTCTTTTCTTAATTTAATATTTATTTAAATGCTTTCAAAACTAAACAGGATAAGGAAGAATGTTAATGGATAAACTAAGTAAAACATAAAATTTCATGCAACCACAACATAAAATTTCATCTAACTCCATGTTTTTCAAACATATAGATAAAATTTATAGTTAAACTATTTTTGACAAAGTTTTAGAAAATGACAAACTTTAGATCAGTTTAATTAGAAAATCTATAAACTCTAATGCCCCTATTAGCACGAATAGTTAATTAATTACAAGTTCTGATTAAATAATACTAAAGATATTTATAGACCTTTAGATTGGATACTATAAAATTTGAAAATTTTATTGCCCTGATCTATCTATCTATATTATAAAGGACAACCGTGTCCGTGCGTAACGCTGACGTCATTTTACGAATGGCAATACTTCATGATGAAATTTCGGTTTTGCGACTGTTGCTACTGCAATTTTTTTAATATCTAATAATCGCACATTTTCAATTTTTACACCGTTATATAAGGAAAAAAATCTACTTTCGAATGCAATTTATTTGAAAATTATATCTTAATCGACTGATTTATTATGGCTTTTTAAGATAATTTCAAGCATGAATTAACAGGCTACTAACTCCTGGCACGAAGCCAATATCGCTTTTAATACATTTCAAAACATTTTTTGAATATATAATTTCTGATTTTTGGTATTGTTAGTGGCAATATAAAAAAAGTATATTAAATGCAAAAAATCTGTTAGAGTTTTCAATTAAAAGAATGGTTTTCATCTGCATTTTGTAACCAGGGAAACCCGGGTCGGATCCCCTAGTAATAATAAAGAAAGAAGTTTGTCAGTCTGTCTGTCTGTGGACTGTGTTCTTAAGAGACCGCTGCACTACAAAATTTTGAAGTAAGCTAAATACCTCTATATATATGTAGTTATGAACCTTGAAGCCCTATTTTGGATGTTAAATTAGATTTTTTAATTTTTTAATTTTTCACATTTTGATGTGATTTTTCGCTTTAGTAACAGGAATCCGATTCCAATCTTTTGGCCAACTAAAGTAAATGTACTCTTTTCAATAAAGTTTTTTCGGAATTCGTACAGCGATTTTTGAATTTGTTGTCGACTGTTTTCCTTTGCCACTATGAAAATGCTTGATTGGTTCGTTGGTTGCCTTCGTTTAGTCCCCGGTTATATCAAAAATCGTTATTTATATTTGTCTTTTTATCTTGCAGAGGGTTGATAAATCTTTAAAGATAAAAAAAAAAAAACATGATTTTTTAAAAAACGGCGTGTTATGAACTATCCCAATTTGATTATTTTATTTGAATTTTTAATTGTATTTTTTTTATTGAAAGTTATTTAATAATAAATAAAATAATAGTAAATAAATAATAATAATAAATAATTTAATAATAAATAAAATAAGTAGTAAATAAATAATAATGATAAATAATTTAATAATAAATAAAATTAATTAATTAAATTAAATAAATAAATTTACCTATATATATATATATATATATATATATATATATATATATATATAAATCCTAATGAAACAAATTTATGAAATGGCTGAATAAACGAATATATTTTGTCTAAAATGTCACAGCTTTTTATCTTAGAATATGAAACACTCGGCGATCACTTTAACACTAATTATCCTCATTGATCCTAGGATTTCAAAAGTGGTCTTAGAATTTTAAAATTTCATTTAGTTTTCGAGATATTATTATTTTTTTCTAATTTTTAATTTATGTTAAAATGACAACGCGTGGACAATTTACATTTGACAATTGACATTTTTGTGGAAAGAGAGAGAAAGGGGAAAACGATAGGGATTATTAGATATTTTTTTTTGTTTTGTTATTTTCATAATGAAATTATCTTTCATTCGAATAGATAGTGAAACAATATTATGATTTAATTATGTTTTTAAAGAAAATTTGAAGAAAATTTATTTTTACATATTGATCTTACGGAATCAGTTTATTTTAAAAAGCCAAAAATCGTCTGCCATCTTGAACATTGACATAAGTTCCATTGACATGAGTTCCATTGACCTAAAAAAATAATTCCATCGTACCTTTTTGCAGTTTTACCTTCATCCAAGGAAATTAGTCAAAAACACAATTGAGCTCCTTGCATTTAAGCAAATATTTTATTGTTTCCTATTTACAAAACATTAATTTAAAGCAGAAACCCAATTCTTCAAGTAAATATTTCTTAAAGATGATGATTAAAATTTTTCACAATTGAGCCTAAAGCCGAAATGGTTCGTCCAAATGACGTCATAAGTGCTTCTGTGGATAGGAAAGTGGAAAAAGAAATTAATAGGGATTATTATTTATTCACATCATTTTGTCAATCAAATTGGTAAGAATATACATATTTAATTTGAGCACATGGTTAAAAGAATACTTCAGAAAACTTTTTGGTACAAATATAAAGCATGCCAACTCATGTATCAGACCGAATATAGTAGATGCTTACTTTACCTTTACATTTACACATTTATTATATAATATTTTATGAAATGTGTGAATATTTACTTTTTAATCATTTAATGAAAGTTCTGTGAGTTTACTGATTAAATTTTAACTGTAGCATATATATATATATATATATATGAAGGGCAGTAAAAAACTTCCCGAAATTTCGTTGTAACTCTTTATTACCACAATACAGGTACACATTTACTTAATCGCCTTCAAAGTAGGCTCCGTCAGAACACACACACTTGCTCCACCGCTCCTGCCATTGCTAGAAACACTAATGAAAGTCCTGTGTTCGTATTTTCTCAAGTTCAGCCGTCGCGTTGGTTTTTTATGTCTTCTACGGTGTCAAAACTGTTACTTTTGAGCCCCAATGTGATCTTGGGGAAGAGCCAGATATTCGATGGTGCTAAATCCGTTGAGTAGGAAGGCTGGTGGAGGAGTGTAATGATCTTTTCTGCGAACCATGTCTGTACAACAATAGATGTGTGGCATTGTCACGATGCGATGACTATCCTCCTTGCCATTTGGCGGGACGTTTTCTTAGGATTGTCGCCCTCATTCTTTTCAAAACTTGAACGTACAAAGGCATTGCCACCTAGAGTAGAAAGCCTTCTGACTGGTTGGTGACGTCAGCAGTCAGAGGCGAACATTTCGTATATCGCATTGATTAAGTAACAGAAAACTTATTTATCATATTTTTTATGATTGCTGTACTTTATTAAAATCACGGAAAAATAATACCAATATCAGGAATACCTTTTAAAAATATATTTTTATGTTGCATAGAAAATTCATTTATTGTAAAATTTATTCACAAAAATTTTACACACAGTAATAAAAATACATTTTAATCTGGCATTAAATAACTGTTATTTTTGGCAGCAATAACGCATCTTACATATATTAAATCATCACTCATTATAACTAGCATGTATGTTTAGTATAGTTAAAGTTTTTTAAACAAAATCTTGATTAATTTTTAGTTAAATTTTGCCAAAAATTAAAATTGGTTACAACTGATGATTTTTAATTATTATTTTTATGAAATTGTCAGAATACAAAAAGGAAAAAAGAGAAAAAAAAGTGTACATGAAATGATTTTAAATGCATTAAATATACAGAGATCTACTTTAATTATATTTTAATTAATAATCATTTCGAAATTCCCACCATGCATTTTATAGCTTATTTTACATATTTAGTTATGCATAGTTATAACATAAGCTTATTCTTATCAAAATACAGGAAGCATAAATCTATGATTTTTCAATAACAACTATAACACTAACTAATATTAAAAGTTCTAGATTAAAAAAAAAAAATACCGAAAAATTTAATCCTTTTCACATTATTGTCTTCACACATGTTTTAAAAATAACACAAAAATATTCTTACACGTGCAATCAAAATATCATACACGTGCACAATTTTAAAGAAAAATATAACTAAATTAAATTACTGTGTAACAAAAACATAAAAGAAATTTCACTTACCGTATTTACTATAACAGTTGATAAAATAAATCTAATATTTTCAAGCCTATTTCACTGTAAAAAATGTATATATCCGCATTTTCAATCTTCAATGAAATTCGCGAGGCATTCGCGGCAACGTTTTTCACCAACTACTGCGAAATACATTCTGCCTTCCTCCTTCCTCTGCCTACTAAGCGTGACGTCACAGGAGCTTTCGTCTCCTGCAAAAGGGCTTGCTATCTAGGTGGCAATGACAAAGGGCCTTTAACAGTTAGTTCAGCTGGTAGAGATTCATGGTGCACCACACCTGTTGTCGAAAAACGTAAAAAGCATCATATTTGTTTTGGATTTGACATGAAGTGATTTCTATTGATCGAGGAGAGGAAGTTGTGTGTAAACAAAAGAATGAATTAGATTATGGTATTAAACAGTTACAACGGAATTCCGTGTACTTTTTGACTGATCGCTTGTATATTTAGAGTAGAAGCAATAGTGTTCATTTAGATTCATTATAAAAGTTTATTCATGGGTGAAAAAGAAACTGTACCTCCTAATCGAATACTGTTTTTGTAGATAATCTGATCTACAGTCTGAAAACAATTTTATTAAACACTCAAAATTGGTTTACAAATGCTAAAAAACAGTTACTAAAAATTATCTTCCATTGCTATAATATAGACCCCTTTTCCTTTTGTTTCAGTTTTATTCACATATTTGACCACATGGTACTCATTTTGTGTTTTGTAATGTTAATTTCTCCTTAATATTCTCCTGGTACTTTATAGACGTTAGAATTCAGATGTAGGAAGCAACTTTAGTTATCAGAGTAAGAAAAAGAGTAGCAAATTCAGCATCATAATAAAATGTACACCCTATTATATATGCCCTAATTTATACAGCCTTGTTTTTCTTCTCATTTTCCTTATCATTCTTAATCACATTTTATTATTATTATTATTATTATTATTATTATTATTATTATTTACATAGTCATATTTATGAAACTCTTAGCATTTTAATTTTAGAAGTATTCAAAACCTGTCCATCCCTCCCTTCTCTCACCAAAATTCTACAAATTTGTACAGTTCTGTTTTATTAATATTATTATTATTAAATACACAGTCATATTCATGTTACATGGTTTTTAGTTTTTTTTCTATTTTACAGTCTAAAAATTTTTTTCCCTTGATGTTATTCGATAATGAATTACTGCTGGCATTGTTGGGAAAGTAGTTTCCGAAACGGCAACGTTGCAAAAATTCTATAACACACTTTTCATTCATTTATTTTTGTTATTATTATTATTATTATTTATACAGTATTTTTTTTCTTATTATTCTTAATCACATTATTATTATTATTATTTATAAAGGATTATTTTTCTTCTTATTCCCCTTATTATTCTTAATCACATTATTATTATTATTGTTGTTATTATTATTATTTACATAGTAATATTTATGAAACTCTTAGCATTTTAACTTTAGATGCATGCAAAACCTGTCCATTTCTGCTATTATGATTACTAGTTGACCCGCCAGGCGCGGCGTTGCCCATGCCCGTGTTAAAATCTTAAATGAAAACAAAGTAAAAAATACTGATAATTAGTGATAAAAGTGCTTGTAAGAAACCATTCAAAAAATCTTTTGTTGTCCAAACCATCTTAAATATTTAGTGGTTATAAATATAAAGGTTTTACAGCCCATGTAAAAATTAGTTAGAAATATTGTTATCTGGTTGTAAAACACATATGTTTTCTTCCCCAGAAAACGATCCTTTTTTTCAAATTCTATAGAAGGGAAAAACTGCCCCCTCCACCCATTTCCATTTCCAGCCTTAAAAAAACTAAAAGCGCATCCCCCCTTTCCCTATTGTTCACCCCTTTCTTAAACAAATCAGGTGGAAAAATGGATGATCCCTCCAGGAAGGGGGAACACAAATTTAGAAGGAGTATTTCCTAGAGGTAGAGTTGTGAGAAGTGAAAGCTAATAGTCGAGTTATTATTTCTTAACCCTATTGATTCTTCTTAATTATTTTTCCTTCCTTTTTCCAAAGCAATTCGCCATTCAAATAAAGTTGAGAAATGCTCAGTAAAGTCTAATTTGCACTGAAAAATTAAGACTTTTGTTTCTCGCTTTAATATATTAGATTGTTACAGTTATTATTATTATTATTATTCGCACAATCCATGTGACACATATGTTTTCCATTTGCAAATTTTAACTTTTTTATATTCAATTTAATGTTTAAAAAAGTAACATGAAGAAACTGCTTTCATTAGAAAATAAAGAAGGAGTTCAACGTTGGAAGTTTCAGCAACATCCTACAAATTTATATTAGTTCTGTTTGATTATATGTTATCATTAGGCACACAGTCATATTCATATTATATGGTTTTTTTTTTTTTTTCCTATTTTACAGTCTTAAAATTTTTGTCCCATGATGTTCTTCGATATGGAAGCAATACTGGCATTGTTGGGAAAGTAGTTGCCAAAACAGCAACGTTGCAAAAAATTCTACAACACACTTTTCATTAATTTAGTTTTTGTTGTTGTTATTATTATTCACAAAATCCCATACAAACTATACACATTTTATGTTTGAGTTTTGTAATCTTAACTGCTTTCTTCTTTGTTTATACAGAATTCTTATTGCAGAAGAATGAAGCAACTGTAATTACCACAGCTGAGAAAATTGTAGAAGTTTCAGCAATATTTTAAAAACAAAAATTGATTTTTTATGTTATTATTATTATTATTATGTTATACACTTCTTATCACTTTTTAGTGTAACTGCCTTGGAGTTTTTTTTCTCTGATTTATTTTGTTTTTTAATCCAGAAGCAGGAAGAAACTGTAGTTAGCACTGTTGGGAAAAGAGTAGCGGCTTCCGCAACATTCCTGAAATTTATACATGTTTCCATTTTCTGCAGCGTTTTTGGCAACAAACGATATTTTTTATGCAAAGACAAATTCGTTGAAAAAAAATTTATTTGGTTGTTTTGACACAATATCTATAGTATGCCTGAAGATCTTTCCTCCTGCCACGTCCAACATAAAGAGGCATGCAGTCAATTACATTCTGTAAAAATTTGAAAGAAAAACTTAATAAAAATACAGTTGTAATGCTTTTATTTATTGTAAAGAAATACTAAACTGTAAAAAGTACCAAAAAAATCTTAACAGCAATTTTTGTTCAAGACTTGGTAATATTTCATAATCATTTTAATACACATAAAATAAAGTTAATACAAAACTAGTCGTTGGGGGATACAGTAATATTTACCCATCATGGAAATGCATAATATAAAATATGAAAATAAAACATGTGTAAACTATTTATAAAATACATTCCAGTTCGAATAAAATCGTGGCTTGATGACGTCTTAAACTTTAAATGCTCTATTACTCCAAAATTGATAATCATATTAACTAACGGTTTACTGATTCGGATTAAACGTCTCATTTCCATTTAAAATATATCTTTGAATTGAAATTTGAATGAAATACAGGATCAGAAAAAATCAAAGAGTGTGGTAAATAGGATTACAAATATCTCGGCAATTCATTATCCAATCGAATTCATGCTTTATGCAAAAAGTATGTTTTTTTAATTTCTTTTATATGTTCTCCTTAAAATAAACAATTTCGAAAAAAATTTTATACCTTTTATCAGAACGAATATTTTGAGAGTCCGAAAAAAATAGTTCCGTATAATCGAGGTTACTGAAATTCAATAAATTTCTTTCTATTATTACATACTAAATGCATATCAAATTTCAAGTCTCTATCTCGATTTGTTCGGGAGATAAAGCGTTTACAGACACACAGAGGTTGTAAAATAAGTGGAATACTTTACGAGTTTGAATGAGATGATATGTGTTTCACAAGGAGACGCCAAACATGATGCGCACATATTTTGATGATTTTAAAGTATGTTGTAGGGGTCATACCCCTAACTATTCAGGTCAAAGGTTTCCTTTAAATGGGCTTTAGTTTTCGAGAAATTTCGGGTTAAAGTTCAGCATGCATTTAAAACACCCATTAGTTCGCAATCTTAAACGAGGTCTTCGTGGCTCTGTGCTAGCGTGCTCGATTTGAGAGCCGGCGATGAGGGTTCTGTCCTCTCATGTGACTTTTACCTTTTTTAATAAATTTTATATATTTTTCGCGTTATAAGTTTTATGCAGATATATGAATTCTGCATCTTTGAACTTTTTGATATTTTCCTAAAAATTCTATTTACATTTTCGAATTTTTCGTGAAAATTTATAGTTTTTGCGCAATTTTTATTCTAATATTTCTGTTGATGATAATCCAAACTATTTTAAGTCTTGATATCTCGTCTTTTTAAAATGACTCTTGTTTACATTTATGTATATTTAATTATTTATTTATCGTATTTATGAAATAATGCATTTTTTTAACTGCATTTTCTATTTAAAAAAAATTAAGTGATTAAGAAAAAATTAACAAAATATTGTATCCTTTTAGTATTTGATTTATTCTAAATATATTGAAATATGTTAACTGCTGAAATACTAAAATATTTATCATTACCGACATCGACATTTTTAGTTTATTAAATATGGAACTAATTGTGTGATATCGCAAAAATATTCTAAACAAATTCCGCATTCAAAATCGCCTTTAAATATATTCTTTACGTAAATTGTTTTAATAATACTTGAAGAATGTATAAATTAGCATATTATATATTCTTTAAATACTTAAATTGTGATAAATATATTTAAAAATACATTAAATTTGGAAAAGAAATTATTTTAAACGTGGTAATTGTCTTTAAAAATACTTAAATTGAGATAAATATTTAAAAATGCATTAAATTTGGAAAGGAAATTATTTCAAAACGTGGTAATTGTCTGCAAAGGATTAAACGAAATGGATAAAAAGAAAATTTTATTTATTCTGATATTACCGTAAAAGTCATTGCAGACGATTTTTTGCAGGTATTTTTTATAGCTATTGTAATTTACAAACGATTTTTCATTTCTAGTTGAATTTTTCTGTATGGCATCGACTTGTTAGAATTAAAAAAAAAAATAATTGTAATATATTATTTTTCATTTGTGCAAATCAAAATTGATGTTGAGTTTGAACTTTGCAGTTAAATGTATTTAAATAACAATATATATATATATATATATATATATATATACATAACTGGCTAAAACTTGGATATAAGCGTTATTGTTTTAATATTTTATTACTCCTTTCAAGATATGTTGTTGAAATTACCTAATCATACATACCTTGAGAAGATTTGAAATAAAAAAAATATGTTGTATAAATTATAAAAGAATACAAAATTTTATTTAAAATTTCATAAAGTTAAAAAAAGTATTATTTTAGAACGGTTATTAAAATATAAAGTGTAAATAATAATTAAAAAAAAAATCTAGACATAAATTAGTTTGGAATTTCGTAAAATATTAATTTCAAAACTGCAGAAAAAAGAAAAATATATATAAATTATTACGAAAAATTCGAAAATGTAAATGGAATTTATTAGGAAAATATCAAAAAGTTCAAAGATGCAGAATTCATAATTCTGCATAAAACTTATAACGAGACAAATATATTAAATTTATTAAAAAAAAGGTAAAAGTCACATTAGAGGACAGAACCCTCATCTCCGGCTCTCAAATCGCACGCGCTAGTATTAAGCCAGGAAGACCTCGTACAAGGTTGCGAACTAATGGGTATTTGAAATGCATGCTGAACTTTAACCCGAAATTTCTCAAAAACTAAAGCCCATTTGAAGGAAACCTTTGACCTGAATAGTTAGGGGTATGACCCCTACAACATACTTTAAAATCATCAAAATCTGTGAGCATCATGTTTGGCGGTCTCCTTGTCAGTTTAACAAATAATTAAGTTTAGATTATTCTGCCCAATGAATCTCGCAATTTTCCCGTTTAACTGAAAAACTAATTTAGTTTCTTTACAAAACAAACTAAATTATCTCTTTCAGTTGTGAGTTGCTTAGTTGTGAGTTTTATGCAATGATAAAGTCCGTTATGCCCCTAAGGCACTCATCTGCTATCATGAGGATGGCATGTTGGACTGTCGCTGGCTACATTGTAGAGTTTTCCTGGTTGTAATCTTTACTAATCCTAGTGCTCTGCATTGTCTCCTCTGCTATTTTTATGGATTATCTTTAAGAAGTATTGTCACCTTGTGTGTAGCTTTGAATATAAAATCCTTCGATCCCTGTATTGCTTTGTTAATTGTTTTGACGATGTGTATCGAATAGAATAATTCATAAATCTGGTTTATTAGAGATATAAAGGCGCGTGTAATAAACTTATATCTCTTAAAAAACGAAGCTCTGGCCTGTGTCTCCGAGGGCTTCGGCACCATATACCGGGCATGCTCGTACGCTCCGGAAAATCGTTTATTCCACCCCCATCCACCGCTAAGGGGAGCATTCTGTTCTAAGCGAACCTTTTTCCGAACGAACCTCTGAGACAGGTCCCTGCTGCCTACGGCGCAGTATAGTAGGTGTGCCACAAAATTGAGCTGGTTTTGAGAAGATGGCTTTATTAGTATGTGCATTATTTGCCGAGCTACTTAAATAAGGCACATTTAGAGAAAATAACCTTGAGGGAGTGGATGTTCAAGAGTCGTTCTGAAAATTATTAATTAGGGCGACTACTATGCATATTTAAAAATTCATTCGTTTGGCTAAGCTAAGAACTTAATTACAAATTTTGCTTCAACTATTATTCGGAAATAGTGGTAACCGCTACTCATAAATTTACTTTAATGTTATAGAGGTCGATTATTAGTGTTCAATATTTTGCTTGGAATCAGTTGCTGAGTTATGGAAACGGGGCATAGTTGGAGAAAAAACCTTGATGGAGAGGCCGGGGGAGGGGATGCTCAACTGTCCTTCAGCAAATGACTAATTAGGAGGACCACTATGCATCTTTAAAAAAAATCGTTAGTTTAGTTAAGCTAGAAACTTAATTACAAATTTTGCTTAAACTATTACTCGTAAATAGTGGTAACCGCTACTCATAAATATGCTTTAATGTTATAGAGGTTGATTATTAATTAAATATTTCGTTATGAGTCAGTTGCGTTGAAATCGGAAAGATAGTTTCTGAATTACGGAAACGGGGCACAGTTAGAGAAAAAACCTCAAAGGAGGGCCGTGGGGGATGTTCAAGTGTCCTTCAGCAAATGACTAATTAGGAGAGCCACTATGCCTAATTAAAAATTTGTTAGTTTGGTTAAGCTAGGAACTTAATTACAAATTTGGCTTAAGCTATTATTCGGAAATTTTGGTAACCGCTACTCATAAATATGCTTTAATGTTATAGAGGTTCATTATTAATTAAATATTTCGTTTGGAGCCAGTTGCGTTGAAATCGGAAAGATAGTTGCTGAATTATGGAAACGGGGCACAGTTAGAGAAAAAACCTCAGTTAGAGAAACAAATAAAATATAACACGAATTTAAAACACTCATTGCTTACATAAAAGTTGAAATAAAAATAAATAGATGTTAAAAGGTGTAAAACTCTAAAATACACATTTATTTAAACTCCAAAGTACTTTCGGTTGCACCCGCAACTGTCATCAGGGAGAAAATTTCCTTTACTAATGTTCTGTGCAACCAATTCCTTGTGTCTATTCAGTGCATTATTCCTTGGTTGTTGTCAGAAGTTGTTGCAATGGATCTCTGGGCTGAATTTTTATATAATTTGAAACATAATTAGGAAAACAGTTATTGGGAGTTTATCTTTTCAATATTTAGGATATTTAACATTATAATATATATTTTGTAATACACTGTATCGTTACATACTTGATTGCCCTTGCACAGAATATCTATTGACTCTTTGATGATAGACGTATAGCACTTTGATATTGGATAGATGATTTTTGCCTGATCAAAATATACTTTAATATTCTGTTTAAAATTTAACCCTTTGCCTGTGGAATATATTTGAGAAAAACATGCCAAAATTGGAAAAAAAATTCTCTTTAAAAACAATGCAAAGAAACTTGCGAAAAATTTATATACCTGCCTTTCAAACATAATGTGGTTTGAATGAAATTTGGGAAGAACTGCAAAATTACAAAAATCCGACTTATGGCACGAAATTTTTCGCGGGAAAGTATCTTCATCTATTGAGAAAATGATAAATTACATATGCATTGGACGAACTAAGTTCCGGCTTCACGAAATTGAAACACAGATTTTCTTTTTCCCGAACTCAGGTCTGTTATTCCAAAATTGGCGCAAATGCGTTACCAAAACTGAGTTCAGACTTCACGGAATTAAACACCGATATTTCTCTTGCCCGAAATCAGGTCGTGCGTTTCAACATTGGCTCATCTGCGTTGCCCGAATTGAGTTCGGGCAACAATCTGTTCGGGCAAAAATCTGTAGATGGGTGACAAAATTTAACGTTTGCTTTGTATTCTTTGATCCTTTCACCGAATTTTCTATTTGTCATGCCTATAGATTCGATTGCATTATTGTCATCGTCTCTAAAAGGCGTAGTATACACAACAGATATTTCGTCTCCAACAGATATTTCGTCTCTTCGAAATTTATATACCTGCCTGTGAAACATAATGTGGTTTGAATGAAATTTGGGAAGAACTGCAAAATTAAAAAAATCCGAAAAATGGCTCGAAACTGCCGAACTAATCGCGGGAATTTATCGTCATCTGTTGGGAAATTGTTAAATTACATATGCATTGGACGAACTAAGTTCCGGCTTCACGAAATTGAAACACATATTTTTCTTTTTCCCGAACTCAGGTCGGTTATTCCAAAATTGGGGCAATTGCGTTACCCAAACTGAGTTCGGACTTCACGGAATTCAACACCGATTTTTCTCTTGCCCGAAGTCAGGTCGTCCATTCCCAAATTGGTGCATTTGCGTTGTCCGAATTGAGTTCGGGCGTAACAGGCAAGGGTTTAAACGTGATGAATCTGTAAATGTGCGACAAAATTTAACATTTGTTTTGTGCTCTTTGATCTTTTCACCGATTTTTCTATTTGTCATGCCTATATAATCCATTGAATTATTGTCATCGGCTCTAAAAGGCGTAGTCTATACAACAGATATTTCGTCTCCTGGGATTGTGTCCACTTTACTACAAATTACCTCTTTCAATTTTCTTGGTGGACAAGCTATTAAATTTGTATCACTAAAGCATAATTTTTCGTATAAGGCAGTAATACAGTTAGACTTTCTGTATTTCATTTCTTTATGTTTTATCCTCTTAATACTTTCTCAAAATACGTATTTATATGTCAGTTTATTAATGAGGGATAATAAAAACCGTCTGCCTACGAGATGTCTGTAAAAGTATTAAGTCATTTTTCCAAGTATTTTTCAGTACATACTTCAAAAGCCCGTCTAATCTAAAACATGAATATAAGGGAAAATACTAGGAAAAAAATAATACTATTAGAGAGATTAAAACGTATTTTATACATAATGTAAATTGAAAAGATGCAAAGAAGATACCACATAACCATAAATTTATGCAAAATTGTTCCAATAATTTAAACAATTAATTTCTAAATTCTGATGAATGCATCAGCAAATTTTCAAAGCTATTGGATATATTTAAGACCTCCATATTGAAAATTTAGCATTAGCAATTTTAAGTTTAAATCCATTATTCAAATATGTGATTTTCATTTCAGTTAAAAATAAAATCTGAAAATCGTCTGCATTACCATAGGAAAGCATTTTGACCTAAAAAGAAATATTCTATATTTTCCGAACGAATGGACCAAATGTAACTAAAAACTGTACAGCTAATTCAGGGTACCTCACCAACATACCCACTAAAAATCAACTTAATAGGATGACTTTTACGGCAGTTACCGCGGAATAGACAGACAGACAAACGAAAACTTTTTGCGTCTCCACAGTGAGCCTCAATTGACGTTTCGGTAATAATACAGGGTGCTCATAAAGTCTTTCCCTGATTACAATAATTTATGGCAGAAAAACTAATATAATGAGGCATATGCTTGTTTTGAGATATTACAAAGATATTTATGAAGTTTTTAATACACGTACAATTTCGCCAGTCAATTTCGATGTGAGCCCCCTTGGTAGCTCGAAGTATGTCAAGGCGGTATTCCATTTATCGTCATGTGTTTCCCAACATTTGGGCTGTCACACTAGACACAGCATCTGTGGTACTGACCTTGAGTGTTTCAATATCTTTTACTGGTGTTGTAAACACTGTGTCTTTTAAATATCCCCAAAAGAAAAATCTAGATATGTAATATCGCATCAGCGAGGAAGCCATGTTGTTATTCTGATAACAATGGAATGAAATTTCTGAATAAGTGGCGCCATCTGGTTGACTAAAAAAACTTAAGAACATGACTTTTCCATAATAAAAGTTTTACAGTATTGCATTCAATGTTTATTTCGTAATATATGTATATATATTGTAATCAAGGAAATTGTTTATGACCATCCTGTAATTTTACTTGAAAGTTGTTTTCTATTTATTGTTTTTCTTTTTGACATCTGGAATGCCCCCATACTGCATATTTTAAAACTTTGTACACAAAAAAATAAGCTAAGATTTGTCTCTTTACCGTTTTAACAACAAGTGAAGGTTTACGTGCTTGTTTTTCTGTCTTTTTTAGCTTTGAAATTCATGTATAATCTTCGCAAACTGCGACACTGTACAGTGCATTAACCTTTACAGCTGTAATATTTACCGTCATTTTCTTAAAATCCTTGTCATCTGTTTTCCTTTATAGCTAAATCTAGATATAAGAATATTGTAAAATTTCATATTAAAGCATAGATGGGTTTGCTTTCAAAAAAGATAATACATAATTTTTTACTATACATAAATTCTACATAAAAATTTTAGTTTTTTTAAAATTTTATATTGGCATTGTAACGAAGTTAAGAACATTTTAAACATTTAAAATGTACAAATGCACACAAAATCCTTGAACATTTTCACATTCCATGCAATTATTTACAGTTTATTGAACAATTCCAAAATACTTACTTTAATATAAAATTCTGAACATCCAATTAAACAGTAAACGGTTTATCATTTCAAGGGGATTCCCAGTTGCAAGCAACTCCACTCCCTGTATATGAGTAATTGTGTATCACATCTTAAAGGAGCCATGTATAGAAAAAAAGTATAAAAATAGCAAAACTGCACTGAAGAAAGAAAAAGCAGCTATGGATTACACCGTCAACTGCAATAGCAAATCCGAAATTAGTAAGCTAGCCAATCAAGATTAGCTTGCGTAGAGCAGCCAATCAGAAATTACTTGTGATTTAAGATAGATAGCGAATTATAATAATGAGTAGGCTGAGAGAATTGAATAAAAACATGTAATATAAAAAAAAATTAAAGTCAATTCCTTCTTAGGTCAACAAAGAAAAATTTTATTTTAGTTACTTTTTATTAAATAATTACAATTAATATAAATATGTATATACATATGACAGAATCACAATATTAAGTGTCAAAATTAAATTTAATTAATGAATTAATATTTCAAAAAACTGTATTAACATTAAGTGCCATCCACTACAAGTTAAAAAAAGTGTATTTGAACTTGAGTGGATGAATAAAAAGTATTTTATTGATTGAACGATTGAAAATTTGAACAAGATATATAAATATATATATGGAGAGGGTCAACTAATAGAAGAAATTGAAAAAGGATAATTATAAATAGAAACAAGTGAAAAAAATGATTAGAAACTTATGTTTAACTGTTACAAAAGGAAATTCGTTCGGCATTTTCGTTATGGAATTTTCATTTCTTTTAATAAACTGCAAATTTTCCACGATGTTAGTCCAGTTTCCTTTTCATATTTTGCAGTTTAAAGTTTTGTTGCGAATTACGTAGAGTTGAACTAGAAAAAACACACCATACATTTTAATCCCTAGAACGTTGTGGGGAAAAACAAATATATCCTTACGATTGAGAAATAAATATATCTTCAAACTTTTAATTTACCTGTACGAACACCTTATTCTGATATCATATTTTAATTCTTCAGAAAATTTTACCTTCGGATACCAAACAGGAAAGTTTAAGAAATATTCAAATATAAAATTTTAAAAGCATATTATAGTTCATTTTACTTGTTGCACCACGAAATACAATATGTGTAGTTTATCCAGCAAAACTCAAACTACTTGACGGAAAGAGCTGCAATTTTGGATTCGGATATTTAAATTTTCTAACAATACGATTTTTGATAAAAGTCTAAGTTATTTTCTTAAATACATTACTTTTGAGAATATTAATTTCTTATGAATTTGATGCAGCTTTCTTGATAGAAGTGCTCTAAATGTACCGACTGTAAAACAGAAAACTACAAGATATTATAGTACCGCAAGTTCCAAATATGAATAAAATTTTTATAATTGGTTTTACCGATAAATTAAAACAGATTGCTTCTTCACAGTTGTAAAGAAGTCGAAGGTTGTCAAATATAAGTTGAAGATTATTTGTCTTCAAATGTCTTGTTTCTTATATAAGAAAATATATCAAATTATATCAAATAAAAATGTATAGTACAGAAAACAAACTACTCATATTCTTTTTATTCACGACAAAGTCAGACTTCTTCTTCACAGTTGTGAGGAAGACATAATAAAAACATAAAATATTCAGATCTAAGATAATAGATTACGTTTGGTCATCGTCTCTCACTATTAACGGCACATGAAGCAGAAACGTTTCACTAAATTTTTTGAATAAATTAAAGAATGTGTTTGTAGAAAAACAAATAGCTTACTATGAGCGAACACATTTGAGATTGTGGTTGCAGAAACCACACATCATACAGAAACGATTGTCTCACTTTCAGCGAATAAATTTAATAATGTTTTTTCAGAAACAACACATCATGCAGAAATTATACACTAACTTTCATTGAGTAAATTTAAGAATGTGGTTTCAGAAGCGACACAATCATGTAGAAACGAATCACTGATTCTAGTGAATAAATTTAAGAATGTGGTTGCAGAATAAGTGTATTGTTATTTAGATCATAACTTATTTAACATTTTAATTTTTAGCGAAGTTTATTCTCTTGAATAGTTAAAATTTATATATTACAGATTCTCAAAGAGAAAACTGTAAGTTATTATAGTAACAAAGGTTCCAAACACAAAAGATCTTTTTATACTTACTATGCCCCATAATGACAAACAGATTTCCTCTTCACAATTGCGGAAACATCGAAAGTAATCAAATATAACTTCCAGCTTATTTTCCTTTATATTTCTTGATTTTTCTTTTACTGACAATGATGCACCATATACGAAAGATGCGTACAGCATTTGAAGGAAAAAATTTGAAACTACGGTTATAAAATAGACAGAAATTGAAAAACTTCTTAGTGAAAATTCGATATTATAATGTGTATTTTCTTTTGAATGTAAGAACTCGGATATCATCACAAACATCATTAAGGCATTAAATAGGAATGAAAGAAACACTAGAACGCCAACTTGTTTGTCAAATAGCTTTACTAAATTTCTTATCTCTTTGTAAATATCACATAGATAATTAAAATCAGATTTGTGAGTATTTTTTATAACGTTTCCGTATCCGAGAATAATTTTTTTAATATCGGAACACATGCAAATGTAATACATGGGAAATATATTAATAGGCGGGTAAAGGTATATATGTAAAGTTACAGCGTAAATTAGGCGACATAAAACACTGAAAGCATAACTCGTTTCTTTATTTCCGAATAATAATAAATGCATTGTTTCGTCGCATTTAGAGCCTTGAAATACCGTTATAGTCATCGTTATGTTAAAAATTATATTACAAAACCACCAGATAACTAACATTAACGGTGGTTTAGATGTCTGCTTAAATTTATGTAACATATTTTTCACTTTTCTTGACAATCCGAAAAATACATTTACATGCATTATTATGAATACACGGTTCACACAGTAAACAAAAAATGTAAAAAAATAGACAATTTGCTTCTGTGTGCTTATCTTAGGCGAATATAAAATATAAGATAAATTTAAGATGAAAAGAACAATGAGTAATGTTGAATTAAATATTCTGTTGCAGATATTTCCACAGATGAAACGAAGGCTTCTCTCACTTCGCGTATTTTTTCGTATTTGATACATGCCAGCAGTGCGAAATAAAAAAAAAATATATAGTCATATGTATTATTCTGCATGCTGTTTTTAATTACATTAATTCAATTACTATTATCATTTATTCATAGCTATTTGACATATGCAGATAGTACGGAATAGATTTCATATCAAATGAATATTATAGAAAAATACAACATATTAATCAAACATTCTAGTTCAAATGAATGCAACTTTAATTGTTTTATCTCCTTAAACACCTAAATTATAACTAACAATCCCTCAAATCGACTTGCAATTAAAAATCAGCTTTACAATTTTTTTTACGTTTTTGGAACATAGTACAAAAATACATTTAAGTGAAATTATAGAAACAAAAGTATATCTCGCTGCATTAATGCAAAGTTAGACAACTGGAAGCGCAAAACTGTCTCACCAGCATAATAATGTATGAAATATTTTTTCATTCTCATTTAATCTTTTAGTAGTGCAATTTTGTGTTAAACTATTAAGTCGATATTTAGTTTCTATAGAAACATATTGGTTTCTTATCTTAGTTGATGCTTTAAAATAATGTTATTTTTAACAAATATCAATTTGGATATTAAGTTTAATAATTTAAAGTGTTATAGATCGTTGTAATGTTGTTGATACTACGCGTGCCAATATGTTTGGAAATCAGAACTCATTATAGGACAACTAACAATAAAATATATACATTTCAATCATAATTGAAAACCTGTAATGTATTCCTTGTTATGAATTAATCATGAAAATTTGCAATACAAAAGGACGGAAAGAAAATTAACAAAGCACAAAGAAAATTAAAAACTAAAAAATCCATAATTCTTTATATATTCTTTTTCAACAACATGTAAGTGATAATAGTTTGGAATCACGTTGACTTTGGCTGGAACTTAAAAATCATTTTCTGTTTTCAAAATATATGATATATTTTCTATAGGATCGGCATCTGTATTGTATATATGCCTGTCAATTTGGGAAATACTAATTTCTTAAAGAAATATTTCCACTTCACGTAATCTATGGCACGAAGGATTGTCATGCATAAATATTAACAACACTATCTCCAAACTAGTACGGGGAATCAAGAATTTTTCTAAAATTAAAACACAGTTCTGTAAATTCACATATTCATTCACAGTCTTCCATATCCCTTAGAAGTTATGAAGTCCAACATTGTGATTGAATCCGGGAACTTGGGATGAAATTTGCAACAGTTTTCAGTCTTCTTACTATTTAGCAACCTCCAAACGAATGTTCCTTTTATCGTTACCCGCACCTAGAGGTCCTATACTACAGGCTAAATCATAGCGCCATTTAGTAACCCAACGGATCAAACACCAAACTAAAACCGGTTTGTTTACCGCAGTGGTGGACGGCGAGTGACAATGAGAAGAACGGCAAAGCCTGCTCTGGTGATAAACTAATGCTGAGCTGGTTTTACAATATGGCGGTTATTTTGAGCAACAAGATAGATATGCGTCAGCTCCCCTTATAAGACACTTACCCGCAGTTAAACAGTCTTGATTCATCGCTGAACACCACTATAATCCAATCATCAACAGATAATTCCCGGTGTGCTTTGGCCCATCGTATTATGGCTTGTTTCTGACGTACTGCCTTTTTGGGATTTGCCTTGACTTTTCAATAATCATATACAGTGGAATTCCAGATATACGTTACCTGAATTTTACGTTTTCCTCAGTTATACGTTTCAACTCAGCGGTCCCGGCCGCTTGCCATTAAAAAAATAGCTGAGTTATACATTTTCCTCAGTTATACGCGATTTTTTGTCTCCTTTATGTATTTTGTAACCAGAAACACTGACGACGCGTCGGATGAGTCTGATTTAGAAGATCTCACTCAAACATCGGAGCTGCTCTGAGGGCTTTTGACGTACTAAAGAGGTTCGTCAGTAGTGAAAACAGTAAAGATAAAGGCGTCTGCATTATTAACAGAAATGCAAAGTTTGCTGTTCAATATCGGCGCTACCGAAAAGAAACAATTTAATATTAGTGATTAATTCTACAAGATTCAGTAAACAACTGAAATGTCTTTTGATAAATGATATAGATGCCAAGGCGATTCCAATTATTTCTTTTAAGTACTCTATTTGTATTAAAAATATTTTTAATAAAGCTTTTATGATAAAATAACTTCATGTATACTTTTCTTTTGTACCTTTTTTCTACATTTTTCCATTTCCAAAACTTTATGTCATGGATGCAGTAATATTTAGGAAACTTCCGTTTTTGAAATGAAAGGTAACTGGAACTCCTCAGCTAAACAAAGTTTTTGCGATATATTTAAAAAATGGTTCCGGTAGACCATTAATTGAGTTGTGCGTTTTACTGAGTTATACGTTTTGCTGTCCGGTCACAAGCAAAACGTATAACTGGAGTTCCACTGTAGTTCATTTAACTTGTTCCACAATGTGCACATTGATAACGTGGCATTATATGCTTTCTTCCAGAGAATTTTAGTTACCTGGTAAATTGATCTGAAACAAATAAATTAATACTAATGCAATTTAATATATATTAACCAGTGGACCCGTGAAAGGATTTCGCACTGCAGTCTAATATTTTTTTCATGCAGGTTTAAACTTCTAAAGAAAAACTAAGGACTAAAAATATTTGCAAAGAACATTACTCAAGCCAGAATATCATCTCATTTATTCCATCAAAGTTACAGTAAAAACTGATCCTAGATAGCAAAAGGCACGAGCGAGGAAAAAAAATATAAAATAACAATCGTATTTTAATTGCATTAGATGATGACGTCATCCGCTTCGAAAAAACATGATACAAAGAAAAATAAATTGAATACATATCAAATATAATTTAATCTAATATAACAAGGCATACATTTTAGGTTACATGTGAAATAACTCTGCTTCGATTATGATCGATGGTATTCTTTTTTTTCTAAACATTTAAAATTAAATTTAGCTTTTTAATCATAAATATAAAATAAACCCTTGCGGAAATATAACACTTTATCTTTTTTGTATTATTATTATTTTTTTTTATACTCCTTGTTGGACATGATAAAATGCGGTAATTTTCTTGTGGCAACACTGATTGGAGAAAACTTATCACTTCATTTATGAAACAATGCTGATTTAATTTTTAATAAATGGCAATTTTTATTAAAAAAAAAACAAGTTTTAACGACATGTGAGGATTAGTATGTCAGAAGCCTGTTCAAAAACCTTCCAAATGACACCTCATTCATTGTGCTACATTTTGTAGATGCATAAAAAAAGGGATGTTGACAGCAGAAATAATATATATGACACATTTTCTGAAACATTTACCACGTGTAAGCTAACAATTATAGTGTTATTTCAGGAGGAATATTTACTTTTATCACGTACGAAACTGGATGTGTTTGCTGCAAATTTTGTCTCGTTGTGTAAACAAGGATTGGGATCAGACACAATTACCCATTTATTTTACTTTTATTGTTTCATTTTTTTTCGAAAAGAATGCAGTAGCTAAACCGACAGTAAGTTAGTAATTTAATATTTGAATAAACACTGAGAAAAATGACACTTTCAAATCTGAGTAATTCTATGTTTTCATTTTGTTATGAAACTTTTTGTTTCAAATAGGACGACCCAATGATTTCAATACTGAAATACCAGAAATACTCAGAATATTGAAACATGAACATACTCAAAACTGAGCCCATAGAGGTCAGTTCATACTCGATTTTGAAACATGGACATACTCAAAAATGATTAGAATCAGTTCAAACTCATTTTTTAAACATGGAAATGCTGAAAAATGAGCACATAGAAGTCAGTTCATACTCATTTTTGAAACAGGGACATACTCAAATAGGAGCGCATGATGTTTTATTTTTGAATGTGTGCATGTTTTCAGAAATTAGTATACGCATGTTTCAAAATTGAGTCACTTGATTTGGAGTCATTTTGACTGTGCGACATACTCAGATTTGAGTATTTTTTGCTCAGTTTTGAAAATGTGGTCTTAACAGTGAGGATATATTACGAACACATGAAAGAATCTTTTCTGCATTCTAATAATTTTATCTAAATTGAAATATAACTTGCAGGATAAATATGAAATATGTTTCATATAACGTTAAATATGCTTATTTTACATCTTTTCTGTTTTCCATATTTTGTGTTATGCCTTAACAAAACAGATCCTTCCACATTATATTTATAGTGTTAACGTAATTTCAATAAACTTCTGTTATATGCTGATATAAAAATGCTTTTTCAAATCTTTAATTAATTGTTCAAATTCAAAGAATGATGCAGTTTAATTTGAACTGAAATAAATGAATTAATGCTAAAGCAGTTTAACATACATACTTTTCGTAACATTTGTTGCATTTATGCTAACAATTATAGTACAATTGCGAGGAAGAAAAACATTTTTATTATTCTAATGAAACTGAATGAGTCTGCAACAATCAAACGTTTTGTTGTAGGAACACTGTTAAGCATCTACTTATTTTTATTGCGTGTGTAAGCATCTACTTATTTTTATTATTTGATGCCCTTCTTGCAATAGAATGCAACAGCCAGAATAACTATGAATACGTAAGGGAAAAAAAGACAATTTAAGACAACACTGGAAAAAGTCGTTATGAAACAAAAAAAAAATTAGTTTCCGGAGTTTTTAAGTGTTGGAGTTAAATAAGTGTAAATACATTTTTTAAATATTTAATTTAAAATTTGATTATCTTTAATTTTTCTTGCATCGTGTGCTTTTAGGTGCGTTCGTAATTAAATAAATACGTAGCACCTATAGTAGTGGTCTATACCGTCCGTCCGTCTGTCCGCATATAACAGCGCAAAAACTACTCAACGAAATGATTTGAAATTTAATACATATAATATTTTCAGAATTTTGTCGATACATTTCAAATTTTAGGAAAATCGAATCAAAACTTTAGAAGATATTAATAAAAATATTTATTAAGAAATTTAATTTATTTTTAAAATCTTGGTGCTTTTCTGTTATGGGAGCTTCCGAGGTTTAATCGTCAAGCGATCGAAATACTTATTTTATTAAGGAAATTAATCTGCAGACGATATAATTCATTTCACAGAGTTAAAAATAATCAAGATCTGAATATTTATATAACTAGCTATAGTTCGAACGCACCTCGTTTGTCACGTTCGACGTACAATGTCCGGCTTGTATTCCTTTAATTTGAGGGTATACATTTATTGCTTAAAAATAAATAATTTTAAAGCTAATTCTTTTAAAGGATTAATTTAATTATAATATCTCATACGTTAGTGTTTCATCGAAAATAACATAAAGCATGTTTGTTTAGATTTAAATATTTTTGATTAACTTTATAAACTCTGATTAGATATCATACGATCAGAAATTGGCAATATGCAACATTATAAGTATAGTCTAACAAGATGTCTGAAAGAGTTATAAAATTTATTTGCGTGATTTTAGTTTGTGTCTACATCTTTCCAGCATTGCTCAACCTGTATTTCTGTATATTTACAGTTTTATTTTCAATTTCAATGGAAAATTACCTTGTAATCATTATTTTTTAAACTGAATACCAAGCTTTCTTTGTTATTAATTTCGAAAATGTTACTTATTATTTCTTACTTTTGTACAAATTTACCAATCGACAGCAAATTTCAATATATTGGGAAGGTGCGCAATTATACTGTGGGTATTGAAAATATCCATCGTATCGTATAAATATTTGTTGTTACAGAGACTTTTATATTCAGAGACAAAACATTTATGTAGAAAATAATTTGTAATATTTGAAAATTTTACCTCTTAAAGAAACAACTATAAGGTATTGTGAAAATTCTATTATTTAGAAGTAAATTCAGATGCTCATATCACTAGAAATAAATTCAGATGCTGGATAATAAGGGAAAATAAGACATTTTAAATTTCATAATTTCTGCTTTTAAGCATATCTTCTAATTTCAGGTTATTTTCTGGAATTCCATTTTAATATAATTTATGAAATATATATAATTTTATGTCACTAGAAATAAAATGTGCGTGTTTACTTATGTAAAAAACATATTTTTGAATAATAATTTTGAGTATATATTACATGTCAATATATTGATATTTCAACTATTACGGACAGATATTAATAGATCTAGAAACTGGCTATATATACGTATCAGGAATGCATAGAAATCTAAGAAATGATTCATATATAGTATTAAAACCTTTATGCATAGTTTTAATGGTTTAAAACAAATATATTGAGAATTTACAAGACATTTATTCAATTAAATCTGTTTTCTCCGATTGACGATTTTCATCGTTTTTATAATTTTAAAATTAAACAAATTCCTATTTCGCATCTGTGAAGGAGTATAAGATTTCCAAAGTTAGATTGAAAGTTTCTTCGGCTTTCAAACTTCTTCTTTTACTGAAAAAATGCATCGTGAACACATGATGCGTAGAATATTTCAACAAATTTAATATAATCAACATGATTATAGTTATAATATATGCGCACCAGGCAATGGTTATTGTCTTAAACAAATTCCGCTTTATCTATGCCGCGAAAAAGGATTGCCTACTCTGTTTAAACTGGGTTCTTATAAGTGAGTAATTTTTATAATGAAGCATAGTATACGATCAGACAAACTACGAGACAAAATTACTTGAATGTGCAAATATATATTCTTACGTTTAAGATGCTTTGAATTAACATGTGCTGATTCTTTTGTATGCAAAAATTGGCAAGAATTCTGTGAAAACCTAGAAATAGATTTCAATATTATAAACAAGTGGGTAAATGTGATCGCAGATCGCACAAAAGGTTTCGTTTAATATTCATTTAAAAAAACTTTATCCTTTAATTAATAAATCCAAATTGTTAATATATAATTATTAAATACTTACATAGATAGTAGCACCAATAAATTAAATTTTAAATTGATTATAAAAGGAAGTTATTTTTTTTAATCAAATAAAAAATATTCAAATCAAATTATTTAAATAAAATTCACAATTTCAAAATTTTTTAATTGAGAAATTTTAACAATTTATTGGAGATTAAAAAAAAAATTTCAAATTTCTAAAAACAAAAAAAAAAAATTAAACGAAATTTAAAATGCTGAAATTTTTAAAGAATTTAGTATATGTTCAAGCAAAATTTAAAGTTTCTCAATTTTTTTAAAACAAAACAAATTGTTTAAACGAAATTTAAAATTCCGTATTTTCAAAAATTTAGCTGAAGTTAAAACAAAATATACAATTTCACAACTTCTTAAACCGTATAGAAGGCTTGTTTCGCATGTTCTGCAAAATCTGTCCGTTTTGCAAAATCTGTCATTTACCACCGCTAAGATGCGCACGTTATTCTAAACAAACCTCTATCCGAACAAAACTCCGATATACAACCTACCCGTAGATATATTAGTGGAGGGGTGGTGGACTCAAATAAAAATTTAAGAAATTTGCTGAAATTACTATTTTGAAATAGTGCTAACTACTACTAATAAATTAAGGGTCAATATTTTCTGAACGAACATCCGACACGGATCTTCACTGCCTACGGTATCGTATAGCAGCGTGCGCGTAGCATGCGGTGCAAAATCATTTGGTTCCGATTTTCACGGCCAGGGGAGAACTCTATTCTAAGCAAACACGTATCCGAGGTAAGTCATCGAAAACCCGTTGTGATCGGGACCATAGAACCCGAGATAGGAATGCGCCCCTGGTGGTGGAAAGTGGATAAAAAATATATAAGACTATAGATATCAAGTCGAATGAGCCAAACCACGTCGTAATCGGGTTCATAGAACCCGAGATAAGAAAGCGCTGCCCGCTAGTCTCTATCATATAGAGGAAAAGGTGTAAAAACGGGCACATGTGTAAATATGGGCAACAATCCCCAAGTGGCTATGGGAGGTGCTGAAGATTAGAAACCAGGACTGTAGATGGTGCCATTTAATGATATGAGATAGAACTGAGCATTTGGAATCATTATTTCAACTAGTGTGGACGCAGCGTGATTTATTGCGTGAAATGGTGTTTATTCTGGGCTGCAAACTTTTGACACGTATCTGAAATCGTTTTCTTTTCATGTTCTTATTTAGTTTGTTTAAAATAATTTCACATTGATATCCTGAAAGCGGAGATCCTAAGCTACTTTTAAAAGCACGCATTTAGTCACGCACGTCTTTGTTACATGTGAAAGTGACCATCATTCTTAGATGGCATTGGTGTATATATTGGCACCCTTTCTTGGAATAAATATGGGCCCCATTTCAGGTGCTTCTAAAACATTGCAATGTTTCCCGGGAACTTCAAATGCAGTTTCTCCGTTCAATATATCTCTTGTTCCCAACATTAAGAAGAGAACCACTATTCGTGTACGCAAAGTAACAAGGTCCAGCCTTATCACTAGATCACCATATAAAAATCAGTTGACCAAGTCGGTTGACAAAAGTTATCTCTTGAAGACGACCTTGAGTTTTCCCGTGATAACAGACTAGCCACGGGGCAGGGGTGGGAAGACTAAAGGCTCCAAAAAATGAAAATTAGACCCACGTAACGATATGCGCTTCATCATCGAATTCATCAGATTACAATAACCCTCCCCTTGTGGACAGCAATGATGATATTAACTATCGGGATAAAACAGACTCGAGCGATGCAACTTGCATCTTTTGTGATGGAAAGTTCTTTGAAGACATTCGCTGAGAAGTGCGGGTTAAATGTGCTATGTGCCAAAAGTGGCCATACTTAGACTTTGGCTGAAAGAGCCAATTATGTTTGTGATTTTGGTAAATGATTTTTTTTACGTAATAAATAAATTCTCTAACATTTTGTATTCTTTTATCCTGTTTTAAAACATTTTAAACTATTTATTGTGACTTTTTAGAGAGTTATTTGCCCCCTATTTTTTCTGGTGCTTTTTAAAAAATATTTCGTAAATCTTCGTTTTCGAGAGTAAATAATTCATATTAATCATTGTTTTGCCTCCTATCATTTAGTAAACTTGTTACAATTGTTAATGAAGGTTAAAAATTTAGAATTTTTCAAAATGAAAATCACTTTAAGTTAAAAAAGTGTGTCACAATTTACACCTTTTCCTCTACCAATATGACGTCATATGAATATATATATTTTTTTTAAATTGGAAAAACTTTTTATTTCATATTCATTTTTCACGTGTAAATCTTTCAAAACAAAATTAATTACTGTAGAAATAATTTTATTGTGAATTTTTAATTTTTGGCAACAGCTATAGCGAAAAATATTTAAATTTAATAGGAAAAGGTAGTTAAATTTTTGGTTTTTTTATCTCTATATATTAAAATAATACGATTTTTCCAAATTTTATAATTTTGAGCTTCATAGCAGCTATTCAGCTATAAGTACAAAAAAATTTATGCTTGTAAGTTACATAGTTTCTAAGAACCGGCTGTGTGACAGACAGACAATGAAGCGATAGTAATAGGGTTTCGTGAGATGAACGAAACCCTAAAACAAGTTGAATTTTGACTTTTACTTTCTTTGGTAAATACTCTTTTTTTTTGACAAATTTACATAGTGAAAAATACAATATTTTAAATATCAAATTGATACGTTAGTTCATTTACAATTTTCGCATAATTTTGCTCCTTAAAATATTTCAAAATATTTTTTTATATAAAAATTGAAATCATTCTTCCAACTTTTTAAAAATTGTGTGTTGATGTTTTCAACATTAAATTAGAAGCTTTAAATATGAAGCTTTTAATATGAAGCTTCCAATCCATAAAATAATAAAATATTCAATTAATACAGTACAAAAAATTACAAATACAAAAGTTCATTTTTTTATTAATTTTTATCCATAAAGTCAAATTTCTTCGTCTCATCTGTCAAGTAACATAAGTTAACCAAAATTAAATTGAAAGCTTCTTCATCTTACTAATTTCTTCGGTTACTAGAAAGGATGCATTGATGCATAGTAAACAGAAGATATACGTATTATATTTCAAGAAAACAATAAATGACTATAGTTATAATATATGGCGTAACTGACAATAGATACTTGTCGTACACTCGATAAATATCTCTCGCTTTGTCTATGCAGCGAAAAAATAATGTCTACGCTGTGAAAGCTGAGTTCCTATATTGAATACATAAATGCTTATATTCAAATACAGTATGTGCTCAGAGTGCTACTGCGACAAATTACTTGAATGTGCAAATACACGTTCTTGCTATTAAAGTACCACCTTCTTCTCAGAAGTAATTTGACCTGTGCTCATTCTTTTATCTTCAAACTTTGACTATAATTCTGTGAAATCCTGTGAAAATGCGTCAATAATGTAAAAAAAAAAAAACTAGCTAACAACGTTAAAAACACTAAGCTGTTGAAATATGTATAAGGAATTATACTTTAAACGTTTAATCATGAACATGCTACTTTTGGCAAAAGATCGAACCATTTACACAAAAATAAAGCGCACGCAATAAATGCTGACACGAAATGGAAAAGAAAGATCAATTTACTGTGACATAACTACGATGAAAATTCACACGTACTTGAACAAAAACGTTTTACATGTACGGTTTGTATTTTAACATGTTATTGTAAAAGATCAACACTGATTAATAAATATTGTTTAATATCTCTCATTTTTGTAACTATGAAAGATTCAAGTACTTATCAGCATTTAATACTGAAAACAACGAAAACGCATTTTCAAGTTAAAATTATTTGGAAAAAATGGATTGGTATACATTTGAACAAACATCGATAACATTTGAACAAAAGAAAAATCATGACTGTTCTAATAAAATATATACTAGATACAATATTCACTCTTGAATATTTAAAACGTGCTTCATTTTCTTTACGAAGTAAATAAGAAATGCTTATTTTTTATTTTCATGCACATTTCTTTAAACAATGTATTAACATAATAAAATGTTATTTTAATTTGCTTATTTCAGGCTGTCAAACAGCAGACTATAGGTTATCACAGTACCAAAAGTCCCAAATACAAACGCTCTTTTTATATTGGTTATTCCCCATACAGTCAAACAAATTTCTTCTTCAAAGTTGTGTAAAAATACAAGATAATCTACATTAGTTTGGAAATTTTCCTTCTTTAGATGTCTAGATTCTTCTTTTACTAACAAAGATGCGTCGTGAACAAAACATGGGTATAACATTTGTGCAAAAAAATTCATGACTATTATAAAAAAATATATGATAGATACAATATTCGCTCCTGTAAAATTAAAACTTCCTTCATTTCCTTTACGCAGTAAAGCTGAAATGGCTAGAAACATCACTATGGCATTAAATAAAAATGTATTAAAAACTAGAATACCAACTTTTGTGTCAACATGACTTACCAAACGTTTTATTTTGATGTAATCATCGCAAAGTTTGTTAAAATCTGATATAGATTTATTTTTTATCACATTTTTATAACCAATAATTATAGTTTTAATGCTCGAACAAACAGCTATGTAATACATGCCAAATATATTTAGCGGCAACTGGAAATACATGTGCCCAAATACAACAAATATCAAGCGACAGAAAACGCTGAAAATATAATTATTTCCCTTAGATCCCAGAAATAATATTTGTATGGTTTCATCGCAGTTCACATGTTTAAATGTTATTATAGACATTGATATGTTGAAAGCTAAATTGTAAAGAAAAAAAATAAACAAAATTAAAGGTACTTTAGATATTTCTCTAAAAGAATATGAAATATTTATCAATTTTTTTGACAACGCGTAAAATTCATCCATATGCTTAGTTACATAAACTCTGTTAACGATGTAGACAAAGGAAGTCACAAAATACGAAATATTCATCTGCAAAGTATCGCCTGATAAATATAGACAATAAGATAAATTCAACAACGTAGTAACAATAACCAAAATTGACGTAAATATTTTATTGAATATATTTGCCAAAGAAAAATATGCGTGCTTCTTATCCTTATGTTCTGTTACTTTAAATATACCAACAATACGGAATAAACAAAATATGTATGTGTATGCATTATTTTTAATAGTGTTTTTATATGCATGTAATGAATTGCTCATTGCGATTTAAATGTTAATAAAAATAACACTTACAATGTTCGTAAAATATTCAAAATATATATATATTTTTTAATCACTTCTTCATATTCTCATGTGTAAGAAGAATTATATAAGGCTTTTCCATACATTTCGTCAGATGAAATACATTTACATATTATTTATCCAATATGACATACATTTAATTTTATGGAAACAGGCTACTTATTTAAAACGCCATTGTCTTCTTATATTTCGCAATTATGCAAAACACACACATAATCTCTTTAGATTAAAAGAATTAATCTATTAAAATTACTTTTAGATATGGTACAATACGGTAGAAGAACAGTACTTTAAGACTTACATTGAATGTAATTTTAATAACTAGAAAGGCATAAGTGTCGCAAGAGAAAATTATCCAAAAGATGTTTTCTAAGCTTGTAGACAAGATTATATAATTTTAATTGAAATCAATATATAATTTCAATAGAATGATGTTCATTTTCTAACATCAGTCAATGTCAGATAATCTATTCATCGAAATCAATTTCGAAATTGGCTCTCCTTCCAGTTTAAGATTTATGTGATGGATTTGTTAGGTAGTATTTTCATCTTAAGTGAAGTGTTTAAACAAAAAAGACGATATAAGAAATTACATGACTAAAGAACTTTTATTTGTTACACAATACCTCAATTAATAAATTGTAAACAATTTACAAATGTGTTTGCTCTTTTTCATTTTCCGAAATATTTTTCTACACAATCGTTGCATTTGACTACATCAATAATAATTACATCAATCATCAGTTTTTTTCTTTATTTAATATTTATTTAAATGCTTTCAAAAATAAGCAGGAAAAGAAGATTGTTAACTGATAAACTAAGAAAAATTTAAAGACTTTGCCACAACATAAAATTTCTTGTAACTCCATGTTTTTCAAACTTATAAATAAGATTTATATTTAAACTATTTTTGCAAAACTTTTTCAGAATAATTAATTTTAGTTCAGTTTAATTAGAAAATCTATAAACTCTATTGCTAAGCTATTAGTGTGAATATTTAATAAATTAAAAGTTATGATTAAGTAATTCTAAGGATATATATAGACCTATAGATTGGATACTATAAAATTTAATAAATGAATTGCACTGATCTATAATAATAAAGACAGAAGTTTGTCTATGGACTGTATTCTGAATAGACCGCTGCACGCAGAGCTACAAAATTTGGAAGCAAGGTACCTTTATATATTTAGTATTGCACCTCGAATTCCAATTTGTTAATTAGATTTTTTATTGTTTAATTTTTTATGCGATTTTTAGCACGTTTTCACGTTTTGTTTCGATTTTTCCGCATTAGTAACAGGAATCCAAATCCAATCTTTTAGCCCAATATAATAAATTTCATCCTCTTTTCAATAAAGCTTTTTTGGAATTCGTTTAGCAATTTGTGAATTTTTGGAGATTGTTTTCCTTCGCCACTATGAAAATTTTCCAAGAAATGGTTCGTTGATTGCCTCCATTTAAGCCTCAGTTATGTCGGAAATCGTCATTTTTTTTAATTTTTAGCTTGGAGAGGGTTGATAAATCTTTAAAGATAAAAAATCAAGATTTTGAAAAGAAAGGGTGGGTTATTAATTATCCCAAATTGGATTTTTGATTAGTTTTTTAATTCATTTGTTTTATTTAAATTTATGTAATAATAAATAAAATAATTTATATTAATAAAAGAAAGTTTCGTTCTGTATCTGTGCGATGGCTAGGAAAATCTAGCGCACCTAGATGTCTTAAAATTTAAGTGAGGATAAAACGAAACCTCTCCTGGTGGTGAGAATCAGAAATTTAATATTTTTTTTAATTACCCTATATATTAATTAAAATCTCATCAAACATCACAAAAATGCGATCGGAAATCAGAGAAAAAGGATCGTTTTTATCGGAACAAAGAATGAAGTGCATCTTTGTTTAGATTTGCACCTCGAGCCGAGGACATGACATGCCTTCTTCGAGCGGGATCCTGAAATTTTCATTTTCGCATTCGGAACGAAGCCGCAGAAATTTAAAGTACTGAGACATTTAAAGCTCTATTAAATATTTTTAAATATTGCGTTCATCGATGTGAAAATTATGCATCTAAGCTTATTTCTTGACGCTGATTCAAGAAATGTCATTTTCGTAAAAATCCGATAATTAGAAACCCATATTTCACTTTACATTTGATTAAATTGATTGAAGAAAAACAAATGAAAATTAATCTTTTCGAAGTCAAGAGCACATCTGTCATTCAATGATGAAGCAAGTCGAAGGTTTCCAGAAACACGGTGTACCAGTTTTTAAATTGAGCAATTTAAATTCAGCGATTATAAGGTACATACATAATTTAAATGTACATATAGAAGATACGGATTTCAAATTTTGAATATAGATGAAAATTGATGCGCTGATTAAGATTTTCTAAAAATAAAAAAAAATACACCTGCAAATGTTTTTTAAATATAAAAATCCTGATTTTTATGGAAAAGAAATAAAAATCTAATTGACAACGGCGTTAATAATTAAAGATACATTTGCATTTTTCATATTATGTATCAGATTATGTGTCAGATTCATATTATGTTTCAGATATGTTTGCATTTTTTATATTTGCGGGGCTGGGGAGAGGAGGGTACGACTTTTTATTAAATATCGCATTTAGACAACGTAACACATATTACAATAGCCCGCACAACGGATGTGATTAATAAAGAAACGTTTATATTTGTTATATGGGGAGGGGAAGAATTACTTTTTTATTAAATAAAGCATTTCGTCCACATGATATTATTATGATAGAGAAGAATAACTTCGCCCGCTATCCGTAAACGTTTTTACAGATCAAATTTTAGCTGTAGTAATATATATATATATATATATATATAAACACCTGCTTTTGTGATGCTTACTGGTAAATCCTACATCGCTTTTCGCAATTTTGTCCACTACTTTACAATGTCTTATGTTCTTTCTGCATCTAAGTTCCTTGATATTTGGATGTGAACTTTTGCTTGGACACTTTCTAGTACAAATATATATATATGGAAAAAATACTGTGGAATGTCACATTCACCTTGAAAATATCGAAAATTTTAAAGACTTGCTTAAAAGGTTCATTTAATGTCACAAATACTGCAGCTTTGATTGCATACTTTGATTGGCATGACAGTATTGGATGTAATTGGCATGACAGTATTGGATGTAATTGGCATGACAGTATTGTAATTTTTGGATATATATATATGTATGTATTGTATTGTAGTTATTGGTTTATCTATTGGTTAATTATTGGTTTATATATCTATATATATATATATTTCGAATAGAAACAATATCCTTCATTCAGATACATTATAAAAGTTTCTTCATGAATATGATGAAAAAATTAAAAAATCTGTACTTCCTAATCGAATACTGTTTTTGTAGATAAATAATCTGATCTACAGTCTTAAAACAATTTTATTAAACACTCAAAATTAATTTACAAATGCTAAAAAAAAAACTACTAAAAATTATCTTCCATTTCTATAATACAGACACCTTTTTTCTGTCGTTTCAGTTTTATTCACATATTTGATCACATTGAACTATTTTAGTGTTTTGGAATGTTTCAGTTAATTTCTCTTCGTACTTTATAGACTTTTGAATTCACATGTAGGAAGCAATTATAGATATCAGTGTAAAAAAAAAGTGTAGCGAATTCAGCATTGTAACAAAAATGTACATCTTTTTCTATAAGTCCTAATTTATACAGCCTTGTTTTTCTTCTTATTCTCCTTATTATTCTTAATCACATTATTATTATTATTATTATTATTATTATTATTATTATTATTTACATAGTCATGTTTATGAAACTCTTATCATTTGAATTTTAGAAGCATTCAAAACCTGTCCATCTCTGCTATTATTATTACTAGTTGACCCGCCCTGCGCGGCCTTCACCGGGTACATCCTTTTCTATAAGCCCTAATTTATACAGCCTTGTTTTTCTTCTAATTCTCCTTATTATTATTATTATTATTATTATTATTATTATTATTATTATTATTATTATTATTATTATTATTTACATAGTCATGTTTATGAAACTCTTATCATTTTAGTTTTAGAAGCATTGAAAACCTGTCTATCTCTGCTATTTCCTGCTACTAGTTGACCCGCCCGGCGCGGCCTTCACCGGGCCCGTGACAAAACCTTAAATGAACCCCAAATAAAACAAAAATATTGATAATTAATGATAAAAGTGCTCGTTAGAAAACATTAAAAAAAAAAGCTTTTATTGTCCAAAGCCTTTGAAATTTTTAATGGTTATAAATATAAAGATTTTACAGGCCGTGTAAAAATTAGTCAGAAATATTGTTATCTGAATGTAAAATAAATATATTTTATTCCCGAGAAAACGATCCTTTTTAAAATTCTATAGAAGGGGCGAACTTCCTCCTCCCATTTCCCTTTCCAGCCTCAAAAATGTGAAAGCGCATCCCTCCTCTCCCCTTTTCTTCAACAAAGCGTGTGGAAGAATGTATGCTGCCTTCAGAAAGGGGGTATAAAAATAGAATGAAGAAAAATTTAGAAGGCGTCTTTTGTATGGGTAGGGTTGTGAGCAGTGAAGGCCAATAGGCGAGCTATTCTTTCCTCAACCCTCTTGATTCTTCTTAATTCTATTTGCTGCTTTATTCCAAAGAAATTCACCCTTCAAAAATAGTTGAGGCATGCGCAGTAAGGTCGAATTTGCATTGAAAAATTAAGATTTTATCTTCTCGCTTTAATATATTAGATTGTTGCTGCTATTATTATTATTATTGTTATTGCACAATCCATGCTACACGTATGTTTTCCATTTGCGACTCTTAACTTCTTTTTATTTAATTTAATGTTTAAAAAATAGACATGAAGAAACAGCTTTAAGCAGAAAATAAAGAAGGAGTTCAACGTTGGAAGTTTCAGCAACATTGTACAAATTTATATAGAGTTGACTCCTTCAAATCCGCGACCCTAAAATCCACAAACGCCTCAAATCCGCACATTGCTTCAGATATAAACAATGAAACTTACACTGAAGATGTAGGGGGTAAAATGCAAGTTTTGTTTTATTTTTATATGATTCTGTACACATTTTAATATAGAATTCTGATTAATAGGATTGAACTCATGTTTTCTTATGATGGAAGTATCAATTTATTTCTGAAAAATTTTCAAGATAGCGCTCATATCAGTGGCAATCCCGTTCTTTTTCCCATATGCATTTATGTATTAATGAAGCTTTTTCTACTTTTTAAGTATGACTAAACCTGAAATAAAACTTTGTTATTTTAAGATTTTGATGTGAATTATTTGTGTACATTTATAAGGAGTGTTTCACTGAAAAATTCAAGACAAAATTATCTCATCATTATGCATATTTAGTTATACATTATTAATTATTTAATAGACATTTACTTTTAATATTTTATTTTATTTTTCATAATTTTTATTACTTTACTTTATTCTGAGCATTCATTATAATTTCGAGTTCATTATTAAATTCAAATTACTCTTTAACAATGTAATCAAAACAGCGACGAGAAATCCACAAAATTTTATATCCGCACAACCTCTGGTTTTAAGCTATGCAGATTTAAGGGAGCCTACAGTAGTTCTGTTTTATTAATGTTATCATTAGATACACAGTCATATGCATATTATATGGTTTTTATTTTTTTTTCTATTTTACAGTCTTAAAATTTTTCTCCTCTGATGTTATTCGATAGAGAAGTATTACTGGCATTGTTGGGAAAGTAGTTTCCGAAAAGGTAACATTGTAAAAATTCTACAACACACTTTTCATAAATTTATTTTTGTTATTATTATTATTCACAAAATCCCATACAAGCTATACACATTTTGTGTTTCTGAGTTTTGTAATCTTAACTGCTTTCTTCTTTGGTTTTACATAATTCTTAATGCAGAAGGATGAAGAAACTGTAATTACCACAGTTGAGAAAAGTGTAGAAATTTCAGCAATATTTAAAAAAATAATTTTTTATATTATTATTATTATTATTATTATTATTATTATTATTATTATTATGTTATACTCTTCTTATCACTTTTTACTGCAGAATCCTTGGAGGTTTTTTTCTGATTTATCTTGTTTCTTAATCCAGAAACAGGAGGAAACTGTTGTTAGCACTGTTGGGAAAAGTGTAGCAGCTTCCGCAACATTCCTAAAATTTATACAGGTTTCCATTTTTTGCAGCGTTTTTGGCAACAAGCGATATTTTTTATGCAAAGACAAGTTCGTTGCGTATTTATTTCGCTGTTTTGACACAATATCCACAGTATGCCTGAAAATCTTTCCTCCTGCGACATCCAACATAAAGAGGCAACTTTCGTCATGAATGCATTCAATTACATTCTGTAAAAATTTGAAAGGAAAACTTAATAAAAATACAGTTATAATGCATTTATTGTGCAGAAATAATAAACTGTAGAAAGTACCAAAAAAATCTAAGAAGACAGTTTTGATTCAAGACCAGGCAATATTTCATGATCACTTTTTAAATACACTTTAAATACACATTTAAATACAATTTTTAATACACAGACAATAGAGTTAATACAAAAAACAGAGGTGGGATACTTTGCGAGTTGTGAATGAGATCATATGTGTTTCAGTTTAACAAATAATTAAGTTGAGATTATTCCGCCTTATTAATCTGGTAATTTTCAAGTGTAATTGAAACCAGTCAAGATAATTTAGTTTCCTTACTAAAGAAGCTAAACTATAACGACCTATTTCAGTTGTGAGTTGCTTAGTTGTGAGTTTTATGCAATAAAGTCCGTTGTGCCTTCTAAGGCACTCATCTGCTATCGTGAGGATGGCATGTTGGACTCTCACTGGATCCATTGTGGAGTTTCCCTAGTTGTAATCTTCCCTGCTCCTTGTGCTCTGCGTTGTCTTCTTTGCTATCTGTCTGGATTATCTTTAACAAGGATTGTAAACTTGTGTATAGCTTTTTGTTGAATATAAAATCCTGCGATCTCTGGATTGCTTAAGTAAGTTAATATGTTGATATGCTTAAGTTGCAATTATAAAATTATTTAAGTGATTAAATAGTTAAATATATAGTATGCTTCTATTTGAAAATGACATGGATAAAGGAAATAGGTCTTATTTTTAGAAATTGGGAATTAGTGGCTTTGTTAAAAACATATTAAAAGAACAGAACAATCAATTATCTGACTACAAGGTTCGATATTTTAATAAAATCATTCAATCAATCCACTTTGAAGAGGTGAAAAATGCTACTTCATGCATTTAAGATATTCTTCAAATACATTTTACAGAACATTTCAGTACATTTCCTCAAGATGAAATGCAAGGTAGCCAATTGCCAAATTAACAAATTACAATATTTACAAGTTACAAAATGGTTGCATGGAAATGTTATGTCTACTTTGGTTGGCATTAGTTATGAACTTAACCATGAAAAATTTGATATATAGGCATTTCATAAATCCGTCATAGCTAATCTCAAAACAGGCAGAATTTTAAAGAGTGAAAGTTTCTCGTACAGTAGTGCAGCACATTTTAGCGAAAAACTTACTCTTTCAATTTTCCATTACTGGAAAAGTAATTTTGATGCATTTGGGGAGTAGAACGTTTTTTTAACTCTTTCTAACATAGTTCAAAAGTATTTATGAATTCGGTTTGTCTGTCTGTCTGTCTGTCCCTGCTCTAACTCGCGTACATATATTCGGATTGTTATGCAATTGATATATGTTATTAAAATTTACTATCACATGTTCAGCATTGAAAATGTGAAGTGTGTAGCACTTATAGTTTTTTTACAGGGACACTCAAAAAATTTCTGTTACATTATGGTCTACGAGGAAAAATTACTTGCGGTTTATTTTAATGATTTTACACAATTTCAAACATATTGATTTTGATATATATCACTGAGGTGCACTACAAAAGGCTTACTATGGAATATGGTGTGCATAATACTTATAGTTCCTTTACAGGGACACTCAAATAATTCCGTTACATTGCGGTCTATGGAGAAAAATCGTTTGCGGTTTATTTTACAGGGTGTTTCACAAAGGACCCCTAACTTTAAAAATCAATAACTCGGAAACGTGATAGATAGAAACATGAGACCAGTGGTATGTTTGTTAAAAAAAATCGTAAGAATCTTATACGTAAATGTCAAAATTTAGTTAAAACTAGCACCGATAGATGGCGCTGAGAGCGTTAAGAATCCTTCTAAAGAGAGTTCAGAAGCATAGAAAGACTAGGCGTCGAAGATTTCGTCATTGAAATCTGTCCGCTATTAGCGTATAGTGAAAATAATTTCGAAAGTGGTGTATACCGTGGAGGAACGTGTGTTTATTGTGTTGGAGTACCACCGATTAAATCAGAGTTCTACTGCCACAAGGAGAAGTTTCCAAACGCGATTTCAAGTAGCAAAAGACCCAGATGGAAAAACATTTCGTGAGCTTTTCAAAAAAAAATCAACAGACAAGCAACGTGGCTGATGCGAATTATTTTCACTATACGAAAATAGCGGTCAGATTTCAATGGCGAAATCTTCAACGGCTAGTCTTTCTATGCTTCTGAACTCTCTTTAGAAGGATTATTAACGCTCTCAGCGCCATCTATCGGTGCTATTTTTAACTAAATTTTGATATTTACGTATAAGATTCTTATGGTTTTTTTAACAAACATTCCACTGGTCTCATGTTTCTATCTATCACCGTTTCCGAGTTATTGATTTTTAAAGTAAGGGGTCCTTTGTGAAACACCCTGTAATAATGTTTCACTATTTCAAACATATTGAAATTGACATGTATCACTAAGGCTCACTACAAGAGGCTTACTATAGAATATTGTGTGTATACAATAAATTGTGTGTATAATCTTTCATTTACAGGGACACACAAAAGAATTCGCTACTGTCTGTTAACAATAATTGCTGAAAGTACGTTTTTAGTTTCTGAACGCGTTTTTAAATTTAACCCATTTTTTGTCTATTACTTGGTGTGTATAAATTTTACAGAACATATACAGGGCAGCACAAAAGTTCTTGAGTACATTTCCGTTTATTGGCGTAAATTGCAGTAGAATTTTAAACTCTGCTACGCGTTTTCTATCTAAATAAAAATATAGCATTCTATGTAGTATATTTACAAATCTATAGATCATATACAGAGATGCACAAAAGAGTTGGGATATTTTTCCGAATATTGTGGTAATTTCTAAAATTGGGTTTTTAAACGTGTTATGCATTTTTCAAATTATTTACTTATATACACTTATACTGTAAATCGAAAGCTGGGTTCCCGGGGCGGTCATCCCTCGTTTACTTAGATAGTATATTTCACCTTATTTAAACGGTAAAGATTTGTAAAATTATTTTAGAAGTGTTGGAAATTGTTACATGCTTGACACATGATTTTTCGTTTTTGTTTTCATCTACCATGGGAAATTTGCAGTTTATGCAATAGCAAGCATAATAAAATCCAAAGCATGGAGTACAGTTTAATCCAGAAAATTAACTGTAAATTTTGTAAATGATTTTTTTTTTCAGAGTTTGTGTGTAATTGTATTCCCGACATAAAATTCTTGTTCATGTTATCTCAAGAAGTAATTCACAGTGAACCAATGTTGATAACTAGGTCGGCAAAACCTGTGTATATCAATGAGTTATAATCCAAACATAATTTTCAGATAAATGATAGAAATCATCTCTTTATAGAAATATTAGTCAGATCTATCGTAAAAATGATTAAAGTAATTTCTGAATTTGCTGAAATGAAAATTATCAATCCTAAAGCCTTTTAATGAAACAAAATCTCATGGTTTGAGATTTTTTGTTTTTTAAGCTTTTGCAAGCATTAGCAAAGAGCCGCCAAGCAAAAAATTATATTATGCTACTGTTCTGGCAATAGTTTATCAAAAGAAACTTTTGAAATGTATGCATTATAATGGATTTTATTGTATTTACCAGAAAAGTACAATATGTCACTCAAAAGTAAATCTGTTGTTGTAAAACTTCCACCGTCATCAGTTGCAGAAAAAAAATGGCTTACTACTATAAATTTTAAACAATTAATTATTAAATAAAATGTGCACAATGTCATATCCGTCACACAACAATTATTTTATACTTTTAATAAGTGAAACTGGCTTTGAAAATGGTATTATATAGTTTATTTGAATGTATTTATCCTATAAATATGTGGTCAAATATTTTATGATTCTAATATTCACATTTAACGAACATGAATGAAAGAGAAAGTCATGTCGCAAAAGATTCATACCGTCACATATTTTAAAATATTAATTTTTAAAATTTGAAATATGTGATTATTTTGCTATTGCTTTAGAACAGCGATTTCCAACATTTTGTTTATTTCAAGTACCACTTGCTTAGGCGTTTCAATTACTAGTATCCCTTTTTTTATAAACACGCCTCTAGTCACCCAAATAAATCAAGAATGCTTTTTTTTAAATTATTAATCTTCTTTGCTGAGCTAAACAATACATCGGCTAAAATTATATTGTCATTTCTAACATTTTCATTTTTTATCTTACATTTTAGAAATAATTTTACTTTTTATAATATCAGCTTACCAACAATATAGCATTAAAATAATTTTTAAATAACTTACAATGAAAGTTTATAACAAATTTGTATCATGATATAAATAGTAAAACATAACTTTTAATACTCATAATGGGAATCCTTGAGCATGTTTGATGTGGTCGAGTTTTATGCATACATAAGGCGAAAATGTTCTTCCGACAAACTCTGTATTTGTGACAAGCAACAAGTATCTTAATGTTTTATAACCGAGTTCTGGGTTCACTTCAATTTTTACAAAGATTTGGGGTAAACATAAAAAATCATGCAATATGATTAGAGGGGGGCTAAGCTAGTGACATCAAATTATCAAGTGGGCCTTTTCGCTCATTTTGAGAATAACATAATGGAATTGCACATGAGAATATCTTTGTAATTCAAAACTATCAACTTCGTTTATGTGTTTTCAATTGAACCAGTTTTGTGATTTCCACCATTACTGATATTATTTTCACGTACCGCTAACAGTTCCGCCACGTATCCCCAGGTTGGGAACAGCTAATTCAGAATATAAGAAGGCACTTAAAGCAATATAATGAAAGTTTTTTTTTAAATTTTTTAATAATTTGCGCCATAAAAATGTATTTCAACGCCTTCAAATTAGTCAAAATGCCATATGTCTCTCCCTGAAAAGGTCCATATACGTAAAATAAATTATATTGGATTATTTAATAGTATTCTTAGATTTTAAGTTCACTGGGCGCGGAAGCTTACCCCTTTAACTTCATGGACTTTAAGAATCACTTCTGTAGAGCTTAAAAATAGTTTATTATAAAAAGGAGGCAACTTAATTTTTTTTGAAGGGGCGAGTCAGATAACTTTTAGTGACACGTGACATGGTAGTCTTTTGATCGTCACAGAAACAAGGTAATTTCTGCTGATAATTAAAGTGCTATTAAGAAAATCGGGCTGACCGTACCCCAAAAAAATATTATTCAAAATTGAAAAATAACTCTTTTCTCAACATCTAATAAAAATAGAGATGCCTGCTTTTAGAAGCTTTTCGATTGTGAAAGAAATAAAAATGAATATGAAACAAATCATCTTACTTTTATCATGCTCTCTAGATAAGAGACACAAACTGTTGCACTTTTTTCTTCAATTGAGCTTCCAAATTTGACGACAGTTATAATGTCAGCTTCTGCTAATTTCACTTTCAGCATTTTATCGAATGGACAGACCAGATCCGCTTTTACCAAACTATAGTCAAAATGTACTCTATTTGAGTCAAACAGTTTTGAAGATTTATTTAGGGCATTAAATAAAGCTTTTCCTTCACCTTCCCATTCAAATATGATATCAACGACTGTCACTTGGACATCTGTGAATGTATCTCCTTCACTGGAAGATCTGTTGATGGCATCAATGATAGCTTTGCTAACACCAACAGCTTCAGTCCCTGGACCACCTGCTAAACAGCATATTTTTAGAGTGTTCTTTGAAAACAGAGGAATTACTTTTTCGTTATTCTTTAAATGTTTTGAAAATTCATAATACACAATGGCTGTATTCAAAACATTGTAGGCATACATGTATGCGCATCTTACGGAAGGTTCCTCATATTTCAAATCAACATAAAATTCATTTCCATGTCGTAGAGTTATATCATATTTCAATCGCCTTATGTCTTTCAAAGCACACTTTACGTCATCCAAAAATTTTGAGCATTTTACATTATATAAATTTGAGATAATATCACAATAAAGTTTCGTAAATTCATCCACTAGCTCTGATGGTTCAGTTATTTTCAACCTAAGTTTCGGACTCAAAGACATGTCAGTGTATTAGAAGTTAATCTTTAAAAGTTCAATCACTTACAAATATATATGCTACGTTAACAAACTTTATCAATTACTTGCAGTACGAATAGCCTTGAAATATAACTGTGGTACATCAGTTCTAAATATTGGTTGACACATTGAAGATAAGCTAGAAATAAACAAATATTCCATGTATATATATATACATAATAAACACAAGGTACGTTTCATAAAATATGAGAGAAGAAGAACGAAAAAGCATACGTCAAGCATAGATTATGTAACACTTTCCAACACTTCCAAAATAATTTTACAAATCTTTACCGTTTAATAAGGTGAAAAATGATAGCAAAGTAGTCAAGGTCAAGGTCAAACCGGGTGGGGAAGCCCACTTTTCGGCTTAAGCTCAACTAGCCCCGCCCAGCTATCCAAGTAGACAATTTGGAAAACAAACGCATAACATATTTAAAAACTCAATTTTAGGAATTACCAACACAATTCGGATAAATATCCGAATTCTTTTGTGCAGACCTGTATATGATCTATAGATTTGTATATATACTACGTAAAAAGCAAAATTTTAGTTAAGTTAGAAACGCGTAGCATAATTTAAAATTCCCTTTCTTGAATTTCCGTCAATAAACGGAAATGTATCCGAAAACATTTGTGCTGCCTTGTATATAATCTATAGAATTTATACACACGAAGTAATAGACAAAAAAAGGGGTTCAATTTAAAAACCCCTTACCTGCTTACAGGGCAGATTTCGAAGACGCAGACCGTGGGGCGCCTGTTTGTAGGGAATTGCGGAAGAAAAGACCTTTTCCCATGATGAGGCAGTTGGGACCGCCCACATCGAAATCTAACTTGTTTTCAGGCGGAGCCGGCAGGGATTTTTTTTTGCTATAAGAGTTGGTCCTATAAAAAACTTGTCAATATAAAAGTTTTAGATAATATTAAGAGCATTTATAATAAATTTACGCGGATTTGATATCTTGTGAATTGACGAAGGTATGATTTTTTTTCTTTTAAACCTCCATTTTTTCCTCCCTTGAGGCCATTTTTAATGATATCAAAAATCTGTTATACATAAATTTTCGGCCCTTTTCCTAGAAGTAATAATAACTTTAAACGGATTCGATACGTATCATAACTAAGACGTTATGGTTCTTTTTCAGTTTTCACAAAAACCCCATTCCACCCCCCCCCTTCTTTCGATTTTGCCCATTGACGAACTTGATCGAGATTTTATGCCCCTTTATTTCATGTATCAGTTTGGAAGAGATTTGTGCAGAATTATTGAAGTTATCTTGTCTATAAAAAAGTGACATAGATAGATAGATAGATAGATACAAAGTTTTGAACTGGGGGTGGTTAAACGGGGTTCTGGGAGTCATAATCGGCGTAGATCTGCAAATTTTTTAAAAAAATTCAAACTTAGGAGAGAATGTAATAGATAGTATTTCTTACGAAATTTACATAAAACGCGCTCAGCAACTGAAAACGTACTTCCAGCAATTATTGTTAGCAGACAGTATCGAATTATTTTGTGTGTCCCTGTAAATGAATGCTATACACACAATATTGTATAGTAAGCGTCTTGTAATTCACCTTAGTGATATTACATATTAATTTCTATATGTTTGAAATAGTAGAACATTACTAAAATAAATCACAAGCGATTTTTCTCCATAGACCGTACTGTAACAGAATTATTTTGAGTGTCCCTGTAAAAAACTGTAAGTGCTACAGGCTTCATTTTCAATACAGAACATGCTATATAGTAAACCTCAATAACATATATCAATCGCATGACAATCCGAGTATATTTACGCGAGATAGAGCACAGACAGACAGACAGACAACCTGAATTCATAAACACTTTTCAACTTTGTTGGAAAGTGTTAAAAATCATAAACTTAAAAATATAAAAGTACAGTAAAAAATACAATAATCAGTCAAAATATCTTTCCTAGAATTAAGTCAGTTGTTTCATATTTTAATTCGTTTTTTAATTTGTGTAAATTTCATTGTACACAATGCAGTTGAAGTAACATCATATTCTGTACTTTATTTTTTTTTCACTACACCTTTGTGCAAAATATCTCAAGAAGCAATTAATTTAAGGGAAGACCTTAGAAAAAAGAAATCCTTTAGAAAGACCATTATTTTGAGATTATCTCATAATTTGAAAATAAAGCTATGTATAAGAATCTTTATTACAAATGATGATGCTATTTCAGAAGTAAACTAGTCGTTGGGGGCCACCGTAATACATACACATCATGGATAAAAATATCTCGATAGTCCAAAAATATAGTTCCGGATAAATAAGGTTACAGAAATTTAATAGGCTTTGTCGCACTACATTCTAAATACATACCAAATTTCAAGACTCTATCTCAATTTGTTCGGTAGATAGAGTCATAATGGTAGATATGACGGCATAAACTTTAAATCTAGGCTAACGAAAAATAAAAGCTACCGCGGTGCTTTACGCGTATATTTTTTTACAGACCGCGGGAGTCAAGGGATGCTCGAATCCACCAATGCAGGTGTACGAAAAGAGCAACACGTCACTCTAGCGGTCTGTAAAAAAAGATAAGTGGAATGCACCGCAGTAGCCTGTCTTTTTCGTTAGCCTCGCTTTAAATGCTCGATTACTAAACTGCGTAAAAGAAACATCCTTATAACTCCAAAAATGATAATCCTATTAACTAAGAGTTTACTACGTCGGATTAAGCGTCTCATTTGCAATTAAAATATATCTTTGAATTGAAATTTGAATGAAATACAGTATCATGAAAAATCGAAGAGTTTGGAAAATAGGATTATAAATATCTCGACAACTCATTATCCGATCGACTTCATTCTTTGTGCAAAATTTATGTTTTTTTTTATTGTTTTTTATATTCACTCCTTAAAATAAACAAGTTTGAAAATTCTTATATACCTTTTATCCGAACGCATATTTCGAGAGTCCGAAAAAAAAGAGTTCCGGATTATCGAGGTTACTGAAATTCAATAGGCTTCTTCTCCTTATACTAAGTACATACCAAATTTCAAGTCTCTATCTCAATTTGTTCCGGAGATAGAGCGTTTACAGACACACACACACTGACAGACAGACGGCAATTTTTTTTCTCTCTAAAAATATGTTTTTCGGAATCTACAGTGTCTGAAACGTGCAAATCCGTCAATTTTTTTTTTTTTTTTTAACGATTACAGGACCATATACTACGTATGATGGGTAAGTAAAAGAGTTAAATGAAGAGGTAAATAATTATATATAAATATATTGGGATATTTCATGTTTCAAGTGCACACTTATATCGATTAAAACAGATTCTGTTAACTTAAAAGGCTTTATTGCATAATGCTTAGCCATGCAAATGAGACTAATTAAAAATTACCAAATTTTAGAGGAACAAATATTTCAAATTAGTATATAAACAAATTGCAAAATCCACGTTATTAGGGCACTGTTATTTAGATAAAATCAAAATGTATTAACTAATAATACTTTGTGACATAAAGGTTAGTCAAGCAATTAAGCTAAATAAAAAAATTACAAAGTATCATAAGGAGAAGTAAATTTTCGTGTAAAAAAACTGATATATTCTATATTTTAAATCCTCCTATTATCTTGTTTTAAAAGCAGATTACATTAACTAATAATCCTTTCTTCTATAATGGTTAATTATGCAAATAAGCTGAATTAAAAATTATGCATAATATTTGAGAAAGTAAATGAAAGTAAATAAACAAACTGGTATATTTTCATCATAATGTTAGTTGGTTAAAATCAGATATTAACAAATAAAATTGTCTGATATAATGATCAGGCATATAATAAAAGTAATTAAAAAATAAAAAATATTACAGGAAGAATTAAATAACAATATATAAATAGATTTCGCGTTGATATTAATATTCTATAGTTGTTGTTTAAAAAAAAAAAAGATATGTTAGCTATTAAACTGTGTATAAAGTGGAATGTAAACTGTGAAATAACGTTTAATAATGAAATAAGCTAAAATAAAAATGAAAAGTTCCATAAGAAGATATAAATAACATCTTGTAAAGAGATATATTTCGTGATTTAGTTCTCTTTTATTTAGATGACACCAGATTACGTTAACAAATAAATCTTTGTTATATGATAATTACCAAACAAATAAGTTAAATTTAAAATTTAAAACAAAATGCTAGAAGAAAAAGTATAAATAACTACATAAACTAACTCGTCATTCAATTAAAAGCAGATTAATTTAACGTATAAGTCTTTTTTCTATAATGGTTAACTATGCACATAATCTAGATTAAAAATTGCAAAGTATCAGAAAAGAAATAAACAGCACTAAGTAAACAAATTTGGATGTTTCATATTTTTAGCCCATTGTTTAAAAAAAATAATTAAATAATAATTAAAAATAATTAAATAAATAAAAAGATTATGCTGTCTCATAAAACTTTGCAATACAATAGTTAGTCGTGAAAACAACAACTGAAACTTACAAAATATCAGAGGAAAAGTAAATACAATTATATAAACAAACTGAAATATTTCATATTTTGTCTCTATTATTTAGATTATGTTAAATAATAAGACTTTGTTCTATAACGATCACCCATATACTTCAGCTAAATAAAAAGTTTCAAAGCATCAGAAGAACCATTAAATAATTAAATAATACTATATAAACAGACTTCGATATTCAATAGTTTTAGCCCACTGATATTTATGAAAGCAGATAATCTTAACTACTAAGAAATTTGTGCATAATGCTTTGTTGTGTAAATAAACTAAATTCAAAATTACGAAGTATCGGAGAAAGAAGTAAATAACTCTATGTGAACAAAGGTAATATTCCACATTTTTAGTTAAATATTATTTGAATAAAACAAGATTATATTAATTAATAAAGTTTTACGGCATGCTCAGCCATTCAATTGAACTATATTAAAAATTACAAAGTGTCAGTAGAAAAAGTAAATAACACTATATAAACAAGATCGGATGACCATTATTAGTTATTTAAAATTAGGTTATGGTAACTAATAAAGACTTTTTGTATAATGTTTAGAATGCAAATAAGGTAATTTAAAGATTACAAGGTACCAGAGCATAAAATAAATAAAATTATATGAAAAAACTGTGAACATGTTTTATCCTCTTTTATTTAGATAAAAGCAGATTATATTAAATAACACTTTTTACTATAACGGCTAGCCATATAATTCAATCAAATAAAAAGTTTCAAAGCATCAGAGGAACCATTAAATAATATTATGTAAACAGACTTGGATATTCAATATTTTTAACCACTGATCTTATATAAAAGCAGATAACCTTACTACTAAGGAGTTATTGCATAATACTTAGCTACGTAAATAAACTAAATTACAAATTACAAAGTTTCAGAGTAATAAATAAATAATTTTATGTGAACAAAGGTAATATTCCACATTTTATTTCACTAATATTTTAATAAAACAAGACTATATCAACTAATAAAGTTTTGCGGCATAAGGCTCAGCTATTCAATCGATGCCTAATATGTAACATGCAAAAAAGATAATTTAAAGATTACAAAATACGAGAAGAAAAAGTAAATAAAATTATATAAAGAAATGGCTATTTCATTATTTAACAACTGTTATTTAGATAAAGTAGAACATCTCAAGGTGTCTGATACGTTTTAAGGATCATTATCTGAAACCGCTTTCAACTCTTGCAAACTTATAATGTAAGCACTTTTAATTGATTAAAATAAAAAAATGTAGTATAATTAATAATATTTTTTAAAATCACTGTCGTACACGATTCCTAAGATAAATGATGTACAATTTTTAGAAAAATGATTATAAACGGTAAAGTATATTAGAATATATTAATAATACACTAATTCTTTCGGAAAAAGTACTTTAAAACCTTAATCCAAATATGGAAAATACAAAAATACATTACTATTATCATTAATAAATCAATAAAATAAAGCAAAATGTTTAATTACCTCATTAGTATCAATTCATTCTAAAGATAATACAATACACGAGGAAAAAAATATGTTTATCCATTGAATAGATGTTTTTAAATTTCACTAATATTTACTATCAAAATTAGAACATGACGGGCAAAATTAAATTATTTACTTTATTTTTCAAGCAGATTTTTTTCTTCATATCCATTATTCTATTGTGAATTTTTTTATCCATGTTTTTTTTCTTCAGAATTTGTTACAAAATAAAAATCAGAAATACTAATCAATTTTGTGATGATTTTAAAATGAACCATCTTCAAATGCATATTCCTCGTTGTAGTGTAATTTTTTTTAATCCAGTTTTTTGAATTTTTAGAATTTATTATAAAATACAAATCAGAAATTACCGTCAATTTTGTGAAGGATCAGCTTTGCTTTAACTAATAAAGGAGCTATATGAAAAATTTCAAAGTAATGAAGAAATGGAATCAGTAAAATAATATAAGCAAACTACAATACTTCACGTTGTTAGTCCGATTTTTTAATTTACATAAAATCAGATTATTTTAACTTATATTTATGAAAAAAATTATAGAACCTCCAGTTGAATAATCACATGACTTTTTACATTTCATTTGCTTAAACGCATTTGTAAATGCGGGGAATCCCCGATTTTTCTTTAATAAAAACTTTCTCTTAGCAAACAATATTACAATAAATATCTATTGTATACAATACTTATAACTTAAGTCAAGGGCCTGAAACAATTATGGGTATAAAAAGGCCAACAGTATTTTGTAATAAGCATAATTTATTAAGACAATATCGAATTAGAATAAAGTAACACAAAAAATTAACTAACAAAAGAATATCAAATTTACTTTAAAGAAAATAGAAAAATGAAGAAATTACTTCGGTTGCAGTAATACAGATAAAATTTCAGCAAGTTCGTCAGCATTTATACGGTGATGTTACTGCGATAGGGTGATAAAGAATCTAAACCTGAACTCAAATTAGTTTCCTTTTACTTTTTCTTGCATGGCTTTTCCCTGTTTTCCCCTCTTTTTGACCTGTTTTTCCCTGTTTTTGTTATTTTTGATCAGCTGTTATCAAGGCATTGGAAACGAGTGGAGTCCCCGCTATCTCTGGATTCAGACAGCCAGATAGCAAAAAACAGACGATAATGTCTAAACATAGAATATTTCCGTCTCAAATATAAACAAGAACGAAAAATCATGCCTCAAGCATAGATTATGAAACACTTTCCAACACAGCCAGAAAACTGTAACGAAACTTCACCGTTAAATAAGGTGAAAGAAGATATGTAAGTAAACAATTTAGAAAACATGTAACACATTATACTAAATACAGTTTTCGAAATTACCTTCCAGTGTCAAAAAAGTAGTCGAATTATTTTGTGCAGCCCTGTAAATGATCAATAGATGTGGATATATAGTATGAAAAAAATTATTTCAGTTAGAATATTCACATTTAGCAATTTTTGCCAATCGATGGAAATGCACTCGAAAACTTTTGTACAGCCCTGTATATTATCTGAAGACTTTTGTACACACCACATATTCAGCTAAAAGGCAACTTAAAACTCACTCGGAGCAATTACCAACCGTAAACGACAACGTATCTTTTTCTTTGTGTAGCCCTGTGTATGAATTTATTTATATTCCACAAACCTCTATTAGTCTACTAAATATAGTTTAGCAGGAAAATGCGTAAACACAATTAAAAACTACTCTTAAGCAATTCACTCCTACAGTCTGTAATACTTACGAATTCCCTTGTATAGCCCTTTATATGATCAACAGAGCTTATAAACACACACGTACTATGAAAAAATTTAGTTAAACTTAAAAACGCAAAACAAAGTTGAAAACGCACTTATCACACGTAGACTGTAAATATTACACATGTACTGTAAACATAATTTGTGTGTAATAAACGCAATGCACACAAGAGAGCAATTTATAGTGCACCTCAGTAATGCATATAAGTTTAATTATGTTTAAAATAGTGAAATATCACTAAATTACACTGCAAACAATTTTTCCTCGTGGAACGATGTGTAACAGAATTCTTTTGTTTGACCCTGTAAATGAATAATTAATGTTTTGCACCCCATATTCTACAAAAAAGCATGTTTTAATGCGCTTCATAATTATATATCAATTTCATTATGTTTTAAATAATGTAACGTCATCAAAATGCACTTGAAACATGTATTCCCCGTTGACTGTAATGTAACGGAATAATTTTGATTGCCCCTGTAAAAAAACTATAAGTACTACACACTTGAGTTGAAATAGGGAACATGCTATAGTAAACGACAATAACATACAAAAATTTCAGGGTGATCCAAGCATATTTACGCGAGCTAGAGCACGGACAGACAAACCAAAGTCAAAAACACTTTTCAACTAGGTTTGAAAGTGTTAAAAAAGGAAAATTTAAGAAACAAATGTAGAAGCCATATTAAGATGAAAAGAATTTTGTGTAAGATAATTGAAGGATAAGAATTGTGTGTTTGGCTGAATTAGTCGCGGGTTGCGGCATATGGATTATAGAACAATGTGTCAAATCTGCACACCATACGAACCAATGGTTTTGCGGGGTTCACGATTTTGCAGATTTAACCCTTAATTGCATAGTGATGTAAATTTACATCACTTTTTATTTGACTTTTAATAAATAAATCAACTTCTTCGCCACCACTATATTTATATAGAAATATTAATCCAGTAAATTTCCCGTGAACTATGTTGCTGAACAAAGTGAAAAATCTATCTTAAAATTTCTGGTGTCTAATATTTAATATATGTATAAAAAAACACAATTGTAAAAGAAAAACTCATGCAAAGAAGGGTTAAAAAATAATTACAAATTTAATTCTATTCTACAAAACTATTCCAATAAAAAAATATTTTTATGAAATATAAAGAAATTTACCCTTCTATTTAAGCCGAACGATAGTTAATAATTCAAACAACTGGACAAAATAGATTATAAATTATTATTGAAGCAATACCATTATTTATACTCAGCTTATTCACACATCCAGTGATGAATTCAGACATTTTTTCAGACCCCCGTCGGAGGAGGATATGATGAATTTCTGGGTGAAAATTTCACTTTTAGACTATATTTAAACAAAATCTCAAACCTTCCGCTGGTGGCATTTCGATGCTACAGGGGGGGGGGGGAGGGCTACATTAACCACTGCACACAACCATCTTTTTTCTTTCTATGTGTCGAAACTAAATTTTGCCTATTCAAGTTTTGTCAAATCAACTTAAATAACATTTTTAAAAACACAGTACATTAAAAATGTTTTTTTTTTTTCTTAATTGTGCTCTTTTTATAACATCAAATATTTTGTCAAACATATCTGTCAACTGTATGCATTTTTTTTAATTAAAACAATTGTTTGTATCATACGCAGTATGAGCGTATGTCAGATATTTGAGAGAGTCTACTGTATACTGTAAACGTAATTGATTAAATTGCAAACAGAAGGGGGGGGGGGGAGGGATTTTAAACATTTATTTTTTTTTAATCATGATAATTCTTATATTTTTAACTTCTATAACAGCAACATTTCTGTAAATGTTGTTAATGGAATTGTTATAGAAAATTTCCAATATAAAATCATTTGATTAAAATAAATAATCTGCATTAGCTTAGTACGAGTATATAAAAAATTACGTATAAAATACGTATGGCAACTTTATGCATTTATTTAAAAATACATATAATTAATTGTTTACATTATAATTGCATGTCAGAAACTTGCTTATTCGAGACAGCCTACTGTATACTGCAAACGCAATTGATTAAATTGCAAACCTGAGGGTAATTATTTAAGGGTAGGGGAAGGGATTATACTTTTAAATGTTTCTTTCTTTGATAATTTTTAAATTTTATATATAAGAGAAACATTTCTGCAAATGATGTAAATTGAATTGTTATAAGAAAGTTCACATATAAAATCATCTGATTTAAAAATATATATATCTTCATTAGCTTAACACATAATAGATTATTTTTACATCAAATAAATTATTTAAAAAAATTTAATTATTATAAAAAAATATATTCATAGAGACTATTGTCACTAAATAGGGTGATGAAATTTTCTTATTTTAAATGGTTTGTTATTTTCTATGTGAGTTACTTGTTTTCTTTTTTTTTTAAATATATTTTTAAATATTATTATAAATGTAAATAGCAACTATAAAATATATTAGATGCAATTTAGAAATTATATTAACTAACTAAATATGCAGAAAATTTTGGTAATCAGCCATGTACAGTTTATTTTAATAATTGTATTTTTACTACTTATTGTTGGCTACTAATTGAGCGAAAAACTTTATCATACCTATTTTTATATTTAACTAGCTGATCCGTCACTAGCTCACCCGTAACTAGCTTACCCTTCCCCACTGCCTACGGCACTGTGTAGCAGCCGTGCTACGCAGGCACTGCAATATCGTTTAGTTTAAATTTCCACAGCTAGAGGGCGCGAAATCATCTTACTTAGTTATGCATATCTTGATTAGTTCATGTTAAGTTGAATGAGACAACTCTCGTTGAAGAAGATTCCAAACATTTCTCAAAACACTTTGGTCGAAATATGAAAATGCGCTAGGCCGACCACTTTCAACCACACTATCTCCCACACCCCCACAGCTACCGACATCCAATCACCATATTGCACGATGTGATAAACTCGATGCTACTACCACACGCAAACACCAGTGGTCTGCACTGGGTAGTTGTCGCTGCAAAGTGAAATATAGGGATACACATGTCTATTTTTGTATATTATATGATTTATGTATATTATGTATGATATAGATTGTGCATCAAACCCTGCATTTTAAAATCTGCTCATATAAAAAATAAATTCTTGAAAAGTAAATATTTTTTTTTCAATTTCTATGCTTGAAAAATTTTAATAAATTGGATAAAATACCAAACTTGTAATGCATCAATCTTCCTAGAAACATTTCTGTAACTCGAAAAGTCAACTAAAGCACTAGATGTACTTTAAGGCGGGAGGAACATTAATAAAAGCATATTTCCTCTAACATTATAATTAATTCCGTATTGCTCCAAATACCTCACAGTATGCTTTTGGAAATTTATACTGAATTTTAATATTTTCAGGTACTTTTAAAATGTCATAAAATAAAACCTAATTTTCACTGTGAAAAAGTTTGCGTTTGCGGAAAAGTCATTTTTATTCGACGTAAACATTAATATACAATATTAGTTTTGTTTTATCTGAATGTATGATTCAAACAGAATTTACATTGAAGAAATTATTTCGAAGAACAGTATGAATGTTTAAATATCTCGTTGTAACGCTTATTTAAAATAACTGCAATCATCATATAATCAGTTTTAGATAGTTTTGATTTTCTTTATAATTATATAAATGTCACCAATAATTGTAAAGTAGATTGTTTTAAAAACATTTCTTATAACACATTTACACTGCTCAAAACAATTAAAGGATATTTGAAGTTTTATCTACCCTATATATATAAAATCCTAATGAAACGAATTTGTGAAACGATTTTATGAAACGAATTTATGAAACGATTTTATGAAACGACTGATTAAACGACTGATTATGTTTCAGGGCTATTTTTAATAAAATATTAAACGCTTGATGGTGAAATTAATACCAATTGTCCATAAAAATCCGCGGATGTCAAAACTGGTAATAGAATTTTGAAATTGAAATTAGTATTCGAGATATTAATTTTTTTCTAATTTTAATGACATTTCTGTAATGATGGCAACTAATTACTCAGTTTTTTTGTGACAAAAAAGGGAAAAAAATAAAAAAGGATCCCGATAGGGATTATTGATTTATTTTTATTCGTCATTTTCAAATTGAAATTGAATTTATCTTTTATTTCAATCGATAATGAAGACAAGATTGTGATTAAATTATGTTTTTCACGAAAATTTGAAAAAAAAATCATATTTCTATCGTCAGGATTCAATCGTCTGTCAGCATTTAATTTAATTTATAAACTGAAAATATTTTGAATAAATTCGTCCAAATGACGTCATTTATGTAAATACGTCATTTATGTTTATACAATTTATTTAATATAAAGAAGCCATTTATCTATTTTTATGTACAAAAAGAGGTAAATTGAAAGACAATTATAAATAAATTGTATATATAAATATAAATACATGTATAAACAAGCATAAAAGTTCGGTGCTTTTCCAGTATATGGGGCCTTGACGAAACAGAGAAAATAGCCTTGGCGGAAAAGGAAATTTGGCAACATACTTTCTGTCAACCTATTTACTTTGTCATTTCGTATACAGAAGCATTTTTTCAATATTTATACAATTTGTTTAGCGTAAAATGTCATTTATCTTATTTTATATATAATCAGAAGTAATTTGTATAGAAAAAACAATAATAATATACGTATAATTAAAATACGCATATAAACAAAAAAAATCGTCGAATTTGTTTCCATGGCTGTTTATGTAATTTGGCACCAAATCTCACTTTCTGATGCCCGAATTGCGCCAAGCTTTTTAAAAAAGCGTCATGATCCCTATTATAGAAAATCACCAAAAGTTCATTGGGTTTGTTTTCATAACTTTTGGCAACAAATATATGTATATTAACAAATCTATTCGTTTTTGAAACTCGAATTACGACAAACCTAAAAGCAAAGGATCCTATAATGGAAAAGTACCCGATTTTATTATGGACAATATTCAAGTGACATAACATGGTGTAAAATTATCGCGGATAGCGAATTTGTTTAAATATCTCATCAATTGATGCCGAATAAATGCAGGCATGCATGCACAAAATATTTAATTAATTTTGTATGATAAATAATTATTAGAAAATTCGTATATACATATTAATTAAAATAAAAAAAATACATATTTAAAATAACATGAAAATATGCATGATGGTGCACTAAAATACAGAGAAAATTAAAACCTGTTACTGAAAATGTCTGTAACATAGTACTTTTCAACACCGTGGTTCTTAATGTTATTCACAAGCAGATGGAATTTTTCTCATCCTTAAACGCAAAGGAAGAATAGAATACAGATCGTTGTTATAAAAGTGCGAGAGGTAGCCACAATTTAAACCTAACCATTTTATACAAACTGGTTTTCAAGGTGTAATTGATTTTACTTACCAATCCCTAAAACAGACGTCAGTTGTCGCAACAGCTGTGTATGAGGCCATGATAATAAAAAAATGCCCCATTAAAACGTTAAAAGCATGGCAACCCAATTACAGATTTACCAATATTTTTAAAACGAAGCACGCTGTCATGTTTTTAGAGGCCTCGAAGTCTGAGTGGGGGTTGGCGAGCGTAGCTCGCAGGGGGTAGGCCCCCTAGTATAAAATAAAGATATAAACGAAATTTTTTTTGCCGAAAATAGAAGAAGAGAATCACAAATGCAAATTTTTCTGGTTTTCAAACTGTGGAGTATGCAAATTCTGAGTTCGACGTCAAAAACGTCGCTTCAGCGGCAGCGAATGAAATTTGAATTTCAACTGGATAAAAAAGAATGAAGACAAGGATGATCGGCATTCAGTGATTGCTTTGTTTCGATGAGTACGATGTCTCAGCGAAGTCATTTTACAGATTCAGAAGCTTGGAGAATTGTTGGTAGGTTAGAAGGGGGCCAAACTCAAGCCGAAGTAGCGCAAGCCATTGGAGTGTCACAAAGTGTCATTTCCAGGATCTGGAACCGTTTTTTGGAGAGTGGATGTGCAGGCCGAAGACCAGGGCAAGGTCGTAGACGGGCAACAACGCCCAATGAAGATCGGTATTTAGCGTTAACAGCTCGGAGACACCGAAACATGAACGCTACTCTTCTCCAACAACACCTTTGCTCGGCTACAGGCACCACGATTTCAACTCAGACTGTCCGAAACCGGCTCCACGCTGTAGGTCTGTATGCTCGCCGACCGATGGTATGTGTTAGATTAACATCAAGGCATCTTCGCGACCGTAGGGAGTGGGCAACCGAGCATGTCAACTGGAGGAGAAATGAATGGAGCAATATTCTCTTTTCTGACGAGTCCCGTTTTTCTGTGCATCCGGATAATAGGCGTATTTTCATCTGGAGGGACCGTGGCAGTAGGAATAATCCTGCGTTCGTGCACGAAAGTGTCAAATTTGGCGTTGGAGGAGTGTTGGTGTATGGTGGCATCTCCATTCACGGGCGCACTGACCTCTACATCATTCGAGATGGAGCTCTGACTGGTCACCGATATAGCGATGAGATCCTCAGACCTATTGTAGTCCCTTACGCTGCAGCAATCGGAGATAACTTCATTTTAATGGACGATAACTGCAGACCACATCGTGCAAACCTGGTGGAGGATTTCCTTTTCGAGGAAGGAATCGTTCGAATGGAATGGCCGGCGTGTTCTCCAGACATGAATCCAATCGAGCACGTTTGGGACGCTCTAGGAAGACGAGTTTCTGGCCGCTAACATCCCCCACAAACTCTCCAAGAACTGGAAAGAGCTCTTCTGGAAGAGTGGGGCAGAATACCCCAACACGTCATTAATAGCCTCATTGAGTCCATGCCTCAAAGGTGTTCAACGTTGCTGGCCGCCCGTGGAAACCATACCCCCTACTGAAAATGATTTTCTTTGAAGAAAACACCTTTTCTTATTCTTTTTTTCTCATATGCACAAATTGTGTTTTTTTCCTTTTGTACACAAATGCGCAATAAAATGCATTTTTTTCTGCCAAACATGTGTAATTTATTCTCATATAACCTACTATGTCTGTCGACCATGTATCAATCAGCTAAAAAGTTTCCCAGATACAAAATCCACCTAAAACTGCAATATCCTTTAATTGTTTTGAGCAGTGTATTTCAAAGAGGGATACAATTCAAAAGATATCATTTTAAAATACAAATATGCAAAGTACTTTTCAGCCTTTCAGAAAAGTATATTGCTTTTATCTATTAACCATTTAACCGCCAACGTTTCACAAGTGGACATAAATTACGTGATGCTGTATCGTTTTAAATATTTTTTTAATCTGTTTGAAATTTTATACATATATTTTTTAAAGATATGTTATAACGGATTGTAAAGTATTGTTCAATAATTTTTTGTGGTTCCATCCTAGAGCTTATTGAAATGCAACAAAAAAATGTAAATGTAGTAGAATGTGCTTTTCACTTTATCTATATATTTAGAGTTCAAATGTAAGTGCTCTAATGATGGTTATTGTATTGCTTGCTGTTTTTTATGAATTTTTGTGTGTAATTTAATGTACGAGTGGTAATTTTCCAACTGGACGAAAAATGTCCGCGCCAGGATACGAACCTGGGATCTCTTGGCTGAAGCTGCCATGCTCTACCAACTGAGCCATCCCTGTCGAATCTGGAGGGCATAATTCATCCAGTTAACCTTATTGATCATAGCATTTTTTGTCCAGTTGGAAAATTACAACTCGTATGATATCTTTACCAATTTGAATATTTGTGTTGAAATTAATCTAGTGTAATTTAATGGTTTATCTTATTTTGTTTTTGTTCTATGCTCATTTGAATGCCAATGTTCCAGATGTGGAACGTTGACGGTACAAAGTACAGAATTATCTTACGATTATTATTATTAGGATTTTGATCATTCTTATACAGTTTGATATAATGCTAGATTCGGTAAAAATATTCTAAATAGGCTAAATAGGGTGCATCTAGTCCCGAGAGGCCTTAATTAGAATAATTGTGCCATAATTACGATAACTGGACCATAATTGGGTAAATAGGGTTTTACTATGGTAACTAGTTAAATAAGCTGGTACTATGCTTGATAAAACTAGTGTAAACCTAGTCTAAATATGTTAGGTAGGGTGCAACTAGTCTAAATAAGACTACTTTACCTTGTCTTCTTTGTTTTAATATGTGTATAGTGCTGCTATTGCTTGGAAATAAAAATTCGCCTTAAATTTACAAATGTTATATGTACCGCCAACGTTCCACAAGTGGAATATACCTTTAACTCCACTTCTATTTTACATAACATCGCAAAATTTTGCACACAACCTTAAAATTAATCTATATCAAAAATAAATTTTCAAATGAATCGGTAGTAGTTCATCTCAGTAGTTCATGGTGAGGCAGATAAAAGGCTCGAATGAACTGAATTACAGTAGCAAGTTTTTTTGCCAGCCACATTGCATATTGCTATTTTCTATAAACTGTGTCTCATATAGAAAATCATAATTCTTTTGAGCCTGCTTTTACAAATGTATAGTAAATTTTTTATTCATTTCAAGTTAAAAATTATTCTATTTTCAAGCTTAAAGGGATTTAGGATTCTTAAAGTGTGGAAAGGTGAAAAATATTGACCATTTTTGTCATTTAATATCTTAAAAAATAAACATTACAAAAACGCAGTTTTTAAAGGTAGTAATAAATACATGTATCATTTTATTTCATTTTTTAAAAAATCAAAATGGAGAAAATTAGTTTTATAGGTATTTCTAAACTTGTCGAGTAGAAAATTGGTATCACAGGTTATGTCTATGATTACAAAAAAATTTCTGCTTGTAAAATAAAATTTTTGTTTTCTAATTATACTGAAAAATCTTTTGATTACAGTGAATCTAAAAAAATGTTTATTTATAGCATTTTTATGCATTAAAAACAAAAATGTATCTTGCTTATTAAAATTTTCAAAACTTAACAATAAAACACCAAGAAAATACTATGTTTAAAACCAAAGAAGACTAAAATTTCTGTTTACTTTATACGGTTTACCATACAAAATACGCAGTTTGTCCCAAAATTTTCCGAACTGATTCTATAAACAAAAAAATAAAAACTGAAATGAAAATTTTGACCTATATTTATTCAAAATAATCCCTACTGGACTCAACACACTTTTTACAACGAATGTAATAGTCATCGGGAAGTTTGCCTTTGCAATGTGCATCAAATAGTCGGTCGCAGTGGCTTCGGGTGGTCCTCTTTAGGTGAAATTTCAACTTGGGGAACAGGAAATAGTCACAGGGGGATAAATCTGGATAGTAAGGAAGATGGTTGAGCACAACGACCCCTTTAGTAGCGGGAAACTCTCACACAATGATCGAATTGTGTGCTGGTGCGTTGTCGTGCAAGAACAACCAACTGCCTTGCTGTGGATACCGAGGACAAACTCTTCATATTCGGGCCATGAAACGCTTCACCACTTCCAAATAGCAACGTCCAGTAACAGTAATACCTTTAATTTTGTGTTCGTTCGTTGTTCGACCTTCGTGACACTCCGACATGATCACGTTGAACTGTTTTGTTAAAACAACTATTGTGTAATGCACTTAGCATCACACGACAGATAGCAACGTGAAATTGAACCGCTTTACAAAACGAAGTGTTGTCGTGCTTTCGAGATCACCTGCGGACTCGCAACGCCATCTATTCGCCGGTAATTTAACCTGTCCGGGAAATTTTGGGACGGACTGTGTATATTGTGAAAATTTCATGAAAAACGATTGAAAAGTCTTTCAACTACCTTGCGCACAATACTCAAAAATCACCTTGTGAGAAAAATAACTTTAAAGTTCTCTCTTTGAAAATATTCTATATTTAACAAATGTTAAGAGTCATTCATTTTGTTTTAAAGTATTCAGAAATGATTATTTTTTTAAGTATTCAGAAATGATTATTTTTTAATATATTTTTTTCAGAAATTGAATTTTTAATAGTTTAAGAGTTCTAAGTTCCTCTTAAAAATTATTTTCGTTTTTCTTGAAAAATTTCATGCACTGTATGACTTTAAAAATAAACGTGAGATTCGCGTATTTATCGAGATTTTTTTTATCATGAAAACGGAAGTAATAAATAATAGGGAACAATATCAAAGTTGTTTATCACAAAAACATGATACGTATTATCATTTTGAGTAAAAGATGAGGATATATCAAAATGAAAAAATAATTTGAATCACGAGCTTTGTTATCACATTCATTGAAACAGATTTCCCTCAATCCTTTTCGCAGGTATTTTTTATTTTGATAATCTGTCAATTGATAACTCGATGCTGTGAATTTTTCCGAGATAATGATGTCATGGTACACTTAATTTTGATGAATGTATTATACGGAACATTTTACAATGTATATAAAACAAAATACACTTTCTATTAAAAATTTATGGTCTAAATATCAAAATTATTTTTCTCAAATGTATGGTAATACAACATCAGCATGTACTTGCAAATTGAATTAAGTACAGTAAGTTTATTGATTCTCTTCATTTACATAATTCAAAATAAAATAATATCAATTGAAGTGGGTGTCTACTGACTTCTCCTTGCTCCAATTTTAATGTATTTTTTTCATTTGAAACAACTTATTATTCAAAACACCGATGTGCTCGTTGTCACTTAATTGTTTCGATTTAGTGTCTCTTTCTTTATTTCTGAGATAAAGATTATCTTTTTGTTTTTGTTTTGTCCGATTGCATTTTCAATAATCAAATAACTAGAATAGCAATAGAACTTGATCATATTTTATTACATAAAATAGTTTTAAAAATTAAGATTTCTTTAATTGTTAAAAATATTGTTTTAAAATTGTTTAAAATATGCTTTTTTAATATAAAAGAAAATTTATTTATTTATTAAATCGCCGTTGAATTAAAATGCAGAAATTATAGAATGAAAATGAAACAAATGCATCATTTATTATGTTTTATTAAGCAATGCAAACATATGTCTGCATAAAAATAAAATTTAAAGATACAATAAAAAAATAACTGTACAAAAGTCTATAATACTTTGAAATATGTAAATATGAGTTCATCTTAACTTGTTTAAAATTTACTCATCCTTGATAAAACATTCATACCAGAATTTTTATTTAAAACTGTTTAACATATTTATTTAACTTAGTTCAAGAAATAGCACTACAGCTATACCATTTTCCATTTTTCCATTCATTAGACTATCCTTAATCTCTTTTGCTTTACTTTTTTATTCCCATTGTTTATTTTTCTTCTATTTTTAATTGCTCTTTCTTATGTAGTTAATACTACATTTAACCTTTCCCAACGGCTCAATATTTACAAGACACTTTACTTGGAGACTTGGAGACCACTGACCAGGCCCCTACCTACCGGGATTCGACCCAGTTTGACGGGTTTGAGTGCCTGGTCATTGGGGCGAAATTCGCCTGATCGCCCTATTGGGGCGGTCCACAAAGACAAGTACCCAGTTCGGCCAATCAACTGAGTCCGGATTTTTCTGTGTTGTTCACTCCTAAATTTAAATGTTCTGAGATCTGACGCCGCACACCACGTACTAGTCATGACAGTTGAAATGGGGCTGGACAATTTAGTGCCGAAACGTTGGTACTGAACTTAGCTTGAAAAAGGGGAGAGAATTTTGAGGGAAACTAAATAAAGAAATTAACTAGATAATGAAACCACTGAAATGAAAATATAATCAGCCAATAGCTAAGTCGTGCCATCGGGGAAAATTTTTGGGCCGAGTTGCAAGGCAGACGAAAACGCTGCGGGGGCTGACGGGACTGCGCCTTTCTACCGTACCCCACCTGGTAAAAACTGGCTCCGTGGGCTGTCCCATTAGAGCGGGTCCGGTAGCTTTTGCGGACAATGTCCAATTGCACCTAATAAAGAGGCGAACAGTCAAAAATAAAATGAATAAAAAAACTGCTGCTAAAAAAAAACCCCTTGTGCTACCAGTTGGGGCCGGCCATTGGCTCGTCCCAACCGGCAGCACGAGGAACTGCAAGGGGAACCTGGAAGAGAAGAATGTTACATTTTAAACTGAACTTATTCTGAATTACACTTTAACTACATTATTGAAATTAATTTACTTTTATTGTGCTAATTGACTTGGCTACCCGTCCATTGGGCCCATGAAAGGTTGTTAAATAATTAACAATTTGTAATTTAAAATATGTACTATTGCCGTTAACTGACTAAACCATAATGGGTTGTTGTTGTTGTTGTTGGTTTGGCCCAAGAGCCCGGTTTTGCAGCTTTTTATTTCTATATAGCTGACATGATCCATATAACTGTGAAACTAGTCTCCTAATTTTGAACCAATTCCAGATGAGAGACCTGCATCTGGATTGGCACCCCCAGAGGTAGCGCTTATATAGAACTTGGAGGACATTAGAGCCACGATTAGATTTAACGTGCACCAGCTCCCATTAACGTACACGGTCTACTTTCCATACTTATCCTTTATACTTATCACCTCTTTCCTTCCAGTTCTTCTTCTTCTTCTTCTTTCTCATCTGTCTTCTTCCCCTTCTTTTTATAATATTTTTTAACACAAGGACGGACAAACAGTGCCGGGGGCTATTATAAGCTTCTTACTGTGTCATGGTGCACAACTTGCTGGACCGTTGATGACATGCGTCGTGCTGGTAATACTGTGATTACGGGGCTCTTGTTTCGGGCCGTGGTGCCAGCTGATATTGTGCGACTACCGCACACTGCTACTAGGACAAAACACATAGACATTTTATATATTTTTTGGTGGCTTTGGATTGCTCCTGGGACTTTTTTTTTTAACATATAACACATAAGCACATAAATAGACACTTTTTTTTTTTCTTTTACACTAGGACGGACAGACAGTGCCGGGGGCTATTATAAGCTTCTTACTGTGTCATAATGCACAACTTGCTGATCCGTTGGTGACGAACGTCGTGCTGGTAATTCTGTGATTACGGGACTCCTTTTTCGGGCCTTGGAAGCAGCTGATGTTGTGCGACTACCGCACACTGCCATTGGACAATACCCATGGACAATTTTATAATTTTTTTGGTGGCTTTGGATTGCTCCTAGGCCTTTTTTTTTTTAACATATAACACATAAACACATATACATATTCATTTTATCGTTGTGTTACCTTCCACCTTCGACTGCTGCTGGGGTGCTAAATATTATTCTGTGTTGTTTTGTATTAGTGTCGTGATGCTGTCGCAGTTTTCTTGGAGCCACCTGATTACTGTCTTTGCCTTGTTTTGTACGTGTTTGTTTTTCGCTAATTGTTCATACCATAATTTCTCGTTGTCTGTTGTTATTTGTGCCAGGTGGTGTGCTTGGGTGAGTGAACATTGAATTAGGTAATGTTTTGGTGAACCCACCGTTCCGCATTCGCAGTCCGGTGTGTCCGCTTTCTTAAACCTGTGTAGGTATGCTGGAAAAGCTCCGTGAGCTGTGTATAGCTGTGCTAGCAGGTAATCGCTTATTAGTCTATTTTTATCTACTTTTGGGAAGTACCTGTGTGTTTCCCTACCTGTGTCCCCATAGTCCCACTCGAACTGCCATTGTTTTAGTGTTATATCTTCAAGACACTTTACTCATAAATAGACTAGGTGTAAAGTTGATCGCAACTCGGAAGCCCATTACAGGCATCAACTGTTCGGAAAGCGTTTTCTTTCGGTAAATATGTCTGTAAATATTGTAATTTAACTTTTTTTTAAAATTTAATTCTATTATTTGTTTTTTGCAAAGTCTTAATGTAATGTAATTAATTTTAGATAAATGAAAATATATGGCTCTGGGGATTTTTTTCCTTCCTTATCCTCAATGCTTGGCAAACCAATTCAAGTGCTTCGGATCTTGTAGCAAGATCCACAATCATGCTTAACATCCAGGCAACAAGTTAGATCGATTAATCAACTTTGAATCAAGTTGAACAAAGTCAATGCGGACTTTGTAGGTACTTATTCAATTTTGCATTGGAACATTGGTACATTACTCAAATTCATCTCCTTTCGGTCTTCCTACCTAACAATTGTAAGCGAATCTCCGCCTATTCAAAACCAATCCTAAAATTTGATTAGTCGTTCATTTCTACCAGTCACTTAGAATTTTTTCTAATCTCTTACTTATTTTGACTTCTTACACAACGAAGCGTTGAGATCTATTAAACAGTGTAATATCAGCGGTACTGTTGGAAAAAAAAGACTTCTCATCATCCTTCATAGAGATGATGGCTTTGCTCCACTTCTAAGCGCAGTCAGAGAGAGCCGCCTTAAGCGCTTCGTTACTTTCTTCAAAATTCAAAATTTGTTTAATATTTTTCACCCTTTTAGTAATATTTATTCATTAACTACCATTTTTGCTTTTGAAATCGTTCCTGCCGTTGCGTTTGTCAACGGAATCAATCCCTTTTCTTATTTTTCTGTGAAATACAAATTTTTTCCTTTTCTTTTTTGCTGTGAAAGCTTATTCTTTTTAGAAAACATTTGATTGGACGCCCTCCTTATCTCTGATTGGCTGAGAAAGGTACAGGTAAAATCCACTATCATCCGTAGTAGCAGTATACGCAGCAGCAGAAATCTGAGAAAGCTACTTTTAGATAAATTTCATTGGATGCCTTTAATTTCTTTGATTGGCTGAGAAAGGCGTAGGTAAAATCCACTTTTGAAAATTTTGTATTATAGCAATTTTCTAATTATTTTTCTCATTTTTGAATTTATAATCGCTGGTACTGATTTATTTTTTATATTTATTTTTACTTATGTTTGTAAATATTGTATTATAGTCCTATTTAATCTAATTCTATTTTTTGTTTTTTGCAAAATTTTAATTTCATGTATTTATGTTTCGATAATTGAAAATGTATGTCTCTGGGGCCTTTTTTTCTGCCTTACTCTCTTGCATTTAGCCTTCTAATACCAATGCATCGGATTTTATTTATAAAATCCAACCTTTTTGCTAGAACAGTTACGCATCAAGATTATTCGATTCATCACTGTCGATTGAAGGTAAGCGAAGCCGGTGCGAATTTCGTCGGCACTTCTGAAAACAGTACTGGAACATTGGAACAATTTGACTTCTGTCTGGGTGAGATGAATTCCACTTTTCACCATTTAATCACTTTCTTTTTACTTACCCATCATACGTTGTTTTGGCTAAGTCTTGTAATGGTTTTGAAAATCGAAAAAAAAATATATATGACGGATTTACACGTTTCAGACACTGGAAATTCCGAAAAACATATTTTTAGAAAAACATTTTGCCGTCCGTATGTCTGTGTGTGTATCTGTGTATGTAAACGTTCTATCTCCTGCACAAAATGAGATACAGACTTGAAATTTGGTATGTACTTAGTATGTAATTATGGGAAGAAGCTTATTGAATTTCAGTAACCTCGATTATCCGGAACTTTTTTTTCGGACTCTCGAAATATTCGTTCTGATAAAAGGTATATAACATTTTTCGAAATTTTTTTTAAGGAGTGAATAAAAAAGACAATAAAAAAACATAAATTTTGCACTAAGAATGAAGTCGATCGGATGATGAGTTGCCGATATATTTGTAATCACATTTCCCACACTCTTAAATTTTTCATGACCCTGTATTTCATTCAAATTTCAATTCAAAGATATATTTTAATTAGTAAAGATACGTTTAATCCGATGCAGTAAACTGTTAGTTAATAGGATTATCATTTTTAGAGTTAAAAGGATATTTCTCTTACGCAGTTCAGTAAAAGAGCATTTAAAATTTATGACGTCATCAAGCCACGATTTTATTCGAATTGCAATGCATTTTATAAATAGTTTACACATGTTTTATTCTCATATTTTATATTATGCATAACCATGATGGGTAAGTATTACGGTGGCCCCAACGACTAATTTTTATTTGTATACAGTACATGTATTGTGCTACCAATATACTTTTTCTTTCATGGCTCCTCTAAAATGTGATACACGGATACTCATATATAGAGAGTGGAGTTCCAGTGCAACTGAGAATCCTCTAGAAGCAACAAACTGTTTAACTGTTCTTTCGCTGTTATTTAACTTACTTTATGAAGAAATTTCTGGTTCGAATCGAATGAAATGAATTATAGAAATGGTTTGATTGGACCACTCAGGGTAAGAAGGTTAACCCTTTTGTGCTTTTTACCAATCATTCTGAAAACTAGCCTACCTCCCCACTGGTGTTTCTTTTGAAAGTTGTTTGTATGGCTCATCTCTAATTTTTTCTGTAATGTCTGTTATAAATCTTTTTGTAAAATTACAAAGTTTATTTGAATATTTCTTTGCCCCGGATGTTTGCTTCAAATGATTGTTTTCCCTGAAAAAATCGAATTTTATTCTAGGAGATTTCATGCAAGTTGAAAATAAAATAGAAGGAAATTTTTTATATTTTATGGATATTGTAATACATCAGCATCAAATTCGATATGTATGCCTTTTGTTAGTACTGATGTAGTATTAACAGCACATTCGAAGTACATTCAAATAATACTAATAAAAACATAACTTAATCATAACTATTTAATCATAAAATATTTCTAAAAATTGGAATTTTCTATTGATTAAAATGATGTTATTACACTTTTTTCTTCAATTAAAAAGTAGCTCTAATTATTTAAAAAAAATACTGTTGAACTAAAATACAGAAAGAAAATGCAACAATTCCAACATTTATTTTGTTTTATTAAGCAATGAAAACATATTTTTGCATAAAAATATAATTAAAAAATACAAACAAAAAATAAAAGAGTTTGCAAATGTACAAAATCTATAATACTTTAAAATGTGCAATCACGCGTTAGTCATACGCGCATTAGCAATCATCATCAAAACTAGCATATCTCCACACTGATGCTTCTTTTGCCAATTGTTTGTATGGAACATCGGTATTTTTTCTCTGTATTTCTGTTATATATCTTTTCGTAGCATTACGAAGTTTACTTGAAGATTTTTTTGCTATGTTTCCTTCGGAAAATTGCAATGTTTGTTTCAGATGATCATGTTCCATGAAAATTTCGAGTTTTATTCTAGAAGATTTTATGCAAGTTGAACATACAATAGTAGGTAAATCAGAGTTCCAAGAAAACGGAAAACTTTTTGCATACAAATCAGGCACTGCAGCTAATGTTTCTTTCTGTAGCACAAATAATTCTTCTACACTTTCGATTTCGCTGAAATTTTTATCTTTTTTTAATAGAAACTGGAGTATATCAAGGTATGACTTAGACTTGTAATCCAGATAGAATAAAAGTGCTTCTTTTTTCATAATATGCATTACTTCCTGAAAAAAAAAAGTAAATTGTTAAAAACTATATTTATTTAGATCGGTCAAAACTTATAAATTTATCTCAATCATTCTGAAAATATACTTTTAACCTGATAACTTCCTACTTCAAAAATTCAATGCCTTGCTAATTTCTGCAAAAATTATTAAAAACTAGCAAGCTACGCCCACTGCGCTGGTCAGTTTCTACAAATGAACCTTGAAGCAAACAAAATATATCGTTTAATTTGACCTTGTATTTGAAAGCAATCTGTATATTTATCTGGAATATCCTTCCACATTACTGAAAAATGACGTGATTGCGCTATTATATTTCCTAATGTGCAGTCAAAATTTTAGCTGTTAAGGACCAACTCTTTGATTTGGTCATTTACAGTTAAGGTTTGCTAAAGAATGATAAAACTATATGCAATATACTAAAACCATCACTAAAAATTATCGAACTAACAATGCAAACTAATTAACAAAATCCATTCAGTAGAAGTTTTTATAAAGGCTAATCTTTTATAATCGGGTTCATCTGATTATAGAACTTTTCCACGTAATTCTAAAACAGAACAATATAAAATATACTAAAACCATCCTTACAAATTATCTACTTAACAATGCAAGTCGCAAAAAATACGCCCAGTAAAAACTTTCAAAAAGGCTAATCTTTCGGAATCGGGTTCTCCTGACTGTATAACCTTCTAACAACTGTTTGACTAAGCAGCGTAGAACAATATGTAGTACATTAAAACCATTCCTGAAATAGCATCTGACTAACAATACAATTCTCATCAAAATCCGTCCAGTAGAACTTTTTCAGAAGGCTAATCTTTCATAATCCGAATCAAATACTGAAAAGGTAATATTTGATAAAAAAAATATCACCTGATTTTCGAATTTCCCCCTGTAATTCTAAAACTAAGCAACGTAGAATGATATGTTATATAATAAAACTTTCCCTAGAAAGTTATCTAACAGTGTAGGTTTCATCGAAATCCATTCGGCAAAATCTTTTAAAAAGGCTAATATTTCATAAACGGATTGATCTGATTATAGAACTTCCCAGAATAATTCTATAACTAAGCTACGCAGAACGGTATGTTATACAATAAAACCTTCCCTGAAAAATTATCTTATACAGTTTAAGCTCTACGAAAATCCATTCAGCAGAACTCGAGTTATAAGCAGCCGGATCGAAATTTCATATATGTAGAAGTAAATAGAAGTATATTGCCATTAATATAGTTTGCATTTGAATTTAAAAAAAAGGTACTTTTCGGTTAGCCGGGCGCCAGTGATCGTACACTTGAAAAAAAAAAGCACCTTTTGGCTTAAAATCTCTCATCAAAACTGTTTTTCTTTTCTTTCTTTTTTTTAAATAAAATTAATAACAGCTTTTTCTTTTATTTTTCCAGCTGTATAGCCATTTCAATTCTTTCTGCATCAAAAAAAAAAAAAAAAAAAAAAAAAAAAAAAAGACACCTTTTGGCTTCAAATCAAATTGTTTAGGATCAAAAGTAAAATCAAAATCGCCAAAAACAAAAGATAAATCGCGAAATATTGTTTCGATAGCAATCTTGCTCCTTGAATAATTTTTTAAGCATTACGAACATTCCCAATCATGTTTAAATTAAATATTTTCGTTTTATAATATTCTCTCATCCAAACTCTTTTTTCTTTCTTTTTCTTTTTTTTTAAATTAATTTAACACAGTTTTTCTTTTATTTTTGGAGATGTATAGCTTTTCATTTATTTCTGCAACAATAATGATCACCAAAAAAATAGCAATCGTAACCTTTTCGGCCAAAATAACAAATGTAAAAAATGAAATTATTTACGAAATCACATTAAAAACCTCAAAAATAACAGTATTTCTCCACTGTTTAATGGATGTTATTATACATATAAACCTTCCTCTTGAATCACTCTATCTATTAAAAAAAACCGCATCAAAATCCGTTGCGTAGTTTTAAAGATTTAAGCGTACATAGGGATATAGGGACAGAAAAAGCGACTTTGTTTTATAATATATAGTGATACAAATCCAAATGTAGTCAAATTTTTAGAGTAATCCGTTCAATTAAAAAACAACTACGAAATTGTACGTAAAACGTGACAAATGAGGTACGTTCGTCTAGTTTTATGAATATACAGATCTTGCTGCAATAGCTGTTGCACTCTTATGCAACACGAATACAAAATTGATTTTATGTGCAGATTTTCATATTGCCGGTAGATTATAATTTCGTTACATTAAAATTATACTATGGGCAAAAAGTTGGCAACATTTTATCTTTTGTTGATATTTACTAAAAATTCCAATGGGAAACGTAAGCCTAGCTTTGAAAGTTTCAGAACTTGAAATCCATATTTAGACTCATTTTCCATTTAATATCTATTTCTCCGGAAACATCTATCCAAAAAACTGCCGCTAGATTATATGATTACTATAATTAAACAATTTTAATATACAAATTAGGTTTTTTAATTCAATAATACGGAAATAATATGACTCCATTTTAAATCGAACGTAATAATCATAGCAACCTAGAATCATTGCCTATCATGAGATATCATTGAATTAATTACGTATGATAGGATTTAATCGAATGAAGAAAACTTTTATTAATATCATTTTAAGTTTTGATTCGATTTTCATAAAATTTGAACTGAGTCGAAAAAAATTCTGCAACAATTATATAGATTAAATTTCAAACCATTCGGTTCGGTAGTTTTTGTGCTGTTATATGCGGACAGAAGGTTGGATCAGACGACGACTATAGGTGCTGCGCATTTATATAATTACGAACGCAGCTAAAAATGGTTACATCAACACCTGACATACACACTAAATATATTGTTGTTTAAATTAGAGATGTATATGCTTAAACTGATAAAACAGGACACAAAGACTTATGAATACGTTTTAATATAAAGATCGACATGTTTCGAACGCACTGGCGGTGACATTTTCTAGCTCAGTAATGATAAATAAATTATTTTCGCAAACTTTTTTTTTTTAAATAAAATAGATTGACATAAAGAACGAGATCATATATATTGTGAAAGCATGTTCTTCAAAATGGTCGACTGTAAACGAGAAAATTAATATTTCCCTTTTTTATAATTTGTAAAGCATCTCGCACCAAATTTTAGGTAACTCAAATGAGGCTGATTCATTCCATATGTTCTTTTGAGTTACCTAAAATTTGCCTCGAGATGCTTTACAAATTAAAAGAAGCATTAAGAAAATATTAATTTTCTATTTTGCAGTCCACTCTTTTTAAGCGCTTGCTTTCACAATATATATCCTGCTTTCCATCGCCAGAAGGCTCTTTCTGTTCTAAACAAATCTCTTTCCGAGCAAAACTTCGGGACGGCCCACCGCTGCCTACGGCACCGTATAGCATGTGTGCCACAAAATCTTTTAGTTCTCCCTTCCACCGGCAAAAGGCGCATTCTAATTTAAAAGACTATCTGTCGCGGGTTCCCGCTGCTTACGGCATCGAATAGCAGGCGTGCGCTGCAAAAATAAATGAGTTCCAGCTTCCTCCGTCAAGGGGCACCAGATCTATATACATTAACGCGATATATAAATTACAATCGAACTCCCCTCCCCCCCTGAAAATTTAACCAATAAACTTTAACATTAACAAATATCGGTAACTTTTGAAACAGATACAAAATTTCGCATTTAAAGCAGGAACAAAATGGCGCGTTTTTTTTTTTTTTTTTTTTTTTTTTTTTTTTTTTTTTTTCCTTTTCTGAATGTCTGGGTCAGTTTTTTGCAAAAATTAAGAAAATTTTCCGTGTCGATTTATAGAAAAATTGGATTTTCGGATGCAATTTTTTTTTTCTAATATATGTGGTGAGTTTTAAATCGATATCTCAAATATCTTTCTTAATATGCGCAAATTAGTGAAAACAAAATACTCGTTGCCATCGGAAAAAAGAAATAACTGCTTTTTCGCCGCCACTTATCTTAACGTTTTATATGTACCGTATATACTCGCGTATAAGTCGAGGAATTTCTGACAATTTTCGGCAAACAAATTTGGGGGGTCGACATATACGCGAATCAATTAAAACAATAAAAAACAGAACTTCAAAAACTGCCTAAATTCTGGCTTTTTATGTGTAAAAATAATCTCTATAATAAAACTGTAAGTCATGTGACTGTCCTCAACAGTTCCGGGATGCCGCATCGCTTTTTCATATGCCAAGCGGCCATTTTTATTCAAAATTATTTTTTCGAATAAACTGCATAAAAGTTACATTTTAAGAAAGATCGTTCAAAATAAATTAATATTTGAGAGATGACTTGCGTTCAATTATGTATATATTCTGCAATAACTTCAGTCGAAAGATTCGCAGTTCAAATTCTCTATTCATAAAAGTAAACAAAAAAAAGTAAACAAAAAATTTAATATTTTAAATGTTCACGACGAATCAATCTTTTTTTTTTGTTTACTTTTATGAATAGAGAATTTGAACTGCGAATCTTTCGACTGAAGTTATTGCAGAATATATACATAATTGAACGCAAGTCATCTCTCAAATATTAATTTATTTTGAACGATCTTTCTTAAAATGTAACTTTTATGCAGTTTATTCGAAAAAATAATTTTGAATAAAAATGGCCGCTTGGCATATGAAAAAGCGATGCGGCATCCCGGAACTGTTGAGGACAGTCACATGACTTACAGTTTTATTATAGAGATATTAAATCATGGAGGTAATCATTCGCAAAGCGAGTTCTCCGCGAATGAATTTTTGGACTCTGCCTCGCGTCAAAAAATATAATTCGCACCAGTGAGACAATCAAAGTTTACCATAATTATGTGCTATACAACTCAACTTTCGGACCTTTTCTTGACGTAAATTGAACTCATGTAATAATATTTAATGAATCAGATTTTTAGCATTTTTAAAATCGCTAATACAGCTTTTACTTATCGCGTGTACAAATTAGAAATGATACTTTGATTTTGAAATCAAATGTTTTGATTTATGATATTATTTCTTATTTATTTATTTATTTTCTCTTTTAAATGAAAAGTGTGAAGTATTTTAAATTTATGTAATATAAGCATTTTAGATTAAAGTTAAGTATTTTAAATGAAATGAGTGACAGGTTTATAATTTAAAATTAAATTAATTGTAGTATGAATGACGGTGATGGGAACGATATTTGGCGAATTATCATCTGCTCCCGGCTAACAAAAATACTCATAATTAAAAAAAAGAATAAAAATAAATAAATGATAGTTTGTTGTAAATAAATATTGATATACATATCAAAAATAATTTATAGAATTAAAATAAAAAATAAAAGTAAATAAACAACAATTTCCATAACAAAGTTTTCGGCAAATTGGCGGGGGAGGGGGGGGAGGAATCGCGCCAACGTGCGTATGTGACATTTGTGCCCAAAAAATATGCGAAATGCTACCATGATCGCAAAAGTTCATGATTTGTCTATTAGAATCTTCCGATTTGGCGAAGGATTAAGGGAAAATTAAATTATGAATAAATGTAACGTGTTGCAATGTTTAACATACATTTAAGGGAGACCAAACTGGTCGCCAGTGGCGGCTAGTAAAATAATATTTAAAATGTACAAATAATAATAATTTATCATTAAAAAATATTTCATTGATTTGTTTTTGTTTACTTACCACTTTTTCGCATTGGCGAATCTCTCCTACTGTATGTAATGCGTCTAGAAAGTGTAATCTTTGGCTTCATTTTATGCAAAATTGAACTAAAAACTTAGGGAGTCGACTTATACGCGAGTTATTGGTTTTTTTCAGAATTTGCATTTAAAAGTTAGGGGGTCGACTTTGCACGAGTATATACGGTATAGATTTTTCTTTTATTTAAATACATTTATTTTTTACTGATTTTAAGTCATAAATTGTTAAATATTTTTCGTAGAATAATGTACTATGCGCACGATAAAAGTCAAATAACTCAGTTGTATTCGCAATTTTTTTATTCTTAAATAAATAGTGTCAAATTAAAAATGTTCTACTGTCTAAAAAACGTGTATTCTATGAAAAAAAAGAAAAAAAATATTTCATAAAAGTCGGAAATTGGAAAACATTTTAAAAACAGAAGTAAACATACCTTAAGTACATTAACTGAAAAGTCAAACTTTTAGATAATTTCGTATGCATTCATTTATTACATAAGATGTTAGAATTTGTGGAAAATCTGGCTGGCCATTTTTGCAAAATTATTTGTGCACTCTGTAAAATAAATCGTTTTCAATAAAGTGTCTTTTAAAATAAATATTCTGTACTACGTACATGGCAATACCTAAGTTCATGTTACACAATTATACAAAATTAAGAGAAAATTTAAATAAACATAAAGGCTGTCAATTTATGCCACTGGGTTTCAGGCTTGCGGTTTTTTCACTTATTTGGCGCTTTTATAAAAAAAATAGATTATTAAATATTTGTTTAAAAATTATTTAGAAAAGGTTTTTGACAAATATTTAATGTTTAAAATTTAACGAAGCAAAATAATAATAACTTTTTAATTGATGCATTAATTGCACAAATTAAACATTTCGACAAATTGTATTATTTTTCATTCAAAGCAACGATCGTTGCTTTGGCAACGATTAATGCTTGGCTGGCATTGGTTGTAGCCAAAGCATTTCAAAATCTGCCAATTTGGACGTGTTTTTATTCACTTGTTTTTCTCTCTTAATTTTGGCTATAATCGCTTCAATGGTGATCTAACGTTGATATTTATAAATTAAAAGAGATACAATTTAAAACATTGAAAAATAATAAATTAATTCGTACCTCTAATTTTCTTTCGGATAATCTGGATGAAGAAAACTGTGAAAGAAATCTGTTCATTATCACAAAATGAGCTTTCTTTATGCTCAATTCAATTTCTAGTGAAAACTTTTTACTCAGGTTACCTTTCAGATAGACCAGTTTTAATTTTATTTTAGCATAGTTCGAATTAGCACATTTGACAATATGTTCACAAAGGCTTTTCCATTTGCTGTTTCTTTCTATGAGGAATATTTGTACCTCTGTCTGAATATCATCTAAAAACCCAAACTGACCAAGAGCAGTGTTGGTAACATCACAGATGCCTATTGCTGAAAGACATGAAGAGATACCCATACAACACATTCTTATTCTGGTCTTAGGTAGCAATCCTTGAATAATTTCGGAGTACTTTTGAGTCGTGTCATAAAATTTCCTCAGCGACATATAAGTATCTAGAATACCATGCTTAACCAAGTAAACACACTGATACGTTTCAAACCTTTCTTCAGTTTCAACTTCAGTAACTTCTTTGCCTGATTCTAAAATGTCTTTAACGTGCAATAGATTTGCATCATCAAAATGAAAATAACTAATAAACATATCATAGTAATATTTCTGTATTTTCTTCTCTGCATCGCTGTCGAACAAAATATAGTCTTTATACTCTGATCTAGACATAATGATGTTTACTCATGAAAACGCTTCACTCGCATTTATTTTCATAAAACTCATGAAACAAAATTTTAAATATCGGAGAATTTAAATAAAATAAATTGAACATTATCAGTTCGACGCAATATTTAAAGCAAAACTTTTTGTATATTTATGAACTAGAAACGTAAACTTTAAATTAAAAGCAAGGTAGAAAATGATAAAAGGAGATATGAGGGAATGATATCCGGACAGATAAGCTTCAATTTTAGCGTTTCTGTTTTTTATACAAATAGATAAAAATAAGGTTATATCACTTTTATATTAACATCGCATGGTGAAAATATCTTTTCATTGACAATAAAGAAAAGGGAAAACCCCGCAACATACCACTTAATTAAGGCATCATTATAAAATAAATGTCCATTTGTATACTGGATTATTTATCTATTTTATATGTGACAGATACCTTAACAAATTTCATTTACAAATAGCAAATCCGTTTCTTATATTACATACTATCGTATCTAATATAAGAACCGGAATATATTCATATATTGTAATATACTCTATATTAAAATGTAAAGCTGGATGTTAATTTTTTTTGTTTATTTGTATTTTTAACTTGTGGGCTATATCTTTTTCTTAGCATATTGTGTTAAGTTGTAAGCACCCTATTGATTAACAGTTTTAAATTCATACCGATTAAACACGGTTCTCTATACGAGGTTTACAAGCTTTAAGAGGTGGTAGAGAAAGCTACAACAGACAATTTTTGTATGCGAAACCAGGTTCGCAATCCATTTATTGAATAAAAAACACAGAGTGTTTCATTCCAATCTAAACTCGAATTTGTGTTCATAACTTTAAAAATAAAGCTGCGAACAGACCAAATACTGCAACAAGAGTCAAAAATTACTCTTCTAGGCTTTTATTTCCAAACACATTGCGACTAGTTGCGATCTTTTTTACTGCTATTCAAAGGTTTTGAAGCAAAGATAATAAAACTAACAAAGCAAATTCTAACCTAGGGGTGGTGATAAACATCTCAAGGATCCTTCCCTTAAGGTCCGTTCAGATCACGTTCTGCGACGACAATTCATGAATTATTTCTCTGGGCATTCTTGTCCAAAGGGTATGTGGTCAGTTGTTGTTTGTATTGCATTTCAGAGGTGCAAAGTGAACAAAATCAATAAAAGAAATTTTCTTCAGGAAAGGTGATAAACATGTCACGGACACAACTCCGTCAGGGGCCACACCTCTCTTGTAGCGCAACGAAGATTTTCCATATCAAAAAGAAGCGGAAAATAGAAACACCGTCGGAGAATATTATCTGAACGGACCTTTAGACTGCGCAGACCAGTTGCCGGAGAAGTCATCACTGTCGCTGATCAACCAAAGAAATCCACCTCTTCGTAACTGGTTTCTTTGTACCTTAATAAAGATAGTGTAACTAAAGTCTCAATAGGCTTACCTTGCCTTGTGTGAAATGAGATTATTTTATCGTAAGTACCAGAAATGCCCAGAATTTTGCTCAATGTAATTTCAATACTTTCCGAAAAACGGAGCGTCTGGTTTAACCCTTTAGCGGGCGGTGGTCACAAAAAAGGACACCTAATTTTAATTCTAAAACTGACAAACGGCACCAAGAATATTTAATTAAAATTTTCCTTTTATAAAGTAAGGGAAAATCAGCAAGTTATTCTTTTCTAAGGAAATCGTTTGTAAAATCTGGTGTCAGTCCATTATTTCATTATTTTACAAACAGATTTATTCCGCGCCGGAAAGGGTTAACTCTGCTTAAATATGAATAAAGACTATTTCCATCTCTTTCTATAATAATGTACTTACATTGCACAAAAAACAAGATAAGTCTCTTACAAATTTAGTTAAAATATTTCATTATTGTTAAAGTTATCGAGTAAAAGTTTGGTTTCGGTGTGGAGGGTGATACCCTATATCTTTGAATGAATAAATGGACTTCGACTCCAGTTTCCCACACAAAACTGTCTCGCTATAGTGCTCTCTACATTTTCTTAAAGTTTGTAAACCTGGTGCTGAGACACACTCAATAAATTCAAATCACCACTCAAAAATGTTGTTGTTATTGAATTTATCAATTTTTGTTTGCAGCGAAATTTTTTTACAGCTGACTTAGTGAACTTGGTAACTTAGTGTAAATTGGCAAACATGGACGGTAAAAAAAAAAAAAAAAAAACATTCATTTTGTTAAAAATGTTGATTTAGTATATTTTCAAAAATCAGCTTTCTTATGGTAAATTTTGAAACATGTAGATAAGCACATTACAATAGAGATAAAAATTATCTGGTTTCTTTTTATCATTAGCGTTCCACTATCGTTCTTTTATGAGCGACACTATCTTATCCAAAATGAGAACATTGAAAATTAAAAACAATGTCAAAGTATGGTCAAATCACTGGATTGGTATAGAAAAATAAATGGCCCGATCGACTTTCGGGCAAATAAGGGAAATCGTCTTTCCAAGTGTCCAAACGGTGTATGGATGTATCTCTTATATGTTTAAAAAGTATTACATATTTTGATTTATTAGGGACAGAGCAATCGCGTAACTATGCTCGTTAGCGCAAATGGCAAAAATACATTATTCTTGAAAGTATGCATACACAGACATAGTGCTAAACCAATACTTTTATTTTCCAGAAATTTACTACGGTCTCCTTCTCTGATACTAATGTGACGAGATTTCATAACAGAACACTTATTTACATCTTTTACAGATTTAAAATATGTAACTCTTTAAACTTTCTGTTTTTTTTTTAAAACGTCAAGAATTTATAAAGTGAGAATTTTATTAAGTTTTCTTTTGTATTCAAAACTTCGAACAATCCGTCCTTTAAATTTTGCCAAAATTACTCGACGTTTGGTGAATTTTCGATTACGAAGTCTTAAAAGTTTGAATTTTTATGAAAATATAATATGTAATCTTCAGTTGCGGATACTTAATTCAGGTACTTAATTCAGCCTAGTAATTAAAAGAATTAGGGAAAATATTTATAATGCTTTCTTTTTGATGTATTACAAAATAAATCTGAAAAAACGTTTTGATTTATATTGATTAAATGAACATATGGAATAAAAGAAAGCAACTTTTAGAAATTTTAAGTAAAATTTATAATTTTTTTCATGCCATTTGAATTATTTTTTAAGTTAAAAGTTAACATAAATTAGTTTATACCATCTTATAAAATAATTAGTTGTTTTTAAGTATTTTTTCTTCGCTGCTTGTGATACTGCCGCTTTAAACAGCGGTATGGAGTACAAATCAGAAAAGTTAACTGAAATAAACACTTTGTAATATTGATGTTATTTCCAAAATATGCTGATAAAGTATTTATTGTATGTTTTCATTTTCGTAAATGTAACTCTGTTAAACTTGAAACATTTTGTTCGAGAGTACTTGTGATTCTTGTTTTAAATAATACATATATGTATGCGTGTATATATGTTATATAAAAATTTTATTTCGCAATATTCTTTTAAATTATTATAAATTCTGACATATTCATTATTTCCTTATTTTTTAATAATATTTAATCTTATTTAATGTCCTTTTAAAATCAATAACATGCATATTAGTAATTATCTTATTCCAAATCTTAATCTAAAACTTTAAGCCCATTCGTAACTTTTATCAACTATCCAATCTATAATATTCGGGGAGACGCTAGTTTGTCATTTCGAATGTTTTTTTTAAAGCCATTTTTTTTTCACGCGTCACGCGTCTAGGGTTTTTCACTTCAAAATCAATGCGCCGTTGTGTTCGGGATTCTTTCTTGTTACATTTTCTTCATCGCACATCATTCGCTTAGCTTAATTTTGCCTCTCACTCATTGGCTCATGTATGCGTTACGTCACTTCTGTAACTTTCCGCACGGTTAACAAAACCCGGCTGCGAGCATTCGGACAGTAGATTTTTGTCGTGTTTTAGAGTGCTGACAAAATCGTTATCTGGTGTTCAAACGACTTAGAATTTCTAATCAGCCCTGTAAGATCATTAAATAATGTAGTGAGTTAACGTCAAGCCTGAGGGCTATAAGATTACACCTTGATCTTGTGGGAACTGTGCTGGCATTTCTCCTGTTCATGAATAAACAATTTATCTGGAAACTGGCTGAGTATTATTGAAAAATTTCTCATTGTGTTCCAATCATTGCCTTACTTCCTCGACATGATTCTTGATCGAGCGGCTACAATAATTCATCTTCTGTAACCAACTGCCATTTTCTCGTGAAATTTTAATTCATACTTGTAAAAAGCTAACATATATATATATTTACAAAACCGAACTGCAGTATTATAAATTCTTTAAAATATCGTTTTAGAGTCTTCTACATTATTCTTGAAAGTATGCATAAACAGGGATATTAATAAATCAATATCTTTCTTTTTCATAAATTTACTTCGGTCTTCTTCTCCGAGACTAATGTGACGAGATTTTATAACAGGTTTCTTATTTAAATCTTTCCCAGCTTTAAAATTTGTAACTCTTTAAACTTTATATATTTTAAAATCCGTTAAGAATTCATTACTTTTAAATTTTAGTAAATTTCTATGTTAGTAAGTTGCTAATTTTAGACTTCCATCCTCTAACAATGGCAAAATTTTGGGGACGTTAGGCCACTTTTCCAATTATGAAGTCTTAAAAAATTTAAATTTCTAAGAAAATATAATATGTAACCACCAACTTCGAGTACTTTATTCAGCCTTGTATTTAAAAGCATGAGGCAAAATATTTATGTTTCTTTATTTTTAATGTATTACTAAAGAGATCTAAAAAAACGGTTTTATTTATACTCATTAAATGAACATGTGGAAAAAAGAAAGCCACTTTTAGAAATTTTAAGTAAAATGTTTACTTCATGTCATTTGAATTATTTTGTGAACGTAGCATAGAACATTTAAACTTCAATAAGTTTTTTTTTTATTTAAATACTTGTTTTTATTTAAGTGTATTCATTCACAAAATGTTTTATTTTGATTCTTTAAGAATGCAAAATTAATGAGGAAGTTTGTGCTAAAATCCGATTTTCCATGCATATAAAATACATGTTAAAATCCAATTTAACTATTAACTAAGCTTTTAAAATATATAAAATGTATAGTTTAGTTAAAACAATGAAGAACTATAAGAAAATGTTTTAACAGCATTCTTTAATGCTTCGTCTGCCCAATGTAAGAGAGGCTGCATTCACAAAAATCATTATTTTACAAATAAAAATAAATTATTGTTTTATTATTTTTTTGTGAATGTGGACTCTTACATTGGGCAGACGAAGCGTGCTCTTAGAATTAGGCTGAAAGAACATCAAATTTATGTTAGAAAGCAGGAAGCTATGAGAAATCTACAATAGCTAAACATTGTTGGAATTCCAACCCCCAGTTTAATTATTCAGAGGCTAAAATTATCCAAAAATGTAATGAAGTTATGGATCTTGACTATTACTATGCTTACTTTATTCACTGCTTCTTCCTTAGTGAATGATATGACCAGCACTCCTTTTCTCTCGCACGTGTGGAGGGATCCTGCACAGTGACTCTTTTTTTCAGTTATTTTCGGTTTATTACGTCATTTCTTTAGGATATATAAGCTCTTGCTTTAGCATTTTCATTCAAGCAGTACTCGGGTCTATAACCGAGGGGCACTTTGAACCCAATTTAATTCTTTTTTTTTTTCAGAACTGAGGAAGGGGATCCAGGAATCCCCGAAACGGCCGTATGCAGTTTTTGTGCCATTTTTTCATATTTGTGCATTATAACGTTGTTATTGGTTTTAGTTTATGAATTAAAATTCACACAAAGTATTTGAGCTATGTTTATGTATACATATGTTGAATACATATGTATAAATTTACAAAACTGAACTGCATTATTATATATATTTTTTAATATTATTTTAAAGCCCTCTACATTTTTCTTGAAAGTATGCATAAAGAGAATTAATAATAAACAATATTTATTTTTCCAGAAATTCATTTCGGGTTCCTTTAACGCGACCACGTTTTATAACAGGACTCTCACAGCTGTAAAATTTATAACTCTTTAAATTTTATATATATTTTTTAAATGTCAAGAATTTATCAACTTTTGATTTTAGTAAGTTTTCTTTTGTATTCAAAACATCGTAACTTCTTCAAAATTTTGGCAAAATTTCGGGACGTTTGGTCACATTTTCAATTATGACATCTTAAAAGGTTTAAATTTCTATGAAAATATAATATGTAACACCAATTTACGTGTATTTGATTCAGCCTAATATTTAAAAGATTAGGCAAAATATTTATATATTTTTATTTTATTGTATTATAAAAGAGATCTAAAAAAACTTTTTTACTTATCGTTGTTAAATGAACATATTGAATAAAGGAAAGCCACTTTTAGAAATTTTAAGTAAAATTTATCAATTTTTTTTCGTGTCCTTTGAATTATTTTGTGAGTGTAGTATCCAACACTTAAACTTAAATAAGTTATTTTTATTTAATTACATGTTTTTAGATAAGAATATTCATTAAAAAAAGTTTTGCTTTGATTCTTTAAGAATGCAAAATTAATGAGCAGGTTTCGGTCAAAATCTGACTTTGCATGCTTATAACATAGAGATTAAAAACAAATGTAACTATTAACTAAGATTTTAAAATATATATGATAAAAACTTTAATTAAAACAAAATAAAACTAAGAGAAAATATTTTAACAGCATTCTTTTAAATCTTGAAATCGGATTATTTTTAGCGTAAGACATTCTTTTAAAGCTTTCTACCTAGTAGTTAATAAAAAACTTTTACGTTTTAAGAAGATGCTAAAAGTTAATATTAAGAATTTAAAAGTTAAAATAAATTAGTTTATACTACTTTATACAATAATTTGATTTTTGGTATTTTTTATTTCGTTGTTTGTGATACAGTCGCTTTACACAGCGATTTAGAATACGAATTAGAAAAATTCAGTAATATAAGAACTTTCAACTTAACAATATTAGTGTTATTTCCAAACAAGGCTGATAAAGTATATGTTTTATCTGTTCATTTCGTTAAATTTAACACTGCTGAACTCAAAACATTTTGCTCAATAGTACTTGTGATTGTCACTTTTAATGAGACACATAAATAAATATATATACAGGGTGATTATAAAACAAGTGGGTAAGTGTGATCGAAGATCGCTCAAAGGTTTTCGTTTAATATTTCTTTCAAAACACTTTATCCTTTCTTTAATAAATTCAAACAAATTTCATTTAGCAAAAAATAAATAAAAAATAAAATAAAATCATGTTTTTTAGTAAAAATTTACCGTTCTGTTTTTTCGTTTTTTCGAATATCTAAACCAGCCGGATAGCGGGCCAATCCCGCTATTATATTCTGTCATAATAATATCCGTCATACGGACTAAATGCAATATTTAAAAAAATAATTTCAAAATTAAACAAATTGTACACCTTCAAAATGTTAAAATATGCGAATATTTCCATAATCGGATTTTTATCACGATTCAATATGTTTCTCAAACTTATATACTTACTATTCTCTATTATTTATATTGATACTCGCTTTGTATTATTCTCAAACATTTGAAAAATTAGTTAAACTTCCCATATGACGCCAGATTTACTTTTTAATTCTCTAATGACGTGATATTAATCTGCTTTGTGTACTTACACATACTCATACTCCTTGTATTATTGAGAAATCTTAGACATTTTCCGTTTTATTACGACTACACTCTTAAAACTGTGCCTCTGATATACAAGGCACCAGCGCATATGAGAGGCACACAGACAAAGTGCCTCTGATTAGCTGATAAATATCAAAGGCACAACGAAATGAAAGGCACAAATGAAGGTCTCAAAATCTATCAAAGGCACGGATGACAGAACGAAATCTATCAGAGGCACGACGCTAAATGTGTGTCTTTTAAAAAAACGGTCATTTATTCAGAGGTACAGTGGGGAAGCGCGCATGCGTACAAATGTTTAACCCATGATGCACTGAGCGGGATATTTACTTTCAATGAGGAATAGGGGTCTGGAGGGGAAGAATGGCGGAAAGACCAGGACCAGAAGAAATGGCGTCTTGTGGATTATTCGAATAGCGGCACCTGACGACACAAACAGAGTTTATATATATATATCCTTTTCGCAAGACGATTATTTTAACTCAAGAAGTTTTGTGCTCTCGGTTTTTAACTACGCTCGTGTTATTATTGTCGTTCAGGATTGCAACAATATTCATCGCTGATAATAGGAGTTTGGCTTTCCTACTATTTAAAACGACGCCGCAGAAGTAAATGTTCCTGTGGAAAATGCAATGAATTTATGTTAGGAAACATAAAATTACGTACAATGGATGGTGTCATTATTGCAATCTTCCACCGGCGGATCATAATGAATATAGAGAGTTATAGAAAAGCTTGCAATAAGTAAGTATATTTAGTTTAGTACTTGATTATTTTCTTTGAATGTGTAGTATAAAAATTGACACTCTAAAAGAAATGTTTTATGTTACAAACATATGTATATATCGCGGGTAAATGTATTATTCTCTTGAGAAATTTAATTTTTTTATTAATAGTTATAGCTATTAAAGTTCAGTTTCTTTTGTATTATATTAATCAGTGTTGAATTCAAGGGGTGGGCCGGGGGGGGGGGGCATTCCCTCTTCGGAACAATGATAAAAAAGTGTGAGGTTTTATTATTTTTAATGGACAAAAGTGCAACCCCCCCCCCCCCCGAAGCCGCCAAAATCCCTCCTGGAGAAAAACGTCTGAATTCAACACTGATATTAATCTGACAACGATATTTATCTAATCTCACCTATATTTCCCATTGTAATCGAAATTTAACTGTAATAACAAAAATAAATCAAAACACCAAAATTTCAGCAATGGACATCCTACAAAAAGTAATAGATATCTACCCTATATATATAAAATCCTAATGAAACGAATTTGTGAAACGATTTTATGAAATGATTTTATGAAACGATTGATTAAACGACTGATTATGTTTCAGGGCTATTTTTAATAAAATATTAAACGCTTGATGGTGAAATTAATACCAATTGTGCATAAAAATCCGCGGATGTCAAAACTGGTAATAGAATTTTGAAATTGGAATTAGTTTTCGAGATATTAATTTTTTTCTAATTTTAATGACATTTCTGTAATGATGGCAACTAATTACTCAGTTTTTTGTGACAAAAAAGGGAAAAAAATAAAAAAGGATCCCGATAGGGATTATTGATTTATTTTTATTCGTCATTTTCAAATTGAAATTGAATTTATCTTTTATTTCAATAGATAATGAAGACAAGATTGTGATTAAATTATGTTTTTCACGAAAATTTGAAAAAAAAAATCATATTTCTATCGTCAGGATTCAATCGTCTGTCAGCATTTAATTTAATTTATAAACTGAAAATATTTTGAATAAATTCGTCCAAATGACGTCATTTATGTAAATACGTCATTTATGTTTATACAATTTATTTAATATAAAGAAGCCATTTATCTATTTTTATGTACAAAAAGAGGTAAATTGAAAGACAATTATAAATAAATTGTATATATACATATAAATGCATGTATAAACAAGCATAAAAGTTCGGTGCTTTTCCAGTATATGGGGCCTTGACGAAACAGAGAAAATAGCCTTGGCGGAAAAGGAAATTTGGCAACATACTTTCTGTCAACCTATTTACTTTGTCATTTTGTATACAGAAGCATTTTTTCAATATTTATACAATTTGTTTAGCGTAAAATGTCATTTATCCTATTTTATATATAATCAGAAGTAATTTGTATAGAAAAAACAATAATAATATACGTAAAATTAAAATACGCATATAAACAAAAAAAAATCGTCGAATTTGTTTCCATGGCTGTTTATGTAATTTGGCACCAAATCTCACTTTCTGATGCCCGAATTGCGCCAAGCTTTTTAAAAAAGCGTCAAGACCCCTATTATAGAAAATCACCAAAAGTTCATTGGGTTTGTTTTCATAACTTTTGGCAACAAATATATGTATATTAACGAATCTATTCGTTTTTGAAACTCGAATTACGACAAACCTAAAAGCAAAGGATCCTATAATGGTCTTATGGACAATATTCAAGTGACATAACATGGTGTAAAATTATCGCGGATAGCGAATTTGTTTAAATATCTCATCAATTGATGCCGAATAAATGCAGGCATGCATGCACAAAATATTTAATTAATTTTGTATGATAAATAATTATTAGAAAATTCGTATATACATATTAATTAAAATAAATAATTTACATATTTAAAATAACATGAAAATATGCATGATGGTGCACTAAAATACAGAGAAAATTAAAACCTGTTACTGAAAATGTCTATAACATAGTACTTTTCAATACCGTGGTTCTTAATGTTATTCACAAGCAGATGGAATTTTTCTCATCCTTAAACGCAAAGGAAGAATAGAATACAGATCGTTGTTATAAAAGTGCGAGAGGTAGCCACAATTTAAACCTAACCATTTTATATAAGCTGGTTTTCAAGGTGTAATTGATTTTACTTACCAATCCCTAAAACAGTCGTCAGTTGTCGCAACAGCTGTGTATGAGGCCATGATAATAAAAAAATGCCCCATTAAAACGTTAAAAGCATGGCAACCCAATTACAGATTTACCAATAATTTTAAAACGAAGCACGCTGTCATGTTTTTAGAGGCCTCGAAGTCTGAGCGGGGGTTGGCGAGCGTAGCTCGCAGGGGGTAGGCCCCCTAGTTGTTTTTATAATCGTATTTTATTTAGAATCGGAATTCAATATAATGAAAATATATACTAATGAAACAAATTAGTTATTTTCAAATAGATTTAACATTTAGGATACCAGTAATGAAATATTTATGATAAGAGTTACTTTTTGAAATTAATTGTTGTCATTATCACAAGATAAATATTATGACTATTTTACACTGATTATTTTTAACGTTTGTCTTATTTGTTTTTAATAAAGCTTTTATGCCTTTTTATGTATTTTGATATGTATAAAATAAATAAATTGATATGTTGACAAGGTTCTTTATTGAACCACAGAACTGACTTAGGCCACATGGACACACATTCTAATATTTATTTCAATCAATTGGGAGTGAGAAAATTTTCTATTATACATAGTATTCTGCCTTACACAACATTTAATATGTCTTTGGATATACCATGCTGGAAAATCTTTCTGCAGTAGACAGAATTTACTGTAAAGATATAAATATAATATAAAATATAATTAAATTACATTCTGTGCCTCTTATAATGGTGGCATATGCATGTGCCACCATTATAAGAGGCACAGAATGTATTTTTAAATAAGAGGCACTTGAATATATAAATTCAGCGGCACACTGTGCCTCTTAATTTCAAAGGCCCTTACGCTGTGCCTCTGAATCTCAAAGGCACTATGTACCTCTTAATTTCAAAGGCACCACGTGCCTCTTAATATTCAAAGGCACAAAAATTCAGAATGTACCTCTTAAATCAGAGGCACAGTTTTAAGAGTGTATGACGTCAATCTATTTTATTTCGTATTTATCTTTTTTTTCAATTGGTGAATCTTTTTATTTCATTTTCATTTTTCACGTGTAAATCGTCTGATAGAAAATTAATTATTGTAGAAAGAATTTCATTGTGTAATTTAAATCTTTGGCATATGCTATAACAAAAAATTTTTAAATTTAATAAGAAAAGGCTGTTAGAATTTTGGTTTTTTATCTCTATTTATTAAAATAATACAATTTTTTCAAATTTTAATATTTTGAGCTCTTTACAGCTGGTATTCATCTATATACACGAAGTTTCAACTCTGTAAGTTATATAGTTTTTGAGAATGGCTCTGTGACGGACAGACAACGGAACGGGAGTAATAGGGTTTCGTGAGATGAACGAAACCCTAAAAACTATCTCGATATATGAGCCCCTAACTGTCATATCGTTCACAGAAATTGAATGAAATTTTGGTTTAAAGTATTTTGAGGTATGCGCTCAAGAATCATGTGAAAAACAACAGTTAAATTCTAACAGTTACGGTTACAGTGACAAAATTTCAAAGGGCAACACCTATTTTTTTTTATTGGAATGTGATCTTCATAGTAAAAAACTATAAAAAGCGTTGGAACGGTACCTGTATCACGAAAATTGCTGGCGCTAGACAGACTAAGAAGAATAGTGAAAACAACCAATAAGGACAGAGAAGCAACGGAAAACAAAATATTTTATTGTGTTTCATAAATTTTCCATTTCACACACGACGACACTTTACATGCGACAGATGGTGGATACCACTGAACAATAAAAGGTTTTACTTTCTGTTGCTTCTCTGTCCTTTATTGGTTGTTTTCACTTTTCTTCTTTGTCTGTCTAGCGCCGGCGATTTTCGTGCTACAGGTACCGTCGACTTTTACGAGGCTTACTTTATTCTCAATCATAGTTCATCCTTGGTGAATGATATGACCAGCACCCCTTTGCTCTCGCACGTGTGGAGGGATCCTGCGCAGTGACCCCTTTTTTTCAGTTATTTCCGGTCAACTATGTCACTTCTTTGGTATACATAAACCCTTGCTTTAGCATTTTCATTTAAGCCAGAACTCGGGGCTATAACCGAGAGGTTCTTTGAACCCATTTTTATTTTATTTTTATTTATTTTTATTATTTTTTTTCGCACTGAGGAAGGGGATCAATGCATCCTTGAAACGGCCGTATGCGGTTTTTTGTGCCAATTTTCATATTTGTGCGTTACAACGTTGTAATTGGTTTTGGTTTATGAATAATAGTAATAGACATTTTTCTTGCTCTTCTCTTTCTATTGTCTATCTCACAACTCTTCGAGCATCGAGCGTGGCTGGTCGGGTCGATTTCATGTGAATGGGGTTACAGAACCTCATGCAGGACTCTAATTTGTTACTAGAAGGAGAATATCGTTTCAAATTTTATTTAAAAAAGACACAAGAAAATGGTTAATATACTTTATTTCTAACATATCAGTTCACAAATGAATGACAATCATTTGCATTGTAAATAAGATAACTACTGCATCAAATGAAATAATTTTATATTTAAACTTAGATTTCAGCTGTTGTGAAGTTGTCATCTAAATCTCCATATGGCACTATTATTCCGGGACGCAGCGTCACATCTTGGCAAACAATTTTAGCGTCGATGATTTTGCGATATAGGATAGATTAGACAGTTACAGACAGTTTCTACAAATAACGAAACTGTAAGTCAGCTTGCTCAACAGCGAGGGCTGTTGCCATAGTAATATCTCATATCCTGCTGCAATCTGAAATGAATGACAAACCGATTAACTCATGATACCTCCGAGTGGGGGTAACATCAGTAATCAGATTGCTATTTATTTCAGGATGTAGCAAGCTGGTGCGATGTTGATATGGAAACACATCCATCTGGGATGCCAGCTGACTGGTGGTCTCATTATCAGTAGCATTCAATCAAAAATATACCAAAATCATCGACACTAAAATTGTTTGGGAAAAATGTGACGCTACGTTCCAGAGAATAATTTCCTATTTTGAACGGGAACTCCAATTTTCATCACGATGACTCTGTTCTCCTGAACCCCACCATTTAAGATAAATTTTAAACACGCGAATGTTAAAACAAAAACTATACTAAACATTGATTCCACGGAGGGTTCAGTAAGACAGAACCCCAGACGAAAAAGCTCCTCTTTATATGAATGTTTTATTGTTTTAAGTCCCTTTTGAAGACTAAATTGAACTAGCCCTCTAAATCTTCATACGACACCATTTCTCTATCTTTATAATATTCAAGTGACTGGGGTACTGGCTTTGGAGAGTCGACATTCGAAAATGTCTGCGGCGACACATAAACTCTACTCCCTTTATACATCTCTCCGTCCATCTCTTTTATGGCTCGTTGGGCTTGACCTTCGTTTTCAAACATCGCAAATCCGAAATGCTTTGCTTGGTTCAGGTAGATTCTAGTAATCCTTCCTACACCGTGAAAAAATTCTTCAAAATTTCGAGACGTTAGATGGCTTTTATATCTCAGATGCACGGATTTTCCTTCGTTTCTCATCTCTGTATGTTTACTACTGTCTGCGTTGCTCCAAGAAGTGTTTTTTCGCAGAATCGATATATCCAGCTTCACTCCATCGATGAGAGTTCCGTTTAGGGTTGCGGCCAACTTCGCTGCGTTTGAGGGTCGTTTGAAAGTTAACACAGAGCAGGTTCTTTCCTCGTTAGTTCGAATTTTCCAGATCTCGCCAAATTTGTTGAAATTCTTATGGAGGAATTCTTCAGTTAGGTTTTCTCCCTTCACTTTTACAGATCTCGGTTGACCATCGTCTTCAAAGGAACATAACGGATATGGCCTGTATTAAAAAAAGATAAACAGAGTAAAGATTTAAAGATTTAAAGATTTAAAGATTTAAAGATTAAAAGTCTTTAAGGCGGTTCTCAAAATAAGTATGTTTCCCTTCGCTCAACAACGCGAAATTTTATCACATTTACAAATTAACTTTCAGTGATGAATTCAGGGAGTGGGGCGGGGGAATGACTTTCTGGCATATTTACAAACTCATTTCCAGTGATGAGTTTAGATGATGACCCTGGGACAACTTTCTGACACATCTACAAACTTGTTTTCAGTTATGAATCCAAGGAGTGACCTGGGGAATGGGGACATTCAGACACATTTACAAACTCATTTTCGATGATTACTTCAGGGGTGCATCGGGATGGATAATTTTCTGGCATATTTACAAACTCATATTCGGTGATTACTTCAGGGGTGCATCGGGATGGATTAATTTTCTGGCATATTTACAAACTCATTTCCAGTGATGAGTTTAGATGATGACACTGGGACAACTTTCTGACACATCTACAAACTTGTTTTCAGTTATGAATCCAAGGAGTGACCTGGGGGATGGGGACATTCAGACACATTTACAAACTCATTTTCGATGATTACTTCAGGGGTGCATCGGGATGGATAATTTTCTGGCATATTTACAAACTCATATTCGGTGATTACTTCAGGGGTGCATCGGGATGGATTAATTTTCTGGCATATTTACAAACTCATTTTCGGTGATTACTTCAGGGGTGCATCGGGATGGATAATTTTCTGGCATATTTACATACTCATTTTCAGTGATGAATACTGGTAGTGACGGGAAAGTTTCTGACATAGTTATAAACTTAGTTTCAGTGATGGAGCCAATAAGCTACCCGGAGGGAATGTTCCCCGTCAGGAGAAAGAAATATCCCTCCCGGAAGATTTGTGACTTTATACTAATTAAATGACTAGGCCGATGGAATACCCACCCCCGGAGCACCATACATTCCTCCCGGAGAAAAATGTCTGAATTCAACACTGCTAATTTCAAATGATGATGACTATAATGAAACTTGCAGGCCTGACTATTGAAAGGCTATGCAATCGAACACTTTATTTTTCATTTTGCGATAAATGAATGGCATTTTGTGTTTAAAATGAATGTTGTCTCTTTCCTCGTCCGAAAATTCTATTCCAAACTGCCGCTTTGACAACGTTTTCTTACAAATCTTCTGTTTTTACTAAAACCGTTCAATTGCATAGTTTCCGAATAATAGTACCTGACAATTTCATGCGCTTGCGAATGAAAATTAATGCAGAAATGTGTCGCCAAAAAGCCAGTTTGGATTTGAGAATAGCCTCAAATGAACTTGGTACATGTATGAACAAAATGTTTATGTAATATTGTGTAATCAATTTGCTGTGAAAATCCAACAATGGAATATTTTGAAGGGTTCCTCAGTACCAGTCATTTTGACAAAAACTAATAAAAATGTTGAATTTCAGATTTTTATCCTAAAATGAACCTTGACATCTCTGGAACATTGCGCAAAATTTCTTCACGATCTGTTAAGTAATAAAGAAGATATGGGTAATTTTACGTATCTCGCTTTAATGCAATTTTTTTTTTGTAAATAAAAATTTTAAACTAATTTTTTCTGAGTTTGTATTTTTTCATATTCTCTATGTAATCAAAATGTTAAGACACACAAAATAACTGAGCTAATTGTCTGAAAATTTTTTAATGTACCATTAGATTCTATAACAGATAACTAAGTATCTTTTTTTTTATATCTTTGAAATTTTTGTTTAAAAAAAATCTGAAGATAAATATATTCGATTTTTATAGGTTTAATCCATATACATCCAATTATTAATTTTCTTCTTCTGATCTAATCTTTATATCCAAAATCCGATACTTAAATTTGTAAAAAAATTTTCCCAAATACAAGATTAAAAAATCTTGTTTGAAATACCAAAATTAGGAAAGAAAAAGAAATTTTAAAATTGTTATTTTTTTTTCATTTTTTTAAAATAACTATTAATTTATTAACAGTTTAAGGCATTTTATTATCTGTAATAAATTTGCCTTATTGAAACATGATCCAAAAAACTGTAATAAAATGCTATTTGCAGAATAATTTTTTTGGTATCCTTACACACTAAATAAATAAAAGTAGTTTTTTTAAAAAAATACACTCTTTTATAAGCATTCAACGTTTACCTTAAAAACCACACCTAATTTCACGACTACAATTGACGATTTTCCCAAAACATTTCTGTTACAATACGTTAATTTGCCGTGAGTACCGAATCCTCTTATGAAAAATTCACCAATTTATTTTACGCTTGGTAGAAAGTATATACTATATATACCGAATGAGTCAAAAATTCGTTAAAACTTTTTAAAATCATTAAAAAGCAACAAATGATGCTATAAAATTACGATTTGCAAGAATGAGATTAGAAGTAGATCGGATTTTTTTTAACAACAAAAAAAGCTGTGGTTAAAAAACTTATCGAAAGCTGGCGCTGGCAGGTCTAATATGAAGCAGATTTATGCAAATTAGTCTTATAGTAAAAGACCCATTTCAGCGAAGCGTCTGACAAGCTTCAGCGTCCCGACACATGAAACAGACCCTTTTCTCGTCTTCTGTCATTTTTACGTGCAGAATTTTTGCAATGCGCCACTTGCCGATTCCCCGTTCTTATAGTTACAAAAAAATCGCGAAAAGTCGCAATATGACCAATTCCAAGATAAAGACAATGACGAACATAGCCCAACAGGGTCAGGCCTATAAAAGTGGCAAAAAACTCTAACAGAAAGTAAAAATATGCTTATAAGATACTAGCCCACAAAAGCGGCGATGACCATGACAACGACAAACCACTATGATAGAGACAAGCCAATATAAACGGCAAAAATCAAACACTGTAAACAAGTTTACAGCTAATGTTACACAAAAGGGGATGAAAACACCAGTGATATCCTAAATAACAATGTCAGTAGGTATAGAATAACTAAAGGTACAAATAAATAATAAAGGTAGTTAGTAGTATTTTTTTAGAATTAGAAATAAATTAAAATTTGTAGATAAAGAGTAAAATCCAAGTTCATCCCCCTTGTAAACTGTCGGGTAACTTTGGTATCTCCTCTAATTTTTAGTACGTATTAGTTAAGCAGTTTTTAGTAGCAATTTTTAACTTAAATTAAGCTTTTCAGCACCTCCAAAGCTAAGTTAGTGCTAGTTATAAACATTATATCATTAATTATATTTAGTTAATATATAACCATTTGTCCCTCCTCTCCCATATTTATATTTATCTAAGTTATATAAATCATAAATATTAAATTATATATAGATAACATATAGCCGATGGTCCAAGCCCTCTCTTAACTTAGTAAATTATGCGTATAATGTCCCCCCTGTAGGAATAAGCGACTCTGTAGAACATTTAGTTTCAGCTAAAATTATCGTAGGGTAGACTTATAGGTAATTTAAGACAAACAACCAAGTAATGTAATAGTAATTAAAGTCTAAAAGTAGCACCTAGTTTCTAGTATTAAAAGTGTTATAAAATGTCTAACCACATTCCTTTTCAGATGCGGCGATCATGTACACTAATGGCGCCCGGTGCATGTAAAATCCGTCATGGGTGCAAAGCCCTCCAAGTTACCGGTGAATTACACCTCTGGGGTTGCCTAGTCTGGTGAAGGTCTCGTCACCAGATCAAGGTTCTGAATTACGAGACCAACTCGAGTAGTGATGGCATGACGTATGGATGAGCGATGCAGCGAGGAAATAGTAAATATCCCAGCAGCTCAAATCCGTCCGGCATGACTTCGCTACACTGCACAGTGCTGAACCGTCTCATCCAAAATCAATTAGCAACCGGCTTAACTAAGAATAAGCAATTAAGGCAACAAGACGCACTGAAGCCATGTTGGCCTGTAGATGTAACAAACATATCTTCGCAAAGCGGCGAGTAGGCGAAACCTCGCCCCATTGCCAGGTATCAACTCGTTAAACTAGGAAAAGGCCTGGCAGGTAGGGGTTTGGTCAGCGGTCTAAAAATAATTAACCAACAGCGCTTATCTGCTAACGATAACATACAGCTGGCATCAAATAAAGAACCTGTATAAATAGAGGGGTTTTATTGACAACGTAATTTGCATAAATCTGCTTCATATTATGCATGAAGCGCCATATATCGGTAATTTTTGAACCAATTGTTTTTTAATTAAAAGAAATCTCCCCTAATCCCATTCTGCAAACCACATTTTGTTAACATTTGTTGATTTATTGAATTTTTAAAGTTTTAACAAACTTTTGGCACACCAGGTATATATATATATATATATATACCTGGACACGGTATGGCATACGAAAACAAAAAGTTCCAAAGTGTATCAATGGATGGCGCTGTAAGCAGCATACTATGCACATTAAAAGACACTCATGCGCAATTAAATACCGAATCATTGTGTGCTTTTTATGCGATTTTTAGCCCAAGGACTATTGAAAACCGATTTTCCCCATTCAATGTAATACGACCTTGCCGTGGTGGATGGGCTTTCCACAAACAGTACCACAATTGTTGACTGATTTGGAAGTCATTTTTTCCATCAAACAACCGCGACACTCATGCACATTGAAGAGTACGGTTGGTTTACTGTGCAACTCATGCCCAAGCCGTCGTATTTCGATTAAAAATGTCACTTGTAGCCGAATCCACTTTCATTATGCCGCTTACAATGCAATCTATTGATACACTTTGGCACTTTTTGTTTCTTATGCCATACTCTTTCGCCCTTCTTCCAGTATATTCAGTTCAAATTTGAAGTCATTCTAACCAGTGGTTCGTTTCTTACAGCATTTTGAAAGTGGGACTTTAATTATAATCACCCTGCATATATATATATATATATATATATATATATATATATATATATATATATATATATATATAGAGTCTTCCATGGACACAAGTTGATAACACCTAATGTAATATTGCCACATTTCCCAACTGCTCTATCGCAATTACTTTCACCACAAAAGGTATGGTTATAAGAAAAACAGTTAAAATAATAAAATAATTTTAAAAATCAAAAATAATAATAACTACTAAATTTAAATCTTATCTTAAAAGTGTAACCTTTTGGCAATTCCTTGCGCTTGCTTTGACCAGTTCTTAAAGTCAGTTGTCTTTTTGCAAATATTCCCTTCCGGCTTAGTCATGCCCATTGGTTTATGACTAGCAACGATTTTTATCGGGGATTTACAACTCCCTGTAGTTCTGTAGCGTCTCAACTGCTCTTTCGCTTTCCTAAGCTTCTCGTATTTAGATTTTAAAAGCAGTTCTTCCTTCGTTAATTCGGTAGGGGGAGATCCACGTTTCCATTCGAAGTATTTAGAGAGTTTCAGTTCTTCGGAGTCAAACATCCTGAAAACTAGAGACATTAAAACTGCAAAATGACCGATTACATCAAATATACACTGCAAAAAAGACCGAGCGATATTTCTTAATATACGAGTATATAATACAACCCCGAACGAAAATATACAATAACCTCTAACGAGATATCCATGATTCCGAAAAACATTCTTTATCTTTAGAAACCCGCAGAAACCAATGTATATATATTTTTAATTTTAAAGAAGCTTTTATAAATACAACGTTCCTTTTTTTTGCCACCGATTTTAGTAAACGAGTAGTTTTTATATTGTATTAATCAGTTTTCTCAAGACGTAATATCCGTTTGTAGGATGCTATAATTGCTTGATTAAAAATTTTCAGCAGCAAAACTATATTTTTACACGCAAATGTAACAAAATAAAGTATTTCTTTACTATAGCGGTCTCCAGAATTACTATCATGTCAAGGTTGCAGTTATGACTTCGGCAAGATCATCGCAAAACTTATACATGCATCATATATACGCCTATATATAATGTCATATATACTCCAAACGCTCATATATGTGCCATATATGCCATTATATACATATGATTTACGTCTTAAATGTCAAATGTATGTCATATACGTCTTCTATGCATGTCATACATATACAGGGTGGTTAAAATTAAACTGACGGTACTCAAAGGCTCATAGCTCCGGTTCTACTGATCGGATCCGAACGAAACTTCAAATATATGTTATGTAGATCATGAAGTCAAGGTTTTCATAAAAAAAAAAAAAAAAAAAAAAAAAAAAACTTTGAAATTTCGCTACCAGATGGCGCTGTATTGCTGAAACCATATGCAAATGAGTAGCTAATGTAATTTCGCTATAAAAGCGATACGTATTTTTCAAAGAAATCATTCGTCCACAGTGAACATGCCGATGAACAAGAAGGAACGCGCATTGATCAAAAACTTTTTTTATCAGAATGAGAGTAATGTTTGTTTCGGCTCTGAATGCAATTTCCTCCACAATCGTCGACTCCGTCCACTTCCGGTGCAACATAAAGAGGAATGGTTTCTTGAAACTTACGAATCGTGCCTCTAACTTCATTTACGGACATTTTTCATCCGCAGATAAGCACGGAGAGCTGCTGAAGCATTGCTTTCATTCTGATAAAAATGTTTTCCATCAATGTGCGTTCTTTCTTGTTCATCGGCATGTTCACTGCGGACGTATGATTTCTTTCAACCGTACGTTTCGCTTTTATAGCGAACTTACATTAGCTACTCATTTGTATATGGTTTTAGCCATACAGCGCCATCTGGTTTCGAAATTTCAAAATATTTATTTTTTTTTACGAAAACTTTGGCGGGATGATCTATATAACATATATTTGAAGTTTCATTCGGATGCGATCAGTAAAACCGGATCTATGAGCCTTTGAGTACCGTCAGTTTAATTTTAACCACCATGTAGAACTTTTAAAAAAAGCTATTCTTTCATAATCAGGTTCACCTTATTATGAAAGATTAGTGTAGAACAATATGCAACATACTAAAAGCCTTCCTAAAACATTATTTAACTAACAGTGCTCAGCCCATCAAAATTCATTCGACAAAAGCCAAGTTATAAGCATCCGGAACGAAATTCCCATTTATTTGCATTATATATAGTATATAGTCGAGTAGAAGTCTATAAATTAAACAAGTGGATAAGTTTGATCGAAGATCGCACAAAGGATTCCGTTTAATATTTCTTTCAAAACATTTTACCCTTTAATAAATAAATCCAAATGAAAAATTTTAAATTATAATTATCAATACACTATCTAAATAAGAACATAGATGGCAACCAAACAAACAAAACAAGCGTGGCTTAACGCAAATTTAATTTCATTGTTGCAACATTTTCTTTGTGACAAATATTTACATTTGAATTAAAAATAATTTCCTCCTTGTTTATATAACTACTTGCTGAAATACCTAGCGTTATCCGGGATTTTAAAAATGTTTGTGTAAAAAAATCAATTTTTAAATTAAACATGTTGTATAGAGAACTTCAAAATGTTAAAATATGCCAATATTTCCAGAATCGGGTTTTTATCATAATTCAAAATGTTCCTCAAACTCATATGATTTTATATTCATTTGGTGACGTCATATCTACTTGCTTTCTCATTACTCATATTCATACTCTCTTTGTATGATTCTCAAACATTTGAAAAATTCCGTTAAACTTCAATATGACGTCATATTAATTTTCTTTTTAATTCTCTAATTACGTCATATTAACCTGCTTTCTGTATTTACACATATGCATACCCCTTGTATTATTGAGAAATGTTTGAAAATTTCCGTTATATTACCAATATGACACCATGTTAAACTTTTTTTCAATTGGTGAAGCTTTTTATTTCAAATTTTATTTTTCACGTGAAAATCTTTCAATAGAAAATTAATTATTTTACAAAGAATTTTATTGTGGATTTGTAATTGTTGGCAACTGCTATAACGAAAAATATTTAAATTTAATAGGAAAAGGCTGTTAATTTTTTTTATCTCCAAATATTAAAATAATACGATTTTTTCAAATTTTATGATTTTGAGCTTAGTAGTAAGTATTGAGCTATAAGTACACAAAGTTTCAACTCTGTAAGATAAATAGTTTCTGAGAATCGGCTTTGTTACAGACGGACAAGGAAGCGGAAGTAATAGGGTTTCGTGAGATGAACGAAACCCTAAAAAGTTAATCTTTCATAATCAGGTTCAACTTATTATAAAACTTTAAACTATAATTATGTAACTAAGCAACGTAGAACAATATGCAATATACTAAAATCTTCCGTAAAAAATTATCTAACTAACAGTGCTCAGCCCATCAAAATCCATTCAAAAAAAGCCAAATTATAAGCATCCGGAACGAAATTCTTATTTGCATTTTATATATATAGTAGAGTAGAAGTTTATAAATTAAACAAAAGGGAGAGAGGATAGTGCATTATCGGCGCAACTGCGCGATGTTTTTTCTAGGCATAAGCAAGATATAATAGGATAAGATATAATAGACACGCTGTACCCCCAAAATGTCTGAAATAAACAAACAAACAAGTGGGTAAGTGTGATCGAAGATCGCTCAAAGGGTTTCGTTTAAAATTCCTTTCAAAACACTTTATCCTTCCTTTAATAAATCCAAATAAATTTCATTTAACAATCAAAAAAAAAAAATCATGTTTTTTGTTTTTTTTTATAAAGTAAAAATTTACCGGTCTATTTTTTCGTTTTTTCGAATATCTAAACCAGCCCGCTATCGGGCAGAATATAATATCCGACATGCGGACTAAATGCGATATTTAAAAAAAAATAATTTCAAAATTAAACAAATTGTACATCTTCAAAATGTTAAAATATGCTAATATTTCCATAATCGGATTTTTATCACGATTCAATATGTTTCTCAAGCTCATATATTTACTATTCTCTATTACTCATATTGATACTCGCTTTGTATTATTCTCAAACATCTGAAAAATTCGTTAAACTTCCAATAAGACGTCAGATTTTCTTTTTCATTCTCTAATGACGTGATATTAATCTGCTTTGTGTACATACACATACTCATACTCCTTGTATTATTGAGAAATCTTAGACATTTTCCGTTTTATTGCCACTATGACGTCAATCAATTTTATTTCATATTTATCTTTTTTTCAATTGGTGAAACTTTTTATTTCATTTTTATTTTTCACGTGGAAATCGTCTGATAGAAAATTAATTAATGTGGAAAGAATTTCATCGTGGATTTTTAATTTTTGGCATTTGCTATAACGAAAAATGTTTAAATTTAATAGGAAAAGGCTGTTAGAATTTTGGTTTTTAATCTCTATTTATTAAAATAATACGAATTTTTCAAATTTTATATTTTGAGCTCTTTATAGCTGATATTCAGCTAGATACACAAAGTTTCAACTCTGTAAGTTATATAGTTTTTGAGAATGGCTCTGGGACAGACAGACAACGGAGCGGGAGTAATAGGGTTTCGTGAGATGAACGAAACCCGAAAAACGATGTGGTTTTCATACATTTTTTTTTTTTTTTCATATCCCAACAGTAACTGCCAAATAACCTATCATAACGTAAATATTTTTCAGAAATCACCACACAACAGTGAGTTCAGAAATAAAAAAAGAATGAAATTATATTTTACTCTTTTTTATTATAGAATCGTCTAAAGAACAAACCAGGTCACAACATTGAAATTAAATTAAATTTGCATCAACCCGTGCTCTATAAAATACGTACACCATTTGGCGAAATACCCAAATAACAAACTTCCTCCAACAATCCAAATCGTAATTTTAAATGATTTAATTATTGAAATAAATATAACAAACAATACTTGTAATATCATTATATCTAATGAAATAAAAATCGGGGTACATATGTCACAGACGCACAGGGGTATATTTTTGGCAACCAAAATGTCGATTTTATGCCTGGGTAACTCGGCGATTTTGGTAGATTTTGCTTCGTATGGCAACAAAAAGAGCAGATTGCGTGCGTTTCATATTAAATTAAACATTGTGCGTTTTATAATAAATTAATCATTGTGTGTGTTTTATAATAAATGTTTTTTAATATAAAATAAACTGTTTCAAAAAAAATAAAACAAACATGCTGTTTCAGCAAGGTAGGCGTAACAGGTACCCGAAAATGGAGTTTTACCGCCAAAATGATGCAAAATAAAAATCGCACCAACCTTGGTGCGTTGGCGATATCTGTTCCAATATAGGTGTTACTTTGTTACAGGAGACTTGGCGTAACGCAGTTTTAAGAATGTGGGTTTTTGCGCAAAATGTTAGCGACCGATGGAAAATTTTCTAATCTGTTATGGTTTATTTTTGTTATATAGTTTGTATCCCATTAGGTACAGTTGTCGCAGACGTACCGGGGTATATTTTTGGCGTTAAAGGGGAGATTTTATGCCTGGGCAACCCGGCAATTCTGGCGAGATTTTGTCTTGTATGGCAACCCAGTAGAGTATGTGTTTAATATTAAATAAAATATTGAGTGTTTTATAATTATAATAAATTAATCATTGTGTGTGTTTTATAAAAAAATAAACTGTTTCATAATAAAATAAAACAAACATGCTGTTTTGGCAAGCAACGCATAACACCTTAACAGGTACCCGTAAACGGGGTTTTCTCGCTAAAATGGCGCAAAACAAAAATCACGCCAACCCTGGTACGTCTGTGACAGCAGTTCCTTACACTATTAAAGGGCTTATTTATGTATAAACTGAACAAATCCCTTTTCAATGCATGCATTAAATTGTGTAACTATAAAACAAATTGTTTAAGCATTTGATACATTAATAATTATTTCAAAAAGCTATAACAATCAGATGACATTTTAAAAACGTAAACAAAGGTTGCAAGAGAGTGGTTTTGAAAGTTTACTTTTAGCGCCAAATTCAACCTCGCTGTTTTGTTCCTTGCGCCAAGGCTTTTATAACAGAGAAGTATCAGAAAATGTGACCATTTTAACATTATTATATCCCAAGAAAGGCTCTGTCAACAAAATTCTATCATTATAGTTTTTTTTTTTCGAAATAGGAAAATATTTTAATTAGAAATAATTAGATTAGAATAATTTTTTTAAAAAAACGTACTTTCATCATAAATTGATTTAAGTTTTAACATTCAATTTTTATGTCTAGTTTTCTTTTTTTCTATTTGACCTCAGTTAGAATATTTAAAGCGATATTACTATCTCTAAAAACTGTCTATTTAATTCTTAGAAAAAGGAAGGACTAACGTTACATAATATTGAATTAATCTAATACAAAATTATAAATCATCGTTCATTTACTTCGAAAAGAACAAATCCAAAAAAAAAAAAAAAAAATCCAAATCGTCAAGAAGAAATCCAAAAAACTGCGAGACTTCAAAATCAGCGACAGATGACAGATCTGAAAGTGATTGGAGATATTGCCAACATTTTTTTTCTATATATAGCATAAAATTCCGTTTGCCTGATAAATCTGTCTACCAATGATATTCTACCAGTGAAAATGACGTCATATCATATGAAAAAGAAAAAATGTGTTGTATTCAGAGAATTTTAGTATCTTTAATAGATAAAATATATCTCAAGAAAGTTTAAAAACGATTATAAAAAAAAAAAATGACGACATTATCTCAAATGACGGAATGATTACAAATGAATGAATCCATCCACCAATCAGAAGTATGCCATTTTTGCCAGAAAAAATGAAGTCTTATTTAAAATAAAAATTGAATTATAATCATAAGGCTAATTAGTGATTGCATTTAAAAATGTATGTCCTAATCCGCCTAATCTCGGATTGACAGAATGGTTCGGGTGTTGAAAATGACGTTATTCTCGAAAGAAAAGATCGGTTTCAACCTTTAAAGTAAAATATTTTACTATGATTGCGTCAGTATGACGTCATATTCATTAATCTTGATTTCTGCAAATAAAAAACATCGAACCTCCTATTACTTTTTTAAAAAAGATCTTTGGGTATAAGCACTGAGTAAAAAGCATCTGAAATTTACGTCATTTCCACGTAATCAGTGTAAACATTCGATAAAACTCAGACATTTTAAAATGATTGAGGTAAATGATACATTAATCTCGGAAGCACGGTGTAGTTTTGTGGGGAGACTCGTACATTAAAATAATATAATAATTTTTATAGTTCAATGTTTTAATAACACTTATTAATTATCACAAATAAAAAAACATTCCAAGCGATAATATTTTATTCTTTTCTCTTTCGAATAACAACAAAACTTGACAGTTGCCAGATTTCATACCAAAAATGTGTCGATAATTTTAACAGCAAAATAAAAATAAATGAAACAAATTAACGGGAATATGGAGTTAATAAAAATAATATTAAGTTGCTTTAAACTGCATAATCGAGCCACTACAGTTTCGGTTACAGCGCCTAGAATACAGTTTACAGAATACAGAAAGCGCCTAGTTTCGGTGGTGAAAATGACGTCATTCTCAAAAGAAAAGACGAATTTTCATCCATGACGAAAAAAAATTATTTTACTAGGATTGAGTCAATATGTCGTCATACTCATTCAACATATTTTCTGCACGTCCAGAGACTGAACACTCTGTCTGTAATTGGAGGATCTTTGGTTCTTTGGTATGGATTACTTGATAAGAAAATTAGAAGAAGTTGAAATTAATAATGTTCGTGTATATGAAATGTTGGTACTTTTTTGTTATCTGGGCGAAGATCTCGCCAATGACAGCTTTTATTTTTCTACTGTGCAAGTTAGAAACAATGCTTTTATGTTGACATAAAATGTTTTGGTTTAGGGTGTTATTTATTATTATTTTAAATATTATTTTGTATTTAAAATGAAATAAAAGAAAGGCATGCGAAAGATTTATATTTTAAATGAAATGAATTCAATACAAATGATGGCAATGGGAACAGTATTTGGAGATTTATCACCTGCCCCAGGATGACAAGAAAGTACCAATTTTTTTTTTATATTAGCAGAAATTAACATAATCAAGTTTTCTGTGATGGGTACTACTTATTTAGATTGTATATTGGAGCTTAACTGTTGCATGCAAAGGTAACACTTGAAATTGCAAATCTTTTTGCAATCCAAAATTAAATGTAAACATTACTTTTGTATGTAATTTACAGTGCAAATTAACATTTATTAGGGTAGAAATTAAAATTAATTCGGGTGCAAATTACATGTAAATGTTATCTTTACATGTAAATTTGGGTTTCTAAAAGCAAGTGTTACGTTTGCATGTAACAGTAAAATCGTGTTTCTGGGGATTGGCAAGCATTAGCAAGCAAGAGGGGGGAGAAGTGAGAGCCCCCTAGTAAAAATTTGATGAACGAATTTAACCGAATTAAAATTGTGAAAAATACCGAATGAAAAAAAGACTGTATTTATGTGATGAAAAATTTAGTTGTTAATTGTTTTTAATTATTACATTCTTTATTTTTATTTTATTTTTATCTTTTAAATTGTTTAAAATATTTCATTATTGTAGTTTCACAGCCAGTTGGCGTATTTTAATGAGCGCGGTTTGGAGAAACATGAATTCCATTGTTTTTGTAAATCATATACAGTTGTAACACTAAAGTTTATTGTGCAATGTATCGTCTGCACCCGGAAAATGGGAAAATTCTTTAAAAATAATTTATTGATTTATAACTAAGTTCTAAAATCATTATAAAGTTGCATTGTCATAAAAAACACGGGTGTATTCATAATTTTTGCGATTCTACTCTATCCGGAAGTGACTGACAATTCGATTACAAAATTCCGCTCTAACATACAAGAACCAAGTTAAGTTATATAAAAGGGCGCAAGAAAATTCAAGTTTATAGATTTAAAGTTATACGTATCTCTTCTTTTTTTCGTTGCCGTCAATTATTCAAACGGGATTCTTTGCTACCGGAAAAAAAAAATTATATCTACTGGATCTAGTCTTAGAAAAGAGAACACTTTGTGCGGTGAGAATGACATCATGTGTATAACATAACAGACATTTCCTTCAAAAAGCTGAAACACGTGATTAATTAATTAATTTATATATTTATTCGGGATCTTTGTTGCCTTCACAAGGACAACTTTATCTCGAGGAAAGGTTTTAGTGCAAATGACGTTATTTTCTTTAATTCATTTTTTTCGTTCAAACTATAGTGTCCAGAAGTGGCAACTAGAGCAAAAGTGGGCTCTAGAAATCACGCCTCTCACCTACAGAGTAAAGAAGAAAATAGAGGTGAAATGTTTACATTTGGCGTGACGCTAAAAATGCAACCCTAAAATCGGCCCAAACAACTGGCGTCTTGCTTTGAAAACCTCTCCTCCTCCAATGAATCCAGAACTTGTTCTACGTGCAACCTTTCTCCGTCCAATGAAGTCAGCCCTGGTTCCACGTGCTAGTATTATTTGTGTCTAATGATTTAAGCGATAACCGGCTTAATATTGCAAGCCGTTTTAACGGTTTACCGCCTCTCTATTCTTTTTCTTTACTCTGTGCCTCTCACCAGGGGTCGTTTGATTGAGATTCTTGTGGGAAACAATGAGGAATTTCCTTAATCGTGTTTGCAGCCAATTGATTTTGGACAAAAAGTTTTCAGATTCTGCCATTACCTAAGGATTGCTTATTTTGTTTTAAAATAATTTAAACTAACAATTGCAGAATTCTGGCAAAACACGAGTTTCATTTTTATAGATTTTCTTATTATAATAGAATTTTAGAATGATCTACATAAATTTTTAATTGACTTTATGCTAAACCAATAAAATGTAATAAAATGCTTCATTTTTAGCTGATTATGTTAGTTGTGGGTGTTTTTTAGGTAAAATGGGTTATTTTTTGGAAAAGTGTTTTTTTTTTTTCAAATTCTCGCTTAATTGGCTGCCACTTTGTAACAAAGTAATAAAATGAAAAATGCTTACAATTAAAATCTTAGTGGAACAAGCTGTAAAAATTTAGTAATGTTTATTATTTTTTGCATTCTTAATTTTACTATATATAGAGAAAATTTCAAAATGTGGGGTTTTTTAGAGGTCAGCACAATATACAATTTACATAATTAACACGCGTCTTCCGGTGTAGATATAATTCTTTATGTTACAAATATATTTCTCTTAAGTTTAATTTTATGTGACGAAAAAGTTTATTTTATCCAAAATCTGATTGTAGTTTTCACAATTTATGAGAACTGATGCTGATCTCTTTTATATACATATTCTTTTTTTATGAATGATAAAATTTAATGAAAATGTGAATACAAACTATTTAATAATTATTGAAAGAACAAACATAAAATTATGTTTTAATAGGTATTTTCTAAAACAAATGGTATTTAAATAAGGAACTCTTAAAAAATGTTCATTAGGAATTCCTAATTACACATTTTATGATTCTAAATTAATTGCTTCGAAAAGGCATTTTCTTCAAATATGCTGCATTCTCGGATAATTAGTATTGAAGTATGCAAAACAAAAACCGTTAATGCACTGCCTCAATTAAAGCTCCAAATTACATGGTCTATTTCTTATTTTATAGATGTTTAATAAGTGATTAAATAAAAGAATCGTTAAATAAACTTTATGTACTTTACGTTTTTTTAATTTTCATTCAATTTTTATATTTTAGATGATTTTTGGTAACGACATAAACTTATTTTTCAATTAAGCAGGACACAAAGCAGACATTGTTTTACAGGAATTTTTTTCCTATTGTTTGAAACAGTTTTGATGTTATGTCAAAATTAGTATAAATTAAACTGTTCTGAAAACAACAACAACAACAAAAAAAAAAAACAGGGTATATTTATTTTATTTAAAGGGCAACTCAACATTAAGAGATTAAAAATTTAGAAAACATTTTGTTTCGCTTAAAATACTTTTTATACCATTCTTAGACAAAATTTAATCGTTTGAGTAATTAACAATTAACGATTAATTGTTAATTGTAGATTTTACGACATAATGGTTAATAATGTGTTAATCGTTAGTTTTACAACTACGATTAATAAATTGTTAATAGGGAATTTCGCAATTAATGTTTAATCATTTTTTATTGTGCAGCGTGTTATTTTGCAACTACCTGTTACTTATTTTTTTAATTTAATTACACATAGTTAAAAATTCATAATCAATTGTTAATTATTGCACGCATACAAATCATTACATATTTCTATACAAAACATATACACGTTCTAATTGTACGTAAAATACAGATGAGAAGTAATAGACTGGTAATATGTTTTATTTTAAATGGCAGATTGTCTACCTAAATAGAAGTGTGAATTTGGTTTTTCTCTGCACATCCTCTAACTTTCGTAAGATGACAAATTAAAGTCAATTTCCTTTAAAACTGCTAGCACCATCTCGCGTTTAATTTAGTAACAAAAATATTTCATTTACTTAAGTATTTTCATATAGCAACCATAACTCAAAGTAAATCAGGTAGAAGACATTCAACTCATCTTTCTTTCAACCTGCTAGGTCTAACAGCCGGAAACAGATTAATGAAATTTTATTAAAAATGATTTTACATGTTTCTCGAATGGCAATCGGGCCTAAGTTAGTTAGAAGAGGTTCAACTAAGCTTCATTTTATGCTGCTAGCACTGTCTAGCGTGAATAAAAGTAACTAAAGTACTTTAAAATTGTTTTTTGTGTTTCTCTCATCACAATACACAAATTAAAATATTTAAAACAGATTAAACTAAACTATATTTTAAGCTTCTAGCTCCGCCTAGAGTGAAAGAGAGTGACTTAAATGTTTGAAAATAGTGTTTTATGTTTCTTCATACGGCAACAATTCCCAAGTTAAAAATAGTTAGAACCGATTCAACTCAACTTTCTTTTATGATGCTAGTGCCCCTTAACACTAGAACGGCGGGAAAATTTTACCTACTGGAACGGCGGGAAGGAGTCATTTTGACCCCTCGATGAAACTACTGAAATAACAACACTAAAATAATTTTAAATGAAAACATATTCGAAAAAATATGTAATTTACGGTTATTTCATAATCTACATTTAATTTATATTTAATATTACTTGATAATTTATTGAATTTTAAAATACTGTAAATGTAATGCCTACAGGGCAATCCATTGGATCATACTACAACTACTCAAATAACTCATTAATTTGATATAAAAATTGATTGGTTTCACAAATTAAAACTAATGCCACCTAAAATAAAATCAATTTATAAATTAATATTTTTTGCATCAATATTTCATATATATATATATTCAATATTGTCCAATATTTCAAAAACTAACAAATCTGGAATGCTTATTTTTTTAAATACTTGTTATCTATTTGCGGAAAAGTAAAAAAAAAAAAAAAATTCAAAAAATTTCTTCCAACAAAGCAAAAGTAATCAACGGACAAAAGTGCTCAGGGGTCAAAATGACCCCTACCGCCGTTCTAGTGTTAACAGAAATTTGAGGAACTGAAATATTTCAAAATTGTTTTTTGTTTTCTCATGTGGCAGTTGTACCTAAACGAAAATAGGTATTGTTTTCATTCCTTTCCTGAAGGATTTTGCGGGCCCCGAGGCCGCATCCATCGCTGTCGCGATGTCACGTTGTCTACCACAAATTTCGAAATATAATCTTCGCGTTAATCTCAAAATTTTACTCGTCGTTTAATCTCAAAATTTTTGTCACTTAATGTTGCGTTTATCGCTACTTCCATGGTTTTAATTTAATCGTTTCTATTTTGCGCTCCGCGCAGACGATGTTTTTCTGTTGATAAAAAATGGATCTGTCTTAGAATGTTTTATGAATTGTAAATAGAAAATGTAATACGGAATATGATATGTAATATTTGTGATGTGCGCGAAAACGTTGTGTATATTGTGTTCGTGATCGTCAATATATCTGTTTGTGTGTCTACATTGGGTAGATTCAATTATTTTTTGAACAACATGAACATTCATTCTCGAAAAGTCAGACTAATTTAAGATATCTTATCTGCCGAAAGAGGACCGTTTAGGTAAGCCTAACCTATTCTTGTGTTCTAGTTTTATGATATCTTAATTTTGAAATGAATATTGATACTTTAATATCAATATAAATAATATTGAAGATATAATTTTACAGACAGGGACAGATTCAATACTTAATAAGGCAAATTTTTAAAAATCTAAAAAAGTTGTAGTTTGGTAGTTAATATATATAAGCATACGCATTTATTATGACTGTTGCATCAACGCAACACAAGAGGGTATACAGAGTTAAATTGGATACGCATACATCTCTCTCAAATATAATTATCAAAATCCAACAATGCACCGGAAAGGTAAATCTCTTCTTTGCAAGTTTCCAAGGACTCATCAAGGAAACTTGTGAACGGTTGAAATTCCCTTTTAAATGAGGGATGCAAAGCACTTAATAAATCCTAACTGTGTTCAGGTGATTGTATATTTTATTCTTCCTTTTTTTCTTTTGAAACTATGTGGTTGTTTCTTAATTATATCCTGCTTTAACTTGATATATTTGTTTTATATATAGAAGGATGTATCAAACTATAAAAATCATTGTTAAAAAAGTTTGATCAGAGTTTCATATAGTTCTTCGAATTACAGAGTATTATGACTTTGTATAATGAACATACTTATTATATTTTATTGTTCAAAAATTTCAATATTACTATGATTTGAAATTAGACATTTTGTTACCTGAACAAAAAAGTCAATAAGCTCTGATGAAATTACAAACGATAAAAGCCATTATTATAATATTTTGTCACAATTTTGTATGGTTTTTCCTGTTACAAATGTATCATGACTTCATATAATTTTATTATATTATGTTGTTCAAGAATTTCAATATTTTTTTTATTTAAAGTTAGAAAATCTGTTACCTCAATGAAAAAATAAAGCAACTAAAAATGGTAATTATATTTCCATGTTTTATCCATATAAAAATTAAAATTTTATCATTTTTAATTTTATTTTAAATTGTTAAAAAACATTGAGGAAAAAAAATATTCTCCAAACCATTTTATATTCTCAAAGAGAACTAATAGAAATACTCTGTAAAACACATTTTATTCGTCTTTATGAAAGTTTAACTGTTTAAAGAAATTTTCTTTCACATTTCTTGCAGGTGTGTGTATATCAAGGAATAGGAGGAAAAAAAAAGCCTGATATCTGATAAATTGTATCAAAAGTATTTTTGGTTTGTGATTTTTCATGACTCTCTGCAAATTTGTTTAGGCTTATGTAAAATTTTTCATATAGCGTACTTGGTGTGTGCTAATTTCTAAGACAATTTTCGAGATTATCCGCTATTTTCCTCTACAACTAGTCAAAAATCATATTTGGTGACTTGACACTTCTGACTTTTAATTCAATGCTGGCGTTTTCTTTTTTAAAACGTTTGAATTATCTTTTTGGATGTCTGGTCATTAATAGTGTACTGCCTCCAATTTCAGGAATTTTGTGGAGTGCGTCAGAAGTTTTAAGGCCTAGTTTGGAATAATGCCTTAAGATGTATAAAATCTCAACATTCTTATCACCCATTATGCCATCTAAAAATTACAAAATGATTACAGTATGAGTACAGAATATAGAGGGACATATATCCTCTTAAATAACATTTTATGTTCAACAATAGTGTTAAGAAAGTACCAGCTTACAGGATTTCGTATATAAACATTCAAAAAACGAAAATTCTTGTGATACAACCCAATATGTCTTCTATTTAAGCATATATGTCTTCATTAAGCGTATTCTTAAGCATATGTGCATATATGTCTTGTATTTAATCATGAAAAGTAACAATGCATCATGAAGATAAATCTCTTCTTTGCAAATTTCTAAATGAACTATTCAAACACAAACACAAGTTGAAAATATCTTGGACTATTTTAGCTTAATGAAACTCGTTGATACAGAAACCATACAAGTTGAAAATTTTCCCAATTGAGTAAAAATGTGTTCAAGCCGAAACTCGAAATCTGGACTTTTTTAATTTAGCTGCTAATGCTCTACTAATTACATTATACCGGACAAGTCCGGCAGACTTGCCCGGGTCTTGTCCCTGTCTTCCAGATTTGTATTAGGATAGTTTAGTTGGTAAAGAGTTGGCAGCTTAAGCCAAAAAGTCCTGGGCTCGAGTCCCAGCCTAGAAACAATTTCACTCAGTTGAAAAAAAATATAAGTTTTCCGTATTAATCAGTTTAATTGAGTTAAAATAATTCAATAACATTACGTATTCATCGTTTAATATGGGTTTCCATTAACCTAAAATTTAATCTGTTGTGCTGTGTCATTTATTGCACGTAGGATACTAGTGCCTAAATGTTTTCCAAACGAATTTTATCTTGGGACTTGTCAATAATAGCTTAGTTGGTACAGAACTGGCAGCTAAAACCAAAAAGTCCTGAATTCGTGTACGGGTCTGGGCACATTTTCACTCAATTAGAAAAAATTGTATGATTTCTGTATCAATCAACTGGATTGAGATTAACAATTCAATATCATTGCGTATCCATCGTTTAATATGAAGTTCCAGAAATTTTTTTATGATATCTATATCAAACAACTTGATTAAGATTAATAATTCAATATCATTACGTATCCATCTTTTAATATGAAGTTCTAGAAAAATTTGTATGATGTCTGTATCAATCAACTTGATTGAGATTAATAATTCAATATCATTATACGTATCCATCGTTTAATATGAAGTTCCACAAAAATTTGTAGGAATTCTGCATCAATCAACTTGTTTGAGATTAATAATTCAATATCATTACGTATCCATCGTAAATATGAAGTTCCAGAAAAATTTGTATGATTTCTGCATCAATCAACTTGATTGAGATTAATAATTCAATATTATTACGTATCCATCGTTTAATATGAAGTTCCGTTACCTTAGGTTTAATCGGTCTGGGCAGATTCTGACTCAATTAGAAAAAACTGAATGATTTCTGTATCAATCAACTTTATTGAGATTAATAATTCATTATCATTACGTATCAATCGTTTAGTATGAAGTTCCATTACCTTCTTAGGTTTAATCTGTTTAGCTGCCTCATTTATCGCGGACTGGATAGTATTATCTAAAGGTTGTCTGAATGAATTATGTGGTTGGACTTATCTGGATAGTTTAGTTGTTAGAACGCTGGCAACTAAACTCAAAATTTACAGGGTTAGAGTTTCGCCCTGAACTCATTTTCACTCAAATTGGGAAACTGCGTATGATTTCTTCGTCAATCACCTTAATTGAGTTAAAATAATTCAATATCATTGGTTAATATGAAGTTGCATCACCTGATATTTAGTCTGTTGAGCTGCGTAATTTATTGCAGATCAGATACTGATGCCTAAAAATTGTCTGAGTGAATTTTGTCTGCCGTTCTTCTCTGAGATAGTTTATTTGGTAGATAGAGCCTTGTCCGCTAAAGCCAAAATGTCCTGAGTTTGAGTTAGGGTCTGGATTCGTTTTCTGTCAGAGGGAAAAAATTTAACTTGATGATAACATCCCTCTTTTAATCATCAATACCTTCGCTCACCTCGTGAATGGTTGTTACCTTCTTTTAAATGTAAAATGAAAAGTATTTAATAAATAATAACTGTATCTGGATGGCTAGATATTCTATCCATTGTTCTTTAGAAATATGCTGTTCTTTAAATACCGTCTTCCTTCGGAAAGTTTATAAAACATTCAAAACATTCTGAAACAATATTTGTCCTAAGTTATGTTTCATTATGAATCCTCGATATACGTAACGGGTTTCAATTTGGAGAGAATCCCTCTGAAATCTACTCTGTATAAAACAGTAAACAACTCAGAGGTTAATAATAGTAACGCTGTGAAATTTTACATTTAGGTTAATTGAAAGCATTAGAATATGTACGTGTGTCCATTGTTGGAGCTCTCTATTGAAAATTTTAAAATCTTCAGTTCATTTTATTATGATGATAGCATACTAAGAGTAATTTTAAAATTTCAGTTGAAGCTTGTACGTTATTTTCATTCAACTGGTACCAGATTCACTTTTCTACTTTTAATTATAGCATTACTAACAGATTTTGTTTTCGGGATTGTTTATAGTTAATATTTTAAATATTTAATGCAGTAAGACATTCAGATGATGTTGACACAAATGATTAAATCATACATATTTTCACATACATGGCGTTCCCACTCGATCCATTTTTTGAAAACCATTTTTACTTATTCATCATACGTAGTATAGGGTAAATCTTGTAATCATTTTGAAAATCGAAAAAAAAAAAATTTGACGGATTTACACGCATCAGACACTGGAGATTCCGAAAATCATATTTTTGGAAGTAAAAAAAATGCCGTCCGTCTGTCTGTGTGTCTGTAAACGCTCTAACTCCCGAACAAATTGAGATAGAGACTTGAAATTTGGTGTGTATTTAGTATGCAATAATGGGAAGAAGCTTATTGAATTTCAGTACCAGCGATTATCCGGAGCTATTTTTGGGGACTTTCGAAATATTCGTTCTGATAAAAGGTATATACAAATTTTCGAAATTGTTTATTTTAAGGAGTGAACATAAAAGAAAATTAAAAAACGTAAATTTTGCATAAAGAATGAAGTCGATAATATAATGAGTTGCCGAGATATTTGTAATCCTATTTTCCACACTCTTCGATATTTCATGACCCTGTATTTCATTCAAATTTCAATTCAGAGATATATTTTAATTAGTAAAGAGACGCTTAATCCGACGCAGTTAACTGTTAGTTAATAGGATTATCATTTTTAGAGTTAGGATGTTTCTCTTACGCAATTTAGTAATGGAGCATTTAAAGTTTATGACGGCATCAGGCCACGATTTTATTCGAATTGCAATGCATTTTATAAATAGTTTACACACGTATTATTTTCATATTTTATATCATGAATACCCATGATGGGTAAGTATTACGGTGGCCCCCAACGACTAGTTTTAGTATTGAACAATAATGATTAAAGATGTTTGAGGTAATGTGTATAAAAACGTGGAATCATGAAGAAAATGTTTGAAATCCTAAAATATTGTCAGAGAACTAGACATTGGTGTTAAAACTATTTCCTACATTCATTCAAAACTGTTGTTGAGTTTTTCCATACAAAAATCTTATTTTTCTTGCATATTTGGAAGAAACCTACCCCGAAGTTAATTTCTATTGTAACTGTTGTAAAAATCAACAACGAAAATTATTCTCAGGATTTAATGGTATACAAAAAATAAACCAGGCGGTCCCATGCACATTATTTTATAAACTACATTAGTATTTTCTAAAAAAAAAAAATGATATTTTTTCTTGTTGCATTAAAAATAAATCTTGATCGCATCACAGTCGTATTTCTCTAATAATGAAAGGAATAATGCATCTGAATATCCCTCTTTTTTTCTCTCTCTCTCATCTCAATCAGTCATCAAAATAGAACAATGCACCGTGAAAATAAATATTTCGCAAGTTCCTAATAAACTTCTCAAACACAAACACACAAGTTGAAAATAACTTCTCTCCTTTAATCATCAGTCTCTTCGCTCATCAAAGAATCTCGTGAATGATTGGAATTTTCTTTTAAAATGCGATATGCAGAATGCTTAATAAATAATAACTGTGTTCAGATGATTGAATATTTTTTTCTCTGTAGAAAGTATGCGATTGTTTCTTAATTATTTCTTTTACTTGTTTAATGAGTTTTCTTTTGTTTTCTTTTAAATCTTCAAACAATCTATGATGTCATTTTTAAAGAATTGTTTATTGAAAAAAATAATATTATAATGAATACTTAATATAAAGTACATGATTTCAATTTGAGTAGAACTCCATTTCTAGTTAGCAACTCAGAAGTTAATAGTAGAAACACAGTGAAAAATTATATTTAAGATAATTGAAAGTTGTAGAATTTGTGTGTGCCCACTCGCGACCTACGTTATACACGGCCGGTGCATGACGTTTAAAACGTCACACTGAGTGGATGATTTTTACACGGTGATTGGTCCAAAACGGGGAGCGCGCCGCTTTGCACCAATCACCGTGTAAAAATAATCCACTCCATGTGACGTTTTAAATGTCATGCACCGGCCGTTTATAACATAGGTTGCGGCCCACTTTAGGGCTCTCTATTGAAAAATGTAATGTCTATGTTCATTTTAATAAGAAGATAGCAAACTAACATTAATTTTAAAGTGCCAGTTAAGAAAATGTGCGTTATTTCCAATCAACTGATATCAGTTTCAATTTTCTATTATTAATTATATCGCAGTTAATAGCAGTATTAACATACAGGGTGTTTTTTTTTAAACTGACACTATTCAGAGCCGTCTGTAGCTCGTTCTAATAACTGGATTGACACAAAATTTTGTGAATGGACTAAGAAAACCATGGGAAAAAAGATTCCAACAAAAAAAAATTTGTTCCAATCACCGCCGATAGGGGGAAATTTGGCTCTGTACATTGAAAAAAAACCCATCAGAAACAGACAAAATTAATAATTTGGATAAAATGCCACGTTTTATTCATCATTTACACTTTCCCTTTCGTTGATCGCAGTTGAAACATCCATTATCACTTTTTCTGCCACCGGTTTACGTCCTCTGCCTGACCGAACAGCTAGCGAATTTCTCTTCGAATTTCAGAATCATTGCTTTCAATACATTAACGGATAAAGGTCCTTTGCGCAGTTTATTGCGGGTTCTAAGTAAACGAAGAGCGGCTGGTGCATTGTACTGGTTACAATATAAGAACTTCACAAGTAACGCGCGCTGCGGTAACGTGAGATTCATTTTCAACCTGAGCTGAAATTGTTTCTCGGTGTTTTTCGCATGCATTTATAACTTAAACTATTGGCGCTACTGTCGCTTGCGTAAGTAAAAATTTGCATTTTCATTTTTTGACCGTATTTTATGCTAATTCACAGTTGCATAAATGACCACAGCGCCACATTCCCCCCTATCGGTGGTGATTGGAACTTTTTTTTTTGTTGTTGTTGAATCTTTTTTCCCATGGTTTTCTTAGTCCATTCACAAAATTTTGTGTCAATCCAGTTATTAGAACGAGCTACAGACGGCTCTGAACAGTGTCAGTTTAAAAGAAAAAACACCCTGTATAATGTTTGATGTACATTTGTTTTTAGTTACTATCTTAAATACTTTATGTAGCAAGACACTCAAGTAATATTCACACAAATGTTTAAATCATGTTTCATGTATTATCATGCTTAGTCTCACTCTTAGGAATTACTTAGGCTGTACTTAGGCTATTAATTAGAGTTTCGTATCATGCTTAGGAATTACTGGTATACAAAAAACGGACCAGCGGGATCCTTGCACATTATTTTATAAAATGTATTAACATTTTCTCATATAAGTTATTAATGTTCTTTCTTGGTGTACTAAAAATGATATTTTTATCACATCCAGGACTTTACAAATTTGATAAAATCTGGTAGCCAGTAAAATTTCTAGTCGCCAGTAAAATATATATATATATATATATTTACATTCACTCCCCCCACCCTCCTCGCCATTGTATTTCAAAAACACAAAAGTTTTCTATGAATTAAAAGATATAAAAAAAAAGCAGAGTTTTAGAATTATTAGTTACATAGTTTAGAACAGTACGTAATTATACTAACATAAAAACTAAGAACACACTAACATTTAACACATATAAAACAAGTTTCCTAATGAAACTTAACAAAATTATATCTCTGAAAAAATTAAAATACTGTAAAGGCTGAATTAATAGGCAGGTTCGGAAAATGATGATTGCCGAATGCTTCAAATGTCTGGATAGTTGAGTACTACAAAATCTATATCTGATGAGGGGGGAGGTTGATGAAATAGTGAAACAGGAAAAAATTTTTTTGCTTATTTTCCGATCGAAATCAATCACATAATTCTTATTTTATTATTTTAAAACTTATATTTGTTGAGCTTATTTTTGCCAACTTCGAAATAAAAGTTACAAATGTTTCTTGCTTGAATATAATTTCCACGTTTATTTCTTAATATTTTGGAACTTTGCAACATATATAATGAAACATCTTATGAGAATTTTAAGTTAAGATTGTGATTAAGATTGGTAACAGATGCTGTTCTTGACAGAAAATGTAAGCAAATATAATTGTAAAAAAATAAGCTTTTTTATATACATAAACCAGCTCGAATAATAAAAAATTTTATGTGCTTGTAAAATAAAACCATATATGAGAAATATCAAAACTAAATAACTCAAAAGCTATTATGTAAAACATGTAGTATTTCTAAAATAAAACCATTCACGCTCGTATTACGTAATCTAAATTATCCGACTGGGGTGGGGGGAGGAGGTTTATTTGGATCAAACAATGTATGGTGAAAATTGGAGGATAAATAAATAATAATAAATTTATAAATAAAAAATTACCCTTCTGAAGTGCAATGAATGATTTGTTCTGGTTCATTTGGTTTTGATTGTTTGACCCCGTTTTGTTCCTTATTATAACTTTTATGAATTCCAGATGATTTATTTAATTTTTTTTTAAAAGAAAGAACATATATTTTTTGTTTTTTAAACTCCTTAATAAATAATACTTCTCCATACTGCAGTAATATAACATAAAAAAAAAAAAAAAAAAAAAAAAAAAAAAAAAGACGATTCAAATGCAAAAAGATTCTAAGGTTTCATGGTGTGAGGCAGCGCAAGAGATTTTATTAGCGAAATAAATTGTTACCAAACATAAAAAAGATACTTAATATTTTTTTCGTTTTTTTAAAAGCAGTCAGTCTCTGCAAACACGTAGTATCTTCAATCTTTCACGTCATATAGACTAGACCGAGGCTAACGAAAAAGAAAGGCTACCGCGGTGCTTTACGCGTATCTTTTTTTACAGACCGCCGGAGTCACGTGATGCTCGAATGCACCAATGAAGGTGTACGAAAAGAGCATCACGTCATTCTAGCGGTCTGTAAAAAAAGATAACTGGAATGCACCGCGGTAGCCTGTCTTTTTCGTTAGCCTCGACTAGACAATCGTCTACAAACCAGAGTGACACCTACGTTTTGTGCAATGTTTTCGGTGCGCAGATAATAAAAGCGCCATGCATTTTACGCGAGGGAGAAATATTTAAAAAGATACATATTATTTAATTTTATTAAAATTAGTTATTCTTCACATTTTAATTAAGTTTTATAGATTTACTTCAAATGAATTACTTATAATCATTTAACTTTCATATTATTATTCTTTAAAATGAAAGTGATGGGTTAATTAGTTTCAAAAATACAAATTTTGTTTTTTTAGTTTTGTCTAAAATACAAATATCTGATTTGAAACAAAAAAAAGACCTTGGAAATTTTGTAGCATTGTATTCAATTTTAGATTCCGTCACAGAGGATAGATTATCACGATTTTTTACCTTTTTATTGAAAGTCCCCAACTCTTCCCACATTCTAATCGCGTGGTATGCTATAACGGAAAAGAAAGACGTTTTCTGTGCATGAGATGGGAAATAAATGCCTTTTAAACTTGGCTCTTCTATAAAAAGTACGATAGAAGAGAAAAATCACAATTTTTTGCGGACGAGTAAGGGTCCTAAATATATATATATAGGAACATACATATGTTCGTGTGTATGTTCCTATATATGAATACCGAACTATGTTAGTATATATATGTACACACACATATATATATATATATATTTATTTATTTATTTATTTATTTATTTATTTATAGAATAAATAAAACAAATAAAAAGCCAGAATTAAAAACTTGATCGCCAGATAGTAAAATCTGGTCACCATTGGCGACCGCATTTGTTAAGCCCTGATCACATCACAATCGTATATCTCTAGTTTATGTCCCTCTCTCTTATCTAATCAGTCATCAAAATAGAACATTGCACCATGAAAATAAATCTTTTGCAGTTTCCTAATGAACTACGCAAACACAAACACACAAGTTGAAAATAACTCTCCTTCAATCATCAGACTCTTCACTCTCAAAGAACCTCGTGAATGATTGGAATTTTCTTTTAAATGAGAGATGCAAAATGCTTAATAAATAATAACTGTGTTCAGATGATTGGATATTTTTTTTCCTCTATTGAAAGTATGCGGTTGTTTCTTAATTATTTCTTTTACTTGTTTAATGAGTTTTATTTTCCCCCTTTTTTTTAATTTTCAGATAAACTATAAAAATTATTGTTAAGGAATTTTTGTCAGTTATAGATAACATGCTTATTAATTTTCTAAAAAAGTTCGTAAAATTTATTTAAAACCATGCGTAAAATATGTTATATACAGGGTGGTTATAATATAAGTATCTCAATTCGGCGGTGTCTGTGGCTTGAAGGAATAATCCGAATGAAACCAAAATCGGTACACTTATCATTCGAGAAGGGGGAAGATAAATGGAACAAAAAAATTAATTCCAATAACTGCCGATAGATGGCGTTTTTTAGCATGAAATATAATGTGAAATACACGAACAAAGAAATAAGGCCTAAAAACTCATGGAATACCTAATTTATTGGGAAATGTCACAGTGAATGTGGTTACGCTTTCGCATGACGGCACCGATCAAGTTCAGGTTCCACATGGTCATTGTGTTCCAGGACACAATCCAGTTGGTGCAAGACGTGCTCATCTGCGGAATGTAACGCATCAGGAGTGATGTTTCGCACATGTTGTGATATACGATCTTTTATGACATTGGGTTTTGCGACATTTCCAGGGTACACCTCGACGTTTGCACCGACAGGTCTCGTAGCGCCATCTATTGGCGATTACTGCAACTATTTTTTTATTGTTCCATTCTTCTTCCCCCTTTTCGAATAGTAAGTGTGCCGATTTTGGTTCCATTTGGGTTATTCTTTCAAGCTACAGACAGCTGCAAATAGAGATACTTATATTATAACCACCCGGTACATATTCATTTTCAAGGGGATATTCCTTAACTGAAATGTCGCTTTTACAGTGCTATATGATATCAGTTTGGGACTAGTGTCTACTCTATTATTCTTCAGGTGTGAATATTATGTTCGTACGTTCATATGCTGAAGTGCTTGATATTTTCAAAATATTAAACAATATCTCAGGTATGTTGCAAGATAAACTGTTATTACATGCGCATATAATACAGTACTATGTGTACTACGTCTGTCTATGTATGTGACAAACATATTGTGAACGCTCTATCTCAAGAACTAATGTATGGAATATCATAATACTTCAGATTCAGTTAGACGTTTACATAAGTTGTTGCTGATTAGGTTTAATTGTAATTCATCCAACATTTGATGCTACTATGCTACATTTTTCACTATTTCCACACTATCTCTATCTCAAGTACTAATTCACGGATTTTCATCAAAATTCAGATTCAGCTAGACGTTGACATAAGTTGTTGCTTATTAGGTTTTGGTGTAAATCGCACAACAGCTAGCACTACGCTGCATTTTTTAAGGATTTACACGATTTTAGCGATAGTGATATCTCAAGAACTAATGCACGGAATTTCATAAAATTTCATATTCTGTTAGACCTTGACATAAGTCAGTGCTGATTAGGTTTTCGGGTAAATCATATCACAGTTCGTGTAAATCATATTACAGATGCAATATTTTTTATTATTTTCGCGATTGCTATATCTCGAAAACTAATGCACGGAATTTAAGAAACTTCATATTCTGTTACACTATAACATAAATGGATTCTTATTAGGCTTGGGTGCATACTGCCCAAAAAGTGTCGCTTTTATGCTCTCTGGGTTGGGAATTTTGATTGTAAACTGTCTAAGAGAGTCGGTGACGAAATTCAACGATTTGTTTGAAAAATGCGATGCTTATATCATCTTTTTAAATGTCCACAGTTCAACGAACCTATACCTGTAGAATCCTCATGATGGACATAGATTATCATATAATTTTGGCACTGTGATGGCGAATTTTGAAGTATTAACATGAATGAGATAGAAGAAAGTTTTGGGATTGCCACATCCGACTAGTTTCCGTGGATGAAAATGCATGTTTTTTTTTAGAAGAATGTCATTTTCAAATCATTCCACGTTTCTAAGATTACACTGTTAAAAATTTGCAGCAAACTGTCCAGTCATCCGACCGTTTTTATAGAAAACGGTTAGATAACCGAAATTTAACTATAGTCTGCCCATAATATGGGCAATACTATGGTCAAAATAGAGTTATATTGCGGTTATCTAACAGTTTTCTATAAAAACGGTCGAATGACTGGACAGTTTGCTGCAAATTTTTAACAGTGTAGTACACCATTTGCCACAATCATTTTAAAATGTTTGGGTTTTATTTAATTTTTATTATATTTACGTGTAAAGAACGTAATTTTCAAAAACGTTTAATTCCGAGAATACTAAAGATGTTTCAATAAATAGTAGGTAACTCCTCTACTGTTTATTGAAAGTTCAGAATGCGTGCAGAAATACGGTGAATATGACATAATATCAACACAGTCATAGTCACTATATTCCATTTCCATAGATTAAAATTGCCCTTTTTTTTTAGAATGGTATCATTATCACCACTGAAACCATTCCGCCATTAGAGCATCATGTAACACAATCATTTTAAAATGTTTGAGTTTTATGAATGGCAATATATTTTTCCTTTTAAATATGATATCATTTGCGCAAGTGGAAACATGCTGCTAATTTGGTGATTTGTGAGCAGGCAAATTGAAATTTATGTTTTACGCTCTGCCCCCAGTGTTCTTAGTGCGCCACCTCCAGATTTGTTTGTTTGCATGTCTCTGTATCGATCTACCAGTCTGTCAGTCTCTCTCTATATCAATATGTCTGATCTCTATCTGTCTATCTATCGATCTGTCTGTATGTCTCTGTAGCTGTCTGTGCTCTCTTTCGTATGTCTGTCATTCCTTCATTCATTAATATTCATATATATTTATTCCTTCATTGACTTTCATTCATTCAAAGATTTTCAGTCATTCATTCATTGGCATTCACTCACTCCTTTTTTGAAATTTATATACATTCATTTTCATTCAATTACTTACATTCATCATTCATTCAAAATTATACAACAAACTGAGAATTAAAGTGTTTCATAGATTCGAATCATATATTCGAATTCATATATTGGTCGTTTAATAAAATCATTTCATTAGTATTTTATATATATAGGGTAGATATTTGTCTAAGTCAGAAATAAGGAAAATTGTAAACTTAAAACAAATACCCACCTTGCACAACAGAAAATTTCCCGAGTGAATGTTATTAAATGGGAAATTTCCTTAGGCAGTTCCTCCACTGTTTACAATTTCTATTAAATACGCAGAGAAATTAACCTGAATAATACTTTGAATAAGTCCGATTAAACGTAAGTATTGTTTGAAAATCCTGAAACAATTTTCTTAATTCGGATGCGGTTTTGTTTAAAGATTGATTCATTTGCTAAACAGCATTACGGCTGACCTCAAAGATTATTCTATGAGGAATTAACTTTTAAGTAACCAGAACAAATTTCTCGAATTTCGAACTGAATTATTAATTAAAATAGTATTTGACTTAAATGTTTGGTTTATTTGAAGAAATAAGTTCGGAGTGACTAATTTGGAATATAAATTGAAAATTCGGGGAAATAAACTTCAGTTAAGCTAAAAATTAAATTTGCGTTCGAGAAAAGCTTTTTCAAAAAAAATAATAATAATGTATTATATTTTATACAGATATATCTGAAATGATGCATTCTAAAAAGAAAGACAAATAAGTCTTAATCTGCGAAAATATAATAACCACGAACGAAAATGTACAATAACCACTGTCGAGTTACCCACGATTCGAAAAAGCGTTCTTTATCTTTGGAAAGCTCAGATAGCAGCATATTTTCGTGATTTAAAGAAGCATTTATAAAAACAAAGTTTCTTTTGCTGCCACCGATTTTCGGAAATGTTCTCGAGTGGTTTTTATACTGTATTAATCAGGTTTCTGAAACCGGAATATCGGTTTATAGGATGCTTTCAATACTCAGTTAAACATTTTGGGCTGTATAACTGAATTTACACATGCAAGAGTAACAAGATCAGGGTTGGCAAGTTTCTTCCAAAGTGGAAAAAATCCATGACGGCTCGGTCTACAGGCACAGGTAGATTTCGAAGACGCAGACCGTGGGGCGCCTGTTTATTGGGAATTGCAGGGGAAATGACCCTTATGCCATGATGCGGCAGCCGGAGCCGCCCACGTCGAAACCTAACTTGTTTGCAGGCGGAGCGGTCAGGGATTTTTTTTTTTTAAATTTATTTTTGCTATAAGGGTTGGTCCTACAAAAAACTTGTCAATATAAAAGTTTTAGATAATGTTAAGATAATTTATAATAAATTTAAGCGGATTTGATATCTTGTGAATTGACCAAGTTATGATTTTTTTTATTACAAAAAAAATCTCATTTTCGGTTAAACGGAGACTTAAAAAACAACAACAAAAAAACAAAAAAAAAAAAAAAAAACTCTACGAATTTCGAATACCACTTTATTAAAAAATGAAGAAAATTTACTACATTCTAAAAAAAAAAAATCGATTGATTGATTTTATGAGTGGTTTAAAATCGACCGCGAATTTAAAATCTGAGAAATACGCAAATTTTTATGTTCAATATGGATTTCAAGAAAATATCTTTTTTTGAAATAGTAAACATTCATATATAATATTGTTTAATGAAAAGGGAAGCACCGCTGAAAAAAAAATTGATATAAGTAATTAATTGTATTTGTATTTCTATCCGGGTCACAGGGATGGCAGTATAAAAACTGAAAGAAAAATCGTAATATGAAAAGAGCCTTTAGAAAACATTTTTTTTTTGAAATAATGAATATAAATATTTTTAAAAAGTGAAAGGTACTTGTGGTATAAATAATATTATTTGATGTAGATGAAGGTGTAGTTATATATTATTAAATAGTTATGAAGTTCTTTATTTAAGATATTGCGTTGTATTCGCTAGACCCCTTAACGTTCTTTTTCGGTCAAAGCAGTGGTAAAAAAAAAAAAAAAAAGGAATATTCTTACTTGCATGGTGTCTGCTGTACACAAAAGGAAGAGGAGCCTTGTTAACGATATTAACAAAAATCTTTATTCATATTTTCTTGAAGAGAAAAAGAGGCCTTCATCCGTTGGTCCCTTTTTTTTTTATTTTAATGAAAACTTTGGCCGATAAAGATAATCTTTTCCACTCGAAGAATTGACTTTTCAAATTAAAATGCAGCATCAATCCAAATTTTAAAGATGAGAATTTCAATTAAAACTTTTGCACGCCATCAGAAAATAAATTCAGACAGGGGAGAACATCGTCGTAGAATTTCGCCGGACGCCGCATCCGTAGGCTGCAGGCAGGCAGGCAGGCAGGCCTGAGCCCGCGATCTTTTTGAAACGAAAATTACATCATGACAGTTCATCAACAAAACAGATTCTGATTTAAAATTAACGAAATTTTTAATTTATAGTAAGAAACGGGGACACCATAAGTATCCGGACGACAAGATTAAAATCTATTAGAGAATTTAAAAAATTAGACAATATCTTAATTAACAAATCCGAACAATTCATTTAAAAACATTTATTTCAATTTGTGCCAACAATTGGAAAGTAACCACGCCTCCAAAAGATGAGCCTCCCTTTACTTGAGCTCCTATAATAGGAGCCTTACCCTTTACAGCTATCTGATGCGTACGTCACAAGAGGGGGAAAGACGGCGCTTCGATGACGTCATCACAATACGAGTAGATGGCAGAGAGAAAGCATCGGAAGAGAGCGAAGGAAAACGCCGATTAAAGCCCGATGCAAAACACTCACGTAAAAATAAATACGGAATTGAATCCAAATAATATTGACGTGAAAGGCCGAAAGAAATAAAAATATAACATGATTTAAACATTGTGAGATTTCATATCACAATACCCCCATTTACCGATTAAAATTTTGGCAGAACAAGTGATGTAAAAGGTAAAATGAAATAAAAACCTTTTACAGAAAGGGGATGACAAAATTTTTGCACACCAAACACAGAGAAAAAAAAATTAAAATATTAAAGTAAAGCCAAACGTTAAACTGCTGCAATTAAAATTAATAGTGGTGACCAAACTGGAAGGGAGAAGAAAAAGAAATACATCAAAAGTATACATAGTATATTCAATAGTATACATATAAAAATGCCAAATCTTCTTTTTTTATGGCAATTTCTTCTAGTCTGATCTCATCAAATTCATCATCAAAATACTTAAATACAAATGCTAAACAAACATCAGAATTAGCATATATAAAATGAGCTCATTATCAAATATTTAAACTGGTACCATTAAAAATAGAAGTTGCACTTTACAAGCAACAAAGATCAACATACCTTCAGTATTTGATCAACCGCCTAGGACTTACAATAGAGCATTTATTTTCACTTACTCTAAATAAAAATTGGCCATACTTAAAAATATCTTTAGTACAATTTTCATAATACCATATTCAATTTGTTTTTGTAATTTTATTTCATTTAGTACTAAATACGTAATTGACTTGAAATAACCAGCTGTACTCTACATGAACAAGTAGCCAAATCGTGCACTAAATGACCACTCACACTTAAAACACAGATAGTTATGGTAGTTGCAACTATATATATATATATATATATATATATAAGAGAGACATGTCTAAATAAATTAGGTGTTTTAATGCTGAAACATATACACTTACCACTTTTCTCATTACAACTGAAAATATGTGTTGCAAAAGTAATATCAACAAACACCAATATAAATATTTCTCTGAAAATACTGGACTATTTACTCAGTAAGAATTTTCAAAATATATACCATTCATTAAAATACGAGACATCACTTAATACCATTTTAAATATGTATAAAGATAAACTCATAGATAAATCATGGTTTTTATGAATCAGTGGGTATTTGGTTGGGTGGGTGGGGATCCCCGGAAAAAATTTAACCTTTAGTCTTCATTAAAAAAGACAAGTTAAAAAAATGACACTTTCATGGGAAGAAAATAAAAACACAGTGCACCTTTTGTAATGGCCATAATTATCATCCAGAAATACACATATATATTGTTATTGAGAATAGAAATTGGCTATTGTAAAATGCTAATTTGAATCTACATAACTCACATAAGTGCTAATAATGCTAGCCATAGAAACTATTAGCAGTCGTGCAAATTAAGCAAAATCAAAATATAAATATACATTTGTTATAATTCACAAAAATACACTAATAGCTCTGGTACACAACCATCAGCAAATTATCAGTAAATCAAACAAATGTAAAATAAAACAATCAAATCTACAAAAGAGACAATAGCGATCTCCAAAACCATTGGCAATTGTGTACACTTGATAATACTATAGAAGCTATATAACTATTGCTGTAAAGAAAAAAAATTATGACAGATGAGGGATGCGTATTGTTCAGCCACAATGAGATGTGATAGTTATAGTTAATAAATCAGTTTTTAATAACCACACAGTACATCTCCTTTAAATGCATTATCTGCTAGTAAAAAATGTTTGCAGAATAACTTTTGCAGATTTATGGCACACTGGTGGACACGATGGCACTCAAATCACAGCAATTTGGCCATAATCACTTATGATGACGCACCATAATTTTTAAGAAATGACGACACAATTGGGAAATTTTAGCACTGAAGCACTATGACACACTTCTTTTTCTCTTTTTGTAGATACACTTAGTGACTTGAGGAACACTAGATTCACCATCACATAACGCTTAAGACACAATAGGGAAATTTATCGACATAATCAGGAACAGAAGAAAGTCACATAGAAATTTGAGACGACAAAATTGATGAATTCAAAAAGAGCACTTTTTCTTTAAATTTCTTAGTAAATTTTGAAGATTCACCATGGAACACTTCTATATATTAAAAGGCGCTGTTAAATAGTACTAAGAACTGTGCTTTTCTTTTCTTTTTATATAATCTTGTATATAAATTAACTTGGAACTTAAAATCTTCAAATTTCTTCATTAATAATAATAATTCTTCAGAATTCAATTATTTATTTCTTGTATAAAAATATGAGGCATATGACAAAATAATATTTAGAGACTTTGGGTATATTCACAAATGAAAACATAAAGGCACAATATAATATTTGAAAAATGGGAAATTTGCCCAATAAAATAAATTGATCTTGAGAATTCCTGTATCAAAATAGCAACTCTTGAAATCACAGGTAAACATAAGAAAATGCATCATACAAAATCACTATTGAAAGTAACTTTTTTTTTAATAATATTTCATAATAAATAAGAATTTTCTTGATTTTGAAAATATAAAGCAAAAATAGCAACACTGATTTTTAGGAGTAGATATGTCAACCAATCCATTTCGTAAGGATAATGCACAACTCACCAAAAGAAAAGGCCAACTAACAATACTTCTTAATCAGGTCAAGAAACAGTTATTAATTGAGAAAAATATTTAAGATTATTGTAAATCTTATTTTAGCTTTCAACACAAACATCAAAGATATTGAAGCGAATCCGACATTGTAAGGATAGTATACACATACATGACATGACTCTTCTTCAATAGTTACTTTAAAGTTGAAAATGAAGCATAAGTTTTAAAGTTATTGTTCTAAAACAGTTATTTAGGCAGGTAAGTGTAGTATAATTATTTTTCACTGTAAAACAAGGAAAATATTAGAGAAGTGGTTAGCACAAATGGACACAACTCATCAGTGAATGGCCAACTTCATCAGGTAAGGAACTGTTGAAAATGAAGCATAGAAATTTATTTATTTATTTTTTATATAGATGATGTAGAAGAATTTCTTGAATATAACTGTAACAGGAATGAAGTAGCCCTATGCCTACTTCTTCTCAAGAGTAGAAAAAAATAATGTTGCTTTCATTCCTTTTCTGAGAGCAACATGAGAATGCTGGTTGATGAAAACTGTCACAGCCTGCACATATAGTGAAGTGAAAAGGTCTAATTCCACAATTACAACTTGCCATAGGAATATTTTTAAACAAAATGAAGCAACATGAATTTACTTGTATGGTGTCTGCTGTACACAAAAGGAAGAGGAGCCTTGTTAACGATATTAACAAAAATCTTTATTCATATTTTCTTGAAGAGAAAAAGAGGCCTTCATCCGTTGGTCACTTTTTTTTTTATTTTAATGAAAACTTTGGCCGATAAAGATAATCTTTTCCACTCGAAGAATTGACTTTTCAAATTAAAATGCAGCATCAATCCAAATTTTAAAGATGAGAATTTCAATTAAAACTTTTGCACGCCATCAGAAATAAATTCAGACAGGGGAGAACATCGTCGTAGAATTTCGCCGGACGCCGCATCCGTAGGCTGCAGGCAGGCAGGCAGGCCTGAGCCTGCGATCTTTTTGAAACGAAAATTACATCATGACAGTTCATCAACAAAACAGATTCTGATTTAAAATTAACGAAATTTTTAATTTATAGTAAGAAACGGGGACACCATAAGTATCCGGACGACAAGATTTAAATCTATTAGAGAATTTTAAAAATTAGACAATATCTTAATTAACAAATCCGAACAATTCATTTAAAAACATTTATTTCAATTTGTGCCAACAATCGGAAAGTAACCACGCCCCCAAAAGATGAGCCTCCCTTTACTTGAGCTCCTATAATAGGAGCCTTACCCTTTACAGCTACCTGATGCGTACGTCACAAGAGGGGGAAAGACGGCGCTTCGATGACGTCATCACAATACGAGTAGATGGCAGAGAGAAAGCATCGGAAGAGAGCGAAGGAAAACGCCGATTAAAGCCCGATGCAAAACACTCACGTAAAAATAAATACGGAATTGAATCCAAATAATATTGACGTGAAAGGCCGAAAGAAATAAAAATATAACATGATTTAAACATTGTGAGATTTCATATCACAGTACTTTTGAAAACAGAAAAGGATTCACTGTAAGTAGTTATTTTTTTTTTCATTTTTCCTTTTTTTTCTTGTATTTCCATACAGGCAACGATGATATTAGTTTAAACCTTTTCGTTACAAGCGTGACGCATAAAGTGTTCAGAATCTTTGATTATTCCTACCAGAAAAAAATTTATTGAAAATTTTGCCTTATTTAATCAAACCATTCTATAATTTAACTAGGCAAAAATTTCAATTTAAAAACTGGTGGATAAAAAATAAAAAATTCTGTAAAGGATGCGTTTTGCAAAAACGTTAAAATTGTACAAAAAAGATGAAAATATATAAAGACGACCTTCCGAAAATAGTTTTTTGAAATAGTATATATAAATACTTTTTTAAACAAAATACACTGCTACAACCGGGAAGGTATCATGAAAGCGAACGGATTTTCCTTCTTATTTTCTTTTTCTTTGTTAAGAAACTAGGCAATTGCAATTTTAAAAAGCAGAAGAAAACGGAACGTTTACTATGCCTATGATTGAAAATTTTTGAATTCCCTGGACATTCAAAGAAGCGATCACCGGAACAATGACAACTCGCTCATTAACGTTCGATGAGGGTTTGCAATTGATATCACAGCTAATCGTGAAAAATGAAAAAGAAGAATCGCAGGTGCATTCGGACTTGTCTTCGGCCACCTTTATCTAAATATGCGGCCTCTACGTGCGATCGATTTTCCTAGCCAGCAGCAACAAGCAAATGAACACACACACACACACACACACACACATATATATATATATATATATATATAGAGAGAGAGAGAGAGAGAGAGAGAGAGAGAGAGAGAAATTTATTTTAATAATAAAAATTTAGACTAGCAGACGGACTCACAGCTTACTTATTGAGAGACAGATGAAACATATCTAACAATCTCCGTCCAAAAACAGGTTATCCCGTTTTAACTCTCATAAGTCAATATATATGCACTGTAAAATTCAAAAAATCCTGAAAAAAAAACGGAAATTATACTGGCAATCCAGACGCCAGTATTATTTCCTTATTTTAACAGAAAAAAAATTCCGTATATCCCAGGAAATTTTCCGTGATTTCTAAAATATCCGTTTTTAAAATTCCGTTTTATAACAGATATCTTCTGTATTTTTTTAGGAATTTTTATGCCGTTAAAATAAATTTTATAGGACAAAAAAAAGAAAAAAAACGTCTCAAGAATTTTTTTTTTTTTTTAAGGGATAGATACACTTCAGCTTTTTATTTCTTTCATTTACTGAGCGAATGTTCCATAAATAACCAACATTTGCCACAAAGACAACTGAACCCGAAATCTTCCGTTTACTAAACTGGTGGTTTCGACCATTACGCTACGACTAGATATGCCGCTTGCTTAAATGTTGTTATTTTAGATGATTTGAATGATGCAAAAACTTGAAGGTTTTATAGTTAGATGGATTTTTTTAGAGTTCCAATGTTTTTAATTTTTTTTTTCACAATTTTCAATATTTTGCTTTATTATTTGATGATTTATAACATATAATTTTTAACTTATTATGTATTATATGCGTGAAACATTGTATTAATATTAATGATTGCTTCTTTTTGCAATAGTATATATACTTTTTAAAATTATTTGTCTGATGATCTATTTATCAATTCCAACAAAACAATAACTATACGTATTTATCACATGCTATTAAATTAAATTTTCTTTATCTCTTATTTTAAAAACTTATGTAAATAAACTATTTTATAGTAAACTAAATTATTATATTTGAGTTTTGCTGACCGCTTTTGTGTACGGTTCTGTTAAACTGAATAATTTTAAAAATATTAAAAAAATAGATTTTTAGAGAAAATTTTGAAATTATTGACTTTGGGATAGGTAAGTTTAAATCTAGACTTAGTAATTTAGTTTAGTTTATAAAATTGTAAACTAACGAAATAAATTATAAACTTTATAAATTATAAACTTTATTTTTATAAAAGTAAAGAAAAAAAATATTAATTATTTCTTATAAATTTAAAGAAAAATTGAGAACTTTGTGAAATTAAAATTTATAAAATAATAATCTTTAGTTTAATTCACAAATTTATAAGACAAATCAGTTTAGTTTAATACCTGCATACCGATAACCTGTAAAGATATTATTTTATGAAATATTAAAAATATTAAAAGAAAAAAAAAACAGATTTTTAGAGAAAATTTTGAAATTAATGACCTTTGGAAAGGCAAGTTCAAATTTGGACTTATTAATTTAGCCTAAATTAATTTAGTTTAATTTATAAAATTAGAAACTAACGAAATAAATTATAAACTTTATAAAACTATAAACTTCATTTTTATAACAGTAAAATATATATATATATATATATATATATATATATTATTTTTATAATTGTAAAGAAATTATAAATTTTATAATTATTTTTATATTTTAAATTATAATTTATAAAATAATAAAGTTTAGTTTAATTCACAAATTTATAAGACAAATCAGTTTAGTTTAGTACCAATATACATACCAATAATTTGCAAATATTTTATGAAACCTTTAATAACCTAATATTGCCTCACGTTAATAAAATTAAAGTAAAATTTTAAAAACTTAGTGAAAAAATTCATAATTTGAAGCACTATAAAGAAGCAAAACGTAGATTTTTAAAAATATTTTCCTGTAATTTATAAAAATAAAATAAATTTCTAACGATTTCACTGAAAAATAAAAATATCACTATTATTTTCACAAAAAAATACCGTCCAAACACGGCCCCGGTTGGAATGAGCTCCAGGATTGGCCCGAGTCTAATGACAGAAAATAGGCCCACGGGTAGGACCGGTCCAGGCTCTGGATCCTAGAAGAACTTTAGTAAATACAACAATCTGAATTCGCATTACAAACAATTCGATTTTTGTACGCAAACCTCTAAACGTCATTTACGGAAATTGGAAATTCGGAAATTATTTTGAAAGAAATACGGAAAAAATCCATTAAATTTACGGAAAACTTTCTGCATATTTACAGATTTGAAAACTCCTTTACGGAACTAATGTCATTTACGGAAATTGTACTGTTGTTTAGGAAAAATGAAACTTCTCCGTAAAATTTTACGGAATATCTCTTGTATTTTCACGGATTTTTTTTTTTTACAGTACGGCGATGAATATAATGGGGACTTCTCAGCCTTCACTGTTCTAGATTTGCCTGCAATTGTGGCTATAAATCGTGAATACTGTTATAAATTGAAAACGTAACTAAAAGTTCACATTGGGGGAGAAAGATTGAAAACGGATTGTTTTACCAATGTCGACATATTGTCTGCGAACTTGAAAAATAAAACAAAACGCGAAATACAAAATAAAAAGATAGAAAATTTGTAGTCATTCACAGATAAGTTTATTGGAAAAAAAGAAAAAATATATTATATTTTGGCAAAAGATAGAAATCGGATTGTTTTTATAAATGTAAAAAAATTGCCTGTAAATTTTGAAAATTGGAAAAACGCAATTTATGAAATAAAAAAAAAAAGATTTTATCAAATAGTCAAAAATTTGTAACTTTTCGCACCAATGTTATCAAAAAGAGAACAAATATTACTTATTGTATTATGGTAAAAGATTGAAATCAGATTGTTTTTACGAATACCGAACGATTAATAGTCGGCGAACTTGGGAAAGGTTGATTGAAAAGAAGACAAAATTTACAATATTTGGATATGAATTCTGATTGTTTTTCTGCATATCATAAAATAGCCGGCGAAGTTGAAAAAATAGAATTGACTGATTGATTAATTGGAGGCACTACGATCTTCTTTTGAAATTCACAATTATAAAGAAAAAGTAGGTTAAAAAATCCATAAAATCGGAAAATTACAGGAACCAATTCTGAATAACGTGTTTTGAAAAGATGACAAAGTGCAAACTTTATTTTAGGTAGTATAATGCATATTTCTGATATGAAAGTTAAATGGTATAAATATATTATGGAAATATGTAATATTAAAAAACCAAATATCGATATTTATAACTGCTTGGGACATGCAAACAGAAAAATACTTTTTGAATTAGATGAAACTTTTATCTTATAAATAACAATGAAATTAAATATCTAAATTGATATCCGATTAAGCAAAAGAGAGGGCCTGATTTTCATCCAAGTCCTTCCTTTCTATAGTGTCACAAATACATATCATTTTCTATGCTTTAGAATATAGATATTAATATATAAATATATATTTATGTAAATATATATTTTTGTTGTTAATCTTAAACTAACCAAAAAGTGCAAAATATTGATTATGATAAATACAATGTTAATATATATATTTAAAATATCAACTTCACAAAGATTTCATACCGAATTTGCGGACTGCTAAAATCGAGGGCCCAAGAGCCGTGGAAGTGTTAGCCCATACTTTGATATAGGCCGAGTGGAAAGGGACTTACCCCTTTTCTAATCATGAAATAAAAAGTTATTTTTGTCAAAAACTTCTGATTTAAAAGGAATAACAGTACTTTATCAGTTACTTAAAAATGCAAATAAAAGATTATCCATCCAGATATCGTTGATAAGTACTCAGTTTTATCACTTGATGCAATAGTTTTAGTTAACAATACTTCAATGCAACAGTATAAAATGTTTTTCTTTGTGTGTCTGAATGAAAATGTTACAGCTTTGTAATTAAATTCTGGTGCTTTAGTAAGTTTTGTTTTACGTGTAGCCTATGTCCTATAAAAAGTGAATGCAATTATGTTTCGACCGGAGTATAAAAACTTCATTTCTTTCGACAGTGATACAGATCTACAAATAATTAAATTATATTATGATATTTTTATTAAGTCTTTTCGTTTTGATGATGCAAGTCGTAAGCGCGTGAAGGATATTTTAGAATCTCGTAAAGAACTTACAGCAGTTAAAGCTAGAGAGAAATTTGAAATTTACCAGTGTGTTTACTTGTTTCAGTATGGCTTGCAAGATACGTACATGTCTCTGCGAAAGTTTTATAACTCGACTCAAAAGTACACGAAAATTATTCAAAGAATGTTATCCAAAACTAAAATCAGGTTCTTTTGCATGGAAATATCATCGTTCCTGTCAGCAATAGGTATTTGTGAAGTCATCAACACCATTATTGTTCAGTTTGGATTTTTAGATAATGTTCGAACGGAAGTTAAACTATTCCTTATGGCTAATAATGAGAGATGGAAAGATCTATGTGGATATATAGTGAGCTGCATTAATTCGAAGTATGTCAAAATAGAACTTAAACTTGTCTTTCTTCAGGATAACAGAAGAAAACAATTTTCAGATGAAGTTGAACTGATTATACAGAAAGCCCATTTTGTGGTGATGAGTAAATTTCTTTCAGAATTTTCCGCATCTAAACGTTCTGAAAGAAAGTTACAGGTAAGAGTTTTTTTTTTTAAATTCAGTATCTAAAAACTTTAAGAGTTTTATGTTGTAAATGAATAAATATCACTGTATTTAATTAGAGAATTAAATAAAATAATGGTTTAAACGAAGTCTACAAGACACTAATTAGAGTACAATTCAATGATAAACTAGTAAATCTGCAGATCAGGAGCTTCAACGTCAGTTCTAAAAGTCATTGTTTTTTAATCTCACTTTTCATATTATTTAGCATCTTACAGTCCGCAATTTAGTTTTTTTAATTTTACGTACATATTTACAGACATATAAAATACTTCGGAGGTTTCAGAAATTAGAAGCGTTAAATGAAACACGATTTATGCAATGATATTCTGAAATTCTTATTAATTTCTATTCGTGTAACTTTTTAGATTAAAAAAAAAAACTGGTATTAAAATAAATGCGTTATTTATGTCAATAGAATACAAAAATAATTTATTTTGATAATAAAATATTGCAGCAAAATAGTGCGAGTTTCTTGAATTTTATTATTTTGATATTCTTTGAAATACGGTTGGTAAGCAACTAATAAACTAAAGAGTGAAGTAAAAAGAAATTCATTTTAAAATTTGTAAAAAAATATGAAAATAAAATGTTTTATATTTCTCGAACTGATGCAAACAATTTTCCAATAATTTAAACAATTAATTTCTAAATTCTAATGAATGTATCAGCAAATTTTCAAAGCTATTGGATATATTTAAAACCTCCATATCGAAAATTTAGAATTAATAATTTTACGTTTAAATCCATTATTGAAATATGCGATTTTCATTTCAGTTAAAAATGAAATTTGAAAATCGTATGCATTCCCATAGGAAAGCATTATGACTTAAAAAGAAATGTTCTATATTTTTCGAACGAATGAACCAAATGTAACTAAAAACTATACAGCTAATTCCGGGTACTTCAACAACATACCCAGAAAAAATCAACCTAATAAGACGATTTTTATGGCAGTTATCGAGGAACAGACAGACAGACAGACAAACAGACAGATAAACAGACGGAAACAACAAACTTTTCGGGTCTCCACAGTGATCCTCAATTGATGTTTCGGCAAATATTAGGAAGATTAAATAACTGCGTTTACCAATTTCTTTCAAATTAAGGGACCAACTCAGACCAACAGATAGCATGCTATCCACAAATTGAGTACCTTGGGCCGATGTTTGCGGGTTCAAAACTATCGCGTTCTGGGGGGTGATTGAGCAAATTTTTCAGTGTTTCAGGAACAGGAACGCTAATTTGGTCACTACAGTCCTCTCTGCAGGTACCCTTCCAGTAGAAATATTCTAAAAACTGTTCGATGTTTAGCAAAATCTCATCCCATTCCTTCAAATTAAATGAAATTAATTTACTTATTAATTTATTCATTAACAGTATACATAATATAAAGTGCGTGTTTTAATATATATTCGTAGATCGGTGGATTAGTAAAAATCTATTACCGTTGTCCTGTCATCAAGGCTGTCCGTTAGATGGCTGTTGACTTTCTCTCCAACATGGTTTATTAGTGAGAAATTGCAGATTCAGGAATTGACCGGAGTGGCTCAGTGGTTAGAGCGACAGCCCGAAACGCTGTGGACCCAGGTTCGATTCCTGGCTCTGGCTAATTTTTCACTCCATGTTGGATTATTCTATTTATTGTATGCATGTCTGTATTATAATAATTGTATATCTTTATAATATAAGAGTATTTAAACATTGTCCATTTTATCTGTTTTTGTAAAACCATAAAATTTAGTAAGGATACACGGCGGGTAATAGAGCAAAGTAAACTAAAAATACTTAATGTGTTTATACGGGTTTCTTTCTTTCTATCTATCTGTTTTGTACTGTAAAATATATTGAATAAGTTCGTTAATCAAGAAAATTATGCAATTCCTTCGTAAATAACGGAAATCTGAAAATTCGAATACCGTTATTGTCAATGGGGCTGTATTTTATGTTCAATGTTAATGCATGTTAAAATTCTTCGAGTAGTTTTTTTTTTTTTTTTTTTTTTTTTTTTTTTTTGTTAGGTGAAGCATTAAAAGTTTTTGATAACATCCATTGAATAGTTTGGGTTCGATTCCCGTTTGAACGTCGAAAATATATTATTGCCTATGGGCGATTTTTAAACTATGATTACAACGAATTTTTAAAATTATTTTTAATTAATCACATTATATCTATTCAATTACGTTTGATAAATCAAATTAAAAATTTTCCCACAAATTATCTTTCTCGCCAAAATAGCGAACTTAGAAGCAGTAAGTCTATGTTGTTTAATTTGCAGTAAATATAATGTACACTGTTAAAAATAAATCCTTAAATTCACGGTAAAACTACTGGCAGCAAAGTAGCCGGACTTTTTCCGTTCCGTTAGTAGATTTTCCGTTTTGAAAGATAAAAGAAGGACAATCTCCGTTTGCAGAAGCGGTAACTTTCCGTTAACGCTCTCAGAAATCACGGATATATTCCTCGTAGCACTGACAGGAAAGGGAATTTTCCGTTATAGATAAACTCGGCTAAAAAAATATTTTACTTCTGACTTGGTGCTGCCATCTGTGGACTATTACGGGAGTTTTTACTATGTGATATACGTCAAGAATATATTCTGGTCGAACTGGGTTTTAAACCAGGGGTGACAGTGACTCGAGTCCAGTGTCTTGCCGGTTTGACCAGTGGGCACTTGCTAGAATAGCAGTTTGAAAGGATCATATGGAAATTCTCAAAATGGCGGCTTAGAACTGACATAATTTGGGGTTTAGAAGCTTGGTAATTTTGAAGTTAATTGCGGGGAGATTTCGTTATGAGATGATGTTGATGTTTTAAAATTGTAATATTAATTCAGGATAAAAACATGAATTATATATATTCTTAATTTGATTGTTAGATGTAAAATATAAATATTATATTTGAATTAAATTCGATAAAAAATGTTTGCTTGTTTAAGAAAAGCGATTTTTTTTTCAACTATTATATATTTTTTTAAATGGTGTTGTTCTCTTAGAATATATTTTCAGTGCGAGTGTTTTTTATTACTTTAAATATTAAATTGCGAATAATTTTAAAGGAATGAGAAAAATATTATTATTTTCTTTTTTTTTGAAAGCGTTATTTTTGTATGTTGCTTTTTTGAGTAAAATCGATTTTTTTTTCACTTAATTTAACTATTATATATATTTTTTAATCTGCTTGTTTAGAATATATTTTAAGTGCGATTATTTTCTTATAACTTTAAAAAATAAATTGTAAATAATTTTAAAAGAATGGGAAAATTGTTATTTTTTAATTCGAAAGTACTATTTTTTTTTAATAAACTCAAAATTTTAATGTATTAAATTTTTAGTTTTTCTGTGCAACAACATGTCAGTTTTTTAAACATTGAAAATAAATATGCAGCAGATGAGATAACGGAATATCTCCGCTGGCCCCTTTCCTCTCCGTCCGTTCCGTTGTTTTCAGGAAATATGAGAATATTTTCTGTTTTTTAACGGAAAATACCCCTTTGTAGAAAAAAATGTCTTTTTCTGTGAAATTCAGGAAAAAAATAACCGTGAATTTCAGATTTTTTTTAACAGTGTAGTTACAATCCGGAAAAAAAAAAAAAAAAAAAAAAAAAAAAAAAAAAAGAGAGAGAGAGAGAGAGAGAACACCCCACACATTTTAATCGCTAAACTGTCTCAGAGAAAAACGAAAAGAGCACTTTTATTAGGAATTATGTCCTCTTTCAATTCATGCCAAAAGAATAAGCTTAGGGAGGGGGTTATACAGACATTGTACTAAATATTGGAAATTTCAATACCAACACCTACTTTTGACATCATATGTAGATTTTTTTGGAAAATGTTACCTTGGGATACCAAATAAAAGTCATTCAGTGAAGGAGTTTAAAATTTATGCAGCTGTAAAGATTTCAACTCGTAATGTTAAATTCCCATTTAGTAGTTGCAAAACAAATTGCAATGCGTGTGTTTATTAAACATAACTCAAATATTTTTATAAGTTTCTAATTTAATTATAATTCATAAATGGTTCATAATTTAAACATTATGAAATTTATATTTGAAAAAAAAAAAAAAAAAAAAGATTTGTGACCTATTAAATTTTTAACAAAAATTGCTTTCTAGAAGATTTAAATATGCGATTCGAAAATTACAGCTCATTCCGCCAAATAGATTTTTAGCTATACTTAAAAAAACTACACGTACAACAGTTTGTTTTGCAACTGTTTAAAATGAATTTAATATAGGAATTGAAAAGTTTAAAGCTGCATAACTCCTAAACTGCTTCACAGAATGACTTCCCGTTTGGTATCCTAAAATAAAATTTTCTAAAAAATCCAAATATGGTGTCAAAATTAGGTTCGTATAGAAAATTTCAGTCTTTGGTTCAATTGTAGTATAAAGATGACTCCATAAGCTAAATGTTAAACATAAAGTGGAAATAAAAATTTACATGAATTTTAACATATTAAATGTTTAAAAAAAATCACTTTCTTGAAACTTTAAATATGCGATTCGAAAAGTACAGGTCATTCCACCAAGTAATTTTTGAGATATACTTAAAAAAAAACTACAGGTATTGCAGTTTGTTTTGCAACTGTTGAAAATTAATTTAATATTAGGAATTGAAAAGTTTAAAGCTGCATAACTCCTAAACTGTTTCACAGAATGACTTCCCGTTTGGTATCCTAAAATAAAAGTTTCTAAAAAAAAAAAGAAATATGATGTCAAAATTAGGATCTTATAGCAAATTTCTGTCTTTGGCTCAATTGTAGTATAAAGATGACTCTCTAAGCTAAATTTTAAACATAAATTGGAAAATAAAATTATATGAATTTTAACGTATTAAATCTTTAACAAAAATCGCTTTCTAGAAGATTTAAATATGCGATTCGAAAAGTATAGGTCATTTCACCAAATAATTTTTGAGATGTACTTAAAAAAAAAACTACAGGTATTGCAATTTGTTTTGCAACTGTTGAAAATGAATTTAATATTAGGAATTGAAAAGTTTAAAGCTGCATAACTCCTAAACTGCTTCACAGAATGACTTCCCGTTTGGTATCCTAAAATAAAAGTTTCTAAAAAATCCAAATATGATGTCAAAATTAGGTTCGTATAGCAAATTTCAGTCTTTGGTTCAATTGTAGTATAAAGATGACTTCCTAAGCTTAATTTTAAACATAAATTGAAAAAAAAAATCACATGAATTTTAACGTATTAAATGTTTAACAAAAATCGCTTTCTAGAAGCTTTAAATATGCGATTCGAAAAATACAGGTTTTTCCACCAAATACTTTTTGAGATATACTTAAAAAAACTACAGGTATTGCAGTTTGTTTTGAAACTGTTGAAAATGAATTTAATAAAGTTTACAGCTGCATAACCCTAAACTGATTCACGGAATAACTTCCCGTTAGGTATCCTTAATTAAACGTTTCTATTTAATCCAAATATGATCTCAAAATTAGGTTTGCATATAAAATTTCAGTCTTTGGTGCAGTTGTAGTATAACGATGCCCCTCTAAACTAATTTTAAACATTAATTGCAAACAAACAACAACAACAAAAACAACAACAAAAAAAAAGAACAAAAAAAAACCATTATTTTTAACCTATTAAATTAAAAAAGAAAATAGCTTTCTAGAAGCTCTAAATATGCGATTTGAACATTACAGCTCATTCCGCCACGTAGTTTTTGAGTTATACTCAAAAAAAAAAAAAAAAAAAAAAAAAAAAAAAAAAAAAAAAAAAAAAAAAAAACTACAGATATTGCAGATAGTTTTGCAATAGTTGAAAATGTATTTAATATTAGGAACTGAAAAGTTTACAGCTGTATAACTCGTAAACTTCTTCACAAAATGACTTCCCGTTTGGTATTCTTAAGCAAAAGTTTCTAAAATATCCAAATATGATGTCAAAATTAGGTTCGCATAGCAAATTTATGTATTTGGTGCAATTGTAGTATAAAGATGACAACTTAAGCTAAATTTTAAACATTAATTGCAAACAAACAAACAAACAAAAATGTAATTCCCAATTAAATGGTGATTCTATTTTTCTCTGCAACAATTTGGCGATAAAAATGAATGGTGTTTTTTTTTTTCTTTGGACGATAATATCTTATAAATTAAAATAATCCACTTTTTCGACTGAGTCAAAAGGATTTTATTTCTCAAAAGAGCTTCAAAATAATGATTGTTTTAATCATATTTTCTTTCATTAACAAACCCTATTATTTTTTTTCACAGAGTATTCGTTTGAATTTAATCCTTTCAGAAACGATTTTTTTTTTGTGGAGAAATTTTACTTTATGCTTAAAAAGTTAAAAGTAGTTATCCAAATCACAAACGGTAAGGTTTGCTGAAATTTAAAGAATATGTCATTTACAGAAATCTCAAGAAAATACTTTTTTACGAACTACGTCATATGACAATAGTCTAAAGAAGAATTTTTGAAGACATTTGGGAAATATTACATAACAACATAATTAAATAGACTTAATAACTTTCCCGTGATTTTTTTTTTATTTTTTGTCATCTATCTCTCTATTTATAAATCTATTTTTGTGATCACGATAATGCCCAAAACACTGAGCCCTTTCGTACCTAATTGGGACATTTTTCAAAACTTTTATGAGTTAACCAAGTATCTAGCTCTTATTGTTAGTTTACAATGACACAACAATTAATTCCGTGAACACATGGGCTGATAAGTTCCCGGTCTAATAAAGAAAACACAACTTTTTAACATAACTTTATAACTTTATAACTTTATTAAATCACATAACTTTAATAATAAATAATAATAATTTAATAATAATAATAAAATTTAATAATAATAATTTAAAAAATAAATATTAATAATAATTTTATAATAAATAACATAATTTTATAACGAAAAAGCTCCAAACAGTGCTTAGAATCATCGACTCGTTGTTGTTTTTAATCAAAAGTCAACACGCACGACACCCATTTTGACAGCAGCTTTTTCATAGACAAATGTTCATTCAAAATAAAACCTACACGTTCCTTGGATATCTTCAGAGTCTGAGCTATAGAGTCCTGCAACTTCACTTTACGGTTCCCCAAATCGATTTTGGGGTCTTTTTTTATGTTTTCCAGAGTAACCACCTATTTTGTGTGCTGCATCACTGGTGCCCTTACGACCACGTTTAAATTCAGGAAGCCAGTCAATAATGGTTGATTTACCTCGTGCAGTGTCCGGATAACGCTTATCAGGCCAAACTTTTGTTTGAACAGTGTTTTTTCCCATGAAATAACAATTCTTGAAATTCTTGTTTATCCATTTTTTTGTTAATCAACAAAGTCGTTCAACTAAAACAAATCTAACGTTTTGTCCACAAGGTGAATTGTCATGACATTTTTTCTGCTACCTTATAAACAGTGTTGCCAATCTGAAATTTGCGTTTTACCCTCCGACTTCGATAAAAATACCCGAAAAATACCCTCAAGCTTAGAAGTAGTAGCGCCATCTAGTGATATGAAATGTAACTGCTTGACTTAGGGTACTCACCCTAAACGCTTTAATTTTTTTATTCTTTCACTGAGCTTTTCTAATCCCCCTCCTTTTTCTTTTTTTTTTGTAAAAATACAAAAAATATTGAATAAAAAATAATAATAGGTAGAAATATATATCTTAAAGGAAAATTTAATGAGAAAAAACAAATTATTATTTTGCAGAGAGCAATTATAAATATAACAAACACTAAATGCACTAAACAATATTTATGTAATATAACACTAAAATAACTCCCTATTATATAGCATTAAATTTACATTAAAAAACATAAGCAATTTAAAACTCACAATATTTTATCCAGATCTCCATTTAGGAAGTGGGGGGGGGGGGGGAGTCGTATCTCTTTTTTGTCCTTAGCAGGAGGCAGTCACATTATATTGCAAACAATTTTTCTATTTAAAGCCAGTTTTCGAACTCAAATACATACACTTTCACAATCGCATTTTCATTCGTAAATGCATCAAATTTACATTAATATTCATAAATGTATAAAATTTGCAAATTCTTGCCAGATACTAAGAAATCGAACAGCGTTTCCCGTTTTCTTATAAATACAAAGAATCTTTCAGAAAATGTTGTAATGTTTGTGTTTTAGCAGATTTTTGGTACTCAACAAGCACGCAAAGGTCGTCATGAGGGAGCAATCAGCTATAATTCAAGTGGCACCATATATAAAAATGTGAAATAGGTTGTTCGATTATTTGACACATAAAACAGTTCGCCAAAAAAAAATTATCCCCACTCAACACCGCGAAATTTCCCGATACATTCATGAACCGATTTTTTTAATTAAATGTATGCAATTAGCAGACATGATTATTAAATTGATTTGAAATCGAAGAACTCTTTTCATTATTCGATAAATGTTTTATATCTTGCGTTGTAAATTATTGATATCTCATGACGACTTTTTTAAGGTTGTCGCATCCGAAATTTTGATTCATATAACGCCAAGTTTGAGAGTATTTTCTGAAAGATTCTCTGCTTTTATTGAAAAATGAAAAACAATATTTGTTTTTATAGTTTCAGAATTAAAAATATCTTCAAATTAGTTGCGTTCATGAATAAAAATAAATTCAGGAATATATTAGAAAATAGCCAGTTTGGATTTGAAAACAACCTTAAGGCGGTTTGTAAAAAATGTTTTCCCTTACCAACAACGCGAAACTATCTTAATATTTACGGATCTAGTTTTAAAAATAAAAGCATGACATTTTCAAGCGACCGAAGAAAAATTCTGTTTCAGCAGATATAATTGCATCAGTGTTCATTCTATCAGAACTATAAAAGGTTTACATTTAAGACAGAAATCAGCTATACACAGGTTCCGTTTTGACAAGTTTTACTGTGTTTTAATCTCGAGTAAATCCACCCGAACCCGAAAATAGCAATTAAAACTCAGTTCTCTGGCATGTTGATATGAGATAAGCGTGGAATGGATGGATCTTTCTTTCGTCCTACTTGAAAAATAAATTTTCTAGGAAGAAAAATAAACTTCAAATAAGGCCGAAAAACTAATCATTTCACTTCCCCCACCTCTATACCATAAGCGGGAAAACTAGAAAAATCATAAAGTTTGAAAAGCTTTTAGAGTTTCCAGATGTGACAAATGATCTTTCTATTGTAAGAGCAACGTTCAAGCAACAATTAACAGTGTCTTAAAAAGGATCTGTATTTAATCACATAGGGTGAAATGAGGTAAAAAGAAAAATCACCTCATCCAACTCCCTTTAAGGTTGCCCAGACAAAGACACCCTACCCTGCTAAGACCATTTCCTTCCTTCAATCTTCATTTATCACTATCACTTTCACGTTTACGAAACTGATTGCCACTGATAGTCAGAAAAATACAACAAACGACATAAAAGTAAATTATGTCAAATTCAAAAATACCCTCAAGCACGGTGTTCGAAAATACCCTCAAAAATACCCGCGAGACATCAAAATACCCGCAATTCGGGTAATTACCCACAGATTGGCAACACTGCTTATAAAGGTTAGTATTTACTAAAAAAAAACATCGGTTCGGTGATTACAACGCCATCTGTGTGCAGACCGGGAACTTATCAGCCGATGTGTTACATTATGGTCTACCTGGTTTAGAAAAGTAGCGATTATTTTAAATTTAAAGAAAAAAATCATATGTTTAATCATATGTCTGTGGCAAGCACCCTTAATTATCTAATGCCGATTTTTGTTGTTCTATCCTTACAAAAAATAATTGTACAATAATATTGGTTAAGAAATAGCTAAATTGTTTGTAGAAACTGAGTCAGGCTTGGCCCAATTTTATTGATTTTATTGCACAGGCCGGGCGCTAGCAAATTTCGGTCCGAGCAGACATTTACTGTATTGGTCATTATCATATGTTTAATCATATGTTTCTAGCGAGCAACCCTAATTATCTAATACAGAGTTTTGGTTTTCTATCCTTCCGAAAAATAATTCTAGAATAATATTGATTAAGAAATAGCGGAATTGTTTGTAGAAACTGAGTCAGGCTGGGCCCAATTTTATTGATTTTTGAACGGGCCGGGCAACAAAAAATTTCGACCCGAGCAGACTTTTACTGTATTGGTCCTTATCTTGCTGCCTGATAGAAAAATCCTTGGTTGATAAGATTTCCTGAATTTTTTTCTGTCCTGCCTGATTGGAATAACATAAAAGGTGAAAACATCCCGCATAGCATGCACAGTCACAGTGACGTCATTGTGACGTCACTGTGAGTCACGTGCGTCACGTCACATCTGTGACCAAAATGACACCACTTTGTAACGTCACACTGTGATCAAAATGTGAACGTCTTGAAGATCTAAAGAAAACTTAAAATAAACTTTAGAACATCTTATGGCATGAAGAAAATTACTTTTTGACAGCTTTAAAAATTTTTGTGACGTTGCAATGACGTCACTGCAAGTCACATAAGTCACGTAAAACCTATGACCAAAATGCCAATACTCTGTGACTTCACGGTGTGATCGGAGGGAGAATTTGGAAAAAAAACTCATAAAATATAGAATTGAATTATGTCATGTACCTAAATCATTAATAAAAACATTGTCACACATTATTTAAATATATTGTATTTCCAAAATAAAATAATAAATAAATATTTGTCTACATACATGAGGCAGATATTTTTTTACAATTTTTATTGCCATTTTCATGAAATTTAACAAAATATACTATATAATACACAGGTAAAAATCCTTAAATAGAAATTTAGTAACGTAGGAAAGTTTTGGCGGAAAGTAATTCAGAAATAGATCTCCCATTCTAATAAAACTGTTAGTGATTTAGAGATTTGTTAGCATTTTAAATACAAACATTTAATTTTTTTTCCTACCACCGCATAGAACTCATTTGATAATTTTGTGATACTAAAAATATTTTTAAAATCTCCAATCTCTTATTATTTTGAGGGGCCACTCAACCCAATCATCAGATTTCTGTTTAAAAAGTGAGGACACCATTTTTGCGAGTTCGACATCGGGGGTGCTCGGGGTGACCGTCGAACGCGTTCAAGATTTTTCTTGTACTGAATACTTAAGGTGGTTCTCAACTGACCTGCTCCACAACGCGAAGCTTTCTGACATAATTTCTGACTCATTTTTAAACGCAAAGGCATAAAATGGGCAGGACTGACTATGGAAGCAATTTGGAATCGAAATGAGGTTTCCATTTTTTGATAAATAAATTACTTATCGAGTTATAAGCAATTCGTGTCACGTGACGACTGGTTTTTCTCTTTTCTTTCCCTGTTACGTCGGGTATTTGGTTCAAAACGCTGACTTTGACATTCTTTTCTGAAAGATCTTCTGATTTTACTAAAAAATGGAAAACATCTTTCAATTACAGAGTTTCTGAATAAAAACAAAAGCCAATTTCATGCGTTTCCGAACAAAAACGAATTAAAAATATGTCATAAAGTATATGTCATTCCTATAGCAATTTATTCCAAAACTGGTCAGTGCTTAATAAGATATCACCTCTGTTAAATATATTGCTCTTTTCAATAGAGTGTAAAAAATGAAAAAATCGTATTTAGGAAATCTGATTGCAGAATAGTATTTATATTTATGTCGTAATTATTTTATAAAGACTATTAAATCCATTTTTATTTAAAATTTATGTTTACTTTGGACGCCTAAAACAAATGCAACTGATTAAAAAATATATAAAAATTTAAATTTTCACAGCTTATTTCCAAGAATATTAAACTCTCTCATATAAAAACACAATATTATAGTTTTATTAGAAGTTATTTGTCAGCCATATAAAGTATAAAGCATTTGAAATGTCTTTATTTAACTGTTTTCTTTCTATTCTTTTTCTGGAAACACCTGCTAGATGTTACTTTGTGGTAAACATTACTGCGCAGATCATGATCGCAGATGTTGAGGGCAGACGATTATTTTCATCGCCGGATTAGAGTGTGTGGTGTTCCTTTAAGTTTGTGGAAGTATATTGTGGAATTTATACCGTGAAAGTAAATTAACGTTTTAAAGTGAATCATCCATTTTAACCTATCCTTATGTCTAGCTGGGTGCGTTATTAAGGTCTGCGTGATATTTGATATCTCAGATCTATGAACACACCTAAGCTGGACACTTTGAAAATTAAAGCAGTGGATTTGAGTCTCATTTTTCAATGAAAAGGAAGCAGTCAACGACCATTAAAACTTAATCCCTAGAACTGGTGGTTTTACTTATAGATTAGCAGGTAACTTTTAATGTCTTCGCAGTTTTGTTAATAGTGCATATTTAGTAATGGTACATTAATAGTGCATTATTTAAATGTTAAGATGTTTAAATCTTTTTTTTTAATCACTTGTATAAAATTTTATCTTTAATGTTTTAAATCGTTTTAAATAGAGAGTTTGGAAAAAAGCTTAAAGTATTTACTAACAATACATATTCTAAATGTAAAGTATTATTTATAACGAGGAATGTATTTATATTTTGCGTTTCTCAGTTCAATTTTCATAGTTATTCATTGTAATTAAAAACATTGCAATTTTTAAAACTATTAATATTTGATTTACAATTTGAAAATTTCTTAGCTAGTGGAGGTTTTGAGAAATAATTTTCTGGTATATTTGAAATAATTGCGACAATTTAACTCATTACAAATTTAGTTGTCAAGATAAGTCAATATTAGGTGCACAAAAATAATGAATATTGATGAAACAATAAAACACCTATTCAGTTAAGGTAATTTTTCCAGTTATGTTATCGAATTTTTTCTATAGTAAAAATTGATATTTAAGCTCTGCATTTAGTATTCTATCAAAAACTATAAATAAAATAATTTGTAAAGAAAAAAAAATATTTTTTTTTCTTTGCGTTTATGATCCTAAGTTTTCAATTTCATTTGCTTCGAAAAATGTTTTATTGCTTGATACAATGTTTATTATTTAATAATATCGCACAATAGGTAGATCTATTATTTAAATGGATTCCTAATATAAATTTTTCACAATGCTTATTTAAAAATCTATACTTTTATTTTCATTAAATTTGTAATCAAATCCAAAATAACTAGTTTCTGAATTCATTTTTCTTCGGAAACACATAAAATTGGCAGGTGTTCTTATTCAGAATATATGTAATAGAATGGCATTTTCCATTTTTGACAAAAGATGTTTCAGAAAACACTATCAAAGTCGGTGCTTTGAACCAAATTTCCGACGCGCAGCGTCATAAACGGAAAAAACGTGACCAAAATTGCTGTTAAGCATTTCATTTATCTAAAAATGGAAAACGCTATTCATTCCAAATCGCTTTAATAATCAGGCATGCAAGTGCCAAGAGTTTAAAAATTTGTTCATAAATGTGTCAGAAAGTTTCGTGATACTGAACGAGGGGAAATATGGCAAAGTATACACATTTAAAAACTTCAATACAATACTTCAAGCAAAATAGCATAGTTTTAATTATTGTCAATATTTTTGGTGGTTACATAAAACAAATGGAAGTCGAAGTTATTTTTAAAAGTGGTTATTTGCACAATAGAATTTCATATTATTAAAATATTTAATTTTATTATAATTTTTAATGGATTCATCTATTATTTTTATATTAGTATACGTTTTTTATATTTATAATTTTCTTGTTTAACGGCTACATTAGCCGGTTTCCCAATCAGATGCAAAGTTTTAATTTGAATACCAGTTGCATAAAAAAAATGATTGCCGATCCAATCCTTATCGTCGATCTTATCCGTATTTGGTGAAATCTTGTTATCCGAATCTATGCGAAATCATTTATCAGGCTCGGTCGGGTTGTGGGCCTACAGAATTTTTGTTGTTGTTGTTGTTGGGTTAGGGTAAGATTACGGGTTGAATGTAAATATAGTTTCAGTCAACCATCATTCATGTTCAAGTAGACATTCAATCATGTTCAAGAAGTATATAACCGGATTCGTGCATGACTCTAGATCCGAGCCGACATCAGAAATTGTATCGTAACACAATTTCTGATAAAATCTGGCTACTTGGTAATATGCAAGATTCTATTCTGAACAAGACTTACAGTAAAAATATTATACACGACTCGGGTCAGATCGGGTTCACGAAAATCAGGTCACACGACAACTAATCCAAATCTATTCTGTAGCCAAACAAATCCAAAAAGATCGATCCGAAGTTTCTGGATTGTATTCGGGTAAAATCTGGTCACCCGACCCGGTGCAGTGTCGTCACAAACGTCACAAACTTGAACCATAAAAAAATTTTGATCCGAACAATCCGTATAGGATTCGGGTAAAATCTGTTCACACTATCCGATGCAGATTCGTCACATTTTTCACATTGAAGTCGCACGGTGACTTCACAAAGTAGTCACATTGTAAAGTCACAGAAAGCCTTGAAAACGGTCATAACGACCTCGCATTTACGTCACAGTGACTTCACATCGACGTCACGACGACTGTCACAAAGTCACAGTGTGACTTCACAGTGACGTCGCCGTGATGTCACCATGCCTTACGGGCTATACAACAAATTTAACTTCAGCTTGAAATTATACATTTCGCGACAATTGTCTTTTTATGATTTGTATGACAATGTTTTAGTCGTTATAGCTTCCATCTTTAAATTATTATAATATGGGAACAATTCATAGACATCGGCCTAAAAGACAATACCCCCCCCCCATTGTATATGTAATAAAACATTATTCTGTGACATATATATATATAATATTGTAATAGTTTTAAAAAGTTTAATTGAAAACATTTTATTAAATGTATTAATAAATACTAAGATATAAAAAAATAAGTGCGATATATTATTATTTATGACTGAATTAACATACAACTAAGTTTAAAATTCAAAATTTAGAATTGACTGAAGTAGCTGTATAAGTGCATATTTTGACTATAACGAGATATTTATTTTGTAACATAATTCTTGCTATACTTTGTTAATTGCTAAAAGATGTTAAATAAATAAATAAAAGGTTTATACATAAAGTATCTACACGTTTCGTTTCACCGAAGCCATTTTAAAGCCAAACGAGAATATTCTACAGATGCTCGATTTATGCAATGATTTAAAATGCCATCATTCACGTTTTAAACATTCTCTCTCAGATTACCCACATATTTTATTTTTATTTTACTTTGATGGTTACTTATTTTTATATTTATAACCATGAAGTAACTCAATCCATAATTTTAGTAAATTAATAATTCTTGGGTGTGCGGTCTTAACAGTATAAGTCCAAAATTTCACTTTTAGGGGAGAGTGAAAAAAGCTGTGTACGCCTGTTTTTGGTTTAACCCATTTTCGGCCAAAGGTGCATAAACGCACCATTTCAATAAATATTTTTTTATTTACACTGTGACGTATATTTTCCACTAATTTTATTTTCTGCTATTTTTAAGGGTTCTGGAGACATCTATAAAATATTAGTAATTCAATTGAAGTAATCACTTTTTGTTGAGAAATTTTCAAAGGACGCTGGTTTTTTACTTGAAACGGTTATTGACAAATTCGACTTTTTGAAAATGTATAATTATTCCACTTGAGGTTAATCATATGTTTTTATAATTGAATAAAGTTGCAAGTTCTGTAAATAAAATAAAAATAAAACAAATGCCATAAAAAAACTTAATTTTTTTTATTTAAATTTAATGGTAAATAATTAATAATAAATTAATAATGATAACATCAAATTAAATAAAATATTATTTTTCATGCACGAAACTTTTTTGATGTCTTAATGAATGTAATTTAAGCAAATTTCAATGCAAATAATACCACATTTTACAAAATGTCTATGCTAGGCCTAAAATGGGTTAACTGGGTACATGCTGCTTCGGGTTTCGGTTAATATCAATTACTTAACTGTGAAATGCGTTTTGATAGTGTAAAGTAATAATTGTTACTATGTAAAATGAGAAGAATGACTCGTCCAGACTGGCTAAACGCTTCTCTTTGACCACCTCTGTCGCACGGGACTACTGACTCCGCTGTTTGTTTTTCAACACTCATCTCCATTCCACCTTTGCCACGAAATCTTGCATACTGACATTAGTTTTAACCATTGCACTGATGATGGAGCTTTAGAAAATCCGAAACAGCTGTATGCTATTTAGATTTGTGCTATTTTTACTTTGTTCATTTATTTTTATTAATTGTTACAGTTTATTTTTTCAGTGGGTAATGTAATATATACAAGGAAACGAACATTTATTTATTGTACTTTTATGATCACTAGCTAAAACAGTTCGTTACTTTCCACCTTGACTTATACTCTTTTAACCGCCCACAGATATCATATTTTCACTGTAAAGAATGGAATTATACTGATTTGATCAAAAATTGGCTTGTACTGCTAAGACAGCCCACCTACGAATTATAGATTTGAGTTACGCTACACTGTTAAAAATTTGCAGCAAACTGTCCAGTCATTTGACGTTTTCGTAAAAAAAAGTTACATAAAGGTAAGTTAACTATATTCTGACCGTATTATTGCTCATTTTATGGTCAGAATATAGTTAAATTACGGTTATGTAACCGTTTTCTACAAAAACGGTCAAATGATTGGGCAGTTTGCTGCAAATTTTTAACAGTGTATGGTTACGAGTATCGAAATAAGCATAAGTGAAATATATATATATATATATATTGAGAGAATGCGAAAAATGAGAATGAGGGCGTTTTAAATCAGGTCGTACATCTGCAGAATATCCTCCTTTGTCTTTAAAATGACTTTGGTAAAACCTAAACACGTAGACAGTTTGTGTATAAAACTTTTTAGTTATATTTATATTAAAATCATTACAATTACAGACATTACATTACAATTACATAAAACATTAAAAACATATTAAAATTGGACGTTTCGGATTTACATGAAAATCCCTCATCAGCAAAAATTTTTCTTAACGTAAGTCACGATAAGTCTGCATAAGTCTAAGTCGATAAGTCTAAAATATCAATACATAGAAAATATAACGCATCAAAATGTCGAGGCCAAAGTTACAGTTATATTAACACGGAGTAATCATTCGGGATTGCACCTGCTTCGTTAAGAGGAAAATCTGTAATTTTCGTGTACCATGCTTCTAAGAAAGTACGAGTTCTGTAGCCGCTGCACCTCGATCTGATTACAAAATATTTAGCAAAATCTGGAAAATTGTATCTATTCAATGATATATTAGAACTTATTGTGACTTACGTTAAGAAAAATTTTTGCTGATGAGGGATTTTCATGTAAATCCGAAACGTCCAATTTTAATATGTTCTTTATGTTTTATGTAATTGTAACGTAATGCCTGTAATTTTAATGATTTTAATATAAATATAAATATGTTCAGACGTAATATTTTTGTTTACTTCAAAACTTTTTAGTGTTTTATTTACTGTTTAACTCAACGACGTTTAGCATTTAACGAAGTATATTATTTATGTGTGTTCTGTATTTACATAAATATTGTTTTTTTTTTCAGGTAACAATGAAGCACATGAAGAAAAATGCTATTTTTTTCTACCTAGATACCAAGTCTGATACGTATCTTAATACTATCAAGCCTATGATTACAAAAGACCCAAATTTTACAGAAATTGAGAGTGTGGAAGAAGAATTTTTCCCTCTGAAAGAAATAAAAGCTGCACAACCTGATTCATATAAAAGTGCTTTTCCGCTTCCTTGGAATTCAGATTTTTCTAATGTCGAATGTTCAATCAGCATAAAATCTAAAAGAGTAAAATTGGAAATTCAGCCAGGACATGATCATTCAGAGCAAAAACCAGATACTGCTGTAGTATACACAGCAAAGAAAGCAAATAAAAAGCGGTACTCAAGGAAGAAAGGAGCTTTTACAGAAAGGAGCCTTTACAGAGAAGCTGCAAAGTCAAAATCAGTGTCCAGATATGCTAGTTTCAATGACGATGAAGATGATTATTAAATCTTTATAGGATGTGAAATGATTTTTAATTACAATTTTTGTTGTATTTTCGAAAATATATAGAGGATCGGGGAAAAACGTTGATAGTCACAGAAAGTTAGATATTAGTTCTTCATTGTTTTTTTTTTCTTTTACAATCGATGACTCATCGTTCTTCATTTCTTTAGGATTTACAAAAGTTTTAAATATAATTTTTTTATTACTTATTTTTGCAAAAAAAAATCATGTACCAGTATTGTTTTATGTATTTAAGACATTTCTGGAACAGTTTTGTAAAGTCTGTGGAAATGCTTTCATATGAATTCACCTAATCTCTAACTCAATGCTTCTTTTGTTTTCAGTATTGGGGTTTTGGCAAAGGGCAAAGTAATAAAAATGACATTGGCAAGAAAAAAAAATTGCCAACATATTTTTTGGCAACCTATTTACACAAATTATTTTATCATAAAAACACACACGATGATCAATTTATTATAAAACATACAATGTTTGATTTAATATATAAATCACACGCCATCTGCTCTACCGTGTGACCATACTAAGCAAAATCTCGCCAAAATTGTCGTATTCCCTAGGCATAAAATCACCCTTTTGGCGCCAAAAAGATACCCGGTGCGTCTGCGACATCTGTACCTTATTGAAAAATACAAACAAAAGTAAATTGTATATAAATAATAATGGTACAGATGTCGCCGTTACCGGGATATATTTTTGGTGCCAAAAGAGCGATTTTATGCCTAGGCAGCACGATGATTTTGGCGAGATTTTGCGTGTGTTTTGTATTAAAATAAACATTGTATGTTTTACAATAAATTGAGCATTGTGTGTGTTTTATGATAAAATAATCATTCAGTGATAAAAAAAAATGATATCTATGATAAAAAAAAATGTGTGTGTTTTGTAAAAACAAAAAAAAAAATAGGTGCTTACGTATTATACGGGCCAGGTCAAATACAATTGCGCCAAGAATGGTGCCAATTATCTAATTATAGTAACCCTTATTTTTTTATAAGTATGTAGTTTATTTATGATACTTTTCGGTTAGCCGGGCGCCAGTCAAATATATATATGCATAGTTTTTTATGCTTTTATAGTATCACACCAGTTTGTTCAACGCTTTAATATATTTTATTTATTTTATATTATTTACCATTTTTAACAATGTTATGTATTTAACCAGTGGACCCATTCAAGGACTTCACACTGCAGTCTAATAACTTTTAGAAATATCTAATGTAGTTTAGATGTAGGTTTAAACTTCTAAAGAAAAATTAATGATAAAAATATCTGCAAACAACATTAGTCAAGCCAAAATATGATCTCATTTATTCCTAACAATAAAATCCCATCGAAGATAGAAAAAGGCATGCGTGAGGAAAAAAAAATAACAATTGTATTTTCACTGCATTAGAAAATGACGTCATCTTCTTCGGGAAAAATACGGGACGAAGGAAGATAAATTGAAATACGCTTAAATTATAATCCAATCTAATATAACAAATCATACCTTTTTTCAACATCCCTTTTTCTATGTATATACAAAACGTACAACGATGAATGAGGTATCATTCGAAAAGTTTTTGAACAGGTTTCTGGCACAATACACTTACATTTTGTTAAAACGCGTTGTTGGATAAAAAAATTAAATTAAAAATTATTGCTAAAACATACCAGGAGATAATCTCAAAGATTGTAGTGCGAAAGCTTCGCACGGGTCTTTCTGGTTATTACATAATTCACAAATCCATAAATATGATTCATAAAAAAATTCTTTTAAAAACGTGCATAAATAGGGAAACTTATATCAGATAAAAACAAGAAGCGATTACACCAAAAATATAAAATAGGAAATTGGCGTCAAATTCAACAACATAGTTAAATGGCAAGTGATCAGGTTCAGGTTCAGTTGAGCTGGGTGGCCTACCGATTGGCTAATGTTCTAGAAGCCCCCCTCAGCAGGGATACATACTATCCAAAGACCCTAACCAAGAGGCAGGGGCAGGGCCCGGCCAACCCCCCCGAAGAAAGCAGGCACACCTTTAAAATATTTCTACAAATATAAACAAATAAATAAATACAAAGCAGAAACAAAATGAGACTATCAAATTAGTTACCATATAGGTATAAATTAAAATACAGAGAGTCACCATAGTCACGAAGCTGCTATAGGAAAAGAATCTGCTGCATTTTTTCTACCAGTTTAACACAGTCTATTATATTATGCCGGAGATTGGTTCACGTTATAACGTATTGGAACCAATTGGACAAGAGAATTGTAGTAAGCTTCCTAATATGACAGGTTGACGTTAGAGTGCAATTCAGCAAATAATGTACTGATGTTTCACGATGTCCACATGCGCATAACGGAGAAGGAGATTTGTCAAAAAGGTGTAGGTACGAAGGAACGGAACCATGATTTTTCGCAAAGATATACAGGGTGATTCATAAAAGATGGGCAGAACTTTAAGGGGTTATAGTACACTTAAAGACAAATAATATTAAATAGGAGACTAAGGGTCCCAGACGCATTCCCAAGGAGATAGGGGGCATTAAAGTTTAGGGTCCGAAATTTCAAATGATTATAAAACATGGAAAAATTGGTCGATTCGTTTGCGGTTTTTGCAAAAAATTTTCTTTATGCCAGTATTTTCTTGAAATAAAATTTTAAAGTTCAATTTCAAAAAATGCCGATAGGGGGCGCTTTAGACTTTGGAGTAACAAACAACTATTTTTTAACGTTATTTTTTGTATTTCTTTAAATGATTTCGAAAGCTTAGACTTAAACTTAAATTTTGATCTAAAAATCTGAGTCCTAACGAGTAGTTAAGTAGCGTAAACTGAAATTTGAAATTTGAAACCCTTCTCCCCCCAGAACAAAAATCAGTTATTCCCGATCTTTGTGTCGTAGATTAGGCTCTAACTACTGCCGCGTTTTGCTAAAATTATTCTTTATGTCAGTATTTTCTTGAAAATAAATTTTAAAGAAAAATTTCAAAAAATTCCGATAGAGGGCGCTTTAGACTTTGGAGTAACGAACAACTATTTTATACCGTTATTTTTTGTGTCTCATTAAATGCTTTCTAAAGCTTAGACTTAAATTTTCAGCCCAAAATCTGAATCGTTAGACGTGGTTAAGTTTCTGGGGAGAGGGGTTTGAAATTTCTACTCCTGAGCACAGTTCAGTTTACCATGTCCACACATTGTGTGCTGTGATACGAGGTAAAAAGACACAAATTAGGATTATGTTACCAAAGCATATTTATTAACATGTAATCACAATAAATGTTCAAAATTGTGACCACCAGAGGTTATGCACGCAGAACAACGGCGACGAATGGAACGGCGAACATTCGCGAAAACATCAGGCTTTTCGAGCACTTCCCCTACAGCGGCGGAAAGTCTGGCGACCAGTTCCTCGGGGGATTCAATGGGTGTCTCATACATAAGAGCCTTCAATCGTCCCCAAAAAAAGAAATCGAGGGGTGAAAGATCTGGCGAGCGAGCAGGCCAAGCAACAGGACCACCTCGACCAATCCATCTGTTCGGAAATGTGATGTCCAGATAGTTGCGGACGTCTCGTACGTAATGGGCTGGCGCTCCATCGTGTTGGAACCACATGACCCGCCGGATGCGTGGAGGAACAACGTTTAACAGGTCTGGCAGCACATGTTGCAGAAATGTGAGGTATGTTTTACCGTTGAGGCGTTCAGGAAGAAGGTACGGTCCGATTAGGTGGTCTCCGAGGATTCCTGCCCAAACATTGATGGAAAAGCGTCTCTGATGAGCATGTGGATACGTAGCATGTGGATTGACATCCGCCCATACATGTGCATTGTGTGTGTTAAATGTACCTTCACGTGTGAAGGTACATTCATCGGTGAAAAGCACAGTTCGTCCAAAATGTGGATTTAGCGCGTTCTGCTGCAGAAACCAGCGGGCGAATTCAATACGATTTGGATAATCCCCTGGAGACAGTTTCTGGACTCGTTGCACATGAAACGGGAGCAAATGTTCATCCTTCAGTACCCTCCAAGTCGTGGACTGTGAGGTATCCACCTGGCTAGCCACTGTTCGTGTACTTGTACTTGGCTGCGCCGCTACTACATCCAGAATGGCTTCTGCAACAACTACTGATTCGTCCTTTTTTGCACGACCTGCATTCGACCGGGAAGCGAGAAATGATCCCGTCTCACACAACTGTCTGTGCAAGCGCTCGAAAGTTTTGCGGTTAGGCAACCGCCTGTTAGGAAATCGCTCTCCGTACATTCGTTGTGCCTCTGCACCATTTCCATCTGCCGCTCCGTAAATTAAATGCATCTCAGCCTTTTCCTTATTCGTGAAGGACACCATCTTCCGATTCATTACTACAGCGACTTACACTTGACTCACCGTTCAGTGCTTTTTATGCCTGAATCGTGTCGAAATTTTGCATACGTGTTCTTCTTCTTCCCCATTTGACATTTGCATACTTTCTGTTTCCTTCTTCACCCGGTGACTAGCGTCAGGAACGGAGCTTTAACGTTTGCATGAGCGACGTTTCCAACTGTGCCAGTGCCTTTATGAGTGAATTCCGACTATGCAGTCCTTGACGAAAGTTGTATTTTTGCCTCGTATCACAGCACAGAATCGTTGGGCATGGTTAAGTAGTGCAAACTGAACTATGTTCAGAAGTTGAAATTTGAACCCCCTCCCCTCGCTACTGAACCACGCTCAGCGATTCAGATTTTGAGCTGAAAATTTAAGTTTAAGTCTAAGCTTTAGAAAGCATTTAATGAGACACAAAAAATAACGGTATAAAATAGTTGTTCGTTACTCCAAAGTCTAAAGCGCCCTCTATCGGATTTTTTTGAAAATTTTCTTTAAAATTTATTTTCAAGAAAATACTGACATAAAGAATAATTTTAGCAAAACGCGGCAGTAGTTAGAGCCTAATCTACGACACAAAGATCGGGAATAACTGATTTTTGTTCTGGGGGGAGAAGGGTTTCAAATTTCAAATTTCAGTTTACGCTACTTAACTACTCGTTAGGACTCAGATTTTTAGATCAAAATTTAAGTTTAAGTCTAAGCTTTCGAAATCATTTAAAGAAATACAAAAAATAACGTTAAAAAATAGTTGTTTGTTACTCCAAAGTCTAAAGCGCCCCCTATCGGCATTTTTTTAAATTGAACTTTAAAATTTTATTTCAAGAAAATACTGGCATAAAGAAAATTTTTTGCAAAAACCGCAAACGAATCGACCAATTTTTCCATGTTTTATAATCATTTGAAATTTCGGACCCTAAACTTTAATGCCCCCTATCTCCTTGGGAATACGTCTGGGACCCTTAGTCTCCTATTTAATATTATTTGTCTTTAAGTGTACTATAACCCCTTAAAGTTCTGCCCATCTTTTATGAATCACCCTGTATATGTTTTAAAGATGAATAAGAGTTGGTATGTTTACTGTTCAGTTTCACCGTCGTCCCATTCCTCTTGCCACTTTTGTTGATATTGCATATGATACACTAGGAGGCTTCTTCACGGTATGATCATGACATTTAACCATTTTTTTGTTAGCTAACGTATAATAGGGGGATGTCCATATAAGGAACATGGCCATAACAGGGGCAGTAACCTTATTATTATTTATTATTTAATATAAATATAGAAATTATACTATCACGTAATATAAAAAAGAATTGTACTAAAGGTGTTTATATTTTTTATTTTACGCACAAAAATTATATCAAAGGGCAGTTTTTATTCATTGTTTTTATTTATTAAAAATACTGAAGTAATAATGAGAAAATTATTAATTTCATTCGAAAAAAATAATTAATATTGTTTATGAAGCCATTAATTCACTATTTCAAATGTGTTTTTCAAATGTCGACCTTGATTTTTGTTTCAAATCCAGATTGTCAAACGACACTATGCCTCCAAATGTACTATCATTTAAAATTTCATAATAAGTAAAGTATCATCGTTTTTCCCTTTGACCCGTCATTTGGAAAATACCACAAACATGATCATTCAAAGTGAAAAAACAGAAATTGCTATTAAACACTTAACAAGGGAAAAAAATCACTACACAAGAAGCTAATCCAGAAAAATTGCAAAGTCAAAATCAGTGATGAGATATGGCCGTTTCGAAGTCAATGACGATTATTAAAATCGCTTCAGATTTGAAATGAAAACTTAATTAATAATTTAATTTTCTAAATATTAGAATATGTATTTAAAAAAATAGAAGATACATTTCTGAATCTTTAAAATTGTAAAGATTTTGTCTAAAATCACATGATTACATCATTTAAAATTTTATATTATTTTCTTTTATTAACAAAAAACAGTTTTGTCTAACAGCAATAGTTTTCCATTTATTCACAATAAAAATCGAAATTTCTGTGCTCTACCCTGCATAAACTAAAGAGAAATTACCTGTAAAAAATATTTTTGACTTTACCACTAATGTCTAACTTTAAATCACAATAATACTGATAATCGTGAATAACACCATGTAATGAGTTTGTTAATTATACGAATTCATAACAATTTACAATATGAAGAACTATATAAACTGTGGCATAACCTCTTAAACAATAGCTTTTATAGTTCGACAAATCATTCCAGATAAAAATAACTTATCATGTAAGTACAACAAATAATCCAGAAACAACCACATATTTCCTGAACATAAAGAAAAAAATATTCAATCTCCAGGACATAGTTATTAATTATTGTAATATGAAGAACGATATAAATGTGGGACGAAACCTTTTTAACAATAACTTTTATAGTTCGACAAATCATTCCTGATAAAGTCTAACTTATCGTGTAAGCATAAGAAATAGTCCAGAAACAACCGCGCTCTTCCTAAACAAAAAGGAAAAAAAAAATATCCACTCCCCTGGACATAGTTATTATTTATTGAACTATGAAGAACTATATAAATCTGGGATGAAATCTCTTAAACAATAAATTTATAAATCTACTTGTCACAAAGTTGTTTTGGATAAAAAGTTTTCTTCACTTCTGACTTCTAATAATACTGCTCCTGGTATCTCTCCTCTTGTGCAAAATTATGCTGTTAATTTATCATCTCATGCTCTTACTGATTCTCGCGTGATGTTCATCTCTCTTGGTTTGAATTTTTCGCGTGTTTCTAAACCTTCTATTCCGAACTCAGTTGCTCCCAATGAACATTCTTTCAAAAACAGTAAAATGTCTTCTGGTAAACAACTCTTTTGAACCAACCCCCTCAGCAAAAAGTGGCGTCATTTTATACATTTGTTTTCAGGGCGTTACGCATTTGTTCTGACTCTTCTTCTCTGAATAACGAAATTAATTATCTTAAATCTCTTGCCCTTGTTCGGGGTTATAATCTCTCTTCGATTGATAAAGATCTGAATAAATTCAACTATCCTAAACGTCCTGTTTTGGACTCTAATAATCCTGCTAATTTTAACTCTACCGTTCTGCCATTTTATTCTCTTCTCTGTTTGAAAATTTCCAAAATCGTTTCTCGTTTCAATTTTAAAGTTATCTTCAAACCTATTAATAAAATAAAATTATCTTCTCTGAAAGATCCCATTCCTACTGAGAACCGGTGGGGAGTGTATTTTATTTTTTGTTCTTGTAATTTAGGTTATATTGGTTAAACGTTTTTGGAGAAACGTATTGGAGAGCGTTAAAGTTCAGATTAAGCGAGCATCAGAGGTATGTATCTAATCAAGGACTTTCCAAATGTTCGATTGCCTCTCATTGTTGGACTTCAAGTCACTGTTTCTTTTTCTCCATGGCCAGAATAATTTCTTTACCTGTCCCGCCCGCTCGGATTTTCTCGAAGTATTTTTTATTTTTTAAAATTCCGATTATCTTGTCAATGATCTCCAATCATCACATTTTCTTTCTCCAGCTTGGAAATTACTTTTGCAATTTTTTTGTCTATTTTATTTTAATTAATTAATTAATTAATTTTATTTATTTTTTTTAATGTAATTCTTTTGATGTTTTTATTCATTCTCTCTCTCTCTCTCTCTCTCTCTCTTTTTCACTTTCATTTGGTTACACTTTTTCTTCCGAATGCGCTGCTCTATGATTGGTGTTTTCCTTTCAGCTAACGTCACCTGTCGCAATATTTTTATGCTCCCTATTCGCACTTTTGCTCATTTGTGACCTTGTCCCCTTACGGACAGGTGTTTGCTTTGGCTGATGACGGACTGTTAAAATTTCCAGTTCAAAACGCGTCCTTGTGTTGTTTTGTTTTTATGGTGATTGTTACAAAGTTTCATTATTTATTTATGTAATAGCTTTTATAGTTCGACAAATAATTTCAGATAAAGACTAATTTATCGTGTAAGCACAAGAAATAGTTCAGAAACAACCGCCCTGTTCCTAAACCAAAAGGAAAATACATATCCCTGCGCATAGTTATTATTTATTGTAATATGAAGAACTATATAAGTTGGGACGAAATCTCCTTAAAAATAACATAAGAAATAGTTCAGAAAAAACCGCGCTCTTCCTAAAGAAAAGGGAAAAATATATAGAATACCTAGACATAGTTATTATTTATTGTAATATGAAAAACTATATAAATCTGGGACGAAACCTTTTTAGCAATAGATTTTATAGTTCGACAAATCATTCCCGATAAAGACCTATCCTGTAAGCATGAGAAATAGTTCAGAAACAACCGCGCGCTTCCCTAACAAAAGGGAAAAAATATATACAATCCCTAGACATAGTTATTATTTATTGTAATATAAAGAACTATATAAATCTGGGACGAAACCTCTTTAGCAATAGCTTTTATCGTTCGATAAATCATTCTAGATAAAGACTAACTTATCCTGTAAGCATAAGAAATACACTGTAAAAAAAATTCGTAAAATTTTAGTTGATGTGCCGTAAATTTTACGGTACCTGTACTGTTTTCACTCATTACGGTATGAATACCATACTTCTAAGGTGTAATATCATGATAGCCGAATGACGCATTGATTCTTCTTTTTAAAATTTAAATACAGAGTTTATTAAAAATGAGAGCTGGCATTTACAATAATATACACTACATACATTTTCACTATTATACATAACAATTCAACCAAAACCACATTACTTCTTAAAATAATCAAAATGTACTCGGATGTATTCCCACATCCTACTCCTCCGAACAAACCACCATTCCTTCTGTCTTCTCTTCACTTCTGTTTACTTTAAAAAAAAGGGTTGGAAGGATGTTGGTTGCATGACCCCCCCCCCCCCCGATAAGATTGTGCTACGCAAAGCGAAGCAAAATCTGACAAATAGCAATCATACAACTATACAGCATAATATATATATATATATATATAAACACAATTCAAAACAGATGTATAGCAGCCTTGTTATAATAGTTATAATGAATATATAATAAACATATAAAAACACTGACAATTCAAAACAGATGTATAGAAGCCTTGTTATAATGAATATATAATAAACATATAAAAAAAAAACACTAACAATTCACAACAGATTGAAAGACGTCTTGATATAATACTGCATACCAAAATTAAACACAAAAGAAAGTATCACTTAAATAGTCCTTATACAGTAATTAGTCGTGAGAGACTATCTGCATTTTTTAATTTTGCACCTGGGCAATGAGAAATATTTATATTATATATTTGTAAAGATAAGGCCCATCTTTGCAATTTTGCAGACTGAGGTGCAGATTTCTGAAGATATACTAAGGGATCGTGATCAGTTATTAGTTCAATTTCCGCACCAAACACATAAACTTCAAATTTCTTTAATGCCCACATTCCCGCATAAGCTTCACGCTCAATAGTCGACCAGTTTTGTTGCATCTTAGTGAGCTTTTGGCTAGCAAAACTAATAGGACACAAACTTTCTTTCTCATCTCTTTGCAATAGACAAGCACCAACTCCATAAGAACTGGCATCACTTTGAATAGTGTAAGGCTTTTTAGGATCTGGTGTATACAGCTTAGGAGCTTCACACAATAAACGTTTTAAAGTTTGGTAAGCCTCTTCTTCCATCTCAGGCCACGGAATCATTTCTGGCATTTTCTTTTTTGTCAAGTCGGTTAAAGGCTTGGCGATTTCAGCATAATTTCTTATGTAGTCACGATAATAATTAAATAAACCCAATGCACTTCTGAGAGCTGTTTTGGTTTTAGGCGATTCTATTGTCTCAATGGCACGTAACTTCTCCGGATCGGGCTCATGTCTACCTCCTCCTATGACATGACCTAGATACTTGATCTGTGCCTTCGCAAAAACACATTTTTTAACATTCACCGTGAATTTCAGTTCAGTTAATTTGGATAAAACAGTGTCAAGATGTTTCAGATGATTTTCCCAGTCATTTGATAAAATAGCAATATCATCCAAATATGCTCGGCTGTACTCACGATGTTCATCCAGAGCATTATTGATCGATTTCTGGAATGTGGCAGCCGCATTGCGCAATCCAAATGGCATGACTTTCCATCGGTATTGAGCACGATGGGTTTTAAAAGAAGTAAGATCTCGACTCTGTTCTTCTAGAGGAATTTCCCAATACCCTTTTAATATATCTAAACATGTAATTATGTTAGAACTTCCTATTTGATTAATTAATTCAGTTGCATTTTCCATAGGCTAATCAAAAGGTTTTGTTCTTCCGGCAGTAAAGTACTTCCGGAAATTTAGAATTTTGATCAATTAAGGTAAGACAATATTTATGCTTCCTTCCTGACGGCGGAATAATTTCACCTATACAATCGATATTTGCAGTATGAAATGGATATGGTGCGCGGACAACAGGTGTTATCGGAATTTTATCTGTTTGTTTCTCAGGGCTCTTTAACTGACAATTCTTACATGTTCTACAAAAATTTTCTACATCTCTTGAAACATTCGGCCAATAAAAAGATAATTTAATTCTTTCTTTAGTTTTTCGCATCCCTAAATGATTCGCAAAACTTGAATCATGAGCTAATTCTAACACTTTACTTCTATAATTTTCCGGTAAAACGAGTTGATATATTTTATCACCGCAAATAGCTTCTTTATGATACAATAAATTATCCCGTAGCAAAAAATTATTTTTTCCTAATCTAGCGTCCTTGAATGAATTCTTTAAAGTTGCGCAATCTTTTTGTTCTTTACAAAAGTTATTAAACTCTGAAAATTTATCGTTTCGGTCATTTTGTTTATTCTCTGAAGAAATAAAACAAACATTTAATTCCTCTTTCGCCAGCGCGCGGTCTGAGCTATTTTTAGCTTCGTGACCTTCGAACTCCTGCAATTGACTATTACACAACTCTTTATTTTAAAGTTCAATCAAAGCATTATACACGTCTGGAGTTATTAAGCAAGGCACATTTAAGTTTTCAGTGAAAGCAAAAAGCGTATTTAAAGTCTCATAAATTCCGCTGTTAGGTAATTTATAATGGATGGGTATGGTAGCCAAATTTGCTTGTACTTTTTCTTTGAAAGCGGATTGTAACAAAATACTACCTTTAGCTTCGATTTTCAGATTGGGAATTAATGACGTATTTAAAATACTAATTTGGGTACCTGAATCCAGAGTAGCTTCTATTTCTTTTCCTTGTACATAAATAATGATTTTTTTAAAGGCAAAAGAGTAACTTCGTTTAATTGATCATTCATGTGTAAATGCATGGAATTAACATGAGTGACTACTGCATTACTATTTTTATTTGGATTCAATTTATTTGTATCTTGTTGCATTTTCGGTTTTCTCTGACCCTGATCATCATTTTGAGTATAAGATTTATCATACTTATTTCTTCTGTTTGGCCAAAATTTTGCTAGGTGTAATGGGGAATTACAAATGTAACAATCACGAGATTTTGAGAAGTGTCTGTTCTCATACGTAACTTGATTTTTTCTTAGTTGTGGGGGAACATATTTAGTATTTTCGTTATTCACTTCATGATAAATAGGTCGTTTCTCAAATTTTGTTTCCTCAAAAGACCTGCCTTTTGCAGTAAAATCAATGTCACAGTCTTTCGATAACTGATCGGGCAAAAGCCAACTTTCTCCTTGTTTGACTGCAATGTGAGTTGCAAGCTCACCATCCAAAGTTTCAAAAATTTTATCTGATATTATTAAATTAATAAGTTAGTCGAAATCTTTAACATTTCGAATTCTGCAATAATTTAACCAACAGGATCTTAACCGGGAACCGAACTGTTGATTGGTTTCACCAGGTAATCTTTTAGCGTTTCTAAAATTTTGTAAACAGGTAAATGGGGACGGTTCATATTCTTTCAAAATTAAAGATTTAATTTTATCATAATCGGCTAATTCTTCATCACCAATATAAACAAGAACATTTCCTGCTTTCTCACCTACTAATTTTAGTAAAATTTCCGATTTATATTCCTTTGGAACATTTCTGTGCTTAAACGCTCTTTCTAAAGAATCAAAAAAGAGATTCCATGTTTTATTTTTCTTGGGCACTGGAATTACCAAAACTTGAACTGCTTTAATTAATTTATCTAGTGATAATGACGTACTATTTTCCCCTTCGTTATGGGTTAAATTCTCGCTTCTCATTTGTTGTTGTAAACGCAACCTATTAACTTCCTCGCCATTTTTCTTTCTGAAACTGTAGTCGATAAAAATTCAGTTACGAAATCTTTATCCTTTAAGTATTCTTTAGATTTCAATAACAAATCTTTTAATTCGGGTACTCTTTTACTCGAATCGGCTTCTGCGCCGATTTCTTGCAGAACAATAAGTAAATCTGCTTCAGTTAAGTTTTTGAAAATTTTCGAATAAAGTTAACAGTATCTCACTACACAATCAAATGATAAAAAAATAGCTCACCTCCATTTTGTAATCCAAACACTGCGATCCAAAACACGTACTTTATTATTTTAAATCGTACAAATAGCTCTTGTTCTCGTAAGAATGAGCGGGCTGTAATATCATGACAGCCGAATGACGCACTGATTCTTCTTTTTAAAATTTAAATACAGACTTTATTAAGAATGAGAGCTGGTATTTACAATAATATACACTATATACATTTTCACTATTATTCATAACAATTCAACCAAAACCACATTACTTCTTAAAAAAACCAAAATATACTCGGATGTATTCCCACATCCTACTCCGAACAAACCACTATTCCTTCTGTCTTCTCTCCTCAATTCTGTTTACTTTAAAAAGAAAAAGGTTTGGAAGGATGTTGGTTGCATGACATAAGATATGTTAAGCCTAAAAAACATTATATGTGCCATTTCAATTATAACGGTATTTATACCGTAAACTGATTGTTTTTCAGTAAAAAATGGCTATCTATACCGTAAAAAAATTATATTTCAGTAAGGGAAAAACTGGTAGCCCCGCCTCGGTCTGCGGCAACCAATAAAGTGATGCTCTTGCTCTTGTTACGTATTGCGTGCAGGCCTAAGGAGAGGGGGGATGTAGCCGGTACATATACTTTAAATATTTTACGGTACATATACCGTCCAGTTAAATTACGGTATATATACTGGTCACAAAGTTGCCAGTATGTGTACCGTAATTTTTGACCCAAATTTTTTACAGTGTAGTTCAGAAACAACCGCGCTCTTCCTAAACAAAAGGGAAAAATATATTAAATCCTTAGACATAGTTATTATTTGAGTTGTAATTTTCCAACTTGACGAAAAATGTCCGGGCCAGGATTCGAACCTGGGATATCTTGGCTGAAGCTGCCATGCTCTACCAACTGAGCCAACCCGGTCGCATCTGGAGGACATAATTCATCCAGTTAACCCTTTCAGGGGCAAGCACTTGTGCTCCTGTAACGTTGAATTCCCACCGGAATTTAGGAAAGAATTTAGTTCAAAATAAGAATAAGCAATTTTTCAACATTTTCTCGTCAAAGTTAAAAAAGTAAAATGTAATTAAAAATTTCTGGTTTGAATTGGATTGAAATTAGGTGGTATATAATATATACCACCGCCCCTCAAAGGGTTAACCTTAGTGATCAAAGCATCTGGACTGATATCTGAATCAGCTCAACAGAATAGATCGCAGGTAATGGAACTCCAGTAAACGCTGAATACGTGATTATACTAGATTACTTTTAACACAATTATTCAAATTGTGTTAAAATTAATCGAGTGTAGTTATTGTTTATTGTAAAATGAAGAATTATATAAATCTGGGACGAAACCTCTTTAGCAATAGATTTTATAGTACGACAAATCATTCCAGATAAAGACCAACTTATCCTGTAAGCATAAGAAGTAGTTCAGAAACAACCGCGCTCTTCCTAATCAAAAGGGAAAAAATATATACAATCCCTAAACATAGTTCTTATTTATTGTAATATGAAGAACTATATAAATCTGGGACGAAACCTCTTTAGCAATAGATTTTATAGTACGACAAATCATTCCAGATAAAGACCAACTTATCCTTTAAGCATAAGAAATAGTTCAGAAACACCCGCGCTCTTCCTAAACAAAAGGGAAAAATATATACAATCCCTAGACATAGTTATTATTTTTTGTAAGAACTATATAAATTGGGACGAAATCTCTTTAACAATAACTTTTATAGTTCGACAAATCATTCCAGATAAAGACTAACTTATCCTGTAAGTATAAGAAATATTTCAGAAACAACCACGCTCTTCCCAAACAAAAGGGAAAAAATGTATACAATACTTGGACATTGTTATTATTTATTGTAATATGAAGAACTATATAAATCTGGGACGAAACCTCTTTAGCAATAATTTTTACAGTTCGATGAATCATTCAAGATAAAGACAAAATTATCGTGTAAGCACAAGAAATAGTTAAGAAACAACCGCGCTCTTCCTAAACAAAAGGGAAAAATCTATACAATCCTCTGGACATAGTTATTATTTATTAAATACTTTCTATCTCTCATTTGAAAGAAGATTCCAGTCATACACCAGATTCTTTGATGAGCGGAAGTACTGATGTAAGGAGGACGTTAATTTCAACATGTGTTTGTGTTGGATAGTTGAAAAGAATAGAGTTGTCTTTACGATGCATTGTTAGATTCTGATGATTAGATGCAAGAGAGGATGCATGCTAATTTGTCAGAAATAGTAGTACTTTTTAGCTCGCAGGCTATCAAAGCCTGAGAGCTAATGTGCTCATAGATTCTGTATGTACGTACTTACGTATGTATGTACATATGTATGTACGTGACGCGATAACGCTTGATAGAAATATCCGATTTGCTTCAAATTTTGTATATAGGTTCATTCTGATAAGGCGCTTCCTTGATTATTTTTGGGGGTTCATTGGTTAATTATAAAGGGAAGGAACGGGGGACTACTCCCCCCTTAATTTATTGTCGATTTATCTATTTTTCGAGGGGTATTTTTCGTTGAAATAAGAGTATAATATACAATTAGTGTGGATAGCCTGTGAGTTCAATGACATCAGTTCAACTGGGCGCTTTTCTTTTCATTTCTTTCTCTTCTTTGAATCAAACGCACCCACAAGAAACGCGTAAAAGATTTTTTTGTAGAAATTATTCTAACATGTAATATGAAAAATATTTCTACTAAAGAATGTTTCTATTCCCTGCATCATGCAGATCAATTGTATGAAAGGGCAATATTTGTTCGCTGTTTTTATTTATTAAAAATATACTCCGGTAATAATTAGAAAATTATTTATTTCATTCGTAAAAATTGGAAATATGAGTAAATATAAGCAATTACTATTTTCTGAGATTCCTGACTTTTTTTATTTAAGTAACAGAAAGCCTAACTTTAAATCACAGATATTGAAGTTCTTGAATAATAAAATGTAAAATCCTTGAGAATTATAAAAAAGTCATAACACTTCGTTTTCGGGCGAATATCATAAAACTGTATCAAAAGACGACTTTTATAATTTCATAAATCTTTCAAGATAAAAATTATATTTCTTAGATCTAAAAAAACATTATTATAGTTTTAATGTTTTATGTCGTTTTGTGTACACTAAAATTTTACATTTATCTGCGTATATCCAAATTATATCTATATATGCTTACTAATGCATTTTTTATGCACTACGTATCTTTTAATTGGGATGTTCAAACTAATTCTTTCAAGATTCTTTATTATAAACCACATGATTACATGATTTAAAATTTTATATTATGTTCTTTCATTAGCGAAAAATTGTTTTTGTTTACCAGCAATAGCTTTCCTTTTGTCCACAATAAAAAATGAAATTTCTGTGCACCCCCCATGCATAAACTAAATCAAAATGAACTTTAAAAAAAAAATCTGCTTGACATTTAACTTGGTGTAACCTTAAATCACAATAATACTGATATTCGTGAATAACACAATGTAATAAATCTGTTCATTATACGAAGTCAAAACAATTTGTAATATGAAGAACTATATGAAATTGTGGCAAAACTTCTTTAGCATTAACTTTTATAGACAAATCATTCCAAATAAAAAGTAACTTATCGAGCAAGTACAAAAAATAATTCAGAAACAGCCACATACTTTCTAAACAAAACAGAAAAAATATATCCAATCTCTGGATATAGTTATTATTTATTACGTACTTCGCATCTCTCGTTTGAAAGAAGCTTCCAATCATACACAAGAATCTTTAATGAGCGAAGATACTGATGTTTAAAGAAGGGAAATTATTTTCAACGTGTGTTTGTGTTTGAGAATTTCATTTGAAAATTTGCGAAGAGAATTTTCTTCACAATGCATTGTTAGATTTTGATGATTATATGAAAGCATGCATCTAATTTGTTCGAAATGGCACTTTTTACTTACCCATCATACGTAGTATAGGGTAAGTCTTGTAATCGTTTTGAAAATCGAAAAATTTTTTTGACGGATTTACACGTTTCAGACACTGGAGATTCCGAAAAACATATTTTTAGAAAAAAAAAATTGCCGTCCGTCTGTGTGTCTGTGTTTCTGTGTGTGTGTGTGTCTGTCTGTGTGTGTGTCTGTGTGTCTGTAAACGCTCTATCTCCCAAAAAAATTGAGATAGAGACTTGCAATTTGGTATGTACTTAGTATGTAATAATGGGAAGAAGCATATTTCATTTCAATAACCTCGATTAACCGGAACAATTTTTTTCGGACTCTCGAAATATTCGTTCTGATGAAAGGTATATAAAAATTTTCGAAATTGTTTATTTTAAGAAATGAATATAAAAGACAATAAAAAACATAAATTTTGAATAAAGCATGAAGTCGATCGGATAATGAGTTGCCGAGATATTTGGAATCCTATTTTCCACACTCTTCGATTTTTCATGACCCTGTATTTCATCCAAATTTCACTTCAAAGATATATTTTAATTGGAAATTTGACGCTTAATCAGATGCATTAAACCGCTAGTTAATAGGATTATTATTTTTGGAGTTATAAGGAAAAACCTCTTTCAAGCAATTCAGTAATCGAGCCTTTAAAGTTTGTGACGTCATCAAGCCACGATTTTATTTGAATTGCAATGCATTTTATAAGTAGTTTACACATTTTTATTTTAATATTTTACATTATGCATATCCATGATGGGTAAGTATTACGGTGGCCCCCAACGACTAGTTTCTTTCTGCTCTTAAAACCAAACGCTCCCACAAGAAACGTGTAAGATAATTTCTGTTGGCAGTTGTAATACCATGTAATGAAAAGGAATTGTATTAAAGAATGTTCGCCTTCTTTATTTCTTGCACAGACACTGTATAAAAGAACATTTTATCTTCAACGTTTTTATTAAGTGAAAAATTTTGAGTAATAGCAAAAATTATTTTTTTCATTTGAAAAAGTATTGGAAAAATGATTTAAATAGTAATTATTTGTTTTTGCGCATATTTATGTAAGTCGGGCGAAGATGTAAATTGCCCAACGTCATTCGTATTGCATTCATATCAATGAAAATATATACTTTCACTCATTTCATTTAAAATACATACATTACGTTCGTTTTAGACTCATTTAATTTAAAATAAAATATATTAAATGCCATAAACCAAAACATTTTTTTCTACATCAAAATATTATTTCTAATTTACGCATACGAAAAATGAAATCTTCTGTTGGTGATCTTTGCGCCCTGCTAACAAAGAAGTACCTTTTTCTTTGATTTTCGACTTTTCATTCGTATAACTGAAAGCACGGAAATTGAAATTCTTAAATTGTACAATGTAAAATCTTGTGAATTACACAAAATTGTAACACTTGGTTTTATGACGAATAATATAAAACTTTTGTAAAAATTACTTTATAATTTGACACTTGTTTAGAGATAAAAAAATAATTATACCTTCAGCGTTTTATGTGTATATACTGTGTATATTTTAATGTTACATTTATCTATATATGCCAGTTAGTTAATTTTGTATATACTTTCTGTCTATTAGTTGACATGTTAAAACTGTAATTCTTTTTTTTAGAGATTTTGTTTAAAACCACATGATTTATTAGAAAAAAAATAATTTAGTCTTCCTGCAATACTTTTTCTTTTACTCGTCTTCAAAAAAAGTTTCTGTGCCCTTCTATCTATGAACCAAACAGAAATTACCTTTAACACTAGAACGATAGAAAAATATTATCTACTGGAACGGCGGGAAAGGGTCATTTTCACCCCTCGATGAAACTACTGAAATAACAACGATAAAACAATATTAAATGTCATACATCGGAAAAAATATGTAATTTACGTGTATTTCCTCATTTATATTTAATTTATATTTAATATTACTTGATAATTAATTGAGTTTTTAAAGTATTGTAAATATAACGCCTACAGGGCGATCCATTGGATCCTACTACAACTGCTCAAACAACTCATTAATTTGATATAAAAATTGATTGGTCACAACTAATGCTAACCAAAATAAAACACATTTTATAAATTAATATAATTTTCATCACTATTTCATACACACACACACACACACACACACACATATATATATATATATTTCATATATTCAATATTGTTCAATATTTCAAAAACTAACAAATCTAGAATGCTGATTTTGTTTTTAAACTTGTTATCTATTTAGGAAAAGTAAAAAAAAATCAAAACATTTCTTCCAATCAAACAAAAGTAATCAACGGACAAAAGTGCTCAGGGGTCAAAATGACCCCTACCGCTGTTTAGGTGTTAAAAATTTTTTTTGACTTTACCATTGAGGTCTATCATTAAATTACTATAATACTGATTTTTGTGAATAAGACAATGTAATAATTTTTTTTAATTATATGAAGTTATAACAATTTGTAATATCAAGAATTATAAAACTGTTGCAAAAACCTCTTTAACAATAACTTTTGTAGTTCTACAAATCATTTGAAATAAGAAAGAACTTTTCATGTACTATGTACAAAAAATAATTCAGAAACAACAACATACTTCCTTAACAAAAGGAACAAAATATATATCTAATCCCCTGGACATAGTTATTATTTATTAAATACTTTACATCTCTTATTTGAAAGAAGATTCCAATCATACACTAGATTCTTTGATGAGCGGAGGTACTGATGTACAGAGGGACGTTATTTTGAACTTGCATTTTTGTTTGAGTATTTCATTTGGAAACTTGCAAACAAGAGATTTATCTTTATGATTCATTGTTAGATTTTGATGATTAGATGCAAGAGAGATATCTAAATTGAAAGAAATAGTAATTTTTTCTTTCATCTTTTTAACCAAACGCACCCACAAGAAACATGTGTGAGGATTTCTATAAGTAATTTTATTCTCGTGCAATATGAAGAGAATGTACTAAAGAATGTTTTTATTAATACATACTTTCTTTTTACTTACATTTCTGTATGTACGTGTCAGTCAAATCTTGTGACACATTTTTCACCCACTTACTGTTGACGTAGAGCTTAGAAATTTGGAATATATATGTATTCCTGAGGGGAATATATGAATTGGACATTATTTTTAAAAAATTTGATCCCTCGGGGGAGAGTCACTGTTGGCCCAAATCTTGCATCCCCCCCCATAGAAATAACGTTACGATTGTTTAATTGAAAAAATAGCTCCGTTATTGCAACATCCATCCATTTTCAACACATTGTTGTCCACATCATTATGACGTCAGCATTGAACGACGCACACATTTATGCTTTTTAACATCAGTTGACTTTTTTGTGAAATTTAATGAAAGGTTTTTTTTTACTTCATGTACAGCAATTTAATTAAAAGGCATTTGTTTCTGCTGTGTTTTTTTTACGCGAACGAAACCCTATTTGTCTCGCTTCTCTGTCTGTCACTCACAGAGCTGGTTCTCAGAAACTGTATCAGTTACAGACTTGAAATTTTGTGTACTTGCAGCTGAATACCTACTGTACGCTGAAAATCATAAAATTTTGAAAAGTCGTATTATTTTAATATAGAGAGATAAAAAAATATCTAACACCCTATTAAACTAAAACATTTTTCGTTATAGCAGTTGCCAACAATTAAAAATCCACAATAAAATTCTTTCTGCAATAATTAATTTTATATTGAAAGATTTCCACATAAAAAATGGAAATGAAAAAAAAAGTTTCACCAGTTGAAAAAAGATCAATATGACGTTACATTGGTAATAAAACGGAAAATTTCAAACATTTCTCAATAATACAAGGAGTATGAGTATGTGTAAATACAGAAAGCAGCTTAATATAACGTCATTTGATAATTAAAAAGAAAATTAGTCTGACGTCATATTAGAAGTTTAATGGACTTTTCCCAATGTTTGAGAATCATGCAAAGAGAGCATCAATAAGAGTAATGGAGAAAGCAAGTAGATATGACGTCAGCAAGTGAATATAACGTCATATGAGTTTGAGGAACGCATTGAATCATGATAAAGCCCCGATTTTGGAAATATTGGCATATTTTAACATTTTTTTAAATATCGTATGTAGTCCACATGACAGATATTGTTATGCATTGCAGAATAGCAGCCTTCATCCGTCATCGGGCAAGTTCAGATATTCGAAAAAACGAAAATATAGACCGGTAAATTTTTATTTTATAAATAAAACATGACCCTTTATTTATTTATTTATTTATTTATTTATTTATTTTGAAAATGAAATTTATTTGGATTTATTAAAGATAGGAATATTTGAAAGGAATATTTGAGAGGAATATAATATGAAACCCTTTGTACAATCTCACATCACACTTACCCTCTTGTTTAAATTTCTTCACTTTTTCATTCAGGTAAGAGAAAGTCCAAATTTAAATCACAGAAATTAAAATTTTTGTTTAATACCGGTTGTGTATAACTAAAGTTACACTACTTAGAACAATCTGGAGCCCGATCTGGTTGACGAATTTCGTTGAAAGTTGGTATATTTCAATTTTCGATCACCAGGTGAAAAGACGGCGCGAACCGGATAAACCAGATAAAGAACCAGATAGAGAAGCGGAAGCACAAATAGGAAATATAAATCTTTATTTAATAACAGCATTTGTTCAATACGCATTCCATATGTGTCAGTGACATGTTCAAAGCGTGTTAAAACATGTTCAGCAGAAAGCAAGCATAACACGCCATGTCGCTACAATTCTTGAAGGATCACTTCATGCTTCTGTTGAACATGTTATTGGCACAAATGGAATGTGTATTGAACAACTGCTGTGATTAAATAAAGTTTTATGTTCCAATTCGTGTTTCCGGTTTTTTAGGTACCACATTTTCATCGGGTGATCGACATTTTTTTTAATTGGATATTTCTTTTCACATGGGCCATATAACGTATATAGCAAAGTTTTAACGAAACCCGTCAATCATAACGGGCTCCAGATTGGTCTGCCAAGGAAGGTCTCCTTAAAGCGCATACTCCGAATATTATGAAAAGAAGTATGCTAATGGAACTACTCATGTACGTAATAAAGGATTAGTCAAATTTAGTTGCAGAATTCAAGTAGAAAATGTGTAAAAAATAAAATACTTTCGGGTATTTGGCGCAAAAAGACGCGACTTGGTTAGCAACACTTTTTCCTCGCCGAATGCAAGCGATTTTAATGCATTTAGAAATTGCTTGTGAAAGAGTGTTTAGAAGCGCAGTATTTAATAAATTCAAACTTAAACGATGAAATAGTTTATTATTACTACTATAAGCTTAAATAATATATAAAAGTTGCGGGTTGCTGTAGTTATTTAATTTTACACGGTTTCACCGGCGGTGTTTTAAATGTATTTTAAAAGAAACTGCCTGATTAAGAATGCTTTCGTTATAAAATAATGAATTAGTCGTTGTTTTCATGCCAACAATACTGTTATTTTGTCTCGGACACCAACAATATCGAAGCGGACAGTGCTCAAAACAGGAAATAATTTTAAGATTAAAATTATTTTAGTCAATTTATATTTTGCTCTAAACCGTAAAATATGATATCTAAGTTACATTAGATATACATATGGCAAGACCGTACTTATAAAAGTGTATTTACGTATGTTAAACATACTTAAACTAGTTCAGTATGAAGAGAAGAAAAGGTTTTTCCCCCCAAAGAGTATTTATAATAAGAACGAATTTTTTGAAATTTCATTGTATCGTCTACTGACGATAAATCGCCAAAACAATGAAACTTTGATCATTATTTTTTTTTTACGGAAGCTATATCGAGCTTCCTCAGATTTTTTTTAATAGACATATACAGGTTGTCCATAACCCCACAACCCCACTTTAAAGTTGTCTACAGACGAAACTATTGGTCAGAAAGTTGTGAAATTTTGTGAAGGAGATAATGAAAGAATGGGAACTTGTTTAAGCAAAAAAACAATTAGTTCAAAATTTCGCCACCAGAGGGCGTTTTTAATGAATTACACATTTAGCATACATTTACGATAGTTAACATATTTTATTGCAACAAAACATGTTCCACATGAAGGCCATCATTTTCAGCTACCATCTGGAATTGTAAGATAGCATGTTCCACAGTTGACCGCAGTGTGTTCTGGGAAATGCTAAAAACATGTCGCGAAAAAAGTTTTGGCCAACAAGTTTTGTTGTTTGTAATAAAATTTGTAATCTAACGTAAATGTATGCTAAATATATAATTCATTAAAAAACACCCTCTGGCGGCGAAATTTTTAACTACATTTTTTTTTTCGCTTAAACAAATTTCTATTCTTTCATTATGTCCTTCACAAAATTTCACAACTTTCTGACCAATAGTTTAGTTTGTAGATAACTTTAAAATGGGGTCGTTTAATTATAGACACCCTGTATATTCTCATGAGAAGTATATTCTGTAATATTTTCAAGTTTTTCTGAGTATGCGCTTATGGAAATTTTCCTTCTGAATAGTGTAACTTTTAATACAACCACGCGGCACAAAGTTATAGTATACACGATAGTGAATTACACGAAGTCATAACACTTTTTTTTTTTTTTTTTTTGGTGAATCATATAAAACTGTTACAAACACGACTTTTATAATTTGATACATCTTTCGAGATAAAAATAACTTATCAAACAAATACAGAAAACAATTAAGAAACAACAGCATCCTTCAGAAAGAAAAGAGGAGAAAATATCCAATAACCTGAAAACAGATATTATTTATGAAGTACTTTGTATCTCTCACTTTAACAGAGAATTCCGGCCATTCACAATATACTTTGATGAGCGAAGGTTCCTGATGATTAAAAGAGAGAAGTTATTATCAACCTGGTGTTTGCGTTTCAGCAGTTCATTAGGAACTTGCGAAGAAGAGTTTTTATCTTCACAGTGCATTGTTAGGTTTTGGTGATTAGGTGAGAAAAAGCGACGCCTGCGTCCAATTTAGCAGAAAGGATGTTTTTATTTCTTATTTTTCACAACTTCAAAATTCGAATAAATTAATTTGTTTTATTATAATAAAATATGAAGAGAAAGTATGTTAGAATGTATTTGTGTTGATTTACTTTTTTTTTTGTTCTGAGAAAAATGCGAACGGGGAATTTTTACTATAAAAAGAAACATGAATAAATAGTTAAAACTCATTCATTAGGAACTTGCAAAGAAGATATTTATATTCATACTACATTGCTAGATTGTGATGATTGGGTGATAAAGAGAGATGCAATGAGCAATTTAACAGAAATGATAGACTGCATTACTTTCTTTTCGCAACCTCAAAATTCGATTATGTTAAGTTGTTTTATTGTAATAAAATATGAAGAGAAAATATGTTAGAATGCACTTGTCTTGATTTACGTTTTTTGTTGTGGGGTAAATGTGAGCGAGGAACTTTTCCCTATGAAAAAAGAAACAGGAATAAATAATCAAAATTATTTCATAGGAGCTTGCAAAGAAAAGATTTATATTCACAAGATTGTGATGATTGGGTGATAAAGAGAGATGCCTGTGACTAAATTATAGTTGTATTTCTTTCTTTTCACAACCACAAAATTCGAATAAGTTAATTTGCTTTATTATAATAAAATATGAAGAGAAAGAATGTATTTGTGTTGATTTACGTTTTGTGTTCTGTGAAAAATGTGAGCGGGAAAGTTTTTTTATGCAAAAATATACAGGAATAAACAATCAAAACTAATTCATTAGAAGCTTGCAAAGAAGACATTTACATTCACAGTACATTGTTAGATTCTGTTCATTGGGTGATAAAGAGAAATGCAATGTTAGCAAATGCAATTATAGTTTTATTTCTTCCTTTTCACAACCTCAAAATTCGAATAAGGGAATATGTTTTATGAAAATTTTATTTGCATTGATTTATGTTTTTTTTTTTGTTTTTTTTTTAGGAAAATGAGAACGGAGAAGTTTTTCCTATATAAGAAAAAGAAACAAGAATAAATAATCAAAACTCATTCATTAGGATCTTGCATAGATGAGATATGTCCTCACAGTAAATTGTTAGATTATGATGATTAGGTGAGAAAGACTGTACCCAAATTAGCAGAAATGATAGTTTTTATTTCTTTCTTTTCATAACCGCAAAATTTGAACAAGAGATATTTTTTCATTATAAAAAGTTATGATGAAAAATAAGTGTATCAGAAGGTATTTTTTTTTATTTATGTTTTCTGTTTTTAAGAAAATGCGAGCAGAGAAGTTTTTTCTATAAAAAAAAGAAGAATAAATAATCAAAACTCATTCATTAGAAACTGGCGAAGAAGTGATCTATCATCACAGTACACTATTAGGTTTTAGTGATTTGGTGAGAAAGAGTGTACCCAAATTAGCAGAAATGATAGTTTTTATTTCTTTCTTTTCACAACCTCAAAATCAAAATAAGAGATATTTTTTCATTATAAAAAGTTATGATGAAAAAAAAGTGTATCAGAAGGTATTTTTTTTATTTATGTTTCCTATTTTAAGAAAATGCTAGTGGAGAAAGTTTTTCCTATAAAATAAAAAAAGAAAGATGAATCCATATATTTAAAGCTGTTTGTTAATTCTGTCAAATCAAATATTCCATCGAAATTCGACCGAATACGCATGCGTCAAAAAATCACCGGCCAATGGGGTGAGGGTCTATGACTGTCTCTACAAACGTGTTTGGGATCGTATGCGTATCATCTGTTGTTTTTTTCTGTTGTCACGTTGCGTTAAACCTAGGAAGATATTTATCTAGAACTCACTGTGGAGTGTTTAGAAGGTATTTATTTTATTTATTTATTTTATTTATTGTAATTTGTGTGAATACTTAGGTGTCCATTTCGGATTTACTGTTTAAAAATGAATTTAGGCTCATACGTTGGCGAAATCCCGATGAATTTTTTTTTTTTAGATCTCTATCATTTTGTTTATATAATACAGAAAATAATTATTCAAACGTGTAGAACACGTAATACAAAATTGGACCACTTATGGTCTGTTTATTATCGGGAATGAATCTTATGGTGTTCCGATTGATAATGAAAACGATTATGTAAATATAATGTCAAAAGACAGTACGCACGGTAGTAATATTTTTATTATTATGTGTTCGAAAAAAGCAGAATCTGAGCATCTGAATATAAGTTATAAAATAAACAGAAATATTTTATCTCTATTCGATTTAAAAGTTTTGTCATTACATAAGTGGGCTATTTTATTTGTAAAGAGTATGTATGCATTATATTGTTTGTATGTATACAAATCTTTATAATGTTTTGATTTGCAAACTCTTAATATTTGAATAATGTTTACATTATATTTGTTTGTATGTATACAAACAATATATGTATACAAAGAAGTATATATACAAACAATGTATAATGTATCATGTAACAATATTAATATTTACATTGTATTGTTTGCATGTATACAAATCTTGAATGTTTTAAATGGGCAAATTTGTAATGTTTTTTCTGTTATTTTTTTAAATGTCAAAAAAAGATAAATTTTCAAACTTGGTATAAAAAACTTAGGTACTTTTCTCTATTATCCCATTGACCACTTTTCATAACAAAACAGAAATATATTATCTCTATTCGATTTAAAAGTTTTGTCATTACATAAGTGGGCTATTTTATTTGTAAAGAGTATGTATGCATTATATTGTTTGTATGTATACAAATCTTTAGAATATTTTCATTTGCAAACTCTTAATATTTGAATAATGTTTACATTATATTTGTTTGTATGTATACAAACAATATATGTATACAAAGAAGTATATATGCAAACAATGTATATAATGTATCATGTAATAATATTAATATTTACATTGTATTGTTTGTATATATACAAATCTTGAATGTTTTAAATGGGCAAATTTGTAATGTTTTTTATGTTATTTTTTTTAAATGTCAAAAAAAGATAAATTTTCAAACTTGGTATAAAAAACTTGAGTACTTCTCTGTTATCCCATCGACCACTTTTCATAACAAAATACTATCGCCAAACTGTATGATTAAATGCCAAAAATGCAGTCCCATTTACTTGATGTCGAACACATTATACGTGTTTTTTATGTCATCAAGTGGTTTTTAATTCAACATTTGCGTGTATTTTTCATTATGTTTATTTGATTTATTAGTTATTTCATTAATTAAAATAACAATTGTATGCTTAAATTCTTATATTTTATTTATTTATTTTGATATTCCAATGACAACGTTCTCCCATTTATTTCGCGATAGTTTTTTTTTTTTATGAAAAGTGGTGGATGAGATAATAGAGAAGTACCAAAACTTAATTACGTATATGAGTATATTCTTTGACAGTATTAATCATTACTCGATATTTTAAAACTGCATCATATTTGTAGAATTATATTAATTTAAACAATGCTTCTATTGAAGTGTGAAGAACCATATACCTCTATGAAGAACCATATATTTACATAATTGTCTTCATTAGCAATCGGAACACCATAAGATTCATCCCCGATAATAAACGGACTATAAGTGGTCCAATTTCGTATTACGTGTTCTACGATATTTTTACATACATTTGAATAATCATTTTCTGTACTATATAAACAAAATGATAGAGATCTAAAAAGACAATTTCCATCGGGATTGATTTCGCGAACGTTAAAAGAGCCTAAATTCATTTTTAAACAGTAAATCCGAAATGGACACCTAAGTATTCATACAAATTATAATAAATGAAATAAATAAATACCTTCTAAACACTCCACAGTGAGTTCTATATAAATACCTTCCTAGGTTTAACGCAAAGTGCAAGAAAAAAACAACAGGAGATGATCCCAAACACGTTTCTAGAGACCGTAATAGACCTTCACCTCATTGGCCGGTCCTACCGGAAGATTTTTTTTACGCATGCGTATTGGGTCGAATATTGTTGAAACATTTGACAAAATAAGCAAACTGCTTCCACCTAGGTATTTATACACAATACAACAAATAAAATAAATGCCTTCAAAACCCTTTTGATCATCACATCAGCGTGCAAGACAATTTTTTTACCGGAAACCGTTTGATGAATTTCATTATTTTTCCGTTATCGATTGACAAATTTTACGATTTTACCGCTAACGATTGCTGAATTTCACAATTTATCGACTATTGATTAACGAATTTCATGATTTTTTCCATGAACATTTGTCGAATTGCACAAAAAAAATTAAGAATATCGTCAAATTGTCTCGGGTAAAAAAATTTTGAATATTGTCAAATGCCATCGAGAAAAGTCTCTTTGTCAAATGATTTTGAAGAAAAAATCGGGAAATTCACAAAATGGTTTCGGAAAACACTTCACCAAATGGTTTCAAAATTCTTTGAGTGACAGCGGGAAAAAAAATTTCATTTTACATTCAATCATCGCAATTGGCGAGTGTGACTAAGTTTAGCCAGTGGTGGCAATAACATCAATCACCAATTTCCAGTATTACTCACCGATTGGTGAATGTTAATTTTGTCTTATATCACAAACTGTATTTACATATACTACTAGATATAATGATTATGAACCATGACTTTTCTGTTATTGGGCGAGATTCATGTTTTTTCAGCAATTCTTTGACGAAATTAGTGTTTTTTCAGAGATCCTTTGAAGAATTTCGCATTTTTCTCACGATCCTTAACGAAATTCGCATTTTCCAGCAATTCTTTGATAAAATACATTTTATTCCGCAATTTTTAGACGAAATTTAGTAAAAAAGCGTGATCTTTTGGTGAAATTTCCTTTTTTGCGATTCTTTGACAAAATTTGCTTATCTTTCGCGATCCTTTTGCATACTTACGTTTTTTCTGTGGTCTTTTAACAAAAGTCATGTTTTCCCATGATCCTTTGATAAAGTAGTGTTTTTTCCTCAATCATTTGACAAAATCTGTTATTTTCCCCCCGCGAAGATTGGTTAGATGTTTTTAGTCTGCAGGTGCCCTAAAAAGTCTGTGACGCCCGTTGCTGCATCGCACACATTCTTCCATGGGGCATCGAACGAAGTAAATTCAACCTAAAGAATCATTTTTTCATTCCTGACATTTCTCGAAAGAAACAACGTTCAACTCATTGACTGAATTGTAAAGGGCAAAATGTGTCAATTAGCAGAAAGTGCGCAATTTGTTCGTTCATGGAAAAAATCGTGAAATTCGTTAACCAATAGTCGATAAAATTCGAAATTCGTCAATCGATAGCGGAAGAAGTGCAAAATTCATTAATCGACACAGTGGAAAAATCGCAAAATTCATCAACTGGTTTCGGGAGAAAAAATTTTCGAATATCGTCGAATGGCTTCGAGAGAAAAATTCACAATCTGCCAATTTTGGGGATGAAATTTTCCAAATGGTTTCAAAATTTGTCGCGCGACAGCAGAGAAAAAAGTCTTTTTCCATTCAATCATCGCAATTGGTGAGTGTGACTATTATGTTTGACCAGTGGTGGCAATAAAGTCCATTGCCAAATTTTCAGTATTACTCGCTGTTTGGCAAGTGCTAATTTTGTCCTATACTTCAAAACCCTTTTGATCATCACATCAGTGTGCAGGACAATTTTTTTTACGGGAGACCATTTGATGAATTTCGTGATTTTTCCGTTATCGATTGACCAATTTTACTGCTATCGATTGTTGAATTTTATAATTTATCAACTATTGATTAGCGAATTTCATGATTTTTTCCATGAACGTTTGACGAATTACGCAAAAAAAAAAAAAGAATACCGTTAAATTGTCTTGGGTAAAAAAAAAATTAATATTGTCAAATGCCTTCGAGAAAAAAGTTGCAAGTTGAAACGGCTGTGACCTCTTTTTCATGTTATGCATCTCCGGTGTCCATCCCCCCACTCCCCCCCTCCCAAGTGGGACACTTTTCTAAATTTTGCACACACCCCTCATGTGATATATCGGTGGAAAAATCTTTGACCACTTATTCATGTTATGCATCTCCGGGGTCCATCCCGCCCCCCCCAGGGCGGGCACTTTTCAAAATTTTGTTGACACCCCTCATGTCATACATTGTTGGAAAGGTCTGTGACTGCTTAATCATATTATGCATCTCCGGTGTCCATCTCCTCACTTTGCCCCCCCCCCCCCAAAGGTTACTTTCTAAATTTTGCACATTACCCTCATGTTATATATCATTGGAAAGGTCTGTGACCACTTAATCATTTTATGCATCTCCAATGTCCATCTCCCCACTTTGCCCCCCCACCCCCCCAAGGGTACTTCTCTAAATTTTGCACACAACCCTCATGTTATATATCATTGGAAAGGTCTGTGACCACTTAATCATATTATGCATCTCCAATGTCCATCTCCCCACTTTGACCCCCACCCCCCTAAGGGATACTTTTCTAAATTTTGTTGACACCCCTCATGTCATATATCATTGGAAAGGTCTGTGACCACTTAATCATATTATGCATCTCCGATGCCCATCTCCCCACTTCCCCCCCCCCCGAAGGGGTACTTTCTAAATATTGCACATTACCCTCATGTTATATATCATTGGAAAGGTCTGTGACCACTTAATCATTTTATGCATCTCCAATGTCCATCTCCCCACTTGCCCCCCCCCCCAAGGGATACTTTTCTAAATTTTGTTGACACCCCTCATGTCATATATTGTTGGAAAGGTCTGTAACTGCTTAATCATATTATGCATCTCCGATGTCCATCTCCCCACTTTGCCCCCCCCCCCCAAAGGGCACTTTCTAAATTTTGCACATTACCCTCATGTTATATATCATTGGAAAGGTCTGTAACTGCTTTATCATATTATGCATCTCCGATGTCCATCTCCCCACTTTGCCCCCACCAAAGGGTACTTTCTAAATTTTGCACATTACCCTCATGTTATATATCATTAGAAAGGTCTGTGACAACTTAATCATATTATGCATCTCCGATGTCCATCTCCCCAATTTGCCCTCCCCCCACCCCCCTAAGGAATACTTTTCTAAATTTTGTTGACACCCCTCATGTCATATATCATTGGAAAGGTCTGTGACCACTTAATCATATTATGCATCTCCGATGCCCATCTCCCCACTTTCCCCCCCAAGGGGTACTTTCTAAATTTTGCACACAACCCTCATGTTATATATCATTGAAAAGGTCTGTGACCACTTAATCATATTATGCATCTCCGATGTCCATCTCCCCACTTTCCCCCCCAAGGGGTACTTTCTAAATTTTGCACACAACCCTCATGTTATATATCATTGAAAAGTTCTGTGACCACTTAATCATATTATGCATATCCGGTGGCCATCTCCTCACTTTGCCCCCCCCCCCCCCCCCAAAGGGTACTTTCTAAATTTTGCACACAACCTCATGTTATATATCATTGGAAAGGTCTGTCACCACTTAATCATATTATGCATCTCCCATGTCCATCCCCCCACTTTGACCCCCCAAGGGTGTACTTTTCTAAATTTTGCACACACCCCTCATGTGATATATCGATGGAAAAGTCTGTGACAACTTAATCATATTATGCTCCCCACTATGAAATTTGTCAAGTTAAAGCAACTATAAATTTTACTTTTATGGTATTATCAAGTTGTTTGCCGTCAAATTTTGACGGGTTCCATCTAGTAAATAATAAAAGTTCATTCATTAGGATCTTGCAGAATGGAGATGTATCTTCACAGTACATTGTTCGATTCTGATGATTGGGTGATAAAGAGAGATGCAATGTGCAATTTTACAGAATTGATAGTTTTTATTTCTTCCTTTTCACAACCTCAAAATTCTAATAAGGGAATTTGTTTTATGAAGATTTTATTTGAATTTATTTATTTATTTTTGTTTGTTAAGAAAATGCGTGCTGAGAAGTTTTTCCTATTAAAAAAGGGAAAGAAGAATAAATAATCAAAACTCAGTCATTAGGAACTGGCGAAGAAGAGATATATCATCAGAGTACATTGTTAGGTTTTGATGATTAGGTGAGTAATAGTGTACCCAAATTAACAGAAATGATAGTTTTTATTTATTTCTTTTCACAACCTCAAAATTGGAATAAGAGATATTTTTTCATATGATGAGAAAAAGTGTATTAGAAGGTATATTTTTTATTTATGTTTCCTGTTTTTTAAGAAAATGCTAGCGGAGAAGTTTTTCTTATAAAAAAAGAAAGATGAATAAATAATCAAAATTCATTCATTAGGATATTGCTGAACCGAGATATATCCTCACAGTACATCCTCACAGTACCTCACATTGTTCGATTCTGATGATTGAGTGATAAAGAGTAATGCAATGTGCGGTTTTACAGCAATGATAGTTTTTATTTCGACCTTTTCACAACTTTATAATTCGAATATGGGAATTTCTTTTATAAAGATTTTATTTGCATTGATTTATGTTTATAAAGCACAATGTAAACACATTGATAAGTTACGTTACTATCGAGGTGCAATAAATCAAAATACAGCTTCAAAACATTAAAACTGTAAGATGTTAAAATTTCATGAGCTTTCGGCTAAACATTAGCCTTCCTCAGATGAACAACAAGCAGTCGAGGAGACGCCGCTCCGAAATGACGCGTTTTGGACAGGCTGGCCAAAACGCGCCATTTCGGAGCGGCGTCTTTGATTTACTTTTTTGTTCTTAGAAAAATGTGAGCGAAAAAGTTTTCTATGCAATCAAGAACGAAAAATCATGTGTCAAGCATAGATTATGAAACGCTTTTCAACACATTCAAATAACTGTAACGAAAATTCGCCGTTAAAGAAGGTAAAAGAAGAAATTTATGTAATCAATTCAGAAAACATATACCACATTGAAAAAATACAGTTGTCGAAATTACCTTTCATTGTAAAAAAAGCAGTAGAATTATTTTGTGCAGCCCTGTATATGATCTGCAGATTTGGATGTATAATACATAGCATGATAAAATTTAGTTCAGTTAGAAAATTCACATTTAGCCAATCGATGGAAATGCACTTGAAATATTTTGTACAGCCATGTATATTATATAAACACTTTTCTACACACCACATGTTAAGCTAAAATTTAATTCAGGTAAAGAAGCGTAAAGCAACTTACAACTCACTTCCAGTAATTACCAATCGTAAACGACAATGTATTTTGTTCTTTGCGGAGCCCTGTATATGGATTTATATTCCACAAACTTATATTAGTCCACTAAATATAGTTCAGCATGATAATGCGTAAAGCAATTAAAAACTACCCTTAAGTAATTCACTCCCATAGTCTGTAATACTTACGAATTACCTTCTGTAGCCCTGTATATGATCAACCGAATTTATACACATCACGTAATATGACAAAATTTTGTTAAACTTAAAACAATTACCATCCACAGTCAAAAATGTAGTTGATGTATTTTGTGCAGCTCTGTATATGATCTATGGAAAGTACATATCATATGAAAGTTCAGTTAGAAAATTTACTTTTAGCAATTTTCGCCAATCGAAAATTTACTTTTAGCAATTTTCGCCAATCTATAGAAATACACTCGAAATCATTTGTACAACCTTATATTTCATCCAAAGACATTTATACACACTCCATATTAAGCTAAAATTTAATTAGGTGCAAAATGCATAAAGCAACTTAAAACAAACTTCCAGAAATTACCAACCATAGACGACAATGGACCTTCTCCTTTGAGTAGCCCTGTATATGATTTCTTTTTTTTTCCACATACGTCTGTAAGTCTACTAATTGTAGTTCAGAAGGAAAAAACGTACCACAATTTTAAATTACCCTAAGCAATTCACTCCTATATTCTGCAATACATACGAATTCATTTGTGTATCCCTGCATATGATCAACCGAATTTGTACACACCACGTACTAATAAAAGTTTTATTTAAGCTAAAAATTCAAACCAAAATTGAAAGCGCACTTATCACACATAGACTGTAATTATCTCACGTATACTGTAACCGATATCTTTGGTGTGTCCCTGTAAATGATCGATAAACGCAATGCACACCATACTTCTAAGGAAGAAATTTATAGTACACCTTAGTAATGCATATAATTTCTTATTATTTTTGAAATAGTGAAACATCATTAAATTACACTACAAACGATTTTTCCCCGTAGAATAATGTGTAACAGAATTATTTTATTTGAGCCTGTAAATGAACGATAAACACAATGCACACCGCACCTTTAAGCGAGTAATTTATAGTGCACCTCCGTAATGCATTATATATAATTTTCATTATGTTTCACATAGTTAAATATCGTTAAATTAGACTGCAAACGATTTTTCTCCGTAGAACAATGTATAGCAGTTTTTTTTTTGTTTGACCATTTTATTTCATTATGTTTCTAAATGAAAAATAAATGCATTGTTCCCCATTTTCAACAAAAAGCATGTTTTAATGCGCTTCATAATTATAGTGTATCAATTTCATAATGTTTCAAATGCAGGATCAAAATGCACTTGGAACGAATATTTCCCATTGACTGTAATGTAACGGAATACTTTTGACTGGCCCTGTAAAAAAACTATAAGTGTTACGCCTTTTTTTTTTCAATAGGGGACATGCTGTAGTAAACGACAATAACATACAAATGTTTCAGGGCAATCCGAGTATATATTTACGTGAGTTAGAGCACGGCCAGAAGGCCAGAAGGCAGACTGAAGACAAACCGAAGTCATAAACACTTTTCAACTAGGTTGGAAAGTGTTAAAAAGAAACTGGAATAATTAACGAAAACTTATTCATAAGGAACTTACAAAGAAGAGGTTTATATTCACAGTACATTGTTAGATTTTAATGATTTGTATCGTTATTTCAGTGAAATAAATTATATCGTCTGCTATGAACGAAATGAGGATGACTTTTTTTCTTATTACGTATGCATTAAATTCATAAAGATACAACTAAATGTAAATATATTGCTTGAAGGTGCGTGAAAACATACATAAAACATTTAAAAGCACATCAAAGTCCTTTTAAAAATTCAAAACGTTTCCAACCGAACTACTCGGTCATCATCAGTGAAAAACTAATTGTTGAGTTGAGTTGTTGTCTCTTTGCTTTTTCTTGCTTGCCCGGAATAAACTATTTTACTTCAAGGGTTTGGACTATAAGGTGGGATGGGAAAGGTAATTATTGATTTATAAATTCATTCTCAACTGCGTGGATATCATATGATAATACATCGTTGCAGACTAATTCTTTTTTAGATATTATTTCTATAGACTCTCTTATGATAGCTTCCAGGTGATTATTTGTGCGGAATATAATTTTGGATCCATTGAAATCTACTTTTATAGGTTCAGTTTGTGCTAATCTTGCTAATGCAGTGTGGAGTCTATTTAATCTCAGATCTGTTGTATCTTTATGAATTTTAGTTATTAAACACGGTGAATTTGCACTGAAATTTTAACATTTTACGTATGCCATGTTTACAGATGCTATTTTTTTTTTCGACTCCAGACAGCTGTGTAAATTCACCATGGAGATCTTGCTTTGCGAATGATTTCCTCCATGGTTAATATTTCTATGACACACGGTGAATGAATCTTTTGTTTATTGACTTTAATGGATTGAGATATTTAGCTGTTAACCTAATTTCCACTGAAGAATTTCCTCAGAATCTATACATTTTTTAATGTAACTCATTTCTCAAACAAACAATTTTTTGAACGATCTTTCTAAAAATGTAACTTTTATGCAATTGTATTCGAAAAAATAATTTTGAATAAAATTCGCCGCTTGGCATATGGAAAAAGATGTGGTTAGCCCGTATTTGTTTGCCCCAGTCACATGACACCCACAATTATTATATAGATTACTATGATAAGATTGAATAGAATAAAGAAAACTTTTATTAATATCTTTTTAAGTTTTGATTCGATTTTCATAACATTTTAAATGACTCGACAAAATTCTGCAACAGTTATATAAATTCAATTTCAAACCATTCGGTTGGGTAGTTTTTCGCTTTAATATGTGAACAGACGGACGGACGGATAGACAGACGGACGGACCAAATGGCGACTATAGGTGCTACGTATTTATATAATTACGAACGCACCTAATAAAAGGCAAAATCAAACTGCTGTTTATAAACAACCCACAGGCTATAAATTTGAGGCTATAAATCTACTCTTAGATATAGCTCAAGTCATCATCACAAGGATAAGTGTATAGTTGTTAACAAAAATAATTTTTAAACCCCACTTTTGATTGCATGCGTAAAACATAAATTATAATTTCTCTTTGAGAATATTTTTAGAGAAATTGTCAAGTAAGTTTTAGTATTTAATATTTCATGTGAATAAAACAAGGAGAGAAAGAAAATTACCACTTTAGCATGTTTAGATTTTGAATCAGGTACTAGATTTGCTAATTTTAAATTACAGTAATTTTGACATTATTAAATAACCCAATGTAAAAAAAAACTGATAATTACACGCAGTCATAACCAGAGTTTTATAAATTTGATAAAATCTGGCATCCAGCAAAAATTCATAATCGTCAATAAGAAATATTTACGACCCCCCCCCCCCCCACATCCTTTATTTTCAAAAAGCGCAAAAGTTTTTTATAAATTAATTAATAACAAATAATAACAAGCATAGTTTAGAATTAATAGTTACATATTTTAGAATAGTACCTAATTTTTTTAATTCAATTTTTAATGCAATTCTTAATTTTTTTTTCGTGTTCTACGGCGATTTTTTTACATCCTTTAAATGAATTCTGTTTCAATCACACTTTGCCTAATATAGTAAATTTTGTCTTCTTATTAAACGAAATTTTCGTGTTTTACTGCGATTTTTCAACAGTGCTAAAAATAATCCGCTGTTAATGTTTAGGCCGATATATTAAATTTTGTCCTCTGCAATTTTTGAATATTTAGCGAATTTTATGTGAATTCTTAGTGAATTTGTAGCTTTTTTTTCGCATTTCGCGGCAGTTTTTTGACGTTCGTAAAAGGAACGCGGATTTAATTTCTTAACCCAATAATAGTAAATGTTGCCCTTGGGATTTTTTGTATTGTTATCTGAAATTTTGCGTTTTTTGGCGTCCTACGGCGATTCGTAATGGTGATATTCGTAAAAAGAATTAGGATTCTATCGTTTAGCCTAATAAAGTACATTTTGTTCTCTGCGACTTAAAAACATTTCCAAAAATTTTTTAATGAGATTTTTAGCGTTTTTTTGAGTTTCGAGGCGATTTTTTGGGCAATTTATTTCTGAAAAATAAAGACCTCTCCGGTAACTATTCTAAATGCAGTTTTCTTAGATCAACTTTTGCAAAAAAAATCGCCAGATTAAATAATTTGGTCGCAAGATAAATAAACTTAATCGCCAATGGCGATCTGCCTACCGCATTTGTCAAGTCCTGGTCGTAACACGTTATATCATGAAGCACTGCATAAAACTGTGAAATAATTTTTTGATTGATTGAATTCTGGAATTCTGGAAATGTTTTTTTTTTTTTTTTTTTTTTTTTTTTTTTATATAGTTTGAAACAACACTTTTTAAGATAAAGGTGAGAGAAAGAACAAGAACTAGTTAAGAAACAGCTTTATTCTTTTTAAACGAAATAGAAAAAAAATATTCAATCACTTGAACACTTTATTATTTGTTAAGTACTTTACATCCCTCATTTTAAAGGGAATTCAACTATTCACATGATTGCCTGACAATCCAACGTTCAGATATAATTAAAGAAGGGAAGTTATTTTCAACTTGTGTTTGTGTTTGAGTAGTTCATTAGGAACTTGCAAAGAAGAGATTTATCTTCACGTTTGTGTTGTTAGATTTTGATGATTAGGTGGGAGGGAGATGCATCATTAATCTCTATAATAAATCTGTAAGTCATGTGACTGTCCTCAACAGTTCCGGGATGCCGCATTGCTTTTTCATATGCCAAGCGGCCATTTTTATTCAAAATTATTTTTTCGAATAAACTGCATAAAAGTTACATTTTAAGAAAGATCGTTCAAAATAAATTAATATTTGAGAGATGACTTGCGTTCAATTATGTATATATTCTGCAATAACTTCAGTCGAAAGATTCGCAGTTCAAATTCTCTATTCATAAAAGTAAACAAAAAAAAAGATTGATTCGTCGTGAACATTTAAAATATTAAATCATGGAGGTAATCATTCGCAAAGCAAGTTCTCCGCGAATGAATTTTTGGACCGCTGCCTCGCGTCAAAAAAATAATGCGCACCAGTGAGACAATCAAAGTTTACCATAATTATGTGCTATACAACTCAACTTTCGGACCTTTTCTTGACGAAAATTGAACTCATGTAATAATATTTAATGAATCAGATTTTTAGCATTTTTAAAATCGCTAATACAGCTTTTATTTATCGCGTGTACAAATTAGAAATGATACTTTGATTTTGAAATCAAATGTTTTGATTTATGATATTATTTCTTATTTATTTATTTATTTTCTCTTTTAAATGAAAAGTGTGAAGTATTTTAAATTTATGTAATATAAGCATTTTAGATTAAAGTTAAGTATTTTAAATGAAATGAGTGACAGGTTTATAATTTAAAATTAAATTAATTGTAGTATGAATGACGGTGATGGGAACGATATTTGGCGATTTATCATCTGCTCCCGGCTAACAAAAATACTCATAATTAAAAAAAAGAATAAAAATAAATAAATGATAGTTTGTTGTAAATAAATATTGATATACATATCAAAAATAATTTATAGAATTAAAATAAAAAATAAAAGTAAATAAACAACAATTTCCATAACAAAGTTTTCGCCAAATTGGCGGGGGAGGGGGGAGGGAATCGCGCCAACGTGCGTATGTGACATTTGTGCCCAAAAAATATGCGAAATGCTACCATGATCGCAAAAGTTCATGATTTGTCTATTAGAATCTTCCGATTTGGCGAAGGATTAAGGGAAAATTAAATTATGAATAAATATAACGTGTTGCAATGTTTAACATACATTTAAGGGATACCAAACTGGTCGCCAGTGGCGGCTAGTTGTATAATAATAAACATGCAATTTATCAGAAATAGTGTTTTTTTTTTTTTTTTTTTTTTAACCCAACGTAACCACAAAAGACATATATGTGTGATTTCTTTTAGTAATAACATAGTCATGAAACATGCATAAAAATATAATAAGAAGCATTTTTAACATTTTTAAATATAGTTCAAAAGCGTTTATGGATTCGGTTTGTCTGAAGGTATTTTCAACTTTGTGTTTGAGTAGTTCATTAGGAACTTCCAAAAAGAGATTCATCTTCAAGTTTGTGTTGTTTGATTTCGATGATTAGGTGGGAGGGAGATGCATACATCCAATTTATCAGAAATAATGTTTTTTTTTTTTTTTTTTTTTTTTTTTTTTTTTTTTTCTTTTAACCAAACGCAACAGCAAAAACATGTGTAAGGGGATTTCTTTTAGTAGTAACATAATCCATAATCATGAAGCATGCATACAACTATAATAGGAAGCATTTTTAGCATTTTAAAATATAGTTGAAAAGCGTTTATGGATTCGGTTTGTCTGAAGTTATTTTCAACTTGTGTTTGTGTTTGAGTAGCTCATTAGGAACTTGCAAAGAAGAGATTTATCTACAAGTTTGTGTTTTTAGATTTTGATGATTAGGTGGGAGGGAGATGCATACATCCAATTTATCAGAAATAATGTTTTTGTTTTTCATTTTTCTTTTGAAACCAAACGCAACCGCCAAAACACGTGTAAGGGGATTCGTTTTAGCAATAAAATAATCATGAAATATGCATCAAAAGTATAATAGGAAGCATTTTTAGCATTTTTTAAATATAGTAGAAAACCGTTTATGCATTCGGTTTGTCTGCCTGTCTGTCTGTCGTCTGTCCAATCTCTAACTCGAGTAAATATACTCGGACTATGTTGAAATAGATATACACTGTAAAAACAAAAAATGTAAATTCATGGGCATTTTCTCTGAATTACCGTAGTAATTTTACGGGAAATGCCCCTTTTTGGAGATAAAAAGACAATTTACGTAAATATCATGTTTTTACGGACAAAAACCGTTTATGTAAGAGCAAAGCTCGTTTATCTGGGGATAAAACACATTTTCTTATAGACATTGTCTGGAATCTTTGCTGCAGTAATTTTACTGAAGCAATTTTTTACAGTGTATGTTATTAAGTTTTACTATTGGCATGTTTGGTATTGAATATCAAGTGTGTAGTATTTGTCGTTATTTTACAGGGACGCTTAAAATAATTCCGTTACATTACGGTGTATGGAGAAAAATCGTTTGCGGCGTATTTTAATGATGTTACACAATTTTAAACATATTCAAATCGACACATATCACTGAGGTGCACTAAAAAGCCCTTACTGTAGAATATCGTGTGCATATATCGGTCATTTACAGGAACACTCAAAATAATTTGGTTATAGTACTGTCTATGAACAATAATTGCTGGTAGCTCGTTTTCCGTTGTGGTACGAGTTTGCAACGACACCACACTCGACAAAGTCCCGATCTAGCAGTTGGGGACATTCCCTAGTGAGTTATGCGTTTTGTAACTAAGCTGAATTTTAGTTCTCTATGTAGTGCATATACAGATCTATAGATCTTATACAGGAATGCACAAAAGAATTACACCGCCTTTTCGGCCATAGACGGTAATTGCTGAAATCCGGTTTTACTTTTTTAACGGTGAAGTTCGGTGAAGAACGGTGCAGTATTCTGGAAGTGCTGGAAAGTGTTACATAATCTATGCTTGACGCAGTACTTGTATTCCTCGCTTAATGTTGTTTCACGGCATTTGTAAAACTTTTAGCTTTTCCAAAGGTTACCTCATCAATTTCAAAATCATTAAAAAATAGATTACTTATGTACATTAATTGTATTTTATTTTACGCTATAGTAAAAAGTATTTTATTTTTTTATGTATGTGTGTTATACGACATTTATGAATCTTTTTAGCTTTATTAAAATGTCTAATCATTCATTTTGATATTGTAATACATCAAATATTAAGGAAGAAAATAAATGGAAATTTACTTAATTGATTTTATGTAACTGAAAGCGAAATTAATTTACTTTCTACAAAATATTTGGATTAAGCTACTTTGTCATATTTAAGTCAACGACAGTATTCATTGTTACATTTTAAGAAAATTCTCATGGCAACTTGGTTTGTTTTAAATGACTGCTGCATATATATAGTAATTGCTTTGCAGAAAGGATATTGAAATTGAAGAAAGTTAACAACGGAACAAATGTGGGAGATATTTTCCGCGTTAAATAAAAATGTTGAGTCATTATCTATTTTGAAAGTATAAGTGAAAAAGTAATATAATTGGATATTTTTTTTATTTATGAATAATGAAGACGTTTTATTGAATCAAAAGAGTGAATTTAGTGAGCTTTAATTTAAGTAAACTTTGAAAAACAGCAAAATAAGATTCATTCTTTATTGAAGATTTAAGTCGTTGTGCAAATTTTGAAGAAAAATCATTTTCTATCCTAATAAAAAAGATTATTTTGCTTAAACCCTTCTACACCTTGTGTTTATTTTAACAGCCTTAACGGAATCTATAATTAAAAGTTATTTTCCAAGTTTACTACTAATCTGACTTGTTATATATTGGAAAAATCACCTTTTCTTTGTATTGCAAGCACTCCTGGTATCCGCAGTGGTGAAGAAGTAGAAATGTTGAACGAAACTGGAAAACGTTGCGGCTACTAATAACAATTTTATTATGAGTATATGCCATATTTTATAGAATTTGGAATAATAAAAATAATAATGTACATTTAATTATCTAAAACGTTTAGAGATTCATATGAAATAATAAGTTTATCTCAAAAATTTCCATTCAAAATGTTTACCAACTATTGTATTATTATATATCTTCTGCAACGAATTTTAAGTAAATTTACACAAAACAGTATTTAAAAAAGATGTTTTCATGAAAAGAGTTAATCTGTGTTCATGAAAAGAGTTATTCTTTTTATGAATTATTTCCCTTTCGATGAAAAAAATAAAATAAATTGCTATCTTCGAAAATAAGCCAGGGTATACTTCCAATGGCATTTCTGTGATATAAGAACGATTACAAAGAAAGAGGTTTTGGTTCCATTTTGTGTATATTAAACTGTTTAGATTCATTTCGTAAAAGTAGTAACAGATAGATGATATACTATATAAATAAAAATACAATAAATTTAAACATATAATATAAATAACAAATATAAATGAAATATGTAAATATATAACAAATACAATATACAAGCAAATATTTATAATATGATTTATGTTTTTATTATGAATGTATAATAAATAATTTATGCTTTTATAAGTACATTTTATAAAACTGAAATGGATTTGAAAAATAATTCAAGAAAGAAAAAGTATCTGTACTGAAAATGATAACAAATATATATGGAACATACTGATTCTCCAAAGTCATTTTTTATAAAAGAAAATTTAATGAATAATATAAAAATGCACATCGATTCAAGATACTCCCATAAGCCGTTTATTGTACAAATAATAAAATAAATAAATAGAAAAACCATTTTAAAGAAAAAAATTGCAGAAAAATTACAAATGAATATCAGATATATTATGTTTATCCTTCTGTTTTTAAAAGAAATTATCAATTCTAAAATTTTCATAATAATTGAATGTTCTACTCGCATAATGAAAAGTATGCTTGAAACAATGATATTTTTTTAGAAAATCACTCTCTTACTTTTCTTTCATAAAACAATTATTCGATTTTTAATTAGTTACATTAAGTGAGAGAAAAATGAATGATTTTGATTATTTGATTTTCTATTGAATTTTTAATCCCCAAATTATGTCTGTATTAAGTTTTTTGCAATAAAAAAATATCTATGTAAAAATAGTAGACACAAAATAGACGAGATCGATTACGCAAACTATCTTCAAAATGATACATTTTATTTTGTGAAATAAAATAAAACACCGTATTATAATTAGTACTTAATTACTTTTTAATGACAGAATGTTATTAAATATAAGAATAATTTCCATTTAAAGGACTGTTTGTGTCAAATCAAGACTGTGAAATATATTATACTGCAAGATTTGTGATACAGTGTAAAAACGGATTTACATTTAAAAATTTACACTTCTAATATTTGCAATAATGAATTTGCTGAGTAAAGTTTTCATACATTTTAAGTTCCCATTCTGTTTCAAACTAAAATAAATCAGTACGCAAGGTTATTCGCATAGACGTAAAAAATCACTCATGTAAAAAAATTACGTGCTTTTTAAGATATTTCAAACGGAATTTTAAGACAGAAACACATGAGTGTCTCAATCACCCGAAAAAAAAAAATTATCTGTACATACTTATTTCAGTAACAAAGTTTTTTCAAAGCATATTTTGAAATATTTACAATGACACTAAACATGAAAGTAAACGATTTATCTTATTTTTTAAAAATCAGAAATACTTATAAATATATATTTTGTCTCTTTTGTGTAAGTGGATTGTTTAAATGTCCTAAGCCACGGGCTGGTTACAAAAATACACTCCATGTTTTACTGAAAATTTTAAATATTTTATTTAACGCAATGATAGTTATTTCCCAATTACTTTTATGTATTTCTGTTATTTTATATTCAGGCTCAAAAGATACAAAGAGAGGCATAATATTTGCTTTTATATGCATGACATATACTTCTTTCCGTATTTACTTGCTGGCCAATTATAATGAGTATAGGAAAACAATAAAACATATTTCACTTATTTCATGTCATGTTGGTCATAAGCACTCTGTGCCCTGCTGGATAATATTATGGGGATGTTTAAAAATTGCCATGATCTTTATCAGTGTTGCACTAACAAGTATTGCAATTAATAATAATAATTCATTAGAAGAATATATGTTTGGATACACTAGTGAAAATATTTATATCTTGTACTGTTATTCTTTTATATATCCATTATGCTTTGTATTATTCTTTTTTGCACCTTTATGTATTTTTGAGATTTTGTATGCCTTTGTTTGCTATGATATTTCATCGATTATTCATTCTTTCCGCTATATGTTGAAAACTACACCCAAACTTGATTATAATCGATTGACTGATATTTATTGCAAAATAATATCAATTGCAGAGAGTTTTGATTCTAAAGTTGGTTTTCTGGTATTTATAATGCTTCTTTATAACGCATGTTTGATTTATTATGGGCTGACAATTATTTTTAAAGATCAGGTTGAAGATTATATGCATTTTTATATGATTGTATCTTCTTGTTTCTTTAGTTGCATTAACTTCATAGCGAGAGTAGAATCTGCATCACGCATTCATGCAGCATCACTTTTAGTTAAATATGAGTCAAGGAAATTAAGTGTAGGAAGTGGTAATGTGGATTGTTCTTACCTGAGATTTCTGAAGAACTGCAGGGAAATAAGTATGACTGTTTGGGGATTTGTTAACATGAGGCGTAATATCATACTGGGAACTTTTGGAACTATCATTACTTATAGCCTACTGTTTGATAATCTGATCAAATTATAATTTACATTTGAAGATTTTAAAATCTGTGTTTGATTTTATTTAGATTTTATTAGCATTATTACATGATTGTGTCTTCTTGCTTCTTTGGTTGCATTAACTTCATAGCGAGAGTCGAATCTGATACAAAGAGATATAAATAAAAGTCAAAGAAAAATATAGTCAAGGAAATTACGTGTAGGAATTGGTAGTTTCGATTGTTCTTACCTGAGATTTCTGGTGAACTGCAGGGAAATAAGTATGACTGTTTGGGGATTTGTTAACATGAGACGTAATATCATACTGGGAACTTTCGGAACTATCATAACTTATAGCCTACTGTTTGATAATCTGATCAAATTATAATTTAAATTTGCAGATTTTAAAATTTGTGTTTGATTTTATTTAGATCAATAATTCTGGTAAATATGACACGTGAAATTTATACAAGTTAGTGAAATTCAAAAATCACTTTTCAGTGTTTTAACGATATTGCATTCTTTACTTAATATCTTGAATTTAAAAACATTTTCTCTACGAAATGTTCCACCGTGCATTTCAATGAAACCTACTCTTTTATAACCTTCAAAATTTTTAATTTACATTTGGCGATTTTAAATGCTATCAATGTTCGTTTGATTTTAAATGATATGATTTTTTTGAAAATGTTTCTAAAATAGATGAGTATCGAATTTTACAAATTTCATTTTATGAATGTGTTACGTAATATCCTAATTGTAAAACAATTAATGTCTGAAGTAATACGAGCTATATTTTCATGAAATACTTCGTTATTTACATTTTGTCAATGCCGCACCAATTTTGGCGAGAAATATTTTGTCATTTCATAGCCAATATTTCTGAAAAATTGAAAATTTATTAAAATATCTGTGACGTAATGCCAGTGTTTTTGTAATAGGGACAATGTAACTAAAGAATTTAGAGCCAATATTTGAAGTGTTTTGGTGTTGTATTGGACATAAGCTCTTATGACTGTAATATTGGCGAAATATTGTGTTTTAATATAAATAATGTGGCCAACATTGGTTTGCTACTAGGATGAAACCATCTTGAAGAGTTTTGGTGTTTAATCGAAATAGGTCTGATGACTCTAATATTGGCGGAATACAGTGTGTTAATATAATTAATATGGCCAACATTGGATTTCTACTTGAATTAAAACATCTTTATCCATTAAACATCATCATAAGTTGTCATTTTCATTAATGGATATTCAACTATACTTTTGTTGTTAACTGAACCACAATGTGTTTAAAGGTATCTTATGTATCTTAAGCAATTAGTTTTTAAATAATTAGATGAATTTCAGACTGAGCAAAATCGAAGTTTGAGAGATTATTATAACGGAGATAATGTGAAAAGTTTCTGTAACGGGGAATTTGTTGTCTTCTTGATGAATAAAAATCCTTTAAAGGTCGGTATATAAAACTAGATACCTTAAAATGTTTATTAGTTTTCATTAATACATATTTATACGGACACCTGATTCCATTGCGTTACTAAATAACTTAGGTCATAGAAGAGAGATTCAATAAAGTCCATTGATGAAATGGAATATAAAAGGTTTTTATTATATTAAAGATAAAAAGGCAAGACAATATTGTCGCGGGATTCACCACGACAACAGATGGAAATAATGTCTATTCTACATAATAATGAAAAATCATGAGATCGATTGCAGTGTATCAAACCAAAAACGGAAACCTCGACCTAGGCAAAACCTTAAACATAACTCTTTTAATATAATTTTGAATTCCATACCAGCCAACATATTTATTAATTGATGTAACTGAAATTAAATTACAACTTAAACATCAGAATGCTAATCTCCAGGCTTGGGAAAGTTTATATTAAGAAGAAAAAAGAGAGACAAAGAACACAACTCTAAATCTGAGGTGCATTTTATCGTAAACGAAGCACAAGATTACAAATTAAATAATCCCTTGTATGGACAATAGCTTTTGAGCATTAATAAGCATTTTCATTACTGCAGGAGGAAAGACATATGCTAAAACATTTTATTTTTATTTATTCGTTTTAAAGGTATGAAAAATACACATCTGTAATTTCAGGATAGAAAAGTTGATATTGTTTTACTTTATTAATGGCTGAAAAATGCTGATAAGTTTAAAAAAGCAATGACATATATTAACCACTACATAGGGGGGAAAATTAATATATTTTTAAAACAGAGAGGAAGTTTTAATTATATCTGTAAAAGAGGTTATTTTAATCATATTTGATGGATAATTAATGGTATGTGATAATTAGATAGTTGCATCATCACAATTAGAACAGAGATGAAGATAATATAATGAAGTTTCTACGCAAATTAAACATTAAAAATCTGAAAAAAAAATACATAATTACATAATAAGGTCACTGATTATAATTAAAATATCGACAAAATGCTTAAGTGATGCAAAGAGAAACACACAAAGGCTTATAAAGGCCTTTTTATATAATGATCGACATATGTTTCAACGCTCCAACGGCGCCATTATCAAGTTATACAAAGGATAAACAAAATATTCTTGCAATTTTTTGAAAATATTATTTTATTTTATTTTATTTGCTTTATTTTAAAAAAATTGCAAGAATATTTTGTTTATCGTTTGTTTATCTTGATAAACAAACAGCATTGAAACATATGTAGATCTTTTATTAAAAGTTTTTTATAAGCCTTTCTGTGTTTCTCTTTGTATCACTTAAGCATTTTAGCTATAGTTTAAGTAAAAAAGTTTGTTAATCCAATTTCATGCGTACATCGATAAAGATAAAACCAATTTCAGTGATACATATGTATTTTAAAGCACAAAGTCTGTTTTTAAAATAAAATAAGAAAAAATATATGATTTAAAAAGTAATGTTTTATCCTTGTGGGCCGCTATAACACGAAAGTACCAAATTTACAACATATTAATGAAAGCAGAAACAAAAATGTTATATATATATCACATATTATTATAATGTCATACAAGCTTTATAATTTGGTGATAAATCTAGGTCGCTTGGCGAGTTAACCTTGGGGGCCGCTATAACACGAAAGTACCTAATTTTCAATATATTAATGGAAACAGAAACAGAAAAAATATTTCAACTAAATTTTATTCAACAGAAAAATTAGTTCATCCTTGGGTGCCGCTATAACACGAATGTACGAAATTTCTACTTCATTTTTACTTCATTTTCTGATAATTTGCATCTATCCTTTTTGTAACTGTAACATTTTTGTAAAGATTTTATGCATTTCTATTGCCTATTTAAAGAAAAAATCTTCTAAAGTTACAGAATTTCGTTAAAGATTCTTCAAAAGTTACAGAATTTTGTTAAAGATTCTTATAAAGTTACAGAATTTCGTTAAAAACGCTTAAAAACGCAATATATTCAGTTTTTTGCGTAGCCCTGTATAGGGATTTATTTATATAAAACGTATCGTAGTATATACTAACTAAATACATTTACTCTGGAAAATGCATAGCACAATTAAAAACACCTCTGAGTAATTCACGCTCATAGACAATAGTGTTTACGAATTTTTTTTAGTATTCGTGCATATGAGCTATATAATTTTTACACATCAAGTAATGTGCTAATATTTGGTAAGCTTTAAAATGTATACCGCATCTGAAAACGCACTTCCGGAGATTACTGCTCATTGACAGTACTGTAACATAATTGTTTTTGTATCCCTGTAAACAAATAAATCCTATGCACACCATATCCTGCAATAGGCATTTTTTAGTGCACCTCATAAATGCACAGTAAGTTTATTATTTTTTTAAAGTGTAAAAATTAAAAAATATACTAAAAATGGTTTTCGCCATAGAACATAATGCAATGTAATTGTTTTCTGTACCCTTGTAATTGTATGATAAATGTACTCACTCATATTCTACAGAAAGAATGTTGTTTTGTACCTGAATAATGTATATAAATTTCAGCAAGTTTGAAATGGTGTAACTTTATTAGAATAAACTGCAAATAATTTTTCTCATAGATCAGAATGTAACTGAATTATTTTTGTCTCTCTCTCTAAACGAATTATAATACACACACTCTATGCTACTCATTCCTATTATGATACACAATCCTATTATGGTACGCATTCCTACTATGCTAAACATTCTTATTACGGTACGCATTCCTATTATTCTACACAATCCTATTATGGTACGCATTCCTATTATGCTACACATTTCTATTATGCTACACATTTCTATTATGGAACACAATCCTATTATGCTACACATTCCTATTATGCTACACATTTCTTTTATGGTACACAATCCTATTATGCTACACATTCAATTTTCAATACAAAATGTCCTATGGTAAAGCTCATTAACATATAACAAGTTCATACAAAGCCATGCTTAATGGCAATATAAAATTATTTAAATATTTGCTGTATGGAAGAGTTGTCATTATTAAAGTGGCTTTGCTTAATTAAAGAATTTAAGGCGGTATTCAAAAAAAATATTTTTCCACGCTCAACAACTCAAAATTTTCTGAAACATTTTCAGACTCATTTTTAAAAGTAAAAACTTGAAACTTGGCGGCGTAACTTATGAGGAGAATTATATGTGACTTGTGTTTTTATTTTTCGTTCAATTAATTAGAAATTGATTTATAAACAATTATTTTCACAGTACGATAGTTTTCTTTTGTTTCCAACGCTATCGCTTCGGGAAATTGGGTTCAAAATGTCCACTTTGGCAGCATTTTTTGAAATATATTCTGCCTTTATCAAAAAATCGACCAATACGGAGTCTATAAAGTTTATGAATAAGCAAACCTGCCAATTGGATGCATTTTAGGCCAAAAATGAATTTAAAAATAAGTCACAAAATGAGCAGTTTGGATTTGAGTAGACCCTTAAATAAATTGTTATTAAGTTTGGTGCAAAAACTAAAAAGTTAAGAACTTTTTCCAATAAAAAAAGTTTTCTGTTGTGTGTAACATTCGATAACCACTCAAATAGTTTATTTTTATTACCAAAATTATGTTAATACACACACACACACACACACACACACACACACACATATATATATATATATATATATATATATATATATATAATAATTAATGTTTTTTTTAATGTAACCCTATTTTAAATACCTATAAAGTACAAAATACAGGAACCACACAATTTGTAGTCTTCACAGTAGTCTTGACCGTTCTTGTTTAGCATGCATCAATAATATTCCGTTAAAACTATTGTTTCCCTTATAAACTATCAATTAAAAATAATAAACTTTGCATTTATGGCTTCTCAACAGAATTTAAAAAAAAGAAACATGGTACTTTTCTGTTAGCCGGACGCCAGTGATTTATGTACATATATAAATATGTATGTACATATATAAATATGTGTGTACATACATATATATATATTCATACATATAAGTGTATATACATGTATGTATATATGTATATTTGTAGATATATGTGTATATATATATGTGCGTGTATATATACATGTATATATATCACTGGCGCCTGGCTAACCAAAAAGTACCAAAAACATTGTTCATTATTTAAGGAAAATTTGTTTTTAAAAATTCTCATTAAAGACAATTACATATTTGTGCTTTCACAAATATAAACCGTAAGAGAGAATAAGATAGACAACATGATAGTTTCAATTTGCAAAGGAAATAACTGCATGAGATGTTTATTTATAATTGCAACTATACATAAATGAAGAAGAGTTTCATGCAATGTAATTTTGCAATTCTTAGTTTATATTTTTCTGCTTAAATAGCAAAATATTTTACGACAGAAACCGTCAAAGTTTCAGCAAAATTACACAATCCGTTAACATCGCACTATGCTTATCCTATTCGAAGAGATAGCAGAAATAACTAAGAATTGAAGGAACTAATTATGGAAATTAGAACGAACCTAATGAAAGGTTATGTTATTCTTTGAATTTACCGTTAAAAGGTTTACGTCTGTTACATGTCATCTGTTCTTCTCAAGAGAGCTGTTTATGAGGTCGTCTCTTTTCAAAAGTTCTAATTAGCGGGTAACAAGACATGAATCTTACTACTGCTTCGAGCGTAATGTGTCTTTGATGTAAAATTAGAAAGATAAACAGTGTTTTATTCATGTAGAATAAGGTTGGAAATATTATTATGCTTCAACTTTTATCGTATTTATTGAAGCATGACACCCTAATTTAATATTCTTTATGTTAATAGCACAGGTATATATGTCCAAATAAATACAATCTAACAAATAGTATAATAACACGTTTTTTTATGTATTCATACATTATATTATTGTCTAAATGCATTTTATTTGGATAATTATATATTTGCACATTCACTAATAAAAACTGCAATAGAAAATAAGATACATAACATGATAATTAAAATTTGCTCAGATAAATAAGTTTTAACTACATGAACTCTTAATTTATAATTGCAACTATATATAAAAGAAGCAAAGTTTAATACAATGTAGTTTTGCAATTCTTATTTTATATATTTATATCTCAATAGTAAAATATTTTACAACAGAAACCGTCAAGGATTTTAGCAAAATTAAGCAATCTGTTAACATCGCACTATGCTTATCCTATTCGAAGAAATAGCAGGAAAATAACTAAAAAATGAAGGAACTACTTATGGAAATTAGTACGAACCTAGTGAAAGGTTATGTTATTCTATGAATTTACCGTTAAAAAGGTTTACGTCTGTTACATGTCCTTCTCAAGAGAGCTGTTTATGAGGAACGTCCCTTTTCGAAAGTTCTAATTGGTGGGTAACAAGACATGAATCTGACTACTGTTTCGAGCGTAATATTTCTTTGATGTAAAATTAGAAAGCTAAACACTGTTTTATTCATATAGAATAAGGTTGGTAATATTTTTAGGCTTCAACTTTTATTGTATCCATTGAAGCATGACACCCTAATTAAATATCCTTTATGTTAAAACTACAGGTATATATGTCCAAATAAATACAATCTAACCAATAATATTAATAAATTTTTTTATGTATTCATGTATTATATTATTGTCTAAATGCACTTTATTTGGATAACTACATATTTGCACATTCACTAATAAAAACTGCAATAGAGAATAAGATACATAACATGATGATTAATAGTTGCTCAGACAAATAAGTTTTAACTACATGAACTGTTAATTTATAATTGCAACTATACATAAACGAAGTAAAGTTTAATACAATGTAGTTTTGCAATTCTTATTTTATATATTTATATCTCAATAGTAAAATATTTTACAACAGAAACCTTCAAGGTTTCAGCAAAATTACGCAATCTGTTAACATCGCACTATGCTTATCCTATTCGAAGAGATAGCAGAAATAACTAAGAATTGAAGGAACTACTTGGAAATTAGTACGAAACTAATGAAAGATTATGTTATTCTTTGAATTTGCGTTAAAAGGTTTACGTCTGTTACATGTCATCTCCTTTTCTCAAGAGAGCTGTTTATGAGGTCGTCCCTTTTCGAAAGTTCTAATTAGCGAATAATATGAGATGAATCTTACTACTGCTTCGAGCGTCATATTTCTTTGATGTAAAATTAAAAAAATAAATACGGTTTTATGCATGTAGAATAATGTTGGTAATATTTTTAGGCTTTAACTTTTATTGTATCCATTGCAGCATGACACCCTAATTAAATATCCTTTATATTAAAACTACAGGTATTATATAAGTCCAAATAAATACAATCTAACCAATAATATAATAACTTGTTTTTTTACGTATTCATGTATTACATTATTATCTAAATGCATTTTATTTGGATAATTACATACTTGCACATTCACAAATAAAAACTGCAAGAGAGAATAAGATACATAACATGATAATTAATATTTGCTCAGATAAATAAGTTTTAACTACAAGAGCTGCTAATTTGTAAATGCAACTATACATAAAAGAAGTAAAGTTTAATACAATGTAGTTTTGCAATTCTTCTTTTATATTTTTATATCTCAATAGTAAAATATTTTACAACAGAAACCGTCAAGGTTTCAACAAAATTATGCAATCTGTTAACATCGCACTATTCTTATCCTATTCGAAGAGATAGCAGAAATAACTAAGAATTGAAGGAACTACTTATGGAAATTAGTACAAACCTAATGAAAGGTTATGTTATTCTTTAAATTTACCGTTAAAAGGTTTACGTCTGTTACATGTCATCTCTTCTTCCCCAGAGAGCTGTTTATGAGGACGTCCCTTTTCGAAAGTTCTAATTAGCGAATAATAAGAGATGAATCTGACTAGTGCTTCGAGCGTCATATTTCATTCATGTAAAATTAGAAAGATAAACAATATTTTATTCATGTAGAATAAGATTTTTAAATTATTATGCTACAGCTTTTTATGTATTCATTGTAGCATGACACCGTAATTAAATATACTTTATGTTAAAACTACAAATACGTCCAAATAAGTTCAATCTAACCAATAATATAATACATTAGTTTTTTTTTTCTCTGTATTCATATATTACATTTTTGGTTAAACACATTTTATTTGGATAAATATGTTTATAGTTTTAATATGCACTGAATGGATACATTAAATGCGTTAGAAATGAACTATTGATAGCTGAACAGCATTTTTTCTAAAATATTATATACCCTTAAAACTTCAATTTTGAAAAAAATAAATTTTTCATCAATAATAATAGCGACTCTTTCAAAAAATAACTTTAAGTTACAATGAATCAGAAAGTTTATACTTTATACATGAAAGTAAATTTATTATTTGTTGAAATAAAGGAATAATTTTTGAACTATTTGCAATGTTCCTTATTTTTCTGAAGATCAACCTTTAACGACATTATTACAAACTATGTATTTACGGTTCCTCAACTGAATCAAAAAAACATTTTTCCATTATTTAAGCAGCTTTTATTAAAGAAAATACTCATTAAAATAAAATTACATATTTTTACTTTCACTAGTAAAGACCATAAAATATAATAAGATATATAACATGAAAATTTATGTTTGCAGACGGAAATACATTCTAACTACCTGAACAATTAATTTATAATAGAGGCTACACAGAAATTCACAGATTTTTATACATTAAAACAAAATGGAAACATCCTTATTATTTCAGTGAAATGAATTATATCGTCTGATATGGGCGAAAGGAGCATGATTCTTTTCTTTATTACGTATGCCACGTTTACAAATGCGAATTTTGTTTTCTACACTAGACAGCACTGTAAAATTCACCATGGATATCTTGCGTTGCAAATGATTACGTCCATAGTTTAACATTTTTTATGACTCATAATGAACGAATATCCTGTGTTTATTTACTTTAATGGATTGAGATATTTGGCTGTTAACGTAATTTCCACTGAAGTTATCTCAGAATCTATGGTTTTTTGAATGTAACTCTTCTCCCAGACAAACAATTTTTTGAACGATCTTTCTAAAAATGTAACTTTTATTGAAATTTATTCCAAAAAATAATTTAGAATAAAAATGGTATATGAAAAAAAAGAAGTGGTTTGCCCGTATTTGTTTTCCTCAGTCGCATGACTTGCGCTTTTATCATATAGATTATATACGATAGGATTTAGTAGAATAAAGAAAACTTTTATTAATACCTTTTTAAGTTTTTCTTCGATTTTCATAAAATTTGAAATGACTCGACAAAATTTTACAACGATAATATATATTAAATTTCAAACCATTCGGTTGGGTAGTTTATGCGCTGTTATATGCGGAATTCGGACAGACGGACGGACGGACAGACGACGAATATAGGTGCTGCGTATTTATATAATGACGAGCGCACCTAAAAAGACAAATATTGCTTAATCTACGAAAATATAAAGTAACTAAGAATGGAAATATACAATACACTCACTCATTACTTAACTCATGATTCCGAAAAGCAACTTTATATCTTCAGAAATATCAGAAACTAATATATTTTTTATGTTATAAAGAGTTATCTATAAAAACAATTTTATTTTTGCTGACATGGATTTTCGGAAACGTTTCCAAGTAGTTTTTATTGCATATAAATCTGTTTTCGCGAACTGGAATATCGGTTTTTAGGATAAGATCAATTAAACATTTTTATTCTCAATTCCCGTTAAAAAAATTAATTTGAAATCATAAAATGGTTCTCAATTGAATCTAAAAAACCTCTTTCCATTATTTATGCCAATTCTATTTAAAAATACTCATTAAAAAAATTACATATTTGTACTTTTACTAATAAAAATTGTAAGAGCTAATAAGATAATTTATATTTGCACAGGTAACCGTGTAGGTACGTTCTAACTACATGAACGGATAATTTATGCTTGCAGCTATTTTTCCAATTCTTAATGTATTTTTTTATGCCTAAATATTAAAATACTTTACAACACAATTTGCCAAAGTTTCAACAAAATTAAACAATCCGTTCTCATCGCAATATGTTAATACTAATTCAGGAGTTAGCAGGAAAATAACGAAGATATCAAATTTTATCATAAAAGATGTAGTTAAAAGAACCACTTATGGAAATTAGCACGAACAACTTGATGAAAGGCTATGCTATTCTTTGAGATTTTCGTAAATGAGTTATTCGTTAAAAGGTTTACGTCTCTTACATGACGTCTCTTGTTCTCAAGATAGCTGTTTATTCGTCCTTTAACGAAAGTTCTAATTAGCGGGTAACAGGAGATGAATTTTACTGATGCCTCAAGCGTAGTATTTCTTTGATGTAAAATTAGTAGGATAAACAATGTTTTATTCATGTAGAATAATATTGAAATATTATAATCCTACATCTTTTAACGTATCTCTGAAAGCATGACACACGCATTAAATCTTTTAAAAAGTATAATAAAATAGCAAATGTATTTGTTCAAATAAGTATAATTTAAAAATTAATTTAATAAGTGATTTTTTTTCTGATTAAATTTGTGGCTGAATAAAATTTATTTGTATAGATATGTTTGTAGTTTTAATACACTATTAAGGGGAATTAATTAGGGTGTCATGCTTTAATAGTTACACTAACACAGCAAACGTTACATTACTAGTTATATATTACTAGTTACAACACATAACTAGTTATATATATGTAATAAATAAAAAAAGTCGCCATTTTTCCTTAATTAAAATTGTTCCAAATTCTTACAATTCTAAATTTTCCCCTATCTTTTAAAATATCTCTTAAATCTAATTTATATTTTATTCCATAGCTTAATCAAAATATTCTTTTAATTATCATTATAAAAATCTTAATCTGTTAAAAGCTACACGTATTTGTAAAAACCCTAATTTATTTCTTCTTTTGAAACATTCAAATTTTATTTCTTTAGAACGTCTCTCAGTGTCATTTTTTTCTATTAAAATTATCATTCGATGCCCCATAATCCTTTCGGCTCCCGCGTCTTCCGGTTCACCTCAAAATTATGCCGTATACAGTAATAAGTTCCCCGGCTTTGCAAGCTTCTTATTGGCTAGTCCTCCCCCTGCATTGCGAAAATATTCATTTGCTATTTACCTTTAAAATGCGTTGCGCCGGCTTGGAGAGCAGATTTTGTACGCTTTTCTTACTGCTAATAAAAGCACGTCACCTGGAGGAGCGATCTTGTCAAAATGGTGCGATCATCTCTAATTCTTTTAACATCTACATACTGTCAGATACGAACTCTGAATTTTTACTAAGTGGAATTGATTTATATTTAGTATCGTGTCAATAAAGAACTGATCTCTACTACTCATCTTTTTTATTTCTATGGGAAAACGCCATGTTTGCGTAACCCATCATTTTGCCTGTGGAATCATGACTGCTACGATTGCTACTGCCTATTGCTATGTATGTTACGATTGCTACTGCTATGTTACGACGGCCACTGCTCTATTTTATGGAATACTCGATTGCTCATTCGATCTCTTGATTGTGAAATGCCACATTTAACATATATATGTGTGGTAATCAACTATTTGCAATTGAACAGTATTTCTCTTAAAGTTTTATGTATCCTTAACATTTTCATTTCGCAAAAAATATAATTTTCGTCTATCATAATACCGACTCTTTCAAAGAATAATTTTAAGTTACAGTGCTTTTGAAATTTTACACAAAGACATGGTAATACGTTTATTTGATAAAAGAAAAATTATTTATGAAGTACTTGCAATGTTATTTTTTAAAGGTCAAACGCCTTTAACAAAATGTTTAGTTTTTCTCAGATTCACTTGTGAAGTATTTTTCGTTTTATTATAACCAGGCGATACCACCGTGCTTCCCGGGATACAGAAGACATTACTTAGAGTATAAAACATACATTTTACAAAACATACAATTTTAAATTAAAAACTCTAGCATATTTGTTTTCTACGTTTCACATATTTTTTAGATTGCCCAATAAAAGGAAGCAAAAGGAAGTATGAAACATATGAATTATGTATTAATTTAAAGATTTAAATTTTATTAAAAAAGGGTACTTTCGAATTAACCGAATACCACAGATTAATAGCAAAAGAAAACTTAACATATTTCACTAATAGCATCTTTAGTGATTATGATTGTTTCAGTGTTAGTTCGATTATACCGGGTGGTTATAATATATGTATCTCTATTTGGAGCTGTCTGTAGCTTGAAGGAATAACCCAAATGAAACCAAAATCGGTACACTTACTTTTCGAGAAAGGAGAAGAAGAATGGAACAATAAAAAATAGTTGCAATAATCGCCAACAGATGGCGCTACGAGGACTGTCGGTGAAAAGTTGTTGTGTACCGTGGAGATGTCGCAAAACCCAGTGTCATAAAATATTGCATATCAGAACATGTACGAAACGTCACTCCTGATGCGTTACATTCCGCATTTGAGCACGTCTTGCACCACCTGGATTGTGTCCTAGAGAACAATGACAATGTGGAACCTGAACTTGGTTGGCACTGCCATGCGAAAGCGTAACCACATTCACCGTGACTTTTTCCAATAAATTAGGTATTCCATCTGATTTTACGCCTTAATTCTTTGTTCGTGTATTATACATTATATTTCATACTCAAAAACGCCATCTATCGACAATTATAGAAATTATTATTTTTTTATTGTTCTATTCTTCCTCACCCTTCTCTAATAATAAGTGTACCGATTTTGGTTTCATTCGGGTTATTCCTTCAAGCCACAGACACTGCCAAATTGAGATACTTATATTATAACCACACTGTATATGTGTTAAAATTGTGCTTTATTCATTTATTTACTTTTTGGTGAAGTTTTATTTTCGTTAGGAAATATTAACTGGACACAAATGTTAAACGATTTACATTGTTTTAAATGCAAAAGTTCAATATTTTGTAATCGTGTTGCATACGAAAAAAATATTTTTAAACAATCATACTTCAAAATTATTTTAAAACTATAAAAACTCAGTAGACTATGAAACAGTTTTCAAACAAATTGCATTTGACTCTATTTGACGGTGTAAAAATTTAAATTGTGCAGTGCATAGTATAATAAATTAAAAAAAAACTGAATTTATTATTCAGGTAATTACATACGACGTCCGCGTTACTCACGGATATGTTTTCGCTTTATGATATAGATAATAATCTATGATGCCAATGTTCTTCTATATTCAGATATTACCTTTTAATATTTTTATGCGTATCTCCTGGTAGTGTAAAATTTCTCTTTTCTCAAAATCCAAATGATGGAAATTTCGCCATTTTCTGTTTTTGAAGAATTGTCGATAGTGAGAAAATGCTCCAGAAATACACATTCTGGAAATTTACAATGATAATCCTATCAGATAAATTTAATCTTCATAATGTTAACCAAATTCTGAAAACATATAGAATTTTCCAAATATCTCTTGTGTGCTGCAAATACATACTTATGAGCTGTGATATTAGAAGTGTTTCTATTTGTCTTTTTATTCGCAATTTGGTGATTCTCTACTCGTGATTTCCACTCAAACTTTATTATGGTTCTTTAATACTCTCATTTTTTTAAAAACTAAACCATGGATAATCAAATGTAATATAATTCCATATAGATACATTGGAGAAATATGACATTACTCCAATGTGGCAAGTGTTGGTCGTGCATTTTATAGTGGGAATAGTTTAAACAGTACTAAACTAAATTACTCCTTCAATAACGTATAACTGTATGAGAAGATATCTGAAAGTAAATGTTTTATCTCCAAAGTAGCATTAAAGGATAAGAATCCATACAGCAATAGTTTACACATGTTCTAATTTCACATTTTATATTATGCATATCCATGATTGTTAAGTATTACGGTGGCCCACAACGACTAGTTTTAAAAGTAATTGCATTTTTAAAGTTTTCATAATAGATTATTATATTAGTTTAAAAAAGAGAGAATGATTGATTTTCAATAAGAAATATTTTTGAGTTAAAGATGATAAGACTAGCATTTTCATTAAATACATAATGGCAGCCATACAACATTTCAACTTATTATCTACATGTTTATTCGTAAAACTATGTTCTTTAGATAACAGTCCTTTGTATTGTGTACAAACAATATATAAATGCTATATACTTTTGAAATAAAAAAAATGTAATTAATCATGTAAATTAAAATCATTTATTAACATATTACATATATTAAAACTTAGCATGATTTCAATACAATCAACAAATATGTGCATGTAAATTTCATAGTATATGCAGCCCCTCTTGTGTAGTTTAAATTTTAAAGAACACGATTCAGAAAATTCTACAAAGTGTTTTTTTTTTAAGTTCCTCCAAAAAAGTATACTAAGGGACTTTGAGCATTTCCAGCCATTTTCATCGTTTCCCTAAAGTGTACTTTGCACTCTTTTGAAGATGCATTATGTCTGGGGAAAAAGTTAAAAGCTATTATTTTTTAGGGAAAAAACAACATTTCCAGTTAGTTTTTGTTACTCTGTTCTTGATGTTATATGTCTGTTAAGTAATATTTTAAAAACTGAATTTTGATAACGGAAAATAAGGAAGGTGTAAATGTATTTCGATTTAAAATAGCAATAATACACGGTATTATATTTAGAATTAAGTAACTATTATTTTTTAAAATAACATAAACCTTTCCGCCAATATTTTTGCATACCTGTCAAAAATTATATTAAATAATATCTATGTGGTATATGAATATGTAGATTGGTGTTAGGGAACTTTTATATATTTATTTATCATATGAAATAGTTAAACGCAGCATAAATTTTAAATCACTCTTATTTAAGGCTTTCAATTCATCAAGTATATGACAGAAAAACGGTTCAAAGGATTAAAAAATATGTTTTGTTATTCCCTAGCTATTTTTTGTTTTTTGATGAACCGAAGCAAGAAATGTTATTTAGATTTAAAAACTTAATAATCATTTACACGATATTCACATTTTATTAGACTCGGTTTTAAAATATCTAAAAATACTGCTATTGACTTAATTCATTAAATATAAAATACAATAAAACCTGTATAAATGAATTCGCTTGGGACCGAAAACAAATTTCATTTTAGGCAAGTTTCGACCTTTGGAGCTATAATTGCATGTTATATTTTTTGGTCGGGATCATGAATGTTTTCCGTTTTGAACAAGATTTTGTTATAGACAAATTATAATTACAAAATATTAAAAACAATTATTACAGTGTCTCCCCATCTGGGATCTGGGATCAGCAGTCCTGGCGTGTAGTGAAGCCTATACTCAAGGGTGTTAATATTAAAAGTAGGGTTAGGAGTTTCTTGAAGAAAGATTATGTCGATATGAGAGTGATCGAGGATAAAAATTTTGAATTCATTAAATTTATTTTGAATGGAATTGCAATTCCAGGTTAGGATGATAAGAGAAGAGACGTTAGTGGAATTATTCATAATTGGGTTTGTTAAATTCCGATGTCAGACTGTCGAATCCGTTCATAAACAGAAATAAATTAAATATTGATGTTAATTAGTTTCCAATAAAATTCTGGTGTGAAATATTTTATAAAACTTGAATAAAATTCCCAGTATGTTTAGTGTTAAAAACGATTTTGAAATAGTCAGAAGTTTTTATAAATAATTATTTTAAAACTAACTTTTAACAAAATAGCTTCGTTTCATATAATAACATTTTACGTACAAATTACTTAAATAATGTAAGAAATTTAAGTAGACTTACATAGTATATGCAGATACATATTTCTAGTGTTGTAAAATTTAAATTTGGTTACTGAGAAATGTGTTGTTAATGTTACACTTTAAAAAAATCGTTTAGAATGTGCAAAGTCTGAGATTTTTTCATTTTTACATTTTATATTTTTTATATAAAAACGCACATTTCATACATTATAACTTTCGCATAACACAAATTTCTTCATCTTATCTGTCTTCAACATGTTATGCTATGCATTGCCCTTATATCTCCTCTCTGTCCATTTCCCCATCCAAAGTATTTGATGTCATGCAACTGATGTCACTTGTTTTATGCTAAACTAAATTGTCACACGTTTAGTTGTAGAAATCAAAAATGAAAGATTTTTTTTTTTCATTTCTTATTCTTTTAACACATTCCAACATACTTGAAAAGTGTTTATGAGTTCGGTTTGTATGTGGTTCTGTCCGTGCTCTAATTCTCGTAAATATACACATATAGTCATGAAATTTTTATACATTATAAATTTTACTATAGAGTGTTCGATATTGAAAATAAAGTGTGTAGCACTAACAGTTCATTTACAGAGACACACAAAAGAATTCCATTACATTATGGCATATGGGGAAAAATCGTTTTCATTTTATGGATGTTAAGATATTTCAAACATAATGAAATTAATATGCATTATTAAGGTGGACTACAGCATGGCTTTACTAGAGTATATAATAAAAAACATTTAAAGTTCAATTACAGGGACGTACAAAAAATTTCCATTACAATATGATTTACGAAGAATAAACGTTTGCGGCGCATTTTGAACACATTATGATACTTGAAACATAAAGAAATTTAAACGGATCACTAAGGTTGAATAGAACTTATTATCTATAGATTATGGAGTGCGTAGGATTTATCGTTAATGTACAGAGACGCATAAGATAATTCCGCTCATGGACTGCCTATGATAGGTCATTGCTAAAAGTGCTCTTTCCGCCGTGATATGCAGATTTGTGTAAATTTTAGTGTATTAAGTGTTGGTTACAAATTCTGTAGATTATATACATGGCTGCACGAAAGACTTCGACTATGGGCAGCAATTGCTGAAAACGTATTTTGTACTGAGTTACATATTTTTTTAATTGCTTGTTTAGATATCTCATTTCATCGTATGAAAAAAAACAAATTTTTTAACCCTCTGAGCGTCTGAGGGCTTTCCTGCATTTTCACATAAAAGCTCATAAAATTAATATTAATTGAGCTTTTCATTCACGGTTTGTTTCTAAAATACACTTCATATCTTTTTATCATACATATATCTTAAAATACAATTCCGTTAAAAATATTTTTGTCTACAGCCAATTTAAGTTGTTTCTGGGAAACGGAAAAATACGGGCAAAACGCTTAGAGGGTAATAACATTCTGTTAGTGTTGGAAAGTGTTTCATAATCTATACTGGGTGCATGGTTTTTTTTCTTGTTTTTTTTCTCTTTGTAATATTTTTGTGTAAAACATTGACATTATTTTATCACATTTTGTTTCTTACAAGGATAAAATAAGGAATTTTTTATTTATAGGTGGTATTATTTATAGGTTGGTTATTTATAGGTGGATTTAAAATAGGTGGATTTAACATTGTGCCGTTATATTAAAAAAATAAATGAACAATGTAAAATGGACAACCTTTCATTTAATTAATTCTCTTCGTTTCCCCCCTCTTTTTCTCCTTCGTACATAAACTCGTCCAGGCTACCGGACGCTTCTATTTGTCTTCTGCGTCACATGTGTTTCTTGTCTCCACTGTTGTTTTTGAAAATCTCAACTTGGGCGCGTGGGGGAGACGCACGCATATTTACATGGCTTGAGCTTTTTAATCGGTTTTTAATCTTTTAAATTTGGCACTGATGATGGAGCTTTAGGAGCTCCAAAACAGATGTTTGCCGTTTTATACATTTATATTTGTGCTTTCTTACGTTTTTCATTTATGTTTTTTGATAAAATATGGAAACCTGGCTAAATATAAATAGGAATTTTATTTTTAAAATATTATGCTTTTGAGTGAGAATTTTTACAATGCATTTCGTAAAATTCAAAATTTAAAAAAAAAGCTTTGTTAAACATTTTATTAATTTACAAAATTTTAAATAAGAGAAAATTCTCTGAAATACATTTCTAATGATGATTTTTAAGGCATTAAAATGTTATATAAAATATATAGTTTTGATAATACTCAAAATATTTTAAATAATTCTCAAAAATATAAGATATTGATATGAATATGATTGATTTATTCGTTTTCCTTGCGTAGTAAAAATTAAGATTTGTGAAGTTCTGTGAATTGTTTAACCGTTTATTATGTACCGTTTATTCGGTATTTCAGAATTAACAAGAAAAAATAACGTCAACAATCTATTTTTGACTCACTTTAACATCTAAATTGTTCTTAAGTCATCTTAAGATAACTTCAATTGATGCATAAATGTTGATTTTTTTTTTTTAAATGGCTGATCACAAAATTTATGAGCTGCCTCTTAAGCATATCACATATTCTATATTAAATACATTCTTTCTTTTACTTTACAATAATGTATGTATGTGACAGTCAAATCTTGTCACTCATTTTTCACCCTCTTCCTGTTGACATAGAACTTTGAAATTTGGAATCTAAATGTATTCCTTATGGCAATACATGAATTGGACATTGATTATTTTAAATTCGATCCCTAAGGGAGGTGGGGTGCAAAGCCGACCCAAAACAGTTGCGTTTGTTTAATGTTAATTTAAAAAATACACTGTTAAAAATAAATCCGTTAATTCACGGTAAAACTATTGACAGCAAAGTTGCCGGCCTTTCTCCGTTCCGTTAGTAGCTTTTCCGTTTTGAAAGATAACAGAAGGAAAATCTCCGTTTGAAGAAACGGTAACTTTCTGTTATGAATGACCTCGGTTTTAAAAAAATTACCTCCCTGTTTGTGCTGCCATCTGTTGACTATAACGGGAGTATTTAATATTTTATATAGTTCAAGAATATTTTTAGGCTGACCTTGGGGTTCGAACCAGAGACGATAGCGCCTTGAGCCAAGTGTTTTACCGCAAGACCAGCGGGCTCTTGCTAGAATAAGAATTTGAAATGATGATACGGAATTTCTTCAAATCCCGGCTTGGAACTTAAACGATCTGGGGTTTAGAAACCTGGTAATTTTGAAATTAATTTGGGGGATATTTTGATATAAGATTATGACTGAAAACAGATAGATAATAGAGGATTAAAACATGAATTATATATATTCTTAATTTGATTGTTAGGTGCAAAATATGTATACTATATTTTGAATTAAATTCGATAAAGTATGTTTTCTGTTTTGAGAAAATCGATTTTTTCAACTATTATATATTTTTTAAATGTGTTCGGTTAGAATATATTTTCAGTGAGAGTGCTTTTATAACTTTAAAAAGCAAATTGCGAATAATTTCAAAGGAATGAGAAAATTATTTGTTATTTTTTTAAATTCGAAAGCATTATTTTTGCTTGTTGCTTTTTTGAGTAAAATCGATTTTTTTTTCACTTAATTTAACATATATATATATTAAGCTATTTTTTTAGAATATATTTTAAGTGTGAATATTTTTTTAACTTTAAAAAATAAATTGCTAATAATTTTAAAAGAAATTTTGAAAAGATTTTTGAAAGAAAGTGAAAATGAATTGTTGCCTTTTTAAATTCGAAAGAACTATTTTGTTCTTTTAAATAAACTCGAAATTTTAATTCATTGAATTTTTAGTTTTTCTGTCCTGCAACATGTCAGTTTTGTAAACATAGAAAATAAATATGTAGCAGATAACGGAATATCTCCGTTGGCCACTTTCGTCTCCGTCGGTTCCGTGGTTTTCAGGAAATATAGGGAAATTTTCTGTTTTTAACGGAAAATGCCCTTTTGTTGAGGACTTTTTCTGTGAAATTCAGGAAAAAAATACCCGTGAATTTCAGATTATTTTTAACAGTGTAGTTCAATTGTTGCAACATTCATCAATTTTAATCACATTGTTGCTCGCATCATTACGTCACCATTTATATGAAGTATAATATGTGAATGAGTATTTATTTATAAATAGATATGAATACATTGAGTATTTGTTGAAAACTATTAAAGACAGGGTTACTACCATAGAGCAAATTTTTGGTCAAATTAGCGATAGCTGGCTAATTTTTGTAATTACCATTTAAATCAATTAATGTTCCACAATTTTCTTCCATTGTTATAGTCTACTATTTTCTATAAAGTGCCATAACATAAAAAAAAATTAAGAAAGCATGTAATTTTTTTAAAGACAATTATACTTATATTTAACAGAGTTAATCATTTATGGGCATTTTAAGTTTGGTAGATATTTTAAATGCCCTGTATAAGATGAAGAATTTCCACTTTTTGGTCGAATAACAATGTGAAGATACAAAAGGAAAAAAATCAGTTACTTTTTATTAAAATTATGATTTTCTTGAAAATGAAGTTAGACATAAAAATATTTTATTTACATTTCAAGACGTATTTTGGAAAGAAATTTCGTTGAAGGATCCTTGAAGGAATTTTCTTTAGGGTTTTCAAATATATTAAAAAAATGAAAAAGATAATGTAAAAGTAATAAAATTATAAATAGAAAAAAGGCATTAAAAAAATCTAGCTAAACGAAAATAGGGAATAAAAATGTTTTTACTTTATTCTAGACAAATGGATATATATTTATACTTATATTGCATACTTCAAACTTAAAATATTTTACTTTTTCCAAATAATTCGGTGTTCACAGCAACATTTTCTAATGTAACGAAATAACAAATACACATTTTAACCGTGGTATTAATTATCTGACAACGAAAAAGATTAATGCTGGAACATGCATCTGTAATAAATACTTAACTACCTCAAATGAATATTAAAATTTCTTCAAATGTATATTAAAATTTCCTCAGTTGTTATTATTTTGAAAGATAAAAAGAAATATATTATTTAATTACATATTTTTAAAATAAGTAGATAATGACGTTTTCTCAATGAAATTTTAAATGAGTACGCACTGAATATGAAAAATGTAAATATTTTTAAAAGCACGTCTGAAATTAAAAAAATTAAATTGTTATGCTAACAATTACTCGCAGATATATCATTAGCGCACTTAAAAATAAGTGTAACTGTTTCTAAGATGGAAAAGTTTCATTTTAAATATATTTATTAAATTGTATATTCTGTAATTAGCGATGTTTTCTAAATACTACTCTTTTACAGTGTAAAAATATTTATATTCCAAATTAGATTCAGAATATTTAATAAAGAAAACAATTTATAAATATATATAGAGATAAATTGAATTTTTTTCGAAACATTTGAAATGTAATTAAGTTTCATGAATATAATACGAATTTTAAAAATGGATATAGATGCGAAAATAATGAAATGCAAAGAAATAAAATGATAACGATTCTGTGTTTCCCTTAATGGTTTCTCTTAAACTTATTTTAAAAATATTTGAATATCGTAAACTGGTTTACAGATTTTTCGTGTAAATTTCAAGTATGTGCTTTAATAGATGTTTAATTAAAGATTTACTCAAATTTATCGAAGTCATTTGACAAGTTTCGTTTGATTCATTATGTTCTTTCTATAAAAGTATTAAATATGACTAAAAGTTTTATCACTATAAATCTGCTTGTGTTACTTTCAAGAAAACATTTACAATTGCTTCTTGAAACGTCGAATTTCCCTTTAAAGAAAAAAAGAGTCTTTACTTTGATCAGCTCCTTAAGATAATCCTTTGATGAAATTTAGAACGATTAATTTAAAAATGCTTGATTGACCCAAATTTATCGGATTCATTGATTTATTATGTATATCTATAAAAGTATTAAGTATCAGTAAACGTTTTATCATTATAAATATGCTTGTGTTACTTTAAAGAAAACATTTATAATTGCTTCTTCAAATCTCGAATTTTCCTTTAAGGAAAAAAAGAGTCTTTACTTTGATCAGCTCCTTAAGAGAATCCTTTGATGAAATTTGGAACAATTAGGTTAAAAATACTTGATGGAAAAAAAAAATAAAATTAAAAATAAATAAAAATAAAAAGCAACGAAAGATTGAAAATATACAAGTTCTCACCGCTTTACTTTAAAGTATCTTACCTTTTCAAAACTATTAAAATGAATTAAATTGAAAAGTGAAATTAACTAAGCTGTTTATAGGGATGTAATTAAACGACAGTGTTTGCTGATATTTTACTTTTATCACAATCTCGGCACTCCGTACTTCTTTAAACCTATTAAAAATATAAAACTAAATTGAAAGAAAAATCTAATTTTAGCCCTTTATGGTCCAAATTATGATTCAAGAAATTAGTGTACATCAAAAAATATTTTCCTTAATGTCTGAATATATATTAAAAAAATTATATAATAATATGGAATTTAGATAAGTTGTTTATTAAAACTGATTTATCTTTCTTGATGTGTGACGATGAATAAAATAAGTTAAATAATAATATAGAATTAAAAAAAAGTTTTTCATTAAAACAGATTCAATAAATCGGTAGTTACAGCTCTGTTTGAAAAATATTTACCAGAATAATTAGATTGATTAACAAAAATTCAACTAAGAACATCTCACAATTCTTATAAAAATAATGGACATAAATGTATTGTAATTCTTTCTGTAAATAGAAATGCTTTTGTAGTTTACATTTTTTAAGAAGAGAAAACCTTCATCTATGTTAACGGTTTTTAAATTAACCCCTTTAAATTTATTTAAATTCGACAGTTTTGCTGATTGTGCAAAGTTTTTCGTAAAACAAGTAAAATATACTTTTAAAAATAAACGGATTACATAAATTGTAGATTAAAGTTTTTTTTTAATTGTTCTAATATTACGGTTGGAGCATAAAAAGTTAAACGACCTGACAATAGTGTTTGCCCTGAAATAAAGATCTTGGGACGATTTTTGCTGACCGATAAGCATAGTCTAAAAGGGGTGATTCTGAAACGTTTTTACAGTTTTTCTTGCATGATAACAAAGATTCGAGTTACTTCTACATCAATTCTGTGACAACTAATAAATTCTTAACAAAATTCTGTATTTTCTCCAACTTTAAAGAACTTGTTTAGTCTAACGAATAATAGCATCGTTACCGTTTTGCCTTTGCTCTTATATATAAACACATTCTCAAAATTATATATAGGGTCACCCTAAACTATTGTCGGCATTTCCTTACCTCATAACTGTTTGTTTAAAAATATGACGAAAAATATTATTACATATTAGTAAATTACAACTCACAAAGAATTTTTACTAATATAAACAAAGTTACATATGCGTTACGTTTCAACTTGAAACATTATTAATCATATAACAATTATAATCAAAAATTATATAAGATATTAATAATACAAAAAATATTAATATATTAAAATTTTATCAAATTTAACAAAAAGTTCTTAAGGAACTTGAGCACAAATTTAGATAGATATTATATAATTTATTAATATACGTTTGATAAATTTAATAAAATTTTAATATTTATTATTATTTAGTTATCATCGTTATTTGATTAATAAAGTTTTCAGTTCCAACTTTAAGTAGGTGTAACTTTTTCGTGTTATTACGAAAACAATTTTAGTGTTCCAATATGTACTAATATTTTCCGTCATGTTCTTAAATCAAAAGTTATGAGATGAAGAAAAACCGACAATAATTTATCTATTTAAATTTATATAAAATAATTCAAAATCACCGATTTAAATTTTTTACCGATTTCACGTAAAAAATGTCTTCGCGTAAGAGAGAGAGAGATTTAAAATAGAAATTAGATGGCTATTTTTTAAAAGTTGCGAAAAGTAAAATAAAACAATGCAATGCAGGTGTGAAACATTATTGAAGTTTTGTTGTTTTATGTTGTATAAAATTACAAGTTTAAATTGCATCTTAAGAATTTTTTATCAATATAGTCAGCGTATACTTCGCTGTGACACAACACCTATTGTTAAATTCCATGAAATATGTTCTCATATTAAAACGTTAAAACATTATCGAACGGATAACACGGAAACGTGCGTCATGGAAAGGGGAAAATGAAAAATAGCATAAAAATGACAAAGAGTGAGCTACGTGACCACTGTTTTATAGTTCTTGGGATTTAGTATATTATGGGCCTCTGGTGTACCTAATGCAGATTTGGACAAATATGTAATTAATACATTATAGAACAGATAGCAGGGAAACGTGGGTCATGGAAAGGGAAAAAGTGAAAAATAACATAAAGATGACAAAGAGTGAGCTATGTGATCACTTTTTTATAGTTCTTGGGATTTAGGATATCATGGGCCTCTGGTGTACCTGATGCAGAGTTGAGAAAATATGTAATTAATACATTATAGAACGGATAACACGGAAACGTGAATAATGGAAAGGGAAAAAGGGAAAAATAGCATTAAATAGACAAAGAGTGAGCTATGTGACCACTTTTCTTTTATAATTCTTGGGATTTCGGATATTATTGGTCTCTGGTGTACCTAACGCAGAGTTGAGCAAATATGTAATTGCAATTACCTGCAATATATTTACAATTTAATTGTATGTAATTGATTTTAGTTATGCACATTCAAGCACAGAAATTTCGTCAAATACGTAATAGGAGAAGGGCGGTTCCAGCTACAGTGCTGCAAGAATTTAGTATGGCATATAATTGTAGGTTTTATTGCTGCATCTCTTGGCGCCATACCTCTTAACACTTTCAATCTTTACGATATGTAGTCCATCATAGTCAATTAAGTGTATGGCATCCAAAATTGTTTGGATACCTTATGCGCCAGTTTTTTTCTGTACTGTTTTAACGTCTGGTGCTACGTGCTCTGGAATGACCCTGTAGTTGCAGGATTATGGCACGAAGTGCGAAAGATTCCCATTGGTTTATCTGTTTTAAGTAACTCAAAACCAACTTTAATAAAATACAAACATTTTGGCTAATATTGTTTTAGTACTACACTGTAAAAATTAATTCCTCAGGTTACTAAATTTTTTTTTAGTATATTTGTGTTTCACAGAATTTTTTAGTAACCGGTATTCTAAACCGGAGTTGTTTCTAGCTGTTTTCTAGTAATTCTTACAGATTTTTTTATAACTGAATAAAAATACAAAAAAAATTTTAGTAATTGCAATGATCAAGGTGGAAAACTAAATTTTTTTAGTAGATCGACCCATTTTTACGTGCGTTCGTAATTATATAAATACGTAGCACCTATTGTCGTCGTCTGGTCCGTCCGTCCGTCAGTCCGCATATAACAGCGCAAAAACTACTCAACCGAATGGTTTGAAATTTAAGATATATTATATTTGAAACATTTTGTCGAGACATTTCAAATTTTGTTAAAATCGAATCAAAATTTTGGAAGATATTAAAACAAATATTTATTAAGAAATTTGAATTAAAAAAAATCGGTGCTTTCTTGTTATAGGAGCTTCCGAGGTTTAATCGTCAAGCGACCGAGTTACTTATTTTATTACAGAAATTAATGTGCAGACGATATAATTCATTTCACAGAATTGAAAATCATCAAGATATGAATATTTATATAATAAGTTATAGTACGAATATGCACCTCATTTGTCACGTTTGACTTACAATTTCGAACTTGTTTTTTTTTCTTGTTTTTTTACAGTGTAGAATGTTTAATCTTTGTAATATATTTATTTCTTTTTATTGTTATTTTACTTGCAGTCATTTAATTTTAATTAAATTGCCCAAGAGAAAAATAATCGCGAGAAAGTACTAACAAAAATAAATTCGAAAATGTTGTTTTCGAAAGTAACATTTGGTGTATGAAATATGTAACTATTTTTTCTCTGTCATCTTGTGTTTTAAATGACTGCAAACAGAACCTTTGGGATACTCTGTGAACATTTGAAAAGTGAAATGTTCCATTAACATACCTTTTATAGGGATAGGATAAAGAAAAAGATTTTTTTTTATATCCTAGTGACCGTGTTTCTAATATGTAGAAATCGCTATGGCAGGTTTAATTTAAAAAATAAATTTGTGTTTAAATAATACTTTCATATTTATAAGAAAACAAAATTTATTTGTTCGTAAAAAAATAACGAAAATATTTCAATCAATCCCCAACATTATGTTTGATTTTAAAAATTATTTTTTATTACAAAAATATATTTTCTTTTAATTTTTATACATAATAAAATAAACTATTTTTTCATTAATATTATTTTCTACAGTTAATTGTTCATAATAAATCAAGTAGATTTCAATCTACACTGGCGAGAAAAATTAAAGGAACAACTATAAAACTCATCGAACTTGAATAATTTTGCAGATAAGAACATGAAACTTGCACAAGATCTTTATTTTGTCATACCTAACACATATTCAAAATGCAGAACTGCCTATTTCTGCAAAAAATAAATTTACACAAAAGCATAGAACTGTGCAATATAAGAGGGGACAAGGAAATTGTACTGTTACAATATTTTAGAGATACACAGGAAAAATCAATAAGGTATGTGATCACTCCTGACCGAAATGGGAGTTTTACAGGGATTTTCCATACTGTGGATTAGATGAACTAGAAGTGCATGCGGTAACGATGTGTATTACAGATGAATAGTTCTCCGAAGTTCCTGGAGAGTGCTAGTCGGGGGCTGCCAATATGCAAGTCGGCGTCCTAGTGCATCCCAACCATGTTATATCGAGTTTAAATCCAGAGAATACGCCGGCCTTTAAATTCGCTGGATTCCTTCGCCTTCAAGGTAATCAGTCACTAGTGCAACACGATGAGGTCGCGTATTATCGTCCATTAAAACGAAGTTCTTACCGATTGCACCCCTAAATAACTTGACATGAGAATCAAGAACCTCATTTCCGTATATATCAGCATTTACAGTAGCACTGGTAAAAATGTGTAGGTCAGTGCGGCCATTTAAAATGATGTCTGCCCATACCATGACTCCTGGACCTTTGTATCGATGTGTTTCACGGATGTTTGCAGCCTTATTGCATGTGATTTCCCCCCCTCCATATACACGTCTGAAATAACTCTCCACACAAAATCAAGATTCATCGGTACAGAGAACTCAGCTGCAGTCCGTGGTAATTCAATGACAATGATCACTGCGCCACTTCACCTGGGCGCTTTTCACTGCTGGAGTTAGTGGAATACAAATCATGAGTTTCCTTGCATACAGCCTTCTTTTATGCCTGTCACTCACAGCAAATCTGGATAATCGGAATCCTGTTGCTTCAGTGAACTCCCTTGCAATCTGAACTGACGTCAGTTGCCTGTTTCTTTTAGCAATCGTTGCCAAATAGCGGTCCTGGCAGTCTGTTGTAGTACGTTTCCGACCTTGACCTGCTTGTCTCTGCACATTACCAGTTTTTAAAACCGTTTCCTAATTCTTGACAGGGCGCTTTTGACTATTTTTAAGTCTTTATAGACCCCCGTCTTTGTTTGACCTGCTTCCATTCTCTCTATTGCACGCCATTTCTCACAATCGGTGAAAGGTCTTCTGGATGACCTATTCCACCTACTACAAGCGAATATTTTAACGAACTACACGTAAAATCTGTGAAATTAGACTTCAAATCAATCACGTGTACTCTTTTTCAAACGTGGCGAAAGAAAAGGCTAAAAAATTTGCATCTTTTTCCTTAGAAAGGGTTAATTCCATTGGACTACGTGATGACTTTAACATTAAGTTACCAAACAATCAACTTTGATTGAAGTTCTTGCAATGGAATTCACATTAAGCACTTTTTGTGGCTGTTCCTTTAATTTTTCTCGTCAGTGTATATGAATGACGTCAAGTAAATCTACAACTTTACGTACAATCAATCTTTTACTTTACGTACATAAAATATTGAATAATTATAATTAAAAAAACAATAACACACATTTTGAAAAAATTCAAAAAATGCCATTTATTTTTTAATCTGAAATTAGGAGCTAAATCAGTTTTAATATTACATCTTACCATAGTAGAGAAAGGACAATGTGTAGAATCCCAATTTTTCTCTATATTTCTGAAGCGTTTAATAGCAGTAATACGTGTAATAGAAAAATATATATAAGATCTCCCTTTAATATATTCGGCAAAAATCACCGTTAATCAAAAATATTTAATAATCACAGTTCTTTGAAAATCATATGTATTTTTATCGGTTTATGTATCAGAACGCAAATTTTTCCCCATTCACTTCGTATTCCTCCGAATGATTTGAAAAGTCAATGCCGAAAACCGTATCTTAAGTATTTTTCCCTATTTTCCCCATTTATATCTCCCTCTTAGTTGCGTTATACACCAGTCACCTTTTTATCAATGTCTACTAACCACTATACATTAATTATAGATATAAAACATATATAATTGCCAACGTCCTCCCTTTAATTTATTCCTCAAATAAAAGTATTATTCCTGAAATATAATTCAAAGCCCGAAATAGGTACTGGACCTTTTCTATAAAAATACAGCTATATAATTCTCATTTAAAATAAATATACACACTACTAGGCCAAAAGTCATCGAGCACCTCTGACTTTAGCGATTCTGTCTAATATCTAGATAAATAGTTGATGAATTCTTTGGAAACTTTGGGAATTTAAAGAACATGTTTGATCTCTTAATTTTTATTTAAATTTCCAATTAAATTTTCAGCAGAATAGTGTGATCCTTTTGACATTCCATCTTGCGCTGTGACGTTGCAGCTTTGCCAACGTATATTAATTGAAAAATGCCAGACTGGATGTCGTCCGGATGGCTTAATTGGTAAAGCATTTGGTACGCTATACAAGGTATTTGTGTTCGATTCCCGGTCCGGACACATTTTTCACTGTTTTGGTTGTACGCTGTTTAGCAAAGTGAAATGAAATTCTTTTCCTTTGTAGTGACTCTTATTTTCTAAAGATATTTTAGTCACATGGTTAAATAGGGAATCAACAACTAATTAAATAAAACAATATTCTTTGAGATACCGTTTTAAAATAAAGTACTTGAAAATATCTGGAGCTGTAGCAGATGACTATCTGGGATACGTACAATATTTGTGTTAATTTGCGTAAGATGGCCCGTTTGTTCACAGAAGTTTAAACGTTTCTTTAAACAAGAACGAAAAATCATGCGTCAACCATAGAGTATGAAACACTTTTCAATACAGCCAGAAAACTATGACGAAACTGCACCGTTAAATAAGGGGAAAGAGGATATGAAAGTAAACAGTTTAGAAAACATATACCACATTAAAAAATACAGTTTTCGAAATTACCTTCCAGTGCCAAAAAAGTAGTCGAATTATTTTGTGCAGCCCTGTATATGATCAATAGGTGTGGATATATAGCGTGATAAAATTTAGTTTGGTTAGAATATTCGCATTTAGCAATTTTCTCCGATCGATAGAAATGCACCCGAAATCCTTTGTACAGCCCTGTATATTATCTGACGACTAATGTACACACCACATATTAAGCTAAAAGGCAACTTAAAACTCACTCGCAGCAATTACCAACCGTAAATGACAATGTATCTTTTTTCTTTGCGTAGCCCTATATATGAATTTATTTATATTTCACAAACTTATAATTGTATACTTAATATATTATAGTTTAGCAAGAAAATGCGTAACACAATCAAAAGCTACCCTTAGGCAATTCACTCCCATAGTCTATAATACTTACGGATTCATTTTTTGTAGCCCTGTATATGAAGAGCCAAGTTTATAAAAACACACGTACAATGAAAAATTTGAGTTAAACTTAAAAAAGCAAACCAAAGTTGAAAAAGCACGTATCACACATAGACTGTAAATATCGCACATGTTCTGTAACCGATATCTTTTGTGGGTCCCTGTAAATAAACGTAATGCACACAAGAGAGCAATTTACAGTGAACCTCAGTAATGAATATAATTTTCATTATGTTTGAAATAATGAAACATCACTTAATTACACTACAAACGATTTTTTCCCCATAGAACAATGTGTAACAGAATTCGTTTGCTTGACTCTGTAAATGAATAATAAACGCTTTGCACCCCATATTCTACAAAAAGCATGTTTTAATGTGCTTCATAATTAAATATCAATTTCAGCACATTTTAAATGACGTAGCGGCATCAAAATGTACTTGAAACGATTATTTCCCTTTACCTGTAATGTAATGGAATACTTTTGACTGTCCCTATAAAAAAACTATAAGTGCTACACACTTCAGTTGAAGTAGGGAACATGCTATAGTAAACGACAATACCATAAAAAAATTCCATAGCGATCCGAGTATATTTACGCGAGTTAGCGCACAGACAGACGGCCAGACAAAACCGAAGACATAAACAATTTTCAACTAGGTTGGAAAGTGTTAAAAATGCAAACCATACCTGCATGTTTTTTATTCACATGCAGACTTTTCAACCAAATCAAACGTCCATTTAAAAAATCCCTGACGGCTCGGCCTACAGGCACAGATAGATTTCGAAGACGTTGACCGTGGACGCCTGTTTGTTGGGAATTGCGGAAGAAATGACCTTCTTGCCATTATGCTGCAGTTGGGCAGCAGTTACTTCAAAACCTAACTTGTTTGCGGGCGGAGCCGGCAGAGATTTTTTTGTTTTAAATTTTTTTTTTGCTATAAGGGTTGGTCCTATAAAAAACATATCAATATAAAAGTTTTAGATAGTATTAGGAGGATTTATAATAAATTTAAGTGGATTTGATATCTTGTGAATTGACGATGTTATGAATTTTTTTCTTCTAACCCCCCCCCCCTTTTTCCCCCCTTGGGGCCATTTTAAATGATATCAAAATTCTATCGTACATAAATTTTCGGCACTTTTCCTAGAAGTAATAATAATTTTAAACGGATTCGATACGTATCATAATTAAGAAATTATGGGTTTTTTTCTGTTTTCACAAAAAGCCCCCACCCATTTCCCCCCCCCCCCCGATTGGTTCGTTTTTGCCCATTAACGAACTTGACCGAGATTTTATGCCCCATGATCATTTTGGAAGAGATTTGTGCTGAATTATGGGAGTTATCGTGTCCATAAAAAAAGTGACATAGATAGATAGATAGATAGATAAAGTTTTGAATTGGGGGTCGTTTTGGGTTCTGGGAGTCATGTTTGGCGCAGATCTGCAATTTTTTTTCAAAAATTCCAACTTAGGGGAGAATGTAATAGGTAGTATTTCTTACGAAATCTACCTAAGGTTTTCTACATCTATTACCGTTGTGAGTATCTTGGAGAACGGGATAGTCTTTCAACTACATTTGTTTCTGTCCGAAAGTGTTGTTATCTCGCTGCAAAATCCCTGGGTGTGCCGTAATACGATACTGTTTTCCGTTTCTTGGCTAAAGTTTCTCTTACATATTTACTAGGTTAAATACACATATATACTTATTTACATCGCACTAATTAACGTATGGTTTATCTATATACAGTAAATAATATAAAAAAATAGTATAACATATATTATATCAATGTTTATGAAACACTAAGAATAGTATTGTTTTTATGAAATAAAAATTAGTCTTTTATAACAATTAGTTCATTGGATTTGTGGGCTAATATTTTTTGTTCATTTTTAAACTTGTGGAATAAAATAATTCCATCACCTAATTTCAGCCAAGCGCCTCACTTATAAATATTTTTTGGCAGTTAAAACTATTATTGCCAAGTTAAAACTAGTTTTGACTGAAGGACATAGTTTAAACTAGCTTTAAACAGACAAATCTGGTTTTGATTGATTTCGGCTTTGATGGTAACATCTATTTGCCGTGATATTTCGTGATTTTATTCTCTATTGTTATGATACGTGCCTTGTTCTCTTACAAACATAATAGTGAAACAGTTTATACAAATACACAATGTGCTGGTAAGAATTATAATACACGAAATCTTCTTTAAGTTATAATAATATTCAAATTTAATATTTTTTGCAATCAAGCCAACAATTCTTTCAGAAAATCGTTTGCATTTTGCTTTCATCTAAACACAAAAAGAATGAAAAGTACAGTTTGTTTATTTTGAAAAATATCTCTAAACTTTTCTTTGGGTAAAAACAAAATTTCTAAATCTTAACGAGACACTGCGGCTTGTTTACATGTTGTTAGTTTTGAGCAATATTCTTATCTTTCACAAATTTCTTGAAGAAGCTGTGTATATTTTGAAGATTAAATCTAATTTAATTTTACGAATTTTTACGATTACTAAGGCACAAAAAGATTGTGTAACCCTAATATGTGTAAATGTGATGTACATTTTTAAATTTTTAATTTATTATATCAAGGAAGTGTGCGTTTAGAACTAATCAGACCGCTTTAGAAACTATTCAATTTTAAATAATTGTGTGTACTTTAATTGAATGATCAGGTATATTAAATTTTATTTCTAGAAAATTAAAAACTCTACCTAATATGAAAAATTCTTTATCAAGTTGTTTCATATTTTATTATGTTCTCCGTTACTAATTCGACTCATTAAAATATAATTTTTATTAATTAATATTGAAGGTGTTACGAGAAAAGACTTGATGTTTTCATTGGCAGTAATTTTACAAACGTAGCATTTTATTTAATCTGGAAGTTACATTTGTAGAAGTACCTAATTCAAAATCAACGTTTGTAAAAACGGCGTGGGAACAAGGAGCTTAAATTAAATGCTTAAAATCTCAAAAGGTATATAAGTTGAAGTTAAAACATGCATTCTCTATATTACAAAAAATACTTTAAATGAAATAAGTACAAAATGTTCGTCTCCTAAAAAATTTAATATATAAACTTAATAAAGATAGTTTTAACGGAAGTATAGCATTTGAATACATAATGGTCAAATTTTTAAAGAGTTAAATATAGCGATAAACAAAAATGTAAACGTTTTTTTTTAAATTTATATGCTTGTAAAAAATGAAATTTCTCATACAATACAAATGATTTGTATTTGAATAAAAATTGAATGCTAAATTGAAAGAATAAATTCTAACTGAAATTTCTTTCAAAACGTAAAATGTTATCTGATTTATAATCTGAGTAAATAATCTAAGTAACAATTTCTCAATATTTTATAGAATATATTTTTAATGAATAGAAAGTCTTGCTCGCAAGCAACATCTAATAACCTACTGTTTATAACTGTTTACTTTACTTTTACTGTACTTTTTATGTTTCCTTTTACAAATAAAGCAGTTTTTAAGTTAAAAATTATATATTCATTGAAATATTTATCATATTATCAAATTAAAGTAAAGAAAATTTTATAGAATACATTTTCTTATAAATCTAGAGTCAAAATAGTAACTCTATTTCAATAATAAATATCATTTAATTGTCATTTTACATTCGTTCAGTTTTAAACCAGACAAATAAAGTTAAAATACATGACAGGTTGGAATAAGAAAGAGACAATTAGTATAATACAACTTACACTACTATTTCTTGGCACTAATGAATACACAGAAAAAATATTTTTATGTAAAAATCTTTTTGTGTGCGTTATTTTTCTTATATGACACAATGTATATTATGTTGAAAAAAAAAGAACAAAAGATGAATAGGGAATTTTTGCAAATTCTTTAGTTATACTTATAATTAGATGAAATATTTTATTTCTAGCATATTTAGTAATATATTAAAATTGTAGTGTAAGTTTTATTTATATAAATGTATTTGACGTACAAATAGTTTACACTTTATCAACATTAATTTATATGGGCTGAATGTGACGTGCCTTTGAATCGTTTAAATACATTTTCAAGTGAGTGTGCTATATTTTGGTCAAAAGTTATATTAATTAATTATAATATAATTTTATCTAAAATTTATTTTATGTATTTTTAAAGTAATTTATTGCATCAAGAGAGAAATCACTTAAAAAATCCTTTCTTTCATCTAAAACTTCTTTCTGAAACATTTAGTTTTCTTTTTAACGAAGAATAGTTTTGAAGTCAATCTGAGAAAGATAAAAAGAGAAACAGCAGGTAAAAATCTTTTGATCTCCAAAATCCACAATTTTTAAAAGTATCTTCTTTCTTTCTTCAAATAAATGTATTGTGGTGTCTTCGTGTCGAGTTTCAAAGACAACGAAAGTTAGAGTTATTCTTTGTAACAGTAGTTGTGATAATTGTTTAAAAGGAAACTATTTTTGCATAATGATGTAAGTATTCTGCTGTTGTACTGTTCGGGTAGCTGTTTTATTTCCTAAAGCAATAAAAAATGACATACCAATTCAAGCTCCATAAACCTGTACAGTTACAAACATTTAAAGAATCTATGCAAATGAGTTCAATTTAGCCGATAACCTAATTTATGAAAAGAATCAATATTCTGAAGTCATATTCTTCAAGCATACCCAGAAAAAGGAATTGATTAAAACTACAAAACATGTTTTGTTGAGTACATTTTGGTTGTTTTAGCAAAATTCAAGAAAAATTGAACCATTTTACTTGAATTAACAAAACATTTTTTGCTGACGATACAAAAACTTTTTTTGGAATTGCAAAAAAAAAAAAAAAAAAAAAAAAAAAAAAAAAAAAATTGTTGATTTAAACAAAATTTCCATTGACCTATATTTAAACAAAAAGTTTCATTGGATCAACCAAATTTTGTTGATTCAAGAAAACTTTTTTCTTAGTGTTAAGCTTGAAACAGAATTAATAATATTTTCCCTTTCTCGTTAATTTGAAAACTTGTTAATGTAGGTTCGAATAAACAACTCTCTTGATAGTAGAAAATGACGAATAATTGACATTAACTGACAATAAGCTTGTTATAAACGTAAAAAAAGGTGAAGTAAATTTAAAAATTCAAAATAATATGAAAAAACACATTTAAGTCGTTAATAACGCCTGCTTATCATCGAATAACTGTATAATGTGTAACGTTTATGTAAATTAAATAAATAATGCAAAGCCTTAATTGTATGAATTATTTAATAACATGTTATAGGAGCAACATTAAAATATAATTATTTCGACTGATTTAAGATTTTAAAAGAAAAACTATTTAAAAAAAAGAAACTTTAATAAACTTTGAACATTTTGATTGTTATAGGAAAGAAAACAATGAATACGGATTGTTTATGTTTTTAAATCTGTTAAAAAGGCTGTTGTAAACTTTAAATATGATATTTTAAATTCTAGTCATATGCAAAATACTCAAAAAGAAATAATTCTGAAACATATTCATATTTAATTTTAGTTTAAATTAAGAAAAATTTCATCATGAACATTCGTTAGAGACTGTTTAGACAGTAAATAAAGTTCTTAAGTAACAACAGATGAAGATATAGAATTGCAAGCTGAATTGTGCAGGAGATCATGCATATTATAGGTACAGAATCAAAGCTATTCAATAGTAATAAACAAAAAAAAGTGTTTTTAGCTAGAATTGTAAGAACTAGTCATACTCAATTTATTACTGTCTCTAACACTCTTCTTATACAAATAAATCAGTTTTAAAGTTAAAATTCATATGTTCCAGGAAAACGTTTCTTCACGTAGCCAATAACCTAATTAATGAAAATAAAATCAATATTTATTTTGAAATCATATTTTTTATGCATAAAACAACATTCTTCTTACTAATTTACATTAAAGAGTTGTTATGATTGAAACAGAATTAATAATCTGTTCCCTTTCTCGTTAATTAGAACGCTTGTTAATGTACTTTCGAATTAAGAGTCCAGGATCGGGTTGGGTTGGCGCTATAATTTTTCGTTGCCGTTTGGGTTCGGGTAGGGTTGACATTCATTGTTTCGGGTTCTGATCGGTTTCGGTTTAGATTTTGACACTTGTGGGTCAGGTTTGGGTTGAACCGCTTTTTAAAAAGACTGTCCACAATATTGTTTTGGGATTAGAAATATATATACCATAAAACCTCCATAATAGATAATCCCGAAAATCGGACACCTCTATTTAGTGAACACTTTTTCAATTCCTAACACTTATATACCTGTACGCTTATACCTTGGAACAGTGGGCACCTCCAAATCTACGCAGACGTCGCATGTGTATGTGTACACAAACTATCACAAATACGATACATGTGTTTTCGTGTGAATCATTAAACGGAATGTTGGTAATGTTTTATATATTCTGGTAAAAGAAAAATGGTTTTTAATTGCACCGTAAAGGATGAATGATCTATCATTACATTTCTTACATACATTTAACCCCTTCGGCACTGATTTTTTTTTTTCAATTTTGGGAAAAAATTACTGTTATGCTAACAAAATTAAAAATAGCTATCGGAATCTACAGAAGTTAGGGTTTAATGAAAGTTAACGAATGCGTTCTTTATCAAAACCTCACAAATGTAGTTATTTTGCGTGTTTTTCATATAACAATAGTCAAAGGAAGAATTTTTGAAGATGTTTGGAAAATGTCGTATTACAACCAAATTAAACAAGCATAAAAATTTAGTAATATTTTTTATCTTTTATCACAAATTACCAATTCGGAAAAGGATTCCCAAATTTTAATTGAAAGAGTGAAACGTAAGTTTTAATTAAAAGAAATGCCAACGGCTTGCTAATAATTATGAAAATTATTATTATTATTATTATTACTAAATGGTAAATATAAGTGAAGTGATAATAGGAAATGTAGAGATTCATACTATCACTATTAGGTGCTGGAATTAATAAAAATAATGTTTAAGACAAAATAATATTCAATAAAAGATATGTCTTATTAGTAGGACGTCAGGGCCGAAGAGGTTAACTTTTTATCATGCAGTACATTGAATATATACTCATTCATGTTCAAATACGTATTTAGTTAAATCTTGGGAGTCGTTTCATCAACATAGAAAATATCAATATAAGATGTTTTATTTCATAACAAATCATAACATAAGAAATGGAAAAACATATTTAAAGGCATATAAAGCAAAATAATGCAAACATATGAAATAATAACAGAAATTACGAATTTCGGGATTACGTCTTCAGGAATATAACTGCAAAGCAAAATTTTAAACATATCAGTAGCAAATAACAATTTAACGGTAGATATAAAGGTATATATATTCAGAAAAATAATTAAATTAATCCATATCACTCTCCAGTAAGGTACATAAGATTTGATTGTAGAACTACAAGATACATGTGAAATCTTTATTTTACAAATGTGTATTTTATTTAAACACTTAAGCACATTGATGGGGATTATGATATAAAGAACGTATGCGGTTAATGGAGGAAATCCATTTTTCAGAGAGCTTTCTGCACAATGTAGTGAGAACGAAGTAGATGCAAAAATTAATGTAGCAATTAGAATTACGGTAATAATAATGTTAATTATTCTATACAAATTGCGATGAAAGTTACTTTCGTTTTATCTTTCAATGTTTATCTTTCAAAAGAATACTGAAAGCGAAAAATTAAAAAAATATATTTTATAAATATAGTTTTGAATGTCGAATTGAATATGATTTAAAATATTCATAACTATGCTGATAATAAAAAAAATGCGTAGAAAAAGTCATCCACTTCCAATACATTTGTAGATGTATGACTATTGGTTTCTGTACTTAAATAACTATTTTGCGGTATTGCTCATAATGCAGTCAGATTCAGCCAATAACAACAAAATTTTTTTCACAAAACAAAATTTAACAATTTTCAGTTTTCGTATATATGTTACGGTCAATATGATTAATCCGGTCATTATTAATAATATCCGGTTATTATTAATAATGAGCGTATTAATCATATTGACCGTGACATATATATGTTTCATTATAAAAATGTCTGTCGTTTATTTTACTTTCACTAAAAGTGAAAATGATGTATTAATTCATAACATTCACATTATTGTCGAATTTGAAATAAATTAAAAAATAAAAATAAAAATAAAATAAAACTCGATGTGGAAAAAAATGTTGAAAAGTTCTTTCTGAAGTATAAACTTGTCCTTCTGACTCAATATTGAAGAAACTCGACAACGCAATGAATTTACATACACACGGATTTGTTTTTTTTTTTTTTTTAATTTTAAATGCTCTATCTTCCAAGACTTTAACAAATCTACATTTTCTCAAATATTATTTCTCAATGATATCAATTACAGTTTTTGATGAAATTTAAGAGAAACATTTCTTTGCATGTTACTCTCCGTGCATTTTGTTTTTAGTTCCCAGGCCACGAATCACATTGTATATGGATGGGCGCGAAGCGAATAAATCAATCAAATCAGAAAAATCGAATGTCATTAAAACATAACTTTTTCTTTCAATTATCACAAGTTGGAAATTGTACGTTAAACGTGATAAATGAGGTGCGTTCATTTCGTGCTATAACTAGTTTTACAATGTAAAAAAATCATCGTTATTATTTCAGTAAAATAAATTACATCGTCTGCTATGAACGAAATGAGGACGCCTTTTTTTTTCTTATTACGTATGACATGTTTACAGATGCGATTTTTTTTCGACTCCAGACAGCTTTGTAAATTCACCATGGAGACCTTGCTTTGCGAATGATTACCTCGATAGTTAATATTTCTATGACTCACGATGAATGAATATTTTGTTTATTTACTTTAATGGATTGAGATATTTGGCTGCTAACCTAATTTTCACTGAAGTTATCTCAGAATCTGTACAGTTTTGAATGTAACTCATTTCTCAAGCAAACAATTTTTTAAACGATCTTTCTAAAAATGTAACTTTTATGCAATTTTATTAAAAAAAAATAATTTTGAATAAATATTGCCGCTTGGCATATGGAAAAAGATATGGTTAACCCGTATTTGTTTTCCTCAGTCACATGACATCCGCCTTTATTATACAGATTACGCATGATATGATTTAAAAGAATAAAGAAAACTTTTATTAATATCTTTTTAAGTTTTGATTCGATTGTCATAAAATTTGAAAAGACTCGGCAAAATTCTGCAACAGTTATATATATTAAATTTCAAACCATTTGGTTGGGTAGTTTTTGCGCTGTTATTTGCTGACAGACGGACAGACAGGCAGACGGACGGACGGACGCACGGACAGACAGACCGACGGACAAAACGAAGATTATAGGTGCTAAGTATTTATATAATTACGAACGCATCTAAGAATGGATCGTTCAACATTACGCACATATTTACTCTTTGTAACAAAAATGAATAACATATTGTACTTGAAATTTCATTATTTGTTGTTGGATAACCTTATTTGTAGCAAAAACAATTTTCCAAATTGATTTCATTGATTATTGGAATCACGAAAATTTATTAATTCCGTTTTTTGATTCATTCGCACGTTTTAGGATGTCCTGAACACGATTTGACCTTTTTGGAAATTATCTGTCTGCCTGTCTTTTAATATGTGTGTGACAGAAATTTTGTGTCCCCACTAAGTTAAGAACTAGTGCACGGAATTTCATAAAACTTTATATATTGTTGGAGCTTGACATGAACGGGTTCAGATTAAGTTTGGGTGTATATAGCCCAACGGGTGGCGCTGCTATGATGAATCTCTCCCAATTTCATTCCAGTATTGAATAATTAAATTTTGAATATGCGGTATTTGTTTTTGCTTTTTTTGTTTCAATAAAAACAACATTTGTGTCGTCCTAGAAAAGTAGGTGAAATTAGAAAAAAATAATAATTTAAGAAACAAAATAAAGTAATAATTTTAATTATAGAAATACTAATTAACGCGATGCAATTTGTTTCACAATATAAAGTATATATGTAAGATATTTAGAAAATGTTAAATGGTTTGTATTTTGAAAGAATAAACAAAACCCATTATATATTTATTAATTAACTTTCGATTATGTAGTATTTTAAATCGGATATTCCCGTGTAACAACATTTTGAAATTCAATTATGCAACTTTATGTCGCTTCAAAAACAGGTAGTGAACAAATCTGTGTATCACTTTGAAGAGCAGGCATTAAACTGCTTAAATTTTACTTTGATAAAGAAAATGTATAATCGATTTTGTGAAGAAATTTGTTAAAAAGTAAAAATTTGAGAAAAAAAAAGAGAAAATGAGGCAACGTATTTTCTAATGTAACTTGTGTGAAAATATTTTCTTATTTCATTAATGTACGTTTTCGACGTTGCATAATAGTTTTATTTTCCGAAACTTGTAGCGAAGTTTTTAGAACTTTTCTTAGAAGAAAATCTTTTATCGAAAGTATACTTCAGTAATTGATGATCGCAAACCACTTTTTAGCGAATTTTATTTTTTTTTTCTCGAAGATTTTTGGAGGCATATATGTTATTTTCATCCGAATTTTGAAATTACTTTTCAAAGCTTACCATAATTAATTGTATTAAAAGAAAACTTCTAACATTTTAAAGTAATTGGTGAACCCCCAAAATACAAAATAAATGCATTCAATTAATTAAAAGTATAGACAGTGAAACTGTGTGGCTTTCACAAAAATGCACAAGACATGAGATTATTTTAATGACGGAAATTCTACTACCAGAACTGTCACCAACAAATGCCATTTCATTTGTATCTTTAATTTCCACACTGGAAAAGCGTAATCCACAAAAACGTAAAGATTACAAATTCTTAGATTGACCGCGGAGTTTAAAAGAAAATAATTACCGTCATATGCAACACGACACTTTATACTACATAAAAAATGATGTATTGTAATCCGGATCACGTGATGTTTTAAATAACAAACAGTTGTAAATGTGAGGTTATCCCAATGGGATCACCTATTTAAGGTTTATTATCTGAATATACTCTTTGCCCATTGGAAGCTAAAGTATTTGGTACATTTGACATAACGCCTCACACTTGACTCAGATATGTTCATGATATTTTTATAATTTGGCGGTATAGTCTTGATGAACTTATATTTATAAATCATCTAATCTCAATTGACAATAACATTAAATTCACTATGGAAATTGAACATAATAAAAGTACTCCATTCCTTGATGTAATGTTAACCAGAACAAGAAAATCTAGCGACAAATCTGTTTTCCGAAAAAGTATGACTAACCAATCTACCATACCAAATAACGCATGTTCTCTATTTACGTACAAAATTTCAGCCTACGGATTTTTCATAAGACGGGCGTTTATAGTATGTACTGAAAATAAATTGAATAACAATTAGATAATGTTCGTAAAATTGCTTGTAATGATGGTTTTAAGGTACACCATATTAATGAATTAATCGTGGATATCGCCAATAATAAGAAACCAGAAAACAAAGTTGTTTCGCAAAAATACAAACTTTATACTCTTCAATATTATCCAAGCTTTTTCGAAAAATTAAAATACAACCTTAAATATTTCAATATCTTTTTAATAGCCAACCCCCCCTCAGATATTATAGAATATAATTTGCAGTAAAATCGACCCAATTAATTTGGAGAATTATTCAAGAGTATATGAAATACCTTTTGTTAAAGAAGACGGATCTCAGAATTACTATATTGGCATGACAAACAAGAACTTTAGCTACAGAAAAAAGGAGCATATAGCTGACATTAAGTAAGATAGAAAATCCACAGCCCTGGCAAGATTATATCAAGAAGAAACTATCCAAATAAATTTCATTGAAAGTAAAATAATTTTTCTCTCCAGTCTATACTATCCATCCATAATAGGAGAAACCATAGAGATAGTAACATGCAAAAATACAATATGTAACGATGCAGCTTCTTTGAAAATTACCAAAATTGTGACTCGCGTTACGCCATGGTTACAATTATGAAAATAAACAAACAAGTAAAAAATAAAAGATAACGTGCATAATTTTTAAAATGTACATAAAAATCAAATGATAGCATTTCAAATAATAACTTCAACGACCGTGCAATTATAGAATATTCTCATTTGTTTCTGAAAATGGCTCAGAGTGAGCCGAAACATGTCATCAACGTAATAAAAGTTATTTTACTACACATTATGTTGTTAATTTACACTTTTTTAGCATTTAAATAAAATATATTACTACAAGGTGTTATAATTCATTATAGTTCTACATATATAGTATATATAAATGATATTTAGTTCAATTTAATTATCTAAAAATGTAGAAGTACTGTGGATGAATTCTCATAAACACATTAACATTAAATGCTTAATTATCTCGAATACACAAAATAAATATTAACGTTTCGGCAAATACTGTCATTTGGAAAAATTTAAATTTTTATTGCATTCAATTATTTATTTAAAATAAGTAGATAATCACGTTGTCTCGGTGAAATTAAAAATGTATATGTAATTAACATCAGTATTATTTAAAATACTTTTTTTAAAATGTTTGAAATCTTAAAGGTAAATATTTATGCTTGCAAATACTTGTAGAATTCTCATTCTCGTAACTAAAAATTTTAATTGCTACTAAACTGTGCAATTTTAAATTCAAATACATGTTTAAATTTTATACGCTGTAATTAGTGACATTTCAAAAAGTAATATTATTACTCGATGAAAAAAACCCTTTTAAATAAAATCCAAGATATTTATTAAATATTTATGCAAATAACTGGAATGTAATTTTGAAGCGTTAAAAACTAATTAGCTTGTATCACCGTGTTTCACATTTTAAAAGGGATTTAGATGAGAAGATAATGAAGTAAATATTTTTTGAAATAAAATTAGGATAAAAATATTTCCTTATGCATTTACATTATATATGTCAATGAGCTATTCTTTAGAACAAAGACAATCTAGAGATTTTTTATACCGTATATAATTCAATATTTCATTTATCATGTTAACTAAATTAATAAATTAGGTATTAGATACGCTAATCAACAGTGCACTTTTATATTTCTAAGATAATTTTCGCTTAATATTTGTCGCCTATGTTATAGAACGCATTAATTCCATCCCATTTTCACCTATGTTACCATGGAAAACACCCCAAAGATTCTACCAATTATTTCACATTTGCTAAACCATAGTTTAACATTTTAGCTATTATTCAGATAAATAAAAACTACAACTAATAGATTAAAAATTGCTTTGTTTAAATTATTTTTAAGATAAAAAATTACGGGACCGGGAGAGATGCAAACAGTAGTCGATTTGTCATAAGTGCACATTGACAATTCTATACTTAAATGCGTATGAAATAATTTAAGAAGTTATTGAACTTCATGTAAAAGTGCTTTTTCCGTAAAAATATATAGTCGTAGTCCGGTATTTTCTAGAGGTGGCAAAAGATAACAAAAAGTAATTCAAGTCAGACATGAAAATAATATTTATTAAAATTAAACGATTATGTATTGTAAAATTTTAAATTCATGTTATGTCTTCACATTTTCCTCCAACGCAATCAATATATACTTCCCACTATCACAACATCGATTGTTGCATCAAAGAATAATATAGGCAAAAGTATTTTAAGACGCTTATGGTCGGATAACACGGTGATTTCAATCATGGAAAAGGACACCAACCTTTATAATATTATTATAAAGGTATTATAATATTATTAGTACCTATTACAAGTAACAACAAGTTGGAAATTATACGCCAAGCGTGACAAATGAGGTGCGTTCATACTGTTATTATTTCAGTGAAATGAATTATATCGTCTGTTATTATGATATGATTAATTTCTGTAATAAAATAAGTACAATTTTAGTTGGGAAAATTTTATTTTTTGTTGACATTTACTGAAAATTACAATGAGAAACTTAAGCGTAGCTTTAAAAATTTCAGAACTTGGAATTAATATCAATTCCTCCGGAAACATCTATCCAAAAAACATTCGGTAGATTATAGGATTGCTATAATTAAACAATTTTAGAATGCCAATTCGGTTTTTAAATTCAGTAATACGGAAATAATAGGACTTCATCTTAAATAGGACGTAATCACCACGGCAACCTATAACCATTGCATATCATGGGATATTATTGAATTAATTACGTATGACAGGATTAATAGAATGAAGAATGTGACTATAACTTGATCTGAGAGTTTATAAAATGTCATATGCGCCATATATGACTACAATGTCATGCATGTCAGATAACTTGGATATACATCTCGGTCGCTTGATGATTAATCCTTGGAAGCTGCTATAACAATAAAGTACCAATTTTTAAAATATTCAAATTATTTAATAAATATTTTTATTAATAACTTTTTAAGTTTTGTTTCGATTTTCATGAAATTTGAAATGACTGGTCAGAATTCTGCAATGGTTATATATATTAAATTTCAAACCATTCGGTTAGGTAGTTTTTGCGCTGTTAAATGTGGACGGATGGACGGACCAGACGACGACTATAGGTGCTACGTATTTACATAATTACGTACGCACCTAAAAACCGACAAAGTACAAAGTACCATACAAAATAACAAACGGAAATTTTTCAAGATTAATTGCGAAAAAAAAAATATATTAAAGGAGAACCCATACCCTTTTATCCGGATCGGTTATGCGATTGATGCATTGGCGGTTACAAAAAGATTTCGGTGTCACATTACAATATGACCCATGAGGGTAGTCGGAGGTTGTACGATGTAATGTAGTATACATCTTTATGTAATATACAAATATTTAGCAATGGCTGATCAGTAGATGTTAAAAAGAAAATAATGCACTTACGATGTGAAATTAAAAATTTTCATAGCATAACATTTCAAAATAATTTCATGGAAGAGTGATTTAATGTCAAACCAAGCAGTGCTTCTATGGAGTACAGTATAAAATCACGTTTATAAATATTATTAAACAAGCGTATTATAATATAATAAGATCACTTGTTAACGTTAAATTAAAAATGTGATAAAAACATTACACAAAAGCTTAAAAACAGCTTTTACTATAAAGTTGGCATGTTTCCCGTGCTCTAACGGCGACCTTTCCAAGAGCAAAGTGATAAAAGTAGGCTGCGCCACCAGGAGCCTGAGGAGCGCCAGGCGCTTCTTCGATCACCGAACCCAAGTTCTGAGTGAATTATAATGCGCACAACCGGGTTTGTCTCTCCGTATGCGCTTCTGTCGTCGGGGAACCGCCACCTGCGGACCCCCCAAACCCTTAGACCCATGTGTGAACGACATAGGTCGCTGCGATACTCGGTGGATCCCATTACCAGAGGAAACCACCACGAAACACTTAGGAACGGGCCGGTGCCCCCCAACAGCTTCGGGGCTGAACACCCATAAGGCAGCCAGGCACTAGGCCTTAAGTCGGGTTTTCCCGACCCGCACTTGCTTTACCATAACTCGAGGGATGTGGAGACCTGCAAAAGTGACCACAGCTCCCTCTATAAATAAAAACTTATAAAATAAAATCAAAAACATTGCGAAAATTATTTATCATTTTTATCTTGAATAAGTCCTCGTTAGAGCGCATGAAACATATGTCATCTATAGATTAAAAAGTATTTTTAAGCCTTTCGTGTTATGTTAGTTTCACTTTAAGCAGTAATTACATCTTTAATTTTTTTATTTTATATTTACAATTCGTTAGTAATTTTCAAATAACTCTCTTTCTCTTTCTAATTCAAAAGATTTTTTTAACTGTATTCCATTTACATGTTGTCTATATTTAACCAAATAATAAAGAAAACTATTCAGGAGAACATTTTTCTTCCCATTTAATAAGTTTTTTTTAGGGATTTGTTTGCTGATATGAATGCATAAAACGCAGAAAAAAAGACAGCGAAAGCTATCAGAAAATGAAACTTCTGATTTTCTTTAATTGATAACCTTATTTCTTTTTTATTTTGTCATTTACATCAAACAACGAATCTTTCAATTAAACTTTATTTTTGAAAAAAGTTAACAAATTACTTCGAACATAAATAAAATGTTGAAAATATATTTTTTTGTTGTTCAATTATTAGTATGTGTTATCCTCAATGTGTGTTTAATTTCAAATGAGTTGAAGTTGAAAAACCTCCCATGGGATATATAAATCAAAACGATCAATCTAAACGTATTGTCTAAGCTTTTTATTTAGTTAAAGCATGGTTAGTCCTTATCATTTAAACATTCTCTAATTTTTTTTGTATTATTCGCTAACATTTATTTTTAAATAAATTATCCTAGAGATAAATAATGGGAGAAATCAGTACCAGGAATTAATTTTAAATGATGTTTTTGAAAGTATTTTGCTGTAAAAAGAACACGTACAATATTTTCTATGTCTTAATACTTCTTCAAATGACTGCAAACAAAAGCTTTGGAACCTTATAAGAACGTTTTGAAAATGTTTATTATAGACTTTTAAAGGGATTGGGTAAATAAAAAAAAGAATGTTGTAAGAAATTGTGCTCCGGTATGTTAAAATCTCCAAATAATCTTACCTTTTATAATTTTTTTCTTTTATAAATATTAAATTTTATACTTACAAGTTAAGAACACTTACTTGTAGTATGCAAAATATTTTTTCATTATAATCTTCAACGCTAGATTTTATTTTTAAATAGCATTCTTATTACAAATAATCTAGTGTTTTATTTAATTGCATAGCAAAAAAAAAAAAAAAATATATATATATATATATATTTTGCTTATGTATTTTTCTTTTGTCATTTTTCATATGTTGTATGAATAGGGTTTATTTTTTTCTCCTATTTAAAAATAAATCAAAGATAATTCTTAATATATTAATTGCACCACGTATCCTACATAAATTATACAATATGTATAAATAACGCCAGTAATAACTAAACTTTCAGATGTTGCAGTTCATATAGCGTCGCTTAATGAATTAAATGTCATTTCCGATTTTTCAGAGAACTGTTTATTGAAACTTTCTTTAAGGTATATTCTAATTTGCGCGTTACAGGCAGATACTTCCACTAAAACATGGAAAATAGTATTTCTTTGATGTTAAATTAGATAGCTAAATATTGTTTATTATATGTAGAATCAGTGTTGAATTCCGACACTTTTCTCCAGGAGGGATTTCTGTAGCTCCGGGGAGGGGCATAATAAAGTTCCAGGGGGGAAATTCCACTTTTTGACCATTGAAAGCATAAAATCTCAAAACTTCCGGAGGGGACATTTCCATGCTCCGGCTATGTTTTTATATGTAGAATCATTGTTGAATTTAGACACTTTCCTCCGGGAGTATTTTTCTGTAGCTCCGGGGGAGAAATTCTTCTTTTTGACCATTGAAAGCGTAAAATCTGAAATCTTCGGGGGGGGGGGGGGGGAGGCGACATTTCGATGTTCCGAAGGTGAATATCCCCTCCGGGCTACAACCTTAATTCAACACTGTGTAGAATAATGTTGTACAAAAATTTATATATTAGGTTATTGGTTAAATTGAATTCATTTGCTTAAATGTTTTGGTGATTTATTTAACATAATAAGAGACATTGGTGTGTCATGCATTATTTCTATGACAAATACAAGTTTTGCCTAAGCGGTATTTTGTGACTTAGGGGGTAGGATACCTTTGGACACGTCGAAAAAGCAAAAAAATATCACTATGTTCCAAGCTTCAAAACTTGTGAAATAAGCCAAAAATAAAAATCAAACTTCATTTAATTATAAAGTTCGTATTTAAATTTATATGTAAAAAAATATATGTACTTGTAAATTCATAAATAAATATTGAAATGATAAGTTAAAAAATATATATGATAATAAGAGAAAATAAACATAACACGTCTTGCGCGCAGTGTTACTAAAAAACTATGCATGGCAATTAAAAGAAATTTCCATCACATATTCATATCTGTATTATCTACAACTTAAAACCAGAAAAAAGTAAGATTTAATTTTATTTTTATTTTTTTAGTTTGAAAATACTTTTTTTAAATTGAAAATTTGTAATTTTTTTAATTAATACGTTATTTTTTTTAATTTAGTCAATATTTTTTATAAATATTCTGGTTTTAGCATAGAGGTAACACTATTATGTATTTATTTTCCCCAAAATTATCTCTTTATATGCATATTTTCAGATTTTATCATGCGCGCAAGACGTGTCATGTTTTTTTTCTCTTATTATCATATATATTTTTAACTTATCATATCAATATTTATTTGAGAATTTACAAGTATATATATATTTTTAAAAATATATTTAAATATAAGCTTTATATTTAAATGAAGTTTGATTTTTATTTTTAAATTATTACACAAGTTTTGAAGCTTGAAACATAGTGATATGTTTTTGGTTTTTCGACGTGTTCAAAGGTATCCTACCCCCTTAGTAATATAAATAATACATAGACTTAGTAATATAAATAATACTCATAAGTAATATCAATAAATTTATATTACAGTCGCATGTGCAAAACTTCATAATTTATTATTTCTTAAATTTTTTTTTTCAACATAATTTTTCAACATACGTTTTTTAAAAGAAAAGTCTCACCCAAAAAAATAACGTTACATAAAAATACATTTTCTACAGTTTCCTCAATAGAGTGAAATAATATTTTTCAGTTTATTATACGTATTGTTTGACAGTTATTTTAGTTCCACTCTGAGATTTCTTAAATTTCATTTCACTTTTTTTTTTTTTTTTAAACTGAACACATTTCCAAGTACAATGAAATGAGATCTTTTATTGCAATAGATTTTATACAGTTACAAATTTCATAATTTGAAATTTTGAAATGGATTGAAAATAAGAACTCTTTCACTTTAATGTGGTATTTCATATGGTAAATACAGAATTGGCCATAAATGATTGTCCGGGATTGCTTACCTCATAACTTTTGCTTTAAGAACATGACGAAAAATATTATTAGATTACAAATTCGTAAAGTACATATCAAAAAGCTTTTTTAATAACACAAACAAAGTTCCAAATGCGTAAAGTTGCACTTCAAACCGTTAATAATCAAATAACGATTATAATAAACTAATAATTAATATTAAAATTTTATCAAATTTCTCAAATGTTTATTAATGAATTATGAGTACAAAGTTAAATTTATTTTTTCTTCATTTTTTTCAACATAATTTACAAAGTTTTATAAAAGAAAAGTCTCACGCAAAAAATTAACGTTAAATAAAACTACATTTTCTACATATTCATCAATAGAGAGAAATAATATTTTTCGTTTCAATATACTTATTATTTAACAGTTATTTTAGTTCTACTCTGAGATTTCTTAAATTTCATTTAACTTTTTTAAAACTGAACAAATTTCAAACTACAGTGAAATGAGATTTTTTATTGCAATAGATTTTATACAGTTATATTATTATTACATATTTATATTATATTAATATTACATAATTCAAAATAACTTTTTGATAAATTTGGTGAAATTTTAATATTAATAATTATTTTATTAGAATCATTATTTGATTAGTAACGTTTGAGTTTCACATTTACGCGTATGTAACTTCGTTTGTGTTATTAAAAAAACTTTTTGAACAGTACTTTACGAATTTGTAATATTTTTTTTCGCCATGTTCTTAAATTAAAGTTACTATGAGGTAAGAAAACCCAGACAAACATTTATGGAACCCTGTACTTTGCTTTATATATATACGTTAACTTAAATAATTATTTATAAGTAAAGTGAAACGAAAATAAAAGTAGAAAGTGATAAAGATTCGAGTACAACTAACTCTTTATAACTCTAACAAGTAACACTCTTTACTTAATTAAGATAATTTAACTCCGATTTAACAACTATAACTTCTGTAAATACTTGTAATTTTGAAACTTCACTGGATATCAGTTTGAACAGCTAACGGATAATAAATACAGTGTCTCCCAAAAATGACTGATGGATTTTGAAAATGAGTAACAAAAAAAAAAAAAAAAAAAAAAAAAAAAAAAAAAAAAAAAACGGAACGCGATAGAAATGTATCGGATGCGGCCTTATGTTTGGGAAACCCGGGAATTTTATCCCTGTGTTCCAGGCGGTGAAACTCTAAAACAAGAAATATCCGCTGTACTAACGAATAAACCATTTTCAATATTGTATACCTTTCAAAAGCATTCCCTAACAGATTGCGTAGTAAAATACCGAATGAAGATGTGACGAATTCAATTTCTCTGTAGCTCTCACATACCTGCAGCGCCATATTTTGACAAAAATGTTAACTAAATTTGCAAATTGGCGGGATAAAATTCCCTGGTTTCCCAAACATAAGGCCGCAAACGATACATTTCTATCACATTCCGTTTTTTTCTTATGAACTTTCAAATTCATTCAGTCATTTTTGAGACACACTGTAAAAGAAAATGATTACATATTGCTTCATACAGACAGAGTATTCTATTTTATTCACGCTGTATCAATGTTTATATAATTGTTTCAAAAACCACTTCTGGCTGACTCACATTCCTAATACTACAGCGTACCTAATGCAACAATTAATGTCGTCACATGACGTGAAATATGAAAATTATCTAAGTCACTGTGACGTTGATACAAAGACTTTCGTGACAAGAGAAAATAAAAATTGATCACGGCGTCTGCACAGAGTTTTTATTTTAATTTACGGTGATATAGATGTTACAAAGCTACGGTCCGTATGACAGCCATAATGTGACGATTTCAGAATTCTCCTTCTTGTTACTCTTATCATTTGTGGCCATTGTAATGTTATGTAATAGTGATATCACATTGACTGGCTGTATAATTAAGGATGAATAGAAAATTGAAGTACAGTAGCAAATATCTTTTACTATTGCAAAACAATTTAAATATCTCGCACCGGATTTCAAATTTAGCGCATACCTAATTATAGAATCGTTGATGCTACAGCTACGATTTTATAGCAACATAATACTATGAACTAATTTAATTTTGATGTTATAAAATAATTATTAAAAATAAACAAAAATTGCATATTTACATTTCTTGTAATTTTTTCGAAGTTTAGTCTTTTTCAATTAAATTTCAATAAGCAGCAATACAATATTTCGTTCATTATATTACAGTACGTAATCATAGGTTGTAAATAATACAAAAAAAATATTAAAATATATTTGAATATTTGATAGCCAATATCATACCATGAATGATAGGTTTCTAAGATTCAAATGGAAAAATGATATATTCCTGTAAATTTTATATTGATTGTTCTATACAGTATAAATATTGATTCTCGTGAAGCAATAAAATTTATTATTTTTAAAGTTTCAATTAAATTACCTAATTTTTTGTTGACCAGTTATAAAAATTTTAAATAACATTTTTCTATTCAATTTATACTTGTTTTAAAAATACTATTTATCTTCGCTGAGGTTAATTCCACTATTACAGGAACTTGTTATAATTTTCTTTCTTATTCTATTTAAAACCACAGACAGCAGTTTATATTACGTCCCGGTTACAAAATTTGTAAAAATATTCTTTTATATCTCTGGATAGAGATTTTTATTCAAGCCATTTGAATTAATGCCTACACAATTTTAAATGCATACTCACAACAGTATTCTCATAAATTAATATAAAATATGTTTGTATTTATAAATGCTTCCTTTGTTATACTTTGTACAAGCGAAAAATTTTAAATGTCATTTTTAATGTTTGCAACTGCATTTTTAAAATAATTTGAAACATAAATCTTTTGTAACAATTTTCCTTTTTACTTCTCCTAAAACATTGAAAAATTATGCTCAGAGCTTTTAGCAATTTAATGTTTGAATGAAATTAATTTTTTAATTTTTCAAAAACATGAATCAGTTGAGAGGAGTAAGCTTGATTTTGTTTCTTTACTTTGCTAGCAGAAAATTAATCAATGTGGCCATTATATTTAATTTACATAATTTTTACATTGCATTGAAATGTTAGATAATAAGACACTTTGGATGTATGCTTATTTATATTCTGTTCCGTATATGAATGCATTCGTATATATATACTTTTCTAAGAAGTTTTTAATTTACGGTGCTATTCCATAAAACATGAAATAAATGTTATTTCAGTGGTATATTAATTCAAGTTTAACTACTTGATCAATGTACAAAAAAAAAAATGTTCGAAAGTTAATTGTGTCTAAATGTGTTTCGGAACTTGTTTCTTCTAACTCTATTTATTATTTACAAATATAGTTAAAAAAAAAAAAAGAAGGAACAAATCATTGATATGTGCAATTTTTCATAATACAATAATAATTCTTTTTAACTGATAAAATAAAAGTTATTAAATATTTGATCGCATAGAGTAACAGATAACGAGGCATGATAAAAATCACTTAATATTATCACATTAAAAACACACAAAATAATTATTTGTATACATGAAGTGGTCATCTAAGAGGTATTAAATAATCATTGAAACATTTCGCTTCTATAGAGAGTGCGTGTGGAAATAAAAACCAATATGTTAACATAGTTTTAGCAAATCGTAACATTCCACCAGATTTTAACCAGATTCACACACACACAGACGTTTATTTTGCATACACTATGTTCCTCAGTTTCAGATATTTCTTAGTTGAAGAAAATAAGAAACGGTTTCTATGATGCTATAATCTAGAAGTCATGAAAAGAAAAAGAAAAAGGCTCTACAAGAAAATAACTTTTATATTTGTGTCTGTGGAGCTATCATTAGACATGAGAACATTCCTTCATATATTCTAAAGAGAATGACGCTTTCAACAAGCTCCAATACGGAAGTGACTCTATTTCATATTTTTTTTAACTCTTTAACAATTAGAATGCTACAATGTGCAGCTTGCACTTTGTTCCACCAACATACTTTGTGCTTAAGCTTCTCATATTTATAGAAACCAAGACTGTTGATCCTGCTAGAAAATTATTATTGGACCAATATATTTGTTAAATATTACGTATTTGGTTAAATATTGGCATAAATATTTCCATTTTATTGGAGTTTTGATATTTTGCAAAAATCGTACCAATATTTGCGAGAAATATTTCTCCATTATAAAGTCAATGCAGTTAATATTTTTGCGATATTGGCATTGGCGAAATATTTCTTTTCCAATATTTTAAAAATATAAACAACCTAATTTTGGAGCAATTTATCTTCGCAATGAGTGCAATATCGGCCCGGTATTGGACCATTAATGGTTTACTGCATTTTTTAGACTGTTACACATGTAGATGAAACTCTTTAATCGGATACAATGTTCGCACTCCACTCACAATGCCAGAAGAGAAACTGACACAATTTCAACAATAGTAAGACATGCAACAAGAAACCGAAAAATGTGCAGTATGCGACAAAATAAACAATACTGAAGTATAAAGACAACAACAATATATTTCTGTTATTTATGTGTATATTTCTATAAAATGAATTAAACATGCTGACTAATAGCGTGTTAATTTACCACAGTATATCTAATCCATTTCTTCGACATGTGTATGGTGTCACATTAAGTGTGCGTTCTTATATTTCAACTAGATTCTTTCACATTTCCTGTAAGAAATGTTTTCTGAAAATATCTAGAAAAAGACATGATTAGCGCACGTATTGCAAGCTTAGTTTTTAGCCCATCTTCATAATAAAACTCATTGTTCTTTAACTTTATCCACTTACAAGTATACGGCTGTGTAAATTCGAAGAATGAATTGGTTTGGTAAACTGAGTTCTTTGGCGCAGTACACGGCCAGAATGGCGACAGTTTGTGACAACAGCATACTCATGCTATTAGTGGCATATTACTAGCAATACATAGTATTTACATTATGTATATAGCAATATACATATTACTAGCATTAATAGTAGCAATTTTGAAAATTGCTCTGCTATTCCTCTTTCAAACCCAGTCTTCCTACAGGACCACTTTCATATGAGATGCCAAAATTAAATTCGGACAACAAAAGAGATGCTGAAAAGTGTTTAAAAACTGATTATGCAATATTTATGCAATGCTTATGCAATATTGCAATGAAAAACTTTTTAATGTAATATTGATGCAATATTTGCAATATTGTGATTGAAATATGGAAGAAGAAAGAATAAAGATAAAAATGAGAAATGTAGCTTAAAAACTGGCAAACAAAAAAGGAACATGATATTAACAGTTACCGAAAGAAAGGAATATTATTAATTATTGAAAGAGGAAAATTAGAGAAATAAATAAAAAATATATATAAATGTTGACTGTTCTAAATTATTAAAAAAATAATTATTTAGAAAATAAGATGATGAGAAAAAAATAATTGATTGAAAAGAGATATTATTTTTCGAACAAGGTTTTACAAGTAGATGCGAGAGAAGTTTTTCGTTAACAATTTTATCTGAATTTAAATCAATAGATGAACTTTCTAAAATCTTTAATTAATTTACATTGTTTGCACCATGGATAATTTTAGTACCATCAATGGTTTTGTTGGTTGGGTGGTTTTGTTGCTACGAATATCTTTCTATGGCAGATTTACATAACTGTTGGTTTTTAACATTATTTTTTCTGCTCAGTTATTCTTTTAAATAATAAACACTTAGCTTGACTGATGTATGATAACTCACAATTCTTGGAAAAAACATTGACTGATTTATGCTCCATTGAAATAACAGATTTAGTAGAAGGAATATGAATTTTATAATTAGGTTTAAAAATAGCGTTAAATAAAAAAATTTTTTGATACTTTATATGTTAAACGTGAATAAAATGGGAGAAAAAACGTTTGTTAAGAAGGCTACATTTAATGGGAACAAGAGAGGAATTAGCAAAAGGTATGCGAAATTTTTTACAGCGTTGCTATAATAGAAGGGTTGGAACCTCTATATTTTGCTGCGAATTTCAACTAATTTATTTCTTTAGAAAGTGAATTAAGGTGTTTGCCTACATTGGAAGCACTTTTTCGAAAAACCTTTGCAAAGAAACATTGTATTCACATTTTTTAATTCAGTTTTAATAACAATTAATAATTTACCTTTAAAATTATATATATCTCCCTATGAATATACAAAAATGTTAAATATGTGTGAAATTTGAAGATTTCTTTTCAAAAACTTGAAAAGTGCTACATGAAAAACAAATAAACTTATTTAAAAAACTACTAATCTAAACTATAAGCTTTTATCTAGTGCATCTAATGCAATTTAAATTATATTTTAGTAATTAAAAATTTTAGAGATGATCGAAGAGTCAGTCATAAGATTTTCAACAGTTTTACCATGTTTTTGTTCAAATAACAGGCCATAATTTAAAAATATATATTCATGCAATTAATTTTTTTTAGTATATGCACTCTACAACAATATATAGACAAAGCTCACAAAGTTTTATGGAAGAAAGGGAGTTTAAGTGAGTTAATGTTGTGTAAAAGTCGATTTTGAGAAAAATGCATTTAAACGTTAAATTAGTATATTTTTACTATAAATACAAATTAATACCAAATACAAATTAAATAATCTACAACTGAAATTTAAACATTTTATTATTATAAAAATACTATATGAGTAATAAAATTAAGTTTTACTGCAATGTGTACTTTTTTAGTCCCTTTAGAGAGAATTTCCGGTTTTAGGAACTAGCATGTCCGGTTTATTAAATTCCCTATTCTGTTCTAAAAATGATATAAAAAAACAAAGCAGTTTTATAATTGTAAAAATTCCTGCTTTCGTAAAAAGTTGTAATTCAATAATTTTCGCGAAAGTGCTCATTTCAACGTAGGAACATTAACATTAGAAAAAATATTGAGAGTAGGATGAACGTGAGTGCGAGAGACAGTCATTTTTTTTTCCAGTAGGGTTGTTCTGATTTCGGAAGATTTCTACTACTTCCACTGTTGTTTGCATGCATTAACAGTAATCTTAAAGGCTATTTTCAAATCTATTTATAAAATTCTGTTTTCTTCTATAAAATCTGTTATACAATTGATCATATATCTATGATTTATAATATTCTTTGCAATAATTGTGTATTATCTCACATCGGTTAAACTAATCGTCCCTCAATTAAAAGAATAGCTGGACACAAAAATTACGTTAAAAAACAATAATTGTGTAAAAATGCCGCAGTAAGCTATTCGTGGCACTAAACTATGTCTTTAAATTATCTCATTCTAAATTTATTTATAGTGCATGAAACGTAATATACAGAAAATTTTTCTAATGAATAACGTTAGGCAAATTATTTCTTAACATCTGTGAAAATTTAGTTCGAAAAATAATATTTATTTTCAATCAATTATTATTTTTATTTTTTCTCATAATATTACTTTCATAATTTATTTCATTATGTAATAAATTAAAATAGTTAATCCATTTACATATTTTTTTTCTACATCAAAATTCTTCTTCTTCAGAAAATTTAAATAATTTTCTTTTCTTTCAGTAATTATTATTATCATGTTCTTTTCTGGTTTGCAAATTTTTCAATTGTATTTTTACATTTTAGTGGCCGTAATTTTAGAGTTTCGTTCATCTCACGAAACCCTATTCGTCCCGCTTCTCTGTCTGTCGGTTACAGAGCCGGTTTTCAGAAAATGTATAATTTAGAGACTTGAAATTTTGTGTACTTCCAGCTGAATACCTACTGTTCCGCTGAAAATCCTAAAATTATGAAAAAATCGTATTATTTTAATATAGAGAGATAAAAAAGCAAAAATCTAACAGCCTTTCTCTATTTAATTTAAAAACTTTTCGTTACAGCAGTTGCCAACAATTAAAAATCCACAATAATTAATTTTCTATTGAAAGATTTCCACGTGAAAAAAAGTTTCCCCAATTGAAAAAATATTAATATGACGTCATATTGGTAATAAAAGAGAAATTTTCAAACATTCCTCAATAATACAAGGAGTATGAGTATGTGTAATTACAGAAAGCAGGTTAATATGACGTCATTACAGAATTAAAAGAAAATTACTCTGACGTTATAGTGGAAGTTTCATGGACTTTTTCAAATGTTTGAGAATAATGCAAAGAGATTATCAGTATGTGTAATGGAGAAAGCAAGTAGATATGACGTCAGCAAGTGAATATAACGTCATATGTGTTTGAGGAACGTATTGAATCATGATAAAAATCCGATAATGGAAATATTGACTTATTTTAACATTTTAACGGTCTCTATACAACATGTTTAATTTTGAATTTGATATTTTTTAATATCGCATTTAGTCCACATGGCAGATATTATTATGACAGAGTATAATAACGGGCTTCGCCCGCTATCGGGCCGGTTCAGATATTAGAAAAAACGAGAAACATAGACCGATAATTTTTTACTTTATAAAAAACACGACTTTATATATATATTTTTTTATTTTGGAAAATGAAATGTATTTGGATTTATTAAAGAAAGGATGAAGTGTTTTGAAAGGAACATTAAACGAAAACCTTTGTGTGATCTTCGATCACACTTACCCACTTGTTTATTATTTGATATTTCTTTCTGGGTTAGTGTTAGACCGCTACCAGTATGTCTTTTACCTACCTTTGCCGTGTATGTATGTAGGGTAGCTTGCCTTTCCTACCGCAAATTCCTGCCAGAACGCTGGGTTCTTATTGACAGCTTTATTGTCTGCTACATTCTTCCATTTACCTCTCGATTTGTTTCCATATTTGTAACACTGAATTAAAAATCTCCTAGAAGTTGGTTAGATTCAGGTAGAGGTTTGGTCATGGTTAGGAGGGGGATTTGGTTGCAGCGAAAACACTTCTCTAGCATTTTTCAACAGAAAACATGGTTATGTGGCATACCAAACAACACTTATAAGTCACTTACTACCTTTTAGTAAAGTTTTACAAGAGCAAATTTGGTTATTTCAACAATATAGTGCATCGGTCCTCACATCCAAGTCAACAAATATTTGGTTGGCAGTTAAAAATATTACAATTCTTTATTGGCCTTCCTTAAGTCTTGATTTCAATCCCATTGAACATGTATGGGACATTCTAACAAATACTGTGTATTTAGATGAGTTACAGTATTTTTTAATAGCATTAAAAAGCAATAAAATGGACTTAGTATTGAACCAAAGAGTATTCTAAAGCTTGTGATATCAATAATAGACCACATGTTTGATTGAATTGAAAAAGAATGATAACTTCATTGATTAGTAAAGTAGTTCCTATTATGATAAAAGTTATAAATTTTTTATTGGTTCCTAAATTGTTGCGACACATATTTTTGTCATTTTAAATTATATTGTCGCAGTATCGCTACATATTTTTTTTCATATTATAATTATAATTATAATGTGCCCATAATTACTAATAATAGAAAATGTTACTTCAGTTTTTATACAGTTTTCATAAACTAAAAATCCGTGATGTGTCTAAACAGGCCTGTATAAACTTTTAGCAATAGTCATTTTAAAGGTTTATTTAAAAATTAATCAGGATTCTAATATCTAAATTACATGTAAACAGTATGAATTTTACGAAGAATTTCAAAATTTTTCGAAATTCAAATTTCAATTTTTTCATTTTCCCTTCAAATTTTGCATTCTTATATTTACGAATAAATAATGTTTTTGTACGAATATATTTAATTAGATAGAGCAATATATGAAGTCTAGAGAAGTCTAGAGATACACACAAAAAAAAAGAGCTCAAGTGACTTGACAAATAATTTTTATATATTTTACTTACCTATCATACATAGTAAAGGGGAAGTCTTGTAATCGTTTTGAAAATCGAAAAAAAAATTGACGGATTTATACGTTTCAGACACTAGAGATTCCGAAAAACATATTTTTAGAAAACAAAATTTGCCGTCCGTCTGTCTGTGTGTCTGTGTGTCTGTAAAAGCTCAATCTCTCGAACAAATTGAGATAGAGGCTTAAAATTTGGCATGTACTTAGTATGTAATAATGGGAAGAAGCTTATTTAATTTCATTAACCTCGATTAAAATAAACTATTTTTTTCGGACTCTCGAAACATTCGTTCTGATAAAAGGTATTTAAAAATTTTCGAAATTGCTTATTTTAAGGAGGGAATATAAAAGACAATAAAAGAACATACATTTTGCATAAAGAATGAAGTCGGTCGGATAATGAGTTGCCGAGATATTTATAATCGTATTTTACACACCTTCGATTTTTCATGACCCTGTATTTCATTCAAATTTCAATTCAAAGATATATTTTAATTGGAAATGAGTCCCTTAATCCGACGCATTAAACCCTTAGTTAATATGATTATCAATTTTGCAGTTATAAAGCATTTAAACTTTATGAAGTCATCAAGGCACGATTTTATACGAATTGCAATGCATTTTATAAATATTATTTTCATATTTTATATTATGCATATTCATGATGGGTAAGTATTACGGTGGCTTCCCAACGACTAGTTTTAATTCCCAAGGGTGACTTATTTATTTCAAGAGATTTATTTAACCAGAATAAATAAAAATACCTGCTACAATAAAACAATGAAATATAACTATTCTGTTCAATGTTGTTAAATATAAAGTTATAAGCAGTCATAAGTATTTGTAATTAATTTTCCAATTAATTTAAATTCAGTAACAAAAGATAAAACCAATTTATCTGTGATTTATATGAAAAAGTCTCTGGAGTAATTATCATTATTTTTTTAAAATATTTATATATTTATCTCTTTTTTCATATAAAAGCAAAAGAATAAAATACCAAAAAAATCTTTTATTTTCTATCTTGAAAGATGCAAAATTGACGCAAATTTTTAAAGAAATTACATATGTAAAAATTAATAAAGAGATCGTTATATTTTGTCAGCGAAGCATTTGTTGAAATGTAAATAACACAATTTAAAACTCAGAAAAAATATATATATTAATAACATTTTATAAGTATTTGTATATTTTATTTTTGCTCTTAAACATTAACTGCTGTAATTAATATGTATGTTATTTATATTTTAACTTCGCAGTGATGGGTTTCATAGTGATTAATATCATCCGGTCTTTGTCTGTTGGACACTTCGAGAATTGATTAGCCAAAATTCGGAGTATCGATAATTTCAGGTGCACTTTGTCCTAGTTTTTTTTTCTAGTTCATTATCAAAAAACCATACTGTGATAATAATATAACACTGTGTAGTAGTAATAAATTATCTGTATAGCAGCATTTTTCATTAAATAGTTAAATCATCTAAAAAATAATTTATATATAAAGTTATATTAACACGTTTACTGCCGGATTTAAAATTACCGGATTATTTTATTTAGAAAGTTCGAACTCATACCAGAAAATACTAATAGTAATATTTACAATATTTACTTTATTTAACTACAGACATTTCGTGATTACATAAAATAAAAATTCTTCTTTCGAACTCTTCGGTATGAATTCGTAATTTTAGATGGGTTAATAGAAAATGAGTGCAAAAAGAAGAAATATTAACTATTCTCTTAAGCAAATATACGTCCTTCTGTTCCATCTTTTCTAAATATTAGGAGCAATTTGTTAATAAAAAAGCTATTCGTCGACAACACTCAAGAAAATTAAATCGATTTTAAAGAAGTTTGTTTTCTATAAAGCCATTTATAACAAAATGTTTTAACAAAACGACTGGTAAATTACAGTTTTGATAAGAAAGGTCAATCCAATCAATATTTTTATATGTTTTAAAAACAATATTTCAATATTTTTAATAGATTTTACAAACAAAATGTCGTTTTTGTGATTATATAGACATCAAATATTTTTCTCTTGGAATATTGTATGTGATCAATAAGGATAGACACATTCTTTATATAGCAGAGCAACTGCGTAGATCCCCTGTTTTTAAGATATTAGCAAAGGAAACGGTTTTAAGATATTAATATCAATTTTAAACTGTTCTCTACCTTGTGAATTCAGCTGTTAGGTAATACGTTTTAAAGTTAACATTTTCTTATTCTTTCCTTTATGCAGTGAAAAAACCGTATTATTTTATGGTAAAATATTGTAAATATTAATAACGATTCTATTTATTAAATATTAAAGGAAGAATTGTCAATTTCAAGACATTGTATAGCTGTATAGAAACAATTTGTGATTAACAAGTTGACAGTTATTAGTTTGATGTGCTAAGTCCTTTTTATTTTAAAAGGTTATTGTCAGTTAAATTAAGATATTTCTTCAGAAAACGTTTTAAATTTTCAAATTCTACTCGCTTTCTTTAATTAAAAGCTAAGAAAAATGTATAATTTTTTTGTCTCAGTATGTCTCTTTTGTTATGCAGTTGAAATTTACTTTTAGAAACTCTAAATATCAATTTGTCAATTAAAGAAAATGAAACCTAATTTATACAATAAAGGGCATTTTTGATTCGCTAAATATCTGATACTGGTGTGAACCAAATTTCGGTTTTGCAATAGTTGCTACAAAAAGGGGATGAAGATTTGATTCAGTGTTTGATATTCCAAATTAAACATAAACTGATGAAATGGTGAACGATTCACCTGGTAAAATTGACCGATAACTGGTAAACTTTTAAAAAAATAAACAGGCAAAACGCTGAAGTATACATACGCTACGCTTACCCTTTTAAAAAAAGAATAATAAGACAAGAAGCTGTGCTTAAAGTTAAATAAGACATACTATTGAGATCTGGACAGGATCGGAATTCGAACATGACATCTATTGATTGATGCCAGCGTTCTTACAATTAGATATGTTGGTGGATGTATTCAATCTCTAAAGCATTTAGAATACGTAGAACTTTTTGTAAAGATTTGGAATTAAAAAGTTCGAACTGTTATCAAATTTATAATTATTTTGAAAAGTTTGGAACTTAAAAAATAACCCTATTTTGATATTTTGTCTACTCTGTACATACAATAATTAAACTATAAACTAAAAATTCAACAGTGTTCGTTATAGATTACAATTTAATTACAATTAAAACGAAAATACAGTTATTGCTGTATAAAAATATTCAATCAAATACTTATTTGATTCTTGCACTATAGTTAATTATTGTCATCTTGTTCATTTCCTATCCACATAAAAGGATTATGTCGTATTTCATGCAACTTGATCTTAAAAAATATATGTATACAAATATATATTATCTTTCTGCAATCTCTCTTCTATTTAAAGATAATAGATACCACTCTTCCGAAAACAAAAGTTATCGTCATTGCAGTTTATATAAAATATTTCATGTAATGGTTATACTTGTAACATCTATATTAGTAATTTTTTCTTTCACTTGTTTTCTTTATGGTTCTCTTTATACACCAGCGTATGTAATGGCTTTCATCTGCGTTTATCCTGTGTATGTCATTTTCCGCATTCAGCTATATAATTGCCTGAATGAATTTCATGCATTTAAAAGAAAGATTTCCCTTATACCTTGCAGTTCAGGATACAACTTTTATATACCTTTTTGGGTAATTATTTGGAATGGCTTAGTAATTATATTAAATATTTTCTTTTTCACATCTTTTGTGAATAATTTGTTTACTTCTGATCAACTGGAAACGTTTATTTTTGACATTCAGATTAATAATGCATTTCTACGATTCGCAATATCTTGCATTTATTCCTACGTGTTTGTAATTCTTTGTTATTTGCCTTTAAATATTTTTTCCATTTATTATGTTATGCTCTGCTATGAAACCAAAGAATTAATTTTGAGTTTCTACACGATGATGAAATTCAAGCCAAGATATAATTATAACAAATTAATCTATGTTTACAATGAAATAAAGTCTGTTGCGACTTCCGCAAATTCTAATGTTGGATTTTTAATGTTTATCTCATTTATCTTCAACGGTATTTTGCTCTACCATAGTCTATCAACTTTTTTCGAAATAAAAGAAAGTATGCCTACCTTACATATGATATGTCTATGGGTGATTAGCTTTTCTAATTACCTTGCATCTACACTGTCTGCTTCTTATGTTAATGAAGCTTCAAAGTTCATAAAAGAGAAATCGAAGAGACTTCAAGAAGACAGTCCGCATCTTATTTGCTCATATTTGAGATTTCTTCAGAATTGTGACGAAGAAATAGCAATGACTGTGTGGGGAATACTGAAAATAAAAAGAAAGGTTGTACTTGGAACTCTTGGAACAATACTCACTTACACATTGTTATTTATTAGTATAGAAAAGAAGATGTAATTTACATCGGGGATTTCATGCGAAGATCAACATCGCTTCACACGATATAATTATAATGAACAAATATATCCTCAAAACGATATAAACTCTGTTGTGGATTTTTGATAATTTAATGTTGAATCTTTTAGTCATCCCTTTTTAACATTTTGCTGTATATGTTCCGTTATTCAAACTTTTACCAATTATATTACAACCACATTGTCTGCTTGATATGTGCATGAAAGTTTCTTGGAAAATGGAAATAAAAGATTTCAAGAAGACAATACTCACCTTATTTACACATGTTAGAAATTCCTTCAGAAATCAGACAAAGACATTGAAATCATAATGTTTGTAATACTCAGCATTTTTGTCAAATGTTATATCTGGATATATAAGTTATGCAACGATACTATATAATGTTATTTATTAATATAGAAACTAAAACGCATATCAAGGTGTTTTAATGTTTACCTCTTTTCTTTGTTAGTCTTTTTCCTATTTACCTTGCATTGGTTTATCTCCTTTTTTCCAAGTAAGAGAAAGTGTGCATTACTTCTCGATGACATGTTAAAGGGTAAATACATGTTGTCCCAAAAGTCTCCGTACAACTTCAAATATTTATTACAAAATAAATAATAATAGGCCTACAGCAAAATCAATTACAACAGTGAATAGAATAACTTAAAAAGTTTTTTTTTCTACTGCCTTAGTAAACTTCAACATGAGATCCTTTCGTAGCATGAAGAATATCAAGACGATATTTCAATTCAATCCACGAACGTTTTTCCTGCTAACATCAACAGCAGCTACTGCTGTTTGGATCTTTTGTTTCAATTCCATGAGACTATTAAATTTTGTTCAGATTTCATCAAACAGCTGTAACTACTGTTGATGTTAGCATGCTGAAACGCACGTGGATGGAATTGGAATATCGACTTGATATTCTTCGTGCAACAAAAGGATCTCATGTACAAGTATACTAAGGTACTAGAAAAAAAACTTTTTAAGTTACTCTATGTACTGTTGTAATTATTTTTGCTGTAGGCCTATTATTTTTTTTTTGTAATAAATTTTTGAAATTGTACGGATACTTTTGGGACACCCTGTATATGCCACATTATCGTGCATTGGCTGTGTCCACACCTTTGTACAAAAAAGCTTTGATGTTCATAAAATCTGAATTGAAAAAAACTTATTGAAGACAATATTCACATGTTTTCACATATCTGTGAAATCTTCTGAATTGGAACGCAGAAATTGTAATGTTTGTTTCGAAAATAGTAACAAGATAAATATTACACTTGTAACTTTTAGAAGATTAATTGCATGCAAATGATGATATAAGTTAATATAATAACAAAAATGTAGATTATAGCTGTGAATTATGAACTCATCCTTTATGCTTGAAATGCTACAACCAACTGCAATCAATATTAAAATCTGATGAAGCACATTATATGTGCTATTAGGTGTTCTTCAAACAGCACCAACATATCTACAATCAAAGTGATTATGCACAGATGTTGCACAAGTTCAGATTTATTAATGAATATAAAATTATGTTTCGCATATATAATTTTTATATGAGAAATTTTGGACTGCATTTATATTCTGGGAATAGTTCATATTATAATAAATGCAGCACTCAGTGAATTATCTTTTCAATCAGCGAAGTATTCAATATGTGACTGAATCCTTTGTTGATTTGAAGGTATAAATTTCATCCTTGAGATTATTCTTTCACTTGAAATAAGTATAGATGTGTGAAACAAAGTATCGGATGGTTTAATTATGATAAGAGATGGAGCGTTCAGAATTCACTATTCTTATACAAGATGAATTACTCATAGCAAGCTTGTTGGTATAACGACACCTTTAATTTGCTATTTGAAATAGTTTGTTTTCATGACAATAGGGGGTAGTAGATGCGCATATCGGAATACACTTTTTTCATTATATATTTTTTATTTTTTTTACTTTTATTTAAACAATCTGTGTGATGACCGATTGAAAATAACCCATGAATTGTAATCATGTAGGAGTTTTTTTGTGATCTGTATATTAATAAATAAAATGTTTCTTCAATGAAATAATGCACGTGTTTATTTTCAGTTGAATTTCCAAAATCTTAAATGTCTCAGATCCAATAATTGTTGAATTACGCTGATAGGCAATTGAAAAATCTATATCATTGTTTTAAAATCAACGTTTAGTAGCTTTTGATGTGCAAATTATTTATCACAAATTTTAGTTTAAATAATACAACTTTATGTAAAAATTACAAGCACAAGGAAGGTGCTCGCAAAAGTTTAATTAAAAGCAAATTTTATGAAACAGCAAGGTGGGAAATATAATTGTGCTTGCTTTTGAAATTTCGTTTAAAATAAATATGGTTCAAGACATTAATATTAGAAACTCCCTTGAACAGAGATATATGAAATGAAATCCTTATGTTGCTATGCATTTCTATTTTACAGTGACTGAAAAAAAAATTAACATTCCATTTCTGAAACCGTATTTTCTCGAAATCTCCCTATTGCTCTTTTTAAACCACAAATTATATATTTTAAAACACATTGCGTAATACCGGAAATGTAAAAGAACTTTATGTTTTATAAATTTAAAATCGTCTTATAGTGCAATCTCTTACTAACACTATCCATGATGATCCATTTATTCATTATTCTAATTTATAAGAAATGAAATTTCTACAAGAAATGAAATTAACAATAAATGAAATTTTTAAGTACAGAAAATGAAATTTCTACTCAACTTTTATGATTATTTCTGCGTTACAATGACTAAAAATATATGAACATTGCATTTCTTAAACTGTATTACATTTATACTATACTAGCAGGCTATGCCCACTGCGCTTGTCCCTTTTCCAAATGAACCTTGAATCTTCATTATGCAGCACTAGTATGTAGCACAGTATGTAGCACTTATACCTCGTGTACAGGGGCACTCAAAAAATGTCGTTACATTATTGTCTATGGGGAAAATCATTTAAATTGAATTTTAAGAATTTTACACTATTTCAAATATATTGAAATTGATATACATCGTTGAAGTACATTACAAGATGCTTACTATCAAATATAGCACGTGTAGCATTTATAACTAGTTTACAAAATAACTCTAAGAATTCCGGTATATTATGGTCTATTGGGAAAAATAGTTTACGGTGCATTTTAATCATGTTACACTATTACAAACATATTGAAATTGATATCATTTTCTAAGGTGCAGTAAAACATGCTTTCTGTTGAATATGGAGTTTAAAGCATTTATCATTCATTTACAGGACCACAGAAAATTATTTGGTTACATAATTGTTTACGGGAAAAAACTGTTTGTAGCGTATTTTAATTATGTTACATTATTTATAATATAATGAAATTTGCATTACTGAGGTTTACTACAAGATACTTGTTCTGTAATATAATGTGCATAGCATTTATCGTTCATTTACAGGAACGCACAAAAGATTTCGGATACAGCACTGCATCCGAATCATTATCTATAAGCGATAATTGCTGGAAGTGCGGTTTCAATTAGGTATGCGATTAACTAAATTTTTGCATACTAGGTGATACGTATAAATGCTACGCATCATATACAGGAATACACAAAATAATTCGTAAGCATTACTGTTTATCAGCGTAAATCAGCGTTTTTTTAATGGACTTCTGCATGTTGAACGTGAAATATGTTTAGTATGATAAAGATTTTTGTTGAATATAAATAAAATCATATGCAGGGCCACGCAAAAAACTGAACATATGGCCGCCTCTGTATGATAGTTTATCGTAAGTGGGATTTCAATACTTTTCAGCGTGTTTTTGGCCTGAATTAAACTTTAGCTTAATACGTGGCGTGTACAAAAAACTTACGGTGGGATACAGTGCTGTACAAATGAATTCAATATTTTCCCATCTATTGGTAAAAACTACTGAAGGTAAGTATTTTTTAGTAATATTTTTATAATTTGGAATAATTTTTTCATATTTATTTTCTGTTTGCATAAAAAATATACCTTGTCGAACGCTATTACTGTTATACGCTGCCAAAGGCAGTGGGACCCCGAACTGGCAGTCCAGTCGAGGGAAAATACCATTAAATCAGAAACAAAAATAACAGTAGATATCAAACAAGCAATATCGTCATGTTTTTCTATTATATAACTATATGTATTGCATAACTAGAGGCTCTGCCTCCGACGAGCTACACTCTCCAAAACTCGTCTGCACACCACAGACTCTAAAACCATTTCTCTGTTTTAAAAACATTACAGATTATTGAATTACGATTAAATGACCGGTGGTAAACTTTTGTAGTCGGATTGTCGTTCATTTCTCTTTGACCAGGGTATTTCCCGGTTCTTAAGGCCGCATTCACAGTTTTCGCGTGAGCTGATGGCTGCGATTAATTAAAAAATGTCAACTGCACAATTGAAAATCAATTTGTATAAAATGGTTAATTGAAAATGTCGTTGCCTCCCGGATATTTTTGACGTTTAGAAGAAAAGTTTTAATTTAGATACTATGAGAGAATCGTTATAAATATGACTTTTAAAATATATCATTTTAAATATGACGTAATTTTCATCATTAAATACTTAATACGTAATAATTTAATAATTTAAATGTTTTTTTTTTCGTTTTAGGGGCCGTACCTTAACAGAAAAAATGGAAACTTTATGAGTTCGCTTTGTTGTCCGTCTTTCGTCAAGAACGTTTTTCTTAGGAACGACCGAGAGCATCAAGTTGAAATTATCATCGAATAATAAGTCCCATGTCCCATTGTTGTTTACAAAATTCGACTTTTAACTAAAACGTTATTAAAGATTTAATACAACTTTTAAGGAAATCCCATTTTTGGAAAACTTATGTAATAGAACGAAAAATTAAAATGCATTTTCAGATTTACTTCCTTTAAATGTGCTATCAAATTTTCCTTTGTGCAATTTTCAACTTTCTAGGTCAACGGGAAGCACCCTATTTCTCTGTTTTATAAAGATTACAGATTATTGAATTACAATTACATGACCGGTGCTAAACTTTTGTAATCGGATTGTCATTCATTTCCCTTTGAGCGGGGTATTTTCTGGTCCTTATTCCTATAATTAAAAGTATTTGTTTATTTCGTTCCTATCGTTAAAAATAGAATCTTTTTATTTCACCTAAATTTCTAGGATGGTAATGTTGTTTTCTTCGTAAAAAACAACAAATACTGCAGTTTCAAAAATGTATTATGCGGTACTGAAATGAAATTTTGAAAGTTGCAGCATTACAGCGTCACTTGTTGGGTTATAAACCTAACGATATAACGATATAAACCTAAACCTAGTTGGCAAAATTGCACCATTTTATGAAAAGTTCTAATATAATATAATGTTTTATGAAATTCCGTGCAGTAGTTCCTAGGATACTGCGGATGCGAAGTTTGTGTCACACACAGACTGAAAAAAAGACAGACAAGCAAACAGACATTTTTCAAAAAGTCAAATCGTATTCATAACATCCGAAAACGAGCGAAAAAAATCAAACAAGAACGAAAAATCACGCGTGAAGCATAGATTGCGTAACACTTTCCAACACTTCCAAAATAATTTTACAAATCGTTACCGTTTAATAAGCTGAAATATAATATCTAAGTAACAATTTTGAAAACGCATAACATATTTAAAAACACATTTTCAGGAATTACCAACAATATTCGGAAAACATTCGAATACTTTTATGCAGCCCAGTATATGATCTATGGAATTGTTTTTATACTACATAGAATGCTAAATTTTAGTTCAGTTAGGAAACGCGTAGCACTGTCTAAAATTCTCCTTCTGAAATGTATCAAGCAATGAACGTAAATATCTGATCTTATAATGTTTGGTTTTGCAGCTAAAAGGTATTTTAAAGCAACATAAGACGTCATAATTTAATTTTGAATGTACAAAATATTATAAAAACTAAACAAGCAAGTTGTAAAATAAAAACTTTATAAACAGTAAAGTAAGTTTTATTTGACAGTTGACATGTTTCGACTCCATCGGAGCCATTATCAAACAGAAATAAGACTATTCTAAAATTCCACGGTCTATGAAGTTATTATTTGTAACGCCGCCATTTAATTTTTCACGCACTTTTTAACACTTTCCAACCTAGTTGAAAAGTGTTTATGACTTCGGTTTGTCTGACCGTGCTCTAACTCCCGTAAATATACTCGGATTGCCCTGAAATATTTGTATGTTATTGTCGTGCACTATAGCATGTTCCCTATTTCAACGGAAGTGTGTAGGACTTATAGTTTTTTTTACAGGGACAGTCAAATGTATTCCGTTAGATTACAGTCAATGGGAAATAATCGTGTCAAATACATTTTGATGACGCTACGTCATTGAAAACATAATGAAATAGATAAAGAATTGTGAAGCGCATTAAAACACGTTTTTTGTAGAATGTGGGGTGCAAAGCATTTATTATTCATTTACAGGGTCAAACCCAAGGATTCTGATACAAATCGTGTTATGGGGGAAAAACGTTTTCAGTGTAATTTAGTGATATTTCACTTTTCTAAACCTAATGAAAATTATATGCATTACTGGGGTGCACTATAAATTGCTTTCTTGTGTACATTGTGTTTATTTACAAGGACACACAAAATATAATTATTACAGTACATGTGCGATATTTACAGTCTATATGTGATAAGTGTGTTTTCAACTTTGGTTTGGGTTTTAAGTTTAACTAAATTTTTTCATAGTACGTGTGTTTTTACTCGGTTGATCATATACAGGGCTACACAAGCGAATTAGTAAGTATAACAGACTTTGGAGTGAATTGCTTAAGGGTAGTTTCTAATTGTGTTACGCATTTCCCTGCTGAACTATATTTAGTAGACAAATAGAAGTTTGTGGAAAATAAATAAATTCATATACAGGGCTACGCAAAAAGATGCATTGTCGTTTACGGTTGGTAATTGCTGCGAGTGAGTTTTAAGTTAACTTTTAGCTTAAAAGGTGGTGCATACAGAAGTCTTCAGATAATATACAAGGCTGTACAAAAGATTTCGAGTGCATTTCCATCGATAGGCAAAAATTGCTAAATGTGAATATTCTAACTGGCCTAAATTTTATCATACTATATATCCACATCTATTGATCATATACAGGACTGCACAAAATAATTCGACTACTTTTTTGACACTGGAACGTAATTTCAAAAGCTGTGTTTTTCAATGTGTTATATGTTTTCTAAACTGTTTACTTACATATTTTCTTTCACCTTATTTAACGGTGAAGTTTCGTTACAATTTTCTGGCTGTGTTGGAAAGTGTTTCATCATATATGTTTGATGCATGATTTTTCGTTCTTGTTCGAATTTTGCATGTTATTTTTTATTTTTACTTGACTTCTTATTTCCATATTTGAAACCTTGGAGTAACTCGAGCCACAATTTTGGTCAGTTAAATGATGCTGCATCGTTACATATTGTATTTTCACGTGTTGTAACCTCTATGATTTCTCTTATAATGGATGAGTAATATAGATTACTTTCATTGTTGTGAAAATAAACATCAAAGTAAAAACAATAAATAAAAAAATAACGTGCGTAATTTGAAACAGTACGTCAAAAATTAAATGATGGCATTTGAAATAATAACTTAATAGACTGTGAAATTTTGGAATATTCTTATTTGTGTTTGATAATGGCTCCGATGGAGTCGAAACATGTAAACACTCTAATAAAACTTACTTTACTGTTTATAAAGTATTTGTTTTACGCCTTTTATCAATTAAAAGAAGCATATATTACTATAAGGTGTTTTAATTTGTTATAATTTTAAACAAACGTAATTCATTTAACAGATTTGAAGTTCCATCATCTGTACATAAAGCTTAAATGTCCAAATATTGAAAGTAAGTTTACATAAGTAAACAATATGTTGAAGTGCATGTGAATATTTGATTAAAAATATTACCATGGACAGTGGAGATATATAACAGGAATAGTAGAGAAATAAAATTCAAGTTTTAAATTTTTTTATAAACATTGCATTAATGTATGTTGTGTGTTGTAGATAGTACAAATATTAATTTTTGTAAAATATTTAGTTATGATATTTTTATAAATTCAAATACAAATTAACTAAAAATTTATAGTTTCTTATAAGAGTTTAATAGGCCGTTTTTCTTTTAAATTTATACTTATTTTAAAAAGTATAATTACATTTATTTTTACTATAATACATAATTGTCCTAATTTGCTTCATCATCCTACTTTAAGTTCACATTTAGCAAAACAAATTAAATACCTCAAACATCGTTTCGCGAAAATATTATTATTCAATACTGGTTTAAAATATTATAATTGTCGCCTAAATATTTTAAAAAGGATATTCATGAATGGAAATTAATTATGAATTTGAAAAAAATATTATTATCGTATAATTTATACAAGTATAGAATTTTAACTATCTTATTTAACTTTTGCAATTGCATTTGTAAAATGATTTAAAACAGAAATACTTTATAAACATCTCCATTTCACTTCTCTAAAAACATTGAAATTTTATATTAAGTACTTACCGCAGTTTGAAATATGAATAAAATAAAATTTTAATTTATCAATAACATGAAACAGTCTAGATAATTAGGCGTTAGTTTTAATTCTATAGTTGGCTGTTAGAAAAATATTTAAAATAATGCAAATACAATTTACTTAGCACATCGCATTTTTTTATTTAGTAGTTCACATGCTTTATTAATGCATTAAATATTTTTGCTCGGATTCTGTTGGGATTATAAATGATTTCATGATTTATTTTATGGTTCAAACAAAATTTAATTCTAAGCGTTGTTTCGAAAATTGTGTTAAATAATTTGAAATATCTGGAAAAAAAAGATATTTATTTTAGAGCACTATCATAAAGTTTTAATGTATATATAAAATTCAAGTGTATGGACTTTATGTATAAACATATATTTCAAAAGTTAAATTCGTATTTCTCAAATTCATTTTTAGCTGAAATTAAAATGTGCATCTTAGTTGTGTTTCAAAATAATAATAGTAATTTTTTCTTAACGGAGAAAACATCATATTTACTTAATATTTTATATCATAGAACAATAGAAAATATAAATAATATCAAAATAGCCACGCAACATTATCATTTACACATTAAGACACACAAAAGAATTGTTTATATACATAAAGTATAGTTGAACCAAAAGTTTCGAAGGAATCATTAATGCGTTGTTTTTGTAGATGACTCTTTTTGTACAAAAATAAGATATTTAAATATAGTTTCAAATTTGTTCCTTTGCAACAAAAAGTAATATCCCAACACATTTTTATACACAGGCTGCTCTATCATAGCTTTAGAGTTTATGAAAGTTCTTTCAGATTATAATAAGAGACCGTTTGGAATCCAGTCATTTAGATAGCAAAAAAGAAGCAAAAGGATTCTACGAGGGGTGTTCAAATTAAAAGGAACGAAACGATACTGTAGGTATAAATGAAGATTTTATTCAAAGTATACACCATAGGACTAAGCACAACGATCCCATTGATTAACAATAAGCAGGATTCCTTGTTCCCAGAATTCATATGGCCGTGACGAGACCCAGTCCTTCACAGCGTCCTTGAGTTCGTCATCCGAGTTGAAGCGCTTCCCTTTTCGGTCTTCTTCTCTTTTCGTCCACCTTATCGATGGGATCGGCCGTGATGACTGTGTTTGCCTGACCTGGTCTCGGGTCATCAACCAAGGCTACTTAATGGTTACTTTGTTACGACGTTTCGTACCTTTTCATTTGAACATCCCTTGTAATAGAAATTCAAATATTCCTTTGATAATGTTACACTTATATTCGTCTAAAGTATACCTCATTACACATTAGCCACAATTTGGTCATTTTAAATCTTCTATAGAAGAAAGTAATCATATTCTCTTTTAATGTTAATGAAAAATAAAAATTACAAAACCGCAGTTGTCAGCTTGCATGTAATGGTACTCGGTTACACGGTATTTGAATTCCTCCTAATAATGTAGATCATTGAACTAAGTTAAACTTGACGACGAAAAAAAAATAAATTCATGTTTGAAATACAATGGTTCAAAATGCTGCAAAAAAAAAAGTAAATATTTTTTTTTCAACGTTAGTGTTACATACAGTCACACATCGATATGCTCACTATACATGCCTAGTTCGACCTCATTAAACATTAACTGATTTAGACATTGTATGTATTTTATGGAGAAAGGAACACTATTTTTATACATGTTCAAGAAAAATCGAAAATTAAAAAAGCACATTTTTCAGATTATATGTAATTGAACTCGCGAACGTCGTATTTGAACCCCTCATAACAAAATTGGACTGAGTTAAACATGAAGATGAATAAAAATAAATACAAAGATCTCAATAAATTATCTGCACCAATAGAAATTTTTTTAATTTTTTTCAACGTTCCTAATGCATATAGACAAAGTTCGATATGCTCATACTATATATACATCCTTAGACATTAGCCAATTTCGTTACTTTCAATCTTTTATAGGAAAAGTTAGAATATTCGCATTTATGTTACTAGCACATATTGCACTCATTTGAAAGATTAAGGAATTTTAGATAGAGGTTGCTTTAAATTATATGATGTAAGCGGACTTAATCGTTTCTGTGGAATCTGCATTTTCAGTGTCTGCAACAAAGAATCTCATTTGGGAAGGGTACTTCCTCCATACACTGAAAAAAATGTTTAGTTATTTATCTCACCTTTATCAGAGAAGTTATATACAAATAGATATTTTTGTATGTTTACAATATATTGACTGGTAAGTAAGAAAGGAAAACTTTGGGGGTCATCACGTTTGAAGAGAAAAACACATAATATCGTGTTTTTATGTATAATTCATATTGTAATTTGATTTTGTTTCGTTGTTTTTATTTGTTGGGAATGACCAGAAAATTATTCTTTTATACAAAGAGCAACAAATTAAAGAAAAAAAAAGTTCCTACGGCTGAAATCATTAGCAACAAATTTCAAGTGGATTAGTAAATTTTATTTTCTACATTTTTAATTCAATTTTTCAAAAGAATTTACTAAACTCTGTTCAGTGGTATTTAAGAAATTTTACTTTCTTTTGTAATTATTGTCCTTTTAAATTGAAATTTGTGCAATGCTTAGAACTGCTTTTTTAATAGAAAAAATGTTCCTAGTAACTCACCATGTTTTCGGAGCCACGTTGTTGCCACACTTTGCCGTTTGTTATTATTTATGTTCGTGTCTTTCACATTTGTAAAAAATATGGTTTAAGAAAAGATTTTGTTTCTGTAAAAAAATATGTTTTTATTCATTATTGCCACATTTTGCCGTTTGTTGCTCATGTCTTTCAAATTTTTAAAAAATATTGTTTAAAAAATTATTTTGTTTCTTAATTTTTTTTGACAATTTTAAACTCTTCTTAAAAAATAATTTCAAAAAGAAGAACTAAACGTGTAGATTCGAGTATGGCGTAAAATTGAATTCTGTTGGTTGACAGGTTCCCAATATCTAACAATGTTCAAAAGAAATTTTAGGTGTGGCACGTAGTCACACCAATTCCCGGAACAAATTTCTGCCACGGATTAAAATCTCCTCACCATTCCATTGCAAGATTTTAATCCAATAAACTGAGGACTAACATATGTATATGTTCTACTAACAATTCAACCCAAAACATTTGATATTAAAGGAATGAAACATATGAAAACCTCATTGTCAGTCACTTTCTCACCCGTAATTGAGAAAAGGTCTCGAGAAACTTATGAAATAAAACCCTAAATACTAAGTGTACAACTAATGATCCCTAGACCTATAATGGTCTACCTGCTTTCTCAAATGAAAAACAGGATTATGAATCACATTTAGAAGCAACTGAAGTGACATGTACTAAAGATGTGGCAGGATGCCTGGCTACTCTTTTATAAGGTTGCTCTAGTGGCAAAGTAATTTTTGTGATTTTGCATGCGAGCGTGTTGTCCTGAATAGCTGATATTTCTGCCAGAATAAGAAATCTATTCCGACTATCTTTAGCATTCGCAAAATATGTACACATCTCTAGAATTTGGTTGTCATTGCTATTTTGCAAATACAGTGGAACTCCAGATATACGTTACCTGAGTTGTACGTTTTCATCACTTATACGTTTCAACTCAGCGGTCCCGACCACTTACCATTAAAAATTAGCTGAGTTATACGCTTTGAATTACACATTTCCCTCAGTTATACGTTATGCTTTTGCGTCCCCGGACGAATTTATTTTTCATCTATCCATTTTGAAACCAGAAACACTGACGACGCGGCCGAGGAGTCTGATTTGAAAGATCCCACTCAAACTTCAGAGCTGATGTGAAAGCTTTTGACGTAATAAAACGGTTCATCAGTAGTAAAAGCAATAACCAGAGAGTTCGTTAAAAAGGTTGGGGATTTAGTATTGCTTGAGAAGCATTCACTTAACTTTCGTGAAAATTAAAGTGTGATTAAAATTGGGCGAAAGTGTGTAGTTCTGTTATCCTGTAATGTAAGTGTGATGCTAAAACAATTTATCAAGAAAAATAAAGTCCATGCTTTACACAAAAAATTAAATGGAAATATTGGATATAAACCTTAATTTTAGGTATAAATTTGTACATCTGTAATCCTATAATGGAAGTATCACACCAAAGTATTTTTTATGGACAATACAGACCATGTTTTACACATGATCAAATAAAAGAACCCAGAAAAGGGCTAAAATTTGTTGGCTTGTAATCCTATAATGTAATTATGAATCCATGCTTTACGCATGAGATCTGAACACTGACAAATAGTATTGACGAGAACTTCGATTACAGCAGAATAACGGCAGACAAATTGTTTTACACATATGAAAGCACATTTTTTTATTTAAGTTCTTGTTAGGTGGTTTTCATGTACTTGAAGTCGTATGTATGGCTTATGATATGAAAAATATTTCAAACTTTTTTAATTAAAAATTTTTACATCAACATTAGTAATACTGGGTTTATTCTAACCTGTCAAAACGAATTTTTCCAAATTCGGGACATATATGTACCATTTTCTTGTGCTCAATTTATTATAGAAGGTAAAATTGAATGAAAATCGTTACGACGTATTCGTTGTCGTCCATAATCGTGTTGCTAATCAATGATCAATATTAATGGCGAGAATTCCGATAATTTTAAAAAATCCAAACCTATAAAAACGAATTTTTTTACTGTCAAGACATTGTAAGATCGTTTTCACGCTTCCTAAGAAGGATTATTTAATGAAAATTGTCGTTTTAAATTTATAGAAAAAATTTCAGTACTGAGATTTTTTTAACCATATAAAACGAATTTTCTCGAATAAAGGAGCTATCTAGACATTTTTTCGTGCTTTAATTCGTATAGAAACCACGTTTCGGGAAAATCGTTAGAGCTGTTTTCGATATATAGCAGCATTTTTCTGTGCTGAATTTGTTTTAATCTGTCAAAACGCACATTTCGAGACCTAGCTAAATCGTTCTACCGTGCTCGAATAAGTATAAAAGGTACGTGCCGTGAAAATCGTTTAGGTATTTTTCGATTTATAAAAAGCAGTATTTTCAGTGCTCAATTTATTTTAATCCTTCAAAAAATTTTATCGAATTCAGGAGTAGCCATATTGTTTTTCATATTCTATTTAGTATAGGAGACGAGTTTCGTGAAATCGTTCCAGCAGTTTTAGAGATCATCTGAACACTTAAGATTGCCTGTTCATTTAATATAGATCATATATTATATACAGGATACTTATTTAAATATATTAACAAGAAATTTATTAAAGAGGCTGGTTTAGAATAGTTCTTACATTTCACACTTTATCTGAATTATCCAGCTTGTCTTATAATTTATCTTTTTAAATATCAGAAAAACAAGACAGTCTTTTCTCCAATATAAAATAATTTCATGAAGAAAATGAAAACAAGATGCAATTGTGTAAGCCGCATAGTTTTACAAGTTTAGTCTCAGAAGAGTTTTTTCTTTTTCTTTTCTTTTCTTTTCTTTTTTTTTGCAATTTTATCAGTTTTACGAGTTTTAACTATGAAAATTTTACGGAGATCACAATTAATTTTGCATTTATAACACAATTCAGCTTTCTTTTATTTGAACTCATTCATGATTCACTGCAATGCCATATATTAAACCACATTATATCATTTGAGATTTTTTTTTCTCTTTTTTGAGACATGATAACTATGTATTGACTTATAAGTTCGATACATATCTACTTTTTTGATGCTACATTATCAAATAACAGTGTTAATAAGTATTGTTCCAAACGTTCCAAGTATAACATTCTTCTTTAGGCTCATTATTCCCCACATAGTCATTGATATTTCTTCGTCGCAATTCTGAAGAAATCTTATATATGAAGAAATAAGTTGAGGGTTGTCCTCTTGTAGTCCTTTCGATTCTACTTTGATAACTAATGAAGCTTCATGAACTTGAGAAGCAGAGACTGTCGTTGAAAGATAATTGCACAAACTAATTACAAATATGCAAATCGTGGGTATGCCGGGTACACTTTCATATAATTTAATGAAAAAAGACAATCCCTGATAGATTGAAATAGCATAAAAAAGGAAAGAAATAAACATTAAAATCCAATATTAGAGTCGATAAACATTATAACTGATTTAATTTCATTGTAACTGAAAATTAGCTTGTTGTAGTTATATCTTGGGAAACATTTCATCAGAATGGAAAACCTCAATATAATTTCTTTTATTTCATAACAAATCATAACATAAGAAATTGAAAAAATATTTAGAGGCATAAAAAGTAAAACCATGATAAAATAGGAAAACATAACAGAAAGTATGAATTTCAAATAGACGTTTTCAGGCAGATAACTATAGAGAAACATTTTGAGCTTATCAGTAGCGAATAATGTTTTAATTATAGATATGAAGCTATATATATTTAAAAAAATAACGAAACTACTCCACATAACTGCCCAATAGGGTATATAATATTTTTTTGTAGAGCTGAAAGACACGTGAGAAATCTTCCTTTTGAAAACGTGCAATTTATTTAAACACTTAAATACATGGATGCGAATTGAGAAGAAAACAATAATTGTGGTTAATGCAAGAAATGCTTCTTTCAAAGAGCATTCATTACAATTTAATAAGAACGAAACAGATACAATGATAAATATAGTATTTAGAATTACAGTTATAATTAAGTTAATTGTCTTATACAAATTGCAGCGATTTTTATTTTTGTTATGAGAAGATCCGGAATGTCGATTTTTCAGTAGAATACAGAATGTAGAAAGAGAAAATATCACCTTGTATATGCATTTTTGAATGTAAAATTGCGACAGATAATTATGCATAATTATTTTGATTAGAAAAACTACAATGTAGTAAACGTTACCAACATCCAATAATTGTGTATATAACACTCAAACCGATAATATTACGTATGTGTTTGATTACTATTTCTGCACTTAATAAGTTAAATAATATTGAATATTTATATAGAAAATTATTGGTGTTTAGAATGTTTGTTAAAAATTTTAGTTTCAATAAATGCAAAAATAACGCAAAAAAGTATAACTTAATATATATATATATATGTTAGTAAGCAAAAGTAAAAATAAAGAGCTGGAAATGAAAACAAATACTTAAATTTTTTACGTAAAGTATGAATCTATCCTTTTGATTCAATATTGAAGAAACTCACCAAAGTAGTGAATATAAATACGCATGGATTTGCATTTTAAAATTTTAAACGCGCTTTTTCCACATTTTCAACCAGTCTTGAATTTATCAATTATGACTTCTCCATTATTCAATTAGAACTTTTTTTATGAAATTTAGGAGAACACTTTCTCTGTTACTCTTACTCAATTATGTGCCACTTATTCGATCGCATAAAGCGAAGAATATAAATATAAAGGCTAAGCACACAAATCGATCAAACGCGAAAAATCGAATGTCTTTAAAATGCACGATTTTCCTTTTAATTTCTCAAAAATTGATCGATCAATATTACAAAGATGTTTATTTTTTATAAAATAAATTAATAATCCATTATAAATGAAACTTCATTGTTTGTTGTTTAAGTTTTATTATTAACTAGCTGAAATACCCGACGACGTTGTCCGGGATTTTAAGAATGTTTGTTTAGAAAAATCAATTTCAAAATTAAACATGTTGTGTTGTATAAAAAACATAATAAAAGAAAGCAGTGGTGACATAAAAATGTGTGGAAATTCTAATATACGCGCATAGACACATAAATTTAAAAATAGCGAAAACGGACTCAGAGAAACTCAAAATGTTAGAATATACCAATATTTTCATAATCGGGTTTTTATCATGATTCAATACATTCCTGAAACTCATATGATATTATATTTACCTGCTGACTTCATATCCAGTTGCTTTCTGTACTTACTCATATTGATACTGTCTTTGAATGATTGTGAAATATTTGAAAATTTACTTCTAATCGACTTCTGTTATGACGTCATATAATTTTCCTTTTAATTATTTAATGAAGTCATATGCACCTGCTTTCTGTATTTACACATACGCATACTTAATGTATTATTGAAAAATGTTTGAAAATTTCCGTTATACTGCAAGTATGACGTCATATTCATCTTTTTTTCCATTGATGAAATTTTCATTTCATTGTCATTTCTCTTGGAAATCTTTCAATAAAAAATTATTTATTGTAGAAAGAATTTAATTGTGGATTTTTAATTGTTGGCAACTGCTAAAACGAAAAAAGTTTTAATTTGATAGAAAAAGCTGTTAGATTTTTTGTCTTTTATTAATTAAAAATTATCTATACATTATTTAGATTCCTGATTACTTTAGTTGCCTCTGCCGTGTTTTAATACACCTATAAGTAAATTTTCACATCTCTTATTGCTTCTAAACTTGATTTGTATAGAAAAGCAGACAGAAAAATTGTCATTGTTATATATAGTAGAACCCCGATTATCCAAATACCGGTTATGCAAAAATCGGCTTAATCAAAAAACCTTAAAACTCTCTCTCTCTCTCTTTTTTTTTATATGTTTTTTTTTTTTTTTTTTAAACAAGCATGTTGTTTATCAAATAAATAAACATCATCAACTTACTTAGTTGGACCATTGCGTAAATGCAGGCATTTTTTTGCATAAACACATACAACACTGATTGTTTTTTACTAAATATGTATCTAAATAATAAAATTTTACTAAATATGTATGCTCTACCTTAGCATAGATGCTCCGCGGTTCGTGCGTGCAGCTGCCATTAAGTTTGAAATGTATTAATACTGTTACGTTAGAAGTCCTCATCTATTTCTATGTTCATGGCCAGTATCAACTCTTTTCAATGTGTTGAGCTCTTCAAGTTTATAAAAAAACTCTTTGCGCTCTAAAGTATTACTCATCGTAAATAAAGTTTGGAAGAAGTTAAAAAACGTGAAATCATGAAGGTGAAATCATACAGAATACGAATTCTTGCTTCACTTGCAAGCACACACGCAATACCTGAATGTGGGGAAAGGAGAAGGTGAGTAGTGTCATCAGGTAGAATAAAATTAGGAATCCTACCGGTTATCCGAAAATTTCTATGGAACCCCGGTATACCGAAAATCCTTTTGTCCCATGCTTTTCAGTTATCCAGAGTTTTATTGTATTAGAAAGTTGATTCAATTTGTCACAACAAGAATTTTTCAAATAGTGATTTCATTTGTACTTTCTTCTATATATATAGGAAAAAAGTATTGAAATCACAAAAATTTTCATCTTCCGTTTTTTAATGGATTTAAAGATTTTCGGATTTTCCAGAAAACAATTTGACTAATTGTGGTAGATGCCTGTCTGTCTATTAAAGATTAGTTCGGGCTCTCTTTTTGAAGCACGGGCCCGACCGAGCCCGATACCGAAAAAAAGCATAATATTTAAAAATTGTTTTAAATAAAGTCTTGATGGGCAAATTATTTTACTATTTTTAAAATCATTTGTTAAAGCACTACCCCACTGGCAAGACTGCATAGAACATTGACTTTAAAAATTGATTTTAAAAATAGTAAAATAATTAATCCATCAAGACTTTATTTCCAATCTATTATCCGTGAAACAATAGAAATATTTACGTTTAACGTGAACATTTGCAATGAATCCGCCTCATTCGAATTACCTCGAATTTGGCACGAGGTAATTTTCAGTTTAAAAAAAGCAATAAGGAAATATTAATTTTCACATTTTCAGTTGTTTTCTTAAGACCCTGCTTTTATTGCAATTATGATACCGTGGAATATGCTTTTCAAGTTTATTTTCAAAAATTTGCGAGAATATTTTGTTTATCGTTTGTATAGCTTGATAATGACGCCGTTGGAGCGTTGAAACATATATCGATCTTTATAATTAAAAGGTTGTTATAAGCTTTTTTTGAGTTTATCTTTGTATCATTTAAGCATTTTATCTATATTTAGAGTAATAAATTGGTAAATTTTCCAACAATAAAGACGTGAGTATAAAACATCACAAATTTACTGAATGGTGTATACAAATGTCAAATTTAAAATTTTATACGTACATTAAAATTAAAAATATTTCGACCACCTTCTATGGTCATCTTCAGGAAATATTTTTTATATCAATATTATATAACAAATACTATAAACAAAATGGTATACACCATTCAATAAATTTGTGATGTTTTATACTCACGTCTTTAATGTTGTAATGTTTCATGGTGTAATCGTCCAGCATTTATATTGGTAAATATTCTTTATGGTTATAATTGTTATTGAACATAAGGATCACTGGCACCAAACCACTCTCGGTAAAGCAAGGCAACTGGCTCGGAAACTGACGAAATGAATATTTTAAACAGTGAAAAGTAGGAGATAAAACATAAATAAAAAATAAAGAATGTAATATATTTATTTTATATACGGCTTTATCAATACGTTTCACATTATATAAGTTTGTATCTGACCCACCCAGCGTTACCGAATTGCATCAAAAAATTGCACGGGATACTCTAAAAACCACAATAAAAAAACTCTAAAAACCACAATAGAAAATCGCGAAAATTTAAAACTTGCTGCATGAATTTCGAATAAACGCTATTGAAAAGTCAACAAAATGAAATTGAAAATAAATTTACTACTTAGGCTAGAAGATTGAAATCGAATTCCAATATTTCCAAAGTTGAGGAAAACCAAATTATTATATTGGGTTAAAACAAGATTTATTTCTTGAATGTCGAAAAATCTCTACTAAACACGAAACAAATTAAAAATCACATACAAAAATTTGCGAAAAATTCAAAAATATCTGTAAGAACTAAAAATGAACTTTATTGAAAAGAGTACAGAATTTACTACATAAAACTCGTATTCCTCTTACTAATGTGGAAAAACGGTTGCGAATTAGAAAGAAAATTCCGAAAAAATCGCATACAAAATTGCAAAAATTTACGAGCGTGAAATAAAAACATCGTAACCCTAATTCCTTCAGGAATGTCCAAAAATCGGCGTAAAATGCGGGAAAAAGCTGAAAATCACGGATAAAAACGTACTATATTAAGTTAAATATCTGAAACCGATTTCCTTTTACGAATTTCAAAAAATCGCCATAGAAAGGTAACAAATAGTATCGCATTGAACATCGAAAAATTTCAAAAATCCAGTGGACAAATTTTACTATATTAGGTTAAAAACTTGAAAACGAATTATTTTTTCGCATGTGAAAAAATTGCAGCTAAACGCAAAAAAAATAATTGAACATTCCATGAAAAATTGCTTAAATATCAAAAAACGCAGATGACAACATTTACTGCATTAGGCTAAAAGTTTGAAAATGAATTATTTTCATGAATGTCAAAAAATCGTCGCTGAACGCGAAAAAACTCTGAAAATAGCAATGAAAATCGCATTAAAAGTTACTGAAAAATCAAAAATTACGGAGGATAACATTTGCTATATAAACCTAATACTTTTTAACAAAATAAAAAAGTCGCAGATTAACATGAAAAAACGTTAAAAATTGTGATAAAAATCGCTAAAATATCCAAAATCGCACAGGACAAAATTTACAATATTAGGCTAAAAGTTTGAACAGTATACTCTGCAAATATCAAATACCGTTGCAAAACACAGCAAACGCTAAAAATCGCACATAAATTGTTCGAAATTAATAAATTGCAAATGACAAAATTTTCTATATTAGGGAAAAAATTGAAATACAATTCATTTTACGAATGTCAAGAAACCGCCGCGAATCACTATAAAAATGATAAAATTCGCATTAAAAATCGATGAAAATTTAAACAGCGCGGACGACAAAATTTACTATATAAGAGCAAAAGTTTGAAAACAGGTTGTTTTTACGAATGTCAAAAAATCGCAAAGTACCGCGAAAAAACGTTAAAAATTGAGATAAAGATCGCACAGAAAAAAATTATTATATTAGGCAAATAATCTGAAACAGAATTGCATTTACGAATGTCAAAAAACCGCCTCAGAGCGCGAAAAAACGCTACAAATTGATTTGACAATCGCATCAGAAATTGCAAAAATTAAAAAATCACGGGGAACAAATTTATTACATTAGATTGAACATTTGAAACAAATTTCTTTTACGAATGTCACAAAAATTGCGCGGAACGCGAAAAAAATCAAAATTTTGGATCTAAAAACACAAAAATTGCAAAAAAATCAAAAATTGCAGAGGACAAAAATTACTATATTGGGCTAGAAGTTTGAAACAAAATCCATTTTACAAATGTCAGAATATTGTAGCATAACTTAAAACATCGATAAAAATCGAAAAAAGTCAAAAAACGCAAAGTACAAAACTTATTATGTTAGGTTGAAAGTTTGAAGCAGAATTTCTTCTACGAATGTCAAAATATCGCCTCAGAACGTAAAAAAAGTTTAAAACGCATTATAAAAATCTAAAATTTCCCGAACAAATTGAGATAGAGACTTAAAATTTGGTGTGTGCTTAGTATGTAATAATGGGAAGAAGCTTAGTGAATTTCAGTAACCTCGATTATCCGGAACTAGTTTTTCGGTCTCTGAAAATATTCGTTGTGATAAAAGGTATATAAAAATTTTCGAAATTGTTTATTTTAAGGAAGGAATATAAACAACAATAAAAAAACATAATATGTTGACAAAACAATTTAGAAATCCTGAATATATAGTTTTATAATGCTTTTCTTCTTTTCTATCAGCTGTCATATCGTAAAAAAGAAGAGGACAAAAATTATCGCATTTAATAAACTCAGTAGTTCGCGCTTTCTACCAAGCAAAATCAAAGGATTGAACGTTCCATAATCTGTTCCCTCGCTAATCAACATATTGTAGCAGAAATATTTTGGGACGCTATGAATTGCAGTCATGAGAATAGATAATCATTGATCGCTTTAAGAAAAACATTGATTGCCTATGAAAAAGTGTTTTCAAAAGTACTATTTTTACTTTTAAATTTCACTTGATAAACATTTTCAGCAAACTGTCCAATCATTTGACCGTTTTTATAGAAAACGGTTGCATAACGGCAATTAAACTCTATTCTGGCCATAATATTGTCCATATTATAGTCAGAGTAGAGTGAAATTACGGTTATGTAACCATTTTCTATGACTGGACCGTTTGTTGCAAATGTTTAACAGTGTTATTTTATCCGATTTAAACTTAAACAAATTCACTCTACTTCGTAATTTATTGCAGTGTAACAGTGCTATTTAAATTGATGTATTTAAATAGTATAGAAGAAATTGTTGTGATGGACACATCATACTTAGTTGTAATTGATTTCGAAGGGTTACTTTTACAGTGACAATTAAAAAATATATAAACTTTTGAATTTTAAAGTGTAAAACTTAAAAGAAGAATTAAGTATTTTTTTTATCTAATGTCCAGTAAGCAAAATAATAAGAACTGTAATTTATAAAAATGTTTTGTTATGAGTGGTCATATACATATAAAATTGAACAAAAGTTTAAAAAGTGCGTTAATCTCCCGTTAACTGGACGCAAATCTGATCAATAACAGATTTTTGCTTTATTTTTGTGATGAATCACTGTACGATTCGTGGTGAAAGAACAGGAATTCCTGCGTCAATATAAAAAATACAGACACATTAAAAAAGAAAATTCACTCATTTCATTAAAACTACTAAAATGATAGAAAGAAAGGGTTTAATAAGAATAATTACCATAATTAAAATAATTATTTATTTCAACATCAAAACTTCGTTTCTAATTTATATAAGCATACATTTTCTATCCCAAAGACTAATTTTTTATCACTTTCCAACATAGTTGAAAAGTGTCTATGACTTCGGTTGTCTGGCCGTCTGTAACTCTCGTAAATACACTCTGATTGCTCTGCATTGTTTACAAGGTCTGTATTTTAAGTAATGAGACAGAGTCTGGAAATCGTTACAGCGACTTTTAAAAGTCTTCAAAGTAGCATTTCCTTGCGTCAATTCAGCGCTGCCAGTGAGATTTCCACGCTTCGTATGCTCCCTGGATGTCAGTTTCCGACATATCTTTTAGAGTTTGGGTTACAGCCCCTTGGACGGATTCACCGTCTTCAAAACGGGTTCCTTTGAAGGGAGTCTTCAGCTTGGGGAACAAAAGAAGTCGGTCGGATTCAGATCTGGGCTGTAGGGAGGCTGCAACAATGTTGCAACCCTGATTCGAGTCAGGTAGGAGGTCACGACAAAGGCGGTATGGGCCGACGATTGTCGTTATGGAGCTTCCGTCTTTCGGCGATCGCTGGTCACCTCCGCTTGACTTTCTTGCGCAGTCTCTCGAGCACTTTTTTGTAGAAAGCGGCGTACCACACGTTTGGTCACGGCGTATCCGTGACAAAAATTCACATAAACTCCGCATCACTACCGATACAAAATCTGTCATGCTCGGAGTCAACTGACGTGCAGTGCGTTGCTTAGCTTAAATTTCCCACCATAAGTCCCGCACATGGAGATTGCGCTGTAGAGACTGGTGTGCCACCCAGTGACCAGTCTCATTACTTAAAATACACACCTTGTACGTTTTATTGAGTTTTGCTATAGCACGATTGCTATTATGTGTAGCATTAAGAGTTCGTTTACATAGAAAGTCAAAAGTATTCCGATACATTACTGGGGGAAAGTTTTTCAAGTGCATTTTGATTATGTTACACCGTTTCAAACATAATGAAATTTTTATACAATTATGAAGTGTACTGAAGAATTATTTCTGTACAATATGGAGTGCAAAGTATTTATTATTAATTTACAGGGTGTAAAAAAAAAATCTCTTACATAATGGTATATGGGGAAAATCGTTTGCTACGCATTGTGATGATACTATTATGATAATTCAAATATATTGAACTTGATAGAACTGAGGTGCACTGTAAATTGCTTATTGAAAAGTATGGTGTGCATTGCATTTATCGTTCATTTACATTGACACACAAAAGATTCCGGTTACAGTATACTACTTAAACACGAGAATTGTTGGAAGTGCGTTTTCAACTTTGGTGTGCGTTTGTATGTTTAATTAAATTTTGGCATAGTACGTAGTGTGTATAAATTTTGCTGATCGTATACAAGGTTACACAAAGGCATTTGAAAGCATTACTGACTATGAGAGTGAATTGCCTAAGTGTAGTTTTGAATTGTGTTATGCATTTTCCAGCTGAACCATATTTAGTATACTAATAGGAGTTTATGGGATAGAAATAATTTCATATATAGGACAACACAAAGCATAACATACATTACCGTTTGGAATTTAGTAACTGCTGGAAGTGCGTTATAATTTGTGTTATGCGTTTTTTACCTCAATTATATTTTAGCTTAATATGCGATATGTAAAAAAAATCTTCAGATAATATACAGGGCTGCACAAAAGAATTCGAGAGCATTTCCATCTGTTGGCGAAATTTAAAAAACGTTATTTTTCCAACTCAACTAAATTTTAGCATTCTATGCAGTATATATGCAAACTATTTATTATATAGAGCGTTGCACAAAATAATTCGACTACTTTTTAGACTGTGGAAGGTAATTACTAAAACTGGATTTTTTAAATGTGTTATATGTTTTTTAAATTGCTTACATACATATCTTCTTATTTCTTTCACCTTATTTAACGGCGAAGTTTCGTTACAGTTTTCTGAATGTGTCGAAATTTTTTTCATAATATGTGCCTAACACATAATCTTTTGCTTTTGTTATTAGTTCACTTGGAAGGCGGCGGAGGCAGTATATTCTAATAATAAGGTATATAATAACAACTTTTCTAATATACATGAAGTGGTTGATTTTTTAAATTGTTTACATACATATCTGCTGACTCCTCTCACCTGATTTAACGGTGCTGTTTCGTAGCAGTTTTCTGAATGTGTCGAAAAGTTTTTCATAGTGATTGGCGCATGATCTTTTGTTCTTGTTATTACGTCACTTGGAAGGCAGTAGAGGCAATATATTTTAATAATAATATATATAATAACAGCTTTTCTAATATTTATAAAATGGTTGACTTAAAGAATTTTACAAATTTAAGCAAAATTTAAGCGAGTTAAAAGATAAGTTAAACGATCTTTAACATATATCATTGTATCATAAATTATTTCTACATAGGACGATGTAAAATATAATACCCATTAGCACAGACAGAGTAACATTTTTTAAAGGTAGTTATGAAACTTTTAGCATTTCCCATAAAAACCTAATAATAACTGCTTTATAAACTTTATAAATTTTGATACTCAATATGATGAACAATTATCTATTAAAAAATTAAATGCTGTAAAATAAATAAGTTAAAATACGCAAACATGATCATATCAAAAGAAATAACATTAGCAATCGTTAATCATATTCAATGATGAGGAGGATTTGTTAATGTCAATGACGGCAGTTGGAGCAATACTTGACGATTTTTAACTTATCAAAGTACTAAATTTCCAATAGCAACAGATTAATTTTTCTTTACATATTCAACCTCCCAATAATTGTGGAAATACAGTTTTCATATACTTTGAGTGATTCGATAGTGAAATGTAAATTATTAGAAATAAATAGCTGATCTATGTTAAAGAGAAATGTCAGATATTTAGACATAACTTGCACTATAATTTGTATATTTTATTACTGAATTTAACAAAGAATGTGAAATTTTGTACGCAAGTTAAAATGAACATAGGGAGAAATGTCCAGACCGGGAGTCGAATAAGGACTCTTAGTGTAACTCACCAGTGTTCTACCGTTTGAGCTACCCGGACGACTTCCAGTCTTGCATTCCCCACTTTTATATGTTGGCAATTTATTTATTTGAATATATTAAAATATTATTTATTTTTCTTCATCGCAGTTTTGATTAAATCTCCAATATTATGAAATAGCTTGAATATTATCCACTTGCAGCCTTTTTAATATACGTCATGTATCAAATAATAACAAAGTATTAGAGCATTCAATAATACAGTGTGTTTTACAAAGGACCCCTAACTTAAAAAATCAATAACCTGGAAACGGTGATAGATAGCAGCATGAAACCAGTGGTATGTTTATCAAAAAAATCGTAAGAATCTTATACATAAATCTCAAAATTTAGTTAAAAATAGCACCGATAGATGGCGCTAAGAGAGCATTAAGAATCCTTCAAAAGAGAGTTCAGAAGCATAGAAAGACTACCTTTCGAAGATTTCGCCATTGAAATCTGACCGCTATTAGCGTATAGTAAAAATAATTTGCATCGGACACGTTGCCTGTCTGTTGAACTTTTTTGAAAAGCTCACGAATTATTTTTCCATCTGGGCCTTTTGCGACTTGAAATCGCGTTTGAAAACTTCTCCTTGTGGCAGTAGGACTCTGATTTAATTGGTCGTACTCCAACAAAATAAACACACGTTCCACCACGGTATACATCACTTTCGGAATTATTTTCACTATACGCTAATAGCGGTCAGATTTCAATGGCGAAATCTTCGACGGCTAGTCTTTCTATGCTTCTGAACTCTCTTTAGAAGGATTCTTAACGCTCTTAGCGCCATCTATTGGTGCTATTTTTAACCAAATTTTGAGATTTATGTATAAGATTCTTACGACTTTTTTAATAAACATACCACTGGTTTCATGTTTCTATCTATCACCGTTTCCGGGTTATTGATTTTTAAATTTAGGGGTCCTTTGTGAAACATCCTGTATATACATTTTCAGTGCTACATTATCAAAAAAGAGTGTTAAGTAAGTGTTATTCCAAAAGTTTCATTTTGTTTTATCCTGCTTATTCCTCAAACAGTCATTGTTTTTTCTTAGCAATTCTGAAGAAATCAAAAATACGACGAAATAAGTTGAGAATTGTGCTATTGTGTCCTTTTTTATCACCATCCCATATGAAAATAGAACTAAGAGTTCGATAGATATCTACTTTTTCCATGCTACATTATCAAATAACAGTGTGTAAGTAAGTATTGTTCCAAAAGTTCCAAGTATAACATTCTTCTTTAGGCTCATTATTCCCCACACAGTCATTGATATTTCTTCGTCGCAATTCTGAAGAAATCTTATATATGAAGAAATAAGTTGAGGGTTGTCCTCTTGTAGTCTTTCCGATTCTACTTTTATAACTAATGAAGCTTCATGAACTTGAGAAGCAGAGACTGTTGTTGTCAGATAATTGCAGAAACTAATTATACATGTGATAATCATCGATATGCCGGGCATACCTTCACGTACTTGAATGAAGAAAGACAATCCCTGGTAGAACGAAACAGCATTGAAAAGGAAAGAAATAAACATTAAAAATCCAATATTAGAGTCGATAAAATTATAACAGATTTAATTTCATTGTAAGTGAAGGTTAATTTGTTGTAGTTGTATCTTGGAAAACATTTCGTCAGCATAGAAAAGCCAAATATAAGTTACTTTACTTCATGACAAATCATAACATAAGAAATTGAAAAAATGTTTAGAGGCATAAAAAGCAAAATCATTGTGACATATGAAAAAATAACAGAAATTATGAATTTCAAGAAGGCGTCTTCTGGCAGATAACTATAAAGAAACATTTTAAGCATGTCAGTAGTAAATAATGTTTTGATCATATAAATGAAGATATATATATTAAGAAAAATAATTAAAAAGCTCCATATCACTGCCCAGTAGCGCATATAAATTTGTTTTGTAGAACTGCAAGAAATATGGGAAATTTTTCTTTTGAAAACGTGTAATTTATTTAAACACTTAAAAACATTGATGCGGATTGAAAAGTAAATAAAAAGTGTGGTTAATGAAATAAATGCTTCTTTCAGGGAGCATTCATTACAATGTAACAAGAACGAAATAGATATAAAGATTAATGAAGCAGACAGAATCACGGTTATAATAATATTAATAATTTTATACAAACTGCAATGAAAGTTGTTTTTGCTATGCGAAGATACGGAGTGTCGATCTTTTAATAGAAAGCAGAAAGTAGAAAGAAAAAATATCATTTTATAAATATATTTTTGAATGTCAAATTGCATAAGATTTGAATTTTTCATAATTATGTTGATTCGAAAGCAAGAATATAGTAAAAGTTACCAACCTTCAGTAAATTTGTAGATGTTTGATTATTGGTTGCTGCACTCCAATATTTATTTTGTGATATTGCACATAATAATGTCACATCCAGTGAAGAATCACAAAAGATTTTTTCACCAAAAGAACAATAATATTCAAATTTCGTATATAAATTATTGATAATCGAAATGTCTGTTCAGCATGTTAGTTTCACTAATAGAAACAATTAAGGAAGGAACATTCACGTTATTGTATAATCACGATATTGTAGAAGTGAAAACATAAAATTGGAAGTAAAAAATAAATATGTAAAAGTTTTCCGTAAAGTATTAATATATCCATCTGACAGAATATAGAAGAAAATTCCCAAAGTGATGAAATTAAATACACATGGATTTGCTTTTTTTAAATTTTAAATTAATTTTTTCTCCGTTTATAACAAATCTTTATTTATTCAATATTTCTTCTTAATAATTCAATTAAAATTTTTAATGAAATTTAATCTAAACATTTCTCTGCGTGTTACTCGCTCCATTTTAATCTTACTCTCTTATGACTTTGCACGTCGTGATGTACATAACATATATGCTAAACATACAATGAAGCCAGAAAAATCGATTGCTATTAAAGTACACCTTTTATCTTCTAAATACAAGAATGGATCGTTCAATATCACGAAGGTTTCACTTCTATTTAAAAGAAATTAATAACCTACTAGGTGCACCTGTCGATATTCGATAGAAAGAATGTTTCATAATATGTGTTAAAGTTAATCTTATGAAGAAATAAAAAAGTGTTGTTAAAAGAAAATATTGATTTCATTAAGTTACATGTAACAAATATAAAATCATTGACTCAATTTCAAGGATTTTACCTTCAAAACATTTTTCTCTATACGACATGAATTTTTAGTGTCACTTTTTGACACTATAGCCGCGTTTCCAATGTTTTTCACCAAGACCACTATGAACGGTCATTTTATCCCCTACACCGTTTCTAATGCACAAACCGGTTTGAAGGTGAAACTAGCCTAGGTCATTTTTTCCGAAATCAGACCTGCAAGCGATTAGGTCAGTAATTCGGCTTTTACCCATGATTCATTTCGGGTAAACAAATGCCGCGTTTCCAATGCTTTTTCCAAGACCCCTATGAACGGCCATTTTATCCCTTACATCATTTCCAATGCACAAACCGGTTTGAAGGTGAAATTAGCGGGGATTGTTTTTGTGCTTGCGTATGAAAATGGATGCAAAACGAAAGCGGGTACGATATAGCCGCATATCATCCCTCCCTAAAAAGGCAGTTTCATTTTAATCCAATATATTTTAATTTATTTTCAGGAAATGTACCCGCGGCATCATGACATATAAATATATATGGGTAAATATTGGTGGAGATAAATAAATACCAATACAACGTCATGTTCACTTTTTAAGTAAAAAAAACAAAAGAAAAGTCATGCGTCAATCAGACATTTTAAAACAATTTCCAACACATGCATAAAGTTGTAACAAAACTTCACCGTTTAATAGAGTGAAAGATGACGTTTAGATGTAAACAAGGGATGACAAGGGATGACCACCCTGGGAACTCTGCTTTCGCTTTTGAGTATAAGTGAATTCCCGGGTGAAGTCCATCTGTAAACAAATGGAATGAAATGCCCCTCTCGTGAAGATCCAGCCGTTAAGCATAGGAACTTTTATCCACGAGGGGAAATGTTTATTCAAACTTCATATTTTAGAATACAGATGTTGAATATTGCATTAGAGATTAAAATAAAATTAGTACAAAGTTAGTTTTTACAATACTGGTTCAGATTACAACATTTCTTAACATTAAAACAATGATATAAGAGAAAGTAAAAAATTTGGTATTTAGAAAATTTATGAAAATAATACTTACACAACTAGTAATTATGCATGGCTCAAACAGTAAGCTGAAGTGGGAACAGTATGAGTACAAAAATGTGATCAGTATGTAAACTATAATACACAAATTTCAAAAACAAAATATTTTCTATTAAAAAGTACTTTATTAATGTAGGAAAAAAGAATCATAGATCCTTTTTAATAAAGGGGAAATGTTTATTCAGAATTTTGTAATTTTCTTTTACTTTATCATAGTTAGAAGGATCAAACAGAGGTATATTCAGATTTTGTCTCACTGTGATATATGTAATATTGAATTATGATTGAATAATAATAAATGGTTAAATATTGATTTCTATATGTAAGCAAGTGGGGACAGGTGACCGAAGTTTGCCCCGGGAACTATAAGTAAGTAATTTGGAAACCGCATAATACATTTGAAAACTAAATATCAGCAATTACCATTTATAGTCAGAAAAATATACGAATTATTTTGCGCTGTTTGATATATGATCTATAGTTTTCTATAATATATATATTAAATAGTATGTAAGGATTTAGTTCAATTAGGGAACATAATTGAAAATTCCCCGTCAGAAATGTATGCCAATAAGCGGAAATGTGCTCGAGTTATTTTATTGAATTCTGTATATGATTTAGAGAATTCATATACATGAAGTAATATCCAAATAAAAGTTTTATAGGTAAATTTAAAAACGCATACCATAACTAAAAACGCACTTCCTGCAATAATTACTCATAGACAATACTGTAACGAATTCTTTTGTGTGCCCCTAACGGCAAATGCTATATGTGCACATATTCATAGTAAATATCGTACAGTGCACCTGATAGATATACAGAGTGACTTTTAATTAGCCTACATACAAAACAAAATAAAACAATATTTTGCCCTTTCATAAGCTGTACAGCCAAATTCAAAAGTTTTTCCTCTTATCGATCACATTTGAGTAGAAAACATACATACTATACGCACACTGATAAAAGTAAAAATAATTTGAATAATTGCGATGAAGAATTTTTAAGTCACATTAATTGTAGTAAAGATCCGTTAATGGACTTTGAATCAATAAATGTAGAAGATGATATAGGTGCAACTGAAGAAAATTTTGATTCAAAAATGAAACGACATGTTAGTTTATTATTATTAAAAGCTCAGGAAAAACACATGCTACCTCTGTCCACAACCCAAAAAATCTTGCAGGATTTTAATTCTTTGTTGGAAATGCAGAGTGATTATTTAATTAACAAAATTAAAAATGAAACTTCTAATTTAAGTATAAGTAATGAGAGTTTTCTAAAGATTAATGAAATTTTGAAACAAAATTGTATTTTTGAGAGCATTGATTCATTATCTAATAATTATAGGAGAATGAAGTACTATGAAACAAACATGCAAATGGTTCTTCCTGTTGAGTATATTTTAGGAAATAATAGTTTCAACAAGTCGTGTTGTTTTCATTATGTGTCTATATTAAAAACTTTGAAATTTTTGTTGATGCAAGATGATGTATTTACACAAGTTGTGAACCCTAAGTGTGACAAAGCCAAAAATCTTATAACAAGTTTTGATGATGGTAAATTCTGTAAAACTCATCCCCTGTTTTCTACCAACTTCCATTCCTTAAAATTAAATCTGTTTTGTGATGAATTTGAGATTTGTAACCCATTAGGTGTTCATAGAAAAACTCACAAATTACTGGCATTTTACTATGTTCTAGGAAATGTATATCCACAGTATAGATCTTCAACTGATATAATTCAATTAGTTATTATTTGTAAAAGTACAGATGTGAAATATTTTGGTATTGGTAAAATTGTTGAACCCTTAGTTAAGGATTTGAATATTCTTGCAACTGATGGAATTTCTGTGAGAGCTGAAACTTTTGTTGGCTGTCTGTCTTTTATTAGTGGTGACAATTTAGGAAGCAATATGATTGGTGGTTTTGTGGAATCATTCTCTAATAAAGTAAACTGTTATTGCAGAACATGCTTGTGTAATAAGGCTGAGATACAAAACACATATACTGATGATCATATTACATTGAGGACTCCTGAAAACTATAAACAACATGTAACAGAGTTGCTTGCTGATGACACAAAGTTAATTCAGTATGGAATAAAAAACAATTCTCCATTTAATTCAGAATTTTTTCATGTTACACGTGGTCTCCCTCCTGATATTGCCCATGATTTGCTAGAAGGAGTTGTCCCATATGAAACAGGTTTAGTTTTAGAAGCTTTACACACACACAAAGTAATTTCTATTGATTATATAAATAAACAAATTGAAATGTGGCCTTATGGACCTTTAGATTCTATTGATAAACCATCTTTAATAAATAAAAAATGTAAAATAAATCAGACAGCTGCTCGAATGTGGACACTTGTCAGATTACTCCCGTTAATGTGTGCTGCTGTCATTCCTGAAGACAATTCATATTGGAAATTGTTCATAGATTTAAAGGGTATTGTTGAACTTATTTTTGCCCCTGTTCTCACAGTAGACCATATTGCTTATTTAAAAATTAGAATTGATGACCACCTACATTTTTTTAGAGAACTTTTTCCTGATAAAATGATGATACCAAAGCAGCACTTTCTTATTCATTACCCTTCTCACATGTTAAATTTTGGGCCTCTCCGTCACTGTTGGACATTGAGATTTGAAGCGAAGCATTATTATTTTAAGAGACTTGCTGCAATAGGAAAAAATTTTAAAAATATAACTCTCACATTAGCAAATCGTCATCAATTACGTCAAGCATATTATGCTTGTAATTCAAATGGATACCTTCAGCATAATAAATCGGTTGGGATTACCAAACCACTTGAATTAAGTTCTATACAACCAGAAGCTGCTCAGGTTATTGTGAAAGACAAAGGATTTACTAGGGAACTATATTCTGTTTCACACTTTACTATTAACTTTTTAAAATATGTTAGTGGTTTATTTATTGTTAGGAAATTAGTTGAAGAAGAACCAATTTTTTCAAAAATTTTGCTCATTATAACAGATAGTGATAAAGTTTTTTTTCTTTTAGAAGATTATGAGTGTGTTTTCAATGATCATTTTGGTGCATATAAAATAAAAAAAATGTCTAATAAGGACTGTTCAAGATTTTTTTTTTATGGATGCATGTCTCTTGCAATTTAGATATCCATTTTCCAGCTACTACAAAAATGGAAACTGGTACATTGTCTTAAAACATATTTTGGTAACATTAAATGATGTTTCATACATGGAATGTAATACTTAAGATTTTTTTTTGTTACATATAAAAATTGTATAATATTGTGTGTAATATATCTTAAGTGGGCAATTTGAACAGTACAAATCCAAAATGACAATTAAAAAATTGTGTAAGCCTGTTTTGGGTTTAACTGTAGGTATACTATTTTGGTTAATATCAATATATTTAACCATGAAATGTGTTTTGATAATGTTAAGTAATAATTATATGCTGTTTGTGTGGTTTGGTACACTGCAATATGCAATTTTTTTTTTTATGATTAGCTAAAACCGTTCTTTACTTTTAACCTTGACTTATGCTTTTTTATGTGCTTATAAAAATCATTTTTTTATTGTGAAATTGCAAATATACTGATTTGACCAAAGGCTTACTGTCAGAACTTTGCCCACCTAAGATATGAGTAAGTAAATGTCTTCAGAGAAAATTCTATAAATTTTTTTGCTAACTTTATGAGAAAAGTATGTGTCTAACCCATTGGTCTGCAAGCTGTTAAGAATTATTATAAGCATTGCTTGCCTGTTCAAATTAAGTTAGGTTATTTTGTTTATTAATGCATTCAAATTTCTTTAAGATATTTTGAATTTAACTTTTTTTCTTTCTTCACTGTATTTCATTCGTTCTTACTTAGTTATTAGTCTCTGATTATTTTCATATAATACTTTTAGTATTGACAAATGTGTATTATACTTTCCAATTCAGTATTAGTTAAATAAATATCATAAAAGTTATTTTGTTCTTAATTCTTACTATTAAAATTTTGAATAAATTCTGCATACATGGTTACCTGATTATTCTATTGACCAACTAAGTTATAACCAGAAATGTAAGATGTGTTGGGATGCCATAGTTAAATATCACTAACAAGTAATACTTGTAATTAAATCCAATTAATTTAAGCTTCTTAAGAGTGATATTTTAAAATTAATTTTTATTTAAAGTGAGTAACATTTTCCTTGGGGTATTTCTTAAGAAATTTATTCAAAACGCAAAACATTCATTACTAGGATAATAAAATATTAGGTGTTAATAAGAGTGGGGGATGGCCATAACTTCTACAATGCTATATTGAAAATCGATTAAACCCTTTCACTACTAAAAATAAGTGCAAATAGTTTCATGTGGCTTCATTGTTAAATACGTAAGTATTTTGACATGAAAAAATACAAAGTCTAACAGAATTTCCTGACTAAGTTTATTTTAACATTTATGTAATCACAACATTTATATTGTTAAATTTCTATATGGAATTCTTTTTAATTATAACTGTAATTGAATAAGGTTTTATTAATGGTGGCAACAAAGTTGCTATCATAATTGTTGTAATTAAACACCCGATAAATCTTGCAGCACCAAATTCTTTTTTATAGCTCTTTTCAAGTCTTTGACCGGAAATATGTCGTCCCAAATTATCCTAAGAGAAAAGGTGATTGAAAGGTTGTGGATATTTACGTAAAGCTACCGGCATTTTTACTGGATTTTTCTTCTTTTGATTAAAAGATAACATATTTTGAAACATCAGTAAACTTTTATAATTAAAATTAAAAAAAATTATATTGAGGATTTCAATTACAGATTTGCGAATTGACTTTTAAATATCCTTTTCTGAATCAAAGAGAAAAAGATCTCTAAATTTTCTGTAAACTGTTATACATTTATATAAAACTTAGACATATTTTTCTCTTTGATTCAGAAAAGGATATTTCAAAATTAATTCGCAAATTTGTAATTGAAATCCTCAATATATTTTTTTAAAATTTTAATTATAAAAGTTGTTTCAAAATATGTTATCTTTTAATTAAGAGGGGAAAAATCCAGTAAAAATACCTCTGATTTACATAAATATCCATAACCTTTCAATCACTTTTCCTCGTAGGATAATTTGGGACGACAGATTTTGAACACCAAATTTGGTGTGATGCTGCATCGAAGTGGCATATCCTGAATTAGTTAGTAGGACACCCAATTTGGTGTTAAAGCACACCAAATTGATGATGGTGTTTTATTACACCACTTTTGGTGGCAACTTTGTTGCCACCAAAAGTGGTGTTTCTTTACACTAATTAATTTTTGGTGTTTCATTACACCAATTTACAAGGGGTGTTTCTTTACACCGTTTTTGGTGGCAACTTTGTTGCCACCATTTTTGGTGTAAAGTAACACTAATATTTTTTACAGTGTACATGTTTAAACTGAAATAACTTCTCAGAGCCTCGCTAGATTGCGGCACGAATGCGTGCAGTCAGAGAGGGCCTAAAAGGAATTAGTTTAGTGTCAGTTTAAAGTAATTTTGAAAATGTCTCCCAAAGCGTCATAGTCAACTGAAGATCGTATTTTATTGTTAAAAATTGGTATTTATATGGTGAAAATGCAACACTATTTCTACGGAAGTAGTCTTCAACATTCAGAAACCCTAAGCCTTCTAGAGCACTGGTAAGAGATCTGATAAGAAAATTGGCTACCTTATTCACTAGATAGGAATTCATACGATTTCTGTCTTTAGGGTCATATGAAAGATTTTGTTTACAAGAAGTAGCCGACAGACCTTATTAGCCTCAAAAGTTCCATAACCGACTCATTTTCAAACATAAAAAAATAAACGCTCGATTTTGTTACTGACAACTTTGTGACTAAGTTGCGCTAATGTATCACCTCTGAAGGTTCTCACTTTGAAAACGTTTTCCATTAAATTCCTTTTCTACGTTTTTTTAAATAAAAAATGTTTACAGTGCTACCTGCAACGACTCAAGAGTTATTTCAGGTAAAATTTGTAGGTTAATTAAAAGTCACCCTGTATATCAATTTCAATATATTTGAACTAATGCAACATTATTAAAATACACCGCAGACGATTTTTACTCATAGACCGCAATGTAACGAAACTGTTTTCAGTCTTAATGTAAATGAACTATAAACAACACTTCATTTTCAATACGAAACATTTAATAGTAAGCCTGAATAAGATATAACAATTACATGGGAATCCGAGTATAATTATGCGAGTTAGAGCACGGGACAGACAGACGGCCGAATTCATAAATACTTTTCAAGTAAGCTGGAAAGTGTTTAAAAGAAGAAACGTGTCCAATGCCATTAATAGCGCAACAACATTTCCGAAAATAGCACATACCTTTTTACAAATGAAGGATTTCATTTTTTTGGTATTATAATTTTCTATATTCCGATGGTTTAGCTTATTTCTGTAAAATCAATATTATTTAGTAACGTTAACTAAAAAAAATCTGACAATTTTATTTTGCGAAACCGCGTAACTATTTCGAACGAATATGTAGTTTAACTATTGCCAAAACTATAAAACAAATATTGAAATAACTTCAGTAATTTTTCAGAAAAAAAGGTGCTTCAAAATCAGGTGCTTTACACAGGAATTTGGAAGCGTAACTGTCTTCTTAAATTGCCTGTAGGGACCAAAAATCCGTATTCACCTCTATCACCAGCATTAATTTTTTAGTCTAAACAATTGACGCGTTGACATGGGAAGGGAAGTAAGTACCAAAAAATCCATTTTTCCGTTGAAAAAATTGCAAATGCCAAGGCCAATAGCATGGGAAAGAGAGTAATTGTCTGTCCTCTTTAATTACCTAAACAAAAAATCCATTTTTCCGTTTTTTCGTTGAAAAAATTACAAATGCCAAGGCCAATAGCATGGGAAAGAGAGTAATTGTCTGTCCTCTTAAATTGCCTATTAAAAAAAAACATTTTTCCGTTGCAAAAAATTGCAAATGCCAAGGCCAATAGCATGGGAAAGAGAGTAACTGTTTGTCCTCTTAAATTGCCTGAAGGGACCAAAAATCCGTATTCATTTCTATCACAAGCATTAATTTTTAAGTCTAAACAATTGAAGCGTTGACATGGGAAGGGAAGTAAGTACTAAAAAATCCATTTTTCCGTTGAAAAAATTTCAAATGCCAAGGCCAATAGCATGGGAAAGAGAGTAACTGTCTGTCGCTCTTAAATTACCTAAACAAAAAATCCATTTTTCCGTTTTTTCGTTGAAAAATTACAAATGCCAAAGCCAATAGCATGGGCAAGAGAGCAATTGTCTGTCCTCTTAAATTTCCTAAACAAAAAAAACCATTTTTCCGTTGCAAAAATTGCAAATGCCAAGGCCAATAGCATGGGAAAGAGAGTAACTGTCTGTCCTCTTAAATTACCTAAACAAAAAATCCATTTTTCCGTTTTTTCGTTGAAAAAATTACAAATGCCAAAGCCAATAGCATGGGCAAGAGAGCAATTGTCTGTCCTCTTAAATTTCCTAAACAAAAAAACCATTTTTCCGTTGCAAAAATTGCAAATGCCAAGGCCAATAGCATGGGAAAGAGAGTAACTGTTTGTCCTCTTGCCTGAAGGGACCAAAAACCCGTATTCACTTCTATCACGAGCATTAATTTTTAAGTCTAAACAATTGACGCGTTGACATGGGAAGGGAAGTAAGTACCAAAAAATCCATTTTTCCGTTGAACAAATTGCAAATACCAAAGCCAATAGAATGGGAAGGAGAGTAAGTCCATATCCTGTTTATTTTATTTCTGATGATGGACGCAAGATAGCTCTGGTAGTAACTCCAATGTCTTCGGTATGGAAATGGTAGTTTCATTTTTGGCACTTACTCCCCTTCCCATGTCAACGCCTCATTTATATTTCAAGATTCGTAGAACCAATCTAGTTAAAAAAGAAATATCCTTTTCAGGGCTTGTAGTGCAAATAAGAAGTTGTGCGCAAATATATTGGTAGATAGCAGGGCAATGTACTCCTAAGTGTAATTTGAAATTCATTCAATGAAAAATTCAGAATTTACATCCTTTTATTGTTTTGACAACTTTACACTAGCTTTACTTTATTGATTAATAAATACCTTTATTTTAAAGGAAGACATGGTCCGCAAATTATTAGTTTCCGTTACTTTTTCATATGTTGCCATAATCTTACTTTCAATACTCTTCAAGTATAGGGCAAATCGATTTTTTCCAGATTTAACTTATTCAAATTAACATTTGCAAACTTTGCTCTACTCAATATTGAATTAGAAAAATCAGCATTTTTTAAATCCATGCCCTTAAATTCAAAGTAAGAATAATGTTCATACAATTTTTCACGCGATATGTGCAGATTCATTCCTTAAATTTGCTAGATCAGCTCCTGCAAGAGTAGTTGCACCAATAATTGTAGCAATCAAAACATCTCTTATTAACCCCGAGATCCTTGAAATAGCCGTAAAGAAAAACTAAATGGGAAAATACGTTTAAATAAAGTTTTAAATAGAAGTAAGTTTTCTATTTTTTTACGCTATGATTTCTTATGATATAAAACAACTTATATTGATCTTTTTCACGCTGAAGAAAAATCTTCCAATGTATGACTACAATAAACTAATCATCATTGATGGTGTAGGGAAATCATCAGTTATTCTTTTTTAATCTAATGTTGGATTTTTAATGTCATGTCTTTTTTTTTTCAATTCATTTCTGCTCTACATTGAATTGTCAGTCGGCATTGAATTACAAAAAGGTATTCATGGCATACCGATGATTTTTACACTTATAATTAATTCACACAATTATATTTCTATCGACATTTTCGGTTTCCCGTGTTTATAATGCTTAATTAGTTACAAAAGCAAAATCAAAATAACTACAAGGGAGCCGCAACTTATTTTACCATGCATGAGATTTCTTCAAAATTACGAAGAATCAATATTAATGAATGTGTGAGGAGGTAATGATCTTATTAAGAAATGTTATACTTGAAACTATTAGAACAATACATATTACACATTCTTGGTTGTTAATGTAGTGCTAAATAATTAGATATTTATGAAATTTTTATTATTATTAGGTATAATATGGGGGTTTACAAAGGTCTCTGAACAATAGAGATTCGTATTAACTATTGAGATCATTGCCTTCTGCGCAATACATGACACAATTATTTACATTATTAAAATATATTTTGGTGTTGAAAAAGCTGCAACCATAAGATGGTGAAAGTATAATTAACCGGTTAAACCATAAACCTGAATACGTCAACATGAACGGGTAAATTGTTGCAACGTAAGCAGGTTAAATGTTGTACAATGAATAGTTATCCTTTCCTAACAAGGGGTAACCAAGCCGGGCTGTCGGTTAACATTGAATCTGACGTACTATGAACATTCAATCATAATTCATTATTCGAAGCCCTTGACATTCCCAACATTCTAATTACTAGATAAACTGGTGGATACCCCATCTTCTAAACAGCATACTTAGACTAGAACTTAGAATAGAAACAGAAGTTCTACTGAGCATATATAACTATTTTTCTTATTTCATGAAAAGCTCCATTTGTTGGTGAAAGTTAAAGTTATTTTCAAGGAAGGAGATATTTGAAAGAAGAACTTACCTTTGTTCTTCTGGGATTAACACCATAGAATATATTTCAATATTGAGCTAAAATTTTTAATCGTGTAGCAGTTCCCCATACTGTAGCCGTTCAGTATGATTTTTGCACTTAAAACCTTTGCAGTTCAACAATATAATTTTAAATGTAGCTATGTGAAACGTTGTAAATATTTTTATTTCAGATTTTAATTAAATATTTGATGTACTTCAATGTTGCTAAGTTTGGAAATAATTAAAGTATACATATCACTATCAAACTTTAAATTTGACTTTTTTAATTTACTTTAATTTATTTATGTACTGTACTTAATAATAAGCATTAAGTATCAAGAAAATTCTAAATAATACAAAAATGGTACAAAATACAAAATACAAAATACAAAATACAAATGTACAAAATACAAAAATGGTTATCTAGAACTTTTTCAGCAAATTTTATTCAATATAAATTTTATTAATATCTTATTACTTACAAATCAATACAAATTTATCAGTCTCAAAAAATTATTTCAAGGTGGATAAGGTCGTTTAAAATATGATATCTCAGTACAGCATCAATGAGTTATTAAAAAAGGGAAAAATTAAGCATGTAACAAATTCAAAGTTAATTTTCAGCTTCTTAGATTTTTTGATCATTACACTACGGGGTATGGGTATAAGTATAAAGAATTAAAAAAACTGTCTCAAAAATTAGTCTCGTAAAAATTTATGTTCCATACAGTTGCACCGAGTCTTCATTTTCTACATAAAATAATTCGCAGTAAAAGAAAGAATAAATTGTTTTTCTGTTATTTTTTAAAATAAATATATATTAAAAAGTCAAGATAATTTAGAAATATTTTTGAAATAGCAGAATTATTTTAAACTATTATTTTAAGCAAATTTATTGTTTATATATTTAAATCACTATCATGTATGTTTTAGAAAGTAAATATCATATGTGCATTCTTTTAATATTTTTAACTTAGATAAAATTATTTTAACCTACCACAGCTCAAATATTCCGTAAAATGATGACATTGAGACTTCACATTGGTTTCCTGTATATGAGTATCCATGGAGTGTATCCATGGAAAAAATATTTGGTCAAGGGTTTTCACTGTGCTGAAAAGTAATTTTTTTCAAAACTTTAGTAGATTATATATTTATAAATGCCTGTGAAATAAAGATCTCTCTATAAGGTATTATTATCCAACATTAATAATATCCTACTTAAATGCCATTATTTACATCTGCACTGAGGAATCTCTCAGTACACATTAACAAAAGTTACCCAAGTTGTATATTTATAGAACAATATAAATTATTCCGTAACATAAATTATAATAGCGAACATAATATTGCAACATAAATTATAATAGCAACATAAATTATTTCATTAAGGATAAAACAGGAAAAATTATAAGGTAAAATGAATTGTTATGTTATTCTTAAGCTATCTGTTAAAAACTTTATGTTTATTAAATGCCATCTTCTATTGCCAAGAGAGCTATTTTTTGGAACCTCTTTTAACGATATTTCTAATTAGCGTTTTACAGGTAATTATGTTTAGTATTACTTCATGAGTAGTATGTCTCCGATGTAAAATTAGAAAGATAAATATTATTTTATGCATGTAGAATACGATTACAGAGAAATTATCTATTTACGTACTTGGTGATTCGCTAAATTGAAATTATTTGCATAGGTTCTGTAAATGTTTCTATTTCTTCACGATTGAAGTAATATGGCTGACATAGTTGAATGCCCTTGACAGTAGAAGAGTTACTTGAACAATGTTTTTCATTATTTTATTTTTTATGCAAATAATTTATTTTTAAATTTGAAATGAAGCAAAAAGTTCAAATTTTCTCAAACAGAACATCGAGTGTTTTAAGGAATGCATTTGACATTTAAAATCATTTAAACTATGTAACAATACTTTATATTTATTCCATGATATAAAAAATTACTTTTAATCTACCTACAATCTAATTGTTTAAAATTTTCATGTTCAAACTTTTTAACCTCGTGTTTACTTTGCATATTTCTCAGATTTACTTCTAATGTAATTCCTTCCTAAGAGCCTATGCTAGGCACGAGAAGACATTCATGTGCTAAAGTTAAACCAATGGCAGCATTCTTCTCAAATTATTCATTTGTAATTCAGTAAAGAAAGAATTTAGCATTTTATTTAATAATACTTTCATTTTCAGAACTGATTCCGAAATAAAAATTGAACTTATCATACAATATGAAACTAATATCGAAAAAGCAAAATATACCCGGTTAAATATGGATTTAACTATCCAATGCAAAAAAATCGTAAATAAAGACTCAAATGCAAGTGAGAAATTAGAAAATATCGCTGGTATTGGTTTAAGATTAGCTTGCGAGTGTGTTCGGGTGACTATTTTAGCCTTTAAACTAAACAGTTAGTTTTTCTTTACCAAATTAATTGAAAGAAAAATGTTACACTATATTTCTTGATATGAAGCTAATTTTGAAGCCAATATGAAGCTAATTTGAAATGTTCATTGACTTTCTGATAAAAATTTTACATCTATTAAATGCCAATTTTCTATTAGGTAGCTTTCAATACAAAAACTACTTATTGCAGCCGTTCGGAGGAAAGAAATTCCAGAAAAGTTTCGTATATTTTCACCGACCATGGCCCCCAGACCAACTTCCGTTCAAATGTTGATATACATATATATATATGACATTTGTCATGCTGTAACACACTTATTTATGAACCGATTTGGATATGACTGAGTGTCTGCATAGGATATACCAAGTTCTCGACCGAGTTCGTTAGCCAGCTTCATTCGCCATCTTGTTTCAAAATGGCGGCCAGTTAAAATTAAAATTTGTTTTTAAAAATACAAAGAGATGTACAAAAAAAATTATAAATTGACAAAGTTGTGTCCGTTAAGTGTTAAAGTGTGATACAAGGATTCCGGATTATTTTGTTTTATTTTATCTTAACAACTGGCTGAGATATGGCAGTTTGAAATTCTAGAGAGGCTGACCTTTTTAAACAACCTGATTTTTGTTATGCTGTAACTCTCGTATTTATGAACCGATATTAATGTGACTGATCATGTGTACAGAACATACCAAAGTCTCGACCGAGTTCGTTGGCCAGCATCATGTGCCATCTTGTTTCAAAATGGCGGACAGTTAAAAAATTTATTTTTTTTTTAAATCAAAAAGATGAATAATAAAATTATAAATTAAAAAACCCGTTTCCGTTAACTATTAGATCATGATACAAGGATTCCAGAGCATATTTTGTTTTGGCTTTATCTTGAAAAATGGCTGAGATATAGCTGTTTGAAATTCTATGGAATATGGAAGTTACCTTTTCCTCCTGGTACAGGCCGGAAGGACTTTTTTAAGAGAGCTGTTTATGGGGAATTGCTTTACGTATATTTTAATCTACAAAAACAACTTTTCAAAAGTAAAAAAAAAGCCAAGCGTAAAAAAAAAAAAAAAGTTGTGGCTAAAAAATGGTGTGATATCAAATTTCCAAGCTATTATATTACTTTTTTAACTTTTTTCCATTAAATAAGTTATCATATATATAAGTCGAGTGCCTACGTATATGTTAATAGAAATCGTTTTCTCCTGTACTAAATACATCCTAACGAGTTTCTGAAAATTCAATTTTTTTCAAATTATGCATGATGGGCTTGGCGGCCATCTTTGCATATTATTCACAAAATTCTAAGCATCCAAATCCGTAGTTAAAATCCGAAGTTCAAAATTGTTATTTAAGCAAATATTTTAAGCGTTTCATTTATAGATTTGTATGATCTGAAAATTGTGTCTTAAGATAATGATGACTTATCTTAAAGATTCATCTTATGATTTATTTTTTACAGTAATTAATAATTTCAAACTAGTAAAAATCAATTTCTCAAAATATCAGTCTTATCTAATTTGTCTGTCCGTAGTTAAAATCTGAAGTTCGAAATTGTTATAAACATATTACATTGCAAACATATTACGCTTTTACTTTAGAAATTTGGGTGCTTAGAAATGTGAAAAGATGGCCGCCAAGCCCATCATGCATAATTGTTTCAGAAACTCGTTAGGATGTATTTAGTACAGGAGAAAACGATTTCTATTAACATATACGTAGGCACTCGACTTATATATATGATAACTTATTTAATGGAAAAAAGTTAAAAAAGTAATATAATAGCTTGGAAATTTGATATCACACCATTTTTTAGCCACAACTTTTTTTTTTTTTTACGCTTGGCTTTTTTTTTACTTTTGAAAAGTTGTTTTTGTAGATATCATTTCTTTTTTTTAAAACAGAATAAACATAATTTAAATAATCTAAACATGAGAAATAATTTAAAATTACATTTTACTTTCAGTCATTGTTTAAAAGGTTAACTAGAAATACCAGTAGATTTTTAAATTAAACTAATAACAACATACTAAATGTGGCTTGTTATAATACTTGTTATCCTCCGTTAAAAAATATCACTGACTTATCGATGAAATGAATAAAAATGCAATACGTACATAGCGTGTCAGCGCTGCATTTGAAATCAAACGTGATATCACGCTCTTTTATTATTAGCACTAGCTGGCTTCGCCCGCTAGCGGACCCCTAATTTATATCGGGGCCTCGAATCTTGTAAAACCTCGAATAAGATAAACCTCGAACCGAACGAACCTCCGACCTGGTTCTCCGCTGTCTTCGGCACCGGATAATCCCTTAATTTGCACATCGAATAGTATAAACCTCTAACCAAACTAACTTCCGACACGGGTCCCCGCTGCCTTCGGCACCGTATAGCAGTCGTGCTGCGCACGCTCAAGTTCCATCTTCCACCACCAGGTAGCGCAATCTGTTCTGTATGAACCTCGGGCACTGAAATCGTTAAGGCTATAGATGTCGAGTCGAATGAATTGTACCCCGTCGTGATCTAGCCCATAGAACCAGAGATAGTAAAGTGCCCCCTGGTGGTGAAAAAACGAACTAAAATCGGAAAAAAGGATGATTTCAGAATGGATGAAAAAAGTATTGATGTCGAGTCGAATGAGCCATACCCCGTCGTGATCCGACTCGTAGGAACAGATATAGGAAAGCATCCCCTGGTGGTGAAAGCTAATCGCGCTTGGGGGGCAAAAGAGGGGATGAACACCGGAGACGCATAATAGGATTAAGCGGTCACAGACCTTTCCAACGATGTATCACATGAGGGGTATGTGCAAAATTTAGAAAATACCCGCCCCCTCCCTGCATATTATGATTAAGCGTTCACAGACTTTTCCAACGATATATCACATGAGAGGTGTCGGCAAAATTTAGAAAAGTGCCCCCTTTGGGTGGGAGGGCTGAAAGTGGGAGGATGGACCCCGAAGATACATAATATGAATAGCGGAACAATTTTTAGAATTTCTGAAAGCTGATTTTTATTTATTTATTTATTTATTTATCTATTTTTTATTTTTTGTTTATTATTATTTTATTTTTTTTGCGTTGCCCTGTGCATGTTTGGAATTTCTTAGCAATTTCTTAGATTTACCTTATTTTATTCAATTAAACATTGTACTGTTACAATAAATTTAAATGGAAACTTCACTTCTAAAACAAAAATAATTTAATAACTGGATTTCATTAATTTATAGGAAAACTAGCAAGCTACGCCCGCTGCGCCCACTGCGCTGGTCGGCTTCTACAAATGAACCCTGAATCAAACGAAATATATCGTTTAATTTGACCTTGTATTTGAAAGCAATCTGTATATTTACGTGGAATATCCTTCTACATTACTGAAAAATGACGCGATTGCGCTATTATATTTTTTAATGTGCAGTCAAAATTTTAGCTGTTAAGGACAAACTCTTTTATTTGGTCATTTACAGTTAGGGTTTGCTAAACAATGATAAAACTATATGCAATATACTAAAACCATCACTAAAAATTATCGAAATAACAATGCAAACAAATTAACTAACAAAATCCATTCAGAAGAAGTTTTTATAAAGGCTAATCTTTGATAATCTGATTATTGAACTTTTCCACATAATTCTAAAACAACAAAACGATATAAAATATACTAAAACAATCCTTACAAATTATCTACTTAACAATGCAAGTCGCAAAAAATACGCCCAGTAAAAACTATCAAAAAGGCTAATATTTCGGAATCGGGTTCACTTGACTATATAACCTTCACACATAACTGTTGGACTAAGCAACGTAGGGCAATATATAGTACATTAACACCATTTCTGAAATAGCATCTAACTAACAATACAATTCTCATCAAAATCCGTTCAGTAGAACTTTTTTAGAAGGCTAATCTTTCATAATCGGAATCAAATATTGAAAAGGCTAATATTTGATAAAAAAATGGTCACCCGATTTTCGAATTTCCCCCTATAATTCTAGAACTAAGCAACGTTATATAATAAAACGTTCCCTAGAAAATTATTTAACAGTATAGGTTCCATCGAAATACATTCGGCAAAATCTTTTAAAAAGGCTAATCTTTCATAATCGGATTGATCTGATTATAGAACTTCCCAGAATAATTATATAACTAAGCTACGTAGAACGATATGTTATACATTAAAGCCTTCCCTTAAAAATTATCTTAGTTTAAGTTCTACGAAAATGCATTCAGCAGAACTCGAGTTATAAGCAGCCGGAACGAAATTTCATATATGTAGAAGTAAATAGAAGTATATTGCCATTAATATAGTTTGCATTTGAATAAAAAAAGGTACTTTTCGGTTAGCCGGGCACCAGTGATATATGAACACACACACACACACACACACACATATATATATATATATATATATATATATATATATGTATATACATGTATTTGTGTAGATATATGTGTATATATGTGTGTGTATATATATATATATATATCACTGGCGCCCGGCTAACCAAAAAGTACCAAAAAAAAAAAAATACTGCAAAAATGCAGTCGTAAACTTGAAAAAAAAAACACCTTTTGGCCTAAAATCTCTCATCAAAACTGTTTTTCTTTTTTTTCTTTTCTTTCTTTTTAAAAAAAATAAAATTAGTAACTGTTTTTTATTTTATTTTTCCAGATGTATAGCCATTTCAATTCTTTCTGCAACAAAAAAAGACACTTTTTGGCTTAAAATCAAATTGTTTGGGGTCAAAAGTAAAATCAAAATCGACAAAAACAAAAGATAAATCGCCAAATTTGTTTCAATAGAAATCTTGCCCCTTGAATAATGTTTTAAGCATTATGAACATTTCTAATCATGTTTAAATTAAATATTTTCGTTTTATAATATTCTCTCATCAAAACTCTTTTTTTTTCTTTCTTATTTCTTTTTTTTTTTTTAATAAAATTAGTAACAGTTTTTCTTTTATTTTTCGAGATGTATAGCCTTTTCATTTCTTTCTGCAACAGTAATGATCGCCAAAAAATTAGCAATGGTAACCTTTTCGGCCAAAATAACAGAACTTTCTATCATAATTCGATAGCTATTATACGTAGAACGTTGTGTTACATACTAAAACCTTCCCTGAAAAATTATCTCTCGAACAGTGCAAGTTCCATCAAATTCCATTCAGCAGATCTCGAGTTATAAAGGAACGGAACGAAATTTCCGTTTGTGTTTTATATATATAGCGAGGCTAACGAAAAAGACAGGCTACCGCGGTGCGTTCCACTTATCTTTTTTTTACAGACCGCTAGAGTGACGTGATGCTCTTTTCGTACACCTGCATTGGTGGATTCGAGCCTCACGTGAATCCCGCGGTCTGTAAAAAAGATACGCGTAAAGCACCGCGGTAGCCTTTCTTTTTCGCTAGCCTCGTATATATAGTAGATGACGTGAAAGGTATTCCTGCGAACGAAATGCCTGTCCTTTACCGTGTTTTTTTATTTTTAGAAATAAATGAATCACATTTAATTCATTTCAAAATTTTTGTTTACGTTTGGAAAGAAATTTTAAATGGCGATAACTCTTAATGTATACATTTTAGAAGGTACATCTTCCCTCAAAAACTAATTTATTTTTAAAGATCTTTCTAAAAACGTAAATTATATATTTAAAATATTTTTAAAGCATAAACACTACGTCTGATTACTTTATTTTACAATATTTAAAAGAACACGCATTTTATCAGACAATTAAATACACTAAACAAACATGAGTGAAAAATTGACCTGGGCCTGGACTCGAACCTGGGACCTTATGCGTACCATGCCGACGCTCTGCGACTGAGCTACCCAGATCCATATTCGTAACCGGCAATTTCTCATACTTATTCATGTTAGAAACAATCATCTGCCACAGTTTGCAGTCATATTTAATTATTTGATAAAATATGTGTTCTTATAATTGTGAAGTTTTATTTTTTTTTAAAAATATCTTCAGAAGAAAATGGCTGACTTGCAGATGAAATTTGATGTGGTTATATTATAACCTGTAACTGATTTGTGCTATTTTAATACAGATGGTACATGGTCGTTGGCGGGTTTTATCTCTGTTTTGGCATAATTTTTTAATCGCCAAGTTAATTAACAGTTTTTTGCTAATTAAGGATAGAAAATAATATTTTTTTACACTGAATTTTATAAAAGCACATAGATTACGTAATTACCTGTCCAAAAATGCAATCCTTTTTTTATTCTGCCGAATATTAAGGTCTGTAGGTTGTTTGAAAAAAAAGTTTGACGAAGAAAAAAGTGATCATTTTAAGTAACTCGACGTTTTTAAAAAAAATCTATATCTCTGTTTATAAATCACTTATGAAGATGAGTTTGGTCTTAAATTGAAGAAATTCTTCATTAGATTCTTCTAGTTTTCGTTTTTTATTTCGGCGACGCTTGGTTTATTATATATCTGATATTTTAATCTGGCATGTTTTGTCGATTTAACATTGCGAAGTTGATTCCTGTAAATAAGCAGTAGCGGTCTAGTTCAGTTCTTGGCGTTGTTTGTGTGGCGTTTTTTTTTTTTTTAAGCTTGGCTTGGCAGAGCGACCGCCCTGCTTGATTTGCGGGTAATAGGAAGGGACTTTCATTACTTAGCGGAATATAATAGTTCTTCGATGCTAAATTAGAAATAAATATTGTTTAACACATGTAGAAAAGTTCGCACCGAAATGATTCATTCATGTATCAGGTTATAGGTTTAAAATTTATCTGCATAAAATTTTTAGATGCTTCTAGTATTACGCAATGTTGTTTCTACAGCCTAATAGGCATAATAAAGGGTTACAGAAATCTTTAATTGAGCATGTTATCTTCTGATTTACAGTCATACTAACTTAAGATAAGATTTATTAAAATTGAAAGCGAAATAATTTTGAGATTTATTAACTAAACTTAATGTATAAAGAAGTACGTTTTTAAGATATGCTACTTTTCAAATTTAAGAACATCGCTACAAAAAATAAATAAATAAAATTTTACTTTAAAGAGAACATATTCTGAAGTGAGCCTAAAAAAACGTGTAGAGATGCATAAGGTTAAAATTGCGTTTGGTCATTAAAAAATAACGGAAAGATTATAAAAAAGTAATTTATTTCTTTCATCAAATAAATCTAATGTCATGCTTGCAATATAACGTTTCAAAGACATTGGGAGTTAACGTTACTTCGAAATAGTCACTGTCCTAATAGAGGAAAATGTTTTTTTTTTTTTTTTTTTTTCATAATAAGAATTTAAAAAATGTATTCTTCATATCAGACAAATATAAAGGAAGTAAAAATCTGCTTAAGCGAATCTACTAATTTCTACACTCATAAAGCATGACACCCTTACTTAACCCTTTAAGACCTGAAGAAATTTGGTAGAAATTAAAAGCATATAAAAATTATATTTGATTGAAAAGAAATATTTAAAAAAAATTACGTTGTCCAGTTATGTCAAGGAGGATCTACACAATTGTGTGGTACAGGCTAAGCTTTAAATCGCAGGGAAAGAGGAATTTTTTTTTCCTTAGGATCACCTACGCAATTGTGTAGGTTAGGTTTTAAAGGGTTATGTGAATTTAAAGTATATCAAATTCTATTTTTCTATAGCAACCTATATAGACAGTAAAATATTTATTTTTAGACAATCTCTCATTCTTTAATATTATATCTATAATATCATTGTTTTTACACTTTAAAACAATGTAAGATCCAATAAGTAAATGTTTTAAAAATCATGTTTATATTTAGTCTCATTTTAGGTGAAAACTTAGTAAAGATGAGAAACTAATGACAATGGTAACGGCTCAAGGATTATCTGATTTATTACATTCACGATATATGAAGAATTTGAATTATGCGTTATACTCATTAAGCATGATATATGTAAATTTATATAAAATAAAATGAAATGAAAAAATGATAAAATCAGCAATTTTGTTCGTTCTAAACGATGTTTTAAGAAAATAGCTTATAAAAACCATTAACATCTATATAATATATAAAAATATTAAAATTTCTGTCTGTCTGTCTGTCTATATTTCTATTCAAATCCACAGTTCAGAAGTGTGAATCGTGAAATTATAATCACAGTCGTATTAAAATAGCCGAGAGAACTAAAGTAATCTGGAATCGAAATAAATTACAGTTAATTTATAATTAACAAAATACCAACAATCTAACAGCCATTTCCTATCACATTTAAACATTATCGCAGTTGTCAACAATTAAAAATCTGGAAAAAACATTCTTTCCAGAAGAATTATTTTTCTATTGAAAGTTTTCATCGTGAAGAATTAAAATGAAATAAAAATTTTCAAGAATGAAAAAGAAGATGGATATGACGTCATATTGGAAGTATAACAGAGATTTTCTGCAAAGAGTTCTCGATAATGCAAGGAGAATAAATATGAATAAATACAGAAAGCAGGTGAATATGACGTCAGAAGGTGATTATATAACGTCATGAGAGTTTGAGGAGCGCATTGAATCATGATAAAAACCTGATTATGGAAATATTGGCACATTTTAACTTTTTGAGGTTCTCTGAATTTGTTTTCGCTGTTTTAAAATATATTCCTCATATTATACGTGTGTTTACGCATGTATATTAGAATTTCCACAAATGTTCAGGTTGCTCATACTTAGTGAAGAAATTAAATAAATATTTAAAAATAAATAAATAAATAAATGAAAATAAATAAATAAATAAATGAAAATAAATAAATAAATAAATGAAAATAAATAAATAAATGAATAAATAAATAATTTTCATAGAATTTTTGAATTTCCCATTTTTTATCGTGAAAAGCTTATTTAAATAACAAATTACTTGGAAATAACTTTTCAGGAAAAGGTTTTTATCTTGGTGTCAATCCGGACCACAGATTATTTACTATGTATTTTGGTAATCTGTCGTCTGGCTTAAATGAAAAATGAGTGAAAATTACGCAAATCAAAACTCAAAATTTGATTAATGCGTACAACATTTCGCATGCTTCTTTTATTTTGTTTTTATACTACATGTTTAATTTTTAATTGAATTTTATTAAACAAACATTCTTAAAATCATGGACAACACTTGGTACTTCAACTAGTTCATAAAAAAATATTTTTCTACATAAAAAATAAGTATCTGCGTAGATTTTGTAAATTCATTAAAATTATTCACATTAATTAAATAATTTGTGGATAATATGTTAATGTACGGAACAAAACTAGTCCTAAAGCATTTTAAAATATAAGAAATTCATTATATGAATATTTATTACTAGAATATTTCGTTATTTAACATTTATTTTTAATAAATTTGTGTTTGAAGTTTGAATTCAATGAAGTAAACAGTGAAACATTCTAACTGAAACATGTAAATCTTTTAGAAAACAAATTTACATTTACTCAGTTTTTGCATTTTTCTTAATACTGGCGAGGATCAAAAAGTGATAAAATAATGTCAATGTTTTGTAAACAATCTTCGCGAGGAAAAATGATGAGGTAGAAGCAAGTTATTTTCTGATGTCGTATTTTTTTTGTTTGTTTGTTTGTTTCATATCCGAGTAAATATACCGCGAATTTTATTTTTCTTAAAACATCTGGCACACAGGAAGGAGAGGTCATAATGCAGAGGGCAGGAGATATTACAGGAGAGTCAATTATTATGTTTGGGAATTAGGATAAAGATGAAAAATGAGGGCAATGTGTCGCTTAAAAGATATGTGATGTCTACGACACATAAAATGAAGAATTTAAACTATATGTAAAGTTCATAAAGCGTGAAAAATCTGTTTTTTCTATAGAAATTATAAAATGAAGAAATGGCGAAAACAAATGCTTTGTACGTTGTGAAAACTTTCTAAGAAAATTATTTTAAGAAAAACTTTAAGAACATTTCCGATCCAAATAAGACACCTATTTTTAACTCAATCCGTGGATCATGTTATAGGATTCTTTTCCAAAAATTGTGCACTTCCACCGAGTGCAAGCTTCCATATAAGTACTGAAGAATATCTACGCAAAACTCGGGATACCAGAAGATCTGGTAAGTGATGGCCCACCATATTTTTAGTCCTATTTGATGCATAAATTTTTCCACGAATGAGATATTTAGCATGATATTGCATCACCTCACTTTATGAGAGCAAATGACCAAGTTAAGGAAATGGTGCACAAAAAGAAAAATTCACTTTCTGTAGCTGCATAATAAGATAAAGTTTTATGCGCGATATTGTTAAAAGTACATAATCCAACCAGCAAAGGATATGGCATCACCAACTATATTACTAATAGGTTGAAAATTGATATTGTTCCTTTTATCACATTCAGAACAGTTTAAGCGCATTTTTAATATTGAAGAATGATATATTAAGCATGATATTGCATCACCTTACTTTATGAGAGCAAATGGCCAAGTTAAGGGAAAGGTGCACAAAATGAAAAATTCACTTTCCGAAGCTGCATAATAAGGTAAAGTTTTATACGCCATATTGTTAAAACTACATAATCCAACCAGCAAATGATATGGCATCACCAACTGAATTACTAATAAGTCGAAAATTGAGATTCTTCCTGCTATCACATCTAAAGCAATTTAAGCGCGTTTTTAACGTTGAAGATGTACGAGGAACAGTGAAGGAGAAATAAAACATTAAAAATAAATATCGTTAATAAGCATGCAACTACCTTGACAGAACAATAAAAAAGTGTGGTTTAAAAAGAAGATTAAATAAGTTTCGAAACAAGGTATCTTAGTTCAGATAGGCCCTCAGCTTCGTTTGTATATAATATAAGCAGAAGATGGAGGTGTCTACAGAAGGCATATATATCACATTCGACGAAAAAAGTCTTAAAATCCAGGACCTGAGTTGTAAAAAAAATGAAGCTAATAAAATATAGAAGATATACAGAAGATAAATATAAAAAAAATCACTAAATCTTTGAATGGTGATAGATATTATTCTACTAAAATTAACATATCTCAACCAGATTAAAACCAGATTAAAGTGTATAAAGGGGTTAGAATGACAGTTGAGTAAGTCAAAATTTAAAAAAAAAAAAGTCAAATAATTCATAGTTCATTTAGAGAGTCGCTAGAGGCAAACCAAGTTGTACCACTTAATGCAACGGCAATACGACAAGTTTCACAAAGCAACTTCATTTCTCATATTACTAAATACTGACTCATTCCACTGTCAGTCTAACCCAATCATATGTTAAATTCAGTCAACACAGTATAACTGAAACAAAAAATCTGTCGAAAATCATCTTCAAACATTTTCGTTAAAGATTCAATTAAAATAATTTGAACTCAAAATTTTCATGCCTTGTCCCAGTTCAACTTTTATTTTATATGTAAAACATTAGCTATTATCATTTACTTTTTAACACTTTCCAACCTAGTTGAAAAGTGTTTATGACTTCGGTTTGTCTGGCCGTCTGCCGTCTGGCCGTCTGGCCGTCTGCCGTCTGGCCGTCTGGCCGTCTGCCGTCTGCCGTCTGTCCGTGCTCTAACTCCCGTAAATATGCTCGGATTGCCCTGCAATTTTTATATGTTATAATCATTATCTATAGCATGTTCCCTATTTCAATGGAAGTGTGTAGCACTTATAGTTTTTTTACAGGGACACTCAAAAGAATTCCGTTACATTACGGTCTATGGGGAAAAATCATTTGCGGTTTATTTAAATAATGTTTCACTATTTTAAACGCACTGAAATTTATATATATCACTAAGGTGCATTAGAAGAAGCTTAATATGGAATAGGGTGTGCATAGCACTTATACTTACTTTACAGGGACAGTCAAAAGAATTCCGTTACATTACGTCTATGGAGAAAAATCGTCTGCGGTATTTTTAAATAATGTTTCCCTATTTTAAACGCATTGAAATTTATATAAGGTTCATTACAAGAGACTTACTACAGAATATTGTGTGTATAGCAGTCATCGTTCATTTACAGGGACACACAAAAGAATTCTCTACTGTATGTTAACAATAATTCCTGGAAGTGCGTTTTAAGTTACTGAACGCGATTTTAATTTTAAATCGCTTTTTGTATATTACGTGGTGTGTATAAATTCTGTAGATCCTATACAGGGAAGCACAAAAGTTCGGGAACACATTTCCGTATTATTTAACTCCAGACGGAGAATTTTAAACTGTGCTACGTGTTTCCTAAGTGAACTAAAATTTAGCATCCTATGTAGTATATATACAAATCTATAGATCCTATACAGGGCTGAATAAAAGTATTCGGATTACTTAGATGTTATCTTTTAGCTTATTAAAGAGTATGATTCGTAAAATTATTTTGGAAGCGTTGGAAAGTGTTACATAATCTATGCTTGACGCATGATTTTTCGTTCTTGTTTCTTAGTAATTTCATTTCTATCGTGAATCAATTTGTTAATTTTAAAATTGTTTTAGTATCATTTTAATTTAACATTTTAACCAAAGTGATAAGTGCATTTTGCTTACCCATCATACGTAGTATAGGGTGAGTCTTATAATCGTTTTGAAAATCGAAAAAAAAAATTTGACGGATTTACACGTTTCAGACACTGGAGATTCCGAAAAACATATTTTTTGAAAAAAAGATTTTGCCGTCCGTCTGTGTGTCTGTAAACGCTCTATCTCCCGAAAAAATTGAGATAGAGACTTGCAATTTGGTTAGTACTTAGTACGTAATAATGGGAAGAAGCCTATTTAATTTCAATAACCTTGATTAACCGGAACAATTTTTTTCGGACTCTCGAAATATTCGTTCTGATGAAAGGTATATACAAATTTTCGAAATTGTTTATTTTAAGAAATGAATATAAAAGACAATAAAAAAACAAATTTTGCATAAAGCATGAAGTCGATCGGATAATCAGCTGCCGAGATATTTGGAATCCTATTTCCACACTCTTCGATTTTTCATGACCCTGTATTTCATCCAAATTTCACTTCAAAGATATATTTTAATTGGAAATTTGACGCTTAGTCAGATGCAATAAACCGCTAGTTAATAGGATTGTTATTTTTGGAGTTATAAGGAAGTTTCTTTCAAGCAATTCAGTAATCGAGTCTTTAAAGTTTGTGACGTCATCAAGCCACGATTTTATTTGAATTGCAATGCATTTTATAAATAGTTTACATATTTTTATTTTAATATTTTACATTATGCAATCCATGATGGGTAAGTATTACGGTGGTCCCCAACGACTAGTTTAAGGATACTCTGGGTATTATAAAACAAAGGGGTTTTTACCAGGCCGTGTCTGGACTTTTATTCCTGTCAATTCTAATATACTGTGTAACTTTAAAGAAACTGTTAAACAATTTTTAGAATTTCATGAACCTTAATTTGTGTTTCACAAGGAAAATGAATAAATCAATCAAATTCATATAAATAATTTACGGTTTTAATATATATATAAACTGTTTTGACAATAAGGAAAAATAAATAATTTATATAGCATTTTATTAATGTTTTTACAATAATTATTAGAATTTTATTTCAGCCTAATTTCTCTTTATTTAAAATTTTGTGAATTGGTAACTTTGAATTCGAGAAAGTACATTGCACAAATTCAAATTGAAACGTACAAGATCTTTCAAAAATTCATATTTATATTTATCTACGTTCCGACATTTTAACCTTTCAAGAAACAAAAAGTTATAAAGTAATGTCAATGTTTTAAAAACAATCTTTACAAGCAAAAAAGTAGAGAAAAATAAAAGACTATTTTCTGCTGTCATATTTTCTTTTCATCAAGTAAATGTATGGCATTTTCTACCACATATAACATGATTCAGCAGTTGTTTGACCTTAAATACTTTGGATAAGAATATAGATAAAAATGAGAAATAAGGACAATGTGTGGCTTAAAGGATATCTTATATAGGATGTTCAAGACAAATGAGGTGAAGAATTTGATATATACGAAAATAAAATTAAAATGCTTAAAATATACATTTTTATATAAATAATATAAAATGAAGGGAAAAGAAAAGCAGTTTTTATAAGTTATAAAAGATTTTATAAGAAAAATATTTTCGTGAAGATATTAACAACACTCTTAGAAATTAAGATTAAAATGAACTACATAAAAAAAAATATATATATATATGCACATATAATGTAAACTCATTTTAATTGCTTACATTATTTATGTTATTTGTGAATATAATGTTAATACGAGGGCTATTTTTATTAAGGTCCGATCGGTTGTGAAATGAAAACCACAGTGAAATTCAAAACTGTAGCATTTAGATAAACCTTCCATCTACTTTTCTACATAGTCGCCACTCTGACTGAAACCTGTTGTAGCGTGGTACCAACTTTCCTCGACCCTTTTCATAGAAGGCATCCACCTGTACTTTTAGCCAATTCTGTACGCTGATCTGCAGCTTGTTGTCTGAGTCAAACTTCTGTCCTCTTAGCCAGAGTTTCGTGTGAGCAAAAAGATGGAAATCGTTTTTACTCGCTGAACAAGATCATCGGTTGACACTCGCTTCCTTCCTTGCCCGCCTGCATCATGGACTTCTGTACGTCATACTTCAAAGTTCCTGCACCACTGCCGTACTTTTCTGTTACTCATGAAGTTGTACCGTACTCATTGCTCATTCGTAGATTAATTTCGTCTTCATTGCACCCCTTAGCATACAGAAATCGAATGACAGCACAAACTTCACACTTATCTGCCTTCACACTTAGGTCGTTTTGGGCTTACTTTGACCGGCTGCTCGAAGTTTCGCCTTAACCGGTCCAAATCTCAATATGCTCTGATTTTTTAAAAAATTAATTCTTACGCTCAGAATAATAGATTTAGAACGTATCGCATTTCAATCTAGGCATCTACATCACGTAACAAAATAAACTTACTCTGCTTGTTGCCAGAATGGCGTGTGAAGGTATAAACACACGCACACATGTATGTGTGTTTATACCTTCATATGTGTATATATATGTGTATTACAATATTAAATAGATTGTGTAATATTTTGAATAAGATATATTGCGTATGTTTGCTGCCGGTACGAGAACATTAGGATAATCCACTGATATAAATTAGACAAAAATATAGTTATAGATATATCTAGATTTTATGGAATGTAATGAATTGCAATTTTCTGTATTTCGTGTCATAGTATAACCATTTAAAATAAAGCAACCACTGCAAATATTAGTGCACACAGTAACAGGAACAAACACATCACATGTTTCACATAACATACATCATTTACTTCACATACTTCGAAAATCTGGTATCGTATTGCAATTTTTCATGATGTAGTGATGAACTTTATTACGGAGAAACCTTTCTTGATTCGATGAAACGCAACAATTGCGTGACATTTCACACTTCCACTTATTACTTACCCATCATACGTAGGATAGGGTAAGTCTTGTAATCGTTTGGAAAAAAAAATGACGTTTTTACACGTTTTAGACACTGGAGATTCCGAAAAACAAATTTTTAGAAAAATAATTTGTGTGTGTCTGTAAGCGCTCTATCTCCCGAACAAATTGAGATAGAGACTTGAAATTTGGTATGTACTTAGTATGTAATAATGAGAATAAACTTATTGAATTTCAGTAACATCGATTATCCGGAACTATTTTTTTCGGACTCTCGAAATATCGTTCTGATAAAAGGTATATACAAATTTTCGAAACTAATTATGTTAAGGAGTGAGTATAAAAGACAATAAAAAAACATAATTTTTGCATAAAGAATGAAATCGATCGGATAATTAGTTGCCGAGATAATTGTAATTATATTTTGCACACTCTTCGAATTTTCATGACCTTGTATTTCACTCCAATTTCAATTCAAAGATATATTTTAATTGGAAATGAGACGCTTAATCCGATGCATAAACTATTAGTTAATATCATTATAATTTTTGGAGTTATAAGAATGTTTCCTTTACGCAATTCGGTAACAGAGCATTTAAAATTTATGACATAATCAAGCCAGGATTTTATTCAAGGTGCACTGCATTTTATAAATAGTTTACACATGTTTTATTTTCATATTTTATATTATACATATCCATGATAGGTAAGTATTACGGTGGCCCCCAACGACTAGTTTTTATTTGCTAAATTTTCTTGATGAATAATAATGTGTTTGTGAACAAAATTTATTGATAAGCATTTTACGTAATACAATATCTTCATAAATATCATACATTTAGAAGGGATAACAAGGGTATGTAATATATAGTAAAAAACAATAAATTACATTAACATAATTTCTCAGACAATATTCTTTTTTAACAAAATCTATCGATAAACATTTTATGTAACAAGAGATGGATAATACAAGTATGTAATGTATCCCAAAGTACAATAAATTCATTTAATATAACTACTCAGTATCATATAATAAATTACTTTTTTTGCTCTTTTAATATAGGAAAGGATCTTAAGTACCTAAAGTTTTTTCCCCTTTTAATACAAATATGAGACTCTGCCCCCTATGAGCTACGTTCGCCTGCCCTAAGCCAGACCCCATAGACACTCAAAGCACGCAATTTGTTTCTATTTTAAAAGGTTACTGGATTACGAAAGATTACATTTTGTTATTACGACCATGGTCAAGGTCAAACCGGGGAGGGTGGCCTACCTTTCGGCTTAGGTTAAACTATCCCCGCCCAGCAGGTTTGTTTATCTAATTATACTGAGCATTAGTAAATTATACTTTGTGATATTGAGCAATAATTATGCTATGTAATATTGAAATGCAAGTTCTGAAAATACAAGATTAAAAAAATACAAATTCTGATAATGCAATTTACCAATCCACTACTATGTGATACTAAGCAACAATACTAACATGTACTAATACTGTAAGATGCTGAAGTAATTAATAATAGTGGATAGAAGTAAGTACTAAATGAACAATAATGAATTAATAATAATACGAGAGTAACAAATTATAAATTATGCTAAAAATACTAAATAACACTGTGTGATGCCTTTAAGAATAACTAAATTGTTAAGGTTAGACTTTATGTAGTGTGTAAAGGTCTTTATGCATATTAGAAGTCCACATCATCCTCAACCTCCGCTAAGTCCAATGGAGGCTGCATAAATAAGTATTGATTGCGTTCTAGCAGAAACATACAATGTGTTATTTTTTTGCAGTTTTGGCTGTGTCAGTACGTAGGAAAACCAGGCCACAGATTCCTTCGTGATGGCTGTCTAATGTGATGGTGGGCAGTCAGGGTATATAGTAAGGATATATAGTAAGGAGGTACCTCTTTTCTCATAGGTGCATCTAGGTGACGATGCCTTGCCAAATTTATTGAGATATTGAGGAAACGGGCCATGGTATGTAGCAAAGATGTAGTGGTGCTTATTTTGAAGTTGAAGATCTGTTGATACTGTTGGGAATAAGGCGAAGTAAAGCGACTCGTTGTGCCCAGATTCCAATCCACTTGCCATGATCTTATTAATTCTGATGTTGTTATCTTCTTTAAATGTGATGGTGGAAATGAGTACAATTTCCGTAAGATATCCTGTGACGGTTTCGTTTCATCACGGACCAGTTTATCAGCATGTTCGTTTCCAGCTATGCCAGAATGACCACGTACCCATTTAAATAAAATGTAATTTAATGGTTGTTGCAAGGCTGTGATTATATCACATACGAGTAAGTTGGAGGTGAATATATCTGCTAATGCCTGCAGGCTAGGTAGACTATGAGAATTGATAGTGTAGCTTTGAAAATTATTAGAATTGGCCCAGTCTATTACATCGTGTATTTCTAATAACTCTGCTTGGTAGACACTATTTTCTTGGTGTAAACGAATCTGTCTTGTTCCCTGTAAAACGGAACCTTTATATGCACAGAAAGCGTATGCAGTGTCATCTGATGTTTTTGATCCGTCGGTGAATATATCAAAATCGATTATCCTCTCATTTTCTGTTTGTCACTTAAAATATTCAATGTATGGAGGTATTATGCTTTTAGCTGATTTCGGTTCGTTAATTCATCGGGTTATGTTCACCCACCGGAACTCCAAACCGAAGTACTCATCCGAGAGTGGGTATTTTCTTCAGCTGCAATGAAAGAGGGGGAATTTCCGACAGTACGCAAATAGCTGCAGTTGGAGATTTTTTATAGGAACCCGTGACTGGAGTGAAATGTTGAGAAGCTGGTTTATTTGAGGGACCATATATCTGTTCTGTTAATTCCTGATAGAAGATTTGTTTTGTTTGAGTTGTTGAAAGGGAGTTTGAAATTTAATAGCATTCTTGCTTGAAGAATTTCTTTGCTTTTCTTCAGCTTTCCATATGGTTTTCATTCTCTACTGCAGAATATTAACCATGATTCCCTTTTGACGGCTTGAATCTTTTTCCTGTAGATAGCTCTTTCGCTTTTATATTTACTGTGGTAGTCTTGCGTTGGGTCTTGGATCTTCGACCTGCGTCTCAGAACTCTAACATTGTTATGTTGTTTACGGAGACCATTGGATCACCATATGAGTTTTGGCGTATAAGTACTTTTCCGTTTTTGTGAAGTATTTTTTGCATAGGTCTTGGATTAATTTCAAAACAAGTTCATAGCGGTTATCAAAGTTTTCTGTGGTGTTTATCTGTTTAAATTGAAAATCACATTCTTCTATTTTCTTGAACAATTCTACGTTAAACTTCTGAAAGGAGATGTCCTTCGTTCTGTATCTTCGTTGTGGTATTTTAGGAATGGATGTCGAGAGCGTTAATGTTATTATACGGTGATACTCCATAGACTAAGTCATCGTCAACTGCTAATGTTGAAATTAAAGAAAATAATTGCGGATATGATATAAAGACGTCCGGCCAACACTTTAGATTTGTCGTTTCAAAAGTTGGCGAAAAGTATTGGTCATTTACAATTATAAGATGTTGTGCGCTTATATGATTTAATAAATGCTGACCTCTATCATTGGGCGATTTTCTGTAATAATGTTGTCATTCATTTCATTCTGACTGGACGGTTTTTCGGTACCCAAGGCTGCATCTACCGTTGTCGAGAGAACAGACAACTGTTTTCGTGATTGATGAAGAAACATCAATTATACATTTGAAAACCAACTGGTATAAAATAGACATAAAAAAACGTCGATACCTTGTGTACTTTTACACCGTTTAGAAAAAGAAATCTTTTAGACGCTATAAGAAAATTGTTTATATGACGTAAATAAAACGAAATAATTTAATTATTTAAAATTTTTCTTCCTTTTTTCAATATTTACGTGTAAATATATATTTCAATTGAAAATACTGTGTTTGGAAACGCTATAACTAAAAGTCTTAAATATGACCTAATTTTCATAATTAAATGCTTTGCGCACGTAATGGTTTAATTATTTTAAAGTTATCTTTCTATTTTAAAAATTCACGTTTAACGATTTTTTTAGATTAAAAAATATTAATACAATTTATTATTTGGTCATTTTTTAATTGCAACGGTGGGTAAAAAATAGTATTTCAAACTATGAATTTAATCTTCATTTAGATAATGAAGTTTTAAAAATAATTGAAAAAAAACTAAAAGCATTATACTAATTAAAAAAGTAATTGCACACTGCACACCACTATCTAGTCAAGTCTAAGACTGCAAAAAATAGTTAAATTGCTATGCATAATTTTTGATACTATGAAACGTTTTTAACTGAACTATTTTCACCGATTTTAACATTACATAGTTCTTAAAATAATTATTCGAATTAAAAACTGTCTATTTCACTGTGTTTATCAATCATTTCTCTCTAAAACTACCACTTTTTATTGTTTTTATGCAATTTTTTTATTATTATGAGCTGAGAAAGTGAAAAGGTTACGATACATTTAATTACAGCAGTGACGGCGGCTACAGCAGATAAAAAATTACCTTCCAAAATTTTAATTTCTTTGATATTTGTGCATATTTTAGCGGATAACAAAGATAATTTTGAACATTAAATTTCGATTCAAAAATTTATTGAGATAAGTACCCATTAAAATTGTAGATATTGGTAATTTTATAAATTCGAGAAAAAGTTTGTAATCTAATTTATATAACAATTTTATTTATTTATTGAACAAGTTATTTTAATACACAAATTTGCTTTCTATATATTATATGTTGTGTAATGCGCGAATTACATTTTATTACAGTCTTGTATTACAGGATTTTTTTCTTTAAAATCAGTTGTACTGCTCAATTTTTGTTAACGGAAACAAATAAATAATTTAAGTTATTTAGTTTTATATCTCTTGGGATCGGTGGTTGACGTGCATGACGGTCGCCCATAGGCGCCAGGCGGCGCAGCGCAGTTTTGTCCCGATCTTTAAAAGACTTTCCTCTATTGCGGAAACTACAAATTTGCATAAGTTGTCCGTTATATTAATCTCTGACACTTCAATTTTGCACAGTCTGAAAATTGTCTAATTATTTTATTACAGATTGCCTACTCGATATAAGATACGTTTAATTATAGTGAAGTTCGTGACTAAAAGTACAGTTGAATATCCCTTAATAAAACAGTTAAATATCCAAAATAATAATTAACGATGATATAATTTTAGTATCAAACGAATATTGCTCATATTAGTCGTATATTATAACACAATAATGCGCAAATATTATAGTCATCAGAGCTACTTCCAATAAAATACCACAACATGTTAGACATTGGCTTTAAATTCAAAATTTACAATGAAATGTTCCCCTTATAAAAAATATTGGATTTAAATCAGAGATATTTGCAATGAATTTTCAATGTTTCAGAAATACTGGCAATGAAATGACAAAATATTTCTTACCAAAATTGATGCAACATTGGCAAAATGTATATATCCAGGTCTTCAAGAAAATGTAGCCAGTATTAGCTAAAACAATAATTGTTTTAAAATTAGCCATTTACGTTAAATATTCATAGAACAATTTCTGATCAGCTTCAATAGTCATTTATTCCAGAAATATCTTATCATTTAAAAGCAAGCAAAAATTAATATAATTTAAAATCGTCAAAAGTAAATTTAAAATTTAGATTTTTATCAAAGAGGCTTAATTGAAAATGCAAAATACATTATTTCATAAAGAAAATGATGACAAATTCAAGACATCCTGTAATGTCTATATACTGTCGTTTAAGACGTTAAAAAGGTTATTTTTGAACGCTAACTGTAATGAATTTCATATATCGTAGTTACCAGAAATATTGATGGAAAACAAATCAAACGCAAACTTATACCATTTAAACTCTTTAAATGTAAATTTTAATTTTAATCAGATTATCGAATAATAGGCTATAAGTTCCCAGTGTAATATTACGCCTCATGTTAACAAATCCCTAAACAGTCATTGTTATTTTCCTACAGTTCTCCAGAAATCTCAGGTAAGAAGAATCCAGACTACCACTTCCTACACGTAATTTCCTTGACTCATATTTAACTAAAAGGGATGCTGCATGAATGTGTGATGCGGATTCGACTCTGGCTATGAAATTAATGAAACTAAAGCAGCAAGGAAAAACAATAATATAATAATGCATATAATCTTCAACCTGATCTTTAAAAATAAGTGTTAGTCCATAATAGATCAAACATGAGTTATATAGAAGCTGGATAAAAATCGGAAAACCAACTTTAGAATCAAAATTCTCTGCAATTGATATTATTTTGCAATAAATATCAGTCAATCGGTTATAAACAACTTTAGGTGTAGTTTTTAACATATAACGAAAAGAATGGATTATCGATGAAATATCATTACAAATGAATGCATATAAAATGTCAAAAATACATAAAGGCGCAAAAAGAAATAATACAAAGCATAAAGGATATATCAAAGAATAACAGTACAAGATATAAACATTTTCACTAGTGTACCCAAACATGTATTCTTTTAATGAGTTATTGTTGTTAATTGACATTCTTAATTATATAAAACTAAGAGTGATTACGCCTATTTTTAAAGTTCCCCATACTATTATCCAGCATGGCATAGAGTGCTTATTACCAACATAATATGAAATAAGTGAAATACGTTTTATGATTTTCTTATACTCATAATAATTGGCCATAGTAATGCAATGGCCATAGTAAATGCAGAAAGAACTATACGTTATGCATATAAATGTATATACTAAGCCACTTTTTGTATTTTTCGAGTCCGAATATAAAATAGCAGAAATGCATAAAAGTAATTGAAAAACATGAATTATTGCGTTAAATAACATATTTAAAATTTTCAGTAAAATAAGCAGTATATTTCTGTTACCAGCACGTTGCTTAGGACATTTGAACAATCCACTTACGTAAAAAAGACAAAAGATAAATTTATAGGTATTTCTGATTTTTAATGAAGAAGATAAATTGTTTATTTCCATGTTTACTGTCATTGAAACTATTTCAAACTATGCTTTGAAAAACTTTATAATTGAAATAAATCTGTATAATATTTTTCTGGTGAGTGAGCTTGTTCTGTATTTGAGTCTTAAATTTCCGTTATGAAATCATTCAATAATCATGTAATTTTTTACTTCTTTGCTTTTATGAATTTCATTGCGTATGAATTTGTTTCAGCTTGAAATGTAATTAGAACATAAACTGTATTTAAACTTCACTTAGCAAACTCTTTCTTGAAAATATTCAAGAAATGTTAATTTTGAAATGTGAATCCACTTTCATAATGCATTTAAAGCTTCATATATAATAAATTTTACAATTTTAAATTGGCACAAACAGTCCTTTAAATGTAAGTGATTATAATAAATAATGTCCTTCTGTCATGAAGAGTTAATAAGGATAAAAATTTGACCTGGTGAGCATTTTCTATCAAAAACTGAAATGTATCATTTTAAACATATTTTGCAAAATCAATCTCAACTATTTTTTGTACTATTATGTTTTTAGGTATCAAGAACATGATTTAAATTATTTTGTAATTAATAAAAAAATAGAAAATGAAATAAACTCAAATCATCCACTCTCTTGCCAATTAATTCAAAATCAAATCCCTTTTTGTCTATGAAAAGTGAATGAGTGAATTTTAAAATTCGTTAATTATTTCAGGCGTTCTTTGCATTATGCCGGAAAAACAATCGTTTAAGATAGAACGTTTGTAATTGATAATATCTGATACAAATAATATAATAACCAGGATACATCTGATATTCATTTTTAGTTTTTCTTAATTTTTCTTTAAATTCGATTTTTTATAGGTTTCGTTTTCACCATTTGTACAATAAATTACTTAAGAGGAATTAAATTCAACCGATGTTCGTTTTTATATAATTCACTACGTTTTCTTTTAAATAAAGATGACTTTGAAGAATCAGTATATTTCACATATATTTGTTATCATCTTCATTACAGATTTTTCAAATATTTCAAATTTAGGTAATTTTTTCAAAATTAATTATAAATTGGTAATAAAAATATTAATTATATTATAATTATTTTCTCGTATATTACTATTTTTATATTTGTATATATTCAATGCTATTTGTTATTTATATAGTATGTTTATAGTCATTATATGTTTATTTATAAATTATATCACCTATCTGTTACTACTCTTGTGTAATCAATTTAAACAGCTTAATGTATACAATTTAATATACACAATATGAACTCAGATCTAAACATTTTACATCTGTTAATACTCTTGCAAAATGAATTTAACTGTTTAATATAATATACAAAATATTAACTCAGACCTACGCTTTTGTATAATGTTTTTTTTTTTTTTTTTTTTTTTTTTTTTTTTTTTAACGCAAATGTCAGAGAAAACCTACCGTGGTTTAACAAAATACTTTCCGAGGAAGTAACTTTTATTTCTCTCAGCAAAAGAAAAATTATTCCTAGAAAGAGTCATTAATTCTTTCAGACCTGCATTTTTGTAATAAAAAAACAGACAAGTTGAAGAACCAAAACACTCTTAAAAACACTTATTATTGTTTTATGTAAATTTAATGTATTATTAATAACAGACGATATATGGAAACACAACAATTGATAAAAATTTTGAATGAAAATTTGGACATGAACTTTTTGTTTCAAATCAGACTATGAGCATTATTGATAATTACAGAAACATTATTATTTTTATTTTCTCACGTGCTGCGTTGATACAATACAAAATTATACCAATAATAAATTTGGTACTATTAGCTACAACAATTTTCTTTTTCATTGAACATGTTTCTTTCTTCACTACTACAGATCGCAGAAGTGCTTGATATAACAAATGCAATACTGAACAGGTCAGAATAGTGGTAAATGTTTGAACTAATTTTTAAGGATATATTTTGTTATTTTATTAAAATGAACACTAGGAGTTGAAGGATTAAAATAAAATAACACAAAAAATCAGTCGCAGTTTTTCCGTTATGCTTTCAAAATTTAAAATGATTCATTCTTCTTATGAACGGTCATAACATTTCGCATTTTTCTTCCGGCGTAAACCTCTTACCCCTATGTAAAACTACCCTTTTCACAAAGTTCACTACAATATAAAAACCGCAATTATTTGAAAAAACCGAGTTGCCTACTGAACTTTTATAAAATGTAACAATGAATACTGCTGTTGACTTATACATGACAATGAAGCTTCATCCAAATATTTTGTAGAAAGTAAATTCATTTCGCTTTCAGTTCCTTAAAAATCAATTAAGTAAATTTTCCTTTATTTTTTTCCCGTAATATTTGATGTATTGTAATATCAAAATGCATGAGATGACGTTTTAGTAAAACTAAAATATTCATAAATGACGTAAAACACACCCACAGAAAAACACGACACCGTAAAATAAATTTATATTAATTTACATAAGTAAACTATATTTTGATGGATTTGAAATGGTGAGATACATTTTGATAAAACTAAAATTTTCATAAATGCCGTAAGAAGTATTGAAAAAGAATATTGCATTGTATTGCAAAGTGTAATACTGCCAGTTTATATGGATCAATCCACTTCTTAATGGTTTATAAATCATCAAAAGTAGATATTTTGTATCTATCAGTAATATTTCTTAATATACTAGGATAATCATTTAAAAGTTAACTGTTTTTTGTGATTTTACTGCATGGTTTTAATTAAACGTGAATCAATATGATAATCAATGATTGAGTAAAATTTAAGCATTTGGAATTTCGTTTTAATTTCAATTATCGGTATCTTTATAAATATCTAATGCTCTTGTAAAAAAATATATATATATTTCATGTAAAATATATGGAAAATGATGTTTTCAAGCACTTGGCTTTCATGAGTTTCTAAAAACAGAAACTCAGCACAGTTTCTTCGTGGTAAATGCCTTTAAATTCCATTAATAATAATTATATTACCAACTTCAAAGCAATTAAGTATTACAAGTCGGAATTAAATTATTTGGCTTTATTTAATTGACTACCAGGCTATATAAAAATTGAGTTTAAAAATTTTATAAGAACTTAATCACATTAGACAATGGAGTATTACAGAAATTAAAACATAAACATCACATAACTTTTAAAATATCTGAATTTGTATAAAAATATGGAAAACTTTTGCATGAAATTAATTAAAGTTTAGTTGACGTCCATTTGAAAATGTTTTTTAGTATTTTCTGTTAAATGCAATTTTAAGTTAAGTACAATTAAACTGTAAACATGAAAATATGCAACGTTTCGAATGATGTCAGAATATGTTTATCAAATCATGACAGCAAGCAGTTATAAAAGCAACGTGTAGTGTAGACTGAAATTAAGAAAGAAGAAAATAATTTGAGAAATAATAAAAATGTAAATAAACCTCAGTGTCGCGTTAAAAGAAAGTAAAAGTTCCTACTGATGATGAAAAGTTACTTCTTTGTTATACCAACTCTTACAATTACCATTGCGCCAAGGTTGCAGTCAATTTCGACAAGCTCGTGAGACTTGAACGTGTAATAGAGACATATGAATGAATGTGAACAATGTATGAAAAATGTGAACGTCATGTATTTTAAATTGGAACAACTGTCACGGACGCACCGGGGTTGGCGCGATTTTTGTTTTGCGCCAAATATGTTTAAGAATCTCCGCATTAGCGAACATATTGCAACTGCTAAGCAAACGGGCATGAAGCATAAACGCTTAAGTGGGTTAAGCGGTTTTTGTCAAGAAATATGAAATACATAACAACAAAAAATATGGGAAATGCTACCACGATCGCAAAAATTATTGATTTGTCTATTAGATTTTTCCGGTTTGGCGAAGGATTAAGGAAAAAAATAAATTATGAATAAAAATAATTTGTTACAATGCTTAACATACATTTAAGGGCGACCAAACTGGTCGCCAGTGGCGGCTAGTTTTATAAGAAAAGTGTTAATATGAGTTTCTTAAAAAAAAAAAAGAAAAAAAAGAAAAAAAAAAGAAGAAAAAGAAGAAAATAGTGCAAACTTTGTTATAATAGAGTCTCATAAATAAATATGTAAAATTTTATTATTCGCACCATTTTGATCCCCTTACCAAGTGCGCAACAAGTCTATGGAAATACACTGATTCTCTGTCTCTGAAAAAAAATCCGACAAACCAAATATGCTGGAAAGGAAAACTCGACCTGATGAATATTTTTTATCATAAATATGTAATCTGTCAGCATGCTGTTTTACTCTAAATAAATACCCCGCTACACCTTGAAAATACTCATACTACCATAGCTTTCACCATAGCTGTAGCAGAAAAAAAATATCAGAACTGTTTTAAGACCAGTTTTACTGCATTTTAAAAGTGTGATACATTTTTAATTATATGGTCTAAATTTATTTTAATCAATTATTGGGATAATTATTAAATTAATACAGCAAAATATGTTAATCCGGAATCACTAGGGAGCGGGAAATTTTTCAGTTATAGACATGTTTCTACCTTAGCTGGTACCTTGTCTTTTATAATTGCAATTTATTCGTTGTAATCTCGAAAATTGTCCATTATAAACAGATTTCTTTTTGGCGGTTTTTACTATATATGTACCGTATTCTACTTTTGAACTATAAGCACGCATCCACATAAATACTAAAGAAGCTTTTCATTCATAAATATTTATAAACTGTGAATATTTCATAAAGCTAGATAAACACTGAAATATGAAGAAAAGGGTGTTCCTTATAGACTCCGGCAATGACTGAGTTATACTGAACCCAAAAACGAAAATTTTATTTTAAGTCAACCCAAAACTCGACCCGGATCCGACAAAAGAAATTATCGACCCAAAAGCGACTCAAACTGAAAATACTCATATCGGGACCCGAAATGTATGAAATGTAATCCGTGATTATATTATAATTTCCTAAATTAAGGAACATTTGTCTTTTTTTATACTGTAGTTCTCAAAAAGGTAAGTTATTTTTTCAATAATAATTGTTTGAATCACAATACTAATAATAATACGTATAATAACCTATTACTTTAAATCAAAAACACATTTACACTTTCCGTTATCGAAATTCGGTTTAAAAAAATTACTTAAGACACAAATAACCGCAAGAAAAGAGTAACAAAATCTAACTGCAAATGTTTTTTTCTAAATAGTTGCGGTTATAAACTTTTAACTTTATCCCCAGACATTATGTATTTTCAAAAGACTGCAAAGTGCACTTTTGGTAAACGATATAAATGGCTGGAAATGTTCGAAGTCCAATATTGTACTTTTTTGGAGACAGTACAAGTAAAAATCACTTTGTAGAATTTTCTGAATCGCGTTCTTTAAATATTAAACTACACAACAGACACTATGTACAGTATGAAAATTAAATTAACATTTTTGTTAGAAAATCACGTTAAGTTTCAATCCTGCATCAATTGTTAATAAATAAAATTTAATTACAAGGGATAATTCTATATTTTATTTCAAAAGTATATAGTAGCATTTTTTATATATTTTATATTTAATAAAAAGGAAGAACATGGTATCACGAATCCAAATGAAGATAATGATTTGAAATGGATATATCACTGGTATTACGTGTTTAATGAAAGTGCAGCTCTTATAACATATAACTCAGAAAATATTTCATAATGAAAATCAATAATTATGTTGTTTTTTTACACTAATGAGATATCGTTTTCTTTTACTTTTAAAATACAATTGATTTTAAAAAAGAAAAAAAAAAGTTTACTACTAAACTAGAAATTTATGTCGTCCTATATATATTTATATTATATATGTTTAATGTAAAGCAGAAATAACAAAGAGTTTTTCGATATTAAGAAAATTAATGTTGTAAATACATTTTTAGAATCAATGGTGTTATATCTTATATAGAAGATCTGAAATTATTAAACTAAACACTCTATTGAATTGTAATGCAATTTAAAATTATAGATTATAAGATCAAATTCGAAGATGAGACAAAAAAAAGTTTCTGATATATTTCTTGTAAATGCTAAAATATGTAAACTAAAAACATAATATACAGTGAAAAAACTTTTATTAGATTGTTAACATGTTTCGGCTCGCTTCGAGTCATTATCAAAAACAAATGAGAATATTCTAATATTGCACGGTCTTTAAAGTTATTATTTGAAATGGCATCATTTAATTTTGATGTACTTTATTTAATTATGCGCATTTTATTATTTTTGCTTAGTTGTTTATTTCCATACTTGTATATTAGAAATATATAACTTTTAAAAAGTACCTGAAAATTAATTGATAACATTTCAAATAATAACTTCAAAGACCGTGCAATTATAGAATATTCTCATTTGTTTTTGATAGTGGCTTGGAGTGAACCGAAACATGTCAACAAACTAACAAAAGTTATTTTACTCTATATTTTTTTTAGCTTACACATTTTAGCATTTAAAAGAAATATATTATTAAAAGGTTTTATAATTTATTATAAAATTTCTGATGTTAGACTCATCGTGAAAATTAAAATATCTATCGGCTGTACATTTTTTACCAATTCAATTTTTTAATAGAACATTTTTTTGTAAACAAATAAAAGTGGGATAAAATTCTCTGAAACCTAAATGTGTGAATACAGTTCTGTGAACCCTATGTTATTAAAATTTCAAAATGTTAAACTACTAAAATAGTTATTCATATACATTTAAGCATCACATTATTTCGTTACGTATTGATATATATTTTGTTGTTGTTAAAAATTGATTTGAAAAAGGAAATTTTTCAAAACACTCAAAATAAAAAAAATGAAGATTTTTATCGAGGAAATTTTCTAGTTACAGACGAAAAATGTGTTTTCCTTTATGACTCAATACAAGGCATCATGTATTTGTAAAAAATAAATAAATAAAGTTTATCTTAGATAAAAACAATATTTCTAAAAAATAAATTAATAGGATGAGGAACCACATTAAGTAGTAAGTTGTAAATTCAAAATTAATTTTCCGCTTCGTAAAGTTTTTATAATTAAACCGTTAGACGTTTTTCTTACTATAAGTGCACTGAAAAAAAATTGTAGAGAAATTTATTGTCCGTACATTTTTAACGTGTCTTCATTTTCTTGGAAAAATAATTGCCATTAAGGGCAAGAATATCTTGTTTTTGAACTTATTCTTTTGTTATTTAGTACTATTTTATTGAGTTCAAACATCTGAATTCACTAGTATAAATATTGACATAAAAATATTTGAAATCTATATCTATAAATTCTTTACAAAGAGTTATATTTGATTCAATATTAAATGCTTTTAAGCAAGAAAATCTCACATTTTATCTGTTTAATATTTTTAGAATTCTTACAAATATATGTACTGCATCGAACATTCAAACAAATAATATTTCAGAAATTGCACATGTTTGTATGTGGTTAATAGAAGAGGTTTTTCTATTAAAACATAATAATGCCAGAAGTTATATTCTTTAAATATTCTCTTTACTGTGAAATATGATAGCCGTAAAAAAATTATGAAAATTTAATTACAAAATAATATTTCAAGCTTCTTACATATTTTGTTTATCATGAAATAGAAGAAATACCTTTTTGAGCATATTAGTAATTTTAAACAAGTACATAAATGTTATCTATATTTTTAGAGATTTCATATGATTATGTTTTTCTTATTGTGTACAAAGACAGACATGGAAACGTGTAGTTTGATGCAAAATAGTAGCTTCACTGCGTAAGAGGAACTTCTCAGTCTAGGAGGGCAAGTCTGTAAAGCATAGATGTGCCTCCCGATAACTTTATTAAAGTTATTTATCAAAAATACAAATTCAGCTGAAACTGAACCCACCGGCAAGCGCGACAAGGGGCGGGGTGAAAGTGCAATGACCTTGGGTCACAGAGAAAAAAGATAGAGACTTATACATACTAATCCAAGTGGCCGACCTTTCCAGGTCAGTGACCTCCACGTGACAAGGGGCAGGGGATAGGCAGAAAATGATGCAGATTCAAATAACAAATCTCATCCACTGGAGCACATAGCCCCAACGCGACAGGCAACGGAAGGGAAAAGTTGTGGTATTTGAGCTATACAACCAGAAAACAACAATTCCTACATAAGCTTGTTCCAAAAACAGTCCTAGACGAGTGGAGCAGAGAAATAAAATAAAATAAAATAAAAATACGCTAGAGTAGTGTTCCCACGAGAGCTACTTGAGAAGTTGTTTAATGGCGACTGCAGACATTCCACTGGATCTCAAGAGGTAAGAATTGAGCCATTAAAAAGTAATAGATTTCTGCTAGTTGATGGAGTAGATTGGAGCGGGAAAGAATATTATGGAGCCAAGAAGGAGGGGATAAGGTCGGCTTTTTAAGACGCTAAGCAGCAGTTAGTGAACAATTGAAATAATAGTGCCCCTTTGATCCCAGGGCTTCACACTCACAATTATGGGTTGAAAAACGATGGAAGTGTTTTAGATATGTCCTAAAAGGACCGTGACCTGAAAGGAATGCTGTTGTGTGTGGTGAAATATTCAGTAGTGTTATAGACAGTTTAGGGATCAAGAGTAGCTAATTGCTATGATTTGAAATCAGAAAACCGTCGGTTCATTGTAAATGCCCCCAATTTATAAGAAAGAACCACTATTGTACATTTCTCGCGGAAGAATAAAAATGCTATATAATTCTGGTATTGATAATATAGTGCTAAATCATTTCGATATACAATTCATCTCAAATAAATTTAAATGCTGCCATATTTTGTGCCAACGTAACATATTTCCAAAGTTTTTGATGAACTATGATAAGGTTAAGGATCGCATTAGTCATTATTACTTTTGTTTGTGGAAATAAGAACTGTTATATCTGATGTGTTTATAGAAAGTTTTCTGTGTAAGTTATGTATTATGCTACACGGTACATGGATGTTATAGATATAAATGTGAACAGACAAAACAGATGTTCGAATAAATGTATAATAGACATAAAAAAGGTGTAAATTAGTTGTAATATAAGTGTATGTAAGATGTACAGTTGTGTACATAAAAGCACTACATCATATTATTTTAACACCCAACTGTCGTTGAGAGATGCAAAAGATTCCATTCGAGAAGAAAACCGTTTCTGTTTTCCAACTATCAATGCTATTTTTTTAAATAGAGGTCGACTACTTAATAATAGTTGTGCCAACTTTCATTTTTCAAATGATAACACCCACTTTTGATACCAGGTTTGAGTTATTTTGGTCAAAGAAGCCCAGCGAATGTATAGTTTGAGTATTTTTTTGTAAAATCTCCATAAAGGTATAAAATAACACATGTTAGGCGCTGGTACATAAATTTCAAAAGATAAAATTAACATTTTAAGAGAAAAAGTACTGGGAACATTCAATTAGTTACTAGAAGAATTATAAAGAAATTACAAATGCAAAATAAACTGGCTCTAAATACAAAAAAATTCTACAATTTTTCCGGTGGCTTTCTAAGATTTTTGTTTGTTTTATGGTATCAAAGGAAGGTCCTCTTAGATCGTTGAAATGTTAAATTTTTCTATATCTTGAACACTATGGATAGACTATAGTTGTAAAAGCACATGGCCATTTTTAGAATGACACTCATTTTTTATGTAACAGTCAAGGTTGGTCATAATTAATATTTTTATTTTGAATTTATTAATAATTTTCACTTAAAAATATGTTGATCTATACTAATAAAAAAAGTTTCGCTCTGTGTGTGTGTGCCTCTTTGTGTTTGTCTGTCTGTTTGTTTAATTGCTTGTTTGTCTGCGATGGCTAGGAAAATCTAGCGCATCCAGTAGCCTGAAAATTTCATTTTAGGTAGTCCAAGCCCTCTCCTGTTGCACCTGAGACTCAGAATATTAATATTTTAAATATTTTGTGAATTATTAATTAAAATCCACAAAAGACTCTTATCAAAAATACGCTTTTTTTTCTTCGGTTGGTTAGTTGTATAGAGTCTTCACAGAAGTAATTAAATAAACCAGAGTAGCGATGCATATATAAGGACTTCTAATGAAATAGTGTTAGTATGGATCGCAGTTACCGGCGTGCAGCCATTCTGATATAGCGCCACCTGCACACGAAAAATTACACAGATACACTTTTACACATAATAATTAGCTCTATTTATGATTTTTTTTTTTTTTTTTTTTTTTTTTTTTTTTTTTTTTACATGACATATATTATTATGATAGAGATTATTAATACCGAAAACTTTATTTAACAGAATATTTGTTATATATGTGGGGATGGAGAGGGGTAAGGGTAAACATCTTTTTATTAAATATAGCATTATTTTACTTAACTGCGCGCCACTTGGCAACGGCTTTTTCCTTACTTGACCCCCCTTATTATTAAATCCAAATCTACTGCTCTGATTTAAATAGAACTAATTACATTTGACAGTTTTAACATTTTTCGCTTCACCCGTAGCGTGTGATTGCTGTTTTATATAGGGAATGCCGCTATTTTATATCTGCTAATAATGTTCCGAACTTCTCCAAACCAGTTAGTTTGTTACTAAATTATCGTAAAAATCAGCATTCATAGCTTCAAGGTATATTTGTAGAAAACAGTTGTCACTATTTCCGAATAATAGTCTAAGCCAAATTTCAAATTAAGTTCCTAGCTTAACCAAACGAATGAATTTTTTAAGATGTATAGTGGTCCTCCTAATTAGTCATTTGCTGAAGGGCACTTGAACATCCCCTCCCCCCGGCCCTTCATTCAAGGTTTCTTCTCTATATGGCACGTTTCCATATCTCAGCAACTATCTTTCCGATTTCAACGCAAATGATTTCAAACATTATAATTAACTTAATAGTCACCCTCTATAGTATTAAATTAAATTTATGAGTAGCGGTAACCACTATTTCCGAATAATAGTTGAAGCCAAATTTATAATTAAGTTCCTAGCTTAACCAAACGGACGAATTTTTAAAGATGCATAGTGGTCCTCATAATTAGTCATTTCCAGAAGAGCACTTGAACATCCCCTCACCCCTCCCCGGGCCCCTCCTTTAATGTTTTTTCTAACTATTCCTCGTTTACGAAAATCAGCAACTATCTTTCCGAATTCAACGCAACTGATTCCAAACATTATATTTAACTTAATAGTCACCCTCTATAGCATTAAAGTAAATTTATGAGTAGCAGTTACCACTTTTTCCGAATAATTGTTTAAGCCAAATTTGTAATTAAGTTCCTAGCTTAACCGAACGAACGAATTTTTACAGATGCATAGTGGTCCTCTTTATTAGTCATTTTCTGAAGGACACTTGAACATCCCCTCTCCCTCGGTACCTCGCTCAAGGTTATTTTCTCTAACTGTGCCTTATTTCAATAACCCGGCTAATAATATTCCCATCTTCTCCAAACAAGCTCGATTTTGTAGCACGCCTACCATATAGTGCCGTAGGCAGGGGGGACCTGTCTCAGAGGTTTGTTTAGAACAGAATGCTTCACTGCCGGTGGAAGGGGGAAATAAAAGATTTTCCGGAGCGCGAAAGCATGCCCGATATACGGTCGGTTGCAAGTGTCTCCGAAGCCATTGGAGACCTTGCCCAAAGTTTCGTTTTCTTAAGAGATTTATTACACGGACTCGGGCAACGCCGGGTGAGTCAACTAGTGTATTTAATAAAACAAATTTTGTATAAAGAAATGTATTACTATTACATAGATATATCATCCTCTGAAAATTCTTTAAATAATAAGAATCGCGATTTTCCATAGTATTTCTTAGAGTTGTAAAGAATTAAAAATATATATAAATTAAATGTAATATTCCATTCTATCATTTTCATATGCGACAGAAGTTTAGACCGAAAGTAAGGAAATTTTCATTATTTGTTCAAGAGATTGTTTACTAATATTTTCTCGTTTTACGTTAGAATATGTTTACTTCCATACAGCTAGAACATGTTTACTTGCATTGCATATAAAAATATGAAAAGTGGTAGTTTTAAAAGTGGTAATTTTTCTATAAAGACGCTGGAGCAGACAGTTTTTAAATAGAATAATTATTTTAGGAGCTATTTAATATTAAATTCGGTCAAAACAGTTCTCTTAAAAAGTTTTATAGGAACAAACATTATGAATAGGAATTTAAAATTTTTTTGAGAGGATATAGTTGATAAGACTTCGGTGTGCAGTGTGTAATTATTTCTTTTTAATTTGACTAATCCCTTGAAGTATTGTTTTAATTTTTTATTTAAATTTCATTATTTTAATTGAGATATGTATATCATATTTCGAAAACGCCAACTATATAAATCGTTGCCAATTTGTAAAGTAGCGCACATAATAATATCCCATTTCAATTAAAAAAAAATGATTTACACATTACTTTTAAAAACAGAAATAAAATTTTAAAATAATAATTAAATGATCACGTGTTAAAAACAGTGAATAGAGAAAATTAAGCCATAAAAATGTACTTGTGCGGGAATGGTAAAAAGATAAATAAGGCTTGAAAATAATAATTAAATTATTACGCGTTCAAAGCATTAAATGGGGGACATTTGCGTCATATTTAAAATGCTCAAAGAACAATATTTCCGAACAGTTTCAATTTAAAAATATATTTACACGAAAGATTCATTTATTTCGACGGAATCTTTTACCCATTGTTACGAATTTAAAACAGCGCAAATAATAATATTTCCCTTCAATTAAAAAATATTTTTTTCGTTTAATAATAGGAAGGAAACTTTGGTGGAAATTACGTCATATTAAAACGATACATTTAAAACGTCTTACTGAAAACAATTTTTTTATATAATATATCTTCGTTATAAAATTTCCTTATGCAGCGACATTGTTTACTTAGCCATTTTACACACGTACATTTTCAAAATGTTTAATTGGTCTTATTTAATAAATCACGAAAACAAAATTTAGCTGTTTCGACAGCAGTTGATTTGGCTTTAAAATCCCTCTGTGAGAAAAAAGTTAATGGAAACCCGATTACAGGAGATCGCCAATGGTCGTTTATTTATAATTCAGTTTTCCGTAATTGTTTTAGGGCTGATAAAATTAGCGTGTTTTTAGAGCTTGGGGTGTCCGAACGGGGTTTGACGAGCGTAGCTTGTAGGGGACCACCTAGATTAATAAAAAAACATTTGTATAAAAGCAATTTATTACTATTACGCCGATATACCGTAATCTGAAAGTTCTTAAATGGAAGAACCTCGATTTTCCATAGTATTTTTTAGAGTTGTAAAAAATAATAAAATAAATATAAACTGAATGCAATAGTCCATTAAATCATTTTCTCCGTTATGATATTGTTAAAACGATCTTTACTGTACAATGATAATAAATTTCAATTTCGAAAATAATTATTCAATATTTGAATGAATATTCAATATATTTATTTCGTTATATATTTTTTAAAAAATTTTAGACGACATATGTATTTAATAAAAAATATGTTTGTAAGAAGGTAATTTTTTATTACTACACAGTCATATCATTCTCTGAAAGTTCTTTAAATATTAAGGACAGTGATTCTGCATAATATCTCACTGACCTGTAAAAAATTAAAAATAATTATAAGTGAAATTCCAGTACATTTTTTTTCTGTTATGAAATTGTTAAAACGATGTTTAATATTCAATAAGAATAAATTCCAATTTCTAAAATAATTTTGCACTATATAAATGAATATTTATTATATGAATCATACGGCGCCATTTTTCCCTATATAATAAGTAACAGTATAAAACAATAATAAAATGTTTTATATTTCATAAATTTTCGTCAGTAAAAAGAAAACTTACGAATACAAGAAATAATTATGAAGAAATCATATACTTCCTAAACAAAAAAAATATCCTAGCACCTGACACTATGATTATTATTTGTAATTTACACTTTGCATCCCTCATTTAAAAGAGAATTCCAACCATTCACAAGATTGTTTGGTGAGCGAAGATGCAGAAAAAAAAAAGTTTTCCTCAACTTGGGAAGAAGGGAGAGGGGGGGGGGGTTGTGTTTGAGGAGTTCATTAAGAATGCAAAGAAATGATTTGTATTAACGGTGCATTGTTAGATTTTGATGATTAGATGGGAGAGAAAAAGAGATGCATGCGTCCAATTGAACATAAATAATATTTTTTTCTTTCAGTCAAATGCACCCGCAGCAAATGTGTTAAGATTTTAACAGTTTCAATTTTGTAATATAGGACTTACTCTTGTCATAATTAGAGAAATATTGTGTCGAATAAAGAAACACACTGTCAAAAAATATTATATAATTTTTTTAATAAATGCATGAGTCCAATTTAACATAGATAACGTTTTTTCTTTCCGTCAAATGCACTCGCAGCAAACGTGTAAAGATTTTAACAGTTCCACTTCTGTGATATAGGATTTACCCTTTTCATTATTAGTGAAATATTGTGTCGAATAAAGAAACACACTGTCAAAAAATAATAAATAAACTTTTTAATACATACATGCGTCCAATTTAACGGAAATAACGATTTTTTCTTTCAGTCCAATGCACCCGCAGCAAATGTGTAAACATTTTAACAGTTACACTTTTGTTGTATAGAATTTACTCTTTTCATTATTAGAGAAATATTGTGTCGAATAAAGAAACACACTGTCAAAAAATAATATATAATTTTTTTAATACAAGCATGCGTCCAATTTAACATAGATAATGTTTTTTCTTTCAGTCAAATGCACCCGCAGCAAATGTATAAAGACTGTAACAGTTCCACTTTTGTGATATAGAATTTAATCTTTTCATAATTAGTGAAATATTGTGTCGAATAAAGAAACACACTGTCAAAAAATAATAAATAAACTTTTTAATACATACATGCGTCCAATTTAACGGGAATAACGATTTTTTCTTTCAGTCCAATGCACCAGCAGCAAATGTGTAAACATTTTAACAGTTACACTTTTGTTGTATAGAATTTACTCTTTTCATTATTAGAGAAATATTGTGTCGAATAAAGAAACACACTGTCAAAAAATAATATATAATTTTTTTAATACAAGCATGCGTCCAATTTAACATAGATAATGTTTTTTCTTTCAGTCAAATGCACCCGCAGCAAATGTATAAAGACTGTAACAGTTCCACTTTTGTGATATAGAATTTAATCTTTTCATAATTAGTGAAATATTGTGTCGAATAAAGAAAAACACTGTCAAAAAATAATAAATAAACTTTTTAATACATACATGCGTCCAATTTAACGGGAATAACGATTTTTTCTTTCAGTCCAATGCACCCGCAGCAAATGTGTAAACATTTTAACAGTTACACTTTTGTTGTATAGAATTTACTCTTTTCATTATTAGAGAAATATTGTGTCGAATAAAGAAACACACTGTCAAAAAATAATATATAATTTTTTTAATACAAGCATGCGTCCAATTTAACATAGATAATGTTTTTTCTTTCAGTCAAATGCACCCGCAGCAAATGTATAAAGACTGTAACAGTTCCACTTTTGTGATATAGAATTTAATCTTTTCATAATTAGTGAAATATTGTGTCGAATAAAGAAACACACTGTCAAAAAATAATAAATAAACTTTTTAATACATACATGCGTCCAATTTAACGGGAATAACGATTTTTTCTTTCAGTCCAATGCACCCGCAGCAAATGTGTAAACATTTTAACAGTTACACTTTTGTTGTATAGAATTTACTCTTTTCATTATTAGAGAAATATTGTGTCGAATAAAGAAACACACTGTCAAAAAATAATATATAATTTTTTTAATACAAGCATGCGTCCAATTTAACATAGATAATGTTTTTTCTTTCAGTCAAATGCACCCGCAGCAAATGTATAAAGACTGTAACAGTTCCACTTTTGTGATATAGAATTTAATCTTTTCATAATTAGTGAAATATTGTGTCGAATAAAGAAACACACTGTCAAAAAATAATAAATAAACTTTTTAATACATACATGCGTCCAATTTAACGGAAATAACGATTTTTTCTTTCAGTCCAATGCACCCGCAGCAAATGTGTAAACATTTTAACAGTTACACTTTTGTTGTATAGAATTTACTCTTTTCATTATTAGAGAAATATTGTGTCGAATAAAGAAACACACTGTCAAAAAATAATATATAATTTTTTTAATACAAGCATGCGTCCAATTTAACATAGATAATGTTTTTTCTTTCAGTCAAATGCACCCGCAGCAAATGTATAAAGACTGTAACAGTTCCACTTTTGTGATATAGAATTTAATCTTTTCATAATTAGTGAAATATTGTGTCGAATAAAGAAACACACTGTCAAAAAATAATAAATAAACTTTTTAATACATACATGCGTCCAATTTAACGGAAATAACGATTCTTTCTTTCAGTCCAATGCACCCGCAGCAAATGTGTAAACATTTTAACAGTTACACTTTTGTTGTATAGAATTTACTCTTTTCATTATTAGAGAAATATTGTGTCGAATAAAGAAACACACTGTCAAAAAATAATATATAATTTTTTTAATACAAGCATGCGTCCAATTTAACATAGATAATGTTTTTTCTTTCAGTCAAATGCACCCGCAGCAAATGTATAAAGACTGTAACAGTTCCACTTTTGTGATATAGAATTTAATCTTTTCATAATTAGTGAAATATTGTGTCGAATAAAGAAACACACTGTCAAAAAATAATAAATAAACTTTTTAATACATACATGCGTCCAATTTAACGGAAATAACGATTTTTTCTTTCAGTCCAATGCACCCGCAGCAAATGTGTAAACATTTTAACAGTTACACTTTTGTTGTATAGAATTTACTCTTTTCATTATTAGAGAAATATTGTGTCGAATAAAGAAACACTCTGTCAAAAAATAATATATAATTTTTTTAATACAAGCATGCGTCCAATTTAACATAGATAATGTTTTTTCTTTCAGTCAAATGCACCCGCAGCAAATGTATAAAGACTGTAACAGTTCCACTTTTGTGATATAGAATTTAATCTTTTCATAATTAGTGAAATATTGTGTCGAATAAAGAAACACACTGTCAAAAAATAATAAATATTTTTTTTAATACATGCATGCGTCCAATTTAACAGAGATAACGTCTTTTTCTTTCAGTCAAATGCACCCGCAGCAAATGTATAAAGATTTCAACAGTTCCACTTTTGTGATATAGGATTTACTCTTTTTATTATTAGAGAAATATTGTATCGAATAAAGAAACACACTGTCAAAAAATAATAAATAAACTTTTTAATAAATACATGCGTCCAATTTAACTGAGATAACGTTTTTTCTTTCAGTAAAATGCACTCGCAGCAAATGTGTAAAGATTTTAACAGTTCCACTTTTGTGATATAGGATAATGAAGCTAACTAATACATCATACACAGCATTTCTAATTCATGCAATTAATATATAAGTTTCCAATACGTAAAGGTAATATGAAACTATTTTAAAACTTGTTGTATCGAATATTTGCCATTATTTAAAGAGGTTTTTCTTAAAAAGAATTATACAAATTGTTGCTTTATATTAATTTTAGTGCAAGCTTTATAAATTGTTTTTGTTTTTAAAAAGTAAAGAACTTTTGCAATAAAATAATGTTTCTCTTGTGTGTAACATAGTATCACCAAAAATAGGTTATCTTATTCGAAAAAAAAAGGAAAATAATATTTTTGATTATTTTATTTAATTATATTTTAAGTACCTATAAAATACGAAACACAGGCGCCATGCAATGTTTTTGTTCATCATATAGTGATTATAATTTACCAAAAATGCGACATGCTGACAGAAATTCGCGTTATAAACTATCAATTCAAAATCATAATTTGTGTATTTATGGCTTCTCAATCGAATCTAAAAAACTTTTTTTCATTATTTAAGCAAATTTTAATTAACAAATACTCATTAAAATAAAATTACATCTTTGTACTTTCACTAATAAAAATAGTCAGAGAGTTAATTTACAATTGCAGCTCTACATAAATAAAGTAAAGATCTATAAAATGTAATTTTCCAATTCTTAATTTAAATTTTTATAATTAAATACTCTCAAAATATACCTAAATATATTCCTAAATTCCTAAAAATATATTTCTAAATATGCCTAAATAATGGAAATTAACACGAACCAGATGAAAGTTTTATTCTTTGAGTTTAACTTTAAAATCTTTATGTCTATTACGTCTATTGCAACACAAACTGCAAAAAGGTCAACAAAATTAAGCAATCTGTTAACATCGCAATGTTCCAAGAGTTGCAGAAAAATAACGCAGATATCAAATTTAATCATTAAACATGTATTTGAAAGAACCACTTATGGAAATTAGCACGAACCTGATGAAAGGCTCGTGCTTTGAGTTTATCGTTAAAAGCTTTACGTCTATTACATGTCATCTTTTGTTCCCAAGAGAGGACGTCCTTTCTAAACGAAAGTTCTAATTAGCGGGTAACAAGAGATGAATTTTACAGCTGCTTCGAGCGAAATATTTCTTTGATGTAAAATTAGTAGGATAAACAATGTTTTATTGATGTAGGATAAGATTGCAATCTTATTATTCTTCAACTTTTAATCTATCTATTAAAACATGACACTCTAATTAATCGCCTTGAAAGTATACAAAATTACAAATATATATGTTCAAATAAATACAATGTAATCGAACACAGTGAGGCGCAAAAGTTTATGCACAAGCTAAATGTATTTATAAAATGAAAAATATACACTGGAATGCTTTGAAATTTTTACTGTATCTAAACAATTTGATTACAAATTCATGTTTCGAATTCGGAAACAACTCATTGAAAAGAAATTAATAAATTATAAAAAAAAAATGTATCAAAATTGAGATGCCGAAAAAGTTTATGCACAAAAACGAAATATTTGCATTTCATTAAGCACAAAAGTCCTTTAGTAGTCTATGGTGTTTCTATTGCACCTGATGAGATCGATTACGCGATTTTCCATTGATAACCCGAGATCGATTACGCGAATTTTCATTGATAACCCGAGATCATGGAAGGTTTCAGAACAGAGTCTGTACCAGGATTCCTGCTCCCCAGGAATGAACCAGGGCACCTTTGTAGGTGTCCTGATATCCCCGGGGGAAAAGCAATTCCGTGGGATAGATTTCTGGCTAGTTATGGGTCTCTGGTCACTCTTGTGGGCTCCAGAAACGCTTATAACGAGGATGCCACGGACCACGTCCCCGGGACCGAAACCTGAGATAGCGCCTCGGCGCACCATTCTGGCGCGTCGTGGTGGGCGGGACGATCTATCGTTTCGACCGGTTCGTCAGAGAAAACCCCTGCGATGGTCTGCATAGACTGAAAGCAATACCTATTGGCTTTACCAGGATTCCTCGATCGCAGATTTGAGTTCTTGCACTGAGTGATACTGCTTCCTATTCTTGTAGATGTCACCTGAGAGGATTGCCCAGATGTTCTCTATCGGATTGAGATCTGGAGTGAGTGCTGGTCAGTTCATCACACTGATATTCTGAGATCTAAGCCATTCTTTTGTGCAATGGGAAGTTTGTGTCGATGCGTTGTCTTGCTGAAAGGTCCAGTTGGGACCACTTAGGAGTTGACCAAACGGCAACAAATGCTCACTGAGAGTTTCCTGATACTTTTGTGAATTCTGTCTGCCATTTAGGAAGCAAAGAGACGTTTTGCCATTGTAGCCAAAAGCTCCATAACATGAGCCAACCACCACGTTGTTGCCCTGCTGAATATGCTCTTCGGATCTTTCCTCAAGTCATGCCAATAGAATGAGATCCCATCTGCAACCATCCAAATTTCATTATTTTTTCATCAGAAAAATAACACTAATCCATTCGTCACTAATCCATTCATCATGTGCTATTTTGCCAATTGAAGTCTTGCTTGTTTGTGACATTGTTTCAGAAAAGGATTTTGTTTCTTGATGAATCCTGATTCAGTTATTCGTCTGCATATAATGTCACGTAATATTTTTTATCCAAGTCGATTTTTTATATGAATAAGAGGCAAATTGCCAGTTACATGCATTCTTTTAATTCTTCTATCCTCACAAAATGTGGTTTTTCTCGGCCTTCCTGAGTAATGCGCATTTTTGAATTGTTTCCCATATTGAAAAACACTATAAATACCACGTTTAGACCGATTTAAATTAAATGAAAATTTCAAAACGTATTTACCTTCAGCTTTGAGCTTCCAAACTGTCATAACTTCTTCCGGCGAGAACTGCAGAAATTTCGGCATTTTGATAACTCGTACAGCGATCGCTACATTTTATAATCTATGAAAAAAAATCTCGTCGACCTTTCATGTTTAAAGAAATATTTGCATGAAATCTCATTTAAGCATAAACTTTTGTGATATCACAAAAATATTTTTTGTAATTCCTGATTTTTGTAACATTGATTTTTTCCAACTCGAGTATATATTTATGATCATAGTTATCACCTACAGTGAATATTTGAAAGCATCCCGTTGTATAATTTTATTATTTATTAAAATGTTTGCGTTGTGCTTAAAATTTTGCGCCGCACTGTACATGACAATTTTTTCTCAGTATTCATATATTAGATTTTTGGCTGAATAAAATTTATTTTGATAGATATGTTTGTATTGTTAATACACTTTTAAGGATAATTAAGCTGTCATGCTCTAATAGTTACACTAACGCATTACTAGTCACATTATGAATTATATTACTAGTTACAACACATTATAAGTCATGTTACATTACAAATTATATTACTAGTTACAACACATTATAAGTCATGTTACATTACTAGTTACAACACATTACAAGTCATGTTAAACAGGGTCAAACCTCAAAATACTTTAAACCAAAGTTTCATTCAGTTTCTGTGAACGGTATGATATTTAGGGGCTCATATATCGGGATAGTTTTTTTTTTATAATTACCCTGTATTACTAGTTACAACACATTACATCATTAGTAGTCATTTCGAGTCAAATGAATAATCATATAAGTCAATACTAGTAACGACACATTATAAATTATATTAACAGCTGTATAAATTTACTATTCGTAAATGAATACTGTTTCTCTTTAAACTTTCGATTTGCAAAAAATATAATTTTCGTCAGTCATAATAGCGACTCTTTCAAATAATAAGTTTAAGTTATAATACTTTTGAAATTTTACTCTAAGACCCGGCAATACATTTATTTGATGAAAGAAATAAGTTATTTTTGTCGTATTTTCAATGATCTTTTTTGTTCTTTTTTGAAGATCAAAACGTCTTCAACAACATGCTTAATTTTTCTCAGATTCACTTGTCAAGTATTTTATGTTTTATTATAACCAATGGCTCCCAGCAGTGCTTTCTGGGCTTCACTTCATATGAACAGAAGTATAAAAATAGATGATAACTATTTTAATTGAAAAACTAGCAGATTTTTTTTTTTACGATTAACATTATTATATATGTATTTATATTGCCCACTAACAGTACCAAAGAGCCATCTTATATTAAAAATATCACTTATATAATCAATTAAAGTTTTGAAATTTATTGAAAGCCATGTTTTCGTATTAGCCGCATGAAAAGAATTAGTAGCTAAAAAATCTCCAAAGATTTCACATATTGTAGCACCCTTTATTTTTCTGATTATGTCAATTATTAGTTCGATTATATATCTTTTAAACTTGTGTTTTATTTATTCATTTTTGGTGAAGTTTAACTTTTGATAGCGTTAACGTTTCGTTGGGAAATTAGCCGGAAGCAAATGCTAAATTAATTACATGGTATTAAGCTTAAACGCATTAATCTTCTGTAGATTTTCTTTAATATCATGCTTGAAAATTATTCTAAAAGAATTTAAAAAAAATAAGTAAATTAATATAGTTTCAAACAAATTACATTTAAAAGTACGTTTTGTCTTTCATTCGACGGTATACAAATTAAAAATATGCAATGTTTAGAAATTAATAAATTCGCAAAAAAGCGAAATTTATTAGCCCTGTTTTTGCCATCGTGAATATGATATAAGCTTTATTCACAAACATGATTTTGCTTTATAATATACATAAAATATCTGAAGCCAATATATTACTATATTCAGATATTATCTTCTATTATTCTTATGACTATCTACGAAGTATAAACTTCCTTTTCTCCCAAAATCCCGCTGATGGAATTTTCGTCATTTTTTGCTTTTCAAGAGTTCTCGTAATGATAATATACTCCACAAATACACATTCTGGAAATTTACAATGATATTCATGTAAGAGATGTCGTTTTTTCTTTTCATAATGTTAAAGAAATTCCGGAAATATATAGAATTTTTCGAATATCTCTTATGTGAGAATATAGTGCTTATGAGATGTGATGTTAGATATGTTCTTATTTTTATTTTTATTCACAGCATAGTGATTTATTAAACGTGCTTTGTGTTCAAACTTTATTACGGTAAAATTTTGCTTTAATACTATCAAATGTTGCATCTAAAACATGGATAATCAAATTTAATATCATACTAGACAGGTAATTTGTAGAAATATGATATTTCTCCAATATGGCATGTGATTACATTTTTAGTGGAAGTAGCTTAAGCAGTACTAAACTAAATTACTTTTTCAATAATGTATAAATTTATTAGGATGTATCTGAAAGTAATTTATTTAAATCCAAAGTTGCATTAAAGGATGAGAATCCATAAGGCAGGTTTTCGGCCCTATAACAGATGTAAACAAATAACGTTCCACTTGTATAATGAAACATATTATGTTAAAATTGAACATCAGTAATTTCAAATTTAAACCATATTTTTATCTAATTAGCGGGATTACAATAATGTTAAGACTTTCAATCATTGGTATGATTGTCATTCTTAAAAAAGAAAAAAAATGTTTGTTTATGCATATTTGTCCAATTTTTTTAATATGAGCGCAATTACGCAATAATTTTTAAGGACTGTTTTTAAGGACATCACAAAGTATAAATATATTCAAAAATAAAAATGTTGCAACACTGTGCTATTATAGAAAACATAACACATACATTCGAAACGTCCGTTTGCGTATCAATGTTTATTTTATTCCGGTTCAGATGGGGTTGAATTGTGTTTGTCAATATTAATTCTTGTTAAATACGACATCCCAAAGTATAAATATTATTCAAAAATAAAAATGATGCAACATTGCGCTGTTATAGAAAACAAAACACATACATTCGAAACGTCCGTTTGCGTATCAATGTTTATTTTATTCCGGTTCAGATGGGGTTTAATTGTGTTTGTCATTAATAATTCTTGTTAAATAGGACATCACAAAGTATAAATATATTCAAAAATAAAAATGTTGCAACACTGCGCTGTTATAGAAAACATAACACATACATTCAAAACGTACGTTTTCGTATCAATGTTTATTTTATTCCGGTTCAGATGGGGTTTAATTGTGTTTGTCATTAATAATTCTTGTTAAATAGGATATCACAAAGTATAAATATATTCAAAAATAAAAATGATGCAACATTGCGCTGTTATAGAAAACATAACACATACATTCGAAACGTACATTTTCGTATCAATGTTTATTTTATTCCGGTTCAGATGGGGTTTAATTGTGTTTGTCATTAATAATTCTTGTTAAATAGGACATCACAAAGTATAAATATGTTCAAAAATAAAAATGTTGCAACACTGCGCTGTTATAGAAAACATAACACACACATTCGAAACGTACGTTTTCGTATCAATGTTTATTTTATTCCCGTTCAGGTAGATTTGAATAGTGTTTTTCATTAATACTTCTTGTTAAGTATATGTATTAAAGTGTTAGAAATGTTATAAGTATATAGTGTAGTGATATTCATAATTGATACAAAAAGAGAAAATATGAAAAAAATAAATAAGAAACTTTTTCGTGGTTGCTGATTGAATAGAGTAAAATCTATAAAGAACAGGCATGTGAAAAGTACTTACGCTGTTCAGTATTCGATTAACCCGTCAGCACACGCGTTCCTTTCCATTACGTTACTACATGCGCGGGATAAATTTTACCCCAATGGGTTTTCTTGTGTCAATTTCCCCCCCCCCCCGGTTTGATTCTAAACAAAAATTCATACTTTGAAATACAGTAAAACCTCCAAAGTTGACCACCTCTCTACGTTGACCACCTCTCTATGTTGACCGAAATTTATTAGTTTGAATGGTCACAACGAATTTTCAATGGAGATTTACCTCTCTATGTTGGCCACCTCCGTAAGTTGTATGTTGACCACTTTTTAATGGGTTTTACTCTCTGTAACTTGACCACTGATGTTTTCTTGAATTTGCTTTTTCCTCCGTTTGTTCTCCGTCTGGTTTCCTGGAATTTTGTTATCAGTCATTTGGCTTATCTGAGCAACACTCGTCCCCCCTTGTGGTGCTCCATTCATTATTCACTTTCAGTATAATACAATGGGAGGGAAATGCCAGAATTCCTGGAATCTGTCGAAAAATGTCAGGGGAGTGGGGATGTGCGTAGCGGTGTAGCTATACCCAGAATCGGAAAACAAAGGGTATCGCTCGCATGTGAAACACATTCCGTTCTTTTTTTCTGGATGTCGCGTCGTGACGGGACCGGTCGTTTATTTGCGAATTTTCATTAAAAATGGCACAAAGAAAAGCTCTAAAAGAACTTAAATTAAAGGAGAAAGTGGATTTTCTTAATTTTCTGAAAAGCAGCAGCCAAAGAAAGGCAGTGGAAAATTTTGGTGTGAGCAACATTTTAAAACGCAAGGAAGAATATCTGGAAAGATATTCTTTCGAAAACGCGGGATTCCAAAGAAAACGCAGAAAAACGTGTCTCGATGCTGTGAACGAAGCCACGTTTCATTCGTTTAAAGATATGAGATCAATCAATGCAAGAATATTGGGACCTATGCTTCAGGAAGTAGCAAAAAAAAAATTGCAAAATAATTTAAAATAGAGGACTTCCAAGCGTCAACAGGTTAGCTTGAAAAATTCAAACTACGATACGAAATTTCTCAAAACGTTTTGTGTGGGGAATCGAATGAGGTTTCAACTTAAGTGGTGGAGAAGTTTATTGAAAATTTCCCAGTGTTTGCTAAAGGTTTTAAAGATGAGGACATCTTTAACGCTGATGAATGCGGTCTCTTCTTTAAAGCAATGCCTGATAGAAGTCTAGTAATGAAGGGTGACACTTGCAAAAGAGGAAAATTTTCAAAACAGCGTTTTAGTGTTCTTCTATGTGCTAGTATGACTGGGGAAAAATTTAAGCCTATGGTGATCGGCAAATCCGCAAAACTTCGTGCATTTAAAAATGTAAAACCTGAAGACCTTCCTGTTTTTTGGAGAGCGAATAGATCCGCTTGGATGACCAGTGCTTTGTTCGAAGAGTTGGTTAGAGGAATTGACGTAGAAATGAGGAAAAAGAAGTGGTCTATTCTACTTACTGTGGACAACTGCCCCAGCCACCCGAAAGTGAATAATCTCACAAATGTGAAGCTAAAACTTTTGGCTCCAAACACAACTTCGAAAACCCAACCTTTAGATCAAGCCATTATTCAATCCTTCAAAGTGCACTACAGAGCTCAACTTCTGGAATGGGTGATCATGAAAGCACAAACCTGTGGTCCTTCTGCATTGGCATCCTCAACAGCTGCGTCAGTAAATGCATTTAATGATGTTCATTGGATTAATTCTGCTTCGAATTACGTTACGCAAACCACGATTAAGAACTGCTTCAAGAAAGATATGGATTTCTTACAGCACAACATCGGTGCAAGAGGATGAGCTTCCTCTATCTCCCTTGCCAGTTTTTGATGGAGTTGATTTTGAATATTATGTTACCATGGACGATGAGTTAGTAACATGTATTGAACCAGACCCAAAGGCAATCTTAATTGAGATACTCTCTACAACTAAGAACAGTGAGGACTCTAAGGTACAAGAAATGGATGGCGAAGAGGACGATGATCCAAGTGACGATGAAATTGAAAAGTACCCAAATCTGAAGGAAGATGATGTAAAGCGCATGATGGAGCAACTTAAAGATTTCGCTGCAGAAAAATGCCCAAGCATGCTTAATGGACTTGTAAACTGTGAAAGTGCTTTTTGCAGTTACCTAATGAACAAAAAGAGGACTCAAACAAAAATTGAATTATTTTTCCACAAATTGTAAAAATGTGCTGTACTTTCAGTAAAAATAAAAATGAGTAAGAGCTATTTTTTTTCTAAATTTTTCTTTAAAAACACTAAAAAAGTTTACCAAATTTTTTATAATATTGTACTAAATATTTTCTAAAAATTCCCTAAGTTGACCACCTCCGTATGTTGACCACTTAGTTACAGTCCCTTGGGTGGTCAACTTATGGAGGTTCTACTGTAACTTGTAAATCAATAAAGAACATAATTTATCTTAAAATAAGAAGTTTTTTTTATAGTTAAAGCAAAAGAAAACATAAAATCTAGCACTAAGATTTTTTTTTGCATATCATTACATACAAAGCTTTTACAATCCAAATTCAGCCATGAAAATACAAAAAAAAATATAAAATTGATATATAGAAACTGTATGTGCAAGAGTTGTTAACATTTAAAAGAACAATTATATTATTATTTGCCTTGCATAAACATTTGCATAAACATTTGCATTAACATTTTCCTATCATTATGGGTTACGTTATAGCACGCGTGGGGTAAATTTCCTCCCACGTGATATTTTTATAACAAAATAATGGAAAATCCACAACCGGAGGTAAATTCTTTTTGGCCACATCTTGATATATTTCAGCTTTAGAGGTACTATAAAGCTCAGAATGATCACGAACGATTTTCGCACATTTTTAAGTAATAGTTGTGAGCTGTGGTAGATTTTATCCCAGCGCGTGTGCTGACGGGTTAATAAATGAATTAAAATTTCGACATACAGTTTCAACAAATCTTCGAATGTTTTCTAATGGGAATCTCGACATTCAGCTTCAAAAATATGTAATACTTGGATAAAGAATTAAAATTGTTGTTACTCAATTGACTTTGTTCTTGAAATTTTAAATGCAAAGTGGAAGCACACGTAGTAAAGCATGGTTAACACGAAGCCTATATTTTATGATACTTGAAGCATAACACACACGTCATCAAAGTAAAACTTCATAATACAGATTACGGTGATTTATCACAGATGCTACCACTTCCAACTGGTATTTGGACTTATTTTATTGTGACTTTTATTTCAGAACATATAAATAAAATTTAATAAATATGTAAATGTGTCATTTTGTATCGTACACATTTCTTGGTACCTCATTTCATAACAATACCTGTAAATAAAATATTTTGGACTAATTTAGTTATTTCTTTAATTCTGATGGCATTACCTCACACATACGCAGATTAACGCCATGTAATGTATTTGTGTCTGAAACCTAGCTTATGAATATTTCTTGGTAAATGATTGTATTAAAGTGTTAGAAATGTTATAAGTATATACTGTAAGGGTAATTGCGTATTATTTACGTTAATGATTTACCATTTACATAATTCTATTTTATTATTTTATTATTCCATGTTTGAAAATATGTATAACTGATAAATGCGAAACACATGCGTATAAATCAATTTATTGAATAATATATGAATTTAGGTAATATGGTTCACTGTGTGTACGAATAGTTCATTTAGAATTTGATTATTTATTAGTTAAGCTTATGATAGATATTGATTCATTATTAAATGTTTTACAAGTATTGAAATATCTAAACGCGATAGACAAAACCAAAGATAACGAAGTTGCTGCATTCCTGATTATTTTTTAAAGGTAATACCTGACACAATATTAGTAGGTGGATAATAAAAAAGAATAGCAAAACGTTGTGTATTTCGAATGGGATTTGTGATTAAGTTTCGTTGTCACTACAGTCACTGATACATTATAATATTAAACAATTAAAATATTAAAAATATACATAAGCGAACTGTTTCAGGTATCTTCAGAAGAATCCAAACTTTATCTACAACATCATTAAATAATTGAGACTTTTCACAAAATAATCAAAGGTATGTTCTTTAATTGTGTTCTTTCCTTTCATTGTGTTTCTAATTTTTGAAACTTACATCGACGTCCTTACAGAAAGCCGCAGAAAATATCGCAGCACCTATTACTTTAAAACTAAATCATAAGAAAAAGAACATGACGCTGTATGTAGTTTCACATTTTTAAAATGAAAAGTTCATTTTAATATGCACTAATCTCATACACTTTCACTAATATAATGTTATATTTATAAAATTATTAAATTAATCTCAAATATGGTACCTTTGGTTGAGTTTCTGCAATCATAATAAATGTTTTAACTTTAGTATTGCAAACAAAAGAACGTAAATAAACATTTGGAGAAGTTTTGTAATATTGACAATACAGCAAAATCTGGAATAGATCTTCCGGATTAGGAATGTTTTCCAATATTGTATTAAAGGAAATAATATGCGATATTATGTCAAACAAATGAAATGAATTATATGAAATGAAAGAGTACCCTTCTTTAAATCCAAGTTGGTGGCTTCGTACACTGTTCTAAAACAATGAATAACGAAGCCTACAAAAGCATTCGTACATTTTCATCAGCATTTTGAAGACATATCAATGGTAAACAAAGAAATGGTTTGTGATGGAAGCAATGGATTTCCATTTTTTGTTGTTACACTAACATAAAAAATAGACAAATATATACTGTCCCTAAAGTTATAATTACAGTATTTTTTATGCTTATTATTCCCCAAACAATCATGACTATTTCTTCATCGCATATATGAAAAAATAAGTTGAGGATTGTTTTATGTCATTCTTTTTATTACATGTTTCACACCGATAAAACTTCGTGAGTATGGAAAGTATACATTCTCTAACTACCACACATTCCTTACTAATAGTCCTTCATCAAAAATTTGAAAATATCTCAATTTTGATGAAAGAAATAAATAATGTGGTGAAAGTCTACTTTTTTATTCCTATGTTACAAAATAAGATTATTGAAGTAAGTTTTGTATCTAAAGTTGCAGTTATTGCATTTGTTTTTACTTACAATTTTCCATACAGTTATGGCTAATTCTTCATCACGCGTTTCAAGAAATCTCTAGCATAAACAGTTAATTTTAAGGATTTTCTCTTACAATTTTTATATAATTTTGTTAAAAATTGAAGCTAGAGCTCACCATCTACCAGATTGTCATTGATATTTTGTCATCAGAATTTCAACAGCGTCTCAAATAAGAACACAGAAATTGATAAAACTGTTAAAGTCTACTTCCTTGCAGCTACACTGTCAAATAAGAGTGTGTAAGTAAGTATTGTACCTAAAGTTCCAATTACAACACTTCTTTTTATGGTCACTGTTCCCCAAACAGTCATGGCTATTTCCTCATCGCACGTTTGGAGAAATCTTATATATGAACAAACAACTTGAGGACTGTCTTCTTGTCATCTTTTGGATTGCATTTTTATTATTAATGAAGCTTTATGGACTTGAGTAGCAGACACTGTCGTTGCAAGATAACTGGAAAAACGAATTACACAGAAGCATATCATTAGTGAATTAGGGATGCTTTCATCTATTTTCACATAGGCTGAATGGGCCATGTAAAGCAATATGCCGTTGTAAAGAAAAGAGATAAAAATTAAAAATCCAACCTTAGAATCAATAAACATTGTAGCAGATTTAATTTTATTGTAAATGCAGTTGAATTTGTTGTAATCATAGCTTAGACGACATTTCATCATGGTGTGAAAGTTCAAAATAAATTCTTTAATTTCATGACAGATCATAACATACGAAATCGAAAAAACATTTAGAGGCATAAAAGCTAATATTGTTGTAACATAGGAAAATATAAAAGAAAAAACTAACCTCAGAAAATTGTGTTTAGGCTGATAATCAAAGAAGTACAGTTTGAGAAAATCATTAGCAATCGATGCATTAACTATACTTATGAACATGAAAATATTAACGATAATAATAAAGCTACTCCATATAATTACCCAACATGGCACGCCATGTTCTTTTCCAGTGGTGTAAGACACACGGGAAATCATTCTTTTGAAAATTTGCAGTTTATTTAAGCATTTGAGAAGATATATCCGGTATGAGGTGTATACAAATATCATAAACATACCACTAAAAACATTTTTCAAAGAGCATTCTTTACAAAAATTAAAGAAGGAAATAAATGAAATAATCAATAATAAAGATGTTACTACAGTTACAATTATGTTAGTTATATTATACAATTTGTGATAAAGATTATTTTTTCTTCCAGAAGAATGGTAATGACTGACATTAAATATAAAACAGATTATACGAAGATAAAATAGATTTTTATATACATACTTTTAATGTCACATTTCAAAAGATTTGAAAAATACATAGTTCCGTAGTTTTAAAATTACTGCATATGTCTGAATATTAAATTGCAATTTACTTCATACCATTATAATTTTTTACAGTCTAAATAATCAAGGTACTTCTTTATGTTTAAGTCTAACGCTGTGTAAACTATCATAAAAAATTTATTGAATTTTCATTTATTTTTCTTCAGAACTCATCTAGATATTTTTGGAAGATATTTGGAAAAATTTGTAGCTTTTCTTCATAAAAATAGATTTTTATGAAAGTACTACTTTTAATGTCAAATAGATCATTTCAAAGATTTAAAGTAATAGCAGCTATGTACATTTAAGAAGTAACAATATTTTTAAAATTACTTGTTTAACAAGTGCTGTTCATTAGCATTAAAACACATTTTGCTTCACATGATTACACGTACATCTTTCTTTTTAAGAGTAACGATTTGTAATCTATTATAATGAATTTCTTGAATTTTCATTTTTTTTCTTCAGTATTCATCTAGATATCGTTGGAAGAAATTTAGAAAATTTTGTAACTATTCTTCATAAAAAGGGATTTATATATATATACTTCTAATGCCAAATAAATCACATTAAAGATTTAATTAAATAACAGCTACGTACATTCAAGAAACAACAATATTTAAAAAAATACCAGTTTAACAAGTGCTGTTCATTAGCATTAAAAAAACATTTTGCTTCATATGATTACACGTACATCTTTCTTTTTAAGAGTAACGAATTGTAATCTATTATAATGAATTTCTTGAATTTTCATTTCTTTTTCTTCAGTACTCATCTAGATATCTTTGGAAGAACTTTAGAAAATTTTGTAGCTATTCTTCATAAAAAGGAATTTTTATAAAGATACTTCTAATGCCAAATAAATCACATTAAAGATTTAATTAAATAACAGCTAAGTACATTTAAGAAACAACAATATTTAAAAAGCTACTAGTTTAACGAGAGCTGTATATTAGCATTAAAACAAATTTTCTTCACATGATTACACTTACATCTTTATTTTTAAGAGTAACGCTGTGTTAACTATTACAACGAATTTCTTGAATTTTCATTTCTTTTTCTTCAGTACTCATCTAGATATCTTTGGAAGAACTATAGATAATTTTGTAGCTATTCTTCATAAACGTAGCTATTTATAAAGGTACTTCTCATGTCAAATCGATCATGTCAAAGATTTATTAAATAGCAGATACGCACATTGAAGAAAAAACAATATTTTAAAAATTACCAATTTAACGACAGCTGTATATCAGCGTTAAAACACATTTTGCTTCACACGATTACACTTGAAAATTCGTCAGAAAAAAATAGAAAATCGAATATACTTTTATCTTTTGTATATTTGGTACATTGTGTCAACGCATTTCATGAACTCTTATTTAACAGTGTATTTAACATCACCAATTAAACAAGACATATTTCGTAGATATATAGCACATTTTCATTTCATTTTATTCAGTTAAGAAATACTACCAAAATAACGCAATAATCCATCTTTTTCTTTATCTTTCAAACATCAAGAACACTCTTTCAATGCAATTCATAAATTCACTTTTTCTCTAAATTATAACTCTATATCTTAGGCGGTAATTTACAAAAAATATCCTTTTGGACTAGTTTGCAGGCTTCAAGACACAATCTATAACGTTTACACCAGACTATCTAATACAAATCGAGTCCTCTTTTAAGATACTGGATAATATGAAAAACGTACAGTTCAGTTCCGAAAACAAAAATAGTATTATCTGAGAATATTTACTGGAATAAAACAAAATCGATATTTTTCCTAGTCCAGTATTTTTGATTGTCACAAGAATAATTACTAACAATTGATTTACAAAAAGAATGGAATATCGTTTTAAATACTTATATGATTGATTGCTAAAATTGTTATTTATGTGTTTTACAAACAAATGTGCCTATCTACGAAAGCGTTTGAAATTTTTTTTATTTATTTTACAGATGACGTGAATTTGAGTAGTATATTAAAAATGCATCGCACTGCAATATTTTCCAATTTAGATCAAGGCAGAAGTTTCATAATAACACAATTATCAGTTAATGAAATTAGAACTGCAAATACATTTTGGAAACGTTTTAGACCCCTTGCTGCTTATTATTATATTTTAATGGAATATAAAGCATTGTCGTAATATAAGGAATATGTATATTTGTGAAATTTCACACACACTCACACACAAATAACTCTTGTAGTAATAATTATGAATAATTTTGAAAATACAAAAATTGAGCAGCGGCTTCATTGTCAGCTTTTATTAGCACATTAGAGGTCTTAAGAATAATAAAGACTTTTTAAAATTACTTTTGTACTCCGAACTTAATGCATTATCGACACGTATCCTTTCCCTTACACATATATTGTCAGTAAAAGAAAACGTACATCCCTAGGTTTTGGATCTACAAATAGTTATAGGGAGATGCAAGAGGTGACACTCGATTCGGAATTGTGTTTCTTTTTCGAATATGAATACAATTTTAGAAACACAGAAGGCGTACATATTAAATAAGAATACCAACTTCCATTTTTCAAATTGTAACAACCACTTTTGACACATTGATTTCAACACGAATACAATTTATGAGAGAGTATATTTCAAGAATACAGTTTATGTAATTTTTCTTCAATCTTCATTGAGTGACATGATGCCAAAGATTGAGAATTGTAATATTAAATCAACGCACCATCACTAACATAAAATATACATTTACATACTAAAAGTGATTATAGTTCTTATTAAAAAAAGGTCTTTAAACCCTTTTACTAACAAACCGGCGAAGTTTCGTACATTTTCTAACGGTGATATTCTCAAGGTCAGCAAACAGTAAATAAACAATATTCCTTATTTGCAGACCTTGAGAATGTCACCGTTAGAAAGTGTACGAGATTAGTAGTTTTTTTAATTAAAATATATTAAAGACTCTTTTATAATTACTGTAATCATTTTTAGCATGTAAATGTTGATATTATTTTAAATAAACGTGACAAGCTTTAATTTATATTTTACTGAAAAATCATTCGATTGAATCCATTTTTTTAAAATATGAGTTATAATGGATAGACTCAAACATATTTCAGACATTTTTTCGATTCAAAAACATATTTTTAATTGTGAAAATTATTAATATATTCATATTTAAAAATATGAATTATCTGTTACATAAAAAAAGGAGTGTCGTCTAAAAACTGGCCATGTGCTTTTATAACTATTCATGTGCTTTTATAACTATTTTATAACTATATATTTCGAGATATAGAGAAATGTTCCATTTCAACGATTTAAAGATACCTTCTCTTGTTATCTCTGGAATCCCAAAACTGAAAACCATAGACATCTACCGGAAAAATTATGGAATTCATTTTTATATAAGGCAAGTTTATTTTACACTCATAATATCAATATAATTACTTTGGTAACTACTTTAATTTTGTCAGTACTTTTCCTTGTATGTTGATAATTTTATTTTGTGAAATTTATGTACAAGCGCCTAACATATGTTATTTTATAATTTTAGGAAAATTTTAGGAAAAAGTACTCAAACTATATCTTTTGCTGGGCTGCTTTGATCGAGGGAACACAAATCTGGTATGAAACGTGGGTGTTACCATTTCAAAATTTAAAGTTGGCTCAACTTTTATTAAGTAGACGACCTCTGTTTCAAAAATTGCATTTATAGTCGGAAAATAGGCAAGGTTTCCTTCTCGAATGGTATCTTTCGCATTTATCCACGAGCGACAGGTGAGTGATAAAATAGTATGGGGTAGTGTATCTAGTTACACAACTGTACATCTTACATGCACTTATATTGCAACTATTTTTCTAACATCTGTCTTTCTACTATATATATATAAAACGGAAAAGGGGATTTCTTTCTGACCACTTACAACATGCATTCTGCTGAATGGATTTTGATAGGACTTACTCTGCTAGTTAGATAGTGGCTCACGGAAGGTTTTAGTATATAGCATATTGTTCTATGTTGCTCAGTTATAGAATTATAGGTAAAGTTCTATAATCTTGTTAACCGAATTATGAAAAATTATACTTTTAAAAAGTTCTTCTGGACGTATTTTAATGAGACTTGCATTGCTAGTTGGATAACTTCTCAGGGATGGTTTTACTACATATCGTTTTACATTGCTTACTTATAGAATTACGGACGAAAGCTTTAAAATTAGGTTAACATGATTATGGAAGATTAGATATTTTTAAAGTTCTACTGGATAGATTTTGATGAGACTTGCATTGTTAGATAATTTTTCAGCGGTTATTTTAGTATGTTGCATATTGATTTATCGTTTATTTCCACATTCTAATGTAAACGATAAACTAAAAGTGTTGGTGATATTTTGCCTGACACATTATCATATATAATAGCTCAATGGCGTTAGTGTCGGTTTCAAAAATGCGGAGATATATAGATCCAGATTGCTTTAAACAGAGTATTAAATTCAACGGTATATCTCGTTTTGATTCAAGGTTCACTTGGAGAAACTGACGAGCGTAGCGGACGAAGCCTGCAAGTATTTACATACAAATTTTCAATAAACACAGTAGATATAACAATCCTTATTTCCACAATTGAAAGTAATAGTGACTAATGAGATTTTTACCCTTATTTTAGTTCATCAGAAACTTTGTAAATATATAAGGTTGGCGCAAAACATGGTAGCATTTTATTTGAGATTATAGTATACTAAAATGATTCACCAATCTATCATCAATACGAGAACTATACAGCTTGTTTATGCTCTCGCAATTCGAGAAATGTACAACAGTGGTTCATTTTATGACCGGAGGGCATTTACTGTATATGAACCGATGGTATTATTACTGCGATTGATAACAATTAGCTACTATTTTGCTTAAAACTGCACATGATTCCATATCTATCTTTTTACACAATGATAAAACCAGAATCATATGAATTCTCCATAAATATAGATAACTTTCGAGGTATTATAGATATTATGAATACGAGAATTACACAGCTTGTTTATACTTCCGTAATACAAGAAATGTACAACAGTGGTTCTTTTTTTATGAACGGAAGGCATTTACCTTATATGAATCGAAGGTAATATGACTGCGATTGACAGCAATAAGCTACTATTTTGCTTAAAACTGCACATGTTTCCATATATGTCTTTTTATATAATGATAAAAACGGAATCATATGAATTCTCTAAGAATATAGATAACTTTCAATACATTATAGATATTATGAATACGAGAATTATATAGCTTTTTTATACCTCCACAATGCAAGAAATGTACAACAGTGGTTCTTTGTTATGAACGGACGGCATTTACTGAACGAACCGATGGTATTATGACTTCGATAAATAGCAATAATCTTGTTCTATAGATATTATAGATTAAATATTTGTTTAAAATTACAAATTTGCTCAAAAACGTAGTTGTTTGAATTCTTGATACATAAAATATATAAGAGGTTTCAAATATTATTTTCAAATTAACATTTCATAAAATTATTTTTCAAAACTTATTTCACAGTAAAGAGAATATTTAAAGAATATATAACTTCTGACATTATTGTGTATTAATAAAAAAACCTCTTCTATTGATCGTATTTAAACATGTGCAATTTCTGAAATATTATTATTTGTTTGAATGTTCGATGCAGTACATATATTTATATATATATAAGAATTCTAAATATATTAAACATATAAAATGTGAGATTTTCTTGCTTAAAAGCATTTAATATGGCATCAAAAATAACTTTTTGTAAAGATTTTCTAGATACAGGTTAAAAATATTTTTAATGCCAATATTTATAATAGCGAATTCAGGTGTTTGGACACAATAAAATAGTACTCAATAACAAAGGAATAACTGCCAAAACAAGATACTCTTATCCTTAATGACAATTATTTTTCGAAGAAAATGAAGACAAGATGAAAGTACACGGACAATAAACTTCTATGAGATTCGCTCTTATAAATTCTTTTTTCTCAGTGCACTTATAGTAAGTATAACGTCATGCGGTCAAATGATAAAAAACTTTACGAAGAGGAAAATTTATTTTGAATTTACTTCTTACTACTTAAGTTTATTTATTTATTTTTTACAAATACATGATGCCCTGTATTGAGTCATATAAGAAAACACATTTTTCATCCGTAACAAGAAAATTTACCCAAAAATATTCATTTTTTTTTCAATAAATTATAACACCTTGTAATAATATATTTATTTTAAATACTAAAAGGGGTAAATTAACAACATAGTATACAGTAAAATAACTTTTATTAGGTTGTTGACATGTTTCGGCTCACTCTCATTCGTTTTTGAAAATGGCTCGAAGTGAGCCGAAACATGTCAACAATTTAATAAAATTGATTTTACTGTATTTTATGTTCTTAATTTACGCTTTTTAGCGTTTAAAAGAATTTTTTTTGTCTCTTTTGAAAGATTTCCTTTTTCAAATCAATATTTAACGATAACAAAAAATACATATGTATGTAATGAAATAAACTGATGCTAAAATGTAGATTAATAAATATTTTAATAGCATAACGCTTGGAAATTTTAATATCTTTAGGGTTCAGATAATTATATTCACACATTTAGGTTTCAGATAATTTTATCCCACTTTTATTTGTTTCCAAAAAATATTGTATTTAAAAATTGAATTATATATAGAAAATGATATGTAGAACCAATAAATAATCAGTCAAACTCACGAATTGCCCATAACTGTGATACTTTAATTTTCACGATGATTCTAACATCAGAATTTGTTTTATCTCATCTTCGTATTTCATCTCATAATTTACGTTTTAAATTTCATTACAGTTATGTAGAGTGTATAGTTTAATTTTGTCAGCTCTTCTATTTAAGACATAACACCATTGACACTAAAAAGTTATTTTTTGCTTTAATTTTCTTGATATTGTAAAACGCATTGTTATTTCTTCTTTACACTAAACATATACAGTATAAATAAATATAGGACGTGCGCAACGAAATAAAATCATCCTGTTTAAAACAAATGTAGAATGAGAAACTAACACCTCTTATCATCATCACAGTATATATTTTTTTGAAAGAAATACGCCTTAACATCCATTCTTAAATACCATTTACTATGAGTGTAATTTTTTAAAATACCGATAGTTCAAATTATCTATTAAATAGTATATGGACCAATTATATTAAAGAACTTACACATTTCATTTCGCCTATCGCTACTGAATAATAAATTAAAACAATTCTAAACTACCGGTTTTGTTATTTGCAGAGATAATGTCGATGAATCTTATAGAGTATATACAAAAGGTAATAAATTGAGATAATTTAAATTCTGAATTACTGTAGGTCTACTAAGCACAAAAATGGCTTAAAGTTTTAAATTATGAAATTCCGAATATCATTGTTTAAAACAAGACCTTATTTGAACATTTTATTGGACTTATTAAGAACTTTTTCCAAATATTGTATTTGAATTTACACTATAACATAATTATTAATTTTCAATATGAAATATTTTCTGAGTTAAATACGATAAGACCTGCACTTCCATTAAATACGTAATGCCAGTCATATATCCATTTCAAAACATTATCTTTATTTGGATTTTTGAAACTAGGTTCTTCAGATAATAGACTTTTTTATTAAATACAAAAAAAATATAAAAATGGTAACTATATACTTGTGAAATAGAATATAAAATTAACCATGCTAATTAAAAATTATTTATTAACAATTGATACATATTAAGACTTAACGTGATTTTCTAACAAAAATGTGAATTTAATTTTCATATTGTACATAGTGTCTCTTTTGCAGTTTACTAGTTAAAGAACACGATTCAGAAAATTCTACAAAGTGATTTTTATTTGAAATATCTCCAAAAAAGTACAATATTGGACTTCGAACATTTCCAGCCATTTTCATCGTTTCCCTAAAGTGTACTTTGGAGTCTTTTGACGATACATAATGTCAGGGGAAAAGTTAAAAGGTTATAACCATAACTATTTAGGAAAACAAAATTAAACATTTGTATTAAAAAAAAAAAAAAAAAAAAAAAAAAACGATATTTTAATAATGAAAAACAACATAATTATTTATTTTCAATATGAAATATGTTAATGCGATAAGACCTGCACTTTCATTAAATACGTAATACCAGTGTTATATCCATTTCAAATCATTATTTTCATTTGGATTCGTGAAACTAGGTTCTTCAGATAATAGACCGTTTTATTAAATACAATAAATATAAAAAATGCTACTATATACTTTTGAAATAAAATATAGAATTAACCATAGTAATTAAAATTTATTTATTAACAATTGATGCAGATTGAAACTTAACTTGATTTTCTATCTAACAAAAATGTGAATGTAATTTTCATATTGTTTAAAGTTATTCTTGTGGAGTTTAATATTTAAAGAACACGATTCAGAAATTTCTACAAAGTGGTTTTTACTTGAACTGTCTCTAAAAATGTATAATATTGGACTGCGAACATTTCCAGCCATTTTCATCATTTCCTTAAAGTGTACTTTGGAGTATTTTGACGATACATAATGTCAGGGGTAAAATTTTATAACCACAAATATTTAGAAAAAAAAATAACACATTTGCAGTTAGATTTTGTTAACAAGGAACCCCATTGAACATATAAACTGTTCAACTAACCAACTCTGTTTTTTGATGTTATTTGTGTCTTAAGTAATTTTTTTAAACCAAATTTTGATAACGGAAGGTGTAAATGTTTTTTTTTTATTATTATTTAAAGTAATAAATAAAGGGCATATTTTTGTTTAAACAATTATTATTGAAAAAATAACATACCTTTTAGAGAACTACAGTATAAAAAAAGACAAATGTTTCCTAATTTAGGAAACTATAATATAATCACAGATTACATATCATACATTTGGGGTCCGGATATAATATTTTCAGTTTGGGTCGCTTTTGACGGATCCGGGCCGAGTTTTGGGTTGACTTAAAATAAAATTTTCCTTTCCGGTTTCGGTATAACTCAGCCATTGCCGGACTCTATAAGGAACTGTATTTTCGTCAAAATCCCTTTTCTAGCTTTATGTATCTAGCTTTATGTATTATTCACAATTTTTAAATACTTATGAATGAAAAACTGCTTTAGTATTTATATGTATGTGTGGTTATAGTTCAAAAGTAGAATACATTACATATATAGTAAAAATCGTCAAAAAGAAATCTGTTTATAATGGTCAATTTTTGAGATTACAATGAATACAATGCAATTATAAAAGACAAGGTACCTGCTAAGATGGAAACCTGTCTGTAACTGAAAAATTTCCCGCTCCCTCGCAATTCCGGATTAGCATATTTTGCTGGATTAATTTAATAATTATCCCAATAATTAATCAAAGTAAATTTAGACCATGCCGTTAAAAATGTATCACACTTTTAAAATGAAATAAAAACTGTTCTTAAAACAGTTTTTTTTCTGCTACAGCTATGGTGAAAGCTATGATAGTATGAGAATTTTCAAGGCGTAGCGGGGTATTTATTTAGAGTAAAACAGCATGCTGACAGATTACATATTTATGATAAAAAATATTCATCAGGACCTTTCCAGCATATTTGATTCGTCGGATTTTTTTCAGAGGCGTAGGATCAGCCCATTTCCATAGGCTTGTTGGGGACTTGGTAAGGGGATCAAAATTATGCGAATAATAAAATTTTGCATATTTATTTATGAGACTCTATTATAACAAATTTTGCTATTTTTTTTTCTTCTTCTTCTTTTTTTTTTAATTAATTTATTTATTTTTGAAGAAACTCATATTAACACTCTTCTTATAAAATGTTGAACATTTGCTTTGAAAAAGACGATATTCTTGAAATTTTGAATATTTACGCTGATAGTTATATAACCAGAATTTATAAAATTTCTAATTTTTAAGCCATCATAAAGTCTACAAGTACTTTCTAATGATCATTGTTGAATTTTCTCTAAAAAAAAAACACAAAAAGTCGAAAAAAAATATCAGCGTTGGGGATCTCCCACAACAGTAGATTTTTGAACGCCCGCCGGGAAAATGTCAATTGCCGTTCAAATTTCAAGTATAGATGCTAGTACACTCACAGAAAAAAAAAATCGTGAACATTTAGAAATACGTGAAATAAATATTTATTAAAAAACAGTGTTTGATAAATTTTATAAAGTAATTTAAAAAATATGCCCTATAATGTAAGGCGTTATATCAAAAAGTTGTTATTCTTGTGAATCATTTGTAAGTAATTATTATGAAGTATTGAAATGGGTTCCTTACACTGTTTTTTACACAGTGTTTCTTAAAACACTGTAATCTAACACTGTAATCTGGTGGGACGTTAAAGGTCCACGGTCTGGCTCTGCCGGACCGATCTGTCCCACTCAAACATTAAATCTATTCCTATTAACATAAAAGATTATATTATTTAATGCTATATTTATTTTTATGTCTCTATTACACGTTCAAGTCTCACGAGCTTGTCGAAATTGACTGCAACCTTGGCGCAATGGTAATTGTGGGAGTTGGTATAACAGAGAAGTAACTTTTCATCATCAGTAGGAACTTTTACTTTCTTTTAACGCGACACTGAGGTTTATTTACATTTTTATTATTTTTCAAATTATTTTCTTCTTTCTTAATTTCAGTCTACACTACACGTTGCTTTTATAACTGCTTGCTGTCATGATTTGATAAACATATTCTGACATCATTCGATGTTTACAGTTTAATTGTACTTAACTTAAAATTACATTTAAGAGAAAATAGTAAAAAAACATTTTCAAATGAAAGTCAACTAATCTTTAATTAATTTCATGTAAAAGTTTTCCATATCTTTATACAAATTCAGATATTTTAAAAGTTATGTGGTGTTTATGTTTTAATTTCTGCATTACTCCATTGTCTAATGTGATTAAGTTCTTATAAAATTTGTAAACTCTATTTTTATACAGCCTGGTAGTAAAGTACATAAAAGCCAAATAATTTAATTCCGACTTGTTGTTCCTAATTGCTTTGGTAATATAATTATTATTAATGGAATTTAAAGAAACTTTGCTGAGTTTTTATTTTTAGAAACTCGTGAAAGCTAAGGGCTTGAAAATATCATTTTCCACATATTTTACATAATATATATATATATATATATATATATATATATATATTACAAGAGCGTTCGATATTTATAAAGATACCGATAATTGAAATTAAAACGAATTTAAAATGCTGAAATTTTACGCAATTATTGATCATCATACTGATTCACGTTTAATTAAAACCATGTAGTAAAATCACAAAAACAGTTAACTTTTAAAATGATTATCCTAGTTCATTAAGAAATATTACTGATAGCTAAAAAATATCTACTTATGATGATTTCTAAACCATTAAGAAGTGTATTGATCTATATAAACTGGCAGTATTACATTTTGCGATACAATGCAGTATTCTTTTTCAATATTGATTTCGACATTTATGAAAATTTTAGCTTTATCAAAACGTTATATCACCCATTTTAAATCCATCAAAATAGAGTTTACTTATGTAAATTAATATTACTTTATTTTATGATAGAGTAAATTTTTTGTGTTGTCTACGTCATTTATGAATATTTTAATTTTACTAAAAGGCATCTCAGGCATTTTGATATTATAAACCATCAAATATTTAGGAATAAATTAAATGAAAATTTACTTAATTGATTTTTAAGGAACTGAAACGAAATGAATTTACTTTCTACAAAATATCTGGATGAAGCTTCATTGTCATGTATAAGTCAATAGCAGTATTCATTGTTGCATCATATGAAAGCTCAATTGGCAACCCGGGTTGTTTCAAATAATTGCGGCTTTTATATCGTAATGTGCTTTGTGGAAAGTGTAGTAAAATTAAAGAAAGTTTACAACGGAAGAAAAATGCGAAATGTTGTGGCCGTTCATAAGAAGAATGAGTCATTTTAAGTTTTGAAGATATAACTTGTGACTGATTTTTTTAGTTATTTTATTTTAACCCTTCTACGTCTAGTGTTCATTTTAATAAACGTAACAAAATCTGTCATTAAAAGTTGGTACCAAAATTTAGCACTAATCTGAACTGTTCAGTATTGGATTCGTATTGCAAGCACTCATGTGATGTGTAGTGGTGAAGAAAAAAATATGTTGAATGAAAATGAAAATTGTTGTGGCTAATAGTACCAAATTTATTATTGATATAATTTTGTAATGTATCAATACAACACTTGAGAAAAAAAATAATAATGTTTCTGTAATTATCAATAAGCTCATAGGCTGATATGAAACAAAAAGTTCATATACAAATATCTATTCGAAATTTTTATCAATTGTTGTGTTTCCATATATCGTCTGTTATGAATAATACATTAAACTTACATAAAACAATAATAAGTGTCTTTTAAGAGTGTTTTGGTTCTTCAACTTGTGTGTGTTTTTATTACAAAAATGCAGGTCTGAAAGAATTAATGACTCTTTCTAGGAATTATTTTTCTTTCGCTGAGAGAAATAAAAATTACTTCCTTAGAAAATATTTTGTTAAACCACAGTAGATTTTCTATGACATATGTTTTATTTAAAAAAGATTGTAAAAATGTATAGATCTTAGTTCATATTGTGTATATTATATTAAACAGTTTAAATTTATTTTGCAATAGTAGTAACGGATAGGGGATATAATTTATAAGTAAACATAAAATGACTATAAACATACTAAAAAAATAACAAATATCGTTGAAAATGTACAAATATAAGAAGAAGAATATACGAGAAAATAATTACAATATAATTTATATTGTTATTACGAATTGATAATTAATATTTTATGTCATTAGAAGAACATTCTATAAAACGTAATTAATTTTGAAAAAATTCCTAAATTTGAAATATAAAAATCTGTAATGAAGGTGATAACAAATATATATGGACTATACAGATTCTTCAAAGTCGTCTTTATTTAAAAGAAAACGTAATGAATTATATAAAAACGAACATCGATTGAATTTAATTCCTCTTAAGTAATTTATTGTACAAATGGTGAAAACGAAACCTATAAAAAATCGAATTTAAAGAAAATTTAAGAAAAACTAAAAATGAATAAAAAATGTATTATGGTTATTCTATTATTTGTATCAGATTTGTATCAGAGTTATTTGGTTTTTTATTTTTTGTTAATTTAAAATATTTTGAATCATGTTCTTAATACGTAAAAACGGAATCATACAAAAAGAGTAAAAAAAAAATAGTTGAGTTTGATTTTGCAAAATATGTTTAAAATGATACATTTCAGTTTTTGATAGAAAATGCACACCAGATCAAATTTATAACTTAATTATCTCTTCGTGACGGGAAGTCATTAACTATTATAAACATTTGCATTTAAAGGATTTTTTGTGCCAAATTAAAATTGTAAAATCCATTATATAGGAAACTTTGTGATGCATTATGAAACTGGATTTGCATTTCAAAATTAACATTTCTTTAATATTTTCATTAAAGAATTTCCTGAGTAAAGTTTTAATACAGTTTAGTTACAATATGTTTTAAGCTAAAATTATGTTTTAAGCAAAAATGTAAAAAAATATTGAAGTAAAAAATTATTTTTAAGCGATTTTATAACGGAATTTTACGACTCAAATACATGAGCAGCTCACTCACCAGAAAAATATTATACAATTTTTTTTCAATCATAAAGTTTTTCAAAGCATAGTTTGAAATAGTTAGAATTACAGTAAACATGGAAATAAACAATTTATCTTATACTTCAAAAATCAGAAATGAATATAAATATATATTTTGTCTTTTTTACGTAAGTGGATTGCTTAAATGTCCTAATCCCCGTTCTGGTAACAAAAATATACTGCATATTTTACTGAAAATTTTAAATATATCATTTAACGCAATAATACATATTTTTCAATTACTTTTATGCATTTCTGTTATTTTAAATTCAGGCTCGAAAATAACAAAAAGTGGCATAGTATATACATTTATATGCATGACATATAGTTCTATCCGTATTTACTTGATGGCCAATCATAATGAGTATAAAAAAATCATTAAAAATTTTTCAATTGTTTCATGCAATGTTGGTCATAAGCACTCTATGCCATGCTGGTTAATATTATGGGTAAGTTTAAAAATAGACATGATCATTATCAATATCGTACACATCAGTATGTCAATTAATAACAATAATTCATTAAAAGTACATATGTTTGGATACTCTAGTGAAAATGTGTATATCTTCTACAGTTATTCTTTGATATATCCATTATGCTTTGTATTATTTCTTTTTGCGCCTTTCTGTATTTTCGACATTTTATATGTCTTTATTTGCAATGATATTTCATCGATAATGCATTCATTCCGTTATCTGTTAAAAACTACAACCAATCTTGATTATAACCGATTGACTGATATTTATTGCAAAAGAATATCAGTTGCAGAGAATTTTGATTCTAAAGTTGGTTTTCTGGTATTTGTCACGCTCCTATATAACGCATGTTTGATTTACTATGGATTAACACTCATTTTTAAAGATCAGATTGAAGATTATATGCATTAGTATATTATTGTGTCTCTTTGCTTCTTTAGTTGCATTAACTTCATGGCGAGAGTCGAATCTGCATCACGCATTCATGCAGCTTCCCTTTTGGTTAAATATGAGTCAAGGAAGTTACATGCAGGAAGTGGTAGTCTGGATTGTTCTTATTTGAGATTTCTGGAGAACTGTAGGGAAATAACAATGACTGTTTGGGGATTTGTTAACATGAGACGCAATATCACACTGGGAACTTTCGGAACTATCATAACTTATAGCCTGTTATTTGATGATTTAATCAAATTTTTAATTTACATTTGAAGAGTTTAAATGTTATAAATATGCGTTTGATTTGATTTCTATCAATAGTTCAGATAAATATGGCACGTGAAGTTTATTAAAGTTTGTGTAATTAAATAATCATATTTTACTGTTTTAAACGATACTACAGCCGTTGCTTAATGGCTTAAATTTGTCCTTATTTGTGATTATTGTCATCATTGTTTATATTATCATTCACGGCCTTAAATTTGTCATCAATATCTCACTGTGCATTTCAATGAAGCCTACTCTTTGATAACCATCAAAATTTGAAATTTGCATTTGGCAATGTGAAATACTATCAATATTCGTTTGATTTTAATTGATATGCTTTGTGTGAATATTTCTGTAAAACAACGACTTGGGAATACCTTTTATGAATGTTTTTAATAAAAGCCTAATTGGAAAACAGTTAATTTCTTGGCTAATACTGGCATATTTTCGCGTAATACATGTTTATATTTTGCTATTATGTACCAATTTTGGCGAGGCATGTTTTATCATTTTAGTGCCAATATTACTGAAACATTGAAAATTCACCGTAAATATTTCTGATGTAAAGTCAATATTTTTGTAATTGAGACATTTTGTTGCAAATTTAGAATTTGAAGCAGCCAATATTTAATCAGTTTTGGTTTTTTATTACAAGTAGGGCTGGTGATTGTCTGGCTTAATATTGTGTCTTAGTATAACAAATATGACCAAAATGGGTTTCCTACTAATGTGATAACATCTTTATGCATTATGTTGAAGATATATCAGTTTCATTATGGAATATACAGCAGTACTTTTTGTGATGAACTTCAATGTGATAAAAAGTATCTTATATCACAATAGGCAACTAGTAATCAAATAACTAGATTTTCAGACTGCGAAGAATTGAAGAGTCAGACATTAGAACTTAGCGGAAGGTGTAATAATGAGGTTTCGATACTTTTCCAATATAGGGGACAAATAGAGGAAATAGCTTTGGTGAGAGAAGGAAATTTTTCATATACATTTCCTAACATAATTTTCACTGTTTCATATACACAAATAATTGTTTCAATATTTATACGATTTATTATATATAAAGAAGCCATTTATTATTTTTATATATAAACAGACGTAAATTGCAAGTAGGACAATAATAATATATATATAAAGAAAATGTATATATATATATATATATATATATATGTGTGTGTGTTACCGTTAAAGACCGAAATATAGAGAATGTCGACTCTCTCTGGTGAATATCAAGATTCACATAGTCACTTGGTGCATGCCCGAAATATTTGCTTATCTTCATTTCTCACTTACAGTGGCAAAAGTTAGCATTCGCCATGCGTCGATAGTGAATGTATAATAAAAAGATTTTTCTTACGTTTTTAAGTTATACTTTATTATTAAATCATATTATTATATAAGCAAAATAGGAGGAAAATTAAATAACAGCAAATGTACATAAACTGTGAAATTTAAAACGAACAGTACATTCTAAATGAGAAAAGAAAATAATACCAATAATAAATTAAAATTTTTGTTACGTTTTGAAATACAGTACATTCTAAATGAGAAGAGAAAATGATACCAATAATAAATTTACCTAATTATGTGATTGACGTTATACAATCTTATATATTGCAATAAATTACACTGTTAGGACACTTTGAATTCCACAAGTGTCCCTGGCTTTTACAACTGCATTTAGTCGTGGAATACTTCTTTTTGCTATGACCGCGTGTAAAGTCTTGCCCTTAACTTTTCGAACTTACAGCAGCTGCTTCTCCTCATTTCTTAAGAAGAATTATAATCTATGGAAGGTAACTTTTCTTTAGAAATTACGAGCTGATTGCGTGTATAAAACTGCTTGAGGGTATCTTTTTTTGTTTTACTAATTTATAAAAGTCGGAGTCTTCTATTCCAACAACAACCGCCAACAAATTTCAGGTATCTGTACGGTCACGGTCAACATCAGTGACTTATATTCGTACGGTGTTACCAATTTGAGCAGGAGGAAATTTTCGTTTTGAGGTGCGTAACATTTTTGTCGCTGGCAATCGAAAATTCTGTTTCGCGGCCGCTCTTTTTATAGAAAGAAACTCGTGTTGTTCAGTCAGGGCTTGATATGAATACATGGTGGAATGCAGCTGAATATTTTGCTTTGGAATACAGTTTTCGGTATACACAAGTGTTCTTCAAAAGTATTAACAATTTCTTCGAGCTGTTCTTCGGTTTAAACATTTGCAATTTGTTCGCAAGGCAAACACGACGATGGTATGTCTCATTTTGGTTTAACGCCAATCATAGTTTCAGAAGGACTTTGGCGTATTCCTTCGTAGTATGTAGTTTTTTTGACAAATTGAACAAAGGACAAACCATCTAACAATTCATTTGTATCGTTATCGTTATCCATGCAGTCAACATATTCTGTATATCCTGATTGACCCTTTCAACTGAGATTTGTGCTTGACTATGACGACGATTTCCATGAACTATCTTAACATCTGTCTACAAAGCGCATATATTCGTATATGATTTGATTATTATAATTCCCTACCATTATCTGATTCGAATATAGCAGGTGCACCAAATGTTAAAAATATTTTGTAAGGTCATACGCTACATCTTCAGCTGTCTTAGTTTTTAAAGGTCGTAAATGGGCAAACTTAGTTAAATGAACTTGATACACCATTATGAACTTATATTTGCCATCTATGTGTGACTGCCGATCTATTAGATCGACTGGATATCTTGAGTTTAACTCCGAACCAACCATTGGTTTCACAACAATACTTCCTTTAAGTGCACTCTGTAACATTTGACATTGTTTACATAAATTTAAATAAAACCTTACAACTTCTATGTAATATTTTTGTAATTAACTTGCAACTCTTTAAGCATACATGTTCTTTCTACATGGCCTGTTCAAACTAAACTACTGGGTGTATTTTTAAAACTAAAAAGGAAATGAGAAAGATGATGAAGGCTGTTTAAATGATTTTAAACGAAAATTACCTTTTTAACTAAAGGTAATCAATTCAAAATTTAGTTTCTCATACACTACTGATTCCATAAAATAATGTCAGGAAATTAAACAACTTCACCAATATCTAACCTAAACAATATCAAAAGTCTATGCTAATTTAAAATAAAAACCATTCAGGCTTTAAGGAGCAAGATCACATCCAAGGTTAAAAAAATCGATTTTTCAAATACACATGAAATTTCATGTTACAAATACACTGCAAAAAGAATTTGATAAAAATTCCAATTAGAATAGAAGTTATAGCTAACAATATCTTGCAAAAAGACATTTCATTTCAGGCTATGTTATCTTTGAAGCCCTTTCTCACAAAACTGTATTTTTTGGCATTGCGGGCACTTTTATTTTAAAACTAATTATCATAGAACCATGAAATTTTGCGTATAATTAATTTTCATGCATATTTTTATACTGAACCTAAATTTAGCCTTATTTTTGTCGTAGTATATATTTTGCACTGAAAAATGTAATCTAATTTTTTTCGTAATTTTAGCCATTAATTATGATAATGAATTTCAACATAATTTTAAATTTAGGTTCGGTCTAAAAAATAGTTGCATAAGAGAAATAAATAAAATATTAAGTATGTCTGCAGTAGAATTTTTTAAATCCTACGCGCAAAATGCATATTTTAGTATTTAGTATATATATTTTAAAAAACCCATTTTTGTCGGTATCATTTAATTAATTAATATTGATAAATATATAAATAGTTTGAATGTGTTGTTTAAACTACAAAAATGTGATAAATTATAGAAAAAAATGTTGTATTTCATTCATTGTTTTTGAAACTATTAAGTTTTCCGCACTTGTTTAATTATTGTCATTTTCAGGCTGCTCGATATGAACTTTCCCCTTAAATTAAAACAAATGTTAAATATAATTTAGTGTTTTACCAAAACAACAGATTGAACCATGTGCGCAGATTAATCATTCGAAATTGTTATAAGAAATACAGTTTAAAATATACGATTTAATTTCAATGCTTTCACAAAACATACCACCGAAATACATTTTTAATGACATATTTTAATTCTAACTACGAAATTCGAACTGTATAGATCATAAATATAACCTCACCATTAATTATTGTTACTCTAAAAGAAAAAAGAATAATTTCCTCAAATTATGTTTCTTGATTTTTATTTGGTACAGTAATTGTAGCACTTAAACTAGATTATGAGTAAAATTTCGATAGTTTGGAAAGAACAATTACGGAATAAAATATATTATTCTCCCTAAAAGGGTGCGGATGATATAATAAATACAAAAGAAAATTATTTTATTTCAGTTTTAGTAAGCAACTGAAATAAAATCGAAAAACTAAAAAAACTCCGGCCTTTGTATAAATCGACCACAGCTATCCAATTAAAAAAACATTTAAAAATATTGAAATGAAAACTAGATATTTAAAAAAAGTCTTCCTTAGGATAGCTATTAGCGAGCGGGTGTTTTCGCGTGAGTGAAGTAGCCTCTTAATTAAAAATTTTTTTAAAAGTATCATGTTTTCTATTGTGTATTTCCCAGATAATTACTGCCTGAAAAAGGAAATAATTTGAGAGAGTTTCTAATTCATTGCATAATTCACATTTTGTGAATTTTTGGAAAAAATAATTTTTGTAACACAAATATTGCAAAATATGTATTATACCTTACATTATTCTATGAATACCTTCGATTGAACATTAACGAGGTAAATAATATTTTTGATGAATTGAAAGTATACGCATTTCTTCTTTAATCACCAAAATTTGCAATGCATATTAAAGATTCTTTTCTTAGCAAGTTCCTTATCAACAACGTAGATACAAAGTTTTTTATAACTTCTCATTTTTCATTCCCAGATCATGAAAGAATCTCGTGTATGGCTAACATCTCTTTTCAAAAGCGAATATTAAAAATATTAATAAATAATAACTTTTTCGATTGATTGAATTTGTTTTATTTTTTGTTAAGGAACTGCACAACTGTTTCTTAATTATTTCTTGCATTTGTGTCAAACGTTTTTTACCCCGGAAGATTTATGAAATTATAAAAATCTTTCTTAAAAAAACTTCGAAACATCTTTGTGTATTTTCTGTTGTAAGTAGACTAATGACTTTAAATAATAAAAATTGTATTTCTCTTTGGAATTCCAAAACCAGAAATTTCAAAATTACTTTGATTTCAAATGAACTATATAATTGCTTGAACTACATAACCAACAAATTAAAAAGATAAAAAATTCTTGCTAAATAATATCCTTATGTACATAATCATGAACATAACTGCATTTTTAATTTATTTAAAGTTTAAATATTTTTGTAATACAAAACTGAATTTACAAGTTGCAATAAAAGTCGAGTATTTCATAGCATATAAATACGAAGAAACATACGACTAGATTTCGATAAATGCTTCCATTTAAAAAATCACCTATTTCTTCTATAAATTTAATTAATTAGAACGTAAAAGTTATGTAAAAATATTATAGCAACGGTGAGGGTGAAATACATCTTAACACAATTGAATCGGTCATTTTCAAAAACCACGTAAGTCAAGTTTTTTTTCAAATATACCTTTTTTGTCGCAAATGCTTCCTTAAAGGTTAAGCCCTGATCTGGGTAATAACCACATAAGGTCAGTGTATTCATTCCTCTTCAAACAATACCTTCTAATGTTCGTTCATTATTTAAACGACATAAAGTCAGTGAATTAAGGGATTTTTGCATGCAATACCAGATGAAATGCAGATACCATTTCACATTACCATATTATATTACCATTTTACCATTTGCATGCAATACCTTGTTAAAACATAAAATTGTTCTTGCTTAAGTGCTATATTTATTAAATTTGATTAAAAATATGTTTAATATGACAGTTTTCTTCAAGTTAAATACCAACTAACCTTGTTTCTTGCTAAAACCACATAACACAGTTTTTCTGCTATTCTTCATTTTATTCCTCATAAATTATACAAATTATTTCTCATTTACAAACTTTGAAGTCCAAACTCTATAATAAGCCCAAAAAAATCATAAAAATTCCTTTACTGGCGAATAATACAGTTTTTTTCAATTTCTGAAAAGTTCTGATAATGTGACTTATGTGGTTCTTGAAATGACCGATTCAATTACATTTTTTGTTTGTTTCCAAAATTCTTAAATTTCTAACATTACAATATTTGCAGTTTAAATGGGCAAATGAAATTTTATAAAATTAACTTTTCACGATAAATCTCTGCATTCAAAATAAATGTTCAAAAATTTTGTTCCAAATGTCTAAAAAATGCACAAGCATCATAGAAATTAAAACTTTGAAAGAGAATTATTTTCGTGCATATCGTATTATTATAATAATTTCGAAAAAAAAAAACCTGCCAAATCGAAAAAATTGAACTTTTTATTTAGAAAAGTATAGGATATTGAAAAATATACAATTTTATATTAAAAGAATTAAAACCTTTCAGATACTTTAAAACATATTCTCAATTAAAAGATCCAAAAAAGCAATTTATTATATGTTAATGAGGAATTATGTTAATTGAATTGACTGAAACTTGTGATACGTTATTAGATACTCGTGTCATCTTTTTAAATACATGACACTGATGAATTGAATTTATCACATTCACGCATTCATAAGTCTTTCATTTAAGAAAGTTTATACGGTATTACTTAAAATATTTTTTCGATACATTTTAAAACAAATTATTATCCAAAAATAAAATATAGCGAATGAAAATAAGTGAAAATGCAAAATTTCAACAAATTGTTTTCTGAAAATTGATGTATTTCAAACAATGTTTGGATTTCGTCACATCGAGAAAGGTTTATTTGTAAAAAAATGCCATAATACTCTAAGTGTCGCCCGAATGAAAGTGACATTGCTGTAATAACTTCGCCATTTGAAGAGAAAGATGACTGCGCATACCTGTAGAGAGTGCAGAGTGCTGGGAATGCATGCAATATCGCCAGATTCCTTTAGATGCTTGTGTGATACCGTGGGAGTACGTTAAAAGGCATCGTTCGCATCACGAATGCCTCCAAACGGTGTCAACGTGCGGTCGTGCAATTTTTGACAGCGGAAAATGTGAGGGCTAGTAAAATCTATCGTCGAATGCAAAATGTGTATGGCACGTCGTGTATTCCACGCAGATCGGCATTCTAATGATGTAGGGGATTTTCCTAGTGGCAGCAATTCCGCTGGGAGGTTCTCGGTCATACCCCTTACAGCCCAGATCTCTCGCCAAGTGACATCGACATCTTCGGTCCACTCAATTAAGCTCTGAAGGGACGGCCATTTGCCGACGATAATGAGGTCCAAGCTACCGTTGAAAATTGGTTCCACATCCAGCCCCGGAGCTTCTTCATTCAGGATATCCATCGTCTCGTTGACCGCTGGGACACTTGTATCAACCTACATTGTGACTTTGTCTAGCCTATCTGTTACGTCTGTATTATTTCTTTCTTTTGTATACTAATTTATATTATTACCAATAAACCATTTCTCATATTTAACATAAGATTGGTCATCGATCTTGTGTATCAAACTGGATAATACCATTGAGTAGACTTAAATTAACACATATCATTATTGTCAATAAAAAAGTTAAAATTTCAGTGTAAATTCACCTTCTTTAATAATTAAAATTCATAGAGATACAAATAAATGTAAATATATTGCTTAAATGTGCTTAAAAACATACATAAAACATTTAAAAGCACATTAAAGTCATTTTAAAATCAAAATCTTTGCAACCGAACTTACTCGGTCATCATCAGTAAAAAGCTAATAGTTATGTTGAGTTGTTGTCTCTTCGCGTCTTCTAGCTTGCCCGGAACAATCCATTTTAGTTCAAGGGTATGGAATATAAAGTGGGAGGGGAAAGGTCATTCAACATTTCAAAAACAAGTACAGGTTAATCAATAATATATTAATTCATCCCAGACTGCGTGGATATCATACGATAATACATCGTTACAGACTATTTCTTTTTTAGATATTATTTCTAGAGACTCTATTGTGATAGCTTCCTGGTGATTACTTGTGCGGAATATAATATTGGATCCATCAAAATCTACTGTTATAGGTTTAGTTTGAGCTAATCTTGTTAACGCAGTGTGGGGTCTACTTAATTTAAGATCTGCTTCATGTTCTTTTTTTTTATCTCGGAATTTTCTCAGTGTCATGACTACGTACGTAAAATCTTTGTTATATTTCTTGAATGGTATAATATATACCCCTGATCTATTGATAGCCTAGATTGTCCAATCCAGGCTAGAAAGATCTTTAAAAAAAATTGTTTGCTTGAGAGATGAGTTATATTAAAAATGCATAGATTCTGACATGACTTCAGTGGAAATTAGGTTGACAGCCAAATATCTCAATCCATTAAAGTAAATAAAGACACTGTATTCGTTCACAGTGAGTCATACAAATATTAAACCATGGAGGTAATCATTTGAAAAGCAAGATATCCATGGTGAATTTTGCAGTGCTGTCTTGTGTCTTAAAACAAATTCGCATCTGTAAACGTGGCATAATTAATAATAAAAAAAGGCATGCGTATTTTGCTCATAACAGACGATATAATTATTTGCAGTGAAATTATAACGATGATATTATTTCATTGTAAAACTAGTTATAGACTAACACTTCTCATTTGTCACCTTTAACGTGTAAACTCCAATTTTTTTTTGTATTATGAAGGTAATAATGTATTTAGTAAAATAATTTTATAAAAAATCGTTGAAGACTCACAAATAATTTATTTTCGTGATCTTTTCCTTTTATAAGACTTTATAGAAAACAGATTTTTTATGTGTTACATATTTCACATATAATTCAAATTCATCATTTTATGTGTCTTGAGCATCACATATACTTTGCTTCACACATTGCCCCCATGTATCATCTTTATCCAATTTACTAACCATAATGTTTGAGGGTCATGTAACTACTGCCAGATGCTTTACGAAAAATAAACTTTGCGGTACATTTATTTAGATAATAAAAAAAGTTACGACATGAAAAAAAAGCTTTTTCCGCCGCATCATTTTCCCTGGCAAAGATAGTTTGTAAAATATTGACGTTATTTTATGATTTTTTAGAGTCATGATTTTAGAGATGGGAAAAGAGATATGTTCTTTTGAATTTTTAAAAGTAAGGTTCTTATTAAATGTTGACATGCCCTTTTTTTAATTGCTAAACTGTGTAAAATAAAATAAAAAGATTATAAATAGTAAAATAGGTTTTATTACACTGTTGACATATATTTCAACTCAATCTAAGCTATTATCAAAACAAACAAAAATAATCTATAAATGCACGGTATATGAAGTTCTTTGATCAATTAACTATAAGAGAAAACATAGAGATTGTAACACGTAAAGATACAATATGTAACGATGCAGCATCATTTAATTTACCAAAATTGTGGCTCGAGCTACTCCATGATTACAAATATGGAAATAAACATGCAAGTAAAAAAAAAATAACGTGCATATATATTTTTTTTAAAAGTACGTGAAAAATTAAATGATTACGTTTCAAATAACTTCATACACTGTGCATTTAAAATGTTATGTAAAACGTTTAAAAAAATTATTATAAAATTGACCTACAGAAATCTTTCTTCCACATACGAGGGCTATTGTTTTTTCAAGGTCCGATTGGTCGCGAAAAAAAACCCACGGTGAAACTGCGATGATGCTGTGCGTAATTGTGCTACCCATTGTCTCTTGTATGGCCGTCGATCGGGTCATGTCGCATTTGTCAGTTCTGAGCTTGCACTAAGCACGTAAACACGCCTCGAACAATAGCATTACCACTAAGTGTGATGTGCGTGCTGTTATTCGATTTTTGCGTGCTGAGGGATGCAATGCAGTCGAAATTCATCGATGAATGAGTAATGTGTACTGTACAACTTTCATGAGTAGTAGCAAAGTGCGGCAATGGTGCAGGAACTTTTAAGCAGGAAGTACGGACGTCCATGATGCAGGCGGGCAGGGAAGGAAGCGAGTGTCAACCGATGATCTTGTTCAGCGAGTGGATCCCATTTCCATCTCTTTGCTCGCATGAAACGCTGGCTAGGAGGACAGAAGTTTGACTCAGACAACGAGCTGCAAACCAGCTTGCAGAATTGGCTGAAAGCACCGACGGCAGCTTTCTATGACGAGGGTATAGGACAATTGGTACCACGCTACGACAAATGTCTCAGTCGGCGCCGTGAATATGTAAAGAAATAGATGAAAGGTGTATCTAAATGTTCTAAATAAAACAGGTTTGATTTTCGCGGTGGTTTCATTTAAAAAAAAATAGCCCTCGTATTAACATTTTATACGCAAATTACATAAATAATGTAAGCAATTAAAATTAACTTATATAACTTGTGCATATATATATATACATATATATCTTATGTAGTTAATTTTCAGTTTCATTTCTATGCGATTTCTTAATGTCTTCACGAAAATATTTTCCTTAAAATATTTTTTATAACTTATTAGTTCTGCTTTTCTTATCGCTCTATTTTATATTATTTTCATAAAAACGTATATTTTCAGCATTATAATTTTCTCTTAACACACATTCTTCACCTCATTTGTCTTGAACATCCTATATAAAATATCGTTTAAGCCTTAAGATGTCCTTATTTCTCATTTTTATCTATGTTCCTATCCAAAGTATTTAAGGTCATGCAACTGATAACTCGTGTTATATGCGGGTGAAAATGCCATACATTTAGTTGAAGAAAAGAAAATATGACAGCAGAAAATAGTCTTTTATTTCCCTATATTTTTTGCTTATAAAGATTGTTTGTAAAATATTTACATTATTTTATAACTTTTTGTTTCTTGCAAGGATAAAATGTGGGAACGTAGATAAATATAAATATGAATTTTTGAAAGATCTTGCACGTTTCAGTTTGAATTTTTACAGTGTACTTTCTCGAATTCAAAGTTATCAATTCACAAAATTTTAAATAAAGATAAATGTGGCTGAAATAAATTTCTAATGATGATTGTAAAACATTAAAAAATGCTGCTAAAATATTAATTTTTCTTTAACACAAAAATTTTTATATATATTTTAAAAACGCGAATTATTTATATGAATTGGATTGATTTATTCGTTTTTCTAAAAATTGTTTTCCAGTTTCTTTAAAGTTACACAGTGTATTAGAATTTACAGGAAGCAATAAAGTCAAGGCATGGCCTGGTAATAAACCCTTTTTATTTATCATACCGAAAGTATCTTTAAAAATGCACATATCACGATGATTAAAATGTTAAATTAAAATGATACTGAAACAACAATATAATAAATTATAACACCTTGTAATAATATATTTCTTTTAAATGCTGAAAAGTGTAAATTAACCACATAATACAAATTAAAATAACCTTTATTAGGTTGTTTTACATGTTTCGACTCACTCGGAGTCATTTTCCAAATTCAAATGAGAATATACCATAATTGCACGGGCTTTGAAGTTATTGTTTGCATGTAGTTTTTAAAAATTACGCACGTTATCTTTTATTTTTACTTGGTTGTTTTGTGTTCAAACAAAGTGCCGAAATTTAACGACAATTGATTAAGTCAATTTAACATGAACTAATTAAGATACAGATAACTATTTAAGAGATATTTTTGGCGCCTCCTGGCGGTGAAAAGCTGAAGTAAAAGATTTTCTGCGTGTGCACATAACGCCTTTTATACGTTATCATAATCAGCGGCGACACGTGCCGGAGTTTCGTTCGGAAAGAGGTTTGTTTAGAACAGAGTGCCCCCCTGATGGTGGAAAATGAAACTAAAAGATTTTTCATTTAATCTTGGTCCCATTCAAACGAAATGATCCAGACATTTAAGGGAGTGGTATTAAATTACTTCCGCTTCAGTTACATTTCTGTATTCAATTTCTGAAAGACAAAGAGGTTTTGTGCAGCGATTTTTAGAGTGATTTCGCGTTTCTTATTATTTTTTGACGGGACCGGGCAATGCCGGGCAGATCTGCTAGTATAAAATAAAAGTTCAACTGGGACAAGGCAGGGCAATTTTGAGTTTAAATTATTTTAATTGTAGCTTTAACGAAAATTTTAAAGATGTTTTTCGAGATATTTATTGTTTCAGTTACACTGTGTTGACTGAGTGTGTACCATATAAGGGGGTTAGAATGACAGTGGAGTGAGTCAATATTTAGTGTTTTGAGAAATGTAGGTTTTTATGAAACTTGTCGTATAGTCGTTGCATTAAGTGGTCGAAACTGTTTTGCCCTCTAGCGACTCTGTAAGTGAATTAAGACTTATTTGACTGTCACACTGAACAGAAATGAATATATTTTCAGTGAAAATATGGTTATCTAGATTTTTCAATTTTTTATTTTTTTTAAACTTTGACTTACTCCACTGTCATTCTAACCCCCTCATATACTTGTAATAATTGGTTAGAATCTGATTGAGATATGTAAATTTTAGTAGCATAATATCTATCAAGATTTAAAGATTTAATTATTTTCTTATATTTATCTTCGAATTTTTTTTTATATTTAATGATCATTTTTTTTACCACTCCGACGTCGATCTTCGGATTTTTTTGGTCGAATGTGATATCTATGACTTCTGTAGATACCTCCATCTTCTGCTTATATTACTCACAAACGAAGATGAAGGCCTTATTGAACTATGATACCTTGTTTTGAAATTTCCTTCACCTTTTTTTTTAAGCCTCACCTTTTCATTGTTATGCAATTCTCTAAAGGTAGTTGCATCTTATTAGCGATATTGTTTTAAATATTTTATTTCTACTTCACCACTAATCGTGTACCTTTAACATTAAAAATACGTTTTAACTGTTTTAGATGTGATAGTTGGAAAAATCTCAATTTTCGACATATTAGTAATCGAGTTGGTGATGATATATCCGTTGCTGGATGGATTATGTCGTTTTAACAATATGGTGCATAAAACTTTACCTTATTATGCAGCTTCACAAAGTGAATTCTTTATTTTGTGCTCCATTCTCTTAACTTGGCCATTTGCTCTCATAAAGTAAGGTGATTCAATATCATGCTTAATATATTATTCTTCAACATTAAAAACGCGCTTCAAGTGCTTTGGAGGTGATAAAAGGAAGAATCTCAATTTTCGACCTATTAGTAATTGAGTTGGTGATGCCATATCTTTTTCGGGTTGGATTATGTAGTTTCAACAATATGGCGTATAATACTTTACCTTATTATGCAGCTTTAGAAAGTAAATTCGTTATAATGTGCACCTTTCTCTTAACATAGCTATTTGCTCTCATAAAGTGAGATGATGTAATATCATGGTTAATATCTCATTTTTGGAAAAATTTCTGCATCAAATAAAACTTAAAAGATGGTTCCCCATCACATATAAGATCTTCTGGCATTACGAGTTTTAAAGGTAGATAGTGATATAGTGCGTAGATATCCTTCAGTACTTTTATGGAGCTCGGTGGAATTGCACACTTTTTGGAAAGGAATCCCATAACATGATCCACAGATTGAGTAACACATAGGTGTCTTATTTGGATCGGAAAATGTTTATAATTTTACTTACCCATCATATGTAGTACAGGGTAAGTCTGGTAATCGTTTTGAAAATCGAAAAAAAAAATTGACGGATTTACACGTTTCAGACACTAGAGATTCCCAAAAATATATTTTTTGAAAAGAAAAATTGCCGTCCGTCTGTCTGTGTGTCTTTAAACGCTTTATCCCCCAAACAAATTGAGATAGAGACGTGAAATTTGCTATGTAATTAGTATGTAATAATGGGGAAAAGCTTATTGAATTTCAGTAACCTCGATTATCCGGAACTATTTTTTCGGACTCTCAAAATATTCGTTCTGATAAAAGTTATATAAAATTTTTCGAAATTGTTTATTTTAAGTGATGAACATAAAATACAATAAAAATACATAAATTTTGCATAAAGAACAAAGTCGATCGGATACTTAGTTGTCCAGATATGTGTAATCCTATTTCCACACACTTCGATTCTCCATTTATTTCATTCAAATTTCAATTCAAGGATATATTTTAATAGGAAATGAGACCCTTAATCCGACGCAGTAAACCGTTAGTTAATAGGATTATCAATTTTGGAGTTATAAGGATGTTTCTTATATGCAATTCAGTAATAGAACATTGAAAGTTTATGACGTCATCAATCCACGATTTTATTCGAATTGCAATGCATTTTATAAATTGTTTACACATGTTTTATTTTCATATTTTATATTATGCATATCCATGACGGGTAAGTGTTACGGTGGCCCCCAACGACTAGTTTTTGGGCTAATAGTGATATTTTAACAAAACATGAAGTAAGCAAGACCTTTCTTTGTGTGCAATGCATGGATTTCACCAGAAACTGTAGAAGTGTCCATCCTTATACAAGTAGTGCTAAATTAGACGCTACATATTTTTGAATGTAATTTACTGTTCATACGGTTTGACTTACCCAAATGATCTAAATTTCCATTACATTTCATGATGCCAATGCGTTTTATACAAAGCATAATAAGTCTCTTTAAAAGGGCTTTACAATATCTTTTTTTAGCTAAAGTTATGAGAATTTTAAAAGTTTAGTTAATTAGTTCAGTTTAATTCTAATATATATATATATATATATATATTGCACGACCGAAATATCATATTTTGACACAACCTTACTCTAAATAAATTTTCTTTTGTATTTTGAAAGTATCGAAATAACACCCTTTACAAATGCATATACTGAACTGAAATTAGGTACTTAATAAAAAATTTAGAGACGTTTAGATATTAATATTTACACTGACAAAATAAATATATTTATTAATTTTTAATAAATATTTTAATAAAACTTTAAATAATAATAATAAAATTTTATTAAATAAAATTTTAATAATAAAAGTTTATTAAAATTGCAAATTATAATAATAAATAATTTTAAATAATTTTAATAATTGTAAAATAAAATAATTTTATATATTCATTAATCAGCATAAAAAATCACTTTTTATTTCTCACTAAATAACATTTAAAAAGTAAAAGAATGAATCATGCACTTCATGGTTTTAAAATATAAAGTTTTATAGCATGTAAATAAATTGATTTTTCAAAATGAGCAAACAAAGATGAAGATCAATTGCTGTTTTAATAAAGAAGAAAGACTCATTCGAACGTTTTTTTTCAAAAAATTAACAGTATTTTTAAACATAAATACTAATATGAAGATTTTTTTTATAAATAATGAATGAAAAAAAAAATGCCATAAAAATTTCTTCTTTTTCAATTCAAAGGATGCATTCCTTTAAAAACGTTTACACATATAGAAAAGGGGGTGATATATTTTAAGCGACTTAAAAAAAGGAGCTTTTGCTTTTGGTCGTTATTTAAGTGTGTGTGCTGGTATGTTCTCAATATTTTGAACAATCACTGAGCGGATTTGAATGTTATTTTTATGCTACAATTCTAGTACAATAGGAAATGTTTTAAGTAAAAATAATTCATAGCATCGTATATGTATGTTACATGAATATGTCAAATACTTTAATACAAGAATATATACTTCGCTTCACACCTCAGCGATAAGCAACAGATTGCATTTATAAATGTGAGAGAATCGTCGTACAAAAATTAAATTCGATTGGTAGAAAGCGTTCTGAGAAAATTTTCTGCTATAAGAGATTAGAGTGCCTTTATAAACAACAAACTGTCGACAATCGAGCAATAAAATTTTATTGGCCGAGCAGATTTGGAAAACAAGTTATCGCAGAAATGTGAAAATATGTAAAGATGTTGACACCGCCAAAACAAGATAATGGGAAACCTATTTACGCATTAACATATCATCGATAAGTCAGGCATACCTTTTCTTACTTTTAAAAAGGTGCTACAACAAAGCAAGTGAAAATAATGATAAAGAGAAAATAGACAAACACTAAAATTTCCTGATATATCTAGTTCTTAATAACGTAACTCCTTATATAAATAAGTATCATTTCATAAGTTTCAGATTTTGCATTTGCCATTAGGCTGGGTATTCCACATACGGACACTGCAACAGTTTTGTCTGATTTAAAAAAAATATCTAATATGCGCAGATAAGATAAATATTTTCTTCTTAAAATCGTTAACATATGAATTACACAATGAAGTTTTACTATAATTCGTAAGCATCACAATTATGGAGATTTCTTAAATATGAACAAATAAGATGAGAGTTGTTTTCTTCAAATCTTTTCGATTTTTATAATTATACTGTGTGAAGCGTTTCCTTTTCGCATGAAATCCCCGATGTCAATTACACCTACCTTTCAATACTATTAAATAATAATGTGTAAGTAAGTATTGTTTCAAGAGTTCCAAGTACAACATATATTTTTTTAATAAATAATCCTCATACAGTCATTACTAATTCTCCGTCACAATTATGGAGAAATCTTAAACATGAACAAATAAGTTGGGACGTGTTTTCTTGGAGTCTGTTCGATTTTTATAATTATACTAGCAAGCTACGCCCGCTACGCTGGTCAATTTCTCTTAACGAACCTTTAATCAAACAAAATATTGACATTTTATAGTTCACTATTATATTTTAACAGAATAATAAGGCTACTATAATTTGTGACTCGTGCTATAGCCAATATAAACGTCAGGACACGTCGCACTTATCATTATCTTTTTACGCGTGAAGGTTTCGCTATAGTACTCCATTGTGAAAGTTGGTAATTTTTTTAATTCAATATTTGAAAAAAGGCATAATCATTAGATTTGAAATTTATATTAATAAATATACTTTTTTTTACTTTTCAAACGTAGTTTGTTTAACAATTTTCTGACAAATACTTTTCGAGCTATTATATTTTTCAGTAACTTCAAATGTTTCATTTTCCGAGATTAATCTGTGGCAAAGATTAGCGAAAAACCCAGTCGTCAGCAACGCATAGCTTTATATTAAAGAGGATGTTGGAGAAGGGATTGTCACCATCACTTTTGAAATCGGTTCTGTAGTTCCAGAGATTCCATAGAAATTGTAATTTAGAATGATTTTAGAAAGCTTTTCGCTCAATTCACGCTTTTAAATTTCGATTTCTTTTAAATTTATTCTTAGAGAGCATTTACATCTTATAAGTAACTACCATGGCAAATTTCAAGTTTATAGCTCCTTCAATAAAAAAAGCGCAATTTTCGATAATTTTTCACTCCTGCACCCCCCTGGGATTAGTGGCACCGACATAAAATATAGCCTATGTTACAGCAGGAACTGTGACCATCAATTTGCCACAATCACTTTTGAAAACAGTTCTGTAGTTCCAGAAATTCCATAGAAGTTGTAATTTAGAATGTTTTTAGAACGCGATTCGCTCATCTCGCCCTTTTAAATTTCGATTTTTTTTTATTAGAGTGCATTTACAACTTATAAGTAACTACCATGCCAAATTTCATGTTTCTAGCTCCTTTAGTATAAAAAAAATCGAAATTTTAGAACGTTTTTCGCTCTTTTACCCCTTTTTCCTGTAGTAGTGGCACCGATATAAAACATAGCCTATGTTACAGCAGGGACTGTTAGCATCAATTTGCCACCATCACTTTTGAAATTGTTTCTATAGTTCCAGAGATTGCATAGAAATTGTAATTTAGAATGTGTTTAGAGCGCGTTTCGCTCATCTCACGCTTTTAAATTTCGAACTTTTGTAGAATTTGTTCTTAGAGAGCATTTACATCTTATAAATAACTACCATGCCAAATTTCAAATTTCTAGCTCCTTCAGTACAAAAAAAAATCGAAATTTTAGAACGTTTTTCACTCTTGCGCCCCCGTGTGGTAGTGGCACCGACATAAAATATAGCCTATGTTACAGCAGAGACTGTTACTATCAATTTGTCACCTTTACTTTTGAAAATGGTTCTGTAGTTTCAGAGATTCCATTGAAATTGTAATTTAGAATGTTTTTAGAACGCTTTTTGGTCATCTCACACCTTTTAAATTTGGAATTTTTTTTAAATTTGTTATTAGAGAGCAATTACATCTTATAAGTAACTACCATGCTAAATTTCATGTTTCTGACACCTTCAGTGTAAAAAAAATCGAAATTTTAGAACGATTTTCTCTCCTGCACCCCCCTGGGTGTAGTGGCACAGACATAAAATATAGCCTATGTTCGAGCAGGGACTGTCACCATCAATTTGCAACCATCACTTTTGAAAACGGTTCTATAGTTCCACAGATTGTAATTTAGAAATTGTAATTTAGAATGTTTCTAGAACGCTTTTTGCTCATCTCACACTTTTTAAATTTCGAATTTTTTTAGATTGTGTTCTTAGAGAAAATTTACATCTTATAAGTAACTACCATGACAAATTTCATGTTTCTATCTCCTTCAGTATAAAAAAAAATCGAAATTTTACAACGTTTTTCGCTCCTGCACCCCCCTTTGGGTAGTGGCACCGACATAAAATATAGCCTATGTTGGAGCAGAGACTGTCGCCATCAATTTGCCTCCATCACTTTTGAAAACGGTTCTGTAGTTCCAGATATTCCATAGAAATTCTAATTTAGAATGTTTTTAGAACGCTTTTCGCTCATCTCACCCTTTTAAATTTCGAATTTTATTAGAATTTGCTCTTAGAGATCATTTATATCTTATAAGTTACTACCATGCCAAATTTAATGTTCCTAGCTCCTCCAGTATAAAAAAAAGTCGAAATTTTAGAACGTTTTTCGCGTTTGCACCCCCCTGGGTTAGTAGCACCGACATAAAATATGGCCTATGTTGGAGCAGGGATTGTCTCCATCAATTTGCCACCATCACTTTTGAAATCGCTTCAGTAGTTCCAGAGATTACCCCCTAAAAACAAACAAACAAACTAAAAAACAATCTTTACTACTTTATATATTAGTATAGATTGTGTGAAGTGTTTCATTTTCGCATGAAATCGTCGATGTCAATTATACCTACCTTCCAATACTATTAAATAATAATGTGTAAGTAAGTATTATTCCAAGAGTTCCAAGTACAACATTTCTTTTTATGTTAAATATTCCCCATACAGTCATTGCTAATTCTGCGTCACAATTATGGAGAAATCTTAAATACGAACAAATAAGATGAGAGTTGTTTTCTTGAAGTCTTTTCGATTTTTATAATTATATTGTGTGAAGCGTTTCCTTTTCGCATGAAATCCCCGATGTCAATTACACCTACCTTCCAATACTAATAAATAATAACGTGTAAGTATGTATTGTTTCAAGAGTTTCAAGTACAACATTTCCTGTCATGTTAAATATTCCCCATACAGTCATTGCTAATTCTTATTCCAAATTACGTAGAATTATTGAATATGAACAAATATGATGAGAGTTGTTTTCGTGAAGTCTTTTCGATTTTTATAATTATATTGTGTGAAGCGTTTCATTTTTACGTGAAATCCCCTATGTCAATTACACCTACCTTCCAATACTAATAAATAATAATGTGTAAGTAAGTATTGTTCCAAGAGTTCCAAGTAGAACATTTCTTTTTATGTTAAGTATTCCCCATACAGTCCTTGCTAATTCTTCGTCACAATTATGGAGAAATCTTAAACATGAACAAATAAGATGATAGTTGTTTTCTTGGAGTCTTTTCGGTTTTATAATTATATTGTGTGAAGTGTTTCATTTTCGCATGAAATCCCCGATGTCAATTACACCTACCCTTCCAATACTAATCCTAATCCTAATCCTAATAATATTATAAATCTGATTGTGTGGAAATAGTATGCTGAAGCCAGCGTCAAAATGGAACATTTAATGATCCTGTGTTTTTGCATATAGGTGGATTATAACCCTCAAATGAACATAGACTGTTTTTTGTTAATTTTATTCAAATATTTTTCTTAATAATTCCAAATTTCGTTATTTTCATAAAGAATAAAAGGAGATTTTTTCGTATAATATTTTAAAATGGTTAAATTTACTTTACAGTTGCTAATACTTTATCGTTTCCAAAATTAATACCCGGAATAATAATTTTTACTCTACAATTTAGATTCAATTGAAAAATTTTCACGTGAAAAATGAAAATGAAATAAAAAAAAATAAATTAAAAAGATTAAATAATATTATTAGAAATAAAACGTACTTTTTTTAGTTTTCGATAATAATACAAGGTTTCAATATGCGTAACCATAGGAAAGAGGCTAATATGACGTCATACATGGAAAATAAAGCGGATATGCATTGATTGGTGAAATAAAATTATCTTAGGTTTTTTTCTTCACTTTTTTTCTTTTTTTTTCTTTTATATGGTGACAATACGTGGCGTTTAGCCGTCTGCGCACGGCTAATATAACTATACTGTATTTTTTATTTAAATTTTAAAAAAGTAAAAAGAAATTTCAAAAGAAAACGGTTAGCAAATGTCAATAATATGCTCCGCAATATTATCCATGTCGAAAATGATGTCATTGATAGCGAGAAATAGATATTTTCATTCTTAAAACTAAAAGAAATACTTCGATTACCTAAAAAAAATGACGAATGTTAAATGTTAATAGTTCCATTTTTGTTGATAAAACCTAAAGATTTAATATTATTTCATTATAAAAACATAACTTCCCCTATGCCAGTATTGAAATTAATTGCCTAGAAAAGAAAATTAACAAGTATTATGTCATTTAAAAGGGATTTCTCTGGGAAAATATACATTTGAAATAAAACGGGAATTTTCCGATATGTTTTAAAATGAATGTGAATCAATTCCTTACATTAATAATACAAGGATCAGTAAGCATATAAAGTAGATGAATTTCGTGCCATATTTATAACGAAAAATTTAAATGTTTTTTTTTTTTTGATCTATACTGGTTATTAAGCATGAGTATCCGTTATATACAGATGAGAGTTTTCTGCTAAAAATCACTTCATAATTTTAAGAAAAGGAAAATGAACACGAATCTATTATATTAAAATCTAACCATGTGTTTGTATTTCGCAACTACTCCTAGACTATGGAACGTAACTCGATTTACTTAATACCGGTTATCATTGATCCGAGGATGTCACACAAACTCTCATAAATTAAAACATTATATTAAATACCAAGTTTTTTTTTTCGTAAATTTTAACGAAGTTTTTCTAAAAACGAAAAGTAAATTACTCCATATTTGTGTATAAAATTTGAAAAAAAAAAAACAGATTAGTATATTTTTTACTCCATTTTCTCATTAAAACTGAAAAACAGAATTTATTTTCACTTTGAATAGATGGTGAAAACAAAATCTTGATTTCAGTAAATTATCCGAAAAATAAAAACATATTTTCACATATTCAAACTTCATGAATCAATTTATTCGGGAGAACAAAAATTGCCTGTGAACATACTGTCATTTAGAAAACAAGATTTGTTTCAGCTATACATTAAACGAAGGAGGCAGAATTGAATTAAAGAAAAAGCATATACTATTTCCAATTAATGTTTTTTTGAAGGATGGCTATTAAAACGTTTCACAAAGGCGTTAAAAGTAAAACTGTTTATCAGGTAAAATTCACTTTTTGCATTGGTTGCAATTTCATTTTCGCGATTATTTGGCACAAAATTTCACTTTTTTAATACTGATTTATGTCAAGGTCCCTATACCTCCTATCAAATATGATAAAGAGTTAGTTAATTATTAGCGTTTTTAATTATCGGGAGTGAAATATTTTGCTTAATTAATGTATTTATTATTATTTTAATGTTGCGTGAACGAAGTCACGGGTAACAGATAGTAAATAATAATGTGTAAGTAAGTATTGTTCCAAGAGTTACAAGTACAACATTTCTTTTTATGGTAATATTCCCCATACAGTCATTACTAATTCTTCGTCACAATTGGGGAGAAATCATAAACATGAACAAATAAAATGAAAGTTGTTTTCTTGAAAACTTTTCGATTTTTATAATTATATTGTGTGAAGCGTTTGATTTATACGTGAAATACCCTATGTCAATTACACCTACCTTCCAATACTAATAAATAATAATGTGGAAGTAAGTATTGTTTCAAGAGTTCCAAGTACAACATTTCCTTTCATGTTAAATATTCCCCATACAGTCATTGCTAATTTTTCTTCCAAATTACGTAGAATTATTGAATATGAACAAATATGATGAGAGTTGTTTTCTTGAAGTCTTTTCGATTTTTATAATTATATTGTGTGAAACGTTTCATTTTTACGTGAAATCCCCTATGTCAATGACACATACCTTCCAATACTAATAAATAATAATGTGTAAGTAAGTATTGTTCCAAGAGTTCCAAGTACAACATTTCTTTTTATGTCAAATATTCCCCATACAGTCATTGCTAATTCTTCGTCACAATTGTGGAGAAATCTTAAATATGAACAAATAAGATGAGCGTTGTTTTCTTGAAGTCTTTTCGATTTCTCTTTTATCAACATTGAAGCTTCATACACAAAAGACGCAGACGAGGTAGTTGCAAGATAATTTGAAAAACTCAGTACCGATAGACATATCATATGACATTTCGGAATATTTCCTTTTATTTAGAAAAAAATCGATAAGCCATTGTAGAGCAAAATACCGTTGATTATAAAGAAGATAAACATTAAAAATTCAACATTACAGTTTACAGAATTTGCAACCGACTTTATTTGATTGTAAACATAGATTAATTTATCATAATTATATCTTGGTTGGCATTCCATCATTAATTGGAAACTCAAAACTAATTCTTTGATTTCATAGAGACCAAAACATAGTAAATGGAAAAAATATTTAAAGGCATGGTTCACACAGAATTACAAACACGTACGAGAAAATGAAAGATATTGCGAATCGAAGAAATGCATCTTTAATCTGAACGTTTTACATGAACAGTTTCAGGATATTAGAAGTAAACATAATATTAAAAAAAGATGCGAAAAAGAAAATCATCAAGCTAATAATTAAGGCACACCAAATGATTACCCCAAAAGGTATGTAAGAAAGTTTTCTTGCGCTGCAAGGTATAAGGGAAATTTTTCTTTTGAATGAATGTAAGTCATTCAAGCAAATGTATAGTTGAATGCGGAAAAGAGTATATACAAGATGTAAACACAAAGCACCAATTATCTGCTTTGAAGAATATAATTTACCATAATAAAAGTAAGAAGTGAAAGAAAAAATTACAATTAGAGTTGTTGCTAATGTAACAATCATATTAAATATTTTATAAAAATTGCAATGAAGATTATTTTTGCTCTCGGAGGAGCAATGTTGATTATCTTTCAACAGAAGAGAAATTGCAGAAATATAAAATATATTTTTATAAATATATTTTTTTAAATCAAGTTGCGTAAAGTACGATATAATCATTTTATTTAGGTAAAATAAGAACAAGATGACAATAATCGAGTATTGTGTAATAATTGAATTAGCACTTGATTAAATATTTTTGCACATGAGTATCGGTATTTCCGTATTCAGTGTTATTAAATTGCAAACGATAACACACTGTTGACATGTTGCATGGTGTAAAGTAATCGAAAGAAAGAAAGTATAGTTCTTTATAACTTTTTCAACTTTTGAAAACAACTATAACTATCACCAATAAGTACATTTATTCACTAGCCAATCATAACAAATAGTTCTATGCACTTATAATATGGTACCTTATATAGCAACAATCAAGCAGTATCAGGTCTGAATCTCTACCCAGTATTAGATGTTCATAGTATGTATCATTTCACTTTAAGAAAATATTCTTCTCTTATTATCTTTGCTTGAAAAGGATAAGCGTAGCGGGTCTTTGCTTCAGCGTTTTTCTTGTTTACTTTCAACAGTATACTCGTTCTTGGTACCAAATTTTCATAGTTCATGCTTCAGCATTTAACAGTTTATGGTTTAATTGCAATATCAAACGTTGAATCAAATAATCGTAATTTTAATGTTGAAACTACTGCAGAACCAAAAACGTTTTCAACAAAATTCAACTGTGTAAATAAAAGTGGGAAAAAGACAAATACTTTACTTTAAAACTTTAAAGGGGGGTGGGCTTTGAGACCTATAGCTACTAGGCTGTCGTCTCGAATGATCTATATTTCCTTTTTTTTTATTCACAGAAACACAGACATGACTTCAACAATTAAATAAATCTTGACGAGACAGTACAAGGAAATTTACAACACCAAGAGTTACATCCGGGAGCTCCACAAAGTGTGTGCAATGGAGCTGGCGGGAGTCGAACACCGCCGGCCTTGCTTCCTACGCTATGAAGCGATTAGCGGAGTGGTGCCTTAACCACTCGGCCACGGAGGCCCCAAAGACAAATATTTTTAAACTTTGTCTTAAAATATAAACAAAAATAGCCAAGTAGAAATTGAAAATTATTTTTTTCTTTCTCAAAACTTATCTTAATTTAACTGACAAGAAACTTTTAAATAATAAAAAAAAAAAGCATTTCAAACAAATATCTGTTAATTCCTTAAACATAAATCGTGCAGTTTCTCTACAATGCTTTGAAGTTTTCAATTCTTGTTTTAATATTTAATAAATAGACTCATTAATAATACTTACAATATTTTATGACGTAAATAACACATTTGTTCGTTGGTATAAAAAGGGGAATAACACAATTTTAGCTTTAAAACATATTAACTAGCGGTTAAATTCACATTTAGGAGAATCAAATGTTGATGTTTATCAGTTAAAACAGTTCGCGATGCTTGTATGCAAAAAATAGAGAAACTGTAATGTAAAAGCAGTTTCTAATCAATATTAAACAGATAAAACATTCTGAGAGAAACTATTTGAAATGTTTGTGTAATAATAAAAACAACAATTTGTTTGGAAAAAAAATATAGAAAAAAAAATATTGAATAAAATATTTCTTTCTTAAAAAAAAAAAAAAAAAAAAAAATAAGTCAATATTTTTCTGAAATTGCAATATATCTAATGTTACTACTATTGTTATTTATAAAAAGAATTTCTAGAGAATCGATTTAATCTTCTTATGTGTTCTCACAAAATAGCTTTTTATTAATAAATTGTTCTGTTATAATGATATAGTTTAGTCAAGATAAATAAAAGGAAGATTATTTGCTGAAGAAATGTGTTTTTGATGTTTTGTAAAAGATTTTCTAGATGGTTTGAATATTGAATGAAAAGTACTGTTACAAAAGCAATGCATTACTAATAAAAAACATGATGTTATTTTCCAACGTGTTAATTGTTAATCAGTTAGAATACAAAGGAAGAACAGAGTATACCTAAAATTATCGATATATCAGGCTTTGGCTAAAGAATTATGAATGTGGTCAACAGCCAAAGACTCAATTGAGAACTACTTGAGTGATATTAATCCCTCTGTAACACAGGGCAGTGACGTTGAGATAAAAATAAGCTAATTATAAATTTTAGTTTATTCTATCACTGTAGTTAACTTTTAAGGCTAAAAAAAAAATAGAAAAACCTATAACATGTTATTTATATTTTTCATTCATGTCAAGTTTTAGTTTTATGTCCTTTTTATTTATATTTAGACAAAGCTATCGTTTAAAAAATAATATTATTGAGATTATTTTTCAGATATGTAAATTTTTCTATACGTTTGGATAATCTGTGTCAAAAATGAATTCGTTGTATAATTCTTTCTTTCTCTTCCACTCTTTATTATCCATAATGTTTGAGGGTCATGTAACTACTGCCAGATGCTTTACGAAAAATAAACTTTTTGGTACATTTATTTAGATAATAAAAAAGTTACGACATAAAAAAAGCTTTTTCTTCCACATCATTTTTCTTGGCAAAGATAGTTTGTAAAATACTGATGTTATTTTATGATTTTTTAGAATCATGATTTTAGAGATGGGAAAAGAAATATTTTCTTTAGAATTTTTAAAAGAATGGTTCTTATTAAATGTTGACATGACCTTGTTTTAATTGCTAAACGGTTTAAAATAAAAAGATTATAAACAGTTAAACAGATTTTATTAGACTGTTTTAGCTCAATCTGAGCCATTATCTAAACAAACAAAAATATTTTATAAATGCATGGTTTATGAAGTTATTTGATTAATCTATTATAAGAGAAACCATAGAGATTGTAACACGTAAAAAAATATTATGTAACGAAGCAGCATCAAAAGTTAACGTGCGTAATTTTTAAAGGTACGTGAAACGTTAAATGATAGCATTTCAAATAACTTAATGGACGTGCAATTATAGAAAATTTTTATTTGTTTTGATAACGGTTCAGATTCAGCTGAAACATGTCAACGGTCTACTAAAACTTACTTTATTGTTTATAATATTTTTATTTTATGCATTTTAGCAATTAAAAATATAAATACTTACAATGTGTTATGATTTGTTATATTTATAGAAATCTCATTTAATTGACATTTGAAATTTGTTCAGTTTTGAAACAATCAAATAAGGTTTTAAAAAACTCAGTGTGGAACATTAAGAGGTTAAAATGAGTATCCAATAATGAGTATATTGGTACTAATAGTATAGTGGTTCCTTTATGTGGAAAATGTATTTTTATGTAATGTTATTTTTGTTTGCGAGTTTTCCTTACGTAAAACTTTGTAAATTATTTTGAAAAAAAAAAGAAGAAAAAGTGAATAATATATTTTGTGCAAGTGGCAACAGTGATATAAATTGGTTATTTATATCACCTTTAATTTCACGGCATAATTTACCTTTTGCATGTTTAGTAATGTATTAAAATTATAACATTCTTCTTTAGCTATACAAATGTATTTAAGGCTAAACTTTGTTTATCTTTTTCAACAGCTATTAAGCTATTATAATATTTTCAACAGCTAAGTAACATGTGATGTGATTTTAAATCATTTAAATATATTTTGAAATGAGTTAAGTATCATTTGGTCAAAAGTTTTGTAAATGAATATAACTTAACATTTTAATAACTTTTATATTTCTTTCTTCTAACTTTTATATTTTCTTTAAACTTTTATATTTCTTTCTTCTAATTTTTACAATTTCTTTAAACTTTTATATTTCTTTCTTCTAACTTTTATATTTTCGGTAATCTTTTATATTTATTTCTTCTAACTTTTATATTTTCTTTAAAGTTTTATATTTCTTTCTTCTAACTTTTATATTATCTTTAAAAATGTTATATTTCTTTCTTATACAATGCTTATTCATCAAAAAAGGTATTGACAAAAATGATTCTGTAATGTTATATTTTCTTTTTAAAGATTAATACTTTTGAAGTAAATCGGAGAAAAATACAAAGAGAAACAGGAGATACAAATCATTTAATCTTGAGAAAACAACAAGTAAATTGCAACTTAGTTTAAAAGTATTATCTTTCTTTCATATACAATACTTATTCATCAAATAAATGTTTCGTCATTTCTTGGTGTAGAGTATCAAACGCAGTGACAAATAAAGTTCGTCTTTGGAACAGTGTCTGTTATGATTGTGGAAAATGAGACTTTTTTTTTTTTTTTTTTGCATAATGTTAAGTGTATATGCTGTTGATGTACTGTTCAAGTAATTCTTCTACTGCTTACAGCAATAAAGAATGACACCCGAATAAAGCACCTTGAATGTGTACATTTACAAATATTCATAGTAATCGTCTAATTTCAACTTACGCAATAATCTAATACGTAAAAAAAATAATTTTATGTAATGTTATTCTACATGCCTAATGCAGTACTTTTTATTTCAAATCTTACATGCTAAAAGTATTAAGTTTGAAGTACCATTAAATTTCTTTTCCAATTCCCGTCTCTCTTGGTATTAAAAGTTGTCATTTAATTGACATTAAATGACATTAATCTTATTACAAATGAATCGGTGTTTTCATTTATGGCAAGACATAGCAACCAAATTATAAAGGAAGTCTAGATTTTGATTGCGACCGTTTTGTTCGATGAATAACATGTGTGTAAAAGTGGCATTTATCTGATCTTACTGCAATTTCACAAGTGAGATTGTGTCTCTTGGATTCTGTGTTTCACATTTATACTTACCCATCATACGTAGTATAGGGTAAGTCTTGCAATCGTTTTGAAAATCGAAATTTGTTTTTGACAGATTTGCACGTTTCAGACACTGAAGATTCCGAAAAAACATATTGTTAGAAAAAAAATTGCCGTCCGTATGTCTGTGAGTCTGTGTGTGTGTCTGTAAACGATCTATCTACCGCACAAATTGAGATAGAGACTTGAAATTTGCTATGTACTATTAAGTAATATGTAATAATTATCCCATTACTTAGTATGTAATAATGGGAAAAAGCTAATTGAATTTCAGTGACCTCGATTATCCGGAACTATTTTTTTCGGACTCTCGAAATATTCGTTCTGATAAAAGGTATATAAAAATTTTCGAAATTGCTTATTTTAAGGAATGAATATAAAAGACAATAAAAAACATAAATTTTGTATAAAGAATGAAATCGATCAGATAATGAGTTGCCGAGATATTTGTCATCACAATTACCACACTCTTCGATTTTTCATGACCTTGTATTTGTGTGCACCGCGGAGATGGTGCCATAGAGTTTTATCGGAACTATCGAAGAGATCAAATGAATATCCCACACCTTACCAACGTGCCACACATGTGGGAACTATGTCCTTACCGTACTATGCCAACATTTCTGAGAAAATATCTGGTGTTTTTCCGAATGTAGGCATCAGGACTGCGTATGTGCCTTTAAATCCAATTAAGACTTTTTTGGGTAACTACAAGCATAGATATTCAAGAATTGACCTCACAGGTGTAGTTTACCGAATTCCTTGCAAGGGTTGCGGATCCAGCTACATAGGCGAGACTGGACGATCCTTAAATGTGAGGTTGAAGGAACATAGGGATTCGTTTAATAGAGGCACTCTAACCTCGAGATTGGTTGCGCATGCTTTGGATTTTGATCTTGTGCCTGATTTTCAGAACGCGCCTGCTCAGAAATTGCCTGCTCAAAATGTTGCGTGTACAGCAGTCGTATCTTCCTGGAGGGTTGGATGACAGTTTTAGCTGAATCTACTATTAACGAGGTTGCATAGATTCCTGCAGAGTATAATGTTTTAACTAAACTGTGACTTTAACTGTTTTTCTTGTTTTGGTTCTGGTGGCTTGGCAATTGTGTTTCGAAGTACTGATGAGATGTACGAAAGTGCACGAAACGTCTATTTTATAATTTTAATTGTTTTTATGTGTTTAAAAAAAAATAAAGTCTGTAGTTGAATTTATTTTAGTGACCTTGTATTTCATTCAAATTTCAATTCAAAGATATATTTTATTTAGTAAAGAGACGCTTTATCCGACGCTGTAAACCGTTAGTTAATAGGATTATCATTTTTGGAATTATAAGGATGTTTCTTTTACGTAATTAAAATTTATGACGTCATCAAGCCACGATTTTATTCGATTTGCAATGCATTTTATAAATAGTTTACTCATGTTTTATTTTTATATTTTATATTATACATATCCATGTTGGGTAAGTATTACGGTATGCCCCAACGACTAGTTTCTCATGCAGTTTTATGTTAAACAAGTAGCGCTAGTCTGCTGATAAGCTGTAAATATAGGAGTGAAATGTCAAATGATTTGATCTGAGTCGAGTCCTGCTGCACAGAGGAGTCTTAAACTTGGAGTTCTCGCTTTGGATTGAAATAGCGCTTTGCTACCACGTACTCGGAGATTGCTGTGTTGTTATAGCGGAAGATCATTTTCCGGAAACCACGAGTTTCTAGTTAGTGACATTTAGGACACTTGAATTTTTTCTAGAAAATTATTTTCAGAAATTTGGATTGCTGCGTTGTTATAGCGGTAGAGCACTTTTCGGAAACAACGGGTTTTTAGTTAGGGAGAATTAGGACATTTGAATTTTTTTTCTAGCAAAGTATTTTCAGAAATTTGGATTGCTGCGTTGTTATAGCGTAAGAGCACTTTTCGGAAACAACGGGTTTCTAGTTACGGATAATTAGGACATTTGAATTTTTTTCTAGCAAAGTATTTTAAGAGATTTTGATTGCTTCGTTGTTATAACGGAAGAACACTTTTCGGAAACAACGGAATTCTAGTTAGGGAGAATTAGGTCATTTGAATTTTTTTCTAGCAAAGTATTTTCAGAGATTTTGATTGCTTCGTTGTTATGACGGAAGAACACTTTTCGGAAACAACGGAATTCTAGTTAGGGAGAATTAGGACATTTGAATTTTTTTTTAGCAAAGTATTTTCAGAGATTTGAATTGCTGATTTGTTATAGCGGAAGAGCACTTTTCGGAAACAACGGGTTTCTAGTTAGTGACATTTAGGACATTTGAATTGTTTTTTAGCAAAGTATTTTCTGAGATTTGGATTGCTGCGTTGTTATAGCGGAAGAGCAATTTTTGGAAACCACTGGTTTCTAATTAGTGACATTTAGGACATTTGAATTGTTTTCTAGCAAAGTATTTTCAGAGATATTGATTCTTCGGCAGCAAAAGCCGTCTTGGGTACGATCTAGAGAAGCTATTTTATCCAAAGTATAATCTGCGCAAATTTAATAATACGCTGAGTATGATTAAAATATGAGTTTATTAACTATGCGTAGCCTGTAAACTTTTTCATATCAATTCTAAAATACTGTGTTACTTTTAAGAAACAGTAAAGCAATTCGTAGAACCTTACGAATTTTAATTTTTACGACACAAGAAATAAGAAAATATCAACCAAATTCATAGAAATGACGATTTAAAAATTTAGATAACATATTTTGCTATTAAAGAAAAATAAAACCTTTATATAATATTTTTACTGTTCATAAATTCATTGTTAGAAATTTATTTAGAAGAATTTTCCCTTATTTAAAGTTTTGTAAATTGATAAGGTTTTCAATACACCTTTTTCTAAACTTTGAAATAGGCGAAATAATTTGTAAACATTCTAATGCACCTTTAAAAAAATCATATTTATATTTCGTCATGTTTCCACATTTTGTCCTTTCAATAAGCAAAAAGTGATAAAATAAAGTTAATGTTTCACAAACAATCTTTACAAGGAAAATAATCTATTCTGCTGTTATATATTTTTTTTCAACGAACTGTATGGAACTTTTCCGCATATAAAAACATTTGTCATCAGTTGCATAAACCTCAAATACATTGGATAGGAAAATAAAGATGATAAATAGATGAAAAGTGTGGCTTAAGGGATATCTGACATACGATGTTCATGAAATATGGGCAAAATTATTTGAGTTATGCGAAAGTTATAATGGTTGAAATATACGGTTATATATATATATATATATATATATATATATATATATATAGTCGTTACCAACATTCATTGATGAAATTGAATTTAAGTTTTACTACATAAGAAAGAAAAATATGTATGGGAATAAATCGGGAATAAATCTTCTATAATCGGGTTCCAAGCAATTTAGCTTCGGGTGTTTGAGTAAAATGAGTTGAATTTTTAAAATATAGACAATGAAAACTACCTTTTCCTCCCGGTACAGGCCGGAAGGACTTTTTAGTATAAAGCCAAAACAAACAATGTTCCGGAATCCTTGTATCACAATTTAGCACTTAACGGAAACAAATTTTACAATTTATATATTTTTTTTTACACTTTTTTGAATTTTTAAAAATTAAAAATATTTGAACTGGTCGCCATTTTAAAAAAAGGTGGCAGATGAAGCTGGTCAACGAACTCGGTCGAGACTTTAGTATGTCCTACACACATGCTCAGTCACATCCAAATCGGTTAAAAAATAAGAGAATTACAGCATGACATATGTCATGTATATATATGTTACGGCCAATTTGATTAATCTGGACATTTTTAATAATAACCGGTTAATATTAATAATGACCGGAATATTCATATTGACCATAATATATATATAAATAAACATTTAAACAGAGGTTGGTTTGGAGGTCTGGGGGTCATGATCTGCTAAAATATAACAAAATGTTTTGGAATTGCTTTCTTCTGAACGGACTACAATAGGTAGCTTTTTGTAATGAAAGCTACCTAAAACTAATCGTTGGAAGACACCGTAATACTTACCCATTATGGATAAGTATAAACAACATAAAATATGAGCTTTCGGGGGGAGCCTATATGCTCAACGGCTTGGCTTGCCAAGCCAAGTGGCCTCCCTTAGGCATTAAATATAAAATATGAAAATAAAACATGTGTAAACTACTTATAAAATGCATTGAATTTCGAATAAAAGCATGGCTTGATGACGACATAAACTTTAAATTCTCTATTACTGAATTGCGTGAAAGAAACATCTTTATAACTCCAAAAATTATAATCATATCAACTAACGGTTTATTGCGTCGGATTAAGCGTCTCATTTCGAATTAAAATATATCTTTGAAGTGAAATTTGGATGAAATAGAGGGTCATGAAAAATCGAAGAGTGTGGCAAATAGGATTACAAATATTTCGGCAACTCATTATTCGATCAACTTCACTCTTTATGCTTTTTTTTTGTCTTTTGTATTCACTCCCCAAAATAAACAATTTCGAAAAATTGTATATACTTTTTATAAAAACGAATATTTCGAGAGTCCCAAAAATATAGTTCCGGATAATCGAGGTTACTGAAATTCAATAAGCTTCTTCCCATTATTACATACTTAATATATACCAAATTTCAAGTCTCTATCTAAATTTGTTCGACACCCAGACACACAGACAGACGGATGGCAATTTTTTTAAACTATGTTTTTCGAAATCTCCAGTGACTGAAACGTGTAAATCCATCATTTTTTTTCGATTTTCAAAACGATTACAAGACTTACGCTATACTACGTGTGTCGGGTAAGTAATAATACAGTTTCTATCTGATCTAAAAAAGTAAGTAATGCTGCTGCCGCCGATGCCTTATTTGAATGTATGCCAACTTTCTAATTTTCCGAGTTTATCCTTTAAAACTATCTCAAATAAAAACATGAAAACTAGTAGGTTATAGAAAAATGCATGATAAACACGCTGTAGCAGACAGTTTCTTAATCGACGGATTATTTTAAGCGCTATTTAATGTTGAAATCAGTCAAAATAGATAAGTTAAAAAAATATTTCATAAAACGATAATATACATATTTGCTAATGTCCATTCAAAATTTCAGAACTTGGGGACACTTGGAACAGGTCGTAAATGAGCTTTTTTAATTGCATTCACCAGAGTTTAAAAGACTAGCGGCTATTTAAAAAACTCATACATCTTTGTTTACTTTTATATTACACTATTACAAAGTTAGGTACAGTTAAAAACATTTTAATTTTACAATTGAATCCATTTGGACACTAGACTGTTAAATAGTTATTTAAAAACACAAATTGCACAAATTGTGCTTATTTTGCTAAAATCAGTGTAAAAATTGTTTTAAACTCATAAAAAAGCTAAATCCTTTAGCTCAAAGGATTTTTAAAGGATTTTAGCTCTTTTATGAGTTTAAAACAATTTTTACACTGATTTTAGCAAAATAAGCACAATTTGTGCAATTTGTGTCTTTAAATTTTAATTTTAGTATGATTAATCAAAGAAAAATACATAATAATAAAAATAATAGAAAATTTTATACTATAAACTTGATATATTAAAAATAATATAAAAGAATAGCTTCAACAGGAAGTAAGTTTTCTTTTGCTAATTTCTTTTGTATTTTATAATTCGTTTTTTTTTTTCCTGAAAAATACTATTATTTTTTTATATTTTGCTTAAGTTTAATGTACTTAGGTTTAATGGTAAAATAATTTAGAAACAAACTGTTTTTATTTTTAGAATCTTGAAAAAAATTGCAACAAACGTAATCAGAGATACATTTTGTTAATGTTTATGGAAATTGTATATAAATTGGTAAAAATAAAAATTATAACGATTTTAAAGAAATTTACCATGTGTAATTGAATTTTTTCGAATTGAAAAGATAATAAAAAATATATCTCTCCCTAGGTCTATACCATATACTATAACACTATTTAAGAAATATTAGTTATACTAAAATAATTAAAATTGAATGAGGAGTAGTATTTTTTTAAAAATGTAATTTTCTTCGATGGAAATCGAGGAATTTTCTTCGTAGACAAAACTGGCTACAATTTTTTTCCATTGTGTTCAATAAAAAAAAAGTTTTTCATAAAAAATAATCTTGATATATTAGAAATTAATATAAAAAAATAATTTCAACATGAGAAAGTTTTTTTTTTTTTTTTTTTTTTACAAAGTTAGGTACAGTTACTACACTATCATAACATTTTAATTTTAGTAATATTAATCAAAGAAGAATACATAATAATAAAAATAATAAAAATAATACGGAATTTTATATATTTTTTATAAAAGCGAAATATATTCATTGAAAACGAAATTGGCAGCAAAATTTTTTTTATTGTGTTCAATATAAAACTAGTCTTGATATATTAGAAATTAATGTAAAAAATAGTTTCAAACCAAGGTAAGTTTTGTTTTACTAAATTCTTTTGTATTTTAAAATTCACTTTTTTTTCTGGAAAATTATTTTTATATTTTGCGTATTGTAGTATTTTACACTTTAAATGCGTTTTCTTGAAAATGACTTTTTTTCATATTTTGCCTAAGTTCAATGTACTGAGACTCAGTGGTAAAATAATTTAGAAACAAAGTGTTTATATTTTTGTAATCTTAAAAAAAGTGCACAACAAAAGTAAATAATATATTTTTTAAATGTTTCTGAAAATTTTCATATAAATTGGTAAACATGAATATTATAACGGTTTTAAGGAAATTTACCATGCATAATTTAATTGTTTTGTTTTTCAAGATCATAAAATATATATATATATATATCTCCCTAGGTCTTTTCCATATACCATAATGCTAGTTAAGAATTTTTAGTTATACTAAAATATTGAAAATTGAATGAGGAGCAGTATTTTTAAAAATTGTATCTTTCCGCAAAAAATCATAAACACAAACATCCCCATAAAAAATATGCTTTTTAATAAAAAGTGGATTTTTTTTGCTGATTATTACTTACAAAAGGATTCTTAAATAGTGTACCAAAATTCATTTCTTTAAAGTCAATAATAAAAAAAATTGGGCGTTTCCTTACGGGTTTCCCTTAATAAACTTGATTGGTTCTACGAAACATAAAATATATAATTGAGGCGTTGACATGATAAGTGTCAAAAATGAAACTACCTTTTCCATGCCGAAGGCATTGCAGTTACTACCTGAGCCATATTGCGGCCATCATCAGAAATAAAATAATCGGGATATGGACTTACTCTCTTTCCTATGCTATTGGCCTCGGTATTTACAATTTTTTTCAACGAAAAAACGAAAAAATAGATTTTTTGGTACTTACTCCCCTTCCCATCATCTCAATTGTTTAGACTTGAAAATTAATGTTTGTGATAGAGGTGAACACGGATTTTGGGTCCCTACAGGCAATTAAAGAGGGCAGTTACACTTCCAAATTCCTATGGAAAACACGTGAAGCATCTGTTTTTCTCAGAAATTACTGAAGCGGTTTCAATAATTATTTTATAGTTTTGGCAATAGTTAAACTACAAATTCGCTTGCAATAGTTACGCAGTTTTGCAAAATATAATTGTCAGTTTATTTATTTATTTATTTTAGTTAACGTTACTAAATAAAATTGATTTTACAGAAATAAGCTAAATAAAGAAAGAAAGAAAGAAAAATAAAATATAATTGTTCCTTTGAAAAAGGTATGTTCTGTTTTCAGAAATGTTGTTGCCCCATTATTGGCTTTGGACACGTTTCTTCTTTGAAACACTTTCCAGATTAGTTGAAAGTATTTATCAATTCGGCCGTCTGTTTGCCCCATGCTCTAACTCGCGTAATTATACTCGGATTCCCATGTAATTGTTATACCTTATTGATGATTACTATTACCTGTTTCGTATTAAAAAAGATGTATTGCTTATAGTTCATTTACATGAACATTCAAAACAGTTCCGCTATATTACGGTCTACAGGGGAAAATCGTCTGCGGTGTATTTTAAAGATGTTACATTAGCTCAAATATATTGAAACTGATATATATCCACCAGGTTCACAATAGGATATTTACTATAAAATATAGTGTACATATAACATTTGTCGTTTATACAAAATAATTCGGTTACAGTGCTGTCTATGAGTAATTATTGCTGGAAGTGCGTTTACAGTTGTGGTTTGAGTTTTTAAATTTATCTTTAAAACTTTTTTGTAATATTACTTTATGTATCTAAATTCTATAAATCATATGCAGGATTGAACAAAAGAACTCGAGCACATTTCCACTTATTGACAGAAATTTCTGGCGGGAAAATTTCAACAGTGTTCCCTTAATGAACTAAATATTTGCATAGTATTTAATATATATATATTATAGAAGCCTATACATCATATACCGGGCTGCGCAAAAGAATTCGTATATTTATTTACTATAAATGGTAATTGTGTATATTGTGTTTTCATATGTATTATGAGTTTTCCAAATTGTATCTTCAGAACTGAGCGGGGCTAGTTGGGCTTAAGCCGAAAGGTAGGCTACTCTGCCCGGTTTGACCTTGACCATGTATTTTCAGAATTTGTATTGTTTTACTCTTGTATTTTCAGAACTTACATTTCTGAATTACATAATATAATTATTGCTCAGTATCACAAAGATGATTTAGTAATGCTCAGTATAATTAGGTAAACAAATCTTCTGGGCCAAGCTAGTTGAGCTTAAGCTGAAAGGTAGGTCTCTTGACCTTGTTTACATATGGATTTACCCTGGGATTGCAGTTATACTCTAAAGCGAAAGCTGAGTTCTCGGGGAGGTCATTCCTTGCCGTCCCTTGCTTACATATAAACATCACCTTTCACTCTATTAAACGGTGAAGTTTTCTTACAGTTTTATGCATGTGTTGGAAATTGTTTCAAAATCTATGCTTGACGCATGACTTTTTCTCATTTCTTTCATTTAAAAGGTGAAACTTGAGTTGTATTGGTGTTTATTTATATCCACCAGTGTTTATTACAAATGCATGTCATGATGTCTGGAGTATATTTCTATAAAAAATGTCAAAATATAAATAGTGTCAAAAAGTCGCTTTAAAATTAAAGTGGTCTAAAAGAAAAGGCTTTGAAAGTAAAAACCTAAAATTGAATCTGCGATTTTATACCTGTTAAGTGAAACTTAATGAAATCGATATGTTTTTCTAGTAACACTTTTCGTTTCTTCATAAGATTAACTTTAACACATATTCAGAAACATTCTCTCTATCGAATTTCGACCTTGTAGGTTATTAATTGCTTTTAAACAGAAGTGAAACCTTCGTGATATTAGACGACCCATTTTTGTATTTAGAAGCTAAAAGGTGCACTTTAATTGCATTCGAGTTTTTGTGGTTTCATTGATTTGTATGCTTAGCATATTATGTACATCCCGGCATGCAAAGTAATAGGAGAGTAGGATTAACATGTAGAGAGTAACATGCAGAGAAATTTTTCTCCTAAATTTCATTAAAAAGTCTGATTGAATTATAAGAAGAAATAGTGGATAATTAAAGAGTTGTTAAAAACGTGAAAAAAGTGCATTTAAAATTTTAAAAAATCAAATCCATGTGTATTTAATTTCATCACTTTGAGAATTTTCTTCTATATTGAATCAGAAGGATATATCAATACTTTACAAAAAAAATTAAATATATATTTCTTTTAACTTCCTATTTTATGTTTTCACTTCTACAAACTGACGTGAACGTTATGAATTCTTCCTTAATTTTAACCTTTTAGTGAAACTGAAATGCTCAACAGATATTTTGAATATCAATAATTTATATACGAATACTAAATATTATTGGATTTTTGGTGAAACATTTTTGTGGCTCTTGACTGGATGTGACGGTATTAAGTACAATATCGCAAAATAAATATTGGAGTGAAGAAACCAGTAATTCAATATCTACGAATTTATTGAAAGTTGGTAACTGTTACTATATTCTTGCTTTCGAATCAACATAATTATGCAAAATTCAAATCTTATGCAATTTGATATTCAAAAATATATTTATAAAATGATATTTTATCTCTCTACTTTCTGTATTCTATTGAAAGACCGACACTCCCAATCTTCTCATACCAAAACTAACTTTCATCGCAACTTGTATAAAATTATTAACATTATTATAACCTTGATTCTATCTGTTTCATTAACCTTTATATCTATTTCGTTCTTATTAAATTGTGAAGAATGCTCTCTGAAAGAAGCATTTATTGCATTAACCACATTTTTTGTTTTGTTTTTCAATCCGTATCCATGTTTTTAAGTGTTTAAATAAATTACAGGTTTTCAAAAGAAATATTTCACATATATCATGCAGTTCTACAAAAGAAATTTATATTCCCTATTGGGCAGTGATATGGAGCAGTTTAATTATTTTTCTCAATGTATATATCTTCATATATATGATTAAAACTTATTTCACTACTGACATGTTTAAAATGTTTCTATATAGTTATCTGCCCGAAGACGCCTTCTTGAAATTCGTAATTTCTGCTACTTTCTCATATGTTACAATGATTTTGCTTTATATGCCTCTAAATATTTTTTTCAATTTCTTATGTTATGATTTGTTATGAAATAAAAGAACTTATATTGCGGTTTTCTATGCTGATGAAATGTTTTCCAAGATATAACTACAACAAGTTAACCCTGATTTACAGTGAAATAAAATCTGTTATAATTTTTATCGACACAAATATTTGATTTTTAATGTTTATATCTTTCCTTTTCAATGCTCTTACTCTGTAACAGGGAATGACTTTCATCATTAAATTACAGCAAGGTATTCCCGGCATACCTGCGATTATCACATGTGTAATTATTTTCTGCAATTATCTTTCAACGACAGTCTCTGCTTCTCAAGTTCCTCAATTTATTTCTTCATATATAAGATTTCTTCAGAATTGCGACGAAGAAATATCAATGACTGTGTGGGGAATAGTGAGCCTAAAGAAGAATGTTATACTTGGAACTTTTGGAACAATACTTACTTACACACTGTTATTTGATAATGTAGCATCGAAAAAGTAGATATTTATCGAATTCTCGAACTCTTAGTTCTATTTCCATATGGGATGGTGATAAAAAAGGACACAATAGCACAATTCTCAACTTATTTCGTGGTATTTGTGATTTTTTCAGAATTGCGAAGAAAAAACATTAATGACTGTTTGAGGAATAAGAAGGATAAAACGAAATGAAACTTTTGGAATACCACTTACTTACACACTATTATTTGATAATGTAGCATAAAAAGTAGATATTTATCGAACTCTTAGTTCTATTTTCCTATGAAATGGTGATAAAAAAAGGCACAATAGTACGATTCTCAACTTATTTCGTCGTATTTGAGATTTCTTCAGAATTGCGAGGAAAAAACACTAATGACTGTTTGAGTAATAAGCAGGATAAAACGAAATGAAACTTTTTGAATAACATTTACACACTATTATTTGATAATGTAGCATAAAAAAGTAGATATTTATCGAACTCTTAGTTCTATTTTCATATGGGATGGTGATAAAAAAAAGGACACAATAGCACAATTCTCAACTTATTTCGTCGTATTAGTGATTTCTTTAGAATTGCGAAGAAAAAACATTAATGACTGTTTGAGGAATAAGCAGGATAAAACGAAATGAAACTCTCTGAATAACACTTACTTACAAACTGTTATTTGATAATGTAGCATAAAAAAGTAGATATTTATCGAACTCTTAGCTCTATTTTCCTATGAGATGGTGATAAAAAAGGGCACAATAACACAATTCTCAACCTATTTCGTCATATTTGAGGTTTCTTCAGAATTGCGAAGAAAAAACATTAATGACTGTTTGAGGAATAAGCAGGATAAAATGAAATGAAACTTTTGGAATAACACTTACTTACACACTATTATTTGATAATGTAGCATAAAAAAGTAGATATTTATCGAACTCTTAGTTCTATTTTCCTATAAGATGGTGATAAAAAAGGGCACAATAGCACAATTCTCAACTTATTTCATCGTATTGGTGATTTCTTCAGAATTGCGAAGAAAATACATTAATGACTGTTTGAGGAATAAGCAGGATAAAACGAAATGAAACTTTTGGAATAACCCTTACTTACACACTCTTATTTGATAGTGTAGCACTCAAAATGTAGGTATTATTGAATTCTCGTATACTTTGTTATTATTTGATACATGACGTATATTAAAAAGTCTACAAGTGAATAATTCAAGTTATTTCATAATATTTCAGATTTAATCAAAACTGCAATGAAGAGAAATAAATAACTATGTGGGAAATTACCGACATAAAAATAAATATTTAGAATTTTGGGAAAAATAATTTGTAACACTTTCTGATTTGAAATTCAATTCATGAGAAAACAGGGTGCATACTAGAAGGAGGATTTACCTTTTTTTATTTACAATTCCCTATATTTTTTATACATTCCTGTTGTTTTAGGTGACATTAAACGTTTGAAAATTGAAGGAAAATTCTAGTGTGATAGATAAAATATTGGTGTAATTGGAATAACCGTTATTTTTATTAGGACAGAAGTGTCTTGATTAAAATTAAAAAATACGCCGTTTTCTAATACTGAACATATCTGAAGATACAGGTAATAAATTTTTATTTTCAATCTAACATGCGAATTTTTATCTTGCCATTTTTACAATTTTTTTTTATATTGCGACAACACCAACAAAAGTAGAATAAGATTTATTTTTAGAATTTACGATCTTTACGATCATTACGATTAAATTAGTGAGCAAAAATATACGTGTTTCAACTTGTGAATTTAAAAAAAAACGCATTATAAATTAAAAATTAGATATGCATCTGTATTGTCTTTAAACATATAAAGTATGAAATAAAGAAAATATATATAACTAATTACATTTTCAGCAGAGCTAAAATTACATTGGTTTCTTAATGAATTATCTAGACGTGAATTATCTAAATTGCGTCAATCATCCCTATTGAAAAATTCCCACATTACGAATCAAATCTGGAACCTTGGTGTAACGCATCAGTGCTTTACCACATGAGCTACCAGGTCTACTAATTTCAACTTTCCTGAAAATTTAATTAGATTATATATTTTCCGATGCTGGGAATTAGTTCATCTTCTGTTTGCCACTAAAGGTGTGTACTCATGAATGACTCTCCATCATGTGATGCAAAGTTGCTGCCTTGCCAACATATAGGAGTGAAGAATGCCAGCGTCCGGATAGCACAAATGGTAGAAAACCGGTGCGTTACACCAAGAGTCCGGATTCGACTCCCGGTCTGGACATATTTTACTCTGTTTTTTGTACTTTGCGTAGAAAGTGAAATTTCACATTCTTTGTTATATTCAGTAATAAAATATACAAATTATGGTGCAGGTTATGTCTAAATATATGACATTTCTCTTTAACATAGATCAGCTATTTTGTTCTAATAATTTACATCTCACTATCTAATCATTCAAAGTATATGGAAATTGTATTTCCATAATTGTTGGGAGGTTGAATATGTAAAGAAAAATTATCCTGTTGCTATTGGAATTTTGGTACTTTGATAATTAAAAAATCGTCAATTATTGCTCCAACTGCGATCATTGAAATTGACAAACCCTAATCATCGTTGAATATGATTAAGGATTGCTAATGTTAATAGTTTTGATATGATCAGTTTTGCGTATTTTAACTTATTTATTTTACAACTTTTAATTTTTTAATACATAATATTTTTTTCATTTTGAATAACAAAATTTATAAATTTTATAAAACAGTTATTATCAGGTTTTTATGAGAACTGCTAAAATTTTTATAACCAACTTAAAAAAAAAAAAGTTACTCTATCTGTGCTAATGGGTATTATATCTTACATCGTCCTATGTAGAAATAATTTATGATACAATGATACATGTTAATGATCCTTTAAAAAACATTACTTAAATTTGTAAATCTAAATATTATGAAAAACTTTTTGACACATTCGGAAAACTGTAACGAAACTGCACCGTTAAATAAGGTGAAAGAAGTAAGAAGATATGTATGTAAACAATTTAAAAAGGTCAAACATTTTTTTTAAATATTAGAAAATGTATTATTATATATCTTATTATTAAAATATATTGCCTCTACCGCCTTCCAAGTGAAGTAATAAAAAAAAAAGATCATTCGTCAAGCATATATTATGAAAAACGTTTCGACACATTCAGAAAACTGTACTGAAACTGCACCGTTAAATAAGGTGAAAGAAGTAAAAAGATATGTATGTAAACAATTTAAAAAGTCAACCTTTTTTAATATTAGAAAATCTAATATTATATATCTTATTAATAAAATATATTGCCTCCACCGTCTTCTAAGTGAATTATTAACAAGAACAAAATATCATGCGTCAAGCATATCTTATATATTGTTTCACAGATTCCGAAAACTGTAATGAGACTGCACCATTAAATAAGGTGAAAGAAGTAAGGAGATATGTATGTAAACAATTAAAAAAGTCAACTATTTTATAAATATTAGAAATGCTGTTATTAAATACCTTATTATTAAAATACTAGTATATAATCCCCGTCAAAAATGATGAAATGTTGATCTGTGTTTCATTTTCAATTGATTTCATACAAACAAACAGCATGAAGATTTTATTATTGAAAGGTTTGTATGATAGAAAAGTACATTTTAAAAATGACAAATGACTTTTTCAAATACAAATGATGAGGATTTTTTTTCTTTTAATACTTTGATATAAACAACGACTTTTCCAAAGGAAATAAAGTGCTTTCATTGAACTTCAGTAGTTTAAAGATTCCACTATAATATTATTGTTGAATTATTGTGTGGTTTGTCATTCCAAAAGTGAATGACTCACCACACAGGAGTATTTTTTGTAACAATAATAATAATTAGCAAAGTGAAACACAATGCCTGAAGATTTCACAAAACGTTAAAATTATATAACCAATTTGTCAAAGGTTTTTTTTTTTTTTTTTTATGAAAATGAATTAATCTAAAAAAAAGAATGTTTCACCAAACCTCTTTCCGTTAGGAGTGGATTTCGAAAGTGATTTATGGTTAGTTTTTAAATATAACTTTGGCGCCATCTATCGGTAATTAATATAAAAAACCTCTTGAAATTGTAGTATTTTAGGCGCAATAATAATTAAAAAATGTCACTTAAAATTAAAATTTTATTCAGTGTAAATAAAATGAAAAATATTATTATTTTTCATAAAATTTTAATTTAATCTTATCAAGTTTTAAAAAATTTGCAATTTACTTATGGAATAAAAATATGATTTTTAATGAAAAAAATTAATATAGTTTCATTTAGGCATATTTAAAAAAGAAAAAAAAAGAAATTCGGGATTTATTTCGAGATAAACTTCTAAAAATTTAAATTATATAAATTTGTAAAATTTATATAAGAAAACAAAAAAGTATATAAGAAACTCGTTAAAACCGCAATCAATATAACGAATATTAAGAATATTCGTAATATACAGTTAATATTGTTTCAAATTACTTTTTTATACTTAATTGATTATTAAAAAGTACAAAATTATTTTAAGTTTTTCATTCAAATTATTTTGTTACAACTTAAATAAATATTGAAAAATAAAACCCTTACATATCTTTAAAATTTCCTGCTCCTAGGATCGAACCGAAGACTGCCGGTTTCAATGCAAAACGACATAGGACTACGCTATAATGCATTAAATAGAAAAGAGCTTAGAAGACCATTTATTAATATCTCCATTTTTCCGTTTGTTTCAACTATTTCTGTAAAAAGCGTTCAGAGAAAAAATTGTTTAGAGAGATTTTGATATACATGTTTCATGTGAAAATATGGTGAACAGACATGATTTGAGGTAGAAGAAATGGCTATGATGTCATACACTCACGCACAGTTTTTTTTAATCGGTTATAAAAAGGAAAAAAATCGCCAAATTTAGGGTTTTTTTCCTTTAATGGCAACCTAGCCGTTATTTTAAGTTCTTGATTTGGCGCGGGCTTGAAAATCGCGCCAACCAAAAAGTCGCCAAACCGTAGTGACCTCAAAATGACCCACTAATCAAATTTTCTCGAATCATCTAGTTTAATGGTCTTCTTTTATCCAAAAACGGTAGGTAACAAAATTTAGTCAAAATCGTTAGATCTGTTTGTTAGATAAAATTAGTTTGACCTGTAGTGACACCAAAATATGACCCACTAATCGAATTTTCTCGAATATGTGACCAATAGTCTTCTTGTACCCAAAAATGGTAAGTTACAAAATTTAGTTAAAATCGTTAGAGACATTTTTAGGTAAAATTAGCTTGACCCGTAATGACCTCAAAATGACTCACTAATAAAATTTTCTTGAACATGTTACCTAGTTCAATGGTCTTATCGTGCTCCCAAACGGTACGATACAAAATTTTGTCAAAATTGTTAGATCCATTTGTTAGATAAAATTAGCTCGACCTGTAGTGATCTCCATAAATAAGAGTTGAGAATTCATTTAAAATTAACAATATTACTCATAATTAAAATGAGGAATCATCTCAGACGCTTTGGATTACGTACATGTTATTTTATTTTTAATATTTGCTAGTTTGATTTTCACTGCGCTGTCACTGACCACCATATTCGAGGCGGAGCTGATCTATCTAACACAATCTAGTCTGTTCATTGGTCTGAGCTCTGGAAACTACGGTTGTTGCCAACGATAAGCTAGAAATTCAACACCATTTACGCGCCACGTAAGATAATTATATATATAGATATTGCCTCCATCGCCTTCCAATTGAAATAATAACAAGAACAAAAAATCATGCGTCAAGCATATATTATGAAAAACTTTTCGACCCATTCAGAAAACTGTAATAAAACTGCACCGTTAAATAAGGTGAAAGAAATCAGAAGTTATGTATGTAAACAATTTAAAAAGCCAACCATTTTATAAATATTAGAAAAGCTATTATTATATATTTAATTATTAAAATATATTGCCTCCACCGCCTTTCAATTGAAATAATAACAAGAACAAAAAATAATGCGTCAAGCATATATTATGAAAAACTTTTCGACCCATTCAGAAAAGTGTAATAAAACTGCACTGTTAAATAAGGTGAAGGAAATCAGAAGTTATGTATGTAAACAATTTAAAAAGCCAACCATTTTATAAATATTAGAAAAGCTATTATTATATCTCTAATTATTAAAATATATTGCATCCACCGCCTTCCAATTGAAATAATAACAAGAACAAAAAATAATGCGTCAAGCATATATTATGAAAAACTTTTCGACCCATTCAGAAAACTGTAATAAAACTGCACCGTTAAATAAGGTGAAAGAAATCAGAAGTTATGTATGTAAACAATTTAAAAAGACAACCATTTTATAAATATTAGAAAAGCTATTATTATATATCTAATTATTAAAATTTATTGCCTCCACCGCCTTCCAATTGAAATAATAACAAGAACAAAAAATCATGCGTCAAGCATATATTATGAAAAACTTTTCGATCCATTCAGAAAACTGTAATAAAACTGCACCGTTAAATAAGGTGAAAGAAAACAGAAGTTATGTATGTAAACAATTTAAAAAGCCAACCATTTTATAAATATTAGAAAAGCTATTATTATATATCTAATTATTAAAACATATTGCCTCCACCGCCTTCCAATTAAAATAATAACAAGAACAAAAAATCATGCGTCAAGCATATATTATGAAAAACTTTTCGACCCATTCAGAAAACTGTAATAAAACTGCACCGTTAAATAAGGTGAAAGAAATCAGAAGTAATCTATGTAAACAATTTAAAAAGCCAACCATTTTATAAATATTAGAAAAGCTATTATTATATATCTGATTATTAAAATATATTGCCTCCACCGCCTTCCAATTGAATTAATAACAAGAACAAAAAATCATGTGTCAAGCATATATTATGAAAAACTTTTCGACCTATTCAGAAAACTGTAATTAAACTGCACCGTTAAATAAGGTGAAAGAAATCAAAAGTCATGTATGTAAACAATTTAAAAAGCCAACCATTTTATAAATATTAGAAAAGCTATTATTATATATATTATTCTTAAAATATATTGCTCCACCACCTTCCAAGTGAAGTAATAACAAGAAAAAATGATCCTGCGTCAAGCATATAATATGAAAAACTTTTGGACACATTCAGTAAATCCTAAACGAAACTGCACCGTTAAATAAGGTGAAAGAAGTAAAAAGATATGTATGTAAACAAATTAAAAAACATATAACTCATTTAAAAATACAGTTCTAGCAATTAGCTTCCACAGTCTAAAACGTAGTCGAATTATTTTGTGCAATGCTATATATGATCAATAGTTTGCATATATACTGCATAGAATGCTACACTTTACTTCAGTTAGAAAATCAACTTTTTACGAATTTCGCCAATAGATGGAAGTGCATTCGAAACCTTTTGTGCAGCCCTGTATATTATCTGAAAACATTTGTCAGATTACATATTAAGCTAAAATTTAATTGAGGTAAAAAACGCATAACACAATTTAAAACGCACTTCCAGCATTTACCAAACATAAACGGTAAATTAACCTTATTCTTTGTGTTGCCCTATATATGAACTTGTTTATATGCCATAAACACATTAGTATACTAAATATAGTTCAGCTGGAAAAAGCATAACACAATTCAAATCTATACTTAGGCAATTCACTCTCATAGTCAGTAACACTTCCGAATGTCTTTGTGTAGCTCCTTTTATAATCAACAGAATTTGTACATACCACGTACTATGCCAAAGTTTAATTAAACATAGAAAATTACAAACCAAAGTTAAAAACGCACTTTCAACTATTATCGTTTTTAGACAGTATAGTGCAACCGAATTATTTTGTGTGTCAAAGTAAATGATCGATAAATGCAATGCACACCACAATTTTCAGTAAGCAACTTATATTACACCTCAGTTCTACGAAGTTTATATATTTGAACTATCGTAATGTTGTCATCTAAATGCGCCGCAAACGATTTTCCCCATATCCCATTGTGTAACAGAATTATTTTGTTACACTCTGTAAATGAATAATAAATGCTTTTTACCCCACTTTGTACAGAAAGCATTTTTTAGTACACTTCATAATTGCATACCAATTTCCTTTCTTTTAAACTGCACTTGAAAAAAATTTTCCCCATCGTCCGTAATGTATCGGAATACTTTTCACTGTCCATGTAAACGAACTATAAATTCTACACAGAATATTGATCGTGCTATAGTAAAACGCAATAATATGAGGGGCGTTCAAATAAAAATGATTCATGGTGTGTATCCATGAGATGCGTAGGGACAGAAATGAGACAGATACATAGATAGAAAAAAATGAGTGAAATGCAAAAGTTTGTTTAAAAAATCACCCATGGCGCTTAGGGAGGCGTCCTATTGCTTAGGAAGGTTACGAATTCCGTCCGCGAAGAACTAAATCGGTTGATCATAGAACCAGTTCAGAACTGCAGCCTTTACGTCCTTGTCGGAATGTTTCGACGTCGATTTCCCTTGATTGCAGTGTCAATGTCCGTAATCATATTCTGAGTCATAAGTTTGTGAATCTGACCGGGCCGCGGCAAATCCGTTGTCTCTTGTCGTCCATTCGATAAACATTTTCGCCCACCTCGTCACCGTGGACTTCGACACACACGTGTCACCGTACACAGCCGGCATTCTGCGATGAATATTCACCGGCTTACACCCTTCCAGTGTTAAAAACTTAATTACAGCTCGCTGATCCGTTTTAGATGCAGTTGCATCCACACTAGCCATTTTAAGCTGAATGCTTGTCCTTACGAAAGAAGTTATCACAAATTTGCTTGCGCATGTGCAAGCGTGGTACATACTCTTTCGCTATCGCGTTTGTTTCGCGAAAATACATTGAAAACTGTTCGCATGCGACGATACGAATTACTTTCATTTGAACACGCCTTATACATACAAGGTATGTATTTTAAGTAAAGAGACTGGCCACTGGGCGGCGCGACAGTTGCTACAGCACAATCTATATGGGCGGGAATTGTGGTCGGGGATATACGCTAAGCAACACACCGCGCGTCAGTTGGCTCCGAACTATGACGGGTGTGTATCGCCAGTGTGCGGAGTGCTTATGTGAATGTTTGTCACGGAGACGGTGTGACCAAACGCCATTTTCTACAAAAAAATGCTGCAGAGACTGCACAAAAACGTCAAGCGGAGGCGACCAGCGATCGCCAACCGATGAAAGTTTCATCACGACAACGCACCGGTCCACACCGCCTTAGTCGTGACCTCATACCTGACACGAATCAGGGTTGTAATGTTGCCGCAGCATCCCTACAACCCATATCTGGGTCCGGCCGACTTCTTTTGTTTCCCAAGCTGAAGACTCTTTTGAAAAGAACTTGTTTTGAAGATGTTGCATCCATCCAAGCGGCCGTGACCAAAACTCTAAAGGATATGTCGGAAACTTACTTCCAGGGAACCTTCGAAGCGTGAAAATTTGGCTAGCAGAGCTACATAGACGCAAAGGGAGGCTACTTTGAAAGACATGTAAATCAGGGCTTAATTTCTAAAAAAAAGTACCGGAGCCCTAATATTCTGCGGTACTAATAACAATGGCGTGCCCCTCCCCCCCCCCCCCCAGTTCACCGTCACTCCAATCTGAATATTTATATTTCATACATTATATGTATGTGGTGATATTTAAGGCCGAGCTGATTGAGCAGTACCATTTTTTAATAAATGTTTTTTTGAAAATAAGATGTGATCTTTTCACATTATCAACCTAAGAGGAAATTTCAGCACTCGGATTAACGGCAGTCGTGTTTTTCTCCGTCGATGGCGTGTGTACGTTATCATAATTAGGCATCTCATCCAAGAACACGGAATTTTTTATTTTGAAGCTTAAAGTGACATCAGGGAAGAATCTCCTTTCACTCTAGTCCTCTTTTCGTTTCAATCACACGGCTCCCACTACAGCAGAGCACGATGGCCATTTATTTAAAATAAACATTCCGCAGGCGTATAAGAAAAAGCACACTGGACTCCACGCCAATACCAGGCAGAGATCCCATCACTAACCCAACAAACCAAACTTCGAACTAGCGTCTCTCTATTCGAATGTTCTTACACGAATACGTCTAGCTTTCATCAGTCATCACATCTTCGAATGTACGAATAGAATCCTCTCCGAAGCAGAAAAAGTGACGATATATCCTTTCAATAAGAGTAGGCATACAGAGATGACGTGAGAGCCTGTGCGCCAATCGTGAGCCGGGACCTAACCGGGACTCTTTGCTACGGCTCCAGAATATTGTAATAAAATGGTTTCCTCTAATTTCTGGCGCGAAAGAAGATTCTCGAAAATTCCATGATGTTCGATGATTTAGCTATGACCCAGAGTGTTTTAATTTAATTTGATTTTCGTTAGTTAATTGGTTCGAGAATATGAAATGATTTTGACTTTTAGGGAAAGGAAAAAAGAAAATAAAAGAAATGGTTTATCGAATTGGGAACATAGCCAGAATTAGAATAAATGTTTTTACATTTTAATATAAGAAAAGATTTTATGATCTGGCGAATTATTTTTAATATCGGAACTTATTAAATTAAATACAGTCTTTTTAGGAATTTAGAAAATTAAAAGGGAATCATGCGGGTTTTTTAAAAGTATGAATATTAGGGAGTTTTATAATTTAAAGATAAAGACGCGATTTATTGAACTAATTAGCAGCCATTGAAATATTCAATTTAGATATGAGGTTTTTTGGAATAAATAGAGTTAAAATACATTAATAAACGGAGGAAATAAATATTATAGAGTAAGTTAGACTAGGATGGAATAAAACTACTTTGGCTTATCGCGATAAATTTTAAATTTTGTTATATGTATTTGCAAAGTTTAAAGCAATTTTTTTTCTTTTGCAAAATAAAAAAAAATAAATATATCTATCTGTATTTACTTAGCTGTCAATTATTACACTTTTTAATTATCGCTCCGGCCGAATAGAAATCTTTGCCTAATTTTAATGTTAATAAATCGCAGAATTCTGCGGTTAAATAAAGTAAGGATTGTAATACGGAAATAGTGTTAACACAAAAAAAGAATAGTTCGCAGCTATGCATTTTTATGAAAAAATGAATGAAATTTTCAAAAATTAATATTTATATGCTGAAGAATCGAACAAAGTTTTTCAATTTCCTAAAAAAGGTGCATATCTTAAACCATAATCGATTCTTTCCGTATAAAAGTCTTTCGTGATGAGTCCTTGAAAATCAAATAAAATTAAACACTTGACACCGTGATCGGAAAAATTTGATGCTTTTATAGAAAAAGGGGAATTGCTCAATTGCTTACTGTAAGAATAACATTACGTGGCAATTATATGTACTTACAAATGAAAATGACTTCATAAATGCGCAGAGAACAGCCTTAGGATGGATATAGTGTTCTGATGAAAAATAAATAGAAAATTTACTAACGTAATTTTGTACTCGTCTGCAATAGAAGAATAAAAACTTAAAAAAAAAAAAAAAACTCAAGCTGATGCTCGTTGACTAAAGACAGAAAATGTTCTTTTCGGTTAGATATCCAAAAAACACGATTTTTAAAAAACATGATCCAATAAAAAAATATATCCTAGTGTCACAAAAGAAAATCGAACTGAAAGCAAATTCATTTTTCGCTCTCTTGAAGGGCGCCATTTTTTGTCGTCGCCATGAAGGCTAGACATAAATCTGTAAATATCACTAGAATAAAAAAAAACACGATTTCTGTTTCCCCTTCATTCAAAATTCATTCTTGATCAAAATAGCATTAAAAAAGAAAAAGAGTTCTTTATTTTATATATACTAGGGGGCTCTGCCCCCTGCTTGCTACGCTCACCAACCTCCGTTCTGCTTTCAACACGTGATCATTTAATTATTATTTTAAACTTTCATTATTGTTTTTAATAGCCTCGCGCAAATACATTTTTTATTTGAGCTAAAGCATAATTCTTTGCGCTGATTTAAAAATTGGCAATAATATAAAAAATAATGACTTTTTCAATAAAAGATTTTTACTCGATTTTTAAAGAGTATTTTTTTGATAATTTTTAAATTTCTGAAAGCTTGTTATACTTCGCGGCTGGTGGTATGATTTTCGAATCCGTAGGACGGTTAGGAAAAAAGTAATCGCTCCTCAAAAAAATCCCTAGTAAAAACGCAATGAGAATGACCCGGGATATCTACGCAGATTTCCATTGCTCCATTTCCAAATCGTTAGTTATATATATATATATATATATATATAAATATGATTATAGAATTTTTTAATTTACGGACAGATTGATATAGAGCACGCATAAACCCGAAGAGTAATATAAAAATTGAGTCCATTTCATCTCCATTTCCTACGCGTGCAATACATTATGTCACATATAGTATTTTGATAGAAACGAATGCAAAAGCTTCGATATGGGGGGGGGGAGGAAAGGGTAATTTAGGCTTCGGTTTTTCGGAAGCGCTTCCACTGGGCTCCGGAGCCCAGTATTTATGGGCTCCGGTGAATTCCGACCAATATTTCAATATTTACTAAAAGCAGAGAAGTACCGGAGTCGGGCTCCGGTGGGCTGCGCCACGACTTAAGCCCTGATGTAAGTCACTGTAACGATTTCCAGACCATGTCTCGTTACTTAAAAAACAGATCTTGTAAACATTGCAAGGCAATCAAAGTGTGTTTACGAAGTTACAAACCGCCAGACAAACCAAAGTCATACACCCTTTTCAACTATGTTGGAAAATGATAAAAAATTAGTCTTTGGGTTAGAAAATTATGTAGATTTTATGTCTATGTAAATTAGAAACGATGTTTTAATGTTGAAATAAATTATTTGTTTTAATTATGGTATTAATTCTTATTAAACCTTTTCTTTCTATCATTTTGAGTAGCTTAAATGAGATGAGTGAATGTTCTTTTTTAATTTGCGTGTATTTTTCATATTGATGTAAGAATTCCTCTTCTTTCATCACGAATCGTACAGTGATTCATCACAAAAACAAAACAAAGATCTGCTATTGACCAGATTTGCGCCCAGTTAACGGAAGATTAACGCACTTTTTAAACTTTTGTTCAATATTATATGTATATGACCCATCATAACAAAACATTTTTATAAATTATAGCTGCCGTTCTTTTTATTTTGCCTACTGTACATTACATAAAAAAAAGCTTAATTACTCTTTTAAGTTTTACAACTTCAAATTTAAAAGTTTATATATTTTTTAACTGTCACTGTCAAACTAACCCTTCGAAATCAATTACAACTAAGTATGATGTGTGCATCACAACAATTTCTTCTATACTATTTAAATACATCAATTTAAATAGCACTGCTACACATAAAACAAATTACGAAGTAGAGTGCATTTGTTTAAAAGGGGGAGATCCCGTTGAGCAGCATGAAAATGTCAATAATCAAACCAGTACGAAAAACTCTATACTTTTAAAACCAATGAATGAAATACAACAATAGTTTTTCTATAATTTCACACATTCTTCTAGTTTAAAATAAGCATCCAAATTATATATATTTAACAATATTAATTAATTGAGCGATAACGACAAAAATGGCTTTTTAAAAATATAAATACTAAAATATGCATTTCGCGCGCAAGATTTAAAACATTCCTACCGCAGATAAATATTTAATAGTTCTTTTTTTTTTCACTTATACTATCATACTATATTTCACACTGGACCTAAATTTAAAAGTATATTCAAATTCATTAGCATAATTATTGACTTTTATAATGCTATTCATTAAATTTACCAAAAAGTTTAGATTTAATTTTTTAATACAAAATCTTCTATGCTATGTGCATATGCTCTTAATATATGTGCTTCTATTTGAAAGCACAAATATTAAGATCAGCATAAAAATATACATGAAAATTAATTATACGCATAATTTCGAGATTCAATGATAAAATTAGGTTTTAAATGAGAGTTCGCACAATGCCAAAAAAAAAAAAAAAACACTGTTTTGAGAAAAAAGTGCTTTAACGTTAACTTTATAGAATAACAGAAAATATTTTATGCAAGACATTTTTAGCGATAACTTCTGTTCTGATTGAAATTTTTTGTAATTTGTTTTTGCAGTGGATTTGTAACATTTTAAAGTATCCATCATACTAATTTTTTTGAAAAAACGATTTTTTTAAACTTTCAACGGGATCTCCCTCCCTTAAGTTTAAATTGGAGTTGCAGTGATTATCGAATAAAATAAGTATAAAAGTAAAAATAGTTCTTTTGAAAACACTTTTTTATAAGCAATCAATGTTTTTCTTAAAAAAATCACTCCTAATATCATGGCTGAAATTCATGTCGTTACAAAATATTTCTGTTACAATATGTTGATTGGCGTGGGAACCGATTATGAAAAATTCCGTTCTTTGATTTTGCTTGGTAGAAAACGCGAACTAGTGAATTGATTAAATATGATAATTTTGTCTTTCTTTTTTTTAAGATATCGCAGCAGATAGGAAAGAAAAAAAACATTAAAAAACTATATATTCAGGATTTCTAAATTGTTTTGTCAACATATAATCATCTATCTACCTATTCATATAAATAAAGAAAAAAGTTTGTGTACCTGTCTGTGTGTTTGTGTGTGTGTGTATGTGAGTGTCTGCTGTGTTCTGAAGTGAGCGCGCTGATCAAAGAGCTACAAAATTTGGCACGACCTCTATATCTGAAGTAATCCAGATTGACCTTAATACCAACCTTAAAACCAGATTTATTTATTTATTTATTTTTTAGATTTTTTAAATTTAATTTTGTATGTGATTTTTAGCGTTTTTCTCACGTTTTGAGGCGATTTTTGCACATTATATAAATAATCCGGTTTCAATCTTTTAGGTAACATATAGAAAATGTTGTTCTCTTCTCAATAAAGTTAAAAGAATTCGTACAGCAAATTTTGAATTTTTCGCTAGTATTTTTATGCTCTTTTTAGAATTATCTCGCATATCGCAAAATGATTTATGTTTCCCTAATAATTTTACCCTAATATAGTAAATTATTCCCTCTGCGATTTTTGCATTTTATCGATTTTTAATGATCTTTTTGTGTTTTTTCGCGTTTTTTTTTTTTTTTTTTTTTTTTTTTTTTTTTTTTTTTTTTGTGTGTTTTTTTGACATTCGGAAAACGAATTGACATTCAAATTTTTAGAATTATGTAATAAATTTAGTCCGCCACGTCTTTTGCATTTTTAGCCTTTTATAATGCGTTTTCAACGTTTTTTTTTGTGCGTGTGTGTTCTGAGGCGATATTTTGACACTCGTAGAAGAAATTCTGTTTCAAACTTTAACCCTAACATAGTAAGATTTTTACTGTTCGTTTTTTGACATTTTACGATTTTTATCGATGTTTTGTGTTATGCTACGATATTTTGGCATTCATTAAAGGAATTCTGTTTCAAACTTATAGCCTAATAAAGTAAATTTTGTCCTCTGCAATTTTTGAATTATTAGTGATTTTAGTGTTTTTCAATCCAATTTTTCGCGTTTTTTTCGCGTTACGCGGCAATTTTTGTTACATTCTAAAAATGAATTTCTTTCAAATGTTTAGCCTAATGCTGTTCCCCGATATTTTTTAATTTTTGCAATTTCTGATGCGATTGTCAACTCAATTTTTAGCGTTTTTTGTGTTCCGAGGCGGTTCCGAGGAAGTCAATTCTGTTTCAGATTTTTAGCCTAATATAATACATTTTTTCCTGTGTGATTTTGGAGTTTTTAGCGATTTTTATCTCAATTTTTAACGTTTTTTTTTTTCGCGGTATGTTTTTGACATTATTAAAAACAATCTGTTTTCAAACTTTTGCCTTTATATACTAAATTTCGTCGTCCACGCTTTTTGAATTTCTATCGATTATTAATGAAATTTTTAGCGTTTTTATAACGTTTCGCAGCGGTTTTTGACATTCGTGAAAACAATTGTATTTAAAATTTTTTGCCTTAGTAAATTTTGTCCTTTGCAATTTTTTAATTTTTACCAATTTTTGTGGGATTTTTTGCTCTTTCTGCGTTTTCCAACAGTATTTGACATTTGTAAAAGTATTCTGTTTCAACTTTTAGCCTAATGTTGTAAATTTTCTCCTGTGCGATTATGTATATTTTAGTGATTTTTATAGCCATTTTTAACGTTTTTTCGTGTTACTCTGCGATTTTTTGATATTGTTAATAAGTATTAGGTTTATATAGTAAATTTTGTACTCCGTAATTTTTTATTGTTTAATAATTTTTAATGCGATTTTCATTCGCATTCAGAGGCGATTTTTTGACATTCCTGAAAAGAATTCGCTTTCAAACTTTTAACATAATGCAGTAAATGTTGTCTTCTGCGATTTTCTACATTTTAGCAATTTTTCATAAAATGTTCAATTATATTTGCGTGTTTAGCTGCAATTTTTTGACATGCGAAAAAATAATTCGCTTTTAACCTAAAATAGTAAATTTGCCCTCTCGTTTTTTGAAACATTTCTATTTTCAAGGGATTTTGTACCATTTCTTACTGTTCTATGGCGATTTTTTGACATCCGCAAAAGGAATTAATATAGTAAATTTTTTTCCGCGTTTTCACTGCGATTTTTAGTTTTTTTCCGCGTTTTACGCTGATTTTTTTACGTTCGTGAACGAATTACGGTTACGATGTTTTAGCCCACGCTAGTAAATTTTGCCTTCAGTTTTTTTTTTATTTTTTGTGATTTGTATAAGATTTTTTTCGGAATTTTCTTTGCAATTCGCATCCGTTTTTCCGCATTAGTAAGAGGAATCTGATTTTTATCTTTTAGCCCAATGTAGTAAATTCTGTACTCTTTTCAATAAAGTTGATTCTTAATTTGTACAGACATTTTTGAATTTTTCGCGAATTAGTGTGTGCGATTTTTAAGTTTTTTCATGTTCTGTAGAGATTTTTTGACATTCGTAAAAGAAATCTTGTTTTAGCCCAATATAGTCAATTTGGTGTTCCATGAATTTGGAAATATAAGAATTCGATTTCAATCTTCTAGCCTAAATAGTAAATTAATTTTCTGTTTCATTTTGTTTTCTTTTCAGTAAAGTTTAATCGGAATTCATGCAGAAAGCTTTAAATTTTCGCGATTTCTTTTTGTGATTTTTAGAGTTTTTCGTATCCCGTGGTATTTTTGATGTAATTAGGTAACGCTGGGCGGGTCAGCTAGTAATTTATATAATATGAAACTTATTGATATAGGCCTAATTAAATTAATATATTACATTCTTTTTTTATTTATGTTTTTTATTTATGTTACTTTTTACTATTTAATATATTCATTTCGTCAGTTTCAGAGCCAGTTCGCGTACTTTAGCGAGCGTGGTTTGGCGTCAGTGATCCTTATGCTCAGTAACAATCATAAGCCACAAAGAATATTTGTCAATTTATTAGTTGTTTTCTACTGACATAAAAATACCTTAATACAATTTTATTCATTTTTAATTAATTCTAAAAAAATTCAAATGTTGCATTCTCATTAAAAACAAACTTGTGTACATATTATTTTATAATTCTAGCCCATCAGGAAGTGAGTGAATAATCGTTTACAAAACTCTATCATTACATAGATGGACAAAGTTAAATGAAGGTGTAAAGAATAACGAAAAATCATGCGTCAAGCATACATTATATAACAATTTCCAACATTTCCAAAATAATTTTACAAATCTTTACCGTTTAATAAGGTTAAAGATGACATCTAAGTAAACAATTTGGAAAACACATAACACGTTTAAAAACCAAATTTCTGGAATTACAGAAAAATATTCGGAAAAATATCCAAATTATTTTGTGCACCCCTGTATATGTTATATATATATTTATATATAATACATAGAATGCTAAATGTTAGTTCAGCTAGAAAGTTCGTAGCATAGTTTAAAATTTCCCTTATGGAATATTCGTCAATAAACGGAGAACTTTTGTTCTTCCCTGTATATGATCTATAAAAATTATACACACCAAGTAATAGACAAAAAATGAGTTAAATAGAAAAACGCATACAGCAACTGAAAACGTACTTCCAGAAATTATTATTAACAGATATTATCGAATTCTTTTGTGCGTCCCTGTAGATGAACGATGAATGATATACACACAATAAACTATACTATGCCTTTTATAATGCACTTTAGTGATATATATCAATTTCAATATGTATGAAATTGTGAAACAACATTAAAATAAACCACAAATTATTTTTTCTTATAGACCGTAACATAATGGAATTTTGAGTGTCCCTATAAAAAAAGTATAAGTGCTACACATTTCATTTTCAATACCGAACATGCCATAGTAAACCTCAATAACATACATTAATTGAGTGACAATCCGAATATATTTAGGCGAGTTAGAGGATGGAAAGACAGACAGGCAGACAAACCCAGTTCATAAACCCTTTTCAACTATGTTAGAAAGTATTAAATGGCAAATTTTTGCAGGGAACATGTTGGGTACCCAAACACTAAATTTTGTTAAATGATAAATGGTATATTTTTAAGTAAGATATTCAAATATAAAATTTTGTGCATTTCTACTGAATAGAAACTAATATACTTCCCTATTGTTTATATAAAAATATAGCATAGTAGTGTTCTCTGTTTAGTCAACAAAGTCAATATTGAATAAACAAAACAAAAAATAAAATTTCTTGCATATTAAATTTTTGTGAAATCTAATCCCATAAGTGCCGCTATATAGCTATCAAGGAAATCGTGAAAAGTACAGCAAAAAAGCGCCCTTAGTTGAAAGAACAAAACAAAAAATATATGAATTTTTAATAATCATCTTTAATGAATGTCTTGGCATATTAATTCTGTGAAATTCCATCCCATAGAATTCGAGATCTAGCTATCATGGAAAAAGTGAAAATAGCAGCACAGCGCCACTTGTTCGACTATATACACCAAAATCTGATCGGTAACTACTTACGAACAAGAACTAACTGAATATGCAGTTTTGTGAAATTCCACTAATTAGTTCTTGAGATATAGCTATCACGGAAATCGGGATTGATGCAACATAGCAGTATCAACTGTTGGTAAATCTACACCAGTAATCAGCACCAGTTCAGTCCATGTGAATGTCTAACAGAATATAAAGCCTCGTGAAATTCCGTGCATTAGTTCTTGAAATAGTTTGGCCACAAAAATTAATTCGCACACACATTAAACGACAGACAGACAGACAGGCATCTGTCACAATTAGTCAAATTGTTTTCAGAAAAATCCGAAAATCTGTAAATTCATTAAAAACGGAAGATAAAAAATTTTGTGATTTCAGTACTTTTTTCCTATATATATATATAGAAGTAAGTACAAATGAAATCACTAGTTGGATAATACTTTATGTAAAAAAAATTAATCAACATTCTAATATATAAAAATGAAAATGTTTGTGTCTGCTTTTCTATACAAATGCACAGTTTAGAAGCAATAAGAGTTGTGAAATTTTACATACAGGTGTATTAAGACGTGGTAGAGGCAACGAAAGTAATCAGGAATCGAAATAATGTACAGTTAATTTTTAATTAATAAAAAACAAAAAACCTAACACCCATTTCCTGAAAAATTTAAAACATTTTTCGTTATAGCAGTTGCCAACAATTAAAAATCCACAACAGAATTAATTCTCTCTAAAATAATTGATTTTCTATTGAAAGATTTCCAAGAAAAATCAAAATGAAATTAAAAGTTTCAACAATTGAAAAAAAATTAATATGACGTCATATTGGTAGTATAACGAAAACTTTCGAACTTTCTCAATAATACAAGGCGTATGTGTATGTGTAAGTACAGAAAGCAGGTTAATATGACACCATTAGATAATAAAAAAAGAAAATTATATAACGTCATATTGGAAGTTTAAGAGACTTTTTGAAATAATGGCAATCACATACAAAAAGAGTATCAATATGAGTAAGTACAGAAAACAAGTGGATATGACGTTAGCAGGTGAATATAACGTCATATGAGTATGAGGAACGTATTGAATCATGATAAAAAACCGATTACGGAAATATTGGTATACATTAAGATTTGAGTTTCTCTGAATCCGTTTCCGCTGTTCTTAAATGTATGCAACACGAACTACGTGTTGAACGAATACGTGTGCATGCGCGTATATTAGAGTTTCCACAAATTTTTAGGCTCCCACGGCTTTCCTTTATTATGTTTTTTATACAACACGTTTAATTTTCAAATTGATTTTTCTAAACAAACATTCTTAAAATCCCGGATTACGCCGTCAGGTATTTCAGCTAATTAATTCTAAAACTTAAACAACAAACAATGAAGTCTAATTTATAATAGATTATTAATTTCTTTTGTAAAGATTAAACATTAGAATGATCCATTTTTGAAAAATTAAAATGAAAAAGGTGCATTTTAATGACATTCAATTTTTCTGGTTTGATCGATTTGTGTGCTTAGCCTTTATATATTATATTCTTCGCTTCATGCGATCTAATATGTGGCACATAAGTGAGTAAGAGTAACATGCAGAGAAAGTGTTCTCCTAAATTTCATAAAAAAAATGTAATTGAATAATGGAAGAGTCATAATTCATAAATTCAAGATTGGTTGAAAATGTGGAAAAAGCGCATTTAAAATTTAAATACGCATGTATTTTCTTTTTTAAATTCATTACTTTGGTCAGTTTCTTCTATATTGAATCAGAAGGATAAATTGATACTTTACGAAACAGTTTTAAATATTTGTTTTCATTTCCAGCTCTTTATTTTTACTTTTACTTATTAAATTGTTTAAAAAAACGAAGTTATAAATTCTTGCATTATTTTTGCATTTACTGAAAATTCAATTCTCAACAAAACACCAATAATTTTATATCTGTATATTTAATATTGCTTAATTTATTAAGTGCAGAAACTAGTAATCAAACACATACGTCATATTATCGGTTTGGTTGTTATATGCACAATTATTGGATGTTGGTAACGTTTACTACATTGTAGTTTTTCTAATCAAAATAGTTATGAATAATTATCTGATGCAATTTGACTTTGAAAAATACATATACAAGGTGATATTTTATCTTTCTACATTCTGTATTCTACTGAAAGATAGACATTCCGGTTCTTCACATAACAAAAATAAAAATCGTTGCAATTTATATAAAACAATTAACTTAATTATAACTGTATTTCTAATTACAATATTCATCTTTATAAATGTTTCGTTCTTATTAAATTGTAAAGAATGTTCCCTGAAAGAAGTTATTATTACATTAACCACATTTTTTGGTTACTTTTTAATCCGCATCCATGTTTTTAAGTGTTTAAATAAATTACACGTTTTCAAAAGAAAGATTTCGCATATATCTCGCAGTTCTACAAAAGAAATTTATATTCCTTATTGGGTAGTGATATGGAGCAGTTTAATAATTTTTCTGAATATATATATCTTCACATATATGATTAAAATATTTTTTACTACTGATATGCTTAAAATGTTTCTTTATAGTTATCGGCCTGAAAACGTCTATTTGAAATTCATACTTTCTGTTATGTTTCCATATTTTCTCATAGTTTTACTTTATATGCCTCTAAATATTTTTTCAATTTCTTATGTTATGATTTGTTATGAAATAAAAGAACTTATATTGAGGTTTTCTGTTCTGATAAAATGTTTTCCAAGATATAACTACAACAAGTTAATCTTCACTTACAATGAAATTAAATCAGTAATAATGTTTATCGACTCTAATATTGGATTTTTAATGTTTATTTCTTTCCTTTTCAATGCTATTTCGATCTATCAGGGATTGTCTTTTTTCATTAAATTATATGAAGGTATACCCGGCATACCCGCGATTGTCATATTTGTAATAAGTTTTTTCAATTATCTTTCAACGACAGTCTCTGCTTCTCAAGTTCATGAAGCTTCATTAGTTATAAAAGTAGAATCGAAAAGACTACAGGAGGACAATCCTCATCTCATTTCTTCATATTTAAGATTTCTTCAGAATTGTGACGAAGAAATATCAATGACTGTGTGGGGAATAATGAGCATAAAGAAGAATGTTATACTTGGAACTTTTGGAACAATACTTACTTACACACTGTTATTTGATAATGTATCACAGTAAAATTAGATATTTATGGAATTTTCGAACTCTGTTGTATTTTGATATGTGATGGAGATTAGAAAAAAAGCTACAAGAGGACAATTCTCATCTTATTTCATTATATTTGATTTACTTCGAGAATTGCGAAGAAGAAATAGTAATTGATGTGTGCGGAATATTGAGCATAAAATGAAGTATTGGATATATTTATTTACTCTCTCTTATTTGATAGTGTAGTACTGTAAAGATTGATATTATTGAATTCCCGACTAATTTGTTTATTTTCAATATAATACATATATTAAGACGATTACAAATGGGCAGTATGCAACTGATTTCATCATACTTGAGATTTATTCAAAACTGTTGTGAAGAAATATCAATCACTGTTTGAGAATAAAAAAAACATGAAAATATATTCTGGGAATTTTGGGAACATTGCTTACTTACACTCTTTTATTTGACAATATAGCTCCGAAACATGACACATTTATTGTGTTCGTGATACATTTTTCTATTTGATATCCGGTGAAGATAAAAAAGTCTACATGAAGACATTCCTCCTTTTTTAATCCCATTTCAGTTTTCTTTACAAGTGCAACAAAGAAATATTATGAATTTATGGGAAATAGTAAACATGAAAAAAGTACTATGTTTGGAATAATACTTATTAATATATTCTTGATTAGTATCTTAGCGCTAGATAAGTTGATATTTATTAAAATTTTGGTTATTATTTGATCTAAGAGGAACATTTTCTTACACTTTCAAAACTTTCTTACACAATTTTATTTGATAATGTATAGCTGAAAATGTAGATATTTATTGAATTATCGAGATCCCTTTTTATATTTCATATACGTTTAATCCAAAGATCTGATATTCCTGAAATAATGATAGAATTTTAGATTAATAATTGTATTTAATAATTGCAATTCATGACTCTATTACTTAGCGATTTATCTTCTCCTGCAGCATCAAGTCATCCGTGTTTCATTGATTGTCCATAGACCTGTCTATTTAAAATGCATCGATAAAATGCATCGATTGTCCATTAAGATTGTTCATTTTCAAATGCATCAAGTGTCTACATATTGATATTTCATTAGAGAAATACATGAAATGCACTGTCGGATAAAGGATATCATCATAAAATCATATCAAAAGCATCAGATTTGTTTCTGCAATTGACAGGATACTTTCCATCGCTACACGCATAGAAAAAATCAGCAGTTTACAGCGTCAATCTTCGATTCAGAATATCTTGATGAAACATTGCCGATAATATTTAGATAAAGTTTCAACTTATGGGTTGATTTTGTCATTATTATCTAATGGCGCTTCATTGCTTCCCGAAGTAAACTCTTCTCTTGACATATCAACTTTTGTTACTAGCGCCTGCTAAGTATGACACGAATGCTTGGAATAATTGTTTAGTTAAAAATATTATACGAAAAATTCTGCAAATAAATATTTCCATGTTTTAGTTAACTGTTTGATATAATGCAATGTTATATCATGCAAATGTAATTAAAATATCTTAAAGTATTAATTAACATACATATTACCAGAAACATTTAGTTTCAAACTTTTTATTTTATTTTATTTATATACTATTATATACTATTATATACTATATATATATTATTGTTTAATTATAAACAATAACTTTACAGAAAGGTTCTAAATAAACACACACACAAAATACTGAATTCTTTATCTAGAACTTATTTAAGCACGTTTTTCTCAATTGAAATATTTATAACTACTTATAAGTCAACACAAAGTTATCATGTCTCAAAAAAGAGAAAAACAACTATCTCATATGAGATGATGTTGTTTAATATATGATATTGCAGTGAATCACGAATGAGTTCTAATAAAAGAAAGCTGAATTATGATATAAATGCAAACTTATTTGTGAGCTTCTTGGTAAAATTGCACAAAAAGAAAAAAAACCCTCGAGAACTAAACTTGTAAAACTTGTTACACAATTGCAGCTTGCTTTCAAAGCCTGAAGAAAATACTGCCTTTTTTCTGATACTTAAAGAAAAATAAATAATAAAATAAGCTGGATAATTTAGAAATATTGTGAAATATCAAGAACAATTCTAAACCACCCCCTTGAATAAAACGAACAAGCAATCTTAAGTTTCCAGGTGATCTCTAAAATTGCTGGAAAGATTTTCCCGAAACCCGTCTCTTATACCAAATCGAATACGAGAAAACGATCTAACTAGCTTCTGAATTCAAGAAAATTTGTTTTGAAAGATTAAAATAAACTGAGCACTGAAAATACTGCTTTCTTTAGATCGAAAAATGCCTAAATGATTTTCACAACGCGGCCTCTTATACTTATTCCTGCACGATAAAACGATTTAGCTTAGTCCCGAATTTTCCGTTTTGACAGATTAAAACAAATTCAGCAATGAAAATTGCTGCTATATATCGAAAACAGCTATAACGATTTTCACAAAACGTGGTTTCTATATTAATTCAAGCACGATAAAATATCTAGCTAGCTCCTTTATTCGGGAAAATTCGATTTATATGGTTAAAATAATCTCAGTACTGAAATTGATACTATAAATTTAAAACGACGATTTTCATTTAATAATCTTTATTAGAAAACGTGAAAACTATCTTACTAGGTCTCGACTGCGGAAAAAATCTTTTCATAGGTTTGAACATTTTTTTAAGAATTAATCTTCAATTTTCGGAATCCTAGCCATTAATATTGATCATTGATTATCATCCCGATTACGGATTACATCGAAGACGTCATAACGATTTTAATTAAATTTGCTTTCTATAATAAATTGAGCACAAGAATATGGTATATATAAGTCCCGAATTTGGAAAAAGTCTTTTTGACAGGTTAGAATAAACCCAACATTAAAAATGCTGATGTAAACATTTTAATTGAGAATTTTTGAAACAATTTTTATATCATAAGCCAAGTATACGGCTTCGATTTCGGGATAACCACCTAACTAGGACTTGACTTCAAAAATATGCACTTTCATATGTGTAAAACAATTTGTCTGCCGTCATTTTGACGTAGTCGAAGTTCTCGTCAATACTATTTGTCAGTGATCAGATCTCCTGCGTAAAGCATGGAATATTTTTTTCTAATGAAATGTTTTGTGTCATAATTGCATTATAAGATTACAAGCCGACAAATGTTGGCCCATTTGTGGATCCTTTTATTTGATCTTATGTGTAAAACAGGGTCCGTATTGCCCATAAAATAAATACTTTGGTATCACAATTCCATTACAGAATTTCAGATCTACAAATTTAGAGATAAACTTAAGGTTTATTTCGAGTATTTTCATTTAATTTTATGTGTAAAGCATGGACTGTATTTTTATTAATAAAATGTTTTATCATCATAGTTACATTACAGGATAACAGACCGACAAACCTTGGTCCAAACCTAATCACTCTTTAATATTGACGAGTGCTAAGCTTATGCTTCTCAAGCAATACAAAATCCCCAACTTTTTTTACGAACTCTCTCCGTCTCATATTGTAGTATGTAGCCTAATGCATTTGCGCCTTATTGATCTGAACCTGAGTCTCTTGGACCAGTTTATACAAATTTTGACTGACAAATTTGCTCTGCGAATTTTACACCATGTCCAACCCGTGACAAAGTGTGTTAATGTTTCTATAGAAAAGTAATTTGGCAGGTGTTTTTCCTCTCGAATCATGTACAACTGTACGAATAGTCTAGGCAAAGTCCTGCAAAAAACTGTCCCATATTGTGTGATGCAAACTAATATAAGATGAAATCATTTTCATTGACGTGCGGTTCAATCTTTGGCCTTATGCGATTGTAGTTGATATTACGATATAAACACATGGGATAACTTAAGCTTTGCACACAGAACTTTGAAAATATAAGATACAAAACAGTGGATGTAATCGCTAACCAAATTTACTAGTGCACAATTTTTAGAAATGAAGTTAACGAAAAAGCGTTGACGACTGCTCTCTCCGTTGTCATTTTGCTGGAGATTGACTACAATAATCCACTACTTCAAGGACATATCTATATATTTCAGAATTAGAAATTGGATGAGGACCAATGAGGTTGAATCCTACGGATTCCAGAAAATGCATTCCTTTACTGCTATTACTTTAACGAACCGCCCGGCATAATAAGATTTCCCAATTTGCTCAAATTCTCTCTTAAACAAAATTTTGAATGTTTCTATAACACTTCTTCCTTTCTAGAGATATAATCCTTACTTAAGATTATATAACTAAATAGATTCCTTTAGCCAGAATATCACTTTAATCTAAGTACGTGAAAACGTTACTTCTTACCAACACCCGCATACTTGCCTTAAATCTACTGTTCGTGTGTCAAGCGAACGTTTAGTACTTCAAGGCTTGGTAAAACCTCCACAACATGTTTCGATAGCAACTACAATCCATTTTTACGATATCTGCTGCAAATCCGACGTTTCCTTCTCCCACCTCACTATAAATTTTACTACACAACCACAGTGACCAGATTTACTTATCTTTGCAAAATAACACTGACAACCAAATTCCAGAGATGTGTACGCACTTTGCGAATGTTAAAGAAGGGCAGAATAGATTTCTCATTCTTGAAGACATGTTTGATATCCAGGACAACACGCTTGCATGCAAAAATCACAAAAAATTACTTTGCCAATAGAGCATCTTTATAAAAGATTAGCCAGGCATCCTACCACAACTTTAGTTCTTATCGTTTCAGTTGCTTCTAAATGTAATACATAATCCTGTTTTTCATTTGTAAAAGAGGGAAGACCATTATCTGTCCAGGGATCGTTACTTATATACTTAGTATTTAGTGTTTTATTTCATAACTCTCTCGAGATCTTAGCGCAATTACGGGTGAGAAAGTGACAGACAATGCGGTTTTTATATGTCATTTCATTTAATATTAAATGCCTTGTGTTGAATGGTTAATAGAACATAGACATATGTTAGTCTTCAGTTTATTGTAGTAAAAAATTGAAATGGAATGGCGAGGGGATTTTTCTCAGTGGCAGCAATTTGCTCCGGGAATTGATGTGACTAAGTCCCACACCTAAAATGTCTTTTGCTCTTTGTTAGATACTGGCAACCTATCAACCAACAGAATTCAATTCTGTACTATATTAGAATCTAAACGTTTCGTTTTTCTTTTTGAAATTATTTTTTTAAGAGTTGAAAGGAGTAAAAGCACAGTTATTTTAAAGAAAAAAACCGTTTTTAAAACCATATTTTTTACAAACATGAAAAATGTAAACATAAATAATAACAAACGACAAAGTACGTCAATAAGCTCCGAAAAAATACTGAATTACAAGGAACAAATTTTCTATTAAAAAAAGAAGTCATAAGCATTGCACGAAGCTCAACAGAACAATAATTACAAAATAAAGTAAAATTTCTAAATTATCACTGAACAGAGTTTAGGAATTTCTTTTGAAAAATATAATATGGAAAATAAAAATTTACTAATTCACTTGAAATTTATTGCTAATAATTTCAGCAGAAGACACTTTTTTTTCTTTAATTTGTTGCTCTTTGAACAAAAGTATAATTACTAGACATTTCCATCAAATAAAACCAACCAAACAAAATCAGATTACAATATAAAATGTAAATAAAAATACGATATAATTAAATTTCCTTGCAAACGATTTTGCACATTCTCATCTCTAAAGTTTTTATTTCTTACTTACCAATCAATATATCATAAACAACCAAACAAAGATACAAAAATGTTTGTATGTACTATATAACATCTCTGATTCTTTGAAATTGTTGCTCACTCTGAACGTACAGATTGCAGAGAAACAGAAAGATTACCTCCGCTGACAAAATATAAGCTAAAGCGACCGCTATCTGAAGTTCTTTAATATTTAAATTGAGTTCCATCCTGTGTTTTGAACATAAATGAGAATATTGTAACTTTTCCTATAAAATACTTAAAGTAACGAAATTGGTTGCTGCCAAAGGATGTATATCTAGTTAAGAGCATATCGAAATTTGACTGTATGTATTACGAACGTTCAAAACATTCAAATTTATTCTGTTGGTCAGAGGATAAAAGGATAACATTGTATTTCATTTTTTTTGCATCTTCATGTTTAACTCAATCCAATGGTGAAATCATTTTATGAGGAGTTAAAATACCACGTTCTCGGGTTCAATACCATGCAAGCTGACAACAGTGGTTTTGTAATTTTTGGATTTTCTTTGAACATGAATAAGAATAGAGTGCCTTTCTCTATGAAATAATCACAATGACAAAATTGGTTAATATTTAATGACGTCTACCTAGGCATGTATACGAGTTGTGGCACTTAAATAACGAGACTGATATGAGAAATGATATTTACTCCAAATAAAGTTGCATTTTACTATTATCCTCTTCAACACACATTTCTTCCCTATCCGTACACCGCTGCATAAGTATCTTCCATTGTTTAAAACAATGCTGCAGCTCATGAGTTGTCAGTCTCTTGAACAAGTCTACCGCGTTTGCTTTTTCTTGTTAAACAGACGATAAATATCTACCCTTCAGTGCATTTTTCACTTTTGGGAACAGGTAGAATTCATACGATGCTAGATCGGGCGAATACAGAGGATGATCAAGCACATGAATGCACTTGTTCTCTAGAAATCGCTTCACATATAAGACATTGTGAGCTGGTGCGTTGTCCAGGTGCAGAATTCATCCATAAATCCGGTCTTTTCTTCCTTACTCTTTCTCTCATCTTGATTTGTATTTCTTTATCGATCATCCGGCTGCTCAGACGTCGGTCTTTCCGTACAGTTTCATTAGTTTTCAGAACGTTTCATTCAGTTCTTGCAGTCTCAAGCCGACCGGGACGTTCACCCTCTTCGAACTCGTGCCGAGCTTTAGAAAACCATTTGTGTCATTCAAAAACTCGCTGACGTGACATTGCATTATCACCCAAAACCGCATTTAACATTTGTAAATATTAGGTTGGCGATTTTTGAAGATTTTGGTTTCAGCCTGTTGAACAAGCGAAAACAAACGCATTAGAGTTGTTGCAGAGGCTGACAACTGACGAGCTGCAGCATTGTTTTAAACAATGTAAAACACTTATACAGCTGTGTACAGATAGGGAAGGAATGCATATTGAAGCGGATAACAGTTAAATATAAATCTATTTGGAATAAATATTTCTCACACCAGTCCCTTTATTTAATTGCCACACTTCGTATTCAGGATATTGATTTGTGACTGTATGTCTTACGAACGTTGACACCATTTTAAATTTACTGTTTTATACAGCATTTTGAAATATTGTACTTGGAACATGAATTGAAATATTGTATTTACTTTTTTTTGTCATCATATTTAACTGATCCAATGATTCTTATGAGGAATTCAAGTGTCACGTAACCGAGTTTCATTACATGAAAGCTGACAACTGCTGTTTTGTAAATATTTCTTTTCATTGGCAATAAATGAGAATATGGTTACAATCTCTATAAAAGATTTAAAACGACCAAATTGAAGCTAATGTGTAATGAGGTATATTTTAGACGAATATAACTGTAACATTGTCAAGGGAATATTTGAATTTCTATTAGAATCATTTTGCTTCTTTTTTGCCATCTAGATTACTGGATTCCAAAACGGTTTCTTATTATAATCTGAGAGAACTTTATAAAATTCTAAAGCTGTGATAGAGCAGCCTGTGTCTCAAAATGTGTTGGGATATTACTTTTAGTTGCAATGGAATAAATTTGAAACTTTGTTTAAATATTTTATTTTAGTACCAAAGGAATCATCTACAAAACAAAATGCATTAATGATTCCTTAGAAACATTTGATTCAATTATACTTTATGTATATAAACAATTATTTTGTGTGTCTTATAAATGATAACGTTGCGTGTCTATTATCATATTATTTATGTTCTCTTTTGTTCTATGATTTAACATACAAAGCAAATATCATGTATTCTCCGTTAAGAAAATTATTATTAATATTTCGAAACACAACAAAGGTGCTGATATCACACTTTAATTTCAGCTAAAATGAATTTGAGAAAAACGAATTTAATTTTTGAAAAATATGTTTAGACATAAAGTGCATATACTTGAATTTTATATATACAGTAAAACTTTATGGTAGTGCTCTAAAATAAATATATTTCTTTTCCAGATATTTCAAATTATTTAACACGATTTACGAAATAACACTTACATTTAAATCTTGTTCGAATCATAAAAAAAATCATGAACGCATTTATAATCCCAACAGAATCCGATAAAAAATATTTAATGCATTTATAAATCCAGTGAACTACTAAATAAAACAATGTGATGTGTTATGTATTTGCGTTATTTTAAATATTTTTCTAACAGCCAAGTATAGAATTAAAATTAGAGCCTAATTATATCTCAACTGTTACAAGTTATTGAAAGAATAAATTGTAGTTTATTAAAATTTCAAACTGCGGTAAGCACTTAATATAGAGAAATATAAAGGTGCATATTTACAAATGATTTCTGTTTTAAATCATTTTACAAATGCACTTGCAAAAGTTAAACATGATAGTTAAAATTCTATGCTTGCATAAACTATACCAAAACAATATTTTTTTCAAATTCATAATTAGTTTCCATTCACTAATATCCTTTTTAAAATATTTAGGCCATACTTATTATATTTTAAATAAATAGTTCGATTAAAAAAGTATATTTTAGTCAAATGATGTAGGAGGTTTGTAATTTGTTTTGCTAAATGTAAACTTAAACAGGGATAAAGAAGCAAATTACGAAAATTTTTAGTTAATTTGTTTTTGAATTTATAAAAATAACACAATTATTTCACGAAAATTAATATTTGTACTAACTACAACACTCTTTACTCTATATCAATACAAAGTTTATAGATTCTTTTAAAATATCAAAATTTAATTCTCCACTATCCATGTTAAAATTTTAATAAAATATTCAAATGCATTTTAAGATATTGTTTACTTATGTGAACATACTTTCAACAGCTGTATATTCACGCTTTATATTGAAGTTCATTCTACAGATGACAGAACTTGAATCTTTCAAAAGAATTACAAACCTTTTAAATGAAAGATGTGTGTTTAATTTGTATATGCCATATACATTCAAAATTAGATTATGACATGTTATATTCCTTTAAAATAACTTTTAACTGTAGAATCAAATATCGTAAGATTAGACGTTTGCGAAGTACAAAAATGCTTCTTGTTGCTTTGTTATCGTAAAATATGGAAGTGACAATTACGAATTGACAGTTATAATATAATATAGCTAATGACCTTTGCTAGCGTACATCTGATAAATATCAGTTTCCGTGATGAGAATTTAGAAACTATAAAGCAAATATCAGGACAGAGTCGATGACAAAAAAGGCTTTCGTTGATTGCGTATCAGAATGTTCCTGAACGGATGTGTTAAACGTTAATTTGAGTGATTTGTAACTTAAAGTCTGAATTAAGTAATCCTACGTTTACTTTATGGCGTAATCATATTCTCTGGTGTACGAGGTCTAGGAGACACAGGTTTTTCAACCAATTAGCGCGCTTCATTGGTTGTTCAGGTACCGCTGATTGGTTGGGTCTGGAACGTCAACACATAGGACGATAACACCACAATGGACTCAAGACATGGGCCCAAGTAAATGGACATCAAGAGCGCTGCTGCAATTACCGATACCACATTGATTAAATAAACAAGATTGTCGTTATTCGATATCGATGCACACACAATACATACTCCGTTTTCCATCTAACAATTCTATGACAATGTTACCGTTACAGCGTATATGATACATACAATCGATGTTGGATAACAACAATCGTGTACGATATATCGTTGCCGTGTCGGTAAATGGAAAAACTTTCTAAGAGTCCAATAAAACCGGCACAGTTATCATGTCTAAATTGACCGAAGTTGAAATAAAGAATGCATTAAATTATAATGGTAAGAGACAGTAATACTGTGCTTATCACTTCTCTATAACACCCTGCTTTTAGGAACAAACCAATTATTAAGTAGTCTGCATAGTAGAGTGGTGCAAAAAAAGAGAAATTGGTATTTCCGAGTGGCTATAGTGCGGAAAAGTTGTGATTCGTAAATACAAGAAAAGCAAAAAAAAATTATTCAAGTCGGACTTTATCTTCCAATCCCGCAAACCTCCTAAAAATTCAAAAAAATTTAAAATTTCCGATTTTTTTCAGAGTTAAAAAAAAAATACATATATATATTATTTATCACTATAGTGAAAATTATTTGCTGATTGTATTGTTTAATGTAAATAATTAAAAGAAATTGCTTTTTGAGAATATCTTCCGATCGCTCAAACCACCTAAAAAATATAAAAAGTTGACAATTTCCGATTTTTTCAGCATTTAAAAAAATATGTAGGTACATTTGTTATAGCTATAGTGAAAAATATTGGCAGATTGTTCTGTTTAATAATAATAATAATAAATTACGTTTAGAGAATATCGTCCAATCGCGCAAGCTCAATAAAAATCGGAAAAATTTCAATTTTGAGAGATTTTGATGAATTAAGAAAATAATCACATGAGGTTAGTTTGTGTTCCAATGTTAGCAGTTGCATATAAATTGTACAGCTCTTTGCTTGTTTAGCTATTTGATAATATTTAAACGACCCAGAACTCACCATGGAGAGGTGGCAGCACTTCGATCGGAGTGATAAAGTTTCTGATGCCTTTACCTTTTGAAACCGTCTACCTGCTTTTAACCCTCTTCTTAGCCCTATCTCTCTGTGTGCCTCCTTTTATCAAAGATAATTGCCATCAGTAGGTTTCTCGGGTGGGAAAAAAAACGAGTTTCGTTCAATTACAGGGAATTCCACTTTTTCAGATCGTCAGGCAAGTATCGAGATGTTTCTATTACTCTGCACAGATGAATAATCCCATCTGCAATGTACTTACTGCATTTTATTTCAAACCAAACTGGTATTTAAGATTTTAAAATAAATGTCACTATGGCTTTTAAGAGAATCCGATGGTTTTCTACGTTCACGTAAAGTTGAAGGGCTCTATTTGCATTTTATTTCAAACGAAACTGGCATGTAAGATTTTAAAATAAATGTCATTATGGCTTTTAAGGTATCCGATTGTTTTCTACGTTCACGTAAAGTTGAAGGACTTGCACAAGTGAGTCATCTGGCATGTGAATTTGGGCCGGGGTCACACTTTGATAAGTCATTTGGAAAGTTGCCACTTTTAATTACTTGACTTACCTCAAAAATATATCTTTGGTCCTTGCTCAACAGTTGTCTGGCCACTTTTTGAATTTCACAATCAATTAATTGAAAATTTTCCACCGAGAGCTTTTCACAAGCAATGAGACTGCCAAATTGGTTCACTAAATGATCTTGGGCCAGTTGTTTCACCATCCAAATATTGAAAAAGATGGCGTAAAGGTAATTGGAATAACAAAATGGAATAAACAAACAATCCACTGAAGTGATCGTCCGAGATGCACTTCAAGCTGTCTGATAGCACCACCTTTCCATTCTGTATTGGTATTTGTACCACTACCAAATCTAAGTATTTTAGTGAAACCCTTGTTCAGTAATCAGCTCAATAGTTCAGCTGAATAGTATCAATTTACATTTAAATCTTAACCGGAGATCACAAACTGACCTCAAGCAGACTTGATTATTTTCTTAATACATCAAAATCACTCAAAATTGAATTTTTCCCTATTTTTATTGAGCTTGTGTGATCGGAAGATATTCTCTAAACGCAATTTATTATTATTAATAGTATTATTAAGAAGTACAATCTGGAAAAAATTTTCACTATAGGAATAAAATATATAAATACGTAATTTTTTTTTTAATTCTGAAAAAATCGAAAATTTTCATTTTTTTTTAATTTTTAGGCGGTTTGCGAAATTGAAAGATAAAGTTCAATTTGAATATTTTTTTTGTTTTTCTTGTATTTACCAATCGCAACTTTTCCGCACTATAACAACTCGGAAATACTAATTTCACTCTTTTCGCACTACCCTACTGCATAGTGTTAATTAAAATCTTTACAATACTATTACCAAAGTCGTGCAACAATTTTCTGCACAATTAACGTAAAAATTATATAAAACGAAATTTATCGTAATAAAAAAAATATCGTTATTATGTCCTAAATATGTTATTTTAAAATTGTTTAATTTTCCAAAAGTCAAATAAAGCAAAGAAAAATAGAGTTCATTTAAGGAGTGTACAATAAAGGTAAGATAATGAATATATTGCGATTCATAAAATTATTTAAGTTCATTAATGAATGTGCAAAACATCTGCATTTACAAAAAACTATTTTAGACATCGAGGTTTTTTTAAAAAAAAGGAATATTGTACTTTCTGCAAATATATCTGTATATGAATGACACCCTTGACTAATTACTAATATATAAAAAATATATAAATATTGTAGTATGCTTTTATTCAGAATACTTTTGTGCAAACGTATTGAAAAAATAAATATTTTAATCAATATCAATAATAATGAAGATAAGTAATATTTGAAGTGAGAATATTATCTTCTGGTCAAAAAATTTAATGTAAAATACACTGAATATTAACTTACATTTGCGTAGAACTATTTTAATTTTAAATAGTTACTTTTATTACAATTTTATTATAATTAATACGTTATATAATAGTTTATTATTAAACAATTCAGATATTCATTTTTTTTTTCAAAATTGAAATTTGTTTTCGAAAAGATTTATTTCTACATTATAGAGAACTTTTTTCTCACTTGAATCTGAGAATTATATGTGGAGATACAAGCAATTAAAGCATTATATTTTAATAAAATAACGAATATTGTAAAGATTTAAATTCGTACATAATTTCTTTATATCATCAAATGCATTGTTTGATGATAGCAGAAGTCGCAGCTGTCGTCGGACGTATTAAACACCCCTGTCCGTCCGAATCCCGCTGATCCGTGTCTTAACCTTTCGAATTTAGCTTTTAAAATTTACCGGTGGAATATTTTGTGATCGGGTTTGACGTTTCCGTTCCAGTCAAGTGTTGAAAGTGTATAGGGCACTCTAATCTGTACGCGGCCACTTTTTCCGCGAAATAGCTGCGGTTATATAATGTATCAAAATCATTGCAATTTAAACAATTTTTCTGAAACAGTATCGATGTTATGTTTGTGAACTGAATTTATTTCAAAAGTGAATTTTAAATGTATATTATTAACTGAAGAAATATATATAATAAATAAAAGTAGTGTTCAGTAAGACGTACAATTTTTTACATTATCAAAGCATGAAACCCCAGTTAAAGCTCTTTACATGTGTACATTTACAACAGCGTAGAATCTATGCAAATAATTTCCAATTTACCTATTAACCATACTGTATTTAGCCATTTCTCTGTAATCTACTACTCTGTATTGTTACATGCGTAAAACCATATTTATCTTTGTGATTTTACACGAAAAAATCATTACGCTCGAAATAGTAAAACGTTTTTCCATTAGAATTTTTGTTAATTTCCAATACTAACTAACTTGAAAACAGAAAATGTCATTTAAAAGACCAAATGTTTTAACATAAGGTAAAATAATAACATAACTTTTCGCCCAATCTTAGTAATTTCCACAAGTGTTCAGTCACATTTTATCTAAAGATAATTTGGAATCATTTGATACCTTTTACTATTTTGAACAGGATACGTATATTGTGTTGTTTGCAGATTGTTTTTCTTTTTGAAAAAATTACAAATTACGGCGTATAATTATTATACTCTTTTGATACAGAAATATGAATTAAGAATTTGAAAATTATTTAAATAATTACCTTTCTTATGTATTAAGATTATAATCGGATATGTATGTCTAATATATGTATGCTTCGTTCTACTTATCAACTAAGCACTGATATAATTCATTTTGATATCTAGTGAAGTTACTCAAAATATAGTAATAATTCCATAGATAACAGAAAAATTAAGATAATAAGCATTATTTGTGATAACCTTTATTTCAGACGTACATAAAAAGATATAATGTAGTAAGGCTGTTGAAGCAAGCGTTTCGCAATTATAAGTTTATATTTCATGTTTGTTTATTCTCTTTTGTAGTTTGGCAACAAGTCAATTTTAATTCTTTATGTAACTAAACAACTCAGAAAAGACAAAAAATTATGTTTATCTCGGCCTGCGAGAGGTCGTCTTTGTGTTTGTGAAAATAAAATGAGCACTTTCTGTAGTATCGAAGATATTCATTATGTAGTTTAAGATTCTATTTTAAATTGAGTTATACCGCATTGTTGAATTTTAAATTTATGAGAATATACTACAATATCTTCAAGAAAGTCCACTACCCAATTTACTAAAGAACAAAGGCTTTGGCAAACATTACCTCTCAACATAATCACCAAACTTGTTAAAATACGCCTCTGTGCACAATCTATGGCAACAGTATGCCATTGACGGGAAATATAGCTGAAATGAGTGTTTAAACAAAACGTCATGTCGGTTACAAGTCTATTTCACATGTGCTTCTTAATAGTCCACAAGGGTCAGACGTTCGGCAATAGGGCGATCAGGCAAATTTCGCCCCAATGACCAGGCACTCAAACCCGTCAAACTGGGTCGAATCCCGGTAGGTAGGGGCCTGGTCAGTGGTCTCCAAGGGTCAGACGTTCATTGCAATTCAAATTTCTGTATTTCGTGGAAGTACTTGGTTCAACTTATTTTAATTATATTTCTATGACTTACATATGTAAGCAAAACTTCTACTGTAAGTTTTTCCCCGAGGATAGAATATTTCATGCAACTGAAATTGGTCTGCAATATACAAAGTGCCCCATCTTATCGTTGACCAATAGCTAATTTCGAAACTTTCATTTTAGAGGGTTAGTTCTAATTACAAAAAAAAATTCAACTGTTTTCCTGAATCATATTAACACTTGAACGTCCGCTGGTGTCATTTCGACTACCAAACCGAATTTAGCCTTATCTCTCTATCACATTTTTTCACTTATATTCTTCAAATTGTATGACTTTTAATAATTTTACGTAATAAGCACACTATCGAAATTTTTATTATATGATTCGATTTTTTAAAAAATTACAGCCAAATTCACCTAGAACGTCTGTTGGTGTTATTTCGACACCAAACAAAATTTACAACAAATCATCGTTATTTTGTGAAAATGTAACAATATAAGCTTAATTAAAGTGCAATGACGCAATATAGTGTTAAATTAGAACTTATAGCGTCTATTTTACACAAATAAATTAGTGGTGTCGAAATGACACCAGCGGCTGTTTTAGGATGTCAAAATTTTCGGCCGTTTTGATTTAATGTATTTTTCTGTAAAATTAATAATCGTTCTTTCGTGAAAATATAACAATATAAGCTTAATTAAAGTACAATGACGGAATATAGTTTTAAATCAGAATTTATCGCGTCCATTTTGCATAATTAAATTAGTAGTGTCGAAATGACACCGACGGCTGTTTTAGGATGTCGAAGAGTTCGACCGTTCTAGTGTTAAAATGCGTTTACGTCAAAATAGTTATTTTCTAAAAGAGTAACGAATTTGATATTTTTATACACTGCCTAGTTTTTTTTATATTTTTTTTAGAAAAGGTACATTTAAAACAAAAGATAGTTTGATTAGCAAGAATTTACAAATTTTAAATAGCATTATTTCATAGTTTAAGGGGCATAGCACATTTTAAACACGACGAAAAGCAACAAAATCATTCAAAGTTTGAATTAGAGTATCTTCAAACCTTTTTTACGTATAAACATAAAATGTTTACTGTTTATTAAACTTTTTAATATACTACTATTAGAAACTGACTAGCCTTTTACAGACGTTGTGCATTATTGAAATAAAAATAACTCCTTTTTTTCCCCCTCGTTAAGTCATTACGCGCATGATATCTAAAGAACGTATGTATGGCTTTTTATGAAATTTTTTAGAGATAATAAGCACAGGTGTGTATTTAAAATGATCTACTTTTAAGAATTTACACTGATATGATCTTCAGTTATAACAATTCATATTGATATAAAATGTAAAATTTTGATTTTTTTTTGCATGGTTAATGAAATAATAATAATATAAGAGTAGAGCATTTTAAAAATACATATATGCGTATTATCTATACGTATTTCATAACAATCCATACATACGTTCTCAAGATATCATGACTGCAATGCCTTATGGAGTAAAAAAAGTAGTTATTTTTGTTTCTAAGTAGTTTAAAAGTAATTTATTTCTTTCACCAAATAAATCTGTCGTCATGATTTGGAATAATGTTTCAAAGGGACAGATTGTTTTAAAATTGTCACTATTATGATTGTGGATATATACTTGGAAGTAATCATTGTATATATACTTGCAATAATGAGAATTTAAAAAATATATTCTTCTCATCGGAGTAAATAAAAATGAAGAAAAAGACTAATCAAGTAACACTTTTATTTTCTAATACAGTTTTCTAGTCAATAAAATGTAGCACATTAACCCATTACCCGCTGGTGTTGCGTTAACGCAACATTCAAAATAAAAGTGTATTAAAAAAAACCTGCCAAGGCACCACTATTTTAATATGTTAAAAATACTTTATTTAGTGACAAAAACTTTGCTATTAAAGATACCGAATATTATCTTTCAAAATTTTTGTTGGGAAACGAATTTCAGAAAAAATATTCAAGGCACCGCCCACATAGTTTTGGCGATTAATGGGTTAATTACAGCCTTGTGAACAAACAAGAACACCTGAGTAATTTAGGCATGTAAATTCAATTTAACCAATCACCTAATACATGAAGGATTCTTTCTCTATAACATTATTCAACATGCATGAAATTATATTTATCTTTCTAATTAAACATAAAAGAAATATAATTTTCGAAGCAGTAGTAAAAATCCTGTTATCTACTGTTAACTTCTGTTATCTTTTAAATAGAGTATGCTTTAATAAACATTTCAATAAACAATTCTTTTTAGAATAAGAAATGACTTTTGTTAGGCGTAACGCTTTTTACAGAATCTTAAAGTGTAACACAATCTCTCTCCAGACCGAGCTAATTTCCATATGTGCATCTACCAGGTACATAAAAAATGTCAGATAAGAGTTATTTAAAAGATAATTGCACTTGAAAATATGTTATAATGGAAATCTTCTGTGGAATAACCGTACAATAAATGTAAATAATAAAATAATACAACATATTTATTATTCACGTAACTGGTGTGTCTACAGATCCTGGCATATCATGTCCGTGGCATATCACAGTTCTTGTTTTTAGCACTTACAGTGTCTATAAATTTGATTTTATTTTTCCATAACGGTATATTAATTTTTAAGTCAGCACATTCTAAAATTAATCGTAGTGTTAATTTGAAAGGTTATTCTTGTTTATATATATATTTTTATATGCTAAATAACTACTGTTACAAGCAATTGAATCGTGCCTGTGAACATGAGTAACAGCTTAAAAGCTTAAGAGATGGAAAAAATAAAAGTAATGTGAAAAGAAGCGTGTTAGTCATTTTAAGCGTCGCAAAAATAATACATATTTCATCAGCAGCAAACGCAATTTGCCAACATTATTACATTCAGCCTAATATTTAGCGTGTAGTAAATTACGTAAAATTGTCAAGTCTGTGAATATCATTTCCGTAGGCATCGTGGTTAGGAAAGTATAAACAAGTCATCTACGTAATGTGAAAATGGAAATTGTCCCGAATATTTCACGGAGAAAATGATAGTTTCGATCTAATTTTATCGTGATATTTTTTACTTTCTTCTATCTAAAGTAGAAGAAAGTATTGTAATCGAAATTTTTTTCGACTTCCGGTTTTCAACGGATTTACACGTTTTAGAGGTCAGAGATTCCGAAAAACATGTTTTTACAAAATGTGTGTCTGTTCGTCTGTCCGTCCGTCCGTCCGTCCGTCTTCATTGTACCATCTAAAGGTGTATGATGTTATGCTTCAAATTGAACCAAATTTTTTTTCTATGTTTTTGGCTATGGCAAGCAGGTTCTATGAGAATTTGGGGATATTTCGACGAAAGGGGGCGTTGTGATCGATATTTTTGTTCCATTTTCACTATTGTACCATCTAAAAGTGTATGATGTTATGCTTTAAATTGAACCAATTTTTTTTTCTATGTTTTTGGCTATGGCAAGCAGGTTCTATCAGAATTTGGGGATATTTCGACGAAAGGGGGCGCTGTGATCGATATTTTTGTTCCCTTTTCACTATTGTACCGTCTAAAAGTGTATGATCCCAGCAAACACATACCTTTTGGTACACGATCGGACCGCAGCCGGCAGTGTCGGTTGGGTGTCGGCAACGGCACAGTGGTATCGGTCCAGTGTCGGTACCTCTTCAGCAAGTGATACTAAGTAACCGTGCGTTTTCGTATGCCGGTTAATGTTATCGGATCCCTAACAGTTACATATCGGCAAGTGATTCATATTGGCAAAGTGACGCTGGACCGAAATCTGATGGCCGAAAGTGGTCCGATTAGATTTGCCAACATCGGTCCGAATTTGGAAAATTTTATTTTAGCCGATGCTTTTTTTAAATTTGTTTAAATTTTTTGGGAATATTAAATAAATAATTTTTCGAAAAATTAGTGTAGAAGTATGAAATAAAACGTATAATATTCCCTTTTTTTACTTTTTTTTTTTTTTTTTTACAAACACAGATGTAGGGAAAATAATGGAATGTTTAATCGTAGCCGATTTTTTTTTCTCTCCTTTTCATTGTTTGCTCTTTGTTCGAAATATTAAATAAATATTTTTAAAATTAACATATGCAATTTTTTTCTAATTTTTCTTAGAAGAATCACTATAATGTTATGATGATGATTTGTTACAGCAGTATAGCTGCGCTAGGGATATAGGCCGAAAGGGGGGGGGTTACCTCCGTGAGGGTCTTCTAACCCGTATTTACGGCAGTGTTCGAAGGAAACCACCGAAAACTCCGAACAGTTAGGTCGACGAGCGCGACAGGGGTTTGAACACACCACCTCCCATTTACCAGCATTGAGAACAGAACTTATCAGCTAGTAGTGGGGTATTTAATCGTAGCAGGTGCTTTTTTTTCATTGTTTGCGTTTTGTTAGGAATATTAAATACATATTTTTAAATTTAATATATATTAAAATTTTCTAATTTTTCTTCGAAGAATCAGTGTAACAACATGAAATAAAAACATGATATTCGACTTTTTTTCCCCATTTTTCTGGTATAAATAATAGAATATTTATGTAATTCGGAATATTGAATCGTAATCGATGTTTTTCTTTTGCTGATGTTTTTGTTCGTTATTTGTGTTTTCTTGGGAATGTTAAATACGTTTTCTAATTTTTATTCGAAGAATCAGTGGAACAATATAAAATAACAACTAAAATAATATTTACTGGTTTTTCTTTTTTTTTTTTTTTCATTTTCTATCAAAAATTGATGTGGGAAAAATAATGGAATATTTATAGTCTTAGCCGTCAATTTTTTTTTTTCAATTGTGATTAACCGGCATTTTTTAGGTAGATTTTGTAAGAAATACTATCTATTACATTCTCCCCTAAGTTGGAATTTTTGAAATATATTTGCAGATCTACGCCGATCATGACTCCCAGAACCCAAAACCACCCCCGGTTCAAAACTTTATCTATCTATCTATGTCACTTTTTATAGACACGATAACAGCAACAATTCTGCACAAATCTCTTCCAAACTGATACATAATATCAAAGGGCATAAAATATCGGTCAAGTTCGTTAATGGGCAAAATCAAACCAAGGGAGGGGAGGAAATGGGGGGCATTTTGTGAAAACAGAAATAACCCCAAAATTTCTTAATTATGATACGTATCGAATCCATTTAAAGTTATTATTACTTCTAGGAAAAGGGCCGAAAATTTATGTATTGCAGATTTTTGATATCATTAAAAATGGCCCCAAAGGGGGTAAAAGAGGGGTTTTAGAAGAAAAAAATTCATAACTTCGCAAATTCAAAAGATATTAAATCTGCTTGAATTTATTATAAATCCTCTTAATATTATCTAAAACTTTTATATTGATAAGTTTTTTTATAGGACCAACCCTTATATATATATTAAAAAAAAAAAAAAAAAAAAAAAAAAAAAAAAAAAAAAAAATCTTGCCGGCTCCGCCAGCAAACAAGTTAGGTTTCGAAGTGGGTGGTTCCAACTGCCGCATCATGGCAAAAAGGTCATTTCTTCCGCAATTCTCAACAAACAGGCGCCCCACGGTCTGCGTCTTCAAAATCAACCTGTGCCTGTAGGCCGAGCCGTCAGGGACTTCTTTTTCGATTGTGATTAAGTCTGAGTTTTGTTACTAAATGCATGTTTTTTAAAATAATGTATATTATATATTTTTACTTTTCTTTTGAGAAATTAGTGTAACAATATCGAAAAAAAATATTATTATTTATTTTTATTTATTTTTTTAATAAAAATTGTGGAAATATAATAATTTATATTTTTAAAAATGAAATGTAAAATGTATTCAATATTTTACACAAATTTTAAATAAACATATTAGACGTGATGACAAATACATATATGGAAGGAGGATTGCTTGCTTTGTCACCCCCCACCCTCCTCCCCTCCGACTAACGAGCACGGTGTGAGGGCGATATTTAGATGATTGATCATACATTAATTTTACAACAATCTAAAAAATTTAAATTCTAGCTTTTTTATTAAAAATTTTTAAGTACTGTACCATTAAACCTGTTTTTTTTTTTCCCAACTCAAAGGTCATTTAAAAAAAATAAAATTATGTAAGTATCCATATAATATTTTTATTAAACATGAAATAATAATGCATTTCTTGTAAGCATTTATCAAGAAAGTTTCGGACTTTGGGATAATTTGATGATGGTCAATGATATGAGACATGCTTTCACATCCAAAAATTGATTATGACAAAGCGCCAATACAGAACTATCACGCCACATCTGGGATGATATCTGCTACTCTATTGTCTATAAGGTGGGCGCGTAGTAAAGGGAAAGCGATGCGATCACTGCGTGCGCATGCTTGCCAAACTAGGTTTTGACTTTTGAAGAGGGGAAATTGCAACCATAGAATAGACGCTCGCGTTTTTATATACTGGTTGATTTGAGATGCGTGAAGCGTGACACATGCAGAAGAAATAATAATAATGGTAAGTCTGCTTAATTTTGCTTTAGTTAAATCTAAATTAATCTGAATTAAGTTAATTATTTTTGCATACATTTTATTGTTTAAAGATTTATTCTCTTTTAACGATTAACTTTGCGTAGGAATTATTGTTTTAAAAAATGATAAAAGGGTTAAATTAGAAAAATTTGTTTATGTAGTTTTTATCTTTTTATTATACAAATTTTTATGACATGTAGCATATTTTTAATTATTAATAATTAATAATAATTCACGAATCATGATAATAATTAACGAATTCCTAAAACGTTTCTTTATTATAATAAATGCAGAATGACATTTGGTTATGTGTTATCCATTTGGTGCTCCACAATTTTACAATACTCGTGTCGTTTATGTATTTAAAAAAAAATAGTCAAAATTTTCGATTGGTTAGTAATGATAATTTGCATTTTATTGTATTTGAACTTTAATTTATTCAAAGTTAACTAATTCATTCATTTTTTTAATTACTTAAAGCGATTTCTTTTTTACGTATCCTGAAACTTTTACGCTGCTGTTTAAAAATGCCTTTCTATTCAAGAGCAGATGATTTCATTTGTGCTTTAAATTTATTAAACTTGTTTAATACATTTTATTTCTATCAAATTTAAAATAAATGAATTTTATTTAAATCAATGTATATAAATATTTGACATTTCCAATGTATATAATATACATGAGCGATTTTGAAAGTGTATATTTATATTTGAAAAGGAAAGATTTAGAAAAAAAATTAAGAGCAAAAAGGAAAAACAATATTGTAAATAATGTTACTTTATTTTTAAAAAATGTAATTATGGAGCTCAAATTAGATGTAATATACAAGATATAAATGATTTAGAGAACATTTGTCCTTCTGTATAAATAAAAAAATATGTAAAGAATTTAGTAAAAGGTAAAAATAAGTAAATATGTAACATGTCATTCATATATATTTTTTTTTAAATAAAGTTACAAAAATGTATTTTTCTAATCTTGCCCAGAAATTACATAAACTCTAAATTTTGTTTTTTATATTTTTAAAAAAGAGAATAATGTTTACTAAATTAAATTATGCAAAAATATTTAGCTTAGTTGAGATGCTGACGGATTTAATAAGGCTAAAACAATTGAACATAATTTATAGCAGACTTATCATTTTAAGAATAATAAAAAAGGAAAAAGAAAATCACACAAACATTCATTTAAAGCGTTCACAAAATAAAATAATAACAAACAGGGTAGATTAAATTTTTTTACAAAGTTATATAAATTCATTTTTTATTTTCTGTGTAAAATTAAAGTTCGATTTTTTAAATTTATTAATAAATAGTAAATTACCGGAACGAAATTTAGTTTATTTGACTTAAAAAATAATAATAAAAAAAATCTGAAAAAAATTAGATGTATTGTTTAATAGTTTCCTAGAAAATATTTTATTTTTTTAAATCTAGTTTTACAGCGACACTTAGAAAGGAAAATGTATCTAAATTTTACTTATTGTATAATAAATTTGTTTTATACAGCTTTATAGAACAAAAATTAAATGTATTTATAATACTTATCACATTTTGTAAAAGTGAAAAAAAAAATTACTCTATCATTATTGCGTTTAGAAACACAAGATTCAGATATTGTTAAAGTATCTATGCTAATATAATGTAAAAAAGTAAAACTTGAAGCTTTTTTTTTTTTTTTTTTTTTTTTTTTTTTTTTTTTTTAATGGTTATTAATAGTAAAACGGTATCCGTGAGGGGGGAGGGGGTTGCTTACATCTGAAAAATAAATTTCATCATTTTTACCTAAATAATCAAAGTTAAAAAAAAATTAAGTACCATTAAGTGGAGTAACCCCCCCGCCCCCGTATTCTGCTGCTAGTTCCCAATAAAAGGGATGCTTTCGGCAGTTTAATGCTTGCCGATATTGGACCACATTCCACAATACTACGGATTTGTTATCAGTATACGGCCGGCACAGCATCTCGCCGTTGTTAGCGTTGCCGGTACCGGACCACATTCGGTAGGTGTGCGGATAACTGTTGGTATACAATCGGCACAGGAGAGTGCCGTCGCTTCTACCGGAATTGCCGATACCGGACCGACTGTGCGCCTATCTGTCGGGCGTCAGTCGCGCGTGTGTCGAAAAAGTTACGGAACCGGTACGGCAGCTGGTATCGTGCCGATACCGTCGGTAATGGCAAAGCGGCAATCGGGCGATTGCTTACCGATCGATCTGTGTTTGCTGGGATGTTATGCTTCAAATTGAACCACATTTTTTTTCTATGTTTTTGGCTATGGCAAGCAGGTTCTATGAGAATTTGGGGATATTTCGACGAAAGGGGGCGCTGTGATCGATATCTTTGTTCCATTTTCACTATTGTACCATCTAAAAGTGTATGATGTTATGCTTCAAATTGAACCACATTTTTTTTTCTCTGTTTTTGGCCATGGTAAGCAGGTTCTATTACAATTTGGGGATATTTCGACGAAAGGGGGCGCTGTGATAGCCATTTAAAGATTTAAAATTCAAAAGATGTGCAAATTAAAAAAAAATTAGAAATCCTAAAACTTTTTTTCGTTAAATGTTCGGCCTTGATCCGGAGAATCCGGAGCAGTTTTTGTTTTGCTTCTATCTTAAAAAAAAAGGCTGAGATAGAGCGGTTTGAAATTTTAGGGTGGCTGACATTTTCAAACAAGACAGCAGAATTCAACGGGTTTAATTTATGAGTTTTAGTTAACATGGTTTCGGCAAATTTTCTTTCATTGTTGTAACCATTAATCGTATTATATGCTTATCACTATATATTTATGTTCGCCAACGTCAAATTATCGCCAAACTTGGCGACAGTTTGCGGAATATCGACAAATTTGGCGACCAAAGTAAGTTGCCGTAAATGAAGCCAACTTGGCTGTAGAGGACTAATTTGGCGATATTCTCATTCAAATTCAATGTTGACGAGAACTGGGATTGAGTCTTCTTTATTTAGGTTCCACGCATTTTACCTTCGTGTTTTCCAGTAAAATTAGCTAAAATCGTAAAACAAAGGAATAGGGAGGCTATCTATTCCTGTCGTTCAAGCCAGAAGGACTTTTCGTAGTTTAGTATACACCGATTGTTCACATCCCTGCAACCCAACGATTCGCAAGCAGCTGACGTACAACAGAATGACGAAAAATATTGATTTTATTGGCGATGTGATAGCGAATTTTGAAGTATTAACATGACTGAGATAGAAGAAAGTTTTGGGATTGGCACATCCGACTAGTTTTTTATCAGACAATGCATGTCAGATACTTCTTTAAAGGATTTCAGTATGCAGACAATTGACGTGTTCTGAATGGGGTAGATATACAACCAATTAGATGTACACACATCTCTTGGTGCTGATAGCGAAGGGAGATCGCTAGAGAAGCGTTCAAAAAATTGCCATTATTTACAATTAATAATTCAAAATTATGTCTTTATTTCGAAATTCCCATTTCTATGTATCAATCGTATAGCAAATACAAAACAAGAATTCGAAAATTCAATAAATTTTTACCTTTCCAGCTCTACATTATGAAATAACACTGTGTAAGTAAATACTGTTTCAAAGGTTCCAATTTTAACACTCTTTTTTGCTCATTATTCCCGATACATTCATAATATATCTTGGCTGCACTTCTAAAAAAATCGGAAATGTGATGAATTTCGTTCAAAAGTATTTTTGTAGCCTTTTTCATCTCTTTCGTATATCAAATAGAAACAAAATATTCAAGAACTTGCTAAATATCTAAGCACACATATCTTAGAACTACATTATAAAATAAGAAAGTGTTAGTGTTGTTATAATTATTGTTCCCAAAATTCCAAGCATTTCTTTTAATGTTTATTACTTCCCATAGAGAGAGTCATTTATATTTTTTATTGCAGTTCTTATTTAAATCTAAAATATGATGAAAAAAGTTGAACATTACTCATTTGTAGCGTATATAATATCCGTCATATATTAACCCTTTTTATCATGACGGTACTTATAAGTACCACTTTAACCCCTTCGCGGCGAGCATCTTTTACATAATTTTTAATCTGTTACCACCAGTTTTTCAAATGAGAAATTTTCACCTAATTGAATCGCAAAAATGCTATGATTAGATAAGGAAAACTTTACAAAAAAAATAACTGGTGGGAATAATCGAGGATTCTGAGCATCTTATAAAGTAGCTGGAAAATTAATTCAGGATATAAAGGGTTAACTAAAATATAACACGTTTAATTCGAGGGCACAATTAAAACGAGCTATATGCACGTAAAGATTGGTTTCTTATTTCAATTATATTAAGATTTTCATGAGCTACAAAAGCAAGATCATAGCTAATACGAGAAAAAAGAACATTCCTTCTGTTCATTATAATGTGGTATTTGCCGAAAAGTAAGGTAATATAGGAAAAGTAATTTCTTTCTTATCTATAATATTTCTTCGTTTCAACGGTCTTACAAAATGCAGTAAGGTCATTCCATGGTAACTTACGTTACATTTTGAATAATTGACTTCAGTAATTTTAGTAATATAACGATAAAAACAATTCAAAATGTAATATTTATATGATTTGTCAATTAAACCTAACAAAGCTAAATTTGGATAAAAATTACTTAAATTTAGTACTATTTCTTGAATGCTAAAAATTATATTTACTACGGTAACTTACATGTTTGACAAAAAGAACGTAAGTTACCATAATAAATATAATGGCCAGTGTTAAAAAAATAACACTAAAGGTAGGTAATTTACATCCATATTTCGCTTTGTATAGGTTTAATTAACAAATCATATCAACATTACATTTTCAATCTTTTTGGTATTATATTATAAAAATTTCTGAAGAAAATTGTTCTAACTGTAACGTAAGTTACCATGGAATGACCCAGTAATATATGAGTTTTACCAGACAGAATTTTAACGGAACACTTCAAAGTGCTCTACCCCCCTCTCTCTCTCTACGCTCTCCACACACACACGCAGAAGAAAATACGAGAGACTGTGCTGAGACTTTAAAATTGATAGAAACCAGTCACTGGAGGCCACCTTAATAATTACCCATCTTGGATATGCATAATATAAAATATGAAAAAAATGATAATCATATTAACTGCGTCGGATTAAGCGTCTCATTTTCAATTAAAATATATCTTCGAATTGGTATTTGAATGAAATACAGTGTCATAAAAAATCGAAGAGTTTGGAAAATATTATTACGAATATCTCGGCAACGAATTATAATGACTAATTATACTTCATTCTTTATGCAAAATTTATGTTTCTTTTTTTTTTCTTTTATATTCACTCCTTAAAATAAACAATTTCGATTTTTTTTATATATCTTTTATCAGAACGAATAATTCTAGAGTCCAAAAAATAGTTCCGGATAATCGAAGTTACAGAAATTCAATACGCTTCTTCTCATTATTACATAATAAGTACATACCAAATTTCAAGTCTCTAACTTAATTTGTTCGGGAGGTAGAGCGTTTACAGACACACACACACAAGGAATCTCCAGTGTGTACAAACTTGTAAATCCGTCATTTTTTTTCGATTTTTAAAACGATTACAAGACTTACCCTATACTACGTATGATGGGTATGTAAAAAGGGAGATATAATAAGACTTCAAATAGCGCCCTTTGTAAAATTTACAGCTATGTCAAAAAAAGAGAAAGGAATAGAAGAAATTCTTTGCACGCTTCTCATCTTTAAATCCGGGTTCTGGGCTATACACCCAGAAAAAGGAATTGAATAAAACAACGAAACATGTTTTGTTGAGTACATTTTCGTTGTTTTAGCAAAAATTTTAGTTGAAGTAAAAAAATTGGTTTTGTTGCTTGGACAAAAAAAATATTGTTAACACTCTTACAAAATTTTAACAAAATTTCATGAATTTTACTTGCATTAACAAAATCTGTTTTTTTTTTTTTAATTTTACTATAATTTTGTAATTCCAGCAAAATTTTGTTGTTTTTGCAAAAGTTATATTGTTGTGTAGTAGCCATAACTCTCTCATGTAACTCGATTTCTTTGACTCATATAGCTATATAATTTAAAGATTGACATAATTTTTGGATAATTAAAACTTTTTTTCATTGGGACGGATCAAGGTAGTTTTAAAAATCGCCCTGTCAAATTGATTACTTTCTTCTATCTTTAGAAGAAGAAAGTATTGGAATCCTGAAAATAATCGACATCCGGTTTCCGACGGATTTTAGAAGGTCCTGAACACGATTTGACTGTTTTTAGAAAATGGCTGTCAATGACTCTATCTGTCTGTATGTGACAAAAATTTTGTGAGCGCTCTATCTCAAGAACTAATGCACGGAATTTAATAAGACTTTACATTCAGTTACTTCCTGATATAAATTGTTGCTGATTAGTTTTTGGTGTAAATCGCGCAACAGGTGGCGCTGCAATGTTGCATTTTTCTCAATTTCTACAATAGCTCTATCTCATTTTCAGCAGTGAATTACGCCTGTAATCTTTGAATAATAACCAGTGAATTTTTATCCTGCTTTTTGCAGGCGTAATTCACTGCTGAATATGAATTAAAAATTAAGTATGTGTTGCCGTATGCTGGGCTTTGTATTGTTGTCTCATGTTTGCCGCAGAAATGTGCGTGCTCCTGATGACATTCCCATCTTGTGCTGCGGTTGCAGTCGTTCCGACATATATAAGAGTGTGAAATGCTGAGCTCAGATATCGTTCCTTGTACCTCAGTGGTAGAGCCTCAGAGTGCTGTTCTGAGGACACGGGATCGACTCCCGGCTTGGGAAATTTTCACTCTCTCGGTTTGCGCTTGAAAAAAGCAGGCTAAAAATTCACTTGTTGTTATTCAAGATTTACAGGCGTAATAGACTGCTAAAAATAGTTAAAACTGCATATTTAGATTGGTTCATTTAACAAAACTTTTTGTAGTATAAACAAAACAGGTTCGTAATATAACATATTTTATTATTTAAACAAACAAAATGTATTTTGTTGAAAAAAGAAAATAGATTGCTAAAATAACACATAGAATAAAACTATGTAACAAAAAGAATTGTGTTAATTCAAATAAAATTGAACCATTTTACTTGAATTAACAAAACAAATTTTTGCTGACGATACAAAAATTTTTTGGAATAGCAAAAAAAAAAAATCAACAATATTTTTTTTTTTATTCAAATAAAATTTTCATTGTTGGGTCAACCAAATTTTTGTTGATTCAATAAAACTGTTTTCTGGGTGTATTAACTAGCTTTTTCATATCTTTTATTAAACTGTAAAAATAAAAATGATATGTGACATCAATTGCTCGAAAGCTAGATTGTCCACTATAATATTAGGCGAACTTTTCCGTAAAACATTATAACATTACGTTAATTTAACATTGAGATAATTAGAGTATTTAATACACTTAATTAGTTTAATAAGCTAGTGTTTTTAAGATTTTTATTAACTTCAAGGGCATTACGTGAAAAGGGCTTACGTGACTTTTATATTTCTGTTGCTTCTCTTATCTGAATTCGGACCTATTAACAAAGTTTTCGAGAATTCAATAATAGCTATTATTTCAGAGCTACACTATAAAATAGCAGTGTTAGTAAGTATTCTTCTAAAAGTATTCGAGATTTCAATAATATCTAAAATTTCAGTGCTACACTATCAAATAACATTGTGCAAGTATGTCTTGTTCCAAAAGTATTCAAGAATTCAATAATAACTACCTTTTCAGTGCTATACTATCAAATAATAGCGTGTAAGTAAGTATTGTTCCAAAAGCATTCGAGAATTCAATAATATATAACTTTTCAGTGCTACGCTATCAAATAACAGTGTGTAAGTAAGTATTGTTCCAAAAGTATTCGAGAATTCAATACTATCTATCTTTTCAATTATACGCTATCAAATAACAATGTGTAAGTAATTATTGTTCCAAAAGTTCCAAGTATAACATTTTTCTTGATGCTCATTATTCCCCACACAGTCATTGATATTTCTTCGTCGCATATCTGAAGGAATCTTAAATATGAAGAAATAAGATGAGGATTGTCCTCTTGTAGCCTTTTAGATTCTATTTTTATAATTAATGAAGCTTGATGAACTTGAGAAGCAGAGACAGTCAATGAAAAATAATTGCAGAGACTAATTAAAAATACGCAAATCAACATTCCGGCGGGGATACCTTCATGTAATTTTATGAAGAAAGTCAATCCCAAGTAGATAAGTAGAGCATTGAAGATTAAAGATATAAACATTAAAAATCCCACATTAGAGTCGATAGAAATTATAATAGATTTAATTTGATCGTAAGTAAATATTAACTTATTGTAGTTAAACCTCGGTAGGCGTTTCATCAGCATTGAAAAGCTTAATATAAGTTCTTTTATTTCACAACAAATCATAACATAAGAAATTGAAAAAATATTTTGAGGCATATAAAGCAAAATAACATTAACATATGAAAAAACAAGAGAAATTATGAATTTCAAGAACACGTCTTTAGGCATATAACTATGAAGATACATTTTAAGCATATCAGTAGCAAATAATAATTTAATCATAAATATGAAGATATATATATTCAAAAAAATAATTAAACTGCTCCATACCACTGCCCAATAGGGAATATGAGATTGTTTTGTAGAACGGCTATATATATGTAAAATCTTTCTTTTAAAAATTTGTATTTCGTTTAAGCACTTAAGCACATGTATGCGGATTGCGATATAAACTACAAATATAATGAACGCTGAAATTTCTTCTTTCAAAGACCAGCCTTTAGAAATTAAGAAGACCGAAGTAGCTGCAAAGATCGATGTAGCAATTAGAATTACGTTTATAATAATGTTAATTGTTTTATACAAATTGCAATGAATTTTATTTTTGTTAAGAGAAGACCGGGAAGGACGATCTTTCAACAGAATACAGAAAGTAGAAAGGTAAAATATCATTTTGTAAATATATTTTTGAATGTCAAATTGCATTAGATTTGAAATCTTCATAACTATGTTAAATAAAAAATGCAGTTTAATTTACATAATTCAAATAAATTTGTAGATGTTCGATTACGTTTCGCTGCACTTACATAATTATTTTGCTTTAGTGCTCATAATACCACCAGATCCAGTAAAATAGCAACCAAAAACATTTCATCCTAAAAACCAACAATAATCAGTTTTCGTATAAAAGTTTTTGATAATTAGAATGTCTGTTGAGCATTTTACTTTCACTAAAATGAAAAATAACTTAACAATTCATAATGTTCACAATATTGTAGAAATTGAAATAAATGTAAAATAAAAATCTTAAAACTGGATGTGAAAAACAAACATTTAAAAGTTGTTCGTAAAGTATAATTTTGTCCTTCTGACTCAATATTGAAGAAATGCATCCACGTAATGAATTTAAATACACACAAATTTTCTTTTGAATATTCTAAATGAGATTTTTCCAAAATTTTGAACAAATCTTGGTTTTCTCAAATATTACTTTTTAATGATTCATTAATATTTTATGGAGAAATTTAAGAGAAATATTTCTCTGCATGTTACTCTCCATGCGTTCATTTACTAATTCGAATGCGACGAATCATGTAGTATATACGGGCGCTAAGTACACAAATCAATCAAATCAGAAAAACCGACTGTCAATAAAACGCTCTTTTTCCCTTTCAATTAGGAAAATGAACCGTTCAATATTACGTAGGTATTTCTTCTTTTTGACAAAAACTATTAATCATACCATACAGGAAATTTCATTCTTTTTTTTTGTTTTAATATTATTATTGGTCGCAAAAATAATTTTCCAAATTGGTTTCATTGATTACGAAAATAGCAAGGAAATTTTTTTTATTCATTTGCTCGTTTTAGGATGTTCTGAATACGATTTGACTTTTGAAAAAAATGTCTGTTTGTCTTTTTTTATTATTATTATTATTTGTGTGACGCAAATTTTGTTTCCGCACTATCTTAGGAACTAGTGCACGGAATTTCATAAAACTTTATATTATAGTAGATCTTTACATAAAATGAAGCCTACTAGGTTTAGGTGTATATTACCCAACAAGTGACGCTAAATAAGTGACGCTGTTATGCTGCAACTTTCACAGTTTCATTTCAGTGTCGCATAATAAATTTTTGAATCTGTAACATTTGTTGTTTTTCTTTGAAGAAAACAACATTAATACCAATCTCTGTACTTTCTACAGCCTCTCTTACATTGGGCAAACGAAGCGTGCTCTTAGAATTAGGCTGAAATAACACCAAAATTATGTTAAAAGGCAGGAGTGTGAGAAATCTACAATAGCTAAACATTGTTGGGATTCCAACCACAGGTTTAATTATTCAGAAGCTAAAATTATCCAAAAATTTAATTCAGTTATAGATCTCGACTTTTACGAGAGTTACTTTATTCACAAACATAGTTCATCCTTGGTAAATGCATAACCCCTTTATAGCACCCGTTTTCTCTCGCACGTGTGGAGGGATCCTGCGCAGTGACTCCTTTTTCCAGTTATTTCCGGTTAACTACGTCATTTCTTTGGGTTATATAAACTCTTGCTTTATCAATTTCATTCAAACCAGTACTCGGGGCTATAACCGAGGGGTTCTTTGAGCCCATTTTTAACCTTTTTTTTTGCACTGAGGAAGGGGATCGAGGAATCCTTGAAACGGCCGTATGCGGTTTTCTGTGCCAATTTTTAATATTTGTGCGTTACAACGTTGTCAGGGGTTTTGGTTTATGAATTAACATTAATACCATCCGAGAAATTTAGGTGAAATGTAAAGATTCTATTTTTAACTATAGGAACAAAATAAACGAATACTTTTAGTTATAAGAATATTGCGGTAACTTAATTATCACAAAGTGATAATTGCAGGTTGTTGCATATTATAAATATTATATTAGTTACTTAGAAAATGGAAGTCGTTTGTATTTTTTTGAAGAACAATTGCAAAAAAAAAAGAATATATTTTTATTAATTAACTTTCAATTTCTTATTTTTTAAATTTTAAATTAACATGCAATATAATTTTTCAATTCAATTATTATACTTTATATCACTTTCAAATACAGGTTTTAAACTATGCATCATTTTGAAGAGCAGGCATTAAAATGCATATATTTTACTTTGATAAAGATAAAATATTAATCGATTTTATGAAGAAAATTGTTGAAAAGAAAACATAGAAGTGAGTATATTTCAAAGTTATTTTATGTATTTTAAATGTATGTAATATATATATGTTATATGTATGTGTTTTAAATTAAAGCTGTGTATTTTAAAGTAAAGCTGTGTAAATTTTAAATGAAATGAATCTAATAAAAATGATCGTGAAGTTTATTGTCTGCACGCAGCTAACATAAATATATCGTATTTTTAATTTAAATTTTTAAAAAGTTAAAATTTTTTTTAAAGAAAATATACAGCAAATGTCAATAATATTACCGAAAAAGTATCCATGTCGAAAATGACGTCATGATTAGAGGAAAGTTGTTATTTCATTCATAGAAACAACAACAGCAAAAAAGTAATAACTCAATTGCCTGAAAAGAATATTTTATGTGAACGAAGTTACGGCTAACAGTTAGTAAATAATATATATGATTATAAGTAAAGGATCTGATAATTATATTGCATAAATATTTACTTTTCTTGTGTATAGTTATGAATTAAACGCTATTGTAACTCGTGTTAATAACTAAAAAAAAAACGAAATACACGCAAATACAAATAATTTTACATAAAACATTGCAACAGTAAGGTAATAATACCTCTCAGCGATAAACTTTATTTCGTGCTTCTCAACATAATCACCATGCTTTCCAAAATATGTAACTGTGCACCATCATTCGCAACAATATATAGTGCGTCTCAAAAGTATATGGACAGGCGATTTTTTGAAATAAAAGTTCAAAAAATAAAGAAATAATCACGAAAAAAATAATATGCATATAGTATCATAACATAAATTTATTTCAGCAAAGAAATAAAGTATAAATGTTACAGATTTTTTGTAAAAAAATAAAAATAAAAATAGGCTGTCCCAAAAATATATGGACTTTTCGAATATTTTGCATTTAAATTCAAATTTTGTATCCATTCCTTTTAATTATCTTGAAAACCCTATCAGGCATGCTTCCAACTAGTGTTTGGAGTATGTGCGGCTGTAAAGAGAACTAACTCTGTTCCACTTGTTGGTGTTATTCTTGAATAGTAGAAAACTGTCGACAATGGGCATACACATCTCGTGCAAGTACTCTCCAAAGGTTTTCAATTGGATTCCAGTCTGGGCTGATGGCTGGGCAGTCTATAACAGTCACTTGATTCTGTTTAAACCAAGCTGTTGTTGAGTGGGAGGTGTGAATCGACGCATTGTCCTGTTGGAATTTCCAGTTTCCCTCCCCTAGGATGTTTCCGATTGAAAGTAGATTGCTTTAAAGGGCATTTTGATAATCCTCAGAGCACTGTGGACCATTAAGAAAAGCAATATCCGTTATTCCTTTGAAACAGAAAGCGCCCCACCCCATTAGTGAACCCCCTCCTTTTTGTCGACTAAAGAACTCGCGAAGTTCTTTTCGCAAGTCATACCAATAGTATGCCCCACCATCAGGGCCATCCAAATTGAATTATTTTTCGTCCCTAAAGAAAACACTTAACCATTCATACGTCCAATGCATGTGTTTTTTAGCCTAAAGAACTCGAGTCTTTCAATGGTGCACTTTTAGCATAGGTTTCCGACACATTCTGCGATAGTTATGATTTTCACTTACCTGTATGCGACGGTGAACAGTAGATCTGGAAATAGGAAACGCAAAACTCCTCGCAATTTCACGAACAGACTTCTTTTGAGTTGAAACTGCCCGCAAAATTTCTCTATCTTGTCTTACAGATGTTTTTCTTGGTCGACCTGAACGCTTTTTTGCAATCGTATTGTCATTTTTTGATAAAATTGCATAAATTACAGATCTGCTACACTTAATTTGTTTTGCAATATCAGAAACTTTAACATTTTGAGCCTTTAAACACCAAATTTTAGCAATATCAGCAGCAGAGAATTCAACGTTGCGAGGCTTTTTCCAACTGTTCGACAATTGAAGAAAGAGCAGTGATTTTATATTTCGAAGTGGTTACGTCACAAGTACAGAGTGCAGGAAATGCAAATTTTTCTGATACGGTGGTAAGAAAAGCAATTCATTTCATTGTCCATATATTTTTGAGACAGCTTATTTTTAATTTTATTTTTTTTTACAAACAATCTGTGATATAAACATAACATTTCTGTATCGTAATAAACTCATGTTATGATTCCATATCCTAATTATTTTTTTCGTGATTATTGCTTTATTTTCTTAGCTGTTATTTCGAAAAATCACATGTCCATATAATTTTGAGACGCACCTTACCATCGATTAAAAATACAGAGAAAGTTTGTGTTAAGAAAAAAAGTCATGTTGGTTTTCTATTTTAAAATTTTGCAAATTCGGGGTCCAGCTTCTCCAGTAATTACGAACTCTTACAAGTTATTGATTGCTGGTAAAATGGTTCAACATTTTACTAGATCATAGTTAAACTAGCCTGAGCACTATTTGTTGGAACAAGATTTCACTATTTTATGATTGCAGCTAATACAATTCTGAAAATAAGTTAAACACAGCAACAATTTCTGTACAATGTAGAGATGCGAGCCAGGAAATATGTGGTTCCATAACATGCAATTAATAAAGCAAAATTCATTCACAGATCTTTGGAAATCTCCCTCGCATGTCAAATATGAACAAAGATGTCAAGAATTCAATAAATATATAATTTTTAGCGGTAAGTTATAAAATAAGTGTGTTTAAGTAAATATTGTGCCAAAAGTTTCAAGTATAACATTTGTTTTTATGCTCATTATAAACGATATAGTCATTGATTGTATCTTCATTTTTTAAGAAATCATATAGCATCTAAATAAGCTGAGAATTATGCTTAAATGGTTTTAAGGTTATACTGTCCTGCGAACGTTCAAAAATGTATATTTTTATTACATTTTCTGATTTTCAAAAAGAAGAAGGAAAGATCGCTTCGGCCGGTTTCGTTTGACGACTGTCTAAACTCGCCGATGGCGAACCGACAGAAATACCAAAAAACCGTCAACATATTTTCAAAGAAGGTACTTTTACGTCTCTAACGATCCTGTCGGTTCGAAAAAATTTTGATATTAACCCTTTCAAAAAAAATAATCAAAAAGGGTCGAATTCGTGTTTTTGATTTTCTCCCTTCGTCCGAACCTCGCATCCGCCGGACTAAGAAAGATTCGGATAAACGGATTTCACCAAATAAAAGATCGGTCTTTGTCCTCTCCAATTCCACCTTCCATTAAAAAAAATACGTCAGTTAACCCTTCGAAAAGGTATATTTTCCGTACCCCGTTTCGCGATTTCGGCAATTTTGACTATTTTGAAAAATTCGCTGCGGCGATTCCAAACGAGTGAGAGAAAACTAAAAATATCAGACGAGATCTACATTCTTTATACTTTCGAAATCTGCGATCTTTTTTGAAAAATACAACTATTAACCCTTCGAAAAAAATTCGCGCGCAGACTCACTTTTGCAAATTCCGATTCTCTGCGATTTTTAAAATCGCGCATCGGCTCTCTGAAGGAACAAAAAAGCAAACAAACACACCCAAGTACATTTTCCTCCTTTCGAGATCACTGTAAAACTTTTAGTTTTAAAAAATATTTCAGTTAACCCTTTCGAAAACGTTTTTTTCCGTAAGTCTTTTTCGGTTTTTCAGCGATTTCTGCAATCTTTAAAAATTCAATTCTGGGTTTCTAAACAAGATACGAAAAAATAAAAATACCGAGCCTAATCGACGTTCTTTTTCCTTTTAAAATCAGGTATCAGTTTCGAAAAATTCGTTTTTTAACCCTTCTAAAAAAATGGTTTCCGAAACTCACTCGCGTGAATTTTCGTTTTTCGGCCCATGTTTAAAAATCCGCATCGACTCGGAAAATGTGAATAGAGACAAATAAAATACACCAGATCATAGCCACTTTCTTTTTCTTAAAAACATATATTTCAGTTTTAAAAAATATGTACATTAACCCTTTAGAAACCGGTCGTTCCCGTACCTCACTTTCACGATTTCCTCTAATTTGCCAATGTAAACCCCCCCGCCGCAGGACTTTTTTATCAAAGTACACAAATTCCGAGAGAAGAAGCTAAAAGTGCATACATTCATCTATAGAAAGATGCCTTCGACTTTAAAAAATTCGATTATTATCAATTAAAAAAAAACTCTTTTGTGAAACCCGTTTCTAGAAATGAGCGTTTTTCGGCGCAAGCACAGTTTAATCAAACTGTAATAAGTGACTTTGCTTTCGCCGTAATTATCTTATTTATTAACGATCTTAAATCAAAAATCGTTGTTCATTTTGCGTACAGAAATGAATGGGCTTTCCGAATATATGATTTATTTTGAGAAATAATTATATTTTCATAGTTAAAATTCTATTCTACTAGGATATTTGTATTCTGAAACAGCCAATTGCACTGCAAATACTTGCTATACAATACCTGACTAACTTACTATACAATATTTCTCTTCGATGGATCAGAGATTATACGATATGTAAAGAGTCAACTTCATGTTCGATCGCAGTCAAATAAACTAGAGAGTCAACACAGGAACATTTATTTTTAAAAGTTTTAATATTTTTTAAATAATTGTCATTTTTGCATAGGGGAAAAAAAAAAGCTAAGGAATTTGCTATTTCTTTTGAAAATATCTCCCTTCGTATGGGTCCCATCACGACGGGGTATAGCTCATTCGACTCGACACCGATAGAGCTTAGTAGAGATTATCGACTTTAGTTCCGCATTTGACCACTAGGGGGCGCTTTCCGAACTCTGTTTCTATGGGCCGGATCACGACGGGGTATGGCTTATTCGACTCGACATCGATAGCTTTAACGGTTTCAGTGCCCGAGGTTCGTATAGAACAGATTGCGCCCCCTGGCGGTTGAAGGTGCAATTAAAGGATTTTTCAGCCAACTCGGGTTCTATGGGTCACATCACGACGCGGTTTGGCTCAATCGACTCGACATCGATAGAGGATACTAGAGATTATCGACTTTATTTCCGCATTTCACCACTAGGGGGCGCTTTCCGAACTCTGTTTCTATGGGCCGGATCACGACGGGGTATGGCTTATTCGACTCGACATCGATAGCTTTAACGGTTTCACTGCCCGATGTTCGTATAGAACAGATTGCGCCACCTGGTGGTGGAAGGTGTAATTAAAGCATTTTTCAGCCAACTCGGGTTCTATGGGTCACATCACGACGCGGTTTGGCTCAATCGACTCGACATCGATAGAGGATACTAGACCTTATCGGTTTTAGTTCGCTTTTCACCACCAGGGGGCGTTTTCTTATCTATGTTTCTATGGCCCGGATAACGACGGGGTATGGCTCACCGATGTAAATTAGGGGCCCGCTGGCGGGAGAAGCCAGCTAGTTCTTTATTAAAACTAAATCAAAAAATGTGAATACAATGTTTCTTTGCAAAGTCTTTCATAAAAGTTCTTCTAACGTTGTAGTAACTTTCTAAAGAAATAAATTATTTGATATTCGCAGCAATAAATAGAGGTTCAAACCTTACTATTATAACAACGCTATAAAAGTTTTTGCATGCTGTTTGCTAGTTCCACTCTTGTTCTCCTTAAGAGTAGCATTCTTGAGAAACGTTTTTTCTCCCATTTTATCTACATTTAATATATAAATTATCACAAAATTTTAAAAGATCAAATTTCAACGCTATTTTCAAACCTATTTATAAAATTCATATTACTTCTACTACATCTGTTATTCCAACGGACCATAAATCTGTCAATACTTTTTCCAAGAATTGTGAATTATCATACATCAGTCAAGATAAGTGCTTCTTAATTAAAAGAATAACTGAGCAGAAAAATAATGTTAAAAACCAACTGAGTAACTCACGAATACCTTCTAATTCTCGTGTCCCCTTATTTCTTGTTTGGGGCGTTTAACTTATTTCTTATTCTTTTGATATTTAAACAACTGAATTATAAATCGATTTGCAGATTGTGTTTTACCCTTGTTAAGTTAACTTCTCTCTGTTACGTCTCACCTAGTAATGAAAATTTCAAATTTTTGGCTCTCAAAATATATTCTTGTGCATTAATCGGCATCCGAAGAAAAAGAAGATCTGCACCTGTCTATCTATAAATATTTAGCAGCTAGATATTCTTTTTCAATATTTTTGTAACACTTTCACATTGCAAAATGTATTTTTAAAAAATTATTTACCTAAAAGGTTATTGAAATTAAAAGAAAATTTTTGTTTATTTTTATGAATACATATTTTGTCTAAAATTTTGTGTAGCACACTGTAGGAAAAGTACAATTTCCACTCGTATGGAAGCTGTGGTGTAGGAAGCCTAAGTTTTAAAAAAGATGATTTACTAAAAAATTATTTACTACAATTTTTAAAATGATTTACTAATATGCCACTAATAACATGAATATGCTGTTTGTTGTCACAAACTGTCGCCATTCTGGCCGTGTATTGCGCCAAAGAACTTAGTTTATTCACCCAATTCATTCTCTGAATTTACACAGCCGTATACTTGTAAGTGGAGAAAGTTAAAGAACAATACGTTTATATATGGGCTAAAAACTAAGCTTGAAATACGTGAGGAAATCATCTCTTTTTCTAGATATTTTCAGACACCCTTTCTTACGGGAAATGTGAAAGAATCTAGTTGAAATATAAGAACATACACTTAATGTGACACCATACACATTCGCAAAAATGGATTACATATACTGTGGTAAATTACCACGCTATTAGTAAGCATGTTTAATTTAATTTATAGAAATATACGCATAAATAACAGAAATATTATTGTTGTCTTTATACTTCAGTATTGTTTATTTTGTGGCATATTGCATTTTTTCGGTTTTTTGTTGTATGTCTTACTAGAGTTGAAAATTTTTCAGTTTATCTTCTGGCGTTGTGAGTGGAATGCAAGGATTGTATCACAATTAAAATAAAGGTTTCATCTTTATGTATAATAGTCTAAGCTTAGTAGAAAACAAAACCAATAATGTCCCAATATTGGGTAGATATTGGATTCATTTGCAAGATAAATTGCTCCCATTTCGGGTTGTTTATATTTTACCAAAATTAGAAAGAAATATTTCGGCAGTGCCAGTATCACAAAATTATTATCTGTATTGGTTTATATTAGACAATTATTTCTTGCCAATATTGATACATTATTAGTAAAATAACAAAACTCCAATAAAGTGGAAATATTCATGCCAATAGTTAAGCAAATGCATAAAATTTAACAAACATATTGGCGCAATAATAATTTGCTAGTAGGATCAACGGTCTTGCATTCTATAAATATGAGAAGCTTAAGCACAAAGTATGTGGGTCGAAGAAAGTGCAGGCTGCACATTTTAGCATTGTAATTTTTCAAGAGTTTTAATCGAACCATATGAAATAGAGTCACTTCCGTATTAGAGATTGTTGAAAGCGTTATTCACTTTAGAATATATGAAGAAATGTTCTCATATCTAATGATAGCTCCACAGACACAAATATAAATGTTATTTTCCTGTAGAACCATTTTCTTTTTTCTATTCATAACTTCTAGATTATAGCATCATACAAACCATTTCTTATTTTCTTCAACTAAGAAATATCCAAAACTGACGAACATGTACGTGTGTGAATCTGGTGAAAATCTGGTGGAATGTTACGATTTGCTAAAACTATGTTAACATATAGGTTTTTATTTCCACACGCACTATCTATAGAAGCAAAATGTTTTAATGATTATTTAATACCTCTTAGATGACCACTTCATGTATACAAATAATTATTTTGTGTGTTTTAAATGTGATAATATTAAGTTATTATTATCATACATCGTTATATATTATTTTATGTGACCAAATATTTAATAACTTTTATTTTATCAGTTAATAAGAAATATTATAGTATTATGAAGAATTGTACACATCAATGAGATTTTTTTTAAATTTTAATATACATGTGATAAATAAATGGAGTTAGAGAAAGCAAGTAGCGAAACATATTTAGGAAGTGTTAAATTAACTTTCGAATTTGTTTTTATTCATGAAGTACTCAAACTTGATTTAGAAATACATATAAAAATTCTCGAATATACCATTAAAATAACATTTACTTTATGATTTATGTAATAGCACCGTAAATTAAAAACCTGTTAGAAAATAATATATATATATATATATATATGAATGCATTCATATACGGATCAGAATATGAATAAGCATACATCGGATGTGTATATTAAGTCTGCTTATTATCAAACATTTCAAGGCAATGTAAAAATTATGTAAATGAAACACATATTGCCACGTTGATTAATTTTCTGATTGCAAAGTAAAGAAATAAAATCAAGCTTACTCTTCTCAACTGATTCATATTTTTGAAAAAATTTAATTTTAATTTCATCCAAACTTTAAATTGCTGAAATCTCTGAAAATAACATTTCAATGATTTAAAAGAAGTGAAAAGGAAAATATTTACAAAAGATTTCTGTTTCAAATGATTTTAAAAATGCAGTTGCAAACATTAAAAATATTATTTAAAATTTTACGCTTGTAAAGTATAACAAAGAAATGATTTTCAAACACATATATATTTTATATTAAATTAATTTATGATTATTCTGTTGTGAGCATGCATTTCAATTTAAATAGGAAATAATTCACATCTTTGAATAAATATCTCTATCCAGAGATATAAAAGAATATTTTTAACAAATTTTGTTTCGGGGAAGTAATATAACCTGCTAACTGTGGCCTTAAATAGGATAAGGAAAAAAATGTGACAAGTTTGTGGAATTGTGGAATTGCCCTCAATGAAGATAAATATCAATTTTAAAACAAGTATTAATTGAATAGAAAAATGTCATTTAAAATTTGTATAACTGATCAACAAAATAATATATTAATCATTATCTTTCATTTATTTTTAAACATGAAAAACTACCCCTATTCATACAACATATGAAAAATGACAAGAAAAAAAATACACAATAAAAATATTTCTTTTGTTATGCAACTAAATATAACACTAGATTATTTGTAATTAAATGCTATTTAAAAATAAAATCTAGCATTGATGATTATAATAAGAAAATGTTTTTGCATACTAAAAGTAAGTGTTCTTTATTTGTAAATATAAAATTCAATATTTATAAAAAAAAAAGATTATTTGGAGATTTTAACATAGCGGAGCACGATTTCTTACAACATACTTTTTTTTTATGTACCCAATCCTTTTAATTGTGTATAATGAACATTTTTAAAGCGTTCTTATATTGTTCCAAAGGTCATGTTTGTAGTCATTTGAAGAAGTATTATGGCATAGAAAATACGGTACGTGTTTTTTACAGCAACATTTAAATTTAATACGATTAATTTCTTCTCCAATTATTTGTCTCTAGGGTAATTTATTTAAAAATAAAAGTTTGCGAATAATGCAAAAATCGTTTTGAATTATATATGCTATGAGAAATTTGTCATTCGACTCATTTGGAATTACAAACCCATTAATAATGACATATGCTAATACTTTAAAAACGAAAAATACATTTTCAACATCTTTTTATGTTTGATGTAATTAGTTTTCATTTATTTTTTTTTTATAAAGTTTAATTGCCAGATTCGTTGTTTGATGTAAATGACAAGACAAAAAACAAACCACGTTTTCAATTAAAGAAAATAAAAAGTTTCATTTTTTTACAGTTTTCTCTCTGTATTTTCTACGTTTGTGCACACATAACAGCAAGCAAATTCCTAAAAAGAAAATTTATTTGGGATGCTAAAAAGGAAAAAATAATTTGTTGAATATAGTTAATTAAATAATTTCGTAATTTATTTTGCTTTAAAAAAAAAAAAAAAAAAAAAAATCTTTTGAAAGTGTGATTTTATAGTGTACGCCAGAGAAACACTGCTTGGTTTGACATAAAATCACTCTTATATGAAATTATAATTATTTTAGAATGCTATGCTATGAAAATTTTAATTTCACATCGTAAGTGCATTATTTTCTTTTTAATATCTACAGATCAGCCATTGGGAAATATTTGTGTACTACATAAAGATTTGTCCTACAGAACAGCGTACAACCCCCGACTACCATTATTGTCATTTTGTAAATTGACACCGGAAACTTTTTGTATCCGCCACTGCCTCTCTCGCATATCCAATCCGGGTAAAAGGGTTCTCCTTCTTTTCATTTTTTTTCTTAATTAATCTTGAGGATTTTCCGTTTGTCATTTTTTATATGACTTTGCAATTTGTCGGTTTTTAGGTGCGTACGTAATTATATAAATACGTAGCATCTATAGTCGTCGTTTGGTCTGTCAGTCCGTCCGTCCGCATATAACAGCGCAGAAACTTCCCAACCGAATGGTTTCAAATTTAATATATATAACCTTTGCAGAATTTTGTCGAGTCATTTGAAATTGAATGAAAATCGAATCAAAACTTAAAAAGATATTAATAAATGTTTTCTTCATTCTATTAAATCCTATCATATGTAATTTTTTTCGATGATATCATATGATAAGTAATGATTTTAGGTTGCCATAGTGATTACGTCATATTTAAGATGGAGTCATATTATTTCCGTATTACTGAATTTAAAACCCCGAATTGGAATACTAAAATTGTTTAATTATAGCAATCATAAAATCTACCGACTTGGATAGATGTTTTTGGATAGATTTTCATTATAAAGGCTCGTGCCCCTTTCCATGATTGAAGCTACAGTGCTATCTGTCCATTAGTTTCTTAAAATCAATTTGCCTACATTATTGTTTGATGAAACAGTCGATGTTGTGATCGTGCGAAGTATATATAGACTATGTTGAGGCATAACATAAATTTACAATTTTACAAGACATAATCGTTGAATTTTAATAAATAATTTTTCATATCCGACTTGTATTACTTTATGTTATATTTATGACACTATGCCACTTATGACAAATCGACTACCGTTTGCATCTATCCCGGTCCCCTCATTTTTTATCTTAAAAATAATTTAAACAAAGCAGTTTCTAATCTATTAGTTGTAGTTTTTATTTATCTGAATAATAGCTAAAAGATTAATCTATGCTTTAGCATTCCAAAAATGTGAAATAATTAGTAAAATATTTGGGGCCATGGTAACATAGGTGCAAATTGGCCAGAATTTATGCGTTCTATAGCATAGGCGACAAATATTAAACCAAAATGATCTTATAAAGATAACAGTGCACTGCTGATTAGCGTATTTCATACCCAATTTATGAATTTAGTTAACATGATACACTGTAAAAATTTTTTTTTTTAATTTCAGTAGATGTACCGTAAATTAAGGATACTTGTACCGTTTTCACTCTTTACGGTATGAGTACCGTACTTCTAAGGTATATTAAGCGTAAAAAAGCCGTATATGTGCCATTTCGATTATAAACGGTATTTATACCATAAAATTATTTTTTTCAGTAAAAAAACCCTCTTTATACCGTAAAATAATTATTTTTCAGTAAGGAAAAAGATGGTTGCCCCACCTTGGTATACGGCTACATCTGAAGTGATGCTCTTGCTCTTGTTACGTAATGCGTGCAGGCCTTAGGAGAGGGGAGAGTGCAACCGGTACATATGCTTTAAATATTTTACGGTACATATACCGTCCAGTTAAATTACGGTATATATACTGGTCACAAAGCTGCCAGTATATGTAACGTAATTTTTGACCAAAATTTTTTACAGTGTAAATGAAATTTTGAATTAAATACGGTATAAAAAATGTCTAGATTATCTTTGTTCTAAAGAATAGTTCATTGACATATATAATAAGAATGCATAAGGAAGCATTTTTATTCTAATTTCATTTCAAAAAATATTTACTTCATTATCTTCATATCTAAATCCATTTTAAAATGTAAAACACGTTAATACAAGCTAATTAGATTTTAACGCTTCAAAAATTCCATTATTTGCATATATATTTAATAAATATCTTGGATTTTATTTAAAAGATTTTTTTTCATCGAGTAATAATATTATTTAATGAAATGTCACTAATTACAGCGTATACAATTTAAACATGTATTTGAATTTAAAATTGTCCACTTTAGTAGCAATTAAAATTTTTAAGTACTCGAATGACGATTCTACAAGCATTTGCAAGTATAAATATTTACCTTTAAGATTTCAAACCTTTAAAAAAATTATTTGAAATAATACTGATGTTAATTACATATGCGTTTTGAATTTCACCGAGACGACGTGATCATTTACTTATTTTAAATAAATAATTGAATGAAATAAATACTTAAATTTTTCCAAATGACAGTATTTGCCGAAACATTAATATATATTTTGTATATTCGAGGTAATTAAGCATTTAACATTACTGTGTTTACGAGAATTCATCCATAGGACTTCTCCGTTTTTAAATAATAAAATTGAACTAAATATTATATATTTATATTACTATTGAAAAATCTATTTTCAATCAATTTTATTATAAAATATTAGTATATGAAAATTGTTTTTAAAGTGAAAAAAATGTATGCTTTAAGGAGTGAACTTACTCTAATAATAAATATGTTTTTCCTCATGCAGTGTTAGCATATAAAAATACATGTTTATTATAATACTAGCCGCCACTGGCGACCAGTTTGGTCGCCCTTAAATCAAGCATTGTAACAAATTATTTTTATTCATAATTGATTTTTTTCCTTAATCCTTCGCCAAACCGGAAAAATCTAATAGACAATTCAAGAACTTTTGCGATCGTGATAGGCATTTCGCATATTTTTTGTTGTTATGTATTTCATTTTTCTTGACAAAAACCGCTTAACCCACTTTATAATAAATTAATCATTGTGTGTGTTTTATAATAAAATTGTGTGTTTTTTAATATAATATAAACTAATTCATAATAAAATATAAAAGTACATGCTGTTTTAGTAATCTCTAATAGGTACCTGAAAATGGGACTTTCTCGCCAAAATGGCACAAAACAGAAATAGCGCCAACGCCGGTGCGTCCGTGATAGCTGTTCCAATTTAAAATACATGACGTTCACATTTTTCTTTAAAATAGAAAATAGATAAATAAGAAAAATATCATAAATCAAAACATTTGATTTCAAAATTAATGTATCGTTTCTAATTTGCACACGCGAAAAATAAAAGCTGACAAGTCATTTCGAAATTTGATCCATTAAATATTATTACATGAGTTCAACTTACGTCAAGAAAAGATCCGGAAAAAAGTTGAGTTGTATAGAACAGAATTATGGTAAATATTGACTGTCTCACTGGTGCGGATTATTTTTTTAACACCCAGGCAGCGGTCCAAAAATTCATGGTTTAATATTTTAAACGTTCACAACGAATGAATCTTTTTATTTATTTATTTTTTGTTTTGTTTACTTTCATGGATAGAGAGTTTGAACGGTGAACCTGATTTAAACTGAAGTTATTGCAGAATGTATACATAATTGAACGTAAATCATCTCTCAAGTATTAATTTTTTTTGAACGATCTTTCTAAAAATGTAACTTTTATGCAGTTTTATTCGAAAAAATAATTTTGAATAAAAATGGCCGTCTGGCATATGAAAAAGTGAAGCGGACATTCCGGAACTGTTGATGACAGTCACATGACTTACGGTTTTATTATAGAGATTTTTGAAAATTCAAAAGATAATTTTTCATGCATTTATAGTGGACTCTCGTTAATGCATCACCGCTTAAGACATACAGGGTGATTATAATTAAATTTGTACTTTCAAAAGGCAAAAAAAAAAGAACCACTGGCCAGAATGACCTGATATTTACTCTAAGTGTACGTGGAGCAATGGGAATTTGTTTAGCGAAAGAAAAAAAAGTTCAAAGGTTGACCGATAGATGGCGTTGTACTTATGATAAGATGCTAATTAAAAGACGTGACATACGCACTGCACATTACACTTGTGATAAAAAGGCGGGTAACATGAAGCTCCTGTTATTCAGCGTCTGAGAAGTTAGTCATGAGTCTATCATTGACAGATCGGGCTGTGCTTCTAAAGCTATTTTACAAGAACGGTGACTGTGCGGCAATTGCATTGACAAAATTCCGGACATTAAAGGATTTAAGAAGTCGTGGGGGATAGGTTTTGAACAAAGAGTGCCACAAAAGCATGCACGTCTTTTAAATAGCATCTTATGACGAGTAATGCGCCAACTATCAGCCAACTTTTGAACTTTTTTTTATTTCGCAAAACAAATTCCCATTACTTCACGTATACTCAGATGAAATATCAGGTCATTCTGACCAGTGGTTATTTTTTACAGCCTTTTGAAAGTGCAACTTTAATTATATTTCATCTGAGTATACGTGAAGCAATGGGAATTTGTATTGCAAAAGAAAAAAAGTTCAAAAGTTGGCCGATAGTTGGCGCAGTACTCGTCATAAGATGCTATTTAAAAGACGTGCATGCATGCTTTTGTGGCACTCTTTGCTCAAAACCTATCCCCCACCACTACTTAAATCCTTTAATGACAGGAATTTCTTGAATGCAATTGTCGCACAGTCACTGTTCTTGTAAAATAGCTTCACAAGCACAGCCCGATCTTTCAATTATAGAATCATGACTACCTTCTCAGACGCAGAATAACAGGAACTTCATGTTACCCGCCTTTTTATCACAAGTGTAATGTACAGTGCATATGTCACGTCTTTTATTTAGCATTTTATTATAAGTAAAACGCCATCTACCGGTCAACTTTTGAAATATTTTTCTTTTGCAAAACTAATACCCATTGCTTCACGTATACTCAGATGAAATATCAGGTCATTCTGAACAATTGTTTTTTTTTTTTTACAGCCTTTTGAAAATGCAACTTTAATTATAATCACCCTGTATATTCGTTTAACGAGGACAAAGTTGTTTTCTTTTTCATTTTCTATTTGTAATTAATGTAAAAGAAATCGCTTAATGTGCAATAATAATCCGATAACGCGGAGTGTCTCCCAAAAAATGACCGTGTTTGAACGCAACTACTTTAGAACATTATTTCATCAAAATAAACTTTATTGTAACTTGGTTATTGAGAGATCAGGAAATTAGCAGTAACACTGGTGGTGAAAATAAAATATTCTACCACTAGAAACGTGATGGGTTTAAAAATTGCTAAAAGTAGTTTGTTCAGCATAGTATCAATCAAAATGTGATGTAACAGACCATATTTAAGAGGATGGAGCAAAACTGAAAATGGTGTGGTAAACAGATTATTTGTTGAGCAATAGCAATGAAAAGTGAGAAACTACACTCTAAAAACTACATTTTCAAAACTGAGCAAAACATACTCAAATCTGAGTATGTCGCATAGTTAAAATGGCTCCGAATCATAATTACTCAAGTTTGAAAATATGCACACACTCAAGAATAAAACATCATGTTTTTAAATTCACAAATACGGAAGTAATATGACTCCATCTTAAATAGGACAAAATCACCATGGCAACCTAGAATCACTACCTATCATGGGATATCATTGAATTAACTACGTATGATAGGATTTAACAAAATGAAGAACACTTTTATTAATATATGTTTAAGTTTTGATTCGATTTTCATAAAGTTTGAAATGACTCGCCGAAATTCTGCAACTTATTTATATACTAAATTTCAAACCATTCGGTTGGGTAGTTTTTTTCGCTGTTATATGCGGACGGACGAACGAACCAAACGACGATTATAGGTGCTATGTATTCATATAATTACAAACGCACCTAAAAACGTAAGAAACAATTTTTTTGCCCAATTTAATCCAAGTCAGAGTTCATTTTCCGTAAAACATTTATATGCCCTTTACATACTTTGAATGTAAAACTGAATAAAGATGAAGAATAAGTTGGAAATTGGTATATTAAACGTGACAAATGATGTGCGGTAATTGCGTGCTATAATAGTTCTACAATGTACAAAAATTAACGTTATTATTTCAGTGAAATGAATTATATTGTCTGTTATGAGCGATATGAGCATGCTTTTTTTTTTCTTATTACGTATGCCACGTTTACAGATGCGATTTTTTTTTTGACACAAGACAGAGCTGCAAAATTCCCATTGAGACCTTTCTTTGCGAATGATTACTTCCATGGTTTAATATTTCTATGAATCTCTATGAACAAATCTCTTCTGTTTATTTACTGTAATGGATATTCAGATAAATATTGGGCTGTTAACCTAATTTCAATTGAAGTTATCTCAGAATATATACATTTTTGAATGTAACTCATCTCTCAGGCAAACATTGTTTTTTGAACGATCTTTCTGATAATGTAACTTTTATGCAATTTTATTCGAAAAAATAAATTTGAATAAAAATGGCTGCTTGGCATATAAAAAAAGAAGTGCATATTTGTTTTCCTCAGTCACATGACTTGCGCTTTTATTGTATAGATTACGTATGATAGGATTTAATAGAATAAAGAAAATTTTTATTAATATATTTTTAAGTCTTGATTCGATTTTCATAAAATTTAAAAAGACTCGACAAAATCCTGCAACAATTATATATATTAAATTTCAAACACTTCGGTTGGTTAGTTTTTGCGCTGTTATATACGGACGGGCGGACAGACGGACGAACAAGATGATGACCATAGTTGCTATGTATTTATATAATTATGAACGCACCTAATAAAAGCAATATATGGCTCAAAGTATATCTGACATACGACGTTCACGGTACATTATGCAAAAAATTTGTGTTACAGGTTCCATGTGTAAAAATTAAAAATCTATGTTTATGTAAAATAATATAATATAAGAGAAATAATATTTATTACGTTGAAAAAGAGAGGAATATAATATACGTTTATATAAATTATTATAAATCAAGAAAAGACGGAAAGAGGCATTTGTCTGTTCTAAATTGCATTTCAGAAAAATGTTTTGTCGTATGAGAGTAAATAAAAACTTTTTTTAATAGTTTTATAAATGGTTTCTTTTTTATGCGTTTTTGTATATTTTAAACATATTTTTCAGTTACAATTTATTAAGAGAAGTATAATCTACGCAAATTCGCACGTCATCCACTGATGTATTAAAATCAAATTCTTCCCTCCCCCCCCCAAAAAAAAAAATAAAAAAAAAAAAAAAATAAAGACAGAAAAATGAGATAACCCAGACGAATAAGAGCGATTAAAAACGCTGCTGGTTCCTTGAACTTGTTCATTAAAAATATACAAGGCCTTGTTCATATTTAATCGTCAGGAGGTATTGTAAAATAAAAAAACAGAGATCTTCTTGCCGATCGTCATTGCGCCAAATTGCGACAAAATGCTGAATTTCTCGACGAAAGGATCGATTGAAATCGACAAAATTACTAGAGGTGAATTCTGTTATTTTCTTTTCTTTTTGTTCCCTGTATACAAGCCATACTCTCATTCGTGTTTATGGACAATTCATGTTGCTTTTCGTGTTATATCGCATCATACTATATATATCCTTCTGGTAGTCTATTTCTGGTGAGAAACATCCACATTTTGCCAAATCTCCACTTATGAAAATCATCAAAATCCTCCCACTGTAAATTCCCTCTTTGCTACCCGTAGAACACAAAGTGAAAAATCTTTAATTTGTGTCTATTTTTTAAACTTCACCCCCCTATTTTTTTACCCTATTGCAGCAATAAATAATCAGCCATCTAAATTCCTCATTTAGCTGACTGATTATCTTAATGAAGTAATCTCTCACTTGAAATCCCGACTTCCACTTTTGCTGCTTTCTCCTCCAGAACCCTAACGCAAAGATTTTAAAATCTTTAAAACTCTTTAATTTACAACTTTTTTCTCCATTTTTATTCCGTAGTAACAAAAAATAAGTAAGTAATCAATTATCAAACCAGCCTTCAACCTTCAAAATCTCCGTTTCTTATTTGTTTTTGCTAAAAAATTAATTATGTAAATAATTATCTGGAATATTTCATCCCATTCACAAAAAACGGCAATTTATAGGCATAGGACAGGAATTTATAGGCCTCTGTTTTGCAGTTAGGGTATTCTAACTCTTTTTTAGAAATTGCATTGCTCAACACTCCTTCACATAGCATTACTCACACAGCATTACTCACACAGCATTGCTCACACATTACATTGCTCACACAGCATCACATTTATGCTAGCGCCAATCGCTGTGTGGGTGTTTCCCGGCACAGATGCCAAGCCGAAACAAAAATAGGGCTTAACAGAATGATTTTAGAATCAAGTTTCACGACGAATCTATTTTGCTATTGTTTTTTTCATTAGGCTACAATTTAATTTACTGATAATCCAAGTTCCTAAGTTTGGTTAAAAGCCAGTGAGAACAGGCTAAGAAGGATACATTTTTATTGAGAATGCTACAAGGAACGCTATTCAAATTTAAAATGGCAGTAAAGGCCTGGCATCATTCAAGCGTGTGTGCTTCGCAACCACCTACAGATGTAAGAGAAGTTCTGAAAGTGACTATTAGTATGGTGTACTGTTGTCCATATACAGGGTGAATCTAAACTCTTGGGTAAAACTTTAAGGGGTGATAGTACACATCAAGATAAACAATATTAAGTAGGAAACTAAAGGTCCCAAATGTCTTCCGAAGAAGATAGGCGCCATTAAACTTTAGGGTCCAAAATTTCAAATGATTATAAAAAACGGAAAAATTGGTCAATTCGTTTTCGGTTTTCGCTAAAACTATTCTTTATGTCAGTATTTTCTTGAAAATTAATTTTAAAGATAAAGTTCAAAAAATGCCGATAGACGGCGCTTTAGACTTTGGAGTAACGAAAAACTATTTTTTGCCGTTATTATTTGTATCTCATTAAATGATTTCAAAAGCTTAGACTTAAACTTAAATTTTGAGCTCAAAATCTGAATCGTTGGGAGTGGTTAAGTAGCGCAAACTGAACTGCGTTCAGGAGTTGAAATTTGAAACCCCTCCCTCCCCCCCCACTCCTAAACACAGTTCAGTTATTCCCGATCTTGTTGTCGTAGACCAGGCAGAAACAATATGAGTTGTAATTTTCCAACTGGACGAAAAATGTCAGGAATCGAACCATGGATCTCTTGGCTGAAGCTGCCATGCTCTATCAACTGAGCTATCCCGGTTGAATCTAGAGGGCGTAATTCATCCAGTTCATGCCCTCCAGATTCAACCGGCATAGCTCAGTTGGTGGAGCATGGCAGCTTCAGGTAAAAGATCCCATGTTCGAATCCTGGCCCGGACATTTTTCGTCCAGTTGGTAAATTAAAACTCATGATTTCTTTCCCAATTTGAATAATTGTGTTAGGCAGAAACTACTACCCCCTACACGTAAAATAAACGATAGAGTAATGACAAAATTAAATAGAAAATTTATTCATAACAGACATGAGCAATTTCACTGCGCAAAATAAAAAGAAACAATTTGATGTATGCATGTAGTGCGCAATATGAATGAAGGTTGACACGTGGAAAATGGTACACGCACGATGTTCGTGAGGAAGCACAAAAACTGCTCGAAAGAGTGCCCACCAGCAATGATTCAGGCCTCAAACTGCCGGCGGAGGGAGTTGCGAACATTAGTGAATACCCCGGGCATTTCCTGGATATCGCCTGCTACGACGACAATCCTCGCACGAAGGTCCTCGTTGGAGTCGACGCTAAAAAATAGTTGTTCATTACTCCAAAGTCTAAAGCGCCCTATATCGGCATTTTTTAACTTTATCTTTAAAATTTATTTTTAATATATATATATATATATATATATATTTAATTTTGTCATCCCTCTATCGTTTATTTTACGTATAGGGGGTAGTCGTTTTTGCCTGGTCTACGACAACAAGATCGGGAATAACTGAACTGTTTTCAGGGGGGGGGGGGGGGTTCAAATTTCAACTCCTGAACAGTTCAGTTTGCGCTACTTAACGACTCCCAACGATTCAGATTTTGAGCTCAAAATTTAAGTCCTAGCTTTTGAAAGCATGCTAGGATTGAAAGCTAGCTTTTAATCAGATACAAAAAATAACAGTTAAAAATAGTTGTTCGTTACTCCAAAGTCTAAAGTGCCCTCTATCGGAATTTTTTTAAACTTCATCTTTAAAATTTATTTTTAAGAAAATACTGACATAAAGAATAGTTTTAGTGAAAACGGCAAACGAATCGACCAATTTTTACGTTTTTTATAATCATTTGAAATTTTGGACCTTAAACTTTAATGGCGCCTATCTCCTTCGGAAGACGTTTGGGACCCTTAGTTTCCTATTTAATATTGTTTGTCTTGATGTGTACTATCACCCCTTAAAGTTTTGTCCAAGAGTTTAGATTCACCCTGTATATGTCTCTCTGCTTGTGTATGTGTCCGTGTGCGCGCACATTAGTTATATATTCTTTAAATGTGTCATTTTAATAATTCCTTTAAATAAAGTCTTCATAAACTAATTGAAAAAAGAACAAAATACAAGGTAGTTTGTCATTTCAATTACGATAATGTTACAATATTTTCATTTTGTTATTTTTACTATTGATTTCTGAAGGATTTCTTTATTTTCAATGTCCGATTGCAATTATTCTGTTATAATTTAAGCTTAAATATGTCACATTAATATAATATGGATATAACTTAGAAATGGAAATATACTCTACATTTTTCGGGATATAAATTTTCAGTAATTATTTCAACTGAAAGTTTTTATAGTTAATAGCTAAATATTGCTTTTCCAAATTTTATCCACTTTATATTTGCCGTTTGTCATTTATAGCACATTTTACTTTGACTAATTATCTGCATGATTTCTAGATGATAAAGTGTCAGTTAATATTTATTGTTGTGAATAATTTATATTGCTGTCAAAAAAGAAATAACTTCAATTAAAAGGTATACAAAATTTAGTTACTTTGAGATTGAAAAATATTTTGGAACCAAAAATTGTTACCATTGTAAGAAACATCCTATAGACCACAAAAAAAGAAAAACTTCATGCGTTTCGATAGAATTTTATTTTCAGGCAGAAAAATAAATGTTACTGCTACCGGAATAGAAATATGACTTCAAGTTGTAGAACTTGTTTTAGAACATTCATATGTAAATTATAAACTCTACTAAGTACTGCTACAGTATTTATTTAAAGTGGTTGTATCTAGATTGTTTATTGTTGAAATGTATTTAGTTGTTTATTTAAGAAGCTTTTATAATACTGAAAATACAACTAATATAAGCAATAAACGAGAAAATAACTTCATAAAGCATCTCATTAAACAACAATTGATACCAAATCATATCAGAAAATTATGCCTACAGATATTTTGAAAGTAAATATTAAGTATATTTTATGCTTATAATCAGGTGATTAGAGAAAAAAATATTTCAAATGTATTTAACTATTTAAATGTGAAAATAATTTCATAAAGAATATTATTAAAAATAATTAATACATAAGTATACTAAAAACTCTTGTCTTCATGTATGATATAATTGATCATTTCCTTTGTTAAATAGTTAAGTGTATGATAAAATCGATGGTAACATTTATGTTTTATCGCATTTAAAATGTAAGTGTCATATTTGTAGAATTAAAAAAAATAAATAAATAAATAAATAAGTTTTCAACTATGCTAATCTCCAAAAATTTCTTTTTGAAGGTAAGCACTAAATAACCGAAAAGGGAAAAATTCTACAATTCGAAACGTATTGACATTAACTGGACGCGGTTATATTTATGCAGAAATTCATAGAAGTATACAGGTGGTTATCTCTATTTGGAGCTGTTTGTAGCTCGAAGGAATGATCCGAATGAAAACAAAATCGGCACACTTACTATTCGAGAAGGGGGAAGAAGAATGGCATAATAAAAATAATAATTGCAATAATCACAGACAGATGGAGCTACTGAGTGTGAAATGTAATGTGTAATACAGGAACAAAAAAATAAGGTATCAAACCGGATGGCACACACAATTTATTGGAAAATGTCACAGTGAACGTGGTTACGCTTTTGCATGGCGGTGCCGATCATGTTCAAGTTCCACTTCGTCATCATGCTGGAGCACACAATCCAGGCGATGCACGACGTGCTCAACTGCGGAATGTAACACATTAGGAGTGATGTTTCTTACATGTTGTGATATGACGTAAAGTCATTCAGGTTTGCGACACCTCCATGGTACAAAATATTACACATTACATTCCACACTCAAAAGCGCCATCTGTCGGTGATTATTGCATTTTTTTTTCATTTTTTCTTCCCCCTTCCCGAATAGTAAGTTTACCGATTTTGGTTTCATTCCGGTTATTTGTTCAAGCTACAGACAGCTCCAAATAGAGATACTTATATTATAACCACCCGGTTACCACGCGAGCAGCCTCATATTTACAATTGTTTATTATTTAAAACACCATGTTGTCGGGATTAAAGCACATTCTTCATTGACGCAGCATAAAGTGTTGTGTCGCATATGACGGATAGTTATTTTTTATTCAACTCAGCGGTTAATCTAAGGATTTGTAATCTCTACATTCTTGAGGACTACGCTTATCCTGTGTAGGAATTAAAGATAAAAATGAAATGGCATTTGTTGGTGAACTCTAAAAACGACATTTTCAAAACTGAGCAAAACGTACTCATATCTGAGTATGTCGCATAGTCAAAAGGGCTCCAAATCAAAATTACTTATGTTTGAAACACGTATATACTCATTTCTGAAAACATGCACACACTCAAGAATAAAACATCATGTGCTCCTATTTGAGTATGTCGATGTTTCAAAAATGAGTATAAACTGACTTCTATGTGCTTATTTTTGAGTATTTCCATGTTTCAAAACTGAGTTTGAACTGATTCTAATCATTTTTGAATATGACTGACATCTATGTGCTCAGTTTTGAGTATGACCATGTTTCGATATTCTGAGTTTTTCTGGTATTTTAGAATTGAAAGCATTGATCGTTATATTTGAAACAAAAAGTTTCATAACAAAATGAAAACACGATTTACTCAGATTTGAAAGCGTCATTTTTCTCAGTGGGACAATTCTGGCAGTAGAATTTCCGTTATTAAACTATTCTCAAGTCTTGTTGTGCATTTTTGTGAAAGCTACATCGTTTCACTATCTATACCTTTAATTTATTGATTTTATTTATTTCCTGTTTTGTGGGGTCACCAGCTATTTTCAAATGTTAAAAGTTTTCTTTTAATAGAATTAATTACGGTAAGCTTTGAAAAGTAATTTCAAAACTTGGATGAAACTAACATATATGCCTCCAAATATCTTTGAGGAAAAAACAAAAATTAAACTTCGCTAAAAACAGTTTGAGACCGTCAATTACTGAAACATACTTTCGATAAAAGATTTGTTAAAAGAATTTGTTTAAAAGAAAAGTTGTAAAAACTTAGCTAAAAGTTTCGGAAAATTAAACTATTATACAACGTCGAAAACGTACAATAATGGAATAAGAAAATATTTTCACACAAGTTAAATTAGAAAATATGTTGCCTCATTTTCCTTTTTTTTCACAAATTTTTACTTTTTAACAAATTTCTTCACAAAATCGATGATACATTTTCTTTATCAAAGTAAAATGTATGCAGTTTAATGCCTGCTCTTTAAAATGATACACAGTTTACAACCTGTATTTGAAGCGACATACAATTGATTAATTGAATTTCAAAATGATGTTACATGTGGATATCAGATTTAAAATACTGCATAATGGGAAGTTAATTAATAAATATACGAGGGGAAGTCATTAAGTAAGTCACAAAATATAATTAAATAATATCTTACAATGATATTCACTTCAAAACTATTTTTATTTCTCAACATTTCTCCACTAATATTTATCCACTTATAATCACCGTTTTATAAGTGCCCCAACACCAGCTGCATAACATTCTTTGGGTTGCTGTCTCTGCCACATTAGAACTTCAAGTTGAACCTTTCCAGCGTCTGTGAACATCATCTTGCTTCCAAGATGTTTTTTTAGTAGACTAAACAGATTAAAATCGCTTGGGGCTAAGTCGAAGCTGTATGGTGGATGTTGGAGTAGTGGCAAGATGATGTTCACAGACGATGAAAAGGTTCAACTTGAAGTCCTAATGTGGCTGAGACAGCAACCCAAAGAATCTTATGCAGCTGGTGTTGGAGCACTGCTAAAACGGTGATATAAGCGCATAAATATTGGTGGAGAATATGTTGACAAATAAAAATAGTTTTGAAGTGAATATAATTGTAATTTATTATTTAATTATCTTTTGTGACTTACTTAATGACTTTCCCTCGTATAATGGGCTTTATTTATTTGTTCTTTCAAAAACACAAACTATTTTCACGTTCTAAGTAACTTACATATACTTTATATTGTGAAACAAATTGCATTGCGTTAACTAAACTAATGCAATATTCCTATAATTAAACTTATTATTTTATTTTGCTTCTGTATAGTTAAAACTAAAACTTTTTCTAATTTCACCTACTTTTCTAGGACAACACAAATGTTATTTTCATTGAAAGAAAAAACAAATACCACAAAAAAATTAATTATTCAATATACGAATGTAATTGTGAATGAATACTGAAATGTAATTGTGAAAGATGCATCATGGCAGCGCCACCCGTTGGGCGATATACACCCAAACCTAATCGGAACCAGTTCATGTCAAAGTCCACTATAATACAAAGTTTTATGAAATTTATTGCACTAGTTCTTAAGATAGTGGGGACACAAAATTTCTGTGACACACATAGTAAAAAACAGACAGATAATTTCCAAAAAAATAAAAACCGTGTTCCGGACATCCTAAAACGTGCGAATGAATCAAAAAACGGAATTCATGAATTTTCGCGATTCCAACAATCAATGAAATCAATCTGGAAAATTATTTTTTTTAAATAATAAATTGTCAAAAAACAAACAATGAAATTTCAAATATAATATCATTATTCATTTTTGTCACAAAGAAGAAATACATGCGTAATATTGAACGACCAATTTTAATAATTGAGAGAAAAAAGTGTGTTTTAATGACATTCGATTTTTCTGATTTGATTGATTTGTGCGCTTAAAGCCCATATAGTATGTGACTCGCGGCAGACGAACTAAAAACCAAATGCACGGAGAGTAACATGCAGAGAAATGTTTCTCTTAAATTTCATCAAAAACTCTAATTGAAACATTGAAAAGTAATATTTGAAAAATTTAAAATTTGTTAAAAACTTGGAAAAAAGCACATATAAAATTTCAAAAAGGAAATCTGTGTGTATATAAATTCATTACGTTATCGAGTTTCTTCAATATTGAGTGAGAAGGATAAGTTTATATTTTAGGAAAAACTTTTCAATATTTAATTTCCACATCCAGTTTTATTTTATTTTTTATTTTTTAATTTTTAATTTCTTTCAAATTCGACAATAATGTGAATGTTATGAATTAATACAATTTTTTCACTTTTAGTGAAAGTAAAATGTACGACAGACATTTCAATAATCGAACATGTATGTACGAAAACTGAATGTTGATAGATTTTTTTTGTGAAACATTTTTTGTTGCTATTGGCTGTATCTGACTGTATTATGAGCAATATAGCAAATTAATTATTTAAGTGCAGAAACCAACAGTCAAATATCTACGAATTTATTGGAAGTAGGTAACTTTTTCTACATTGTTTTTTTCTAATTAACGTAGTTATGAATATTTTAAATCTTATGCAATTTGACTTTCAGAAATATATTTACAAAATAATATTTTATTTTTCTGCTTTCAGTATTCTATTGAAAGATAAACATTCTCGAAATTTTCGTAACAAAAGTAACTTTTATCGCAATTTGTATAAAATAATTAACATTACTATAAACGTAATTCTAATTGCTACATTAATTTCTGCATCGACTTCGCTCTCACTACAATGTGAAGAATGCTCTCTGAAAGATGGATTTCCTCCATTAACCGCATGTGTTCTTTATATCATAATCCGCATCAATGTGCTTAAGTGTTTAAATAAAATACACGTTTGTAAAAGAAAGATTTCACATATATCTTGCAGTTCTACAAACAAATCTTATATACTTTATTGGACAGTGATATGGATTAATTTAATTATTTTGCTGAATATATATTTCTTTATATCTACCGTTAAATTGTTATTTGCTACTGATATGCTTAAAATGTTTCTTTACAGTTATATGCCTGAAGACGCGTTCCCGAAAATCATGATTTCTGTTATTATTTCATATGTTTGCATTATTTTACTTTATATGCCTCTAAATATTTTTTCAATTTCTTACGTTATGATTTGTTGTGAAATAAAACATATTATATTAAGCTTTTCTATGTTGATGAAACGACGTCCAAGATATAACTACAATAAGTTAATCTCCACATACAATGAAATTAAATCTGTTACAGAATGCATTGACTCTAATATTGGATTTTTAATGTTTATCTCTTTCATTTTCAATTCTCTACTTGTCTATCTCGGATTGTCTTTCTTTATTCAAGTACGTGAAGGTGTGCCCGCCATACCATTGATTTGCGTATTTGTAAATAGTCTCTGCAATTATCTTTCAATGACAGTCTCTGCTTCTCAAGTTCATGAAGCTTCATTAGTTATAAAAGTAGAATCGAAAAGACTACAAGAAGATAATCCTCATCTTATTTCTTCATATTTAAGATTTCTTCAGAATTGTGACGAAGAAATATCAATGACTGTGTGGGGAATAATGAGCATAAAGAGGAATGTTATACTTGGAACTTTTGGAACAATACTTACTTACACACTGTTATTTGATAATATATCACAGAAAAATTAGATATTTATGGAATTTTTGAACTCTTTTGTATTTTGGTATATGATGGAGATAAAAAAAAGTTACAAGATAACAATTCTCATGTTATTTCATTATACTTGATTTACATCCAGAACTCCGAAGAACAAATATTAATGGGTGTGTGGGGAATAATGAGAGTAAAATAAATCGGAAATATTGAAAATATTTACTTACTCTCTCTTATTTGATAGTGTAGCACTGTAAAGGTAGACATTATGGAATTATCGAACTTTTGGAACAATACTTACTTATACACTGTTATTTGATAATATATCACAGAAAAATTAGATATTTATGGAATTTTCGAACTCTGTTATATTTTGATATATTATGTAGATAAAAAAAAACTACAAGATGATAATTCTCATTTTATTTCATTATATTTGATTTACCTCATTATTTATATATCGGAATATTTGGAACAATACTTACGTATATACTCTTATTTGAAAATGTCGCGCTAAAAAGCTAGATATTATTAAATTCTCGAAAATTTTGTTAATATAAAATATGCGTCGTATATTATAAAGGCTAAAATTGAACAGTGTTCAATTTATTTCATCATATTTGAGACTTTAACAAAACCTCAATGAAGAAATATCAATGATTCTCTGTGTGAGAAATCGTAAACATAAAAAGAAATGCTGGAAATTTTTGGAACAATACTTACTAACACATACTTATTTGATAATGTGGTGCTTAAATTTAAATATCTATTTAATTCACTAATATACTTTGTTTCTAGTTGATTTACGGGAGATACGAAAAAAGCTACGGGAAGACAATCCTCATCGTATTTAATCACATTTAAGAAATATTGTGAATGTATGGAGAATTATGAGGCATAAAAATGAATGTTATAATTAGGACCGCTAAACAATACTTACTTACACAATCATATTTCACAATGTATTGCCGAAAAGTTAGATATTTATTGAATTCTTGGGTTGTTGCTTTGAATTTCGTATAAAATTGATGCATAGATCTGGGGTGTTCGAAATAATGACAGAGGTTTGGAGTATAAATTGGAAATAATGGCATTAAGCAACTTCTTGCACGCTTCTCTAGTAATTTCAATTCACCAGTGGCATCAAACCATGCATATGTAATTGGTTGCGCATCAACTCCATTCACAATATATCAAGTATTTACATACTGATATCCTTTACAGAAGTATCTAAAATACACAGGCTAGAAAATATGAAGAAAATATCACCATAAAATCAGATCGAAAGTGTCACATTTCTCGATGCAATTTCATTACTACACAGAAAAATATCTGCAACTTTCATTATTCCTATCCTCGATTGAGGACAAATTTATGAAACTTTTCTAATGAGTTTTGGATTAAAATTCATCTTATGGGTTCAGTTTACGATCATTATTCATTGTTTCGTCTTTGGTTGCCGATGAAAGGCCTTTTATTGATCTATCAACTTCTGTTACTAGAGTTACAATTGGTCAGCATTACACGAATGTTAAAATATTAGGTTTGTTACAAAATTGTTCAATCTGCCCTTACAGAAAATGCTGCAAATAGATATTTACACTTTTAGGTAACTGTGTGACATAATGTAATGTTGTAAAATACGAAATTCTTGAAGGGGACAGTAGACATTAAAAACCAAATTCTAGAATTTTGAATGGATTCATTTGAATATTGGCCGACTAGTTAATGACAAGCTCAAATAGTCATATTCAAAATTTGGTGTTAAAATAATAAAAAGTTTTTAAATTATTCAATTTTTAAATTTAAAATCAACAAAAAAATATCGTATTTTAAAATGCCCCTTGCGCATTTCTTTTGCATAAAATAAGACAGTATTTATTTATGAGGTACTTTTTATATATTAGAATGGATGTTGGCATGAATTGTCAATGTTCGCGGAATGTATAATCAGAAAAAATAAATTTTCATAATTATACCTTGTTTTTTTTTTCTAAAAAAGTAGCTATTTTTATATATGCGCACATATTTGTACATTAAAATACTCCTGAGATACTTTCTTTTCTGTTAATATTTATTCATTAATATATAGAGGATATACAGAATAAATTTCAAAAGAATCTGATAATTAGGAGTGCGCATTGAACGTTTCAAAAGTTAGAAATGTGCAAAATTTTCACTAAACAGCATTTTAATTAAAAAAAAACTTTATAAATATGTAGAGTTTAAAAAAAAATAAAAGATCATATCTGTGCACAGAAGCCTCAGAATTAAAAAATTCTTTTTCCATCAGATAAATTTGAGCATCTAGTTTCATAATTCTTCAAATACAAAAAATCAATTTTTCAGTCACATTTCATGATTTTGAATGTCCACTGTCCCCTTAAAGTGCATTCTTTTAAAATATCAATTAACACTTTCGGGTGAGAATTTTCTTTAAAATTTCTGGAATAAATACTTTTACATTAATAATATTTAAAGTAGCTATCGAAATCACAAAAGTGCAGGTTCACTTAAATTTAACAAATATGTCATTTGCAGAAATCTAACGAATATAATTATTTAGCGTACTATTATTATGACAATAAGTTAAAATTTTTTTTAGAAAAATGCGGTGCTAAAGCATGATTAAGCAGACTTTACCACTATCTAGCACTTTACGTTTTATCACAAATTATTCGTTTGGATCAGTAACCCCTATTTGAAATTTAAACAGTGAAACATATTTTTGAAATAAAAAAAATGCCGATCGGTGTAAACCGAACTAAGCAATTTTTTATTTAACTTAATATTGCTAAATGCAATAAATGTAGTCCTATTAATAAAAGCATAGACATATACTATCATTAATAAATGCAAATAATAACAAAAACTAGTCGTTGTGGGGTTACCGTAATACATACCCATCATGGATAAGCATAATATAAAATATGAAAATAAAACATGTGTAAACTATTTATAAAATGCATTGCAATTCGAATAAAATCATGGCTTGATGACGTCATAAACTTTAAATGCTTTATAACTCCAAAATTGATAATCATATTAACTAACGGTTTACGGCCTTGAATTAAGCGTTTCATTTCCAATTAAAATATATCTTTTAATTTGAATGAAATACAGGGTCATGAATAATCGAAGAGTGGGGAAATAGGGTTACAAATATCTCGCCAACTACTTATACGATCAACTTCATTCTTTATGCAAAATTTATGTTCTTTTTCATGTATTTTATATTCCCTCCTTAAAATAAACATTTTCGAAAATTTGTATATACCTTTTATCAGAACGAATATTTCAAGAGTCCGAAAAAATAGTTCCGGATAATCGAGGTTACTGAAATTAAATAAGCTTCTTCTCATTATTACATACTAAGTACATACCAAATTTCAAGTCTATATCTCAATTTGTTCGGGAGATAGAGCGTTTACAGACACACACACACACAGACACACAAACACACACACGGAATCTCCAGTGTCTAAAACGTGTAAATGTTAAATTTAATAAGTAAGTCATTTATAGAAAACTAACGAATATAATTATTTTGTGTATTATTCTTATGACAATAGGCTAAGGAAAAAAAAAATTAAAGCCGTTTGCAAAATGCGGTGCTACAACATGAAGAAACAGGCGTAACAACTTTCTAGCACTTTTTATGTTTTATCACAAATTATTCGTTTAGAAAAGTAGCCCTTATTTTAAATTTAAAGAGCGAAACATTAATCATTGTAGTCATTTTCTATTATCAAGAGAGTTGCTTATCCGAATGAGCATTAACAAGCATTCTAATAAGTAGCTATCCAAATCACAAAAATGAAGGTCCACTTAAATTTAATAAGTAAGTCATTTATAGAAAACTAACGAATACAATTATTTTGCGTACTATTCTTATGATAATAGGCTAAGGAAATTTTTTTAATGACGTTAGCAAAATGCGGTGCTACAGCATGATTAAGCAGACAACAACTTTCTAGCACTTTTTATGTTTTATCACAAATTATTCGTTTGGAAAAGTAGTCCCTATTTTAAATTTAAAGACCGAAACATTAGTCATTGTAGTAATTTTCTACCATCAAGAGAGTCGTTTATCCGAACGCACATTAACAAGCATTCAAATTATCGAGAAAAGGAAAAGATTATTATTTCTGTTTCAAGTTGTTAATTCTTTAATGTAAATTTGTAAGAAGAATGTTGTTTTATGCATAAGAAATATGATTTCAAAATATTGATTTTTCTTTCACGAATTAGGTTATCGGCTACACTGTTAAAAATTTGCAGAAAACTGTCCAGTCATTTGGCCGTTTTTATAGAAACTAGTTACATAACCGTAATTTAACTCTATTCTGACCATAATATGGGCAATAATATGGTCAGATTAGAGTTAAATTACGGTTATGTAACCGTTTTCTATAAAAAAGGTCAAATGACTGGACGGTTTGCTGCAAATTTTTAACAGTGTAAATTGAAATCATTTGCCTAGATTCTATAAATGTTTGTAATTGTACAGAATTAAGGAGTTTGAATTGGTATGTCATTCTTTATTGCTTTAGGAAGTAAAACATTTACCCGAACTGTACAACAGCAGAATATACATACATCATTATGCAAAAATATTTTCATTTTAAACAATACTAACAGCCACTGTTACAAAGAATAACTGTAACTTTCATTGCCTTTGAAACTCTACACGAAGACACTACAATGCATTTATTTGATGAAAGAAAGAAGATACTTTTAAAAATTGTTGATTTTGCAGATCAAAAGATTTTCACTTTCTGTTTCTCTTTTTATCTTTCTCAGATTGACTTCAAAACTATTGTTCGTTAAAAAGAAAATTAAATGTTTCAGAAAGAAGTTTTAGTTGAAAGAAAGGATTATTTTGAGTGATGTCTTTCTGAATACAATAAGTTACTTTAAAAATACTTAAAATAATTTTTAGATCAAATTATGTTGTAATCAATTAATAAAACTTTTGACGAAAAGATAGCACACTCACTTAAACATGTATTTAAATGATTCAAAGGCACGTCACATTCACCCTATATAAAATAACGTTGATAAAGTTTAAACTATTTGCGCGACAAATGCATTTATATAAATAAAATTTATTACAATTTTAATATATCATTAAACATGCTAGAAAAAATATTTCATGTAATTATTAGTAATATAAAAAACAATTTATATAACTAAAGCATTTTTAAAAATTCACTATTTAACTTTAGTTCTTTTTCTTGTCCCGCAGTGGCTCTGACGGTTAAGCTCGGTTCTCGCAAGATCACCGAAAGCGAGCAGCATCGACCAAGGTCAATGGTTGGGAGGGTGACAACCTCTCTCGACTGACGCTGCTGTGGGACCGTGTACGTTAATGGGAGCTGGTGTACGTAAAATCTGTTCGTGGCTCCAATGTCCTCCATGTTTAGTATAAGCGTTACCTCTGGGGGTGCCAATCCAGGTGCAGGTCTCTCATCTGGAACTGGTTCAAAATTAGGAGACCAGCTCTAGAAGTCCAACCTCTCTTGAGGCTCTGGCACCCCTTCTTTCAGAGAAGTGCCTTGGCTCTTTCTCTGACACGCCAACAACAACAGTTCTTTTTCTTTTCAAAATAATATACAATGTGTCATATAAGAAGAATCTCGCGCACAAAAAGAATTTTACGTAAAAATATATTTTCTGCGTATTCATTAATGCAAAGAAATAGTATTGTAAGTTGCATTACACTAATTGTCTCATACGTATTCCAATCTGTCATGTTTTTAACTTTATTTGTCTTGTTTAAAACTGAACAAATATAAAATGGCAATTTCATGTTATTTATTATTGGAATAGAGTTACTATTTTGACAAAAAAAATCCTTGCTCTAGATTTATAAGAAAAGTGTATTAAAAAAAATTATTTTAGTTTAATTTGATCATATGATAAATATTTCCATGAATATATAATTTTTAACTAAAACTTTATGATTTATTTATAAAGGGAAACATAAAAAAGGAAACCAAAAGTAAAGTAAACAGTGATAATCATAATATAACTAATTCTTATCCCTTTAACAAGAAATCTCTTTACATAATCTAGAGCTTTTAGCTCTGATTTAATTGCTGTAACTTCTATCAACTTTTATAATTCATCGTGCATTTTTCGAACTTCACTTGGTATCATTTTGATCAACGTTACACATATTAAGCCAAAAGAAAATACTTACATGTCTCTTCAACCGGCCAAAGCATTTTCTTTTATTCCCATTATACCAATATTTGTATTATTGTTTAAAACATCACTTCTGGCTAACTCCGATCTTTAACAGCACTGCGACATTTATGCAAATATTAACATTATGATTGATCACGTGGAAGTTAAGTTATATCTAAGTCACTGAGATATCGATACGACCGCTTTCGTAAAAATAGTGACTAAAAATTGGTTACGGCGTCTTCATAAGGGAGTCACAAAGTTACGGTCGCATGAGAGTCATAATAGGACGAAAGAAGTCGTATAACTATTATGCTATAACTATGACAGTTTGTGCCCACCATTACGTCAGAGTGACATCACAGTGACTGACTGTTTTATTATGGATCTATAGAAAATTAAAATACCATAGCAGAGGTCATTTGCTATTGAAAATCAACTTAACTCACTCGCACTGTATTTCGAATTTAGCGAACACCTAATCGTACAATTTTCAGTTTACAGCTTAGATTTTACAGCAACATAATATGCAATAATTTAATTGTGATTCTATTAAAATTAAAATTAAACAAAAATAGTAGTACATTTACCATTTTTATAATTTTTTCGTAACATACTAGTTTTGCCTTTTGCAATTAAAAGTTGATTAATCAGCTTTTGAATATTTCGTAACTTATAATACCGCACGAAAACATAGTTTACGTAAATAAAAATTATTATTTGAATATTTGATAGCTAATTTGTTTAATATATTCGAGGTTTGATCATACCCTGAGTAACAGATATTTAATATTTAAATTTAAAATATATATATTCAGACATTTCAAATATTAGTTTTCGTAAAGTATTAGGATTTGAAGTTCAATTAAATTACCTATTTTTTTGTTCGCCACATATAAATATCTTAAACAAAATACTTCTTTTCAATTTATAGTTGTTTTAAAACGCTAATTATTTTCATTGAGAATAATTCTACAATTACATGCAATTTTCATAATTTTATCTTTATCATATTTAATGTTCACCGTAATCATATCAAATTACGTTTCGGTAACAAAACGTGTTAAAAATATTCTTTTTTTTTAAATCTCCGAATAAAGGCATTTATTTCTAAATTGAAAAGCATATTCACAACAGAATTCTCATAAATTAAATTAATATAAAATATGTTTGCAGTTAAAAAAAATATTTACTTTGTGTATTTTGAACAAACATAAAATTTTAAATACCATATTTAACGATTTGTACTGCATTTTTTAAATGATTTTAAATGTAAACCGTTTGTAAACATTTCACTTTTTATTTCTATCAAAACGCTGAAAACTTATGTTCAATGCTTCCGCAGTTTAAAATTTGAATAAATTAAAACTTTTAATTTTTTTTTTAAATATGAATTAGTTCTGATACTTAAGCTCGGATTTTTTTCTTAACTTTGTTAGTAGAAATTTAATCAAAGCGGGTATTATTTGTTTAATTTACATAATTTTTACATTGAATAGATTTGTTTCATAATAACCAGACGTTATTTACATATTCAATGCATTGATATTTGTTTTACGCTTCTAACAAGTTTTAAATTTATGGTTTTGTTTCATAAATCATTCATAAAAATTTAATTCATAACTAAAACACATATAAAAACTTAATGAATAAAAATGAAATGTTCGAAAAAAAATTTAACACATGCTGAATTCGTTTCTTATTTTCACTAACACCAATTGTTATTGGCATGTATAGTAAAATACAAAATGAAATCATAACTTTGCGTGCAATTCTTTATAATAATAATAATAATTCTTATCTGAAAAAAATAATAGTTATTTAATATTTGATCACGTAGAATAATCAATAACAAGGTATAATAATATTCAATTAATATTATCACATGAAATTTATACAAAATACTTATTTGTATGCACAAAGTTTTTAAACTAAGATGTATTAAGGAATCATTAAAGCGTTTTGCTTTTATAGAAGGTGTATGAAAAAATAAAATGTGACATGTTTTAGCAAATCGAAACATCTCAGCATACTTACACCAGATTCACGCACACAGGCACCAGAACTTCATGATCTGATGTCAAATCTCTCATAATTGTCAGATACACCAATAGTCATGTAACAGTCCGACATGCTTTTCATGTCAAAGTAAATTATATTGCATAAGCGGTGAGTCTACGGTAACCAACAGGCGATAATATTACGCGGTGCAGCGCCATTGTCAAATACACCTTATCTACCAGCTATCCGACATATACTAGTTGTTTGACGCACCGCAAATGTATAGAATTTCAGTTATTCGTTTGTCACCCTGTATATGACAAGCGTCTAACATCATATTTAAAGAATCAAACTGCCATCAATATGCCATCTTTTCCGTGCCAATACATTTATCTATGAATTTATATAAATCGAAGTGATAACACTTGATTTAAATCGTTTAATGGCGGAGGCGGTTGTGTTTATACACAACGCGGCTCCATCTACCGCAGAACTTCGCAGTTTAAAGTAATTATTTTTAAATATGCCATGTGAATAATGTTTTATTATATACTCTAAAAACCTATCGATAATATAATTATATAAAGTACTAGCGGCCCTCCCTCGCTTTGCTTCCGGTTAACCTTGAAAACCTTCATCTCTTTGTGTTTTCTGTAGACCTTTTTAATGTGTACAATAATTAGTACATTATTTTGATAAATCTTGTAGGGTTCAGCCTGCGTTTGCAATGTATAAGCGGAAAAAATGAAATTATTTACGACATCACATTAAAAACCTCAAAAATAACAGTATTTCTCCACTATTTAATGGATGTTATTATACATATAAACCTTCCTCTTGAATCACTCTATCTATTAAAAAAACCGCATCAAAATCTGTTGCGTAGTTTTAAAGATTTAAGCGTACATAGGGATATAGGGACAGAAAAAGCGACTTAAACCTCAAAAATAACAGTATTTCTCCACTATTTAATGGATGTTATTATACATATAAACCTTCCTCTTGAATCACTCTATCTATTAAAAAAAACCGCATCAAAATCTGTTGCGTAGTTTTAAAGATTTAAGCGTACATAGGGATATAGGGACAGAAAAAGCGACTTAAACCTCAAAAATAACAGTATTTCTCCACTATTTAATGGATGTTATTATACATATAAACCTTCCTCTTGAAGCACTCTATCTATTAAAAAAAACCGCATCAAAATCTGTTGCGTAGTTTTAAAGATTTAAGCGTACATAGGGATATAGGGACAGAAAAAGCGACTTAAACCTAAAAAATAACAGTATTTCTCCACTATTTAATGGATGTTATTATACATATAAACCTTCCTCTTGAATCACTCTATCTATTAAAAAAACCGCATCAAAATCCGTTGCGTAGTTTTAAAGATTTAAGCGTACATAGGGATATAGGGACAGAAAAAGCGACTTAAACCTCAAAAATAACAGTATTTCTCCACTATTTAATGGATGTTATTATACATATAAACCTTCCTCTTGAAGCACTCTATCTATTAAAAAAAACCGCATCAAAATCTGTTGCGTAGTTTTAAAGATTTAAGCGTACATAGGGATATAGGGACAGAAAAAGCGACTTAAACCTAAAAAATAACAGTATTTCTCCACTATTTAATGGATGTTATTATACATATAAACCTTCCTCTTGAATCACTCTATCTATTAAAAAAACCGCATCAAAATCCGTTGCGTAGTTTTAAAGATTTAAGCGTACATAGTGATATAGGGACAGAAAAAGCGACTTTGTTTTATACTATGTTAAGAAGATATATAAAGTAATCCATATAGTAAAAGCGGATGTCATGTGATTGAGGTAAACAAATACAGGATAACCACATATTTTTTCATATGCCAAGCGGCCATTTTTATTCAAAATTATATTTTCGAATAAAATTGCATAAAAGTTACATGTTTAGAAAGACCTTTCAAGAATATTGTTTGCTTGAGAGATGAGTTACATTCAAAAATGTATAGATCCTGAGATGACTTCAGTGAAAATTAGGTTAACAGCCGATTATCTCAATCCATTAAAGTAAATAAACAAAATATTCATTCATCATGAGTCATAGAAATCTTAACCATGGAGGTAATCATTCGCAAAGCAAGATCACCATGGTGAATTTACAGAGCAGCCTGGAGTCGGAAAAAAAGCATCTGTAAACATGGCATACGTAATAATAATAAAAAAAGGCATCCTCATTTGGTCCATAGAAGACGATATAATTTATTTCACTGAAATACACTGCTCAAAACAATTAAAGGATATGGCAGTTTTAGGTGTATTTTTTATCTGGGAAACTTTTTAGCTGATTGATACATGGTCGACAGACATAGTAGGTTATATGAGAATAAATTACACATGTTTGGCAGAAAAAAATGCATTTTATTGCGCATTTGTGTACAAAAGGAAAAAAACACAATTTGTGCATATGAGAAAAAAAGAATAAGAAAAGGTGTTTTATTCAAAGAAAATCATTTTCAGTAGGGGGTATGGTTTCCACGGGCGGCCAGCAACGTTGAACACCTTTGAGGCATGGACTCAATGAGGCTATTAATGACGAGTTGGGGGTATTCTGCCCCACTCTTCCAGAAGAGCTCTTTCCAGTTCTTGGAGAGTTTGTGGGGGTTGTTGGCGGCCAGAAACTCGTCTTCCTAGAGCGTCTCAAACGTGCTCGATTGGATTCATGTCTGGAGAACACGCTGGCCATTCCATTCGAACGATTCCTTCCTCGAAAAGGAAATCCTCCCCCAGGTTTGCACGATGTGGCCTGCAGTTATCGTCCATTAAAATGAAGTTATCTCCGATTGCTGCAGCGTAAGGGACTACAATAGGTTTGAGGATCTCATCCCTATATCGGCGACCAGTCAGAGCTCCATCTCGAATGATGTAGAGGTCAGTGCGCCCGTCAATGGAGATGCCACCATACACCAACACTCCTCCACCGCCAAATCTGACACTTTCGTGCACGAACGCAGGATTATTCCTACTGTCACGGTCCCTCCAGATGAAAATACGCCTATTATCCGGATGCACAGAAAAACGGGACTCGTCAGAAAACAGAATATTGCTCCATTCATTTCTCCTCCAGTTGACATGCTCTGTTGCCCACTCCCTACGGTCGCGACGATGCCTTGATGTTAATCTAACACATACCATCGGTCGGCGAGCATACAGACCTATAGCATGGAGCCGGTTTCGGACAGTCTGTGTTCAAATCGTGGTGCCTGTAGCCGAGCGAAGGTGTTGTTGGAGAAGAGTAGCGTTCATGTTTCGGTGTATCCGAGCTGTTAACGCTAAATACCGATCTTCATTGGGCGTTGTTGCCCGTCTACGACCTTGCCCTGGTCTTCGGCCTGCATATCCACTCTCCAAAAAACGGTTCCAGATCCTGGAAATGACACTTTGTGACACTCCAATGGCTTGCGCTACTTCGGCTTGAGTTTGGCCCCCTTCTAACCTACCAACAATTCTCCAAGCTTCTGAATCTGTCAAATGACTTCGCTGAGACATCGTACTCATCGAAACAAAGCAATCACTGAATGCCGATCATCCTTGTCTTCATTCTCTTTTATCCAGTTGAAAGTCAAATTTCATTCGCTGCCGCTGAAGCGACGTTTTTGACGTCGAACTCAAAATTTGCATACTCCACAGTTTGAAAACCAGAAAAATTTGCATTTGTGATTCTCTTCTTCTATTTTCGGCAAAAAAAATTTCGTTTATATCTTTATTTTATATAAAACTTCAAATATCCTTTAATTGTTTTGAGCAGTGTAATAACGATGATTTTTTACATTGTAAAACTATTTATAGCACGAAACGAACGCACCTCATTTGTCACGTTAAACATACAATTTCCAAATTGTTTAATCAGTCTGTATTAAAGCTAAAATTTTATCGAGAGTAATCAATTCAACTTTGAAATCTGGGAGTTTAATATTGTTACCGAAGCAGTAAAATAATATTTTTGTATCTAAATAATAATTTTTTTTAATGAAATATTTATAGCGTTCTTAATAGCGTATTACACTCTTTATTTTTTATTTTATTTATGTTTTATTTTCTACTTTTTAGTGTTTAAAATATTTCACTGTCGCAGTTTCACAGCCATTTGGCCTATTTTAGCGAGCATGGTTTGGCACATAATGAACTCCACTGTTGGTGTAACTCGTATACAGTTCTAACCATAAAGAATATTTGTGTACTTATAACTTGCGCCCGGCTAACAGAAAATGCATTAAAATGAATGTATTAATTGATGATTAAGTTTTAGAGATATTAAAATGTCAAATCGTAGTTGGAAACACACATAATTTATTTTATAATTCTAGCTTATCACGACGTGAGTGAAAACTGGATTACAAACTCTATCTTTTCATACATGAAACATGTTACGTAAATAATAGAGTGTAAAAAAAAGTATGAAATGCTATTTATTGCTTTTTTAGTTTTTAAATGTCACTTATGTGTGTTTGACCTATTAACGGAAGTATTCACAATCACCAGTTAATGGCTACAAAACTAGTCGTTGGGGGCCACCGTAATGCTTACCCATCATGGATATGCATAATATAAAATATGAAACTAAAACATGTGTATACTACTTTAAAATGCACTGCAATTTAATTAAAATCGTGGCTTGGTGACGTCATAAATTTTAAATCGAGTCTAACGACAAAGAAAGGCTACCGCGGTGCTTTACGTGTATCTTTTTTTACAGACCGTGGGAGTAACGTGATGCTCGAATCCACCAATACAGGTGTACGAAAAGAGCATCACGTCACTCTAGCGGTCTGTAAAAAATGATAAGTAGAATGCACCGCGGTAGCATGTCTTTTTCGTTAGCCTCGTTTTAAATGCTCTATTGCTGAATTGCGTAAAAATATATTCTGATAACTCCAAAATTGATAATCATATTAACTAACGGTTTACTGAGTCACATTAAGCGTCTCATTTCCAATTAAAATATATCTTTGAATTAAAATTTCGATGAAATACAGGGTCATGAAAGATTGAAGTGTGTGGGAAATAGGAATGTCGCCTTCACTCTTTATAAAAAAAATTATGTTTTCTATTGTCTTTTATATTCACTCCTTCAAATAAACAATTTCGAAAATTTTTATATACCTTTTATAAGAACGAATATTTTGAGAGTCCAAAAAAAATAGTTCCGGATAATCGAGGTTACTGAAATCCAATAACCTTCTTCCCATTATTACATACTAAATACATACCCAATTTCAAGTCTCTATCCCAATTTGTTCGGGAGATAGAGCGTTTACAGACACACAGACACACAGATATACCTACATACACACAGACACACAGACGGACGGCATTTTTTTTCTTCTAAAAATATGTTTTTCGGAATCTCCAGTGTCTGAAACGTGTAAATCTGTCAATTTTTTTTTAGATTTTTAAAACGATTACAAGACTTACCCTGTACTACGTATGATGGGTAAGTAATAAAGAAAAAAATAGAAGTTGTTTTTGCCGTCACTCAACGCTGGATTGGATGTGCGGGTAATAATGATTTATCATTGTTCACATGGCCACCGAGATCTCTGGATCTTACTCCATGAGATTTCTTTTTGTGTGTTAGATCAAAGACTGCTATGTCCTAAAACAATCAAATAAATTAACGAACACATGAGTGCTGTATAAACAAACCTTTTCAGTTTAAAACTGCAATGTACGTGGAGTGAACTTGACTAGAGATGTTTGTCGTGTCGAAAAATGCATACATCGAATAGTTGTAACTGGAAAAATAACCTTGGAACGTTTTTCTTCATTACTTACCCTGTGGTATAGGGTAAGTCTTGTAATCGTTTTGAAAATTGAAAAAAAAAAACGAACAAATTCAGATAGAGACTTGAAATTTGGTGTTTACTTAGCATATAATAATGGGAAGAACCTTAATGAATTTCAGTAACCTCAATTAATTGGAACTATTTTTTTCGGACTCTCGAAATATTCGTTCTGATAAAAGATATATAAAAAATTTCGAAATTGTTTATTTTAAGGAGTGAATATAAAAGATACTAAAAAAACATAAATTTTGTATAAAGAATAAAGTCGATCGAATAATGAGTTGCCGAGATATTTGTAATCATTTTTTCTATTCTCTTCGATTTTTTATGACACTTTATTTCATCCAAATTTCAATTCAAAGATATATTTTAATTGGAAATGAGACGTTTAATCCGACGCAGTAAACCGTTAGTTAATAGGATTATCAATTTTGGAGTTATGTTTCTTTTACGCAATTCAGTAATAGAGCATTTAAAGTTTATGACGTCCCCAAGCCAGGATTGTATTCGAATTGCAATGCATTTTATAAATAGTTTACACATGTTTTATTTTCATATTTCATATTATGCATATCCATGATGGGTAAATATTACGGCAGCCCCCAACGACGAGTTTTCATATATCACTTATTATAACATGTGTAATAGTTTTATAAATATAAATTCTTAAAATCTGGTAATTCTTTTCTGCCAGCGTGTGTTATATCCTATAATTTATGAAACAAAAAAAAATATATTTTAAAACTTCTTAAAAACAAAAATAAATCACGAATTTATTAAAAATTCAACAAAATATGAATGAATATTTAATATGCAAATAACGTCTGCTTATTATTAAACATATCCAAATAATCTGTAATGTTTTGATTACATTTATAGTTTTTTTAATAACAAGCAACGCATACAAAATTAATGCCAAATTATCTGAAGTGGTTCACGTTTTTGAAACATTAAAAGCTTTAATTCATTCAAATTTTAATTTTCAATAAACATTAAACGTAGAGTTTCAATGTTTTATTTAAAAGAAAAAGAAGAAATGTAAAAAGGATTTATGTTTTAAATCATTTCCAAAATTCTGTTGTAAACATAAAATATCATAATTTAAATCCTACGCTCTGTTACAAAATATACCAAACAGATACTATTTAATTTCATACACGATTTATAGTGATTTAATTTTTAATAATTATTTTTTAAGTAAGCTTTTCAAGCTGTTTAAGCTATAATTAAAATATGCTCAGCAAACAGTTTTATTTCATTATGAAAAAGGATATTTTCTACAAATTATGTTTAAGAAATGTAATTTGATATACTATTATCAATTTTAACCATGGTGCAAATCATGATTTTTGTGTGATGAATAAATGTACTTGAACGAAAATAACTTTCTCTTTAATATAAACTAGATGGAACCCGTCAAAATTTGACGGCAAACAACTTGATAGTACCATAAAAATAAAATTTATAGTTGCTTTAACTTGACAAATTTCATAGTGGGGAGCATAATATGATTAAGCGGTCACTGACCTTTCCATTGATATATCACATGAGGGGTGTGTGCAAAGTTTAGAAAAGTACCCCCTTGGGGGGGTCAAAATGGGGGATGGACATGGGAGATGCATAATATGATTAAGTGGTCACAGACCTTTCCAATGATATATAACATACGGGTTGTGTGCAAAATTTAGAAAGTACCCCTTGGGGGGGGGCAAAGTGGGGAGATGGACATCGGAGATGCATAATATGATTAAGCAGTTACAGACCTTTCCAACAATATATAACATGAGGAGTGTGAACAAAATTTAGAAAAGTATCCTTTGGGGGGGTGGGGGGGCAAAGTGGGGAGATGGACATTGGAGATGCATAATATGATTAAGTGGTCACAGACCTTTCCAATGATATATAACATGAGGGTTGTGTGCAAAATTTATAAAGTACCCTTTGGGGGGGGGGGACAAAGTGGGGAGATGGACATCAGAGATGCATAATATGATTATGCAGTCACAGACCTTTCCAATGATATATAACATGAGGGTTGTGTGCAAAATTTATAAAGTACCCTTTGGGGGGGGGGGCAAAGTGGGGAGATGGGCATCGGAGATGCATAATATGATTAAGCAGTCACAGACCTTTCAAACAATATATGACATGAGGGGTGTCAACAAAATTTAGAAAAGTATCCCTTGGGGGGGGGGAGGGGCAAAGTGGGGAGATGGACATTGGAGATGCATAATATGATTAAGTGGTCACAGACCTTTCCAACAATATATGACATGAGGGGTGTCAACAAAATTTATAAAAGTGCAAAATTTATAAAGTACCCTTTGGGGGGGGGGCAAAGCGGGGAGATGGACATCGGAGATGCATAATATGATTAAGCAGTCACAGACCTTTCCAGCAATATATGACATGAGGGGTGTCAACAAAATTTATAAAAGTGCCTCCCTTAGGGGGTGGGAGGGGGGTGGCGGGATGGACCCCGCAGATGCATAACATGAATAAGCGGGCAAAGACTTTTCCAGCGATATATCACATGAGAGGTGTCTGCAAAATTTAGAAAAGTGTCCCACTTGGGGGGGGGAGTGGGGGGATAGACCCGAGATGCATATCATGAAAAAGAGGTCACAGGCGTTTCAACTTGCAACTTTTTTCTCGAAGGCATTTGACAATATTAAATTTATTTTACTCAAGACAATTTAACGATTTTCTTAATTTTTTTGCGTAATTCGTCAAATGTTCATGGAAAAAATCATGAAATTCGCTAATCAATAGTTGATAAATTATAAAATTCAACAATCGATAGCAGTAAAATTGGTCAATCGATAATGGAAAAATCACAAAATTCATCAAATGGTCTCCCGTAAAAAAATTGTCCTGCACACTGATGATATGATCAAAAGGATTTTGAAGTATAGGACAAAATTAACACTTGCCAAACAGCGAGTAATGCTGAAAATTTGGCAATGGACTTTATTGCCACCACTGGTCAAACACAATAGTCACACTCACCAATTGCGATGATTGAATGGAAAAAGATTTTTTTCTCTGCTGTCGCTCGACAAATTTCGAAACCATTTGGCGAATTTCACGATTTTTTCCCCGAAATTGACGGATTGTGATTTTTTTTCTCGAAGCCATTCGACGATATTCGAAAACTTTTCCCCCCGAAACCAGTTGATGAATTTTGCGATTTTTCCACTGTCGATTAATGAATTTTGCGATTTTTCCGCTATCGATTGACGAATTTCGCAATTTATCAACTATCGATTAATGAATTTCATGATTTTATCCATGAACGAACAAATTGCGCACTTTCTTTCCGCTAATGTTTGACACATTTCGCCCTTTACAATTCAGCCAATGAGTTGAACGTTGTTTCTTTCCAGAAATGTCAAGAATGAAACAATGATTCTTTAGGATGAATTTCCTTCGTTCGATGCCACATGGAAGAACGTGTGCAATGCAGCAACGGGCATCACAGACTTTTTAGGGCACCTGCAGACTAAAAACATCTAACCAATTTTCGCGGGGGGGGGAAATCACAGATTTCGTCAAATGATTGAGGAAAAAACACTAAATTCATCAAAGGATCATGGGGAAACATGACTTTCGTTAAAAGACAACAGAAAAAACATTAATTATGCAAAAGGATCGTGAAAAATAAGCAAATTTTGTCAAAGAATCGCAAAAAAGGAAAGTTCACCAAAAGATCACGCTTTTTTACTAAATTTCGTCTAAAAATTGCGGAATAAAATGTATTTTATCAAAGAATCGCTAGAAAATGCGAATTTCGTTAAGGATCACGAGAAAAATGCGAATTTCTTCAAAGGATCGCTGAAAAAACACGAATTTTGTCAAACAGAAAAAACATTAATTATGCAAAAGGATCGTGAAAGATAAGCAAATTTTGTCAAAGAATCGCAAAAAAGGAAAGTTCACCAAAAGATCACGCTTTTTTACTAAATTTCGTCTAAAAAATGCGGAATAAAATGTATTTTATCAAAGAATCGCTGGAAAATGCGAATTTCGTTAAGGATCACGAGAAAAATGCGAAATTTTTCAAAGGATCGCTGAAAAAAACACGAATTTCGTCAAAGAATTGCTGAAAAAACATGAATCTCGCCCAATAATAGTAAAATCATGGTTCATAATCATTATATCTAGTAGTATATGTAAATACAGTTTGTGATATAAGACAAAATTAACACTCACCAATCGGCGAGTAATACTGAAAATTGGTAATTGATGTTATTGCCAGTACTGGCTAAACTTAACAGTCACACTCGCCAATTGCGATGATTGAATGTAAAACGAAATTTTTTTCCCGCTGTCACTCAAAGAATTTTGAATCCATTTGGTGAAGTTTTTCCCGAAACCATTTTGTGAATTTCCCGATTTTTTCTTCAAAATCATTTTTCAACAATTTTCGACCCAATACGCATGCATCAAAAAAATCACCAGCCAATGAGGTGAGGGTCTATTACTGTCTCTAGAAACGTGTTTGGGATCATCTCCTGTTTTTTTTTTCTTGCACATTGCATTAAACCTAGGAAGGTATTTATATAGAACTCACTGTGGAGTGTTTAGAAGGTATTTATTTTATTTATTATAATTTGTATGTATACTTAGGTGTCCATTTCGGATTTACTGTTTAAAAATGAATTTAGGCTCATTTAACATTCGCGAAATCAATCCGATGGAAATTGTGTTTTTAGATCTCTATCATTTTGTATATATAGTACAGAAAATAATTATTCAAACGTACGTAAAAATATCGTAGAACACGTAATACAAAATTGGACCACTTATAGTCCGTTTATTATCGGGGATGAATCTTATGGTGTTCCGATTGCTAATGAAAACGATTATGTAAATATATGGTTCTTCATAGAAGTATCTGCTTCTTCACACTTCAATAGAAGCATTGTTTAAATTAATATAATTCTACAAATATGATGCAGTTTTAAAATATTGAGTAATGATTAATACTGTCAAGGAATCTACTCATATACGTAATTACGTTTTGGTACTTCTCTATTATCTCATCGACCACTTTTCATAACAAAAAACTATCGCCAAACTGTAACGCCAAATAAACGGGAGAACGTTGTCATTAATATGCGCAAATGTTGAATTAAAAACCACTTGACGACATAACAAACACGTATAATGCTTCCGACATCAAGTAAATGGGACTGCATTTTTGGCATTTAATCATACAGTTTGGCGATAGTATTTTGTTATGAAAAGTGGACGATGGGATAATAGAGAAGTACCTAAGTTTTTTATACCAAGTTTGAAAATTTATCTTTTTTTGACATTTAAAAAAAATAACAGAAAAAACATTACAAATTTGCCCATTTGCTCAGCGGTCAAAGGATTAAGTAAATATTAATGATTAAGCGGAACTGGTTCTAGCTATGAAGTAATATTATTTTGCTCAAAAACCCCCAACAAAAAAAGAATTACAAAGAATAAGTAATCGTCTTTAAATATACAAAAAACAATGTGATTAATGACCAGGATTTTTTTACATATAACATTTTTTATATACAAAATAAAAACCGAAATAACCTCATTCATTTCACCCGATGTCAAAAATAATTTTTTTTCCACATTCCTGGGCAAAGCACTAAATCAATAAAATCACCAATTTGTGACAAATTATGAGTTTCATATGAATCGCCCATGAACGAACATGCAAACTGGTAAAAAATGAATGTAATAAATTAAAACATTCAAGATTTGTATACATACAAACAATACAATGTAAATATTAATATTGTTACATGATACATTGTTTGTATATATACTTCTTTGTATACATACAAACAAATATAATGTAAACATTATTCAAATATTAAGAGTTTGCAAATCAAAACATTCTAAAGATTTGTATACATACAACCAATATAATGCATACATACTCTTTACAAATAAAATAGCACACTTATGTAATGACAAAACTTTTAAATCGAATAGAGATAATATATTTCTGTTAAAAAATAATGCTAAAGTTCAGACTTATATATATTATACATTCACATAAAGCTAGTCACATTCCTGCATATTTATTAAATATTTAGTTGCTAAATACAGAAATAATATTTTATAATTTATATTCAGACGCTCAGATTCACTTTTTTCGAACACATAATAATAAAAATATTACTACCGTGCGTACTGTCTTTTGACATTATATTTACATAATAGTTTTCATTAGCAATCGGAACACCATAAGATTCATACCCGATCATAAACGGAATATAAGTGGTCCAATTTTGTATTACATGTTCTACTATATTTTTATTTACGATTGAATAATTATTTTCTGTACTATATAAACAAAATGATTTGATTTCGCGAACGTTAAATGAACCTAAATTCATGTTACACAGTAAATCCGAAATGGATACCTAAGTATTCATATAAATTACAATAAATACAACAATAAATAAAATAAATACCTTCTAAACACTCCACAGATTTTTATATAAATATCTTCCTAGGTTTAACGCAACGTGGAAGAAGCCATAAAACAACAGGAGTTGATTTCATCTTGATCCCAAATACGTTTGGAGACAGGAATAGACCTTCGCCTCATTGGCCGGTCCTTTTTTGACGCATGCGTACTCGGTAGAAGTTCGATGGAAATTTGACAAAATTACCAAACTGCTTTAAATAGATGGATTAAAGAGAAAGGTATTCTTTTAAATTCTTATTAGGCATTCAACAGAATGTAAAGTAGTTTAAATTATGTTTTCGGAAATATTACATATATTCTGGTTTCACAAAACGTACAATTTGTATTATTCAGAACAAACATAACAAAATATGCATAAATATTAGGTAGCTTCCATTACAAAAAGTTACCTTTTGCAGCCGTTCGGAGGAAAGCAATTCCAAAGAAATTGGTATATTTTCACCAATCATGACCCCCAGAGACCCAAACCACCATATATATGTAATAATAAAAAAATTTCGCCCTATTTCTTTAGTTAAATTATTCCAAATTCTTCAATTCTTTTTTCCCTCTCTTTTTAAAATATCTCTTAAATCTATTTTGTATTTTATTCCATAACTTAATCAAAATATTCTGTTATTTATCATTCTAAAAATCTTAATCTGTTAAAAGCTACACGTATTTATTAAAACCTTATTCTCTTAAATTGCAACACTGCCTCTAAACGCACCTGCCTAATTTCTTCTTTTGAGAAATTTAATTTTTATTCTTTGGAACTTTTGTAATACCATTTTTATTTCTATTTAATTCATTCGGCATCCCATGATTCCAAGCGGTTTTCGCGCCCAAAGGCCTTTTTACCTTTTTAATTTGCCGCTTCTGTTAAAGAGTTTTAATCATACGTCAGAGACACGTCTTCGTGGCCTCATTTTTTCATCCATTAGCGAGAAAGCTCCGCCTTCTTTATCCCCCTAGCGCCCTCCGAACATGGATGCGAGTGGACCAGCTTGTTCGCGCGTTTTGTACCTTTGGGCCAAATTTTGAAGTATTTATACGGTTACACTGGCTTCGGAGACAGAATTTACACGAATTAGTGGTTGTCATCTAATTGCCGTCACTGGGGAGTCTACACTAATGCATCGGTAGTATGTTCTTCAAGCTCTGTTAATTCTTCAAGATCTTCAAATGTGTTCAGTTTTTAATGAAACGAAAGTTGGTGGAGTTGCTTTCATCTCTGTGATCACAATAAAGTCACTCCTCATCTATTAAGTTATTAAGTCTTCTTTTTAATGTTTTTGGGAAATTTCTTCTGGATTTCACTGCCTCTGCTCAATTTTTACGACTGCTAATACACTACGATCTCCGATGTGATATACTTCGAGATTTGTCTTCATGGTGAGTGACTCGAAGTGATGCCCTGTCCGGGTGTCATGACTACATTTCAACGATCTCGACTGCGGCTATCTCGATATGATTATCAGGTAATTTTAGTGGTTTCGGACTGAGATGTTCCGATTGTCTGGTGGAAAGAACGTTCAAGTCGACAGCAATAGCGATCGTCTATAATGTGCCAATTTTCGACAGGAATGTATCAAAAAAGCCGGTCAGGATAACTGATGACCTGTGTAATAAAAACATTTTGGAGACTTCCCAGTGATATTGGAGAACAACTACCGATTAGTTGTCAAATTATCACTCATAAGTGTTTATAAATTTATCCCAGAAGTGACGTCTGTAAGTTAAATTGTTCTTTTATTTTTATTGATTTCTTATTTTATTGATTTGTTATTATTGGCTTATATAGAACAAAAATTGTTCTTAGAATACTTTAGAAGAATTTTGTTCCTTTTATCCTGAACATTTAGAACTTACGAAATTTAATATTTATTCTTATGTATTGTTAAAAAATTAATTTTATTTGGTTAAGCTCACAAATATTACTGAAAGTTTTGAGCTGCTCTGATATTTATTCCTATATTACTTCATTTTACAAGAGTAACTTCATTTTATGTTCTTATTTTATCATTTAATTATAGTCCCTTTTCATTCGGTGATATTTATTCATAGGAAATAATTTCTATTTATTGAAAAAATATATGAGTAATCTCTTTTCAAGTAACATGTATTGGAACATATTCTATGCCATTCTAAAAATGCATAAAAATTTATTAGATTATCTGAAATTACAGCTTCACTGATTGCATAATAATCGCAAAAATAGCTTTTGAAGTTTATTAATGTGAAAAAAAAAATTGTTCTTACGAAATAATGATACTTATTTTAAAAAAGTGTTTTATTTGTTTCATTCTAAATTGTGATATTCATATATAGTGGATCTATTTATAGAAAGATTATAGCAGTAGTTTACATTTACTATTTAAGTGAAATGAATTTTAATATGAATTGGACTGTTTTACTGTTGAATATTATTTAGTTTGTTATTTAAATTATTAAGAGTTAGATATTTACAGTTGTTGTTAAGTTAAAGAATTCTTTATACATTGTTATTTTTTTTACATGTTATTAAAGTCAGGGTTCGCTAAAGTTATTGTTGAAAGTAAGGGTACTCAAACCAAAATGGCTGAAAAAGAGCTTAATGTTATTATTTTTGACCCAGAAAGTGGGATGAATGTTGTGTCTTGGCTTAGACACTTTGAAGGATCAGCCCCTCCAGATAAAAAAGAGTGGAAAATCAACAATATTTCCAAATATTTGAAGGGCGCAGCATTAAAGGTGTATGTTAATGAATGTCTAGATTGTAAAGAGTATGAAAAAATTGCTGAGATCTTAACTGAAAAATTTCTGAAAGTAACAGTCCCCCGTTTTTCTGATTTCGCCTCGCTGAAATTGCATGACCTAAACAACTTAGAAAATTATTTCCGTCAGAAAATAGAGATAGGTCGACAACTTAAACTATGTGAAACTATTATTTTACAAGGATTGACAGATGGCTTAAAACCTGAATACCAGAACTATTTAATAGTAAATCCTCCTGATCAATTAAAATTATCCCATGAGAACCAACAACAAACTAATGTTAAATTTATAGTTTCGTCTTGATTTTAATATAATCCAAAAATAAACGAAATAAAATAAATTAATAATTAACTAATCAATTCTCTTCTGTATAACCGTGGTGTTCTTGATTGTGCACACGAGAGTGTCACTGTTGAAGTTTCCACTTGAGTCAACTTTTTATGCTGGCGTAATTTAGTTGATTTAAGTTAGGAGTTTCTGATACTGAATTGGATTAGATTAGAATAATAAATTAAACAGTATTAACTAAACTAATAAAATAAACTGGATTAAATTATATCTTAAACTAATCAAATATGATATCTTAATACTAAGTGAGAATTGTCCAACCTTTCTTAATATGCTACAAGGTCCCATTTTTTCATTTCACAACTTATGTTTTCTTGTTTGACTGAAAGCAAGATAGTTACATAACCATCATCTACACAATAATGATTGTTTTCACGAATTTTTCTTATTTATTCCTTTTTTTGTATTATGTATTTTATTGAGTATATTTCATACCTCATTCACTACTATATGGATGAGATATTAATTATATACTTAAGAAAGTAATTAAAGAAAGAGTGTGATATTTTTGAATTATAATGCTTGTTATTGCTGAACTTATTGCTGAATATTATTATTATTAGTTATACTATTTATAATTTGATATTGAGATTAAATATTACTTGAATTTGAATATGTTGAGATATATAAATTTTTACTTCTAGAAGTAAACAAGTAATAAAGTAGTAAAGGTAATGGAAGTTATAAAGGTAATAATGGTAATAGTAATTTTGATGTTGAGTAAAAAACTCTTATACTGCTTACATTACCTATTTGCCTTTTTAGGTAATTACCATTTGTCAGACAAACTATACCATAACAAAATACTCATTTCTCTTAAGTTTTTCTTAGCATTCCATTCAGGACTGAGTTTTTCAGACAAACATAAGTTTAATATTTGAAAATTAACTTATGATTATTGTTATTGTTAAGTATTATTATTTTAAAATTTTTATTGTTGATATTCTTCTTCTTCTTCTTATTATTATTATTATTGTATTATTTGTGTTTTATTGTTGTTAATATTAATCTTAGTACTATTTTCGAGTTGTTGCTAGTAAATATAAAGCATTCAGATGAACTTTAATTCTGAAATAGACTTTCATAAGGAAGATCAGTAAGATCTAAAATTTGAAGGATTTTTCTCTTTCAATTTGTAAACTGTTCAGTTTGTGAGGTATGCAAATAACTTTTTTGGATGGACTATCACTCAGACGAGAACTGAACGACAAATTAAGCAACAATTCTACAAGCAATTTGCAACAAATTTTGTAAGATGATACTCTGGAAGTATGTTATCTATTATTTTAAAGTGTTGTTACGGTTGGTTTCAACCAATTTTTTTTTTTTTTTAATCTACATTAATTATTTAAATCACTTTCTCAACATTTATTTAAAAGCACTCTTTTTTTTCTGTTTCTAATCAAAATTTAAATAAATAAAAGTAATTGTAATAATAATAATAAAATCAGTTTTTATTTTTTCTTCTTTCTTTTTCTTTTTGCAAAGTAAATTCAACGTTTATAGTCTAGCTTTGCTTCCTGTTTTCAAATACGAAAGATATATAGCAGGGAGGGAGGTTTCTCAGTAAAAGACCACACATATTGTATTGGGCAGTCGTGTACGTTTTCTCCCATACCCTTGAATCATGTGTTTGTAGTCACCTAGTCTGGTTTTGGTTAAAAGAAAGACCGTCCGCCCTGTATAAGAATTACGTTATCTTATGAGTGTACTATATACGCAATTAGGCTTTGTAAGTTTACGACAGACTTCAATTGGCTCTGCTATCAGGCGGATAGCTGGCGCCCATGTAAACAGAGGCTCACAGGACCCCCCTTCAGCACACGCCATGGGGGTGAAGCATGGCTGCCTTCCCCCATGAAGCGGCCGGCAGAGTGGAGCGGCAAGCTGTAGTCTTCAGGAAGAGTCCATTTTTCCTTTTGTTTCCATTCCCGTACCCCTGGCAGAGTGGATCGGTCCCGTTTTTCAAGCAGCGCGGGAGAATGAATGTTTACGACACTTGCTGTTTGGCTGAAATACCTGTCGTTTGGTTCGAAGAATTAGTGGACGTTGCGTAGCGGCACTTGTGATAATGAGCGAAAAGCTACTGGTCAAAGAAATGAAAATGATGGTCAGTGAAAGAGCGTCAACGATTCCAGATGCGTAGAGATTAAGTTTTTTTTTTCCTTGTGCAGTCCAGAGAGGTCTCAACTATTTATGAGACGTTAATATTGTCTTGTTTATAATAAGGAAGACTGATCGCTGTGTGTGTTGGAGCTGGATTTGTGAAGATATGGGTAGTCCGAGAAACCTCCGTCGTCGGGAGATATATGAGGTGTTCGGTTGAATCGCAAAGTTGGCAAGCAAAAGACTCAACTCAAATGCTCGCGGATGTTACAAGAAATGCTGAGAAGGAGTGAGGTTTGACTGATGCTCTGGTGATTTAGAAAACCATCCCCCTGAGGTGTAATTACGTCAGATGGTGCCCGTCCACAGTTTTGTTTCTTCTCGAGAGGGAAGGGAAATAGAGTCTGCCTACTGATGATTCGATTAAACCTGCTAACTTTGTAAGTAGTCTTTTATTTCCTCATAAATGTATGTTCTCCCACTTTAAATTATCTATGGCTATTTGGAAAGATTAAGAATGATAAGTGTGTATTTTAAAACACTATTATATAATGTTTTTACAATTGATGGACTGTTAAGCTTTAATGTAATGTTATATTTTTAAGATTCTCTGTGCCTAGTTGCAATTAAAATAATAAGTGAATTCAGCAAAGTTGATCAACCTTAAAAGCATGATAGTGTGATAATTTTAGAAATGTGTTGTTTGGTTTAAAATATATTTAAGTAATTAATCCCCATATTACAGATCAACGTTTAGATTGTGTTCTTATAATAATTTGAAGTAACTCCGTTGCTATAACTTTAAGTGTTTGAATAAAAGATTTGTTTGTTCTTAAAGATGGTATGTATTTCTTTGTATAAATCTCTAAATAATTAATTTTTTTATATTCACAGTAGACCTATAAGAAAGGCTTATCCTTTCTGTGAGTGATAAAAAAAAAAAAAAAAAAAAAAAAAAAAAAAAAAAAAAAAAAGATAAAATCCAACTTTATTAAATTAGGACTTTAAAATTTCTTAAGTTTAAATCCATAACTGACTGTTTTAATGAACATTAATTGAAGTTCACTCAATGTTATACAATCGTATTTTTGATCTTGATTTAAGGATGGATAGATTAATAAGTGAAACAGTAATATTAAATCTAATTTCATAATTGTTTAAATTTAGCTTTAACCCTCCTCTCTCAGAAATTTTGTTTTCTAAAATAAACACCTAAAATGCTTTATTTTAAAAAGTAAAAAAAAAAAAAAAAAAAAAAAAAAAGTTTCCAGTTATTTTATACCACTATACGATTCTTGGCTAACCGATCGGATCTTGTTCAGAATCTCCATGGTTGTTCTAAAATTTTAGTACATCATCATATCCCTATTCTATTAACGGATTTAACTCTTTCCCCTTTTGGTCCTCATATTGGAGGAATTTCAGGTTGTCTGCATTTTTCCAAATTATATGATGATTACACTTTTGTTAATTTAATGTGTATGGAGATTTGAGCTTGATCGGGTTGGAGTGGAGTTGGGTGTTCTTTATGCAATCCAGTATGCTACTTGATTTAGAAATCTGTTGCCCCTTACTACATTTAATATTATCTTAAAATGATGAGTTCAAAATTATCATTGTTGTATTAACCTATTCGGATTCTTAAGTTTTGATATTTTGATTAGTTTAATATAATTTGCTCCCTTTTCCATGGCAACAGATTTCAGTGGAGCTAATCAGGGTATACTTATTTTTTTTTAAATATTTAATTGTCAAGTGAAGATTGAGTAATAAATGAGCTTTTTAAGTTTAAGTAAGTTGTGTTTTAGAAAGAACCCCAAAACACCACAACAAATGGAGATGTAACAATTCGGTCTCTGGGTTATTTATTATTGTTTACTTGTATGTATTTATATATCAAAGAGCAACTGGGTGTTTTTGCAATTAAAATTTTATTATATGTTCAAGTGTAAAAAGAGGTCTAGGCTCTCTCTCTGTGCTATTAATTACAATTCCCAGTCAAAATTATGTCTTGTGAGCATAACCTTTTCTTATTTACAAAAATCATAGTCCTATACTTAAGTTTTATGTATTTATAAGGTTTTCCTTTCCCCTCTCTTTTTCTCATTTTTAAGCTGCCCCCCATTTTCCCTTTTTTGTGGTTGTTTGTTTATCAATTTTCTAACCCTAACCATGGCTGATAAGCATTCAGAGGCAATTGCCACTATTCAGCGGAAAAATGCACTAGTGGACAATTTGTCAAACATTCCCCCATTCAATGGAGAGGCCAGCTCAGTCTGCTTCTCAGATTTTTCTGATAAATTTGAGAGTTTTGCCAAATTATTCGACTGGAATGAGGAGGAGAAAAAATTCGTTTTGTTAGCTAGACTTTCAGGAGCTGCTTCTAGGCGATTAAAAATTCACAAAGCAAAAACATCTGATGAGCTATTAAAAATCTTAAAAGAGAGTTATACTTCACAGGCCACACCAGATGTTGCCCTCAGTCATTTTTTAAATTTTAAACAGCCACCCAATATGAGTGTTCAGGAGTTTTATGACAAGGCATATGATATGTCATTAAGAGCCCTTGTAATTGAAGGTATCCAGGGTGAAGTAGTCGATAAAAGCCGAACGGCTCTACTACACTCCATGCTGTTGAGCAATCTTACACCAGAAGTGCGAAAGGGAGTAATTGCGAGAAATCCGCAATCCCCAGAAGAGCTTCTCAAAATTGCACTTCTGGAAGAAAAAGCTTATAGGAGCATTAACCCTTTCTACAACCACCGCGAGGAAATTCTCAACCCAAATTTGACCCAAAACCTACCCTGTGCTGCAGTTTTTCAGCAAGATAGCTCACAAAAGAAGGAGATAGACCAACTAAAATCTCAAATTGATGTTTTAGCAGCAAAGATAGATAGTTTAGTTGATCTTAGGGCTCGGGATGTACAGGAGAAAAACCAGGAAGTAAGACCCTTAACCTGCTATAGGTGTTCCGTACAGGGCCACTATGCCAGAGATTGTCCACTAAATTTTGTCGACTATAATTTTAGAAGGGGAGGTGGTCAAAATTTCAGGAGCCGTGGGCAAAATTATAGAAACAGAGGTGAAAATCCTAGAGGGAACCACAATCAGCGAGGCGGATACAGGGGAAGAAGAGGTGGTTATTACCAAAACAGTAGGAACACAGCTGCGAAAAGAAATGAGGAGCAGGCGGTAAATAACACCCCAGTAGCTAACAATGAAAGTGAGGCTTTAAACTATTAGTGGCCGGATCAAATGTGGTCAACTCGATCCCCCACAGGCCCCTGGACCCCCCAACTGTGTATAGTATGTTTCAGCCCCAATCATATACATTACCAACTGCAAGAATTTACATAAATAAAGTTTGCCTAAATGCATTATGTGACACGGGTTCTGCAATTAATCTCCTGAGTGGTACTGATGTTAACTGTTTAGAGAATTTTGAAATGGAGAATTGCAATATCCCCATTATGACTGTCACCGGTGAGAAAGTGCACCTAAATAGGAAGATATTCTTAAATTTTATTTTTGATAATGTTCAATGTCAAGCTGAATTCTATGTAGTGGAAGGTAAATTAGCAGAGGAATTTAATATGATTTTGGGAATGCCATTTTTGAAAGAGTACCGGGCACGTATAAATTGTGATACAAATGCTGTCGTTCTTAAAGTGCCAGCAACTGGCCAAAGTAAACAAAGCGTAGAAACCCCAAGTAATACTTCAGGGTCTAATACTTGTCTTGCTACTAATTCTGTAAATATTTCTAATTCTGTATATAGTGTAAATTCTAATAATAATTGTGTGAATAATGATATTGTTAAAAATAGTTCTGCAAATATTAAATGTGTCAACAAAGTAGGGGAGAATTCAAAAAGTAGTAATGCCAATAGCCCCCCTGAAAGTTTTGCATGTATTAATGTTCATGACTCAGTCAGTGTTGAAAATGGGAATAATAGTAGTGAAAATATGGTAGTTCAGGACCCGCAGTTGAGTAATATGGGAAAAGATGTTGAGATAGTCATTCAAATCACTATTTTCCGTACTTTGTTTATATTCTATATTTTTTTCTACTGCACTCAATTTTTCTGAAATAAACGTTAAATTTGGTTGAAAAGTCCGCATGTGAATAAAAAACATGCTGGTATGTTTTAAATTTTTAACACTTTCCAACCTAGTTGAAAAGTATTTATGACTTCGGTTTGACTGACCGTCTGGCCGTCTGCTATCTGGTCATCTGTTCGTGCTCTAGCTGTCGTAAATATACTCGGATCGCACTGAAATTTCTGTATGTTGTTGTCGTTTACTATAGCATGTTTCCTGTTTCAACTGAAATGTGTAGCAGTTATAGTTTTTTGCAGGAACTGTCAAACGTATTCATTTACACTACAGTCAATGGGAAATAATCGTTTCAAGTGCATTTTGATGATTCTACGTCGTTTAAAACATGATTAAATTGGTATTTAATTATGAAGTGCATTAAAAAACATGCTGGTATGGTTTGCATTTTTTATACAAACGTTTAAACTTCTATGAACAAATGCGCTATCTTAAACTAATTAACACAAACATTGTACAGATCCCATACAGTAATCTGCTGCAGCCCCAGATATTTTAGAGCAATTTATTTTAGAATTGTATGTCAAATAATATTGTTTTATTTTTTTTTAGTTGTTGCTTCCCTATTTAACCTTGTGACTGAACTCCCTCTAAAAAATAAGAGATCGAACTTGTTCGTTAAATTCCCGAAGTCCCAGAAGAATTCATCAACTATTTATCTAGATATATAACAGAATGGCTAAAGTCAGAAGTGCCCGATGACTTTTGGCCTAGTAGGGTATATTTGTATTTGAAATGAGAACTGCATAGCTGTGTTTTGGTAGAAAACGTCCAGTGCTTATTTTGGGCTTTGAATTATATTTCAGGAACAGTAATTTTATTTAAGGAATAAATTAAGGATAGACATTGATAAAAATACATGTGATTTTCAAAGAACTGTGATTATTAAATATTCGTGATTGTTGGTGATTTTTGCGGAATATATTAAAGTCAGATCTTGTGTATTTTTTTCTGTTACACGTATGACTGCTGTTAAATGCTTCATAATATAGAGAAAATATTGCGATTTTAGAAATTAGCCTTTTTCTACTAAGGTAAGATATATTATTAAAACTGATTTTTTTCTTGATTTTGGATTTAAAAAAAATAAATGGCATTTTTTAATTTTTTCCAAAATGCGTGTTAGTGTATTTTTAATTATATATATCCAATATTTTAAGTACGTAAAGTTATAGATTTATTTGATGTTATTCATATATATAGAACTATTTGATTTATTATGTACAATTAAATGTATAAAATGATATTCACAAAAAAATGGTTTGTTTTATTATGTATAAAAATTAAAAGAAAGTATACTTTTGTAATAAAAATGGATTTTTAAAATCAAACGTAAAATTGGTGATTCGTTTAAGTATTTTCGTATTTTTTTTTTACGTACTAATAGTAAATTTTGTTTTCTTATAAATATGAAAGAATTATTTAAACACAAATTTATTTTTTAAATGAAACCTGTCATAGTGATTTCTACATGTTAAGAACGATTCCTAGGATATAACAAATACAATTTTCACAGAGTGTCCCAAAGGTTCTGTTTGAAGTCATTTAAAACACAAGATGACAGAGAAAAAGTTGTTAAATATTTCATTCACCAAATGTTGCTTTCAAAAGCAGCATTTAAAATCTATTTTTGTTAGTACTTCCCCGCGATTATTTGTCTCTTGGCTAATTTAACTAAAATTAAATGACTGCAAGTAATATAACAATAAAAAGTCCTTCCGGTCTGTACCGGGAGGAAAAGGTAGCTTTCCTATATCTTCGTTTTAAAATTTTAGCTAATATTACTCGAAAATAGCAAGCACCGTTTGCAAAGAAACCGTTTACAAATGTTCGTTAATACTGAATTTGAATAAGAAATTCACCAATTTATTGAGTTATAGCCAAGTTGGCTTCATTTATGAAGACTAATTTTGGTCGCTAAATTTGGCGATATTTCGCCAAATGTCTCAAAGTTTGACGAGAATTTGTCGCTAACGGATATGAATATATAGTTTTATGTGTATGATTGGGAAAATGATTACAACAATGAAAGAAAATAATTTGCGAGAAATCGTGCTCACTAAAACTCATAAATTAATTATTGTTTTTTTGCAATGTGCTGTCTTGTAATGTGTTCAAAATGTTAGCTCCCCCTAGAATTTCAAACTGCTCTATCTCAGCCATTTTTAAAGATAGAGGTAAAACAAAAAATGCTCCGGAATCCTTGTACCAAAGCCTAAATTTAAATTTTTTAACTTTTTTGTACATTTATTTTAGTTTTAAATCTTTAAGTGACCACCATCTTGAAACAAGATAGCGGACCAAGCTGGCCAACGAACTCGGTCGAGACATTGGTGAGCTTAATACACACAATTAGTTTCATCCAAATTGATTTATAAATACGAGTGTTATCGTATGACATAGGTCATATACATATATATATATATCTATATATATATATATATATATATAGATATATATATCAACATTTGAACGGAGGGTGGTTTTGGGGTCTGGGGGTCATGATCGGTGAAAATATACCAAAGTTTTCCGGAATTGCTTTCCGCCGAATGGCTGCAAAGGTAGCTTTATACTTTTTTGTATTGAAAGCTACCTAAAATAAATAAAAATGTTGCAGAGATTAAGTATGCTAGTACTAAAACAATATTAGCGAAAATGTTTGTATTTTATTAGAGTTGGTTTTGAGTTACTTAAAACAAATAAACCCATGAAAAGCATTCGCACTTCGTGTTATAATCCTGCAACTACAGGGCTATTCCAGAGCTGGTTCATTGGTAAAAAAATGGGTCGATCTACTAAAAAAAATTTAGTATTTCTCCTTGATCCTTGCAATTACTAAAAAACTTTTTGTATTCTTACTCAGTTACAAGAAAATCTATAACATTTTCTAGAAAACAGCAAGCAACAATGTCGGTTTATAATAGCGGTTGCTAAAAAATTCTGTGGAATACAAATTCACTAATAATATTTTTTTGATCTGAGGAATTTTTTTACAGTGGTTAAAACAGCCTCGTGAAAAATGGGCGCATAAAGTATCCAAACAATTTTGGGTGTCATACACTTCATTAATTAGTGTATATCATATCGTAGGATTGAAAGTGTCAAAAGGTATAGCGCCAAGAAATGCAGCAATAAAAACTATAGCTATAGTATAGGACAATTTCTAATTGCAATTATCTGCGATGTAAATATAATTTAATCGTATGTAATTAATTGCAGTTACAATTACATGCCGTACAAAAATTTTTCAGCACTGTAGCCTGAACCGCCCTTCTCCTATTATTTGACGAAATTTCTGTGTTTGAATGAGTATCACTATAATCAATTATATACAACTAAATTGTAAATACGTTGCAGATAATTGAGATTACATATTTGCCCAACTCTGCATTAGGTACACAAGAGGCCCATTATGTCCTATATCCCAAGTACTATAAAAAAGTGGTCAAATAGCTCACTAAAATGAAAGTTTCTTTTAAATTAGGCTATTTTTCACCTTTTCCCTTTCCATGACCCAGGTTTCCGTGTCATCCGTTCTATAATGTTTTAATATGATAACATATTTCATTGAATTTAAAAATCGATGTTGTGTTACTGCGAAGTATACGGTGACTATATTGATAAAAACTGTTTAACCCTTAATTGCATAGTGATGTAAATTTCCATCACTGTTTATTTAACTTTTAATAAATAAATCAACTTCTTCGCCACCACTATATTTATATAGAAATATTAATGGAGTAAATTTCCCGTGAACTATATTGCTGAAACAAGGTTAAAAATCTATCTTAAAATTTCTGGTGTCTAATATTTAATATATGTATAAAAAACACAATTGTAAAAGAAAAACTCATGCAAAGAAGGGTTAAGATGCATTTTAAATTAGTCATTGTATACGACATACAACAGCAAAAGTTCAATAATGTTTCATACCTGCATTGCATTACTTTATTTTACATTTAGCAACTTTTAGAAAATAGCCATCTAATTTCTATTCTAAATCTCCCACTCTCTTACGCAAATACATATTTTACGTGCAATCGATAAAAATTCTAAATCGAGGATTTTGAATTATTTTATATGAATTTAAATATATAAATTATTGTCAGATTTTCTTCATCTCATAACTTTTGATTTAAGAACATGACGGAAAATATTATTACATATTCGCAAAGTGAAATTAAAATTGTTTTCGTACACCCAGAAAAAAGTTTTGTTGAATCAACAAAAATTTGGTTGACCGAACAAAACTTTTTGTTTAAATATAGGTGAATAGAAATTTTGTTTGAATCAACAATTTTTTTTTTTTTTTTTTTTTTGCAATTCCAAAAAAAAAAAAAAATAATAATAAAATTGTATCGCCAGCAAAAATTGTTTTGTTAATTCAAATAAAATGGTTCAATTTTACTTGAATTTTGCTAAAACAACCAAAATGTACTCAACAAAACATGATTTGTAGTTTTAATCAATTCATTTTTCTGGGTGTAATAACACGAAAAAGTTACACTTTCTTAAACGATTATAACTAAATAATAATAAGTATTAAAATTTTATCAAATTTATCAAACATATATTAATGAATTATATAATGTCTATCTAAATTTGTGCTCAAAACTCCTTAAGAATTTTTTAATAAATTTGATAAAATTTTAATATTAATTATTATTTGATTATAATCGTTATATGATTAATAATGTTTTAAGTTGAAACGTAAAGCTTATGTAACTTTGTTTGTATTAGTAAAAAATCTTTGTGAGATGTACTTTCTAATATTTAATAATATTTTTCGTCATATTTGAAAAAAAAAAACAGTTATGGGGTAAGGAAACGCCGACAATAGTTTATGATGACCCTATATAGAATTCTGAGAATGTATTTATATATAAGAGAAAAGTCAAAACGGTAACGATGCCATAATACGTTACACTAAAAGCGTTCTTTGAAGAAAATACAGTATTTTGTTAAGAATTTGCTATTCTTCACAGAATTTATGTAGAAGTAACTCGAATCTTTGTTATACAAGAAAAACTGTAAAAACGTTTCAGAATCAACCTTTTTAGACTATGCTTATCAGTCGGCAAAAATCGCCCCAAGATCTTTATTTCATGGCAAACACTACTTAAAAAGGGCATGTTAATGGAACATTAAACATTTCAAATGCTCACAGAGTGTCCCAAAGGTTCTGTTTGAAGTCATTTAAAACACAAGATGACAGAGAAAAAGTAGTTAAAGATTTCATTCACCAAATGTTGCTTTCAAAAGCAGAATTTAGAATTTATTTTTATTAGTACTTTCTCGCGATTATTTGTCTCTTGGGTAATTTAATTAAAATTAAATGACTGCAAGTAATATAACAATAAAAATAAATAAACATGTTGCAAAGATTAAGTATGCTAGTACTAAAACAATAATAGCCAAAATGTTTGTATTTTATTAGAGTTGGTTTTGAGTTACGTAAAACAAATAAACCTATGGAAAGTATTCTCACTTCGTGTTATAATCCTGCAACTAAAGGGCTATTCCAGAGCTGGTGAATTGGTAAAAGAAATGGGTCGATCTACTAAAAAAAATTTAGTTAACCGTAATTTTAGTACAATTAAAAAAAAACTTTAATACACAATTTATGTTATCCGTCTATTTATAAAAGTATATTTTCCTTTTTATTCAAAACACTTTGTTCAATCACATTTACAACACTGTCGAATTTAAATATTTTTAAAGTTATTATTTTCAAAACCATTTACATAGAAGAAGCCTTTCTCTTCTTAAAAAATGTTATATGAAAAATGTAAACTACAAAAAATTTCCATTCACAGAAAGAATTTTAATATGTTTATGTCCATTGTTTTTATAAGAAATGTGATATTTCCTTAGTTGTATTTTTGTTAATCAATCTAATTATTCTGGTAAATATTTTTCAAAAAATAGCTTGTAACTACCAATTTATTGAATCTGTTTTAATGAAAAACCTTCTATATTATTATATAAATTTTCTTATTTATTTTCACATATTAAGAGAGATAAATCGGTTTTAATGAAAAACCTATCTAAATTTCATATTATTACATAAATTTTCTAATATATATTCGGACATTAAGGAATGTAATTTTTAAATTACGGTAATTTCTTGATAAATAATTCGGGCCATAAAGGGTTAAAATTAGAGTTTTCTTTTAATTGAGTTTTATATTTTTAATACGTTTACAGAAGTAAGAAGTAGGGACATCGTAATAACAGTAAAATATCAGCAAACAACGTCATTTAGTTACATCACCATAAAAATCTAGGTTAATTTCACTTTTCAATTTAATTCATTTTAACAGTTTTGAAAAAGTAAGATACTTTAAAGTAAAGCGGTGAGAACGTGTATACTTTCAATCTTTCGTGTTACTTGATAACACGTTTAACTTAAAATTAGTCCATTTTATTTTTTATTTTTTATGCTGATTTAGCAATAAGGTGCGTAATCTCTCCTAGCATGGAAACTAATGGGAACAATGCGCCATCTCTCCTAAGTAGCAGATGCGCAAACTCTCCCATTTCGGGAGGAGAGAGTGCATTGACTTTTATTTAAATATGGCCGCTACTAAAACGAATGGTTGGTGTTCACACTGTTAGTCTAGATTAGCAGCTTATGAGAAATCGTTTAAGTTAAAAATATTTTGTACTACTGACATTGTATAGAAATTCTGACGAATATCTATGAAAATTCAAGCACTACCTTTGGGAAAACAAAATAAAATAGCAATGCTTTACCTTAGAAGCTCAAAACAATCAACGTGCACTTTCAAGTAGACACTCCACTACTGTTGATGTACAACTACCTGCAGTCGCTGCGCGCTCACTCTACTCCCTCCTTCCAAACCTCTATGTACGCAATCTCTTCGACCGCGCCATCTCTCCTGGCTTTACCTTATTACTATATAGCTTCTCTTATTTATCTTCACACATTAAGAAAGATAAACCAGTTTTAATGAACAACTTATATAAATTACATATTATTATATAAATTTTATTATTTCATATTATTATATAAAATTATAGAAATTAAGATATTTTTTGATGTACATTAATTTCTTGATGCATAATTTGGGATATAAAGAGTTAAAATGAGATTTTTTTTTTTTTTTTTTTTTTTTTTTGAGTTTATAATAAGTTTAAAGAAGTGCGAAATATGAAATACCGAGATTGTGATAAAAGTAAAATATCAGCAAACCCTGTCATTTACTTACATCACCATAAACAGCTTGGTTAATTTCACTTTTCAATTTAATTCATTTTAACAGTTTTGAAAAGGTAAGATACTTTAAAGTAAAGCGGTGAGAACTTGTATATTTTCAATCGTTCGTTGCTTTTTCTGTATCAAGCATTTTTAACTGAATCTTTCCAAATTTCATCAAAGGATTCTCTTAAGGAGCTGATCAAAGTAAAGACTCTTTTTTTTTTCTTTAAAGGGAAATTCGACGTTTCAAGAAGCAATTGTAAATGTTTTCTTGAAAGTAACACAAGCAGATTTATAGTGATAAAACTTTTAGTCATATTTAATACTTTTATAGTAAGAACATAATGAATCAAACGAAACTTGTCAAACGAATTCGATAAATTTGAGTAAATCTTTAATTAAACATCTATTAAAGCACAAACTTGAAATTTGCACGATAAATCTTTAAACCAGTTTACGATATTCAAATATTTTTGAAATAAGTTTAAGGAAAACCATTAAGGGAAACACAGAATCATTATCATTTTATTTCTTTGCATTTCATTATTTTCGCATCTATATCCATTTTTAAAATTCCAATTATATTCATGAAACTTAATTACATTTCAAATATTTCAAAAGAGAATTCAAATTATATCTATCTATATTTATAAATTGTTTTCTTTAATAAATTTTCTGAATCGAATTTAGAATATAAATATTTTTACACTGTAAAAGAGTATTATTTAGAAAACATTACTAATTACAGAATGTACAATTTAATAAATATATTTACAATGAATCATTTCCGCCTTAGAAGCAGTTACACTTCTTTTTAAGAAAGCTAATGATATCTCTGCGAGTAATTGCTAGCATTACAATTTATTTTTTTAAATTTCAGACATGCTTTTAAATATATTTACATTTTTCATATTCAGTGCATACTCATTTTAGATTTCAATGAGTAAACGGCATTATCTCCTAATTTAAAAAATATGTAATTAAATAATACATTTATTTATATCTTTCAAAATAATAATACTTGAAGAAATACACATTTGAAGAAATTTTAATATTCATTTATGGTAATTAAGCATTTATTACAGATACATGTTCCAACATTATTCTTTTTCGTTGTCAGATAATTAATACTACGGACAAAATGTTTGTTTGTTATTTCGCTATATTATAAAATATTTCTGTGAACATCAATTTATTTTGAAAAATTGAAATATTTTAGGTTTGAAGGATGCATTATAAGTATAAATATATTTTGGTTTGTTGAGAATAAAATAAAAGCATTTTCATTCCAGGTTCTCATTTAGCTAGGAAAAAAAAATGCACTTTTTTCTATTTATAAATTTATTATTTTTATATTATCTTATTAATTATTTTTTTTCATTTAGTGTATTTAAAAATTTTTAAGGAAATTCTTTGAAGAATCTACAACGAAATTTCGTTTCAAAATAAGCCTTGAAATGTAAATAAAACATTTTTATGTTTAACTTCATTCTCAGGAAAATCATAAATTTAATAAAAAGTAACTGGGTTTTTTTGTATCTTCACATTATTATTCTAGCAAAAAGTGAAAATTCTTCTTCTTATACAGGGCATTTAAAATATCTATAACACTTAAAACTCCTATAAATGAATAACTCTAGTAAATATAATTCAAATGGCCTTTAAAAAAAAAAAAAATTACATGCTTTCTTAATGTTTTTTATGTCTTATGGCACTTTATAGAAAATAGTAGGCTATAACAATGGAAGAAGATTATGGAAGATAAATTTATTTAAATGGGAGTTACAAAAATTAGCCAGTAATCGTCAATGTTGCTTCATATTTGGCAAATTATTTTTTCTCGCCAAATTTAGCGATATTTCGCCAAATTGGCGAAAAATTGACGCTATAGTGGAAACCCTCTCATTAGTACTTTTCAAGAAATACTCATTCTATTCATATTTTTTTATCAATAAATACTCATTCATATATTATATTTCATATATAAATGCTGACGAAATTATGCGAGCAACAATGTGATTAAAATGAATGAATGTTGCAACAATTGAGCTATTTTTTTTCAATTAATATTAAACAAACGCAACATTATTTCTATGGAGAAAATAGAAGTTTTGGGCCGATCCCCCCCCCCCCCCTTAGGGATCGAATTAAAAAAAATCATTATCCAATTCATGTATTGCCCATATAGATTCGAAATTTCAAAGATGATGAAAAATTAGTGACAAGATTTGACTGCCACCTGCATACATAATTGTAAAGTAAAAGAAAGAATGTTTGAAATGTAGAATATGTGATATACTTAAGAGGCAGCTCATAAATTTTGTGATCAGCTATTTTAAAAGAATTCAATATTTAGGCATCAGTTGGAGTTAGCTTAAGATAATTTATGAACAATTTAGATGTTAAAATGAGACAAAATTTGATTTTCGAGGTTATCTCTTTATGTTATTTCTTAAAAATCGTGTAAGGTTTAATAAACGTCTAAACAATTCACAGAACATCACAAATATTAATTTTTACTACGCAAAGAAAATGAATAAGTCAATCATATTCACATAATTACCTTGCATTTTTGAGAATAATTTAAAATATTTTTATAATTAGCAAAACTTTATCCTTTATATAACTTTTTAATGTCATCATCAGAAATGTACTTCAGAGAATTTTCTCTTATTTAAAAGTTTGTAATTAATAAAAAGTTTAATAAAACTTTTCTAAAATTTAAAATTTTACGAAATACATTGTAAAAATTCTCACTCAAAAGCACAATATCTTAAATACAAAATTCCTATTCATATTTAGCCAGGATAACTTATTTTATAAAAAATAAATAAATGAACAACGTAAAAAAGCAGAGATAAAAATGTATAGATTGGCAAACAGCTGTTTTGGAGCCCCTAAAGCTCCATCATGAGTGCCAAATTTAAAAGATTTAAAACCGATTTAAAAGCTCAAGCCGCGTCTCCCCCACGCGCCCAAGTTGAGTTTTTCAAAAACAACAGCAGAGACAAGAAACACATGTCACGCAGGAGACCAATAGAAGCGCCCAGCGAGACTGGATGAGTTTAAGTACGAAGGAGAAAAAGAGGAGGGAAACGAAGAGAATGAATTAAATGAAAGGTTGTTCATTTATTTTTTAATATAACGGCACAAAGTTAAATCCACCTATTTTAAATAAAAATATCCTTAATTTATCCTCGTAAGAAAAAAAAACTGATAAAAGAATGTCATGTTTTAAACTCAAATATTACAAAGAGAATAAAAAGAAAAAAAATCATGCATCCGCCATAGATTATGAAACACTTTCCAACACTAACAGAATGTTATTAAGAAATTTAATTTTTTCAAACGATGAAATGAGATACCTACAGAAGCAATTAAAAAATAATTAACTCAGTACAAAATACATTTTCAGCAATTGCTGCCCATATTCGAAGTCTTTCGTGCAGCCCTGTGTATAATCTTCGGAATTTGTAAACAACACTTAATACACTAAAAATAACATAAAATTGCATTTCACAGCGGAAAGAGCAATTTTAGCAATTAACGATAAATAGTCAGTCCTTTAACCGAATTCTCTCGTGCGTCTTGGTACATGAACGATATATCCTACGCACTCTATAATCTATATCTAAATATCCATTAATCTATCCATAATATATATGTTCATAATCTAATATACGTTGTATTCCACATTAGTGATCCTTTTAAATTTAATTATATTTCAAGTATCATAATATGTTCAAAATGCACCGTAAACGATTTCCCCCCATAAATAATAATGTAAAGGAATTATTTTGTACGTAATTGAACTTTAAATGCTTTAATTCTATACTCCAGTAAAGACATGCTGTAGTACAGCTCAGTAATACATATTAATTTCATTATGTTTGAAATATCTTAACATCAATAAAATGCGCCCCGCAAACGATTTTTCTCCATAGACCATAATGTAATGGAATTCTTTTGAGTGTCCCTGTAAATGAACTATTAATGCTACATTCTTCATTTTCAATATCGAACATTCTATAGTAAAATTTATAATGTATGAAAATTTCATGACAATCCGAGTATATTTATGAGAGTTAGACCACAGACAGACGGACAGACAGACAGACAAACCGAACTCATAAACACTTTTAAAGTATGTTGGAAAATGTTAAAAAGAATAGGAAATGAAAAAACTTTTTAGCTGTAATTTTTTCTCTTCAACTAAACGTGTGACAATTTAGCTTAACATAAAACATGTGACAGCCGTTGCATAACATCAAATACTTTGGATGAGGAAATTGATAGATATGAGAAAAAAGGGCAATGCGTGGTATAAGATGTTGACTACAGATGAGATGAAGAATTTGTGTTATGCGAAAGTTATAATGCTTGAAATGTACGTTTTTATATAATAATATAAAATGAAAAAATAAAAAAATCACAGACTTTGCACATTCTATACAATATTTTTTTTTAAATGTAACATTAACAGCATTCTTAGTAACCAAATTTAAATTTTACAAAACTAGTAATACATATCTGCATAGAATATGTAAGTCTACTTAAATTGCTTACACTATTTAAGTAATTTGTTTGTAAAGTGTTAATATATGAAACAAAGCTATTTTGTTAAAAGTTTGTTTTAAAGTAATTATTTCTAAAAACTTCTGTCTATTTCAAAGTCACAAGAAATTTTACTCAAGTTTTACAAATTATTTCACACCAGAATTTTTTGAAACTAATTAAGATCTTTATTTAATTTATTTCTGTGCGAAGAACACTTTACTTATTTTCTGAAGATATTTCTGGTTCTAATCGAAATAATTTCAGCTGGTACCGGTCACATAACCGTTTGTCGGTAAATTTGGTTTTAATATTTTTTTAAACGTTGGATACAGTGAAGTAAACATAAAAAATTTTTCACTCCATGTTGGACTATTTTATTTAATGTATGTATGTCTGTACAATAATTGTATGTCTTTAAATGTTGAATGCAGGCGTTATTTATGTGTGTTTCAATATATACATATTCGTAGATCGGTAGAATAGTAAAAATCTATTCACCGTTGTCTGGTCATCCAAGGCTGTCTGTTAGATGGCTGGTGACTTTTTCTGCAGCATGGTTTATTAGTGAGAAATTGCAGACTCAGGAATCGGCCGGAGTGGCTCAGTGGTTAGAGCAACAGCCTAGAACGCTGTGGAACCAGGATCGATTGCTGGCTCTGGCTAATTTTTCACTCCATGATGGATTATTGTATTTAATGTATGTATGTCTATATAATAATTGTATATCTTTAGATTTCATAAACAGGGGTAAATTCGGAAGCTTGTTAGACTTCCCCCCTTGACACTAGTGACGCTATTATTGCTGCCATTACAGATTTTGCTGCAACTGTCCTACCTTGTATGTTTATCTATGCGCTGGACATGGGAGCCTTCGATAACATAGAATGACAGGGCATACTAATATAACTACGGGCGCTAGGCTGCCCGAGGAACCTGGCTGGTGTCGTCAATTGTTATTTAACATAAAGGAGTGTCCTCAATTACCGGGGTGCAGCCTACATTACGCTTAAGCTGTAGAAGTTGTTTGCCCCAAGGCTCTTGTCTTGGACCTCTTCTCTGGCTACTAATCGCGAACATCTTTCTTGTAGAGATGAAATGGCAGGGCATAATCGTATATGCATTTGCTGATCACTTCAGACTGGTTCTCTCGGGTCGCAGGCCTCTGGACCTAGAAATAGCGGAGACTCGGCCACTCACAGTATTCTACCAACTACTCGATACACACCACCTGCACCTATCATCTAGAATATAAGAAGTCCTAACATTCACTAAAAAAACGCAAGCTTGAGCGTGAACCAACAATTCGGATAAATGCAACTCGCTTGAACCATGTAACACATATGAAAATCTTAGGCGTTACTATATCAAAACTGGACAGCACAGCTAAACTAATTAAAACTCAAATTAGTCAAACACCACGACAATGCATCAAAGCTTAGAGGGAAATATTGGGGGTTCAATAATAACATGCTTAATATATGGTACAATACAATTATAGAAAAGATTATTCTTTACGGAGCTGGAATTTGGGCGGTAAACTAACAAACAAAATAACATCAATTCAATGAAAAATCGTCCTACAATTCTCAAGGGGGTATAAAACCTTCCCAACAGACGCACTAAATGTTATTACAGGCATACGAACCATCACCTTAACATTAGAATATGAATACAACAAGAGCAGAATCCATCTGTCACATACCCAAACAATAGAGCAGCATTTTCCATTCAAAAGCATTGAACGGACAGTACATAATTGGCGGATACATTCAGCAGAAGAAACATCGCACCTCCAAGTACATACAGATCGTAACATATTCACACCATCTACAGTGCCAACAATTTTTACTGATGGATCTGTAACAGCAACCGTCGTGGCATCGGCATACTGTGTTAACCTCGATTATTCACCAGTGGGCCTGCAGACTGGATGACAACAACACGGTATAGCAAGCCCTGTTATATGCCATCTTCTATGCATTCGAATGGATCCACACAAAAAGGCACAACCTTGCTCTGGAAATATAGCGTCTAATCTCCAGGCACTTAATTCCCACAGAACGAAACACCCACTAATACTTGATATCAAGAAAAGTCTACTAACTCTTCTAAGCCGCACTCGAATTGGTTATGTATCCGCTCACAAGGGCATATTTGACAACGAGTTGGCGGATACGCTTGTAAAAGAAGCCAAAAAAACTAATATTGATCACCACCTTCCACTCCCTCCAAGCTACATCAAACGATCATTAAAGAAAAATATTCTAAAAGACTGGTAAGTACATTGGACTATTTCAATGAAAAGCCGACACATTCATACACAAAACATACCTATACATACTCCCAAAGTCTCCTACACAAAATTTTACCTCACCCCTCACACTACAGCTTTTCTTACTGGTCATGTACCCTTCCGCCAGTACCTACACAAATTCAAATGTGCATCTTAAGACAGATGCGAGTGCGGTGAACAAGGCACAGAGTCACATCCGTATTTTCATTGCACACTGACAAGCCAATGGCATTTCATGTACACCCAAAACCCTCCCAAAAAATGGCTCACAAATATCCTCAAACACCAACATCTTAAGAGGAAACTAAATAACATGTATAACCATCTAACTTACCTGTTAATTTACCTTAGGGTGTCTCGCTGTCGGCTCTGTCGCGCGTAGAGCTCTGGCAGAGAATCCCACACCTGCCGTGACGGCCATTCTCCGGCGCACCCAAAAGCTTCCACAGCACACTGATGCCTTTCGTTGCCCAATGTCAGGAGGGAAAATCCCCTTTACGGCAGTGATGGACCACTAATGTAATGCCTCGATCAGTCCCTGTCACTTGCTTGCGATTTGAGAATTTGTGGCAGTGCTGGCCGTAGGCCGATTTTCTTTCATACTTGCATTTATGAATTTACCGTACATTGTCGCGTTTTCTGGCGGCTTCTTCTACGGCTGAACACTGTTTTTTAAGACCTTAATAAATGGACCGGGAAGGATACTATGCTCTACAGACTTAGTTTTTTTGCCTGAGCAGCCCCTCTTAGGCAATCAAATCAAATATTTATCTGCCATAGAACTGTTTTTAAACTTTAAATATATATATATATATATATATATATATATATATATATTCTAAAGCGTCAATGTTTCGTATATATTTAGTCTTACTTCAGATATAAAATTGGTAAAGATGTGAAAGGTAGTCAAAGGTTATCTTGTATTTTATGTTCAAGATACATGGCGTTTTATTTATGCGCTATACCAATTGCATAAGTGCATGCATGATGCATCTATATTTATATAAAATTAAATTAAATTAAAAAAGATAAAATCGAGAATTCTGTTCGGTTTAAACGATGTTTTAAGAAAATAGTTTATAAAAATTATTAACATTTATCCATACCAAAAAAATATTTTTTCTACATAAGAAAAATAAGTACTTGCGTAGATTATGTAAATTCCTGAAAATTACCCACATTGAATAAAAAATTTGTAAGCAATTTTTTAATATGGTAAAAACTAGGTTTAAAGAATTTTTAACTATAAAAAATAATTACAAGAATACTTCTATCTAGAAAACCTTTCATTATGTACTATGTATTATAATACTATTTTTTAATAAATTTATTATTAAACTTTGAATTCAGTGAAATTAACAGCAACAAGTTCTAATTCAAACAAGTAAACATTTTAAAAAACATATTTATATCTAGTCAGTTTTTATCTTATATATATATATATATATATATATATAGTGCAAGGATCAAAAAGTGATCAAATATTGTCAATATTTTCCAAACTATCTTTGCCAGGGAAAATGATGAGGAAGAAAAGGCTTATTTTTTGATATCATAACTTCTTCTACCCGACTAAATGTACCGCAAACTTTATTTTGTGTAAAGCAGTAGATGTATGACCCTCAAATGTTATATTCAGAAAAATGGATAAAGAGAGGGTAATGTGTTGCTTAAAAGATATTTTATGCTCATGACACATAAAATGACGAATTTGAATTATATGTGAAATTTATAAAGCCTGAAATATCTCTTTTTTGAAAAAAATTATAAATTGAAGAAATAACGAAAATACACACTTTGCAAACTGTGAAGAATTTTATTCAATAAAAATATTCACAACCTTGCATAAAAATCATAAAAAAATGCCATTTTTATTACATAAGACAAGAAAATATCTGTATAAATATGAAAGTGCATGCACAATACTCACATTACTTTAAAAAAATTATATAAAACGTCAAAAAAACATTTTTCTAATTATTATTATTAAAACATTTGTTTAAAAAAATCTCTCATTAATTAATATTCCTTTTAAAAGCTGTTTTTAAACTTTGAATTCAATGACTAAAACTGCAAAATTTTCTAATTGAAACCCATAATGTAAAACAAAAATTATATTTATCTACATAATTCTGTCGTTAATAGTGTATAGCTTTTTTCTAATTTTTAAGCTTTACCAACATTAATTATCGATGACGCAATTTTATTTAATAATTTATAATTAATATTGCTACAAACCGTTATGTGAACTTTTTTTAATGTATATTACGCATAATTCCTTAATTATTTTAAAGTTTTTTTTTTCTTTTTTAAAATTCACGTGTAAATATTTTTTTCAATTGAAAATGGTTTGTAAATTTTATTATTTGGATTTTTTAAAATCTGGCAGACCAAAACAATGTTATTTCAGACTATGAATTAAATCTCTTTTCAGATAATGAAGTTATGAAAAAAATTACACAATTTTATAAAATGTTTGCACACTGCACTTCACAATTCATTCAAGTATCTGCAATGAGAAAATTGGCAGTTTCAAATTTGATTAAATCGATATTTTCATTTTTTTTTAAACTTTTTGTTTCAAATAACCCAATGCTTTCAATTCTGAAATACCAGAATTACTCAGAATATTGATACATGGAAATACTAAAAACTGAACACATAGAGGTTAGTTAATACTCATTTTTGAAATATGGACTTACTCAAATATGATGTTTTGAGCAAATGAGCAAATGATGTTTTATTCTTGAGTGTGTGCATGTTTTCAGAAATGAGTATATACATGTTTCATACTTGAGTCATTTTGATTCGGAGCCATCTTCACTATGAGACATACTCAGATTTGAGTATTTTTTGCTCAGTTTTGAAAATGTCGTTTTTAGAGTGTGCCTGCAAAAAAATGTTACATTGCTGGGAGTAGGTTTTTATACTCTACAACTTTTTTCAAGTATTTTGAGCGATTTAAAAAATGAATAGCATATAAAATAATGCTTCGGATTAAAACCTACCTGCTTCAGCGTGTTTATCATATATTTAAATATACAACTACTATTTTTCATTGAGACATAAATGAACAACGTGAAAATAACACACATATATGTGTAGAAAAATGCAGACAGCTGTTTCGGACCTTCTACAGCTCCATCATCAGTACAAAGATTAAAATTACCACAAGTAAGTTTTTAAAACATGGAAGTATGCAAGCGTCGCAGTGGTAGGCTTAAAGCGAAAAAGGCTTAACTAAAGGCTACGCAAAGGGCGCGAGCTTTGACGCTTGCTTACTTAAATGTTTTAAACACTTATACCTCTTGTGATGGCTTAGTGACCAGTTGATTCTCTCTGATGGTATTAAAATAATTCCAGAATAATGTAAATATTTCTTGGTCGCCACCTATTGAAAGTAGATTATCCTGGAGAAAGAAATTCTTAGTTCATTTCAAGTAAGAATGAAAAGCGTTCATGCCTTTAATAGCCTTGCTGAATGTGTGTGAGCTTTAACTGTAACAAAATCATCAGAAGGAGTTTAAAATGTGTCAGGCAGTTATTTGTATGAATAGCAAGACCAAAGAAATGAATTTCGATGTACTCTGAGAGAAGAATTGGAATTGGGACGATGAAAACGGGTGCATCAATCAAAGAAGATTAAGAGATTATGCAGTGAGGAACAGAAGGAATTTTTTCGCCAGTGTGGACAGTCTGGTTTTTGAGACCTAGAAGAGGGAGTGGTCTTATGGGGTTCCTGAGATTATACAAAAATGTCTTGTAAATATCATCTAAATTTCCACCAACACGTCATCTTTACAATTCTTGTTTTGAAATAAAGCTTTTTCGTTTAATACGATATGAAATATGATACGTTTAATCATATATAAGCGACCACGATACCACACTCTGATAATATTAACCTTTGCATTGCTGATGGAGCTGCAGAAGCTAAAAAGCAGTTGTCTGCAATTTGTACACAAATATTTACAATTGTGCTAGTTTCACGTTGTCTATTTATTTCTTAATATGACTACACAAAGTGTTATATGCATTAATTTTCATATTATTGGCTGATAAGGTGAAAAGATCACAATAGATTCAATTAACACAGAGGGTTGTAGCAACATTAGTTACTTTTTTAATAGAGAAAAACTGTATCATTTTCTAATGTGTAACATATTTTGCTCGATGAAAAGTTTCGAGTTTTCCATTTAATGAACCTTAATCGAGAATATTATAAAAATGCGATATGTAGAAAATAATTATCTTCCAAAATTTTAATTACAACGATATTTGTTCATTTTATACTCACTGACGACAATAATTTGGAAAATTTAATTTCGAAGAAAATATTTATCGTGATAATTGTTCATTAAATGTTCGAAATATTGGTATGTTAGACATTCAAGAATACTTTTTCGAACAAAAAAATAATCTTAAGTTATATTTCATCCTCACTGTCGTAATAATGTTTTTACATAAATTATAATTTAAAATTTAATTTAATAGAATATATTTTTTTCTTTTTCGGAAAATTTATCAAAATCTATTCGTACGTTTTCCATATATCATATGCGGTGAAATGATCGAATTACTTTTTATGACAGTTTTCTAAATTAAGTTTCATATTAGAAAAATTTTTTAACTTTGTAATTAATTAAAAAATCATTTTTTGTTCATATGAATACATTCATTAGGACATAATATAAAAATTTTGATGTTTTTTTATTTTATCGTTATATCTTTCAAGAGCGTGAATAGTTAATTTGAAATCAAAGTAATTCTGAAATTCCTTGTTTTGGAATGCTGCAACATAAAATAATTTTATTCGTATAAAATAATTATTCTAATTATAACAGAAAGCAGACAAATCTGTGTCAAAGTTTTTTTAAAGAAGATTTTTGTAGTTTCACAAATCTTTCGTGATTAAAAAAAAGTTTGAGACAAATGCAAGACATAATTAAGAAACAATCGTGCTCAACAAAAAAGGATAGGAATTGAATAACTTGAAAAAATTATTATTTATTATTAACTTTGATATTCGCTTTTGAAAGGAAAAGTTTGTCATTCATAAAATTCATTCAGGATCTGGTAATTAAAAAATAAGTTATTAGTGCTAGAGTTGTTCATAAGGAACTTGCATCGAAAAGATTCTTTCATACCCATTGAAAATTTTGATGATTAAAGGAGGATTGTGTATACATACAATTTATCAAAAATTAACTTTATTTTTTCTCATTCTTTTTGTTAATGTTCAATCGAACGTATTCATAGAATAATATATGATACAATAAAAATTTTGCACTATTTTTATAAATAAGTATCATTTTTATAAAGTATAACAAATAAGTATATTTTTATAAATAAGTATATTTTTCTAAAATCCGCAAAATATGAATTGTACATTAAACCCCCTTCTCTCTCAAATTACTTAATCTTTACACTGTTAAAAATTTGCAGCAAACTGTGTAGTCATTTGACCGTTTTGATAGAAAATGGTTACATAACCGTAAGTTTACCGTATTCTGACCATAATATGGGTAATAAAATGGTCAGAATGGAATTAAATTACGGTTATGTTACCGTTTGCTATAAAAACGGTGACTGGACAGTGTTCTGCATATTTTTAACAGTGTAGGCTATAATAATGCAAAAAAATAAATAAAAATAAAACGTCGATATTTATAGCTTTTTTTATTTATTATGCAGCATTATTTTAAAATAAGATTAAACGCTGTGGTATTTCGAAAATTACGCACTTGTTTTTGCAACTGAAGCCAATGGTTTTCTTTAAGTTCAGCTTTAACCCTTTCCGGCACAAACAAATTCTTTTCGTAAAATGCGAAATTACTGACTGACACCGGAATTTACTAACGACCTTTTTAGAAAATAAGAGCTCCTTATTTTAAGCTTTAGAATCAAAATTTTATTAAAATATTCCTGGTGTCGAATGCAAGTTTGGAATTAAAATTAGGTGTGCCCGGAGTGGGACCACTGTGCTGGAAAGGGTTAAAAGCTTCTCATCAATTAAATATCATTTCTGGTTCTCTAGAGAAGTCCTTAGAGAATTTAAAAAAAAAAATTCTAATTAGCGAGTAACATGAGATGAGCTTGAGGCATATTTTATATGTAATTCTCAATACAAATATTCTTACACATGCATAAAACAAAAAGGTGAAAGTTAAATATATATACTAAGTTACAGGCTGAAACGAAATAATAATAAAAAAAAAACATTATGTAAAGGTGACAGGTGCATATACAGTAGGGGCATTGACAATAGATGATATTCAATGAAACAGTGATAGCTGCATATAAATTTCAATTGATTACCCAACCAATGTAGACCTGTCACTGGAAGGGGGTGTTTAGGTGATACGTTGGAAATTAATTAAAGTAAAACTGGAAATTATTTAAATTTCCTCAGTTTAGATATGTAAAGAATATCCTAAGATTTCCGCCTTCTTATAGGTGAGTTTTAGCTGCTTCACACTGTACTTAGAAACCATTTTACAGTTAAAAGAAAAATAAACACCACAAAGCTATCCAACAATGGATTACACAAAACTTTTATACTTCTAAAGTCCAGATTAAATGCGTACGCACACTTTAAAGTATAACCTAATTGTATGTTTGAGGGAACATCGTAAAATGAGACATCTTTATAACGCAAATTTGCTTAAAACGTAAAAATGTTTCACATAGATATAATAATAAACAATATAAAAATGTATAAATCACTATTTAACTACTTAAGTATTTCTAAATAATTTGGTTTAATAAAAGAAAAAAGCAATGAAACATGTTAAGATGAATCTCTTTAAAACGAAATCTTGCCTATAACGTTAAATAAATAATAATTAATATAAGTGAATGTTACATATATAAATTGCCAACGAATTAAATAAATGACTAATTTTAACATATTTTTAAATATTCCGTTTCCTTATAATTTTTCAATCATTTATTAAAATGTAAATAAAATAATTCTCTTTTACAATTTTTGCTGTTCTAAAATGTGTTCTCTTCATTTAGAGAGAACGATGCATATTTTTTCGCATTTGTTTCATGTTTGTCAATATTTATTATCCCGAGGGTTGACAGGTTGTTTTAAACAAATTTGTGAAAATTTTAATTCCAAGAAAGTCGCAGTAGCATTTCTTATTCCATATCAAATCTGTTGATATTCAAAATGCGAATGCTTAGTATATTTTTGTATTTAACCCTCCAAAATATTAAAGCAAAATTGATAAAATAACATCAACATTCTTAGGAAGAAAAGAAAGACATATCTAAGAATAAGATATTTTCCAGTATCGCAACCTTTTAGAGTGTAACCTTTAAAAGTTTATTTTGCGTAAATCACTTGATCTCTAACACTTTGGATGGAAAAGAAATTAGATACAGATGAGAAAAGGTGCAATGTGTGACTCAAAAGATATATCACATAAAATGGTCTATGGATTAAAATCGATACATTTGAATTACTTGCTACATTTATTAAACGTGAACTATCAATTTTTATATAGAAAATCATAATAAAATGAAGTAAAAACAGAAACATGTATTTTATATTTTCTAAGATTTTTCTAGAACACTTCTATTTTATATTTTCTAAGATTTTTCTAGAAAAATACTAAACCTCATAATTAAACAAAACCTTTTGAATGTAGATATTTCTGTGAGAAAACTGATTTTTTGAATTTATATATTTTTTCATTTTATTATTATTTTTAAATTACCTTTGTATGTTTATGCACGCATGGTTCTATAACATCGATTTTGTTTTCATAGATGTACGCACGGAGTTGTATTAACGAAATTGTTCTGTTTCTGTATATTCAATTTACGTTGAAACTCCATTATATCATCTTCCTGTTTGTTCTAATCTCTGATACTTCAAATATGCGCAGTCTAAAAGTTATCTACTTGTTTGAGTACTAATTTCTTACAGTGACATAAGAAACCTTTAATCCCATTGAGGTTCATCACTAAAAGTACTATTGAATATTCCTTGATGAAACTGAGACAATTGTTCAAGATAACGAGTAAATCTGTTATCACTATTGTAGTAAATCAATGTTGGTCATATTAGTTATATTAAGACACAATATTGCGGCAATATTACAGTCATTACAACTACATCCATTAAAACATTAAAACAGGTTAAATATTGATTTTAAATTCTAAATTTGTCTCTAAAACTGAAATACGAGGTTTGCATCGGAAATATTTGCAAAGAATTTTCAATACTGCAGAAATACTGAAAATGAAATGACGAAAAGTTTTTCGCCAAAATTGGTGCAGCATTGGCAAATTGTAAATACTGATGTATTTCATGCAAATAAAGCCCTTATTAGTTAAGACATTAGTTGTTTTTTAATTAATCTATTATTTAAAACACTCATAAAATGATTTTTGTAAGTATCTATAGTCGTTTTTATTGAAATTTTCATACGAATCAAATAAGTTAAAGTCAAACGGATATTAATAGTATTTAAAATAGACAAATGTAAATATAAAATTTTAAAGTTATCAAAGAGAAATGGAATGAATGAAATACAATGCATTGAAATGTAGTGTAGAATATTTCTTAAGCAAAATTATTTCAAATTGAAGACATTCAGTAAATACTGATGAAATAAACATCATTACCGTCTTGTATAGTTACCATCATCTAGCGTTAAACCACAGAACAGTAATTTTTGAATTTTACTAACTTGTATAAAATTCACGTGTTACCTTTACCATAAATATTGATAAAAATAAAATCCAAAACATATTTAAATGCCAATTTAAAATTTAATCAGATCATCAAATAATAGGCTATAAGTTATGATAGTTTCGAAAGTTCCCAGTATGATTACGTCTCATGTTAACAAATCCCCAAACAGTCATTGTTATTTCCCTACAGTTCTCCAAAAATCTCAGGTAAGAACAATCCAATCTACCACTTCCCTTGACTCATTTTTAATTAAAAGTGATGCTGCATGAACGCGTGATGCAGATTACGCTTTCACTACGAAGTCAATGCAACTAAAGAAGCAAGTAGATACAATCATGTAATAATGCATCTGATCTTCCCCCTGATCTTTAAAAATAAGCGTTAGTCCATAATAAATCAAACATGCGTTATAAAGGAGCATGATAAATATCAGAAAACCAACTTTAGAATTAAAATTATCTGCAATTGATATTATTTTGCAATAAATATCAGTCATTCGGTTATAATCAAGTTTGTGAGTAGTTTTTAACATATAACGGAAAGAATGGATTATCGATGAAATATCATTGCAAATAAAGGCATATAAAATGTCAAAAATACATGATGGCACAAAAAGAAATACGAAGCATAATGGTTGTATCAACGAATAACAGTACAAGATATATGCATTTCCATTAGAGTGTCCAAACATGTATGCTTTTAATGAATTGTTGTTATTAATTGATATGCTTATTTGTAAAATATTGATAATGATCATGTCTATTTTTAAACTTCCCCATAATATTATCCAGCATGGCACACAGCGCTTATGACCAATTTGACTTGAAATAAGTGAAATGTTTTATGATTTTCTTATACTCATGATAATTGGCCATCAAGTAGATACGCAGAGAAATATATGTCATGCATATAAGTGCAAATACTATGCCACTTTTTGAATTTTTTGAACCTGAATATAAAATAATAGAAATACATAAATGTAATTGAAAAATATGTATTATTGCGTTAAATAAAACATTTAAAATGTTCAGTAAAACGTGCAATCTATTTTTGTAATCAGCACTGTGCTTAGGATATTTAAACAATCCAATTACACAAAACAGACAAAAGATATATTTATAGATCTTTCTGATTTTTAAAGAATAAGAGAAGATGTTTATTTCCATATTTACTGTCTTTGTAACTATTTCAAGCTATGCTTTGAAAAACTTTATTTTTTTAATACATCTGCATATTATATTTCTCGTGAGGAAGCTGCTTCTGTATTTGAGTCTTAAAATGTGATTATGAAATCGCTTAAAAATCATGTAAATTTTTACTTCGATGCTTTCTTATTTCCTTGCTATGCGAATTTTATTGCATACTAGTTTGTATCAGGTTGAAACATAATGCGAACGTAAACAGTATTAAATCTTTACTCAGCAAATCCTCTATCGAAAATATTAAATGAAATCCCATTTTTATAATGAATCATAAAGATTTCTATATAATAGATTTTACAGTTTCAATTTGGCACAGACACTCCTTTAAATGCAAATTATTATAAAAATTAATGACTGTCTATCATTAAAGTATAATTAAGAACTAATTATAAACTAATGGGCGTTTTATAGTACAAAATGAAATTCATTATTTGAAAAACATATTGCGTAATCATTCTCAACATTTATTTTTTACTATTTTTATATAATTATATTTTTCATAATTAGGATAAACATAATACAAATATAATTTGTCATATATAAAGCAATAGAAAATTAAATAAGAAAAAATCATTCAATTTTATTTCAACTAAATTAACTAAGTCAAAATCAAATAGATTTTTTTGTCAATGGAAAGTGACTGCGTAAATTAAAAAAAATGTATTAAAATCTCAAAAATTCTCTGCATTATGCCGTCAAAGCATTAGTTTAATATAAAACTTTTAGAATTGATAATTTATGTTAAAATAAGAAGGATAACCATGATACATCTAATATTCATTTGTAGTTTTTCTGCAATTTTTACTTTCAATTTCTTTTTTATATATTTTGCTTATATCATTTGTAAAATAAATTAGTTATGAGAGTAATTGGAATCGGTTTTCGTTTTTATATAATTCATTACGCTTTCTTTTGTATAAAAATGAATTTTGAGGATTAGTATACTCCATATATATTTGTTAACGTCTGCCTTTCAGATATTTATTTTTCATTCCTAAAAATCATTTTCAAATTTACTTGAGTATTATAAAATGTTCTTATAAAAACATAAATTATTAATTATGAATTCGTATTAAACACATATGACGCTATAATTTTTTACTCGTATGTTATATTTATTACATATTACATTTATATTTATTAATTATATAGTATGTTTATATTTATTATGTTTTATTTATATTTTATATCACCTATCTAGTACTACTCGTACAAAATGAATCTAAACTGCTGAATATAATTTACAGAAAATGAACTCAGATTACCATTTTTTATAATCGTTCTTAAAAAACACAAATGTCATAGAAAAGATACCATGGCTTAACAAACTATTTTCAAAGGAAATAATTTCAATTTCTTTCAACAGAAGATAGATAACTCACAAAAAGGGTCATTAACTCTCTCAGAGCTGAATTTCTGTAATAAACAATGCAACACAGATAAGTTGAAAGGGGATAAAAAGAACTGATGGAAAGCATTTTTGTGAAAAACTGTTTTATCTAAATTTATTTAAAACTCATCACAGAATATAAGGAAAAACACGAGTTGATACAAACTTTGAATGGAAATTTGGACATGAACTTTTTATTTCATATCAGCGTCTAAACTTTATATGGAATTATTATCAATTATATGAAAATTATTAATTTTATTTTCTCAAAAGCTCCATTGATACAATACGGCATATACATATCATAAATGTGTTGTTATTAAACAAGCGGTTTCCTGTTTCTTTCAACTTTCTTCTTTCTCCACCACTACAGATCGTAGAAGTGCTTGGAATACAAATACAGGATATCTCTTCCACTACATATCAGTTCAGATTATTGGTAAATTATCGAATTAACTTTTACTTACAGACTATGTTACGTCTATTTAAATCGACACCAGACGTAGAAGGGTTTAAATAAAATAATCTTGTTTATTAGGGTAGAAAACGAATTTCCCGTAAAATTTGCACAAGCAATTTACAACCACTTAAATCTTCAAGCAAGAATGAATTTTATTCTGTTTGTTATTTTGTTCTGTTTGGTTTAAAATTTTGTTTCGTGTGTTAGCTGTTCAAAATTTTACTATACTTTCCAGAAAGCACATTACTATATATAAGCCGCAGTCATTTGAGACGAACCGAGTTGCCATTAGAACGTTCTTAAAATGTTGATTTAAACATGACAATGAAGCTTAATCCACATATGTTGCAGAAAATTACTTTCACTTTCAGTTCCTTAAAAATCCATTAAGTAAATTTGCATTTATTTTCATTTTTATTATTTGATTGATTATAGAATCAAAATGGATGAGGTGACATTTTAATAAAGGTAAAACATTCATAAATGCACACTAACAGAAAAAAATTGTATTGTATAGTAAAATGAAATAATATTAATTTACATAAGTAATCTATATATATTATAATGGTTTTGAAATTAATGAGATAACCTTTTAATAAAACTAAAATTTTTTTAAAGGCCTGAAGCAATATTGTAAAAAGAGTCTGCACTGTATCGCAAAATATAATAATTTAGTTTGCCTAAAAAAATCCACTTCTTAATGGTTTAGAAATCATCATAAGTCATTTTGTAACTATATGAATTAAGTTTAGATATAATAGGCCAATTCTTTTAAAATATAACAGTTTTTGTGATTTTTCTGTATAAATGTCTTCTAAAACGTAAAATACATGCATATATATACATTTTGAAACCAAGTTTAGTCATTAATAATTAACGCAATATGAAAACATTATATAGAAATATTTCTACATCTATTTTTATATGTCTTTGCTCTACTTTGTCTTTTACAGATATTCAACAGATTACAGATATCTCAAACAGATATTCAACATTTTATAACAAAAGTGTCAATACGAGATTCTTAGAAAAAGGAGAAACAGATTCAGAATTTAGTAAAACATAGGCTCATAAATAAATAAGCAAAATTTGACTTGTGTACTCTAAATAATTACTCAGCTACGCCTTTAAATACTCATAATATGATGTTTTTCTCAATATCTCAAGCAGAAAAAAAAGACTATCGGTACTTTGAAACACACACTTAAAAAAAAAGATAAAGTTTTTTAATCTAGCAAAATATAACCACGATACCGAAAAGCGTTCTGTATCTTTAGAAACCGAAGAAACTAATATTATTCAATTATTTAAAGAAGCATGTATTAAAACAATGTTTCTCACTGGTTTTCAGGAATATTTCAGAGTAGTTTTACTTACCCATCATACGTAGTAAAGGATAAATCTTGTAATCGTTTTGAAAATCGGAAAACAATTTTTGACGGATTTACACGTTTCAGACACGAGAGATTCCGAAAAACATATTTTTAGAAAAAAAATTGCCGTTCGTCTGTCTGTGTGTGTCTGTAAACGCCTTTCCGAATTTCCTCCGTTTATATCCCGAATAAATTGAGATAGAGACAAGAAATTTGGTATGCACTTAGAATGTAATAATGGGAAGAAGCTTATTGAATTTCAGTAACCTCGATTATCCGGAACTATTTTTTCGAACTCTCGAAATATTCGTTCTGATAAAAAGTATATAAAAGTTTTCGAAATTGTTTATTTTAAGGAGTGAATATAAAATACAATAAAAACCTAAATTTTGCATAACGAATGAAGTCGATCGGATTATGAGTTGCCGAGATATTTGTAATCCTATTTTCCACACTCTTCGATTTTTCATGATCCTGTATTTCATTCAAATTTCATTTCAAAGATAAATTTTAATTGGAATTGAAACGCTTAATCGAACAAAAAAAAGGTTAAAAAGTCGTTAAAAAGGAAAATTATAACGTTTAACAAGTTGGAAATATACAAATTTTGTCTGTGATGCAGAAAATGTCCTGTTGTAGAAGAACGTGACCTTCAGCATTCTTTATAAGTAGGAGATTAAAAACAATTGACACACGTTGAAGGTTTTGTAACAGTGAATACGATGTCTCGACAACTTGACTTAGCTAAATCGGTAGCCAGGAGGGTTATCAGTCGTTTAGAGGCGGATCAAATACAATCTGTTGTAGCGGAAGCGTTCGGAGTTTCGCAATGTGTCATTTTCAGACTATGGAATTGATTTTTGGAAACTCGAAACTTTAGCCGAAGACCAGAACAATGCCGTACATGTGCAACAATACAAAATGAGGATCGGTATTTAACACTAACTGGCAGAACAAACCACAGTGTGAACGCCACTCTATTGTAACATCACCTTCAAAGGGCTACTGGTACCAGGGTTTCGACTCAAATTGATCGAAATCGATTCCATCATGTTGGTTTGTATGTTCGTCGACCTATGGTTTGTGTTTCTTTAATAGTGGGCCACGGTGCTGCTCGCAGAAGATGGGCACAAGAGTGTCTCAGATCGGGACGGGATGAGTGGTGCAACGTGTACTTCACGGACGAGTCTCTTTAGTGTTCAACCCGACAATTGGCGGATTACGATCGGGACAGAACCTGTCACTCGGAATAATCCTGCATTTTTGCACGAAAGTGTCCTATTTAGGGGAGATGGACTGATAGTCAATGTCGGTGTGTTGTATGTAAAGTTTGAAAAGACTAGAAAAAACCCGGTTTAAACCGGATTTTTTGGGAATAAACTCGTTTTTTTTTTAATAAAACATGTTTCTTGGATATAAACCTGGAAATAAACCTGGAAATAAACCGGTTTTTTGCAACTCTATCGATATGTCGATCAATGGCCGCACCAACGTGTACAGGAATGGAGCAGCGACTTCGGAGCGATTTGGGATAAGATCCTCAGAGCTATTGTGGTCCCTTACGCAGCAGCAATCGGGGATGAATTCGTTTTCATTTGCGATAACGCCAGGCCACATCGTGCTCGGCTTCCCTTTTCGAAGAAGGAATTATTCGAATGAATTGACCCGCATATTCCCCAGACACGAACCCCATAGAACATGTTCGGGACATTCTAGGGAGAAGAGTTGCTGGTCGCTTATCACCCAAGAAACAATTCAGCATTTGGAAAGCTCTCTTCTTCAGGAGTGAAAAAAATACGTCAATGTCTCTTTGATAACCTCATTGATCCTATGCCTGTTAGGTGGTGTGACATTGCTTTCGGTAGGGGAAACTATACCTCTAACTTAACTTTTGTTTGTTCGTATGATATGCACGACCTGTGCTTTTTTAGGGTTTCGTTCATCTCAGGAAACCCTATTACTCCCGATTCGTTGTCTGTCCGTCACAGAGCAGGTTCTCAGAAACTATTTAACTTACAGGCATGAAATTTTGTGTGTTTATAGCTGAATACCTGGTATGAAACTCAAAGTCTAAAATTTGAAAAAATCCTATTATTTTAATATATAGAGATAAAAAACCAAAAATCTAACAGCCTTTTCATATCAAATTTAAACATTTTTCGTTATAGCAGTTGCCAACATTTAAAAATTCACAATAAAATTTTTTTTTACAATAATTAATTTTCTATTGAAAGATTTCCACGTAAAAAATGAAAATGAAATAAAATGTTTCACCAATTGAAAAATAAAGATTAATATGACGTCATATTGTTAATAAAAAGAAATTAAAGTGTGAAATTTTGTTAAAATTTTGTAAGAGTGTTAACAATATTTTTTTGTCCCAGCAACAAAACCAATTTTTTACTTCAACAAAAAATTTTTCTTAAAACAATCAAAATGTACTCAACAACACATGTTTTGTAGTTTTAATAAATTCCTTTTTCTGGGTGTAATGTAAAATAAAAATTACTGTTTAAAAATTATCTGAACTATTTGAAATAGGTTAAGCTAAATGTGTATATTATTAAATGCTGCCCTAAATCAAAATTCACGAAACACTTCCGATTTTAGATATTTTGACGAATATCTAGAAATGTAGCTGACGATTTCTTCTGGAACTTCAGGGATGTAAAGAATATCTTTGACCCCATATTTTTCAGCAAAGGTTTGGTTACAATGGCGAAAATATGACAAGCAATAAATTGAATAAAAAATATAAATATTTGCGATCGCACTGTGAATTAAATGCTCAAACAGATCTGTAGCTATACTCTGTAGCACATGACTATGAGTGTCCTTTTCAAAATATTTTTTCATTTGTGTAAAAAGAGCGCCTATATTTATGCAGACATAAAGGTTTCTTTAAAATATTGAATAAATTTTTTAATGATTTTTGTATATAACATGTAGAATGTTTCATTATATCCATATATTCATATATATCTTTCTCTACCCCGCCCCCTGTTGAGTTTATGGGCCGGATTTTAGATTTTTTAACTTCGGTAAATAGAACCGAGAAGGACATCTATGCTCTACAGACCTGGTTCTTAGCATGAGCAGTCCTTCTCGGGCAGTAAAAGTAAAAAAGTAAAAGCAAATTTAACGCCACTTTCAAGAAACTTGACAAAGTACAGCTGAAAACACATACTGAAATTCGAATAAAAATATATTAAATGTTTAATGCGATATGAGCCTTTGTATGAAATAATTTTACCTGCTCAATATAGGGCAACTCATATAGACAGGACAGTCGAATTTAGGGAAAATTCAGAAATGTACCGGCGATATAATGAGCGGAATTTCAGTTCCTTTCTGAAGTTAGCTACATAATCAATGATTTTCTACTAATTGGAACATTTTATTAACTGTCTTCCAAGGAAGGAAATGTATTTAACGTATGACCACATACATCTCTTGTATGGGTGCTTTGTATGGATGTAACAAATGCAGAGATTTATTTCCATTTCAACATAATTTTTCTCTGTCCATAAGTTGTTACTTTTAAAAATGCATATTTCACTGTCTAAGGAACTTCAATATTTACTTCAAATTCTTTCAAAGTATTTGGTAAAGAAAATAGTTTTGTTTAAAATATTTGCACCCAAAGTAGTTTAAAACAATATAGAAACGTTTTCAAATTCTTCTTAGAAAACTAAAATTCCATTTATTTGTATATTTCAAAATTGAAAAAGACATTTTTGTTTACATGAATTAAAAAAAATCACATGTTGAAACATTCATTTACCTTTCTTGTTTGCATTCAAACAGTATTTCACGTGCCATCTCCACTCCATTTATTGCAAAATTCCATGTTTTATTATTTACATTTCTGTAGATAAAAGGGAAAACATAATTTTTCATATCGGTTACTTATACAAACATACAGTTTTTATTTTATTCTAGTTTTAAAAGTACAAAAATTAATACTCAGCAAAGTTTTGGTTTTCCGTTTTGTAGCTGTATAACATTATATATATTTAAAATAAAAATGAGGTATTCCTAGTATGTTTAAAATAATATATTTTATGAAAAATTCCGAATATTCAATTCTTATAGATAAACAACTACAAATTTTAGAATTCTGGGTAATATCTTAGCTTTCAGTATCGTAAAATAATGGTGTTATGAAAATAATATTATTCATTTTGAATTTTAAGAAAGTGAAATATTTTGTTGAAATTCATGTATTTCGCGAACGATAAACAAACATGTGTAACGCGTACAACCAGAAAAATACGCAGAAATTTTTCTACTTTATAATACAAATCCATACTTTGACCTCCTACATAAATCAAGAAATATGTTTTTTTTTTTTTAACTTATCTTCTGAGAATAAAAATTTTATACGTAAAGTGATTCAGAGGAGAATATTTATCTATTTAATAAATATTATTTTTATATATTTTAATTTTTTATTGCACTTTTATAATAATAACATAGAGTTTTACAAAACAATAACAGCACTGAATTTTTATAATATTTTGACGATGAATGTGCTTGTGATTTCTAGACAAGCAAATGGAAATAGCCCGGTTACTACGACTATTGATGAAATATCAACATTAGAGTTAATGATTTAAAGAGTTGGTATCTCTTCCGTTTCCCTTGTTTGTTCAGTGCAGTGGTATAAAATAATTAGCATGTCAGTGGGATAATTAGAAGTAATAGAAATAAAAATATATGTAAAATATCAAGTGCTCTAATTATTATTAAATTAGATTTATCAAAACGTTGTGTTTATTTACGTCACTCCACGAATTTTGGAAAAGGCTGAACTAGATATATAGAAGTAAATACCTAGGAATTTTAAAGTTAACATGAATCAAACTTCTGTAAAAGACAAGTTTAAAAAAATAATCTATCAGTTGATAGATAAATTAAATAAGATTATAACATTAAAAATAAAATAGAAAAAGGATTAAATATTAACAAAAGGATTTATTTTGAAACACATAAATATGTACAGAATTCAAATAGGAAAAACATCTAAAAATTGTCTTAAAGGAAAATTTAACATTTTATCTATTTACGAAAATATTACAGTTAAATTCTCGTTTTCGGATTTGCATACATTTTGCACTATTCTTATTCTCATACTGAAGTGCATTAACATACGCTAAATTTCCCCTCATAATTGGGATAAACATTATTTATAATCATTTGAGAAATTTAAATAATTAATTAATAACTAGTTATTCTCTACGCTTTTGCCCATGCCGTTTAATGTTTCTTTAAATAACGAATGATTATTCCGACTTAATGTGTGGAAATATTACCTTCATGCCAGGTGTTAAGGTCTCATTTATTGCGTAGAAAAATTTCTGATTGACGATAGAAAATCAGTAAAATGTATAATAGTTCATCACACATCTGTTACGGTCAAATAAAGCTGGTGCGAAGTCATAGCATAAACTATATCTCTTCTATTTACGAAGTCATAACAAACTATGAATATCTTCCTTACGAAATCATAACAAACTATATGTATCCTCTTTACAAACTCATAACACAACGTAAAAATATAACAAGTTACTCACTCTCGAGATCATAGCGAACTATCTGTTGACACGGAAAATTTAAAAGTATTAATCAAAATCAATTTTAGAAGAAACTCCTCTCTCAAATGAAAAAAATAAGGAAGGGGGGAGGGGGGTTTCAAGCACCCGAGTCGAAAAAGGCTGTCATTCGATGCAACCTGAGTAAAGACTCTTTTTGACCTTACCTTCTTTTTGACATTACCACTCCCACATTGGCTGGCACCAACACAATAGCCCTGTATGGCCCTCGCTGGTAATGAGAGGCCCAGCATACCAAGTTCCTATAGGTGGAAATTCACCGTTAATTGTAGTTAAACTTATGGTTCATCGTCAATTTCCTCATGGTGTTGTGTCAATGTCACTTGTCAGTTGCAGTCGGGTAAGTGTCTATAGTCATAAACAAGGTCATAAAATGACCCAGTGTTTGATCTCAGAGTTCTTGAGCACAATAAAATTACTGGGCACTTAGTTGAACCTAGAAGCACAACTTACTAGAAGTCCATATAAAAATATAAGTATAGTAACAAATTGAATATATATCTATGTATATAGTATTTCTCTTACGTGGCGCAAAAGTAAGGTACGATTTCCAGTTACCATTTGGCAACAACCATTGTAACATAAAATTAATTTGCTTTATTACATTCCAGCAATTTGAAGCGTAATTTCGCCCCAGAAACTTACGCCATATTTTAAAGGAAAAAATAAATGATTTTATGTAAACATTTGAAAATAATCTCATTTAATTATGCACTAATCGCGGAAGAGCAAAACGCAGATTATATTTTGAGAAATAATATTAAGTAATATGTGCAAATAAAATATAAGTAAATAATCTACTATAGTAAGTACTATGTAAAGCGGAATGTTTCCGATGAATAAAATGACGACATTCAGTAAACAAAGGATGCGGGGGAATTGTCTCATACAAACAACTAATTACTAGGTAGGTTTTTGTCATTGTGTGAAAGAGTTACCTCCAGGAAATGCATAGCAACGGTTAGTTAGGAACTCCTAATAACATCCTGACCTTTAGAATCTGTAAAAAACTGAAATATTTTAGTACGATATTGTCAACACGACGTCATATTCACTTTCCTTTATTTCTGAATCAGCAAATCAAAATTCAGAGCTCTTTTTAAATAGAGCATAATCATTCAGCCTATGTATGAATAGCAAATGCCATTGGTTCGTTTTACGGTCACGTGATGTATTCAGAAAATCAGATTTTTGTTCAAGAGTGTCTGTTAGACACAACAGAGAACGTGTTGTTTACATTTTGTTAACTTGGCAAGCGCCCGAGAGATATTCTGTTTTTCACGTCGAACGAACTTTAGACGATGATTGTTGATTTATATTGAGCAATCTTGCTATCTCGCAGTGTTTTTCGAAGATCTTTCCAAAATGAATTTAAGCCGTGCTGTACAATATTATAGGCACAATGCATTTTAAATTAATTGTGTTTCCAAGGTATTTTTTAAAGTTAGTTCTTTTGCATTTTAAATATTCGTAAATTTTATAATGGTAAAAGGGTTTATGTCCATTGGTAGCACCGAATAAATGCATTTTTAATTGTGCTTTCAACAACGTTTTCAATTACTTTTTTCACGTTAAAAAAATTTGTAAATTTCATATATTAAAATGATTTATGATAGTATTTATTCTAGCTAGAATTGCTGTAAAAAGTGGCAAGTGATCGAAGTGAGCTGGCACCATTTAGCGGTCTTAATATGAATTGCATGGCAATTCACGGGGGTTTTTGAGCATCAGCGAACAGGGGGTGGAGCTTTTCTGGATCTGCACTCATGCCTCCCTACCGATGACTTTTGGAAATTTTTTCAATGTGGAATACATTCTCCCCCGTATTGTTTAATCATCCTACAAAATTTGGCTGCATTATCGTAATTATATCAAGCTATACAACACGCTGAATACCTAATTATGTCCACCTCGTATATAAATAAAATTTCAAAATACACTTTATTTTAAATTTTGAAGTTTATGAAACATTTTTTTAAAATATTTTTCTTAGACGTGCTTGTTATTCTACGGATCAGTCTTTCAAAAATTTAAATAGTTTAAGAGAAAATATAATTTTAGTTATCCTTTTAGAGCCTGTTCTGAACTACTTTAAAATATTTACCAATCTATAACAGAATAATGATATCTCAAACGAGGGAAGTGAGCTGCGACCCTGTAGTGGTGAGTTGCATCGCAATGCTACTGTGAATTGCATCGCAAATCACAGGGATTGTCGAGCATCAGCAAGCCGGGGGCTGAGCCCCCTAGAATAGTAAATAGCAGTAATTAATTAAAACTAATATGTACAATTAAGAACAATATTTTTAAATAATATTTTACACATATAAAATAATGTTTCTGCTGCAACTCAAATGTGGGGTACAAGCACCAGCAAAATGTTCCATTAACATTTTGAGGATTATGAATAATTATGTGTATGTGAATTATGTTTGTGAATTATGTGTACTTTCAATGTATATATAGACGCGTATTGACGACTGATTTAATTTTTTAAAAAATTATGGCCAGCTAAAGGTGGCCATAATTAAACTCATAGTACACAGCGTGTACTGTAGCGAATCTAATTGCGAGAATGGAGCCAAATTTTGTTGGATGATTACACAATACGGGGGACGGATGATTCCGCGGGAAAAACCGCGGCACATATTTCCCTGTCGGTGACTTTTGGAACTATTTTCGCGGAATACATTGCACCCGTATTGTTTAATCATACTACAAAAGTTAGCTCTATTATCGCAATTACATCAAGCTACAGAACAAGCTGAGTACTATCAGCTTAATTATGGACAACTTTTATATTAAGGAAATATAAATATATACTTTTTCAACAATTTTGAAGTTTATGAAACATTTTTTCACATTTTACTTACAAGTGAATGCTATTGTGCGGACCACATTTAAATTAATTAAAAAGTTTAAGAAAAAATAGCTTTTTATTTATTCTTTTAGAGCGGTTTTTGTACTACATTAAAATCTGTACCTCTGTAGCCTTTGAGATATAATTAAAAATCGTATTTAAACGGACAACGATAATTGTCTCTTCTGAAAAAATATGATGTATTGGCAAAATGTACTGGAAAGAAAAAAAAAAACCTGTCTAAAATCGAATTAGATTACGGTGTCCCGCAATTAGGTTTTCACAGGTTTATTGCATTAAATTTTGAATGAGTTTGTAGTGGACTACCAACTGTCTCATAAAGGCACTCTAATGTTTTGATTGTGGACGATATGTAACAAATAAACATTTGTATGAACACAAGAAACATCTGTACTGTATTTTACTCTAATTTTCGATGAATGCATGCAGCTTTCAGAATTTGTGGGTTTTCTGCGCTTCGTAGCGTATTTATGCAAATTTTGGCTTCTCTGGTCAGTCAGCAATCGTATATAAGCAGATGTGATTCTTCGAATTTGGTCGGATATCGCCTTATCAGATATGTAGACCTGCTTTAGCTACGACCCAGCGCTAATATTCTGAAGTGGAGCTTTGATAGAGTAAAGATAGCCATTGGGAAGATAGTTTGAATATATTAGTTTCAATAAATTTGTTTCAGCAGCACGGGTTGTTACCATTTTAGACGTTTAGCAGAGATTTAACTAAGTTGCTAGTGAATTTGTATTTCGGTGGAGGACATCCAGCGTGTGTTGGAATTAATATTGAAGTATTTCGTCAGTTATTTCTGCGTAAGTGAACTTTTGATTAGTAGTAATTCTGAGTTTTTTCAAGTAATTCTGATAGTTATAATGAAGTGCATTTTTGTTAGCTGATTTTTGGGAGAAACTGTTCAGGGTAGGCCAAATTAATAGAGACTCTGTCAATAACCCAGTCCGTTTAGTTTAAATAAACATTGTTTAAATCTTACATCTGTGTGTTGACTGAGCTAGTGCGATTCTCCATGAACCCACAGGCTGCAAGTTAAAATGATAACAACATTAATTAATATTTTATAATTATGATATAGCTATAACAAAATCTTGTTCTAAACGAAAAACAATCATGATCTCGATCAAATAAATATCATGCATCTATAGATGGAAAAGGCAAAAAACTTGCCTAAAAAGAAACTTGTTACCGGTCCCAAGCGATTTTATTTATACAGGTTTTATTGCATTAATTATTTAAGGAATTAAATCTGTAGCAGTATTTTTAAATACTTTAAGACTGAGCTTAATAAAATCTGAATATATTGTAAATTATTATTAATATTTAAAATATAAGTATCTTTTTTTGCAATCGTTTCATCAAACAAACAAAAAATATCAAGGGAATAGCAAAAATACTTTTATCCCGTTGAGCGTTAAGTCCGATTTTTTTGTCATATTGTTGTGAGCTCGGGGTTCGAAAGGACTGATGCCAATATATAAGAACAATAAAAAGGCTTTATTCACTATAAACAGTGCAATACGATCACAAATATCTTCTGAAAATTACAAGATATTCAGTAATCTTCAAATCCAATAAAAGCGCAGCAAAATTTCACACAGAAACAATGCGTTCAAAACGACGTATCAACGGCAAAATCGATCCGGGTAACGCAGTTCTCAATGCAAAGCCTCTCGTATGAATTCAATCGCAGTTGACAGACAACTAACTGAACTGGACTGGTGGAGGTCCCTTATATAGGCTTTAAAGATAACTGTAGAATTTTCCAGAGCCTTCAGATGCTAGAAATTACCAGAAAGTGCTTTAACTTTCGATAGAGAACATAAGCGAGAAAGGATCCCAATGTACAGGTATCAGGGGGGGTGGTTGCACAAAAAGTCGCCAAATCCGTCGCCAACTTGGCGACATTTGGCGATATATCGCCAAATTTGGCGACAAAAATAAGTCGCCAAAACCATCGCCAATTTGGAGATAAACCCATTCCTTGGCGATATTTCCATAGAACTCCATTATAAAAAAAAAGATGCTGTAAAGTTGTTTTTCTTGCAAAGCACCTGAGGCCTTTAGCATTGAGTTACATGATGCTCAATAGGAAATACATTAATAATACTGCAATTTTCACAATAATAAAATAAAATAAATTTAAACAAATGGAATATTTACAAATATATACAAAATTCATAACAATATATTTGATGAATTTAAAGGCTTAAGTAATAAAGATTTTAAATTTATGCTGTGTTTAACTATTGAATATGATAAATAAATATATAAAGGTTTGCAAATACCAATCTAAATATTCATACACCACATAGATATTAGTTAATGATATTTTTAACAAGTACGCGAAAATATTGCCTAACGCCCGAAAGGCGTATGTTGTTTTTGAAAATACTGATTACTTATATTCTAAATGCAATGTCGTGTATTATTTGTATTTAAAATCGAAATACATTTACGTTTTTCTTATTTTCCTTTATCAAAATTCATTTTTAGAAATATTACTTGAGATACAAATAACCTAAAGAGCAGAGTAACAAAAACTACCTGCATTTTTTTTTTTTCTAAATAAAACTAGCTTTCAACTTTTTTGCCTGACATAATGTATCTTCAAACGACTGCAAAGTACACTTAAGGAACCTATGAAAGAGGCTGGAAATGTTCAAAGTCCATTATTATACTTTTTTGGAGGCAGTTCAAATAAAACCACTTTGTAGAATTTTCTGAATCGTGTTCTTTAAAATTTAAATTCCACAAGTGGGGCTCCGTATTATATGAAAGTTACATGCACATATTTGTTATATAGAAAATCACGTTAAGTTTTGATATACATAAATTGTGAATAAATAATGTTAATTAGTATGGTTAATTATATTTTTTTGTTTTAAAAGTATATAGAATTTGTATATTTTTTGTACGCAATACAAAGGCCTGTTATCTAAAGAATATAGTTTCACGAATCAAAGTGTAGATAATAATTTGAAATGATTGTATGACTGCTATTATGTATTTAATTAACGTCTTTAATTATCGTCTTTAACTCAAAAATATTTCTTAATGAAAATGAATCGTTCTCTTTTTTTTAAACGAATGTAATAAACTATTTTGAAAACCTTTAAACTACTATTAATTTTTAAATAGAAATAAATTTTACTATTAAACTGCAAATTTAATGGTGAAGCCTCACTACTTGTAGTATTCACTTATTATTAGTATTCACTTATTATAGTATTTAAGGTATTAATCTTTAAAAAAGTATTCAGGAATAGCAACTTTCATTTATTATTTCTGGGTTTTATTATAGTGTTTAGAAATTTTAATACACGGGAAACAATTAACAATGAATCTTACTTCATCATAAGCTTATTTAAAAATAATATATCCATTTAAAATAACAAATAGACTACCCGATCTGGGTATCAAATAATTCCCTCTTAATATGATAATATAATATATACAATTGTCAGAAGCAAAATATAAATAAATCAGTAGCTTCGCTTCTTTAAGATCCATCAGTGTATCATTGGAAATTAGTAAAGTTCTTAATTGGTTTTGTCAGAAAAGCATTGCTCATGGTAAACTAAGTAGATTGAATTATTTTTTTTTATTATAGGTATAAAATCCTTTTAAAAGTACCATACTGTCTTTATAGAGTTGTCCACGAACTCCAACGGATGACTGGTAAATTTTCAACTGCTCTTCATACAGCTACATATAGCAAAATTTAAAGTTAATACTCCAACATTTTATTGTTATTGGATACTGCAGCATACTAATACTGAAGTCGTGTTAAGACTACTGACATACTCATATTTAAGTCCTACTAAAATACATAGTAATACTGAAAAATACGCAAAATTTAAGTAAAGTTTTACGTAAAATTTCCATATTCCATTTCCCATTGTTGTTTCTGTCAGCCATACGCCGTCGAGATGACTCTTTTAGGACTTCTTTTACATCCCTGTAAATGGTCATTTGAAAATTAGATGTGGATCTGGTGTTCTGATTCGGATTGACTTTCCGTGCGTTGGTGATTTTTCTCTTCTCTTTGCCATGTACATCCAGCGATATTTGTTTCTCCAGCAAAATACCTGCTCCCATCACATATTTTTCTTACAGCCTCGTAATTTTTTTTAATGGACTTCGCTGAAACCTGTCTAATTTTAAGACAATAGTATTTTTATTGCCCTGTTGATGTCTATGTTACATTGACCACCTGTTGTAAACAAAAAATCAATGGCTCTAAATAATTCATAATTCAAGTTATTATAAATATATTAAAATGAATGATAAATTATTGTTTATTATTTTTTAGAAACACATAGATATTTCATATGACACTGTGCGACTATTATAATTAAAGTTATTAAATATTTCTCTTTTGTTATTAATTTATTTCATATTATTTATCAATGGAGATTTTCTGTGATTCGCATTTGCGTATGATGTTGGAAACATGATGCCCATCACATACTATATTTTGGAAGCTGCATGTCAATATTTTAACTAAAAAAGCTACGAAGATTTCATTTAATAACCAGATACCGCACAGCATAAGTATTTGTTACACGTATGCATTTACACATTTACTGATTTGTTTCTCCTCAAACAGCAAACACGACAAAGATTCTTATTTAACTTTTAAAATTTTCTCTTTTGTATCAATTAATACAATCACTAATGTAAATATTACACGAATAACCATACAATATATACTTATATTTCTTACACTTTTATTACTATGAAATTATTTACCAAGAATTATTAATGACAGACACAGTTCAACACCATTTGAACAGCAATAAAACAAACGTCTATGCGCAGATTGACGTTTCGAATGAACAAGCTACATTTGTTTGTGTTGTGTTTTTCATAACAGCGCTGTATTGTAAAATTGTTTTGGTGTATTGTACTTAGTGATGTCCTTAATAACATATTCAAAGAGGAAAATGTTGCGTCATTGCTTTGTATTAAAAATGCGAAAGGCATAAAATATTCAAAAACAAACATTAAAAAAAAAGAATTACAAACATACTTCTGTTTGTAGGTCTTAACAATATTGAAATCCCCTTAATTAGATAAAAAATATTGATTAAATTTGTTAGTACTAACATTATATTTTATCACAATGCATTTTGTTACGCAAGTGGAACATATTTTTTTACACCTTTTTGGGAAGCTTTATAGATTCAAATCCTCTAATGCTACTTTGGAGACAAAAATTTTACTTTCAGGTATCTTCTCATACATTTTATATGCTATTGAAAAATTAATTTAGTTTTGTACTGCCTTAAGTATTTCCACTATAAAATGTAACCACTTTCTACATTGGAGTAATGTCATATTTCTCCAATGTGAGTCTCAATGTGTATTTCAATATAAAAGGGCATTACATTTGATTACCCATGGTTCAGTTTTCAAAAAAATTGAAGAGTACCTCTCTATATTAAAAAAAAGCAACCATCGCCACCGAAGCCGCTGTTAATGCATTTTTTGTACCTTGGGGTTCTTTCTGGGCTAATATTCAGAAAACTATTGCATATAAAAATATGAAAATTGGTAGTTATATAGAGAAATATTTGATACACACGCAAGCTGAAGCAGACAGTTTTTAAATCGAAGAAATATTTGAAGAGATATTCAATGTTAAATTAGGTTAAAATAGTTCTCTTAAAAAAGTTTTATAGGAACAAAAACTATGCATAGGAATTTAACCTTAATTTACAAGGATATAGTTGACAAGCTTGCGCTGTGCAGAGTACAATTATTTTTTTAATTTGACTATTTTTTCAGGCTTTATTTAAATTTTTTATTCAAATTTTCATTATTTTCATGGAGATTTATTTCATATTACAAAACGTCCTTTATTCTCTTTAAATTAAAAATGTATTTACACGTGACTATTTAAAACAGAAATAAAACTTTAAAATAATAATTAAATGATCACGTGTTAAAACAGTAAATGTAAAAAATTACGTAATACAAAAAATACTTACGCGTGAATATTAAAAAGAGAAATAATTAAATTATTACGCATTCAAAGCATTAAATACAAAACTTACGTCATATTTAAAATGCTCAAATAACAAGATATCGAAACAGTTTGAATTTAAAAATATATTTCTACGAAATATTAATTCATTTCGACAAAATCTTTTATCTATTATGCAAACTTTAAAACAGCATATACTTCCCTTCAATTAAAAACTAAATTTTTACATTTAATAATTACATTTAAGTTAACGAAATAACTAAAAAATTGTTAAAATATCATTAAAAAAACAGATAAACATTGAATTAAAAATAAATTTATGGCATAACTAACATGTTTAACGCATATCATGTCAATTGAATGCGACCCCACGGTCATGCACTTTTGGCATTAAAATATTTTGGCGACAGTTCTTTTATTTTATAGAAAATAGTCGATGGGATACTGGAAAAGTGCCCAATTTACTATAGCAAAGTTATAAAATTCTCCGATGAGCGACATTGTTTAATTAACCCTTTTACACAAGTTGATTTTCAAATGTTTAATTGATCTTATTTAATCAATGACGAAAACAGTTGTTAACTGTTTCGACAGCAGTTGATTCGGTCTTAAAATCCCTCAGTCAGAGGAAAATTAATGGAAACCCGATTACAACAGATCGCCACTGGTCGATTAGTTATTGTAATTTAATATAATTCAATCATCCGTAATCGTTTTAGATTTGATCAAATAATAGTGTTTTTAAATTTTGTGGTGTCAGAAGGGGGGTTAACAAGCGTAGCTTGTATGGGGCTGAGCCCCCCAATTAAAGGAAAGTTTACCATAATGAAGTTTGTGTGGAAATAACAAGTGAAGAATCACTATATTGTGACTAAATATATACATAGAAACACCTCTAATATCACATCTAATAAGCATGTATTTGCACACAAGATATATTTGAAAAAAATCGATATGTTTTCGGAATTGAATTCACATTATGAGTGTTAAAAACAATATATCTGATGGGAATATCATTGTAAAGTTCCAGAATGTGTATTTCGGGATCATATTATCATTATTTACAATATTTACAATTCTTCGAATAGAGAAAATGACGAAAATTCCATGTTGGACTTTGAGAAAAAAGAAATTTTATACTGTCAAGAGGAACACATAACTATAATAGAAGATAATACCTAAATATAGAAGTATCCCAGGTAAAAAAGTCAGCAAAAAACCTTTAAAAAAACCTTAAGGAAAACTGAAGGTATTTCGGACAAAAAAACCTGCATCTTCCCTTTAGGCAAAAGACCTGTACTTTCCCTTCACTTTTTTGTCCGAAATACCTTCAGTTTTCCTTAAGGCAAAAAACCTGTACTTTTCCTTTACTTTTTTGTCCGAAATACCTTCAGTTTTCCTTAAGGCAGAAAACCTGTACTTTTCCTTTACTTTTTTGTCCGAAATACCTTCAGTTTTCCTTAAGGTAAAAAACCTGTACTATTCCTTCACTTTTTTTGTCCGAAATACCTTCAGTTTTCCTTAAGGCATAAAACCTGTGCTTTCCTTTCACTTTTTTGTCCGAAATACCTTCAGTTTTCCTTTAGGCAAAAAACCTGAACTTTTCCTTTAGACAAAAAACCTGTACTTTTTATATGCAGAATATATATATATATTTTTTAATAAGACAAAAATACTCTTACAATCTTTTGCACGGTCAGGGTTAAAATAAATAGTGCATTAGCATACAGTATTATGTTGTTGGTATAGTTGAAAAGAACCAAATTTGTGAACATTTCGAAGTATTTTAAACATTTTAGAAATCTCTTTATATAAAAAATCTTCAAACGGAGAAGTAGTAATTTTCAACAGTTTCTCTTTTTTTAAAGTTTTAAAATTAAAATTTAACATTGAACCTTAATTTTTTTTTTTCTATTTTGCTAAAGTATTAAATTATGAAAATGTGTCAGCAAAATTTTTGCTAAAAAGCAAAAATAGAAAAACAAATTATAAAAGTTAAAACGTTCTTATGCAAATGTTTGCAGAGCAATAATTATGTAGTGTTGAATTCAGGGGGTGACCTAGGGGGGGAATCCCCTTGGAGCATTGAAATGTCCCCGCCGAAAGATTTGAGATGTTATACTTTCAATGGTCAAAAAGTGCAATTCCCCCCCCCCCCTGGAGCCCAGAAATCCTTCCCGGGGAAAGATGTCTGAATTCAACACTGATTATGTAACATCTATTGTAATTTAGATTTCAACTTTTCTCAAAGTATTCACCCCCCCCCCCACACACACACACACTCTAAAAAAACTTCTTTTTAGCAGAGCAGTGGAGTTGGTAGAAAAAATGATTGACTCTGGGATGGCGAAAGTACTAGTATTGCCTGTTGGTTCCTATTATTATTCAGATTGCTTCATTGCTGTCATTTGTTTTGAAATAGTAATAGTCGCTTTATTAAATTTGTTATTAAATAAAGGAAATATTACTATGTTTAAAAAGTGGCAGCAATCAATTAATTGGAATTAAAAAATCCGTAACTAGCAACACTGGAACTACCGGCACATTCCTGTTTGACCTTGGAGCATATGATATACATATCAACTGATTTTTTTTTCTTTCTTTTTTCCCTCGTTTCATTTCTTTGAATATGGGTGTAAGCTATGATAGGTAGTCAAGACCAGGACCCAGTTACTGAAGTGGCAAACTTCCAGAAATATTTTTGTATAAGTGTCATCTTTTTAAATGCAGGATTTTTTTAATTTTAAATAAGGCAAAAGTACTCTTATAAAATGCTTTCAGAACTTTGTCCCTGCATTAATCAGCACTGATCAAGACTGAAAATATTTTGAACATCCTTCCCCTCTTATCAGATACTCTATAATTTTAAAAATTTAATTATGTCAAAACTGTGCAACAACTGTACGTAAAATATTTTTGTATGTGTAAATTACAATCGAAAAGTTGAATTTGAAGGTATTAGATAGAAACAACAGTTGAAATCTAATAAATCTCCAAAATTTACTTTGAACAACACACACAAAAATCTATCAGTTGAATCCAAACATAGTATGTTGATATGTCGACCAAAATATTTTATGACAAACATAGTAATAGTATAAAATGCCTGCGGAACTAAATATTGGATAAGTGTCTTACAAGTAACCATATTTTGCATTACCTCAGGTTCTGCAAACTCCAAAATATCAAATATATATTATACCAAAATATGGGCGAAAAGATGTTTAATTTTGGCTCTATATCTATTCCTGCAGACCCCAAAAATAGAAGGCAGAAATTTTACAGTTTAAGTATCGTTTGGGGTCTCCAGAACTGAAAAATTATGAGGGAACACAAGAAAAATAAAAGTGAAAATTCTACTATTTTGGCATGAATTCTGTTCTTACAGCTTCATAAAAAAGGGCAAAAATTTTATATTTTCAACATCATTAATTGTACAATTTTGGGTTTTGCAGACCCGAAAAATCCAAATATTGATATCTAAAGAAGTAAATAAAATGGAAATTTTATTATTTCAGATCCCGCTGACTTGGAAAGGAAATGCAAAAAGTTTCAATTTTGGACTTATTCTGTGTCCTACAGACCTGAAAAATTCTGATGTAAGGGAAGAAAATTAAAGATGAAAATTTTACTATTTCAGAAATAATTTGGTGCTGTGAATTTCCCTATTTCATCATTATTTTGGGTACCGCAGACACAGGAAAAAAAATCACTTTTTTTTTTTTTTTTTTTGCAAAAAAAAAAAAAAAAAAAAAAAAAAAAGGAGAAAATTTACAATTTTGGCATTACTCCTGGTCCCAACGACACCTGAATAATCTGAGGGAAAACAAGACAAAAAAATAGGGAAAAAGATTTCCATTTCAATGATATTTCGGGTTCTGTGGACTCCAAAAATTGCAGAAATTTCCAATATTTGCATTACCTCAGGTTTTCTGCAAACTCCAAAACATGCGAGACAAGACTACATACTAAATATAAAGTATCAACTAGAGTTTTCAAATAAAAACAATTTTCATATATTATATGCTGTACATTGAACAGTATATTGGGTCTGTTTAACATTTTTCTTCATAACCGATCGTTGACTTTCGCAGTGCCTTACTGCGACAAATTGCCCGATTTCCCAGCTCCTCCTCATGCGATGGAAAAGCTCATTTTTTCCTGCAACTGACCGATAAAATGAGATTTTTGTTGAAAACTGATCAACAAATTTCACAGTTTCATTCTGTGACAAATTGACAAAATATCAGATTCGCCTTGTGCGGGTGAAAAAATTGGGTTTTCCTACGACCAATTGATAAATTTTGACATTTTCCTTCGCAACAGATTGACAGCTTTCGCAGTTTCATCCTTCAACAAATTGATGAAATGCCTGATCCCCCCCCCCTCCTCATGCAACGGAAAAACTGATTTTTTCCTGGAACAGACTGATAAAATTTGAGATTTTTGTTCACCACCAATCAACGAATTTCAGTTTCATTCTGTGATAAATTGACAAAATATCAGATTCCCTTGTGTGACTGAAAAAATTGTTTTTTCCTGCAACCAGTTGAAAAATTTCGACATTTTTCTTCGCCACCGATCAGATTTTCACAGTTTTATTCTACAACAAATTGATGAAATGCCCGATTCTCCCCCTCTTTGTGAAACTAAAAAAATTGTCTTTTTCTGCGACTGATGGATAAAATTTAAGATTTTCCTTCACTATTGATCGACAAATTTTGCAATTTCATTCTGTGGCAAAATGACAAAATACCCGATTGCTCTTGTACAACTGAATATATTCATTGTTTTTTCTTGCAACAGACTGATGTACTTTGAGATTTTTCTTTGCAAACGATCGACATACTTAGCAGTTTCACCCAGTGAAAATTAATGCAATTCCTGATTTTCCCTTCCCCCACACGACTGAAAAATTTGTTTTGTTTTTTTCTGGTGGCCAACTGATAAATTTTGAGATTTTTTTCCGCAACCAATCAAAAAATTTTGCAATCTTTTTCCTAGTACTGATCAGCAAATTTCATGATTTTTCACTTTCAACTGATTGACTTATTTTGCGATGGAAAAAAAAATGAGAGGTCGTGTCAAAATGAGCCATCAGCAGGGTTGTTATGATTTAGCCCAACACAAAAAATCCGGGTGGGTTTTTTCAAAATTTCAACTTTAAATTACATAGGTAATATATTTCTTAATGTCATTATACCAGTCGTAAAGTTTATCACCCCCCACCAAAAGGGAAAAAAGTCTTAATTCTTCCAATGACAATTTTTAAAACAAATAATTGTAACTTAATTTTCTATAAGTTTGTGTAACTATCACACACAAAAACGAATTTTTTTCCCATTAAAAAAAATACTTTGATATATAATCCTGAAGTTGAAACTCGTAACAAAATACCACATATGCTGAGAATCCTAATTTAATGATGTAGACATGTAGAATTATTTGGTTTATTCTATTAATTAGTTATAATAAAAAATACTTTACAGCAAATATTTTTTCCCAGTTCTGCGAATTTTGTTATATTCAGTTTCAATTGTAAAAAATTTTGCTGAATTAAATATAAACTACCACCTAACTTAATTCAATAACAACATAAACTAAGGGAAAACCGAAATTTCCTATTTACCTCGGGCTGAGGAAATGTTACTTACTGTGCCTAAGAAGGAATATAGCAACACATTTTGAAATGCAAACAACTCAAAAAAAAAAAAATCTTGCAATCCATCATTAATCAATATGTTTCAGAATGAAATTTTTCTAGAGAAAAGTATTTGTTATATATAGGCAATCACTTCAATTAAAATGAATAAAGATACTTTATCCTTAACAAAATATTACAGCATATAATAATTTTATTGTTAAAACTATTACTAATAATCAATTTATCTAAAAGCAAAGCATAATTTTGGTTATTGTCAATGATTTATATATTTTTGTAATCAATTAGTTACTTTAAATTGTATTTAGTAGTAAGTACATTTTTTTTTCAAACACTCTGAACCACCTGTAACTTAAAAAACCCTGATAAAACCAAGTGGGTTGGTTTTTTCTGAAAAAACCCGGGCATTTAACAACCCTGGCCGTCAGGCACATAAAATATTTAAAAAGGTCTGCCGGGTGCATAAAGTTAAAAAAGGATGTTTGCACTGCACCCTACCCATATGCTAGAGTCAATATTATTCTAGAGAAAGTGATACTTTTTGACTGGCGAGAATGTAAATACAGAAATTGACATGAAAATAAAATTTATGACACTTCTACACAAAACAAAACATATGAATCTGCTTAAAGCGTAGAAGATTCTCACCCATAAACAGAGCAATTCTTTTTAACAATTGCTTTGTATACATCAATTACATTTCAAAACATAAACTAAATTACTTACCGATGAACAGGCATGCAGAAAATGTTTTTACTCCGAACATTTCCCCCAATTCAATGAAAATTTCCTCAAAATAAATTCTGTATTGTGGTAGGTATAGAAAATTTGCAATATACAAGTCGCCTCTTTAAAAACCTATAGATTGAACTTGTAACATGTCTAGTTATTGGAAAGGTATGTTAATGCATGTAAGTTTTAATCTAATCCTTATGCCTAATATTTATTAATAAATGTACAATTTTAACCAACAAATACAATGTTTTTGATTACCTTTTCTGATAAATTGTCAATTATTGAGAAACTGCAATCTTACACTGTCTTTGTGGTCACTTTTCATGTTTTGTAGATCTTGAGTCTGTCTCTTGGAGAAAATCTAGTGAAATGAGAATTTCCACCATGAAAATGATGTCTGTTTAAGGATGCTATTAATAATTCCATAGCTTTATGCACTGGAGGTCCATTCCATGATATAAACACTTCATGAAAGAGATTATCAGATTTTAGGGTTCGGTTATAAATATGATTTCCAATAATAGAGCCAACAGATTCCCACATTCACTGCAAATTTTCAAGGAGGTAGAGTATTTCTGGTACATCAGCGTACACATCAGGACTGGTAAAAGCTTCTTTTATAATACCGCTGTCTTGATCCAGAAGTGATGGTTTCTTTTCAGAATTCAGGATTTTTTAAAAATTAAATTCAACTTTTAGAATGTTTTTTCTTCAAAGTTATCCACTGATTAAGAAGACTTTTCTCATTATTAAATTTAAATTCTTTTATATTTTTGCTCACCCATTCAGTAAAGAGCTTTCCACCAATGGTGGTGTGAGATCTTCTTGATTAATTCTCTTCCTAAAGATGGGATAGAGCTCAAAATGAGTTTACTACTGAAGCATTGTCTCATATGTTTTACAATTTTTAGTTCACATATTCTTTGTTTAAGCTGAGCAGAGGTAATTAATATTTTCCACTAATGGTGGTGGGGAATCTTCTTGATTTGATTCTTTTTCTAAAGATGGGGTATTACTAAAGTATTGTCTCACATGTTTTACAATTTTTGGTTCACATATTCTTTGTTTAAGCTGTTTAAGCTGAGCAGAGGTTTTTAATATTTTTTCTTGGGAGTTTGAAACACACACCTTTTTGTGATGTTTTCTTGTGCAATGTTAAAATTCCTGGTTGCCACCGGCCACAGGGTGACTAAATGTAAAAAATTGACGACTTTATGCTATGCATCTGATTGCCAAAGGGGCAATGTCTATTTTTCATGTAGCAGTACATCTGATTTCTTAGTGCCATTTTGTTTCCAGGGATGCACTTGCCCACCAAACGGCAGATTTCCGCTTCTTAATTCTTTTAAAAATCTAATCCTCGATTTCTGCGGAAAACAATCGCCATTTTTGTCGTGATCGCTGAAAAAAAAAATGATTTTTGTCAAACTATCGCAAAATAAAATCGCGATTTACAGCAAAGAATCGCGAAATTAAACCAGGATTTTCATCCAACGATCGTGAAATAAAACCACGATTGTCGTCAAACGACGGTGAAATAAAGTAACAATTTAGGTCAGGCAATCTCGAAATAAAACCACGATTTTCGTCAAACAATCGCGAAATAAAGCTGCGATTTTCAACAAGGGACAGCGAAATAAAACCACGAATTTCGTGAAACGATTGCGAAATAAACCACGATTTTCGTCAAATGGTCGCGAAATAAAACCATGAATTTCGTCGGACAACAGCAAAATAAAAGCACGATTTTCGTAAGATGATCACGAAATCCAACTTAGATTGTCGTCAGACGATCGCGAAATAAAACCACGATTTTCTTCAAACAATCACAAAATAAAACCACGATTTTCTTCAAACGATCGCGAAATAAAACCACGAAACCCGATCGCCGCAATTCATGATTTTTTCGCTCCCGTTCTTCGAAATTCATGATTTTTCCGTGTCTGATCGAAGAAAGTTATGGTTTCTCCACGTCCGATCAACGAAATTCAGGATTTTTTCATGTCCGATCGACGAAATTCATTATTTTTCCACATCCGATCGTTGAAATTCGTGATTTTGTTGCAGCCGATCGCCGAAATTCCTGATTTTTACGCTCCCGATTGAGTGAAGTTAGCAATTTTTTCCGGACTAATTGACGAAATACACAATTTCTGAAGATGTTGGCCACTTTTGGTTCGCGGGCCACAGGTTGTGCATGTATAATGTATATCATGTTGTGGGTTATTATTTAGTGTATAAACTAGAGGTGCACAACTTTTATAATGGGAGGGCAACTCACAAAAATGACTGCCTTGTCTACAATCCGACTCGTTCAACAAAATTCTCGATTTATACATGCCGTATCGGTTAAATTCGCGATTTTTATAAGTCTTATTATCAGCTAAATTCGTGATTTTTATTGCCCGATCGGCGAAATTCACAATTTTTGCATGCCTGATCGGGGAAATTAACGATTTTTGCACACCTGCTCGACAAAATTCACGATTTTTATGCTCCTGATAGGCTAAATTCGTGATTTTTACTCGTTCTATTGGCTAAACTTACGATTTTCACCCGCTGATTGGCTAAATTCACGATTTTTACACACCTTATCGGTTAAATTCACGATTTTTATGCACGTTATCAGCTAAATTTGTGTCTATTATTGGAACAGATGCGTTACACTCACGCTAAAATGTAAACAAAAGATTGGCGACTGTTTGGTTGGCGCGATTTCCAAGACTGCGCCAAGCTCTAAATACAAGCTTAATAGCCGGGTTGCCATAAAAGAAAAACAGTCCACAAAGTTTGGCGACTTTTTTCCTTTTTTTAACCGATTATTATTTTTTTTTTTTTTAGCGCGAGTGTAAAGCATCTAAGCCCTATTATTTTACATAATTCGTTAGCTTTGACAATATAATAATTAACACCTTAATTTATTTTTTAAATGTTTATACATAACCAAAAGATGGCTAAAAACATGTACCGACAGACACTTCTTCAAAACTGGTCTCTCTTTTAAAAAATAAGATAGATTCAATGTATTTATAAAAAATACAGAGGCCTTAGTAGAAAAAATATTTCAGAGGATATTTGTATTGTCAAAGTTTCGTTCATATTACCTTATTTTAGACTTTTTTTTTTAATACTTTAATAGCGATGGAGTTAATTTAAAGTTTGTTATTGTGAATTCAAATAACTCATATTTATTATTTGCATTTTCAATTACTTTTAATCAAAGTTTATAAATAATATACCAGGAAGAAAATAATTTTATAAAAATTATGATTTAAGGTATACTATTTTAAATATTGTCCACTTGAATGATGGTATGTTACATGAAATGTTATTAAAAGCTTTTTTTTTCCTTCAGTAGCACATTATCGGTGAGTAGTGTCCTTTCTTTTTTTTTTTTTTCTAGATTGAACACTGGGTCAGATAGGGTAAAATAGGCAGGTTTCAAAACTAAATTTATAAAAAACACAAACTAATTATTTACAAAAAGTACAAGAAAAAAAACTCTGGGGTAAAATAGTTAAAAACCTTTCATTGTTTAAAACTCGCAATATCATTTGAAAAGTTACATATATATATATATATATACATTTTTTTTAATTACACAAAAAGTACTATAATTTAATCAATAAACAGTTTAAATTGATTCTTCAACCCTTTAACATACATTTGACATAAATAACATTTCATGTAACATACCATCATTCAAGTGAGCAATATTTAAAATAGTATTACTTTAAATCATATTTTTCATAAAATTATTTTTATCTTGGTATATTATTCATAAACTTCGATTAACAGCAATTGAAAATGAATGTAAAAACCTTGAGAAATCATTAATTGGGTCGACAATTAATATTAACACACATGCGAAGTAGAATCAAGATCAACCAAAACGATACTTTAAATTCCATTGTAACGATACAAGGCTCAAATATTAAATTTAATTTTGTAATAAATATGAGTTATATGAATGTATAAAGTTATGTACTTTAAATTAACTCCATCGCTATTAAAGTATTAAAAAAAGTCTAAAATAAGATAATATGAACGATACTTTGAACTTACACATCTCCTCCGAAATAATTTTATTTTAGTAAGGCCTCGTGGTATTTTTTTTATAAATACGGTGAATCTATTTTTTTAAAAGAGAGTCTAGTTTTATAGAAGTATCTGTCGGAACATATTTTTAGCCATCTTATGGCTATGTATAAACATTAAAAAAATAATTAAAGTGTTAATTATTATATTGACAAAGCTAGCGAATTACAGAGAATGACAGACGAACGTTAGTACCGCTTACCGCTAACCCGCGACGTGAGTCAAAATATAACACGCGAGTTGAGTTGAGAAGTAGTGTTTCTTCTACCACTGTGGAGTCGGAAATGCTGCGTCAGTTGCGAAAAAAAAAATCAAATGTTCTAAAGGAAATTTTAAATAAATTAATAAGAATAATACATTTTTCATTTGTTTTTTGAAGTAATTTTCATAAAAACTGGAAGTCATGTCTGTAGTTAATAACCCCAAACTTAAAATAAAAGAAGAACTAAGAATGTTTCGTATGGTGGGGGGGGGGGATCAATTACTACTTCCTGAATTCGGGAAGGGGGGACTTTCCCCCTAAATCCCCCATAAAAGTTATTTATTTATTATTTTTTATATTTATGTGTTAAAAATTTATCTCAAAGGGGTGGTTCAAAGCAGTGTTGAATTAGGGTAGGGCTGGCCCGCGGAATTCTAGCCCTCCCACGGAGGATTTTGAAATTTAATAAACAAAATTTTCTTTTTCTTTCAAAGACATTTAAATTTTTTTTTTGAGTAACTTAAAATAATTAAACACTAAGAGAGAGAGGAACTAAAAATTTTTTGCTAAGGGACGGCTCGACCCCCCCCCCCCGTGTAAATCCCCCATGAAAGTAAATTTTTAGCTCTATTTTCGTTTATATGTTGGTCTTTAAAAGTTACCTTAAGCGGAGGTTTAGGGGAGTGTTGAATTCAGTGCCAGATGGGAAGAGGAGCATCTCCCCCCCCCCGTATTTTAAAATTTAATTAATGTAATTTCCTTTTTCGCTGATTTTGAAAGAGTGAAATTTATTCTTTTCAAGTATGTGTTTAGAAAGTACCTTAAACGGAGATTCAGGGAAGTGATGAAGTCAAAAAGAGCGGGCGGCCCCCCCCCTCCCCCCCCGCAGATTTTTTAATTTTATTGACATAATTTTCTTTTCTTCAATTTTTAAAGACAGTAAAATTAGTTTTTTTGAGTAAATTAAAATAAATAATTAAGTATTAGGAGAAAGATATATGAATATTCCTTTCGTAGTGTGCGTGGGAGGGGGGGGGGCGTAGGCGGTACTCGCCTTAATCAGTCATGGCAGTTAATTTTTGTCCTGTTTTTCTTTTTACTTTTATGTGCTAAAAAATTACTTTAAAATTGGGTATTTCAGGGCAGTGTTGATTTCAGCCTCCCCCCCTTCAATTATGAACAATTAATTAAAATTTTAACTAATTTTCTTTTTTAAATTTATTCTTTTCGAATAACATAAAATAATTAAACACTGAAAAAAAGAGGATAGAACCAAAAATTTTTTTTTTAATCTACTGCCCCCCCCCCTCTATGTGGCCCTGGCCTTTTCCAGTAAAAAGCTATTTGAATATGAGTTAGATACTTAACCATTTAAGCTCTAATAAAACATTTAGAAAAATATTTAAAATTTTCTACATGAAAAGCAGTTTTTCTTTTCCTTCAAAATACCTGTAGTGATTTTAGAACAGATTTGCTAAGTCACTGAAGGTAATTTTTAGGCCATAAGCTTGCTGAAATAAACCTGTATAAAACCTTTAAAAAAACCTTCATATTTCCTGCATGAAAAGCTGTTCCCGTTTTTCTTCAAAATACCTGTAATGATTTTAAGAAGATCTGCTAAGTCAGTGAAGGTAATTTGAAAGTTATAAGCGTGCTGAAATAATCCTGAATAAAACCTTTAAAAAACCTGTAATATTTCCTGAAGGAAACCTGCAGTTTTCATTTTCCTTCAAAATACCTGTAGAAACCTTCAAAAAACCTTCAAAATCATTAAATTTTTAAAGGTTTCTTGCTGATTTTTTTACCTTGGTTATTGGCTTCATAGATATTATGTATACCATAAATCCAAAATCATGTCCATGAGTAACTCTTACGTCGTATATCAGATAAACCTGTATAATAGATTTAGTTTTTTTTACAAATTTGTTATATAAAATCATCGCACAATTTCAATTGTTACACAGTCAAATAGAGAAAACATTTACTTTCAAATGCAATTTGTTTGAAAACTGTATCATAATTTACTCAGCTTTTATTGTTTTTAAATAATTTTAAAGTATGATTGCTTAAATATATTTTTTTTCGTATGTAACACGATTACGAAAGATTCGAAATTTTGCATGTAAAGCAATGTAACTATTATAGCAGTTGTATGCAGCTAATATTTTCTAACGAAAGTAAAATTTCACCAAAAAGTAAATAAATGAATAAAACGCAAGTTTAACAGATATAAAATCGAACTTACACTGCAATAATCATAATCATAAAGGGTGCTATAATTAGAGGAATCGTTGAAGTTTTCTTTAGCTATCTCTGGCATCCGGCTGATTCGAAAGTACCGTTTTTAATAAATTTTAAATCGTTAATTGAATACATAATTGATATGTTTCATATTTATTTTTGGTTCATTTTAGTGGCCAATTTAAAAACAAAATATGTTAAATGTAAACAAAAAAAAAAATATGTTACAGTTTTTAATAAAAAAATGTTTTCATGTACGTTTTATACTCTGGTTAATATCTTCTGTAACCCAGAAAGCCCGGTGGGATAATCTGGTTATAATAAAAGAAGAAATACTTCACAAGTGAAGCTGAGAAAAATGAAACATGTTGTTAAAGTTCTTTGATCTTCAGAAAAAAAAATAACATTGCAAATATTTTAAAAGTAATTTCTTTCTTTCAACAAATAAATTTATTTACTCTTATGTATAAAGCATAAAGTTTCAGATTCATTTTAACTTAAAGTTATATTTTGAAAGTGTCGCTATTATTATTATTGACGAAAATTTTATTTTCTGCAAAATAAAAGTTTTAAGGTTATATAAAATTTTAGGAGAAACGCTGTTCAGTTATCATATTTCATTGCTACAACATTTAATATATCCATTACAGCATGGCACCCTAATTAACAGTATATTCAAAATACAAACATATTTATTGAAATAAAATATATTTTACCAAAAATACAGGTTTTTTTTTTTTTAACTGACGCTATTCAGAGCCGCCTGTAGCTCGTTCTTAAAACTGGATTGATACAAAATTTTGTGAATGGACTAAGAAAACCATGGGAAAAAATATTCCAACAAAAAAAAAAAATTAGTTCCAATCACCACCGATGGGGGGAAATGTGGCGCTGTGGTAATTTATGCAAATGAGAATTAGCATAAAATACGGGCAATTAATGAAAATGCAAATTTTTATTTACGCAAGCGACAGTAGCGCCAATAGATTAAGTTATAAATGCATGCGAAAAACACCGAGAAAAAATTTCAGCTCAGGTTGAAAATGAATCTCACGTTACCGCAGCGCGCGTTACTTGTGACGTTCTATTATTGTAACCAGTGCAATGCACCAGCCGCTCTTCGTTTACTTAGAACACGCCATAAACTGCGCAAAGTACCTTTATCCGTTAATGTATTGAAAGCAATGATTCTGAAATTCGAAGAAACAGGCTCGCTAGCAGTTCGGTCAGGCAGAGGACGTAAACCGGTGGCAGAAAAAGTGATAATGAATGTTTCAACTGCAATCAACGAAAGGGAAAGTGTAAATGATGAATAAAACATGGCATTTTATCCAAATTATTAATTTTGTCTGTTTCTGATGTTTTTTTTCAATGTACAGCGCCACATTTTCCCCTATCGGCGGTGATTGGAACTATTTTTTTTTGCTGGAATCTTTTTTCCCATGGTTTTCTTAGTCCATTCACAAAAATTTGTATCAATCCAGTTATTAGAACGAGCTACAGGCGGCTCTGAATAGCGTCAGTTTAACAAAAACACCCTGTATAATACATGAATACAGAGAAAAAAAGGTCATGTATTAGATTATTGGTTAGATGGTATTTATTTGGACTTATATATTTATAGTTTTAATATAAATGATATTTAATTAGGGTGTCATGTTTCAATGGATACAGTAAAATCTGTAGCAGAGTGTTAGAATATTACAATCTTATTCTACATGAATGAAGCACTGTTTATCTTTCTAATTTTACATCAAATATATATTACGCTCGAAGCAGCAGAAACATTAATCTCTTATTACCCGCTAATTAGAACTTTCGATAAGCGACGTTCTCATAAACAGATCCCTTGAGATGAAGAAATGACTTGCAACAGACGTAAACCTTTTAACGGTAAATTCAAAGAATAACATAACCTTTCATTAGGTTCGTACTAATTTCCATAAGTAGTTCCTTCAATTCTTATTTATTTTCCTGCTATCTCTTCGAATAGGATAAACATTGTGCGATGTTAACTGATTGCTTAATTTTGCTGAAACTTTCACGGTTTCTGCTGTAAAATATTTTACTATTGAGATATAAAAATATAAAATAAGAATTGCAAAACTACATTGTATTCAACTTTACTTCATTTATGTATAGTTGCAATAATACATTAACAGTTCATGTAGTTAAAACTTATTTATCTGAGCAAATGTTAATTATCATGTTATGTATCTTATTCTCACTTGCAGGTTTTATTAGTGAATGTACAAGTATGTTATTATCCAAATAAAATGTATTTAGCCAATAATATAATACATGAATGCATATAAAAAAATCATGTTATTAGGTTATGGGTTAGATTGTATTTATTTGGATATATATACTTGTAGTTTTAACATAAAGGATATTTAATTAGGGTGTCATGCTTCAATGGATACGATAAAAGTTGAAGCATAAGAATATTACAAACCTTATTCTACATGAATAAAACAGTTTTTATCTATCTAATTTTACATCAAAGAAATATTACGCTCAAAGCAGTAGTAAGATTCGTACAAATTTACATAATTAATTCCTTCAAATCTTAGTTATTTTCCTGCTATCTTTTCGAATAGGATAAGAACAGTGCGATGTTAACAGATTGCGTAATTGTTCTGAAACTTTGACGATTTCTGTCGTAAAATATTTTACTATTCAAGTAGAAATATATAAACTAAGAATTGCAGAATTAAATTGTATGAAACTTGAAACGTTTTAATATTCTAGAAAATTTGAAAACGGGCCTACATTTCGATTTAATCTTTTAAAAATACTAAAATTTCCTCGTTTGAAAATTCCGTAGACTTCGGCAACTTAACTAGCCAACGGAAATTGAATTGAATATTCATTTTTACGCTGCTCTGGGAAAACGGTTCGTTGAAACCATTCCAGCATTTGTTAATATTTGTATAAAGTGCCTAATGTTTTGAAAGAGTATTTTTTCAGCAAAAAATAAAAAAATGCATTAAAAATCTATTTAAAAGTCATTTTAAATAAATCGTGGTGATGCAACCATTGTAATATTTAATGTGTTTCATTATAATTACATTTTGAGTAATTATCATGAAATTATTCCATAAATTCCTCTTTACAATTTTATTATCATACTTTAGTACGTGCCTTAACTTTTGAGACAGAATGTATAGATATAATTATTATTAAAGATTCTCAAAATCTCTCATTTCGTCTCTCATTTCTCTCATTTTGTTGAAATGTGGAAAAGGTATATAGCAAGTTTTTGAATTCTTATCTCTTTTTCAAATAGGTATAAAGAAAACAGACATTTGTCATTGGAAAATAATTTTAATTCTTTTTTTTTTTTAATGAAAATGAAAATGATAGAAATTTCAAAAATGGAAATCCCGTTAAAATTATATACCGTTTCTCATTGCAGTGATAAAATTTAATCTTTAAAATTAATCTAGAAATACAATTTAGTATGTTCTTACATAATTTTATATTTTAAAAGGAAACTAAAAAAATCTGCTAGCTTCTCCTTAATTGTCATCTTCGTGAACTTTAATGTGAGGTAATGCGCACAAGACGCAATCATACGAATATCATTTGTTTAATAGAAGAGGCAATGAACCTTTTTTATGATGTGTGTCGGATTATTAGAAATAAAAAACTTCACTACAAAATGCTTGACTAGATTACGGGGATATGAAAACTACATTTACAAAAATTTTACTAATCGCAAAGTATGTATTAAAATAAGCAGTATTCAGTTAGACAATAAGCTAACACAATTCAAAATATTCTTATGCCTACTTAACAAGAGTAACTTTATAGATAAATACTTATACATTCCATATTCAAACAACCATGCCAAGACCTTCAATAAAGTTAACAAGACGCTACACTCCTCGCAACATCATTCAATTTGTCCACTCGTCATTCCTTTTACACCAACGGGGTTGAGGTGATGCATTTTCTTCTCACATGTACATAAGAATAACGCTAGATAATTTGCAGAAAAAGAGTGTTACAACGCATTACTTTCTTTCATTCGAAAAACAAAAAATATACAGGAAGATGCGCTGTGTAATGCTGCAGCATATACAGTGATAAAGATTTATACCTAATTTTATTAAACAGTATTGAACTGGAAAATATGGAAAGTTAGTTTTTCCTTCATTTATTTAGGTCCAAATTATTAACTTCGAATTTTTCAGAAATCAAACTTCTACGCCTCATATAGTTGGAAGTATTGAGAATGTTTCCGATTATAAGGAATATGAGGAATCCTCTGGAATTCACCATGTTTTTCTACACATTAACTTTGCCGGTATTTAGAAATTCTAATTTCGTATATATAACTGTCATCTTATAATAGGGAAAGGAAGGTGCTTCGTAATCTATGCGTGGTACATTATTTATCTTTGTTTAAATTATAAATTTCATATCTATATAGTCATGTTGCGAAATGAACTAGAGCTATTACCTAACCTTCCGGCAATTTATTTTATTTAACACTGTATTTTGTCTTCTTCTATAATAAGTTCTTATTCTGAGTTTTCTGGGTAAATAACTATTATCACTTTTATCTGAATGACGAATTAAATAGCTTTATCTTTTATCACTTTTCTCGCTAATTTTCTTAATAACAAGTAAAGTTCATCTCTAAAGGTTTCTTTCCAGATCTAATGATCCTTGATAGATGATAAAAATGCAACATTTCTTACTAAATCATACAAAATTTTTTTTTATTATTTCATGCTAAATTGCTATTGCCTTTAATATTTATTCTCTGAATTGTTCCAGAATTAACAAGAAATTATTGACAGTTAGTTACACGTAAAGTGTACATCTTTATGCAGATATAAATAAGAAATTTATGCACATAAAATTAATAAAATATTGAACAATATTCCCTTTTAGATGCATTAATTATTCTTAAAATGATTTCACAGAATATTTTATTATGAAGTCTCTATATTTATTGGTTCAACCATTATGATACCTTTCAGTGTGTCATTCAGGCAACTGAACTCTTGCCGTTAAATGATTAACAATGGCTTCAATATAGAAATAGCAATGTAATTATTTATGAACTTTGAAGGAAACAGCCTATTATCGCATTGGAATATAAATAAATCTATTTTCATGTATTTGTCAGTGTGTATTTTTCTTTATCTGAAAGTTCTTGCATCTTCATTTTCAGTCTAATGATTTAATAAAATATCAAATAAATTATTATCCATCTATCTGGGTACCTTTATACAGGGTGAATCTAAACTCTTGGGCAAAATTTTAAGGGGTGATAGTACACATCAAGACAAACAATATTAAATACGGAACTAAAGGTCCCAAACGTCTTCCGAAGGAGATATGTGCCATTAAAGTTTAGGGTCCAAAATTTCAAATGATTATAAAAAACGGAAAAATTGGTCGATTCGTTTGCGGTTTTCGCTAAAACTATTCTTTATGTCAGTATTTTCTTAAAAATTAATTTTAAAGTTAAAGTTCAAAAAATGCCGCTAGAGGGCGCTTTAGACTTTGGAGTAACGAAAAACTATTTTTTACCGTTATTTTTCGTATCTCATTAAATGTTTTCAAAAGCTTAGACTTAAATTTAAATTTTGAGCTCAAAATCGGAATCGCTGGGAGTCATTAAGTAGCGCAAACTGAACTGCGTTCAGGAGTTGAAAGTTGAAACACCTGCCTCCCCCCTGAACACATTTCAGTTATTCCCGATCTGGGTGTCGTAGACCAGGCAGAAACTGTATCAGTTGTAATTTTCCAACTGGACGAAAAATGTCCGGGGCCAGGATTCGAACCTGGGATCTTTTAGCTGAAGCTGCTATGCTCTACCAACTATCCCGGTTGAATCTGGAGGGCATAATTCATCCAGTTCATGCCCTCCAGATTCAACCGGGATAGCTCAGTTGGTACAGCATGGCAGCTTCAGCCAAGAGACCCCAGGTTCGAATCCTGGCGCGGACATTTTTAATTACAACTCATATGATTTCTTTACCAATTTGAATAATTATGTTAAAATTAATCCAGGCAGAAACTACTACCCCCTACACGTAAAATAAAAGATAGTCTAATGACAAAATTAAATAGAAAATTTATTCGTAACAGACATGAGCAATTTCTCCGCGCAAAATAAAAAGAAACAATCTTATGTATGAATGTAGTGTGCAATATGAATAAAGGTTGACACGTAGAAATTGACGCGCATGATGTTCGTGAGGAATCACAAAAACTGCTCGAAAAAGTGCCCACCAGCAATGATGCAGGCCTCACACCGCCGGCGGAGGAGTGAGTTGCGAACATTAGTGAATACCCCGGGCATCTCCCGGATATTACCTGCTACGACGGCAATCCTCGCAACCAGGTCCTCGTCGGAGTCGACGGTAAAAAATAGTTGTTCATTACTCCAAAGTCTAAAGCGCCCTCTATCGGCATTTTTGAACTTTATCTTTAAAATTTATTTTTAAAATAATTTTTTTATTAATTTTGTCATCCGTTTATCGTTTATTTTACGTGTAGGGGGTAGTAGTTTCTGCCTGGTCTACACCAAGATCGGGAATAACTGAACTGTGTTCAGGGGGGTTTCAAATTTCAACTCCTGAACACAGTTCAGTTTGCGCTACTTAACCACTACTTAACGATTCGATTTTGAGCTAAAAATTTAAGTTTAAGTCTAAGCTTTTGAAAGCATTTAATCGGATGCAAAAAATAACGGTAAAAAATAGTTGTTCGTTACTCCATAGTCTAAAGCGTCCTCTATCGACATTTTTTTAACTTTTTCTTTAAAATGTATTTTGAAGAAAGTACTAACATAAAGAGTAGTTTTAGCGAAAACCGCAAACAAATCGACCAATTTTTCCGTTTTTTATAACTATTTGAAATTTTGTACCCTAAACTTTAATGGCGCCTATTTCCTACGGAAGACGTTTGGGACCCTTAGTTCCCTATTTAATATCGTTTGTCTTGATGTGTACTATCACCCCTTAAAGTTTTGCCCAAGAGTTTAGACTCACCCTGTATATCAGACAAAATTATTTCTATTGTTTTCTGTAGGAATTGGATCAACATTTTAATTAATCTTTGTGAAATACAATAGCAACTTTGCTGTAACAAATCCTAGAAACTAATGCACTGTAAAAAAAAAAAATCATTCAAAATAAGGGGAAGTGGATACCGAAAAACAACGTCCTGTAAAATTCTGGTTTTCTGTTCAGAAACATTCCTGATCAAATTTATAAAAAACTGTATCTGATTGCAGCTAACTAGATGTTTTTGATATTTTCATGAATCAAATCCTTAAAACTGCAGAGAACTACTTATTATTTCCAAATATTTCACAGCGATATTTCTAGTTCTTTTACACAATATATGCTATTGAATGTGTCCAAAAATTTCACAATGTCCAATAAAGATAACATCGATATCGATATAAATGATTTTTCACCAAATTCGATTAATGTTGGAAACATTGCAGCTTTTGAAGACACACTTAAAGTTTTATTATATTATCAAACAAAAGGCTATAAGTGAGAATAGTGCAAAAAGTTCCTAGAATAAATATTTTTACACCAAATTTGACTAATGCTGGAAACATTGCAGCCTTTGAAGACACACTTAATGTTGTATTATATTATCAAACAAAAGGCTATAGGTGAGAATAGTACCAAAAGTACCTAGAATAAACGATTTTACACCAAATTTGATTAATGCTGGAAAAATTGCAGCTTTTGAAGACATACTTAAAGTTTTATTATATTATCAAACAAAAGGCTATAAGTTATAATAGTACCAAAATTTCCCAGAATAAATGATTTTACACCAAATTTTGATTAATGCTGGAAACATTGCAGCTTCTGAAGACACACTTAAAGTTTTATTATATTATCAAACAAAAGGCTATAAGTGAGAATAGCACCAAAATTTCCTAGAATAATATTACGTCTGATGTCAATAAACCCCCCAATGGACAGAGATATTTTCCTACAGTTCAAAAGAAGCCTTATGTATGAACTCTCCAAAACATCACCTCCGGTATATAACTTTCTTAACTCGTATTTAACTAAAACCGTTGATGCATGAATGCGTGATGCATATTCCACTCTAGTTATAAAACTAACACAGTTAAGGAAGCAAGCGTACATTATTCTGCAAAATCTCGCACCATCTTCAACACCATTATTTAAAACAAGTGTTAAACCATAATACATCGAAAAAGCAGTATATAGAAGAGATGTAAATACCAGAAAACCGACTTTGGAATCAAAATATTCTGCAACTGATATTATATTGCTGTAAATATCTGTTAATTCATTATAATCACGTTTTGTTGAGTTTTTTAGTACTCGAAGAAAGCAATCAATTATAGACGCAATATCATGACAAATCATGACATATAAGATATCAAAAATACACAAAGGCAAATAAAAAAATAATATGTAATTAGCTGAGGATATGAAAGAAAAAAAGAACATTATATATTCATTTGCAATAGAAAAACTGAAAACGATGTTATTTAATAATTTACCATAAACAATCGTTATATTCATTTCCACAAACACAATAATGATATGCATTATTTTAAGACTACTCAAGGGTATTATCCAGTTTGGTACACATGGATGATGGCCAATCTTATATGAAATATGATAAACTCTTTTTACAATCTTTTTATATTCACCGTACTTGACAAATAAGTAAATACGGCATAAACCAAATGCCATGCATATCGAAGAATATACAATGTCTCCTCTCGTATCTTTTGTTTCGGAGTACAAAAAAAGAGACAAACATGTAAGTAGTTGAATAATATGTATTAATATGTTAAATAGAATGTTCGAGATTTTTAATAATATATAGCGCGGACGTTTGCCTTTCATGCAAGAATATTTGAACAATCCATTCATATAAAATAGACGAAAAATATAGTTGTAGATATTTCTGGTTTTTACGGAATGAAAGAAATTGATGTTTTCAACAAATGGCGTCATTATTAAACTATTTAAAATATTTGAATTACTAAAAATATTAGTAACACACAGAAGTGAGAACAAAGCATCCGTACTTTTATTTCTTTTTCTCACATACTTATAATATATTGTTTGGTATTACAACAATTTTTAAGGATGTAGTTTATAAATTTGTACAAAGAAACCTTTCTCGATGCGACGAAATCCAAAGATATTTTGAAATACAACAATTTTCGGAAAACAATTAGTTCAAATTTCGCCTTCTCCCTTAGTTTTGTTCGCTATATACATATTTTCTTTTCGAATAATAATAAGTTTTACAACAAAACTTATCGATGTACATTTTAAGTAATACGATATAAACGTCCTAGTACGAACGACATGAATGCGTGAATGTCATATATCGATTTCATTAATGTCATAAATTCACTAAAAGAATAACACGAGGATGCAATGTATTGCGAATTTCAGTCAAATCCATTAGTATAATTACGCAATAACATATAACAAATTGCTTTTTTGGCTCTTTTAATTTAGAAAATATTTTGAGTAATTGAAAGTTTATTGAAAGTTTGAGTAATTGAAAGTATCTGTAAGTTTTTAATTCTTTTAATATAAACCTTATTTTTATTGTTCCATATTGTTTTAGAGGAAAAGTTTAGAGCATTTGATTTGGTAGATTTTTCTCAAAATTGATATAAAATGTAATATGCAGGAAAATAATTAACCTCCAAATTTTTAACTGTTCGTTGTTTGACTGCTGAATGTTGTGACTATTGATTGATGTGAATTTTGTAGCCATTGGTAAAGATACTTTTGAACATTTAATTTCGATGGAAAAATTTATCGTGATAAGGTAATTTTAATATGTTTCATAAGCTTATTAAAACTGCAAATATTGGTATATTAGAAATTCAAGAATATTTTAGCAAACAAACAAGCAATGTATGTTAAGTTGTATTTCACCCCCACTGTTGCCAGATTATTTTTAATAAACTTTACTTTCTATATAAATTTAATAGAATAAGGAGGTTATTTTTAAATGGAAAATTTTATCGAAATCTATTATCATGTTTTCTATATATAATATGCAATGAATTACTTACACTCTAATTACTTTTTATTGCAGTTTTCTAGATTAAATTTTATATTATAGAAATTTTTAAACTTTGAAATTAATAAAATATTCTTTTTTTAAATGAAGATGTACATTAGGCCATAGTTTATATAAATTCTTGCTGTTTTTAATTTGTTCGTTATGTCGTTCAATCAATTGAATAGTTTATTTGAAACCAAAGCAATTTTAAATTTCTAGTTGGGAATGCTACAACATAAAACATTTTTTACTCCTATGAAATAATTATTCTAATTATAACAGGAACTAGGCAAATCAGTGTTATATTTTGTTAAGAAATATTTTTTGTAGTTTCATAAATATTTCGGGCTGAAAATCTTGTGAGAAAAATGCATGAGAAGAAATAATCGTGCACTCTCTTAATGAAAAGGGTTAGAAATCAAATCACATGAAAAACTTATTTATCAATAACTTTGATACTGACTTTCAAAACAGATGTTAGTCATTCATAAGATTCTTGCATGATCTAGTAGTTAAAATACAAGTTATAAAAACTTTTGTTTGTGTTTGTGTTATTCATCAGGAACTTGCACAAGAAAGAATCTTGAATGCGCATTCCACATTTTGAGGATTAAAAAAAGAAATGCGTTTGCATTAAATTTTTCAAAAATAATTTATTTTTTATCTCATAATTTTTCTAATGTTTAATTGAACTTAATTATAGAAAAATATGCGGTACAATGAATATTTTGCGCTATTTTTATAGAAAATGTCTTTTTCCTAAAATGCGTAAAATAAGATTTTTGCAACGTATCATAAATCCCTTTCGCTCGCTCAAATTATTTCATTTTTAAGCTGTAATTATATAAATAATAAAATTAATAGAAAAACCTTGACGCTATTTTTCAAGCATTTAGATTTATTAGCCCGTGCTATTTTAAAATATGATGAAACGCTGGGGTTTTTCCATAATTTTATATTGAATTATTTTTCAATTGAAACTAATATCTTTCTTTAAATTCACATTTAAAAGTTTTACGTCAATTAAATATCATTTCTGGTTCTCTAGAAAAGTCTTTAGTTAAAGAAAGTTCTAAATAGCGTGTAATTGGAGATGTGCTTTAAATATTATATATATATATATATCAAATTAATACAAATATTGTTTTATGCGCATCAAACTAAATATCAAACGAGAAATTAATTTATAGTCCAAGTTACTTGCCAAAATGAAATAATGTTTAAAAAACCAAGTACTTCTCCATTATTCCGTCGACCATTTTCGATAGAAAAAAAACTATCGTCATACTATTTACTAAACTGTAACGAACAATAAACAAATTAAAGAAGGTTGCTGTTGAAATCTATAATAATAATAATAATAATAATAATAATAATAATTCGGAAAAAGCCCCACTTACTAATGTGTCTTCTATCTCTAACCTTAAACCTTAAACAATAAAATTTACAATATATTAATAAAAACTAAACAATACATATTCGATATTTATTTATTTACATTATTTTTCTTAATTAACCTGGGAGATAAATGATTGTGACATCAGTTGAAACTGACACCTGTTGTACGTAAATATGCATCGCAACATAATATCAATGCTTTTGCTCTTTCAGTATCATAGCGTCAAAGTTTAAAGAAGTAATTGTTACTTTTATTAACGAAATAATTAATAAAACAGTAAAAAAGCATTAAATATACAAATAATTGTCAAATTAAAAATCACTTGATGACATAACAAATACGTATACCCTATCTGACGTCAAGTGAATATGACGCCACGATTAAGGCTCCTACAATCCGGGCTGACTCACGCCGCCATTTAATTGCCCGAAGGAGAAGAACGATTGGCCACACCGAGTGGGCAACAAAAGTTGATTGGTCTAAGTGGACAACAAAATGCTTGACTATTGAGCCTGTATTATGGTAGCCCTAGCCACGATGATGCATTTTTGTCGTTAAATTTTATTATTTGGTGATAGTTTCTTTTCTTGAAAAGTGGTCGTCGGGATAATGGGAAAATACCAAAAAATACATTAGGTGCATATACAATAAAACGCAGCAGGTGCATATCAGTAACAGCGATACCTGCATACGATTTTCAATTGACTACCCAACCAATAGAGCCCAGAGACTGGGGGACAGGCAGTGAATTTAGAATTAACTATGGGAAAGCTAGAAATTATTTTAATACTTTCAATTAAGTTCTGTGAAGAACATCGTAAGTTTTCAGCCTTCTTCTGTCTGATATTTAACCTCTACGTGTAATTTTTTTTAGTCAGCAATCCTTTTTTTCGATTAAAATAAAAATATCGTAAAACCACAAAATCTGTAAAATATTGCACAAAATGGGTAGACCTCGAAATTTTAAATAAAACGAGTACACGTACTTTATTGTATGAGTTAACTGGAAGCTTGTGGGAACAGCATAAAACGTGACTTCTTTATAACGTTAACTTACTTAAAACAGAAAATGATTAAAACATGTAATAATAAATAATATATAGATTAATAAAACACTATTTAATTGAGGTTTTTTAAATAAAAATATATATTATGTAAAAAGCAGTAAAATCTGTTATGCCGGACTTCGCTAGGACGTAACTCTGCCTAAAACGTTAAATAAATAATAATTAATCAACTGGAATGATAAATAGCTAAAAGGCTGACGAAATGAATAAAGGAATAATTTACATGGTTTTACTTTCAAAAAATTCTATTAAATTGTCTTAAAATTTTTCGACTGCTCACTAAAATTTTAATAAAATAATTTTCCTTTATTATTGTTCTAAAATATGTTTTCTTTGTTTAGGAAGAACGATATATATATTTTCCGTATTTGTATTTCCGATGTTATCGTAATTTGCTTCATAATCTGGTTTAAGGCTTCTTTATTAGTGTATCAAATAAAAATAATAAAACACAATTTGATGACAGTTTTCTTTTTTTCTATTACTAGAGAAATATTTAATGATGATGTTAAAATCACGACCTAAAGAATGTAAGTTACGTAGTTACGAGTGAAATAATGTATTTTACGAATTTCTGTTACATGTTTTGTGAAATTGTTGAAACTATAATCTTATATTTTAAACTGTATTTTTCCACAAGATTTTCAAATGAATAATTTGTGATACATGTTTTCACCCATTTAATTTGGTAAAACACTAAATTGTATTCAATATTTGGTTCAAATTAAGGCATGAATGCATTATCTTTTAATTATTTATCTATATGAATTTCAAAAACTGTTATATTTACATAAAATATGAAAATATTCATGAAAATGATTCATTAAAATTGACTAAAATAGGTGTTTGATGAAAATATATACAAAAAGATTTTTAAACACTTTAAAAACCTAGTTCTTAACAATACAAAAACTCTGTCCGATCACTTTCGGCTAAAATACAAACCATTATCAAGGAGCAAAAAATCAATGGAGAATAAAGTTTAATTAGGGTCTAGTCCAGGTCATCATCGAACTTAAGTCTCCGCTGATTTGTTCCTTCTTGATAATGGCTTTGATTTTAGCCAAACGCGCTCGGAGAAAGTTTTTGTATTGTTTACATCTAGGTTTTTAAACTGTTTAAAAACCTTTTTGTGTATATTTTCATCAAACACCTATTCAAGTAAATTTTAATGAATCATTTTTATTAATGTTTCCACATTTTATGTAATAAACAAAGGTGAATCTAGCGTTTCAATTATACTTTACAAAGTTAGTTTGTTGTTGTTTTATGTTATTCTAAAATAATTAAAACATTATCACCTTGTCATTATTAACTTATATAAAAGAAACTTATTTATATTATTTAATATTTATAGTTTGTTATAAGTGTTTATTATTAGAACACAGCCTGTTATTTAGGAAATTTATGCTATTTTACACCATAAAATATATTTTGATAATAAACAAGATTTGTATGCTCATTAAATCTAATACATATAATGATAAAATTTTTAATAGATTTTATTTTTTCAGGATTTTGTCAAACTCTATGTTATTCTTGGTAAAGTATACGATTTAGACAGCATAAATTTTATTGTGAAGTCGGTCATTGTTCTGCCGTCTGAAACCCGTGCTCTTAAACTGTAATGATATTAGAATTTCTTTTTTGTTATCTTCGATGTATACCGGCTTTCTGCGCGCTTTGTAAGGGGAATATTTGCTAAACTGAGACTAAGACACTCTGCGAATGTTTCATTTGTATGCGGAAAATCTAGTCATTATAACTTAACACATGTAATTAGAGTTGCAAAGGCTAGAAAAATCCCGGTTTAAACCTGGGAATAAACCGGGTTTTTTGGAAATAAACTGGCTTTTTTGGGAATAAACCAGGTCTTTTGGGAATAAACCTGGGAATATACCTGGTCTATTGGAAAAAAGCCCGGGAATAAACTGGATATTTGCAACTCTACATGTAATTTGCGCAGTTATTTTAAATGTAATTTATAACTTATTTACTTCCTTTTACTGTAAATAACTTATTTACTTCCTTTTGCTCTGAATAACTTATTTACATCCTTTGGCAATGAAGAAAATGGAGTTCTCTAAATAGTTTGTGAAATATGATTATCAGATTCACGTAGGAATGTTTGGTGACTGTAATATCTGGTGTTATAACCACGTGAGACTGGTTTACACCTTGCCTATGGCTTTTAAGTCCAAGAGAAGTAAATTTCTCGTTTTGGTAAGACTTTGAAATTTTCTGTTTATAATTAACTCATTGGCGACTGTAAGATTTTGTGAAATCTGTATTTTAAATCAGTAAAAACACCTTTCTCTTCTGAAAGTCATTCGTAGACAGGTTTCTCAAGTTTACGAATCAGTAAATATCTTTAAATATACGAATTTAATATAATATCTTACGATCTTCTCAAATATAGATATAGACCACTTGGAATAAATGCATTTTCTGTAAGCTAGAAGCCACGCCTTTAGTCAATGATGTTTTTTGAATAAAAACGAAAACTCTCGTTCCCGGTCGTGGATATGTTAACTTGTTGGAGACTCGCGAATTCTTGTCAGTGACAATCAAAGTTAATATCCATGTATTGTTGCTTTAACACTCAGAAAAGTGACAGTCTGAAATTATTGAGCCTTGGCCATCTTTTTGTGAGCCTTAGACTTTCACCCAAAACTTTCGTTATTGTGTAGGTGAGATATTGCAGAAGTTGTTAAACTTCCTTATATAGTTTTATAGATTCAGTAGTGAATGAGACTCTAGATTTTAAAATGAAATATCTTTAGCTTAAAAGGGATTTTTTTTTGTAAAATCACTTAAGAAACTTTCACCATCTTTCTTATTACTGTTTGACTTAAAAAAAATACTATTGTTTATCTGTTTGTTAAACTGTTTTGATTTTTTGATTATTTGCTCTCCAATCTTTAACGGGCCTAACACACTTGCCGCAACTTTAATAAAAAGAAAAGTCCCCAGTTAATCTGATGGTATTGAGCTCACAGGCTATTGTTTTGATACCCTACAATCGAATATCATGAATTATCATCGCTCCTCTTATGAAAATCATTCAGAATAGACATTGTATCCATCTAGTACCATGGTGAATCCGGCGCTAATATTGGCTTGCCTTTTTATCTTTAATAAAAGCCTTTTATATTCCATTGCATCAATGGACTTTATTGGATATCTCTTCTATGACCTAAGTTATTTAGTAACGCAATGGAGTCATGTATCCGTATAAATATGTATTAATGAAAACTAATAAACATTTAAAGATATCTAGTTTTATATACCGATCTGTAAAGGAGATTTCTTCATCAAGGAGACAACGAATTCCCCGTTACAGAAACTTTTCACATTATCCCCGTTATACTAATTTTATACACCTTGTTTCTGATCAGTCTGAAATCCGTCTAATTATTTTAAAACTAATTGTTTAAGATAGATAAGATACCTTTAAACAAATTTAGGTTCAGTTGACACTAAAATTACAGTTCAATATTCATTAAGGAAAATGACAACTTATTCAAGATGATGAATAAAGATATTTTCCTCCTAGTAGCAATCCAATGTTGGCCATATTAATTACATTATATTACACTATATATTCCGCCAAGATTACAGTCATCAGATCTATTTCGTTTACAACACTAAAACTCTTCAAGAAAATGAATAAAGATGTTTTCCTCCTAGTAGCAATCCAATGTTGGCCATATTAATTACATTATATTACACTATATATTCCGCCAAGATTACAGTCATCAGATCTATTTCGTTTACAACACTAAAACTCTTCAATATAACGAATAAAGATGTTTTCCTCCTAGTAGCAATCCAATGTTGGCCATATTAATTACATTATATTACACTATATATTCCGACAAGATTACAGTCATCAGATCTATTTCGTTTACAACACTAAAACTCTTCAAGATAATGAATAAAGATGTTTTCCTCCTAGCAGCAAACCAATGTTTGTCACATTAGTTATATTAAGACACAATATTTCGCCCAATTTGCAGTCATCAGAGCTTATTTCCAATACAACACAAAAATACTTTAAATATTGGCTTTAAATTCTTCAATTATAATGTCACTATTACAAAAATACTGGCACTGGGCCACAGATATTTGCAATGTATTTTCAATACATCAGAAAAATTGGCAATTAAATGACAAATTATTTCTCCCCAAAATTGGTGCGGCATTGACAAAATGAAAAAACGAAGTATTTCATGAAAATATAGCCAGTATTAGTTCAGACATTAATTGTTTTGCAATTAGGATATTACGTAACACATTCATAAAATAAAATTTATAAACTTCGACACTCATCTATTTCAGAAACATTCTCAAAAAAATCTTATCATTTAAAATCAAACAAATATTAATAGCATTTAAATCGTCAAATGTAAATTTAAAAATTTGACAGTTTAAAAAAGTGTAGGATTCCTTGAAATGCACAGTGGAACATTTCGTAGAGAAAATGATTTTAAAGTCAAGATAAATGATTTTAAAGTCAAGATAAATGATTTTAAATTCAAGTAAAGACTGTAATATCTTTCAAACACTGAACAGTGATTTTTGAATTTCACTAACTTGTATAAATTTCACGTGTCATATTTACCAGAAATTTTGATCGAAATAAAATAAAACACAAATTTTAAAATCTTCAAATGTAAATTATAATTTTATCAGATTATCAAACAGTAAGCTATAAGTTATGATAGTTCCGAAAGTTCCTAGTATGATATTGCGCCTCATGTTAACAAATCCCCAAACAGTCATATTTATTTCCCAGCAGTTCTCCAGAAATCTCAGATAAGAACAATCCACATTACCATTTCCTACACGTAATTTCCTTGACTCATATTTAACTAAAAGTGATGCTGCATGAATGCGTGATGCAGAATCGACTCTCGCTATGAAGTTAATGCAACCAAAGAAGCAAGCAGACACAATCATATAAAAATGCATATAATCGTCAACCTGATCTTTAAAAATGAGTGTTAGCCCATAATAAATCAAACATGTGTTATAAAGAAGCATTATAAATACCATAAAACCAACTTTAGAGTCAAAATTCTCTGCAATTGATATTATTCTGCAATAAATATCAGTCAATCGGTTATAATCAAGTTTGGGTGTAGTTTTCAACATATAGCGAAAAGAATGAATAATCGATGCAATATCATAGCAAACAAAGGCATATAAAATCTCAAAAATACATAAAGGTGCAAAAAAGAATAATGCAAAGCATAATGGATATATCAAAGAATAACAGTACAAGATATAAACATTTTCACTAGTGTATCCAAACATATATTCTTTTAATGAATTATTGTTATTAATTGCGATGCTTGTTAGTGAAACACTGATAATGATCATGACAATTTTTAAACTTACCCATAATATTATCCAGCATGGTACAGAGTGCTTATGGCCAACAATACATGAAATAAGTGAAATATGTTTTATGGTTTTGCTATACGCATTATAATTGGCCAGCAAGTAAATACGGAAAGAACTATATGTCATGCATATAACAACATATATTATGCCTTTCTTTTTACTTTTTGAGCCTGAATATAAAATAATAGAAATACATAAAAGTAATTGAGTAATAAGTATTATTGCGTTAAATAAAATATTTAAAATTTTCAGTAAAACATGGAGTGTATTTTTGTAACCAACCCGTAGATTAGGACATTTAAATAATCCACTTACACAAAACAGACAAAATATATATTTATAAGTATTTCTGATTTTTAAAGAATAAGAGAAATTGTTTACTTTTATGTTTAGTGTCATTGTAAATATTTCATAATATACTTTAAAAAACTTTATTACTGAAATAAATATGTATAATTTTTTTTTCTGGTTACTGAGATTCTCATGTGTTTCTCTCTTAAAATTCCGTTATGAAGTATCTTAAAAATCACTTATTTTTTTACTTGATTGATTCTGTACGTCTTTGTGAATTCCCATGCGTGCAGGTTTGTTTTAGTTTGAAACAGAATGGGAACTTTAAATGTATGAAATCTTTATTTATCAAATTCTTTATTGAAAATATTAAAGACATCTTAATTTTGAATTGTAAATTTAGTTTTACACTGCATCTTATAAATCTTGCAGTATAATATATTTTACAGTCTTAATTTGATACAAAGAGTCCTTTAAATGCAAATGATTATAATATTTAATAACATGCTGTCATGAAAACGTAATTTACTAATTATAATATGGTGTTTCATTTTATAGCACAAAATAAAATGTATCATTTTAAAGATATTTCGTGTAATCAATCTCAACTATTTTGTTTCTACTATTTTTATATAAATATTTTTTTAATATATCAAGCAAAAGTGAATTTTATTTTGTTGTTTTTCAAAGTTTACATAAATTAAAGTTCAGTAAATTCACTTTTTTGATTCAATAAAATGTCTTCATTATTCATAAATTAAAGAAAATATCCAATTGAATTACTTTTTCACTTATACCTTCAAAATAGATAATGACTCAACATTCTTATTTAATTTCTGATTTTTAAAGAATAAGAGAAATTGTTTACTTTTATGTTTAGTGTCATTGTAAATATTTCATAATATACTTTAAAAAACTTTATTACTGAAATAAATATGTATAATATTTTTTTCTGGTTACTGAGATTCTCATGTGTTTCTCTCTTAAAATTCCGTTATGAAGTATCTTAAAAATCACTTATTTTTTTACTTGATTGATTCTGTACGTCTTTGTGAATTCCCATGCGTGAAGATTTCTTTTAGTTTTAAACAGAATGGGAACTTTAAATGTATGAAAACTTTATTTATCAAATTCTTTATTGAAAATATTAAAGACATCTTAATTTTGAATTGTAAATTTAGTTTTACACTGTATCTTATAAATCTTGCAGTATAATATATTTTACAGTCTTAATTTGATACAAAGAGTCCTTTAAATGCAAATGATTATAATATTTAATAACATGCTGTCATGAAAACGTAATTTACTAATTACAATATGGTGTTTCATTTTATAGCACAAAATAAAATGTATCATTTTAAAGATATTTCGTGTAATCAATCTCAACTATTTTGTTTCTACTATTTTTATATAAATATTTTTTTAATATATCAAGCAACAGTGAATTTTATTTTGTTGTTTTTCAAAGTTTACATAAATTAAAGTTCAGTAAATTCACTTTTTTGATTCAATAAAATGTCTTCATTATTCATAAATTAAAGAAAATATCCAATTGAATTACTTTTTCACTTATACCTTCAAAATAGATAATGACTCAAAATTCTTATTTAATGCTCAAAACAACTCCCACGTTTGTTCCGTTGCTAAATTTCTTTAATTTCTCTATCCTTTCTGCGAAGCAATTATTAGATATAAGCCGCAATCATTTAAAACAAACCAAGTTGCCATGAGAATTTTCTTAAAATGTAACAACGAATACTGTCGTTGACTTAAATATGACAAAGTAGCTTAATCCAAATATTTTGTAGAAAGTACATCAATTTCGCTTTCAGTTACAAAAAATCAATTAAGTAAATTTCCATTTATTTTCTTCCTTAATATTTGATGTATTAGAATATGAAAATGAATGATATGACGTTTTAATAAAGCTAAAATATTCGTAAATGTCATATAACACACACCTATAAAAGAAATAAAATATTTTTTTACTGTATCGTAAAATAAAATAAATTTACATCTATTCTTTAATGATTTTGAAATTAATGAGATAACTTTTGGGAAAAAATAAAAGTTCTATAAACGCCGAAAAGCAACATTAAGCGAGGAATACAAATAATGGATCAAGCATAGATTATGTAACACTTTCCAACACTTCCAGAATGCTGCAACGGAACTTCACCGTTAAAAAATTTAAACCAGATTTTAGGAATTACCGTCTATAGCCGGAAAAGCGATCGAATTCTTTTGCGCATTCCTGTATAAGATCTACAGATCTATATATGCACTACATAGAGCGCCAAAATTCAGCTTAGTTACAAAACGCATAATTCAGTCGAAAATTTACCTTCAGTACTTTCTACCAATATACGGTAGTGCAGTTGAACAATTGTGTATAAGCCTGTGTATTATGTACAGAGTTTTATACACTCCTTATATTAAACTCAATTTTAATCCAGGAAAAAAGAGCAATACAACCGAAAATGTACTTTAAGAAATTACCATACATAGACGGAAATGTAGCAGGTTTTTTGCGTGACCCTATACAGGGTGTCCGAAAAGTCTGGAAACGGTCAAATAACTCAAGAAATATACAACGGATGATACTTTGAATCTTAATACTTTGAAATCTTAAATGATGATCCCCATTTTTATTGCAGATTCGGATGATTCTACGGGAAAAAAATACGTAACTTTGTATCGAACATTTTCTTCGAAACATTGTAGATGGCGCTGTAATCGAGTGCAATGCTGTGAGAATCGTTACCATTGCAATGTCTGGAAACGCTCGAATAACTCGAGAAATATACATCGTACTGAAAAACGGAAAAATGCATGTTCAATAGCTTCGAAAAATCTATTTAGGAAAGTTGCCATTTTTCTAAACTATTAAACACGTATTTTACCGTTTTTTAGTCTGATGTATATCAGACTCCCCAGACTTTTCGGACACCCTGTATATGTGTTTATTTATAACTGTGCCTTATTTCAATAACTGGACTTATAATGTTCCCATCTTCTTGAAACCAGCTCAATTTTGCAGCACGATTACTTTACAGTACCGTAGGCAGTGGGGACCTGTCTCAGAGGTTCTTTCCGAAAGAGATTTGTTTAGAACAAAATAATCCCTTAGCGGTGGAAGGTGGGGAAAAAGATTTTCGGCAGCGTACGAGCATGCCCGGTATGCGGTTTTGAAGCCTTCGGAGACCATGGTTACAGTTTCGTGTTTAATGAAATTTAAGTTTATTACACGGGGTCGAACAACGCCGAGTGGGTCAGCTAATATATATATAGATATATAAATGTTCTGAGTATGCGCTTTAAGGAGACATTCCTTGTTACATGAAAATTGTTTATAATTTAAAATTCTAAAAAATGTTTTACATTTAGTATATTATATTAGATTGCCCAACAAAACAATTGCACCAAAAGGCATTTTTGGTTCTTTCATAGAACAGATACAAGTAGAAAATAGTAAAACATTTCACTCTTTATAGCAACCTTTTGTGATTCTTAACATTTAAGCGTTTAAGTGCGCAGTTCACTTACATATCTGCTTAATTAAATATTTTATATGTTTATTTATTTATGTATTTGTGAAATTTAGATTTTTGTTTTTTTTTGTCAATTTAGTTATGGAAAAATAACACGGAAGGAAAGAAATACTGAATTATTTGCAATGTTTAAGTGCAAACATCTAAAACTTCCGTATTTGAATCGGATGTAGATAAAAACTCAACCCTGAAATTTAATTTAAAAACCATAAAAAATCTTTGAAATGATATACCGTTTTCAAACAATTGCATTACACTTTCTATTTGACCATGTAAAAATTAAAGTTGTGCGATGGTTAGAATTTAAAAGAATCCCTGAGGCTCAGCCTACAGGCACAGGTAGATTTCGAAGACGCAGAACGTGGGGCGCCTGTTTATTGAGAATTGCCGAAGAAATGACCTTTATGCCATGATGCGGCAGTTGAGACCGCCTATTTCGAAATCCATCTGTCTCTGTATGCGGAACCGGCAGGGATTGTTTTGTTTTTATTTATTTTATTTTTTGCTGTAAGGGTTGGTCCTATAAAAAAAAACTTGCCACTATAAAAGTTGTACATAATATTAAGAGAATTTATCATGAATTTAAGCGTATTTGATATCTTGTGAATTGACGAAGTTACGATTTTTTTTCTTCTTAAACCCCTATTTCTCCCCCCCCCCCCCCAAGGAGGCCTTTTTTAATGATATCAGAAATCTGCCATACATAAATTTTTGGCCCTTTTCCTAAAAGTAATACTTTAAACGGATCCGATAGTATCATAATTAAGAAGTTATGGGTTTTTCCTGTTTTCACAACCCCCCCCCCTCCATTCCCCACCCCTTGGTTCTATTTTGCCCATTAACGGACTTGAGCGAGATTTTATGTCCCTTGATTTTATGTATCATTTTGGAAGCGATTTATGCAAAATTATTGAGGTTATTATGTCCTTAAAACAGTGATATATATATATATATATATATATATATATATATATATAAAGTTTTGAAGGAGATGGTTTTTCAGAAATTGCAACATAGGGGAGAATGTAATAGGTAGTATTTCTTATGAATTCTACCAAAAAATTGCAGCCCAAGCAACATTTATTTGCCAGGCCGTTGCCGTCGTTAATATGACGTCCGAGATACTCGCGGATATATATTTGCTTTATAGTAGAAAGTAATAAAGAGACAAAAAACTTTAAAAAATAGGAGACACAAAAAAAATTTTAATTTTTAAGTACAAAAATTAATAACTAGTAAATACATTAAAAACAACTGATAAGACTTAAACTCTAAATATATCTGCAACTTTCTTGTGGCATCTGATTAATGCTTAATTTAAATAAATTACCAAACAGGAAGAAAATCTCCAGAAAGAAGCAACTATAAATAATTTTGTAAATGTTGTTTTGGATAATAACTGTTGCTATATAAAACCTTAATATTATAGGTTAATTTATTAAATCAAATTTTTTTCTGCCTTAATGTTTCTTGAGATGACTACAAAAGGAAACTTTAAGGAAATGATGCAAACACTGGAAATGTTTATTAATTTACTTTATTAATTTACTTTTATAATTTAAAGTCTATTAATTTACTTTTTTAAGATTGAGGCAAATAAAACCCCCTTTATTTAATTCACAGAATCTCTTTTGGTAAATGTTGAATTTTACAATTGGGATTATATATGTATTTTAGGTAGATTTCATTAGAGAAAGTAAAACGCTATCTATTGTAGCCGTTCGGAGGAAAGCAATTCCGGAAAATTTCGGTATATTTTCAACGATTATGACCCCCATATCCCAAAACTACCGTCTGTTCAAATGTTGATACATATATTATATGTACATATATATACATACATATATATACTACTAAAACACAATTATACATTTACTCTAACCACACTATATAGCCAAAAACAAATAACAATATATCAACTGAACACTAAAATATAACCAATTAAAACTATAATACGAATATAACCAAACACAAAATACTAACGAAAAATCAATACCAGGAAAATTAAACCTGAAGGCAGAGGAGCGACTAGGTATAGCGATTCCTCCTTTAAACAGCGCATGCGTCAACTGATTCTCGGGTTGCTTTCTACCGTCGACTTGGTGATGACATGCCAAGCATTTTGGGGAAGTGTTGTGTATACTAGGCAGGTGCTTTGTTTATAGGTTCGGTTTGTGGACGATATGGCTTAGTGGTTAACGCAAGGGATCTTTAAGGCTGTATAGAGTTGTAATCGTAAGGTTGCGCGTTCTGTACTCGCTGACGCTTTTTGTGTTCTGTTTTGATTTTTATTACGTCAGTTAATATAGATCAGTCCATCTTTATTACTTTTATTGTCAATTAGATAATTACATTAAATTTAAATCACAATTACGTTTAATTTTTTTTTAATTATTTCTTTATTAAATTTAAAATGTATTAAATTAAATAGAATTTAATTTTAAATAAATATCAGTAATTAAATTTTAAAATTAATTTAAGCTATTTTTTGATAATTAAAATAAACATTTATTAAAATGCAATAATAAATCTCCTAAGCTTAAGTTAAAAATATTTTTATAGTAGAAGTTTAGTAACAAAAAAATATAAAATTTTCAGAATTAATGTATTAAAGTTTACATATTTTAAAGTTACCCTTGATTATGATCACTATTATTATCATTATGAAGATTTTTTTCTATCTTTACTTGTTAATTTGTTATCAGTTGCCTTGTAATTTTTATTTAAAATCAAATATTTTAATGAGATTTTAATATTCAGTACTATTTATGAGATATTGTTAAATAATTAAAATAAAATATCCATTTAAATGCTATAATAGTATCTCTTAAACTGATATAGAAAACTATTTTCATATAAAAGCCTCAGAAACTTATTTTTAGTTACACTGCTAGAAACGTAGCATTTATTGTATACATCTGTGAAAACAATTAAAAAACTTTATGCATCTTGTGATAGCAAACAATTAAAAAACTTTATGCATCTTGTGATAGAAATCTCACTATTTTCGCATAACTTAACTAATTGAATCATATCATATATTATATTGTTTTGGAATTTTTTATCATTTTTTGACTAGAAAGTAAAAGTCTATTCGCCAAAACGAGAGATAAATTGCCAAACTAATCGACTTCACAGAGATGAGATTACCGCCAAGCTGTGACGCATGCGCTGTTTAACTGAGAAATAGCTATACCTAGTCGCTCGTGAAGGCAGGAGGGCATGGGTAACAACATGCACTGCAGGGTTAAAACCGGTTTCCACGCTTGCATATATATATCTGATCTATGTCATACGATAGCACTCGTATTTATAATCCGATTTGGATGTAACTAAGTGTGTGTATTAGACATGTCTCGACAAAGTCCTTTCGACAGCTTGGTTTGCCATCTCGTTTGAATGACGGCCCCTAAAAGATTTAAAACGAAAACAAATATTCAAAAAATTAGAAATTCATATTTATTTTTTATTTAAATATTAGGCTTTGATACAAGGATTCCAAAGCATTTTTTGTTTTACCTCTAACTTAAAAAATGATTGTGATATAGCAGTTTGAAATTCAAGATGGGAAACATTTTGAAACAAGACAGCCGATTACAACAAATCTGGGAGTAATTTATGAGTTTTAGCGGACGGGATTTCTCGCAAATTATTGTATTTCATTGTTGTACTCATTTTCCCATTCATACACATAATAAAACTATATTCATATCCGTCAGCGTCAAATTATCGCCAAGGTGGGCGACACTTCGCGCAATATCGCTAAATTTGCCGACCAAAAACCTTATGAAACCAATTTGGCTGTTGCTGACTAATTTGCCAAATTTCTTATTCCAATTCAGTATTGATAATTCTTCTGTAATGAGGTTCTTTGCAATTTAGCTTGCTGTTTTCGAGTAACATTAGTTCAAGTTTTAAAACAAAGATCTAGAAAAGCTACCATTTACTCCCAGTACAGACAGGAAGAACTTTTTTAATTACTTTTTTGAGTATTTATTTTCTATTAGTAAAACAATTAAATTTTTACAAGTTAAATTTTCACCATTTCATGGAAGCGAAATGTCTTTGCAATAAACGTGAATTTCATAATTATAGATCCACCCTTAATTTTACGGTGAATAATGTGAGTATGGAACATGAGACACAGAATGAAATGACATGGTTTATTTCATACACAATTTCCAAATCTACACAAACACTTGTCCCACTTTTTCACCAAATGGTGAATACCTTGCTAATAGAAGTTCTTTGGCTGTAATCGGAACCAGTTTCGAACAATGTCCATGATTTCTCTCTCCGATTAGAAACGACGACCCTTCAATACCTTTTTCAGCAGATCAAAGATTGGATAGTCGCATGCTGAAAGTTCCGGGCTATACGGTGGTTAGTCCAAGAATTCCAACTTCACCAATTTCCCTTACGAAAGTGTTTGTGTCCGTTCTGCACACGAGTCAATGACAGTGCATGTTCTCCACACACTGCCTTTATTCGTCTGATGCCCTTCGCGAAATCCAACTTTATCTATCACTAAATAACGAATAACACACGGTTTCTCTTTTTTATTCGCAAACATTCCGCGGACGTAGATGAATAAAAACAACCGATTGCCCGGAGAATATCACGTGCTTCTGCGTGACTAGCTAGGGCAAGTTTATTTCCTCAGTTGGAGATGCTTTCCTTACATACTCACTCTATCCTGTACACGAAGTTCACCACACTTATACAAAAACTAGTCTAATGGATATGCGTAATGTAATGGATATTCATCATGGATATGCGTAATGTAAAATATTAAAATAAAAAATGTGGAAACTACTTATGAAATGCATTGCAATTCGAATAAAATCGTGGCTTGATGACGTCATAAACTTTGAAGGCTCGATTACTGAAATGCTTAAAATAAACATCCTTATAACTCTAAAAACAATCATCCTATTAACTAGCGGTTTATTGAATCTGATTAAGCGTCTCATTTCCAATTAAAATATATCTTTGAATTGAAATTTGGATGAAATACAGGGTCATGAAAAATCGAAGAGTGTGGGAAATAGGATTACAAATATCTCGGCAACTCATAATCCGATCGACTTCATGCTTTATGCAAAATTTATGTTTTTCTATTGTCTTTTATATTCCCTCCTTAAAATAAACAATTTCTAAAATTGTTATATACCTTTCATGAGAACGAATATTTCGAAAATCCGAAAACAATAATTCCGGATAGTCGAGGTTACTGAAATTCAATAAGATTTTTCCCATTATTACATACTAAGTACATACCAAATTTCAAGATTCTATCTCAATTTGTTCGGGAGTTAGAACGTTTACAGTCACACACACAGACAGACGGACGGCCATATTTGTTTTCTAAAAATATGTTTTTCGGAATCTCTAGTGTCTGAAACGTGTAAATCCATCAAAATATTTTTTTCGATTTTAAAAACGATTGCAAGACTTACCTTATACTACGTATGATGGGTGAATAATAAACCAAATTATAACCACTGTTCTGGTTTCATTTGTTCCACCTATTTAATATGTGTAACTTCTAAAAAATATAAACATTCAAGTTTTGTTATCTAAATTTATTACAGTACGAAAGAAAGATATTTTTAGAAATCATAAAAAATAAGAATTTTTTAATCTTTTAGATAATACAAATTTTGTGACGGGACTAACTTTCGGTCATTTCATAAACAGCTGCTATTCTTGATTTATGCAATTTTTCAATGTCAAAGTATAAATAGTTGTTTAATGATAATTAGTTTAAAACGCTATTCCATATGTACTATTCATTATTCAGTACCAAATTTTAATCTGTGGATGTATTGGGCCGCAAAAATGAACTTATGGACTAGGCGAAAGATGAAATGACAGCTATTAAGAATAGTGATTATTATCATTAACAAAACATGAATTTTAGAACGTCCACATAATGTTGTGAACATTTCTTTTCATTTAATTTTTTTCACTCAAAAAATACACGGGAAGTGCAAAAGGGAATATCTGTTCATAAAACTGAGTCTAGCTAAATTTCTTTGGAATTTATAGCACGGCGAAATGACTTCCCATTCTATAAATCTGCATTGCCTAGAAACTTGGACAAATTCTAGTTTTTCTAAGTACAAAAAAGGAAGGCTGCCTTAAAATTAACTGTCAAAAGCGAAGAAGAGATTTTAAAATGTGCACAAGAAATGGATATCTTGGAAAAAAGTCTGGAAAATGAAAAGAAATAATAAGATTTAATGATAAAAAATTGTTTCATTTAGATAGGTCACCCGCATTTATAATAACTCATATGTTAGGGTATCTACAAAAATACACAGCGCGATTTTTTATTTAAATTTTTATAATTTAGGTTGACTTTAATATTTTAACAGGTAAACTCTGACTAGAGATCATACAATGACACAAGTAAATGGCGCAGCATATTGTAAGTACTAGCTGTTTAACCGGTTCGATGGACGGGAGTTCATGAATTTAATTCTAACACCAAAATTAAAATTTAAAATCAGTACAACTAAACTAATGTTTATGAATATAAATAATAATTATGACATTTTATTGGTGAGAGACTTATGGCAGCAGATGATAAAACGATATCTATGGAATAAGGGAATAAAAAGAATAAAAAGTTTGGTTGATGTTTGTGATAAAATGTTTTTCCTTATTGTTTCAGAAAAAGATAACAATTAAACGCAATTAAATAATCTATAATTATTTACATGCGAGGTAAAATAATTATCGTAATACCCACTACAGCTTCTTAGTATTGCATCGTGGCGTACGTAATATGTATAGCATTGCAGTAAATATTTAGAACTGGTAAGAACTCGCACGATTATGGATTAAACTTAAAAAAAGACCCAAATTCGTCAAAAGCATAAAAAATATATTTATTTTTTTCGAATTTTTTGCCCCAACCGTTCATGGGACCCCTACCAGCAACCCGTGTGCCCAATTTCGTTCTCCTGCGCCTTGTGGTTTCCGAGTCTTTGAGGTTGCATAGATAGATACGCGCACGGATTTTAATAGGGGTAAATGAGTAGGTTGTCTCGGAGGTTTTCAAAATGCAGTAACCTAATTTTAGTTTGTGTCAGTAACTGGCAAGATGCGGAAAACAAGAAAAGTTCATCAGTAAAAAAAAAAAAAAAAAAAAAAAAAAAAAAAATCAATGACGTGTTATTGGTTCACATCACTTTTAGACACTCATTAACTCATTGCAAAAATTAATATTTAAATTGATTTTTAAAAAAGAAGGAACGTTTTCTATTAAAACAGGTTTGAAAACTATATTTCATTTAATGGAATCTCTATTTGCCACATCTATCTTTCACACAGTGTTTTCAACTTTTTTTAAATTACATTTTTTATAACTTTTTTTTATTGCAAGTTTAATTATTTGTAAAAAATATTTTTTATCATAAAAATATAAAAAATAAAAATAAATACTAAAATTTTGCTGTTGGGTTATCATGTTGCAACACACTGTAAAAAATGAATTGCCTTTTTAGCATTAACTTTTTGTTAGTAAGTAAATGATATTATTTTTTAAATCTACAATTTCAAAGGGCATTATCAAAATTAATTATAATGAAACATTACATGTTTTTAAAATGCAATTTCAATATTTTATATACAATATCATTCTTATTCCAAAAATACCTAAATTTTCATTATAAACATGTATATAACAAGATATCTATATTTTAAAGAACATGCTTATATGAATCAAAACATAAAACAAAAAGTCGAAATAAATCTATAAGTTTTAATGTTCGTTTTATTGGAATTTGTATTTTATCCCAGTTAAACGGAAAACATTTATTTTCGAAAATCAATTATAATGATATTTTTGATTATCAATTTGAACTATGTGAATATTTAATAATGTAAAAAAAATAATACATTTACTTCTAAAATGAAAATACATTTTACTTTAAAAAATAGCTTTGAAATACAGCTTATTAGATGGTTATTAAAAATGTTTGTCATTATCATGTTCAATTAATTTATAATTTGAAATTCTATTCCTAATAACGTAAATTCTAAGTGTCCAAAATAATACTATACGTAATTTTGTATTTTTATTTTTACTTTTTATTTTGTGTACTTCATTTCTTCAACTTCTTTTAAATACCAGCAGGAGTTATTAAAAAAATATTTCGGAGATGAATTTCAATAAGCATTAAGCAGTCAGACACTGCTTATATTAATGTATTTCCGAGAAGTATATATAAACTTATCTGATCAGAATTATAAATTGATAATTATCATTTTTTTTTATTTTTTAGAGCATTTTATGTACTATTATAAATTCTGTGAAATGGAAAATGTCTATAACGGAATAGTGTCTTCAACGAACTACAATAAAGGTCTTAACCGGAGAAATACGGTGCACGTGTTTCTGAAAAGAAGGAAACCTATCTTTAACGGAATTAATTTCCGGTCTCTATACTGTAAAATATCCCAAATGTTTCTTAATCTACGAAAATATAATATAATCACGAACAAATTTATAATAAACTCATCCTTGTTAACCATGATTCTGAAAAGTGTTTCTTTATCTTTAGAAACCTCAGACATGAATGGCATTTCGAGATTTAAAGAATCATTTAGAAAAACAAAATTTATATTACTGCCAGTAATTTTCGAAACGTTTATGAGTAGCTTTTAAAGGGTATTAAGAAGTGGTATTAAGTGTATCAGTTTTCTAAGCCCGGAATATAGTTTTTTCCGATGCTATCAATTTTCAAGTAAACATTTTCATGTTCAACAAATATGTTTTACAGAAAAGCATGCAAAATTAAAAAAGTGAACATTAACATTAAAATTAAGATTATTTCTTTACTCTTTCATGTATAAATTAACTTATGCAGCTGAAAACGTTTACTTGAGAATGAATGACATTCGAAAAACAGGTATTCCAGGCTGAGGAAACTGATTAATACACTATAAAAACTATTCGGAAACGTTTCTGAAAAATACGGGCAGCAAAAAATTCTTTGCTTTTATAAATAATTCTTTAAATTTTGGAAATGTATTTATTTCTGGGATTCAAAAGACAATGGAACACGCTTTTTGGAATTTCGGATAACTCAGAAGATTATATTATATTTTCGTTCGTGGTTATAGTATGTTAAAAAAAAAGAAACATTAGTCATTTTTACAGTGTAGCGAATCTGTGTTTACAGGTTTATTATATTCAAATGTGAATAAGTTAAAACAAAACAGCATTCTTAAACATATTATAATTTCTATATATATAACAAAATCTAGTTCTAAACAAGAAACAAACATGAACCCGAGTAAATAAATATCATGTGATTAAAGCATCAAAGACAAAACTAAAACGAAACGAAAGCCATTTCCAATTCTATTTTTAGATGTTTTATTGTATATAAATTTTAATGAATTATACCAATAACAGCATTTTTAGGTCTTTAAAATAATTTCAGTCTTCTTTTATTAAAAAATAAATATATTGTACGGAATTATTAAGATTTAAAATCAAAATAACATTTCTTGCATCATTTCATCAAACAAACTAAAAATTTCAAGGGGAGAGCTACAAAAAATATTTTTTTATACCTTTGAGCATTAATTACGCTTCTTTCTGTCATATATTCGATCAATTAAAAGTCTGATGTAACATAGATTCAAAATTTATGTTGCGTTTCACTATTACATATGATAAATAAATATATAAAGTATTCAAATACTAGTCTACATATTCATACACCATAAATATATTATTTAATGAAATTTTAATAGGCATTGCAAAATATTGCCTATAACCCAAAATATATTTTATCTGATAAAATAATCGTTCTTTATTCTAAATATAATACCATGTATTATTATTTAAAATAGAAATACAGGGTAAGTCAAAATGAATATAGCGATTACAAACGGTTATAAAAATTTAATGGAATATAATTTAACGATAAGATTAACACAGAATGTACACGGAACTTGTATACATACGTCATAGATGTTCTATGTGACTTCCCTTGGTCACACGGACAACGTCTAAGCGATAGTCCATTTCACGCCATACATTCTGAAGTATCTGTTAAATTACAGACGCAAGCGCATTACAAATGCGTACTTTGAATTCTTCAATTGTTTTGGGCATGGTAGACACATACAACCTGTCTTTCACATAACCCTATAGAAAAAAATCGCAGGGTGTCAAGTCCGAGGAACTCGGCGGCCAAGAGCAGAAGACATCGTCGACTCCACTCCGACCGATCTATGGGGTTATGTGAAAAACATACGTGCCTCCCATGGCCAAAACAATTGAAGAACTCACACTTTTTTAATGCGCTTGCGTCGGTGACTGAACAAATGCTTCAGAATGTATGGCGTGAAATGGAGTACCGCCTAGATGTTGTCTGTGTGACCAAGGGAAGTCACCTAGAACATCTATGACGTATGTATACACAATTTTGAAGTTCCGTCTACATCCTGTGTTAATCTTATCGATAAATTCTTTTCCATTAAATAGTTATAGCCGTTTGTAATCACTATATTCATTTTGATTTACCGTGTACATTTACACATTTTTTATTTTTCGTCATCAAAATTTGGTTTAAAAAAAATTACTTAAGACACAAAAAAAAGAAAAGAGTAACATAAACTAACTGCAACTGTTGCTTTTTTCTAAAAAGTAGTTGTTATAAGCTTTTAACGTTTTTTCTTGACGTAAAGCATCGTCAAAGACTACAAAGTATACTTTAGGGAAACGTTGAAAGTGGCTGGAAAAGTTCAATGGCATACTTTTTTTCAGACAGTTCAAATAAAAACCACTTTGTAGTCTCTTCTGAATGGTGTTCTTTAAATGTTAAACTTCGGAAGTGGCACTGCATATAATATGAAAATTCATGCACATTTTTGTTAGATAGAAAATAACGTAAGTGATTGTCTTGATTTTCCCTTGATATGCATAAATTTTTAATAAATATTTTATTAGAATGGTGAATTATTTTACTTCAAGAGTACATAGCATTTTTTTTTGTACATAGCATTTTTTTGATTTTTTTTGTACATAGTACAAGGGTATATTATCTAAAGAACATAGTTTCACGAATCCAAATATGCATAATAACATAAAATGAATATATTATTGGTATTACGTATGTAATGGAAATATTGACTTTATCGTCTTAAACTCAGAAAATATTTCTTATTGAAAACCAACCATTATGGTTTTTTAAACTAATAAATTATCTATTTTGAAACTTTAAAAATACAATTACTTTTAAAATAGAAATAAAATTCACTATTAAACTACAAGTTTAATGGTGAAGTTTCACTTATTTGTTTCTTTAAAAAATAAATATGAAGATGATGGCGAGCTAATTTCGAAATCCAATTATCTTGTAAGTAGTGCAGCTTTAAATAAAATATTTGAAAATAAGTTTTTAAAAAGTCCAATAAAGTGTTCAAAGCAGAGCTTTTTTTAAACAACGGTCTTCACAATTTCACAAATTATAACTGAAGACGTTCTTGTACTTAAAATATCTATTTTGAAACTTTAAAAATACAATTACTTTTAAAATAGAAATAAAATTCACTATTAAACTACAAGTTTAATGGTGAAGTTTTACTTATTTTTTCTTTAAAAAATATATATGAAGATCATGACGAGCTAATTTCGAAATCCAATTATCTTGTAAGTGGTGTTTAAATAAAATATTTGAAAAAAAAAAGTTTTTAAAAAGTCCAATAAAATGTTCAAAGCAGAGCTTTTTTAAAACAACGGTCTTCACAATTTCACAAATTATAACTGAAGACGTTCTTGTACTTAAAATATCTATTTTGAAACTTTAAAAATACAATTACTTTTAAAATAGAAATAAAATTCACTCCTAAATAACAAGTTTAATGATGAAGTTTCACTTATTTGTTTCTTTAAAAATATATGCATGATGATCATGGCGAGCTAATTTCGAAATCCAATTATCTTGTTTAAATAAAATATTTGAAAATAAGTTTTTAAAAAGTCCAATAAAATGTTCAAAGCACAGTTTTTTTTAAACAACGATCGTCACAATTTCACAAATTATAACTCTAGACGTTCTTGTACTTAATTTACTTAATTTAGAATATAAATTAGCTCAATTTATCACCACCTTCATATTTATTAAGATTTAGTAACATTAGCACAAACATTAACACAAATATAACATTATTAGCTGTTACCCGTGACTTCGTTCACGTAACATAAAAAAGAATAAATGCATTAATTTAGCAAAACATTTCACTTGACAATTAACAACATATATAATTAACCAAAGCTTTATCACATTTTATAGGAGACCATACGGTATTTCTTTGCTATAAGGGCCTTGACATAACCCAGTCTTAAATAAAAAGAAAAACACTGTCCAGTTAAACTGAGGGCATTGAGCTCACAGGCTATTCACACTAATTCTATATTATACTCTTATTTCAAAGAATCTGAAATAAGCCCCTCGATAAAATAAACAAATCAACAATATATTAAGGGGGGTCATCCCCCCGTTACCCCCTCATAGTTAACTAATGAACCCCTTAAACTAATCGGAGAAGTCTCTAATTACAATGAATGTATATACAAAATTTGAAGAAAATCGGATAATTCAGCATGAAAAACTCATTTATCTAAATTAAGGGGGGGATTATCCCCCCTTTCCCCCTTTATACTTAACCAATCAACCCCCAAAACTACTGACAGAAGCGCATTATCAGAATGAACTTATATACAAAATTTGAAGAAAATGGGATAATTCTGCATGAAAAACCCATTTATCGAAATTATGGGGGTTAGCCCCCCGTTTTCCCCCTTTATGCTTAACCAATGAACCCCCAAAACTAATCAGGGAAGCGCCTTATCACAAGGAACCTATAAACAAAATTTAAAGTAAATCGGTTAGTTCTATCAAGAGTTATCGCGTTACGTACATACATACGTACATACATACAGAACGGGCGGACACATAAGCTCCCAGGCTTTGATAGCCTGTGAGCTAAAAAGTGAAATTTCATGCCAAATAATATATACAATCGCGAAAATGAAACTGCAACTAATGAAAAAAGGAGGACCAAGTAAAATCGTGAAAATCGAGGAATTCCTCTTCGTAAAACGAAAAATAACACTGGCAGAATTCTTCTATACAACAGTGCATTTTAGATGGTATTTGGTGTACAATTTGTACATGTGTGCATTGCTAAATGGGCATTATCATATTGTTTATTTGCATAGACATATGTTATATATTTCTTACTACATTATCTTGTTTATGTATATATTAAATTAAGTGCTTCACGCTAAGTGGTGTAAATAGTGAACAAACTGCTTGTGGATTTTATACATTGATAGCTATTTCACAAAGATAAACAATCTCATGCGATTCTAAAATGTAAATAAAGTTTGCTGGAAAGTACTTTAAATTCTGCCCAATTTAACCTCGATATTGTCTCTATCGCGTCAAGACCACTATAAGCAAATAAATACCGACGACACAAATCTGATGATCTAAATTTACATATTTTTGTTAGTATATATAAGATTATTTTAATTTATTTCATTCGCTTGAAATTTTTTACGCTTTCTCTAGGGTTAGGTGTCGAATAAATGTAATTTCTTGTTATTTTATTTTGCTATTTCTATTTATTCTATTTTCCATTCATTTCATTTATGGATATTGATTTAATTTACATATTCGTGTCAAAGAATATTCTTTAAAGTTATTATCAGGATTAGGATAGGATACGATTAGGGTTAGGATTAGGAAGAAAAATTGAACGACAATGGCATGGCCGATTCAGGTTTAAAGTATGAAACAGGATGTCTATTTACATCATGAAGCAATAAGAAAATTAGAAAATTATTGGCTAATATTTTTTAATATGTTTTACAGTCATAGTTGACATCAAAGGTGAGCGGGGAAATGATCATCTGAAATACCATTAAGTGTTTACCACGCAAAAAACAAATCTGGTTACAACAATGTATTTAATTTTGCGCCAAATTTCACTTGATATAAAAAAGGGGCAAATTGACTATGGACCTAATTTTAGACCCCTAACCTTCCTATTCTCCGAAATTTTCTACCTATATGTAAAAAAAATTCTATAGAACGCGCTTTCACGTTTAAAATGTTATGAATTGGCACGATCGGCTTGTTCAAGTTTACACAATTCGGCTGGAAGAAAATATTCATTACTTTTTGATTTCTTCTTTGCTTTTGCATTACGCGAATTTGTTGGTAAAATCGATTTTCTTTTCGATAACATTGTTGTTTTTTAAGTTTAAAACATATTGTAATTTTACTTAAACACTGCTTTAAAATTTATGCATTTTTTCTTATCCTACAAGACTTTACAAAAATCTATTATGAAACAACTTTTAAAAAAGCTATATTTAAAAACGACAACAAAGTTTTTCCTATTTTAAAACAAAAAGAAATGTAATATTAAATTCCGGTTCGAAACGACGATTTACAAATGTGTTTCGATTGTGGGAAAATGATAGAGGAAAAATGCTGTTACTTCGACATAATCATATTAAATCTTTAGCTTTTATGAGAAAAGCAACTTTCTTTTAAAATTTATAGTTATTTTTATTAAGATTTTCTGATTTTTGATACGGATAATTTTGCGATGCATATCATTGACCAATATTTTTATTTTATTATTATTTTTTTTTTTTACTTTTTAAAAATTTAAATTAAAAATATGGTAACTTTATGTTAGCTGTGTGCAGACGATAAATCGTCAACCTATCCCATCATTTGTTTTGAATTCATTAAAAATATAAATCTTTCACTCATTTCATTTAAAATACAGAACTTTAATTTACAACACATACATTTAAAATACATATATTACGTACATTTAAAATAATTCCTTTCGTGTGAAAAAGAAAAAGAAAAAAATAAGAGAAATTAATCACAAATAATTTGATAACCCAAGATCATTTTATTTTAACATCAAAACAAATCTGTTTTATTTTTCTATATATGACATCATATTCGCTTGCTTTCCATACTTACTCGTATTTATGCACTTTGTATTATTATCAAATATTTGAAAACGCACGTGTTATTTCTAATATGGCATCATTTCATATTCTGTTTAATTCTTAAATAATTCATTTCCTTTTCATTTTTCACATGGATATTTTTCACGTGAAAATAAATTGTTGATTAAAAATTATTACTCAGGGGTTTTATTTCATATTGGCAACGATAAACTATTAGCAACGGTAAAATAAATTTAACCATTTTAAAAAAAGCTGCAAAACCGGGCCCTTTGGGCTAAACCAACCAAACCAACCAACCATTTTAAAATATACGAAAAAATGTTCATTTATTCTCTATGAAAATAATGAAATTTTGAATTATTAAGAAAAATATTGAAATAAAATAAACAAAAACCAGCCTATGTTCATATGAGAGTTATAATCAACTTATATGCAAAGATACAGGATAATTAAATGCTTCATTTTGACGCTGGCTTCAGCCTAACATTTGCACACAATCAGATTTATAATATTATTAGGATATAGATTTAGTAACATTAACACAAATAACAACGTTTTAATTAATTATTCAGCTAATAATAAGCGAAATAGAATGTGCGAGTTATTTATAGATAGACTATGTAGTAAGTGATTTGAACTATCCTTTTTAGGTAGATTTCGTAAGAAATACTACCTATTACATTCTCCCCTATGTTGGAATTTCTGGAACATTTTTGCAGATCCACGCCGATCATGATTCCCAGAACACAAAATCAAAACCAGTTCGAAACATTATCTATCTGTCTATGCCACTTTTTTATGGATACGGTAACTTCAATAATTCTGCATAAATCTCTTCCAAACTGATACATAAAATCAAGAGGCATATAATCTCGGTCAAGTTCGTTATTAGAAAAAATCGAACAAGGAAGGGGGGGGGGGAAATATAGGGGCTCTTTGTAAAAACAGAAAAAAAAACCCATCACTTCTTAATTATGATACGTATCGAATCCGTTTAAAGGTATTATTAATTCTAGGAAATGGGCCGAAAAGTTATGTATGGCAGATTTTTGATATCATTAAAAATGGTCTCAAAGGGGGGACAAATAGGGGATTAAGAAGAAACAAGTTCATAACTTCGTCAATTCACAAGATATCAAATCCACTTAAATTTATTATAAATCCTCTTAATATTTTCTACAACTTTTCTATTTGAATTTGATTTGAATGCCTAAGAGGGACTGCTCAGACTGGGAACCAGATCTGTAGAGCATAGATGTCCCTCCCGGTCCCTTTATTAAGGTCTTAAAAAAAAAAAAAAAAAAAAAAAATACATATTTTAGCTGGAGTTGAACCCGCCAGAAAACGCGACAGGGGGCGGGGTGGAAATAGTACATTACAGGTAGTTCACTGCCAGAGACATACCTCCAACGCGACACTGGGCAGTGAAGATGGTTTAAGATTGAATGATGTTCTCAGGAGCGGGTCAAGTTAGAAAGATCCATCAAGAACTTAAAGATGTTTTTTAGTTTATTTAAAAGTGCTGGGCGGGAAAGAATATTATCAAGCCAACCACTAGGGGGAGAAGAGGGGCGACGGATGTGCCAGCGAGCTGTAAGGGGGCAGTTAAAATAGAAGTGTGAGGCTGACGCCTCTGCGCCGCACTCACAGGTGGGAGTTCGGGCCCTTTTAAACCTGTTTAGATATGACCCGAAAGGGCCGTGTCCCGTTAGGAAGGCAGTGTTTGAGGGAGTTAAAGTAATAAGATTGCAAGATACCGCCGGGACTATGTCATAGGTATATCTTCCTTTCTCTGAGTAGTCCCAGTGGTCTTGCCACTGCTGCAACATGCGCATTTTAAGGGATCTTTTGATATAGGAGTGGGGCGCAGGTAGCGAGATGTCTATGGATGTTTTTGTCGTTGCTTCCTTTGCTAGCATGTCCGCAGATTCATTGCCGAAGATCCCCTTGTGTGCTGTCACATGACCTAGCGAAGTCTTATGTAGCAGGTTACTAAGTTGGGTTTTAATTTCGTGGATTTGTGGATTGATGGTTCTGAAGGCGTAGATTGCCTGCAGGCTGGAACAAGTTTTTATAGGATCAAACCTTATAGCAAGAAAAAAATCCATGCCGTCTCCACCTACAGACGCAGGTAAATTTCGAAGTGGGCGGTCCCAACTGCCGCATCATGGAAAAAAGTTCTTTCTTGTGAAATTCCCAATAAACAGGCGCCTCATGGTTTGCGTCTTCTAAATCTACCTGTGCCTGTAGGACGGGCCGTCAGTGATTTTTTTTAAATAAACAAGAGGGGCTTTTGAAAATTACACACATATGATATGGAATTTAAGGATTCCAGTATCTAAATTATATATATATTTTTTAATTTAAGCTATACACTGTTAAAATTTTTGTAGCAGGCTGAACCAAATTTTGGTAGTGCAGTAGCTGCAGTCATAAGATGGTGAAACATCGTTACAACATTTTAAGCTATGGATCAACCGGAGTTCCAAATATTTTAATGGTATTTCACCATCTTATGGTTACAGCTACTGCAACACGAAATTTGTTTCGCAACACCACAAAATTTTTAACGGTGTAATAATGTTAACACGTGTTTCTTTTCTTATTCGAGATTTGTTTCAAACAGAATAATTTTATTTCGTTGTAGAGTTCCTATACTTATTTATAATATAGATATTTTAACGTAATAAAAACTAGTGGTTTGGGGGAGGGCACCGTAATACTTACCCATCATGGATATGCATAATATAAAATATGAAAAAAGACATGCGTAAACTATTTGTAAAATGCATTGCAATTCGAATAAAATCCTGGCTTGATGACGTCATAAACTTTAAATGCTCTATTACTGAATTGCGTAAAAGAAAAATCCTTATAACTCAAAAATTGATAATCATATTAACTAACCATTTACTGCGTCGGAATAAGAATCTCATTTTCAATTAAAATATATCTTTGAATTGAAATTTGGATGGTAAAATACAGAGTCATGAAAAATCAAAGAGTGTGGGATTTATAATTACAAATATCTCGGCAACTCATTATCCGATCAACTTCATTCTTTATGCAATTTTTTTATTGTCTTTTATATTCACCCCTTAAAATAAACAATTTCGAAAATTTTAATATATCTTTTATCAGAACGAATATTTCGAGTTTCCGAAAAAACTAGTTCCGGATAATCGAGGTTACTGAAATTCAATAAACTTCTGCCCATTATTACGTACTAAGTACATACCAAATTTCAAGTCTCTACCTCAATTTGTTCGGGAGATAAAACGTTTACAGACACACAGACACACACACAAACAGCCGGGCGGCAATTTTTTTTTCTAAAAATATATTTTTCAGAATCTCCAGTGTCTGAAACGTGTAAATCCGCCAATTTTTTTTTCGATTTTCAAAACGATTACAAGACTTACCCTATACTATATATGATGGGTAAGTAAAATAACATATAGTTTTACACTATTATGGAAATAAAACAAAAAATACCCTTTTATAATCAATGGGGTTGTATTTTAAATAGACAAGCTGAAATTAATAAATTAAACTATATTTATTTGTAGTGAAACTTACCACGTAGATGCTAAGATAAATTACGAAGATGAGTTATAACTTTGTAAACTCAAAAACGTCTATTAATCACCCTAATAATTTAAAAAACAAAAAGTATGGTTTTGAAACGAAAAATACCTAGAATATGTTTGGGCCTATAAATTGTATATCATTAAACACAAACTCAATCGGGTGATTCTTTGATAATGTATGAAGTTTGTCATGTTTATTTAATATTAGCATCCTCCAACATTTACATAGTTTAACTCTGTGAAGAAAAATAATAGAGACACTGTACATTTTTTCAAACTAGTCAAATACCAACAGCTGTTGAAGCTCATACAAAGTATCAAAAGTGGGTGTTACCGTTTGAAAAATAGACGTTGGTGGACTTTTTATTAGATACACTGCCTCTATTACATTCATATTAAAAAATTACACACAATTCTCCATTGAATGGTACTTCCATGCAACAATTTGAAGATAAAAATGTATGGCGTGGAACATTCATTAAAAAGATAATTTTAAAAAATATATTCTTAACATCTGTAGGGTGTATATTTTTTGCATCTCTTTAATTTTTGTATTTTTAAAATAATTTGTGATTATTTACATGAGTTATTTTGTGTGTATGTGTGTCATCCGTAAATATACATAATTCTTACAATAACATTATAATACTTGTTATTCCATTAAAAAAATAATATAAAGCAGCAGTGGGTCGAAATAGTTTGCAATAACGTATTTTCATTTTTAATTGCGATAACTGATAAATGTGACGTTATAAAACTGCTAAAGGATATAAAATTGGAAAATATTGTCATGTCACGCATTACTAAAATGCCGTGTGTTTCTCAAATACACGTCATTTATAAAATAAATGCACTATTACCACTTTCTTAGGTAAACACATTTGTTTATAAAAACGTATAAATAAATATCTTAACACTCAGTCTTATGAGACTTAAAAATACGCTTTAAAAAGTATCCAATAATTTGTTGTTTTTGTAAACATTTATAAAGTATAATAGGAAAATTTGCTAATGGGAAAGATATCCAGTTAGATAAGCTTACGGAAATTAAATCAGTATTTAGTAATTGTCATTGTGAGACAAATAATACTGAGAAAACAAATATTGATTTTTTTTAATGGAAGTCAATATTAATGTTTATTGAAAATGGAAATATAATGATGTTATTTGTTGAAGATAGTTTATGTTTTCATTGGTTGTGAGAGTAACGAAATATCCAGGTTTTTGTTTGATGGGAAAAGAAAAACTCCAGTATCCGGTATAATTTCAAGATTTTATTCCGTAAACATAAGATGATCGAAGGCAGAAGAGGGTAAACAAGAAAGGCCGCTCTTAAACAGCCATTATTATGCGAAGACAGAAAGCGAAGTGAAATTGTTTCCACGATACAAGTTGGAAATGCACTGGCAAGAATCTCGCCAAAATAGGGTTGTTACAGAGTGTCTAGGCGTAAATACTTTCAGATGAAGCTGCCCCATAACTAATGGTATTTAGCAAGCCGGGTTGCTAGATTTTTTCAAAAAGACGAATTTTGTTTCAAAAATTAATATCGCCACGGCGATTATAACCGACAAATATCTTTCTCATGTGAACGGATTTTCGAGAGACAAAACAGTATGTGCTTTTAACAATGAGAATATATTTTTAGACATGGGTGTGAGTGACTGAGTTATTACCACTACCATATAAGGGCATGCATTTGGGCCAAATGGAAGATTCGCATAACTTTTGTGGCCACAAAAATGCGCTATGCACATATTGTGTTATAAGCTTGGTTACGGAAAGTAAAATTACGAAAAGGCATCTGTGCTGATTTAATTCTTTTCTTTTTTTTTATTTTAATCGAAAAGCCGTGAGATATTAGTGATCGAGCACAAGTGAAAATGAAAAAGGGAAAGGGTATAAATTACAGCGGGATTATTGTTTGTAGTTAAAGATAACTCAATTACATTTTGAAAAAGGAAAGGGAAAAATATAATTTAAATAAAGGATAGGGTTTGTTAAAACTTAATATATGATTCTCATATCATAGGAAAATTCTGAAATAATGGTGTTTTTGTTTTCTTAACTGAAATGTATGTTCATTGTATTATGCGATAGCTTAAAACATGCTCAATTTTTAGTTAATAGAATGATGTGAGCGATGTAGATCTGTAGTGTTTTGAAACCTGAAAACTAGTACAAAATAACGTTTCGTTAAATTTTTGTAAATTTCCATCTAACGTATATAGTTATAATTGATATAAATTGAAAATTCATGAATTGCATTGAAAGAGTGTGCTTTGTGTTTGAAATATAAAGAAAAATTGGTTTGTTACGTTATTTTGGCAGTATTTATTAATTTGATAATGTGAAACAAAATATGCTTTAAACCTAAGAGATATGTCTTGTTTAGCTGGTGATGTTAATTGTACTGATAAATTAAAAGTTCATGAAGTTCGTGGAAACAGTGTACCAGGTATATAAACGCTAATATTTCATTCGCTATTTCTTTCGGTGAATTTTTCCGTGTAATTACCTAAGCCAAATGTGTTTTAACACTAATAATCTGTTATATTTAAACTGGTAATTTTTGAACTATTGTTGTTTCTTGAAATTTCATAACTACAATTGATTTAAAACTTTGACGTAAAAATTATGTTTATAAAACTTACTTTTAAGAAAAATATCTGCAATTTTTCCTGCAATGCTTCCAAAGCTGAGTATTGGAGGTAAAAATTAAATACAACAAATAAGTTATAACAATATATTAAACGTTAGATTTAACATAAAGAAGCAAGTGATTATTTTATCATTTGAACAGTATAAAAGTTATAATGGTGTAAAGCAAATTTTTCTTTCATGTTAAGAAGTATTCAGCAATTTTCAAACTTACAGAACTATGAAAATTTCATATCCTTTGCGCTGTGACATAAAAAAATATGTTTATAAAAAGATATTTTATCTTTCTATTATCAGCTTTCTCTTCAATGAGAGTCATTACCACTCTTCGGAGAGAAATATTAATCGTTATCGAAATTTGTATAATATAATTAACATAATTGTTACTCTATAGCATCTTCATTTATGATCATAACAAATATTTCGTTCTTTATTCATTGTAAGGAATGCTCCTCGAAGCATGTATTTAGTGGTATAGTTATATTTCTTGTATATACATCTTACCGGATCTATCTGCTCAAATGCTTAAATAAAATACAAATTTTCAAAAGATTGGTTTCACATGTATCTTTCACTAATGGAAAAGAACCTGGCGTACCTTGTTGGGTAATTATATGGAGTAGCTTTATTATTAGCCTGAAGATTTTCATGTTCATAAGCGTAACAAAATCAATGATTAAAAATAATGTACTCAAATTTTTCTTATTTGATTATCAGCCTGAAGACACGTTTCTGAGATTAGTGTTTTCCATTGTGTTTTCCTATGTTACTGTAATATTAGTTTTCATGCCTCTAAATATTTTTTCAATTTCATATGTTATCATCTGTCATGAAATTAAAGAATCTATTTTGAGTTTTCACACAATTATGAAAAGTCTTCTAAATTATGACTACAACAAACTGAACTGCATTTACGGTGAAATAAAATCTGCTGCAATTTTTATTGACTCTAATATTGGATTCTTAATTTTTATCTCTTTTCTTTTCAACGGCATATTGCTTTACACGTGTCTCTCAGCCTATTTGAAAATAGATGAAAGTATCCCTAATTCACCTATGATATGTTTAGGTGTAATTAGTTTTTCCAGTTATCTTGCCATGACTGTGTCTGCTGCACATGTTCATGAAGCATCATTAATCATAAAAATGGAATCGAAAAAATTGCAAGAAGACAATCCTCAACTTGTCTGTTCGTATATGAGATTTCTCCAAACCTGCGATGAGGAAATATCCATGACTGTTTGGGGAATAGTAAGCATCAAAAGAAGTGTTGTAATTGGGACTTTAGGGACAATACTTACTTACACACTCTTATTTGACAGTGTATCTGCAAGAAAGTGAACTGTCAGACTTTTATCGATATTTTTGTTCATAACTGAAATACGTTTGAAATTATGATGAAAAAATATCAACGATAATCTGATAATTGATAAGTGTTAGCTTCGTTTTTTTTTACAAAATTTCGTCATTCAAAATAATGCAAGAGTAAAACGCTAAACTGAAATGTTTATACATCAGATTTCTTCAAACGTATTATATGAATCATTAGCCTAGGCTGTTTGGGAAATAGTAAAAAAAAGTTCTGTAACTGCAATTTTATGAACAAAATTTACTTAAAAACTCGTATTTCTTAATTTGTTAAGAACAACATTCATTCCGTACATAAAAATTGAGATATTTTCAGAATTCTGAAGAAGTAATATCAATAAATCTGTGACAAATAGAGTTCAAATAGGGAATGTCTAGCTCCCACGTTCACGATGCTTTATTCTAAAAAAGGGCATAAAGGCAACACTCAATTTTTAGATGCGTTCGTAATTACATAAATACGTAGCACCTATAGTCGTCGTTTAGTCCGTCCGGTTGTCCGCATATAACAACACAAAACCTACCCACACCGAATGGTTCGAAATTTAATACATACAATCGTCGCAGAATTTTGTCGATTCATTCCAAATTTTATGAAAATCAAATCAAAACTTTAAAAGATATTAATAAGAATTTTCATTCTAATAAATTTAATCATACGTAATCTATATAATAATAAAAAAAACGCAAATCATGCGACCGAGGAAAACAAATACGGGTTGACCATTTCTTTTTTCATATCCCGGGAGTCCAATTTTATAGAAAATTATTTTTTTCGAGTAAAATTGCATAATATTTACATTTTTAGAACGATCATTCAAAAAAATTGTTTGTTTGAGCGATGAGTTATATTCAAATATGTATAGCTTCTGAAATAAATTTAGTTGGAATTAGGTTGAAAGTGTCGAATATCTCAATCCATTAAACGAAATAAACACAAAAAATTTGTTCATTATGGGTCATAAAAATATTACACCATGAAGTTAATCCTTCGCAAAGCAAGATCTTCGAGTTGAATTTTGCTGCTCTGTCTGGTGTCGAAAAAAAATTCGCATCTGTAAACGTGTCATACTTAATAATAATAAAAAAAAGGCATGTTCATTTCGCTCATAGCAGATGATATAATTATTTTCACTGAAATAATAACGATGATTTTTTTTTTTTACAATATAAAACTGGTTATAATACGAACGCACCTCATTTGTCACGTTTAACGTCCAATTTCCAACTTGATTTTTCATATATGAGATTTCTCAAAACGGGCCATGAGGAAATAAACATGATTGCTTGGGGAATAATAATGAAAAATTTATTGTAATTATAACTTTAGGCACATTGCATATTTGCGCACTCTTATATGATAGTGTAACAGCAAAAAAATAGAAATTAATTTTTTCTATCAAAATATATTTCTTTGTTGACAATCGACATGGTTCCAAACTTCTGATGAAGAAGTACGAAAATTTTGTGGGCAAATTTACGCAATGTTTTGAAAAAGTGCGCGAAGAATCTAACTCGGATTTAGACACGCATATTCTTACACGTATTATAATTATGGGGAAAATTTCCAGTCGGGAAGATGATTTTCAGAATTTGTGGTATTCTCAGTCAAGCACACTATTTCGAAAGCTTAAGTCCATTTTATTTGTATGCTATTATAGCGTCAAAAATATTTATTATGATAGAGGATTTTAAACTAAATGTTTCATATTTGAGTTTATTTTAATAAGTGCATATTGAAAGAAACATTTAACTTTCAAAATTTGGTACTAGATACAGTTCCTAAATGTTCTTGATGATGTATTTATTTAATCATAGATGCAGTAACTTTTTCTGCATCTTACTGCACTAAAGTCTATGTAGGTTTAAAAAAATATCAATTTGAGGAAAAGTAAGATTACAATTAAAATAACACACATTTCAGTATTTCAGGAAAACACATACTCATATTTTTCTTATTTAGAAAAGTAGTGGATAAAGTTTGGATTTTTCTGAAAAAACTAAAAAGATATTCTAATATATATATATATATATATATATATATATATATATATATATTAATATTTCGATGTTTTAAAATTACAAAAATATTACAATTATATATTACAAAAATATTACAAATATATATTACAATTATTACAAAATAATATACAAAATATTACAATGTAAAACTTAATTACAAGAACTCATTATATATAAGCTCCTTTGTAATGCCAAATTTATTGATATTTTCTAATTATCTGCTAAAATAGTTTCAGGTATTAATATTTAAAAAAATAATAAGAAATAGTGCAACTTTGCTGTTCATTTTGTTGTATTATATTTGGATTTACTTTCTTCTATCTATAGTAGAAGAAAGTATTATAATCGAAAATTTTTCGACTTCCAGATTTACACGTTTTAGGGGTCAGAGATTCCGATAAACTTGTTTTTACAAAATGTCTGTCTGTCTGTGCGTCCGTATGGCTTTGTGTGTATCCTCTTTTTATCATTGAAAAGTGTATGAAGTTATGCATAGATTCGAACTAAACTTCATCTATAGTTTTCTGGCTATGGCCAGCATGTACCAATTGTATTTGGGAATATCCCGCCCGAAGAGGGTGCTCTGATAGACACTTAAAAATTTCAAATTCAAAATTATGTGTAAAAAAATATAATTTTTTCCATTAAATTGTCAACCTTAATCCAAGGATTACGGAGTATTTTTTTCTTTTGCCGCAGTCGTAAACAATGACTGAGTTATAGCAGTTTGACATTTTTGGATGGCTGGCATTTTTGAAACAAGAGAGCAAGATTTCTTCATAGACGGGTTTAATTTATGAGTTTTAGTTAACATGGGTGTTTGGCAATTTTTCTTTCATTGTTGTAACTATCGTTCCAGCTGTTGTATGCTTATCACTATATATTCATATTCGCCATTGTCAAATTCTCGCCAATATTGGCGATACTTGGCGAAATATCGCCAAGTTTGGCAGAAAAAGAGGTTGTCATAAAGGAAGTCATCTTGGGTATAGATGCTTAATTTGGTGAAATTCTTATTCAAATTCAATATTGACGAGCACTGGGAATAAATCATCTTAGCTTCATCTTTTCAAGTTAAATTAGATAAATCTTAAAACCGAGGTATAGGGAGGCTATCTATTCCTGCCGGTGCAGGACAAAAAGAGTTTTCGTACTTGTGTTGTACATTGGCTGTTTACATCCAAATAACCCGACGAAATTTTCCCAGTTAAACGGAAAATATTTTTTTTTGAAAATCAATTATAATTATATTTTTTATTATCAATTTTAACTATGAGAATATTTAATAATATAAAGAATACGATTACTGCTAAAATTCAAATACTTTTTGCTTTAAAAATAGCTTTCTAACATCGCTTATTAGATGGTTATTAAAAAGGTTTGACATTATCTTATTCAATTAATTTACACTTTGAAATTATATTCGTAATATCGCAATTTCTAAATGTCGAAAATAATTCTATAAATACTTTTAGATTTTTTTTTTTTTAATTTTGTGCTCTTTATTTTTTCATTTTTTTTTTAAATAGCAACATTTTTATAAAAAAAAATAATTAGGAAATGAATATCAATAAGCAATTAGAGACTGTATACTTTAGTTTATTTCCCAGAAATGTTATATTTTATTACAATTATAATTTTTTTAGAGCCTTTTCTGTACCTATATAAAATCTGTGAAACGGAACTGTACGGTCTGTAACGAAATAGTGTTAAAACGGACAACAATAAAGGTCTTAACCGAAGAAATACCCTGCAAATGTACTTTAAAAGAAGGAAACCTTTCTATAACGTAATTCATTTCCGGTCTTTAGCAATTCTGTGTTTACAGGTTTATTATATTAAAATGTGAATAATTTAAAACAAAATAGCAATCCTAAATATTTTATGATTACTATGTATGAAACGAAATCTAGCTCTATAAGAGAAAAAATCATGATCCCGAGTGAATGAGTATCATGTGATTATATCAGCAAAGGCAAAACTAAAACGGATTTCTTTTCCGGTCACAAGCGATTCGATTTTTAGAAGTTTTATTATATATAACTTTTAATAAATTAAACCAATAAAAGCACTTTTAGATATTTAAAGTAATTTAAGTCTCATTTTAATAATATGTAATAATCTTTGTATATATATATATATATATATATATATATATTGTACAGGATTATAAAGATTAAAAAGACAAATAACATTTGTTGCATCGTTTCATCAAAATAAAAATATTAAGAGAAAGAGCAACAGAAAATATTTTTTATTCTTTTGAGTGTTAATTCCTTTTTTTCTGTCATATATGTTTGATGAATTAAAAGAATGAAGCATGCATTGATAAATAATAGATTGCATATGATAAATAAATATCCAAAGTATTCAAATACCAATATACATTTTTATACACCATACAGATACTATTTAATGAATTTTAATAGGCATGGCAAAATATTGCCTAACACAAAAAATATATGTTATTTGTTAAAATAATAGTTCTCTTAATTTAAATATTATGCCATGCATTATTATTATTTAAAACAGAAATACATTTACACCTTCCCTATTTTACGTTATTAAAATTCGTTTTTAAAAATAATACTTAAGACACAAAAAACCTCAGGCGAAGAGTAACGAAAACTAACTGCAACTGTTCTTTTTTTCTAAAAAATAGTTGTTATAAGCTTTTAACGTTTGTTCCTGACATAAAATAACCTCAAAAGAGTACAAAGTATACGTTAGAGAAACGATGAAAATGGCTGGAAAAGTTCAAAGTCCATTTTTATACATTTTTCTTCATACAGTTCAAATAAAAACCACTTTGTAGACTGTTCTGAATCGTGTTCTTTAAATGTTAAACTGTAGAAGTGGTGCTGTATATAATATGAAAATTACATGCACATTTTTCTTAGATAGAAAATCACGTGATTTTCTTAATTTTCACTTGATATGCATAAATTTTTAATAAAAAATTTTCATTAGTGTGGTGAATTTTATTATTTTATTTCAAAATCATACAGAACTTGATATTTTTCGTAAATAATAGAAAGGTCTAAAATCAAAAGAACAGATTTGTATAATACAAATTTACATCATAACTTGAAATGTATATATTACGTTTGTAATGAAAATACTGATTTTATCTTCTTTAACTTAGAAAATATTTCTTATTAAAAACCAATCACTGTGGTTTTTTAAACTAATAAATCATTTATTTTATAACTTTAAAAATACAATTTACTTTTAAAATAGAACTACAGTTTATTATTAAACAACAAATTTAATGGTGAAGTTTCACTTATTAGTTTCTTTGAAAAAAATATATAATAAGATCTTAGCGAGCTCAGTATAGTAAAACTTTAAATACAATATACGTTTCAATAGTAAAACTTTAAATACAATATTTGAAAAATAAAAAATTAGATTAGTGATCTGAGATATGTGTTTTCTATTGTTTTTTCCTATGTTGCTCTAATATTAGTTTTCATGCCTCTAAATAGTTTTTCAATTTTTTATGTTATGATCTGTCATGAAATTGAAGAATCTATTTTGAGTTTTTACACAGTTATGAAATGCCTTCTAAGGTACTACAACAAACTGAACTGCATTTACGGTGAAATAAAATTTGCTGCAATTTTTATTGACTCTAATGTTGAATTTTTAATGTTTATCTCTTTCTTTTTCAATGGCTTATAGTTTCACATGGGTCTCTCAGCCTTTTTTGAAATAAATGAAAGCAGTTCAAATTCACCTATGATACGCTTCTGTGTAATTAGTTTTTCCAGTTATCTTGCCATGACTGCGTCCGTTTCACATGTCATGAAACATCATTAATCATAAAACTAGAATCAAAACGATTGCAAGAGGACAATCCACAGCTTGTTTGTTCATATATGAGATATCTTCAAACGTGCAATCATGAAATAGCCATGACTATCTGGGCACTAGCAGTGTTCCATAACGTCTAGGGAACAGTGTCCGCTTCGCATAATTTCCCTCTCCACCGCTGATAGACGATTGCGATTATCATGCTTTCTGATTAGTTGTTAAACCGAATCCTTCTTAAGTCATTTCTGGTTGAACTTGGTTTCTGATATAATATCTATTAATTTTTATATAATCTAATTAATTTATAACTGTAATATAATAAATATTATAGTAATATAATCTAATTAATTTCTATATAATCTAATCTCTATATAATCTAATATTTCTATATAATCTAATAATATATATTAATTTCTTATATCATATCTTCTTATATCTTCATAATCCTCCAAAATACCGGAAATGACTTTAAAAGCATTTGATTTTACAAATAATCAGAAAGCGTAAAAATCCCAATAGTCGATCGGCGGTGGAGATGGAAATTATGCGTCCGCTTCACATGTCCACGAAGCTTCTTTAATCCTAAAAATGGAATCGAAAAGATTGCAAGAAAACGATCCTAAACTTATTTGTTCGTATATGAGACTTCTCCAAACGTGCGATGAGGAAATAGCCATGACTGTCTGGAGAATAGTGAGCATCAAAAGGAGTGTTGTAATTGGGACTTTAGGGACAATACTTACTTACACAGTCTTATTTGAAAGTGTAGCAGCAAACAAGTAGACTGTCAGACTTTTATCGATATCTTTGTTCTTAACTGAGATACTTTAAAAAATTATGAGGACAAAATATCAACGATAATCTTATAATTAATAAGTGTTAGCTTTATTTTTTTTTTAATTTCGTCATTCAAAATAAAGCAAGAGTAAAACGCTAAACTGAAATGTTTATACATGAGCTTTCTTCAAACGTATTATGAATAATTAGCACGACTGTTTGGGAAATAGTAAAAAAAGTTCTTTAACTGTAATATTTACTTAAACACTCCTAAAATTTCAAACTGCTATATCTCAGCCATTTTTGCATTTCCATAACTGCAAAACAAAAATTACCCCGGAATACTTGGATCAAGGCCAAACTTTAATAATTTTTTCTTAATATTTTTAAATTTTTTGCACATATTTTTGAATTTGAAATCTTTAAGTTGCTATTACAGTGCCGGCGGAATATCCCCAAATGTAACTAGGACATGCTGGCCAACGCCAAAAGACTATGACGTACACCAGAATGGCGAAAAATATTGAATTTATTGGCGCTGTAATTGCAAATTTTGAATATTAACATTCATGAGATAGAAGAAAGTTTTGAGATTGGCACATCCGACTAGTTATTTGTTGAAATGCGTTTGTTCGGTTCTCTCTAAACATAAAAAAAAAATGAGAGAAAAAAAAAAAAAAAAAATGGAAAATCGACAGTATGTGGAAAATCCCTTTTCAACCGACTACTTTTAGAAGGCAACTAAATATCAACTCACTATGTCTGAAATTTCAGAATATTCTACTGGCCTATAATACTATACGACTATTAAGTTATGAAAATAAATTTTGTTATCCTTCATGTGTGTGCCGTTACGTTGTAATCTATCAAATGTTCATTTTGCACCAAATGTTTTATATATTCATATTTTAATTGCACTATGTTATTTGAACTATACTTTGTCAATTTTATTGAATGTGGAGTCACATTTATTTCGCATTTATTTAAAACCTTCATGCTAAAAGAAAAAAAAAAAAAAAAAAAAAAAAAAAGTGAAATTTTTTTGTGCATTTGTATTTTAAATGTTATTATTATTATTCAATGATTTGTTGGTTTACTAATTGCATATGTTATTATCGGTTCGCTGAAAGATGTCAGATCAAACAGTTTATTAACATCCCTAATGTTCCAGGATAATTTGTATTTCTCAAGATATTCCACAAAACGTTTAGAATCTAACGTGTCCGGTCACTTTTGGCCATATATATCTGACTACTAAATTATGCACAAAACTTTTATTTTCAGAGTATGCGCAGTTAAAAATTATTTACTACAAATGCTCAGCTTTCATTAAATATTTAATATATTAATATTCCAATAGCAGTAATATAGTTATAATATAAATTATTTTTACTGCGCTTTGTCACCTTACCGAGAGGATCTTAAGTTAGGTTGAAAACCCAGCATATATATAAAAAACATGCGGGGAAGTTTTGAATTCTTTAAAGAAACTTTTATATCTCCATGAATATATAACACAAATTAACACATATATTTTATATATCCACATCTGCTACAGATCCAGATATTTTCGAGCAATTTATTAGGGAGTGTGATGGCAACGATTACTGTTTTATTCAATTTGTTGTTGGTCACCTAAATACCCTTTTAATTAAGCACTCGCTGAAAATTATGGTGAAACATGTGCTTAATTTTCTTGAAGAAGCAGATGAATTGATTTACTATTTATCTAGATATAGGACGGAATGTCAAAAATCGGAAGTGTGCAGTGACATTTGGCCATGTAGTGTATATTTGTATTTTAAATGAGAACTGTATTTCTGTACTTTGGTAGAAAAAACCCATTGTCTATTTTTAGCTTTGAATTATTACTGTAAAATTTCCTTAATGTAATCTCCTATGATGTATCGACTACGTTGACTTATAAGTGTAGAAAAAGTTTCGTTTGGGAACATAGTTTTTGTCCATTAACAGTCAATATGAGTAAAAGTGATCAAAGCTATCTTTCTTTAACTTTCGATGAATGAATGTGAAAACCTCAGAACATATGAATTATCTCTCCGTTTCGATAATTATGCAAATTTCTGCATCTGGTCAATCGACATAGCAATATTTAAGCACTGGGCATGCGCTGGAGAAGTGGAACTTAGGATCGAGTTCTTTCCCACTGTGACTCTTGGAGATCTACCTAGTTGTTTCAACTATTCTGCATCAGAGAAGGAGTGCCGTCCGTTGGTAAGAGTAGATTTACCTTATGTTTTGTGCTAATTGAATAAAAAAGTGTGGCGCTCACGAAGTGCCGATTTTATAACTATCGTAGGTGGACCTCTTGAAGTTGCAATTAAACTTGCTTGCATAGTGGAAATTAAATCTTGCTGAAAACATCTTAACCGACATTTTGACGCCTGTCCATGTCGTAAGTGATATTTGAAGTTATCTCTTTATTGATATTTGAAGCTTTAATTTTCTGAGCGAAGTATTTCTGGGAATTGACTTTCTTTCGGCTAAGGAAAACTGTTCAGTGCTTTCTCAAATCCCTTCCCTTTTCTTTTAAGATTTTAAATAAATGTTGTTTGGTTTTATTAAATTTGTGCTCATTTCGACTTAGCTAGCATTGATCATAATGAATAACAGCGACATGTCTATTACAAATTTAGTCTTCAATTTTATTCAAATAATATATGAAAAATTTCCTTTCAGCGATTTCTAACAATAGGCTGAAACTTACTTGAATTCTTTTAAACATGCCTGTACATTACATACATATTTTTATAAGCGTCGCATATTAAGCTAAGAATTAATTCAGACTGAAACTCACAAATCTACTAAAATCACATTTCCAGAAATTATCACCCCTATGCGTCCATGTATCCAGTTCTTTGCGTGACCTTGTATATGATTTTATTTAAATTCTACAAACATCTCTTAGTATACTAAATATAATTTAGCTTGAAAATACACGACTCAAATGAAAACAACAAATAATCGATTCACGCTAATACACAGTAAAGCTTACGCATTCTTTTGTGTAGCCCTGTTATGATCTATAGCATTTATACACACCAAGAAGTATCCAAAAACTTCATTAAAATAAAACACGCATAACATAACTGAAAACGTACTTCCAGCAATTATCGATAATAGACAGTATTTAGGATACAGTATACTGTATCCTAAATCTTTTCTGTGTCTCTGCAAATGAGAGATAAATGTATGTAATCTATAGATTATATCTATATAATCTATATGTATCTGTATATACTCTATATAGTATGCTACAATTAAGTTTAGAAAGAAAAAAAACATAACACAGTTGAAATTTCACCTTCAGCAGCTTCTACCAATAGACGGAAACGTATTTGAATTATTTTATACAGTTCTGCATATTAGAATTGCCTTTAGAATGTTATATACGCCACATATTAATCTAAATTTTATTCCAGGCATAAAAAAAACTGCAAACTACTGAAATCCCACTTCCACAGATTATCATGCATCAGCGGCCGTGAATCCAGTTCTTTGTGTGGCCCTGTACATGATTTTATTTTTATTCAACAAACATCTCTTAAGTAAACAACATATATTTATCGTTCAAAATTTTAAAAAAAAAACTTTAAGCAATTTACGCTAATACACTGTGTTGCTTATGAATTCTTTTGTGTCGCCTCCTATATGTTCTATAGCATTTATATATATTTAGATAACACATACCCAACTGAAAGCGCGCTTCCAGCAATTATCACATTCACTGTTACACAGTATTTCGGACACAGTATACTGTATCCGAAATCTTTTTCGTGTCTCTGTAAATTCACTATAAATGCTATGCACATCATAGTCTACATCAAATATCTTGTAGTGAATCTGAATAATGTGTATCAATTTCACTATATATGAAATAGTATAACCTAATTGAAATTACTCTTCAAAAGTTTTGTCGAAGAGTCATTTTTATTTTTTCCTTATTTAAATATTCTAAATTTTATTCCGAATTATTATTCTTGATCATCTCTTTGGTTACCAACATCCCGATATACATAGGTTCCTATAAGTCACTGATTTAATAAAAGAATGTACCTGCGGACTTGCAGTGGGGACCTTAGAAGGGACGAAGACAACATCCCGCACACGCAATCTCAGGGTCATTTTATAGAAAGGAGCCATGATGGAAATAAATAATCAACCGTGACAAAATTATAATTCCATTATTTACATTAGGTTTTATTTTAAATGAATACATCTCAGGGCTTACCATTGTACATCTTAATTAAACTCCAGTGGCGGTAAAGAGTCTTGTAGTATATATATTTACCGCTGTCTAGGGGTGACTCGCTAAAAATATATACAGGGTGATTATAATTAAACTTGCCCTTTCAAAAGGCTGTAAAAAAAGAACCACTGTCCAGAATGACCTGATATTTCATCTGAGAATACGAGAAGCAATGGGGATGTGTTTTACAAAAAAAGAAAAAGTTCGAAAGTTCACCGATAGATGGCGCTGTACTCGCCATAAGTTGATAATTAAAAGACATGACATGCTGTTGTGGTACTCTTTCTACAAAGCCTATTCACCACGACAAATTCATTGGGGCAGAGCCGCTTCTTAAACCCTTTAATGTACAAAATTCCTTCAATGCAATTGCTGCAAACTGACCGTTCTTGTAAAAAAGCTTCATAATCAGAGTTCGATCCTTGAACGATAGAGTCATGACTACTTTCTGAGACGCAGAATAACAGGAACTGCATGTTCCCCGCCTTTATATCACAAGCGTAATGTACGGTGCGCATGTCATGAATTTTAATTAGCATCTTGTGAAGTTAGAGCGCCATCTATCGGTCCACTTTTGAACATTTTGTTTTCATTTGTAAAACAAATTCCCTTTGATTCACGTATACTCAGATTTCTATCAGGTTATTCTAATCAGCGGTTCTTTTTAACACTTTCCAAGCTAGTTGAAAAGCGTTTATGACTTCGGTTTGTCTGGAGGTATGGCCGTCTGCCGTCTGTCCGTGCTCTAACTCCCGTAAATATGCTCGAATTACCCTGCAATTTTTATATGTAATTGTCGATATCTATAGCATGCTCCCTTTTTCAACTGAAGTGTGTAGCACTTATAGTTTTTTTACAGGGACACTCAAAAGAATTCCGTTACATTACGGTCTATGGGGAAAATCATTTGCGGTTTATTTTAATGATGTTACACAATTTCAAATACATTGTAATGGATATATATATATCACTAAGGTGCATTACAAGAAGCTTAATATGGAATAGGCTGTGCATTGTACTTATAGTTACTTTACAGGGACAGTCAAAAGAATTCCGTTACATTACATCTATGGGGAAAAATCTTTTGCGGTTTAATTAAATAATGTTTCACTATTTTAAACGCATTGAAATTTATATATATCACTAAGGTGCATTACAAGAGGCTTACTACAGAATATTGTGTGTATAGCAGTCATTGTTCATTTACAGGGACACACAAACGAATTCTCTACTGTCTGTTAACAATAATTCCTGGAAGTGCGCTTTAAGTTGCTGAAGGCGATTTTACATTTAACTCACTTTTTGTCTATTACTTAGTGTGTATAAATTCTGTATTTCATATACAGGGCAGCACAAAAGTTTGCGAACACATTTCCGTTTATGGACAGAAACTCCAGAAGTAGAATATTAAACTGTGTTACGCGTTTCCAAACTAAACTAAAATTTAGCATCCTATGTAGTATATATACAAATCTATAGATACTATACGGGGTTGAATAAAAGTATTCGGATATTTTTCCGAATATTGTATATGTTGGAAATTCCTGAAATTACGTGTTTAAATGTGTTATGCGTTTTCCAAATTGTTTACTTACATGTTATCTTTCAGCTTATTAAACGGTAATGATTTGTAAAATTATTTTGGAAGCGTAGGAAAGTGTTACATAATCTATGCTTGGCGCATGATTTTTCGTTCTTATTTAACTTTAATTATAATCACCCTGTATTTGAATGGGATATTTGAAATCAATGAATATATTTCTGAGTGATAAATAAATGTTTGAATTTCAAATTGGATATATGTAAGAGAGAAAATACCTAAAAGATACAAGTCACATATGATGCAAAGCATATATGATTTTACTACATAAATATATTATAAACTGCATAAACATTCGAGTACAGCTGTACCCAGTAACTGAATTGATTTATCAAAGGTTAAATTTTAATTGTCCTATATTAATTAAATAATTTGTCTTCTAAATGTTAATGTACAAAAACAAACTAGCTTAAAAGCACTAAACATCTAAATTTCCTTATTGGAACATTTCTTTAAAAAATTCATTATTTGATATTTATTTTAAATAAATTTGTTTTTATACTTTAAACTCAGCGAAGTAACACAGTAAAATAAGTATATCTGAAATAAGTAAATATTTTAAAAACATATTTACATCTTCTCATTTTTTCCCTTCTTTATATGCTAGTATGGATCAAAAAGTTATAAAATGTTGTCAATGTTTTCAAACAAATCATGAGGAAGTAAAAGCCTTTTTTTTGATGTCATAACTTTTTTTTATCCAACCGCAAAGTTTATATTTCATAAAGTATCTTGCAGTAGTTACATGACCCTGAAATATTTTGAATGGAAATTTTAATAACCATGAGAAGCGATGGCAATGTTTGGCTCAAAGCATATATGACATATGATGTTCACGACACATGAGGTAAACAGTTTGAGAAACGTTTTTTTTTTTTTTTCGTAAAGCATGATATATAACGTGTTTATATAACATAACATACAAAATGAAAAAATTACAAAAGCAGGTACTTTGTGCATCCTAAACGATTTTTCAAACATATTTTATTAAAAGTTTAAGAATAACCCTAGTAATAGAACTTAAATTTTAGTACTAATGAAAACAATGTCTGCATAGATTATGTATGTCCATTTAATTTTTTTAAGATTGATTTGTTTTAAATTTATATAAAATATTAATTTATAAAATCAAACAACTTTCAAATCCATTTTTCATATTTTAAATTCTTTATTAGAAAATTTATTTTTTTAATCTCTCATTATTTAATATTTGTTTTAATTAAAAAAATCCTAAACATTGAATTTAGTAAAGTAAAATGCCAAACATTCTAATTTAAATACAAAAATGTTTTAAAAATTCATATTTACATTCAGATTTCTTACGCTTTTATTAACTATAATTTTACTCTTAAGGTAACAAAAAGTTGTGAAATAATGACAATTTCTTACCATTACCCGAGATAAATCGCCAAATATTCTTTATGGTTACGGTTGTATACGAGTTACAACAACAATGATGTTAATTCCGTGCCAAACCATAATCACTAAAATATGCCAAATAGGTATGAAACTGCAGCAATGAGATATTTTAAACTCCAAAAAATAGAAAATAAAATACAATTATTAATTAAAGAAAGTCATATATATATATTTATTTAAATATGCTGTTATTGATGTCATAATTTTTACCCAGGGAAGTATACCGGAAAGTTTACTTCGTGTAAAGAAATGGTTTATGACCCTCCAATATTTTGTATAACAAAATTGAAAAAAAATCAGGAATAAGCGCATGTGTGGTTTAAAATATATCTGACGAAAGATATTCACGATAAAATATTTCGAAGAATTTGAGTTACATATGAAATATCCATTCATTTTATAAAATGTGAAATATCAATTTTTTTTTATAAAAAATATATAAAATCGAAAAAAGACAGAAACAGATATTTTGTATTTTCTAATATATTTTTTAGAAAAAAATAATGTATCTAGATTTAAAGAAAATATTATTTCATTTATATATAACACAAGAAATTCTAATAAAATTCGCGAAAATTATTTTTTTTAATTAACATTAATAAAAAATCATATCGGTAAGTAAGGTCTACAGATATGTTTCAAATGCACATAAAATATTTTTATATATAATAATCTATAAATTGATGTCAGTTTTAATGGTTTATCGTAGAAAATATTTAAAATTTTACCGATACACGTTTCTGTAAAAAAAAAAAAAAAAAAAAAAACTTCCAAGGAAAGCTTTATGCGTTCAAATGTTAAAAGTTTTCCTGATAATTTAATAAATGTAAGTTATGAAAACAAATTTCAAAAGATGGATAAAAATAACAAAAAAATCCTTTGAAAACTTGCGAGATTAAGGAAAAATAAACTTTGCCAGAAGCAGTTTGGGATTGTCAATAAATGAATAAATCAATAAAAATAAATAAATGAATAAATACGTTTTTGATAAAAGACTTTTCGCAGAAAAGTTATAAAAACTTAATTAAAAGTTTTCCAAATAAAGTTTTCATGTAATGTCAAAAATATATTTTAATGTAAAAAAATGTTTAAACATGGTAAATATGAAAACATATGTATTTTTCTCATTTACCCGCAGATTTTACTTTTTAAAAAAAAGTTACGCAAGATTGATTACTCTCTTTTCTTTTTCAAGGAAAAATTACATAATTTATTGCTTGTATTTAAAATAATTTTACAAGCTAATATTAAAACACCTATTTTTGAGTAACTAAAAATCATACAATAAATTCCAAGAGTTACAACCCGAGCTTCCCGGGTTACAGACCATATATTTCCCTGTGTACCAAACATAAGTGAAAAATATTTTAAAATGAAATCTCTAATCGATTTTTTTTCCATTTAATATATTAATTGTAGATTGCTCAGTAAAAACACCAAAAAAGTACCGTATTGGAATTTATTGAAGTTTAGAAATTTATTAAAAATGCACATCCACGTAAGCCCCATGCAAGGAATCACTATAAACAAATGTTGGAACAAACGTTGAACTATTTATGATGTTTTAAGTACAAACGGTTTAATATTCCGTTATGAATAAAGATATATTAAAAAAAAAGATCCTGAAGAAAAATTAAAATAATAATAATAATAAAGTAAGGTACAGATTTCAAAGAAACTGCATGTGAAAATACGCTTTCTTATCTATTCGATGGTGTAAAAATTGAAATGGTGCGATCTATAGAAATTAATAAATTTATTTAAATAAAGCGAATTTGTTTGTTCTGGCCATTGCCACCAGCAATATGATGTCAGTATTACTCACGGACATGTTTTCGCTTTATAATAGTGGTTTTTATACTTTTTTTAAGCACAAACTATTCCGTTTTTATAATTACGAAGTGGAACCTGTCGAAATACAATGAAATAAAATATTTAAGAAGGAATCGTTTAAGGTTATCCAATAAAATGCTCTCATTTTAAATATGACCTCACTTTCTTTCACTGAAGCATTTAGACTCCCTCTGATATTAGTCTCTCAAACTCAATATCAGTGGAATGCAAAAGTATTGAAATGTAACAGCTTTATGAGTAAAAATGCGTGTTTGTTAAAAATGAAGTCATTTTTTGTTCAATGTTTTTAAAAGTTATTTTCCATTGTTCCATTTTGTTACATGGAGCAGAGGGATGGAGAATTATGGAGACTGAAAGAAAGAAATTAGCAGCAGCGGAATTGGATGCCCTAAGAAGATTATGCAGGATATCAAGAATAGAAAGAATAAGAAATGAAAGAATAAAATAAATAATGAAAATAAAGGGAACGATATTAGGCGATCCCCCCCCCCCCAAAAAAAAAAAAAATAATAATCTGGTATGGACATGTTAAAAGAATGAATGACGAGAGACTATCCAAAATCGCATCTAAATACAGAACAAATGAAAAGAGGAAACGAGGAAGACCAAGAAAGACCTGGATGGGTGATATAAAAAAGCCATGAGGGATAGGGGTCTGGAGGAAGAATGGACCCTTGACCGGAAGAAATGGCGTGGTCTCTTGTAGATTTTTCGGATGGCGGCATCTGACGCCACGAGTATTTATACCGAGTTTATATATATATATATATATATATATATATATATATATTTCCATTGCAACGATAAAATGACATTTAAAGAAATATGGTAATTTCCACTAGGACAAGCAATAAAGGGTTTTTTTCTGACCGATATTGCTGAGAACATATATTTAAATAAATTTCTGACAAATAATGAAAATGAGATGCTAATTTTAATTAATTAAATAATGGTAAAAATTCAAATAATGCAAATGAGCAAATTAAATGATTGAATTACAAATTATCGTATATAAATTCATATACACTGTTAAAAAATAGGGAAGCAAACAAACACATAGAGAACAACAAGTAGGACAGTCATGCATGGGTTTAAAATTGAAAGTACATATAATTCATTATAGGTAATACAAAAAACTAGTCGTTGGGAGCTACCGTAATATTTACCCATCATGGATATGCATAATATAAAATATGAAAACAAAACATGTGTAAACTATTTATAAAATTCGAATAAAAGCCTGTCTTGATGACGTCATAAACTTTAGATGCTGTAATTACTGAATTGCGTAAAATAAACATCCTTATAACTCCAAAATTGATAATGGGTTTACTGCGTCGGATACTAAAGGTTTACTGCGTCGGATTAAAGGTCTCATTTCCAATTAAAATATATCTTTGAAATAAAATTTGAATGAAATACAGGGTCATGAAAAATTGAATAGTGTGGAAAATAGGATTACAAATATCTCGACACCTAATTATCCGATCGACTTCATTCTTTATGCAAAATTTGTTTTTTTTTATTGTCTTTTATATTCACTCCTTAAAATAAACAATTTCGAAATTTTTTATATACCTTTTATCAGAACGAATATTGCGAGAGTCCGAAAAAAAATAGTTCCGGATAATCGAAGTTACTGAAATTCAATAGTCTTCTTCCCATTATTACATACTAAGTACATACCAAATTTCAAGTCTCTATCTCAATTTGTTTGGCAGATAGAACGTTTACAGACACACACACAGAGACACACACTGGCACACACACAGACACACGGACGGCAATTTTTTTTTTCTAAATATATGTTTTTCGGAATCTCTAGTGTCTGAAACGTGTAAATCCGTCAAAAAAAATTTTTGATTTCCAAAACGATTATAAGACTTTCCCTATGCTACGCATGATGTTTACGTAATAAGGCACTAAAACATCATGCATCGAAATTTTAATTGTTTGAAATTATGTCAAGATCATAAAGAGACGATTCGCACAAATTTGAGTACCTGTACATGACAAAAAATATGTTGTTTGAAGATAATGAAGAATTTTGTCTATGATGTGTGGTCCACCGAACAATTAAGACTCATGCACATCTGTTTTCCATGGATGCAATGAGGTTTTCGATAGGAATTTGGAGAATTCTGTACCACTCTGATTAATTTTGACACAATTACGGTTCAAATTGGTAAAGAAATCATATGAGATGTAATCTACCCAACTGGGCTAAAAAGTCCGGGCCAAAGATTCGAACCCGGGACTCCTGGCTGAAGCTGCCAATGCTTCTGCAATATCTACCAACTGAGCAATTCCGGACGAATATGGCTGAACTAATATATATAATATGGCTGCTCAGTTGGTACAGCATTGGCAGCTTCAGCCAAGGGATCCCGGCTTCGGATCTTTGACCAGGACTTTTTTGCCCTTTTGGGTAGATTACATCTCATATGATTTCTTTACCAATTTGAATAATTGTGTCAAAATTAATCTAGTGTAGTCACGTTTCCAGCGTTTGCCGGAGGTCCCATTAACTGTGATTTATTCTTTTGTGCTGATTCAGATATTAGACCAGATGCTATGATAATTAAGGTTAACTGGGTGAATTAGTTCAGCCATATTCGTCCGGGATTCTTCAGTTGGTAGAGCATTGGCAGCTTCAGCCAAGGGATCCCGGGTTAGAATCCTGGATCGGAATTTTTCGCTCAGTTGGGAAGATTACATCTCATATAATTCTATACCATTATACAGAAAATATTATCTCAATGTCCCGGATAGTCAACAGAGGCATATTGATTTAATGTTTTCTAATGTAAATAAATTATTTGTTTGTTCAAAAGTTGTTGTCATAATTAAAGTGTTTTAGTGATTAATTTTAAAACCTAAACTAGATGGAACCCGTCAAAATTTGACGGCAAACAACTTGATAATACCATAAAAGTAAAATTTATAGTTGCTTTAACTTGACAAATTTCATAGTGGGGAGCATAATATGATTAAGTGGTCACAGATTTTTCCATCGATATATCACATGAGGGGTGTGTGCAAAATTTAGAAAAGTACACCCTTGGGGGGTCAAACTAGGGGGATGGACATGGGAGATGCATAATATGATTAAGTGGTGACAGACCTTTCCAATGATATATAACATGAGGTTGTGTGCAAAATTTAGAAAGTACCCCTTGGAGGGGGGCAAAGTGAGGAGATGGACATCGGATATGCATAATATGATTAAGTGGTCACAGACCTTTCTAATGATATATAACATGAGGGTAATGTGCAAAATTTAGAAAGTACCCTTTAGTGGGGGCAAAGTGGGGAGATGGACATCGGAGATGCATAATATGATAAAGCAGTTACAGACCTTTCCAATGATATATAACATGAGGGTAATGTGCAAAATTTAGAAAGTACCCTTTTGGGGGGGGGGGCAAAGTGGGGAGATGGACATCGGAGATGCATAATATGATTAAGCAGTTACAGACCTTTCCAACAATATATGACATGAGGGGTGTCAACAAAATTTAGAAAAGTATCCCTTGGGGGGGGGGGGACAAAGTGGGAGATGGACATTGGAGATGCATAAAATGATTAAGTGGTCACAGACCTTTCCAATGATATATAACATGAGGGTAATGTGCAAAATTTAGAAAGGACCCCTTCGGGGGGGGGGAAGTGGGGAGATGGGCATCGGAGATGCATAATATGATTAAGTGGTCACAGACCTTTCCAATGATATATGACATGAGGGGTGTCAACAAAATTGAGAAAAGTATCCCTTAGGGGGGTGGGGGGGCAAAGTGGGGAGATGGACATTAAAGATGCATAATATGATTAAGTGGTCACAGACCTTTCCAATGATATATAACATGAGGGTTGTATGCAAAATTTAGAAAGTACCCTTTGGGGGGGAAGGGGGGCAAAGTGGGGAGATGGACATCGGAGATGCATAATATGATTAAGCAGTTGGACCTTTCCAACAATATATGACATGAGGGGTGTCAACAAAATTTAGAAAAGTATCCCTTGGGGGGGTGGGGGGGCAAAGTGGGGAGATGGACATTGGAGATGCATAAAATGATTAAGTGGTCACATACCTTTCCAATGATATATAACAGGAGGGTAATGTGCAAAATTTAGAAAGTACCCCTTGGGGGGGGGAAGTGGGGAGATGCATAATATGATTAAGTGGTCACAGACCTTTCCAATGATATATGACATGAGGGGTGTCAACAAAATTTAGAAAAGTATCCCTTAGGGGGGTGGGGGGGCAAAGTGGGGAGATGGACATTGGAGATGCATAATATGATTAAGTGGTCACAGACCTTTCCAATGATATATAACATGAGGGTTGTGTGCAAAATTTAGAGAAGTACCCTTGGGGGGGTGGGGGGCAAAGTGGGGAGATGGACATTGGAGATGCATAAAATGATTAAGTGGTCACAGACCTTTCCAATGATATATAACATGAGGGTAATGTGCAAAATTTAGAAAGTACCCCTTGGGGGGGGGAAGTGGGGAGATGCATAATATGATTAAGTGGTCACAGATCTTTCCAACAATGTATGACATGAGGGGTGTCAACAAAATTTTGAAAAGTGATACCCCCCCTTACGGGGTATCCCCCCTTAGGGGGGATGGACCCCGGAGATGCATAACATGAATAAGTGGTCAAAGACTTTTCCACCGATATATCACATGAGGGGTGTGTGCAAAATTTAGAAAAGTGTCCCACTTGGGGGGGAGTGGGGGGATGGACACCGGAGATGCATAACATGAAAAAGAGGTCACAGCCGTTTCAACTTGCAACTTTTTCTCGAAGGCATTTGACAATATTAAATTTTTTTTTACCCAAGACAATTTAACGATATTCTTATTTTTTTTTGCGTAATTCGTCAAACGTTCATGGAAAAAATCATGAAATTCGCTAATCAATAGTTGATAAATTATAAAATTCAACAATCGATAGCAGTAAAATTGGTCAATCGATAACGGAAAAATCACGAAATTCTTCAAATGGTCTCCCTTAAAAAAAATTGTCCTGCACACTGATGTGATGATCAAAAGGGTTTTGAAGTATAGGACAAAATTAGCACTTGCCAAACAGCGAGTAATACTGAAAATTTGGCAATGGTCTTTATTGCCACCACTGGTCAAACATAATAGTCACACTCACCAATTGCGATGATTGTATGGAAAAAGATTTTTTTCTCTGCTGTCGCGCGACAAATTTTGAAACCATTTGGCAAATTTCATCCCCGAAATTGGCAGATTGTGAATTTTTTTCTCGAAGCCATTCGACGATATTCGAAAATTTTTTCTCCCGAAACCAGTTGATGAATTTTGCGATTTTTCCACTGTGTCGATTAATGAATTTTGCACTTCTTCCGCTATCGATTGACGAATTTCGAATTTTATCGACTATCGGTTAACGAATTTCACGATTTTTTCCATGAACGAACAAATTGCGCACTTTCTGCTAATTGACACATTTCGCCCTTAACAATTCAGTCAATGAGTTGAACGTTGTTTCTTTCGAGAAATGTCAGGAATGAAACAATGATTCTTTAGGTTGAATTTACTTCGTTCGATGCCCATGGATGAATGTGTGCGATGCAGCAACGGGCGTCACAGACTTTTTAGGGCACCTGCAGACTAAAAACATCTAACCAATCTTCGCGGGGGGAAAATAACAGATTTTGTCAAATGATTGAGGAAAAAACACTACTTTATCAAAGGATCATGGGAAAACATGACTTTTGTTAAAAGACCACAGAAAAAAGTAATTATGCAAAAGGATCGCGAAAGATAAGCAAATTTTGTCAAAGAATCGCACAAAAGGAAATTTCAACAAAAGATCACGCTTTTTTACTAAATTTCGTCGAAAAATTGCGGAATAAAATGTATTTTATCAAAGAATTGCTGGAAAATGCGAATTTCGTTAAGGATCGTGAGAAAAATGCGAAATTCTTCAAAGGATCGCTGAAAAAACACTAATTTCGTCAAAGAATTGCTGAAAAAACATGAATCTCGCCCAATAACAGAAAAATCATGGTTCATAATCATTATATCTAGTAGTATATGTGAATACAGTTTGTGATATAAGACAAAATTAACATTCACCAATCGGCGAGTAATACTGAAAATTGGTGATTGATGTTATTGCCACCACTGGCTAAACTTAGTCACACTCGCCAATTGCGATGATTGAATGTAAAATGAATTTTTTTTTCCCTCTGTCACTCAAAGAATTTTGAAACCATTTGGTGAAGTTTTTTCCGAAACCATTTTGTGAATTTCCCGATTTTTTCTTCAAAATCATTTGACAAAGAGACTTTTTTCTCGATGGCATTTGACAATATTCAAAATTTTTTTACCCGAGACAATTTGACGATATTCTTAATTTTTTTTGTGCAATTCGACAAATGTTCATGGAAAAAATCATGAAATTCGTTAATCAATATTCGATAAATTGTGAAATTCAGCAATCGTTAGCGGTAAAATCGTAAAATTTGTCAATCGATAACGGAAAAATAATGAAATTCATCAAACGGTTTCCGGTAAAAAAATTGTCTTGCACGCTGATGTGATGATCAAAAGGGTTTTGAAGGCATTTATTTTATTTGTTGTATTGTGTATAAGTACCTAGGTGGAAGCAGTTTGCTTATTTTGTCAAATGTTTCAACAATATTCGACCCAATACGCATGCGTAAAAAAATCTTCCGGTCGGACCGGCCAATGAGGTGAAGGTCTATTACGGTCTCTAGAAACGTGTTTGGGATCATCTCCTGTTGTTTTTTTCTTGTACTTTGCGTTAAACCTAGGAAGGTATTTATATAGAACTCACTGTGGAGTGTTTAGAAGGTATTTATTTATTTCATTTATTATAATTTGTATGAATACTTAGGTGTCCATTTCGGATTTACTGTTTAAAAATGAATTTAGGCTCTTTTAACGTTCGCGAAATAAATCCCGATGGAAATTGTCTTTTTAGAACTCTGTCATTTTGTTTATATAGTACAGAAAATGATTATTCAAATGTATGTAAAAATATCGTAGAACACGTAATACAAAATTGGACCACTTATAGTCCGTTTATTATCGGAGATGAATCTTATGGTCTTCCGATTGCTAATGAAGACAATTATGTAAATATATGGTTCTTCATAGAGGTATATGGTTCTTCACACTTCAATAGAAGCATTGTTTAAATTAATATAATTCTACAAATATGATGCAGTTTTAAAATATCGAGTAATGATTAATACTGTCAAAGAATGTACTCATATACGTAATTAAGTTTTGGTACTTCTCTATTATCTCATCGACCACTTTTCATAAAAAAAACTATCGCCAAATAAATGGGAGAACGTTGTCATTGGAATATCAAAATAAATAAATAAAATATAAGAATTTAAGGATACAATTGTTATTTTAATTAATGAAATAACTAATAAATCAAATAAACATAATGAAAAATACACGCAAATGTTGAATTAAAAACCACTTGATGACATAAAAAACACGTATAATGTTTTCGACATCAAGTAAGTGGGACTGCATTTTTGGCATTTAATCATACAGTTTGGCGATAGTATTTTGTTATGAAAAGTGGTCGATGGGATAATAGAGAAGTACTCACGTTTTTTATACCAAGTTTGAAAATTTATCTTTTTTTGACATTTAAAAAAAATAACATAAAAAACATTACAAATTTGCCCATTTAAAACATTCAAGATTTGTATATATACAAACAATACAATGTAAATATTAATATTGTTACATGATACATTATATACATTGTTTGCATATATACTTCTTTGTATACATATATTGTTTGTATACATACAAACAAATATAATGTAAACATTATTCAAATATTAAGAGTTTGCAAATCAAAACATTCTAAAGATTTGTATACATACAAACAATATAATGCATACATACTCTTTACAAATAAAATAGCCCACTTATGTAATGACAAAACTTTTAAATCGAATAGAGATAATATATTTCTGTTTTGTTATGAAAAGCGGTCAATGGGATAATAGAGAAAAGTACCTAAGTTTTTTATACCAAGTTTGAAAATTTATCTTTTTTTGACATTTAAAAAAAATAACAGAAAAAACATTAAAAATTTGCCCATTTAAAACATTCAAGATTTGTATACATACAAACAATACAATGTAAATATTAATATTGTTACATGATACATTATACATTGTTTGTATATATACTTCTTTGTATACATATATTGTTTGTATACATACAAACAAATATAATGTAAACATTATTCAAATATTAAGAGTTTGCAAATCAAAACATTATAAAGATTTGTATACATACAAACAATATAATGCATACATACTCTTTACAAATAAAATAGCCCACTTATGTAATTACAAAACTTTTAAATCGAATAGAGATAATATATTTCTGTTTATTTTATAACTTATATTCAGATGCTCAGATTCTGCTTTTTTCGAACACATAATAATAAAAATATTACTACCGTGCGTACTGTCTTTTGACATTATATTTACATAATCGTTTTCATTATCAATCGGAACACCATAAGATTCATTCCCGATAATAAACAGACCATAAGTGGTCCAATTTTGTATTACGTGTTCTACACGTTTGAATAATTATTTTCTGTACCTTCTAAACACTCCACAGTGAGTTCTAGATAAATATCTTCCTAGGTTTAACGCAACGTGACAACAGAAAAAAACAACAGATGATACGATCCCAAACACGTTTGTAGAGACAGTCATAGACCCTCACCTCATTGGCCGGTGATTTTTTGATGCATGCGTATTCGGTCGAATTTCGATGGAATATTTTATTTGACAGAATTACCAAACAGCTTTAAATATATGGATGTTTTGTTAGATTTCATTAACTTAAGTATTAGAGTTTTAATCTAAAATTATATTTTGTGTTGTTTTATAAATCTGGACAATATGCTCTCGCTGCAATGCATCATTCTAGTGTGCCCCACACTCTTGTCCGTGATTTATTAAATTCTTATAATCTTGATACTACTTGATTGAAAAGTTTCGTGCCAAACCTCAGGTTCTCTCAGCACACACCACTGTGCCGCGCAAACAGAACGAGAATCATTCAAAAAGATCATGAAAGTTTATTTTTGGATGAAAAAACTAATAAAACTGGAGCATTAACAGGATTAAGTTACGCAATACATTTCTTCTCCATTTTTCAGGAAACACTATAATTATGTTATTTATAGCATATAGATGTAATTTTTCAGCATATAATAAAGTTTCAATTTGAGCTGAGTTATCTAATTTCACTAATCAGTGTCGCAGTGGAAAAACAGGGAAAAGTAAATTTTGTAGTCTTTTTCAGAACAAAATTTCTACTTGAAAAATTTCGAAATCAAGTCGACTCATAGGACACGAATTATTGAGAATGCCTCGGATTACCTGTGCTATGTTGCCATACGATTTTCTTGCTAAAGCATACGAAAGCCACCATGTTTATTTTCACATTTCTTTTAATGGTACACTGAGAAAAAAGACACTTTCAAATCGAATTAAATCGATGTTTTCAGTTTGTTATGAAACTTTTTGTTTCAAATAGGACGACCGAATGCTTTCAATTCTGAAGTACTAGAAATACTCAGAATATTGAAACATGTACTTGTACATGCTGAAAATTGAGCACATAGACGTCCGTTCATACTCATTTTTGAAACATGGACATACTTAAATATAAGCACATGATGTTTTATTCTTGAGTGTGTGCATGTTTTCAGATATGAGTATATACATGTTCCAAACTTGAGTAATTTTAATTCGGAGCCATTTTGACTATGCGACATATTCAGATTTGAGTATGTTTTGCTCAATTTTCAGAATGTCGTTTTTAGAGTGTAGTTGTCAATAAAAATTTCATATCTATAATGTACATTTAAGCTTGGAAAGTGTTTCGAAATTAATACGTGATAAAAGTTTTTTTTCTTCTTTAAATATTAAATAAAGATATCTATATATACATTCATATTCAGAAACCATCTATACTCCCCAAATCTATCAGCAGATAACTTTACTTATCACTGAATTTTTATCGTCCTCTCTAATGAGTTCTTATTTTCCGGGTTCTGAGGAAATATGTATTATCTCTTTTATCTGAATCACGAATAGCACATTTTTACCTTTTATCCATTTCTCACTAATTTCTCGATAACCAGTAATGTTCATCGCTATAGGTTTCTTAATATTTTTTTGTTAGATGATAAAATAGTTATATCTTAACTAAATCATACGAAAAACTGTAGCATGATTAGTTACGATTCCCATGAATGTTTATTCTTGTAATTAATACAGAAAGAAAAACAAATCATTGCCAGTTAGTATTTGTAAACTGTATACTTTTATGTAGGTACGCATAATTGTTAAGCTTAGAAATGATTATTAAACGGAGATGCCCTATATATGAATTAACTATTCTTAAAATAGTTTCACCATCTTTTAATAAAATTTTAAAAAATAGAATAGATTGAGTATAATTTTTCGGTACTTACGTACTATCCAGGCCAAGTCATATTCAGTGCGCCAACAATGGCGTCGAAAATATTAAATTGCAGTACTCCTTATTTTTTTCTTTCTTTATTTTTACTGTATAGTTAATATTATATGGTTGCCATGTTAAAGGCAGTGGCAGAAGTATTTATATACGCATAACTATATAATATGGTTTGGCAATGTAATATGGTATATGGTGTACGATCTAGACAAAGCCTACTAAAGGCCGATTACAGCTGTTCATAATTAGCAAATTACCACACATAGAGAAAATAAGGTGTTGGTTGCACCTTTACCCTAACTCTGAAATTATCTTAAAGGGGCTTCTAGTTACAGAAGACTTTATGATCGTGGCTTTATTAGATACAAAATTTCTCAAATAACAAAGAAACTATTTATTTAGAATATAAACCACCGCGTTGTTTATTGGAAGAGTATCTAACATGTAGCCTTTGTTTTGATAGGAGTGTAAAGAATTCACAGTTTTTCAAAACAACCCCAAAGATAATCTTAGATTAAAACTCTAATACTTAAGTTAATGAACTCTAACAATACATTTAGGTTTTAAAATTAATCACTAAAACACTTAAATTACGACAACATCTTTTGAACAAACAAATAATTTATTTACGTTAGAAAACATTAAATCAACATCTTAAAAAAATATACACAAATCATACAAGACATCCTTTGAAAAAAAAAACTAAGTAATCTTCCTTAACTAACATTATAATTAATTATAAACTCTTCTAACAAATGTCTAAACTTTTAAAGATTGCTTAATTAACAACGACATGTTCTTCTGTTTGTGATGTCATAAACGACTGCCGGTACACAATATCATACATAGATCAGGAAAATCAAAAAGTAAATCCATACCTTATACATTTGGGAGGGACACCAGAGAATGGGGGCCATGTAACTTGAGCCCTGAGTATGAAGTAACACTAGAGCTATATCGAAGTACTTCGTTGGAGTATGATCCTTCCTCAACTCGTAGGTATATTTCCACACTCCATTAAAAATCGAATACACGGGCACTAAGTTAACAATATTTTCCATCCAAGGCGAACTCTGACTGCTACTGCTGCTCTCTGACTCTCATCTCCAACTCTTCATCTCCAACTGCCATCTCTCTATATCTCGTAGCTCTTGTTTCTGAAGTAGGCGTTTCTCCACCCAATATCCAAAATTTACATACCTGAATTTGAATGGCCAGGGCTAGCCGTCACACATCCCTTCCTTGACCATCCAATGCAAGCTAAACTGTCTGGTCAGTGGACGAAGATTTTCTTGCCCTTTGACCTCGGTCGACATCTAGGCACCTTCTCTGAGTCCCCCACATTACTGAAAATTAAGGGGTCTCACACGAAGCGTGAAAAACAGCTCCTATAAATTCCCAGCCATAAAACTCTCAAAAACGGCTCCAACCGACAGTTTGGGCCCGGCTGCTCTCATAAAAATGTCAGTCAACCCAATAGGTAATGTGACACCATATTCATTGTACCAGCATAATATATAAAGTAAATACAGAGTAAAATTTAAAATAAATAAAACAGTAATATAACAGTTATATGTAGCAGTAATACAGGGTGATCATAAAAAAACTTTGCCGATATATGGAGCTCTAGCGGCCGGTCCGTTAAACCGATCGAAGTGAGATTTCAGATATAGTTATTCAGAGGTATGAGCTCGGGATTCTGTGAACGGTAACAAAGTGGTGCTTACGGTTACGGTTATAGGTACAGCAACTCGAAATTTTCTAATGGCGACTCCCATTTTTTTTTCGTCGCACAATGCTCAGCGCATGCGAAAACCCTAAAGAGCGTTGGAACCGTACGTGTATCGCAAGAAACGGACTCGTTATGTACGCACAGAAAACAGCTCTGCGAACGGCCAAAAAAAAAAACACGATCGGGGCGCACGGAGGAAATTTGCATATGACACAGAGTCAGTACACCAATCACTGATTACGACACAGATCGGAGAAAAGAAAAATTTTATTTTGATTACACATTTTCCATATGGGTGCCATCACAGGCAATTAATTACACATTGCATGCGGGTGACTGTGGACAATACAGCCGAACGTAACATCGCATGAGGGATATTTACAATCTCACGTTTGATAGAATCTTTCAAATCCGGCAAAGTTTTGCGGATTGTACATGTACACTCTAGATTTGAGACATCCCCAGAACCAGAAAACCATAGGAGTGAGGTCGGGGGATGCCACGGTACATCGACGGTTGCAGACAAGTACATTTCTTGATTATCGGAAAATACTTTATTTGCCAAAGTTTACCAAACGGCATAAAGACACTCGTGTTCAGGGAGCTCGATATCGCATGAATTGGACAGATGAATGTTTGAGTGTTCTTTTCAGTGATAAAAATAAGATTAATTTAGATGGCCCTGATGGTTGGGAATATTACGGGCACGACAATCGCAATGAACCACAAACTTTTTTCAGCAGACAACAAGAAGGATTCCCTCAAGGAGTGGGTAGCATTTTCTTATAATGGAACAACTGATATTGCATTTTTGAACGGTATTCCGAAGATTACCAGAAAACGCTTGAAGTACAGTTACTTCCATTTGGAAAGTTGCTAAGTGGAGACAAATGGATATACCAGCAAGACAACTGCTTCATTCACGTGTCCAACTCTACAATGCAGTGGTTTATTCAAAACCAAGTAACTGTTATGGACTGGCCAGCCGTATTTCCTAACCTGAACACAATAAAGGACCTCTTAGGAATATTATCTAGATACCTATATGCTAATGGGCGTCAATTTGTAGCGGTTCACGATCTAAAGCTACAAAATGAACGAATTTTGCTTTCTTTAAAGCCAGAATTTCTTCAAACTCTTCTTTTGAGAATGACCGATCGAGTTTTTGAAGTGATTAGAAAAACCTGCTTAAATTTTTAACGTTAAAGTGAAAAATAATGAGTTGCGCATATTTTTTTGGGACTGTAAAATTTAAGTTTTAATTTTTACCACAAAGTCTGTGATTGCGTATTATTATATTTGTATACTATTATTATTGTCTTGATATTATTTATAATTATAAATTGTTTTGAAATTGTTACTCCTCTTTTTCAATTGTAACATAAGAAAACCTCGTTGTCTATAAACTTTTGGGACGCACTGTATGATACCACTTTTCATTATTCATTTATTACAATATCTACGAAAAAGATTTTCATCCTTTTGATATGTTGCAAAATTGAAAGATAAAATCGCTTTTCATAATTATATAAAATACTAGCAAAACCCGCAGCTTTGCACGCGTGGTTGTTCAAATATGTCAAGTGGTATTTGTGTGCCTATGAATATAAGGGGGAAATTATACTTCTGCAGATATTTTAAGTATTATTAAGCGACATTTTGAGGAAACATGATTCATGTATCACATAAGCGAACGTTAGACTTTAATTAATGAGGAAAACTACATACCACCAACACATTTGCAGGCGCAACCTTCCAAAAAACACATTCAATACAGTCTACTGTCGGACTCTGTTTATCAGATATCCATCCATTTTTTTAATAGATATTGTGCAGTGAAAGAATTTTTAAAACGATTCAGTAGTTTCTGAGTTTATTCCCTTCAAACAAACAAATATATTTTTACATTATTAATCTACAATCATTAACCATAAAAATCCGAATACCATTAATTAGTTAGTTGTAAAACATTGGTTTAGTATATTTAACTGTCTTTTACGTACGGCTGAAGGCTGAATATGATGTCCAGTCTGAAACAAATAGAATACCAAAGGAAACAAACTGAATAAGCCATATGGATAAAATTATATCTTCTTTTAATTTATGTTTGAAACATAAGCTGAAGGGATCACCTTCATAGTAAAATTGCACCAAACACTTAAATTTTCAATACGAACACTTTTGATATCATATTTTCTAAACTATTTGACCCAATGATTAACTGTTTCATATTGTATAGTAATTTTTACCAAAATGAACGCTAGAACGTTTTCCACTCATTTCAAACTTACACTAAAGTGTTTTCATGTACCGGGTGCGTCATAAATTCGTGCAAACTTTAAAAAATCATAATAAATGAAGTAATGCTCGGAAAAATTTTCGGTTTACGCGAGTATGATCAGAGATCAGAAGGATTTTGGATTTTTTTTCCATGTATAATAAAAATACTCACGCAAACCGAAAAATTTTCCGAGCATTACTTCTTTTATTATGATTTTTTAAAGTTTGGACGAATTTATGACGCACTCGGTATATTGTATAGTATATTATTCAAATGCTTAAATTATTTTTTACGAAAGCCTTGTTAATAAAATTTCATATTGCTGATTTTTAAGTCTTTAAATAATATATATATATATATATATATATATATATATATATATATATATATATATATTATTTTCTAGTGATTAAGTACAATATTTTTTTATTTGAATAGACATTTTCATGCGCTTTATTTATTGGTTATATCATTCATTAAATGGGATATTTAATTTCAAATCAAAGGAATTCTGAAATTCTTGTCATTGAAAGAAACACAAAATATAATAATTAATGAACTTTTATTCTCGCGAAGCAGCAATCCTCATTTACTAGAAACTACATAAACCGGTGAAAAAGATGTGAATATTTTTTTTTTTATATTTTATAAATCTTTCAAGATAAAAAGAACTTATCATACAGATACAAGAAATAATTAGAAAACAACCACATACTTCCGTAACAAAGAATAAATCTAATTGATATGAAAAAGTTATTTATGATTAAAAACTTTGAAATCCTCAATTGAAAGAGAATAGCAGCCATTCACCTGATTTTTCCATGGTCAGGTAATTAAAAGATTGAAGTTTGTTTCAATTTCTCTTTGTGTTTCTGTAGTTTATAAGAAATACATAGTTAAGAATTACGAGTAGCTTCACTACGGATACTGATGATTAAATAAGAAGCTCGCGTGCATTTAATTTAGTCAACGCATTTTAGTTTTTTACTAATGAATTTAGTCATTAGTATAAGGATATCATTTAAATGAAACTTTTAGTGGTTTAATTTCTTTGTTATCTTTTAAAAGTATTGGGATAAATAATTTTAAAAGAATGTAACTTCGAAATTCTTGACTTTGCAAACGAATAATATATTATAATTTTACTATTTATTGTCATGTTTATAGTAATAACTATAATAATAAGAACTACATAAACAGGCAGAAGATATTCTTTAACACTTATTCTTGTAGGTTCACAAATATTCGTAAATGAATAACATAATATAATTTTACCAATTATAAATTCATAATTATAATAGTAAGAACTACATAAGCAAAAACAAATATTCTTTAATACTTATTTTTGAAGGTTCAAAAATATTCGTAAATGAATAATATAATATAATTTTACCATTTATAAAGTCATAATTATAATAGTAAAAACTACATAAAAAGACAAAAACTATTATACTTTAACACTGATTTTTGTGGGTTCATAGATATTCGTAAATGAATAATATAATATGATTTTTCTATTTATGAAGTCGTGATTCTCATAATAAGAACTACATTTACAGGCGCAAAATATTCTTTAACACTGATTGTTGCAGGTTCACAAATATTCGTAAATGAATAACATAATATAATTTTACTATTTATAAAGTCATAATTCTAATAGTAATAACTACATAAACAAACTCAAAATATTCTTTGACACTGATTTTTGTAGGTCCACAGATATTCGTAAATGTACAATATATATTATAATTTTACTATTTATGAAGTCATATTATAGTAAGAATTACAAAAGTAAGAATTAGATAAACAGACACAAAATATTCTTTAAGACTGATTTTTGCAGGTTCACAAATTTCTTAAATGAATAATATAATATAGTTTTACTATTTATGACGTCATAATTTTAATAGTAAAAACTACATAAACAGGCACAAAATATTCTTTAACACTGATTTTTGTATGTTCACACATATTTGTAAATGTACAATATATATTATAATTTTACTGATTATGAAGTCATAATTCTAATAATAAGAACTACATAAATAGGCAAAAAATATTTTTAACACTGATTTTTTGCAGGTTCACAAATATTCGTAAATGAATAATATAATATAATTTTACTATTTAGGAAGTCATGATTCTCCTAGTAAGAATTATATAAAACAGGCACAAAATATACTTTAGCACGAATTTTTGTAGGTTCACAGATATTCGTAAATGAATAATATATCATAATTTTACTATTTATGAAGTCATGATTCTAATAGTAAGAACTACTCAAACAGGCATACAATATTCTTTAACGCTGAATTTTGTAGGTTCAGAGATATTCGTAATTGAATAATATAATATAATTTTACTACTTATGAAGACATGATATTAGAAAGATCTACATAAACAGACACAAAATAGTATTTAAGACTGATTTTTGTAGAACAAATATTCGTAAATGAATAATATAATATAATTTTACTATTTATGAAGTCATAATTATAATAGTGTGAACAAAATAAACAGGAACACTATATTCTTTAACACTGATTTTTGTAGGTTCACAGATATTCGTAAATCAATAATATAATATAATTTTACTACTTATAAAGTCATAATTGTAATAGCAAGAACTACATAAACAAACACAAAATATTCTCTAACACTTATTTTTTTAGGTTCACAAATATTCGTAAATGAATAATATAAGATAATTTTACTATTTATGGAGTCATGATTCTCATAGTAAGAATTACATAAACAGGCACAAAATATACTTTAACACTGATTTTTTGTAGGTTCAAAGATATTCGTAAATGAATAATATAATATAATTTTACTATTTATAAAGTCATAATTATAATAGTAAAAACTACATAAACAGGCACAAAATATACTTTAACACTGATTTTTTAGGTTCACAGATATTCGTAAATTAATAATGTAACATGATTGTACTATTTATGAAATCATGATTCTCATAGTAAGAATTACATAAACAGGCACAAAATTAACTTTAACACTTGTTTTTGTGGGTTCACAGATGAATAATATAATATAATTTTACTATTTATGAAGTCATGATTCTCATAGTAAGAATTAGATAACCAAGCACAAAATATTCTTTAACACTGATTTTTGTATGTTCACAGATATTCGTAAATGAATAATATAATATAATTTTACTATTTATGAAGTCATGATTCTCATAGTAATAAGTACATAAACAGGCACAAAATATTCTTTAACACTGATTGTTGTTAGGTTCACAAATTTTCCGAGCTAAGAATAACTTATTAAATAAACTAGGGGATCCAATCCGTGCTTCCACGTTTATATTAGATACTGCCTGCTCTACACACTGGTTAATTGTAAACTCTATGAGATATTTACATTTAATATATATTTTTAACTACCCACTAACATCAAAATGCATTTTTTTATGAAAATTATCAATTACGTATTCAAATTAAGTTTTGAAATTTACTGAAAATGATAGTTTTTTTATTGGCCACATGCCAGTGGTTATTAGACAAAACAAATCGCCAAACATTTCACAATTTAAAGAAATCTTTTTGATTCAGATTATCTCATTGTATAAGAGCGTCGCTCGACATATCTGCTAAATTTGTGTTTTATTTAGAGTGGGGTTGGTTGTGGTAAGTGGGTCACCTCCCCCCCCCCCCTCAGAAACTAAAATATGTACAGGATATTTCACACTTATTTACATTGATCATGTCACATTTCATCACATGAATTCTGCATATATTTGAGCTTTGTTCCATTTATTTTCCATGTCATAGAACTAATGTAAAATAGATTTTCAAAATAGTTTGTTTAAAGAGTTCAAACTACATTTTCCCAAGAGGTGTTTTTAGGTTAGACTTCATTATCTTTTTATTAACACTTTCCAACCTAGTTGAAAAGTGTTTATGACTTTGGTTTATATGCCGTCTGCCGTCTGCCGTCTGCCGTCTGTCCGTCTGTCATCTGTCCGTGCTCTAACTCCCGTAAATATGCTTCGATTGTCCTGATAATTTTTTATGTTATTGTCGTTTACTATAGCATGTTCCCTATTTCAACAAAAGTGTGTAGCACTTATAGTTTTTTTACAGGAAACAGTGAAAAGTATTCCGTTACATTACAGTCAATGGGGAATAATCAGTTCAAGCGCGTTTTGATGACGCTACGTCATTTAAAACATAATGAAATTGATATATAATTATGAAGCGCATTAAAACACGCTTTTTGTAGAATATGGGGTGCAAAGCATTTATTATTCATTTACAGGGTCAAACAAAAGAATTATTTTACACATCGTTATATGGGGGAAAATCGTCTGCAGTGTAATTTAGTGATATTTCACTATTTCAGACATAATGAAAATTATAGGCATTACTGAGATGCACTATAAATTGCTCTCTTGTGTGCATTGCGTTTATTTACAGGGACACACAAAAGATATTGGTAACAGTACATGTGCGATATTTACAGTCTGAACTAATTCCCAGCAACAGAAAATATATAATCTAATTAAAATTTCAGTAAAGTTGAAATTAGTAGTCCTGGTAGATCAAGTGGTAGAGCATTGATGCGTTACACCAAGGATCTAGGTTAGATTCCCGATCTGGACATTTTTTCAATCGGGATACTTCACGTCCTTTGGATAATTGACGTCGGGATAATTAATTAACTACCAGTGTAAGTTCGCTCTGCTGAAAATTTAATGAGAAATATGTATTCCTTTCCTTTATTTCATACTTTGAAATTGTTTAAACTCAATATAGATGCATATTTAATTTTTAATTAATAATGCGATTTTTAATATTCACAAGTTGAAATACGTATATTTTGTTCACTAATTTAATCGTAACGATCGTAAAGATCGTAAATCCTAAAAATAAATCTTATACTGTTTTTGATGTTGTTATCATAATATAAGAAATTTTGGAAAACTGGCAAGATAAAAGTCCGCATGTTAGATTCAAAATAAAAATTTATTTCCTTTATCATCTAATATGTTAAGTATCAGAAAACGGGGTATTATTTTAATTTCTAAGAAAGGCACTTCTCTCCTAATAAAAATAATGGTTATACCAATATTTATTTATCACAGTAGCATTTTCATTCAACTTTCAAACATTTTTCAATAAAGAAACAGTATTCAGACAACATTATTTAATATTTAATGCAATTTTAAAGACAGATCAATAGAAATTTGTATTTAGAATAAATAATGTAAGGAAAACCGAAGAAAAAAATAAAAACAAAAGGTTTAGCACACAATTCAATTCGAACACAATTAACTATATAATGCCCCCTAAAACAACAGGAATGTATAAAAATATAGAGTATCGTAAATTAAAAATAAAGTACATCCTCCCTCTCCTATACACCCTGTTTTCACATGAATTGAATTTAAATTCAGAAAGTCTTACAAATTAGTTTTCCCAAAAATTCCGAATATTTATTTTTATGTCGGTAATTTCCCACATAGTTATTTATTTTTCTTCATCGCAGTTTTGAATTATTCTCAAATATTATGAATTCACTTGGACATTATTCACTTGTGGCCTTTTTAATATACGTCATGTATCAAATAGTAACAAAGTATTCGAGAATTTAATAATATCTACATTTTCAGTGCTACATTATCAAATAAGAGTACGTAAGTAAGTATTATTCCAAAAGTTTCATTTCGTTTTATCCTGCTTATTCTCCATACAATCATTAATGGTTCTTCCTCGCAATTCTGAAGAAATCTCAAATACGGGGAAATATGTTGAGAATTGTGCTATTGTGTCCCTTTTTTATCACCATCTTAAATGAAAATAGAACTAAGAATTCGAGAATTCGATAAAAATCTACTTTTTCGATGCTACACTATCAAATAACAGTGTGTAAGTAAGTATCGTTCCAAAAGTTCCAAGTATAACATTCTTCTTTAGGCTCATTATTCCCCACACAGTCATTGATATTTCTTCGTCGCAATTCTGAAGAAATCTTATATATGAAGAAATAAGTTGAGGATTGTCCTCTTGTAGTCTTTTAGATTCTACTTTTATAACTAATGAAGCTTCATGAACTTGAGAAGCAGAGACCGTTGTTGAGAGATAATTGCAGAAACTAATTACAGATATTATAATTGCTGGTATGCCGGGCATACCTTCCCGTAATTTAATGAAGAAAGACAATCCCTGGTAGAGCGAAAGAGCATTGAAAAGGAAAGATATAAACATTAAAAATCCAATGTTAGAGTCGATAAAAATTATAACAGATTTAATTTCATTGTATGTGAATATTAACTTGTTGTAGTTATATCTTGGAAAACTTTTCATAAGCATAGAAAAGCTCAATATAAGTTCTTTTATTTCATAACAAATCATAACATAAGAAATTGCAAAAATATTTAGAGGCATATAAAGCAAAATCATGCTGACATATGAAAAAATAGCAGAAATTATGAATTTCAAATAGGCGTCTTTGGACAGATAACTATAAAAAAAACATTTTAAGCATCTCAGTTGTAAATAATGTTTTAATCATATATATGAAGATGTATATATTAAGAAAAATAATTAAAGTGCACCATACCACTGCCCAATAGGGAATATAAATTTGTTTTGTAGAACTGCAAGATATATGCGAAATCTTTCTTTTGAAAACGTGTAATTTATTTAAACACTTAAAAACATGGATGCGGATTGAAAAGTAAACAACGGAAGTGGTTAACGCAACAAATGCTTCTTTCAGAGAACATTCTTCACAATTTAATAAGAACGAAATAGATATAAAGATTAATGAAACAGATAGAATCAAGGTTATAATAATGTTAATAATTTTATACAAATTGCAATGAAAGTTATTTTTGTTATGAGAAGATTGTGAGTGTCGATCTTTCAATAGAATACATAAAGTAGAAAGAAAAAATATCATTTTATAAATGTATTTTTGAATGTCAAATTGCATAATATTTGAATTTTTCATAATTATGTTGATTCGAAAACGAGAAGATAATAAAAGTTACCAACCTTCAATAAAATCGTAGATGTTGGATTACTGTTTGCTTCACTCTAATATTTATATTGCTATATTGCACATAATACCGCCACATCCAGTTTCACCAAAATCCCAATAATATTCAGTATTCGAAAAAATTATTGATATTCGAAATTTCTGTTGAGCATTTCCGTTTCACTAAAATGTAAAAATTAAGAATGAATTCACAATGTTCACGTCAGTTTGTAGAAATGAAAACATAAAATATGAAGTAAAAAAGAAATATTTAAAAGTTTTTCGTAAAGTATTAATATATATCCTCCTAACTCAGTATAGAAAGAAATTTCCAAAATGATTAAATTAAATACACATGGATTTGCTTTTAATAATTTTAGATGCACTTTTTCTACGTTTTTATCAAATATTCAATTATTCCCTATTTCTTCTTAATAATTCAATTAGACTTTTTAATGAAATTTAAGAGAAAAATTTATCTGCATGTTACTCTCTACATGTTAATATTACTCTCTTATATTTTTACATGCCGCGATGTACATAATATATATGTTAAGCAAACAACGAAACCAGAAAAATCGAATGCTATTAAAGTGCACCTTTTAGCTTCTAAATACAAAAATGGATCGTTCAATATCATGAAGGTTTCACTTCTATTTAAAAGCAATTAATAACGTACTAGGTGCACCTGTCGATATTCGATAGAAAGAATGTTTCAGAATATGTGTTAAAGTTAATCTTATGAAGAAAAGAAAAGTGTTGCTGGAAAAAAAATATCGATTTAATTAAGTTTCGTTTAACAGGTATGAAATCGCAGATTCAATTTTAAGATTTTTACTTTCAAAGCGTTTCACTCTATACCACATTAATTTTTATTGCCAGTTTTTGACACTATTTATATTCTCACACTTTTATAGAAATATACCCCAGACATCGTGACACACTTTTGTAATAAATACTAGTGGATATAAATAAACACCAATACAACGCAATGTTCATCTTTTGAATGAAGAAAAAAGAAAAAAAAAACGTCACGCGTCAAGCATAGATTTTGAAACAATTTCCAACACATGCATAAAACTGTAAGAAAACTGCACCTTTTAATAGAGTGAAACATGATGCTTATATGTAAATAAACATGAGATGACAAAGGATGACCGTCCCGGGAACTCGGCTTTCGCCTTATAGTGAAAGTGCAATCCCGGGGGAAGTCTATATGTAAACAAATGAAATGAAATCATCCTCTCGTGGAGATACAGCCGTTAAGCATGGGAACTTTTCTCTACGAGGGGAAATGTTTATTGAAAATTCATATTTTAGAATACAGATCATGAATATTGCATTAAAGATTAAAATAAAATTAGAAAAAAGTTAGTTTTTACAATACTGGTTCCGATCATAACATTTCTTAATATTAAAAAAAAGATGTAAGAAAAAGTATAAAAGAAAGTGATTAGAAAATATATGAAAATAATACTTAATCATAACACAACTAGTAATTTTGCATTATTTAAGCAGTAAGCTTAAATAGGAGCAGTATGAATACAAAAAAAGTGACTAGTATGTAAACTTTAATATACAAATTTCAAAAACAAAATATAATCTATTAAAAGTACTTTATAAATGTAGGGAAAAGGGATCGTAGATCCTTTTTAATAAAGGAAAAATGTTTATTCAGAATGTTGTAATTTTCTTTTAGTTTATCATAGTTTAAAGTATCAAACAGAGTTTTATTCAGATTTTGTCTCACTGTGACATTTTTATTGAAATTGAAAGTATGTATCATTAGAGGATAATTACCATATAAGTAATGTAGAACCTTTCCTGAGAATGTTTGGGGAGGAATGTTTTCCTATTTTATTTTTAAATGATTGGAAGCTACCGTATTCACTAATGTAGTAAGGTATGATTGATTTTTTGCAAATAAAGGTAAGATCCCCTTTTCATAAAATTTCATAATTTTCTCGACCTTTTAATGAATATGACCAATCTTGCTGCCAATCTGTGACTATTTTTAGTCTGAAAAATAATTTAACTTTCGAAAATGGGAATAAGAGAGTTTATTTCTCGTTGTAACGGTCAAAAATAAGGTTAAGGTCAAACCATGCGGAAGGCCTATCTTTCGGATTAAGCTCAACTAGCCCCGCCCAACTGGTTTGTTTACCTAATTATACTGATAATTAATAAATTATACTTTGTGATATTGAGCAATAATTATACTATGTAATGCTGAAATACAAATTCTGAAAATACAAGATTCCAAAAATACAAACTCTGAAAATGCAATTTACCAATCATACTGAGCAATACTAAATACTACTATGTGATTCTGAGCAATAATACTACCATGTAATAATACTGTAAGATTCTGAAATAGATAATAATAATGTATAGAAGTAAGTACTAAATGAACAATAATGACTGAATAATAATACTAGAGTAAACAATGGCAAATTTGGCTAAAATTACTAAATAACGCTGTATGATGCAATTAAGAATAACTAAATTGTTAAGGTTAGAGTTTATGCGTTGTGTAATTTGTATAAAGGCATATTAACAGCTAACAACTGACATATTTAACTCTACTTCGTATTTATCATTAAATTTCTATTTATATTATACATACTTTATATATCTGCAATAAGTACCTAATACTAATGATGGCGAATAATTAAAATTAAATTTTTACGTTTAATTAGTAGTATTATAAAATTTTACTCCATCTGCTAATAATACTTCAAATTACACTGTGACTAAGAAAATATACTATCTACTACGACAGTCTGCTTATAACAGCAGCTTTTTTTCACACTTCAGTACATTTCATTATATAGATGTTTTAAGGTGTTTTTAATGCTTTGCTTTATAGGGTATTGCGGTATAAGAATGATTGAATGGCCGTGTATTTACATACAATTTTACGTGCAAATCTTTTCTACCTTTAGAAAAAAGCAGAAATAAAGGGAACATAAAAATTCCCAATAATTATGTTTCCCTTCATTAGTTCATACATTCGCTATTTACAAAATACGAAATAAAGATTATTGAATGTGTAATTGTAATATGAATATTCTTTTAATGGTTTTGTTCAGAGTATGTCACTACTAATTAGTAAAATGCTGCATATCTGCGGTAAATGAATGTTCGAAACAATTAATTATCAATCATAATGTGTATAATTAAGCTGCTTTTGTGGAAACAAGAAACATTTTTCCTTTTTTACACACCTTTCATTTAAGCATATATACATTAAGACAGAACTGCAGTTAATAATCCATTAAATAATTTTGTTTGATAAAATTGTATTTTGAAACAAATTTTACCATCCATGATATTATTTTTATAATTATGAAAATAGTGTTAAAAGTTCAAGGCGAAAGTAGTACACATTTATTTGCATTAAAGTTCATAATTGCAGTCACATTATTTCATAAAATAATACACTTATTGCACAAAATAGTTCGAGCAATGAAATGTCTTTTAAATAAATACAAAGTAAATAAATATTTATATGTTACATTTGAGTACTTTTAAACGTAAGTACTTCAATCATAATAATTCTGTAAAATAGTTGCCATTATTTATTCACTATCCATATTTAAATTTCTTTTTTCAGTTAATTCATTCAGCATACAGCTGATTTAAAAGAATATTATAATGATTAAGAACTTGAATGAAATTAGCTTAAGAAAAACTTAATGAAATAAGCTTTCAAAAACAAATTTTTTGGTGAGTCTACGATTTTTAGATGGCATTGTGATTTTAAAAAAGGACGTTTGTCTGCAGAACTGCCTCCTAAGCCTGGCAGTAAGCGACCAGAAAGTATTGTGAATAATCGAAATGTTAACTCTGCCAAATAACATGTGAGGAGATAGTGGCATCATCTAACATTTCGAAAACGTCGATATTTCGCATTCTACGCAACAATTTACAGCTTCGCCATGTTTGTTCCAGATGGGTCCCTCATCAACTTACTAAAGAAAAAATACAAACAAGAATTCATCAATGTTGTGAGTGGAAACATATTCTTTGAAATGATCCGAATTTCCTAAATACTGGAATATGGGGTGATAAAACTTGGGTGCATCATTTTGACCCCCGTACCAAGTCCGATTCTGAACTTATTTCAGCAGTGTAGGGTTCTTTGAAGTAGCTTCCAGAAAAAGGCTTCTCTACTTGTTTTGAAAAGAGGGTTGAACGATAGGACCACTGCATATCATCTTAGCGAAGATATTTCGAAAAATAATGATGCATTTTTTGCTGTAAATATACACTATATTGCCAAAGGTTCACTATATTGCCAAATTTCAGGTCACTTGCGATTTTAGACATTTTGTTAACTATCTAGAAAAATACATGAGAAATCAACCTGAAACTGCAGGCGTGTAAACAGTATAATATAGGTTATATATTTCCTAGAAGATTTTTTCACGAAACCCCATAGGGGACGGTCAACAAATTGAAAAAGAACGGATATCTTTTGGATAACCCTCTAAAAACTAATGTAGCAAAGGCGTTCAAACTCGAGATTATTAATAAGTGGCTTATTGTGATATACTGTGTTCATTTTTATGAGGATAGCATCTATACTCGTAGAGAAATTAAGGTTTTTATAAAAACAGTCCCAAATTTCGCAAAGTTTTTTTTTGCTTATAATTTGCAGAGTTCTTAATATATAAAAAAAGTTCTTTTCAGAAAATAGGACAAACAACATTGTACACAATACTCTGCAATCAAAATTAAAAAATAATAAAAAATGGATGAAAAATGAGCAGGTTTACTAAAAAATGTTTCACTGCGCATGCGCGAATGCAATCAAAATATAATATGCATAATGTATTAGCTAAGTATATAGAGCAACATTTGTGAAAGTCTCAAAATCATAGCTTGAAAATTTTGAAAATTATCGTCGATAGAATAAGCTCGAAATCCGTTGTTCCCAAAAAGAAGCAAAAAGATGAGGGGTTGTATCAAATATCTGTTCATTAGTGCCAAGATAGCGTACACAATATTGCACGTTATATTTGGATACAACCCCTCATCTTTTTGCTTCTTTTTGGGATCAACGGATTTCGAGCTTATTCTATCGACGATAATTTTCAGAATTTTCAAGCTATGATTTTGAAACTTTCACAAAAGTTGCTCTATTTACTTAGCTAATACATTATGCACATTAAATTTTGATTGCATTCGCGCACGCGCAGTGAAACATTTTTTAGTGAACCTGCTCATTTTTCATCCAGTTTTTATTATTTTTTAATTCTGATTGCAGAGTATTGTGTACAATGTTGTTTGTCATATTTTCTGAAAGGAACTTTTTTTATATTAAGAACTCTGCAAATTATAAGCAAAAAACTAGGCGAAATTTGGGACTGTTTTTATAAAAACCTTAATTTCTCCACGAGTATAAATGATATCCTCATAAAAATGAACACAGTATATCACAATAAGCCACTTATTAATAATCTCGAGTTTGAACTCTTTTGCTACATTAGTTTTTACAGGGTTATCCAAAAAATATTCGTTGTTTTTCAATTTGTTGACCGTCCCCTATGGTGTTTCGTGGGAAATTCTTCGCGGAAATATATAACCAAAATTATACTGTTTACACCCCTGCAGTTTCAGGTTAATTCCTCACGTGTTTTTCTAGATAGGTAACAAAACGTCTAAAATCGCAAGTGACTAATCACCTTTGGCAATATAGTGTATTTCTGGATTTTGTATGATCTTACTCTCAGCTTTTATGGAACGCCCTTTGTATATAAAACTTTCCAATGTTTTAAATTGAAATTAGTAGTCACATGAAGCCTTAAGTATATTCGATTTATATAGATATATATATCTATAAATAATTAAAGCCGTTTTTAATTCAAAATTATAGGCAAACATATTTAGGATGGGAGGGAGATCGGTATTTATTAGGTTTCATCAAATTTTTTAGCTGAAATTGCTAGTAAAAGAATCTTTCAACAATGGCTTTGAAAGCTTAAGATGCAGTACCTATAGTTTATATTTGTCATAGAAAAGACCTGTGAATATTCCATAGGCACTCCTTAAAAACAGCGTTCACATCGAACCAAAAGGAACCAGTACCGAGTTTCTTTAGTGGATTTCTAGTATATTAACTACTGTGCTGAGTAACAGAAACAATTATAGAATGCAATTTTCAATCTTTTAAAATTAGATTATATAAAAATGAACAACCTTTTAACAGTAAAATGTAATTATCCTATTCCATGAAATATTATAAAGCAAATGATTTTCTTATATCGCATTATTCCGTTAAAGTTATATTTATTTGTAAGTATTGCAGGTCAGCCCTGTCAGCAAAAACAATGCCTTTCTTCGAGTCTCGTGTTTAAAGATTTTATGTAAAATGAATTCTTTTAGCGATTCAAAAACATCTGGTTTTTTTTGTTTTTTTAGTTGTTGTTGTTTTTAAGAAAACATTTTATCAGTGAGAAATATAGCAAAGATACAATTTCGTATAATTTTAAGCGAAATATTTATTTAATGCAAAACTATCAATAAAAATATTGTGTCATTAATATAAAATATGGCTACGTAGATTTATTAAAATATCTACCAAATTACATTCATGTATTACAAATATATAATTATTAAATTACATTTTACTCATATATTATAAATATATAAATAAAGAAGTATATTAAATTGATATATTATAAATATATAAATAAAGAAGTATATTAAATTGATATATTATAAATATATAATAGCTATATTTTATTATAAATTATAATTTTTTTTACTTTCTTTTATCTTTAAAGATGAAAATATTGGATTCCTGAAAAAAATGATGACTTCAGATTTTCGACAGATTTTTACGTCTAGAAGGTACTGAACACGATTTGACTGTTTTTAGGAAATGTCTGTCTGTGAATCTGCCTGTGTGTGTGTGTAGATGACAAAACTTTTGTAGGCCATATATCACAGGCACTAATGTACGGAATTTATTAAAACTCTGGATTCAGTTATACCTTGATACAAATAATTAATTTTATCAGGAAATAATTTTAAAAACCTTTCAATATTTTATAGTTAGTCTCCCGATATAGTTAGTGGAATTTTAAGCTTTAAATAGATAATTATGTAATTAAGTGATAATTGACATCCTTTGTATTTATTAATTTCCAGCGTAATTTCAACTCTGCTGAAAATTCAATTAGATATACAAAATATTATCTATTTAGAAAATTATAAATTGTGTTAGTTTCAGATGTTTTTTTTTTTTTTTTTTTCGCGGCTTATTTTGTTAGACAGCTACTAAAATTAAATGTTATATTTATCTTTTAAATTTACTTTTGTTTTAGAGAGCGATAATTCTCTTCATTTGAGATAATGTGTTTTTTTAATGAACATAATTTGCTCTATTATCTGATTAAATGTATAAAATTATCAAATTAAGCTTACGAAGCCTAATTAGTTGAATGTAGTCTTTTTTTTAATTACGGCATAAAAAATTTCAAAAGCAAAATACAGTGGGATTCTTGTAATTTAAATGTAATTAAAATATACCTGTTCTTGATAATTATTTCTTTGGTGTGTTGCGAAAATGTGTCGGATTTAAAAATATATTTTGTATTTTAACTGTATATTTAAAAGGTGTTTAAAATGATTCATTTGTGTTACACATTTCCACCAACTTATATCTTAATACTATCATTATTGCTTTTGTAATTTAAAATTAGAATGTAATTCTTTTAAAATTTATTGTAATACGAATTTTCAAAAACTTGACTTAAATAATTTGTGGTAATATAATTTCATCCTTACCTAAAAATAATTTCCGTAACTGACCGAACGCGGGGGAAAACGATAATAATCCACAATATCTGAAATTTTAAATGGGAGCGTCATTTATAATTTATCTTGAAAGACGTACAATCTTAAATCGAGGCAACATTAAATAGAGGCGAAGGTGAAATAATGCCTTGAAAAAAGTTTAAGATAAGTATGAAGGGGGAAGAACGTTGAAAGTCCATTAAAAGCACTGTTGAAGATTGGGTGAGGGAAACCACGATGAAATCCGACGTTTGTGAAAAAAAGAAAGAACTGTGAAATATTATATTATGTGAAACATTATATACGTTGAAAGTCCATTAAAACCATTGTTGAAGATTGGGTTAGGGAAACCACGATGAAATCCGACGTTTGTGAAAAAGAGAAAGAACTGTGAAATATTATATTATGTGAAACATTATATACGTTGAAAGTCCATTAAAAGCAATGTTGAAGATTGGGTTAGGGAAACCACACTGAAATCCGACGTTTGTGTAAAAAAGAAAGACCTGTGAAATATTATGCTATGTGAAACATTATATACGTTGAAAGTCCATTAAAAGCACTGTTGAAGATTGGGTTAGGGAAACCACAATGAAATACGACGTTTGTGAAAAAAAGAAAGACCTGTGAAATATTATGCTATGTGAAACATTATATACGTTGAAAGTCCATTAAAAGCACCGTTGAAGATTGGGTTAGGGAAACCACACTGAAATCCGACGTTTGTGAAAAAAAGAAAGAACTGTGAAATATCATATTATGTGAAACATTATATACGTTGAAAGCCCATTAAAAGCACTGTTGAAGATTGGGTTAGGGAAACCACGATGAAATCCGACGTTTGTGAAAGAAAGAAAAAAACTGTGAAATATTATATTATGTGAAACATTATATACGTTGAAAGTCCATTAAAACCACTGTTGAAGATTGGGTTAGGGAAACCACGCTGAAATCCGACGTTTGTGAAAAAAAGAAAGAACTGTGAAATATTATACTATGTGAAACATTATATATGTCGAAAGTCCATTGAAAGCACTGTTAAAGATTGGGTTAGGGAAACCATACTGAAATCGGACGTTTGTGAAAAAAAGAAAGAACTGTGAAATATTATATTATGTGAAACATTATATACGTTGAAAGTCCATTAAAAGCACTGTTGAAGATTGGGTTAGGGAAACCACGATGAAATCCGACGTTTGTGAAAGAAAGAAAGAACTGTGAAATATTATATTATGTGAAACATTATATAGGTTGAAAGTCCATTAAAAGCACTGTTGAAGATTGAGTTAGGGAAACCACGATGAAATCCGACGTTTGTGAAAGAAAGAAAGAACTGTGAAACATTATATTATAACTATTTGCCATTATAGTCATTTCCCCCTTGATTTGTTAATTATATTTCTGTAGCTTATTATTGGAAATTTTATAAACACACCATGGGCAGTATTTGTAAAAAGTATGCGATTTTCTCTCTGCAAACTATTATTAGGTAATAAACAATTTTTATACGCTTATTATATCATTTTATTCTTATAATGATCAAATTTAAAATTATTTTTCTTGTCTTTTCGTTTGCAACATGTTATAAATGTTTTATTGCATTATATACCTTGATATGTAAAGATTTTTCTTTTGTCAAGTCATGTACGTACGGGGTACCTAGCAGAAAAAAGTGGGATAATGGAGCATTGAAAGATGAACAGTACATAAAAGAAGAGGTACGAATAAAAATGCACAAATAACTTTTTTATACATTCTTTTAATATATCAGCAATTTAACACCATTCTAAATACATTCTCAATGAAAACTAAATGAAATGCAAGGTTATCTATACTTAAAATTCGAGAAAATGATAAGCTAATTTTTGAAACTGAAACAGTTTTTTTTCTGCAAGAATGTCATAAAGGAAGAAAACTGAAAGAGAATTTTCATCAAAACTAATTTCACAGAACTTCACTGTCTGGGAAGTTTGAACGTGCTTTTGGAAACATTATATTATCACTTTAGAGGCAGCAGAAATCTCCGTTTTTTATGTTAAATATCTGAAGGAATATTTTTAGGGTGTGTTCAAACTGATTTAACATAAGAAGTAAAATATGAAGGTTATATGTTAGAATAAAAGAAAACTGCCCAGTTAAACTGACGGCATTGAGCTCACATGCTATTCACACTAACTGTAAATTATATTCTTATTTCACAGAATTTGAAATAAGCCCTCGAAAAATGAAGAAATCGACAATATATTAAGAGGGGGGAACCATCCCCCGTTTCTTCTTCTTATAATTAACCAATGAACCCATAAAACTAATCAGAGAAGCGCCTTACCACAATGAACTTATATACAAAATTTGAAAAAATCGGATAATTCTGCATGAAAATCCATTTATCTAAATTAAGGGGGGGGGGGGGGTTAGACCCCCCATCCCCCCTTTATACTTAACCAAAGAACCCCCAAAACTAATCAGAGAAGCGCCTTATCACAATGAACATATATATAAAATTTGAAGAAAATCGGATAATTCTGCTTAAAAAACCCATTTATCTATATCAAGGGGGGTTCGTCCCCCCCGTTCCCCCCTTTATACTTTACCAGTGAACCCCCAAAACTAATCAGGGAAATGCCTTACCACAATGAGCCTATATACAAAATTTGGAGTAAATTGGATAATTCTGCATGAAAAACCCATTTATCAAAATTAAGGGGGGGTAGCCCCCGTTTCCCTCCTTTACACTTCACCAATGAACCCCCAAAACTAATCAGGGAAGCCCCTTACCACAATGAGCCCATATAGAAAGTTTGAAGAAAATCGGATAACTCTGCATGAAAAAAATCATTTATCTAAAATAAGGGGGGAGGATTAACCCCCCCGGTACCCCCTTTATACTTAACCTATGAACCCCCAAAACTAATCAGGAAAGAACCTTATCACAATGAACCTATATACAAAATTTGAAGATAATCGGATAACTCTGCATGAAAAAAATAATTTATCTAAAATAAGGGGGGAGGATTAACCCCCCCGTTACCCCCTTTATACTTAACCTATGAACCCCTAAAACTAATCAGGAAAGAACCTTATCACAATGAACCTATATACAAAATTTGAAGAAAATTGGACAATTCTGCATGAAAAAACCATTTATCTTAATTAAGAGGGGTTAGCCCCCCCGTTCCCCCCTTTATAGTTAAACAATCAATCCCCAAAACTAATCAGGGAAGCGCCTTATCACAAGGAACCTATAAACAAAATTGGAAGCAAAACGGTTATTTCTGTCAAGAGTTATCGCGTTACGTACGTACATACGTACATACATACATACAGAACGGGCGGGCACATAAGCTCTCAGGCTTTGATAGCCTGTGAGCTAATAAAAACTGCATTTTACTTTTCTTTTCAGTTTCACACGATATTTTCACATTTAAATAATTTTATTGACTTTGTTATACGTAAGTAAATCATTATCTGTTAAAACCTCTAGTTTTAGATTCATCGTTGATGTTATATCTCTTTGTAAATTTTCAGTAGGTTAATACTGACTTTTACTGTAAAGAACATTCTAGATACCGGACACAGTTTTGACTACATGTCCCCTAAAATCAAGTTGCGTTTAGTAGGTTTCAAATTTTCAGAAAATCTCAATGACGGGCTAGTGATTATATCTGTAGATTTTTCACGTACGATGGCGTGTGCGTGTCTAGGAATCCTGGTCTAAGACCTAGGGTCCGGTACTCCTATGGGTTTCCGGTCTTTGAAGCTTCCGGTGGACTCTGGCACGTCCCCAAGTGTCATGCGGCAGCTACCTTTAGTAAATTGTTTCTACTGTTGTAACGATCAATTCGTCAAATTCTTGGATGCAGGGGAGTGATGTGCAGGTGGCGGTACTTTTACTGGCCGTTGTCCGTTCCTGTGTGTTATCTCGGATCAACCGGGCCCACCTGGAAACTTCGCAAAAGTTCCGTGAACCTATTTGAAAGCTTGTTTTTGATACCTTTAAGGCGGTATTAAAAATATATTTTTCCACGCTAAACAACTAAAAATTTTCTGACACATTTTCAGACTTATTTTTGAAAGTATAAACATGAAATTTGGTGGCGTGATTTTTGAATAGATTTATAAGCGACTTGTGTTTTTATTTTTCGTTCAACTAATTAGAAATTGATTTACAAACAATTATTTTCACAGCACGATCTTTTTTTTTTGTTTCCAGCACTATTGCTTCGGGAAATTCGGTTCAAAATGTCCACTTTGACAGCCTCTTTTAAAATATATTTTGCTATTATCAAAAAATCGTCCAATACGGACATTATAAAGTTTCTGAATAAGAGAACCTGCCAATTGGATGCATTTTATAGCAAAAAGGAATTTAAAAATGAGTCTGAAAATAAGCAATTTGGATTTGAGTACACCTTTAATGGAAAAGAGCTAGCATACACTTGCTGCTATTTCGGTATCACATGCTTTAAAGTAATTTGAAATATGAAAAATAACTTTACAGTTTTAAAATATGGCAAATAACTTAACTCTTTTATCATAAATATGTTTTATATTAAACTATCAACGAAAATACTTCAAATTGCCATTACAAAAGCTTGTTTTTATTTAATGCTTACTTATCCGCATATACTCATAAATAATTGGTTATACAGAAAAGTCAAAATATAGAGAATATGAACAATGTCACCTGTCTATCATTGGTAGATAATTTTCTTTGAATAAAAATTGCGCACTGTATGTTATCATATTGATTTACCGTAGCACGTGTATAGTAATTTTTCTATGAACGCACTACTCACAAGGGAACCACTTTTGGTGCTGCTCGCACCTAACATCGAGACCTGGTGCATTTTGTAGCCCTATACATAAAAGTTAGAGGACCGGTAAAACTTCTCTGTTAAAATAATATTTTATATTGTTTTAATACTATTTCTATTTCTTTTCTATTATTGGATTTTCAATTGTTAATTTCATGCCAGAAGGGAGTTAAGTCGCCAAATAGGTGCTACGAATCCAAACCACTTCCCACCCACACAGCAGAAGATTATGACATTTGGCCAGATATTTTTTTATAATGAAATTCGTAGGTTTTTAAAAGAATTTTTAAAAAAAAATTCAATATTTTATTCTTACTATTTACTAATTCGTATTTTAAAGTACATTAAAAAAAAGAAAAAAAAACATTTTAATAGTCCGATAAGTGGTCTCGAAAATTGCATTTCCAGAAAGTTATGCTGCTGTAAAATAAAAAATATATGATTTTAACAGAAAATGTTCATCGATTCTCAAACTTCGTCATATAGGGCTTTAAAATGCACAAAGTTTCAATGGGATTCAAAATTTCAATGCGAACCAAATACTGCACGAAAAGTGCTTCCCTTTTCAGTATACAAAATGTTCATATCGTAAGTGTAGATTCTCAAGTACAGTAGAACCCCGATTATCCGAAAATCGGCTTATCCGAAATACCTTAATTTTTTTTAAATATGATTTTTTTTAAAACAAGCATGCTGTTTATGAAAGAAATAAACAACGTCAACTTATTTATATGGTCATTGCGCAAATGCAGGCATTTTATTGCATAGACACATACAACACTACATTTCTTTACAAAATATGTTGTGATTTTTTTTCAACTTTGCATTGCTTCAATGCTGCCTTATCACGCCACCTTTTAACAACATCACTTTTGACGGTATTGCATCTCCCTGCACTTCAGTATATAGAGGTGCCAGTATCAACTTTTTCAACACGTTGAGCTCTTCATGCTTATAAAAACCCGTATGTGCTTTAAAGTATTATTCATCGTAAATAAAGTTTGGAAGAAATAAAAACACGTGTAAGCAGGAAGGGGAAATCGAACGGAATACGGATAAATGCTTTACCTGACGGTGGAGAAGTGAGAAGGATGTGTAGTGTCATCTGGTAGAATAAAATTAGGAAGCCTCCAGGTTATCCAAAAATTCCTATGGAATCGCAGTCAACCGAAAATCCTTTGGTCCCATGCTTTTTGGATAACCGGGGTTTTACTGTATATCATTTATGAAATCTTATTTAATCTTCCTGCAAATTGAGGTTGTGTCTTTGCGTAACGTTGGCAAAAATTTTGGTGATATAATAACAGCCGTTGAAAAATTGCATTTAACATACAGCACAAATCGACATTAGATGATGTCAACTTGAAGTAATGAAACAAATATATGAAGTTCCTTGGCGACAGAAAATGATATGTTATTGAAAATTTAAAAGTATTGAGTCATCCGGAAAGTTCTGCGGTTTTTTAAAGCGAAGCGCGTTTTCGTTTAATTATTTTGTTACTGCTGATAAAGAGTGACCTGGAATGACCCCGATATTTACATTTGGTATTTTCTGCTTGCGACGCATAATTCTCGCTTGTGCTGTGGCATAATTTTTGTTTCAGTGCAGTGCTAAGAATGGAGAACCAAGATGTTCATTTTCGTCTTATTATGCTCTTTTATATCAAGAAACGTAAAAATGCTAATCAGACTGCTAGCAATTTGTGCTCTATTTGGACAAAGTATTGTTTCAGATGGCACAGTTCGAAAGTTGTTTGAAAAGTTTAAGCGCAGAAATTTCAGCCTGGAAGATGATGTTCTGGGCGACCGTTATCTGTAAAGGAGGACCTCTTAAAAGAAACTATCGCAGAAAATACAAGTTACACAGAGACTAAATATTCCAAAAAACACAGTGCATGAACATTTGATAACTTCTTTTAACAGATCCTCCTTGACTAAAATAACAAAGTACATAAAAAAAAAAAAAAACTTTTTCATATCCATATTACAGCAATAATACATTCACTTTCCGTGGTGTCACAATAAGTCGTAATGATACATTTTGACGTCCCTATCACCTCCGTCCCTGTCCCCTATCACCCATTGCTACGACATCTCAATAATGTGCGAGAAATTTCATTTATTTCATTTTATCAGGAACGCTATTCAGTAATCCTCAGTAATTTAAAACAAAGCATGTCTTTACTTATGAGCATCGAAAATAATCATCAGTGTGCTGACCTAATAAAATACATTGGTGGACGAAATCTAAGTACGGTGAACAAACAACATTGTAGAAAAGAAAAGCAAGTACTATTACTTGCTTAGCAGGTAAACATAGTTTTGCTAAAATGTTTATCATTTGCTTTGTATCAAAGTGAAGAAAGGGTGAACATTGCTGACAAAAATACAAATTGCTCACATTAAGCACTTCAAAGAGACGTCAAAATTAGAGATGACCCCTACGAAATGCCATACGTCATAGCATGCTGTAAGCCACATGTTCTAGTAACAGTTGTGGCAACGTATCTCACTCTTTTTTGTTTTCTGCTGGATTATATTATCAAACCGTAAGACTCGCTACCCAGGCATTTTCAGCGGGATTTCGATGCGAGAATTACGGTAATCAGGAAAATCCAATAAAATATTTGTTGTCAAGATCACCTTACTCAGCGCATGTGAGCATGTGAGATCACATGACAGCCCTGAAAGAAATTATCTTCGGAAGCATCACGAAACATACGAACATAAGGCAGCAGAACTTCGCTATTGTATTTAACATTATATACAAGTACATGTAGTGGCGTGTGAACGTTGACCATGATACCAGGTCATACATTGGCATTGTATAAAAACAATATCTAAACTTTTCAGGGATATTGACGATAAGCATTTCCCTTCACACGTCATCTCATTTGCTAGAATCGCATGAAAGCTGAATCTGTTCACATCCGAGAAGAGTATTTCAGTGTGAAAGGAATTCTCAGTCTAATTACCAGCTGCCAACACTGTTGCAAAAGATCGGTGATGTGAACATTCGACATACATAAAACGGTCGCAGATCTTTGTCTCTGATCTCTGGTTACAGATTTTAGGGATGTTTGATCTCCTAAGGCAGAGAAATTATTATTTGTTTTTTCTTGCTTCTCTTCTTTTCACTCTAAGGACGACAGCACCCCCACCCCTCCTCATTTCCGCCTGCTACACAATCTACTTTTTAAAATGCTTGCTAAATTCAGGAAACAGCTGTGTGGGCGATGTCGAAATTGCTGCGATTTTCCACATTAGTAACCAGAATCCGGTTTCAATTTTTTAAACCAATATAGCAAAATTTGTCTTCTTTTCAATAAAGTTTATGCGAAATTCGTAGAGCGTTTTTTGAATTTTTGGTTAATTTTTTCGTTCGACGCTAAGACATTTTGCCCAAAACGATTGATTGGTTCGATGGTTGCTTCCAATTCAGCCTCTGCTACGCTAAGAATCGTCCTTTTTTTCTCTTATTAGCTTGGAGAAAAATGATATTTTACAGATAAAAAGTCATGATTTTAAAAGGTAAGGGTGGATTATATTAGGTAAAATATGAACTTTAATTATATGCACCTTATATTCCTTACATTTTTCGAAATATTTTCTCAGAATAGCTGTACTTATAAAATAAAACAGACTACTCTAGAAAAATAAAATTATCTTTTTTTTAATGGCTATTATTATCCTAAGAAAATGAAGATACGATGAAACCTCTGGGGCCATAAATTTCTACGAAATTAGTTCTTGCGAATTTTTTTTTAATTCTCAACACTTATACTAATCCCAAGTAGTGTAGTCTTTAAAATTTTACGAAGCTGAAAATTAATTTTGGATTTATGATGTATTTAACTTCTCTGTAAAAATGCCATATTGAGGCGGTTCCTGGATAGAATAATTTATAGGATGTTATCTCCTATAACAAAAAAAAAGAATTTCGTAGATAAGCTAGCTTTCTAATGATTTAAAATTAATAATGAAATATTTTTCTTTGTATCTAATGAAGAGCATTTACTAAAAAAGATTCAGTAATTTGAACATATGATTAAAAAAATAAATATTTCCTTACACTAATTGATTACGATGAAAAACTAGTCGTTGGGGGCCACCGTAATACTTACCTATCATGGATAGGCGTAATATAAAATATGAAAATAAAACATGTGTAAACTACTTATAAAATGCATTGCAATTCGAATAAAATCGTGGCTTGTTGACGTCATAAACTTTTAATGTTCTATTACTGAATTGCGTAAAAGAAGAATACTTATAACTTCAAAAATGTTTACCATACTAACTAACGGTTTATTGCATCGGATTAAGCGTCTCATTTCCAATTAAAATATATCTTTGAATTGAAATTTTGAGGAAATACAGGGCCATGAAAAATCGAAGAGTGTTGAAAATGGGATTACAAATATATCGCAACTCATTATCCGATTGACTTCATTCTTTATGCAAAATTTATGTTTTTTTTTATTGTCTTTTATATTTCTTCCTTAAAATAAACGATTTCGATAATTTTTATATACCTTTTATCAGAAAGAATATTTCGAGTGTCCGAAATAAATAGTTCCGGATAATCGAGATTACTGAAATTCAATAAGCTTCATCCCATTATTACATACTAAGTACATACCAAATTTCAGGTCACCGTCTCAATATGCTCGGGAGATAGAGCGTTTACAGATACACAAACAGACACACACTCAGACACACACACACACAGACACACAGACAGGCGGATAGACGGAAAGCATTTTTTTTTTCTAAAAATATGTTTTTCGGAATCTTCAGTGTCTGAAACGTGTAAATCCGTCAAAAAAATTTGTTTCGATTTTCAAAACGATTACAAGACTTACGTATGATGGGTAAGTGATAATACACACATACGAGGTGAATGAAAATTATCTATTACAAATTTAACACTTGATAAAATCAATCAGAAAGTAGCTATTTTTTATAGTGGAAGGATCTTTATTTAATCATATTTTTAATTAGACAATAAACATTTTAATTGATTTCTCTAAATACTGACAGTACATTCTTGTTGTATACATAGAATTATTTTGTATTTTTTGTATATTGTCTACTGTAGTAAACAAATAGTATGATGTAAGCTAAAGAATATGTTTCCATCTAGTTAAATTTTTGCCTAAAGTGACAAATAATCAAACTATTTATGAATTGTTTCTGAGGTGAGATCGCAACTTAGTGGTGAACAGACAGAGAGGGGGGGGGATACATAGAACCAATACCTTTGTTAACTTTTACACGAGAGCTTGGACAGCATCTGTCCAAGCTTGCATGTATTCTCGGACAGATGCGGTCCGAGCCCCCGTGTAAAGGTTAACGTGAAAAAGTTTAAATCGGTGTCGGAAGCGTAATACAGTTTTTTAAGTATTTTGGGTCTCTAGAAAGACATTAAAATTTTTATATTTATCTTCACCAATATTTAAACATGTTGCAATTTGTGCGTCAAACGTGACAAACGAGGTGCGTTCGTACTACAGCTAGTTATATACTTATTCAGATCTTGATGATTTTTAACTCCGTGAAATGAATTATATCGTTTGAAGATTAATATCTGTAATAAAATAAGTATCTCGGTCGCTTGACGATTAAACCTCGTAAGCTCCTATAACAAGAAAGTACCGATTTGTTTTTAAATTCAAATTTCTTAATAAATATTTTTATTAATAACTTCTAAAGTTTTGATTCGATTTTCATAAAATTTAAAATGTCCGGAAAAAATTCTACAAAGATAATATATCTTAAATTTTAAACCATATAGTTTGGTAGATTTTGCGCTGTTATATGCCCAGACAGACGGACGGACAGAAGAACAGATCAGACGACGACTATAGGTTCTACGTATTTATATAATTACGAACGCACTTTAAAATGCAACAAAATTTCTATTTGATTTTTATATATTCAGATCCTATGCATACATGTAATCTGGAATCAAGTCTTTCTTCCTCTATTTCTTTCAAGAATATGCATTAACTCTTTAGATATTTCAGTAATTAAACTAGTTTTGCAGCTTGAACACGTTAAGTGTTTAGCTTACTCAATTATTATGCGCATTACTTATGCATGCATTTTATTAACCATTTGAAGTGTTAAGATTTTACATTCTAAATAAAATTATAATTTTAGTAATATAATTCATTTATTCAAGTACACCAGGAGAATCATATACTACATGTAACAAGTCATGTTTTATTCATAAAAATCCATATAAAATGTTAACGATGCAGCGTAACTGTATGTAGGAGAAACATTGAATATGCAATATTTAAATATATATATATTTTTTAGTATACGAAGTAATTTTTTATTTTGAAAACAGCTTTTAGATTTATACATTTTTTGTTAACTTTCGTTGCATGTGTTATTATTTAATATCCTCTAAGTAAAATTTTGAAGGAAAAAACCCTAACATAAAAAAATATTTTCTTTTCTAATGCAGTCGAAGCACCTTATAACGAAATCGAAAATGCTCCATAGATTTGCTCGTTATAAAGTGCTTTCGTTAAAACGTTATAACGAATTAGTTCGTTATACAGTAAGAAATCCAGTTATGCGGATTAATGTGCTCTGAACGTAATCTGATTATGCATAAGTCCGGTTTTGGAGACATTCATAAAAAAAGTCTGATGTTTATTTCTGTAAGATCTCTTAAAATTGTTTTTGTTTAAAAAAAAAAAAGCTAGATCTCATGTATTCATATTAAATTAATGCTTCACAGGAAAAATTACTTTTACTAGAAAGAGTGAAAAGAAGAAAAGCGTTGATTTAAAAAGAAATTTCAAGATAATTATATTTTTACGAATGTTATACGTACAATTCATATCATAAAATTTTTATTTTGTGATTATTGATCTGGATGACTGGATTTCAGATAATTAGAGTTTTGTTGTATCATTTTTGTTGTATCATTGTTGTATCATGTTGTATAGTATATATTATTATGCTACACATGAAAAAAAAATTGGGCAAATTAAAAAAATATAATTGATTTAATTCTGATAAAGGAAACTTTTACATACCTATATTAGTTTGAGGAATGAAGTTAACAAGCTCTGATTTCTTTTTTTTACAGCATTATCTAATAATGTAAGCTCTATTTTGTCAACATACATATTAATTTCATTCGCTAACAAGTTTTTATTACGCATGTAACACACAATTTTCTGTAAATACTTGAGTGCATCAGATGGTAAAAGTTTCTAGCAAACTTTTACAAATCCTTCTTGCTCACTGGCACTGCCATCAGACAACTCATATTTAACTTTTTTTTTTTCCGCGCTATTTTCTTTATTGAACATTATAAGGTATTGATCAAAGTTATAAAGTGATATGCTTTTTCATGCAAAATAGTTCCGATTTTTCTGGATCTTGCATCTTTACAATATGAAAATAATACTTCTTCCACATCTGCCTGCATATTTTGCTGTACGTAAACGTTTAAACGATGAGAAAACTGCCTCCTTTTCGAAAATTTTAAGAATTTTTTCTCGATCTTTCAATATTGTGCTGAGAGTGCTAATCCTAAATTTTTTCGCTACGTCGCTTTTTTTTAACATAATTCTGGGAAGCATTTTATAATTTCGACTTTCTCTTCTAAACTGAACCATTTTCTTTTGTCAGACACAGCCAGCGTACAGAGTTTTAAAAATTAACATACCATAAATTTACAGGCAAAGCAAATGTCAATGAAATCAGTCATCGAATAAAAAAGAACATAATACAGTTCTGCTAAGCTGTCGTCTTTCTGTCTGTCTTAAAACACTGCCCCTCCCCCAAATCTCTCCTGAAACTATTGAAAATATGTGATTGGCCGTAGAGAAAAAGATTGAAGGTTATGTCATGGGTGAAAAAAACTAGCAATTAAGAAAAAAAATATTTCCCGCGTTAAGTAAAAAAAAGTGAAAAATTCGCTATATCGTTTTTATTGCACTGTTCATGTTCATGCTCGAATTCTTTTCGTTATATCGTGCTTTTCGTTATAAATATTTCGTTATATCGTTTCGAATTCAGTATCCTTTAACATGCAGACCAACTAAATGGTAATGAACATTTCGTTATATCGTAATTCGTTATAAAGTGTTTCAACTGTATATAGCCTAACCAATTATATAAAAACAAGTTCAGAATTAAGATTAGTTTTTACTTGTTTTTTAAACCTGAATTTTTAACACTAGTAGCTGGCAACCTACAAAAGATTTATTTTTTAAAATAACTCACTGTGATAGCCTTAAAAAAAATAATAATCCCCTTAAGTACAGTATAATTTTTTCAGTGAGATCGTACATTCTGGAAACTATATTTCAAATTATGGAATGTCTAACTCAGTGTTGTTTGAAAGCGAATGGTGACTATTTGAAGAACTCCTGTGATGTCATAATATATCACAGAAAGCAAAATAGGTCTGTCGAAAAGATCGTTGCAAAATTTTCATTAATGTTAATGTTCTGAACGCAAATCCCTAGTCTGCTTAGATTGAGTTAACCTGCATTTTTGACAGTAAAAGTTGATTGAGATTTTAGTTTACCATATAAAATGTTGTTGTCGTAAATCTTTTAATAGTAAATTTGCTCGGTTATTTTAAAAACATACTGTATAATTCTAGTGAAGGTGGAACCGATAAACTAGACATAGTTATTTCAGTTGTATACACTGTTGTGAAACATGTTGATAATAAAAGAGATAAATAAATGAAAAATCCTTTCACTTCTATGTGTATTATATCTAATGAATGATATTTGAAAATACTGCACTCAATTACTGCACGTAATACTGTACAATTCTACCAATGTCATCTGTCAGCATATAATGGTGAATATTTATTGAAAGCGGAATACTGTGTGAATGATCAAAGTTACATTAGCCAACAAAATGTTGAAAGCTTTCTAACTTACGGTGACTGATGTCGGCGGTTGCGCTTTTTAGTAGAAGTTATCCTAATGTGAATACACTATAAAAAATGACCAATGTTTCTTATTTTATGAAAATATATTATAATCAAGAATGAAAATATAATGCAATCTTCTGAGTTATCCGAAATTCCGCAAAAACTGTCCCATTGTCTTTTGAACCCCCAGAAACCATTACATTTCGAAAATTTAAAGAATTATTTATAAAAGCATAGTATTTTTTGCTGCCCGTATTTTTCAGAAACGTTTCCGAATAGTTTTTATAGTGTATTAATCAGTTTCCTCAGATTGGAACACCTGTTTTTTTAATGTCATCCATTCTCAAGTAAACGTTTTCAGCAGCATAAGTAAATTTATACATGAAAGAGTAAAGGAATAATCTTAATTTTAACATTAATGTCAACCCTGTTAATTTTGCATGTTTGTCTGTTAAACATATTTGTTGAACATGAAAATTTTTACTTGATAAAATGGATAGCAACGGAAAAAACTATATTCCGGGCTTAGAAAACTGATTAATGCACTTTAAAAGCTACTCGTTAACGTTTTGAAAATTACGGCAGCAAGGGAAATTTTGTTTTTATAAATGATTCTTTAAATCTCGAAATGCTACTGATGTCCGAGGTTTCTAAAGATAAAAAAACACCTTTCAGAATCATGGTTAACAAGATGAGTTTATATTATAAATTTATTCGTGCTTATGTTATATTTTCGTAGATTAAGAAATATCTGTCATTTTTTACAGAGTACTGCACGGTTGACCATTTTCTGTAAGAAATGCTTTACGAAGGTGTCTGTAGTTGTGCTTATACTGTATTGAGAACAAAGACCTAAGGTTTTCAGCACAATGACTTTAATAATAAAAGAATATTTGAAATGAAAGTTTCGCCTTTGTTTATCTAATTTGAAAACAGTTTTATGAAAAATGATTTATTTTGCACATTACTAAAATAGACATCCGATAAAAACATATACATAACTCGAAATTTTATCGCAGGCAAGCAACTGTTGCAATGATGTATTATCATACCAAATACCAAACATTTGGTTCAAACTGCTCCAGGTAACGGGAAAGTATTGTCTCCAGAAAGAGTCGGGATTTTGAGTTTCTCCCTCTCACCAACAATGCGTCCATCCACCGCCGCATGTCTATAATGGGTTTTCTTATTATTTTGAGTTCTAGTCTTGAACTACATCAAAGCTTTATTCTCCGCTTGTTTAAATTGTTGATAATGGCTTAGATTATAGCCGAAAGCGCAAAGAAAGAGTTACGTTCTGCTAATATCTAGTGATTTAAAGTTTTTAAAACATTTGTATATATGTTTTTATCGGACGTCTATTTTAGTAATGTGTAAAATAAATCATTTTTCAAGTTTTATCATAAGGTTTTGCATGTTAATTAACTTGATAGGTGTGCACTCTGAGATTTTATTACAGTAAATCATTAATTAATAAATTACAATACAGCTGAGGAATCATGTGAGTTGGATATTACAAGTGAGTGCATCTATTCTGTCTCTCAAGTTATTCGAAGTTTTGTTTCGAGCTCTTGAGAAATCATTTGAATACTAGATAAACTCTGATGCATTTCATCACTCGGGGAATTTTGTTTTTGCTCTCGGAGAAATATATGCACGTGCCCAAAGCTCGAACCATAAGCGGCTCACGTGCCTGACTCGGGTTGATTTTCTATTATTACCAATCATACGTAGTATAAAGTAAGTCTTGTAATCGTTTTGAAGATCGGAATTTTTTTTGAAAGATTTATACGTTTCAGACACTGGAGATGACGAAAAACATATTTAAAAAAAAATATTTTGCCATCCATCTGTCTGTGTGTCTGTATGTGTGCCTGTAAACGCTCTTCTCCGGAACAAATTGAGATAGAGACTTGAAATTTGGTATGTACTTAGTATGTAATAATGGGAAGAAGCTTACTGAATTTCAGTAACACGATTAGCTGGAAATATTTTTTCGGACTCTCTACATATTCGTTCTGATAAAAACTATATAAATTTTTTTGAAATTGTTTATTTTAAGGTTGGAATATGAAACACAATAAAAAAAAAAAAACTTAAATTCTACATAAAGAATAAAATCGATCGGATAATGAATTACCGAGATATTTGTAATCCTATTTTCAACACTTCGATTTTTCATGACCCTGTATTTCATCCAAATTTCAATTCAAAGATATATTTTAATTGGAAATTAAGCGCTTAATCCGACGCAATAAACCGTTAGTTAATATGATTAAAATTTTTGGAGTTATAAGGATGTTTCTTTTACGCAATTCAGTAATAGAACATCTAAAGCTTATTGCGTCATCAAGCCACGATTTTTTTCGAATTGCATTGCATTTTATAAATAATTTACACATGTTTTATTTTCATATTTTATATTATACATATCCATGATCGGTAAGTATTACGGTCGTCCCCAACGACTGCTTTGTGTCGGCAGCGGGGCGAGTCTACTTGTAAAATAACAAACAGTTTAAAACATAATTACTCCAAGTCTTCTTTCGGTGCTTAGGACATTTTAATCTTCTAGAAATAAAGTAAGTTTAACATTATTATATTTATTTGAAAATTTTAAATTCATCTTGAAAAGCCGGAGATTTGATCTGAACAGTTTTACAGTAATTGTTAATAGTAACATATAAATTTCTTGCATACCAAGTTTGTTACAATGAGTTTATATTATTATTTCTAGCTAACTAAAAGAGTAGAAAATTTAATAAAATGTTTCTTAAAGTTTTATCTCTAAAATATAAACAGATGTTTAAAGGAAACTTGAGAAAGAAATGAAGAAGCAAGGAAAATGCAAATAAGCTGCTATTTCTAGTTTAGAAGTAGAAATTTTGTGTTTTCATTAAAATAAAGTTTAGAAACTGAAAATAAAATATGTTCTTTTTTACTTTTATGTATAGGTGAAATCAAAATGCACATATGTTTATATGATAAAGAAGATTATATAAAAATAAGTGTTAGATTTGTGTTTTAGGATGAAGTTTATGTGAGTGTATGCTGTTTACTACACACTTGAATTTACTGAATTGTTTAAAGAATGCTTTTTTTTTAAACTTACAAACAGTTAAAAATTTAATTTTTCAGTTGAAGTTATTTTTGTAAACCATATGTCTTGGTATGTCAAAGATTAATACCAAATTGATGTAATACATTTACACATAAAAAGTAAATATTTTAAATCATCTTCTTTAATTTCAGCAATTTTAGCAGGAAGTTAAATTAAAATAATATTATGAAACTTTAATGAACGATGCCAAATTTAAATGAAAATATCACATAGACGGGAGGCTTGGCAAGACAGCGTAGATTATCTCACAAACACTTAAGTGAAGCAGCATTGAACGTGTAATTTGTTTAGAGATACCGCCTTAGAGCACTGTGTTTTTTTTATCCAAATTGTAAATATATAGTGTATTTCAAAATGTTATTGTGGGTAAATAAAATTGTTTGAATTTTATATTGTAATTATATATTGTAATCATTTTTAAAAATATATTATACCTCTAAATGTTATTGTATACGTATTAATGCATTCAAAATGTACAATTGTAAATAATTGTAATTATAATGGTTATATCAAAATACTATACAAATAACTATAACTATAAAATATTCATTATTGTAATAATTTTAACGTTCGCCCAGCCTTGTGGAAAAATTGGGTAACGGTTTTACTTTGTAAATATAATTATTGTAGCTAACACGTAATTGTTATAACTGAAAAATGTAAATAACTTCTGCACGCTCAGCAAAATTGGGCTGCAAATGTAACACTATTGTAATTAAAAAAAAAATTGACTTAAAAACAAGCAGGATCTTCTGTCTTGCTGAGGAAGCCGGGCTCGTCCCGAACTGTGGTGGCGCCGGATAGTAATATTTTTCCCTCCCTAGGCTTAGGGGTTCATCCTGGTCATTAGCCATAAGCTGATCCCTAGGGTGAGCGCTGTCTGTCTGTCTGTGCTGTTGTTAGTATATGTGTGTTTAGAATATACCTACACGTAAATTCGGTGATATAGTTATTCCTTTTAATGTGATGCTGGTACGTTTAGGAGAATTTCTGAGCTGGGAGATACAGTCTTTCTTGTAAATTTGAAAGAAAATGTGGAATCACCCTTGTCTAAACCCCTAAAAACTTGATGTGACATCTAGATTGGAAAGGAGACATAAGACGACAATAAGGGAATTGGAAATAACTAAGTACATAACATGATGAATAGCTTTAATTCAACTTAATATAAACCGGTGGAGAGTTTTTATTCATTGTTGTCTTTAAAAGAAAAAGTACTAAAAAGTAATCGAATCATAAAGTAGGTTTTTCATATATAAAGGTCATACTCACAATTTTTATTTGTTCATTTTATTTAGGAGTATGGCAAATTACTTAATTTACATAAAAGTGAAAGAAGGATACGACTTTAAAACCAAAATGTAATGAACAACTTTAATTAGACTGATAATAAAAAGCTTTCACATTTTGAATAGTAACATCTAGTTTGTTCACTAGAAAGTATATGTTTTAAATCTAAGCTAAGTACAAATTTGGTGCTAGGAGATCCGTAATGTATAAGCAATAAATCTCCGGAGGGCTGAAAATTGTAGTCCATTTCTGTAAATTCCAGATTTTCATAAAGATTTTAATACAACTTTTCGACTACTACATAAAACAGTTAATTAATATACAATACAATAATTAAAATGATAAAATATTTTTAGTGCTTTGTTTGAATTTAATTACATGTTGTATAACTATAGGGCCTATCAAACTATGTGATGTATTTTAGCTATGAAAACAATTTAAAGGATTAAACTACATGTTGTACATAAATATTTATCTACATCTAAATACTTATTACTTTCACAATATGTATTGGTTGCAATTCATAAATATTTTGCTGCTGTTTCTATAATTAACATTTTACGCCAAAAAATATAACAATATACGACAATCAAATAATTGTGTTTCGGATTCATAATACTAACATAATAAGAAAATTCGCTTGCAAACACATCGATTTATGGATATGTCAGTAAGAATATTAAAAATGAATCTTATATAAGGAACTCAAAATTTTGCATCTATCTAGTAATTCGTTGAGTACATATCTATATTGTTACAAAATCTACGACTTTCAGTGCGGCTAAAGTAGATTTGTAGTTAATTAGGTAGGTTATGCTATTAATTCTATTTATTAATAAAATATTTCAGAAACACAATGTAAATATATAAAAATAGTAAATAAAGGCTTTGTGCAAGAATATTAAACGGCAGAAAAACCAAAGATAAAAATGCACAAATAATACTCAAAAAAAGCAGCAAACAGCTATTTAGAATCCAAAAGCGAAATTCTTCTTCAGTGCGACAAAGAGCAAAGCACAACGTGCTCGAAAAAACACGGCTGGGCATAACGAAAGAAAGGTGGTGGCTTAAATACCCGATGCGGGTAGAGAAAGTACCAAAAGCAACCAATCAGAAGAAAGCAGCATGAAACAACTGAGTGGACATGTAGAGTGGACATGTAGAGTGGACAAGTGTTTTTTTCGTTCTGCGGTAGATGTCAATATGTCGAATATTTTACTGTTTAATTCTGTTTCAATATGAAATTAAATTTCCAAACTTATTTATAAAAGAATCACAGTCCTAATACCATATCTAATCAACATGACATCACAAACGTTACAACTTTTCACAGTCAATAGTGTAGACAGAATTTCATTTTGTAGGCGAGGGGATGGTACTAAGCATGGGCTTGCATAAGGTTTTGGGGAGAATTGCTCATGATTAGATAAAAATAGCTGATTTTAAAACCCCCTCTGGCTGCGCCTCTTGTCACAGTCAAAACATTTTCCAAATGTGGTATCTTAGTCACATTATTCCTCGCAGGTGATTGTCAATTTGTAATTGTACTGTCAAGTCATCGTGGCTTCTAATACAGTCACATGCTTCTCCTCGCAAATTTGAACATATTGGCTTTACAGTTATCTGGATGCGAACGATTTTCTACGTCAGGTGACGGCAATACGAAAATAAAATTTGAATTTGGTTTACGGTACTATTGAGTAAGAGATAGAATACCTTATTGAATAGTACATTTTGGGTCTTTCTTTGATGTCGTTTTAATTCATTAGGGAATTTCTTCAGATTATACATTCATGCAAGTATATGCGTTTACCTAAACAAAGTGGTATCAAAAAATGTTAAAAACAGTATAAAATGCAAGTGCATTCGTGGCAATATATCACAACAGATGCTAACTAAAACTCTGAATGAACAGCCAAGAAACATGCATTGTCAATTATTGTTAATTCTTTTGTAGTTTACAACGTATAATCGTTACGCTGGAACATGTTTTCTCAACACCAAACAAAATTTTGTTTAGAGGAATTAAATTTAGGTAAAGAATTTGACTAGGTAACATATTTATTTGATTAAAGTTTTAAAGTCACAGGTTAAAGTATACACAAGAAGAGACATTTTAAACTTTAAATGGTGGTACTTTAATAACCGCTGTAGTCGCCACGATTTTAAATGCAGGCATGTAAACGTGCGTGCATTATGTCGAAGAGGTTCCATATTTCATTTAGCGGGATGGAGTTCCATTTCTGTTTCACTTGTTCAGTCAAATCAATAACAATCCGTATTGGTTGTGGATGACGATGGATTTGTCGTACAATAATGTTCCACATGTACTCGATAGAGAAATATCTGGTGATCTTGAAGGCCAGACAACATGTAAATACTGTGCAGAGCACTTTTGGGTGACATCAGTAGTATGGGTTAGAGCATTATCTTGCTGGAAACTGTTCCCTGTAACAAACATCAAGAATGGCAGTACAACCGGTTCAATAACCAGTCGGACGTACAAATTTACTGACAACGTGCTTGGAATAACGACAAGAGTTCTACTGGTGTGATAGGATATTCCTCCTCTATACCTCCTATGTCCAGCGTGTCTACGACGAAAACAGCTTAGTTCCAAGCGCTCACCGGGTCTCCTTCTAACCAAAATACGACCGTCCGTAGCACCAATACAGAAACGGTTCTGATCTGAGAAAACAACAGATCTCTTCTTCGTCCTCCACTGAGCTTTAACTTAACACCACTGATGTCGGAGTTAGTGTCACGGGAGCTATAGGGTGCCTGCCTCGGTGTTGTCCCTCAAATAGTCGATTTGTTACAGTTCGCCATGTCACCCTGGTACCCGATTGTTTTCTGCAGACGCAGTATGATGCGCCACAGCCATCCGGAGAATACGGCGGTCTTACGTATCAGCATGGGCCCATGTGCGGTAGGACACTGGTCCTTTTGAGACAGTACCTACCATTGGCCATCACTGCCAACAATCATGAAAGTAAGTACGTCCCTGAGATTTCATTCTACAATATTGCGAAAAGAAAATCCAACTTATCCTAGCCTCGTTTAAGCTCAGTAAGCTTCTGATACTGCCTTCTTTGTCTCCTTTTTGACATTCTTGACTTAAATGTACCACATATAACAATCTGGACAATAAATAAAATTCACGAAGTTTCCATCGCGTATTTAAAGAAAGTGAGATTTGCAGGTTCATTTCGTTTACCGCACAATTTAAATAGATGACATTTTTCGGCTGTGCAAACATGCCTCCCAAATTTCATTTATCTAGCACAACTCTTTCTTGGCGTTGTGTTTTTTTCCAGTAGTGTATGTCTAATAACTTTTTTGCACTTTATTGACCAAGCATAGCGAGGACACATTCTTATTTTAAATGGCAAAAAACTAACCTTAAAACTGCACAAATAATACACATAAAAGAAGCAATTAACTTTTTCGAATCCACAAGCGAGATTCTCCTTGAGTGCGACAAATAGCAAAGCACAGCGTGCTAGAAAAAGCAAGTACACATACTCATACTCGTTGTATTATTAAGAAATGTTTGAAAATTTCCGTTTTATTACCAATATGACGTGATATTAATCTTTATTTAATTGGTGAAACATTTTATTTCATTTTCATTTTTCACGTGGAAATCTTTCAACAGAAAATTAATTATTGTAGAAATAATTTTATTATGGATTTTTAATTGTTGGCAACTGCTATAACGAAAAATGTTTAAATTTAATAGGAAAATTATGTTAGATTTTTGGTTTTTTATTTCTCTATATTAAAATAATACGATTTTTTTTTTAAATTTAAAATTTTCAGCTTCATAGTGGCTATTCTGCTACAAGTACACAAACTTTCAGGTCTGTAAGTTATATAGTTTCTGAGAACCGGCTCTGTAACGGACAGACAACGTAGTGGGACGAATAGGGTTTCGGGAGATGAACGAAACCCTAGAAACCAAAAAAGGAAATTAAACTAATGCTTTCCAAATACTTTGAAAACATTCTAATGTTATAAATAAAATATATTGAAAAAAATCGAATAACTATATATTTTACATGCCTGTTTTAAAGCATGGATCTTTGAATCTTAACTTATTGAGAAATATATTAATCATTAATTAATATACTAAGGTAATTGAAGAATTTTTAAATTTTTCAAACTTAATTTTTAAAGAAATTTGATAATTTATATATTTATGTAAAATTAATCCTAATAATATTATAAATCTGATTGTGTGCAAATGTTAGGCTGAAGCCAGCGTCAAAATGAAGCATTTAATTATCCTGTATATTTGCATATAAGTTGATTATAACCCTCGAATGAATATAGGCTGGTTTTTGTTTATTTTATTTCAATATTTTTCTTAAAAATTAAAAATTTCATTATTTTCATACAGAATAAATGGACATTTTTTCGTATATTTTAAAATGGTTGGTTGGTGTGGTTGTTTTGGCCCAAAGGGCCCGGTTTTGCAGCTTTTTTAAAAATGGTTAAATTTATTTTACCGTTGCTAATACTTTATCGTTGCCAATATAAAATAAAACCCCTGAGTAGTAATTTTTAATCAACAATTTATTTTCAAGTGAAATTTTTCCACGTGAGAAATGAAAAGGAAATGAATTATTTAAGAATTAAACAGAATATGAAATGATGTCATATTAGAAATAAAACGTGCGTTTTCAAATATCTGATAATAATACAAAGTGCACAAATACGAGTAAGTATGGAAAGCAAGCTAATATGATGTCATATATAGAAAAATAAAACAGATTTGTTTTCATGTTGAAATAAAATGATCTTGGATTATCAAATTATTTGTGATTAATTTCTCTTTTTTTTTCTTTTTCTTTTCACATGTAAGGAATTATTTTAAATGTGCGTAATATATGTATTTTAAATGTATGCGTTGTAAATTAAAGTTCTGTGTTTTAAATGAAATGAGTGAAAGATTTATATTTTTAATGAATTCAATACGAATGATGGGATAGGTTGGCGATTTATCGTCTGCACACGGCTAACATAAAGATACCATATTTTTAATTTAAATTTTAAAAAGTAAAAAAAAAATATATATATATATATTGGATGACAAATGTCAATGATATGCATCGCAAAATTATCCGTATCGAAAATCAGAAAATCTTAATAAAAATAACTATATTTTTTAAAAGAAAGTTGCTTTTCTCATAAAAGCTAAAGATTTAATTTGATTGTGTCGAAATAACAGCATTTTTCCTCTATCATTTTCCCACAATCGAAACACATTTGTAAATCGTCGTTTCGAACCGGAATTTAATTTTACATTTCTTTTAGTTTTAAAATAAAAAAAACTTTGTTGTCTTTTTTTAAATATAGCTTTTTTTAAAGTTGTTTCATCATAGATTTTTGTAAAGTCTTGTAGGATAAGAAAAATTGCATAGATTTTAAAGCAATGTTTAAGTAAAATTATAATTTTTTAAACTTAAAAAACAACAATGTTATCGAAAAGAAAATCGATTTTACCAACAAATTCGCGTAATGCAAAAGCAAAGAAGAAATCAAAAAGTAATGAATCTTTTCTTCCAGCCGAATTGTGTAAACTTGAACAAGTCGATCGTGCCAATTCATAACATTTTAAAACTGAAAGCGCGTTCTATAGAATTTTTTTTACATATAGGTAGAACATTTCCGAGAATAGGAAGGTTAGGGGTCTGTAATTAAGTCCATAGTCAATTCTCTTCTTTTTTTTTTTATCAAGTGAAATTTGGCGCAAAATTAAATACATTGTTGTAACCAGATTTGTTTTTTGCGTGGTAAACACTTAATGGTATTTTAGATGATCATTTCCCCGCTCACCTTTGATGCCAACTATAACTGTAAAACATATTAAAAAATATTAGCCGATAATTTTCTAATTTTCTTATTGCTTCATGATGTAAATAGACTTCCTAGTTCATACTTTAAACCTAAATCGGTCATGCCATTGTCGTTCAATTTTTATTCCTAATCCTAACCCTAATCGTATCCTATCCTAATCCTGATAATAACTTTAAAGAATATTCTTCGACACGAATATGTAAATTAAATCAATATCCATAAATGGAATGAATGGAAAATAGAATAAATAGAAATGGCAAAATAAAATAACAAGAAAGTACATTTATTTGACACCTAACTCTAGAGAAAGCGTAAAAAATTTCAAGCGCAAGAAATAAATCAAAATAATCCTATATATACTAACAAAAATATGTAAATTTATATCATCAGATTTGTGTCGTCGGTATTTATTTGCTTATAGTGTTCTTGACGCGATAGAGAAAATATCGAGGTTAAATTGGGCAGAATTTAAAGTACTTTCTAGCAACCTTTATTTACATTTTAGAATCGCATCAGATTGTAATATATTTGTGAAATATCTATCAATGTATAAAATCCTCAAGCAGTTTGTTCACTATTTACACCACTTAGCGTGAAGCACTTAATTTAATATATACATAAACAAGATAATGTAGTAAGAAATATATAACATATGTCTATGCAAATAAACAGTATAATAATGCCCATTTAGCAATGCACACATATACAAATTGTACGCCAAATACCACCTAAAATGCACTGTTGTATAGAAGAATTCTGCCAGCGTTGTTTTTCGTTTTACGAAGAGGAATTCCTCGATTTTCACGATTTTACTGGGTCCTCCTTTTTTCATTAGTTGCAGTTTCATTTTCGCGATTGTATATATTATTTGGCATGAAATTTCAATTTTTTAAGACTGTGTTATATCAAGGCCCCTATAGCAAAGAAATACCCTATGGTCTCCTATAAAATGTGATAAAGCTTTGGTTAATTATATATGTTGTTAATTATCAAGTGAAATGTTTTGCTAAATTAATGCATTTATTCTTTTTTTAATGTTACGTGAACGAAGTCACGGGTAACAGCTAGTTTTCATATAATATTCATTTATTATGATAACTGACGATGTTCGACTCGTTGAATTATTAAATTCTAAAATTATATTGCTTGTAACTTTTCACACAAGTTTTTCAGAATAAATAATAATATAATAGAAAAATATCTTTATGTATGTTACGTTATACAAATATTTCCGAAAGGAATTTTATTAATTAAAATTTGCTTTCCTTTCATATCTGCCCTCTGAAAAATTAGTCATTGTGTTATAGCACTATTTTATCTCAAACAAAATTCTTAGTACATATTTTTTTTCATATACATACATTTTTTACACGATCATTATCTTCACCTAGACTAATTATATTTCCCAAATGCTTAAAAAATGCTTTACCATTTATTTGTAAAAATATTTTTAATGTCTGGTTTTTCCTATTCTTTCACATTAAATATTTAGAATTTAATTTGAAATATCTTTTGTTTCACTACGAAATAACATTATTTAATCGAATTAAGCCTTATTACCAGCAGTTAAAATGTTTATTTGCGGGATTAATAATATTAATTCTGTAAACATTTACATAAAGCATGCAATTTTGTCTTTAAATTTAAAATTGAATTTAATGGTGTTAGAAAATATATGCATGTTAATTGCATCTAAAATTCTAACCGTAATTCCGAGCTTGATCGTCTATCTTTCGAAAGTTAATGATTAATTAAAATTAAACTTGTATATGTTTTGAAACTGAAAACACTTAAATACATATTCAATAAAAAGTTAAAATTTCAGTGCAAATTCACCTTGTTTAATAATTAAAATTCATAAAGATACAAATAAATGTAAATATATTGCTTGAAGGTGCGTAAAAACATACATAAAAACATCTAAAAGCACATAAAAGTCTTTTTAAAATCAAAATGTTTTAAACCGAACTTACTCGGTCATCATCAGTGAAAAACTAATAGTTAAGTTGAGGTGTTGTCTCTTCGGATCTTCTAGCTTGCCCAGAACAAACCATTTTATTTCGAGGGTGTGGAATATAAGGTTGGATGGGAAAGGTCATTAAACATTTCAAAAACAAGTAAAACAAGTACAGGTTAATCAATCATGTATTAATTCATTCCAGACTGCGTGGATATCATATGATAATACATCGTTACAGACTATTTCTTTTTCAGATATTATTTCCAGAAAATCTCTGATACATATAAATGATATTATCTTAAGGTAGTTATTATTTTATTAGAAAATTGTTATTTTGAGGTACCCTATTGTGTATGTGAATATGATGCAATAAATAAGGATAATTTAGAGTTAAGAATATTATGTTTATACCAGTGGGCACGAGAGAGGATTTCGCACTGCAGTTCTAATATTTTTTAGCAATATCTAATATTCTTTAGATGCACGGTTAAACTTTTAAGGAAAATAGAGGATAAAAATTTCTGCAACTACCATTAGTCAAGCCAGAATATCATCTCATTTATTCCATCAAGGTTAAGTTTAAAATTGCTCGAAGATAGCAAAAGACACGCGCAATAAATAAATAACGATCTTTATTTCACTTAATTAGAAGATGACGTCATTCGCTTCCGGAAAAACATGGGACAAAGAAGAGTAAATTTAATATATATAAATTACAATTTATTCTAATATATCAAAGCATACCATTGAGACTTCACGTGAAGTATCTTCGCTCGATCGGTGGTGGCTTTTTCTTTTAAAGATTGTTGACAACAGAAATAATATACATGATATTTCAAAATTAGTAAAATGTACACAAAAGTAATTTTAAAATTCCGAATGAAGTATGAAATATGGTACATAATGTACTACTTTAGTAAAGTTAAAAAACAATAGCTATACTTAAACGTGTCTCATATATTTCTTCAACATTCGTTAAAAATTTCATTTTAACATTCAGCCATATTCAGTGCGTATTGTAAATACTTACATATTACGATGTTTTGTCATTATTTAACATTATCTCGGTTGGTACTTTATAGCATGTTCTGTTTGTCATAATTTAAATTTACTAGAATGCAACGCAACAACTCTACCTATAAATCACAATAGTGGATAATCAAAATATGAACATTTAGTCTACTTTCTCTTTTTTTTCGTACAATATATAAAAAATGATAAAATAACCTCAATAATCTGAAGAAGAAAAAAAAAAAGAAAAGTGAACAAATATCTTCCGCTGTCATAACCTTTTTGGATGTAACTTTTGAAAGTTTATTTTGCGTAAATCTTTTGACACTAGTTGTCGTATCTTCTAATACTTTGGATAGAAAAAAAAATAAAGACAAGAGGGGGAAATTCTGCTATAAGGCCGAATATAGATTGCCACACACGGTTTTTATTTAAAAAATAAATAAACTAGCTGTAACTCAGAATAAAAACGCAATGACAACAAACAATTTTAAAATATCTAAATAACAAATAAAAATTCCCCTTTTAAAGTGTTGAGTTGTTCAATAACCATTCGATTTAGAAAAATATTTTTCTACCACTGAGCATTTTTTTTTAATGAAATTTAATTCATGTTGCTATGGCAGCAGACGATAAAACGATAGCTTTGGAATAAGGGAATAAATAGAAGAAAAAAATTTGTTGATGTTTGTGATAAAAAAATTTTCTTTATTTTTTAAAAATGTATATACATAATTCACTTTTATATTTTCACAGAATAATAAGTTTACTATAATTCGTTATTCATGCTATGGCCAGTATACACGATACACGTCGAGCCACAATGCCTTTATCATTATCTTTTTACGCGTAAAAGTTTCGCTATGGTACTCCATTGTGAAGTTTTGTAATTTTTGAAATCTAAGATTTGAAAAACGACATAATCATTAGATTTGAAATTTATATCAAGAAAAATACAATTTTTTACCATTCTAACGCAGTTTGTAAAACAATTTTGTGACAAATACTTTTCGAGTTATTAATTTTTTAAGTAACTTCAAATGTTTCATTTTCCGAGATTAATCTGTGGCAACGATGGATTGCTGTGACTTTTCATAAACATGAAAAATGATAGAGATTGAAAGAATAAGCCACCCTGTGTGTGGCTAATAAAATAAAGATATTGTCTGGCTCAAAGATTATGTGACGTAAAATGTTCACTAGACAAGAAGCAATAAGTTTGATTTATGAGCTACATTCATGAAGTGTGAGATATTTATTTTTTATATAAACAAGTTGGAAATTGTTTCGTCAAAAGTGACAAACGAGGTGCATTCGTACTATAAAAACTCAAAATAACGCTAGTTATATAAATATTCAGATCTTGATGATTTTCAATTGTGTGAAATGAATTATATCGTCTGCAGATTCATTTCTGTAATAAAATAAGTTTCTCGGTCGCTTGACGATTAAACCTCGGAAGCTTCTATAACAAGAAAGCACCGATTTTTTTTTTTTTAATGTTCAAATTTCTTAATAAGTATTTTTATTAATCTCTGCTAAAAGTTTGACTCGTTTATCATAAAATTTGAAATTTCTCGACAAAATTCTGCAAAGATAATATATTTTAAATTTCAAACCATTTGTTTGGGTAGTTTTTGCGCTGCTATATGCGGACAGACGGACGGATCAGACGACGACTATAGGCGAAACGTATTTATATAATTACGAACGTACCTAAAAAGGTTTTTTGTCAGTTTTTATTTACCGGTCATGGTGTCCAAGCAAATAAATATTTAAAATCCTTAAAGTTTCAATAACGCTCTAAATAGTCAGCGTGACTGAAATGTGACTTCTTTAATTGTTCATATTATGACCCTCGATAAGCCAGTTATTTTGATATTCTAATTCGAAGTTGTAGCGACTGTCCTATCAAGGTTATGCATCAGGTGATATCACATGGAAGCTACAACATGAAATTATCAGCTCTCTAAAGTGCAGTAGTAAATATGTTTATTTAACTATTCACGAAATTGGCCATATTTTTAGGAGCGTTCGTAATTACCCTACTGGCCATTAAAATTGCTACACCAAGAAGAAATGCAGATAACAAAATGATATTTATTGGACAAATATGTTATACTAGAAATAACAAGTGATTAATTTTTCAAGAAATTTGGGTGCATAGATCCTGAGAAATCATTACCCAGAACAACGAACTCTGGCAGTAATAACAGCAGTTATACGCCTGGACATTGAATCAAACAGAGATTGGATGGCATGTACAGGTACAGATGCCCATGCAGCTTCAGCACGATGCCACAGTTCATCAACCGTAGTGACGGGCGTATGGTGACGAGTCAGTCGCTCGGCAACCATTTACCAGACGTTTTCTATTGGTGAGAGATCTGGAGAACGTGCTGGGCAGAGCAACAGCCGAACATTTTCCGTATCAAGGGAGGTTCGTACAATACCGACAACATACGGTCGGGCATTATCTTGCTGAAACGTAGGGTTTCGCAGAGCTGGAGTAAATGGTAGATCTACGGGTCATAACACATCAGAAATGTAATGTTCACTGTTCAACGTGCTATCAATGCTAACAAGAGTTGACCGAGACTTGTATTCAATGGCACCCCATACCATCACGCCAGTTGATGGGCCAGTATTACGATGACGAATGCACACGACCAATGTGCGTTCACCACGATGCCGCAAAACACGGATGCAACCATCATGATGCTGTAAACATAACCTGGATTCATCTGAAAAAATGAAGTCTTGCCATTCGTGCGCCCAGGTTCGTCGTTGATCACACCATTGAAGACGCTACAGTCTATGACGCAGCGTCAAGGGAAGGTGCAGCCATGGTGTCCGAGTTGAGAGTCCATGCTGCTGTCTCTAAAAGCAACTTAAATCACCAACTTTGACACAGTTTTCTAAACAGTGGCTCTTTCTATATAAGAAAAAGGGAAACGCTATTCGATTTCTGAATAGCTGAAAACACCCTATAAATACAGTGCATGAAAATTTATGAAAATGACTTCGTAATTGTATCAGAAGGTTTTAAACTTGAGAACTACTAGAACATTAAAAATTTTGTAGAAAAGTTCAAATTAAATTTACTCTTTATCAAAATTTAAACTGTTTGGAGGGGGAAATTATGATATACAAAGACAATCGATTGTCGATTAAAAAAAAATCAGTTTATAGTACTACCTTTTATTTAGCATTTTTCAAAAAATAAATAATGATGGATACAGAAAAAAAACTGAAAATATGTTTTTAGATAACTAAATTTTGAACACTAGAATATATATATATATATATATATATATATATATATATATATATATATATATATATACATATTGTGAGTGACAAGAAAATTATCCAAGAATTCACAACAAGATATCCTCTGTCTACAAAGAAAATATTATCCCTACGTTCTACGCAAAACAATGTAAAATCATAACAAAACAAAAGAATAAAGATATTACAAAGTCAATTTAAATTCTATTGAAAAAAAAATTAAACCATTTCATTGTTAAAATTTCTCAAATTATAGTAAAAGGATATTTTTTACGCATGCCTATGTCTGTCTCTATGTCAAAACATTGAGAAAGCGACAACTTTCGGTTCTACTGGAATTTCTTTTAAACTCGTACTGTCCTAGCGTAAAATCGCCCCACCTCCACATTGTTAAAAATAAATCCGTTAATTCACGGTTAAACTACTGGCAGCAAAGCTGCCAGTCTTGTTCCGTTCGGTTAGTAGATTTTCCGTTTTGAGAAATAAAAGAAAGAAAAACTCCGTTTGAAGAAGTGGTAACTTTCCGTTATTTATAACATCGGTTTAAAAAAATTACATCTTTTTTTGTACTGCTATCTGTTGACTATTACGGGAGTATTTGTTATTTGATATACTTCAAGAATATTTTTTGACTGAGCTTGGGCTTGCACTAGGGACGTCAGTGCCTTGAGCCAAATATTTTACTTGTAAGACCAGAGGGCATTTGCTAGAGTAAGAGTTTGAAGCGATGATACGGGATTTCTTCAAATCACGGCTTGCAACAATTTGGGGTTGATAATTTTGACGTTAATTGCGGGGATATTTCGTTATGGGATGATGGTTGAGGTTTTAAAACTTTATTATTAATATAGGATAAAAACATGAATTATAAATATTCTTAATTTGATTGTTAGATGTAAAATAAGAATATTATATATTTTGAAATAAATTCTATAAGAAATGTTTTCTTTTTTGAGAAAATCTATTTTTTTCAACTATTATATATTTTTTAAATGTGTTCGTTTAGAATACATTTTCAGTGCGAGTGTCTTTTATAACTTTAAAAAATAAATTGCGAATAATTTTAAAGGAATGAGAAAATTATTTGTTATTTTATTTAATTCGGAAGCATTATTTTTGTTTGCTGCTTTTTTCAGTGAAATAGATATATTTTTTAATTTAATAATTATATATATATTTATTTTTAATTTGTTTGTTTAGAATATTCGTTATGTGCGAATATTTTTTATAACATTAAAAAATAAATTGCAAATATTTTTTAAAGAATTAGAAATTTAACTGTTGCTTTTTGAAATTCGAAAGCACTATTTTGTTGTTGTTGTTGTTTTAAATAAACTCGAAATTTTAATTAATTGAATTTTTAGTTTTTCTCCGCAGCAACATGTCAATTTTTGAAAACGTCACATTGAAAATAAATATGCAGCGGATAGCGGAATATCTCCGCTAGCCACTTTCGTCTCCGTCCGTTCCGTTGTTTTGAGGAAATTTTCTGTTTTTTAACGAAAAATGTCCGTTTGTCGTTAAAAGAGAATTTTTCTGTGAAATTAAAGAAAAACATACCCGTGAATTTTAGAATATTTTTAACAGTGCAGAATAGGTTAATAACCTAAATTACACCAAACTGAACATCAACATAGTTTTTTCTATTACAAATCCATGTATATCGTTACTTCAATCTTGGTGCTGAAGATAAAGACTTTTTTTTTTTTTTCATATCGATCGTCGACAGCGAGAAGTCAGCACAATTGAAAATATAAATGGTAATATCTCTGTGTGAAATACATATACAAGAAGAATTATTGCTTTTTTTTTATTGTTTTGTTTTATTTTTATAATTTGTAATTTTTTTTTACTATATTTCTTTTTATGTTGTTTTCTATGCAATCATAATGCATAAGCAAAAAAATTATATTTTCGTCGGCACAAAGGTGTTAATATTCCGCTATAATACACAGTGACTTTGATAGCTTTATGATCCCTGATATTTATGACAGAGTGGAGAGGTTTCAGAATGTAATTTAGTAGTTCTTGCAAATAAGAGAGAATGTCGCGGTTTGAGCCTACTGTATTAATAAGAATGCAGTGCTAGGATGATCGAAAACTACAAGAGCAATCATACCGCGTTTTCTAAGAGTTCTTAAATGTAGAGTAACCCAAAAAAGAAATAAATAGGTTTTGCTTCTGGTATTTAAATTCAATGCGTCTACTGCACTGATAGTATCGACGTGATTCCCCAATCTCAAAAGGTAACAGCAGTAACAAGTAACACAATACACACAGTGCTAATTTAGAATACTTTTTAGTTGGGACCAAGTAGTCCTCTCCTGATCCGAGTAACCCTGTGTTAAAGTACCTATTTTTATAATCAACTATTTGCGTTAATAATTTAAACTTTTAAATACATATATGTATCTCCGTATATGATTTTTGAGTTATCGTTGCATTAAAACTGTCTTTCTCAAATGCTAACAAAAAATTATCTTTGTTGTTGATGTTCCTGTTGAGAATTGCATTGACGGAAAAAATACTATAACAATATCAGTAAAATAAGCTTCTTTATTATTTAAGAAGAGTGCAAATGAAACAGTCTTTCAAATATTTTATTTTAAAAGTTTTTTCCTCAGTGAAATACAGTACGATTTCCAATGCAAACTCCAAACAAACAATCCGTAAACAACTGTGTAATGCAAATCAGTTTGACATTACCGTCATATTCTCCACGGCAAGAAAGAAAATGTCATGGACCTATGAAGTATCATACAAATAGTATATTCCCACGTTCATCTAATATTCAGTAAATAAAGCACACATCTCTCCCCCCCCCCTCTGTGATAATGCAACCGAATGAGCTCTTATGAGCATGTGCATAGCATCTGCCTCAAAGCACCGTCAAGATTCAAAGTTAAAAAAAAGTTTTAAAATGTTTAAATTAAAAATTAAAAAATGTTTTGTTTAATAATTGTTCATTTCAAATCCATATCTTCTAAAACGCATCCATTGTTTTAAGGTAATAAGATGAAGAATTTTTTTTACAATAATAAACCAATCTTCAGATGAGGGAGATTTTTAATGTTTTCAAGTGTAATTTATTTGTATAGTTCCTTCCGTCCATTTACATAATCAGGATGATTATCCTTTTTCCATCACAGTCGGGAATCTTTTACCTCTTGTACAGTTAAATACCCAATGGATCTTTTAAAAAAATACAATTCGTAGCATATTCTGATGCAACATATACATCAGCAGATTCAACATATCAATTTTATGTTAAACATAAACTCAAAATAGTTTTTTTTTTCTTTTTTTACAGATTTTAGTTTAGCGCCAAAATGCTCTATCTTATGGATAATCTGATCTTATGATTTATCAGGGTTTATTATTATTTTTTTTTTCACTTTTTATGATGGTTAGAGAAATCTATTTTCAATTGTGGCAACTTTCCCAGGGGCTATTTTACATTATTGAAGCAAACTGATGGTCATTGTTAAGATAGAAATAAAAAAACATTTCATGCTTGAAAATTATTTAAAAAATCGTTAAATTAAGCGGCAGTTTTCAAATAAATTTCAATCGAAAGCTAATTTTTTTTCTAATTGATGATGTAAGAATTGAAATTGTAAAATGTAGTAAAAAATAGAAATTTGTAGTATTTCGAATTGATGTAAGCGCGATTAAAGCTAAAGCGATAGCGCCTTTGTTGTCACAATTGTTGTACATTTCTAAAAATTGCCACTGTGTTTTCGCTGACGTCCAAAAGTAGACTACCATTTTTTGACATCATAAGAGAAATTCACAGTGAAAGAAATAAGACTTTGCCGCTAATACGGAACTGTTAAATGAACTCATAATAAACCTACCAAAATAATTCCTATAAACACTAGAGCTTACACTTAGCTAGAACACTTAGCTAGAATAAACCTTACATTGTTTATTCTAGCTAAAAATACAATCATTATTTCAAGTTTTTTTTTTCTACCATAACACTATTTTTAATAATTTTAATTTTCCTGAAATATTTTACTTTTGGGAATTTTTTATATTAAAAAATGAAATCTTCTAACCTATAATTTAAAAAAAAAGTAATTGGTAACATGCAATCAAGATGAAGCAATCAATAAAGGCTCCAATTCTAATCTTTCTAATTAAGAATGGAAAAACCAGTTAAAGTTACGTCATGTTGACACAATCATATAAATTTTTCTCTGTAGTTTTATCAATGTTAAAATGCATTTCAAGCTAAACATAACGTCATTTTCACCGGCGCAAACTTTTCACACTTACTTTGTATATGTTACTTTTATGCGTAAATACCAAGTATACAAATCAAAATATATTTGTATTTAATTGTAATGAAAAATGGCATCAACAAAGTTATAATGCATAATAATAAAATAAACCCAATGAACAATATTCCCCTGACATGACAATAAATATGAATTTTTATTCACTTATAAAACACGCGAATAAATATTTTCATCGAAATTTAACTTGCAAATTAAAAAATTCGGTCTAAAAGCCACGTGCTTTTAATATTATTTCTCTATTATCTCGCAAACACAGAGTTCAGATAATGAACTATATGTCTTGCAACAGTGGGCGTTAATCCGATTGCCGACTTTATGACGTCATAACCAGAAGAAAAAGTTTAATTGAAAATTACGGCTAATTAATTAAATTTTCGAACAAACGAATGCACGATAACAAATCTGTGTCCAAATGTCTTTCATTTAAAAAAAGAATGATGTAATTTGATCCAGTAATTTGTTCTCACGGATTGTCGAAAGAAATCGCTTAGCGTTTTAAATATATATATTAAGTTTTTTTAAACCTTTTTAACAACTTAAATATATATATATGCAAGTTATTAATATTTTCTCTATTTCACCTAGTAAAGTATTATACTGATATTCGTTAATTTGCTCGAAAATATTGCTATTAAATGAAATGTGATAAATTTGTGGAATAAATAATAAATGCTCTTGAAGTAATGTAGTACAACTTGAAGAGTGACATAGCAAGTCGAACACTATTCGACGCAGATTATTCGATACTGTATTATATTTACAACAGTAGTTTTTTGCATTGTTTGAAAGTGATAACATTTCGCGATGAGCTGGAAGTGCATAGAAATTCGACCAGTGACACTTTGTGTATGACGTGATGCAATCAGAAATATGGAGCCACCACTGTTTGTTTGGCAGTGATATCAGCTCATTCCAGCATCTCTTGCCATCACATTTTCGAAAAGCAAAGACATTCTGCTAAAAGTGTTATTAAACTATGTTGATCATTGTTAAAATTGTGAATGAATGGCTGAATACAGTTCGCAGTGCGGCACTCTGTGTTTGTTGTTGTCTAAGGAGATTTTGACTTTAGGTTCTATGACAAATATTGTTTAACTAGTAAAGTATTATACGGATCTTCTTTAATTTGTTCGAAACTATTGCTATAAGATAAAATGTGATAAATTTGTTGAATAAAGAATGAATGCCGTTGAAGTGATGTTGTATAACTAGAGGAGTGATAATACATAGAATGTAGAACAGTATTCGAAGCAGATTATTCGATACTGAATGATATTTACAACAGAAGTTCTTTGCATTGTTTGAAAGTGATGGCATTTCGTGATGATCTGGAAGTACACAGAAATTTGATCAGTGACACTTTGTGTGTGGCGTGACGCAATCAGAAATATGAAGCCACCACTGTTTGGCATGGATATCAGCTCATTCTAGCATCTCTTGTCTTCACATTTTCGAAAAGCAAAGACATTCTGCTAAAAGTGATATTAAACTATGTTGATCATTGTTAAAATGGTGAATCAATGGCTGAATCAAGTTTGCAGTGCGACTTTCTGTGTTTTTTGTTGACTAAGAAGATTTTGAACCTACGTTCTATGACAAATATTGTTCACCTATCCACAAATTATTACACTTATTAACTGTTTCAAATTTTTATTAACACTACATATACTGCGAATAGGAATATAAAAAGTGAGCATGAAATTAAAAAGAAAAATGTAAGTCATATTTTGAATTTGATAAAAGAAACTTAACTGTCTGAAATTTATTCAAAACAGTAATTAATTTTTAAATTTGTACACTAAATTAGTAGCTATTAATTTTATTCTAATTATAAGCGTAAATATTTTCTATATGTTGATAATAAACTATGTTTGCCTGTTCTAAATAATTAGTTGATAAAACAATTCAGATAGGTTTTTATTTTTTTCCTATATCAACGAATTCACTATCTTCAAACTTTCATCATAAAACAAGTTAATGGGATAAATAGAAATATTTAATTACTGCTTTTTAACATCGAAAATGCTTAAATGAACACTTTCGTATGTGGGTGTTAATTGCCAGAAAAATCGATTTCAGCTGTATTATATGTTTTTATCTGATTAAAATTTTAGTATACTTTGGGGTATACAAATACAATAAAATCTATAGATTATATGCAAGTTTGCACAAACAAATTCGAATACATACTACTGTCTACGGGCGATTATTGCTGTAAAGCAATTTTCAACTGCGTTAAGTATTTCCTACGTTGTTTATTTAGAATCTTCCTTCTACAGTTCGAAAAGATGTAGCTTCGTAACAACACTTTAAATAGTTTTTTTAAAGTATTTCATAATCTATGCGTGGCACATGATGTTTTTATTTTTATTTCTCTCCTCTAGATGCATGGATTTATTAACTTGAATTTTTCATCACTGAATAAGTTTTAGTGTCACATTAAGTTAATCCTTTAATGTCTTTTAATATCAAAAGTGCTTAATAGATTACTGCTTAATGTTCTTCTGGAAATTATAAATTAGGAAATAGGCAAAGACATAACCTTAAGTGATAAAATTATGAGAATACAAGTGGATATCAAAATACATTTACATGCTTTTAAAACTAAACAAATAAATTTTACAAGTGTTGAACATAAAATTATTTATCATGTGCTGTTTTTAAAGAAATATGTTTGACAACTAATTAAGAATACTGTTTACAATTTTCTTTTCTCGATAAATGAATTTATTAATTTACAACTTTAGGCACAGAACAAGTTAGATGGCCAAATTAAATTAATCCATTAATGTCTTTGAGCATCAACGAAGATTCAAAGATGGGAATGTTAACAGCTCAGTTAAGATTCCGCTTAAGTGATAACCAATTTCAACTTAAGTGACAAGACAGACAGAAGCTTAAGTGATATATATTTTTAGAATATTACGTAGCATTCTAAAATAACAGAATCATACAAAATCCGTGTTACAAGTACTTTTTGTGACTTAGAGTTATTAATATGTTCATGGTAGTAATACAACAGCTTATTTATTAAACTAACAGTAAAGTAATATTTAATATTTAAAAGAAATACAGACAGAAGCTACTGCGATATACAGAATAATATATAAAGTAAATTCCAAAATAATTAATTCAACACAAAAATTTCATTACAATAAAATATTATCATTTCTAGTTATTAATTTATTTATTAACGAATATAACAGCTTATATTAGAAACTAAAAATAAAATATTACTTAATATTTTGTTTTTAAATTATCTCTTGTGAATAGTTTGAATGTCTGGTGTTTGGAAATCATAGAACCAAAGAAGAAATCGAAAACATTCATAATTTCGCTTTTCAATCTTTTTTTAAATTTTCATACTTTTTGATGATTGTAAGTAATCGTTTTTCCAACAGAGTAATTATTTAAAATATTTTGTATTAGTATTGAATTATGTATTTTTTTCATACAGTAAAAAGTGTTTTTTTTACAACTATATACTGTTATTCACATTCATTGCTTTTTCCAGTTTATAATGATTAAATTCTTTTAGAAGTCCTAATTGAAAAAATGTTTGCCCTCTGTTCATAATCAGAATTTTATAATCCAGGAGTCACTCTTGGTAAACTTGATGTTTCCTAATTTTTGTAATCTTGTTTGATTAGAACATGGGAGTCTTATGAATTTCAAATAACAGTAATCTAAAGATTAAAACTCGCTTTAAGTGTTTACCTGTTGGAGGTACATAGGCAAAGTAAATTGCAAAAGTGTTGAAAATAAGGAAGAGATTAAAATTATGTTGATGAAATGGTTATGTCATTGTCTTCATTATTTAAATTTTTCTGAGATCCCATCGTACTAGAGAAAATTAAATATAGTAAAAAGTTCTCCAGGTCCTGACAAGTAAAATACTAAAAATTCCATTCTTCTACGATAAAAATGCCCAGATTTATGATACTTTGTACTTGTGAAAATTCCAAACTTTATGTCATTAACACATAAAACTCTCTTTTAATTTATAACGAATACACAGTTCCGTGAAAAGGATCGTAAAACTCGAAGTATATGCTCACAGGAACATCCCAGAGTGGTATTGTACAGTTCAGCCGGCTATTGAAATACTAGTTCTTCTAGACTCCTGGCGCCGTATGCTGCCCACTGCCATAAATATTCTTGATCAAGATCTTCCGCAGGGTCTACAAGCGTCTCGAATACCAATGCTTTCATGTTACTTAAGAATAAGTACATTGGATTAAGTTAAAGTGAATGTGAAGACGTCGTTGACGTCCACAACGTCCAATCAACTTTAATCGACTTTAATCCGCCAATCATCTGTAATTGTCGATACTGCTTCGTCTCGCAAGTAATATCTACATAGAGAATGCTTGACGGTAATGATCCGGAGAAGTGCTGCTACTCCGACAGAGCAGAACTGCCATCAGAAGTGAAGAATTGTGCTTGTTGGACGTGTTTTGCTTTTCTGATACTCTATGTGGAATGCGACCATATGTTCCATTGTAAATATTTTTCGCCATGATGGGTACTATTAAAATTTCAAAAATTTTTAAACAGTTCGAAAACACCCTATATATGCAATTCGAAAGTGTCAAATTAGTTGAAATTTCCATCCTTGTTCTCCATGACAATTTACAGCACAATACAAAATATTTCGGGCAAATTTAAGCAAATATGCAAATGTTTGAAACTGGTCAATTGTACGTTAGCATTTATTCTTATTAGAGTGAGATACCAGCTACACAAACGGGAGATATTAAAATGATTTTAAAACATCCCCCCAAAGTTCTGAGACAACGATGAACGAAAAATAATATTAAAAATGAACCCTCGCTTCAAAGAGAAAATACCATGATCATATTCTTGCTCTGTATCTGGTCGCCTCTCTACAAAACTGCCTCATTGTTATTGCAAGTTTCATGGAGGTCAGTTTAGGATTAGTGACATTGCGCCAGCATTTACGACTGACATGTTTCTTCACAGACTTGCCCATTCCGTCGCTTTTTCTTATTCTTAACTACTGAAGTTCTTTGCAAAATAAGTGAGAAGTCTTTTAGTTGAAAAAAGAACTGTTTCAGATTGGATTTGTTCTGCGTAAAATGAAATCGCTACTATCTTGTGGATGACAGGAATAAGCTCGTCTGAAGAACTTGCCAATAACATTTTTATTCTCCTGCATTATCTATATTGAATTTTATTTTCACTCCAGATAATTGTTTCTCCTTTGTTTAATTTTTATACCCATGTTGTGTATGACTCGTGTCCATTGAATAAGCATTCTTTACAAATATTTTCGTAATGTTTTGACAGTCCATGATTTTCTTGTACTAAATGCACGGCTTTGTTTAAAAAAACGGTAAATTATAAATTTTCATACATAAGATTCAGCACAAGACGAAATTGTTCGTGCCTAATACTTGTAATAGAAATAATAAATTTGTATAAAATAACGTAATATTAGCATTCTTTGACTACCAAATACAGTTTTACTCATATTTTTATTTCATTTCCAGTGATTTTACACAAAATCCTTTATAAAAATACCATATAATATTTTTAAAATGTTAATAGAAACCAGACCACTTAAACTGACACAAAAGTTTAAAACATCCAAATACTTCAAATAATTTTTGGTTAAACAAATTGTCAAATGATAGGCTGTAAGTTACATTAGGTCCAAATGCTCCATATATGACAGTACATCTCACGTTCAGAAATCCCCGAAATTTCATTGATATTTCCCTACATTTTTTCCAGTAATCTCAGATATAAACAATCCATTTTACCATTTCATGCACGTAATTGTCTTGACTCATATACGGGTGTCTCGAATTTATCTTTACAATTTTGATCCTCCATAAAACTTAAACGAAATAAGAAAGTGAAGTTCGGCTTTGTATGCCTATAATAGTAACTCATAAACTTTTATTTGTACTAAAAAGAATGGTTTTTCTTTCAGGTACGAGCCAGTAGGATCTAAACTGGTGATGACTACGCTACAGAAAAAGGCCCAGTGTGTGACTTGGTTCATAGAGACGAAGTCAGATATACATGTTCAAAGGAATTTCGGTCAAAATACGGAGATGTGCTGAAGCACAAGGTTACTGCTGTCATTGCCACAATCCCTGCTCCAAAGAATATGGCAAGAAGTTAAATATCGTCTCGACGTTGTTCGTGCAACCAAAGGTGCTAATGTAAAGCTCTTCTAACATCACATAAAACTTTGGAACATGCTGTTCATTATACAATAAACATATTTTTGTTATCTAATTTCGTTTAAGATTTATGGAGGATAAAACTTGTAAAGAGAAGTTTGGGACACCCTGTATGTGTATATATTATAAAGCAAACACATCCCAATGTGTTTGCACCCCGCCCCCTCAACAATTGACCAATGAATTTCGATTTTAATGCATTTTTAATACTTTTAAACACCGCATAATTTTAATGTTTACACCATCGAATAGGAAAGAAAATGTTCTTTCAAATGCAATTTGCTTGAAAAGTGTACCTCAATTTACTATTTTTTAATGGTTTTTTAAGTAATTTTCAAGCATGATTTAAGAAAAAATCTTTCTGTATCGCGCGCAGCCCGATTACATAAGATTAATCCATATTTTCACTTAAACCAATATACATATGTCAACATTTGCTTTCAAATAATATCTCCTGACAAAAATTAAAACTTCATCAGTAAATAAATAAAACACACATTTAACGGCATATTTGTTGTCATCCTTTTCCTCCGAATGGTTGGACGGCTAATATTTTAATGTGCCCGGTTTCCTCTCAAAGCTTAAAATCATCTTAAATTTTGTATGTGACCTTTCTATCTTAATCCGTCACAGAGCCATGTACTCGAGTCCCCCCTTAATCACTGCCCAATGTCCTGTCGGAGCTTCTTCTTCTCCGGCCGTGATAGAACATTGTACTGTTGTCATTTTCACAAATATTGTTTTCGTTATTGATACTTATCTAGTACTGACCATCCCACCCAGTGCTTCACGGCGGGCTCTTAAATATCTTAAATAGCGAACCGGGAGGGCCATCTATGTTCTACAGACTTGTTTTCCTCGCCTGAACAGTCTCTCTGTGCTCTTAATCTGTCCAGTAATATAATTCAACATGGCGCAAATGCTTATAACCAATATTATATGAAATAGGAGCAATATGCTGAATGATTTTCTTATACGCATTATAATTCATCAGCAAGTAAATACAGAAAGAAGTATACGTCATGCATACAAAAGAAAATATAATGCATCCTTTTTGTATTTTGATCTTGAGCATGAAATGTATGATATGCATGAAAGTAGTCGAATAATATGTGTTACTGTATTAGATATAAAATTAAAAATAATGAATGAAACTTGCAGCGTACTGTTAAAACTAAAAAGGGGCGTAGTATACATTTAAACAATCAACTCAGATAAAGAAGGTAAAATATATACCTATAGGTAGTTCTGAATTTTACAAAATGAGAAGTATTATTTCCACTTTTAGTGTCATTGTAAGCATTCAAAATTATATTTTGTAAATTGTTATTATTGAAATATAAATAAATAACCAATATAACATGTTTGGTAAATTTTCTGTTCATGTTTTCATGTTATTGAATTATATTACACAATCACAAAACAAATTAAAATTATTTAATTTAATATATTTTGCAATTTTTATTTTTTAATTTTCTTTGATATATTCTACATTTCACAGATTATCTCTTGAGTTACGCTATATTAAGGATTTTTATGCTTGTTTAGATATCATTTCTCTATTTTCAAAAACGAATTTCACAGAAGTACTTTTTTTCAGAAATGCAAATAAATAAATAAATAAATAAATAATACAAAAAATTACAAAGAAAAAAAATAATGAGGAAATAAGAAACAAGAGAATTTGAGGACAATGAGAAATAAGTGAATTATAAAATTTTAATATTTTTTGAAACATTCGTTGGATGGAGAATAAATTCTTTAATATAGAATTACACGTATAGGACTAATGTAGAATCTGACACGCTGCAAACATCCAACTTCCATTGACGTTTTAATATGATACCTCTTTGTTTGTAACCATAGTTCTACCACGAGACAGGCAGGCAAATATGACCGTCTTTTAAAGCAGCTTACTGAAAATGTTCTGATTCGTTGCTGAATAGTTATTTTTTGTTGAATGTTTAGAAGTCATTTTCAAGATGAAACCATGGAGAACATTTTTGAGAGTTGTGGATAAACAATATATATATATATATATACAGCGTGTCCACGTATAACCTGACCGACCTTTATTTTCGCAACCGTTGGTCCTAGATGCATACTTCCAATTACAAAAATGGTTTAAATAAGGTAAAGAATTACTTTTAACGTGATTTGGGTTAAGAAAAACATTTATTAAAAAATTACGAAAGTTAAATTTTTATACGGTCCCCCGGTCCTATAAATGATATTTAGTAAAAATTTACTGTGACACTAACAAGTACGACAAAAAAAGTCCCATTCATCTAACATTAAAATTGACCAAATAATAGCTGTTTAAAGTTGGACTATATTTTTTGCTGCGAAATAGGGGTCATTCACAAATGTAGTAGAAATATAAATAATCGTCAGATATATAAAAAAAATAGTTGAGAGAAAATTAACATTGCAATCTAATATAATTGTGAAATCTATAATCATTCTGACATATTAAGGCAAAATATACAATTTGTACTGTACATATAAGAGAATAAAAATAACAGAATTTTTGTTAAATAAAAGGATGAAAAACAACAGCCTCAATTCTTTACAAAATGATACAGATTTTAAAATGCTGTTAGATTACACTGTCTTTCAAATTTTAGATTGTGCAATGCTTTTTATCTTTTGAAAATTGATTCTTATGGATTTTTTAGCGCTGAATCGGAAAATGACCTTCATTTTAAACCATCACGTTAGGATTTTTCTTAAATCGCAAATTTCAAAGTTAAAAAGCTCAAAGTTAAAATTGATCTCCCCTCACCTCCCAACCTCATCGGACCCCTGAGCTGGATTCCCTGAGCTGCAAGAAACCCAGTATAAGCCAAAAATTTGAATAAACTATTGAATTAAATAAAATTAAACTGAATAAAAAAGTCTTACATCTATTTTATAATATCACATTTTTCGCTGTTTTTTCACCTTGAAATTTACGATTTGCGAAAAATCCTGATATGATGGTTAAAAGTGAAGGTAATTTTTTTTTTATTCAGCGTTAAAAAATACATAAAACGTAATTTAAAAATTTAAAAAACACAACCATCGCAGGTTTATGTTATCTAATCTAAAACTCTTTCTTAAACTTGTTGACGATAATCTATCCGAATTTTTTTTGTGTTATCCTCTAATGTAAGTATGTATAAGATAGTAAGCGTCGAAAATCATAATAATATTACATTGTCATCGGATTTAAGTTAGTATGTAAAATTTAACTTCGATCGGACATTTGAAAGTGAGTTAAACTTCGAGTACAAATTTTAAACTGGAAATCGTTGCAAGTTAAATAAAACCTTATGAAAATAACATAATTTTTGTTAAAAGAAATCATAGCCTCAAATCCATTCTAAATAAAACATATGTTAAAATACAATTATTTTAATTAATCTGAAACTTAACTAATAAAAATTAACTCAATCGTAATAGTTGTACGATTTATTTCAAAGCGCAGATACCTTGAAATAAGTTTAAGTACTTTATATACGACCCCTGAAAGCATGGCCGAAATCATCTCTTTTTAGATGCAAAAAAGTGGTATAAGTCATGCATTTCAAAGTTTCAGAACTCGGTCAATTTTAATGTTAGATGAATGGGACTTTCTTTGTCGTACTTGTTAGTGTCACAGTAAATTTTTACTAAATATCACTTATAGGACCGGGGGACCGTATAAAAATTTAACTTTCGTATTTTTTTAATAAATGTTTTTCTTGACCCAAATCGCATTAAAAGTAATTCTTTACCTTATTTAACCCATTTTTGTAATTGGAAGTATGCATCTAGGACCAACGGTTGCGAAAATAAAGGTCGGTCAGGTTATACGTGGACACGCTGTATATATTAAATACTACAGAAGAATTTAACTTTTCACAAAATATTTTTATTAAGTTCTAGAACAGTATTGTGATTCGTCTATATTGGTTACACCACAGAAAACATTAAGACTCTTTTTAACTGTATATTTAGAAACGACATCCAGAAAGATTAAAAAAATAACTTTTCTAGAAAACAATTATATTTCATTGCGAAATTCTGATTAATTTTGCATACACGCATTACAACAATTTACGCTTTTAATGAAGAATGGATATTATCTGGTTTCTTTAAGCTTTTGCCTACAATTTTTACTAAAAATCATACATTTAATAGCAGGTTTTTGTTCATCAGGCATAAAAAGCAACCAATAAAATATAATCATATTAGTTTTTTCTTATACTTTCAATATAGGAAATGGCTCAAGTTGCTCATTTTTGAATCATGCACATACTCAAAAATGAGCACATAGAAGTGTGTTCATACTCATTTTTAAAACATGGACATACTCAAAACTGAGCATATAGCGATCAGTTCATACTCATTTTTGAAACACGGACATACTCAAAAATTTTTAGAATCAGTTCAAACTAATTTTTAAAACATGAACATACTGAAAAATGAGCACATGATGTTTTATTCTTGAGTGTGTGCATGTTTTCAGAAATGACTGTATAAATGTTTCAAACTTCAGTAATTTTGATTCGAAGCCATTTTGACTTTGTGATATACTCAGATATGAGTATTTTTTACTCAGTTTGGAAAAAGTCGTTTTTTAGAGTGTATTTTTTCAGTTATAGCGTATTAAAAAGTTAATTTTAATTGTATTATTAAATTAATTTAACATAAAATATTGTTCTGATTTTAAAAATATAAATTAATGATGAACAAACTTTGATTAAACAAATAAAAATTTTACTTTATATGATGCCTTAAAAATTAAAATATATTTTGCAGAACGTAGATTTTAACAGGTTATCATTAAGTATTATCGAAAGTTTCAAAGAAATTATGTCTTAGTCAGAAGAAATTTTGTCTTTGCTAGTAGTTTTCATTATTTCTAGCGTATATGATATTGATGTGTTATGTATATGGTGTTCAATATTTATCAACTTTCCGCCATTTCTTATTCCAGCTGTTCCGCTATCAAAGACGGTAGTTGTAATTTGCTAGGTTCAAATAAATGTCACGCTTGTCAGTCTAACCTTTCGGAATTTTTCGCGGTTTCTTCTATCCTTGCTTAGCTTGCATAAATACGCGTTAGGTTCCCTTAGAAAGACCCACAGTGAAGGCAATCCTTCTCTTCGTCTTATATACCTCGCGTAGATAATCGGCAATAACAAATACACCACAGTTTATATTCTAAGACGGAAAAAAGTTTATTTTTCCTATAGTTATATGAAACTAAAGTGTTACTCTTTTTCAAACAACAAACAATCGGATTTTCTTCTTGTTATTCAATATGTAATATAAAAAACATTAATTAAATTGTATATCTGACAAGCTTTATCGCCATTTTCCCCTCAGCTACATATTGTTGCTTTAAAAAAAATAAAACTATATTTGTCATCACCCGAAGGCAACATATTTTTCATGAAATTTATTTTACTGTTATTCACGACGATGTGCCGAAAGCATGTATCGATTAATTTATTTTCCTAACATGCTTTATCGTACTTTTTACCAAAGTTATAACTTTTTACAAATCTGTACTAAAACTTGCATAATTTATTCATCTAATGATCCTTCTAGATAATGATTTTTTACCTGATTATTAATAATCCTATTAATAAACTTTTGCATTTATTTCTTTTCTATTAAAATGTGGTGATGAATTAGTTTACTTTGGATACGTTAATGAATAAAATAATAATAAAATATACATATATGTAACTTTATTGTTAATAACTTTATTAAATATATTAATAAACTTTAATAAATAAAATTTAGTTAGGTAACTTGAAACGGAATGCTTTTTATAAATGTACGGTATATCAATATCAAACAATGTATAATTGTTTAAATTATTACATTTACGTTTATTTAAGAAAGAGTTTATTAAACTCATTTTGAAAATTAAATAAATAAATTTATTTTTAATTTTAATGAAACATAGGGTTTCGACGCCTTACTTAAAGACTAAAATAGTTTTTAACATTTAGTGCAGTACCGTGTTAAAAGATTGCACCAAACTGTCCGGTCATTCAACCGATTTTATATAATACTGTCCTATAACCGTAACTTAACTCTATTCTAACCATAAACCAGGCAATAATATGGCCAGAATACAGTTAAATTACAATTATGTAACTGTTTTCTACAAAAATGGTCAAATGGCAGTACAATTTGCTGCAAATTTTTAACAGTGTAGCGAAAACTCTTTTTTACTGCAATATAATTAAACGCTAGTTGAACATTTATTAATACAATAATGAACATGACAAAAAGAAAGAAAGAATTTCGCAAATTCTATTTTGAAAGAACATCTTCTTTCTGTTCTCTATTCTTCCTTTATCGTTGGTAAAAATACCTTATTTAGAAGAATGCAAAAGTCCCTACAACTTACTCTAAAATATATTTTTAGAAAGTCAACAAAAATTCTTTGGATGTCATTAACAACTACAATTTGTTTCTTTCATATTCAAATTTCTTTCGGAATATGCACTCCAAATACGTTTCTTTTGTTTTTGTTTTTCTTAGCACGTTGCTCTTTTTGTAAAGTATTTCTCTGTGTTTTTAAACTCATTTATTATACTCTGAAAGTTCGAAATTTCTAAAATCGTAAATTCTAGTGATTTCTTTGAATGATTTAGTCTTATTTTTTATCATTTGTAAAAAATAGCTTAGTAAGAGTTTTAAACTGCTTACAATGTACTCTGAAGTATCCTTATTATTAATAAGTACTTGAAACAAAATTTCTTTCAGAATAACTAACAATTACACTATTTTTTGCTTCATATTCAAAGTTTCTTTGAGTTGTACAGGAAAATGTTTCTCTAATTGAAAAATATTATGTCGTGCGGACACTTAACTTCTAAAAATGCCACATTTGTTATTCCTAGCAATTCATAACTTTAGAGACTGACTAAGGGATTTTGTGTTTGTATAGCTCCTGACTATCAGTGCTGCACGAATGTGCATGCCCTTTTTGATTACGTGAATGGGTGGTGCGACCGGCTTTACAAATGACTTTTTTTGTGCAATTTATTGAAATTATTTTACTTTATTCTCCCTCTCACGTATGTGTGGAGTAAAAAAAAACTATAAAGTTTTTTCACACACTGTTTTATTCTTAAACGCACTAACAGTGTTTATGATAGTTCGCTCAATAAAACTTCATATTTTCTCATTTCAAAAATTTTCAATGCATTCTTGGTAATTGTTTAATCAAACACATCAATCTTGTCTTGTCCTCATGGATGTTCTATCAATCAATCAATAAAAAATGATTCTTTGATTAATAAAAATATTTTACGTTTAATACATCACGTTGAAATAATTTTAAATACTTTAAGTATTTAAAATATAAAATACTTTAAAAACTTAAAAAGACTTTAAATATTTTTAATACATTAATACTGTTACTACTTTTATACTTTACTACTACTTTTATATTTTTATATTTTATATTTTATTTACATATTTTATATTATTATTATATTATTTGTTATATATTTATTTATTTATTATAATTATTTATGTATATATATATTTCTTTTATTTACTTATTTATTTATTTATTTATTTATATGTTTATTATATATTATATTATTATTTTATTTAATTTTTGTATTATATATTATATTATTATTTTATTTAACTTTTATATTATTTATATATTTTATATTTTATTTATATATTTATATCTTATATACTGTACTACTACTTTTATAATTTAATACTTTTACTTAAATACTTTTAATACTTTAAAATACTTTACGTTGAAATACTTTGCGTTGGAATGAAAAATTGTTTTCGATAAAACACTTCACTTTGACTTTTAATTGTTGAGTGCAAGAATGTAAGTCGTAAGTTTAAGCTGTGTTGTTTGGCCTTGCATTCCTAATTCGTTGCGATGATTTCTACAGGGTGATTTTTTTTAAGTTGCGAAAGTAAAACCCTATAACAAAAGCACCACTGATCCAAATGACCTGAAATTTCACCAGTCTCCCAATGCAATGGGTTTTTTTAATGCGTCGTTAAAAAAAACTTAAAATCCCACCGACAGATGGCGCTGTATATGCAGTAAAGTCAGGAGACGACCTGGTGCACGACACATGCACAGTGGGTTTAAAACATGAAGCATGCACACCTCGTGTTCATTATTCTACGGATATCCTCGTAATGACTGTGCCATTGACAGACCGTGCGTTGTTAGTGAAACTGTATTATCAGAATAATGACAGCGCAGCAATTGATCTTAGGACATTTAGGACACTTCAGAATTTAAGAAAAGGTCCAATGACGACATAATACCTACGGTAGATGGTTTTGAAATTTGAACAGACTGGTTCACTTGTCGTGAAACGCAGTAGAGGAGAGAAAACAGTTGATGTTAACTTACAGCGCCATCTGTCCGTGCAATTTTTAGTTTTTTTTAACTGCGCCTAAAAAATACCCATTGCTTTGGAAGCATACTGGTGAAATTGCTGGTCATTTGGATCAATGGCTCTTTTGTTATAGTGTTTTACTTTCACAACTTAAAAAAAAACACCCTGTATGTTAACATTACAAGCGTGCAAAAAATATATTTTCATGCTTCCTTTATCTGTCTAGGATGTGCAGAAGTCAGCCATGTCATAAATCTTGCTAAAATCTTGAACGTTCTGCGAAATGTAAAGGTAGTCAACGAGCATAATCCTATTTCATTCGCAATTGGATCGGTGAAAAAGAAATTCTAGCTGCTACAATTACTCAAAACCTTACTTATTCTAGAGCACGCAAAACATGTTGAATCCAGTACCCCATTTGTTGAATTTTCATACTCTAGTCTGCTGAAGCGATTGACAAATTTTAAGAAATTCAAACAGCTGCTCCAATATGCGAAAAAAAATGTCATTGGATCTGAATTCTTGAATATCAACACAGATACAAATAGAGGAAATGCAGTTTTGGGGGCTTTTAAGCATACTTGATTTTTAAATTCTTCTGTTTTAATTTCGTAACTTAGCATATACCAGTTTACAGTGCATAAATTGTACTTTTTAATATTAAGTTTTTAGATTCATCATTTTATCTATTATGAGATTAAATTTAATCCGGTCTCTTTTAAACTTGTTATAAAATATGATTTCAGCTAATGGCTTTTATTTTTTTAGATCCACATTAAATTAAATGTAGCTTGTGACGGAAATTCTAAACATCACATATTATGTTTTAAATATTTAATTGGCATACTTTTATAATGACAAAACTACATTAATTTTACTAAATCTTATTTTACACACACATTATTTTCGGTTATATAAAACAAAATTTTCCCAGTATTTTCCGTTATCTAAAATTATTTGTTTTCTCATTAAAATTCAACCCTTTATGTTATTCACATCATTATCTCATAATGCACATAAAAAAACCGGAAAGATTGCAACCTACAGTAGCTGTTGTGCATTAAATGCGTCGTAAACATCGAACGGTCGTAAGTTGTTGTTAATGACTTTATACTCAAATTACCCCGTAAAAGGAAGAATTTGGGTATGTGCATGCTAACCAAATTTTACAGTAAAGCTGAAATTACGCTGGAGATTTTTTATCTAACAAAAGATCCTTTGTTATAAAGGAAACAAACTCGGGAAGAAATCCCATATAATCCAATAGGATTTTTCCCCAAATTTGTCAATTAGCTCACTGTATTACCGACATTTTTCTGAGTGTTTACGATATTTGACTTGTCTTTTTAAATGAGTTGCTCTGTATAATTGACTACCAAATCCTGAAAGAAAATCTTTGGTGTAGTTCGTGCATGCGCAGTTATAAATTATTTCATACAAATGCCCATATATCATCAAATATTCAATATTTTAATTGTTAAATTGCAGTATACTGTTTCTACTAATCTTGAAGTCAAACTTGTGAATTACGTCCTTGAATTTCAAGAACAATTTGTCAAAAATTTCAATAGATATACGTCAAACCGTGTAAACCGAAAGTGTCCGGTCACTGCCCTTTAATTTTTGGACAGAAGTGCATATAATCGTTGCAGAATTTTGTCGAGTAATTTCACCCTTTATAAAAATCGACTGAAAACTGAAAAATATAAGTTTTCTTCATTCTATTAAATCCTATCATACGTAATTAATTCGATGATATCCAATGATAGGTAATGATTCTAGGTTGCCATGGTGATTACGTCATATTTAAAATCATATTTAGAGTCATATTATCTCCGTATTACTGAATTTAAAACCAAATTTGTATATAAAAGTTGTTTAATTATAGCAATCATATAATCTACTGACAGTTTTTTGGATAGATGTCTCCAGAGAAATAGATATTAAATGGGAAAAAAAAAGTTCAAACATGGATTTCAAGTTTTGAAATTTTCAAAGCTAGGCTTAAGTTTCCCATTGGAATTGTCAGTAAATGTCAACAAAATATAAAATACTGCCAACTTAAAATATATTTATTTTATTACGGAAATTAATCATACCATAATAACACACAATATAGTTCATTTTTTCAGTAAAATAACAACGATGATTATTTTACATTGTCTTGTATTGCATATTTTGCATAGTATAATTTTAATGTAACAGAATTGTAATTAATTGTTTGTGAAACATTACTGAAACTTACTTACATAAAATAAAATTAATATCTATAATTTGAAAATCTGCATATAAAATAAATTTTATATTCATGCATTTTTCCATAAGAGTGCAACAGCAATTGCATCAAGCCCTGAATATTTATAAAACATGTTATAGTACGAACGCACCTCATTTCTCACGTTGACTTGTTTAGAATGCAAAATAATTTGTAACTTGTTATTCTGTTTGTATATCAGAAATTCCTTCGAAGTCATAAACACTTGTAATTTATTTGTTATACTTTCAAACTTCTTTCGGGATATGCACACCAATAATTTTTGTATTTTTTCTCTGTATGCTAATTCTTCGGTAAACATTTTTTTTCGTGGTTTCTTAATTCAAGAAAATAATCCAATTGCTATTCTCAAAGAATTCTCTAGAATTCCTAATCTTGGAAATTTTATTTTACAAAAACGCTAGAGGCTTCTTACTATTTGTCATTCGTGAAAAATATTTTACTACGAGTTCTAAACTGCCTACAAGTTACTGTGAAATATATATATATATATATTTTAAGAAAGAAAATTAGGAAAATTTTCTTTATAAACATGAACAATTATAATTTATTTGTCTCACATTCAAAAATTTTTTTGAAATACACATACGAGATAAATTTTGTAACATTTTTTTTTAGCAGAAGGATAACGTACCGGAAATTATTTCATTTCAAAACATTTTGAGCATACGTAACTATTAAGCATACCGCATTTACTATTCTAAACAACTCGAAACATTCCTCAACTTTTTACCAGTTTCTTATTATTCTGAATATTTATTACGTTAGAAAAATGCCTTAAAATATATTCTGCAATGCCTGAAAAGAATGTATTGTAAAACGTCTCACGTTTTAGCTGAATACAAATGCATAAATTTTAGAATAATACAGTGTTAAAATTAAAGTAACAGGATTATAGTAACTTAAGTATATATATGGCATTTGTGATGTAGACGGCAATTTAGCACATGGATAAAAATACAAGCATATCCATATTTCTTCTTTTAGTTTTTAATCTAGGGAAATATATTACAACTACTAACGAAACTATACAATAACATATTCGGAGTTATGCACGATTCCAAAAAGCGTTCTTAATCTCGTTCTTAAAGCGTTCTTTAAGTTTATTTTGCTACAACAGATTTTTGGAAACGTTTTCGAGTAGTATTTATAGCGTACGAATCAGATTTCTGTACCTGGAATATCAGTTATTTGGATGCTATTAATTCCCAAATAAACATTTTCATGTTCAACAAACATGTTTTGCAGAGAAACATGATAAATTAACAGCTATAACATTAACATTAAACTTAATATTATTTTGTTAATCTTGCGAGCATCTTTTTGTCTGTCCGTTTATTATTTTTTTCTGTATGTTTTTCTACAGTTTGAAAATTAAAATTTGATGAGATGATGCAAGAAAGGTGCACGGATATTTAGATATCAAATCTTAAAATTAATTCACAATATACCTTTATAAACAACTAGCGGCCTGTTCCGGCTTTTCACGGGTAGACAATGTGTTGACTACAATGTAGTTCTTTAATTTTCTAATGAATTACAATACCTGGCGAAAATGCTTTGATATGATTTTTAAACTACGATTGTATATGACTGACGTGTATTTAAATCAAGATGCACGTGGAAACATGTGTTTTCAGTCAGGGTTTCAATTAGAGGAATATTACATAAAACTGCTGCTGAGATATGGTGAAATGACATAAAATATTCGACCACCCCCTTTAACCGCCTCCGGGAGAGGAATTTCTGAAATCGCTGAATTGCATGTTTAATCATTTTTTTAGTAGATTTGTTTTCCTGATTTCCACGCTCCTACCTATAACTAATGCTGAGATATGGCGAAATGACCTAAAACATTCAACCACCCCCTTTTAACCCCTCGGGGGAAGGGATTTCTAAAATCGCTGAAATAGGTGTTTAGTCATTTTTTAAGTAGATTTGTTTCCCTGATTTTCGCGCTCCTACCTATAACTGCTGCTGAGATATGGCAAAATGACCTAAAACATTCGAACCCACTTTAACCCCCTTCAAGGGGGAATTTTCAAAAATCCCTTCTTATTGTTTGCCTATGCCATAACATTAATCTACAGTCCAAATTTCGTGACCCTAACTTTAGTAGTTTCAGCTGGGCGTTGATGAGTCAGTCAGTCAGTCACCGTTTCCTCTTTATATAATAGTATAGATATATATTATTTCTGACGTCAACCAGTGGCGACTCGTAACTGACATTATTTGGGGAACTAAATGCATGGCTGCCAAATTTATTCTTTTCTTACCAGTATTTTTTATAAGAAATCTTTGCATTATTTATGTACAGAAATTTTGCCTTTAAACAAAGAAAATATTTATTTTAAAATATAATGGTAAGAAAAAATTGCAATTTTCAGGCATGCATTTAGTGCCCTCAAAAAAGGTAGCCACGGTCCGCCACTAATGTCAACATCCCTTTTTATGTGCATAACAATAAACAAGGTAAAGTTCGAAAAGTTTTTGAACCGGCTTTGAACCTAGTACTTTGGCATTTCGTTAAAACACATAGTTTGAGAGTTAATTGCAGTTAATTAACAATTAATTAAAAAAGGAGCAGCAAATATTCTCAAAGATTGCAGTGGGAAAGTTGATATTTAATAATGGTTTTTGCCATTTTATATAATTAAAAAAAATTGAAATAATTATGTTAAATCTAGCAGATATTGACATTTTAGTGGTAAATATTTCATTTTACTGTGTGTTATATCAAATCAGAAATATAATAAAATGTGACACGAATGGTTTTTGCCATTTTATATAATTAAAAAGAATGTTTGCATCAAATGCATTTAAAAAAAATTCAAATTGGTTGTCAACATGTATTTTCCTACTGAAGTACACGATGTTTCAAAAAGAATGATGCGATTGCCAATTACACTAACGTATTTGTAAAAAAATGTTTTAAGGGTTCTCTGGAATCTTACTTTACTCCGAAAATGCAAGTTTGCATCAAGTCACATTTTATTTTATTTCTGATTTCATATAACGTACAATAAAATGAAATTTTTACCTTTAGTAGGTCAATATCTGCTTGATTTAACATAATTATTTCAATGTTGTACATTTCATATTTAATTATTTAAAAAAGGTTTAAATTTAAAAAAAAAGTAAAAACACTTTTTTGCCTGGTATCCACTGCGCTCAAGGTTTTAGAAAAAAAACTTATAATGATGTAAAATTGATGTATCTTCAACTTATACTTGATTTTCAAGCAATAAAAAATGTAATGTTTTTTTTAATTTTAATTTAAATTGTAAAATGTTTAGAAAATTCATTTTTTTAAATAACAATTAAAAAAATAAATTTTTAATTGCTTGAAATTTAAGTATAAGTTGAAGATACGTCAATGTTACATCATTATTAGTTTTGTTTGTTATTTTTGAAGCAATATTTTTTCTCCAACCTTGCGCGCAGTGGATACCAGGCGAAAAAGTCTCTTTTCCCTTTTTTTAAATGTTTAAATATGAATTGTACAGCATTTAAATAATTATGTTAAATCAAGCAGATATTGACATTTTAGTGGTAAGAATTTCATTTTACTGTGTGTTATATCAAATCAGAAATAAAATAAAATGTGACATGATGCAAACTTGAATCTTCGGAGGAAAAGTAAGACTCCTGAGACCCCTTAAAGAGACGCTTTGAACAAAATTCAGAAAATCATAAAGCATTGTTCGTTTAATTCATAACTATTCTAAACTCCTTTTAAATACAGAAAACATCCATAAGGTTGTCCATTTCTCGCCAGATAGAAACATGTTTGTGCTGGCACAGATGTCAGATATTTATTCTCCTTGCGTACGTCCGTTCACGGTTTCTGACATAGAAAGCATATCCCTTGAAAATATAATCATAATGCATTCCAGTGTCGGCCTTTAAAAATATTATAATTTAGATGTTTCCTGTGTGACAAATAGGAGCCATGAAGAACATTTATGACGTATGCAAAAAAGCTTTGAGCTTCCTTACGTACTGTATTTAATCAGTTTCTGTCGATAATTTTTTTTTTAAATTAAGTTATTACTTACCCATCATACGTAGTATAGTGTAAATCTTGTAATTGTTTTGAAAATCGAAAAAAAAAATTTGACGGATTTACACGTTTTAGACACTGGAGATTCCGAAAAATATAATTTTAGAAAAAAAAAAGTCCGTCCGTCTGTCTGTCTGTGTGTCTGTAAACGGTCTATCTCCCGAACAAATCGAGATAGAGACTTGAAATTTGGTGTGTACTTAGTATGTAATAATGGGAAGAAGCTTATTCAATTTCAGTAACCTCGATTATCCGGAACTATTATTTTCGGAATCTCGAAATATCGTTCTGATAAAAGATCTATAAAAATTTTTGAAATTGTTTATTTTAAGGAGTGAATATAAAAGACAATAAAAAAAACATAAATTTTGCATAAAGAATGAAGTCGATCGGATAATGAGTTACCGAGATTGTATTTGTAATCCTATTTCCACACTCTTGACCCTGTCCATGATTTCCATGACCCTGTAATTCATTCAAATTTCAATTCAAAGATATATTTTAATTAATAAAGAGACGCTTAATTCGACGTAGTAAAACGTTAGTTAATATGATTATCAATGTTTTAGTTATACGGATGTTTCTTTTACGCAATTCAGTAATACAGCATTTAAAGTTTATGACGGCATCAAGCCAGGATTTTATTCGAATTGCAATGCATTTTATAAATAGTTTACACATGTTTTATTACCATATTTTGTATTATGCATATCCATGATGGGTAAGTATTACGGTGGCCCCAACGACTAGTTCTCCTTGCGATCGTTCGTTCACTGTTTCAGACATAGAAGGCATATCCCTGTAAAAAAAAAAAGAAAAGAAAATTATAATACATTCCCATTGTCGGCCTTGGAATAGATTATAATTTAGATATTTTCTGTGTGATAAATAGGAGCCGCGAAGAACAATTATGACGTATACAAACAAACTGAGCTTCCTTATGTACTGTATTTAGTTCGTTTCTGGCGATAATTTTTTCTAAATGAAGTTATTTTCATCTGTTACCGGTACATTCTTTCTGCAACAACTTGTATAATAATTTCCAAAAATGGTGTCATATTTTATAAGCTAAACAACGGTGTAAATTTGTTTGATTTTCGAGTGAAAGTATTTGCGTCTTTCGTGAAATCAGCAGATTTCTGTAAAAATTAGTGCTCGCGATTATACGTATAAAATGTATCCGGCAACCATTTTGGATAGGAATCATATGGAAAAAAGGCTTAACTACGTATACGTTTAAACGTTTATATACGTATATTCGGGTCACTAGTAAAAATACGTCATTTTCAAATTAAAATAAATATATATATACAAAACGTTATTTTGGCATATATACTACTAGATTTTTATTCAGATTTTATTCAGTATGTAGTTTTTTGTATTAGAAACACTTCGTATTTTGAATATTTCTATGATGGATTGTTTTGTTTTAAACTCTGAAGGATTTATACGTTTTTACATTTATATGGTTATAGATTTACTAAAAATAAACTGAAAATTTACCGAATGTTACTTCTTATATTATTAGGCTTAGTACAGAATAACGCCACTTGTGTGAACGTATAAGTATAGAGGATGAAAAAATATGTTTCTCTTTTTATTCATAGAAATATAAATAGAAGAAGGGACATTAGAGTAAAGAAGAATTTCTATTTTTTTTAACTGCACATGGAATGATTGAACAAATTTCATTTTTATATTTCGATCTATGCAAATAGATGGGATTTTTCTTCTGTATGAATATTTTGAAAGTTTTTCTATATTACTTTAAAAAACTTATTTAAAAAATTGTTAAAACAATATTCTTTACCTAAAATTTGTTCAAAGAATTTATAGCGCATGTATTTCTGTCTTTGACGTTGAACTACTGTTAGGTAGCTTTCAATACAAAAAACTCCTTCCGGCCTGTACCGGGAGGAAAAGGTAGCTTTCCTATACCTTCGTTTTAAAATTTTAGCTAATATTACACGAAAACAGCAAGTTAAAATGCAAAGAAACGTTTACTAAAGATTCGTTAATACGAATTTGAATAAGAAATTCGTCAAATTATTGAGCAATAGCCAAATTGGCTTCATTTATGAAGACTTATTTTGGTCGCCAAATTTGGCGATATTTCGCTAAATGCCGCCAATTTTGCCAATTTTGTCGCCAACGTCGCCAATTTTGGCGCTAACGGATATGAATATATAGTTTTATGCGTATGATTGGGAAAATTATTACAACAATGAAAGAAAATAATTTGCGAGTAATCACGTTAATGTGCTGTTTTGTTTCAAAATGTCAGCCACCCTAGAATTTCAAACTGCTCTATCTCAGCCATTTTGTAAGATAGAGGTAAACCAAAAAATGCTCTGGAAACATTGTATCAAGGCCTAAAACGTAATTAAAAAATAATTTTTAATTTTTAATTTTTTTGTATATTTATTTTAGTTTTAAATTTTTAAATGGCCGCCATCTTGAAACAAAACGGCGGACCAAGCTGGCCATCGAACTCGGTCGAGACATTGGTTGGCTTAATACACACAATTAGTTTCATCAAAATTGATTTATAAATACGAGCGTTATCGTATGACATAGGTCAGATATGTATAACAATGATTATGTATTTTATCGCTATATTGATGACATTATCATATTTTATTTCAATGAAAAAAATTGCACATCACCACTCAATTTTTATCCTACTCAGCTTAAATTAAGCGAAAATGATTTAATTAATAATAATATAAACTTTCTTGACTTAAAAATTAATATTACTAATAATTATAAATTAATTTTTGATATTTATGATAAGAGACTTGATTTCCCATTTAAAGTAAATATTTTTACCAATTATGCTTCATGTTTACATAAATCTGTTTATAAAAATATAATTATCAATTATCTACATCGTATAAAATACTTATGCTCAGATATAAATAAAAACAAAAATATTAGATATATTCGAGATCAAGCAAAAATATATGGATATCCTATTTTTATGATAAATTCAATCATCAACTCTTTTAAATAACATTTATTATATAATTTAAATATAAACATGGTATGTAATAAATTATTGTTTTAGTGTGCGATAACATATAACAAAAGATATAGAAAATAATAATTATAACATACATTATTACAATTATAACATATTAGGAAATTTAACATTTAATATTTGTTTGAACATTATATACGCTTTATGTAGAAAATTACAAATATAACATACATAATTACAATTATAACATATTAGGAAATTTAATATTTGATTGAACATTATTTATACTTTGTATAGTTGTGATTGTGCGTTGCCGATCACCGCTGTTTAAGGTATTATTGATGTGCAGTTTTCATACTTTTATAAATTAACTTATACAATAACAAATTAAATTATACAATGATAACATTGGTGATTATAACTCATATATATATATCTATTTGCAATATATATAAAAATAAATATATATAGTTTTTATTTTTGTCTATGAATTATTAAAATTAACAAGTATTTTAATTACTGCATTGCATTAATTTGATTGAAAAACAGTAGTAATACTATTAATTATCAACATTATAAATTTTGAGATATTTTGAATTGTTTATGAATTATTTAATTAGATATTTAAATTAATCTATAAATATAAAATATATTTACAATGTAGTATAAATTAAACATTAATTATTTAAAAACAAGTCTAATATATATTTAAGTAGTAGTAAAAATAAAACATTAATTATTTAATAAATGTCTATAATATCAGTGGATTAACACAGCTGGCAGCAAAAATAATTTGAATTAAAATAATATCTCTTTTACATAATATATTCTTGTTAAGAATATCTGAAATGCTGTGCAAGTTGAATTAATTCTGTGTAGATTTATTCATATAGTAGTATTATATTTTATTTGAATTTTAAGTAAAATTACAAGTTAGTATTGTTTTTTAAAGTTTATTTATATAAATAAATCTAATGAAGTGAGTATGTAACTAATAAAGTGGATATTTAACTAAATATTAATTATGAACTATTATCATACCAATAGATGGCGACACTTTACCTTTCAGGTAGTTGTAGATAATATTGTTAATATTATATTTAATTTAACTATAGAGGGAGCTATTGATTGTATATTAATTTTACTTTCAGGAATTAAAATTGGATGGAGTAATATATATTCACGGATATAAATTTGTTATAAGTGTATTAAAACCAGAATTATTTTGAGTGTTTTTGAATCATTTTGTGATTGGGTGTCAGTTATGGGGTTGTGTTTTAAAAAAAGTGTGCTCTCAACTTGTCTTACAAATCATTTCTCTCAACTCGACTTAGTTAACATGTATGATGCATTGCCATGTGGATGTGAATATTATGTAGACGTTGTGACATTTTAAGGATTCTGTATAATTATTGTGAGTAAAATATTTTATCTACACTTTACGCGTTCATATTTCCAATTTTATTATTTCAAAACTGTTATCTCGTGGTAATTTAGTGAGGTGTTAATTACAGTTTTTTGGATAATCGATGTGAGTGAAATATATTGTATTTTCTTAATGGTTTTTTATTTCCTATTTAAATATTTCCAAATTTTAATATTTCCAATTGTTGTCTGGTAATAATTCAGTGTACCTGGATGATTCTACTGATCTTAGCATTATGCCAGTAGAATTATGAAACACTGAATTATTATTTAAAATACATGTGGGTGCATCCAGGCTGATGAGTACATGTGCATGTGTTTTTCCATGTCCAATTCATATTTAATTCTCATGTGGTCCAATTTTCCATTGTGTATGGTTCATATTTAATTTGTTAATCCATTTGTGTTTACTTAATTGCAACTCCAATTTATAATTTTTTTTTCCCTTTCTCTCTATTTCTTTTTTCAATATTCTTTTGGTATGAGTAAAATTTGGCCAATTACCATTGAAGCATCAGCTATGGTAATATTATGTTTGCACATGTTAATTATTAGCTATGTGGTATTCTGTATACACAGTATCATTGATTATCTCTTTGGAGATTTAAGTAGAATAGAACTTGATATGTTTTTTGAAATTCATAGATATTATAATTATTTAACATTCTATAAAATTATGCTGCATTGCGCAAATTGGTATGGAATGGTTTTTACATATTCTTTTCAATATTCTTTTCAACAATTAGCTAGTTAAAATATTGATTTTTATATGATACCATAATTTAGCCTAATTGGCTCACAAATCACTTTGATTAACTTCTGTTTGAAATACATAGTTATTATAGCTGCATTGCGCTTTTAATGGTGTATTTAATAATAATTTAATAATAATAATATTTTAGTATTACTATTATTTCCTGGTATCATTTGTTTATCTATTGAATTTTCAAGGGCATCTTTATAAAATCTTATTCAGGTTCTAATGATTTTTTTTTTTTTTTTTTTTTTTTTTTTTTTTTTACCAACATTAATTTTGTACTGACTTATGACTGCTAGGGGTTTTTATATTGTTGTCTTTTGATGTTAGTTTGCTTAATGGGACTTTATGTATATATGTAAATAGTTTTATTATATAGCTTTATTATATTTAATCAAGTATTAAACAGTCAATCTTAATATTTTTTTTTATTTTTTTTTTATTTTTTTTTTTATGGATATTCAAGTAATATTAAGATTGATTCATAACAATTTTTTTTTAAATATGTTATAGATATATTTAATATGTATTTCTTGCAATTTTTATTGCTATCAAACAAATATGGCAGTTATTAGTAAAATGTTAGATACTGGCAATTTAGGCCTTGGTGGATCCAGGACTAATGCTCGGTACAGGAAGATTATTAGGGATCTTCCTGGATCGTTATCAGATAACCTATTCTATTGTCCCAAGCCTGTACTATGTTTTCGAGAGTGTGAATCTAAGCGTTGTCTTACATGTCCATTAGCTGATAAGTCACAGATTTCAAATAATAACAATCTTAATTTGGTAAAATTTTGCAAAGCATACAATGTAATCTATTCATTGAAATGCAATTCGTGTAACATGGAATATATTGGACAGTCTTGTCAAAAATTACATAAGCGGCTAAATTTACATCGTTCTCATATTGATAAATATAAAAATTCTAAATTTCAAACAACTCATAATATTGAATATACTCATTTCAAAAATCATGATTTTAAAAATATTACTATTAAAATACTTAAAATACAAAAAAATTTTACTGAACGACTTTTTCTAGAATCTAAATATATAAGACATTTTAATACTACATATCCTTATGGATTAAATCAATTAGTATACAAAAAATCACATCCTGTATTTTCAGATTTAACTAAATATGAAAATTATAAAAATCTTTATTCCGGATTAAATTTTTCAAACTTAAAAAAAACTTCTAGATCTGGTAGAGGTAAACATATTAACAAAAAATTCACTGATGATATTGTGATTCAACAGGAGCTTGATAATCTTGAGGCACAATTTTGTAATGATTATTGTTGGCTTGCTATAAGAAAACATGTTTTTAGTATAAAAAAGAAATATATAAACCAATATTTCAAGGTATTTAAAAAGAATCAATATTCTCCACATTTTTGTGATATCTTTTATGATATTCTACATTATAGAGCAAACCTATTAAATACAAGTCTTTCTAATAAACCTAAATATAAAACTAATAATACACAATTAATTATAAATTTTTCCAATCATGTATTTAATAATATAAATTTACACAATATAATAAACAACATTAATAATAATTTTCCAATAAAAAATTTTACCATTCACAAGACATATAAATATAATCGCACACTTGGACGTAAAATTTTTAATTACAATTCTTTTGCAAAAAATTTGGTCTCTTCAAAGAATTACCCATGTTATTGTAATGTCCCAAAATATCAAAAGTATATAAATACAACACATGGTCATATCATTACTGGTGATCTTAATATTGTAGAACAACCTATTTTACAAAACTTAATGCACAATGGCACAAAATTTCGTCTTCCATATAAGTGTAATATCAAATCCATAATATTGCAGTTTATTCAAGATATTGATTTGTTTATATATAAAATTGCTGTTGATTACAATAAACCAATCGAATATTTCAGTGAATGGAGATTTTCTGTAATTGATAAATTAAAAAATGAAATTATAAAAAATTATCATCATATTACACATGCAGCTTTTAAAAACATAAATAAACATATATCAGAATTACAAAACAAATTTATAATTACTTATGTAGATAAATCTCCAAATAATTATGCTATCATTTGTAAAGAATACTATAAAGTGTTAATTCACAATGCAATCAACACAAGTAATATTTTTAATAAAACTAAATTAAATATTGAAATAAATAACAGAAAATTATTAAATTATCACAAATTACTAAAAATCAAATGTAATAATTTTAATTATCCTTATCTTGTTATAATTCCAAAATTTCATAAAAATCCTATTAAATTTCGCACTGTTACCATCGGTTGTAACACATATAATAAAAATGCAAGCAATTTACTACTTAATATTTTAAAGCAGATATATGATATAACGCTAAAACATAATAACCAACATTGCCTAAAAAATAGTTTTCAACTCATTAATAAAATACATAATATCAATCCGGTAAAATTCATAAAAACATTGGATTTTAATGATTTATTTAATAACATTGATATAAAAGACTTACATAAAACAATGTGTATATTATTTAAAGAATTTAAATCTCAATTAAAATTAAAAGAACATATTTCAGTAATTTTTTTTAAAACTTTACTAAATTTTACATTGCATAATAATTACATTATATATGACAATATTATCTATAAACAATGCCAGGGAATTCCGCAGGGCGGAACCGCATCTAGTATTCTCTCTGACCTTTACTTATATTATTATGAAAGAAATATAAGTCCGAACAATGATTATGTATTTTATCGCTATATTGATGACATTATCATATTTTATTTCAATGAAAAAAATTGCACATCACCACTCAATTTTTATCCTACTCAGCTTAAATTAAGCGAAAATGATTTAATTAATAATAATATAAACTTTCTTGACTTAAAAATTAATATTACTAATAATTATAAATTAATTTTTGATATTTATGATAAGAGATTTGATTTCCCATTTAAAGTAAATATTTTTACCAATTATGCTTCATGTTTACATAAATCTGTTTATAAAAATATAATTATCAATTATCTACATCGTATAAAATACTTATGCTCAGATATAAATAAAAACAAAAATATTAGATATATTCGAGATCAAGCAAAAATATATGGATATCCTATTTTTATGATAAATTCAATCATCAACTCTTTTAAATAACATTTATTATATAATTTAAATATAAACATGGTATGTAATACATTATTGTTTTAGTGTGCGATAATATATAACAAAAGATATAGATAATAATAATTATAACATACATTATTACAATTATAACATATTAGGAAATTTAATATTTAATATTTGTTTGAACATTATATACACTTTATGTAGAAAATTACAAATATAACATACATAATTACAATTATAACATATTAGGAAATTTAATATTTGATTGAACATTATTTATACTTTGTATAGTTGTGATTGTGCGTTGCCGATCACCTCTGTTTAAGGTATTATTGATGTGCAGTTTTCATACTTTTATAAATTAACTTATACAATAACAAATTAAATTATACAATGATAACATTGGTGATTATAACTCATATATATATATCTATTTGCAATATATATAAAAATAAATATATATAGTTTTTATTTTTGTCTATGAATTATTAAAATTAACAAGTATTTTAATTACTGCATTGCATTAATTTGATTGAAAAACTGTAGTAATACTATTAATTATCAACATTATAAATTTTGAGATATTTTGAATTGTTTATGAATTATTTAATTAGATATTTAAATTAATCTATAAATATAAAATATATTTACAATGTAGTATAAATTAAACATTAATTATTTAAAAACAAGTCTAATATATATTTAAGTAGTAGTAAAAATAAAACATTAATTATTTAATAAATGTCTATAATATCAGTGGATTAACACAGCTGGCAGCAAAAATAATTTGAATTAAAATAATATCTCTTTTACATAATATATTCTTGTTAAGAATATCTGAAATGCTGTGCAAGTTGAATTAATTCTGTGTAGATTTATTCATATAGTAGTATTATATTTTATTTGAATTTTAAGTAAAATTACAAGTTAGTATTGTTTTTTAAAGTTTATTTATATAAATAAATCTAATGAAGTGAGTATGTAACTAATAAAGTGGATATTTAACTAAATATTAATTATGAACTATTATCATACCAATAGATGGCGACACTTTACCTTTCAGGTAGTTGTAGATAATATTGTTAATATTATATTTAATTTAACTATAGAGGGAGCTATTGATTGTATATTAATTTTACTTTCAGGAATTAAAATTGGATGGAGTAATATATATTCACGGATATAAATTTGTTATAAGTGTATTAAAACCAGAATTATTTTGAGTGTTTTTGAATCATTTTGTGATTGGGTGTCAGTTATGGGGTTGTGTTTTAAAAAAAGTGTGCTCTCAACTTGTCTTACAAATCATTTCTCTCAACTCGACTTAGTTAACATGTATGATGCATTGCCATGTGGATGTGAATATTATGTAGACGTTGTGACATTTTAAGGATTCTGTATAATTATTGTGAGTAAAATATTTTATCTACACTTTACGCGTTCATATTTCCAATTTTATTATTTCAAAACTGTTATCTCGTGGTAATTTAGTGATGTGTTAAGTACAGTTTTTTGGATAATCGATGTGAGTGAAATATATTGTATTTTCTTAATGGTTTTTTATTTCCTATTTAAATATTTCCAAATTTTAATATTTCCAATTGTTGTCTGGTAATAATTCAGTGTACCTGGATGATTCTACTGATCTTAGCATTATGCCAGTAGAATTATGAAACACTGAATTATTATTTAAAACACATGTGGGTGCATCCAGGCTGATGAGTACATGTGCATGTGTTTTTCCATGTCCAATTCATATTTAATTCTCATGTGGTCCAATTTTCCATTGTGTATGGTTCATATTTAATTTGTTAATCCATTTGTGTTTACTTAATTGCAACTCCAATTTATAATTTTTTTTCCCCTTTCTCTCTATTTCTTTTTTCAATATTCTTTTGGTATGAGTAAAATTTGGCCAATTACCATTGAAGCATCAGCTATGGTAATATTATGTTTGCACATGTTAATTATTAGCTATGTGGTATTCTGTATACACAGTATCATTGATTATCTCTTTGGAGATTTAAGTAGAATAGAACTTGATATGTTTTTTGAAATTCATAGATATTATAATTATTTAACATTCTATAAAATTATGCTGCATTGCGCAAATTGGTATGGAATGGTTTTTACATATTCTTTTCAATATTCTTTTCAACAATTAGCTAGTTAAAATATTGATTTTTATATGATACCATAATTTAGCCTAATTGGCTCACAAATCACTTTGATTAACTTCTGTTTGAAATACATAGTTATTATAGCTGCATTGCGCTTTTAATGGTGTATTTAATAATAATTTAATAATAATAATATTTTAGTATTACTATTATTTCCTGGTATCATTTGTTTATCTATTGAATTTTCAAGGGCATCTTTATAAAATCTTATTCAGGTTCTAATGATTTTTTTTTTTTTTTTTTTTTTTTTTTTTTTTTTTTTACCAACATTAATTTTGTACTGACTTATGACTGCTAGGGGTTTTTATATTGTTGTCTTTTGATGTTAGTTTGCTTAATGGGACTTTATGTATATATGTAAATAGTTTTATTATATAGCTTTATTATATTTAATCAAGTATTAAACAGTCAATCTTAATATTTTTTTTTATTTTTTTTTTATTTTTTTTTTTATGGATATTCAAGTAATATTAAGATTGATTCATAACAATTTTTTTTTAAATATGTTATAGATATATTTAATATGTATTTCTTGCAATTTTTATTGCTATCAAACAAATATGGCAGTTATTAGTAAAATGTTAGATACTGGCAATTTAGGCCTTGGTGGATCCAGGACTAATGCTCGGTACAGGAAGATTATTAGGGATCTTCCTGGATCGTTATCAGATAACCTATTCTATTGTCCCAAGCCTGTACTATGTTTTCGAGAGTGTGAATCTAAGCGTTGTCTTACATGTCCATTAGCTGATAAGTCACAGATTTCAAATAATAACAATCTTAATTTGGTAAAATTTTGCAAAGCATACAATGTAATCTATTCATTGAAATGCAATTCGTGTAACATGGAATATATTGGACAGTCTTGTCAAAAATTACATAAGCGGCTAAATTTACATCGTTCTCATATTGATAAATATAAAAATTCTAAATTTCAAACAACTCATAATATTGAATATACTCATTTCAAAAATCATGATTTTAAAAATATTACTATTAAAATACTTAAAATACAAAAAAATTTTACTGAACGACTTTTTCTAGAATCTAAATATATAAGACATTTTAATACTACATATCCTTATGGATTAAATCAATTAGTATACAAAAAATCACATCCTGTATTTTCAGATTTAACTAAATATGAAAATTATAAAAATCTTTATTCCGGATTAAATTTTTCAAACTTAAAAAAAACTTCTAGATCTGGTAGAGGTAAACATATTAACAAAAAATTCACTGATGATATTGTGATTCAACAGGAGCTTGATAATCTTGAGGCACAATTTTGTAATGATTATTGTTGGCTTGCTATAAGAAAACATGTTTTTAGTATAAAAAAGAAATATATAAACCAATATTTCAAGGTATTTAAAAAGAATCAATATTCTCCACATTTTTGTGATATCTTTTATGATATTCTACATTATAGAGCAAACCTATTAAATACAAGTCTTTCTAATAAACCTAAATATAAAACTAATAATACACAATTAATTATAAATTTTTCCAATCATGTATTTAATAATATAAATTTACACAATATAATAAACAACATTAATAATAATTTTCCAATAAAAAATTTTACCATTCACAAGACATATAAATATAATCGCACACTTGGACGTAAAATTTTTAATTACAATTCTTTTGCAAAAAATTTGGTCTCTTCAAAGAATTACCCATGTTATTGTAATGACCCAAAATATCAAAAGTATATAAATACAACACATGGTCATATCATTACTGGTGATCTTAATATTGTAGAACAACCTATTTTACAAAACTTAATGCATAATGGCACAAAATTTCGTCTTCCATATAAGTGTAATATCAAATCCATAATATTGCAGTTTATTCAAGATATTGATTTGTTTATATATAAAATTGCTGTTGATTACAATAAACCAATCGAATATTTCAGTGAATGGAGATTTTCTGTAATTGATAAATTAAAAAATGAAATTATAAAAAATTATCATCATATTACACATGCAGCTTTTAAAAACATAAATAAACATATATCAGAATTACAAAACAAATTTATAATTACTTATGTAGATAAATCTCCAAATAATTATGCTATCATTTGTAAAGAATACTATAAAGTGTTAATTCACAATGCAATCAACACAAGTAATATTTTTAATAAAACTAAATTAAATATTGAAATAAATAACAGAAAATTATTAAATTATCACAAATTACTAAAAATCAAATGTAATAATTTTAATTATCCTTATCTTGTTATAATTCCAAAATTTCATAAAAATCCTATTAAATTTCGCACTGTTACCATCGGTTGTAACACATATAATAAAAATGCAAGCAATTTACTACTTAATATTTTAAAGCAGATATATGATATAACGCTAAAACATAATAACCAACATTGCCTAAAAAATAGTTTTCAACTCATTAATAAAATACATAATATCAATCCGGTAAAATTCATAAAAACATTGGATTTTAATGATTTATTTAATAACATTGATATAAAAGACTTACATAAAACAATGTGTATATTATTTAAAGAATTTAAATCTCAATTAAAATTAAAAGAACATATTTCAGTAAATTTTTTTAAAACTTTACTAAATTTTACATTGCATAATAATTACATTATATATGACAATATTATCTATAAACAATGCCAGGGAATTCCGCAGGGCGGAACCGCATCTAGTATTCTCTCTGACCTTTACTTATATTATTATGAAAGAAATATAAGTCCGAACAATGATTATGTATTTTATCGCTATATTGATGACATTATCATATTTTATTTCAATGAAAAAAATTGCACATCACCACTCAATTTTTATCCTACTCAGCTTAAATTAAGCGAAAATGATTTAATTAATAATAATATAAACTTTCTTGACTTAAAAATTAATATTACTAATAATTATAAATTAATTTTTGATATTTATGATAAGAGATTTGATTTCCCATTTAAAGTAAATATTTTTACCAATTATGCTTCATGTTTACATAAATCTGTTTATAAAAATATAATTATCAATTATCTACATCGTATAAAATACTTATGCTCAGATATAAATAAAAACAAAAATATTAGATATATTCGAGATCAAGCAAAAATATATGGATATCCTATTTTTATGATAAATTCAATCATCAACTCTTTTAAATAACATTTATTATATAATTTAAATATAAACATGGTATGTAATACATTATTGTTTTAGTGTGCGATAATATATAACAAAAGATATAGATAATAATAATTATAACATACATTATTACAATTATAACATATTAGGAAATTTAATATTTAATATTTGTTTGAACATTATATACACTTTATGTAGAAAATTACAAATATAACATACATAATTACAATTATAACATATTAGGAAATTTAATATTTGATTGAACATTATTTATACTTTGTATAGTTGTGATTGTGCGTTGCCGATCACCTCTGTTTAAGGTATTATTGATGTGCAGTTTTCATACTTTTATAAATTAACTTATACAATAACAAATTAAATTATACAATGATAACATTGGTGATTATAACTCATATATATATATCTATTTGCAATATATATAAAAATAAATATATATAGTTTTTATTTTTGTCTATGAATTATTAAAATTAACAAGTATTTTAATTACTGCATTGCATTAATTTGATTGAAAAACTGTAGTAATACTATTAATTATCAACATTATAAATTTTGAGATATTTTGAATTGTTTATGAATTATTTAATTAGATATTTAAATTAATCTATAAATATAAAATATATTTACAATGTAGTATAAATTAAACATTAATTATTTAAAAACAAGTCTAATATATATTTAAGTAGTAGTAAAAATAAAACATTAATTATTTAATAAATGTCTATAATATCAGTGGATTAACACAGCTGGCAGCAAAAATAATTTGAATTAAAATAATATCTCTTTTACATAATATATTCTTGTTAAGAATATCTGAAATGCTGTGCAAGTTGAATTAATTCTGTGTAGATTTATTCATATAGTAGTATTATATTTTATTTGAATTTTAAGTAAAATTACAAGTTAGTATTGTTTTTTAAAGTTTATTTATATAAATAAATCTAATGAAGTGAGTATGTAACTAATAAAGTGGATATTTAACTAAATATTAATTATGAACTATTATCATACCAATAGATGGCGACACTTTACCTTTCAGGTAGTTGTAGATAATATTGTTAATATTATATTTAATTTAACTATAGAGGGAGCTATTGATTGTATATTAATTTTACTTTCAGGAATTAAAATTGGATGGAGTAATATATATTCACGGATATAAATTTGTTATAAGTGTATTAAAACCAGAATTATTTTGAGTGTTTTTGAATCATTTTGTGATTGGGTGTCAGTTATGGGGTTGTGTTTTAAAAAAAGTGTGCTCTCAACTTGTCTTACAAATCATTTCTCTCAACTCGACTTAGTTAACATGTATGATGCATTGCCATGTGGATGTGAATATTATGTAGACGTTGTGACATTTTAAGGATTCTGTATAATTATTGTGAGTAAAATATTTTATCTACACTTTACGCGTTCATATTTCCAATTTTATTATTTCAAAACTGTTATCTCGTGGTAATTTAGTGATGTGTTAAGTACAGTTTTTTGGATAATCGATGTGAGTGAAATATATTGTATTTTCTTAATGGTTTTTTATTTCCTATTTAAATATTTCCAAATTTTAATATTTCCAATTGTTGTCTGGTAATAATTCAGTGTACCTGGATGATTCTACTGATCTTAGCATTATGCCAGTAGAATTATGAAACACTGAATTATTATTTAAAACACATGTGGGTGCATCCAGGCTGATGAGTACATGTGCATGTGTTTTTCCATGTCCAATTCATATTTAATTCTCATGTGGTCCAATTTTCCATTGTGTATGGTTCATATTTAATTTGTTAATCCATTTGTGTTTACTTAATTGCAACTCCAATTTATAATTTTTTTCCCCTTTCTCTCTATTTCTTTTTTCAATATTCTTTTGGTATGAGTAAAATTTGGCCAATTACCATTGAAGCATCAGCTATGGTAATATTATGTTTGCACATGTTAATTATTAGCTATGTGGTATTCTGTATACACAGTATCATTGATTATCTCTTTGGAGATTTAAGTAGAATAGAACTTGATATGTTTTTTGAAATTCATAGATATTATAATTATATATATATATATATATATATATATATATGGATATATCTATATATATAAATCAACATTTGGACGGAGGGTGGTTTTGGGGTCTGGGGGTCATGATCGGTGAAAATATATCGAAATTTTCCGGAACTGCTTTCCTCCGAACGGCTGCAATAGGTAGCTTTATACTTTTTTGTATTGAAAGCTACCTAATATTTGCACATTTCTTGCATCCTATCAGCCACAATTTGCACATTTCTTTCATTATTTTAAAAATGTTTATAATTTAAATCTAAATATATCTGCACATAGCTTTCATAATTGTTTCCACGTGTAATTTAAAAATCCAAATACATTTGCACTTTCTTGCATCATGTCATCAATGTGTAAATATAAGATTTTAATATATATTCACGTTTCTTGCATCATTAAATTCAAGTTCAATTTTAAAATTGAAATATATTTGCGCACTCCTAGCATCAGTTCATCAACGTTTAATTTTTAAATTTAAATATATTTTGGCCTTCCTCGCATCATTTCATCAATGTTTATTTTTAAAATGAATATATATTCTCACATTTTTTGCATTATTTCACCCACAATTAATTTTAAACACTAAAATCGATTGCAGTTTTCCTGCATATATTTTCATGAACATTTAATTTTAAATTATTCGCACGTTCATATTTAAAATCTAAATATATTTACACGTTTTTTGCATCATTGTTTCCACTTTTAATTAACAAATCCAAATGCATTTACACATTCCTACATCGTGTCATGAATGTTTAAATATAAAACTTTAATACATTTTTGCCTTTCTTGCATCATTTCATGAAAGTTCAATTTTAAAAATGAAATATATTTGCGCATTCCTAGCATCAGTTCATCAACGTTTAATTTTTGAATTTTAATATATTTTGACTTTCCTTACATCATTTCATCAACGTTTAATTTTAAAATGTAAATAGATTTTTACATTTTATTGCTTTCTTTCATTCACGATTAATTTAATAAAGTAAATGTATTTGCAGTTTTACTTGCATCGTTTTATCAATCTTTAATTTTAATTTTTTTCACAAAAAGAACAATAATCTAAAAAAGAAATAAAAGAAAAGGTAAAAAAAGATTTTTATATGTTATTTAAAAAAAAAAAAAATGTTGTTAAGATTTAAAAGCATGTCAAACATTATTATTTACCCATCATACGTAGTCTAGGGTAAGTCTTGCAATCGTTTTGAAAATCGAAAAAAATATTTTGACGGATTTACACGTTTCAGACACTAGATATTCTGAAAAACATGTTTTTAGAAAAAAAAAATTACCGTCCGTCAGTCTATGTGTGTGCCTGTAAACGCTCTATCTCCCAAACAAAATGAGATAGAGACATGAAATTTGGTATGTACTTAATATGTAATAAAGGGAAGAAGCTTTCAAAATATTCTTTCTGATTAAAGGTATATAAAAATTTTCGAAATTGTTTATTTTAAGGAGTGAATATAAAAGACACTAGAAAAATTAAATTTTGCATAAAGAATGAAGTCGATCGGATAATTAGTTGCCGACATATTTGTAATTATGTTTTCCACACTCTTCGATTTTTCATGGCCCTGTATTTCGTTCAAATTTCAATTGAAAGATATATTTTAATTGTAAATGAGACGCTTAATCCAACGCAGTAAACTGTTAGTTAATATGATTATCATTTTTGGAGTTCTAAGGATGTTTCTTTTACACAATTCCGTAATAGAGCATTTAAAGCTAGGCTAACGAAAAGACAGGCTACCGCAGTGCATTCCACTTATCTTATTTTACAGACAGCTAGAGTGACGTGATGCTCTTTTCCTACACCTGCATTGGTGCATTCGAGCATCACGTGACTCCCGCGGTCTGTAAAAAAAGATACACGTAAAGCAATGCGGTAGCCTTTCTTTTTCGTTAGCCGCGATTTAAAGTTTATGACGTCATCAAGCCACGATTTTATTGGAATTGCAATGCATTTTATAAATAGTATACACATGTTTTATTTTCATATTTTATATTATTTATATGCAGGATGGGTAAGTAACACGGTGGCCCCCAATGACTAGTTTTTATTTAAAATTTAAATATATTTTCATTTTGTGTTTGTATCACTTTATCAACGGTTAATTTTAAACAATTTCTTTAAGAGATAAATAACTTCAAGAGAAGAGTAATAGTCTCATACAAAAAGATTTTAACTTTATTTTCTGTCATAATGCTTCTTGAAAAGACTACAAAGTAGACTTTAGGGAAGCTATGAGAATGGCTTGAAATGTTCAAAGTCCATCACTTTTCCTTTTTTTGTAAGAAAGCACAATAAAAAGCATTTTGTTGAGTTCTGTGAATCATGTTTTGCAAATGTTAAATTCCACAAGTGCCGTTACATTAAAAAAAATCCTTCAAATTTTTATTTTATTTAGAAAATATAATTAAATTTTTGTGTAATAAATGTGTTGAAATTGTAAATAGAACATTTTCAAATAGTATGGTTAAACATAGAATTTCAATTTTATTATTCATTATATAATTATCAAATCATCAAAATATATTATATTTTCTTAATTTCAGTAATATTATTTATGCTTTGTGAGCATAATGCATTTCTAAATGACATAACTTCACGAACAAGAATACAAATAATAATTTTAAATCCATATATAAATGGTATCTCGTGTTTTATAGAAATACCCGTCTTATCTTTTTTCAATCGGATTTTTTTTCTAAATGGAAATAAATTATTATTCTTTATTATGAACTAAGAAAATATTGTTTAAACCTAAAGGTCGAACTAATTGAATTACTTTTAAAATGGAAATAAATTTTATTATTACAATACAAATTTAATTTTGAAACTTTGCTTACTAGGTAATTAACACATATATATATACATTTTTATTATACATATTATTATACATTTTATATATACATTATTATTATACATTTTATATATACATTATTACTATACATTTTATCGTACATTATTATTATACATTTTATCTTACATTATTATTATAAATTTTGATTTTGCTACGCAGCGTTCTAGCCGAAATCTACTGCCACAAATTCATATCGCTTGGCTGCCTTTTTGAATTTCACCCACTGCTGACGAGGCCACAGCATGTTTTTAGTTTCTTGTTTTTGTTTAGTCTTCCGTGAATTTATTGTTGTACTTTTTAGTTTTCAAGTTGTAATTTGTGTTCTCTTGTTATGTGAAAAGGCGTTCTTTTTCAAACCAAATGCATATATTTTTTTTTTGCTCGATTATGTACACAGAGTGTCCGAAAAGTCTGGAAACGGTCAAATAACTCGAGAAATACACATCGGATTGAAAAACGGAAAAATGCGTGTTCAATAGTTTTGAAAAATCTATTTAGGGATATCAAAGTTGCCATTTTTCTAAAATATTAAACACGTATTTTTCCGTTTTTCAATCTGATGTATTTTTCATGAGTTATTGGAGCGTTTCCAGACATTGCAATGGTAACAATTCTCACAGCATTGCACTCGATTACAGCCACATCTACAATGTTTCGAAGAAAATTTTCAAAACAAAAGTTAACGTATTTTTTCCCGTAGAATCAGAATCTGCAATAAAAAATGGGGGTCAACATTTAAGATTTCAAAGTTGCCCGCCCTTTCCCCCCGGAGTGGGGGCAATTTTCATATACCTAAATAGATTTTTCAAAAATATTGCACATGCATTTTGCGGTTTTTCCGATGTATATTTCTCGAATTATTTGACCGTTTACAGACTTTTCGGACACCCTACATATATGTATATATATATATATATATATATATATATATATATATATATATACATATAATGGTCTTTGCCAAGTAAATAAGAAATGTAATTATCTTGCTAATACTTTAAATACTAAATTTAAAAATATTTATCAGGGTTATCAGGAAAGAATCATTCAATTGCAAAATTTAATACTTTCCATAATTACAAAGAGAAAATTATATTTAATATGCCATTGTAAAGGAAAGATGTTAAACTTTTAGTTTGTATCATTGTACGTTCATCAAAGGTTTACGGACCGTTCTTTTTTGCCGTAAAATCAGTGAGTGGTGTTACCTACCTTGATATGTTGGAAATTTGACATTTCCCGCAGTTGAAGGAGAATATGCAAAATTTCAATTTTCAAAGATATGGTGCACCGCTCATTGCCATTTGGACCTTCGTAAATTTTTAAACAGAGAAATACCACACAATTGGATTTGCCGCAGTGCAGTCGATGATTGGGTCTTACACAGTCACCCTCCTAGGTTATCTGACTTATTCCCTTGCGACTTTTTTTTTTTTGGGGGGGGGGGATATGCCAAAGATCTTGTGTTCATACCAACTTTGCCTACAAGTTTTTCCAAGCATAAACAACGCATTTGTGATGCTTTACAAACAGTTAATCGTGAAGCATTACAACGTGTCATATGGCGATGTTATTATACGGGTGAATAAAGGAAGTCATATCGAACACTCGTGAAAAAAATTAACATATTTTCTGTACAATGACATATCTATATATTTAAAACGCTAAGCGTTTTGTTTCGACAATCCGTGAGAACAAACTACTACATCAAATTACATCATTCTTTTTTTAAATGAAAGATATTTGGTCACAGATTTGTTATCGTACATTCGTTTTTTCGAAAATTTAATTAATTAGCCGTAATCTTAAATTAAAATCTTACTTTTGCTTATGACGTCATAAAGTCGGCAATCGGATTAACGCCCACTGTTGCGACGTACAGAGTTTATTTTCTGAACTCAATGATTGCGAGCATAAAAAATAAATATTAAATATTAAAAGCATGTGACTTTTAGGCCGAATTTTTTAATTTGTAAGTTAAAATATAGTTAAAATGGTTAAGTATTTCGGTAAAAATATTTATCCGTGTGTTTTAAAAGCAAATAAAAATTCATATTTACTGTGACGTCACGGAAATATTGTCCATTGGGTTCATTTTATCATTAAGCATTATAACTTTGTTGATGCCATTTTTTTCATTACAATTAAATGGAAAATATATTTTTATTTGTATGCATGGTGCTTAAGCATAAATGTACGTGTGAAAAGTTTGTACTGGTGAAAATGACGTTATGCTTAGCTTGAAATGCATTTTAACATTGATAAAACTGAAAAGAAAAATTTATATGATTGTGTCAACATGGCGTAATATTAACTGATATTTCAATTTTTAATTTTAAAGATTAGAACAGGAGCCTTTATTGGTTGCTTCATCTTGATTGCATACCTTGATTACATGTTACCAATTACTTTTTTTTAAATTATAGGATTAAGTTATAGGAATTATAGGATTAAAATTGCTAAGATTTCCTTTTTTAATAAAAAAATCACAAAAGTAAAGAATTTCAGGAAAAAAAAACTTGAAATAATGATTGTATTTTTAGCTAGGATAAACAATGTAAGGCTAATATTTTATAGGAATTATTTTGGTAGGTTTGTTATAAGTTCATTTAACAGTTCCTTATTAGCGGCAAAGTCTTATTTCTTTCACTGTGAATTTTTCTTTCGATGTCAAAAAATGGTAGTCTACTTTTGGACGCCAACCAAAACACAGTGGCAATATTTAGAAATGTACAACGGTTGTGACAACAAACGGCACTATCGATTTACCTTTCATCGCGCTTACATCACTTCTAATTACTAAAAATTTAATTTTTTTACTACATTTTACAATTTCAATTCTTACAAGCTCAATTAGAAAAAAAAATTAGCTTTCAATTGAAATTTATTTGAAATCTGCCGCTTATTTTAACGACTTTTTAAATAATTTTGAAGCATGAAATATTTTTCAATTCTATCTCAACAATGACCATCCGTTTGTTTTAATAATGTAAAATTGCCCCTTGGAAAGTTGCAACAATTGAAAATAGGTATCCCTAACCTTCATGAAAAGTGAGAAAAAAAAAATAATAAAAACCTGATAAATCATAAGATCAGATTATCCATAAGAAAGAGTATTTTGGCGCTAATATAAAATCTGTCAAAAGAAGAAAAAAAACTATTTTTAGTTTATGATTAACATAAAATTGATATGTTGAATTCGTTGATGTATATGTTGAATCAGAATATGCTAGGAACTGTTATTTATTATTTTTTAAAGATCCATTGGATATTTAACTATATAAGAGACCGACTGTGATGGAAAAGGAATAATCATCCTGATTATGTAAAGGGATAGAAGAAACCATACAAATAAATTACAATTGAAAACATTAAAATTCTCCCTCATCTGCATATTAATTTATTATTTTTAACAAAAATTCTTCATTTTTACATAAAAATTGATTAGCTTAAAACAATTGATGCGTTTTAGAAGATATGAATTTGAAACGAACAATGATTAAAGAGCACATTTGAAAACTTTTAATTTAAACATTTTAAAACTTTTTTTAACGTCGAATTTCAACGGTGCCTTTGGGCAGATGCAAAACATATGCGCATAGGAGCTCATTCGATTGCATTATCACAGGGGGGGGGGTGCTTATACTATGTTCTTTTATTTACTGAATATGAGATGAAAGTAGGAAATTTGTATGATACTTTATGATAGGACTATTTGTATGATACTTTATAGGTCCATGACCTTTTTTTTGTCGTGGGGAATATGGTGGTAATGTCAAACTGATTTGCATTACACATTTGTTTACGGAGTGTTCATTTGGAGTTTGCATCGGAAATAGCATTTCACTGGGGGGGGGGGGGAGGGATTTTTTTAAAATAAAATATTTTAAAGACTGTTTCATACGAAGCCCTACTTAAATAATAAAGAAGGTTATTTTACTGATATTGTTATAGTATTTTTTCCGTCACGTTTTGACGGGTTCCATCTAGTCAATTATAATTTTCTATTTGTAATTATGGATAATATTATATTTTGTAATTGGATGATTCTTTTTTGATAACCCTATATAATGAAAACAATTTAGAGTGCAATAAAATGTTGAAAAGAAGACTTTTTTAACATTTATATTCTTAATTTCATAATATAGAACTGAAATCGTTTTTATGCGGTTATTTAAATTAACTAAACATTACATGTTTTACTTTGTGTTTGTTCAATAATATTTATAAATAATTTATCTGAACGTATTAAAAGCTTTTAAATAATAAATTACTCAAGTGCGAGTTTTACTCGCGTATAAAGGGTTTCGTACAGTAAATTTATTAATTGCAAACTACAATATTACAAACTATTGTTGTTAAACGAATAATAAAACTTTGTAAAAACGAATACGGTTCTGTACGTTCAACAACATACGGTTCTGTATAGCTATATATACTCAGAGTGATATGAAATCTAAATAGTGACAAATATCGCTATTCTGTGTGACATTTTTAAAACCTTATCCATTTTTTTATGATTACTAAAACTGAATGAATAACTCCACATTGCACGGGGATGTTGGTGAATACATTGTCGATAATCGTGTTTTCGCTGGTAGTTTATTCTTCAATGCATGGACTTACACCAAGAGCTAAAAAATACTCCGACAGTTCATTTCTAGTTTTTTTTTTCTGCAGTTGACATTGAAATCACCTGCGATAATTTACTTTGTAGGGGGAACTGGGGCACATTGATGCATGGGGCACCTTGATACACCCCCTCTACTGCTCACAAGGTCATTACAGGAAGTTTCACAACAGCTCCAAAATATGGCGCTAGTGTACACAACTGCCTACAAAACGTCTTGGCGTGATTCAGTAGTCTGATGAAATGAGATGGGTGATTTAGTGATTTTGTAGGTAAAAAGTAAATTTGAGTTGTACAATTGCAGTGGTATTATACAGCTGTTCCAGTATTTTCAACAGGAAATAATACCCTCCCTGGTAAGAAAAGTACTCTTTATCAGTTCCTCATTCTTTTTTGTTAGGTAAATTATGAAGTGTTGGATTTGCGATTCATATTATTGAAAATGGCTACTTGGGGCACATTGATACAGCCTATGTTGGGGCACATTGATGCGTATCAATGTGCCCCATGATAGCTGCAAACAATCTATATTCATTTTAGTTCATTTTTTCATTACCTTTTATTATTATTTTTCTCGTATAATCCTTAATCCAATCATTTCCGACCAACAATTTCTAATAATAGTTTTTATTGAAGTGAAATAACTCTATTATTGTATACTAGAAAATTTAATAGTACTTTTGCAAACAGTGATTTTTAATTTTTTTATTCCATTGTTTCCACTATAATTAGCTCGTACAAAAAAAGCAAAAAAAAACAAAAGACCGAGAGAGCTGAAATTAACGAGGATGACGTATCTAAAGCTATGAAAGCTGCTTTAGAGGGAAATTTGTCAATCCGGAAATCTGCACTCATGTTAAACACCAAACCCGCTACTCTGCAGCATCGTCTGGAGAAAATGAAAGCAAGAAATGGTGAAGAATGAGTCAGGGTTCGCGGTTCTAAGTATTCCTCTCAACAGGTACTTACCGCCAAACAAGAAATACAATTAAATAAATACCTTGTTAAATACAATGAGTTGCATCACGGTCTAACGCAGAAGCAGGTGAGGCCCTTGGCATATGAATTTGCTAAAAAATTACGCTGTAAGTATCCTGAAAGTTGGAATGGTATTGAAATAGCAGGGGTAAGATTGGATGTACGATTTTCGAATAGGAATGCAAATTTAAGCGTGAGAAACCAGAAAAAACAAGCATTATGAGCTGTGTACGTTTCTGCAGGGAAGCTGTTGAGGACTTTTTCAGTAATTATCAAAGTGTCATGAAAAGATACAATTTCGTTCGAGACAGAATATTCAATTTTGATGAAACTGGGATTACCACTGTCCTTGACACTCCAAAAGTTCTAGCCTCAAAACATCAAAGGCAAATAGGGCAGGTGGTTTCAGCAGAAAGGGGGAACTTGTTACCTTTGGTGCCTTCATTTCTGCTACTGGAAATGAATATCCCCAGTTTTCATTTTTCCCAGGGTTCATTATAAGGACCACTTCATTGCAGAAGCTCCAGAGGGAAGTTTGGGTTTGGCATGAAACTGGCATCGGGGCTTTGGCATTGGGTTTGAGTGGGTGGATGTCTGCAGATTGTTCTTAATAGTTCTGAGGCACGTCAAGCAACATACAAATTCGTCAATAGAAAACCTACTGCTGCTATGAACATACTGAAACCTACTTTTGCTGAATATACTGTTGCTATGTGATAATCATGAGTCACACGTTTCTATTAAAGCCATTGACAACTGTCGTGCAAATGAAATAATTTATTTGTCATTCCCCTTCACACACCTTTCATAAACTGCAACCATTGGACGTAGCAGTGTTTGGTCCCTTTAAAGCAAAGCTGAAAGTTTCTTTCAACGATTGGGTCCTGAATAATCCGGGGAAACACCTATCAATTTATGACATTCCAAAGCTGGCTAAACTTACAAACTTAGAATCATTCACTCCGGAAAATATTGTGTTTGGTTTTGAGAGGACAGGCATAGTGCCCTTCAACAGATTGGTATTTCCTGACTCTGATTTTTCTTCCAGCACAGTTTTCATACCTCATTCTCACTCTGATACAGTTGTTGTCACATCCCCTCAAACAGATTTAGCAACTCCCTCAACTGTCTCTCAGTCACAAGATACCAATGTTCCACAAAGTGCTGATGCTACCCAGACTCCATGGCCAACTACTTGTTCAAAGAAATCTGTAACTCCTGAAGACGTACGACTTTACCCAACAGCTATTGGTAGTAGAGCTAACAAAAGAAAAGGGCAGCAGCCTGGTAAATCTGGAATTTAAACTGATTCTCCAGAGAAAAAAAGGCTTTTCGACATGAGAAAAGTTCAAGAGAAACAACCTACAGCACAGCAAAAGAATAGAAACAAATAACTGAAAAACGCAAAAATGCTGCTGGGGATAGAAGACACCAAACCTCTGAAGCGAAAGGCGAAGAAAAAGAAGGTGGAAGAATTATATTTATCAGATAAATCTGAAACACCCTTAGGACAGTGGTGTGACTCTACATCAGATGATTTCAATCTAAGTGACCTGCTAGGTGAAGAAGCAGATACTTTGGAAGATGATACAATGTAAGATGCAGATACTTCTGACCAAAATATTGTTGATTATGACTTTGTTATAGTGCGGTTTGCAAAAAAAAAGATCTGTTATTCACTTTGTAGGCCAAGTTAAACAAAAAACTGATGATGGTGACCATCTTGTCCGATTTATGAACAGAAAACCTAGTAACTTTTTCATTTTTCCTGAGAAAGAAGATAATTGTGGGGTTGAAGTTCCAGATATCACAAAGTTGCCCCAGTCAACAACCAGACAAGGAACAGCAAGAACATCAGTTCGTTATACATTTAATTTTGACTCTGATCGCTTTCACATTCCTTACAAATAAATTGTGGGTAATCTGAATTTCTTTGAATAAATATAAAATGGTTTGCTAACTTATTTTATATGGAAAATATGCAGTAGTTATTATTTTTTCACCACTTTTCCCAAACGTATCAAAGTGCCCCATGCAGTGTATCAATCTACCCCGGGGACGAGGCACATTGATACAAATGACTTTTTTTAAGTTTTCTTTAAATTACACACAGAAATACTACATAAAACAACGATTGTGACTGTTAATAACACACTACACTAGTTTTGCTGACATCACATGGAAAAATAACTTGAAAATTTTTGTTTTCTGGGTACCAAAAAAATTCTTAGAAAAAAACCGCATCAATGTGCCCCAGTTCCCCCTACATACATTGACACACCTAGTAATATCTAAGTGATAGGAATATGGTAGAACGCAAGACATACAAAAACACCAAAATCTTAATAGAAAAAATAGAGAGTTACACAACATTTATCAGAATTGTTTAAAGACAGTATACTCGTATACGTAAAACAATACCACAAATCACAATTGAATTATGTTGGAATGAAAACTATGAATATTTCTCACCCTAAAAAGAACACTTTGTACAAAATTTAAACTGAGTAGACTGTCAACCACGATTCGGAACAGGTCTCAGAATTGCGTACGTGTAGTCACCTTTCAATCATATTTGATGTAAGAGTAGACAATTTTAAAGTGATTAAAAAAAATAATATGAATAAATGAATCAGTTAAATGAATAAAAACCTACAATACGTTGAACAACACAAAATGTCTGACTCATTTTTAACATTTTCCACCCTAGTTGAAAAGTGTTTATGACTTCGGTTTGTCTGGCCATACGGTCGTGCTCTAACTCCCGTAAATACGCTCGGATTGCCCTGAAATTTTTATATGTTATTATCGTTATCTATAGCATGTTATCTATTTCAACTGAAGTGTGTAGCACTTAGAGTTTTTTTACAGGGACAGTCAAAAGTATTCCGTTACATTACAGTCAATGGGGAATAATCTTTACAAGTGCATTTTGATGACGCTAAGTCATTTAAAACATAATGAAATTGATATATAAATATGAAGCGCATTAAACATGCTTTTTGTAGATTATGCGGTGCAAAGCTTTTATTATTCATTTACAGGGTCAAACAAAAGAATTCTGTTACACAACGTCTTATGGGGGAAAATCATTTGCAGTGTAATTTATTGATATTTCGCTATTTCAAACATAATGAAAATTATATGCATTACTGACGTGCACTATAAATTGCTCTCTTGTGTGCATTGGGTTTATTTACAGGGACACACAAAATATATTGATTACAGTACATGTGCGATATTTACAGTGTATATGTGATAAGTGCGTTTTCAACTTTTGTTTGCGTTTTTAAGTTTAACTATTTTTTTCATAGTCCGTGTGTGTTTATAAACTCGGTTGATCATATACAGGGCTACACAAGAGAATTCGTAAATATTGCAGACTGTAGAATTGAATTGCTAATGGGTATTTTTTAATTGTGTTTATGCATTTTGCTGCTGAACTATATTTAGTAGACTAACAGAAGTTTGTGGAATATAAATGAATTCATATACAGGGCTACGCAGAGAAAGATACATTGTCGTTTACGTTTGGTAATTGCTGCAAGTGCGTTTTAAGTTGCCTTTTAGCTTAATAGGTGGTGTGTACAAAGTCTTCAGATAATATACAGGGCTGTACAAAATATTTCGAGGGAATTTTCATCGATTGCCGAAAATTGCTAAGTGTGAATATTCTAACTGAATTAAATTTTATCATACAATATATCCACATCTATTTATCATACAGAGGGCTGCACAATATAATTCGACTACTTTTTTGACACTGGAAGGAAATTTCGAAAACTGTATTTTTCAATGTGTTACATGTTTTCTGAACTGTTTATTTACATATCTTCTTTCACCTTATTTAACGGTAAAGTTTCGTTACTGTTTTCTGGCTGTGTAGGAAAGTGTTTCATAATCTATTCTTGGCGCACGATTTTTCGTTCTTGTTAAACATAAATGCATGATACTTGCAGGCTTGAGTATTGAAGTGATTTGTAATCGAAAATTTGTTCATTATAAAAGAATTACTAATTGACTTATAAGCGATTATTGTATCAAAACTACTGACTTTTAATGTTTGAAATATTCTATAAAATATGTTTCCATAGTATCCTTCAATAATTTAGTGCAATTGGAATGAAAAACGCTGACTATTTATTATAATAATTCGCGTTACCTAAAACAATGCCCTTGTACAAAGTTTAAAATTTGCATTGTGCCAAGCGCTCTTTGAAAGGATGTTACAAGGTTACAACGTCTCCTTGGTCCGTTCCGTGTTTTTCTAGATTGGTTTTTAATTAATACCTCGTCTAATAACTTACAATTTTTTTTTTAAATCATTATCAATAACCCTTGGTTGATTCCACGTTGATACCTACCTCAAGCCCCCGTCGGGTCCTCTGCTTAGCGCCCGGAAAGTATGTGTGTGTAACGAAGTGTGTAACGAAAAAAGTTTGTGTGTAACGAAAAAATGTGATTTTATCAAAAACTATGTGAACTAGGATAATCACTCTAAGTTTCCTTCAAGATTTAAATAAACTGCTTAAAATTGATTAAAATTGATTAAATTGATAAAATTGATTTTATACATAAGGGAATAACTGACACCATCTGTGACCAATATTGCTTCGTTATCTCAAGTTTCTAATCCATTTTTGGTAGCTTTGCAGATCCAGCGCTATCTATGGGCAGTTATCGGTATCAATTTTATTATTTGTTTAAACAAATATTTTGATCATGAGAATCATTTTCGTCCAAATTGCATTTTTATACGTCCATTGCATGATTTGTTATTGAATTCTAAAATGTATCAAGGACTTTTCTCCGCCCTGTATTTTCCTTTATTCACAAGTTATCTTTATATCTAGGATGATAAAATACGAGTAGACATATCAATCTTCCCCTTCAGAAATTTTTGTTGCCGGCATAGGAGTTATTGTCCCCTATCCTGCTTCCGCCATATTTTAATTCGACCGATAGTAGCCCAATCAGAATGCTCCAGTGCAAGACACGGACAAATGTGGTCGGCGCAGGAGGGCGAGGGAGAAAGGAAAGGCTTCAAGATATGTCATTTATGACAACTCATTCTGCTCTTTGATCTATGCTATAAATAGGAATTACAATACATATTTGAACACCATGAACACGTTTACAATACTATTGTATTTAAAAGAAAAGGAGCAAGGCATGTTATAGTTTTTGAGTAGTAATTTTTATGAATACTAGGGGGCTCTGCCCCCTACGAGCTACGGTCGCCTACCCCCGTTCTGACACCACAAACTGTAAAAACACTCTGATTTGATTAACCTTAAAATGATTGCGGAAGATTGAATTATAATTAAACGACCTGCTGTAATCGGCTGCTATAATCGGCCTTGTCTAATCGGCTGCTCACTGTAATATCTGATATAATCGGGTTTCCATTCATTTTCCTTTGACCAAGGGATTTTAAAGCCGAATCAACTGCTGTCGAGACAGCTAACAACTGTTGATAAAATAAGGTTAATTAAACATTTGAAAAACAACTTGTGCAAAATGGTTAAGTAAGCAATGTCATTGCATCGGGAAATTTTATAACGATGCTAATAGAAAATTGGGTATTACTCCATTATCCCGACACCTACTTTCTATAAAAGAAAAGAACTGTCGCCAAAATATAGGATTTAAAGCCAAAAGTGCATATCTGTGGCGTCGCATTCAATTGATACCAGATGCGTTACGCATGGTAGTTACGTCTTCGAGTGATCTTTAATCCAACGTTTATCTGTATTTTTAATTATATTTTACCAATTTATTAGTTATTTCGTTGATTTAAACGTAATTATTAAACGTAAAAATATAGCTTTTAATTGAAGGGAAATATTATTAATTACGCTGTTTTAAAATTTGCAATAATAGATAAAATATTTTGTCGAAATAAATCAATCTTACTCTACTTAATGCTTTGAAAACGCGGAATAATTTAATTATTTATCTTTTTAATATTCACGCGCAAGTATATTTTTTATTCCGTCATTTTCTACATTTATTGCTTTTAACACGTGATCATTTAATTATTATTTTAAAGTTTTATTTCTTTTTTTAATAGTCTCGTGTAAATACATTTCTTAATTGCAAGGGAATATTATTACGTGCGCTATTTTACAAATTGGCAACGGTTCAAATAATGGAATTTATGAAATATGAAATAAATCTTCGTCAAAATAATGAACATTTTGAATAAAAAATTTAAATATAACCTCAAAAAATGAGTCAAATTGAAAAAATAATTGCAGTCTGCACATCCCAACCTTGTCAACTATATCCTTACAAATTATGGTTAAATTCCTGTGCATAGTTTTCGTTTCTATAAAACTTTTATTTTGAAAATTATTTTGACCAACTTTAATATTAAATATCTCTTAAAATAATTCTTCGATTTAAAAACTGTCTACTTCAGCGTGTTTATCGAACATTTCTTTATAAAACCACCAATTTTTAAATTTTTATTTGCAATAGTTTTCTGGATATTAGTCCAGAAAGACTTCGAGGCACAAAATCTTAATTGACAGTGGCGGCCGCGGCGGTGGTTACTTTTTTTTAATATAGAGAGATATCAAAGATTACATACAAAGTGATAGCACTGTTGCTAATTTAGGTTATAATAAATCTTAATATAATCAAAATCATTGTTATTAAAAAATAATAATGAATTAAAATTAGTATTTCTTATGAATGCTTAAAAGTTTGATAGATCGTAAATTTATCTAAGTTGCCTATTAAAATTCTACTGTGTGTTTACAACTGTAAAATCCACATATCCACCATATCCACAAATTAAATTACTTTTATGTATAATTTTCTTTACAAATAAGGATTACGCGTATACTACATTTCTATAAAGTGATTTTAAGTTTAGACTGAAAAATATACAATGAAAAACATTTCCGCTGAAATTATTTACTTACTTTAGAAAATTTAATTCGGATAAAAGCATATTCTTTCGACTTAATGTTGCAGTTCTAGTATTTCGGTTTGAATGATTTAGAAAATGCACATCAAGCAGTCTTTTTACGAAATTATCTGATTTCCAAAATAAGGCTACGAATGCATTTAAAAAGTTTGCATTAATCTGCAAATAATGTCAAATTATATGATGTACAATGATAATTTAGCTTATCTAAATATTTTAAGGAAGTCATTAATTAAAATTATTAATAAATCCGATGTGTGATGTTGTGATAAAAATATGATTAAAGAAAAAAAAAATAAAGATCATTATCAAGCAAAATAAACTAAGAATGTCCAAACCCTGCATATTTTAAATATTTTACGCAATATAGTGATTAAATTTGGAAAATAATTTCTGTTAAAAAATAAAACAAACATTTAATAACTTGTTATATTATTTACTGCATCTTCTCTTAGATTTTATTGGATCAATATTTAATTTTAATATAAGCATATTTTTTCGACGACCTTTCTTAAAAGATAAAGTATTGAAAATTCTCGAATAATAATATATTGAAATATTCATTAACTTTTTATTCTTTTAACTTTGCTAACTATATTTTATCAAATATTATGCCACCAAAACTATATTACGCTCCTTATACAAAAATAAAGCCGTAATATATTTTCGGAATATATGACGTGCTTTAAATTTGATTTATTTGTATGAAACGTCCGGTCCCTTTTAGCTTTAAAAATCTGTCATATTTATTTTACTTTACAATTTTTAATTTAAAACAATATACAATTTTTTATTTCTTATAAAAAACAGTACTTAAGTAGGGTATAAAAATATTTTATGTGTCATAACAAACAATTTAAACTTGTTACTTCATGTCTTTCGATATTTGGCATTAGTCAGACTTTGAATCGTGCTTCATTTTTCATTTTTATGTAAGTTTATTTTATACAAAGTATTTATGGACCATAAATTTTGCGCATCGTAAATCTATTATATGTTTACCTGACAAAATTGAATAAAATAAAGTGGAAGCCGACAAAATATTTTATTTTTATTTTTATTTCTTTTCGATACTTTGTTGTAGGTGAATTTTGTGTAGTTTTCTCTTTTTATTTTTTTTGAATTTTGTTTTCTGTTTAAAAATAACGAAGTTTAGAATAAACTGAAAGTACCTCGACAAAATTCAAACAAATATTTTAATATATGCATTGGCTTTTTTAGTAAAAAATCAATATTTTTCTTGTTAATTAAAAAAATACTTCTTAAAAATAATTTTGAATTTTGATAAAATACATTTTTATGTAAACTTTCATTCATTGTTTTTAAAGAAAATTATTTAAAATGAAAATGTAATACCCCTCTTCACAAACAAATTATAAAGGAAAATAATTAAAATTCTTTTCTCTTGAAAATGTTTCGATTACGATGCTGTTAAACAATAATATATTAAAAAACCAATGAAATTCCGACATTGGAATATGTTTTATTTAGGCATGGGAACTGTATTTCCAGTACTTCCTTTGTTTTCTTTTAAACTGGAAATATAACTTTTCTAAACGAACCTCTAAACAGTATAAATTTCTTCGTATATAGTTACATAATAACACTTGTGAAAAATTTGTTAATATGCAAGAACATTGTAAAGCTGTGAATCATAATAATTATCTCTCAGACTATTCAACTTTCCTATAACACATTTTATTAAATATTAAATTGTTTTTATTATTTCTTCAAAAGATTTTTTACAACATTTATTAGTATTTCCCTGATAATTAATGGAATAAATGAAAAAATTGGTTCTCTTATACCCATTTTGTTCACATTTTATGAACTTTTGTTTGTGAAAAGAAATCATACATCCTTCTTGCTCTTGAGTTTTACTGATAGTTTTTTAAATAATTTAATAAGAAAACTAGAAAACAAAATAGAAAAAATGGAAACAAGAAATGTAGTATTTTTCCGAAATTAGAAAACACCAATAAAAACCATAAAATGTTTACAGTTGTTTGTGAAAATAAATCTTGTCTTCGCAAGTTACTAATGAACTACTCTTGCAAAAACTTAAGTTGAAAATAGCCTCACTCCTTCAATTATTATCAGTACTTCCCCTCATCAAGTAATCCTTTGAATGATCGGAATTCTTTCTTAAATAAGGAATACAAATTGTGTATGAAAAAATAATTGTGTTTGAATGATTGAAAAAAATATATATTGTTTAAGAAATAATGATTATTAATTATTTTTTTTTATTATTCGTAGGTAAGCATTCTCTTGTATAGTAAAATTCTGGAACAATATATTTATTACTATTTCATTTTACTGCGATACTTAATTGAATAAAAGGACATCATAAAAAGAAGAATTTTATTACACAGTGTCAGAGTCAGGCACGGCCGGAATATATCCGGCCCGAACCCCTATGTTGAATTTGAAATCATTCTGAAACCCAATTCGAGTCAGAGAAAAAAATTCATTGACTCGAAAATCGACAAGAACTAAACACACTAAACCGACATCAAATCCGAAATGAAAGAAATTCAATCCACATTTTTTATGCAATAAGATAAAAATAATCTGTAATTATATCTCTAATATCAACTCGTTTATGTAACAACAATGAATACATACGTGTAGATAAATATGTATGTATTTTCATCTGATAAAATATTCTGAGCCTTCATTTGAAAATTGGGTTAACCAGAACCGGACCCGTAAGAGATATTTAACCCCAAGCCCGCCTGAACCCAAAACAATTAGAGTCTCTCGATGAAAAAAAGTGCAACGCCAAGAACGCATCCAAATAGTCCGCCAACTAAATACCAATAATTTTTAACAGAAAATTTCATGGTAGGTTTCTACAACATTTCCTCAAAAATTTATCTACGAAGCTGGTTTCTGCAGAATTTGTAAGAAAAATCTACAAACAAAATTTTTCTAAGAAAATACCGGTAGTCAAAAAGCTGACCATTTGAGAGCCCTCATGATTCCATACAACGTCATTTCAGAAACTCGAAAGACATTTTCTTTGAATAAATCCGCTGCAATTTATTACTGAACAGTTTAGATCATGATAAATATAACTCGTAATATATACTACATTTAAGAGCATTTATCGAATTCATTTTAAATAGCTTCAAGTTAAAAAAAATCTTGCCTATTATCGGTTTTTTATTTTTTCAATATTAAATGAAATTTATTTAATGGAAAAATATAGAAAAACAAAACATTTGCATGCATGTAATTGATTTCAGATATGTATTAAACATAGTGTCAGACAAAAGAAAAAAATATGCCTAGAGTTTATTCCTGTTTTAAATATGCAAAGCGCATCGCTGTTAAAGCAATTTTCAATTCAACTTTGTATACTTTTTCTTGCTTATCTATGCAATACAGCAGTTAATATGTGAACAAAATACTGTTCATGACTACAAATTATCAAAGTAACATTTTACAGCAAGCATACTATGATCAGCACTTTGAAAAGTTCCCTTGCAAGTTTTTCTTTATTAGTAAATGCATATCTTCCATTCCATGTGCATGTTAACAGTCTATAATCGACAACATCCGTTCTTCTCAAGCTAATGTTAAACCAACGAAAACGCTCTCTTTTCGTTTGATATCTGAGATTAGAGTTGCAAAGACTAGAATAAACCCGGTTTAAACCTGGGAATAAACCGGGTTTTTTGGGAATAAATCCGGTTTTTTAGGTATAAACCTGGGAATAAACCGGGTTTATTGGAAATAAACCGTTTCTTTGCAACTCTATTTGAGATTGAAGGCCCGGTTCAGAAAATAATTCGGAATTTTATTTGTATGGACATTTTCAATAATCATCAGACAATCCGAAACAGACTACCTGGTTTTGGCATACTCTATATAATTTAACCTGATGTACAAAATGTAGATAAAAATTATCTTTATTCTAAAACTCAAATAGATTTTTACATTTAGTATATTTTATTATATTGCCCACCAACTATATCGAAATGCATTATCTTTTTTTTTACTTTCGTATGAGTCGCATGCCAACGGTGAATCGCAGAAGATGCTTTATTTATTTATTTATATATTTGAGAATTTTTTATTTCGTTTGGAAATTTTTATATGGAATGTTATTTGGCAACGCCCAACCCATTGCCACCATAAATATGGCATCAGCGTTCTCACATATATGTCTTTACTTTATAATATAGATTGAAACGGAATTGCCAACGAGAAGTTTGTACAGAACGCTTGGCTTAATACTAGGTTGTGAATGTCGTATGCTGACGAAAAAAAGACCTGAGGCACCTTGTTTCCCTATAGCTTAGTGAACTCCATTTAAAGTCGTATGCCCATATGTGATAGTTTCAGGGTTTCAAGCGTATAGGAGAAATTTTATTGTGTATGCTACTATTTAGAAACAAATATATTCATATTTATATTGCATATGTTAAAGAAATTCTGCAGAAGATTATAGATTTGCGAGACTGGTAGAAACAATAAAATGTCTCTTATATGCTTCTAGTCTTGTTGTTACAATATATTTCAGAAGATTTCTACATAAATTTCCATAGACTTCCAATGTTACGTGCATTTATACTGATTGTTATGAATAGTGGGACTTTTACACAGATGTGTGTAATATCACTTCTTCTATGTATTGGTAAGACTAATTACAACGAGGTGTTTTTTGGTGTGTTTATATGTTGCACGTACTTTACTCGTTTTAACATTGTATTATTATGTATATTTAATAAATTAAATTATTAAATTATTTTGTAGTTCTTGATACAATGTTTTCTTTTTGCTGAAGATATAATTTGTCTTGAAATGAAATGATATTTCTTTTAATTTATGATCTAATTAATTTGCACTATACTATTTTATTCTCGTTTCCACACACACAAAAAAAATAAATTTGGTTACCTTTTCTGTTTTCTTTAGTCAGCTTTAAATGTTTACATTTTTTGAATTTTTTTATAAATACAGTTATACCTCGGGTTTCGTTGACTTCGGTTATCTACTTTATTATGATCTACTTTAACGTTATCTATAATATTTAAGGTAGGTGCTCCTGATATGGGTATCACCATATTATACGTTAGCTAAACCTAAAAAAATAACTAAATAGCAGGAGCATACCGTAAAAAAGCTTCCTAGTGTGTCATGTGATCACTTGCCATTTAGCTAGATTCTGGAATTTCAAGCCAATTTTCTATTTTATGTTTTTGGTGTAATATTTTCTTGTTTTTATCTGGTATGTCTCCCTTTTACTTACACATCAAACGTAGTATAGGGTAAGCCTTATAATCGTTTTGAAAATAGAAAAAAAAATTGTTGACGGATTTACCCGTTTCAGAGACTGAAGATTCCGAAAAACATATTGTTAGAAAAAAAAAATTGCCGTCCATCTGTGGGTCTGTAAACGCTCTATCTCCCGAACAAAATGAGATAGAGACTTGAAATTTGGTATGTACTTAGTGTATAATAATGGGAAGAAGCTTACTAAATTTCAGTAACCTCGATTATCCGAAACTATTTATTTCGGACTCTCGAAGTATTCGTTCTGATAAAAGGTATATAAAAAATTTCGAAATTGATTATTTTAAGGAGTGAATATAAAAGACAATACAAATACATAAATTTTCATAAAGAATGAAGTCGATCGGATAATGAGTTGCCAAGATATTTTTAATCCTATTTCCCACACTCTTCGATTTTTCATGACTCTGTATTTCATTCAAATTTTAATTCAAAAATATATTTTAATTAAAAATGAGACGCTTAATCCGACGCAGTAAACCGTTAGTTAATAGTATTATCAATTTTTGAGTTATAAGGATGTTTCTTTTACGCAATTCAGTAAAAGAGCATTTAAAGCGAGGCTAACGAAAAAGACAGGCTACCGCGGTGCATTCCACTTATCTTTTTTTACAGACCGCTAGAGTGACATGATGCTCTTTTCGTACACCTGCATTGATGCATTCGAGAATCACGTGACTCCCGCGGTCTGTAAAAAAAATACGCGTAAAGCACCGCGGTAGCCTTTCTTTTTCGTTAGCCTCGATTTAAAGTTTATGACGTCATCAAGCCAGGATTTTATTCGAATTGCAATGCATTTTATAAATAGTTTAGACATGTTTTATTTTCATATTTTATGTTATGCATATCCATGATGGGTAAGTATTACGGTGGCCCCCAACGACTAGTTTTATACACGTTTTTGAAATATTTTTTTTGTAGATATCATCATACTCTGTTCAGTTTTTAATGTTCTATTAATTGGTGCTGTCGTTGATGGTGTATATTTTACGAGTTGTTCAAAATTCGTGAAATCTGACCCTCTCCTGATATGGCCAACGAGGTGACCACATCAAGTACACCATGCAAGCCTAGGATAAAGACTTTTCATTTGTTCCAATTGCGATAAGTAATTTGCTTTAACAATTTTTTTTTTACTGTAAAAAGTTTTTACATTTTATTCTAAACAAAAATTCAAACTGTAAAGTCAATTTTTAAAACAACTTCAATTCTGATGAAAAATTCTGTTTCTGCAAGTTCCCTGGGGTTACGTGTAAAAGGTGCCGCGTAACAGTGTCAGGGGTGCCATTGTTTTCAGTAGATTAATTTTAACACGATTATTCAAATTGATAAAGAAATCATATGAGTCGTAAATTCCCAACTGGACGAAATATGTCCAGGTCAGGATTCGAACCTGGGATCTCTTGGCTGTAGCTGTCATGTCCTGCGTATCCAGCGTTTACTGGAGTTCCAAATTACCTGCGATTTATTCTGTTGAGCTGATTCAGATATCAGACCAGATGCTATGATCAATAAGGTTAACTGGATGAATTAGGTCCTCTCGATTCGACCGGGAAGGCTCAGGCAGCAGAGCATGGCAATTTCAGCCAAGAGATCCCAGGTTCGAATCCTTGCCTGGACATTTTTCGTCCAGTTGGTAATTTACAACTCATATAATTGTTTTGTTTCGCGGTGGGAAATGCAGTATATTTTTAGTCCATTAACCTAAGAATGTTAAATAACGGTTTTGAGTTTTTCAAAATGACAGCAAGGAAAATTCTTAAACTGTTTCAAATCCACTTTAGAATAACAAAAAGAATTATTGAGTATCATGTTTTTTTTTTTTTTTTTTTTACCTCAAAATTATTTAATATAGCAGAGCAGCAATTTGAAATTGAAGAAAATCACGATTTGTGAAACATGGAATAAAGGTGGCGATATCATGTGCACATGTTTCTGACATGGCCACTTGGGAGACTTTTGGAATTCTTTTTTTTTTTTTTTTTTTTTTTGGACTAGTAAAATTATTTTCACGGGTAATGCATTTTGTTTTAGTCCATTAACCTAAGTATGTTAAATAACGGTTTTGATTTTTTTCAAAATGACAGCAAGGAAAATTCTTAAACTTTAGCATGGCCATATCAGGGACACCCACCTGATGAACAACAAGTTAAGCTTACTTTTATTATATTTAATCATATAAAAATATTTTCTAAATTATAACTATGTACTAAGCTAAATATGAAAACTATTAAATTTCATGAAATGAATAATGTTCATTGATCATACAATTTTTTATCAATTACTTATCAAACTAAGTTACATGATATCATTTGTTTAAATTTTCATATAATTTTAGTTTCTTTACAAGTAATATTTTTTCATGTCGTTTTAATGTGCACATTGCATACAAAAATCTTTTTTTAAAGGTAAAATTTCGGAACCAATATATTTTTTTTAAAGTGATATTTAATACTAAAAAGTTTTTATCTCATATAATGATAATTGTAATAGCTACATACATAATGGCTTAGGCTATACTTCATATTATTTATAGTTAGACGTTAAATTAATTTTACAGTTATATAAATATACTAAACAATTGTGCAAAGAAAACACGATTAATGCCCATATATAATATACATTTTGTGTAAAACAGCAACAGAAATTATCTATTTTTGGCATAGTTATTTTTATTTGTAGGAAAGTTTGTTATCGTACTCATTTATATTAATCTGCTTTTGTAAATAAAGATAAGATATGAAATGTAGCAGTAATGTGCTGTTTTAAAATAGATATCATAATATGCCCTTTAAAATCAGATTTTGTTTTAAATTGTGTAATAAATGTTACTCTAATAAAGGTAAAATACTGCCTAACAAACCATTACTTCAAGCAATCGAGAGCAAAAATGTGTTTAAAAAAAATTAAACAAAATATCGTTAATGTTTTTCACCGAAATTACTTTTCCTTAATAAAAAAAATGACTATTTTGCTTATTTATTTTTGACACTTTTAGTAGTTAGAGGTAAACTATAATATTGAAAAATAATTTCGTTTTTTTTAAATAGAACTTAAAACTCAATTTCAATTAGCAAAACTTATTTTGTCGTCTGTTATAAGAATTATACTTAAAAAACCCGAATAAAACGCATTGTAAATTGTTGCTAACAGGTCATAACGTAAAGTACTGTAGATAAAAAATATACTTTATAGAAACAAATTGAGTTAGATAATAATAAATGTAACCGTTAGGAATTGAAAAAAAATATTTTTTCAGCAATATTTACATTGCACTCAGTCACCTATAAAACTGTTATTTGCAATTATTTTTACTAATTAAGAAACCTTTACTAAATATTTATTTTTTTACTTTAGATAATTCGATTACAACTTATGACATTGTTGTAAGGATTTTGTGAAGAAATATTTTTGCATTAAGAGTGAATATTTCAACCTCATGATTAAAGAATCAGAAAAAAACAAAGAATTTTAAGAACATTTCAAAAAAATTTAATTAAAAAAAAAGAATAAGAAAAAGCAAGCCTAGATAAGATTACAAAATAACATTAAGTTACATGATAACACGTTTAACTTAAAATTAGTCCATTTTCGTTTCCACAGTTTCCACGTTTTCTTGTTTACTGACCGAAGTTGTCGTCGTCCACAATCAATCCACCTATTGTTGTAAATGGTGCAGCTTTCATGCAACTACCTGCCAAAATAATACATTGAATCCAGTCACTGATCGAAGCTGTATCCTGATACACTTCTCGACATTCAGTGAACTCATCCTCATTGCCCTTCGTTTTCTTTCCTTCAGTTTTTTATCGCACTTTTTCTGGAAGCATCTTATTTTCAGCTGTTTGATTTCTTTTTGTAGCTGCTTCCTTTTAAAGTATTTTTTTCATGTAAATGTTGTGGACCGGTAACATCCATTGCACTCTGCTTCCTTTTTGATTTAGATGGCAATAAACTACTTTGAATAGTAGGGGAAATCTTATCCAAAACTTTGGTAGGTGTATTTCTGAGATTAACATTAGACTCCTGAGGAGTAAATGTTTTACAAATGCATGTAGCTACTGCAATGTGATGAGAGGATACGCCTAGAATATGAGGAGTTTGTTTTTCAGTGTATGTAGCGAGTACTGATGTTGAAAAGGATTGCTGTGGATTCTGGTGGTAACTCAACGGTTTCAGGGACAGTTTAATTCATGCCTTGATCTCAGCCTAGCAAATATGCGTGTTCTATAATCACTTCAATATTTAAAGGGTAAATTCCAGGTTTCGACAATTATGTGTTTTTCGAAAACTATTTCAAAATTGATTATTTCATATGTTTTACATGTGATTTGCAATTTATGCAAATTTATCAATAAGCTGCGTAATCTCTTCTAGCATGGAAACTAATGGGAACAATGCGCCATATCTCTTATGTAGCAGATGCGAAAATTCTCCAATTTCGGTAGGAGAGATTGCGTGGTCTTTTGTTTATACATGGCCGCTTCTAAAACTAACCAATGGTGTTCGCACCGTTAGTCTATGTTAGTAGCATATGAGAAATCGTTTCAGTATAAAATACTTTGTCCTACTGGCATTCTATAGAAATTCTGACGAATAGTTATGAAAATTCAAGCACTTACCTTGGGAAAAAATAGGATGATTTATCCTAGACGCTTGAAACAAACAACGTGTACATTCAAGTAGGCACTTCAGTACTGCTGTTGTACAACTACCTTGAGTTGCTGCGCACGCACTCTACCCTATACCTTTTAACCACTTTGAGCGCAATCTCTCGGATCGCGCTATCTCTTCTGGCTTTACATTTTAAGATTAGTTACATGTTCCAAGATTAGATTTTTATTTAAATGGTTACGTAAAACATATCGCTGCTTCTCGGGCCATTACAGTTTTATTTGGTGAGGTATACGATGAACTCAAATTACCTAACAAAACTTTTTCGTAAAAATTGTTTTATTCATTTTCACACTTTAAAAAAATGATTGTAGACTATTTCATTGATGTTGCATATATTTTATTTTTACAATTATCATTTGAATTTCATTGTTTAAAATAAAACCAAATGCTACATTAACTCATTAAAGTTTTTTTTCATTAAATTTATTTGTGTGTTTCTTTAATTTTGCTTAGTATAAATAGCTATTTATTTTACAAAGCTCAATATTTTTCTATTTTTTAACTGCTAAAAGGTGTAAAATAAAAACTTTATAAACAGTAAAATAAGTTTTATTTGACTGTTGACATGTTTCGACTCTGTTGGAGTCATTATCAAAATAAATAAGAATATTCTACAAATGCACCGTATATGAAGTTATTATTTGAAACGCCATTATTTAAATTTTCCCGTACTTTTTCAAACTACGCACTTTTTTTTTTCTTACTCGGATGTTTACCTCCATATTTGTAACCATGGAGTAACTAAAGCCACAATTATGGTAAGTTAAATTATGCTGCATTGTTACATATTACATAGTTATTTGTTTTGATAATAGCTCCGATTGAGCTGAACCATATCAAAAGTCTAATAAAACTTATTTTACTGTACATAAAATTTTTATTTGGCGCCTTTACGAATTTAGAAGAAGATTAATACTTATTAAAAGTTGTTATAATTTGTTATATTTGAATATTTCTCATTTAATATTTTACATTATATTTGTATTTTTATGGAGCTAATGTTAAGTAAACATTAATATTATTTTTTTATCAAAATGATCTTATCATAAATATCAAAATTTACTGAATGATATGCACTTTTCTTATGCATATATTCCAAAAGAAAATATTTCTTCGCCTAACAGTTTCTAATGCATGTAACACTATTTTAAACTTTAAACAGCTGAAAACATAAGTTGACTTTATCTATTCTCTAAAACACATTAAATATATGTTTTGCATGTATTAAAATAATAACTGTTGCAGGAATATTTAAGTAAATCTCAAAGAGAAAAATGAAATAAAATTAAAACATACATTCAAAGTCTGCTAATATTTATAACGTAAACTTTTGATGTAGTAAATTTTTACTATGTCTGGATGTAGAAGTTTATTTTCTAATATACAGAAGAATATATTTTTAAATAAATTTGGCAACATAAAAATAAACTCACATATGCAGCCAGAGGAAAAAAAAAACTTTAAATGAACTTTTTAAAGGTAGCATTTACTTTCAAAAAGTATATAACATTTTGTTTCTATGTTGTCTTGCTGTGTCCAGTTACTACAGAAGAGCAATAGGGAAATGGTAAAGGGGTTGAAATGTTCAAAATCCATTATTTGAGTGTGTTTCGTAATGTAAAAGAAAACTGTTTAGTGTGATTTATGGACTTCTGGTTCGTTAAAAATAGTCCGATTCTAAAATTTGTTGGAAAAAAAAAAATTAGATTGATACTTATACATTGTATGGAAGATAATTTAAACAAGAACGAAAAATCATGCATCCGACATACATTATGAAACATTTTCCAACGCTAACCGAATATTATTGAGAAATAAAATTTTTTTATAAGATTGAATAAGATATATAAATAAGCAATTTAAAAAATGAATAACTCTGTGAAAATCCATTTTCAGCCATTCTTGCCAATATTCTTACCCACATATAAGTCTTTCGTCAAGCCCTGTATAGGATCTGCAGAATTTGTAAACAGCAGGCAATACACTAAAAATTATATAAAATTACTTACCACAGCCGAAAGATCACTTACTGCAATTACCGATCATTAGGGAAACCTCTCCGGGATAGAGAATATATGTGAAAATCTTTTTTTTTTTTTTTTTGAAAATTGTAATATTTTTTACATTTAATATATTTTTTAAGATTGTCCCCAAAAGCACCAAACAAAGAGCATTTCTATGTATTTGAAATATGTCAATTATATATTAAAATAAAATTTTGAAATTTATTAAAATCGGTAATTTCGTATTGGTCTCCAGCCGTAAGTTAATAGCTGAAGAAATCGCTAAAAATTTCGTTATCTACAGCAGTTTGTTTTATTATTATTCTGATAATTTCAGCGGTTTTAAGCACTTATATCAATTATATGTCTCTTATTTTTTTTTTTTTTTATTCCTTAATGAAGTTTTCGTTATTGAATATTAGCTGGAAACAAATGCTGAGTTTTTAATAGTGTTTAAGGCTGCTCGTCAGTAAACTTCCCGATTCCCTCCGCTAATGTTAATCCAATGGGCGTAGGATGCATTCGTATTTTTAAAATATATCCTCGGGAAATTAATATTTTTAACTTCTGTTTCCTGTGTACTGTTCTTAAAGAATCTCTCTTTTTTTTTCTTAGTTTTCAAAATATTTCTAAACTATGTGCTTAATTTATATTTTTATGGGTTAAAATCTTAGCAAAACTGAATACGATTTTAACATTTCATATAAAATTAAATATATATTTTAGAAAAAAATTTACAACTAAGGAAAAAAAGAGACATTCTTTAAGAACAATACAGAGAAAACAGAAGTTAAAAATATTAATTTTCCGCGGATATATTTTAAAAATACGAATGCATCCTACGCCCATAGGAATAACATTAGCGAGGGGAATCGGGAAGTTTACTGAGTGGCAGCCTTAAAGTGCAAGTAAGTGGATTATCATTTTATAATCGTCTGCAAGCGATAGAATTATTGTTTTTAAATCATGGTTGAAATTTAAATAAATGAATAACTTTAGATACAGTCTTCAAACAAATTGCATTTGAAAGTAGATTTAATCCTATATAACGATGTAAAAATTGGAAATGTGTGTTGTTTAGAAATTTAAAAAAATGCTGTAACGAAAATCGCAAATCCGAAATTTCATCGTTAAGTGTTGGCAATTTATTTGTTTGTTTCTTTAATTTTGTTTAGTATAAATAGCTATTTATTTTACAAAGCTGAATATTTCTCTACTTTTTAGGGTTTCGGACATCTCACGAAACCCTATTACTCCCGCTCCGTCGTCTGTCTGTCACAGAGCCGTTCTCAGAACGTATATCACTTACAGAGTTAAAACTTCGTATATATAGCTAAATAACAGTTATGAAGAGCTCAAAATATTAAAATTTGAAAAATTCGTATTATTTTAATAAATAGAGATAAAAAAACCAAAATTCTAACAGCCTTTTCCTATTAAATTTAAACATTTTTCTTTATAGCAGATGTCAAAAATTTAAAATCACGATGAAATTCTTTCTACAATAATTAATTTTCTTTTAGACGATTTCCACGTGAAAAATGAAAATGAAATAAAAAGTTTCACCAATTGAAAAAAAAGATTAATATGAAATAAAAATGATTGACGTCATAGTGGTAATAAAATGGAAATTTCAACGATTTCTCAATAATACAAGGAGTATGAGTATTTGTATGTACACAAAGCAGATTAATATCACGTCATTAGAGAATTAAAAAGAAAATCTGACGTCATATTAGAAGTTTAACGAATTTTTCAGATGTTTGAGAAACATATTGAATCATGATAAAAATCCGATTATGGAAATATTCGCATATTTTAACATTTTGAAGGTGTACAACATGTTTAATTTTGAAATTATTTTTTATATTGCATCTAGTCCGCGTGACAGATATTATTATGACAGAATATAATAGCCGCCATCCGGCTGGTTTGGATACTCGAAAAAACGAAAAAATAGACCGGTAATTTTTTACTTTATAAAAAACAAAAAACATGTTTTTTTTTTTTTTTTTTTTTTTGCTAAATGAAATATTTATTTGGATTTATTAAAGAAAGGATAACGTGTTTTGAAAGGAATATTAAACGAAAACCTTTGAGCGATCTTCGATCACCCTTACCGACTTGTTTTAATTGCTAAAAGGTGTAAAATAAAAACTTTATAAACAGTAAAATAAGTTTTATTTGACTGTTGGCATGTTTCGACTCTGTTGGAGTCATTAGCATATCAAATATGAATATTCTACAATTGCACGGTTTATGTTGTTCTTCTTTGGAACGCCATTATTTAAGTTTTCGCGCACTTTTTCAAACTACTTACTTAATATTTTTTTTTTTTACGTGGATGTTTACTTCCATATTTGTAACCATGGAGTAACTAGATCCACAATTATGGTAAGTTAAATTATGCTGCATAGTTACATATTACATAGTTATTTGTTTTGACAATACCTCCGATTGAGCCGAAACATATCAAAAGTTTAATAAAACTTATTTTACATATTTAACATAAAGTTTGTAATTTGGCGCCTTTTCGAAATTAGAAGAAGTTTAATATTTATTAAAAGTTGTTATAATTTGTTATATATGAACATTTCTAATTTAATATTTTACCTTATATTTGTGTTTTTTATGGAGCTAATGTTTAGTAAACATTAATATTATTTTTTTATCAAAATCATCATATCATTAATATCAAAATTTACTGAATGATATGCACTTTTCTTATGCATATATTCCAAAAGAAAATATTTCTTCGGCTAACAGTTTCTAATGCATGTAACACTACTTTAAACTTTAAACAGCTGAAAGCATAAGTTGACTTTATCTATTCTCTTAAATACATTATTATTATTATTATTATTATTATTTGCATGTATTAAAATAATAACAGTAATATTTAAGTAACTCTCAAAGCGAAAAATGAAATAAAATTAAAACATACATTCAAAGTTTGCTAATATTTAGAACGTAAACATTTGATGTAGTAAATTTTTACTAAGGTAAAGCCAGGAGAGATGGCGCGGTCGGAGAGATTGCGCACATAAAGGTATGGGGGGAAGGAGTAGAGTGAGCACGCAGCGACTCCAGATAGTTGTATAACAGCAGTAGTGGAGTGTCTATTTGAAAGTGCACGTTGATTGTTTTGAGCGTCTAAGATAAAGCATTGCTATTTCGTTTTGTTTTCCCAAAATAAGTTTTTGAATTTCCAGAGCTATTCATCAGAATTTCTATACAATGTCAGTAGTATAAAATATTTTCAACTTAAACTTTCTCATAATCTACTAATCTCTCCTACCGAAATTGGAGAGTTTGCGCATCTGATACTTAGGAGAGATGGCGCATTGTTTCCATTAGTTTCCATGATAGGAGAGATTACGCAGCCTTTTGGTAAATTTGCATAAAAAAATGAACTAATTTTAAGTTAAACGTGTTATCAAGTAACTTAATCTTATTTTGTAATCTTATCTTGACTTGCTTTTTCTGAATCTTTATTTTTTTTCCTATAATTAAAATTTTTTAATCGTTTTTAAAATTATTTCCTTTTTCTGATTCTTTAATCATTAGGTTGAAATATTCACTCCTAATACAATAATATTTGTTCACAAAAATCTTACAACAATGTCATTTAAGTGTAATTATTATTGTTAACAATTTTATTGTAGTTATTATTAATAAAACTCTCTCCTACCCATGTGCGCAATCCCACCAACCCTGAAAGTACAGATTGCGCAAAATAACTTTCTTGGTTTTATTACAACTGTTCTATTAAATTACAACATAACAACAAAATAGCAATGGAAATGCATAAAAAACAAATGAAGTAAAAATTATTAATGGATAGTTTAGCAAAAAATTAATATTTATATTTTTTATTGTTATTCTTTTGAATTGTGCGCAGACTCTCCTAGCTTTACCTTATATATTCAGTGACTTATATCATAGACAGTGATTTAACCGAATTTTCTTGTGCGTCTCTGTACATGAATGGTAAATCATACGCACTCTATAATCTATAGAAAATAAGATATATTTAACCTTAGTGCTCCTTTTAAACTACATTATGCTTCAAGTATCAAATCATTTTCAAAATGCACCTCAAAAGATTTTATCCCGTAGATGATAATATAAAGGAATTATGTTATACGTCCCAGTAATTGAACTATAAATGCTACTAATTGTATAGTACGGTGAATGCGTCCTGTAGTAAACCGCATTAATTCATATTTATTTCATTATGTTTGAAATATCGTAACACCCATAAAATGCGCCACAAGGGATTTTTTTCTACAGTCTAAAAACGACAAAAAGACTGAGCAACAACAGTTTTCAAAACTGAGCAACAAATACTCAAATCTGAGTATCTCCCATAGTCAAACTGGCTCCTAATCAAAATCACTCAAGTTTGAAACCTGTATATACCAATTTCTGAAAATATGCACACACTGAAGAATAAACAACATGTGCTCATATTTGAGTATGTCCATGTTTCAAAAATGAGTATGACTGAGAATGACTAAGAATGACTGAATGAGTATGATAATGACTTTTATGTGCTCATTTTTTAATATGTCCATGTTTCAAAAATGAGTTTGAACTGATCCTAATAATTTTTGAGCACGTCTGTGTTTCAAAAATAAGTCTGGACTGACCTTTATGTGCTCAGTTTTGAGTATGTCTATGTTTCAATCTTCTGAGTATTTTTGGTATTTCAGAATTAAGACGATTGGTTAGTCCTATTTGAAACAAAAAGTTTCATAACAAAAAGAAAACATCGATTTGTTCAGATTTGAAAGTGTATTTTTTCTCAGTGTGTAGACCATAATGTAATGGAATTTTTTAGGGTGTCCCTGTAAATGAACATTTTAATGCTACACACTTCATTTTAAATACCGAAAATTCTATAGTAAAATTCAATAACGTATAAAAATATCATGACATTATGGGTGTATTTACAATAGTTAGAGACGGACAGACTGAGAATCCGAATTCATAAACATTTCTCAACTTTGTTAGAAAGTTTTAAAAGTACCATTACTAGATTTCAATTGTTTTATAAAAAATATAGTTTTTAGTTACAAATGTGTTTACAATTCAAGAAGAAATATCTGAAAAACGCGATTTTATCAATCAAAAACTGGAATAACAAGAGATTTTTAGACTAATATGTAAGGAAAATAAGTTGAAACTGGTGTGAAACAATAAGAACTAAAATATCTTCTTAAAACACCATCAAAAACTTTAAAATGCACTAGGCCTTTCGAAAGATCTGAGTCTTTCTTCGTCAGGAGCAAAAAAACGTGCTTCTACTGTGAAAGCAGCAGCAAGACTGAAATGAGAGATAAGGGAGAGGTAACAAGCTGAAGCAACAGCCAATAAGAAAGTAGAAAACAACAGCCAATAGGAAAACAGAAGACAACAGCCAATCACAGAAGAGTAAAATTAAAACAATAGAATACAAAATAGAAGGGGGGGGGAATAATAAATAAATAAATAAAATAAAATGAATAAAAAAAGAAATAAAGAATATATATATATATAAAATAAAAAAAATAAATAAATAAAAATAAACACACAAATATATTAAAAATGGAAACAGATGATATATATATATATATATATATATTAGGGTGTCCCAAGATACAATGGCAAATTTTTTTTTTGCAAAATCGAATACGCATACCCTGTATTTTTTTTCTATTTGACCTCAGTAACATAAATAAAAAGTATTATTGCAATAAAATAATAGTAACCCGTGCCGACTTTAGGTCAAACTTGAACATGAAATCTTATACGGGGAATACTATGGACAGATTTCAAAATATACTTTTCCTTGGTACTTAAGACACCATTTTTTTAAAATCAGATATTTATTAACATATTACAGTAAAAGAAGCATTAATGAACATATTTCCGCTTCAATGTTTGCTTTTTACAGTCAGGATAAAGCTTAGTATGTTTTTGTACGCAACGTAACAAAAATTGTTTTTGATCCTCCTCAACCGTTATTAAAACATGAAAGTCCTGCATCAATTTTACCGCTCTTTCAGCTGTATCATTCACTGCTCTAAGCATTGATATAGTCTTTTTCGCGTCTAGAAAAGAATCATTAATCTGCCATGAAGAGGGACTCTTTTTGAGAAAATTATCATCGATTTTGAGTCTAGAAAACAAAGAAAGGCTTTTGACTGATATGAAATCCTCCATTTTTTTTCTGTAAAAAAGAATATAATAATAAATAACAATTGCATGATATAAATGAATAAATAAATATACAACTACAAAATAAATGTATCAAACTCACCATACAATGAACCACAAAGTAATTCCTTCGATGGAATGTATCTTTTCTCATGGGTCAAAATATCTTCTCTGTTTAAATTTGCCACCATTTTTAATTTTGTTCCTTCGTCAACATCATCATCAAAAAGTGCTAATATTGCTATTTCATCAGTCAAATACCATAAATGCTTGAGAAATTTCTGTAAAGCAACTTTCGAGATACTTTCATTCACATTTTCGTAAGCTTTCAAAGATTTCAAAAATCACAATCTTTGTAGGGCGCTTTAATTGCTAAAATGCATTGAATCCATGGTTTAACGTAGACAATCACGATAAATAAGCAGACATCTAACAGTGCCTTTTTATCCTTGATGTTTAATTTCAGTTGAGAAATAAATAATGATAGTTTTAAGGAATAAATCGCTCGGGCCATCCATCTAGCTTGGTGCATGGCACCTGGAGGTATGATTTAAATTTTTTTTCTGCATTTCCACCTAAAAAAATGATAGAAAGTTCGATCAATTCTCGATAGTCCTCTCGTATCATAATATTTTTAAGTTTAGTGCGGTAAATGGCAATCAAATTTTCAATTTCGGATACGGTTCGGAACGATTCCACTCTTTCTCTATAGCACTGTATTTTGGTGGGATCGATGTTTTTCCAGTTCTCTTTAAGCTTTTTAAAAAGAGGAATATCGGGACTTGTCACTTGTTTAATTTTCGCTTCGAATACGGTCTTTAATACCAGTTCGTATACATGATGGCGGCAAGCAAAAAAAAGCATTTCCCTTTCAAATTTGTGCTCTAGGAGCGCACAAGCACCAATAAAATGACCTGTATTCGAAGCCGTAGTATCACAACAGAGAATTTGGACTTTGTTTTCGAGATTCCAATCTAAGATCGCCTTCCAAATAACCTGCGCTTGTTCTTTGCCTATAGAATTATCCAGTCTCGGCACAGCAATGACTTGTTCTTTAACTCCATATGAAATAACTATGGGCAAGCGTTCTTCTTTCGATTTTCGAATACTCAAAGCAGGCAACAGTTTGCCATCCCAGTGTAAAGTCACTACATCCGGTACCTCATTTTGGAAATCAATTTTTATGTTTTCCGCGCGTTCCTTCCGTTTTTCTGTTCGAATTCTTTGAATTGAAGATTTACTTATTGGAAATTCGTCAGTGTTAAATCCAAGTGCATCAATACTAGCTTCAAGAATAAACACAGAATCTCGGACACTTAACTGACACCTGTCTAACGCAGCAACAAACTTTGGAGTAATAAAATTACTCCTTACTACTGGTTTTGAGCTTTTATTGTTCGGAGCTTTCTGACTGTTCTGAACTTTCATAGATATAAATGTTGGGATATCTTCTTTATCCATATTTTCGGTAGAATTTGAAGAGGAATCTTCTTGCAATGTTTCGTATGTTGACGAGGAAGTTGAAGCGGAACCATATTTGATTCGCCGATTTTCTTCTTGGACAGCTCGAAGTCGCGCCCTTTCTTCTTTTTTGACCAGTTTTGCATCCACTCCACCTAAGTGACCGGGTCGGCCAGGCTCTCTTTGGAGTTGCAAGAACATCCTATCTTCCTCTATTTTCATTATTTGAAGTGCATCAGCATGTGCGATGTCAAACAAATTTTCTAAATTACTTACAAAATCCTCTTGTCGCCTTTTAAATATGTCTTGTAATTTCTTTGCATTTTTTTGGAAATCTCTCCAAACCTGATACATATTAACAAGCTTCCTCACGCAATTTGGCAACGATTTGATAGGTATGCGTGCCTTTTCCCAAAAGATAATGCATTCGCGAATAGCGAGATTTGCACTTTTATTAACTGTTAAATTCACTTCCCGAATATTGTAAAACAAGGCAGCGAGAACTTCTCTATTAGATGGAAGTTTTGAGCCCGTTATTTGATGTTTTACGTTCCCTACTAAAATATAACATTTTTAGAACTATGCAATTCTACTGCCATGTTCTGTTCAATTCTGTACAAACATTTGCTAACAAAACAAGTTGGAACTATAAGCACATTGACACGTAGACGTGCGCTGTTCTGAGTAAACTGCGCGTTATGGCTGTCGAAGCATTCCAAAACCTTTCTTTTTTTTTCTTTTCCTATTGCAGGTGGTGGGTGCTCCTCTACGGTCACGTGACAAGCTGACACGTGAAACCGTTCGTTCGCTTAAGTACACAAGTACTCGCTGCGATGTTTAGCTGGAAGTCGGCACGGGTTACCGTGGTTCAAATTACATGAAACTTTATTTACAATTGTTTTGACATAAAGGAAAAAAATAAGAGGGTATGCGATAGAAAAAAATGACTTTTATTTTTTTGGGACACCCTAATATATATATATATATATATATATATATATATATATATATATACATATATATATATATATATATATATATATATATATATATATATATAACATAACATAAAATAAAAAATAAAAATAAACACACAAATATATTAAAAAATGAAATCAGATGAAAATTAAGTATTAAATAAGTAACCAAAATATAAATAGTAATATAAGTAACCAAAAAAAAAAGACTTTCTTGAAAATTTAGCTATTTATCTTAATCGTGAAGTTATTGTTAATGATAAATCTGATTTCACAATGCTCTCTGCTGCTTGGAAAAACCTCTTCAGTACTACCATATATATATTTTTTGTATTAATTAATATTAGCCTGTTTTTATATATATTTATATATTTTGGTTACTTATTTAATTCTTAATTTTCATCTGTTTCCTTTTTTTAATATATTTGTGTGTTTTATTGTTATATTTTATTTTTATTTATTTATTTATTTATTTATATTTTTTTTCATTTATTTTTTATTCATTTTTATTTATTTTATCCCCCCCCCTTCTATTTTGTATTCTATTGTTTTGATTTTACTCTTCTGTAATTGGCTGTTGTCTTCTGTTTTCCTATTGGCTGTTGATTTCTACTTTCTTATTGGCTGTTGCTTCAGCTTGTTTTCTCTCCCTTATCTCTCATTTCAGTCTTGCTGCTGCTTTCACAGTAGAAGCACGTCTTTTTGCGCCTGACGAAGAAAGACTCAGATATTTCGAAAGGCCTAGCGCATTTTAAAGTTTTTGATGGTGTTTTAAGAAGATATTTTAGTTCCTAATATGTAAGGATTATTTTTAACAGATTTTAAGCAGTACTGATAATGTACAGCATAGTTTAAGCAAATATTTTATAGTTTAACATTTATAATTATTTGGGTATGTATTCATACAACAAAAAGGTTTAAATACATTTGGAATAAGATAAAATAGAATTTAAATAATATGAAAATTAGTGCCAATTTCAGTTATTTTGTTGTTACTCGGTATGTATCTGCAATTAGTCATTGGTATTAATTATACAATTATATACATATTTAATATTTATATTTGGAAATTAATTTATTTAATTATTTAATGTATCTTTAATAATCATGCAAAAATATTTTTTATTTCAAAAATTAATTAACTAAATATTTAATGTATAAGTTCTATTTGTATTAAAAAAATACTAGTAGTTTTAATTCTAAATGTGCAGATTATAAAAATGAATATTTTCTGAGGCAAACCTTACAATATTAGAATCATAAAAAGAAACAGAACAAACTGGAATAACAAGAAATAGGCATTGAGAAAATGATATAATTTTTATTCCTTATATGCAGTAAATTGCCAAATTTAGTATTCATGGCCGGCTTCTTTCCTCAATCCCAATTAGCAACCCCTTTCCTCGGGTATAAAAGTGTAATTTAGACCAATCTGTCATGGGAAAAAAGCAAATACACAATTTTTCAGTCAACAATAATCACATTTCTTGGTATTGCTTAGTGTTCGTGAAATTCATGTTATTTTTTACGTTTTGTTTTGTACAAAGCAATATCAATAAATAAAAATTTCACTCTCAATGTTAATTAATCCCCAAAAATAACTTCCTTAAAGTAGTTTTTAATGAAACATTTTTAATGTTGTAATGTTGTCAAATATCTTGTTTATTGGCGCTGAAAGTGTGATTTTCTTATTTAAATTTGTAAAATATTGGTTCAAAACATAGTAATTTTTTATTAGTTGTAAAAAAATTATTTTTGATATAGTGTGACACTTAATGCAAATATTTCATATTTCAATGTTTATAATTATTTTTCTAAATATAGATACAGAGAAGGAATTTCGACATGTTTGGAATTGGATTAAATATCATTTAAATAGTTGGAAGATTAATAGAATCTTTAGTATTTTATTTGTCTTTCGATATTTATCTAGAATTAGTTCTCGCTATTTATTCTACTCATATAAATTGCTTTTCTTAAAAACGTTTACGCTTACTCTGAAATTATTTAATTTGATTATTTTATGTATTTTTATTATTTTATGCAGCAGCAATTATTTTATTATTCAAAGAATAACTAACTAAATAATTATTTTTTTCGAATGGATATGGTGGTACGTTTAAATCTTGGATAAAGATTTTCTTTTTATTTAAATATAAAAAATAAAAATAGATGTAGATTTGTTATAAAATTCCTTTAATTTCCCTGTGCATAAAACAGAATTTGCTTTGTATTTATATAATTGAAAAATAAGAATAATAAAAACAAAAAAAATATTTCTTTGGGAAAAACGGAAAATTCTGCTTAACGAGTAAGTGTGTCTTATTTGCATTTTTCTACATTTTTGCTTTTTTAATGATTTTTTTTCTTTGAATTTAAATATAAAAAATAAAATAGATATAGATTTTGTTATAAAATTCCTTTAATTTCCCTGTGCATGAAACAGAATTTGCTTTGTATTTATATAATTCAAAAATAAGAATAATAAAAACAAAAAAAAATATTTCTTTTGGAAAAACGGAAAATTCTGCTTAACGAGTAAGTGTGTCTTATTTGCATTTTTCTACAGTTTTGCTTTTTTTTAATGATTTTTTTCTTTGAATTTAAATATAAAAAATAAAATAGATATAGATTTTGTTATAAAATTCCTTTAATTTCCCTGTGCATGAAACAGAATTTGCTTTGTATTTATATAATTCAAAAATAAGAATAATAAAAACAAAAAAAAAATATTTCTTTGGGAAAAACGGAAATTTTGCTTAACGAGTAAGTGTGTCTTATTTGCATTTTTCTACATTTTTGCTTTTTTAATGATTTTTTTTTCTTTGAAAAACAATGTTTCTGAGTTCTTGTCTGCATATATTATCTAAAATCTTACAAGCTTTTGATGTAGAAAGAAAATTCCATGTTGCCTCATTATAAAAAGTTACAGCTTGCATTTCAATTTGTAATCTTTGTATTGGAATATCTGTCGAAACTATGGTGGCAGAAATTAATATAATTCATATATTCATATTTAAATTAAAATTTGACTTACTTTAATATAATAATATAATATCTAACACTTTTATTTAGAAGATTTAAATATCTGTAAAAAAAATGGAGCATGGGTGGGAGATAATTTAAAACTTTATTTTGGCGAAAAGAATATTTCATGTATTTCAGTTACTGCTATGAATATTATAATTTTTAAAATCAAATTTTTGTTATCATTATTAGTTTCTATCTGTTTTTATTTAATCTTTATAAAATAAACAAAAATTTATATGATGCTGACTGAGTTTTTAAAATAAAGAAATGCCAATATGTAAAAAGTAATAAATAGAAGCACTTAATACTAAAAAAATGCTTTATTTGGAACTATTGTAAATAATAAAATAAATATTGTATTCGGAACAAATAACAGAATACATTTTGCAAGAATTTTGTAAGACTAACATAATACATTTTATTATGTAGTAGTATAATAGTAAAACGTACTAAATCTCAAATATGTGAGACGAAAATGCTATAGATTACATGTGAAGACAATATATATTTGACAAATTAGGCTTTTAATAAGATTTTTTTATGAAAATGGCAAACTTGTGGCGTTACTGAAATCAGCGATACCTCCTTTACCTGTTATCGCAAAGATTATTGCTAGATAATTGGTTGCAAATTGAGAGACCTGGATCAGTATTGGAATTTGGTTTATAATCTATGCGTGACGCATGATTTTATTTTATGATATCATTTTATCTCCATTTCCAAACTTCTTCACCCAACGCCGCACATTGCTAATGTCCATTACAACGTCCCCATAAACATTATTCAAGCATCTATGAATTTCCTTAGGTGCAGAATCTCTTTTCGCCAAAACATCGATTGCAACTATTTCTTTCAGCTTCAGAACCATGGCACTAATCTGCCAATCTGAAAAGGATAATACTATATAAGTAGAGTAAGATTACCTCTATGATATCAAGCATAGATAGTCCAGTAGCTGTGAAAGAAATAAAATTTAGAGCAATGAAGGCATTACTTATTGATTCATTCTCGTATAAAACGCCGTATTATAGCATGCTCAACACAGATTACAAAAACATAATAAATAGTACGAAATGGATAAAATATGAAGATTTTCACGGGTTTATTTTATATTTATGATTAAAAACCAAAGTTGAAAGTGAAAAGTTTAGAAGAAAAATATGTTACTGATTTTTTGAAGCAGCTGTGTACCATTTTCACATGTACCATATACAAAGTATGATTTTTTGTATTACTAGGGGGCTCTGCCCCCTACGAGCTACTCTCGCCAACCCCCGTTAAGACACCACAAACTGTAAAAACACTCTGATTTGATCAACCTTAAAACGAATGCGGAAGATTGAATTATAATTAAACGACCAGCTGTAATCGGCTGCTATAATCGGCCTTGTGTAATCGGCTGCTCGCTGTAATATATGCTATAATCGGGTTTCCATTCATTTTCCTTTGACCAAGAGATTTTAAAGCCGAATCAACTGCTGTCGAGACAGCTAACAACTGTTGATAAAATAAGGTTAATTAAACATTTGAAAATCAACTCGTGCAAAATTGTTAAGTAAGCAATGTCATGGCATCGGGAAATTTTATAACGATGCTATAGAAAATTGGGTATTACTCCATTATCCCGACTACTACTTTCTATAAAAGAAATGAACTGTCGCCAAAATATAGGATTTAAAGCCAAAAGTGCATATCTGTGGCGTCGCATTCAATTGATACCACATGCGTTACGCGTGGTAGTTATGTCATCGAGTGATCTTTATTTCAACGTTTATCTGTATTTTTAATTATATTTTACCAATTTATTAGTTATTTCGTTGATTTAAACGTAATTATTAAACGTAAAAATATAGCTTTTAATTGAAGGGAAATATTATTAATTACGCTGTTTTAAAATTTGCAATAATAGGTAAAATATTTTGTCGAAATAAATTAATCTTACTCTACTTAATGCTTTGAAAACGCGGAATAATTTAATTATTTATCTTTTTAATATTCACGCGCAAGTATATTTTTATTCCGTTATTTTCTACATTTATTGCTTTTAACACGTGATCATTTAATTATTATTTTAAAGTTTTATTTCTGTTTTTAATAGTCACGTGTTAATACATTTCTAAATTGAAAGGGAATATTATTACGTGCGCTATTTTACAAATTGGCAACGATTCAAATAATGGAATTTATGAAATATGAAATAAATCTTCGTCAAAATAATGAACATTTTGAATAAAAAATTGAAATATAACCTCAAAAAATGAGTCAAATTGAAAAAATAATTGCAGTCTGCACACCCCAACCTTGTCAACTATATCCTTACAAATTATGTTTAAATTCCTGTGCATAGTTTTCGTTTCTATAAAACTTTTATAAGAAAACTGTTTTGACCAACTTTGATTTTAAATATCTCTTAAAATAATTCTTCGATTTAAAAACTGTCTGCTTCAGCGTGTTTATCGAACATTTCTTTATAAAACCACCAATTTTTAAATTTTTATTTGCAATAGTTTTCTGGATATCAGTCCAGAAAAACTTCAAGGCACAAAATCTTAATTGACAGCGGCGGCCGCAGCGGTGCTTACTTTTTTTTTTAATATATAGAGATATTAATTTGTACTTTAAGTGTATTTCAGTTTATTTTTCTTGTTTCCGTGTTTTCCTGAAGAAGATGACGTCATCCTCTAATGCAGTAAAGTACAATTATTATTATTTTTACTATTATTATTATTATTATTATTATTATTATTATTATTATTTATTTATTTATTTATTTATTTATTTATTTGCGCCCACGAGCCTTTTTCTATCTTCGATGCGATTTTACTGTTAGAAATAAATGAGATGACATTCTGGCATCCTTAATGTTGTTTGCAGATATTTTTATACTTGATTTTTCTGTAGAAGTCTAAATCTGCATCTAAAAATAATATTAGATATTGCTAAAAAATATTAAACTGCAGTGCGAAATCATCACACGATTCTACTGGTTATAAATATAATCTTAGTGAAGAAATGATATGTTTGTCTGTTTGTACGTTTCACTGACGTTTTTTCGAACTCTTTTGTTTTTAATTTTCATAATAATTGCCTAATCGGCCCGAAATTGTAGTATGTTGTTACGGTACTGAATGCATAGTATTTTTTAAATGGTCGTGTTGTAGATATTTTGTTTTTAAGGTAGATGCAGAAATTTTAATGTATCATCTAATTTTTTGTGTCAAAATGAGTGATTCATAGGATTTAAATACGGTAACAGTGGGATTCAAAATTAAGTGGATAATACTAAATGGTTGCTTCAAAACACTCTATTCTACCGAACCAATATTATAGCGTACCCGGTAAGGCTACTGCCTTGTCAATCAGTCATAAATCAATTAACCCTTTCACCGTCAAAGGGTTTTCCTTCATTTTCATAAGTAGGCTAGTAAATCCTAGGATATATATTTTTTTAATCGCAGTTTGATACTATAATATATTTTATATCCCCTCATTCTATATACGGTTCAAAACAAAATTCTTTTGTCTGCAGCTATTTTAAAATGATTTCTAGAAACGGAAAATCCCAGGACTAACGATGAATGAATTTGGTTTAAAACACCTTTCTTTAAACCACGTGTGAAAGGAGTGTGGTAGAGTCACTTGACGAATTTAGTCTATACCGTGCGGCGATTAAAAATATCAACCGCTAAATTAATCTTCACTAGAAATAAGTAGAAGATTTAATAAAATAACAAAGTTCCACATACTTGTAGATCGCTGTCAGTTCAAATCACAAATGAATCCAACGTTCACTCAATGTTGTAAGCTGTAATGCCAAAAATAAAAAAAAAACTCTCAATATTTTAATACAATCCAACTTCTAATTAAACTAGTAACCTATGTTGTCGAAGAGCTTTTATTTAAAGCTGTAATTCAAAATATCTTACCCAAATAGCAAAAGTTCACTCAGTAAGCTTTAATTCTAGTTCTCACGTGTCAAAATCACGACTTTTATCACTTCAACGCAAGCCTGGATTATCGACTAGGCAGGACTTAACCTAAATCTTACGATAGAGATTTTCGCTTCAATTTATATACCTTGTCGATTGACCACGAAGCTAAACTTGCAAAAACTTACAACGAAAAACAGTACTCTCTAACTTAGAGAGTTCCAGGCACACTTTGGAAAATTAGAGAAACATAAAATACAGATGTCGCTTTTACGCGCACAGGTTAGGTGTGTTTTTACGTTCGCATTCACAAAACTAGAATCCCTTTATAAGAGAGGTACTACTTTACTACAATCACACTAAAATAAGCCATTTGTCGTTCAGTATGTAAATATTATTGGACACCCTTGGAACACTCGTTTTTTTACCTAAAATGTTTGTTTATCATAAAACGAATTGTTTGCTACATGGAATCAATGAACAATGTAAGAACGCATTAATTTCGCAAATTAAAAAATTAAATTAAATTTTCCTGCACTAATATTACATTTTTTGTTCTAGTAGATCATAAATGGTATATTTGATACACCATGATATTAAATATGATAAATTATATTTCATAAATAAATGTTCTAATCATTTTCAAATTTATTCAAGGAAGAAAAAAATACATTAAACAAGATTAAACTTATTTCTTTTGATGAAATCTTTGTTTACACTTTATGCTTTTTGAAATCGAAATCGTGAATAAACATAAACGAGAGAAATTTTTTAAAGTATGGCATAGATTTATATTTCCGTTTTCTTTGCTTTACATTTTTCACCATAGGATTGAATTTTATTTAATATATTTTTTTAGCACCAAGAATCTGAAAGAAATTTTACGATTTATTATAAGAAAAAAGACGCAACAAAAGAATCCGAGAATTTAATAAGTTATCATTTGATTGTATTTGTTTCTTTTTATATTTTTTAGTCCTATGAAGCTAAAGATTATATAGGGAAAATAAAATATAGTAATTTAAAAGAAAATAGTAGAATAATATAATTAATTGGTCTAAAAGAAATAAATTTTCTTTAATTTTTTTTTTTTTGTAAAACATTATTTTACACATTTTAGATGCAGTATTAAAACATTTTTCTTGAAATTATGTATGATAAATTACTTATAAGACAATTTTTCTTTTCAAAAATCTAAAATATTCAGTTTTGGAAAAAAAATCTGTTGAGTAATATCCAACTTATATCTTATCTTCTGATCTCCGTTTATTCTGTTCAAATATATACCAAACACAATTTAAAGAATAGTTGAAAACCAGAAATAGATAGTCCAGAGAAAATGAATTTTTTGTGTATGTAAAGTAAATATTACAATTTTTACATAAAGAATAAAAATATATTTCTAAAATTTATATAAGATAAATTAGTTAAAATGTTTAAAATTATTCAAAAATTTCATCTTTCAGTCTAGAAAAATTCTGTTGAACTGTATCCAATTTATTTATTTTTCCTCTAATCTTAGTTTATCTTTTATGCTTTTGGAACCAAAACCGAAAACATACATAACAAGTAATATAAAAAAAATAAGTCAATTCCTACTTTTTAATCATAAATATATAAAATAAACACGTACAGCATTAATGTCCCACGTTATCTTTATTGAACATTATTTTATAATCATCGTTGCGGTATTTTATTTTTTGTTGGCATCACTTATTTGAGATAAGTCTTTCATTTCATTTATGAAAACAATGGGAGGAATTTTTTTCTCTCATATAAAAATTAAAATTAATTAATTAAATTTAATTAATAAATTAATATTTGAAAAAACTGTATTAACATCAATTGTCATCCAGTATAAGTTTTAAAAAATTTATTTGAACTTGAGTGGATGAATAGAAAATATTTTATTAACGACTGAAAATTCCAACAAGATATACAGCGTGTCCACGTATAACCTGACCGACCTTTATTTTCGCAACCGTTGGTCCTAGAGGCATACTTCCATTTACAAAAATGGTTTAAATAAGGTAAAGAATTACTTTCAAAGCAATTTGGGTCAAGAAAAACAGTTATTAAAAAACTACGAAATTTAAATTTTTATACGGTCCCCAGGTCCTATTAGTGATATTTAGTAAAAATTTACTGTGACACTAAAAAGTAAGAGAAAAAGTCCCATTCATCTAGCATTAAAATTGACCGAGTAATAGCTGTTTAAAGTTGGAGTATATTTTTTGCTGCGAAATAGGGGTCATTTACAAATGTAGTAGAAATATAAATAATGGTCAGATATATAAAAAAAAATAGTTGAGAGCAAAATTAACATGGCAATCTAATATAAATGTGAAATCTATAATCATTTTGACATATTAATGCAAAATATACCATTTGTACTGAACATATAAAAGGATAAAAATAACAGAATTTTTGTTAAATAAAAGGATGAAAACTACAGCCTCAATTCTTTACAAAATGATACAGATTTTAAAATGCTGTTAGATTACACTGTCTTTCAAATTTTGGATTGTGCTTTTTTTTTAAATTGTTGAAAATTGATTCTAATGTATTTTTTAGTGCAGAATCCGAAAATGATCTTCATTTTAAACTGTCACCTCAGGATTTTTTTTAAATCGCAAATTTCAAAGATATAAAGTTCAAAGTTCAAATTGATCCCCCCTCCCCTCCCAACCTCATCAGACCCCTGAGCTGTTTAGCTGTAAGAAGCCCAGTATAAGCCAAAAATTTGAATAAATTATTGAATAAAATAAAATTAAACTGAATAAAAAGTCTTAGATCTAATTTATAGTATCAGATTTTTCGCTATTTTTTAACCTTGAAATTTGCGATTTTCGAAAAATCCTAACATGATGGTTAAAAGTGAAGGAAACTTTTTTATTCAGCGTCAAAAAATACATAAAACGTAATTATAAAAGTAAAAAAAAAAAAAAAAAAAAAAAAAAAAAAAAAAAAAAAAAAAAAAACTATCGCAGGTTTATGTTATTTAATCTAAAATTCTTTCTTAAACTTGTTGAGGGTGATCTATCCGATTTCTTTTGTGTTAACCTTTAATATAAGTATGTATAGGATGGTAAGCGTCGAAAATTATAATATTATTACATTGTCATCGAATTTAAGTCAGTATGTAAAATTTAACTTTGATCGTACACTTGAAAGTAACTTAAAGATCGAGTACAAATTTTAAACTGGAGAGACGATCGTTGCAAGTTAAATAAAACCTTATGAAAATAACATAATTTTTGTTAAAAGAAATCATAGCCTCAAATCCTTTCGAAATAAAACATATGTTAAAATACAAGTATTTTAACTAATCTGAAACTTAATTAATAAAAGTTAACTCTATCGTAATAGTTGTATGATTTCTTTCAAAGCGCAGATACCTTGAAATAACTTTAAGTACTCTATATACGACTCCTGAAAGCAAGGCCGAAATCATTTGTTTTCAGATGCAAAAAAGTGGTATAAGTCATGCATTTCAAAGTTTCATAACTCAGTCAATTTTAATGTTAGATGAATGGGACTTTTTTTGTCTTACTTGTTAGTGCCACAGTAATTTTTTACTAAATATCATTAATAGGACCGGGGGACCGTATACAAATTTAAATTTCGTAATTTTTTAATAACTGCATTTCTTGACCCAAATCGCTTTGAAAGTAATTCTTTACCTTATTTAAACGATTTTTGTAATTGGAAGTATGCCTCTAGGACCAACGGTTGCGAAAATAAAGGTCGGTCAGGTTATATGTGGACACGCTGTATATAGAGAGAGTGTGAGCTAATAGTAGGAATTTAAAAAAAATTCTGAAATACTTAGATTTTTGTTTGATATATTTTTCAGCAGGAATGATTTTTTTATGTTGCGTTTCTTTTTCTTCATCAAATAAACGTAAGAAATTTTATGATTTATAATAAACAATTATGTTACATCCTAAATGTGTCAAGATGTGCTTTAGCCTATATCATAAAGCAAACACATGTCCGTGAGTAAAACGTACGTCACATCGACGGTGGAAACTTGACCAGTCGTATATATTATTTCTGTTGTCAACATCCCTTTTTCTAAGCAAATACAAAACACAGAACGATAAATAAGAAACCATATGAAAGGATTTTAAACGGGCTTCTGACATAGTACACTTACGTTTTGTCCTTAATTTTTTTTAAATATAAATTTAAACTAGCATCTGAAATATATTAAAATGCAGTGAGAAATCTTCGCACGGGTCCACTGGTTTATTTCATATTTTTCTCAAATATATTAACTTTTTACCATCACATGATTTAAATTTTTACACAGCCAAACAGTATAAAATATGTACATTCAAATTCAATTTGTCTGAAAACTGTATTTCAAATTACAGACATTTATGTTTTTTTTTGTTTTTTTAATTCGACGCATGATTTATTTTTTTCTATATCACTTGCAACCGCATTATGTAATATTAACCCGTTTGCACTTAAAACAATATAATAAAAATAATATAATAAAATCACCTGTTAACTTTAAATGAAAGTGTAATTTCTGCTTAAAGTATTAAAAAAATTAAAACAAAAAGCTTAAAAGTACTTTTAATATAGATGATATATGCTTCATGCGTTCAAATGGTGACTTCTGCCGATCAAAATGATAAATTAAATATTCTCGCAAAGTTTTTTAAAAATGATAAACATAAATCACAATCACATGTCCAATGTAAGCAGGTGCTTAAATTGATCAAACTGGAAAACGTGAAAATTATTATTTTGATTTTACGGATTATTTATTTAACCGATCTGGTTAATTTTTTACAGTTAATTATGATGGAATGTTAGAGCATTTGGCCGTTTTTAGAAAACAATTACCCTTTTTCTTAATTTTTCCTAATTTTAGTAAAATAATTTCCGTTTATGGCAGTTTTTCGAAATTTTGACCGTCTTGAGGAAGAAAAGTTATCAACCGATCTGGTAAATATTTTTACAGTTAATTATGATGGACTGGTAGACAATTTGCCCGCTATTAGAAAATTATTGTCCTTTTTCCTAATTTTTATTATTTTTAGTAAAAAATGGCTGCTTTTCGAGGCTTTGGACGTCTTGAGGAGGCAAAATATATTAACCAATCAAAATGAAATTTTGCACACTAACTATTGCCGTTGTAATGCAACTTTCCCGCACTATTAGAAATCCATAATCGAAGATTTTTTTCGGCCCGGCGTATTATGCATCTATCGCTGATTTTTTGAACCACAACTTATTTTTTTGGTATTAAAAAAATCGATCTCCCTCTAATCGCATTTGTACATAACATCATTTGTTCCTTTTTAATGATTTTTTAAAGTTTTAAAAAGTTGATGGTGCACACGGTATATTCCTTATTAAGCAAACAAAGTAAGAAACAGAGCGGTATTAGTCGTAAAACATATTATGATAAATGCTTAGAAACAATGGAATTTCTAGTTACAAATGCACATTAAAGAATAGTATTATACCGGTATGAGACAAATTTTGAATGCTAATCTTCACGACATTCATAGTTTAAAGTTGAATAAACAAAAAATGTAGTATTTTGTTTATTAAAATGCAAATGAAAAATGTGTAGTATGCAATTACTACTTTAAATAATTTTGAAAGCAGTTTTACATTTTATGCACGAATTCTATGATTGAATTTAATGTGTAAAATAAATAATTTTATTTTACATTAATATGCTAACAGTATTTAAATAACATAATCTCCACTGGAAATATAATTTCAAAACTTTTTTATTTCTCAATTAAAATCTTTCATTGCAGAATTTCGCTTATAGAATAAAATATAACAATTTCATGAAAATAACTTGTTACGGTGATTCGAAATTTTAATGGAAAAACATATTATGAGAACTTTAGAAGAGAAAATAAAGTATATTACGAAGAACCATAATGCAGTGTGTTCCTGAAACAAGTATCAGCACAAGTATCAGCTTAGAATATTAAGAAATAATTTAATGACCATAATTTTAAAATTGTGAAATATTTAATATTTAAAAGAAATAAGCTACTGAGTTGCTTATTCCTTTCAATCACCAGGAAATCTTTTGTCATCCTATATATTAAAACGAAAAGGGAATTCTTTAAGATTCACAAAGGTTTCTGTTCAGTTGGAAGACTCGAACGTGGTGAGCGGTGCCCAGCGGTCTAACGCGTTGTTTTAAGCTCGGACTATCTGCGTAGAACATGATTTCGAATCCTGCTTCCGACAGAATGATTTCTACAATACGTTTGCCTATAATTCATTTCAATTACTGCCATATTTTTAGGAGAAGAAGTTATATGATTTGTATTTTTTCATTGGAATGCTTTTTAATTAAGTAAAATTTAACACACAAAAATATTTTTACTCATTAGTAATTGTGTTAAAAATTTAATAATATTAATAAAAGATATTTGTATTAAAATATTTAAATTTTAGAAAATTGCATGTAATTATCAATTAAATAAATTGATCTGATCCACAACTTTTGCTATATTTTGTTTGATCATTATCAAGAATATACACTGGTGTCATCAAAATAAGGGGCAGTGACCAATTTCAGACGTTTCGTCGAATATCTTACTGGAACTCGTGAGGAAATGCCTGGAATTCCCTTGAACTTTGTGGATGTAAAGAACATCTCTGGCTTCATGTCTTTTAGGGAAAATTTTATAGCGAGGGCAGCTAGGGGGGGGGGGGGGCAATAACAATTTTAATAACAAACAATATTTTTGAATACTCAAGTAACAGAAAATGCTAAAAATGATCTGTCACTGTAGAAAATGACTATGTAGGTCCTATTCAACATTTGTGTGCATTTCTGTAAGCATAGCACGTATATTCATGAAAATGTTAACGTTTCTGTGAAAAATTCAAAAGTTTTTTTATTAATAGCATGCAGAGTTTTCAGCCGAATTTAACACCACTTTCCAAAAACTTGACCAAAATTGTAGAAGTAGTATACTGTGATTAAAATATTAATATATTGAATATTGGATGAGATATAGGTATTTTTATGAAAGACATTTTAACTGCGCATGCGCGAAATACAGCAAAGATTTTTTGTCAGGATTTGATAGTCAATACTATAGGGCAACTTATATAAAAAGACCAGTGAAATATCGTGAACACTCAAAAAGTTACAGCAATAATTGAAAAATTGAGGAGGACATCCCATATAACCTTATGCATTTATACTGTTTTATACTATTCAAGTAAGATGAGACAACTACACAGTAATTTAACATTATTAAATACATAACATTGTTAAGTATGTTAAACAATATAAAATAAATAAGTAAATAAAATATAATAAATTAATAATGCTAAATAAATGATAAAAAATATAAACTATAATAAAAAAACTACAAATTATAAAGAAAGTTAAACTATAAACTATAAATAAACGATATAGTTGTAAAAAAATAAGGGTTACTGTAATTAATAAAATTGGCGCCATGCTTGGTGCAGTTGTATCTACCCTGGCCCAGATAATACATAAGTACCTTATAAACATTTTGAAAATCTATCGTTAAAGTTATAGGCAACATTTCTAAAAACAGTGTAAAAAAATCACAGTAATTTATTTTAAATGCAAGGGGGACATATTTTGAAACTTTTTTTATTTAAAAATAATATATATATATATATATTGTATATTGTACTAACAGAAATATCTATTTGAAAGATAAATTAATTTTCATTCATAAAAGTATTTAATAATATACGAAAAGGGTATTGTAATGTAGTTAGTATACGAAAATGGTATTTGTAATGTAGCTAAATTACAAAAATTGCTAAAAATGTTAGCCAGTCCCTTTAATGATAACTATAATAACTACTAACACAATTGTTTAATCTATACTTCATGTTATATATAGTTCAACGTTTAACTAGTTTCATAATTGCATGTAATTTCCAAGTTAAACATGTAAAAAATCAGGATTTGTGAAATGAATAATGTACTCTTTTTGCAAACAAACAAGATAAACGTACTTTTTTCAGTAAAATTATTTTTAGATTCTGGAAAATGTGTTATCGCGCCCATTTATTTTTTCTTCTTGTTGTATTTAAAGATAAGCTATGAAATGCAGCAGTAATTTTCTGTTTTAAATTAGTTATCATAACTTGCACTTTGTAAAAGGAGACTGTTTTCGTTAATTGTTTAATATTTTTTACCCTTGAGAATCGTAATAAAACTCATCATTATTTGTTACCTGACAAATTATTCCCACCTAAAATGGACACTTAAATACATTTTATGAGTACAAACTAAAGCACATATTTACTCAATTTCCTGTGATAATTACTTTTGCGTAATAAAAAGTACATTAAGTTATCCATTTACTTTTAACACCTTTTGATGTTCGAAGTAAACTATAAAATGCATAATTTTCATTTTTAAAATAGAACATGTAATAGAGTTTTAAATGGCAAAATATTTTGTTTGTTAAATAATCTCTACATATAAGAACCATAATAATATTAATTGATAGATACACATTTTTATTATTTTTTAGTTTACTAAAATATTCAGTTATCTTTACCGTGATAGTTTGTTTTCTCGTTTTGTTTGTTTAACTCTTAAAGTTTACATATTAAGAAAATCATTATGACTGTCATATTCAACTCCAAAAATTTGTTATCATATATTCTAATACGAGCAAATCTTGTGTGTGCGTGGTTATGCAAATTTTATCTTAAAAACGGCTCTAACGATTTTCACGAAATTTTGTATCCTACCGTTTTGGGGCACCAGAAAACCATTGGGCTAGGTCACAGGTTCGAGAAAATTCGATTAGTGGGCCATTTTGTGTCATCATGGGTTCAGGGTCAAACTAATTGTATCTAAAAAACTGTTCAAACGATTTTGACTACATTTTGTATCCTATCATTTTCGGGCACGATAAGACTATTGGGCTGGGTTACATGTTCAAGAACTTTCGATTAGTGAGTCATTTTTTTTCCAACGCGGGTCAAGTTAATTTTATCTTAAAAATGGCTCAGGCGATTTGAACTAAATTTTGTATTCTACGGTTTGGGGGCACGAGAAAATCATTGGGCTAGATCACATGTTCGAGAAAATTTGATTAGTGGGTCACTTTTGGGTCACTGTGGGTCAAGCTAATTTTATCTAAAAACCGACTCAGATTATTTAGACTAAATTTTGCATCCTATGGTTTTCGGGCACGAGAAAAATGATGGGATAGGTTACATGTTTGACAAAATTCGATTAATGGGTCATTTTGGTCATGGGTCATTATGGGTAAAGCTGTTATCTTAAAAAAGGATCAGATGATTCGTACTAAATTCAGTATCCTACGAGAAGACTTTTGGGCTAGGTCACATGTTCGAGAAATGTCGATTAGTGGGTTATTTTGGTCATGGTCCATTATGGGTCAAGCTATTTTTATCCTAAAAACAACTCAGAGGATTTGACATAATTTTGTATCTTACAGTTTTAGGGAACGAGAAGACTATTGAGCTAGATCACGTGTTCGAGAAATTCCGATTAGTGGGTCATTATGGTCATGCATCATGATATTTGAACTCAAAACTAAGTTTGACCGAGCATAGCTCAGCCTTCCCTGCTGGTCTCACTTAAAGATAGCTATAACTATATTTGTAACTTCTGAATCTTACATCGTATAATATATAAATATAATTTAAATAAATTTCACAAATGTAACTATTCATTGTGCTATATATAGAGGAGCTTCGGGTACTATGGAATAGTGGGACAATATGAAATACCAAGGTTTCTGTTTCGTAAAGTACTACCACCAAGTGGCAATACCATAAACTACTTATGAACGTTTCCATAATGCCCCCAGAATGCACAGTTCGTCGGTCGGCCTCAAGGTGCGCTCTGTGAATAAAAATTTGTTTTTCGTTTTCGGAAAGTTTCATCAAAAAATTTTTCAATATTTTTTATTCATTATTTGAAGTAATATGTTTACATTGAAATTAAGCATAATGTACACAGAAATACTCACAGTTTATAATGTAATACTCGTTTTGCAGATTACGATTCACACAAATAAATATAATTTTTTTTCCAAATCTTGTTGAGTTATGTGGAATACCAATATCTCATAATCCTCCATGGTTATGATGGCGCAAAGACAGATCCTTATCATTGTGATTTGTGCAAATATGAAGTTACCTAAGACTATATTTGAAGTGTGTAGATGCAAAATTCACACTATCCACATAACCTAGTTTATAGAAAAATGCAAAAAAATTATTATTATTAATAACCATGATATATTGGCACAAGTTTGCTTTTGTGTGACATATTTGTTGCCATAAAAACTAGTTGCACATAGTCCTAAACCTGTAATAATTGTGGTAATGCTAGAATTTAAATTTAAATATGGAAAATAGGAGTTTTGCAGCAAAATTTTATGGGCAATGTTAATTATAAATCAAAATAGTTAGGGATTTAAAACAACAAGAACAAAACAAAACAAAACAAAAAAAATCTGAACATTAGTTTTCATTATGTTATTTTGAAGGGTAATAAACAACAAATATCGAAAAACATTTATTAAAAATAATTTGTGCGAAAATTTTACTATTAGACACGACTCAATTTCTTCACTGTCAGCAAACTGTACCTCTCTGATTGGTTGAATTGGAGAGTGTGAGTTTTGCTGCAAAAAAGTAGTTGGATAATGTGAGTTATGCATCTAAACGAGATTTTCAGCATTTTTTTCAATCTTAATATGTTTTTTTTATGTTCTAAATCACTATTACAGTCCGATTCGACTTAAAAAGACGAACAAGGTGATATAAATAACTCAATACCTTAAAAAAGTGGATAATGTGATTTTGCATCTGCACCATTCCTTCTTTGATATTGCGCTCTTGATACAATTACATCTGTTTTCTGGCAAATTTTGTTCGTTTTCTTCATTTTTAAACCACTATTCCATATTTCTCTACTACTTCACAATACCCTCAAAATACGCTTATTATTATTATTATTTGTTTGCAAGGGATGAAATTTCGTAAAATAATTTTTGTCCATAAAAACTATTCGCTGATACCGGGTGTCTGATGGATTGACTAATTGTAACATTCAATAACTTCTAAACGGTGACAGATATTTCAAAAATTCTTGCAGGGGAATAATGTACGATGTCAGGAGTGTTTTTACTGCGATTTCTGATTTTAGTTCGAATTACCAGCAATAGATGGCTCTGCAAGCGATAGGAGTGCAATAAAGGCCAAAACTAAAACTATCCAGCAGTGGTTTGAAGGAAACAGTTTCAATACATTGAGCGGGTCTCATTCGCTAATACAATCGTGTTCTTAGGGTCCGATTCTGAATAAGATTTTATTGAATTAAAGTCTAATAATGCTTAAAGTGGTAAAAACATAACACGGAATATTTAAAAAGGTATTTTAAATATTCCGTGTTGTGTTTTTTATCACTTTAAGCATTATTAGACTTTAATTTAAAGTTAACAAGTGATTGTATTATATTATTTGTAAGATTTTATTGGTTAATGGGACCCACACCATGTATTGAACCTCTTTCCCTCACATCAACGCTGGTTGATTTCTGCTTTCAAAAAATTTGTTGAACTTTTTTAACTGCTACGAATTGCAAAACACTTCCTTTATTGCTGCCTATGAAAGAAATTATGGAAGCAAGTCTAGAGACAAAATATATCTTAGAGACGCAACTTAAACCAGCTTTTTCCACATAAATAGTTTTTGTTTAGTAAAAAGTACATAAATTTGTTCATATATTTTTAATATATTTTGTAGTTTAATGTAAACTATGAAATTAAAAAATAATTTTCATTACATTATGTGCAGATTTAAATAATTAGACTAATTTTGTTATCCGTTGAATATTAACTGCTCTGAAGAACCTTAATAAAATACTTCTTTAATTACTGTCTAATAAATTATAATTATATTCTTGAACGTAAATGTACGTTATCGATACAAATAAAGTCAGATAATCATCTTTTTTAAGAAGCAACTATTCGTTTTTTTTTTCAGTATTAAGATCGAAAAAACATTTGTTTCGTCAACTATTTGCATTACACTTAGTTGCTGTTATATGATGTTATATACAGTTAAAAGTTGAATTTATTAATTCAAAATAATATATATTAATGCTCTGTGGTTTAGGTTTAGGGAAGATTCCACAGTAGTCGATACAGTTATTTATATAAAAAGAGTTATATATATTGCATTTACTGAAAATTGTTGTTTATAAGTCTGTACATATGTTATAAGATCTAAGTATGAGAGGGTTTTTTTCAACGTTCAGTGGACCATGAACAGAAAGCAAAACTAAAGAACAAAATGCATGTATTACCAAAAGTTATGTACAAACATGGTTACTTTTATGATTAAATCGGATTACATGAATGCGATCAGTCGATGTATACTAAACTACAAAAGTCCTTCTGGTCTGTACCGGCAGGAAAAGATAGTTTTTCTATTACTTGTTTTTATTATTTTAGCCAATTTTGCTAGAAAACACGAAACTGAAATGCGTGGAACTAGATTAAAGATGATTAATTCCCAGTTCTTGTCAATATTGAATTTGAATGAGAATATCGCCAAATTAGTCCGTTATAGCCAAATTTGCTTTATTGATGGCAAAATGTTTCTGTCGCCAAATTCGGCGATAATTCGCCAAGTGTTGCCGCTCCTGGCAAAAATTTTATGTTAGCGAATATAAATATATAATGTTAATCATATAATAGTTCGAACAATAGTTACAACAATGAAATAAAATTTGCCGAATTCATATTCACTAAATTAAACCGGTTTATGGATAGATTTTGCTATCTTCTTTGAAAAGGTCAGCCACCCTATAATTTCAAACTGCTATATCTCAACCATTTTTTTAAGGTAGAGGTAAAACAAAAATTGATCCGGAATCCATGCATCAAGGTCGAATATTTAACGGAAAAAACTTTTATCATTTCTAATTTTTTTTTTACATGTTGTTGAATTTGAAATCTTTAAGTAGCTATCAATGCGCCTCCATCGGGCTGAATATACACAAATCCAACTGTGACCCGAGGGCCATAGGCAAAACGTATACATAAAATTTTGGTTCAATTCTATGCATAACTTCGTACACTTTTCGAAGATACAATGATAAAAATGGCTTAAAAGTCGATATCGCAGTGCCCCTTCCGGTGGAATATTCCCAAATTCAAGGAGAACCTCCTGGTCACAGTCACAAAAATATAAATCGAATTTGGTTCAATTGTATTCTTAACTTCATACACTTTTCGATGATACAATGAGGACAGGCACACGGCCAAACGAACAGACAAACATTTTGTGAAAAAATGTTTTCCTGACTCTATGATCCCTTAAACGTTTAAATTCGTCGACAACAAGAACTCGAAAAGTTTTCGATTACAATACTTTCTTCTATTATAGATATAAGAAAGTAAAAAATGAATAAGAAAAACACCAAATATTTTTTCTGGTATAACTACAATTGCAGAAGCAGTAAATGGTACTGAAAGTTACCGATAACTCATGTTATAAAAGAAATTTTACAGATAGATAGTCTTTCAAAATTATTATTGTCGAATTGAGAATAGCGTGAAACAAATATGAGCCACACAAATACTATCTTTAAAAATATTTTATCGTTTACTTCTAGACTTTTCAAATAAACAGTCAGGCAAAACAGAATAACATAAACGAGAAATACATCGAAAGACCTACGTTCCTATAATATCAACTGACAAATGACCATATTGGAAGTCCAAAAATAGATCGTTTGATTATTTGAATATTTGATAAAATCAACGGATTTCCATTACTTATTAAATTGTGTTAAATTTGCACCGTATTATTCTATAATACTTCATATCGATTTATATGGAATCTGTTTGGAATCTTACGTGTCATGAATTAAAATTGCGGCAATCTGAATTATACTTAAATTGATAAAATTGCTTGCTATCCTATCGTTTGAAATCTACTTGCTAAAAAAGTACGCATTTCACTGATCATCCACAGGTTTGATGATTACAAAGGTTGAAACAACTGCATGATGCTGTACAGTACTGCTTTCTATCAGATTACAGAAGAGAACACCATCGGGCATTGTCAGTAATTTTAAGGGTGTCACACTTGTTAACAGGTCCGCGGTTGACTCCATTTCAGTGTCATAAACCGGCCAGAACATTCCATGGTGTGTCGAGTCATCTCTCTAGGAGGTCGATTGGTTTGTGGGAGAAGAGTACCGAGCCGGGAGATTTCCTTCTTCTGGTCGGGATCAAAATCGTTTAGAAATCTTGAAGCCGTCATATTCCTCCTCTCGGGTGTTTTGTTAAATTAAAACTGAATCACTTTGTCCTCTATCTGTGAGCCTTCGCCTGCCGTTTTAGGAGTCCAGGGCACATTAGTAACACCACCACCAAACACCACAAATGTTCAATAAAAAGTAAAAATTTCAGTGAAAATTCACCTTGTTTAATAAATAAAATTCATAAAGATACAACTAAATGTAAATATATTGCTTAAAGGTGCGAAAAACACACATAAAACATTTAAAAGCACATTAAAGTCCTTTTAAAAATTCAAAACGTTTTTAACCGAACTACTCGATGTTGAATGACATTTCCTATATATTCCAAACCCTTGAAGTAAAATGGCTTATTCCGGGCAAGCAAGAAACCGCGAAGAGACAACAACTCAACTGAACAATTAGTTTGTCACTGATGATGACCGAGTAGTTCGGTTGAAAACGTTTTGAATTTTTAAAAGGACTTTAATGTGCTTTTAAATGTTTTATGTATGTTTTTCGCACCTTTAAGCAATATATTTACATTTAATTGTATCTTTATGAATTTTACCACAAATGTTGAATACGATTTTTAGTAATAGTCTATAGAGTTTTCCGTTTATGTAAGTACTTTCTTATTTTTCAATGCAGTAAGACTGTATTGAAATGTATTATATTTTATTTCAAAACATTGCTTATAATTCTATAAGAAATTTAATTGCTAATCTTAAGTTGTTTTAAATTAATTTCTGTCAATTTAAAATATACTTAAAGTGATAACAATAATTTATAATTGCTGTCAAAACCCTACATAAAATCCTACTTTTTAAAAATTAAACGCATTTAATTGACGATCACGTTTACACTTATTTAATTATACAGGGTGATTCAGTGACAGGTTTACAATCTGGTAAATCACACAACATCAAACTCTTTTTGTATTCATTTATTGAGTCAAAATACATGATATCGTCTTCTAATCTGAATACAGATTTTCGATCATAATTTTAACATTAATAAAAAAAATTTAAGTATATTTTCGGTACCTTGACTTCTGTGAAATACGATAAAAGTACAAAAGATTCAAGAAAAGCAGAATTATTCGTTCAGTTGCACCTTATGCTATGTCAACTACGTTCGGAAACATGAAGTGTCTAGTTTAGCAATTTTTGGATAGATATAGGGACATATTCTACAATTTCTCGAGATATTTACATAATACATTTCACATAATACAATGTACAGTTCTTCAATATTTTGTTACAATATCTTCATTATTGTTAAAGTTTTGAAAAGAAAACAGGGTTCTGACAATTGTCAGACAAGATTGCCAATCAGATTTTTTTATACTAAATTTGTTTCTTTCAGTATACTCTTCCAAATCTTAAAATTTTCAAAACGCATACGGAAACACACTGTACATCTATGTAGCAAATGTGTATAGTTCCTTCCATTTATAAAATAACATACTAATTTTCCATAAAAAGCAGAGTGTTCATTTTAAACTGGAGAGAACATTTTTTTTCTTACATGTAGTAGAAAGTTCTGGATTTCAAAAGTTATCCAACTTTTTTAAGAACGTAAGAACTTTTAATGAGTGCCTTTGTTGAATTTTCAAAAGCTAAAATATTATCTTTAAATTTCGAAGAAGAAAATTTTAAATTCAATTGTAAAAATACAAATTTAAAGGAAACGTTTTGAAAAATAATGCGCAACAATAATGTGCCAAATCATGACGTGAATAGTCCAATTTGATTATTTTCACAAAGTTTTATTTTTTTTTCTTAAACCAAGAATATACTAATAATCTATTCTTCAAAATATTCCTTTTTGAGAGTTTTTCTGTTTTTTTTCTAAGAATTAATTTTTTTTTGTATTAAAATACAAAAACAATATGAGGCATTTCTTAGAAACGAGATGCAAATTTAAAGCTATTAATATATTTGTTATGAATAGTTTATAAAGACATTTCTTATACATGAATTCACCATAATTTCGTCACAGTCATCTGGAATTCTGTGAAATATTTAAATTCACAATGCTATACGAATGTTGCATATGCGAAGCATCTTACAACTGTACATGGCTGTTTATATTAACCGCAGTTTTTTTTTAAAAATGAATAATGTACAAGTATTCAAAAATATTAAAATTTATATAGAGTATCAAACAATAAGCTATAAGTTAGAATTGCACCAAGAGTTCCAAATATAATATTTCGCTTCATATCAACAAAGCCCCAGACTGTCATAGATGTTTCCTTACAATTATTCATAAATCTCACATAAGTGCAAAGTTGCATGTAATCGCTCTCGTAGATCTTTCGTGATTCCTTTTTACATAAAAGTGATGATGTGTTTATACGTGATGCAAATTCCACTTTTACTATAAAATTAAAAAAATCCAGCAAACATGATAAAAATATTATATATTCACCTTCATGATTAATGATAAGAACTATTTCATGATATATCGAAAATGCATTGTGTAGAACAGACAAAAATACAAGAAATCCAACTTTTCTATCTACAAATTCATTCAACGCTACAATTTCATTGTAAATATCTGTTACATATTTGTATTCCGATTTAAATGAGGGCTTCAGGTTTTTACAGAAACTAATAAATAATGAAGAAATATCTAAACAAATCATCACATAATAAAAATCGAAAACATTCAGTGGCATGCAAAGAAAAAATATGTAACAAAAAGAATACACCAAAGATAAAATAAACTTGAAATAAACGCTTTCACTCGAATAACCAAATGAAATAAAAAATATCAAGTCATTGTCATTATAAATATCAATCGTTGTTTGGATAACTGTAAATATCAGGAATATTAAGACAACAATAACCCACATGCATATCCAAAGCGGCGCTTTAAATTTGTTTCCTATTTTCGATGAAATGTGGTAAACCAATTTTGATGAATTTTTTAATGCTACGAAAGATTTGCACAAAGAAATACGAAAGGAAACATATAGTACGCAAAAAGCTTCCAAAATAATTGCTGTCTTTTTATCAATTGTTGTAGATTTTAAAGAATAGAAAACGAATGCTCTTAGTTCAGCAAAACTAATAAAGATAATAATGATTGTGACAATTGTAAATAATAGGTAATGTACAGTTTTATTGCGAATTCTTTTATTTGTATTAAAAGGGTTAAATATTCCAATCAGATCAAAAAGATTAAAGATATATTTATATGTATTTTTTCTTTTTCTGAAATTAAGTAAATATACTTTTCTCTCAGCTGAACATACCATTTCCGAATGATGATGTTTTCCGAAACCGTTCACAAATTATTAAATGGTCTTTACCCACGTGAAGTCAGCTGAGGGTATAGAGAAGAAAAACACCAATAGGCATGAGAACATTTTAACACAGCTCCCATTTCGTCCAATAAACAGTCTTTTTCTGAGGGTACATACCCGCAGATGCGTGACTTTTGCCACTCGTGGGCAAAGTCCATTCAGTTGTGTCTTTTGTGATGTTTTATTACTTCCAAACTACTCTTTTCAACTGATACAAGTTCTTCAACTGATACTTCATTAGAAACTTTTATAATATTTAAATATGAGTATTTAAGAATTTTAATTCGTGAAAATAAAGAAATCTTAATATAGTCTCTTTAAACCCTTATATGTTTAGCAAGTTTTTGGTTTTACAGAATTATTCAAAACAAATGTTTTCTGGAGGAAATACTTTTTAACTCGTCTTTTGTTAAAGTTTATTATGAAAAATTCCCTTTTATGTCCATATATCCATTCAAAATAAATCAATTACATTTATTAATTTGTAATTGCGATAAGATATAAAACGGTGAAATATAAACGATGAGATATAAAACTTGTAGATATAAAACGGCATATTTGTCGATAATGATCGGATTCAATTGCTCGATCTAGCTAGATTAATCGTAATGTAGTACAAACCATATTAAACAATACTTCTAGTAGCAGTACTAGATTATAATTCATTGGAAATTTTTTTAAGTTATTTTAAAAGAAATTTCCTTTTTCATACAAATTTCTTTTAATTTGTTTAAAATTTAAATTAATTTATAAAAGGCAACATCTTATCTGGTAAATAGATTGATGCACGTTAGTAGATAGGTAGAATTTTCAAATCTTTGATCTAGCTGGATTAATTATAACATACTAAAATCGAGATTAAATAATCCCAACAAAAGTCATCCTTTTACAGTATTCAAAATGATAACATTTGACACATTATTTTTCTTGCACATAATTTGAACCAACCGTTTGCTCCAAACATTAAATTCACTCTTAAGTATTGAATAAAATGACATGGGATACGTTTTGTAAAGTGGTAATTTGTACTGTTCTACGAACTCTGACATTTAGATGTTTTCTCTTTAAAAGGTAAAAAAACTAATTTCATTATTACAATTCAAACTATTGACATTAATTTGAGAAAGATTTGAATGATAAAACACAACAAAAAAATAATTTTGCCTCTGAAATATACTTTTCCCATTAACAAATTGAACTCGTGGTAAGAATTGAATGGTATAAACAGTGATATTTGTTTTTTATCTTGCTATTCTATTTTTATAAATTTATATTGCAGTATTTCATTATAAGAATGACGTAAAAATTTTGTTTCAATATTTATTCTAAACCAAATTTCCGTATTACCGTTTTGGACTAAAAATTTATGAATTTGTTATTGACAAACACATTGTTATAAATGAAATATCTAAAAAGATAACAGTGATTAGTTGCTGTATACAGTAAAATATAGAAGGTTTAACAGATAATAGAAGAAAAATGAAGCTATACATATTCATACTTCCGAAAAAATAAATGATTAAAATTTTTATGACCGACACACATGTAATTCGAATTTTGGAACAAATATGCCTACAATTTCTTTTAAGTTTATATTGCAGTATTTCTTTATAAGCATGGTGTAAAATTACTCTTTATGCGAATTATTTTGTTTGTATAATACGTCATTCTTATAATGAAATACTGCAATATAAAATTATAAAAATAGAATAGCAAGATAAAAAACAAATATCACTGTTTATACCAAAAATAAATGATTAAAATTTTTATGACCGACACACATGTAATTCGAATTTTGGAACAAATATGCCTACAATTTCTTTTAAGTTTATATTGCAGTATTTCTTTATAAGCATGGTGTAAAATTACTCTTTATGCGAATTATTTTGTTTCGATATTTATTCTAAGTAAAATTTCCGTATTATTATTTCAACGTAAATAATTATGAATTTGTTTTTGACATACACAATGTTATACATGAGCTATCTAAAAATATAATATTAAATATTTCCAGAATATAGTAAAATATGGAAGGTTTAATATATAATAGAAGAAAAATACCGCTATATATATTCATAATTACGAAAAAATTAAATTTTTGATCCCCGACACATATGTAATTCGAATCTTGGAGCAAATATACTTATGAATTGTACAGAAAAACAAGTTGGAAATTGTACGTTAAATGTGATAAATGAGGTGCGTTCTTTCTATAACTAGTTTTATAATGCAAAAAAAAAAAAAAATCGTTAGTATTTCAGTGACATGAATTATATGGTCTGTTATGAGCGAAACGAGCATGCCTTTCTTTTCTTTTATTAAGTATACCATGTTTACAGGTGCGATTTTTTTTCACACCAGATAGCACTACAAAATTCAACATTGAGATCTTGCTTTGCGAATGATTATCTCCATGGTTTCATATTTCTATGATTCACGATGAACGAAATTCTTGTGTTTATTTAATTTATCAGATATTGGAATAAAAAGTAGGCTGTTAACCTAATTTTATCTGAAGTTAACCCAGAATGTATACATTTTTGAATGTAACTCATCTCTCAAACAAACAATTATTCTGAACGATATTTCTAAGAATGTAAATTTTATGCAATTTTATTCGAAAAAATAATTTTTAGTAAAAATTTCCGCCTGGCATATGAAAAATAAATAGTCAGCCGCGATTTGTTTTCCTCAGTCACATGACTTGCGCTTTTATTATAGAGATTATATATGATAGGTGTTAATAGAATGAAGAATAATTTTATTAATATATTTTTCAGTTTAGTCGAATCAAACTTAAAAATGAGGGGTTGTATCCAAATATACTACCTTATGAAAGTTGACATAATAAGAATGCAGTGTCTCTCATTGTATATTTGGATACCTACCCTCATCTTTTTCTTCATTTTGGGAACAGCGAATTTCAAGGTTATTCTATCGACTATCACTATCAGAATTTTCAAGCTATGTTTTTGAAACTTTCATAAAAGTTGCTCTATACATTTAGCTAATATATTATGCACAGTATATTTTGATTGCATTCCCGCATGCGCAGTGAAACAATATTTAGTGAACCTACTCATTTTTCATCCAATATTTATTATTTTTTAATTCTGATTGCAGGGTATTGTATTTAATGTTGTGTGTCATCATTCCTGAAAAGAAAATTATTTTATATTAAGAACGCTGAAAATTAAAAGCAAAACACTTGGTGAAATTTGGGATTGTTTTTATAAAAACCTTAATTTCTCCACAAGTATACGTGCTATCCTCATAAAAATGAACATAGTTTATTAAAAGAAGCCTCCTAAGCATGTGCTACCGTTTCAATGCTTTTGCGATATTAGTTTTTACAGGGTTATCCAAAATATATTCGTTGTTCTACAATTTATTGACGGGCCCCTATGAGTTTTCGGGAAAAAATCTTCGCCGAAATATATGACGTCGACTATGCTGTTTACACACCTAAATTTTCAGGATAATTCTTTATGTATTTTTCTAGATATTTAACAAAACGTCTAAAATCGCAAGTGACCGGCCATCATGGGCCATACAGTGTAGTACCATTATGTTATTTGAACTAAATAAATGTTGTATATTCATAATTCAGTATTGAAATCGCTCTTATCACATAAAATTTGGATGTTAGGCCCTTGTCGGCATTATGATCTCTGATATCAAGTTGGTTCCTAATGTCGACACATTTGAAAGATGCCCTTGTTGTCAAAGATTCCTCAGTCAGAAGATGTTTCTGTTTTGAGAGATTTTTCTGTTTTATAAGATGTCTCTGTTCTCTAAGAATCCACTGTTGTGCAAGATGTTCCTGTTGGTGAGAACCAATCATTTTATTTAATCAAAGTTGGGGATTTTCTGATTGCTTTGATTACTAATAGTAGGAAGAAATTAGTTACTACGAACAGAAAGCACGAATATCGAATTTTAAACATATTTTCTAACGCTAAAGCAGAAGAGCTGCCCCTACATAGCTGCAACAGGCTTAAAACTGTAAAAATGTATTTTAAAACTATATTTTCGAATGGAAGAAAAACTCTAGGCTATCCCCTGACCAACTAATATGTAAACTCACCCTTCCTCTTATTTTTGGGGGTAGTACTAAGAGGTACCTTTTTCCGAACTCATTGTCAGTAGATTGAATTATTGTCATTGTATTGTTAGTATATATTTAGTTATTCTAATTATTCTTATATGTGTCATTATTACACATTCAATTTGTCAAATATTTGTTAATAAAGCGTTTTCGATGATTTTTTCAATTTTGCTTTCGAATGTTGACATTAGGTATGTTAGGTGTCGACATTAGGACAAACACCCTCTGAAGATGCCGTTATTAGGACCAAAGCACACTTTTGAATTTTAAGTATTAAATTTTGAAACTCTATTAATTTTGAAAATATTACTAGTGCATTTTGTAAAGGAGATCTTGAGAAACATTTTGAGCTTATTAAGATCTAATTTGTTGGAAAATAATGAATACAGCTTGGAATTAGTGAAAAAAATTAAAAATTAAATTAAATTAAAAATCCCTACCATCTAGTGTCTTTAATCCTATAATTTGAAAATAAAATAAAATTAGTATTTAACGTGCCGCTGCCAGCAGTAATATAACAAGAAAAGAGCTTGATCATATTCAATAAAAAGTAAAATATCTACCCGCAAACGTATACAACAAAATATCTAATTTTAAACAAATTATCAGTTCTGCATATCTATCTGCATACAACTTTATTCTATTTTGCGTTTAAGTTATGTTCAAGCTTATTGTTTTATATTTGTTTTAGCTGAGACTAGTCTTTTAGTGTTTTTCTAATACATTAATTTCTTTATTTGTATGTATGTTCAATTTAAACCCATGATTTTCTATCAACTATCCATCGAAATATATCTCATTAGTTTATATTAAAACAATTATTACCTCCAAAAAAAAAAATACAGCAATAATATTTATGGAAACACAGCAACATCATAAAAGCATGCAATTCATAAAAGAGTATCTGTTATGTATAATTCATTGCAAATAATTATCTACTTCTTAATTATGCATAGCTTTTCTGCGTCCTTAAAACTGAATGCTAATACATTTATGTCCAAAACGAACAAAACATTTAATTACATTAATTTATTAATTAAATTATTTATTCTATTTCGTGTCACTCACACATTATGTAAGAAAAGTAGCGTTTTCATTGAATTTCGTCAGCTTTTACTTGTATCAGATAAAGGAAAAAAGTGTTTTTTTGTTCCCGGATTTTCTAAACGAATATACTGTCGCAGATTAATTCTTCGTTATTTTGAATAAGATCTTTATTTGTTCTCTGACATTTCAAGTTTTATAGTAAATATTTTAATGATGCACAAGGAACTTACTAATGCTATACTTCGACACACACACACACATACACACAAAAAAAAAAGAATTATTTTGAGCATTATATGATAATACTTACTATTTCTTTTAAAGATTACAACTTACGCTATTTATAATCACAAAATTTTGGTAGTATTATGAATATGCTTTCGAATACTGAATTTACTCTAACGAACCTATTTATACACATTTTATGAAATCCCAATTCGTAATAGCGTATAAGATGCAAATGTCTGTATACTGAATATTCAGAATGAATTTCAGATATAATAATTTGCATTATTTAATAGTTCGTACTTAACAGTTTGAGTTTTGTTTATTAGATACGAGAAGATCACAATAGAAACGCATAATACTAGGCATATATTTAAGTATTCAAATAACGTTATTGATGTAAAAAGACCTTCATCAGAAATATTCAGTAATGCAAAGTATATTAATGGGAAATAATGCGTTGGAGTTTTAAACTTTTATTCTTTCGAAGTACTTTTAATAAATCGCACAGTGATCTTTATTCTCAAACTATATCCTGCGTAATCATTCATGCTTAGTACATATCACTGTACAAGTTAAAATTACACTTACAAATTGAGTTAATTTAATGAAGGAGTGCACGGCAAAAAAAAAAATGTTTCTTAATTTAGGTAACTGTAATATAACTATATACGGAAATATACAATAACCTCTGTCAAATTTTTCGTGATTGTGAAAAGAGTTCTTTATCTTTAGAAACATCAGAAAGCATTATATTTTTCAGATTGAAACAACTATTTAGAAAAACAAAGTTCCATTTGCTGCCATTGATTTTCGGAAACCTTTCCGAGTAGTTTTTAGCTCACAGGATGTCAAAGCCTGAGAGCTAATGTGCCCGCAGGTTCAGTATGTACGTATACATGTATGTAACGCGATAACAGTTGCTAGAAATATCCTATTCACTTCAAATATTGAGTACTTTATCTGATTAGTTTTGGGGGTTCATTTGTTAAGTATAAAGGGGGCAACGAGAGGCTAAATCCCTCCTTAATTTATTCTTGCAGAATAAACCGATTTGCTTCGAATTTGGTATACAGGTTTATTCTGATAAGGCGCTATCCTGTTTAGATTTCGATGTCTATTGTTTAAGTATAAAGGTCGGAAAAGGGATGGGGTTGCTAATCCCACCTTAATTTAGCTAAATGGGTATGTCGTGCAGAATTATCCGATTTGCTTCAAATTTGGTATACAGGTTTATTCTGATAAGACGCTTCCCTGATTAGATTTGGAGGTTAATTGGTTAAGTATAAAGGAGAGAATGGGGGTGAGGCTTATCCCCCTTTAATTTAACTAAATGGATATTTCATGCAAAATTATCCGATTTGCTTCAAATTTGGTATAAAGTTTTATTATTGAATTCTTTATTTTTTGCACTCTCAGAAATAAAATACTCAATTTTGACGATTCCGCAATCCTCAGGCCTCATTTCGTTATTTTTGACAATCATTTCGTCACAGAGTCACGTGGTTTCTGACGAAACGTGAATCCTCAAATATCTGACGAAACTGTTTCCTCGCTGTCAAAAAAAAAAAAAAACTCTCACTTTTGACGATTCCGCAATTCTTGAGCTATATTTCAACATTTTTGACAATCATTTCGTCGTCTCAAAATTAAGTGATTTTTAATGAAATGAAAAATCTCAAATATTTGACAAAAATGTTTCCCCATTCCCGGCCAGATTATTTATGTTGTTACAAAATCGTTAAAAAAAAAAAAAAAAAAAAAAGTACTAAATTTACAGTATATTAATGAAAACAGAAACAAAAATATTTCATCCTTGGGGGCCGCTGTAACACGAAAGTATCAAATTTCTACTTTATTTGTCATATCTGATAATTTGCGTCTATCCTTCTTGTAACGATTTTATGCATTTCTATTGCCTATTCAAAGATAAATTTTTCTAAAGTTACAGAATTTCGTTAAAAACGCTTAAAAAATTCTTCTAAAGTTACAGAATTTCGTTAAAAACGCTTAAAAAATTCTTCTAAAGTTACAGAATTTCGTTAAAAACGGTTAAAATAGTAAAATGCGAACATCATTTGGTCCATTTTCGACCGAAAACAACAACATTTTCCCAGTGGTTAAAAAAAAAAAAAATCAAAATTTTACGAGCTCTTTTTTATTTAAGAAATAGATTCATATAACAATCAAATTTAAAATAGGTATAACTGACCCCTTCCCCTCTATAAACAGTAATCTTATCCGCTAAAATTGATGAACTCGCCTCCAAAATATGCACTTCAAAATTAATTACTTCTGATCGACAAAATAACTAGAACATATTTTAATCATTCATTGAACAAAGGAAATTTCTCTAATAAATTATATTAATCAAGCCATATTCTAATTATTTATTAACCACAGAAAAACCATAATAATAATCTAGCCTTATTAATTAAAACATGCAGAAGTTATAACAGCTCCGATAAAAATACAATCTGCTTTCTAAAAATATAAACACAAATGAACATCCCATAAATACTTTTAAAATCAAATAATTCCGAAGTCCCGCTAGCGCAATGGTAAGAGAGCTGGGCTGTCAAGCTAAAAGTCGCGCGTTCGAACCTCATCGCAGGACGATCTTATTTTTCCCCAATTCAATTAAAGATGCTTCCAAAAACTCCGATAGATGGCAGCACCAACCTTTTTTTTGGAACTTTCAAAGAACTCATTTCTTCGTAATTTTGAGGATGCAAATTTACTCGATTTGACGAAATATTTACTCGGAGCATTTCGCAGGAAACCGTTTCGTCAAAAACGAAGAAAATTTCTTGAAATCTGAGTATTCATTTTTGAGAGTGTGAGGGCATTATACTTTGAAATAAGACTATAATATACAATTAGTGTGAATAGCCTGTAAGCTCAATGCCATCAGTTCAGTTTAACTGGGCACTTTTCTTTTTTTATTATAGTGTATTACTCAGTTTTTTTCTATCCCGAAAATATTTTTTTCGGATTCTATTATTTCTCAAGTAAACTTCTTCATCTTCAACAAACACTCTTTACAGAAAAACATGATAAATTAATCGCATTAACGTTAACATCAAAATTAATATTGTTTTGTTAATCTTACATATATAAACTTAAATCAGCGGCAGCAAATGTTTAAATGAGAATTGATAACAACTTAAGAGAGGATATTCCTGATTGAGAAACCTGATTAATATACTGTATAAACTATCTAAAATCGTTTACAAACATCAGGGATAGCAAATGAAATTAGCAAATCGAAACTATAATGGTTTCTCGAGGTTTCTAAAACTAAAGAATGCATTTCGAAATAATGGGTAACTAGGTAGAGGTTGTTGCATATTTTTTATCATAGTTAAATTATTTTTTCGTACATTAATAAACATTTGTCTCTTTTTACAGTGCGGGACAAAAAATACGAGATTTTATCTATAGTATCTTGGTGGAAAAGGAGCCAATGTCAAAAATAACCATTTCCAGTTTATGTTCACCAATCATTTCGCATGGATATAATAAAAACTAGTCGGATGTGCCAATCCCAAAACTTTCTTTCATCTCACATAGGTTTCACGTACACTAAAAAGAATCAGCAACCAATTTATATCAAGGTCTAACTGAATCTAAAGTTTTATTAAATTCCGTGCATTAGTTCTTGACATATGACTATTGCTAAAATCGTGTAAATCATGAAAAATACAGGATAGCTGCGCCACTTGTTGAGAGATTTAGTCCAAAACCTAATCAACTATAACTTATGACAACGTCTAACTGAATCTAAAATTTGAGGAATATCCGTGCATTAGTTCTTGAGATATAGTTATCGTAATAACAATGAAAAAAGTAGGATAGCAGCGCCACCTATTGGGATATCTACACCAAAATGTAATCAACGTCTATTTATGTCAAGGTATAACAGAATCTGAAGTTTCATGAAAATAACTGCCTTAGTTCTTGAGATAGAGCTATTGCGGAAATTGCACAAAATGCAACATAGCAACGCCACCTGTCACTCGACTTTCACCAAAAGCTAATCATTACCAATTTATATTAGGGACTAACTAAATATATAGTTTTATTAAATTTCGCGCATTAGTTCTTGAGATAGAGCGCCCAGATAATTTTGTCCTTTACATACAGACAGACAGACCGAGTCACAGAGTCACAGACAGACATTTTCTACAAACAATCAAATCGTGTTCAGCGCCACCTATTGGGCTATTTTCACCAAAAAGCTAATCAGCACGAACATATATCAGGGACTAATTGAATATAACGTTTTATTAAATTTCGTGACCCTCTTGAGATTCTTGAGATCCACAACATTGTCCCACAAAGTTTTTGTCACAGACAAACATTTTCTAAAAACAGTCAAACCGTGTACAAGACCTTCTAAAACGTATAAATTCGTCAAAAACCAAAAGTCGAATATTTTCATGAATATAATACTTTCTTCTTTAAAGATAGAAGAAAGTACAAAAAAACAATGTTTTTCCTTTTATAGATTCCTTAATATTGGCCACTATATAGTACCAGTCAATATGTGAAGCAAACAGCCTAACAATTCCATCGGCCAGACAGCCTTGGATGACCGGACATTGAGAGAAGTTCACCAGCCATCTAACAGACAGCCTTGGATGACCACACATGCCGGTCATTCAAGGACGTCTGTTAGATGGCTGGTGACCTTCTCTCAACATGGTTTATTAGTGAAAAATTGCAGAGTCAGGAATCGGCGGGAGCGGCTCAGGGGTTAGAGCAACAGCCCGGAACGCTGTGGACCCAGATTAGATTCCTGGTTCTGGCTAATTTTTCACTCCATGTTCGATTATTGTATGTAATGTATGTATTCTGTATAATAATAATTGTATATCTTTAAAAATAGTCCTAATTTTAATTTTCAGTTCATATGTAAGGTAAAAGTTATTTAAAATTAAGAAGCAGTGTGTGTGTGTTAGAACTTTTTATGTTTCCTGGGCGAGATCGAAAGGGAAATTGATATCTCTCTTTGGTGAGTAAAGATGCCTAAACCACCTGATTGATAGGTGGTATGTACGACCGAAGTATTCCCATTTGATTCATTCCTTATAAACTGCATGGGTAATAAGAGATATGAGGCTCTAGGAGAGAGATTTTCTCATTTATCATCTACAATTTCAATACGAAAAGATTCTATTGTGGTAAAGAAATTAATTTTCCATACTGCAAAAACTGTTTTATTGATAAAAAAAAAAAAAAAGATAGACTTTTGCATAGTTATGAATTATTGTAATATTATTGATAAAAAAATTGCATTCTACGGTCTTTCGGTGAAAAACGGTCCATGTTTTAGCTCGCGGGAAGTTTTTGCTGCTGCTGAGATTGGAAATACTGATAAAAAATAAGGTGAATTGTTTGAAGTTTTTGAAACAGTTACGGTCATTTTCATTTCTACATGAACAGTTTCAAGTATAGTTATCGGGACAATAAAAAAGTAAAATATTACTAGTTAAGTCTGGCACAGTTATAATTATAGCTTTTTTCTAATGCAATCCCTAATGAAAACGATTGTAATTATGTTAGAAATTTCATATATTGAATAGTTTCGAAATAATATGAAATAATTTGTATTCCTACATGTAAAAAAATTTTAGATATTCTTAATAATATTTCTCAAGAATCCAACTTCATCTTTATATAAAAGGTGTATATCATTAATATAACATTAAAATATATCATTAAAAATAATATATCATTAAAAAAAGATATACAGTGTGCCCGAAAAGTCTTTCCCTGATTACAAATTTTATTTCTTTACGTCCGCTATATATAAGACGAACATCTGAAACTGGTGCTACAATGTTGGAAAACTAATCAAGTTTTGTTTTTGTTGTTGTTGCAGATTTCCTTAATGTGGTTTTAGTGTAGCAGTGTGAGTGTAGCTAAGGATGAGTGTCGGCTAGTTCTCAGTGCGTCAGCAACAGTGTTTGTGGTTATATCCCGACTTAGTTTTCGCATCGGGCGGCCTTTTTTCATACGTTGTTCGAAAGTTCATCCGCACTGTTTTTCATAACCGGGTCTCGTGATACCACAGGGCCACATTTGTGAACATTTGGATTTCCTAGACATGAACACCGCTACACTACAGCCGCTTTGCGTAAGCCTGAAAAAAAAACTTGGTTTGTTTTCCACCATTTTGGCACCAGTTTTGAAATGTCTATCTTATATACAGGGTGTTCCAAAATTTGACTTACAAATTAAGAGGGGTTATAGAAGGCATCAAGAGGATGAAAACTTAGCATACCACATGGAGTCGCAAGCGCCACGTTTAGTGGGAGAAAATCGCAAAAGTATTTATGAAGGGTGTGACGGCGAGGGGAACAAAAAGGGCCAATAATAAAAAATATATATATTTGATGTAAAGCATGATTACAATGCATTACAGTTCAACGTCAGAAAGAAGACGACGAGACATTTTTGTAGGAATATGTTTTAACGCGTCCGGCAGTCCTTCGTCTGTCGGTGTCGGCTGTGCAGTGACCTTTCTGGCCGCAACTTCGAACAATTTTTATAAAAATGTGCCGTCGTCTCTTTTCTGACGTTGAACTGCAATGCATTGTAATCATGCTCGACGTCATATAAATGTTTTTTCTACTTATAATTGGCCCTTTTTGTCCCACTCAAAGTCACACCTTTCTTAACAGTTTTTGCGATTTTCACCCACTAAACTTGGTTTGCGACCCCATTTTCTATAGTAAGTTGTCATCCTTTTGATGCCTTCTATCGTCCCTCTTAATTTGTCGGTCAAAATTTGGAAAACTCTGTATTGCGGATTTAAATAAATTTTGTAATAAGTGAAAAACTTTTCTGACACCCGTTATAATTCGTGATTTTAAAAGATTTTTCCATACGTGGAAAGATGCTGATTATGGAGATTATAAATAAAAGCGTGTCACATTTTATATCTAAACAAAAGATCCACGTCTATTTTCAGTCCATTTCCCGCTAACAGATGTCACTGCAATCGAAGTTTATGTGTAGCGTATTTCAAGATTAATTTTTTTTAGCATTACAGGAATAGAAGATTGTAGCACTATTTTTTCTAGAAGTTATAACGCATGTGCCGCAGCCTGTTCTTTTTTCAACTGCCTCCTTATTTTCCCCATTCCCGTCACCTAACATGGAAGATGTATTATATCCACGTCCTTGTGACAACGATTTAACATAGAAAATATCACTGAAATACTAAAATTGAAGTAATGTAGATAATAAAAAAATACATACAGCGATGTTTGTAAAAAGTCTTAGTTGTAAAAAGTAATTTTTCGTTTCATCTTGTAATTTTAATGTATTTATATTTATTGCCGTCTGCAAAGAAGGAATTTTGTTAAGTTTAAAAATTCTTCGCTAGTAAAAACGGAATATAGCAATAGTCAAATGAAACACTAAGCTTTTTAAATACAGTGAAACCTCCATAACGGACACTACAGAATAGTGAACACTTTTCAATCCCCACCACATATGTATTTGTATATTTTTACCTCTGAAAAGCGGATACCTCCAAATAACGGACAAATTTCACCTGCCCAAGTTGTTTATTGTTCAAAGGTTTCGCTATATATGTTAGTTTTAAAAGCAATTAAAAGTATTCTGAAACATCGCAATTTAATCGATTTTTAAACAGTAAAAAACCGGTAAACGAACCAGTTTCGAACCAGTAAAAAAATTCCTTTTTACATTTATTCGTGTAATGCCTTCGATTACAATCAAAGAATGCAACATTTGTCAAGCATATTGCTAGATCTGCATATTTTCTCTTATACTGAATATGCTATATCTAAAAATTAATTTTATCTTTACAGAAGTACTTGCATACAATTTGTACAGTACGATGTTATAAAAGTCAATAAGATTTATATTTGTACTTTTGAAATTGCAAAATAAATCCGAAATAACGAACACTGTATTATTAAATTCGGCTTAACTCGAAGCCCGGTGTTTGAGTCTGAAGAGATCAGTGGAGCTGCAATAATACTACGTACGTATTTAAATATCGAAACGAAGCCATTTTATTGAAAGAACATTTATCGGAAATATTTTTTGTGAAATCCAACAAATCGTTATATTATCTCTAAATAACAGCTTTGAAGTTATATATTCATATTGCTCTAGAATACTTTTATTACACTCTTTACTTATGTTATTTCCAAACATATATAAATAAAATATTCTTCGAATTTATAATATATTACTGTAAAAAGAATGAAACGCGCATTTTTTTAACATTGAAGTGATGATACACAAAAATTTGAAATGCATGTTGGGGACGATATTTTAAATCACAAAATATAAAAGGGGAGAGAAAATGATTGCGAATAAAAAAAAATGTAAAAAAAAAAATAATAATTAGGAAACAATTTTTTTAAGTAGATACAGATTTATCAGTTAAGACTTGCATTTGAAACTCTAATTAATGGAGGTACCTACTTGTACCAGAATTAAAATCATTTAAATAGTTCCATAAGATTTATCACAAAATAAAAAATTCAAAGGAAAGCAAACAGTGCGTAGAAAATGAACGTTATATTAAAACACAAATGATTTAAAAATGGCTACACTTTCAGCATGGCACCAGTTGTCGAACCAGTTGGGAAAACTTGTTCAATCTATGCCGAGCCGTATATTCTAAGTAATTCAGAAAAATGGCTGCCCACCTCATTTTTGAAAGTGTGCATTAATACTTAGCAGAAGAATTCAAATTATGTTCATTTCTTAAACTCAGTAATTTACTGTTTTCGGTTTAGTCAACTGCAATATTCAAATTACACATGTTTTTTTAGAAAAAAATAAAAAATACATTGATGTATTGAAATGTATTGATCCCTAATGATTCCATTTATTAGTTTCTTATCATAAAATGCATTTATTCAGATCAAAAATACCCAAAATATAGAAATTCATAACTTTGAGTTTACAATTTTGTTCAGGTCTCACATAATGTTATTTTTCTTAAGTTATGTATTTTTTAATTTAAATTATTTGCTCCATTTTATATATGAGCTATATTAAATTCAGATGTCTTTTTATGAATATGAATCTTTATTTTATTAATGTAAAGCTAAGCTTATTTATATTATGATTTAAACAAATTATAATTTTTCTGAGTTTATAATTTTGTCCAGGGGTGTATATATATGAATTTGCTGTGTGTATATAGACATGTATAACCCGCACACCCCGACTTCATCCCTACTCATATACATCATATATATATATATATATATATATATATATATATACTAGCTGACCCGCCCGGCGTTGCCCGTACACTTGATAATAAATTAAAACGAACCTCAAGTATGATTTTATATGTTTAACCCGATTTTGTATGAAATATTTTTAAGTGCTGAGCACGCGCCACAAAATCTTTTATTTAAACTTTCAGCCGACAGGGGGCACATTTTGATCTAGAAAAATCTCCGACACGTGTACGTACACTCTGCTTGCTGCACTGTATAGCAGGCGTGCTGCGATTCAAAATCTATAAGTTCAATCTTCTCCCGCCAGGGGCACACTCTGTTCTAAGCAAACCAACTTCCGAACGAAACTCAGCTTCCAAAGGCACCGTATAGCAGGCGTGCTGAGCACGCGCTGCAAAATCATTTAGTTCCACCGTCCACCGCTAGTGGGCGCATTCTGTTCTATATGATTATCCGACACGGGTACCGTTGTATCAATGCAGTTGAATGAACCAATTCCCGTCAAAATCGGGTGCATAAAACCCGAGAGAAAAATGGCCCCTTGGCGTTTAAGGTAGAACTAAAATAGGTTAGACGGTCGAAAATCAAGTCGAATGAGCCAAACCCATTTGTAATCGGGCCCATAGAACTCAAAAAATTAAATTACCCCACCCTGGCGAATGATAATCTGAAATACTGTTAACCAAGCGCTGTAGAATGAAAATTAAAATGTCAATTTTCTTCTCCCTCCGCCTTGCCTTTCATTCTAAGGTCTGTGTATTCAAGACAGGAGAAAAGCACAATATCCCATAAAAATTTCCCATAAAATTCATTAAACGCATTTTTCATAAAAATATATCAGATTTTTGATAAAATAAAAATTTACCGGTCGATTTTTTCGATTTTTGGAATTTCTTAAATAAAATATGATTTTGCGTATGTATAAAGATTTTCAAATCCCTAATTAATATAGTTTTAAAAATTTTAACATACGTTAAAATTTGTGAGTGCGGTTTTTAACACTTTCCAACCTAGTTGAAAAGTGTTTATGACTTCGGTTTGTCTGGCCGGATAGCTGTCTGGCCGTCTGCCGTATGCCGTCTGGCCGTCTGTCCGTGCTCTAACTCCCGTAAATATGCTCGGATTGCTCTGCAATTTTTATATGTTATAGTCGTTATCTATAGCATGTTCCCTATTTCAACGGAAGTGTGTAGCACTTTTTTTTTACAGGGACACTCAAAAGAATTCCGTTACATTGCGGTCTATGGGGAAAAATCATTTGCGGTTTATTTAAATAATGTTTCACTGTTTTAAACGCATTGAAATTTATATATATATCATTAAGGTGCATTAGAAGAAGCTTAATATGGAATAGGTTGTGCATAGCACTTATAGTTACTTTACAGGGACAGTCAAAAGAATTCCGTTACATGACGTCTATGGAGAAAAATCGTCTGCGGTTTAATTAAATAATGTTTCCCTATTTTAAACGCATTTAAATTTATATGAGGTGCATGACAAGAGGCTTACTACAGAATATTGTGTGTATAGCAGTCATCGTTCATTTACAGGGACACACAAAGGAATTCTCTACTGTATGTTAACAATAATTCCTGCAAGTGCGTTTTAAGTTACTGCACGCGATTTTAATTTTAACTCGCTTTTTGTCTATTACGTGGTGTGTATAAATTCTGTAGATCCTATACAGGGAAGCACAAAAGATCGCGAACACATCTCCGTATTATTTAACTCCAGACGGAGAATTGTAAACTGTGCTACGCGTTTCCTAACTGAACTAAAATTTAGCATCCTATGTAGTATATATACAAATCTATAGATCCTATACAGGGCTGAATAAAAGTATTCGGATTACTTAGATGTTATCTTTTAGCTTATTAAACGGTATAATTTGTAAAATTATTTTGGAAGCGTTGGAAAGTGTTACATAATCTATGCTTGACGCATGATTTTTCGTTCTTGTTAATTTTTATAAGCATCGTTTTTTTTTTGGTTTTTTAATCTAAACATAATTTATTTATTTTTTTAGATAAATTAAAAATTTACCTTAATTTTTTTATTGTAAAATCTTAATCAGCATATGATTTTTCATACATATATTAATTTTATATGAATAAAAAAATATACCCTGACATTTGTGACTGGAATCTTTATCTGGTAAACCTTCTATTGTGGCCTCCTTTGTTCAAATTCCTGTCTCTGTGAAACGTTTGCACTTGCTTTCATTTATTACTTTTGCGGTTAGCTCCATTTTCAGATAAAAGATCACATTTTTTAGATGTTTAATGAGTTTTTAATTAAAATCTCGATTAATTTTCAAGTTATTAAAATTATTAGACTCAGGTGCATCATTACCTTCCTTGGACTATCTAAATCCGAATTTTCAGACTTCTAGGTTGTTAGAAGTCTGACTTTTCCTACCCATCACACACACACCCACACAGAGAGAAAGAGAGAGAGAGAGAGAGAGAGAGAGAGAAATATTATTTTATTAGTATATATATACATTTTAGTTCTCTAATAATTTTTTCCTATTTTTTTAAATAATTGAATTTCAGGAACAGAATACATTGAACATCAAGCTTGATTAAACTTACTCATAATAATCTTGAACAAAAACTTTTTAATCCTAAAAGTCTTAAAACTGTTGCCCGTTACATATAAAACTCTTATTCTATTTCAATTTACTTTTATTCGAAAAGTAAATTATTTTCATTAATAAAGAACAGATTTTCTGGGATTAAAATTTATTACAAATTGCATTTTTTCTTAATGATATTTGTATAAAATTCTATTCTATATTTTCTTAAGAATACTCCTTTTTAAAATTCAGTTTAAAAAGGAAAATTGATAAGAGATTAAATATCTACTTTATTTATTTCTGAAAGGAAATTTAAGTGAATACTGACTTAATTTTCTTGCCTTTCGTTTGTTTCGAAATATCGCGTTATATTTTACCGTATTTTAACTTACTAATAAAAACATAAGATTCGGAATTGGTTACGCAATGTATTTAAATATTTGGAGTTTTTTTTTTTTTTACATAAATATATATTTAAACGTAAAAAATAAAGATGATATGAAATACATGTTAAAAATTTTAGATTTCAATTTATTCCAAAACCGAGATATTTAACTTAAAGATACTGAAATAGATAGACTAAACTAGAAATACTAAAATAAACTTGGATTTTTGGAAATTATATTTACACTCCGGAATGTCTGATATTAGTAATTTCTTTTTAATTTTAAATACTTGCATATTTTAGCAATTTTTATTTTCTTAATTAATATTACATACTTAATGTATTGTACTCGTACTTGCTAGGATACTTTTAACGTACTGACATATATTAGAGTACATATACATCCCATGCATACGTAACTCATTTTTGACCGTCTGTTATACATTTTTCTACATACATTGTTCAACATTGTTATATATAGAGCATATAAAATACTTATTATCTACAGCACATGCATTTAACACAAGAATGATTTCCGCTTAATTGAGATGACACCCTTACGACCTCCTATTCTTTCGTAATCCTCAATTAATCTTTATTCATATAACTTAACTAGAATCCGTCAGTCCGAAATGTTGGAGCATTGAGTCGCATAAACTTAAAAGATAACATTTTAAGTAAACAAACATGTTTTAATTTATGTTTACTGTTTAATGGCATAAAAGTAAGTTTACAATAAGAGCTGTTGAATCTTCATTCTCATGTGCTTATTCAACGTTAGTTGCCCTACTATCAGCGAGTGCCTCCATTGTGAAAGAAAAAGTGTTGTGACTTTGTGAGTTGTGTAAAGTTTGCAATATTAGCTGTTGAATCTTCATTTTCATGTGCTTATTGAAAGTCAGTTGCTTTACTATCAGCAAGTTCCTCCATTGTGAAAGGAAAAGTGTTGTGACTTTGTGAGTTGTGTAAAGTTTGCAATAAGAGCTGTTGAATCTTCATTTTCATGTGCTTATTGAACGTCAGTTGCCTTACTATCAGCAAGTTCCTCCATTGTGAAAGGAAAAGTGTTGTGACTTTGTGAGTTGTGTAAAGTTTGCAATAAGAGCTGTTGAATCTTCATTTTCATGTGCTTATTGAACGTCAGTTGCCTTACTATCAGCAAGTTCCTCCATTGTGAAAGGAAAAGTGTTGTGACTTTGTGAGTTGTGTAAAGTTTGCAATAAGAGCTGTTGAATCTTCATTTTCATGTGCTTATTGAACGTCAGTTGCCTTACTATCAGCAAGTTCCTCCATTGTGAAAGGAAAAGTGTTGTGACTTTGTGAGTTGTGTAAAGTTTGCAATAAGAGCTGTTGAATCTTCATTTTCATGTGCTTATTGAAAGTCAGTTGCTTTACTATGAGCAAGTTCCTCCATTGTGAAAGGAAAAGTGTTGTGACTTTGTGAGTTGTGTAAAGTTTGCAATAAGAGCTGTTGAATCTTCATTTTCACGTGCTTATTGAACGTTAGTTGCCTTACTATCAGCAAGTGCCTCCATTGTGAAAGAAAAAGTGTTGTGACTTTATGAGTTGTGTAAAGTTCTAAACATTCTTAACAAACATTTTGTACTTTTTAATTGAGCTCAAAATCTCGCAACCATATATCCTTAATTTCGTTTAAATGCTTTCCAAAACAGTTTTAAGAAGAAACACAATAATTTAACACAATAATTTGATTGGCAATTACATCATACGAGTTATAGTATTTCAACAGATAGGGATTTAATCCCAGGACCTTCTCTGAAGCTTATAACGCTTAACCAACTGAGATTTCCTGGACAAATCTGATTGTCACAATTATCTGAGATACCTTTTGTGATATTCACATCTGGTCTTTTATTTGAAACAGCTATGTAAAATAAATCCGAGATGATTGAATTCCAATAAAAGGTGCACTATGTGCCTCATGATTCAATACCTTAATATCGATGCCGCATGATTCAATACCTCGAATAATTACATCAGCATCTCAGGATTTGAACAACTGATAATTTATAATTATCATAAAGAAGTCATATAAAAAGTATGAGGTATAATCTGGAATAACATTTAGAATTAAAACATTTTCGCATTCAAAATCGCTAAATATCATTATTTCTGATCCTCTACAAATGAATCTAGCTACGGATCTTTAACCAATAATTCCCCAAAGACCTTAATAACATCTTTTCGAACTTTTGCAATTTTAAGAAAACCGAACTATGTAATACTAGTATCATCTCTTAGAATTGTGGACATCACTACATGTTTTATTACACTGCTCAAAACAATTAAAGGATATTTGAAGTTTTATATAAAATAAAGATATAAACGAAATTTTTTTTGCCGAAAATAGAAGAAGAGAATCACAAATGCAAATTTTTCTGGTTTTCAAACTGTGGAGTATGCAAATTTTGAGTTCGACGTCAAAAACGTCGCTTCAGCTTCAGCGAATGAAATTTGACTTTCAACTGGATAAAAGAGAATGAAGACAAGGATGATCGGCATTCAGTGATTGCTTTGTTTCGATGAGTACGATGTCTCAGCGAAGTCATTTGACAGATTCAGGAGCTTGGAGAATTGTTGGTAGGTTAGAAGGGGGCCAAACTCAAGCCGAAGTAGCGCAAGCCATTGGAGTGTCACAAAGTGTCATTTCCAGGATCTGGAACCGTTTTTGGAGAGTGGATGTGCAGGCCGAAGACCAGGGCAAGGTCGTAGACGGGCAACAACGCCCAATGAAGATCGGTATTTAGCGTTAACAGCTCGGAGACACCGAAACATGAACGCTACTCTTCTCCAACAACACCTTCGCTCGGCTACAGGCACCACAATTTCAACTCAGACTGTCCGAAACCGGCTCCATGCTGTAGGTCTGTATGCTCGCCGACCGATGGTATGTGTTAGATTAACATCAAGGCATCGTCGCGACCGCAGGGAGTGGGCAACCGAGCATGTCAACTGGAGGAGAAATGAATGGAGCAATATTCTGTTTTCTGACGAGTCCCGTTTTTCTGTGCATCCGGATAATAGGTGTATTTGCATCGGGAGGGACCGTGGCAGTAGGAATAATCCTGCGTTCGTGCACGAAAGTGTCAGATTTGGCGGTGGAGGAGTGTTGGTGTATGGTGGCATCTCCATTGACGGGCGCACTGACCTCTACATCATTCGAGATGGAGCTCTGACTGGTCGCCGATATAGGGATGAGATCCTCAGACCTATTGTAGTCCCTTACGCTGCAGCAATCGGAGATATCTTCATTTTAATGGACGATAACTGCAGGCCACATCGTGCAAACCTGGTGGAGGATTTCCTTTTCGAGGAAGGAATCGTTCGAATGGAATGGCCAGCGTGTTCTCCAGACATGAATCTAATCGAGCACGTTTGGGACGCTCTAGGAAGACGAGTTTCTGACCGCCAACAACCCCACAAACTCTCCAAGAACTGGAAAGAGCTCTTCTGGAAGATTGGGGCAGAATACCCCAACTCGTCATTAATAGCCTCATTGAGTCCATGCCTCAAAGGTGTTCAACGTTGCTGGCCGCCCGTGGAAACCATACCCCCTACTGAAAATGATTTTCTTTGAAGAAAACACCTTTTCTTATTCTCTTTTTCTCATATGCACAAATTGTGTTTTTTTCCTTTTGTACACAAATGCGCAATAAAATGCATTTTTTTCTGCCAAACATGTGTAATTTATTATCATATAACCTACTATGTCTGTCGACCATGTATCAATCAGCTAAAAAGTTTCCCAGATACAAAATCCACCTAAAACTGCAATATCCTTTAATTGTTTTGAGCAATGTATTTACATGTGTCTATTTTCACCTTTGATTAATACACTGTCAACATCTCGTGTTATAAACTGCTATTGTGTTTATATTTTCTACGACGTAGAAATAATTCAAAGATTATTTTTTTATTTATTTTTTATTTTTTTTTATTTTTTTTTTATTTTTTTTATTTTTTTTTTTTAACATTTCGCTGCCTTATCTAAATAAGAAACTTAATACTAAATCTTAAGAGAAAAAAGTCAGATTACAAAGAATTGCTTTTTAAAATACAGAAATATTTTGGTGTTTAACCCATTAACGACAACTTATTTTACACTTCTTTTAACACCAGTTTTCCCATACTGTTATTTTAACTGATTGAACCTCTGATAATTTTCACATTAGATAATATGATTTTTTTTTTTTTTTTACGAAGATACTGGTGTTCATATTTCAAAGTTTCGTATCACTTAAATGGTAACTTTTCGTACCAACCGCTATTAATGAGTTAAGATACAGCATAATATAAATGTATATTTTAAAACGCAAAGTTCCATCTACTTCCATAATTTCTAATTACGTAGAAAAATTGGTAAACGAAGTTTTCACAAAAATTAGTATTTATCTAAAATTATGATATAGGCAAAAGTTTTGGAATGCAAATCAGCAATTCTTTAAACTTTTAACTATAAAAAGATAAGATCAAGCGAATCTTGAAGATTTTCATAATGCGATATTCATAATACAATCACTTACGATAATTCAATGCTTAAGATCGAAGTGAAAATGGCAGATAAAACTATAAAATGTCATATACTTCATCACATCTGAACTAAAGATTATAAAAATAATTCATAATTTCTTTAATCTGGAATAACTGAAATAGCAAAATATTAAAATAAATATAGAAAGTGATTTTCCTCAAAGTAATCTTTATTCAATCTTCCTAATCACGCGTAATCAATATAATTATATTTTATAAAAGCATCGGTAGTATCTCGTATATAGTAATTATCCCGTCTATAAATAATTTTCATTTATCAGTATATTCTATCTTTCTTTCTATCATTTACTCTTATTTTTCAGTTACTATCTCTTTTATCTGAATCATTAACTGCACTTCTTTATCTTTTATGCATCTTCTAACTAATTTTAGTGATAACGAAAAATAATTTTTGCTTTAAAAGTCTTTTTGAAATATAATTCTAGCAGTTAAAAGATAATATCAGAAAACACTATAATAGTCTTTGCTAACTAAAAATCTTTGCCTTTAGTACCCAGGAAATAAATATTTTATACCTATTTTAATTAGTTTAATGTATAATTTTCTACTGATTCTAATTGTTTTAGAATTCATGTGATAAAATGAAGAAAATAATTCTTGAGTATTCGAGTATATTTCCTAATTTGGAAGGTGATACTTATAAAGCTATTCCAGTTTTAAACAATTATATATTCCAAAAATTCATTTTTTAAATATTTTAAAAATAAATAAGATCAAACAATGTAATAATAAACAAAACAAAAACACAAAGGTACTAAATAAAATTAATTTTATCATACGTTAAAAATTTAGGTTATTTCGAAAAATTATTTGGTTATCCAATGTGTACCTATTACTTTAATTCTAAGAGTCTAGATGAATAAATTTCTAACTGTATGAATTGAGCATTATGTGAGATAAAATTATAAATTACGTTAACACATTTATATATGTTTTTAATATGCAAAATACTAAATAAATATAAGTACTAAACTATTCGTTGGGGGCCACCGTAAAAATAGAAACAAAAATTAAATTATTGCTTAATGATTCCTTTTTTGTGATTATTTCCGTACCTAAAAATACAAATAAAGCAAACACATTAAACACTCGCACTATATTTATTTTATTACAGTTTTTATTTAAATATTTCAATTGTAATTACCAAACAATACGTCATGTTTTCCAAAACTCATGTTCTGACAATAAATTAGGAAGTAATGTACGTAGTTACGATTATCTGATAAATATTTAAAAACAAATACTAGTTTGAAAATATCTGTAAAAGTGTAATTACGTGTAAGTATTTATGCTATTTACAGGAAAACGTGTTCGCTAAAGTGATATTTTCAATCAATAATATTTATTTAATTGTATAATAAACAATATAATTATGTACAGAATATAAGAGTAAAGTCAAGAGTACAATAGGTCTTTATAAATTTTTACTAAATTAAAATATCATTATAGCCATTTTATAAAATAATATATTTCAAGACGCAGAAGCAATTTCGTAATAAAAAAACATTAAAACACTTAACGGCAGGTAAAACAGTTTTGTAATATATTTAAAATATGTAAATTTAAATAAAACGATCATATATAAGAAAAATAATTATAAAAAAAAATCTTTTTCTTACATAAACACAGTTCTTTTAAATCATAATTGTTTCAAATGAAGTCATATTTGTGTTTTTTCATGAGACAAACAAAATTTTAATAGAACAAATTAAGTACTCTTTATTCTTTTACAAGGACACAAAGAATAAATTACAGTTTTTGCACATGACGTTCCAAAATTACTTTTACATATTTAATAACTAAAAAAAAAAGAAACAAATAAAATTATGCACTTACAATTGTTTGTGTTGAATAATGTATTAAAGATTTTTATAAATACTAATTTTTGAGCATTTCTATGCCCACACAATAAGTTGCTTACAACGCACTCAGTCAGTCGGTTTTACAGTTAGTTCTCATTCCAAAGTACAGATCGACATTTCATTTGGTCAGTGTCACAAACTGGAGATCTCTAAACAATTTTTCTCAGGTATACGCATTAAAAGAATGGTATAATGGTATATTATGGTCAGTTAGGCTCTCCATCTTTTGAAAGTTTTCTTGACATCATTTTGAATGTTTCATGTTACTAACTTAAAATAATAATAATAATAAGTATTTTTAAAAGATATTTTCTTCAAAACCAATAATATATCCATTTTTTAATTATAATTTTTATAGGCACGATTATTGTCGTTGGCTCTTTCCCCTATGAAACATTTTTGAGAAAAAAAATTTCTTCTCAGAAAAAAATCTTTTTAGGTGCGTTCGTAATTATATAAATACGAAGCCCCTAAAGTCGCCGTCTGGTCCGTCCGTCTGTCCATCTGTCTGTCCGTCCGCATATAACAGCGCAAAAACTACCCAACCGAATGGTTTGAAATTTAATATATATAATCTTTGCATAATTTTGTCGAGTCATTTCAAATATTATGAAAATTGAAACACAATTTAAAAAGATATTAATAAAAGTCGCCTTCCTTCTATTAAATCCTATCACGCACAATCTATATAATAAAAGCGCAAATTATTTGACTGAGTAATACAAATGTAAACCAATCACTTCTTTTTTCATATGCCAAGAGGCCATTTTTATTCAAAATTATTTTTTTCGAATAAAATTGCATAAAAGTTGTATTTTTAGAAAGATCATTCAAAAAAATTTGTTTGTTTGACAGATGAGTTACATTAAAAAATGTATAGATTCTGAGATAACCTCAGGTTAACAGCCCAATATTTATCCCAATATCCATTAAAGTAAATAAACACAAGAGATTCGTTCATAGTGAATCACGGAAATATTAATTATCATCATCAGTAACCATTCGAAAAGCAACATCTCAATGGTGAATTTTGGTGTCAAAAAGAAAAATAAATCGCATCTGTAAACATTACGTAATCAGAGAAACGAAATGCATGCTCATTTCGATATAATTCATTTCACTGAAGTAATAACGATGATTGTTTTACATTATGAAACTAGTTATAGTATGAACACACTTCATTTGTCACGTTCAACGTACAATTTCCAACTTGTTAAACTTAATGGGATTTATTTTATTCTGCAAATTCTTTTTACACTTTGTTCCTGAATCGTATGGACTGTGTGATGTATATCCATCATCTATGACGTGTGTGTATAGCTAGAACTAATCAGTGAGATATTGCTGCATGTTTTGAGTCATGTGAATGATGACGTACTCCATTGTTTCTAACCAGGGTGCACCTTTATATACTGAAAGTTTGCACAAGCCTGATTTCGAGTTTCATGTGTCATGGTATTGGACCTACTCAGCTGATCTGCTATCAGCTAGCACTTCATAAAAAGATAAAATATTTCTGCTTCCTTCTTTCGTCAGAAAACTCCGTAAATACATATCTTATTGGGCCATTCTTTGGGATAGTTTAAAAGTTAAAAACACTTCTATGACCCATGTTCTACCAATCGGAAAAAATATATAAACTAATCATTTTCAATGCAATTTATCTTCATAAACTTTGAACTTTGAAGTGGCGATGCTTTGAGACGTATAGATACAAAGGCTGTTTGTCTCGAATAATCCATGTATTTTATTCACAGAAACACTTACATTACTTTTGACAACTACATAAATCTTCTAGACAAGATGCACAAAGAAATTTACAATACCAGAGAGTTACAACCGGCAGCTCCAGAAAGTGTGTACAATGGAGCTGGCGGGAGTCGAACCCGCCGGTCGGATTCCTACGCTCTCAAGTGATTAGCGAAATGGTGATTTAACCACTCGGCCACGGAGGCCCCTATCTTTAAAATAGATTATATATGTTGAAATTATTGTTCCTAATACACGATGGCTGCATGTAATCCAAGATTCCAAGCAGTACGTAAATAACGAATATTACTGGAACGCCTAAACTAAAATAAACTTCTGATTAGTATGCAAATAAAAGAGTACGATTGTTTTTATTAGAATTTTTTTTATATAATGAATATAAATAATCTGATAAGGGATTATAATACAAGGGATTATATTAGAATTTTACCAGATTATCAAAAAGAAGGCTGTAAGTTAGAATAGTACCGAAAGTTCCAACAATGATATTACGTCTCATATTAAAAAATCCCCAAACAGTCATGGATATTACTCTGCAGTTCTTGAGAAATCTCTGATAAGAGCAACAGTGGTTTTCACTTCCTACGTATAATTTTCTCGATTCATATTTAACTAAAAGTGATGCTGTATGAATGCGCGATGCATATTCAACATTCGTTATAAAATTAACACAACTCAGCAGATAATTGAACAGAATCATATAAAAATACATATCCTTTTCAACTCCATCTTGAAAAACAAGTGTAAATCCGTAATACATCAAAAATGCATGATTCAAAAGCATGATAAATATTAGGAACCCAACTTTACAATCAAAATATTCTGCGACTGATATTATTTCGCAGTACATATTTGCTAGTTCGTTATAGTCACGTGTGGAAGAATTTTTTAATACCTGGCGAAAACTATTCATCATACCCACAATATCATTGCAAACTACAGTGTAAAAGATGTCAAAAATACATAAAGGACCATAAAAAAATAATAGAAAAATTATTGTAAATGTGACAAAAAGGCCGAACGAGATATAAACATTTTCGATGGAGTAACCAAAAATGAATTCATTTAAATAATTAGCATTACTCATCGTTAGGCTCACTTGTAATATGATAAAAATGACTATAATTATTTTACAACTGCTCCATAGTATTATCCAGTATGGAACAGATATTTTATTGCCTACAATATTAGACATATGTGAAATCTGATTCAGAATTTTCCTATACTCATCATAGTTTATCCACAAATATATACGAAAGGAAAAATATGTAATGCATATAGAAGCAAATACCATGCCACCCTTTCTAGTTTTTGAGTCTGAGTATAAAACAAAAGAAACAAAAGTAGTTAGCTGGTAAAAGACAATTAATATGTTAAATATGATGTCTAACACTTTCTTTCTACGAACAGTAGAATTGGTTTGTTGGAAAAATCCGCAAACGTTAAATAGATAAAAAATATATTTGTATGCATTTTTTGTTTTTAAAGAGACAAACATGATATGGTTTCCTTTATCTGGATTCATTGTAACTTTTAAATTTGAACAAAACAGTGCAATGTACACTTTTCTGACAAAAATGCTAAAAATTAATGTTTAAATTTTCTTGAGATTCGATTACACTATGTTGATTTAAAAATAAACGCTATAAATTTTTCAATTATATTCATATAATTGTCTGAATTATATTATAAGAACTGATTATGGAAAAGAGTATTCTAAATTCAAATCCGCAAAGTTTCATAAATAATCTGATACATATTATCTAATGTTTAAATTAAAACATGGTATTGTGGATAGACTACTTGTAAAAAATGATTTGAGAATCTACCTGTTTTATTTTTTTTAAGTAATTTTATACAAAAAACACAGAATAAAGAGTATACTCTTTAGGAAAAAATTTATCATTTCAAAATAAATTATTTATGAAATGTCGGTCTTTGACAATTAAGAAAAGTGCAGTTATAATATTTATTAGCTATTTACTCATTTTGTAATAGTTTAACAAAACAATACCTTTTAATGCAGTATTAACTTGTTCGAACGAATACTAGGAAGCTTTCATTATAAATTAGAATATTTTTTTTCATATATTACTGAATCTAATTTTTGAAATCTTTGTATTCCGTAGTAAAAAAACCTGTTCTTCTTGGTCTTGCTTATTAATATACATGAAGAAAGTAAAAAAAAAAATATTTACAAGAATTATTTTGATATAAATATTTCCACTTTTCTTATTTTTCAAAATGCAATATTATCTTTAATGAAACGTAAATTTCCCATAGATCAAATATGATGTATTGTCAGTACACTCAAAACGTACTGTATCATTTTAATTAACAATAATTTCACTATTTATTATCAAATATTATTTTTCATGAAAAAAAATTCATGAAAACTGCATTTTAATGTAAGACTAGTTATATTTGTATCATTAGAAAAAAATCATTTATTTTTTTAGAACCATACAGACTAAAAGAAGGATTTTTAGCAAAACATTAAAACATTTTGCATTTGTATTTAACGGGAATTGGGATAAATGTTCTGCCTGTTTCATGTTACTAAATTTTATGCATTGATGTTCATACTATGTATACGTATCATAATGACAAAGCCGGTGTACAGATATAAACATATAAAAATAGCAATCGAAGCCTGAAATATAGATAAACAAAATAGTAAACAATTACTTAATCTGAATTGAATAAATAATACACAGTTCTTAATTGTAACACTGAACACAAATCCGAATGTTGTTTCAATGTCTTTCTTATATATGATCTTTTAAAAGATATTTTATATGATTAGTAATGTATTTTCAAAAACATTTATATATTACACCGTTTCTCAAAAACATGTTAAGAAATAAAATGTCTTAAAATGTACTGTTGTTGTTAAAATAATTGGAAAGAGATAATCCAAGGCAAGGATCAAAAACTAGGTTTTTCTGTTACATGCGATATTTTGCTTCACTTAAATGTAATAATAAAACTTCTTTTTACACAAATTCGCATTTTCTGAAGATTTCATATTTGTAAGTATTACAGAATGTTGAACAATTTTTAAAATTCTTTCGGTTAAACAGATTATATATATTTTTAGCTGTGATAAAAATAATCGAAATATCTTCTCATTAAAATAATGTGTTTTTCCACCACAGTCAGTATTAGGCAAAGTAATTTTTTAGCAGTCGGAATATTTTCTTTTCTTTATTTTATTTATAAATTCCATTTTTTTTTCTTTTCTAGAAAAAAAAAATTATTTAATTATTTTTAACATCATTATTTAAAGAATATAAGTAAAGTAATTCTATTATTTCCGATTTTTCTTCAAAACAAATTCTTCAGAAACTGAATGTTTGAGCTTTTTTTCATCACAGAGATTGAACACGTTTAGATAAGGTTATTGAGTATTTTATTTATCACATGTAATGAGAAAAATGGTAATCATTATTATTTTATGAATCCATTAGTGACAGAAACACTTTCCTATACGCAATTCCTATAAATTAGAACCTATAAATAGAAACGCAATTCCTATAAATTAGTTCAGTTTTTTCTTAAAAACACTTTGTTGTTCAATAGATTGGTTTGAGTCATTAGTCATTAGTGAGATTGAACACTGCTTATTTAAGGTTACTGAATATTTAATTTATCAGATGTAATGAGAAAAATGGTACTCATTATTATCTTAGGGATCAATCAGTGACAAAACCATTTTAAACAATTTCTACAAATTAATTCAGTTTTTTTTCCTTAAAAACCCTTTGTTGTTCAATAGGTTAGATTGAACTACTAGTCATTCGCTGGATTCTCTGGAGATTATGATTAACGATATTCCCTTTTCTACACCCAATACAGAAAAATGATCATAATCATTTGTGAAAACTTCCACTGGTAAAAACAATTTAAACAATTTATGTAAATGATTTCCGTTTTATTCTTCAAATAACATCTAGATTGATATAGAAAATTATACTAATTTATAGAATATTTTTATACTCAATAGAAAAAAACAATTATAATTATTTGAGAAAAATTTTACTAGTAAAAACAGTTAAATAAATTTAAGAAAATTATTTCCAATTTTCTTTTAAATATAGTTATTTTATAGCAGATTACATTTGAATATAAAATATTTCTTCCATACTCTATAGAATTAAATAATCACAATTATTTCAGTAAACTTTCACTTATAAAAATATTTTGAACAATTTATGTAAATTATTTCCAATTTTTCTTTAAATAACATCATCTTGATAAATAGCAGATAATGTTATAGTGTGTTTCTTTCTTCCAAGTTCAGTAGAAATATAAATAATCACAATTATTTGAGAAAACCTTCACTGGTAAAAATATTTTAATCAAATTATGTAAAGGATTTTTTAAAATGCATTTTTACTAACAGAGTTTTTTGATCTTATAATAACTTCCCAATTCTCAATCATATCATCAGTACCATCATTCAAAAGCAATTAAATTTTACAATATTCCATTTATCACAGCTCATAATTATTAGACAAACAGACGATCTGACGAACATCAAAACTTACAAGATAGGTTGCAATGATCTGTGTCCAATCGAGAAACTCTTTACTGGTAAAACTGTTTAAACAATTTATGCAAATTATTTCCGAATTTTATTCAAGTAATACCTTGATTAATAAAGTGATATGAGCTTTCCAAATTCTCAAAACTTTCATCGACTTCCCCATTTAATAGCATTAAATTATATAATATTCAAGTTAGCACATCCAATGATAAAATACACATCTCATTACTATTAAGCAACTTCGCAAAACGGTTTGACGACCATAAATAATTTTCAGATATTTCATAATGATCAGTATCCTACTGATAACAATTTCACATTTGAAAGTATTTTAATCAAATTTTGTAAGTTATTTTCAATTTTTCCTCAAACAAAATCTTGATTGTTAGAGTTAGCTGAGCTTTTCATCGTCATCCAAATTCTGAAACTTCTCACCAACACTATCATCCAACAATATTAAGTGTTAGAATATTCATTTTATAACATCCACTGGTAAAATGTACGTCACATAGTTATAAGACAAATTCTCAAGACGCTATGACGACCACCAAGTGTTACCTGATAGGGTAAAATGATCAGTTTTCTAGTTTGCTTTTTATTTTAAACGTAAATCGCAAGAATATATGTATATATCTACATATAAAAGGACATAAGACTGCTCCGTTTATACGCAAACAACACCTGTTTCCAGTTCATTCTAAACCAGTGAAGCTTAAAAGATTTTTTTTTAATTTACATAATTGCGTGAATGTATTATATTGTCCAGTATATTTTCATGAATATATTATATTGCGTGTGCATCTTGCTACATTTGTTGAAAAGTTGTTGTATGTTTCTATGCAATTGACAATGTGTTTATATGCAAATTAACAAATAAGAAAACTGATGTGCGCGGAAAAAAAATTGAAAGCAGTTTACATTATATCGCAGTATGTATTTAATTATATTAACAAAATAATACAGAGCTAATAAATATGGAACGTTCTTTTATGCATTCAAAATTGTTTTGACATGATATTTTTAAACACGATTATGAATATTTCATAATATCATTAGGTTCACGACTAAAATATTGACAGTTTCCTATTTGTTTATTATGAAATTGTGCGCACTTCTTGAAATATAAAAAATATTAAATCTATTAAGGGGACGGTGAAAGTTAAAATTTATTATTTTTATTTTTCATCTTAGATATATGAAATTTTGTGCATATATACATTTCATATAAGTATGGATAATACCTTAAAAAATATTATTAATATAATTTTAAGATAAAATTTTTTTTTAAATGCTCCTTGCGTCTTAATTTTTAAGGCATTTCCTCGATTTTGCATTTGGATCACTTAAAACTATATTACAAATAAATCTGTGTATCAGTTATTTAATCCCTTGAATAGTTAATTTTTGACAGATTTTTTTCTAAATTCCATTCCGATTTTCATCAAAATTTAGCATTTAATAAGTTATAAATCAAATTTAATTATCTTACCAAAGTCTAATTGCAAAATTTGTGCACAGTTTCTTTCTAAACAGTATCAGGGTTCTTCTTTATCAATTTCATGAATTTTAAACAAAGATTAAGACGCATGAAGCATTTCAAAAATCTAAAAAACGTGTAAAATCTGTATTGAGAAAAATAAGTATAAAGTTTACTAAAGCACAGAAATATTGATTGTGTACTCTTTGTATAATTCGTACAAAAACTACATACGATCACAGTTTTTAAATGCATTTTGTTTTTCCATGCATAAGGACTCAGATGCGTAGTAAAAAATTACAGAAGTAATTCAAACGCTTATACCTTTTCGAAAAATCATCGTAGCTGCATGCAGTTTTCCCTAAATGGTTCAATACAAACTGAAGAATAATAATATACACAAAAAAATATCGACTTTGGATCGATTTTTGATCAAATAAAGGCCCACGGTCCCCTTAAACATTTTCGTATAAAGAACAAATTACAAAACCGGTTTTTAATATATATGTATATTCTTGGTAAAAGTAAATCTAATAATAGAAAAAATATTCTTTTCTAATTTTAAGGAACTACGTATTCTAGAACAATATGATTGAATAATTGGTACAAAATTTACACACGTCCACATTTTTTTAATGCATTTTGTTTTTGCATACGGATAGACTCACGTGTGTAGTCAAAAATTACAGAGGATTGTCTATCCACTAGAACTCAAATTGTCAATTTTTGCAAATACACTATTGGTCAAAGACAATATCAACGTATATTGCCAACAACAGAACAAGAAGAAAATGTGATTGATGTCGATGATGAAATAGGCTGTGTGTCTTATTGAAAAGGAGCCAGAGATTGCAGATTTTGAGTACCACTGTTTTCGGATAGTTATTTTTGTATTTCTTAATCGCCGAATTATGAGATTTAATAAGGCGAATTTTAGTATTCGGAAATAGTGGTTTACACAATCCGTATTCTTTAGCACCTGTACACTTAATGCCACACCGTAAACCATAAATACTCGATTTGGTCTATTTTGTACACCAGTGGATGATACATAAATTAAATATACATGTTACGAATTCACATTCGAAAATAATTTCACATATGTCTATTTTAAGTATTTTTTATAATATTGTACTACATTGTAATTATATTTAATTTAAAATAAATCTTATAATAAACTAATTTATTTTCCTAGAAATTTAGAAATATATTGTAATACAAAATTCGTCCTGTAAATTTGTGCCAGTAATTAATGGTTAAAATGCAGACGCAAATGATTTACATCTATTTTGTACAGGGTGTTTCACAAAGTACTATCCAACTTTGAAATGACATAACTGCAAAACAGTGACAGACAGAAAGGCGAAAGCAGTGGTATGTTGGACAAACTGGTGTGGAATTTGTTATACTCCGGTTTAGAGAAATAGTTCCAAGATTGGACATCCGAAAGCGCTGCAGTCACATTCAGTATTATTGAAATAGTGTCTGAAAGTATGCTTCGTGAACAGAGGTCAAATCACATTACAATTGTTTCGATATGGTCATGTTTCTTAGCAATAACACGACTCAACAGAAGGGTAAAGTTCTAAGTCACTCGTTGCAATGTATCTACGGAAACGGTTGCACATGCCTCACAGATGAATTGTTCAAGCTGCTCCAACGTTTGAGGATTCTTAGAGTAAACAGTATCTTCCAAGTAGCACCACAAGAAGAAGTCACATGGATTGAGATCCGGGGAATATGGATGCCAATCCATACCAATGCCTGTAACTCAGGATTAATTGAGAGCACTGAAATATGCCTCAAAGAACTCAAACATTGCAGTAGTAGAATATGATCGAGCCCCATCCTGTATAAACCAGGAATAATCTGGTGCATCCTCTAGAGCTTGAAATGTGGCAACAAATTGCTGTAAAATTTCAATATATCGGAATGATTTAATTGTTTCCCTCGTGAGGAAGGGTCGAATGATCATTTTACTGAACAGTGCAGACCAAACAGTGACTTTTGTAAGGTGAAGTCCTTTTGCATGACACACAAACGGGTTTTTTTCAGTGCCCCATATTTGCCAGTTTTGCTTATTTACAAATCCCTCTAAATTAAAATGGACCTCATTGGTAAACCATACGCAGCCGACATCATTTTTACTCTCATCAATAATCTGGATTTACTCATTTTCAAAGTATTTGTTGCAGAGCTGTATTTGTGATCGTTTGATGAAACTGTATTTTATAGAAAAACAGCTTCAGGCCCTTTCACATTATTCTGTACGTTATGTGCTTCAGAATCCCGCTTCAGCAGCGGCTCGTGTGATGGATATCCGAGTACTACGTTTAAGAATTTCTTCGGCAACTTTCACATTTTGAAGTGTCATGACTGGTCGACTCCAATCCACATTTCTGGCTAAATCCTCGGCCACACTGCCTGTCCGTTCAAACTTGTTGAATAAATTACGAATTGTTTTCAGGTCTGGACCTAATTTAACATTACTTTTTTTCGAGCTTCGCTTTGTGATTTTCGGACTTCGACCTAATCGGTGGTATTCCTGTACAATAAAAACACGTTCCTCCAAGGAATACGACATGACGTTCTTCATTTTCCGTATAATGACTAATTCGATACAAATCCTTTACACGTGTCAGCAATGAAACAGACTCACGAATGAACTTTCTGTACTTCTGAGTACTATTTAAAGCTTCATGTGCTTGTTCTGTCATCTATTTGTCAATATTTTAACTATTTATGCAAAAATGAGTATAACAAATTCTACACCTGTCTGTCCAACATACACCTTGTTTCGCCTTTCTGTTTCTCAGTGTTTCGAAGTTATGTCATTTTAAAGTTGGGGGAGTTCTTTTTGAAACACCCTGTAGAATAAATAATAAAAATATAATAAATACATTTTTGTGTATTATTTGTTGAGCATTGAATCCCATTGACAGCCAAAATAATTAAATTTCAAAGGACTTTTTTCTTAATATTTTTATTTTTTAATTTATTTCTTGTAAAATAAAAATTATATAACTGTTAAACGATGCACATATTTAAAGATTTAAAAAATGTAGTGAACAGAGAAAATTTCTAAAATTATCTGCAAAATGTGTTTATCACAGATTTTATTGATTTTTGAAAAATTCTAAATCTTCGACATGATTTTTTTTAACCTTCTCACTGCCGCGACCTGATATATCCGTTCACTATGCTGTAGGTTTCACAGCAATACAAGGTTTGTTTAAATTAATATAATTCTACAAATATAATGCATTTTTAAAACATCAAGTAATGATTGACACTCTCAAGGATTATATTTATATACGTAATTAATTTTTTTATCTCAAGTTTGAAATTCAGATTTTTTAAGCATTTTAAATTAATTACAGAGAAAACAACATTACAAATTTGCCCTTTTGCTCGGCGGTCAAGAGGTTAATCACCTATTCAATTTTTAAAAATATACTATAAATGTGTTCACCTTTATGAATGAAAAATCTACTATATACGTGAGTTTTTCTAGTAGTTGATAATTATTTTTAAGTAAATAAACTTTTTTTTAATAGCCCAGTTATTTCAGGCTTAATTATTTGAAAATTGTTCCTCTATCTACCACAAAAATTTTAACTTGTTGATAGTTAAACATTTAAATCAATATAGCATAACACGAAACTATGCACATTATATGTCATGTGTAAACTAATATTGAAATAAATATATACATGACTGGCAATGGCGACCTCATTTTTATTTTACTGCCACAATTTTCAAACAATTATAGTCTACCAAGATAAAGAGCCTCGTTGGAAAACCAACTAGTTATTTAAGATATACTTAATAGTCCCGAGAAACAATAAGGTAGTTTTATGTATATTTATGGGTTATTATACAGTCCCCGGGGCATGCTCGGTTTAGTCTGCTAGTAGTAAAATAAGTTATAAAATATTTTACTTTTGTTGTTAAAGTGAAAAAAATATTTTTTATGATAATCTTTCACAATTTTAAACTTTTAATCTTTATTTATTTATTTATTTTTATTAAAGATTACAGAATAAGCTGGTCTTTAAATAAATATAACTTCTCGCAACTTCTTAAATGTTAAAGAAACGAAATAATAATAATTTGATTGTCTCCGTTTGTATACAATTATAGCATGCACAAGTGTATTTTGCTAAAAAAGTTACATGCTACATTTTTTTCGCTTTACATGATATTAAATAATCTGTAAAAAAAAAAATCAAAACAAGTGACAGAAATATATCTCTTCATGTTTCGTGATCGTCTGACACTACATATCCTTTGATCCCTGTATTAGCCATCACTCTCACTTTTATCCGGACTTTTTTCAAGGAAAGTATTAAAGGATCACACAACTAGTATCAAATTATTTACGCAAAATAAACTTCTTTGTGTTCAACTGAAAAACAAGACTTGCCACGGAATGTTTCCTTTTCGTATTTCGACCATGATAACATCATCAATAAAGTTTCACTATTCTTTTTTTTTCTTTATTTTTGAATGGCAGAACATATTAGAATAAAAAAAAAATATATATTACGGAAAAATCAAAGTGTTACATTTGTTTCAAAAAAAAAGAAAGTGTTTTTTAGAAAATATCTAAATATATTAGCGTGAGAACATATTTTGCTTTCAGTTGCTTTAAAAATGGCATTATATTTATGATCAATCATTCTCAGCAGTCGGAAAAAACTTTCATTTTTTTTCTTTTGGTAACATAATAGATATTATTACTTACACAGTGTAACAAAAATATATTAAACATGATAAAAAGCCTCATTATGAAAATTTTGGTACATATTTACCTTTTCAGATTTCCTAAACCCGTTTTGCTAGTTTTTAATTCTACCATATCTATGTTTATATGTTAGAATTTTTGTACGATTTCAGGTACCCAGAACCATTTTTTGATGTTTTTACGATGTTGTTGGTATGTAGTCTGTGTATGTATGAACAGGACAACATCGAAACTGTATGTTCTATTGAGCTGTGTTATGAGTTAATAATTTATTCGCAACTGTCGCATTGATCTTGCTACAAATCCGACTACAAATTTTGTACCTAAACCCTCTTTTAATCATTTTCAGAAATTTTGTGACCGAAGAAAACTGAAAAGTATTTTCTTTTTAACTCAATATTTGAAGTAAAAATTTTAATTTCCTGCCCATCTGATGTTGACACAACAATCATGTTACACTAGAACGTCACATAGTTTTGTAAAACATTTTTCTCCCTTAAAAAGTAAAGAAAAAAAATATAGTGAATTTTATTAATGAAATAAAGCTTATGAAAAATTAAGTATTACATGTTCTTGAAGGAAAATGATGAAATTTTCTATATTTAAAACAGCTTAAATATCCCAATCACATGACTATGCAAATTAAATTTCAATATTTATTTTAATTTACTGCCATGAATATCAGCTCTAGCGGAATAAAATTACTAGGAAATTACGTCCTGTATGAGAATGTTATTTTCACCTGATGGAAAGATGTCACCAGTTAATACAGGTAAAGTATTGTTTGACAATGATAACTTATATGTTGGTGCACTAAAATTTAAAATAATTTCCTTTTGGCGCTACATATGCATACCATATGAGTCCCCAAGAAAACTTGTCGGATGTGTCAATCCCAAAACTTTCTTCTATCCCATACAGGTTTTGCATGCACTAAAAATTATCAGCACCAATTTATCGCATTTCTAGTAAAAATATCTCCTGATTAAAATATAATTTTTCAGGAGAAGAAAAGAAATATTTGCATTCTAGTAAAGGTGAATGATTTGGTCGAACTTCACTTCGCTTTCATGCCCAAATAGAAGAGTGAAAGAACTAACTAAATAAAAGAACATACAAGCTGGGGATATCAAGTTCAAGTATGGGTGAAAAGCTTAAATTCCAGTTAGAAACAATGAACAAGAATGAAAAAAACGTAATTATGTGTCGATTATGGATCGTATTCACACTATAAGAATATTACTACATAATCTTCTCTTTTATTGGGGGAAAGAGATAATTGGTTTCCTCTGAAACAAATAATTTATTCAGCAAAAATTAAAGAATCAGAGCTTACTGGGTTCTGTAACTAAATCTAATATCGTAGTCAATAGCTTGGCATCTTACTGACGTAATCATTGACAAGCAATAATATTTGTAACTTTGTTTTGGCGAGAAAACTGTTTAACATTATGACAGATACTCCTAGCCTAATCTCGATACTTTTCCTCGAAGGGTTAAAATTGGTTTTGTTTACGGAATCTTCAAATCAATATTTGTTTCAAAAGAGTTTCCGTTGTCGCCATGCCACAAAAGCTATGAATTAAAGTAAAATATTCATTACATTTAAAACATGTTTTTATATTATTCCAACGATCTTTCGATTTTTGGTATTTTGAGAATTAAATTTTTTATACTTTATAATAAAGTAATTCGATAATTGGTTAAATTATAGATCAAATGAATTCTCCATTTTTAGTTTCAATATATACAGGGTGATTCATAAAAGATGGGCAGAACTTTAAGGGGTTATAGTACACTTAAAGACAAATAATATTAAATAGGAGACTAAGGGTCCCAGACGTATTCCCAAGGAGATAGGGGGCATTAAAGTTTAGGGTCCGAAATTTCAAATGATTATAAAACATGGAAAAATTGGTCGATTCGTTTGCGGTTTTTGCAAAAAATTTTCTTTATGCCAGTATTTTCTTGAAATAAAATTTTAAAGTTCAATTTCAAAAAATGCCGATAGGGGGCGCTTTAGACTTTGGAGTAACAAACAACTATTTTTTAACGTTATTTTTTGTATTTCTTTAAATGATTTCGAAAGCTTAGACTTAAACTTAAATTTTGATCTAAAAATCTGAGTCCTAACGAGTAGTTAAGTAGCGTAAACTGAAATTTGAAATTTGAAACCCTTCTCCCCCCAGAACAAAAATCAGTTATTCCCGATCTGTGTGTCGTAGATTAGGCTCTAACTACTGCCGCGTTTTGCTAAAATTATTCTTTATGTCAGTATTTTCTTGAAAATAAATTTTAAAGAAAATTTTCAAAAAATTCCGATAGAGGGCGCTTTAGACTTTGGAGTAACGAACAACTATTTTATACCGTTATTTTTTGTGTCTCATTAAATGCTTTCTAAAGCTTAGACTTAAACTTAAATTTTCAGCTCAAAATCTGAATCGCTGAACGTGGTTCAGCAGCGAGGGGAGGGGGTTCAAATTTCAACTTCTAAACATAGTTCAGTTTACCATGTCCACACATTGTGTGCTGTGATACGAGGTAAAAAGACACAAATTAGGATTATGTTACCAAAGCATATTTATTAACATGTAATCACAATAAATGTTCAAAATTGTGACCACCAGAGGTTATGCACGCAGAACAACGGCGACGAATGGAACGGCGAACATTCGCGAAAACATCAGGCTTTTCGAGCACTTCCCCTACAGCGGCGGAAAGTCTGGCGACCAGTTCCTCGGGGGATTCAATGGGTGTCTCATACATAAGAGCCTTCAATCGTCCCCAAAAAAAGAAATCGAGGGGTGAAAGATCTGGTGAGCGAGCAGGCCAAGCAACAGGACCACCTCGACCAATCCATCTGTTCGGAAATGTGATGTCCAGATAGTTGCGGACGTCTCGTACGTAATGGGCTGGCGCTCCATCGTGCTGGAACCACATGACCCGCCGGATGCGTGGAGGAACAACGTTTAACAGGTCTGGCAGCACATGTTGCAGAAATGTGAGGTATGTTTTACCGTTGAGGCGTTCAGGAAGAAGGTACGGTCCGATTAGGTGGTCTCCGAGGATTCCTGCCCAAACATTGATGGAAAAGCGTCTCTGATGAGCATGTGGATACGTAGCATGTGGATTGACATCCGCCCATACATGTGCATTGTGTGTGTTAAATGTACCTTCACGTGTGAAGGTACATTCATCGGTGAAAAGCACAGTTCGTCCAAAATGTGGATTTAGCGCGTTCTGCTGCAGAAACCAGCGGGCGAATTCAATACGATTTGGATAATCCCCTGGAGACAGTTTCTGGACTCGTTGCACATGAAACTGGAGCAAATGTTCATCCTTCAGTACCCTCCAAGTCGTGGACTGTGAGGTATCCACCTGGCTAGCCACTGTTCGTGTACTTGTACTTGGCTGCGCCGCTACTACATCTAGAATGGCTTCTGCAACAACTACTGATTCGTCCTTTTTTGCACGACCTGCATTCGACCGGGAAGCGAGAAATGATCCCGTCTCACACAACTGTCTGTGCAAGCGCTCGAAAGTTTTGCGGTTAGGCAACCGCCTGTTAGGAAATCGCTCTCCGTACATTCGTTGTGCCTCTGCACCATTTCCATCTGCCGCTCCGTAAATTAAATGCATCTCAGCCTTTTCCTTATTCGTGAAGGGCACCATCTTCCGATTCATTACTACAGCGACTTACACTTGACTCACCGTTCAGTGGTTTTTATGCCTGAATCGTGTCGAAATTTTGCATACGTGTTCTTCTTCTTCCCCATTTGACATTTGCATACTTTCTGTTTCCTTCTTCACCCGGTGACTAGCGTCAGGAATGGAGCTTTAACGTTTGCATGAGCGACGTTTCCAACTGTGCCAGTGCCTTTATGAGTGAATTCCGACTATGCAGTCCTTGACGAAAGTTGTATTTTTGCCTCGTATCACAGCACAGAATCGTTGGGCATGGTTAAGTAGTGCAAACTGAACTATGTTCAGAAGTTGAAATTTGAACCCCCTCCCCTCGCTACTGAACCACGCTCAGCGATTCAGATTTTGAGCTGAAAATTTAAGTTTAAGTCTAAGCTTTAGAAAGCATTTAATGAGACACAAAAAATAACGGTATAAAATAGTTGTTCGTTACTCCAAAGTCTAAAGCGCCCTCTATCGGAATTTTTTGAAAATTTTCTTTAAAATTTATTTTCAAGAAAATACTGACATAAAGAATAATTTTAGCAAAACGCGGCAGTAGTTAGAGCCTAATCTACGACACAAAGATCGGGAATAACTGATTTTTGTTCTGGGGGGAGAAGGGTTTCAAATTTCAAATTTCAGTTTACGCTACTTAACTACTCGTTAGGACTCAGATTTTTAGATCAAAATTTAAGTTTAAGTCTAAGCTTTCGAAATCATTTAAAGAAATACAAAAAATAACGTTAAAAAATAGTTGTTTGTTACTCCAAAGTCTAAAGCGCCCCCTATCGGCATTTTTTGAAATTGAACTTTAAAATTTTATTTCAAGAAAATACTGGCATAAAGAAAATTTTTTGCAAAAACCGCAAACGAATCGACCAATTTTTCCATGTTTTATAATCATTTGAAATTTCGCACCCTAAACTTTAATGCCCCCTATCTCCTTGGGAATACGTCTGGGACCCTTAGTCTCCTATTTAATATTATTTGTCTTTAAGTGTACTATAACCCCTTAAAGTTCTGCCCATCTTTTATGAATCACCCTGTATATGTTCATGTAATAAGGCTGAACAAGTTATAAAAGTACGATATGTAGATCTTCCAAACAATCTGATTATTTGTTAACCACCATTTCCAATAAGGAATATTTGCTTTATTTAATCACATGTTTCTACACATTTCTGAACCACATATTGCTTTATTAAATAAGACTGATACTACTAATTTTAATAGTAGTAAGAAAAAATTAGAAAAGTTGGTCGGTATAGATATATCTATTTATAATGAAGACACGATAAAGTGTTTTTGCTATATTAATATTTCCGCAGATTTCAAACAGTAAACAAACATAAAATTATTCTCTTAAAATTTACAATAGTTTTTCAAAGAATATTTCTAAAAAGAATGAAAATTATTAAGAAGTGGAAAAATGTTAATGAATCACACAGAATCTTCAAGAAGAGATTTGCATCTTCTCCATTGCAAAATGTGGGAAATAAATGAAATAAAAAAACTTTATCATTATTTTTTTTTCATTTTAGATACGGGTAAAACAACCTTAGTTTTGTGCATATGGCAAAAAATATTAAAAATGATTTTCAAATTTAGAGAAAAGGATAAAAGTCCATTTTATTTTAAAAATCTATTTTTAAAAGAAATATTAGTAATTAAAATTTTAGAATTACACATTAAACGTTGGAAAATAATTTTCAGATTATTATTTTTTTTTAGAATCGTAAATTCTGTGTGGTGCATGTGTAAATATTACACTAATTAATAAACAATCAAATAGAATAACTTTATAAAATGCATAATTATCGAAAAAAAGTTTTTAATTTAGATGTGTAAAGCGTAAATTGAGAATTATTGAAAAATAAATACATAATTAACATAATATAAATATTAACATAATAACATAATATATTATTTAAAAAATAATAATGGTGGTACTTGACAATGTTTGTATTCTGTTTAATTCAATTCCAAACAAATCTAAATACTTTTTAAAAATGGATATTTCGTCCAAAAAGTTCTAAACATGAAAATGCGAGACTTTTGCAAATTTCGTGTTACAGTATAAATCATTTTTTTTAAAAAAATAACTAAATTTGCCAAACAAAAATTAACTAAAGATAAATGTGAAAAAAAAATGCTTTAATTATTCCACTAGCAAGAAAATAATTAACAGCATGTGTGTACAGGGTATTCCACGAAACATGTGGTTCATTCATTATGGTGCTCCTGCACATTTTTCCCACCAGGTGCGTAATCAACACGATGGTATATACCCAAGCATATGGATTATACGCGAGGGACCCCTTACATGGCCTCTGCGTTCACCGGATCTGAATCCGTGTGACTTTTTCGTATGGAGTCACCTTACATCACTCTTTTAAGCGACACCTGTGGACGACAACGAAGGATCTCATAGAGCGGATTATCAAAAGCATCAAAGGCATCTTCGAGTGCGTCGGTGAATTGTTCTTACGTCGGTCGTTGTAGACTGCGCAATGATATCAGTGGACGTCACTTCGAACAACTCTTGTAATAAGTTATCAAATAAATCTTTTTGCAGTTAGTATTGACGTGGCATATTATTGCATGTATTTAGTATTGTCGTGTACAGTGTGGCGTCGAAACCGCCATGCGTTTTTCGCAATTTTACACCTCTCAACGTCGTTCGATACCTCTTGTGCTACGGTAAGTTTTCATCTTTTTTATGTCTTCTATCACCCCTCTTAATTTGTCGGTCGAATTTTGGAACACCCTGCATAAAAAGGACTACATTAAAATGATTATTATATACATTTTCTACCTTAAGTTATTTAATAAAAGGGAAGAATAGTTATAATCCCAGTGATTTGGACTTTTAATATATTTATAGGTTTCTTTAGCATACAAAGATATGCTACATGACTACTCACATACCGTATTTCAATAAAAATTACAGATAAATAGACATAAAAAAAACCTGGGATCAAAATTAATGACAAACTAGTCGGATGTGCCAATCCCAAAACTTTCTTCTATCTCAGTCATGTTAATACTTCAAAATTCGCTATCACATCGCCATAAAAATCAATATTTTTCGACATTCTGTTGTACGTCAGCTGCTTGCGAATCGTGGGGTTACAGGGATGCGAACAACCGATGTATACTAAACTACGAAAAGACCTTCTGGCCTGAACCGACATGAACAGATAGCCTCCCTATTCCTTGGCTTTACGATTTTAGCTAATTTTACTGGAAAACACGAAGAATGCGTGGAACCTAAATAAAGAAGATTCAATCCCAGTTTTCGTCAACATTGAATTTGAATGAGGATATCACCAAATTAGTCCTCTACAGCCAAGTTGGCTTCATTTATGGCAACTTATTTTGCTCGCCAAATTTGGCGATATTCCGCTGACTGTCGCCAAGTTTGGCGAGAATTCGACGTTGGCGAATATAAATATATAGTGATAAGCATGTAATAGGATGAATGGTTACAACAATGAAAGAAAATTTGTCGAAATCATGTTAACTAAAACTCATAAATTAAACCCGTTTATGGATGAAATTCCGCTGTCTTGTTTGAAAATGTCAGCCACCCTAAAATTTCAAACCGCTATATCTCAGCTATTTTTTAAGATAGAGGCAAAACAAAAATTGCTTCGGATTCTCCGGATCAAGGCCGAACCTTTACCGAAAAAAAGTTTTAGGATTTCTAATTTTTTCGAATTTGCACGTCTTTTTGAATTTGAAATCTTTAAAATGGCTATCACAGCGCCCCCTTTCGTTGAAGTATCCCCAAATTCTAATAGAACCTGCTTGCCATAGCCAAAAACCTAGAAAAAAATGTGGTTCAATTTGAAGCAGAACTTCATACACTTTTAGATGGTACAATAGTGAAAAAGGAAAAAAAATATCGATCACAACGCCCCCTTTCGTCGAAGTATCCCCAAATTCTGATAGAGCCTGCTTGCCATAGCCAAAAACATAGAAAAAAATGTGGTTCAATTTGAAGTATAACTTTATACACTTTTCGATGATACAATAGTGAAAATGGAACATAAATATCGATCACAGCGCCCCCTTTCGTCGAAGTATCCCCAAATTCTGATAGAGCCTGCTTGCCATAGTCAAAAACCTAGAAAAAAAATATGGTTCAATTTGAAGCATAACTTCATACACTTTTAGATGGTACAATAGTGAAAATGGAACAAAAATATCGATCACAGCGCCCCTTTTCGTCGAAATATCCCTAAATTCTGATAGAACCTGCTTGCCATAGCCAAAAACCTAGAAAAAAAAAATGGTTCAATTTGAAGCATAACTTCATACACTTTTAGATGGTACAATAGTGAAAATGGAACAAAAATATCGATCACAGCGCCCCTTTTCGTCGAAATATCCCTAAATTCTGATAGAACCTGCTTGCCATAGCCAAAAACCTAGAAAAAAATGTGGTTCAATTTGAAGCATAACTTCATACACTTTTAGATGGTACAATGAAAAACCACACAGACGGACAGACGGACAGACGGACAGACAGACATTTTGTAAAAACATGTTTTTCGGAATCTCTGACCCCTAAAACGTGTAAATCCGTCAAAAACCGGAAGTCGAAAAAAATTTCGATTACAATAATTTCTTCTATTATAGATAGAAGAAAGTAAAAATTTAAAAGATAATCATAAAATCATAAGCATAAAACAAATAGAGAATTAAGAAAAATATAAAAATTGTTTAATGGAAAATAGTGTTTCTCTACCTTCTGAAATAGAGTCATGCAAAGCACAATTCTTCACTCGACGAATGGAGTCGCGAAGTGTTCAGGAAACTTTCGTCATCAGTTTACTTTTTATTTAGAAATTACATTAATCTTCTATATAAATATACATTTATGTTCTGTGGGTCTCACGGTTATATATAATTCATATATTGTGTGGTTTTCTTCAGAAAATATTCTCTTTTTGGACTACACATCACATTTACAATAAAAACTAATTATATTTATAAAACAACATAACCTGACTGAGTCCTAATCAACGCTGAGCCTGAACCGTTTCTTCCAGGACAATAAAACATAGAAGACGTATTCCTTACACACTATAGACTTCCACTAAAGAAGGATTTTTGAACATTCCCTTCAAAGGGGGTTAAATGATGGTTGAACGTTTTAGGTCATTTCGCCATATCAAAGTAGCAGTTTTAGGTAGGAGCATGAAATTCAGGATAACAAATCAGCTAAAAGAATATCGAAACAAGTATTTTAGCGATTTTAGAAATTTAGTCACTAAAAGTATTAAATAGGGGTCGAAATTGTATAAGTAGCAGTTTAACAATCATTATAAAAATTGTCTATGTATTAGTCAACGTAAATATTGTTAGATTTTTAATTTGTTAGATTTTGATCAACTTTTTGGTCGATAAAATAACGTTCGTCAGAATTTTGTTTTCTTTTTATCCATTACAAAGTTTATGAAATTGAAAACGTCATATTTTGTACAAGGTTTGAATGGATGATGGTAAATAAATTGTTATTCAAGACATTTTGTGCAAGTGTATTTTGTACAATCTCACAATTAACGAGTATTTATAAAATCGCTTTCAAACAATTTGTACGCATCAATTTAAATATTATTTTCTTACTCATAAAAAAAATATTTAGGGGGAAATTTTATTTCAACGAAACACAACTCCACGAATCTAACAAACAGGATTTTTTCACATTTTCAAATCACTCAAATTATAGACTTTGACTAGATCTACCGTTTTCATTTTCTCCCAAATGTCATTAAGGTAGTAATTTAAAGCAGCATATCACAGAGAAAAAATAGCTTAAGTACCTTACAAAGGAACTGTTACTTGTAAAAATACCAATTGCAGTGCCTTTTTTGTTATTGACATTTGTGTTTGTTTGTTTCCCGTGTAAGGTATTTCAAAATAAATGCAGCAATATATGACATAAATGTACGAATTTATATTTTAAGTCTTAACAATTCTTAAACAACATATGAATTTTTCCGTTTTGAATTTCCGTAAATATTTTGTTATATGATTTTGATTGATTTTATCATTATAATATATACAAACAAAATAATAAAATAATATAAGTAAAAAAAAATGTTTATACTTAATGTATTTTGATAAAGGGGAATTTAAGCTACCCATTGTTTAAAGATTAAATTAATATTTCATGCATGAGAAAACATGAGACGATGCATTGTATTTTTTTATGGTATGCATAAATATAATTAATTATGCTAAAAATCGTTATTATTCATATCCTTTTTTTTGAGAAAATTGAATTTGGAAATTGTTTTAGAAATTATCAATCGTAAAATAAAATACAATTATACTATCAAGTATAATATGAACAAAGAGAGACAATTTCAAGTTTTTAAAATATATACTTTCCATTCATAGTAAACAAATATACCTTTTTCTTTTAGAAAATACCTACCAAGGTAATCTCCAGTACATTTTAGTAAATAAAACTCAAATAATAATAATAAACTTAAGATATTTTCAGGTTTAATGATAAACGAAAGAAATGAGAGAATAAAGGAAATTTTCCTACGAAATTTAACAGCTTATATATCTAAACAATTTAACTGCAAAAACAATTATAAAAAAAATATTTTTATTGCCGATTTTTATTTATACACCAGACTGGATAAGAATATACATAGTTATCATCTTACGTTTTATACAAGGGTCGTTTATTTAGATCTCGATCGAACCGCTAAACAGTCAGACAAGTAAAAAAAGGTAAGGATACGCGGGGTGGGGAGACTGTCCGTTTCCCTAACTATAACGTCTGCTACTATCGACGCCAGTCACTTTGAGCTGATCCGTAGGCATGTAAACATGACTTGTACGATTGATGCTCCCGCCAAGTGCGAGTTAGTAGTGCTATCCGCTTCTGGAGTTATCTTCATTCATGACAACTCCCGTCCTCACAGTGCTACAAATAACAGCTGCTGGAGCAGTTTAAATGGGGTGTGTTTGTTCACCCTCCGTATAGCCCTGACATAGCACCGATTGATTTCCATATATCCCTTGAATTAAAGAACTGGCTGCACGTCAAAAGCTTGCAGACGAATTATGAGCTTCAATCCATCGTTCAGGCTCATCTGACATCACAGGCGGCAACGTTCTTCGAAGAGGACATCGAAAAGCTCGTCCATCGATTTGACAAATGCCTCAATCTTCATAGCTATTAGGTACAAAAGTAACCATGTTTGTTCATAACTTTTTGTAATACATCCATTTTATTCTTTAGTTTTGCTTTTTGTTTAAGGTCCTTCAGATGTTGAAAAAAAAAACCTAATATATGGTGCTGTCTTCTAAAAAAAAAAACACATTTTTCGAATTTTTCTCTATATAGGGTCTAATAAAGAATTTATAAAAATCGAACATGACTAAATTTTTACGGCTTGTTCTGACTAAGATTTTAATGTTGAGAATTTTTCATTTTATCACTTTATTACAGAATGGCAGGCAATTATGCGAGAATTTGAAAAAAATCCACTTTTCCAGAAAATGACCCATGTTATCTGAAAACAACCCACACCAGATGTAAACAGCTAAAAATGAAGCATTTTATTATATATTAATAGTTTAACATAAAAAAATTTAAAAAAATTATGTAGATCATTGTAAAATTCTATTATAAAAAAGAAAATCTGTAAAATTGAAGCTCATGTTTTGACAGAATTCTGCAATTGTTAATTTAAATTATTTTAAAATTAAATAAAAACTCCTTAGGTATTTTTAACTACATTTATTATTCTAAAATGTCTATAAAAACAGAACAAAACAAAAAAATGACTTTAGTAAAATATTTAGTGTAGTACTAGGGTGGTTTTTTTTTTTTAGGAAATATTTCACTCTGGGTTTTTTTAGAGGACAGTACAATATCTACTTAGATCTTATAACATATGTACATACTTATAGACAACAATTTTCACTATATGCAATATATATAATAAACCTTTTTCAATAAATAACAGATATGGCTAATGCGCAATCGTCCAAAAAACCTAAAACACAGTGCATTAACCTCTATGATTTTTAATTAATATATATATAACTTTTAAATGCTATAACATCATAACATCAACCAAGAATATTGCAAATAGTTTACGAAAGAAATGGTTTTTCAGTCTTAATACTGAACAAAAAAAGGGTTGCTGCTTAAAAAAATTATTATAGGCTTCAATTTATACTCATAAAGTACATTTACGTTTTAGACCATACATTATAATGCTTTAGACAGCGATTAAAGAGATATTTTATTGTTGTTCATAGGTGAAAAAAGTATTCAATGTAATAACAAAATTAGTCTATAATAGTTATTTAATTTTGCATATAATGTTCTATTTATAGAATAAAAATTATTTTTTTTATTTTATAGTTTAAATTAATCTTAAAAAGGTATTAAAAATATATGGAAAAAGTTATGTGCTTTTTACTAAGCAAAAAATATTTATGAGGAAAAAAGGGCTTTAATTTGTATTTCGAAAACATATTTTTCCTCTAAACTTGCTTACATAATGATTTCATGCGCAGCAATAAAGGAAGTGTTTTGCAGTTCGTTAGCACTAAAAAATGTTCAGCAAGTAACAAAAATTTTTTGAAAGTGCATATTATGATACCTATTTTAAACAACAACAGAGAATACTGCTTTTATTATATAATGCCTTTTTATGTTATGCCCAAATGCATTAAATAGATAAAAATAAATGAGCCTGATAATGTATTTTCTGGTAAGAAAATTTTTTATGTGTAATTAATGCTTTAATTAATTCATTAATGCATTTTTGTAATTAGTTCACATAGAATGTATGTTATGGACGGCATAAAGTTTTATATATGTACAGCCCCATGAATAGTTATATCTGTGAACTTTATTTAACATCTAATTATATACAGGGTGTCTGAAAAGTCTGGAAACGGTCGAATAAAAAAAGGGGGGGGGGTTATTATTTAAGATTTCAAAGTTGCCCATTTCCCCTCAGGGGGCAGAGTTGGGGGAAACTTTGTTATCCCTAAATAGATTTTTCAAAAATATTGAATATGTATTTTTTCATTTTTCAATCCTATGTATATTTCTCTAGTTATTCGTCATTTCCAGACTTTTCGGACACTCTGTATAACAATATTTCGTTAGTTTTTTAAAGTTTAAGTGCTTACATTTAATTATTATACTTATCATAAATTGAAAAAAAAAATTAAAAATATTTCCAAAAGGTTGTTTCTAAAATGATTACATTAAAATAAATCATCTTAGTAGTGTAATAAGCTAATCGAAGGATTACAGTGAGTAATGATTTCAATATAAATGATATTGCGTAATTGTTTTGTTTATGTTTTCTATAGGTGAGTCACAACACTAATCATTAAAAGATCCAGAATTTTTTCTGTTTACATTGTTTGCTAGCCTTGTAAAAATGAAATAATATCACTTTTAATTATTAATTTTAGTGTTTTAAATGTTTCTCTAATCTTTCTTGTATTAAATGCAGGTTTGTAGCTAAAAAATAACATTGTATAAGGAATTTGCTATAGCAGTAATTAAACTGAATGGTAGGAATGTCTTTTCTCGAAGAAAACATAGACAGATTCAGGTTCTCTTGGAAAACTCTACACTTTAAAAAAATTTCTTAAAATTTCAGTAGATGTACCGTAAATTAACGGTACTTGTACCGTTTGCACTCTTTACGGTAGGAATACCGTACTTCTAAGGTATATTAAGCGTAAAAAAACATATATGTGCCATTTCGATTGTAAACGGTACTTATACGGTAAAATGATTGTTTTTCAGTAAAAAATCGCTATTTATACAGTAAAGTAATTATTTTTCAGTAAGGAAAAAGCAGTTAGCCCCGCCTCGGTGTACGCCAACTTCTGAAGTGATGCTCTTGCTCTTGTTACGTAATGCGTGCAGGCCTGAGGAGAGGGGGGATTACAGCCGGTACATATACTTTAAATATTTTACGGTACATATACCGCCCAGTTAAATTACGTTATATATACTGGTCACAAAGCTGCCAGTATAACGTACCGTAGTTGTTGACCAAATTTTTTTACAGTGTAAATTTATCCAAGCTGAAATTGCCAATAGACATTCTGTGCCTCGAACACCTGTAGTAAAGATAAAGGAAAACATCAGTCTGAGTAGAAATAAAACACCGAACAGATTTGGATGATGCAGAAGAAATCGGATTTCTTCCCAACGTGATAATAGAGTTTTAATGAAGTTGAGCAGAAATTACAGAAAATTTTATTCAAGACAGTTGAAAGATCCATTGGGTAAGCAGGACATCGCATCAAGCACATGGTAATTGTAAAAAAATTACGGAACGTTTTAGGAAATTATCCTGAAACATCTCGCATATTTTACTGGAATTTCGAATTTCTTTATGTTCCACGTCAATTACGGTAATAATTCGTGTAATATTTTTGAGAGGTTTCAATTTTTCCATAAACTACATTCTGCGCATGCGTGCTTCATGTTTTTTGTTCCATTAGCCATTTTGATAACTAAGGAATAATAAAAAAACAACTGCCTAGGTAAGTAGAGACAAATGAATTCTGAAACAAATGTCATTCTTTGTTTGGATATCAACCGATAAAGTAAGTAGATAATTGAAATCTTTTTATGCTTCATTATTTGAATTTTCATTTTATCTGTAATACGAAACTTTAAAATTTAAATGCTTAAATAAGACACTGAATAAAAAAAAGTGTATGGATTATTTTTTATGATATCTAATTATGAAATAATTATTCTTTGTAATAAAAACTGAATGTATCTGCCAATTGAGAAAATGCATTTTATTAAAATGTATAGATAAGTAATATTTTTAAATTTTCTTTTGAAATAAACTTTCTACTAGTTAATATGAGTATTGAGTATATATTACGGAATGCTTTTGAAAAAATGGAATATTTTACTACTTTGTTGTGAAACGTAACAGCAAAAAGCCGTGGCATCTTAATGCCACCACTTTTTACCGGAACCTTCCGGAAATTTTTTTACAGTGCAAGAACCATCCTCAGAAAACTTTTTGAAGCTCTTTACAAGGTCTATTATCCAAGGAAGAAACCGTAACTGACGCCATGTAATATCCATGCATGACATAAACCAACTGAAACCAAGAGAAGGTAAAGACTGACGTAGATCATAGTGTTTATAAACTGGATTTACCAAGGTTTTTTTTAGTTATAAATTTTCTATAATGTCTACATGATATAATAAAAATATATTTACCCTCTGCTCGTCCCAAGTAAAAATTCCTGCTGGTATTTGTTTGCTAGACTAGCAGTAAATGCTGTATCCCAGCAATAAAATAGCATAATTTACCATAAATATTTGCTGGTTCCACCAGAATTACCAGCAAGTCATGGTGTGTATTGACCCACTTGTTGCTAGCTAGCATTATAAAACATATAGTAGCAATCACTAGCTTATTTTTGTTGCTGGTACTAGCATAAATATTTGTTCGTTCCACCAGAATTATCCAGCAAGTCATGGTGTGTATTGACCCACTTGATAATGGCCAGCATTATAAAGCATATACTAGCATGGAAATCTAGCATACAAAGCAACACATAGCAATAACTGGCCTATTTTTTGTTTCTGGTACTAGCATAAATTTCGATCTGGGCTTCACCTGAGGCTTCTTCCTTTGTCGGTAGTCCTTGTAGCTAGACTGAAAAAGTATTCTGCGAATAGTTCTTGTGCTCAAAGCAATGCCCTATTTACACAATGCTGCTTTCAACTGTCTTGAAGAACTTTTTCTGCTATTTCTGCTATTTCTGCTGAAATCACTAAAACACTATCATCGCGTTGTGAAGAATTCCGTTTTTTTTTCTACATCTTGCAACTCTGTTCGGTGTTCCACTTCTATTCAAATTGATGTTTTTCTTTATTCTTACTACAGTTTTTCGAGGCACAGAAAGTCTACTGGCATTTTCAGTTTGGGTCAAGTTAGAATTTTGCAAAAGAACGTGAATCTGTCCACATGTTTTGGAAAAAAAATGTCTTTCCTGCCACCCATTTTAATTACTGCTACAGAAAATTCCCTTAAACAGCATTATTTTTCAGTTATAAACCTGTATTTATTACAAAAACAGATTAGAGAAACATTTAAAACATTAAAATTAATAATTAAAAGTGATATGATTTGATTTATAACAGGCAAGCAAACAATGTAAACAGAATGCTTACAAGGTGCCTAAGGTGTTGCGACTCACCTATAGAAAATATAAACAAAACATTTGAGAAATATCTTATTTATTATATTGAAGTCAATACTTAGTATAATCCTTTGAATAGTTTATTACAATATTAGAATGATTTATTTTAATATAATCATCTTAGAAATATGGTTTGGGAATTTTTTCGAATGGGACTAAAAACCTGGCCAATACTCTCTCTCTATATATATATGTATAGCATATGAGGGGGGGTTAGAATGACAGTGGAGTAAGTCAATATTTAGTTATATGAGAAGTGAAGGGTCTTGTGAAACTAGTCGTATTGCCGTTGCATTAAGTGGTCCATCTTGTTTTCCCCTGTAGCGACTCCCTAAGTGAACTATGACTTTTTTGACTGTCGCACTGAACAGAAATTAATAAACGTTCAGTGAAAATATGGTTATGTAGATTTTTCAAATTTTTGACTTACTCCACTGTCATTCTAACCCCTTCATATATGTACAGCACAATGAATACTTATTTTATTGAACCTTATTTAACATCTAATTATGTACTATAAAATGAAAGCGTCAGAAGTTACATATTTAGTTATTATAGTTATTTTTAAATGAGATAACAAATTTTTAGGGTTGAATGTGATAGTCATAAAACTTTTCAGAACATGTAAACATTAAATTTTAACAACAAATAAAGCAATAAAAAATCTATCACAGGAAAGGTAACTCAATTTTTTCGTAAACTATATAATAATAATAATAAAGTATTTCATTCAATTAATAAAGTAATTTATTATGCTTTTATGTTTTACAGATTATTTTTCAATTTAAAACACCGTTGTATGTTTAATTTTTATTTTATTTATTTTTTTATTTTTTTGCATTTTACAGTTTACCTTGAACAACAAAAAGTGTTAAAAATAAATGGATAAATTAATGTATTTGTTTATCACAGAAAAGTAAATATCATGAAAAAATTAGTGAATATGTGCGTTATTTTGTATTCATAAAACATATTTCGCCGTCAATTACTTGACATAATAATTTTTCAGGCATCAAATAATGGAGTGTTGTATTATGTTCCTTAAGGGTAAAAATTATTTAACCATTAACAAACACTCACCCGCTTTTAAAAGTGCATATTATGACATTTATTTTAAAACAAAAAATAGTAGTTGCATTTCATAGCTTATCTTTAAATACAACAGAAAGTAAAAATAAATGGGCGAGATAACATACTTTACGGCAGTTAAAATAATTTTGCTGAAAAAAGTACGCTACTGTTACTTTGCTTTCACAAAATGTACATTATTCATTTCATAATTCTTATTTTTTTGCCTATTTAACTTTGTAAATATAAATAACTATGATGCTAATTTAACATCTAAACATATACAATGGGAAGTATAGATGAAATGATTGTGTAAGTAGTTTATATTGTTATCATTAGGGGACTCACTAAGGTAAAGCTAGGAGAGTCTGCGCACAATTCAAAATAATAACAATAAAAAATCTAAATATTAATTTTTTGCTAAACTATCCATGAATGATTTTGACTTCATTTGTATTTTATGCATTTCCATTGCTATTTTGTTGTTATGTTGTAATTTAATAGAACAATTATAATAAAACCAAGAAAGTTATTTTGCGCAATCTGTCCTTACAGGGTTGGTGTGATTGCGCACATGGGTAGGAGAGATTGTTACTAATAATAACTACAATTAAATTGTTGACAATAATAATTACACTTAAATGACATTGTTGTAAGGTTTTTGTGAACAAATATTATTGTATTAGAAGTGAATATTTCAACATAATGATTAAAAAATCAGAAAAAAGAAATAATTTTAAAAACGATTAAAAAATTTTAATTAAAGGGGAAAAAATTAAAGAATCAGAAAAAACAAGCCCAGATAAGATTACAAAATAGCATTAAGTTACTTAATAACACGTTTAACTTAAAATTAGTTCATTTTCATTTTTCATTTTTTAGGCAAATTTACCAATAAGCTGCGTAATCTCTCCTAGCTGGGAAACTAATGGAAACAATGCGCCATCTCTCCTAAGTACCAGATGCGCAAACTCTCCAATTTTGGTAGAAGAGATAGCGTGCCCTTTTATATAAACATGGCCGCTAGTAAAACGAACCGTTGATGTTCGCATTGTTAGTCTAGATTAGTAACTTATGAGAAATCGTTTAAGTTTAAAACATTTTGTATTACTGACATTGTATAGAAATTCTGATGAATAGTTATGAAAATTCAAGCACTTACTTTGGGAAAACAAAACAAAATAGCAATGCTTTATGTAAGACACTCAAAACAATCAACGTGCACTTTCAAGTAGACACACCACTACTTCTGTTGTACAACTACCTGCAGTCGCTGCGCGCTCACTCTACTCCTTCCCCCCCGATCCTCTATATGCGCAATATCTCCGACCGCGCCATCTCTCCTGGCTTTACCTTATCCTTTTAATAATGTTTGAAATTTAAGTATTTTACAATATCATTTTCCCATATTATTAAACGTTTTTATGAAGGACATGAATTGATGAATCAAACAGGCAAATCTTTTAGTGTAAGATAAATTATAATTTTTTAAAATAAAATTAAATAAAATTTTAAAGTATTTCTTCCTCTACAGATAATAGTATGTTGAAAAATGCTTTTTAGCTCACAGGTTATCAAAGCCTGAGAGTTTATGTGCCCGCCCGTTCTGTATGTATGTACGTATGTACGTATGTACGTATGTACGTAACGCGATAACTCTTGACAGAAATAACCGTTTTGCTTCCAATTTTGTTTATAGGTTCCTTGTGATAAGGCGCTTCCCTGATTAGTTTTGGGGATTGATTGGTTAACTATAAAGGGGGGAACAGGGGCTAACCCTCCTTAATTTAGATAAATGTTTTTTTCATGCAGAATTGTCCCATTTTCTTCAAATTTTGTATATAGGTTCATTTTGATAAGGTTCTTTTCTGATTAGTTTTGGGGGTTCATAGGTTAAGTATAATGGGGCTAACGGGGGGGGGGGGGGGTAATCCTCCCTCCTTAATTTAGATAAATGAATTTTTCATGCAGAGTTATCCGATTTTCTTCCAATTTTGTTTATAGGTTCCTTGTGATAAGGCGCTTCCCTGATTAGTTTTGGGGATTGATTGGTTAACTATAAATGGGGGGAACGGGGGGCCCCCTTAATTTAGATAAATGTTTTTCATGCAGAATTATCCAATTTTCTTCAAATTTTGTATATAGGTTCATTGTGATAAGGTTCTTTCCTGATTAGTGTTGGGGGTTCATAGGTTAAGTATAAAGGGGCTAACGGGGGGGGGGACTAATCCTCCCTCCTTAATTTAGATAAATGAATTTTTCATGCAGAGTTATTCGATTTTCTTCAAATTTTCTATTTGGGCTCATTGTGGTAAGGGGCTTCCCTGATTAGTTTTGGGGGTTCATTGGTGAAGTGTAAAGGAGGGAAACGGGGGCTACCCCCCTTAATTTTGAAAAATGGGTTTTTCATGCAGAATTATCCGATTTACTTCAAATTTTGTATATAGGCTCATTGTGGTAAGGCACTTCCCTGATTAGTTTTGGAGGTTCACTGGTTAAGTATAAATGGGGAAACGGGGGGGTGACTAACCCCCTTAATATAGATAAATGGGTTTTTCAAGCAGAATTATCCGATTTTCTTCAAATTTTATATATATGTTCATAGTGATAAGGCGCTTCTCTGATTAGTTTTAGCGGTTCATTGGTTAATTATAAGAAGGGGAAACGGGAGGATGGTTCCCCCCTTAATATATTGTCGATTCCTTCATTTTTCGAGGGCTTATTTCAAATTCTTTGAAATAAGAATATAATTTACAGTTAGTGTGAATAGCCTGTGAGCTCACTGCCGTCAGTTTAACGGGGCAGTTTTCTTTTATTTTATATTTCTGTTTGACATGTTGCCTATAATTTTAAGATCAGATTACCTAAACGGCAGCACATGTAAGAGAGAAATGAAAATGTCATGGCATATGTAAAAATATCAAAAACGGATTTACAAAATTTCAAATTTACTTACTTTAACTTAATGATTTTGTTTACAAAAAAACTATTTATATCATAGCAAATTGGATTCTAATTTTATTTTTTTAAACGCATCAGAAAGAATGCCGGAAAGTAAACTAAAGTAAATTGAGAAATATATGTTGAAGTTTCAACATTTCAAACTAACTGATATATTGAAAAAACACAAACTGTGAAAACTAAAATTTAAATGTGTAACTCCGAATCATTTAAATGGAAATCCACGTAGTAAAAATTCTTTTTCACATATATTTAACTATCGAATCTTTATGTAATTGCACCAATATGTTCAAGGGAAATCCAAAAATTATTTAACAAAAAACTAGAAAATTGGTATTTTAACCAGTTTTTGCCAAATCAAGAGTGGCAAATTCATTTAAATGTATTAACAATTTTTTGACATGAAATATAGTATTCGTAAAAATTTGTAAAAATTAAAAGCTCATGTAAACATTAAACGCGCAAACATTACAATCTCTTATAAACATTAAACTTGTAAACATTAAAAGCTCAACAAATAGAATAAAATTTCGCTGGAAAAGTAACTAAATGTACACTAAAAATCAAAGCAAGTATGTTCATGTAACTTAGTTAGATACACAATTGAGATAAAGTTATGACATCAATATATATTATTCAGTTCATAAATCTGAATGTTTTGACCATTTATCCAAATATACAGTGAATATAAATTAATATCTAACAAAATAGTATAATGGTCACTTTAACTTATTATATATAGTTATTATAGTTAAATTCAAATTACTAACTGATATATTGACAAAACACAAAACTGAGACTAATAAAATTAAAAAGTGTATCTCTGAATCATTTAAATAGAAATCCACGCAGTAAAAATTATTTTTCATAAACTTATAACTATCGAATGAACTACCGAAACGTAATGGTTTGCTCATTTATCCAAATATATAGTGAATATAAATTAATACCTAACAAAATATTATAAGGGTCACTTTAATTTATTATATATATTTATTATAGTTAAACACAAATTACTAACTGATATATTGAAAAAACACAAGCTGTGAATAATAAAATTAAAAAGTGTATCTCCGTATCATTTAAATAGAAATCCATGCAGTAAAAACACTTTTTCACATACTTATAACTATCGAATGAACTATCGAAACGTAACTATAGAAGCGTAATGGTTCCATTTATCCAAATATATAGTGAATATAAATTAATATCTAACAAAATATTATAATGATCACTTTAACTTATTATTTATTATAGTTAAATTCCAATTACTGTTATTTTCCCGTAATTTTACCAATATAGTCTAAGGAAATCCAATATCTTTACTTTTACATTAAATATGATATTTATACACCATATCAGAACATGTAAGTACTTGAAGGAACATAAAAAAAAAGTTATATATTTTTTTCTTGCGAAATATGAAATTAAATCTCAGAATGTAACTTAATTAAATTTCCTACAATAAAAACTAAAATAACTAATATTTCTTTTAAAATATGGATGAGAATTGCCTTTGCTCCTCCATTTGATCACACGAATGGAGAAAATAATTATAAAACAAAGCATAAGTTTGAAACAAATTATACGAATACAGTTATTATTTGTCAAATACTTTGCAACCCTCATTTAACCACTTGAAGGGCACCGGTATTTTATATATACCACTTAGTTTTAATCCCAAAATGCCACAATGCCACCAGAATTTTATAATCAAATTTTGAATTTATGAGGTACATGAGGAAAAGCATTTACTTATTTTAAAATATATTCGTTCGTGAATCCTGGTGTCAACCACTCATTTCAATATTTTAGTTACAAGAGTGCCTTGCCCCTGAAGGGGTTAAAAGGGAATTCCAATCATTCACAAGATTATTTGATGATCGAAGGTACTGATAATGAAAGAAGGGAAGTTATTTTCAACTTGTATTTTTGTTAGAGTAGTTCATTAAAAACTTGTAAAGAAGAGTATTATTTTCATGATAAATTGCAAAATATTTCTGGTATAAAAAAATAAATTAATGTTCCTATTTTCACCCTAAAAAATATATATATACATTTTTTCTTCTATTACTTTTTATCTTTATTTTTAACGATCATTTAAACGCTCACGCGAAGAAAAAAAATTGTCGATGTTTTTATGAATACATGTATAAAAGATTCATTTTTACGAGGGTCAGTCGGAAAATAAGTTTCCCCTGGCGACTGTGGACAGAGGTGTGTATGAAAGACAAAGAATGTAATGAGACATTAAAGATAAAACATAACTTTATTTTTCCACATAAGTACCAAGTGCATTGAGACATTTGTCATACCGCTTTATAAGCTTCAAAAAGCCCTCCAGGAAAAAATCAGGGCTTTGCATATGGACGAAGCGTTGAACGGCTATGGGTGAAAGACGACACAGCAGATGAACGTGAACGTGCAAGACACAGATACCATTCGGTAGAGGTCGACCGCGATCAAGCAGATGGCGCTGTTGCAGTGCCTTCACAGATGGCGCTGTTGACTGCAATTGCTTAAATTTATGAAACTTATTTTCCGACTGCCCCTCGTATTATTTAGTTCATTTGAGAGGCTCGGGTGCACAACATAGTAAGTGGCATTTTTTAATTTTCTGAATATATTAACTGATTAATAGATACATTTCCAAACACGGTATTATTTTATAGACTGTTATAACAGGAAGCTTTTCTATTTTACAGATATGATTATTTCCTAGAATTAATACTCTAAATAAATAGTCCGCTTGATTCGCTAACAAAAACTTTTTACAAATTTTATCGCTACTAATTACCGAAGGAGAAAATTCTTCTAAATCTGCCATTGATTCAAAATTTTACTAACCATTTTGAACCTGATTTCAATGAACCTTTTATATTATAAATACAATGCAAAACAGCATGAAATGTACAATTTCTATCTGTTTCAACAGGTATAATTATACAGGGTGAACCAAAAGTCTAGCTTTGAAAATAATAATTCATTACAAAGTAACCGTTTGTATAATAATGTAACTAGTTATATTAATGGATAGGTCAAATTTAGTAGTTTTTTGTGCAATAGATGGCGCGATTACTCCTTCAAGAGTGACTCAGGAGAACATCTGTAAGGAAGACATCATTTTCGGTCGAAACGGTGTTGATTCAAGAGAAAACTCAATCTGTGCTTTGGTTTCACGAAACGAAATCGTCCATTAATGTTCATTGAACATTTTGACGTTGTTATGGACGCAACCCTCCTGACGCAAAATCAATAAAGCGATGGTATGACAGGTTTAAAGAAACATACAGCGTTACTGATCTGTCCAGAAGTAGCACGCCTAGTGTGAGTGCACCAATTGCTGACGTCGAGGAACTGAAGACTAGGATACAAGTTGCTGTGTGTACTGTAACAGAATGCATTTTAAAGAACACTTGGCGAGAACTAGAATACAGCTTAGACATTCTCCGAGATACCACAGGGGCACACCTTGAAATTTACTGAGATACGTGGTCTTATAAAAAATATATAACAGTACTTACAATGTATCCAATCAAACTAATGTTTATTTATAATAGTTTGAGCACAATAAATATTTATAATCAGGGCAAGATTTTTGGTTCACCCTATACTTTCTATCTCACAGATACAATACCTATAATTATAAACAATAAACGCCAGAACACGCTATATTCAACAGCAAAATGTCAGAATAAACAAATCATCATCCTTCTTTGGATTACTTTGGAAGAAAAATCTGGATAAATTGCTCTTTGGCAATAAGTGCGCACTTAAGCCCAGTTTCAAGCATATCAATACGTATGAGTAGACAGAATTTTTAACACTTTCCAACAAAGCTGAAAAGTGTTTATGATTTATGTGTGTCTGTCCGTTCGTGCTCTAACTCTCGTAAATATGCTCTTATTTTTGTATGTTATTGACGTTTAATATAGCATGATCCCTATTGAAAATAAAGTGTATAGCATTTGGAGTCTGTTTACAGGGACAGTCAAAATTATTCCGTTATATTAGAGACAATGGGAAAAAATCGTTTCAGGTGCATTTTTATGATGTTATGCCATTTGAAACATGGTGAAATTGATATGAAATTATGAAGATCACCGAAACGTGCCTTTGGCAGAATATGAGGTGCAAAGCATTTATTATTCATTTACAAGGTCATGCAAAATAATTCTGTTACACAATGTTCTACGGGGAAAAATCGTTTGCAGTGTAATTTAGTGCAATTGAATTTATGTTTCATTATTTTAAACATAATGAAACTTTTATGCATTACTGAGGTGCAAAATAAATTACTCACTGACAAGTATTGTGTTTATATTGCGTTTATAATTCATTTTAGAGGGACACACAAATGAATTCGGTTACAGACTACGTGCGATAATTACAGTCTATGTGTGCAAATTTTTTTACTATGGCGAGTAATTGCTAAAACTGGAAATTTAAATGTATTATTTGTTTTCTAAACTATTTACATATCTTTTTTCACCTTATTTAACTGTAAATTTCGTTACAGTTTTCTGGATTTGTTAGAAAGTGTTTTATAATCTATGCTTGAAGCATGATTTTTCGTTATTGTTTAATTATGAATTACTTCTAATTAAATGATAATGACAAGGAAAAAAACTAAAATTGGCACATCTACACACAAAAATCCCGTATTTAAACCAAAACAAATAAATTGAAGTCGTAATTTTTTCTCACGAATTGTCTTAAGAATCGGCTTTAGGTTTTAAGTATATAAACATTTTCTAGTTGCTTTTTGTATGCATGAGTGTAAATATAGATTTAATTTTTTTATAAATTTTTATGCACGATATCAATTGTATCGTATTCCAATCGGATTATTGGCTTTTTAAACTGTTATTCGCAATGATTAAAATTTCGATCATTTTTTCAGACAAGAATCTAGTCGTGAATCTTTCATACAACCATTTATCATCATTAATTTCAATAAAAGTTGACGCAGCAAGATTTTGTACTGAAAATATAATTGATTACTTCCTGAAAAGTGTTTTTTTTAGAAAATATATAACATATTAAACTGGAAATGAAAACACTGCATTAAGCTTATAAAGCCGTTGGTACGATTTGTAGATATTAATTTCAGTGTAGCACTTGTATTTTATTTTCTGATTCACTTAAAGAATGCATAATGGAAATGCATCTTTTGGTAAATATATTTTTTGTTAATATCTTATGATTTGACTCTCTTTTCTATGAATTGAATGTTAATTTACATTTTAAAGCGTTGTGATATTAAAAATATATTAAAGCGTTTATAAGAAAATATTTTATTTTAGGCATTATATAAAGGTGAAAAAAATCTTGATTTTATAGAATATAGAAATTTAAATTATGGGATTTAAAAATACTTTACAAATAGTGATAAATGAATGTAATACTTTAGAATTAAGTCCAGTTTTGTACATTTTAAATATATTGGTGTTACAAATCAGAAGTGTTAGCCCCATTTTAAATGGGTAGTTGTGTCACAACTCCATGTTGAAAATATATTCACATATGCATCGGTTGGATAACACAAATACAGGGTGCCCATAAAAGAACTCCGTGGTTTTAAAAAATCATATCGAGTTAACGGAATGAGTTAGGTCAGGTTAGTTAATTAAGAAGAAATCAGTAGCTCATCAAATTTTATCCACATCAGTTTCAGGTTTTTTTTTTTCAACACTAGGTAGCGCTTCGCTTCATTGACCTTGAAATAATGTAGCAGACGATCATTCCATCATTTCATTCTGTTAATGCAGTTCGATGCCACAACAAAAGGCTCAGTGTGTTATCTGGCTTATAGAAACTGGAACTGTTACCATTGTACAGCGGAACCAGCACGAGTAGTATTTTCGACATTTAAATAATCATATATTATAATAACAGAGCTTCTTTTGTGCTACTGAATTTAAGAAACATTTCGGAGTAATTTCTATAGTGTATTAATCAGTTTTCTTAAACCTGAATATCTGTTTTTTGGATGCTATGAATTATCAAGTAAACATTTTAATTTAATTAATACAATAGTAATTGAATTTATACTGTCAATGCAATGGTAACAAATTAACATAAATTTTAATGGTAATGCTGATAATTTATCATGTTTTTCTGTGTAACATTATAGCTGAACATGAAAAGGCTTACGTCAGAATTTATTGAATAGAAGCAACCTATAATCCGGTTTCAGGAAACTCATTAACACACTAAAAAATTGCTAAAAAACGTTTTAGAAAATCGGTGGCAGCAAAAGGAGCTTTGATTTTATACCCGATTCCTTAAATGTGGAAAATATATTAGTTTCTGCGGTTATTGAAGATAAAAAAGCTTTTCGGATTCGTGGGTAACACGGAAAAGGTTATTGTATATTTTCGTTCGTACTTATATTATGTTTTCCTATATTGAAGTTTTTACAGTGTGCACGTGTGCATTAAATATATTCTTAGTTAAATTTGTATTACGTATTATAAAATAAATAATAAGACATTTATACACGAAGGACCCATACCTTGAAAATAAATAAATCAGAAACGGTGATAGATACAAGCATGAAAACAGTGGTATTTTTATTCATAAAACCGTAAGAATGTAATACAGAAACCTCAACATTTTAATTAAAGATAGCACCAATAGATGGCTCTCTAGGCAGTATTACGGATCACTATAAAGCTCAGACTCCAAGAACTATCAGTCGTCGAAGATTTCGCCGTTGAAACGTGATCAATATTAGCGTATAATGAAAGATATTCCGGAAGTGACACTAAAGGACATTGTTTACCGCAACAATCCTTTAACCATGAAGATACAGAGAAGGAGAACAACGATAATGTTTCTACTTATGGAACTAAAAGCGGTACCTAGTATGGCGGCGTTTCCGTTTTTTGGGGCCTTTGGGGAGTGTAGCGCCCTCTATTTCCGGTTTCGACTGCAACTCCTTACCATGCTCGAAACCAAAATGCAGAAAGAGCAGACGACAATTTGTCATGTTTGACAGGTCACATGACCGGCCTTTGGGAGCACCAGCGCCACGAACCGGGTACTAATTTCCGGTCCATCTTCTGATCTTTAAAACCTATCTTCACTGTTCTCCTTATTTCTATCTCCATGCCTTTAACACTCGACAATCTGGAGGAGATTATTTGTCAAGTTTGTGTGTTGATTTCCGGTGACATACTACAGATAGTCAATGAAAATTTTATTCTTCGTTTGCGACATGTGCGTTGGGCGAAAGTTACGCATTTTAATCGATTTTGATGTGATACAGTCTACTTATGGTTCTGACACCTGTAGTCACATCTATCGGCCCAATTTGTTACTAAAATGTTCAGGTATCCGTATCAGATCTTTACGGGTTTTTTTAATAAACATACCACTGGTTTCATGCTTCTATCCATCACCATTTCCGAGTTACTTATTTTCAAAGATAGGAGGTCCTTCGTCACCCTGTATATATCAATGATTCTCAATTATCTGTAATACAGTTATCTGCGTACAGATTTATTAATAGTAAGAGATCATCATCACAACTAACGTTCATGAATATATTTTACTGAGCACGGGATTTCATAGGCAAACATTAATCAATTGCTAGCGACTCATATAGCTATAATGTTATTGATTACGAAGTTAAATGGAACGGTACTAAACGCTTTATATAGCGTAAATCGAAAATAGTTATTAGGAAAATAACTCGTGATTAATATTGTACTAAATAACGCCGCATGTAATAGAAATGAATTGTAGTTAATTCAGATTTCACTGTATTTAAACATACTTTATTCTAAGAAATTATCGGTATTCCCTTATTGTTTTTATTCAAAATTAATTAATAAATTGATATTCATAAATCATGAAATAAGTATATTTTATTATTTTATTTCTCTTAGAATAATTACTTTGACTGGCATGAATCTTAATAGACATTCTTCAAAGCTAGTTAATGGAATTTTTAAGTGTATATTGTATGCGGATGGAAATTAAAGTTTAAATCCCATTCAAAGATAAATTACAGCATAAATTACATACAAAGATCAATTCCAGAGTAAAAAACATGCAAAGATGAATTCAAGAAATGGATTAATATGTGAGTTGTAATTTCCCAACTGGGCGAAAAATGTCCGGACACGGACTCGAACTACAGATCTCTTGGCTGAAGCTGCCAATGCTCTACAAACTGAGCCATCCCGGACAAAGTTGGAAGACCTGTGGAGGACCTAATTTTATGTAATTATGTATCCAGCGTTTACTGGAGTTCTATTACTCGCATTTTATTATGTTGAGCTGATTCAGATATCAGACCAGATGCCATGATCAATAAAGTTAACTGGGTGAATTTGGTCTTCCAGATTAGTGCGGAAGGCTCAATTAGTAGAGCATTGGCAGCTTTTGTCAAGAGATCACTGGTTCGAATCCTGGCACTGACATTTTTCGCCCACTTGGGAAATTACAGCTCAGATAATTTATTTACCAATTTGAATAATTGTGTTAAAATTAATATTTTCATGCATGAATATAATACATATTTGAATAAAAAAGATATCTTTACTTTAATCATTCCTCAATAACATAAAAGCTCATTTCAAACAAATACATTTAATAAAATATTAACTTTTATTTCAATACTAATTGAAGTAAAAATTCTCAACTAACGCAAGTTTTTTATTTGTGTTAAACTTATTTATGATGATAAACCAGATTATAAAATTTTCGACAATATTATTCAATAATTTATCAATAGTAATATAACAATTTACATTCATTGCAATTGAACAATAAGGAGGGAAGAATAGGTCATGGATTTTGTTTGACATATTTATAATTCCTTTGCTTATATTGTTTAAATGATTAACGAGGGACAGATGGATTATGTGGGATCGCGGAATGAAATGATACATTTAACTATAAATATGTTCTATTAAAACTTTATTTATTAAAATGACAATTTAAATATATTATTAGCATTTGCTTATTTTTAATTAAAATTGCGTTAGCTATTCGTTAACATCTAAAATAACATTTTCATTGAAAAACCCGCAAAGTGATTAACTTAATTAATGAGTCTGCTCTTGATAAAGGAAACAAAGCTTTGAGAATATTTCTCTCTTAGTTCGAACGGCAATTAATTTACCTGAACACGCTTTCACTGTAAATTAATATTTTTATGTTTTTCGTATATACTAGCCTTTGTTATAATATTAAATTTGTGTCTGAAAATTTACATAATTAAGTGAAGGAATCTTTTCAATACTGTGCGAGATTTGCTTTGAGTTTGAGATTTGCTATTCTGTGTAAAATATATTTTTAAGTTTAGAATTAATGCAAATCTTTCTAAATTTAAGAAATGCTTAATATTTTTTCTATAGAAACTTTTATGAGAATACCAGCGTTATAAAATATACAAATAATACATAAAAATGCAGCAAACAGCTGTTTCGAATCCACAAGCGAGATTCTTCTTCAGTGCGACAAAGAGCAAAGCATAGCGTGCTAACAAAAAGCAAGACTGGGCAAAAGGACAAGGAGAGGTGGCTTATATAACCGATGCGGATAGAGAACGCGCCAAAAGCAACCAATGAGAAGAAATCTCATGAAACAACTGATTGGACAAGAAGAAACAACTACCGGTGAACAAAATAAACAAAAGAAAACCAAAAAGGGGAAATTAAATGAATGGTTTTCAAATATTTTGAAAATCAGAAGTACTAGATAAGTCATAAAGTGATTTTCCATTTTTGGTATTTTTTTTTTCTGTTGTTCTCCGGTAGATGTCTCGACTTGTTCACTGAGTTGTTTCGTGCTGCTTTCTTCTTTTTTGTTTTTGGAGCATTCTCTATCCGCATGGGGTTTATAAGCCACCCTCCGTCTGTCGTTTTGTCCAGTCCTGCTTTTCCTAGCACGCTGTGCTTTGCGTTTTGTCGCACTGAAGAAGAATATCGCTTGTGGATCCTTACGAAAATAGTTCAAAGAGCTGTATAGAACTCAATAGAATTCTTTACATGTTCTATAGAATAGCCATTCTATAGAATACTATTTCTACAGAGTTTTGAAGAGTTCTATAGAATACTTTTCTATAGAATTCTTAGAAATTCTGTAGATTTTTTTTTTATAGATCTGTTTTTCTATAGAGTAGGAGAGACCGGGGCAAGATGACTATGTTAACAATTTTTGTTGTTCATTAATTTATTTTTAAATAATAGTAAAATTAATTTTATATGAACTGTTAGAGTATTCCTTTGTAGTGCTAAATATATTATCATTTAATTTTTCAAATAAAAAAATAAAGGATAATTTTATTTTTTCATAACATTAACAAATCGTCATCTTGCCCCATTACTGGGGGGCAAGATGACAACACTGAAAAAGGTTGAACATATTTTATCTTTTGAATACGTTACATGGTTTAACAAATGATAACTGTGTTTTTACATCTTACAAAGTATCAAACTAAGCATAATGCATTGTAACGTAATGTTGAAGTGTTTAGTTGTGCAGCTAACAATAGTCACAAATAAAAATGCCATTTTCATAATTGGAACATTCCTCATGCCACCACTCTTGCCATTTACAGCACTGGATCCATTCTTCTGTTGGTGGGTCACAATATTCCTCGTCACAAGCAGGACATCTGAAAACACCGTCCTTTGAAGTTGATGCAACTGGACTGTTTGGCCTGGATTTAATAGACTTAGGCCTATAGGAACTTAGTTTGAGTTTTTTACTCCCTTTTTAGCTTTACGAGCTTCTTTTCTCTGTTTTTTAAACGTTCCTGTTCTAGGGGGGGGGGGTGTTTAACAGATGGCAAAAATGTCTTCCTCTGGTCTACCCCCTTTCAAACGACACCTCCTCTGATCCGATGCGCCCCTTAGCCCCAGAGGAGATAGAAGCCCAAGGTCGCGCGGACAAACACACAAACAAACAAGCGATTTGAATAGAATGGACAACATAGTTAGTTTAATAAATTCCGAAACACTGGGCAAGATGACGAGCTCGTCATCTTGCCCCGGACTGCCTGTTTAAAAATATTCGTTTTCATTCCCATGAAGGAACGCGATTAATTGACCTTTATTCATGGTAATAGGTAGTATTTAAACTAAGTTACTCATAAATAGTAAAGAGAAACGACATATCTTACCTGTATCTGTAGCAGAGCTTATTTGCACATGCATAAAAGTTATAACGTGGTAGCGGTAAACAATCAAATCTTCACAACTAACACAGAAATGGCGATTTCAGCGTCTATACTATTGTTTAACGAACACCCGATAGCAGAGCCAGTAGTGTCCGGTTGATGCTGCCACCTAGTGGAAAACGGAAAAATTAAGACATTCGTCATCTTGCCCCGCTCTTCATCTTGCCCCTGTCTCCCCTACTATAAACCTAAGACTAATGGTTCTATAGTTGTTGTTTTTATTTTATTAAAAAAAGATTTATTGGGTTCTTTTTAATTTATGTGTGTAGTAATTTATTTATAATTATATATTAAAATAAAAAAATAATAATTAATTTTGTAATACATCAGTTTAATATATAATAGTACTCGATAAAATTTAATTCAATTCTAATACAATGTGATTCAATTGTCAATGAAATAATTTATGATTCAAACTACTGATTTAAATTATGATTAATTAATTTGTTTGTTTATAATCCATTAATTTGTTGGTTAATTTTATAATCATGTATTAATTTGCTGTTAAATTTATAAAACCAGCATCTAATTTAATAAAATTTATTCACTTTAATAATATGGTAATTTTTATTCAATTATTTTAATCAAATATTTTAAACAATTGTTTCAGTTTTAACAAATAATAATTTGTTAGAGTTTAAATATTTTTAGATAAATATTGGAATGCACAAAATAAATTTGGAATCACAAAATAAATAAAGTTGAAATAGCGTAATAAGAATTATGAAACTATCAACGGTTATATCATGCTGAATGTACTGGTTCTTCGTTCGGTATCTGAAGTCAAGTAGCATCGAGAGTGGTTAGTAGTTGGGAGGGTGACCACCTGGGTTCTATATAAAATTCTATACATTTTTTTTTATAGAAGCTCTATATTTATTTCTATACATATTTTTATAGAAGTTCTACAGACATTTCTTTGAACTTCTATAGACATTTCTATTGAGATATTTCTATAGCTTTCAGTTAAACAAGCTTATAGAAAAACGGGCCATAATTCTATAGGATTCTATAATGCGTTTTCTATAAATATTTTTTATAGAATTCTATAAGAACTTATTGTAAGGGGGATTCGAAACACCTCTTTGCTGCTTTTTATGCATTATTTGTGCATTTATAACGTTGGTATTCTTCTTTTTAATGTTCTTGCACAAATGTTTTATTTGCTATTTTTACATTTTATCTTTTCTCTAACACCTAAAATGGCATTTTCCTGCAAAAACCGCAAACAGATTAACTAAATTAATACGTCTCCTTTTGTTGCAGAAAGAGAGAAAATTATCCCTCTCCTGTCAAGGTCATTTTTCCAGCACGCGCTGTAACCCTTTCGTTGCGTGCGCATCTTTTGTATGCAATAGTCGACGCACCAGACAGTCGCCTAAGAACTCTTCTCAGATCAACATGTAAATAAAAGTTTTGTTCTGTTTTTAACTATCGGCTGCTTTTCTTTCCCGGCCTTTGGAATTATTTATTTTTAATTTAAGTACGTACGTCACATTCTGGCATCCCACTACCGAGATGAATGTTAATTATGACATTCTTATTTTGCCGATAGTTAAATGTTAAGCTTAAGTAAGTTTAAATTAAGTATTTAAGTATTTTTTACGAAAAAAAAAAATAAAAAAAAAAATATGACGGATCTAGAAAGTACAAAGCAGCAGAGAAAAGCCACTAGATCATCTTTTACGAAGACGTCTAACAAGCTACAAGAACTAATAAGTGCCGCTGCTCCGGATTTAGATGATGTGGAAATACTGCTAGATCAACTGCAAGAAAAATATAAAATGCTCCGAACTATAGATGAAAAATTTTTAGAATTTTTTCAAAAACAAAGCTGCTCTCAAGAAGATTACGAAAAGGAATATGAGGCAGCTCAGGAATATTACGAGAAGATGTCTACGTTAAAGGTGAAATGTAACAGGTTAAAAACGAAGCTTAGTTACAATACAGTAAATGCTGTTTCCTCTTCTTCAATTATGGCGTCACCGGTTGCTAAACAGAAACTCCCTGAAATAGAACTCTTTAAATTTGACGGCAACCCAAGAAATTGGCTCACCTTTTGGACGCAGTTTAGCAAAATCGATGAAGACCCAAGAATAGATGTCCGCGACAAGTTTCAGTACCTACTACAGTCTACTAAGCCTGAATCAGTAGCTCGACAAATCGTGGAGAGTTTTCCTGCTACAGAAGCTAATTATGAAAAGGCATTGAACTATTTAAAAGAACGTTTTGGAAAAGAAAGTGTCCTTATACAGATTTACGTTAGAGAACTTTTAAAGCTGGTTATTACGGACAAAACTCAAGTGAATTTGTTGACTCTCTATGACAAGCTTCAAACACAACTGCTTGCCTTAGAATCTCTGGGAGTTACTCAAGATAAGTTTTCGCATATGTTACTCCCATTAATAGAATCTGCACTCCCCACCGATTTAATTAAAATTTGGGAGCGACAGAAAAGTACATTAGCTGAAACAGGTAAGACCGATTTAGATCTCTTAATGGATTTTGTTAAAAATGAAGTAGAAACTGAATTTAGACTTAAAATCACTCGTGATTGCTTAAATTCTGAAAAATTAACTGTTAAGAAAAATAAGCCCTCTGAACCTAAAAGCAGTGTGTCAACTGCTTATGAATTACTTAATGCCAATAACGGCAACAATAGTAGTAATTTTCAAGAAAATTCTAAGTTTAAAAAATTTGATTGTATTTTTTGTAGTAAATTTCATAATTCAGAGAACTGTAACGATGCTTTTGCTATGAGTTTAGATTGTAAAAAAGACATAGTTAAGAAAAAGAATGCTTGTTTTGTATGCTTAAAACGAAATCATAAGGCTAATCAATGTAAGTCAAAACATCGATGCCCAATTTGCAAAAATCGGCACTTTGTAATTTTGTGTCCGGATTTAGTTTCTAACAAAGTTGATAATATCTCGGTTGGAGATAAAAGTGAAAACAAAACAAGCACTCTGAATAATTACATTAAAATTTCAGATGTACTCTTGCAAACTTTAATTGTAAAAATTCATAATGGTTCTAAAACAATGTTTATTCGTGCTATTTATGACAGTGGTTCAATGAAGTCTTATATTTGTGAAGATGTTGCACAAAGTATGAAATTTAAGTGTATTGGTGAAACGAAAATTAAGCAATCTCTATTTGGTGGTGTTGAAACACCAGAAAATGTATATAGAAATTATTTAATTGAATTAAGTGATGTAAATGATAAATATAAGTGTAAATTAGAAGTACTTAGTCAGAAAGGTATTTGTTCTGAAATTAAGCAAATTCCTTCTGGTCCTTGGCTAAATGAACTTAAGTTACACGGAATTAAAATAAATGATTCAGAAAACAAACATTTTAAAGTTGATAAGGAAATAAAATTGTTAATTGGTGCAGACGTTGCAGGTAAGCTTTTAACAGGAAACATTGCAAGTCTTAAATGTGGCATAACAGCGATAAATACGAAATTAGGATGGACATTAATGGGTAAATTTAATCCTGGCACTGAGCCAAATTCTCAGAGTACAGCTTCTCTTATTATTTCTTCTCTTTTAGTTAAAAATCGGTGTATAAGTGATCTTTGGAAGTTAGATGTTTTGGGAATTAAGGAACCCCCAATAAGTAAAACGAAAGCTGAATTGCAGGAGGATACACAGAAATATTTTGAAGAGACTCTAAGTATAAATAGTGAGGGGCGATATGAAGTTGCGTTGCCTTGGGTTCTGGACAACACTCTTTTACCGGATAATAAAATAAATGCGGAAAAATCTATTTTAAATACTAAAAGAAAATTGATGAATTCCGGAAAGTTTAATGATTATTGTGATATTTTTGAAAACTGGTTAGCTCTCGGCATAATCGAAAAGACATCGACTGAGAAACTAAAGGGTGTTCATTATTTACCTCATAGGGCGGTAATAAAGGAGAACAGCACCACGAATATAAGGCCAGTGTTCAACGCTAGTTTTCATTTACCTGGTTTTCCATCTTTAAATGATTGTCTGGCTACGGGTCCAAATTTAATAGAAATGATCCCCTCAATTTTGAATCGTTTTCGTATGAATTATGTAGGCGTCACCGCTGATATTGAAAAGGCGTTTTTGCAGATTGCGATAAAAGAAAGAGACCGAGATTTTTTGCGGTTTCTGCGGTTTGATAAAGAAAATCAAGAACAGGTGAATGTATATCGGCATCAAAGGGTAGTTTTCGGCGTTACATGCAGCCCTTATTTATTGGCCGCAACTTTACTGTATCATTTAAATACGGTTCCAGAAAATTTAAAGCACTCTGCAGATATTTTGAAAACAGCCTTCTACGTAGATAACTGCGTAACAAGTTTAAACTCCGAGATAGAAATGAGAAAGTTTTTCTTAGAATCAAAATTAATCATGTCTTTAGGTCATTTTAATCTAAGATGTTGGAAATCCAATTTAATTAATGAAATATTTGAGGAGGATTCCTCCACGAAAGAGGATGTTTCCCTATTAGGTCTCGTATGGAATACACATACGGATACACTATCGTGTAAAATAGAACAGGCTATAAATCCATTAGAATCAGTCACAAAAAGAATAGTTTTGGCAGTAGCACACCAAGTTTTTGATATTGTTGGTTATACAACTCCAGTGATGCTAATTCCGAAACTAATCTTACAGGAAACATGGAATTCAAAACTAAAATGGGATGACAACCTACCCGATGATTTGGCAAAGAAATTTAAATCGTGGAGAAAAAACTTAAATTTACTCTCATTGATAAATATACCTAGATGGTTTGGGCTTAAACAAAGTGATCAAAAAATAAGCTTGCATTTATTCTGCGACGGCAGTAAAAAAGCATACGGTACCTGTGTTTTCTTAAGAGTAGAAGACGACGATGGGGTAAAAATTAATCTAGTACAAGCAAGATCTAGGGTAGCTCCTTTAAAACCCATTACAATTCCTCGCTTAGAGCTTTTGTCTTGCAATATTGGCTCTAGGTTGTTATCTAACATAATTAAAGATCTAAATTTATCAGGGGTTGATATTTATTGCTGGACCGATTCTACAACAGCCTTATGTTGGATTCAGCGAAAGCAAAATTGGGGAATATTCATTCAAAATCGGGTTACAGAAATTAACTCATTGACTTCGCCTCATTGGTGGCATCACATCTCAGGTTCTCTTAACCCTGCCGATTTGCTTTCAAGGGGGTGTTCTGCTGAACAGTTAGTTGAGAGGAAATGGTGGGAGGGACCTGATTGGTTGCACGAAAAAAAAGAAAATTGGCCTAAATCGAATGATGAGCCAAATGAGGATTTAGTCAATTCTGAGATTCGTAAAACAGTTATAACAACGTTAGTAAAAAATGATGAAGATGCTAAGTGGTATTATAAATATTTTTCTTCATTTAAGAAAATTGTAAGGATGCTAGCTTGGATTTTTAGGTTTTACGACAATGTAAAAAAAGTTGACAAAAATCTTTCAAGGGACTTATCTGTACCAGAAATTGAAAAAGGGGAAAAGGCTTTAATGGTACTAATTCAGAAAGAATCCTTTAAGGGAGAAAATGATGAGAAATTAAGACAACTTAGACCAATAGTTGATTGTGACGGCCTTATAAGAGCTAAATCAAATGTTGTGTATCGGGAAGATAAATACGATTTTAAATATCCTATTATATTACCATCTGATCATTCTGTTGTAAAATTGTTGATAATGAGTGTACATAATGATTTATTACATGCTGGTACTTCATTGTTAATGTCAAATTTAAGAGAAAAGTATTGGATTTTAAAATCGCGTAAGACCATAAGAAATTGTATTAGTAAGTGTCTAAAATGTCAAAAGTTTAAAGCGAAAAATGTGAGGTCATCCCAGGAATTTTACCAAATGATAGGGTCCGCGATGCTTGTGTATTTGAAATTATAGGATGTGATCTGGCTGGACCACTTTATTTGAAAGATGGTAGAAAAGCATATATTGTACTGTTTACTTGTGCAGTCTATCGTGCCGTCCACTTAGAATTAATCACTTCCTTATCGACCGAATCCTTCTTTCAATCTTTAAGACGTTTTATCGCACGCCGTGGACGACCTTCTACCATATATTCAGATAATGGAAAAAATTTCATAGGCGCGGAGAAATTTTTGCAAACTGTAGACTGGGATGGTCTCCGTTTTAAAGCTGCTGAACAAAAAATTCAGTGGAAGTTTAATCCTCCATCCGCAGCCTGGTGGGGCGGATGGTGGGAGCGTTTGATTCAGATTGTAAAACAAAGCTTAAGAAAAATATTGGGTCGTGCTTCTCTTGATTATGAAGAACTACTAACGGTATTGTGTGACTGTGAGAGAGTTGTTAATTCCAGACCACTTACTTACTTATCAGAGGACATTGATGAGGACTTTGCTATAACACCAGAGAAATTTTTACATGAAACTCCACAGTCAGGTGTACCTGATATTGATAATGTAGATAAAGTGAAATTGAGTAAAAGAACTAAGTATCTGCAGCGGATAAGAGAAACTTTAAGGCTTAGGTTTCGTACAGAGTATTTAGGGCAGTTACGACAGCAGTCTATAAAATGCTATAAAAACAAATCACTTAAAGTAGGAGAAATTGTCCTACTTGAAGATACTAATAAAAAACGTTCCTATTGGAATCTAGCTCGCGTATTAAAAGTTATACCAGGTCGAGATGGCCAAATAAGACTTGCGCTTATAAAAACAAACAATTCTGAGTTATTACGGCCAGTTCAGCGATTGTTCAGATTAGAATTGGAAAATCCAATACAAGAAACAAATGATGAGGCTATGCCTTTAACGACCAGTAGTGGCAGAATTGTCAAAACACCTGTAAGGTAAATTTTATATTCAGAATATTTAATTTCAGTAATTATTTTACTTAATTTCACTTCTCTTCTTTATATGTATTCCAGTGTTTATTGTTATTTTGCATATACTATATACTGTATTTATGTTGTAATTTGTAAGGTTGTATTTTGATTGTATAAGTGATTTCTTATGTAAGTACTATGTAATGTGTATTTTGTGCATAATATAAGTAAAGATTTTGAGTGTTTAGCTGCCCACTCAAAAGGTGGGAGAATGTTGCAGAAAGAGAGAAAATTATCCCTCTCCTGTCAAGGTCATTTTTCCAGCACGCGCTGTAACCCTTTCGTTGCGTGCGCATCTTTTGTATGCAATAGTCGACGCACCAGACAGTCGCCTAAGAACTCTTCTCAGATCAACATGTAAATAAAAGTTTTGTTCTGTTTTTAACTATCGGCTGCTTTTCTTTCCCGGCCTTTGGAATTATTTATTTTTAATTTAAGTACGTACGTCACACCTTTCTATAAAAGACACAAAGCTATGAAAATAATTCTCTCCTAGTTCGAACGACAATTATTTTATCTGCACACCTTCTATCTATGAAAATCTAGGCTGTGTTAGATTATTTAAGATTTTTTTTACAAGTTCACTTAAAATTAGCAAAGTAATCTTTTCATAGCTTCGAGGAATTTATTTAGAAAATAATAGACTATCCTGCGCAATATATATATATATGTTATATAAAAAAATTATTTCCTTCGCAAACCCTTCACATTTATTTTGCATTACTCCTTTAAATTGATCTAACTTCTGACATAGTCAGTATTTCTTTAATTCTTAATAATATTTATTCTTATTTAATGTCCTTTTAAAAGTATTTACCCGTATATTAATAATTATCTTATTCCAAATCTTAATCTAAAATTTTAAGTTCATTCGTAACTTTTATCAGCTCCCCAATCTATAAAATTCCGAGAGACGCTTTCTCATTTCAAATGTTTTTAAAAGCCATTTTTTATTATTATTATTCCATGCTCGGTTTCGCGCGCTAGGTATTTTTCGCTTCAAAATTAATGTGCGACTACGAGAAGAATTCTTTTGTGTTAGAGCTTCTCCCTCTCGCCTCATTCGCTGGGCTGGAGCTCGCCTCTCACTCATTGGTTTGTGCGCATGTGACGTCGTATTTCTGTATGTCTACGCTCCGTGAACAAAACTCGCTTGCATGCTTTGGAGCGGAGATTTTTGACGTGTTTGGAAGTGTAACCAAATGGGTATCTGGTGTTGAAGTAACGTCGAATTTTCATAACAGATCTTTAAGATCTATTAAATGATGTAGTGAATCATCGTCAAGCCTGAGGGCTATAGGTTTATACCGGATACTGTGGGAACTGTTACTTGCATCACTCCTGTTCATTAATAAAAGATTTATCTGGAAATTGGCTGCTTCTTATTGAAGAAACTCTTGTGGTGTCTCATGATTGCCTAACCTTCTCGCCATGACTCTTGATATCGACTGCAAACATTGCACATCTTTAACAAACTGCCATTTTCTCGTGGAAAATTACATCATCTTCGTAAAAATTTCACATATATGTATATATATATATATATTTATACATATATGTCTCTTTAACATCTATTAAACGATATAGTGAGCCATCGTGAAGCCTGAGGGCACCTGTGGAAACTGTTACTGCATCGCTCTTACTCTAAATAAACGATTTGTTTGGAAATTGGCTGGTCTTTATTGGAGAAACTGTTCTGGTGTCTTTTCATTGCCTCACCTCTTCGCCATGATCATTGATATCGACTGCAACCTTCTATATCTTTAACAAAATGCCATTTTCTCGTGGAATATTACATCTCGTGGTAATCTCATCTTCTTAAAAACACCACACGTATATATATATATATATATATATATATATATATATATATATATATATATTATTTTAGATTAGATATAATGCTAATCCTATTAAAAATAAGAAATGTTTCTTAATTTTACTATATAATCTTCAACGTATTAAAATAAAAATTTAAAGATCTAATCAGCATTTACCGATGTTTAATTACAAATATCTATGATAATATTTTCCTAGAAAATTTTTTATGTGATTAACGTAATTAATGCAACCGTTTTCGATAATGTAAACGAAACTATGAAAATTTTTCTCCCCCTGATTTGTTGAACGGTAATTAATTTATTTGCGTGAAATTTCTTTGTAAATAATATTTTTATGTTTTAGTAAAATCTAGTAAGTGATAACTTATTTAATGAGTGTGTATTGGCTCATTTGAAATTAGAGTTGTAAAATTGTAATACTAATAATTATACATAATTAGCTTTATAAAAAAAAGATTAGTTAAAGGAAAGTATCACTTCTGAGATTACTATTATAGTGTCATCTATACTAATATTATAAAGAAGTAAACGTTTGTTTGTTTGTTTGTAGGGGTAATCCCTGGAAGTACCGAACTGATTTCGAAGGTGAAAGTGGCAGATTGATGATGACAATATCTGCTCAAACAAAGGCTATATTTTATTTCGGTACCACTATCTCCAAGGGGGTGCAGAAACGAAAAACGTTCTAAAATTGAAATTTTTGTTATACTGAAGGGGCTAGAAAATTGAAATTTGGCAAGGTAGTTACATATAAGGTGTAAATGCTCTCTAAGTACAGCTTATAAAAAATTCGAAATTTAAAAGAGTGAAATTAGCGAAAAGCGTTCTAAAAACATTCAAAATTACAATTTCTATGGAATCTCTTGAACTACGGAACCCATTTCAAACTTAATGGTGGTAAATTTATTGTGACAGTCGCTGCTATAATATTTTGTCGATGTCAAAATCACAGGTGAGTGCGATATCAAAAACCGTTCTGAAATTGCATTTTTTAGGGTTTTTTTATTTACAAAGTAAAAACAGAACAATTATAAGATCACTCCTGTGTATGTCTGTCCGTCTGTCAGATTCCTTTTTCTGGTAAACTATGGAACGTGGAAAGTTCAAATTTGGGAAAGTTATAAAACAATTTCACACACATATTTTCAGATAATTAGCCATTCACAAATATGTTTAAGACAAATTTAGGGGACTAATTAAGGCACTTGAAAAAAATAAGTTTTCTTTTTGTCTATCGTGTGTGATATCGTGTGAAAGATCTCGTAATACCAGACTTAAAAATATATTTGTTTTAATTTTAGGTATTATATTTTGAGTTATTTATTCGAAAATGCACTGCAAAAGTATATCCCTCTCCTTCTATTTCCGAATCTACTGAAACTAAAAATATGAAAAAACTAGGGGTAGTCGTTGTTTATTTAAACCTTATAGGTAAACTATAGAGATTTTCCTAGGTGGCGTATTTTTTGAGAAAAAAGCATTTTACCGTTACACACAAACTTAAGTTTTCGGGTGAGTTGACAGGCGCTTGACGTATCTATCGACGGCGAATCATTTAAGGATATTTGATAATGATTTTTGAAAAATAGATATATTAATTAAGTTAATTGAAAAATAAATTTTCTTTTTATGTATCGTGTGGTGTATTGTTCGAAAGATCCCCAAACATCAAACTCAAGAATATATTTCTTTTCAATTTAGGTATTATATTTTCAGAGATATCAACAAAAGTACTGGAAAAATGTGCCCCAATCCTATTTCCAAACTAAAGTATGAAAAAATTACAGGTTGTAGGAGTTTATTAATTAATAAAGAATAATTAAAAATGTCAATGTACGAAATTATTTGGACGCGAGTTATACTCGCACGTAACCTATTGATTGTGATATTGAAGTGGCTAGAAAATTTAAATTTGGTATGGTAATTACTTATAAGACGTAAATGCTCTCTATGAACAGTTTCTAAAAAATTCAAAATGATAAAGGTTTGAATGAACGAAAAGCCTTCTAAAAACGTTCTAAATTCTAATTTCTCTGGAATCTCTGGAACTAACGAGCCGATTTCAAACATAATGGTGACAATTTATAATGACAATTCCTGCTCTAACATAAGTTATATTTTATGTCGGTGCCACAAACAACAGGGGGCTACAAGAGCAAAAACCGTTCTAAAATTTCGATTTTTGTAATACTGAAGGGTTAGAAACTTGAAATTTGGCATGCTAGTTACATTTAAGATGTAAAAGCTCACAAAGAACTATTTAAAAAAATTGAAATTTAAAAGAGGGAAATAAGTTAAAAAGTTTCTATAAAAGTTCTAAGTTACGATTTATTTAGAGGTGTTAAGTCTAGAATATTGAAATCTGGTGTGGCTGTCGCTCTAGAGATGCTGGTTCAGAATACTTTTCTAAAAATTCGAAATTTAAAAGGTGCAGGAGCAAAAGTAACTTTCTAAAACTATGATTGTTTCGATGTAGTTGGTGCCGAAGCTTGGAAATTAACACGATGAATGCATTTTAGATGCTAAGAACTATTTCTGAAAAATTGAACATTTTAAGGATGAAATGAGCGGAAAACGTTCTCAGTTGAATGTTTTCGGGTTAAAAACTTGAAATTTTGTAAAATGGTTTCTTTGAAGATATATCTGAACAGTATAAACAGTTTATTAAAAATTCGAAATTTAAAGACATGAGCTGAAAACGTTCTTTAACGTTCTTAGCGGTTTATTCAGAATTGTTAGGGATAGAATCTTAAAACTTGACACGTTCTTCTCACAGCCGTGAACCGATATATCCACTCACTATACTGTAGGTTTCACTGCAATATTCACATAATATAAATTAATATAATTCTACAAATATAATGTAGTTTTAAAATATTAAGTAATGATTAATACTTTCAAGGATTATATACAGAGAACACAACATTACATTTTTGCCGATTTGCTCGGCGGTCAGAGAGTTGTAACTCTTTGCATAGAACAGTTTTTCAAAATTTGAAATTTAAAAGTGTGCAGAAGCAAAAAACGTTTTTAAATTACGGTTTTTGTGATGCTGATGAGCTAGAAACTTCAAATTTAGCTTGGTGGTTATTTTAAAAATATAGGTGCCGGCTAAAAACGATTACCAAGAAATTCGAAATTTAAAAGAGTGAAATTATAGGTAAACGTTATAAAAATCTTCTAAACTATGATTTATCTGAACTTTTTAAGAATAGAAACTTGAAATTTTACATTGCATTTAAAATGCTAACAACTGTTTCTGAAAAATTGAAAATTTTAAGGATAAAATGAGCGGAAAACTTTCTCAGTTGAATGTATTCGGGTTATAAACATGATATTTTGTAAAGTGGTTACTTTGAAGGTATATCTGAACAGTATAAACAGTTTATTAAAAATTCGAAATTTAAAGGTATGAACTGAAAACGTTCTTTAACGTTCTTAGAGGTTTATTCAGAATTGTTAGGGATAGAATCTTAAAACTTCACAGACATAAATTCATCCACAGAACAGTTTTTTAAAAATTACAATTTTTAAAGAGTGCAGAAAGAAAATACGTTCTAAAATTACGATTTCTGTGATATAGTTGTTATAGAAGATTGGAGTTTGGTAAGGAGATTACATTTAAGATGTAAATTCTCACGAAGAACCGTTTCTAAAAATTACTAAATTTCAAATGAAAAATGAAATGAGCGGAAAACCTTCAAAATACATTCTAAATTACCATTTATTTGGATTTAAATTTAGCTCTTCCCATTCATTTAAGACTCTTGTTCGGCTAATGCAGTATAAGAATAAAGTTTATTCAAAATGTGGCTTAATTAGTCATTTTTGAATTATCTGTGGCAGTAATATTATGAAGTAACGTAAGTTTGTTGTTTTGTAGATGATAATCTCTTGTCCCAAATCTCTAATCTGTAATCTGTAATCTCTAATATCTAATCTCTAATCCCAAATTGTGGCTTAATTAGTCATTTTTGAATTATCTGTGGCAGTAATATTATTAAGTAACGTAAGTTTGTAGTTTTGAAGATGATAATCTCTTGTCCCAAATCTCTAATCTCTAATCTCTAATCTCTAATCTCTAATCTCTAATCCCAAATTGTGGCTTAATTAGTCGTTTTTGAATTATCTGTGGCAGTAATATTATTAAGTAACGTAAGTTTGTTGTTTTGTAGATGATAATCTCTTGTCCCAAATCTCTAATCTCTAATCCCAAATTGTGGCTTAATTAGTCATTTTTGAATTATCTGTGGCAGTAATATTATTAAGTAACGTATGTTTGTTGTTTTGTAGATGATAATCTCTTGAATTACCACACCGATTTCAAAATTAATGGTGGTAAACTGATGGCTCCAGCGTATACTATATTTTATGTCGCTGTCATTACACCGTTTCAGGAACAAACATGCTCTACAGTTATTTATCATGCATATGTCATGCATTTATTTAGGATACAAATGAACTATACTAATAAAATGTTCCCCTTTGCGAAAGTGTGAATAAAAGAAACGAGTATTTATTTTACATTATACACATGCACTTACTTAATTTTTCATACAATACAAATATTGTTTTTAATTGGTTGACATATCTTAATAATAAGAAACAAAATGTGTAAATTAATTAGACAATGTGTATTGACAAAAACTGTTATTTAATATTGTTTTAGCTTACACCATATTTATAAACAATTTTTTTTCTATTTTCACTAATGTATGTTTTTGCATTTGATTATTATTATTATTATTATTATTATTATTATTATTATTATTAGTTGTAATAGGAGTAGTAGCAGTACACACTGAGTGCTTTATTTCATTGAGACATAATACCTTGTTTCGATATATTGATAAAAAACTTTTGATGATTTTCCCTGATTTTCATCGGTCTACAATTTCTGAAACTCGTTTGAGTTTTAACCAACCGAAAATAATGACAGACAAAAATAAAGAGAAATGGAAATTTTGTGACACATTTTCTGATAAATAGCATTAAATGAAAACAGAACTTTGCGTTATACATTTATTTATTGTTTCGTAGGTTCTGACATTACATGCATTAGCATTCTCTGTAAATTGCCCGGACAAAGTATTTTCTTTCAGTATTTTACATGTAAACCGTTATTAGTATCGGATTAACCTTAATAGAAACCTTTAATGAAACACTTACATTAATGGCATGATACTTATTTTTATCTCATCATTTCTATGTGCTTTGAAGAACTAATAAACATTGTTATGTAAAAGCTATTAACTGATTTTTAGAAAATTTTCAATTGCTTCAATGTTATTGAAATCGGCTTTTAATTGATAGTTGTGAAAAGAATACAGGGGAGGAATAACTTTCTAAAGGGAGGTATTTTTTAAGGGAATTTCAGTGTAATATTCATTTCAGATTTATCTGAACGTAATTTACGTCAGACGAAAGTCGACCGAAATGAAAAGAAATTGGATAGATAGGCATTGATCCACCAGTATAGGATCAATTTGTTTTCATTTTTATAGGATTATTGCTTAACTATTATTTTGAATATGTGGTTACTGTCTCTCTGATTTTGATTTTTGTATGGGGCTAATAAAGGTTTTTTTTTTTTTTTTTTACATAACATAAGAAACATGTGCTATTTTAGCAAATTTTAATGCATATAATTGTATTAGTTTGATTTTTGTTTTCGAAATGAAGCACTCAAAAACATCATCATATTATTTACATTTGTTTTGCTTTATTTTTAAAAAATCCAAGATTGCTTTATACGGAGCTTGAAATAAAAAAATCAAATTTATGTAATTTAAATGTACTAAATAAATTAATATTTCTAAATATTGTATGACATTTATCAATCATCTAGCAAGAATCATTCGGAGAGGAAATAAAAGAACAATAATTATATTAATATAATCGAAACATCCGAAATTTCATTAATACAATCGCATTATCTTACAAATAAAAAAAATAACTCTATGGCAGAGCCAAAAAATGTATGTTTCGAAATTATAATCTCTCTCGTATGAATTATCCCAAAGTGGCATTCGACAGCCATGATCCTACGCACTTGAATAAAGTGAAAGAAATCAAAATGAATTAATAGCTTTTTCTTTTTCATTAACCTATAATAAAAGAAATTATAAGTGCCTCAAGGCACTGCAAAGGACATTTAAAAAACTTTCTTAATAATCTACAAACTGCATAAACAGTATTAGAATGATCCTGATTGCATTTTATTTCAGCAATAATGTGAAATATGTTTTTTCCCGCAATCACGTCACGAGATGAATGAACTATAAATTTCTTTATTACTAGAACTGTAATATTTCGTCAGTTCTGTGCAGTATGTAACGTATGCAATGAGGACAAAATAACGATCCATATCACTAATAATTTGTTTAATATAGCAGTTTATAGAAATAGTATTTGTAAAACTTAATGTTAATATAATCAATAAAAAATCAACAGCTTGTCTCACCTACTTCAATGACTCATCTAATACAAATATTTAGCTTATTTCAGAGTATAATATGTGTCCCAAAAATACATGGATAATCTTCATGCCCTTGGAATAAAACATTCGAGCAACTATGAAGCATACACCAGCGAAAAAATTGTAAGAAAAATTTTCATATCTTACCTTATTGCATTGTGTTTTGTTTAATATGTTGTGAAATTGCGTTCGCATGAACGAAATACTTCCTTCATGCTCTGACAATACATGTATTGGATTTCTCGATAAATTATTTTACGTGAGTCTTTTACACGAAAAGCTTTAATAGTATCGGATAGTCCTAATGGAACCCATTAATTAAGTACTTATATTAATGATGTGATCCTTATTTTCATCATCTTCGCTATGTTCTGTATCAGCTGACAATCATTTTTATGTAAATGCCATTAGCTGATGTTTAGAAAAATTTTACCTGATTCTGCGTCATTAAATTCGACTTAATTAATAATTGTGAAACAAATGCATGTAAAATTAATTTATAAATGTAACACTGAAATATAATTTTAAAGTCTATTATTTCAAATTTCAAAAAACATTTCCAAACGCAGATTTCTTAATGCTCCACAGATAATTTTGCTAATTAAAACTAGTTTAGTAAACAATATTTTTTTTAATTGGCACCGGCTATATAGTTTTTTAAAACTCAGAAAAATATTAAAATCATACAGGCAATATCGATATTTCTTTCCTTTCTTTTATAGCAGATCAACAATTATTTTCTGGAACTAATTACAAACACAGCATTTTGCTATTTTCATTATTTCTATTTGACTGATTCATGTGTGTCATTTCTATGAATCTTTTACTATATTATAATAATTTTTTTATTTGTGCGTTATTTAAAAAAACAAGAAAACAAATTGTGTCACAGCGACTGTTTTCCGTATTGTAAAAATATCCGTTTTTCATAATATACAAATCAAATGTCCGTGGCAAACTAACTTTAAAGTAGATCCTATAAAGACAATCAGAAACAATTATTTTCTTTAATATAAAAAATGTAAATTATTTTTTTTCTCTGTATGCAATGTATTCATTTTTGTTTTTAAACTTTAATTTGATTAAATGCAAATGGTAAATCGTGGAAAAAATGTAATAATTGAAATAATGTTTAACTTTAAAGAGCACATTTTTAATATCAATTAAAGATCAAAATTTGTGATATTTTCAGTACAGTAATGCAAACAGTTTAATGGTGTAAATGAATTGCAATTTGACTAAACATAACACAAATATGTTTTATACTTTTATAATACACTAGCAAGCTACGCCCGCTACGCTGGTCAATTTCTCTTAACGTACCTTTAATCAAACAAAATATTGACATTTCATAATTCACTTTTATATTTTAACAGAATAATAAGGATACTATAATTTGTGACTCGTGCTATAGCCAATATACACGTCAGGACACGTCGCCCTTATCATTATCTTTTTACGCGTGAAGGTTTCGCTATGGTACTCTATTGTGAAATTTGGTAATTTTAGAAATTCAATATTTGAAAAATCGCAGAATCATTAGATCATTTTTCTTTAGAAATTGTTCTTAGAGCGCATTTAGATCTTAGGAATAACAATCATGCCGAACTTGAAGTTTCTAGCTCCTTCAGCATCGCAAAAATCGCAATTTTAGAACGTTTTTCGCTTCTGCACCCCCCTCGGGGTAGTGGCACCGACATAAAATATAACCTATGTTGGAGCAGGGATTGTCACCATCCATTTGCCACCATCACTTTTGAAATCGCTTTAGTAGTTCCAGAGATTCCATACAAATTGTAATTTAGAATGTTTTTAGAAAATTTTTTGCTTATTTCAGCCTTTTAAATTTCCGATTTTTTTAGACTTTGTTCTTATAGAGCATTTAAATCTTGTAAGTAACGACCATACAAAATGTCAAGTTCCTAACTCCTTCATTATTGAAAATATCATAATTTTGGAACGTTTTTCGCTCCTGCACCCTCTGCGGGCAGTGGCACCGACAAAAAATTTAGCATATGTTAGAGCAGGGACTGTCACCATCCATTTGCCACCATCAATTTTGAAATCGGTTCTGTAGTTTCAGAGATTCCATAGAAATTGTATTTTAGAATGTTTTTAGAACGCTTCTTCCTCATCTCAATCCTTTTAAATTGCGAATGTTTTTATAATTTGTTCTTAGAGAGCATTTACATCTTATAAGTAACTACCATACCAAATTTGATGCTTCTATCTCCTTCAGTACACAAAAAATCGAAATTTTAGAACGTTTTTCGCTCCTGTACCCCCCTGCGTGTGGTGGCACCGACATAAAATATAGCCTATGTTGGAGCAGGGATTATCACCATTAATTTGCCACCATCACTTTTAAAATCGCTTCAGTGGTTCCAGAGATTACCCCCTACAAACAAACAAACAAACAAAGAAACAATCTTTACTACTTTATATATTAGTATAGATAAGGGGGAATTAGCCCCTTGTCCCCCCCTTTTATACTTAACCAATCAATCCCGAAAACTAATCAGAGATGCGCCTTAACTCAGTGAACCTATAAATAAAATTTGAAGGAAATGGGATAATTCTGCATGAAAAACCCATTTATATAAATTAAAGGGGGGGGGGGAATTAGCCCCTTGTTCCCCCCCTTTATACTTAACCAATCAATCCCGAAAAGTAATCAGGGAAGCGTCTTAACCCAATGAACCTATAAACAAAATTTGAAGCAAATAGAATAATTCTGCATGAAAAACCCATTTATATAAATTAAGGGGGGATTATCCCCCCGTTCCCCCCCTTTATACTTAACCAATCAATCCCGAAAACTAATCAGGGAAGCGCCTTAACACAGTGAACCTATAAACAAAATTTGATCGAAAACGGAATAATTCTGCATGAAAAACCCATTTATATAAATTAAGGGGGGGATTACCCCCCCTTCCCCCCCCCTTTACACTCAGCCAATCAATCCCGAAAATTATCATGCAAGCGCCTTAACACAGTGAACCTATAAACAAAATTTGAAGGAAAACGGAATAATTCTGCATGAAAAACCCATTTATATAAATTAAGGGGGGATTAGCCCCCCGTTCCCCCCATTATACTTAACCAATCAATCCCGAAAAGTAATCAGGGAAGCGTCTTAACCCAATGCAGCTATAAACAAAATTTGAAGGAAAACGGAATAATTCTGCATGAAAAACCCATTTATATAAATTAAGGGGGGGAATTAGCCCCCCGATCCCCCCCCCCTTTATATTAACTAATCAATCCCGAAAACTAATCAGGGAAGCGCCTTAACACAGTGAACCTATAAACAAAATTTGAAGGAAAACGGAATAATTCTGCATGAAAAACCCATTTATATAAATTAAGGGGGGGGGGGGAATTAGCCCCTTGTTCCCCCCTTTATACTTAACCAATCAATCCCGAAAAGTAATCAGGGAAGCGTCTTAACCCAATGAACCTATAAACAAAATTTGAAGGAAAACGGAATAATTCTGCCTGAAAAACACATTTATATAAATTAAGGGGGGGGGGATTAGCCCCCCGATCTCCCCCCCCCTTTATACTTAACTAATCAAACCCGTAAACTAATCAGGGAAGCGCCTTAACTCAGTGAACCTATAAACAAAATTTGAAGGTAAACGGAATAATTCTGCATGAAAAACCCATTTATATAAATTAAGGGGGGGGGATTAGACCCTTGTTCCCCCCCTTTATACTTGACCAATCAATCCCGAAAACTAATCAGGGAAGCGCCTTAACTCAGTGAACCTATAAACAAAATTTGATCGAAAACGGATTAATTCTGCATGAAAAACCCATTTATATAAATTAAGGGGGGGGCTTAGCCCCTTGTTCCCCCTTTTTTATACTTAACCAATCAATCCCGAAAGCTAATCAGGGAAGCGCCTTAACACAGTGAACCTATAAACAAAATTTGAAGGAAAACGGATATTTCTATGAAGAGTTATCGCATTACGTACGTACATACATACATACAGAACCGGCTGCCAAGCTGTCAGGGCTTGACAGCCAGTGTGATAACTGAAAAATTGCAATTTTAGAACGTTTTTTGCTCCTGCACCCCCTGGGGTTAGTGGCACCCACATAAAATATAGCCTATGTTGGAGCAGGGGTTGTCATCATCAATTTGCCACCATCACTTTTGAAATCGGTTCGATAGTTCCAGAGATTACCCCCTACAAACAAACAAACAAGATTTACACCTTTATAATATTAGTATAGACTAGCATATAACCCCCGTCAAAAATGACGGAATGTTACGTTTCATTTTCATAAGACATCATACAAACAAACAGTATTAAGATGTTATGAAATAATATTCAATCCTTTGATATAAACAACGCCATTCCCGAAGGAAATAAACTGTTTTGATTGAACTTCAATAGTTTAAAGATTTCACTAGAAAAAATTCTGTAAAGATTAAGAACGATAAAATCTTCAAAACATTATTTAGATCAACAAAGTTGTTTAAACACCCATTGCTGGGTTAACACATCTCCGGGCCCGCTAGCGGCCCCTTATTACATCAGGGCGGTTCCTTGCATACAAACCTCGTAAAAAGCTGCTCGAATACTTCACGAGGCAACGCTGCAAAGCATATTTTTAAGCGACATTAAAAATTTCGAGTCATTTCGGCAATCTGCGTCGTTTTGACCTTTTAAACTGCCCTGTTATATCACAGTAAACATTTCATTATTCAAATTCCGATTTCACAACTGTATACAACTGTAATAAATTTCAATGATTAAAGTAATTTCTTTTATTTTATTTCTAGATTAAATCGCATCTATTAATTGTATTAATATGACTGACCCTTTTTTTTTCACTACAAAGCTACTATGTTAAAATTCAAAATTTTATCTGCATTGATATAAGTAATACTTGTTGTACCACAGTATTACATTATATTCCTTATATTTTAATTAAGTTTGATATAAAATATTCATTTTATTTACAATGCAAGCAAAATTGATTAAATACAGAACAAAGTGCAATTTCGACAGAAAATTTATTTGCCAAAATAATAATTAAATAACTTAAATTTTAAACAGTTTATCTCAAATTAAATTCTGATTTTTTATAAACATGCCTAAAGAAATCTGTGATAAATTTTGATCATTAAAGATCACCTTTTATTAAATAAGTATTTTTTTTAAATTATCTTATTAAATTACAAATTTATTTTCACTACAAAGTTTCTACTATGCTAAAATACAAAATTTTATTTCATTGATATAATTAATATATGTAGTACACGGTATTACAATTACATGTTCCTTATACTCTAATTACATTTTATATAAATACAGTGACCCCTCACTTATACGCGATGTTCAGTAATTACTTTTTGTACCACTATTTTAAAACAGTAAAATTCGATTTATAAATTCTGCGATTAAATAAGGAGAAAATTACTTTAAAAAGGAACTGGTGCTGAAAAATAATTACAGTCTATCGCGTATAACTGAGAGGTCACTGTATTCAATTTAAAATTTTGTTTATATTAATCTCCGATAGATGGCGATAAAGGCTCACAACGAATGAACGAAGTAGTTTAGCCAGTATCACGGAGAAAAGTAACTTTCTCCGTTTGCGATCGCTTTCCGAACGGTTGCATTCATGGTTTAATATTTTAAACGTTCACGGCGAATGAATCATTTGTTTGTTTACTTTCATGGAGCAATAAACCTAATTTCAACTGAAGTTATCTTAGAATATAAACATAATTTAATGTAAGCCATCTCACAAACATTAATTTATTTTGAAAGACGTGATTTCAAGTAGGATAAATTATCGTTTCGTTGTTATATGTTAGAACAGAGTTTTCATTAAGCCTAACATGGCGTTTAACTGCGGTCAATTCGCAGATCAGAGTGGTCCAGCCCGGATTGGTTACAGACACTTTCTCGCCTTTGGATTTTATTATAAGTAAGATAAATGATAACATACATTAACCTAGTGCATCTCAATTTTATTTTGCTAGAAACTATTTTTTTCCTTTGTTTGGAACACATTTGCGTTTTAATTGAAATTACTGGAAATATATCCAAGTTAAAACATTTATTAAGAGTTATGTTTTAGAGTAATGTTTTTGGTGCTATTGTGAATATAGTTAGATTTGATACTATTTCTTCGAAAATTCTACAAATACAACAGTTATCTTGAAACATCTTAATTAGACTTTTAATGTCACGGTGGTTTTTCTTATTAGTCTCATGAATATTTTTTACGAGACTTTTTCTTTCTGAACTGTTAAAAATTCATAAATAATTTTATTTCACTATGAGAAGTCTTTCATATATTGTTCTTTTATAATCAACTTTTTATTATAATAAAACTGTTGTTAAGATGTATTAAAATAAAACAGAATTTACGTTGCTATTTTTTCCTCAAGTATTTTCTAAACATCTATTCGACCGTAAAAAATAATAATGCTAAAATCATCGAAACAATAAAAGACTATACACGTAGTATTAGCGCTATACTGAATATAGGCGCTATACTGAATATTTAGCGCTATACTGAATATAGGTAATTTAGATTTGTGTTTTAAAATTCTTCAAATACAATCTAACCCTGCATCAATTATTTTAACAAAACCATACAAAATTTGTCTAATTTATAACTGTAGCAAAATGCACCATAAATTTTATTAGAAGGAATAGCTTCTAAAACATTTCTAAATTATAAATGTAATAATACAAATTATTTCCAAATAAAGAAAAGAACATTATTTTGTTTGATTTCGTCTTACATTATTTTAAACATCATTGCATTACATTATGAAAGACTTGTGTATGCACTAACAGAAAAAAAAAACACTTGTTTAGTTTGAATTTATTATCATACTAAAATACTAGTTATCTTGAAACATCTTTATTAGACATTTAATGTTACGGTGGTTTTCCTTATTAGTCTCATGAATATTTTTACGAGACTCTTTCTTTATGAACTAATAAAAATTTATAAATCATTCTATTTCGCTATGAGCAGTCTTTCATATTATGTTATTTTATAATCAACTTGGTATTATACTAAAACTGTTGTCAAGAAAGAATGAAAAAACATAATTTACGTTGCTATTTTTTTTCTCAAATATTTTCTAAACATTTGAACGAATGTAAAAAGTAATAAATCTAGAGTCAGCGAAACAATAAAAAATTATACAAGTAGCGCTGTACTGAATATAGTTAGTTTTGATATGTGTTGGAACATTCTTCAAATACACTCTATATCTCGCTTAATTATTCTAACAAAGGAATATAAAATTTGTCTAATTTGTAACAGTAGCAAAATACAAAGTAAAGTTTATTAGAAGTAATAGCTTCTAAACCATTTTAAAATTATAAATGTAATAATGCAAAACTTTTCTAAATAAAGAAAATAACATTATTATGTTCAAAATCAGAACGTTTCATTGTCAAAAACGCTAAAATAAATAATAGAAAAAACCACTCGTTTAGTTTGAATTTATTATCATGCTAAAATACTTGTCATCTTGAAACATCTTAATTAAGTTTTAATGTCATGGTAGGTTTTCCTTATTAATCTCATTAATATTTTTTACGAGACTCTTTCTTTATTAAGTGTTAAAAATTTATAAATCATTTTATTTCATTATGAGAAGTGTCATGTTACGTTCTTTTATAATCAGCTTTTTATTAAAATAAAACTTTTGTTAAGAAACAATGAAAAAACATAATTTACGTTTCTATTTTTCCGTTCTTTAATAAGAAAAGCATTTGAGATAAATTGATATTTGTTTTACCAAATTCCTTTACATCCCCGTTTTAAAAACCTGCAAACAAATTTTTGTAAGAAAATTTGAGTGATAGATTCTTGTTATGGGTTTTATGAGCCAAATGCATCTGGTTTTAGTTATCATAACAGCAGTTGGGTAATAGATACCGCAGCTGCTGTGTTGTTTTGTAGAAAGAAAAATTATTACTTGCACTAGATCAATTTTAACACAATTATTCAAATTGTGATTTAATTAATTACGTATAATTAATTAAATGTATTAAACTTATATATTATATATTATATACTTTAAAAATTATATACTTATTTATTGTAATTGTGATTTTTTAAGGCAAAAAACGTTTGTAACACCATGTCCGGGGCTACCCGTCGTTTCTTGTAACGCCAAAAAAAAAAAAAAAAAGGCCAAACTATTCTCAGTATATTTTGTTAAATAATTCCATATTATTAGAAATGTTTAATTAAAATCCTTAAAAAAGTTCGTAATTTTATTTTAAGTACAAAATGAAGACAGAAATTGCATTCATTTGTTTTTTATTTGTAATTTATCCGAGTGCCCGAGGCTACCCGATCTTCCCCTACAAGAATCTTTAAGCAGAAAAAATATATATTGTATAAAGAAGAGTAGTTCTGTGGTTAATTTTAATTTAGTACGTTTTGAAGTTTTTATTTTTAAATTTGTAATAATTGAACAACTTTAACTTATTCATTCAACTTTTATGGACACAAATAGTGTTTTTAGCTGCGCCTTATTGTTATCTTAATACTTTGCTCACGAAAAATGCGTTTCTCTCTTTGGTCATTTTGTAAAACAACATGGAAGGAAAATAATAAAATTATAGGTTTTGGAAAAAATTGCATTATTTAATAAAAATGAATTATATTAGTTTCAATTTTTGGATACCACTCATTCCACAGTCAATGAATAAATCAGCATAAAATTGTGTCATTCAGAGCCATTTTGCGATCGAAATGTATGTCTGAGCAAAACATTTTCTTTAATTCAAAAGCTAAATCTAATCGTTGCGGGCCACCGTAATAATAACCCATCATGGATATCCATAATATAAAATATCAAAATAAAACATGTGTAAACTATTTATAAAATGCATTGCAATTCGAATAAAATCGTGACTTGATGACGTCATAAACTTTAAATGCTCTATTACTGAATTGCGTGAAAGAAACATCCTTATAACTCCAAAATTGATAATTATATTAACTAACGACTTACTGAGTCGGATTAAGTTTATTAATTAAATTGTATATTATATAATATATAAGAAAAACATTAAAAATACTCCAATTATAATGTAGTATTTGTATTTGTCATCGAATGCTTTAATATAAAACTGATAAAGATTTTAAACATTAAAAATACTTTTAAAATAAGATGCTTCTCCTTATTAAAATTTGTCACTTAATATGAAGTTAATAACGATAATAATTTATAATTAATAATTTATGCGAATTAAAAACTTTTTTGTATGTCATGCTATATATATTTCCTTTTTAATTTTATACTTTAATCATTTTGACATTCTATTGCATCATTAAAATTTTTAATGAGTAAAATGAAAAATATTTTTAAATATTCATGATCATTAAATGAAGCGGAACGAATTTTCAGAAATTTCATACTGAAGAGAAAAATAAACCTGCGTATCTGAAAACAAAACACTTTATTTTATACTTTTTTACAACCGTAATTAGTAATTATAATCACTTATTTAGGGCTAAAAATACATACACTAGAAATATATTTGATTTTGGTGTTATTTTCAACGTTGTTTTATTTACAATATGTTTACAATTATTTTTTCATTAGTAAATAGCAAATAATATAATTTCTTCACTGTAAAAAATTTTGCTGAAGGTTCCGGAGAAAAGTGGTGGCATTAAGATGCCACGGCTTTTTGCTGTTACTTTTCACAACAAAGTAGTGAAACATTCCAATTTTCAATAATCAATATACTTTTTTTATTCAGTGTCTTATTTAACCAATTAAATTTTAAAGTTTCGTATTACAGATGAAATGAAAATTAAAATAATGAAGCATAAAAAGATTTAAATTAGCTACTTACTTTAACAGTTGATATCCAAACAAAGAATGGCATTTGTTCAGATTGCATTTGTCTCTAAGTAACTAGGCAGTAACTGGAACATAAAACATGAAGCACGCATGCGTAGAATTTAGTTTATGGAAAATTGAAACCTCTGAAAAATATTACACGAATTATTACCGTAATTGACGTCGACATAAAGAAATTAGAAATTCCGGTAAAATATACGAAATGTTTCAGGATAATTTTCTGAAATTTTCCGAATTTTTTTTACATTGTAAAGTAACTTTTTTTTTTTGAAAAAGCTTCTCAAAATATATCACTCATTTAAAATAAAAGTAGCGGAAGGTGGTTTAAAATGATCCCCTTAAGAGAAAAACGTAAAATAATATAACTGTTTAAATAAAACTTTGGTCATTTGCTAGTATTTTTTACCACTATATTTTGCATTATAAATTTATTTTAATAATATTTTATACCAGAAATGAGTAATGAAAAAATATATTTTTTAAAAAGTGTCCAAAGAATCATTTTACCCTCACCCACGGGCAAAATGATCCTTCATTTAAAAATAACTGTAAATTGCTTTTTATCGACAAAATAAAGGATATAAAGGTAATTATGAATGACAATACATAAGTGTAATTCACATATAAAAACATACTCCATTAAGTAAAGCAAGTTATATTCCTGGACATGAAACACTGTACATCTAAATAAATATGAAAGTTAGTGCTTACCTTATAACAGATGTTATAAAATCCAATTTTTCAAAGAGTTCTATTCAGACGCGTAATACTGCGATCGCTTGAATATCGCCATGGTTTCTTCTTCTCTTATCACAACTAGTTTATGTGTTACCCTGTAGATAGCGCAAACTGTCTGGAATAAAACATATGTGGATCGTTTTACCCGTTAGAATCATTTTAGGCCACATTCCCTTACTTTTGACAATAAGATGTTTACGTTTTAATTTCAATCTTTGCCTACAGTAAAAAAAAAAAAAAAAATTCTATAATTTGTGTGAGACTACTGAATAAGCTGACATTATATTTAAGGTGACATAAAAGTTTTCATAATAATTTGAAAATGTACATTGCGTTTTCAGACAAATGTATTACAATGTATAACAACGTATACAAAATAAAACAAAGTTCTACATTATTTCGGTTTTTGTTATGCATTTCTTCCATTTTTAAATTCAATTTCATCTGCTAGTCGGCATTATCTGCCACGCTATGTAGAATTGGAAAAGAAATTGCAATACACCAGCTACAAAATTTCTATTTTAAATATAATTTTCATTTTCTATTCATGTGTGAATAAATACATAAATATAAGTGAAATTCAGATTTTATTTCAGAGAAATGAGAGATAAATAAAACATGAGTTTAAAACAAAAAAAAAAAAACATTTTTATTATTTGTTTTTTCACAGTTACTTTTGAGGAAATAATTAAATATTTTGTCTCAATGGAAGTGAACAGGCGAGAAGATGATAAAGACGTATTTATTCCATTTCTATTGTGAAGAATGTAACAATAATACTTGAAAAAAGAAATATTACTTTTATTATCATGTCCTCCAATCAGTGTTTTTTTTTAATTCACTATTAGAATACGAGATCATTTATTATTAAGTGCAAATGCAAGGTTTTCTCTTCATATGGTAATTTCTTATGTATTGCGAGATATTTAATAGTATATTAAAAATATGTTAGATGTAATGATAATAAAAAAGGAAATTTTCATTTTTGATTTCTTCCGGTACTTTGGTAAACATGCACGAACACATAATGAGATGTACAAAATGAAAAAAAATATATATATATATATATATTGTTAGTAATTTTGACCAGTATATAAATTTGGCTGTTAATTACCTTTTTAAAAATATTTTTAAGACGGAGCCTTCTTAATTCTGACGCAGATCACCAACTAAAAACGACACTGATTACAGCTGATTTGTAATTATTCTTTTCTTCTGACACTTTGCTAATCTGCCACGCACGCATAAAAATATGGAAAAAAATGGGGAAAAAAATTAGCAGTATTAGCCAATCGAAAAATTTGTAGTTTCTTTATTATATTACTGTTTACTGACTTTTAAAAAATATTTATGTAGAGAAAGAATATCGCTTTACGCAAATCACCATGCGAAAACGACACTGATTACAGCTGTTTTTAATAAGGCCTGATATTCGATTTTCTGTATAAATTAATGTTTAAGGGAAGTACACATATTACACATTTATTCAATCTTGATTTTTCAAATGGTATCATTCAATATTGCCACTATTTTATTATTATTTAGATCAAATCAGAAATGAAAAGTACATCGTTTCGAACAGTTCAAATATTCTAAATCTTCATAGAACCCTAAAAGTTAATGTGCTAGGAGATATCTGTCAATTGTGGAAAATATTTTTAAAATAGTACACGGAAAAGTTTCAGGATATTCCGTCAGCTTTCAGGATGTATTTTATGAAAAATCTAAATATAAAATTAACTAACTAAGATATAAATAATATAATAAAATCAATGTGCTATGTTAAAAAAATGTTAACTTTAAATTAAAGTGTATTTATTGCATAAAGTGATAAAAACATAACACAAAACGTTTATGTGTTAAAAGGTATTTTTAAACGTTTTGTGTTATGTTTTTATCACTTTGTGCAATAATTACACTTTAATTTAACTAAGATATTTTACAATTTATTCTAAGATTTATTTTTTCTGTATATGTATATGATATTAGAAGACCGTCGAAAAGTATTATTTTTCTAGATCATAAAAAGTAATAAAGAACGGTAGATTCAAATAGCCGAGTGTCTGAATATGCTTTTAATATAAAAAAATAATTTAGGTCATAATTCATATATTTTTAATATGGATTTTTTAATAATTTTCAAAATTAGAATCAGGTTTTTTAATCGAATTTGCATAGCATATGTTTTGGTACATTTATTGTATGTCATTAAATAAAAAACAATCAGATAATTGTTTGGTAAAATAAAGTTTCTCAGGTGAATTTAACATTATCATACTGCCATTTCGATTGCTTTTAACTCTGTGAAGATTTAAAGGACGAAATTAAAGTCATGTGTCAAGCATAAATTATGAAACGCTTTCCGCCACTTCCAGAATATTTTAACAAAACATTACGGTTTATAATGTGAAAGTTAATGTCTACGTAAACAAAGTCAAAGTCATTGTCAAACTGGGCAGGTAGGCCTATTTTTCATCTTTAGCTGAACTATCCCCGCCCATGTCTAACTAAACTATTTGAAAATGGATAACACATTTGAAAACCCAATTTCATTAATTACCATCATTAGTCGGAAAAAAATTCGAATACTTTTGTTTAGCCCTGTATATGACCTATAGATTCGTATATATACTGCGTAGTATACAAAAATTTAGTTCAGTTAGAAAACACAGTTAAAAAATAATATTCAATAATTTGAGTCAATAAGAATTGTCATTAAGATTTATAATCTAAAATGTATTTGATATATTTTGTGCTGCCCTGTATATGAGCTATAGTAAATATTAGTGCTCCCGATGCGATACGTATAACAGTTATACGTGTATCCGATATACGTATATACGTATAATACGTATTTAACAAATACGCATACCCTAAAATATACGTTTAAACGTATCCATATATGTATTAGCGTATATCGGTTAAACGTATAATTTAAGTATACGAAAAATTCAATTATACGTATATTTTTAATACGTATTTACTTTTAATACCAATGGACCTCATCAGTATTACGTCACAAAACGGGAAACAAGCTGGAAATCGGTGGTATTAGCGAAATAATTTGCATAATATGTTTCATACATAGGGTATTCTTATTTTTCCCTATAAACGATTATTATAAGCATATAACAAAAGAAAACGCTTTGAGAAAAGAATAAGAATAGACACGTTTCATATTTATTGTCACTTCTTGTAAAGTAAGTTTTTTTTTTTCTTTTCCTATTTTTTGAAAATTCTTTATTTGTGAGTGCGTGTACTTAAGATTGTGACCGGGTTCAAATGTTATTCTTTCGACGGGGCTAATGTTTTCCACTCTGTGTTAATATGTATAACGAAAGTTCATTTTTTTAATCATGACAATCATGGTATTTTCTATGCAAGGTGTATGGACATTACGTTTAAGATTTTTTTTTTTTTTTTTTTTTTTTTTTGTGTGTGACGTACTTATAACTTTTGATTTCTAATAGCCAGACAAATAATCGTCAATGCAGATTTTAGAACGCAATCACACATGCATAAAATGACTTGCCTTCTCATTTCTTTTTTAATGAAGGGGATATTTTCAAAATATTTTAACACGTTGACTATCGGGTTAAAATTAACGGAATTTTATTTTATTCAGAAATTACGAATTCATACCTGAAAATCCTAATAGCAATATTTGTTTTATTTAATGACTGCCATTCCGTGATTAGATAAAATAAAAAACTTCTTCCGAAGTTTCCGGTATTATTTCGTAGTTTTGGATTAAAAATGGAATGTCAAATCAGTGACCAAGTGACGACGTCACGTATACGTCCTTGGTTGCGAACGTGTTAAATAGAGAAAAACAAATATTCTTAAATACAATAAAAGTATGATTGCGAAACTTCCCAGGAAATGGATTGGTCAGTGTCACTTTAAGATAAAAAGTCAATGCATGCCCGTGTTCTGTGGCCACATTAAAAAAAAATTACACCATAAATCTAAAGAAGTTGTGTGTGGGGGTGTTACAGACATGCGAAAGTTAGCTTCGGAGCTGCCCACTACCCATAGTAAAACATTTCATAATTAATAGCTTAGATTTAATAAAGAAAAAAAAATCTATAAGTCTTAACTGAGGGGGAAAAGTTTCGATTTTTAATTGTTTTTTGGAATGCCTTTAACGCAAGGCAGGTAAATTAGGGGCTTTCGTGGATCTTTGAACAAGTAATCATGATGGTCCACGTAAACTACGAGAATGTGAGCCTCAGCGGGTGTTTCGCAATTTCTCTGATCCACAGATCCGGTAGGTGCCATTACCCTTTACGTCTGGCATGAGGGTTTCGGTTTTTCTGACGTCACTGGCGATGCTAAGGGCGATTCTTCCAAAGCGAAAGAACCTTTTTTTCTGATTTTAAAATAGTATTTATGCTAAAAAATCGTTTCTTTGGTCATAGGAGAGCATATTTCTTCAAAATAAAACATTTTTCATTAGGCACAAAGTAATTTTTTTTCTAGGAATAAAGCGGTTTAGAGGAGATTTTTTTTTCCTTCAAATGAAATAATCGTGTATCTTTTTTGCTAATATGGGAGTTTTTATTCTTTGTTATTATTGGTCGATCTTTGAAACGGACAGGGATGCAATGTTAACAATTATTTTCAATTCCTTTGACAGCCAGGGCAGTTTTCCCTCACACGAAGCTTTAATTCCTTCTCGGAAAGACATATTTCCGGTCACATGTCCTAAATACGTGGCAACAATTTTCCATCTTTTGATAGTGCTTTTGGTCTTAGCTCTTTAAAACAATGCATTGTTTGCATTGATTTTGCTGAAAATGCATAGTACTTGTGCTATTGCAACATGTACTAATCGTTTGGATAAATCGCAAAATGTTCTATATCATACATTTTCGAAGAAATCTGATATAAAAAAATGATGGATCATTGTATCCAAAGGAACAGATAATAGCTTTAGAAAAATCATGCATCAAGCATAGATTATGTAACACTTTCAAACTTTTCAAAAATAAATCTTTACTGTTTAATTAGGTCTAATATCTGATATCCAAGTGTAAAATTTGTACAAAGGCATAACATATTTAAAAATCCCATTTCAGGAATTACTAACAATATTCGAAAAAATATCGAATTCTTTGTGCAGGCCTGCATGTGATCTATAGATTTGTATATAAACTATGCATACAAATTACTAATAATAGTGCTAATACTATACATAAAGCGGCATAAATTGCTAAAATTTAGTTCAGTTAAGGAAGGCATATCACAGTTGAAAATTCATCTTCAGCAATTTCCGTTAATAAACGCAAATGTATTCAAGTATTTTGTGCTGCCTTGTGGGTGATCCATAGAATTTATACATAACAAGTAGTAGCCAAAAAATTCGTTATATTTAAAAGCTTGTATCGCAACTAAATTCATACTTCAAGGAATTATTATTAACTGACAGTACTTTAACTGAATACTTTTGAGTGTTTCTGTAAATGAACGATACATTATATGACAGAAAGCGCCTTTTAGTGCACCTCAGTGATACGTATCAATTTGAATATGTATAAAATATTGAAACATCATTAAAATACGCCGCAAACGATTTTTCCCCATAGACCGTAATGTAGCGGATTCTTTTCAGTGCTCCAATAAAGGAGCTATAAGTGCTATGCATACAATATTCTATAGTAAACCTCTTGTAGTGCACATAAGTTATATTTGGCAATTTTAATATGTTTGAAATAGTTTAACATCATTACAATAAGCCGGAAACAATTTCCCTCATAGACCGTAAAGTAACGGAATTCTTTGAGTATCCCTGTAAAATAATGTGTAAGTGCTACACACTTCATTTTCAAGACCGAACATGGCATAATAAACCTCAATAAGATATATCAATTGCATAACAATCCGAGTATATTTACGGCAGTTACAGCACAGATAGACAGGACAGACAGACGGCCTACAGACAGAAAACTTTTAAACTATGTTAGAAAGTGTTAAAAAGAGATACGTTGCCAAAAAAATAAAAATTGTGGAGTTAATCAACTGTGTATGATCAGTATGTGTATGGTCAATCAACTCATGTATTTTATCATTGCATGATAAAACAATACGAAAAATTGCAAATAATGGAACGCGCATCTAAAATACATCTTCAAAATTCACCCAGTAATGAAATAAAATGCTCGAAATGAAAGCATATTCTGAAGGTGTACTTGAAGGTATCTTAATATATTAGTTATTAAAATATTTTTATATAATTTTATCATCATACATCATTAAAATATAAATTAATATAATCCTTTTGGAAGATATTTTATAAAGTATATTACACTGTTAAAAATTTGCAGCAAACTGTCCAGTCATTTGACCGTTTTTATAGAAAACGTTTACATAATTGTAATTTAATTCTATTATTACTATATTATGGGCAATAATATAGTCAGAATACAGTGAATTTACGGTTACGTAACCGTTTTCTAAAAAAACGGTCAAATGACTGGACAGTTTGCTGCAAATTTTTAACAGTGTATTTTGAATTTCAAATTTAATTTTTCTATATCACATAAATCTTTCGGTTTTAAAAATGCGGCAATTTAAAAATTAAAGTGTCTATTTTTATTTGTATTTTAAATCTCTTTTAGGACACTGATGTCTTACTTTAGATTTTATAAAAAATATATATAAATTTATTTGATATTTAATCACATCAATTATCTGAATAGAATCTGAAGAAACAGTAAATTTTAAAATTAAGTTTAGAAAGTTGAAAAGAAATGTAATTTTAAATTTTAAATAGTATTAGGAAATAAAATTTTTGCATAAACGTAAAACTCTCTTTCACGCAATAATTTATCCTTATTTTTTTTTAATTATGTATGTGCATTTATGTAGCCTTAAAATAATATTTTATATAAATATTTCGGAATTTGTTTATAAAGTACATTACTCTGAATTTCAAATTTTATTTCCATTTAATCGTGTAATTATATCTTATGTATATTTCGGTTTAAAAATATTAAATATTCAGCCATTTACCTATTAAAGTTTTTACATTATTTGTAATTTAAATCTAATTATACAAAACTCAATCTTGCGTATATGTGGTATGAGGTTGAAATCTAAGTGAATTTTTTTTAAACTTTTTTATAGGTTTATATGAAATCCATGTCACAATTATAATAATATTACAATTATTATGTATTTCAAATAGAATTCTAATCAAATATTATAAATATACTATAATAAAATTATTAACATGATATAAACTGCAATCATACAAACATTAAATTTTCTGCTCTTGTAGGTCTTTAAGATTTTATTTATAAGAATTACTATTTGCGTGTTTTTAAAATGAAAATAAACTTTTCATACTGAGGAGCAAATAAAATGTAATGATAAAAATAGCAAATTTAAAAATTAAATATCGTAGAACTGAAAAGACATAATAGTTTAAATTTTAGATGTGATGTTTGTCCTATGTATAAAAAATATTTAAAAAAAAAATATATATATATACTTCTTCACACGAAAATTTGTATTGATACTTTTCAATTAAAAATAGGGCTTTTCTAAACCAAATCAATTGGAAAACTAAATCGAGCTGGCTAAGTGCGTCAAACACGAAATCGCTCCTTATTGGTTGCAGGATGAAATGGGGCAACCATATGATATAGTAACCTTGCTCAGACTAGCAGGAGAAAAGTATCTTTTTTCACATGAACACCGTTTAATCGTTTATACGTTTAACCGCTGGGGTAATATCCGTATATACGTTGGACCGTATATAGTGTTTCGTATAATACGTATAACTGACTGTGCCGTATGATACGTATAAAAAATCTGCACCCCGTATAATACGTATTATACGTATACACGTATAAACGTATAATAGGGAGCACTAGTATATATACACATCAAGTAATATGCATAAAATTATATAAATTTAAAACACATAACAGAACTGAAAATGCACTTCCAGCAATTTTTGTTCATAGACAGTACTCTAACTGAGTTATTTTGTGTCTCCCTGTAAATGAATGATGAATGCTATGGCTATCATATTCTAGGATAAGACTTTTGTAGTGTATCACAATTATATATATCAATTTAAATATGTTTGAAATTAAAATGCAACTGAATTTTGTATTAAAATGCAACTCAAACGATTTTTTCCCATAGGACGTAATGGAATTCTTTTGAGTGTCCGTGTAAATAAACTATAAATGCTGAAATGTGTTCGCGAACTTTTGTGCTGCCCTGTATATGATCTGCAGAAATTATACATACCAAGTCATAGACAAAAAAAAGAGTTAAATTTAAAATCGCATTCAGCAACTTAAAACGCACTTCCTGGAATTATTGTTAACAGACAGTAGATAATTCTTTTGTGTATACCTGTAAATGAACGATGACTGCTATTCACACAATATTCTGTAGTAAGCCTCTTGTAATGCACCTTAGTGATATATATAAATTTCAATGCGTTTAAATCAGTGAATCATTATTTAATTAAACCGCAAACGATTTTTCTCCATAGACGTAATGTAACGGAATTCTTTTGACTGTCCCTGTAAAGTAATTATAAGTGCTATATACACCATATTCCATATTAAGCTTCTTGTAATGCACTTTCGTGATATATATCAATTTCAATGTGTTTAAAATTGTGTAACATCATTCAAATAAACAGCAAATGATTTTTCCCCATAGACCGTAATGTAACGGAATTTTTTTGAGTGTCCCTGTAAACAACTAATACGTATTACATCCTTCAGTTGAAATAGGGAACATGCCACACAATTGCATGTCAATCCGAGTATATTTACTCGAGTTAGAGCACAGAAAGACAGACAAATCGAATTCATATACGCTTTTCAACTATGTTGGAAAACGTTGAACAGGAAATAAACTGTATATTTTTGCATCGTCATTTGATCCAAATAATTTAAATAAAGTTTCCAAAGTAGGAATAACATTTTGAAAATTAAAAGTTTGTTAAATTTTTATTTTATAAACGACCTGCAAAGAATAATTTATGTATAGCACTAATTATTAGGCTATCTGCTCTGTAGATAAGTATTGTTATGAATTTTGTATATATCTGTAAATATTCCATTTGTTTAAATTTATTTTATTTTATTATTGTGAAAATTGCAGTATTATTAATGTATTTCCTATTGAGCATCATGTAACTCAATGTTAAAGGCCTCAGGTGGTTTGCAAGAAAAACAACCTTACAGCATCGGTTTTATAATGGAGTTCTATTGGAAAATCGCCAAGGAATGGGTTTATCGCCAAGTTGGCGATGGTTTTGGCGACTTATTTTTGTCGCCAAATTTGGCGATATATCGCCAAATGTCGCCAAGTTGGCGACGGATTTGGCGACTTTTTGTGCAACCCCCCCTCCCTTATACCTTTACATTGGGTTTCTTTCTCGTTTGGGGTTCTATCGAAAGTTAAGCACTTTCTGGTAATTTCTAGCATCCGAAAGCTCTGGAAAATTCTACAGTTATCTTTAAAGCCTATATAAGGGACAACCACCAGTTCAGTTCAGTTAGTTGTCTGTCAACTGCGATTGAATTCATACGAGAGGCTTTGCATTGAGAACTGTGTTACTCAGATTGATTTTGTCGTTGATACGTCGTATTGAACACATTGTTTCTGTGTGAAATTTTGCTGCGCTTTTATTGGATTTGAAGATTACTGAATATCTTGTAATTTTCAGAAGATATTTGTGATCGTATTGCACTGTTTATAGTGAATAAAGCCTTTTGATTGTCCTTATATATTGGCATCAGTCCTTTCGAACCCCGAGCTCACAACATTTGGTATCAGAAGTGGGATTATATGCCGATCACCAGAGCAATGGAGGGTCAACTCAAAGAATTATTAGAGAAATTAGCTGCGAACCTTGGGGAGTTGAAAGAAGAAATGAAGAAAGATATGTCAGCGATGGATGAGAAAATGACTGCGAACCAGGCTGAAATGAAGAAAGATATGTCAGCGATGGATGAGAAAATGACTGCGAATCAGGCTGAGATGTCAACCAACCTTGCTGAGTTGAAAGAAGAAATGAAGAAGGAAATGACTGAGAATCAGGCTGAAATGAAGGAGATGTCAGAAGAAATGAAAAAGGATATGTCAACCAACCTTGGTGAGTTGAAAGATTTAATAGATAATAAAATAACATCTTTAAATGAAAGAATTGATGGCGTGGAAAACAAAGTTGAAGAAAGATTTCAAGAAATAGAAGAAAAAGTTCGAAATACAGCCAAAACCGTAGAAGAAAAGGTAGAAGAAATTCAAAGGACAGCCAAAACCGTAGAAGAAAGAGTAGAAGAAAAAGTTCAAAAGATCGCCAAGACCGTTGAAGAAAGCATAGAGAATGTAAAAAAAAGATTTGGAAAAAGTCAAGAAACAGAAGATAACTGCCGGAAACTATTCCGAAGTAATCAAGTATCCAGATATTCTTCCTCGGGCCTTTATTAAGCTCTCGACCTATGACGGAAAATCCTCATGGCCAGTTTTTAAGACACAATTTGGGATCTTAGCGGACGCCAATGGATGGGATTCCCAGACAAAGGCTTGCCAGTTAGCTGCTTCTCTACGAGATGATGCTGCCGACGTCCTGCAGACTTTGCCTGCAAACGAACCGCTGGATTTTGAAACGCTCGCCAGTGCCTTAGAATTGCGCTTTGGCGAGAAATGCATGAAGGAATATAGCAGACTCCAGCTCAAATCTCGACAGCAGAAATCCACTGAATCCCTGCAAGAACTTGCTACGGATGTCGAGAGACTTTCCCATCTTGCTTATCCTGACTGCCCGACAGAAACTAGAGAAAGTTTAGCTCTGCAACATTTCATCGATGGTGTGCGTGACTTTGAGATCCAGAAACAACTCCGGATTGCAGATCTCAGTGACTTAAAAGGGGCTTTAGTTTATGCCCTGAAATTCGCGGCAGCCCAGCAAGCTACAAGGAAAGATAGGCACTTTGTGCGAGTAGCCAACATGCCTGAGACGTCGGATACGGCTGTGGAGCGTTTACAGCAGCAGATGAAGGACGTGATGAGACAGATAAACTCCTTGATGGACAACAAACCTTACAGAAAGATCAAGTGCTGGAGATGCAGTGGAGAAGACCATATCCAAATCAACTGCCCAAGACGACCCAGCACCGAAGGTAATAGCTCACCCACGAACGGAGGAGCAAGAAAACTGATTAATAGTCATCTCACGGGGTGGAGGTTGCCAGATCTTGAGAAGCCTCATTTTCAAGTATATGAAATTTCTGCAAGAAGTTGTGGCGAGAACGGAGTTTTTCTAGTCGGAAAGTGTGAATGATTTGCCCTGTAATATGATCATCGATACAGGAGCCAATGTGACCATCATTCGGAAAGATCTAGCTTAGCGGCTGAAAGAAAATTCTCCTGGACCCCGCCACGTGTTATCCTTCAAACTGTGACCGGAGATAAGATCGATATACATGGAAGAACGACACTGAAAATAAAGTTTGGGAACGCCGCTTACCATCATACAGTCTATGTGGCCGATATTTCAGACCCTTTCATACTCGGACTGGACTTTTTAAAAGAACATGGATTTACACTGGATTTTAAGAAGAATGAGTTACGCTCTGCTCAAGAAGATGTCACTATTTTCAAACTTGGAAATGTGTCCGGGTCTATTCAACGGATCACAGCCAAGGCAGATGTATGATCCCTCCTCGGACCGAAATGATGATACCTGGATTAACTGAGAACGAAAGTAGTTTTCAATGTGGCTTGGTTGGATATCCTGAGAAGAGCCCAAAAGGAGTGCTAATAGCATCAGCGCTGGTAGATCTGTCGAGAGATGTGATACCCGTGAGGATGGCGAATGTAAGTGAAAAGTCTAGAATTATCCAGAAGAGTGAAGTGCTTGCTACCTGTGCTCCAATCACCTGTGTTTGCAAAGACCCGAGCTTGACGTTGTCGGAGCCGCCTACAAGTTTAACACCTGAAATTGGACGAAATGAGAATTTATCTCCTGAGCAGAGACATGCCGCAGAAAAACTGTTCCAGGAATTTACGGATGTGTTTTCACAAAACGAGAATGATATAGGTCGCACGTCTCTGACACGTCATAGAATTGATACTGCCGACCATCCACCGATTAAACAGCATCCAAGACGCTTGCCGTTTGCAAAACAAGAAGAGGTTTCTAACCTTATACGAGAGATGCAGGATAGTGACATCATCGAACCGTCATCAAGTCCGTGGGCCTCTCCCATCGTATTGGTCCGAAAGAAAGATGGCTCCACAAGATTTTGTGTGGATTATCGTAAACTTAACGATATCACGAAGAAGGACAGCTATCCTCTACCAAGAATAGACGACACGCTAGATACTCTTTCAGGACATAAATGATTTTCCACACTGGATTTGAAGAGTGGATATTGGCAAGTAGAGATCCATCCTGATGACAAAGAGAAGACCGCATTTACTACTGGACAAGGACTTTGGCAATTCAAAGTTATGATGTTCGGGCTCTGCAATGCTCCAGCAACGTTCTAGCGCCTCATGGAGACAGTGTTAAAAGGCCTGACTTTTGAAGCTTGTCTCATCTACCTAGACGACGTCATCATTGGTGGCCGGACGTTTGAAGAACATCTAGAAAATATTCGAAAAGTGTTAACGAAGCTAAGAGCGGCGAATTTAAAGCTGAACCCTTTGAAATGCAAGTTCTTCCAACGGGAAGTAAATTATCTAGGACACATCATTTCAGCTGAAGGTGTTCGAACAGATCCTGAAAAAGTGTCCGAAGTAAAGAACTGGAAGCGTCCGGAAAATGTCCATCAGTTGCGAAGCTTTCTGGGACTATGCACTTATTACAGAAAGTTTGTCCATGGGTTCTCCAACATCGCAAGACCATTGCATAGGCTCACTGAAAGCAAGCAGAAGTTTCTATGGACACAAGAATGCGAGAATTCCTTCCAGCGGCGGAAAGAAGCTCTCACATCCTCTCCAGTCCTTACCTATCCGCACCCCGAGAAACAGTTCATTGTGGACACGGATGCCAGTCATGAAAGTGTCGGCGCTGTACTTTCCCAAGAAATAGATGGCCAAGAACGAGTCGTAGCATACTGGAGCAAATGTTTATCGAAACCAGAGCGGAATTATTGCGTCACTCGTAAGGAGTTATTAGCTATAGTGAAAGCCATAGAACACTTCCATCACTATCTCTATGGCAGGAAATTTCTCCTTCGTACTGATCACGCATCTCTAACATGGCTGATGAATTTTAAGAACCCAGAGGGCCAAGTAGCCAGATAGATACAACGGCTCCAGGAATACGACTTTGACATCCGGCATCGCATGGAAACGCCGATGCCCTATCAAGAAGACCGTGTCCTGAGAGCTGTCGCTATTGTTCCAGAGCGGGGAGCAAGTATAATCCCGAATATGTCATACGCCAGACGAAGACTTCACTATTGATGCCACCAGATCCCTGGAGTGATGAGAAGATTCGAGAAGATCAAATGGCAGACTCTGAGATCAAACCAATCTTGGAGTTATTAGAATCTTCTAGCACGAAGCCCAGTTGGAAAGACATCTCGACTTACAGTCTACGATGAAGCAATATTGGGCTCTTTGGATCTCCCTCCACGTCAGAAATGGTGTCCTGTTCCGAAAATTCGAATCGAAAGATGGGAAGACATCTCGGTGGCAGTTGGTACTTCCTCGATCCCGAATCCCTGAGATCCTCAAGGAATTACATGACAGTCCCACTGGTGGATATTTTGGAATCATGAAAACATTACACAGAGTCCGAGAGCGCTTCTTCTGGGGAAAAGCGAGAGCTGACGTCGAACAATGGTGCAAATCTTGCGATGCATGTGCAGCTCGGAAAGGACCAAAGAAACGTAGCCGAGGAAGACTACATTTCTACAATGTAGGAGCACCTTTCGAACGCATCGCCCTAGACATCCTAGGTCCTTTGCCAAGAAGTTCCGATGGCAAAAATACCTCCTTGTTTTCATGGACTATTTCATGAAATGGCCTGAAGTTTATGCCATCCCTGATCAAGAAGCTTCTACGGTTGCTGATGCCTTGGTACACCAGTGGATATCAAGGTATGGAGTCCCCCTTCAAATGCATTCTGACCAGGGGAGAAATTTCATCTCTGCTGTGATTGAGGGTCTTTGTCAACTTCTCGTAATGAACGACTCTGTGTATATTTTGTATAATTCAGCATTATGAATGTGTTTTGAATAGTATAGCATTTGTTGGTAACGGGTTTGCTTTCCGATCAAAGGTTGAACTGCCCGGGACGTGCAGTCCTTGAGAGGGGGGCAATGTTATGAATTTTGTATATATCTGTAAATATTCCATTTGTTTAAATTTATTTTATTTTATTATTGTGAAAATTGCAGTATTATTAATGTATTTCCTATTGAGCATCATGTAACTCAATGCTAAAGGCCTCAGGTGGTTTGCAAGAAAAACTACCTTACAGCATCGGTTTTATAATGGAGTTCTATTGGAATATCGCCAAGGAATGGGTTTATCGCCAAGTTGGCGATGGTTTTGGCGACTTATTTTTGTCGCCAAATTTGGCGATATATCGCCAAATGTCGCCAAGTTGGCGACGGATTTGGCGACTTTTTGTGCAACCCCCCCCCCCCCCCCCCCTTATACCTTTACATTGGGATTCTTTCTCGTTTGGCGTACTCTATCGAGAGTTAAAGCACTTTCTGGTAATTTCTAGCATCCGAAAGCTCTGGAAAATTCTACAGTTATCTTTAAAGCCTATATAAGGGATCTCCACCAGTTCAGTTCAGTTAGTTGTCTGTCAACTGCGATTGAATTCATACGAGAGGCTTTGCATTGAGAACTGTGTTACTCAGATTGATTTTGTCGTTGATACGTCGTATTGAACACATTGTTTCTGTGTGAAATTTTGCTGCGCTTTTATTGGATTTGAAGATTACTGAATATCTTGTAATTTTCAGAAGTTATTTGTGATCGTATTGCACTGTTTATAGTGAATAAAGCCTTTTGATTGTTCTTATATATTGGCATCAGTCTTTTCGAACCCCGAGCTCACAACAGTATCTATACAGTTCTTATATGATTATATGCTACAGAATTAACGCGAAGAGAACCCTTTTTTTCAAAGTATGTACGTTTTAAATATAGTTTTAAAGATTATATATAAAGATCATATGTTTCGGTGATGAGTATGCGCACTGATAAATGTAGGATAAAAGTTATTTTCAGATTAATATTAAAATAGAATTCACCCAAATTGGAAAAATGAAGGTTTATCTTTACAAATGAATTTTTGATACATTGCAATATATCTCTGGATAGATAGGATAAATATTAACCCTCTAAGCGTGTGGAACGTAATATTCCGTTCACTAAGCTCCAGGTTTCACTGCAATATATGCAATGTTTAAGATAATAAAATTCTATAGATATAATGAATTTTCAAAACTTTGAAGAATGATTAATACTCTCAAGGGTTACATTCATATTTGTAATTAAGTTTTATTTATAATGCTGAAATAATCATATTTTTTTAGCATTTAAAATAAAATGCAGAGAAAACAACATTACAATTTTACCCTTTTTCAAAACGCTCAGAGGGTTAATTCTATTACTAATATGAAAGTAAATGTTCATCATCTTTTCAGTCAAATATTTCGCGGATCTACAACTCAAGCAAAAAGAGATGGAAAAAAAAATGTTGGTAATTTTAACCAGTCAAAGAGTTTGAAGTTTCAAAAAACAAGCATATAACAATTATGTAAATCGATATAAATCGTTGTCATTTTCCTTTCATGAGCAGGCAGCATGAATGCCAATAACTCTTTAATTTTAAATATTATGTTTTATATGTCTTTGCATTAAATGTGTTTTAATAAAATTAGTAGAGAATAAACAGAATGCGTATGGAGGAATGTAAGAAAGAAAAAGCAGTTGCTGCAAACACAATTCTTAATGTTCCGATTTTCTACATAACTATCATTCAGATGTAGATTAGATCATAAGTGTAGAGATGAAGATAATGAATTTTATTTCTGCATTCTCAGACGAATTAAAGTGAAAACTTGCATAGCTGTCTGTTGTAATTTAATAATTTATTTACTGTAGATTACACGTTAGAATCGTGCATGGCGTCAAAATTCTCTACCAAAAATTTTGTTTTACAAAACCTAAATTAAACATGAATATATATAAAAATACAATTCTATATATTTATAAATTAAGAAATATGTTTCAATATATTAAAATTATACGGGAATTTTTGTATAAATTTAAGATAAACTAAACATTTTGACAATGCAGTAAAAATTGAGCATTATAACGTTTATTTTAATCCTATACATTGTAAAATCCTTTTGAATGAACGAGATTTCACTTGCAACTGATGAAGATATTTTTTTTACAATATTCGTATGTACAGTTGTCGTGAATAAAAACAAATATATTAAGCATAATTTACTGTTATTCATATTTTACTAAAATTTCTTCATTTGCATTCAAAATTTCTTTATTTCTGTTTTTAATTCTTTTTTTATTAATAAGATAAATTAAATTATAAAATCCAAACACAAGAAAACAAGAAAACGGGTTGTCATAACTGTAAAAAGTGATAACACATGTCATGGCAAACGGTTTTTCTACAGGTAAAAAAAGCCGTAATACGTTCATTGATTCAAATATACAGGACGTATCACACCAAGACGAAACCCTAAATTTTCTTCTTAACTATAGCAATAACGAGCAGCAAAACTGTTAGCACAACTCAGCTTTCGTTAAAATATAATGACATTAATAGTAATGCTGAAATCCCATGGCAGTTCAGTGGCACCATATGTACTGTGAGCTACCTTCAGAATCTCTTAAGATTTTGCCACTTCCAGCATTTCTTGTGTTTCACCACATTTCACACAAAACATAGTAAATGTATTAAAGGTCTATATTGTTATAAAATTTTCATTATTGCTTCAGCCATCATGGAAAATCTCATTTCGTCTCGGAATGAATTTTTCATCAAATATGTGAATTGTCAATATGATTTCCTTTACAAATATTATTTATCTCGACATTATCTTATATTACGATTCAACTATGGGGTCTGATACATAGCATTTCATGATTACTAAATAAAAATGTTCAGAAAACTTATTCAAAAAAATAAATTTATACGAAATTTTAAGAATTAAAATAATAAAGAAAATAATTATTTCTTTTTAACAAAAACTTATTTCTTTTGAAACGTTTTTCGAATATGAAAAGGGAATAAAAATAAAGAAAATAAAAATAAAAAACCACAATTTATCTTTCGTGTAACACATATAGTGGAAGAAAAAGTAACAAATAATAATCTTCTGTTATCTATTTTTTGTTAATAATGATGCATCTGTGTTAAAGTGAGGATTTTGACAGCAGTTATGTAATCCTTTAATACTACGGATAAAAAAAAATATATAATAAAAAAACTAAGGTAAAGCCTGTATTATATAGCTGTTATGTAACCCCGAGACAGAAAGTGTCAAATTACAGTATTTTGCTAAAAAATGAAAAATAAAAGAATTCTATAGGACATAAATGTATGATTTTAATAAATAAATAATGATATATATTTTTTTTATAATTTTAATACAAAATAAAGACAAATAAAACTTGATCTATGATAAAACATACTCATTGAATCTATATTCACCTTGTACTATAAATACTAATTAAAAACAACATAAATGTCCAAAAACATGTACTTACCATTTTATAAAATACTTTACTGAAGGTGTTTTTATATACAAAACTGTATTTGTACATAGATAATCTAATTAAAAACAACATAAATGTCCAGAAACATATACGTACCATTTTATAAAATACTTTACTGAAGGTGTTTATCTGTGTCTTTATCTATGTAGAAATACAGTTTCGTATATAAAATCACCTGCGGTAAAGTATTTTATAAAATGGTACCTTTTCGGACATTTATGTTGTTTTTAATTAGTAAAAATAAAGACTATCAAAGATCATTAACAATTATTTTATTTTTATGTAAAAGTTAATATTTCTCTTACATTTTTTCCACAAGCATGCGAATGGCACATTTTTTTCTTTCTGCTCACGATACCTGCGCTATATGCATGATAGTCTGATACGGTAATAAAATACAATTTCATAATATTAATAGTAAATATTAGATGGGAAAAGATGACAATTTTATACATAATCACCTTAGCTTCCCCCTAATCCCAAATGTTCTAGTAGTCCAACCAGCATTTTGAATTGAATTTAGGCTTATTATAAATAAACTATTTATCAATATCTTAAAAATCAATTACAAGTGAATAAATAGAATTTATGAAAGGCGTTATAATCACATGCAACATTGTTATAAACACAGTTAATGCTTTATTAACGCAAGAATTCATTAAACATCTAAAAACTCTCGGTGAGGTTTAGGAATATTTTGCAACCAGCTAATTAAAAAATGTTTAATGCATGTGCTTGTGTGATGATGGTACTTACAAAAGCTTACTTACAAAATGGTACTTACAATGGTACCTAAAAAATAATAGGTTAAAGTTTCGCTACCATTTATGTTAACGATGTGGTTGACTACAACATATATTTTATATGCTAGAGAATAAGTAGCATTTATAATTCGTTTACAGAGATTAACAAAATAATTTTATAGCACTATGAAATATGAGAAACAATTATTTGCAGTGCTTTTTAATGATCTTAAGATGCCTCAAACATGATGAAAATGTCATGCTCACTGAGGTACAACATGTTTTCTATAGATATTAAAGGGCACAGCATTTATTGTTCATTTACAGCGACACACATAAAATATTGGTTACAGGTCTGTCCGTGGTCGATAATTGCTTGAAGTGTGTTTTCCACTGGGATATGCAATTTTAAACTTAGTTCAATTTTAGTTTATAATATGGTGTATATGTATTATAGATCTTGAAGAGTGCTGAAAGAAAGAATCTACACACATTACCGGATATGAACAGAAATCGCTGAAAATTGGATATTGCTGAGTTACGTGTTGTTATATATGACTGAATCCATTGTATACAAAAAAAATGCTCAAAAATATTTTGTGGAAAACATATCATAATCTGTGCCTAATGCATGATTATCCGTTCTTGTTTATAGTTTGAAAAAAAAAAAAACAGCCGTACTGCAAATAGAGGCCTTTTAAATTTGGTCACATATGTTTCTGAAAAGGCAATTCAGATAATAAGTATCTGAATGTGAAATTTCAGACATCATAGATGTCTGAATTTAAGACTCATAAGTGTCTTACTATGATCAGGGTATAAACGAACTGGGGAAATGTCTGAATAATGTTGATACGTCTGAAATTAAGGCATTTAGAAATTCAGACACTTAAGTGTCTGAATTTGATAAAATTGTATGATATGTGCGATGACTGTGATACGATCGCACCACTCTATATATCAGCTGCATCAGAGAATGTGTTCGGATAGACGAATATTGTTTAAAATAATTTTCCAACCAATAACATTTGATTAGACCATAGATCGAGTGTCAAAACTGTACACCAAATCATGTAACTAATTAAAACAAGTCATGCAAAAATTGATAATAGTGGGACGCCACATATTATTAGGAATAATGAAGTTTTCAACGAGAGACAAGACAATGAAATAGATAGTATAAGTAGTTATTCTGAACTAATTTATTTTTGATGTATCAAATAAGAAAACAATTGCTTTTCAGAAAAATATGAAATCCTTCAAAAATTATTTGCACTCATAGGCGTATGCTGAGAAATACACATAATTTTTTATTCATTGATTTGAGAAATGCAAATCAATTATCCCCACGGGCCAACGCCTCCTGAATTTAAAACTGTCTTGAAACATCCGTTTGAGATACATTTTTAACAACACATAAACATAAAAAAATGGAAAGATCCCCCGCTCCCTTCCACAGAAAATTCTTATCTGTGGTTTCTCTTAGTGTTTATTTATTTTGAGTTATTCGAAAATAATAATTTTACAGCGTTTTTTTTTTTAATTCAGTCAAAAAGAAAATTTATTCAATTAAATTTCATTATCCAGAGAGCGCTTTTTCATTTAAGAAATGTATTGACAGCAATCGAATTGAAAATATGTATAATTCATATCTCCTTCACCCAGGACCGGCACAATGTCGTGCCATATAACTTAGAGAGGCCCAACTTCTCTGACTGCAATATTCGACTAATAAAGATCATTTTTAAAACTTGTACCTATCATTGAAAATTTATAGTATAGAGTGTAATATGGTACGAAAATTATATGCAAATTATTTCACATGTAACGCGTATAATTATTTTTAATTTTTAAAAATCTTCTATCCTTTAGAATGTTTTAAATGTCTATTTTTCGTTTCTTCGGTTGCTACATGTATACATTCCCCGACAATTATATCAACTTCCACTGTACGAAATAAACTTAATACTAACCATTTTTCTGAAAAAAAACATGTTAAGTCCGATTTAGAGCAATAATATAATTATTTTACACAGGATAGCGTTATTTAGAGCTGCCAATAAATTACAATATTTCTTATATGAATATCAACACGCAGCCCAGTCATTCCATTACTTGCACTTAACCCTTTCAGGGGCAGTGGTATGTTTATGAAACCACTTAATTTTAATTCAAAAATTACACATTGGCTCCAGAAATTTGGTAAAATGTTTTCCATTTAATATATATGTGAAATATAGTCTTTTTCTTATTTGTAAATAAATTTGTACGTAAATTCCGATGCCAGTCGTTTATTTCAACATTTTAGTACTGAAAGTACTTTGCCCCTGAAAGGGTTAAAATGGAAGCTTCACGTGGTGCCGTTGGCGCAATGGATAAATGAGTTAGATTTCTAATCCTCAGGTCTAGGGTTCGATATCGTCTTGGTGGAAAAATTAATTCCACCGTATCATAAAATCAAAATGCTTCCATAGATAGCTGCAATGGCGCTAAACTTATTTTACTAGCTGTTTGCCCAGTGTAAAAAAATGGCGTTTTTTAAGACATTTCATGTGTCTGAAAATATGACATAAACAAGTGTATTAAAAATTAAGACACTTTAAAGTGTCTTTTTTTTAAGTATCCGTTTCAGAAACTTATTTGTCTCAATTTCAGTGCACAAAATCTCCAAATATATGCATAAAAATCATAAAATAAAATTGAAATAATAATGAGAATTGGGGAATCCAAGGAGAACTAGAGTTTAGATGATTGATACTGTGCATCAATGGTGGCACTGAGCACCACACAGATGCAATTAGTGTTTGTTCAGATGTACACTGGCGTATTCTACGCATTTCAACAAACATCCGCGTCGACCACAGCTCCATCCATTTCTTTTAATTGCATAAATCTCTTGTTATTTTTACGCAATTTTTCTTTCACGCTCTTTCGGGTATAATTAATATTCCTTAATTGTATATTACTGTCTTAAGTGGTAACAGTGAATTGAGAATTATTATTGTGTATTTCTTTGTCGCAGATTTAAGAAGCATATGAAATCATATCGAAGGAGTCAGATTTTTATCAGACTATCAAACAATAAACTGTAAGTCAGGATTGAACCAAGCGTACCAAGAATAATATTTCTTTTCATATTGACAAAGCCCCATACAGTCAGACATATTTCTTTGCAGTTCTTTGTAAATCTCGTATAAGTGCAAATTTGCCTGTAATTATTCTCATACAATTTTCTTGACTGCCTCTCACATAAAAGTGATGATGCATTGACACGTGATGCGGATTCTACTTTGGCTATGAAACTAATAAAACATAAGAAGCAGGAAAACGTGATGACATAATCATCAGGTGCTACATTATTATTGTTATAATTAATAATAACAGTTAATCCAAAATACATTAAAAATGCGTTATAAAAGATGGACAAAAATATATGAAATCCCAGTTTGTTATCAAAAAATTCTGAAACCGCTATAATTTCATTGTAAATGTCTGTTAAGTATTTGTAGTCAGGTTTGGATGAAATCTTAAGTATTCGGTAAAATCCATCAAATGTTGAAGAAATATCTAAACAAATAAAGACATAATAAAAATCAAAAACTTTCAGTGGCAGATAAAGAAGTAGCATGTACCATATTGAATACACGAAGCAAAATATGAACTTCATATAACTATTTTCAATGGAATAACCAAATAAGAGAGTCTTTATATTTTCATTATTATAGTATATTTCAAATGTTATCTTAAAAAGTGTGAAGGTTATGGAGCATAACACTGTAGACATCCATAAATATATCCAACGTGGAATGTTAAATTTATTGCCTACTTTTGTTGAAATCTGATTGACCGATTTTACTGTTTTGCTTAATATAAGAAAAGACTTGGACAAACAAATACGAAATGAAATATACGTTATGCATGTACATGTATAAATAACCGCTACTTTTTTGGATTTTGGTGTAGATTGAAGCAACGAAGAAACACATGCATTTATTTGTAAAACACTAATTGCGATTAAAAGAAAATTGACAATTTTAACTGAAATTGAGCGCGTAGTTTTTTTCTTTACACGATTGCCACTGTTAAAGTTCATGCATATCCCACTCAGACTAAAAAGATAAAATATGAATTTATACACATTCTTCCTTTCTGTGAATTTAAGGAAATATTTTCTTATGTAAACTGATAAGACCATTGTCCATTTAATAACTAATTTTTTTATATTTTTATATTTTCAAATTATCTATACTTTTTTTTTTTTACTTTCCTCCTTTTTGTAATGAGAAATGACTACAATTTAAAATATAACTCTGTTTTTTTTTCTATTTAAATCATCCGCAAAATCTAATTCGTGTTTTAGTTTTAAAAAATTATAGCGTATAATTAAAATGATTGAAATACATAACTATTCAAAAGGTCAGTAATATTCGTCATTATATGAGGCTTAACCATTGTAATTCTTAAAATATTACTGTTTTTGTCTTTGAAAAATGATAATTTGAAAGTTTTTTGTTTGTTTATTTTTTTATTTGTAATACATATTTTAAGACCGAAACTATAATTCACACATTAAATTTATTTATTTTAAATTTAAAATATATTATTAATTGTATAAATGCATTCATTATTAAAATAAATAATTATGCGAACTTTCCATTGACGGAAAATTACCATTGTTTAAATTCGAAAAATACCTAGATTGATCAACCACAACTCCATATTACTTTACATTCCCTGGAGTGATTCAAGACAATGATTTTTTTTAAATTTGATATTTAACAATTGATTCACTTCGGATCCATTTTAAACTACATTTCTTGATATTCTATAATATGCATTACTCAAAAACTTACTTTTGCATATGATACCAAACGATCAATCCAAGTTTGAATATAGTTTATAGTAATTTTTCTGGAAACATTTGATGAAACTCTGTACATCCAGCGCACCTGTGCGTGAATTTCTTACTGCCATCTTTGACATTATTGATTCATACTTTTTTTTTTTATTAATTTCTATTTTTTTCAATCTACATCTTTTAACAAATGTGAGTGCAGTATGTCAAAAGCCTGTTAGAAACATTTTGTGCTATTCATCATACATCGGCGTGATTTTTGTATGAGCATATAAAATGGGATGTTGACACCAGAAGTACTGTATAAGATTCTCTTTATCGATTCCATTGTAATGCTTTTCTTCTATATCAAGTAATATAGAAACGCTTGTACAATTGATTGAACCACAACTAAACGCTTAAACGACTTCGAATATCCGCTTTAAGGTATAGTTTCAGAATTTTTCATGAGTTTCTTTGTTCGTTTATTGCAACGTTTCTCTCACATCAGATACTAAACGATACTCACCAGCCTTATTTCGCACTTGCACAAAGTACTGAATGCGGATATTTATAATTATATTTTAAATCAAAATCATTTTAATCATTAAACTGGCATTCTATTTAATATTATGATTATATAACATCATAAGATTGTCTTTTGCTATTCCCATTTCATTAATAAATTAGATAAAATTAGATAACAAAATCAATAACAAAATATTGACATGCAATTGAGAAATTTACAAAAGATGATTCATCAAACAATCGATTTAATTTGAGAAAAACGCAATGTTCCATTAAGAAAATTATACTTAGCAAACACTACAATGTATGACTAGTAAATTTGAATAGTGTATTGTGCTATTTTCTTTTGAACTAAGTATACTACTACATGCTTTATTCTAAAAACATTATTATTCTACATTATTATTCTGGATAAATATCATTCTTGAAACAAATTCCCTTTTTTTTCTTATCCTCTAATTTAAAGACAAAATATATAATGGTCTCTCTATACATTATCGAAATTGTTGAAAATTACATATTATGTTATGAAAGGATTAATGAATAATGAAAGGGCTCTAGACTTTAAAGATGAAAGATTAAAGAAATAAATACATTTTCTTTTTAAACAATCTCAACTAACAGATTGCATTTGCAAAAAAAGTAATACTAGCCAAAAGTTATTGAAATTAAAGCTAAAATTAACCACAATGAATGAAATGATGAAATCTTTGAATATTTTAAAAATGAGAATTTTTTCGATACATTTGTATAAAGGCACATGAAAAAAATAATATGGGACCGACAATTGTGTGTCAATAATCAGATGTAAAGGTAATGTAAATAAAAATAGAGTTTTCACATTAAACAATCTGTAAAGCTAAAGCTAAAATACTATAAATGGCTTGCAAAAAATACAAAAAAAAAGGACATGTAGTCCGTTTTATCTTTTTTTTTTAACGGACTTCTTTTAAATATCTCCGTCTGTTGCTGATTTAGTTCACTATTCAAATCTGGTCGTAAAGACCATTTTATAAACAATTTGATTGAAATCCAATTCGATTGAAATACCTGACAACACCTTTGTTAAATTTTCTTGTCCATTTTGAATTTTCTTCCTTTTAGGGGGGCAATGAGGAGTATTTATTCTACAACATATTCATCATTCTAACATTCCATAATCCACTCTTAAACTGCGTAGCGCATACGTGACGTATAAAGATATTAAAATTCGCAAAATTATCTAACAGTAACTTTGTAAATGTTTTACTTTATTAATCACAGAATTTAAGAGATTAATTTAGGTAAACACTTTTATTTTTATTAATTGTGATAAAGGAGCAAACATACTGCATGTGACGTTCATTACGAAGGTGTTAATAAGTTAAACTTTTCTGCAACTCTATAAGAGTATTAGAATGAAGTTTTAAAAAATGAGTAAGAATAACACCGAAGCTCCTTTTACGAGATAATTACAATTGCAGCAGAAGTAAATTGTATTAAAAGTTACCAATAATTCATATTATAAAATAAATTTTACAGACGGATATTCTTTCCAAGTTATTATGGTCATTGTATGAAGAGCATGGAAACAATGTGCCGCATAATAATATCACTAAAGATATTTTTTAATTTAACTCTTTGAATATTTGAGCATATTCAAGTAAATAGTCATACAAAGAATAATCTTTATTAAAAAAAATGTTCCTATAATCTGAAATTGCGGATGGCTATATTGGAGACTAAAGATGCCCATTTCATTATTGTAATATCTGATAGGGTCTGAAAATTTTGAGATAACTAATTTTCATTACTGATTCTTCTGTTACTGTATAGTTTTAAAGAATAAAGAAAAAAAACATTGATTTTAAATTGAATAAGAAAAGAAAATATGATACGCACCTTGATTTGCGTCAGCGGTTCAGATTACACGAATTCCTGTAGAGTGACTTAAATATACTGGTTCATCTAGTCATCTTTAGAGAATCACACACTAAACTTAAACATACTGAATTTTTAATCAGACCAAGGATTTGAATTCGATCTGTTGAAGACTTTTCTGGCAAATTAAGGAAAATTACCTTAAAACAGATGTATGTCTTATGAATAACTGTGTCTTAAAATCAAAATAAATGATTCGGAATTCATAATTAACACACTTGAGATTTTAATCCTTTTTACATTTTTAATAGACAAAAATTCACAATTTCGATTTTATATTTAGATTTCAGAGTTTATACAACACTCTCTCAGAATCAAAACCAAATACAATTCGATTTTTGCTGACAACAGGTTCGTAAATCATACAAATAATCTGATAAAAGAATTGAGAGAAAACTAATACATGAAAATTGAGACAGTTAATAGAATGTTTTTCTTTATTTTTCTTTTTTGACGTAGTAACAGATATTCGGAACATAGTCCTTTTTCAAACTTTTTGTACTTCTGCCATCTATCGTGAGTCGAGCGAATTAAAACTGTACTGTTGCGTTAGGATATTTTTATTTAAACATATTTCATATCATTTTATAAGGAATGTGTTAGGAATATATGATTTTATAAGTAATGGTTTAAGTTGTGTGAATAAAATTTGTGACAGTTTCATTTATACTTAAATTGACAAAATCGATCTTTAAGCAATAATTTTATAAGTATCCCATCAATCTGAAACCTGCACAAGTAATAATAACTCAAAACTTAATAAATTAATTTCTGCCAAAAATTGATTCCATACAAATAAGACAGAATTTGGGATTTCCTCTTCCCAAGGGATTTTCTCTCTCCAGAGATTTTGTAACATTATTTTCAAGCCTATATTTATCGGTGAGAGAAAACCCAATGGATCGAAGATGGTAAAGACTACTGATAATAGATTTCTTTTAGTTTTTATCTCCTTGATTTCATTAAATCGAATTTTTGTCGAATTTGGTTGAAAATGTTAAAGAAACTTCCTGAAGAGCTGTCTCTACGATTAAATTGTTGATTTCTGAAATTTTATGAATTGTAGGTCTTAAGGGAAGACCTAGATTTCTACAACGCGATTTTCAAATTAAACTCTTTTGAGAAGCGCTACCGATCAAAGCCCTATAAGAAAAGAATTTTCGTGATTTAGATTTCACATGTATAATGGCAGTAGCCATTAATGTTTGAGAATTTTCATTAAAAGTTTGACTACTAAAACAACTATATTCATCTATTTGAACATTTCAATTATTTCCGCTATTTGTGTTTATAACCCGCTATTGTGGTCTAAAAGAATTCTGTGATGCACAAATAGACGGGTCATTATAAAGTATTGAATGGTGTTTTCATTTACAATATTTACATGTGGTGCTAATTAGACAATTACCAACTAAGTGCTTAGATCTTAAACAGTTGGTGCATAGATTTTTGGCTTTTACGAATTGCCAACATTGATCAACTGTTAAATTTTGGATTTCTGGGCATTTGTAAAGTGAATTCCCTTTGGCATAATTTTGGGAATGTTGGGCATAAAGGCTTTGAAGATTTATTTACATTATCTATAACAACTGCATTTTCAAGAGATTTCTTTGGGACATGTTGAGATTTAAAATCAAATTTATAATTAGGTTTAGTTTCAGACCTAATAAATTCAGCATTACCACCTTGCAAACTGCGCAGATGCTTTTCAAAAACATCACTAACGAGTAACATGTAATATGTTGGGAAAATATCCTTATTTAATAATAACTCTCAATGTTTTCAAAAAGAGTCATCGAATTTAGTTTGCACAATATGAACCAAAATCAAATCAACAAATTCGTTAAATTCAAATTTTTGAGATTTGAAGTTTCTAATTGCTTCATTGCAATTATCTAATATTTCTGGAATTGTTTTTTGCGAGGGCGATTTTAATGGTTTTGCATTCATAAATTTTGACAACAGCGAATATGCCAAATTTCTACGATTATCATATCTATTAACTAGAGTTTCTCCCATGCTTGTTTATAATTATCACCAGAAATAGAAAATCCTGAAATTAGTTTAGCAGGATAAATTTTGACACTCGCTATTAAATAAGAAAATTTTAATTGATCGGAAAGCGTTTCATTGTATGAATTGTCATTAATAAAGTTTCCTTTAATGTAATCCAGTTATTTACATCACCATAAAATATAGGTAATTGGAATTTAGGTAATGCTATTGAATTTTTCTTAACTGAAGTATTCCCATCTGCATCACATCATTTTTTTGCGATTGTTTTGTTCTTGGTTGCAATAAACTGATCAATTTTTACAATATCTTCTGCCTCTAAATCTTCTGCTTCAGTGAAAGAATTGTTTCTGCAGCTAGTCTAAAATAAGATTTTTCAAATCATCTTCCAAAATACAGGGTCATTCATAATTCCCTCAGGGGTTTCGAAACGTTATAGTAAAAAAACGAAGACGAATATGAAAAAAAGAAACATATGAAATTATTCCGAAACTATTCAAGTTTTACTTACATACATTACAGGTGTTCTATGTGTGAACCCTTGGTCACACGGCATACATCCATGCGATAGTCCAGTTCCTGCCATACTCCGTTTCTTTAAATTTCCGTTACCACACATGAATTGTTTTGTCAGTTGGTCCTTGTTTTCGATATTTATTACGAAAGGCCCGTTGAACTGACACCACTGATTCAGATTTAAAGAAACGGAGTATGGCAGGAACTGGACTATCACATGGATGTATGCCGTGTGACCAAGGGTTCACACATAGAACACCTGTAATGTATGTAAGTAAAACTTGAATAGTTTCGGAATAATTTCATATGTTTCTTTTTTTCATATTCGTCTTCGTTTTTTTTACTATAACGTTTCGAAACCCCGGAGGGAATTATGAATGACCCTGTATTAAGCTCCGATTTTAATTTCACAACTAACTGCGAATTTTCTCAATCATTTCAGATACCTGCTCCCTATACCTTTTTATTTATTTTTTTTACAGTAAAATTGAATTTGTATTCTGAAGCGATTTTCGCTTTTGTTTGTGTCATAATTATAATTTTGATTAAGATTTATTTATAATCACATAGCCGACTACAGCAACAACGGACCAGAACGGATTATGTATAATTTAAAAAAATAAACAAAAACAAATAAACATTGATTTTAAACTGAATAAGAAAAGAACATAAGATACGCACCTTGATTTGCGTCAGCGGTTCAGATTACACGAATTCTTGTAGAGTGACTTAAATATCCTGGTTCATCTAGTCATCTTTATAGAATCTCATTAAACTTAGAACTCATTAAACTCTCTCAGAATCAAAACAAAATAGAATTCGATTTTTGCTGACAACAGGTTCGCAGATCATACAAATAATCTGATAAAAGAAATTATGAAAGAAAATTAATACATACATATTATAAAAAAATATAACATAATTTTTAAAACATAATAATAATTAAAGTTATCAAATTTGAGAAAGTTAATAGAAAGATTTTCTTGTTTGACGTAGTAACAGATATTCGGAACATAGTCCTTTTTCAAACTTTTTGTACTTCTGCCATCTAGCGTGATTCGAGTGAATTAAAACTGTAAAGTTACGTTAGGTTTTTTTTATTCAAAAATATTTCATATCATTTTATAAGGAATGTGTTAGGAATATTTACTCTATGGTTATATAAGTAATGTGTTAATTTGTGTGAATAAAATTTGTGCCAGTTTCAATTATACTTAAATTGACAAAATTGATCTTTAAGCAATATTTTTATAAGTATTTCATTGATGATTTCAGAAATTAAACCAACGGTTTACAGAGCACCTGTTTCTATCAGAACGAGGAAGAAAGCAGTAGCGGGTACGGTCAATAATTTAGAGGGCTTTTCCCGAGAACAGCGCCGCAGTTGATGTCGTTTCATTGCCGCAAACCTGTTTGAAAAAGTATAGGTGCGTAGGGTCTTCTATGTGGGTTTTCGATTGGTATGTGGGTGAGGTGTACAAAATGGGGAGATTTCGCCCTTCATTTTGGTATCACAATCGTGGAGAAACCTTGAAGCCAAGTGATATTCCGCACTTGGGGAGCTTTGTTAAATAGACACTGAACCACTTTGTACTGTAGATTTCGGACTGGGCCTCCTATTTCGGGAGATTCCGGGGGCCTTAGTAACACCCCACCATCAACAACAAAGATAGAATAAGTGTTTAGTAATAGTCTATACTGTTTATTCTTATGAATGACTGTATCTTAAAATAAATTATACATAATTCATAATTAAAACACTTAAAATTTGAATCCTTTTTTATATTTTTAATAGACAAAAAATCAGAATTTCAATTTTAGATTTAGACTACAGAGAATTTTTTATAACACTCTCTCAGAATCAAAACAAAACAGAATTCGATTTTTGCTGACAACAGGCTCGCAGATCATACAAAAAATCTGATAAAAGAAATGATGAAAGAAAATTAATACACACATAGTATGAAAAATATAACATAATTTTTAAAACATTATAATAATTAAAGTTATCAAAATTGAGAAAGTTAATAGAAAGTTTTTCTTTTTTTTCTTGTTTGACGTAGTGACATATATTCGGAACATAGTCCTTTTTCAAACTTTTTGTACTTCTGCCATCTATCGTGATTCGAGAGAATTAAAACTGTAAAGTTACGTTAGCATATTTTTATTCAGAAATACTTCATATCATTTTATAAGGAATGTGTTAGGAATATGTACGGTTTTATAAGTAATGTGTTAAGTTGTGTGAATAAAATGTGTGCCAGTTTCAATTATACTGAAATTGACAAAATTGATCTTTAAGCAATTAAGCAAATGTTTAGCAATAGTCTATACTGTTTATACAAGTGCATACTGATTCTCAAAGGAAACCAGACTATATTAAAATTTGTCCTTTTTTTAAAATATTTTGTTGGAATCTTATATTATGTTGTTTGGAAATGTGTCAATTTATAATTAACTTAAAATTAAAATGACAATATTAACTTCTATCCTATTTGATAAGTCATTCATCCCTCTCAAAACTGTACACAAATTACTACTTTTTATTTAAATTAATGCATTTACTTGACGATCATATTTTCACGTATTTAAATATAAACGTATAACATTATTTAAATATTCAGTAATGAGTTTACAAACTTTAAGAAGTGATAAAGCACACGACATCCAACATCCATTTTTTTGTCAAAATATAGGATGTATCATTCCAATCTGTATCCTGAATTTCATTAATTTCATTGACCTTGATTTTCGTGAAAAGCGGTAAAATCACAAAAAGTTCCAGAAAAGCAGAGAAATTCTATCAGTGGCACCTTATGTAGTGTCCGAAACATTCCGAAACATGGAATGTCTAGCTTAGCGTTGTTTGGATAGGAACAACTTCCACAACATTTCGACATATCATTACATTTCAAACAATAAAATATAAAGTTGTAGAAACTTTGTTTAGAATATCTTTATTAACGTTAAATTTATGAACGAAAATCCGGGTTCGGATAGAAGGAAATATTGCTAACAAGATTTTTTATACGACAAATGTTTATTTTAGTGTGTTCTACCACGTCTTAAAATATGTAAACATAACACTGAAACACCCTGTTTATCTTTGTAGAAATAATGTATAGCAGTGTCTTCCGTTGACAAAATAACATATGAAATGTATAAAAGAAAAGTAGACGGTTTGTTTAGACTGTAGAGAATATTATTTTCTGTGTGGTCGTCGAAAGTTCTCGATTTCGAAAGTGATGCAACTATCATAAGAACCTAAGACCTTTCACTGAGTGACTATTTTAAATATAAACAAGAATGAAAAATCATGCGTCAAGCATAGATTATGTAACAATTTCCAACGCTTCCAAAATAATTTTACAAATCATTACCGTTTAATAAGCTGACAGATAACATCTAAGTAAACAATTTGGAAAACGCATAACATATTTAAAAACATAATTTCAGTAATTTCCAACATATACAATATTCGGAAAAATATCCAAATGCTTTTATTCAGCCCTGTATATGATCTACAGATTTGTATATATACTACATAGGTCACTAAATTTTAGTTTAGTTAGGAAACGCGCAGCACAGTTTAAACTTCTCCTTCTGGAGTTTCTGTCAATAAACTGAAATGTGCTCGCGAACTTTTGTGCTGCCCTGTATAGGAAATACAGAATTTATACACACCAAGTAATAGACAAAAAGTGAGTTAAATTAAAAATTGCGTTCAGCTACTTAAAACGCAATTCCAGGAATTATTGTTAACAGACAGTAGAGAATTCTTTTGTGTGTCCCTGTAAATGAACGATGACTGCTATACACACAATATTCTGTAGTAAGCCTCTTGTAATACTCCTTAGAGATATATATAAATTTCAATGCGTTTGAAATAGCGAAACATTATTTAATTAAACCGCAAACAATTTTTCTCGATAAACGTAATGTAACGAAATTCTTTTGACTGTCCCTGAAAAGTAACTATAGGAGCTATGCACACCATATTCTATATTAAGCTTCTTGTAATGCACCTTAGTGATATATATCAATTACAATGTATTTAAAATCGTGTAACATCATTAAAATTAACCGCAAATAGACCGTAATGTAACGGATTCCTTTGAGTGTCTCTGTAGAAAAAAAGTGCTGCATACTTCAGTTGAAATAGAGAGCATGCTATAGATAACGACAATAACATATAAAAATTGCAGGGCAATCCGAGCATATTTACCGGAGTTAGAGCACGGAGAGACGCCAGACGGCCAGACAAACCGAAGTCATAAACCCTTTTCAACTAGGTTGGAAAGTGTTAAAAAGGCTAAAATGAAATCTTCAAGTACCAAATAAGAAACATTTAAATTCAATTGTATAAATATAAATTAATTTTATTTTTAAAGGAATTATATTATGACGTGAAAAGTCAACGCTGATTTTTTTCAAAGTTACTTTCACAGTTTTTATCCTCCTAAACCACAAATATACTGATATTAATTGATTTAATATAATCCTTTTCGAAAATATTTCTTTTATTTTTCAAGAATTGAGTTACCTGTCTTAAAATTGAAATAAAATTGGAATTACTTGCCGCAAACAATTGGCAAATACAATGCTGTTTATATACTTGCCAAAATTGTTTACAACAGATGAAATTATACGTGATCTCATTATGATTTTGTTACAATCATCTAAAATTCTGTGATATATTTTAAATACACAATCTTACACTTATATAGACATTTCAAGTACAAGACATCTTACTACCGCAGATTACTGATTATATATTTATTGTAATTTTTTTTTTTTCAAATGAATAACTCAGGTCTAAAAAATTTAACTTTTTGTCTGGGGTATTCATGAATTTATGTAAATTGTAAGAAATCTGCTATGCTTATTTAAAAAATAATATCCATTTTTATGTATCACGTCAGGATTTTTTACAATTAAGAAACTAAGAAGTTGGAATTTGAGAATATACAAATTGCACAACATTCATTTAAAAATGTACGAAAAAATCAGATAAATAAATAAAATCATATATACATATATAAATGTGTGTGCATGTGTTATAAGAAATTATATTCTAGTTTATACAGTAAAATTACTTTTCTTTATCATCAAAAGAACGCTTGTGTCCTTTAGATTTTGAAGCTGGTTTAGTGTCTCTTTTTAGCCCCCAGCAAAAATCTGCCAACATATTTACATTCCAGTGTCTTTGATAGCGTTTTTTCATGCATTTTATGTCCTGGTGAAATCTCTCATCTTGTTCTTCACTCATTTCACCACGATCTTCAGGAACATATTCAAGATGGGGATGCAGAAAATGCATTTTTAAACTCATGTTACAAAGTAGTTTTTGAAAGTTTTGAAGAATTTTTCAACGATCGTTGCGTAGTTAGGATCTTTGTAATTTCCTAAAAATTTCTGAGCAACGTCTATGAAACTAACCCATGCATCTTTCTCGACTGATTTAACTTTTCCCTCAAAATTTTTGTCCTTCATTAAGTGTCATCTATCTATGCCAGCGAACACATCTTCTTTGATTTTACCTTCCAAATGTGGAAAAACTTCATTTAAATATCGAAAACTATCCCCTGTTTTATCTAAGGCTTTTACGAATTGTTTCATTAAACCTAATTTAATGTGCAGGGAAGGCAAGATGTCTTCTTGTGGATCAACTAAGTTCTGCAGAATCACATTTTTTGATCCTGGATTTATGCAACCTCTTGATGCCATATTGCTATAAGAAACTGACAAAACAAACGTAAGGTATCAATAAACAAACAAAATAAACCTATGTTCTCACTGCAAATGCGCGGGAGAAAATTGCGCTTTCTCAGGCAAATATCAACACATAAAGTGGCGCCATCTATATTTATATTTCACATCCTTTAGTGCAGTATTGTATTTTAACATTTATTAATGTCATTTTACTAAGAAATTAATTTTTGTTTTTACTAAGAATGTATTTTATTTAATAAATATTACACATTAATTTTATTAATAGGCACCCCTTCTTTTTTCTTTTGTGAAAAAACTGTGGGTGATAGCAAAAAACTAATGTCCTATTTGTGATCAGCGTGACTGATTTACTAAGAAAAAAGTGCTATTCTAGAAACCCCAGATTTGTGTTGACCTGTGATGCAATCATTCAAAAATAATCAAATTTATATTCGAGTATCAGACAATAAGCTATAAGTAAGAATTGCACCAACAGTTCCAGATATGATATTTCGTTTCATATCAACCAAGCTCCATATTGTCATAGATACTTCCTTACAGTTATTCACTAATCTCACATAAGAACACATTTTCATGTAATCTCTCTCATAGAGCTTTTGTGATTCATTTTTACATAAAAGGGATGATGCATTTATATGTGATGCAGATTCCACATTTATTATGAAATTAAACAAATTCAGAATACATGTTAAAATTACGAAATAGTCAACAAAATCGACATTATTGTTATTATAATTAATAACAATAACTATTCCCTGATAAATCAAAAATGCATTCTGAAGAACAGAGAGAAATACAAGAAATCCGACTGTTGTATCGAAAAATTCTGTAATGGCAATAATTGCATTGCATATATACGTTAAGTGCCTATATTCTGGTTTAAAACAGGTAATCAGTATTTTACTAAACCTAACAAACAATGATGAAATATCTAAACAAATCATCACATAATAAAAACCAATAACACTCACTGGCATATAAAGAAAAATATGTAAGAGAAAGAATAAGCAAAGGATAAAAAAAAGTTCAAATGATTGTTTTCACTAGAACAACCAAATGCAATGAAACTTATCAAGTCATTTTTTCAAATTTTCGAGATATCGTTACATTTCAAAGAATGAAATAGAAAGTTGTAGAAACTTTGCATATAATATCTTTATTATTATAAAATTTATGATCCAAAATCTGGGTTCGAATAAGTGTGAGACAGGATTGCCAACAGGGTTTCTTAAGCGAAAAATGTTTGTTTTAGTGTACTCTACCTCGTCTTAAAATTTGTAAACCTGGCACGGAAACAACCTGTATATAATAAGAAATCGTTTCAGGATAATCAAATTTATATTAGAGTATCAAACAATAAGCTATAAGTTAGGATTGTATCAACAGTTCCGAATATGATATTTCTCTTCATATCAACAAAGCCCCATATTGTCATAGATATTTCCTAACAGTTATTCACTAATCTCACATAACAACAAACTTTCATGTAATCTCTCTCATAGAGCTTCCGTGATTCATTTTTACATAAAAGGGATGATTCATTTATATGTGATGCAGATTCCACCTTTATTATGAAATTAAACAAATTCAGAATACATGTTAAAATTACGTAATAGTCAACAAAATCGACATGATTGTTATTATAATTAATAACAAGAACTATTCTTTGATAAATCAAAAATGCATTCTGAAGAAAAGACAGAAATACAAGAAATCCGACTGTTGTATCTAAAAATTCTTTAATCGCTAGACTTTCATTGTAAATATCTGTTAAGTACCTGCATTCTTGTTTGAAAGAGATACTCGGTATTTTACTAAACCTAATAAACACTGATAAAATATCGAAACAAATCATCACATAATAAAAATAAGAAACACTCAATGGCACATAAAGAAAAAATGTGTAACAAAAATAATACGCAAAAGATATAGATAAGTTCAAATAATTGTTTTCACTAGGATAACCAAATACAATGAAACTTATCAAGTCATTTTTCAACTTTTCGAGATATCCTTACACTTCAAACAATAAAATATAAAGTTGCAGAAACTTTGGATAGAATATCTTTATTATTATTCAATTTATGATCCAAATTCCGGGTTCGAATAGGTATGAGACAGGATTGCCAACAAGGTTTCTTATTCGAAAAATGTTTGTTTTAGTGTGCTCTACCGCGTCTTAAAATTTGTAAACCTGGCACGGAAACAACCTGTATATAATATGCAATAATTTCAGAAAAATCAAATATATATTAGAGAATCAAACAATAAGCTATAAGTAAGAATTGTACCAACAGTTCCGAATATGATATTTCACTTCATATCAACAAAGCCCCATATTGTCATAGATATTTCCTTACAGTTATTCACTAATCTCACATAACAACAAACTTTCATGTAATCTCTTTCATAGAGCTTCCGTGATTCATTTTTACATAAAAGGGATGATTCATTTATATGTGATGCAGATTCCACCTTTATTATGAAATTAAACAAATTCAGAATACATGTTAAAATTACGTAATAGTCAACATAATCGACATTATTGTTATTATAACTAATAATAAGAACTATTCCTTGATAAATCAAAAATGCATTCTGAAGAACAGACAGAAATACAAGAAATCCGGCTGTTGTATCTAAAAATTCTTTAATCGCTATAATTTCATTGTAAATATCTGTTAAGTCTTTGTAATCCGGTTCAAAAGTGGTTCTCAGTATTTTACTAAACCTAATAAACAATGATGAAATATCTAAACAAATCATCACATAATAAAAATCAAAAACACTCAATGGCATATAAAGAAAAAATGTGTAACAGAAAGAATACGCAAAGGATAAAGAAAACTTCAAATAATTGTTTTCACTAGAATAACCAAATGCAATGAAACTTATCAAGTCATTGTCATTATAGATGTCAAACGATGTATGAATAACTATAATGATTAGTGATATTATGACACCAAAAATCCACATGTATATCCAAAACTTTGCATTACCATTGTTTCCAATTTTTGAAGAGATTTGACAAACCATTTTTACAATTTTGTATAATGCCCGAAAAGATTTGCACAAAGAAATACGAAATGAAATATATATTACACATATAGATGCATAAATAAATGACGTATTTTTATATTTTTCTGTAGGCTCTAGAATAGCAGAAAAGCACAGTCTTAAGTCAAAAGAAGCAATAATGATGAAAATGATTGTGACCGTTACTGCAATGCAGTGTGCAATTTTATTCCGAATACCCTTATATGTTTTAAAAAAATTAAATATTCCAATCAGATAAAAAAGATAAAAGAGATATTTATATGCATTTTTTCTTTTTCTAAATTCAAGAAAATTTCTTCTGTCAGCTGAAAATACCATGCTTTATCTACTGATGTTTTTAGAAAAATTTGAAAAATATTTAATTTTTGAGCTTTATTTTGTATAATATTTTATCATGTCCAGACTATTCTTTAAACTGAATCCATATCCTAATATAAAATATATTATAATATTTAATTTTTTTATTTACGAATGAATTTTTGTCATAAAAGAAAGAAATAATATTTTGTTTCGTTAAACCTTTTGGTGTTACGTACATACGTTCGTACATAATTACTAAAAAACCTTTCAATGAATTTCTGATAATTTGTTACAGTTTTTCATGAATCTTTGTTACAGTTTCACATGAATCCTGAATCTTCTGTGCCTGAATTTGAATTGAACAAAATATAAATACAAATATATATATTTATCAGTATATACTTCTATCAGTAAATACTATCGGTAAATTCTATCAGTAAATACTTCTACTATTAGAACTAATTTCCTACTATTCCGTTATTTGCAGTTTTTAAAAGGAATATCTTTTCCGTATTCTTTGAAATTTCTTTGAATATACATATCAGTTTATAAATGCTTCTGTTTAGCTAGAAGGTGTTACAAAGCATATTGGACTATAAGTTCCAGTTTCAATTCATCGATCTAGATAGATTTATCACAATATATTAGACTCCACATTAAATATACTTCTACTAACAGTACTAATTTGAAGTTATTCCTTTCTGTCAGATGTTTAGAAGCAATTTATTTTTACGTAAATAAATTTCTTTGAAATTTATCTAAAAAGGCTAATTTAAAAAGGCGTCATCTCTCTGGTAGGTAGAATGCTGCATATTGGTCTATAGGCAGATGTTTCAAATTCTCAATGTAGCTGCATTAATAAAAATGTACTGTAATAGACATTAAATAATCCCACCAAAAGTAATACTTTGACAGTATTCAAAATAATCCCATATGTCGCATTATTTTCCTTGCATACTACATATTTCGAAACAACCTACTGTTTACTTCATGCATTAAACGATATACTGATAGTTCGTTCTCTCTTTTTACTGTTGAATGAAATGAGATGGGATACGTTTTGTGAAGTGACATTCTATATTTCAGAATGATCTTTGACATTTTCACAATTGTTTTTCCTTTAAAAGAAACAAAAGTACTTTCATTATTAAATTTCAAAATATTGACATTTATTTGACAACGGTTAAAAAGATAAAAAACTAAAAAATCAATTTCATTTCTAAAGTATTTTAATCCCATTAACGAAATTAAACACGTTGTAAGCATTTTATGAAATAAACAATAACATTTGTTAGATATCTTAATATTTTATTTTTATGCTTTGTTTACTGACGTATTTCTTAATATGTATAGCGTAAAAATTAACTTTTATAGGAGTGAAAATTTTCATACTTAATTTAAAGTCAAAGTAGTATAATATCTTTATTGAAGTCGAAATTTATAAATCATATGTTGATAAGCAAATAGTTCCTTCCAAGTATTTAAAATAATAATATAAATTATTTGTTTAGTATTAACAATAAATACATTTTTATTAGAATATTAATTAGTATGCTGAAAGTTAGAATTGCACTAAGAGTTCCAAATATGATATTTCCCTTTATATCAACAACGCCCCATACTGGCATAGATGTTTAATTACAGTTATTGAGAAATTGCACATGTTATCACAAATTGCATATCTTGCACATATTCGCTCTCATAGACCTCTCGAGATTCATTTTCACGTAACAGAATGAGGCATTGATACGTGATGCGAATTCCCCTTTACTATGAAATAAAAAAAAAATCAGTATACATGTTAAAATTAACAAATAATGCCCAAAAAGATTAATAACAAGAACTACTCCATGATACAGCAAAAAAACATTATGAAACACAGACGAAAATACAAGAAATCCAACCTTTGCAACGAAAAATTCTATAATCACTACAATGTCATTGCAAATATCTGTTACGTATTTGTATTCTGGTGTAATAATATAATAGATGAATACGGTTATACGCATGTTACATATGCAAGACAGCTTAATACTGCAGATTGCTGTTTATATTTAACGCAGTTTATTTTAATAAATATTATGCAAGCAATCAAGTATATTCAAATTTATATTAAAGTATTAAACAATAAGCTATAAGAATTGCACCAAGAGTTCCAAATCCGATATTTCGCTTTACATTTACAAATCCTCATATTGTCATACATGTTTCCTTACAGTTATTCACAAATCTCACATAAGGACAAACTTTCACGTAATCGCTCTCATACACTCTTAAAACTGTGCCTCTGATATATAAGGCACCGGCGCGTCTTGCCTTTTATTAATTTAATAGGAGAGGCACACAGACAAAGTGCCTCTGATTAGCCGATAAACATCAAAGGTACAGATTATGGTGTCAAAATCTTTCAGAGGCACCAAGCTAAATGTATGCCTTTAAAAAACCGTTCATGATTCAGTGATACAGTGGAGAAACGCGCATGCGTACAAATGTTTAACCCATGATCCATTGAGAGAGATATTTACTTTCAGAGAGGGATAGGGGTCTGGAGGAAGAATGGATCTTTGACCGGAAAAAATGGCGTGGTCTCTTGTAGATTTTTCGAATGGCGGCACCTGTTGACACAAACCGAGTATATATATATATATATATATATATATATATATATATCCTTTTCGCAAGACGATTATTTTGACTCAAGAGGTTTTCTGATTTCGTTTTTTAATACGCTCTTGTTATTATTGTCGTTCAGGATTACAACAATATTAATCGCTGATTATACAAGTTATGTTTTTCTACGATTGAACAGGACGCCGCAGAAATAATTGTTCCTGTGGAAAATGCGATGATTTTATGTTAGAAAACATAACATTAGGTACAATGGATGGTGTTATTATTGTAATCATCCACCTGTGGATCATGATGAAGTATTAGGAGCCTACAATAAGTAAGTATATTTAGTTTAGTACTTGATTATTTTCTTTGAATGTGTAATATAAAAATTGACATTCTAAAAGAAATGTTTTATGATACAAACATATGTATATACCAGGTAAATGTATCATTCCCTAGAGATATTTAATTTTTTAATTAATAGTTATAGCTATTATATTCCAGTTTCTTTTGTATTATATTAATCAGTGTTGAATTCAGGGGGTGGCCCGAGGAGGGGGGGGGCATTCCCTCTCCGGAACAATGACGTTCCACCCCGAAAGAGTGAAAATTTATTCTTTTTAATGGGCAAAAGTGCAACCCCCTCCCTCGAAGCCGCAAAAATCCCTCCCGGAGAAAAATGTCTGAATTCAACACTGATATTAATCTGTCAACGATATTTAACTAATATCAGCTACATTTCCCATTGTAATCGAAATTTAACTGCAATAACAAAAATAAATCAAAACACCCAAAATTGCAGTAATGGACATCCTGCAAAAAGTAATACATATTATTTTTATAATCGTATTTTATTTAGAATCAGAATTCAATATAATGAAAATATATACTAATGAAACAAATTAGTTATTTTCAAATAAATTTAACATTTAGGATACCAGTAATGAAATATTTATGATAAGAGTTACTTAGTTACTTTTTGAAATTAATTGTTGTCATTATCACAAGATGAAAATTATGATTGTTTTACAATGATTATTTTTAATGTTTGCCTTATTTGTTTTTAATAAAGCTTTTATGCTTTTTTATGCATTTTGTTATGTATAAAATAAATTGATATGTTGAGGTTCTTTATTGAACCACAGAACTGACTTAAGCCACATGGACACACATTTTAATATTTATTTCAAATTTATTTCAATAAATTGGGAGTGAGAAAAGTTTCTATTATAGATATTTTTCTGCCTTAGACAAAATTTAATCTATGTCTTTGGATATGCCATGCTCTAAAATCTTTCTGCAGTAGACAGAATTTACTGTAAAGATATAAATATAAAATAAAATATAAGTAATTTATTTTCTGTGCCCCTTATAATGGTGGCACATGCATGTGCCACCATTATAAGAGGCACAAAATGTATTTTTAAACAAGAGATACTTGAATATATAAATTCAGAGGCACTCTGTGCCTCTTAATTTCAAAGGCACTTAAACGCTGTGCCTCTGAATCTCGAAGACACTATGTACCTGTTAATATCAAAGGCACCACGTGCCTCTTAGTATTCAGAGGCACAAAATGTCAAAATGTACCTCTTAAATCAGAGGCACAGTTTTAAGAGTGTAGAGCTTTCGTGATTCACTTTCCCATAAAAGTGATGACGCATTGATACGTTATGCAGATTCCACTTTTACTATCAAATAAAAAAAACAGCATACATGTTAACATTATGAAATAATCTGCAGAATGATTAATAACACGAGCTATTCCATGATACATGAAAAATGAATTGTGAAACATAGACGAAAATACAAGAAATCCAAATTTTGCATCTAATAATTTTTTAATTTGTACAATATCATTGTTTATATCTGTCAAGTATTTGTATTCTGTTGTCAAAGATGTCCTCAATATTTTGCAAAAACTAATAAATAATGAAGAAATATTTAAACAAATCATCACATAATAGAAATCGAAAACACTCAGCGACATACGAAGAAAAAATGTATAACAGAAATAAATATGCAAACGATAAAGAGAACATTAAATAAGCACTTTTATTCGAATAACCAAATGAAATAACATTTATATTGACATTTTCGTTATAAATATCAACAGTTAATAGTATAATTGCAAAGACCAGTGATATTAGGTTAACAAAAGTCCACATGTATATCCAAAGTGGCACATTAAATTGGTTTCGCACTTTTGATGAAATAGGATAAATCCATTTTACATTTTCCTTTAATGCTAAGAGAGAATTTCTCAAAGAAATACGAAATGAAATAGATATTAAACATACATATATAAATGTCAACTTTTCATCTAATTTTGTAGCTAGAATGTAAAAAATGCTCGATTATTCTTCTAAAGAACTAATTGTAATAAAAAAGATTGTGACAATTGTGAATAAAATGTAAAGTGCAATTTTATTCGAATTCTTTTACCTATAGTAATGCAGTTAAATAATTCCAACACATCAAAAAGTTAAAAGATATATTTATACGCATTTTCACTTTATCTGAAATTAAGAAAATAACTTTTTCTATTAGCTGAAAATACCATTTTTAGCTGATGTTTTTAGTGATAATCGAGAAAAACTTTTTAACTTTGTCTTGTATGATATTTTGTAATGTTCAAACTACTCTTTATAACTGAGTCAATTTTCTTCAAATGATTGTAACATTTAATCATGTGTATTTAAGAATTTTAAGTCATAAAATTAAGGATTGATATGTTGTTTTTTAAACCTTTATGTGTTTATAGAATTTTTGGTTATACAGATTACTAATCCATACTAATTTGTAATTCTTCCTTTTCTTAATATTTTCAAAAGAAATTTATTTTATCTTACATAAATTTCTTTGAAATTTCTTTGAAAATGTAACTTATAAAGGCGTCATCAAAGCTAGTTGGTGAGTGCTGCACAATGCTCGATAGCTAGACGTTTCAAATTATCGAATCAGATGGATTAAATGTAATGTACTGAAATAAATATTAAATAACTATCCCTCATAAAGTAATCTTTTTACAGCATTTAAAATAATCTCATTTGCCGCAATATTTTCTATATATAACTAATTCCTTTAATACAACTAATTCCAGCAAATATGTTTGCTCCACACACACGTTTCACTCTCTACTGTTGAATCAATTGAGATAGAGTGCGTTTTGTAATATGATAGTCTGTATTGTATTACAAACTTTGACTTTTACAAAATATGTTTTCCTTTAAAAGTGATAAAAGTACTTACGTAATTAAATTTCAAAATATTGACGAGAAAGGTTTAAAATATATAACAATAAAAGATCAATTTGAATTATAAAATTAACAAAAATTAATACTATTAACAAAATTAAATTCGTTTTCAGGACTATATGGCATAAACCATAACATTTATTACTTGATGTGTTTTATTTTTTGTTAACTGTAGTATGTCAGTATAAAAATGATATAAAAGTATCTGTTCATGAGAGTGAATTTTTTTCATATTTAATTCAAAGCCAGAATTTTATATTATCTTAAATGAAGTTAAAATTTATGAATGATAAATTGCGAGTCAAATGTTTTTCACCGATTACCTAAAACGTTATTACTAAATATTTGAATTATAATCTAAAATATGGAATTTTTAACATATAGTTGATGAACAACAACACTATATATATTTATAATTATAAAGACATCAGTAATCACTTTTATATGCATGATATATATGTGTCATTCAAATGTTCCAACAAATTAACATACAAACTACATACAGTCAAAAACTTCATCTTACTTATTTTAGACTCTTTCTCTGTTGATTAAATAACAATTGTTTATAATTAACTTCATTTTAACACTAAATAAGCATTTATATTTAACTTTTTGAAAGCTTGTAAATGTACAATAACGCATATATTTGGAACACTAGCAGGTTACAAAAGCTTCGCTCGTCTATTTTGTCAACCGAACCTCGAATGATTAAAACTTCTTTTAGCTCCACTTTCCACCTCCAAGGGTCTTATTCAGTTCTAAACAAAGCATTTCCAAACGGGTCCCCCCCTGCCTACGGCACTGTATAGCAGGCGTGTTGGGAAAGCATGCGCTCAAAATCTTTTCGTTCCATGTTCCACAGCCAGTGGGTATCAAATCGCTATACCTTTAACATTAAAGCGATATTAAATTACGACCGAACTCTCCCCAACCCTCAAAATTTAACCAATGACCTTTAATATTAACAAATACTGTTAACTTTTAAAACAGAAACAAAATGGCGTTTTATTTATTTATTTACTTTGCCCTTATTTTTTTTTTTCAGAAAGTAGCGCAAGGGGTGTGCTCGGAAATAGATTTTAAGGAAAGACGACGCCGATACATCGTTTGGGTCATTTTTTTCAGAATATTAAGATACAATCCCTGCCAATATTTACAAAAATTTGATTTTCGAGTGCAGAAAATTTTTCTATATGTATGCGATGAGATTTAATTCGATACCTCAAATACTTTTCTTGTATAATATACTTGCTTATACATATATTATTGAGTTAATACAAGTTTTATTTTCTGCAGAAAGCCTTTTAATTACCTACTATTCGTATGTATAAAAAAAAAAAAATCTTCAAAATAAAATAACACCCGCTTCTTTTCAATCCAAAGCAAGGTTTAACGAAAGAAACGTTCCTTGTTTCCAATCCCTCTAGACACCAAAGTTCCCGCTACGTAAACATGCTATAATTTCGAAACCATTAGTAATCTAAGTTAGCATAAAAATTCAACGAAATTATAAGAGGGACATCTTATGTACTTAAAATATATACAGTGTGTCCAAAAAATGATGGATGCAATAAGAAAGTTAATTAAAGAAAAACGGAAAGCGATAGATATGCACCGTTTGCGGCTTTTTACTTGAGAAATCAATAAATTTTCTGTCACAGAGAATTTCAATCTTAATTACAAAGTTTGCCGACAGATGGAGCTGTAGAAAATCTGTGATATCTGTACGTAAACGCACCCCATAACTTCTCCATTCTGTAATTAGTCGTTCTCCTGCTACGTGTGCTGCTCAAAGATTGTAAGTTGCTGGGCAGAAATAGTTTATTCGTCAGAACAGCGAATATATCTTGACTTGAAGTTTCAACGCCTGGACCACACTATTTTTCCAACAATGTGAAGTTTTCAGAAGGAGTTTAATGTCACAAAAGGACCGAAAGTAGATACAATAGAGGCTCTGTTCGAAAATTTTCAACGAGCTAGGAACATTAATGATGATCAGGTTGGAAACGACGGACGGCCACATGCATCATTTACAGAGGCGAATGTTGAAGTTGATCAGCAAGTGATCCGGTAACTACTCTGGGTTTCCCTTGGACGCGTTGCAAGTTCAGGATGGACAACGGCGCATGTCCACGCACAGTAACATGGTCCACAACATCCACATGCTTCCATACCAGATTCAGATTCCACCAACATCTTAGTGCTGCTGACGTTAATTCACGCGAGATGAATTCGAACGCTATGCTGCAACACCTGGATACTGCCGCAATCGATGTGGGAAATATTTGTTTCACCGACAGAGCTTACGTTTCCCTGGACGGCTTCATCAATAAGCAGAACTGACGCATTTGGAGAATGAAAAATCTCCATGTGATCTTCCCTGAATTTCTCAAAAGTCATAGTTACTTCGTCCAAAGAACTCATTGGTCCATTAATTCGACCTCAAACGATTATTGAAGTGCTCTATCTGAATATTCTGCGTGAATCTGTGGCGGTGAAAAAAGGCCTTGGAGGATCCTGGGAACAGTGGTTCATACAAGAGTGTACACGTCCACATTGTACATCTGAAGTCTTTTATTTCCTCAATGAACATTTCGATAATAGTGTCATTGCTTTAGGTTTTTTAACGGGAAATACGGGAAACGGCATAGATTGACCTCTCTAATTGCCAGACTTGATATACTGTGAATTTTGTCATTAGGTGCGTGTGGAGGGAAGTACTCAAATGAAAAGGTGTATCGCCAAAATCTGCAAACGTCTGGAGGACTGAAACTGTACATTTCAGCTGCATGAGACACCATTCCGGCCGTATCACTAGTCCGGGTTTCTGCGAATTTTGTTTTCCGACTGACAAATGTAGTTCCTGCAAATGCTAGATGTATTGAAAATATCGTTATTTAGTTTTTGTACACTTCTTCGCAACATGTTCCTATATTTGTTTTTTTTTTTATTTATTTCCCCACCTTTATTTCGCAAACTGCAACTAAATTTGTAATTCTGTAGCATTGAAAATTTACTGGTTTCGGAAATCTCTATCGCCTATCGTTTCTCTTTATTTCATTTTTCAAATCCCACCGTCATTTTTGGGGCATCTTGTTTGTACGTTATATTTATTTAACGCGGTTAATATAGAGGTGTTTAAAAGTGTAATTATTAGAGTTTTAATGTAATATTCAATAAAAAATGAAAATCGAAAGTAGACATTTGAAAAAAACAATAATAACATATATCATCTACGATTTATCATTTTTTTTAAAATAGTAACGACGTGAATTATGTAAACGACTTGTTCGACTACGTAAATTTGAAGTTTAAATGAAATGTCTCTAATATTAAATTACTATAAATCGGAATTTTATCATAATACATTTTCACTCAAATACTTGAAAATATGTTAAAAACATTTATACAGATATCATATCGTTTAACCGTTTCAGTGGGGTTGGATATCTTTTAAATCGACACACAAACACACACACACACACACATATATATATATATATATATATATATGTGTGTGTGTGTGTGTGTGTGTGTGTGTGTGTTCGGAAGAGTTCGTTTTAATTTTGGCTCGTGATCAGGAACCCGGAATACCGAAAGATAAAATTTTGATGAGCAGTGAATTTTCAACGTGAGAACGGCAGCAGATGAGCTTTAGAATTCATCGTGGCAGACGGACCGCGATGTAGTAGTTCGTTAATTTTTAAACGAAGAGATAAATCGCATAATCTTTAAATCTAGTAATTCGACAGACGATCGAAATATTTTAATTTAACTGTCAACACTCAGAAAAAGAAACTGATTAAAACTACAAAACATATTTTTGGAGTACATTTTGTTGTTTTAGCAAAATTGGAGTAAACTTGAACCATTTTACTTCAATTAACAAAACATTTTTTTGACGATACAAAATTTTTCTTTGAAATTGCAAAAAAAAAAAAAAAAAAAAAAAAAAATGTTGATTCAAACAAAATTTTTATTGACCCATATTTAAACAAAAATTTTTGCAATTAAAAAAAAATTGTATCGTCAGCAAAAATGTTTTGTTAATTGAAGTAAAATGGTTCAATTTTACTCCAATTTTGCTAAAACAACCAAAACGTACTCAACAAAAATGTTTTGTAGTTTTAATCAATTCCTTTTTCTGAGTGAATGTTGTTGTAAATATTTTATATATTATAAAAATTCAAGAATTATTAAAATTCTCTGTGTGATATAATCTTGAAAAAAGTCTGGACTACCATTTAAACTAATGGACGCAACCAAAAATCCAACATATATACTTGCTGGTGACAAATACCTGTAAAATATGTAAAGATATAATCTTTACACTTTCAAAAATTCTTAAGATACCAAATTACATTACGTGCTGATTACATTTTAAGCGGTTGCTCATAATATTGTTCATTCGTGCTGCAATTATTATGTAGTGGCAAGGCAAAATGTTTCATAATCTTGTATTTACAGCTACTGTACTGGGCGAAATACCAAACTTAATTTGACTTCACCTACTCGTGAGATGCCAACCATTAAACATAGCTGCCAACTTTTATACATTTTTTCTACAACTAAAAATTATAGTATCTTTTGCTTTATTTAATCGAAAATTTCTGCGAAAAAGTAAAGCCGAAATTATAAATAAAAATTGGTCAAGGTTGCTACTCTTATAGAAGAATGAAATTCCTGGAGTATTTAAAGAAAATTTCAACCCAAGTGTTTAATATGCTCCGTACACGCTTCGATGGAAAAAAAATTGTCACTTGAAAATACTAAATTTTTCCAACTACACATATTCATAAGAAATTTTCACCTATGCATCCCCCGCAATCCTAGAAAAACTTACTTCTAGGATTGTAATAGGTATTTCTTTCGTTCATAAATTATAATAGTTACATTTAACAGTTCGAAATTAACAGCGAAAACTTTATGATGGAAAGCAGTCAAATATATTTATAAGAAGTTAGATCTGTATCTTCACTGGACTACCCATATTTCTAAGATATTTTTTAGATTAACGAAGATTAAGCATATGCGCACGAATATAAGTTTATAAGCACATATCAGGCTATATATAAATATTTCTAGCAATGGTACTTATGTTTATCATATTTTCAAATTTCTTTAAAGTCTCTAGACATCATTTCTTTAATTTCGTAGGGATTATTTTGACTCGCGAGATATTTAATGTAATGCACTTTTTGCTCAGTTTTTCAAATCATATATTTTTTTTTCAATATAATTGGTGAAAGCACTTTGATTCACATTTAAGAAGTATCACTCTCAATTCTGACAGTTTATCTTTCCGATGTTTAGCCAGATTCTTGGGAGTTTACTTTGTTCTGGTAGTACCTCCTAATGTTGCATCCTTTCAAAAAACAACAGTCCTTGGTGACATAATAAATAAAATAAATGTTACTAATATAAAAATAGCGGTAGAAGTTTGAATTAAAAAAAGTCTTCCAAAATGGTAAAACTACATTGGTAAAACTACATTCAATGGTAAAACTTATATACATATCCTTCGGATATTTGCCATCTCTAAGACCACGTTTGGTGCAAGTGTGTTCGTATAAAGTGTATTTTCACCAGTACTAAATTAAACTAGTCGTTGGGGGCCACCGTAATACTTACCCATCATGGATATGCATAATATAAAATATGAAAATAAACATGTGTAAAATACTTATAAAATGCATTGCAATTTGAATAAAATCGTAGCTTGATGACGTCATAAACTTCAAATGCTCTATTACTGAATTGCATAAAAGAAAAATCCTTATAACTCCAAAAATGACAATCATATTAACTAACAGTTTACTGAGTTGGATTAAGAGTTTCATTTTCAAATAAAATATATCTCTGTATTGAAATTTAGATGAAATACAGGGTCGTGAAAAATCGAAGAGTGTGGGAAATAGAATTACAATATCTCGGCAACTCATTATCCGACCGACTTCATTGTTTATGAAAAATTTGTTTTTTTATTGTGTTTTATATTCACTCCTTAAAATAAACAATTTCGAAAATTTTTATATACCTTTTATCAGAACGAATATTTCGAGAGTCCGAAAAATACACTTCCGGTAATCGAGGTTACTGAAATTTAATAAGCTTCTTCCCATTATTACATACTAAGTACATACCAAATTTCAAGTCTCTTTCTCAATTTGTTCGGGAGATAGAGCGTTTACAGTCACACACACACACACAGACGGACGCTAAATTTTGTTTTCTAAAATATATTTTTCGGAATCTTTGGTGTCTTAAACGTGTAAATCCGTCAAATTTTTTTTTTCGATTTTCAAAACGATTACAAGATTTACTCTATACTACGTATGATGGGTAAGTATCAGAGGTAAAATGCCAAAGGCCTCGCGGACCACAGATATTAACCCACAGCGGGCCAGTAATGGCCCGCGGGCCACGTTTTTGACATGCCTGCTGTAAATAAGCACAATGCACATCACACTTTAAAGAGAGGAATTTATAGTGCACCTCAGTAATGCATATAATGTTCTTTATGTTTGAAATATGGAAATATCGCTAAATTACACTGCAAACGATTTTCCCCCATAGAACATTCTATAATAGAATTCTTTTGTGGGACCCTGTAAATGAATAATTAATGCTTTGCACCCCATATTCTACAAAAGGCATGTTTTAATGTTCTTCATAATTTTATATCAATTCCATCGTGTTTCAAATGGCGTAACATTATCAAAATGCACTTGAAACGATTATTTTCCATTGACGTTAATGTAACGGAATACTTTTGACTGTCCCCGAAAAAAAAAAACTATAAGTGCTACATACTTCAGTTGAAATAGGGGATATGCTATAGTAAGCGACAATAACATACACAAATGTCAGGACAATCTGAGCGTATTTAAGGGAGTTAGTGAACGGACAGACGGCAGACAGCCAGGCCAGATGTCATAAACCCTTTTCAACTAGTTTGGAAAGAGTTAAAAAAAGGAAACGCATTGAGCAATTAAATTAACTTGTAATGTTATAGAATTTTGTTTTCTCAAACATTAAACTTCTGATCCTATAATTTTTTAATCAATTAAATATATCTTTATATTGTTATAGTTTTGAGTTTTGTAAAGTTAGCTGGACTTTTGATTTTTTTAAATATTTTTTTTATTAAATTATTCTGAAGTTTAAAGTGCTGTCCCTTTAGGGACATATTTCATTTGGATTATCTTTTTTTTATATTTTGTGAAAAAAGGGCAAACAATTTCCATGACCGCTTATGTAAAACGGTATAGAAAGTATTACATATATAAAGAAAATTTTGATTAAGAATGTCGTGTCTCTTCCTTTAGGCGAGTTTTTCTACCACATTTCCCACATTATACACTGAAACATCTTTTGGATTAAAGCAATAGATAATTCTTTGAACTATTTCAAAAAATATTATTATATCATTTTCCGCGACTAACACTCGCACAGCTGATACTGGTATCACAATATAAAACTTTAAACTCCTGTGTGAAATTAGCATATTTTTATTCTGTATTTATTATCATTATATATATACATATTTTTTTTTTTAAATATTACGATATTTGAATTAAAGTTGTGAAACTTTCAACTACACTGTAAAAATAAAATGGGTCGACCTACTAAAAAATTTTTAGTTTTTCTCATTATTCATTGCAATTACTTAAAATATTTTTGTATTCTTACTCAGTTAGAAGAAAATCTGTAAGAAGTGCTAAAAAACAACTATCAACATTACTAGAAAACAGCTAGCAACGATTCCGGTTTTCAATACCAATTACTAAAAATATTCTGTGGAATACAAATATTCTAAAAAAAATTTAGTAACCTCAGGATTTTTTTTACAGTGTATACATAAACTGGCATCGCCTCTTTCAAAGCCATTGATTGATGAGTAATTCATAAATCTCAAATTTGTACAAGAATTTCTAATTTTCTAAAATAAAAACATTTAATTGATGATAGAGCGGTTTGATCATGACAGAGTTTGAATAAATGACATCAGATGTAATAAAGCACCGGTTGTTTTAAGAAAACCGAAGAAAATAGCATTGGACGTGGTCAGTAGTTTAGAGGGCTATTCGTGGAAACTCGTTGAGAAATCGATCGGTAAAAGGGAAAGGGGACCTGAGCTGGGAGATTTACTCTCTGCAGCTGGTCAATATTTTATTTTTCAGCTCCAGTCTTCTAGAAAACTTTATGGAACAGGCCTATATAGTAACTGTTTTTATTTTAATTGTATCGCTGAAAACCACAACTTTCCCTTTACGCTCCCTGTTGGCATGGGGTTTATGTGCTCCTGAGGATGAGATTTGTTATGCGATCTTCTGAATTTTCTGTCTATCCCCTGCCCCTTGTCGCGATTGCCAGTGAGTTCAGCTTTGAATGATTTTTTTTTATATAAAAGTGTAATAAAGTTTCCGGGAGGGACATCAATACTCTACAGACCTGATCTCTTCGTCTTAGCAGACACTCTTAGGCAGTGAAATTTGTTTATGAAAGTTGATGCCAAGTTAAATTTTGCCTCTGATTCGCTATCTCAAATGAAAACTGTACCTCGTTATCGTGTACTTCCGGGAGACCAACGGTGCACTAGTAACAAAAGTAACAAAAAGGACAATAAAGGTTAAAAATATTTTCAGTAATAGCATATATTTTTTTCCATTTATGTAACAGCATACAGAACTTCCAACGAAACCGCAGTTTATTAAACTTTATCCTTTTATTCTATAATATTTCCTCATATTTTATATGAAATTTAGTTGGAATTTGACATTATGTTGTTTGGAATTGTGTTAGTTTCAAATACACTTAAAATGGAATTTTTTTCTATGTTATCATTTGATAAGCCATTATTCAGTTTCAAAATTGTTCATAAAATTCTAAAAAATTAAGCTTTTAAATGCCAATCAGATTTACGCTATCGAAATATGTGAGGTGTCTCAGGATCAGGTTTAGAAATTTTAAGAGGTGGTAAATAACACTACAATAAACAAATATATACACACATTTTTTAAAGATATTTCAATGAAAACTACCTTTATTTGTGTGAACTGCGATGAAATCAAAAAGAGTTCCAGAAAAACAGATTAATTCTGTCAGTGGCGCCGTATGTAGTGTCAACTACATTATGAAACATATAGATTGTGGTTTAGAATTGATTGGATACAGATGGGAGAAACTTCAAAAATTTCTCGCAATATCGTTACATTTCATACAATACAATATAAGCTTGTTCAAACTTTGGTCAGAAATCATTCCTTATTATCTAAGTTATGAAATAAATTCTGGGTTCAGACGACAGTGAAACAGAGTGTATTCTGACTGTATAAATGACTTGTGAACCAAGTTTCTGATGCGTAAATTGTTTCTTTTAGTGTGCTTAAATATTGTAAAACTTGTACTGAAACTCCCTGTAAATCTATAGTAACAGTGTAAAGAGACTTCCGATTATGAAAGAACATATTTATTTTCCAACTAAAACTAGGCTGTTTCTTTAAATTTCAGCGTTTTTGTAATTGAAATCTTCAATTTTCAAGTAAGAAACTTTAAAAAACAGTTACATAATATCAAATTTCAGGAGACGTTTTGAAAAAAAAATGCACAAGATATGATATGTACGAAACCATGAAGCTATTTCTCCATGATGACAATTTTCACAATTTTTTTCACAATATTTTTAGACAAAGAATTTATTTAAATGAATTGAGTCTAAAACTCATTTTTTAAAAATTCTTTATTTTTTTCTTAAATGTGAAGTTATTTGTGTTAAATTAGCAGTAAAATACAGAATATTTTTTGGAAACAAGCAGCAAACATAATGCTGTCAATATATTTCTTAAAATGTAGTTATAATTGCATAATTCATACTTTTTTTTCACCAGGATTTTGTTAAAGTCATCTGAAATTTTGTTACATATTTTAAATCCACAAAGTTCTACGCATGTTTTATGTTTGAGACATATCACTACTGAAGATTACTGATTATATTTACTGCAATTTTTTAAATGATTAAAGTACAACCTTCGTAAATAATAAAATTTATATTATAGTGTCAAACAATAAGCTATAAGTTAGAATTGCACCGAAAGTTCCAAATATGATATTTCGCTTCATATCAACAATGCCCCATACTGTCATAGATGCTCCCTTACAGTTATTCACAAATCTCACATAAGGGCAAACTTTTATGTAATCACTTTCATAGAGTTTTCGTGATTCGCTTTTGCATAAAAGTGATGATGCATTGATACGTGATGCAGATTCCACTTTTACTATAAAGTTAAAAAAATTCAGCATACATGTTAAAATTACTAAATATTCACCAGATTGATTAATGAGAATATTTATCCCATGATATATCACACATGCATTGTGAAGAATAGACAAAAATACAAGAAATCCAACTTTTCTATCAAAGAATTCTTTAATCTCAACAATGTCATTGTAAATATGTGTTAAATATTTGTAATGCGGTTTAAAAGAAGTTCTCAGTATTGCGAAAAAACTAATAAATAATGAAGAAATATCTAAACAAACCATCACATAATAAAAATCGAACACATTTAGTGGTATACAAAAGACAAATATATAACTTAAAGAATACGCAAAGGATAAAGCGAACTTCAAATAATCGCTTTTAACAGAATAACCAAGTAAAATAAGTTTTATCAACTCATTGTCATTATAAATATCAAAAGTAAATTGGATAACTGTAAAAATTAGTGATATAAAAACAAAAATAATCCACATGTATACCCAAAGCGGCGCAATAAATTTGTTTTCCATTTTTGATGAAATATGACAAACCAGTTTTACAATTTTCTTCAATGCTAGGAAACATTTGAACATAGAAATACGAAATGAAATATATATTACACATGTACATGCATAAATAAAAGCAACCTTTTAAAGTATTTTCGTAGAGTTTAACATATGCAAAAAGGATGCTCTTAGTTCTAAAGTACTAACTGTGATAAAAATTAATGTGTTGATTGTAAATAAAATGCGATAGACAGTTTTTTTTCGAGTTCTTTTATCTGCAGTAAAACAGTTAAATATTCCAATAAGATGAAAAATGTAAAATAGGTATTTATATGCGTTTTTCATTTTTCTGAAATTGGATAAAATGTTTCTTCTTTCAGCTGAAAATAGCATTTTTTAACTGAAGATATTATTATAAAACATTGAGTAAAGCTTACAATTGTGTTGTATGATTTTTTTATAATGTTCAAACTACTATTTATAACTGATTTTTTTTCATTAAAAACTATTGTAACACTTAAATATGAGTCTTTAAGAATTTTCGGTCAAAAAATACAGAAATACAAATTTGTTTCCTTAAATTCCCGTACGATTGGTGGGTTTTCGAATTGATAGAATTCCTCAAAACGTTTTAAACTTTTCTGATGCAATACTTTGCAACTTTTCGTTTTTTACAGTTTCTTATAAACAATTTTCTTTTGTATCAAGATTTCCATTGAAAATAATTTTAAAATATATACCAGTTTATAAAGATTTCTTCTTAGATAATAGGTAGGCCACAAAATACTGGTCGGTAGGGATCGGTTTAACTTCTTCGATATACCTAGATTAATGTACTCTAATCGAATGTACTTTAATCACAATGTACTCTAATCGAAGTTAAATAATGGTTCTACTGGTAGAACTAACTTGTTTTTGTCCAGAAATATTTCCGTTTAATTAAAGAATTTTTTTAAAGTTCTAAGAAGTTTTCTTAAAATATGTTTTAAAAAAACCTAATTTAAAACGTTCAATTTTATCAGGTAGATTAGGCTGCTGCACGTTTGTCGATAAGTAGAGGTTTCAATTTCTCGATCCAGCTGATTAATTATAATGTACTGGAATCAAAATTAAATACTTCCTCCAAAATTGTTAATTTTACTGAGTACAAGTAATTCCATTTGTCACATTATTTTACTTGCAAACAATTCAAACCAACTTTCCTACGTTGAACATTTTAGATAGTTCACTTTTAAATGCTGATTCAAATGAGTTGGAGCATGTTTTGTAAAATAATCTCTATTGTACTTTGACCTTTGACATTTAAGATTTGTTTTTCCCTTTACAAATGAAAAAAGTCCTTTCTTTATTACACTTCAAAATAATAACATTAATTTGAGAATTTTCTAATAAGCTAAAACACGAAATGATCAATTTCATTTCTAAAATATTCTAATCCCATTAATAAAATTAAACTCGTTCTATGCATTTAATGGTATAAACAGCAACATTTATTTTTCTGTATTGATATTTGTTTTTTTTTGTGCTTTATATAGTGCATTATTTCTTTGTAAAATACGAGGTAAAACCACCTTTTATGAGAGTTTTGTTTTTTATAAATAATTAAAAGTCAATATTTTCTTTTTTTAAATCTAACTTTATGAATGATACATAGACAAAATTTATTCATTAAATATCTAAAATGGTACTATTATATTTTTGATGAATATATTAAAAGTAGTGGAAATTATTAATATGAAAATTTTCATATATAAAAGAAGAAGAATAATACTTTACATATTTATAATAAAAAAAATTCTATACACATAACATCTGTAATCTTCAAATATTGCACCAAATATACCTACAGACTGGATAAACAAAATATTACATTTTTTATACTTTTTCTAACTTGATTACATAAATATTTTTTCTAATTAACTACATTTAATACTAAATAAACATTTATATTTAAAATTTTGAAAGTACGTAGATGTAGAATAATAACACATATACATGGAAAAGTTTAAGCATGTAAACCTAAACTAGCAGCTACTCTATGAAACTAATGCCATGATTTCGATATCATTTAACATGTCTTTTTAAATAAAAAAATACATTTTATGGAAAGATCAGTAAATTATTGAGAATCTTTAAACTATATATATTATCATTTTAATTCCATAAACATAAATGCAGCTTTAGATACAAAACAATATATTTAAAAAAAAATTTCTTAACAATAACAGAGCACAATACACGCAGAATAAACATGCAATAAATACTTTGTGCTAGTATATTAGATAAAAACAGTGTGTGAAATTTAGTATTACAGAAAGTATCAATGAGAATAATAAAACGAAATTTAACATTCGTGCCTCCAATTATATCTCCAATTATGTAATCCTACCTGCCAGGAATTTAAAATACTTTTATTTAAATAATATAGGATATCTACTTACAAAAGTTAAGGTTTAATATAATTTAAGATCTATATTTTAATTAAAATTGGAGTTTTTATCTCTCCCAAAAATACCTAATTAATTTAATGCATGATTTATATAGGGCATGGAATAAGAGAATTATTTTCACTTTAGCACAGTATAAAATGAATTATATGCTAATGCATTGCGATTAAAAAAGCTGTATATGATAATAATAAAGAAAAAAATCATAAAAATAAAAGGATATCATAATTATTAAAAGCAGTTAATATTACATTTAGCACATTTTTAAAATAAAATATATAGGCATTTTCGCATTCTTAATTGGCAAAGTTTTGTTTTTACTACTGTTTCAGAACTCTCATGAAATTAATAAATAAGGAAATTATTTCATTTTGACATTAAGGTATCTTAATTAGACAAATTTATGTAATTATTAAAGATATTTTTAGTCTACCAAAGGATATTTAAAAAATATGAAATGCAGTAAAATTTGAATTTTGCGGCTAAGAACGTAGTCAGGTAATCAGCGTTTGCCGCAATATTATTCGAAATATTTGAATGGCTATATTCTCGTGTACGTTTTTTTTTTGTTTGTTTGTTTGTTTCCTTGTTTTATTTTCCGTTTTACGGAATTATAGGTACATAGTTTTATAAACATTTTAAAGGAATCTTTATTATTTAAATATACAGATTACTCTAGATTGACTTATTTTAAAATCGAATTTTTTTGCTTATTTTTAATAGTAGGTAGTAAACTAAATAAATGAAAACTATTTAAAATAATTTCGATATGAAATAACTATTTTTATTTTTTGAATTACAATCTGAGTGCACGATTTTCAAAGCGGTGATTTTTCCAGAGGTGGCCGGTAGAGGTCGCGCGGCAATAGGCGGCGATTTCGTTTCAGTAACAGCACTCAGTAACAGCAGATACGCTTTCTCGTGTGAGGGATGAGTTTGGCTATCGCGTAGATGTTTGCTGTGCAGCAAACGGTGGACTCATTGATCATTTATAATGTCTTTAAAAAGAAACCTCGAAACTTCCTCTTTTCATTGGTATAAAGATTGTTCATTTTGGATTTGTACTTTAATAAATACATTTTTTTTGAAAATGGGTCCATCATTTAGATTAGCCCTGTATATACACTGTTAAAAATCTACAGCAAATTGTCCAGCCATTCTACCTTTTTTATAAGAAAATGGTTACTTAACCATAATTTAGTTCTATTCTATCTGTAATGTGAACAATAATATGGTCAGAATAGCGTTTCATTACGGTTATGTAAACATTTTCTTAAAAAAAACGATCGAATGACTGGACAGTTTACGGCAAATTTTTAACAGTGTACATACATCTTTTGCTCTGATTCTTTTTTAAAAATGTGACAATAGTGAATAAAAGTTTTTTAAATTATCTCTTGACGTTTTAAAATTATTTACTCAACGTATAATCGTAATTTATTTATATTGAATAATTAAATGAGAAAAAGGTTCCATTTTAAATGTAGCACTCTATCTATTTTTTTTTCTTTTATATATTTACAACTTGTGTAACTACCAAGCAAATTTCAGTTTCTAGTCACTTCAGTATAACAAAAACGCAATTTCGCAATTTTAGAACGTATTTCGCCCCTAAAACTCCCTGTGGTTAATGACAGCAACATAAAATGTAGCCTATGTTTGACCATGAACTGTTACCAACAATTTGCCACCATTACCTTTGCAATCGAATCGGTAATTCAAGCGATTACCCGCTCCAAACCAACAAACAAACATTACTTCTACGTACTAGCGAAACCCGCGGCTTTACTCACGTAATTGCTGAAATATGCCAAGTCGTATTTGTTTGTCTATTTTAATTAGAAGAAATTTTACTGCCACTGAAAATTCAAAAATTACGAATTATGCAACATTTTGCGTAAACTTCATTCTTATACTGCTTTATGAGAACATGAGACATAAATGAATGAGAAGAGCTAAAATTAATTCTAAATAAATAGTAATTCAGACTGTACTTTGGAGATTTTTCGCCTCATTTCAATTTTCATTTGAAATCTCGTAATTTTTAAAAACCGTTAATAGCGAGAATTTACATGTTAAACGTAATCACCATGCCAAATTCAAAGTTGTAAGTTATCCAAGCTTCTATAACAACTATATCACAGAAATTGTAATTTTTTAGAAAGTATTTTCTTCATGCACACTATAAAAATTCTCAATTTTTAAAAACTGTTCTATGGATGAATTTATGTCTCCGAAGTAAGATCCATGTAAAATTTCAAGTTTCTATCCCAAGAAATTTTAGATAAATCATAGTTTAGATTTTTAGAATGCTTCCTGCTCATTTAACCCTTTTAAATTTCAAATTTCCTTGAAATCATTTTTAGCCTGCACTTATATCTTAAAGATAACCACCATGCAAATTTGAAGTTTCGATCTCAGCAGCATCACAAAAATCGTAATTTTAGAACGTTTAATGCTTCTGCATATTTTTAAATTTCGAATTAAAACAAAAGGTGTTCTGTGCGAGTATTTACGTCTTAAATATAACAGATATTTGAAATTTCAAGTTTCTATCTCTAACCATTCTGAATAAACCACAATTAAGCACGTTTTCAGCTCATTTCGTAACTTTAAATTTCAAATTTTTAATCTCCTGTTTATACTGTTTATCTATATCTTAAAAGTTACCACTTTAAAAATTTTTAGTTTCCAACACAAATAAATCCAACCAGAGGGCCCGTGCGAGGATTTCGCACTGAAATCTAATATTTTTTAGGTACGTCTCTATTATCTCGTCGACCACTTTTCATAACAAAAAACTATCGCCAAACTGTAAGATTAAACGCCAAAAATGCAGTCCCATTTACTTGATGTCAGAAGCATTATACATGTTTGTTACGTCATCAAGTGGTTTTTAACTCGACATTTGCGTGTATTTTTCATCATGTTTTACTGATTTATTAGTTATTTGATTAATTAAAATAACAATTGTGTCCTTAAATTCTTATATTTTATTTATTTATTTATTTTGATATTCCAATGACAACGTTCTCCCGTTTATTTGGCGATAGTTTTTTGTTATGAAAAGTGGTCGACGGGATAATAGAGAAGTACCATTTTTCATCAATATGTAATATTTCTTATATGCAGGTTTATTATTCTAAAGAAAAAGCAAGGATAAAAATATCTGCAAACAACATTTAGTTTTTAGTTAAGCCAGAATATCATCTAATTTATTCCATCAAAGTTAGACAAAAAACTGATCCAAGATTGCTAAAAGGCACGCGCGAGAAAAAAAAAATTAACAATCGTATTTTGACTTCATTAGAGGATGACGTCATCCGCTTCGGGAAAAACATGGGACTTAGAAATATAAATCTAAACATTTCAATTTCAATTTCGCTTTTTAATCATAAATATAAAATAAACCCGTGTGGTGTTTTTTATAATAATTGCTGAGCATCCTATAATGTGGTATTTTATTTTTTTGGCAACAATAATTTCAGGAAAACCTTTCATTTCTTTCATTAAAACAATGCCGATTTAATTTTCACTTTTCAGCAAATTTTAATCAAAAACATGTTTTAACGAATTGTTAAGTGGGCTATGTCAGAAGCCGGTTCTAAAACCTTTCATATGGTATCTCATTCGTTGCTCTGCGTTTCATATTTTTTTAGAAAAAGGGATGTTGACAGGAGAAATAATATATATGATTATATCGTAATTTAGAAAGTTTTCAGCTCATTTCATCCTTAAAAGTTTGAATGTTTCAGAAAAAATACTTAGCGGGAATTTACATTTGAAATGTAAAACATCATGTCAATTGCCAAGCTTCTATACCAACTATATTGCATAAATCACAATTTTAGAAAGTATTTTTTCTTGCACACTTTAAAAATTATCAATTTTTAAAAACTGTTCTGTGTATGAATTTATGGCTCTGAAGTAAGATCCATGTAAAGTTTCAAGTTTCTATCCCAAGAAATTTTAGATAAATCATAGTTTAGATTTTTCGAAAGCTTCCTGCTCATTTCACCCTTTTAAATTTCAAATTTCTTAGAAATCGTTTTTAGCCTGCATTTATATCTCAAAAATAACCGTCATTCTAAATTTCACGTTTCTAGCTCAGCAACATCACAAAAATCGTATTTTTAGAAAGTTTAATGCTTCTGCACACTTTTAAATTTCGAATTTTGAAAAAAAATGTTCTGTGCAAATATTTACTTCCTAAACATAACAGATATGTTAAATTTTAAGTTTCTATCCCTAACAATTCTGAATAAACCACAATTAAGAACATTTTCAGCTCATTTTACGCCTCTAAATATCAAATTTTTAAGCATTTGTTTATACTGTTCAACTATATCTTAAAATAAACACTTTACAAAATTTGAAGTTTCTAACCCAAATAAATTCAATTATATCGTAATTTAGAACGTTTTTCGCTCATTTCATTCTTAAAATTTTGAGTTTTTCAGAAAAAATTCTTAGCGGGAAATTACATTTCAAATGTAAAATACCATGCCGATTGTCAAGCTTCTATACCAACTATATTTAGTAAATCGCAGTTTTAGAACGTTTTTTGCTCTTGCCCCATTTTTAATTTCGAATTTTGAGAAAAGTCATTTGAGCCAGAATGTACATCTCTAGAGTAACAGCCACGCCCAATTTGTATATTCTAGGCTTAACAGTTCCATATAAATCGTAACTTAAAATCTTTTTACAACATATTTATCTTATTTCACCCTTTTAAATTTCGAATCTTTAAAAAAAGTTCTTAGTGAGCATTTACATCTTAAATATAACCAACATATTAAATTCCAGTCTTCTATACCAACTGTATCCCGTAAATCACAATTTTAGAGCATTTTTTCGTCTACACCGTTTTAAATTTTATTTTTTTAGAAAACTGTCCTAAGACAGCATTTGCATATTTAAAGTAGCAGCCATGTCAAATTTGAAGTTTCTATCCTTAACAATTCCATATAAATCGTAATTTATAACGCCTTTCGCACATTTACTCTTTGAAGTTTTTTTAAACCGTACTTGGCGAGTATTTACATCTTATAAATAACCACCATTACACAATTTCAGGCTTCTATACAAACTGTATGACATAAGTCGCAATTTTAGTACTCTTTTTGCTCCTTCGCCCATTTAAATTTCGAATTTTTAGGAAACTGTTCTAAGCGAGCAACTGCGTCTTAAAAGTAGCAGCCATGTCAAATTTCAAGTTTCTATCCCTAATACTTCCGAAGAAATCATAATTCAGAACGTATGCAGAACGCTTTTTGCTCATTCGAATTTTTTTATAAACCATTCTTAGTGAGAAATTGTATCTTAAAACTAACCGCCATGCCAAATTTCAAGTTTCTAGTCGTTTCAGCATCACAAAAATAGTAATTTAGAACGCATATTTTTTCTCTCCTGCACCCTTTGAAACTTAGCAATTTAAAAAATCAGTTATGTGGGAACACTTTCGTCTTAAAAGTAGCAGCCATGTCAAATTTCAAGATTCTATCCTGAACAATTCCATAGAAATCGTAATTTAGAACGTTTTTAGTACTCTTTTCCTTCATTTCATACCTATAAATTTGAAGTTTTTTAGAAACTGTTCTTAGAAAGCATTTACAACTATAAGTAACTACAATTCCAAATTCAAAGTTTGTAGTCACTTCAGTATCACAAAAAACACAATTTTAGAACGTTTTTCGGCCCTAAAATCCCTTGTGGGTACTGACAGCAGTACCCCCATTGGGTCTGTCACAATGAATTTGACACCATTAATTTTTAAATCAGTTTGGTATTTCAAGAGATTACCACCTACAAACCAACAAACAAACGTTTCTTCATAATATTATTTTAGATAACAGTAATGATGATAAAACAGGGCTAAAGTATAAAATGCATCTATTTCACTGAACATTTTCATTATATCTATTCTAATATTAATATATTTCTACCTGTTTGTGATTCCTAGAAAATTGTGTTACCCACGTGCTTAATCATGACTATTTACTATCAGAACCAACGAAATGATGTTAGGATATATGAGTGTTAAATAATTGTTTCTTCGACTGACATTAATCATATAATATGACAAGAAAAATAATTTTTTATTGAATTTCATGTGCCGCAGTCTTTATTGAGATAACACAAAAGGAGGTTTCTGATATTGAATAAAACTGAAAATATCTACCCACAATGTAAACACCCAGAAATATTAGTTTAAACAGATTTATCAACGCTACAAAACTTTCTACGTACAAATTCGTCGATTTTGTGTCAAGTAGATTGCTTTATATTTTTATTACCTGATTTTTAGTGTTTCTTTGTCTTTGATCTTAAATACATTATTTCTGTATGTTTTCATTTTAAAACTAATTAATTCACACTGAATTTATATCAAAACAATTATTAGCTGTTTAAACGTAAATAATAATGTTTATAGAAGCACAGCAACGTGTATGAAAGCAAGTTTTTCATTAAAAGTTTTATCGTGATCCATCATTATAATTCAATTCTAAAAACTTTCTAACGCGCAATTCTGGCTTTCCCGCGAAATTAATCAGGATTCTTATGCATTTGGTGTCAGAACCAACGAATACAACTCAGTATATTAATTTAATAATTAAATCATTTGTTTCGTCTAGTATTTTTTATCATATACTAGCTAACCCGCCCGGCGTTGCCCGGGCCCGAGATAATTACAATCTCAGAGAAAGGCGTTAACGCCCTTCTCTACCCATACCCGCAAATATAATGAATAATTTGTTCAAGAAAACCCCGTCACCTACATTAACGCGATCATTAAAAAAAGAATTACATTTTTCTGATAATTAGAACATAACGAAGACGCTACGCTAAAATAACCATGCTAGATGAGACCCCTTCCTGATTTCAATTTCAAATTTATAACTTAATTAGTTACCTAAATTTTGTTCATTAGTAAAAATTGACAATTATTTCCTTTCATTTTCGCAAAATAAATGGAGGGATCGGCCAGAGAAACAGATCTCTTTGTAATTCAGTTTTTAATGAAAGCAGATCCCTGTCTGAAACTTTCTCGGATTGTTTTCACTGGCGCCGGCAGATTTTTGGCTTTTTTTTTGCATAAATTAAGAAAAATTACCGACCGAATTTTTTAAAAATCACATAGTCAGATACAGAATATTTTTTTACATATGCTCAGAAATTTTCGAATTGATATCTCAATTAGTTTTCTTAAAATTCGCTAATTAGTAAAATAATTTCGAATTCCTTCATTTCCGCTTTCAAATCCAATTCGCCAGTTCGTTTCTTTCGCCATTTTGATTTGAAATATGTTATTTTAGAAGCGATAGTTAATGAGAATCTAATTAATATCTAGGTTAATTATCAAAATATTAAAATTCGGTGGGTCAGGTGCACCAAGAGAGGGTTTGGACTACCTAAATCTAAATTTACAGACTTCTAGGTGCGCTAAATTTTCCTAGCCTTCGCCAACAGACACACACACAGACAGACACACACACACACACAGAGCGAAACTTTCTTTTATTAGTATAGATTATACCAGAAAAGTAGAATTTTTAATGATTTTTACGGCTGCAGCTTACGTTAGATAAAAGCAAAAATACTTGTTTTCCCTGTAAAACTGAAACTATCGGTCACCAAATGTAAATAGTACGAAATAATCTTAAGTAGAATTATTACTGATTATACATACACTATTTATACATTTACTTCTTTATTTTCAACAAATTTATTTTTATTTTATTGTATTTTTTTTATATGTTGACCTTGTATATATTTTGTCAATACATTATACTTTATCAACATTTATAAAAGAAATTAGACATTTGTAATCTATAATTAATAGAAACGTAATCCTTTCGTGTTTAATTGTTACACACGGCTGTAAACCCCATGTGTAGCCGATGGGTTGGATCTTCTTCTTCTTGTTGTTTACTCAGATTATCAAAAAGACGCCATGTACGCTAATGGCGCCTGGTGCAAGTAAAATCTGTCGTGGGTGCAAAGTCCTCCAATTTCCCTTTGAATTATACCTCTGGAGGTGCCTAGTCAGGTGCAGATCTCGTCACCTGATCAAGGTTCTAAATTACGAGACCAGTTCCTTTCTCTCTTCTTTTTAATTTTTTTTTTTTTTAAATCTGCCATTTGAGCGAGGTTGGGCGGATGCCGTGAACAGAGAAAGCGGAAGCAGAGAAACTGTAGCAAAGCACTAGAGAACATTACAAGATGTAATACATAGAGGAAACACAAATATTTAAACTGAATTATATTAACTTGTCTATATTAGCAACCATAGTCAGTGTCAATATGGCCCGAAAGCAAGCCCCTCTCCTTATTCGACAACATACCCAGAAACCCATAATTAATAACAAACTAGAACCAGCCAACACAGTAACTAAATAATCCTCACGAAATAGCGTTGCAGCCAAGGACACCAAGGAGCTAACAGGTGAATCTCCGCTAGGAGGGGATCAGGCGAATTTTGCATTTCGGCCAGATATACAAAAACGTTAAGCTGGGCATAATGCCCGGCAGGTAGGGGCTAGTCTGCGGTTTAATAATAATAATAATATCAAAAATACAACATATTTTCTATAGGAATTTATATAATAAGTTGTGCACAAATTAATTGAATAACAAAAGAGATAAAGGAACTTTTTCCTTTCATACGATTTTTGACATTTTACAAAGCATACGTTAGAAAGGGGAAAATTCGGGTGGTACGTTTGAATTTGGATATATGGGACCTTTAAAACAATACTACAAGTATGCATAAGTTTTTGTAATCTTACATATTCATTTTTTTGTTAATTGGAAATTAAGAAATGTATTTGCATTATAAACCACATTGTTCCAATTGACAAGTACATTCAGAATCTTATTTGTTTCTAATATTTTTTTCATTTAGATTATTAAAATTAATTTCTCCAAACTGAAAGCGAAATTATGCATTTGGTCTTAGGTTTCCACAATTTGTTATGGCAGCTACAATATGTTTCTGTTGATTTTAGAATGTCATTTTCAGAAAAACACTACAATAACCATTTGAAAGTATATATTTCCATTTTTTATAGTTCACATATAAAACGAAAAATCCTCCAACACTATATTTTAAATATAACTCCTCATAAACCGAGAATATTTAAAATAATTAGTCTTTTATCGCCGATATCATTCATTAACATCATTTCCCCATCAATGACGTATTTGTCTTTGAAAGTTAATTTTATGTTGAAAGTTATTATTCTTATTATTTATATATTTAAAACATCAGTATGGATATTATTAGAGTAAAACAAGTATAAAAATACATCTTAACAATAACAACGAAAAAAGTTTTATTTTACAACTAACAAAAAGATGATAATACATTTTGTAAATAAAATTTTAACAGAAAAATATTTAAAATTAAGAAAACTTTTTTTTAATAATGATAATTTAAAATCGTCGCCCCGATGAATCAAATTAGAGTAGTTCAGGCAGAAAAAATTTTAACCCCTTTCAATTCCAAAATGTTAGGAGGGTGGAGATAAAATATGTATGAAACACGAATGATAGCATACCACACATATTTTTATAATCTGTTTTAGCTTATTATGTATTTTCTACTAACAAAACACTCTTAAGGCTGCTCGTCGGTAAACTTCAAAATTCCCCTCGCTAATGTTAATCCAATGGGCGTAGGACGCATTCGTATTTTTAAAACATCTCCTCGGTAAATTAATATTTTTAACTTCTGTTTCCTGTGTACCGTTCTTAAAGAATGTCTCTTTTTTTCATAGATCTCAAAATATTTCTAAACTATGTGCTTAATTTATATTTTTATGTGTTACAATCTTCACGAAAGTGAATACGATTTTAAAATTTCATGTAAAATTAATAATATAGTTAAAAAAATTTACAACTAAAAAAAAAGAAACATTCTTTAAGAACAATACAAAGAAAACAGAAATTAAAAATATTAATTTTCCGAGTAGATATTTTAAAAATACGAATGCATCCTACGCCCATAGGAATAACATTAGAGAGGAGAATTGGGAAGTTTACTGACGAGCAACCTTAAACTATGGATATATTTCTGAAAAAGTAATTTTACTTCAATATAAACAATAAATAAAGGTTCAGCGAGTGTTCATTTCATAAATATTAGGAGAAATGTGACGTTTCCCACACGTTAATTTCACAGACATTGCAGAAATTAAAATTGAGTATTTTAATACTGCAGTTATTATATTTATTTTAATACTGCTTCAAAATATCTTGCATTTGTACTTCGTGTATAGAAATAGGTCACGCGCCTGTTCATGTAAAATGATTACACAACACCTATTAAAAAGTTAAGTAATAATTATAAGTTTTAAAATGTGTCTCATTTCTATAAATTCAATGTTTCGGATATCATATGTGATTTCATGTTCTACAAATTATATCTTATGTGTTGAAAGAAATAATTGATAATGATTTCTATTACACATTAGAAACTACAGAACAAGTGTAAATGTTTGTAAAAAGAAATACTTGCTGTCTGGTATGCATATAAAAAGAAGAAACATTTTTATTTACTTAACTAAAAAATTCTGGAGAAGGTGAAAATTTTTCCAAAAAGAAAAATGTTAGAGATTTCATATCAAATTCTATATATTAGGTTTCTACATTCAACTCCCACCGGATATTTTAATTTTAAGCGGGATTTCTACTACTAAAAATAACTCAAAGGATTCCGCTTGCATTTCATTGAAAATGTTGTTGTTACAACTAAAATATAATTTATTTGAGTTTTACATAAACACACAAATAAAGAACAAAATATATTAATTTCAACGTTACACTTTTATTATAAGAGAATCTTTTGGAATCGGAAATATATCATTTTTTTAATTTTCAGTTGTTTGATCTCCAAAGTGTGCAAACAAATAGAGTAAATAAGTAAAAAATAAATTAAAAAAACACTTATCCTTTAAAACAAACAAATGCAGCATTGAAAAGCTTACCAAGGAAAACAAAAACGCGATTTGCATGTCTATGTCTGTAAATAAATGTTGATTCCTTTATAATACACAAAAAATAAACCAATATATATATCTATATAAATCTCATATATATTTAAATTTAAAAAGTTTTATTCCACATCAGATATTTTATCAAAGAAAAAGCATATGCAAATTAGCCAGAAATGTGGAAATATACAATGGTATTCAAATAGTAGAATGCAGAGTATTTAGAAGTCCTTAGTGTGTGTACCTACCTACTGGAGAAAAAAATGAATATAATTTGAAATTTCAAATAAAATATAGTTTGGATGCACCCATGTACATTACACTTTTTCAAATAAATTTGTAATTAGAAAGTATATGTTAAATTCTGGTTAGATGCCCATTGAATGGTATCCCTAATCACTGTATTCTGAGAAATTGAACGTATGGAGGAGCTAGTGACGTTCTGCAACTCCCAGTTGTTATAAAAACGCATAGTAGACGAAGTTACAGCAATTTATTTTTTCAAATGAAATTTATATTTATTAAATAACGGTAAATTTGTCTTTCGTTCTTAGTTCTTAGACAGAAATAAAAAATAAATATTTACTAGAGATTTTACATGAAATAGTTAGTGCATGTTGTTAAAAATGGTAATGAGTAATGTGTTAGTTAAAGTTTGCAGCCATATTTTTCCTACTACTAGAGCCCTAGGCTGGGACATCTATCACGGGTTAAAAGTCTAGATATCCCACCTGTATCGAGGATATATGCCTCACATGTGATTCGGGATAATACGCCCCATTTATAATTTTCAAATAACTTTGATGCGTGAGAATATTTTTAAATATTAAGTATTCTGAGAAAAAAAAATCTGTTTCTTCCTTTGGTTGACCAAGGCTTTTCCGGGGATTCATTACCTAAAAAGTAAGGGGGCGGTTTCGGCAGTGATAAATTCTCCATTTAAACCATGATAAAAAAAATCATTTGTTTCATTTCAGAAAATTGGCGCAAAAAGTTGCAATTCCCTCACATTTTAAAGTGAAAAATAGTTAAGTGTTTCGTATTTATAGCTATGCTTATAACCTTTAAATTCCCACATTCCGAACTTCCCATCTTTTTATATCAGAATATATTCAGAAGCACTAATTACAAATTTAAATACAAAATAGAAAGTAAAATTCTTTAAGTGTATCATTCTCACAGTAAAATTCGGAAAGAATATACCGGGATACAATATTAGAGGTACACTGTAAAAAAATTGCAGCAAAGTAACCGGTCATTCGACCGTTTTTATAAAAAACGGTTACATAACCGTAATTTAACAGTATTCTGACCCTAATATGAGAAATATTATGGTCAAAATAGCGTTAAATTACGGTTATGTACGGTTAAACAGGTCATTCGACCGTTTTCTATAAAAACGGTCGAATGACCGGTTACTTTGCTGCTAACATTTTTACAGTGTATATTCCATCTTTATGCTTATTTATTTATTTAAATAATATTTCTTTTACTGTTGGAAATTTTTTTGAACAGCCGCCTCCTTAATTTAAATTACAAAAGATTAACCTTTCGTAATATATGTAAAATATTTCAAACTCATTCATTATGGAACATAAAACTCTAACCTATTTAATATGATAATTTTAAATTCGCTTCCTGAATTACATTTTATAGTTTGTACATTGACTATAAGAAGGGGAGAAGCGTTAATCACTTTTAGTTTTAATTAAACAAGTTTAGCCCCCGTTAGAATTACCCCATTGCTATACCGACTTGTTGGGGAACGGCAATTCCCGAATTCGTTTTTAGAGTTTGTACGTCGAATAGAAGGAGGGGGAGGGTTAATCCATATTCGGTTACATTAAACAAGTTTAGCCTTCGTTAGAATTATCCGATTGTCTTCAAATTTTGTATACCCATAAAGACCAAGAATTACGATTAGCAAATGTCCTTTGAAGTGGGAGAGTGATGCATATATAGTACTCAGTGCCTGAGGTCTCAATGCCAGCATATTCTATTATGTCTTGCATACGTGATTCAATGGTGTTGTAATAATTTCCGTTATAGGATGAAGATGAAATGCAAAAGGGAACCAGATTCCAACAGGGGAAATTGGACTGAAATAAACGTACGTGAAGCAATTAATAAGATAGAACTTGGTAAAATTGGTGTAATTGAAGCGTCACTATATTGTGGTATTCCTACTAGAATACTATCAAACAAAGGAAGAAAACGGGCAGACTTCAAAAAATATCCCTTGGACGTCATCTTGTACTAGGTTATGAAAATGAAAAACGTCTTGTAATTCATATTCAACGATTTAGAAAAAGCTGGATTTGACAATGAGAGGGCAATTGTTAGGCGGATTGCATATGAATTTGCAGAATCTCTAGGGATAAAACACGCGTTTAATAAGTAGAAATTTATCGCTGGATATGATTGGTTAAACTCGTGTTTAGCAAAAAAGAACAAAATAAAAATTCGGAAGACTTAATGGCTTTCTATATCTCGTAAAAAAGTGTATGAACAGAAAAGATGTCAATGGTATTTTGACATTCATAATAAAATGTATGAAAAATATGTATTCTTCACAAAACCCGGAAACGTCTTTATCATGTATGAGACTGGATGTCAGTTAAATTCTGAAGTAGGAAGAGCAATAACTACGAAACGAGCGAAAAATGTCCAATCTTTGACTTCATCTGATAGAAGAGAGAATTTGTCAGTTGTTGCAGAGGGCTTGGTGCTCCCTCCTGTTACAATTTTTAAAACTGTATCCAAGAGTGTTTTCAAACGGTTTTCCTCCAAGATCAAAAATTTATATGAACCCAAAAGATTCTATCATTTCTTCCGATCTTTCCAGTAAGTGGCTGAAAGGACACTTCTTTCATGAAAACCACCAGGCAAAGTGCTACACACTTTTGACGTCCAATCGTCGCATGCGAGTTCTCTGAAAATTCTGGACAATGCAGATAAAAATGGAATAATTCTACTGTGTCTGCCAAGGCATACCACAGTAGCTCTGCAACCGCTTAATAGGGGATTTTTTAAATCATTCGAAGTTAACTCCAAGAAAGCAAATAATCAGTGGGTCAAATATAAAATCTCAGGAACACCTTAAAATAATTCATATTGGCATTGTCATTGAAAATGCCTGGAAGATGACAGGGTGTGCTGAGTACTGCATTAAAGGGTTCGTGGTTACCCACTCAGTCGTGAAACTCTCTCGGATTTTTTTATTTTTTATTTTGCAATTTCTGGCAGACGTCAATCTCAGAATAATGAAAGGAAAACCAGAGACTTAGCTTCCTCTATTTCGGATTCTTGAAGAGAAAGCACACTAGATTACTGCTAAAAGAATACTGTTTTGATGGACATTGACATTTTTTGAGGTCGAAACTCATCTCTATTGATTGAAAACGAACAAAAGAACCTCGTCCTTCTACTAGTCACTATTCTTCTAAATTGTTACATGCTTTCAGCACTGTTCCTGCTTTTGAAATGCGAGAAATAGAAACAAGAAGAAGGTATCACGAAGTCTTGACAAAGAGTACTTCACATAAAAAAAAAAGAAAAGAACTCAACTCTAAAGATCAGACATTCAGAAAAACAGACAAAGAAACAATGCCTGTCAAAAAGCAACATGTGAAGAAAAAGGAGGCAGAATATAGTGCTGAAACGGAGAGCCTATCACCAACGGAATACATCTGTTTAGAATATCATGGAAATTATGTGTGGAGTGGATACATTGTAATGATTTTTCGGGATGAATACATGCGAACGTGCACAATGTATAATATCCATTGCATTATTTTCGGAAAAAAGAAACAATAGAAAAGTGTAAGTTAAAAGTAAAATGTTTACATTCAATATTTTGTAATACATTTCTCTTTCAAAAATAAAAATATTCATAAATTTGGTGTAAATAGAATATTAATTCAAATGCAAATCTAACTTTTGAAATAGGAATGTTAATTACCGTATGCATCCTTTTTTTGCGAATGGGGCTATTATCCCGTTCTAGTTGAGTGTCTAACCCAGAGTTCCGGGATACATGCCCAAAATCATTGATTAAGTTTTTTGATAAAAACCCCATTTTATCTGGTATTTATACTACAGTAATATATATTTTATCAAGATCTACCTACATGAAATTGGGAGAATGTGAATGTATATTGAATGTTACAGATGGAATTCAAAATTCATTAATCTAAGAAAGAAAAATTACTGTTGTTTTAAGCGGGGTAACTATCACAGACTTAATCTATTCGAATACATAAGTTATATGCATAATTCGAATGCATGAATAGTATTGATACATCATGAAAATTGAAGCACTTGTCATATCGGTGGACGAGCCTTTCGATCCCCTCAAGAACGCTACAGACAATAATGTGAGATGAGCTCAACATTAATCTGCAAGCTTTTGCCTCCTAGCCAGTTTTTAATTCAAGAAATATAGGGAAATGACTCGGCGCTAAGACAGGGCTATACGGTAGGTGAACAAACACATCACATTTAAACTTCTGAAGCAGCGGTTTGGTAGTAGCACTGTGAGGGCGGGTGTTGTCATGGAAGAGGATAACTCCAGAAGCCAGCAGTCCTCTTCTTTTGCTTTGAATGGCTTCTGCTTGGAGAAAGCGTATAACACTACTTAACTCCCACTTGACGGGATCATCAATCGTACCAGCTGTGTTTACATGCCTACTAGGGTGGGTCGAAAAAACCGAAATTTATATGATCGAAACGTAATAGTGCGGAAAATTTGCCATTGGTAATAAGGAATAAATTCGCAAAATATTACACCAAATCGTTAATATCTTTTATTGCCGCAAGAGGGCCAAAGTTTCGAAAATTCGCAAAAAAAAAATATTTTTTCGAAAAAAAAAATAATTATTCAACCATAACAATACAATTTATAATAGAAGGCAACAGCTACTTCAAGATGTTAGTAATATTCCAATAAAATTTTATTATGCTGAAATCATTTCTGTTACTGCCGCAAAGGCGGTCAAAATTTTGAAAAAAACGGCAAAAATTTCAATTTTCAGTTTTTTTTTCCCCAATTCTTATTTTATATCTACAATTAAATAAATTTCGATTATACCTAGTAATAACTTATGTCTAGTAATTTTTATCATGGGCATTGCCAACCAAGGGCAAGAGGGGTCCCCCCCCCTAAATTTGAGAGAAAAAGTATTTTTGAAGGAATTTTAAAGAATTTCCAGGAAATTTTAGTGATTTTTTGTAGGGGGTACCCAAACATAAATTCCCCCTCATTTTCCCCTTTTGGGGGCACCCTACAAAAAAATCCCTAAAACTTCCCGGAAAATCCCCAGGATCCCTTCAAAAAGCACCTTTCTCTCAAATTTAGGAGGGGGTCGGGCCCCTCTCGCCCTTGGTTGACTACACCATGATAAAAATTACTAGACATTTATAAGTTATTACTAGATATAATGTAAATTTATTTAATTGTGCACATATAATAAAATTTGTAAAAATTGAAAAAAAAACTGAAAATTTAAATTTTTGCAGTTTTCTCGAAATTTTAACCGCCACTGCGTTAGTAATAGAAATGATTTCACCATAATAAAATTTTATTGGAATATTACTAACATCTTGAAGTAAAATTTGCAATCTATTAGAAATTGTATTGTTACGGTTGGATAATTTTTTTTTCGTAAAAATAATTTATTTTGCGATTTTTCGAAACTTTGGCCCCCTTGCGGCGGTAAAAGATATTAAACATTTCGTGTAATATTTTGCGAATTTATTCCTTATTACCAATGGCAACTTTCCCGCACTATTACGTTTCGATTATATAAATTTTGGTTTTTTCGACTCACCCTAATGCATACGACGCAGCTGAAAATGACGAGCTGACGTTGGTAGTAGCAGAGGTTATAGTTAGGGTATTCGACAGGGTATTCGGTAAATGGGTATTCGACCACCGCACATTCTAACCTCTTATCACTTGCATTGCTATTTAGAGGCTCGATCGGATATTAAAAAAAACTATACTCGTATAAGAACTAAGAATATAACTATGTATATTCTTATCCAATCTGGTGTATAAATAAAAATTGGCTATAATTTTTTAAAATTATTATTATTATTGAAGTTAAATTGATTAGGTATAAAAAATGTAAAATTTCGTTGGAAAATTTTCCGTATTATTTCCTTTGATCGTAAATACCTTGAAATACCTTACATCTATAATTATTATTTTCAGTTATCTTTGCTAAAATGTAATGGAGATCCAAAACATCTTGGTATCTATTTTTTTATATAAAAATTATATTTGTTTACTATGAATGGAAAGTATATATTTTAAAAGATTGAATTTGTCTCACTTGTTTATGTTATGCTTGATAGTATATCTGTATTTTGTTTTCGGATTAATAATTTCAAAACATCAATAACACATTTTATCAAAATCAGAATTTAAATATTAAAGATTTTTAACAGATTTTTTTTTTTTTTTTTGCATACAGATTTTGCATGATTTTGATTTAAGAATGCAATATGCCGTCTCATATTTCCTCATGCATGAAATAGTACATTAATATTTAAACAACTGCTAACGGAAATTTCCATCTATTAAAATGCATTAAGTATAAACATATGTTTTGCATATTTTATTATGTTTTTTTTTTTTATTTTGTATACATATTAATGTTAAAATCAAAATCATATAACTAAATATTTACAGAAATTCAAAACAGAAAAATTCAAACGTTCTTTAAGAATTGTTGATACTTAAAATAAAAATTCGTACATTTATATACTATATTCCAGCATTTATTTTGAAATTCCTTTCACGGGAAACAAACTCAAATGTCAATAACCAAAAAACTCTGTGAATGGCATTTTTACAAATAATATTTACTTTGTAAAATAATGAAGCAATTTTTTCTCTGCCAAATGCTGCTGTAAATTACTACATACTAGACGTTTGCGAAAAAATGAAAAACGTAGGTATGGTTTAAAGTCTATAATTTGAGTACTTCCAAAATGTGAAAAAAACGCTGCTTGTTATATTGAGTTGAGTTTTGTTAAAATATAATTTCCTCTTAAATATATTTGAGTGATGAGAATAAGAAATTAATATTTACAGTGATACCTAAATATTTTTAAATACATTTTATACACACTCATTATTAGGAACATTTTTCTGAATACAATGTGGGAAAATGGATTGAATAACATATTATGCAGCATTATTCATTGAAAACTTGTACAAAATGTCAAGTTTTTAATTGCTTTTACTTTATCATGGTGTTAAAAATAAATAAATAAATAAATAAATCTGACGAACATTATTTTATTAATGAAAAAGGTGAACAAAATCTAACAAATTTAAAATGTAACAATATTTATGTTGCCTTATACGTAGACAATTTTTAAAATGATTTTTAAACTTCTATTTATACGATTCTAATTGTATGTAAAAAAACTAACCGGTCGCTTCCGTGTGTGGCCCGATTTCCCTTCTGCAGCGCGTAGCCGGGATTTTGTTTGGGAGTTTTTGAATTTTACATGCATATAGAAAAATATAAATAAAATACTATATTTTAAACTATACGAAAATATTTATTAAGAATATCAAAAAATGTCGTAAATAAAAATTTCGCGAAATAAATAATAATTTTTTTAGCTCTTTATCAAAGACCCGCTTGGTCCTGCCTGGTATTATCTAGGCAGAAGGGGGAGCATTGAGACAAAAAGTAATGAAATAGCCTAAGATACATTATAAATGGCACTCCCAATAAATTGCTAATATGGTGATCAAACCGACGGAGCCCTGTGTGTTTCTCAGCCATATATAGTTAGAATAGTGTTCACTATAACGGGGACCTTTGAATCTTCGTGCATAAATCGTTAAGATGACACTCATTCAGTCAGATCACTGCAAGTTTTACACCTATAAACTGATTATACGGCAATCACTTTAACGAAGCCTTTTGCATACCTCAGCACATAAATATGGCAATCAGTATTTTTATCGAAAATATTCACTTCCTAAAAATGTATTTTGAGAAGAGGAGGAAATGTAATATATTTTGTATAAAAATTTAAATACGATCGATGACGAAAAGTTCAAAAACAATTTTTCAAAAATGAAAAGAAAAAAAAAAAACTCTTCTTTGGAAAAATGTCACGCAAAGTACTTAGATAAAACGTCAGCAATAGTTGTCTTTTTCATCTAATATTTCATAATCAGGTATCATACTTCAGGTTCATAGTCGATGTTAGCGATAAACTCACTGGATCTAAAATCGCTGAAATACGTGTCTTTTTTTTTTATTAGATTTGTTATGCTGAATTTCACGCTCCTAACTAAAACTGCTCCTGATATATGAGAAAATGACCTAATACATTTGACCCCCTTAGAGAGTGGATTTCTAAAATCCCGGAAATATGTGTGTTCAGTATTTTTTAGTACATTTGTTATGCTGTCATTTACGCTCCTACCTAAAGTGCTGCTGAGGTAAGACGAAATCACCTAAAACTTTCAACTCTCATTTAACTCTTTTGTGGTTGAATGTCTAAAAATGCTGAAATATGTGTTTAACTATCTGTTTAGAAGATTTGTTAACCTGAATTTCACTATTTTACATAAAACTGCTAGTGAGATATGAAGAAATGACCAAAAACTTTCAACTCTCATTTAACTCTTTTGTGGTTGAATGTCTAAAAATGCTGAAATATGTGTTTAACTATCTGTTTAGAAGATTTGTTAACCTGAATTTCACTATTTTACATAAAACTGCTAGTGAGATATGAAGAAATGACCAAAAACTTTCAACTCTCATTTAACTCTTTTGTGGTTGAATGTCTAAAAATGCTGAAATATGTGTTTAACTATCTGTTTAGAAGATTTGTTAACCTGAATTTCACTATTTTACATAAAACTGCTAGTGAGATATGAAGAAATGACCAAAAACTTTCAACTCTCATTTAACTCTTTTGTGGTTGAATGTCTAAAAATGCTGAAATATGTGTTTAACTATCTGTTTAGAAGATTTGTTAACCTGAATTTCACTATTTTACATAAAACTGCTAGTGAGATATGAAGAAATGACCAAAAACTTTCAACTCTCATTTAACTCTTTTGTGGTTGAATGTCTAAAAATGCTGAAATATGTGTTTAACTATCTGTTTAGAAGATTTGTTAACCTGAATTTCACTATTTTACATAAAACTGCTAGTGAGATATGAAGAAATGACCAAAAACTTTCAACTCTCATTTAACTCTTTTGTGGTTGAATGTCTAAAAATGCTGAAATATGTGTTTAACTATCTGTTTAGAAGATTTGTTAACCTGAATTTCACTATTTTACATAAAACTGCTAGTGAGATATGAAGAAATGACCAAAAACTTTCAACTCTCATTTCACTCTTTTGTGGTTGAATGTCTAAAAATGCTGAAATATGTGTTTAACTATCTGTTTAGAAGATTTGTTAACCTGAATTTCACTATTTTACATAAAACTGCTAGTGAGATATGAAGAAATGACCAAAAACTTTCAACTCTCATTTAACTCTTTTGTGGTTGAATGTCTAAAAATGCTGAAATATGTGTTTAACTATCTGTTTAGAAGATTTGTTAACCTGAATTTCACTATTTTACATAAAACTGCTAGTGAGATATGAAGAAATGACCAAAAACTTTCAACTCTCATTTAACTCTTTTGTGGTTGAATGTCTAAAAATGCTGAAATATGTGTTTAACTATCTGTTTAGAAGATTTGTTAACCTGAATTTCACTATTTTACATAAAACTGCTAGTGAGATATGAAGAAATGACCAAAAACTTTCAACTCTCATTTAACTCTTTTGTGGTTGAATGTCTAAAAATGCTGAAATATGTGTTTAACTATCTGTTTAGAAGATTTGTTAACCTGAATTTCACTATTTTACATAAAACTGCTAGTGAGATATGAAGAAATGACCAAAAACTTTCAACTCTCATTTAACTCTTTTGTGGTTGAATGTCTAAAAATGCTGAAATATGTGTTTAACTATCTGTTTAGAAGATTTGTTAACCTGAATTTCACTATTTTACATAAAACTGCTAGTGAGATATGAAGAAATGACCAAAAACTTTCAACTCTCATTTAACTCTTTTGTGGTTGAATGTCTAAAAATGCTGAAATATGTGTTTAACTATCTGTTTAGAAGATTTGTTAACCTGAATTTCACTATTTTACATAAAACTGCTAGTGAGATATGAAGAAATGACCAAAAACTTTCAACTCTCATTTAACTCTTTTGTGGTTGAATGTCTAAAAATGCTGAAATATGTGTTTAACTATCTGTTTAGAAGATTTGTTAACCTGAATTTCACTATTTTACATAAAACTGCTAGTGAGATATGAAGAAATGACCAAAAACTTTCAACTCTCATTTAACTCTTTTGTGGTTGAATGTCTAAAAATGCTGAAATATGTGTTTAACTATCTGTTTAGAAGATTTGTTAACCTGAATTTCACTATTTTACATAAAACTGCTAGTGAGATATGAAGAAATGACCAAAAACTTTCAACTCTCATTTAACTCTTTTGTGGTTGAATGTCTAAAAATGCTGAAATATGTGTTTAACTATCTGTTTAGAAGATTTGTTAACCTGAATTTCACTATTTTACATAAAACTGCTAGTGAGATATGAAGAAATGACCAAAAACTTTCAACTCTCATTTAACTCTTTTGTGGTTGAATGTCTAAAAATGCTGAAATATGTGTTTAACTATCTGTTTAGAAGATTTGTTAACCTGAATTTCACTATTTTACATAAAACTGCTAGTGAGATATGAAGAAATGACCAAAAACTTTCAACTCTCATTTAACTCTTTTGTGGTTGAATGTCTAAAAATGCTGAAATATGTGTTTAACTATCTGTTTAGAAGATTTGTTAACCTGAATTTCACTATTTTACATAAAACTGCTAGTGAGATATGAAGAAATGACCAAAAACTTTCAACTCTCATTTAACTCTTTTGTGGTTGAATGTCTAAAAATGCTGAAATATGTGTTTAACTATCTGTTTAGAAGATTTGTTAACCTGAATTTCACTATTTTACATAAAACTGCTAGTGAGATATGAAGAAATGACCAAAAACTTTCAACTCTCATTTAACTCTTTTGTGGTTGAATGTCTAAAAATGCTGAAATATGTGTTTAACTATCTGTTTAGAAGATTTGTTAACCTGAATTTCACTATTTTACATAAAACTGCTAGTGAGATATGAAGAAATGACCAAAAACTTTCAACTCTCATTTAACTCTTTTGTGGTTGAATGTCTAAAAATGCTGAAATATGTGTTTAACTATCTGTTTAGAAGATTTGTTAACCTGAATTTCACTATTTTACATAAAACTGCTAGTGAGATATGAAGAAATGACCAAAAACTTTCAACTCTCATTTAACTCTTTTGTGGTTGAATGTCTAAAAATGCTGAAATATGTGTTTAACTATCTGTTTAGAAGATTTGTTAACCTGAATTTCACTATTTTACATAAAACTGCTAGTGAGATATGAAGAAATGACCAAAAACTTTCAACTCTCATTTAACTCTTTTGTGGTTGAATGTCTAAAAATGCTGAAATATGTGTTTAACTATCTGTTTAGAAGATTTGTTAACCTGAATTTCACTATTTTACATAAAACTGCTAGTGAGATATGAAGAAATGACCAAAAACTTTCAACTCTCATTTAACTCTTTTGTGGTTGAATGTCTAAAAATGCTGAAATATGTGTTTAACTATCTGTTTAGAAGATTTGTTAACCTGAATTTCACTATTTTACATAAAACTGCTAGTGAGATATGAAGAAATGACCAAAAACTTTCGACTGCCCCATTTAACCAACTTAGGTGGTGAATTTTCAAAACTCTTTTCTTAGACAATACTTACTTTGTGTAAGGAACATGTCTACATTTCATTGTTCTAGAAGCAACAATTGAGGTTCAACGTTGATTATGAGTCGATCGGAACATTTAATTTATAAGTATTGATAGTTTTATTGTAAATGTGTAGTAAAAAAACGGAATATTTTCTGAAGAAGAATGAATAATATATGAATTATAAATAACCGAACATCGTAGAAGATAAATATGTGTAAATACAGAAGATCATTGTAAATTCTAAATAAGTAGTAAACTGATGACGAAAGTTTCCTGAACACTTAGTTATCGGCTCCATTCCTCGGGTGAAGAATTGGCTCTGCATCACTCTGTTTCAGAAAGTAAATAAACAATATTTTCCATTAAACAACTTTTATAATTTTCTTAATGTAAAGGGACAGGGGGATACTATGCTCTACAGGATTGGTTTTATTGTCTTATAGGCAATCAAATCAAATTTTCTTAATCTTCTATTTGTTTTATGCTTATGATGTTATGATTATCTTTAGATTTTTTTACTTTCATTGTGTCATTAATAAGCCGAAATTTTGATCCCAGGTTTTTTTAAGTCTATTTATCTGTTACTTTTTATTAAAATTCGGTATATGACTGTGCATATATTTGTATTATAAAGAAACCTATTTATATTTTTTAAATTCCATATCACTCCAATTCAAGGTATAATTCCCCTACTTAAATGGCTTAAGGTACAAATTGTATATAATAATTATTTTAATGTAGATCTTTTTATATACACATACTGTTAATTGTTTTTCTTCGTGCTGCTATGATTGCTGATTTATTTTTCTCACACTTATCTTTAGTTAATTTTTGTGTGGCAAATTTAATTATTTGTAAAAAAATTGGAAAACGAAAAAAAATAATAAAACGAAATTTATAAAGGTATCACATTTTCATATATAGAATCGTTAGGACGAAATATCAATTTCTAAAAAGTATGTAGACATGTTTGAAATTGAATTAAACATGATAGAAACATTGTCAAGTATCACCATTATATTACTTTTATCTTTTATTTAATGTTTATTTTTTAATAATTTTCGATTTTCGCTCTACATATCTAAATTTAAAAAAAAATTCTATACTTATGCATGTTAGAAAGTTATTCTATTTGATTGTTTAATATTTAGCTTAATGTTTACACATGCGACACAGTGAATATATGATTCGAAGCAAATGATAATAATCTGAAAATTATTTTTCCACGTTTAATCGCCAATTTTAAAATTTTAATTATTAATAACCCTTTTAAAAGTAGATTTCTAAAATAGTATGGACATTTATCATTTTCTCGAAATTAGAAAATATTTTTTTATAGTTTTTTTTCATATTCACAAGACTAAGATTATTTTACCCTTATCTAAAATGAAAAAAAAATAATAATGTTTTTTATTTCATTTATTTCCCACATTTTGCATTGGGGAAGAAACAAAATTCTTTCTCAAGATTCTGTGTGGTTCATTAACATTTTCCCCAGTTCATAATAACTTTCATTCTTTTTACAATTTTTTTTTGAAAAACTATTGTATATTTTGAGAGAATAATTTTATATTTGTTTACTGTCTGGTATCTGCGGAAATATTAATATAGCAAGAACACTGTATCGTGGTCTTATTATGAAAACATATATTCCTAGCGAGAAACATTTCTAATTTTTTGTTACCACTATTTAAGATTAGTAATATCAGTTTTATTTAATGAAGAAGTATGTGGTTTAGAAATGTGTGAAAACATGTGATTCAATAAATAAAAGATTACTTTTCGGAAACAGTGATTAATCAAAGTGTTTGGCAGTTCTACATACCGTACTTTTTTATAACCTGTTCTTGCTCATTACATGAATAATATATATTGAAACTAAAAAAGCAGAATTCATTTTATCCATATTTTAACCAATGATGAAATTACTTCATTAAAATGTTATAAAACATTTAATTTTCAACATGCCAAAAAAACGCCTTCCTACTTACTGAGCTATCTCAACGATATCCTATTTGGCATTCTCGACTAATTTTAATCTCATATGTTGGACAAGTCTGCGAATTGCAGCGCTAATTTCATTCATCGGAGCTGTAACTATAATGAGATAACAGATAATGAGAATAGTTATAGCCCGGATGAATGAAATTAGCGCTGCAGTTCGCAGCCTTGTCCAACAAATGAGAGTAAAACAGCCAGGGTATAGTTAGGATAACTCAATAGGAATAGCGTTGGCACAGCAAGCCAAAGTACCCAGGTTCGAGTACTGGTCTCGGCTTTTTTTGCTTTGTTGGCATAAATCTCAACTATGTTACTCCAACAATTGAATATAATTTACCTAGTGGAAAATACTTTCCTCTGTTCATAATTACATTTTATGTTTAGTTTGTTTTGCATATGTTGTTTCAAAAACTTTCTCAAGTAATCGATTAAATCTATAGTAATAAATGCAAAGATGTTGTTTGTTTATATGTGTGTGTGTGTGTATGTGTGTGTGTCTGTCTGTCCAATTGCTTGTGTTGGCTAAATAAATCTTTCGTACATAGCGGCTTGCAAGTTTGAATCCGGATAGTCAAGACCAAATGTATCTGATCCTCATATTTTGCATCTTTGATTAGATGTGTCATTATTTTATATTAAACAAAACAATTCGTAAATTACACAGATTTTCCAAGCTCGCAGGCGATTTTTATAAATTTATAAAAGCAATTCAAATTCAATCTTTTTGTCGAAATTAGTAAAAACCTCTTTTCAGTAAATTTTATTTGGAAATCGAACAACAATTTTTTTAAGTTTCTCCATTTTTTAATGTGCCCATTTTAATGTGCCGATTTTTTAATATGCCAAGTTTTTTTTAATCTATTAGATACTTTATCAATCCAATCTTTAATTTTATACCCCTGTTTAGATTAGAATTTCGTTAATATTTTAAAAATAATGAAAAAAATATGAAATAGGTTTTTTCTAAACTAATCATTAAAGAAAATTAAGCCATCATTTTCTCTGAAATGCCACGAAGAAAAATTGAAAAAAAAATTTGGTTTTCTAAATAATTTTTTTATGCAAAAATCCATTGCTAATCCATTGTGTGACCTCGAAGTCGATTATTATTATTATTATTATTATTATTCGGCATTTGAAAAGAGATTCGTTGGAAAACCAACTAGTCATTTAAGATATATTTAAACTGAAACCGAGAAACAGTAAGCTAATTTTAGGTATATTTAAGAGTTATTATACAATACCCGCTCAATGCCGGTCTAGTGGAAAATACTTTCCTCTGTTCATAATTACATTTTATGTTTAGTTTGTTTTGACATGTTGTTTCAAAAACTTTCTCAAGTAATCGATTAAATCTATACTAATAAATGCAAAGATGTTGTTTGTTTATATGTGTATGTGTCTGTCTGTCCAATTGCTTGTGTTGGCTAAATAAATCTTTCGTACATAGAGGCTTGCAAGTTTGAATCCGGATAGTCAAGACCAAATGTATCTGATCCTCATATTTTGCATCTTTGATTAGATGTGTCATTATTTTATATTAAACAAAACAATTCGTAAATTACACAGATTTTCCAAGCTCGCAGGCGATTTTTATAAATTTATAAAAGCAATTCAAATTCAGTCTTTTTGTCGAAATTAGTAAAAACCTCTTTTCAGTAAAGTTTATTTGGAAATCGAACAACAATTTTTTTAAGTTTCTCGATTTTTTAATGTGCCCATTTTAATGTGCCGATTTTTTAATGTGCCAAGTTTTTTTTTTAATCTATTAGATACTTTATCAATCCAATCTTTAATTTTATACCCCTGTTTAGATTAGAATTTCGTTAATATTTTAAAAATAATGAAAAAAATATGAAATAGGTTTTTTCTGAACTAATCATTAAAGAAAATTAAGCCATCATTTTCTCTGAAATGCCAAGAAGAAAAATTGGAAAAAAAAAAAATTTGGTTTCCTAAATATTTTTTTTTATGCAAAAATCCATTGCTAATCCATTGTGTGACCTCGAAGTCAATTATTATTATTATTATTATTATTATTATTCGGCATTTGCAAAGAGATTCGTTGGAAAACCAACCAGTCATTTAAGATATATTTAAACTGAAACCGAGAAACAGTAAGATAATTTTAGGTATATTTAAGAGTTATTATACAATACCCGCTCAATGCCGGTCTAGTCTACTAGTAGTAAAATAAGTTATAAAATATTTTTCTTTTGTTTTTAAAGTGAAAAAGAATACTTTCTATAATAATCTTTCATAATTTTAAACTTTTCATTTTTATTTATTTATTTTTGTTTGTATTGAAGATTGCAGAATAAGCTGGTCTTTAAATAAATGGAATAAAATACCGAAAACGTTAAAGAAACGTAATATTAATAAATTAATTATCTCCGTTTTTATTCAAACATCATGCATAAGTGTATGATGAAGTGTATGCATATGTTTATATGTTTGTTGTATAAAAAGTTACATGCGTAATTTTTTTTTCGCGTTACGTGATATTAAATAAAGTGCAATAAAAGAAAAATATATGCCTCAAAACAAGTGACACAAATATGTCTATTCATGTCTTTTAGTGATCATCTGACACTAGATATCCTTTGATCCCTGTATTAGCCATCATTCTCACTTTTATCCGAACTTTTTTCAAGCAAAGTATTAAAGGATCACACAACTAGTATCAAATTATTTACGCAAAATCAACTTCTTTGTGTTCACCTGAAAAACAAGACTTTCCACTGAAAGTTTCTTTTTCGTATTTTATCTATGACAAGATCATCAATAAAGCTTTACTATTATTTTAATATCTTTATTTATGAATGACAGAACATACTATAATAAAAAAATTCAATTATGTTTGTTATTTGTTACATTTGTTTGAAAAGAAGTTAAGAAAGTAGATTTTAGAAAATGGTTAAATATATTAGCGAGAGAAAATCTTTTTATTTTAAAAATGTCATTATATTTATGATAAATGCTCCTCGGAAGTCGAAAAACCTTTTGTTTTGTCTTTTAGTAACATAATAGCTATTATTACTTTTCGGGCACACAGTGTAAGGAAAATATTGAAAACATGATAAAAAACCAATTATGAAAATTTTTGTTATATCTGTACATTTTCAGCTTCCCTAAAACCGTTTTTGTTCGTTTTTCAATTATTCCATATCTATGTTTATATGTTAGTATTTGTTTACAATTTCAGATCCCAACAATAGTTTTGAGTGTTTTTGCGATGATATCGGTATATAGTCTGTGGGAATGACAGCATCAAAACTGTATTTTCGATTAAGCATGTTAGGTGCGAAAATACAGCCATGAAAAAAATTATAAGGACAGGTTGAAAAATGAGTAATATCTATTAAAGTAATAATCAACTGAAAACAAAATCAAACATAATTTACTACTCGTAATTAGGAAACATTAAGAACCTATTAATACGAAATTAAATTACAATAAAATTTATAAATCATATATTAATAGAAATATATGACGCGTAACATGGAAAAAAATTTATAAGGACATAATGAAATATGTCTGGACATAAATTAATATTCTACAAAATCACTTTTTTTTCAATGACCCTTTATAGTTGTTCAGTCATTGACTCAGAAAGTCTAGATAAAGTTTGTATAGAAATGTTTTTCCATGCTAATTCTATGGATGATGTCAAATCGTCTGTACTTGCATATTGTGTGCCATGCGTATATACTTCTGTAGCTAAAATACCCATAAATTTTCTGTGGGGTTTAAATCAGGGCGTCTTGGAGGCCAATCTAAAAGTATGACAGAATTAGCCTCGAACCATGAACGTGATGCACGAGACACATGGCAACTTGCATTGTCTTGTTGAAACAAATAATCACCACCTGTGCTAAGAGTTGCTTCAGGCAATAATTTTTCAGCTAGCATATCCACATATGATTGTGAATTCATACGTCCTTGAATGGACACGATTGGCGTTGTTCCATTGGCTGCAAAACCTGCATCACAGAACCTCCTCCTAATTGGCGTTTGCAAAAAACAGATTTATCTTTTCGCAAGTCATACTAATAATGGCGAAAACTATCTAGTCTGCCCAAATTGAATTTTTTTTCCGAAACAACCACATCTTTCCAGCGAGATCCAAAAAAAACGTGTTTCTTAGCAAATTCCAGTCTAATCTAGTTTTGTGGTGGACGTGACCGTAGTTTAGCATATCTAACATTGGGAGTCTTCTCCGTAACATTACGCACTGTTCGACTAGTGCATGGTAGATTCACTCCTGTTTTAATTTGAGTAAAACTCTGTTTTTTTAAGCAAGCTCGACGCACAAATCCATATTTCTAGCGCATAGTCAGAGAAACAAGCCTACCTGTATGTTTCTTCTTGCCATGATCTTTTGGATTCTACAAAAATTATAAATTACTGTTTTAGATGTCTTTATATTACTTGCAATTTCACGTCCACTCGTTTCACATTTTCTGTAAGCAATGATTTTTTTCCTCTTCAAATTCCAATAGGTAAGTGCTCTTTGCCATGATGAAGAACGAAAGAAACGGAACAATCTTACTACGCAACAGTTTTAGGCTACTTTAAACAATCCTATGATATTACCAAATATGCAAATTTTTGTTTGCGATTTCAAAAGAAAGAATACTTATAATTTTTTCCGAGCAGCAACCTATTAAAACATTTTGTTGTTTTTGGCGAGTCAGAGAAAGAGCCATCGCACTTCTATGAAAGAAGGGGTGCCAGAGCCTCAAGAGAGGTTGGACGTGAGAGACCTGCACCTGGTTTGGCACCCCCAGTGATAACGCTTATACTAAACATAGAGTACATTGGAGCCACGAACAGATTTTACGTGCACCAGCTCCCATTAGCGTACACGGTCCCACAGCAGCGGCAGTCGAGAGGGATTGTCGCCCTCCCAAGCAGTGACCTTGGTCGATGCTGCTTCGCTTTCGGTGATCTTACGGGAGCCGAGCTTAACCATCCGCGCCAATGGTGCAATATTAAAATCTTTTAAATTCCTTAAATTAAAACCTTAAAATGTCTTCCACCTTAGAAATTCAAACTGCCATATCTCTGCCATTTTTTAACATAAAGCCAAAAAAAAAAAAATGTTCCGAAATCCTTGTATCACAATCTAACACTTAAAGGAAACATTTTTTTTCAATTTACAATTATTTTTGTACATTTTTTGAATTTTTAAAAAATTAATTTTTTTAACTGGCCGCTATTTTGAAACAAGTTGGCGGATGAAGCTGGCCAAAGAACTCTGTCTAAACCTTGGTATGTCCTATACACATACTCAGTCACATCTGCACACACTGCGTTAAAAACTTAATTTTGTTTTTGTTTTTTTTAATCCCCGAAAAATTTTAATCGATTTCATAAATATATGTATCTTTTTTTACGCATCTTTGTAATTTATAATATATATCCATGATCAATATTTAAGGAACAAAATTCGAGGTCAGTGTTTTCGGGACACCATTTATATGTATTTTCGAAATTATGAAAAAAATAATTTTAATTGTCTTGTCTAAAATTTACAGTTTTATATTATAAAATACATTTTAGTTACAAGCGACCGTTTTTTTAAGTTATTTTTTACCACTATTTTCGAACTTTATTTTCTTGCATTATTTCTACTAATTCTGTTGATAGATTATAATGGTTTGAAAATTGTTGTAGTAAATTTTTAAAAAAATGATGCCAGTTTCTACCATGTATTTGAATATTGGATTAAACATATGTTATAAAGTTTATAGTTTCATGCTATGCTACATTGAATTAAATGTATAACATCGACAGTTTAAAATTTTTGTGGTAGACAGGTGGACAGTTTTCATGTAATTAAGCTACGAACTTGAATATTTTGAAAAACAGTAAACAAAAAATATTTTTTTCACTTAAAACTATTTCTCAACTAGAAAACTGAAGTAAAAAACATTTATAAAGATGAACACATATAAGATTTTTAAGAAATTGAATGTGTGATTAAAAAAAAAAACTCTTAATGCCAAGATTTAGGACTTATCAGAAATCAATAAAACTGTGGTACTCTCAAACACTAGATATTTTAAGAAATTTTCTGTGTTAACTAAATTTTTTAAATCTTTAAATATGTATATTGATGACAAGCTTCTTATTTCATAAAAAATAAAAATTTAAAAAAATCTTTCATTTCCTTTTCTTTCTTTTTTCTGAGTCTATCAGATTTAGTACGCTACAAATAATACACAGAAATATATTTATCATATTTTTATTAGTTACTTGACAAAATAGACGTAAATCGTTTGCGTCTGCCATTTCAATCCATAATTACGATCAGAAATCACGTGACGTATTTTGTACACGATATATTTCTAAATTTCTTGAAATATAAATTAATGTTTTGTTACATTGATTTTAAGCTTAAATGCAATTACCATACAGCATATTTTTATATAAAAAAACTTATCATAGTCATATGTGACAATAATTTCAAAAAATGTAAATTTGTAACAATCATATTTCAATTCTGTAATATAGTTCTAAATTTTCAGTTGAATAAATTAGTGTTTTATAAGGTTAATTTTAAGTTAAATGCAATTACCATGTAGCATAATATTATTAAGAACTCTTTACATAGGCATATGTGAAAATATATTCCAAGAATGCATAATAATAACATGCATATTTAAACTTGTAACATCCAATGGTGTGGAAAATACAGCAGCACGAGTTCTTAAGGGTTTCGGATTGGCTTTAAGTACATAGGTGCCATAGATTACTGATTTTGAATACCACTATTTCTGAATACTAAAAGTCGCCTTACTAAATTGCATAGTTCTGCAATTAAAGAATTCAAAGATTACCATTAAAAATAGTGGTATTCAAAATATATAATCATTGGTACCTATTCATTAATGCACTTGATAGTATTCACCATGGTCTTCGAACACATTTGTTTTGCTCTGTTGCTGGTATTACAATCTGTGTTGGTATTGTATTTGACCAATGGCGTATTTTCAAAAAATAACATGACCGGCAACGGATAGGTAGTCTTATGTGATTTTTGTCTACATCTGTTAACCTACATATTTGCAAAGAAACAAATACAATAAAAATGAGTTTATGTAGTTTTTGAAATCATGGATTCATCCATGTTGTTCTAGAATACCGAATTCCTTAAAATAAAAATTGAAAAGAAAATTCTATTTTTAGATTCACTTTTACCAACAATATGTATATAAACATTAAAAACAGCTTTTGTATTTCACACTTAATGTGAAAATACTTAGTATACAAACATTTATAATTTTTTTAAGATGACCAAAAAATCTCATAATAATCGAAAAGAAACTGTCAATATTTTAGTCTTGTATCTAATGATATTATGAAATATTCATAACTGTTTTTAAAAACATATTTTCAAAATATTTTGAAAGCATAAAAAAGGCGTTACATATTTATTAGATGTGTATTAGTTTGTTAATATAATTCAATCCATAATACGATATATTGTAAACTGTTTTCGTTCTTTTTTCTTCGCATTAATTTTTCTTATATTTAAATTTACATAGAAACATATAGGCATTACACAGAAATATACAACTTTTCAACGAAATTAACACAATATGCACACGCAATGCAATCTATTCATGAAATGTACTTTACAATATAATATATTTGTTACGGTCAATATGATTAATCCGGTTATTATTAATAATAACTGGTTATTATTAATAATGACCGGATTAATCATATTGACCGTAACATATGCACTGCAATATATTCACTCAGTAATATAAATAATAATAAAAAAGACTCCTGGCTTAATTGTTTTTAAATGTACTGAGAACAGGTGTTTTTTGCGTATCACGCAACAGTCTTAGGTCCTAGTGTTTTATATATTCTTGCGGATTACATTTAAAATGGAAAACAAACGAGGACACACATTATTATAACTTATATGATAATATTTAATGGTCGTCAAATCGTCTTGCAAATTAGTCGAATAATTATGTGAAGTACAGTATAATTTACCATAGAATGTGTTAATCTGAGTATTCTGCAACTTAATAATTTTGGATGAGAATGCTGATGAGACGTTTGAATGATGATAAAAAGCTCAAATCACTCTTTTAATCAAGATTTAATTAGAAGAAAATTCAGAGATATTTACAGAAGGTGATTAAACTATTTTAAAAAGCGAAAGTTTTCATGGCGGACACAGATCATTATGAACTATCTGAAAATAAGTAATGGTCGTCAAACTATTTTGCGATGTTGCCTAATATACTGTAAAAAATCTGCGTAATGTTCCTGACGTATCTGTGTAACATTCATGGGTTTTTTCGTATTATTTCTGCTGATCCGAGAATACCGAGAAATCTGGTGTAACATCTTCCACAATGTTGTGTAACTTTTCGGAATACTTGAGAAAGTGGAATTTACTGATCAACCGTGAAACGTTCCATATGTTTTGTGTGTAACATTCCCTAGTTTTCTCAGGTAAACTTTTGAACTTTTGTGCAACTTTTCGGAATTAATGTAAAAGAGTGATCGGTGATCTCTGTAAAGTTCCATATGCTTTGTGTGTAACAGACTTGTGTAAGTTTCCTGGCATTTCTTTGGTGAAATTCCAGGGTAAACCTGTGGCAGAAAGGTGCCACCACAAGGAACTTTACACCAAATTTTTCACAGTGTAGTTATGAGAAGTGTACTTTATCATTGTATGTGCTAAATGGAATATTATATAATTTAATGTAGTTGGATTAGAAGGTTGATAATATGTTTCAGAATTTGGTTAATAGCGAAAAGCTCAATACAATTCATTAATCAAGGATTTACTTGAACAAAAGTCGGAAATAATTTGCATAACTTTTCTTAAACATTTTTTTACCAATAAAAATTTTCTGAAAAGGACACAGACCATTATAATCTATCTTATAATTTTTAATGTTCCTCAAATCGTCTTGCGTATTTATCTAATAATTATGAGCTATATATAGTATCAATTAAATGTTCTAAATAGAATATTCTATAATTTAGTGTTTTTTAATCAGAATAATGATGATATGATTGAGAAATGGGAAGTTAATAACCGATCAATAACTATGTATATTAACAATCACTAACTAGATCAATAACTATGTGCATTGTTCTGTAATAACAGAACAATATTAACTCTGTTAATAAATGTATTAAAAACAAAATAGAAATCCTACACAAAATTTGTTTAAATTATTTTTATCAGTGAAGGGTTTTTTTTAAAAAAATAATTTTGATTATTTATCTTTCTACTGAACTTCGAAGAAAAAAAATATACCATAACTTGATTTAATCTTGTATTACTCAAGATGTTATTTGAAGAAAAATTGTAAATCATTTACATAAATTGTTTCAAATGTTTTTAACAGTGGAAGTTTTCTCAAATAATTTTGATTGATTTTATTCTTTAAATATTCTATAAATATTCTATATACTAATGACTACTTCGATAAATATTCTATATACTAATGTAATCTGCAATAAAATAAAGATTTTATTTAAAATAATAGGAAATAATCTACCTCAATTGATTAAACTATTTTTACCAGTGAAAGTTTTCTCAAATAATTATAATCGTTTTTTTTTTCTATTGAGTATGGGAAAAGAAATTTTCTATAACATAATGTAATTTATCAAGATTTAATTTGAAGAAAAAAAAACGGAAATAATTTACGTATTTTTTTTAAATTATTTTTACCAGTGGAAGTTTTCGCAAATAATTATGTTTTTTTTTCTATTGGGTGTAAAAAATGGAATATTCTAAACGTATTCTACGGAGAATCCAGCTAATGATTAATAGTTCAAATCAATCTATTGAACAACAATGCGTTTTTATGAAAAAAATTAACTAATTTATAGAAATTATTTAAAGTGTTTCAGTCAATGGTGGTTCATGAAATAATGATGAGTACCATTTTTCTCATTTTACATTTGATAAATTAAATATTTAATAACCTTACATAAGCAGTGTTCAATCTCGCTGATAAAAAAAAAGGTCAAATCACTTTTTTTATAAAACAATTTGCTTTGAAGAAAAGTCGGAAATTATCGAATTACTTTATCTATTTTCTTTAACGAATCATGTCAACGAGAATTAAATACATATTTTTTCTCCAAACTAAATTATTTGGAAACTATATTAAAGTAAAGGAAAGAAAATATCTCAACTGCTGAAAAGCTATATTGCCTAAGACTGACTATATGTGGCGGAAAAATACATTATTTTAATGAGAAAATACCTGGATTCTTTTTATCTTAGCTAAAAGTATATATATGGATCTATTTAGCCAAGCGAATTTTTTCTAAAAATCGTTCAACATTTTGTAATACTTAGAAATATGAAAACTTCAGAAAATGCGAATTTGTGTGCAAACAAGTTTTATTATGTCATTTAAATAAAGTAAAATATCCCATGTAATAGAAAAACATTGTTTTTGATATACTGCCTTGAAGGAATTCAATCCAATTATTTTAACAACAAAAGTACATTTTAAGAAGATTATTTCTTAACATGTTTTTGAGAAATTGAACAATATAGAAATGTTTTTGAAAATATATTACACATATATAAGAAAGGCATTAATAACTTTGTATTATTTATTCAATTCAGATTAAATTACAAAAAAAAAAAAAAATAACACTTTGTACGTCAAAAATGCGTTAATATTAATTTTTTTTCTATTCTTCAGTCTTCGCTTGTTATTTTTACATGTGTATTACGGCCTTTATCATCACGATACGCATCCATGGTATAAATATCAATCCATAAAATTTAGTAACATAAGATGGACAGAACATTGTCCGCAATTCCTCTTAAATACTGGTTTAAAATGGGTTAATGTTTCGAATTAATTTGTCCTTTAAATCTGGTTGTAAACAAATAGTGATAATGATACAAATATCACTGATACAAATATAACTGGTTTTACAATAAAATGCATTTTTTATCAATTATTTTCGAAATTTGCTGGAATTAATTTGCTTGAAATTTTGATAATATATAGTGGAATTATTTTTATTAATTTGTTTGAAATTTTGATAATGAATAGTGGAATTATTTTTATTAATTTGCTTGAAATTTTGATAAGAAATAGTGGAATTATTTTTATTAATTTGCTTGAAATTTTGATAATAAATAGTGGAATTATTTTTATTAATTTGCTTGAAATTTTGATAATAAATAGTGGAATTATTGTTAAATAAAATGTTATAGAGTACGTTTTGAGTGTACTGACAATAAATCATACTTCATCCATCGAAAATTGACGTTTCATTGAAGATAGTATTGCATTCTGAAGAATAAGTGGAGTAGAAATAGTTATATAAAAATAATTCCTGTTCATTTGTTTTTCATTTTCTTCAGGTATGTCTTGTCTATATATATACCTATACCTATAATATATATCTAGAATATATCTTACACAAAATGTCTTAATGATGCAAAAACACTAAGTGTTCAAATAACTATGTCAACACCTGAACGAAACTTCGACTCGTCTCTGCAGCATGTGCGCTAATGTAACAAACGAGATTTTTTTTACCAAATTTTTCTCTTTTTCAGAAACACCAGTGAATTTTGCATTTTCCCTATTCATCGTGGGAAAAGAAATTTCAATGACTTTGAATGAGTTATGATTGTGGGCGCTATAAGGACGGATTCCACTATATCAGAAATTGCTAACTTTCTTGGCTTCTCACGCACAAAAATGTCTCGCGTTTACAAAAAATTACACCTAAGCAAAAAAAATGAAAGCTAAAAGAGGGAATTGAAAATTGAAAAGTTTAGCGAAAAGGGGAATTATGGGGGAAAACTGCTTAAGAACAAGAGAGCCAAGAAGAGTTGTTTAGAGTTGCCAAGAATTGACATGCGTTGTTTGTAGCAAAATAATTCCAAGAATAATAAAACAAACTGTATTGTAATACAAATCAGAATCATAGCAAAACATATCTGTATGTGGTTCTAAATGAATCTTAAAACCGATCTCGAGAATGTAAATTCCACTAATGAGCGGTCATAATATTTTGTCCACTGTGTTTTTCTCAGTGGACAAAATACAGTGTGGACAAAACAGTGTGTTTTTCTCAGTTTAATAATGATAATAATAAAATGTTTGTGTGTCTCTCTTTCTGCCTGCTTTTGCAAGATGGCTAAGGAAATGTCTGAAAATTTGAATAAGGATAGACGAACATAGGTCTGTATGCACCTGAGACTAAAATTATTACTATTTTGCTAATTAACCGAAATAATAATTGAAAACACTCATCAGAGCTTCAATTTTCAGCAGTTTGCCAGCGATATGATCATTTACACAACAGTCTCGGGAAGCGCCAAACTAACTACTAAACTTTGCATTTTTCTGCATTTTAAAATCGCCATCCTGTGGCCACACACACACACACACACACACACACACACACACACACACACACACACACACACACACACACACACACACACACACAAAAAAAAAAAAAAAAAAAAAAAAACCTATAGACATAGAAACATTTGTTTTCACCTTTTCACTCTTTTCTGCATATTTTATTCATAATTTCCGGGCTTCGGATGGATATATAAAAATGAAAAATATGAAATATGAGTTTATATCATCCTGGTTCTAAACGGATTTTTTTTTATTGTCATCCCCGTGGTTAGGCTGAAAATACAAAACAGCTAAAAATACCCATGTATAAGATGTTTCTTTTGTTCTCTCAACGGTACCTTTCATTAAAAAAAAATATATACTATTAAAAAAATAAATTTTTTGGAGTACGTTTTTGGTTTTTCTCCAAATTAAGATAGCCATCTCCTTTTTCCTGAATGATATAGAAAAAAAAAAAAAATAAAATTTAGATTACTCAAACATAGAATTTTTTTGCGCTTATTTAGTAATCAGGCGATTAAAGTATAGAATTATAGCAATATACCTGCGTTTAAAATTGTCATCCCATTTTTCCGGACGGAAATAAAAAAGAATACTCAAACATAGTAGTTTTGTTGCGTTTATTTAGTAATCAGACATAGAATTAAAGCAATATATAAAAAATCACACAATAAAATAAAATAGTGGTATAGACGTTTCGGTGCTTAGATAAGTTCTCATAAGTACAATGGACACTTTTTCTATATTCTGTTTTTTTTTTTTGTTTTTTTTTAAATATGTTGTTTTAATTCTGTATTTTATTAAATGTCCTATAATTTTTTTTAAATGATTTATACCTTTGTTTATATATTTGTAGATGCATATTAATAAATAAATAATATAATTGCATACTTTTAATTGAGCATGTATTGATGAATGCTCATGAGACGATATATATAAAATGTCATAATTAAGTATGACAAACACATTTCTAAAACATTCAATTTAAAAGGGACTAAAGTACATATTAATGCTTTTTTGTTACGACGCGACGCACTGTTTGCTTTCATTTGACTTTCACATTTTGTGATAAAGTATCACATGAAATGTATTCGGCAATATTGCATTAATTTTTATGGAATATTTCAAACAGTTTTAATTCTGTTGTAGTTACCTCCATTAATTACAGTTTCAAATGCAAGTCTTGACTGATAAATCTGTATCAACATTTAAAAAAATACATATATGTGTTTTGTTTTCAGTACTTCTTTATGCATTTATTTTTCCTCTTTAATTACAACAATTTTCTCTCTCCTTTTTAAATTTTAATAAACGATAATTGTATTAATATAAAATATAGTTAAACTATATCTATTTAAAATATGAAACCATTAAAATGAATCACAGTTCGTGTAATTACTAAAATAGAGTGTAAAAAAATAAAAGGTTTTAAAACCATTTCAAGATGTTAAAAATATCCATCGGATTCCCGAGCGCTTTCAACCAGAAAACATGGCCATCATCAGAGGGTGGAAATGAGAAAAAATTCTGTAACGTCCTCAATGTAAGCTGTTTAAATATTGAAGGCGAAACCACATATGGAGAAGGGGGGGAAGGCGGATGGACTAGTCTACTGAGCGAGGTGGGTTATCCAACCCAAATTTACCATCCACATCAAGTAGATTATACCAGATTTTTGGCACGTTGTATGACAACATATCATTACACGATCTTCCACCACTTCACTGTAAAAAAAAATCCGTCAAATTTACGGCAAAAACTGCTGGCAGCAATGTTGCCAGCAGTTTTTACGTAAAAATAGCAGTAAAAATCGATGTAAATTTTATCGCATATTTTCCGTCATTTCAACGGTTATAAATGTAGTAAATTTCACAGCCATTTTTCCGTACAAATTACCACAAAAAGTTCTGTAATTTTAACAGTCATATTTCCGTACAAATTATCACAATAGCTGCTTTAATTTTAAAAGCCATATTTTTTTTTAAATCATTGATTTTAATCAACTTTCATTTTTAGATGACTATTAGAATAGTCATAAAGTTCATCGCTTGTTTGAAAAACATTGGAATTCATTATTTTATGTATAGAAATTCAATCCCATATAAAACATTTCTTTACTGCTTTGTATATGTTATATATAAGAATTCAGAATTTATTAGTAGGAATTTTTTTAATGTGGCAAAACTGAGACATCAAATATTCATTATAGTACTATGTGTAAATACATTATATAAATATAGAGAGAGTATATTTGTAGTACTAAAAAAAGAAACACTTCAATTCTGAAGGACGAGAAGAATTTAGATAATATATATATATATATATTAGATAATTGGACTAGAATTACAAGCTTACGTTTATCTAATACAAATATAAAATACCATTTGTAATTAAACACTGATATATAAACAATGCAGGCTCCTAAGTGTAAGTCAAGAAACACACCATTTTGCTCGCTTTCGCCGTCGCGCGGGAAAGAGCACGTACTTTTGAATAGAAGTTCCTTGCGCAAATCATGCTAGTAAAATGTCTTTGCGCGCAGGCGCCGATTAGAAAATGAATGATGTGATCTGATTGGTTGTTCGCATGAAAGGATTTTGAAAGCGAAAACGCTGGTTAAATCTACTGTTATATTTGCGGTATTTTTACATACGGAAATATTACGTTGCGATTTACTGGAATAAATGCAGTGAATTTGACAATCATTTTTTACAGTGTGTCAGGATTTCCACTGACTCCCTTACAATACATGTATTATAGTCGTTCATTTGCGCGATAATCTTTACTTTACTAAAATAGATATCAATTTCTGTTTTTAAATTTAACCGTGAAAGTGCAGTAGATGGCTTTCCCTTTTCTATGTCTGACTTATGCTCCCTTATGCGGTCTTGTAACCACAATTAAGGAAATTGCAACCCAGAATGGGTACTCAATGAAATTTATTAACAAAGTAATTCATGAATTTAATAACGGTAAAATAATGGCCAGGAATAAAACACAAGTTTCAAGGTTTTGTAGTATAGATTATATCCCCCAACTTTATAAAAGAGTCCGGTATACTTTAAAGAAATATGACATAACATTAATCGCTAAACCTCCAACAAAATTACAAAATCTAGTACACAGAAAAATTGACCCCATAAATATGCATGAAAAAGCAGGAATCTATATCATCCCATTTAAATGTAAAAATAAAAATGAAGTGTTTACATACATAGGTATGACAACTAGGAAATTACAAGACCGCATAAGGGAGCATAAGTCAGACATAGAAAAGGGAAAGCCATCTACCGCACTTTCACGGTTAAATTTAAAAACAGAAATTGATATCTATTTTAGTAAAGTAAAGATTATCGCGCAAATGAACGACTATAATACATGTATTGTAAGGGAGTCAGTGGAAATCCTGACAAGTGGTAGAAGATCGTGTAATGATATGTTGTCATACAACGTGCCAAAAATCTGGTATAATCTACTTGATGTGGATGGTAAATTTGGGTTGGATAACCCACCTCGCTCAGTAGACTAGTCCATCCCCCTTCCCCCCTTCTCCATATGTGGTTTCGCCTTCTACTATTTAAACAGCTTACATTCCGGACGTTACATAATTTTTTCTCATTTCCACCCTCTGATGATGGCCAGGTTTTCTGGTTGAAATCTCTCGGGAATCCGATGGATATTTTTAACATCTTGAAATGGTTTTAATGTTTTAAAACCTTTTATTTTTTTACACCTATTTTAGTAATTACGCAAACTGTGATCCATTTTAATGGTTTCATATTTTAAATCCTACACAAAGGTGAATTTTGTTCCAATTTTAGAATATTTTTCTATTTATTAAACTATATCTTTTAACTTCATGTTCACCTTGAAATTTAAATGAAATATATAATAATATTTAATTTACTAAAATGGTGCAAATATACAAAAAGGTTTTTAAACGTAAAAACCCGTCAAAAGATCTTCAAAAGATGTTAAAAGACGTTTAAAACCCAAGCGCTTTCAGCTGCTTCAAACAGTCATCATCAGCGGAATCTCGGAAAGTGTGAAAAGTCATGAATGTTCGTTGGTTAAATAGCCAGAGACGAGTCTATTTCAAAGGAGGGTAGAAGGGAAGGAGGAGTGAGGGCGGGGGATATTATAATTAAAAGATGTGCCCTAAATATCTCTGGCAATTTTATAATTTAAGTATTATATCCCCCTGCCCTCCCTCCTCCTCCCCTCCTTTGAAATAGACTCGTCTCTGGCTATTTAACCAACGAAAATTCATGACTTTTCACACTTTCCGAGATTCCCCTGATGATGACTGTTTGAAACAGTTGAATGTGTTTGGGTTTTAAACATCTTTTAACATCATTTTACCATCTTTTGACGGGTTTTTACATTTAAAAACCTGTTAGTATATTTGCACCTTTTTAGTAAAATAAAAAATAAATATTATTATATATTTCATCGGAAATTTTTTACATATATTGCATATTTTTGTATATCACCACTTCAACATTAATAAAAATGAGCATTTCATTCTTGTTACATTAATAAATTATACAATCACAGAATATAGTATCTATAAATGTAAAATAATAATAAAAAAAAATTAGTATATGTTAGGAATTAGTTAGGAAATAAAAATTAGTATAGGATGTAATAAAATTTCTCCAAAACAATATAAATATATAACTTCAAATCTGTATTTGGAGTTAAGATATCGATCTGTTGGATTTCTCAACAAATATTTCCAAAAAAACATTATTTTAATATAAAGGCTTCTTTTCGATATTTAAATACGTATGTAATATTATTGTCTCTCTACTGATCCTCTCACATTCAAACAACAGACATGGAGCTTTTAAGCCGAATTTAATAATACAGTGTTCATTATTGCGGATTTGTATTGCCATTTTATAAGTACGGATTTAAATCTTACAGTCTTTTATAATATCATGCTACACAAATTGTATGTGCTCCTGTAAAGATATAATTAAGTATTAGATATAGCATATTTAGTGCTACCTAATATATGCAGATTTAGCATACACTTCAGAAATTCTGCACTCTTTGATTGTAACCGAGAAGATTTAAAAATGAATTATTTTACTGGTTCGAACTTTAGCTGTTTAAAAATCTATTAAAATTATTATCCACCAAGTGCAATATTTCAGAATAATTTAAATTGCTTTTAAAAATAATATGTATTTTAAAAGCTTATTGTTTCATATGACTCACAGCATTGTTGTTTTTACTAGAGGATAATGAATATAGTTAAGGCTGCTCGTCAGTAAACTTCCCGATTCCCCTCGCTAAAGTTAATCCTATGGACGTAGGAGGCATTCGTATTTTTAAAATATCTCCTCAGGAAATTAATATTTTTAACTTCTGTTTTCTTTGTACTGTTCTTAAAGGATGTATTTTTTTTCTTAGTTGTCATTTTTTTTTCTAAAATATATACTTAATTTTATGTGAAGTGTTAAATTCTTATTCAGTTTCGCTACGATATTAACACATAAAATTATAAATTAAGCACATGTTTTAGAAATATTTTGATAATTAAGAAAAAAAGAGACATTTTTCAAGAACAGAACAAAGAAAACAGAAGTTAAAAATGTTAATTTTCTGAGGAGATATTTTAAAAATACGATTACATCCTACATCCATAGGATTCACATTAGCGAGGGGAATCGGGAAGTTTACTGACAAGCAGCCAAGAAATCCCTTCTTTTACAGATGCTAATAAATAGCAATACAGTACATTTACAAGTGGAAAAGAAAAATTACATTTTTACGATTAAGACTTTTTTTCAAATAAATTTACAAATATGTTTTCCTACAAGCACTGCTTCAATTTTACGATTGCAGTGATATTTTCTGTGTTAAATTGTCGTCACAATAACGTGGATACAAGTTATCTTGAGATGAATGGGTATAATAACGAGGCACACGAAAACTAAAGAATAACATGTTTATTTTTTATTACATGACGAAAACAATCAGGCTGCCGCACCTACGTTACAGCTTCTATTATATGCGGACAGAATGACGAACGGACGTACCAGACGACGACTATAGGTACTGCGTATTTATATAATTACTAACGCACACCTAAAAATGGAAAAAAAATGTATAAGAAATATAAAAAAATGAACTCGATATATGTGGTTTTATAATAAAGTAATGATTGAAAGTATAAAATAAAATAAAAATAATTAAAAATATTTTTTTTATTATAAAAGTTACCTGCAAGCAGTAAATTTTTAGGCTGATAAAAATAAAATCAACGAAATATTTTAAAAGTTGCAAAATTTAATTATAAAAAAAAATATATTAAGTACTGTTTTTTTAAAACAATATGAAACTTTAGTATGCAAAAAAAAAAATGCGCTATTTGTTAATGTTATTAGCTAAAGGATGGATAGTATAGACTGGAGGGACAATAATATAATATAATAAGAGAAACTGTAGCGATATCACAACGCAAAAATACAATATGTAACGATGCAGCATCTTTTAACTTACCGAAATTGTGGCTCGAGTTACTCTGTGGTTACAAATATGAAAATAAACAACCATGTAAAAACAAAATATAACGTGCGTAATTTTGAAAAAGTACATACAAATTAAATGATAGCATTTCAAATATTAACTTTAAGCAATTATGTCCCATACTATGGTCAGAATTGAGTTAAATTACGGTTATTTAACCATTTTCTGTAAAAACGGTCAAATGCCTGGACAGTTTGCTGCAAATTTTTAACAGTGTAACTGAACTAAATTGTAGCATACACTGTAGTATATACAATTCTATATAACATATACAGGGATGCACAAAATAATTCAGATACTTTTCCGTCTATAGATGGTAATTGCTGTGGCATTGGGTTTTCAAATGTGCTATAAGTGTTGGGAATCGGTAAATTAATATTTTTATTTATGCAGACGACTTTTGGCTAACTCCGATAAAATTGTTTCTTTTATATTTTATTTTATTTGTTAAATTCGGCTCGTTGCTATAGCAACGTAGTTGTTTTTTCTTTTCCCTTCTTTTTACATTTTATTATCTCGAGAGGAGGTTAAAAATTTAGGAAAAAGAAATTGGCACCAGTTTTTTGTTGGGTAGTGAAAAAGAATATTTTGTGAGAAGTAGCTACGAAATGTGAATTAAAAAGAATACCGTCTAATGTCCCAGAAAAAGAATGACGGCATGGAATAAAGTGTAACTAGAAGAAAATAATTTAGGACCATCTTTTTATTGGATATAGTACGATGATCAGAACCAAAATTAATTTAGAATTTGTACATATGTAAATAATTGTCTATATCATCGTCTCGTCGAATGTCCCTATCTGTATTTTATAAGTGTGTAAATAAATTTAGTGATAATTAAAAGGATTGAATATTAAAATATATCGAACCCATAATAGTGTTTGATAAGATGCAAACAATAAGTTTTCCAAATTATTCAGTTAGACATCATATTTTACTTTATTAAATAGGGAAGTTTTGTCAAATCATTCGGGAAGTTGTGTTCGAAAGTGTTTCATAATCTATGCTTGACGCATGTTTTTTTTTTTTTTGTGAGTCGAAATATAGCATTTGTAACTTTCTTGTGCATCATTAAATTGTGTACAATTACAAAGATTTAGTCGGTGTCATGACAGCATGTTTGTTTTTAAAATAAGAGAAAACGAAAAATCTTTTTTTGTTTATCTAATACAAGCGAAAGCTGATGAAATTCAATAAAAACACAACTTCCCGGCCATAATGTATGATGAGTGTCACGAAATGGAACAAATAATTTACTTAATAAATTAATGTACTGAAATGTTTTCTTTGGTTCTGGACACAAATGCATTAGTATTCAGGTTTAAGTCCACGGAAAAGCTACGAATCGCTAAGAGGTAGATAATTATTAGCAATGGATTATACATAATAGGAACCATTTTATGAAATACATGCTTTTATGACGTTGCTGTGTTTCCATAAGCATTAATGCTGTGTGTTTATAGGAAGCAATATTTGTTTTAATATAAAAGTAATGAGTAAATATTTCGATGGTTCATTAATAAAAAATAATGGGTTTAAAATGAACACATATAGTACAAAGAAAGTAATAAACTTGTTATAAAAAAACTAAATGGCTAGCCGCAGTTAAAACTATTAAATACGCAAAGTAGAATAAATACGTTCGTAGAAATGTTTGCAGCATTAATAATTAGTTTAAACTAATATTTTTTGTTTGGTATACATTTGCGGGTTAATTAATAAAAAATAATGTATTTAAAATGAACACATATGCAAAGTAAGTAATTAAGATATTATAAAATCACTAAAAGGCTACCCTCAGCTAAAACAAATTAATACGCAAAATAATAAATATGTACGTAGAAAGGTTTGCAGCATTGATAATTTGTTTAGATTAATATTTTTTGTTGGATATACATTTGCGGGCATATATGTTTTTTATTGAATATTTGAAAGCTGTTATCATGTTATATGACTGCTACGGCACGTAAAATACAATAAAAATGTTATTTTCTTGTCATATTATAGGATTAATGACACTAGGTGGTACAAATAAGTTATTTACTACTCTTATATACTAACATGTTATCGTTGTTTTCGATAGTAAATAGTTATAATTAAGTGCGAGGGATAACATATTTTAGGATTTATTAACGCATAGAAAATTGATATAATTATATTTTACATAAGTAAACTTTCATTGAAATACACGCTTTTATCATATTAAATATGTTTCCATCACCATTTTTTATGTGTTAAAAAGGGTTAAAAAACAGAAAATAATGAAAATGATAAGAAGCTTTCGTGTATCTCTGTTAGGCATATAATTAGTGGTTTTGGAATGCGAAACTATAAAAAATATAAAAAACCTAGCAAAACTCCCCTCAGAAACAAGCTTCAATTTATAATAAAATAAATAATTGCCCTTCATTATATGTTTAATTTATACAGCATTCCCTCGGATTAACCGGCATACCGATAAGTTTGGGCACTACCTCCGTAATAACTAAATTCCTATCGCATCTGACGCAAAAATGGAGGTCAGCATGTCCCAGATGGTAGCGCCATCTAGGCTCTGCCATCAGCGGCATGTCCTAATATTTGCATTGATCGCCTCATAGACGTGCCTTTCAAACCTATAATTTTCTTATTTTATACAGTGATTTGTGATTTTTTTAAACTGAAAGTTCACTTGTAAATGAAAATTAATGTATCCTTAATAAAAGGACGTACTGCTGTGTGCCTTATTGCCGTTCTTCGAGCAAAAACAAGGAAGTAGCCTCTTAAGCCTCTAATTGCCAGGGTAGAATACGTTCTAGAACTTCCGTAATTCAGAAAATCTAAATTCATTCCAGAAAATTTAAGTAAAAAATTTAGCCTTATTTAATGACGTAATGTTTGTTATCAAATGAACCAAATATTGCTATTTTAAAGGTGTGGAATGAATATGCAGTATCTGAATTAAAAAATCTACACATCGATTAATCTGAATACTTATATATCTATCTATCTTATATTATTAAATCTATTTGGAAACAGTGGTGGTAGTATATATGCCACCATGGACATTAGAGGGTTAAGCAATAGAAAAGCTAATAATGATCTCCATTATACTCTTTATCATTTATAAAAATTTTGACTGCAACAACGCCATCTGTGCAGGCCCTGTAACAGCGCCATCTGCTTGATCGCGGTCGACCTCTACACAATGGTGTATCGGTGACTTGTATGTTCGCGTTCACCTGCTGTGTCGTCTTTCGCCCATAGCCTTTCAACGCTTCGCCCGTATGCAAAGCCCTGATTTTTTCCTGGAGGGCTTTTTGAAGCTTATAAAGCGGTATGAAAAATGTTGCAATGTACTTGGTACTTATGTGGAAAAATAAAGTTATGTTTTATCTTTAATGTATCATTACATTTTTTGTCTTTCATATACACCTCTGTCAACAGTCGCCAGGGGAAACTTATTTACCGATTGCCCCACGTATATTGTTAATTTATGGGATATCTTTGATAGATTTATGCCATCTAGGGCTAATTTTAACTTGAAAAATCTATTCCATTTAATTCCACGTCAAAGACGTGTACTTCTGAATTAGGTTCATATAGTTCTTGTTTAGAAATGTTCAGTAAAAATACATTTCGGAAACCATGTATATTTCAATAAAAGTTAAAATTTCAGTGCAAATTCACCTTGTTTAATAACTAAAAATTCATTAAGATACAACTAAATGTAAATATATTGCTTGAAGGTGCTAAAAATATACATAAATACATTTAAAAGCACATTAAAGTTACTTTTAAAAATTCCAAAACGTTTTCATTTCTAACGTTCATTCCAAAACGTTCAGATTAAATAGACCCCACACTGCCTTAGCAAGATTAGCGCAAACTGAATCTATAAAAGTTGATTTCAATAGATCCAAAATTATATTCCGCACAAATAATCACCTGGAAGCAATTATAAGAGAGTCTCTTGAAATAATGTCTAAAAAAGAAATAGTCTGTAACGATGTATTATCATATGATATCCACGCAGTCTGGAATGAATTAATGCATCAATGATTACCTTTCCCATCCCACCTTATTTCCGAACCCTTGAAGTGAAATAGTTTATTCCGGGCAAGCAAAAAATGCAAAGATGTAACAACTCAACTCAACAGAATTAGTTTTTCCACTGATGACGACCGGGTTTTCGGTTGAAAACGTTTTGGAATTTTTAAAAGTAACTTTAATGTGCTTTTAAATGTTTTTATGTATATTTTTAGCACCTTCAAGCAATATATTTACATTTAGTTGTATCTCAATGAATTTTTAGTCATGTATATTTCATCTAGTTCTCTAGCAGCTTTCAAATATGTAATCAAACCTGTCATGTTATTATATGTGTCTCTGACTTATCTATCAGATTCCAATATCTAGCTTTGAATATGTGCAGTGGACGATGGAAAATGTCAATCAAGGGAAAGATTTCGAAAATATGATCTGGTCAGAGTTGGGCTACCCCTTAATGTAGGTAGCGACTGAAACGTTTTTTTATAATTGAAAACGCTCTATAATATCTCTCAAAGATATATTAATGTATCTCAATCTGAATATTTTAAAAGCAATTTTCATAAAATAGAATTTAAACAAGTTGGAAATTGTACGTTAAACGTGACAAACGAGTGTTCGTTTCGTGCTATAACTAGTTTTACAGTGTAAACAAAAGATCGTTATTATTTCAGTGAAATAAATTATATCGTCTGCTATGAGCGAAATTAGGATGTCTTTTTTTTTTCTTATTACGTATGCTATGTTTACAGAAGCTTTTTTTTCCGACACCAGACAGCGCTGTAAAATTCATCATGGAGATATCGCTTTGCGAATGATTACCTCCATAGTTTAATATTTCTATGATTCACGATAAATGAATCTTTGGTCTATTTACTTTTCACTGAAATTATCTCTCAAGCAAAAAATTTTTATGAACGATTTTTCTAAAAATGTAACTTCTATGCAATTTTACTCGAAAAAAAACTTTGAATAAAAATGGACGCTTGGCATATGGAAAAAGATGTGGTTAGCCCGTATTTGTTTTCTTCAGCCACATGACTTGCGCTTTTACTATATAGATTACGTACGATGGGATTTAATGGAATAAATAAAACTTTTATGAATATCTTCTAAGTTTTGATTCGATTTTCATAAACTTTGAATTGACTCAACAAAATTCTGCAACGATTATATATATTAAATTTCAAACCATTCGGTTGGGTAGTTTTTGCGCTGTTATATACTAACAGACGGGCTGACGAACGACTATAGGTGCTACGTATTTATATAATTACGAACGCACCTAAAAAGTAAAATTTATTAAAAACAATTTCATAATAGGAAGACAATGTGACACTATAATACTAGCAATCATAAAGTTTGAACTTAATTGGTAATTTTAGATTTGGCGTTAATTAAATTATAGTAATATCTAGGCATTTAACATTTTAAATATTCGACTCACATAAATCTTATTTTATCTGTTGCCATAGGGATTATTGCAAACTAAGAAAAATCTGCATTTATGAATACATCGAAAACATTGATTATTATTACCATTTAAAATAAAATTCTGTAAAAAAACGTAATTTGTATTGCTGTCTCTGTAAGAAAATATAAAATGCGTATAGAAAGATTTTATGAATGTAACACAACAAAAAATTATTTAGGTTATAATACATATATTTTACATATTTTTTTTTATTATCTTATAAATAAGTTTAATATTTCAAATAGTTTTAAAATATAGGCTAAATATAATATGTTTTTTCCTCGTTTTTATATAGTTTGTTCAAACTAATAATTACTTAAAATGCACCTGCACTGTTATCTGTTTTCCAACTATTAAAAATGAATTTGACATTTTAATTTTTAAACTTTAAAACTACACAATTCATAAACAAGTTGTTTGAATGATTTTTCGTTTACAAACCTAAGGTAAACTTTACCGAAGAATATAATGTTAAAATTGCGTGCTAGTACTAAAAATGTTTAATTTTGTTACAACTTCTATATGCAGACAACCTACTAAGAAAAATTTAAATATATCACTAGATGCTAGAAGATATTACTAATCGATTGGTGCTTGTCACATTTAGGCATAACTCGTATGGAGTTTTCTTTTTTATAGAATTTAAGCACAAACGAATCAATTATTAATGTAATTTAGTTATTTTATGCAGAACCAAGAACCATATAATTTTAACATACGTATAAAAGAATCCATATAAATGAAAATCTCACTTATAAAATTTAGAAAAAATAAATTCATTTTCTACGTAACTCGTCTATTTACGTAATCGTTACATTACGCAAACTACGAAAAATAAACATTCATATATTGCAAACATTTTTTTAAAACTGCTTAACCCTCTGACAGTTTTTTTTTCAAACTCTTTTTGACCAATATTTATTCAATCAGTATCTTCTTTATTATTACATATCTGAATTCATCCAGTTTTTGAAATATGTAGTTTATTTCTCAATTGCATTTTTACTCTTTCACTGTGGAATTTTTAAAACAAAATTGTTTCGAAAATTGTGTATCTCAAAAAAAAAAATTACTTTTAGGTTAGTCACGCGCCTGTGATATATATACATACATATATATATAAACACACACACACACACATATATATGTATAACATACATATATATACATATATATGGGTATAAATATATATGCATATGTACAAATGATATGTATAAATATATATATATATATATATATATGTATGTATGGATTATATGCTTCACTTTTTCGAATTTTGCATTACATAATAAATAGTAAAATAAATAAATTAAGTAACTTAATTTTGTAATAAATAAATAAAACACGATATGTTTATAATGATCTTATGAAAACACGCACATCCTTAATGCCAATTAAGAACGGAATCTTTCTTTCAATAAGAAAAAATTTAAAGTACTAATAGTTAGGTTCCTACATACAGTAATACAGTGTTCCTAGCATTCCGAAAATGTATTACTTTTTCTACCACCATTAAACAGGTTGGAAATTGTACATCAAACAAGACAAATAAGGTACGTTCGTACTATAACTAGTTTTAAAATGTAAAAAAAAAAATATCGTTATTATTTCAGTAAAATGGATTATATCGTCTGTTATTATGATATGATCAATTTCCGTATTAAAATAGGTACATTTTAACTTGGTAACATTTTATCTTTTGTTGATATTTACTGAAAATTCCAATGGGAAACATAAGCATAGCTTTGAAAATTTCAGAACTTGAAATCAATATTTAGACTCGTTTCCCATTTAATATCTATTTCTCCGGAAACATCTATCCAAAAAAAACTGTCGTTATGTTATACGATTGCTATAATAAAGCAGTTTTAGAACACAAATTCGGTTTCTAAATTCAGTAATACGGAAATAATATGACGTAATCATCGTGGCAACCTAGAGATATACCATGATATGTGAGATATCCCATGACAACCTATCATGGGATATCATTGAATTAATTACGTATGATAGGATTTCATAACAAATTAGCAATAAAAAATGGGGGTCATCATTTAACATTTCAAAGTTGCCCCCTTTCTCCCCCGGGGGGAAAAGTTGGGGGGGGGGCAACTTTCATATCCCTAAATGGATTTTTCAAAAATTTTGAACATGCATTTTGCCGTTTTTCAATCCGATGTATATTTCTCGAGTTATTTGACCGTTTCCAGACTTTTCGGACACCCTGTACATATATGTATATATGGATTATATGCTTCACGTTTTCGAATTTTGCGCTACATAATAAATAGTAAAATAAAAAAATTAAATAACTAAATTTTGTAATAAATAAATAAAACACGATATGTTTATAAGGATCTTATGAAAACACGCACAAAATTAATGACCAATTAAGAACGGAATCTTTCTTTTAATACGAAAACTTTAAAAGTATTAATAGTTTGGCTCCTACATACAGTAATACAGTGTTCCTAGCATTCCTAAAATGTATTACTTTTTCTACCACCATTAAACAGGTTGGAAATTGTACATCAAACGTGAGTATATATAGTATCGTAGTATAACTAGTTTTACAATGTAAAAAACAAAACAAAATATCGTTATTATTTCAGTGAAATGGCTTATATCGTCTGTATGATATGATCAATTTCCGTATTAAAATAGGTACATTTTAAGTTGGTAACATTTTATATTTTTTTATATTTACTGAAAATTCCAATAGGAAACATAAGCATAGCTTTGAAAATTTCAGAACTTGAAATCAATAGTTAGATTCGTTTCCAATTTAATATCTATTTCTACGGAAACATCTATCCAAAAAAACTGTCGTTAGATTATACGATTGCTATAATAAAACAGTTTTAGAACACAAATTTGGTTTCTAAATTCAGTAATACGGAAATAATATGACTCCATCTGACGAGGCTAATGAAAAAGACAGGCTACCGCGGTGCATTCCACTTATCTTTTTTTACAGACCGCTAGAGTGACGTGTAGCTCTTTTCGTACATCTTCATTGGTGCATTCGAGACTCCGGCGGTCTGTAAAAAAAGATGCGCGTAAAGCACCGCGGTAGCCTTTCTTTTTCGTTAGACTCGTCCATCTTAAATATGACGTAATCTTCGTGGCAACTTAGAGATATACCATGATATGTGAGATATCCCATGAGAACCTATCATAGGATATCATTGAATTAGTTACGTATGATAGGATTTCATAGAATGAAGAAAACATTCATTTTTAATTTTTGATTCGATATTCATAAACTTTGAATCACAAAATTTGAAATGACTCGACAAAGTTCTGTAAAGATTATATACCGGGTGTCCGAAAAAGGTTGGACTGGTTTGAAAGAATCATAACACTAAAAATAATTCAATTAGTAGTGCAATTCAATTCAGTAATTCAATTCAGTAAATGCAATTTTTTTTCAGAGTAATCGTCAAATATCCAAGATTTGTTAGATATAGCTGTTTTGAAATCGTGACATTCAAACGATGCGCAGAATCGATGATCGGAAAATTCAAATCGCACCACACATTCGCAATTTTAACTTTTTGCTTAGGTTATTTGTATACATAGGGGATCTTTTCCTACTAAATCAAAGATGCTGAAGAACTTTCTAATTGACATTTTTCCCATAACTCCAATAGTTTTAGACTTATACGCTTTCCACTACGGAATCATCGAAGAAATTGCGAATGTGTGGTGCGATTTGCATTTACATATCATCGATTCTTCGCATTGTCTGAATGTTACGACTTTAAAACAGCTACATCTAACAAATCTTGGATATTTGACGAGTACTTTAAAAATAAAATAATTGCATTTACTCAATTATATTTAGAGCTATGATTCTTTCAAATCAGTCCAACCTTTTTCGGATACCCGGTAAGGTAAAGCCAGGAGAGATGGCGCGGTCGGAGAGATTGCGCACATACAGGCTCGGGGGGAAGGAGTAGAGTGAGCGCGCAGCGACTCCAGGTAGTTGTACAACAGCAGTAGTGGAGTGTCTACTTGAAAGTGCACGTTGATTGTTTTGAGCATCTAAGATAAAGTATTGCTGTATTGCTGTTTTGTTTTGTTTTCCCAACGTAAATGCGTGAATTTTCATAGCTATTCATCAGAATTTCTATACAATGTCAGTAGTACAAAATATTTTAAACATAAATGATTTCTCATAAGCTACTAATCTAAACTATGAATGTGAATATCAACGGTCCGTTTTAGTAGCGGCCATTTTTAAATAAAAGGCCGCGCAATCTCTCCTATCGAAATTGGAGAGTTTGAGCATCTTCTACTTAGGAGAGATGGCGCATTGTTCTCATTAGTTTCCATGCTAGGAGAGATTACGCAGCTTATTGGTAAATTTGCATAAAAAATGAAAAATGAAAATGGGCTAATTTTAAGTTAAACGTGTTATCAAGTAACTTAATGTTATTTTGTAATCTTATCTGGACTTGCTTTTTCTGATTCTTTAATTTTTTTTCTTTAATTAAAATTTTTTAATAGTTTTAAAAAGTTTATCCTTTTTCTGATTCTTTAATCATTAGGTTGAAATATTCACTTCTAATACAATAATATTTGTTCACAAAAACCTTACAACAATGTCATTTAAGTGTAATTATTATTGTTAACAATTTAATTGTAGGTATTATTAGTAACAATCTCTCCTACCAATGTGCGCAATCACACCAACCCTGTAAGGACAGTATGCACAAAACGACTTTCTTGGTTTTATTAGAACTGTTCTATTAAATTACAGCATTTCAAAAAAATAGCAATGGAAATGCATAAAAAACAAATGAAGTAAAAAATATTCATGGATAGTTTAGCAAACAATTAATATTTAGATCTTTTATTGTTATTATTTTGAACTGTGCGCAGACTCTCCTAGCTTTACCTTATATTAAATTTCAAACCATTTGGTTCTGTAGTTTTTGCGCTGGCATATGCGAACAGACGGACGGACCAGACTACGACTATAAGTGCTACGTATTTATATAAATACGAACTCACTTTAAAACAACAATATTTTTTTGTTTCGATTTTTATTGCAGATGTTTAAGGAATCTACAAAGACGAAATTTTATTTTATTTAGTATCAGCAAAGGTAGGCAAACTTAGGAATATTGTTACACCTGCGTAGTGAAAATATATCTTAATAATATATTCAGTATTTGTAGCAATTTGGATAGCTTTTTATTAACACTTTTCAACCTAGTTGAAAAGTGTTTAAGACTTCGGTTTGTCTGTCCGTCTGTCCATGCTGTAACTCCCGTAAATATGCTCGGATTGCCCTGCAATTTTTATATGTTATTGTCGTTATCTATAGCATGTGCCCTATTTCAACTGAAGTGTGTAGTACTTATATATATATATATATATATATATTTTTATAGGGACACTCAAAAGAATTCCGTTACATTACGGTCTATGGGGAAAAATTGTTTGCAGTTTTTTTAATGATGTCACGCAGTTTCAATTACATTGTAATTGATATATATCACTAAGGTGCATTACAAGAATCTTAATATGGAATAGGGTGTGCATAGCACTTATAGTTACTTTACAGGAAGAGTCAAAAGAATTCCGTTACATTACGTCAATGGAGAAAAATCGTTTGCGGTTTAATTCAATAATATTTCACTATTTTAAACGCATTGAAATTTATATATATCACTAAGGTGCATTACGAGAGGCTTACTACAGAATATTGTGTATAGGAGTCATCGTTCATTTACAGGGACACACAAAAAAATCTCTACTCTCTGTTAACAATAATTTCTGGAAGTGCGTCTTAAGTTGTTGAAAGCGATTTTAAATTTAACTCACTTTTTGTTTATTACTTGGTGTGTATAAATTCTGTAGATCCTATACAGAGCAGCACAAAAGTTCGCGAACACATTTCCGCTTATTGACAGAAACTCCAGAAGGAGAATTTTTAACTCTGCTACGCGTTTCCTAACTAAGCTAAAATTTAGCATCCTATGTAGTAAATATACAAATCTATAAACCATATACACTGCTGAATAAAAGTATTTGGATATTTTTCCGAATATTGTATATGATGGAAATTTATGTTGGAAATTCCTGAAATTACGTTTTTAAATATGTTATGCGTTTTCCAAATTGTTTACTTACATGTTATCTTTCAGCTTATTAAGCGGTCATGATTTGTAAAATTATTTTGGAAGCGTTGGAAAGTGTTACATAATCTATGCTTGACGAATGATTTTTCGTTCTTGTTTTTATTATATTTTGTCCCTAATCTCAGGTATTATTATTTTAGAACTACTTTTAATAATGTTATATAATTAATTTTACACGCTACTAAAGTGACCAAATTGTGCTTCATACCTTTATTCTATCTATAACTTATTTTAATTATGCAGTTAAATAATTACGAAATTTTCTAGAAAGATAAAAACCACAATTTGTTTTAAAATTCATTTATAAAATCATAGTAACTCATATTACTTGTATATGTTCACTACTGTTTAAATAAGTATCTTTTAAATTCCTGTCGGAGATGCATACATTCTTTGAGATATAATTGAAGACACTAGTATTAAATTTATATTTTTTTCATTCATACTTTCTGGAATGCTAATTTTTACATGTTGTGTTTTCAAATATGCTAGCGTAACATATTTATTACTTGCTTATTCTGTGTGTTTTGTGCTTTGTTATTTTCAAAGAAAATATCCTGTATATATTTTATACATAAAGTTGTATTTTTGTCTATGTAATTGAAATAAAAGTATATCGTTTAGAGATTTTCAATAAAATGCTGATATTTCCATAAAATTTATCTTTTTAAATGAAAAATGCACATTAAAGGATATCGAATGCATAGAATTAATGTCTTTGAGTTTTTCTGTTGTAATTTTACATTTGTAAATTTTACAAATCTGTCTGTATACAAACTTTCAAAAAATTAAATATAAATGTTTGTTTAGTATTAAAATAGAGTCACGTAAAAACAATTCTTATTTAATCAACAAAAAGAGTCTAAAATGTAAAGTAAGCTTTTACGTATATTGAGTTTGAATGTAAATGTCTTTCAACATTTGAATTACACATTTGTAATTCATTTATTAAAAATTATTGATTTTCTTTACATTTATAAGTGTATATATGTATTATTGTCGTTCCTGATTTCTATGTTCAATCTTCGATATTTTTTTCTATTTGAATATACATATATATATATATATATATATATATATATATATATATATATATATATATATATATATATATGTATATATATATTAGATAATCAATCAAAAACATTTGCTTATCATCATATAATTCATACATTTCGACTTCAATAAATATTATTTACCATTTTGACTTTGAATTAAATATGAAAAGAATCATTCTCATGAAGAGATTACTCTATTCCATACCGATAATGATATACTACAATTTACAAAGCACAGAAATAAAATATAATATTAAGTAATAAATGTTACTGTTTGTGCCATTAAGTGCTTACCACGAATTTAATTTTGTTAATGGGGTTAGAATATTTCATAAATAAAATTGATGTTTTTGGTTTTTATCTTTTAAACCTTTCTCGTCAATATTTTGAACTGTAACTATGAAAGTACTTTTATCTTTTTTAAAGGAAAAATATTTTATAAAAATATCCAAGTTTGTAACACAATACAGAATATCATACATTACAAAACGTACTCCATCTCATTTGACCAATCAGAAAGAGCAAACTATCTCTACAGTTTAATATAACAGTGGGATGTTTTAAAATATTTAGTATAAAGAAAATAAAGCTGCAAATGTAATTATTTTGAATACTGTCAAAGTATTACTTTTGGAGGAACTATTTAATGTTGATTACAGTACATTTTTATTAATCCAGCTAGATTGAGAATTTGAAACATCTACCTATCGAACAACGTGCAGCATTCTACCTACCAGAGAGATGACGCCTTTTTAAATTAGCTTTTTTTAGATAAATTTCAAAGAAAGTTCAGAGAATGCGGAAAAGAAATTCCTTTTAAAAAATGAAAAGAACGGAATAGTTGGAAATCAGTACTACTAATAGAAGTACTATTTAATGTCGATTAAAGTACATTGTAATTAATCTAGCTAGATCGAGGAATTGAAACTGTCACCTATAGACCAACACGCCATGTAATACATTCTAGCTAAACAGAAGCATTTATAAACTGATATATATATATATATTGAAAGAAAGAAATATAGATTCAAAGAAATTTCAAAGAATACGGAAAAGAAATTCCTTTTAGAAACTGAAAAGAACGGAGTAGTTGGAAATCAGTGCTACTAGTAGAAGTATTATTTAATTTAGATTAAAGTACATTGTGATTAATCTATCTAGATCGAGGAATTGAAACTGTCACCTATAGACCAACACGCCATGTAATACATTCTAGCTAAACAGAAGCATTTATAAACTGATATATATATATATTGAAAGAAAGAAATATAGATTCAAAGAAATTTCAAAGAATACGGAAAAGAAATTCCTTTTAGAAACTGAAAAGAACGGAGTAGTTGGAAATCAGTGCTACTAGTAGAAGTATTATTTAATTTAGATTAAAGTACATTGTGATTAATCTAGCTAGATCGAGGAATTGAAACTGTCACCTATAGACCAACACGCCATGTAATACATTCTAGCTAAACAGAAGCATTTATAAACTGATATATATATATATATTGAAAGAAAGAAATATAGATTCAAAGAAATTTCAAAGAATACGGAAAAGAAATTCCTTTTAGAAACTGAAAAGAACGGAGAAGTTGGAAATCAGTGCTACTAGTAGAATTATTATTTAATTTAGATTACAGTACATTGTGATGAATCTAGCTAGATCGAGGAATTGAAACTGGCACCTATAGACCATATATTATTTATTTTCAATTAAAATAGGGGCACGAAAGTTAATTGTTTGTAAGAAACTGTAACAAATTAATAGTTTCAAAGTAATTAAATCAGAAAATCTTTAAAACATTTTTGTATTCTATTTTGAATTCTATAAAACGACAGATTTGCTAAACAAACAATGGGGTAACGAAATAAAATATTATTTCTTTATTTTATGGTATATAATTCTTAAATACACAAATTTAACAATAGATTTATTGAAGATATGGCGTCGGTTTAAAGAGTAGTTTGAAACTCAAAAAAAAAGTATTTCTCAAAACTTTCTATTAAAACAAATCATCAGCTGAAACATGGTATTTCCAGAAAACAGAAAAAAGAATTTTCTTAATTTCAGAACAAGAAGAAATGTGTATAAAAATATATTTGACCTTTTTCATATCACGGGAGTATTTAAAATTTGTAATACAGATAAAATAATTCGGAATAAAATTGTACATTACGTTTTAGCAACAAATGTCACAATCCTTTTCATCATAATTAGTTCTACTGAATTAAGACTATGCATTTTTGGGATTCTAGACACTACAGAAAAATATAAAAAGACAGCAATTATTGATGCATGTATATGTTTAATATATATTTTATTTCGTATTTCTCTTTGGAACTCTTTCAGAGCATTAAAGAAAATTGTAAAAGTCATTTGTCAGGTTTCATCAAAAATAAGAAACAAATTTATAGCCCCACTTTGGATATACGTATGGATTTTTGTTGTCTTAATAATATTAATCGCTACATTTATCCATACAACCTTTTATGTATATAATGAAAATTACATGATAAGTATCATTTCTTTTGGTTATTCTAGTAAAAGTGATTATCTGAAGTTATCATTATCCTTTGCGTATTCTTTCTGTTACTTTTTCATTCTTTATATGCCACTGAGTGTATTCGATTTTTATTATGTGGTGATTTGTTTAAATATTTCTTCTTTATTTATATCTTTTTACAGAATACTGAGAACTGATTTTGAACCAGAATATAAACACTTAACAGATATTTACAATGAAATTGTAGATATTAAAGAATTTTTAGATAGAAAAGTAGGATTTCTTGTATTTTTGTCTGTAATTTATAATGCATTTTTAATTTATAGGGGAATAGTTCTTGTTATCATTTATTATAACAAAAGTTTTAACGATACTGTGGACTATTTCACAGTTTTAGCCTGTGTAGTTAATTTTTTTAATTTCATAGCAAAAGTAGAATCTGCATCGTGCATCAACGCATCATCACTTTTATGTAAAAACGAATCACAAAAGCTCTACGAGAACAATCACATGAAAGTTTGCCATTATGTGAGACTTGTAAATAACTGTAAGGAAACATCTATGACAGTATGGGGCTTTGTTGATATGAAGCGAAATGTGATATTAGGAACTTTTGGTTCAATTCTAACTTATAGCTTATTGTTTGATTCTTTAATATAAATTGGATTATTCCAGAATGCTTGTATGTTATTCTCAAAAAGAAAAACTGCATTAAGTATAATCGGTAATCTGCGGTAGTCTGATTTGTTGCACATGAAACATGCATATCACATTGTGAATTTAAAATATTTCTTAGATTTTCAGATGTCTGTAACGAAATCATCGTGTGATCGTGTATAATGTATGCTGTTATAAACCAATTTTAAGAAACTTAATAACAGCATTATATTTGCAGCTAGTTTTCGACAAATATTTCAAAGTGTAATTCTATTTAAGACAGATAACTGATTTCTATAAAACGAAAAGAAAACATTTTGAAAATATTTTTTTTAATTAATTCCTATCAATATATTATTGGTTTAAAGAAATAAATGTTGAATTAATCAAATTATGACTAACAATAAGACTCTGACTAAAACTATGACTTAGACTTCGACTAAAAACAATCATTCTTTACTGTTGGTGGTGTTATTGTTACTAATGGCCTTGGTCTCTCGAAACAAGAGGCCAAGTCGCAAAGCTACAACACAAAGTGGTTCAGTTTCTATTTAACAAAGCAACCTAGGGAGAGAATTCGACTTGACTTCAAGGTTTCTCAACGATTTCTATTTAAAACGGGAGGGGATATCCCGTATCGGTACCCTTCTCCCACAAACGAATCGACCTTCCAGAAAGAGGACTATATTCCGCTGATTTGTCAGGGTGGTTAGTGGAATTGAAACGGTGTCAGCAACTGTGCTGTTCAGAGGATCAGAGAGACTCTTCAAACGGCTTTTCAGCGCTGTCATTCTTCAAATTATTGACTATACCCGATGCTGCTTTCTTCTGTGCGTTCATAGTAACCAGTTCATTGCATCACCGTATCGTTAAACTTCTGAAATGAACATACATCTGGATTATTGGTGAAACGCATACATTTTTAGAAATAATTATAAGGATTTTAGATTCTTGAGCATAGAAAATAATCTTGTCATTTTAAGTATATTTATCACTGGCACAATTTTAATACACACAACATAAGATTTCAACCACATTCCTTTTAAAATATGAAGTATTGTAGAATATTACGATTATATTTTGACATAAGAATAAGTAATGAAAATACGAGATCTAAGTTATTCTTTACTCAATTGTTTAATCTTCATTCTGTTAGATTTGTAGAAGACTAACGCCTCCTTCTTATTTTATATAATCTAAATACGGAAACTTTTAGAAGTCGTATGATACTGGACATGTCTGAGCCGCTCTATAACAGTTACTATTGGATTTTATTTAAGAGTCGAGAGTTTTTTATTTTATAACCGGTGTCAGTGGTGCTAGTGTTTAGAGCGGAATATCAAATAATCAACTTTTTGTACGTTTCACTAGAATTTTCTATAGTTCAACCACAAAGTTGTGTATAATCTGATAAATCTGGTGGAATCACTCTTCAAAAGGAAGAGATACTTAAATAATTATTATTAAACTTAAAATTTATATATGTAATAAACCGTATACAACATAAGGTGGTTATGGACGTTATCGATCGCAAAAAATATCCCAAACTGCATATTTATTCCCATATAAGATACAATAGTACAAATTTCCTTAATGAAAAACCACTTTCAAGAATTTAATTTTAATCGAAAAAAATAATAATTCAGCTAATTTTAAAAAACTTAAAGGAAAATACATCACATTAAACAAACACTTTTCTTTCACTCTGAAAAAATTCTAGGATCGGATATTTATTACTTGAGAAATATATTCAAATTTTATGAATTAATTCATTCCACTGTGTGATCCCTTTAATTGTTATAACTTTCATTTTGTGGCAATTGTCTTTTTACATGTTTCGCATATATATTTATATGTATATGTATATCTGATGTATATCGGGTTTACGAAAATTATATGCATTATTGTTATGTACTTCCCAACTCTACTGTTTTTTAACAGGAGAAAATACATACATAAAACCATAAAATTTATTTTATAATATTATATAAGTATGTGACATATCTCTACATTCCGAGTCATTCATTTATTATAAAAAAATGTCTGGTTTAAATTATGTTTTTAATTTTTACTTAAAAAACTGGTAGTCTGGTAAGTATGGACATATACACTTTGTATAAGAGCAAATTTGAGGGCGGATTGGCCACTGGTTTGTGCCTATACCTAAGGGGTGGCTTATCACAAAATACTGGAGTCTCAATTACAGCAGGTACATAAAATATGGGATAAAGAATCATTTTATCATGATCATGATGTTTTTTATCATCGCTACAAAATAAGTGCAGCACATCTACAACCGATTAAACCAAAATCAGTTCGTTATGTAACTAAGATGCCTTAAGCATTTTATAAACTATAAATATTGCATGTACGGCAAAAAATTCCTATAACTAGTTATGAGCAACTAAAAGGTACACTTGAAAAACTTTGCAGTCAAACTGCCCTGTCATTCGAACGTTTTTATAGAAAACGGTTACATAACCGTAATTTAACTCTATTTTGACCATAATATGGGCAATAATATGGTCAGAATAGAGTAAAATTACGGTTAAGTAACCGTTTTTTATAAAAACGGTCAAATGACTGGACGGTTTGCCTCAGATTGTAAACAGTGTATTTAAGGTTTAATTATTAAATTTAATTGAAATTTAACCCCATTGAACAGTTAAAACGATACGACACTTTTATAAATCATTTTTATGAATTCTTAAATTTTTAAGGATAAAGTTTAACGCAAATTTTGGATGTAGATTAATTCAATATTTGAGAGACTTTTTCTATAAAATTAAAACTTGCGTAGTCTAATAAACCATTTATAATTAATGTGCAAAACGTCGTGCGCAACAGTTACACTCTTTTAATATATGATCTTGCTTAAATTAATATTTCAATTAACAGTTGCATCATACAAAAATATGTATTGCATGCTATTTCTTCTGTTATTTTAAATCAAAACAGTCTTTGGATGAAAAGTGCATATTGTCCAATACTGAGAAAAATGACACTTTCAAATCTGAGTAAATCTATGTTTTCATTTTGTTAAGAAACTTTTTGTTTCAAATAGGATGACCCAATGCTTTCAATTACCTGAAATACCAGAAATACTCAGAATATTGAAACATGGGCATACTCAAAACTGAACACATAGAGGTCAGTTCATACTCATTTTCGAAACATGGCAATACTAAAAATGATTAGAATCAGTTCAAACTCATTTTTGAAACATGAAAATACTCAAAAATGAGCATGTAGAAGGTAGTTTATACTCATTTTTTAAACATGGACATATAAAAATATGAGCCCAGGATGTTTTATTTCTGAGTGCATGCATGTTTCCAGAAATGAATATATATCTTACGGTCAATATCATTAATACGGTCATTAATGATAACCGGGCATTATTACCGGTAATTATTAATAATAACCGGTTAGGTATAAAAGGTACACTTTTTGTGGTTATCAATACGAAAAAGCCAAAAACAACGTTGAAGCACACAAATTATAATTTTTATTTATGTTTAATATAGTTATATAGTTAATATAGTTATATAGTTTTATATAGTTATATAGTTTAATATAGTTATATAGTTTAATATAGTTATATAGTTTATATAGTTTAATATAGTTTAATATATGTTTTATTTATAGTTAAATTATAATTTTTTTAAATGTTATTGTACTACCATATTTTCCAAAAGTCAGTTCTTAAATTTCACGGATTCTAAATAAATTTCATTTTAAAGTTGTTTTTTCTCCAATAAATAAAGTCACTTTCTCTAATCTTAAAGATCCGATTCCAAGTCATAATCGTTGGGGAATTTACAGAATATATTGCGAATGTGGCCTTTCTTATATTGGTCAGACGAGGCGAGAATTAAATTTAGATTAAAAGAACACGAAAATTATATGAAAAAACAAGAACTTGATAAATCTACAATAGCGAAGCATTGTTGGAATTTTGACCATAGATTTAACTTTTCCGGAGCCAAAATTATTCAAAATTGCAATTCAATATTTGATCTTGAATTTTACGAAGCACATTATATTTATAAATATACAGATTCATTGGTGAACGACAAGTCTAGCACACTTTTCTTTCTCCCGTTTGGAGAGAGCCTGCGCGGTGATGCCTGTTTTCGGTGATTTCCTGTCAGCTGCGTCACTTCTGCTCTTCTGGTTAAACTTGCTTTGCCATTTTGGTCAGATTACAGCAAGTAGTCGGGGCTATAGCCGAGCATGGGTCTTTTGAACCCTTTTAACATTTTTTTATTCACCTTACACTGATGAAGTTGATCGATGTATCCTTGAAACGGCCGGATGTGTTTTAAAGTTTTATAATTTGTGTGCTTCAACGTTGTTTTTGGCTTTTTCGTATTAATAACCGGTTATTATTATTAATGACAACATTTATCATATTGACCGTAACATATACATGTTTCAAACTTGAGTAATTTTGATCCGGATTTTGACTATGCGTTATACTGAGTTTTGAAAATGTCGTTTTTAGAGTGAAAGAAAAAATCTTTTAAAAACATCACAGAAAGGAAATTCATTTTTCTGCCTTTTTAATGATTTCTTTAAATAGTATTTTGCACTATTTTACAGCATTTGTAATTTTTGTTAGGCATAATACTCTCCTATATTTTATAAACAGTATACTACTTAATTTTGTTCTTAGGTATGCTTGTACTCGTTTAAAGTTCTCTTGTACTGGCTTGTTTCTAGATTTTAGCTAAGGTTATTTACTTTTCTGATTAACAGTGCTATAATGGAGACTGGAAATAATAACCTCAAGACTTCTGACAATCGTGTAAATTCAAAATGCATGCAATTAGTACTACAAGCAAATTTTAATAAAACGTAAAGATAATAAATATAAAGACATGTGTTAGAAAAATGCATATTAGGATAAAACATACTTTATAATTATTATTTCAGAATCATAACTCTGCAATACTTTTGTTTTCTGACTTTTGTTAAGTTAAGAAATCTGCCCACGTTGTAGAATATAAAAATACATTTTAATGCATGACTTCGGGAGCTTCCTCACAAAATTGTCTGTATACAGTATATTATAAAGATTTTTATTATTGTCATAAATCATTTTCACTTGATTAAAAAAAATATATTTCTTAAAAATTTCGTCATAAAAAACAATAACAGGTCTTTTTTTAAATATTGTCCTTTTCCCAAGAAAATAAATAAATAAATGAAAAGGAAACACCGTTTCACTTACATATGAAATAAGATCTAAACATAAGATGTAATAATATATATATATATATTCGGTGTATGAAATCTATCATAGATAACAATGCTTTTGTTTATACTTTGGTCATATTTGGTCATATTTTATAATGAAATACAATGTGCATCCTTATGCATGTGTAATGGATAAACATGTATTAATATTGTTATTTTCATAAATTTCTTAAAAAGAATAAAACATAAATATGTGACTTAATACACCAAATTACACACCTGAAACTCCAACACATGACTGTTTCCCAGATTTTGTATTTGCCACGATTTGTAAAAGTTAATACGGATGATTTATCATTTTTTTCATTATTTATCTTTAACATGGTATTGTCTATGAAAATGTATGGTAAATACTGCTTCAGTGCCCGATGCACATTGCAGTGTGTGGGACTACAAATATACAATACACATTTTAGATACATTTCCGTATAATGCAATTTATCCATGGTACAATCCACCTCAAAGTATGTGGCGCTATAAAAGCCATATACACACAAAAAGCATTAATAGTTGCCCCACATACACTGTTGAAAATTTGTACCAAACTGTCCAGTCATTTGACCGTTGTTATAGAAAACGGCTACATAGCCATAATTTAACTTCATTCTGACCATATTATTGCCCATATTATTGTCAAAATAGAGCTAAATTACGGTTATGTAACACTTTTCTATAAAAACGGTGAAATGACTGGACAGTGTGCTGCAAAGTTTTAACAGTATAAAAACTAACTAAACACATTTGAAAAAATTAAAATTGCTGCACAGTAGGTATATTTGGGAACAAATGTGCTAATTATTTTATATTTCTCATATTATGATAACAATAAAAATGTGCTTGTAGTGTCTTTTAAACCAAAACAATCTTTTTGAATGCATTCTGCAAAATGATTCAAAAGTGAACAATAATTGAAAACATTTTCTTCAGCAGAATAAATGAATAGCTGCAAACTGTTACAACTTTTGTTCACTGAAAAATAGTTGTATGCATCACATTTTATATCTACTCATAGCCGTTTTTTAGTGGATTGTACTATTTCAATGTCTACTGTATAACCTTGATCTTTCTCATTTTGTTTGTCCTCACTTGAAATTTTTCTATTAGGGACTGGAGCTAAAACTGAATCTTCAGTCACAGGTAGTTGAAACGTATTAAACCCGTCTGATTCATTTTATGAAGTTCCTTTACTTCCACTTAACCCGTTCGCTGCCAGCTCAAATTTTGTAAGTTTATTCGTATTGCCAAGTCTGATATAGGTGTTTGCGTTGATAAATATGTTGCGTATAAATATAAATATTTTGTTTATTATATTATATTAAATTATAATATAATTATTATAATAATTATAAAAAATATAATAATATATAATTACATACAATTAATATAATATAAATATATATATAATTATTAAAATTATAATCTATATATGTAATAATAAAAAAAAATCGCCATTTTACCTCAATTAATTTATTCCAAATTCTTACAATTCTAATATATTTCCCTGTCTTTTAAATTATCTCTTAAATCTAATTCATATTTTTATTCCATAGCTTTAATCAAAGTATTCTTTTAATTATCATTCTAAAAATCTTAATCTGCTAAAAGCTGCAGGTATTTGTAAAAATCTTAATTTCTTTCTTCTTTTGAAACAGTCAAATTTTATTTCTTTAGAAGGTCTCTTAGTGTCATTTTTATTTTTATTAAAATTATCATTCGATATCCCATAATCCTTTCGGCTCGCGCGTCTTCCAGTTCACCTCAAAATTATGCCGTATACAGTAATAAGTTCCCCGGCTTGCATGCTTCGTATTGGCTAGTCCTCCCCCTGCATTGTGAAGATATTCATTCGCTCTTTACCTTTAAAACGCGTTGCACCGGCTTGGAGAGCAGATTTTGTACGCTTTTCTTACTGCTAATAAAAGCACGTCACCTGGAGGAGGGATCTTGTCAAAATGGTGTAATCATCTCTAATCATTTTTAACATCTACATGCTTTCAGATATTAATTCTGAAATTTTTAGTAAGTGGAATTGATTTATATTTAGTATCGTGTCAATAAAGAACTGATCTCTACTATTCATCTTTTTTATTTCTACGGGAAAACGCCATGTTTTGCATAACCATCGTCTTGCCTGTGGAATCATGACTGCTATGTATGTTACGACTACTATGTTACGACGGCCACTGCTCTATTTTACGGAATACTTGAGTGCTAATTCGATCTCTTTATTGTGAAATGACATATTTAACATATATATATATTATAAATATATATATAAATATAAATAAATATATATATAAATATTTTTTATAAATATGATTATTTTGCGTTTGACAACCACGAGTATGCGCGTGGTTGGCCGCGAATGGGTTAATCTTGTATTTGAAGAACGAATTTACAACGCCTTAGACTAGAAAATGCAATATAATTTTCCAATTTTTTTGTTTTGTTTTGTTTTAAATCATGTCCTGCCACATTAATGTTGCTGATCGAAAATAACTACACCTGTCATGCACCGATTGTATTTGTTCACTACTGAAAGACATATTCAATGGATTAAAATTTATTTTTGACTAAATTTTGTTTAAATTTTACTAGATGTTCAGTTTCACAATAATTAGATGCCACAACAACTTTGTTGCTATCCTTCCATTCAACAATCATTCTTTATTTTTGTCTGATGCAATATGTTTTATACATGTACCATTTTATATTCACTAACTTGTTTTAAATAGATAATGTAATTAGCCACAGTAGAACCTGTTACAAAAAATGTATGTATTTAACTTTTCTAAAAAAACAATGTAGTACTGTAAAGATAAAAATAAACAAAGTTTTCTTGGTGCAAACGTGGAACCAATCTCAATATACCGATCGTCCAAGTCCAAGTGTTTCATTAATCAAGGAAGTTGAATCATCTTCGTCTATTCCGAAAGTAATTACTAAGCCCGATGACAAACCAAGAACGAAATTCTTAAGCGGTTAGGTACCTTTTAAAGTGTCAAAAAATGATTTTTTTTGTTTTTTTAAATAGCTTGTATTTAAATTTGTTTCTTTAGGAGCATTTCAAAACCAACCTCGTGCAAAAAAGATAATATATCATTTTGACTATGAATTAAATATGTAAAAAATAAATTATCTCATGAAAAGTCCTTATCCATAACTATACTTTTAATTTTAATGAAGTACTGTAACTTAGAAAGCACAAAAATAAAATATCAAGTTAAACAAGAAATGCTGCAGTTTATAACATATACCGCTTATATCGATTTTAATTTTGTTAATGGGATTAGAAATTTTCAGGATTGAAATTCATCTTTGTGCTTTATTTTTTAAACCTTTCTCATCAATATTTTGAAATATAATTACGACAATACTTTTATCCCTTTTAATGGAAAAATCTTTTTTAAATGTCAAAGATCGTTATACAATACAGAACAGTATATTACTAAACGAACTGCTGCTCATTTTAACAGTAAAGAGTTGACTATGTTAAAAGTTTAAAGTATGGAGCAGCCAGTAGATTGGTTCGAATTATTTACAATGCAAGAAAAAATAATGCTACAGATGGAATTATGTTGAATACTGTAAAAAGATAACTTTATGTGGTAAACTTTATGTTGATTCCAGTACATTACATTTAATCCTTGGACGATCGACAATTTGAAGCATCTAACTGCCAACCAACGTGCTGCATTCTACCTACCAGACAATATGCCGCCGTTTTAAATTCGAATTTTTAAATAAATTTCAAGGAAAATTATGTAGAATAAAAGAAATTTCATTAAAAACTTAAAATATACAAATTAGTACTAAGAGTAAAAGAGTTATTTAATGTGGATTCCAGTACATTGCAATTAATATAACTAGATCGGGGATTTGAAACTAGTACCTATCAACCAACTTGTTGCATTCTACCTACCAGATAATATGTCGTCATTTCAAATTAGAATGTTTAAATAAATTTCATGGAAAATTACGTAAAATAAAAGAATAATAATAAAACAATGGCAGAATTACAAATTCGTACTAGTAGTAGAAGAGTTATTTAATGTGGATTCCAGTACATTACAATTAATCTAACTAAGCCGGGAATTCGAAACTACTACCTATCGACCAATAGGCAGTACCTGCAAGCAAAAAACGCGCATTTATAAATTAATATATAAAAAATATATTAATTATTTTCAATGGAAATATCGGCAAACGGGGAATAGTTTATAAGAAACTGTGACAAATAAAGACTTCTAGTATTTAGGTATTTCCGCCAGAAAAATAATCTTTGAAAGTTTTTTGAGGAATTCTGTTTAAACAAAGGTTTATAGAAACAACATATTATTCCTTTATTTTATGACTTGAAATTCTTAAATATATATATTTAAATGTTACAATAATTTTAATAAAGAAATTAATTTAGTTATAATAAGTACATTGAACATTATAAAATATTATAAAAGACAAAGTTCAAAAACTAGGTTTTTCTCAACGCTTTCTAAAAAATCAGCAGCTAAATAATGGTATTTTCAGCTGATAGAAGATATTATTTTCTTAATTTCAGAAAAAGTAAAAATGCGTATAAATATATCTTTTACTGGTTTCATGTGATTGGAATTTTTAATTGTATTACTGCAGATAAAAGAATTCATAATAAATTTCTCATTCTCATTTTATTTACAATTGTCACAATCTCTTTTATTGCAATTAGTTCTTTAGAACTAAGATCGTGCATATTTTATATGCTAGCTACAGAATTAGATAAAAAGTTTGCATTTATATATGTATGTACATGTGTAATATCTATTTCATTTCGTATTGCTTTGAGTAAATCTCTCTTTGCATTAAAGAAAAATGTAAAATTGGTTCATCATATTTCATCAAAAATGGGAAACAAATTTAATGTGCCGCTATGGATATACTTGTGGGCTATGGTTGTCTTAATATCACTGGTCTTTACAGTTATACTATTAACTTTTGATATTTATAACGACAATGACAAAATAAATGTTATTTCATTTGGTTATTCGAGTAAAAGTGCTTATTTTAAGTTCTCTTTACCATTTGCGTATTCTTTTTGCTATATATATTTTCTTTGCATGCCACTGAGTGTTTTCGATTTTTATTATGTGATGATTTGTTTACACATTTATTCATTATTTATCCGTTTTTGTAAGTTACTGAGGGCTTCATTTACACCAAATCACAAAAACTTGACAGATATGTACAATGATATTGTAGCGATTAAGGAATTTTTAGATGCAAAATTTGGATTTCTTGTGTTTTCGTCTATGCTTCATAATTCATTTTTCATGTATCATGGAATAGCTCGCGTTATTAATCATTCTGGAGATTATTTCATAATGTTAACATGTATGCTGAATTTTTTTAATTTCATAGTAAAAGTGGAATCTGCATCACGTATCAATGCGTCATCACTTTTATGTGAAAGTGAATCACGAAAGCTCTATGAGAGCGATTACATGCAAGTTTGCCCTTATGTGAGATTTGTGAATAACTGTAAGGAGACATCTATGACAGTATGGGGTTTTGTTGATATAAAGCGAAATATCATATTTGGAACTCTTGGTGCAATTCTAACTTATAGCTTATTGTTTGATACCTTAATATAAAGGTGATTTTACTTGATTGCTTGTATATTATTTATTAAAATGTAATTTGCTATAAATATAAACATTAATCTGCAGTAATAAGTTGAATTGCACATGTAACATGCGTATAATAGTATGCCTCTATTATATTATTACACCAGAATACAAATACGTAACAGATACTTGCAATGACATTGTAGTGATTATAGACTGATTAGTTTCAAAATTTCGATTTCTTGTATTTTCATAATGTATTTTTGCTGTATCATGGAATATTTATTGTTATTAGTCATATAGGAGATTATTTCTTAATTTTAACATACATGCTGATTTTTTGTTATAGTACAATGTTAATTTGCATCATCAATGCATCATTGTTTTATGTGAAAGGGAATCACGAAAGCTCTCTGAGTGCGAATATTTGGAAGATATGCAATTTGTGATTACATGTGCTTTTTGTCAATATCAGTAAGGAAACATGTATGATAGTATGGGACTTTGTAGATACAAAGCGAAATATCATATTTGAAACTCTTAGTGTAATTCTAACTCATAGCTTACTATTTGACACTGTAATGTAAATTTAATTAGTGTTAATGCTGAAAAGATAGTTAACATTATTTTTTACATACTCGGAAAAGAACATTTGCTGATCAAAATATAATTTATAAATTTCCATTTCAATAAAGATATCATAGTACTTTGACTTTAAATTAAATATGAAAAATTTGTACTCTTATAAAATAAATTTGGATTTATGAATAAAATATGATTTATAAATTTTGATTTCAATAAAGATATTATAGTATTTTGAGTTTAAATTAAATATGAAAAATTTTCACTCTTATAAAAAGAAATTGTTACGCTATACTTATTAAGTTTACTTTAGTAAACAAAGCATAAAAATAAAATATTAAGTAGCTATAAATTTTATTTTTGTTTATACCATAAAATGCTTACAACGTGTTTAATTTTGTTAATTGGATTAAAATACTTGAAAAATGAAATTGATTTTTTAGTATTTTATTTTATTAACCGTTGTCAAATAAACATCAGTATTTTGAAATTTAATAATGAAAGTATTTTGGTTTCTTTTAAAGGAAAAATGATTATAAAAATGTCAAATACCACAATAAAATATAGAATATCACTTTACAAAACCTATTCCATCTGCAATTCATGCAACAGTAAAGAGCGAACGAGATATTGTTATATAGTTCAATGCACGAAGCAAACAACAAGTTGTTTCGAAATATGTAGCATGCAAGTAAAATAATGGGACAAATGGAATTATTTTGAATACAATAAAAGTATTACTTTTAGTGGTATTATATAATGTTGATTGCAGTACATTTTTATTAAACCAGCTAGACTGAAAATTTGAAAGATCTGCCTATCGACCAAAGTGCAGCATTCTACCAACCAGAGAGATAACGCCTTTTTAAATTAGCTTTTTTAGATAAATTTCAAAGAAATTTATTAACGTTAATTGAAATTTCTTTAAAAAATAAAACAAAACGGAATAGTTGAAAATTAGTACTACTAGTAGAAAAAATTAGTTAAAGCAGATTTCAGTACATTGTGATTAATCCAGCTAGATCAAGGATCTGAATCTGGCACTTATAGATATGGTACTTATGCCTTGTAATACTTTCTAGCTAAACAGAAGCATTTATAAACTGATATACATATATATGTATATTTATTATTTCTAATGTAAATACGGACACAAAAGATAATTGTTCATACGAAACTGTAACAAATTAACAGTTAGAAAGCATTTACATAAAAAAATCATTAAAAAGTTTTTGAGAAAATACATAAAAAACAAAAAAATTTATTAACAAAATAAACAAAAATAAATAAATTAATATTTCTTTGTTTTATAACATAAAATTTTTAAATAAACAAATTTAAATGTTATAACATATTAAAAACATTAATTCAGTTATAAAGTGTAGTTTGAACATTATAAAATGTCATACAAGACAAAGTTCAAAAATTAAATTTTTCCCAATATTTTCTAAATCATCAGCAGCTAAAACATGATATTTTCAGCAGACAGAAGAAATTTTCTTAATTTCAGAAAAAAAAAAAAAAAAAAACATATAAATATCTCTTTTACATTTTTCATGTGATTGGAACATTTAATTTTTCTAAAACATATAACAGTAGTCATAATAAAATCGTACATTACCTTTGAGTTACAAAACTGTCACAATACTTTTCATCATAATTATTTCTTTTGATTGAAGGCTGTGCTTTTCTGTGATTCTAAAGTTTAACAGAAAAATATAAATAAAGGTCATTAATATATGTATGTATATGTGTAATATCTATTTTCTTTTTACGTACTTCATTGTGGAAATTGTTTTTGGGAAATAAACAAATTTGAAAAAGTGGTTTTTCGAATCTCATCAGAAATTGGAAACAATGGTAATGCGCTTCTTTGGATATACATGTGGATTTTTGGTGTCTCAATATTACTAATCTTTGGAGTTATTAATACAGCGTTTGACTTATATAATGTCAATGACTTGATAAGGTTCATTGCATTTGGTTATTCTAGTAAAAACGAGTATGTAAAGTTTTCTTTATCCCTTGCATATTATTTCTGTTACACATTTTTTCTTTATATGCCAGTGAGTGTTTTTGATTTTTATTATGTGATGATTTATTTATATATTACATCAGTTTTTATTAAGTTTAGTAAAATACTGAGTACCTCTATTAAACCAGAATACAAATCCTTCACAGATATTTACAATGAAATTGCAGCGAGGAAATAATTTTTAGATTCAACAGTCTGATTTCGTGTATTTCTGTCTGTTCTTCAGAATGCATTTTTGATTTATCGTGAAATAGTTTCTGTTATTAAATATAATAATAATAATGTCAATTTTGTTGACTATTTTGTAATTTAACATGTGAGTATGTGTTTTTGTATTTTTATTATCTGATGATTTGCTTAGATATTTCACCAGTTTTTATTAAGTTTAGTAAAATACTGACTACTTCTATTAAATCAGAATACAAATACATAACAATAAAATTGCAGCGAGTACAGAATTTTTAGATGCAACAGTTGGATTTCTTGTATTTCTGTCTGGTCTTCAGAATGTTTTTTTGATTTATATTGAAATATTTATTGTTATTAATTGTAATAACAATAATGCCGATTTTGTTGACTATTTCGTAATTTTAACATGTATTCCCAATTTGTTTAATTTCATATTAAAGGTGGAATCTACATCACATATAAATGCATCATCCCTTATATGTAAAAATGAATCACGAAAGCTCTATGAGAGAGGTTACATAAAAATTTGTTCTTATGCGAGATTAGTGAATAACTGTAAGTAAACACAGTAGAACTCCAATTATCCGAATTAATTGGGACCGGACCCTATTCGGATAATCAAAAATTCGGATAATTGGATTTTTTCCAAAAAAAGGGGTATATTTTAATTAATTACTGTATGTATATTGAAAATGTTAGAAAAAATTATTTTTAAAGAAAAAGAGCTTTTAATTAATTAAATGGAAAGGCAACACTATTACATGTTAAGCGTATTTGCAAGTGCTGTACATTAGTACAGTATGTACGTACCGTACTGTAAATGAAAGTCATTATATGCTGAACATCTCGGTCAAATAAGCTGTTTGACAGTCTTCATCCGTTTTCGGGGTGCCAAGTTGCGCATCCGCTTGACAGTCATCCGCTTGCATGTGTTCACACTCGGGCTGACGCTCCATCCACTTCAACTCAGTTTCAAAACCTGGAAATTCTTCACTAGCTGATGGTCCCGTGTATGCTTCAACTTCGACATTAAGGTCATCTTTTTCCTAGACACTTTCTTCTCTCACATTTTCAATGAGTTCATCGTCATTTAGAACTTGAAACGCAGGGTCTTCGCGGTCCCAGGGGTCACACAAAATAATTCTTCTACACAATCGTGTACGGGAAAAAAACGTTTACAGTGTAATGTTATGTTGTTTCACTATTTTAAATATAATGGATTTTATATGCATTACTGAGGTGCACAATAAATTGCTCAATGAAAAGTATGGTGTGCATTTATATTATTATTCATTTATAATTCATTTACAGGGACTGTCAAAAGTTTTCCTTTACATTACAGTCAATGGAAAAATCCATTCAAGTGCATTTTGATTATGTTAGCCATTTTAAACATGATGAAATCGATATACAAGTACGAAGCAGAGTAAAACGCACTTTTTGTAGAATATAGGCTGGAAAGCATTTATTATTCAATTACAGAGTCACACAAAAGAATTATGTTACAAAATAGTCTATGGGGAAAAATCGTTTCGAGTGTAATTGAATGAGTGCGTTTTCAACTTTGGTTTGCGTTTTTTAGTTTAACAAAATTTTTGCATTTTGCTTGGCGCGTATAATTTCTGTTTATCATTTACAGTGCTACACAAAATTATTCATAAGTATTTCTGACTATCGCAGTGAATTGCTTAAGAGTTGTTTTTAACTGTGTTACGCATTTTCCTGCTGAAATATATTTAGTATAATAAGAAAAGTTTGCGGAATATATACAGGGTCACGCAAAGTACAATATGCATTGTCGTTTCTGGTTGGTAATTGCTAGAAGTGAGTTTTAAGTTGAATTACGCGTTTTTTACTTGAATTAAATTTTATGTTAATATCTGGTGGTCTTTAGATAATATACAAGCACAGGGTTGAAGAAAAGATTCTGAGTGCATTTCCAGCGATTGGAGAAAACTGCTAAATGTGAATTTTGTAAATGAACTAAATTTTATCATCCTATGTAGTATATAACGAAATTTTAAATAGAGGAATTCACCAAATATGTCGACATTTTTTACTATGGAAGCTAATTGCTAAAACTGGATTTTTAAATGTGTTATATATATCTTATATATCTTCTTTCACCTTATTTAACGGTGAAGTTTCTTTACAGTTTTCTGGATGTGTTGTAAAGTGTTTTATATATGCTGTACACATGATTTTTCCTTCTTGTTTATATTTAAAATAAGCGCTCAGTGAAAGTTCTTAAATTCTTATAATAGTTGTATTACTTTCGAAACAGAGGACTTGCGACTACCCGAAAAGTAATATATTGTTTTCTGTTTAAACGGACAGTCTCCTTTTCTTGCAGAATTCGTATGTTCTTTTATAAACGGAAGGCACTATACACTATTGCTACATATAGTTATACAGGCTGTTTCAGTGCCAGGTTTGAAAAGGGTATAATAGCCGGGTTTCATAGTAAAATATGCGACTAACAACAGCTTCTCCACTAAAAGATCAGTACTGCATTTGCGAAGAAGATCTATGACCCCGCTTGATATATAGCTCCTTTTATAATTATAACTCAGTTATTAATGCGTAAAATATGGCTAAAAGGCTAGATTTTGATGAAGATATTCCCGAACATCTAGAAATTGAATTTAAAAAATGTTTAGCTGAAGTTAAAGAATTGCGAAACATCTCAGTGGGAATATTAAGAATGTGTGAATAAATGTAAGGAAATAACAATAACATTATGGGGCAATATTGATATGTAGCGAAATATCATTACGGGAACTCTTGATGCAATTCTAACTAATTGATTATTGTTTGATACTCTAATAAAAAACTTGAATATTTTTGAATTCTCTAAAAAAACTGCAGTATATGAGTATATAATAAATAATCGCAGTAATATGATATCTTGCGCATGACACATGCATTTAACACAGTGCATAAATACTATTTCACAGAATTTTAGATGACTGAAAGGAAATCATAGTGAAATAATGTTTAAGTTATGCCTTTATTAACCAATTTTAACAAACATATTGACAGCATTATATTTGTAGCTAGTGTTTGACAAATAACTCATATTTAGTATTATACATAAAATACATATTACATAAAATTTAATTCTTACAATATCATAAAGAATTTCAAAAAGAATATTATAAAACAATTCGTATTAATGTATTTTTGTTTAAGAAAAAATTGTGAGAATGATTTCGAAAATAAGCAACTTGAACTATTCACCTCAAGATTTTGCGTATAATTGATGTACATTTTTATATTAAAAAAAAGTATCATTCAATTTGATTTAATTGGATTTAAAAGTCTCCTATTTGGAAAATTAAAATTTTCTATTTTAGTCTTTTTAAGAGTTTCCATATAATTGAAAAATGTCTATGAATTCGATTTGTCTGTCCGTATGTCAGTGTATCTTTTTGTCCGTCCGTGTTTTAAACGGCGTAAATATACTCCGATTGTCATGTAATCGGTATTAAATATCTGGTATATAATTGGTATATAATTGGTATATAATTGGTATAATAATTAATAATTGGTATAATAATAATTGGTATAATAATTGGTATATAATAGTTTATTAAGGAAGGTTCAATATTGAAAATGAAATGTATACTGTTTATGGTTATTTTACAGAGACACTCAAAATTATTTTCTAATATTACTGTCAATGGGGAAAAATCGTTTCAGGGTAATTTAATGTTGTTTTATTATTTTAACTAAAATGAAATTGATAGAATCACTGAGGTAGACGATAACATGTCTATAGAGTATATGAAAATTAGCAATTTTTTTTTCATTTGCAGGGTAACTCAAATGTATTAAGCTACATTACAGCCAATGCGGAAAGATTGTTCTCAGTGTATTTTATTGATGTTACACTACTTCAGAGATAATAAAATTGATATATATCACTGCGGTGATTGGCAAGTACAGAGTATGTAGCAATTATAGTTTGTTTACAGGGATACACAAAATAATTCCATTGTGTTATGGTCTATGTGAAATAGTTCACAGTGTAATTACTGATGTTACACTATTTCAAAGAAATTGATATACATTACGGAGGTGCATGACGGCCTGTTTTCCATAAATTAGTGAGTATGTATAGTTTATTGATTATTTACAAATACAATCAAAATAATTCAGTTACAGGACTGTGTAATGAGACATAACTGATGGATATGCGTTTTCAGCTGTGATATGAAATTTAAAACTTAAGTAATATTTAGTGCAATGTTCCGTAAATTTTCTGCATTTTGCCATTTTTATTATAGACCTTAAAGGGATCTACGAAGACAAATTTTTATTTGATTTAGTAGCAGCAAAAAAATAGTAATGTTGTGATTTCTGAACAACTGCTCCCCTGTCCCCTGTGTCCTCTTGTGATGTTCAATAAAATATCTTAATAATATATTTTCTACTTTTATACAATAGGTTTTTATTTTTATTTAATTTTGTTCTTTAGTCTCAAGTATTATTATTTAAAAAAAATATTTGGTACGTTAGTGTTATAGCAGCCCGTAAGGATGAATCGCCAAGCAACGAGGATTTTTCGCCAAATTATAAAGCATATATGACATTATAGTAATATATGATGTATATAACATTTCGTGACGTATATGGCCAAGTTATAGTCATATAGTCATATACGCATATATGGTGTACATATATGACATGAATATAAGACGTATATGATGTATATATGACATGTAAGACGTAAATAGTATGTATATAATGACGTATATGGCACATATATGAGTTTGGAGTGTATATATGCGTATATATGATGCATATATAGGCTTTGCGATAATCTTGGCGAAATCATGGCTGGAACATTGGCATAATCGTAAATGTGTGGGCCACTATAACACGAAAGTACCAAAACGTCTCATAATGTTATAATGTATAATTCATTTCCACGGTACTAAGGTGTGACGAAATCGTCCTTCATGTTTTATTCTATATCTTATTTACATCGTGCATTTTATGAATTACGATTTTTTTAGAGAGACAAAATACATTTTGCTTTAAAATACCTTTATCGAATTAGAGTAACCCGTATTTTTTGTAAGGTGATATCCGATGCTGTTCAAATTAGTATTTTATAAATTAAGTGTAGGGATTAATTCATACGTTGGAATATAATTGAAGACACTAATGTTAACAATATAATAATATATTACTTTTAAATGCTAAAGGTGTAAAATTAACAACTATAATATAAATTAAAATAACTTTTATTAGTTGTTTTACATGTTTCGACTCTTCTGAGTCATTTTCAAAAACAAAATGAGAATATTCTAAAGCTGCACGGGCTTTGAAGTTATTATTTACATGTACTTTTTAAAAAATTACGCACGTTATCTATTATTTTTTACTTGATTGTTTATTTTCATATCTTTGAGCATGGAGTAATTCTAGCCACAGTTTCGGTAAATTAAAAGATGTCGCATCGTTACATATTGTATTTTTGCGCGTGAGTATCTCTATGGTTTCTCTTATTATGGATGGATAGTGTAGACTGGAGGGAAATATTATTTTACTTTCATTGAAATTTATTTGGATGGTTTCTTCTTGATATAATCTTGCTAGGGCTGTAGTTTTTCTATTGTATTTAATATCAGCTATATGCTCTTTTTTTCTGCAATTAAATTTCCTGCTGGTCATGACTATGTAGTAATTCTTGGATCCGTCTTCTTTAATAAAAGGTATTTCATATACTCCTGAATAATTCTCAAAATTAATTGGGTCAATTTTACTGCAAAGGTAATACCTATTGGACACTAATGTTATATTTATATTTCCTATGTTCATTCATGCATTCTGTAATACTAATTTCTACATTCTGTTTTATATAATATGCTGGCAAATATTATGTGTTATTTGTTTATTAACTGTATTTTGAGCTATTTAATTGTGAAAAGTAATCTGTTTTTTATTTTTCATATCTAATGTTGTATTTAAGTTCATAATTTTAAAAAAAAATAACATATAAGGTAAAGTCAGGAGAGATGGCATGGTTGGAGATATTGCGCACATAGAGGTTCGGGGAAAGGAGTAGAGTGAGCGCTCAGCAACTTCAGGTAGTGGTACAACAGCAGTAGTAGAGTGTCTACTTGAAAGTTGTTTGGAGCGTCTAATATAAAGCATTGCTATTTTGTTTTGTTTTCCCAAATTAAGTGCTTGAATTTTCATAGCTATTCATCAGAATTTCTATGCAATGTCAGTAGTACAAAATATTTTAAACTTAAACGATTTCTCATAAGCTACTGATCTAGACTAACAACGTGAACATCAACGGTTTGTTTTAGTAGCGGCCATATTTAAATAAAAGGCCGCGCAATCTCTTCTACCGAAATTGGAGAGTTTGCGCATCTGCTACTTAGGAGAGATGGCGCATTGTTCCAATTAGTTTCCATGCTAGGAGAGATTAAACAGCTTATTGGTAAATTTGCGTAAAATAATGAAAAATGAAAATGGACTAATTTTAAGTTAAACGTGTTTTCAATTAACTTAATGTTATTTTGTAATCTTATCTGGACTTGCTTTTTCTGATTCTTTATTTTTTCCCCTTTAACTAAAATTTTTTAATCGTTTTTAAAATTATTTCCTTTTTCTGATTATTTAATCATTAGGTTGAAATATGCACTCCTAATACAATAATATTTGTTCACAAAAACCTAACAACAATGTCATTTAAGTGTAATTATTATTGTTAACAAATTAATTGTAATTATTATAAGTAACAATCTCTCCTACCCATGTGCGCAATCACAGACAGATTGCGCAAAATAACTTTCTTGGTTTTTTAACAACTGTTCTATTAAATTACAACATAACAACAAAATAGCAATGGAAATGCATAAAACACAAATGAAGTAAAAATTATTCATGGATAGTTTAGAAAAAAATTGATATTTAGATTTTTTATTATTATTCGTTTGAATTGTGCGCAGACTCTCCTAGCTTTACCTTAGTTTAGAACTTTTCAACAAATTACTGATTTTTCACTAATGTTTATTTTAAAAATGAAAAATGCACATTAAGGGATATTGAAATCTTTCTAAGGGATCTAAGGGATATTGAGTTTCTTTGAATGTTTGGTGTTGTATGTTTACATGTGTAAATTTAGCACACATTTACAGCGTTATTGTACATTGCCAAACTTTCAACAATTTAAATATAAATGTTCATTTAGTAATAAACGAATGTTAATTATAAACAATTTTAATTTAATCAACAGAAAACATTATAAAAATGTAGGAGGAACTTTTATGTGTAGCCAATTTGTATGTAAATTTGTTTCAACATTTGCATTAGATGTATGTTCTGCATGTATTAAATTTTATTGATTTTTTTGCAATTATATGCATACATATATACTTGTTATTTCTATATTTTATGATAAACTTTCCATATTTTTCCTTATTAATATTTCTTTACAAATATGTGATAATATTCTTTTAAGATAATCAGTGAAAAACTTTTTTTTTTATCAACATATGATTTATCAATTTTGTTATAAATGAAGATAATATACTACTTTGACATTGAATTAAATATGAAAAACTTCCCTCCTATAAGATTAATTATTTACAATATCCTTTTTAAGAAATACTGCAGTATTACAAAGCATAAAGATAAAATATTAAGGTAACTCATAAATGTTATTGCTTGTATCATAAAGTGCTTACAACGTGTTTAATTTTGTTAATGCGATTAGAATACTTTAAAAATGAAACATATTTTTTAATATTTATCTTACTAATCTCTCTCAAATAAATATCATTATTTTGAAATTTAATAATGAAAATCCTTTCGTTGCTTTTAAAAGAAAAATAATTGTCAAAGATCATAATGGAACACGGAATATCACTCTACAAAATGTAACCCATTTCATGTCATTCAACAATAAAAATAGAACTATCGTTAAAGTTTAGTGTATAAAGCAAATCTGTAGGTTGTTTCGAAATATTTGGTATGCAAGAAAAATAATGCGACAAATGGATCTATTTGGAATGCTGTAAAAGTTGTGGAAAAACTTTACTCTATTCGGTTATGACTTAATTACATGGTTTACAGGAGTTTCCATCTTATATCAGAATTTCATTATGTAAATGCTATAGTTATAGCACTCAACAAATAAGATTTAATTATGTCATCAATGATATCGTTCGGGTAAATCAGTAGGCACGGCAAGCCGTGCTGCGCAGGTTTGAGTCCTGGTCCAGACATTTTTCGCCCTGTTGGTATAAACCTCAACTATGACACTGCAATCATTTGGATATGCTTTACCTAGTTGGAAAAGCTTACCTCTCTTCATTATGCTGAAAAAGTATTACTTTTAGTAAGCTTATTTAATGTTGATTTGAGTACATTTTTATTAATCCCTCTAGATAGAGATTTTGAATCCTCTATTTAATGAGCAACGGGCAGTACAGTATCTACCAGATAAGATGATGATGTTTATAATTAGTTTTTTTTTTTAATAACAAATTTAAAAATATATATTTACGAAGAAGGAAATTACTTTTAAAAAGTGCAAAACTATAGGAATATTTACAAAGTAGTTCTACTAGTACAAGTATTATTTAATGTGTACTCTATTACATTAAGATTAATCTAGCTAGTTAGAGGTATTGAAACTGGCACCTATAGACCAATATACCGGGTAATACCTTCTGGATAAACAGAATCATTTATACACTGATACGTGTATATATTCATTATTTTTAATAGAAATACGGGCACAAGAAAGTATTTTTTTAACTGTATCAAATGGAAAATTACAAGATAAGTACGCCAGAAAATCTTTAAAACGTTTCTGAGGAAATTTGAAAAGCGCAAACATCGCTAAACGCTGAAGTGTTTATATTCTCTAAACTTCATATTATTTCTTTATTTTATGATATAAAATTCTCAAATTTAAATGTTAATATAGATTTTAACATATATTTATCTGAGCGACTAAAACATGGTATTTTTTACTGACAGAAGATATTTTCTTAATTTCAGAAAAAGAAACAATGCATATAAACATATCTTTTACCTTTTTCATCTGATAGGAATATTTAATTTTTTGAAAACATACAAAAGAATTCGGAATAAAATTGTACATTACATTTCAGTTACAACTCTCACAATCTTTTTCCTCATAATTAGTTTTTCTGAATTAAGAATGTGCATTTCTGGGATTCTAGACTCTACGGAAAAATATAAAAAGACATCAATTATTGATGCATGTATATGTGTAATATATATTTCATTTCGTATTTATTTGTGCAAATCTTTCAAAGCATTAAACAAAATTGTAAAACTCATTTGTCAGATTTCCTCAAAAATAGGAAACAAATTTATCGCCCCACTTTGGATGTACGTGTGGATTTTTGTTATCTTAATATTAGTAATCTTTACAGTTATCCATACCACTTTTGATATGTATAATCAAAATTCCGTGATAAATTTCATTTCATTTGGTTATTCTAGTAAAAACGATCGTCTGAAGTTATTTTTATCCTTTGCGTATCATTTCTGTTACTATTTTTTTCTTTATATACCACTGAGTGTATTCGACTTTTATTATGTGATGATTTGTTTAAACATTTCATCATTATTCAATAGTTTTTGCAAAATACTGAGAGCCGCTTTTGAAACAGAATACAAATATTTAACAGATATTTACAATGAAATTGTATTGATTAAAGAATTTGTAGATAAAGAAGTAGGATTTCTCGTATTTTTGTCTGTTATTTTTAATGCGTTGTTAATTTATAATGGAATAGTTCTTGTTATTTATTATAAAAACAGTTTTATAAACCCTCTTGACTATTTCACAGTTGTAGCCTGCATTGTTAATTTTTTTAATTTCATAGCAAAAGTAGAATCTGCATCGCGTATCAATGCATCATCACTTTTATGTGAAAATGAATCACAAAAGCTCTACGAGAACAATCACAAGAAAGTTTGCCATTACTTGAGATTTGTAAATAACTGTAAGGAAACATCTATTACAGTATGGGGCTTTGTTGATATGAAACGAAATATGATTTTAGGAACTCTTGGTGCAATTCTTACCTACAGCTTATTGTTTGATACTTTAATATAAATTTGATTATTCTTGATTGCTTGTATGTTATTCTTTAAACAAAACAGTAATATACATGTAGGAATTGAAACTGGCACCTATATACCAATATACCGGGTAATACCTTCTAGCTAAACAGAAGAATTTATACACTGATACATTCCTTATATATTAAGTGTATATAATCTGCAGTAGTCTGATGCGTTGCACATGAAACATACATCCCAGACAGCAAAAGAAGTCAAAATCCCTTTAGCCGTTTATTTGAATTGCTGGCGTGTTGGTAATCACACGGTAACATTATATGATATCAATAGATCGCCTTCTTTTAATAGATCATATTCGTAGTAATATCGGCAGGAAATCAGATTACCGACGGATTTGTCTAGTAGATATTTATTCAAAAAATAATATCGGCCGACATCATAAGGCGATTAATACCCGACAATTTGTTTCCCGACTAACATATCCCCTGCAGTTTCCATCTGATGTGTTGCACATGAAACATGTATATATAACATTGTGAATTTAAAATAGATGTTGGAGTCCCAGATGTCTGTAACGAAATAATCGTGAGATCATGTTGAAATTATGCTGTTATAAACCAAATTTAATAAACATATTGACATAATTAAACACTGGTGTACAAAATTAGGAGAATTTTCAGATTTGGTCAAATATCCCCTGAACTACTGGACAGATTTTAATGAAGTTTGGTATGAGAATAGGTTGATATAATGCAAATAAAATAACCAGCCAACAGTTATAATACACACTCATGATTGTGCGTAACACTCATCGGAAACAGAAGGTGTGAAACAAGGGTTAATGAATCGAAAAAAGGGTTAATAGGGGGTATGGTCCCCTCTTACGGACATACAGGCCTCACACCGCGATTTCATACTGGAAATAAGCCAGTTTAGGAGCTCCTGTCGCAATTGTTCCCACTCGTTAAGCAACGTTTTTTACAGGCCTGGATAGTTCTCGGACTCGGGTTCGAGTTGCAATTACCCTCCTCAGAGCTCAATAGGGTTGAAGTCTGGAGATCTGGCTGGCCAATCCATCCAGTTAATATCTTCAATTTCTAGAAAATCGTCGACCAAATAAGCTCTATGTTCCGGCAGTTGTCGCCCATTAAAATGACGTCGAACATAAGGTTCCAAGATCTCATATCTATACCTCAGAGCAGTCACAGTGCCTCTTTTAAAGACATAAAGTTCGCGACCGTCGAACATGATGTCTGCCCATGCCATCAAACCACTGCTGCAATAATGGTCAATTTCTCATACATTGGTGAGAAAACTGGAACCTTGGTACGCTCTATATAAAAGTACGTCGAGAATCAGTTGTTAGGATGATACGGGACTCATCAATGAAGAGCACGGTTGCGCATTGATACCTGCGCCAATCTCTATGGTCATTGCACCATGCTAAATGGACTCTTCTGTTTGTGAAGAATTGTTCGAGACACAAACAGAAAGTCTTCTTGCAAACAGGTTTCTCTCATGAAGCCTTCTGGAAACAGTTGCCCTTGAAACTCGGCTTCTGTGGCCGCATAGAAGTCACGGGAGTGTTGAGAAACTGTAACATGCATGTTACGCCTTTCTCTAATTGACAAATAGCGATCTTCAATGGATATCGTGGCTCTTGGAAAACCTTGGTCAGGCTTTCTCCTATGGATCCGGCATCCTGAAACTGTTTCCATGAATTGGACACGACCATGAATTGAACACTACATTCATTACATCGAAGTCTCCACAAATCTGGACTTTAGACTAGTATGCGCGATTCACAACCTCATTTCATCATCTAAACGTCGTTGGTTACTCATTTTGGCTGTTGGAATTTAAATTCAACCGATTGCTGAAAACAAAAAACAGAATTTTGCTGAGGTGTGCGAGCGAACGAAATTCGGATTTTAACACGCACGCTTTTAAAGCCTCTACCTCTACTATATCTTCCCACACGCACATTTATACTTACGTATTGGCACACAATATTTGCATCTTTCTGCCAAAGCAGTGGTTTTACATTTCAGTTCAGTAATTCATTCAATTACTTATTTCGATACTCATTTCATGAAATTCGACAAAATATGTAAATTCTCTTAATTTTGTTCACCAGATTTTGCTCAACAGATATCCCAGCATATTTCTAAAAAAAATAAAAAAAAATAAAAAAAAAGAAACAATTTCGAAGGAATAAAGGGTTAAGGGGACAGATCACCTTTAAAATGGTCAAAAATTCAATTTCAAGGTTTTGATGTCAGTAAATAGTTCATTTTATTCTGAGTAAAAAGGTACCAATGTTTTTCAGAGGCGATAATTATTGACGACGATATAAAGTAAAACGCAATCGTCATTCTTTGTTTCTGAATGGAGAGTGAAAATTTTAAATGCATTTAATGCACAACAATGATTTTCAAACTTGCGCGCACGATTTCTCCAAAAATAATTTAGATAGAACCTCAAAAATTTTCAAACTTATTAATGTTGTAACAATGAACAAAATGAACTAGAATATTTTAATTTGATCAATAAATTAAAAAATAATTAACTGTAATTAAATTAAAAACGCATTTTGAATGCGCTTTTCGATGAATTACAGTTAATTATTTTTTAATTTATTGACTAAATTAAAAGATTATAATTTTTGGAGAAATCGTGCGCGCAAGTTTGAAAATCACTGTTGTGCATTAAATGCATTTAAAGTTTTCACTCTCCATTCAAAAACAAAGAATGACGATTGCGTTTTACTTTATATCTTCGTCAATAATTATCGTCTCTGAAAAACATTGGTACCTTTCTACTCAGAATAAAATGCACTATTTACTGACATCAAAACCTTGAAATTGAATTTTTGACCATTTTAAAAGTGATCGGTCCCCTTAAAAGAATAATTTGAATAAATTATTGGTTTAAGAAAGAAATTAAAAGTAATTTTTAAAATATTCAGCTTGGACTACTTACTCATGGCTTACCTCTTATTATTAGCTTGAATTGTCTCCGTAAGTACGATTTTTTCAAAAAGCGAGTTTCAAAATGATATCACCACCCAGTAAATTTGTAATATCATGGCAGGATTCCATAAATAATTATCAGAGAATTACCATTTTTAAGTCAAGTACAATAATCTTACGAAATACATAACGACAAACCGAAAACGACACTTTAAATTCATCGGAATTATAATTTATCTAAATACATGTTGTGAACACTGACTTAAATTAACATTAAATGAGCATCCAAATAGTGCAGGATTGTTGAATTCCACTCCAAAAAGAAGAAACCAAAATATGAAAATTAGTTTAGTATGTAAAGACAGTTCGCCGGCTTGAAAATTTTCAAACATGTTCGCAAAATGTGTTCTAAGAGTACGGATTTTAAAGGTCTTAAGAGTGTTTCGGAAAGGAAAATTATGGCTATGAAGGATCAAGGACTATCAGTAAGAACTGTTGAAAAACTCTGCAACGATCTCTATATGAAATATCAAATTTCCTTCTATTACTAGACGACAGTGGAGTTATGGAACAAAGGAATCTTCAGCACGTCCGCGAAAGCTGTCCAAAAAGGCAAAAGCGTCCATTATAAAAGAATTCGCAATGGAGAAAATACTTGTATGCGAACTGGTAAAAAAGCCACCCGTAGCGATTTTAAAAAGTACTTTCTCAAGCGATTCCATGAGCGCCAAGACTTTGAAGTATAAGCAAAGAAAATACTAAGAACCTCCAGTAAAATCGCTTGGATTGGGTGAAAGATTAAATCTCCTGGAAGTTCGAATGTGAATGAGAAATATTTCCTGACGAAAAAAAAGTATTTGGATGATCCTGGAAGTTGGTCAAGTTACTGGCACTATTTGTGCAAACTACCTGCAATAATTTATAAACGGCAGCAGGGTGGAAGCTCAATCGTTTGAAGAAGCGTTTGAACTGAGGCAGCTATTCTGCCACAGGTTTTCTCAGGAATTTCACCAAAGAAATGCCATGAAACTTACCCAAGTCAGTTACACACAAAACATATGGAGCTTTACACTGTAAAAACAATCTTAAAAAGAAAACGGAAATTTTACTGTCAATACGCCAGTACTATTTCTGCATCTCAACGGAAAAAAAATCCGTAAATTCCAGGAATATATTTCTGCTTTTTCTCTTTTTGTTTCCTGAATGAGTGTGCAGTAAATGACCAAGTCTTGGGACGAGCGGAATCGAACCTGGAATACTTCCGTTTACTAAACTGACGGTCTAGATCACTGCGCTATGACTGGCCACGCCGCTTTCTCAAATGTTCTAAAATTTACTTATTTTAGTCGCAAAAACTTGAGGTTTCATCTGTTTCATCAAAAAATTGACATGGATTCGTTTAGAATGGTTCAGTGGGTCGATCCGGGCCAGGCCTGTATTCTAGAAGAAATACAACACTCTTAATTCGCATTTCAAAGAAGGCGATTTCTGTACGCAACTTTTGAACGTAATTTACGGAAATTGCACTGTTTTGGAAGAAATACGGACATTGTACTGTATTGAAAGAAATACGGAAATAATCCATTAAGTTTACGGAAAACTTTCTTCATATTTACGGATTTGAAATCTCTTTAACGGAACTAATGTCATTTACGGAAATTGTACTGAATTATTGGAAAAATGACACTTCTCCGTAAAATTTTACGGAAAATCTCTTGTATTTTCACGGATTTTTTTTACATTGCACTCAGATTACCGATAAATTATCTTTTACAATAATTCCGAAAAGTTTCACAAAAGTTCAAAAGTATACCTGAGAAAACTAAGGTACGTTACACACAAAACATATGGAACGTTTGACAGTTGATCAGTAAATTCCAATTTCTCAAGTATTCCAAAAAGTTACACAACACTGTGGAAGATGTTACACCAGATTTATTGGTATTATCGGATCAGCAGAAATAATCCGAGAAAACCCATGAATGTTATACAGTAAAACCCAGGAACATTACGCACATTTTTTACAGTGTGCAATTTCTCCTTTGAAATAAATTCTTTATTAAACCATTGAAAATTACATATATTTACATTTTTCAGACTCATTTGTTTTATATATTTATTCGGAGATTAAAGCTTAACAATAAATGTATTGATTACTCTACAATCAAGATTACAGTGTAACATTCCTCTCATAAATATATAATTTAATATGTTAAAAACGCATAGCATATTGATAACGTTCTACTGTTTTACTGAGATAACAATGGAGAAAAAATATATATTAGGACAACATAAAATTACCTAAAATATAATTCTTGTGACGATATACATCTATTGTATAGTTCACGACACTTTTTTAAATCAGCGTAGAAGATATTTTATGGAAGTGAACATAACACACCTGAAATAACTACAGCATCCATATCGAATTCCTTTCCATAGACCTAAAATTTAGGCTAAAGATGTTGAAAAACATTCAACTTATTAACACCTTTTCGACTATCGAAAAGTATGTTTAATCTTCAATCACATTAGTAAAAATAAAATTGTTTGCTTAAATATATCGTAGAAACTCTGTTATTATTATTAAGGTAAAACAACACTACAGCTAAAGTAAAAAAAAATAAAGTTATTATGAACTTAAAAAGTTTATAAGACATTAATATGAAAATGGCAATTTAATCTCACTTCTGTTTTTTAACGCTATTTTAAAAATTTACACTTTGAAGAATATTTTACCCATACTATTAGGATTATCAAATTTATTGGATAGAATTTCAAGCAAATATCATTGGAAGAAAATATTTATAGTTTTAATTTTTTATTGTATGATAAATATCTGTGCATTTTACGAAACTGAATTGCTCAATTAAAAATAGAGTAAGATAAAGTGAGGGTTAAAGAAGGATAGAAAAAGTGTTTTGAGATTTACAGAATTAATCCGTAGATTTTGAAATACGAGAATAACTAAACCTTCGGGCTGTGTAAAATCTGGTACTGAATTTTTTTTTTCAAATGAATTTAAAATATGCAAAGTTAAAATATATTCTCTTAACGTTTTGCAAATAGCTAAATCATAAAATGTCAGTCTTAGAGGCTAATTGCAAAATGCTTAAAATGTGATTGAAATAACTGTAAATGTAATTATGTCAAAATAATTGCGTTTGTAAATATTAAGAAATAATAAAAAATATAAATTCACTGAGTTTTATAAGTAACAGACAAAAAACATTCTTTGTGGATTAAAATGTTTACAACAATGGACATTTTTTAATGAAAAAATATGGAATTATGAAAGCCAGAAAATGATCACTTTGTGTGGATTCATAGACATGAGACTTGAGACTTTACAGTTTTAAAACACACAAATTCAAACTATCTTAACATTAAAACCGCAAACGGCCATTTCAAGGATAACTCTGATCCCTATCATCCGTGTATATATATATATATATATATAAGTTCTAAAGGGTTCAAAGAATTACGCTCGGCTATATCCACAAGTACTGGCTTATAATCTGACCAAAAATGGCAAAGCAGGAAAGACTGCGCAGTGATGCCTGTTTTTTTTTTGTGTTTTCCTGCCAGGTACGTCATTTCTGATTTTTCTGGTAGTATATAAACTGTTGCCTGTGACATTTTTGGTCGGATAATAAGCCAATACTCGGGGCTGCAGCCGAGCGTGGTCCTTTGAACACTTTGAACCATTTCAATTTTTTTTTTGCACTGATGATGGGGATCTGAGCATTAGCTCATGTCTATCCTGTTATGATATTTTTAATCCCATGCATTTTCAGAGTTTTCTTGCTCTAAATATCTAAAAACATGTTTTTATTGCCCCAGATAACGGAAAAGATTTTCGTAAGTAAGGTTTTTAGAAGCTTTATATTGACACACACACACATATATATATAAGCACATATTTTTAAACTTTAAAACGTTATAACTTATGTTTTCACAATACACGAATCATCTTTGCAATCTTATTAGCTGCGTATTCCGATGATTGACTGATTATTATTATTATTTTATATATAAGTCATATTTTTATTCCCATTTAAATCCTTAAAATATATTAATCACTTAAAATCTTAAATAAAATTATTTTAATGTAAATGAATACAATTTTTAACAGCAATTACGAAATGTGATAATTCATAATATACATTTTTTATTAAATATTTTGAAAATATTAGGATATGGAATGTTTAAGAAGAATTATTTAAAGACTTGTTTCAAAATTTTCCTTAAAGTATATTGTAAATTGATAACAATGAAAAGTCATTCTATTTATAATTTCGCTACATTTATCCATACAACCTTTTATGTATATAATGAAAATTACATGATAAGTATCATTTCTTTTGGTTATTCTGGTAAAAGTGATTATCTGAAGTTATCATTATCCTTTGCGTATTCTTTCTGTTACTTTTTCATTCTTTATATGCCACTGAGTGTATTCGATTTTTATTATGTGGTGATTTGTTTAAATATTTCTTCTTTATTTATATCTTTTTACAGAATACTGAGAACTGATTTTGAACCAGAATATAAACACTTAACAGATATTTACAATGAAATTGTAGATATTAAAGAATTTTTAGATAGAAAAGTAGGATTTCTTGTATTTTTGTCTGTAATTTATAATGCATTTTTAATTTATAGGGGAATAGTTCTTGTTATCATTTATTATAACAAAAGTTTTAACGATTCTGTTGACTATTTCACAGTTTTAGCCTGTGTAGTTAATTTTTTTAATTTCATAGCAAAAGTAGAATCTGCATCGTGCATCAACGCATCATCACTTTTATGTAAAAACGAATCACAAAAGCTCTACGAGAACAATCACATGAAAGTTTGCCATTATGTGAGACTTGTAAATAACTGTAAGGAAACATCTATGACAGTATGGGGCTTTGTTGATATGAAGCGAAATGTGATATTAGGAACTTTTGGTTCAATTCTAACTTATAGCTTATTGTTTGATTCTTTAATATAAATTGGATTATTCCAGAATGCTTGTATGTTATTCTCAAAAAGAAAAACTGCATTAAGTATAATCGGTAATCTGTGATAGTCTGATTTGTTGCACATGAAACATGCATATCACATTGTGAATTTAAAATATTTCTTAGATTTTCAGATGTCTGTAACGAAATCATCGTGTGATCGTGTATAATGTATGCTGTTATAAACCAATTTTAAGAAACTTAATAACAGCATTATATTTGCAGCTAGTTTTCAACAAATATTTCAAAGTGTATTTCTATTTAAGACAGATATCTGATTTCCATAAAACGAAAAGAAAACATTTTGAAAATATTTTTTTTAATTAATTCCTGTCAATATATTATTGGTTTAAAGAAATAAATGTTGAATTAATCAAATTATGACTAACAATAAGACTCTGACTAAAACTATGACTTAGACTTCGACTAAAAACAATCATTCTTTACTGTTGGTGGTGTTATTGTTACTAATGGCCTTGGTCTCTCGAAACAAGAGGCCAAGTCACAAAGCTACAACACAAAGTGGTTCAGTTTCTATTTAACAAAGCAACCTAGGGAGAGAATTCGACTTGACTTCAAGGTTTCTCAACGATTTCTATTTAAAACGGGAGGGGATATCCCGTATCGGTACCCTTCTCCCACAAACGAATCGACCTTCCAGAAAGAGGACTATATTCCGCTGATTTGTCAGGGTGGTAAGTGGAATTGAAACGGTGTCAGCAACTGTGCTGTTCAGAGGATAAGAGAGACTCTTCAAACGGCTGTTCAGCGCTGTCATTCTTCAAATTATTGACTATACCCGATGCTGCTTTCTTCTGTGCGTTCATAGTAACCAGTTCATAGTAACCAGTTCATTGCATCACCGTATCGTTAAACTTCTGAAATGAACATACATCTGGATTATTGGTGAAACGCATACATTTTTTAGAAATAATTATAAGGATTTTAGATTCTTGAGCATAGAAAATAATCTTGTCATTTTAAGTATAATTATCACTGGCACAATTTTAATACACACAACATAAGATTTCAACCACATTCCTTTTAAAATATGAAGTATTGTAGAATATTACGATTATATTTTGACATAAGAATAAGTAATGAAAATACGACATATAAGTTATTCTTTACTCAATTGTTTAATCTTCATTCTGTTAGATTTGTAGAAGACTAACGCCTCCTTCTTATTTTATATAATCTGAATACGGAAACTTTTAGAAGTCGTATGATACTGGACATGTCTGAGCCGCTCTATAACAGTTACTATTGGATTTTATTTAAGAGTCGAGAGTTTTTTATTTTATAACCGGTATCAGTGGTGCTAGTGTTTAGAGCGGAATATCAAATAATCAACTTTTTGTACGTTTCACTAGAATTTTCTATAGTTCAACCACAAAGTTGTGTATAATCTGATAAATCTGGTGGAATCACTCTTCAAAAGGAAGATATACTTAAATAATTATTATTAAACTTAAAATTTATATATGTAATAAACCGTATACAACATAAGGTGGTTATGGACGTTATCGATCACAAAAAATATCCCAAACTGCATATTTATTCCCATATAAGATACAATAGTACAAATTTCCTTAAGGAAAAACCACTTTCAAGAATTTAATTTTAATCGAAAAAAATAATAATTCAGCTAATTTTAAAAAACTTAAAGGAAAATACATCACATTAAACAAACACTTTTCTTTCACTCTGAAAAAATTCTAGGATCGGATATTTATTACTTGAGAAATATATTCAAATTTTATGAATTAATTCATTCCACTGTGTGATCCCTTTAATTGTTATCACTTTCATTTTGTGGCAATTGTCTTTTTACATGTTTCGCATATATATTTATATGTATATGTATATCTGATGTATATCGGGTTTACGAAAATTATCTCCATTATTGTTATGTACTTCCCAACTCTACTGTTTTTTAACAGGAGAAAATACATACATAAAACCATAAAATTTATTTTATAATATTATATAAGTATGTGACATATCTCTACATTCCGAATCATTCATTTATTATAAAAAAATGTGTGGTTTAAATTATGTTTTTAATTTTTACTTAAAAAACTGGTAGTCTGGTAAGTATGGACATATACACTTTGTATAAGAGCAAATTTGAGGGCGGATTGGCCACTGGTTTGTGCCTATACCTAAGGGGTGGCTTATCACAAAATACTGGAGTCTCAATTACAGCAGGTACATAAAATATGGGATAAAGAATCATTTTATCATGATCATGATGTTTTTTATCATCGCTACAAAATAAGTGCAGCACATCTACAACCGATTAAACCAAAATCAGTTCGTCATGTAACTAAGATGCCTTAAGCATTTTATAAACTATAAATATTGCATGTACGGCAAAAAATTCCTATAACTAGTTATGAGCAACTAAAAGGTACACTTGAAAAACTTTGCAGCAAACTGTCCTGTCATTCGAACGTTTTTATAGAAAACGGTTACATAACCGTAATTTAACTCTATTTTGACCATAATATGGGCAATAATATGGTCAGAATAGAGTAAAATTACGGTTAAGTAACCGTTTTTTTTATAAAAACGGTCAAATGACTGGACGGTTTGCCTCATGTTTTAAACAGTGTATTTAAGGTTTAATTATTAAATTTAATTGAAATTTAACCCCATTGAACAGTTAAAACGATACGACACTTTTATAAATAATTTTTATGAATTCTTAAATTTTTAAGGATAAAGTTTAACGCAAATGTTGGATGTAGATTAATTCAATATTTGAGAGACTTTTTCTATAAAATTAAAACTTGCGTAGTCTAATAAACCATTTATAATTAATGTGCAAAACGTCGTGCGCAACAGTTACACTCTTTTAATATATGATCTTGCTTAAATTAATATTTCAATTAACAGTTGCATCATACAAAAATATGTATTGCATGCTATTTCTTCTGTTATTTTAAATCAAAACAGTCTTTGGATGAAAAGTGCATATTGTCCAATACTGAGAAAAATGACACTTTCAAATCTGAGTAAATCTATGTTTTCATTTTGTTATGAAACTTTTTGTGTCAAATAGGACGACTCATTGCTTTCAATTCTGAAATACCAGAAATACTCAGAATATTGAAACATGAACATACTCAAAACTAAGCACATAGAGGTCAGTTCATACTCATTTTCGAAACATGGCAATACTAAAAATGATTAGAATCAGTTCAAACTCATTTTTGAAACATGAAAATACTCAAAAATGAGCATGTAGAAGGTAGTTTATACTCATTTTTTAAACATGGACATATAAAAATATGAGCCCAGGATGTTTTATTTCTGAGTGCATGCATGTTTCCAGAAATGAATATATATCTTACGGTCAATATCATTAATACGGTCATTAATGATAACCGGGCATTATTACCGGTAATTATTAATAATAACCGGTTAGGTATAAAAGGTACACTTTTTGTGGTTATCAGTACGAAAAAGCCAAAAACAACGTTGAAGCACACAAATTATAATTTTTATTTATGTTTAATATAGTTATATAGTTAATATAGTTATATAGTTTTATATAGTTATATAGTTTAATATAGTTATATAGTTTAATATAGTTATATAGTTTATATAGTTTAATATAGTTTAATATATGTTTTATTTATAGTTAAATTATAATTTTTTTAAATGTTATTGTACTACCATATTTTCCAAAAGTCAGTTCTTAAATTTCACGGATTCTAAATAAATTTCATTTTAAAGTTGTTTTTTCTCCAATAAATAAAGTCACTTTCTCTAATCTTAAAGATCCGATTCCAAATCATAATAGTTGGAGAATTTACAGAATATATTGCGAATGTTGTCTTTCTTATATTGGTCAGACGAGGCGAGCACCTAAATTTAGATTAAAAGAACACGAAAATTATATGAAAAAGCAAGAACTTGATAAATCTACAATAGCGAAGCATTGTTGGAATTTTGACCATAGATTTAACTTTTCCGGAGCCAAAATTATTCAAAATTGCAATTCAATATTTGATCTTGATTTTTACGAAGCACATTATATTTATAAATATACAGATTCATTGGTGAACGGCATGTCTAGCACCCCTTTTCTTTCTCCCGTTTGGAGAGAGCCTGCGCGGTGATGCCTGTTTTCGGTGATTTCCTGTCAGCTGCGTCACTTCTGCTCTTCTGGTTAAACTTGCTTTGCCATTTTGGTCAGATTACAGCCAGTACTCGGGGCTATAGCCGAGCGTGGGTCTTTTGAACCCTTTTAACATTTTTATTATTCACCTTACACTGATGAAGTTGATCGATGTATCCTTGAAATGGCCGGATGTGTTTTAAAGTTTTATAATTTGTGTGCTTCAACGTTGTTTTTGGCTTTTTCGTATTAATAACCGGTTATTATTATTAATGACCGCATTTATCATATTGACCGTAACATATACATGTTTCAAACTTGAGTAATTTCGATCCGGATTTTGACTATGCGTTATACCGAGTTTTGAAAATGTCGTTTTTAGAGTGAAAGAAAAATCTTTTAAAAACATCACAGAAAGGAAATTCATTTTTCTGCCTTTTTAATGATTTCTTTAAATAGTATTTTACACTATTTTACAGCATTTGTAACTTTTGTTAGGCATAATACTCTCCTATATTTTATAAACAGTATACTACTTAATTTTGTTCTTAGGTATGCTTGTACTCGTTTAAAGTTCTCTTGTACTGGCTTGTTTCTAGATTTTAGCTAAGGTTATTTACTTTTCTGATTAACAGTGCTATAATGGAGACTGGAAATAATAACCTCAAGACTTCTGACAATCGTGTAAATTCAAAATGCATGCAATTAGTACTACAAGCAAATTTTAATAAAACGTAAAGATAATAAATATAAAGATATGTGTTAGAAAAATGCATATTAGGATAAAACATATTTTATAATTATTATTTCAGAATCATAACTCTGCAATACTTTTGTTTTCTGACTTTTGTTAAGTTAAGAAATCTGCCCACGTTGTAGAATATAAAAATATATTTTAATGCATGACTTCGGGAGCTTCCTCACAAAATTGTCTGTATACAGTATATTATAAAGATTTTTATTATTGTCATAAATCATTTTCACTTGAATAAAAAAAATATATTTCTTAAAAATTTCGTCATAAAAAACAATAACAGGTCTTTTTTTAAATATTGTCCTTTTCCCAAGAAAATAAATAAATAAATGAAAAGGAAGCACTGTTTCACTTACATATGAAATAAGATCTAAACATAAGATGTAATAATATATATATATATATTCGGTGTATGAAATCTATCATAGATAACAATGCTTTTGTTTATATTTTGGTCATATTTGGTCATATTTTATAATGAAATGCAATGTGCATCCTTATGCATGTGTAATGGATAAACATGTATTAATATTGTTATTTTCATAAATTTCTTAAAAAGAATAAAACATAAATATGTGACTTAATACACCAAATTACACGCCTGAAACTCCAACACATGACTGTTTCCCAGATTTTGTATTTGCCACGATTTGTAAAAGTTAATACGGATGATTTATCATTTTTTTCATTATTTATCTTTAACATGGTATTGTCTATGAAAAATGTATGGTAAATACTGCTTCAGTGCCCGATGCACATTGCAATGTGTGGGACTACAAATATACAATACACATTATAGATACATTTCCGTATAATGCAATTTATCCATGGTACAATCCACCTCAAAGTATGTGGCGCTATAAAAGCCAAATACACACAAAAAGCATTAACAGTTGCCTCACATACACTGTTGAAAATTTGCAGCAAACTGTCCAGTCATTTGACCGTTGTTATAGAATACGGCTACATAGCCATAATTTAACTTCATTCTGACCATATTATTGCCCATATTATTGTCAAAATAGAGCTAAATTACGGTTATGTAACACTTTTCTATAAAAACGGTGAAATGACTGGACAGTGTGCTGCAAAGTTTTAACAGTATAGAAACTAACTAAACACATTTGAAAAAATTAAAATTGCTGCACAGTAGGCATATTTGGGAACAAATGTGCTAATTATTTTATATTTCTCATATTATGATAACATTAAAAATGTGCTTGTAGTGTCTTTTAAACCAAAACAATCTTTCTGAATGCATTCTGCAAAATGATTCAAAAGTGAAGAATAATTGAAAACATTTTCTTCAGCAGAATAAATGAATAGCAGCAAACTGTTGCAACTTTTGCTCACCGATATCTGCGATTAAATAAATTGACCATAATTAGTGGTGACCGAACATCGTAGAAGTTAGAAGCGATGTAAATATTCTATTCCTATAATACAAACGGAACGTAACGGTGCCCAACAACATAGGAAGGAATTGCAAAAATTTTAATTTTCAGTAAACATGTTTGTCGATGTATCCGCTACTTGGCATCATCTTCTTATTTAACATATTATGTGTAAACGCGTTTGAATGGCTTTTACAGTTTTCATTACTGCACTTACGAAACCTTGAAATGTCATCGCAGTATGAAAAATAGTTGTATGCATCACATTTTATATCTACTCATAGCCGTTTTTTAGTGGATTGTACTATTTCGATGTCTACTGTATAAACTTGATCTTTCTCATTTTGTTCGTCCTCACTTGAAATTTTTCTATTAGGGACTGGAGCTAAAACTGAATCTTCAGTCACATGTAGTTGAAACGTATTAAACCCGTCTGATTCATTTTATGAAGTTCCTTTACTTCCACTTAACCCGTTCGCTGCCAGCTCAAATTTTGTAAGTTTATTCGTATTGCCAAGTCTGATATAGGTGTTTGCGTTGATAAATATGTTGCGTATAAATATAAATATTTTGTTTATTATATTATATTAAATTATAATATAATTATTATAATAATTATAAAAAATATAATAATATATAATTACATACAATTAATATAATATAAATATATATATAATTATTAAAATTATAATATATATATATGTAATAATAAAAAAAATCGCCATTTTTCCTCAATTAATTTATTCCAAATTCTTACAATTCTAATATATTTCACTGTCTTTTAAATTATCTCTTAAATCTAATTCATATTTTTATTCCATAGCTTTAATCAAAGTATTCTTTTAATTATCATTCTAAAAATCTTAATCTGTTAAAAGATACAGGTATTTGTAAAAATCTTAATTTCTTTCTTCTTTTGAAACATTCAAATTTTATTTCTTTAGAAGGTCTCTTAGTGTCACTTTTATTTTTATTAAAATTATCATTCGATATCCCATAATCCTTTCGGCTCGCGCGTCTTCCAGTTCACCTCAAAATTATGCCGTATACAGTAATAATTTCCCCGGCTTTGCATGCTTCTTATTGGCTAGTCCTCCCCCTGCATTGTGAAGATATTCATTCGCTCTTTACCTTTAAAACGCGTTGCACCGGCTTGGAGAGCAGATTTTGTACGCTTTTCTTACTGCTAATAAAAGCACGTCACCTGGAGGAGGGATCTTGTCAAAATGGTGTAATCATCTCTAATTTTTTTTTTTACATCTACATGCTTTCAGATATTAATTCTGAAATTTTTAGTAAGTGGAATTGATTTATATTTAGTATCGTGTCAATAAAGAACTGATCTCTACTACTCATCTTTTTTATTTCTACGGGAAAACTCCATGTTTTGCATAACCATCGTCTTGCCTGTGGAATCATGACTGCTATGTATGTTACGACTACTATGTTACGACCGCCACTGCTCTATTTTACGGAATACTTGAGTGCTAATTCGATCTCTTTATTGTGAAATGCCATATTTAACATATATATATTTTATAAATATATATATAAATATAAATAAATATATATATAAATATTTTTATAAATATATATATATAAATATAAATAAATATATATATAAATATTTTTTATAAATATATATATAAATATTTTTTATAAATATATATATAAATATAAATAAATATATATATAAATATTTTTTATAAATATGATTATTTTGCGTTTGACAACCACGAGTATGCGCGTGGTTGGCCGCGAATGGGTTAATCTTGTATTTGAAGAACAAATTTACAACGCCTTAGACTAGAAAATGCAATATAATTTTCCAATTTTATTGTTTTGTTTTGTTTTAAATCATGGCCTGCCACATTAATGTTGCTGATCGCAAATAACTACACCTGTCATGCACCGATTGTATTTTTTCACTACTGAAAGACATATTCAATGGATTAAAATTTATTTTTGACTAAATTTTGTTTAAATTTTACTAGATGTTCAGTTTCACACTAATTAGATGCCACAACAACTTTGTTGCTATCCTTCCATTCAACAATCATTCTTTATTTTTGTCTGATGCAATATGTTTTATACATGTACCATTTTATATTCACTAACTTGTTTTAAATAGATAATGTAATTAGCCACAGTAGAACCTGTTACAAAAAATGTATGTATTTAACTTTTCTAAAAAAACAATGTAGTACTGTAAAGATAAAAATAAACAAAGTTTTCTTGGTGCAAACGTGGAACCAATCTCATTATACCGATCGTCCAAGTCCAAGTGTTTCATTAATCAAGGAAGTTGAATCATCTTCGTATATTCCGAAAGTAATTACTAAGCCCGATGACAAACCAAGAACGAAATTCTTAAGCGGTTAGGTACCTTTTAAAGTGTCAAAAAATGATTTTTTTTTTTTTTTTTTTTTTTAAATAGCTTGTATTTAAATTTGTTTCTTTAGGAGCATTTCAAAACAAACCTCGTACAAAAAAGATAATATATCATTTTGACTATGAATTAAATATGTAAAAAAAGAAATTATCTCATGAAAAGTCCTTATCCTATACTTTTAATTTTAATGAAGTACTGTACCTTAGAAAGCACAAAAATAAAATATCAAGTTAAACAAGAAATGCTGCAGTTTATAACATATACCGCTTATATCGAATTTAATTTTGTTAATGGGATTAGAAATTTTCAGGATTGAAATTCATCTTTGTGCTTTATTTTTTAAACCTTTCTCATCAATATTTTGAAATATAATTACGACAATACTTTTATCCCTTTTAATGGAAAAATCTTTTTTTAAATGTCAAAGATCGTTATACAATACAGAACAGTATATTACTAAATGAACTGCTGCTCATTTTAACAGTAAAGAGTTGACTATGTTAAAAGTTTAAAGTATGGAGCAGCCAGTAGATTGGTTCGAATTAGTTACAATGCAAGAAAAAATAATGCTACAGATGGAATTATGTTGAATACTGTAAAAAGATAACTTTATGTGGTAAACTTTATGTTGATTCCAGTACATTACATTTAATCCTTGGACGATCGACAATTTGAAGCATCTAACTGCCAACCAACGTGCTGCATTCTACCTACCAGACAATATGCCGCCGTTTTAAATTCGAATTTTTAAATAAATTTCAAGGAAAATTATGTAGAATAAAAGAAATTTCATTAAAAACTTAAAAATTACAAATTAATACTAAGAGTAAAAGAGTTATTTAATGTGGATTCCAGTACATTGCAATTAATATAACTAGATCGGGGATTTGAAACTAGTACCTATCAACCAACTTGTTGCATCCTACCTACCAGATAATATGTCGTCATTTCAAATTAGAATGTTTAAATAAATTTCATGGAAAATTATGTAAAATAAAAGAATAATAATAAAAAAATGGCAGAATTACAAATTCGTACTAGTAGTAGAAGAGTTATTTAATGTGGATTCCAGTACATTACAATTAATCTAACTAAGCCGGGAATTCGAAACTACTACCTATCGACCAATAGGCAGTACCTGCAAGCAAAAAACGCGCATTTATAAATTAATATATAAAAAATATATTAATAATTTTCAATGGAAATATCGGCAAATAGGGAATAGTTTATAAGAAACTGTGACAAATAAAGACTTCTAGTATTTAGGTATTTCCGCCAGAAAAATAATCTTTGAAAGGTTTTTGAGGAATTCTGTTTAAACAAAGGTTTATAGAAACAACATATTATTCCTTTATTTTATGACTTGAAATTCTTAAATATATATATTTAAATGTTACAATAATTTTAATAAAGAAATTAATTTAGTTATAATAAGTACATTGAACATTATAAAATATTATAAAAGACAAAGTTCAAAAACTAGGTTTTTTTCAACGCTTTCTAAAAAATTAGCAGCTAAATAATGGTATTTTCAGCTGATAGAAGATATTATTTTCTTAATTTCAGAAAAAGTAAAAATGCGTATAAATATATATTTTACTGGTTTCATGTGATTGGAATTTTTAATTGTATTACTGCAGATAAAAGAATTCATAATAAATTTCTCATTCTCATTTTATTTACAATTGTCACAATCTCTTTTATTGCAATTAGTTCTTTAGAACTAAGATTGTGCATCTTTTATATGCTAGCTACAGAATTAGATAAAAAGTTTGCATTTATATATGTATGTACGTGTGTAATATCTATTTCATTTCGTATTGCTTTGAGTAAATCTCTCTTTGCATTAAAGAAAAATGTAAAATTGGTTCATCATATTTCATCAAAAATGGGAAACAAATTTAATGTGCCGCTATGGATATACTTGTGGGCTATTGTTGTCTTAATATCACTGGCCTTTACAGTTATACTATTAACTTTTGATATTTATAACGACAATGACAAGATAAATGTTATTTCATTTGGTTATTCGAGTAAAAGTGCTTATTTTAAGTTCTCTTTACCATTTGCGTATTCTTTTTGTTATATATATTTTCTTTGCATGCCACTGAGTGTTTTCGATTTTTATTATGTGATGATTTGTTTACACATTTATTCATTATTTATCCATTTTTGTAAGTTACTGAGGGCTTCATTTACACCAAATCACAAAAACTTGACAGATATGTACAATGATATTGTAGCGATTAAGGAATTTTTAGATGCAAAATTTGGATTTCTTGTGTTTTCGTCTATGCTTCATAATGCATTTTTCATGTATCAAGGAATAGCTCGCGTTATTAATCATTCTGGAGATTATTTCATAATGTTAACATGTATGCTGAATTTTTTTAATTTCATAGTAAAAGTGGAATCTGCATCACGTATCAATGCGTCATTACTTTTATGTGAAAGTGAATCACGAAAGCTCTATGAGAGCGATTACATGCAAGTTTGCCCTTATGTGAGATTTGTGAATAACTGTAAGGAAACATCTATGACAGTATGGGGTTTTGTTGATATAAAGCGAAATATCATATTTGGAACTCTTGGTGCAATTCTAACTTATAGCTTATTGTTTGATACCTTAATATAAATGTGATTTTACTTGATTGCTTGTATATTATTTATTAAAATGTAATTTGCTATAAATATAAATATTAATCTGCAGTAATAAGTTGTATTGCACATGTAACATGCGTATAATAGTATGCCTCTATTATATTATTACACCAGAATACAAATACGTAACAGATACTTGCAATGACATTGTAGTGATTATAGACTGATTAGTTTCAAAATTCCGATTTCTTGTATTTTCACAATGCATTTTTGCTGTATCATGGAATATTTATTGTTATTAGTCATATAGGATCTTAGTTATAGTTAGAGCTTAGTTAGGTTATTAGTCATATAGGATATGTTATTAGTCATATGTTAATTTGCATCATCAATGCATCATTGTTTTATGTGAAAGTGAATCACGAAAGCTCTCTGAGTGCGAATATTTTGAAGATATGCAATTTGTGATTACATGTGCTTTTTGTCAATATCAGTAAGGAAACATGTATGATAGTATGGGAATTTGTAGATACAAAGCGAAATATCATATTTGAAACTCTTAATGTAATTCTAACTCTTAGCTTACTATTTGACACTGTAATGTAAATTTAATTAGTGTTCATGCTGAAAAGATAATTAACATTATTTTTTTACATACTCGGAAAAGAACATTTGCTGATCAAAATATAATTTATAAATTTCCATTTCAATAAAGATATCATAGTACTTTGACTTTAAATTAAATATGAAAAATTTGTACTCTTATAAAATAAATTTGGATTTATGAATAAAATATGATTTATAAATTTTGATTTCAATAAAGATATTATAGTATTTTGAGTTTAAATTAAATATGAAAAATTTTCACTCTTATAAAAAGAAATTGTTACGCTATACTTATTAAGTTTACTTTAGTAAACAAAGCATAAAAATAAAATATTAAGTAGCTATAAATTTTATTTTTGTTTATACCATAAAATGCTTACAACGTGTTTAATTTTGTTAATTGGATTAAAATACTTGAAAAATGAAATTGATTTTTTAGTATTTTATTTTATTAACCGTTGTCAAATAAACATCAGTATTTTGAAATTTAATAATGAAAGTATTTTGGTTTCTTTTAAAGGAAAAATGATTATAAAAATGTCAAATACCACAATAAAATATAGAATATCACTTTACAAAACCTATTCCATCTGCAATTCATGCAACAGTAAAGAGCGAACGAGATATTGTTATATAGTTCAATGCACGAAGCAAACAACAAGTTGTTTCGAAATATGTAGCATGCAAGTAAAATAATGGGACAAATGGAATTATTTTGAATACAATAAAAGTATTACTTTTAGTGGTATTATATAATGTTGATTGCAGTACATTTTTATTAAACCAGCTAGACTGAAAATTTGAAAGATCTGCCTATCGACCAAAGTGCAGCATTCTACCAACCAGAGAGATAACGCCTTTTTAAATTAGCTTTTTTAGATAAATTTCAAAGAAATTTATTAACGTTAATTGAAATTTCTTTAAAAAATAAAACAAAACGGAATAGTTGAAAATTAGTACTACTAGTAGAAAAAATTAGTTAAAGCAGATTTCAGTACATTGTGATTAATCCAGCTAGATCAAGGATCTGAATCTGGCACTTATAGATATGGTACTTATGCCTTGTAATACTTTCTAGCTAAACAGAAGCATTTATAAACTGATATACATATATATGTATATTTATTATTTCTAATGTAAATACGGACACAAAAGATAATTGTTCATACGAAACTGTAACAAATTAACAGTTAGAAAGCATTTACATAAAAAAATCATTAAAAAGTTTTTGAGAAAATACATAAAAAACAAAAAAAATTATTAACAAAATAAACAAAAATAAATAAATTAATATTTCTTTGTTTTATAACATAAAATTTTTAAATAAACAAATTTAAATGTTATAACATATTAAAAACATTAATTCAGTTATAAAGTGTAGTTTGAACATTATAAAATGTCATACAAGACAAAGTTCAAAAATTAAATTTTTCCCAATATTTTCTAAATCATCAGCAGCTAAAACATGATATTTTCAGCAGACAGAAGAAATTTTCTTAATTTCAGAAAAAAAAAAAAAAAAAAAAACATATAAATATCTCTTTTACATTTTTCATGTGATTGGAACATTTAATTTTTCTAAAACATATAACAGTAGTCATAATAAAATCGTACATTACCTTTGAGTTACAAAACTGTCACAATACTTTTCATCATAATTATTTCTTTTGATTGAAGGCTGTGCTTTTCTGTGATTCTAAAGTCAACAGAAAAATATAAATAAAGGTCATTAATATATGTATGTATATGTGTAATATCTATTTTCTTTTTACGTACTTCATTGTGGAAATTGTTTTTGGGAAATAAACAAATTTGACAAAGTGGTTTTTCGAATCTCATCAAAAATTGGAAACAATGGTAATGCGCTTCTTTGGATATACATGTGGATTTTTGGTGTCTCAATATTACTAATCTTTAGAGTTATTAATACAGCGTTTGACTTATATAATGTCAATGACTTGATAAGGTTCATTGCATTTGGTTATTCTAGTAAAAACGAGTATGTAAAGTTTTCTTTATCCCTTGCATATTATTTCTGTTACACATTTTTTCTTTATATGCCAGTGAGTGTTTTTGATTTTTATTATGTGATGATTTATTTATATATTACATCAGTTTTTATTAAGTTTAGTAAAATACTGAGTACCTCTATTAAACCAGAATACAAATCCTTCACAGATATTTACAATGAAATTGCAGCGAGGAAATAATTTTTAGATTCAACAGTCTGATTTCGTGTATTTCTGTCTGTTCTTCAGAATGCATTTTTGATTTATCGTGAAATAGTTTCTGTTATTAAATATAATAATAATAATGTCAATTTTGTTGACTATTTTGTAATTTAACATGTGAGTATGTGTTTTTGTATTTTTATTATCTGATGATTTGTTTAGATATTTCACCAGTTTTTATTAAGTTTAGTAAAATACTGACTACCTCTATTAAATCAGAATACAAATACATAACAATAAAATTGCAGCGAGTACAGAATTTTTAGATGCAACAGTTGGATTTCTTGTATTTCTGTCTGGTCTTCAGAATGTTTTTTTGATTTATATTGAAATATTTATTGTTATTAATTGTAATAACAATAATGCCGATTTTGTTGACTATTTCGTAATTTTAACATGTATTCCCAATTTGTTTAATTTCATATTAAAGGTGGAATCTACATCACATATAAATGATCATCCCTTATATGTAAAAATGAATCACGAAAGCTCTATGAGAGAGGTTACATAAAAATTTGTTCTTATGCGAGATTAGTGAATAACTGTAAGTAAACACAGTAGAACTCCAATTATCCGAATTAATTGGGACCGGACCCTATTCGGATAATCAAAAATTCGGATAATTGGATTTTTTCCAAAAAAAGGGGTATATTTTAATTAATTACTGTATGTATATTGAAAATGTTAGAAAAAAATTATTTTTAAAGAAAAAGAGCTTTTAATTAATTAAATGGAAAGGCAACACTATTACATGTTAAGCGTATTTGCAAGTGCTGTACATTAGTACAGTATGTACGTACCGTACTGTAAATGAAAGTCATTATATGCTGAACATCTCGGTCAAATAAGCTGTTTGACAGTCTTCATCCGTTTTCGGGGTGCCAAGTTGCGCATCCGCTTGACAGTCATCCGCTTGCATGTGGTCACACTCGGGCTGACGCTCCATCCACTTCAACTCAGTTTCAAAACCTGGAAATTCTTCACTAGCTGATGGTCCCGTGTATGCTTCAACTTCGACATTAAGGTCATCTTTTTCCTCGACACTTTCTTCTCTCACATTTTCAATGAGTTCATCGTCATTTAGAACTTGAAACCCAGGGTCTTCGCGGTCCCAGGGGTCACACAAAATAATTCTTCTACACAATCGTGTAAGGGAAAAAAACGTTTACAGTGTAATGTTATGTTGTTTCACTATTTTAAATATAATGGATTTTATATGCATTACTGAGGTGCACAATAAATTGCTCAATGAAAAGTATGGTGTGCATTTATATTATTATTCATTTATAATTCATTTACAGGGACTGTCAAAAGTTTTCCTTTACATTACAGTCAATGGAAAAATCCATTCAAGTGCATTTTGATTATGTTAGCCATTTTAAACATGATGAAATCGATATACAAGTACGAAGCAGAGTAAAACGCACTTTTTGTAGAATATAGGCTGGAAAGCATTTATTATTCAATTACAGAGTCACACAAAAGAATTATGTTACAAAATAGTCTATGGGGAAAAATCGTTTCGAGTGTAATTGAATGAGTGCGTTTTCAACTTTGGTTTGCGTTTTTTAGTTTAACAAAATTTTTGCATTTTGCTTGGCGCGTATAATTTCTGTTTATCATTTACAGTGCTACACAAAATTATTCATAAGTATTTCTGACTATCGCAGTGAATTGCTTAAGAGTTGTTTTTAACTGTGTTACGCATTTTCCTGCTGAAATATATTTAGTATAATAAGAAAAGTTTGCGGAATATATACAGGGCCACGCAAAGTACAATATGCATTGTCGTTTCTGGTTGGTAATTGCTAGAAGTGAGTTTTAAGTTGAATTACGCGTTTTTTACTTGAATTAAATTTTATGTTAATATCTGGTGGTCTTTAGATAATATACAAGCACAGGGTTGAAGAAAAGATTCTGAGTGCATTTCCAGCGATTGGAGAAAACTGCTAAATGTGAATTTTGTAAATGAACTAAATTTTATCATCCTATGTAGTATATAACGAAATTTTAAATAGAGGAATTCACCAAATATGTCGACATTTTTTACTATGGAAGCTAATTGCTAAAACTGGATTTTTAAATGTGTTATATGTTTTCTAAAATATTTTCTTATATATCTTCTTTCACCTTATTTAACGGTGAAGTTTCTTTACAGTTTTCTGGATGTGTTGTAAAGTGTTTTATAATCTATGCTGTACACATGATTTTTCCTTCTTGTTTATATTTAAAATAAGCGCTCAGTGAAAGTTCTTAAATTCTTATAATAGTTGTATTACTTTCGAAACAGAGGACTTGCGACTACCCGAAAAGTAATATATTGTTTTCAGTTTAAACGGACAGTCTCCTTTTCTTGCAGAATTCGTATGTTCTTTTATAAACGGAAGGCACTATACACTATTGCTACATATAGTTATACAGGCTGTTTCAGTGCCAGGTTTGAAAAGGGTATAATAGCCGGGTTTCATAGTAAAATATGCGACTAACAACAGCTTCTCCACTAAAAGATCAGTACTGCATTTGCGAAGAAGATCTATGACCCCGCTTGATATATAGCTCCTTTTATAATTATAACTCAGTTATTAATGCGTAAAATATGGCTAAAAGGGCTAGATTTTGATGAAGATATTCCCGAACATCTAGAAATTGAATTTAAAAAATGTTTAGCTGAAGTTAAAGAATTGCGAAACATCTCAGTGGGAATATTAAGAATGTGTGAATAAATGTAAGGAAATAACAATAACATTATGGGGCAATATTGATATGTAGCGAAATATCATTACGGGAACTCTTGATGCAATTCTAACTAATTGATTATTGTTTGATACTCTAATAAAAAACTTGAATATTTTTGAATTCTCTAAAAAAACTGCAGTATATGAGTATATAATAAATAATCGCAGTAATATGATATCTTGCGCATGACACATGCATTTAACACAGTGCATAAATACTATTTCACAGAATTTTAGATGACTGAAAGAAAATCATAGTGAAATAATGTTTAAGTTATGCCTTTATTAACCAATTTTAACAAACATATTGACAGCATTATATTTGTAGCTAGTGTTTGACAAATAACTCATATTTAGTATCATACATAAAATACATATTACATAAAATTTAATTCTTACAATAATATAAAGAATTTCAAAAATAATATTATAAAACAATTCGTATTAATGTATTTTTGTTTAAGAAAAAATTGTGAGAATGATTTCGAAAATAAGCAACTTGAACTATTCACCTCAAAATTTTGCGTATAATTGATGTACATTTTTATATTAAAAAAAAGTATCATTCAATTTGATTTAATTGGATTTAAAAGTCTCTTATTTGGAAAATTAAAATTTTCTATTTTAGTCTTTTTAACAGTTTCCATATAATTGAAAAATGTCTATGAATTCGATTTGTCTGTCCGTATGTCAGTGTATCTTTTTGTCCGTCCGTGTTTTAAACGGCGTAAATATACTCCGATTGTCATGTAATCGGTATTAAATATCTGGTATATAATTGGTATATAATTGGTATAATAATTAATAATTGGTATAATAATAATTGGTATAATAATTGGTATATAATAGTTTATTAAGGAAGGTTCAATATTGAAAATGAAATGTATACTGTTTATGGTTATTTTACAGAGACACTCAAAATTATTTTCTAATATTACTGTCAATGGGGAAAAATCGTTTCAGGGTAATTTAATGTTGTTTTATTATTTTAACTAAAATGAAATTGATAGAATCACTGAGGTAGACGATAACATGTCTATAGAGTATATGAAAATTAGCAATTTTTTTTTCATTTGCAGGGTAACTCAAATGTATTAAGCTACATTACAGCCAATGCGGAAAGATTGTTCTCAGTGTATTTTATTGATGTTACACTACTTCAGAGATAATAAAATTGATATATATCACTGCGGTGATTGGCAAGTACAGAGTATGTAGCAATTATAGTTTGTTTACAGGGATACACAAAATAATTCCATTGTGTTATGGTCTATGTGAAATAGTTCACAGTGTAATTACTGATGTTACACTATTTCAAAGAAATTGATATACATTACGGAGGTGCATGACGGCCTGTTTTCCATAAATTAGTGAGTATGTATAGTTTATTGATTATTTACAAATACAATCAAAATAATTCAGTTACAGGACTGTGTAATGAGACATAACTGATGGATATGCGTTTTCAGCTGTGATATGAAATTTAAAACTTAAGTAATATTTAGTGCAATGTTCCGTAAATTTTCTGCATTTTGCCATTTTTATTATAGACCTTAAAGGGATCTACGAAGACAAATTTTTATTTGATTTAGTAGCAGCAAAAAAATAGTAATGTTGTGATTTCTGAACAACTGCTCCCCTGTCCCCTGTGTCCTCTTGTGATGTTCAATAAAATATCTTAATAATATATTTTCTACTTTTATACAATAGGTTTTTATTTTTATTTAATTTTGTTCTTTAGTCTCAAGTATTATTATTTAAAAAAAATATTTGGTACGTTAGTGTTATAGCAGCCCGTAAGGATGAATCGCCAAGCAACGAAGATTTTTCGCCAAATTATAAAGCATATATGACATTATAGTAATATATGATGTATATAACATTTCGTGACGTATATGGCCAAGTTATAGTCATATAGTCATATACGCATATATGGTGTACATATATGACATGAATATAAGACGTATATGATGTATATATGACATGTAAGACGTAAATAGTATGTATATAATGACGTATATGGCACATATATGAGTTTGGAGTGTATATATGCGTATATATGATGCATATATAGGCTTTGCGATAATCTTGGCGAAATCATGGCTGGAACATTGGCATAATCGTAAATGTGTGGGCCACTATAACACGAAAGTACCAAAACGTCTCATAATGTTATAATGTATAATTCATTTCCACGGTACTAAGGTGTGACGAAATCGTCCTTCATGTTTTATTCTATATCTTATTTACATCGTGCATTTTATGAATTACGATTTTTTTAGAGAGACAAAATACATTTTGCTTTAAAATACCTTTATCGAATTAGAGTAACCCGTATTTTTTGTAAGGTGATATCCGATGCTGTTCAAATTAGTATTTTATAAATTAAGTGTAGGGATTAATTTATACGTTGGAATATAATTGAAGACACTAATGTTAACAATATAATAATATATTACTTTTAAATGCTAAAGGTGTAAAATTAACAACTATAATATAAATTAAAATAACTTTTATTAGTTGTTTTACATGTTTCGACTCTTCTGAGTCATTTTCAAAAACAAAATGAGAATATTCTAAAGCTGCACGGGCTTTGAAGTTATTATTTACATGTACTTTTTAAAAAATTACGCACGTTATCTATTATTTTTTACTTGATTGTTTATTTTCATATCTTTGAGCATGGAGTAATTCTAGCCACAGTTTCGGTAAATTAAAAGATGTCGCATCGTTACATATTGTATTTTTGCGCGTGAGTATCTCTATGGTTTCTCTTATTATGGATGGATAGTGTAGACTGGAGGGAAATATTATTTTACTTTCATTGAAATTTATTTGGATGGTTTCTTCTTGATATAATCTTGCTAGGGCTGTAGTTTTTCTATTGTATTTAATATCAGCTATATGCTCTTTTTTTCTGCAATTAAATTTCCTGCTGGTCATGCCTATGTAGTAATTCTTGGATCCGTCTTCTTTAATAAAAGGTATTTCATATACTCCTGAATAATTCTCAAAATTAATTGGGTCAATTTTACTGCAAATGTAATACCTATTGGACACTAATGTTATATTTATATTTCCTATGTTCATTCATGCATTCTGTAATACTAATTTCTACATTCTGTTTTATATAATATGCTGGCAAATATTATGTATTATTTGTTTATTAACTGTATTTTGAGCTATTTAATTGTGAAAAGTAATCTGTTTTTTATTTTTCATATCTAATGTTGTATTTAAGTTCATAATTTAAAAAAAAAATAACATATAAGGTAAAGTCAGGAGAGATGGCATGGTTGGAGATATTGCGCACATAGAGGTTCGGGGAAAGGAGTAGAGTGAGCGCTCAGCAACTTCAGGTAGTGGTACAACAGCAGTAGTACAGTGTCTACTTGAAAGTTGTTTGGAGCGTCTAATATAAAGCATTGCTATTTTGTTTTGTTTTCCCAAATTAAGTGCTTGAATTTTCATAGCTATTCATCAGAATTTCTATGCAATGTCAGTAGTACAAAATATTTTAAACTTAAACGATTTCTCATAAGCTACTGATCTAGACTAACAACGTGAACATCAACGGTTTGTTTTAGTAGCGGCCATATTTAAATAAAAGGCCGCGCAATCTCTTCTACTGAAATTGGAGAGTTTGCGCATCTGCTACTTAGGAGAGATGGCGCATTGTTCCAATTAGTTTCCATGCTAGGAGAGATTAAACAGCTTATTGGTAAATTTGCGTAAAATAATGAAAAATGAAAATGGACTAATTTTAAGTTAAACGTGTTTTCAATTAACTTAATGTTATTTTGTAATCTTATCTGGACTTGCTTTTTCTGATTCTTTATTTTTTCCCCTTTAACTAAAATTTTTTTAATCGTTTTTAAAATTATTTCCTTTTTCTGATTATTTAATCATTAGGTTGAAATATGCACTCCTAATACAATAATATTTGTTCACAAAAACCTTACAACAATGTCATTTAAGTGTAATTATTATTGTTAACAAATTAATTGTAATTATTATAAGTAACAATCTCTCCTACCCATGTGCGCAATCACAGACAGATTGCGCAAAATAACTTTCTTGGTTTTTTAACAACTGTTCTATTAAATTACAACATAACAACAAAATAGCAATGGAAATGCATAAAACACAAATGAAGTAAAAATTATTCATGGATAGTTTAGCAAAAAATTGATATTTAGATTTTTTATTATTATTCGTTTGAATTGTGCGCAGACTCTCCTAGCTTTACCTTAGTTTAGAACTTTTCAACAAATTACTGATTTTTCACTAATGTTTATTTTAAAAATGAAAAATGCACATTAAGGGATATTGAAATCTTTCTAAGGGATCTAAGGGATATTGAGTTTCTTTGAATGTTTGGTGTTGTATGTTTACATGTGTAAATTTAGCACACATTTACAGCGTTATTGTACATTGCCAAACTTTCAACAATTTAAATATAAATGTTCATTTAGTAATAAACGAATGTTAATTATAAACAATTTTAATTTAATCAACAGAAAACATTATAAAAATGTAGGAGGAACTTTTATGTGTAGCCAATTTGTATGTAAATTTGTTTCAACATTTGCATTAGATGTATGTTCTGCATGTATTAAATTTTATTGATTTTTTTGCAATTATATGCATACATATATACTTGTTATTTCTATATTTTATGATAAACTTTCCATATTTTTCCTTATTAATATTTCTTTACAAATATGTGATAATATTCTTTTAAGATAATCAGTGAAAAACTTTTTTTTTATCAACATATGATTTATCAATTTTGTTATAAATGAAGATAATATACTACTTTGACATTGAATTAAATATGAAAAACTTCCCTCCTATAAGATTAATTATTTACAATATCCTTTTTAAGAAATACTGCAGTATTACAAAGCATAAAGATAAAATATTAAGGTAACTCATAAATGTTATTGCTTGTATCATAAAGTGCTTACAACGTGTTTAATTTTGTTAATGCGATTAGAATACTTTAAAAATGAAACATATTTTTTAATATTTATCTTACTAATCTCTCTCAAATAAATATCATTATTTTGAAATTTAATAATGAAAATCCTTTCGTTGCTTTTAAAAGAAAAATAATTGTCAAAGATCATAATGGAACACGGAATATCACTCTACAAAATGTAACCCATTTCATGTCATTCAACAATAAAAATAGAACTATCGTTAAAGTTTAGTGTATAAAGCAAATCTGTAGGTTGTTTCGAAATATTTGGTATGCAAGAAAAATAATGCGACAAATGGATCTATTTGGAATGCTGTAAAAGTTGTGGAAAAACTTTACTCTCTTCGGTTATGACTTAATTACATGGTTTACAGGAGTTTCCATCTTATATCAGAATTTCATTATGTAAATGCTATAGTTATAGCACTCAACAAATAAGATTTAATTATGTCATCAATGATATCGTTCGGGTAAATCAGTAGGCACGGCAAGCCGTGCTGCGCAGGTTTGAGTCCTGGTCCAGACATTTTTCGCCCTGTTGGTATAAACCTCAACTATGACACTGCAATCATTTGGATATGCTTTACCTAGTTGGAAAAGCTTACCTCTCTTCATTATGCTGAAAAAGTATTACTTTTGGTAAGCTTATTTAATGTTGATTTGAGTACATTTTTATTAATCCCTCTAGATAGAGATTTTGAATCCTCTATTTAATGAGCAACGGGCAGTACAGTATCTACCAGATAAGATGATGATGTTTATAATTAGTTTTTTTTTTAATAACAAATTTAAAAATATATATTTACGAAGAAGGAAATTACTTTTAAAAAGTGCAAAACTATAGGAATATTTACAAAGTAGTTCTACTAGTACAAGTATTATTTAATGTGTACTCTATTACATTAAGATTAATCTAGCTAGTTAGAGGTATTGAAACTGGCACCTATAGACCAATATACCGGGTAATACCTTCTGGATAAACAGAAGCATTTATACACTGATACGTGTATATATTCATTATTTTTAATAGAAATACGGGCACAAGAATGTATTTTTTTAACTGTATCAAATGGAAAATTACAAGATAAGTACGCCAGAAAATCTTTAAAACGTTTCTGAGGAAATTTGAAAAGCGCAAACATCGCTAAACGCTGAAGTGTTTATATTCTCTAAACTTCATATTATTTCTTTATTTTATGATATAAAATTCTCAAATTTAAATGTTAATATAGATTTTAACATATATTTATCTGAGCGACTAAAACATGGTATTTTTTACTGACAGAAGATATTTTCTTAATTTCAGAAAAAGAAACAATGCATATAAACATATCTTTTACCTTTTTCATCTGATAGGAATATTTAATTTTTTGAAAACATACAAAAGAATTCGGAATAAAATTGTACATTACATTTCAGTTACAACTCTCACAATCTTTTTCCTCATAATTAGTTTTTCTGAATTAAGACTGTGCATTTCTGGGATTCTAGACTCTACGGAAAAATATAAAAAGACATCAATTATTGATGCATGTATATGTGTAATATATATTTCATTTCGTATTTATTTGTGCAAATCTTTCAAAGCATTAAACAAAATTGTAAAACTCATTTGTCAGATTTCCTCAAAAATAGGAAACAAATTTATCGCCCCACTTTGGATGTACGTGTGGATTTTTGTTATCTTAATATTAGTAATCTTTACAGTTATCCATACCACTTTTGATATGTATAATCAAAATTCCGTGATAAATTTCATTTCATTTGGTTATTCTAGTAAAAACGATCGTCTGAAGTTATTTTTATCCTTTGCGTATCATTTCTGTTACTATTTTTTTCTTTATATACCACTGAGTGTATTCGACTTTTATTATGTGATGATTTGTTTAAACATTTCATCATTATTCAATAGTTTTTGCAAAATACTGAGAGCCGCTTTTGAAACAGAATACAAATATTTAACAAATATTTACAATGAAATTGTATTGATTAAAGAATTTGTAGATAAAGAAGTAGGATTTCTCGTATTTTTGTCTGTTATTTTTAATGCGTTGTTAATTTATAATGGAATAGTTCTTGTTATTTATTATAAAAACAGTTTTATAAACCCTCTTGACTATTTCACAGTTGTAGCCTGCATTGTTAATTTTTTTAATTTCATAGCAAAAGTAGAATCTGCATCGCGTATCAATGCATCATCACTTTTATGTGAAAATGAATCACAAAAGCTCTACGAGAACAATCACAAGAAAGTTTGCCATTACTTGAGATTTGTAAATAACTGTAAGGAAACATCTATGACAGTATGGGGCTTTGTTGATATGAAACGAAATATGATTTTAGGAACTCTTGGTGCAATTCTTACCTACAGCTTATTGTTTGATACTTTAATATAAATTTGATTATTCTTGATTGCTTGTATGTTATTCTTTAAACAAAACAGTAATATACATGTAGGAATTGAAACTGGCACCTATATACCAATATACCGGGTAATACCTTCTAGCTAAACAGAAGAATTTATACACTGATACATTCCTTATATATTAAGTGTATATAATCTGCAGTAGTCTGATGTGTTGCACATGAAACATACATCCCAGACAGCAAAAGAAGTCAAAATCCCTTTAGCCGTTTATTTGAATTGCTGGCGTGTTGGTAATCACACGGTAACATTATATGATATCACTAGATCGCCTTCTTTTAATAGATCATATTCGTAGTTTAGTGATAATATCGGCAGGAAATCAGATTACCGACGGATTTGTCTAGCAGATATTTATTCAAAAAATAATATCGGCCGACATCATAAGGCGATTAATACCCGACAATTTGTTTCCCGACTAACATATCCCCTGCAGTTTCCATCTGATGTGTTGCACATGAAACATGTATATATAACATTGTGAATTTAAAATAGATGTTGGAGTCCCAGATGTCTGTAACGAAATAATCGTGAGATCATGTTGAAATTATGCTGTTATAAACCAAATTTAATAAACATATTGACATAATTAAACACTGGTGTACAAAATTAGGAGAATTTTCAGATTTGGTCAAATATCCCCTGAACTACTGGACAGATTTTAATGAAGTTTGGTATGAGAATAGGTTGATATAATGCAAATAAAATAACCAGCCAACAGTTATAATACACACTCATGATTGTGCGTAACACTCATCGGAAACAGAAGGTGTGAAACAAGGGTTAATGAATCGAAAAAAGGGTTAATAGGGGGTATGGTCCCCTCTTACGGACATACAGGCCTCACACCGCGATTTCATACTGGAAATAAGCCAGTTTAGGAGCTCCTGTCGCAATTGTTCCCACTCGTTAAGCAACGTTTTTTACAGGCCTGGATAGTTCTCGGACTCGGGTTCGAGTTGCAATTACCCTCCTCAGAGCTCAATAGGGTTGAAGTCTGGAGATCTGGCTGGCCAATCCATCCAGTTAATATCTTCAATTTCTAGAAAATCGTCGACCAAATAAGCTCTATGTTCCGGCAGTTTTCGCCCATTAAAATGACGTCGAACATAAGGTTCCAAGATCTCATATCTATACCTCAGAGCAGTCACAGTGCCTCTTTTAAAGACATAAAGTTCACGACCGTCGAACATGATGTCTGCCCATGCCATCAAACCACTGCTGCAATAATGGTCAATTTCTCATACATTGGTGAGAAAACTGGAACTTTGGTACGCTCTATATAAAAGTACGTCGAGAATCAGTTGTTAGGATGATACGGGACTCATCAATGAAGAGCACGGTTGCGCATTGATACCTGCGCCAATCTCTATGGTCATTGCACCATGCTAAATGGACTCTTCTGTTTGTGAAGAATTGTTCGAGACACAAACAGAAAGTCTTCTTGCAAACAGGTTTCTCTCATGAAGCCTTCTGGAAACAGTTGCCCTTGAAACTCGGCTTCTGTGGCCGCATAGAAGTCACGGGAGTGTTGAGAAACTGTAACATGCATGTTACGCCTTTCTCTAATTGACAAATAGCGATCTTCAATGGATATCGTGGCTCTTGGAAAACCTTGGTCAGGCTTTCTCCTATGGATCCGGCATCCTGAAACTGTTTCCATGAATTGGACACGACCATGAATTGAACATTACATTCATTACATCGAAGTCTCCACAAATCTGGACTTTAGACTAGTATGCGCGATTCACAACCTCATTTCATCATCTAAACGTCGGCGGTTACTCATTTTGGCTGTTGGAATTTAAATTCAACCGATTGCTGAAAACAAAAAACAGAATTTTGCTGAGGTGTGCGAGCGAACGAAATTCGGATTTTAACACGCACGCTTTTAAAGCCTCTACCTCTACTATATCTTCCCACACGCACATTTATACTTACGTATTGGCACACAATATTTGCATCTTTCTGCCAAAGCAGTGGTTTTACATTTCAGTTCAGTAATTCATTCAATTACTTATTTCGATACTCATTTCATGAAATTCGACAAAATATGTAAATTCTCTTAATTTTGTTCACCAGATTTTGCTCAACAGATATCCCAGCATATTTCTAAAAAAAATAAAAATAAATAAAAAAAAAGAAACAATTTCGAAGGAATAAAGGGTTAAGGGGCAAGATCACCTTTAAAATGGTCAAAAATTCAATTTCAAGGTTTTGATGTCAGTAAATATTTCATTTTATTCTGAGTAATCGTGCGCGCAAGTTTGAAAATCATTGTTGTGCATTAAATGCATTTAAAGTTTTCACTCTCCATTCAAAAACAAAGAATGACGATTGCGTTTTACTTTATATCTTCGTCAATAATTATCGTCTCTGAAAAACATTGGTACCTTTCTACTCAGAATAAAATGCACTATTTACTGACATCAAAACCTTGAAATTGAATTTTTGACCATTTTAAAGGTGATCGGTCCCCTTAAAAGAATAATTTGAATAAATTATTGGTTTAAGAAAGAAATTAAAAGTAATTTTTAAAATATTCAGCTTGGACTACTTCCTTCATGGCTTACCTCTTATTATTAGCTTGAATTGTCTCCGTAAGTACGATTTTTTCAAAAAGCGAGTTTCAAAATGATATAACCACCCAGTAATTTTGTAATATCATGGCAGGATTCCATAAATAATTATCAGAGAATTACCATTTTTAAGTCAAGTACAATAATCTTACGAAATACATAACGACAAACCGAAAACGACACTTTAAATTCATCGGAATTATAATTTATCTAAATACATGTTGTGAACACTGACTTAAATTAACATTAAATGAGCATCCAAATAGTGCAGGATTGTTGAATTCCACTTCAAAAAGAAGAAACCAAAATATGAAAATTAGTTTAGTATGTAAAGACAGTTCGCAGGCTTGAAAATTTTCAAACATGTTCGCAAAATGTGTTCTAAGAGTACGGATTTTAAAGGTCTTAAGAGTGTTTCGGAAAGGAAAATTATGGCTATGAAGGATCAAGGACTATCAGTAAGAACTGTTGAAAAACTCTGCAACGATCTCTGTATGAAATATCAAATTTCCTTCTATTACTAGACGACAGTGGAGTTATGGAACAAAGGAATCTTCAGCACGCCCGCGAAAGCTGGCCAAAAAGCGAAAAGCGTCCATTATAAAAGAAATCGCAATGGAGAAAATACTTGTATGCGAACTGGTAAAAAAGCCACCCGTAGCGATGTTAAAAAGTACTTTCTCAAGCGATTCCAGGAGCGCCAAGACTTTGAAGTATAAGCAAAGAAAATACTAAGAACCTCCAGTAAAATCGCTTGGATTGGGTGAAAGATTAAATCTCCTGGAAGTTCGAATGTGAATGAGAAATATTTCCTGACGCAAAAAAAGTATTTGGATGATCCTGGAAGTTGGTCAAGTTACTGGCACTATTTGTGCAAACTACCTGCAATAATTTATAAACGGCAGCAGGGTGGAAGCTCAATCGTTTGAAGATGCGTTTGAACTGAGGCAGCTATTCTGCCACAGGTTTTCCCAGGAATTTCACCAAAGAAATGCCATGAAACTTACCCAAGTCAGTTACACACAAAACATATGGAGCTTTACACTGTAAAAACAATCTTAAAAAGAAAACGGAAATTTTACTGGCAATACGCCAGTACTATTTCTGCATCTCAACGGAAAAAAAAATCCGTAAATTCCAGGAATATATTTCTGCTTTTTCTCTTTTTTTTCCTGAATGAGTGTGCAGTAAATGACCAAGTCTTGGGACGAGCGGAATCGAACCTGGAATACTTCCGTTTACTAAACTGACGGTCTAGATCACTGCGCTATGACTGGCCACGCCGCTTTCTCAAATGTTCTAAAATTTACTTATTTTAGTCGCAAAAACTTGAGGTTTCATCTGTTTCATCAAAAAATTGACATGGATTCGTTTAGAATGGATCAGTGGGTCGATCCGGGCCAGGCCTGTATTCTAGAAGAAATACAACACTCTTAATTCGCATTTCAAAGAAGGCGATTTCTGTACACAACTTTTGAACGTCATTTACGGAAATTGCACTGTTTTGGAAGAAATACGGACATTGTACTGTATTGAAAGAAATACGGAAATAATCCATTAAGTTTACGGAAAACTTTCTGCATATTTACGGATTTGAAATCTCTTTAACGGAACTAATGTCATTTACGGAAATTGTACTGAATTATTGGAAAAATGACACTTCTCCGTAAAATTTTACGGAAAATCTCTTGTATTTTCACGGATTTTTTTTACATTGCACTCAGATTACCGATAAATTATCTTTTACAATAATTCCGAAAAGTTTCACAAAAGTTCAAAAGTATACCTGAGAAAACTAAGGTACGTTACACACAAAACATATGGAACGTTTGACAGTTGATCAGTAAATTCCAATTTCTCAAGTATTCCAAAAAGTTACACAACACTGTGGAAGATGTTACACCAGATTTATTGGTATTATCGGATCAGCAGAAATAATCCGAGAAAACCCATGAATGTTATACAGTAAAACCCAGGAACATTACGCAGATTTTTTACAGTGTGCAATTTCTCCTTTGAAATAAATGCTTTATTAAACCATTGAAAATTACATATATTTACATTTTTCAGACTCATTTGTTTTATATATTTATTCGGAGATTAAAGCTTAACGATAAATGTATTGATTACTCTACAATCAAGATTACGGTGTAACATTCCTCTCATAAATATATAATTTAATATGTTAAAAACGCATACCATATTGATAACGTTCTACTGTTTTACTGAGATAACAATGGAAAAAAATATATATATTAGGACAGCATAAAATTACCTACTTCATAAAAACATTCAACTTATTAACACCTTTTCGAGTATCGAAAAGTATGTTTAATCTTCAATCACATTAGTAAAAATAAAATGTTTTGCTTAAATATATCGTAGAAACTCTGTTATTATTATTAAGGTAAAACAACACTACAGCTAAAGTAAAAAAAAAATAAAGTTATTATGAACTTAAAAAGTTTATAAGACATTAATACGAAAATGGCCATTTAATCTCACTTCTGTTTTTTAACGCTATTTTAAAAATGTACACTTTGAAGAATATTTTACCCATACTATTAGGATTATCAAATTTATTGGATAGAATTTCAAGCAAATATCATTGGAAGAAAAAATATGTAGTTTTAATTTTTTATTGTATGATAAATATCTGTGCATTTTACGAAACTGAATTGCTCAATTAAAAATAGAGTAAGATAAAGTGAGGGTTAAAGAAGGATAGAAAAAGTGTTTTGAGATTTACAGAATTAATCCGTAGTTTTTGAAATACGAGAATAACTAAACCTTCGGGCTGTGTAAAATCTGGTACTGATTTTTTTTTTTTTCAAATGAATTTAAAATATGTTAAAGTTAAAATATATTCTCTTAACGTTTTGCAAATAGCTAAATCATAAAATGTCAGTCTTAGAGGCTAATTGCAAAATGCTTAAAATGTGATTGAAATAACTGTAAATGTAATTATGTAAAAATAATTGAGTTTGTAAATATTAAGAAATAATAAAAAATATAAATTCACTGAGTTTTATAAGTAACAGACAAAAACATTCTTTGTGGATTAAAAGGTTTACAACAATGGACATTTTTTAATGAAAAAATATGGAGTTATGAAAGCCAGAAAATGATCACTTTGTGTGGGTTCATAGACATGAGACTTGAGACTTTATAGTTTTAAAACACACAAATTCAAACTATCTTAACATTAAAACGGCATACGGCCTTTTCAAGGATAACTTTGATCCCTATCATCAGTGTATATATATATATATATATATATATATATATATATATATATGTTCTAAAGGGTTCAAAGAATTACGCTCGGCTATATCCACAAATACTGGCTTATAATCTGACCAAAAATGGCAAAGCAGGAAAGACACTGCGCAGTGATGCCTGTTTTTTTTTTTTTTTTTTTTTTTTTTTTTTTTTTTTTTTTTTTTGTATTTTCCTGCCAGGTACGTCATTTCTGATTTTTCTGGTAGTATATAAACTGTTGCCTGTGACATTTTTGGTCGGATAATAAGCCAATACTCGGGGCTGCAGCCGATCGTGGTCCTTTGAACCCTTTGAACGCTTTCAAATTTTTTTTTTGCACTGATGAAGGGGATCTGAGCATTAGCTCATGTCTATGCTGTTATGATATTTTTAATTCCATGCATTTTCAGAGTTTTCTTGCTCTAAATATATAAAAACATGTTTTTATTGCCCCAGATAACGGAAAAGATTTTCGTAAGTAAGGTTTTTAGAAGCTTTATATTGACACACACACACATATATATATAAGCACATATTTTTAAACTTTAAAACGTTATAACTTATGTTTTCACAATACACGAATCATCTTTGCAATCTTATTAGCTGCGTATTTTGATGATTGACTGATTATTATTATTATTTTATATATAAGTCATATTTTTATTCCCATTTAAATCCTTAAAATATATTAATCACTTAAAATCTTAAATAAAATTATTTTAATGTAAATTAATACAATTTTTAACAGCAATTACGAAATGTGATAATTCATAATATACATTTTTTATTAAATATTTTGAAAATATTAGGATATGGAATGTTTAAGAAGAATTATTTAAAGATTTGTTTCAAAATTTTCCTTAAAGTATATTGTAAATTGATAACAATGAAAAGTCATTCTATTTATAATTTCACTATTTCACATGCTATTAAAATTTCACTTGTTTCTTAGACGATGTATATTGGAAATTTTGAATAACACAATCAGAATAACGATTTTTATTTTACAGCTTAATTATACACATAATCGTTTGTACAGGGAAAAATATAATTTCTATTCTGCATTACCAAAGATATTTTCAAAATTAAAATTAAATAAATATTAATTAAGATGTTTTGAAATAAGATGCATTTATCTGGATATTTTACGCAGACAATAGAAATGCAAAGAAATATGTACTATAAGATATGTAAAAAATTCTATGATTAATTTCTCTGAAAAATTTCTAAAATTAATATGGATACTTTTATATTTTTTCTTTAGAGTGTGTTTCATTTTTTTTTAACATCCATCAGAAATGATTACCACAATTATTTTTAATATTAGGCAATGATAATATGTAATATGTATGATAATATATACTATCCTTAAAATATTTTCTAGTTAGTAACTAATATTTATTTAATATATGAACTTAAAACTGAATTTAATCAGACATGTTTTCAGAGATCTTAAGTAAATAACATTTTTATAAGCCAAACGAAAACGTTAACATCCTGTCTATGTACCTCTACCTATTATTGAAGGTGTCAGGGCTTTAAATATGTGAGTAGACGCAGCATTTAGTATATATTTTGTATTATGTAGCCACTAAATAATAATTATCAGGTATTCATTTTGTATGACATGTAACTTCCGACGTTTTATGAGATAAGCCTACTTTCTTATATTGACTAACGTCTTATATTGACTATCTTATATTGACTTAAAAACCTGTATAAATAACTTAAGAATTTGTAATTACAAGTTATACTGGCGACAACAATTAACGTAACAATATAAAAACAAATAAAATGAATTATTTTACCCCTTAGATCTTGGAATTTATACGAGGTTTTATTTGGTCATGTCATACAAACGTTCAAAATGCAGACTAAACTATTTCTGCATAAAATAAATACAGATCATCATTGTTCTTCGTAAGATAAATTTAAATAAGTTTGCAAAAAATATGATATAAATTGGCGTAGAATAAATTTCATGTTAGAAAGAAACAGTAAGATGTCAGGTTGCCATCGAACAAAATGCAAACATTACACCATTTACCCATGTGTATTAAGTTGTCCAGGAGGTCCTGCAGTAAAAATGTTAATTTAAGATGAATAGCGCAATGAAGCTCTTGAAGAGTGCTCGGAGTGTGACGGGCTTCAGTAATGCAAGTGGGCATCCAAGTGACAAGTGGGAAAGTGGGAGTTCCTGTAGATTAAAGAAACTCTTTTGCAATTTGGGCAAAAATCGCCACAAGCATCTCTGATTTTATGTCGAGTCAACCTGGCTTTAGCCCTGGGGGAAGACTGGGAACTCAGATGATAACGACGGGATCCGGAACAATTTACCTTTAGACATTATCTGGAGTGGCTTACTTGACATGGGCAAGTACCGATGTAGTCCATGTCCGTCCTTACCTTAGATCATGTGTGTTTGGGGATCCCGTATTTACAAAGGTGGCACGAAACGTCGAGCCTCCGACCACACTGGGAAAAGCGTTGCCTCTCCGTTAGCACCAGAGTATGAAACTCAGCGCTGTTGTATTGCTGATACAGCGGAGGGTGAGCTAATGAAGGTAGCAGGTACGACCATCCGACTAACCAATTTTTGATTTACCTTCTCGTCAGTGGGGTCCGCCATACCTGCGGAAGATTCGGAGATGCCTTTTCTTCTCTTTTTTATACCCTTGTATAGATTAAGTGGTATATTTTGTGGGTGATCCATATTCCAAGCCTGTAAAACAAGGTACACGTGAGACCCAGGGATAGCACGGGTGTGATTGATCTTATGTATTCTCGCATGCCTGAGGGTGTTTATCAGCACCTCTTCTGCGCAATTTTGGGTCATGTACGGTCTTTTTCAAGTATTGGTTGGGGGTCTGTCACGGCGTTCGGAATTCATTGCATTTTTAAAAAGTTGAGTAGCGGACATGGACAGTATCTTAATTTGAATCGATTGCATATTTCAATTTTATGGTAAGTATCTAGATATTCGAGTTTCTGTAGCTGAAAAAAACTGGGAGGAAGGAACTGAAGGAAACTGAAAGAAACCTAGTTACCTTTGCAATATGGGTATGCGTCAGCATCATGCTGTTGACGGCTACATCATTTTGATGCGCATTTAAATTTGTTTAAATATATCTGCATATAACAACTGAACACATTTCACAACCTTAGTTAGTTGGTCATGAATCATCGTCAATGCTGGTTTCCTCGCATATATCCTTTTTTATGAAGACTTTCACATACCGTATACTTGGATATTCGAGTTTTTGTAGCTATAAAAACTCTTTTTCGACCTGGTCATACTTTAGAACGATGCTGTTGGCATCTGTTGGAATGATGCTGTTGACTATATTTTGGTCTGTTCACCCTAAGTTCTCTAAATTATCTCGACATAGGCATAGAAATATTTATTTTTAATCGTACGGTGAAAATCATTTTAAATTTTTGATAAGTTCTCAAACGTAAACTGAATTTTTTAAAGTTGAGACTGAATTGTATACTTTAGAGATAATAATAAAAAAGTTGTATTTTATATTAGACATTAATAAAATATAGTTTAAATAAAAGTTTATCCTGAAATTTTGATAAACAAATTAAAGCTGTATTTAAAATAAATGATCAATGTAAAAATAGCACAAATAAAAAATATAAAAATAGCAAAGAGCTGTTTCGGAACTTCTAAAGCTCCATTTTCGCTATTCTATTTTGGTCGCGTGCGGAGAAGCAAGTATATTTTCATAGCTTAAACTTTAAGACCAGTTTTTAATCTATTTAAATTTGGCACTGATGATGGAGATTTAGAGGATCCGAAACAGCTGTTTGCTACTGTTATATGTTTTATTTGTGCTGTTTTTACAGTGATCATTTATTTTAATTTAACGGCACATAGTTCAATCACCTATTTTAAATAATTCTATATTTGTATTTGTTTTTTAAGTAAGTGTCATTAACCAAAATTTAACAAATCTTCAAAATAATATAATAAAATCACTTGTTAACTTTAAATTAAAAGGTAATTACTGCTTAAAGTGATAAAAAACATACCACAAAAGGCTTCAAAATACCTTTTAATATACAGGGTGATCCGAAAATGAGTATACATCGGAAAAATTAATAAGTCCTAGAATAATGTAGGTAGAGAAGTAAAAATTGACACACATGCTTGGAATGGCATGGAGTTTTATTGTAACCACACAAAAAAAAGTTGAAAAAAGGGACGACATATGACGCTGTACAGCAAAACGTCAGTGATGCTGCCTGAGAATCGTGTTATAAAAGGATCTGTAATGAGAGAGAGAATCAGATGCATCAGCAATCACAGCATGTTGACTTTACCAGAAAAGGCAATGTTAATGAAGCTGTACTATCAAAATGGGAATCTGCTACTGCAGCTTTACGATCCTATCGCCATAGGAAAGGTATTCGAGCCGGTAAGGATCCTATGACAATTGCAGCTCTGAAAAGAGTGATTTCAAAGATCGAAGACACGGGTTGTTTTGACGATGGGCTCCGTAGTGGCCGACCGAGAACAAGTGCTAATGTTGCTTAGAGTGTTAAAGAAGAAATGAAGATTGTAGCGGATTCGTCTACGCATGGGGAAGTGGGCGCTCGTGAAATTGCACGTCTCACTGGCATTCCGTAGACTACTGTCTGGATAGCACTAAGGCGTACCTTCCGATGCTATCCGTACAAAATTCAGCGTCATCATGAACTGTTACCTGGCGATTTTATGAAGCGGAAACATTTGCAGTGTGGGCGTTTCAAAAGATGGCGGAAGATGACGATTGGTTGTCTAACGTGTTGTGTACCGACAAAGCACATGTCACACTCCGATGGTCTGTCAACACCCACAACTGCAGAATTTGGGCTAGCGAAAATCCTAGAACTTTCGTGCAAACTCCACTACACGACGAGGAAGTCACGGTGTGATGTGGATTTACCACATCTACCGTTATCAAGCATTTTTTCTTCCAGGAAATGCGTGATTCTGGTTTTGTAACTGTTAGCGTGGCGGGTGAGAGGTACGCCGATATGTTACAGAATCACATTATTCCTAGCCTGTCTGATAAACACCTGCTGGAAAGTAGGATTTCTATGCAGGATGGCGCTCCACCCCATATTGCTAGACATGTGAAAGATCTCTTGTGCAAGTCGTTTGGTGATGATCGCTTGCTGAGCCGCCATTTTCCTCATGCGTGGCCTCCCAGATCTCAGTCCTTGTGATTTTTAGCTGTGGGGTCGCAAGTCTACCACGATCAACCAACATCAACAGGGATGCTAAAAGACAACATCCAACGCCAATTTCTTAAAATAACTACATATATACTGTACAGTGCTGTGCACAACATTGTCCCTCGACTACAGTTATTGACATGTTGAACATTTGTTCTGAAGAATATCGTCTTTGCTTTGTCATAATTTGTTATGATAATTATTACTTTTCTGATCGCATAAAGCGCTATCTGTCGGTCATTTTTGAACTTTTCTACAATAAAACCCCATGTTATTCCAAGCATATGTGTAAAAATTTATCTCTCTACTACATTATTCTGTGAATTATTAATTTTTCAAATGTATACTCATTTTCTGATCACCCTGTAGATGACATATGTCATCTAAATTAAAATTTCTATATCTATCTAAATCTCATCTATATCTATGTATCTTGAGCGATGAATCATATGTCATCTATATTAAAAAGGTATTTTTAAGCTTTTTGTGTTTTAAGTTTTTTATCACTTTAAGCAGTAATTACACTTTAATTTAATCCTTTTCAGTTTTAGTTCCTCCTCCCTATTTTTAGCAAAAATGACCTTCCTGGAAGCAATCAATTATATTTTAAAAAGCTATATTAATTAAAAAACATTAACGATAACAAATAAAAAATTGAACATTTTTTGACCAGACGATTTTAAGTAGAAATTGAAAGGCATTTTTTTTTAATTATCCTGTCACGTTCTTCTTGAGTTTAATTGTTAATTAAATTTTAATATGAGGTTTAAAACTGGTATCTTAAATTGGACTTACAAACAAACATGGATGGCATCGAAGAGATTTAAACAAATTTGCTTGTAAATATGGTAGTTAACACAAAATAAAGTTATATTACGTTGGCAACAATCAAAAGATTTAAGTTCGATTTTTTAGATTAAAATTTGTGTAAATATCAATTTTTACAACAACAAAACATAGACACATATACACATATATATACACATCGCCCAATTCGGCAACTGACAAAATGCTTCACTTGCTCAAACATTTTGGTGGCATATAACCAGGGATGAGATTTCATTGCTTTTTTGCATACCAGTATAATCTTAGAGAAAACAATGTTCGGTTATATCGCAGAATATTCCGATTAAATAAAGAACATTTTCTGTAAGATTATACTGGTATGCAAAAAACAGAGAAATCGCACCTCTGTATATAACCTATTTTATTAAATTTGTAAATATCTTTAAGGAAATACTTTTTCAGGAAATATCCATATATTAAAAGATTTCATCATTTCAGTCATTGTGAGTTGTTTTATCTTTAATGTCAATAACTCTTGGCTAGTATTATTACTTACCCATCATACGTATTACAGGGTAAATCTTGTAATCGTTTTGAAAATAGAAAAAAATGACGGATTTACACGTTTTACACACTGGGATTTCCGAAAAACATATTTTTAGAAAAACAAAATTGCCGTCTGTGTGTCTGTGTGTGTGTCTGTAAACGCTCTATATCCCGAACAAATTGAGATATAGACTTGAAATTAGGTATGTACTTAGTATGTAATAATGGGAAGAAGCTTATTGAATTTCAGTAACCTCGATTATCCGGAACTATTTTTTTCTGACTCTCGAAATATTCGTTCTGATAAAAGATTTATAAAAATTTTCGAAATTGTTTATTTTAAGGATTGAATATAAAAGGATAATAAAAAACATAAATTTTGCATAAAGAATGAAGTCGATCAGAAAATTATTTGCAGATATATTTGTAATTAAATTTCCGCACTCTTCGATTTTTCATGACGCTCTATTTCATTCCACTTTCAATTCAAAGATATATTCTAATTGGAAATGAGACACTTAATACGACGCAGCAAACCGTTAGTTAATATCATTATCAGTTTTTAGATAGGAGGATGTTTCTTTTACGCTATTCAGTAATAGAACATTTAAAGTTTATGACGTCATCAAGCCACGATTTTATTCGAATTGCAATGCATTTTATAAGTAGTTTACACATGTTTTATTTTCATATTTTATATTATGCATATCCATGATGGGTAAGTATTATGGTGGCCCTCAACGACTAGTTTCAAATTTTTGAAGAGTTTAGAAAAAACACATTTTCAATATTGGTTATTTCCCAAAAAGAACTTCCACAATGAAATACGAAATAATGATATATTAATGACCTATATACCGAACAAATTGAGATAGAAACTTGGAATTTGGTATGTACTTAGTATGTAATAATGAGAAGAAGCTTATTGAATTTCAATAACATCGATTATCCAGAACTATTTTTTTTTTTTTTGGACTCTTGAAATATTCGTTCTGATAAAAGGTACAGAAAATTTTTCGAAATTGTTTTTTTAAGGAGTGAATATAAAAGATAATAAAAAAACATAAATTTTGCATTAAAAATGAAGTCGATCGGTTAGTGAGTTGTCGAGATATTTGTAATCAAATTTACCACACTCTTCGATTTTTCTTGACCCTGTATTTCATTCAAATTTCAATTCAAGGATATATTTTAATTTCTAAAGAGTCGCTTAATCCGACGCATTAAACTGTTAGTTAATATGATTATCACTTTTAGAGTTATAAGGATGTTTCTTTTACGCAATTCAGTAATAGAGCATTTAAAGTTTATGACGTCTTTGATAGCCAGGATTTTATTCGAATTGCAATGCATTTTATAAATAGTTTACACATGTTTTATTTTCATATTTTATATTATGCATATCCATGATGGGTAAGTATTATGGTGGCCCCCAACGACTATTTTTTTTTTTTTTGCCTTTTTTTGACATTATTTGAAAAGAAAATGTGATTATTTCTTTAAACTTTAATGATAAAATTCTAGAAACTTTTCATTAATCATGACGTAATTTGTAATTTTTTAAAATCTCGGTAATTAATAGATAAGCCATTATACATTTTGTCATTAAATAGCAGGATAAGAAGAAAAAAAGTTTTTTTTTCCAAGATTGATATTTATTAAGATTTTTTTAGAATCATAATGTATACTTAGTTCAAAAGAAAATATCACAAACAAAGAAAATATCACTATTCAAAATTACTTGTCATACAATGTAGTGTTTGCTAAGTGTAATTTTCTTAATGGAGCTTTGCGCTATTATCAAATTAAATAGATTGTTTGAGAAATAATCTTTTGTAAATTTCTCAATTTCATGTCAGTATTCTGAAATTCATGCAATCTAATTTATTATTGAAATGGAAATAATAAAAGACAATCTTATAATGAGATATAGTCGAAATATGATATAGAATGTCAGTTTAAAGATTAAAAATGATTTTGAGTTGAAATATAATATGTAAATATCTGCATTCAGTATTTTATGCAAGTACGAAATAAGACTGGTGTGTATCGTTTAGGAGCATGTGCAAGAGAAGCGTGGCGATAAACGAAATCAGAAAGAAATTCATGAAAGCTTTTGGAACTACAGCTTAAAGAGGATTTGAAGTGGTTCAAGCGTTTATTTGTGGTTCAATCAATTGCTAAAGCATTTCTATATTACTTGACATAGAAGATAAGTATTAAAATAGAATCGATAAAGAAAATCACATACAGTACCTCTGGTGTCAACATTCCATTTTCTATGCATATTCAAAAACCACGACGATGACTGATGAATAACACAAAATGCTTTAACAGGATTTTGACTTACTACACTCGCATTTTTTAAAAGAAGTTGTTTGACAAATATAGCAATTAATTAAAAACTAAAGGAAAAAGTATCAGCCAATAATTTCAAAGATTGGAGTACAAAATTCTCTCACGGATGCACTGGATATAGAGGGTTTCATTAAACGTTTCCAGAAACAGTAACTTAAAATAGATTCGAAACCGGAATGATCGTTTAGTATTATATGTAAGGTTATGAGGAATGTATATTATGCAATTTCAAGAAATAGTTCCAGAAAATGTAGCTTAAAATGTATTCTAATTAAATAAATTATTTAATATCATATTAAAAAAATTCCTTAAATCTATCCGGGAAATGTAGCTTAATCTGAAGCTGTCGTTGATCATTTTAAGAAGATTCTGGATTCGAAAAGCGCTAATTTTACATCAATGCGAGATGATTTATCACACAATGATTTATTTGAACTATCAAGGAATTTATATATTTAATAATATATTATTTTATTTAAAACAATGGGAATTATAGATTCAGGTTCAAAATGTGGATTACAAATTAAAACAATTAAAGAAAACAATTTCGAAGAATCATTAAAAAAAACTGCAATAATTTAAGAATTACAATGGTTAAACCTGATATAATGACGAATATTTGGGGCCATTTGATGAATTAGGTGTTGCAGTCATTTACTGTATAGATACTGTAAAAGTTATACTGTAAGAGTTTTACTGTAAAAGTTTTTAAAAATAAAACACGACGGATGTTTTGAATACATTTAACTTTAAAAAACAGAATTAAATTTTAAATTGTATTTATCGATTTTTATTACAAAAATCAAATATTTAAAAGTATACAGAAAATTAGAAACAAATCTATTATTAAATGGACAATGGTCTTATCGGTGGGCATAAAAAAACATTTCCTTAAATTCACAGAAAGGAAGAATGTGTATAAATACATATTTTATCTTTTTAGTCTGAGTGGGATACGTATGAACTTTAACATTGACAGTCGTATAAGGAAAAAAAATACGCAATCAATTTCAGCTAAAATTGTCAATTTTCTGTTAATCACAATTAGTGTTTTGCAATTAACTTCATGTGTTTCTATGTTTCTTATATCTACACCAAAATCAAAAAAGTCATCGATTATTTATACATGTATATGTATAACATACATTTTATTTCGTATTTCTTTGTACAAGTCTTTTCTTATATTAAACAAAATAGCGAAATCAGTCTATCATATTTCAACAAAACTAGGCAATAAATTTAACATTCCACGCGGGATATATATGTGGATGTTTACAGTTTTATGCTCCATAACCTTCACACTTTTTCAGATAACTTTTGATATATACTATAATGATGGAAATATAAAATCTCTCTTATTTGGTTATTTAATTAAAAATATTTATATGAAGTTCTTATTTTGCTTCGTGTATTCGATGTGTTATATGCTACTTCTTTATTTACCACTGCAAGCTTTTGATTTTTATTATGTCTTGATTTGTTTAGATATTTCTTCAACATTTGACGGATTTTGTCAAATACTCAAGATTTCGTCAAAACCCGACTACAAATACTTAACAGACATTTACAATGAAATTATAGCGGTTTCAGAATTATTGGATAACAAACTGGGATTTCATATATTTGTGTCTATCTTTTATAACTCATTTTTAATATATTTTGGATTAACTGTTATTATCAATTATAACAATAATAATGTCGCACCTAATGGATATGTGATGATGTTTTCGTGCTTCTTATGTTTTATCAGTTTCATAGCAAAAGTTGAATCTGCATCGCATGTCAACGCATCATCGCTTTTATGTAAGAAACAATCAAGAAAATTATATGAGAACAATTACATACGTGGTTGCTCTTATACCAGATTTACAAAAAACTGCAAGGAAATATCTCTGACTGTATGGGGATTTGTCGATATGAAAAGAAATATAATTCTTGGGACACTTGGTGCAATCCTGACATACAGTTTATTGTTTGATAATCTGATAAAAATCTAATACCTTTCATATTCTCTCCTACGAGCAGGGAAGACCGAGCTATGCTCGGTCAAAATTAAATTTGAGTTCAAATATCATGACCCATGACCAAAATGACCCAATAGTTGAATTTTCTCGAACATGTGACTTAGCCCAACAGTCTTCTCGTGCCCGAAAACCATTGGATGCAAAATTTAGTGTTAATTGAGCCGCTTTTTAGATCTTGACCCACAATGAACCAGAAATGACCCACTAATCGAATTTTCTCGAACATGTGACCTATCCCAATGATTTTTGCGTGCCCGAAACTCGTAGGATACAAAATTTAAGCAAAATCGTTAGAGCCGTTTTTTAGATAAAATTAATTTGACTCGCTTTGACCCAAAAATGATCCACTAAGCGAAAGTTCTCGAACATGTGACCCAGCCCAATAGTCTTATCGTGCCCGAAAATAGTCGGATACAAAATTTCGTCAAAATCGTTTGAACCGTTTTTTAGATACAATTAGCTTGACCATGACCCAAAATGACCCACTAATTGAATTTTCTCGAACATGTGACCTAGCCTAACAGTCTTCTCGTGCCCGAAAACCATTGGATGCAAAATTTAGTGTAAATTGAGCCGCTTTTTAGATCTTTACCCACAATGACCCAGAAATGACCCACTAATCGAATTTTCTCGGACATGTGACCTAGCCCAATGATTTTATCCTGCTCGAAACTCGTAGGACACAAAATTTAATCAAAATAGTTAGAGCCGTTTAGTAGATAAAATTAATTTGACCCGCGTTGACCGATAAATGACCCACTAATCCAAAGTTATCGAATATGTGATCCAGCCCAAATAGTCTTCTCGTGCCCGAAAATGGTCGGGTACAAAATTTCGTCAAAATTGTTTGAACCGTTTTTTATATACAATTAGCTAGACCATGACCCAAAATGACCCACTAATCGAATTTTCTCGAACATGTGACCTAGCCCAATGGTTTTCTGGTGCCCCAAAACGGTAGGATACGAAATTTCGTCAAAATCGTTAGAGCCGTTTTTAAGATAAAATTTGCATATATATATACACACACACACACATATATATATATATATATATATATATATATATATATATATATATATATAACCACACACAAAATTTGCTCGTATTAGAATATATGATTATCATTTTTTTTCAAATCTGCGACATAGAAATACCCAATGAGATACAGTAATACACTCGTTCTTATTGAAAATTTTTATCAACCTTAGAAATATTAATTATATCTGCATGAGTGTAAAAGAATAATTTTACATTGTGTAATAATCATAATAATTTTATGCAAATAAAATAAGTGGTCAGGGTTGTATCGGTCAACGATGTTTGTTAAGAGCCTTATAATACGTCAGTGTCCCAATAAACACGAACTGATTCGGTTCATTGTTGCTCACCAGTGGTGTCCAGTTCCAGCTCTGACTCACTTCATCCGTCATCTAGTCCTTCATCGATTCCCCTGTTCTGAATCTTATTTCCAGATTACTTTTTATGTTTTCTATGCATATGCAGGGTGCGTCAGAAACATGTATACATACACTGTTTAACGGGTCATAACTTTCTAATTTTCCTCTACTTTCAAAGTGTAATTAATTTGGAAATAATGAGTGGACCAAGATTGACATTTGGAAAAATAAAATTTATTTTAAAATACTACTAGCGTTTCCCGGGCCCGTGATAATAAATTTTAAAAAATCAAGGTTTTATTATTTTATATCTTTAACCCAATTTTGTATGAAATTATATTATAAGATGAAAATTTAGCGAAAAAATATTGATATTTATTTATAAAAGCACTCATTTTCTTGGTTTTTTTTCGTAGGGTCGTTTCATAGTTTTAAAATAAAATGTTCTTTTTTTCCGAACTCTTTAAAATCTTTATTAGTGATAAATAAAACGGTTTTACAGCTCGTGTAAAAATTTCGGGAAAAAATATTGTTATCCAGTTGTAAAAAAAATGTTTTCTTCTCGCTGTTTTGTTTGTTTGTTTGTTTACGTGTCGGCTCCTTTAATATAACTCTAAAAAATTAGTTCTTGTCTTCCGAACACTCTGACATGTCAATCGGTTATGTTATAACTATATCCAAGCGCTCTATAAAATTTTGTATGGAAATATATTTTTAAATGAAAAATTCGGAAAAAAAAAATGATATTTAGTGATAAAAGCACTCATTTTCTTATTTTTTTTTACGTAGGGTCGTTTCATAGTTTTAAAATAAAATGTTCTTTTTTCCGAACTCTTTGAAATCTTTATTGGTGATAAATAAAACGGTTTTACAGCCCGTGTAAAAATTTCGTGAAAAAATATTGTTATCTAGTTGTAAAATAAATGTTTTCTACTCGCTTTTTTGTTTGTTTGTTTTCAAGTCGGCTCCTTTAACATAGCAATTAAAAAATAGTTCTCATCTTCCGAACTCTCTGACATTTCAATCGGTTATAAATATAACTCTATCCAAGATCTCTTTAAAATTTTGCGAACAAATATGCATATTTAATAGTGAAAACATAATTTCTTTAAAAAAGCTTTAGCTTTCAACCTCAGAGCAAAAATATATTAGAAGCTCTATGCTTTCAATGCAACGGTACACCTCCATACGTTTTCAATCAACCCTATTTAATCCCCTAGGCTAAACAGGCTAATCAATCAGGTATCCCGTTTCTGAGGAGAGAAGACTTAACAATTGGGTAAGTGTGATACAAGTTCGCACAAAGGGTTTCGTTTAATATTCCTTTCAAAACAATTTATCCTTTCTTTAAAAAATCCAAATAAATTTCATTTTCTAAAAAAAAAAAAAAAAAGTCTATTTTTCTCGGTTTTTCGAATATCTGAACCGGCCCGATAGCGGGTGAAGCCCACTATTATACTCTGTCATAATAATATCTGTCATGTGGACTAAATGCGATATTTAAAAAAAAATAATTTCAACATTAAACATGTTGTACACCTTCAAAATGTTAAAATAGGCGAATATTTCCATAAACGGGTTTTTATCATGATTCAATACGTTCCTCAAACTCATATATTTACTATTCTCTATTATTCATATTCATACTCGCTTTGTATTATACTGAAACATTTGAAAAATCCGTTCAACTTGCGATATGACGTCAGATTTTCTTTTTAATTCTCTAATGACGTGTAATTAATCTGCTTTGTGTACATGCACACATACTCATACTCCTTGTATTATTGAGAAATCTTTCTGTTTTATTACCACTATGACGTCAATCTTTTTTATTTCATATTAACTTTTTTTTTTTTCAATTAGTGAAACTTTTTATTTCATTTCTATTTTTCACGTGGAAATCGTCTGACAGAAAATTAATTATTGTACATAGAATTTCATCATGGATTTTTGATTTTTGGCATCTGCTATAAGGGAAAATGTTCAAATTTAATAAGAAAAGGCTGTTAGAATTTTGGTTTTTTATCTCTATTTATTAAAATAACACGAATTTTTCAAATTTTAATATTTTCAACTCTTCGCAGCTGATATTCTGATTTATACACAAAGTTTCAACTCTGTAAATTACACAGTTTTCGAGAATGGCTCTGTGACAGACAGACGATATTTGTTTAGAAAATTTGACAGAATGCGCTTTTCGTATTAAATATAGATTGTAAGTATGAAAATGCATCAGAAGTACAAAAACAATATCACAGGGAGTTTTGGGCAGATCCATCTATGAGACTTACAATTCAGAGGATAAAATATAAATTTGAAACGAATGGATGTTGGCAAAATTGGCAAATGAAATATTTGTTGAAGTTTGTGAATATATAGCCCACCGTTATAAGCAGTGTATTGACCAGAGCTTTGATAATTTTGAACGTTTGCGGTAAAAGGTAAAATTATACATTTTATGTAGATTCTTTTGCAATTTAAATACTAATTATATGTGAATAAAAACTAGAGTTATAATCATTCAAAGTGTGTATACATTTTACTGACGCACCCTGTATTTCAGCATTATTCAACTGTTTTTTCAAAATATAAACAACAATGAAAATCCATGCATTATGGAACACTTTCAGCAAAATAATGTTGAGAGATTTCATTTTTTCATGTAATGAAACGAAACACATATAAAAACTTTAAAAACACGTAACGCAGTAAAAGTCATATTTTCGGCAATTACTGTCCTTATCCTGTATTGCGTGCGAATTCTGTCTTGAAGCACTATTCATGATCTATAGAATATATACGCAGAACATAATGTGTTACAAAATAATCAAATTTAAAAATTGCATATTACAGTACTAACACACAGTGGATTAAGTCAGTATCGATCGCAATCTGCCTTGTAGATCTAATGCTTCGTGTGTCACTGAAAATGAACGATAAATGCTATGCACTCCAAAATTCATAGAAAGCATCTATTAGTGAATCTCAGTGATGCATTGACCGCACTCTTTAAAAACCGATTTCAGTACCGGAATTATTTAGTCCGAAAAATTGCAGACAAACAGAAGTAATAAACATTTTTCATCTGTGTTGGATATTGTTAAAAAGAATGATAAAAGGATTAAAAATGTTTTTGCATGTGATTTAACAAGTGTATTGACAATGACTGTCACAGAGATTATAATTTAAGAAAGAAGTAACTAATCAGTATTATCGTGCTTTAAACTATCTAAAATAAATATATAAATATGATTTTATAATTATTCTGTATGTACTAATGTGTGGATTTGACTAAAATATTTTTTGTAAAGAAAATAAAAGCTAAACCACTATAGATAAAGAATTAGTGAGCTATCCTTATATATTATTTCTCCTGTCAACATCCCTTTTTCTAAGAAAATATGAAACGCAGAACAACGAATGAGATACCATATGAAAGGTTTTAGAACCGGCTTCTGACATAGCCCACTTAACGATTTGTTAAAACATGTTTTTGATTAAAATTTGCTGAAAAATAAAAATTAAATCGGCATTGCTTTCATAAAAGAAATGAAAGATTTTCCTGAAATTATTGTTGCCAAAAAAATAAAATACCACATTATAGGATGCTCATAGCAATTATTATAAAAAACACCGCACGGGTTTATTTTATACTTATGATTAAAAAGCGAAATTGAAATTGAAATGTTTAGATTTATATTTCTAAGTCCCATGGTTTTCCCGAAGCGGATGACGTCATCCTCTAATACAGTCAAAATACGATTGTTAATTTTTTTTCGCGCGCGTGCCTTTAGCAATCTTGGATCAGTTTTTAGTCTAACTTTGATGGAATAAATGAGATGATATTCTGGCTTGACTAACAACTTAAATGTTGTTTGCAGATATTTTTATCCTTGCTTTTTCTTTAAAAGTTTATACCTGCATCTAATAAATATTGCATATTGATAAAAAATGATACTTTTCTATTATCCCGTCGACCACTTTTCATAACAAAAAACTATCGCGAAATAAACGGGAGAATGTTGCCATTGGATTATCAATAAATAAATAAATAAATAAAATATAAGAATTTAAGGATACAGTTGTTATTTTAATTAATAAAATAACTACTAAATCAGTAAAACATAATGAAAAATACACGCAAATGTAAAACGACTAGATGACGTAACAAACACGCATAATGATTCTGACATCAAGTAAATGGGACTGCATTTTTGGCGTTTAATCTTACAGTTTGGCGATAGTTTTTTGTTATGAAAAGTGGTCGACGGGATAATAGAGAAGTACCTAAAAAATATTAGATTTCAGTGCGAAATCTTCGCACGGGCCCTTTGGTTGGTGCTTATTCCTGCTCAAAAGCGTTTTTTTAGTTATTGTTTTTGTCTTAGAATGAAGAGTCTTGTACCTACGTAGTTAACTTTTTCTAAATAAAAGTTTAATTTTTTAATCATTAATTATTCATAAAACAGAAAAAAATATATATATTAAAAATTTTAAGTATCACCAATGTTCATAAAACATAAAATTTTAAAAAAAAATCAAATTCGCAAAATATTTATAGAGGTAAATGTATTTAAATTATCAGTAGATGAATTTAAAATTATCCTGGATATATATATTGGTAATGTTTATTGTTATTATTCATTGCAAGTTTATTGTTATTATACATGGAATTTATTAATGGCAAGTAAACTATTGTTAAAGACACTACACTGGTAAGTTGAAATGGAAATTGATATTTAAAGTGATAAAAAATTATAAAATCTGCAAAATAAATTTCTATTTATTTTGTTTAGAAGTGTAAATTAAATATGCAAAAAATTATAATGAATATCAATCAGAATATGTACCTGAATTTAAAAAAAAATCTCCACTGAAAATGTTTAGAAGTTTCTGAAATCATCTCCACTGAAATGTTTAGAAATGTTGTTCTATTTAGAAGAAATCTCAAGCAAACTCCTTTTTTATTGATTATCTTGATGAAAGATTCACGAAAACAGAAATCCATCATTCTAAATATTTTTTTCCTTAAAATATTTGAAGAATAAACCGCAAAATGCGTGCAAGAACAATGAGTTATTCATTTTTGCATTTTTAGAAACTTTCATATACACTGTCGAACCACATTATTTTTTGCAATACAAATTATACCAGAACTTTGTAAATAATATACAATATCTAGACGATATATCGTATATATATATATATATATATATATATTGAAATTGAAAAAAATCTCGAATATTTTATAGTTTAAAACTTAGCAATAGGCGCGTGAAATTCAGTAAGATTTCGAATGGCTTGTCGTATTTGAAAATAAATTGACATTGTTGTAAATCTGTCCCACAATAGAGTAAAAAAAGCAATTTTAAGAAAATTTTTAAATAATCCAGGAAACCAAGATTTAATTACGTTTTCTCATTTAATCATGAATTATTATTATACGAAATGTGGCTAAACGCTGTTGTATGATAACGATTTTTGGTAACCAGCCGGATAATTTAAAATTAAATAAATGCTAATTTCAGTTCACTCTTTCATTAAAAATGAATATCAATGTAAAAATATATGTATTAAAAATATCGTCGTATATATTGCAGGATGCATACCGTTTTATCACAATTTTTCAATAGAATATTTCAATGTATTTAATCAAAGAAAATATTACAAAATCAGCGATCAAACGAGGTGATTGCGATTTCTATGATATTAAAGAAATTTTTTCTATTCCGAAATAATCGTGTCAGACTCCTAGGAAATTCCACGACATAAAAGGACTTTTACAGAATTATAACTTTCAAAATTTTATATAACCATTGCATCAAACATTGACTTTCAAAGAAATTGTGAACCCCTATTCAGAATACGATATGGGCTTGTCTAAAATCGTTTTGCATTAATATACTGTAAATGAACTTTTAGATATTTCAGTGGACAACATTATACAGCTCTTTCTTTTGATATATATTTTTGTCCAGGTAACTAGCGAGAAGTGTGCTGCAAAAAATCGTCCCTGGAATATGGAATATAGAAAGGGGAAAAAAGAAACATTATAATTAAAGATGGTTTGGAACGTGTGCCCATATATCTTTAGAAGATGGTGGATACATTTTTCAACATTTTTAGTTAAAGCAGTAATAAATATATTACTCTTAATCTTGTTAAATGTATTATATTAGCACATTTCTTTGCGTTCAGCACTATGTAATCTGTACATCTTGATGGGCTTTTGCTATTAACTTGATATATGGATCGAGCCTACATGTGTACCAACAACGATTTTCATATGTTAGTTTATGTTTTTCATATGTTGATTTTTATTTTGTGCCTATAATTTTCCCGCATATGTATCTGTGGTTTAGTATGATATTTTAAACTGTTCTTTAATTTCTGGTTTTTAAAAGATCTTTTAACTGGTCCGAGAGTTTTCTGAAAGTTTTTTCAAATAATAAAACAGAGAGTAATTTGTTGTATAATCAGTACGATGGTATGATTTTGATTTTCCATTGCTAAAATTTACAATTTATTTTAAAAAATATATATTATTAAACATTTAGTCATTTACACATTAACATTATTTTATGGATAACAGTTTTCTTCTAAAACTTTTCATTATTATATTTAAAATTATTTATGGTTCCTTTTTAATTACCTTTTATGAATAAAGAATTCGGAATCATAATACTAAGATATATTCAATGTATTATGCATCACAGAACTTCTACTAATAATGAATGCTTTCATGCTAACAGTAGATGGAAGTGATGTTAATGTATTATCCGTGATTGCTTAAAGTTTTTTCAAAAATAATGATGATGCTCAAAATGAAGTGAATTTTGATACATGACTGACAATTATATAGCATTCAAAATAGGTGGATTGACCTTTGTGCCGTTATATTAAAATAAATGTTCAACGTAAAAATAGCACAAATAAAAATATATAAAATGTGAAACAGCTGTTTCGGCGCCTCTAAAGCTCCAGCATCAGTGCCAAATTTAAAAGATTAAGACTCTCGAATCAGTTTTTAATGTTTTAAATTTGGCACTGATGTTGGAGCTTTAGAGACACCGAAACAGCTGTTTGCCATTTTATATATTTTAAATTGTGCCATTTTTACGTTCATCATTTATTTTAATTATACACCAAATTGTTCTATAATCTAAAAATAAGTTTTGATGTTATATAGTACAAACGGCGTTAATCCGTTTATGTCGAATTATGTAAAAGGGAGCGAGACAACTTTATTATATCGATAAAAATGTTTCAAAACAACATTTTTCAGAAGTACATTTTTTTATAATGTCTAAAGTGCTATGATAATTCTCGAGAGTTTCTGATGGTTATGGTTACCAAAAAAAGGTCAATATAACAAATATTCATATTTAAATAACTCTTAAGAGAACGTGTCATGAATGTAAACATTATTTTGTTTTGAATGTCAAAGATACGCCTATTAGAATGCATTAGTTTATACTCTAAAATTATGATATTTTTTCTATAAAAGTAAATTTAAATAAAGAAAGATACAAAAAAGAGTATAATAATTTATAACAAATAAAACAAAACCATTTAAATTTTACCTTTATCGGTTGGCATTGATAATAACAACATTTGTACAGTAAATATTTTTCATGATTAGATATCACGTAAGATGTAAGCATTATAATATGACAAAAAATCAGTTGCCATAGATAGAGAATTTTAATAACGCAGAGAAATTCGATCAGTTTTTCTTATTTTTTTTAAATACTTTTAAATTTTATGAAAGTTGTCCAATTTTGAGATATTAAATATTTCACTAAACTTAAAGTTTCGTAATGAACACATGTATTTCACATAATTTGATTGTTTTATATTAATAAATAACATTTTATAAATTTAATTTTTCTTAAATAAATTACTTAATAAATTATGTTTATGGATGTAAGAGAAAAAAAAATTAATCGAACACTATCTAAAAATTTCTTTATTTTAGTTTTATTTTCACCACCATTTTTAGAAATTTAAATGTAATAGTTAATATAATACATTTAAATCAGAACACTGTACTTTATCTTTAAAAAAATCAAAAGTAATCAGTGAACTATCTCCACATAGAAGTTATTTTCATAAATATTTCAGAAGTATTTTTTTATTACTTACGAATTATACTTCTGCCGATTCTCCATTGAACATCCATTATTGCACATATACATATTACACATATATCATACAGTAGAAACAAACCGATAAGGATTGTTTTATATAAATAACAAATTCAATTACTTTTTCCACTAAAAGCGTGTTTTAAAATCTTTCTATAAAATATACGTATCACGTTTTTGTTTAAAAAAAAATATATACTTTTTTACAAATGCTTATCTCATAAGCATTCTCCATTTGTTATTCCAATCAAATAAATCTCGCTCACATAATATCTGTTTCCTTTTACAAATATTCCTTTTTCTTTCATTTTTTTAAGTAAAAAAGATTGAGTATACTCATTTCGAAAGGGTAATTGGCACTTACGTATGTTTAAACAGATGAAACCAGTTATTTTACAAATGACAAATGTCATCGATAAATGACGTACTATTTTAGAATTTGAAAAACAACTGAATTTTGTTTTAATTTTTATATAATTTTTTGTTGCCCACCTTCACTGCATTTAATTTTTATAAATATTTAATGAAATTTATAATTTGTTATTTTATTTAAAATGATTTGCACTCTGTTTAAAAAAAAAAAAAAAACTATACTGTTAAAACCGTCTAACAATTAATACTGTATTTTTATGGCGTTAAACAAATATCAAATACCTGACGTTCTAGTTAATAGCCATAATAGGTGTTTAAAAATAAACTTATCAGAAAATTGTACTTACTTTTTAAAAAAAATCAAAAGTAATCAGTGAACTATATCCACGTAAAGTTATTTCCTTAAATATTTAAAAATATATATATATTACTTATGAAGTATACTTTTGCAGATTCACCATTCAACATCCATTATTGCACATAAACATCCATAATGCAGTAGAAACAAAACAGTAAGAATTATTTTATATAAATAAAAAATGTAATTACCTTTTCCACTAAAAGCATGTTTCAAAATCGTTTTATGAAATATCAGTATGACTTTTTTGATTAAAAAAATGTTTTTTTACAAATACTTATCTCATAATCATACCCCATTTGTACCCCATCATAAGCATACCCAAACCAATAAATCTTACATACATAATATTTGTTTCCTTTTACACATATTCCTTTTGCATTCCTTTTTTGTTGAGTGAAAAATACTGAGTATCCTCATTTCGAATGGGTAATTGGCACTTACGTATGTTTAAATGGATGAAACCAGTTATTTTATAAATGACAAATGACACGGATAAATGACGTAATATTTCAACATTTAAAAAACAACTGAATTTTGTTTTAGTTTTTAAATGTATTTTTTTTTTGCTCCACTTCACTGCATTTAATTTTGATAAATATTTAATGACATTTATTATTTGTTATTATATTTAAAATGATTTGCAAAAAAAATCTATACTGTTAAAACCGTCTAAGAATTATACTATATTTTATATGGTGTTAAACTAATATCAGATACCTGACGTTCTAGTTAATAGGCATAATAGGTGTTGAAAAATAAATTTATTTTTTCACACACAAACGGAAACAAAACACTTCAAAATGTTTTATCGGTAATAATACAATTGAAGTTCATAAAGAAAGAAAAATGAATAAAGACATGACGATATACAGCATAAGTAAAATAGCATCAAAACATTTACCAAATATTGTTTAACGGTTTTGTTAGCAGTCACCGTACTTTAACCTCACATACATAGAGCAGGTGAAGCAATTTGAAGGAATTGTTTTACTGACTCTTTGAAAAGCTGGAAAAGGAAGGTAAACAGCCAATGATGAAATAGAGGATTAAAATTCAAATTTGTTCATAAATAATTTTAACTTGGTAAACGACAGCTTCATCGCGCTTCTCAAATATACAGGGTGCAATATGTTATCTATCGCCGACCTTTAATTTCCCAACCGTCGGTTGTAGACATTTAGTTCCAATTACAAAAACGTTTCAAATGAGGTAAATATTCATGTTGTGGCATTGTTTAAAGAATAAATTTTATAAAAATTACAAAATCAAATTTTTTATACGGTCCCTCAGTCCCTATAGTTATATTTAGGAAAAGTTTGCACATATCATAACAGATATAGCACAAAAAGTTTGACTTATGTAGTACAAAAATTGACCTAGTTATTAAATTTCAAAGTTTGAGATTTTGATTCAGTAAAGAAACGATGTAAACATAAACAAACTTCACGAGAATATCAATACTCAAATTATGAGTACGTTCAAATTGCTTTCTTCAAATCATATCTTACAGGTCGTATGACAGTAATCTGTTATATAGGTATCCTAATTTAATTCAATAATTTCAAGATTTTTCTGTGATATTATTTTAATACAGTTACAGAAATATTTATTATCGTTTCGAACACCCTATATTTAGAACAAGTTGGAAATTGTACGCCAAACGTGACACATTAGGTGTGTTCGTACAGTTATTATTTAAGTGAAATGAATTATATCGTATGTTATGATATAACTAGCAGACTACGCCCGCTGCGCTGGTCGGTTTCTCCAAAAGAACCTTGAATCAAACGAAATATATCGGTGAATTTAACCTTGTATTTTAAAGTAATCTGTACCTTTACCTGGAATATCCTAAAATAACATAAAAATGGATACTTATTTCACTAAGTTATGTTTTTTAATACGACTTACTATTACGTTTACAATTTTCTATTGATTTATATGTTTTATAGCTACATATTTTAATAACGTGAATTAACCTATATTATTCAAAACTAAAAAGAAATGGCGCATCTAGTATTTGTCGAGAATTAAATAAAAATCATGCACTCGTGACATCATAATTCACTTTTATATTTTAACAGAATAATAAGGCTAACTATAATTTGTGACTCGTGTTGACACATTGCTGTTATCATTATTTTTTTACGCATGAAGTTTTATGCAGTGCTATGGTACTCCATTGTGAAATTTGGTAATTTTTGAAATTCAATTTTTGAAAAATGGCATAATCAGTGGATTTGAAATTTATATCAAGAAAAATACAATTTTTTTACATTTCTAACGCAGTTTGTCTAACAATTTTCTGACAAATACTTTTCGAGCAATTAATTTTTTCAGTACCTTCAAAAGTTTCATTTTCCGATATTAATATGTGGCAATGATTATTGAAAATCCCAGTCGTCAGCAAAGCATAGCTTTTTATTAAAGATGATGATTAATTTCCGTAATAAAATAAGTACATTTTAAGTTGGCAACATTTTATCTTTTGTTGACATTAATTGAAAATTTCAATGGGGAACTCAATCGGAAAATTTCAGAGCTTGAAATCCATATTTAGACTATTTTTTCATTTAATATATATTTCTCCGGAAACATCTATTCAAATAACTGTAGGTTATAGGACTGTTATAAGTAAACAAATTTAGTATACAAATTCGGTTTTTAAATTCAGTGATATGGGAATAATATGTCTTCATTTTAAATCGGATGTAATCACCATGGCAACCTAAAATCGTAACCTATCATAGGGTATGAATGAATTACTTATGTATGATGGGATTTAAAACAATGAAAAATGGGACTATAACTTGTTCATAGAGGTTATAAAAAGTCATATATGTCATATATATCTATAACGTCATACATGTCAGATAACTCGGAGATACATCTCGGTCGCTTGATGATTTATCCTCGGAAACTGCTGTAACAAGGAAATAACGATTTTTTAAACATTCAAGTTACTTAATAAATATATATTTTTAATATTTTAAATTTTTCAATTTTTCAATTTTTTCAATTAAATTTTTCAATTGATTTTCAAAAGAATTTAAATGATTCGGCAAAATTCTGCAGCGAATACATATATTAAATTTCAAACCATTTGGTTGGGTAGTTTTTGCGCTGTTATGCGCGGACAGACGGACCAGACGACGACGACTATAGGTGCCAAGTATTTAAATAATTACAAACGCAATTAATAACATTGCCCTCAAGTGGTCTTAAATATAAGTGCATAGGGAATTACTAGACAAACATATTTATTCACGGAATAAATGTGCAATCAGAAACTAAATTTTATTCGTCCTTGATATATGCTAGAATCTAGAAGTTTATAATTGTTAGTTAAATGATTTGTTTTTTAACCAGTAGCTTTTGAAAATAAGACCAACAAATCCTACATAAATACATCTCTGTATAGTTAAATCTACCAATTATCATTTCTTGGGTTACTTCTATAAAACAATTCTATCTTTAATCTGAATTTTGGAAAACTATTTGCATTTATATATTTATCTTTAGCTACAATTCAATAGAGGTATTTGCCTTAACATTCATTAATGCATATATTTATATTATGGTATCGTATTTAAATAGAACTACCGAAATATATTCATTTTCACGCAATAAATGTTGTTTTATCATCCTCTGACTGTTATTAAATGAGCTTATTATATTATTATATATGTACCCTAATTTAATCAAATAGCTTTTATCAGTTACCTTGTCCATTACTGTCATTAAAAGAAATTATATTCTCAAACGTCATATATATCACGAATAACGACATATCCAATCACCAAGTGGTTTTAAATATGGATATAAATACCAGGCATACAAATGTATACACATCATATGTAGTATCTATACGAAAATTAAATATAACAATCTTTCACATATTTTAACACTGTAGTTTAATTAACATGTATCTCGGACTAAACAACCCCAAGTAAATCGCGAATTTAAATGTTTCTGTGTGCCATGGTTTGAGTTTACCCCCCTCAACAATAATGTGTTCAACCACCGGCGCAGGTCTGCAATGTGTTTTCCTGTCATTTTGAGTCTTGTCTTGAATAACATCAAAGGGTTATTATACGCTGATTTCAATTCTTGATAATGGCTTAGATTATAGTCGAAAGTGCTAGGATAAAGTTATGTACTACTAATATACATTGTTTTAAAGTTTATAAAACATTTGTACATATGTTTTTATCGGACAGATATTTTAGTAAAGTGTTAAATAAATCATTTTTTAATAAATATGTTTTGATATTTTAAATTAATTATTACTCACATTTTTATTTTAACCACACTTCCCCTCCCCATATATATATATATATATATACATATATTTTAATTTTCAGTAATAGCCCTGAAGAATTGCAAAATATGCTAAAAGATTTGGCAGAAGCTAGCATTAATGTGGGATTAAAAATAAATTTGGAAAAGACTAAGGTGATGTTCAATTCATTTGCATCAAAAAAGAAAATCGTCTACAACAACACTGAGATTAAAGATGTTGAAAGTTATGTGTACCTTGGACAAGAAATATCATCAGACAACAGTATCATGAATGAAATCAATAGAAGAATAAGAAATGGATGGAGTGCTTTTGGGAAGAACAATATTATTCTGAAGAGTAACATGCCTCTTTGTTTGAAAAGAAAGGTGTTTAACCAATGTGTTTTGCCTGCACTAACTTATGGAGCAGAAACTTGGACACTAACAAAACGGATGGTACAAAGATTACAAACAACACAGCGAAGTATGGAAAGATGTATGCTAGGCATAACCAGAAGAGACCGAAAGAGAATAACGTGGATAAGAAGTCAGACGAAAGTTTTTGACATCATAGAGAGAATTAAACGGCTAAAATGGAAATGGGCTGGGCACATTGCAAGAAGACAAGACAATAGATGGAGCACAAACACCCTACAGTGGTATCCCAGAGATGTAAAACGACCAAGAAGACGACCTCAAGTAAGATGGAGTGACGAAATCAGAAAAGTGGCCGGTGTTAATTGGATGACTAAAGCACTAGACAGGCAACAATGGAAAAATCTGGGGGAGACCTACATCCAGCAGTGGATTGAAAACGGTTGATGATGATGATGATGATGATGATATATACATATATATTGAAATTCAAATACGAAGAACGTGCAAAGAGATAAAAGTTTCCTCTCAATCAGAACAATTGTCCTTCTATATATAAAAAAAGTAATGGTTTGGAAATGGACCAATGAAAATCTGCGTAGATATTCCGGGTTATTCTCATCGCTTTTTTACTAGGGAGTTTTTTTTGAGGAGCGATTACTTTTTTTCTAGCCATCCTATGGATTCGAAAATCATACCACCAGACGCGAAATATAACAAGCTTTCAGAAATTCAAGAAATTATCTCGGTTGGACAATAAAAACTCAAAAAATCCTTAAAAATCGAGTAAAAAAATCTTTAATTGAAAAAGTCAATTTTTTTATGTTGTTTCCAATTTCTAAATAAGCGCAAAGGATTATGTTTTCTCTCAAATAAAAAATGTATTTGCGCGAGACTATCAAAAACAATAATGAAAGTTTAAAATAATAATTAAATGTTCACGTGTTTAAAGCAGGAAATAAAGAAAACTACGTCATAAAAATTGTGTTCACACATGAATATTAAAAATAAAAAAGATGAATTAAATGAAAAAGCATTATAATCTGATTACAGAGGAAAGTCGCTGTTCGTGATATCATCATCATCATCTTTTTAAAACAGAATACATTACCATGTTTTAAGAGGCTGTGAAATCAGAACGGGGGTAGGTGAGCGTAGCGAGCAGGGGCAGAGATCTCTAGTAATACAAAAATACTTCAAGAAAGAGTGCCAAAAAAGTTAGACTAAAAAATAATAATGCTATAAATTAAAATTAATTTTTGGCTTTGTAAAACGTTTGTCATTATGCTTTCGGTAGACGGTAGTAATAGAAAAAAATAGACACGCAAGAACTAATCTCACATATATTTACGGCTTTTGAAAACATGAAACGTGTATTCATTTTCTTCTCAGAGGTCTATTAAAAGGAGAATATTCTACGTTAGTTTTTTTTCTGTGTCCCTTAGTTTTAGTATCTGTGTAAGTCTTTATAAAAAATGTAACTTTTCCTTTTTTTATCTACGTTTTAGTACATAGTAATAACGATAAAATATTTTACACACACTCAGAAAAAGGAATTGAATAAAGCTACAAAACATGTTTTGTTGAGTACATTTTGGTTGTTTTAGCAAAATTCTAGTAAAATTGAACCATTTTACTTGATTCAACAAAAATTTTTTTGCTGACGATGCAAAATATTTTTTTTTGGAATTGTGCTAAAACGACCAAAATGTACTCAACAAAACATGTTTTATAGTTTTAATCAATTCCTTTTTCTGGGTGCATTTTCTCATCCTGTTTAAGAAGCTTATATCTTAAACCAATTCGTACGAAGTATATTATAACGGATCCTTTAGTTGAAAAAATTAATAAAACAATAAATATAATAAGAATAAAGATAAAATAAATGATATTATTATCAAGTACTTTATAAATTTTATATGAAGTAATTTGAAACTAGTTTAATATTTTCATCAATAGGTGGTTCTGTGCTCTGTCAAACTGTAGGAAACCTTTTAAATACAATTTTTTTCGCATTTCAGTAACTAAATAGACAAAAAAAGTAATAACAAAGTGACTTATGATTCGGTTTTACACGATTGTGTCAGCATTTTGAAAGTTTAAGACAGCAACAGTGCCACCTATTCACAAAATTTTGAACTATTTTTAAAAATTATGATACATATAGTTTATGAGATAAAGGATTATCATATGAACCACTGATCCTAGAATTGGGCACGTCAATTTTGTAAACAAAAATTAGTTAAAGCTAAATCTTATTAAAAGTTAAGATAAATATTTATGCATTTTATGCATTCTTAATAAATAACTCTTGATAGCTGTATAAATTTCTTAGAAGTAATTTATTGTGTCAATGATATTTAAAAACTGTGTTCTTGAAAAGTCATGCAGTTCCACTTCGAGTAGAATTATATTTTATGCTGCATTATATCAACCAGCACGGTCAGAATTTAGAGTTCTACTATACCTGGGGGGAACTGGTAATATTGCTAAAACCTTGTTTTATCTTAATTTACAGGGTGATTATAATTAAAGTCCCACATTCAAAATGCTGTGAAAAAGGAACCTCAGGTCAGAATGACTTCAAATTTGAACTGTACATACTGGAAGAAGGGGGAAACGTTATGGCACAAGAAAAAGAAAAGTTCCAAAATGTATCAATAGATGGCGCTGTACAAATTTCCACCATCTCTTTTTGAAACAGTTTGCTGATCCATTGGTGGGAGCTCTCCAAATAAAAATTTACAACCACTCATCCTTGTCTAATTTCTCATTCGCATTTCGATATTTTTTTTTTCAATGGATATCTGTTAACAATGTCTTACTTTGAGCTTTTTTTTTTCTGGGCACACTTCCCTTTTTGGAACCGATTTAAACCTGAAATTGTCCTAAGGTATAAAAAACTGCAGCCAAAATCGAAAAAGGAAAAAAGCACACGGTAACATATTGGCCTCAAATATCCTATTTAAGAAAAAAATATATCAGAATATTGAAATGCGAACGATAAAGCTGAAAAGAAGGCTCCCATTTTTTTAACATTAGCTTCCAGTATCGTCACGTTACTAGCGTAGACTCTTAAGATGACGCAATCGACACGCTGACGCAAAAACAAATGTTTTAGCCTATATATTATGTCCAAAAGGAAAAAGTAAATAAATAACACCTATAAACTATTATATCATTTTGCACAAATACTATGTTTGGTTATTAATAAAATGTAACGACCATGAAATGATCGGACTTCAATTTCTCTTCAGCATGTTCAGCACTTTTTGGCTGGCAGTCAATTAAGAACTTTCTACAAGATTCACAATTTACAAAGAATTTTGAAACATGGAACTATAAATGGGATATTTTTATATCAATTCAAACTTTGGTTGAAAAAAAAATATTTTGCTTTATTATTTTCCGTACAAGACAAAATAGGTTTTGTTCTTGCAAAAAGCAGACATTCTCATTGACTAAAGAATATTACAAACGAAATACAAACGGGAATGCAAACCCGTCAGCAGAAAAGAAAAATATTTGTGATGAACGATTATGTTTATTACGATATTTACGATTATGTTTTAACAAATATTTCATAACAGACAGATTTCACTTTTAAATCACTTAGGGTGAAACTCCCAGCAACTGACACTTTAAGAATTCTTTCTTGTTCAAATCACTATTACGAAAATTTTAATCTATTTCATACTTACCTTTTTTTTCTTTCAAGGATAGTAGAGATATAATAAAAAGTTATTTTTGGCAACATTTTGAAAATTTATACATTTTATTATTAAAAATTATTTTTTTTTCATAAATAAGGTTAAAAATTCCAGTAACTGACATCTTCCCTATTTTGAAACACCAGTAACTGACATAATGAACACAAAGTGGACCAGTGACTGACATTTTATTTTAAAAGATTAAAATGCTTTATTTTTATTTTTTTTATAAAAACTAAATACAATAGTCTTTACTATAAAAAGTGGTATTTAGTAAGCTGTATAGTAAGAGTATATAACAGTAAAATTTAGAACTGCATTATTAGTAATGCAGATATCTAATAACTGACATTTATGAACCAATCACTGACACCTGGTGTCGGACACGGATAAAACAACATAAATTGTAATGGTGACTACTACAAGATAAATATTATTCATTCATTAATTCATTTAGTATTATGCCTTTTTAAACTGTTCAAATAATAGATTTCAACTTCATTTAATATAACCAATAACTTAGCACCTCTGTAGGAGGCTGGTGAAATGAAAGTCTAGGAACCAATAACTGGCACGTCCCATATTAAGCTAAATTAAATAACTATAAACCCTAAATCATGGCACTAATATATCATATGCATCTCTAAACTAATTTGTACTAGTATAACATTAAGAAAAAAGTTTATAATGGTTGCATTACAATATATTAGAGAACCACTTCCTTAATGTTAGAAATAAGATGGTTACTTCTAAATGGCACATTTTGTACTGTCAAAAGTTTCTTCTTCATTGAATATGTTCTTGGTTCTCTAGTGGTTAATAAATGGACATCAAATAAAAATAAGTGTATCATTTACCACTAGATGACATTACTTTGCAGAATTTTACAACAAAATGCTTATTTGAGTTATATTTTTTTATCAAGTATCAGTTACTTGTTAAGTGTCAATAATTGTGGTTTCACCCTACATTTAAAAATAACCTATAATAACATAATAAAAATTTTATAAACATTAACCTTCCAACGTTAAACCTTCAAACATAACATTCCAAACCAAATGTTAATCTTCCGAGATCGCTGCCGCCAATGTTGCAGCAAACGTCACGAAAAATTTGTTCGAGACACGTTCGAAAAATTTGTTCTCGCAAATGGCATCTAAATTATGATCCAATTTTTACTGATGATATTTATACTTGCTCTTCTATTACTTTTATAAACTAGTTTTTAAATATTGTTACAGAATACCTTCCATTTGGCGAAGCTGTCGCGAGCAAAAATATATTCCACGCGCCTGCTTGTGCAAAAAAAAGTAAGCGTCCCCACTAAAAGATGAAAATGGACATTAAAACAAACAAAAGAAATAATTAATGATGTTTGATAGTCTTTATTTTGCATTAAAAATATTTAAAAGAATAAACCATTTTTTATTTATTTACATCATAAATTTATGTCTTATACAATGCTTTTATTTTTCAGTTTTTAGCAAATACTCAAATTTGATACTTAATGTCTCGGGATTAGATAACAGCTATGTAATCCACGCTTTACATTAATATTGTTATTATATATATATATATATTTTATCCGAAGTAGTAAAGGAAAAAATAAAAACATCATTAATAATCTTTGATATTCTTTATTTTGTATTAAAAATATTTAAAAAAAAAACTATTTTTAATTGATTTACATCATAAATAGAATTTTTTTTTTCATTTTTTACCAAAATATTTAAATTTCCTATTTCCTGTCTCGGGATTACATAACAGCTATATAATCCAAGCTTTACATAAATATTTTTATTACGTTTTTTTTTTTTTTTTTTTTGTCTCCGATGTATTAACGAATTACACAAGTGACGTCAATATCCTTAATTTAAACTCAGATGCATCATTATTAACAAAAAAAAAAAAAAAAAACGAGATAGCAAAACATTATTATTTTTTTTTTCTTATTTTGTTCCGTTATATCTGTTTCATGAAAGATAATCTGTGGCTTTTTATTTAGATTTAAAAAAATTTTTTTTTCGTTTTCACATTCTAAAACCGTTCCGAAAAAAATAAGTCTTTGCTATAAAAAACAATAATTTTCCTTATTATTTTAATATTTCAAATTTCGGATATTATTATTATTATTTTTTTTTATAATTTTTCAAAACATTTTTACTTAGGATCCATAAAATGCTATGTATCTGACCTCATAGTTGAACCGTTAAAAGATGATAATACATGACGAGATAAATAATAGCTGTAAATGAAACCAAGTTGAGAATTAAAATATTTGATGAAAAATATAGTTTCATTCCGAGACGAAATCGGATTTCTCACATTGGCTGAGGCAATAATGAATATTTTACAACTATATACACTTTCAATACACTTAATACGTTTTTTGTGAAATGTGGTGACACACAAGAAATGCTAGAAGTGGCAAGATTCTAAAATAGTTTCAAATTAGCAGACAGTATGTACACTCTAAAAACGACATTTTCAAAACTGAGCAAAAAATACTCAAATCTTAGTATGTCGCATAGTCAAAATGGCACCGAATCAAAATTTGTCAAGTTTGAAACATGTATATACTCATTTCTGAAAACATGCACAGACTCAGGAAAAAAAACATCATGTGCTCCTATTTGAGTATGTCCATGTTTCAAAAATGAGTTTGAACTTACTCTAATGATTTTTGAGTATGTCCACGTTTCAAAAATGAGTACGAACTGATCGCTATGTGCTCAGTTTTGAGTATGTCCAAGTTTCAAAAATGAGTATGAACTGACTTCTATGTGCTCATTTTTTAGTATGTCCACGTTTCAAAAATGAGTACTGTATGTCCTCAGTTTTGAGTATGAACATGTTTCCATATTCTGGTATTTCAGAATTGAAAGCGTTGGGTCGTCCTATTTGAAACAAAATGAAAACATCGATTTACTCAGATTTGAAAGTGTCATTTTTCTCAGTGTATGGTACCACTGAACTACAGTGGGATTTCAGCATTTCCCTTATTGTCATTATATTTTAACGAAAACAAAGTTGTTGTGCTGACAAATTTGCTACTCATTATTGCTATAGTTAAGAAGAAAAAATATATATCCTTGGTGTGAGATATCCTGTATATTTGATTCAATGAACGTATTACGGCTATTTTTACCTGTAGATAAACTGTTTGCCAGGACATGTATTATAACTTCTTGATTTATGAGCACCAGTTTTCTTGTTACTTACCCATCATACGTAGTATAGAGTAAGTTTTGTGATCGTTTTGAAAATCGAAAACAAAATTTGACGGATTTACACATTTCAGACTCTGAATATTCAGAAAAACATATTTTCAGAAAACAAAATTACCTTCCTTCTGTCTGTGTATCTGTGTGTCTATAAACGCTCTATCTCCCGAACAAATTGAGATAGAGACTTCACATTTGGTATGTACTTAGTATGTAGTAATGGGAATGAGCTTATTGAATTTCAGTTACCTCGATTATCCGGAACTATTTTTTTCGGACTCTCGAAATATTTGTTCTCGTAAAAAGTATATAAAAATTTTCGAAAATGTTTATTTTAAGGATTGAATATAAAAGACAGTAAAAAAAATAAATTTTGCATAAAGAATGAAGTTGATCGGATAATGAGTTGCCGAGATATTTGTAATCCTATTTTCCCCACTCTTCGATATTTCAGGACCCTTTATTTCATCCAAATATCAATTCAAATAAATATTTTAAGTGGAAATGAGACGCTTAATCCGATGCAATAAACCGTTCGTTAATATGATTAACATTTTTGGAGTTATAAGGGTGTTTCTTTTACGCAATTCAGTAACAGAAATTTTAAAGATTACGACGTCATCAAGCCACGATTTAATTCGAATTCCAAAGCATTTTATAAGTTGTTTACACATGTTTTATTTTCATATTTTTTTATTATGTATATCCATGATGGGTAAGTATTACGGTGGCCCCCAACGACTAGTTTTCTTGCGTTTGGATTTTATAATTTAATTTATCTTATTTATAAATAAAGAATTAAAGACAGAAGGAAATAAATTTTGATTGCAAGTAGAGAAATTTTAGAAAAAATATAAATACCAGTAAATTATGCAAAATATATTTGTTTTCTTTCAATGCAACTGTACATACGATTATGATAAAAATCATCAACAGTTCAGGAAATCCCATAGGATTATATGGGATGTTCTCCTATTTGAATCTAAAGTTCATTATTTTTTTTAACGGCGTGCTAATATCATATACATCAACAGGAAAACAACAATCTTAGCAAAAGAAACCCAAGAAAAAATTGTAAAATATTTGATTTAGTTTATTTTAAATTTAGATTTTTCGTAAAATAAATTCTAATTGCTGATTGAATATCCTGATGCCTTTCCGTGTACTGTTTTAATAATATTTTCCGAAATTTCTAGATTAACTCCTAATCTATTAACTTTTAGAATTCCCATAAGTTTTGAAAGGTTAGAAACTATGTACTTTTCAGTGTTGATTTGATCTAAAGAATACTAAAATGGTTGACAATAGTGATAAAATTATAATACCATTTGAATGATACTATTTGAAAAACAAGGTTGAAGCAAAATGTAATATGTGGACTTAACTCAAACGCTAATTTATACAGAAAATTGTACAGCAGGCCTTATTACAGTTGTAATGAGATCGTGAATTGCGCCAGAATTAAAAAGGCCATCTCATTACTTACCCATCATACGTAGTATAGAGTAAGTCTTGAAATCGTTTTAAAAAATGAAAAAAAAATTGACGCAGTTACACGTTTCAGACACTGGAGATTCCGAAAAAGATATTTTTCGAAAAAAAAATTGCCGTCCGTCTGTCTGTGTCTCTGTGTGTCTGTAAACGCTTTATCTCCCGAACAAATTGAGATAGAGACTTGAGATTTGGTATGTACTGAGTATGTAATACTGGGAAGACGATTATTGAATTTCAGTATTCTCGATTATCCGGAACTACTTTTTTCGGTGTCTTGAAATATTCGTTCTGATAAAAGGTATATAAAAATTTTTTAATTGTTTATTTTAAGGGGTGTGTATAAAAGACAAAAAGTTTGCAAAAAGAATTTTGCATAAAGAATGAAGTAGATCGAATAATTAGTTGCCGAGATATTTGGAATTTTTTTTTTTCTCGCCCTTCGATTTTTCGTGACCCTGTATTTCATTCGAATTGCAATTCAAAGATATATTTTAATTGGAAATGAGATTCTTAATCCGACGCAGTAAACTGTTAGTTAATTGTATTATCTTTTTTAGAGTTATAAGGGTGTTTCTTTTACGCAATTCAGTAATAGAACCTTTAAAGTCCATGACGCCATCAAGCTATGATTTTATTGGAATTGCATCAATAATTTACACATGTTTTATTTTCATATTTTATATTATGCAGATCCATGATGGGTAAGTAATTACGGTGGCCCCGAACGACTAGTTTTTTCGCCGTCTTCACAAATATTTTTAAAAGGGAAGTAATTTTAATATAATTTTGAAAGTTCAGATTTATTGATTTGCAAAAACTACTGACATTTTTTAAAATTATTATTTTGTACTTCTTATTACGTGCGCGTGAATGCGTGTAAGATTAGCAAAGTATGGGAAGAAAAGAATAATAAAAATTTGCTTTTATTATTGGGTTTCGTTTATCTGACGAAGACCTATTCGTTTCACTGCTATGTCTGTCTATCACAGAGTTTGTACTCGGAAACTGTATAAGTTAGAAATATGAAATTCTGCGTACTTATAGCTGAATTCCATCTGTCACACAATAAATCATAAAATTTTGAAAAGTTTTATTTTTTTTAATTAATTAAAAAAATATTTTAAAAAATTCCTAATTTTCTCTCTTTTAATAAAAAGAAAATGAAAAGAGAATTTCTAATTACTTTCGTGTCCCTGGGGAGACTAGCAACGATCCAAATAAAATGTCGGATTGAACCCTCTCAGTAATTTGAGACACAGGCAGCGAGGCTAACTTTCAATAAAGATTTTTACACTCAAAGTAATAAAACCACATAGAATACCAGTAGTGGCATTTTTTAGGCTTTATAAAATTATGAAAAATATTTTATTCATCAATTTTAAAACTATGTATATATGCATAAAAGAAAATTCTAAATCTGAAATTACAATTTTTGTGGAAATCGGTTCATAATTTGCTGTGATATTAATTAAAAAATCATTAATTACCCAATGGAAAATGATTTTTTTTTAAATTTAAGTACACCTGCAGACATTTGAGAGCAGACATAAAAGGGGTTACCAGAGTCAGGGTTGGCAGTTAAAACCGCCAGTCATAAATTGCAGTAGTGGCATATTTTAGGTTTTATAAAATTAAGAAAACTATGTATTTATCAATTTGAAAACTATGCATGTATACATAAAGAAAAATGTAAATCTTAATTTCCATTCTTTTTTAAATCAGTTCACAATTTGCTGATTTATTAATTAAAAAATCATTATTTTCAAATCGAAAGTGGATTATTTTTATTTAAATACACCTGCAGACATTTGAGTACAGACGGAAAAGAAGTTACCGGAGTAAAGGTTTCCTGATAAAACCGCCAGTCCAACATTTTAAGGCATATTCAAATTATTTAAAACTATTTCAGATAGGGATTTGAAAATTGGTATATAATCAGCAAAAAAAAAGAAAAGTATATTTCAGAAAATCTAATTTTCAATAAAATCGACAGGTAACTTTTTATTTTATCAAAAAACTGATTAATTTATGGAAAAAGAATTCTATTCTGCATTTAATCCTATCTTTCATAAAAATCAATAGTCAGAAAATTTATGGTATATTCACATTATTAAACATATCTCAGGTATGGATTTGAAAATTGGTATATATTCGCAGAAAATTAACCTATTTTCGAGGTTTTAAAAGTTTTGAAAGGAATATTAAATAAAACCATTTGTGCGATCTTCTTCGATCGTACTTATCCACTTTTTAGTATTAGAGCTAACATTTCTCTAATATAACAAGATATAATAATCACTTGCACAACCCTTTAAAACAACAATACCCAAATAAAAACATATAACAAGAGATGCAATGCATCAAAAATTACCATATGAAGATAAACCTTACATTTGCCATTTATAATAAATAATATCTTATTCTAATATTGAATTAAAAGAAAACTGAACACTTTGTTTGATCAAAATGACCTTAAAAGTTTTTTTTTTTTTTTTTTTTTTTTTTTTTTTTTTTTTTTTAATTTATCTACTAACTTACCCGCCCAGTGTTGCCCGGTCCCGTAACCTTAAATAAACCCCAGATTTGTATTATTTTATATATTGTGCCCGATTTTGTTTGAATTTATATCTTTAATAAATCGCAAAATCGTAAAAAAAAAAAAAAAAAAAAAAAAAAAAAAGTAAAGTTTTTTCAAGTAGTTTAAAAAAAATAGCTTTTGTTGTCCAAACCATTTGAAATTTTCAATGTCACAAATACAACAATTTTACAGCCCGTGTCAAAATTACGTCAGAAATATTGTTATCTGGTTCTAAAAAAATATATGTTTTCTTTGCGCATCGGGCCCATTAAAATAAAAAAAATAGTATTCGTCGTCCAACCTCGCTGAAATTTTAGTCGTTTATAAATATAACTGTTTTCAAGTCCTCTATAAAATTGTGTGAAACTATATGCATTTTAAATAGTGAAAACGTTACCCGAAGCTGAGGGGAACCGCGGAAAACATCCCGTTATTATGGGTTTTCTCAGAAATTACCTAAGATTTTGTTTTATTTAAATACTTTCTCGCGTCCAAAAGCGTGGAAATTGTTGTAGGTAATGTAAATCTGACCTAATGAGATGTTCAAAAAAGATTGTGTAAAAATACGAAAATTTAGTAACTTTTAGCGTAAGAAAAAATATCTTTCCGTGAGGCGCGAAATAACCTCTGCGTTCGCTGTTACTTTTGAAAGAGTTAAAATCGGTATTTTAAAATGATAATTTTACCGTCTGTTAGAAGATGGTTTTAGCTCTAAGAGCATATGTTTGGTTTGTCTGTATCTCTAAAATTGTGTTATTGAGGAGCCTTGGCGTAAGGGAGAAAACATAAGCCCGGGAAAACGACACTTTTTCAAAAATCTTTTTCAAAGGGTTAACGTAATTTCACAAATTGATTATGGCATTGGAGACGTAAGAGTGCGATCTTTCAGAATACTCTTTTCGTTTTTAAATAAACCAAACGTTTTAGTCGATATAATTTGAAACCGAATTGCGAAATGAGCGCATTATTCATGCAAATGGTTCATCATTCTCGTGCGCTGCGGTGAATCGGGTTCTGGGCATGCGCGAGTTCTGAAAGCCGGCTCGTAAAAAAAGAGATTAGTTATTGAACAGTTTGTAATTAATATTTTTATTATTTTTCAAAATATTAAAATTCTGAGACTCAGATGCACCAGGCCAAGCCTTGGACTATCCACACCTACATTTTCAGACCTGTAGGTGAGATAGATTTTGCTAGTCATCGCAGACAAACAAACAAACACAGAGCGAAACTTTCTTTCATTAGTTTAAATAAAAATGAAATAAATACTCCTTTATTATTTTCTCGCCTATTCATTTCCATTGTATTTCTTTCCCAATGCGACAATATTTAATTATTTTCTCAATAAACAATAAAAAGATTCTGAAAGGACAAATAATAAAATAAAATAAAATTCAAAAAACGCATGTTTTTCTCCCTCTCCTTTCTAGCCGGTTAAAATATTTTCTGAATTTCATCTATATTTATGTATTCATTCACACATGAATAGAAAATGAAAACAAATTTTAGAATAGAAATTTTGATGTCGTGTTTTACAATTTCATTCAGAATTCTATATAGGATGGCAGATAATGGAAAGTAGCAGATGAAATTCAATTTAAAAGTGGAAATAATACATGGCATAATCCGAAATAACGCAGAACTGTGTATTATTTTGTATACGTTGTTACACATTGTAGTACTTTTGTTACGAAACGAAATGTACATTTTCAAATACTTATTATGAAAAGTTTTATGTCACCTTAAATATAATGTCAACTTATTTAGTAGTCTCACACAAGTTAATGAAAATTAGTTTTTTACTGTAGGCAAAGCTTGAAATGAAAATGTAAAGATCTAATGGTCAATATTACTTTTATTTCAAATGAGTGATATATCTTGAGCAACAGTTTCTAAAAAGAATTACTTTAAATTATATTATTTTATATTTGTATTGTGTCATTTACTAAAAAAAACAAATAATACTTAAACTAAGTAAAAATAAAACAACGTTGAAAATAACACCGATACGAAAAAATAAGAATATCTAGCCCAAATTAATTAGTGGTTATAATCTCTTATAACTGTTGCAAAAAATTATATTGCAAAAAATTTTTGCAAAAAATTTTAAACGAAGGCGAAAATCTCTTTCAAATAAGGGTAAAAACAAAACAAAAGAAAAAAAAAACAATGCACAGGAGATTTGTAAAATAAAATAGTGGTACACATGTACCATGTTTCAGAAATGGAAACTATCTTAAAGACAAAACCCCTCTTTCCCACAAGAATAATGGTACGTGATTGAGCAATTTGTTAGCCATATTTAAACTTAGCATTGTTATAGTAAGAATGAATCATTTTTTTGCAGGGAGGTTTTGGTTGCCTAACAATGTAATAAGAGTTTTTTGAAGAAAGGTATTCAGAGAAAAAAACAAATATAAAAAACAAAATATCATAATATTTTTTAATAAATATATTTATCAATATCAAAATATTAAATTGAGCAATTAACACGGAAAACTCAGTAGCACTTGCAAGAATAGAAAGGTAATTTCTTTCGAAATTACATAAAAAATGGGTGAACCGCCCGTTACCGTCAAAAATGAAACCTTTTCAAGAATAGAAACACATTTTCTCTCGAATTTATTTAAAAAATGAAATGTCCGATACTAGACACAGATAATATATTTTCAGTTCTGTGGAACTAACTGGCAATTAAAGATATACAAGGGAATGATTTGAAGATTTTTTTCAAAGACTGATAAATACCAATTAATAATTTAAAAAAATATTTTTTTTATTATTATTTTCTTTTTGAATTTATGATTTTGCATGCATCTGAAAGTCAAGCATATCGCTATCTCCGTAATATAAATGCCTTTCGCATTCACTGTGTCCCCATACAAAAATTAGAAGTCAATTTTACCAGAAAGTACAGTGTCATCTATTGGTAACAAGTGACATGGTCTTTAAATACCTCTCGGTAAATAACATAAAAAAGGCTGTATTTAGAATATTTACATGGGAAATTTAAAAAATATATAGTTTAAAAAAATAGATTTTAATTAAAAAAATTTTAGATAATTTATAGAATTTCACTATTATTTTTTTTCTTTTCTTCTATAAACACCAATTTAAATTGTTGCAATAACTAATATTTTTAATATAAAATATGTGTTTTTAATATAAAAGTTATTTCTTTAATTAATTATAATATATAAATTAATAACACTTACCTTTGTTGATAAATATATTTCCATCAAAAATAAAGCAAACAATGTCTATTTACACAAAAAATCTAATTAATGGATCAAAAACTATGAGAAAGTTTTAAAAAGGTTAATGCAAAATATAAAAGTAGTGCATAAAATTAAAATGTTACTAAATAGTAAGATATATATTTATTACAGACAAAATAATAAGATTGATAATTAAAGTTAAAGTAATGGACGTCCTTAAAGAATTTCTTTAAAAAATATTTTTTTAAATTTATAGTTATAAATATTATATTCCAATGTTTTAAACATTATATTAATATGTTAACAATATTTATCAACCTCATATTTACACTTCACATTTTATATTAAAATTTAATTGTAATAACAGAAATAGATCAACCCAAATTCCAGTACTGGCCACCCTACATAAAGTAATAGATAATAATTTTTCTGATTGTATTTAGAATCAGAAATTAATTAAAGCATACTTATGAAACAAAATACTGATTTTTAAATAAATTGAAAAATTAGAATATCCATAATTATTAAAATATTTATGACAAAAATAATTGTTCATATTAATTATTGGTATTATCACAATATAAATAGTTTAATTATTTTATATAGAAGATTGTATATATTGAATGTCAGAGAAATACAGCTTTGAAATTATTGAGGCAATGAAAAGGGGGGAGGGGGGATGAAGTAAAAAGAAAATGAAAAAAGGTGTCTTAGAACATCGGTGCATGGAATCGTATTTCCCATTAGTTAAATTTCCTGAAAGTACTTGATATATGACTTATAATAAATGGTAACAGAAATATGAAAGAAATGAAACAGTGGCTTTAATGTTTTAAATACTAAATTCAAATCATTTTAAAATGACAGTGCGGAATTGATGTTTGAGACCCCTGACCTGAAAATGTGCTAGTTTCATTACTACAATAAATGTACTGAATATTTATGTTATCATCGTTAATAAAAAGCTATGCGTTGCTGACGACTGGGAATTTCGATAATCATTCCCACAGATTAATCTCGGAAAATGAAACAGTTGAAGTTGCTGAAAAAATGAATAGCTCGAAAAGTATTTGTCAGAAAATTGTTCGACAAACTTCGTTAGAAAGGAAAAAAATTGTATTTTTCTTGATATAAATTTCAAATCTAATATTTATGTCGTTTCTCAAATATTGATCTTCCAAAATTATCAAATTTCACAATGAAGTACCAAGCGAAATCTTCACGCGTAAACAGATAGTGATAACGGCTATGTGTCGTGACGTATACTGGCTATAGCACGAGTCACAAATTATAGTACCCTTACTATTCTGTTAAAATATAAAAGTGAATTATGATGCCACGAGTGCATGATTTTTATTTAATTTTAATATAATCATCTTAGAAGCAAGGTTTTGGAAATTTTGTTCCAATGGGACTATTAAATTGGCCAATACTGTATATTATTTTGAATTTAAAAGAGGAAAGGTGGCTGGTGGCGGAGCGCTTTATATTATTTAGAATTCCTCAGCAAATTTTGGTCAGAATTGAAAGTTAAATATATCAAAACGTCAGAAATTAAATCGACATTAAATTGGAAATAACCATAACGACTGTCCTTCAGTTCGTTTGGACATATTTTCATTTAAAAAAATAAAATCATTCAACATTGGTGTTAGGTATTTTTAATGTTATTATCACGAGCCCTGGCAACGCCGGGCATGTCAGTTAGTCCTTTAATATATAGATATGAATAATCAAACATTGAAGACAGAAAGTAAGGTCCTCATTAAGATAAACCCTTGTTATTTAAATGAAGAGAAATTTTGTAGTCACATGAGTTGTTAAAAATCTATTACTTTTTATTTTCAATATTTGATTATTCATCTCTGTATATAAAATAATACTACAAATATAAATTGCATTCATTATCAGGGATCTTTGGTCCTTATAAAAATCTTTCACAAAATTTTTCATCTTAAAACTGCAACCTTGCAAAGTTTTTCATCTTAAAACAGCACACTTGACAAAATTTTTCATCTTAAAACTCGAACCCTTCACAAAAAATGTCATCTTAAAACAGACCATTCATAAATTTCTTTGTCCTAAAAATAGACTTTTCACAAAAAAAATCCGCTTCCAAACTCAATCTTTCGCAAATTTAATCATTTAAAAATAAAATCTGACCTATCACAAAATATTTGAACTTGTCAAAGAACATATTACTCAGAAATTGCATAAGTAAAAAAGTTCCTGTGTAAAGAATAAATAGATAATGGAAGTTTTAATATAAAGATAATTTCAAATTTAAAAAAAAATTTGACTAGAATTTTACCAAATATTAAAAAAAAAAAAAACAGGTCCCTGTGAGAAAAATATGGACATACCCCTGATTGTAGTAATGAAACAAGTAAATTTTCAAATGTCAATTCTACACAGTTTTGTTTTCAAATAATTTTATTTTTATTTAAAACATTTGACCCACAGTTTCATTTCTTTCATATTTGTATTAATAGTACTACAAGTATAGCTTTCAGCCATGAGACCCGACGACTGTACACAGGGATTTGAAGAAATGGAATAGTTTTCTTGATACTACTGAATGAACGACAATACGTTACACAGTAGTACGGCATTTTAAAATGAATATACTACTTTTTGTTTACAAATGAACTTTCTGATTAAAAAAGCGCAAATCACTGCAGAAAATAAGAAAATTGTAGCTTTGAAAGGAACGTCTATTAGGAGATCAATATAAATATTACGACAGCATACCCCAGATAGTAGCGACATCTATCAGTGTTAGCTGACTTCCATTTTTTAGTCAAATGCGATAGGCATTTATATTATTGTGGTAGCGAACATTTAAAAATAATTATTGCTTCCCGTCCTGGATTGGATTAAGTAAAGTAAACAGCAGTGACTTGTAAAAGGCTTCATTACAACACGTAGTGCTAAAATACCACATTATGTAATTGCGCAGTCATCTGGTAATTGACACCTTATCCAATGAATGGTTCACGTAAAGTCATTCGACTCAAAGCGTGCTAGTAGAAGTCGGATAGTAATTTATTAAATACGAACAATACACATATTTTAACTCATACACATCGTTTATCTCATACTTTTATATTAGCGCCTAAAGTCTCGGCATCAAAACTTTAATTAACTAGTCGTTGGGGGCCACCGTAATACTTACCCATCATGGATATGCATAATATAAAATTATGAAAATAAAAAATGTGTAAACTACTTATAAAATGCATTGCAATTCAAATAAAATCGAGGCTTGATGACGTCACAAACTTTAAAGGCTCGATTACTGAATTGCTTGAAAGAAACATCCTTATAACTCCAAAAATAATAATCCTATTAACTAGTGGTTTATTGCATCTGATTAAGCGTCAAATTTCCAACTAAAATATATCTTTGAAGTGAAATTTGGATGAAATACAGGGTCATGAAAAATCGAAGAGTGCGGAAAATAGGATTCCAAATATCTCCGGAACAAATTTTCCGATCGACTTCATGCTTTATGCAAAATTTATGTTTTTGTATTGTCTTTTATATTCATTTCTTAAAATAACCAATTTCGAAAATTTTTATATACCTTTTATCAGAACGAATATTTCGAGAGTCCGAAAAAAATAGTTCCGGTTAATCGAGGTTATTGAAATGAAATAGGCTTCTTCCCATTATTACATACTAAGTACATACCAAATTGCAAGTCTCTATCTCAATTTTTTCGGGAGATAGAGCGTTTACAGACACACAGACGGACGGCATTTTTTTTTCTAAAAATATGTTTTTCGGAATCTCCAGTGTCTGAAACGTGTAAATCCGTCAAATTTTTTTTTTCGATTTTCAAAACGATTACAAGACTTACCCTATACTACCTATGATGGGTAAGTAAAAGGTCATTTATGTCATTTTTAAAGGTTTTAAATATTTACTATTTACTGTAAAATTTATTCGTGGCACCTAAAATAAGCATTACACTTCTCTACCTGACCGGCTGAAATGTTAACCGTCTTGCCTTAATATCTACATTTAGTTTTATATCTAGTATGTTTTAAAAAAAAATACAAATCCATTGTTCTGGCTGCATAAAAAATTCTTAAATTTTTTATCATATTTAAAAACGTTACCTTTGATACCAATAAAGTGTATGCTAAAATGTACAAGTTTAACACCAGATAAAAAAATTTCTAAGTAAACTTGAAACATGCAAAACTGCTGTTAAAGTCTGTTGCTTAAGTTTTCCGTTTTTAATAAATTGTACCTGTTTCTTGAACAGCAAGAAACATCTGCATGTATATTTTTGCTCAAAATCCAATTACCAATTTTTGTAACTAAAAATCATTGCAGTACCAGCGGTATATAATACCTAGCCGGAGTTATGATAACTCAAATAAGATACATTTGGCTAATAGAAACCATAAGAAAGCCATAATAAAAGTCTAACATACAGAGTCCATTAAAAAAAAATCATTCGCGTAGAATATATGTTTCTTTAAAGTAAGATATAAACTGGTTCGGTTAAAAATATATATATATATTTCACATCATTTCTTTCCTACAAAGGAAAAAATAGCAACGTAAATTATGTTTTTTCATTATTTCTTAACAACAGTTTTAGTATAATACAAAGTTGATTATAAAAGAAAATAATATGAGAGACTCATAATGAAATAAAATGATTTATACATTTTTAACAGTTAATAAAGAATGATTCTCGTAAGAATATTAATGAGATTAATAAAAAAAACCACCGTGACATTAAAAGCCTAATTAAGACGTTTCAAGATAACAAGTATTTTAATATGATAATAAATTAAAACTAAACGAGAGGTTTTTTTTCTGTTAGCGCTTACATAAGTCTTTCAAAATGAAAGATAGTGATTTTCAAAATAATGCGAACGAAATCAATCAAAATAATGTTCTTTTATTTATTTGGAAATGTTTTGCGTTACTGCATTTATAATAATTTTTTAACAGTTCATAAAGAAAGAGTCTCGTAAAAGAAGATTCATGAGACTAATAAGGAAAACCACTGTGACATTAAAAGTCTAATTAACATGTTTTAAGATAACTAGTATTTTAATATGATAATAAATTCAAACTAAACGGGCGTTTTTTTTTTCTGTTAGCGCTTACATAAGTCTTTCATAATGAAATGTAAAGATTTTCCAAAATAATGTAGAACGAAATCAAACAAAATAATGTTCTTTTCTTTATTTGGAAATAATTTGCATTATTACATTTATAATTTTAATATATTTTGGAAGCTTTTCCTTTTAATAAAACTTATTGTGATTTTTGCTACTGTTATAAATTAGACAAATTTTATATTATTTTGTTAAAATAATTGATCAAGGAATAGATTGTACTTGAAGAATATTCCAACACATATCAAAACTTACTATATTCATTATAGCGCTAAAACCATACCTGTGTAGTCTTTTATTGTTTCGCTGACTCTATCTTTAATGTTTAGAAAATACTTGAGGAAAATATAGCAGTGTAAATTATGTTTTTTCATTATTTCCAAACAACAGTTTTATTATAATACAAAGTTTATTATGAAAGAACATAATATAAAAGACTTCTCAAAGAGAAATGAAATTATTTATAATTTTTTAACAGTTCACAAAGAAAGAGTCTCGTAAAAAAAAAAATCATGAGACTAATCAGGAAAACCACCTTGACATTAACAGTCTAATTAATAAGTTTCAAGATAAATAGTATTTTAGTATGATAAAAAATCAAACTAAACGAGAGTTTTTTTTTCTTTTAGTGCTTACACAAGTCTTTCATAGTGTAATGCAATGATTTTAAAAATGATGTAGAACGACATGAAACAAAATAATGTTATTTTATTTATTTGGAAATAATTTGCATTATTACATTTATAATTTTGAATTGTTTTAGAAGCTATTCCTTCTGATAAAATTTATGGTGCATTTTGCTGCTGTTATAAATTAGACAAATTTTACATTCTTTTGTTAAAATAATTGATCAAGAAATAGATTGTATTTGAAGGATTTTCTAACACACATCAAAACTAACTATATTCAGTGTAACGTTAAAAAACATACCTGTGTAGTCTTTTATTGTTTTGCTGACTCTAGCTTTATTATTTTCTACATTCAAATAAATGTTTAGAAAATGCTTGAGGAAGAAATAGCAACGTATGTTATGTTTTTTTCATTACATCTTAACAACACTTTTATTATGATATAAAGTTGATTATAAAAGAACATAATATGAAAGACTTCTCATAGTGAAATAAAATGATTTATAAATTTTTAACAGTTCATAAAGAAAGAGTCTCGTAAAAAATATTCATGAAACTAATAAGGAAAGCCACCGTGACATTAATTGTCTAATTAACATGTTTCAAGATAACTAGTATTTTAGTATGATAATAAATTCAAACTAAAAGAGCGTTTTTTTTTTCTTTAGCGATTACATAAGTATTTCATAATGAAATGTAATGATTTTCAAAATAATGTAGAACGAAATCGAACAATATAATGTTCTTTTTTTTTATTTGGAAATGTATTGGATTCATTTATAATTTAAAAATAATTTAGAAGCTATTTCTTCTAATAAAATTTTACTACTATTATAAATTAGACAAATTTTATACTATGTTGTTAAAATAATTTATCAAAGAATAGATTGTATTTGAAGAATTTTCCAACACATATCAAAACTTACTATATCCATTATAGCGCTAAACACATACCTATGTAGTCTTTTATTGTTCGGCTGATTCTAGTTTTATTGTTTTCTGCATTCAAATAAATGTTTAGAAAATACTTGAGAAAAAAATAGCAACGTAAATTACGTTTTTTTTTTTCATTACATTTTAACAACAGTTTTATTATAATATAAAGTTGATTATAAAAGAACATAATATAAAAGACTTCTCATAGTGAAATAAAATGATTTATAAATTTTTAACAGTTCATAAAGAAAGAGTCTCGTAAAAAATATTCTTGAGACTAATAAAAAAAACCACCGTGACACTAAAACTCTAATTAAAAATTTTCAAGATAGCTATTGTATTTGAATAATTTTCCAAGACATATTAAAATTAACTATATTCAGTTTAGCGCTAAAAACATTACTTTAAAACATACTCACTAAAAACATAACTCTTAATAAATGTTTTAACTTGGACATATGTCGAATAATTTCAATTAAAACGCAAATTTATTACAAAAAAAGGAAAAAAATAATTTCTAGCAAAACCAAATTGACATTAACTAGGTTAATGTATGTTATCATTTATGTATTATAAAAGTATGAAACATATTTGTGTTCAGTTTAGTCAAACTGTAATTGATTTAGACCATTAAACTTTTTAAATCATTGTACTGAAAATATCACAAACTTTGATCTTTAATTAATATTAAAAATGTGCTTTTACAAATTAAACATTATTTTTAATTAGTACATTTTTTTCACGATTTACCATATGCATCCAATGAAATTAGTAGAGTTTCGAAACAATAAATCAATATGTATCAAACAGACATAAACTTAATTTACAGTGATTATATTAAAGGAAGTAATTAATAATAATTTTAAATTACACACATAATGTATTTTACATATAAAAAGCATTAAACGCATAATTAATTAACCAAACTTCAAAGAAAGGTGATAATTCAGTATGAGAATATATATATAATTTAATGTAAACTTCTACATATTTTATAAAGTCATTCCGATTGCTATAAATTTTTTCGAACAAAGTGCCTCGATTTCGTTTAAGATTAATATGCACTGTCTGTCTGTCTTTACAGGGTATACTTTTTAAAGATAATTTGCCATGGACATTTGATTTGTAGATTATGACAAATGAATGTTTCACAGTACGGAAAAAATTACTGTGACGCATGTGTCTTCATTTTTAAATAACGCAGCAATAAAAAAATGAGTTATAATAAGGATTCATAGAAACATAAAACGCATAAATGAATCAAATAGTAATAATTAAAAAGACAAAAGACAGTATTTGTAATTAATTCCAGAAAATTATTTTGCATCTAGTGTAAAAGAAAGGAAAGAAATATCGATATCGTCTGCATAATTTTAATATTATTCTAAGCTTTAAAAACCTATATACCCGGCAGTAATTTAAAAAACATGCCTCACTAAACTAGTTTTACTTTGAAAAAATATCTGTTGAGTATTAAGAAATCTGCCTTTGCAGATGTTTTCTGAAATTTTAAATAACATGTTTTAAATTTATTTTTAAGTGTTATCTTTATAAGTTAATTTTACATGGAATTGTTTCACAATTATTAACTAAAAGCTGATCTTAATGAAAAAGTTTTCTAAACATCAGCTAATGGGTTTTACATAAAAATGATTGTTAGTTTATAGCGGAACATAGCAATGATGATGAAAATAAGGATCATGACATTAATATAAGTGCTTCATTAATGAATTCCAGTAAGGCTAATCCGACACTATTAAAGCTTTACGTGTAAATGACTGACATAAAATAAATTATCCGCTAAATTTATCGAAAAATCCAATGCATGTATTGTGAGTTTATATGATTTTTGGATCCCTCATAGAGTTGGAGTCCATTTTTTATATGTAAGATATTTCGATTATATTAATAACATTTCGTTTGTTTTGTTTATATTAATATAATTATTGTATTTTTACTTCCTCTCCGATTGATTCTTGCTAGAATTTTTCTAAATAATATACAATATTTAGAAAGAATAATTTATTTAGCAAATTTTAATACATTTAAATTATATAAGTTTGATTTCTTTTTGTACATAAAGTGAATATAAGCAATCTTGGATATTTTTTAAAAAATAAAGTAAAACACATGTGAATAGTACGTACGATGGTGTTATGAGCGCTTCATTTCACTATAAGAACAACATTTTTTAATGAAAAAGTATTTTAATTTATATGTTACTAAAATAGACGTAAGGTAAAAACAAATGTACAAATGTCTTAAAAACTTTAAAACATAAGGTCTTAGTTGTACATAAATTTCCCAGCGCTTTCGTGTCTAAACTTAGCCATTATCAAGCACCTTCGACCAGTGGAGACCACAGATGTTGTTGAACAATAGTTTACGTCTTTACGTTTTTATCTTACGTCTATTTTTGTAACATATAAATTAAAATTATTTTTAAAAAAGGTTTTTCTGATAGTGATTAAACAAAGGCGAATCTTTCGTTTTGAATTTTCTTTTATTGTTAAAGGTATTTTGGCTCTTCATTTCGAAAACAAAAAATCGATAAAACTAAATGCATCAAAACTTGCCTAAATTAACCCGTGTTTCTTATCTTACGTAAAACATTTAAACCTTTATTAGCTTCACACAAAAATCAAACTCAGAGAGAGAGTAAATACAGATTCATAATAATATTTAAGAAACAAAAACATCCTATAAAAAATAAAACTCTTTGACCCTATACTGGGGAACAAAAAGCAATGCCTATCTATCCAATCATCTAATCTATCTAATCAATGCCTATTTATTTCTTTTCGTTACGGTCGACTATCGTCTGTAGTAAATTGCAGTCAGATAAATCTGAAAAGAGTCTTACAATAAAATGTTACCTCCCTTTAACAAATAATTCTTCGTCTGCATTCCTTTCACAACTATTAACTAAAAGGCGACTTTAATAACATTGATGCAGTTGAAAATGATCTAAACATCAGGCTAATAGCTTTTACATAACAATGGTTATTAGTTCTTCAAAATACATAGAAATGATGTGATACAAATAAGTGTCATGTCATTATTTTAAGTATTTCATTAAAGGTTTCCATTAAGGTTAATCCGATACTAATAAAGGTTTACATATAAAATACTGAAACAAAATACTTTGCTCGAGCAGTTTATCGAGAATGCATGTATTGTAAGAACCTACGAAACAATAAATAAATGCATAGCGCAAAGTTCTGTTTTCATTTAATGCTATTTATCAAACAGTTTATCACAAAGTTTCCATTTTTCTTGACTTTTGTCTGTCAATACTTTCGCTAAGGTAAATCTGAAATACGTTTCAGAAAACTTAGGCCGATGAACATAATATAAGAAAAAAATATTCAATGTTTTTATCAGTATTTCGGAACGAGACATTATGCAACATAAAAAATAAATGAGCAACGTGAAATAGCACAACTAAAAATATATAAATTGGCAAACAGCTGTTTCGGAGCCCCTAAAGCTCCATCATCAGTGCCAATAAGAATGATTAAAACCCGATTTAAAAATTAAAGCCATGTAAATATGCTTGCGTCTTTCGCACGTGCCAAGATTGAATGGCGACCACATTTTCACAAACAACAGCGGAGTCAGGAATTTTTGAAAAGGTCACCGCCATTCAATCTTGGCGCGTGCGAAAGACGAAAGCATATTTACATGGCCTAAACTATGAAATCGGGTTTTAATCTTTTGACTGGCACTGATGGTGGAGCTTTAGTGGCTCCAAAACAGCTGTTTTCCAATTTAGGTATTTTTATTAATGCTATTTAATGTTGTTCTTTTATTTTTAATATAACGACACAAAGTTAAACCCACCTTTTTAGATTATGCAACATTGTAATAATGCACACAATGCGTACTGCTACTAATACTGCTACTACTAATACTATTATTATTCTTATTACTATCATTAATCAAATGCAAAACCTACATAATTGAAAATAAAAACAAATTGTTTAAAAATAGGGTGTAAGCTAAAACAATGTTAAATAACAATTTTTGTCAATAAACATTGCCTAAGTAATTTGCACACTTTTTTTTCTTATTATTAACATATATCATATATTTCGTTCATCTCACGAAACCCTATTACTCTCGCTTCGTTGTCTGTCCGTCAAAGAGCCCATTCTCAGAAACTATATAACTTACAATCATGAAAATTTGTGTACTTATAGCTGAATACATACTATGAAGCTCAAAATATTAAAATTTGAAAAAATCGTATTAATTTAATATAGAGATAAAAACCCAAAATTCTAACAGCCTTTATCTATTAAATTTAAACATTTTTCGTTATACCAGTTGCCAACAATTAAAAATACCACAATAAAATTCTTTCTATAATAATTAATTTTCTATTCAAAGATTTCCACATGAAAAATGAAAATGAAATAAAAAGTTTCACCAATTGAAAAAAAAAAGATTAACATGACGTCATATTGGTAATAAAACGGAAATTTTCAAACATTACTCAATAATACAAGTAGTATGAGTATGTGTAAATACAGAAAACAGCTTAATATGACGTCATTAAAGAATTAAAAAGAGAATTAATCTGACGTATAACAATTTGAAGGTTACAACATGCAATAATGAACACAACATGTTTAATTTTGAATTTGATTCGTTTAATATCGCATTTAGTCCACGTGACATATATTGTTATGACAGAGTATAATAGCGGGCTTAGCCCGCTATAATACCGGTTCAGATTTTCGAAAAAAAACCGATAAAAATAGACCGGTAAATCTTTACTTTATAAAAAACATAACTTTTTTTTTTTTTTCAAAATGAAATTTATTTGGATTTATTAAAAAAAGGATAAAGTGTTTTGAAAGAAATATTAAATGAAACCCTTTGTGCGATCTTAGATCACACTTACCCACTTGTTTATTTGTCCCCCAATAAATTTCTGATTGTCAGCAACTGTTCGTGGATGGTCAAAAGATGATGTAAAACTACGAAATTTTTGGGAAGTTTTGAATGAAAGCCCAAGTTAAAGAGAAAAATAACAAGAGTCAGTGATGAAGAAGAAATTGACGAAGCGTTGTTTCTGTGGTTTATGGAACAAAGAGCCATTAGAGCTCCATTATCTGAACCTATCATTAAAACTAAAGCTAAACTTTTGGCTAAAATGATAGAAGATGATCCAAACTACGAATTCACAGCAAGTGATGAACGATTTTGGATATGGCAGAAACGACAGGGAATATGACATCTTTCAATTCTCAGAGAAAAATCAATCTGCTGATTATGATTCCGTAGAAATTTTTTCTCTTGATTTTAGAAGCATTATAGATATAGAAAAGAAGGCTATGGAGATGAACAGATTTATAATGCTGATGAAGTCCTTTTATTTTGTAAATGTTTGCCAAAGAAAACACAGGAAGTGAAAAGTGTATCTGGAACTTCAGGTTACAAAGAGGTAAAGGTCATATTACTCTCTTATTTACTGCAAATAAGACTGGGACTCATAAAATAAAGTTGCTTTTAATTGGCAAAAGTAAGACACCGATAATTTTGTAAAATGTGAATCGGAAGACCTTACCAGTTTTGTATAAATTCTCACAAAACTGTTGGATGACGCAAAAAATGTTTAAGCGGTGGTTCGATGACGTGTTCGTTCTTTGATTTAAGTTACAACTTAGAAACAAATGATTATAAATAAAAAGCTTTGCTTTGTAATTTCATAGAGTAATCAAGTTATCTAGATAAACATGAAAGAGCTCAAATCCTGTAAATAATTTAGTAATTGTTGTTAGAAAATTTTCAAGTTTGTTTCTTATAAATTATTTGTATTTTCGTATTTGAAGTTTTATATTGCAAATATACTAAAATTATTTTCTTCATTTTTGTCACATTCAGTTCACAAATCCCGTTTGTAATTTCATACAGTAATCAAATTCTCTAGATAAATGCGAAAGAGCTCAAATCTTGTAAATTATTCAGTAGAACATCTGATTGTGTTCTAAGATAAAATTCTTTTTACACTCTAAGAACATTTCTTTTTCATTATAATTGTCTTAATGTGCATTTTGTTTTGGTATTATTACTCACATTTTAATAATATTTTTTTCTGAAATCTTTAAAAAGTATATGTAATTGTTATTATAAAATTTTCAAGTCTGTTTCTTATAACTTATTTGTATTTTCGTATTTAAAGTTATTATTGAAATATACTAAAATTATTTTCTTCGTTATTTTCACATTCAGTTCACAAATCGTCTTTGTAATCTCATAAAGTAAGATAAATGTGATAGATAAATGTGAAAGAGTTCAAATCTTGTAAATTATTCAGTAGATCTGATTGTGTTCCCAGATAAAATTATTTGCATTCTCTAAAAACGACATTTTCAAAATTGAGCAAAAAATAATCAAGTCGGAGTATGTCGCATAGTCAAAATTGCTCCAAATCACAATTACTCAAGTTTGAAACATGTATATACTCATTTCTGAAACCATACACACACTCAAGAATCATGTGCTCCTATTTGAGTATGTCCATGTTTCAAAAATGAGTATGAACGGACTTCTATTTGCTCATTTTTGACTATTCTTATATTTCCAAAATGAGTTTGAACTGGCCCTAATCAATTTTGAGTATGTCCGTGTTTCGAAAATGACTATGAACTGAACTGACCCCTGTGTGTATAGTTTTGAGTATGTTCATCTTTCAATATTCTGAGTATTTCTGGTATTTTAGAAATGAAAGCATTGAAACGTGCTATTTGAAACAAAAAGTTCATAACAAAATGAAAACAACGATTTACTCAGATTTGAAAGTGTCATTTTTCTCAGTGTAGACAAATGAATTATTTGTCACTAAAGTACGCTTTAAAATTCTCAGATCTAGAACTATTTCCAAACAAATTCGTTAATTGTTTATAGTCTGTCAGAATTTAATGTCAGTGTACATGACAGTTTCTTAACTATAAAATACGTTTAAGAGTATGTTTTAACTAAGTTTATCTTGTAAATTTTATGATTTGATTTCACAATTGAGGATCACCTAGGCAATTTGAAAACACTATGAAATTTATCATCAAACACGCATGTCATATTACAATCAAAAGATAGATTAAATAGATTTTTAGCGATGGCGTAGTTATTGTTTCAACCAACAGAAAAATTATCTTATATTTAAAATGAAAACGTTCTTATAAAAGTTTAAAATTCTGGCTTTTTCAAATTCAGTGTTTAATCCAGTGTAATCTTAACGGTCTGTTTCTTTATATTTAAGCATAGGCGTTATGTAGAAATCACATTATTCGACTATGTTTCATTTTCATTGAGTTTTGAATGGCCTCTAGTTTTGTTCAGGATATCGCTCAACTAATTAGTTTAAATTGAACTGAAAATTATTTCTAAATATGCGTTATATTTTTGATCAGCAATTTTCTTAAATCTTCCTACTATTATTATTTTTACCCTCCATATATTATAAGAAAAACACACTGATCGTAAATATACATGGTTAAGGATGTTTTAATTAATTATGTGCATAATATCAAAAGTTTGATATAAAAGTTTTATGTTATTTATATACATAATTTAAATTGCGAATTTTAATTTCAAATTAATCTTCCTAAATGAGAAGTTCATCCAGTTTATATAATTACTTCGTTTTGACGTGTTTATTGGTTTTCCAAAGCCTACAAATTCCATTAATTTGATGCGTTCACAAAATAATCTCAAATGCAAAGAGAATTATATTATTTGAATTACGAATTATAGTATAAAGCATATGAGTTATGATTCCGAGTTATGTTCTCCAAACATTTATATATCACATTTAATTTTCTCACTGTCTGTAATAGTAACGGTTTTTTTCTTTACATTTAAAAATAGGCGTTATGCAGAAATTATATTATTCGACTATGCTTAATTTTCTTTGAGTTTTGAATGCTCTCTAGTGTTTTTCAGGATTTTGCTCAACTAATTAGTTTACAATGAACTGAAAATTATTTCGAAATAAGCGTTATATTTTTGAACAGCAGTTTTCTTAAATTTTCTTATTATTATCATTTTTATCATTCATATTTTGTAAGAAAAATACACTGAACGTAAATATGTATTGTTAAGGAAGTTTTAATTAATTATATGCAGAATATCAAAAGTTTGATATAAAAGTTTAATATTATTTATACAAATAATTTAAATTGCGAATTTTAATTTCAAATTAATCTTCCTAAATGACAAGTTCATCCAGTTTATATAATTTCTTAGTTTTGACGTGTTTATTGGTTTTCCGAAGCCTACAAATTCCATTAATTTGATGCGTTTCACAAAATAATTTCAAATGCAAAGAGAATTATATTATTTTAATTACAAATTACAGTATAGAGCATATGAGTTATGATTCCGAGTTATGTGCTCCAAACATTTATATCTCATATTTAATTTGCATGCTGTCTGTAATCTTAACCGTCCATTTCTTTATATTTAAGCATAGGCGTTATGTAGAAATTATATTATTCGACTATTTATTTATATTATTTTTTTTTAGTTTTGTATGGTTCAGGATATCGCTCAACTAATTAGTTGACAATGAATTGAAAATTATTTCTAAATAAACGTTATATTTTTTATCAGAAATTTTCTTTAATCTACCTAGTATTAAAATTTTTATCAATCATATATTATAAGAAAAATACACTGAAAGTAAATATTTATTGTTAAGGAAGTTTTAATTAATTATATGAATAATATCAAAAGTTTGATATAAAAGTTTTATATTAGTTATATATATACTTAAAATTGTGAATTTTAATGTTATATGAGCATCAAAATGACGAAAGAAGAATTAATGTTTAATATTGAAAGTTTATAAACGGAAAGTTATTAAAAGAACTTAGTGTTGTTTTAACGTCATTCAACAAAATTGTTTTAATTTAATAGGAAAATTTAATAGGATTTTCGTAAATATTTATCCTAATATTTTGATTGCTATTGTTAAAATGTTAAATGTAATTTTTTTCCCCAGTAAACCTAAAAATTTACTGTTAAGAATAAGAAATATAAAATAAACTGTCTTCAGAATAATAAAAGTCAGAAATAAAAGTTTCTCTTTTTTTTTTAAATAATTAATAAAGTTGTATATTTTTATAGTAAATATACAAGAAAATGAAAAGAGACGAACATAATGAAAACACTGCAAGTTATTAAATGTAATTTAGGGTTGCTTTTGATTGCTTACGTGTAATTCGTTTTCAAGAAATTTAAAAAAGAATTAGAACCAACCTATATATTAAATCAAGAAATTTCTTAAAATTTTCTATTATTGAAATATTAAAGAAAAAATATATAAATTTTATATAAAAGGTTTATATTATTTTTATAGATAATTAAAATTGTGAATTTTAATGTTATAATAAGCATCAAAATGACGGAAGAGGAATTAATGTTCAGCATTGAAAGTTATTTAACGGAATATAGTGTTGTTTTTAACGTCAGTCAACTAATTTGTTTTAAAGTAAAATAACTACAATTCTTTGAACAGAGAACATAACTTTTCGTAAATTCTCCTAATATTTTGATTGCTATTGTTAAAAGATTAAATGTAAAATATTTTTTTTTTTAATTAAACCAAAACATTTACCGTTAAGATTAGGAAATATAAAATGTATTCATAATAATAAAAATCAGATATACAAGTTTCTTTTTTTATAATAATTAATAAAATTGTATATTTATATATTAAATAAACAAGAAAATAAGGAGAGACGGACATAAAAAAAATTGCAAGTTATTAAATGTAATTTATTGTTGCTTTTGATTGCATAGGTGTAATTCATTTTCAAGAAAAAAAAATAGAACCAACCTATATATTAAATCAAGAAGTTTTTAAATTTTTCTATTCTTGAAATATGAAAAAAAATATATATATTGTACTCTAAAATATACATTTATTGTGGAGGAAGATTAAATTATTTATTTCCGTAATAATAAAAGCCAAAATCTATTTATTCAAAGTAGACAGCATGTAATTATTAAAAGATATTCGGAAAGTACAAGCGAGCTTATTAACACGTATTAAGCAAGCTGGCTGATACTAGCTTTTACTAAAAACATAGAAATATTGATTAACCAAAGAAAGTTTGTGAAGGTATAATTACCGTTCGGCCAAACTAGGAGAGAAATATTTTCAAAGTTTGGTTACCATTATCGAAAGCAGACTTTTTAATTAAGTTACTCTCTTTGCATTATTTTAGGAGCTAGAATTTTTCTTTTTTTAGATATTCATGAATAGATAGAACTATTTTATTATATCATCGTTGATATTAATATATATATATATATATATATATATATATATATATATATATATATATATAATAGATGAAAGTTTCTGCAATACAATCAGTATTTTTTACAATTAAAATTAAACACGTATTTCTTGTTTTTAAAATATGTTAGTCAGACGCAAATATCGCAAATGACAGCTTTTATTTTTCGCGTATGCAATTTAAAAACAATGTTTTGATGATGAAATAAAATGTTTTGGTTTATTACATTTTTTTTTCTTTTTTTTTTCTTCTTTTTTTCTTTTTTTCTTTTTTTTTCTTTTTTTTTTCTTCTTTTTTTCTTTTTTTCTTTTTTTTTTCTTTTTTTTTCTTTTTTTCTTTTTTTTTTCTTTTTTTTTTGTATTTTAAATGAAAAAAAAAAAAAAACAGTGAAAGACATGTATTTTTAATGCATGTAATATATACGTATTGTTAGCAAAAGTTATTCATTTTAAATAAAATGCTTTTCAAAATGGTGTAATTGGATATCATCTTCCACCTTTTTAAAGGGTAAAGGTGTGTAAAAGTGTTTTGGAATTGTTAGGAAATGTCACATAATCTATTTGGGTCTTGATTTATAGTTCTTGTTTGTACTTTAAATTAAATCAGTGAAACACATGTATTTTAAATGTGTGTAAAATAAGGAATTTTTAATAAAATTTTTGCATTTCAAGTAAAATGGGTGAAATGTTTATATCTTAAATTAAGTGAAAACGGTACAAATAATGGCTACGGGAGTAATTTATCACTTTTCCAGGGCTAACACAAAAATAACATGTATTCATTAATACTAATTTAAAAATTATAAACTTAAATTAAATGTTTTACATATAATTAATGTAAAACAAAAAAAAAAATAATGTAATCTTTTTTTAAATATAAACCACGTGCAGTTATGAAATGATTACCAAGTGAACTTCTAAATACATATTAAATAAGCTAACAGAGAGTATAGATTATAACAAAAGCAGAGGCATATTGATTTACAAAAAAATGCTTGCGCAGGTAAATTAATCATAGTTCGACCAAAATAAGATAGAAATATTTTCATAGTCTTATTCTCCTTTTCAAATGTATACACATAAATTAAATTAATCACTTTGTAATATTTCGAGGAAAATATAATTTTATATTTTAAAAATAGAAATAGTTATTACAGTTCTAATTAACCCATTAAGGAGGGAAGTGTTTTTCTCTTTAAAATGCAAAAATTGCATTTTAAACCAATGTTTCTGAATAGCCATTTCTTTTTCACAATTTATCCCGCAATTTCTCTCATTAAATAAAGGGAAGATTTCCCTTCAGAAATTCTGGAAACAAACAATATGGCAGGAAAATTCCACTTATTAAAATAACATTTTAAAGAGAGAATTAGTAAGTGGAATTTTCTGTAGTAAAATCACGAAATATATATTTTTAAATTTCTAACAGGAATTGAATTACTTATTTATTTTTAGGAAAATATTACCGTACATTTTTTAATTAAACATCGGTAAATACTAATTCTATCTTTAAAATGTTAATTTAGTACGTGGAATTTTCTGTAGTAAAATCACGAAATATATATTTTTAAATTTCTAATAGGATTTGAATTATTTATTTTTTAGGAAAGTACTATCGTAGATGTTTTAATTAAACGTCGGTAAATATTAATTCTATCTTTAAAATGTTATTTTAAAGCGTGGAATTTTCTGTAGTAAAATCACGAAATATATATATTTTTAATTTCTAATAGGAGTTGAATTACTTATTTATTTTTTAGGAAAATATTATCGAAGATATTTTAATTAAACATTGGTAAATACTAATTCTATCTTTAAAATGTTATTTTAATACGTGGAATTTTCTGTAGTAAAATCACGAAATATATTTTTTTAAATTTCTAACAGGAATTGAATTACTTCTAAACGCAAAAACACATTTCGAGCAGCCAATTCTTTTCTTAATAAATCGCTCATAGGTATGAAGATTTTTTAAAATTTAGTTTAAGCGAACTTGTAAAAACATATTAAATAATCTAACGCAGAATTGCTTTTACTAAAAATATAGAAACATTCATTAGCAATAAAAGTGTATGCTGGTAAATTAAATGCCGGTCACACTAGGAGATATATATTTTCATAGCTTTGTATCCTTTATCGGAAGCAGACTCATTATTTTTTTTATCCATTTGCGGATTTTTGAGGCAAATATCTTTTTAGTTTTTAGTGAATAAATAAAACATTTCACTTACCCATTATACGTAGTATAGGGTAAGTCTTGTAATCGTTTTGAAATTTGAAAAAAAATGATGGATTTACAAGTTTCAGACACTGGAGATTGTGAAAAACATATTTTTAGAAAAAAAAATTGCCGTCCGTCTGTCTGTGTATCTGAGTATATATCTGTGTGTGTGTGTCTGTATACGCTCTATTTACCGAACAAATTCAGATAGAGACTTAAATTTTGTTATGTACTTAGTATGTAATAATGGGAAGAAGCTTATTGAATTTCAGTAACCTCGATTATCCGAAACTATTTTTTTCGGGCTCTCGAAATATTCGTTCTAAAAAAAGGTATATATATATTTTTTTCAAAATTGTTTAGTTTAAGGAGTGAATGTAAAAGAAAATAAAAAAACAGAAATTTTGCATAAAAAATGAAGTCGATCGGATAATGAGTTGCCGAGATATTTGTATTCCTATTTACCACACTCTTCGATTTTTCATGACCCTGTATTTCATTCAAATTCCAATTCAAAGATATATTTTAATTGGAAATGAGACGCTTAATCCGACGCAGTTAGTTAATACGATTATCATTTTTTTTAGTCATAAGGATGTTTCTTTTCGCAATTCAGTAATAGAGCATTTGAAGTTTATGACATCATGAAGCCATGATTTTATTCGAATTACAATGCATTGTATAAATAGTTTACACATGTTTTATTTTCATATTTTATATTATGCATATCCATGATGGGTAAGTATTAAGGTGGCCCCCAACGACTAGTTTAATTAAGCGTCGATTAATAGTGGTAATGCAACATTTAATTTGTTATTTTATTATTTGACTGTTTCTACAGTAAAATTAATAAAAGTTTCTTATTTTTTAGAAAGATTTACTAATTTAAATCTCAAAATCATATTTTGCACAGGATAGTCGACTTTTTTAATGTATAATTGCGCATAATTATGAAAAGATTACTTCATTAAATTCAAGTAAATTGTAAACACATCAAATAGTCTTTCAAAGGATAGTATTTACTAAAATATAGAAATATATATTGATTTACAAAGAAAGTTCGCTCAGGAAAATTAATTGCTGTTCGAAATAGGAGGAAAATATTTTCAGAGCTTTGTTTCCTTTATCGAAAACAGATTTATTAGATAAGTTAGTCACTTAGTAATCTTTTAAGGAAATTGCTTTCGCGTACATCAATAAATAGAAAAAACAATTTTAATTAAACATTGGTGACTGCTAATTAGACCTTTAAATTTTAATTTTAATACGCGGAAATTTCTACAGTAAAATTAACATATATTGCTTATTTTTAGTAGGATTTGCATAACGTCTAATTTCAAAAACATATTTTGTACAAGATAGTCTAGTGTTTTGTAGCGATCTCATCTCGCATGAACAGTTTAAAGCGAGTTACTAGATGAAAATAACTGGCATTGCCTTTTGCTTGACGCTAACGCTCTCGCCTACTGTTCATGAGATCCTTGGTTCAACTCCCACCGGCATCAATGCAATCTCCCCAGTTTCTTGAAATATGTAATGGAAAGGAAAATATTACTTTACTAAGTTTAAGGTAACTTCTAAAAACTAAACTTCTAAAAATTGAATTATTGATTTACAAAGAAAGTGTATGCAGGTACATTAATTGACGTTCGAAATAGAAGAGAAATATTTTCATAGATTTGGGTTTATTATCAAAGTAGACTCATTAATTAAAGATAACCACTTTGCGAGTTTTCCAGGGAAACGTTATTTAGTTGTTAGTGAATAGTTTAAACCTTTTTCATTAAATATCGGTTAATTCTAATAAAATATTTAATTTTTTTATTATTATGTGGAATTTCTTCACTAAAATTAAGAAACATTTCTAATATTTTGAGATTTGATTTTGAAATATTGATTTACGAAGAAAGTGTGTGCAGGTAATTAATTGCTGTTCTTACTAGAAGACAAATATTTTCATAGCTTATTGTCATCGAAAGTAGACTCATTAATTAAAGTTAATCACTTTGGGGCTTTTCCAGGGAAATGTAATTTTAGTTGTTAGTGAGCAGATATAACTGTTGTAATTAAGCATCGTTTAATTCTAATAAAAAATTTAAATTGTTGTTTTATTATGTGGAAGTTTCTATACTGAAATTAAGAGGCATTTCTTATATTTTAAGATTTGACTTTGAAATATGGATTTACGAAGAAAGTACGTGCAGTTAGATTAATTGTCGTTGTTACTAGAAGAGAAATATTTTCATACCTTTGCGTCATCGAAAGTAGACTCATTAATTAAAGTTAATCACTTTGGGGCTTTTCCAGCGAAATGTAATTTTAGTTGTTAGCGAATAGATATAACAGTTGTAATTAATCATCGTTTAATTCTAATAAAAAAATTAAATTGTTGTTTTATTATGTAGAAGTTTCTATTCTGAAATTAAGAAGCATTTCTCATATTTAAAGATTTGACTTTGAAATATCGATTTACGAAGAAAGTGTGTGCAGTTAGATTAATTGTCGTTCTTACTAGAAGAGAAATCTTTTCATACCTTAGCGTCATCGAAAGTAGACTCATTAATTAAAGTTAATCACTTTGGGGCTTTTCCAGCGAAATGTAATTTTAGTTGTTAGTGAATAGACATAACAGTTACAATTAAGCATCATTTAGTTCTACTAAAAAATGTAAATTGTTGTTTTATTATGTGGAAGTTTCTATACTGAAATTAAAAAGCATTTCTTATATTTAAAGATTTGACTTTGAAATATGGATTTACGAAGAGATTGTGTGCAGTTAGACTAATAGTCGTTCTTACTAGAACAGAAATATTTCCATAGGTTTGTGTTTTTTTTATCGAAGTAGACTCATTAAATAAAGTTAATCCTTTTGAGGGTTTTCCAGGGAAACGTCATTTAGTTGTTAGTAAATAGTTTAAACAGTTTTCATTAAACATCGGTTAAATCTAGTAAAATATTTATTTTTTTTTTTATTATGTGGAAGATTCTTCACTAAAATTAAGAAACATTTCTCATATTTATAGATTTGGTTTTGAAATATTGGTTTACGAAAAAAGTGTGTTCATTTAGATTAATTGCCGTTCTTACTTGAAGAGGATATTTTCATAGCTTTGTGTCATCGAAAGTAGACTCAATAATTAAAGCTAATCACCTTGGGTTACTTCCATGGAAATGTTATTTGTTAATGAATAGTTTGAACAGTTTTCATGAAACATCGGTTAATTCTGATAAAATATTTAAGTTGTTGTTTTATTGCATTGAAGAATCTATACTGAAATTAAGAAGGATTTATTATATTAAATATTTGACTTTGAAATATTGATTTACGAAGAAAGTGTGTGCAGGTATATTAATTGCTGTTCTTACTAGAAACGAAATACTTTCATAGCTTTGTGTCATCGAAAATAGACTCATTAATTAAAGTTAATCGCTTTGGGGTTTTCCCATGGAGATGGCATTTTAGGTTTTAGTGAATAGATAAAACAGTTGTAATTAAGCATCGATTAATTATAATAAAATATTTAAATTGTTGCTTGTTATGTGGAAGTTTCTACACTAAAATTAAGAAACATTTCTTATATTTAAAGATTTGACTTTGAAATATTGATTTACGAAGAAAGTGTGCGACTTTAGATTAATTGCCGTTCTTACTGGAAGAGGATATTTTCATAGCTTTGGGTCAACGAAAGTAGACTCATTAATTAAAGTTAATCACTTTGGGTTACTTCCATGGAAATGTCATTTTAGTTGTTAGTGAATAGTTTCAACAGTTTTCAGACAACATCGGTTAATTCTGATAAAATATTTAAATTGTTGTTTTATTGCGTGGAAGATTCTACACTAAAATTAAGAAGCATTTATTATATTTAAAGATTTGACTTTGAAATATTGATTTACGAAGAAAGTGTGTGCAGGTATATTAATTGCTGTTCTTACTAGAAACGAAATACTTTCATAGCTTTGTGTCATCGAAAATAGACTCATTAATTAAAGTTAATCGCTTTGGGGTTTTCCCATGGAGATGGCATTTTAGGTTTTAGTGAATAGATAAAACAGTTGTAATTAAGCATCGATTAATTATAATAAAATATTTAAATTGTTGCTTGTTATGTGGAAGTTTCTACACTAAAATTAAGAAACATTTCTTATATTTAAAGATTTGACTTTGAAATATTGATTTACGAAGAAAGTGTGCGACTTTAGATTAATTGCCGTTCTTACTAGAAGAGGATATTTTCATAGCTTTGGGTCAACGAAAGTAGACTCATTAATTAAAGTTAATCACTTTGGGTTACTTCCATGGAAATGTCATTTTAGTTGTTAGTGAATAGTTTCAACAGTTTTCAGACAACATCGGCTAATTCTGATAAAATATTTAAATTGTTGTTTTATTGCGTGGAAGATTCTACACTAAAATTTAGAAGCATTTATTATATTTAAAGATTTGACTTTGAAATATTGATTTACGAAGAAAGTGTGTGCAGGTATATTAATTGCTGTTCTTACTAGAAACGAAATACTTTCATAGCTTTGTGTCATCGAAAATAGACTCATTAATTAAAGTTAATCGCTTTGGGGTTTTCCCATGGAGATGGCATTTTAGGTTTTAGTGAATAGATAAAACATTTGTAATTAAGCATCGATTAATTATAATAAAATATTTAAATTGTTGCTTGTTATGTGGAAGTTTCTACACTAAAATTAAGAAACATTTCTTATATTTAAAGATTTGACTTTGAAATATTGATTTACGAAGAAAGTGTGCGACTTTAGATTAATTGCCGTTCTTACTAGAAGAGGATATTTTCATAGCTTTGGGTCAACGAAAGTAGACTCATTAATTAAAGTTAATCACTTTGGGTTACTTCCATGGAAATGTCATTTTAGTTGTTAGTGAATAGTTTCAACAGTTTTCAGACAACATCGGTTAATTCTGATAAAATATTTAAATTGTTGTTTTATTGCGTGGAAGATTCTACACTAAAATTAAGAAGCATTTATTATATTTAAAGATTTGACTTTGAAATATTGATTTACGAAGAAAGTGTGTGCAGGTATATTAATTGCTGTTCTTACTAGAAACGAAATACTTTCATAGCTTTGTGTCATCGAAAATAGACTCATTAATTAAAGTTAATCGCTTTGGGGTTTTCCCATGGAGATGGCATTTTAGGTTTTAGTGAATAGATAAAACAGTTGTAATTAAGCATCGATTAATTATAATAAAATATTTAAATTGTTGCTTGTTATGTGGAAGTTTCTACACTAAAATTAAGAAACATTTCTTATATTTAAAGATTTGACTTTGAAATATTGATTTACGAAGAAAGTGTGTGAATTTAGATTAATTACCGGTCTTACTAGAAGTGAATATTTTCATAGCTTTGGGTCATCGAAAGTAGACTCATTAATTAAAGTTAATCACTTTTGGTTGCTTCCATGGAAGTGTCATTTTAGTTGTTATTGAATAGTTTCAACTGTTTTCATGAAACATCGGTTAATTCTGATAAAATATTTAAATTGTTGTTTTATTGTGTGGAAGATTCTACACTAAAATTAAGAAGCATTTGTTATATTTAAAGATTTGACTTTGAAATATTGATATACGAAAAAAGTGTGTACAGGTATATTAATTGCTGCTCCTACTAGAAAAGAAATACTTTCATAGCTTTGTGTCATCGAAAGTAGACTCATTAATTAAAGTTAATCACTTTGGAGGGGGCAGGGTTCCATGGAGATGCCATTTTAGGTGTTAGTGAAAAAGTTAATTACTGTGCGGTTTCTCCATGGAACTGTCATTTTAGTTGTTAGTGAAAAGATAAAACAGTTATAATTAGGGATCGGTTAATTCTAATAAAATATTTAAATTGTTGTTTTATTACGTGGAAGTTTCTATACTAAAATTAAGAAGTATTTCTAATATTTAAAGATTTACAGATTTGAATTAGTACTATTATCAATAATACATTTTTCACGGGATACCCTATTTTTTAAAAGTAAGTCGCGCCCAATTATGAATATACAGGGTGATTTTTTTTTTAAGTTGTGAAAGTAAAACCCTATAACAAAAGAACCACTGATCAAAATTACCATAAATTTCAGCAGTATGCTCCTAAAACAATGGGAATTTTTTAGGCGTGGTTTAAAAAAACTTAAAATCACACCGACAGATGGCGCTGTACATGCAGTAAAGTCGGGAGACGAACTTTCGCCCGACACACGCACATTGGCGATAGAAACGTGAAGTACGCACACCTCGTGTTCATTATTCTACGGATATCCTCGCAATGACTGTGCCATTGACGTACCGTGCGTTGTTAGTGAAACTGTATTATCAGAATAATGACAGTGCAGCAACTGCTCTTGGGAGATTTAGGACACTTAAGAATTTAAGAAAAAGTCCAATGACGACAGAGGAACTACGGAAGATAGTTTCTCAAATTACTGTTCATTGTTTTCCTTCCACTGACGGTATCCTTTGTTTCTGCTAACTTACAACGCCATCTGTCGGTGCGATTTTAAGTTTTTTTTGAACCATGCCTAAAAAATTCTCATTGCTTTGGGAGTATACTGGTGAAATTTCAGGTCATTTGGATCAGTGGTTCTTTTATTATAGGGTTTTACTTTCACAACTTTAAGAAAAATCACCCTGTATTACTTTAGTAAGTTCAAGAACACCTGTAAACACACATTAAATAATATAACCTAGACTAGTATTGACAAAAAATATAAAAATATTGATTATCAAAAAAAGTTTATTCAGGTAAATTGTTTGCTGTTCAAACTAATAGTCAAGATAAATAGTTTCAAAACTTCGATTCCTTTATCTAAAAGATAATCATTAATTAAGTTAATCACTTTACGGATTTATTTAGGAAAATGTTATTTTATATGTTAAAGAATAGCTGAAACACTTTTATTTAAACTCCGGCTAATGGCAATAAAATATATAAACTGTTATTTTAATAAATAAAAGTTTCAACAACAATAGATTTTTAAAATCAATATGTCATTTCATTCCGCGATCCCTTATATATCATCCGTGCTTTGTTAATAATTAAAATAAATCTTAAAACCATTAAAATATATCTTTGAAAATCCATTTTCTGAAAATTATTATTCAGTTGCACTGCTGGTCATTTGGTACATTGTTTATTATAAATTATTGAATTTTATTATTGATAAATATATATTATGTTTTGATATCGGAGTATTATTGTCGATAAACTAAAATCTAGTTCTTTATAATAAATGAGTTTAAAAAGTAGGTACTTGAATTAGTTTAGATGTTGTCTTTGATTAGTATTCAAATTTAATTTAATATTTTATTAAATTAATGTGCTTAAAATGAGCTTTCATTAAATTGAGGAATGTTTAAAATGAGACTTATTAAAATTATATTTTTTTTATTCAAATATGTATTTATACATATATGGAATGTATCTGCGCATGAAATTTATTGCAGAATTGGTTTTTGTCCGGAATCTAGGCTGGAATTTATCTTCGCATAGAAATTAAGCTCTAATTTGCCTTCGTACAAGATATATATATATATATATATATATATATATATATATATATATTTCATTTTGAATAATAGTTACTAAGATTCACACCAGCTACGTCAAACAACTCATTCTAGAAAAAGTTAAAAGATAAAATATACTTAGTTCATTATTTATGAATATCAATTTCTTAATTAACATTGAATAGTAATCAGGAAGCTTCGATACTTTCCTAGATCAAAGCTACCTTAAATCTTTTCAAATCTAAAATAACTACTATTCGTATTGTTATGTAAGCTGTGTTATTTAGTACAAAATTAATCACAGATAATTTTCTTAATAACGATTTCTGATTTACGGTATATAAAGTGTTTAGTAACGTTACATTTAACTTCGTGATTTATAATATTATGGTTATACTATCTACTAAAAAGTGTCTCAGCATCTGCCTATGAAATTTCGTGCACACTAAAATATATTCAGGACCGTAAGTTGTGATGACCTTTTAATAGTAATAAAATATATAGAGAGATCAGCATTACTGAGAACACTAATAATAGAAAAGAAGTAATATTTACATATGTCGTATTATTAGGTGCGTTCGTAATTATATAAATAAGTAGCACCTGTAATCGTCGTCTGATCCGACCGTCTGTCCGTCCGTACGCATATGACAGCGCAAAAACTACAAATCGAACGGTTTGAAATTTAATAAATATATTATTTGCAGAATTTTGTTCAGTCATTTCAAATTTTATGAAAAACGAATCAAAACTTAAAAAGATATTAATAAGGATTTTCTTCATTCTATTAAATCCTATCATATGTAATCTACATATTAAAATCGCAAGTCATGTGACTGCGGAAAACAAACACGGGAAAACCACATCTTTTTCCATATGCCAAGAGGTCATTTTTATTCAAAATTATTTTTTAGAATAAAATTGCATAAAAGTTACATTTTTAGAAAGAGCCTTAAAAAAATTGTTTTCTTGAGAGATGAGTGGCATTAAAAAATGTATAGATTCTGAGATAACTTCAGTGAAGATAATTTTAACAGCAGAATATATCAATTCATTAAAGTAAATAGACAAAAGATTCATTCATCTTGATTCAAAGAAATATTAAACCATGGAGGTAATCATTCGCAAAGCAAGACATCCATGGGAAATTTTACAACGATGACTAGTATCGAAAAAAAATTGCATCTGTAAACATGACATACGCAATAAGGAAATAAAAAAGAATCTTCATTTCGCTCAGAGCAGGCGATATAATTTATTTCACTGAAATAATGACGATGATTTTTGTTTACATTGTAAAACTAGTTATAGTACGAACGAACGCAACTCGTTTATCACGTTTAACGTACAGGTTAATTTCCAACTTGTTTATTTTACTCTAACTAAAGGAAATTATATTTCCTTAAACTAATAGTATTTCAAAGCACACATTCAATGTTATCTATTAGAGAATCAATCACAGATGTTTCACATTATGATGAATAGTAATTTAATATGTATAAAGCGTTTAGGCAATTTTCTTACGGCAGAGTTATTAGGGGTGTTGCGTTTATTTTTCCAGGCGTGTCCATAATTTTTAAAGTTTTATTATAAGAACAATTATTTAGTTACTTTAATGCAACTTGGAAAATATTATAGCTAAATTTCTGAAAATTGTTATTTAAAAAAATTATTTCTATTAACACCATTCTTTAAAAAACGCTACTAATGTTAGTAATATTTTAAAAATAAAAATATTTTCATCATTATACATGTATATACGTGTGTGTTTATTACATTTGCTTTTTATGTACAAACCGTAATCATTTCAAACAAATAATACATCGCCTAAGTTGTTTTTACTTCGATATCTGATTACATACTAAATGCAAAACAATGGAAATAAATTTATCCTTCTGTAAACAAAATGCAATTCGACTAATCAACAGTCATTTAGCAAATATTTTAAAAGAAATATTCCGTATGCTTATACTTATATCATAACTTTCTACGATTTACTTCAAAAAAGCTTTTCTGAAAAATATGCAGGCTTAAGGAAATAATGTCGATTTTTCAGAATAAGCTATTGTTATGTGATTTATCCTTTATTATGTAAGAACAATTGCAAAATATTTCCCAAGGAAGATTATTTGTTTATTTACGTTTTTCAGAAAGAGATCTGAAAGTAGGACTATTTTATTGTTTGCTATTGAAAACAATTTACATTTTCTATTATCATTAACTTACTTTCTTCCTTTCACACTTTCATACATTTATCATACTTTTGTTTTCAAGTTTAGGTATGTTTTATATAAGTTACTCAATATTTTTTGTTTTTCATTAAGGGAAAACTGTGAATAAGTATTATGAAATACAAAAACAAAAACGAATTTATTTCGTAATTATTTTTGAAATATGATCAAAATTTAAGTTTAAATCATTTAGAACGTTTCTAATAAAAAATGTCATTCCGGCCTGTGCAGGGAGGAAAAGGTAGCTTTCATTGTTCATGTTTTTAAAAATTCAACTAATTCAACACCCGAAGCTAAAATGCTTGGAACTCGATTATAGAAGATTCAATCCCGGTTTTCCCTAAAACTGAATATGAATGCAAATTTCAGCATGACAGTTACAGATTTTTTCAAAATCTCACCCACCGTAGAATTTCAAACTGCCCTATCTCAGCCATTTTATAAGACGAAATTTTCTTTTTGAAAAAGGTTCCAAATCCTTGTATCACGATGTAACTTTTAACGGAAACAACCTTTTCAATTTATAAATTTGTATACATATTTTTCATTTAAAAAAAAATAACTTGCTACCACTTTGAAACAAGATGGCGCATGAAGCTGTCCAACGAACTCGGTTGACTTTTTGGTATGTTCTGTACACATGATCAGTCACATTCATATCGGTTGATAAATACAAGAGTTACAGAATAAAAAAGATCAGACTAATTCAAAATCTCAGCCACCTTAGAATTTCAAACTGCCCTATCTCAGCCATTTTATAAGACAAAATTTTCTTTTTGAAAAATGTTCCAAATCCTTGTATCACGATGTCACTTTTAACGGAAACAACCTTTTCAATTTATAAATTTGTATACATCTTTTTGATTTAAAAAAAATAATAATAACTTGCTACCACTTTGAAACAAGATGGCGCATGAAGCTGTCCAACGAACTCGGTTGACTTTTTGGTATGTTCTGTACATATGATCAGTCACATTCATATCGGTTGATAAATACGAGAGTTACAGAATAAAAAAGATCAGACTAATTCAAAATCTCAGCCACCTTAGAATTTCAAACTGTCATATCTCCGCCAATTTTTAAGATAAAGCCAAAACAAAAAATGTTCCAGAATTCGTGTAACAAGTTCTAACATTTAAAAGAAACAAATTTTTCAATTTATATTTTTTGTACATCATTTTGAATTTTTAAAAATTTTAATTTTTTTAACTGCCCGCCATTTTGAAACAAAATGGCGGAAAAAGCTGGCCAAAGAGCTCGGTCAAAACATTGGTATGTTCTATACACATACTCAGTCACATATGAATCGGTTTATAAATAAGAGAGTTACAGCATGACATACGTCAGATATGTATAAATCAGCATTTGAACGGAGGGTGGTTTGGGGGTCTGGGGGGTCATGATCGGTGAAAATATACCAAAATGTTTTGGAACTGCTTTTCTCCGAACGTCTGCAATAGGTAACTTTTTGTAATGAGAGCTACCTAAAACTAAAAATTAATTTAGCGATACTTAAATTTTTAAACATATTTTCAAAAATGGACTATTTTAGCATGATACTTTACCACGGCCAGAGCGTAATTTATCTCAGAACATATCAACGCGGCATATCAACATGGCATTATGCCTAACACAGTGTGAAATAGCATATCAACGAGATATCAACAGCATATCAAGCAGACTATCATCACGATATTAAAATCTAACCTAGCATACACTGTTAAAAATTTGCAACAAACTGTCCAGTCATTTGACCATTTTATTGAAAACGGTTAAATAACCGTAATGTAACTCTATTTTGACCATATTATTGCCCGTATTATGGTAAGATTAGAGTTAAATTACAGTTATGTAACCATTTTCTATAAAAACGGTCAAATGACTGGACAGTTTGCTGCAAATTTTTAACAGTGTATATTATACACTCTCGCCAAATTATCGTAACCACTCAAAAGTAAATTTTACAGCAAAATGTTTATTTTTCTTAATTTTTGTGTATTTTCTAGCATGATGAAATCGCTGACAAGTAACTATTTAGTTCTGAGCTACACAGTAGTGTTGTTTTCTATGATATTTTTGTTTTTAAATTTAAATCATAAAATAGTCGTTGTAAAAAAATAGTCACCGTAATACTTACTCATCATGGATATGCATTATATAGAATACTAGCAACCTACGCCCGCTCCGCAGGTCAATTTCTCTTAACGAACCTTTAATAAAACAAAATATTGACATTTCATAATTCACTTTTATATTTTAACAGGCTATTATTCGTGCTATAACCAATATACACGTCAGGACACGTTACCCTTATTATTATCTTTTTTACGCGTGAAGGTTTCGCTATGGTACTCCATTGTGAAATTTGGTAATTTTTGAAATTCAGTATTTGAAAAATGGCATAATCATTAGATTTGAAATTTATATCCAGAAATATACAATTTTTTACCTTCCAAACGCAGTTTGTTTAACAATTTTCTGACAAATAATTTTCGAGCTATTATTTTTTTCAGTAACTTCAAATGTTTCATTTTCCGAGATTAATCTGTGGCAAAGATTAGCGAAAAACCCAGTCGTCAGCAACGCATAGCTTTTTATTAAAGAGGATGTTGGAGCAGGGGTTGTCACCATCACTTTTGAAATCGGTACTGTAGTTCCAGAGATTCCAGAGAAATTGTAATTTAGAATGATGTTAGAAAGCTTTTCGATCATTTCACCCTTTTAAATTTCGAATTTTTTTTTAATTTATTCTTAGAGAGCATTTACATCTTATAAGTAACTACAATGCCAAATTTCAAATTTCTAGCTCCTTCAGTATAAAAAAAAGTCGCAATTTTCGAAAATTTTTACTCCTGCACCCCATTGGGGTTAGTGGCACCGACATAAAATATAGCCTATGTTGGAGTAGGGATTGTCACCATCAATTTTCCACCAGCACTTTTGAAAACGGTTCTGTAGTTCCAGATATTCCATATAAATTGTAATCTAGAATGTATTTAGAACGCTTTTCGCTCATCTCACCCTTTTAAATTTCGAATTTTATTAGAATTTTTTCTTAGAGAACATTTACATCTTACAAGTAACTACCATGCCAAATTTCATGTTTCTAGCTCCTTCAGTATACAAAAAATCGCAATATTAGAACTTTTTTCGCTCCTGCACCCCCCCCTGGGGTTACTGGCACCGACATAAAATATAGCCTATCTTGGAGCAGGGGTTGTCACCATCAATTTGCCACCATCACTTTTGAAATCGGTTAAGTAGTTCCGGAGATTACCCCCTACAAACAAACAAACAAAAAAACAATATTTACTCCTTTATAATATTAGTATCGATTGAAATAAAACATGTAAAGACTACTTATAAAATGCATTGCAATTCGAATTAAAATCGTTTCCTGATGACATCAGAAACCTTACGCTCTATTACTGAATTGAGTAAAAGAAACATCCTTATAACTCCAAAAATGATAATTACATTAACTAACGGTTTATTGCGACGGATTAAGAGTCTCATTTTCAATTAAAACATATCTTTGAATTGAAATTTGGATGAAAAACAGGGTCATGAAAAATCGAAGAGTGTGGGAAATAGGATTACGAATATCTCGGCAAATCATTATCCGATCGGCTTCATTCATCATGCAAAATGTATGTTTTTTTATTGTCTTTTATATTCACTCCTTAAAATAAACAATTACGAAAATTTTTATATACATTATATCAGAACGAATATTTCGAGAGTCCGAAAAAAACAGTTCTGGAATCGAGATTACCGAAATTCAATAAGATTCTTCCCATTATTACGTACTAAGTACATAGCAAATTTCAAGTCTCTATCTATATTTGTTTGGGAGATGGAGAGTTTACAGACACACAGACCTACAGACACACAGACACACAGATAGTCGGACGGCCTTTTCCCCCCTAAAAATATGTTTTTCGGAATCTCCAGTGTCCGTCAAAAAAATATATATTTTTTTAAACTATTACAAGACTTACCCTATACTATGTATAATGAGTAGGTAAAAAACAAACAATTTCGAAGATTGATGCGCAAATCATCTTTAATATCAGTCTGATGTCAGTTAGACACGACATATTCCAATTCTACATATCAATCAAATAATTTTAACTGGAATTTTATTGTTTGCATAATAATCACAGCCGGATTTGCTATATTCACTTAGATTGTATGTTCTAAACCATGTTTTGAAAAAAATACAATTGATAGTACCAAATAATAGTTCTATATTGAAAAAAAAATTACTTATTTAAATTAACACTCTTAGTACCATTGCGGTTTTTGACATTTTATTTGTTTTGTAAATTTACTCGTTTTGAACAAGAACAAAAATAATTAATATAAACTCATTAAATCAAATTAAATAAACAATTCAAAAAGGAAAACAAGAAAACAAGAAAAGGGTACATTTAATAGAATTAAATTTCTGGTTCCAATCATGCAAAACTATGAACTCTCATTAAAATTAAAAACTTGCAAATCTGAGGGTTAATAAGCAGATTATTATTTGTCAATTAATTCAAATAAAATTTTTCTTTAATGTGACATATAAATGTCCTCATTTTTTAATCGTATATATATATATATATATATATATATAAGAAAAAATTAAATTTTATAAAACATAAACATACTGAGTAAATTATTTACATATTCATGTAGATAATAAAAATTTGAAAATAAATCAACTTAAAACAAATTCGTTGCAAATTATTTATTTGGTACCAAACTAATGCATTTTGAAAACATTCGGCTGCGGCAATCTCTTTTAAATTTGTAAAAATATGCAAATGTATAAAAGTAAACGAATTCAGCATTTTATCATAAAGGAATTTTAATATGAAAAGCATTAAAAATAATCCAGACTTTTAAATTGTGATACACTTCAAATAGAAAAACGTCATCAAATATTTTTCAAATGTTTATTATTACATTTTTTATCCTTTTCATCTTTTAAAATAAAATTTTCTATGTATGCACTGCATCAAAAGATCACATATTCCTTCATAAATAAGATTGCCAGACGCACGAAAATAATATCATGTTATGAAACTCTAATGAATAAATTTAAAAGATTTCAAATTTAGTTAAATCTGAAGCTATCCTCATTATGTTCTAAAATAAAGAATGATTTTGATGCAAATGATGGGTATTTAACGAACGGAAAATCTTATATTTTGTTAAAAGGCTTTTCGTTTTTCGTTCTAGAAAAAAATGAACATTTAAAAATAATTGTACTTTTAAAAAAAATATTTAAACTATTTCTAAAAGTACTGAAATGATTTATTATAGAATGTTTTTAAATAAGTTTACAACCACTGCAAAAACATAGATATTAATAATACACATGTTAAAAATTTAACACATATGTTATGAATATATATATATGTATATATATATATATATATATATATATATATATATATATATATTAGGTAGATTTCGTAAGAAATACTACCTATTACATTCTCCCCTAATTTGGAATTTTTGAAAAAAAATTGCAGATCTACGCCGATTATGACTCCCAGAACCCGAAAACACCCCCCAGTTCAAAACTTTATATCTATCTATCTATCTATCTATGTCACTTTTTTTAACACAATAACTGCAATAATTCTGCACAGATCTCTTCGAATCTGATACATAAAATCAAGGGGCATAAAATCTCGGTCAAGTTCGTAAATGGACAAAATCGTACAACGGGGGTGGGGTGGAGGGGTGGGGGCTTTTTGTGAAAACAGAAAAAACCCATAATTTCTTAATTCTGATACGTATCGAATCCGTTTAAAGTTATTATTACTTCTAGGAGAAGGGCCGAAAATGTATGTATGACAGATTTTTGATATAATTAAAAATGGCCCCAGGGGGGGGGGGGAAAGGGGGTGTTTTAGAAGAAAAAAATTCATAACGTCGTCAATTCACAAGATATCAAATCCGCTTAAATTTATTATAAATCCTCTTAATATTATCTAAAACTTTTATATTGACAAGTTTTTTATAGGACCAATCCTTATAGCAAAAGAAATTTTTTTTTAAAAATCCCTGCCGGCTCCGCCTGCAAACAAGTTATTTTTCGAAGTAGACGGTTGCAACTCCCGCAACTTTTCGAAACTGATACATAAAATCAAGGGGCATAAAATATCGGTCAAGTTCGTTAATGGGCAACATCAAACTAAGGGGGGTTGATGGGGGGGGGGCTTTTTGTGAAAACAGAAAAAAACATAATTTCTTAATTATGATACGTATCGAATCCGTTTGAAGTTATTATTACTTCTAGGAGAAGGGCCGAAAATTTATGTATGACAGATTTCTGATATCATTAAAAATGGCCCCAAGGGGGCGGGGGGTTAGAAGAAAAAAATTCATAACTTCGTCAATTCCCAAGATTTCAAATCTGCTTCAATTTATTATAAATCCTCGTAATATTATCTAAAACTTTTACATTGACAAGTTTTTTATAGGACCAACTTTTATAGCAAAAAAAAAAAAAAAAAAAAAAAAAAAACCTGCTAGCTCCGCCTGGAAACAAGTTAGGTATCGAAGTAGGCGGTTCCAACTACCGCATCATGGCAGAAAGGTCATTTCTTTCGCAATTCCCAACAAACAGGCGCCTCGGTCTGCTTCGAAATCTACCTGTGCCTGTAGGCCGAGCCTTCAGGGATATTTAAATATAGTATTTGAAAATACTAAATTTTAAGAAAAGTTGTTTTTGTATATATTTGCATGTAACGTATTAGTGTGGAAAAATAAACGAAATAAATTCTAATAAATGCCGACGAAATATGCAAAATAATGTTTACGGCTCAGTGTTCTAATAGTTCAATAATCAGAACTGCTTTTAGGTAAGATGACTACTTGAGCCTTTGATTCCCAGTTAGAGCAAAAACATTAGAGCGTTGAATCGAGTTTTCAAATCTGTCGGCGATAAAGATAAGGACAAAGGAGATAAATTTTGGGGGAGCAACATAAAACCAAAGAAGAGAGAATAAAGGAAATTACAGTCTCCGGAAAAAAAAATTTGAAGGTTTATGCACAAATATCTCAGTGGATAAAAATATATTCTTGAAAGAGAATACCCAGAAATTCTACTCAGTAGATGAATGATTAGAGTAGTTTCCTGAAATTAGGAGAAATTAGGAGAATGAAATAAATTTTCAGATAAAGTAAAAACGTGACAGTCGAACTTGCAATCACTGGATAATAATTGCTGGAGATACATCGTAACAAATAAAATTGTGGTTTAAAATATCACATACACTTAGAAAAATGACACTTTCAAATCTGAGTTTTCATTTTGTTTCGAAACTTTTTTGTTTCAAATAGGACGACCCCAATGCTTTCAATTCTGAAATACCAGAAATACTCAGAATATTGAAACGTAGACATACTCAAAACTGAGCATAAAGTGCTCAGTTCAGACTCATTTTTGAAACATGGACATACTCAAAAATTATTAGAAACAGTTCAAACTCATTTTTAAAACATGGAAATACCAATCAATGAGCGTATAAAAGTCAATTCATACTCATTTTTGGAACATGGACATACTCAAATATGAGCACATGATGTTTTATTCTTGAGTGTGTGCATGTTTTCAGAAATGAGTATATACATGTTTCAAACTTGAGTCATTTTGATTCGGAGCCATCTTGACTATGCGACAAACTCAGATTTGAATATTTTTTGCCCAGTTTTGAAAATATTTGATCTTCTATAATTTCAATACTTTTTATATCTTTTAATAAAATCAACCAGCTCTATCTATCGGCAAAAATTTGTTATTGTTTTCATTCACTACAAAACATCCGACTATTTGTCAAGTCTTATGATACAAATGAGCAGTCTTATACGACGACAATTTGTAATTTGTTTTATAAATGAACTTTTGAATGTGAACGAAATTGTGCGACAGCCGGTTTATAATAATTAACCATTAATTAAACTATTAATAATAGAATATTTATACGCAATTACATTTTACTTAACCTGAAGAAATCAAATCTTTTTTCTTCAGGTTTCTCAACATTAAATATAAAAAACTGCATTCAGACTTTTTTTCGAGAAACAGAAATTAAAATTAAATGTTCGTTAAATAACAAAGCGAATTTAAAGAGAAATAAAAGTTGTCTAAAAACAAGCTTAAGATAGCACTTCCCAAATGTTTGTATATATATTCCAGAGATTCAGTGGAATAATCTTTTAATCTTGCTCTTAGCGAAATATTAGATAAAAAGGGAATTCTTAAAGACCGATATTTTTGAATTACAGAGATTTTTCCATAAACAAAACCATTTTTTAAATGTTAACATCTTTATTTTAAAAATAAAATTTTCATAAAGATGTTTATTCAATCAATTTTTTCTCGAAACAGAGGTAAAACATATGTGAAAATAATTTACAATATGACAATATTTTATAATTATAATTTGATGCAGACTAACTTAGTATGCATACGTATATCATTATTTTTCATCTGTAACATACAGTATCGATAATTCAGCTTTCGCATGTTGTAGTATAAATGACGTTTTTCAAAATGATTGTGCACAAAATATGATGTCTCAAATGTATATTTTGCCAGATTTTAATGAAAATATAAGCTATTCCATGATAACGCATTGATTACTGATAGTTTTATGTATATACCTAAAAATGGACAATTTTGAAGTTTGATGCGCAAATGATCTTTAATATCAGTCTGATGTCAACAACCGTCGAAATATTCCACCTCTACATATCAATCAATGAATTTGAACTGGCATTTGATTGCTTGCAAAATAATCATAGACAGATTTGCTATAGTCACTTAGGTTGTACGTTCTACACGATGTTTCGAAAAAATACAATTGGTAGGTACAAAAAAATAGTACAAGTACTATTTTGAAAAAAGAAAAAAAAATTAACACTCTTAGTACCATTGCGATTGTTGACATTTTATTTGTTTGTAAATTTACTCATTTTGAACGAGAAAAAAAATAATAATTTAAACTCAATAAATCAAATTAAATAAACAATTCGTAGGAAAAGGGTACATTTAATAGAATTAGATTTCTGGTTCCAATCATGCAAAACTATGAGCTCTCATCAAATTTAAAAGCCTGCAAATAGGAGGGTTAATAAGCAGATTATTATTTGTCAATTAGTTCAAATTTAATATTTTTCGAATGTGCCCTATAAACGTCCTCATTCTTTAAATATATGTATATATAGCAAATAAAAATAAATTTTATAAAACATAAATTTACTGAGTAAATTATTTACATATTTATTTATATAATAAAAATTTTAAAATAACTCAACTTCAAACAAATCCGTTGCAAACTATTTATTTGGAACCAAACTAATGCATTTTGAAAACATTCGGCTGCTGCAATCTCTTTTAAATGTGTAAAAATATGCAAATGTATAAAAGTAAACAAATTCAGCATTTTATCTTAAAGAAATTTCAACATGAAAAGCATTAAAAATAATCCAAACTTTTAAATTGTGATACACTTCAAATAGAAAAATGTCATCAAATATTTTCCCAATGTTTATTATTACATATTTTATCATTTTCGTCTTTTAAAACTAAATTTTGTATATATGTACTACATCACAAAATCACATATTCCTTCATAAAGAAGAGTGCCATACGCACAAAAATAATATCGTGATATGAAACGCTATGAATACGTTTAAAATATTTCAAATTTAGTTAAATCTGAAGCTATCCTCATTATGTTGTAAAATAAAGAATGATTTTGATGCAAATGATGTGTATTTAACGAATGAAAGAACTTATATTTTGTTAAAAGAGTTTTCGTTTTTCGTTCTAGAAAAAATGAACAAAAAAAAATGTATTTTTAATAAAAATATTTAAACTGTTTCTTGAAGTACTGAAAAGATTTATTCCAGAATGTTTTTAAACAAACATGTTGTTCTAAGCGAAATAGAAATTAAAAATGTGTGGAAATTTACAACCACTACGTAAATATAGATAACAATAATACACATGTTAAAAATTTAACATATGGCTAATTCCATGCGTGAATGTAGTGTAAGTCATATAGACGTAGATTTCTACGATGTTCGGCTCAATAATCAGGACTGTGCTTAGGTAAGATGGTAATAGTCTTTGATTCCCACATAGAGTAAAAACATTAGAGTGGTGAATCTAGTTTTCAAATCTGTGGGCGATAAGGATAAGGACAAAGAACATACATTTTGGAGGAGCAACATAAAATCAAAGAAGAGAGTATAGAGGAAATCACAGTCTCCAGAAAAAAAAGTTGAAGGTTTACGGACAAATAATTCAGTGGATACAAATATTTTCTTGAACGATAATACCCAGAACTTCTACTCAGTAGAGGACAGATGAAATTAATAAAATGAAATAAATTTTCAGATAATGCAAAAATGTGAACTTGCAAACCACTGGATAATAATTGTTGGAGATACATCGCAACAAATAAAATATTGTTTTAAAATATCAGATACACTGAGAAAAATGACAATCTGAGTAAATCGATGTTTTCATTTTGTTACGAAACTTTTTGTTTCAAATGTGATGACCCAATGTTTTCAATTCTGAAATACCAGAAATACTAAGAATATTGAAACATGGACATACTCAAAACTGAGCATATAGAGGTCAGTTCAATTTCATTTTTGAAACATGGACATACTCAAAAATGATTACAATCAGTTCAAACTCATTTTTGAAACATGAAAATGCTCAAAAATGGGCGCATAGAAGTCAGCTCAAACTCATTTTTGAAACATGGACATACTCGAATATGAGCACATGAGTGTGTGCATATTTTCAGAAATGAATATATACATGTTTCAAACTTGAGTAATTTTGGTTCGGAGCCGTTTTGACTATTCGACATACTCAGATTTAAATATTTTTTGCCCAGTTTTGAAAATGTCGTTTTTAGGGTGTGCTCATATACTACTTCTGTACTTGAAGTACTGCGTACTTTCCCAGTAGCTCAAAGAACAAAGCAGTTTATTTTTAGGACGATACTCAGTGTTTGGGTGTAGTAGCTCTATCGTTAGTTTTATTGAAGAAAAAGGTGATCCAGCATTCCATTCTCAGATGGAGCATAAACGTTACAAACAAGCTTCCAAATCGCTGGGCTATAAGAGTATTCATAAAAGGGGTAAATTCTTAGATATGGTATTAAAAAGTGAAGAGTGCAAGGAACATCGTAAAATCCAGAAGAAATTAAAGGTTGAAGCTTGTGTTTTAGCCATGCTACAGAAACTCAACGGATACAGCAATTTTCTCAAGTGAGGAATTCGGATACTTTAGTTCAACACCTCAATCTTCAGACATGTTTTCTCAAAATGTGTCTTAATGTTCGATTCTTAGATGAAGCAAAACCTTTACAGATCATCTTAAAAAAGTCCGGGAGATAAGGTTGAAGACAAAGGAGTAAAACTATTAGCAATATAGCATATATAAAGAGGAGAGTGAAGCAAATATCACAATTTGCTGATGTAATTCATGTCAACAACTCGATGTGTAACCTACCAAAATGAATAAAGCAAATGTTTCTAGAGAGGATACCTGATGTTTAGCTCCAGTTGTTCTATCGTTGGAGCATTTCTAATTATATAGGAGACACAGGTTTTGGTGTTCATACAGAATAGAAACGTTGGTGTTCAGCAATAAAATCTTTAGAGAATAAGTATAAGAGCAAAGGGGAAAAAATATGGAAGTACAACCTATAATAAAATATAAGCTTGAAAAGCAGGATAAAAATTCACTGGTAATTATTCCATGATTACAGGCGTGATTCACTGCTGAAAAATGAATTAAAATTATCTACGTGTTGTTGTATGCTGGGCTGTCGTCCCATGGTTGCCCACTCTAAGGGTCCCCGGTTCGGACATTTTTCACTATGTAGGTTTACTCTTTGAAAATTAGGATAAAAATTCTCTGGTTATTATTCTATAATAAAATATATTGTAAAATATAGCAACATATTTAAAAATTGCAAATCTATATCGCAATGTACCAGTAGCTCAATGGAACAGTAATTCTCACGAGAGATACCCAGCATTCAGCTTACGAACGTTGCAGAAACATTGCAGCTTTAATTGTGAAAAAAAAATGCGATCTGTTTCTTTCTTTTGAAAATATTATATTTTAATTTAGTGTTAATTAAAAATATTAAGCGATGACGATATTATTACATTTATTTTTTTTTAGTTTCCATTTCATTAAAAAGGGTTTCCTGTCATTGCCTGCAACAGACATTTATCATGTATGTAAATATATATATACTCATCGAATGTGTACATATACTCATCGAATTTCTACACATATTAAGATTCATGAATGTATTATTTCAGACAGCATCTTGTTTTAGCAAAAATATTACAGATGATTTAATGAACATGTATAGATTGCCTTCGATGCAAGAAACTCGATTAATATTCTTTTATTTACTATACAAAAAACCATTTCTATTTGTATTAGTTTTTAATACTGGAAAACTTTTTCTATACATTGATATTCGGATCCGTGATATACGTAGATTGCGTTTTTGATGTTTCAATGAGCCTAGATTTTCTGGGATACCGGAGGGATGATGGATGCTGTTGTGTAAATGATATAATGAACAAATAATATCGATTTCTAGTGCCCAAAGCATGTTTTTTTACAGTACTTTTAACATAGTGAAAACCCATAGATAGAAATTGTACTTATTTTAACTGAGAAAGGTGTAAAATAAAAATGTTAGAAATTGTAAAATAACTTTCATCTGAGGGGATTAGAATGACAGTGGAGTAAGTCAAAATTTTGAAAAAATTAGATAACCATATTTTCACTAAATGAATAATAATTTATCTTCAGTGCGACAGTCAAATAAGTCATAAATCACTTAGAGAATCGCTTGAGGGCAAAACAAGATGGACCACTTAATGCAACGGCAATTACGACAAGTTTCACAAAATCCTTCTTTTCTCAAATTACTAAATATTGACTTACTCCAACGTCATTCTAACCCCCTCATTTCTCTGTTTATATCTTTTGGCTCAATCTGAGCCATTGATAAAACAAATAGGAATATTTTATAAACTGGACGGTCTTTGAAGTTATTATTTGAAATGCTATAATTTTATAACTTAATATAATAACTTCAAAGACCGTGAAATTAACTCCTTATTTGTTTTGATAATTGCTGTGATAGAGCCGAAAAATGTCAACAGAATAATAAAAGTTAATTTACTATTTATAATGTTTTTTATTTTACAATTTATAGCAATTAAAAGAAAAAATTGCACATCAAAATATGTAACATCGAATTTGACTAATTCTTTATTTATGTGTAAAGTATTTTTTATTTCTTATATGTATTTATAACTAAATATATTTCATGTACACAACATATTCAGTTGTAAACTCTTTCAAGATAAAATCGTTGTGGTAGTACTAATCAACGATAACAATTTTTGTAGAGATCACCCGGGTCTGAATCCAATTTATTTTTATATTTAAATGAGAAATGAAACCATACATGAGGCCATTTCATTTAATCCATCCCTCTCGAGACCTACCATGTGACTCCTATGGGATATTGTGCACTTGGACATATTTATTGTGCATTTATACTCTTTATACGCAGCATCCCAAAACATTGGATGAACTCTGGAAGATTGTGCTGGAGGAGTGGAAGAAAAATGCCCTTGATATTTTAGTAAAAGCTCCTTTTATCTTAAAAATCAAGATGTAATATGATAGTTCAACACCACGGCTATCAGATTGTACATATTAGAAAACAAATTTCTAATATTTTTCAAACTTATGACAAAAATGTTTGAACACCCTCTGTATAATCTAGATAATTTCTGAAAGTTATAAACCGTTTCATGCAATGAAGCTCTGGCCACTGAGCTCCAAATATAACAGGATATCTGTCTTCTTAATGCCCAACATGAGTTCCAGCGGTCATCGGGGAAGGATACAGTGACGATAATTTTAGCTGATAATTTTTAGCTAGATAATTTTTCATGGCAAAACATACTGTCTATCAAATTCCCTTACATGATTAGAGAATTATTTATGATTTAGAGAAACATAGCTTAATTATAAAAGCATAAATTAGGATAATAGTAAATGAGAATATTAATATTTCATATTGACAACACGGACTATTTTTTACATTTGCCTTGCAAGATTCAGTTGCCTTTCATGCTTCTGACCGCTGATTATTAACTCCTGTTATATATAGAGCTCAATGCCTCTGGCCAATTTTTATTTTAATTGATTTAAACATCTAAACGATATCAGGTTCAGATTGAAAATGTTATTTATGATTTTTACTTCTGTAATAAGAACTTTTTATGTATGAATATTTTACGTATATGAAAAATTGTCTTCTTAAAAGTATATATGTATATTTTTCAAAGCCAGGGAAGAGGATTCTACGTCTTTTTGCATACCAGTATAAACTTGGAGAGAATGTTTTCGTATTTAATCGGAATATTCTGAGATTTACTAAAAACATTTTCTATAAGATTATACTGGTATGCAAAAAGACAGATAATTCTCATCCCTGCAAAGAAAAACAAAGTTACAGTGATACTTAACTGAGGCTTTTTATAACTTTGTTTTCGAAATATATACATACGAATACAATATTTTACAGAATGTTTACGAATATCTCAAATGTGTCAAACATTTAATGTTCATTTTATATGATCAATATTAACGGGCAAACTTTAATTGATCGATGAAACGTCACCACTTCACTAATATGTGATTGTCAGTCATTTTATAACTTCATATAATTTTGAACAATATTTAATGTAAACGTATAATTTCAATGAAATACTGACATACCTCACTTTAATACCTTCAGAAAGGCACTATTAATAGATTAATGTCAGTTTCCTCTGCTGTTAGATATATCCACAATGATAACTAACTGTCAAGTGATACTCAATTCATTATATGCACTTTACGAAATTCTTTGCTGTGTCCGGGAAAGAAATAATCGAATTTAAAACTGAATATTTAAAAATCTGTTTGTAAGATAATATCAGAATATTAAAATTTCTAATATTAAACTAATCATTAAAAGTGTCATGTGAACTATATTTTAATGCAAACTAATATTTCAAGCATTCAAAAAAGGTTTACTTATGTGAGAGTAACTTTGCAAATAAATAGCATACCACTTTCACACAATTCTCCATATCATTTGAAACTTTAAAAAATTGCAAATTACCAATTTTATGTTGTCAGTGTTATAACTATATTCATTTGTTCGTGTGTCTGCAAAATTGTGTGAATAGATTCAGTGCCACTGATACGAATTGAAAAAAAAATATTTTGTCCAAAGTGATTGCAAATTTATTCAAACAAATATTTTAATAAGGAATGTTTACTTGAATAATTGTCATTTAACTTTTGCATTAAATATATCTGTTTGAAAAATGTTGTTTTGGAAATCTTTAAATGGTATAATAAATGATTGAAGTATTTAATACTAACCCGCTCCGTAACATACCGGGATAATGTTCATTTAGATGGCATAATATCAAAACGTCTTTTAAGATATACGAAATTTTGATATATGATTGTCAGTCATTTATTGTAACTTTATATAACTTTTAACAATGCCGCGTTATTGTAATGAAGTACTGACATCGTAAATTTTGAAAACATTCCGAAAGTCACTTTTTATGTATTACATTCAGTTTCTTGCTGTATTAGATAAATGCATTATGTTAATAAAAGCAAGTTCTACTTAATTACATATTTTTAAAGATTATATTATCTAATGATTCATTAAAAATTGTGTCAGGAAAATTTTGGATATTTGGAAATTTGAAATTTAGATATGTAAAAAAAAAAAAAAAAAAAAAAAAAAAAAAAAAAAAAAAAAAACGTTAAAAAATGAATATTGATTCGAAAAATTACATTTTGCACTATTTACAATTTTATTGCATTGCTTCATATTGATATTATCATATCAATGTATTGTTCATTGTTTAATTATGCTTTAAACAGAATCCGAGGAGAGTTTCCTTGTGATACCTCTCAAATTACATTTTATAGAAGATATAGTACAAAAAGAGTTTCATGTTAGAATTCAAATAGGTCATAATCTGAGAAATGTACATGTTATGCACACACGATCATTAGAGCTCAGTCACATCGAAATCGGCTTATAAATACGAGTGCTATCGCATAACAAAAATCAGATTGTTTCAAAAGTTCAGCAAGACTAGAATTACAAACTGTTATATCTCTCTGCTATATATGCCTTTTAGGATACAGGCGAAACCAAAACATGCTCAGAAATTCTTATATCAAGACCGAACACTTAACAAAAACAGTTTGAATTTCTAATTATTTTGTATATCTTTTGAAGGTTTTAAGTGGCCGACATTTTCAAATAAGATGGCGGATGAAGGAAGGCAACGTACTTGGTCAAGACATTGTTAAGCTTTGTACACATGCTCATTGCTCAGTCACATGTACAGCACGAATGTTATACGATGCCGCAGACAGCGGGAACCCGAGTCGGTGGTTCGTTCGGTTAGAGGTTTATAATTTTCGATGTGCAAATTAAAGGATTATCCGGTGCCTGGGTAGATCGACAGGTATACGGTGCCGAAGGCAGTGGGGACCCGGTTAGGATGATTGTTCGGTTAGAGGTTTATACTATTCGATGTGCAAATTAAGGGATTATCCAGTGCCGAAGTCAGCGGGGACCCGGGTCGGAGGTTCGTTCGGTTCGATGTTTATCTTATTCGAGATTGTGTAAGATTCTATGTTTTACAAAATTCCAGGTTTATCATATTCGAGGTTGTACAAGATTAGAGACCCGGATGTAAATTAAGGGCCCGCTACCGGGTGAAGCCAGCTAGGTATGTAATAATTCTGGAACTGTCGCAGAATCAACGGGCCCAAATTACTGCAGATTCCACAAAAACGTGCGATTTCATCCTTTTATAAAATATAAGCTAAAATAATAAACGATTTGGGCTATCGCACATTAATATACCAGAAAAAGGAAAGAAAATAAGAAATTAAAAAGTTAGAAGTGAGAAGTGAGAAAATTTCTTCATAAAAAACTAGGAAAACATGCATGACTTACCAAATAAAATCTGAATAAGCAGATGGATCGATTTTTTGCAAATGGAACAAAGTCAAATTCATTCGTAAAGTATATACAATAAATATTTTAAAAAGATAATGAATAAAAATTCAATGAGATGATGAAAATGCATCTCAATGGTAAATATTATAGACTGAGGTATCAAGTAACGACAAGCGTAAATATAATAAACATAGAAAATGCGTAATTGCAGCAGAAAACATAGTGTATAATATTTAAAAGTTATTTAATTGCTAAAAAAATCCAGCAAACCATTTATATATTGCTTAATATGTAAGAGGCCATATAAAAATAAAAAATATGATTTCAAAAATATTATCTCTATTTAAAGTGAAAATTATTATATAAATAGAATGATGTACATTCATGATTCATAATTATGTGATGCTAATGCAGCAATCGTATGCATGATCAAATATAATCATATAATCATTTAATCATATGATCAAATATAATCATATGTCTATCATAATAAATGTGCATATACCAGAATGCATTAATGTTTCCTAAAATTATTCTTACTATTAACTGCATCCATCTAATAATGCTGTTTACCTGTTTATTCTTCGAGACATTGAAGTCTTTGAAATTCAGCTTTTATAGAAATAAAATCAATAGACGTATAAAACAAGCAATGTAATTGTTAATATTTACAAAATTTAATAACCTTATACGTTTATTTCGAATTAAAATTATGTTTCAAAAACAAATGAATACTGTCTAATAGAGGTTAAATTGTAAAAACTAAGCTATATTTGATCAAAATATATTTAGTATAAAAGTCTATGTGACATGTACTACATAATTGAAATTTATCAGTAGCATTTATTATAATATTCGAACTTTACGTTTAAATGTGATTTGAAACATATTCTCATAAAATGTAAACTTCAGCTGCATCAATAATCTGCCACGTTTATTGAAAACGCTTCAGGTGAAAATATGTGTTCATTCAAATAAACTGAATTTTATTCAACTTATTTCGATTTCGGTCTATTGTTAATATAATGTGAATCGCCTTCATTTAATAATTTCGGTTATATTTTTCGGATAAGTACAATGCACAGTTAATCTGAATGACGTGTAAAATGGTTCTAGAATTCTGGTTCATAAGGTGAAGCGCACTTCTGAAATTTAAATATAATTAAATCTGTAATCTCATAAAATGTAAACTTCGGCTGTTTCAATTATCAATCTCTTTTATCGAGAAACTTTCAAGTGAGAATATGTTTACATTCAAATTATTTCGTTTTCAGTAAATAGTTCCTACAAAGTGAATCGTTTTCATTTAATAATTTCGTATATTTTAAAATAAGTTCATGCATGAATGTTATACAATTCGTATGAATGCTATAGAATTCTAATTCATATTGTGAATAGCACTTTTAAATTACAACTATTAAGTAAGTTTTGAAATTTGTGAATGGACTGACAGCTGTAGTAAATTTATTCTTAATAATTGAATGGACAGCGTAAAAAACGACACTGTTAAAATCCAGTCATTTGACCGTTTTTATAGAAAATGCTTCCATAACCGAAATTTAACTCTATTCTGACCATATTATTGTCCATATTATGGTCAGAATAGCGCTAAAATATGGTCATGTGAACGTTTTCTATAAAAACGGTCAAATAACTGGACAGTTTGCTGCAGAATTTTAACAGTGGATGATAGTCTCAAATAGTTAGATGATAGTTATTCATCGTGTTTCATTTTCCGAGTCTTATTTTTAGTCGTTCTTTTTAAGTGCGTGTATGAATGTTATACAATTCGTATGAATGTTATATAATTCTAATTCATATTGTGAATTGCACTTCTAAATTACAACTATTAAGTAAGTTTTGAAATTTATGAATGGACTGAAAGCTGCAGTAAAATTATTCTTAATAATTGAATGGATAGCGGAAAAACGATGATAGTCTCAAATAGTTAGATGATAGTCATTCATCGTTTTTCATTTTACGAGTCTTAATTTTCGTCGTTATTTCTTCTTTATAGGAAACTATTTTTTTTCAAAGGACATTGTGACCGCTCCTTCCCCTTTATATCTATTTTCAAATAATTACATCTATTATTGCGTCAAACCATTTTTTTCGAACGATGGTATACCCCACAGGCTAAACAATAGCGCACTGCTATTTCAAATCTAAAAAATGGTGAACTACCACTGTTACCTTTACCGTGACCTTTCAATAACTTTCTTCAAACAGGGATCTACATATAAGAAAACACAAATACTACATATATTAAAAAAGATGGCAGTCACAAATAGTTAAATGAGAGTTATTCATCGTTTTTCATTTTACAAGTCTTAATTTTCATAGTTCTTTCTTCTTTATAGGAAACTTCAGTTATATATTTTCAAAAGACTTTGACCGCTCTTCCCCCTTTATACGTATTTTCAAATAATTACATATATTTTTGAGTTGTAACAAGATTTGCAAATGGTAGTAATCTCTCAGGCTAAAAAATGGCACTGCCAATCTCAAATCTCACAAGACGTCAGCTATCACTGTAACCCTTACCGTGACCCTTATTAACTTTCTTAAAACAGGGATCTACATATAAGAAAACATAAATAGTACATATAAGAAAAAACGCTACAATGTGGCGCTGCCAATCTAAAATATTACAAAAAGTGAGCTATCACTGTAACTGTCAGCGTAACCCTTTAACAACCTTATTAAAACAGCGATCAACATATAAAGAAACATAAGAAATAATTAAATTTTATCATGTGCATTAAAATATGCGGTAAACTGGCTATTCCAAAAACATTCACGCCGGCTTGTATTTCTTAAATATTGATCATAAACATATATTATAAATTATAAAGTTACGTAAAAAAGACGTACAGAATTTTATGAAATCGATTGAAAATTTCAGGGGATTAAATTTAAAGATAAACAAATTTTGATTTTAATACGGCCTTCGTAGATAAAAATTTCCAATGAATAAAATGTACCCCATACACTAATAAGGTCACGTACAAAATTTCAGCATTTTACATAAAAAGTCGCACATATATGTTTAAACAAAGTTGGTTAGGGATTAATCATTCATTAAAATGTAAATGTTTACAGCTAGAGAACAGATGCAGAAATGCATCATAAGCAAATAAAATATGGCTCTTATTTTAAGTTTTATTTCAAATTTACAAAACTATGCTTCCTGAAAAATACTTTTAAATTTTACATGATGAATTACAGAATAAAACTTGGAAATAGCGCAATCAATGAACATTAAAACAGCTGAGAAATGTTGAGCATATGCAAATATCTGCAATAAATATCAAAAACATATCTTTGAACATGCTTTGTAATATTTGCGTAAAATTATTATTTCAACACAGTTTAGACACTATTGTGCCAATAAATACTGCAATGTTTGTTTATTTATGCAATCATTGTTTTACTTTGTAATTTGTGTATGACTCTTGAAACGCGATCATCCGACATGAATTTTCCCCTTTGCGAACTCATATTCAGGCATCGAAAAGTGATTTAAGTCAGCATTTAATTATTTTTATATCTCTACGATTTTTCATGATAAAATGCTGAAATTTTGTACAAGATCTCATTAGTGTCTGGGGCAGATTTGGCTCATTGGGGGAATTTTTTGTACGGTGGCCGTATAAAAATTTAAATTTGCATTTTTTAAAATTTAATCCCCTGAAAATTTTAATCGATTTCACAAATGTCTGTACCTGTATTTTACGTAACTTTTTAATTTATAATAAAGTATCTGATCAATGTTTAAGGAATAAAAGCCGAAGTCAATGTTTTTGAGTCACACTGTATATTAATAGTGTAATTTTAACTATATTTCTTCCGTTCTTATAGACATAACTAGTCGGATGTGTCAATCCCAAAACTTTCTTCTATCTCAATCATGTTAATACTTCTAATTTCGTCGTCACATCGCCAATAAAATCAATATTTTTCGTCATTCTGTTGTACGTCAGCTGCTTACGAATCATCGGGTTACCCGGATGCGATCAACTGATGTATACTAAACTACGAAAAGTTCTTCTGGCCTGTACCGACCGGAACAGATAGCCTCCCTATTCCTTGGATTTACGATTTTAGCTAATTTTACTGGAAAACACGAAGCTAAAATGCGTGGAACCTAATTAAAGAAGATTCATTCCCAGTTCTCGTCAACATTAAATTTGAATGAGAATATCGCCAAATTAGTCTTCTACAACCAAGTTGGCTTCATTTGTGGCAACTTATTTTTGTCGGCAAATTTGGCGATATTTCGCCAATTGCCGCCAAGCTTGGTGAGAATTTGACGTTGGCGAATATAAATATATAGTGTTAAGCATATAAGAATAGGAACAATGGTTACAACAATGAAAGAAAATTTGCTGAAACTCTTTTAACTACAACTCATAAATTAAACCAGATTATGGATGAATTCTGCTGTCTTGTTTGAAAATGTCAACCACCCAAAATTTTCAAACCGCTATATCTCCACCATTTTTTAAGGTAGAGACAAAACAAAAATTGCTCCGGATTCTCCGGATCAAGGCCGAACATTTAACGGAAAAAACTTTTAGGATTTCTAAATTTTTTTTACATCTTTTTGAATTTGAAATCTTTAAATGACTATCACTACGCCCCCTTGCGGCGGAATATCCCCACATTCAAGTAGGACCTGCTGGGTACAGCCAAAAACATATTAAAAAACTTTGCTTTAATTATCTGCATAACATCATACACTTTTCGATGATACAATAGTGAAAATCGAACAAAAATGGCGATGGCAGCGCCCCCTTTCGTCGAAATATCCCCGAAATCAACCTGAACCTGCAGGCTATGGTCAAAAACATAGAAAAAAATGGTTCAATTATTTGCATAACTTCATACACTTTTCGATGGTACAATAGTGAAAATGGAACAAAAATATCGATCACAGCGCCCCCTTTCGTCGAAATATCCCTAAATTCTGATAGAATCTGCTTGCCATAGCCAAAAACATAGAAAAAAAAATTAGGTTCAATTTGAAGCATAACTTCATACAGTTTTCAATGATACAATGAGGACGGACAGACGGACAGACAGACATTTTGTAAAAACATGTTTTTCGGAATCTCTGACCTCTAAAACGAGTAAATCCGTCGAAAACCGGAAGTCGAAAACATAGAAGGAAGTAAAAATAATTACATGATAAAATAAATGGAAAAATGTCCATATATATATACATATATATATATATATATATATATATATATATATATCTACCCTATATATATAAAATCCTAATGAAACGAATTTGTGAAACGATTTTATGAAACGAATTTATGAAACGATTTTATGAAACGACTGATTAAACGACTGATTATGTTTCAAGGCTATTTTTAATAAAATATTAAACGCTTGGTGGTGAAATTAATACCAATTGTTCATAAAAATCCGCGGATGTCAAAACTGGTAATACAATTTTGAAATTGGAATTAGTTTTCGAGATATTAATTTTTTTCTAATTTTAATGACATTTCTGTAATGATGGCAACTAATTACTCAGTTTTTTTGTGACAAAAAAGGGAAAAAAATTGAAAAGGATCCCGATAGGGATTATTGATTTCTTTTTATTCGTCATTTTCAAATTGAAATTGAATTTATCTTTTATTTCAATCGATAATGAAGATAAGATTGTGATTAAATTATGTTTTTCAGGAAAATTTGAAAAAAAATTCACATTTCTATTGTTAGGATTCAATCGTCTGTCAGCATTTAATTTAATTTATAAACTGAAAATATTTTGAATAAATTCGTCCAAATGACGTCATTTAGGTAAACGCAAAAGAAAGGGAAGAAAAGGAATTAATAGTAATTATTATTTATTGATATCATTTTGTTATTTTTTTGTAAAATTTAACTAAACGAATTTATAAAATCATTAATTCGGATATTTGAAACTAATATATAAAATAATAATTGCCCAACTGAACGGAAGGAGAATAAAATATCCTGCTTGGTTTTCTATCCTGCTTGGTTTTTTCCGCCAAGCTTTTTAAAAAAGCGTCAAGACCCCTATAATAGAAAAGCACCAAAAGTTCATTGGGTTTATTTTCATAACTTTTGGCAACAAATCTATGTACATTAACGAATCTATCCCTTTTTGAAGCTCGAATTACGCCAAACCTAAAAGCAAAGGATCCTATAATGGAAAAGTACCCGATTTTCTTATGGACAATATTCAAGTGACAGAACATGGTGTAAAATTACCGCGGATAGCAAATTTGTTTAAATATCTCATCAATTGATGCCGAATAAATGCAGGCATGCATGCACAAAATATTTAATTAATTTTGTATGATAAATAATTATTAGAAAATTCGTATATACATATTAATTAAAAAAAATAATTTACATATTTAAAATAACATGAAAATATGCATGATGGTGCACTAAAATAGAGAGAAAAATTAAAACCTGTTACTGAAAATGTCTATAACATAGTACTTTTCAATACCGTGGTTCTTAATGTTATTCACAAGCAGATGGAATTTTTCTCATCCTTAAACGCAAAGGAAGAATAGAATAGAGATTGTTATTATAAAAGTCCGAGAGGTAGTCACAATTTAAACCTAACCATTTCATACAAGCTGGTTTTCAAGTAGTAATTGATTTTACTTATCAATCCCGAAAACAGTCGTCAGTTGTCGCAACAGCTGTGTATGAGGCCATGATAATCGAAAAATGTCCCATTAAAATGTTAAAAGCATGGCAACCTACAGATTTACCAATATATTTAAAATAAAGCACGCTGTCATGTTTTTAGAGGCCTCGAAGTCTGAGCGGGGGTTGGCGAGCGTAGCTCGCAGGGGGTAGGCCCCCTAGTATATATATATATATATATTAACCGGAGATTAAATCATAAAATTGTTTGCCAAAAATATTTCTTACTGTCATTTTTAGATGCGCTCATAATTATATAAATACGTAGCACCTCTAGCCGTCGCACAGTGGGGCGTTTTGATGATCTAGGTGGACAAAATTCATTTTTCCGATTATCTCGGAATTTAACAAGACCGCGTATAAATGGTAGCTGAGTGTCTCTTTTGTCGAGATCCGTACGAGTTTTGTCAAAAAAACCCGACACGTCGATTAACTACGACCGTAAAGAAGGCAGTTGATTTGAGAGACTTTCAACAGTTGCATTTTTTTTCTGTAAGTTCGAAAGCAAGTCGTGACTTTTCTGTTTTATTTGAAAGCAAGAGTTTATTGGACACATGTCACATGTTTGTCACACGAGTTAACCTATTGTTGTTTGAAAAGAAGCGCTATCTTGTTTTTAAACTTCATCTTGACTTTTAATACAGTATTAAGCATTATTAAGCAATAAGCATTTTTTTAAAATCAAAGTGCCATTCCTAAAGTATTGAAAACTTAAGACAGCTCCTGCGAAAGTTTGCGAATCGTAAAGTTATATTAACTTGAAGTGTGCGTCTGAGTGTTTAATTCAAATCTTGCAAGACAATTTTCAGCACTTTGAGTTATCCGATTGAGCTGAAACTTTGAATACATGTGTAGTTTCAATGACAATACAATATTATAATTTAAATAATAATAATAATATAAGTAATAATATAATAATAATAATGATAATAATAATAATATAAATAATTAAATAAGTCAAATATTTATCACTGTTCGGTTATTTTATTACTGATACATTCGAAAACCCAGCAAAACCTAATGAAACTTCAACGCAATAATTTTGTCCACCTAGATCCTCAAAACGCCCCACTGTGCGTCGTCTGATCCGTCCGTCTGTCCGCTTATAACAGCGCAAAAACTACCTAACGAATTTTGTCGAGTAATTTCAAATTTTATGAAAATTGAATCAAAACTTAAAAAGATATTAGTAAACATATTTATTAAGTAATTTGAGCTTTTTGTAAATTGGTACTTCTTTGTTACAGCAGCTTCCGAGGATTAATCGTCAAGCGACCGAGATGTATAATTCCGTTAAATTCTATTATACGTAATTAATTCAATGATATCACATGATAGGTAATGATACTTGGTTGCCATGGTCATTATGTCCTATTTCAGATGGTTGCATATTTAGTTCCTTATTACCGAATTTCAAAAACGAATTTGTAAACTAAAATTGTTTAATTATAACAGTTATATAATTTACCGACAATTTTTGGATAGATATTTCCGGAGAAATAGATATTAAAAGGAAAAAAAGTCTAAATATGGATTTCAATTTTTGACATTTTCAATGCTAGGCTTAAGTTTCCCATTGGAATTTTCAATAAATGTCAAAAAAAGATAAAACGATGGCAACTTAAAATGTACTTATTTATAACGGAAATTAATCATATTATAATAACAGACGATATAATGCATTTCACTGAAACAAGTTATAGTACGAACGCACCTCATTTGTCACGTTTGACGTACAATTTCCAAGTTGTATTGTGCCGAAATTGTTTATGTCTTTATTCCTTCACGCATAGAAAAATCATTTTAGGTATAATTATTTAATTTCATATATAATAGATATTTCGATTTAATGCTTATCGAAATTATAATTCCTATTATAATACCGAAATTATATTCCTATTATAACTATTATATAAAGAGGAAACGGTGACTGACTGACTGACTGACTGACTCAACAACGCCCAGCCGAAAATACTAAATTCAAGGTCGCGAAATTTGCACTATAGATTGCTGTTATGGCCTAGGCAAACAATAAGAAGGGATTTTTGAAAATTCCCCCGCCCCAAAGGGGGTTAAAGGGGGGTTCGAATGTTTTAGGTAATTTCACCATATCTGAGCAGCAGTTATAAGTAGGAGCGCGAAAATCAGGAAAACAGATCTTCTAAAAAATGATTAAACATGTATTTCAGCTATTTTAGAAATCCCCCCTCCCCGAAGGGGTTAAAAGGGGGTGGTCGAATATTTTAGGTCATTTCGCCATATCTCAGCAGCAGTTATAGGTAGGAGCGCGAAAATCAGGAAAACAAATCTACTAAAAAAAAATGATTAAACACGTATTTCAACGATTTTAGAAATTCCCTCCCCTGAAGGTGGTTAAAGGGGGTAGTCGAATGTTTTAGGTCATTTCGCCATATTTCAGCAGTAGTTTTATGTAGTATTCCACTAATTGAAACCCTGACTGAAAACACATCTCCCCACGTGCGTCTTGATTTAAATACACGTCAGTCAGATACAGTCATAGTTTAAAAATCTTATCAAAGCATTTTCGCCATGTATTGTAATTCTAGAAAATTAAAGAACTACATTGTAGTCAACACATTGTCTACCCGTGCAAAGCCGGGACGGGCCGCTAGTTTTAAATAAATGTGTTAAAAACTCTCAAAATTTTCCTCAGATGTTTCTTGTTTTTATTTTGAAATTTGGACAGATATTTGCTAAATATTTTAAATATCTGTAAATATGTATTAAGATAATTGTCACGCCTATATTTTTTAAGCAATCGAAATTGAAAAGCGGACACTTCGACTTCTACAATACCAACGTTTTCGTCGATGCTTTAAAATTGCTCAATCGAAAACATAATAAATAAAAGTTATGTTTTATCAAAGTTTCTATAATTAAAATGTATTGAAAGATGACTTTAAAATTTCATTATAATTTCATTCATTTTATCGTCAATGTTGTAGTTTTCTAAAAATCTGTTAAACATATTTCATAATTATTTTGATAAAAATAATACAAAACGATACACAGGGCGTTATCCTGTCATCCGTATGTTTAAATGATGTATAAAACACGCTCTTAAGTTTGTCTGCACATCTACATTTTCTATAATTAAAGCAGGTTTTTGCTTGAGAAATTTTCGTTCTATTTTTCCATCATTTCTTGCACATACACATCCTAATATTATCACACAAAACAATTTATAGCATTTATTTATTTTTCTCATAGAGGAATGTAGTAGTGATTAAAAAATATATACATTTGTTTTTAGCAAAATAAATGTTTATCTTTTGTCAATTGCTCAAACATAATATTCATAACCTTATATTGAATAAAATTTCATTTCCACGGCATAGATGAAATGATTTTAAATTGCCTATTTTTTAAAATGTTATACAGAATACATAACTGAAATGAACATGATAAAATAAGACATTTTTAATTTTCGCCACATTTAATGGAAGTATCGGTCTTGTTAAAATAAATATTATAAAATTATTAACATGATTGTTTGGAACAAGACGATTAATTAGACTCCGATCTTTTCCTTTCATAATTTTTTAAGGCATTGATGAATATTCGAAAGTTTTCAAATTTGATCCTTCCTTCCACGGGTTTTATTGTTAGAAATCAATTATTTGTTATGTTCTAAGTAGTTAAAGTAAGCAAACATGGCAATATATAAAAGTCTTGCAATTAAATATAAAATTGGTTTTGATATTTTCTTATACAAATATATTTTAAATCATTGAAAATAAGCATACGTCGAATGACTAATTTTCCCATTATCTTTCTATTACAAAGTTATAACAAGAAAAATTATACTCATTTTGAAAAAATTATTACATTGTACAGAATATGCATAATATTTTACCTTTCTATTACTTTTAAATTATAATGCTATAATCTAAATCATATAATCTATAATCTAAATCTCATTACTTTAAATCATAATGCTATGTATATAATGCTTGATATTACATACAATTACAGTACATATTATCTATATAACATCTTTAGATTAGATGTTATATAATATATGCCATATAATATATATTAGAACAACACATAATGTTTTCGTATGTGAATAAGTGCATGTCATTAATACTTGAAAAGGAAAATACGTATTCTGAAGCAGGGGAATTAATTGATATATAATTAATACCTGTATCATAAATACAGGGAGATATATGCTTATGGTGGAGCAAATGTTTATATGGAAACATCTGGAAACAAAATACTTTTTCATTATTATAAATTGACACATATGCATAATATCATAAATTTGAAACATTGGCATTGATAAAAATAAAAATCTCACCTTTCAAAAGTTATTTTGATTAATTATGATTGATTACACCAATATAGAAAGAAACATTGTAGCATTTTATCTTAACAGATTATTTGAGATGTTTTTCCTTTAAAGATGTTTACTTTAAAAATACATATACTAAAGAATAAATAAAATTTCTTTCAAAATGCCCTTTTTACATATTCCAGAATAATGAATTTTATTAAATATTTAATATGAAAAGAAGTTATATTTAGTTTTTTTATGCTCACTGAAAATAGTATACATATATAATGTGATTCAAATCAATTTCTCTATAATCATGACATTGAAAAAAAGTTTAAAATACAGAATAATACTGTTAAATTTTTTATTTATTATAATTGCAACAGTAAAAATCATGTGAAAGTTATTTTACTTGCTTAATGTGAGAAAAAAATGACTTATTTTGTGGCGTATTACATAAATTTGAAATTATTTAAAATATAAGTTAATAAAAATATATTACGATATTTTTCCCATTTTAGCTGTTGAATATGAAACAGAGTTTATTCGAGAACGAATATAGGAATGTAGCTATGTATCTATTATTGAATAAACTCAATAAAATTGTAATATTCTACTCCCAAAGGTACCATCGTTTTGTAGAAACCGAATAATTTACTATTATGTTTATAAAATCCTGAGCATGCTATTCAAGATATATTTAATCCCACACAATGAATTTTCATTATCAACAGCTTTTGATATTTTACGATACATAATATTACTTATTTTGCGATACATAATGTTTCTATGAAATCTATAATTATTTTCGAAAGATACAAAAGACACATTTATTTTGAGATATATTTCATAGATTTTAACAATTACAACCAGTGTTATATTTTCATTTAATCTGTTAAACATATTCCACGATGTATTAGATGATAGATGAAATCATATATTTAAATAACTATTTAAAAATAAATATATTATAGGGCAGATAGGAGATGAATGAGACATCTTCGCAAAAGTATGTATTATAAATATTTTATTTCTGTTAATTATATATCGCATTTCATACATTAGGTTTTTGTCTACATCTTATGCACAGTATTTATTCAAGATTTTTGTTATACAGAAATATATTATGAAATTTAAAAAAGTTCCACTCCGTTCCAATCATCCCCAAAGTAGGGATGGATGGGGACAAAAATATTTCCCTCCCTATATTCAATGATACCAAATTAAAATTTATAATTTTAAACTTGTATGTGTAATTATATTTGTAATATATGATCTTATATGACTGTTATATATCAGTGTTAGTAACCTAAGAAGCGAAAAGACAGTTATTTATGCATTAAAAAACTGTAATTTATATTATACTAGCTGCTACCCGTGATGTTGTTCGCGTAACATTAAAAAAATAATGAATGCATTAATTAAAAAAATATTTAATTTCCGATAATTAAAAACATATAGAGTTAATTAACCAATTCTTAATATCTTATTTTGCAGACAATAGGGTATTTGACATAACTCAGTCTCTAAAAAAATGAAATTTTGTGCCAAATAATATAAACAATCGCGAAAGTGAAAGCTCAACCAAAGAAACAAAAAGGCCATGTAAAATCAAGAGAATCTACGAATTCCTCTTCGTAAAACGAAAAAAAATGCTTGGAGAATTTTAGTACAAATGTTTATTTTAGGTGGTATTTGGCGTGAAATATGTATATCTATGTATTGCTAAATGTGCATTATTTTTTAGCTTATTTGTGTAGACATACGTTATATATTTCGTACAAAATTATTATTTTATGCCTTATTTATGTATATATTAAATAAATTGCTCCTCAGTAAGTGGTGTATATAGTGAATAAATTGCATGTGAGTTTTATATATTGATAGTTATTTCATAAAAATACAGTTTGCTCTCTGTTTAACGTCGCTCTACTTAGCGACGATCTCTATTTAAGGACGGTATTTTACGATCTCAGCTCCTTCGAGTACTAAAGTCCCTATTTAAAGACGACATTATTTCTATTTAACGACGATTTTCTTCCATTCCTTTTTTTCAATCCTTTTTTAACCTCTGACAGCTCTTTGTCAGAGAAAGAGCTTAGGGGTTTAGAGTAATGCTTCCTCATTTCCCGTGCGAATGCAATTTTTCTCCTTCTATAAGACCTAAAAAAAAATATAAAAATGAACATTCGAAATAGTTATCTTTTAAAATGACAACAAATGTCTACTCTTTTAAAACTAAAAAAATGCGAAAATAAAATCCAGTTACCAAACTACGATTTAAAATGTGTCTTGATTGTAACGACATACTTCATGCTCTGGAGCCTTAATATCAACACTGGCATGGCTTTAACGAAATAATGTTAAATATTTAGGTTTTATCAACAAAAATAGAATTATTAACATTCGTCATTTTTTTCTGGTTATCGAGTTCTTTTTTTTTAGTTTTAAGAATGACAATAACTATTTCCAGCTATCCATGACGTCATTTCCCACATGGATAATTTTGCGGAGCATGTTATTGACATTTGCTATCCATTTTCTTTTCAAATTTCTTTTTACTTTTTTAAAATGTAAATAAAAAATACGGTATAGTTATATTAGCCGTGCGCTGACTGTAAAACGCCAAGTATTGTTACCATACAAAAGAAAAAAAAAGAAAAAAAGTAAAGAAAAAATCATAAATAATTTTATTTCAACATCAAAGCATATCCGCTTTGTTTTCGCTGTATGACGTCATATTCGCCTGTTTCCCATAGTTACGCATATCTAAAGTTCGAATGAAAATTGTCAACTGCCACCATCTATGAACGGTGTAACGGAGTACGTTCTAAGAAGTTTATGATGAAAGACGAAAAAATTGTAATACTTCAAAAAGACAAAAATTACGTCTTTTTCAAAATATTATGGCAGATTTTTGCGATATTATGAGATAAATCTTCGTTGCAGGCAATATGCTCACGTGCAATGATTTCGACTGATTCTCTGATTATGCTTTCAAATGGGTTATTACAAGGAACTATATTTTTCTTTGAATTTTCGATTGATATGAATTATGACACTTCTTATATTGTGTACTATTTAGCAGTTCTGTGTGTTTTTATAAATATATTCTTAGTTATAATATTTCATGGCGAAATTTTCAACATGTGTTATCAACATAAATAATAATTGATTTAATCGCTTTTGATTGATATTTGGGCCAAAACTCGAATGGCGTCTGGAGAATTATCCCTGTCTATCTAACTGCAGAACATGGAAAGATGTGCTTAACTCAGCGGATTTTAAAGTTAATTAGAGTTTGAAGACTGGAAATTATAAATATTGGGATGAGAAAATAACTTACAAATAGCAAATTATTTTTCACCATTATATTTTATCGTTAACAATAATCTGGGAACTTTAAAATTAAATTTTAATTTTGAATATTTAAAAGTTTTTTTTTATTCTTTCAAATATTTATGAAAAACTTAAATATACAAGTGATAATATACAGGTTTAAGTATACAAAATAAGGAGGGATGGTGGTAATACTTGTCAAGATACAAAATTATTAAAAAAGAAATTCTCGTTCAGAATCTTCTTATTCAGTTCTAGGTGTTTCATGCTATTTTGAATTCAGATTTTCTATCATAAATTTTACAATAATAAATATATAAAAAAATTCAACAAATTAAAATTTTGATGTATAAGATGTGGCGACATCAAACGATTAAAAATGGGGAATACAATTTTTAGTCTTCTTAAATGAAAGACATACTTCTAAAATCACTGTTCGAAATAAATCTAAATAAATCTAAAATCACTATTCGAAAATGATTAAGAGAATTGGAGTGATGTGCAACGGTTTTGGCACATACAACAATTATTATTTTTGAGGATTAATTGAGCTTAATATCAACTCTCTTTTTTAAAGACACAGTTTACGATCACCCTGTATATTATATGCATTAACTTTTTGAAGATTTCAGAGATGAGCCATAGTTATTTGCCAAAATTATATTTTTGTATTTAATCTGGCAAATATTATATATTTTCTCAATATGGTCGTTTTAAGTTTTTCTTGCATCAAAAATACAAACACAAGTTTCGTTTGTATATACATTAACAATCTACAACATATTCATAACATTAGAAGATTTATTCTAAAATAATAAATTATTTTGATTTTAAATTTCTTTGATATGTTATCTTTTAATAGCAAGTGCATCAGATTTTAACACGTAAAAATGATGAAAATGATAAGACACATAATGAAGATATGAAAACAGATTGAGTATAGATAACCATGTTCTTTACTTGATAAGATGGATGAAATGTGCATTAAAGTGGATCAAATGTCCAAAAATAGTTAAATGTACATGCTGATGGATATAAAGATAGTATAAAAAGTGTAATCATTCGTCACGTGCAATTTTTTGCTACAGAAATATATTTTTAAAATTTGTAAATACATTTATTTTACTTTAAAAAAAAGTAACATTGAATCGCGTAAAAGAATGCAATTTGTTTTTTATTTTATTATTTTAAAAACAATTTATTGCTTAATATATTTGAAACTATATTTAGAAATTTAATTCGGGTCTACGTATTGCTTGTTTACATTTACACATGTCGGGGAATGAGAAAATATTGTAAATAATACAATTTGGATAGGGATTATTGCAAAAAATCATCATTGATTTTGATATAGGTAATAGAGCTAAACCCTAGTAACACAAAACGGTTGGATCAATGTTGGCTAACTATGGAGTCCCACAGTTGGTCAACGCTATGAAATGTCTTCCTTGTCATATCAATGGTCAACGAACCATTTAAAACAAAGGCCGAACGATCTACTTCTGCAAAGGCCCTACGTTCTACTCTTACAGAGGCTCAACGATCTACTTCTACAAATCTGTTTTAGCCGATAGTGGGGAAAATGTTTTTTCTACGCATGTAAATTGTTTATTTTCAAAATATACTTGCAACAACTATACTTAGAAGTGAAAACTCGAACGTATTAAATTGAAAAAAATAGTACAAACATGAATTAATGAATTAATTTTAACACAATTATTCAAATTGGTAAAGAAATCAAACGTGTTGTAATTTTTCGTCCAGTTGGAAAATTACAACTCGTATGAATTAATGAGTTAAAGTGCAATATCTTTTGCAATAACATATGGAAAAAACTAAAAGTAAACAACAAATTCATGGGCAATAACTTTATTGCAATCACATGCAACATCTCAATATCATCGCATATATGGTTCGACATGTACTCCACCCCCTTGCTTTAAAAATGGCACGCGATGCTCATCAGAACAAACCTTACTTTGCAGTTCACGTGCGCGGATAGTTGAAATACATATTGGGAAATTATGTCTTCCAAAACAACTAAATTTGAAATATCACTTTAATAAATCATTTTAAAATCCCCATATCTAAAAGTCACAGAAGTTTAGATCGGGTGGTCAGACCATTCAAGACATTTAGAATGATTTGCTTATAACAATGCCATCCAAAATGCTTTGCCCGTCCGTCTGTGAGAATATAACAGTGCAAAAACTATACGACTGAATGGTTTAAAATATAATATACATCATTGATGCAGAAGTTTGTCGAGTTATTTCAAATTTTATGAAAATCGAATCAAAACATAAGATGATATTAACAAAAGTTGACTTCATTCTGTTAAATACTATCGTTCGTAATTAATTTAGTGATATCACATGATAGGTAATTATTCTAGTTTGCCATGATCACTATGTCCTATTTAAGATGGAATCTTATTATTTCCGTAATACTGAATTTAAAAACTGAATTTGTGTACTAAAACTGTTTAAATATAGAAATTCTATATTCTACAGACGGTTTTTTGGATAGATGTTTCCGGAGAAATAGATATTAAATGGAAAAAAGAGTCTACTATGGATTTCAAGTTCTGAAATTTTCCAAGATAGGCTTATGTTTCCCATTATAATTTTCAGTAAATGTCAACAAAAGATAATATGTTACCAATTTAAAATGAGAGAAATAATAACGATGTTTTTTTTTTGGTTTTACATTGTCTTGTATGGGATATTTGCGCACAGTATAATTTTAATGTAACAGAATTGTAACTAATAATGTAAAAGTGTATTGAAACTTAATTTCATAAAATAAAATTAATATCCGTAATATGAAAATCTGCGCATAAAATAAATTTTATATTCATGCATTTTTGCATAAAAGTGCAACAGCTATAGCACCATTATCTGAATATTTATAAAACGAGTTCTACTACAAACGCACCTCATTCGTCACGTTTGAAATACAATTTCCAACTTGTTTATTTACTTATCAGTGTAACCCTGAGTTAAATTCAAATGAATGCATAATAGTTGGTGTGTAACAGCGCAATTTAAATTAATTTATTGAAATGATGTAGACGAAAATTTTGTGATAGCCAGAGAGTAATAGTTTAAGTTGTTTAAAATAATAATACAATAAGTATAGAACATATAATGTCTCAAAAGTTTTTTTTTTATTCTGTTAACAGTCACTAGAAATTGCAAGAACTATAAATAAGAATTTTGACACTTTGTCAACTTAGCGTGAATAATTCTCTTAAGAATGCTACTCACTTGATTTATGATTGTCTGTAAATTTATTACTTTAGAAAATTTTGAGTAATCATTTTGTTTTGAGTAATAGTTTGCAGTTTATAACTGCTAACTTCGTGAAATATTTAACGCCGTAAACTTTCGAAACACTCAGAAAGATATGAATTTATAGACTTTTCCTAATAACAGACATTTAACTTACAAATCATATTTAATTTCTTTGATTTATTAAATGAAGCTGAATTAATTTAAACCAGTGATTATTTATATACTGTAGATCTTTACATATAAAAATTATTTTCATATATTATTCATATAAGTTAGTATTCTTAACAATTCTTGTATTTTTTGTGTTATGTACAGGATCTTTGCATCTTTAAATTTGGAGGTTTCAAGGAACATTTTCACTTTTCATGAAAAATTAATTGCAAACTAATTATAATTAGTTTGAATTTTTTAATAAACTTACAAGTTATTCATGTGGAGTATATGGAGAATAACAAGAACGGAAAACCTTACACCATGGCATAGCTTATGAAACACTTTCCAACGATTTCGCAATATTGTTAAGAAATGTCATTTTGCTCATACCATAAAATGAGATACCTAAATAAACATTTACAAATAACCACACCGCACTAAACATTCATTTTCAGGAACTGCTGTCCATAGTCGGTAATGTGTTCGAACTCTATATCATGCAACCCTGTATATGAAATACACAGCTCATAATGCTCTAAAAATAAACTATTTATATCTATATCAAAGTTTAAACTTAAATACAGCTGCTATGGCTCACAGTCAGTTCTATAACCGAATTATTATTATTAATAATGTACATGAATTTCATTAAAATATACTGTAAACGAATTTCCTCCCATAGATATTAATGCAATGGAATATTTTTGTACGTTCCTGTAAACGAACTATAAGTGCTACTTACTCTATACTCTATATAAATCATCCAGCCAGCTTTGTGACGCATATAAATTTCCTTATGTTTGAAGCAATGTAACAACATTAAAATGTACTGCAAACGGTTTTTCCCCATTGCCCTTAATGTAACAGAATAATTTTGAGTGTCCCTGTAAACAAATTATAATCCGAACAAATTAAAATCTAAAAAGTGCTACTGATTCTATACTCTATAGGAAACATGTTGTCGTCTACCTCAGTGAAGTATATCAATTTGGTAATAGTTGAAATAGTGCATCATTGTTAAAATGCACAGAAACCGATTTTTTCCTATTGAACGTAATGTATCGGAATACTTTTGATTACTTTGTAATCTAACCATAAATACTACACACTTCATTTTCAATACCAAACATGCTATGGTCAACCTCAATAACATATATCAATGCAATCCGAGTGTATTTACGCGAGTTAGAGTGCGGTCAGACAGACAGACGGACGGATAGAGGAACTGAATTCATAAACACTTTTCAACTATGTTGGAAAGTGTTAAAAAATGAAATAGTTTTCGATTATGTCTTTATTAATTGAATTATTTCACGTGAAACTAACCAATGAACTGGACCTTTATGTCTCAGACGTTGATATTGTTTTTACTAACTTGTGCTACTTTTAGAAAAAAGGAAAAATAATGTCAAATTGAACTTTAAAAAAATCGTTTTTGATATAGTAAAGTATCAAAATCTAAAAAACGAGTAAAATTTATTATTTTTTCTAAAACAGTTTAAACGACTATATTTTCAAAGCTATTTGACATAAAAACATGGCAATTATGTAATATTATTCTGTTTTGATTGTCCTTTATTTTTATATAATACGTGACTATGTAACTCAAATTTCAAGATTTTAGTCTCACTTTCAACTTTTCTTTTTCATTTAACGTTTATAAAAAGCCGATTACCGTGCGTTCTTTTTCGTCTGGCCCTGACCTTTAGTAGAAACGTCTATGGAAATAGAAATTATAGTATATATCCTTAATACAGGGTATGTCAAAATGATTGCCCTGATTACAAATGACAATAACTGCGTTGTAAGCAATGATCGGTAGAAACATTCTAAGCCCGTCATAGAATGAAACTCAATGTTTTGTTTGCATACTTCATAACTGTTCCATGTGGCTCCTTTAAGTCACACACAAAACATCCATGAAATTGTTAAGTAAATCGATCAATCCAACATTCTAAGCACGTCATAGAATGAAGCTCAAAGTTTTGTTTGCATACTTCATAACTGTTCCGTGTGGCCCCTTTAAGTCACACACAAAACAGCCATGAAATTGTTAAGTCAATCGATCACTACAACATTCTAAGCACGTTATAGAATGAAGCTCAAAGTTTTGTTTGCATACTTCATAACTGTTCCATGTGGCTCCTTTAAGTCACATACAAAACATCCACGAAATCGTTAAGTCAATCGATCAATCCATTTTGCGCCAAATATTGTGATAGTGCACTTTCAGTTCGATCACTTTTATAGGCAAAGAAGAAATAACTCCATAAACAAGAGTCCTGAAAAATGCATTCACGTTTTATGGTGTAAAATGGACTACCACTTACTGTTATCTTCTGTGTTACTAAAAAACGCCGGATAGAACAGCTATGAACGGCGCAAACAAAACGTTGTCATTTTTCTGTAATACACTTAGGGGTCTCATACCTTTTGAAATCTTTCTACCACCAGTGAAAAGTGATACGGTTTCAAGTTCTCATAAAATTTTAAATACTTAGTGAAATTACATAAACTTTTGTAATATATTTAAGCCATATTTTAGGCTTTATAAAATGTAAAAAGAAACACTTATAATATAATATAATAGTTTAAAAAATTCAGTTAGTATTGCAACATTTTTTTCACAAGGTATGTCACAATCCGCGCGATAACTTAACTTAGAGCAAATATTTGTACATACAACTTATGCTAAAATGACCTTTAAACTGTATTTTATAGAATGAATTAATGATATATAAATTCATTGACAAAAACTATTTAAAAAGTTCAATTAAGTTTGAAAAATAGGAACAAAATTGAAAAAATAAGTAATTAGTCATTAAAAAATAATGAATATATTTCATTATCCCAATAATATTAATTCAATCTATAAAATAGAGTTTAGCGGTCATTTTAGCATAAGTTTTATTTTCATATATTACTTCTAAGTTCAATTATCGTGCGGATTGGAACATATCATGTGAAAAATTTTGAAATATTAACTGAATTTTTTTAAATTATTATACTATATTATAATTTATTTTTACATTTTATAAAGACTGAAATATGGTGTAAATATATTACAGAGGTTTGTGTAATTTCAATAAGTATATAAAAGGTTATGAAAACTCGAAACAACATCTCTTTTCACTGGCGGTAGAAATATTGCAAAAGGTTTTTACAATTGAGTTATTGTCATATGCAATCAGGACAATCATTTTTACTTACACTGTATATTGACGAAAGTTTTTCATATTGTTAGTATATGTTGCTTTAACAATCCTGTACGATTCACATCAGTCGCTGCCAGGTTCAATGTAATATGTTAATTTATATTATATAATACAGACCAATGTAAAACATGAATATAGTATATGTACTAAAATAGAGATAAGAAAAAGAAAAAGTAAATAGAAAATAGAATAGAAAAAGTAAAAATAAATAGAAAATAGAATAGAAAAAGTAAAAAAGAGAAATAAAGATAAAAAAAAAGTAAAAATTAAAACAATTTATGTTTAATTTAAAACATTTACACATAAATCATTGTGCCATCATGCAATTTTTCACAAAAGTATAAAATATACGAATTTTTTGTCGCATTATCTTTTTTTTTTCTGTCAGCATAAACATTCATATTTTTATAAAGAATGCAGATAACGTTTTCTACCATTTATACTTTCTGCAGTGTTAAAAACCTACAATCAAGAAAAACTTTGAAGTTGTCACGTATCTAAAAATCTTGACAGGAGTTAAAATATGGCGAAAATGAATTTCATTGCAAAATATCTAAAATTCCTATGAATAAAATTCTTTACATAAGGTTGAATTTTATAATGTAAAAATGTATTATATACAAACTGTAACAGAATAAATAGGGTTATCGTAAAACCTTTCAACAAAATAAAAATGGGGATACTATCCATCAAAATGTACAGCATATTTAGAGTCATAATACATTTATTCAGTCAAACATACAAGATGTTTCACTGCAAGCTCAACTTGGATACATTTGAGCTACACTGTTAAAATTTTGCAAACTGTCGACGGTTGCATAATCGTAATTCAAATCTATTCTAGCCATATTATTACCCATATTATGGTCAAGATAGCGTTATATTACGGTTATGTAACCGTTTTCTAGAAAAACGGTCGAAAGACTGGACAGTTTACTGCAAATGTTTCACAGCGTAGGGTTTTAATTTATAAATTTACCAATAATGAAGATTGTTCTCTTTCGTAATTGGGTGCCCTCGAAACTGATATAATGGATTGGCGCACAATTAATAGCAGATTTATAATTAAGAAACGTTCTCTGCCAAATCCCTAAGCTTATTTTTTAAACATAAATTGAAAGAAGACATATTATCCAGTTGAATGGTATTTCCGGTTTTTTCGAAAAAAAATGGTAACTAAAATATATAGTTTTTTCTCTTTTTTTTGCCCTACTGAATCTTTCAGTTTACTACAGTAGGTATGTGAAAGTTTCTACACGCTATCAGTATCAGTATCGTTTATCAAATTGACAATGTTGTATGAAAAAAAGTGTTTAAGATCTCGACAGTATTTTACATTATTATTATATTATTGTATTATTGTATTATTGTATATTGTATATTATTGTATTATATATTATTGTACTGTATTGTATTGTATTATATATTATTGTATGTATAATATATTGTATATTATTGTATATTGTATATTATTGTATATTGCATATTATTGTATTATTGTATTATTTTATTATTGCATTATTGTATATATTATTGTTGTATTATTGGTATTTTACAACTGCGTAAATATATACAAAAAGTCATAACTGTTATCTCGATAACATAGAGAAATTGTATAGATTATAATATATAGGGAAGAGTAGGAAAAAACCGGGTAGGCGAGTCACACTGTGTACCTTATTTTCTAACTGATGTGTGCTTTCCTGTGGACATTACCCATCTTAACTACATCCCTTAGCAGCCCCCAGAAATGTGCCCACGGCTTTTGAAGTTAGTTAATCTCTGTGTCCGTGCAGTACTATTGGAAAGATATTAACCTCAAAAGTTTTAATTTTTCGTCGTCGTTTCTGCTCTTCAAATAAATCTAGCCTGATGGATCGATTTAGTTAAGTAAACCTCTGTTTAATATAGCTTTAAAACGACATTTTGATGCCAAGTAAAAGTGTGTACGTCTAGCTATCCAGGAGAACGACCATGTTGACTTTTGGTCGTCTTTAAGAGGAACACCAGACACAGAACGAATTATTTCTTCCATGAACAGATGGTGAAGGATAAATACAATGTTCAGTCTGTACAAAATGGACACAGACAGCATTAAAATTTGCTTGAAAACCTGAAAAAAATTTTACTGACCTTAAAAAATGTATGTACGTTATAAAGTTTGATTCAATATTTATTACAATAAGGCTTTTGTTACTGAAAGTGTAAAAATTTAATTATTAAAGTTACAACAAAATTTCGGATCTGTTTCAGATGTTCCTAGAATCGTCTTTTCCCAAGTAGAGAAGAATTTTCCTGAGGAAAGTGTTCTAATTTTTCCGCTCTTCTAGACTTTTATCAACAATGGAAAAGTGTTAGTTATCCGGTTTTACCCTACTTGCCCCTATACAAAAACACAAAAAATAAATCGTCAGCATTTGTTATTATAATTTTCGGAAACCAGAAATTAAATTTTTATGTAGAAATGTAAAAAGAATTTCTGCCTTTATTCAAATACAGTATGGATGTTGAAAACATTACCGAGCGAGGCTCGGTTTACCAGGTATTTTATATTCATTTATTTATATTATAATTTACATGAATTCTGGGTATTGAAGTTTAGATTTACAATTTTAACGTCTCATAAAATCTTTATGATGGTTGTGTAACATCAACACATAAGACATTTTATTTCTATGCAAATTTTTGAGCAAATTAATATGTGTAAATTTGTAAGCAACGAAAAAAAAGTTAGAAATACTTCAAGCCAATGGGTTGAGAAAGGTTGTATATGGGTAAGTCGATCGGATGAAATCACGTTGGCATATAAAAAAAAAAAACCTTAAAGCAAACGTGCGCTGTACTAATATGAATAATTTGAAGACCAGAGTCACTCTTCAACGATAAACATGTAGCTGGAGCATTCATATTTGAATGTAGTTGGAAGTAATTAGAGTATTGCGTGATTATAAAAAAATACAAAAAGCCCATCTCAAATAACATTATAAACATTGTAAAAAAAATTGGTCAAAAATTACGGTACATATACGGGCAACTTTGAGACCAGTATATTTACCGTAATTTAACTGGACGGTATATGTACCGTAAAATATTTAAAGTATATGTACCGGCTGCACATCCTCTCTCCTCAGGCCTGCACATATTACGTAACAAGAGCAAGAGCATCACTCCAGTGCTTGCCGTACACCGAGGCGGGGCTACCAGCTTTTTCCTTTCTGAAAAATAATTATTTTACGGTATAAATAGCGATTTTTTACTGAAAAACAATCATTTTACAGTATAAATACCGTTTATAATCGAAATGGCACATATATGTTTTTTTACGCTTAATATACAGGGTGATTGTTTTTAAAGTTGTGAAAGTAAAACCCTATAACAAAAGAACCACTTATCCAAATGAACTGAAATTTCACCAGTATGCTCCCAAAGCAATAGGAATTTTTTAGGTGTGGTTAAAAAAAATTAAAATCGCACCAACAGATGGCGCTGTACATGCAGTAAAGTCGGGAGACGAACTTGCGCCCGGCACACGCACATTGGCGATAAAAACGTGAAGTACGCACATCTCGTGTTCATTATTCTACGGAAATCCTCGCAATGACTGCGCCATTGCGTTGTTAATGAAACTGTATTATCAGAATAATGACTGCGCAGCAACTGCTCTTAGGAGATGTAGGACACTTAAGAATTTAAGAAAAGGTCCAGTGACGACAGAAGGTCTACGGAAGATGGTTTCTCAAAGTACCGTTCATTGTTTTCCTCACACAGACTATATTCTTTATTTCAGCTACCTTACAGCGCCATCTGTCGGTGCGATTTTAAGTTTTTTTAAACCATACCTAAAAAATTCCCATTGCTTTGGGAGCAGACTGGTGAAATTTTAGGTCATTTGGTACAGTGGTTGTTTTGTTATAGTGTTTTACTTTCACAACTTAAAAAAAAATCACCCTGTACCTTAAAGTACGGTACTCATTCCGTAAAGAGTGAAAAGGGTACGAATACCGGTAATTTATGGTACATATACTGAAATTTAACGAAATTTTTTCACAGCGTGTGTTACTTTTATATGGTTAATCAACATAACTTGGCTATTGTACTTCTTATAGAATTTTTCCATTAGCTTCAAAGTTATAATAATAATTCTCGTTCAATCGTTATCGTTTGTTTTTTCAATAAAAATAATATATCTTGCTTAAATAGCTTCTTAATATCATGTTAATTTTTTTTCGTTCTTTACCTATACTTCACTGAGAAAACAAGATTTAAATACTTTAGAGTTAAACAGAGGACAACTGAAAATACATTTGACAGGTCTTTGCAGCTCAGCGAATTCAATTTCTCTGCATCGAGTCACCATTTTCAAACAATTCTGAAAAAGTATGTATTCAATATTGAATTTTCATCGATCTGGAATAAGAGTTTACTGCGTCCAACTGACAAGCTGTCGTAAATAGAATCTGTAGCAGAGATACAATGTTTCTTTCTATCTATATTGTTTTTTACCGTTTAAGACTACTTTTTTATACTTCAATTTTTAAAAGGGCAGCTGATCAAAATAAAGTATAATTTCTTAAAGGAATATATTTCCATGGTTAAATAACTATTGCTAATGTGAAGTAATGCAGTTATTAGCAATTGTTATGATCATTTTACCACGTTTAAACACGTTGCTGCATCCTAAAGTTTCTTAGTGACGTGAAGGATTGCAGTTACGTAACTCTCTATTTGTAATATTTTACTATGAGCACAGCTTTGCAAAACTTTTATTTTTACATATATTGTACATTTTGATGAATTGTGTAATATATGTAAAGAAGAAAGTGTTGCACGATTGCGCTCATATAAATAATTAAGGTAAAATTAGGAGAAATTGCGTATTTTTAATCATAGACTACGAATAATACGAACTTTGAGTTTGTGTAAGTCATATAAATCCGAACAAAATGCAAAAACTATTGTTGAAATCCTATAGGATAAACCTTCTAAAAATAAAAAGTGAAATAATTAAGTCAGTATAACAGAATCGAATTTTAGTCTCATTTTATAGGCCAAAAACACGGCTTAATAACCTTGATCCTTTATGCCAGAGAGTTCCAGTTTTTTACTTTTATCGCTAATTTGGTGATTTTATAAAATGCTAAATCACACTGTTAAAAATTTGCAGCAAACTATCCAGTAATTCGACCGGCAAAATAACCGTAATTTAACTGTATTGTGGCCATATTATTGCACATTTGCTTGTCAGAAAAGATTTAAATTATGGTTATGTAACAATTTGCTTTTAAAACATTCGAATGACTGGACAGTTTGATGAATTTTTTAATAGCTAAATAATTATTTGTTTCCACAAGAATCACTATTCAGAAAAAAACTGTTATACTGATCGCAAAAAATATGTGTTTTCTGTTTTCTTTATCCATTTTAAACAATATAAACAATGCAGCAATGCAGTTAGCATTTAAAATTGACTCCATGGTTGATTGCAGCCCAGTTATTAAATGCTGATTGCATAGGTTGCCAATTCGCATGTTCTTTTATTGATTTTCTTTATAAGTTTATTTTCAGTATACTACAGATATAAATTTTATTAAATAGAACTAGAGTTTATTTCTGTTTAAGGAGGGAGATTACGTTAAAGGTAAAAAAAAAAATCGATTTTACAAAGAAAAATTAGCATGGTTACCTTGAAATGTTACAAATACACTGCAAAAAGAATTTTACAAAAATTTCATTTTTAGCAGAAGTTATAGCTAAAAATATCTTGTAAAAAGCCATTTCCAGCCATGCTATAAAGTTACCTTTGAAGCCCTTTTTCATAAAACTGTATTTTTCACTCTCATTTGAAAACTAATTATCATAGAACTTTGAAATATTATGTATAATTAATTTTCATGTGTACTTTTATGCTGAACCCAAATTTAGTCTGATAAATTAAATCTAAAATTTTAGGTAAATTTGGTGAATATCATTATAAAAGCTATTCGTTATGCTAATGAATCTGAATATACTTTTAAATTTAGGTTCAGTGTAAACTATAGTAGTATAAGTAAAAATAAATGAAATATTAAGTGTGTGTCTACAGTAGCATTTTTTTTTAAACCTTGCGCGTAAAATGCATATTTTAGTATTTATATATTTAAAAAGCCATTTTTGTCGTTGTCATTTAATTAATTAATATTACTAAATATAAATAATTTTAATATTTTTTTTTAACTACAAGGCTGTGTGAAATTAAAAATAATGTTGCATTTCATTCATTGGTTTTAAAACCACTGAGTTTTTCGCACTGGTTTAATTATTGTCATTTTCACTCTACTCAACGTGACCTCGCCCTTTAACTTAATACTCCAGGTAAAAAAATATCAAGGGTTCGTACACATTTTTCCAAATCTACCAAAGAGACATATTTTTGAAAAATTACTTAGTCAATTCTAGAACATTATTTGTGAAATGTAGGTATTTGTTAATTAAATACTCAATTTATTTTTCATTTACTGTTTTCATAAAATTTTCTTTTTATTTACTGTTGCAAATCATAAAAAATTGTTATTATTTTTTTTTTTTTTTGAAATAACGTGTGAAATCTTCACTAATATATGTGAATAAACATAAATATACCGAACAAAAGTTGAAAAGACCATAAAATATAGAACGTAAAAACAAATTCAGTTCACGAAGTTTTCACCACTGTAATATGTGTTAATATTTTAGATGAACAAAATAATAAAAACTTATTTTCAAAAACTAATATCACAAAACTTCATGCTCCGATTAACTTCGAACGTGGTCTCATTTTCTTGATAAAATCAATACTGTATAATTTTTTTTTTTTTCGAAGATAATATTCTTTTTGGCCTGTAAAATATTATAAAAGTATTTGCATGATAAAAATAAGTCAATGAAATATTTATTTTCCATGAAATCAATCTTCATCACACTTCATCATTTTTGTCATTAATTGACTCTATATATTTCGTAAGTAAGTGTATTAAAGAATATCGTGAAATAATGTATAGTGAAGGAGATATTATAAAATATTTTTTTAAATACCTTGGTTTGTTTAATTTTCTTTATTTACTTAAATTTAATAAAAACGTAAACAAATCGGTGCCTTTAAAATCAATCATTTATTTCTAATGGTTGATTTTAATGGTTTGTAAAATATTCTAAATAGAATTTAATAAATAAAGTCAATACTTCTTCAATTTTGGAAGGTAATCTCTCATTTGCAGAATTTCCATTAAAATAACTAAGGAATTTTAAATAATAAATTGAATTGTTTTCTTAATAGCCAAACAATACCTCGTGAATGTGTACTGAAAATCAATAAATCTAAAAAAACTTTAAATGTAAAATAACGACATAATTGAAATAAGGAGCATTTCTAAACATGTGTAAACTTTTTTTATATACATTCCAACTAAAGTATTGTTCCATTGTATCATTTCGACAGAAAATATCTTCATGTAATTTTTTAAACTACAAATATATAATTATAATGTCCCTAAGGATAATGTAACTGACACCTTAAGAATTGATAGCGCTTCATATGAATTTCTGGAAACAGAATCCAAAAGACTTGGTTCAGCGTTTATTTTAATGCACAGTTCTCAGTTAAAACCATTGAATGTTTTATAGAATTTCAAAATATACTTTTTGAAATTTTTAAGGTGTATTTTCTGAAAGTAAAGCATTGTTATTTTCTGTTTTAAATAGTTATTTATGTAATTAATTGTTGTTTCTTTATAATTGTATACGATGAACATTTCACAGAAATAACATGTTAGAGTTAAAGTATTATCGAGCTTGGCAAGGACGATCACAGTTTATACGCGATCCAGCTTAATACTCTTATTTACTTCAGTACCCTGAAACATGCCTTAACCGGCTTTAAAATGTAATCTCATTTACTACGTTTTGGTTGCTGAGTACATTAATGACGACACAGAACAAATTATCGGTAACCAAAATCGAAAAAGTAAAGGAATACCCCGTTATACATCAACTTCAGATAACCTATTAAAAAAATCATTTACAAATATTGAAATTCAAAAGAGAAATTTTAAAAGGATGCTCCTATACGTTTAACACTATTGTCAAATATCGTCGCGTCATTAGCATAACTTGTCAAAACACGACTTCTGTAAGGTACCTTTATACGCATCTTAACCGGGTTAGATAGAAGTAAAGAAAACTGAACATCAATTATGAAAAACTTCTGAATGGTTAATGATTCACTACTAAGCATACTATCTTAAATGAAGAGACTGATAAATTTCATCGTAATTAAAGATATTTTCATCGGGTGTTTTTGTCGTTATTTGGATGCGCGTGAAGTATTTTTGCGGGCAGTTTGTATGATAATATAGAAATAAGATTTGCATAACAGTAATAATAGATGAATTAAAAGAGAATATATATATATACATGTATCAGCATTTAAAGTGTAATTTTAATTTCGTTGCCTTTTCTGAAAACAATTTTTTGAAAAAAATCACGTTAATACATGACGGTTAATTCACGATGATGAATGCTCAGGACATCTAAAAACAGCTTCGACTGACGAAATTGTCTCAAAAATTCACAATGCGTATTGAATATTCGCCGATTGAGATACGTGAACTTGCTGAAATTGCAAACATCTCCATAGACCGTGTCCACTATACGATACTTACACGATGTTTTGTGTATGAAAAAGCTTTCCGCTAGTTGTTCCTCGTAATTCCGCTTGTTGAACGTCGACCAAAAACGCCAAAGAATGAATATTTCTCAAGAGTCTTCTGAAATGTTTTGAGTTGCAAGTTAAAAAATAAAATGAAAAATTGTCAAAAATCTTGCATTTTCTTTCTCAAGCCGACACCTTTTCGAAACACCCTCGTACAGGGCTGCACTAAAGAATTCGGACACAAGAGTGTGTCTTAAATGTATTAAGTTGCAAGGGGACTACACTGAAAAATAATACGAAATTTTGTCAAAAATCTTGTGCTTTTACTGTCAGACCTCGAAATTTTCCGCACACCCTGGTATTGTATATCTATTTATGTTGTCTAAAATACTTTAACAGAAACGGCGATTTAGGTCTAGGTAATATTATTTGCGATTTGACAAGTAGTATTATCTATGAAAACAAGTTCTAAATAAGGCTAAATAAGGCTATTACTACCACTCTATATAATATTTTTTCAATCCAGTTGTAATTAATACTGTTATGCTTACTGAATTGAATAAGATATGTTCATAAAAATAAGATAATTTAAGTCTTTTGACATTTTATAAGAGTTAAAATTTAGTTTTATACAAGTGCTCTATATTACAATAAAAATGCATTTCCTTTTTTAATAATAATTTTTAAAAAAATATCACAGCTATTGAAATAGCATGATAACGCTACTGCAATTTTAACATAAATAAACATTCTGCAACTTGTAATATTTTAATGATTTCAAGCGTGTAAATATTAAGATGAAAGATAAACAATGATTTTTAGAATGCTTATTTAAGTTACGAATAGTATTATACTATGCAGAGAAAATATATTTAAAAAATTTCGGAGAAAATGTTTCGTTTAAACAATGTTCCTCATACTGAAAGACAAATACCTTTTGAGAAATATTTTCAAATTTTAATCTTACACATAAGCAAATCTCATATCTCTTAACAACACGAATTATATCTTCTAGATTTATAATAATTTCATAAATTTCCTTTCGTCTTCTAAGCTTTGGAAGCAGCTGCATTTTTCAAAAGTTAAATAGCCGAAAGCATAACTTTATATTTTCACAGCTATTAAAATAGGCTGAAGGCGTAATTGTAAATACAACATGAATGTAGGATTCCGGATATTTTCATACTTGTGAGACAGATAGTATTTAAAATAAATGTTAGTGTGTTTATTTAAAACTGATGTCAAAAGTATGGTGCACATTCTTTGGTCAGGTCAAAAGTACGGAAATACGAAATAGTAATTGTTAAATATCCGAGGAGATATATTTGCGTTAATTGAAGAGGTTGAAGCATTGCATTTTAAAGCTTTTATTTACAGCAGGACTATCATACATGAAAATAAGAAACACAGTGAGTATAAAGAGAAAATCACTCCTATTTATAACATTTAGACAGGATTAGAAAATAACCAATAAGGTTGCTTAATAAGAAAGCCAATAGAAATTGCTGATAAGAGAACCAATCAAGATTTAATAAAATAATGAACTAAAAGATGTAATGTGCGATTACACATTTCTAACACCCGCCCTTAATCGCACACCAAATCTTAATTTCTAAAATTCAAATTTTGAGATTGCATAATTTTAAAAGTTCATGAAATTTTGTTTTAGGAAGTGCTTTTGTAAGCATGTCAGCAATTTGATTTTCAGTAGAAATGTATTCTATTTTAATATAATTTCTGCTGACAACATCGCGAATAAATTCCAACTTAATATCAATATGCTTCATTCTACCAAAATTATTTTCATTTGTAATGCACTTGATACATGATTGGTTATCCTCATACACTATAAGATTTTTAACACCTACAATTTCATTGGCAATACCATTGATCCATAAAAGATCTTGAATTCCTTTACTCAAGGCATTTATTTCTGCCTCTGTACTTGACAATGCAATGCTCTTTTGTTTATTTACACACCATAATACAGGACACTTACAGAACATAATAATATAACCAGACACAGACTTTCTATCATTTGGGTTTGAGCCCCAATCAGCATCGACATATATAGATAAATCTGAATTACTTAAATTACCCTTTTTATAATTAATTTTCAATTCGGCAGTACCTTTTAAATATCTCAATATTTTCTTTAAAGCACACCAGGCAGAATCAGTAGGATGTTCCTGAAGTTGAATTAAGCAGTTAACTGCAAACAAAATATCAGGTCTAGATACATATCATAAATACAGTAAAGATCCCACTAATTCTCGATATGGCCCATTAAATCGATTACCTTTTCCAAAATCTGCAGCAGTTGATTTAGGTTCAATATTAATAGAACAAGGATTACAATCAAGCATTTTGTACTTTTTTAACAGTCTTAAAATATAGGATTCTTGATCTAAGAATAACTCGTCAGAGTTAAATTCCATTCGGATGCCCAAGAACTCGGATTCCTTTTCCGATTTTGACATCTGAAATTCTTTAGATAACATATCAATAATAACATTAATTTCGCGAACATCTGAACCTGCAATCAACAGGTCATCTACGTAAAGAGCCACAAATATTTTCTTTGAATTTACATGTCTTACAAAAATGCATGATTCAGAATTAAATTGTTTGAAACCTAACTTAATTACAAAATTTAGAAATTTTGATACCACTGACGTGGGGCTAGCTTCAAGCCATACAAACTCTTTTTAAGTTTACATTTCCTATCAGTATTATCATCATACCCTTTTGGCTGATCCATGTAAATAATTTCATTTAATTCCCCATTTAGAAAAGCAGTTTTAACATCCAAAACAAAAACATTCAAATTTTCATTTAACACAATAATTAAAACTAAACGTAAAGCAGGCATACTTATAACAGGTGAAAAAGTCTGAGTATAGTCCACTCCTTTTTTCTGCATGAACCCGCGAGCTACCAGCCTTGCTTTGTACTTACCGTCTCTCTTTTTCCTCATCACCCATTTGCAGGAAATAGCATTCCTATACATTGGTAGCTCTTCTAAATTCCACACTTCATTTTCTCTCATGGACTCCATTTCTTCACCCATTGCTTCTTTCCTTTTTTGTTGCTCATTGTGGGGCAAGGTAGAAATGTCATCAAAGTTTAATGTCTCTTCTAAAGTAAGCATAGCTTCATATATTTCAGGTTCTGGGAACCTAATTGGAAGTTTCTTTTCTCTAGAAGATTTTCTCACAATTTCTTCTGTCGTATCATCAGATTTTTCACTAATTGGCACTAAACTGTCATTTACACCTTCCTGAAATGGATTTTCAGCATCAAACTCATTTTCATCGATATTCTCGAAAACGGATTTAAGTTCATTTGAAGTTTTCTTTTCTTCATTAAATTTGACGTTTTTTGATATAATGATACGCTTGGTTGTAGGATCTAATAGGCGATATCCCATTGTTGAATAGCCTACAAATATCATTTTTTTGCATTTTTCATCTAACTTCTTTCTTTGAGTATTGGGTATCAGCGTATAGGCATCACAACCAAATACTCTGAGATTCTTCAAATCAGGATGATCCTTGTACTTTAAATAGTATGTAGTTTGGTTGTCAATGGATGCATGGGGTAATCTATTGTTTATATAAGCTGCAGTGAGGACTGCAAAGCCCCAAAAATTCTTAGGCAAATTAGCTTCAAATAACATTGCCCGCCCTTTTTCTAAGAGACTTCTGTTTGCGCGTTCTGATAAACCATTCAAACTTGGAGTAAATGGGGGTGAAGGATCTATTAGTATAGCAGCTTCATTTGCAAAATTTAAAAATTCACCTTCAACATATTCTTTGGCGTTATCGCATCGAATTTTTCTTACTGAAGGATTTAATTTATAGAAGGTTTTAAGTTCATTTGATGCATCACTTTTTCGTTTAAGTAAACGAACTTCAGTAAAACGCGAATAATCATCTATTAAAGTAATAAAATATTACTCACCTGTAGAAGTGTTGGGTACTATCGGCCCACACAAATCAGTGTGAATCATCACCATTGCTTGAGTCTCTCTTTTTCTAGGACCTTTACCAACAGGTGTTGCACTTAGTTTAGCGCGCGTGCATATTTCACAAAAGGTGGAGAGAGTGGGTAAACCGGACTGCTTCAGGGATTGGTTGCTCGAGTGTCCGCATCTTCTGTGCCACAGGTCATTCCCATCAATATTTGTGGAGAGTGCAATGTCATTTTGAGGTAAAAAATCACTTACATATTGACCGCAATTTTTCCGACGACCAAACAATAAACGCTCATTTCCTTTCTCAATAAAAACTTCCTCATTTTTGAATATTACACTAAATTCGGCACTTTCTATGTTTTTCACTGAGATGAGCTGTCCATTCAAATTTGGAACTAAAAGTACATCTTTCAGATTTATGTGGATGTTATTTGATATTTCACCGTTTATGTTTCCAATACCTGTAATTTCAAGAACTGCAGATTTTGAGGCACATTTAATAGTGCCTGATGCTGGTTTTAGCGAGGTGAACAATTCTTTTCGCGAACACATGTGGGAAGTAGCGCCAGAATCAATGATGAATGTATCACTATACTACAGCAAAAGATATTTCGTTCCTACAGCAAAAGATATTTCGTAAGCAGAGTGTTTTTCGTCATTATTTGTTGTACTATTCTTTAATCTACAATCGCGTTTGTAGTGGCCATTTTTTCCACATCTGTAACATTTAGAATTCTTTAATCTGCAAAATTTTGATGTGTGTCCTTTTCGTTTACAAAATTCACAAAAGAATTTCTTGTGTGCAGCAGAAAACGTCACATTATCCAGCGTAGATTTAATAGAACAATTTCTATCATTATTCTTAGCGTCATTCATCATGGCTTCAGCATCAATTAATCTTTGAGTAACAAAATCAAGAGTTAAGTTTATACTGGGCTGATTTTCTAGAGCAACTTTGACTGCTTCATATTCTTTAGGTAATGACATTAGAATGTAAACAATCGAATCTATGTCACTTACCTCAGCACCAGATAACCGTAAATCCGTAATTAGTTTGACAATTTCATCTATATGCTGTCTCATTAGAATGTCTTTATTCTTTTTCATCGTGGATAGTCTTTTACGCGTCAATATTTGATTCACTGCACCTTTCGCTTCATAAGTAGACACAAGCGTTCTCCAAATCTTACACGCGGTATCTTCCTTTTGAAGAGGAGCCAAAATTCTATCATCGAGAAGCTTTAATAAGAGCGCGTAAGCCTTTTTTGCTTTCATTTTTTCTTCCTCCTTAGACTCATCGGCTTCTCTATTTAAGAAAATGTCCAAGTCCTTTGCTGAAAAAACAGCTGTAACTCTTCTACTCCATATGGAAAAGTTATTGTCTTATTGCCTGCAAATGGGGTGACTGAATATTCTCTGCTGCTCATAGCCATTGCTCGTAAAATCTCACAGACAGAAAGAAATAAAAACTCACGAGCAAATAAAAAGTCCTAGTATGATGACCTACTTTCCGATCAACGCATAAAAACCGAACCAGAGATAAACCACCGCTCTGCTGTTAAATATCCGAGGAGATATATTTGCGTTAATTGAAGAGGTTGAAGCATTGCATTTTAAAGCTTTTATTTACAGCAGGACTATCATACATGAAAATAAGAAACACAGTGAGTATAAAGAGAAAATCACTCCTATTGATAACATTTAGACAGGATTAGAAAATAACCAATAAGGTTGCTTAATAAGAAAGCCAATAGAAATTGCTGATAAGAGAACCAATCAAGATTTAATAAAATAATGAACTAAAAGATGTAATGTGCGATTACACATTTCTAACAGTAATTTAAAATTAGGTAAGTTATTACACCTGTTACATGTACAAGCATTCGCATTTTTAAACTTGATATTTTAGTATATGTGAAATAAACGAATATTTGATTATTTGTATTCATTAACAATGTAGAGAAGACCATATACCGTTTATTCTAATTTTTCTGTGTTCTCGGAGCAGTTGTATTTTTAAAACATGAATGTTTAAATATATGTCTTCAAAACGAAACGGAAATTGGACGTTATGTAATAATGTCATATGAAATTTACATGAATACATATTTCCAATTTTTATTCTATGTGAGTAGTTTTACTTATTAAATAGTAATTAAAATGTATCATTATAATAATATTTATCGATATTAGTTTTTCTATAAACACTATACAATATAATAAAGCGTTATATTGTATTGAATTCGAGATAAATGAAATATAATCGAAATCCAGCTTTCTGACTTTTTTATTTAAAAGTTATAATTGATTCACTGTAAGCGCTATCATTTAGAAATAAAATGCATAAAACATTATCTCATGTAAATGCAAAAACACACTTTATTTATTTATAATTTTTTTTGTATTTAAGAATTTAAAAAATTCTTCTGAAATTTAAATAAAAGTTTAATTTCTTGCCTATTTCAACATGAAGTGAATTTCATTTATATGGCTTTTGTATGAAACAGTTTAATTAATTTTCAAAAAGTATTTAGCAATATAAAAAAAAATTTCAAAAAAATTTAGCAATGAAATACTGAAACTGTTTTATCTTTTAAATATGCAAAAAAAAAAAAAAAAAATTTTTAAAGGAGTTACAAATTAGTGCTTTTTGTAAGTGTCATTAATAAAATGTAAAATTTAATTCGTTTTCACACAACATACGAAATTTCAGAAAAATATAAAAAATAATAAAACAACATGTGAAGCACTTAAGAAATTCAACATATGATGAATAAAAGAGGAAACGCTGTTGCTTAAAGCACGTTTTTAATTAGATCGCTTCATACGCTTCAATAATCAATTCAACATACCTTCAATGTACTACAAGCTCAAATTACGAACCATAAGTACACCAAAGGGATTTAATTTACATTCATTATTCTAAAGAAACAGAATTCAGATAAAGTTGTGTACCTGTAACTTTGAATAAAACAAAAAATATACTTCTAATATATTTTTTAAATTGCTAAGTTTTATATTACTGTTAATGAAAAAAAAACTATCAAGGTATAGAATCCATTAAAACAGATATCTTATAATATGGAGATGTATAATTTGTAGCGAATATAAATCCACTACCAAAGTATTTATGTTAATATATATTTATAAAAGAATATTATATTCTGAAGACAGCGTTTGATATTCAAATTTTTGATATTATTAGCATTTTGTATAATGATACATAACTTAAAAATAAAGAAAAAATCGTGTAACATTTGGAGAACAATGAGTGACTAGTGCACTCAGAAAAAGGAATTGATTAAAACTACAAAACATTTTTGTTGAGTACATTTTGGCTGTTTTAGCAAAATTCAAGTAAAATTGAACCATTTTACTTCAATTAACAAAACATTTTTTGCTGGCGATACAAATTTTTTTTGGAATTGCAAAAAAAAAAAAAAAAAAAAATGGTTTAAAAAAAAAAAAAAAAATGTTGATTCAAACAAAATTTCCATTGACCAATATTTAAACAAAATTTTTGTTTAAATATAGGTCAATAAAAATTTTGTTTGAATCAACATTTTTTTTTTTTTTTTTTGCAATTCCAAAAAAAATTTTTGTATCGTCAGCAAAAATGATTTGTTAATTGAAGTACAGGTTCAATTTTACATGAATTTTGCTAAAACAACCAAAATATACTCATAAACATGTTTTGTAGTTTTAATCAGTTTCTTTTTCTGAGTGTGTCGTCAATTGAAAATAATTACCTTTGATTCATTATATAGTTAAATTTCCTTAATATATACAGGATGCGTTAGAAAAACGTATAAATACACTGTTTAACGGGATCTTAACTTTCTAATTTTTACTTACCCATCATACGCAGTATAGGGTAAATCTTGTAATCGTTTTGAAAATCGAAATTTTTTTTTACGGATTTACACGTTTCAGACACTGGATATTCCGAAAAACATATTTTTAGAAAAAAAAAATACCGTCCGTCTGTCTGTGTGTCTATGTGTGTGTCTGTAAACGCTCTATCTCCTGAACAAATTGAGATAGAGACTTGAAATTTGGTATGTTCTTAGTATGTAATAATGCGAAGAAACTTATTGAATTTCAGTAACCTCGATTATCTAGAACTATGTTTTCAGACTCACGAAATATTCATTCTGATAAAAATATGTAACAATTTTCGAAATTGTTTATTTTAAGGAGTGAATATAAAAGACAATAAAAAAACATAAATTTTGCATAAAGAATGAAGTCGATCGAATAATGAGTTGCCGAGATATTTGTAATCCTATTTTCCACACTCTTCGATTTTTCATGACCCTGGTGTTTCATTCAAATGTCAATTCAAAGATATATTTTAATTGGAATCATAAAGATATACTTAAGATTAAATAAAGATATATTTGCCGCTTAATACGATGCAGTAAGCCGTTAGTTAATATGATTATCAATTTTGGAATTATAAGGATGTTTCTAATGCGCAATTCAGTGATAGAGCATTTAAAGTTATGACGTCATCAAGCCAGGATTTTTTATAAAAATGCAATGCATTTTATAAATAGTTTACACATGTTTTATTTTCATGTTTTATATTATGCATATCTATGATGGGTAAAAAATACGGTGGCCCCCAACGACCAGTTCTTTCTTTTAAGAGTGTAATCAACAGGAAATAATGAGTAGACCAATTTTAAAAAAAGAAAATGTATTTTAAAATACTGTCGTAAGTATGAAAATGAAGCAGAAGTAGAAAAAGAATTTATGAGGGAGTTTCAGTCAGATCCACCTATGCGACTTACAATTCATAGGATAAAAGATAACTTTGAAACGAATGGATCTTCATAGACAATGAACCGGAACCGAAATTGAACAAGAATGCACCATAACACCAAATGAAAGGTTTGTTCAAGTTTGTGAATCAATAGTTCACCGTTTTAATCCATGTATTGACCAGAAAGGTAATACTTTTGAAGATCTGCGGAAAGGGGGAAAACCGTAAAAAATACAGAGAGCAAGTTGCCGAACACCCCTGTGTTTAGAAGAGATTTTTCTGTTATTTGAAGAAATTTCTGTCTTGTGACTGGGGTATTTCCGGAAAATTTTACCTTCTTTTCTTGAAATTTCGGTGTTTTGAAGGAATAAAAACAGAAAGTTTCGAAATAAAAACGAAATTGAAGTGGAATGAAAATATTCACCTTGTATTTAAAGTTTATAAAATATACATTAAAATATGCTTAAAAGGTGACAAAATACAAATATAAATATTTATTTATTTACATCCCGAGACTTTCGAACACTAACGTGATCATCTTCAGTGGGGAAATGTTGATTGAGTTGAGATGAATGTCGCTTTCACTGTGCAAATATGTAATAAAATTGGTCCCATACCCAACAACGAAATCGCAGGAATATACTCTATCCCATTTAGCACAGAAACACAAACTGGTTTATCCTATATAGGGATGACCACCCGGAAATTTAAAGAAAGATTAAAAGAACACATTTCTGACATTAAATTTAACCGTCCATCCACAGCTTTATCAAGATTGTATCAGCGACAGATTATAAATATTGATTTTCAAAACGCAAAAATTATAGTTCCTGCAAATAACGAGTTTACAGCTAAAATCAGAGAGAAATTGCAGACTGAGATTGGAGAATTTCAGGTATATTTTATGTTAGATTGGTGAGTTTCCCGTATTTTGTGGGAAACGAAGCAAATCAAAGCGGAAATTTCCTTGTTTTGACGAAAAAAGGCAACGGAAATTTTTGTTCAATTCACGGATTTTTTTTTTAGAGTTTACATTTTATGTAGATTCTTTTGCAAATTTAAATATTAATTTTATGTGAATAAAAAGTAGAGTTATTTTCATTCAAAGTGAGGATAATTTTTTTCTAACGCAACCTGTATATATGTGTGTGTATGAATGTATGCGGGCTAAAGTGGTACCATTTAAAACAAATAAAATAATTTCAATTTATTATTGACTGTCTGTATATCACTCACAACAATAAGCAAGCGTTTTCAGCGAAAGTATGTTAACCATAAAATAGTCATAAGCACGATTCTTAGCCGAAATGTTGAAAATGTATCTTTTCAAAATACGACATACAGAAACCATTTTAAAAACAAATTTTGCAATGTAAATAAATTTTCAAAGGCTGAAACACAATGAAAAGGTAAGTTCTTTCAAGACATTGTTTACTCAAAAATTTAGAAAATCTTCTTTTAGTGTTTAACATTGAAAAATTTTACGAAACTGTCTATAAGAATGAATAATGAATTATTGAGGAAACAGTACGCATATAGGACTGTCTGTATTTGATAACAAATATGCATTTTTCTAAATATCAAGCGGTTTAGTTTTGTACGAAATGTAAATACATGTGGTAATTTACCATTAGTTGAAAATTATTGAATTATCTTCCCTATGGCTGCTTGCTATAATCATTCTTCGATATTCGAAATTTCCAGTTTGCCGATATTTTTACTTTTATGAACTCGTAGGTTACTGCTGACTGCCTCAGGGAAAATAAATATTTTTCATGAATTAAATAAGAGACTCTCAGCATAATATATTCATTCACTTATCTGCATCCATGTTATAATCCTGTTCTGAACATTCTGATTGGCACATTCAATGGAACCTCTGCTTTGGCTAAGCTTCCGATTTCCGTGTATCAGATTCTGCCAGGACGCACGTTTTTTATTTCATTTATAATTTGATTAGAATAGAAACGTTATACACTCTAAAAACGACATTTTTAAAACTGAGCAAAAATTACTCAAATCTGAGTATGTCACACAGTCAGAATATCTCCGAATCAAAATTACTCAAGTTAGAAATATGTATATACTCATTTCTGAAAACATGCCCACACTCAAGAATAAAACATCATGTGCTCATATTTGAGTGTGTCCGTGTTTCAATATTCTGGGTGTTTCTGGTATTTCAGAATTGAAAGCATTGGGTCATCATATTGGAAACAAAAAGTTTCATAACAAAATAAAAACATCGATTTACTCAGATTTAAAAGTTTATTTTTTCTCAGCGTAACAAATGTAGAAAATTATAAATTATTGTACACACATAAAATACTATACGCATACGAATAATAAAGAACTGACAATGAGACTGCGGTTTCAGAATATGAACATGTCACAGAAGCATGAATTTCATAGACAAACGAAATATTACCGTGTGGTAATTTCTATTTTATCACGTGCACGCCGAAGCCATCTGCTGGACATTCGTGAATCATATCATGGAATTTTGTGCAGTATTTTTAGCCAATTCGGGAAATGGTTTGCCAAATGAGCATACATATTCTTCATTCCATATAAATCGGACTTTGGCCAGAACTCTTAGCCAATGCGCGAAATTGCCTGTCAACTCTGTAAATAGCGAAATTTCGTTATTTCGCCGCAATGTTTACATACATACACACACACACACACACACACACACAAATATATATATATATATATATATATAAAGAGAACCAATACTAAAAAAATATACATCACATTCTTTTAATATTTAGGCTGTTTTATTGTAACTATAGTGTTTTCGGTAGTAGATCTGACATTTTTACAAACGAATCGAATGGTTTTCCAAATACACTTCGAAATAAACGAAATTGGTGTTGCAGGTTCCACTGGTTTCGGCATCGTACACCTAAGCAGGTTACGCATACTATGGTCTCAAGTAAAGCGAAGTTTTAATTATTGCCAATTTCTATTTCAACCCAGATTAAAAATAAAAATCGTCGTTCACGTTTAGCCGTTTAGTATCCTTCCGACATGAGATTATTCAAATCAGTTTCGATTCGGATGTTACAAAGAATGTAATGCTTAGATTGGGAATTTAGGATTTTCCACAGAAAAAAAGGAAACGTTGAATAAAACACCTTAAAATCAATCTATATCATAAAACAAAAATACTTGCGTCAGTAACTTTGACGTTATAACGATGCGGGCAATAAAGTCGTTAAAATATATGACAGTTACAACAGTGCAGCTAATTTTTCAATTAAATGCAACCCATCCAATTGTTACCTCCATGGGAGTAACTAAAAATAGCATAAAAATTAAATTAAAATATCTAATCGAAAAACTGGCTTCGAGGAGCATAGTTTGAGACATAGTGGTACCTAATTTTACTGTGGAAAAGTGGTATATAATTGCACACTAGAAAATTGCCATAATGAAAAAAAAATATTTCTTTAGTCTTATAATAATATGTGCAATAGTCTTTTCCCATAGTATTTCACAGTGTCACACATAGTTCTTTTCACAAAGTTGCATCAAAAATTCATATTGTTGTGGGATTAGGATGAGTAATAAGTATTCTAACCACAACACAGATTCTTCAAATATAATATAAACAAGACAGATTTAATATGATAAATACAGCTGAGAATTGGATTCACACAAAATATAACTGTGTTAATATTCATGAAAGATACATTCGTATCTCAATACAAATATAGTTAGCAATCTTCTCCAAGCATTGCGTAAACATTCCACCAACAACTATATCCAAAATCTATAGAACAACTGCTCGTGCTTGCGTGCAGTTTGAACTCATACTTTTTATCGCTACTTGTGAATAGTTTAATTCATTGAGTTCACATTATTGTCATTGTTACTTCTGATTATTCCCACATTTTTTGTCATTATAACTAAAAACGTTATTATACGTAATCCTGATCTCTCTACACTACTAATAATTTTGTGCTTGCTTGAACCACCTTTTGGTATGCTGCAGTGGTCGCAAACATAAGATGGTAAAATATCGTTCCGATATTTTGAGTTTTCTGTGGATCTATAACTATGAATTTTGGTACTAGATTTTACCATCTTATTGTTGCAGCTACTGCAGCATCAAAAGATGGTTTGACGTAGCACAAAATATTTAATTGAGTACATTAATGAAGACATGGAATAATAGAAGACCGATTCAATTCATTTATAGATGCCAGATTTGGTATGAAGTTTTTTAATGTAGTGTAAAAATATTTGAATTAGTAATATTCCAGTAAAATTTAGCTCTAATATAACTATTTTAAAAAATTTCTAAACTAGAGGTTGACATTATGCTGCATATGAACTAAAGTTTATTAGGAAAATATAAAAGAAGTGTAGTGCTTTGTAACGTTATAGGGATACTTTATTTTATCTATTCGATTTAGTTTACAAGTATTTATTACTCAATAAATTCAAGTGTTAAAAGTTAAAATATTAACTGGAAATTTGGTTTTTAAAAATTTGTCACATATTAATCAACTATTATTAAACATAGCAGAAGAATAAAAATATATACATGGTGGTCATATAAAAACTTTGCCGATCTATCGAACAATAGCGACCGGTCAGTTCGAACGATCGAGATGAGATTTCAGATATAGTTATTCACAGGTATGAGCTCGGTATTTTGCGAACAACAACAAATTGTCGCTCACGGTTACGGTTATAGCAACAGAAATTCGAAATTTTCAAATGGCAATGTCCATTTTTTTCATCGCAAAATGCTCAGCGCATGCGAAAACCCTAAAGAGCATTGGAACGGTACGTGTATCGCAATAAACGGACGCGTTATGCACGCACAAAAACAGCTCTGCGAACGGCCAAAAAACACGATCATGGCGCACGAAGGAAATTTGCATGTGACAGAGGCAAAACAGCAATCACGGAACGCTGTTCGCCAGATAGTCAGCGTAGAAAACGGATAAGAAGTGCGGTGAGAATGTTAGTTCTTCAGTCAGGAGCACGCAAATGCCGACGAAATTACTCTTCCAGCGACAGTTCGTAGTGAATTGGTAAAACTCTATTATCAAAATGGGATGAATGCTGCGAAAACCTTGCGTGTTTACCGTCGAAACCATCGCCAAATACGTGGCCAATGTAGCCCGAAAGCTCTTTGGGATTTAGTAAAGAAATCGGAAGAAACTGGTGGCACCTGTGATAGACCGCGATCCGGACGACCAACTGTTCTTGAGGATGCTGATATGGAAGTGCATCACACAGTGACTACAGGACACATGCAAATTGCAAGAGGTTTATCTTGTATATTGGATATACCGAGATCAACGGTCCTAAAGCTACTGCGCTCTGTAATCCGCATGTTTCCTTACCAGCGCGTCCAGATGCGTACCAGCGCGTCTAGATGTTGGAAGTGGGGGACCATCAACAAAGTATAGACTTTGATAATGAATTTCTTATCCGATATGATAGAGATAACGACTGGTCTCTTCGCATATTATGGACGGACGAGGCACATTTCACCTTAACTGGCAACGTCAACACCAAAAATTGTGTGCAGACATGAATCCGCACGCTGTGGCACCAGAACCTTTATACGACGTCAAAGTTACTGTGTATACCAAACCATACTGTAACGTATGGCATTGAAGGCACAATTATTCTCGGGCCGTACTTCTTTGAGGAAGCGACACCAACTGGATTTGTAACTTGCTCTGTAACATACTCCCACTATATGGCAATGCTGCAAAATTACGTAATTCCAGAATTGCTGCAGCGAAATGCACTGAATGACTTCGTTTGGATGCAAGATGGTGCACCTCCACATATAGCGAAGTCTGTTTCCAGGGTCCTGGAACAGAATTTTGGCGACCGTGTCATTTCACGCCATTTTCCATTACCGTGGCTTCCGCAATCACCCGACCTCACTCCTATGGATTTTTGGTTCTGGGGATATCACAAATCTAGAGTGTACATGTGCAATCCGCAAACTTTGCCGGATTTGAAAGATTCTATCAAGCGTGAGATTGCAAAAATCCCTCATGCGATGTTACATTCGGCTGTATTCTCCACAGTCGCCCGCATGCAATGTGTAATTGCCTGCTATGGCACCCATGTGGAAAATGTGTAATCAAAATAAAAAATTCCTTTTCTCCGATCTGTGTTATAATCAGTGATTGGTGTACTGACACTGTGTCATATGCAAATTTCCTCCGTGCGCCACTATTGTTTTTTTTTTTTGGCAATTCGCATAGTTGTTTTTTGTGCGTGCTTAACGAGTCCGTTTCTTGCGATGCACGTACGGTTCCAACGCTTTTTAGGGTTTTCGCATGCGCTGAGCATTTTGCGACGAAAAAAAAATGGGCGTTGCCATTGGAAAATTTCGAGTTTCTGTACCTATAACCATAACCGTGAGCACCACTTTGTTGCCGTTCACAGAATCCCGAGATCATATCTCTGAATAACTATATCTGCAATCTCATCTCGATTGGTTGAACGACCGGCCGCTAGAGTTCCATATATCGGCAAAGTTTTTTTATGACCACCCTGTATATTAATGCTGGTGTTACGCAGAGAATTTTCTCAAACCTATTACAAATATGATTGATAGAAGAAAAATTATCTTGGTAAACAGTTACATTTGAAATAATCTCGCTAAATAAATAAGCCTATCTATCTAAGTAAAAACAATAGTTCGATTTTAAAGTCAAAATGATAAAACTGTATTTTTTATATAATATAATTTTATTTCCTAAGCATAATATTAAAAAAAATAATTAAAATAGCAAAACTAAAATCAGGAATTAAATTTTGATAATTTTCGGATACAGAGTTATGCATTTCAAGCGCAGGGTAATAAATACAGATTGTACCATATTGGAAAAACGAGTATTAACCATGATACTAAATTTATCTCAGGTGAATAATGGCTCAATTAAATTCTAGTAAATTAAAGTTAACTTAATTATTAAAGGTGCACTAACCTATATTGCATAGCTTCAAAGTTCGTTGATCTTGTCTTAAATTAGCTCATAAATTCTTACTTAGGAAAGCACACGAATTGTGTCTTGATCATTTTTTAAAAATAATTTTATTTCAGGCGATAATTTAATATATAATGATGTAAATTATTAAATGAATGATTTGATTTGTAAAAAGTATTTGATATACTTTTTTAATTTTATAGTGGATGTCTTTCTTTCTACTCTTATGCTATACTCTACTTTAATGCAATATTGTAATATTTTAGAAACAATCAGACGAAAATTCAAACGAAAATATGTAATTATTTAAATTAAAATGACAATAAATATATTTTTTTAAATAATGACTTCTAACTTTATGAAAATATATAAGTTTTTGCTGTTTAATTTAACTTTGTTTGAAAAACTGTACAGACTAGCTTTTCATTTGATTTTCTATAGCTTTGTTTTCCTTAAACAACTGGAATAACTATTTGATATTTTACTGTTTTTCAAAACTTAGTATCAAATTCACCTTTGATATATGACCAATATGTATCGTATATTATAAGCATTGAAAACACAAACCAAATTTTATAGTTAAAAGTAAATTCACTATTGATTATACACACGCTCTCTCATGGGGAGGTAGCCTAGCATTGAGTGGGCACATCTTTTGCTAGTATAATACTAGCTATACGGCTTAGTAGTGATTCAGTAAAATCTTGAATATATGATGATATCTAATTCATCCAAAAAATTTTAAGTACCTGACCTTAAGGGGACGGTGGACGTTAAAATTTAATTATTTTATTTTTCATCATAGATATATGAAATTTCGTCCATATATAGATTTCACCACAAGTATATAGAATACCTTAAGGAAATTTCCTAATCTTAATATAATTTTAAGATTTAAAAAAAAATTAAATTTATAAAACGAATTTTAAAATGCTCCTTTCGTCTTAAATTTTAAGATATTTCCCCGATTTAGCATTTGATTCACTTAAAACTATATTACAAACAAATCTGTGTATCAGTTTTTTAATCCCCCGAACAGTTAATTTTTGAGAGATTTTTTCTAAATTCCATTCCGATTTTCATCAAAATTTAGCATTTTAATAAGTTATAAATCAAATTTAATTATCTTAAAGAAGTCTAATTATAAAATGCCTACACAGTTTCTTTGTAAACAGTATCAGGATTCGTCCTTATAAATTTCATGAATTTTGAACCAAAATTAAGACGCATGGAGCATTTCAAAACTTTAAAGAACGTGTAAAATCTGTATATAAAAAAAAAAAAAAAAAAAACATGTATAAAGTTTACTAAAGCACCGAAAAATTCATTGTGTACATAATTCAAACGCTTGTAACTATGCGAAAAATTATCGCAGCTGCATGAAGTTTTTCTCAAATGGTTCAGTACAAATTGAAGAATAATAATACGCATAAAAATAAATTTAGATTTTTCGGGCGATTTTTGATCAAATAAAGGTCCACGGTCCCCTTAAGTATGCGCTAAAATGGAATGTTCAAGTACGTCCCACAAAATTTCAATAGTTTTATTGTCTGTCATACAGAGAAGCCAAGTGAGTGTTTCAAATTTATTGGAATGTTGTTTCAATGTACTTTTTACTAAGCATTAGTGACCAGGACCTTCAAAATCATGCACTCACAATTACTTCTGACAAACTTACAACAAACTTCTGAATGATTTTTATAAAATTATATTTGATCAAAATTATAAAATCTAAAACAAGTCAATGATAAAACCGGTTAAAAATGTTTAGTATTTTTTCAAAAACGCGTTTAGCGTAATTTCTAACAAATTCTTACAGCTGTTTCTAGAACTCTTCTAGAAATTATCAGTTCTTCTAGATATTTGCAGTTTGTTTTTGAGATTTTCCATTTTAAAGAAAAAATTTATAATTATTTTTTACATAAGTTTTCAGATAATTTTGACTTCAACTGCAATTTATATAAAATAGTTATTTTTTTTCTTGTTTACAGTATTAAGATATGCTTAAATTAAGTCCTAAAAGAGTTTCATATTTCTTATCTAATGCTAGGATAATAAAAATGCGTTTAGACTTACATTTTATAACTTAATTAAAATTTCACTATAGTTCGAAGGGATTTGAAAAAATTTTGATGTTTTCACATCATAAAAAATGGACATATAATATTTTTAATGTATTTTTATACTATACAATCATTTCAAGAAACAAGTATAAACAGTTGTGTAATTTCAGAATTTTTATGTCATTAATTATATTTGTATTACTTTTTTCCGATTATTTGTTCAAGATATTATGTTTTTCTGTTCATTAAATTATAACGTAAAGTTACTAATTAGAATTTAATAAGTTAACTTTTAATTATAATTGTTAAATAATAAGTAAAATATTATATATTATATTGTATACAAATTGTGTTATACTGGTAATGGAACATTGTATCTATAGAAACAGATATTTACAAAGATATTTTAAGGTGTATATTTATGGGATACTTTTAGATATATATATTTCTTCGCTGTATGGACCATTTTTGTTTCGCGAATTGAGGGCAACACATTAAATATTGGAATTATATATGTAACAGAAATTGGACTGCATAATACCACTAAAGTTTTGACATGTTAATAGTCTTTAAGTGAGGATGAAATAATGTCATATTTCACTATATAAAATGCAATTTTTCAGTGACAATGCTATCAGGTAATTTTATGACCTCGTAAAACTGTCAGGATTTATTTCTAGTTTTCGTTGTATTCTTAAATGGAAAATTCGAAAGCTGTCATATTGTCCTCTTAACACCAGCTCATTTCACAAGAATGATCTAGAATTTGATTAATGATTGTCAACTAATGCGAAACTTTGCAAAATTGTAACAGATTATAAACTATAACTGCATTTTAGAAATTTATTGACCTTGTAAATGGAATAATTCTCACACTAATTATTTATTTATTTATAATTTATTCGTGATTCGCTGTTTTATAAATTGTACGCAGGTATACTGTCGCTACATTTACTGAATTTAAAAAAAAATGTGTAATTTTTTTTTCTTATACATGTTAGTTCAGATAAAACGTTCAAAATATAATAAATATTTACCTATTAAAATTCAAAATTTTCAATACTTACAATAGAAAAAAAGCTACGAAGATACACTGGAAAATATGTAACTTTCAAATCTAAGTAATACTTTCAAATCGATGTTTTCATTTTGTTATGGAACTTTTTGTTTGAAGTAGGACGACACAGCGCTTTCAATTCTCAAATACCAGAAATACTCAGAATATTGAAACATGGACATACTCAAAACTGAGCACATAGAGGTCCGTTCACACTTATTTTTGAAACATGGACATGCTCAAAAATGTTTAAAATCAGTTCAAACTCATTTTTGAAACATGGAAATACTCAAACATGAGCACATTTAAGTCAGTTCATACTCATTTTTGAAACATGGACCTACTCAAATAGGAGCATATGATGTTTTATTCTTGAGTGTGTGCATGTTTTCGGAAATGAATCTATACATTTTTCAAATTTGAGTAAGCTTGATTCGGAGCCATTTTGACTATTGACATACTCAGATTTGAGTATTTTTTGCTCAGTTTTGAAAATGTCGTATTTTGAGTACAGATGAACGTGTGAGAAATTTCCGTTTTGTTATAAATATCTGTTCTTACATTGTTTATGAATACAGTTTTTACTAGGTTTTATAAATTCTTGAGCTTAATGGTTAGGATTATATTTAATGTTTTATCTCATGTAATCACTTAATTAATTGTTTCATATAATATTACCATACCTCATTCATGTTTCGTCATTATTAAGATTATAATGAAATAATTTTATTCCTTAAAGTTAATTGCTTATACCTGATTTTTTACTGTATTGTTTATGTTTACACTCATCGAATTTATTTTTACGTTAAAAATTTTTCAGTGTCATTTATATTTTATAGTTATTTTTAAATCGGGTTATTATTATTAACACTGTATAAAAATAATGTTAATTAAATAAACCGTCTTTAACATTATTTGAAATTTCTTTTTCAGTTTATGTAAGAGAATTAACACAGATTCTTATACTTAACGTTTACTCATTAAAATATCTAAACAGAATGAAGATGTCTATGTCCATATAATTATTAAATTGTAAATAATTAAAATACAGCTAAAATTTATAAAAAAAGGTTGCATACCATTAGATTACTTTGAGTTATTATTATTAATCCTGTAAAAATAATGTTTGTTAAATAAACCATCTCTAACACTATTTGAAATTTCTTTTAAGAAAATTTACACAGATTTTTAAGCTTAATTTTTACGCATTAAAATATCTAAACAGAATTAAGATTAGACTCTATGTCCATATAATTATTAAATTGTAAGTAATTAAAATACAGGTAAAATATATAAAAAAGTTTGAATACCATTAGTTTTGAGTTATTATTATTAATCCTGTAAAAATCATGTTTATTAAATAAACCGTCTCTAACACTATTTGAAATTTCTTTTTCAGTTTATGTAAGAGAATTCACACACATTCTTATGCTTAACGTTTACGCATTAAAATATCTAAACAGAATGAAGATTTCTATGTCCATATAATTATTATATTGTAAGTAATTAAAATACACGTAAAATATATAAAATAGTTTGCATACCAGTAGATTATTTTATGAAATTTACGCTTCATAATAAATACTTGAAAGCTGCAACTATATTTGTTATATGTATATTTTGGGGAATTATCTACTTTTATTTTTAAAAAAAGTACGCCTCTAATTCAGAACGCGTAATTAATCAGAGAATACTGTTAGAGTTATTTCTATATAATTTATGTTATTTGAAGTCTCGTGAGAAAGAAAGCATTTATAAGTATTTTGGATCTACATCTTTTATCAACATTTACAAGGTTCGTAAAAGTTTGCTGAGAAAAAGAAAAGATTAGCTTCTAATCGTCTTAAAATGCAATTGAGATGCATTAATTAAAATGCAAATAACAATCCTGGGATAGCTCAAATTATGTTCACTCTAAATACGACATTTTCAAAACTGAGCAAAAATACTCAAATCTGAGTATGTCGAACAGTCAAAATAGCTCTAATTCAAAATTACCCAGGTTTGAAACATGTATATGTTACGGTGAATATGATTAATCCGGTCATTATTAATAATTACTGGTTATTATTATTAATGACCGTATTAATCATATTGACCGTAACATATATACTCATTTCTTAAAACATGCACACACTCAAGAATAAAACATCAAGTGCTCATATTTGCGTATGTCCATGTTTCAAAAATGAGAACGAACTCACTTCTATGTGCTCATTTTTCAATATTTCCATGTTTCAAAAATGGGTTTGAACTGATTCTAATCATTTTTGAGTTAGTCCATCTTTCAAAATTGAGTATAAATTTACCTTTATGGGCTCAATTTTGAGTATGTCCATGTTTTAATATTCTAAGTATTTCTGGTATTTCAGAACTCTCTTGCTATATCTTTGAAACAAACTGATTCATAACAAAATGAAAACATCGATTTACTCAGATTTGAAAGCGTCATTTTTCTCAGTGTAATACATGAGAAAAGTAATCATTCAGTGTAAATTATTCAAGTAATTTTTCAGTGTAATTTCTCCTATATTGAAAGCCTTTTTATTTGACATTTTTTAGGTTTGTAAAGCGGTATGATAAAATGAAGAACGGCAATTATGATTAAATTAATATTGATCACCTTTTACTATCCTAACAGTTTGATTAAATGCCCAAAAATCTGGGGTTTTAAAATATGTATAAATCTTTGACAGTTGTAAACAAGTCACTTAAAAAATTTAATATTGTTTAGACTGCAACATATTCAGAAACAGATTACGTCCTCAACTCAATTACCTAGTGACATAATGGTCATAGGTATTCTCTAGAGAATTAAAAGGCATGCCCTCAATTTCACACTAGTGTAGGAACGTTACAATGCAATCAGTTTTAGATGCCTTTATACATATGATTCCAAATATAAGTAATATTTGCATTTTCACATTTATACATTTGTCCAGAGTAGGAATGATATTACTGAAGCATCAAATGCTTCTTACGGGTATAAAAAGTAGATCTATGGTCCAAAAATGGGAATTATCAGAAAATAGTTAAACAGCGTTCTTTCTCTTACGTGCAAGTAATTTAACCGTTCATGCTTATTTATACTTATTATAAAGGTTACTTTTCATACACGTTGTAATTTTCCAACTGGACGAAAAATGTCCGAACCAGGATTCGAACCTGGGATCTCTTGGCTGAAGCCGCCACGCTCTACCAACTGAGCTATCTCGGTCGAATCTAGAGGGCATAATTCATCCAGTTAACCTTATTGATCATAGCATCTGGTCTGATATTTTTAATCAGCTCAACAGAATAGATCGCAAGTAATTTAACTCCAGTATACGTGATTACACTAGATTTTTTTTTTAATAATCTAGTGTTACTTTTCTTGCTTATTTATACTTATTATAAACGTTACTTTTCATGCTTATTTATACTTATTATAAACGTTACTTTTCATCCTTATTTATACTTATTATAAACGTTACTTTTCAATTAACTATCTATGTCTTCGCCTAGAACTAAAGTCCAAGTTTATAGTACACTGTTGAAAATTTGCAGCAAACTGTCTAGTCATTTGACCATTTTTATACTGAATGGTTACATAACCGTAATTTAACTCTAATCTGACCCTATTATGGTCGACAAAGAGTTAAATGATGTTTATGTAACCGTATTTTATAAAAACCGTGAAATTACTGGGCAGTTTTTTGCAAATTTTTAACAGTGCACGATAGCAAGCCTCTAAATATAAAAGTGGTTGCTTCAACTTCAAATGTCACAAATCATTTGTAGTCACTAATACTTCTGTTATAAATTAATTTCCTCTTTTAATAGTTATAATTATATTTAAGCAGTAGCATTCTAGACATTTATAAATCAGAGTATATTATTTTAATTGTCCTATTCGTGCTATAAACTTCTAATGACGTAGAATGTTCCTCATTTGTGTTATTAAATATTTGGTACACTGCGAATTATATATTTAATATAATAGCAGAAAAAAAGATATTATTATAGAATTAAAGAGAAGAAAGATTAGAAAAAAAAAACATTACTTACAGAGTTTCCCCAATAAGCTTCCATGAAAATAATTTAATGGTACAGGGTACTTATGAAACGTTTTTCTCAGTTTTGAATAATACTGTAATATATGTGGTGGCTCAATACTTAATATTAAAAATTAAATAAATATTTTTAAAAAAATCTTGTAGAACAGCTTATTTTACTAAAATGTAATTTTTTCAAAAAGTTTACTTTTTAAAATCTTTACTACTTTTATAAATATTTATATTTTTGCTTCGATATTTTTCCTCATTCATTACAATATACCACATAAAACTTTGCATAGATTTTTAGATGTATGGGATTTTACATTTAATATGACTTTTTTTCTCGTGTATATTAAAAAATGAAGAAAATTTAACAAACTCTCAACTGAAATACTTTTTAAAAAATTACTATAAACTTGAATGTTAAATCCATGCACAAAAATGTTAAATACATCCTGGAGAACAAGTAAAAAAAAATTCAAACCTCTGTCTAAATTAGCAAAAAGCCTTAGTATTTATCGAACAAAGAAATTATATATATATGAACATGGAGAAAAATCAGTTTAAAGTTTTCATTTGCAAAAATAACATGTTTATAACTTATGCAAAATTCGTGTAAAATTTTATCAAACACATAAAGTTAAGTATATATAAACACTTGTATACAATTTAATTACATATAATAAGTTAGGTAATGTTTTAAAAGCATTAATCACCGAAAAATTAAAATTGAGAAAATTGTCTCATTTGTCGTTATTTGAATAAAATTTTACGTACTAATAATATATATCCTGCGAGAACTTAAATAAATTTCATATACATTTCGTATAAAAATTAAAAAACATCCAGGTTTCTATGTAAGCCCCTGATTTTTCATTTTTGAGGCATCTCTGTGTCTGCGAGCAAGCTCAATTTTTTTCCGTGCAAATTCATACACTGCATACTTTTTAAACTAATTTTTTCAATTTTGAGTAATACAGAAAAATCTGTAGTGGCATGATATTTAATACTAAAAGGTAAATATATATATATATTTTTTTAAATCGTGTAAACTAGCCTATTTTACCAAAAAAAAGAAGTGTAACTTTTCAAAAATCCCTACTACTTTTTAAAATATGAAAATTTTAACTTCAATTTTTTTCCACTTTCATTAGTAAATACTACATTAAACTATGCATATATTTTTAGATGTATGGGATATTGTATTGAACATGATTTTTTTTCTCTCGTGTATATTAAAAAATCAAGGAAATTCAACAAACTCCCCCCCAAAAAAAAACAAAAAAAAAAACACTATAAACTTGAATGTTAAAACTATGCACAAAAATATTAAATATACTATGGAAAAATAAGTTAAAAAAATCAGCGGAATTAGCAAAAAAGGCTTTGCAATCGAAGAAGCAAGTTATGAAAATGTGAACATTTTAAATTCTGTCACTGCGCATAAAATCTTATTTAACTTTTTTTTTTTTTTTTTTTTTTTAAAGATACAGCTTTGAAATTTCATCAGTATATTTTTAAAAGGTGTAGTTATAATTTAAGCCAATAATAAAAAAAAAATCGATATTTTGACCAATTTCAATGTACTGTGTCCTTTTAAAAATGAATTATAACATTAACCGCTTTTAAACTAAATTTATTTAATAAATTTGATTTCTTAAAAAGAAATTCCAAATGGATTCACTTTAAGAAATTGCAAAGCAATCGCTGGAATTTCGATAAATTTCTCTATTACATTATTCCCTAGCTTCTAGAAAAACGAAAAAATACATCGACATTAGAATTACACAAAATGAATCTACATGTGTAACAATAACATGAAATTTACAAAATAAAATCACTTAAATTACAGTCAATTTCTATTTAAAATAGACACATGAAAAGCAGCAAAAACAATTGTAAACGTATCAGATGAAAACTTCACACATCTTCAGTGCAATTTATGAACAATCGCTAATGATTTCAAAAACCAACTTACGCATATGAAAATTTACATGAAAACGACTATAACAGTTTATTTTAAAGTTAATATTTTATAAAATAATAGAGTATTCAGCTAGAATATTTCAAAATTATTCTCTGAAATCAGAGAACATACACATGCATTTAAATCTAAGAACGAAATTCATTTCACATGCAATAGAAACAGACTATGCACCTGACTTTGCGAAAACTACGACTGTTGAGGAAAGCTATAGTCTTTATATAGGCAGAATTTTAATGGAATTTTAACGCATGCAGCTGTTAATCTAATTAATGAGGCTGGAAATATTCCAGAGTATTCAATTCTTTTATAAATTGTTAATTTTGAAATTAACTGTTATAGTTGTTTTGATGCAAGTTTCCCTATGGGTAAGCTTGTTTTTGAGATCTTTAGTGATTGTTCGTAAATTGTACTGAAGAGGAGTGAAGTTTTCATCTGAAACGTTTAAAATTGCTTTTAATGTTTTTTATTGTTTAATTTAATTAACAAGTGTCTGTAATGCAAGTGATGTTATTTCTTAATTTATATTAATGAGATGTAATATTTGAGCATATTAATTTAATAATATGAAACATTAGCTGTTTTTTTGTTAGTGTTTCGTTCATCTCACGAAACTTTTTTTGTCCCGCTTCTCTATATGTACGTCACAGAGCCAGTACTCAGAATCTGTATAAGTTACAGACTTAAAATTTTGTCTACTTACAGCTGAATACCTACTGTGACGCTGAAAATAATAAAATATTGAAAATGTCTTCATTAACACAAGATATTAATTAAAACCTTAAAAACCCAACCATTAATGGATAAATTATTTGACAACAACGAAGAATTTATTTGACTTGTTGCCAATTTGTAAAATAGCGCGAATAATAATATTCCCTTACAATTAAAAAATGTATTTACACGCGACTATCAAAAACAGAAATAAAACTTAAAAAATATAATTAAATGTTCACGTGCTAACCCTTTCAGGCACAAAGCTCTTCTGTTACTAAAATGTTGAAATTATTGAATGGCACCAGGATTTACGAATAAATTTTTTTGGATATAAGTAAAAGCTTTCTTCACATTCATCATAAAAGGCAAAACTGTATTACAAAATTCAGGTGCCGTTGTGGCATTTGGGGTTTAAAATTTTGTGGGACATAATTTAACCCACCCTGCCGGAAAGGGTTAGAAGCAGTAAATGTACAAAATTACGTAATAAAAGATATATTTGCGTGTGAATATTTAAAAGAGAAATAATGAAATTATTACGCGTTCAAATCATTAAATAGGAAAGCTTACGTCATATTTAAAATGCTCAAATAACAATATTTCCAAACAGTTTCAATATAAAAATATATTTACACGATATATTAATTTATTTCGACAAAATATTAGTGTTTATGACGTCAGTTGAAACGGATCCGTTGCGCGTAACTAACTATGCATACCAACATTTTTTCAACGCTTTTTCTCTTGTAATATCATGGCGTGCCGTTTAAGCTATTTATTACTTTTTAATTAATGAAATAACTAATAAATGGGTAAAATATCATTAAAATCAGATAAATGTCGATAAAAAGCTCTCGATGACATAACATGTGTAAGACATCTGATATCAATTGAATGTGACGCCATGGTAACGCAATATTTTTTTCCTATATTTTGGCACAGTTTTGTTTTCTTTTTTTGGATAGTGGTGGACGGGATAACGGATAAAAAACCAAATTTTTATAACATCAATTTAAAATTCCCCGATGCAGCAACATTGTTTACTTGACAATATTACACAAGTTGATTTTTAAATGTTTAATTGATGTTATTTAATCAATCACGAAAACAGTCGTTAGCTCTTTCGACAGCAGTTGATTCGGCAGATCGACACTGGTCGCTTAATTATAATTCAATCTTCAGTATTCATCTTAGAGTTAATCAAATTAGCGTGTTTTTAGAGTTTGGGATTTCAGAACGGGGGTTGGCGAGCGTAGCTTGTAGGCGGCAGAGTCCCCTGGTAGAAAAAAGAAATAAAACGCTAATAGACAAATCATCTAATTAATAATGCGAATAAGTATTGTTAATAAAGAAGGGGAGAGGGGGAGGACTACTTTTTTAGCTCACAGGCTATCAAAGCCTGAGAGCTTATGTGCCCGCCGGTTCTGTATGTACGTACGTACGTATGTATGTATGTATTTATGTATGTACGTAACGCGATAACTCTTGATAGAACTAACCGTTTTACTTTAAATTTTGTTTATAGGTTCCTTGTGATAAAGCGCTTCCCTGATTAGTTTTGGAGGTTCATTGGTTAAGCCTAAAGCTGGGAAACGAGGGGCTAACCCCCCCCATAATTTAGATAAATGGGTTTTTCATGCAGAATTATCCCATTTTCTTCAAAATTTGTATATAGGTTCATTTTGATAATGTGTTTCTGTCAATAGTTTTGCGGGTTCATTGGTTAAGTATAAAGGGGGAAAGGGGGGGTAACCCCCCTAATTTTGATAAATGAGTTTTTCATGCAGAATTATCCGATTTTCTTCAAATTTTGTATATAGGTTCATTGTGATAATGCGGTTCTCTGAAAAGTTTTGGGGGTTCATTGGTTAAATATAAAGGGGGAAAGGGGGGCTAATCCCCCCCTTAATTTAGATAAATGAGTTTTTCATGCAGAATTATCCGATTTTCTTCAATTTTTGTATATAGGTTCATTTTGACAATGTGCTTATGTCAATAGTTTTGGGGGTTCATTGGTTAAGTATAAAGGGGGAAAGGGGGGTAATCCCCCTAATTTAGATAAATGAGTTTTTTATGCAGAATTATCCGATTTTCTTCAAATTTTATATATAGGTTCATTGTGATGATGCGCTTCTCTGAATAGTTTTGGGGGTTCATTGGTTAAGTATAAAGGGGGAAAGGGGGGCAAATCCCCCCTTAATTTAGATAAATGGGTTTTTCATGCAGAATTATCCCATTTTCTTTAAATTTTGTATATAGGTTCATTTTGATAATACGCTTCTGTCAATAGTTTTGGGGGTTCATTGATTATAAAGAGGGAAAGGGGGAATAACACCCTCCCCCTAATTTAGATAAATGGGTTTTTCATGCAGAATTATCCGATTTTCTTTAAATTTTGTATATAGGTTCATTGTGATAATGCGCTTCTCTGAAAAGTTTTGGGGGTTCATTGGTTAAGTATAAAGGGGGGAAGAGGGGCAAATCCCCCCTTAATTTAGATAAATGGGTTTTCCATGCAGAATTATCCCATTTTCTTTAAATTTTGTATATAGGTTCATTGTGATAATGCGCTTCTCTGAAAAGTTTTGGGGGTTCATTGATTAAGTATAAAGGGGGAAAGGGCGGATAACTCCCCTTAATTTAGATAAATGTGTTTTTTATGCAGAATTATCTGATTTTCTTCAAATTTTGTATGTATATTCATTGTAATTAGACACTTCCCTGATTAGTTTCTGGAGTTCATTAGTTAACTATGAGGGGGTAACAGGGGGTTGACCCCCCCCTTAATATATTGTTGATTTCTTTATTTTTCGGGGGCATATTTCAAATTCTTTGAAATAAGAGTACAATATACAATGAGTGTGAATAGCCTGTGAGCTCAATGCCCTCAGTTTAACTGGGCAGTTTTCTTTTTATTTTAATATCGCATTTAGTCCACGTGATAGATATTATTATGACAGAGTATAATAGCTGGCTTCGCCCGCTATCGGACCGGTTCAGATATTCGAAAAAACGAAAAAATATAGACCGGTAAATTTTTACTTTATAAAAAACATGATTTTTTTTCGAAATTGAAATTTATTTGCATAAAAAACAAGTTCGGGATGCTTAAATTCGTCTTTGTCAAATTAAAACAAAAAGTGCACACAAAAACATAAGATTCCATTACCTAAAAGATGATTAAAACATTAAATTGTTTTAATGTTTTAAAATTTAAACTGTAATTAAAGTTTTAATCGTCTTTTAAGTAATGAAATCGCATGTTTTTGTTTGGACTTTTTATTGAAATTTATTTGGATTTATTAAAGGAAGAATAAAGTGTTTTGAAAGGAATATTAAACGAAACCCTTTGTGCAATCTTTGATCACACTTAGCCACTTGTTTAATATATAATCAACCTATGATTTATTGGAAATACTATATTTATTTATTTATTTTGTTAAATATAAAATTCAAACCAAATTACAACGATTTGGATGTTACAAAGAAATTAAGTTCTAATTTGGGTAACTAGTTTCTCGCACTTTGAAAGAAAAAGTACACGTGGTCGTTACGTAAGTGAGAAGTAAAACTTCTTAAAGTCAATCTTTATTATAAATCACAAATATGTGCATCAGTTTGACGTTATAACGATGCGGATAACGATAAAGTTAAACTGCATAAAGTAAAAAAAAAATGAAGCTAATGTTTAAATTAATAACAAAATTGTGTGTTTTTTGGTTTGACTTCGCACATTATTTTCTATCATTTTCAGAAAGTAGCTAGTTTTTTGCAAAAATTAAGGAAAAGTACCGGTCGATTTTTACAAAAGTTAGATATCTGTATGCAGAATTTTTTCTTCATATGCCTGGTGTGTTTTAAATCACTTCAAATACTTTAATTAATATTCACAAATTGGTTACAATCGGCAAAATAGTAATAAGCGTTTTGTCGCCGCCACGTACCTTAGCGTTTTGTATATATACATTCTACATATTTCAATCCTCGCTATTAAGCATTTTTTATAAAAATTATATTTTTCCGTAAGTCTTCTCATTAAGTTTCGAGCTATTTTATGCCGATTAGGTTTACAACTCTTGAATAAATTGATTCAATCAGTTTTGCCAAATTTAATAAAATCTTAAAAATGAACAAGTCATATCCAAAATTATAGAAGTATTAGCTACATGAATAGATTATTCATTTAAAAGTATCTATTTCGGTAGAATGTAATTAAATTTATTCCAATGACATAAAATGAGGCACTAAATTATCTTAAAATTCCTCAATTACATGATTCACAAGCAATCGAGAAAATTTTTTAAATACATACCTTAAATAATTACACGAAATGAAATCTACACGAATAAAAATCATTGAATATAGCAGCTTACAAATTAATGAAAATGGTTCAAATTTTAACTTTTTGTCTTGTGTATTTCATATAGAAATTATACTCGCTGCAATCGCTGCAATCATTATGAGAATTCCTCGAGTTTATTTTGTCATTTTATTATTAACTATTAAGTTAATTGATTAGTGATTTGATCTGTTTTTTAAATTAAAGGAAATTCATTAAATGAGCAAGTCATTTACGAAATTTAGCATTAGTTAAGGTTTTCTATAATAAAATTGTTTGTTATAGTGTGTTTTACCGCCTCTTAATAATTTAAAACTGATACTGTGATGCTGTCACATATTTTAATTGTAATTTCACTTCAAATTTAAATATATAAAACAGTTTTATTTTAATAGATTCTATCATTATTGAGTGCTCGTTTTCAAATTTTAAATAATTTAAACTGTACAATATAGTAATTTAAAAATGTTTTCTCTTTCATAAATTTTACTTTGTATTTCCACCGTAGACTAAAATGTTAATACAATTAGAATTTATCGTTCACCTTCCGATGGCCGTCATCTTCATTTTGGTCGTCTCATTTCCTTTCCTATAGAATTTGAGTTTACCTCTGGTATGCAATAACACAACTGTTTCCTGGCTTCTTTCATAGGCTTGTAACAATGTCGCGCGAATTTCACAAGATATGATGATTGAATAATGATAGAACGCATTTAATTAAAAATTTATTTATTTTTCAGTTTAATAATTATTTTACCTGTACATTAATCACCTCGGGTTAGCGATATATTTTTATGCCAACACGTTTATTTTGTTGATATTGTCTTGTAAAAACTTTATTCTTTAATGTGGTTGTGTGGTCGCATGAACTCCAGATCGGTGCCATCAAAAATGTATTCTTTGTTGTTGGTATTTAGGTGCGTTCGTAATTATATAAATACGTAGCACCTATAGTCGTCGCTTGGTCCGTCCGGTTGTCCGTCCGTCCGTCTGTCTGTCTGTCCGTCTGTACATCCGTCCGCATATAACAACGCAAAAACTACCCAGCCGAATGATTTGCAATTAAACATATATTATCTTTGCAGAATTTTGTCGAGACATTTCAAATTTTGTTAAAATCGAATTAAAACTTTAGGAGATATTAATAAAAATATTTATTAAGAAATTTGAATTTTTTTTTAAATCAGTGCTTTTTTGTTGTAGGAGCTTCCGAAGTTTAATCGTCAAGCGACCGAGATACTTATTTTATGACAGAAATGAATCTGCAGACGATATAATTCATTTCACAGAATTAAAAATCAGAAACGATCTGAATATTTATGTAACTAGCTATTGTACGAACTCACCTCATTTGTCACGTTTGACGTACAATTTCCAACTTGTTTTGCTAATGAAGCTCCGGCACCATGCTATGTGTAATATTCATATAAGTATAACTTTAAGTATCAGTGTTCTTATGCTGATTTTTTAGAGTACATAAATCGATAAACTCTTACTTACTCCACCATAAATCTTCTGATGGACGTCATCGGCTATCTCGGTGGTCTCATTTCCTTTTATACAGAATTTGAGTTTACCACTGGTATGCAATAACGCAGCTGTTTTCTCGCTTCTTTCATAGGTTTGTAAGAATACCACGCTAATTTAACAAAAGATGATAAATGAATAATGATTGACCGCATTCAATTCAAAATTTAACATTATTTTCAAGACTAACGATCATTATACCGGCTCATTAATCACGTCGGGTTGGGAATCTATTTTTGTGCCAACACATTTCTCTTATCGATATTGTCTCATAAAAATCATATTCATTAATTTGGTTGTTATGGTCATGCTCATATGGTCATGATAGTCATGAGTGAGTTTTTGTTCTACTAAAATGGCAATTTTCGTTCAGTTAAAACTATCTTCGGATGTGGGACTATTATATATAAGAAAAATCATTTGAAACGGCCAATTGCCTTCACAGAACATGGTGCTAAAAAAAGACAAACCTTGATTTATTCATTAAACTTTGAAATATTTAATCAATAAAATTGGATAAAGGAACGTAACATCGGTATGGAATTCATGGATATTCGAATTTGACGGACCTGCAGTAATATATAAACACGAAAGCTATTTTTTAATCTATCAGTTTTCAGCGATTCTATAAATAGGAATACAGCATGAAAACATCTTAATAATTTTGAATGATATGTAATCCAGGATATCTTGTGTTCAAGAGTATATATTTGCTTCGTCGACTGGGCTCGTATTTCTACCTATTTGTGATATGTGTGTTTTTTTTTCTGTATCGACTGATGGCGATTTTATCGCATTAATGTGTATGTTTTTTTTTTCTCAGTGATTTGAATGGCCAGCTTTATTACACGCTTAATTGTTTTATGTTTATTAGTCAAATGACAGAGAAGGAAGAAATTACTTTGTGTTTCTACATGGAATAAACAAGTTTATCAAATGGATTTAAATTTTTTGTTACGTATTTCCGGTGTGACGAATTCTGAAGACTGTTTTTTTATTTTTTTTATTTTAAGTATTTTCAATAATAAACAGAATATTTTCTTCTCTGAATCAGTGGTTCATTAACCAGAGATGACAATAATAATTCAAATTTTTTTTCCGAGAACTGGCGCATCAAAAATTGTTGTCAAAGCTGCTTTGTACCAAGTATTTGATAAATTTCTTATAAATATAAACCACTCCTGAGAGAAAATGCCTTGCTATTAATCTTGAATTATTGGCTTTTTATAAAGCAGATGTTGCATTTAAATGTTAACTTTATAAGAGAAATTTCACTATTTGTCTGAGAGTGGACATTTAAAACATTATAATAATCATGCAGACATTAAAATCAGGCTGATCACGGAGCTATCTGCATATTTATTCAACTTTAAACACATTACAGGTTCATTAAATGTGCTTGCGGACTATCTCTTCAGAAATAATTTAAAAGATAATTAACAAACATTGGAGACAAATCCTGAATTCATACATGAATGTACACATATTCTGCGTATTTTTGAAAGTAATAAACATGACAGAGACTTCACGTAGTCACATTCATTTTATTATTTGAATGTTAATAATTCAGAATGTCATAAAAGAATTTTGCTTCAGATTTCAAAAAATTCATTTGTCGATTACAAATTCGATGACCTATAATTATCTGTTATATATCAGAAAATATTGAACAACGGTTGTCTATTTTGGATAAATATGATATATATTTTATTCATCCAGACACGAAAGTTTTCATATTTAAGAAAAACATTCCGTGTGATTCAACAGTTTCTTGTCACACTGTTGTACCATTTTTACTAAAAGCCAAGTTTTCAGCCCTGTCACACCAGTCTAATTTTGATTTTAAAAAACGTGTAAATTTCTATATAAAATGTTATTTTGGAAATGTATTTAAACAGACACATTGAATAATGTCGTATCATGTATTAAATCTTTAGCGTATAAGCACCACGTAAGACAGTCTGCACCTTTGCAATCAACGTACGTTATTAAGCACTCAGGTCATGCAGTTGATATTGTTGGTACTTTCAGTAATCGGTATCCAGATTTGACAGTAACAGATCACTTTTCCAGGCACATGGAATTGTTTTCTTTAAAGGGGACGTCTACTAAGAGAATTATTGATTCCCTATTCAAATATTTCACCTGTTTTGTAGAACCGTCTTTCGTTTTATCAAATATATTTTCTCAATTTATTTCCAATGTTAATAACATCTTTAATGAAAATATTTGTATAACAATATTCAAAGTCTCAAACTCGCACTCTCAACTGATTTTGATTCCTGATAAAATAGATACGTCAATTAAAATTTAAATTAATAACTTATTACTTGAAGGGCACGCTTTAACACATGGATAATTGATTCCCAAATATATAGATAATAGCGCTGGATATTCATCTACTAAATTCTTATAAAATGTTTTACATTTCAGTCGCGAATTTCCATTGATATTGGATATATGTGACACTCATACAAATCAATCATTTCTTGACAATGTTAACGCATATAAATAGTTAAAGTAACATGTTGCAATGTACCAAAGAGCTAAAAAATACATTGTTTCTATTCAGCATAAAAAATTAAAATTTTCACAACATTCAAAACTACATCCATTAACTATTCAAAATATTTTTTTTACCTAAAATCTCCACATACATATAAATCTAAATATACTACGATACCATAATGAAATATTCACCTGTTTCATCTATTTTAAGAAAGTATCAGTGCTCTTATGCTGATTCTTTCAGAGTGCATATCTATAGACTCTTACTTACTTCACCTAGAATCGCACACCTTAATTTTAATTTTAACAATAATTCAAACACAGTGTTTACCTCAACTAAATATAGTGTTTTAGTATAAAAAATGCATTTTTGTAAATCTTCTTATTAAATGTTTATTATAAATGAATTTTCATAATCTACATATTTAGAATTTTATGTGCACAATTATGTACATATTTCCTTCAAAGCTCAAAATGGTATATATGAACTGTTAGGCAGTCTACTTATTTAAATACGTGTCACCAAGAACTTGTGGCTACCATCCATAGGAACCCTTTGACATAAAATTTGTAGTGGACTATCAGTTGTATTATAAAGGTATTCTAGTGTTTTGAATGATAACGCGATGTCACAACCTAATTTTTTTTATTTTACTTTACTTTTGGAAGTATGCATGTAACCTTCGGAGTTTGCGGGTTTCTGTATTTCCAGTGTGTTTAAGCAAATTTTAACTTTTTTGGTCAATCAGCAATAGAATAAATGCAAAAATGAAAACGTGTATCACTGGATTTGCGTCGAATATCTCCTTTATGGAGACTTAGACCAGCTTTTAGCAGCGAATTGTCTAATTGCCTCCTGGAGTGGTGATTTTATTGAGTCAATTATCATCTGTTTATAAGATAGTTTTGAATTATAGTTCAAATAAGGATATTTCACAGCCACGAGTTGCTATTATTTAGAAAGTTAAGATTGTTTTAACGAATTTCGTTAGTGCATCTGTTTTAGCTGAACGCATCGAGAGTTCGTTGTACTTAGTCGTGGATTCTCCTAGCGCTGATCTACACGTAAGTGAATCTTTGTTCAGTAGGTCTTTCTAGTTATTTGTAGTTGTGCGGGTTAGTGACTGAACGTTGGGTATCTGTGTTTAGTATAGGCAAAACTGGTGAAAAGACTCTATAACAGCCCTGCCCAATTCGTTCCAATAAACATAGATTTAAACCTTAAACTCTTGTCATGACAGACCTAGTCAGAAATGGTACCAACCAGCAGGTCACAAGCTCTATGACAATTAAAACTTTGAAAGTCTTTTTTTAAACGAACAGCAACATTTACAAAAATACAGTTTTAAAAGATAAAGGTAGTATGTCATATTAAAATTTGTTTCCACAGCAGAAAGAGTTTATCTATGTTGAAAATATGACTAATATATAACTAGTTTTTTATGTACATATTGAACTGTTTGAAATATAATGTAACGTAAATATATGTAAAACAATATATGTAAAACATAATTAAGATTGACAGGAAAGCAAATCAAAATTTCACATTATTTTTTTATCTAACGATTATTTTACACGAATATTATAACTGTGAGCTAAGAAACCATTTGTATGCCATCACAATCACAATTAGCAATATTGTCTCATAAAAATTATAGTCATTAATCTAGTTGTTTCAGTCGCGAAAGCCCACGCGCCACCGGCGAACGAAAACGTATTGTTTGCTGTTTGTATTTTTTCACTTGAAGCTACGGCACTATGTCATGCGTGATTTTAATACCTAAGTTCATTTTAAAGCATAATTAATCGTTAAATTAAATTTTTTTTCATTCTAAAAACTGACAATTTTCTTTCATTTAAAAACATCTTTGGATCTAACTGTACGAAAATTCATTTTAAACGGCATGACATCTTCATAGGTACTGCCATACCCTGTATATCTATGTAGCAATAGTGTATAGGGGTTTCCATTTATAAAAGAACTTACTAATTCTCCAGAAAATATCAGACTATTTACTTAAAGTGGAAGGATTTGTTTTTTTTTCTGGGAGTATCAAGTGATACAACTATTAAAAGAACTTAAGAAATTTTACTGAGTGCGTATTTTAAAATTTAACAAAAGCTAAACGAAAGTATTCAATTTCCAAATAATAAACTTTAAAATGTAATAGTATAAAAAAATTAAAAAAACCTTTTTGAAAAGAATATGCAACAATAATGTTGCAAAATGATTACACGATTAGTAAAAAATATATTTTGTAATATCATTTTCTCAAATTTTTGAACCAATAATATATTTATATGCTTTGATTCAAAATATTCCTTTTGAAATATCGTGTGTTAAGATTTAAGAATTAAGTTAACTGTATTCTAATAGAAATAAAATATGAGATATTTGTTGAAAATTTGCTAAAACTATAATGCTTTTAATACATTCATTAAACTAAAATGAAACATGATTTCATCATGACCCCGTTATAGTCACCTAAATTTATGTGAAATATTTTAAATACACAATATTATACGCATGTTACACGTGTAAGACATCTTACTAATGTTGTTAAATGAGTATATGTACAGCAACATTTTAAAATGTCTAATGAGCAAATATTCAAAAGTAATAAAATTTATTCTAGATTGTCAAACAATAAACTGTAAGTCAGAATTGCACTAAGAATTCTGAATATATTTCGCTTTATATTAACAAAGCTCGATAGTGTCGGCGATGTTTCCTTACAGTTTTTCACGAATCTCGTATACGGAAAATCTTACATGTAATCGCTGTCATTCAGTTTTACATAATATTGTAAATGTAATTATACGTGATGCAGATTCCACTTTTACTATGAAATTAACAAAATCCACAGTACATGATAAAATGAAGGAATATTCACAAAAGTGATGAATGACATTAAATATTCCATAGTACATCAAAAATGCTTCGTGAAGAACAGACAGAAATTACAAGTAACAAAGCCCAATACTGTCATTGATGTTTCCTTACAGTTTTTCAAAAAGCTGGTATACGGACAACAAAACATAATAGTGGTGATGCATCTATACGTGATGCTGATTCCACATTTACTGCGAAATTAACAATTTTCAGAGTACATGATAAATTATGTAATATTCACCAAAATAATTAATGACATTAACTATTCCCTGGTACATCAAAAATGCTTTGTGAAGAGACATTTTACTAATGTTAATGAATGAATATATATACAGCAATATTTTCAAATGGCTAATGAGCAAATATTCAAAAATAATTATATTTATATTAGAGTATCAAACAATAAACTGTAAGTTAGAATTGCACCAAGAGTTCCAAATATGATATTTCGTTTTATATTAACAAAACCCCATACTGTCATTGATGTTTCCTTACAGTTTTTCACAAATCTCGTATAGGGACAAACTTGCGTGTAATCGCTCTCATAGATCTTTCGTGATTCATTTTTACATAATAGTGATGATGCATTTATACGTGATGCAGATTCCACTTTTACTATGAAATTAACAAAATCCACAGTACATGATAAAATTATGGAATATCCATCAAAATGATGAATGATATTAACTATTCCATGGTACATCAAAAATGCTTTGTGAAGAACAGACAAAAATACAAGAAATCCAACGTTTGTATCTACAAATTCTTTAATCTCCACAATTTCATTGTAAATATCCATTAAGTATTTGTAATCTGGTTTACAAGATGTCCTCATCATTTTGCAAAAACTAATAAATAATGAAGAAATATCCAAACAAATCATCACATAATAAAAATCAAAAACACTCAGTGGCATACAGAGAAAAAATGTGTAACAAAAGGAATTCGCCAACGAGAAAAAGAACTTCAAATAAATGGTTTCACTAGAATAACCAAATGAAACAAAGTTTATTAAGTCATTGTCATTATAAATATCAAACGTGAATTGGATTACCGTAAAAACTTGTGATATTAAAACAAACATAATCCACATGTAAATCCAAAGAGGCACTTTATATTTGTTTCCTATTTTTGATGAAATGCAAGAAACCAATTTTACATTTTTGTTTAATGCTAAGAAATATTTCCACAAAGAAATACGAAACGAAATATATATTACGCATGTGCAGGCATAAGAAAGTGCCAACTTTTTATCTATTTTAGGAGAATGCATTATATAATAAAAGCATGTTCTTAGTTCTAAAGAACTAGTTGTGACAAAAACGATGGTAAAGATTGTAATTAAAATGTAATGTGCAATTGCATTGCCAGTTCTTTTATTTGTATTAAAAGTGTTAAATATTCCAATCAGATCAAAAATATAAAAGATGTATTTATATGCATTTTTCCTTCTTCTGAAATTAATTAAATACTTTTTTATCTTAGCTGAAAATACCATTTTGTAGTTGGTGATGTTTGTATAAAGCGTATATAAATACTTTGTATTTGATGATGTGTTATTATTTTAAAATTACTTTTTACATCTGATTTATTTATTTTTTCAATATAAACTCTTATAACATTTAAATTTGTATATTTAAGAATTTTCCATCAAATAAAGAAATACTATTTTGTTTCTTTATATCCAAGCATGTTTAGCAAATTTCTGGTTTTACAGTGTTACCTAAAATAGTTTTATAAATTTTTGGATGAAGATGCTTTTTCACTCTTCATTTGTTACATTTTTTTGTATAAAAAAATTCCCTTTTGTTCATGTTTCCATAAAACAATAACTATTACATAAATATATATTAATTTATAAATGTACCTGTTTATATAAAACGGTTTTATTTGTCGATACGTTCCAGTTTCAATTGCTTAATCTAGCTGATTTAATCCTGTTGTACTAGAATCCACATAAAATAATACTTCTATTAGTAGTACTTATTTGTAATTCTATCAAATTGTTTAAAAAGAAAACAAAATTTAAAAGACAATAGTAGGTAGGGTGATGCAAGTTGATCGTTAGGTAAAAATTTCAAATTTTCGATTTAACTACAATAATTATAATGTAATGAAATCAACATTTAATAATATCAACAAAATTAATACTTTTGCATTTCTCACATTATTTTCTTTCAAACAATTCAAACCAACTGATTGTTCCATACAATAAACTTTTGCGATAGTCCACTCCTTAACATTGAATCAAATGAAATAGAGTGCGTTTTGTAAAGTGATAATTTGTAATGTGCCACGAACTTTGACATTTTTAGATTTTGTTCCCATTACAAATGGCAAAACTAATTTCATTATTACATTTCAAACTATTTACATTAATTTGAGAAGGGTCTCAATGATAAAATGCTAAAAAATCAATTTGATTTATGTAATATACAAATCCCATTAACAAATTAATCTCATATTAAGCACGAAATGGTATAAAGAATAAAATTTATCTGCTCTCTTGTTATTTTATTTTATTATGTGTATACTGTAGGAGTAAAAGTACCTTTTTGTGAGAGTGATTTTTTTTTCTATATTGATTTCAAAGATAAAATTCTGTATTATCTTTTTTGAAGTCAAAATTTGTGAATAATAGTACAGGGTGTCCCAAAAGTCTCTGTACAACTTCAAAAATTTATTACAAAAAAAAAAATAGGCCTACAGCAAAAATAATTACAACAGTGCATAGAGTAACTTAAAAAGTTTTTTTGCTACTGCCTTAGTAAACTTCAACATGAGATCCTTTCGTAGCACGAAGAATATCAAGACGATATTCCAATTCAATCCACGAACGTTTTTCATGCTAACATCAACTGTAGCTACTGATGTTTGGATCTTTTGTTTCACTTCCATGAGACTATTAGCGTTTGTTTCAATTCCATGAGACTATTAACTTTTGTTTCAATTCCATGATATTATTAATATTTGTTTCAATTCCATGAGACTATTAACTTTTGTTCATATTTCATCAAACAGTTGTAACTACTGTTGATGTTAGCATGCTGAAACGCACGTGGATGGAATTGGAATATCGACTTGATATTCTTCGTGCAACGAAAGGATCTCATGTATAAGTATACTAAGGTAGTATAAAAAAATTTTAAGTTACTCTAAGTACTGTTGTAATTATTTTTGCTGTATGCCTATTATTTTTTTTGGTAATAATTTTTTGAAGTTGTACGGAGACTTTTGGGACACCCTGTATATTGATGGACCACTGAATACCTAAATATATTATCAAATATTTTATGAATATAATAAAATATGGAAGGTTTAACATATAATATAATAGCAATAGTGCTATATATATTTATAATTATGAAAAAATAAATAATTAATATTTTATCACTGACACATATGTAATTAAATTTTTGTAACAAATATACCTGCTAATTGGATAGACAAACAATCTTCATCTTAGTTTTTCCCCAGTCTGTTTCTCTCTAGATTAAATCAGAATTGTTTATAATTAACTTCATTTTAATACTGAATAAATCTTTATATTTAAATTTTTGAAAGTTTGTATATGTACAATAACTCATATATTTAAAACATTTCACACATGTAAACTTACAAACCTTCCAAAGAAACAAGATTTCATGTTTTCAAAATCATTTAATGTGCCTTTTTCATTTAAGAAATACATTTTAGGGAAATTTATTCAAAAGTTTTATTCTATAAAATATATTTTAAAATGAATATGAAAATAAACACAACATTAGATGTAGACAACGAAAATAAGTAACATAATTTCACTTGGCAATAACAGAGCACAAACACATACAGAATAAGAAATAATAAATAAGTTATACTAGCATATTAGAAAAAAACTGCATGGAAAATTAATATAAAAGAAAGTTTGAATGTAAATTGTAAAAATGAAATTTACATTATTATCTCCAATTAAATCCGAATTTATGTATGCATTCTGCCATTAATTTAAAAATACTTATTTAAATAGTACTGAACATCTTCTTACAAGAAATAAAGATTATTATGATTTGATAAGGTATACAGAATACACATACAGAATAAGCAAATAATAAATAAGTTATACTAGCATATTAGAAAAAAGCTGCATGAAAAATTAGTATAAAACAAAGTTTTAATGAAAATTGTAAAAATGAAATGTATATTTCATTATTATCTCCAATTAAATCTGAATTTATGTATGCATTTCTGCCATGAATTTAAAAATACTTATTTAAATAGTACTGAACATCTTCTTACAAAAAATAAAGGTTACTATGATTTCATAAGTGTACTTTAAAGAAATTGGATGTTTTTCAATCAAGAAAATTCTTAATTTATTAACAGCATGATTTACGTAATGTATATATATACAGGGTGTCCCAGAATTATTGGGACAAACTTTAAGGGGAGGTAGGGGACTTCACAAGGATTCAAATTTGCATAGCAAGCCATGGTCGGAAACGGCTTCGTTCGCCGTTAGGTGGTGTTGTTCACAAGTGCATTGGAGCACCTCTAACATCTGCAGATTATCGCATGTGTTTTTAAGAAGTACAGCCAAGCTTGATTGACACTATGCCACAACATGTCAGGCCATATGTGGTTTCAACATGATGGGGCACCTCCCCATTATGGCAGATGTGTTCTTGAACATGTGAATCATATGTTTGGTCACCGATGGATTGGCCGTGGTGGGCCGGTTCCCTGGCCACCACGCTCTCCTGATTTCAGCAGCATAGATTTCGTTGTTTGTGGTGCACTGAAAAGTGCAGTGTACTGTGGATTTCGATATGGATCTGGTTGCAAGACTCGTCTGTGCTGCTGCGGATATCCAACAAAATCTAGGTGTATTTGAGTGAGTCTGCCAAAGCATGGTCCGACGGTGTAATGCATGCATCGCTAGCAATGGTGGAAACTTTGAACATCTTTTGTGACATTTTCACATACCATCTACCACAGCCCATGAAATATTTTTGACCAATAAATTATTTCAGATGATCTGTCTTGTGTCTCTTCGTTTCTTGTACCTGTCATACTACTTTCCCATGAAGTTTCCGACCATGGATTGCTATACAAATCTGAATCCATGTGATGTCCCCTACCTCCCCTTAAAGTGTGTCCCAATAATCCTGTGACACCCTGTATAACATAAAGCGCTTTAGCAACATGGATAAAAAAGTATATACTATAATATTATTAATTTTTTTAATAATAATACCTGACACCAAGGCTCAAAATAAAATTTACAAAAAATGTCTATTAAAATTATTAAAACTAGTAACTATATTATAAAGATAAATATTTTTTTTCAATTGCTCGCAGCGCTCCTAATTTCTTTTATTTTTATTACCACTGAATCAAATCAATAATCTTCTTTGTATATTCCTCTAACAACCGCAATAGTAATTAAAGAAAATAATTGTTGGTTTTTAATAGTAGTAGCAAATTTAAGAAAAAAAATAGGAACCCTACTATGTAATACACAACAAATAACTAACATATATTTGTAACATAGGAAAACAAATATTAGTTCTTAAAAGTTTACGTATTTAAAGGATTACACTGTAACATTTTTTTGTAAAATTTCAGTAGATGTAAGGTAAATTAACGGTACTTGTACCGTTTTCACTCTTTACGGTATGAGTACCGTACTTCTAAGGTTAAAAAACCCGTATAGGTGCCATTTCGATTATAAACGGTATTTATACCATAAAATGATATATTTTAAGTAAAAAATCGCTATTTATACCGTAAAATAATTATTATTCAGTAAGGAAAAGCCTGGTAGCCCCGCCTCGGTGTACGGCAACCCTTGAAGTGATGCTCTTGCTCTTGTTACGTAATGCGTGCAGGCCTGGGGAGAGGGGGGGTGCAGCTGGTACATATACCGTCCAGTTAAATTAAGGTATTTATACTGGTCACAAAGTTGCCAGTATATGTACCGTAATTGTTGACCAAAATTATTTACAGTGTAATTTCTAATTGATTTGGGCATTAAGAGTTTCTTGATTGAAAGCCAATAGAAAAATAATGCTTCTAAAAATTATGCTGCCTAATAAAACAGTCATATTTTATAAGGAGTCTTTACATGTCGTGTTTATTTAATTATTTGAATAATGCATAAAGGTAGAATGCAAAATTATGTAAATTAAATTTATTAATCTTTAAAATATTGTAGAATTCTATGTCTAAAAATTGAGGCTTTTAAACAGTGAACGCTTTATTTTGATTTGGGTATTTTTCGTTAGACAGTAGTTAAAGAATTAGAAATAACTCTTTTTACTTCCATCTAACAAATTTAATGATAAATTATATAATCGCACCTTATTGTTTTATATTTAGTAAATTACAAACTTTGTATTAAAACTCATACTTTTTTTTTTCTAAAAAGAACACGTCTTTCACTTAATACATTTTATAGAACTTAATCATTTCTATGATATAAATAAAATATTTCATGTTTTAGCATGCTAAAACTTAATTCGTTTATATTTCTTTAAACAAAGCCTTTTTTTTAATTATTTGGCTGAATTACCGGGGATTTCAAAAAAGAGGGAAACATTTTAAAATTAAATAAATTTAAATTGGTTGACGATAGATATGCCGCGTTTTGATGAAAGAGAACATCACTTTTTGGACATGACTTTCTAGAAAGAAGATAATTCGAGAACATTTGTATTGCTTAATTATACCAAATAAATCATATCTGTAGCTTGAGTAAATGTGATGATTAATAAAAAAAAAATGTTTGTGGCAGTAAAGATATTCAAACTCGTTTTAGTTAAATTTAGCACACTCTTAACATTATATAATAAAACAAAACAAAGTATTTAGTTAGTTATTCAATTGCATATATTTCATTATTTTCTTCATAAATTAAAATGTGTATAAATGTGTGTTGGCACGTGTGCTTATTAATAGTTGTACTAACATGTACGTAGATTTATGATTAATATTTCTGTATCTATTATTATTTAATTATGCATGGTATTATTTTATTTTTTATATTTTTTGTTATAAGCATCTAATTTTATTTTAAAAGAGTTCTATTGAATATTGTGTTATATTTGGTTATTCTAATATCCAAATGAAATTGTTATTGGTAAGACAACCTTCTAACGAATGAACAAAAAAATATATGTTTTCTTATTATTGTGTAAAATTTCATTATAAATGAGAAAACGTATCTCATGCACCCTATAGACTGACAACATTTTCTTAGAAATAATATATCACGTAAAAGTATTAAAATATATTGATCATGTAATGCACTTCTTAAGTAAATTTAATTACGTTAATAGAATTTCATACGTTTCAAAATAAATTGTCGTTCTTTTTAGCCGTCTATTCAAAGACTTCGAAAATGCGTCAATATTTGAACATTACACTTATTTGTATAACTTGTTTTGTTAATGGAAGAAGAAAATTAATATATATATATAAATAAATGTATATATAAGTGTATATACATGTGAAAAATGCCATTTATCCGTAATACTTCATGTACACTTAATTCTCAATATCTTTCATTACGGATTACCTTTACACGAAAAGAACGCAGAAGTTTAAATATTTATAAATGGAATAATGATATGGTGCATGTTTTTATACACGTTGCAATAAAGATTGTAACATGAAACAGAAGTTAAATGTTACATAAAAGTGATGGCACTTAAAATTCACTCAATATACCATTTGTATTGTAAACCAAAAGCATTGGAAATCAGATGAATGCCTTGTATTAACATTAGATTTCACAAAAAAATTGCAATTTGTAACTAGAAAGGTTACTTGATTTTGCTGATAATTTTTATTGTAAGTAATCTTTCAAATTGGATGTAACAGTATTTATTTGAAATCGTGTATTTTAGAAAAGCGCAATTTTAAGTCAAATGCTTTGATTAGCTATGATAAAATCTTGGATAATGGGTATTAGCGACCTCCGCACATTGTTAAAAATTACTGTTTTATTCTACTAATCAACCTATTTTTATACCTTTGTGTCTGAAATTGTGGGTGATTGTAATGCAACTGTGCTATGAAACTTATTCCTATTGGATGAGTAATTTTTCTCTCATATTTTGATGATAATAATTTGGGTAAAATAAATAAAATGTACTTTAAGACGTTTAGCAAACCAATGTTAAAAGAAGAAAACGAGCGGACTTTAAATTTCCTGAAATTTTACAAATACTTATTCTATCTCTTCAACATTGGTGGTATATTTACTAACTCTAAAAACAAGATTCGAACTGGAAACAGGAATGCACATTACATTATAGTGAAGACGTGTAATATTATTTTCAATATAATTAGTATTCTACCTCTGTTGTCATGTTTATCTTATATCCTCCAATCTTCCGCGAAATCTAAAAAAATAGAAGTTATACCTATTTGTATAGGAATAATATACTTTTCGTTTCGTCTATATTTGGTTAACCATTTATCTTGTTTGAAGAAAGTTTCAAAACTGGTGTGCCACATATCAGAAAAACTAAGAAAGAAGCAAAACATGCCGAGATGGATACTAATTTGGATGAGTATTCTTTTGAGCATTATTATTTTCTTCCTTATAGATCAGACACTTAAGATATATAATAACAATAACAAAATAAAAACATTCTTATTTGGTTACTCTATTGAAAACATTTATATAAAATTAATCTTTTCCTTAGCGCATTCTATAAGTAATAATTTACTTCTATATCTGCCTCTTAATATTTTCGATTTCTACTATGTCATGATTTGTTTAGATATTTCTTCATTACTTGATAATTTTCAACAGAAGATAAAATTTCAATCAAATTGTGATTACAAACTTTTAACTGATATGTACAATGAAATTACATTGGTTGTGGATTTTTTCGATAAAACAATTGGATTTTTAATGTTTCAGTCGGTTCTTTATAGCGCATTTTTGCTGTTTTATGTTTTAAACCTTGCTATACATTGTACACTTGAAGATATAAAACGCAATTATTATATAGTTGTCGCTTGCTTGCTTAGTTTGTTTAGTTTCGTAGCAAAAGTGGAATCGGCATCATGCGTCAACGCGTCATCTCGATTAGTTAAAAAAGAATCAAGACAGATTGATGAAAATAACTACAGAAAAGTTTGCGCTTACATCAAATTCATGAAAAACTGCAATGACATATCCATGACGGTTTGCGGCTTTGTTCAAATGAAGCGGAATCTTACTTTAGGAACATTGGGCGCAATTCTAACCTACAGTCTGTTGTTTGATAATCTCTTACAATTCTGATGCATCATGTAATATTGGTGCGAAACTTTGTTCGTGCTCGATGTATTAACTCTTGATCAGGGGACACTTGAACTACTTTTTGTTTGTAGCGAACTGCAACTACAACTACTTTATGAAAAATGTAGTTAACTACAACTACAACTACTTATTTTAAAAAGTAGCGACTGCAAACTACTTTCCAAAAGTAGTCACTACTTCGCTACTTTTCGCTTATTTAGTTACCATCGCTAATTACTACACGAAAAACGATTTTTCCCCATAGACCATAATGTAACAGAATTATTTGGAATGTTCCTGTAAGCGAGTTATAAATGCTACACATTTCATTTTCAATACTGAACATTCTATGTTAACTTCAATAACACATAAAACTTTCATGGCAATCCGAGTATACGGGATTACGAGAGTTAGAGCACGGACAGACAGACAAAGCGAATTCATAGACACTTTTTAATTATGTTGGAAAGTGTTACAAAGAAGAAATTTGAAAACAAAAATTGTAATAATCTTACAAATTTATGAGAGTGATATAGCACAGTAGCGCTTAAGGTGGTTCTCAAATTCCTTGCTCAACAACGTGAAACTTTGTGATACATTATCTGACTCATTTTTAAACACAAATACATAAAATTTGGCAGGTCTGACTATTGAAGCGATTTGGAATCGAAATGAATCTTTCATTTTTTGATAAATAAATTACTTATCGGGTTGTAAACGATTCGTGTCACGTTTTTCCTTTCCCCTGCTGCGGCGTCGTAAATTCGGTTGAAAACGCCGACTTTGACAGGGTTTTCTGAAAAACCTTCTGTCTTTACCAAAAAAATAAAAATAAAATAAAATAAAGAATAGTGGAAAACGTCTTTCGGTTACAAAGTTTCTGAATAAGAACACCTGCATTTTCATGCGTTTTCGAAGAAAAATTAATTAAAGAATATTTCATAAAGTAGCCAGTATGGATTTGAGAACAACTTTAAGAGCGGATAGCCATTGGTAAATTTGAATATACATTATTTTTTTTAAAATAGAGCTCCTATTTCTTTACAATTTAATTATAGTCCCTTAAAGCAATTTAAAAATTGAACAAGATCATATAGACTTGCATAAGTTAAATCCTAGCTTTTCTTTTCCTTTCTATCTCTTTTTGTCTGTTTCCCTTTGAAAACCCGAATTTCAAAATACTGGGCTTTAGATTCATTCTGGAGACAAAGATAGACATATTTCATTAAAGCACCAAGCTAACCAATATCAAATCAAATATAAAACATTATAAATCAATTATTTTAGCGATAAAATACCTGTGCAGCTAAAGTAAAAATAAATACTCATAAAAACAAAATTTAGCATTCTTAGGCATTTTTTTAAAATAATATATTTTTATTTCCAACCACCTTTGTCTAATCTATTGCAATCTTCAAAAGGAAATATGCAGTAAATTAATTTGTATGTATACATTGGACAAATATATCACAACGATCAAAAGACGTATTAATAAAATAATTTTTTGCGATAATAAACAGTTCGATAAGAATATTTTCGGAATCAGGGATCTTAATTCGAAAATACTCTTTTTAATGATTTATGAATTTTAGTGAATAACGATTTAGATATTCGGTGCGAGATACGATCCAGTAATTATTATTAATAAAGAAAATGCTATCTCACCTTATGTTTAACTTCAGGTTGTAAGCAGATGATTTTGATACTGATAACTTCTTATTAATTGAGCAAAGTTTACATGTTACAGAATAATTACCACTTTCTTGTTGTACTATAACTTCAAAATATTCATTATATGCCGACCAGTGCAGTTCTATACTATTTTTGTCTGTCATTCTATTACATTAATCTCAAAAGAAGCATCCCCACATTAAAACACAAGAAGATCTAATAATGAGTAAGAAGACAAAGAGTTGCCAGCAAGAAAATTAATTTTTTTGATGAGTGAGAACTTTGCGGTTTTATCTGCAAATCCAGCAAATAATAGATCACGGGCATGCTGACACTTTACGTTTCAGCTTCTAGTTTGTTTGAAGGCAGAAATCATTCCTTCCTAGTGCGCTTTTAATAATAAAATTGTGTACTTGTTCTTTTTCTGTGTTTTTCCGAATATAGATATTTTTTAAATTAGAGTTCTAACGATTTTAAACTGGTAGGAAGCGAGCAGAAATTTTGTTTGAAGGGGAATATTTTAAATGATTGATTATTTATTTAATGTTACCAGACAGCAAAGAATACGGAAAAAAAAGAAGAGTTTTAAATTCTGTATATGGAGAGGCAGGAGAGATTTTAGGGGAAGGGGGATATTTATAATACTGATTATTTATCGTCACTACAGAGCATTTTTTAGGGCAGAATTTTTTTTAAATAAAAATAACTTAAAGATTTTAGATTTATATTTGTATGCTGGCGGGGAGGGGAGAGAGGGAGAAGTGTAAATTATGGGAGGTTAGGGACAATTTAGATGGTTAGTTACATATTATTATTAGGTAGAAACGAATGTGGCCATTTTTTTCTTTTAAATAAAAAGTTTTAAATATTTGAAATTGTATGGGAGGGAAAAAGGAAAGCCTGAATTTTGGGGACAAATAAATATTTTTTATTTATTATCATTAGAGAGCAACAAATGGAATGAAAGATTTTATTTTTGTATAAAAATAAAGATTTAAAAATATTTTAAACTCCTTTGTATGCTACTAGGGGGAGGCGTGAGGTTAGGGATAATTTAGATAATTTATGCTTAGATAAATGCGTTTTTTTTTTAAATAAAAATTTTACATTTATTTGCTTGCTGGGGGTGGGAGGCAAAAGGGAAAAGAAATTGGTCAGATAAAGACTTAACATAGACAGACCAGACGACTATATTTTGGTAAAAACAATCGTAGTCGTATAAAAATAAATTATATTGAGATTTCTATGGATTTAAATAACAATACACGAAGTTTCTGATACCCAAACTGTGAAAATGACAGTTAATTTGTGACCATGCCCATCGTCTATGGAGAAATATATGACACTGCAACTGAGATTTGTCGCTGACGTTCCCAAATTTTTGTAGAGAACATATTTCGCACAAAAGAAACGAGTTATGATCAAGAAATTTGAAGAGTGGCACTTTATTCCTCCCTTCTAAAGTAGCGTCAAAAGTATCGCCGATGATCGCTACAAACTACTGATATTTTGTATCGCGCTACTCGCTACACTACACTTTTTTTGATGTAGCGCGCTACACTACAAACTACTGAAAAAAGTAGCGGCTATTGTAGTTTCACTACTTCCGACACCTACACTTGATAAATACCTACACTTGATATAAACCTACACTTAATATATATCTTAGCCTTGAAGATATGAAACGAATTTTTTTTTAAAGCAAAGACATGTGTGCCGTGTGGCGATTTGTTTATATGAAAAACAATCCTTTTCCGGGAACTGTGGGCGTAATACTATAGCTTGTTGTTTAACTCTAGAATGCTACCCTTTGAAAAACTTACGGAAATGATAACCATTCGTCTCCCAGACGAAATGTGGGTACGCGTGCTTAAAATAAATTTTAAAAGCTAATTAAAATAAATGTATACTAACTGCAGGTGACTTTAACACTCTCGATCTACAATTAAGCAAGAAATCACAATTTGTTTATTTTCAAAGAAATTTTTACACATATTACGTGATGTTCACCGCACATTGCTCTGGAACACGTTAGACAAAAGTTGCTAGTCATTCTCCGCAAATTGTACAGGCAAAATGCAGAATTTTTCCTTTTTTTTACATTCAGATTGTTCTAGTTTTTGAATGTTGATATCCAATTTCAAAAGTTCACTTATAATTGCCCTTGTTGATAGGGGCAAAGTTGATACATTCAGATGCTTCTTCATCTATGCAGCAAGAAGATCTTTACTTAGCTTTATCGCGAACTTTTTTCTGGATAATGCTTTTTCAAATTTTGGAGTCATGTTATGCACATATATAATATGTGGTTCTGCGTCAATTCGTCGCGCACAATTCATCGCGGAACAATTCATCGCGCACAATTCGTCGCAGCGTCAATTCGTCGCAGCGTCAATTCGTCGCAGCGTCAATTCGTCGCAGCGTCAATTCGTCGCGGCTCAATTCGTCGCAGCGTCAATTCGTCGCAGCGTCAATTCGTCGCAGCGTCAATTCGTCGCAGCGTCAATTCGTCGCGGCGTCAATTCGTCGCGGACTCAATTCGTCGCGACGTCAATTCGTCGCAGCGAAAACGTCTTTGAAGGCTATTATGATAAAAATTAAGATAATTCAGTAAAATTACTTAATGATAATTTGTTTTTTAGATTTAGAGAATTGTAACTAACATTTTACAGGCAATTTTGGAGGAATCTTTTTTCATATGTGATTTTTGTGAATTTCCCTGATGAGAATATGAAGGTTTAATGAATTAGAACAACTCATTTCTTATTTAAATTAGAGATCGAATAAATATTGCTTTAGATTACCGAAAAAATGGCGGAAGATTTAGGATAAAATCACCCACAGCATTAAAAAATGAATACAAATGCTAGAAAAAAGTTACATACGCGTACACAGGGTACAAAAGAGGACCACCCCCTCCTCCTTTTATTTGAAAGAATTAGGAAGTAAAAAAAGTATTTAGAGATGTAAACATAAAAACTATTTGTGATTATAATTGAACTGATCGCTTCATGAATGCAATTTCATTATATGATGTTTTGTCTTTAAAAGTTTTATCATTCATTTCATCTATACTAATAAAAGAAAGTTTTTTTTTCTGAGTTCTGTGTGTGTGTGCGAAATGACAAGCAAAATCTACCGCACGTAGAAGTTTGAAAATTTGGGTGCGGATATTCCAATGCAGCCCCTGAAGACCTGGGGCTCAGATTTTTCATATTTTAAGACCCGGGGCCCTTTTAAGGTTTTTGCATCTAAATTGTTAATAATTTGCCCCGGTTTTATCCAATCTCCCTTGTTTTAGTGGCCATTTCTCCATTAAGCTTTTCCCCCATTTCCACATTGCAGTTAGGGCCCTGGCCCCCTGTGGCCCGATGCGTTGTTCACTTGAACCTTTTGTGTGCCATGCATTTTTCACCCTCTCTAATTGTGTCACTCTCTCAATGCGTGACTTTTAAGTTGAGTCTTGGACTCCTCTCAACGGGCCACCACCCTCGTATTTCTATTGATGCCCTAGGGCCCTTTTTTAGCATTTCTTTCAAATTTTATTCTAACGATTAATTTATAACCTATGCTTAATTTTGTCTAATTGAAGATGTAAAGCGCTACGTACTAAGATGTTTTAAGATGTTTTTTCTCTTAAGGTCTTACTCAAAACTATCAGTTGGCCCCTTTTGGGACCTCTCACTTAAAAATCAACCGATCCACTAAGTTTTTGTTTACTGATAACTTTTTAGGACTTCCAGCTACAAAAAAACAACAAAATTTTCTCGGTCAAGTCCCGACCCTCCTGGGCACTTAAAAATTTTTGTGCCCAAAATTGTTAATAATTAGCCCCATTTTTACCCGATCTCCTTCGTTTTTGGGGCTTTATCTCCATTAAGCTTTACACCATTTCTACGTTCCAGTTAAGACCCTGGCCCCCTGGGACTCAGTATAGGGAAGACAAAGAGGGGGGAGATGAAATAGGGGAGATGAAAGAAAATTTGCCGAAATCATGTTAACTAAAACTGATAAATTAAACCTGTTTATGGATGAATTCTGCTGTCTTGTTTGAAAATGTCAGCCACCCTAAAATTTCAAACCGCTATACATCAGCCATTTTTTAATATAGAGGCAAATTAAAAAATTCTCTAGAATCCTTGGATCAAAACATAACATTTAACGGAAAAAGTTTTTAGGATTTTTAATTTTATTTTTACAACTTTTTGAAATTGTAATCTTTAAATGGCCATACAATGAGGACAGACAGACGGACGAATGGACAGACAGACAGACAGACAATTTGTAAAAACTTTTTTTTCGGAATCTCTGACACCTAAAACGTGTAAATCCGTAGAAAACTGGAAGTTGAAAAAATTTCCATTACAATATTTTCTTCTATAGCAGAAAGTAAAAAATCATAAATTGGAAACATTTACTGAATACAACAAGCAGCATTAGTGGATGAAAATAATTAAAATATAATATAATTATGGTTTACTTTCTAACTTGGTGACCCACCCGGTGTTTTCCGTGCCCGTGATAATAACCATAAACAGAACTCAAGCTTCTATGACTATTTTAAAAGAAGCTGCATAGAGGGGCCCAAGAAGGGGATTAATATTCAAAATTAGTGATAGCTGAGGTCCGAGATATTTTTTTGTCGTTCAAGTAGTAGTTGGAAGTTCTAAGTAGTTGTCAGACAAAAAAGCTAGTGAATCGGCCGATTTTTAAGGGAAGCTAACAAAGGGGGCTAACTAATAGTTTTGAGCAGGGCCCTAAGAGGAAAACATCTTAAAAGATCCTGGTACTTAGCGCTTTAAAACTTCAATTAGTCGGAATTAAATATAGGGTATAAATTAACCATTAGAACAAAATTTAAAGAAATGCTTAAAAAAGGGCCCTAAAGGCCCAATAAAAATATAAGCGTGGTGACCCGGGGAGAGTAATCCAAGGCTAAACTTTAAAGTCGCTTAGTAAGAGGGTGACAGAATTGTGCAGGTGAAAAATGCATAGCACACAAAAAGTTCAAGCGACCTTGAGTCGGGCCCTAGGGTCCTAACTGGAATGTAGAAATGTAGGAATAACTAAATGGAGCAAAGGCACCAAAAACGAAAAAAAAATCGGATTTAAAGGAGCAAGTTATTAAAAATTTAAGGAACAAAAACTTCAACGATGCCCTTATACCGAGTCCCACGGGGGCCCGGGTCTTAACTGGAACATAGAAATGGGAGAAAAGCCTAATGGAGAGAAGGCACCAAAAACGAAGGAGATCTGAGAGAAATGGGGCAAATTATTAATAACTTAGGGTATAAACATTTTAAGGTGCCCAGGGGGCCCGGGACTTTTCCGAGAATTTTTTTTTGTCGTTCATATAGTAGCTGGAAGTCCAAAAACGTTACATTAAAAAAAAAAAAAAAAACTAGTGGATCGGTCGATTTTTAAGGGAGCTATATTAGAGATCCCAAAAATGGCCAAATGATAGTTTTGAGTACGGCTTTAACCCTTTAGCGGGCGGTGGTCACAAAAAGGACACCTAATTTTAATTCCAAAACTGACAAACGCCACCAAGAATATTTAAATAAAATTTTCCTTTTATAAAGTAAGGGAAAATCAGCATGTTGTTCTTCTCTAAGGAAATCGTTTGTAAAATCTGGTGTCAGTCCATTATTTCATTATTTTACAAACAGATTTATTCCGCGCCGGAAAGGGTTAAGAGGAAAACATCTTAAAAGATCCTAGTACGTAGCGCTTTAGATCTTCAATTAGTCGAAATTAAGCATAGGGTATAAATTAATCATTAGAATAAAATTTGAAAGAAATGCTAAAAAAGGGTCCTAGAGCCACAGTAAAAATATGAAGGTGTTGGCCCGGGGAAAGGAGTCGAAGACTCAACTTAAAAGTTACGTATTGAGAGGGTGAAAAATGCATGGCGCACAAAAGTTTCAAGTCAACACAGCATCGGGCCCAGGGGGCCAGGGTCCTAACTGAAATGTACAAATGGGAAGGGAAATTTAATGAAGAAAGGCCCACAAAAAGAAGGGAGATCAGATGAAAATGGGGCAAGTTATTAACAATTTAGATGCAAAAACCTTAAAAGGGCCCTAGGGGCCCCGGTTCTTAAAATATTAAAAATCTGAGCGTCAGGTCTGTAGGACCTGCCTTCGACTATCCACACCCAATTTTTCAGACTTCTACGTGCGGTAGATTTCGCTTGTCATCGCGCACACGTACACAGAACTCAGACCAGATAAACACTTTCTTTTTATTAGTATAGATGAAATAAATAAAAAAAACTTATAAAACCAAAATACTACTTAAAGAAATTGCATTCATGCAGCAATCAGTTCAATCACAATCACAAAAAGTATTTTATGTTTACGTCTCTCAATACTTTTTTTACTTCCTAAATCTTTCAAATATAAGGGAGGGGGGGAGGGTTGTACCATGTGTACACATATGTCAACTAATATATATATTTTTTTATTTCTAGCATTTGTATTCGTCATTTTTTTTATCTGGGTGATTTTATCCTAAATCCTTCGCCATTTTTTCGGTTATCTAAAGCAATATTTATTCTATCTCTAATTTAAATAAGAAATGACTTGCTCTTATTCATTAAACTTTCCTGTTCACAACAAGGAAATTCCCAAAAAATCACTTATAAAAAAAATTCCTCCGAAATTGCATTTAAAATGTTAGTTATAATTCTGTATATCTGAAAAACAAATTATCATTAAATAATTTTACTAAATTATCCTTATTTTTATCATAATATCCTTCAAAGACATTTTCGCTGCGACGAATTGACGCCGCGACGAATTGACGCCGCGAGGAATTGACGCTGCGACGAATTGACGCTGCGACGAATTGTCGCCGCGATGAATTGACGCTGCGACGAATTGACGCTGCGACGAATTGTGCGCGATGAATTGTTCCGCGATGAATTGTGCGAGATGAATTGACGCGACACCATAATATGTGCATTAAATAAACTGATATTTATCATACCATAAAATACACAAAGAGGCCATCAGCGTGTTTTCCTACTACATGACATGTTATTACATATCTGTTCCAATGTGTCTACAGTTCCTTTTGTGGAGTTAAAAAATTCTATGATTATATTTCGAGCTGCTGATCTTGTCTTACATAATTGAGGAACATATGACCAGTTTGACTTTTCTTTATCACTGAGCTGAATTTTGTCTGGATAAATTATAGACGTCATCATATATATAGATCGTCGTCATATGACTCAAACATATTCGAAATTTTTTCAACCCATTCAATTTTATTTGATACACTGCTGTTTTCAATTTTAGCTTCGTAATTTGAATTCATATTTCCATCCTCCTACGTTTGTTTTTCAAGAATTGCTTTTCTTCATCTTTATTGTCAAAGGATAATTCATAATTATCATCTGTGTTGCTATCTGTGATTTCGTCACAGCCAACTTCAATTAATTCTTCATTTTCTAATTTATTCCCAGAAATAGAATTTTCTTGATCACTTAGTTCATTTAATAGTTTCCAGATAGCCTCATGTCTACTCCAAACATTTTCTCCGAGAAAACGTTTTGATATGTCACGGCAGCACAGGAAAAAAAAAACTAAAGTCAGATTCTCAAATGCAAACGCCACAGCTAACCATTCGTCTACGAGACGAATATTGTTCTGAAAACACTTTCTGCACAAATATTTCGGGAAAAAGGATTATCCTTAAATGTAGTATCCAAGGTCAAATTAAGTTACTGAGTGGCACGATCCATTTCCTTTTTTGGGAGAGGCAGGTCAAAGTTACTTGTTATGGGCTTCGTCCAGGAGACGAATGGGTAGCATTGGGTTAAGAGTATGTTGCAATTATGAAAAATTACGTCAAAATGAGGTAATAGGTTTTCATGTTTTCTGTCTCAACATCTGCTATTTACTTTAGATTTCAATATATGAAAAAAAATAATTATTAGGTTTATTGCATGCCTGCTTTGAATATATACTTTAAAAAAAAAGTGGAATCTGAATCGTTTATAGTAAACAATTAATCATGCAATGTTGATAAAATCATCTCATTTACTGAAAAGATTGAACGTCCGTTAAATTTTTGAAATATAGGCAAGGTACACACATGATTGTGTAAGCATTTTGTTCTTATGAAATGCAGGTTTATTATGTGTGTATTCGGAGCAATTTGATCTACAGCTTATTGTTTGATAAAAATTATGACAATTTGGATCGTTTATGTGTCTTAAAAAAATAAAATATCAAACGAAAACATATTGAAATATATTGGAGTAGGTTTTTTATGCATTTTAAAGTTGACAATTGAATGCCAAATTTAAAATGAACCGGAATGTATTTTTACTGGGCTAAAATAAAAAAAAATAAAAAAAAAGAACCAAAAGCAGTAAAACATGTCTTTGATACTGAATAAAAATTAATATGTTTTGAAAATTATAATTAGTTCTAGACGGCGGGAATCCATCACGGATATTCCGACATTTCATATCACCAGATATGTCTCTTTTGTACCTTTTTATAATGTACGAAAACTGTTATTCACTAATACCCAACTCGTATGCAAGTGATTTTCAAAATAATATTGTTCTTTTAATATATGTTCGATATGATTGTTCGATATGATTGAAAATATGATTGTTCTTCTAATAGATATTCGATACGTTGCGTGTGACGGTGTATGCGCACGCATTCAAGTATTTGAAACACTGTGAAAACAAAAACTTTCATAAACTCACCGTTAAAAAATGGCTTTTAAATAATTATTTGAAAGAATAAAGATGCATTTTTAACATGATAAATTTCCTCAAAGTGATAAATCACACTTTTTAAAATAAATCTATCCAATTAAAACTCATTTAAAATCCCCCAGAATTTGATACGTATTTTCATTTTTTGAATTGGGTTAAATCACGAGGAAGGGGGTGTTTTTTATAGACTGGTCGTTTAAAAATGTACTGATTAGTGTTTTAATACCCACATATATTTTAATGCAACAAAGTTTACCGATGCTTAAAATACAATTCTAAAAAAAAGAACATACATGAACGAGGACTTTTACTGAACATTTCACATAATTATTTAGAAAAAACACTGAAAAAAAGTAATAACTCTAACAACTTTTCGTGACTTGGCATTATCTCAATTTAATAATGTTAATGGAAAACAGCATATCAAACAATAAGTGAATTTTATCGATGTGGTATTTTTAAAATCATCAAAATAATGTCAAAACATCATAACATTTATTAGGACAATCAATTATATCTATTGGAAATCGAAGCAATTAGATAATTAAAAACTAAGGGTTAAAATTTCGCAGTATGAAATAAAATTACACTTTATACACTACTTTGAAATAAATTGTAAAAAACAGCAGAAATGTTGTAAATATTTTAAAGATATGCATATTTTAACACTGGTGCAACTGGTGCAATTTAGGTGGTGTCACTATTTTTTATCTGATGTATGAATTAATACTGATGTACATGCAACTGTGATTTATTTGCTTTATAATTTCGTTACCAAATCGCAAAACGCTTTAGAGCGAGAAAAAGTATTTTATATCATAGACTTTCAATTTCTTCAAATTAGGATTATATCTAGCATTTTCATGTATTAGGAATGAGTAAAAAGGACAAGGTAAAGTAAAATGCATTCGGAATTCTTTTTAAATGTGTGATAATATCAAACAAAATGAAAATTTCGATGCGAAATGCAATACAAGAGACTCCTGAATATAGATAATATATTTTGCTGAGATATAATTTTAATTAGGAGTAAGAAGACTGCTAATTCTACAGTTAAAAATAAAGTTTTTGATTTTTGCATACAGGGCGTAAAATCCATACTTTTTAGAAAAATTGTTTGAAGTATTTATTTTTGAACAGTTTTGTTGAAAATCGGCCTTTTTTGAAATGTGAATCTTTATTTAAAAAATAATTATCTGTCAATTTTATAAGAAGAAATATAATTTATTTTTTATTGCACTGTGTCTCTAAATGTGAAAACTCATTGCATATCTTTTGAAGTACATTTTCTTGCATAGTAATTTCACATTTTGTTTTTCATATACACTTCAGAAATAAAATCATATTCTCATTATGTTTGATATTAACAAAACTTTATGTAGCATGTATTTATATCACTTACATTTATTTTAATTATTATAAATGTAAATAGTGTTTCTAACATCGTTTCCTAAAGCAATGTAAACATTTTACCAGTAAGTTATTTTTATATTTATATAACTTTCTCGATCTTATTCTTCAATTTAAATGTAAAGTTTTAATAAAGATATATTACTTTAAAAAAATATTATCTGAAGACAAATTTGACAGCTGTAAAGGACATAATATAATCCAATATATACTTTATACTTTGATACTTGTGATTGCTAACATTATTAGATATACAATACCGATAATAATTGAGAAATACAAGCGTTCTTCAAATATAAACATGGTAAGAAACATATACAAATATATTTTTTATCTCTTTAATTTCAGTGGTATTTTTCTTCGTGGTAATGCCAAACAAAGGCACAGCAGAATAGGTGGTAATATTTCAGTTAAAGTCTTAAATGCCTTCTTCAACTCGATTGGTGCTTTGCATTTAATTTTATGTATTTCTTACTATTTTCTATACAGTTCAGATTCTAAAATGAGAGAACTCGTTTATGCACTTTTAAACGCAACATACCTTTCATTTCGTCTTTATTTGTTCAACTATTTATCTCATTTAAACTAAATCATAAAAATGATTCATTGTATTTCTACAAAATTGCCAAACAAAAGAAAGTCACGAATATGGGTAATAATTTGGATCAGCAGCGTTTTAAGCATTTCAGTTTATCTGATGGAAGAATTTACCAGAAGAATATTTAACGACAATGCAACAATTCAGGCATTGTACTTTTCATACTATATTGAAAATGGTACTTACGTATTATCCGTGCCAGTTTTAAGCCAACTGCGCCAGGCATGGAGCCAATATTACTAATTATAGTAACCTTTATATCTTTTTTTTCTTGCTGCATGGTACATGCCTGGGAATAATCTACTTTTTTTAGTAGTGGTCATTTCTATACGTAGTAAGATTAACAAAATTAACTTTCTAGAATATGCTATATTATTTACCATTTCTTATATTATTTATTATTCTTTCTTATTTACTATGTTATTTACCATTTATTAATTTTATAAAAATAATGTTATTTACTATGTTTAACAATATTATACATTTAATAAACATACATTACATTTTATTTATTTTATCTTAATTACCATTTTAATAATGTTATTTGATAATGTTAAATTACTGTGTTTGAAAACATGATTGGCAACGATAAACAAGAATGGTACTTGAGAACCATTTTTGGTGATCAATTTCCTGGCACGGATAATACGTAAGTACCTTGAAAATTTATATATAAAATTCTGTCTTGCATTAATATACTCTTTAAATTCAACATTACTTTTCTATTTACCACTTCACATCTTCGATTTTTTTTGTGACGATTTGTTTAGATATTTCTTCATTACTTGACAGTTTTAGCCAATTTCTGAAGATTTCGACTAAACATGACTACAAGGTTTTAACTTGCATTTATAAAGAAATTGCATCAGTAAGAGAATATTTTGATAATTTTGTTGGATTTTTAATGTTTGAGTCATTTCTTTATAGTGCATTTTTTATGTATTATGGCCTAGATACTTTGATAACTGCCAATAGTAATAATAAATATGATGATATTATGTTAATGATATGCTCTTTAAGTTTTATTAGTTTTATAACAAAGATGGAATCTGCATCATGCATTAATGCATCATCTATTTTATTAAAGAATGAATCGAGAGATCTGCAAGAGAATAATTATAAACATGTATGTGATTATATCAGATTTATAAAGAAATGTAGAGAAATAAGTATGACCGTATGGGGATTCGTCAATTTAAAAAGAAGTATCATTTTTGGAACTCTGGGTGCAATTCTGAGTTATAGCTTATTATTCAACAACTTGATAAAAAAATAAATGCTTTTGACTTGTTTCAATGTGTTCACTGGCGTTCTACATTATGCACTACAAATCAGTGGTTTATTTTTTAATATTCATTGCTAATTGTGTCTGATAATATGTACTACATAAAACGTTTACAAGAGAATTGTTCGAACATAGCACTTAACAGCTTATTGTAAAATTTATTATGTCCTATATATTATTTAGATGTATTATTATTTAGATTTACTACGATAAATAGTCTTTATCAACTTTTTAATATTGTCTTTAAACACAAATTTATAAAGAACAACAGAATAAATATATATTACCGTGTGAAGTTTAGATACATGAAACGAAGTATCATTTTTGGAACGGTACGAACAATTTTGTGTTACAGTGTGTTGTTTAACAGCCTCATAAATGTAGAATAAAGTTTAGATGTATTATCTTTTCTTCCCAGTCTCAGTTTTAGTCTAAATATTTTATGAAAACATGAAAACAAACATTTAACTAACATTTTAAGCGACATATCTATTTTGCACACATTTTTCATAATATGGAAGGATTTTGAGTATATGTGTCATTTCTCTACAGCTGCATGCACAGACTCCAGAGCTCCAATCAATATACGTTTTCGATGCTGACAGGAGTAATGATTATGTTGTTAAATATAATGACATGATGTTAAAAAGTCCGTCCGGCCTGTACCGGGAGGAATAGGTAGCTTTCCTATATCTTCGGTTTAAAATTTTAGCCAATGTTACTCGAAACAGCAAGCTAAAATGCTATGAACCCGATTACCGAACATTCGTTAATACTTAATTTGAATAAGAAATTTGCCAAATTAGTCAACTATAGTCAAGTTGGTTTCATTTATGAAAACTTATTTTTGGTTGACAAAATTGGCGATATTTCGCCAAGTGTCGCCAAGTTTGGCGAGATTTTGGTGCTAACGGATATGAATATATAGTTGATTGGAAAAATGATTACAACAATGAAAGATAATAATGTGCGAGAAATCGCTTTCACTAAAACTCATAAATTAATCGTTGATTTTTAGGTAGCTTTCAATAAAGTATAAAGCTACCTATTGCAGCCATTCGGAGGAAAGCAATTCCGGAAAATTTCGATATATTTCCACCGATCATGACCCTCAGACCCCAAAACCACCCTCCTTTCAAATGTTGATATATATATATATATATATATATATATATATTAATTTGGATGAAAGTAATTGTGTATATTAAGCTCACCAATGCCTCGACCGAGTTCGTTGGCCAGCTTGGTCCGCCATCTTGAAACAAGATGGCGGCCACTTAAAATTTTAAAACTAAAATAAATATACAAAAAATTTTTAAATTAAAATTTATTTTTTAATTAAGTGTTAGGTTTGATACAAGGATTCCAGAGCATTTTTTGTTTTACTTCTATCTTAAAAAATGGCTGAGATAGAGCAGTTTGAAATTATAGGGTGGCTGAAATTTTGAAACAAGACAGCATATTACAAAAATCCAATGATTAATTTATGAGTTTTAGTGAACGCGATTTCTCGCAAATTATTTTCTTTCATTGTTGTAATCATTTTCCCAATCTTATGCATAAAACTATATATTGATATGCGTTAGCGCCAAATTATCGCCAATTTATCGCCAAATTATCGCCAATTATCGCCAAACTTGGCGAGGTAAAACAAAAAATGCTCCGTAATCCATGTATCAAGGCCTAAAACGTAAGCAAAATACAAATTTGAATTTTTAACTTTTTGGTACATTTATTTTATTTTTCAATTTTTCAATGGCCGCCATTCGGAAACAAGATGGCGGACAAATCTGGCCAACGAACTCGGTCGAGGCATTGGTGAGCTTAATATACACAATTAGTTTCATTCAAATTGATTTATAAATACGAGTACTATCGTATGACACAAGTCAGATATATATATATAAATCAACATTTGAACGGAGGGTGGTTTGGGGGTCTGGGGGTCATGATCGGTGAAAATATATCAAAATTTTCCGGAATTGCTTTCCTCCGAACGGCTGCAATAGGTAGGTTTAGACTTTTTTGTATTTAAATCTACCTAAAATTTTTCGTTAAGTTTTATTCATTGTATGACAATAGTAAAAACATTATCACGTCTGAATGCATCCTTTATACTAGTAAGGGATTGATTGAGAGTCCTATAAAACAACAATTATACATATGCTTGCGATTTATAAATGAATGCATTTGACATACAAATGTATTTGATATTATGCGGTATCGTTTATATGAAAAGATTATCACAATTAGAACTCTAGGAGTAATTGTGAAATATAGTTTGTTTATAGTTTGAGTTTTAGTTATTTTTGTGGATTTCGTTTATATAAAAATTTGTATCATAATTAGAACTCTTTGAGTTATAGTTTGATTTATAGTTTGGAGTTTTTATTAATATAAAATGTGTGTAAAAATTGGAACTCTAGGAGAAATTCTGAGTTATATATACATAATTTTAAAAGTTTCTAAAATTGGAACAAAAAATTCCTATTGCAGTGGATACTATTTAATTTATAACGAATAAATTGAATTTTTTAAATGGATTTCCAATTGTTTATATTAAATTTTAAAAAAAAAATACTTACGAGAAGATCGTTCTAAAATAGCAATCAAAATATTGTTGTCAAATGTATATCTAATACTTCCTAAAATAGCGATTTAATGGTGATTGTACTATTGATTAACAATTTAGCATGTAAGTAAATTTACAAAATGTATCCGTTAATATGTAACTATAAAATAGTTAGATTTTTAACGTTTCTATCGTTCCTCTACAATATTTTGTATTGTAGCTTAGAAACTAAAATATATTGATGCAAATTTTAGTAGATTTCAATACAATGATTGAAAATTATTTTACATTAATTATTTTACATTCTATATAATATGAAGAATATATTTTTGGAATGTAAAAAAAAAAAAGATGCATGCTAAAAATGAGCCAAAAAAAGAAAAGAAGAAAATTGCATAGTTTGCACAGAGCGTGAGAGTATTTAATCTTTTTTCAGTATTGTTTTTATTAAAGAACAACAGGTAAAATTATCATAGAAATACTTAATAAAAGTTTATCCTACTGGTAAATAAATGTCTAGCTTTATAATTTTAGTATGTATTGATAATGCAATAGGTTTCTCAAATAAAGAGTAAAGATTTTTTGAGGAGTTCTTTCAACATGATTGGTTAATATTTGTTATATATTTCTACAACTTCTTGGTGATTTTCTGGAGATACATTTTTACATACAAAACAATTATACGGAGTAATGAGAAGAAGAATTTTATTTTGCTTTCGAAACAGATAAAAATAAAGGCTTCTTATATATTAAAAAATATATAACCACATTTTAAAAATTTTTTTATCTTTATAGTTGTTATCCTGCATTGTTTTAATATTAAATCTATTCATTATTATTAAAGGTATTTTTTGCCGCTATGAGCGCCGTCTATGTAAAATGTTTAAAAAAAAAAAAACTTGTGATTGTGAGTTGGGTTCGAAATGCCGATCTGAAAAGTTGTGTAAATCTCGGCTCTCGACCTTTTTATTTAGTGTTGTGAGAAATTAAAAGAGTTACAGTCCGCTACTGAGTAATTTGTTGAGATTGTGTGTTTTTATTTTGTAGTGATAAATTTAAATTGAGTTATCGGCGTACCCAGTATTCAAGAACTTTCAGCGTCATTACCTTAAGTTTTCTATACTTCTTTTCTTAAAGATAATAGAAATATTGTAAATGCTATTTTAGAAATAGGACATTTTAATCAAATTGACCTGTTTACAATATTCGATAGTATTTTTTCAAGTCATAAATTAATAAAATTGTGTGAAATATTTCCTCGAAATTGTCGGTAAGTGAGGGGCCCTCTGCAATAACAAGGTAAGTGGAGTTACCTTGATTCCATGTAAACCATTTATAAAGACGGCTTGTTTACCTACCTTGCTATCCCTCGTGTTCTACTTCGTATTCGAACCCTCATAAAAAAACTTGTAAAAACTTTTTTCAACTGTCACGTGTCTCAGTTTCCCGATTCTGCTAACAGGTGGCGCAATTGTCCGGGACCTTTTCAGCAAACACTTGTAGATGCGAGGACACGGTCCGGTCACAGACCAGTTTTGTAAACGTCTCCTGTGTCTGTATCTGTTCAACGTTCATGTTCAACAAAGGTTGGTCGGTTGGTTGGTTGATTTATGACGGCCGATTATCTACACGAGGGATATAGGCCCTAGTGGGAGTGTCCTCCGTGGGCATCTCTCTAAGGGATCCTAACCCGTATTTACGGCAAGGTTCGAAGAAAACCACGTTCAACAAAGGGATCCCCGTTCTGCACATTTTTTCACTGTGTTGGTTATACGCAATCCCTTTTCTTTTGTTCGCATAAATGTTTTCTTTTCTATTTATAAATGCATATGTTTCAAGTAAGAATTAATATTTCTCTTTGATATTTTTTATTTTTCTTGTATTTCAGATACAGGGTAGAAAACTGATACGTGTGTGCAGATGGCTATATCTATATTCTATAATATAATTGGTACTTCTCCATTATCCCGTCGGCCACTTTTCATAACAAAAAACTATCGCCAAACTGTAACGTCAAATAAAAGGGAGTACGGTGCCATTGGAATATCAAAATAAATAAACAAAAAATAATATAAGAATTTAAGAACACAGTTGTTATTTTAATTAATGAAATAACTAATAAATCAGCAAAACATAATGAAAAATACACGCAAATGTCGAATTAAAAAACCACTTGATGACATAACAAACACACGTATAATGCTTCTGTCATCCAGTAAATGGACTGCCATTTTGGCGTCTAATCTTACAGTTTGGCGATAGTTTTTTATTATGAAAAGTGGTCGACGTGATAATAGAGAAGTACCATATAATTAGATGGTACAGTGAATAGCGAAATTCTCAAGCAAAACCATTAATTCCCATATTTTGATTATCATTTTTCATTAATAATATAAGCTTTATTTTAACTATAAAAAAATGAAACACATTTTTAAAGCGTTGATAGCAATTTTTGTCTGTTGTACTTGTATTACATATAAGGAGGAAATGTACTGTTTTTAACTGATACAAAAACATAAATATTTCCATTATATTCTAATATAAATCATTAGTGAAACTCTAAACTTTATTTGAACATTTGACAAAAGAATACATGATTTTTTAAGAATTATTTTTTTATAACAGCATTGCGTCAGTTGTAAAGTAATTAACAAAATCTGAATATTATGTTATCAAACATTTATTTATTTCCAAAATATTACAAAATTTATAATTTGAAAAAACATTAAACAAAATATTCGTGATCAGCAGTTAAAGAAGTAATTAGTAGTTTAACTTATTTCCTTTCAATATCCTACATTATCTAAGACTAGTATTTTTTGCGAAATTTGTGTGTACTACTGTTTCCATGAGTATAAATTCTTCAAGAAGATTTGTTTGGCAATTTTTTTAAATAAGAGCACTAACTGCTAAATCTTGTGTTATTTTATTGTTAACTAATTAAAATATAATATATAATTAGGGCTATACAATTTCTACTATTAAACACTTTAAGATTTTTACGCACGTAAGAAAATTTTATTTTCGTCCGGCAATTATAGAGTTTTAAATAAAATTATTTTCCATTTTTATATCCTGAACTGAGATAATTTTCATTTTAAGAATACTTCATATGTCTCTTGAAAGCAATAAGTAAGCAAATTTCTGCTGTGTTTTGAAATAAATATACCTAATTAAGATAAATAATGCTCTTGTTAAGGATTTTAAATTCTACAGTTCAGTATTTTGAAAACAAAAATAAAATTTAGTAATCTTATTAATTTGAAGAGAGGAAGAGAAACCATTTTTTATTTTGTGAAAATGTTTTCTCATATTGATATTTATAAATGAATATATTTCAAATGAGAGAAAAAAAAATTGGTATTTTTTTTTCTCATTGTATTTCTATTGTTATATTCTATTTTCCTATTATAATCTAATGTTTTCTTGGTTTTTATTGTTATCTTTTATTACTTTATTAGCTTTTGTTCTGTTTATAAGTTTGAAGGAAAGAAGTGTGTTTTGTGCAATTGCTTTTCCATATTTCTATACATATATTTCAAGTTAGAAATTTATTCGTTAACTTTTATTTGTGTATTTCAGATGCTTCGAAGAAATGTGCTCATTACATATATATTAAAAATTTTCCAATTAATCCAATTAATACTTAATTACCACAATGATACTTGCACAGATGACCAGCTTAACTTATGAGGATTGAATAAATATTTGTTAAAATTTAATATGTTTAAATAATTTTAATCAGTACAAAAGAGCTTTAATAAAAAGAACCATCTTTCAAAAATAAAGAAAGCATAGACAAAATAATGAATAATTTTCAGTTTTTATTTACAAAATACAATTTACAAACTCCATATTACATTTAAATGAACGAAAGCCAATGAGTTGATTATCACATGTCTTGCATTAAAAACTTATAAAATTATTTCTCATTAATCATTGATAAGTTCTTATTTAAAATTAATTGTCAAATTTAATATTTTGAATTCTTACAGTGTTTGAATTTTACTAAATATTGCCCTAGATTGCTTCCTACGAAGCACATTATTCTGACTTTCAATAGGCCTACTTTGCCAACTAGAATTAAAGCCGCCTACCTGAGCTGTCCTGTCCGACCTTATATACCTAAACCACTCACTCTTGATAATCGGAAGGCATGGTTACAGTAATGGGTCGTGGGGGCGTTTCGGCAATGACCTAGAACCCGGTTCCTCTCATAAAGTTCCGGCAACGAAGCCGTCGGATCGTCTCTGCGTCTGCACAAGTGTCGTGTGGTGGTATCCTGTACTTGGGCTCCACCGCATTTCGCAGCGTCCGCTGACTTCACTCATTTGGGTTAGGGTGAGAGGCGCAGGTAGGCTTCGGCCCCGTCTTTTCCCAGGCCGAGGAGCACCACCTTGGAGGGGTCCGGTTAAACCGGCCCTTCTTGGTCCTGTCCTCGTATGGATTCACTAGAATCTGGAATCCGCGGTGAAGTACGACTGTTTTCGTCAGCCGTAGCTTATCATACCAAACCCACTCCGTTGTTTTAAATGCCAGTGCTATGGTCATACTACAACGACCTATCGTGGTTCTGTTACCTGCGCAGAAGTAGGTCACGATGGTAAATCATGCGAAAATCCTGAACACTGTACAAACTGTAAGGGTGACCTACAGCATACTCCTGCTCTTGTCCTAACAGGGTTCGTGAGTCAAAATCTCTCAGAAACTATTTTATCCTGAATATCGAAAAATTGTTGAATCCAGAACATCATTTGTAGAAGTCTCTTATTCTAGTTTGCTCAAGAGACAATCAAAATCCTTAAGACATATAATCACCCAAACTGAATTATCTTTACCACCAAATGATTCATCTGTTACACTAACCAGCACTATGAAGAAAAAAACGCGTAGTATGTATTGTTCAGCTAGAATAAGACACCCTGCCTGCACTGCAACTTTTGCCACCATCTTCAGAACCTGTCAAAATAGAATATTCTAAGTATCCATCTAAACAGTCAACCGAACATGAGTCGGGTCAAAAATCTGTTTCATCTCCATACAAATTGGAAAAACCTGTTTCTTCTACACAAAACCAAAACCAAAATCATGTGCACTGAAAGAGAGAAATAAAACCACAACCCAAGACTCTTCAGAGTGGAAATCTCTGAAGGGAAGAAACAAGAAACCTTGCCTTGGTACATTGCTCCTTGCTACAAAGGATTCAAACAGCTGCTGCACTATGCAGAGGAAGCTATGGAATCAGAGTTTTACAGTTCTCACTCAAATGATGATGATAATACTTTTTTTGAGGTATTCGATTCTATGTTATTTTAAATAAATTTCTGCTCGAAACTTTGAACATTTTACCAACTGTTAGTTTAAAGATTGTTTCTATTTTAATTGTGAAAACTTGTGTTTATTTCTTTTAGACATTGTGTTATATTTTCATTGAAAGATTTTAATTACACATTTATCATAGCATCACTCTATTCATTTAACTGTTATTTTCATTCATGTTGTTTTTATGACAAAGTTTTAAATCAATTTTATATTTCAATTTGACGTTCTTATTTTAATATTTTTTTTGGCGCAGTATGTCCCTAAAGGGACTTTGTGCCATAAAACCCCAATCAACCAATCAACCCTAGATTGCTCTCAATACATTTCATTTTAAGGAAAACAATGCACAGGATTAAATATTATTGAATGGAGTAATATTATGGTGCATGTTATTTTACACGTATGCAACTAAGCTATATGCAATAAAATCATAAATATTAATTAAAAAGTGATTGCAGTTGGGAAGTTCAATTCGCTTAATTTCTTACTCGTATTTTAAACCACATAAATTAATTGAATAAGAATATGTCAACAATTCAAATACGAATTGTTACAAGAAAAACTAATGCTATTTTGCTGTTGATTTCAATTTTATGAAAGTTAATTATTCTTTAAATTCGCATGTAACAATATTTATTCGACATCGAATGTTTCGAATAAATGTATTTTTAACTCAAAAGCTTTGATTACGGCTACTTAGTTCTTTAATTATAGTTATTAGTGATTTTCGCACACTTTTCTATAATTTTATATTATTCTATTAATTAGCCTATTGTACTAAGTGTCTTAAATTATGGGTAAATGTTATATATATATTGTTATATGTATTGTTAAACGTATTTCTACTGTTTCAGTAATTTGTTTCAGTAATTTTAGCAATAATATCAGAAATGTACGTTAAGTCTATTAACAGACCGATATTACTTCAAGAAAATAAGAAGTCTTTAAAATTCTGGAAGTGTTAAAAATACATCTTTTATCGTAATTGGTATATTTACTAGTAAAAATGCCAACCTTCGAAATGGAGGAAGAAGTGCATGTTATATTATGTCGAAAATGTGTACTGTTATTTTCAATATAATTAGTATTCTAACTCTGCTTGCATGTTTATCTTTTATCCTTCAACAAATCTAACAAAAAGCGAAGGTAGTTCTACTTGTATAAGGATAACGTATTTTACATTTCGAATTTATTTGGTTAATCATTTATCTAGTTTGAAGAAGGCTTCAAAACTTGTATGTCACATTTCTGCAAACGTGGGAGAGAAACATAACATTCCCAGGTGGATAATAATTTAGATAAATATTGTTTTAAGCTTTATTATTTTATTTTCTTATAGAAGGGAAAATTAGGATATATAATAACAATAATAAAATAGAGGAATTTTTATTTGGCATTTTTATTTGCTGAAAATATTTATTTGAAATTCTACTTTTCTTTAACTTATGTAATAAGTAATAACTTACTTCGATATCTGCCTCTTAACATATTTGATTTTTATTACGTCATGATTTGTTTAGGCATTTCTTCATTACTGGATAATTTTCCAAAGAAGCTAACATGTTTATCCAATTGTGATTACAAACTTTTAACAAATATGTACAATGAAATTATAATGGTTGTGGAATATTTAGATAAAGCAAATGGATTTGATGTTCTTCGATTTGCATTTTGAAGCACGTGCTTGTGGATGTACAAAGCAATTGTCTATCAGCAATGGAAGGTCAGAAGGTAACTGACTCTAATTGATATTTTTTGGTCCAATGCATCTGGCGCCATTGCGTTACTGCATTTTCTATATCATTGAATGTTTAAAGGGTATTTTGATTCCCCCAACTGTCAGCGCTAGAGTCTCGGTATGGGAGAGTTGTGATAGCAAGTGTTTTTCTTAGTGCGAAAAAAAAATCGTTTTGTGCAGCACCAAGCAGAATGGAAATTGTTTAAATGTGTTCTTTTTCATACAATCCGCTGCAATAAATGCACATATCCATCGCAACAGCAACCTCTTCGTTTGAATTCTGTACACGTACAAAAACAAAATAAACTTCGTTATGTAGACTATCTTTTTCGTAATGTGGAGATTAATTTACCTGTTAATGGTGTTCAAAGTCAAAATTGTGCAGAAAATTTCATTAAGTAGAAAACTATGTTAAATAGGGACTTCGTTAAAAGGACGCTCCACTGTACTTTTAAATGTTAAGTATAACATAATCTTTTTTTTTAAATATTAGTTCGGTTTCTATTAAATTGACAATGTTTGTAACATTCATATTTTTGTAATTGTCGAATACTAAGTAAGTAACATCTTTAGTATGTCTAAAATATTAGTTACTAGTTTTAGTTCCATTATGTGTTGCACTGCTTCACAAAAATTATTGTTTACATTGAAAGTCCAGAAGGCATCTTACCCCTATGTAATTGGCCATCTTGCCCCAAGATTGGGGTAAGATACCGAAATGCAAGCATTTATAAAAGCAAAATGTTTGATGCTTTCTATGACATTTGAAAAAATGAAATACATTGTTAAATCATACATAAATGTATGAACTTTAACAAGAAATTAATGAATAACAAATAAAAACAACAGGCGACTTTACGAAAAATTAAATCAAAAAGTACAGCATCTTCCCCCAAACTACCATATATATATATATATATATATGTATATATATATATATATATATATATATATATATATATATATATATATATATATATATATATAGCTAATTAAAAATGGAATAACTGATAGTAAAAGTCAAAAAAAGAATAAAAATTCTATATTTTGCAAAGTAAGGGTAGCAGCAGGATTCAATTTTTACACAATAGAAAAATAATTGCCAGGATATTTTAATAAGAAACATAACTGCAAGAATAATTACATTTACTACCGACTTTCTGTGCTTTAGTTCTTTTGTTGTCCCTCTGTATTCCATTTTTACAGTGAAGCAGTAAAATTTACAATGCAGTAAGAATACAAATGACCGTTGTTATGGTCGTTTCAAGGAAATACCACCAGACGTGGCATGACACTGCTCGTAACATCAATGAATGTTTTAGGTATCTCAATACTTTACAATTTGTGACTTTATAATATGATGCCACTTGAAGTTACAGGTGTTCAAAAGTAGGCCGATTTCTTTCCCTGTGTTTGAGAAAGTAATTCGCCATCATGGCAGATGTTACACAGAAACCATTTTCGATGCCATGAGCACGCGCAGTGTTCTGTCATCTACACTGTAAAAAATTTTGGTCAACAATTAAGGTACATATACTGGCAACTTTGTGACCAGTATATATACCGTAATTTAACTGGACGGTATATGTACCGTAAAATATTTAAAATATATGTACCGGCTGCACTCTCCCCTAACCTCAGGCCTGCACGCATTACGTAACAAGAGACAGAGCTATAATGATGAGGTTACCGTACACCGAGGCGGGGCTAACAGCATTTGCCTTACTAAAAAATAATTATTTTACGGTATAAACAGCGATTTTTTACTGAAAAACAATCACTTTACTGTATAAATACCGTTTATAATCAAAATGACACATATGAGGTTTTTTTACGCTTAATATACTTTAGAAGTACAATACTCATACCGTAAAGAGTGAAAACACTACAAGTACCGTTAATTTACGGTACATCTACTGAAAATTTACGAAATTTTTTCATAGTGTAAGACGGGCATTCCCATGAATGACAACCGTCTTCTGAAACATTTGTTTTCGTATCTGCGTTGTTAACTTTGCTGCATCACTTTTGAAATGGAACAGAACTAAACAATAAAGCGCCAGTGGTATATATAAGTAATCTTGCAATATGTGTTTTTTGCTATTTCAATAATTCCGTGTTTTTTGTCGTGGAAATCGCATCATGTTATTGTCTAATTTTTGAATATTTGTTTTTTTTTCTCTTCCTTTAACTTTTGAATATTGTGAACAAAACTGGTATCTGCAATCGCTTCCAGTTGTACGTTTCGCTATCTATATAATGATGTATGTAAGTTTAAGAAAATTATGTTAAATAATGTATTATCTATAAATAGGGTGTTTAACCCCTTGGAGGGCAAGCACGTGGTCTAAAAATGCTACATTTTGCGATGTTTTGACACCAGTAAATTTAAATAATGAATTTTTACCTTCTCAATCTGCAAAAAATAATAATAAACATTTTTATTTAATAATACTGGTGGCAAAGTTATATATTAAAAAGTGGTATATATTATATGCCGGTGCCCTCAAGGGGTTAATTAATTAGTATATAAATTATTCACTATAAGAAATTACAGTGTTCAACAATGAGCATTAAAGGAGAATTGAAATTCGAAATTACGCCCAATTGAACACTTCGGCAAATGTGTTATGGAAATTGTGTTCATTAGTTAATTAAGGTTTGCATTTTTTTATAATTAGTAATGTATAGAATAACTTTTTAAAATGCATTATATATGACGGCATTTCTTATTCAAACAGTTAATTTGTATGTTACATATACTACAGATATTTCAACTTGAGTATACACTAAGATTTTGAAGCAAAAAACTTTACCGATTCTTAAAATACAATTAAAAAAATGTATGAACGAAGAATTTTTATTGAATATTTAACATAATTATTTAGAAAATACACTGAAAAACTCAAACAACTTTTTGTGAATTAGCATTATCTAAATTTAATTATATTAATGGAAAACAACGTATCAAAAAATAAGTTTATTTTATCGACGTGGTGTTTTATAAAATCCTCAAAATAATGTCAAAACATCGTAATATTTATAAGGACTATCAAATATATCTATTGGAAATCGAAGCAATTAGAAAATTAAAAACTAAGGAAGGAGATTACATAGTACGAAACAAAATACCACTTTACAAACTACATTGAAATAAATTCTAATAAACAGCAGAAATGTTATAAACATTTTAAAGATGTGCATATTTTAACAATGGTGAAATTTAGTTGGTGTCACTATTTTTTATCTGATGTATTAATTAATACTGAAGTTCATGCAACTGTGATTTATTTGCTTTACAATTTCGTTACCAAAGCGCAAAACAATTTACATCGGGAATAAAGTATTTTATTTGATATTCTTTCAATTTCTTCAAATAAGGATTTCATCTAGCATTTACATGTATTAGGAATAAGGAAAATGACAATGGTAAAGTAGAATGCATTTGCAATTATTTTTAAATGTGTGATAATATCAAACAAATTGAAAATCGCAATGCGAAATGCGATACAAGAGACTCATGAATATACATAATATATTTTGCTGAGATATAATTTTAATTAGGAGAAAGAAGACACATTTTTTTTTTCATAAACACGTCAAAAGTAAAATCACATTCCCATTATGTTCGATATTAACAAAACTTTATGCAGCATGTATTTATAACACTAAAATTTATTTTAATTATTATAAATGTATTTAGTTTTTCTAACACCATCTCCTAAAGCAATGTAAACATTCTACTAGCAAGTTATTTTGATATTCGTATTATTTTCTCTATCTTATTCTTCGATTATATGTAAAGTTTTATTCAAGATATATTACTTTATGAAAAATATTTATCTGAAGGCAAATGTGACAGCGATATTAGACAAAATATAATCCCATATATACGTTATACTTTGATTGTTAACAATATTAGATATAAGGTGCCTATAATAATTGAGAAATACAAACGTTCTTCAAATATAAACATGGAAAGAAACACATACAAGTATATTTTTTATCTCTTTAATTTAAGTGGTATACTTATTAATAAGAATGCCAAGAAAACTTTTAACAAAATTACTGATTCAGTTAAAATTTTAAATGCATTTTTCAACACATTTGGCGCTTTGAATTTACTTTTATGTATTTCTTACTATTTTCTATATAGTTCAGATTCTAAAATGGGAGAACTCGTTTATACACTTTTAAACGCAACATATCTTTCATTTCGCCTTTATTTGTCCAACAATTTATCTCATTTAAACAAAATCATAAAAATGATTCATGGTATTTCAACAAAACGGACAAACAAAAGAAAGACACGAATATGGGTAATAATTTGGATCAGTATCGTTTTAAGCATTACAGTTTATACAATTGAAGAATATACAAGAAAGTTATTTAACGACAATGCAACAATTCAGGCATTATACTTTGGATACTCTATTGAAAACGTATATATGAAGTTTTGTTTTTCATTAATATACTCATTGAATTTCACATTAGTTTTATATTTACCACTTCACATCTTTGATTTCCTTTACGTGATGATTTGTTTAGATATCTCTACATCACTTGATAAGTTTAGCCATTTTCTGAAGATTTCGGCGAAAAATAACTACAAGGTTTTCACTTACATTTATAAGGAAATTGTATCTGTTACAGAATATTTTGATAATATTGTTGGATTTTTAATTTTTGAGTCATTTCTACATAGCGCAGTTTTAATGTATTATGGCCTAGCAACTTTACTAACTACTGATAATAATAATAAGTATGATGATATTATGTTAATGACATGCTCGTTAAGTTTCATTAGTTTTATAGCAAAGATTGAATCTGCATCACGCATGAATGCATCATCTGTTTTAGTAAAGAATGAGTCGAGAGATCTGCAAGAGACGAATTATAAACGGGTTTGTGATTACATCAGATTTATGAAGAAATGCAGAGAAATAAATATGACAGTATGGGGTTTCATCAATTTGAAACGAAGTATCATTTTTGGAACTCTGGGTGCAATTTTGAGTTACAGCTTATTGTTCAACAATCTGATAAAAAATTAAATAATTTTTTGTTGTTTCAATGCATACAAGGATGCGCTTCTTTATTCATTACAAGTAATTGATTGTTTTCAATATGCCTTTCTAATTGTGTCTCATAAACATGTTAATTAAAATATTTACGAAAAGATAGTTCTTACATAGCACCCGATAGCGTAATGTAAAATTTAAATTCAGTGCTAAATTATAGATTTAGTATGTAAAATAATACTTATTAACTTTTTTAATGTTGTCTTCGAACACGAATCTATAAAGAACTGTAGAAAAATATATAATATCGTATCGAGTTTCTTAAATAGGAAACGAAATAACATTTTTGGAACTGTAAGAGAACGTCTGAGTTACTGCGTATTCTTTAACATCATCATAAACATAGAATTTATAAAGAACTGTAGAAAAATATATAATATCGTATGGAGTTTCTTAAATATGAAACGAAATAACATTTTTGGAACTGTAAGAGAACGTCTGAGTTACTGTGTATTCTTTAACATCATCATAAACATAGAATAATGTTTAGGTGTTTCATATTTCCTTTATGACCTTTGTTATTTTACAAAAGATTTCGTGCAAATGTGATAACAAATCTTTGTTCGAATCCTAACCCGGACATTTTTCGTCCATTTGGGAAATTACAGCTCATATAAATTCTTTACCAATAAAAAGTTCATCCAAGAGATCGTTGGCTCGAATCCTGTCCCGGACATGTTTCGTCCGGTTGGGAAATCACAGCTCATATTATTTCTTTACCAATTTAAATTTCAACCAAGAGATTCCTGGTTCGAATCCTGTCCCGCACATGATTCGTCCAGTTGGGAAATTACAGCTCATATCATTTCTTTACCAATTTAAATTTCAACCAAGAGATCTCTGGTTCGAATCCTGTCCGGACATGATTCGCCCAGTTGGGAAATTACAGAACGAATATACCGAGCAGCCATTCTGAAGTTATTGAAATAAATTTCAGCATATTGTAAATTACCACATGTTTTTATGGTTGGCGTCAGTTGCTAATTATGCAGTTATACATCCTTTGACAAGTATAGGTAGTCCTTTCAGCCTATTCCTAACTCTATCATTCATTATACATTATTACACACTGTTCTGCAAAATCTTTATCTGTAACTACTAAAAGAAAATTTTCTAAATGTTTGAAAATATTTTTAACGAAATAACTTTTCTTTTCATCCTATTTCAACCTTTGAAAAAATATTTACATTGCACAGTTTATTTTTAAAAAGATTTATGAATATCAAATTTTAGAAACAAACTTTTTCAAAATATACATTTTAGACATTCTGTTGAAGAATCGTTCTCATGTCTGGTGTAAATACGTAATATACATTCATGCGTTATAATTATGCGTTTCATATTTGAATACGCTTGTTAATTTCTGTGAAAGAAACAGTCTATAATAAATTGAAATTGAATTCTTATTTGTTTTATGTGCTAATAATATAAGCCGTATAAACACGCGCACACTTACGCACATAGCGATACAAATTTAACAATATGTAATGAAGCAAAGGCAAGAATTTCCAAATTACTAGTATTGACTGATTTTCTATAATAAGAATTCTAGAATGATTTGAATCATTATTTTTTTACAAACTTTAGATAAAAGTAATTTGTTTTTCGGGTATGTGTTTTCATTAAAAATGTTAATAAGTAAAATTCCAATTTAAAATGACTGTCTTTTTAATTGAATGTTTCTATAAAATTATATTAATTCACTAAATATTTTTTCCATGTGAATTAGATATATATGTTTTAACCAATTCTATACTTTGTTAATTATTTTTAAATTTTAATAATACAAAATTTAACAAATTAGAAAATATGTCAGAATTGTCATTTTTGCCTTATTCAAAGTTACATGCACCAACTTCGAATAATATTTTATCTGATGTCTGTTTCTCTATTATAATGAATGTAAATTAAGAACGTTGATATTAATGGTTGGTAAATTAAGGGGATCGTGGACCTTTATTTGATCAAAACTCACCCCAAAAATCTAAATTTAATTTTATGTGTATTATTATTCTTCAGTTTGTACTGAACCATTTGAGAAAAACTTCATGCAGCTGTGATAATTTTTCGCATAGTTACAAGCGTTTGAATTATGTACACAACGAATTTTTAGGTGCTTTAGTAAACTTTCTACATGTTTTTTTTTTAATACAGATTTTACACGTTCTTTAAATTTTTGAAATGCTCCATGCGTCTTAATTTTGGTTCAAAATTCATGAAATTGATAAGGACGAATCCTGATACTGTTTACAAAGAAACTTTGTAGGCAGTTTATAATTAGACTTCGTTAAGATAATTAAATTTGATTTATAACTTTTTAAAAGGCAAAATTTTGATGAAAATCGGAATGTAATTTGGAAAAAAATCTCTCAAAAATTAACTATTCGGGGGATTAAAAAACTGATACACAGATTTGTTTGTAATATAGTTTTAAGTGATCCAAATGCTAAATCGGGGAAATATCTTAAAAATTAAGACGCAAGGAGCATTTAAAATTTTATTTATAAATTTAATTTTTTTTTAAATCTTAAAATTATATTAAGATTAGGAAATTTCCTTAACGTATTCTATATACTTTTGGTGAAATCTATATTTGGACAAAATTTCATATATCTATGATGAAAAATAAAATAATTCAATTTTAACGTCCACCGTCCCCTTAAGCTTTTATTGCATTCAATATATGATGAATGGCTTACTGAAGTATGTAAAATGTGCTAATAAAAATCGAATATTAAAAAACAGCGTTTTCTTTTTTATTTAACATCTGTTCAATTTATTACTGCTTTATATGTTACTTTGTTAATTTTTAAATTTTTTTTGTGAAATTGCGTTTTCTGTGTCTAAATGATTTTATATTGGTGTATATATATATATAATCGACGACGCTAATAAAAAAGAAATAATTTGTAACTCTTGTGTATAAAATATATTCTTTTCGTATTTTAAAGATAAAAATATTTACTGTTTCCTTTCTAATTTGAAACACGTTTGAAAAATTAATTTCAAAATGCTTCATACAAAAACTATGGAAATAAAATTTACTTCTAGAAAAAATGTGGAAAAAAATTAACTTTATTTATTTTAAGCTCACAACACTTTTAGTGGAAATGGTTTAAAGTTCTTAGATTAAAAAAAAAAACGTCTTTTTTGTATTTACAAGAAATAATGTTTTATGCATTTTATTTCGAAATGCTAATGTTTATAGTGAATCCCATTTGCAACTTTTATATGAAAAACTCATAAGACTGAATTTCAATTACATTTAATTTGTCTTGAATTATAATTTAAAATATGATAAAACTTTATTCTATTGTATAACGATTACAGAAAAACTAATTTTTAACTATTTTAAAAGGGAGCATTTATAATCCTTCGAAAAACCTATTATGCACTCAGGATTTTTTTGAAAACACTATGCAAAAATATATGATTAAATTTAATTGAATGATAAATATTATTAGTTATACGTATTTAAATTACTATTTAATAAGTTTTTTTTTTCAAAATGAATAACAGATGAAAATGTATGTAGGGGAAGGTGGCCTCAAATGATTCTAACGGGCAAAACGATCCACATATGTTTTCTTCCAGACAGGTCGCGCTATCTACAGGGTAACACATAAACTAGTTGTAATAAGTGAAGAAGAAGCAATGGCGGTGTCCAAGCGATCGCAGTATTACGCGTCTGAATGGAATTCTTTGAAAAATTGGGTTTTATAACATCTGTTATAACGTAAGTACTAACTTTTATATTTATTTAGATATTCAGTCCTTCATGTACAGAAATATGACTTGGTTTACATAATGGAGTATAACAATATAATAAATTATAACACCTTGTAATAATATATATCTTTTAAATGCTAAAAGGTGTAAATTACAACATAAAATAAATTTTATTAGGTTGTTTGACATGCTTCGGCTCACTTGTTCATCACTATCTCATTTGTTTTTGAAAATGGCTCGGAGTGAGCCAAAACATGTCAAACAACCTAATAAAAGTTATTTTATGTTGTTAATTTACACCTTTTAGCATTTAAAAGAAATATAGTAATGGAGTATGTTTTTAGATGTGAATAACACATTTACTGTCGTAATTACTTTTATGTTCTTTATTTTGTCGATAAAAAACTATTTACAACTATTTTTAAATGAAGACTCATTTTGCCCTTTCGATGAGGGTAAAATGATACTTTGAACACATTTTAAAAAATCTAATTTTTCATTACTGAATTTCGGTTTAAATTATTATTGAAATATGTTTACAATGCAAAATATAGTGTACAACATACTAGCAAAAGGCCAGATATTTATTTAAACAGTTATGTCATTTTACACAAGTTTTTCCCTTAAGGGGATCATTTTAGACCACCTTCCCCTACATATCAAACTAACATGGCATTATTACATAATGTCCAAATGATGTGTCTATTTTTTATTTTAACATTCAGCTTTTAATAAATACAGCTACCTCAGGATCATAGAACAGAGCAGAAAACATTTAAAAGGAAAATAAATGACAAATGAACTACTCCACAACATTAAGGCTGCTCAAATCCAAAGGATCTATTAGGTAGCTTTTAATACAAAAAAGTATAAAGCTACCTATTGCAGCCGTTCGGAGGAAAGCAGTTCCGGAAAATTTCGATATATTTTCACCGATCATGACCCCAGACCCCAAAACCACCCTCCGTTCAAATGTTGATTTATATATATAGATATATCCATATATATATATATATATATATCTGACCTATGTCATACGATAACGCTCGTATTTATAAATCAATTTTGATGAAACTAATTGTGTGTATTAATCTCACCAATGTCTCGACCGAGTTCCTTGGACAACTTGGTCCGCCATTTTGTTTCAAGATGGCGGCCAATCAAAAATTTAAAACTAAAATAAATATACAAAAAAGTTAAAAATTCAAATTTATTTTTTAATTCAGAGTTAGGCCTTGAAACGAGGATTCCAGAGCATTTTTTGTTTAACCTCTATCTTAAAAAATGGCTGAGATAGAGCAGTTTGAAATTCTAGGGTGGCTGACATTTTGAAACAAAACAGCACATTAACGCGATTATTTTCTTTCATTGTTGTAATAATTTTCCCAATCATACGCATAAAACTATATATTCATATCCGTTAGCGCCAAATTCTCTCCAAAATTGGCGACATTTGGCGAAATATCGCCAAATTTGGCGACCAAAATAAGTCTTCATAAATGAAGCCAATTTGGCTATTGCTCAATAATTTGGCGAATTTCTTATTCAAATTCAGTATTAAGGAATCTTTTGTAAACGTTTCTTTGCATTTTAACTTGCTGTTTTCGTGTAACATTAGCTAAAATTTTAAAACGAAGATATAGGAAAGCTACCTTTTCCTCCCGGTACAGGCCGGAAGGACTTTTTTTAATTCATTTTTCTCCCGAAACGCATAAAATGTGGAGGTGTTGTTATTCAGAAGATGTGTAATCGAAACACGTTTTCCATTATTTGGTAAAGGCAGAATTGCTTTCAGAAAACATTGTCGAATTTGCCATTTTGAACCGAATTCACTACTAGAAAAGAGAAAAACGTGCTGTCACGTGACACCAAGCGCTTATATCTCGATAAATAAATTATTTATCAAAAAATGGAAAACTCATTTCGATTCCAAATCGATTCAATAGGCCGGTCTGCCAATTTTATACCAATGCGTTTAAAAATCATTTAGATATTGTATCAAAATGTTTCGTGTAGTTCAGCAGATCATTTGAGAACCACCTAAAGAAATACAAATATTTAAATATTCCTTTTTTTTCTCGTGACAGAAAATGTCACGTTAAAAAATATGAATGCTTCTGTGTATAAGATGTCTAATAAATTTCTCAGTATTGTCTTTTGACATCAATGTTAAATAAACACATTAACATGTATTTTTAAAAATAACCAGCTCAAAAGCATCAAAATAATATGAATCCTTTATTCAAGTTGAATTTACAACAGCGCTTTCATGTTATTTTAATACCTGGGAAAATATAAAGTTATGCATCCGGCTTCTTACTTTTAGAAAAATAGAGCTGATGCGAAAGCTTAGAAAATCGAATGAAGTATTTGGAAAGTTTATAAATTTAGATGAAAAATAAATCACCTTGTTAAGATAATAATTTTGCTTTTACGTAAGATTAAAATTTTTAAATATTTCTAAATCTTTTTCAAAATTTTCTTGAATATCTGGCATTCAGTATGAGGGACATTGTTTGAACAAAACGTTTTCTGCGAAATATTTTAAAGTCATACTAATACATAAGCACTGCATAATGCAATACGGTTCGTAACTTATATAATAAATCTAAAAGTAATTGGTTAACTTTCATTCCTATTCTTTACAGGCTTGACAATATTAAAATATTACAAGTTTCACTATTTTTATTCAGCTTGAAATTGCAGTGGCGTTTTCAGCTGTTATTTTAACAGCATTCAGATTTTAACAGCTGTGATAAATTTGTTTCGAAATAAAAAAATAAGTGCATTTTTATAGTACTTTTGCGCATTTAAATAAGTAATAACTCGTATAAAAGTAAAAAAGGCTTAAACAGCCTATTTTTACTGAGATAACTTGTGTAATTTCTGAAAGCATAACGATATTATTTACAACTGATTGAAAAATATTACCAAAATGATAGCAAAAGTCTTGCTTATTTAAGAAGGACCTGTTTTCATAGATAATAAGACATGTAAATATCTCTGCATATCAAATCTGAAATAATATTATCTAAACTTAAATCGCCAGTCCTGTTACAGTATTTTTGCATAAATAGCAGATCTAAAATAAACACATTTAATTTTCCTTCCAAAAATCTATTTGCTCGAAAGCATCAAATATTACCAATTTCAGAGCATTTATTCATTCTGAAATTACTGTACTGCTTTCATGTTCTTTCAGTATATGCGAAATTTTCTAATTATGTATTCAGCTACTTAGCTTTAGAAAAATACAGCTGTTCTCAAAGCTTTCAAGCGAGATTAAACATATTCAGAACAGTATAAATGCAAATGAACTATCCTGCGTCATTAAGATATACAAATATTTCATTTTCCTTAAATGTGAAATTATCAATAAGTATTTAAAAAAAAACTATCTTTCGAAATAATTCATCTATTTTATATTTCCACGTAGAAAATATTAAATTGTTTAATCTGAAGTGTAAATTTGTGTATCGGAGTTGTTTTCTCAGTTACACTACACATATCTTTTTGCATATGCGATTCTCAATTTTGTTCTATATTTTGATTAACTCAAAAAAATTATTCAAAATATATTTCCATTTATTGTTTTTATTTTTGTAGAACCCGTGATTTTCCGGTTTATATTAGCACAAAAGATGAATATACATTAAGTAAAAAATAATATGGAAAACAAATTAATAGTTAACTGGCAATAATCACAATAGACACAATGGAATTTCATTCTCATTTGTTATATAAACTGTTTTTTTTTTTTTTTTTTTTTTTTTTTTTTTTTTTTTGAGAAGATTATAAATGGATTTGGAAATATATTTTTCCATATAATCCTTCAGTTATATCAAATTATGTTTATCTACACCTATTTATTCCATTAATATTAATAAATGTTATATATACCATCAAATACTATATGTTTATCCGTTTTTTTAATTAATATTTTCGTATACGTACTCCATTTTTAAAAAAAGAAAGTAGTCAGCGATCCAGCACCTTTAAAACATGCTGATGCTTTTAATGGGGTCACATAAGGAATAGAATATATTTGAATAATTTAAATAATTAACATGTATTAAAGTACCTTATTTTCTTCATATTTATAGATTTCGTATAAATTAAATTCTACATAGCTGTATACTGACAAACAACTCTAAAAGATAAAAATAAATGTGAGTTTAAAGTATGAAAGCAAATAAATATCCCATTATATCACATTTTCTGCATGATTTTTTTTTTTTTCAGAAACATGTGGTATCATTTTTGTAGCTTGGAATGTTTTAGAGACATAATTGTATACTATTTTTACAAAACCATTTTAAAGTAATTAAAAAAATATTTCCTTTTCTTAAGTTTAGAAAAATGAAAACAATTGAAATAAATATTTATCTATATCCAGTGAGGAAGCATAAATTATAATATTATTTTTTTAAAGATTTGTATAATGAAAGCTTTAACTTCAAAAATTTGAAAGCAATGACAATTTTACAAAAAATATCTTTTGTGATATTTTCACTGAAAAAAATTATTGCTAAACATATGAAGATAAAACGAATTAAGCTATTCCCAAACTGTGCATTCAGTCAAATTAAGACTTCAATTTTATTAAAATATCATTACATATGAAGAAAACTTCTTATCAGTTATAACGAAATTTTAATAATAATTTTCAAATAAATAATTTCTTGTTATAAACTTCTTTTTATTTTCGAAATTATGCTAAATTAAAAGATGGTCTTGCTTTTAAATATGTGGTTTGGCAAAACTTATTATTTCTAGTGAAAAATGAAAATAATAGAAGACATTTTTGAAAATTACATAGCATGCAGAAGAAGGGAAAAAGGCCTTTTTTCTTGCAAAAGATTTATAAATTCCTAAATTTAGTTTCGGGAGCAATTAATTACCGGCTCCATTCAACGAGTGAATAGAGGAGTAAAGAAATTGACACGACAATATAACAACTGCTACAAATTGGTTTAATTTGCCCCGGTAACTCTTATCTGCTACTTTATACCTGATGCAGAGAGCCGATACGAAGTTTCTCTTAAATATATATTTATGCATTTACTATGTTTATGGTCGAAAGCGAAGACTTCCTCCCCGAACCATCTCATTGTATATTAGGGTGGGTCGAAAAAACCGAAATTTATATAATCGAAACGTAATAGTGCGGAAAAGTTGCCATTGGTAATAATAAATAAATTGGCAAAATATTACACCAAAAGGTTAATATCTTTTACCGCCGCAAAGGGGCCAAAGTTTCAAAAAATCACAAAAAAATGTTTTTTATAAAAAAAAAATAATTATCCAACCATACCAATACAATTTCAAATAGAATGCAACAGCTACATCAAGATGTTAGTAATGTTCCAATAAAATATTATTATGGTGAAATCATTTCTATTACCGCTGCAGGGGTGGTCAAATTTTGATAAAAAGGGCAAAAAATGCAATTTTTCGTTTTTTTTTTAATTTTTAATTTTTTATTATATGTTTACAATTAAATAAATTTACATTATAGCTAGTAATAACTTATAAATGTCTGTTAATTTTGATCATGGGAATTGCCAACCAAGAGCGAGAGGGGCCCGCCCCTCCTAAATTTGAGAAAAAGGGGCTTTTTGAAGAAATTTCGGGGATTTTTCAGTACATTTTGGTGATTTTTTGGTAAGGGGGCCTCTTACATAAATTTCCCCTCATTTTTCAGTTTTGCCTCCCCCCACCTACAAAAAACCCCTAAAAATTTCCGGAAAATCCCCAAAAGCCCTTTAAAAAGCCCCTTTCTTTCAATTTTTGGGGGAGAGGCCCCTCTCGCCCTTGGTTGGCAATGCCCATGATCAAAATTACTAGACATTTATAAGTTATTACTAGCTATAATGTAAATTTATTTAATTGTAAACATATAATAAAAAATGAAAAATTTAAAAAAAACGAAAAATTGCATTTTTTGCCCTTTTTATCAAAATTTTGACCGCCCCTGCGGCGGTAATATAAATGATTTCACCATAATGATATTTTATTGGAACATTGCTAACATCTTGATGTAGCTGTTGCATTCTATTTGAAATTGTATTGGTATGGTTGGATAATTATTTTTTTTTTTATAAAAAACATTTTTTTTGTGATTTTTCGAAACTTTGGCCCCCTTGCGGCGGTAAAAGATACTAACCTTTTGGTGTAATATTTTGCCAATTTATTTATTATTACCAATGGCAACTTTTCCGCACTATTACGTTTCGATTATATAAATTTCGTTTTTTTCGACCCACCCTATTGTATATATTTGAACTATATAGCTATAGTGTGTTATACTGGTAAAATTTTTGAAATGTGGAAAGACTTTATTACATATTTGAAAGTAGTCTTATCATTAACATTTGGGTAAAGTAGGAGTAAAAATTAGTAAGAAATTGCATTTATGCATTTACTATGTTTATAGTCGTAAACGATGACTTCCTCCCCCCAACCCCCTCATTGTATATAGTTGAACTATAAAAATAGAGTGTGTTATACTGGTAAAAAATTTTAAATGTAAAAGACTTTATTACATATTTGAAAGTATTCTTATCATTAACATCTGAGTAAAATAGGAGGAAAAATGATTAAGAAATTGCATTTATGCATTTACTATGTTTATAGACAAAAAAGACTTCCTCCCCCCCAACCACATCATTGAATATATTTGAACTATAGAACTATAGTGTGTTATACTGGTAAAAATTTTGAAATGTAGAAATATTTTATTACGTATTTGAAAGTATTCTTATCATTAACATCTGGGTAAAATAGGAGAAAAAATTACTAATAAATTGTATTTATGAATTTACTATGTTTATAGACAAAAAAGAAGACTTCCTCCCCCCAACCACATCATTGAATATATTTGAACTATAGAACTATAGTGTGTTATACTGGTAAAAATTTTGAAATGTAGAAAGACTTTATTACATACCTGAAAGTATTCTTATCATTAACATCTCGGTAAAATAGGAAAAAAAATGATTAAGAAATTGCATTTATGCATTTACTATGTTTATAGTCAAAAACGACGACTTCCTCCCTCCAACCACATCATTGAATATATTTGAACTATAGAACTATAGTGTGTTATACTGGAAAAAAATTTGAAATGTAGAAAGACTTTATTACATACCTGAAAGTATTGTTATCATTAACATCTGAGTAAAATAGGAGGAAATTGAGTAAGAATTGGATTCTTATAACTAAATGACTTTCTTTCTTTTTAATTATCTATAGGTTTTACATTGTTTCTTCAACGTCAAATATAATTAATGTCATATTTCATTGTATACTTCATTGTTATTGTGATACGATGGTTTAAGAAATAGTGTAACAAAACTTTTGATATAAAGCATACATATCAGAAATGAGTTACATGTATTTTCACTTAATGTTTTTTCGGAATATCAATATTTTCTTATGCTGACTTTCTATTTATCTATCAACTTCTATTATATACGTTAACATTACATTCCGGATAATTTCATAAACATGATTTTATTTTATAAAAGACTGTATCATTGAAGGGGTTGTTTTCGATAAACTTTCTTTTACATTCTTAAAGATGATTTCACCATATATCTTTTTAAAATATGAATTATTTTATTTCCATACAACAATGAAATAGAATTGAACTGTATAGAATCGTATAAAATTTTTAAAGAAGACTCAAACATTTGTAAATATCAGGGGATGTTAAATTGAAACATTTACCGCATAGAAGGTTTTTGCTTTTATTTGAGATTGTACTTCACAGTAAAATGAAGCTGATTTTATTTTTTAACAAGCTTCATAGAAAGGGGATTTTGTCTCTGATTATGTACTATTTTTGTTTTAATTTATTGTCATTTTTTTAATTAGAACAACCATTTTCTCGAGTTATTCTCTAGTGGGTAACACTGTATAATAAATAATAGATATGTCTATGGAGCAAAAAATTATACCTGAAAAATGCTTACGTAAATAATCATTAATTGAGAACAAAATGATATCTTAAACGACTGCACAAAATGACCCTACTTTAATGTCAATCATTTGAAATAGCTTTAATCACATCGTAAAACTGTCAAGATTCAATAAGATTTTCCTTTAGCTTTTAAAAATATATGGTAAAGTGAAAGTTAGTTGTCACATTGTCATCTTAACATCATCACTTTTCCTCGGAATCGAACAAAATTTGATTAATAATTCTCAACCCGTCCATAAATTTACAAAATGTTCAATAACCATTACAATATAACGGCACTTTTCAGCAAAATTTTGAAATATTAAACATATGAATCGTCAATTTCATAGTTTCTATACATAAATCGTTCTTTATAAACGCTTTAATGACTAGTTTGTTTATTACTGAGCCGAGCTATAATGCTAGTTGATATATAAATGGAAGTAAGAAATAATTTTAATATATTCTGATGCACTTTGCTACTAACATTTTTTGTCAACCCGTACCACTTATATAAGTTAATATTTTAATAAAGCAGAAATTTAAATTATTTAATTTTTTGTGGCTAATTTTTTTAAACTTATTTTGAGATAATTTTAAATAAAGAAGAATCTAATAGAAAGGCATGCGAAAGATACCAAGACATTATGTTTAATGAAACAACAACAACAAAAAATCTTGAGAGTGCCGATTTTTCAATTTTTCACCTGAAAAATAAACAAGACCCGGGCAATTCTAAAAATGTATAATTCATATAGTTTCACAAACCGTATAAAGCCAGACTCTTTAAGTTCGAAAATAATAATAATAATACAATAAACAATGCTGCAAATATGCGTAAATATTCTTCTATTTTTCTAAGAATGCATTTAAACAATAAATTAGCGTAGATTTTTTGGGAAGCTATTAAACATTGAAAGTTTAAATTTTCCATATTTTTATAAGATTAATTGTTTCTTTAGAAGTTACGAATGTAAGTTTACGAATGTAAGTTTAATATTATAGAATATGTACAGGAATGTATAACATAGTTTTTAGCACTTTCCAACCTAGTTGAAAAGTGCTTATGACTTCGGTTTGTCTGGCCGTCTGGCCGTGCTCTAACTCCCGTAAATATGCTCGGATTGCTCTGCAATTTTTATATGTTATTGTCGTTATCTATGGCACGTTCCCTATTTCAACTGAAGTGTGTAGCACTCATAGTTTTCTTACAGGGACACTCAAAAGAATTCCGTTACATTGCGGTCTATGGGGAAAAATCATTTGCGGTTTATTTTAAAAATGTTTCACTATTGTAAACGCATTGAAATTTATATAGATCACTAAGATGCATTAGAAGAAGCTTAATATGGAATAGTAGGTGTATAGCACTTAAAGTTACTTTACAGGGACAGTCAAAATAATTCCGTTACATTACGTCTATGGAGAAAAATCGTCTGCGGCTTATTTAAATAATGTTCCACTATTTTAAACGCATTGAAGTTTATATATATTACTAAGGTGCATTACAAGAGGCTTACTACAGAATAGTGTGTGTATAGCAGTCATCGTTCATTTACAGGGACACACAAAAGAATTCTCTACTGTCTGTTAACAATAATTCCTGGAAGTGCGTTTTAAGTTACTAAACGCGATTTTAATCTTAACTAGCTTTTTGTCTATTACGTGGTGTGTATAAATTCTGTAGATCCTATACAGGGCAGCACAAAAGTTCGCGAACACATTTCCGTTTATTGACAGAAACTCCAGAAGGAGAATTTAAACGGTGCTACGCGTTTCCTAACTAAACTAAAATTTAGCATCCTATGTATATATACAAATCTATAGATCATATACAGGGCTACATAAAAGTATTCGGATATTTTTCCGAATATTGTATATATTGAAAATTCCTGAAATTACGTTTTTAAATATGTTATGCGTTTTCCAAATTGTTTACTTAGATGTCATCTTTCAGCTTATTAAACGGTAATGATTTGTAAAATTATTTTAGAAGCGTTGGAAAGTGCTACATAATCTATGCTTGACGCATGATTTTTCGTTCTTGTTTTAATTTCCACAATGTTTCAGAAATTATTTTTTTCAGAAAAATGAAAAAACATCGTTTTCAAACACAATATTAATTTTTAATTTTCATAAAAAAATTTAAATATACTATCTGCGAAACGTTTAACCCTTAAATGCCTAGAGTATCAAATTTGCAACACTTTTCATTTAATTTTTAATAAATAAATCAAGTTCTTCTCAACCACTATATTTATATCGTAATATAAATCCTGTAAAATTCACATAAATATACTACAAAATAAAGTTTAAAATACATCTTAAAATTTCTGGTGTCTAATCATTAACCCTTCAATTCATGAATTTTTCTTTTAGAATTGTGTTTTTTTACTTATATTAAGGATTAGACACCAGACATTTTAAGATATATTTTTAACTTTACATAGTATCATATTGATGCGACTTTAACAGGATTAATATTTCGATATAAATGTAGCAGTTGCAAAGAAATTTATTTATTTATTAAAAGTTAAATATAAAAAGTGTTGCAAATTTGATACTCTAGGCATTTAAGGATTGAAAAAACAAAATTAAGCAACTGACTATGAGTTTATGCATTTAGATAGAGAGAGATAAACATCAAACACAAATTATACAAAAATAGGTACGAACCAAGCATATTTGTATTAGCTATAAACTAAAATATATTTATTTTAAAAGAGAAACAATAATACTAACAAATTCTAAAATGCCAAACCTAAATATACAGTTAATTGAATTATTATTTAATTAAATTATCCTAAAAAAATAGCACATGATTCTTATTATACCACCCCCCCCCCCCCAAAAAAAAATACGATACCATTAATTTTATGTTTTTTTTTTTTTTTTTATGTGCGAAAAAATGACTTTATTTACTACGATATAATTCTATTCTAAAAGTTATAATGATTTAAATTTTTTCAACTTAAAAATAATTAAATTTTAATACAAGTAAAAAAAAATTATATTTTTCATAATTTTTTTCAGAAAATGGTAATTATATAAAAATAGAACTAATTATACTTTTATATTTAATTAATTATTTGTCTTTATTTTTTCTTATTACCAATTTACTAATTTACCTAAAAGTTTTTTTTTATCGGAACTTAAATATGAAAAAAATAATTAAGTATTAAAAGTACTCTTATGAAATAAAATATTCAATAATTAATTAAATAAGAGTAGATAATTTACTGTATCTCCAATAGTTATAATAAAATTAAATTGAAAATGACTTGAGACTACAATTACATTTTAATTTATGATGGTTTAGTTTTTTATTTCCCAAAACATATATTAGTAAATACATAAATATTACTTTATTTTCGCAGATTAATCTTATGTTTCCTTGAATTTTGTTTTCTTAAATTTCTTCCGAAATACAATAGCAAATAAAATTTAAAGATCCAAAATTAAAAATTAAAACACACACCATTATATGTTTCCAAAAAAGAGCAGAAACATAAACTTATTTATCTTTCTAAAAAATATTTTTAGACTGTCGCATATCGTATTTTTATGCGATCTTTTTACATTTTTTTGTTACTTTAAATTAAATATACTTTTTTCACATGGCTCCTTAAGATATGATATACATTTACTTATCTACAGGGAGTTGAGTTTTCTTACAAAACAGTTATCCCATTGAAACTGTATTCTGTTCGCTGTTCGCTGATCTAATAAATATTAGAAACATAAACGTTTTTCTATTCCTTAAAGCACCCTTTTAAAATTAACATAAATGGGCATTTTATGTCACTTCTATTAGGTGTAATGCAATGAAAGGTAGTAGGTTTTTACATCAAGGTCAATGATATCAGGTAATCCAATGGTATTCTACTTTGCTTCAAAGAAATATGCAAATTCCATAAAATGTTCACGAGTGTAATGTAGAATTAAGAAAGCGTTTGAAGAATTGAGAGAAATGAAGTTTAACTAGAACAAGTAATATATATAAAAAAATTAAGTCAATTCCTACTTTTTTATCATAAATATATAATTATAACCCCGTGCAGCATTAATGTCCCACGTAATCTTTATTGAACATTATTTTATAATCATCGTTGCGGTATTTTATTTCTGTGGCATCACTAATTTGAGATAAATCTTTCATTTCATTTATGAAAACAATGGGAGGAATTTTTTCTACCATTTAAAACTAAAATTAATTAATTAAATTTAATTAATGAATTAATATTTGAAAAAACTGCATTAACATAAAGTGTCATCCACTACAAGTTTAAAAACATTTATTTGAACTTGAGTGGATGAATAGAAAATATTTTATTAACGATTGAAAATTTGAACAAGATATATATATAGAGAGAGAGTGTGAGCTAATAGTAGGAATTTAAAAATGGAAAAGCTGTAATAAAGCTGTAAAGTTTGCATTTTACCATAGTCCAAACACCTTACACATTTTTTCATTGTTCCAATCTCTAAAAAGTTTAGAAACTTAAATTTTTTAAAGTTTCTAAAAGTGCCCTTTTAGAGTTAACATAAATGGTTATTTTATGTTAACTCTATTAGGTGTAATCCATTGAAAGGCAGTAGGTTGTTACACTAAGGTCAACGACGTTCGAACATAGGTTTAATATATACTATGGAAGGTGAAGATAGAAATGGAATATAAATGGAAGGATGTATGTAAGCGTTTAAAGATATAAAGCTTGCATTTTTCCATAGTCGACACACTTTACGCATTGTTTCATTGTTCGAATCTCTAAAACGTTTAGAAACATAAAATTTTTTAAGCTTCTAAAAGTGCCCTTTTAGAATTAACATAAATGGTTATTATATGTTAATTCTATTAGGTGCAATCCAATGAAAGACAGTAGGTTGTTACACTAATGTCAACGACGTACGGACATATGTTTAATATATACTATGGAAGAATAAGATAGAAATGAAATATAAATGGAGGGAGTAGAGTAAGCTTATAAAGCTGTAAAGCGTGTATTTAGCCATAATCAGCACGCCATACACGTAGTTATATTGTTCCCATCTCTAAAACGTTTTAAAAAGTAACACAAACGTGCCCTCATATCACTTTATATCATATTTTCTATATTCTTACATAAATAATATCTTTTGAAGAAACAGGATATTCTGAATTTTGAAGATATTCCAGGAATGAAAAAATAGAGATCCTGTGCATGGTTCCTTTTTCAGCTGCACAATCATTCAAGTTTCATGAATTTTTACACTTATTTCTTTAGTTTTCCCCGACGGTACATGTTAAAAGTATAAAATAAATTCTTAATAACACTGTAAAAATAAGGAATGCGCAAACTGTTTTTATAGTGTTATTAAAAAGTTTTTTGTGCTTTTATAGTATTACACTATTTATTTAATACTTTAAGCAGAGTTGCCAAGTCTCCGGATTTTTGAACACCAGTAATTTTTTTAGAGAACTTGTTGTTCTTTTAAATCGCAAAATGCTCCTATTAAAGAAAACTACATTTTCTGTACTAAATTACTGGTATCCAAAAAGCCGGAGACTTGGCAGGTCTGCTTTAAGGTATGTGTTAAACCTATGTAAAAACAGGCGTATCGCAAGGCTATGAGAATTTCAAATTGTTAGGAGAATGTGTCAAGACTGATATGTATCAGTAATTGCTTTAATTCCTGAGAATTTTGTGGGTAATCCGGTTTTCTCTTAATTTGTTTAAACTTCCAGCGAGTGTGCTGTTTTACATTTTACGACAAACGTCATTTTTTTTATGTTGTCTCTTAAAAGGCAAAGAAATTAAAATTCATTTTTAATGCCGATATTTATGTTTTCTCTTTTAATCTACCTCTTATTACTGCAAGGGAAAATTAACATTAGATTACGAGATGCCCGCTAAAATTACTTCACGAGTCTATTTGCGCGAACAAATGCAAATGAAAGTAAATTTTTGTACGTTTATAATTATATTTCTTTAAGAAAGTTTATCTTGTAATGAATCAATAACCATTCAGCGGATGATTTCTCAGTTATCCGGCGTAACCACTGAACTCTGAAGTATTCCATAATGCATGTTCAATATTCGTTATTAGAGTCTAACATGGTTGAGATTCATTTTAAATGACAGGACAAAAAAGTCTTCGCTAATCACGCGACAACAGTCGACAGCAAATTTTAAACCTACTGGAGCGTTATCTCGAAATATCTCGTTTCTATTGCAATATTTTAAAAGGAATTTTTTAAATAAATTAATTAATATATATATATATATATATATATATATATATATTGCACAGGATAGATCAATTTGATATCCAACCGTTTTTTTTTTTTTTTTTTTTTTTTTTTTTTGTCATGACCTCACATTTTATTTCTGAGTTTGTTCCGAAAGTGAAAGTAACTTCAAAAAAAAAAAAAAAAATCAGTAACCAAAATCGAAAAAGTAAAAATAAAGACCCGATTAGTGATTGACTTCAGCTATCCTATGAAATAATAAAATCATTTAAATATATTGAAACGCAAACAAGAAATGTATAACGAACGATACCATAGGATTAACATTGGCTTGCAAATTTTGTTGTATGGATAGCATGAGCAAAATATTTGCTGATTTAACTTGTTTTAAACTTTTCCGTTCATAAAATATATTATTATTATTGCTATTTGTTCAAAAGATTATTTATACTGCTATTGCTAATTCCTTTGAGAACTTATTGAATCTCGTGACGACATTTGCAAAGTAATGCTAAACGTATGGGAATTATTATTTTTTTAATTTCTCGTTTGTATTTTATATGATTCTTTTGCATAGGATATCTGAGGTTGATGTCTAACGGGGTGCCTATTTACTTTTTCGATTTTGATTGTTGTTTCTCTTCTGAAAAATACTTTGGATATCAGAACCATTTGCAAAAGTAGTCATTTAAAAATATTAAAATACAAAAAAAAAAATTTTAATGAACGCTCTCATGGCTATAACATTAGCTTGCGAGTGCCGTTACGTAATTAGCATAATCTCTTAAGCGTGACTGCAAATAAAACATGATTCGCAGGAATTGAAAACGCATTGTAAACCTGATTAAGAAGTGTTTTCTGAAGCTGAACATAAGTTGCGTATTAAGCGAAGTTACCCATAATCCGTGAGTGGCTTACTCGTATCAGACTGCGTTTTAATTCGGGTTAATTTTCCGTAATCGAGCTGTAAGCTACATACGTTTATATATATATATATATATATATATATATTAATGCTTAAAAATTAATTTTCAAAATATAAAATATCAGTAAATTGAGATACATTTTTTAAAACAATTACATTTAAATGTACATTTTCCTTCCATTCCTTCCATTCCAGTGTAAAAATTTTAAATATACGATGTTTAGAAGTAATTAAATTTTCGAAAAAATAAAGAATCTGTTGTTTAAATACATGCTACTATCAATATGACGTCAGAGTTACTGACGGACATGTTTTTGCTTTATAATATCCATATATTTAAAACAAAAACCGCATTTTGTCACATTCAAACATTATTTTTCCACACGAAAAGGGTCTCTTTGCGCATGCTTCAACGTTTCTTTGAAGGCTTCTCCACTCAGAAACGAGGAATCGGATTAGCCATCACCTGTTTAGCCTAGGTGGATTTGAAAGGGTTGATTGAAAATGGACGGAGGAATAACCATTGCATTGAAAGCATAGACCTTCTAATATATTTTAAACATTTTAATATATATATAATTAAATTAATATATTTTTGTTCTGAGGTTGAAAGCTAATGCTTTTTTTTAAGAACTCAACTTTTCAAAACTAAATATGCATGTTTTTTCGCAAAATTTTAAATAGAGCTTCGATACAATTATATTTATAACGTATTGAAGTGTCAGATAGTTTGGAAGAGGAGAACTATTTTTTTATTGCTATGTTAAAGGAGCCGACGCGAAAACAAACAAACAAACAAAAAAGCGAAAAGAAAACATTCCTTTTGTAACCAGATAACAATATTTTTTTACGAAATTTTACACGGGATGTAAAACCGTTTTATATATGACCAATAAAGATTTCAAAGACTTCGGACAAAAATAACTTTTTATTTTAAAACTATGAAATGACCCTACATAAAAAAAACAAGAAAATGATCACTTTTATCACTAAATATCAATATGTTTTTTTGCGAATTTTTCATTTAAAAATGTAATTTCATACAAAATTGGGTTAAAGATATAAAATAATAAAAACTTGATATATTTTTAATTTATTATCACGTACCCGGGCAACGCTGGGCAGTGGTCAGCTATTATATAGTTAAATTTATTAATTCAATTTGCTTAAGCATTTTAATTGAAATACTACAAATGAAAAATTAGAGTTTCGAATTAAAGAAGTATTTATCATTAGGAATTAGTTATTTACCAAATATTTTCTTATGTCCTTGAAAAATTATTATTTTTAAAAATTCTTTAATGCACTGTTTTATGAAATATATAGAGTCAAATAATGACAATAATGATAAAGTTTGGTGAAGATTGATTTCATTTAAATTAGGCAATTCATTATATTTATTATTATTATTATCTAAAGATTTTTATCATCATTTACAATCTAAGAAAAATATTATCCTCGAAAAATAAAGATTCTTCTTTATACTATATTGATTTTAGAAAAAAAGTGAGACCACGTTCAAAGCTAATCGGAGCATGAAGTTTTGTGAAATTAGTTTTTCCAAATATGTTTTATCACGTTGTTCATATAAAATATTAACACATATTACAGTTATGAAAAGTCCGTAAACCGAGTAATGATTTTAGCTTCTGCATTTTATAGACATTTCAACATTTTTTTCAGGCATATTTTTGGTTATTCAGAAATCACTCATTATGGAAATTCATTCGTTCGTTTAAAAATAAATAAATAAAATTTATAATGTGCACAGGAAAAACAATTACACAAACTACAGAGAAAAAAATTGACTATTTATTTAACAAATATCTACACGGCACAAATAAGTTAAAGGGCAACCAAATTTTCCCAAAACAAGTCGTTTTGGTTGATTTCGAAAAACGAATACATGCCTTTTATATTTTTATATACCGGTGTAATCAACTGAACAGAAACAACACAGAGTTGTCTGCAATATCTAATAAAGTTTGTATGTAACAGGTGTATTCAACTGAACAGAAACAACACAGAGTTGTCTGCAATATCTAATAAAATTTGTATGTACAGTACATACAAAATTTTGAGAGAATGAAAATAAATAAAAGTACATGCAAAATGGAACCCTTTGCGATTGGCGTTGACCACCTCGGCTAAAATAAGTGCCAACCAAGGAGACAATCTGGGGATTGCTATGCAAAAAATATTCATATTGTTTAAAACAGATAGAGAAAGCAGATTAGTGTGATCAATTTAACAGTTATTGATTTATTTTATAAACAGATATTTATGAATTTTGTTTTTTATAAAATCATCTAATCGGTAATAAAACTCGAACACTATAGGGTTTGTTTTTTATAAAAAACATCTAAACGGTAATAAAACTGAAACACCATGGCGTTCGTTTTTTAAAAAAGCATCTAGTCGGCAATAAAACTGGAACACCATAGCGTAAATTTGCAACCCTTATGTTGACATAAAGATTCTCCCTATCTTCATAAATTGATAGACGTGGGCCAAGCACGGCATTGTGGTTTCATGTCATGGATGGATGCGGCATCTAACAACTAACTGTATGACTGGAAACCCTATGTTTATAGTAGAGCTATAAAATACATGTTAGAAAATCCATTGATGAAGTTCTAGTTCTAAGTTTGTGCGTTGCCAAACTTAAATACCTAAAAAGACGGCAATTGACGGAGAATGTTAAAAATGCATTCTGACATGTTGCGTTTGTGCACATAGAATTCTGAGCAGCGGATGCAGTTCGAGTTCCCCGCCAATCGGGATCACATTCAAGCACTGAGAAAAATGACACTTTCAAATTTGAGTAAATCGATGTTTTCATTTTGTTATGAAACTTTTTGTTTCAGATAGGACGACCCCAATGCTTTCAATTCTGAAATACCAGAAATACTCAGAATGTTGAAATATTGACATGCTCAAAACTGAGTACCTAAAAGGTCAGTTCATACTCATTTTTGAAACATGGACATACTCCAAAATGATTAGAATCAGTTCATACTCATTTTTGAAACATGGAAATGCTCAAAAATGAGCACATAGAAGCCAGTTCATACTCATTTTTGAAACATGGACATATAAAAATATGAGCACATGATGTTTTATTCTTGAGTTTGTGCATTTTCAGAAATGAGTATATACATGTTTCAAATTTGAGTCATTTTAATTCGGAGCCATTTTGACTAAGCGTCATACTCAGATTTAAGTATTTTTTGCTCAGTTTTGAAAATGTCGTTTTCTGAGTGAGCGGTCGGTGGGCTGGCCATAAAAATAAAAGAGCTGCATAAAACATTTTGTTTATTACACTTTGGTCTCGATTAACCATTTGTCTGTTGCCTGTCTTTGGACACTGGGGTTCCTGGTAGATATAGGTTTTCCCCTCGTGGACTCATAGGTCCTATGCCGAGAGGTTGGCTGTCCACGAGTGGGAGGTTTCTGTTTCTGTTTCTATCTGTCCTGCCTTTGGATATTGTTTACAAATAATATTTATCAAGCACAGCTACACATTTTCATTCTCATTTCTTAATCTTAGAGAAAAACGTCCTGGAATTTTTCCCATGTCACTTTTAGGTTTCAAAGAATCTAACGAGTTATTCCGGCTGTTAGGCAGAGTTACAAATGACTAAACAAATTGCCAGTATAATTATGCAAACATGTGAGTAATAAAATCACACGAGCAGGGAAGACCAAGCTATGCTCGGTCAAAATTAAATTTGAGTTCAAATATCATGACCCATGACCAAAATGACCCACTAATTGAATTTTCTCGAACATGTGACTTAGCCCAACAGTTTTCTCGTGCCCGAAAACTATAGGATGCAAAATTTAGTGTAAATAGTCTGAGCCGCTTTTAAGATAAAATAGCTTGACCCATAATGACCCATGACCAAAATTACCCACTAATCGAAATTTCTGGAACATGTGACCTAGCCTAATAATCTTCTTGTTCCCTAAACCTGTAGGGTGCTAAATTTATTTCAAATCCTCTGAACCGTTTTTAAGATAAAATAGCTTGACCCTTAATGACCAATGACCAAAATGACCCACGACCAAAATGATCCACTAATTGAATTTTCTCGAACATGTGACCTAGCCCAACAGTCTTCTCGTGCTCGAAAACCATTGGATGCAAAATTTAGTGTAAATTGAGCCGCTTTTTAGATTTTGACCCAAAATGACCCAAAATGACCCACTAATCGAATTTTCTCGAGCATCTGACCTAGCCCAATGATTTTCGCGTGCCCCAAAACGGTAGGATACGAAATTTCGTCAAAATCGTTAGAGTCGTTTTTAAGATAAAATTTGCATATATATATATATATATATATATATATATATATATATAACCACACACAAGATTTGCTCGTATTAGAATATATGATAAGCGATAATGAAACTTTCATATTTTATGGCGCATAAGGTTTCTTGCAAATGCATAAAAATAATATATCTATTGTTCTACTTGTAATTTTCGCGCAAAGAATATGTCTAGAAAGCTATTTAAAAACTGCATAACAAAAATCCGTAAAATTACGTAATTCTTCAGCTAAAACAAATGTAATTTCTTTCTGAGAGAAAATATTCTCGGAAAAATTATTTATAAAATCAAAGAGGCTATATACAAGTTATGCGAGAGGAGCAATTTTATTTGCATCTCAGATGTATCGCTGAATGTTATTTTACCTCGTTTTAGGGCTTTTCTATATTAATGAATAGGTTAGATCATTCTGATAGGCACTAGATCTGAAAAATGTTATTCATAAACTAAGAATATGGTTAATAGGAAAGTTTAAGCAATATATTTGTTGAATTTGATTATCTACGGTCATTACGACAAAAATACGAACGCATTAAACTCTTTTATTTGCAGAATACGAAATTTAAATAGCATTTCACAAATACGAAGATTATAATTTAAGCGTTCTTTTAAGGGGAAGATATGCAGAACCAGCTTTTACGAGATAAAGATTTCGCATATCCAGAGAAATAATGGAAGATATAATACCGCTAAGATAATGGTTCAGCATGATAAAATTCGTCATTTATTAAGCTTCAGGTTTAGGTTCAGGATCGGCTGAGCGGGGTGGCCTACGGATTGGCTAAAACTCTACAATCCCTGCTCAGCGGGGTTTTTAGTATCCATTTATTATGAAGATATGCCAATGAGAAAGCTTCATTTAAATACAGTTAATTAGGCTATAAAACTTCTAACGAGCAGTTTCCGACAACAGAAACGGGGCTGAAGAGCTAACACTATTTTCGAATAGTAACTTTCATCTTATTTAAACGATTTGTTCCTATGACTAAATAAGCCTACCGCTACTATACAGAAATACTGATATTGCTTTGACTGGTGGTTTAGTTGTTGGAAAGAACTCAGTTGTTGGTTTCTGTAAAGGTAATGTTATTAAATGTAATACTAATTCCTATGTAATGAAAAACAATGCTTTCAAACTAGCACTCGAGTGAGAAAAAAACATGAATTTATATATTCGTATTTAAGAATGAATAAAACATAAATGTATTTTCAATCGGACATCCATAACATTGTTCTAGAATTTAAATGCTTTAAATGTATTATCTACTTATAACTGTTTGCACATTTATATCCGGCTAAATAAATACTTAAATATGTGTATCTATAGGTGTTTTTAACGATTTACAGATTTATTATTGATAAATTTTTCAGATAAAATATTTTTTTTATTTTTTAATACTTCGAAATTTTTCCATAGAAAATTTCTCACGCCTTGCATTCATAATATTCAAATTTTAATTGCTTAAAATTTGGCGTGAGAAATTTTATATGTAAAAATTTCCAAGTATTAAAAATATCGATTTAGTCAATTATCGATGCTGGATTTTCTTTGGTTTCGTGTTTGCCCCGGGGTTGTTGGCTCACGGAAAAATATTCCATCTTGTGCTGCGTTTGTAGCCTTGCCAGCATGTTATATCGTGAGAAAATGAAAAGCTGAATATCGTTCCCAAATGGTTCAGTTGGTAGAACGTCAGTGCGCTATACTTATGACCCGGGTGTGAGTCCTGGTTTGGGTACTTTTTCACTATTTTGGCAATCCGCCTTTTAAGCAGTTAAAATTTGAAAATATGCTGTACACATCATAAATGCACTAAACTATTAAAACCAATTTCTAAATCAAAATTTAAATTTCATAACTTACCATAAAAATGTCAAAAGTTTTTTTCTTCATGTTCTATTTCATGTTTTTAATCACATGATGCGTTTATAAATAATTATCTATTATTAACATAAATTACGTTTGATTAAAATTTTGTTGATTGAATAATTCCTCAAAACTCCAGAAAATTTCAAATTTGTATTCTTCACATACACAAAAGTGTTAAAAATATTTTGACATCATTTCCGCACGATGGATTGATTTTTAATTTCCTACAAATCTTGAATTTTAATCGTAGAATATTGAAGCACCTAATATATATTCGTTTCGTGATTTCGATTTACATATCTTTGCAAATCTTGTTCCAAAAAATTTGCAATTCATGTTTTAACAACTTTAGAATTTCAAACAGCTTCATATTTGAAAGTTTTGAAATTTCGATAAAATAAATAAGGCTGGTATAATATCCTGTTTTAGAGTAACAATATGTTTCTAATTTTAGAAATTTTTTTCCAACAAAATAAACATTTAAAATTCAATGTTTCCTTTCTTTTCTTTTCGCGATTTAAATATATTAGGTGTATGTATAATGTCGAAAGGTATAAGTTGTCTAAATATCGTTTATAACAGCAATTTGTGTGTACCACAATGTGCTATTGTTTAATTTTTTTATCATTACTTCTACTTTTTTCCACTGAAAAATGTATGAAATGTTTGCCAGCATTTTCATTCAAAGGAATGTTTTTAGCTTTTTAGAAATTTTAGATTTCTTGATAAACTTTTACAGTTCCACATATATATGTTTTTATAGTTTGGATCTATTTACATTTAAAAGTTTTCAATTCGTTTAATGAACAGCTTAAAATTTAAAGCAGCATCGCTATTGAAACATTACTAACTTAAGTAATCTCTCTATTCTAAGAAAAATTAACTAATGCTGCTAGTGTCGTAATTGAAATTATTGTGAAATTTTCTGGTTCTCAGCTATCTTGCAGAAACTACTCTATATAAAAACTTAAAAACTACAAAAACTAAAAAAATTAAAGTTACTTAAAACATAAATACTTAAAAACTTAAATACTTAAAAAGTAAAGACTACAATCGCTGGTAGTCTTCTAGAAAATGTATAATATGTATGAGATAGACTGTTTTAAAATTGAAGAAACATTTTAAGCTCAATATAATTTAAAAAGTCCTTCCGGCCTGTACCGGGAGGAAAAGGTAGCTTTCCTATATCTTCGTTTTAAAATTTTAGCTAATGTTACACGAAAACAGCAAGTTAAAATGCAAAGAAACGTTTACAAAAGATTCGTTAATACTGAATTTGAATAAGAAATTCGCCAAATTATTGAGCAATAGCCAAATTGGCTTCATTTATGAAGACTTATTTTGGTCGTCAAATTTGGCGATATTTCGCCAAATATCGCCAATTTTCTCGCCAATATCGCCAATTTTCTCGCCAATGTCGCCAATTTTGGCGCTAACGGATATGAATATATAGTTTTATGCGTATGATTGGGAAAATTATTACAACAATGAAAGAAAATAATTTGCGAATAATCGCGTTAATGTGCTGTTTTGTTTCAAAATGTCAGCCACCCTAGAATTTCAAACTGCTCTATCTGATAAAGGTAAACCAAAAAATGCTCTGGAATCCTTGGCCTAAGGGTATCAAGGCCTAACACGTAAATAAAAATAAATTTGAATTTTTAACTTTTTTGTATATTTATTTTAGTTTTAAATTTTTAAATGGCCGCCATCTTGAAACAAAATGGCGGACCAAGCTGGCCAACGAACTCGATCGAGACATTGGTGAGCTTAATACACACAATTAGTTTCATCAAAATTGATTTATAAATACGAGCGTTATCGTATGATATAGGTCAGATATATATATATATATATAAATCAACATTTACACGGAGGGTGGTTTTGGGGTCTGGGGGTCATGATCGGTGAAAATATATCGAAATTTTCCGGAACTGCTTTCCTCCAAACGACTGCAATAGGTAGCTTTATACTTTTTGTATTGAAAGCTACCTAAAATTGGTCAAGATAGTTCCATTGCAAATGTCTTATAAGATCGAAACTGTGCATAGCAATTAATCTACTTGTTGAAGACAGATACTTGACTAGATTGTGGTGTGCAGTTTCCAATCATATTTTAATGTGTCTATTTCGTAAAGTTTTTCCAGTTTTGTTCTTCAAAAATTCATTTTCTGAATGAAATTTTAAGTAGATTAATAAATTGTATAATTTAAGTAGTAGTATTTATAGCTTAAGACAGTATTTAAAAAATAAATAAGGCCGCGAAATTTCTAGTTTTGGAGGATTAATATGATTTTAATGTTAGAAGTGTAAAGTTAGTTAGATGTCCAATAGGATGGACATTTTTATTTTTCTTATACAATATTTAATTTTAGTTGGAATTTGTAAAAACTTACTCTCCATTATAATGGATAGTCTAGAATAAATAATCGAAAGAATAAAAAAATTGCAATAAAATGTGTATTTTAATCATTTGAAAATGGCGGCAAACAGGTGAAAGAGTGTTGAAGGTAAGTACACAGTTTTAACTCATATTTCATGTACTTTTTAAAGGTACTTTGGTATTAATGCAGCGTATATCTAATTTTAAATGTTGTAGTAATGGAATTAAACCGTAGTTTAAGTAATTGATAGTATAGCAAATGGCTCGATTTATTCCATGATTACAAATATGGAAATAAACATCCAAATAAAAAAAAATAATAATAATAAAAGAACGCATGTAATTTTAAAAATTACATGAAAAATTAAATGATAGCGTTTCAAATAACTTCATAGACCGCGCAATTGTAGAATATTCTTATTCCTTTTGATAATGGTTCAAATGGAGCTGAAACATCAGTCATAAATCAACAGTCTAATGAAACTTATTTTACTGTTTAATTTTTTTTACGTCTTTTAGCAATTAAAATAAATATATAAATGTAAGCTTTAGCAAACGAAACATCCTAATTCTCATTTTGAAGCATATTTTAAGCAATAGTTTATCCTCATATTCTAAACCTTTATTTTCAGTGAAATAATAAGATATTTTGCTTAAAAAATGAAAAATAACATACAGCTAAACGTTTTGCAGCAGAACGCTAAAATAACTATACAAAGGTATATTCTAACTTACTATACCTCAATCCACTGACAGTAGATTACCCTGAAATTTAATTTTGGACCGTTTTTTCCCTAAAGCATGTTACCTAAGCGGCTGAATTCCCTTTAGGTGAAAAGCGATTCAGTTCATTTATTTGGCAAGTTCAATGATCCAATAATCATGACAGGAAAAAGAAGAAGTCGTTTAGCTAAAGCATGGAATATCGAAATTCTATTTGGCAATCATTATATTTCATGGTGCTTTATTTCTTCGAGTTTATTTTTTGAAAAGTAAGCAAATTTAAATTGATGGATTTATTTCAAATTAAAAAAAAAAATGTTATTATAAAAATTTAAAGGATTTGATGAAAGTAACGTGATATAACTTATTTTTATTCAGAATATAGTTTTTCTCTCTGATTTATCTTACTATTTTATTTTACAGTATAAAATATATTTAACGGTATTAAAACATTTTGTCTCTGCTCATTTACAATTTTTTTCTAATTATTATAGGTTAGTTAAGGAGAAGTTAAGGCATTTGTGTTGTCATGGTAAGTTGTTTTTTCGGATAACATATTATTTATTTATGTTTAAACCAAATATTCCTTGATTACTGTTTGAAGAATTTATCTATATATTTAAAACGCTAAGTGTTTTCTTTTGACAGTCTGTAAGAACAAACTGCTGCATCAAATTACATCATTCTTTTTTTAAATAAAATGTATTTGGACACAGATTTGTTATGGTATGTTCCTTTGTTCGGAAATTTGATTATTTAGTCGTAATTTTAAATTGAACTTTTACATCTGTGTATGACGTTATATATTCTATCGCCAAAGGTCTCTGCAACTCTGTCCAAAACTGAAGACTACTCTGACCGTAACTTCAAGCTATCTGGACAAGGTAGAATTGTAAACAAAGAAAAATTACGTTGTAAAAATATCAATCTCTCCAAGTTATTTACGTTTAAAATTTGCTGAAACAATAAAATTATACAAAAAAGATTTTAAAGTGTTTTAAATTACTAAACATTAATAAACTTTATTAAATAAAAAATACATGATTTAATGGAACAGATGTCACATACGCACCGGGATTGGCGCGATTTATTTTTTGCGCCATTTTGGCGAGAAAACCCAATTTTCCCAATTTTCAATTTTTCATTTTTATTAATCATACAAATTTAATTGTATTTATAGATTATTTTATCTATGTTATTTTATTTGTTTACCCAAATATTCAATTTTTTTCTTAGCACCAGGTTGCCATACAAAGCAAAAATTGTCATTTTGGCGCCAATTGCGACATTTGTACCGATTTAATCAAAAATTTTTTAGTGCACCGCATATTACAAAATTAATTAAATCCACGATTATTGTTTCTTTCGGAGATTAAAAATAAGAATATTTAATGCTTAGCAAGATAAACTATTTTTATCTATCAGATTTTTTTTTCTTAGTTCGGGCTTACTTAATATTCTGCTACTTCTCCATTATCCATCGACCACTTTCCATAAAAAAAAACTATCGCCAAATTATTCGCCAAACTGTAGCAAATGCGCAAATGAACAAATGACCCAATGAGCAAATGAAAGTATGTTGCCATTCGAATCTCAGGACCAAAAATAAACATTTTACAGATAACAGAAAAATCGATGACTGCTTCATCTTAAAAAATACAGTTGCAGTTGGATAAAATATAATAATCTTAATTTCACAACGTTTATGCGAAACACCACAGAAAACACACGCTATTTTTATGTAAGTAGGGGATATTTAAAAAGAATAACCGATCTGATAATCGTCATTACTGTAATGCATGAAAAAGTAAACAAATAAGTTATTCAGAAAATATTAAAAATATATATTTCTTAATATAACATAAAAATGCAGAAAAAAAATTATTCTGGTACTTCTCTATTATCCCGTCGACCACTTAAAAAAAAAAAAAAAAAAAAAAAAAAAATAACGATCGCCAAATTATCTGCCAAACTGTAGCGCCCAATAAACTAATGGGAAAATGTTGCCATTAGAATCTCGGAAAAAAGGAAAATAAATTAGCAAAAGCCCCATTCACTAAAGTATCATTTATCAGTACGTTTAAACTATAAAATTTACAATATAATAATGAAAACAGGAACAACTAGTCGGATATGCCAATCCCAAAACTTTCTTCTATTTCGTACATGTTAATGCTTCAAAATTCGCTGTCACACCGCCAAAAAAAAAAATCAATATATTTTTTTTTATTCTGTTGTACGTCAGCTGCTTGCGAATCGTCGGGTTACCTGGATGCGAGCAGCAGATGTATTATACTAAACTACGAAAACACCTTCTGACTTGTACCGGCAGGAAAAGATAGCCTCCCTATCACCTGGTTTTGAGATTTTAGCTAATTCTACTGAAAATACACGAAGCTAAAATGCGCGGAACACGATTACAGAAGAAAACAAAACAAAAGAATTTAAAAGAAGAAATATTTTGACTTTATATGTCTCTTATATTTTGTTTCATTGATGATTCATTCCATAAAAACAAAACTTTTTAAAACATTACGTCTGCAGAAAAAGAAAATTAAATTTGTTTTGGAATAAATTCTGTATAATTCTGCATGCATTTACATTATCGTATGGAAAATTCTTTTGGGGTATTAAATATGTATTTGTAGGCGAAAAACATCTGTCCAGTTACTTAATTTATGTGCCTGATGCAAATTTCTAATAGTCTATACATGATAAGCATTCAACAGAAACAAAGAGCTGGTATTATGTATCAAAAGTTTTGAAACATCGAAAGACTCAGATATATTTCTAATGTATTATACCGGGTGTTCGAAAACTCTGGAAACGGTCGAACAACTCAAGAAATATACATCGGATTGAAAAATGGAAAATTCGTATTCAATATTTTCAAAAAATCTATTTGGGGATATTAAAGTTGCCTCCCCCCTTAACTCTGCTCCCGAGGGAAAGGGGGCAACTTTGAAATGTTAAATGATAACACCCTTTTTTTATTGTGGATTCGGCTTTTACCGGTAAAAATACGTAACTTTTGTATTTAACATTTTCTTCGAAAAATTGTACAGAGCGCTGTAATCGAGTAAAATGTATTAAATTGCAGTGAGAATCATTTCCATTGAAAAGTCTGGAAACTGTCGAATAACTTGAAAAATATACATCGAATTGAAAACGAATTATTCATAAACGAATATTTCATACGCGTTCAATATTTTTGAAATATGTATTTAGGGATATCAAAGTTGCAACCCCCAACTTTGCCTCCCCGTCAGGAAAGGGTGCGACTTTGAAATCTTAAATAATAAACCACCTTTTTTATAGCAGATTAAAATTCTATGGGCAAAAATACGTAAGTTTTGTATTTAACATTTTCTTCGGAAAATCGTAGATGGCTCTGTAGTCGACAAAAAAATTATAGAACAGATGTGTAATCAGAATGCTTTCGTTTTTGGCGACTTAGTTTTAGCATTCTTCAAAATAGGATTTCATGCTCTTAAAATGATTCTAACTGCATTTTACTCGATTACAGCGCCAGCTACGATGATCCGAAGGAAATATTAAATACAAATTTACATATTTTTCCCATAGAATCTAATTATGAAATAGAAAATGGGAGGGGGGGGGTGTTCTCATTTAAGATTTCAGTGTTGCCCCATCATCTCTTCACAGAAGGGAGAAATGTCCGGGGGGGTGTAATTTTCATATCCCTAAATAGATTTTTTAAAATATTATACGTATTTTTCCCTTTTTCAATCCGATGTATATTTGTAGAGTTATTCGACAATTTCCAGACTTTTTAATGGAAATGTTTCTCACTGCATTTTTCTCGATTACAGCGCGATCTACGATTTTTCGAAGAAAATGTTAAATACAAAAGTTACGTATTTTTACCTATAAAATCCGAATCTACAATAAAAAGGGGGGTGGGTTATCATTTAAGATTTCAAAGTTGCTCCTCTTTACCCCTGGGGGGCAGAGTTGGGGGCAACTTTGATATCCCCAAGTAGATTTTTCAAAAATATTGACTACGTGTTTTTCCATTTTTCAATCCGATGTATATTTCTAGAGTTATTCGACCATTTTGAGACTTTTCGGGTATATTTATGAAGTAAATAATAATAATGCTAACATAATTTGAGAAGATTGAACAAAATTTAAAAGTTAAAATATGAGTATAAATCTACATAGGTATACATTATAGTATGAATAATTTTGTTGGGCCATATACATATGCATTTGTCGGATTAAAACACCGCTCCAGTTATGTACTTTATTTTTAACTATACAACAAAAATGAAGAGATAACATTATGTATCAAAGTTTTGCCCCACCGAAAGGGTAATATATAGTTCTAATATAGTATATGTTTATATCGTAAAATTAAATTCTGCAATAAGTAATTTAAATAGATTGAACAAAATTCAAAAGTAAAAAATATGCATTTTTACTTATATGTCTTTATTTCATGAAAGAATATATGGAATTTCTGTACCATATAATATTGAAATATATGTGAATCTATATGTGAAATGATTGATTATTTAAATAATCATTAAGGGGACAGTGGACATTCAAAATCATGAAATGTGACTGAAAAATTGATTTTTTGTATTTGAAGAATTATGAAACTAGATGCTCAAATTTATCTGATGCAAAAAAGAATTTTTCAATTCTGAGGCTTCTTTGCACAGATATTATTTTTTATTTTTGTTAAAACTCTACATATTTATAAAGTTTTTTTAAATTAAAATGCTGTTTTATCAAAAGTAAAAATTTTGCACATTTCTAACTTTTGAAACGTTTCATGCGCATTCCTAATAATCAGATTCTTTTGAAATTTATTCTGTATATACTCTATATATTAATGAATATATTTTAGCAGAAAAAAAAGTATCTCAGGAGTATTTTAATGTTCCAATATGAGCGCATATGAAAAAAATAGCTACTTTTTTTAGAAAAAAACAAGGTATAATTATGAAAATGTATTTTTTCTGATTATACACTCAGCGAACATTGACAATTCATGCCAACTTCCATTCTAATATATAAAAAGTACCTTATAAATAAATATTGTCTTATTTTATGCAAAAGAAATGCACATGGAGCATTTTAAAATACGATAATTTTTTGTTAATTTTAAATTTAAAAATTTAATAATTTAAAAACTTTTTATTATTTTAACACCAAATTTTGAATATGACTATTTGAGCTTGTCATTAACTAGTCGGTCAATCTTCAAATGAATCCAATGAAAATTCTAGGATTTGGTTTTTAATGTCCACTGTCCCCTTAAATGATCATTAAAAATATGTTCATTTAATTTAATATAATAGGAAAACTAAATGTTTCATTTTTTTTTTTAATATCACTATCCCAAAGAAATAATACTGTTTTTTTTTTCATCTGCTCTTTCACTAACTGAATCTCAAAGAGATTATAAAAGAAATCTTAAACGATAAAAAATATATATATTATAGATAGCAAGAAATACTGTATCTCTACTACAGATTCTATTTACGACAGCTTTTCAGAAGAATGCTGTAAACTCTTATTCCAGAATGATGAAAATTCAATTTTAAATACAGACTTTTTCAGAATTGTTTGAAACTGGTGACTCGATGCAGAGAAATTGAATTCGCCGAGCTGCACAGATCTGTCAAGTTCCTTTTCACTTTGCCTCCGTTTAACTCTGAAACATTTGAATCTTGTTTTCTCAGTGAAGAATATCCAAAGAATGGAAAACTTTAATAAAATTTGTAGAAGCTATTTAAATAATATATATATTTATTTATTATAAAAACAACAATTTATATTACAGAGTGGACGTGCATAATCGTTGGAAATTTGACAGAACTGGAAAAAGTCTAAATCAAACTAGTCGTTGGGGGCCACCGTAATACTTACCCATCATGGATATGCATAATGTAAATATTAAAATAAAAATGTGTAAACTAATAATAAAATGCATTGCAATTCAAATAAAATCGTGGCTTGATGACGTCATAAACTTTAAGGGCTCAATTACTGAATTGCTTGAAAGAGGTTTTTCCTTATAACTCCAAAAATAATAATCCTATTAACTAGCGGTTTATTGCATCTGATTAAGCGTCAAATGTTCAATTAAAATATATCTTTCAAGTGAAATTTGGATGAAATACAGGGTCATGAAAAATCGAAGAGTGTGGAAAATAGGATTACAAATATCTCGGCAACTAATTATCCGATCGACTTCATGCTTTATGCAAAATTTATGTTTTTTTATTGTCTTTTATATTAATTTCTTATACAAAACAATTTTGGAAATTTTTATATACCTTTTATCAGAACGAATATTTCGAGAGTCCGAAAAAAATAGTTCCGGTTAATCGAGGTTATTGAAATGAAATAGGCTTCTTCCCATTATTACATACTAAGTACATACCAAATTGCAAATCTCTATCTCAATTTTTTCGGGAGATAGAGCGTTTACAGACACACAGACACACAGACACACAGACACACAGACATACAGACACACAGACACACAGACGGACGGCAATTTCTTTTCCTAAAAATATGTTTTTCGGAATCTCCAGTGTCTAAAACGTGTAAATCCTTCAAAAAAAAATTTCGATTTTCAAAACGATTACAAGACTTATCCTATACTACGTATGATGGATAAGTAATAAAGTATGTAACAGGAATACATATACATTTTTATTTGAAAAAAAATGGTTTTTTTGTAATTTCTTTATTATTACACTATAGTGTGATTACTTCCAAGCACACTCAAGGTGCATGAAAGCTTAACACGTTAGCGATCGAGGACATATACGTAGCGTCGTCGCTTAGTTACTCATTTGAAATTCAATTTTTAATCCAAAATTACGAATTCGTACCGGAAATTTTTGAAAGAAGAATTTTCATTTTATATAATTACGAACCGTTGCCGAACATTTGATGTCGGTTAAGGGGCTTCCGAGTTGCAAACAACTTAACATCCAGTCTATTGTGTAGAGTGACTTGTATTAAATTGAGCGGTTGGGAAAAGTTAGGATGTACTACTTATTAACTACAAGATAAAGGAACAATTACAATGAAAAGGATAGATGTAAAATTAAGAAAAGAGATGATAATAAATTTGGTATAATAAATTAAAGCGAAAGAGATTAAGGATAGAGTCTAAAATTGGGAAGAAAGTGAAATGGTATAGCTGTAGTTATAACTAACTACTAGTAAAGAAATTGGAAAAGTAAAAAATAGGGTTCGGAACATGTTCGTGAAACAGCACATAAATGCCAGGTGGTGATAAGGCAGGAAAAGCATAAACAAGAAAGGCACTCAAAAGAGCTGTACTATATATATATATATTTATATATATATATATATAGTTTAGATTTGAAGTTTTAATTAAGAAATTAGGTATTTATTATGTGGAAAAAATTACTAAGTAAAACAATAAAAAGAAAGAAATTTACATCAAATGTCTGTCATTAAATAAAGCAAATATTGGCTCTTAGTGTTTTCTGGTGTGAATGAGGAATTTCTGAATTAAAATAAAATTCCGTTAATTTTAATCCGGTCGCGAACGTGTTAAAGTTGAAGTGTGACTTTAGCCGCCAAATCATTCATATTAGTGCACGGCACGCTTTCTTTAATGTATCCCTGCATTAAAAAATACGCGACGTGAATTCAGGAGATCGATTTCAGGCGACCAATGTCTTTGCTGAGGAATTTCTAGACGCAAGTAAGTATAGGAATTCCTCAGCAAATACGTTGGTCTAAGATTTCTTTCTCTTTTATTCTTTGCTTACAAATTTACAAATGTTTGTTTGCTCAAAATTTGCATAGAAATAAAATTTCTTATGTACTGATGTTAGACAAGCATCGTAATTTGTTTATGTCTTCCAAGTTTTAATAAATATTAAAATTGTAAACATAATTTACATGCACCCAACGTTCATGTAAAATATAATATATAAAAAAATTAAAAAATTGTGTTTTGTATGTTAGTAAGTTCACATAAAGGAATCATTTGCACGATTATTCTTACATAAAATTTCAATACGGCATAACAATGGGACAAATAAAAAAATCTCTAATCAATAAATATCAATTTGTATTTATTGCTAGTCAGTTATATTAGGAGGGTAAATATAATTTTCACGGAAATTCATAATATTAAAGAATATTAAATAAATAAATATTATTATTGAATTAATTAAATAAAATTATGCCGGAAAAAGTTACCATTAGGAAGTTACGTGGTCAAACGTCGTACATTTCTGTTAAAATGCGTATGTTCAAAACTAAATGCCATTTGTATGTTACTTTTCTAAGAGAAAAAAAGAAGTGTCAAATGGATATATCTATTTTGATTAAAAGTGTTTTTTTATAAAGAAAATCGTCAGCTCTTATTTTAAAATTTAAGAAAGAGGAATGCTAGTTTAGATAAAAAAAATTATGTACTTTTATACAAACGATTTTACTGAATTTATTTCGGCTGCTTGCTAGTAGAATTCGTTAAACATTTGCTTAAGTATGTCAAACAGTCACTTAATAATGCGATTTTTTTTTAAGAATTGTTTGAAACTATACCTTGCAGAAATGATATTTAATTCACAGAGCTGCAACGTCCTGTCAATTTCCTTTCAGTTTTGCTTCACCTAACTATAAAATTATTTAAATATATTTCTCTTAGTACAGAATATCTATAGCAGTGGTCCAAAATCTGTTTCCGCGGGCATCAAGGGGATCGCTAAACTCTTGCGGTGAATGTAAATTTTCCACCAATTCAAAATAAAACAGAAATCTTGTAAACAAATTAAAAGGACAAAAAAAAAAATTAAGAATGCTGCTTTATAATACAACATAATGATTTTATCGATTTTGAATAGTTTATATATCCTCTGTTCGGTAGAATCAAATATATGAGTAATTTCAGTCCTTAATTCTTAAAGAAAGTGGAAACAGAGGAAATATTACATGACTCCGTGGAAATAAAAAAAAATAAGAATAAATGTAGCTGATATAGAGAATAAATTATTTTAATTTTATATTTGAGGGATCGAGTGCTAAACATGGTAAAACTGTCACATGGTATAATCATGGTAATATCATGGTAAAACCATCGAAGGCGGGACAACTGCCGTACCCCTGTCCTAGAAAACTTTTAACGACCAGGTCCAGGATGAGTCCTGTGTGCTCTACGTCCTGTCGGGGCACCGCCCCCTTAGCATTATCCCCATCTTTCAAGTGATTAACGACATAGTTATTACGACAGCATGCGGAACTTGTGCCCTAAGCAGAAGTGCAGGAGTTCCGTAGCAGCTTCGGGAACCAGACTCCCAAGATGGAGCTGGGCCCTACGCTTTTAGCCAGGTTTCACCGAGCCGTACTTGCTGCATCAATGCTCTTGGGACGTAAAAATCTACAAAGATAGTCACTTCCCTATTAATTTTTTCCTGATTTTCATGTAAATTTATTTAATTGCATCCTGACAATCTTTTAAATGTACAAGTTTTTAACTTCTCAATATATGCAAAAATTCTCCAAAATAAATTTTAGATATGAGCACTTTTGCGCATACATCCAGTAAAATAAAATATATCGGTCAAAAAAAATTGCACATAAGTTAACAAAAAATTTAGTCTTAACACATCAGCGGTTTGAGAGGAAGCAACCCCATTAGTTCCGTTTGTAGCTTTCTTTAGAAAACTCAAATCGTGACTTGCTTTTGATTAATTACATTCTATTACACACGCATCTTTCATTGAGAAGCTATTGAAATAATAAGCATATATTTATTGTATAAACAGCAATTTATGTTAATCATGCAAAATATAGGGAGAGTCGCCGTATCCGTTATAGGTACCGCACCCATTGTATTTCTTGCAGTTATCTATAGATAAAAGTCAGACGCACAGTATAGGTGCGCAATGAGATTACTTTAATCAGTGTGTAGCGTGAATCCCATTTCTATGTTTACTTGTAGCCTAACAACATTTATTTTGAGGTAAGAGCATGATTCCATTATCCAAACTTTTAAGGACATTATGCTTAAATACTTTTATACGCAAATTACTAAATGCACGCACGATTTCGAAGTCCAAACTAAGTGTAGCGTCTGTATAGAGTACTGTGTGTATGGTTACGCCATTTTACTTTGCGAGGGCAGACAACTGTGATATGCGACATCTGTACCGTACAAAATGGGATACATGCCGCACTGTTCATCCTGTATACATGCCGCAGATTCTTTTGTATGGGATACCGCGATTAATAAAGTTCAGTTCATCAGACTTTGATGAATGTTGAAACAGTATGAAGTTTACTACACCTAAGGAGATAAAGAGAAAAATAAAAAGTAAGAAGGCGAAGAAAGATGAATGTCCAGATGATAATAATAAAAAATTGGCTCACACATGTGACGCGGATATTCTTTGCAAGGAATGTGTATAAAACTACTCTAAAACTAAGAGGAAGTGTGACTGGGTTCGTTGCATCATGTGTCAATGTGGTTACATGATGTTTGTAATATTTTCGAAAATAGTAAAGTCTTCATAATTCGTATTAGTAGTTGCGGCACAAAATATGACAATTATATTATATAATACGGACCAATACAAAACACGAATGTAATACATGTACTAAAACAGAAATAAGAATTAGAAAAAGAGAAATAAAATAAAATGAAAACAAAAAGAGATTAAAAAGTAAAAATTAAACGTATTTATGCATACATGATACACGTTTTCACAAAAGCATAAATATAAGAATTTCTATTCGCATTCAATTTATTTCAGTACAACAATTCATATTTTTCTACAGAATGCAGATAACACTTTCTAGCATTTATAATCCAGTGTTCGAAAGATACGAAAGAGAAAAAGTTGAAGTTGTCACGTACCTAACAATCTTGACATAAATCTAAATATGATAAAATTGATTTTCATCACAAAATGTCTAACTTTCCTATATGTATATTCTTTACATAGGATTGGATTTTATACTGCATAAAAATAATATATAAAAACTCTAAATGAATATATAAGGTGATCGTAAACCGTTTGAATAAGTGTCAAAAATATAAGTTATTTCACTCTAAGGAGAATTATTGTTTCTATTTACAAAATTTTCAAATAAGCAATGTGTTTTAAAGATATTTTAAAATTATTATTTTTGCTTTGTCTGAAAATTAATAGCATCACTGGAAGTTACTAGAGAACGCTGTCATTAAATTCCGGAAAACATAGCTACTATCAGCTGCATTCTGAATAATAGATCTGTTATATGATTGTTGTTTGAATACGAATAATGACGATTTCTACGAATTCTTGCTGTGCAATAACATGTTAAAAGACGTAGAGTAAGTTTCTTGTAATAATTGTTATAATATTTATATACATTATTAGTAAATATAAGAATGGAAATTCTTGTTTTGGTAACCAAAGAGAAGAAACGTACCAGGATCGAGAGTTCTCTAATCGGAGGTTAGACCAGGACAAACCCAGCCGAATAGACAGAACAGAAACAGAATGCCCCCACTCGTGGACAGCCAACCTCTCGACCTAAGAGTACCACGAGGGGAAAACCTATATCTACCAGGAACCCCAGTGTCCAAGGATCCGAAGTCCCAGCAAGTTAAAAAAAATCACACGGAGCTACCCAATATTGCTTATTGCTGGGTGATCCCAAGATTATTACATGTATATAAGTTCTATATGAATATACTGATAAGATTACATAATATTAAAGCTAAATTTTTACAGATATTTACAATAATAATATTGTACTGAAAATTTTTCAATTATATTATGCACTAGTCTATTAAGTCTTTTAAAACATAGTTTTTAAAATCTATAGATCTTCTTTGATATATGAAATGTTTTTATTTAGGACATTATACATTTTATCTAACTTTTCGTAATTGGAAGCGTCTAATAGCACACGTTGTAGGTTTATCTTTAATGTTTTATTTTTTTTTGAAGTTAAAATGGTATTCCATAAGAGGGCAGTTACGGAAGATGTAGTGTATAGGAATTCCAGGGTTTTTGTCACAAGGACATCTATCCGTGGTTCTTTTACCAATTTTATATAAAAAGCATGGGAAGCTTCCATGCTCGCTAAAATAATATGCTGCTGATTTCTGAACCCATAAAAATTTAACATCTACCTTATTAAGAATTTTATACATTTCTCTTCCTTTCGTTGAGTTGGTCCAATCATTTTGCCAATCTGTGATAATTTTGTTTTTAAAATAAATCTTTAGAATGGATTCTGGAAATGGTAAGACAGAGATGTCATCATAATGGTCTTCTGTAATTGCATTTTTTGCGAGAAGGTCTGCTCGCTCGTTACCAGTGGTGCCTACATGTGCTCTAATCCAGGCTATTTTGATGAATTTATTGGGGTTTTGTAGTAAACTATTGTAGATATTTAAAATTATGGAGTTTCGAGGAAAAATTATCTTGAGTGCATCTAAGGATGAGCGACTATCTGTCAAAATAAGGGCTGATGTAAATTGTGATTGTGTTAACCAAACTATTGCTTCCTAGATCGCATATAATTCGCATATAATTGGGTGTAGTCTTGACTGCATGATCATGGATGAAGTTATTATAAAGAGATACTGTATATGCACTTTCCACTCCATTTCCCATAGATAATCCATCTGTAAAAATTTTTAGATGATTTTCCAATATTATGTTTTCTGTCAGGTTATCTATAATTTCTATATTTTTCAATTTGTAATATTCTGGAAATTTATAAGTTGCTTCCCGTTGCATAAGATTATTGTAAATTGTTGTATTGTTGATGTTAAGTAATCTGTTTCCTTGCTTGTATCTCATAGACATGGAATTCGTTTGATATTTTGATGGTAATTGGAGGCACTCCAGTTAAAATATTTAATGCGTCATTTGAAATACTTCGGTAAATTCTTATGATGTTTAACAATGCTATTCTCTAAATTGATTTAAGAATTCTGATGCCGTGGCAATTGAAGTTTGTATACCAGAATTCGGAGCCATAAATAATCTGTCTTTCAATAACTGTTTGATACAAGATTTTCTTGAGGAAGGGACTGATTCCCTTGTTGTAATTGTGGAAACTTTTAAAGTCCGAAACAAATTGGACGATCTTAGCTTTTAAAATACTTAGGATCAATTTAAATTAAAATTTTTGGTCTAGTGTAATTCCTAAATATTGTAGATTTTTAACAATTTTTATAGATTTCTGTTTTATTTTGAAAATTGGCTTTCGATTATTAAGGAGGTTCCTTCCAAATAGGAGTGCTTGTGTTTTTTCTTCTGAGATAGTTAGATTAAGCTCTGAACATATATTGACGAATGTTTCTATACGACTGTTAGCAGTTTGTTCCAATGATGATCTGGTAGCCGAATAGACAGCAAGCACCACCACACGAACGAAATCGGCACCCGACGGACAGAGCAACATCCAGCCAGCAGTATAAGCCACAATCCGCCACAGCAGCCATAAACAGCCACAAACCGTAAACTCCTAGGAACGGGCCATTACAAGAATCACTCGAATGCACAGATCACAAAGGTAGACGAGTAAATTTGCAACAATCGTAAATACTTCAAAACAGACACAGACTGCAGAGAAAACTATGAGAAGGTAACCCGAATTCTCGTTACACACAAGGGAAAACCCTGAAAAACCCTGAAACCCTGGCCAATCAAACAGATGAAGGCGTAATAGAACTTCTTTTCCAACAAAATGTTAACTACTGCTTATTTAATTTTGCTAAGTTTATTAATTCTGTAACTGAAACTGAAAAGTAAACTCTTGTGGCGCGATAATCCCTAGGGAACTTGGCTTTCAATACCTAACCCTCATTTGATGACCATGGGTATGGGACGATGCCAGCATACGTCCGGTCAGGTGGTCAACCTAACTGGGTACCCCCGTCTTTAGTTCTCAAGCAAGTTTGGTACTCATTTTATAGACCCCAAAGAGATGAGAGGTTGAGTTAATTTTCTATATTTTTTTAATATTCTGTGCGGATGTGAATGTAAATTATTTTCCTCACTCCAACTGTCAACGACTGGATTAAGAAAATGTTAACTCTTCATTTATTATATTTTTTACTTCTTAAAGTTTTACTTTTTATTTAAACTTTCTTTCAGAATAAACGTACAAGTGATTATTAACTTCGTAATAAAGCAATTTATTTATGAGATAACGCACATGTTTTTGAATTTCTGTATAAAATCCCATGGTGCACATAAACTAAAAACAATCATGCTGGGCTATTTAATGTTAAATGTACAACATGTGTGCTGCGACAAAAAATATAAAAAAAATAATTAATATATATTTTGAAAACTTTTCTAAAACATTACACTGCGGCGCGTCACCCGTACATTCAGGGTGAGACGCCGCACTTGTGCAGAAGTTATGCCACGCTTGTCATAAGAACAGAATGAAATTATAAATAAAAAATATTCAAATAAATATTCATATCTGGAATATAATTAATTATGTAAGAACAAAAAGAAAATAAATGAGTAAAATTAAACGTATTAGAAGGTTCAAATCAATATTATTTTGAGAGGAAGCCACCACCTCAGTTTTAGAGGAAGTAACCACATTAGTTTCGTTTGTAGTTTTCTTTAGAAAACTCGAATCGTGACGTGCATTTGGTTAATTACATTCTTTTACACACGTATCTTTCATTGAGAAGCTATTGAAATAAGAATCATATATTTATTGTATAAACAGCAATTTATGTTAATCATGCAAAATATAGGAAGAGTCGCCGCATCCGTTATAGGTGCCGCACCCATTGTATTTCTTGCAGTTATCTATAGATAAAAGTCAGCCTTACAGTATAGGTGCGCAATGAGATTATTTTAACCAGTGTGTAGCGTGAATCCCATTTCTATGTTTACTTGTAGCTGTACAATCCTTATTTTGAGGTAAGAGCATGATTCCATTATCCAAACTTTTAAGCACATTATGCTTAAATACTTTTATACGCAAATTACTAAATGCATGCACTATTTCGAAGTCAAAACTAAGTGTAGCGTCTGTATAGAGTACTGTGTGTATGGTTACTCCATTTTCCGTTGCGAGGGCAGACAACTGTGATGTGCAACATTTGTACAGTTTAAAATGGGATACATGCCGCAGATTCTTTTATATGGGATACCGCGATTAATAAAGTTCAGTTCATCAGACTTTGATGAATGTTGAAACAGTATGACGTTTACTACACTTAAGGCGATAAAGAGAAAAATAAAAAGTAAGAAAGCAAAGAAAGATGAATGTGAAGATGATAATAACAAAAAGTTGGATCACACATGTGACGCAGACATTCTTTGCAAGGAATGTGTATAAAACTACTCTGAAACTAAGTGGAAGTGTGACTGGCTTCGTTGCATCATGTGCCAATGTGGTTACATGAAGTTTGTACAATTTTCGAAAATAGTACAGTCTTCATAATTCGTATTAGTAGTTGCGGCACAAAATATGTCAATTATATTATACAGAGTGTTTCTAAATCAATATCGGGGTTTTAACGCTTGGTAGTATTTATTACATATAACTTAAAATTATAATTAATACATAAAATGAAAGAGCAACTCAAACAGTTTTACCTACAAGTTTACAAGTGTTCAATGTGAACACCTTTCGTCACACAGCACACATGAAGTCGATAGCTCAGTTCTTCCCAAACGTTAATTAGTGTTTGTGCGTTAATTGTTGCAACAGCTGCCTCAATCCTGTTTCTTAGGTTGGGTAGGTCAGCTGGTAGCGGAGGCACACACACTCAATCCTTTATGATCCCCAACAGGTAGAAATCACATGGCGTCAGATCATGTGATTCTCTGGCCCTCAGATCGGTGAGCGTAGAGTGGCGTTTGGGAAGAACTGAGCTATCGACTTCATGTGTGCCGTGTGACGAAATGTGTTGACATTGAACACTTGTAAGCTTGTAGGTAAAACTGTTTGAGTTGCTCTTTCATTTTATGTATTAAGTATAATTTTAAGTTTTTTATAATAGATACTACAAAGCTTTAAAACCCCGATATTCATTTAGAAACACCCTGTATAATACGGACCAATACAAAACATGAATGTAATACATGTACGAAAACAGAAATAAGACTTAGAAAAGGAGAAATAAAATAAAATGAAAAGAAAAAGAGATTAAAAAGTAGAAATTAAACCTATTTATGCATACATAATACACGTTTTCACAAAAGCATAAATATAAGAATTTCTATTCGCATTCAATTCCTTTCAGTAAAACAATTCATATTTTTCTACAGAATGCAGATAACACTTTCTAGCATTTATATTTTATCCAGTGTTCAAAAGATACGAAAGAAAAAAAGTTGAAGTTGTCACGCACCTAACAATCTTGACATAAATCTAAATATGACAAAATTTATTTTCATTACAAAATGTCTAACTTTCCTATATGTATATTCTTTACATAGGATTGGATTTTCTACTGCAAAAAATAATATATAAAGACTCTAAATGAATATATAAGGTGATCGTAAACCGTTTGAATAAGTGTCAAAAATATAAGTTATTTCACTCTAAGGAGAATTATTGTTTTTATTTACAAAATTTTCAAATAAGGAATGTGTTTTAAAGAAATTTTAAAATTATTATGTTTGCTTTGTCTGAAAATTAATAGCATCACTGGAAGTTACTAGAGAACGCTGTCATTAAATTCCGGAAAACATAGCTACTATCAGCTACATTCTGAATAATAGATCTGTTATATGAATGTTGTTTGAATGCGAATAGTGACGATTTCTCCGAATTCTTGCTGCGCAATAACATGTTAAAAGACGTAGAGTAAGTTTCTTGTAATAATTGTTATAATATGTATATACATTATTAGTAAATATAAGAATGGAAATTCTTGTTTGGTTAACCAAAGAGAAGAAACGTACCACGATCGAGAGTTCTCTAATCGGAGGTTAGACCTGGACGAGCCCAGCCGAATAGACAGCAAGCACCACCACACGAACGAAATCGGCACCCGACGGACAGAGCAACATCCCGCCAGCAGTATAAGCCACAATCCGCCATAGCAGCCATAAACAGCCACAAATCGCAAACGCCTAGGAACGGGCCATTACAATAATCGCTCGAATGCACAGGTCACAAAGGTAGACGACTAAAACTGCAACAATCGTTAATACTTCAAAACTGACACTGACTGCAGGGAGAACTATGATAAGGTAACCCGAATTCTCGTTACACACAAGGGAAAACCCTGAAAAACCTTGAAACCCTGGCCAATCAAACAGATGAAGGCATAATAGAACTTCTTTTCCAACAAAATGTTAACTACTGCTTATTTAATTTTGCAAAGTTTATTATGTGTTATAACTGAAACTGAAAAGTAAACTCTTGTGGCGCGATATTCCTTAGGGAACTTGGCTTTCTTGGCTTTCAGTGCCTAACCCTCATTTGATGACCATGGGTATGGGACGATGCCAGCATATGTCCCGGTCAGGTGGTCAACCAATCAGGTGGTATCCCGTGTTTAGTTCTCAAGCAAGCTTGGTACTCATTTTATAGACCCCAAAGAGATGAGAGGTTGAGTTAATGTTCTATAATTTTTTTATTATTCTGTACGGATGTGAATGTAAATTATTTTCCTCACTCCAACTGTCAACGACTGGATTAAAAAAATTATAACTCTTCATTTATTTTTTTTATTACTTCTTAAAGTTTCACTTTTTTTAAAAACTTTCTTTCAGAATAACCATAAGTGATTATTAACTTCGTAATAAAGCAATTTATTTATGAGATGACGCACATATTTTTGAATTTCTGTATAAAATCCCATGGTGCACATAAACTAAAAACAATCATGCTGTTCTATTTAATGTTAAATATACAACATGTGTACTGCGACAAAAAAATATAAAAAAATAATTAATATATATTTTGAAAACTTTTCTAAAACATTACACTGCGGCGCGTCACCCGTACATTCAGGGTGAGACGCCGCACTTGTGCGGGAGTTATGCCACGCTTGTCATAAGAACAGAATGAAATTATAAATAAAAATATTCAAATAAATATTCATATCTGGAATATAATTAATTATGTAAGAACAAAAAGAAAATAAATGAGTAAAATTAAACGTATTAGTAGGTTCAAATCAATATTATTTTGAGAGGAATGCACCATCTCAGTTTTAGAGGAAGCAACCATATTAGTTTCGTATGTAGTTTTCTTTGGAAAACTCGAATCGTGACTTGCATTTGGTTAACTACATTATTTTACGCACGCTTTTTTCATTTAGAAGCTATTGAAATAATAATTACTTATTTATTGTATAAACAACAATTTATGTTAATCATGCAAAATATAGGCTAATTCCGTGAGTGTCGCCGCACATGGGATAGATGCCGCACCCGTTGTATTTCTTGCAATAATCTATAGATAAAAGACAGATGCACATGTAGGTGCGCATTGAGATTACTTTAACCTGTGTATAGAGTGAATCCCATTTCGATGTTTACTTGTAGCGATATAATCCTTATTTTAAGGTAAGGCCATCATTTCACAATTAAAACTTGCACGTTATGCCTGAATACTTTTTAATAAATGCATGCACGATTTCGAAGTCTAAACTAAGCGTAGTGTCTGTATAGAGTATTGTGTGTATGGTTAAGCTATTTTCCTTTCCGAGGGCAGATAACTGTGATGTGAGGCATCTGTACCGAAAATGACTTGCAAGAATTTAATTAATGTAATAAGAATACATTTTATAAATTCTGTCTCCGTAGTCATTTCTACTAAAAGACATTGCAAGAAGAGAAACAAAGCACATTAGAATTATCGGCAATTACATAACACATTATCAAAAATACACCATCTACACTTTTTATAAACGAAATATGAAAAAAGAAAATTTTAAAATGGATATATACTTTCAATATCAAATTAAAAAAAAAATAAAGTTACATGATTTCAGATTTTTAAAATTGTATTTCTCAAAAACGAGTTTTTCAAAAAAGTTAAATTTTGCATTATTTCCCTTTTAGTACATTATTGTTTATTATATTAGTGTTTTGTATTGGTCAGTATTACATAATATAAATTGACATATTTTGAGCCGCAGCTACTAATATGAATGATACGGAATTATTAAAGCTAGTAAAATAACTTACAAAAGTTTAGTCAATGCAATAAGAATGCATTTTATAATTTATTTTTCCGTAGCCATTTCTTTATTCTACTTTTATTTAATTGAGAAGGTTTTTGGTTACAATTATAATAGAAAAGTGTCATCACATTTATTTTATAATATTTATTTGAATATATGCTTACATCTATCATCTAAGAAACTGTGAAATATATTCAAAATCTTAAATGTAAAAGTCACACTTGTAATTGTTAAAAAATTACAAATATATGAAATATTTCTTAAAATAAATGTTCTTTTTGTAAAATTCGAACACAATTTCAGATTTCTTGGAAATAATATGTATCGCAATCGAATTTTATAAAATAGCAAAATGAAAATTCAGTATGTCCACTTACATATATCAGGGTATATTAATGGTGTTATAAGCATAATTGTAAATTACTCTTTTTGTATAAAACAAATGTGCGTTTGGAAGTAGAATATTTAAAAATATTTCTTTTGCATTTATTCAATAATAGTTACATAGGTATATTCTAGTATCCATTATCAAATAAAGTCTGTTTCGTATTCAACAGTTGAAATGGGAAAAATCCCATTACATATTTTTATAAAATTTTACTCTTAACCTTTTGCTTACGGGGGGATTACCGTAATCCCAAGAAAAATATTGCTGAAAAATACGGGGTCGGGATTGCCGTTATCCCGAAAATTTCCACCCCTCAAGCATGGCGCGCAGGAAATAATCAAAAGCGTTCAGCTCAACAGGGGTCTGACTGCGTATCGGAGAAGGGAAATAATGTAGGGAAGATATTATTTATGCTAGGAAAACGCGGGGAAAATTTCCGCAGTAAAGAAAGTAGTTTACTCAGACGTCTTCAAGCTTTTCTCATATTTTTTTCACTTTTTTGTTCTTAAAGTGTAAAGTAACTTAATTTTTTTTAATGACAATAATATACTAGATATCTTAAAATTATTTAGGAAACTTTATTTATTAAACTGAGCGAAAACCAAATGATTATATACATATTAATACTTAAATAAAAATACAAATTATTTTGAAATTTTCCTTAATATAGAATTAATAAAATAAAATAATTGTTTTTGCTCAGTACAAACATATTATGAAATGTTTAATTTTATGCTCAAACAAGACAAAATAACTATGTTTATCGTCTTTATATGCAAATGCATTTTGCCTGTTTAAGAATGGCATTAACAATTAATCGAATTCTAGAGCTATTTGCAAGTAATTTATTCCGAAATCGTCTGATTCGAATAAAATATTAGGTTTTATTCAGAAAATAATAAATGTTACATTAATAATTCCTTATGTGTTTTTCAAATATATGATTATTTAAAAAATAAATGTAAATGAACGGGCGAATAAAAACCCTAAGCACGCCCCAGTTAAGTTTAAGAAGGCAACAGCTATTTCCAAATCTTACAAAGAGCAACTATGTTATTGGCGTACGTTTTTTCTCGAAAACAACTGAAGCGATTTCAATATTTTATTTTATTTTATTATTATACGAATTTTTCTGGAAAATTCATATATTTTTAATAAAGTTCTCGAGTAATAAAGTAAAACACAAAATATTTAATTTGCGAAATTGCGTAGCGATTACATTTTTTATTTTTTGCGAAGGATCAATTTATAGTTTTAAAAATGCCAAAGAATGCTTTTTTTTTATTGTTTTAGTAATTTTCGAGTATTGAAATTCAACAGAGCGCTATTACATACCATGTCTTAAGGGGAAAATTACATTGAGTTATTGAAAAATAGCACAGCACACGCGTAAAAATGTACATCTTTAGTCCTATTTTCATTTGAATATTTTTTTAAAACACTTTGATATGTCGTTTAGTTTACCACACTAATGGATTTTAGATAGATTGAGTAAGAAATACTACCTATTACATTCTCCCCTAAGTTGTAATTTTTGAAATTTTTTTGCAGATCTACACCGATTATGACTCCCAAAACCCAAAACCACCCCCAATTCAAAACTTTATCTATATATCTAATCTATCTATGTTACTTTTTTATGGACACAATAACTCTCATAATTCTGCACAAATCTCTTCCTCTTTTTGTGCAAACAGAAAACCCCCCATAATTTCTTAATTATGATACGTATCGAATCCGTTTAAAGTTATTATTACTTCTAGGAAAAGGGCCGAAAATTTATCTATGACAGATTTTTGATATCATTAAAAATAGCTCCAAGGGGGGAGGGGGGGAAGGGGGTTTTTAGAAGAAAAAATTCACAACTTCGTCAATTCAAAAGATATCAAATCCGCTTGAATTTATTATACATCCTCTTAATATTATGAGAAACTTTTATATTAACAAGTTTTTTATAGGACAACCCTTATAGCAAAAAAAAAAAAAAAAAATTAAAACAAAAAAATTCCTGCTGGTTCTAGCTGAAAACAAGTTACATTTCGAAATGGGTGTTTCAAACTGCCGCATCATGGCAAAAGGGTCATTTCATCCACAATTCCCAACAAACAGGCGCCCCACGGTCTGCGTCTTCGAAATCTACCTGTGCCTGTCGGCCGAGCCGTCAGGGATTTTTTAGTTATCTACTCTCATTTTTTCTATTAGAATTAGTTTTTTGCATCCATGTCTGGCCTTAGAGGGGGTGAGGTCAGGTGACTGCATGGGACAATAAAAACAAAGGGGTGGAAATTTCACGAAATAAAATACTTAGTGATAACTTGATATATATTTAGGAATATGTCATTTGTTGAGGTGCAGAACAAAATCTCACTCAGGGTGAAATTTCTTGTAAAACCGCCACTGCTTTTACCCCCCTCCCCTCCCGCCCCCTAATATAATTATCCCTCTCATTTTGTCATTTCTAAAACTGAAAAATTACGCCATTTTTTTTTCTTATCCAGATACGGCCGTAGAAACTGCGTGGTAGGACGACTGCACAAAACACTAAAAACTAAGGTGTGGGAAAATTCACTAACTGAAAAGTTATAACTTAAGGCAGTTCTCAATTTTCTTGCTGAACAACGTGAAACTTTCTGACTCATTTTCTAATTCATTTTTAAACGTAAACAAAATAAAATTGGCAGGCCTGACTGTGGAGATGATTGGAAATCGTACATAAATTTCTTATCGAGTTAAAACGATTGTTGCCACATGACGACCATTTTTCCCCTTTCCCGCGTTGCCGTGTCCGGAAATTCTATTTAAACCGCCAACTTTGACAGTATTTTCTCAAAGAAATTTCTGTCTTTACCAAAAAAAAAAAAAAAAAAAAAAAATAGAAAACGCATTCGATTACATAATTTCTGAATAAGAACATCTGCCAATTTCATGCGTTTCCGAGCAAAATTTAATTCAGAGATGTTTCAGGAAGTAGTTACTTTGGATTTGAGAACAGTCTTAATAGGGTTTTTTTTTTTTTTTTTTTTCACATAATTTTGAAAATTAGCGTTAGGTTCAGGAAAGTCTCTAAAGACATAACAATCTATAAATAGGAAGAGTGGTAGAAGTGATAGTTCCAGGAAACTGCTATAGATAGTAAACAGAGATATTTTACGGTATTGAAATTCATAGTGATGCATGCAATAAATCCTGTTTTTTGAGTTCTTAAGACAATGTGACTCATATCACTACGACTGTAAATGCATCAATTGTAAAAATTTGCAATACTACAACTAGAGTAAAATCTGGGAAAATAAAAACTCTCTTCAATGGAATCTAGTCTTAAATGAAAATATTACATGGTCCCAACAGAAAGAATACCACCAATTTTACCTGCTAAGACGGAAAATTCTATAAAGTGGACTGTTTGCGGTACTTCTCGATTCTGTTTCACAGTTTTTAATGAATAAATATTTAAAGGATGATTACATATTTCAATATTATGTATTTTATGATTATAGATTTTAAATTTTAAAATAAGTCGGCAGTTAGAAACCTAGTAAAATTATCTTTGTAAATTTACTTTGCGGAGGAAGGGGAACGGGGTATGAAAATCCATGTTTGCCCCGGCAGTGTTGCCTGTGGGCTGCTTTTTGTAATTCAGATTGCTTGATTAGCGCTACCTTTTTTAAACGGTATATTTCGTCCTATTTTTGCCTTTTTAATGGGTCATAAATTAGGTGAATTTTAATTTATCACTGGCACCTACTGGCACCACTGTGCCCCGGGTGAAAAAAGGCTAGTTTCGGCCTTGTGTCGAACTGGGTGTTTTGCCGTTTAAGACAGGACTCTTAGCTACACGGAATCCGTTTTTGCAGGTATTACTCTATCTTTATATATATATATATATATATATATATATATATATTATTCATTTAAAACAAATAAAGACGCAATTAAAAAAACAAAATAACGAAATAACTTACGATTTAGAAAGTACAGCGTCTTAGCAGATATGACATCACTTTTATTTGAATGTATTTTAAAACCTGTGAAAAAGGAATTTGTCTATACAACCGAATCTAACCTTAAACAGAAAATTTTTATCGTAAATTAGAGTTGCAAGTTTCGATAGAAACAGTCCGCCATCTTCAGACCAAGCAAGTAGTATTTTTTTTTTCTAAATTATACATTATTTTAGATTATTTGACAGCGTATGAAATTCTGTAGTAAAACAATTCTAAATTAAACTTTGCGATTTAAAACTTATTAGGTAAAGGAAATATAAGAGACCTCGAATTACTAAATAACATTAAAAAAAATATTAATTTTCAGGAGAAAGTTAAGAGAACAATAAGTTATAAACACAACTATACATAATCAATATTACTTCAACAAAAGTTACTAAATTCTATGATACATATTTCATTCAGTCATGAGATTTGGACACGTTTTTATATTCAGATACCTGCCACTATTTCCAAATAGTAATATACAATTGATCAATTTACAGATTAAATTATAATGCTATTCGCAAATAATGGGTGTAAACATACTTAAAAACCAAGGCTCAACTGCGAACTCTGATTCCATTAGGTATCATTTTATTATTCTCTACTGTATTGTTTATGGATTTCTAAGTGTTTATTTCTACATTCTTTTCTTGCAATTTTTTTTTATATATATAATCTGATGCGTAATGATAATAATAGTAATAAAATGCTTATTTAACGAAATCAATTTTGTATTACTTATTTAATTATCTGAAAGTTCAACGCCTTTTTTATATAAGGATTATAATCGCATACAATTTTTTTTTTTTAATTTTGCTATCACATAACGTTTTTATATATACTCTACATTTCAAGAAATAAAATACTATTAAAACATTCAATGAAATTATTTTTTCTGATTTATTTTAAAGATATTTTAAAAAAATTAAATACGTTTCATATTAGCATACAATTTTAGTTATTACAAAATATCGATTTATTATTATTTGATTTACACTCAGTTACTATTTAACCAAATCACTAGAATTTAATTACACTTACTTCACAGAAAAAAATATTATTCACAACGCTGTATTTTTAAAATAAGGTTCATATTTGCATACAAATTTAGTTACTAAAAGTGATCCATTTATTATTATTTGATTTACACTCAATTACTGCAAAACGTAATCACAGAAAAATATTATTTCAAGAATCATGATAGAAAAAGATAATTTCTATCGCAGTATATCATTTAAAACTTATTTACAAACAAGGATTACTTCGTTCAGGTAATCAGGTCCTTTCAGGGAAAATAAAATCCCCAACGCTCCCACGACCCACTAATGATTACCAGATGTGCCTACTTTAGAGAAAAGGTGCCTACTGATTGCAACATTAGTCTGATCACCTGCAGTGAGTAATCATTAGAAAAGGGGGTGGAAATTCTGAGATTCTCCCGTAGTTAACGCATATGTAAGGAATTCAGTCCCCGTAAGCTAAACGTTAAAATTTTCAAGTTTATGTAAAGCTCTTCAACATAAACGAATATATATATATATATATCCATCTATTTAAAGCAGTTTGGTAATTTTGTCAAATTTCCATCGAATTTCGACCGAGTACGCATGCGTCAAAAAAGGACCGGCCAATGAGGCGAAGGTCTATTCCTGTCTCCAAACATATTTGGGATCAAGATGAAATCAACTCCTGTTGTTTTATGGCTTCTTCCACGTTGCGTTAAACCTAGGAAGATATTTATATAAAAATCTGTGGAGTGTTTAGAAGGTATTTATTTTATTTATTGTTGTATTTATTGTAATTTATATGAATACTTAGGTATCCATTTCGGATTTACTGTGTAACATGAATTTAGGTTCATTTAACGTTCGCGAAATCAAATCATTTTGTTTATATAGTACAGAAAATAATTATTCAATCGTAAATAAAAATATAGTAGAACATGTAATACAAAATTGGACCACTTATATTCCGTTTATGATCGGGTATGAATCTTATGGTGTTCCGATTGCTAATGAAAACTATTATGTAAATATGTCAAAAGACAGTACGCACGGTAGTAATATTTTTATTATTATGTGTTCGAAAAAAGCGAATCTGAGCGTCTGAATATAAATTATAAAATATTATTTCTGTATTTAGCAACTAAATATTTAATAAATATGCAGGAATGTGACTAGCTTTATGTGAATGTATAATATATATAAGTCTGAACTTTAGCATTATTTTTTAACAGAAATATATTATCTCTATTCGATTTAAAAGTTTTGTCATTACATAAGTGTGCTATTTTATTTGTAAAGAGTATGTATGCATTATATTGGTTGTATGTATACAAATCTTTAGAATGTTTTGATTTGCAAACTCTTAATATTTGAATAATGTTTACATTATATTTGTTTGTATGTATACAAACAATATATGTATACAAAGAAGTATATATACAAACAATGTATCATGTAACAATATTAATATTTACATTGTATTGTTTGTATGTATACAAATCTTGAATGTTTTAATTTATTACATTCATTTTTTACCAGTTTGCATGTTCGTTCATGGGCGATTCATATGAAACTCATAATTTGTCACAAATTGGTGATTTTATTGATTTAGTGCTTTGCCCAGGAATGTGGAAAAAAACTATTTTTGACATCGGGTGAAATGAATGAGGTTATTTCGGTTTTTATTTTGTATATAAAAAATGTTATATGTAAAAAAATCCTGGTCATTAATCACATTGTTTTTTGTATATTTAAAGACGATTACTTATTCTTTGTTATTCTTTTTTTGTTGGGGGTTTTTGAGCAAAATAATATTACTTCATAGCTAGAACCAGTTCCGCTTAATCATTAATATTTACTTAATCCTTTGACCGCTGAGCAAATGGGCAAATTTGTAATGTTTTTTCTGTTATTTTTTTTAAATGTCAAAAAAAGATAAATTTTCAAACTTGGTATAAAAAACTTAGGTACTTCTCTATTATCCCATCGTCCACTTTTCATAACAAAATACTATCGCCAAACTGTATGATTAAATGCCAAAAATGCAGTCCCATTTACTTGATGTCGGAAGCATTATACGTGTTTGTTATGTCGTCAAGTGGTTTTTAATTCAACATTTGCGTGTATTAATGACAACGTTCTCCCGTTTATTTGGCGTTACAGTTTGGCGATAGTTTTTTGTTATGAAAAGTGGTCGATGAGATAATAGAGAAGTACCAAAACGTAATTACGTATATGAGTAGATTCCTTGACAGTATTAATCATTACTCAATATTTTAAAACTTCATCATATTTGTAGAATTATATTAATTTAAACAATGCTTCTATTGAAGTGTGAAGAAGCACATACTTCTATGAAGAACCATATATTTACATAATCGTTTTCATTAGCAATCGGAACACCATAAGATTCATCCCCGATAATAAACGGACTATAAGTGGTCCAATTTTGTATTACGTGTTCTACGATATTTTTACGTACGTTTGAATAATTATTTTCTGTACTATATATACAAAATGATAGAGATCTAAAAACACAATTTCCATCGGATTGATTTCGCGAATGTTAAATGAGCCTAAATTCATTTTTAAACAGTAAATCCGAAATGGACACCTAAGTATACATACAAATTATAATAAATAAAATAAATACCTTCTAAACACTCCACAGTGAGTTCGATATAAATACCTTCCTAGGTTTAATGCAATGTGCAAGAAAAAAAAAAAAAAGGAGATGATCCCAAACACGTTTCTAGAGACAGTAATAGACCCTTACCTCATTGGCTGGTGATTTTTTTGACGCATGCGTATTGGGTCGAATATTGTTGAAAAATGATTTTGAAGAAAAAATCGGGAAATTCACAAAATGGTTTCGGGAAAAACTTCACCAAATCGTTTCAAAATTCTTTGAGTGACAGCGGGAAAAAAATTTCATTTTACATTCAATCATCGCAATTGGCGAGTGTGACTATTAAGTTTAGCCAGTACTGGCAATAACATCAATTACCAATTTTCAGTATTACTCGCCGATTGGTGAGTGTTAATTTTGTCTTATATCACAAACTGTATTTACATATACTACTAGATATAATGATTATGAACCATGATTTTTCTATTATTGGGCGAGATTCATGTTTTTTCAGCAATTCTTTGACGAAATTCGTGTTTTTTTCAGCGATCCTTTGAAGAATTTCGCATTTTTCTCGTGATCCTTAACGAAATTCGCATTTTCCAGCGATTCTTTGATAAAATACATTTTATTCCGCAATTTTTAGACGAAATTTAGTAAAAAAGCGTGATCTTTTGGTGAACTTTCCTTTTTTGCGATTCTTTGACAAAATTTGCTTATCTTTCACGATCCTTTTGCATAATTAATGTTTTTTCTGTTTGACAAAATTCGTGTTTTTTCAGCGATCCTTTGAAGAAATTCGCATTTTTCTCGTGATCCTTAACGAAATTCGCATTTTCCAGCGATTCTTTGATAAAATACATTTTATTCCGCAATTTTTAGACGAAATTTAGTAAAAAAGCGTGATCTTTTGGTGAACTTTCCTTTTTTGCGATTCTTTGACAAAATTTGCTTATCTTTCACGATCCTTTTGCATAATTAATGTTTTTTCTGTTGTCTTTTAACAAAAGTCATGTTTCCCCATGATCCTTTGATGAATTTAGTGTTTTTTCCTCAATCATTTGATGAAATCTGTGATTTCCCCCACCCCCGCGAAGATTGGTTAAATGTTTTTAGTCTGCAGGTGCCCTAAAAAGTCTGTGACGCCCGTTGCTGCATTGCACACGTTCTTCCATGTGGCATCGAACGAAGGAAATTCATCCTAAAGAATCATTGTTTCATTCTTGACATTTCTGGAAAGAAACAACGTTCAACTCATTGGCTGAATTGTAAAGGGCGAAATGTGTCAAACATTAGCGGAAAGAAAGTGCGCAATTTGTTCGTTCATGGATAAAATCATGAAATTCATTAATCGATAGTTGCGAAATTCGTCAATCGATAGCGGAAAAATCGCAAAATTCATTAATCGACAGTGGAAAAATCGCAAAATTCATCAACTGGTTTCGGGGGGAAAAGTTTTCGAATATCGTCGAATGGCTTCGAGAAAAAAAATCACAATCCGTCAATTTCGGGGAAAAAATCGTGAAATTCGCCAAATGGTTTCGAAATTTGTCGAGCGACAGCAGAGAAAAAAATCTTTTTCCATTCAATCATCGCAATTGGTGAGTGTGACTATTATGTTTGACCAGTGGTGGCAATAAAGTCCATTGCCAAATTTTCAGCATTACTCGCTGTTTGGCAAGTGTTAATTTTGTCCTATACTTCAAAATCCTTTTGATCATATCATCAGTGTGCAGGACAATTTTTTTACGGGAGACCATTTGATGAATTTTGTGATTTTTCCATTATCGATTGACCAATTTTACTGCTATCGATTGTTGAATTTTATAATTTATCAACTATTGATTAGCGAATTTCATGATTTTTTCCATGAACATTTGACGAATTACGCAAAAAAATTAAGAAAATCGTTAAATTGTCTTGGGTAAAAAAAATTTAATATTGTCAAATGCCTTCGAGAAAAAAGTTGCAAGTTGAAACGCCTGTGACCTCTTTTTCATGATATGCATCTCGGGTCTATCCCCCCACTCCCCCCCCCAAGTGGGACACTTTTCTAAATTTTGCAGACACCTCTCATGTGATATATCGCTGGAAAAGTCTTTGACCGCTTATTCATGTTATGCATCTCCGGGGTCCATCCCGCCACCCCCTCCCCCCCCCCAAGGGAAGCACTTTTATAAATTTTGTTGACACCCCTCATGTCATATATTGCTGGAAAGGTCTGTGACTGCTTAATCATATTATGCATCTCCGATGTCCATCTCCCCGCTTTACACCTCCCCCCCCAAGGGATACTTTTCTAAATTTTGTTGACACCCCTCATGTCATATATTGTTGGAAAGGTCTGTGACTGCTTAATCATATTATGCATCTCCGATGCCCATCTCCCCACTTGCCCCCCCCCCCCCCAAAGGGTACTTTATAAATTTTGCACACAACCCTCATGTTATATATCATTGGAAAGGTCTGTGACCACTTAATCCTATTATGCATCTCCAATGTCGATCTCCCCACTTTACACCTCCCTCCCCCCCAAGGGATACTTTTCTAAATTTTGTTGACACCCCTCATGTCATATATTGTTGGAAAGGTCTGTGACTGCTTAATCATATTATGCATCTCCGATGCCCATCTCCCCACTTTGCCCCCCCCAAAGGGTACTTTATAAATTTTGCACACAACCCTCATGTTATATATCATTGGAAAGGGCTGTGACTGCATAATCATATTATGCATCTCTGATGTCCATCTCCCCACTTTGCCCCCCCCCCTCAAAGGGTACTTTATAAATTTTGCACACAACCCTCATGTTATATATCATTGGAAAGGTCTGTGACCACTTAATCATATTATGCATCTCCAATGTCCATCTCCCCACTTTGCCCCCCCACCCCCCCAAAGGATACTTTTCTAAATTTTGTTCACACCCCTCATGTTATATATTGTTGGAAAGGTCTGTAACTGCTTAATCATATTATGCATCTCCGATGTCCATCTCCCCACTTTGCCCTCCCCCAAGGGGTACTTTCTAAATTTTGCACACAACCCTTATGTTATATATCATCGGAAAGGTCTGTGACCACTTAATCATATTATGCATCTCCCATGTCCATCCCCCATTTTGACCCCCCCCCCAAGGGGGTACTTTTCTAAACTTTGCACACACCCCTCATGTGATATATCAATGGAAATGTCAGTGACCGCTTAATCATATTATGCTCCCCACTATGAAATTTGTCAAGTTAAAGCAACTATAAATTTTATTTTTATGGTACTATCAAGTTGTTTGCCGTCAAATTTTGACGGGTTCCATCTAGTATATATATATATATATATATATATATATATATATATATATATATAGATAGATAGATATATTCGTTGTAACATTACGCAAACAAACCAAATTCTTTATGATTTTGATTCATAAATTGCATTATTCTGTATTTTTAGCTTTTTTTCACGCCATGATTCCACATAAATTGATTTAAATGACAGTGTTATATATGAATATTATTTATATTTAGCATACAAGTACTGAACGTAATTGATTTTTATCTGCAATATTAAATTAAATTCCTTATTGTGGAATATGTATAAAGTGGATTTCGAAACCAATTTTACTTATTCTTGAGTAATGTTTTGTAAAATAAACATTTTTGAAGGAAATATATCTCAAATAATATGTTGATGTAAAATGCTACAATGTTTCTTTTTCTATTAAAGTGATCAATAATAATTAATCAAAAGAACTTTTAAAAGTAGAGATTTTATTTGTATTAATGCCAGAGTTTCGAATTTATGTGTCAATTTATTATAATGATAAAGTATTTTTTCCAGATTTTTTTTTTCTAAATAAGTATTTGCTCCACAATAAGCATATATCTTCCTGTATTTATGATACACGTATTAATTATATATTAATTAATTTCTCTGTTTCAGAATACGTATTTTTCTTTTCCAGTAATTTATAACACGCACTTATTTATATATGATAATATTATGTGTTGTTTTAATATATATTATACGGCATATACTATACAAAATGTAATGTAAAGATGTTATGAATATATATAGTATTTGCAAATAACATCTAACGTAATATATTACATGATTTAAAAGTAATAAAAAGATAAAAAATTGTGTAATTTGATGAAAAATTTAGTCATATTTTCAGAATATATATAACCAGTGGACCCATGAGAAGATTTCGCACTGCACTTTAATATATTTTAGAAATATCTAATGTTTTTTAGATGCAGGTTTAAACTTATAAAAAAATTAAGGACGAAAAATATAAGCAAACAATACTAGTCAAGCAGGAATATCATCTAATTTATTATATCAAAGTTACATTAAAAACTTACCAAAGATAGCAAACGTCAGAAAAAAAAATCTATTTTATTTTAACTGCATTAGATGGTGACATCATCTGTTTCGGAAAGAAAAACGTGGAGCAAAGAAAAATAAATTGAGCATTTGAATTTCAATTTAGCTTGTTAATCATAAATATAAAATAAACCCGTGCAGAAACTATTTCCCAATTTATCTTTATTGAACATTTTTTTATATAACCATTGGTGCGGTATTTTATTTTTATGGCAACACTGATTTGAGATAAACCTTTCATTTCATATATGAAAACAATGTTGATTTAATTTTTAATTAACTGAAATTTTTAATCAAGAAACATGTTTCTACGAAATGCGAGTGTACTATGTGAAATGCTTATTCAAAAACCTTTCGAATAATACATCATTCATCTCATTTATCATTCTGTGTTTTTTATTTGCTTAGAAAAATGAATGTTGATAGCAATATATAATTATTTTTCATCATAATGTCGAATTACTTTGTATTATACTGCGGTCAGTGTTTGCTTAATTAAATTATTTGGAATATAACAAATATACTCGATTTCGAAAATCTAAACCCGTGGAAGACAGGACTAAGTTCGAAAATTTTCGATTACTTCTTAACAAATTATATAAGCGACAAGATGGTAAAGAAACATGTTAATAATTTTATGGTATTTTCTTCTTAAACCAGGCCGTTATTTCCGTTATTTGTGGTGTAGTTTAAAAATGCGACTTTTAATATAAGCTGTTCATTTCGGTTATGTATTCTGTATCAAATTTTCAAAATTAGGAAATTCTTAAGTGTAAAATAGTTTTAAATACGCCGAGGGAATGAAGCTTTATTAAGGACTAGAATAGGAATATTATACTGTTAAAACTTTTGGTTTAACGTTTGAACAACATATAGTAAAAGTATAGCTGCACTCTAGGATGGTAAAACCTTTCTTCATCTTTTTCTGCTTTGTTTGATCCATTGTTTCGTTGTAGGTTGCACCATGACTTGGTAATAGGTTTAACCATGGTTAAGTAATACGTTGAACCATGGTTTTGTAATAAGTTGATCCGTCGTTTGACCATACGTTGAACCATAAATTGAATTTTGGTTGAACCATACTTTTGAAATAGATTGAACCATAAACTCAATTTATGACAATTCTCATTCATTTTTATAAAGATTGTTTAAAGCATTTGTTTCGAAACTGAAACAAAATGAATTGTATATATATTTTTAACTTAATGATAAAATTCATATCAATGTATAAATAAGTTAAATTGTCTGCAAAGACAAATTTAATTTGAAACTTGAAAAATCTGCTTAATCTATTTTGTATGCAGATAATTTAACTATTTTTACACACATGAAAATTTTACAGTTATAAATAAATAAAAGGAAAAAAAAAAGAATGTGTTTGATCGAACAAATTTATTTTGCAAACCGAAACTATTATTTGATAAGATACTAGAAATTCAGTACACAAACTTGGGCTGAGAATTAAACTTCTGGCATTTCAAATGCAGAAAATCAAGTATTACGTAAACATATATCTGACTAACCACCCTCTTATGTAAATTTTTCAAAGTCTACACAATTTTTTAATACCCTTTTTGTGCTGACGTAAGCATTGCTCAGATTATACCACATCATATTGTCAACAAAAATAAGGACTGGAAGTATATATAAGGGGTTAAGAACAGCTAACATTAAAAGGATAAGAGTATATGCTCGAATAGTGAGTTGTGAACGCTCTGGTGCTTATTAAAACAAGCTCGTATCACAATCAAACAGTCATGATCAACAATTGAAAATTACTTTTATATCACAATTTCATAAATTTTATAAATTAATTTAGTTGGTAAGTAATAAATTAATTACGTTAGAGATGACCGAATAACACTTTTCTCAAATTTCTATATTAACACGTTCACTGCCGAGTTAAAATTACTGGAATTTTATTTTATTTGAAAAGTTCGAATTCATACCAGAAAATACTAATAGCAATTTTTACTTTATTTAATTAGAGACATTTCGTGATTACATAAAATAAAAATTCTTCTTTAAAAAAATATCCGGTACGAATTCGTAATTTTAGATGGAAAAACCACGAGTATACTCGTGGTTGGCAGCGAACGGGTTAACTAGCTTACATACCTTTGATCAAGCAACATGGTAATATAATATATTTCAAATGCATGTTAAATGTAAATAGTATTCAAATTCTTGCTCGAATTCAACACATAACCTGATAATAACTTCACGCTCAGCTACTTAGCAAAGCTTAATGCACAATATCAGTAACTAATCCAGAACATAAATAATAAAATTAATATATGATACGCAATATATAAGAAATGAAAATACAGGGTGTTTTAAAAATGACCAGTATATTTGGAAAATCAATAAAAACTAAACGGGCAGCGATAGGAATATACCGTTTGTTGCAATATGCTTGGGACAACAGTAAATTTTCAGGCTGACAAACTTTCGAAATTAGTTACAATTTCCAACAACAGATGGCGATGCAGTCTAGAAAAATCTAAACCACGATATTTTCTACACATCCACCATGCGCAGCAATAATATGGCGTAGTCTCTGAACGAAATTACCAGAAACCTTTGTAAACGTGCTAGGCGGGATGGCTTCACATGCAGAAGAGATGTACTGCTTCAGTTGTTCAATTGTTTCTGGATTGTGGCGGTACACCTGGTCTTTCAAGTGTCCCCACAGAAAGAAGTCACAGGTTTACAAAGGTAGGCCTACAAGGCAGATTCAATGGCTGATGATCTGGGATTGGCTTCGAAGTGTTTTCATAGGATGGTAAAAGGTTGAACCATACTGCAGGATTTCCCAAAAAGAAAATTTTTAAATAGAGATTGAATGCGCTTTGGTACTTTCGTTGACTTTGAACCATATAATGCTCCATATAATATACATTGAACGAAAATATTTGACAGTGTATCTCTGAGTAATTCACATAAGATCAATACTTCTTTTACTAAAAACAAATGTATATTTTTTTATAATCGATAATACATTCCTATATATAATATACATATATATATATAAATGTGTGTTGTATTAGGATGTTTAAGGAAAGAAGGAATCACAGAACGGAGAATGCTCGAAAAAGAAAAATTTATTTAATTGTGGAAATTGTTGATTTAGCGTGAAACAATTATATGCACATAATGTCGAGAGTGTACTTTTATATATCATTTAAACATCAGTATGTCAATATGACGCCATTCTGGTCATATTGTATTGTTTTCATGAAAACAATTACAAAAAAATTATAATGAAAATTCATAAAACTGCAACTTTGACAATATCATATTCAGTAGAGTTGTCACAATTAATACGATTTACGGCAATTTATTGCGTTATATTATTATGAAATATTACAGTGATCAATAGATAATTTATGTTTTAGAAACGTTATTGAAAAACAACTTTTATTTCTTGTGTTTTCTATTGAGCAATTTATCAATGAAAACTTTGGAATTATAAAAATCGAATTGTTCGCTTTTCAGTTTCAATGGTTCGGAAAATATAAGTGTGTTATTTATCTAAATACATATTTAGAGATATGTTTATATATTTAGAATAAAAAATAAACCATTTTAGTATAAAGAAATTTAACAGTAAGAAATATTGTTGTCAAAAATTCTGTGATATACTCTTTTCTAAAAACAATATAGCCATTTTTCGATTTTTTTATCATGTAATTCTTTTTATGTCTATATGGATGAAAAACATATAGTTATGATGATGTTATTAATAGTTACCACATAATTTATTGCACATAAAAAATATATTCTTATTGGATAAAATTGTTAGTTTCTTATGACTTCGTATATACCGATCCTTGTGTGAAGAAATTATTGAAGTGTCATGGTGCGGGTTATCTCACTTTCCGTGAAATTTGCTATGTCAGTTCCATATTACAGCTTCATTATACTTACTACCGTTTGAAAACCTCGGTTTGATGCAACAGTGTATGTCATTGTTTCAATATCAGAATAAAAGGGTAAGGAAGATGAAAGTCAAGTCATTAGACAAACAAAGAACAATTAATAACATGAACGAAGAAAAACGAGACTCATGAAACGAAAAACGATACATTATTATCAACTAAGTGTTGGTGACTATCATCGTTTTTGTCTCTGTCCATTCAATAATTTAGAGTAATTGAATCGGTCATTTCAAAAACCACATAAGTCAATTTTTTCAAAATATATATTATTTTTGTTGCAAATGCTTCCTTAAAGGTAGAGCCATTATCTGGCTAATGACCACATAAAGTCAGTGTATTCCTTCCTCTTCAAACAATATCTTCTAATTTTCGTTCATTACTTAAACGACATAAAAACAGCGACTTAAGTGGTTTTTGTATGCAATACCAGATTACATGCGGATACCATATTACATTATCATATTACTATTTGCATGCAATACCATATTAAAACATAAAAATGTTCCTGTATAAGTGGTATCTTCATTAATTTTGATTAAAATTATGTTTAATATGACTGTTTTGTTCAAATTTAATACCACCTAACCTTGTTTCTTGCTAAAACAACATAAGTCAGGAACAGTTTTTCTGTTATTCTTCTGTTTATTATTTATAAATTATAAATATTACTCAATATTTACAAACTTTGAAGTCCAAACTCTATAATCAGCCAAAAAAACCATAAAAATTCGTTTACTAGTGAATAATACATTTTTTTAAAATTTCTGAATAGTTTTGATTCTGTGACTTATGTGGATTTTGCAATAACCGATTCCATTTTACTACAGATTTCAGTAAATTCACAAGTTTCAAAACTTACTTAATGTCTGTAATTCAGAAGTGAGCTTCACAACATGAACTAGAATTCTAAAACGGTTTCACACAACATTCAGATGAACTGTGTATTGTACTTATCTGAAAATACAACTGAAATTATTAAATAAAGGCGATTCGCGTTATACGAATAACTGACCGAAATCGAAATAATTTGAGTAAAATACTATTGATTTGAATGTAAACATACTCTCAATTGAAAGCTTTTCAATAAATGTAACAAATGATTGAAACAATCAAAGTTTGCATTTCATAAGAAAACAGATTTAAACATATTTAAAAGTAAAAATTTAATATTTTGATTAATGTTACTGGTAAATGATAATTAGCTAGTACGTATCAGATGATTGTAACATCCGAAGTTTACATTTTATAAGATTACACATTTAATTATGTTTAAAATTCAGAAGTGTGCTTCACAATATGAACTAGAATTCTAAAAAGGTTTCACGCAACATTCAGATGAACTCTGTATTGTACTTATCTGAAAATACAACTGAAATTATTAAATGAAGGCGATTCACGTTATACAAATAACTGAACGAAATTAAAATAATTTGAATAAAATACGATTTATTTGAATGTAAACATACTCTCACTTGAAAGTTTTTCAATAAATGTGACGAATGATTGGAACGATCAAAGTTTTTATTTCATAAAAAAACAGATTCAAACATATTTAAATATAAAATTTTAATATTTTGATTAACGTTTCTGGTAAATGATAATTATCTAGTACTTGCCAGATGATTGTAACATTCGAAGTTTACATAACTGGATATTGTATTTATCTGAAAATATAACTGAAATTATTAAATGAAGGTGACTCACTTTATATGAATAACTGACCGACATCGAATAATTTGAATAGAATTCATTTTATTTGAATGAAAACATATTTCCACCTAAAAGGTTTACAATAAAAGTGGCAGATGATTTGTGCAGATAGAGTTTACATTTTAAGAGAATATGTTTCCAATCGCATTTAAATGTAAAATTTGAATATTGTGATGAATGCTACTGGTAAATTGCAATTATGTAATACATGTCACATATACTTTTATGTTAAATATATTTTAATTAAATATGTATTAGGTTTATAATTTAACTTCTATTAGACAGTATTCACTTGTCATTGCAACATAATGTTATTTCAAAATAAATGTATATGATTATTAAATTTTGTAAATATTAACAATTACATTGCTTGTTTTATACGGCTATTTATTTTATTTCAATAACAGCTAGATTTCAAAGAATTATATCTGAGATCCAATTACAGTGTCTCGAAGAAGAAACAGGTGAATTATATTATTGTATGAATACAGATAATAGTAAGAAGAATTTTTGGAAATGTTTAATGAATTTTGTGATATACACTTTTCTTAAAAAAGTATGAAAAATTTTCCAATTTATATCATGCATATGAGAAATGGCAATTAATACGATAACGAACGAAATATATTGATTATCATAATTATTAAAACGCGCATTATTAAATTGTGTGTGTGTTATTTAAATTTACAGTCTAAACATTTTTCAAATGAATTAAAGCTTATAATATGTTATTTACATTGGTTCGCACTGTAAATAATTAATTTTTATGAATAGAATTCCTAAGGGTTTCAGAGAATTTATAAATTTTAAAATTAGCTTAATGCTCCAATTAAGTATACTTGACCACTGGGTTGGAATTCTAGAACGGTTCTAGACATAACTTTTTAGTTTAATTGTTACGTGTAAAGAAACGATTCTATAATCACCATACATTTAGTGATTAATCAGATTTTATTAGACAATATGCAATGATACTGAAATGTATGTCACAATAGGATATAGTTTCAGTACATTTTAGTGGGACTACCTTGCATGCCTAGATACCACCCCCAGCGCTCACAGTAGACCGAAAAACTTTCACAAGCTAAGCTGGTGTAATCTCAACAGCTGCGGCTAGAATATGCTGTGTTAAGTGTTCAGTTCTACGTATATTCACCTGGTAAACACTAATCTTGATTAACCACCAGGCAAAATAGTCTAAAGACGTCAGGTCAGGAAAGCGATGGACCCACATTCTTGGCGAGGCACGACCAATCCCTCTGCCGAGAAAAGCTTCCTTAAGATAATCCCGAACAATAAGTGCAAAATGGGTTGTTACCCCATCCTATTAAAAATCAACAGTAAACATAATCCCATCAAACATCATCTGGAGCTCCAAAAACCGTTCCAACATATCGAGGTATACAGTGTGATTCATAAATATCGAAACAATAGGCTATCTCCTTAAATATTGCTCCTAGGCACATACTTCCAATTGCAAAGTTTCATAAAAAAGGTGCAAAATTTGATGAGATAAGTTGCAACTCCATGGGGGGTCTATTTGAGAAAATACAAAAATTAAATTTTTATACGGCCCCCGTAGGATAAAATTTCCAATTAGGAAATTTTTCCTTATTTATTTCTGAATTAAACAAAAAAAAATCCATCTTGATATCTGCAAAATTCACAGAGATATTAAAATCCAAAAATCGTGACATACACCACTTACGCATACCTCTGAGCGACGCGATATCAGTTCATTTGAAATGCAAGTTAGGGATCGATCATAAATTTACACATTATTAAAAGTCGATCTAAGACAATGCCTTAACTTTTAGATATAAAATAACAACGTATAGATTTTTGCGTTAAACTTGCTTCAGAAATATGCTAGAGGTCTGCATGAGCCCGTTCTTGGCGCCAGGATGCCCGCTGGTCGGGTCGTGCCGGCCCGTGTCTTTATTATTATTATAACGTATCGGGCAGACAATAAGTTTTGTAAAAATAGTAATAGCGATAACGAAACTTCTGTTAACGGAATCATTGGAAATATATTTTAATAAATTACACAGAAATATTTTCAAAAATTCACTTTTTGTTATACAGCTTCAAAAGTTATGTTTTTAAACCTATTTTTCATTTTTTTCAAACTATATTGTTTTTTGAAAATAAATCTTTATTCAAATGCAATAGTGTAAGACAGTGGTTCCCAACCTGGGATACACGTACCCCTAGGTGTACGTGGCGGGCGTGTTAGGGGTACGTGAAAATAATATAGGTAATTGTGGAACTCACAAAAATAGTTCAACTGAAAACGCATAAACAAAGTTGATAGTTTTGGATTACGAAGTAAGTCTCATGCGTAACTCTAATATGTTACTTTTAAAATGAGGGAAAAGCCTCATTAGATCTAGTAATTAATTGATAATAATTCAATGTCGCTACCTTCGTCCGAATCTAATCATATAACATGATTACTTTTGTTTTCCCGAATTTTCGCGAAAATTGAAGAGAACCAAAAACTCAGTAAAAAGTATTAAGATATTTGTTATCCTTCACAAATACAGAGCTTGTCAAAAGAGCATTTCCGTCTTATGCATATATTAAGGATGCGTGTATTAAACTTGACGCTGCTCCCGATTTGATATTATACCTGTCTTCGTTTGAACCTGATATAAAAAAAACTCAGCTTCATAAAAAAAAAGTCCAAGGATCCTCTTGAGAGTATTAAAATGGTTTTTTTGGCTACTTGTCAGCTATTTGACAGCAATACTGTAATAAACTTTCATAGCGAATTATTATTTTTTTTAAATGTTTGCTTTGATGTTAAGCTAATATTATAAAAAGTAAAATTCACTTTAAAATGCAACATAAAAAATAAAAGGTTAGAAATGTCAATGTAACTTGAGTCGATTTGTTTATCTCTTCTAAGAGTATTTTAATGATTTAATAGAAACAAACATGTCTGCGTTGTGTAGGTGAAGAGGAGCGTGTTTATGAGAAAAGGGGGTAATCCTAAATGAAAAGCCTAAGAAAGGGGTACGGGATAGAAAAAAGGTTGGGAACCGCTGGTCTAAGAGTATAATCATTAACATTTTTATTGCGTATTTTTAAATAGATACCAAGTTCTCAGTAATCTTCCGTTATAAGTGTGTTTATTTTACCCAGGTTTAATACGTTTGAACCAGAAACTCTTTTAAGAAATTCAATTGAATAAATTCGACTTAAAACCTTTAAATTAAATAAGTCCAAGATTCATTAAACAAATTATATGGTTAACCATAAAAAAATTCTAAATTCTAACTCTATAAATAAATAAATAAATAAAAAATAAATGTTTCTCGGACACCTTACAGTAACATTGTTTCTTGAATTACACGCATTTCAATTTGTGTCTGATCCCGCGAAACCTCACGAATTATTTAAACGGACATATCTCTCTGAGTTTTGCAGATATCAAGATGGATTTTTTTTTGTTTAATTCAGGAATGGATAAGGAAAAATTTCCTAATTGGACATTTTATCCTACGGGGGCCGTATAAAAATTTAAATTTTGTATTTTCTCAAATAGGCCCCCCATGGAGTTGCAACTTATCTCATCAAATTTTGCACCTTTATTTATGAAACTTTGCATTTGGAAGTATGTGCCTAGGGGCAATATTTAAGGAGATAGCCTATTGTTTCGATATTTATGAATCACACTGTATATTTGTAGTAACGGTTTGTTCTGCGAACACGAAGGGCCCGTAAACTATTGACCTCGTTATCCTTAACCACACATTCACTTTGGCTGTGTCTCGTTGCCACTCCTGCTTCACACTTGGTTGTGCCCAGATCCTACAAATGTATTTGTTCACATCTCCACATTTTGAAATGTAGATTCATCACAGAAAAATACATTTTCCATCAAATTATCCTTTCCACAGCTTCTAGCAGGTCATGGCACATAGATTGTCTGGCTTCATAGTCCTCAGCATCAAGCTTATGTACGACCTGGATATGGTATGCACGTCTCTGGAAATTGTAACGTTGAATTGTAACGAACACTGTGATACTAAGTCTCCTGGTAGATGCAGAAAAGCTACGTGTGATCGCATCCTGAACTTTGCACGCTGTCCAGCGTTATTTTCTACCTCCCTGGACATTCTTCATCTGGAAAACTATCAGTAAACTGGAATCTATTCACTAGTGTCTTTATAACCAGCCTCGTGGGGTCTAGATTCGATGTCTGTCCAAACTTGTTCATGCGCCATTCCACGAAGACGAGCAGAAACAACAGCGATTCCTTCTTCTTTGATTAGCATTCTCTAGTATTACCTGCAAGAAAACAAATTTCAGTAAGTATATCAGTGAAATGTTCAATTAGTTTAGAATCACAGAATCACACTGTATATAACTTTATTGCACATGATTCCTTCCGATTAGTTAATATATATATATATATATATATATATATATATATATATATATATATATAGATAGATAGATAATATATATATATATATATATATATATAGATAGATAGATAGATAATATATATATATATAATATATACATATATGTACGAAAATTGCTTACAGAAATTTAAATAAATCGAATATTGTGAATAGTGTGAATACTGTGAATTGAATAATGTGAATGGTGTATTTGAGTAGAAATTTATCCTCTTCTTATTTTTTTCTGGATGTTTGAGAATTTCAGTATGTTTATAAATATGTATAACTTTAAAAAATTAAATTATAGATTTTAGGATATTAAATAACATGTAATGTATTGAGTAATACAAAAATAGACTTGCGATACTGACATTGTGTTTTCTGACCGGCAAATTGATCTGCATAAATCATTTTCATTAAATGCAAATCAGTGATGTAGGCAGACAATTAATGCAACCTAATTTGCAAATAAATACATTTTGTGCGATTTACGCCAAAAACTAATCAGCACCAATTTATAACTAAATATAAAGTTTTATTAAATTTCGTACATTAGTTCTACAAATAGAGCGCCCTGAAAATTTTTGTCACATACAGACAGACAGAGTCATAGACAGTCATTTTCTAAACACAGTCAAATCGTGTTCAGGACCTTCTAAAATTCGTCGAAAACCAGAAATTGAAAATTTTCATGACTCCAATACTTTCTTCCTGTAAAGATAGAAGAAAGTAATAAATGGGATAGGGGGATTTTTAAAACTACCTTGGTCTGTCCCAATTAAAAAAGTTTTAATTATCCAAAAATTATGTTAATCCTTTAATTATACATCTATATAAGTCATATAAACCAAGTTACGTGAGAAAGTTATGGCTACTACACAACAATTTAATTTTTTAAAAGCAACATTATTTTGCTGGAATTACAAATTACAAAATTATGGTAAAATTAAAAAAATAAATTTTGTTAATTCAAGTAAAATTGATGAAATTTTGTTAAAATTTTGTAAGAGTGTTAACAATATTTTTTTGTCAATGCAACAAAACCAACTTTTTACTTCAACTAAAAATTTTGCTTGAAACAACCAAAATGTACTCAACAAAACATGTTTTGTTGTTTTAATCAATTCATTTTTCTGGTTGTACAGCACTTGTATGTATGAACCTATTTGAATGTGGCTGGGCATGTGCACAAGACTTACCAATGTCTCAGTCGAGTTCGTTACCTAGCTTCATCCGCCAACTTGTTTGAAAATGACGGCCACTAAAAACATCTATATTCAAACAGGTATACAAAACAATTATAAATTATAAAAATTATTTCTTTGTACTGTTCGGCCTTAATACAAGGACTTTGGATCATCTTCTTTTTGTTTGTTTCGACTGTATCCTAAAAAAGGCTGTTTGAAATTCTAGGTTTGCAGAAATTTTGAAACAATCTGATATTTGTCAAGCGTTAGCACTTGCATTTATCAACCGATTTGGATATGACTGGTTTCACGTGATCGCGTGCCCATAAAACGTATGTTTATGAGAGAATGACCTATGTGAATTTTAACACGAAGATCTTTTTTTTAATTTATCTTTTACAGAATGTAATTTTAGTAGTCTCACAAAGAAAATCTCCACAGATTTTTGACTAAAGCATTATTAAATAAAAAACAATACATTGATATGATAATATCATTATGATACAATACAATGTAAATTCTAAGTAGAGCATCATTTAATTTTTAGAATCAATATTAATTTTTTAACTTTTTTTTTTACAAACACTATTTTACCTATTCAAATTTTAAAAGTAGTTCTCCCATTCACAGTTTTTGATGAATCATTAGTCAATAAAATCGTTAGGAATATCTAATTAAAAACAAACTGAATTTATTAAGATAATGCATTTATCTAACAGAGCACGAAACTTCAGATAATACCTAAAAAATGACGACAGAATGTTTTCAAAATTAACGATTTCAACACTTCATTACAGTAGAGCAGATGTTCCAAACATTGTTAAAAATTACATGAAGTTATAAAATGACTGACAGTCTCTCATATATCTGAATATCCTATATCTTAAAAGATGTTTTGATATTATGCCATCGAAACAGACCTTATCCCTTTATGTTATGTACCAGGTTAGTATTAAGCATTTGACACATTTATTGTGTCATTTAAAAATTTCCAAAATAACCTTTTTCCAAAAGATATATTTAACTCAAAAGTAAAATGGAAATTACTCAAGTAAACATCCCTTATAAAATATTTGTATGAATAAATTTACAATTCACTTTGGACAAAATTCCACATTTTTTCCAATTCGTATATGTATCCACAAAATTTATTTCTAGCAGTTTTGTAGACAAATGACACAGAAACAAATGGATGTAATTATAACACTGATAACATGAACATGGTAATTTAAAATTTTGTAAAGTTTCAAATGATATTCTGAACTGTGTGAAATTTTTGGGTCATTATATCTTAACGGAAAAATTTGAACATTATAAATAAAAAATAATAATAATATTTTAATACCTTTTAACATTGGGTTCTATTGTATCTAGGTACTGGCTGTAAGTATTGAAACACTGTCAGCAATTTTTTTTTATAATGTGTTAAACACCCAAAAATAAACTGGAGACAGGGAGATGATAAAAAGTAAGGTTAGCTTGTCTAGTATCATAATTATATTTACAAAAAGGAATTACACTTAAAAATAACTTTAAAAATTCATTACAAATATGGATTAATCCCTGATTTAGATTTCATTACAAAATTAAGGAAAATAAAAGGGATAGAGAAACAGTTAATACAGATACTTATCAAGATATAACTGGAAATCTCTTTGATGTGCTTCTTAATGCTTGTTTCTACAAAAATAACTATTCAAGACAGCTTTCCTGATTATGCCACTACTCTAATGTGGAATTGTGTGGTAATATGAATTTTGCCAGATGGTAGAATCATTATTTTTATTTTATGACAGGAAAATGATAACAAAATGGAATTTTTTTATTATTTGTTTCAAAAATATGCAAACTATGAAAATGCTTTACTTTTTTTCAATTTTTAGTGTTATATGATAGCTTTTAATAATTTAAACGACAAATTTATTGCAAATAAATTTGGATGGTCAACTTTTAAGAATCAATTTTATGCTAAGGTGAAGGCAGTGACAAAACGCGGAAAGGCATTTATCACATAAAACAATTTAATTAAGTAGTTTATATTTATAAATAATATGTTTTATCCCGTTATACAAACATACAAACATGTGATTAACGTATTCTAGCATTTAGTTTCACTTTTATACAGGTTTATGAATTATTTTTGAAGCGGGAAGAAGAATTTCGCTATTTACTCTGACATAAGCAACTCTTTTTACAATACTTGAAAACTTATTTTGCATTAAAAAATAATTTACGTGTTTTTTTTTAATGATCAGTTTAATATTAGCAATTTTAATAATTCTGATAGTCTCTCACAAACAAATTTTTAAATAAGCAGTTTTAAATTCGATTATTCATTTCCCGAACATAATGACGAATTTTCGTAATACTAAAGTATATGTAATGGACTAAGTATCACGTGACAGTTAGTTAACGTAGTGCGTGTATCTAACAGCAGTGGAGACTGACATTAATCTATTAATAGTGTCATTCTGAAGGTATTAAAATGAAGGATGTCAGTATTTCATTGAAATTATACGTTTACTTTAAACATTGTTCAAAATTATATGAAGTTATAAAATGACTGACAAACATATATTAGAGAAGTGGTGACGTTTCATCGATCAATTGAAGTTTGCATGTTAATATTGATCTTATAAAATGAACATTAAATCTTTGACACTCTTGGTCTATCCATAAACATTTTATACAATATTGTATCCCGTATGTACATAGCCTTAGTTAAGGATTACTGTAAGTTTGTTTTGCTTGGAAATAAATAATATACTTTTTAGAAGACAGATTTTTTTCATAACTAAAATATTCATAAAGAGAAGGTTATTATTGCAGACGTAAACTAGTCATTAGGGGCCACCGTAATACTTACCAATCATGGATATACATAATATGAAATATGAAAACAAAACATGCGTAAACTACTTATAAAATGCATTGCAATTCTAATAAAATCGTGGCTGGATGGCGTCATAAACTTTAAATGTTCTACTACTGAATAGCGTAAAAGAAACGTCCTTATAACTCCAAAATTGATAATCATATTAACCAACGGTTTATTGCGTCAGATTAAATGTCTGATTTTAAATTAAAATGCATCTTTGAATGGAAATTTTGATGAATTACAGGGTCATGAAAAATTGAAGAGTGTTGGAAATAGGATTACAAATATCTCGGCAACCAATTATCCGATCCACTTCTTTCTTTATGCAAAATTTATGGTTTTTCATTGTCTTTTATATTAACTCCTTAAAATACAGAATTTCGAAATTTTTTATATACCTTTTATCAGAACGAATATTTCGAGAGTCCGAGAAAAATAGTTCCGTATAATCGAGGTTACTGAAATTCAGTAAGCTTCTTCCCATTATTACATATTAAGTACATACCAAATTTCAAGTCTATATCTCAATTTGTTCGAAAAGAGTGTTTACAGCCACACAGATACACATACAGACGGACGGCAATTTTTTTTTTCTAAGAATATGTTTTCCGGAATCCATAGTGTCTAAAACGTGTAAATCCGTCAATTTTTTTTTTTCGATTTTCAAAACGATGATGGGTATGTAAAATCATAAATAACATTTGGAAACTGAACTTGATAACTTCATTATTTATGCAAAATTTATGGTTTTTTATTGTCTTTTATATTAACTCCTTAAAATACAGAATTTCGAAATTTTTTATATACCTTTTATCAGAACGAATATTTCGAGAGTCCGAGAAAAATAGTTCCGTATAATCGAGGTTACTGAAATTCAGTAAGCTTCTTCCCATTATTACATATTAAGTACATACCAAATTTCAAGTCTATATCTCAATTTGTTCGAAAAGAGTGTTTACAGCCACACAGATACACATACAGACGGACGGCAATTTTTTTTTTCTAAGAATATGTTTTCCGGAATCCATAGTGTCTAAAACGTGTAAATCCGTCAATTTTTTTTTTCGATTTTCAAAACGATGATGGGTATGTAAAATCATAAATAACATTTGGAAACTGAACTTGATAACTTCATTATTTATGCAAAATTTATGGTTTTTTATTGTCTTTTATATTAACTCCTTAAACTACAGAATTTTGAAATTTTTTATATACCTTTTATCAGAACGTATATTTCGAGAGTCCGAGAAAAATAGTTCCATATAATCGAGGTTACTGAAATTCAGTAAGCTTCTTCCCATTATTACATATTAAGTACATACCAAATTTCAAGTCTATATCTCAATTTGTTCGAAAAGAGTGTTTACAGACACACAGATACACATACAGACGGACGGCAATTTTTTTTTCTAAGAATATGTTTTCCGGAATCCACAGTGTCTAAAACGTGTAAATCCGTCAATTTTTTTTTTCGATTTTCAAAACGATGATGGGTATGTAAAATCATAAATATCATTTGGAAACTGAACTTGATAACTTCATTCTTTATGCAAAATTTATGGTTTTTTATTATCTTTTATATTAACCCCTTAAAATACAGAATTTCGAAATTTTTTATATACCTTTTATCAGAACGAATATTTCGAGAGTCCGAGAAAAATAGTTCCATATAATCGAGGTTACTGAAATTCAGTAAGCTTCTTCCCATTATTACATATTAAGTACATACCAAATTTCAAGTCTATATCTCAATTTGTTCGAAAAGAGTGTTTACAGACACACAGATACACATACAGACGGACGGCAATTTTTTTTTCTAAGAATATGTTTTCCGGAATCCACAGTGTCTAAAACGTGTAAATCCGTCAATTTTTTTTTTCGATTTTCAAAACGATGATGGGTATGTAAAATCATAAATAACATTTGGAAACTGAATTTGATAACTTCATTCTTTATGCAAAATTTATGGTTTTTTATTATCTTTTATATTAACCCCTTAAAATACAGAATTTCGAAATTTTTTATATACCTTTTATCAGAACGAATATTTCGAGAGTCCGAGAAAAATAGTTCCATATAATCGAGGTTACTGAAATTCAGTAAGCTTCTTCCCATTATTACATATTAAGTACATACCAAATTTCAAGTCTATATCTCAATTTGTTCGAAAAGAGTATTTACAGACACACAGATACACATACAGACGGACGGCAATTTTTTTTTCTAAGAATATGTTTTCCGGAATCCACAGTGTCTAAAACGTGTAAATCCGTCAATTTTTTTTTCGATTTTCAAAACGATGATGGGTATGTAAAATCATAAATAACATTTGGAAACTGAACTTGATAACTTCATTCTTTATGCAAAATTTATGGTTTTTTATTATCTTTTATATTAACCCCTTAAAATACAGAATTTCGAAATTTTTTATATACCTTTTATCAGAACGAATATTTCGAGAGTCCGAGAAAAATAGTTCCATATAATCGAGGTTACTGAAATTCAGTAAGCTTCTTCCCATTATTACATATTAAGTACATACCAAATTTCAAGTCTATATCTCAATTTGTTCGAAAAGAGTGTTTACAGACACACAGATACACATACAGACGGACGGCAATTTTTTTTTCTAAGAATATGTTTTCCGGAATCCACAGTGTCTAAAACGTGTAAATCCGTCAATTTTTTTTTTCGATTTTCAAAACGATGATGGGTATGTAAAATCATAAATAACATTTGGAAACTGAATTTGATAACTTCATTCTTTATGCAAAATTTATGGTTTTTTATTATCTTTTATATTAACCCCTTAAAATACAGAATTTCGAAATTTTTTATATACCTTTTATCAGAACGAATATTTCGAGAGTCCGAGAAAAATAGTTCCATATAATCGAGGTTACTGAAATTCAGTAAGCTTCTTCCCATTATTACATATTAAGTACATACCAAATTTCAAGTCTATATCTCAATTTGTTCGAAAAGAGTGTTTACAGACACACAGATACACATACAGACGGACGGCAATTTTTTTTTCTAAGAATATGTTTTCCGGAATCCACAGTGTCTAAAACGTGTAAATCCGTCAATTTTTTTTTTCGATTTTCAAAACGATGATGTGTATGTAAAATCATAAATAACATTTGGAAACTGAACTTGATAACTTCATTCTTTATGCAAAATTTATGGTTTTTTATTATCTTTTATATTAACCCCTTAAAATACAGAATTTCGAAATTTTTTATATACCTTTTATCAGAACGAATATTTCGAGAGTCCGAGAAAAATAGTTCCATATAATCGAGGTTACTGAAATTCAGTAAGCTTCTTCCCATTATTACATATTAAGTACATACCAAATTTCAAGTCTATATCTCAATTTGTTCGAAAAGAGTGTTTACAGACACACAGATACACATACAGACGGACGGCAATTTTTTTTTCTAAGAATATGTTTTCCGGAATCCACAGTGTCTAAAACGTGTAAATCCGTCAATTTTTTTTTTCGATTTTCAAAACGATGATGGGTATGTTAAATCATAAATAACATTTGGAAACTGAACTTGATAACTTCATTATTTATGCAAAATTTATGGTTTTTTATTGTCTTTTATATTAACTCCTTAAAATACAGAATTTCGAAATTTTGTATATACCTTTTATCAGAACGAATATTTCGAGAGTCCGAGAAAAATAGTTCCATATAATCGAGGTTACTGAAATTCAGTAAGCTTCTTCCCATTATTACATATTAAGTACATACCAAATTTCAAGTCTATATCTCAATTTGTTCGAAAAGAGTGTTTACAGACACACAGATACACATACAGACGGACGGCAATTTTTTTTTCTAAGAATATGCTTTCCGGAATCCACAGTGTCTAAAACGTGTAAATCCGTCAATTTTTTTTTTCGATTTTCAAAACGATGATGGGTATTTAAAATCATAAATAACATTTGGAAACTGAACTTGATAACTTCATTCTTTATGCAAAATTTATGGTTTTTTATTGTCTTTTATATTAACTCCTTAAAATACAGAATTTCGAAATTTTTTATATACCTTTTATCAGAACGAATATTTCGAGAGTCCGAGAAAAATAGTTCCGTATAATCGAGGTTACTGAAATTCAGTAAGCTTCTTCCCATTATTACATATTAAGTACATACCAAATTTCAAGTCTATATCTCAATTTGTTCGAAAAGAGTGTTTACAGACACACAGATACACATACAGACGGACGGCAATTTTTTTTTCTAAGAATATGTTTTCCGGAATCCACAGTGTCTAAAACGTGTAAATCCGTCAATTTTTTTTTTCGATTTTCAAAACGATGATCGGTATGTAAAATCATAAATAACATTTGGAAACTGGACTTGATAACTTCATTATTTATGCAAAATTTATGGTTTTTTATTGTCTTTTATATTAACTCCTTAAAATACAGAATTTCGAAATTTTGTATATACCTTTTATCAGAACGAATATTTCGAGAGTCCGAGAAAAATAGTTCCATATAATCAAGGTTACTGAAATTCAGTAAGCTTCTTCCCATTATTACATATTAAGTACATACCAAATTTCAAGTCTATATCTCAATTTGTTCGAAAAGAGTGTTTACAGACACACAGATACACATACAGACGGACGGCAATTTTTTTTTCTAAGAATATGTTTTCCGGAATCCACAGTGTCTAAAACGTGTAAATCCGTCAATTTTTTTTTTCGATTTTCAAAACGATGATGGGTATGTAAAATCATAAATAACATTTGGAAACTGAACTTGATAACTTCATTCTTTATGCAAAATTTATGGTTTTTTATTGTCTTTTATATTAACTCCTTAAAATACAGAATTTCGAAATTTTTTATATACCTTTTATCAGAACGAATATTTCGAGAGTCCGAGAAAAATAGTTCCGTATAATCGAGGTTACTGAAATTCAGTAAGCTTCTTCCCATTATTACATATTAAGTACAAACCAAATTTCAAGTCTATATCTCAATTTGTTCGAAAAGAGTGTTTACAGACACACAGATACACATACAGACGGACGGCAATTTTTTTTTCTAAGAATATGTTTTCCGGAATCCACAGTGTCTAAAACGTGTAAATCCGTCAATTTTTTTTTTCGATTTTAAAAACGATGATGGGTATGTAAAATCATAAATAACATTTGGAAACTGAACTTGATAACTTCATTATTTATGCAAAATTTATGGTTTTTTATTGTCTTTTATATTAACTCCTTAAAATAGAGAATTTCGAAATTTTGTATATACCTTTTATCAGAACGAATATTTCGAGAGTCCGAGAAAAATAGTTCCATATAATCGAGGTTACTGAAATTCAGTAAGCTTCTTCCCATTATTACATATTAAGAACATACCAAATTTCAAGTCTATATCTCAATTTGTTCGAAAAGAGTGTTTACAGACACACAGATACACATACAGACGGACGGCAATTTTTTTTTCTAAGAATATGCTTTCCGGAATCCACAGTGTCTAAAACGTGTAAATCCGTCAATTTTTTTTTTCGATTTTCAAAACGATGATGGGTATGTAAAATCATAAATAACATTTGGAAACTGAACTTGATAACTTCATTCTTTATGCAAAATTTATGGTTTTTTATTGTCTTTTATATTAACTCCTTAAAATACAGAATTTCGAAATTTTTTATATACCTTTTATCAGAACGAATATTTCGAGAGTCCGAGAAAAATAGTTCCGTATAATCGAGGTTACTGAAATTCAGTAAGCTTCTTCCCATTATTACATATTAAGTACATACCAAATTTCAAGTCTATATCTCAATTTGTTCGAAAAGAGTGTTTACAGACACACAGATACACATACAGACGGACGGCAATTTTTTTTTCTAAGAATATGCTTTCCGGAATCCACAGTGTCTAAAACGTGTAAATCCGTCAATTTTTTTTTTCGATTTTCAAAACGATGATGGGTATTTAAAATCATAAATAACATTTGGAAACTGAACTTGATAACTTCATTCTTTATGCAAAATTTATGGTTTTTTATTGTCTTTTATATTAACTCCTTAAAATACAGAATTTCGAAATTTTTTATATACCTTTTATCAGAACGAATATTTCGAGAGTCCGAGAAAAATAGTTCCGTATAATCGAGGTTACTGAAATTCAGTAAGCTTCTTCCCATTATTACATATTAAGTACATACCAAATTTCAAGTCTATATCTCAATTTGTTCGAAAAGAGTGTTTACAGACACACAGATACACATACAGACGGACGGCAATTTTTTTTTCTAAGAATATGTTTTCCGGAATCCACAGTGTCTAAAACGTGTAAATCCGTCAATTTTTTTTTTCGATTTTCAAAACGATGATCGGTATGTAAAATCATAAATAACATTTGGAAACTGGACTTGATAACTTCATTATTTATGCAAAATTTATGGTTTTTTATTGTCTTTTATATTAACTCCTTAAAATACAGAATTTCGAAATTTTGTATATACCTTTTATCAGAACGAATATTTCGAGAGTCCGAGAAAAATAGTTCCATATAATCAAGGTTACTGAAATTCAGTAAGCTTCTTCCCATTATTACATATTAAGTACATACCAAATTTCAAGTCTATATCTCAATTTGTTCGAAAAGAGTGTTTACAGACACACAGATACACATACAGACGGACGGCAATTTTTTTTTCTAAGAATATGTTTTCCGGAATCCACAGTGTCTAAAACGTGTAAATCCGTCAATTTTTTTTTTCGATTTTAAAAACGATGATGGGTATGTAAAATCATAAATAACATTTGGAAACTGAACTTGATAACTTCATTATTTATGCAAAATTTATGGTTTTTTATTGTCTTTTATATTAACTCCTTAAAATAGAGAATTTCGAAATTTTGTATATACCTTTTATCAGAACGAATATTTCGAGAGTCCGAGAAAAATAGTTCCATATAATCGAGGTTACTGAAATTCAGTAAGCTTCTTCCCATTATTACATATTAAGTACATACCAAATTTCAAGTCTATATCTCAATTTGTTCGAAAAGAGTGTTTACAGACACACAGATACACATACAGACGGACGGCAATTTTTTTTTCTAAGAATATGCTTTCCGGAATCCACAGTGTCTAAAACGTGTAAATCCGTCAATTTTTTTTTTCGATTTTCAAAACGATGATGGGTATGTAAAATCATAAATAACATTTGGAAACTGAACTTGATAACTTCATTCTTTATGCAAAATTTATGGTTTTTTATTGTCTTTTATATTAACTCCTTAAAATACAGAATTTCGAAATTTTTTATATACCTTTTATCAGAACGAATATTTCGAGAGTCCGAGAAAAATAGTTCCGTATAATCGAGGTTACTGAAATTCAGTAAGCTTCTTCCCATTATTACATATTAAGTACATACCAAATTTCAAGTCTATATCTCAATTTGTTCGAAAAGAGTGTTTACAGACACACAGATACACATACAGACGGACGGCAATTTTTTTTCTAAGAATATGTTTTCCGGAATCCACAGTGTCTAAAACGTGTAAATCCGTCAATTTTTTTTTTCGATTTTCAAAACGATGATGGGTATGTAAAATCATAAATAACATTTGGAAACTGAACTTGATAACTTCATTATTTATGCAAAATGTATGGTTTTTTATTGTCTTTTATATTAACTCCTTAAAATACAGAATTTCGAAATTTTTTATATACCTTTTATCAGAACGAATATTTCGAGAGTCCGAGAAAAATAGTTCCATATAATCGAGGTTACTGAAATTCAGTAAGCTTCTTCCCATTACTACATTTTAAGTACATACCAAATTTCAAGTCTATATCTCAATTTGTTCGAAAAGAGTGTTTACAGACACACAGATACACACACAGACGGACGGCGATTTTTTTTTCTAAGAATATGTTTTCCGGAATCCACAGTGTCTAAAATGTGTAAATCCGTCAATTTTTTTTTTCGATTTTCAAAACGATGATGGGTATGTAAAGTCATAAATAACATTTGGAAACTGAACTTGATAACTTCATTCTTTATGCAAAATTTATGGTTTTTTATTGTCTTTTATATTAACTCCTTAAAATACAGAATTTCGAAATTTTTTATATACCTTTTATCAGAACGAATATTTCGAGAGTCCGAGAAAAATAGTTCCGTATAATCGAGGTTACTGAAATTCAGTAAGCTTCTTCCCATTATTACATATTAAGTACATACCAAATTTCAAGTCTATATCTCAATTTGTTCGAAAAGAGTGTTTACAGACACACAGATACACATACAGACGGACGGCAATTTTTTTTTCTAAGAATATGTTTTCCGGAATCCACAGTGTCTAAAACGTGTAAATCCGTCAATTTTTTTTTTTCGATTTCCAAAACGATGATGGGTATGTAAAATCATAAATAACATTTGGAAACTGAACTTGATAACTTCATTATTTATGCAAAATTTATGGTTTTTTATTGTCTTTTATATTAACTCCTTAAAATACAGAATTTCGAAATTTTTTATATACCTTTTATCAGAACGAATATTTCGAGAGTCGAGAAAAATAGTTCCGTATAATCGAGGTTACTGAAATTCAGAAAGCTTCTTCCCATTATTACATATTAAGTACATACCAAATTTCAAGTCTATATCTCAATTTGTTCGAAAAGAGTGTTTACAGACACACAGATACACATACAGACGGACGGCGATTTTTTTTTCTAAGAATATGTTTTCCGGAATCCACAGTGTCTAAAACGTGTAAATCCGTCAAATTTTTTTTTTCGATTTTCAAAACGATGATGGGTATGTAAAATCATAAATAACATTTGGAAACTGAACTTGATAACTTCATTATTTATGCAAAATGTATGGTTTTTTATTGTCTTTTATATTAACTCCTTAAAATACAGAATTTCGAAATTTTTTATATACCTTTTATCAGAACGAATATTTCGAGAGTCCGAGAAAAATAGTTCCATATAATCGAGGTTACTGAAATTCAGTAAGCTTCTTCCCATTACTACATTTTAAGTACATACCAAATTTCAAGTCTATATCTCAATTTGTTCGAAAAGAGTGTTTACAGACACACAGATACACACACAGACGGACGGCGATTTTTTTTTCTAAGAATATGTTTTCCGGAATCCACAGTGTCTAAAATGTGTAAATCCGTCAATTTTTTTTTTCGATTTTCAAAACGATGATGGGTATGTAAAATCATAAATAACATTTGGAAACTGAACTTGATAACTTCATTCTTTATGCAAAATTTATGGTTTTTTATTGTCTTTTATATTAACTCCTTAAAATACAGAATTTCGAAATTTTTTATATACCTTTTATCAGAACGAATATTTCGAGAGTCCGAGAAAAATAGTTCCGTATAATCGAGGTTACTGAAATTCAGTAAGCTTCTTCCCATTATTACATATTAAGTACATACCAAATTTCAAGTCTATATCTCAATTTGTTCGAAAAGAGTGTTTACAGACACACAGATACACATACAGACGGACGGCAATTTTTTTTTCTAAGAATATGTTTTCCGGAATCCACAGTGTCTAAAACGTGTAAATCCGTCAATTTTTTTTTTTCGATTTCCAAAACGATGATGGGTATGTAAAATCATAAATAACATTTGGAAACTGAACTTGATAACTTCATTATTTATGCAAAATTTATGGTTTTTTATTGTCTTTTATATTAACTCCTTAAAATACAGAATTTCGAAATTTTTTATATACCTTTTATCAGAACGAATATTTCGAGAGTCGAGAAAAATAGTTCCGTATAATCGAGGTTACTGAAATTCAGAAAGCTTCTTCCCATTATTACATATTAAGTACATACCAAATTTCAAGTCTATATCTCAATTTGTTCGAAAAGAGTGTTTACAGACACACAGATACACATACAGACGGACGGCGATTTTTTTTTCTAAGAATATGTTTTCCGGAATCCACAGTGTCTAAAACGTGTAAATCCGTCAAATTTTTTTTTTCGATTTTCAAAACGATGATGGGTATGTAAAATCATAAATAACATTTGGAAACTGAACTTGATAACTTCATTATTTATGCAAAATTTATGGTTTTTTATTGTCTTTTATATTAACTCCTTAAAATACAGAATTTCGAAATTTTTTATATAACTTTTATCAGAACGAATATTTCGAGAGTCCGAGAAAAATAGTTCCATATAATCGAGGTTACTGAAATTCAGTAAGCTTCTTCCCATTATTACATATTAAGTACATACCAAATTTCAAGTCAATATCTCAATTTGTTCGAAAAGAGTGTTTACAGACACACAGATACACATACAGACGGACGGCAATTTTTTTTTCTAAGAATATGTTTTCCGGAATCCACAGTGTCTAAAACGTGTAAATCCGTCAATTTTTTTTTTCGATTTTCAAAACGATGATGGGTATGTTAAATCATAAATAACATTTGGAAACTGAACTTGATAACTTCATTATTTATGCAAAATTTATGGTTTTTTATTGTCTTTTATATTAACTCCTTAAAATACAGAATTTCGAAATTTTGTATATACCTTTTATCAGAACGAATATTTCGAGAGTCCGAGAAAAATAGTTCCATATAATCGAGGTTACTGAAATTCAGTAAGCTTCTTCCCATTATTACATATTAAGTACATACCAAATTTCAAGTCTATATCTCAATTTGTTCGAAAAGAGTGTTTACAGACACACAGATACACATACAGACGGACGGCAATTTTTTTTTCTAAGAATATGCTTTCCGGAATCCACAGTGTCTAAAACGTGTAAATCCGTCAATTTTTTTTTTCGATTTTCAAAACGATGATGGGTATTTAAAATCATAAATAACATTTGGAAACTGAACTTGATAACTTCATTCTTTATGCAAAATTTATGGTTTTTTATTGTCTTTTATATTAACTCCTTAAAATACAGAATTTCGAAATTTTTTATATACCTTTTATCAGAACGAATATTTCGAGAGTCCGAGAAAAATAGTTCCGTATAATCGAGGTTACTGAAATTCAGTAAGCTTCTTCCCATTATTACATATTAAGTACATACCAAATTTCAAGTCTATATCTCAATTTGTTCGAAAAGAGTGTTTACAGACACACAGATACACATACAGACGGACGGCAATTTTTTTTTCTAAGAATATGTTTTCCGGAATCCACAGTGTCTAAAACGTGTAAATCCGTCAATTTTTTTTTTCGATTTTCAAAACGATGATCGGTATGTAAAATCATAAATAACATTTGGAAACTGGACTTGATAACTTCATTATTTATGCAAAATTTATGGTTTTTTATTGTCTTTTATATTAACTCCTTAAAATACAGAATTTCGAAATTTTGTATATACCTTTTATCAGAACGAATATTTCGAGAGTCCGAGAAAAATAGTTCCATATAATCAAGGTTACTGAAATTCAGTAAGCTTCTTCCCATTATTACATATTAAGTACATACCAAATTTCAAGTCTATATCTCAATTTGTTCGAAAAGAGTGTTTACAGACACACAGATACACATACAGACGGACGGCAATTTTTTTTTCTAAGAATATGTTTTCCGGAATCCACAGTGTCTAAAACGTGTAAATCCGTCAATTTTTTTTTTCGATTTTCAAAACGATGATGGGTATGTAAAATCATAAATAACATTTGGAAACTGAACTTGATAACTTCATTCTTTATGCAAAATTTATGGTTTTTTATTGTCTTTTATATTAACTCCTTAAAATACAGAATTTCGAAATTTTTTATATACCTTTTATCAGAACGAATATTTCGAGAGTCCGAGAAAAATAGTTCCGTATAATCGAGGTTACTGAAATTCAGTAAGCTTCTTCCCATTATTACATATTAAGTACAAACCAAATTTCAAGTCTATATCTCAATTTGTTCGAAAAGAGTGTTTACAGACACACAGATACACATACAGACGGACGGCAATTTTTTTTTCTAAGAATATGTTTTCCGGAATCCACAGTGTCTAAAACGTGTAAATCCGTCAATTTTTTTTTTCGATTTTAAAAACGATGATGGGTATGTAAAATCATAAATAACATTTGGAAACTGAACTTGATAACTTCATTATTTATGCAAAATTTATGGTTTTTTATTGTCTTTTATATTAACTCCTTAAAATAGAGAATTTCGAAATTTTGTATATACCTTTTATCAGAACGAATATTTCGAGAGTCCGAGAAAAATAGTTCCATATAATCGAGGTTACTGAAATTCAGTAAGCTTCTTCCCATTATTACATATTAAGAACATACCAAATTTCAAGTCTATATCTCAATTTGTTCGAAAAGAGTGTTTACAGACACACAGATACACATACAGACGGACGGCAATTTTTTTTTCTAAGAATATGCTTTCCGGAATCCACAGTGTCTAAAACGTGTAAATCCGTCAATTTTTTTTTTCGATTTTCAAAACGATGATGGGTATGTAAAATCATAAATAACATTTGGAAACTGAACTTGATAACTTCATTCTTTATGCAAAATTTATGGTTTTTTATTGTCTTTTATATTAACTCCTTAAAATACAGAATTTCGAAATTTTTTATATACCTTTTATCAGAACGAATATTTCGAGAGTCCGAGAAAAATAGTTCCGTATAATCGAGGTTACTGAAATTCAGTAAGCTTCTTCCCATTATTACATATTAAGTACATACCAAATTTCAAGTCTATATCTCAATTTGTTCGAAAAGACTGTTTACAGACACACAGATACACATACAGACGGACGGCAATTTTTTTTTCTAAGAATATGCTTTCCGGAATCCACAGTGTCTAAAACGTGTAAATCCGTCAATTTTTTTTTTCGATTTTCAAAACGATGATGGGTATTTAAAATCATAAATAACATTTGGAAACTGAACTTGATAACTTCATTCTTTATGCAAAATTTATGGTTTTTTATTGTCTTTTATATTAACTCCTTAAAATACAGAATTTCGAAATTTTTTATATACCTTTTATCAGAACGAATATTTCGAGAGTCCGAGAAAAATAGTTCCGTATAATCGAGGTTACTGAAATTCAGTAAGCTTCTTCCCATTATTACATATTAAGTACATACCAAATTTCAAGTCTATATCTCAATTTGTTCGAAAAGAGTGTTTACAGACACACAGATACACATACAGACGGACGGCAATTTTTTTTTCTAAGAATATGTTTTCCGGAATCCACAGTGTCTAAAACGTGTAAATCCGTCAATTTTTTTTTTCGATTTTCAAAACGATGATCGGTATGTAAAATCATAAATAACATTTGGAAACTGGACTTGATAACTTCATTATTTATGCAAAATTTATGGTTTTTTATTGTCTTTTATATTAACTCCTTAAAATACAGAATTTCGAAATTTTGTATATACCTTTTATCAGAACGAATATTTCGAGAGTCCGAGAAAAATAGTTCCATATAATCAAGGTTACTGAAATTCAGTAAGCTTCTTCCCATTATTACATATTAAGTACATATCAAATTTCAAGTCTATATCTCAATTTGTTCGAAAAGAGTGTTTACAGACACACAGATACACATACAGACGGACGGCAATTTTTTTTTCTAAGAATATGTTTTCCGGAATCCACAGTGTCTAAAACGTGTAAATCCGTCAATTTTTTTTTTCGATTTTAAAAACGATGATGGGTATGTAAAATCATAAATAACATTTGGAAACTGAACTTGATAACTTCATTATTTATGCAAAATTTATGGTTTTTTATTGTCTTTTATATTAACTCCTTAAAATAGAGAATTTCGAAATTTTGTATATACCTTTTATCAGAACGAATATTTCGAGAGTCCGAGAAAAATAGTTCCATATAATCGAGGTTACTGAAATTCAGTAAGCTTCTTCCCATTATTACATATTAAGTACATACCAAATTTCAAGTCTATATCTCAATTTGTTCGAAAAGAGTGTTTACAGACACACAGATACACATACAGACGGACGGCAATTTTTTTTTCTAAGAATATGCTTTCCGGAATCCACAGTGTCTAAAACGTGTAAATCCGTCAATTTTTTTTTTCGATTTTCAAAACGATGATGGGTATGTAAAATCATAAATAACATTTGGAAACTGAACTTGATAACTTCATTCTTTATGCAAAATTTATGGTTTTTTATTGTCTTTTATATTAACTCCTTAAAATACAGAATTTCGAAATTTTTTATATACCTTTTATCAGAACGAATATTTCGAGAGTCCGAGAAAAATAGTTCCGTATAATCGAGGTTACTGAAATTCAGTAAGCTTCTTCCCATTATTACATATTAAGTACATACCAAATTTCAAGTCTATATCTCAATTTGTTCGAAAAGAGTGTTTACAGACACACAGATACACATACAGACGGACGGCAATTTTTTTTCTAAGAATATGTTTTCCGGAATCCACAGTGTCTAAAACGTGTAAATCCGTCAATTTTTTTTTTCGATTTTCAAAACGATGATGGGTATGTAAAATCATAAATAACATTTGGAAACTGAACTTGATAACTTCATTATTTATGCAAAATGTATGGTTTTTTATTGTCTTTTATATTAACTCCTTAAAATACAGAATTTCGAAATTTTTTATATACCTTTTATCAGAACGAATATTTCGAGAGTCCGAGAAAAATAGTTCCATATAATCGAGGTTACTGAAATTCAGTAAGCTTCTTCCCATTACTACATTTTAAGTACATACCAAATTTCAAGTCTATATCTCAATTTGTTCGAAAAGAGTGTTTACAGACACACAGATACACACACAGACGGACGGCGATTTTTTTTTCTAAGAATATGTTTTCCGGAATCCACAGTGTCTAAAATGTGTAAATCCGTCAATTTTTTTTTTCGATTTTCAAAACGATGATGGGTATGTAAAATCATAAATAACATTTGGAAACTGAACTTGATAACTTCATTCTTTATGCAAAATTTATGGTTTTTTATTGTCTTTTATATTAACTCCTTAAAATACAGAATTTCGAAATTTTTTATATACCTTTTATCAGAACGAATATTTCGAGAGTCCGAGAAAAATAGTTCCGTATAATCGAGGTTACTGAAATTCAGTAAGCTTCTTCCCATTATTACATATTAAGTACATACCAAATTTCAAGTCTATATCTCAATTTGTTCGAAAAGAGTGTTTACAGACACACAGATACACATACAGACGGACGGCAATTTTTTTTTCTAAGAATATGTTTTCCGGAATCCACAGTGTCTAAAACGTGTAAATCCGTCAATTTTTTTTTTCGATTTCCAAAACGATGATGGGTATGTAAAATCATAAATAACATTTGGAAACTGAACTTGATAACTTCATTATTTATGCAAAATTTATGGTTTTTTATTGTCTTTTATATTAACTCCTTAAAATACAGAATTTCGAAATTTTTTATATACCTTTTATCAGAACGAATATTTCGAGAGTCGAGAAAAATAGTTCCGTATAATCGAGGTTACTGAAATTCAGAAAGCTTCTTCCCATTATTACATATTAAGTACATACCAAATTTCAAGTCTATATCTCAATTTGTTCGAAAAGAGTGTTTACAGACACACAGATACACATACAGACGGACGGCGATTTTTTTTTCTAAGAATATGTTTTCCGGAATCCACAGTGTCTAAAACGTGTAAATCCGTCAAATTTTTTTTTTCGATTTTCAAAACGATGATGGGTATGTAAAATCATAAATAACATTTGGAAACTGAACTTGATAACTTCATTATTTATGCAAAATGTATGGTTTTTTATTGTCTTTTATATTAACTCCTTAAAATACAGAATTTCGAAATTTTTTATATACCTTTTATCAGAACGAATATTTCGAGAGTCCGAGAAAAATAGTTCCATATAATCGAGGTTACTGAAATTCAGTAAGCTTCTTCCCATTACTACATTTTAAGTACATACCAAATTTCAAGTCTATATCTCAATTTGTTCGAAAAGAGTGTTTACAGACACACAGATACACACACAGACGGACGGCGATTTTTTTTTCTAAGAATATGTTTTCCGGAATCCACAGTGTCTAAAATGTGTAAATCCGTCAATTTTTTTTTTCGATTTTCAAAACGATGATGGGTATGTAAAATCATAAATAACATTTGGAAACTGAACTTGATAACTTCATTCTTTATGCAAAATTTATGGTTTTTTATTGTCTTTTATATTAACTCCTTAAAATACAGAATTTCGAAATTTTTTATATACCTTTTATCAGAACGAATATTTCGAGAGTCCGAGAAAAATAGTTCCGTATAATCGAGGTTACTGAAATTCAGTAAGCTTCTTCCCATTATTACATATTAAGTACATACCAAATTTCAAGTCTATATCTCAATTTGTTCGAAAAGAGTGTTTACAGACACACAGATACACATACAGACGGACGGCAATTTTTTTTTCTAAGAATATGTTTTCCGGAATCCACAGTGTCTAAAACGTGTAAATCCGTCAATTTTTTTTTTTCGATTTCCAAAACGATGATGGGTATGTAAAATCATAAATAACATTTGGAAACTGAACTTGATAACTTCATTATTTATGCAAAATTTATGGTTTTTTATTGTCTTTTATATTAACTCCTTAAAATACAGAATTTCGAAATTTTTTATATACCTTTTATCAGAACGAATATTTCGAGAGTCGAGAAAAATAGTTCCGTATAATCGAGGTTACTGAAATTCAGAAAGCTTCTTCCCATTATTACATATTAAGTACATACCAAATTTCAAGTCTATATCTCAATTTGTTCGAAAAGAGTGTTTACAGACACACAGATACACATACAGACGGACGGCGATTTTTTTTTCTAAGAATATGTTTTCCGGAATCCACAGTGTCTAAAACGTGTAAATCCGTCAAATTTTTTTTTTCGATTTTCAAAACGATGATGGGTATGTAAAATCATAAATAACATTTGGAAACTGAACTTGATAACTTCATTATTTATGCAAAATTTATGGTTTTTTATTGTCTTTTATATTAACTCCTTAAAATACAGAATTTCGAAATTTTTTATATAACTTTTATCAGAACGAATATTTCGAGAGTCCGAGAAAAATAGTTCCATATAATCGAGGTTACTGAAATTCAGTAAGCTTCTTCCCATTATTACATATTAAGTACATACCAAATTTCAAGTCTATATCTCAATTTGTTCGAAAAGAGTGTTTACAGACACACAGATACACATACAGACGGACGGCAATTTTTTTTTCTAAGAATATGTTTTCCGGAATCCACAGTGTCTAAAACGTGTAAATCCGTCATTTTTTTTTTTCGATTTTCAAAACGATGATGGGTATGTAAAATCATAAATAACATTTGGAAACTGAACTTGATAAATTCATTCTTTATGCAAAATTTATGGTTTTTTATTATCTTTTATATTAACCCCTTAAAATACAGAATTTCGAAATTTTTTATATACCTTTTATCAGAACGAATATTTCGAGAGTCCGAGAAAAATAGTTCCGTATAATCGAGGTTACTGAAATTCAGTAAGCTTCTTCCCATTATTACATATTAAGTACATACCAAATTTCAAGTCTATATCTCAATTTGTTCGAAAAGAGTGTTTACAGACACACAGATACACATACAGACGGACGGCAATTTTTTTTTCTAAGAATATGTTTTCCGGAATCCACAGTGTCTAAAATGTGTAAATCCGTCAATTTTTTTTTTCGATTTTCAAAACGATGATGGGTATGTAAAATCATAAATAACATTTGGAAACTGAACTTGATAACTTCATTATTTATGCAAAATGTATGGTTTTTTATTGTCTTTTATATTAACTCCTTAAAATACAGAATTTCGAAATTTTTTATATACCTTTTATCAGAACGAATATTTCGAGAGTCCGAGAAAAATAGTTCCTTATAATCGAGGTTACTGAAACTCAGTAAGCTTCTTCCCATTATTACATATTAAGTACATACCAAATTTCAAGTCTATATCTCAATTTGTTCGAAAAGAGTGTTTACAGACACACAGATACACATACAGACGGACGGCAATTTTTTTTTCTAAGAATATGTTTTCCGGAATCCACAGTGTCTAAAACGTGTAAATCCGTCAATTTTTTTTTTCGATTTTCAAAACGATGATGGGTATGTAAAATCATAAATAACATTTGGAAACTGAACTTGATAACTTCATTATTTATGCAAAATGTATGGTTTTTTATTGTCTTTTATATTAACTCCTTAAAATACAGAATTTCGAAATTTTTTATATACCTTTTATCAGAACGAATATTTCGAGAGTCCGAGAAAAATAGTTCCATATAATCGAGGTTACTGAAATTCAGTAAGCTTCTTCCCATTATTACATATTAAGTACATACCAAATTTCAAATCTATATCTCAATTTGTTCGAAAAGAGTGTTTACAGACACACAGATACACATACAGACGGACGGCAATTTTTTTTTCTAAGAATATGTTTTCCGGAATCCACAGTGTCTAAAACGTGTAAATCCGTCAATTTTTTTTTTCGATTTTCAAAACGATGATGGGTATGTAAAATCATAAATAACATTTGGAAACTGAACTTTATAACATCATTATTTATGCAAAATTTATGGTTTTTTATTGTCTTTTATATTAACTCCTTAAAATACAGAATTTCGAAATTTTTTATATACCTTTTATCAGAACGAATATTTCGAGAGTCCGAGAAAAATAGTTCCGTATAATCGAGGTTACTGAAATTCAGTAAGCTTCTTCCCATTATTACATTTTAAGTACATACCAAATTTCAAGTCTATATCTCAATTTGTTCGAAAAGAGTGTTTACAGACACACAGATACACATACAGACGGACGGCAATTTTTTTTTCTAAGAATATGTTTTCCGGAATCCACAGTGTCTAAAATGTGTAAATCCGTCAATTTTTTTTTTTCGATTTTCAAAACGATGATGGGTATGTAAAATCATAAATAACATTTGGAAACTGAACTTTATAACATCATTATTTATGCAAAATTTATGGTTTTTTATTGTCTTTTATATTAACTCCTTAAAATACAGAATTTCGAAATTTTTTATATACCTTTTATCAGAACGAATATTTCGAGAGTCCGAGAAAAATAGTTCCGTATAATCGAGGTTACTGAAATTCAGTAAGCTTCTTCCCATTATTACATTTTAAGTACATACCAAATTTCAAGTCTATATCTCAATTTGTTCGAAAAGAGTGTTTACAGACACACAGATACACATACAGACGGACGGCAATTTTTTTTTTTTCTAAGAATATGTTTTCCGGAATCCACAGTGTCTAAAATGTGTAAATCCGTCAATTTTTTTTTTCGATTTTCAAAACGATGATGGGTATGTAAAATCATAAATAACATTTGGAAACTGAACTTTATAACATCATTATTTATGCAAAATTTATGGTTTTTTATTGTCTTTTATATTAACTCCTTAAAATACAGAATTTCGAAATTTTTTATATACCTTTTATCAGAACGAATATTTCGAGAGTCCGAGAAAAATAGTTCCGTATAATCGAGGTTACTGAAATTCAGTAAGCTTCTTCCCATTATTACATATTAAGTACAAACCAAATTTCAAGTCTATATCTCAATTTGTTCGAAAAGAGTGTTTACAGACACACAGATACACATACAGACGGACGGCAATTTTTTTTTCTAAGAATATGTTTTCCGGAATCCACAGTGTCTAAAACGTGTAAATCCGTCAATTTTTTTTTTCGATTTTAAAAACGATGATGGGTATGTAAAATCATAAATAACATTTGGAAACTGAACTTGATAACTTCATTATTTATGCAAAATTTATGGTTTTTTATTGTCTTTTATATTAACTCCTTAAAATAGAGAATTTCGTAATTTTGTATATACCTTTTATCAGAACGAATATTTCGAGAGTCCGAGAAAAATAGTTCCATATAATCGAGGTTACTGAAATTCAGTAAGCTTCTTCCCATTATTACATATTAAGAACATACCAAATTTCAAGTCTATATCTCAATTTGTTCGAAAAGAGTGTTTACAGACACACAGATACACATACAGACGGACGGCAATTTTTTTTTTCTAAGAATATGCTTTCCGGAATCCACAGTGTCTAAAACGTGTAAATCCGTCAATTTTTTTTTTCGATTTTCAAAACGATGATGGGTATGTAAAATCATAAATAACATTTGGAAACTGAACTTGATAACTTCATTCTTTATGCAAAATTTATGGTTTTTTATTGTCTTTTATATTAACTCCTTAAAATACAGAATTTCGAAATTTTTTATATACCTTTTATCAGAACGAATATTTCGAGAGTCCGAGAAAAATAGTTCCGTATAATCGAGGTTACTGAAATTCAGTAAGCTTCTTCCCATTATTACATATTAAGTACATACCAAATTTCAAGTCTATATCTCAATTTGTTCGAAAAGAGTGTTTACAGACACACAGATACACATACAGACGGACGGCAATTTTTTTTTCTAAGAATATGCTTTCCGGAATCCACAGTGTCTAAAACGTGTAAATCCGTCAATTTTTTTTTTCGATTTTCAAAACGATGATGGGTATTTAAAATCATAAATAACATTTGGAAACTGAACTTGATAACTTCATTATTTATGCAAAATTTATGGTTTTTTATTGTCTTTTATATTAACTCCTTAAAATACAGAATTTCGAAATTTTGTATATACCTTTTATCAGAACGAATATTTCGAGAGTCCGAGAAAAATAGTTCCATATAATCAAGGTTACTGAAATTCAGTAAGCTTCTTCCCATTATTACATATTAAGTACATACCAAATTTCAAGTCTATATCTCAATTTGTTCGAAAAGAGTGTTTACAGACACACAGATACACATACAGACGGACGGCAATTTTTTTTTCTAAGAATATGTTTACCGGAATCCACAGTGTCTAAAACGTGTAAATCCGTCAATTTTTTTTTTCGATTTTCAAAACGATGATGGGTATGTAAAATCATAAATAACATTTGGAAACTGAACTTGATAACTTCATTCTTTATGCAAAATTTATGGTTTTTTATTGTCTTTTATATTAACTCCTTAAAATACAGAATTTCGAAATTTTTTATATACCTTTTATCAGAACGAATATTTCGAGAGTCCGAGAAAAATAGTTCCGTATAATCGAGGTTACTGAAATTCAGTAAGCTTCTTCCCATTATTACATATTAAGTACAAACCAAATTTCAAGTCTATATCTCAATTTGTTCGAAAAGAGTGTTTACAGACACACAGATACACATACAGACGGACGGCAATTTTTTTTTCTAAGAATATGTTTTCCGGAATCCACAGTGTCTAAAACGTGTAAATCCGTCAATTTTTTTTTTCGATTTTAAAAACGATGATGGGTATGTAAAATCATAAATAACATTTGGAAACTGAACTTGATAACTTCATTATTTATGCAAAATTTATGGTTTTTTATTGTCTTTTATATTAACTCCTTAAAATAGAGAATTTCGAAATTTTGTATATACCTTTTATCAGAACGAATATTTCGAGAGTCCGAGAAAAATAGTTCCATATAATCGAGGTTACTGAAATTCAGTAAGCTTCTTCCCATTATTACATATTAAGTACATACCAAATTTCAAGTCTATATCTCAATTTGTTCGAAAAGAGTGTTTACAGACACACAGATACACATACAGACGGACGGCAATTTTTTTTTCTAAGAATATGCTTTCCGGAATCCACAGTGTCTAAAACGTGTAAATCCGTCAATTTTTTTTTTCGATTTTCAAAACGATGATGGGTATGTAAAATCATAAATAACATTTGGAAACTGAACTTGATAACTTCATTCTTTATGCAAAATTTATGGTTTTTTATTGTCTTTTATATTAACTCCTTAAAATACAGAATTTCGAAATTTTTTATATACCTTTTATCAGAACGAATATTTCGAGAGTCCGAGAAAAATAGTTCCGTATAATCGAGGTTACTGAAATTCAGTAAGCTTCTTCCCATTATTACATATTAAGTACATACCAAATTTCAAGTCTATATCTCAATTTGTTCGAAAAGAGTGTTTACAGACACACAGATACACATACAGACGGACGGCAATTTTTTTTCTAAGAATATGTTTTCCGGAATCCACAGTGTCTAAAACGTGTAAATCCGTCAATTTTTTTTTTCGATTTTCAAAACGATGATGGGTATGTAAAATCATAAATAACATTTGGAAACTGAACTTGATAACTTCATTATTTATGCAAAATGTATGGTTTTTTATTGTCTTTTATATTAACTCCTTAAAATACAGAATTTCGAAATTTTTTATATACCTTTTATCAGAACGAATATTTCGAGAGTCCGAGAAAAATAGTTCCATATAATCGAGGTTACTGAAATTCAGTAAGCTTCTTCCCATTACTACATTTTAAGTACATACCAAATTTCAAGTCTATATCTCAATTTGTTCGAAAAGAGTGTTTACAGACACACAGATACACACACAGACGGACGGCGATTTTTTTTTCTAAGAATATGTTTTCCGGAATCCACAGTGTCTAAAATGTGTAAATCCGTCAATTTTTTTTTTCGATTTTCAAAACGATGATGGGTATGTAAAATCATAAATAACATTTGGAAACTGAACTTGATAACTTCATTCTTTATGCAAAATTTATGGTTTTTTATTGTCTTTTATATTAACTCCTTAAAATACAGAATTTCGAAATTTTTTATATACCTTTTATCAGAACGAATATTTCGAGAGTCCGAGAAAAATAGTTCCGTATAATCGAGGTTACTGAAATTCAGTAAGCTTCTTCCCATTATTACATATTAAGTACATACCAAATTTCAAGTCTATATCTCAATTTGTTCGAAAAGAGTGTTTACAGACACACAGATACACATACAGACGGACGGCAATTTTTTTTTCTAAGAATATGTTTTCCGGAATCCACAGTGTCTAAAACGTGTAAATCCGTCAATTTTTTTTTTCGATTTCCAAAACGATGATGGGTATGTAAAATCATAAATAACATTTGGAAACTGAACTTGATAACTTCATTATTTATGCAAAATTTATGGTTTTTTATTGTCTTTTATATTAACTCCTTAAAATACAGAATTTCGAAATTTTTTATATACCTTTTATCAGAACGAATATTTCGAGAGTCGAGAAAAATAGTTCCGTATAATCGAGGTTACTGAAATTCAGAAAGCTTCTTCCCATTATTACATATTAAGTACATACCAAATTTCAAGTCTATATCTCAATTTGTTCGAAAAGAGTGTTTACAGACACACAGATACACATACAGACGGACGGCGATTTTTTTTTTCTAAGAATATGTTTTCCGGAATCCACAGTGTCTAAAACGTGTAAATCCGTCAAATTTTTTTTTTCGATTTTCAAAACGATGATGGGTATGTAAAATCATAAATAACATTTGGAAACTGAACTTGATAACTTCATTATTTATGCAAAATTTATGGTTTTTTATTGTCTTTTATATTAACTCCTTAAAATACAGAATTTCGAAATTTTTTATATAACTTTTATCAGAACGAATATTTCGAGAGTCCGAGAAAAATAGTTCCATATAATCGAGGTTACTGAAATTCAGTAAGCTTCTTCCCATTATTACATATTAAGTACATACCAAATTTCAAGTCTATATCTCAATTTGTTCGAAAAGAGTGTTTACAGACACACAGATACACATACAGACGGACGGCAATTTTTTTTTCTAAGAATATGTTTTCCGGAATCCACAGTGTCTAAAACGTGTAAATCCGTCATTTTTTTTTTTCGATTTTCAAAACGATGATGGGTATGTAAAATCATAAATAACATTTGGAAACTGAACTTGATAAATTCATTCTTTATGCAAAATTTATGGTTTTTTATTATCTTTTATATTAACCCCTTAAAATACAGAATTTCGAAATTTTTTATATACCTTTTATCAGAACGAATATTTCGAGAGTCCGAGAAAAATAGTTCCGTATAATCGAGGTTACTGAAATTCAGTAAGCTTCTTCCCATTATTACATATTAAGTACATACCAAATTTCAAGTCTATATCTCAATTTGTTCGAAAAGAGTGTTTACAGACACACAGATACACACACAGACGGACGGCGATTTTTTTTTCTAAGAATATGTTTTCCGGAATCCACAGTGTCTAAAACGTGTAAATCCGTCAATTTTTTTTTTCGATTTTCAAAACGATGATGGGTATGTAAAATCATAAATAACATTTGGAAACTGAACTTGATAACTTCATTCTTTATGCAAAATTTATGGTTTTTTATTGTCTTTTATATTAAATCCTTAAAATACAGAATTTCGAAATTTTTTATATACCTTTTATCAGAACGAATATTTCGAGAGTCCGAGAAAAATAGTTCCGTATAATCGAGGTTACTGAAATTCAGTAAGCTTCTTCCCATTATTACATATTAAGTACATACCAAATTTCAAGTCTATATCTCAATTTGTTCGAAAAGAGTGTTTACAGACACACAGATACACATACAGACGGACGGCAATTTTTTTTTCTAAGAATATGTTTTCCGGAATCCACAGTGTCTAAAATGTGTAAATCCGTCAATTTTTTTTTTCGATTTTCAAAACGATGATGGGTATGTAAAATCATAAATAACATTTGGAAACTGAACTTGATAACTTCATTATTTATGCAAAATGTATGGTTTTTTATTGTCTTTTATATTAACTCCTTAAAATACAGAATTTCGAAATTTTTTATATACCTTTTATCAGAACGAATATTTCAAGAGTCCGAGAAAAATAGTTCCATATAATCGAGGTTACTGAAATTCAGTAAGCTTCTTCCCATTACTACATTTTAAGTACATACCAAATTTCAAGTCTATATCTCAATTTGTTCGAAAAGAGTGTTTACAGACACACAGATACACACACAGACGGACGGCGATTTTTTTTTCTAAGAATATGTTTTCCGGAATCCACAGTGTCTAAAATGTGTAAATCCGTCAATTTTTTTTTTCGATTTTCAAAACGATGATGGGTATGTAAAATCATAAATAACATTTGGAAACTGAACTTGATAACTTCATTCTTTATGCAAAATTTATGGTTTTTTATTGTCTTTTATATTAACTCCTTAAAATACAGAATTTCGAAATTTTTTATATACCTTTTATCAGAACGAATATTTCGAGAGTCCGAGAAAAATAGTTCCGTATAATCGAGGTTACTGAAATTCAGTAAGCTTCTTCCCATTATTACATATTAAGTACATACCAAATTTCAAGTCTATATCTCAATTTGTTCGAAAAGAGTGTTTACAGACACACAGATACACATACAGACGGACGGCAATTTTTTTTTCTAAGAATATGTTTTCCGGAATCCACAGTGTCTAAAACGTGTAAATCCGTCAATTTTTTTTTTTCGATTTCCAAAACGATGATGGGTATGTAAAATCATAAATAACATTTGGAAACTGAACTTGATAACTTCATTATTTATGCAAAATTTATGGTTTTTTATTGTCTTTTATATTAACTCCTTAAAATACAGAATTTCGAAATTTTTTATATACCTTTTATCAGAACGAATATTTCGAGAGTCGAGAAAAATAGTTCCGTATTATCGAGGTTACTGAAATTCAGAAAGCTTCTTCCCATTATTACATATTAAGTACATACCAAATTTCAAGTCTATATCTCAATTTGTTCGAAAAGAGTGTTTACAGACACACAGATACACATACAGACGGACGGCGATTTTTTTTTCTAAGAATATGTTTTCCGGAATCCACAGTGTCTAAAACGTGTAAATCCGTCAAATTTTTTTTTTCGATTTTCAAAACGATGATGGGTATGTAAAATCATAAATAACATTTGGAAACTGAACTTGATAACTTCATTATTTATGCAAAATTTATGGTTTTTTATTGTCTTTTATATTAACTCCTTAAAATACAGAATTTCGAAATTTTTTATATAACTTTTATCAGAACGAATATTTCGAGAGTCCGAGAAAAATAGTTCCATATAATCGAGGTTACTGAAATTCAGTAAGCTTCTTCCCATTATTACATATTAAGTACATACCAAATTTCAAGTCTATATCTCAATTTGTTCGAAAAGAGTGTTTACAGACACACAGATACACATACAGACGGACGGCAATTTTTTTTTCTAAGAATATGTTTTCCGGAATCCACAGTGTCTAAAACGTGTAAATCCGTCATTTTTTTTTTTCGATTTTCAAAACGATGATGGGTATGTAAAATCATAAATAACATTTGGAAACTGAACTTGATAAATTCATTCTTTATGCAAAATTTATGGTTTTTTATTATCTTTTATATTAACCCCTTAAAATACAGAATTTCGAAATTTTTTATATACCTTTTATCAGAACGAATATTTCGAGAGTCCGAGAAAAATAGTTCCGTATAATCGAGGTTACTGAAATTCAGTAAGCTTCTTCCCATTATTACATATTAAGTACATACCAAATTTCAAGTCTATATCTCAATTTGTTCGAAAAGAGTGTTTACAGACACACAGATACACATACAGACGGACGGCAATTTTTTTTTCTAAGAATATGTTTTCCGGAATCCACAGTGTCTAAAACGTGTAAATCCGTCAATTTTTTTTTTCGATTTTCAAAACGATGATGGGTATGTAAAATCATAAATAACATTTGGAAACTGAACTTGATAACTTCATTCTTTATGCAAAATTTATGGTTTTTTATTGTCTTTTATATTAACTCCTTAAAATACAGAATTTCGAAATTTTTTATATACCTTTTATCAGAACGAATATTTCGAGAGTCCGAGAAAAATAGTTCCGTATAATCGAGGTTACTGAAATTCAGTAAGCTTCTTCCCATTATTACATATTAAGTACATACCAAATTTCAAGTCTATATCTCAATTTGTTCGAAAAGAGTGTTTACAGACACACAGATACACACACAGACGGACGGCGATTTTTTTTTCTAAGAATATGCTTTCCGGAATCCACAGTGTCTAAAACGTGTAAATCCGTCAATTTTTTTTTTCGATTTTCAAAACGATGATGGGTATTTAAAATCATAAATAACATTTGGAAACTGAACTTGATAACTTCATTCTTTATGCAAAATTTATGGTTTTTTATTGTCTTTTATATTAACTCCTTAAAATACAGAATTTCGAAATTTTTTATATACCTTTTATCAGAACGAATATTTCGAGAGTCCGAGAAAAATAGTTCCGTATAATCGAGGTTACTGAAATTCAGTAAGCTTCTTCCCATTATTACATATTAAGTACATACCAAATTTCAAGTCTATATCTCAATTTGTTCGAAAAGAGTGTTTACAGACACACAGATACACATACAGACGGACGGCAATTTTTTTTTCTAAGAATATGTTTTCCGGAATCCACAGTGTCTAAAACGTGTAAATCCGTCAATTTTTTTTTTCGATTTTCAAAACGATGATCGGTATGTAAAATCATAAATAACATTTGGAAACTGGACTTGATAACTTCATTATTTATGCAAAATTTATGGTTTTTTATTGTCTTTTATATTAACTCCTTAAAATACAGAATTTCGAAATTTTGTATATACCTTTTATCAGAACGAATATTTCGAGAGTCCGAGAAAAATAGTTCCATATAATCAAGGTTACTGAAATTCAGTAAGCTTCTTCCCATTATTACATATTAAGTACATACCAAATTTCAAGTCTATATCTCAATTTGTTCGAAAAGAGTGTTTACAGACACACAGATACACATACAGACGGACGGCAATTTTTTTTTCTAAGAATATGTTTTCCGGAATCCACAGTGTCTAAAATGTGTAAATCCGTCAATTTTTTTTTTCGATTTTCAAAACGATGATGGGTATGTAAAATCATAAATAACATTTGGAAACTGAACTTGATAACTTCATTATTTATGCAAAATGTATGGTTTTTTATTGTCTTTTATATTAACTCCTTAAAATACAGAATTTCGAAATTTTTTATATACCTTTTATCAGAACGAATATTTCGAGAGTCCGAGAAAAATAGTTCCTTATAATCGAGGTTACTGAAACTCAGTAAGCTTCTTCCCATTATTACATATTAAGTACATACCAAATTTCAAGTCTATATCTCAATTTGTTCGAAAAGAGTGTTTACAGACACACAGATACACATACAGACGGACGGCAATTTTTTTTTCTAAGAATTTGTTTTCCGGAATCCACAGTGTCTAAAACGTGTAAATCCGTCAATTTTTTTTTTCGATTTTCAAAACGATGATGGGTATGTAAAATCATAAATAACATTTGGAAACTGAACTTGATAACTTCATTATTTATGCAAAATGTATGGTTTTTTATTGTCTTTTATATTAACTCCTTAAAATACAGAATTTCGAAATTTTTTATATACCTTTTATCAGAACGAATATTTCGAGAGTCCGAGAAAAATAGTTCCATATAATCGAGGTTACTGAAATTCAGTAAGCTTCTTCCCATTATTACATATTAAGTACATACCAAATTTCAAATCTATATCTCAATTTGTTCGAAAAGAGTGTTTACAGACACACAGATACACATACAGACGGACGGCAATTTTTTTTTCTAAGAATATGTTTTCCGGAATCCACAGTGTCTAAAACGTGTAAATCCGTCAATTTTTTTTTTCGATTTTCAAAACGATGATGGGTATGTAAAATCATAAATAACATTTGGAAACTGAACTTTATAACATCATTATTTATGCAAAATTTATGGTTTTTTATTGTCTTTTATATTAACTCCTTAAAATACAGAATTTCGAAATTTTTTATATACCTTTTATCAGAACGAATATTTCGAGAGTCCGAGAAAAATAGTTCCGTATAATCGAGGTTACTGAAATTCAGTAAGCTTCTTCCCATTATTACATTTTAAGTACATACCAAATTTCAAGTCTATATCTCAATTTGTTCGAAAAGAGTGTTTACAGACACACAGATACACATACAGACGGACGGCAATTTTTTTTTCTAAGAATATGTTTTCCGGAATCCACAGTGTCTAAAATGTGTAAATCCGTCAATTTTTTTTTTCGATTTTCAAAACGATGATGGGTATGTAAAATCATAAATAACATTTGGAAACTGAACTTTATAACATCATTATTTATGCAAAATTTATGGTTTTTTATTGTCTTTTATATTAACTCCTTAAAATACAGAATTTCGAAATTTTTTATATACCTTTTATCAGAACGAATATTTCGAGAGTCCGAGAAAAATAGTTCCGTATAATCGAGGTTACTGAAATTCAGTAAGCTTCTTCCCATTATTACATTTTAAGTACATACCAAATTTCAAGTCTATATCTCAATTTGTTCGAAAAGAGTGTTTACAGACACACAGATACACATACAGACGGACGGCAATTTTTTTTTTTTTCTAAGAATATGTTTTCCGGAATCCACAGTGTCTAAAATGTGTAAATCCGTCAATTTTTTTTTTCGATTTTCAAAACGATGATGGGTATGTAAAATCATAAATAACATTTGGAAACTGAACTTTATAACATCATTATTTATGCAAAATTTATGGTTTTTTATTGTCTTTTATATTAACTCCTTAAAATACAGAATTTCGAAATTTTTTATATACCTTTTATCAGAACGAATATTTCGAGAGTCCGAGAAAAATAGTTCCGTATAATCGAGGTTACTGAAATTCAGTAAGCTTCTTCCCATTATTACATTTTAAGTACATACCAAATTTCAAGTCTATATCTCAATTTGTTCGAAAAGAGTGTTTACAGACACACAGATACACATACAGACGGACGGCAATTTTTTTTTTCTAAGAATATGTTTTCCGGAATCCACAGTGTCTAAAATGTGTAAATCCGTCAATTTTTTTTTTCGATTTTCAAAACGATGATGGGTATGTAAAATCATAAATAACATTTGGAAACTGAACTTTATAACATCATTATTTATGCAAAATTTATGGTTTTTTATTGTCTTTTATATTAACTCCTTAAAATACAGAATTTCGAAATTTTTTATATACCTTTTATCAGAACGAATATTTCGAGAGTCCGAGAAAAATAGTTCCGTATAATCGAGGTTACTGAAATTCAGTAAGCTTCTTCCCATTATTACATTTTAAGTACATACCAAATTTCAAGTCTATATCTCAATTTGTTCGAAAAGAGTGTTTACAGACACACAGATACACATACAGACGGACGGCAATTTTTTTTTTTTCTAAGAATATGTTTTCCGGAATCCACAGTGTCTAAAATGTGTAAATCCGTCAATTTTTTTTTCGATTTTCAAAACGATGATGGGTATGTAAAATCATAAATAACATTTGGAAACTGAACTTGATAACTTCATTCTTTATACAAAATTTATGGTTTTTTATTATCTTTTATATTAACTCCTTAAAATACAGAATTTCGAAATTTTTTATATACCTTTTATCAGAACGAATATTTCGAGAGTCCGAAAAAAATAGTTCCGTATAATCGAGGTTGCTGAAATTCAGTAAGCTTCTTCCCATTATTACATATTAAGTACATATCAAATTTCAAGTCTATATCTCAATTTGTTCGAAAAGAGTTTTTACAGACGCACAGATACACGTACAGACGGACGGCAATTTTTTGTCTAAGAATATGTTTTTCGGAATCCACAGTGTCTAAAACCTGCAAATCCGTCAAATTTTTTTTTTGGATTTTCAAAACGATGATGGGTATGTAAAATCATAAATAACATTTGGAAACTGAACTTGATAACGTTTACTTGTTTAATTTAATTAAAATAAAAATTGGCCAGAGCTTCATTGCACGAAACGGTTTATAACTTTAAGACATTATCTAGATTATACTGAGGGTGTTCACACATCTTTGTACCGAGTTTGGAAAAATAAATATAGAAACAAAGATACGAATTTTATTACTTACCCATCATATGTAGTATAGGGTAAGTATTGTAATCGTTTTGAATATCTAAAAAAATTTTTGATGGATTTACGCGTTTTAGACACTGGAGATTACGGAAAACATATTTTTAGAAAAAAAAAATTGCCGTCCGTCTGTTTGTGTGTCTCTGTGTGTGTGTCTAAACGCTCTATCTCCCAAACAAATTGAAATAGAGACATGAAATTTGGTATGTAATAATGGGAAGAAGCTTATTGAATTTCAGTAACCTCGATTATCCGGAACTATTTTTCCGGACTCTCAAAATAATCTTTCTGATAAAAGATAGATAACAATTTTCGAATTTGTTTATTTTAAGAAGTGAATATAAAAGACAATAAAAAAACATAAATTTTGGATAAAGAATGGCGTTGATCGGATAATGACTTGCCGAGATATTTGTAATCCTATTTTTCACGTTCTTCGGTTATTCATGACCCCGTATTTCATTCAAATTTCATCTCAAAGATATATTTTAATTGGAAATAAGTCGCTTAATCCGACACAGTAAACCGTTAGCTAATAGGATTATCAATTTTGGAGTTATAAGGATGTTTCTTTTACGCAATTCAATAATAAAGCGTTTAAAGTTTATGGCGTCATCAAGCTACGATTTTATTCGAATTGCAATGCATTTTATAAATAACTTACACATGTTTTATTTTCATATTTTATATTATGAATATCCATGACGGTTAAGTATTACGGTAGCCCCCAATTACTAGTTTTCTAATGTGTTCAGTCTGATCGCCCTTTTGTTAAAATATCATGTTACATCTTGGTTTTGAAGATAAAAAAGCTTTTCTTAAAATATGAACGTTGATTTCGTTCCACTCCTCCACCACAATCATTCAGAGTTCAAATACAAAGGATGTGAATTGTCACTTTACTTAACAGCAAACAACCAACAGAGTGAAAAAAAGTCTAGTTCGGGGTTCGATCCCGGATCCCTTGGTATAGCACACCAAGTGCTTTACAAGTTAAGCCATCCGGACGACATCCGGTCTAGCTTTTTCTCACTCTTATGTGGCTGGGATACAACCTTGCAGCACAAGATGGAACGTCAATCATGAGAACAACAACTATTGGCATACATGAGACAAATCAAACCCAGTATCGGTGATCAGCGTAATTTCAGCTTTGCTGAATAATTAATTAGTATTTAAATATTCACCGATATTAGGTTTGAATCAAGGGATCCGGGATGGATCGAACCCTGGTCTGGACATTTTTTCACTCTGTTGGTTTTTCGCTATTAAGTTAAGTGATAATTCACATCCTTTGTATTTCAGTAATTTACAACATAATTTCAGCTCTGCTGAAAAATTAATTAGTATTCCAGAGTTCATCTAATGTTTTGGGATGCTGCGTATAAAGAATTTTGTTTAAAAGTCCAAAGGCACATAGGGGACATGTCGTGTGACTTGCTTTACAAATAAGTAAATAAAAAAACATTAAAACACAAAACCCGAAATTGCAGAGCTTTTTATTTGAGTAATTTACTTCTATATTTTACATATACTTAATTAAAGCAATATTTCTCGATTTTTTCACTCTGTTGGTTGTTCGCTGTTAAGTAAAGTGATAATTCACATCCTTTGTATTTCAGAAATTTACAGCGTAATTTAAGCTCTTCGGAAAAATTAATTAGTATTCTACAGTTCATTCAATGTTTTGGGATGTTCCGTATGAAGAATTTTGTTTAAAAGTCCAAAGGCACATAGGGGACATGTCGTGGGACTTGCTTTACAAATAAGTAAATAAAAAACATTAAAACACAAAACCCGAAATTGCAGAGCATTTTATTTGAGTAATTTACTTCTATATTTTACATATACTTAATTAAAGCAATATTTCTCTATTTTTTTTCACTCTGTTGGTTGTTCGCTGTTATGTAAAGTGATAATTCACATCTTTTGTATTTCAGAAATTTACAGCGTAATTTAAGCCCTTCGGAAAAATTAATTAGTATTCCACAGTTCATCCAATGTTTTGGGATGTTCCGTATGAAGAATTTTGTTTAAAAGTCCAAAGGCACATAGGGGACATGTCGTGGGACTTGCTTTACAAATAAGTAAATAAAAAACATTAAAACACAAAACCCGAAATTGCAGAGCATTTTATTTGAGTAATTTACTTCTATATTTTACGTATACATAATTGAAACCAATATTTCTCTATTAATGCTAGCAAACGGATTGATCGATGCTCAGTACTCTTGTTCAGAGGGGTTTTAAACTATAAAGACACACGAGTCGATATATGTCAATGAATTGCTAAGGTTTCTATTATAGGGCCATCTGTTTGTAAAATTTGAAACATTTATTTATTGAATAACGGAATTATTTCATTATGAGAAGTATTTCAGACCAAACCAAACTCGTTTATGTAAAGTGTTACTGGATTTTATAATAAATTTGTAAATATGTTAGGAACTTTTTCTTCACCCTGTATGTGAAAATTTTGGGAAAACATGTATAAAAGTAAAATGGATTACAGTTTTTGTTATCTATAATAAAACCAATCAGAAATTTTACAATGTTTCATTGCTTTATAAAACAAATCATATAATGGCACTTGATATGACCTTGGTATTCTGCGTAACTTTTTGTCATGATTCATAATTAATTGTCATGATTCATATAGAAAAATGTATTTAAGCTTAACTTTTTAATTATATTCCTGTTCGGATTCACTAAAAATTTTTAGAACAGTTTCAGGAGCGGTATATTTATTTATTTTTTAAGTTTCTCTTCATCACTAATTCGTAACTAATCTTCTTCTTTACTAAAACATAAAGCACAGGCAAAGTGAAACTTTATATTATACTTTTCAATTTTCGCTCAATTTATCTGCCATGCTATAATAGAAAGTAATTGAAAAAGTACAAATATTTCATTCAAAATCGCTTATTGGAATAATGACATAGTTTTAATTAAAAATCCAACGCTTTTCAAAAATTCTATAATTTTAAAGATGAATTGTATACCGAAAATATGTTAAACAGAGATTGATAAATGTAGTTTCGAATTTTACCAATTTTCAAACAGACGTTGATTTCAATAACATATAACATATTTCACTTATGAGTTTAAGGTTCACTTATGGGTTGTCATTGACATTTTAATTATTGTTCTTTTTGAAATACCTGTAGCGTGAAAAACTATACAAATAACAGTATATGCATGCAATTAAATGCTTGTCAATAACATGCGAATATTATTGATGATAAACGAAAATTAGTTTCTTGACTAAAATCATAACCTGAAATAAATGATTAATATTTGAATATGTCATTCTGGACTGCATATCGGATTTTTTTTCTGTTCAGTAAAACAATAAATAATACTCATTCAATGAAAATAAGGATTTATTTTCTAATAAATATAAAATGTAATTTTTTTTAACTTTCTGAGAACAATGAATAAGTTTAATTTAAATAAGTTATTTTCCCTTAGGGGAGATAGGGGATGAATGGGACATTTTCACAGAAATATTTATTTTAAATATTTTATTTAAGTTATAATTAATATTGTATATCGCATTTCATACATTAGGTGTTTGTCTATAACTTATGCACAATATTTATTCAAGATTATTATTATACAGAAATATATTATGAAATTAAAAAAAGTTCTTTTCTGTCCCAATCATCCCCACAGCAGGGATGGATGGGACACAAATATTTTCCTCTCTGTATTCAATGATACCAAATTAAAATGTATAATTATAAACTTATATGTAATTATATTTGTAATATATGATCTTATATGGTTGTTATAAATCAGTGTTAGTAATCTAAGAACTGAAAACACGATTAATTATGCATTAAAAACTGTAATTTATATTACATATACATATATATATGTAATTTATATTACATTAACTTAAATTTTAATGAATTGAAAAGTTAAAGTTGCACGGATGTGCAAATATTCAGTAACACAATAAATGTGGTATGTCTAAAATGTTCTAAATGTGGTCTGTCAGTCGCATAAGCTGGTATAAAACCATTTTCAGTGTATGTATTGTTGTTAAAAAGGAAAATGGCAGTTTTCCTAAAAACACTGGTTATGTTTTTGTTGCTAGTACTAAAAGCTTACAAAAATGCCTCCTTGGCAAAAGCTCAGAGTTTATAAATTGTAATTTGCTCTCCAAGATTATTTGTCAGCCAATCATCTTGGACTGATCTCAGCTTTGCCTTTAAGGCCCATAAACAAAAACATCCAATGTTTGAAGACGCTACAATGAGGAGGAAATGTTAAAAGAATAATTAACATAAATTATTAATTTATTAACGTTTATATTATTATTTAATTAATTAAAAAAAAAATTCAGTACCCTCTATGGATGAATGAAGCAGTCACATTCATCCACATTTGAAATGTCCCAATTATCCCCAATATGCATATATTCAATTGTCAGCCATTTTGTCTCAGAAATTATTTTGTTGCAGTGGTTAATATTCATTCATTTTAATTACCAATATTGAGCTTTAAATGAATGAGAATAAAATATCTTAATTGTTCATCATGCATAAAATATGTAAACAACTTCAAATATAAAAAAAATTACTTTTAAGTAAAGTTTTCAGAAAATGCAACTTTCAAGGAATTTGAAAACAGCCATGTGGACTTTATTTTTGGTCTGAAATACACTATGACAGTGTCATCTATGAGGATAGGAAACATCTAAAAAAAATTATTGCCTGAAATATTGAGAATGTCCCATTCATCGCCCTGTTCCTCTACTTAACAAAAGGAATCATTTTGACGCATTCACGAACTCATTTCTTTCATATTTCCCTGAAATTTTCAGGTATTTAGAGTTACCTAGCACGTGCCAAAAAGTAGATATCCTTTTCCCTTTTCAATAAATTCGATAAATTTCCAGTTACCATAACTTGTTCTGCGATGACCATCATTCCGTCAGTGCGATGACCATCATTCCGTCAGTGCGATGATCCCAAGAAGCCAACTTTAATGGTATTTTCTAAATAATTTGATAGTTTTGGAGGGAAACGGGCAACATTGCTCGATGTTTCCTGGTATGTACTTGAATATGAATGTTTACACATGTCACGTATTTACAAATGAGGATGATTTGGTGAATGTGACTGCAAATTTTAATTTTAGTACAACCTTAAGTTTGATTCGTTGTTTTCACTTGACTTGGTAAAACAATTTTGAAATTATTCTCGCTTAAAGCGTTTTTACGGCACAGATATTCATTGTTTACTTGGAATATTCCCCAGAAAATCTTCGCGTAAAGACATCATCTTATTTTTCATATAGAAATTTAGGTACAACATATACGTGGAAATTTTTATGAGACTGATGTAACAAAGGAAAATATATTTCAGATAGAAAACTTAAAATACAAACATGGACTTTTAAAATAATTCAACAATTTTAATACGCACATTTGGGGAGGGAACATTTCCTTCAAAGTATTCAAGCTTTAATAAATGTTTCTTAAATAATTGTCATAGGCATTTCCAACAATAAAAAAACAATAAAGGATCATTTACATTACATTGATTGACTATTGCTATCAATTAGATCTCATGTTATAAAGTACTTTTATATTTGAAAAATGTTTACCTAATATGAATGCTACTTTAATTCATTAATTAAAATTAAAAATCACGATTATAAAAAATATAATTAATCAAATATTTTAAGTATGTAATATATGACCAGGTCTAAATTTATTTTAAAAATGCATTTCAATTAATGCGGTGAATAATATTCTGGCTTGATTAAAACCCTATTTTACGCATACATATAAAAGACATTTTCAGAAATATTATTTGACTCTTTACCAAAAATTAGAAGTAACTACTTTTTTCATAACAAATAAGAAAAATAAATTGGAACACATACTCGCCAAAGTAGGAGCAATGTAAATCCTGAATTTCCGTAAAATACTATATTTTAAGCAAAAAGCATATATTTATTTAAAAAAAATTAATTCCATTTTTTTTACTTAAGATCTAAAATCACCGAGCACGATCGATTATAATATATTTAAATGCCATCTCTTTACAAACCCTTTCCCTGAATACTAGTCCTATGCGCTGACACAAAATGGCGGCTGTCGTAGGCAGATTTTATTAAGCGTTTATACAGTCCCCTGAATTTACACCCCAGTGACTATTAAAAGCATTCTTTGATTTATTTGATTTCAGAAAAATTAGGCGAAGAAAACTTAAAAAAATATTTGTATTAAAATTAAAGGGACCGTACAAACGCTGAAAAAAAGTCCGCCTAAGAGCGCCAAAATGTTTGTGTGAGCGCGCAGGCCTATTACTCAGGAAGGGGTGATCTACAACTACTTGTCAGTATATCGACTGCCTCTCAGATCACGAAATTTGGTGAGTAGATTGTTCAATAACAGTCAATAAGAAAGATTTTTTTCAAAATTACCTCCCGAAAGTAGTTAAATGGGGGTCGAACGTTTTAGGGCATTTCGCGCAATCTCAGCAGCGATTTTAGGTAGGTGCATGAAATTCAGGATAACAAATCTACTAAACAATAGTTAAACAACACGTATTTCAGCGATTTTAGAAATCCCCCCGAAGGGCGTGAAAGGGGAGGGGTCGGACGTTTTAGATCATTTCTCCCTAACTCAGCAGCAGTTTTAGGCAGGAGCATACAATTCAGGATATGAAATCTACTAAAAGATGGTTAAAAACATATTTCAGCAATTTAGAAATTCACCCCTAACGGGGTTAAATGGGGGGGTCGAACGTTTTAGGTTATTTCACAATATCTCAGCAGTAGTTTCAGGTAGGATCATGAAATTCAGGATAACAAATCTACTAAAAATATCTATACATTTATTTCAGTGATTTTAGAAATTCACCCACTAAAGGAGGTAAATGGGTGGGCGGTCGAACGTTTTAGGTCATTTCGCCATATCTCACTTGCAGTTTCAGATATGAGCATGAAAGTCAGAATAACAAATCTACTAAAAAATACTTAAACAAATATTTCAGCGATTTTAAAAATTCACCCACTAAGGGTGTGAACATCGAAAAGGACCCGATTATGGAAGATTAGACAAATAAGACAGCTGTTGCTGATTTTTGATTAGGTATTTTCCGTAAGACATTTTTAAAACGAAAAAAAATATTTTTAATAATTTATAAAGTTGAGGGATTTAGTATGATTGCGTCAAAATAACTGGGATGTAATTATGGACGTAATTTCGTTATTGTGATTGGTTTATTTTTAGGATATTACATTTTACTTTTGTTACCCGGAAGACTAAGGTTAACTCTGGTGTAACTTGGTGGTTCTGCTATAATAAAATAAATTTATTAGTTTCATTATGCACAAAAAAATACTTATCACGTAGTTAGAAACTTTTATTTAAAGTTTAAAAATTGTAAGTACTGCAATTTTGTCTCACACCCATTTTTATGCGATTTAGGATATATTTTTTTAAAGTACCTACCCATCCCTACCCTACATTATAGTCGACACATTGTCCACCCGCGCGACGACGGAACGGGCCGCTATTATAATGTATAAGTGTAAATAATGTTTTTTCATACAGAAGTCAAGCTTTGTGATATTACATATTACATATTACTTAACACATTAACAAGGCTACTTAGATACTTCTTAATATTCTTGATTCAGTAGATAGTATGGCAGCAATATGTCATATATATAAATGCTTTCTTACATTTTATTTATTTAAATCAAACCTTCTTAATTTTAAAAACTTTCCATATTCTTCCGTTCCCCTGTATATTAATAATCCCTTTTCTCTCTGTTTAATTTAATAAAATCTCAGCAGTAATCTAAATGTTAAGTTATACGAATTCATTTCTGGTTCAATAAATAATTCTTTTCATTTAAGCATTCTTTTTGCCGTTACAATAATTGAATAAATAAAAGATAAATAGTAGTTTCTACATCACAGTTAGATATCAAGATTTATTGCAAAAAATGAAATTAATTTAGAAACTTTATTTATTACTTTTAAATCTATTTTTTATAATTATCCTTATTGTTCATAAAACTATCTACATGTAATTCATTTTAACTCTTTATTCATTTAACCTTGAATTGCATCTCTGGATGTAATCAAATTATAGCAATATGTATATAAAATAAATATACCTATTTATAGCTTCTAAAATAAACATGATAGCAATTATTCTTTTGATCTCTCATAAATAATCCAAAAATAATTTAACTTCTATTTCAGAGTCATTAATCTTGCAAATGTTGACAGTTCAAATTATAGCAATAAATTATATCAAATAAATATATCTTCATCTCATTTTGAAATAACGTTTTCCTTTTCAAACTGTCAAATAGATTATCCTTAATATATATATTTTTTAATATTTGCTTACTTAGAAAAATAACGGTTTTTCTTGCTTTATTCTCAGTAGCATCTTCCAATAAAAATAATGTGTGATGATGCCAATTGCTAAATTTAGCTCAACATGTCCAAATATGGTATCGTTTCTGGCTCTGAGGCAAATAATTATTTTAATTTACTGGAAATTCCACACCCAGCCAAAAGTATCTTGTCTTTTCGAATTCTAACGCCAAAATAATGTATTGAGTAATGTGTTTTGGCACCAATTCTGTTCGCCAAGTAATATAAATCTCTGGCAATAATGTTATGTGACTACTCACTCTCTGCTTGAATACTCACTGTGTGAGTTGCTTCTTCTGCTGGCTCCTGCTAAGAGACACCTCTCCTATGCTATCCTATACTATATTATATGATCATGGCAAAAATTAATAAAAGCATTGAATGTTTATTTATGGAGTTTTTTTATTGAAATTACTGAATCTGGAAAATAATTTCTATAAGTTAAAAGACTTTCTTTCTCCCTTAACAATTTACAACTTCACAGATAGGGTAAGATAGTTTGAATAATCTTATCCCTTGAAAATATTTTTTTATTAAAGATGGACAAACGAGTAACACAGCTTTAATAAGCAGCTATGTTTGATTTCTAATATATTGTTAAAATACGATAGACAAAACAACTTAATTATTTTAAAAATATGTTTCAGGATTGTGTAGCTGTAGATGAATTAAGCAGCATTTAAGTAAAATTTCTAAAATAAAAAAATAATCACACTCTTACATTTATGTGGTATTAAAAATATATTTTAAACAGTATACTTTAAATATACTCTTCGTTTATACAAATATCATTTCTTATTATGCATTCTAAAATACGTTAATGGATTTTTGTTTACTCTTATTTGTCGATTAAGAATACCAATGATGGTTATGTTCTAAGATGATTAATTTCAATTAAGAGATCATTAAATGTGACATTCAAGAATATATTAGTTTACTCTACGCGAAACTTCAAAACAGATATTAAATTACTTGCTATCAGTCGATATAGCCATGATTGATCTCGAAGTGAATAATAAATAATGCCACTAAACGTTTTATGTACAGTAAATTACTAAATAAAAAGTAATTCATCCATGATTGATTCTGTAATAAATGACTTTGCATGCGTGTTTAGAATATTAGCTTAAGGAAGTGTAATTTTATATTACCTATTGTAAAATAAATAATAAGACATTTGCATATATTAATACTTCTCGATTACTGGCGTTCTTAGTGATTCTGTTCTCTCTGCACTGGGTGTATTTCAGCTAATTGATCATTAGGTACAATGTTATACAGAGAGCGGAATTTCACAGGCAGATGATAAATCACTTAATAGCGGATGATATAGCCAGAATATTATTGATTACAAAGTTAATTGTAACGGTACTAAACACTTTATATGTCGTAAATCAGAAACTGTTATTAAGAAAAAAAATCTGTGATTGATTTTTTATTAAATAATGCTGCATACATAACAATAGGAATGGTAATTATTTTAGATTTGAAAGTATTTAAGAATGCTTTGAAATAAGGAAGTATCGAAACTTCCGGATTACTATTAAAAGTTAATGTATAAATTGATATTCATAAATAAAGAAGTAAGTATATTTCATTTTTTTATTTATGTTAGAATTATTTCTTTGACTTAAATGACATAAAACTTAATAGCTAAACTTCAAAAGTGTTTAGTGAAATTGTTATGTATATGTTACATACGACGGTAAATTAGAGCTTAAATAACATGAAAAGATAAATGGCAGCATATATTCCAGACAAAAGTTAGACTCCACAATGAAGTACATGCGAAGACCAATTCCAGAGGCCGAAGAATGCATATTTGGATAAAAAAAGATACTTTTAATAAGTTTTATTTTAACCATTGCTCAGTTTAATAAAACCTCATTTCAAGCACATGAATTTGATAAAATAGTAAGTTTTATTTCAATGCTAATTGAAGTAAAATTTCTAAACTAACTCAAATATCTACACTGCTCAAAACAATTAAAGGATATTGCAGTTTTAGGTGGATTTTGTATCTGGGAAACTTTTTAGCTGATTGATACATGGTCGACAGACATAATAGGTTATATGAGAATAAATTACACATGTTTGGCAGAAAAAAATGCATTTTATTGCGCATTTGTGTACAAAAGGAAAAAAATACAATTTGTGCATATGAGAAAAATAGAATAAGAAAAGATGTTTTCTTCAAGGAAAATCATTTTCAGTAGGGAGTATGGTTTCCACGGGCGGCCAGGAACGTTGAACACCTTTGAGGCATGGACTCAATGAGGCTATTAATGACGAGTTGAGGTATTCTGCCCCACTCTTCCAGAAGAGCTCTTTCCAGTTCTTGGAGAGTTTGTGGGGGATGTTGGCGGCCAGAAACTCGTCTTCCTAGAGCGTCCCACGTGCTCGATTGGATTCATGTCTTGAGAACACGCTGGCCATTCCATTCGAACGATTCCTTCCTCGAAAAGGAAATCCTCCACCAGGTTTGCACGATGTGGCCTGCAGTTATCATCCATTAAAATGAAGTTATCTCCGATTGCTGCAGCGTAAGGGACTACAATAGGTCTGAGGATCTCATCCCTATATCGGCGACCAGTCAGAGCTCCATCTCGAATGATGTAGAGGTCAGTGCGCCCGTCTATGGAGATGCCACCATACACCAACACTCCTCCACCGCCAAATCTGACACTTTCGTGCATGAACGCAGGATTATTCCTACTGCCACGGTCCCTCCAGATGAAAATACGCCTATTATCCGGATGCACAGAAAAACGGGACTCGTCAGAAAACAGAATATTGCTCCATTCATTTCTCCTCCAGTTGACATGCTCGGTTGCCCACTCCCTGCGTTTCGCGACGATGCCTTGATGTTAATCTAACACATACCATCGGTCGGCGAGCATACAGACCTACAGCATGGAGCCGGTTTCGGACAGTCTGAGTTGAAATCGTGGTGCCTGTAGCCGAGCGAAGGTGTTGTTGGAGAAGAGTAGCGTTCATGTTTCGGTGTCTCCGAGCTGTTAACGCTAAATACCGATCTTCATTGGGCGTTGTTGCCCGTCTACGACCTTGCCCTGGTCTTCGGCCTGCACATCCACTCTCCAAAAAACGGTTCCAGATCCTGGAAATGACACTTTGTGACACGCCTATGACTCGCGCTACTTCGGCTTGAGTTTGGCCCCCTTCTAACCTACCAACAATTCTCCAAGCTTCTGAATCTGTCAAATGACTTCGCTGAGACATCGTACTCATCGAAACAAAGCAATCACTGAATGCCGATCATCCTTGTCTTCATTCTCTTTTATCCAGTTGAAAGTCAAATTTCATTCGCTGCCGCTGAAGCGACGTTTTTGACGTCGAACTCAAAATTTGCATACTCCACAGTTTGAAAACCAGAAAAATTTGCATTTGTGATTCTCTTCTTCTATTTTCTGCAAAAAAAATTTCGTTTATATCTTTATTTTATATAAAACTTCAAATATCCTTTAATTGTTTTGAGCAGTGTACTTTTAAACTCATTTTACGTAACTTTCAATACAGAAAGTAAAAAGCTACCTATTGCAACCGTTTGAAAGAAAGCAATTCCGGAAAAAATTAGTATATTTTCACCGATCATGACCCCCAAACCCAAAAACCACCCTCCGTTCAAATGTTGATCTATCTATCTATATATATATGATCTATGTCATACAATAACACTCGTATTTATAAACCGATTAGGATGAAACTAAGTGTGTTTATTAAGCTAACCAATATTTCGTCCGAGTTCGTAGACCATCTTGATCCGTCATCGTGTTTCAAAATGGCAGCTGCTAAAATATTTAAAACTAAAAAAAGTATACATATATATACAAAACAATTAGAAATCCAAACTTATTTTTTGTTTAAGATCATGATACAAGGATTCCGGAGCATTATTTGTTATGCCTCTGTCTTAAAAAAAACTGAGATATAGGAATTTGAAATTCTAGGGTGGCTGACATTTTGAAACAAAACAGCAGATTACAAAAAATCAGGGATTAATATATGTATTTTAGTGAATGTGATTTCTCGCAAAACTCTATCTTTCATTGTTGTAATGATTTTCCCAATCCCACGCATAAAACTATATATTCGTATCCGTTAGCATTAAATTCTCGTCATACTTGGTGGCACTTGGAGAAATATTGCCAAATTTGTGCGATCTAAATAAACCTCCATAAATGAAGCAATCTTTGCTATAGCTGGTGAATTTGTTATTCAAATTCAGTATTAACGAATATACTTTAATAGGGTTCTTTGCATTTTAGCTTACTGTTTTCGAGTAACATTAGCTAAAATTTTAAAACGAAGATATGGGAAAACTACATTTTCCTCCCGGTACAGGCCGGAAGGACTTTATTGTAATGGACCCAATTATTAATTTATCAACAATAACATTCCGGTATCAAAAGGGATTATATATTATATTAAGAATAACATTTAATAATTTATCAATAATAATATTACAATTTGCAAGCAGTGCAACTGAATAAGAAGGAACGGAGAAAGGGTTATGGATTTTCCAAGGAAACATTTATAATGCCTTTACCTGAATTGTTTTAATAATTAACAAAGGACCAATGTGGTATATAGGTAATCGAGGAATGAATTGACATATTGACATTTAAGATCTGTTGTTGTTAAAACATTTATTTATTAAAATAACAATTTAAATATTTTATTAGGATTATGTAGGTTATATAACATAGCCTATGTTCAATAAAACTGTTTTAGCTTATACTTGAAACTAGTTAACATCTAAAATACCATTTTTCCTGGAAAAACCTGCAAAGTGATTAATTAATAAGCTTGCTTACGATAAAGGCAACAAAGTTCAGAAAATATTTCCCAACTAGTTCGAACAGCAATTAATTTACCTAAAAACTTCTTTTTTGTAAATCAATATTTGTATAGTTTTAGGAAATAACAGTCCTTTGCTAGATTATTTAATATCTTTTCACAAGTTTATTTGAATTTAATAAAATAATCATTTCATAACTGTGCGCGATTTACTTTCATAAAATAGATTATCCGGTACAAAATATTTTAAAGAAAATTAAAAGCCAATCTTCCTCAAAATTAAGAAATGCTTGTTAATTTTACTATAGAAACTTTAACGTAATAAAATATCAATTTAATTATTTTATTAGCATTAACCGATGAATAATTTAAACTGTTTTATCTATTCACTAACAACTAAAATACCATTTCCCTGGAAAAACCTCAAAGTGATTAATTTAATTAATGAGTCTAGATTAGATAAAGGAAATAAAGCTATTAAAATATATCTCTTGTAGTTCAAACGGCAAATAATTTACCTGAAACTTTCTTTCTGAATCAATATTTCTATGTATATACTAAAAGCTGGTCTGTGTTGTATTATTCAGTATATGTTCATAGATTAATTTAAACCTAGTGAAGTTTTTATTATACATGTGAGTGGTTTACTTTGGAAAAAAATACATTATTCCGTGGAAAATATGTTTAAGAGATTAGAAGAAATACAACTCCTATTAAAAATGAGAAATATTTGTCAATTTTACTATAGAAACTTCATTTTCTTAAAGTAAAAATTTAACGATCTTTAATTAAAATTGTTTTAACTATTTATTAACATCTACGACAATATTTTTCTAGAAATTTTTTAAGTGGTTAACGTAATTAATGGATCTGATGATATGAGAGTCGACGATAGGAGATAGTAATTAGAAGATATGCATTATAAATGATTAACATACTTAAAGAATTCAATGACATTAAAAATAGTGCAAATCTTATTAAAAAAATGAGAAATGTTTGCTAATTTTATGATATCCATTTTTATGTATAAGAATTACAATTTAATTATTTTCTAGCATTAAACGACTTTTACTTAAAACTGTTACTTTATATATTATTTAACAACTAAAATAACATTTTTCCTGAGAAAACCACGAAGTGATTAACTTAATTAATGAGTCTGATTTTGATATAGGAAACAAGGCTATGAAAATAATTATCTCCTAGTTCTACCGTTAATTAATTTACCTGCACCCATTTTCTTTGTAAATCAATATTTCTATGTTTTTAGTAAAAGCTAGATTCTGTTAGCTTACTTAATGTGTGTTTACAAGTTCAATCGAACTTAGTGAAGAAATCTTTTCATATCTGTGTGCAATTTACATGGTAAAAGTATACCATGCTGTGGAAAAAATATTTTTGAGATATAGAATGTATGTAAATATCTTGAAAATAATAAGAAACTAGTTGACCCGTCCGGCGTTGCCCGTGCCTGTGATAAAACCTTAAATGAGCCCTAAATGAAAAATACTGATAATTATTGATTATCATTATTGATGATAATTATTGATTGTAAACATTAAAAAAACCTTTTGTTGTCCAAACCGCTTTACATTTTTAATGGTTATAAATATAAATATTTTACAGCCCCTGTAAAAATTACGTAAGAAATATTGTTATGTGTTTGTAAAATAAATATTTTTACTTCTCAGAAAACAACCCTATTTCAAATTCTATAGAAGGGGAGAACTCCTCCCCTCCCATTTTCCTTTCCAGCCTTAAAAAAAGTAAAAGTACATCCCCCTATTCCTTTTGTTCACCCCTCTCTCAAACAAAGCACGTGAAAGAATGGATGTTCCCTCCAGGAAAAAGGAATAGAATTAGAATGAAGAAAAATTTAGAAGGAGCATTTTCTAGAGGTAGGGTTGTGAGCAGTGAACGCCAATAGAGAGCTATACTTTCCCCAACCCAATTGATCCTTCTTCATTCTATTTCCTGCTGTATTTACCCTTCAAAAAAAGTTAAGGCATATCAGTAAGGTCAAATTTGCACTGAAAATTTAAAACTTTTTGCTTCTCGCTTTAATATAATACATGTTTGTTCCTTTTACTATCGACATTTTCTTGTATTAAAATAAAAAAATAATTTTTTTACTAGTATTTACCGATGATTAATTTAAACCGTTTTATCGATTAACTATAATCTAAAATGACATTTTCTTGAAAAATTCGCAAACTAATTCACTGAATTATTGAGACTGCTTTTGAAAAAGGACAGAAAGCTATGAAAATACTTCTCTCACAATTTCAACGGCAATTAATTTACCTGCACACACTTTCTTTGTAAATTAATATTTCTATGTTTTTAGGAAAACTAGTCTCTGTTAGATTTTTAATATGTTTTTACAAGTTCATTTAAACGTAGAACAAGTAATATTTTCCGGTTAGCATGTCGCTAGTGAAATATACAGGGTGCTTCTAAACTCATGGTACAAACTTTAAGGGTAGCTAGAGCACACAGTAACAATCATTTATTGTATAGGATTGTATGGGACCAAGTGACGGTAAAAACACCAGGGTGGCAATTAGGACCTTTTTTATTTTTCAAAATTTCTCATTCATACCAGAAAATTTTTAAGCTATCCTTTTGTTGTCATTACATAATTACTTAATAATAAAACTCTTCTTTGAAAATTTTTAGTATGGAATCGAAATTTCTTGAATTGAAAATAGAAATAGAAATAGAATTTTTTTGAAATATATATGGAGTTTTTGGTTGATTCCACTGGCGGTAGAGGGGAGTAAGTGACTGGTCGCCGTTCAATACCATGCATTCAAGTAGAAGAAATCGCATTTTTAATTGTGCTATCGTTTGTCATGGAAGACTTTACATATGCAGAAAAAACCGACATGCATTTATTTTATGGTCGTGCAAATGACAACGCCAGGGCTGCCCTACGAATGTATCAGGAGCAGTTTCCTCGCAGAAGAATGCCTGATCATAGAATGTTTCAGCGCTTACACCGTCAGCTTTCTGAAACAGGTTCCTTCCACGTCACCAGACAGGAAACAGGGCGTGAAAGATCTGTACGCAGTGCAAGCCTTGGACAAATTATTTTGAATTTTGTGAGTGAAAGGCCCGAATCAAGTACGAGAGCTGTTGCACAGAATTAAAGGTGTGAGTCATCCGACCGTTTGGAGAGTGTTAAATGAAAATCGATTTCATCCCTTCCGCTTTCAACGTGTACAAAATTTGAATCCGGAAGACTATCTACTGCGGTTGAACTTTTGCCAGTGGGTTTTGCAGCAAAACGTATTGCAGCCAGACTTTACTGCTAATTTCGGCCAGAAAAGTGTTTTTGAGCACTTTCTGCAAAATCTCGTCCTGATAGTATTGTTGATTGAGCCATACAAAACTTTTTTTCTGCACCGTGTAATTTTACAGTAGGAACTTCCACCTATTAAAATAAAAATTTAAAGATCTAAGTAACTTTTACAGGTGTTTAATTACAATATTTTTATTTATTTATTAACATCTATGATAACATTTTACTGGAGGAATGGCTAAGTGATTACCTTAATTATTGAATTTGTTTTCGATAAGGGAAACGCAAATATGAAAATATTTATTTCTTAGTTTTGTCGACCGACAATTTATTTACCTAAACGAAAGTTCCTTGTAAAACAGTATATTTATGTTTTTATTAAAAAGATTAACTTATTTAATGTGCGTTTAATTATTATTGCTGCTAACGTATTTAATGTGTGTTTACAAAAGTTCACTTGAAATAGGTGATTTTTTTATATATATAATTACAGATTATTAGCTTTTTTTAAGATTAGTCAGCGCAAATTATGACTTTTTAGATTAGTGTTATAGTGTCATACTTAAATTTATATTGCATGTTGATTTTAGTCTGGGAAAGCGTGTAAATTTTATAATAGAAACATTCACTTATTAACTTAAAAATTTAAATATTCTGTTAGCTTTAACCAATGTTTTATTAAAAACGCTCTATCTGTTCAATATTATTTTAAAACTACCTAATCTTGTTAATGAAACTGTTTTCAACAATGAAAAGAGAGCTATGCAATATTTTCTCTTTTAATTTGGTCAGACGGCAATTGAATTTGTTTTCGATAAGGGAAATGAAATTATGAAAATATCTCTCACCTTTGAGTCAGAGCAAGGAAATTATTGTTGAGACCTACACATTCACACATTTTATTTGTTAATAAATATTCTTGCAATTTTAGCGAAAAAGTAGCCAGTGTAAGCTTATTTCATCTATCTTTAGAAGTTAGCTTGAAGGTAGTGAAATAATTTTTTCGTAACCGCAAGAGGTTTGCTATTAAAAAATAAGTTTCTTATTGCAAAATATATTTTTGAGTTTCGCATGAAATGAAAAAATTGTAAAGAATAATAAGAAATATGTTTTAATTTTATTATGGAAAAAGCGTACTTGTCTTATTAAAGGAGCTTTCACTTATTAAAGTAACAATTTAAATAAGTTAGTTTAGAATCAACAAATGCTAAATTAGAAATATTTTAGCTATTTATTAGCATATAAGTTTAAAATTTCGTAGAAAAAATACAAAATGAAAAATCACACCAGGGGATAACAAAATGACACTTAATTAATGGGTTTGTATTTGATAAGGAAAACAAGACAATACAAATATTTCTATCTTAGTTTGATCGAACTGTAATTAATTTACCAGCGCAAACTTTCTTTTTAAATCCATATTCCTATGCTTTTGCTAAAATCTAGTGTCTACTAGCTTATTTAATACTTGTTTACAATTCTACTTGGACTTAGTCAATCTTTTCATAACTGCACTTTGTTTACTTTTAAAAATATATATTTTGCAGTGCAAGATATATTATTGAAATTAGCATTACTGAAAATATGATATTTTTATATTAAACCAGGAGAAAAGTGATGAATCACCAAGGATCGTTCTCATCGCCAATACTCGTGCTGCAATCATATAATTTAAAATATAAACGTTTCTGTCATTATATTTAAAATACATAATTTTCATTCAAAAAATACATATTACATACATTTAAAATATATGCCTTTCAATAATTTCATTTTTTTTAAAATAAAAAGAAATAATACCATGAACCAGAGCATTTTATTTCATCATTAAAGTGTTATTTCTATTTTACACAAGCGAAAAATAAAAATCTTTCTTCGCTAGATTTGTGCCGGGCTAACATAAAAGTACTAAAAATATAATTAAAAATAATATATTTGTGTTTATTTTATTACTAGCGGCCCGTCCCGGCTTTGCACAGGTAGACAATGTAATTTTTTATTACATTCGATTTCCTGAATTTCGCGCTCCAACCTAAAACTGTTGCTGAGATATGGCGAAATGACCTAAAACTTTCGAATCCCCCTTTAACCACCTTCTAGGGGGGGGGGGGTGATTTCTAAATTCACTGAAATACGTGTTTAATCATTTGTTTAGTAGATTTGTTTTCCTGAATTTCGCGCACCTAAATAAAACAGCTGCTGAGATATGGCGAAATGTCCTAAAATTTTCGAAACCACCCCCTTTAAAACCCTTCGGGGGGGGGGGGATTTCTAAACTCACTGAAATGCGTGTTTATCCATTTTTTAGTAGATGTGTTTTCTTTAATTTCCCGCTCCTACCTAAATCCGCTGCTGAGATATGGCGAAATGACCCGAAACTTTTGAATACCCCTTTAGCCACCTTCTGGGGGGCGTTTCCCAAATCGCCGAAATACTTGTTTAACCAATTTTTTTGTAGATTTGTTTTAATTAATTTCGCCCTCCTACATAAAAGCTGAGATATGGCGAAATAACCTAAAAAATTCGACCCCCCCCATTTAACCACCTTCTGGGGAGAATTTCCAAAATTGCTGAAATATGTGTTTAAGCATTTTTTTAGTAGATTTGTTTTCCTGATTTTCGCGCTTCTACCTATAACTACTGCTGAGATATGGCGAAATGACCTAAAACATTCGACCATCCCCCTTTAACCTCCTTCTGGGTGGAATTTCTAAAATCGCTGAAATAGGTGTTTAATAATTTTTTTAGTAGATTTGTTTTCCTGATTTTTACGTTCCTACCTATAACTGCTGCTGAGATATGGCGAAATGATCTAAAACATTCGATCACCCCCCTTTAACCCCCTTCTGGGGGAAATTTCTAAAATCGCTGAAATAGGTGTTTAATCATTTTTTTAGTAGATTTGTTTTCTGGAATTTCAAGCTCCTACCTATAACTGCTGCTGAGATATGGCGAAATGACCTAAAACATTCGACCACCCCCTTTAACCCCTTCTGGGTGGAATTTCTAAAATCTCTGAAATAGGTGTTTAATCATTTTTTTTTTGTAGATTTGTTTTCTGGAATTTCAAGCTCCTACCTATAACTGCTGCTGAGATATGGCGAAATGACCTAAAACATTCGACCATCCCCCTTTAACCCCCTTCTGGGATCAGTTTCTAAAATCGCTGAAAGAGGTGTTTAATCATTTTTTTTAGTAGATTTGTTTTCTGGAATTTCAAGCTCCTACCTATAACTGCTGCTGAGATATGGCAAAATGACCTAAAACATTCGAATCACCCTTTAACCCCCTTCGGGGGGGGGATTTTCAAAAGTCCCTTCTTATTGCTTGCCTAGGCCATAACAGCAATCTACAGTCCAAATTGCGTGACCCTGACTTTAGTAGTTTTGGCTGGGCGTTGATGAGTCACCCAGTCAATCAGTCAGTCAGTCACCGTTTCCTCTTTATATAATATATATTATATTATATATATATAACATATATTATATATATTATATTAAAGTAACAATTTAAATAAGTTAGTTTTTAATTAACAAATGCTAAATTAGAAATATTTTAGCTATTTATTAGCATATAAGTTTACAATTTCGTAGAAAAAATACAAAATGTAAAATCACACCAGGGGATAACAAAATGACAGTTAATTAATGGGTTTGTATTTGATAAGGAAAAGAAGACAATAAAAATATTTCTATCTTAGTTTGATCGAACTGTAATTAATTTACCAGCGCAAACTTTCTTTTTAAATCCATATTCCTATGCTTTTGCTAAAATCTAGTTTCTACTAGCTTATTTAATACTTGTTTACAATTCTACTTGGACTTAGTCAATCTTTTCATAACTGCACTTTGTTTACTTTTAAAAATATATATTTTGCAGTGCAAGATATATTATTGAAATTAGCAGTACTGAAAATATGATATTTTTATATTAAACCAGGAGAAAAGTGATGAATCACCAAGGATCGTTCTTATCTCCATTACTCGTGCTGCAATCATATAATTTAAAATATAAACGTTTCTGTCATTATATTTAAAACTAGCTGTTAACCGTGACTTCGTTCACGTAACATTTAAAAAAGAATAAATGCATTAATTTAGTAAAACATTTCACTTTATAATTAACAACATATATAATTAACCAAAGCTTTATCACATTTTATGGGAGACCATACGGTATTTCTTTGCTATAAGGGCCTTGACATAACCCAGTCTTAAAAAAGTGAAATTTCATGCCAAATAATACATACAATCGCGAAAAGGAAACTGCAACTAATGAAAAAAGGAGGACCAAGTAAAATTGTGAGAATCGAGAAATTCCTCTTCGTAAAACGAAAAACAACACTGGCAGAATTCTTCTATACAACAGTGCATTTTAGGTGGTATTTGGTGTACAATTTGTATATGTGTGCATTGCTAAATGGGAATTATTATATTGTTTATTTGCATAGACATATGTTATATATTTCTTACTACATTATCTTGTTTATGTATATATTAAAGTAAGTGTTTCACGCTAAGGGGTGTAAATAGTGAACAAACTGCTTGTGGATTTTATACATTGATAGATATTTCACAGAGATATAACAATCTGATGCGATTCTAAAATGCAAATAAAGGTTGCTAGAAAGTACTTTAAATTCTGCCCAATTGAACCTCGATATTTTCTCTATCGCGTCAAGAACACTATAACAATTAAATACCAACGACACAAATATGATGATTTAAATTTATATATTTTTGTTAGTATATATAGGATTATTTTGATTTATTTCATGCACTTGACATTTTTTACGCTTTCTCTAGGGTTAGGTGTCGACTAAATGTACTTTCTTGTTATTTTATTTTGCCATTTCTATTTATTATATTTTCCATTCATTCCATTTATGGATATTGATTTAATTTACATATTCGTGTCAAAGAATATTCTTTAAAGTTATTATCAGGATTAGGATAGGATACGATTACGGTTAGGATTAGGAATAAAAATTGAACGACAATGGCATGACCGATTCAGGTTTAAAATATGAACCAGGAAGTCTATTTACATCATGAAGCAATAAGAAAATTAGAAATTTATCGGCTAATATTTTTTAATATGTTTTACAGTCATGGCATCAAAGGTGATCGGGGAAATGATCATCTAAAATACCATTAAGTGTTTACCACGCAAAAAACAAATCTGGTTACAACAATGTATTTAATTTTGCGCCAAATTTCACTTGATTAAAAAAAAAAAAAGAAAAAAGAAAAAGAAAGCAAATTGACTATGGACCTAATTACAGATCACTCACCTTCCTATTCTCGGAAATGATCTATCTATATGTAAAAAAAAAATTCTACTATATAGAACGCGCTTTCACGTTTATAATGTTATGAATTGGCACGATCGGCTTGTTCAAGTTTACACAATTCGGCTGGAAGAAAAGATTCATTACTTTTTGATTTCTTCTTTGCTTTTGCATTACGCGAATTTGTTGGTAAAATCGATTTTCTTTTCGATAACATTGTTGTTTTTTAAGTTTAAAAAATATTGTAATTTTACTTAAACATTGCTTTAAAATCCATGCAATTTTTCTTATCCTACAAGACTTTACAAAAATCTATTATGAAACAACTTTAAAAAAAGCTATATTTAAAAAAGACAACAAAGTTTTTCCTAGTTTAAAGCTAAAAGAAATATAAAATTAAATTCCGGTTCGGAACTACGATTTACAAATGTGTTTCGATTGGGGGAAAATGATAGAGGAAAAATGCTGTTACTTCGACACAATCATATTAAATCTTTAGCTTTTATGAGAAAAGCAACTTTCTTTTAAAAAATATAGTTATTTTTATTAAGATTTTCTGATTTTCGATACGGATAATTTTGCGATGCCTATCATTGACATTTTCCATCCAATATATATGTATTTTTTTTTACTTTTTAAAATTTAAATTAAAAATATTGTATCTTTATATCAACCATGTGCAGACGATAAATCGCCAACCTACCCCATCATTCGTATTGAATTAATTAAAAATATAAATCTTTCACTCATTTCATTTAAAACACAGAACTTTAATTTACAACACATGCATTTAAAATACATACATTACGTACATTTAAAATAATTCCTTTCATGTGAAAAAGAAAAAGAAAAAAAAGAGAAATTAATCACGAATAATTTGATATCCCAAGATCATTTTATTTCAACATCAAAACAAATCTGTTTTATTTTTCTATATATGACATCATATTCGCTTGCTTTCCATACTTACTCGTACTTATGCACTTTGTATTATTATCAAATATTGAAAACGCACGTTTTATTTCTAATATGACATCATTTCATATTCTGTTTAATTCTTAAATAATTCATTTCCTTTTCATTTTTCACGTGGAAAATTTTCACTTGAAAATAAATTGTTGATTAAAAAATATTACTCAGGGGTTTTATTTTATATTGGCAACGATAAAGTATTAGCAACGGTAAAATAAATTTAACCATTTTAAAAAAAGCTGCATAACCGGGCCCTTTGGGCCAAACCAACCAAACCAACCAACCATTTTAAAATATACGAAAAAATGTCCATTTATTCTGTATGAAAATAATGAAATTTTTAATTTTTAAGAAAAATATTGAAATAAAATAAACAAAAACCAGCCTATATTCATTTGAGGGTTATAATCAACTTATATGCAAAGATACAGGATAATTAAATGCTTCATTTTGACGCTGGCTTCAGCCTAACATTTGCACACAATCAGATTTATAATATTATTAGGATACATAATTTTCATTCAAAATATACATATTACATACATTTAAAATATATGCCTTTCACTAATTTCATTTTTTAAAAAATAAGAAGAAATAATACCATGAACCAGAGCATTTTATTTCATCATTAAAGTGTTATTTCCATTTTACACAAGCGAAAAATAAAATTCTTTCTTCGCTAGATTTGTGCCTGGCTAACATAAAAGTACCAAAAATATAATTAAAAATAATATATTTGTGTTTATTTTATTACTAGCTGCCCGTCCCGGCTTTGCACGGGTAGACAATGTAATTTTTTTTATTACATTCGTTTTCCAGAATTTCGCGCTCCAACCTAAAACTGTTGCTGAGATATGGCGAAATGACCTAAAACTTTCGAATCTCCCTTTAACCACTTTGTAGGGGGGGGGGGGATTTCTAAACTCACTGAAATGCGTGTTTATCCATTTTTTAGTAGATTTGTTTTCCTTAATTTCCCGCTCCTACCTAAATCCGCTGCTGAGATATGGCGAAATGACCCGAAACTTTTGAATACCCCTTTAGCCACCTTCTGGGGGAGTTTCCAAAATCGCCGAAATACGTGTTTAACCAATTTTTTAGTAGATTTGTTTTAATTAATTTCGCCCTCCTACATAAAAGCTGAGATATGGCGAAATAACCTAAAAAATTCGACCCCCCCCCCATTTAACCACCTTTTGGGGGGAATTTCCAAAATTGCTGAAATATGTGTTTAATCATTTTTTTAGTAGATTTGTTTTCCTGATTTTCGCGCTTCTACCTATAACTACTGCTGAGATATGGAGAAATGACCTAAAACATTCGACCATCCCCCTTTAACCTCCTTCTGGGTGGAATTTCTAAAATCGCTGAAATAGGTGTTTAATCATTTTTTTAGTAGATTTATTTTCTGGAATTTCAAGCTCCTACCTATAACTGCTGCTGAGATATGGCGAAATGACCTAAAACATTCGACCAACCCCTTTAGCCCCCTTCTGGGTGGAATTTCTAAAATCGCTGAAATAGGTGTTTAATCATTTTTTTAGTAGATTTGTTTTTTGGAATTTCAAGCTCCTACCTATAACTGCTGCTGAGATATGGCGAAATGATCTAAAACATTCTACCAACCCCTTTAGCCCCCTTTTGGGTGGAATTTCTAAAATCGCTGAAATAGGTGTTTAATCATTTTTTTAGTAGATTTGTTTTTTGGAATTTCAAGCTCTTACCTATAACTGCTGCTGAGATATGGCGAAATGATCTAAAACATTCGACCACCCCCCCTTTAACCCCCTTCTGGGGGGAATTTCTAAAATCATTGAAATAGGTGTTTAATCATTTTTTTAGTAGATTTGTTTTCTGGAATTTCAAGCTCCTACCTATAACTGCAGCTGAGATATGGCGAAATTACCTAAAACATTCGACCACCCCCTTTAGCCCCCTTCTGGGTGGAATTTCTAAAATCGCTGAAATAGGTGTTTAATCATTTTTTTTGTAGATTTGTTTTCTGGAATTTCAAGCTCCTACCTATAACTGCTGCTGAGATATGGTGAAATTACCTAAAACATTCGACCACCCCACTTTAACGCCCTTCTGGAAGGAATTTCTAATATCGCTGAAATAGGTGTTTAATGTTTTTTTTAGTAGATTTGTTTTCCTGATTTTTACGTTCCTACCTATAACTGCTGCTGAGATATGGCGAAATGACCTAAAACATTCGACCACCCCCCTTTAACCCCCTTCTGGGGGGACTTTCTAATATCGCTGAAAGAGGTGATTAATCATTTTTTAGTAGATTTGTTTTCTGGAATTTCAAGCTCCTACCTATAACTGCTGCTGAGATATGGCGAAATGACCTAAAACATTCGACCACCCCCCTTTAACCCCCTGCTGGGGGGAATTTCTAAAATCGCTGAAATAGGTGTTTAATCATTTTTTTAGTAGATTTGTTTTCTGGAATTTCAAGCTCCTACCTATAACTGCTTCTGAGATATGGCGAAATGACCTAAAACATTCGACCACCCCCCTTTAACCTTCTTCTGGGGGGAATTTCTAAAATCGCTGAAAGATGTGTTTAATCATTTTTTTAGTAGATTTGTTTTCTGGAATTTCAAGCTCCTACCTATAACTCCTGCTGAGATATGGCAAAATGACCTAAAACATTCGAACCCCCCTTTAACGACCCTTCGGGGGGGTGGGGGAATTTTCAAAAATCCCTACTCAATGCTTGCCTAGGCCATAACAGCAATATACAGTCCAAATTGCGTGACCCTCACTTTAGTAGTTTCGGCTGGGCGTTGATGAGTCACCCAGTCAGTCAGTCAGTCAGTCACCGTTTCCTCTTTATGTAATAGTATAGATAAGTAAATGCTACTTTTTTTTCGAAAAACGTTTTCTATTAAAGTAATAATTTAAATCAATTATTATAATGAACGGATGTTTTTTAATAAGTGTTTATAATCTATTCACGGACATCTAAGAAAAGAAAATCTAGTTTTTTTGAAAAATTACAAAGTGATTAACTTATATCAAGAGGCTGCTTTTAATATTGGAAACGAAATATTGAAATCATTTCGCTTCTCGCTTGGCCGAATGGTAATTATTATTATTTGCACGTACGTTCTCTAGTTAATCAGTGCTTCTAGCTCTTAGTAAAAGATAATCTATGACTGTTTAATGCCCATTTATAAGTTCGTTTGAACTTTGTGCAGTAATCTATTCGTAACTGTTTAGGGTTCACTTTGAACAAATTAATTTGGAAGTGTAAAATATATACTTAAGATTAACAATAATGAAAATATTATTGAAAAAATAAGAAATGTGTATTTCTTTTATTAGAGAAAAGCTTGCGAATGTTATGAGAGAAACTTTCATTTATGCAATTTTATATTTATCAAACATTCATTAAAATATCTCTATCTTAAAGCATTATAAGGTAAATGCAATACTTATGCAAGACATACTTAATTTAAAATTGTTCATGTTTTCCGATGTATGCATTTTTTATCAGTGTTTGAGAACAAAAGTTAACTTTTGTTATCAAATATAATGAAAGAGATTTTTTTAAACCTTTGCTTACATGATGTCTTTAATGTAATTAGGCAAAGACCGTAGCTTCTGAGATAATTCTAAAAACTGTAATTACTTGACTAAAAATTCATTAGTATCTAGTACGCATATTCTTAACTTCAAAGGATTATTTTACATTGATCAATATGTATTTTTCCATGAAATACTTCAATTTCAAATCTGATGTTAAATCCAAAGAACTACTATTTCAAAATTAGAAATATTTACTCATCGTAAGAAACAACTACAGATATTACAATAAAAAAGAAAACCTTACTACAATTTTAACATTCAGAACAGTGCAGTTTGATCAACAATATTTTGAACTTTGCATTTTTGCAGTTTTTTACTATATTTTTATTTTATATATATATATACACAACTTACAGTATAATTTTAGTTATGTATTATTTGCAGCAATGCTATTTGCAAAAAATGTGAAATCTTTTATTTATATTCTCAATATATATATTTATGTCATTCGTCCAATATTTGTGTTCATTCTTCTAGTTATTCTTCCAAATATCTTCTAGTTATTCTTCCACAATACTCCACAAAAATGAGCATGTATAAATAAATCAGCGAATTATGTTTGAAAATGCTTTTTTAACAACTCATTATAAAACAATATATACATTTTATCGTCTTTTTTCTCAAATTTAGTTAACTTTGAAAACAGTAATAAAAGCAGAATGAAAAAAATATAAAGTGTAATAAAGAATTTGATTGAATATTGAAAGAAAGTGCTTTAAGCATAATATCACTTAATTCCATTTTATACTTGTATTATAGAAGTAAATCGAAAAGCATATATTTTAAAATAATAATGAAGAAAATAGTAGTATACCTATTGTAAAATTTAAATAGGGAAAAAGGCCTTAATTACAGTGTCCTTTTTTAATAACGATTTTGAATAAAACGAAAAAAAATAGTTTATCAAACTCTAAAAAATTATTAGAATGTTTTCCTATTATTTCATTTTTAAAATAACTTAATTTATCTGTTGTTGGAGAAGAAATAACTACGCCGTCGTTAAATATTTTCTTATTTTATAAGATGATTGCAATATACATGCTTGTTTTATGATGGCAATTTCAAACTTCCAGATACAAAAAAAAAAAAAAAAAAAAAAAAATATATGTGAATAAAACTATAAAATTGTAAAATTCAACGTCTTTAAAACATATGATTAAATGTATTTTCTACTTAATAAATTGTCTTGGAAATTGAAATTTAATTGTTAAAAAAGATACCAAAAATGAATTTGTTCGGAAGCATTTCTAGGTCTGAGAAATATGAAGAGTACTTTAATGACAAATAAGTCATTTCCCTCAAAATCATTTTATCTTAGAACACAATCAGAAGATCTACTAAATAATTTACTAGATTTGAGCTCTTCCACTTTTATTCAAAGAACGGGATTATTTTACATGCGATTACCAACATAACTTTTGAATTGAATGTGAAAATAATGTGGAAACATATTTTACTATGTTTGTAATATCTAACTTCAAATTCGAAAATAAAAACAATAAAAAATAAACGTTAAAAGTTTCTAGTATCATTTACATAAACTTTTCAAAAATGTTTCAAAATAATTATTATTGTAATATGAATAATTATACTGAAATAAAATGCACTATAAGACAATAATAATAATAATAAAGAAATGTTCGATTGTTTTTATACATGCATTCAAACAAAAGCGCAACTGTAAATAATTTATCAGGTATTTCTAACACACAGAACATTGGGATGAACAAAATGGAGAACATTAACCCGTCAGCACACGCGCCCATTTCCATTACGTTACTACACACGCAGTATAAATTTTACCCGAATGGGTTTTCTTGTGTCAATTTCCTCCCGGTTTGACATTTATATTTTGAAATAAACTGTAAATCAATAAAGAACATAATTTAACTTAAAATTACAAGTTCTTTTAAATTTAAAATTTAAAGCAAAAAAAAAAAAAAAAAAAAAACCTTAAAATATAGCACTAAGACTTTTTTCTGCATATCATTACAGACGAAGCTTTTATAATCCAAATTCAGCCATAAAAATACAACAAAAAAAAAAGAAAAAAGAAAACTGACACATTGAAACTGTATGTGCAAGAGTTGAGAACGTTTAACAGAACAATTGTATTATTATTTGTATTGCATAAACATTTGCAATAACATTTTCCTATCATTATGGGTTACGTTATAACACGCGTGGGGAAAATTTCCTCCCACGTCACATTTTTATAACAAAAGAATGGAAAATCCACAATCGGAGATAAATTCTTTTTGGCCACATCTTGATATATTTCAGCTTGAAAGGTACTATAAAGTTCAAAATGATCACGAACGATTTTCGCACACTTTTTAGTAATAGTTGTAAGCTGGGGTAGATTTTATCCCAGCGCGTGTGCTGACGTGTGTTAAAAACAGATTTAAATGAAAATTAATCTTAATGTGTAGAATATGTAGGTAAGTCGTCATGATTTTCTATATGCTAATTATGGCAGTATTATTGCTACAATATGAAAATGATTTGTGAATGTGGAATTAAAAATATATATATTACTTGGGTGATGACTTTTTATACCTAAAAAATACTAAATCAAAAGACTACCATTTTTTTATCCTTTTTTAAAACGTATTTTAAAATATGCATATATACCTTAGATTAACCGGTACTTTTCTATTGGATTTTTCGGAAAGTTCTTTCCGTTTGGGAAGTAGATTAGCAAGGGAAAATTTATCATTTAATTATTAGACATTAATTCCGATATCCAATCTCTAATAATTGACGGGCAGAATTTTCTGGTACGAATTGGTTTTCACAAACGAAAAGAACTTTCCGAACAACACAATACATTCATACTTTTACCAACGATTGTTTTAGGAAACTTTAAATTTTTCACTGTACACTTCTTTTGCTAACGAATACGAGTCTGTAAAAGGGATATTTTATTGGATGTGGACGCACACAAATTATGCAGTCGCGGTGAATTTTAATTGGATAGGAAATCAAATTGAGGTTAGTGAATATTTCAGTTAACGAACATGTTTACATTACGAATTGTCTTTGTTTTCTAAGAAATTATTTCATGGGCTTATTAATATCCAGAATGTAGGTATTTGGGCTTATTAATAACCGGAATGTAGGTGTCACAACATAGTAGATAATATTTAACTCTATGAAAAAATGTTTCCCTGTATCTTAACTAGTTTAATATTTTGTTAAATTATTTAAATTTATAGCACTGTTAAGCGTAATAGTGTTTAATAATGATATAAGTATCTTAAAATGCAATATATTTATTGAATTTTCTAGATTATACATATTACATGGATGGTTTGTAATGTTTGAATGTATACATTAATACTCTGTTTAGATACAAAAATTTAATTTTATTCAAGTGACATATTACGAAAATGTCACAAAGCTTGGACATGTAAAATATATTTGATTAGTTGATTGTAAATTAAACCAAAAAAAAAAAACACCAAACGAATGCATTTTGTGATAGTTAACTATACATGGACTTATTTTGGGACCTTTGGGATATAATAAACGCACGTCTAATGGTACCTACAGTAACATTAATATTATAAATGTATTAATTTATATTAAATTTAAATTTGGAATGTATGCTTGCAGAGAAAATTCCGAGTTTCCTTTATTATTACATATATATTCTAGACACACATTTTGCGTTTTAATAACCTTTTGAAATCAAATAAACTGGAAAAAGCTAATTAAAGTATTTTAAAAATAAAATATATCGAATTTTATATTCTTGTAGCAAATATATATCGATGAAATTAAAATATATATGTTCTTTGTTTAGACTAAACACTAAAAAAAAAAAATTAAAAATAAAACATAATAAATTTGTTTTGCATGTCCAATTTAACGAATGTTGTTCAGGTATTCTCATTTTACAAAACTGAAAAATGTACCTATAAATAGTATGCTCAAGTATGCATTACAAATAGAAAAATGTATTAAAATAAGTATTTAACGACACATAATGTGTAAAAAAAAAAATGCATAAGTTACTACTATATAATATTCTTCTTTAAAAAAGTTTTTTTTTATGTTAATCATGCTGTGTGAATACTTGTCAAAAAATTTCAGGAATTGATATTAAAAATACATAATTAAAAAAAAACCTCATATATTAAAAAATATAAAATACTTTAAAAAAATACAAAAATATATAAAGAAAACATTTCTGTAGAAACAAGTTTTCATACAATCATTTTCTTTTATTAAACTACTGAATAAAATCGAATGACACATATCAATTACATATATCAAATTACCAATGAAAAACAAATTCTATTTTATTTTCACAGAAGGTCGTTTAGAGAAAGTTATATGAATATAAAAAAATGAATGACAATTTAAAAGAGACAAATTGCTTTAGAAATGGCAAAAATAAATAAAAATAAGATTATTTAACCAAACCTTATATTTATTTTACAAAATCATTTACGTATTACATAAATTGGTAAAAATTGTACTTGAAAATTAAAATTTAACTTATTTTCCAAACAGGAACTCATTTATTGAGGTCAGCCTTTTAATTTATTTCAGATCAAGATTGTTAAACAGCTGAAATTCGTTTTGAAAAGATTAGCTTATGTGAGTGAAAATAAAAGATGTGCAGGTAATGTAGTAAAAATGCAGTGTTAAACATTGCTAGTAATCATTGTTTTAGTTAATATTGTTTTAGAAGAGAACTTGTTGCACTTCTTAAATGACGCATAACATATAAATTAAAAATAAGTACACATGATTTTCTTTTACATTTGGTGGCGCTATATTTTATTATGACATTGTGGGCATTTATACATAAAAGTTACACAGTGAAAGAACAGCTTTTACGTGATTTTACGTGATTTTTAATGATTCAATCACCGTTCTTTGAGAGTGACATACATGGTTAAACAAATCTCAAGGAATAATCAAGTTTTCATTTTAAGTAAATTTCTTTAAAAATAAAAGAATGCTATTTATTTAGTATGATCACTTATATTTTTAAATACATAATTCACTTTCGTATAAGTTCACTACAAGATTCAGCTGTATGAAGAGGCCTACCAAATAGTTTAAGCACTCACAAGCCCCGTCCAGAAAAGTTGGTCTCTTAATTTTGAACCAATTCCTAATAAGAGACCTGCACCTGGATTGGTACCCACAGAGGTAACGCTCTCTAAACTTGGAAGACATTGGAGCCACGAACAGATTTTAGGTGCAGCAGCTTCTAATAACGTACACGGTTCCACATCATCCGCAGCCGAGAGAGGTTGTTATCCTCCCAAACACTGACCATGGTCGATGCTGCTTCACTTTCGGTGATCTTACGGGAACCGAGTTTATTCGTCCACGCTTTTGTGATACTATAAGTTCAATACAATATAATTTAATTTTTAAGAATAAGTCCTTGATAAATCTTTGTTCTACCCATTGAAACATATATAAAACGAGACACGAAAACGTCTGCCAGACGATATAGATTGTTAAATATATAATTTCTGCACTGTTCAATTGGTACCAAAATTGTATGTGCAGACATTTATTAATTAGCGTGTACTGACTTCATCAATAAGTGAAAAAGAGCAATATAAAACCCTTTTTATCAATAAGGTTATGACTTATTTTTACTCAGCTACATTAATAACACATTTTCCACTAAAAAAATATATATAAAAATAAACTGTTTTTTTTTTTTTTTTTTTTTTTTTTTTTTTTTTTTTTTTACTATACACGTATTTTTACATCATTTTTCATACATTATAAAAAAAAATTATTGCCTGATTTATTTCAGAAAAAAATAATATGCAAGTAACTGAGAGAAAAAAGATGATAATCTATCATTATTATAGCTCACAACATTTTGCTATAAAATTTTCTTTCTTCTGACTGATATTTATGTAATTTGGCATATTATTATTATTATTATTATTATTATTATTAATATTATTATTATTATTATTATTGTTATTATTATTAGTGTTGTTGTTGTAACTGGTATTGCTATTATTGTCATCATTAGTGATATTATTATGGTTATTATTCATTTTTGTATAATTATTAAATGTGCGTGCATTATTTCACCGCTGCATATTATATTGTTACGATATATGGATAAAGACTTTTGACCATTTTCATCGGTATACAATTTCTGAATCTAATTTGAGATTTTGCTAGCGCAAAACCATGATATGCAAAAATCAAGATAAATGGAAATTTTGTGATACATTTTCTGAAGTACTTTGCGTTATCTGTAGATTTATCAGAATATTATCGTAGCATCTGACAATGCATGCATTAGCATTCTCGATAAATCGTAAGAACAAAGTATTTTCTGTAAGTATTTTGTGTGTAATCTATTATTACTATCAGATAAACCTTAATGGAAACTTTTAACGAATCAGTTACATTAATGGCATGTCAATTATTTTTATCATCTATGTGCTTTTAACACCTAATGATCATCTTTATGTAAAAGCTCTCATCTTGTTTAGGACATACCATGATACCCAAAACCATGATATACAAAAATCAAGATAAATGGAAATTTTGTGATTCATTTTCTGAAGTACTTTGCGTTATCTGTATATTTATTAGAATATTTTCGTAGCATCTGAGAGTACATGCATTAGCATTTTCGAAAAATCGTACGAACAAAGTATTTTCTGTAAGTATTTTATGTGTAATCTATTATTACTATCAGATAAACCTTAATGGAAACTTTTAACGAATCAGTTACATTAATGCTATGGCAATTATTTTTTATCATCTATGTGCTTTTAAGACATAATAATAATCTTTATGTAAAAGCTCTCATCTTGTTTAGGATATTTTAAGCTGCTTCAGTGTCACTAAAGTAATCTTTGCGATAATGTTTGTGAAATGAATACGTGGGGATAATAATTTTTAAAGTTAACATTTTAATGTAATACACTTTTCAGAATTTTCAATCTGCAATCTACGACAGGCGAAAGTCCATAGAAATGTAAAAGGCGTGGACCGTTGCATATTGACCACGCCCCTCAGTATTGTGCAAACTTGTTTTCTCTTTTCTGGGATATTTTCGTTGCTTAAATATAATTTAGGACCTGTATGTACTGTCTCTCTGATTTTTATTTTTGTTTTAATACAGGGCGCGTCAGAAAAATGTATACATACACTGTTTAACGAATCATAACTTTCTTATTTTTCTTTCTTTTCAAAGTGTAATTAATTGAAAATAATGTATGGATCAGGATTACCTTTTAAAGAAAGAATATTTTTTTAAATACTATTGTAATTATGAAAATGTAGCAGAAGTACAAAAACAACATCATAGGGATTTTTAGGCAGATCGACCTATGCAACTTATGATTCATCGAATAAAATACGAGTTTCAAACGAATGGATGCTCATAGACAAATTTCCGGAACCGCAATGGAGGAAGAATGCGTCACAATACCAAACAAAATCTTTGTTGAAGTTTGTAAATCAATTGCCCACAGTTATAGGCAGTGTATTGCCCAGAAAGGTACACTGTTAAAAATTTGCAGCAAACTGTCCAGTCATTTGACCGTTTTTGTAGAAAACGGTTACATAACCATATTTTAACTATATTCTGGCCATAAAATGAGCAATAATATGGTCAGAATATAATTAAATTACGTTTATGTAACCGTTTTCTACAAAAACGGTCAAATGACTGGACAGTTTGTTGCAAATTTTTAACAGTGTAATAATTTTGAACTTCTGAAGTACGTGGAAAAGTTATACATTTTATGTGGATTCTTTTGCAATATAAATATCGATTATATGTGAATAAAAACTGGAGTGTGTATAACTGTCATGTATATATTGAAAGTGTGTATACATTTGTCTGACGCCCCTTGTATAATAAAAGTTTAAATGTGTTAGACAAAGCCAAAAACATTGGTTATTTTAAAACATTTTAGTATATTTTAATTGTATCAGTTTAATTTATTTTCGATATTAAGTTTCCATAGTACTTTTGTACTATTTACGTGTATTTTTCTTCATTAGAGACATAGTAACATAAAAATCCTACGCTAGTTTTATAAGCGCTTCATATGAAAATAATCAAATTTATATAATTAATATATATTAAAATTTGGTAAATAATTTAATTTTTTCTATATCTTGTTTAACAATTACTATTAACTTGCTTTTATAAAACGTCACTACAGTATTACTTAATTTTTAAGAAAACGCTACATAAAGCACTAATAAAACAAAACACACATGTATTTGCAAGAAAATATAAATCGGTAAACTTAAATTCTGAAAGCTTTCGTTGAGATCATGTATTTAAAAATTCAACATACAAACATTTATTAATCTGCTTTTACTGACTGCTGTGATAGATATGTAAAAAGAGCAATATGAAACTCCATTTATCAATAAGGTTAATTTTACATATGTAAATTTACTTATAAGCGAATGCCAAGCATTTATTTAGGCTACAATTGAGCTATATTAATAACATGTTTCCACAAAACAAAAATATGAAAAAAAGAAAATTATTTTTATTTTACATTAAGCACTCATTATTACTTCATTTTTCATATATTCTAAATATTTTCTCAATTGGTTGACTTATCTTAAAAATAATATGTGCAAGTCATTTAGAAAAGGTTATTTAAAAAAATTATTTATCATTATTTTAGCTAATACCATTTTTATAAACATTTTTTTTTCACTGATATATATTTTTGAATTTTATTATTATCATTATTTGATTATTATTTTTTTTGTATTATTATTACACATTGTGTGCATACTTTCAATGATTCATAATATCTTGTTTCGATATATTGATAAAAAATTTCAATTTTTTTTCTTATACGCCACTTGTATCATACTCCAATCTCTAAATATCATTTGTGATTTAACTAACCGAAAGCCATGACAAACAAAAGTAGAGAGAAATGGAACTTTTGTGATACATTTTCTTATAAATAACATTAAATAAAAAGAAAAATGCTTTGCGTTAAACGTTTATTTCTTAGATTTTGTCATAGGTTCTGACAATACATGCATTAGCATTCTGGATAAATTGTCCGGACAAAGTATTTGCAGTAAGACTTTTATATGTAAAGCGTTATTAGTATCGGATAACAGTTAATGGAAACCTTTAATGAAATACTTAGAATAATGGCATGATACTTATTTTTATCATCATTACTACGTGCTTTTAAGAGCTAATAATCATTTTTATGTAAAAGCTATTAGCTGATGTTTATGACATTTTCATCTACTTCAATGTCAATAATGTCAGTTTTTCGTTAATATCTGAGAAATAAATACATAAGAAAAACAAATTGTTAAAGGTAACATTTTAATGTAATATTTTTTCAAGATTTATCTAACTTTGATCTACTACAGATGAAAATCAATAGAAATGGGCAAAAGGTGGTTAGATAATAGGATCTAACCCTAGTATAGCAATTTATTTCCTTTTTTCTGTGATTGTTTAAATATAATTTATTAATCTGTATTTACTGTTTCTCTGATTAATTTTTGTTTGAAGATATAAAGGTATTGAGGATACATGGATTTATTAAGCAAATTTCATTGCATTTCAATCGTATCAATTTAATTTTTATTTTCGAAATGAAGCGCTCAAAAAACCCTCGTGCTATTTAGATGCGTTTTATTTTAATATTAAAAAATACACGATGTTTTCTTAAGCACTTCGTATCAAAAAAATCAAATTTAAATAATTGTAATACATTAAATTTTGTATAACAAATTATTTTTTTCTGAATATTCTATAATATTTAGCAATCTTCAAGCAAACATGAAATGGAGAGAAAAGATAACAGGATCTAGTCCTAGTCATGTTTTTTTTTGTGTTTGTTTAAATATGATTTATTAACCTGTATTTACTGTTTCTCTGATTTTGATTTTTGTTTGAAGATAATAAAGTTATTAACGATACATGGGTTTATTTAGCAAATTTTATTGCATTGGAATTGTATCAATATTTTTTTTGTTTTTGAAATGAAGCTCTCAAAAAACACGCGTACTATTTATTTACATTCGTTTTATTTTGTCCCCGATTTTTTTAAGCGTTTCATATAAAAAAAATCAAAATTATATAATTATAATGCATCAAAATTTGTATAATAAATTACATTTTTTTCTAAATCTTCTGTAATATGCAGCAATTTTCAAGTAAACATCAACTAGAGAGGAAGTAAGAATACAATTTAAATTACGTTAATATATTCAACACATCTTAAAAATTTAAATTGATTCTATAAGGGAGCAAAATATCACATGTTCTGACAATACATACTTTCGATTTCTGGATAAATTGCACGATGAATGTATTTTATGTGAGTCATTTATACGTAAATATTAAAAAGCATCTTATTAGCCTTAATGGAAACCATTAATTAAAAGCTTATATTATTGACAGGTTTTTTTTTTTGTTTTTTTTTACTATCATTGTTGTATTCTTCGAACAATCTTTTTTATAAAAAAGCCATTAACTGACGATTAGGAAACTTGTAATTGATTCTGTGTTATTAAAATAGGCTTTTTGTTTATAATTCTGAAACGAATTCATGTAAAAATATTTTTTAAAGTATGCTTAAAGGTAATTTTAAAGCATATTTTTATAAATTACGAGAATGACAGGACACAAGAAACATCTGCAGTGACAGATTCCTTAATAAGTAACATGTTATTTTGGAAACAAACCTAGTAAGAACCTAGTAAGTTGGAAACCTAGTAAGTTGGAACATCGTCATTCCTTAATAAATAATATGCGGAAGGAATATTAGGCGGATATTGCGGATATAAGGCGGATATTAAGGAATGCGTCATTCCTTAATAAGTAACATGTTATTTTGGAAACAAACCTAGTAAGAACCTAGTAAGTTGGAAACCTAGTAAGTTGGAACATCGTCATTCCTTAATAAATAACATGCGGAAGGAATATTAGGCGGATATTGCGGATATAAGGCGGATATTAAGGAATGCGTCATTCCTTAATAAATAACAAGTTATTTTGGAAACAAACTTGGAACAAACCTAGTAAGAACCTAGTAAGTTGGAAACCTAGTAAGTTGGAACATCGTCATTCCTTAATAAATAACATGCGGAAGGAATATTAGGCGGATATTGCGGATATAAGGCGGATATTAAGGAATGCGTCATTCCTTAATAAATAACAGGTTATTTTGGAAACAAACTTGGAACAAACCTAGTAAGAACCTAGTAAGTTGGAAACCTAGTAAGTTGGAACATCGTCATTCCTTAATAAATAACATGCGGAAGGAATATTAGGCGGATATTGCGGATATAAGGCGGATATTAAGGAATGCGTCATTCCTTAATAAATAACAGGTTATTTTGGAAACAAACTTGGAACAAACCTAGTAAGTTGGAAACAAACCTAGGATTTTGAAGTTAATAGGTTTTTAATGCTCAATTAAGTATTAGAACCATACAGGCAACATTAATCTCACATTTTGTTGCAGTAGATCAAAAAGTGTTTTCTGGAATTAACTACAAACAAACACATCTTTTAGTTTTATTATTTATTCTTATTTAACGCATTCCTGGAGTTTTTGTTTTACCCTTTTTTGTTTATTCTTTAATTTATTATAACACCTTTTTTGTTATTTAAAAATGAAGGAAATACATACGTCACAGCGAACTATTTTCATATTGTAAAATATTACTTTTCCATAATTTATAAATCAAATGCTCGTGACAAATGATCTTTAAAATAAATCCTTTAAATAGAGACAAAATTGCATATTTAAGTTAAATGTAATCGATGATTTTCACAAAATAAAAATGACAGAAAACGGAACAACTGTTAGACATTATGCTCAGACGCACATTAAAAATACGTACATTCATAATGAATAATTACATTTGATTGAAATTCGGTTAATTTTTAATGTGTATAAGGCATTGATGTATGAAACAAATTATTTATGTAAATTAAAATTATTAATGTTTATTTGTTTTATATTATTTATCGTAAATTAAGATTTCCTATTTTTAAAACTGTTTTTTTTTTTTTAAACTGCAATTTCATTAGATTAGTATGGTAAATTATGCAAAAAATTCAATAATAAAAACATTATTTAACTTTTAAAGCAAAGTTTTAATGTTAATTAACACTTTGATTACGGGGTAAAGGCATACCTTCCAGTTACTATTACTTTATTCTATTTGTACCATTTTTTGAGAAAAAATCCTGACATCCACTTATACTAGGATATTTTCAAGCAAAATTTTCGACAAAGATATTTTTTTAATTAAGGTAACATTGAATATGAAAAACAATCGCCAATTTCTGGCCCGTGATCAAAGTTTCTAACATTTTTAGTACATTTATTTAAACAGTTTAATGATGTAAATTAATTGCAGTTTGACTAAACCGAACACGGATATATTTAGTACATTTATGATACTTTAATGATAACATACATGGTGTTTCACAAAGGACCCCTAACTTTTAAAATCAATAACCCGGAAACGGTGATAGATAGAAACATGGAACCAGTGGTATGTTTAGTTAAAAAATCGTAAAAATCTGATGCGTAAGTCTCAAGATTTAGTTAAAAATAGCACCGATAGATGGTGCTGAGAGCGTTAAGAATCCTTCTAAAGAGAGTTCAGAATCATAGAAAGACTAGCCGTCGAAGATTTCGCCATTGAAATCTGACCGCTATTTTCGTATAGTGAAAATAATTCGCATCGGCCACGTTGCCTGTCTGTTAATTTTTTTTGAAAAGCTCACGAATTGTTTTCCCATCTGGGCCTTTTGCGACTTGAAATCACGTTTGAAAACTTCTCCTTGTGTGGCAGTAGGACTCTGATTTAATCGGTGGTACTCCAACACAATAAACACACGTTCCGCCACGGTATACATCACTTTCGTAATTATTTTCACTATTCGCTAACAGCGGCCAGATTTCAATGACGAAATCTTCGATGACTAGTCTTTCTATGCTTCTGAACTCTCTTTAGAAGGTTTCTTAACGCTCTCAGTGCCATCTATCGGTGCTATTTTTAACTGAAATTTGAGATTTACGTATAAGATTCTTACGATTTTTTAACTAAACATACCACTGGTTTCATTTTTCTATCTATCACCGTTTCCGGGTTATTGATTTTTAAAGTTAGGGGTCCTTTGTGAAACACCCTGTATATTAACCAAGTTAAAAACCATTAGATTTTACTAAAACTGTTTTTTCATTATGAAATAAATATATTTATTTTGTTTGCGTTTTAATTGAAACTATGGAAGTCTGCACAACTGAAAAGACTTATTAAGAATTATGCGTGCAAGTATTATCTAAGAATATTATTTGAATGAAAAAAAATGCATAATATAAATGATGCCATTGCTAACAAAACTTTAAAAAAGACTACACGCATATATTTTTATAGCATATTTATTTATTTGATTTATGTTGGAAAAGTCTTCAAGTACAATATATTTCTTGTTAAATTCTTTTAATAATTACATACAAAAATTGTCTAAATTATAAGAGTAGAAAAACAAATATTTTAATAGAAGGGAGAATATCTAAAACGTTTTAAACATATAAATGTAACTGTGCAAATTATTTTTTTTAATAAAGAAAAAACATTATTTTGATTGGTTTCATTCTACATTTTGAAAAAAAAAAAAAAACAGTACATTTCATTATAAAACCTTATGTATGTGCTAACATAAAGAAAAATCTACACGTTTAGTTTGAATTTATTATCATACTAAAATGATTCTTATCTTGAAACATGTTAATTAAGCTTATAGTGTTAGGGTGGTTTTTCTCATTAGTCTCATTCATATTTTTTACGAGACTTCCTTTATGAGGTGTTAAATATTTATAAAACATTTTATTTCACTATTAGAAGTATGTTCATATTATATTCTTTTATAATCAACTTTTTATTAGGATAAAAATGCTGCTATGAAAGAAAGACAAAAACATAAATGTCGTTGCTATTTTTTCCTTTTTTTATCGAAAGTATATGTGAGATGTACTGATTTTTTTTTCTTTAAACATATCGTTATTTACACCCCCTTTTCTTAAAATGAACATATTCTTTGGAAACAATTTTTTGTAATTTACATTGTGTAATAGAACTTTCTTAAGATATTTGTGAGCCAAACGCATCTTATTTTAGTTATCATAACAGTTGTGCGGTTTTAAATACCGCAGCTTCTGTGAATTTATATACAAAGAAAAAGTTGTATTTTGAGCCGAAAAATATCATACAGGGGTTTTTCGTTGTAAAAGAAAAAATAAACCTTGTTCAAGAAAAAAGTATTATAATTAAAAACGGAAAATTTAATAAAATAATATTTAAAAAAGAGTTGTATGTTTCAAACTTCCATAGAAATATTTTATCTGGTGTTAATCTTAAAAATTTTGACGACAATATTGTTTACATATATATATATATATATATATATATATATAGCTATAATTTATATATATAGCAACTGAAATATTTTGATAAAAAACTAAATGTTGAGATAAACAACTCGGCTACCATTTTAGCTAATCAGGTGCAGAAATTTAATGCCAATGAAAAGTGGCACGAAACGTTTTGTAACATAAATGGTGAATAATTGGCTAATATTTTTAATGGTGATATAATATGGCTTAAAATTAAAACTTATATGCTGTTGTAGAGATGAGATAAAGTTATTATTCTTATATATTTATGTGTAATAATGTGCAACCCGATTCCCTTTAATTGGCGTTTGAGCAACATAACATCAGACTAGCTATTCATTGGATATGATATCAATTACTGTTGTATGTACCATTACATAATGTGACATTTTACTACTACATGTTGGAGTTGAAATTCATATAAGCCTCTTTTATTTTCTTTGCTCCTTAAATTAATTCTCCGTCTGACACTGGACCTTACATTTTTTAGTTAATTCTATCTGTCTATTCTTGCTATTATTACATAGTTTTCTATACTAATTGTTCAATCTGCATTTATTGATTAAATGTACATATTTCGTTTTTATCAATTTCGTATCTATAGTTTTACCTATTCGTGAAGCGAGATGACGTATTCCTTATTTATATGTATAAATATTTTCATAAACTTACCACTAGTCGGCACCAACTTCCTCTCTATAAAAATAATTATTTCTTCTTATAGATTTTACGGTACTAAGTTCACATACGGCAATGACATTTCTCTGTCACGTACCAGTATTTTTTGGTGGAAGATTCTCTTTAAAATAAGGATAGTTTTATTTGCTAAAACATTAGCGCTTAACATGTATGTTTGTTTTATCTTTCGATTCTTCTGCGATTTGTTTCCCCGGTCTTTTGAAAAAGATTACCACCCTCTTAGTCGACGATCTACTAAATTGGTCGATCTAAACACATATACACTAAAAGAAAACTTATACCGCCTTCATCCAGAAGGAATAAGAAGTCATTTTCTAAATCCCTAAACTAGAAATATAGATTTTCGAGTTATGCGAATAAGGTAAACAAATAAACTGAATAGACGAAATGACTGAGATAGGTGATGAAACGATACATTATATTATGAATCGTTTAAATTGCGAGAAAGTATCACTTGATTTCTAGAATAAATTCATAAACTAGAATTATAGTTACTAAAACTAACCTCTTGTGTTAACATTTATTTACAGAGATTTTAAATATTTTCGATCACGATAATCTTGTGAAACGCCCTTGAATTTTCATAGGGGAGACTAGAACTCTCCAGCAAAGGGAACTAGAATTTATGAGGATGACATGGAACTATTTTTTCTAGAGCCACGATTTAGTTTCTAGATGCCAGTGGCAGAATTTATTTTCAGTGCAATTTCAAATGGCATTCAGAAATTCAAAATCACAGAATGAATTTTGCGCGGCGGCAGCGTCTCTATCACCAGGAACACGCAGAGTGCATTGCTTAAATTAATTTACTTTTATCACATAGTTTATTTAAAGTATTAAGATTAAGTATAACTACTTTTTAAAATATTTTCGTTAACTGGAAATGTCATATTTTGTAAAAGCAATCATAACATATCTTGTTAATTATGTATCAAATAAAAAAATTCTATCAGCATGTACTGAAAGCTTACGAAATTTATTATGCCTGTAAATTTCACAAACAAGGTAAAGTGTGGCGCCCAAATCCTGCTGCAACTCATGTTCAAGGGTACTTAATGAATGGTTAAAATGTATGCAAAGTGAATCATTTGCTGTTCCAAAGATATGGCACGATCTATAGAAACATTTGACTGTTATTTTTGCTTATCTAAAATTACCGCTATATCTCGAAAAAACAATAAACATAAAATTACATATCGCATTATACTCTTAGCTGTAAGACCTGACTCCGCATAATGATAATATGCCAGCGCCAGATCCATCAAAAACATTGATGCAAGTGCAAATATTCAGGAGGACCACGACTTTTCTTTGCCCAGTAATTCTCGGATTCAGCAGTGGAATATATATAAAAAATTTTTGAAAGTTTCTTTTTATAGAATGAGACAAGGAGGCATTACAAAATGTTCCTCTATCTAAAGTGACCAGGTGTATTGCAATAATACTCCAAAGTTGATGGAAGAATAACATGTTTAATACAAACATGGCTAAAAAAGGCAATTCATAGAATCATCTAATATTAGTTTGAAGGCAGTTAAACTTCACAATAGAAACGTGAAACATTTAATAACTATTGCTAATTCAGGTCATATGAAGGAATTCTACTTAAACATTAAAAGTTTTTGGCGAAAATGCATTATGAGATCGTCAGTGCGACATATCTACTGAATAAAATGTGTCGAATTATTAACTGGGTTAGTAAACAAATTCAATTGTTTTTATGTGAAAGAAAGCGTCCTGAAGATAAGCCCTTTTCGTGAAAATATAGCCACTGCGAGAAGGAAATATTCCTGGTTTGAAATATGTTGTACACAAGTTATTTGTTGATAAAAACCATATTTACCTTCATTCTCATAAAACTTGAACTTCTTACAAACCTTTTTACATTGACAAATAAAGACGTAGGTGAAGTATTTGAATATTTATTACACAAATGTACACGCAAAAATGAGGTCAATATGAAAAGTAGTATATTTTTCTAGATCTCAAATAAAATAAATATTTAAAGATTCGAGTTTAAGAAATGAAGAACACGTGTCAAGAAAGTAGCTCGGGAGCCTTTACACATAACAACAATTACCGGGAAAAAATAAATTAACGAAATTATGCAGAAGTTGTGGAGAATCTAGTCTCATCATTTAGGGCATTGAGATAGAATATATCTCAAACCATGCACTTCCTACATTATAAATAGGGATGTTTTCCGAATAATATTACCGTTGTTTCTGATGAAGATAGAGAAAGATTTTACAAGGATGTAACTGAATTGAAAAATAGATGCAGCGGCAAATGGAAAAATATGTTAGCAGATTATTATTAGACACATATAACAGAAACACCAAAAGAACCAGAAATCATCAAAATAGATTTCTAATGACAGACATTATTCATTTTATATTTAATGTAATGGACGTAGTTAATATTTTGCGTTTTTGTTGTTTTGTACCATGGTCCACTTGATACGATATTTTTTAATTGTTTAAAATGATCTGTATGATAAAAACAGCACGCGTTTGAGGAAATTCCATGACATATTTAGAATTAGGAATGTCAAATTTATAATGTTTATCAATTTGTTTCTACAGGAGAGAAAAAATTACAATTTTTTTGCCGACGTATTATCTCCATGTTTGCACCATAGTAAATTTTCGGAACTTATAATTTTATTAAATTTTTCAATAATAAGTTGTAACTTAAAATTGCTCCCAGTGTTCCAAAAATAATATTTCGTTTCATATCGAGAAAGCCCCAAACAGTCACAGATATTTCCCGACATTTCTTCATAAACCTGACGTAATCACAGACTTTTCTGTAATTAATTTCGTGTAGATTTCTCGATTCATTTTTAACCAGAATTGATGATGTATTAATTCGGGATGCTGCTTCAACTTTCACTAGAAAATTTACAAAACTAAGCGAAAATAATATAAGAATATTAGTATCACGTTCAATGTCACGATAGTTATCCATAACAATCTCTAAGCCTTGAAACATTAGAAATGCGTTGATCAAAAATGCTTCAAATATCAAAAATCCAACTATTTTATCGAAGTATTCTGTAACCGATACAATTTCATTCAGGATATTGGATAAATGCTTGTAATCATGCTTGGTCGATTTTTTTAGATTTTGTTTAAATTTGCAGAATAAGGAAGATATATCTAAGCTAATCATTACGTAATAAAAATCGAAAACATTGAGAGGCATTTGTACAAGTATTATATAAATAATGGAGTACATAACAGAAACAGTAATCTTCATATAAACATTTTCGGTGTCATATCCAAATAACATTGCCCTAAGTCGTACATCGTCGTTAGTGATTTTTGCAATAATCCTTATTACAGTGTACAGTGTAGAAATCAAAACAATGCTAACCCAAAGGATTACCCATCGTGGCGTGTTGCGTTTATTTCGTAATTTATTTGAAATGTGAAGAGTTATATTTACGATTTTCATTAAATTAGCCAGATTGTTGCTCAAATAACAACGAAATGAAATATAAGTTGTGGTTAAAAGGATAAAAATGAGTAGTCCTTTAGACATCGATGCAGATACAAAAATGAAAGAAATACCTGCGAGCAAATAATAACAGCTAAATATATTGAAAAGTACATTAAGTGATTTAACTAAACTACAACACACATTTTCCCTAGCAGTTCCATTCTTCATTTTGCAAGTCATAAACATGCCACTTAGAGAGAATAAATAAAATATATAATCGTAGGTGTTTCTTTTTCTGATAAATTTAAACATTATTGCTTATTGCGAGAATTTTTATAACAAGCTCTAAGTATAAAGGATATAAAGAAGTCAATGTGTGTATTTCATAAATAGTAGCATGATTTCATCCATGACATGAAATGAACATTTATGCATGTATTATATTTTTATTACAATTAAAATACTTTTCCAGAGATAAAACTATTCGTTTTTTGAAAATTTTACAAGTGAATCTCGTATGTTCTTGTACAAAATCGGTGTAAGAAAATTAACTATATAATTTGCAGCAATTTTTAATTCTTTATATGAGATTCTTTTATAAGTACTCTACACGACATATTTATATTATTTGTTGAACTTGGAAAATTTGTATTTAAATGATCCGATTATTTTTCATTTAATTTTTTAATTAAGCAGATGCATTTTTTATGATATAAATTATTCACAAAGGAAAAAAATGACACATATCATTTTATCTCAACAAATTAATGATTCCCAATATCGTCATATATTCAAATTTTATTTGTTTTGAAAGAAGTTTGTTGTAGATAGAGGTTTGTTATTTTATAGTGTTTTTTACTTGTTAAACAAACATTTATTTCATTCATCATACTTTAATTGACGTCGATTTTTCTCTGATAAATGATTCATTTAAATAATTTATTTTATTACGATTCATAAATGAACAACAGTGAAGTTATTGTCAATTTCCTGTTATTAAATGGATTTTTAAAGTCATAAAACGTATAAGAAAAGTTTTTGCTATATAATATTTCACGTTTTCAATCAAATATGTTATTAATTTCAATGTCTGCATTCTTTACAAACTTACTCAAATGATCCCACTTTTCTTGTATGATTATGTAAATAAGTAGCTGTTTTATTTCTTTATTACGTTAAATTTGAATTAAAAATAGTTTTTATAATGTTCTGAATTTATATACTATTTCATTTACTTTTTTTTTCAAAATCATTCATTTGAAATACTACTTACTTTTCTTTCGGTTATAAAAAACAACATACTTTTTCTAATTTCAATCTCAAAAATCCTCTTTCAGATATATTAAAAATTTTGTTTTTCGTTATAAGCTTTCATGGTAATTTTATGTCATGTATAGGATTGATAAAACATAAAGTTTATTTGCAACAACTTGCAGTATCATATATTTAAGAAACACAGTATCTGTGACAAAAAAAGAGATTCCAATTAACTTCCAATATGCTGTACTAAATCATTTGTTTCTCTCGTGTTGTATATATATATATATATATATATATATATATATATATATATATATGTAGGATTCCAGTTTGAACACTTCATGTAAATGATCATCAAATGAACTGACACTCTAGTGCTATTATCCATGATTTAAATGCGTGAGCTGTAAATACTTTGGATCGCGAGATTTGGCAAAGAGCCAGTCTTCTAATTTCTGTTATGAAGCAAGATATAAAATGAGTATGGCCGGTAAAGGCGCTATTTGGCCTAGTTGAATTATTATAAGGTAAATTTATTGTATAGGTTTGACCAAAAGTGTATTAGTTGAAATTAAAGTTCGTATTTTGTTGTTCATCGATTATTGGTTCATATAATTCCAGTAAAGAGGCTATTTACATATAATCTTCTTACATATATATAAGGAGTATTCCTCTCAATTAGCTGAAATATCATACCACATAGAATTTCTCTAGAGGAAAATATGTTGCACCTTTAGACGTTATATTTAATAAATGAGAAATTTCTGTACGCATATAACAGTAAAACAAACAATGGAAGTAAACTACAAAAAAAAAATAATAATAAGAATTTACACATGAAAACAATTGCTTGCGTGCCTCGGTAATGTGACAACGCCAGTCATATTTTGATTCCGTATACCACTTCAATTATCTTCCATATAACTTGTGAAGTGACAGACTATAACATGACATGAAATCTGCTGCGTGATTGATATTAATCTGCTAATTGTTTACAAACAACAGATGGTAAACAAACGACAGATGCATTCTGTCGTTCTAAAATATTGACAATATTTTGATTAAATTGTGAAAAGAAAAGCAACTAAAGATGAATAGTTTTGTATTTCAAACAGACTATATTTTATTAACACTGTTAAATTCCGTATTTTATATATTTTATAATATTTTAAAATTCATTGTTATCTTTTACATCATTTTGGATATGTTTCAGATAATAATTTATCACTCTGGCTAGAATATCTATATTCAATTTTTAGAAATCTCTGTTAGACTAATGTAACAGATTTGATACAGATTTAAGTAACATAATTGCCAAATTATTGCCTTATTTTCCGTTTCCGTGCGTCACCTTGTACGGAAAATGATAAATAAATGGAAATCGTCTTGCGTGTTTCAATGTATTTGTATATAACTGTATTTCCGAAACGTATAGCAGAACTAAAACACTTATGATATAAGTTTTAGATATACCACGGATGAAAAGGTGTATTTTAGATTTTGAATAAAAGAAAATGTTTGGTTCAGATATACATTTTGACCCCAACGTACTTGCGAGTGACATCATTTTATACTCATTTATTTCTTAGCTATAGTGTAATCCAGAAAGTGAAAGTAATAGATTGTTCTTCTTTTAAATATTTCTTCACCACATTTTCTTTAATTCACAGGATTCCATGTAGTTTTACGAACTCATCAAAGCCAAAAGCGAAATTATCGTGGTCAATATATTAAAATAATTATATTAAAATCATTAAAATTACAGACATTACATTACAATTACATAAAACATTAAAAAGATATTAAAATTGGACGTTTCGGATTTACATGAAAATCCCTCATCAACAAACATTTTTTTTTTCTTAACGTAAGTCACAATTCAAAAATATCATCACATAGAAAATGCAACGCATGAAAATGTCGAGGTCTCGTGATGCGTTGCATTTTCTATGTGTTGATATTTTTGAACTGTGACTTACGTTAAGAAAATAAAATGTTTGTTGATTTGGGATTTTCATGTAAATCCGAAACGTCCAATTTTAATATGTTTTTAATGTTTTATGTAATTGTAATGTAATGTCTGTAATTTTAATGATTTTAATATAAATATAAATATGTTCAGACGTAATATTTTTGTTTACTTCAAATATTAAAATAACTTTAAAATATAAGAAATTATAAAACCTTGTAATTACATAATTATTTTAATTGTTAAAAGACGTAAAATAAAAAGATTATAAACAATAAAATACGTTTTATTAGACAGTTGACATGTTTCGGCTCAGACTAAGCCATTATCAAAACAAATAAGAATAATCAATAATTGTACGTTCTATGAAGATATAAACGAAATCATTTAATTTTCACGTAATTTTAAAATTACGCAGTTTATTTTGTATTTTTTAGTTGGATGTTTATTTCCATATTTGTAACCATGGAGTAACTCGACCCATAATTTGGTAACTTAAATGATGCTGCATCGTTCTATATTAAAGAAGAATCAAAGAATTACTATATTGACATGCCAAGCAGGAAATTTAGTTAAAGAAAAAAGGAGCATACAGCTGATATCAAGTATAATAGAAAAACCACAGCGTTGAAAATATTATATCAAGAAGAAACCTTCTAAATAAATTTCAATGAAAGTCAAATAATTTCCCCCTGCTATCTATATCATCGATCCATTATAAGAGAAAAAAATACAGATTCTAACACGTAAAAACACAATATGTAACTATACAGTATCACTTAGCGTACCAAAATTGTGGCTCGAGTTACTCCATGGTGACAAATATGGAAATAAACATCCAAGTAAAACATTAAAATAACGTGTGTAATTCGAAAAAGTACGTAAAAAATTAAATGATTTCGTTTATAACTTCATAGACCGTACGATTATTGATTATTCTTATTTGTTTTGATAATGGCTTAGTTTGAGCCGAAACATGTCAACAGTCTAATAAAACGTATTTTACTGTTTATAATCTTTTTATTTTACGCATTTTAGCAATGAAAAGAAGTTTAAAATAACATATTAAGACAAAGCTAAAAATGTTTAAACTGTGTGAATAAAAGTTAAATGACTTTGTTAATATTGCAATTTTTAAAAAAGAACTGCATATTAACTGCTAAAGAACTGCAATTAAAATTATAGTTAGTGCTACGACTTTTTATATGAATAGGTATTTCCGTTTAAAATTTCTTGTATGTTGCTTTTATTTTCAAAAAGTGTATACATGTTGATGATAATATCTATTCTTTAATTAATCAGTTTAGTTAATATTGCTGAGTCTGAAAGTTTGAACGTTTTTATCGATAATCATTGATGTAATATTCAATATCTTCCTAAATGATAAATTTTCCAATTTCTTAAATATGTATCAAAATTTTGAGAAATTTTTAAGATAATAGTGTTTTGTCTAGTGTCATAATGGGAAGCCAAATTTCTTTTTTTTTTTTTCATTTTTGTATGATAAATGTGTTCTTGTGTGTAGATGTTTTGTTTTGTAAATACTGCCAACAACATCATACTTGGAAATACATAAAGATCTCTAGATGAAAACTGGAAGAACTTTCATTTACTCATGGTTTTAAAGTGCTTGGCTAGTGAGGTTTCAGTGATTCAGATACTATACAACAAAGTATGTTTTATACTAGCTTACAAATGTAACAAATTTCACATGTTATTTATAAATATCAGTTTCATTATTTTGCATCGTTGGTTTCAGCTACTTTTTTCACATGCTTGTAAATATCGTTTAATTTTTATAAAACATGTAAAATACGAATTCTTAACATAAGTAACGCGTAACTGAAGCGTTACTGGAAAATAGACGGACCTATGTAATCACCATAAACTCAGCATAAATCACCATATCCTCTCTCGTAAAATTAATAGTAAACACCATTAGTCAATTTGTGAAAATATAAGAAAAAAAAACTTTTACAAAATTAGTCGTAGTCTTGGGAATAAATTGTGTACAATTCGTACACATGACGTTATTTTACTAATCGTTCGCGCATACATTATCTATACCAGTACTCTACCCTAGAAACCGGTTCCCCTCCTGTGGTTTCGGTGACTAAGTCGCTGGGTGTTCTCGGCGGTTCATCAAGTGTCCGTTCCTGCGGAAGTTTCCTCCGAGATGTGGTGTTACTGTCGCAGCGACCTGTGTCGTCGACACTTGGTAAATTGGCTTGAGGGTCTGCAGTTGGGAAGCGGCCCCAGGCCGATCGCAGCGCCGTGGCGAGACAAAGCCCCTGGTGCGATATAAGTCCTTTAGAGACTTGGGAACGATGGTCGGAACGCAAACCGGTGACCCCCGTGGGCGTCTGGCGGCGCGAGCTCATTTTATACCAGTACTCTACATGAAAACAGGGATAACTTTCAATTACTCATGGTTTTAAAGTGCTTGGCTAGTTAGGTGTCAGTCATTCAGATACTATACAACAATGTGTGTTTTATACTAGTAAACAAATGTAAGACATTTCACATGTTATTCATAAATATCAGTTTCATTATTAGTAAGTAGTACAAAACACTTTAGGAATAGTTTATGTTTGTTTACACAAAATGTGAAAGTACTGTGGTTAGGTAGTAGTAAACATAATATGTTCAGGTATCAATTTTAATTTTTTCATTGAAATAATTTCTTTATTTCGAAATTTGATGAATCATTTGACGAATCATCACTTTTTGAATCATAAGAGACAATTATTTATTGATTTTGTAAGTTATTTGATGTTGGTCTTTTAATTTTATTATTATTTTCCAGTAAATAAAAGAAATAAAACATTTCTTTTAAGTACTTTTTAAAAAAAGTTATTTCTGTTCTATTTTTACCTTTCAAAGTTTCTCTAACCTTTCAATTTAGCCAGTTCTTAGTTTCTCAAAAATGCTTCATCGAAACACATTCTTTCTTGAAAACTGAACATTTATTTCTTCTTTTTACTATTTACAAACGTAAAGGTCTAAAAACACTAATTCCTCTTTCATTAATCTTCTTCTGTAGATTTTCATACATCGAAGACAAAATAATAGAGAAACATTTGTAGATATTTTAATTGTTTTCCTTAAAAAAGTTATATATTTTAAGAATGCTCATTCAAAGTACAGGGTGATTTCTTTTAAAGTTGTGAAAGTAAAACCCAATAACAAAAGAACCACTGATCCAAATGACCTAAAATTTCACCAGTATGCTCCCAAAGCAATGGGAATTTTTTTGGCGTGGTTAAAAAAACTTAAAATCGCACCGACAGATGGCGCTGTACATGCAGTAAAGTCGGGAGACAAACTTCCGCCCGGCACATGCACATTGGCGATAAAAACGTGAAGTACGCACACCTCGTGTTCATTATTCTACGGAAATTCTCGCAATGACTGCGCCATTGATGCTTCGTTAGTGAAACTGTATTATCAGAATAATGACAGCGCAGCAACTGCTCTTAGGAGATTTAGGACACTTAAGAATTTAAGAAAAGGTCCAATGACGACAGAGGGCCTACGGAAGATGATTTCTCAAAGTACCGTCCATTGTTTTCCTCCCACAGACGATATTCTTTGTTTCTGCTACCTTACAGCGCCATCTGTCGGTGCGATTTTAAGTTTTTTTTAACCATGCCTAAAAAATGCCCATTGCTTTGGGAGCATATTGGTGAAATTTCAGGTCATTTGGATCAGTGGTTCTTTTGTTATAGTATTTTACTTTCACAACTTTAAAAAAAATCACCCTGTATAATGCTACTACACGTTTTAGTGTGTGTGCACGCATTCATTAAATGAGGCATTATAATTCAAAAAATCACTTTTTCTTATTTAAAGACATGTTTTGAGCATTTTAAATGTTATGCAAACAAATAGTTTATTCTTAATATGGAAATTTTACACAATAAAATAATAATTTATGATTTTACTGACAAACACGTAGACCACGATTAGATATTTATTATTATTTATTTTCCTAAAATTATGCAAATATGTCATCAAATAGAAACCCTTATACATATGAAAATCGGATTTATTTTAACTTTTACGTGATAGGGGAGGTATTTTTTGTCTTAATTTGTCTCATGTATGCCACTGGAGTTGTGCTCATGATTCACGTTCCATCTTGTTCTACAAGGTTGTAGCCTAGCCATATAAGAGTGAAAGAATGCTAGACCGGTTGCTGTTCGGATGGCTTAAATGGTCAAGCACTTGGTGCGCTATACCAAGTTATCCGGGGTCGATTTTTTCACTCCATTGGTTGTACGCTGTTTAATAAAGTGATAATTCACATCCATCCACACGACATTAGGTCTAGCATTATCTAGCTAGCTTCTTGGTGCTTTTTAACATTTCCCAACCTAGTTGAAAAGTGGTTGTGACTTCGGTTTGTCTGCCGTCTGGCCGTGCTCTAACTCACGCAAATACACTCGGATTGCCCTGAAATTTTTGTATGTTATTGTCGTTTATCCTATTCTTATCCCATGTTCCCTATTGCAAATGAAGTTTGCAGCAGTTATACTATTATTACAGAGACAGTCAAATGTATTCTGTTACATTACAGTCAATGGGAAAAAAATCGTTTCAAGTACATTTTAATATTGCTGTGCCATTTGAAACATTATGAAATTGATATATAATTATGAAGCGTATTAAAACATGCTTTTTGTAGAATAAGGGTGCAGAAGCTTTTAATATTCATTTCCAGGGTCAAACAAAATAATTCTGTTACACATTGTTCTACGAGGAAAAATCGTTTGAGATGTAATTAAATGATGATTCACTATTTCAATCATAACGAAAATTATATGCATTACTGAGGTGCACTGTAAATTGCTCGCTTAAAAGTATAGTGTGCATTGCGTTTATCGTTCATTTACGGGGTCAAACAAAAGAATGCTGTTCCACATTTTTCTATGGAAGAAAATCGTTTGCAGTGTCATTTAATGGTGTTTCACTATTTGAAACATAATGAAATTTATATGCATTTTTTTAAATTGCTTACTTAAAAGTAAGGTGCGAATTGTGTTGATCGTTCCTTTACACTTATCGTCCTCTGACACACAAACGATGTCAGTTACAGTATACATGCGATAATTACAGTCTATGTGTAATAAGTCAGTTTTCAAGTTTGGTTTGCGTTTTTAAGTTTAACTATTCTTTTTTTATATTACGCCATGTGTGATGTGTATAAATTTCGTTGATGCATTACATGATGTGTATAAATTATATGATCATATACAGGGTTACACAAGGGAAGTCGACAGTCTTATAGGCTATGGGAGTGAATTGCATAAGGGTAGTTTTTAATTGTGTTACGCATTTTCTAGTTGAACGATACCTAGTAGTCTAATATAAGTTTGTGTAATATAAATAAATTCATATACAGGGCTACGCAATGAACAAAATATATTATCGTTTACGGTTCGTAATTGTTGGAAGTGGGTTTTAAGTGGCCTTATGCGTTTTCTACCTGAAGTAACTTTTAACTTAATTTGTAGTGTGTACAAAAGTGTTTAGATAATATACATGGCTGTACAAAAGTTTTCGAGAACATTTCTATCCATCGGAGAAAATTGCTCAATGTGAATTTTCTAACTGCACTTAATTTTATCATGCTATGTGTTACATATCCAAATCTATAGCTCATATACCGGTCTGAACAAAATAATTCGACTACTTCTTTACAATAGAAGGTAACTTCTAAAACTGTATTTTTCAATGTGGTATATGTTTTCTATAAACTGTTTACTTACAAATCTTCTTTTACCCTTTTTCACGATTAATTTTTCTTATATTTTTCTGAATGTGTTGGAAAGTGTTTCATAATCTATGCTTGACGCATACTTTTTCATTCTTGTTTATCGTATTAAAAGACTCTACACATTCAATTATGAATCATGGGTTTTCATTAATAATGCTTTCGAAATACGATGAAATAACACTTCATATTTCTATACTGAAAAAAATGAAAAAGTTTAATCTTACATTCACTTGAATATTCTTCGAGAAATAAGCTAAAATAATAAATTTAATACTCTTATTAACTTTCCTTTTTAAATGCTATTTTTAAAAGAAAATAATCTATTTGGATATAACTTCGCAAAAATATCATTATGAAGTAGAGTAGTTTAAAAAAAGTCGCTTTTTTATCTGAGAAAGCATGCGAACTTTTATAACAACAATTATATTTCTTATCTAAAAAATAAAATAAATGAATAAAATAAAATAAATAAAAGCTTTATATGGATAAAAAAAAGCGGATTTTCAGGATTAAAAAGTTTTTGTCCTAATACAATTTTTAAAAAGTACACTTATACAGACAAATAAATTATAAATTTAAAAAGCACAAATATTTATTAAAAACAGCATTATACGTTTCGGACTTTCCAGAAGCCCTTCATCAGTAATGTAAAATTAAAAACACAAAATTACGAGAGATCATAAAACAACTTAAAGTACATAGTAAGTTCTGTGTAAGAATGTTAAGAAAATAATTTAAGAAATGGTGGAAGTAGTGTCGGACTTCTGAATCAAAATAAATTAGCGTATTTCGATGGAACCGAGCTGGCTTCATTAAGTGGAGATTTCGTTGGTTTTATGAACCAAGTCTCTAAAAAAACATAGCTCCCATAAACGTTGCAATACGTCTTTATTAATGCATCTCTCTCAGGATCTGGGAAATGATCTGTTTGTAGAATGTAAAAATAATCTGTAATTTTGACAGAAAAATATTATATTTTTTACAGAAAAAAAACTGTTTTAAAGAAAAAGAGTTTTTCATGTTAAAAAAATGTGTATTTTGAAATTTGTAGAGAACAAATCTATATGTGTACACAAAAAAAAAAAATGTTTTAATGAAAATATGCAGATATTTTCTGTAAAATAAACGGTTTTCCCCTGGCGTCCAAATTGACAATTTCAGAGATATTTTTATGCATGGGCCACAATTTTTGAATTCATGTTCCTTGACTTAAAGGTAGTCTGGTGTTACTTAAGGCGTACACGGAAAGGTACGGCAGGTCTCATAAGTATAAACTGTGTCACATTCTTTACAAGGAACTTTATAAGTTACACATTTTTGTTTAGAGCTGGGGTACTTGTATTTGAAGTTACAGTTTGAATATATTGGTGAGACTCGCCTTATCTTAGAAATACATCTTAAGGAATACCAGAATGCCTTTAAGGGGAGGAACCTGAATTCTAAAATTGTGGCCCATGCAATACAAAGAGATCATGTCCCAGATTTTGAGATAGTTACAGTGATAATGCTGAATTCCAACGTTTGTGAGAGCCGAATTTTATTAGAGGCTCGGTTCACGAAATCAGCGAAATCTTCACTTAACGAAGACAGCTGGGTTCCATCTGAATACACTAATTCATTCTGATTCAGACGTCCGCCACTACTGCTCCCATTTTTAGGGTTTCGTTCATCTCACGAAACCCTATTGCTCCCGCTCCGCTGTCTGTCTGTCACAGAGCCATTCTCGAAAACTATGTAACTTACAGAGTTGAAACTTCGTGTATAAATCGGAATATCAGCTGTGAAGAGCTGAAAATATTAAAATTTGAAAAATTCGTATTATTTTAATAAATAGAGATGAAAAACCAAAATTCTAATAGCCTTTTTCTATTAAATTGAAACATTTTTCGTTATAGCAGATGCCAAAAATTTAAAATCCACGATGAAATTCTTTCTACAATAATTAATTTTCTATCAGACGATTTTCACGTGAAAAATGAAAATGAAATAAAAAGTTTCACCAATTGAAAAAAAGATAAATATGAAATAAAATTGATTGACGTCATAGTGGTAAATAAAACGGAAAACGTCTAAGATTTCTCAATAATACAAGGAGTATGAGTATGTGGATGTACACAAATCAGATTAATATCACGTCATTAGATAATTAAAAAGAAAATCTGACGTCCTATTGGAAGTTTAACGAATTTTTCAGACGTTTGAGAATAATACAAAGTGAGTATCAATATGAATAATAGAGAATAGTAAATATATGAGTTTGAGGAATGTATTGAATCGTGATAAAAACCCGATTATAGAAATATTCGTATATTTTAACATTTTGAAGGCGTCCGACATGTTTAATTTTGAAATTATATATATTTTAAATATCGCATTTAGTCCGTATGACAGATATTATTATGACAGAATATAATAGCTGGTTTCGCCCGCTATCTGGCTGGTTTAGATTTTCGAAAAAACGGAAAAATAGACCGGTAAATTTTTACTTTATAAAAAACATGACTTTTTTTGTTGTTGTTGCTAAATTATATTTATTTGAATTTATTAAAGAAAGTATAACGTGTTTTGAAAGGAATATTAAACGAAACCCTTTGTGCGATCTTCGATCACACTTACCTACTTGTTTTTTATTGTTTTTGACACTTGGTATCTTCTGTAAGTTGTTTCATCATCTATCGTGATTTTGTGTTTTTAATTATACATTACTGATTAGGGCTTCTTTAAAGTTCGAAACGTATAATGCTGTTTTTAATAAATATTTGTGCTTGTTAAATTTATAATTTAATTGTCTGCAGAAGTGAACTTGTTTTTAATTGATAATAAACATTCGCAATATCTTTGTAAATATTAAATTAATAAAATTTACATTTTTGTAAGATTTGTGGCTGAAAATCAACTATGAATATAATTTGTAGTAGAATATAGATATTTATAAATAAATCAACTTTGAAAGCAAATTCAATATATATCGTATCGCAAAACCTTCCACAAAATTTAAAAACATGGTATGTAGAAAAATAGATTTAATAGCGCCTGATCAGCCCTCCGCTGTTTATGAAAAACCATTCACTAGCGCAGATGGAACATTAAAATACTATATAGGAATGACAAACCGAAAATTTAAATCGAGAATATAAGAACATATGCTGGGTATGACAAAAAACTACAGCTTTGGCTAGACTACATAGAATAGAGCCTTTGCAGATTGATTTCGAAAATAGTAAAATAATTTTTCCATCTAAATTGTATTTCCCATCTATCCGTGAATCAAAATAAATATATTTGATAATCGAGAATATATGCAATGAATCAGCCTCTTTTGAATTACCTAAAATTTGGCATGCGATGATTTACAAATTAAAAAAGCAATAAAAAAATAATTTTGACGTTTCCACTTTGACCAATTTAAGAACCTGCTTACATTATACACGTGGTCTCGTGATTTGTGTTTATCATTTTCAAAAAAAGTGCGAAAATAATTTATTAGTTTTATCTTTAGGAAGTCGTCGTTATAGCGTTGAAACACGTCATACTTATAATAAAAGGTATTTTTAAACCTTTTAAGTATTATTTTTACCATTTTAAGCAGTAATTATATCTTTAATTTAGCTGTCTCAGTTAATAAAGGGTATAGTAGCTGTTTTCATAGTTAAGTTTTTAATGCCAAACGGTTTTGATAGAAAGGGCCAAAATTTTACAATTAAAAATATAAAAAACATGTGTGTTAGCATTGAATGTAAAATGTATATATTGAATGAAACATTTAATAAAAACTACATTTTTATAAAAACTACATTTTTGTAAAAACTATATTTTGTCCTTTTAAAGATCTCGTTATAAAGAAGTTGTTAGATTTTATTTCACAATATTGAATGAAACAACATTAAAACTGTTTTAGAATAAATATTAGTATTTCAGTTGTAAGCAGTCATATCGAATGATATGCGAATACATGATTTTTCAATGCATCAAATAAAAAATATATATGCATCCAGTATTTTGTCTATTACTTTAAAGTTTTACTTCTTTTCTTTTTAATTACATTTATTTTATATTTATTTAAAGCAATTATTGTCCCTTTTACATCTAATATATATGTTTTTGTTACCACTTCCTCATTAAAAGAAATGTAAAAAAAAATTATCTGATTTTATTTCATAAATAATCGATAAATAATTTATGCATTCACAGAATATATTTAATATAGTATATGTTTTGAGAAAAATGATTAGTATTTGGTTCACTCAAAATCCTCTAGAACAGTAGAATTTTCTCATATAACGCTTGATTTGGATTTAGAATAATGCAGTGTTCATTTACAAAGTATTAATGAAAGTTTTTGACAAATGCGTCTACCAAATAAAGCTTAGTTTGAATATTTTAGTATGTACATAGTGCATTACTTTGTAATTGTCCCGTATTCAAGAAGCAGAATCGGAGGTATTAAATAGATTTTAACAATGCAAAATATACTGCTGGAGATTTATTGTGCCGATTTATTAAGCAAGGATTTGAATTTTATACGCTATTATAAATTTGTACAATTGTATGCGAGCTGTTTAGTTAAAATAAAATTTAGTATTACACAGAATATGAAACGTTTATTAATGTCTTGTTGTGCGCTCGGGGTTCGAATGGATTGATGCCAATATATAAAAACAATCAGCAGGCTTTATTTACTCCAAACAGTTCAACACAAATATCTTCTCAAAACACAAATATTCAGAAATCTTCAAATCTAAGAAAAGCACAGTAAATTTTCACACACAAAATTACGTTCAATACGGCGTAACAAATACAAAATCGCTCAGAGAAACTCAGTCTCAATGCAAAGTCTCTCGTGTATATTCAATTGCAGTTGACAGAGAACGGAACTCGTGGAGGTCCCAGCTGGCCCTTATATAGGTTTTAGAGATCTTTCCAGAATTTTCGAGAGCTTTCGGATGTCCAGAATTTACCAGAAAGTACTTCAACTTTCGAGAGAGAACCTCAAGCAAGAAAGCACCTCAATGCACAGGTATAAGGGGAGGGGGGGTTGTACAAAAAAACGCCAAATCCGTCGCCAACTTGGCGATATATCGCCAAATTTGGCGACAAAAATAAGTCGCCAAAACCATTCCCAACATGGCGATAAACCCAGTCCTTGGCGATATTCCCATAGACCTCCATTGTAAAGACGATGCTGTAAGGTTGCTTTTCTTGCAAAGCACCCGATGCCTTTTGCATTGAGTTACGTAATTTTCGATCGGAAATACATTAAATAATGCTGCAATTTCACTAAGAAAAAATTGGAATATGTACAAAATTCAAAACAGTATGTTCAGTACTTTTTGAATTCTACAAATGCAATAGAAAGCAATGTCATAATATTATGAAATGAAAATTTTTAATTTATCGAACTATATATCTAAGGTTTTTGTATATCTCTGAAGTTTTTATCAGGGTACGAAAGCTCTTTCAGAAATCTTAAAGTTTTTCATAAAATGAACAAACAATTAACAGTTTGTTATTTTTGTAATTATTATTTTTTGTATGTGTGTGTGTGTGTGGATTGGGGGCGGACGGAACAAAGTGGATTACAAGCATTGAGAATATCCACTTTTTCAGGTGTAAATTAGCGAGAATGTAGGGAAATACAAAATTTAAATATACAATTTCCATACGTTATTTCTTGAATGCTATCTCTAATTATTTGTGCTATTCGTTAAAAAAATGTCTGTAGCTTCTGTATTTAATTTATAATATACTTTTTCTACAGTGAAACCAATCATAACTCTATAATGTACAATAAATGTAATTCAGAACTTTTTTCAGAGAAAAACCACCTATTATATTTTTATTTATTTGTTTCATATTCTTTGCCGCTAGAAATATTTTGAAAGTATTTAAAATTCAATTCTTAGATAAATTTCAAACTTTTACGTCTAAAAAATTGATCTATGAATGAATTGTTTCTTTAAAAACTACTCCTGAAAAGTTATGTATTGTGTTCTACATAGTTGCGTCTGTTTTGAATACAAAGACACACTATTGTAAAACACAAATATCCTTCTTTTTAATACTAAACAAAGACTCTAATCCCAATGCTTGAAAAAAAATTTCCAGTTTGTAATAGAGAAAATGATAAGAATTTATGTTGTAAACAACTTTTCATATTACTTACTCATGAAGAAATTTTAATGTCAAAGCTTATGATTACATTGATGAATTATGCAAGTTCGAGAATAATTCTTTCAGGAAAAAAAATCTAATACCGTAAACAAAATATTTAGGTTCTCAGAGAACAAAGATTAATCAATGTCTTTTCAAAATCGCACCTTTTAGTAACAACAAAAGAGCTCGATCGGTGCTTTGTTGTCCATAGTAACGCTCTAAATATATTTTTATTTTGCGACTGCGAGATATTGTGTTTTTTCTACAATAAATATAATTTTGCTTATAATTTTGCTTAATTTTGATAAAATTTTAAAGCTTTTTCAATTAAAGCAATTTAATAATCATTAATAGACATTTGTGATTAAATTAATTTTAACTTAGCTATAATAACATCAAAATGTTAATTTATAAGCAATATTTCTTTTTGAAGGTGCCTAAATTTAATATAATTTGAAAGAAAATGTCTCTGTAAAAAAAAAAAAAATAATTTTTCTTCTATATGGTTTTCAAATTCATGATTTGTTAACATTGAAAAATATTCATTAACTAATCAAGGTTCAATTTAGCATGATGTGGCAATTAATTTTATTTCTGATTTCCCATAAAACATTAATGCATAAAACTTTTACCTCTGACACCGTAATATCTGTTCTATGTAACATAATTATTTCAATATTCTATAACTCATACTTTAATTACTTTTTTAAATGTTTAATTTTGATAAAAATTTTGAAAATTGTTTTTTAACTTACTGTCATTGCGCGCAACATTTCTCAAAAACTGATAAAGCAATTTGTTTTAAAATTGGCAGATACATTAATTTTAATGCAAGGAATAACATATACCTCAAATCTATTATTATAATTGCATTAGTTATTTAATATGATTTCTTTTAGAAGGTGCCTAAATTTAATATAATTTGAAAGAAAATGTCTCTGTAAAAAAAAAAAAATTAATTTTTCTTCTATATGGTTTTCAAATTCATGATTTGTTAACATTGAAAAATATTCATTAACTAATCAAGGTTCAATTTAGCATGATGTGGCAATTAATTTTATTTCTGATTTCCCATAAAACATTAATGCATAAAACTTTTACCTCTGACACCGTAATATCTGTTCTATGTAACATAATTATTTCAATATTCTATAACTCATACTTTAATTACTTTTTTAAATGTTTAATTTTGATAAAAATTTTGAGAATTGTTTTTTTAACTTACTGTCATTGCGCGCAACATTTCTCAAAAACTGATAAAGCAATTTGTTTTAAAATTGGCAGATACATTAATTTTAATGCAAGGAATAACATATACTTCAAATTTATTATTATAATTGCATTAGTTATTTAATATGAGTATTTTCTTAACAAAAATGGCTTTTTTCAAAATTTTAAAATTTAAATTTTAATTTTAAAGAACAATATTTTTTAAATACTTAAAAATGAAGTATACTTTCAAGGTATATTTATTTTACGTCAGTATCAATATTATCAATATTAACTCTCTAGAACAAATAGTTTTGATGCAGTCCTGCGCGTAGTGGGACAATCTTTACAAACTTTACAGTGGGACAAAAAAACAACTTTAATTTTTTTTTTTTACAAAATTAAACATAAAAAAAGTAAAATATCAGTTTTGTAGAATATTGAAATATTTATGGTACACAGAACAGATATTAAGCTATCAGAGTTAAGAGTTTTATGCATTTTTGTTTTATAGAAAATAAGAAGTAAAATTAACTGCGTCATGTTGCCAAATTGCACCTTAAGTGAAAAATTAAGTCTCCTGAGACCCCTTAATTTTGATTATAAGCTTTTGTATTAACCAGAAATGTAACATGATAATATTGATGCATGAATACTGGAATATTTGCGTGTTTGTGTATTATATTATCGTGTTTTTTTTTTGTTTTTTTTTGGCATCTTCTTAAATAAAATTTTTAATATTGATAGCTACAGATTTTACGACCCTCATCAAGGCAGTTTTGTTTGCGATTACCATGTGTAGCAATATTCATACATAAATACATACTGGTTAATCATATTAAAGGACCTTAGTAATTTAATCATTTTCCCGATGATACTGCTATATCAGTAACTTGCGAATTTATGTAACAATACGTATTTTTTTAAATACCTTTTCATTTTAAACAAATATTGCCCCTATATTCAATGTATTTAAATTATGATTATTAATATGCATATTTGTGAAACTATGTAAATTTATTAAATTACCCGCGGGCTCATCTCGTCCTCGCACGGGTGAACAATGTGTCAACTACAATGTAGGGTAAGGATGCGTAAGTAATTAAAAAACTAGTCGTTGGTGTCACCGTAATACTTACCCATCATGGATATGCATAAATCATAAACTTTAAATGCTCGATTACTGAATTGCTTAAAAGAAACATCCTTATAACTCCAAAAAGAATAATCCTATTAACTGGCAGTTTATTGCATCTGATTAAGCGTCAAATTCCCAATTAAAATATATCTTTAAAGTGAAATTTGGACGAAATACAGGGTCATGAAAAATCGAAGAGTGTGGAAAATAGGATTCCAAATATCTCGGAAACTCATTATCCGATCGACTTCATGCTTTATGCAAAATATATGTTTTTTTATTGTCTTTTATATTCATTTCTTAAAATAAACAATTTCGAAAATTTTTATATACTTTATATCAGAACGAATATTTCGAGAGTCCGAAAAAATAGTTCCGGTTAATCGAGGTTATTGAAATGAAATAGGCTTCTTCCCATTATTACATACTAAGTACATACCAAATTGCAAGTCTCTATCTCAATTTTTTCGGGAGATAGAGCGTTTACAGACACACAGACACACAGACGGATGGCAAATTTTTTTTTCTAAAAATATGTTTTTCGGAATCTCCAGTGTCTGAAACGTGTAAATCCGTCAAAAAAAATTTTTCGATTTTCAAAACGATTACAAGACTTCCCTATACTACATATGATGGGTAAGTAACAATTGCAGAACTTACACATTTTAAACTTTAAATAAAAGTTTGTAAAAGTGTGATAACTATTTTTTTCTTTATCTACATATTGAAACTAATAAATTTATTTTAATATAGCAGAATCACCCGGCTTCGTTCGAACTAACCTTAGCCTACAGGGTAACATAAGTAAAAACGCAATATCCTAAAAAAACGCCGATCCCAATAACGCATTCGCGTCCATAAACCGTCAAAATGATAATCAGAAAAAAACATATGTTTTTTTTGGAACAACCATACTAAATCCTTCAGCTTTAAAAATTATTAAAAAAGGTCATTTTAAAAATGCCTTACACAAAATATCTAATCAAAAATCAACACTAGTTAACTTCTTCGTGTAATCTTCCATATCCGGTTCTTTTTCCGATGTTCAATTACCTTAGTGAGTATATTTCTAGAATCGCTGAAATATAAATTTAACTACTTTTTTAGAAGAGTTTCTTATCCTGAATTACGTGCTGTTACCTAAATTTGCTGCTAAGATATTGCGAAATGACCTAAACCGTTCGATCCTCCATTTAACCCCTTTAGGGGACCAATTTCTAAAATCACTGTAACACGTGTTTAACCATTGTTTCAGTAAATTTGCTAAAGGGGTGAATTTCTAAAATCTCTGAAATACGTGTTTTATCATTTTTTGGTAAATTTGTTCTTCTGAATTTCGAGCTCATACCTAAAACTACTCCTGAGATATTGCGAAATGACCTAAACCAATCGTTCCACCATTTAACACCTTTAGAGGGTGCATTTCTAATATCACTGAAATATGTGTTTAACCATTTTTTAGTAAATTTGTTATCCAGAATTTCATGCTCCTACCTAAATCTGCTGCTGAGATATGGCGAAATTACCTAAAACGTTCAATCCCCCTATTTATCTCCCTTAGGAATTGGATTTCTAAAATCGCTGAAATACGTGTTTAACCACTTTTTAGTTCACTTATTATCCTGAATTTCATGCTCCTACCTAAAAATTTTGACACCGCCTGTAACCTGCTTCCGGAGGAGTTTCAAAAACTCCTTTCTTATTGCTTGCCGAGGTCTTAACAGCAATCTATTCTCCAAATTTCGTGATCCTTACTTTAGTCGTTTGAACTGGACTGTATTTAAAGTGTCAGTCAGGCGTTGACACTTTATACAATAGTATAGCTACTGATATAGATAATACTGTAAAAATGAATATTATATACATATTTAGGTAAGGCAATACAGAAACATGCAGATTAAAAATATTTAATACAGATTTTAACAAGGTGTTTTAGAAATTTAAATTGAAATAAGGCATTAAATCACTACAATATTGTGACACGATTCTTTATGTCTATAACAGCATCAGATTTTAATCAATGCATTTTAGCTAAGCATTCACCAAAAAAAATGTAGCAGAATTAAATAACAGGATAGCAACAGTTATATACTGATCAAAGGAATAACACCAACTACAGTATTTTCTCAATATAATATCCGATTAAAATTTTACATGCTATGTATACTGTGATACATACAATTCAAAAAGCCTTAAATAAACATGTTATTGAAAGAAGTAGCACAATAGTATAAAGTTTTTTTTTTTCAAGATATTTCCTGTAATCTCGAAACACAGCATAACAAACCAGCAAAAATAAAAAACGGTCTTCTAAAGAATATCTTTTTCTTCATTTACAGTTTATAAATACGGAATTTTGTCGAATTTCTGATAATATTAGCATGATTTTAAAAAAAATGTCAAATCAATTGAATTGTTGAGTATTGAGGCATGAAGTTGAAATGTCTTACAACGGATATTTTGTATAATATAGAAATAATTACGATCCTTTTGTATTTAAAAGCGACAGTTATATGAAACAGAATTCGTTCTTGTGTTATTAACGATAAATGTAAAGTTTTGGTTAGATATAACTAGCCTTTATTATGTTATAATTTCGAATACAATATTTCTAATTACAAAAACAACATGTTTAAATTATGCATAATATTGGGTAGCGTTTAAAAATAAATCATCTTGAAAATCAACATTGTTTATGAGAATTTCAAGGAGGGCTTTCACATTAAACGTGTATTGAATGAATTTCTGTTAAGTGTTTAAATTGCCGAAAGTTATTATTCATGTTTTATATTTTAAGAATTGTATCTGTGCAATTTTGTGTAATAACTGTTTACTGTATAATATTTTTTTACTGTGCATTTGATATTTTTGTAATAAAAAAAAATTAAATTATTTCGCACTAATTTCCGTAGCATTCAGCGTATCATCTTCAGTACAAAGAATGATCGTGCCCGCTATATATATATAGCGGGTGCGCTATAAGTTCGTTAAAAATTTTATAAAATCATAAAAAAGAAAGGAATAATGCTGAAAAATTGCGGTTTGCAGGAATGGGATTAGAGCGAGATCAATTCTTTTAAGTTAAAAATTACCAATAGATGGCACTGGCATGCATAATATGAAGCAGATGTATGGAAATTAGGCTTATAGTAAAAGATGCATTTCTGCGAAGCGTCTAACAAGCTTCAATATCCCAGCACATGAAACAGTCTTTTCTCATCTTCAGTCATTTTGCGAAGCGGAATTTAAAAATGCATCAGATGCTGATTAACAGTTCTTGTGAAAGAGTTTAACCAACACCGCTTGATCTGATAACTGTAGCATGGTGTTGGCATCGAATGAAGAATCTGATTAAATTAGATGGTATTATCGACAGCTTGATTTGCATATATCTGCTTCATATTATGCATTCAGCGTCATCTATCGGTAATTTTTAACAGTTTTTTTATTATTAAAAAAAAATCTCCCTCTAATTCCATTCCTGCAAACCGTATTTTTTAGCATCATTTGTTTTATTTTAATGAATTTTTAAAGTTTTAACGAAATTATGGCACACCAGGTACGTTTTGATCATTCTTAATACTGATGACAATACGTGAAATCTTACCGAAATTACTGCATTTCTTCCAAGAATCATCCTATTTTTTTCAAAACTATAAAAATTCCCCCTAGCAACTGCTAAATTTAAAACCCTCTATAGTAGGGCGTATCGAAAAAATCCAAATTTCTTACATCTTTTTGCGGTAGTGCGGAAAAGTTGTGAAATCCTTTATTAAAAAACGTGCGAAATCTTAAAACTGTGGGTTGATATCTTCTGTCGCCTCAGTGGGCCTAAAGTTATAAAAAATGGACTAAAAATGATTAGAAATCAAAAATTAATAAATAATCACAGATTTCGCTCATCGGTTTGAGGTAGTGCTTACAAGTTACTATTTTGTAACAACAACAACCATAGAAAATTGTAGAATTATAGATTAATATCTTCTGTCGCCTCATCGGCATCGAATTTTGGAAATTTGGACGCATTTTGGTAGTTTTCTGCATAATTGTTTACTGCTTGCACAATACACAATCGAGACAGACTGGGTTTGGCGGTCTGCCAAAATAGTGAAGGCAATGTGGGAACTCACAAGGAGTGTTCAAATGCGTTTAAAACTGGACAACACAGTTCTTGTCAGTAAAAGGTGTGGTGTCTCCAACAGAGCCACGGCTGCTTTTGCATTGCGTGTTACGCAAGATTTGGGTTTAATATCGGAATCAGATACAGACCTCTTCACAGGCAAAAATAAAATATGGAGGGAAAAATTGAGAATTTACATAAGATTGGTCTCAAAATCAAATGAAAATCGTTCCACTCTATCTGGCTTTTATTTTGATGGACGACATGACAAAACCTTAACATCAGAAACACTCGAGGACAAGCAGTTCTAAAGTACAATTGTAGAAGCGCATTGCTGTATTGTATCGGAGCCTGGTTCTACGTATATGGGACATGTTACACTTGAAAAAGGATCTAGTCTTGATATATCTAATAGCATTTACGAATACGTAACAAGTGCTTTATTGGATGATTTTAGAAACCTAATTGTTCTCGTGTGTGACGGCACTGTAGTGAACACAGGATTGTCTAATGGCGTAATTCGCAGGATTGAATTGAAACTTCAGAGACTAGTACAATGGACTATCTGCTTACTTTATTTCAATGAGTTGCCATTACAACACCTGTTTGAGTCCATAGACGGCAAGTTATCTGGCTCCACATATTACACCGGAGGCATTGGACGAAACCTTACAGGATACGAAAAGCTTTCAATTGTTGCTTTTAATAGCATTGAATGCAAGTTGCCAGACATTGATCCTACCATCCTCAGTTCAGATCAGAAATACATATTAGACATTTGTACCACCATTAGTTCTGGCGTTTGTTGTTCAGATCTACATTTCCGGGACAGGGCCTGATTACAAACAGGGCACACTTCCACCAGTAAAAAATAATAGAATTTTTTTTCTTATCCATGGCAGTAATTTTACATGAATAGGGCGTTTCAATAAGAGGAAAATTCCTATTAAATTTTACTGGTGGAAGTGTGCCCCGTCGGTAATCAGGCCCTGATTCGGGAACCGGGAACGTTGAATTTGTCTCGCTGGCTAACAACTTCCAATAGAATACTGAGGTTATATATATATCAACATCAGACCCATCAAATGAGTTGCTAACATTTTGTTGTATTCATTCTAAGAGTCTACGCACTCTCATGATTCCGAATTAAGATTCGTCATTCCATAAACATAGTTGCCAACCTCCCGATTTTTTTCTTACCAGTAATTTTATGAAAAAATATTTGTTTTCTTGAATCGTACAATTTCTGCCATTTAATAAAGCGAAAATTTTTGTAAGATTTTACCGGTATTCAAAAAATCGGGAGGTTGGCAACTATGCATAAAGGATGGTGCTAGACACCTGTGGTATTTGATCAGCTCATCTCGGTAATTGCCAAAAAAGTATTGTGACATAATCGACCCAGTTATTTTTCGCAACGCTTACTTTGCGGCTCAAGTAAACATGCTTTTGGCCATGTTATCTGATGATAGGTGCCGTATTAGGACCCTTGCAGATCGGCGGATTATCAAGGCAAGACAAATTAGCCCAGACGGTAATTGTGGTCGCAAACTTGTTATCCCTGCTGTTAACTTTGTAGCTACAGACTATGTAGATCTCATTGACTGGCGAGCTTGTTATGTGATATCGCCTCCTGTTCTCACCGAGATCTGTTCTCAAGAATTTCTGAAGATGATACAGGGCAGTATGCCAATGTATTGCTTGGACTTTATTAAATTTGCTTCACACACACAAGCGGTAGAGCGGATTGTGAAACTAGTCACTGCAGCCTCCGGAAAAACAGTTGGGAGGCAGAACAGGGATAGATTTATTAGAGCGACACTAGAATCCAGAAAACACATGTCAAAATTTGAAACCAAAAATGATTACAAGCCAGTAATGATTTTGTCATTTGTATGTTCGAAAGGTAAAATAAATTTTGTGTTTGCATTAAAATGAGGTAAGTGTGACGTGTATTTATTTAAAATTTTGCCTTCATTTTCCCAAATTTGGTGTCGATGAAGCAGCAGAAGATATTAACATATTAAAATTATTATATTATTTTAATTGATTAAAAATTAGCTGATTGATGTAATTATTTTATATGATATTAACCTATTTTTTTATAGCTGTTGTTGTTTCTCGGCGTAAAAATAAGGGTGTTCCACTATTTTGGCAGATCGACAAACCCAGTCTGTCTCGATTGTGCATTGTGAAAGCAGTAAACAGTAATGCAGAAAACTACCAAACTGCATCAAAATTACAAAAAATTCGATGCCGATGAGGCGACAGAAGATATCAACCTATAATTCTACAATTTTCTATGGTTGTTGTTGTTACAAAAGAGTAACTTGTAACCACTACCTCAAACCGATGAGCGAAATATGTGATTATTTATTAATTTTTGATTTTTAATCATTTTTAGTCCATTTTTTATAACTTTAGGCCCACTGAGGCGACAGAAGATATCAACCCACAGTTTTAAGATTCCGCACACTTTTTAATAAAGGGTGTTCACAACTTTTCCGCACTACCGCTAAAAGATCTAAAAAATTTGGATTTTTTCGATACGCCCTACTCTATAGTGCTAAATTTGGATTTAAGGGATGGAATTTTACATGGTGATTCTATTTTGACAACGAACGTCAGTCGTCCGTTAGAATGAATCTGTTTCACAACGTCATTGATTTTTAATTTTTTTAATTTAGTAAATTTCTCTCCTTGTCTGATAATGATTTTAAAACTAATTGTCTGTCAAAAAGCATAATCAAATGATGAGCATTTGTGTGTTGAATTCATTCACTGTGTACAAAAAAGATGTAAAGGATAGTTTTGTCCTACCCTTGTAAAAACAATCCAAATGGAATGATATGTGTTTAGGAACCACTCGCATAAAACAGAAAAGTTTAGGTGGATATTATAACAAATATTACTTCTGACATTTGAACTTCTGAAACCCGCAATAGCCGAAATCATTCCAAATCTCTGAAACCCAGAATATCCCTGGATAGCGGAAAGGGTTTTCCTGCCCCTTAAATGGTTCGGATGCTGTCAAAGATGTGATCTCTCTCAGTGATGGATGGGATAATGTGTTGGCATTTTTGGACAGTAGAGGAAGAAAAACAAGATTTTTTTCAGTAACTGGGGCAATGCTAAACAGAAGGGTGTAACACATGTCGAAATTTGAAAAAAGGGAGAAGGTGATAGGGCCACTTCCACTAATTACCTATTGAAAAAGGGGTAATGAAAAAAATGAGTATTTGGGGCTATTTTGTTGGGATTCTAAGCTCATATCAATTTTTTTAAAGCTTGGGATTTAAAGAGTTAAAGGAAAGGAAATTTTTGAAGTTTCTGTACCTTGTAGTTTTATTGGTTAATATGATAAGTGTGTATGAAAAAAATGAGTATTTGGGGCTATTTTGTTGGGATTCTAAGCTCATTCAATTTTTTTAAAGCTTAGGATTTAAAGAGTTAAAGGAAAGGAAATTTTTGAAGTTTCTGTACCTTGTAGTTTTATTGCTTAATATGATAAGTGTGTATGCCGGTGTAACAGCCATTAAATTACGATCATTTTTAAAATGTTTTTAACATAAGTTGACAAATTATTTTTCAAATGTGAAGGTAATAGAAATACAGTACCTCAATAGAATTGCAATAAACCTCCTTCTCTCAAAGTAGTATAAATGATTTTCAATGGTCTGGTAACTCATCAGACTTAAAACTAATCGAATATGTCTGCTGAATTTCTTTGCAAAAATTTTCGAAAAAAGACTGTATAACAAAAGTGTCTATGATTTCTTCACTAATCAAGATATGGTATTATGACGATTCCTGAAACACAATATGAAAAACTAGTGGAATAAATGCCTAATTGTGGTCAGGATGTAATAAATAACAATGGAGGACATTAAGTATTAAAATAAACTAAATCTGTAATATTTATAATAAAATGCGCATTAAGAGGAAATTATCTGTTTTTCGTTAAGTCTTCCAATTAATGTGAGGGGTACTGTAGATTTATATATAGATAGAGATATACATAGATTATACAGACTTTAAACAACAAATTCCTTAAACACAATCTATATATGAGTATCTGGAAGCTAAAAAAATTAATTTTTACTCTAGATTACTGTAGTCATTTGGCTGGTTGGCACTGATGCTTATAAACGGTGTTTTTGAATAAAACAAACAAGAACTTAAATATTATCAACATAATGTAAAAATTCTGGCAAACCATTGATTTGTGCAAAACAATTATATTATAAATATTGTTCTATTATAAGGTTAAAGTTTGAAAACAAAAAGTTAGCAAATCAGCAAATTCTTTAGATAGAAATCATTAGAGTATAAAACATAAACTTTATGAAACCGAAAAACACTATCGACTTTCAACATTAAAATTACGTTATCATAACTTATACGTTACATCAAATTAATATATCCCAATTTCCTGTGAAAAAAAAAACAGTTAATCCTATTTCGATAGCTAAGTCTGTATTTCCAAAGAAAACGCACGTGGTACAATGGAAAATAAGAAATCCTGAGTACTATATCACGTTGGAAACACCGTTTGTTTGACTGAAAGCGTCAGCTTTATGATAACAATGAAGAATTTTCATTCACACTATTAAATGATGTCTGTTGTTTCTTTTTTAATTTACTTATATTCTGATTTTAGTTTTTTATATGCTACTTATATTTTACTATTTAGTATTATTATAATTTTCTTATATATTAATTTACTTGTAATGAATGTTTCTTTATTCCATTTAAAATGATATCTTTTATTGTATATACATTTTTAAATCACATATTTTAAACTTCTTGATTTATTTATATTACTATTTATTTCTTTTTATGTAATCATTTAAAAAAAAAGTTTCAAATATATTCTATATTTAATACAAGGTTGATTGCTATTGTTTCAGGCTCACCAAGTGCAAAATAATAACATTTAATATAAAAATATTGCTGTTTCAGGGAATAATTTCAGTCATGTGTCATGGTCTTGAGTCATGTGCCTAATAAAAAAATTTCCGTAACGAAGGTCTAAAGTAGAAAACATATCTCGTTACATAAGTAATATTTCTTTTATCTACCTCTGAAAACCATTTAAAGAATTTTATAAGCTGTGAAACGTAAATTAATTTATTAAAGCTCTGCGTAAATTTAATAAGTAGAAAATAATGAGAAAAAAGTTTAAATAAATAAGAATTTAATAAAAATTAGTTCCGCTAAAAAATGTCTTTTTTAGTCTATGCTTTAGTTTTGAAACACAAATTAATGCTATATTTGAAGTTTTTTAAAAAATATAAGTGTCATTGCGCAAAAAAAAATTAACTAATCTTTTTAATTTTTACTTTTTTTCTCCAACATTTAAGCAAAAAATGACCTTTCAGGAAGCAATCATTTACAATTTTTAAAAAGTGACATTAAAAACATGTAACGATGACAGTTAAAAGATTGAACTTTTAGGCCTTAATAAAATATTTTAACTATAAAATCTAAAATCAAAATATTTAAAATTTACCGTAACTTTCCTCGCTTATTCCGTTGTTGATATCAATAATCTTTTAGAATTATTTAAAGATCTAAAAATGAAATCTTAATTGTTATTTTCAAACATGGAAGTGTTCGAACAGATTACTACAAGTTTTTATACAAAAATATCAGTAAAAATACAGGAAATTTTATATTATTTTGATAACATTTTTATATGAATAGAGATGAATTTATATGCAGTTTCGTGAAAATAACAATGTACATAGCTGCCAAACTTTATTGATAGAAAATTTTGCCTTATTGAATCGCGTGATATCGGAGATTTAATGAGGTAAAATTCTATGGCAGCTATGAATGTATATAACAAGTAAAAGTTACATATATCAACGTCATCGCCCACCTGTGGCACTGAGGAAATGCCTCATTTGCTCAAAGATTTATCAAAGATATACTTCAACCTGTTTCCATAAAACTTCCATTTCTTTAAAAGAAAATTTACATTGCAATTACATGGTCCGCTATGGTTAAATTTTTCATTATTTTTAATAACAATATTATTATTTTTTCTTAATTCAGAATTACAAATGTTATAATCTATTAGTTTTAATTGTACATTTTTTTTCTATAAACATTAATCGTAAAATTTCAGAAATACTTTAACAAACATAACATGATTTGTAATTTTTGACAACTTTGCTTATGTATACATACACAATTAAACAATTTGTCTAAAAACTTAATCATACGAAGAAAGTTGTTTTTCTAAAGAATTAATCTGCACTCTTCAGAAAAGCAGTATATTTAGTTCAAAAGAAAATATCACAATAGACTATTCGACGTTAGCAGTCATACAATGTAGTGTATGCAGAATGTAATTTCCCTAATGGAACATTGCGTTTTTCTCAAATTAAATCAATCGTTTAATGATTATCTTTTTGTAAATCTCTCAATTTCATGACAGCTTTCTAAATTTCATTCAGTCTAGTTTGTTATCGAAGTAGGCAGAGTTTAAGACAATATTATAATGTAATATAATTGCGTTATATGTCAATATATTGATTATTAATGCATGTCAGTTTAATGAGTAAACATGCTGTGGATTTAGAAGATAATATGAAAATATCTGCATTCAGTATTTTATGTAATCACAAAATATGGCTGGTGTGAATCGTTTAGTTTCATAAGCAAGATGAACGTTGCGACAAATGGAGTTCATTAGAATTTCATGAAATGTTTAGCAACTGTGTCTTACAGCTTATTCGAAGTAATTCAATCTTTTATTTGTAATACAGTCAATGGTTCAGTTCCATTTATATTTTACTTGAAATAGAAGCTAAATGTTGCGATAAATGCAATCATATATAGTATTTCTGATGTCAACATCCTTTTTTTCTATACACATAGAAAAACCAAGAAGATGGATGAGAATTCATAAGAAAGGATTTATAATAGACTAGTTCATTCATATTTTGGCAAACACGCAGTTTGATTTAAAGTTACAATTGATTAAAAATTAATGTAAAACGAATCAATGAATAATATCAAAAATTGCTGTTCCAAAGCCTCGCTCAAGTGCATTGGATATACAATGTTTCACCAACAGATACCAGAAACTGTAGCCTTAAATATTTTCAAAAATGAAACGACCGTTTAATGTCATATGCAAAAGTAACGTTGTGAGGAATGTGATTATATAGAATTTCATGAAATGTTTTCGGTAACTGTATCTTAAAATGGATTCGAAGTGAGTAAACTGTTTAGTATCATATTCAAGAAAAATATTGGACTAAATCTTTTCACGAAATGTAGCTTAATGTGACTTTCTAGATGATTAATATAGTTATATACAGGATTAGAACAGTGCAAATTCTCCATCAACAGGGAATAAATTACATCAATAATTAATGATTCATTTTAATAATTAATGCATTTTGATAATTAGCAGCATATTTTAAATTAATAAAATATAAATAAATTTGTGAATTATTGTTTCGGGTGAAAACAACGAAGAAAAAAAGAAAGAAAAAAAAGTTTAAAGCAAAGTTTAATGAAAAAAAATTAAACAATCATTTTCCGAACAAAAAAAAAAGTTAATAACTTAAGAAATACAAAGGTTAAGCATGATATAATAGCGACTATCATAGGCCTTTTAAGAAATTAGATATTCCAATCGCTTTAATTATGGTATCATTTTTTAAACTAAAAACAAATTAAATTTCGATGAAAATTGAAGTTTAAAATATACAGTTAAACTTAAGTTGTATTTATCGTTTTTGACTACGAACAAATGAGAAAATTTACAGAAAAATAGAAAATTAGCAGAAGTTCTATCATTAAATGCGCAATGTTTTTATCAGTTGGCATAAAAAAATATTTCCTTAAATTCAGCACGAGGAAGAATATGTATAAATACATATTTTATCTTTTTAGTCTGAGTGGGATGTGTATGAAATTTAAAATTGACAATCGAGAAATGAATAAATTTACACACTCAATATCAGTTAAAATTGTCAACTCTCTTTCAATCGCAATGTGTGTTTTGCGGTTAATTGCATGTATTTCGCTGTTGATTCAACCTACTCCAAAATCAAAAAAGACGTCGGTTATTTATACATGTTTACTTTTAACACATATTTTATTTCGTATTTGTTTGTACAAGTCTTTTTTTATATTAATCAGAATTGCGAAATCTGTCTATCAGATTTCAACAATAATAGGCAATAGGTTTAATATTTCACGTTGGGTATATCTGTGGATGGCTACCGTTTTAAGCTTCATAACCTTCACACTTTTTCAGATAACATTTCATATATACTCTAATAATGAAATTATAAAGTATCTCTTATTTGGTTATTCCATTGAAAACATGTATGGGAAGTTCTTACTTTCCTTCGCGTTTGCTGTGTTTTGTGTGCTATTTCTTTATTTGCCAATGCATGTGTTTGATTTTTATTATGTCTTGACTTGTTTAGATATTTCTTTAACATTTGACGGTTTCTTTCAAATACTTAAAATTTCGTCCAATCCAGACTACAGATATTTAACAGACATTTACAATGAAATTATAGCGGTTACAGAATTTTTTGATAACAAACTGGGATTTCATATATTTGTGTCCATCCTTTACAACGCATTTTTAATGTATTATGGATTAAGTGCTATTATCAATTATAACAACAATATTGTTACACCTAATGGGTATGTCATCATGTTTTCGTGCTTCTTATGTTTTATTAGTTTCATTGCAAAAGTGGAATCCGCATCACGTGTCAATTCATCATCGCTTTTGTGTAAAAGACAATCAAGAAAATTATATGAGGACAGTTACAGGCAAGTTTTCTCGTACACAAGATTTACAAAGAACTGCAGGGAAATATCTCTAAGTATATGGGGCTTTGTCCATATGAAAAGAAATATTATCCTTGGGACTCTTGGTGCAATCCTGACTTACAGTTTATTGTTTGATAATCTGATAAAAATCTAACGTTTGTATCCTTTCATATCGTGTATGCTTTTCAAATCAGTGGCAATTAAATATACGATAAGAATCTATATTTCAAGAGTTCTTTTAGAGGAACTGCAATGCATGAAGGAATATTAATGGTACCTGAATGAGTTAAAAGAATAATTATAAATTCAGTAATAATCAAAATAGTTCTATGCAAATAAAATAATTGTACGGGGAAAATCGGACACGGATGTTTGAAAACTGAATCGGTTCACTGCTGCATACCAGTAGCGTCGATTTCCCCCTCTCATGCACTACATCGGCCATCTAGGGTTTCTTGGATTTCCCGATTCTGAATCTTATTCCCAATTTCCTTTTATGTTTTTATGAATATATTTTGACATTATGAGACTATTTTTTTCAAAATATATTTAAAACAAGCTGGAAATTGTACGTAAAACGTGACAAATGAGGTGCGTTCGTTTCGTGCTATAACTAGTTTTACAGTGTAAAAAAATCATCATTATTATTTCAGTGAAATTAATTATAAGTTCTGCTATGAACGAAGTGATTAAACCTTTTTTTATTATTACGTATGCCATGTTTACAGATGCGAAATTGTTTTCAACCGCAGGCAGCGCTGTAAAATTCACCATGGAGATTTTGCTTTGCGAATGATTACCTCCATGGTTTAATATTTCTATGACTCACGATGAATAAATCTTTTGTTTATTTACGTTAATGGATTGAGATATTCGCCTGTAAAACCTAATTTTCGCTGAAGTTATCTCAGAAACTATACATTTTTCAATGTAACTCATCTCTCAAGGAAACAATGTTTTTCAACGATCTTTCTAATAATGTAACTTTTATGCAATTTTATTCGAAAAAATATTTTTGATTAAAACTGGCCTCTTAGCATATGAAAAAAGAAGTGGTTAGTCCAAATTTGTTTTTCGCAGTCACATGACTTGCGTTTATATAATATAGAATACGTATAATAGGATTTAATACAATGGATAATTATTTTTATTAATATCTTTTTAAGTTTTGATGCAATTTTTATAAAATTTGAAATGACTCGACAACATTCTGTAACGATTATCTATATTACATTTCAAATCATTTGGTTGGGTAGTTTTTCGCTGTTATTTGCGGACAGACGGACGGACCAGACGACGAATATAGGTGCTACGTATTTGTATACCTACGAACGCACCTAAAAACGAAAAATCATGCATTAGGCATAGATAATGAAACAGCTTTCACAGAATATTGTTGAGAAATTTATTTTTTTCATATAATGAAATGAGGCCTATGTGAAAAATCCAAAAACACGTAACACAGTAAAAATAAAATTTTCAGCAATTGCTGTCCATATGCGGAAATGTGCACAAAGTATTCTTTGCAGTCGTAATGTGTAATCTATGCAGGGTGTCCCAAAAACATTGACCTCGGCAATTATTCCCTAAACATTGATAATAGACATATATTATAAATTACAATGCGTAAAATAATATATATATATGTACAGAATTTATGAAATCGCTTATATTTTTCAGGAGATTGAATTTGAAGAAATACAAAATTTAATTTTAATACGATACCCGTACAAAAAAATTTCCCAAGTAGTAAAATACGTTCCATACACTAATAAGGTATTATACAAAATTTCAGCATTTTATAATAGAAAGTTGCAGAGATATAAAAATATATAATTGCTGACTTTAACAATATTTCGATGTCAGGATATGAGTTCGCAAAAGGTTAAAAATCATGTGGGATGATCGCGTTTCAAGGTCATATTCTAATTACGAAAGAAAATTTTGGTCGCATAAATAAATAATATTGTGCTATGTATTGGTACAGAAGTATCTAAACTGTGTAAAACTAATAAGTTTATGCAAAAACTACTATACTATATACTTACCTAGTAATAATGTTTCAAATATTAATTGCTTAAAAGGCGTATAGCCAACGTAATGAAAAAGTATCCACGCCGGGTCATCAGTATAGCGCACTGACGTTCTACAAACTGTACCACTTGGAACAATACCTAGCCTGGCACTTCTCACTAACACATGTTGGTAATAGAGCGGGAGGCGGCAGCACAGACAATCACCTCATCTAGTTCACGGCTGACATTCCAGAATTAGTTAAAACTCGATACGCATATTAAAACGCAATCGGTCTGTCAAGTCATATCTTGGTGGGAAACACCAGAAAACCCGATTTTAGCGTTTGGCTCGTAGGTTTACCATTGTGTGTTCCTGCTCCCAGTCCTCCATGTTTTCATACCTTTGGGTGCAGGAAAACACAATGGTAAACCTACGAGCCAACCGCTAAAAATGGGTTTTAAGGTGTTTTCCACCAAGATATGACTTGGCAGACCGATTGCGTTTTAATATGCGAATCGAGTTTTAATTAATTCTGGAATTTCAGCCGTGATTTCGATGAGGTGCTTGTCCGTGCTGCCGCCTCCCGGTCTATAAGGCTACAATCGCAGAACAAGATGGAATATTTTTCCGTGAGCCACCAACCCTGGTGCAAACACGAAACTAAAGAGAATCCAGGATCGATGATTGAATAAATCTATTTTTTAATACTTGGAAATTTCTCCATAGAATATTTCTCACACCTTGCATCATTCAAAATATTTCAAATTTTAATTACTATATTTAAGTGCTTTATTTAATCTTAATTGCTATATATCACAATTACATACCTATTTTGCGCAAATCACAAATTTCAGGACTGGAATAAAAACATAAATTAATGTCTTTATCATATATATGTATAGAATAAGTGTAAAATACTTGTAATATGTAAAAAAAAATTATCTAATTTCAAGGTATAAAACGTACCTTTTAGTAACACAGAGCATAACATAAAAAGCAAGAAATTAAGATGTAAAACATATTTCTATTAAAATTTAATATTTAAATAAAAAGTTTCTTATGGCTACACGAAAAAATATATGGCGGAGTATTTATACAATAACATAATTTATCTTATATATGAAATAAAAGTATGTATCAACTTATAATTTCCATTTATAAAATTTGTTAAGATAACTGTGATAAAAATAAAAAAGCATTGAAAAATTATAACGTCCCGTGTTTTTTTTTTCTTTGTTACTCTAAATTAAAATTTAAATCAGCACAAAATATTATAAAAACTTCCTTCTCTTACAATTCTCCTGTACTTTTGTTATAGAATATGTAATGAAGGAATATTTTATTCTACTTCTTTCGAAACAATTTCTATGAAAGAAAAAGAAAACATTTTTTTTTTTTTTTTACATTTACATTTTTTTGTATCAAAGCAATTTTGAATTTATGAAAATGTACATTTTCATAATTTTATTAAAGTTTTGTCGCTCTTTTATTTCAGATGTAACATTTGGCAGTATATTTTAAAAATGAGATTGAAATTTTGGATATTCTCGATACAAAATGGAATATTAATTACATTAATGTGTATAATTAAAAAAGTGAATAATTAAAAATGAAAATTAAATGTAAAACATTATTGATATAAATGAAATTTTTTGTTTCTTTTTTAATGTACACTGGTTATTACATACACATTAAATATGTTATTGTTATTACATACTTTAACCCAGACATCTTTCGTGCACAAACGTGATAGTTTTCAAGAGGATACGTGGGCTGAAGTGAATTATCGCGTGTAATGTGCTGTTACATAATGCTTTTGAACAAGGACCAGTCAATTCATCTGTTGGGGTTTATAAAATGTCCATGCGTTCTGGAGTCCCAGATATTTTCCAAAATATTGAACCAGATCTCAGGTATGTGCCACCATTGCATGCGTTATTCTCTGATTTTTGATGTATAATAGTTCGTTGTATGTTTTATAATTTTTCGTTTACCCTCCCCTACAGATTAATAGACTGGTCCTTGTTCAAAACCGTTATATAACAGCACAGTAGAAGATACTACAGTAAAACCTCTAAATAACGGACACCTTGGGAGCTCAGAATTTGTCCGGTTTTCGGAGGTGTCCGCTATACAGAGGTAAAAGCGTCCAAATGTATAGGTGATGGGGCCTGAAAAAGTGTCCGCTAAATAGAGGTGACCGCTAGTTGGGAGTGTCCGTTATGGAGGTTTTACTGTATTCAGTTCAGTCAACGTATCTTAAATATGATCACATTTGCGATAGAAAGATCTCGTATTTAAAGTATGTATGTAACATCTTTTACATATGTTTATAAATAAATTCTCTGCACCTTTTTAGTAATTTTAGTAACTAATTTAGCAATTTTAACTACAAGGTGTGAAGAGTCATTCCACTTTAAATTCGTTTTTAGTTTTCTAATAAATAATGCGTTAAATAAACGCGTTTCTTCAGATGCATTATAAAAGCACAATTTTATTAACAAATTCTGCTGGATATGTGGAAGTTGGAGATTAAAATTAAATGGTATTAAATATCAAATCCTTACAGTATTAACGCTATCCAGAAAACTTTATTCTTAGTGAAAAGGGATGGACGAGAAAGAGGTGGAACCCTGTTTTATCAACAGCAGTTCCTGCGAAAGAAAATGTTTTTACATGAAGGTATGAGTCATCCACGCGGGGTCAACAGTAGTTCCAGTAAGTCACCTTTCAGAAGCATCAACACCTCCTAATTCTGCTCTCCTTCGGTGTTCAGATAATAACTACTGATTTACAAAATCGTTTACACTTGCCCATTTTTAAAAATATTGAAATGAAGTTGGTTAGTTGCTTGTTGGTTTTATTGACACGAATTTTCTAGTATATGTGACCTAGCCCAACAGTCTTATCGTGCCCGAAAACCATAGGAGGCAAAATTTAGTCTAAATAGCATAAGCCTTTTTTTAGATAAAATTAGCTTGACCCCCAGTGATCCAAAAATAACCCACTAAATTTTCCCAATTTTCCCAATTTTCTCGAACATGCGGCCTATCCCAGTGATGTTCTGTTGCCGAAACTCGTAGGATATAAAATTTAATCAAAATCGTTAGATCCGTTTTTAGATAAAATTAATTTGACCCGCGTGGACCCAAAAATGACCCACTAATCGAAAGTTCTCGAACATGTGACCCAACCCAATTGTCATCTCGTGCCCGAAAATGGTAGGATACAAAATTTAGTCAAAATCGTTTGAACCCGTTTTTAGATACAATTAGCTTGACCCTGACCCATGGTGACCCAAAATGATCCACTAATCGAATTTTCTCGAACATGTGGACTAGCCCAATGGTTTTCTGGTGCCCCAAAACGCTAGGATACAAAATTTCGTCAAAATCATTACAATCGGTTTTAAGATAAAATTTGCATTTATATATACAATACAGGGTGTCCACGTATAACCTGACCGACCTTTATTTTCGCAACCGTTGGTCCTAGATGCATACTTCCAAATACAAAAATGGTTTAAATAAGGTATATAATTATTTTTAAAGCGATTTGGGTAAAGAAAAACATTTATTAAATAATTACGAAATTTAAATTTTTATACGGTCCAATAAGTGATATTTAGTAAAAATTTACTGTGACACTAACAAGTAAGATAAAAAAAGTCCACTCATCTAACATTAAAATTGACCGAATTATGAAACTTTGAAATACATGACTTTTTTGCATATCAAAACAGATGATTTCGGCCGTGCTTTCAGGGGTCCTATATAAAGTACTTCAACTTATTTCAAGGTATCTGCGCTTTGAAAAAAATCGTACAACTATTACGATTGACTTAAATTTTATTAGTTATGTTTCAGATTAGTTAAAATAATTGTATTTTAACATATGTTTTATTTTGTAAGGATTTGAGGCTATGATTTATTTTAACAAAAATTATATTATTTTCATGAGGTTTTATTTAACTTGCAACGATCGTCTTTCCAGTTTAAAATTTGTACTCGAACTTTAACTCACTTTCAAATGTCCGATCGAAGTTAAATTTTACATACTAACTTAAATCCGATGACAATGTAATATTATTAAGATTTTCGACGCTTACCATCTTAATAATACTCATATTAGAGGATAACTTAAAAAATTCAGATAGATTACCGTCAACAAGTTTAAGAAAATTTTTTAGATTAGATAACATAAACCTGCGATGGTTGTGTTTTTTAACTTTTATAATTACGTTTTATGTATTTCTTAACGCTGAATAAAAAAATAACCTTCACTTTTAACCATCATGTCAAGATTTTTCGCAAATCACAAATTTCAAGGTTAAAAATTAGCGAAAAATCTGATACTATAAATTAGATGTAAGACATTTTTATTGAGTTTAATTTTATTTAATTCAATACTTTATTCAATTTTTGGCTTATACTGGGTTTTTTTACAACTAAATAGCTCAGAGGACCGATCAGGTTGGGAGGGAAGGGGGGATCAATTTTAACTTTGAGCTTTTTAACATTGAAATTTTCGATTTGAGAAAAATCCTGACGTTATGGTTTAAAATGAAGGTTATTTTCGGATTCAGTGCTAAAATATATATTAGAATCAATTTTCAAAACATAAAAAACATGGCACGACCCAAAATTTGAAAGACAGTGTAATCTAACAGCATTTTAAAATCGTAATTGAGGCTGTTGTTTTTCATCCTTTTATTTAACAAAAATTCTGTTATTTTTATCCTCTTATATGTTCAGTACAAATTGTTTATTTTGCATTAATATGTCAGAATGATTATAGATTTCATATGTATATTAGATTACAATGTTAATTTTGCTCTCAACTATTTTTTTTTTTTTATATATCTGACTGTTATTTATATTTCTACTACATATGTGAATGACCCATATTTCGCAACAAAAAATATACTCCAACTTTAAGCAGCTATTACTCGGTCAGTTTTAATCGTAGATGAATGGGACTTTTTTTATCTTACTTTTTAGTGTCACAGTAAATTTTTACTAAATATCACTCATAGGACAGGGGGACCATACAAAAATTTAAATTTCGTAATTTCTTAATAAATGTTTTTCTTGACCCAAATCGCTTTAAATATATATATATATATATATATATATATATATATATATATATATATATATATATATATATAATTATAATATCTATGAATTTCAAAAAACATATCAAGTTCTTCTTAAATCTCGAAAGAGATAATTAATGATAATGTGAATACGGAATACCACATAGCTAATAGTTTAACTAGTGCAATCATAATATTACCATAGCTTATGCTTCAATGGTAATTGGCCAAAAATACTGAAAACATGAAGAAAATTTAAAAAGAGAGAGAGAAAGATAAAAAAAATACATATATACATAATATACAATCCCCTATCTGTCACAATTCAATACAAAATTAATGTTGGCAAAAAAAAAAAAAAAAGAGAACCTGAATAAGATGTTATAAAGATGCATTTGAGAATTCAATAGATGAACAAATGATACCAAGAAATAATAGTAATTTTACATAATTAGTATTACTAAATTATTACCAAATACATCATTAAAAGCGTAATGCAGCTATAATAACTATGTATTCCAAACAGAAGTTAATCAAAGTGATTTAGGAGCCAAATAGGCTAAATTATGGTATCATATAAAAAATCAATAATTTCATCTAGATAATTATTGAAAAAAAAATTGAAAAGAATATGTAAAGACCATTCCATACCAATTTACGCAATGCAGCATAATTTTATAGAATGTTAAATAATTATAATATCTATGAATTTCAAAAAACATATCAAGTTCTTCTTAAATCTCGAAAGAGATAATTAATGATAATGTGAATACGGAATACCACATAGCTAATAGTTTAACTAGTGTAATCATAATATTACCATAGCTTATGCTTCAATGGTAATTGGCCAAAAATACTGAAAACATGAAGAAAATTTAAAAAGAGAGAGAGAAAGATAAAAAAATACATATATACATAAAGTCCCATTAAGCAATATATATATATATATATATATATATATATATATATATATATATATATATATATATATATATATATAACCACACACACACATACACAAGATTAGCTCATATTAGAATATATGATACGAAAATTTTACATATGTATATAAAGGAATAGCTTTAAATAGACGTTTTTATTATTTTATGCCTAAAAAACTGCTTTTTGAAATTATGCGTTGACTATTGTTAAATACTGAATTTATTATTTAATTAAGGCTATGGTGTTCATAAATATGAATATATGTTATTTAAAATACGTTTCTGAAATTATAAAGAGCCTTACTGAAGAATTTGTTATATTTTCCTATAGCGAAAAAAATAAAATAATTAAAGGAATCAGATTGATATATTAAAATTAATAAAATATTCCAGAAAGACTCTTCACTTATTTCAGAATTTAAAAAAATGAATTTTCGTATTTTATCTTTTTTTATAATTTTATGTTTAAGCATAACATTTTATTTTTTAATTTTATGTACATTATCGTTAAACTCTTTATGTATGGTATCCTTCAAATTAAGTGGCTTTATATTTTCTAATTCCTATCATAAATTGTAATGTAGCTTACGGAGCAACATATTTTCTTATACTCAGTACAACGGTGTAAAATGTACGTAAAATGAATAAATTATTTATGAAAAAATTATTTCCTTTTTAGTCTTCTATGAAAATTAATAATTGTTTAATTTATAACTTATTTTTTTTTATGTTGTATCTTTTAATAAATTGTCCTTTGAATTCACTTACAAATTATCTTTAAACATAATATATATGCTTTATTAAAATACAATTTTATTTATTAATAGGAATGTATATGTCGTAGGCTAATTGGAAATCCGGCTCTTTGCAAAGAGCCGGTCTAATTGGATAATCATTTTCCTTTTCCCAATCAGCCTGATGTTTTTTAGGTTTTATTGCAAAGAGCCTAGACAGCGTTGGGCTAATTCGAATATGGTCATTTATTTTTCAATAAGAATGCCATTTTTTAGACTCATTACAATGAGCCTAAATAGCATTAGGCTAATTGAAAAATGACCATGCCTATTTAGAAAATGACCAGTTCTTTGTCAAAATATGGTGTTGTACCCAACTCGAACCTGAAAATTCCATTCGAAGTCGACCCGAACCCGACAGAAAAGTTTCATCAAACCGTAACCCGATCCTGAAAGGACAAAATACATTCCTTCGAGTCGTAACACGACTTGAACCAGAAAACTCAAGTTAACCCGAAATCCGACACGAACCCGAAAAAAAAACACCGAAACATCACCCGATCCGAACCCGACAAAATAAATTTCTTCGTGTCACAACCTGATCCAAGCCAGAAAATTCAAGGTAACCCAAAACACGACCCGAACCCGATAAAAAAAATCCATCGAACCGTAACCCGATCCTAAGAGGACAAAATAAATTCCTTCGAGTCGCAACCCGACCCGAACCAGAAAACTCAAGTTAACCCGAAATCCGACACGAACCCGGCAAAAAAAACCCCATCGAACCATCACACGATCCGAACCCGACAAAATAAATTCTTTCATGTCACAACGCGACTCGAACCTAAAAATTCGCAGTTAACCCGAACAAGACATAAAAATTCCATCGAACCGTACCAGATATGAATCCGACAAAATAAGTTCCTTCGTGTCGCAAACCGACCCGAACCTGAAAATAATAGTTAACCCTAAACCCAACCCAAACCATAAAAATAAATCCATCGAACCGTAACCCATCCGAACCCGAAAAAATAAATTCCTTCGTCTCGCATCCCGAGACAAACATGAAAATTGAAGTTAACCCAAAACCAGATCCGAACACGATAAAAAATTTCCATTGAATCGTAACTGGATCCAAACCCGACAAAATAAATTCCGTCGTCACGCAACCCGATCTGAACCTGAAATTTTAAGATAACCCGAAATCTGACCCGAAATTTAAAATTTAAGTTACTCTAAACCAGACCAAATCCCGACCAAAAAATACCATCACCCTGTAACCCGACAACATAATTTTCGTCGTTTATACATCCCGAACCGAACCCGATACATATCATCCTGAACCCAACTTCAACCCGAACACTAAATGAAATGAAATTAATTCATCTCTTAATGCAATTACGAAAAGTTTTTACAATTACACCGCTAATACCAATTTTATCGTTTTCTCCAATACCTTATTTCTTTCATATTCAAAATATTAAAATTTCTGATTAGCGGACACCTCTCTGTCGGGTCGGGTTGTCCCTAATTTCCATTTTTCTGGTCGGATTGACTATAATTTGGTTTTCTGTGAGTCGGGTTTACTTTAGAATGTTTCTTGATGGTTAGATTTAGGTTTTTGCAAGTCGGGATAGATAGAGATTTTCAGAATAAAATTAATAAAAATAAAAAGAAGTATGTTTGAGAGAAATTAAGTGCATTGTGTCAAATGTTTTAATCTTTTGATTAACGTTTTCTTTTTATTCGTATATATTAGTAGATAATTATTAATAAATATAATTTCTGATTTTAAATGAATAATATGTGGATCTTCTTAAGCATTAATCTATTGTTACTAATTTAGCAAAAATTTTCAATAAAGGTTTCTTAAATTTAATATTTAAACGAACTATTAATCTAATTTCAATTTGGTATGTGGTTCGGGTGCGGGATGACGTGGGTTAGGTTGAGTATCGAGGAAAAATAATTTGTTGGGTTCGCGTTGAGTGCCAGTTGATTTCTAATGAATTTTATGGCTTCGGGTCAGTTTGGGGTTAACTTAAAATTTCAGTTTCGATTCGGTTAGCATGACGACGCAATTTATTTTGTCGGGTTTGGATCGGTTTCCGGTTCGATGAATTCTTTTATCGGGCTCGGGTTGGGTTTGGGGTCAACTTGAAATTTCTGGCTTGGATCGGGTTGTGACACGAAGGAATTTATTTTGTCGGATTCGGATCGGGTTACGGTTCGATGGAATTTTTGACGGGTTCGGGTTTCGGGTTAACTTCAATTTTCAGTTTCGGATCGGGTTGCGTTTCGATTTTGTGTATTCGAGTTAACTTCAATTTTCAGGTTTGGGTTAGGTTTCAGGTTAAGTTAAAGTTTCAGGTCCGGGTCAGTTTTGGGTTAACTTAAATTTTCAGTTTCAATTCGGGCTGCGTGACGACGAAATTTATTTTGTCGAGTTCGGATCGGATTACGGTTCGATGGATTTTTTTATCAGGTTCGGGTCGGGTTTCGGGTTAACTTGAATTTCCTGGTTTGGTTCAGGTTGTGATACGAAGAGATTTATTTGGTCGGATTCGGATTAGGTTACGGTTCGATGGATTTTTTTGTCTGGTTTTGGGTTAACTTAAATTTTCAGATTCAGGTCAGGTTGCATGGCGAAAGAAATTATTTTAATGTTTTTGGTTTGTGTTGCGGTTCGAGGGAATTTTTTTGTCGGGTTCGGGTTGAGTTTCGGGTTAACTTCCTTTTCCAAGTTTACGTCGGGTTGCGACACGAAGGAATTTGTTTCGTCGAGTTCGGATCGGGTTACGGTTCGATGGAATTTTTGACGGGTTCGGGTTTCGGTTTAACTTTAATTTTCAGTTTCGCGTTGGGTTGCGTTTCAATTTTGGGTTTCGAGTTAACTTCAATTTTCAGGTTTGGGTTAGGTTTCGGGTTAAATTAAATTTTCAGGTTCGGGTCGGTTTTGGGTTAACTTAAATTTTTAATTTAAATTCGGGTTGCGTGACAACGAAATTTATTTTGTCGGGTTTGGATCGGGTTACGGTTAGATGGATTTTTTTATCGGGTTCGGGTCGGGTTTCGGGTTAACTTGAATTTTCTGGTTTGGACCGGGTTGTGATACAAAGGAATTTATTTTGTTGGGTTCGGATCGGGATACGGTTCGATGAATTTTTTTTTGTCGGGTTTTGGGTTAACTTAAATTTTCAGGTTCAGGTCAGGTTGCATGACAATGAAAATTATTTTAATGTTTTCGGTTTGTGTTGCGGTTCGATAGAATTTTTTTGTCGGGTTCCGGTTGAATTTCGGGTTAACTTCTTTTTCCAAGTTTTGGTCGGTTACGGTTCGATGAAATTTTTGACGGGTTCGGATTTCAGTTTAATTTAAATTTTCAGTTTCGGGTTGGGTTTGGGGTTAAATTAAATTTTCAAGTTCGGATCGGTTTTTGGGTTAACTTAAATTTTCAGTTTCGGATCGCGTTGTGACACGAAGGAATTTATTTTGACGGGTTCGGATCGCGTTACGGTTTGATGGAATTTTTGACGGGTTCGGGGTTCGGGTTAACTTCAATTTTCAGTTTCGTGTCGGTTTGCGTGTCGACTTTGGGTTTCGAGTTAACTTCAATTTTAAGGTTTGGGTTATGTTTCAGGTTAAATTAAATTTTCAGTTTCGGTTCGGGTTGCGTAACAACGAAATTTATTTTTCGGGTTCGGACCGGGTTACGGTTCGATGGAGTTCTTTCCTGGTCCGGGTTGGGTTTCGGGTTACCTATTATTTTCATGTTCGGGTCCGTTTGCGGCACGAAGGAAATTATTTTATCGGGTTTCGATCTGGTTACGGTTCGATGGAATTTTTATGTCTTGTTCGGGTTGGGTTACTGGTTAAAATTGAATTTTTAGGTTCGGGTCGCGTTGCGACATGAAGTAATTTATTTTGTCGGGTTCGGATCGGGGTACGGTTCGATGTTTTTTTTTTTTCTTTTGTCGGGTTTGTGTTGGATTTCGGGTTAACTTGAGTTTTCTGGTTCGGGTCGGGTTGCGACTCAAAGGAATTAATTTTGTCCTTTTAGGGTCGGGTTACGGTGCGATGGAATTTTTCTGTCGGGTTCAGGTCGACTTCAAATGGAATTTTCAGGTTCGAGTAGGGTAGAACACCATATTTTGGCAAAGAACTGGTCATTTTCTAAAAAGGGAAGGGTCTTTTTCAATTAGCCTAATGCTGTCTAGGCTCTTTGCAATGAGTCTAAAAAATGGCAGGCTTATTGAAAAATAAATGACCATATTCCAATTAGCCTAACGCTGTCTAAGCTCTTTGCATTAGGCCTAAAAAAAAGACATGAATTTGAAAAGAAAAGAAAGGAGAAAGCTGATTGGGAAAAGGGAGATGATTCTCCAATTAGACCGGCTCCTTGCAAAGGACCGGATTTCCCAATTAGCCTACGACATATATATTCTGAAATCCTTATTTTCAGCTACAAAGTAGCTCTGGTCAGAAAGCGGTATATTATTATAATTATGATTTAAATAACTCTTCGCATAAAAGCAATAATCACGAAAGTAATACAAATTTTTGAAAAAAATATTGTTATATTTATTCAACTATGAAATTGAAATATCGACGTCATTATCATTTTCACCGTCCATTCACTTTCATTGTATTCTTTTCCAATGAAACTATTTAAATATTTACTTTAAAGAAACTGTGAATGAATAAATAATAAAAGATTTAAAACTGGAAATAAAGCAGCAGTTTTTTTTATATCATTCTTCGTCGACTTCTTCTGAATTTCATTTATATTTATATATTTATTCACACATGAATAGAAAAAGAAGATTATTTTAAAAATAAAACTTTTTCAGCCGTGGTTTACAATTTCATTCCTAAATTTATATAAGATGGCTCATAATGGAATCTAGAACATGAAACTGAATTTAAATTTGGAAAAACAAATACCTAACATATATCCATATTTCTTTTAATTCAAATGAGTGCTATATTTCGAGTAACACTTTCTAATAAGAAAACGTTTAGAAGATCTCAAGCTCTAGAAGCTCTTAAGAGCCTCCGCTAGTCACGCGAAGAAAAGCTCCAGCTAATGTTAAGTCTATGGGAAGGTTATCACGCGATTTCTAGCTCGCATTTTAATATTTTTAAATGATTCTTCTTGCATAGGATAGCAGAGGTCGATCTCTAACGTTGTTAGTTTTTACTGTTTCGATTTTGGTTCCAGTTTTTTATATAAGGGTAATTTCACTTTCATTACCGGTTCCAACCGGTTCCAAAATTGAAAATGCCCGCTTACGAAAAAACCGTAACCAAAATCCGAAAAGTAAAAACTAACAACGTTAGAGATCGACCTCAGCTATCCTATGCAAAAAGAATCATTTAAAAATATTAAAATGCGAGCGAGAAATCGCGCGATAACCTTTCCATAGACTTAACATTAGCTGGAGCGTTTCTTCGCGTGACTAGCGTAGGCTCTTAACGGTGTGATCGGAGAGTGAATTTGGAAAAAAAATGTTCCTAAATCATTAATAAAAACATTGTCACACACTATTTAAATAAATTGAGTATTTCCAAAATAAAATAATAAATAAATATCTGTCTACATATATGAGACATATAACTTTTTTACAATTTCCATTGCCATTTTCAAGAAACTTAACAAAATATACTATATAATACAGAGGTAAAAATCCTTAAATGGAAATTTAGTGACGTATGAAAGTTTTGGCGGAAAGTAATTCAGAAATAGATCTCTCATTCTAATAAAATTGTTAGCAATTTAGAATTTTGTTAGCATTTTAAATACAAACACTTAGATTTTTTTTCTACTACGCATGGGACTCATTTTCTAATTTTGTAATACTACAAATATTTCTTTAAAAATCTCCTATCTTTAATTATTTTGATAGGCCACTCAACCCAATCATCAGCTTTCTGGTCAAAAATTAAGGGCACCACTTTTACGAGTTCATATCATTTGCGGTAAATTTGGAAACACCTGCCAGTTGTTATTTTGTTGTATTTTATCAATACTGCACGCGCATATTGAATTTTTCTCATTTCAAGTTCGGATTAGTGTGTGTTGTGTTCTTTTAAGTTTATAGATTCGTACTGTGTAAGTAAATTAATGTTTTAAAGTGAACCATCTCCATTTTAAAGTAAACCACCCATTTTAACATCTCCCTGTGTCTAGCCGGGTGCGTTCATAAGGTCTGGGTGATATTTGACTTCTCAGATCTATGAGCACACCTCTTCTGCTGGAATAATTTGAAAATTATTGTAGTGGATTTACAGTCTAATTTTTCAATGAAAGGGAAGCAGATAAGGAGCATTCAAACGTAACCCCTATAGATCAGAAGGTAACTTTTAATGTCTTCGCAGTTTTGTTAATAGTGCATGTTTAGTACTAGTATATTTAATAGTGCATTATTTAAAAGTTAAGATGTTTAAATTTTCTTTTAAAAAATCACTTGTATTAAATTTTATTTTTAATGTTTCAAAAATTTTTTAAATAGACTGTTTGGAAAAAAGCTTAAAATATTTACTAACAATATGTATTCTAAATGTAAAGTGTTACTTAATATGAGGAATTTATTTAATATTTTGCGTTTCTTAGTTCAATTTTCATAGTTATTCCTTATAATTAAAAACATTGCAATTTTTAAAACTATTAATATTAATTTGCAATTTGATAATTTAGTTGCTAGTGTAGGTTTCGAGAAATAATTTTCTGGTATATTTGAAAAATATTGTGAAAATTTAATGCATTGAATAATTTATTTGTCGAGATACGTCAATGTTAGGTGCACAAAAATAATTATTATTGATGAAACAATAAAATAACTGTTTAGTTAAGGTAATTTTTCCAGTTGTGTTATCGAATGTTTTTACAGTAAAAATTGATATTTAAGTTCTGCATTTAGTATTCAATCAAAATATATAAATAAAATAATTTGTAAAGAAAAATATATATAATTTTTTTTGGCGTTTATGATCTTAAGTTCTATATTTCATTTACAACGAAAACTGTTTTACTGCTTGATACAATGTTTATTATTTAATAATATCGCACAATAGGTATATCAATTATTTAAAATGATTCCTAATATAAATTTTTTCTAATATAAATGTATACGTATATTTTCAATAAAGTGGTTCTCAAATCCAAAATAGCTAACTTCTGACATATTTCTGAATTCATTTTCATTCGGAAATACATGAAATTGGCAGGTGTTCTTATTCAGAATGTATATAATCGAATTGCTTTATCCATTTTTTGGTAACGGCAGATGATGTTTCAGGAAACACTATCAAAGTCGGTGTTTTGAACCAAATTTCCGACGCACAGCGTCAGAAACGGGTAAATCGTGACCGAAAATGATCTTAAGTATTACATTTGTCTAAAAATGGAAAACGCTATTCATTCCAAACAGCTTTAATAATCATGCATGCAAGTGCCATGCGTTTAAAAAAATTTTTCATAAATGTGTCAGAAAGTTTCGTGACACTGAGCGAGGGGAAGTATGGCAAAGTATACACATCTAAAAACTTCAGTACTTAACAGCAAAATAGCATAGTTTTAATTATTGTCAATATTTTTGGTGGTTACATAAAACAAATGGAAAGAATGGAAGTAGAAGTTAATTTAAAAAGTTGTTATTTGCACAATATAATTTCATATTATTGAAATATTTACTTTTATTATAATTTTTAATGGATTCATGTATTATTTTTATATTAGTATGCGGTCACGTTTTACCCGTTTCTTGCTTAACGGCTACATTAGCCGGTTTCCCAATCAGATGCAAAGTTTTAATTTGAATACGAGTTGCATCAATAAAAATGATTGCCGATCCAATCCTTATCGTCGATCTGATCCGTATTTGGTGAAATCTTGTTATCCGAATCTATGCGAAATCATTTATCAAGTTCGGTAGGGTTAAAATGCGACAGATTTTTTGTTGTTGTTGTTGTAGTGTTAGGGTAAGAATACGGGTTGAATCGAAATATAGTTTCAGTCAACCATCATTCATGTTCAAGTAGACATTCAATCATGTTCAAGAAGTATATAACCCGATTCGTGCATGACTCTAGATCCGAGCGGACATCAGAAATTGTATCGTAACACAATTTCTGATAAAATCTGGTTACTCGGTCGTATGCAAGATTCCACTCCGAACAAGACTTACAGTAAAAACATTATACCCGACTCGGGTCAGGTCGGGTTCACGAAAACCAGGTCACACGACAACTAATCCAAATCTATTCTGCAGCCAAACAAATCCAAAAAGATCGATCCTAAGTTTCTGGATTGGATTCGGGTAAAATCTGGTCACCCGATCCGGTGCAATATCGTCATAAACGTCACAAACTTGAACCATAAAAAATTTTCGATCCGAACAATCGGTATAGGATTCGGGTAAAATCTGGTCACCCTATCCGATGCAGATTTGTCACATTTTTCACATTGAAGTCGCACGGTGACTTCACACATTGTGAGGTCACAGAAAGCCTTGAAAACTGTCATAACGACCTCGCATTTAGGTCACAGTGACTTCACATCGACGTCACTTGACGTCATAACGACGGTCACAAAGTCACAACGTGACTTCACAGTGACGTCGCCGTGACGTCCCTATGCCTTACGAGTTGTTATTTTCAGTAACAAAATTTATGAAAATTCGAAACGTTTCATCTAAATGTTGATCAATATTTAAAAATATACTTCACATTATATTTCACTGATACCTTAAAAGGTTAAAATTATTAACGCATAAAATTAAAAGTGAAATAAATATAAGATGACATATAAAATGTTTTCATTGGCATTTATTATGCAATATTAATTATTAGCGTTGTTCACTTCAAGTAAGTGCCAAATTTTAACTAGTAGATTCATCTTATTTCAAGATAATTTTAACGTTTAAAGCTTTATCAGTTTTATTTTAAAGCTTTGAATGACTTATGAAAATACTATGTTTTATTTGGCCCTTTTAGTTTTAATGTTTAACGTGCATCTCTAATCATGTAAAAGTTACATGATACACGATTATAATATGTACAAGGATACGTGATGGAATGCTACAGAGCAACCTCTTAAATTGTTTCAAGATGAAGCCTATATATGCTTCATCTAATATAGCCTATATATGCTTCAGCCTATATAAGCGATATATGCTTAGGATTTAACGTTATATTATATCTCGGGAAAAGGTAGGTTAAATTTTAATTAATTATCCAAGACGTATAGTATTGAATTTGCGCCAATGGCTCTAAGGATCAGATGTAATAATTTGTGCTAAAAAAATTGATTTATTAGACATATTATCAATTAATTAAAGAAAAGAAAAGATGCGTTGTGAAATATTACTGGAGATCGGATTCTATTTGATCCGATTACAATCGTCTAAAGTTACCACTAGAAAATTGGATAAAATTAAATAAATAATGGCTTCTTTTAAAACCTAGATTGTAACATAAACAAAACCTTTTCTAAAATAAAAGAATTTGCATTAACGCTATTAAAAGTAAACAAAAAGGAAACTGACTAAAATCAGGTGAAAATGATAATAAAGTTTATTTACAAGAGATACAGGAATTTAATAAGAAATAAACAAAATCTTAAATAGAAATTAATCATAGTCTTTTATACGTTTAAATGAGGGGAGTTGTCTTCATATACACTATTATTTGTTTAAAAAAAAATACAGGTAGCAATTGAGGGAACAATATAAAAGTTAATTAGAATTGTTTACCTGGAGTTTTCGATGGTGAGACATGGTTTTTCTCATTTATTTTACTTGTTTTAGATCACATTTTTTTTTTTTTATAATCATTGTTGTGGTACTTTCTTTTTGTGGGAAAAGTAATATGAGGAAAACCTTTCATTTCATTTATGAAAACTGTGCTGATTTAGTTTTTAGTTAACAGCAATTTTATATCAAAATGCATTGTTCAACTAAATATGACTGTACTGCTAAAACAAAACGAGTAAAAATCCTTTCATACGGTATCTCATGTATCGTTCTACGTTTTTTGTTTGCTTAGAAAAAGGAATATTGACAACAGAAATAATATATAGGATAACTTTTTAAAAATCAGAATACAAGAAACTTTCAACAGAAAGAAATATGTTTATGTATAGATAGTAGATTTCACGATAATTTTAATTTAATACTTTTTGAAGTTCTTTTTAAGAATTGCAATATTTACATGCTAGCAACGTCAGAAAAGACGTGATTTTATTATTATTAGTAGTAATAGTAGTAATATTATTGTTATAATTATTATTATTATTATTACTATTATTATTATTATTATTATTACACAGTCTGTTCAACATTTCAATGCTGCATATTATCTTTTTTCGATATATTTATAAAAACTTTGGATTGTTTTCCCTTACACCATTAACACTTCCCAGTCTGGCACACAGATGACATTGCATTCACCAAACTGATGCTTTTTTTTAGTAAATACTAACGTTTAAAAGGTAGCAGAAAAAATGTCATGACGATTCGCCGTGTGGATAAAACGTTAGAGTGGTTTTATTTGAACGACATTGTTGATAAACAAAAAATAGATAAACAAGAATTTAAAGAATTGTTATTTGATGGCATAAAACACCGTTCAAACAAAAGTTTGGCTTGATAAGCGTTATCCGGACACTGCACCAGGTAAATCAACCATTATTGGCTGGTTTGCTGAATTTAAACATGGTCGTACGGACACCAGTGATGCACCACGCAAAAGAGGTGGTTTCTCCGGAAAACATAAAAAAAGTCCACAAAATCGTTTTGGGGAATCGTAAAGTGAAGTTGCAGGAGATAGCTCAGACTTTGGAGATATCCAAGGAACGTGTAGGTTTTATTTTAAATGAACATTTGTCTATGAAAAAGCTTTTGTCAAAATGGGTGCCGCGCGTGTTGACTTTTGACCAAAAACAACAAAGAGTCGATGATTCTGAGCTCTGTTTGGAGCTTTTTCGTTATAAAATTATGTTATTTATTATTTAATTATTATTATTATTTATTTATTCAATTATTATTATTGAATTATGATTATTAAATTATTATTATTATTTATTTATTCAATTATTATTATTGAATTATGATTATGAAATTATTACTATTATTTATTTATTCAATTATTATTATTAAATTATTATTATTATTTATTTATTCAATTATTATTATTAAATTATTATTATTATTATTTATTTATTCAATTATTATTATTAAATTATTATTATTATTTATTTATTCAATTATTATTATTGAATTATTATTATTATTTATTTATTCAATTATTATTATTAAATTATTATTATTATTTATTTATTCAATTATTATTATTAAATTATTATTATTATTTATTTATTCAATTATTATTATTAAATTATTATTATTAACCCACGATAACTCGCTAGATCTCTTGTCACACCAGAACTCGCTCGTGAGAAGTTTTCTCACGGTGCCCAATTGCCATCACTTTTACCTTAAACATTCGTTTAATATCAGCATTTTTTGTTTGTCTTATTACTTTATACACAAAAAATATATAAAATGATAAAAAAATAAAATCTAAATTTAATTTCAAATGAAAAAAAGGGTTTAAATAAGAGTCTTATTGCAACAGCTGGGACAAAAATAAGTATGATTGTGAGAGAAAATCTCACGCAGCGAGTTCTCCCGGGTTAAAATATTATTATTAAATTATTATTATTTATTATTAAAATTATGCTATTTATTAAAGTTATAAAGTTATAAAGTTATAAAATTATAAAGTTATGTCAAAAAGTTGTGTTTTCTTTATTAGACCGGGAACTTATCAGTCCATGTGTTATGCGGCATACAATTTCTAAAACTCATATCAGATTTAAAGCCACAACATACAAAAATCAAAAGAAATGAATATTTTGTCATACATTTTCTGATAAATAGCACCAAATGAAAAGAGGGCTTTGCGTTATATGTACATTTACCAGAAAATGTTTTTGTACTTCTGACAATATATGCATTAATATTCTCGAGACATTGTACGGACAAATTATTTTCTGTAATTATTTTATTTTTAAAACGTTATTAGTATTGCATTAACCTTAATGGAAACCTTTAATGAAATACTTACAATAATGACATGATACTTATTTTTATTATCATTACTACGTGCTTTTAAGGACTAATAATCATTTTTATGTAAAAGCTCTTAGCTGATGTTTAGAACATTATCAACTTCTATCAGCTTCAATGTCATTAAAGTCAGCTTTTCGTTAATAGTTGTGAAATTTATACAACGGGGAAATAATGTGTTAAATGTAACGTTTTAATGCATTAGTCTTTCCGGATTTATCTAACTGTGATCTACGATAGGTGAAAGCCGATAGAGGCAGACAGGAGGTGAATACAAAAGCATTGAATTTTGACCCCCAGTGTGAGTAATTTTTTTTCGTTGTTTAATTATAGTTTTGGATCCTTATTATATGTCTCTCTGATTAAGTTTTATTTGAAGAGTGCTTAAATGTGTTATGCAGTTTCAGGAGAATTGGTTAACTTTGCAAATTTTCATGTATATAGTTGTATCAATTTGATTTTTGCTTTCGATACGAAACCCTCATAACTACTAGTAGCTTGCGGTCGACATCATGTGACCATATTTACATTCCTGCCTTCAGATCACGGATTTGCCTACTCATTTTAATGTTTTTTTGCTCAACTTATATGTGCTTGGTGTTTGAATGGTTAGGGCAATGCATTTGAGTCTAGATAGCTTGAGTTCGAATCCCACGTCTTCTTTTTATTCCCAACTTTTCTTTTAGAGCTTTATTTAAAACTGTTTTATCGGTTAAAATATTGTATTTCATGTTTTTTATATAAATGTTTTATTGGATTTATCTATTTCACTTTTATTTTCAATTTTTCATTTAAAAATATTTAATCGGTTGCTTTACACTTTTCATGATAAATGGAATATTTAAAAAAACAGGTGAATTTTGATGTTAAGTACAATTAAAAATTTCTTTTTAGATACTGCCATGTATTCCAGAAAATTATAAGTAAAAGCTGAAATTGTAGACAGGTCAAATAATAGTGCTAGTGCTGCCATCTATTATGAATAAAGATAAAATAGAATAAAAAGAAAGAAAAAAAATATATTGAAAAAGTTAAAATTATTTTAATTGTGTGGAAACTAAAAGAAGTAGACAAAATTTAAATATAATAAAGATGAAATGGGATGGTAATATTCGCGCGTTCGTATTCCTACACCAATTTTTTGAGTATAAAACATACTGCACGGGAGCGGACCGTCAGAATTTTGCTCTAAATTGGTTGTTAAAACAATATGCGGCTCCAGTGACCCCCATTCTCAACTCAACATTGCATTTCATTTTGTGCATAGTGTGTCTATCTAAGTGAATGGTATTCTCTTCAATATCTGTCATCTCTTCGAATGTTACCATCGTACTTCTGTGATGACAACTTGTTACTCTGCATCATGTAACAGATGACGTCTCTCCTAATAAACACATTTATTTTTCTACAACAAGTCTTATTCTTGAACTACTGCTCTGGTGTATGTATGGATTATTTCTGCGGAATTCCTTCCGTGCCTGACTTCCGGAGAATCAATTGCCATACTTATAAGGATGTGACGACTGCGTAGTTTCCATGTCATCAATGGTGTGTACTTCATAATAAAGAAACCGGTAGTCACTAATGACATTCATTATTACCTGCAATACATCGTAATATATATATATATATATATATATATATATTAAAGGGCCGGAATCTACGTATGGCCTCGTAGTGTCTGCTGCGAGACACTTTTTTCAGAGCACCATCGTACTATTTACATGTGTTTACTTTATTATAACTGTTGTAACTCAAAAAGTACCCGATGGTTTTAAAAGTGTTTTATATAAAAAAGTCAAATTGGTATAATTGCAATGTATTAAAATTTGTTAAATAACTAGTCTTTTTAATACACCTCCTGTAAAATTTATCATTCATCAAACGAACATCAATAAGAGAGGAAGTAAAAATGCAATCTCAATTTTATTAATACCTTCAAAATAGCTTACAAATATAAATTGACTCCATAAGAATGAAAAAAAAAGAATATATATTGATAATACATACATTAGATTTATCTATAAATCGCGCAGAGAAAGTATTTTACCTAAAGTATTTGTGTAAAGCTGATGTTTTGGTAACTTTTAACTGATTCTGCATCATTAAAATGTGACTTACGTTAATAATTTGTGAAACGAATGCATGTATAAATAATTTAATAAAGGTCACACTTAAAGGTTATTTTAAAGTATAATATTTAAAATTATTTCAATATCAGGACTCATTTCGTCATGCTAATCAGATTATTTTCGAAAATAAAATAAATATAATAAACAATACTTTTTCCAAATTATTGCGGGTATATGATTTTTTTTTTTGGAAAAATATTAAACTCGTATACGAAATATCGATCTTTCTTTTTTTGCAGTAGATTTTTTTTTTTCGGAATTAATTACAAACACATATTTTAGTTTCCTTAATTATTGCTATTGAACACATTCCTGCATTTACCGCTTCTATAAACATTTAATGTTTTATTACAACTTTTTATTATTATTAATAAAAAACAAGGAAATTACATACGTCACAGTGCCCATTTTTCGTATTTTAAAATATTCCTTTTTTATGATCTACATATCAAATGTTCATTACAGATGATCCTTAAAAAGGTATATCCTATGGAGACAGACAAACAATACATATGTAATTTAGAAGAAATAGAGGCGAATTTTCTCGTCCTTAAAAAAATATAGAAAAGGGAGCAACTGTTAGAAATTATGCACAAGCGTACATTAAAAAATACATACATACATTCATTCTAAATAATTACATTTGAATAAAATGCGGTTAATTGTTAATGTGTATAATACCACTGATACATAAAATACATTATCTATGTAACTTTCAATTAATAATAATTATTTGCTTTAATGTAAATTAAGTTTTCGACTTTTAGAAACAGCTTTCTTTTTGAAACTGTAATTTCATTAGATGCGTATCGTAAATCGTGCCAAAAATTCAATAATAAAAATATTGTTTACATTTAAAAGAAAAATTTTAATGATAATTAAATTTGATTACGTGATAGGGACACATACCTTCCAATGAATATTACTTTATTTTATTTGTACCAATAAAAAAATGCCATCCACGTACGTTAGGATATATTCAAGTGAAAATTACGATAAAGAAATTTTTTGTATAATATGGTACCACTGGAAAAAAATCGCCAAATCAAACCCGCGATCAACGTTTTTAACATTTTCAGTGCATTTATTTCAACAGTTAATGATGTAAATTAATTGCAGTTTGACCAAACCGAACAGGGATATATATTTGTGATACTTTAATGATAACATATTTTAACCAAGTTAAAAACCATTAGATTTTACTAAAACTGTTTTTTTTTTTTTGTATTAAATATATTTATTAAGTTTGCGTTTTAATTGAGACTGGAAATCTGTTAAACTTATAACACTTATTTAGAATTATGCGTGTATTATCCAAGAATATTATTCGAATATACACTTATGTTTTGATAGCATATTGTTTTATTTGATTTGGGAATATTGTTGGAAAATTCTTCAATTACAATTCTTTGATAAATTATTTTAACATTTCTTGCTAAATTACTTTAATTAATTAGAACAAAATTTGTTTAAATTATAAGAGTATCGAAATACAAAAAAATACTTTTATTAGAAGAAATAATATCTAAAATATTTTTAAATTATAAATGCATCACAGCAAATTATTTTTAAATAAGGAAAAGTACATTACTTTGATTCGTTTCATGGTACATTTTTTTAAAAATCAGTACATTTTATTATCAAAAACTTATATAAGTGTTAACATAAAAAAAACACTTGTGTAGTTTGAATTTATTATCAAACGAAAATACTTTTTATCTTGAAACAAACTTTAATCATGAAGATGTTAATTAGACTTTTAGTGTCAAGTTGGTTTTCCTCATTAGTATCATTAATATTTTTTTACGAGACTATCTTTATGAGGAGATAAAAACGTATAAATCATTTGATTTTACTATTAAAAGCATGTTCATATTATATTCTTTTATAATCAACTTTTTATTATGATAAAAATGTTGCTATGACAGGAAGAAAGAAACATAATTTACGTTGTTATTTTTTTATTTTTTTAAATTAAAAATATATGTGAGATGTACTGATATTTGTTTCTTTAAACTTAGTGATATTTACATACCCTTTTTTAAATTGAACATGTTCTCTGCAAGCAATTTTCGTAATTTATTTTGTGCAATAGAATTTTTGTATGATATTTTTTAGACAAATTCATCTAATTTTATTTATCATAAGAGTAGTTGGGTTTTGGATACCGTAGCTACTGCGCATTTATGTAGAAACAAAACTTTTTAATTGTATTTTGAGCCAAAAATGAACTCACATCTGTTTGTAGTTGTTAGAGAAAAAATAAACCTTGTTGATGAAAAAAATATAATTAAAAACGGAAAATATAATTAAAATATTTTATAAAATCTGTTTTATGGTTAAAATTTCCTTAGAAATATTTTATCTGGTGTCAGTGTTAAACATTTTTGTAGAAATTTTGTTGACTGTAAAGGTAAAGTTTTGTGTATAATAAAAATTTAAAGCAATTTATTTATACAGTTAGAACAATGGACTTATATTTCTTGAAACATTTCCGATAAAAAAATAAATACGAAGATAAGCAATTCGGGCGGTAACTATTTCATATAATTAGGTAGAGAAATTTAATTCTTATGAAAGGATGCAAGAAACGTTTTTTCGCATAAGTAGGGAATATTTCTTGAACACTTTTAATTGGAGGTAATATAGATTACAGCTAAAGTTTTAGTGGCGCGATTTTAGAGCAGAGAGGAAGATGTTATTCGTATATTTTTATGTTTAATAAAAAAAGTTCTGATTCTCATTAAATGGCAGTTGAGCAGCATAAATCCTCTCGAGCCATTCATTGGATAAGGTGTCAATTGCTGTTATACACTGTTAAAAATAAATCCGTTAATTCACGGTAAAAATACTGGCAGCAAATTTGCCGGACTTTTTCCGTTCCGTTAGTACATTTTCCGTTTTGAAAGATAAAGGAAGGGAAAACTCCGTTTGAAGAATCGGTAAGATTCCATTATAAATAAACTCGGTTAAAAAAAATGTCATCTCTATTTGTGCTGCCATCTGTTGGAGTATTTAATTTAATATTGAACTGGGGACGTTAGTGGTTTGAGCCGAGTGCTTTACCGTAAGACCAGCGGGTCCCTGCTAGAGTAAGAGTAGAAAACGATGATAGGGGATTTCTTCAAATCGCAGCTTGGGACTTAAACAATTTGGGGTTTAGAAAACTGGTAATTTTGAATTTAATTGCGCGGATATTTCGTAATAAGATGATGGTTGAAAATTATAGTATTAATAGAGGATAAAAACATGAATTATATATATTCTTAATTTGATTGTTAGATGTAAAATATAAACATTATATTTTGAATTAAATTCAATATTTTTTTTTGCTTTTTTGATCAACTATTATGTATTTTTTAAATGTGTTCGTTTAGAATATATTTTCAGTGTGAGTGTTTTTTATAACTTTAAAAAATAAATTGCGAATAATTTTAAGGGAATGAGTTTAATTCGAAAGCATTATTTTTGTTTGTTGGTTTTTTAAATAGAATCGATTTTTTATTAACTTAATTTAGCTATTTTATATATATATATATTAATCTGTTTGTTTAGAATATATTTTAAGTGCGAATACTTTTTTATAACTTTAAAAAATGAATTGCAAATAATATTAAAAGAATGGAAATAATTAATTTTTCCTTTTTTTAAATTCGAAAGCACTATTTTCTTGTTGTTGTTTTAAATAAACTTGAAATTTTAATCTATGGAATTTTTTGTTTTTCTGTGCAGCAACATGTCAGTTTTTGAAACATTGAAAATAAACATGCAGCAGATAACGGAATATCTCCGGTGGCTGCTTTCTTATATGAGGAATTTTTCTGCTTTTAACTGAAAATGCCGTTTTGTCATGAAAAGGGACTTTTTCTGTGAAATTCAAGAAAAAATACCTGTGAATTTCAGATTATTTTTAACAGTAAAAAAAAAAAATCGTCAATTTACGGAAAAAGGACTGACAGCAGAGTTGCCTTAATGTTTCCGTTTTTTTGAGGAATGTTCTGTCTTTGTAGTCTATAAATGACGCGATACAGACGCGAAGGAATTTAAGCGCATGTGTGGCGATCAAAAATACTGCAATCCCATTGGATGATAGATTTTTACATTAATAATTCCGCATTTGAAACTCTGTAATCTTAAAAGTCTAAAAAGTGTACAATACAGGGATACAGATTATGCACTTTTTGTGCACAATTCAATTTGCAGTTTTTATGCATAAGTAGAGGTGCCAAATACGCTCGGATTTTGTGCACTTTTTTGCAAAATTTTCTACCTTGGTAACAACAGATATACGGGAGAGATTCCATTTTTCTAACAAAACGGAAACTTTCTGATCAAAATTCACGAAAGACAACCTGTCAATAAACGAAAATTTTTAACAGTGTATGTACCATTACATAATGTGGCTTTGTACCACTACATGTTGCAATTAAATTTTATATAAGTCAATTTTGTTTTCATTGTTAATTAAATTAATCCATTTTAGCATGGGAAGCAGTTATTCTTTTTAAATTCATGCATGTTATTATTTTACATATATTGAAATACAGAAATTAATAAAATAAATAAAAAATATAAAACCGTTTTTTGTTACTTGTTATTTGATACGCATTGGTCCTTGAGGAAATCTCAAAAGTATCCCCTTGTATATGTTTATACTAATGAATCTCTATATGGTCCTCAAAACGATTTTAATGCATTTTAAAATTGCTTGTAAAATGCTTATTTAAATGCGCAATACTTAAGGAATTTAAACTTTTTAAAGTTTATTATTTTTTGTATAACTTCTGTATTTTTAACAATGCTTTTTTAAATTTCCAAATATGTCTATGAGATTCTTGTAAAATTTCAAAGCGTAAAATTGTCATAAAAATTATACGAATGGGTTAATTCTAGGGCTCATGATACAATACCATCTTGTTCAGAATCGTTTGCATTTTGCGTTCAACATTTTCAACTCTCTGTAAGTCCTTAAATCAGATTAAATAAATCATTCACGTTTTTTTTTAATCTATTTACTAGCAGACTACACCCGCTGCGCTGGTCGGTTTCTCCAAAAGAACCTTGAATCAAACGAAATATATCGGTGGTTTTAACCTTATATTTTAAAGTAATCTGTACCGTTACCTGGAATATCCTAAAATAACATAAGAACGGATACTTATTTCACTAAGTTATGTTTTCTTAATACGGTTTATTATTACGTTTACAATTTATTACCTACAGTTTTCCATTGATTTATATGTTTTTAGCAACATTTTTAATAACGTGAATTAACCTATATTATTCACAACTAAAAAGAAATGGCGCATCTAGTATTTGTCGAGAATTAAATAAAAATCATACACTCGTGACATCAAAATTCACTTTTATATTTTAACAGAATAATACGGTTACTATAATTTGTGACTCGCGCTGACACATTGCTGTTATTATTATTTTTAGGCGTGAAGTTTTCGCTATGGTCTCCATTGTGAAATTTCGTAATTTTTGAAATTCAATATTTAAAAAATGGCATAATCAATGGATTTGAAATTCATATCAAGAAAAATACAATTTTTTACCTTCCTAACGCAGTTTGTCTAACAATTTTCTGACAAATACTTTTCGAGCATATAATTTTTTCAGTAACTTCAAATGTTTCATTTTCCGAGATTAATCTGTGGCAACGATTAGCGAAAATCCCAGTCGTCAGCAACGCATACCTTTTTATTAAAGAGGATTAGCGATTAAATGAAATTTTGCTATTGTTTTATCCCCCATTCCACGATTTTTACTAATTTAAACGGATTCACCGGTTATATAAGTATTTTTTAAATGTATTTTAAAAAGAAAAGCCCGTTGACAAACGCATTCGTTATACATTTCCTTATCGAAGAAGTCGTTTCCATAGCAACAATACTTTTTCCTTGAATTGAAAGTGTTCAGAATCGGGTTTATTTTTGAGCTTGAAACAATTTCAATCAATTTAAATTTTCTTTTAAATCGTAAATTACGATATTTAAATTTTATTATATATACATATAAATGTGCACAAAAAATTATAGTTATAAAAATTAATTTATTATGTAAGTTAAACTTACATAAACAAGTTCAGCATGAAAATGTTTTTCCTTAAGGGTGTATTCAAATCCAAACTGCTTATTTTGAGACACATTTGTAAATTCATTTTTGCTAAAAAATTTATCCAATTGGCAGGTTCTCTTATTCAGAAACTTTATAATGTCCGTATTGTCTCGATTTTTTGATAAGGGCAGAATATATTTCAAAAAATGCTGTTAAAGTGGACATTTTGAACCGAATTTACCTGAAGCGATAGCGCTGGAAACAACAAAAAAAAAAAAGATCGTACTGTGAAAATAATTTTCTGTAAATCAATTTCTAATTAATTGAACGAAAAATAAAAACATGGGGCTTTTATAAATGTCTTTATAAATCACGCCGCCAAGTTTCCTGTTGTTAATTTTAAAAATGAGTCTGAAAATGTGTCTCAAAATTTTTGTTGAGCATGGAAAAATATTTTCTTTTGAAAACCGCCTTAAAGCAGGGGTGTAAAAATCTAGGTGCCAATGGACTGATCCCCAACAATAAATTTTATTAGTATTCTTAGTCGAATTTTATTAGTGTACTTCGCCTAAATTTTATCAGTATTCTTTTTAGGAGAAGAATAGTAAAAATTTAGTGGTGGCAATCGGCCCATTAGCGGCTAGATTTTTGCTTAAAGATTATTTGTTGTAAAACCGTATTTCTTTAAAATTTATACCTTCGCCAACAGGTGATAAATCGCCAAATAAACGAAATTTTAATAATTATTCTTACGGACGTTATATAGAGGTTCCACAGAAATTTTTTTATAGACGAATATATCCACATGAGAAGAACATTCTATAATTTTTTCAAAATTTTCTGAGTATGCGCTTATGGAGACCTTCCTTGTTAGATCTCGGATTCAGCAGTGGATTCTATTAGAAAAAAGCAGGTTAGATAAGCAGGTATTTCAAAATTTTCACAATATAAGTTGACATATGTATTGCAATAACATTCAAGAGTGATCAGGATAATAAAAGATTTAATGCAAACATGAACAATACAGGTTTTGCATAGACTCGTCTAACATTGATTTGAATTTAGATTTGCTTTACAATGGAAACGTGAAACCTTCAATATTTATTGCTCATTCAGGTCATATGAAGGAAGCGTATTTAAACATTAAAAATGTATTGCAAAAAATGCATTATGAAGATCATCATCAGTGGAACATATCTGCTGGCCTAAAATTTATAACATTGCTCAATGAGTTACAAGATGATTTCACAAAATTGAATTGTTTTTCCTGTGAAAAAGATCGTCGAGCACCAAGTTGTACACCAAGTACCTAGATGACAAGAAAAAAATCTATTCAATTTCTCTCCACATAAAATTTTATCTCATGCAACAAGTATTTATAGTGATGTATAAAAACGGTGATAGATTTGATACACCAATGTCTCGCATAAGTGAGGACAAAATAAAAGAATATATTTTTGCTAGATCTAAAAAAAACATCTATTTATAAATCCCACTTTAAGAAATAAACTGAATGCTGTTGAAAAAGTAGCAGGGGATAGTTCTGAAAAGTATATAAGATTTTGTGAAAGAGAAAGTCTCAAAATTATGAAGGATTTGTGGAGTATCTACTCTCCTTATTTACGGCATTAGTATGAAATATGTCTTTAAACCTGCACTTCCTACATTCTCAATTGGACTTTATCGGCAAAAAATCTATGCTCTTTTTATTATACTTGCAGAAAGGTTCCACAGGGATGCAGCCGAATTCAAAAACAGATTCAGCAACGAATGGAGTGAAAATATGTTCGCAGATTATAGCTAGACACATATAACTGTGAAACGGATATTAAGATAATCAAAATAAATCGATTTTCGTGTTTTCGTTGTTTTGTAACATTGTCGATAAATATATTAATTTTTCATATGATAGAGTAACTTTTATTAATTTAAAACTGTCACTCTCTTTAATTATACAGTACGTTTTTCAGGAATTTAAATGACATATTAAGAACTGTAAATGGCAAATTCATAAAGTTCATCGTTTGGTTTTGATGGGAGGAAAAAAATTATATATTTTTTTTTGGCGACAAGTATTATCTTCATATTTGCATCATAGTAAAATTTTGGTAATTATAATATTATTAAACTTGTAAACAATAAGCTGTAATTTAAAATTGCCCCCAGTGTTCCAAAAACACTATTTCGTGTCATATCGAGAAAGCCCCACACAGGCAGAAACATTTCGCGGCATTTCTTCATAAATCTGACGTAATCACAAACATTTTTGTAACTGATTTCGTGAAGATTTCTGGATTCATTTTTAACCAAAATTGATGATGCATTGATTCGCGATGCTGCTTCAACTTTCACTATAAAATTCATAAAACTCAGCGAAAATAATATCAAAATATTAGCACTGGCCTCAATGTCACTTTACTGTCACTTCAATGTCACAAATGCGTATTTATCTGTAAAGTTTTCTATGCCATAAAACGTTAAAAATGCGTTAACCAAAAATGCTTAAAATATATAAAATCCAACTATATTGTCGACATATTCTGTAACCGATACAATTTCATTCGGGATATTGGTTAAATAATAGTAATAATGATTGGTCGATTTTTTTTAGAATTTTGTTAAAACTGCAGAATACGGAAAATATATCTAATCTAATCGTTACGTAATAAAAATCGAATATATATAGATCCATTTGTACTTGTTGTGTATAAATCATACAGTACATAGCAGAAAGCATCATTTTCATATAGACATTTTCAGTGCAATAGCCAAATAGCATTCCCCTAATTCGAGTATCGTCGTTAGAGATCTTGGTAATCATATTTATTACCTTGTACAGTGTTAAAATTAAAACAATGCTAGCTCAAAGGATGACCCATCGTGGTGTGTTGCGTTTACTTCCCTAATTTTGTTGAAATGTGAAAAAATATATTCACGACTTTCTTTAAATTAGCCAGATGGTTGCTCAAATAAAAACAAAATAAAATATAAGTTGTGGTTAAAAACGTAAAAACGAGTAGTTTTTTAGACATCAATGCAGATACAAAAATGAGAGAAATACTTGCTAGCAAATAATAACAGCTAAATGTATTGAAAAGTACATTAAGGGATTTATTTAAACTACAAAGCAGATATTTCCTAGCAGTGCCATTCGTCATTTTGCAAGTTATAAACAGGCCACTTAGTGAGAAGAAATAATATATATAATCGTAGGCGTTTTTTTTGTGATAAAATTTAACATCACTGTTTATTGCGAGAAATTTTGTAATTATCGTCAAGTAGAAATTATATAAAAAAATCAATATATCTTTTTCCTAAATCGTGATAGTAAGTTAAGAATAACATGAAATGAATGTTTTAGAATATTTATTACAGTTCAAATACGTTCTCAATATTCGGTTTGGTTAATTTTGCAAGCGAATCTCTTATTTCCCTGCATAATATCAGTTTAAGAAAATTAACTACATGATTTGCAGCAAATGTTAATTCTTTATATGAGATTATTTTACCAGTATTTTACCACGGTATAATTAATTAATTATTGAATTCAGTAAAATTTTAATTAAAATATCCGATTAATTTTCATTTAAATTTTAAAATTAAACATCAATATATTAAGCTATAGTTTAATTCAGGCAAATACACACTTGAATCACACTTCCAGAAATTATCATACATAGGTGCCATGTATTCAGTTCTTTGCGTGTTCCTGTATATGATTTTATTTATATTCTACAACCCTTTCTTGGTATACTAAATATATTTCACGTTCAAAATGCGTAACTTAATTAAAAACCCATTTTAATCAATTTGCGCTGATGCCCCGTAATGCTTACGAATTTTTTTGTGTAGCCCTGTATATGATCTGTAGCATTTATACATACCTCATAGCTTTAAAAAAATTCGTTAAAGGCATACCTTACTATAATCAATTATGGCTTACAAACAATACTTCGGACACAGTACCGTACCCGAAATATTTTGTGTGTCCCGGTTAATGAACGATAAATGCTATGCACATAACAAGTATCTTATAGTAAACCTCAGTAATGTATATCAATTTCAATACATTTGAAATGGCGTAACATAATTAAAATACGCAGCAAACAGTTTTTCATCCGTAAACCATTATGTAAAAGAATACTTTTGTATGGCACTGTAAATGAATGAGAAAAGCTTTCCACTCTATATTCTACAGAAAGCATGTCTTAGTGCATCTAATAAATTGATATCAATTTTATTAAGTTTGTAATAGTGTAACATGATTAAAAAGCGCCGCAAACAATTTTCCACATTACACCATAATGTAATGGAATTCTTTTTCAGTTTTACTATAAACTAATTATAAGTTCTAGACGTACCATGTTCAATAGTATGCATCTTGTAGTGTATTTCAGTGATGTATATCAATATCAATATATTTGAAATAGTGTCGCATCATTAAAATGAACTGCAAAGAATTTTTCCCCGTAGACCATAATGTAACGGAATTCTTTTGAGTGTCCCTGTAAAAAAAGTATAAGTGCTACACACTTCATTTTCAATACTGAACATGCTATAGTAAACTTCAATAACATACACCAATTGCATGACCACCCAGATATATTTATGCGAGTTAGAGAACGGACCGACAGACAGCAAACGGCAGACAGACAGACAGACATACGGCAGACAGACAGTAGACGGCAGACAGACAAACCGAATTCATAAACACTTTTCAACTATGTTGGAAATTTTTAGAACACACCTCTATATAGGAGAAATTCTATAAAAGATATCTTGGCTTTGCGCGGGCTACAGTGCTTAGGACTTTTGAAAAATGTTTCACCCTAACAAAGTCAATGAGGCAAAGCGACGACCAGCAAAGACAGTTTCGAGAGACTATTGATTCACTTTCCGTGGGTGAAGTTACAGGCGACCAATACGCATTTCTTAAGCAACGACGTAAAGGTATACTGCATCCGGCTGAGCTTGAAATATTTCAAGATGCCATACGCCTTTTTGCCACAAACAAGCAAACTGAAGAAGATAATCAAGCAGTACTTTGTAAATCAAAATGGCTCGTCGCAAGAATATTAGCAGACCACAATAATCAAATAGCAAGATGGAGTGAAGATGAACACGAATCTGGCTGAACTTTTCTTAGAAATTGGATGCGAGTTATGTTGCGTACCTATTTGTGGACAGAAGGAGTGTTAGTCAACAGTGCACTTGGTACGGTAAAATATATTGTTTATGGACAAGGCCTACGGTCTGCAGATTTGCTACAGGCATTAATGGTTCCTTTTGATGATTATCGTGGACCATTTCTCACTAAAAGAATTTTTCCTGTTACACCTGTTACCATAATTGTATATATTTTTATTGAGTTTGGTAAGTTCCAGCTGAACTATATTTTGTACACTAAGAGAATATTTCAGAATGTATATAAATCCACGTATACAGCTACGCAAGAAAATGATACATTGCCGGCTATGTGTTGTAATTTCTGAAAGTACGCGTTCAGTTGTACTGCACATTTTCTTCTTGATTATATTTCAGTTTAATATGAGGAACGTATAAAAATCAGTTTATAATATACAGGAGTGTACAAAATTATTCAAATCCGTTTCTGTCTATTCGTGGAAATTGGTAAATGTTAATTTTTCACTATGTTATGCGTTTTGTAACTAAGCTAAACTTTAGCACACTATATTGAGCGTATACAAATCTGTAGGTCATATACAAGGATACATAAAAGAGTTTGACAACTTTTTCGACTACAGACGGTAATTGCTGAAATCTGGTTTTACGTTTTAACGGTGATGTTTCTTTTCAGCATTCTGGAAGTTTTTGAAAGTGTTTCATATTCTATTCGTGACACATAGATTTTCTTACTTGTTTAATGTGGCTTACAGCATTTATAAAAAATTTAGCTTTAACAAAACGTTATCCGATCAATTTCAAAATCATAAATTACTTAAGAAAATATAGATTACTTAAGTAAATTAATATTATTTTATTTTACGATACCGTGCAAATTATTTATTTTTTTATCTGTGCTTGTGTTTTAAAACATTTGTGGATATTTTAACTTTATGAAACCGTCATCTCATCCATTTTGATATTCTAATACATCAAGTATAAAGGACGAAAACAAAGGAAAGTTTACTTAATTGATTTTTGAGAAACTGAAAGCGAAATTTATTCAATTTATACAAAACATTTACATTCAGCTACATTATCATAATTAAGTCAACAACAGTATTCATTGTTCAATATTTAGAACGTTCTAATGGCAACTCGGTTTTTCTCAAATAATCGGTTCTTATATATATCAATTGCTTTGCAGAAAGGGTAGAAAAATTAAATAACGTTAACACCGGAAGACATGCTGGAAATGTTTTAAATGTTGTTAATAAGAAATTGTAGTCATTTTCAATTTTAAAGGTATAATTTTAAAACATATATGATTGGTTTTGAGGGTTTTATTTAAGAATATTGACAACATTTTAGTGAAATCAAAGAGTGGCTTTAGTGAATTTTAGTTTATCCAAGTATTGAAAAAAAATGCGCTATTGCTTAAAGATTTAAGTTTTTGTAAACTGTGTGTGCAAAGTTTGAGGGAAGATCGTTTGTTACTATAAAAAACAAGATTATTTTATTTGAACCATTCAACGCCTGGTGTCCATTATAATAGACGTAACATAATCTATAACTAAAATTTAGTTCTAACATTTACCACTAATCTGATAAAATTAGTGGAATAGAAATTAGAAAGTAATGGAATAGAAATTAGAAAGTAATGGAATAGAAATTAGAAAGTAATGGAATAGAAATTAGAAAGTAATGGAATAGAAATTAGAAAGTAATGGAATAGAAATTAGAAAGTAATGGAATAGAAATTAGAATGTAATGGAATAGAAATAAAAATAGAAAGTATTGGAAAAGAAAGTAGAAGTGAAAGTAATTTATTTTCTACAAAATATTTGGATTAAGTTTCATTGTCATGTTTAAGTGAACAACAGTCTTCATTGTTACATTATAAGAAAGTTCTAATAGCAGATCGGGTTGTTTCAAATAACTGCGTCTTATATATAGTAATATGCTTTATGTCAAAGGAAGTAAAATTAAAGAAAGTTAACACAGGGAGAAACGTAAAAAAAAATATTCATGTCAAATAAGAAGCTTGAGTCATTTTGAATTTTGAAGCTATATGTGAAAAACTTATATGATTGGTTTTGGGAGTTGATTTTTAGGAATATACAACATTTTAGTGAATCTAGTAAATAAATTTATTGAATATGAGTTTATTCAAACATTGATAGTGTTTGGTGATTATGGCCGATTATATACTGTAGGGATATAGACCGAAGGCGGAGATTCCCTCCATGGTGGTTCCTAAGGGATCTTAACCCCTATATACGACAGCTAAAGAAGGTTTGAAAAAAATAACGGAAAACTCCGAGCGATTAAGCCGACGGGCACGACATGGATATGAGAATATAACATCTCAGCCACGTATGGGGTTATCCAAACATTAAAAAATAACAAACAAAATAAAATTCATTATCGCTTGGAAATTGAAGTTGTTATGATTTGCTTGTGAAATTTTTTCCGAAAAACTCGCTTTCTACTTTAATAAAAAAAAAAAATTTATTCAAGTAGTCGTATTTAAATAGTCGTAACATAATCTATAGGTAAAAGTTAGTTCCATAATTTACCACTAACCTTATCTGTTAAATATTGGAATAGATATCTTGTATTTGTATTCCAAGCAATCATCCCACCGTCTGTAGTGGTAAAGAAAGAAGCCTGTTGAAAGAAACAGGAAATCGTTGTGACTAATAGTAATAAACTTACTATAGGTATGTGCCGCATTGTATCAATGCAGCATTTGGAAAAAAATGGTAATGTTCATTTATTCATTAAGAATTTTTAGAGGATTATATGAAACAATAAATTCATGTCCAAATTTACATTCAAAATTTGTATCAACCGTTGTGTTTCCATATATCTTCTGTGATGAGATTTAAATAAATTTACATACAATAATCTTTTATAAAAGTGATTTTCATCAGTTCTTTTCAGCTTCTTCAGCTTCTGTCTATTTGCTTTTGTTTAGTACAAAAGTGCAGCATTAATGTATATTTTTATGAATTATTTTTCTTACGCTGAGAAAAAATAGCCGTTACTTCCTTGGAAAATATTTTATTAAACCACGGCATATTTTCTATGGTATTTGCGCAAAAAAAGAACGATTATAAAAAAAAGGGAGATCTGAGTTCAAAATTTTGTGTATATTATACTAAACTCTTTCCATTGATTTTGTAAGAACAGTTCTTTAATAATATATAGGTGATATAATATATAAATAAAAATATAATAAATAAAAACGTACTAGATAACTAACAAATATAATATAATACATAAATATAGCCAATATAATATAGAATCAAAAATGTACAATATAATTTGTGTTGTGAATGAATAATTATGCTTTTAAAAGCATATTTTTTAAAACTCAGTTTAACTTGAAAATGATTTCTAGAAATGAAAACTAAATATGTGTAATATAGATGATAACAAAAATATATGGAATATACTGATTATCCAAACTCATTTTTTATAAAAGAAAACGTAAGGAATTATATAAAAACGAACATCGATCCAAATTAATCTCATAAGCCATATATTGTGCAAATGATAAAATAGGGATATATAAAACAGAAAATTAATTACAAATAACAGAAAATTTTCAAATGAATATCAGATGTGCCATGGTTGGCTTGTGTTTTTAAAAAAAGAGTTGCCAATTATAAAAGTTCTATATTAAATAAAAGCTTTGCCGGTGTAATGCAAAAAAAATTAATATATATATATATTTTTTTTTAAATCACTCACTCAGTAAAATATTATACAGATTTATTTCAATAATAAAGTTTTTTAAAGCATAGTTTGAAATTGTTACAATTACACTAAAGATGGAAATAAACAATTTATCTTATTCTTTAAAAATAAAAAATACCTATAAATATATATTTTGTCTGTTTTATGTAAGTGGATTGTATAAATGTTCTAAGCCCCATGGTGGTAACAAAACAACGTTGCGTATTTTGCTAATATTTTTAAATATTTTATTTAACGCAACAATACATATATTTCAATTACTTTTATGCATTTCTGTTATTTTATATTCAGGCTCGAAGAATACAAAGAGAGGCATAGTATATGCATTTATATGTATGACATATAGTTCTTTCCGTATTTACCTGCTGGCCAATTATAATCAGTATAAGAAAATCATAAAACATATTTCACTTATTTCATGTCATGTTGGTCATGAGCACTCTGTGCCATGCTGGATAATATTATGGGGAAGTTTAAAAATTGCCCTGATCACTATCAGTATCGTACAAACAGACATTATAATTAATAACAATAATTCATTACAAGAATATGCGTTTGGATACTCTAGTGAAAATGATTATATCTTGTACTGTTATTCTTTGATATACCCTTTATGTTTTGTATTATTCTTTTTTGCGCCTTTGTGTATTTTTGACATTTTATATGCCCTTTTTTGCAATGATATTTCATCGATAATCCATTGTTTTCGTTGTATGTTAAAAACTACACCCAAACGTGATTATAACAAATTGACCGATATTTATTGTAAAATAATATCAATTGCAGATAATTTCGATTCTAAAGTTGGTTTTCTGGTATTTATCATGCTCCTTCATAACGCATGTTTGATTTATTATGGACTAACGCTTATTTTTAAAGATCAGGTTGAAGATTATAAGAATTTTTATATGATTGTATCTGCTTGCTTCTTTGGTTGCATTAACTTCATAGCGAGAGTCGAATTTGCATCACGCATTCATGCAGCATCACTTTTAGTTAGATATGAATCAAGTAAATTACGTGTCGGACGTGGTAGTTTCGATTGTTCTTACCTGAGATTTCTGGAGAACAGCAGGGAAATAAATATGACTGTTTGGGGATTTGTTAACATGAGGCGTAATATCATACTGGGGACTTTCGGAACTATCATAACGTATAGCCTACTGTTTGATAATCTGATCAAATTATAATTTAAATTTGAAGATTTTAAACTTTATGTTTGATTTTACTTCAATCAAAATTTCTGGTATATAAGACATGTGGAATTTATACAAGTTAGCAAAATTAAAAAATCAGTTTTCAGTGTTTTAAAAATATTACAGTTTTTAGTTAATATCTTGAATTTGAAATCATTTTCTCTACAAAATGTTCCACTGTGCATTTCAAGGAATCCTACACTTTTCTAACCTTCAAAATTTTAAATTTACATTTGACGATTTTAAATGCTATCAATTTTCGTTTGATTTTAAATCATATGATTTTTTTTTTTGAAAAAGTTTCTGAAATAGATAAGTGTCGAAGTTTACAAATTTCATTTTATAAATGTGTTACGTAAAATTCTATTTGCAAAACAATTAATGTCTGAAGTAATACTGGCTATATTTTCATGAAATACTTCTTTATTTACATTTTGTCAAAGCCTCGCCAATTTTGGCGAGAAATATTTTGTCATTTCATTACCAGTGTTTCTGCAATATAAAAAAATCATTGCAAATATCTGTGACGTAATACCAGTATTTTTGTAATAGGGACAATGTAATTAAAGAATTTAAAGTCAATACTTAAAGTGTTTTAGTGTTACAAGGAAATAAGCTCTGATGACTGTCATATTGACGAAATATTGTGTCTTACTATAATATAATGTGGCCAACATTGGTTTGCTACTATGATGAAAACAAATTTATTCATTATCTTGAAGACTTTTGGTGTTGTCATCGAAATAGGTCTGATGACTCTAATATTGGCGGAATATAGTGTCTTTATATAACTAATATGGCCAACATTGGAATGCTTCTAGGATGAAAACATCTTTATTCAATATCTTGAATAAGTTGTCATTTTCATTAATGGATCTTCAAATGTACTTTTAGTGTCAACTGAAACTCAATGTGTTTAAAGGTATCTTATGTATCTTAATCAATTATTTTAAAAATAATTAGACGAATTTCAGACTGAGAAGAATCGAAGTGTGAGAGATTAGTATAACGGAGATAATATGAAAAGTTTCTGTAACGAGGAATTTGCTGTTTCAATGAAAAATAAAAATCCTTTAAATATCGGTATATAAATCTAGATAGCTTAAAATGTTTATTAGTTTTCATTAATACATATTTATACGGACAGCTGATTCCATTGCGTTACTTAATAACTTAGTTCACAGAAGAGAGATCTAAAAAAGTGATACAATGGAATATAATAGGTTTTTATTAAAGATACAAAGGCAAGTCAATATTGTCGCGGGATAACACCAGATGGAAACAATGCCTATTTTACATGATTTTCATACGAAGAGTGATGAGAATTCCTGAGATTCCATTGCAGTGTATCAAACCAAAAATGGAAACAACCTAAGCAAAAACTAAAACATAACTCTTTTATTATAATTTTGAATTCCATACCAGCCAACAAATTTATTAATTGGTGTAACTGAAATTACAACTTACACATCAGAATGCTTATCTCCATACTGGATAAAATTATACTTATTTACCAGCTGATCCGCCCGACGTTGCACGGTCCCTTAAAAAAATACGAAACGCGAAATCACTCTAAAAATCGCTACACGAACTCCTTCCTCTGGTAATTCTTTGTCTGTCGGAAATTAAATGGATAATATGGAAATAAAGAGATGGACCCGAAGCGGAAGTAAATTTAATACCAACTCCTCAAATGACTGGATCATTTGTTTAAAAACGTGTCAGTTTTTGGTCAAAATTTAAAAAAAAAGTTTCCGTCTGATTTTCATAAATTTTGCATTTTCGGAATCAGAAAAATAAACTGTGAGTTTCGAATCAATTAATCGAATACAATTCTTAATACTTGAGGAAGAATGAGAATGAAACTTTTTCGTTTTCTTGGATCTGTATCTTAAAATTTGTATCGCCAAATCTGTATCTTAATTAGTTATCTATATCTTAATTAGTTCTTGGAAAAATTGGAACTATTGCTTGGGAAAGGAAAACCCCGCGGACTTGTCAACCAGAGGATTGAAATTGAAATATTTAAATGAAAATTCGTTATGGTGGCAAGAACCGCCTTGGTTAAAGTGTTTCACGGATTGGCCTGTGCAATCGCAAATATTTCAAATAAGAATAACATGTCAGAACGTCCTAAAAATATCATAGTTAATGAATGCACTATTGAGAACGATGAATTAGTAAAAATTGAAGGAAAGTTTAGTAGTATGCTGAAACTACTTCTAACAATTGCATGGGTGAAGCGTTTCATAAGGAAAGTTAGAAAATTACATGTAATCGATGGTCCCTTATGTGCGTGTGAAATTCAAGAAGCGGAAATATTCGGAATTAAGTCAGTGCAGAAACGGTTTTATAAGAAAGAAATCGACATGCTTAAATCGACGAGTAAGCTCTCAAAGCAGTATAGCTTCTTCTCCAGCTTACACCAGTATTCTCCGTCTCTGGAGTAGACTTTACAGGACCTGTTTATATAAAAAATGAAGATAACACCGATAAAGTTTACATAGTTCTATTCCAATGTGCTGTAACCCGCGCTGCTCACCTTGAACTAGTTTCAGACCTATCAACTAAAAAATTCATATTGGCACTTAGACGTTTCCTTAGCCGAAAAGGGAACTGTCGTACATTCTACTCAGACAATGCCAAAACCTTTAAATGTGCTATTAAAAAATCAATATTTATTTGACATACTTAAGAACCAAGACTTTCAACATTTTATCTCTACAAAAGGAATATCTCTACATGGAAATTCATCGTTGAACTTGTCCCATGGAGGCGAGGTTTCTACGAGAGGCTCATGAAAAGTATTAAAGATCCCGTAAGAAAAATCCTAGGAAAAGCTTTGTTGACTTTTGAAGAAATTATGACTGTGCTTGTAGAGGTAAAAAATTTTCTTAACCACATGCCTCTAACGTATGTCTATCATGACGCCTCTGAACCTGAACCACTCCCACCTGCCCACTTCCTGATTGCTGGACACAAGGTAGAATATCCATTTAACTTTAATTAAGTGTTTAATACCTCTATTACTAAAACCTGCTTAGTTAAAAAAATGGTATCAGACAAAACTTCTGAGCCAAATTTGGGAGAAGTGGACATCTGAGTATTTACTTGTGACTAAAAGCTTACATTCTTTCGGAACTCCTAATCCTCAAAAGAACTTGAAAGTCAATGACATTGTTTTGATTGAAGGACAGAGTAAATCAAAGTTATTACTGAACTTAGGACAAACTATCGAGAATTATAAAGGTCGTGATAGTCTAGTTAGGTCTTGTGTCGTCAAAACCCAAAAGGGAAATTTAAGACGACCGATGCAACTTATATATCCTTTTGAAATTGCTGATTAACTAAATGTTTTGTAAATAAATTTTCTATGAATTGATATAATGATAATTTTAGTAGTGTGTATGTGTAATTATTTAAACAATATTTTACTGTATTTGTTGCTGTATAACACATGGGCTAATAAGTTCCCGGTCTGAAACATAGATGGCGTTGCAATCGCCGAACCGATGTCTTTTTTAGTAAATACTAACCTTTAAAAGGTAGCAGAAAAATGTCATGACGATTCGCCGTGTGGATAAAACGTTAGAGTGGTTTCATTAGAACGACTTTGTTGATAAACAAAAAAAAAATGGATAAACAAGAATTTCAAGAATTGTTATTTGATGGGAAAAAACACCGTTCAAACAAAAGCTTGACTTGATAAGCGTTATCCGGACACTGCACCAGGTAAATCAACCATTATTGACTGGTTTGCTAAATTTAAACCTGGTCGTACGGACACTAGTGATGCACCACGCAAAAGAGGTGGTTACTCCGGAAAACATAAAAAAAAGTCCACAAAATCGTTTTGAGGAACCGTAAAGTGAAGTTGCAGGAGATAGCTCAGACTCTGAAGATATTCAAGGAACGTGTAGATTTTATTTTGAATGAACATTTGTCTATGAAAAAGCTGTTGTCAAAGTGGCTGCCACGCGTGTTGACTTTTGACCAAAAACAACAACGAGTCGATCATTCTGAGCACTGTTTGAAGCTTTTTCGTTATAACATTATGTTATTTATTATAAAAGTATTATTTTTATTCATTTACGAAATTATTATTATAAAATTATTATTTTTATTCATTTACGAAATTATTATTATTAAATTATTATTATTAAATTATTATTATTGTTGTTATTATTATTAAATTATTATTATTTATTATTAAAGTTATGTTATTTATGTTATTTAGTTTATTTAAAAGTTGTGTTTTCTTTATTAGACCGGGAACGTATTAGCCCATGTGTTATATATATATATATATATATATATATATATTATATATTCTTAGATATACTATAAATACGTGTTATTGATATTATTATATTGCATTATCTATAATATTTTATGAAAGTTTCTTGCAAAAAATCCAGCTAGGTATAAGTATCTAGATACCTATTGGTAAGAAATTATATTTGTATTTATATTATGATTGTTTATTTGGTGATTTATTTCAGGTCTTAAAGGTAAATGTTCATAAAATCTTTTGTTTGAGTTATTTCATATGGTATAACTTTGATAATTGAAATTGATTATTGGTAAAAATTAGATTATAATTTTATAGTTATAATTTATCAGGTGGAGAGTGTCGAAAATGTAATTAAAATTGAAATAAAATCCAGATGTCGCTGCTAATCCACACTCAGAAATCAGAGAAGTGAAATGATTTCAGTATGCTGACTGAACCAGCGATGCAATGATGTTGATGTATATGTCAAAAGCTTTAAAACAAAAGCTTAAATTAATATGCATATGGCATATGTTTTTATAAAGGGAGATATCCTTATAATATCGTATAAGTATGTGAAATAAATATTTGTTGTTTGTGTGATGAAAGAATTAGTTTATGCTTTTTAAGCCTTTCACTATATTTTCATTTTTCGTTTTGAAACCCGGTAGGAACAAATTGGAAACATGCCAGAGTTTTTAATAACAAGTCCAACACATACTTTACTGGACTTCTCTAATTGCAGTATGTGCTGTCGTAAATAGTTATTGCAACATTTTGCAAATCCGAAAAGAGGGTTTGAATACTTTTTGAGCTGTTCGCAGACAAAAATTCTGTCTTTAAATCGCTAATCTTTCATCAAGCATTCTCTCTTAGTTGGAACAAATTTTCGGACTATCGGTGATTAAGATTTTAAGACTATTTTCAAATCAAAACTCCTAAATTTCCTACAGTTAATAAGGAATTTTCGTTTCTAATTAAGCGTAATTTATTTACAGATATGTTTCTGGAGTTACATAGAAATCAAACAATGCTTCTCCAATTTTCGATAAATTTGAAGGATTTTTCAGAAAAATGGCTAAAACTAAGCATTTTAAACATAGCAGAGTAGTTTATTATAACTCCTGGTGTAATGCATTTATAGAAAACAACAACAGAAAAAAACATTATTCGTTTCAAAAACACTTCATTAGTAATATGTGAAAATGTCACACAGTTTCGTATAAAATTGATTTTGTGAATGCGGTTGGCAGAATCACTTTTTTCAACCGGTTAGTATTCATTTTTTTAAGAATAACCTCGAAAGAAACATTAGAACTATTTTGACAAGAGGAAAGACCATCGTTATGGAATACTTGAAGTTTTCACGCCAATTCATAGATATCTTGAAGCTATTGAAAAACTGTAAAAAAGAATGTAACTTCCCATCTTCAACAAGTGTTTTTAAACAAACAAAAAATATAATCAAAGTGATATTAATTAACTGTTTTTTATAAACAACTTGCTTGACGTTGTGGATTAATCTCATGTTTTTTAAACTATATTTTTTATATTTACTTATTGAGCGCCTATTACCATTGCCTATTTTTAATTAATGGCGTATTGTAGCGAGGATTAATATGAACTGTTTCAAATCATATTTGAGAAACTGGCAAAACTTTCTTGAATAAAATCTGTTATACAAATGACAAAAGTTAGTGAAAAATAGCTTGGCGATAATGGCAGGTTGCCAAGTTTTTGTCAAAATGCCCCAGACACATTAAATTTCATTTCTGGTATGCCGCTGTATGTCGTATGTACAGAGAGAATGCCTGACTAGCTGACTGACTCAGCAACGCTCAGACGAAATGACTAAAGTCAGTATCACGAAATTTGGAGTGTAGATTGCTGTTATGACTTAGGCAAACAATAAGAAAGTCTTGTTGAATGTTCCCTCCCAAAGTGTGTTAAAGTGGTGGTCGAAAGTTTCAGATAATTTCGCCATAGCTCAACAGCAGGTTTAGCTAGGAGCGTGAAATTCAGGAAAACAAATCTACTAAAAAAGTGGTTAAACACGTATTTCATAGATTAAAAAGATTCACACCCTAAGGAGGTTAAATGGGGTGGGGGGTTGATTTATGTAGAAAAATAATGAATCTTGAACAATAAAGTTACAAAAAATTACGAAAAATAAAGTTACGAAAGGTAATTTCCATTTTTCTTACTATCGGATACTTTGCTAATTTTGCTCGCACGCATAGAAAAAAAAATAATATTAACAAATGCACTTGTAGTTTCGAAATTATATTACAGTATACTAGTTCTTCAATCCATAAGTTACTTTGGTGAGCACGTATACAGATAAGTGTATGAAGAAAGTTATTTTAGATGAATAATTGAGTTAGAAATCATTTATTACAAATGACAAATGAATGGTTTATCTCCACCGGGTAAGTTATGAATTATTGCAAAATATATCATGGTATATTAGAGAAATGATGAAACTAATTCTAATAAAAAGGTAATTTCCATTCTCCCTATCTTCTGATACTTTGCTAATCTTCCTCGCGTACATAAAATGATGTAAAAATGAACAAAAAATGTTAATAGTATTGACCAATCGATACATTTGTAGTTTCGAAATTATATTACTGTTTATTCCTTTTATAGATATATTTAAATACAGAAGTGGAAAAAGAATATATCCCTACGCAAATTACCATATAAAAACGATACTGATTACAACTTATACGGTCTGCTATTAAATTTTGCACACAAATCAGGATTTGAGGACATCCACATAATGTATATTGCTTCAACCTAGTTCTTTTTTTAAAGTGATATCATCCAATATATCGTCACTATTTTAGTATTATTTGTTCAAATCAGCCGGAAAAGCATAAAGTTTATAAACCTTTAATTAACTCGTCATAGAATTCTAAAAATTAATGTGCTAGAAGTTTATCTATAAATTTTAGAAAAATAAATTTTGAAACGTACACTGAAAAGCACATGGATTATTACAATTGTAATTAAATATATCCATTTTTGAAAATTATGATTATATAATAAATTAACTAAGATATTTTACAATTTATTTTCTGGTTATGTTTTTGAATTTTTTTTCCTGAAGATGTAAATGCTATTAGCACTTAAACCTTCAAAAGTAATATATTTTATAGATCTGAAAAAAGTAATATATTTTATAGATCTGAAAAAAGTAATAATAGAAATATATTGTAGATTTGAATAGTCATGATTTTGATTATGATTTTCCTTTCCATGTGTAACATAATGTAGGTCTATTTTCATATTTTTTAGTATGGAATTCGTAATAACTTTCTTAATTAGAAATACGTTTTTTAATCAAATTTTCTTAGATTATGTTTTGTACATTCACTGTATCTTAAAAAAAAAAAAAAAAAAAAAAAAAAAAAAAAAAAAAAAAAAACATTTTAATCGGATGATTTTTTGTGAAGATGTAAATTAAACTTTCTTACGTGGATTTAACTTTAGCATACTCAAATTTTGAACTATTTATACAATATTTTTAAATATTTAAGAAAAGTATATAAATTATATACTTTTCCATCTTCATTTGATCCTAGGAACTTAAAAAAAAGTTTCCAAACTGAGTGATGCCTTTTAAAAATGAATGTTTGTTAAATTTTTATTATATAAACGACAACCAAAGCATAATTTATGTATTAATTATTAGACAATATGAACTCTCGATTGGTAATTTTATATTACTTATATGATTATATTCTACAGAATTAGCACGGAGAGATCACTTTTTATCCTTATCTGTACGTAGTAAATCTAATTCTATAGAATGTTTCTTCGATTCATATGTCTCATGAGCACGCACAGTGATAAATATAAGAAGAAAGTTATTTTCAGATTAGTATTAAATTAGATTTCACTCAACACAATTGGAAAAGTGTAGATTTGTCTTCACAAAAGAATGTGTGATGCCTTGCAAGATATAAAATAGACAGATAAAAGAGATATTAGTTCCATTACTAATGAAAAAATAAACTTTTCTTCATCATTTACGTCAAATGTTTTATGGATCTACGCACGCAAACAGAAAAGTAAAAAATTAACAAAAAATATTGGTAATTGTAATAGATCGATCAGTTTGAGATTTTCAAAAGAAGTATATAACAATTAAGTGAATGTTGAAAAATATTTAAATACACATAAATATTTGCACTTTTGTTTACATGGTCATCCAGCGTGAATTCTAATAACTCTTTAATTCTGCATTTTATGTTTTCTTCGTGTTTGAATTTTAATACATCGATAATAATGTCATGATCACTACTTTTCATATTTTGAGATACATATGATTTCACAAAATTCAATGATTACAATAAAAATCTTTAACAATCTAGTATTTCATAAAATGATTATTTTACTTAAGTTTTTTTATTAAATGAATAGAGATGTGAACTTGCATTTGAAAATACATAATTTAAATAAAAAAAATTCCTTTCCCTTAGTAAATAGATTAAAAAAATATATATATAAAATTAAATTAGTATAGAATAAACATAAAGAGTATGGAATAGTACGAGAAAAAAACAAAGCCATAGTTACAAATCTAACACATATCTTAATGTTTCACTCTTGCAAATAGCTATTTGTCAGATGTTGATTAGATAATAGGGGAACATGACGTAGCCCCGGACACTTGAATAAACTGCAAAAAAAAAAAAAAAAAAAAATGAAATTTATGTCTTTATTTTTTCTTAAAATAAAATTACGAACTTCTTTAATGATTTTAATTAAGCACTGCTTATAATATCGATTTATTTAACGAAATATACTGAAAATAGTTTGGCCTTTTTTTGGCGTCACAAGAAACGGCGGGTTAATCAATGGTGTCCCCATCGTTTTTTGGCCTTACAAATATCACAATTATACTAAAAATCCGATGCATCTATAAAAACAGAATCTTAATGTCCAATAAAGATCATCTAAAATAAGATCTAATTAATCTAATTAATATTTCTTAATAACCTGCAATAAATTTTGACAGGAGCAATGAAAATTTATTGACAAAAACAAAACACTCACTCACATCTTAATTCCACGGCGCCCACGTCGCAATTAAACTGTATTTGTTTCGACTCTAGAGGGCGTTCATGCACAATAACTCTTTATTTACGCAACACTTTGGATTTCTTAGAAATTGAAATGTCTGCGGTTACCCGCCGCCCGCGACTTTGCCCTACAGTTAGAGATGAAGATAATTTTGTTTTATTCTGCATTATCTGGAGGACTAAAGTGTAAAGTTACATAGAAAGCAGATATAATCAATAACCTATTTAACTTTAGGTTACCAATAACCATCGTTCACGGCATAAACATTATCTACCAAAAATTCTTTAAAATCTAAATTGAACATGAATACAATAAAAATATAATTCTGTTCATTATTAAATTAAAAATATGATCAATAAATGGATTGAAATTATAAAAATATTTGATTAGAGTAATTTAAAAAACTAAACAGTTTGATAACGCATTAAAAATTGAACATTACTACATTAACCTATTTTAATGCCCTATTAAACAAATGTAAGAGATTTCATTTACATCTGATGAAGATTGTTTTTGTAATATTCGTATGTACAGTTGTCATAAATGGAAATAAATATATTGACAGATAATTTACCATTAATGATATTTTACTAAAATTTATCTACTGAATAATGCATTTGAAATTTATATCTGTATTTTAAATATTTATTTTTTAATACAAATAAATTAAACTATGAAAACTAGCCCCCAGAGGACATCGCGTATTGTAAATACATTACAGGGTATATCTAAATTGGTGGTCAGTACCGTAAACGGTGATACTACATGCAAGGCAAATAATTTTTCCACGGGATATAAGAGTCGAAACACAACCTCTGTTTTGAACACAACCTCCGTTTATTCAATTAATTATACACGACCTCTCCGACGAAGACGAAACCAGAACTTTCATTCTTAAATATAGGTATAAGGAGTAGCAAAACTGTCAACTTAATTTTGCTTTCGGTAAAATATAATGTCAATCAGAAAATGCTCCCACTGCATTATCGTTCAGTGGAAGCATTTCCTGGATGGTGTATCCTTCAGTGGAAGCATTTACTGAATGGTGGATCCTTCAGTGGGATAATTTCCTGGTTGGTGGATCCTTCATTGGAAGCATTTCCTGGATGGTGGATCCTTCAGCGGAAGCATTTCCTGGATGGTGGATCCTTCAGTAGAAGCATCAGTGGTATACCCTGTTAGCTATTTTCAGACACTTACATATCTTTCCAATTCTAGCATTTATTGTTTTTCACACATTTCACACAAAACATATTAATTGTATTAAAAGTCTATATCGTTAGAATATTTTCATCACAGCTGCAATTATGAAGGGATATCTTTTTTGTCACTGTAATATACATTAAAAATTCAATTGTAAACTTGGTTTTATACCCTAATATTTTAATTACCCATCATACGTAGTATAGTGTAAATCTTGTAATCGTTTTGAAAATCGAAAACAAATTTTTGACGGATTAACACGTTTCAGACATTGGAGATTCCGAAAAACATATTTTTAGAAAAAAAAATTGCCGTCCGTCTGTCTGTCTGTGTGTGTGTGTGTGTGTGTGTGTGTGTGTGTCTGTAAACGCTCTATCTCCCGAACAAATTGATATAGAGGCTGGAAATTTGATATGTACTCAGTATGTAATAATGGGAAGAAGCTTATTGAATTTCACTCGATTATCCGGAACTATTTTTCTCGGACTCTCGAAATATTCATTCTGATAAAAGGTGTATAAAAATTTTCGAAATTGTTTATTTTAAGGAGTGAATATAAAAGACAATACAAAAACATAAATTTTGCTTAAGGAATGAAGTCGATCGGATGATTAGTTGCCGAGAAATTTGCAATCATACTTTCCACACTCTTAAATTTTTCATGACCCTTTATTTCATTCAAATATCAATTCAAAGACATATTTTAATTAGAAATGAGACGCTTAATCCGACGCAATGAACCGATAGTTAATATGATTATAATTTTTGGAGTTTTAAGGATGTTTTTCTTACGCAATTCAGCAATAGAGAGTATTTAAAGTTTATGACGTCATCAAGTGACGATTTTATTGGAATAGCAATGCATTTTATAAATAGTTTACACATGTTTTATTTTCATATTTTATATTATGCATATCCATGATGGGTAAGTATTAAGGTCGCCCCCAATGATTAGTTTTATCTTGGTATGTGTTATCATCACGTACGGTTCGACTATGAGTTCAGAGACACACTATACCATTGATGCTAAGTGAAAACGTTTAGAAAATTTATTTTCGAAAGTAAATTTATACGACATTTAAAAAAAATAAAATATTAAGGAAAATATTTATTACTTTGAAACAAAATCTTATTTCCTTTGGAACGTTTTGAAAGCGAAACAAAATAAAGAATAATGAAAGCGAATATGAAAGCGAAACAAAATAAAGAAAGAAAGAAATAAAAAATAAGTTAAACACTGAAAATTATCTCTTATATAACCGATATAATGGTACAACATAAAAAATAATTATTGTAATCTTCCGTTATCTCTTTTTTTCTGATATTGATATATCAATTTTTTAAAGTAACGGTTTTGACACTTGTTATGTAATCCTGTAATACACCGGATACAAAGAAAGAAAATATAAAAAAAAATATTAAGGTATTGCTCGGATTATAAGTTTTTTTATATAATCCCGTGACAAAAAGTATCAAACTTCAGTATGTAGCTAAAGAAAAAAAAAATCTATCAGAATGAATTTATATTTAAATGAATTTATATTCTTTGAATATATATATTTTTTAAAATGTTAAATAATTTTAATAATTTTAATACAAACTGAAGAATTTCAAAAAACAATAATGTTTTTAGGTATCCGTACTTATAAAGTAAAAAGGGAACCAGTATAAGTTCTCTTCTGTGTCTGTCTGTCCGTCTGTTAGAGCTCTTTTTCTCGTAAACTGTGGACGTGGAAAATTTTGACCTGGGAAGATAAAACCTTTTTACCCACATACTTTCAGATTATTAGCCGTTCACAAATATGTTTATGAAAATTTAGGGGGCTAATTAAATTATTTGACTTTTTTTTCTTTTTGTACATCGTGTGAGGTATCGTGTGAAAGATATCGTAAAACCGAACTCAAAAATATATTTGTTTTAATTTTTGGTATTATATTTTTAGACATACCATTGAAAATGAACTGCAGAAATATGTTCCCCTTCCCCTCTATTTCCGAATCCAAGGATCCGTTTAGGAAACTTTTGGGTCCTTAAAAGGGACCTTTCACAAAAATTCTCATCTTAAATCAGAACACTTCACAAAAATTCTCATCTTAAATCAGCACTCTTCACAAAAATTCTCATCTTATCTATCTGTATCATCTTATCTGTATTCTCATCTATCAGAATGAATTTATATTTAAATGAATTTATATTCTTTGAATATATATATTTTTTAAAATGTTAAATAATTTTAATAATTTTAATACAAACTGAAGAATTTCATAAAACAATAATGTTTTTAGGTATCCGTACTTATAAAGTAAAAAGGGAACCAGTATAAGTTCTCTTCTGTGTCTGTCTGTCCGTCTGTTAGAGCTCTTTTTCTCGTAAACTGTGGACGTGGAAAATTTTGACCTGGGAAGATAAAACCTTTTTACCCACATACTTTCAGATTATTAGCCGTTCACAAATATGTTTATGAAAATTTAGGGGGCTAATTAAATTATTTGACTTTTTTTTCTTTTTGTACATCGTGTGAGGTATCGTGTGAAAGATATCGTAAAACCGAACTCAAAAATATATTTGTTTTAATTTTTGGTATTATATTTTTAGACATACCATTGAAAATGAACTGCAGAAATATGTTCCCCTTCCCCTCTATTTCCGAATCCAAGGATCCGTTTAGGAAACTTTTGGGTCCTTAAAAGGGACCTTTCACAAAAATTCTCATCTTAAATCAGAACACTTCACAAAAATTCTCATCTTAAATCAGCACTCTTCACAAAAATTCTCATCTTAAAACAGGACGCTTCACAAAATTATTCATTTCAAAACAGTGTCCTTCACAAAATTCTTTATCTTAAAAATAGAGTTTTCACAAAACTTTTACACCTCCAAACTGAACTTTTTACAAATTTAATCATTGAAAATTTAAATCTGACCTGTCACAAAACAATTAAAGTCGTCAAATTACACATTATTGAGCTTTTTTATATATATTAAGGATAGATACACAGGAACCTGAATATAACTATATATTCCGATTCACAAAATTATGACTATAATTTTCATAAATATAAAAAAAAAACTGTTCACAATGTCACAAGACCCTGTGAGAAAAATCTGGGCAGACCACTGGAATCTACTGAAACTAAAATTATGAATAAATTAAGGGTATTAGGAGTCTATTAATTAATAAATAGTAATTAAAAAATCAATGTACGTAACCCTTTGAGCGAAAGTTATACTCACTCTTCTCAAATTTATTTATTATTATACTAGCAAGCTACGCCCGCTACGCTGGTCAATTTCTCTTAACGAAAATTTAATCAAACAAAATATTGACATTTCATAATTCACCCTTATATTTTAACAGAATAATAAGGCTACTATAATTTGTAACTCGTTTCAATATACACGTCAGGACACGTTGCCCTTATCATTATCTTTTTACGCATGAAGGTTTCGCTATGGTACTCCATTGTGAAATTTGGTAATTTTTGAAATTCAATATTTGAAAAACGGCATAATCATTAGATTTGAAATTTATATAAAAAAAATACAATTTTTTACTTTTCAAACGCAGTTTGTCTAACAATTTTCTGACAATTACTTTTCGAGCTATTATTTTTTTCAGTAACTTCAAATGTTTCATTTTCCGAGATTAATCTGTAGCTACAATTAACGAAAAACCCAGTCGTCAGCAACGCATAGCTTTGTATTAAAGAGGCTGTTGGAGCAGGGATTGTCACCATCAATTTGCCACCATCACTTTTGAAATTGGTTCTGTAGTTCCATAGATTCCATAGAAATTATAATTTAGAATGATTTTAGAACACTTTTTGCTCATTTCACCCTTTTAAATTTCGATTTTTTTTAAATTATTATTCTTAGAGAGCATTTACAACTTATAAGTAACTACAATGCCAAATTTCAAATTTCTAGCTCCTTCAGTATAAAAAAGTCGCAATTTTCGAACATTTTTCACTCCTGCACCCCCCTGGGATTAGTGGCACCGACATAAAATATAACCTATGTTGGAGCAGGGATTGTCACCATCAATTTGCCTCCATCACTTTTGAAATCGGTTCTGTAGTTCCAGAGATTCCAGAGATTCCATAGAAATTGTATTTTAGAATGTTTTTAGAACGCTTTTCGCTTATTCCACCCTTTTAAATTTTGATTTTTTTTAATTTTTTTCTTAGAGAGCATTTACATCTTATAAGTAACTACAATGCCAAATTTCAAATTGCTAGCTCCTTCAGTGTAAAAAAATCGCAATTTTAGAACATTTTTGCTCCTGCACCCCCTCGGGGTTAGTGGCACCGACATAAAATATAGCCTATGTTGGTGCAGGGGTTGTTGCCATCAATTTGCCACCATCACTTTTTAAATCGGTTCTATAGTTGCAGAGATTCCACAGAAATTGCAATTTAGAATGTTTTCAGAACGCTTTTCGCTCAGTTCACCCTTTAAATTGAATTTTTTTTTGTAATTTGTTCTTAGAGAGCATTTACATCTTATACGTAACCACAATGCCAAATTTCAAATTTCTAGCTCCTTCAATATACAAAAAATCGCAATTTTAGAACGTTTCTCGCTCTTGCACCCCCTGGGGTTAGTGGCACCGACATAAAATATAGCCTATATTTGAGCAGGGGTTGTCACCATCAATTTGCCACCATCACTTTTGAATTCGGTTCGGTAGTTCCAGAGATTCCCCCTACAAACAAACAAACAAAAAATCTTTACTCCTTTATAATATTAGTATAGATATATAATTTATTTTTTTAGTTTGCACAGGCATGCGCGTGACATATATTTTTGCATACATTATTTTCGCTAAATGAAAGATATTACCTAACAACAATGAAAGACATATTTCATAACAGTAATAGAAGAGCAATTATAAACATAAGTATTAAAATTTTAATTCTAATTTTGTTTCTACATGCACTGAAAAAAAACTTATACTGTCCTCATCTAGAACGAATAAGAAGTCATTTTCTAAATCCCTGAACTAGAAATGTAAATTTCCGAACTATAAGAATAAGGTAAACTAATAAACTGAATAGGCGAAATGATTGAGAATTTCTATTCTAGGTGATAAAACGATGCATTATGTTATGAATCTTTTGAATTGCGAGAAATTTTAACTTGATTTCTGGAACAAATTCATAGACTAGTATTATTGTTACAAAAATTAACCTCTTGTGTTCACATTTATTTGCAGAGATTTTTATATGAGTTTGATCCACGATAATATAGGAAAGCGCTCTTGAATTTGAATAGGGGAGGCTAGAACTCTCTAGCAAAGAGAACTAGAATTTATAAGGATGACATGGAACTATTTTTCGAGAGCCACAATTTATTTTCTAGATACCAGGAGCATAATTTTTTTTCAGTGTGTGAAAACAAAGTATCCAAACCATGACGTTCGTCATAAAAATGGCGGCAGTGAGCTCGGAATGATACCTTTTGGTTTAAACCGTTTGGTTAGAAGGTAAAAGCTTCACGATGATATATAAAACAATCGTTTTGAAGAGTCAGTCATTTAAATGTGAAATACGTAAACAAATTGACAAAAAACTTAAACTCAATCTTTACTCGCCACAAATATTTTACTTTTTTCTGACGGTTTTACATTCCCGTTTGTATTTATTTGGTAATATTCATCAGTAGAAGAACAAATCTGCTTTTGATAAGAATGAAATGCTGTACTTATTTTGTGTTTTGTGTAAAATATTTTTTTTCCTCAAAGCTTCAATTAATAGAAAAATATCGATGTTTATTTCCATGTTTTAAAAATAAGTGTTATTTGTGATTCTTGTAGCAAGCTGGTGATCGACTATCAGACAAGAAGTATTTAGATACTGAAGAGAAATGTAAGTAAAATCATTATCGTTATTACAGTTTAATTATAATCCCGGGTATTATTTTTTAATGCCGATTTGTAAAATATTTTATTAATTCTTTATTTGTGTTTTTGTAATTATTTATTGTATTTCTTTGTAATCATAATGTATAGGCTGAAACATTTAATTTCTGTTGCGCCAGCTTGTCGATTTTGCCGTCTTAAGAGAATACGAAGTAACATGAATAACACGAAGAAACTCGAATTCTAATGTTAAACCAATGGAAGATTTCATTAAAATTTCTTGTTTGCATTTTAATATTTTTTAATGGTTATTTTTTTCCATGGATATGTGAGGTTGATGTTTTACCGCGTGTGTTTTTATCTTTCGATTTTCGCTGTAACGTTTAAACGGATTCCAGAAGTGAAAGTGTTCTTAGAAAAGAAAGCTGCAACTAAAATGGAACAGTAAAAGAACACAGTAAGACATCGACAAGATATTCAACGCAAAAATACATATATATATATTTATTTATTTATTTCAAATTGCTGGAATGTGATCCAGAATTTGAAAGGTCAAATTGGTTTAACATTAGCTTACAAGTTTCTAAGCCTTCCTATGGTAGTGTCATAATTCACAATGGTATTAATAATTTTATGTTCCCAGATTTACAACAAAGCTGAATGGTTTTAAAATGTAATTTTAAAAGCTTCCACCTATGGAGATTTACAACAAAGCTGAATGGTTCCAAAATGTAATTTTAAGAGCTTCCACCAATGGAGATAAAGAGGATGTTGTATACGCGAACTGCATCAAAACAGGTGGTGCTATGCTTATCCAATCAGAATACCAATTTAAAAAAGAAATAAATGCGCAACATAAAAAAATTCATTACGTTTAATTGAAAAACTATGAAATTCAGATGGAATTGAGAAAATATTTTCTATTTTGCATGATTGGATATTCGCTCTTTAAGTATGATGGCATATTTTAGATTTGTCCGAATGATGCTAAAAAGAGAGTTTTATATAGGGCATACAGGGGTCGGAAGTAGCGAAACTTACAGTAGTCACTACTTTTTGCAGTATAGTTTGTAGTGTAGCGCGCTACATTTTGAACAATATAGTGTAGCGAGTAGGGCGATACAAAAAATCAGTAGTTTGTAGCGAGCACCGACGCTACTTTTAACGCTACTTCAATTGGTGAAATGTGCCAATCTGCAAATCACGTAGTTCAAACTTGCTTCTTTTGTGCAAATTTTGTTCTGCTCAACAATTTGCGAATTTCAGCTGCAGTTTATAAAAATGCATCGCATGAAGTCATAGAATTTTTTCATTGACACTTGCTGCTAAAATTAAATACTAACCAATGAAATAAAATGATTTTCTTGCTGGCAACACATGTCTATTGACTCGTTTATAGGTATTTCTGTTTTTACGCCAGGTTTCTTATTATTCGGAATTGCTTTATTTACAGATTTGTTTATTGCTTGCATTTAGAGTAGTTTTTCTGTAATTTTCTAGATTATAATATCTCTCTTCATTTTTTTTACGAAATGTGTAATAAGTGCATAAACTACATTTTCTTGTATGTTAACTTTCTTAATTTTTTAATGCCTTTGGTTGTGTTGCACTAATATAATTATATCCCGGCAGACGCGATATAACGAGGGGTTGATGTATTATTTAATTCAGATCTTCAGTTTTGAATGTAAATTGAACCCCTTGACAAAATCTCAAAATAGCGAATTAGTGACTTACTTTTAAAAAGTAATTTGTAGTCGCTACTTTTTAAAACAAGTACACCCAGAAAAAGGAATTGATTAAAACTACAAAACATGTTTTGTTGAGTACATTTTGGTTGTTTTCGCAAAATTCAAGTAAAATTGAACCATTTTACCTGAATTAAAAAAACATTTTTTGATGACGATACAATTTTTTTTTTTTTGGAATTGCAAAAAGAAATTTTTTTTGTTGATTCAAACAAAATTTCCATTGACCTATATTTAAACAAAGAGCTTTATTGGGTCAACCAAATTTTTGTTGATTCAACAAAACTTTTTTCTGGGTGTAGTTGTAGTTGTAGTTAACTACATTTTCGATAAAGTAGTTGCAGTTGTAGTTCGCTACAATAAAAAAGTAGTTTTTCCGACCCCTGGTGACATATACCGAGATATAACTTTTTCTCATGACCACTGTAAGCGTTCGTGAGAAACGAGATTTTGTAGGATTTGTTATTTTGCCCGAATGGGTATCATAAACAAATAATAAGTTATTCTGTATTAAAACTAGTCGGATGTGCCAATCCCAAAACTTTCTTCTATCTCAGTCATGTTAATACTTCAAAATTCGCTATCACATCGCCAATAAAATCAATATTTTTCGTCATTCTGTTGTACGTCAGCTGCTTGCGAATCGTCGGGTTACAGGGATGCGAACAACCGATGTATACTAAACTACGAAAAGTCCTTCTGGCCTGAACCGACAGGAACAGATAGCATCCCTATTCTTTGGTTTTACGATTTTAGGTAATTTTACTGAAAAACACGAAAGTAAAATGCGTATAACTTAAATAAAGAAGATTCAATCCCAGTTTTCGTCAACATTGAATTTGAATGAGGATATCGCCAAATTAGTCCTCTACAGCCAAGTTGGCTTCATTTATGACAACTTATTTTGGTCGCCAAATTTGGCGATGTTTCGTCAATTGCCGCCAAGCTTGGCGAGAATTTGACGTTGGCGAATATAAATATATAGTGTTAAGCATTTAAGAATAGGAACAATGGTTACAACAATGAAAGAAAAATTGCCGAAATCATGTTAACTAAAACACATAAATTAAACCCGTTTATAAATGAAATCCCGCTGTCTTGTTTGAAAATGTCAGCCACCCTAAAATTTCAAACCGCTATATCTCAGCTATTTTTTAAGATAGAGGCAAAACAGAAATTGCTCCGGATTCTCCGGATCAAGGCCGAACATTTAACGAAAAAAAGTTTTAGGATTTCTAATTTTTTTTAAATTTTGAAATCTTTAAATGGCTATCACAGCGCCCCCTTTTGTCGAAGTATCCCAAAATTCTAATAGAACCTGCTTGCCATAGCTAAAAACCTGGAAAAAAAATGTTGTTCAATTTGAAGCATAACTTCATACACTTTTAGATATGGTACAATAGTGAAAATGAAACAAAAATATCGATCACAGCGCCCCCTTTCGTCGAAGTATCCCCAAATTCTGATAGAACCTGCTTGCCATAGCCAAAAACCTAGACAAAAATATGGTTCAATTTGAAGCATAACTTCATACACTTTTAGATGGACCAATAGTGAAAATGGAACAAAAATATCGATCACAGCGCCCCTTTTTGTCGAAATATCCCTAAATTCTGATATAACCTGCTTGCTATAGCCAAAAACCTAGAAAAAAAATGTGGTTCAATTTGAAGCATAACTTCATACACTTTTAGATGGTACAATGAAAAGACACGCAGACGGACAGACGGACAGACGGACAGACGGACAGACAGACATTTTGTAAAAACATGTTTTTCGGAATCTCTGACCCCTAAAACGTGTAAATCCGTCAAAAACCGGAAGTCGAAAAAAATTTCGATTACAATACTTTCTTCTATTATAGATAGAAGAAAGTAAAAACAGCCGGAAGTGCAAAGCATTCATGGATTTAAAATTGTCTGTTTGGGAAAGATTTGCACTGATTTCTGGTCTGTCAACTACTTCGAACTTAAGAAAATATAATCCAAAATATTCTACTTTATTTAGATCACAATGTTAGAGTACTGTTTCTATATGTATGCGTTCATTATTTAAAATGCGTAAATTGGATCTTTAGGGTATGATACATTTATTGCTAGCAAACCTTTCCACTTCAAAATTAATAGATATTCGTTTAATCAAGATATATGAAACAAAATAACCATTAATGTTTAAAATGAGAAAATTACTTCTCTGATTATATTGGCCCTGCTATAATATGTATTTTTGATTAATTAGTTACAATTATTTGCAAAAGCTATAATGTGTACTGGATGTATTTATTTAATTTGTATTTCTGCAAGTGTTAAATACATAACTAAAAATAGCTGTTATTTTAATTACAATCTTGAATTACTCTTTTGCGTTATGTTAATTACTTTATTTATAGACTACTTTATTAGTAGATTGAAATAATGTTACGGAGTTAATATTTTAAGATCCTATTTTTTTTTCTTTTGTGTGTGTGTAAATTTTATTCGTAAACAAAAGCATTGCTATTTTAATTACGATATTAAATTCTTCTTTTGTATAATGTTGATAATTTTTATACTGGCTGATTTATTAGTAGATTGAAATAATGTTAGCAAGTTATTTTTTTTAGATACATAACCCTGCTTGTTAAGGTTAGGTCTTAAAAAAATGAACAAAGCGATTATTTTTTTAATGCACCTTTATACACTGGAGGAAAAACAATCCCAACACCAAGAAAGACTTGTGTTAGATAAACGAAATTTGGTAGGCGTGTTTATACATCTGAAAGATGGCATCGATACAAATTTCGCGCTTCGCGCATAAGTGTGGTCCTAGTATGGCCACTCAGAAATTGCAAATCATGTTTGCTTTAAATGCGTGCTATAAAGTTCGTGAGCGTTATCTATCTTCAAAATTTGACTTATTGAGTTGATGTTAGCCAAAAATGCCTTTAAGAAGACGAAGAAGCCATTATCAACAACTCACCGAAGTTGAACGAGGTCGTGTAATAGGGCTACGAGAAGCTGGATTTTCTTTCCGCGATATTGCAGAAATACTTGGTCGGAATATATCCACTGGGCATGATTGTTGGGAGTAGTGGTCAAGGGTTGGTACAGGCTCAAGAAGACCGGGTTCCGGGCGGCCACGTGGCACTACTGAGAGGGAAGACTGCTGTATTTGGCGTACGACTGTGGCGCATCTTACTGCGTCTGCGGAGGAAATTCGAGCTGCAGTTGGTACCACAGTGACACAACGAACGGTTAGAAACCGGTTACTTCAATTGAAGCTCCGAGCCAGGCGTTCTGTAGTGTGCATTCCACTGACTCCAAGTCATTGTCGTTTGCGTCGCCAGTGGTGTCAAGCCAGAGCTCATTGGAGGACGGAGTGGAGATCAGTTGTGTTTTCTGGTGAAAGTAGGTTTTGCCTTTGTACCGGTGATAGCCGTTTGTTGGTCAGAAGGAGGTCAGGGGAACGCCTACAACCAAACTGTCTGCAGCCTAGACACACTGGACCTACACATGAAGTCATATTCTGGGTAACAATTTTCTATGACAGCAGGAGCACTCTAGTGGTTACCCAAACGCACTGAATGCAAATATGTACGTCAGTCTGGTGATTCAACCTGTAGTGCTGCCATTCATGAACAGCATTCAAGGGGAGCTTTCTAACATGATAACGCTCGCCCGCATACCGCTGTTGTAACGCAACGTGCTCTGAAAGTGTCGGCATGTTACCTTGGCCTGAGAGATCACCAGATCCGTCTCCATTGAGCTCGTATGGGATATCATTGGACGACAACTCCAGCATCATCCACAGCCAGTAATGACCGTCTCAGAATTGATACAACAAGTGCAACAAGCATGGAACTCTATACCACAAAGTGACATTCGGCACCTGTACGGCACAATGCATGTACGTTTGTAGATTTGCATTCAAAATTCTGGGGGTTACACCCGTTATTAATGTAACAGCATTTCGCATTTGAAATGCATTTTCTTGAGCTTAAATTAACCTATGGTCATGAAAAGCTAATCAATTAAACATGTTAACTAGACAAATGCATTGTAAAAATTTCATTACTATACAATTTTTTTTTGTTGGTGTTGGGATTTTTTTTCCGTCAGTGTATTATATAATTGTATGCACTCTAAATACGACATTTGAGGGGGTCGTTACAAGAGTGTGCCAAGCCCCATTTTTGAACTTCTGAGATATTTCAATTTGAAAATTTGATCAAATACTCAAATCAAGATATATAACCTAAATTTTTTCGCCAATGTATTAGCAACATTTGAGATATTCTGAATAACAATATGGCATTACTTTAATGATATTACTGTTATGTTTATTGGAAATTAGATATCTTCATTGGGGGCATAAAAATCTGGGGCAAAAACGAAACCTGTCCATATGCTGGCAACAATTGACATTACAAACAAATTATATGTTGGATATTTTAATTTACAGTATTAAGCAGCAGATTACAGTGTTAGATTTATTTCACAAAAAATGTGGCTTGGCCCTTTCTTTCCCCGACAACTTTATTTTCAAAACGGAGCAAAAAATACTAAAATCTGAGTATGTCGCATAGTCAAAATGGCTTCGAATCTAAATTATTCACCTTTGAAACATGTATATACTCATTTCTAAAAAATGCACAAACTCAAGAATAAAACTTCATATGCTCTTATTTAAGTATGTCCATTTTTCAAAAACGAGTACGAACTGACTTCTATGTACTCAGTTTTGAGTATGTCATGTTTCGATATTCTGAGTATTTCTGGTATTTCAGAATTGAAAGCAGCGTGTCGTCCTATTTGAAACAAAAAGTTTCATAACAAAATGAAAACATTGATTTACTCGGATTTGAAAGTTTCATTTTTCTCAGTGTAGCCTTAAAAAGAGGATCCTTGCGATCACAGGTTAGTAAACTATATTTACTTTGGATAACAATGGAATTATATATTTTACGTAGCCAGTTTTGCATGTCCATTTTCTCCCCAACAATATGCAATACATTATAGAATTCAAATTTTACCAAAAAAAGTTTCATCCAAAGTTACCTTTAAATATTGTTACGTGCAGCTTTATTTCTACTGATTCTACTGCAAGCCCAGATCGTACTCATCTGATTTAGCTGCAATATTGCAAACAAGTAGAAATAAACAAGAAACAAAAATGTAAGATTTAGGTAAATGAATACAACCTCCGTTTTAATATTTTCTTGTTTGACGGTAAAATCTGAGATATATATTAAGCAGTTTTATAAAAGGTTTCAAAACATTATCATATATGTCATTATAGCTAATTTACCATTATCAAGCTATTCGCTAGACAAATGGAATGTAGGTGCGTACGTAATTATATAAATACCTAGCACCTATAGTCGTCGTCTGGTCTGTCCGTCCGTTTATAACAACGCAAAAACTACCCAAACGAATGATTTGAAATTTAATATATATAATCGCTGTAGAATTTAGTCGAGTCATTTTAAATTTTAGAAAATCGAATCAAAACTTAAAAAGATACTAATAAAAGTTTTCGTCATTCTATTAAATCTTATCATACATAATCTGTATAGTAAAAGCGCAAGTCATGTGACTGAGAAAAACAAATGCGGGCTAACCACATCTTTTTCCATATGCCAGGCGGCCATTTTTATTCAAAATTTTTTTTCGAATAATATTGTACAAAAGTTACATTTTTAGAAAGGTCGTTCGAAAAAAATCTTTGTTTTAAAGATGAGTTACATTAAAAAATATATAGATTCTGAGTTTACTTCAGTGAAAATTAGGTTAAAAGTCAAATATCTCAATCCATTAAAGTAAATAAGCAAAAGATTCATTCACCGTGAATCATAGAAATATTAAACCATGGAAGTAATCATTCGCAAAGCAAGATCTCCATGGTGAATTTTACAGCGCTGTCTGGTGTCGAAGAAAAAAATCGCATCTGTAAACATGGCATGCGTAATAAGAAAAAAAGGCATCCACATTTCTCTCATAGCAGACGATATAATTTATTTCACTGAAATAAAAACGATTAATTGTTTACATTGTAAATCTAGTTATAGCAAGAAAGGAACGAACCTCATTTGTCAGGTTTAACGTACAGTTTCCAACTTGTTAATAAATTAAACTTTATACGACAAATGAAAAGTTTCAAATTATTAGATATGATTAAATATTAAAAATATTTAAACATATATTAAAATATATTATAGATAATAAACATAAATATAATAAAATAAAAAATCTATCTATAAGTGAAATCCCTGTTTGAAAATTTCTTTCATCTTAATAATTCATTTTTTATTTATTTTTCACATCATAATAGTAACAATCGCACTAGAATTTGAGAATTCCAATATATATTTAAGTACACTCAAAATTTTCTATTATTTTTCTTATAGAAAAAAAATACTTTAATATATATAAAATTTATTAAAAACTGTTTTTTTATCTTAAAAAAATTTCCTTGTACCAAAAATGATAATTTCTTGTGTCATTGTTGTTTTTTTTTTTATATTTATAATATTTGTATCTATAAATTATACGTTTTAATAAGAAAAATATATTTTAGCAGCAGATTTATAACATTATACTTTTTTTAAAATCTCTGATAAGCTAACAGTAAATGTCTGATAAAATATATAAAAGGAAAATAATTCTATAAGCACTTTTTTAATCAAAATGAGATACAGCTGTAAAACAGAAAGAAATATTTGTGACTAGGATAATGATAAGAAAAATATTTCGAGTGAATGCTAATTATTATTTTCATGATATGTAAAATAGATTTTTTATGGAATTTCATGTTTCAAAATCATACTTCCTTATTTCTAAATATGATTAAAAGATAAAAACATTTTTCTGAAACGCCCATGCTTTTTTTTTTTTTCAAAAATGAAAATTATCGTTCAGTAAAGAATATAATCTACTGTATAATTTTAATATTATTAACGGCTCATCACAGATTAAATAATTACGTGTTTTATTGTGTTTCTCTAAGTGGAGGATTTTCAATTATCCCCAAATGTCACGAAACAGCACCAAACGATAAGAAAATAGATTAACTGAATTTCTTTAAAAAGAACAACTTATTCATAAAATTTGAAACAAAGAAATAAGTGTACGTCACAACTATTAACAATAAATAATAAATATTAAATGATATGATACAAAAATTATAAAATTTATCCAAATTTCTTCAAAAGAAACTGATGAGCAGTAATCGTACATTAAAAGGAATGTTGTATGAAAAAATATAAAGGATTACAAAAATAAGTATAATAATCTGTATCTACTATTTTACATATTCTACTCGTAGTTGACATTTTATTAAGGATGGGTGTTTTCAGCTCGCGAGAAACAAATCATAGTATTTATGAAAAAATAAATGAAAAGAGAATAAATTCTAGAAAGTTGAAGTTGATTTTCATATCGGCATGATGTTTTTTAATTCAATAAAATTTTGAGAATAAAATACCATATAAAACATAACAACATACATTTTTTTTCTCTAATTTTATCATAAGAATATTTAACTGCACCCCGACAAAGTTTTAAAGTTTTAAAAATATATATAATTTTTGTATTCAATATAAATCATAATCATCAAAGATAAATTTTAGATAAGAAATCTAATAGGAAATACTCTTTGCACATAAGTGCGACTAAATAAAATCTCAATGACAAAAATGTTCCACATAAGTTAGTGACGGTCTAGTATCTACACTGTAAAAAATGACCAATGTTTCTTATTTGATGAAAATATGCTATAACCACGAACGAAAATATAATATAATCTTCTGACTTATTCGAAATTCCGAATAGCGTGTTCCATTGTCTTTAGAATCCCCAGAAACGAATACATTTTCAAAATTTAAAGAATAATTTATAAAAACAAATTATTTTTAGCTGCCCGATTTTTTCAGAAACGTTTCCAAAGGGTTTTTATAGTGTATTAATGAGTGACCTCAGCCTGGAATACCTGTTTTTCGAATGTCATCCATTCTCAAGTAAACGTTTTCAGCCACATAAGTTAATTTATACATGAAAGAGTAAAGAAATAATATTAATTTTAATGTTAATGTTAACGCTGTTAATTTTGCATGTTTGTCTGTTAAACATTTTTTTTTAACATGAAAATGTTTACATGAGAATTGATAGCATTCGAAAAACAGGTATTCCAGGCAGAGGACACTCATTAATACACTATAAAATCCCTTCGGAAACGTTTCTGAAAAATTCGGGCAGCTAAAAATAATTTGTTTTTATAAATTATTCTTTAAATTTTGAAAATGTATTGGTTTCTGGGGATTCAAAAGACAATGGAACATGCTATTCGAAATTTCGGATAACTCAGAAGACTATATTATATTTTCGTTCATGGTTATAGCATATTTTCATAAAATAAGAAACATTGGTTATTTTTTACAGTGTATATACCAGCTGTTTTAGAGGAAGCAAACATAATAGGCTTGTTTGTAGTTTTTTTAGAGATATCGAATCTTAAAAGATTTCAAGACTGGCTTTTTGGTAGTTAACATGTTTTACACCGTAATATTTCAAGTAATATTTCATTATGCACCTGCACTATTTTGACCTAACAACATATTACAAAAAGAAAATATGCAAAAACGTACGCGTGATGAAGCTCATTCACTTACTTTTTAAAATTAAAATAGAACTATTTTATTTTCGATTTTGCAGTGTTTCATAAAGGACTCTTTCAGTGGTGGAACAGTGGTGCACCATTTGGGCGATTGTAACCACTAAATTTTCATTTTATTCTCCGCCTTAAATAATCTCAGAAATTATGTCCTTAAATAAGATGAAGAATACTATTTAAATTTAGTGGTGTCTATTGGTACTCTGGTGTGTCACTGTTCCATCATTGCTCTTCAGAGGTCTCAGGAGTCGTACTTTTCCTCCGAAGATGCAAGTTTGCATCATGTCACATTTTATTTTATTTCTGATTTCACATAACACGCAAAAAAATGAAATTTTTACCACTAATAGGTCAATATCTGCTTGATTTTACATAATTATTTCAATGTTGTACAATTCATATTTAATTATTCTAAAAAAGTTTAAATAAAAAAAAGTAAAAAAAAACTTTTTCGCCTAGTATCCATCCATTGCGCGCAAGTTTGTAGAAAAAATATTGCTGCAAAAATAACAAACAAAACTGATAATGATGTAAAATTGATGTTTCTTGAACTTATATTCATTTTCAAACATTTAATTTTTTTATTTAAATTTAAATTGTAAAATGTTTAAAAAGTTAATTTTTTTATGTCAATTTAAAAACAAAAATAAATTTTTAATTGCTTGAAATGGATCTATAAGTTCAAGTTACATCAATTTTACATCATTATCAGTTTTACTTCTTATTTTTTAAGCAATATTTTTTTCTGCAATCTTGCTGGCAGTGGGTACCACGCGAAAAAGTTTTTTTTTTTTTTTTTACTTTTTAAAAAAATAATTAAATATGAATTGTACAACATTGAAATAATTATGTTAAATCAAGCAGATATTGACCAATTAGTGGTAAAAATTTCATTTTATTGTGCGTTACATGAAATCAGAAATAAAATAAAATGTGACATGATGCAATCTTTGGAGGAAAAGTAAGACTACTGAGACCCTTTAACTTTATATTGTTCTTAAATTCTATATATTGTTCATTATAATAAATATAAAGATTAAATGTGATTATCCTGTAACTCATAAACTATGTATATAGTAATTTTTAAAAATACTTCAATTTTTTGTCAACCCTTAAACTGTCATAATGCTAAAACTAAAGTATAAAACTGAATTATAACTCCCTTAGTTGTTACTCTTTATTCAATTTTGCCACTGAAATGAAAAAAAAAAAATGCATTTAAAATTTTCAAATTTATTCTATTTCTGAATTCCTATAGTTTGACAGAGCGCGGCACTACCTATTTATTAGATTTAAATTACTATTCAAAAACTAATGAGGAACTTAATACTAATACAATTATTTTATCTTTATGCTTATTATAGTTATTGTATTATTAAATTTTACAATTAAGGAATCCTTTATTAACCACTCAGTATGAATTGATTAAATGTATAATATTTTTAAACAGGGGGATAAAATGTGTATGAAAATTTTGTCGTTATTAGTATTTGTTAAAACATAGATAAAAACATAAAATTTGCAATATTTTGAAAGACTTACACAGATACTAAAACTAAAGGATATTAAAAAGAAAAAAAAATAACTGATGTTCAATATTTTTCCGTTTAATAGGACTTTACGTAGAAAATGAAGACACATTTCTCAGACTTTCACGGACCGTAAATATTTGTGAGATTACTTCCTGCGTGTCCATTTTTTTTTCTTTTTTCTTCCAATTAATACCTTCTGCCAGAAACATAATGGCAAAAGTTTTGCGAAGCCGAAAATTAATTTTAATTTATAGCATTATTATTTTTTTTTTAGTATTTTTAGGTATTCTTTCTTGAAGTATTTTTTATATTACAAATATTTTGATTGAGATGAAATATTTATTTCTTTGCGCATTCTTTATAATTTTGTTAGATATACATATACGTATTATACATACGTATGTAAATAGAATTATATATATATATATATATATATATATATATATATATTGTTAATTAATTTTATTAACCTTCTTAGTGGTTTGCCCGTATTTTTCTGTTTCCCCAAAATAACTTAAATCGGCTGTAGACAAAATATTTTTAAGCGAAATGTATTTTAAGATGTATGTAAAGTAAAGAGATATGAAGTGTATTTTAGAAACAAAAATAAAAATAAAATGTAAATTAATATTAGTTTTATGAATATAATAAAATGGCGGAGAGAGAATACATATTTTTTAATAAAAATATAACTAATCTGTTTAATTATTATATAATAGTGATTTCTATATACGATCAAAAACTTTATAACGAAGGCATAACTCCACTTTGATGTTCTGAAAATTAGCTTTTTCGCGATTTATTTATTAAAGAAATGCGAAGATTTCTTATAAACCAATTTAATCTAATTTAATATGCATATATTAAAATAGAAAATCGTTTCACTTTTGTTTAGTTTACAGACTATATATCGACAACTTTCCAAATAATGGGCGGGTGTGTTTAGAAAAAAAGAGGGTCAAGCGGTGGACGCGTAAACTCATTGTAAACTTCACCTAGATAGGAATACATCTCCGTAAAACCTTTAGACAAGATGACTCATCTTTTTACTTTATTTTTGTATTCTATGCTAAATGCTATCATCCCATTCTATTGTACCTAATTACTAGATATTCCCTTGTCTCATATTATAGAACTATATTTATGTCCAACAGAATATTCGTTAACAGAATAGCTCTAATTCAAATACTGAACTGTAATAATAGAATTTTTTGCATTAATGAATGTTAATGCAATCACCTCTTTCGAATTGCAGCTAAATTTAAATATACAAATGCATTCAAATTTCCAAAATCATTGTTAAAGATGGAGTTGTTTTATCTAAGTAACACAGGAAAAGTGATTTGGTAGATTTATCTATACAGAAATGTGAAATATTTATTCGGTTTTATTTGCAAGTAGCTGATCAAATAAAACTAAAATATAGATAAAATGCTTAGGTGATACAAAGATAAACACAAAAGGCTTATAAAAACATTTTAATGATCGACATATGTTTCTGCGCTCCTACGCCGCCATTTTTCACGATATATAAGGATAAAATAAAAATATTTTTGAAAAGTTTTGAAAATAAACTTGAAAACATAAATCACGAGATCATATATGTAAAAAACAATTCATTTAAATGGTCAACTGTAAACGTGAAAATTAATATTTCCTTATTGTTTTTTCAAAACTGAAAAGTACCTCGTGCCAAATTTTAGGTAATTCAAATGCGGCGGATTCATTGCAAATGTTCACGCTACGCATATAGATTTCTATTGATTCACGGATAATAGATGAGAAATAGAGCTTTGATGGATAAATTATTTTACAATTTTTAAAATCAATTTTTAAAGTCTCGGATCTATGTAGTCTTTCCAGTGCTGTAGAACTTCTATCATATATGTCGATCATTAAAAGGTTTTTATAAGCCTTTTTTGTTTCTCTTTGTATCACTTAAGAATTTTATTTATATTTTAATTATAATTAGTGATCTTATTATGTTGTTATGCAATTAAAACTAATTAATATACAATTATAAAATGTTAGCATATGTCGAAGTCGAATCAAATTTAGTTTTTGTATGCATAAATTATTATTTTGTGAATATACATATAATTTTTGTAACTATCTGTACACTTATATTTAAAAAAACTTGGGGATAGGCTCTGTTCTTATTCTAAATATTGTGCGTTTGAATCGAAAATAAATGTTTCAATAACTGTATTAGAAATTTATTTCAATTAAAAATATCATAAAATTTTTTGGGATTAAATTGGGATAACTATATAAGAGATTAGCACCATATGGCTTGTAAAATATGGTTTGAAGAGAGGAATTTTAATGTACCGACTAGCTGGCTTCGCCCGCCAGCGGGCCCCTAATTTACATCGGTGCCTCGAATTGTAGAAAATCTTGAATCTTGTAAAACCTCAAACCGGACGAACCGCCGACCCGGGTCCCCGCTGCCTTCGGCACCGTATACCGATCGTGCTACGCACGCACCGGGTAATCCCTTAATTAGCACATTGAATTGTACAAACCTCTAACCGAACGAACCTCCGACCAGGAGATGCAGTTCACTACATATTCGGATGCTGCCCTCTTATGATCCATCACTTCCCTTTTGATAAGAACGAAACTCTCAGATATAACCTTCTTATATCATTTTCAATCCTTCAAACTCTCAAAAGTTAAAAGAGAATTATAATATTCTCAATAAAAATTTCTCTTTCATTACGAAAGAATTTAAAAAAAAAAATTGACTGAACTGACCATTGACTTTCTGAACTAAAATACCATAAATTTAGGACATTATGAACTTATAGTACTTCGAAAATATTTTATATTTAACTTTCAATTTGCAAAAAATTGTTATTTTTTACCTTTTATATTTTATTATTGTTATGTAATTATATTCATTGTTTCAAATCTAATAAACAGGCGCCTCCTGCGGTGGGGGTTGGAACGGATGGGTGCTATCGGTGCCGGGTAGCGTTTATTTTTCCCCTCGTGGACTTATTGTTCCTATACCTCACGGGTGGCTGTCCACGAGTGGGTGATTTCGGTCCCCGCTACCTTCGGCACCGTATACCGGTCGTGCTGCACACGCACCGGATAATCCCTTAAATTGCACATAGAATAGTATAAACCTCTAACTGAACGAACCTCCGGCTCGGGTCCCCGCTGCCTGCGGCACCGTATAGCAGTCGTTCCGACCCTGGTCCCCGCTGCCTTCGGCACCGTATGACGGTCGTGCTACGCATGCACCGGATAATCCCTTAAATTGCACATGGAATAGTATAAACCTGTAACTGAACGAACCTGCGGCTCGGGTCCCCGCTGCCTGCGGCTCCGTATAGCAGTCGTGCTGCGCACGCACTGCAGTATACGTTAGTTCCACCTTCCGCCACCAGGTGGCGCAATCTGTGTATATGATCATAACTGAAATCGTTAAGACTTTCGATGTCGAGTCGAATGAGTCATACCCCGTCGTTTTCATGCCCGTAGAACCGAAGATAGGAAAGCGCCCCCTAGTGGTGAAAAAACGAAATAAAATCGGTAAGCTCTATCGATGTCGAGTCGAATTGATTTAGACTACCTGAGTTCTAGTTCAAAGACAGGGACCTGTAGAAAAACTTAAAACTTAAAAAGAAAATCGATAACGGGCGAAGCCCGCTTTTCCCTATCATAATATCTGGATAGGGGGTCCTTATTACTTTAATTATGATGTTTGGAATCAGTTTGGTGGACATCCGTAACATAGTTTCTTAGTTATAGAAACCGACCACAGTTAAAAGAAAAAAGCGGGGGGGGGGGGGGGGGCACTGACACTGCTTTTCCTCAAACAACTTATGTAGACTACCTGAGTTCTAGTTCAAAGACAGTGAGCTGTAGAAAAACTTAAAACTAAAAAAAAAAAAAAAAAAAAAATCGATAACGGGCGAAGCCCGCTTTTCCCTATCGTAATATCTGGTTGCCGTTCTAAAACAAAAACTTAAAATACTAAAACTTAAAATAATAATGCAGTTTTTAGACGCGGCCTACTTCTTAAAATCCTAATATCTAGCCGGCACTGTCATAAAAAGCGGGGGGAGGGGGGGGGGGGTGGCGATGACACTGCTTTTCCTCAAACAACTTATGTAGACTACCTGAGTTCCAGTTCAAAGACAGTGAGTGGGCTGTAAAAAAACTTATAATTAAAAAAAAAAAAAAAAAAAAAAAAAAAATCGATAACGGGCGAAGCCCGCTGTTTCCTATCTTAATATCTGGTTGCCACTCTAAAACAAAAACTGAAAATACTCGTAATGCAGTTTTTAGACGCGGCCTACTTCTTAAAATCGTAATATCTAGCCGGCACTGTAATGGAAATCTTTCTTTTGCTTTAATTATACAAATAACGATGATTAATTATACAATAAAATAATATATCGGCTCGTAATGAAGATATGGCAATAATTTTTAGATATTCTGAAAGCAGAATCTATTTAGCGTCGCCCTGTCAAAGTTTGGAATTTCTGCGCCTCTTAGTATCAGAGATGCCCCCCCCCCTCTGTAAAACCCCACTTGAACGTCATGTGACCTGACCTCCGTCAAAGAAAATGCCGATCCAGACAATCGTCTGGCCGTGCGTCTCCGATCTGGGAATCGCAGCTCGGAAAGAAAAGAAAAATAATTTTTTATCGATCGATTTTTAAAGGATTTTTCCGGTTCTAATCGTCGCACGGAAACGATTTTTCGAATTTATGAGACCTGACGACGTCCCGGTTGCGTACGTGCGACTTACGAATTTCTGGCCCCCCGACTTCCGGAGATAGGGGTCGGACCTGCGCTGCGGTTTGGGGCTTAAATCGCTCCCTGGGAACCCCCTGCCTTTTCCTTCCCGGACCGGACGTGTACCGGCAACCCTCGGCGAAGGCGAACTTTTCGCTGTTTTGACTTCTCTTCCAACTTCGGTTTCGGTCGGTAATTAAAACACTTTCGCTCATTAATAACTCCCCGGGTCCGGGTCGGAATCCCGACCCGATCGAAACTTGAGCGTCGCGCCTTTTTTGCGAATTTTTCGGTCCGCGTCCGCCGTCCGTGCGTCGCCTGGTCCCGGAGCCTTTGCGGGTACAAAAGCGGAGTGCACAGACACACACACACACACACAGACGTTTACCGCGCTTAATATTAGTGACTAGCTGGCTTCGCCCGCCAGCGGGCCCCTAATTTACATCGGTGCCTAGAATTGTAGAAAATCTCGAATCTTGTAAAACATCAAACCGGACGAACCGCCGACCCGGGTCCCCGCTGCCTTCGGCAACGTATACCGGTCGTGCTACGCACGCACCGGGTAATCCCTTAATTAGCACATTGAATTGTACAAACCTCTAACCGAACGAACCTCCGACCCTGGTCCCCGCTGCCTTCGGCACCGTATACCAGTCGTGCTACGCACACCTCAAACCGGACGAACCGCCGACCCGGGTCCCCGCTGCCTTCGGCACCGTATACCGGTCGTGCTACGCACGCACCGGGTAATCCCTTAATTAGCACATTGAATTGTGCAAACCTCTAACCGAACGAACCTCCGACCCTGGTCCCCGCTGCCTTCGGCACCGTATACCGGTCGCGCTGCGCACGCACCGGATAATCCCTTAAATTGCATATAGAATAGTATAAACCTCTAACTGAACGAACCTCCGGCTCGAGGAACTTATAGTACTTCGAAAATATTTTATATTTAACTTTCAATCTGCAAAAAATTGTTATTTTTTACCTTTTATATTTTATTATTGTTATGTAATTATATTCATTGTTTCAAATCTAATAAACAGGCGCCTCCTGCGGTGGGGGTTGGAACGGATGGGTGCTATCGGTGTCGGGTAGCGTTTATTTTTCCCCTCGTGGACTTATTGTTCCTATACCTCACGGGTGGCTGTCCACGAGTGGGTGATTTCGGTCCCCGCTGCCTTCGGCATCGTATACCGGTCGTGCACCGGATAATCCCTTAAATTGCACCTAGAATAGTATAAACCTCTAACTGAACGAACCTCCGGCTCGGGTTCCCGCTGCCTGCGGCACCGTACAGCAGTCGTTCCGACCCTGGTCCCCGCTGCCTTCGGCACCGTACGACGGTCGTGCTACGCATGCACCGTATAATCCCTTAAATTGCACATGGAATAGTATAAACCTCTAACTGAACGAACCTGCGGCTCGGGTCCCCGCTTCCTGCGGCACCGTATAGCAGTCGTGCTGCGCACGCGCTGCAGTATACGTTAGTTCCACCTTCCGCCACCAGGTGGCGCAATCTGTTTATATGATCATAACTGAAATCGTTAAGACTTTCGATGTCTAGTCGAATGAGCCATACCCCGTCGTTTTCATGCCCGTGGAACCGAAGATAGGAAAGTTCCCCCTAGTGGTGAAAAAACGAAATAAAATCGGTAAGCTCTATCGATGTCGAGTCGAATTGATTTAGACTACCTGAGTTCTAGTTCAAAGACAGGGACCTGTAGAAAAACTTAAAACTTAAAAAAAAAATCGATAACGGGCGAAGCCCGCTTTTCCCTATCATAATATCTGGATAGGGTGTCCTTATTACTTTAATTATGATGTTTGGAATCAGTTTGGTGGACATCCGTAACATAGTTTCTTAGTTATAGAAACGGACCACAGTTAAAAGAAAAAAGCGCGGGGGGGGGGTTGGCGATGACACTGCTTTTCCTCAAACAACTTATGTAGACTACCTGTGTTCTAGTTCAAAGACAGTGAGATGTAGAAAAACTTAAAACTAAAAAAAAAAAAAAAAAAAAAAAAATCGATAACGGGCGAAGCCCGCTTTTCCCTATCGTAATATCTGGTTGCCACTCTAAAACAAAAACTTAAAATACTAAAACTTAAAATAATAATGCAGTTTTTAGACGCGGCCTACTTCTTAAAATCCTAATATATAGCCGGCACTGTCATAAAAAGCGGGGGGAGGGGGGGGGGGGTTAGCGATGACACTGCTTTTCCTCAAACAACTTATGTAGACTACCTGAGTTCTAGTTCAAAGACAGTGAGCTGTAGAAAAACTTAAAACTAAAAAAAAAAAAAAAAAAAAAAAAAATCGATAACGGGCGAAGCCCGCTTTTTCCTATCATAATATCTGGTTGCCACTCTAAAACAAAAACTGGAAATACTCGTAATGCAGTTTTTAGACGCGGCCTACTTCTTAAAATCGTAATATCTAGCCGGCACTGTAATGGAAATCTTTCTTTTGCTTTAATTATACAAATAACGATGATTAATTATACAATAAAATAATATATCGGCTCGTAATGAAGATATGACAATAATTTTTAGATATTCTGAAAGCAGAATCCATTTAGCGTCGCCCTGTCAAAGTTTGGAATTTCTGCGCCTCTTAGAATCAGAGATGCCCCCCCCCCTCTGTAAAACCCCAGTTGAACGTCATGTGACCTCACCTCCGTCAAAGAAAATGCCGATCCAGACAATCGTCTGGCCGTGCGTCTCCGATCTGGGAATCGCAGCTCGGAAAGAAAAGAAAAAAAATTTTTATCGATCGATTTTTAAAGGATTTTTACGGTTCTAATCGTCGCACGGAAACGATTTTTCGAATTTATGCGACCTGACGACGTCCCGGTTGCGTACGTGCGACTTACGAATTTCTGGCCCCCCGACTTCCGGAGATAGGGGTCGGACCTGCGCTGCGGTTTGGGGCTTAAATCGCTCCCTGGAAACCCCCTGCCTTTTCCTTCCCGGACCGGACGTGTACCGGCAACCCTCGGCGGAGGCGAACTTTTCGCTGTTTTGACTTCTCTTCCGACTTCGGTTTCGGTCGGTAATTAAAACACTTTCGCTCATTAATAACTCCCCGGGTCCGGGTCGGAATCCCGACCCGATCGAAACTTGAGCGTCGCGCCTTTTTTGCGAATTTTTCGGTCCGCGTCCGCCGTCCGTGCGTCGCCTGGTCCCGGAGCCTTTGCGGGTACAAAGGCGGAGTGCACAGACACACACACACACACACACACACAGACGTTTACCGTGCTTAATATTAGTGACTAGCTGGCTTCGCCCGCCAGCGGGCCCCTAATTTACATCGGTGCCTCGAATTGTAGAAAATCTCGAATCTTGCAAAACCTCAAACCGGACGAACCGCCGACCCGGGTCCCCGCTGCCTTCGGCACCGTATACCGGTCGTGCTACGCACGCACCGGGTAATCCCTTAATTAGCACATTCAATTGTACAAACCTCTAACCGAACGAACCTCCGATCCATCCAAAAGAATACGATGTGGAAGCCTACACAGATGGTTCTGTCATGCCAGGGGGTGTAGCCAGTGCTTTCACCATATATAAAGATGGAAATAATATACATGATGAAGCAATACGACATCATCCACTGAATAACATATATCAAGCAGAATTAATGGCAATTTATAAAGCAGTAAAATGGTTCTCTACCTCCGACTACAATAAACTACTAATTATTACATATAGTTACTCTTCTATGGAAGTATTAAAAGTTGCTTTTCCTAGAAACTACATTATCAAAAACATTTACAATCAATTACTTCAAATTCCTGATAAATCCATTATAATAACATGGACTAAATCTCATGTGGGTGATACTGGCAACGAAAGAGCTGATCTCCTAGCAAAGGAAGCCATCTTACAAGACCAATATCAATCAAGAAAAGATCTGTTGTTCCCCATTTCAATAGCAAAATTGTATTTTAAAAAGAAAACCATCTCTGACTGGCAAGCCATTTGGGACTCATGTAATAAGGGCAGAGATACCTTTAAAATTATAAATAAAGTCGATCCAAATTATCTCTGCAAACAGCCAACACTGCCGTATTATCTGAGTAACCATGGCAGTTTCCCACAATACTTACATAAAATAAGAAAAAGAGCCTCACCTAGATGTCCATGCGATAAAGCAGAAGGAGATGCAGTTCACTACATATTCGGATGCTGCCCTCTTATGATCCATCACTTCCCTTTTGATAAGAACGAAACTCTCAGATATAACCTTCGTAATATCATTTTCAATCCTTCAAACTCCAAAAGTTAAAAGAGAATTATAATATTCTCAATAAAAATTTCTCTTTCATTACGAAAGAATTTTAAAAAAATTGACTGAACTGACCATTGACTTTCTGAACTAAAATACCATAAATTTAGGACATCATGAACTTATAGTACTTCGAAAATATTTTATATTTAACTTTCAATTTGCAAAAAATTGTTATTTTTTACCTTTTATATTTTATTATTGTTATGTAATTATATTCATTGTTTCAAATCTAATAAACAGGCGCCTCCTGCGGTGGGGGTTGGAACGGATGGGTGCTATCGGTGTCGGGTAGCGTTTATTTTTCCCCTCGTGGACTTATTGTTCCTATACCTCACGGGTGGCTGTCCACGAGTGGGTGATTTCGGTCCCCGCTGCGTTCGGCACCGTATACCGGTCGTGCTGCGCACGCACCGGATAATCCCTTAAATTGCACATAGAATAGTATAAACCTCTAACTGAACGAACCTCCCGCTCGGGTCCCCGCTGCCTGCGGCACCGTATAGCAGTCGTTCCGACCCTGGTCCCCGCTGCCTTCGGCACCGTATGACGGTCGTGCTACGCATGCACCGGATAATCCCTTAAATTGCACATGGAATAGTATAAACCTCTAACTGAACGAACCTGCGGCTCGGGTCCCCGCTGCCTGCGGCACCGTATAGCAGTCGTGCTGCGCACGCGCTGCAGTATACGTTAGTTCCACCTTCCGCCACCAGGTGGCGCAATCTGTTTATATGATCATAACTGAAATCGTTAAGACTTTCGATGTCTAGTCGAATGAGCCATACCCCGTCGTTTTCATGCCCGTAGAACCGAAGATAGGAAAGCGCCCCCTAGTGGTGAAAAAACGAAATAAAATCGGTAAGCTCTATCGATGTCGAATCGAATTGATTTAGACTACCTGAGTTCTAGTTCAAAGACAGGGACCTGTAGAAAAACTTAAAACTTAAAAAAAAAAAAATCGATAACGGGCGAAGCCCGCTTTTCCCTATCATAATATCTGGATAGGGGGTCCTTATTACTTTAATTATGATGTTTGGAATCAGTTTGGTGGACATCCGTAACATAGTTTCTTAGTTATAGAAACGGACCACAGTTAAAAGAAAAAAGCGGGGGGGGGGGGGGGTTGGCGATGACACTGCTTTTCCTCAAACAACTTATGTAGACTACCTGAGTTCTATTTCAATGACAGTGAGCTGTAGAATAACTTAAAACTAAAAAAAAAAAAAAAAAAAATCGATAACGGGCGAAGCCCGCATTTTCCTATCATAATATCTGGTTGCCACTCTAAAACAAAAACTGAAAATACTCGTAATGCAGTTTTTAGACGCGGCCTACTTCTTAAAATCGTAATATCTAGCCGGCACTGTAATGGAAATCTTTCTTTTGCTTTAATTATACAAATAACGATGATTAATTATACAATAAAATAATATATCGGCTCGTAATGAAGATATGACAATAATTTTTAGATATTCTGAAAGCAGAATCCATTTAGCGTCGCCCTGTCAAAGTTTGGAATTTCTGCGCCTCTTAGAATCAGAGATGCCCCCCCCCCTCTGTAAAACCCCAGTTGAACGTCATGTGACCTCACCTCCGTCAAAGAAAATGCCGATCCAGACAATCGTCTGGCCGTGCGTCTCCGATCTGGGAATCGCAGCTCGGAAAGAAAAGAAAAATAATTTTCTATCGATCGATTTTTAAAGGATTTTTACGGTTCTAATCGTCGCACGGAAACGATTTTTCGAATTTATGAGACCTGACGACGTCCCGGTTGCGTACGTGCGACTTACGAATTTCTGGCCCCCCGACTTCCGGAGATAGGGGTTGGACCTGCGCTGCGGTTTGGGGCTTAAATCGCTCCCTGGGAACCCCCTGCCTTTTCCTTCCCGGACCGGACGTGTACCGGCAACCCTCGGCGGAGGCGAACTTTTCGCTGTTTTGACTTCTCTTCCGACTTCGGTTTCGGTCGGTAATTAAAACACTTTCGCTCATTAATAACTCCCCGGGTCCGGGTCGGAATCCCGACCCGACCGAAACTTGAGCGTCGCGCCTTTTTTGCGAATTTTTCGGTCCGCGTCCGCCGTCCGTGCGTCGCCTGGTCCCGGAGCCTTTGCAGGTACAAAGGCGGAGTGCACAGACACACACACACACACACACACACACACACAGACGTTTACCGCGCTTAATATTAGTGATAATATGAGACTTGCTATTGTCGCCATACTTGTTTATGTTTAGATCGTTATTTAGATCGGTTTGTTTAGATCGTCATTATTCAAATATTTAAGTTTATAATATGATTTTATCGAATCATTAATAAATTGTACTAATGATCATTGATACGTTCTATTTATTTTTATTATTAAAATAAATTTTATTGTTTAACTATATAAACAACTTCGGAGATCATAAAGTGGAGGTCGTAAAGTAATTGCTATATATTTCGTACCGGCGTCGGTACCAATCAGCTAACCGTCTGCATTGCAAAAAATATTAGTAGAATTTTGCTCTAATATATACTTGAGAAGCGGGCTGAAGGCTGATCAGTTTGAGGAACTCGGTGAAGAAATTTGAACATGTCGAGTTATACGAGAAAATGAAATATTACCAATAGTAGCATTTCTCATATCCTCTACTTCTATATTGAAAGTTTATCTTCTTTTCCAACTTTGCAAAAGGTCAATAACACGTTGGCTTCAAAACGCTTAACTTCTATGTAAGAGTGCAAATTTCTCCTATTACTTTTTGACAGGGTTAAATTAGCTGTATGCTATCAAAGTCGATAAGCAATATGATTTTTATAGTGTACATACATTTATAATGTATAGAGTCATGTCTCGTCTCATTTTTCATTTTTCAAAAATTATCTTGTTCAAAGTCATTCTTACTGATAAAACATTTAGACAAGTGAATTCCGTTGTTTTTATTTGTGTGTGAAATGATAAATTTACTATTGGGCACCTAATATTCCTAATAAATTTAATGTTACGCATCTGATATAATATTATCACCATATAAAATATAGTATTAATTATTAAACGATTTTAATAGTGTAGAACGTTTTTCATCAGAGTGAAAATAATTTTAAAGAAATTAACAAATCAAAAATTTCTCTAAACCTTTATCAAATTAGATGCAGTGTCGGGGAGGGACAAAAAAAATTAAATCTAAAATAACTTTAGTTGTTTTTTAAATGCTGAAATATTACATAATTTATCTATGTTATTTTTCATGGGTAAAATTACAGGTTTTGCCCATTTAAACATACGTAACTGCCAATTACCCGTTCCAAAAGAATATATTCTATCTTTTCCAATTTTTATTAAAATGAATAAAAAATGAATCCGTGTAAAAAGAAACAAATATTGTATGTGGAAGATTTATTTGTTTGCAGTAACAAATTATGTATGATTATGAGATAACCATCTGTAAAAAAGCATTTTTTTTAAAAACATAGCATGGCACATATATTTTATAAAATGATTTTAAAATATGCTTTTATTAGAAAATATAACAAAAGTTTGAATATGTTATTTACATAAAATAATTCTTATTCATTTGTTTCTAGTGGATTATGGATGTCTATGTGCAATAGTGGATGTTGACTGAAGATGCTGTAAAAGCATGCATCGTAAGTAATGCAAAAATGCTTTTGAAATATTTGTGAAAATTGCTTTTATGTTAAGATAATAAATTGCTTACTTTTGAAATATTTAAAAAAAAAACCAAGTATAATTCTCTGGTTGTACTATACTATATTCAAATACGATTTTACTAGAAAATGTAACAAAAGATTGAAAATGTTATTTACATAAAACAATTCTTATTCATTTGTTTCTAGAGGGTTATGGATGTCTATGTGAAATAGTGGATGTTGACTGAAGATGCTGTAAAAGCATGCATCGTAAGTAATGCAAAAATGCTTTTGAAATATTTGTGAAAATTGCTTTTATGTTAAGATAATAAATTGCTTACTTTTGAAATCTTTAAAAAAAACCAAGTATAATTCTCTGGTTGTACTATACTACATTAAAATACGATTTTACTAGAAAATGTAACAAAAGATTGAAAATGTTATTTATATAAAACAATTCTTATTCATTTGTTTCTAGAGGGTTATGGATGTCTATGGTCAATAGTGGATGTTGACTGAAGATGCTGTAAAAGCATGCATCGTAAGTAATGCAAAAATGCTTTTGAAATATTTGTGAAAATTGCTTTTATGTTAAGATAATAAATTGCTTACTTTTGAAATCTTTTAAAAAAAACCAAGTATAATTCTCTGGTTGTACTATACTATATTCAAATACGATTTTACTAGAAAATGTAACAAAAGATTGAAAATGTTATTTACATAAAACAATTCTTATTCATTTGTTTCTAGAGGGTTATGGATGTCTATGTGCAATAGTGGACGTTGACTGAAGATGCTGTAAAATCATGCATCGTAAGTAATGCAAAAATGCTTTTGAAATATTTGTGAAAATTGTTTTTATGTTAAGATAATAAATTGCTTACTTTTGAAATCTTAAAAAAAAAAACAAGTATAATTCTCTGGTTGTACTATACTACATTAAAATACGATTTTACTAGAAAATGTAACAAAAGATTGAAAATGTTATTTATATAAAACAATTCTTATTCATTTGTTTCTAGAGGGTTATGGATGTCTATGTGCAATAGTGGATGTTGACTGAAGATGCTGTAAAAGCATGCATCGTAAGCAATGCAAAAATGCTTTTGAAATATTTGTGAAAATTGCTTTTATGTTAAGATAATAAATTGCTTACTTTTGAAATCTTTTAAAAAAAAACAAGTATAATTCTCTGGTTGTACTATACTATATTAAAATACGATTTTACTAGAAAATGTAACAAAAGATTGAAAATGTTATTTACATAAAACAATTCTTATTCATTTGTTTCTAGAGGGTTATGGATGTCTATGTGCAATAGTGGATGTTGACTGAAGATGCTGTAAAAGCATGCATCGTAAGTAATGCAAAAATGCTTTTGAAATATTTGTAAAAATTGCTTTTATGTTAAGATAATAAATTGCTTACTTTTGAAATCTTTAAAAAAAACCAAGTATAATTCTCTGGTTGTACTATACTACATTAAAATACGATTTTACTAGAAAATGTAACAAACGATTGAAAATGTTATTTATATAAAACAATTCTTATTCATTTGTTTCTAGAGGGTTATGGATGTCTATGTGCAATAGTGGACATTTCATGAAGATTATTTAGAAATATACTTTGTAAGAAATGCAAAACTTCTTTTAATATATTTGTGAAAATTGTTTCTATGTTACGATAATAAACTGCTTACTTTTAAAATAATTTCAAAAGGCAAAGTATAATTTTTTTTTCAATGTATTATGTTCATCTTTACGATTAAATTTGTAAAATAATAGGAATAATTCTTGCTACAGAACTAAGAGATGGTGTTCAATTTTTTTCCTCTCCTCATGCATCAGAAATTATTAAACAAAAGTTAAATTTAAAATGTATTATTTATTAATAAAGTTAAACAAATAAATAATGTGAAAAAATTAAAAATTTAAAAAAATTTAAATCTACAATTTATTATTTAATATTTCAAATGTGGTCGATTTTCAGTTTAAAAGTACTTAAACAATGAAAATAATTTATCCAATGTCTCTACATTATTGAAACTCATAAACTTTGTCAGCTGCAAACAGTTTCTTTCAGATCACGATGCGTATATTTTAAATGATATCTAAGCATAAACATTTTTTTTATTATCTGCATGTTGCTTTTACATATTTTCACTATAAAAAGTTAAAAAATATATATTTTACATTTATGTATTATAACGTTTTATATTAATTTTTCTTTCATCCTTTTCTAGTTCTATTCATTTTTCGAAAATAAATTGCTTAATTTTAGAGTATAAACAAATGCATTGTAATAAAAATTTTATTGACATTCGAAGCACAATAATGTTTCATCCATTAGACTTCATTAAACTTAAGACCAGTTCAGACTTTTTTTTTTAAATATGAGTAATTCTCAGCTTACATTAGGTAACATATGTACTTCCGAAAAATGTTATTTTGGAAATCCTTTATCGACATAAAATAATGTATCACTCCATTTTATACAATTCATCATAAACTGCGCTAAACCGAGTGTTTAGTCTCTATAACATCATAGCATCAAAATCTAATGTATGATTGTCATTCATATATCAAATATATTCACAACATTTTCAGCAACGTTTAGTGTAACTTCACAGTTATTTTAGAAAATCTGTAGGCAAAAGACTATGCATTAATTTCGCTTTTATGCGATGCTAGATGAAAGCCTTCATTATTAACTATTCTGTGATACATAATTTTGCGAATATATTGTTACATTATAAATGATAATTCTTTATTCATACAGGATAATTGAAATGTGACTATAAATGATTGAAAATAAAATAATGAAAAATGTTAGGAGTAAATTATTTTCCAAGATATTACTATAATTAATATTACTATGCGAATGACTAAATTTTAAATAAAATACTTTCTTAAATAAGATGTAAATTTTAGCAGTGGAACTTCAAAAACGTAGCATCATAATGACGCTACATCAAATTACTCCGTGTATTATTATATGGAAAAAAAATTCAGAAAATGTCGGGAGAATTAAAAGATTTTTTTAAAAAGCGGAAATTAAAGTATAGTTATAAAATAGTAAAGTACATCATGTACTGTAAAAAAGACAATTGTTATTTATCCAGTAAATACAATATATACCCGAAGGAAAATATACAAAAATCTCTTACGCATTACCGATGATTGCGAAAAGCTTTCTTTATCTGTAGAAACCTCAAAAAGCAATATATTTTCGAGATTAAAGGAAGCATTTATAAAAACAAATTTTCTTTTCTTGCCACTTTTTCCCGAGTAGGTTTTGTTGTACATTAATTTATTACATCAACCCGGAATATTGTTTTTTTATGCTATCAATTTCGAAGTATATGTAACAAACAAACACGGCTATAGCATACCAGCATTAACATTAACATTAAAGTTAATATTATTTTGTTACTTTTGCATGAATTTTAGTTTCGCAGCTGAAATTTCTTGATTAAGAATTCATACAATTCTAAAAATTAATTTACACAATAAAATATATCCTCGGAAACGTTTTCGAAAATCATTGGCACCAAAAATGTTTGTTTTTATAAATGCTTTTTTAAATCTCGAAAATATATTCCTTTCTGAAATTTCTATAGAAAAAGAACGTTTTTCGGAATCATGGGCAATTCTGATTGGGTTATACAGTAGAACCTCCATAAGTTGACCACCCAAGGGACTGTAACTAAATGGTCAAGATACGGAGGTGGTAAACTTAGGGAATTTTTAGAAAATATTTAATGAAATATTAGAAAAAATTTAGAAAAACTTTTTTAGTATTTTTTAAGGAAAAATGTAGAAAAAAAATATCAGTTACTCATTTTTATTTTTACTGAAGGTACAGCACATTTTTACAATTTTTGAAAGAATAATTCAATTTTTGTTTGAGGCCTTTTTTTGTTCATTAGGTAACAGCAAAAAGCACTTTCACAGTTTAAAAGTCCATTAAGCATGATTGGGCATTTTTCTGCAGCGATATCTTTAAGTTGCTCCATCATGCGCTTTACATCGTCTTCCTTCAGAGTTGGGTACTTTTCAGTTTCGTCGTCACTAGGATCATCATCCTCTTCTGCAGAGAGTATCTCATTGAAGATTGCTTCTGGGTCGGATTAAACATATGTTACTAACTCATCGTCCATGGTAACATAATCTTCAAAATCAACTCCATCCAAAACTGTCAAGGGAGATAAAGGAAGCTCATGCTCTTGCACCGATGTTGTAGCTGTAACAAATTCAGCTTTCTTGAAGCAGTTCTTAATCGCGGTTTGCATAACTTTATTCCAAGCAGAATTAATCCAATGAACAGCATTCAAAGCGTTTACTGATGCAGCTGTTGACAATGCCAATGTAGAAGAACCACAGGTTTGTACTTTCATTATCACCTATTCCAGAAGTTGAGCTCTGTAGTGCACTTTGAAGGACTGAATAATGCCTTGATCTAAAAGTTGAGTTTTCGAAGTTGTGTTTGGAGGAAAAAAAATAGCTTCACATTTGTGAGATTATTCACTTTCGGGTGGCTGGGGCAGTTGTCCACGGTAAGTAGAATAGACTGCTTATTTTTGTTCATTTCTGCGTCAATTCCTCTAACCCACTCTTAGGACAAAGCACTGGTCATCCAAGTGGATCTATTCGCTCTCCAAAAAACAGGAAGGTCTTCAGGTTTTACATTTTTAAATGCACGAGGTTTTGAGAATTTGCCGATCACCGTAGGCTTCAATTTTCTCCCAGTCATACTAGCACATAGAAGTACAGTGAAACACTGTTTTGAAAGTTTTTCTCTTTTGCAAGTGTCACCCTTCATTACTAAATAGCTGCCAACTTTTACGCTTTTTTTCTACCACTAAAATATTATAGTAAATTTAACATTATTAGAATGACAAAATCATGTGATTCAATAAGGCACAAATTTCCTTTAATTTTTAGTGGTACCAAAAAAGCGTAAAAGTTGGCAGCTATGTTACTAGACTTCTATCAGGCATTGCTTTAAAGAAGAGACTGTACTCATCAGCATTAAAGATGTCCTCATCTCGAAAACCTTTATCAAACTCTGGGAATTTTTCAATAAACTTTTCCACCTCTTTAGCTGAAACCTCATTCGATATCCCACACACAAAACGTTTTGAGAAATCTTGTATCAAATTTAAAATTTTTCAAACCAACCTGCTGACGCTTGGAAGTCCTCTATTTCGAATTATTTTGCAAATTTTTTTGCTACTTGCTGAAACATAGGTCCCGATATTCTTGCATTGATTGATCTCATCTCTTTAAACCAACGAAACGTGGCTTCGTTCACAACATCGAGACACGTTCTTCTGCGTTTTCTTTGGAGTCCCCCGTTTTCGGAAGAATATCTTTCCAGATATTCTTCCTTGCGTTTCAAATGTTGCTCACAGTTGTCTTGATCACACCAAATTTTTCTGCTCTCTTTCTTTGGCTGCTGTTTTCCATAAAATTAAGATCTACTTTCTCCTTTAATTTAAGTTCTTTTAGAGCTTTTTTTGCGCCATATTTTATGAAAATTCGCAAATAAATGACCGGTCCCGTCACGACCGGACATCCAGAAAAAAGAACAAAATGTGTTTCACATGTGAGTGATACACATTGTTTTCCAATTCTACATATAGCTACAGTGCTACGCACATCCCCCACTCCCCTGACAGTTTTCGACAGATTCCAGGAATTCTGGCATTTACCTCCCATTGTATCATACTGGAAGTGAACAATGAATGGAGCACCGCAAGTTGGGCGAGTGTTGCTCAGATAACACGAATGACTGATAAAGAAAATCCTGGAAACCAGATGGAAAACAAACGGGGGGAAAAGCATATTCAAGAAAACATCAGAGGTCAAGTTACAGAGAGTAAAACCTACTAAAATTGGTCAACATACAACTTACGAAGGTGGTCAATATAGAGAGGTAAATCTCCATTGAAAATGCGTTGTGACTATTCAAACTAGTAAATTTCGGTCAACATAGAGAGGTGGTCAACTTTGGAGAAAAGATATTTGGGTACAGGTTCCAAACTATTTTTACTCATGTTTTTCCCTTTCTATGTTTTACAAACTGTGGACAATTTTTCAGATCACACATTTTGCTAGTTACTTGGACATAGAGATAGGTTGAAGAGAAGAACTGTATACTCGACTGAAATAGCCACCAACAGGTGTTATTTTGTAAAGCTTAAGTTGCACTTTATTAATGTAATAACGTATGTAACCACGTCGTAATCAGAATAACGCCGTAGAATTTCTGTGAAAGCACATGTTTGATGCAATGGTTATAAATTTGAGATTTATAACATCTTCAAAGTACGTACATGTCATATAATTTGCTAGGAGTCTGACACCAGTATTATGGAATAGAAAATGTTTAACTAATATTGAAATCGTAGAAATTGTAATCACTTATTTTTTTTATTAATATGTAATATTTTCTGCAGTTAAAAAAAGCAAAATATTATACTTAAAAAAAAGTGGTAAAATGGTGTGCAACCTGCATGATGTACAACATTTATATATTATGTATTTTATATTGCTATTTAGTTTTAATGGAAGCGTGAATTATAATTAACTTTTATTAATTTATTTTAAATTCACCGGTGATTTTTTTGAAAATCGTGCACATACAACGGTGTTTTTCAACTACACGAATAATAATAATTCACGTCTTCGCAATATATATAGCAAGAAAGTAAAATTAAATGTTGTATCTCGAATATTTAAAATTCTCCTAAAATGTCTTTTTTTACTCGATTGTAGGACAGATTTATGACATTGTTTTTTTTTCCTGACATGATAAACCATTCCAAATCTTAAAATTACTCTTTTTTGTAAAATCACAAAACGGTTTTCTTTAAAGGCTTTATCAAACAAAGACACTTAGTTACATAAATTTATTAATCACACGTTGTATAACAACGGATGTTAAAAAAACGTTATTATTATGATAAAATTTTCCATTGTAAATAATAGTGTTTGCCATTTAATATCTTTACCATTACGTATTAAATATTATTTCTTCTATAGATTGATTTCAAAATAAGTTTTAAATTTTAGAGTTTTAACAACTTTTCTTCTATTGTAAATTTTATGTCGTAAAATTTGAAAATAGACATGGAGGTATGAAGATATAAACCATAATTTGAATTAGCCATTATTTTCAAAACAGTAAACATTAAATATCTAAAAATGTGAATCTACGACCTGAAGTGATTGATTATTTATAGAGTATAACAATCTAATAAGCAATCCATATACTTAAAGCTAACCTGCTTTTTAGTTTTTCGTGCAAAAATGCTATTTATACGCATGCGCGAGCATTCAGCTAATCAGCTAGAGGCTTTTACTATCTTCAGACGCGATGTTCCAGCCAATGAGGTGAAGGCTTTTTCCTCTCTCTAGAAGCGTATGTGGTCCATTTGGTTGTTCGGTTGTTGAAACTTTATAGATTTCTTTTATTAAGGTATTTTTTCATTTTACCGTATTTATTTTCTTTTTAAGTCGTATGTATTTTAGTACTTTGAATTTTTTATAACTAACCCTTTTTTTGAGAGAGAGAGAGATTTCGTGGCACGAAATTCCGCGAATCGTTTCCGATGTAAACAAACTAATTTTAAATTTTTAATATGTAATTCTGTGTGATATGATTAAATTCAGGTTTTCTCAGCGACGATCACAGTATTTTTACCAAATAATTTTTGTATTAATCAAGCTTTTTTGGTTATTAAGCATAGCTAAACACGAAAGAAAACTTTGTTATTTTAAGATTTTGATGTGAATTATTTGCGTACATTTATAAGACGAGTTTCACTGAATAATTCAAGAAAAAAAAAATCTCATCATTATACATATTTAGTTTTGCATTATTAATTATTTGCTTGGCCTTTACTTTTAATATTTCAAACTTACAGCTGAATGTAACTATTAAAACATTTGAAATACTGTATTCGTAAAATGAAATTTCAGCTTAAACACTCAACAATTACTTTTAGTTATGCATTATTAATTATTTACTTGGCCTTTACTTTTAATATTTCAAACTTACAGTTGAATGTAACTATTAAAACATTTGAAATACTGTATTCGTAAAATGAAATTTCAGCTTAAACACTCGACAATTACTTTTACTTATGCATTATTAATTATTTACTTGGCCTTTACTTTTAATATTTCAAACTTACAGTTGAATGTAACTATTAAAACATTTGAAATACTGTATTCGTAAAATGAAATTTCAGCTTAAACACTCGACAATTACTTTTAGGTTAAATTCAGGTTTTCTCAGTGACGATCACAGTATTTTTACCAAATAATTAAAAGTACTACATGCATGCATCTATCTATCTATATTAGAAATTGTGCAGGTTTCTGGTCACTGTTTTGTTTACATATTTTAAACAAAAATTTCAATTTAATAATGCACTGAAAATTATAATGAATGCTTACAATTAAACACAACAACACAAAACAAAAAAATTCACAAAAACACATTATTTCCCCGATATTTTCCCACAACTAATCAATAAATTTCATGATATTTTATTGCGATTTTAAACCATGAACTTTAGTACTTTTCTGTTATACGGACACTATGCCAAAATGTATGTATGTATGTATGTATGTAAATGTATGTATGTATGTTTGGCGACAATAGTGTACGTATAACGGAAAAGTGCCTGAATTATTATTTATATATATATATATATAAAATATAAACATAATTGGCGACACAGCAAGTTTTCTGGATTTCTCCCTGTCTCTCTAACCACATTGTTAACAAAACAAAAAATTCACGAAAAACACATTATTTCCCCGATATTTTCCCACAACTAATCAATAAATTTCATGATATTTTATTGTGATTTTAAACCATGAACTTTAGTACTTTTCTGTTATACGGATACTATGCCAAAATGTATGTATGTATGTATGTATGTTTGGCGACAATGGTGTCCGTATAACGGAAAAGTGCCTGAATTATTATTTTTTTATATATATATAAAATATAAACATAATTGGCGACACAGCAAGTTTTCTGGATGTGAAAGGCGGAGATGAATTTCATTCATTCAATGACTGTTTTAAAAGTTTCAAGTTTGGATTGAGTGCACCTGAACATAAAAACCAATACCTATTTCTATGTTCATGATTGAGTTATTTGGATATCTTTTCGTATAGCACAGAAAATCATTTCTCCCGCTTTCGTAATACAGATAAATTCTGGTGTATTTTTTTTTCTTCTTTTTATATCATAAGTACTTTTCTACTTTAAATTTTTTAATTGTCGAGTTTCTAAGCTGAAATTTCATTTTTCGAATGCAGTATTTCAAATGTTTTAATAATTACATTCAGCTGTAAGTTTGAAATATTTAAAATATTAAAAGTAAAGGTCAAGTAAATAATTAATAATGCATAACTAAATATGTATAATGATCAGAATGACATATTAAAATGTGTACAGAATGACATGAAAATTTTAAAAAACTGAAATTTTGCACTTGCAACTTAATTGTAAATTTCATTGTTTACATTGGAAACGATTTGTGGATTTTAAGAATTTGCTGAACTTCGTGTCACCAAATTACTAAATTTCTCTCTCTCACTCTCCAAAAAAAAAAAAAAAAAGGGTTAGTTTAAAAAAATTCAAAGTAGCAAAATACATACAACACAAAAAGAAAATAAATACGGTAAAATGAAAAAATTACTTTAATAATAGAAATCCATAAATTTTCAACGACGACATCAAACGAACGTATCTCATCTTTCGTTTGTGATGAGGAACGCTCCTTTGGCCCCCTTCACTCATTGGCTGAATTGTAAAGGGCAAAATTGGGGGACAAAATGACTACAGCATTTCTGAGAAAAGAAAAAATCAGAAAATTCACAGAAAATAATTATTTTTGTTGCAAGTTGGGTTAACTGTCTTTATGGTTCGAGTCGATTTCAGACTGAGTGTAGATTTCTGCAAGTTGGATTTGGGTTAACCCGATTTTTCAAAAGTTAGTTCAAGTTCAGTATATTATTTCAGATTAAAACTATACCTATCAGGGCTTGAATTTCAGGGCGGGATTCGCGCAGAAAATTTTGAAATCCCGCCCAAAAAAGATCATGAGCGGGAGCCTCCCGCCCAAAAAATTTCAGCATTTTTGGAGAAATTTGCATTATTTAATTTACCTGCAACTGAACGATAAATTTCGTGATTTTTTTCCCCCGCAACTGATTGACGGACTGTGTGTTTTTTCCGCGACTGATCGACGAACTTTGTGGTTTTTTCCGTGACAGATCAACGAACTTTGAGTTTTTTCTGCGACAGATTGACAAACATTGCGTTTTTTAAGCGACTGATCGACGAACCTTGCATTTTTTGGGGACATATCGACGAACTTTGCGTTTATTCCGCAATCGATCGAAGAAATTTTTCTTTCTTCCCTGACTGATCGACGAACTTTGCATTTATTCCGCAATCAATCGACGAAATTTGCTTTTTTCCGCAACTGATCGACGAACTTTGCGTTTTTTCCGTGACAGATCAACGAACGTTGCATTTTTTTCTGCGACTGATCAACGAACTTTGCGTTTTTTCTGCGACAGATAGACGAACATTGCGTTTTTTAAGCGACTGATCGACGAACCTTGCGTTTTTTGGGGACAGATCGACGAACTTTGTGTTTATTCTGCAATCGATCGACGAAATTTGCTTTTTTCCCACGACTGATTAACGAACTTTGCATTTTTTGGTGACAGATCGACGAACTTAGCGTTTTTTCCGTGACAGATTGATGAACTTTGCGTCTTTTCCACGATCGATCGGTGAATCTCAATCAAGTAAAATCTAAAGTCAGAAATTTATTTAACAACCTAATTGTTAAGGGTCCCTAACACATTTAATGGAACTTGAAAAATACACTGCATATATAAAACTTAACTTTCTTCCCTTTTTTATAATAAAAATAAACATTTTACATAATCATTCTCAGTTGACTTAATTTTTTCAATGGTATTTTGTCATGTCTGCATTAATGTAATTCTTTAAATAGCACGTAAAAGAATAGTGGGGTTTAAAGATTTTTTTTCTCCCTCCCAAACATTACAACTCCCCTCCATTTAAAAATGTTGGTAGGGAGACTCCCGTCTTTCGAAAAATTGAATTTCAAGCCCTGCCTATAATATGTTTGTGTGTATTGAGGTTTGTATAGATGTTTGTGTGTGTGCTGTTTTTAATACAGACAGTTTCATTTTTCACACGAACCTTTCAAAAAATTCACATTCTTTGCGCAATGCTTTAACAAAATTCGCATTTTTTTTCGCGATTCTTTAATGAAATTCGCATTTTTTTCTGTATCTTTTTTTTGTCGAGATTCATAATTTTTTCAGCTATCCTATGACGTAATTCGTGTTTTTTTTTTTCAGCGATAATTTGACGAAATTTGTGTTTTTTCTGCGATTTTTTTTTTCACGAAATTTGCGTTATTTTCCACGATTCTTTTATGAAATTTGCGTTTTTCTGTGATCCTTAGACGAAATTTTCTTTTTTCGCAATGCTTTGATAATAATCACATTTTCTCTGCTGCCTTTTGATAAGATTCATGAATTTTCAGCAATCCTTCGATGAAATTCGCGTTTTTTCAGCAATCTTGGAATAAATTCGCATTTTTCTCGCGATACTTTAACGAAATGTACGTTTTCCAGCGATTTTTTGATAAAATACATTTTATTCCGCAATTTTTAGACGAAGTTTGGCAAGAAAGCGCTATCTTTGGGTGAAATTTCCTGTTTTGCGATTCTTTGACAAAATTTGCGCATCTTTTGTGTAAATCGCGTTTTTCTGTGGCCTTTTAACAAAATTCACGTTTTACATGATCCTTTGATGAAATTAGTGTTTTTCCCGTGATCATTTGACGAAATCTAGGATTTTTTTCCCCGCGAAGATTGATTATATGTTTTTACAGGGTTCCCAGCAAAACGTGATTGGCAAATTCCCTGACTTTCCCTGACCAAATCTGAAAAAATTCCCTGACTTTCCCTGACCATATCTCAAAACATTCTCTGACCAGCCAGGCATACAACGAAACTTGTTACTTATTTTTGCAATCCATTGTCAAAAATTAGCGATTTTTTTTCTATGATCACTCTTCAAAATTCTCTATTTTTTCCCCGAGACTATATGATGAATTTTGCATCATTTTTCATTTTTTCTCCAAAACTTTTCCATGACTTTTTAGAAAATATTTGTAATTTCCCTGACTTTTTCTATATATTTTAAATTTTCCCTGACTACTTTGAAATTCCATGACTTTCCAGATTTTCCCTGACTTTCCATGATGCTGGGAACCCTGTTTTAGTCTGCAGGTGCCCTAAAAAGTTTGTGACGCCTGTCGCTGCATTGCACGCATTCTCCACGGTGTATCAAACAAACAAAATTCATCCTAAAGAATTATTGTTTCGTTTCTGGAAATGAACAACCGTCAACTCATTGGCTGAATTATAAAGGGTGAAATGTGTAGGCACTGAGTATCATCTATACTATTAATGTCGGTAAACGTCTGTCTGTGTGTGTGTTGTTGTGTCTGGCGTCTGTCAGCACAAAACTCTGCATGCAGACGACGGACATAAGTGCTTTTGGTATAAAAAAATTCGTAAGTGGAGTTTTTAAAATTCACAACATTTTGCGGGAGAAGAGGGGTGCGAACGAATTTAAAAAATGAGTCCGCATCAATAATTATGGCGGCGGGGGGGGGGAGTGTGTTTTGCCTACATGGGGCGGAGACTTTTCTTTGTTGACACCACTCATATGATATATCGTTCGAAAGGCCTGTGACTGCCTTTTCATGTTATGCATCTGTGTGGTCCATCCCCCCCCCCCCTGCCAATTGGGGCACTTTTCTAAATTTTGCACATACCACTCATGTTATATATCGTTAAAAAGGTCTGTGACCGCTTAATCATATTATGCATCTCCGGTGTCCATCCCCCCAATTTGCCCCCCCCAAGGGGGTACTTTTGTAAATTTTGCACAATCCCTTCATGTTACGTATTGTTGGAAAGGTCTTTGACTGCTTATTCATGTTATGCATCTCCGGGGTCCATCCCGCCACTTCCCCCCCCCTTAAGGGGGGCAATTTTCTAAATTTTGTTGACACCCCTCATGTCATATATTGTTGGAAAGGTCTGTGACTGCTTAATGATATTATGCATCTCCAATGTCCATCTCCCCACTTTGCCCCCCCCTCCCCCAAGGGGGTACTTTTCTAAATTTTGCAGACAACCCTCATGTCATATATCGTTGGAAAGGTCTGTGACTGCTTAATCATATGCATATCTCCAATGTCCATTTCCCCACTTTGCCCCCCCCCTCCCCCAAGGGGGTACTTTTCTAAATTTTGCAGACAACCCTCATGTCATATATCGTTGGAAAGGTCTGTGACTGCTTAATCATATGCATATCTCTGATGTCCATCTCCCCGCTTTGCCCCCCCCCAAAGAGGTACTTTTCTAAATTTTGCACACAACCCTCATGTTATATATCGTTGGAAAGGTCTGTGACCACTTAATCATATTATGCATGTTCCGTGTCCATCCCCTACTTTACCCCCCCCCAAGGGGGTACTTTTTAAAATTTTGCACACACCCCTCATGTTACATATCATTTGAAAGGTCTTTGACTGCTTATTCATGTTATGCATCTCCTTGGTCCATCCCGCCATTTCCCCCTCCCCAAGGGGGCACTTACCATTTACTTGCACAACAGCGCTAAATGTGTTAGATGAAAGAAATTCCGAGAGTACATGTGCCAGTGAAACTTAGCCAAATGCTGTTCTTCAACCTAGCTTTAATTCAAAGTGGGTTTTTTATTTATTTGAATTATTCTGCAAAAGTTTCAAACATTTTAAAGCAGCTATGAATTTTATTTTTATGGTACTATCAAGTTTTTTGCCGTCAAATTTTGACGGGTTCCATCTAGTTTATCATAATACTTACAATATATATTTTTTTCATAATGTTAAAGATCCTTTAATAATTTTTTAGTAGTAACACTTTGTATACTTTTTGTATACACTTTGTATAAAATTGTTATTTTTTACCTTTTATATTTTATTATTGTTATGTAATTATATTCATTGTTTCAAATCTAATAAACAGGCGCCTCCTGCGGTGGGGGTTGGAACGGATGGGTGCTATCGGTGCCGGGTAGCGTTTATTTTTCCCCTCGTGGACTTATTGTTCCTATACCTCACGGGTGGCTGTCCACGAGTGGGTGATTTCGGTCCCCGCTGCCTTCGGCACCGTATACCGGTCGTGCTGCGCACGCACCGGATAATCCCTTAAATTGCACATAGAATAGTATAAACCTCTAACTGAACGAACCTCCGGCTCGGGTCCCCGCTGCCTGCGGCACCGTATAGCAGTCGTTCCGACCCTGGTCCCCGCTGCCTTCGGCACCGTATGACGGTCGTGCTACGCATGCACCGGATAATCCCTTAAATTGCACATGGAATAGTATAAACCTGTAACTGAACGAACCTGCGGCTCGGGTCTCCGCTGCCTGCGGCTCCGTATAGCAGTCGTGCTGCGCACGCGCTGCAGTATACGTTAGTTCCACCTTCCGCCACCTGGTGGCGCAATCTGTTTATATGATCATAACTGAAATCGTTAAGACTTTCGATGTCGAGTCGAATGAGTCATACCCCGTCGTTTTCATGCCCGTAGAACCGAAGATAGGAAAGCGCCCCCTAGTGGTGAAAAAACGAAATAAAATCGGTAAGCTCTATCGATGTCGAGTCGAACTGATTTAGACTACCTGAGTTCTAGTTCAAAGACAGGGACCTGTAGAAAAACTTAAAACTTAAAAAAAAAAATCGATAACGGGCGAAGCCCGCTTTTCCCTATCATAATATCTGGATAGGGGGTCCTTATTACTTTAATTATGATGTTTGGAATCAGTTTGGTGGACATCCGTAACATAGTTTCTTAGTTATAGAAACGGACCACAGTTAAAAGAAAAAAGCGGGGGGGGGGGCACTGACACTGCTTTTCCTCAAACAACTTATGTAGACTACCTGTGTTCTAGTTCAAAGACAGTGAGCTGTAGAAAAACTTAAAACTAAAAAAAAAAAAAAAAATCGATAACGGGCGAAGCCCGCTTTTTCCTATCATAATATCTGGTTGCCACTCTAAAACAAAAACTGAAAATACTCGTAATGCAGTTTTTAGACGCGACCTACTTCTTAAAATCGTAATATCTAGCCGGCACTGTAATGGAAATCTTTCTTTTGCTTTAATTATACAAATAACGATGATTAATTATACAATAAAATAATATATCGGCTCGTAATGAAGATATGGCAATAATTTTTAGATATTCTGAAAGCAGAATCTATTTAGCGTCGCCCTGTCAAAGTTTGGAATTTCTGCGCCTCTTAGTATCAGAGATGCCCCCCCCCTCTGTAAAACCCCACTTGAACGTCATGTGACCTGACCTCCGTCAAAGAAAATGCCGATCCAGACAATCGTCTGGCCGTGCGTCTCCGATCTGGGAATCGCAGCTCGGAAAGAAAAGAAAAATAATTTTTTATCGATCGATTTTTAAAGGATTTTTCCGGTTCTAATCGTCGCACGGAAACGATTTTTCGAATTTATGAGACCTGACGACGTCCCGGTTGCGTACGTGCGACTTACGAATTTCTGGCCCCCCGACTTCCGGAGATAGGGGTCGGACCTGCGCTGCGGTTTGGGGCTTAAATCGCTCCCTGGGAACCCCCTGCCTTTTCCTTCCTGGACCGGACGTGTACCGGCAGCCCTCGGCGGAGGCGAACTTTTCGCTGTTTTGACTTCTCTTCCAACTTCGGTTTAGGTCGGTAATTAAAACACTTTCGCTCATTAATAACTCCCCGGGTCCGGGTCGGAATCCCGACCCGATCGAAACTTGAGCGTCGCGCCTTTTTTGCGAATTTTTCGGTCCGCGTCCGCCGTCCGTGCGTCGCCTGGTCCCGGAGCCTTTGCGGGTACAAAAGCGGAGTGCACAGACACACACACACACACACACACAGACGTTTACCGCGCTTAATATTAGTGACTAGCTGGCTTCGCCCGCCAGCGGGCCCCTAATTTACATCGGTGCCTCGAATTGTAGAAAATCTCGAATCTTGTAAAACATCAAACCGGACGAACCGCCGACCCGGGTCCCCGCTGCCTTCTGCACCGTATACCGGTCGTGCTACGCACGCACCGGGTAATCCCTTAATTAGCACATTGAATTGTACAAACCTCTAACCGAACGAACCTCCGACCCTGGTCCCCGCTGCCTTCGGCACCGTATACCAGTCGTGCTGCGCACACCTCAAACCGGACGAACCGCCGAACCGGGTCCCCGCTGCCTTCGGCACCGTATACCGGTCGTGCTACGCACGCACCGGGTAATCCCTTAATTAGCACATTGAATTGTACAAACCTCTAACCGAACGAACCTCCGACCCTGGTCCCCGCTGCCTTCGGCACCGTATACCGGTCGCGCTGCGCACGCACCGGATAATCCCTTAAATTGCATATAGAATAGTATAAACCTCTAACTGAACGAACCTCCGGCTCGAGGAACTTATAGTACTTCGAAAATATTTTATATTTAACTTTCAATCTGCAAAAAATTGTTATTTTTTACCTTTTATATTTTATTATTGTTATGTAATTATATTCATTGTTTCAAATCTAATAAACAGGCGCCTCCTGCGGTGGGGGTTGGAACGGATGGGTGCTATCGGTGTCGGGTAGCGTTTATTTTTCCCCTCGTGGACTTATTGTTCCTATACCTCACGGGTGGCTGTCCACGAGTAGGTGATTTCGGTCCCCGCTGCCTTCGGCACCGTATACCGGTCGTGCACCGGATAATACCTTAAATTGCACATAGAATAGTATAAACCTCTAACTGAACGAACCTCCGGCTCGGGTCCCCGCTGCCTGCGGCACCGTACAGCAGTCGTTCCGACCCTGGTCCCCGCTGCCTTCGGCACCGTACGACGGTCGTGCTACGCATGCACCGGATAATCCCTTAAATTGCACATGGAATAGTATAAACCTCTAACTGAACGAACCTGCGGCTCGGGTCCCCGCTGCCTGCGGCACCGTATAGCAGTCGTGCTGCGCACGCGCTGCAGTATACGTTAGTTCCACCTTCTGCCACCAGGTGGCGCAATCTGTTTATATGATCATAACTGAAATCGTTAAGACTTTCGATGTCTAGTCGAATGAGCCATACCCCGTCGTTTTCATGCCCGTGGAACCGAAGATAGGAAAGTTCCCCCTAGTGGTGAAAAAACGAAATAAAATCGGTAAGCTCTATCGATGTCGAGTCGAATTGATTTAGACTACCTGAGTTCTAGTTCAAAGACAGGGACCTGTAGAAAAACTTAAAACTTAAAAAAAAAAAAAATCGATAACGGGCGAAGCCCGCTTTTCCCTATCATAATATCTGGATAGGGTGTCCTTATTACTTTAATTATGATGTTTGGAATCAGTTTGGTGGACATCCGTAACATAGTTTCTTAGTTATAGAAACAGACCACAGTTAAAAGAAAAAAGCGGGGGGGGGGGGGGGGGGGTTGGCGATGACACTGCTTTTCCTCAAACAACTTATGTAGACTACCTGAGTTCTATTTCAATGACAGTGAGCTGTAGAATAACTTAAAACTAAAAAAAAAAAAAAAAAAAATCGATAACGGGCGAAGCCCGTTTTTTCCTATCATAATATCTGGTTGCCACTCTAAAACAAAAACTGAAAATACTCGTATTGCAGTTTTTAGACGCGGCCTACTTCTTAAAATCGTAATATCTAGCCGGCACTGTAATGGAAATCTTTCTTTTGCTTTAATTATACAAATAACGATGATTAATTATACAATAAAATAATATATCGGCTCCTAATGAAGATATGAGAATAATTTTTAGATATTCTGAAAGCAGAATCCATTTTGAGTCGCCCTGTCAAAGTTTGAAATTAATGCGCCCCTTAGATTCGGAAATGCCCCCCCCCCTCTGAAAAAACGCAGTTGACTATTTTATCTCTTTCAGAAATGACTTATCCACAGACGATTTGTCTCCGTTGAATGTTGAAATAAAAAAGAAGCTGTCTCTTCGGAATAGAAATAAATTCATTTGCCGTGTCATTAATGAGTTTTAATTGATATCTTCAAAAATTACTGGTCGATTTTTACGAATTTTTTTTTGTTGAATTCGCGATTTTTTTATACACGTGTTAGCAAATTTTCGCGAATGTAGAGTCATTATTTCCACTTGTTTCAAAAAGGACTGGGGCGATTCGATCTCGGATCTGTCGACCTGCATTCTTTACGGCAACCTCTTTTTACGTCTGGGGTCGATGTTGGATGTCTGGTCAGTTTTTGACCGAAATAAAGAAAAGTTACGGTCCGAATTTCAAAAAATTTGACGTTTTGCAACGACAAAAATCGGCCGCGTGTGTACCCCGATTTTTGGATCGATACCTCCGGTACATTTTTTTTAATTCGATGATGCGTTAAAAAGCGACGATTTGGATGTCTGCGATTATCAAAACGGAAGGCGAACTTTTCGCTGTTTTGACTTCTCTTCCAACTTCGGTTTCGGTCGGTAATTAAAACACTTTCGCTCATTAATAACTCCCCGGGTCCGGATCGGAATCCCGACCCGATCGAAACTTGAGCGTCGCGCCTTTTTTGCGAATTTTTCGGTCCGCGTCCGCCGTCCGTGCGTCGATTAGTCCAGGAGCCTTTGCGGGTACAAAGGCGGAGTGCACAGACACACACACACACAGACGTTTACCGCGCTTAATATTAGTGATAATATGAGACTTGCTATTGTCGCCATACTTGTTTATGTTTAGATCGTTATTTAGATCGGTATGTTTAGATCGTCATTATTCAAATATTTAAGTTTATAATATGATTTTATCGAATCATTAATAAATTGTACTAATGATCATTGATACGTTCTATTTATTTTTATTATTAAAATAAATTTTATTGTTTAACTATATAAACAACTTCGGAGATCATAAAGTGGAGGTCGTAAAGTAATTGCTATATATTTCGTACCGGCGTCGGTACCAATCAGCTAACCGTCTGCAATGCAAAAAATATTAGTAGAATTTTGCTCTAATATATACTTGAGAAGCGGGCTGAAGGCTGATCAGTTTGAGGAACTCGGTGAAGAAATTTGAACATGTCGAGTTATACGAGAAAATGAAATATTACCAATAGTAGCATTTCTCATATCCTCTACTTCTATATTGAAAGTTTATCTTCTTTTCCAACTTTGCAAAAGGTCAATAACACATTGTCTTCAAAACGCTTAACTTCTATGTAAGAGTGCAAATTTCTCCTATTATTTTTTGACAGGGTTAAATTAGCTGTATGCTATCAAAGTCGATAAGCAATATGATTTTTATAGTGTACATACATTTATAATGTATAGAGTCATGTCTCGTCTCATTTTTCATTTTTCAAAAATTATCTTGTTCAAAGTCATTCTTACTGATAAAACATTTAGACAAGTGAATTCCGTTGTTTTTATTTGTGTGTGAAATGATAAATTTACTATTGGGCACCTAATATTCCTAATAAATTTAATGTTACGCATCTGATATAATATTATCACCATATAAAATATAGTATTAATTATTAAACGATTTTAATAGTGTAGAACGTTTTTCATCAGAGTGAAAATAATTTTAAAGAAATTAACAAATCAAAAATTTCTCTAAACCTTTATCAAATTAGATGCAGTGTCGGGGAGGGACAAAAAAAATTAAATCTAAAATAACTTTAGTTGTTTTTTAAATGCTGAAATATTACATAATTTATCTATGTTATTTTTCATGGGTAAAATTACAGGTTTTGCCCATTTAAACATACGTAACTGCCAATTACCCGTTCCAAAAGAATATATTCTATCTTTTCCAATTTTTATTAAAATGAATAAAAAATGAATCCGTGTAAAAAGAAACAAATATTGTATGTGGAAGATTTATTTGTTTGCAGTAACAAATTATGTATGATTATGAGATAACCATCTGTAAAAAAGCATTTTTTTTAAAAACATAGCATGGCACATATATTTTATAAAATGATTTTAAAATATGCTTTTATTAGAAAATATAACAAAAGATTGAATATGTTATTTACATAAAATAATTCTTATTCATTTGTTTCTAGTGGATTATGGATGTCTATGGTCAATAGTGGATGTTGACTGAAGATGCTGTAAAAGCATGCATCGTAAGTAATGCAAAAATGCTTTTGAAATATTTGTGAAAATTGCTTTTATGTTAAGATAATAAATTGCTTACTTTTGAAATATTTAAAAAAAAAACCAAGTATAATTCTCTGGTTGTACTATACTATATTAAAATACGATTTTACTAGAAAATGTAACAAAAGATTGAAAATGTTATTTACATAGAACAATTCTTATTCATTTGTTTCTAGAGGGTTATGGATGTCTATGGTCAATAGTGGATGTTGACTGAAGATGCTGTAAAAGCATGCATCGTAAGTAATGCAAAAATGCTTTTGAAATATTTGTGAAAATTGCTTTTATGTTAAGATAATAAATTGCTTACTTTTGAAATATTTAAAAAAAAAACCAAGTATAATTCTCTGGTTGTACTATACTATATTCAAATACGATTTTACTACAAAATGTAACAAAAGATTGAAAATGTTATTTACATAAAACAATTCTTATTCATTTGTTTCTAGAGGGTTATGGATGTCTATGTGAAATAGTGGATGTTGACTGAAGATGCTGTAAAAGCATGCATCGTAAGTAATGCAAAAATGCTTTTGAAATATTTGGGAAAATTGCTTTTATGTTAAGATAATAAATTGCTTACTTTTGAAATCTTAAAAAAAAAAACAAGTATAATTCTCTGGTTGTACTATACTACATTAAAATACGATTTTACTAGAAAATGTAACAAAAGATTGAAAATGTTATTTATATAAAACAATTCTTATTCATTTGTTTCTAGAGGGTTATGGATGTCTATGTGCAATAGTGGATGTTGACTGAAGATGCTGTAAAAGCATGCATCGTAAGTAATGCAAAAATGCTTTTGAAATATTTGTGAAAATTTCTTTTATGTTAAGATAATAAATTGCTCACTTTTGAAATCTTTTAAAAAAAAACAAGTATAATTCTCTGGTTGTACTATACTATATTAAAATACGATTTTACTAGAAAATGTAACAAAAGATTGAAAATGTTATTTACATAAAACAATTCTTATTCATTTGTTTCTAGAGGGTTATGGATGTCTATGGTCAGTAGTGGATGTTGACTGAAGATGCTGTAAAAGCATGCATCGTTAGTAATGCAAAAATGCTTTTGAAATATTTGTGAAAATCGCTTTTATGTTAAGATAATAAATTGCTTACTTTTGAAATATTTAAAAAAAAACCAAGTATAATTCTCTGGTTGTACTATACTATATTCAAATACGATTTTACTAGAAAATGTAACAAAAGATTGAAAATGTTATTTATATAAAACAATTCTTATTCATTTGTTTCTAGAGGGTTATGGATGTCTATGTGCAATAGTGGATGTTGACTGTAGATGCTGTAAAAGCATGCATCGTAAGTAATGCAAAAATGCTTTTGAAATATTTGTGAAAATTGCTTTTATGTTAAGATAATAAATTGCTTACTTTTGAAATCTTTTAAAAAAAATCAAGTATAATTCTCTGGTTGTACTATACTATATTAAAATACGATTTTACTAGAAAATGTAACAAAAGATTGAAAATGTTACTTACATAAAACAATTCTTATTCATTTGTTTCTAGAGGGTTATGGATGTCTATGTGCAATAGTGGATGTTGACTGAAGATGCTGTAAAAGCATGCATCGTAAGTAATGCAAAAATGCTTTTGAAATATTTGTGAAAATTGCTTTTATGTTAAGATAATAAATTGCTTACTTTTGAAATCTTTTAAAAAAAAACAAGGATAATTCTCTGGTTGTACTATACTATATTAAAATACGATTTTACTAGAAAATGTAACAAAAGATTGAAAATGTTATTTACATAAAACAATTCTTATTCATTTGTTTCTAGAGGGTTATGGATGTCTATGTGCAATAGTGGATGTTGACTGAAGATGCTGTAAAAGCATGCATCGTAAGTAATGCAAAAATGCTTTTGAAATATTTGTGAAAATTGCTTTTATGTTAAGATAATAAATTGCTTACTTTTGAAATCTTAAAAAAAAACCAAGTATAATTCTCTGGTTGTACTATACTACATTAAAATACGATTTTACTAGAAAATGTAACAAACGATTGAAAATGTTATTTATATAAAACAATTCTTATTCATTTGTTTCTAGAGGGTTATGGATGTCTATGTGCAATAGTGGACATTTCATGAAGATTATTTAGAAATATACTTTGTAAGAAATGAAAAACTTATTTTAATATATTTGTGAAAATTGTTTCTATGTTACGATAATAAACTGCTTACTTTTAAAATAATTTCAAAAGGCAAAGTATAATTATTTTTTTCAATGTATTATGTTCATCTTTACGATTAAATTTGTAAAATAATAGGAATAATTCTTGCTACAGAACTAAGAGATGGTGTTCAATTTTTTTCCTCTCCTCATGCATCAGAAATTATTAAACAAAAGTTAAATTTAAAATGTATTATTTATTAATAAAGTTAAACTTATAAATTACAAACAAATAAATAATGTGAAAAAATTAAAAATTTAAAAAAATTTAAATCTACAATTTATTATTTAATATTTCAAATGTGGTCGATTTTCAGTTTAAAAGTACTTAAACAATGAAAATAATTTATCCAATGTCTCTACATTATTGAAACTCATAAACTTTGTCAGCTGCAAACTGTTTCTTTCAGATCACGATGAGTATATTTTAAATGATATCTAAGCATAAACATTTTTTTTATTATCTGCATGTTGCTTTTACATATTTCCACTATAAAAAGTTTAAAAAAATATATTTTACATTTATGTATTATAACGTTTTATATTAATTTTTCTTTCATCCTTTTCTAGTTCTATTCATTTTTCGAAAATAAATTGCTTAATTTTAGAGTATAAACAAATGCATTGTAATAAAAATTTTATTGACATTCGAAGCACAATAATGTTTCATCCATTAGACTTCATTAAACTTAAGACCAGTTAAGACTTTTTTTTTTAAATATGAGTAATTCTCAGCTTACATTAGGTAACATATGTACTTCCGAAAAATGTTATTTTGGAAATCCTTTATCGACATAAAATAATGTATCACTCCATTTTATACAATTCATCATAAACTGCGCTAAACCGAGTGTTTAGTCTCTATAACATCATAGCATCAAAATCTAATGTATGATTGTCATTCATATATCAAATATATTCACAACATTTTCAGCAACGTTTAGTGTAACTTCACAGTTATTTTAGAAAATCTGTAGGCAAAAGACTATGCATTAATTTCGCTTTTATGCGATGCTAGATGAAAGCCTTCATTATTAACTATTCTGTGATACATAATTTTGCGAATATATTGTTACATTATAAATGATAATTCTTTATTCATACAGGATAATTGAAATGTGACTATAAATGATTGAAAATAAAATAATGAAAAATGTTAGGAGTAAATTATTTTCCAAGATATTACTATAATTAATATTACTATGCGAATGACTAAATTTTAAATAAAATACTTTCTTAAATAAGATGTAAATTTTAGCAGTGGAACTTCAAAAACGTAGCATCATAATGACGCTACATCAAATTACTCCGTGTATTATTATATGGAAAAAAAATTCAGAAAATGTCGGGAGAATTAAAAGATTTTTTTAAAAGCGGAAATTATAGTTATAAAATAGTAAAATACATCATGTACTGTAAAAAAGACAATTGTTATTTATCCAGTAAATACAATATATACCCGAAGGAAAATATACAAAAATCTCTTACGCATTACCGATGATTGCGAAAAGCTTTCTTTATCTGTAGAAACCTCAAAAAGCAATATATTTTCGAGATTAAAGGAAGCATTTATAAAAACAAAGTTTCTTTTCTTGCCACTTTTTCCCGAGTAGGTTTTGTTGTACATTAATTTATTACATCAACCCGGAATATTGTTTTTTTATGCTATCAATTTCGAAGTATATGTAACAAACAAACACGGCTATAGCATACCAGCATTAACATTAACATTAAAGTTAATATTATTTTGTTACTTTTGCATGAATTTTAGTTTCGCAGCTGAAATTTCTTGATTAAGAATTCATACAATTCTAAAAATTAATTTACACAATAAAATATATCCTCGGAAACGTTTTCGAAAATCATTGGCACCAAAAATGTTTGTTTTTATAAATGCTTTTTTAAATCTCGAAAATATATTCCTTTCTGAAATTTCTATAGAAAAAGAACGTTTTTCGGAATCATGGGCAATTCTGATTGGGTTATACAGTAGAACCTCCATAAGTTGACCACCCAAGGGACTGTAACTAAATGGTCAAGATACGGAGGTGGTCAACTTAGGGAATTTTTAGAAAATATTTAATGAAATATTAGAAAAAAATTAGAAAAACTTTTTTAGTATTTTTTAAGGAAAAATTTAGAAAAAAAATATCAGTTACTCATTTTTATTTTTACTGAAGGTACAGCACATTTTTACAATTTTTGAAAGAATAATTCAATTTTTGTTTGAGGCCTTTTTTTGTTCATTAGGTAACAGCAAAAAGCACTTTCACAGTTTAAAAGTCCATTAAGCATGATTGGGCATTTTTCTGCAGCGATATCTTTAAGTTGCTCCATCATGCGCTTTACATCGTCTTCCTTCAGAGTTGGGTACTTTTCAGTTTCGTCGTCACTTGGATCATCATCCTCTTCTGCAGAGAGTATCTCATTGAAGATTGCTTCTGGGTCGGATTAAACATATGTTACTAACTCATCGTCCATGGTAACATAATCTTCAAAATCAACTCCATCCAAAACTGTCAAGGGAGATAAAGGAAGCTCATGCTCTTGCACCGATGTTGTAGCTGTAACAAATTCAGCTTTCTTGAAGCAGTTCTTAATCGCGGTTTGCATAACTTTATTCCAAGCAGAATTAATCCAATGAACAGCATTCAAAGCGTTTACTGATGCAGCTGTTGACAATACCAATGCAGAAGAACCACAGGTTTGTACTTTCATTATCACCTATTCCAGAAGTTGAGCTCTGTAGTGCACTTTGAAGGACTGAATAATGCCTTGATCTAAAAGTTGAGTTTTCGAAGTTGTGTTTGGAGGAAAAAAATTAGCTTCACATTTGTGAGATTATTCACTTTCGGGTGGCTGGGGCAGTTGTCCACGGTAAGTAGAATAGACTGCTTATTTTTGTTCATTTCTGCGTCAATTCCTCTAACCCACTCTTCGGACAAAGCACTGGTCATCCCAGTGGATCTATTCGCTCTCCAAAAAACAGGAAGGTCTTCAGGTTTTACATTTTTAAATGCACGAGGTTTTGAGAATTTGCCGATCACCGTAGGCTTCAATTTTCTCCCAGTCATACTAGCACATAGAAGTACAGTGAAACACTGTTTTGAAAGTTTTTCTCTTTTGCAAGTGTCACCCTTCATTACTAAATAGCTGCCAACTTTTACGCTTTTTTTCTACCACTAAAATATTATAGTAAATTTAACATTATTAGAATGACAAAATCACGTGATTCAATAAGGCACAAATTTCCTTTAATTTTTAGTGGTACCAAAAAAGCGTAAAAGTTGGCAGCTATGTTACTAGACTTCTATCAGGCATTGCTTTAAAGAAGAGACTGTACTCATCAGCATTAAAGATGTCCTCATCTCGAAAACCTTTATCAAACTCTGGGAATTTTTCAATAAACTTTTCCACCTCTTTAGCTGAAACCTCATTCGATATCCCACACACAAAACGTTTTGAGAAATCTTGTATCAAATTTAAAATTTTTCAAACCAACCTGCTGACGCTTGGAAGTCCTCTATTTCGAATTATTTTGCAAATTTTTTTGCTACTTGCTGAAACATAGGTCCCGATAGTCTTGCATTGATTGATCTCATCTCTTTAAACCAACGAAACGTGGCTTCGTTCACAACATCGAGACACGTTCTTCTGCGTTTTCTTTGGAGTCCCCCGTTTTCGGAAGAATATCTTTCCAGATATTCTTCCTTGCGTTTCAAATGTTGCTCACAGTTGTCTTGATCACACCAAATTTTTCTGCTCTCTTTCTTTGGCTGCTGTTTTCCATAAAATTAAGATCTACTTTCTCCTTTAATTTAAGTTCTTTTAGAGCTTTTTTTGCGCCATATTTTATGAAAATTCGCAAATAAATGACCGGTCCCGTCACGACCGGACATCCAGAAAAAAAGAACAAAATGTGTTTCACATGTGAGTGATACACATTGTTTTCCAATTCTACATATAGCTACAGTGCTACGCACATCCCCCACTCCCCTGACAGTTTTCGACAGATTCCAGGAATTCTGGCATTTACCTCCCATTGTATCATACTGGAAGTGAACAATGAATGGAGCACCGCAAGTTGGGCGAGTGTTGCTCAGATAACACGAATGACTGATAAAGAAATTCCTGGAAACCAGATGGAAAACAAACGGGGGGAAAAGCATATTCAAGAAAACATCAGAGGTCAAGTTACAGAGAGTAAAACCTACTAAAAGTGGTCAACATACAACTTACGAAGGTGGTCAATATAGAGAGGTAAATCTCCATTGAAAATGCGTTGTGACTATTCAAACTAGTAAATTTCGGTCAACATAGAGAGGTGGTCAACTTTGGAGAAAAGATATTTGGGTACAGGTTCCAAACTATTTTTACTCATGTTTTTCCCTTTCTATGTTTTACAAACCGTGGACAATTTTTCAGATCACACATTTTGCTAGTTACTTGGACATAGAGATAGGTTGAAGAGAAGAACTGTATACTCGACTGAAATAGCCACCAACAGGTGTTATTTTGTAAAGCTTAAGTTACACTTTATTAATGTAATAACGTATGTAACCACGTCGTAATCAGAATAACGCCGTAGAATTTCTGTGAAAGCACATGTTTGATGCAATGGTTATAAATTTGAGATTTATAACATCTTCAAAGTACGTACATGTCATATAATTTGCTAGGAGTCTGACACCAGTATTATGGAATAGAAAATGTTTAACTAATATTGAAATCGTAGAAATTGTAATCACTTATTTTTTTTATTAATATGTAATATTTTCTGCAGTTAAAAAAAGCAAAATATTATACTTAAAAACATGTGGTAAAATGGTGTGCAACCTGCATGATGTACAACATTTATATATTATGTATTTTATATTGCTATTTAGTTTTAATGGAAGCGTGAAATATAATTAACTTTTATTAATTTATTTTAAACTCACCGGTGATTTTTTTGAAAATCGTGCACATACAACGGTGTTTTTCAACTACACGAATAATAATAATTCACGTCTTCGCAATATATATAGCAAGAAAGTAAAATTAAATGTTGTATCTCGAATATTTAAAATTCTCCTAAAATGTCTTTTTTTACTCGATTGTAGGACAGATTTATGACATTGTTTTTTTTTCCTGACATGATAAACCATTCCAAATCTTAAAATTACTCTTTTTTGTAAAATCACAAAACGGTTTTCTTTAAAGGCTTTATCAAACAAAGACACTTAGTTACATAAATTTATTAATCACACGTTGTATAACAACGGATGAAAAAAAAACGTTATTATTATGATAAAATTTTCCATTGTAAATAATAGTGTTTGCCATTTAATATCTTTACCATTACGTATTAAATATTATTTCTTCTATAGATTGATTTCAAAATAAGTTTTAAATTTTAGAGTTTTAACAACTTTTCTTCTATTGTAAATTTTATGTCGTAAAATTTGAAAATAGACATGGAGGTATGAAGATATAAAACATAATTTGAATTAGCCATTATTTTCAAAACAGTAAACATTAAATATCTAAAAATGTGAATCTACGACCTGAAGTGATTGATTATTTATAGAGTATAACAATCTAATAAGCAATTTATCATAATACTTACAATATATATTTTTTTCATAATGTTAAAGATCCTTTAATAATTTTTTAGTAGTAACACTTTGTATACTAGAAGAAATTTATATATTTGTATTAGTTAAAACATTAAAGAAGGTATATATCCTAAATTCGGCTTAAATTTAATTATATGTTTTTTAAATACATTCTTGATACTAAATTTAAGAAAATATAATTGTTTTTTATTACATTTAAACAAAACTAAATATTATTATGATCATTCAGAAAAAGTTTTATATTAAAGAAATTGAATTTAAAATATTTTTTCTTACAGGTATTAATATAGACTCCGATACTTTTTCTTGCTCTTTTATTAAAAATGCATATTAAAGGAAATTATTGCTAAAATATATCAGAAAATCAATATTATGAATAATTATTGCCTTTGATTCTGTTATAAATTCAACAATTTAGAAGCTAATAAATATTTCATAAATTAAAATATAATTAAACTAGAATAATTTAACACCATTTGCAAAATTAAAAGGTACATTTTTCAAGCATCATGCAATTGATATATTACAATAAATACTGGTAACTATGTTTCATTCCTAATTCATGAATTTAAATTTTGAAATCTACTTTAGAATGTTATTAAAACCGCATCGTTTTATAATGTGTTACATATAAATATTCGATTAACATTCTTTCGATTGGGAGAAACTATCTTTCCATTCAAATAATCCTTCAAATTATTTAGTTTTCCAATTGCACTTTACGCGACACTTTATCAAACATTTTCCCCAATATTTATAGATTGACTGACATTTTAATAAATGCATCAAACAGTTTACCTAAATGATTAGCAGAATCATACTTGAATATGCTGAGCTATATATATTATTGTGATATATATATTATTATTATACTTTAGAATTGGAGAAACTTATCATTATGTAACATTTATTAGTGTTCTCAAAACTGCAGTAAAAGTACTGATAATGATTACATTAATCCATAATTTAGTGCAGTGGAAATGTATGAGTTTATCAATTTTGAATAATTAGTAGAAGTTTGGTTTGACGTATTACATCTGGAATTAAATGTTAATATTTTAACCAGACTATTGTTTGAGTTTTTTATGTCAAAAGCGAAATATAGCATCAGTAGGAAGTGAGTATTTTTTGCACTGTATTTAAAATATTTTTGCTAAAATACATTGTAATTGTTTATCATTATAAAAGGCGCGATATTTTTTTAATGTAGGATAAAATTGTACTTTTAGAAAATATAATTTTTAAATTTAATAAGTAAATTGTAATATGTTTCTCTTATGGAAATAATAATTAAATACAAATAACATATTAAATTATTTTATCTTTCATACATGCATGTGATGTGTACTTTTTTACTTATTAGAATATAATAATGTCGTTGATATTCTTTATTCGTTTGCTTCATTCCGAAAGTTTCATTCCAAAATATTTCGTATACATTTCCAAGTACTGTTACAAGCCAAAAAATAAGACCATCCTCCTAGTACCATTTTACTTCACATTTATCACATTTGTCGTGGCGTACCATAGGTAGTCTTGTGAAATATGTAGGAACCTGTAGATAAATTTGTGATATTTGACTATATTTAGAAGTGGTTAGCACACAAGTCGTTTAGATTGCAAGGAAATTGTGTGTAAGCCAGAAAATGTCGCTTCATGGAACAGCTGATAAAGTAGATAAGATTGATATGCGGTAATGTTCCATACCAAAAGTTTAATGAAGTGTTAACCATTATGCATTTGTACTTAGGCCTGTCCGGTATTCATCTGCGTGTTCAAACGGCCGCATTTAATTTTTGGATTTTATCTGATGCTTTTCTTCTCACTATCCTCAATTGTTTACCAATGGAAAAGGTCCAATGACTTTCTATCTTCTACATTCATGTTTTAAAAGAGCTAACAAGTGAGCTCGAAGATACACGACGCCTCACATATTGAGCTATGTAGAGATGAGTTTAAGCCGAAAGGTAGGCCTCCCCACCCGGTTTTACCTTGAGCTATGTGGATTGTGCCACGTAGCTTACTTGACAGAGTAGAGGCAAATGATGAAAGATGTTCTGGTTTTGACTCCAGGTCTAGACACATTTCCACTCCGTTGGAAAATTTTCAACTTGTATTATATCTGTACAAATCAGAATGACTGTAGTAAAATAATACATTGGTCGTATAACCCCATTTTCTAAACTCAACACTTGCAGACTTTCGGACTATTTATACACTAAACACGTTTTTTTTATTGAATTTGTTTCTAAAAACGAATGTGAAACATACCAGGGTGTCTTACCATGATTTTATCCTCCACTAATTTTCAAATGTCAAATGTGTATGATCTAGATTGAAAATAGAAATGGTATCCGGTCTTTGTATCTTCCCCTCTACTCATGTTCACGTAAAGTTCGCAATAGTAATAAAAATGCGCAACAGTTATAATTCGTTTACAGGGATAGACAAATATCATGTTGCATAAGAGTTATTTGGTAAAAAGTCATTTGTGGTACATTTTATTTCTTTTGCGATACCTGAAACGTAAGGAACAACACAGGCATCACTGATGCTGATTACAACAGGTTTTTTTTTATGGTTTACAAAATAAGCAGAATTTATAGTTCGTTAACAAAAATGTCTAATTAATTCCATTGCATTATAATCTATAAGAAGAGATTGTTTGTAGTGATTTTAATGAAATTATAATGCTTCAAACATGATGAAAATTCTATGGGTCACTGAGATACAACATGCTTTCTATATATTTTGGAGTGCATAGCATTTACTGTTCATTTGCAGAGACACGCAAAACATGACAATTACAGGAAATTTTGTGATAGATAATTTGCTTGAAGTTTGTTTTCCACTGTGATATGCAATTTTAAACTTAAATGATTCTTAGCATATTGCGTGGAAGTATATAATGTACAGTCTGTTCCCAAAACTTTGACCTCGGCTCTTATACATTAAATATTGATCATATATTATACATTACAAAGTTACGTAAAAAAAGTAAAGGATTTTATGAAATGGATTAAAATTTTTAGGGGATTAAATTTGAAGAAATTCATCTTTTCTTCTGTAACAATTCTGTAACTTCTGTGCAATTTATAATATATGTCTATGATCAATTTTTAAGGAATAAAAGTCGAGGTCAATGTTTTTGGGACACCCTGTGTAGATTACACATACTGCTGCAAGGAAGAATTTGCACACAATATCGGATAGGGACAGCAATCGCTAAAAATTTTATTTTTACTGCGTGACGTGTTTTTGAAAATTTCGCATAGGCCTCATTTCATTATAATGAAACATTAACTTCTTCAACAATATTCTATGAAAACTATTTCATAATTTTTGCCTAATGCATGATTTTTCGTTTTTTATGATATTTTGGAAAAACAGTCTCATAATGTCCAAAAATATTCATAAAAACTTAAAAAGAAATCTGGAAAAAAGATTCAAAATCGGTGAATCCAAGAAGCCCTCGATTACTGACATTGTGCATCAGAGGAGGAAAGGGAAACCACTGGTATGCAACAATGAACCAATTCAGTTTTCAAACACACGTGTCCGATATTCCCCATACAATTATGTTAATTGCATATAACTATTCAGATTATTACGGAATTGATAATTATTCTTTTAACTCATTCATATATCATCAATATTCGCTCGTGCATTGTGCTTCCTCTAAAAGAACTAGAGAAATATAGATTCTTATCGTAAATTTCTTTGTCGCACGTTTGAAAAGCATAATAGATATGAAAGATTACAAACGTTGTTAGATTTTTATCAGATTATCAAACAATAAACTGTAAGTTAGGATTGCAGCAAGTGTCTCAATGATAATATTTCTTTTCATATTGACAAAGCCCCATACAGTTAGAGATATTTCCCTGCAGTTTTTTGTAAATCTTGTGTACGAGAAAACTTGCGTGTAATTGTTCTCATATAATTTTCTTGACTGTATCTTACAGAAAAGCGATGATGCATTGACATGTGTTGCGGATTCCACCTTCGCAATGAAACTAATAAAACATAAGAAGTACGAAAACATGATGACATATCTATTAGGTGTAGCAATATTATTGTTATAATGGATAATAGCAGTTAATCCATAATACATTAAAAATGCGTTCTAAAGGATATACACAAATATGTGAAGTCCCAGTTTGTCATCAAAGAATTCTGTAACCCGTATAATTTCATTGTAAATGCCTGTTGAATATATGTAGTCAGGTTTGGACGAAATTTTAAGTATTTGAAAGAAACCGTCAAATGTTAAAGAAATATCTAAACAAGTCAAGACATAATAAAAATCAAAAACGTGTATTGGCAAATAAAGAAATAGCACATAAAATACCGCAAACATAAAGGAAAATAAGAACTTCACATGTATGTTTTCAATGGAATAACCAAATAAGAGAGATTTTATACTTTCATTATTATAGTATATATCAAATGTTATCTGAAAAAGCGTGAAGATTATGAAGCTTAAAACTGTAGACATCCACATATATACCCAAAGTGAAATATTAAATCTATTGCCTATTATTGTTGAAATCTGGTAGACAGATTTCGCAATTCTGATTAATATAAAAAAAAGACTTGTACAAACAAATACGAAATAAAATATGTGTTAAAAGTAAACATGCATAAATAACCGATGTCTTTTTTGATTTTGGAGAAGGTTGAAGTAACAGCGAAATACATGAAATTAACTGCAAAACATACATTGCGATTGAAAGCGAGTTGACAATTTTAACTGAAATGGAGTGTGAAATTTTATTCATTACTCGATTGTCAATTTTAAAGTTCATACATATCCCACTAATACTAAAAAAGATAAAATATTTATTTATACACATTCTTCCTTATTGTGAATTTAAGGAAATATTTTTTTTATGCCAACTGATAAAAACATTGTACATTTAATAATAGAAATTGTGTTAATTTTCTATTTTCTAATTTTCTATTTTTTCTAATTTCGCACTTGTTTGTAGTAGAAAACGACAAACACAATTTAAATTTAACTCTGTTTTTAAACTTTAATTGTCATCAAAATCAAATTTGGTTTTTAGTTAAAAAAGTTATACCTTAAATTAAAACGATTGAAATATCTCATTCCTTAAAAGGCCAATGAAATTCGCTATTATATTATGCTTAACTTTTGTATTTCTTAAGTTAATAAAGTTTTTTTTCTTTGGAAATTGATTCTTTAATTTTTTTCATTAAACTTTTCTTTCTTTATTTTTTTATTTGTTGTTTTCCCCCGAAATATTAATTCACAAATTTATTTATATTTTTTTAATTAAAAATATACTGCTAATTATCTAAATGCATTAATTATTAAACTTAATCATTAATTATTGGCATAATTTACTTCATATTTGGGGAATATTTGCACTGTTCTAATCCTGAATCTAACTAGATTGATCATCTACAAAGTCACATTAAGCTACATTTTGTGGAACGATTTAATCCAATGTTTTTGTTGCAGATGATATTAAATGTTTGACTCACTTCGAATCCATTTTAAACTACATTTCCCGAAAACATTTCATGAAATTCTATTATAATAACCTTATTACGTTCCTCACAATGTTACTTTTGCGTATGACATTAAATGGTCGCTTCATTTTTGAAAATATTTAAGGCTACACTTTCTGGGATGAATTGAAACTCTCTATATCCAATGCATTCGTGCGAAGCTTTCAAAAAGCAATTTCTGTTATTATTAGCTGATACAGTTTTCATTAATTTTTAATTAATTGCAATTTTTAATCAAACAACCCAGCTAGAAAATGTTTGCACTTTTTTTGCAAAAAATTTCAATTGTGTACAATTTGTGCAAAAAAAGTGAATATTTTTTAATATTTCAAAAAGTGTACACTTTGTGTGCACATTATATGCATTTTTTATGCACACAAAAAAGTGCATATTTTTTGTTTTCAAAAACTGTGCAAATTTTTTGCATAAAATAACTGCCTGTTCCGTGTTCGCAAAAAGTGCGCATTTTTTATGCACAAAAGTCTTTACTTTTTATAGATGTAAAAATTTCTATATTCCAAGTTTTGATTATTTCTATGCATAATGGTGCCAATTCAAATCTGTAAATTTTTTCAAAAGTGCATGTATTTCCTATGAGAATACAATATTACCTAAAAAGAAACACTTCAACGTCACAGATTCGTGCCCCCCTTCCAGCAATATTTTCCTCCCTCACCCCCTCGAGGGATGTGAAGGTGGGGCTGGGGGGGGGATAAAACATATTTCACACTTTCTGTTCTTCTATGACCTGCAATTTGACTAATAATATAAGATTAAATTCTTTTTCAACATTTTTTAATAATAATTCAATGGGGGGGGGGGGGGTAACCCCCTCATTGAATTGGACGTATGTACATATGTATATATTATATAGATATTATAAAGTAAAATACAGCTTTAAAACACATATTTTACTGTACATTATTTTTTTTTTTTAATAATTTTTTTTCAAAAAAAAAAAAAAAAAAAAACTTTTGTTAAAATTTTAAGTTTTTAAAAATTACAAACTTAAATGAGGAATATCTCAAAATTTTCTTCTCGGTAAATTTTCAAAAATTTTAATTTTTTTTTTTTTTTTTTTTTTTTTTTTTTTTTTAATTTTTAAGATTTGAAATTTTATAATTTTACCCCTCTCAAATGCACAGTTGGGGTATTCTACATCTCCCAGAGACAGTGAAAATGATCTAAATTACATAAAGCATATATTCTAAAACTAATTAAATAAAATTCGAACTGCTAATTTTTTGAACAGTGTGACAGGCCGACAGGAGTGGAGGATATATTAGTTTCCATCTGCGCGTGCGCGGTGCCTTTCCTTCTGTTGTCGAGATACATGAGGCAAGCGTAAACAAGAATTGTATATACAAGATTCTAACCCAATTTTTCTCGCCTGATGTTGTCTATTTTACAGAAAAAAAGGTAAATTATTCAATTTTATGTTGTAATGTTCTCTAAAAAACATTGTAAATGAACGTTTGTTTGGAATAAAACCACCCTAATCCTAGTTATAAATGTTAGGCTTAAATGCTACGGCTTTTGGGGAAAAAAAAATCTTTTAGCTGCTTTTAGCGGTAGTGCTTTTATCAATTTTCACAGTAACTTGTGATTTTCAGTTTAACTATAGCAGGGGTCATACAGACGCCTTACACTACTTAGAAACTCCATAGAAATTAAAAAGTTTCCAAGGAGTACTTAAACTCCTTAAATAAACAAAACAAAATACTTCTTAAATTATCACAAAGTATAATTTAGCGTTCAACAATGATTAAAGAAAGTAAAATAAGTCTTCCCATGTTTATAAAAATGAAGTTCAAGTAATTACTGTCCTTCTAAGAAAAAAAAAAAATCAAATTGTGTTTTTGTTTTGTTCGTACATACCCGTAAGTTTTCCCTTCAAAATTTGGTTTTTAAAATCTATCTGCATGTGATGTATGATGAGTATTTGAGAATTGACTGTCCTCTGTATCTGTAATATATGACTAAAGCTAAGATACTTGTTTTTATTTTACTTTAAAGTTAATATGTTTAAAAGAAAGCTATGAACAATATTAATATGATTATTTATTGAACTTCAACATGGGGTACAGTGGACCACCCACTCCTGGGGCACAGTGGTCCACAATCCACTCTGCTCCTGTAATGCAGAATGTTCAAAATATTTAATAATTGCTTATTTTCTATAAAGAAAGATTGTTTTAAAGTAGATTTAACTGTAAAATAAAGTAAACAAATAAAAATAACAATTTATTTAACATAGTAAGAAATATTTTGTTTTGTATTTACTGCCTTTGATAAATATAACTGTAGTCTAATTGTTGATGATTTTATTCAAGTAAGATTTATGAGACGCAAATTGAATGGAAATCAGTTTATTTCTTCTGAAACTGTAGATGAATCTGCTGTTGATGTCAATGCTTTCATAATGTTGCTCTCAGACCCAAAATTATTTCTTGAAAATTCCAGGCTCAATCTTACTCATAAGTACTTAAGAATTTAATTTGCAAATTTTAATGTGAGCGGATTTTTTTGTACTTAAGTAATAACTTCAACTAAATTGCAATTGTTCCTGTATTAATCTGTTATTATTTTCAAAATATAATTTTTTTGTTTTTGCTTCAAAATTTATATTACTATGTTATTTTGTGGGTGAAGGGGCAACAAAAAATAATTAGATTAATGAAAAATAGATTTATATTGTATTTTAGATAATACCTAATAGTGGTCCACTTTACCACGGTGGGTGGACCACTGTACCCCGCTTCCGGGGTACACTGGTCCACTTCACAAGTGTATATAATTTTTTTTTTTTTTTTTTTTTGAAAAATGTATTGAAAACTATGTTGTGAGAAAATTATGATGGATGTAAGAAGGTTTAAGGAATATTCAAAAATATTTTCATACAGATCGGTCAGTCTGTTAAAGAGAAAAAAAATGTTAACTGGAAAAGTGGTCCACTGTGTACCGGTCTCCCCTACATAAAGTTTAGAACAGAAGCAGTATCTTATTAGTTATTCGAGCTTTTTATTAATCTTTCAATCAAGCGGTCTTGGAAACCAAAACCACTCACAGTATGTATGCAACAGTTTTTGTGACAGCAATTAAGGGTTAAACTGCATAAAGTAATAAAGGAACAGCTTTGTGATTAACCTGCTGTGTGCCATCTTGTTTTTTAAATCAAGACATTTGTTTTGTTTCTCATTTCCTTTCATCCATATTTACTTATTATAAACACATTATTTAATTTTATTGGCTAATTTATTTATATTTAATAATATAAGTTAAAATGTTTTGATTTAAAAAATGAGATTTCTGACCTTGAGCGATAAATCAAAACATTTGTTTAGTTTCTGACATAATCAATAGGGTGGGTCGAAATCATTTCTATTACCGCTGCAGAGGCAGTCAAAATTTTGAAATAAACGGCAAAAATTTCAATTCTTCGTTTTTTCTAGAGTTTTTAACTTTTATTATACGTCTAGAATTAAATAAATTTACATTATAGCTTGTAATAACTTATAAATGTGTAGTAATTTTGATCATGAGCATTGCGAACCAGGGGCGAGAGAGGCCTGCCCCCCCCCCCTAAATTTGAGAGAAAGGGGTTTTTTGAAGTGATTTTCCGGAACGTTTTAGAGATTTTTTGTTGGGAGGGGGAGAAAAAGTGAAAATTGAGGGGGAATTTATGTAAGATTTCTTCCTACTAAAAAAATCCCTAAATTTACCATAAAATCGCAAAAATTTCTTCAAAAACCCCTTTTTTACAAAATTTAAGAGTGGCGGGCCCCTCTTGCCCTTAGTTGGCATTCCCCATCATCAAAATTACTAGACATTTATTAGTTATTACTAGACATAATGTAAATTTTTTTAATAATAGACATATAATATGAATTTGAAAAAAAGTAAAAAACGGAAAATTGAAATTTTTGCCGTTTTTTTTCAAAATTTTGGCTGCCTCTGTGGCGGTAATAGAAATAATTTCACCATAATGACATTTTATTGGAACATTACTAACATCTTGATGTAGCTTTTGCATTCTATTAGAAATTGTATTGGTATGATTGGATAATTTAATTTAAAAAAAAAAAAAAAGCGATTTCTTTTAAACTTTGCCCTCTTTGCGGCGGTAAAAGATATTTAAAAGATATTAACCATTTGGTGTAATATTTTGTGAATTTATTCCTTATTACCAATGGCAACTTTTCCGCACTATTACGTTTCGATTATATAAATTTCGGTTTTTTCGACCCACCCTAATAACCAAGTTAAATCAAAACATTTTAACTTCTATTATTAAATATAAATAAATGATTCAATAAAATTAAATAATGTGTTTATAATGAGTAAATGTGGATGAATATTATTTTGGAATTATTAATTGAAAGTAAACTAAAAAATTATTTAAAAAATATATAAAATATGCTTTGATTTTGTTTGTCAAAATTTGTTGGGGGGGGGGGGGGGAGGAACTCTACTGCAGGAACCCTCATTCAATTCCAAAACTAGCTCTTTTTTTTTTTGGTTCACAAGAGGTAAACATACTTTTTGCAGCCCCCCCCCCCCCCTTAATTTTATTGACTAATTTATTTATATTTAATAATGAAAGTAAAAATATTTTGATTTAAAAAATGAGATTTCTGACCTTGAGTGATAAATCAAAACATTTGTTTAGTTTCTGACATAATCAATCGGGTCGAAATCATTTCTATTACCGCTGCAGGGGCAGTCAAAATTTTGAAAAAAAACCGGCAAAAATTTCAATTTTTCGTTTTTAAAGTTTTTAATTTTTATTATATGTCTAGAATTAAATAAATTTACATTATAGCTTGTAATAACTTATAAATGTGTAGTAATTTTGATCATGAGCATTGCGAACCAGGGGCGAGAGAGGCCCCCCCCCCTAAATTTGAGAGAAAGGGGTTTTTTGAAGTGATTTTCCGGAATGTTTTAGAGATTTTTTGTTGGGAGGGGGGAGAAAAAGTGAAAATTGAGGGGGAATTTATGTAAGATTTCTTCCTACTAAAAAAATCCTTAAATTTACCATAAAATCGCAAAAATTTCTTCAAAAAGACCTTTTTTCCAAAATTTAAGAGGGGCCCTCTCGCCCTTGGTTGGCAATCCCCATCATCAAAATTACTAGACATTTATTAGTTATTACTAGACATAATGTAAATTTTTTTAATAATAGACATATAATATGAATTTGAAAAAAAGTAAAAAACGGAAAATTGAAATTTTTGCCGTTTTTTTTCAAAATTTTGGCTGCCTCTGTGGCGGTAATAGAAATAATTTCACCATAATGACATTTTATTGGAACATTACTAACATCTTGATGTAGCTTTTGCATTCTATTAGAAATTGTATTGGTATGATTGGATAATTTAATTTAAAAAAAAAAAAAAAAGCGATTTCTTTTAAACTTTGCCCTCTTTGCGGCGGTAAAAGATATTTAAAAGATATTAACCATTTGGTGTAATATTTTGTGAATTTATTCCTTATTACCAATGGCAACTTTTCCGCACTATTACGTTTCGATTATATAAATTTCGGTTTTTTCGACCCACCCTAATAACCAAGTTAAATCAAAACATTTTAACTTCTATTATTAAATATAAATAAATGATTCAATAAAATTAAATAATGTGTTTATAATGAGTAAATGTGGATGAATATTATTTTGGAATTATTAATTGAAAGTAAACTAAAAAATTATTTAAAAAATATATAAAATATGCTTTGATTTTGTTTGTCAAAATTTGTTGGGGGGGGGGGGGGAGGAACTCTACTGCAGGAACCCTCATTCAATTCCAAAACTAGCTCTTTTTTTTTTGGTTCACAGGAGGTAAACATACTTTTTGAAGCCCCCCCCCCCCTTAATTTTATTGACTAATTTATTTATATTTAATAATGGAAGTAAAAATATTTTGATTTAAAAATAGAGATTTCTGACCTTGAGTGATAAATCAAAACATTTGTTTAGTTTCTGACATAATCAATCGGGTCGAAATCATTTCTATTACCGCTGCAGGGGCAGTCAAAATTTTGAAAAAAAACCGGCAAAAATTTCAATTTTTCGTTTTTAAAGTTTTTAATTTTTATTATATGTCTAGAATTAAATAAATTTACATTATAGCTTGTAATAACTTATAAATGTGTAGTAATTTTGATCATGAGCATTGCGAACCAGGGGCGAGAGAGGCCCGTCCCCCCCCCCCCCTAAATTTGAGAGAAAGGGGTTTTTTGAAGTGATTTTCCAGAACGTTTTAGAGATTTTTTGTTGGGAGGGGGGAGAAAAAGTGAAAATTGAGGGGGAATTTATGTAAGAGGTCGCCCCTACTAAAAAAATCCTTAAATTTACCATTAAATCGCAAAAATTTCTTCAAAAAGCCCTTTTTTCCAAAATTTAAGAGGGGCGGGCCCCTCTCGCCCTTGGTTGGCAATCCCGATCATCAAAATTACTAGACATTTATTAGGTATTACTAGATATAATGTAAATTTTTCTAATAGTAGACATATAATATGAATTTGAAAAAAAGTAAAAAACGGAAAATTGAAATTCTTGCCTTTTTAAAAAAAAATTTTGGCTGCCCCTGCGGCGGTAATAGAAATAATTTCACCATAATGACATTTTATTGGAACATTACTAACATCTTGATGTAGCTTTTGCATTCTATTAGAAATTGTATTGGTATAGTTGGATAATTTAATTTAAAAAAAAAAAGTGTTTTTTTTTTAAACTTTGCCCTCTTTGCAGCGGTAAAAGATATTTAAAAGATATTAACCATTTGGTGTAATATTTTGTGAATTTATTCCTTATTACCAATGGCAACTTTTCCGCACTATTACGTTTCGATTATATAAATTTCGGTTTTTTCGACCCACCCTAATAACCAAGTTAAATCAAAACATTTTAACTTCTATTATTAAATATAAATAAATTATTCAATAAAATTAAATAATGTGTTTATAATAAGTAAATGTGGATGAATATTATTTTGGAGTTATTAATTGAAAGTAAACTAAAAAATTATTTAAAATATATAAAAATATGCTTTGATTTTGTTTGTCAAAATTTGTTGGGGGGGGGGGGGAACTCCACTGCAGGAACCCTCATTCAAGGCCAAAATGCTGTTTTTGTTCACAGGAGGTAAACATACTTTTTGATCCCCTTCCCCTCTTCCTCCTCCACAAAGTAAATAATAGCCAACTTATTTTAATCATAAAGTACATAATATTTAACTATGTAATCAACTTTGTCAAGTATTTATTTGATAAAACCTCTGAAACCGGAATCTAAAGGAATATTAAAAAATATCGCAGTATATGGTTTTCCTTCTTGGGATGTATAATTGTTGATACATATGTTTTTAGCATATTAGTTAGTAATCTGTAACTTTTAAAATGTAATTACGAAAATTTTAAAAGCTTATAAAGTAAATTTAAATTACTATAAACTAAGGATGCACTGAATAGCGATTTTGGCCGAATACTGAATATTCAGCCCACAAGTATACCGAATATTCGGCTGGCCTAATATTTTTATATTTCAGACTAAAGTATTAAAAGTTAAATTATAAAACAATTTTACATAATATTTAACACAGATACTGCCATTTTATGAACCAGACCTTTTTACAAGAAGCCTTTACAGAAAAAAACAAACTGTGCTTTAGCTTTGAGTTATAACTTAAAAAGAGTATAGTCTTAAAACTTTTTTAATTAATTTAGTTAAACTTTGATTAATTAAACTTTGTAGCTTCTTCTGTGAATTAAAATAAATTTATAAAATGTTCTTATATTCAGTTATAAGCCATTTTGTATTGGGTTGTTATTGATTTTCTTCTCTTCCAGAGTGGAAGCTTAGCTGCTAGTAAAATGTGGTTGAACAGAGACTTGTTGATACATCTCATGTAAGTATTATTTTATAATTTAATAAATCTTATTACATTATATTTTATTACAGTGTCCAGTTTAATTACGCAGTTTAGGAATTTTGTTATCTTCTTGTTACCTTGCGGCCCTCACAATTACGATTATGCCAAGGTTGCAGCTATGTAGATATGCCATTAATGGACACCTCCTTCCCAATGTTTTTGGTTAAAAAAAATAACCAATTAATATTTTGCTTTTTTTTTTTCATCTCATAACTCTCCATTGCATGTTTTACAATCTGGAGTATTGTTGACACTCTAAAAAATCCTGAATTTTGTCGATCGACCATGTAAAAATCCTGAATTTCGTCGATCGACCGTGTAAAAATCCTGAATTTCGTCGATCGACCGTGTAAAAATCCTGAATTTCGTCGATCGACCGCGTAAAAATCCTGAATTTCGTAGATCGAACGCGTAAAAATCCTTAATTTCGTAGATCGAACGCGTAAAAATCCTTAATTTTGTAGATTGAACTTGTAAAAATAATGAAATTCCTTGACCGGGCATGTAAAAATAATTAATTTTATTAACCGAGCATGTAAAAATCATGTATTTTATCGACCGAACGAGTAAAAATAATGAAATTCGTTGACCGGGCGTGTAAAAATAATTAATTTTATCAACCGAGCATGTAAAAATCATGTATTTTATCGACCGAATGAGTAAAACTAATGAAATTCGTTGACCGGGCGTGTAAAAATAATTAATTTTATCGACTGAGCGTGAAAAAATCAGGAATTTTATCGACCGAGTGTGAAAAAATCATGAATTTTATCGACAGAGTGTGAAAAAATCCTGAATTTTATCGACCAAGCGTGTAAAAATCATGAATTTTATCAACCGAGCATGTAAAAATTATGAATTTTATCGACCGAGCATGTAAAAATCAGGAATTTTTATTGACCAAGCATGTAAAAATAATGAAATTCGTTGACCGGGCATGTAAAAATAATTAATTTTATCGACCGAGTGTGAAAAAATCATGAATTTTATCGACTGAGTGTGAAAAAATCATGAATTTTATCGACCGAGTGTGAAAAAAATCATGAATTTTATCGACCGAGCGTGAAAAAATCATGATTTTTATCGGCCGAGCATGTAAAAATTATGAATTTTATCGACCGAGCATGTAAAAATCAGGAATTTTTATTGACCAAGCATGTAAAAATAATGAAATTCATTGACCGGGCGTGTAAAAATAATTATTTTTATCAACCGAGCGTGTAAAAATCATGTATTTTATCGACCGAACGCATAAAAATAATGAAATTTGTTGACCAGGCGTGTAAAAAAATTAATTTTATCAACTGAGCATGTAAAAATCATGTATTTTATCGATCGAACGTCTAAAAATCATGAATTTCATCGATCGAATGCGTAAAAATCATGAATTTTATCGATTGCTGTGTAAAAAATCATGAATTTTGTTGATTATGCACAGAAAATCGTAAATTTCTTGGAACGGGCACATAAAAGCCATGAATTTCTTCGAACGGGTACATAAAAATTACGAATTTCGTCGAATGGATGCTGAAAAATCGCAAAATTTAGGGAAAAAGGGCAATCAGGAAATCCTGCATTTGGGCAGTTTTTAAAGTTTAATCGATGAATGGCGACTGGCGAGTGCTTATTTTCACCTTTACCCTGAAAGCTGCACATTATCTTCCATTATGTTTGTTTAGAAACACTCAGTTTTGAAAAAGAAAACAATGTTCACGATCTTACATTTATGCATTATTAGCTCTTATGAATGTCATCATTAACAGTTAATTTTCTTAGTTGTTACTTTTCAAACAGGAAATACATAAATGTACAAGTAATCTCTCTTATTTGAATATAATTCTACTTCTTAATTTTCCGGGATATCTTTATTTATTAACAGTTAAAAATAAAATTTAACTAAATTTTTTGAAAATATTTTTAAAAGCCTGTTTGGTTCAGGGTTGGCTTGATTTTGCCCAACCCGACAAAACCCGGGTGGGTTTTTTCGAAAAAACCCACTTGAAAAAAACCCAAGTGGGTTTTATCAAAATCTTTATTTAAAATTCCACTTATCTAACTAATAATAAATATATCAATTTAAACCAAACATAATATACATTTTATGTGTCACAGATATAGTTTTCAGAAAATTCTAAATGGGCATAATTGCTGTATCTGAAACAAACTTGGAAAATTCACAGAGAAAATAATTATCTTAAAAAAAATACATGTAAAATTATATAAACAATTAAAAATCAGGATTATTTGTCAATATGACGAAAACAGTGGGGGGTTCAATCAATTCTTAAAAATTAGAGGCACGGGTATTTTAGTATGATTCAAAATATATTAAGCATAAAACTAAATTAAGTTGAACAAAACATAAAGGGTAGATCATTGATTCATTTCACTTTCTTTAGTGAAATAGTATTATAGTGCAGCACAACCCACCATAATAATGAATCTCTTCTGCATAGCTAAGAACATTCATTATCAGATGCAAGATTAAGATAGTGATAGTAGTTTTTTTTTTTTTTTTTTTTTTTTTTTTTTTTTTTTTTTTTTTGGGGGGGGGGGGGATTCTAATTTTCTGAAAACTTATTGTATTTTAATAGAAATTTGGTAAGCTGCCTAATTTATTATTATTTGAATTTGCTGAAAATTTAAACACAATCGGATAGTTAAAAGTTTTATTTTTTTTTTAAATAAGTAAGGAAAAGAAAAAAGTATCGTTTAGTTCTTGGTTTAATTATTATTATTTCTATTTGCAGTTTAAAACTTTAATTAAATCTCAGTCATCAGCAGCCAGCTGGGGAAAAGAAAATTGACCTGATAAAAATCCATCAATAAAACAAAAGAAAGATACACTGGAGTGTATTTTTTTCATTTTCCAATTAAAGTATTGATGATCCAAACAAATTCAATTATAAAATATTCTTACATAAATATAGTATTTAAAATATAATGTAATATAAAGTTCTTTGTTAAATAATTCTTTAAAAATAATGATTTCTTATTCTTGAGATAGTTCTATTGTTTATACCTCCCCCCCCCCTCCTTATCTAATTTCGCCAAAAGCAGAAGGATGGGCGATCACAGACTATGACACAACATGCAGCTATTCTGTGCTATTGAGATGCAACCCCCCCCTTTCCCCCCTCCCATACATCAAGATCTCTGGAAGATTTAGGAATTTAAGCTTACAATTTAGATGGTTTAAAAGTGAATTCATCCCCCCCCCCCTAGTAGGACAATAATTCCAAACATTTGATAAAATTCTACTACATAAGAAAATTTTAATAAAACAAAAGTAAATGATTCACTGTTTAAATCTAATTTTTATCTATAAAAGAGAAATAAACAAAATTTTAGACTGTTAATTTAATTATTTTGACTTTAAAAAATTTCTTTCAATTCAGTCATAAAATGTCTTTAAAATCATTACAAATTTTTAAACTATTTTTAATATTGAATAAAAATTCTAAATAATTATAATTAAATAATATATTAAATAAAAATTCTAAATAATTATAATTAAATAATATATTAAATAAAAATTCTAAATAATTATAATTAAATAATATATTAAATAAAAATTATTAAAGTATTAACATTTATTTTTTAAAACTTCATCCCATTAATTATATAGTTGTTACAAAACAAACAAACAAAGAACGGCAAGAAGAAAAATCCTCAAAACCCTGAAAAACTCCCAAAAACCCCAAAAACCCACTGGGTTGGTTTTTTTCTGAAAAAACCCGGGTTTTTGCCAAACCTGGTGGTTGGGCCATATATAAAGATATTCAGCAAAACTGAATAGTTTGATATTTGGTTAGGCCGAGTGTGACCTATTTTCAGCCTAATTAAATATTTGTAGTATGGCCAAATACATACCAAATATTCTGTGCATCACTAGTTGTAATTTTCCAACTGGACAAAAAATGTCCGGGCCAAGAATTTGAATAATTGTGTTAAAATTAATCTAGAGTAAATTTCTAGTTTGAGATTTGGAAAATGTTGTTCAAAATGTTTTTGAAAATGACCCGGAGTGAGTCAAAACATGTCAAACAACCTAATAAAAGTTATATTTGTATTATGTTGTTAATTTACATCTTAGCATTTAAAAGAAATACAATATGCAGTTGTTGCATCTGTTTTTTTTTTATGGGGGGGGAGGTATGAGAGGAAAAAGCCAAATATTAAAAAATATGTAGAAGATACAAAAAGAAGCTACTGGGGGAAAACGAGCCGGGCGCTTTTACAATATCATTATCTAAAACGGACAGGGTGCATCGGCAGGTTTAAAGGAAAAGGGCAGGGTGCAGCACCTTTGAAAAACATCAAATGAGAACACTATGTAAAAATGATCTTTTATTTAAAAATTAATTGAAAATCAAATTTTTCGTTCACATTCACACACAAACATTTTTTTAAAAAAAATACTGTTCAAGCTTCCTAAATTTTATATATTTCTTCTGACAACTACTTCTTCCCTTCCCCCCTTTCCTCTAGCGACTCTGAATATAAATTGGCTGAGCAAAAATCACAAAACATAAACAAAATTCACATCACATAAAAAAAAATCTAATTAAAATTTTGGATTTTTTTTTTTTTATGGTCCTTCCTATTATGCAACTTTATTAAAAATTTATCAGCTCTGCACCCAACAGTCTGAGCCTTTGAGGTTAATATAGATACATAGTTACACACATGCATTTTTAATAGTATAGATAGTAAATTTCAAGTTTGAGATTTGAGAAATTGTTTATATGAACAACATTTTCCAGTTTGTCCATATATTACACATGAAAATAAGTGAATTTTAACTATAATTTTTTCCTGTAGAAAAACAAACTACTTAATAAAATCTAATATTGAATTCTTATATTTATGTAATGTCTGTAAAGTAGTTCAGTTTGCATATTTTTGCATGATTTATTTATTTATTTATTTATTTTATTTTTTTTACACAGGAAACAAACAGGATACAGCTTGAAATTGGTGTGATAAAAGTAAATCATCCAAAGATACACCTCCACAATGTGACTGTCAGAATTTATTTTGTTTAAATCTAAAAGCAAGAAAATTTAAGTCCGGAACATTTACTGTATACATTACATTACCGGAACAGAGTACCATTAGTTTATTATTTATGTTGTGATTTCAAATAAATGCAGCAGCTGTACTGCAATGGTCATTTTTTTGTGTGTGCTGTGGTTTCTTTCACATTTTCCCAACAGCAGCTAGATTTTAGCAGTCGTCTATCAAAGCTCTTTGCAATCAGAAAAATGATTGCATCCAGTTGCAACAATCAAAATTTTCAATGACTGGATTGGAAGTGAAATGATGAGAAAAAGCTGATCGCACACTTGTGTAAATAACAAAAATAAGTAAAGTTGATTTTTTTTTTTTTAATGCCTTTTTCTAAGTTCAAATACATTAGTTAAAACATTTTCAACTAATAACTATAGAATTTAGTGCAGCTCTTTTCAAGTAAGTGTAATAATTTTCTCTTATTGGGTTTTAACAATATTGGACATGTTTTTTACTGTATGCAGTGTTATATTTAATTATAGAATTTATATATTTAAATTTAAGCTTATTATGTTTTTCCGCATGTTGGTGAAGTTGTACCATGTCTGATAAAATTATTGTTCATAATCCTATGTATAATTATGCATCTTTCCAAAACTGGGTTTATTATACATTGATAGCTGTAAATTTCATAGTAAGCTGAATCTTGATTTAAATATATGCTTAAAATGTTCGGTATGCGAAAAATCTACTTGAAGAAATGCACAAAATCTGAGGTGCCATATACGCTCAGATTTTGTGCACTTTATATTTTACACATTTTTTGCATGCCAAAAATATCCTAAATTGTGCATTTTTTATGCATAATCAGAGTCTCTGATTATGCATAAAAAATGCACAATTTAGGAATTATTTGGTATGCAAAAAATGTGTAAAATAAAAAGTGCACAAAATCTGAGCGTATTTGGCACCTCTGATTGTGCATAAAAACTGCAAAATTCAGGGATTATTTCGTATGCAGAAAAAGTGCAAAAAAAAAAGTGCACAAAATCTGAGCGTATTTGGCACCTCTGATTATGCACTTTTTGTGCAGAATTCAGTTTGCACTTTTTATACACAAGTAGAGGTGCCAAATACGCTCGGATTTTGTGCACTTTTTTTTTTGCACTTTTTTTGCAAACTTTTTCTAGCTGGGAATGTGTTTACCAAAATATGAATGCACTATTTGTAAAAGTTTATTAGAAATCCTTTCTTATGAATTCTCATCCATTTTCATGGTTTTTCTATGTGCATAGAAAAAAGGATGTTGACATCAGAAATACTATATATGACTGCATTTATTGCAAAATTTATCTTCTATTGCAAGTAAAATAGAAATGACTGAATTGTTTGACTGTACCACAAATAAAGGACTGGGCTACTTCGAGCCCCGCTTTAAGATTAGTTACGAAACATGTCATGAAATTCTAATGAACTCCATTTGTCGCAACTTTCATCTTGCTTGTGATACTATACGATTCACACTAGCGATATTTTGTACTTACATAAAATACTGAATGCAGATAGTTTGGTATAATCTTCTAAATCAACAACATGTTTACTCATTAACATGAAATGCTTTAATAATCAATAAATTGACATATAGCGGAAATATATCGCATTATAAAATTGTTTTAAGCTCTTCCTACTTCGATAACAAACTAGACTGAATGAAATTTAGAATGCTGTCATGCAATTAAGAGATTTACAAAAGAATAATCATTAAATTATGATTTAATTTGAGAAAAACGCAATATTGCATTTAGAAAATTACATTCATCATACACTACAATGTATGACTGCTAACGTTGAAAAGTCTATTGTGATATTTTCTTTTGAACTAAATATACTGGTTTTCTAAAGAATCCGGATGAATATCATTCCTGAGAAAAACAACTTTTTTCGTATCAAAAAATTTTAGACAAAATGTTTATTGATGTATCTATACATTATCGAAGTTGTCAAACGTTACAAATTATATGCTATTATTGATGAAATATTTCTGAAATTTTAAGATTAATGTTTATTGAAATAATAAAAAAAATATGTACAATGACAACGAATAGATTATAACATTTTTAATTCTGGATTAAGAAAAAAAATAATAATATTCAAGAGTTATTGAAAATTATGTTAAAATTAACCGCAATTATCCGTTAAATTTTTAATTACGGATATGTAAATTTTATGGAAACAGGTTGAAGTATATCTTTGATAAATATTTTAGGAAATCAGACTTTTCCTCAGTCCCACTGTTGGGTACATATTTTTTTGTTATAAACATTCATATTTTCACGAACTTTCATATAAATTCATCACTATTCATCTAAAAATGTTACCAAAATAACATAAAATTTCCTGTATTTTAACTGATATGTTTGCATGCAAACGATTATAGTAATCCGGTCGAGCACATCTCCGTTTGAAAATAAAATTTAAGAACTCATTTTTAGATCTTTAAATAAGATTAAAGCATTATTGAAATCAACAACGGAATTCGCGATGAAAATGACGGTAACATTTAAATATTTTCGCTACTAATTTTAAAATTAAAGTATTTTATTAAGTATATAAATTTCAATTATTTACTTGTCATCATTACTCGTTTTTAAATTTAACATTTAAAAAAAATAATAATAATTGATTGCTTCCTGAAAGTTCATGTTTTGCTTAAATTATGTAGAAAAAAATAAAACTAAAAAAATATTAATTATTTTTTTGCCCAATGGCACTTATTTTTTTTAGAAATCTTTAAACATAGCATTAATTTGTGTTTCAAAACTGAGGCATAGACTAAGAATGCATTTTTTAATGGAACTATTTTTTATTCAATTCTTTCTTATTTAAACTTGTTTCTCATTATTTTCTGCTTATCAAATTTACGCAGAGCTTTAAAAAATTAATTTACGTTTGACAGCTTATAAAATTCTCTAAAAGGTTTTCAGAATAAAATAAAATAAATATTACTTATGTGACTAGATATGTTTTTCACCTTAAACCTTCGTTAAGGAAGATTGTTTATTAGGCACATGACTCAAGACTGCTTTATATAAAATGTATTCCATGAAGCAGCATTTCTATGATATTAAGTGCTATTATTTTGCACATGGTGAGCATGGATTAATAGCGATCAAGCTACACTGTAAAAAATGACCAATGTTTCTTATTTTATGAAAATATGCTATAACCACGAACGAAAATATAATATAATCTTCTGAGTTATCCGAAATTTCATATAGAATGTTACATTGTTTTTTGAATCCCCAGAAACGAGTACATTTTCAAAATTTAAAGAATAATTTATAAAAACAAATTATTTTTAGCTGCCCGAATTTTTCAGAAACGTTTTCGAAGGGTTTTTATAGTGTATTAATTACTGTCTTCAGGCTGGAATACCTGTTTTTCGAATGTTATCCATTCTCAAGTACACGTTTTCAGCCGCATAAGTTAATTTACACATGGAAGAGTAAAGAAATAATCTTAATTTTAATGTTATTGTTAACGCTGTTAATTTTGCATGTTTGTCTGTTAAACATTTTTTTGGAGCATGAAAATGTTTACTTCAGAATTGATAGCATTCGAAAAACAGGTATTCCAGGCTGTGGACACTCATTAATACACTATAAAATCCATTCGGAAACGTTTCTGAAAAATTCGGGCAGCTAAAAATAATTTGATTTTATAAATTATTCTTTAAATTTTGAAAATATATTCGTTTCTGGGGATTCAAAAGACAATGTAACATTCTATTTGAAATTTCGGATAACTCAGAAGATTATATTACATTTTCGTTCGTGGTTATAGCATATTTTCATAAAATAAGAAACATTGGTCATTTTTTACAGGGTAGTATTAGGTGTAAAATATACCTTAAAATTTATTTTTAATGATTAAATAAAAAGAAATGAATGTTAAAGAAGAAGTTATGTGATTTAAAAATGTATATACATGAAGAGATATATGTAATTTTTTTCGAACTCGCGTTTGAGCATTTGATTTTAAATGGAATAAGAAAACATACAATGCAAGTAAATTAATATATAAGAAAATTGTAATTATACAAAGTACTAAAATATAAGTAGCATATAAAAAAACTAAAATAAGACTATAAGTAAATTAAAAAAGAAACAACAGACGTCATTTAATAACGTGTATGAAATTTCATCCACGTTATCATAAAGCATTCAAACAAACGGTGTTTTACAACATGAAATAGTACTCATAATTTGTTATTTTCCATAGTACTACGTGAGTGTTCTCTGGAAATACAGAGTTAGCTATCGAAATAGGATTCAATGTTTTTTTCACAGGAAATTGGAATATACTAATATGATATAACGTATAAGTTATATTAACTTAATTTTAATGTTGAAAGTCGATAGGGTTTTTCAGTTTTATAAAGTTTATGTTTTATACTCTACTGATGTTCTATCTAAAAAAATGTACTAATTTACCAAGCTTTTGTTTTCAAAATTTAAACATATAATAGAAAAATAATTATAATATAATTGTTTTGTGCAAATCAATGGTTTGTCAGATATCTACATTCCGTTGATAATATTTAAATTCTTGTTTATTTTCTTCAGAACCATAGTTTATAAGCATCAGTGCCAACCAGCCATAAGAGTACAGTAATCTAGATGCGAAATCAATTTTTTTAGCTTCCCCATATTCAGATTTAGATTGTTTTTAAGGAATTTGCTGTTTAAAGTTTGTATACTCGATGTATATCTATCTATATATAAATCTACGGTACCCCTCAAATTAATTGGAAGACTCAACGAAAAAGAGCAAATTCCTTTTAATGCACATTTTATGATAAATAGTACAGACTTATAGTCTGTTCACCGAAAGGAGATAACGAAAGTAAACAAACGGGTTGCAGAAAAGTCGCCAAGGAGCCACACATTTGGAACAAATCCCAAGGTTGACGAATTTTATTTTTTTATTTCGATTTGAAAAAGCAAAAGCTGAAACACTTCAGACAGTCTTGTTTGGCGCTTCTGGCACAGCTCCAGGTTTAAGCATCGCCAATCCGCATGTGCATTTGTTTACTTCTGTTATCTTCTTTCAGCGGATGGAGTATAGTTTATTTTAATAGTTAATAACTTTCCTTGTTCTTTATTACATCATGACGACATTTAGGCATTGATTCTACTAGTTTTTCATATTGTGTTTCAGTAATCGTCATAAAACCGTATCTTGATAAGTGAAAAAATCATAGAAGTTTGTGTTGTACAGTCTGCTTTCGCAAGTTTTGCTAACAAGTTCAGCAGAGGTTTTTGATTGGGTTTAAGTCTGGTGAGTTACCAGACCATTGAAAAACATTTAATCTACTTTCAGAGAAGGGGGTTTTTATAATTCGTTTGATGTACTGTGTTTCTATTACCTTCACCATTGTAAAAAAGATTGTCAACTTATGTTAAAAGCATCCTAAAATGATCGTAATTTAATGGGTATTACACCGGCATACACACTTATCATATTAACCAACAAAACTATGAGGTACAAAAACTTCAAAAAATTCATTTCCTTTAAACGTCAGAAGTATTATTTGTTATAATGTTCACTTAAGCTTTTCTGTTTTAAGTAAGTGGTTTCTAATCACATAGCATTTCCTTTCGATTATTAAAACAATGGTAGGACACATCTATCCTTTATTTTTGCATATCTCTTTTGCACACAGGAAATGAACACAACGCAAAAAATGCTCATCATTTTATTACGCTTTTTGTCAGACATTTATTTTAAAAATCCTTATCAGACAAGGGGGAAATTTTAATATATTTATTAAATTCAAAATCTATGATGTTATGAAACAGATTCATTCCACCTGACGATTGACGTTCGTCCCTTTTGTACACAGGAAATGAATACAACGCAAAAAATGCTAATCATTTTATTACGCTTTTTGTCAGACAATTAGTTTAAAAATCCTTATCAGACAAGGGGGAAAATTTAATAAATTTATTAAATTCAAAATGTATGATGTTATGAAACAGATTCATTCCACCTGGCGATTGACGTTCGTCCCTTTTGTACACAGGAAATGAATACAACGCAAAAAAAGCTCATCATTTTATTACGCTATTTGTCAGACAATTTAAAAATGCTTATCAGACAAGGGGGGAAATTTAATAAATTTATTAAATTCAAAATCTATGATGTTATGAAACAGATTCATTCAACCTGACGATTGACGTTCGTCGTCGAAATAGAATCTTGACATAAAATATTATGCCTTTAAGTCAAAATTTACCACTGTAGCAGCTACTGAATTTAGTAGATGGTAGAGGGAATTATTTATTAAAGATAAATTTAGAGAAAAATTAGAGGAAATTTTTTCTACTTTTGAACAATAGGATAATATTTGGTGCAAATGCAGTAGTTTCCATAGCCCGCATAGCATGCAATGTCACAGTGACGTCATTGAGACGTCACTGTGAGTCACGTACGTCACGTCACATCTGTGACCATAATGACACCACTTTGTAACGTCACACTGTGATCAAAATGTGAACGTCTTGAAGATCTAAAGAAAACTTAAAATAAACTTTAGAACATCTGATGGCATGAAGAAAATTACTTTTTGACAGCTTTAAAATTTTTTGTGACGTTGCAATGACGTCACTGCAAGTCACATAAGTCACGTAAAACCTATGACCAAAATTCCAACACTCTGTGACTTCACGGTGTGATCGGAGAGAGAATTTGGAAAAAAACTCATAAAATATAGAATTGAATTATGTCATGTACCTAAATCATTAATAAAAACATTGTCACACATTATTTAAATATATTGTATTTCCAAAATAAAATAATAAATAAATATTTGTCTACATATATGAGGCAGAATTTTTTTTACAATTTTCATTGCGATTTTCATGAAATTTAACAAAATATACTATATAATACACAGGTAAAAATCCTTAAATAGAAATTTAGTAACGTAGGGAAGTTTTGGCGGAAAGTAATTCAGAAATTGATCTCCCATTCTAATAAAACTGTTAGCGATTTAGAGATTTGTTAGCATTTTAAATACAAACATTTAATTTTTTTTCCTACCACCGCATAGAACTCATTTGCTAATTTTGTGATACTAAAAATATTTTAAAAATCTCCAAGCTCTTATTATTTTGAGGGGCCACTCAACCCAATCATCAGCTTTCTGTTTAAAAAGTGAGGACACCATTTTTGCGATTTCGACATCGGGGGTGCTCGGGGTGACCGTCGAACGCGTTCAAGATTTTTCTTGTACTGAATATTTAAGGTGGTTCTCAACAGACCTGCTCCACAACGCGAAGCTTTCTGACATAATTTCTGACTCATTTTTAAACGCAAAGGCATAAAATGGACAGGACTGACTATGGAAGCAATTTGGAATCCAAATGAGTTTTTCATTTTTTGATAAATAAATTACTTATCGAGTTATAAGCAATTCGTGTCACGTGACGACTGGTTTTTCTCTTTTCTGTCCCTCTTACGTCGGGTATTTGGTTCAAAACGCTGACTTTGACATTCTTTTCTGAAAGATCTTCTGATTTTACTAAAAAATGGAAAACGTCTTTCAATTACAGAGTTTCTGAATAAAAACAATAGCCAATTTCATTGCGTTTCCGATCAAAAACGAATTAAAAATATGTCATAAAGTATATGTCATTCCTATAGCAATTTATTCCAAAACTGGTCAGTGCTTAATATGATATCACCTCTGTTAAATATATTGCTCTTTTCAATAGAGTGTAAAAAATGAAAAAATCGTATTTAGGAAATCTGATTGCAGAATAGTATTTATATTTATGTCGTAATTATTTTATAAAGACTATTAAATCCATTTTTATTTAAAATTTATGTTTACTTTGGAGCTCCTAAAACAAATGCAACTGATTAAAAAAATATATAAAAATTTAAATTTTCACAGCTTATTTCCAAGAATATTAAACTCTCTCATATAAAAACAGAATATTATAGTTTTATTAGAAGTTATTTGTCAGCCATATAAACTATAAAGCATTTGAAATGTCTTTATTTAACTGTTTTCTTTCTATTCTTTTTCTGGAAACACCTTCTAGATGTTACTTTGCGGTAAACATTACTGCGCAGATCATGATCGCAGATGTTGAGGGCAGACGATTATTTTCATCGGCGGATTAGAGTGTGTGGTGTTCTTTTAAGTTTGTGGAAGTATATTGTGGAATTTATACCGTGAAAATAAATTAACGTTTTAAAGTGAATCATCCATTTGAATCTATCCTTATGTCTAGCTGGGTGCGTTATTACGGTCTGCGTGATATTTGATATCTCAGATCTATGAACACACCTAAGCTGGACACTTTGAAAATTAAAGCAGTGGATTTGAGTCTCATTTTTCAATGAAAAGGAAGCAGTCAACGACCATTAAAACTTAATCCCTAGAACTGGTGGTTTTACTTATAGATTAGCAGGTAACTTTTAATGTCTTCGCAGTTTTGTTAATAGTGCATATTTAGTAATGGTACATTAATAGTGCATTATTTAAGTGTTAAGATGTTTAAATCTTTTTTTTTAAATCACTTGTATAAAATTTTATCTTTAATGTTTTAAATCGTTTTAAATAGAGAGTTTGGAAAAAAGCTTAAAGTATTTACTAACAATATATATTCTAAATGTAAAGTGTTATTTATAACGAGGAATGTATTTATATTTTGCGTTTCTCAGTTCAATTTTCATAGTTATTCATTGTAATTAAAAACATTGCAATTTTTAAAACTATTAATATTTGATTTACAATTTGAAAAATTCTTAGCTAGTGGAGGTTTTGAGAAATAATTTTCTGGTATATTTGAAATAATTGCGACAATTTAACTCATTACAAATTTAGTTGTCAAAATATGTCAATATTAGGTGCACAAAAATAATGAATATTGATGAAACAATAAAACAGCTATTCAGTTAAGGTAATTTTTCCAGTTATGTTATCGAATTTTTTCTATAGTAAAAATTGATATTTAAGCTCTGCATTTAGTATTCTATCAAAAACTATAAATAAAATAATTTATAAAGAAAAAAAAATATTTTTTTTCCTTGCGTTTATGATCCTAAGTTTTAAATTTCATTTGCTTCGGAAAATGTTTTATTGCTTGATACAATGTCTATTATTTAATAATATCTCACTATAGGTAGATCTATTATTTAAATGGATTCCTAATATAAATTTTTCACAATGCTTATTTAAAAATCTATACTTTTATTTTCATTAAATTTGTAATCAAATCCAAAATAACTAATTTCTGAATTCATTTTTATTCGGAAACACATGAAATTGGCAGGTGTTCTTATTCAGAATATATGTAATAGAATGGCATTTTCCATTTTTGACAAAAGATGTTTCAGAAAACACTATCAAAGTCGGTATTTTGAACCGAATTTCCGACGCGCAGCATCAGAAACGAAAAAAACGTGACCGAAATTGCTCTTAAGCCTTTCATTTATCTAAAAATGGAAAACGCTATTCATTCCAAATCGCTTTAATAATCAGGCATGCAAGTGCCAAGCGTTTAAAAATTTGTTCATAAATGTGTCAGAAAGTTTCGTGATACTGAACGAGGGGAAATATGGCAAAGTATACACATTTAAAAACTTCAATACTTAAAAGCAAAATAGCATAGTTTTAATTATTGTCAACATTTTTGGTGGTTACATAAAACAAATGGAAGTCGAAGCTAATTTTAAAAGTGGTTATTTGCACAATAGAATTTCATATTATTAAAATATTTAATTTTATTATAATTTTTAATGGATTCATCTATTATTTTTATATTAGTATGCGTTTTTTACATTTATAATTTTCTTGTTTAACGGCTACATTAGCCGGTTTCCCAATTAGATGCAAAGTTTTAATTTGAATACGAGTTGCATAAAAAAATGATTGCCGATCCAATCCTTATCGTCGATCCAATCCTTATCGTCGATCTTATCCGTATTTGGTGAAATCTTGTTATCTGAATCTATGCGAAATCATTTATCAGGTTCGGTCGGGTTGTGGGCCTACAGAATTTTTGTTGTTGTTGTTGTTGGGTTAGGGTAAGATTACGGGTTGAATGTAAATATAGTTTCAGTCAACCATCATTCATGTTCAAGTAGACATTCAATCATGTTCAAGAAGTATATAACCGGATTCGTGCATGACTCTAGATTTGAGCCGACATCAGAAATTGTATCGTAACACAATTTCTGATAAAATCTGGTTACTTGGTATGCAAGATTCTATTCTGAACAAGACTTACAGTAAAAACATTATACCCGACTCAGGTCAGATCGGGTTCACGAAAATCAGGTCACACGACAACTAATCCAAATCTATTCTGTAGCCAAACAAATCCAAAAAGATCGATCCGAAGTTTCTGGATTGTATTCGGGTAAAATCTGGTCACCCGACCCGGTGCAGTGTCGTCACAAACGTCACAAACTTGAACCATAAAAAAATTTTGATCCGAACAATCCGTATAGGATTCGGGTAAAATCTGGTCACCTTATCCGATGCAGATGCGTCACATTTTTCACATTGAAGTCGCACGGTGACTTCACAAAGTAGTCACATTGTGAGGTCACAGAAAGCCTTGAAAACGGCCATAACGACCTCGCATTTACGTCACAGTGACTTCACATCGACGTAACTTGACGTCACGACGACTGTCACAAAGTCACAGTGTGACTTCACAGTGACGTCGCCGTGATGTCACCATGCCTTACGGGAGGATTTTGCGTAAGGTAATCAGTGTTAAGAATGGACAAAATGTACCGGATGACATAAATTCACTAAAAATTTAAAAATTCATTTAAAAGAAAAAAATAATGCTAAAAAACTGCGATTTGCACGAATGGAATTAGCGGGAGATTGCATTTTTTTTTATATATTTCTTAAAACAAAAGTACCGATAGATGGAGCTGTATACATAAAATGAAGCAGATTTTTGCAAAAATCAGGCTGTTAATAAAACCACTAAATGCACCTACATTCTTCATTCGATGCCAGCAGTCCGCTATCTTAACAGATCAAGATATTTCGGTTAAAATCTTTTGCAAGAACAGGGAATCAGCAACTGGTGCATTGCAAAAATTCCGCACAGCAAAATGACTGAAGACGAGAAAAGAGCCTGTTTCACGTGCTGTGGTACTGAGACTTGTCAGACGCTTCGCAGTAATTGGTCTTTTACTGTAAGCCGTATTCGCATACGTCTGTTTCATATTATGCATGCCAGCGCCATCTATTTGTAATTTTTTAAACACAGTATTTTTGTTATTATAAACAATCCAATCTCCCTCTAATCCCATTCCAGCAAACAGCAATTATTTAGCAACCTTTATTTCTTTTTAATGAAATTTTAATATTTTAACGAACTTATGGCGCACCCGGTATATAGGCAAAATGCGATCATTCTTTGAACTGAAGATTATACCCTGAATGCTACGGAAGCTACACTGTTAAAAATTTGCAGCAAACTGTCCAGTTATTTGACCGTGTTTATAGAAAACGGTTACATAACCGCAATTAAGCCCTATTCTGACCATAATATTGTTCATATTATAGTCGGTGTAGAGTTGCGGTTGTGTGTAACCATTTTCTATAAAAACGGTCAAATGACTGGACAGTTTGCTGCAAATTTTTAAGAGTGTAGTAAGAAATTAATTAAAATGTTTTTATCCCAAAAACTTTTTTTCTAGCTGCCTATTTATAATTCGTTTGAAGAAGATTATAGAATAGTATGGCTCTTTTTAGAAAACTTTTACTCTCTTTTTCCCTAACTTAAAAAGAGTTATTTTCACGAGGGAGAAAGTCGTTATTTCAAATACACTCGTGTCCAAAATTAAGGTCACAAACATAAAATCTGTGAAAACTGATGGACTATTCACTGTGTTGCCACGAAATTTGGCACAGAGGTATATTATAATGGGATAAAGAATATAGCAATATAACAATATGGAAAAGATTTTAATTGTGACTTAAGATACAGGGTGTATCAAAAAGTGTTAAATCATGAATCAGAGATAAAGCATTTATCTCGGGAAAAGTATGTCTAATATGGAGTGTGACCACTGTGCACTGCTGTATAGCAGTGCACAGCCTCACAACGAGTTCTCATAGTGTTTATGAGGGTGTGAATAAATGTTTGTGGCAACAAAACCCATCCTTCCAAAAGCGCGGCTTTTAACTCCTGATTGGTCATAGCAGGGCAGTTACGCTGTGCAATGGCTCTTCCTAGACCACCCCAAAGTCACCAAGAATTCCGGCCAAGACCGCCACAGAGCAACAACACCTGCACAGAATAGCTACTTGGCTTTAAGCGCACGACAATGTATGCTGGCAACGACTGCTCAGCTTGCTCGCGACCTTACTGATGCTTCTGGAATAAGAATTTTCATGCAAACAGTATATAGACGTGTAGCACAGAGGACCCTTTACTCCCGGCGTCCAGTCGTGTGAGAACATTACACTGCATCGAACAGGAGTACCCGGTTGTTCTGGAGCCGAAGACATCAGTCTTGGACACAACAAGAATAGGGGCGTGTCCTTTTCAGTGATGAGTCGTGATTCACCACGCAAAGTGATTCTCGTCGAATCTTCATCTGTAGAGAACGTGGAGCTCACTATCATCCCTTCTACGCAAAAAAAATCGACAGATTTGGTGGCAAAGAATCCTTGTGTTGTTTGGCATAATGTTGGGCAGCCGTACCCCACTGCACCTCTTGCGGGTACTGTCAACGCACATCACTATAGGGATGAGGTCCTTGAAGCCTATGTGAGGTTGTTCCGGGGTGCTGTAGACCCAGATTTCATTTTCATGGACGATAATGGGAGGCCACACAGAGCTCACATTGTTGATGATTTTCTTGAAGAAGAGGATATTCGCCGTATGAATTGTCCCTCGAGGTCTCTGGACCTCAATCCTATTGAACATGTTTGGGATGGTCTAGGAAGAGCCATTGCACAGCGTAACCCCACTCACAGGACCCGCCAGGAGAGAAAAGCCGCGCTTTTGGAAGAATGGCTTTGTTGCCACAAACATTTATTGATATACTCATAAACAGTATGGAAGCTCATTTTGAGGCTTGTATAGCAGTGCACGGTGGTCACACTCCATATTAGACAGACTTTTCCCGAGATAAATGCTTTATCTCTCATTCATGATTTAACACTTTTTGATATACCCTGTATATTAAGTCACAATTAAAATCTTTTCCATATTGCTATGTTACTATATTTTTTCTGCCATTGTAATATACCTCTGTGCCAAATTTCGTGGCAACACAGTAAATAGTTGATCAGTTTTCACATATTTTATATTTGTGACCTTAATTTTGGACATCAGTGTATTACAGTGTCTACCCGTACTGGCAATTGTTCTTAGTTATAATATTACAAATTGAATGCATATCGACTAAAATCACAAGAAATTATAATATATAGACTATATATATATATATATATATAATTGTACATATACAATTTTTAAAATATAAAACTTGAATAATATACTCTCGGCATTTTAAACAGTCAACAGAAATTTATGCAATAAACGTTTAATGTGAAATCCCTCTTTGAAATTCTCATAAACAATATTGATATTCAGTATGATTTATTTTTAAACGCTACTGTATTATGTTACGCATAATTTAAACATGTTGTTTTTGTAATTGGAAATATGGTATTTGAAATTCTAACTTAATAAAGGCTAATTATATCTAACCAAAACTTCACCTTTCTCGCTAATAACATACGAAATAATTCCGTTTCC